>CM037587.1:63631603-72676603 GCA_021018995.1 Chloranthus sessilifolius
AAGAATTTTAGAAAATCAATTGTTCTTTTGAAACATATGGAAAATCCATCACTAATCTAAAAATTAAATCTTGATGAATTCATTTTGAGCTGGATAATGCTAATCATCTCTCATTTGATCTTGTATGAGTTCAAATCTTCTAGTGAATAATATAAACAATGCAAACAAAAATGGTTATGATTTAAACAATGAAGCATCAATTCAAGGAAATCCTTTATAAAATTCATCAAATAAAAAGTTAAAGCTCACTTTATCTTTCCTTGATCGAAGATTCAAACTTCAAATTAAAGATCGAAAAATATTAGAACATTAATCTAAGCATGAACTTACCTAGATGTTTCATGATAATCATCCTAAAAAACGCGATCAGACAAAACAAAACCAATTCACTCATCACTAGAAAAAAGCAATGATGGTTGAAACTTTATTTATTAGTAGGGTAAACTATTTAGAGAATGCATTTAAATATAAACCTAGAACACTTTTAAAAGAAGGTAATCTCATCAAAATAATTATTAAAAAATAGCAAAAACTGGAAGAAAATTAAATTATTTAGAAATCAAGGAATTTGACCGATCTGGATATAAAACCACAAAATCAAATTTAAGGTTGAAATACCAAATCAAATTAATATATCTAAGCTTTATCATTAATTCAACGTCAATCATTGAAATCAAAATTCCTCTATGTTCTTTGAACTCTTCATTTATGACCTTTATTTGGATCCTAATAAAGCTCTTTATATTTTTTGAACCTCGGCATTTTGGAAATTAAAGAATTAGACAGAATTTGATCTCTCTGCTTGGTATTTCTGCATCAAAATCCTCTAATTTTGATTCGATAACTTTTGATGTATTTTCAACTAGTCTTCCTTGGTTCATGGTTTCACCATCATATTAGTATATTAATATTCATTGGATAAAAATCTTGTGAAACTGATTCTCTACCGATTTCCCACCTAATTTTATTTTATATATCTATTTTATTTTATATTATATTTTTGAAACTTACCTATCATTACTAAAACTATCTAAATTACTTGGTTTCCCAGGTAGAGTTTTGTTTTGGTCTTGTAGGAATCAAACATGAACAAGATAATTCACGCATTTTTGGTGCTTTCTATGAAATGATTTTGGGTGGTTGTGGACATCACCAAATGTTCAATTCAGACATGTGAGCAATTTATGGGTTCAATAGTCTGTTAAAACATCAACATTTTTGAGCATTGTGAAAATTCCCATCACATATTCTCAATAAATCTTGGCTTATCGATGGAAAACAAGGACTAATTACATTTTCTTTTTGATATTAAAGATGAAGTGGATCTTGATGTTTCAAGCTTATTGACCACATCTTCCTTGAAGCATCTACTATTTGATAGGTTCATCTCGCTCAAAACTCCTCTAACGGCTTTTTATATTACTAGTTATCTTATCTAGATGTGGAAGCATTAGTATTTCTCAAAAGAAATATGAGCAAGATAAAATTTGTGATTTGATTCTTCTTTAATACTAATCATCTTCTTATCAAAACATTGGGATTTGAAGGTATATGGGGTAGGTTTAAAAATTTTGATAAGCTATTTATTCACTATTTGGGACCAATAGCCAGCATATAGAACTTTGGGTCTGTAATTAAAGCACATAAGATGTCAAATCTGTGAAACTCCATTCTTGGCATGTGACACATATTACCAAATGAAAATACGATTACCTTGGTCTAGGGTCCCTTGATAGCTTTGATGGTGCAGATCTTCTAAATGCAAAATAAACAAAATTAGAAAACATACTAATATAGACTACCTAAGCAATGGTTCAAATCCGTAGTAAGAGGTACAAAATTGATAATTTCAAAACCTTAGTCTATTTGAATGTAGATACAAAGATAAAACTATAAAAACATTTATTTAAACTAAAGAACTTTATTTAAGGGTATAGAAGTAACAATTATTCTAAAAAGAAAAAGTTTAAATATTAGAAAAAAGCTCTCTTGGCATTATAAACTCGCATCCTATTCAAAATTGTTTGAATCCTTGGTAGTCTTGCTACAAGCAAACTTTAGATTAAGAAAAACTAAAGTAATTGTTGAGAACATTGGATGAACCACAAAACCATACAAAGGCTTTATAGAATATCCTATGAGGAAAAATCAATCCTCAAATTTTGAATCATTCTAAATAGAATTACAAGTTACCATATTCGATCTAGTAAATGGATGCAATCATACCATTAAGCGGAAATAAAATAAAAGAAGCGGAATTGAGTTGATATTTGATCTACAAAATTTCAAGCCACAAGTTTTCAGATTATTTCCATGATCTTCATCGTGTGAATCGATCATAAATGATGATTAAAACCCTAGTCTCACAACTCCCAGATCAAATCTATACTAAAATTTCAAAAAGTATGGTACATTTTATTCCTACCCTAGGGTCCTTGTTATAGATGTATAAGGCCCTAGAACATAATCTACTAAATAAACAGAACAATTATCTAAACTAGGAATAAATCTTGGAGTCTTGATTTTAAGAAATCAATGTTAATGCAAATCAGAGAATCCAATGTCCATCGTTAGAAATGTTTAGTCAAGATTGCATTTACTTTAAATGGATCAACTCCAAAATCACATTTTAAGCTATGCTTAAATTCCAAAGTAGAACCAGTTGGACCGGTCACAATATTCTCAATTAGAAAATTCCTCCTTTTATGTTTTTGTCAAAGGTCATACTTTTGATCTCTGAGTTCTTGATTCTTGAAACATAATAAAGTCTTATTTCAATGGTATAAGATCAATTTAAAATCTTTCTCTACTATTTTGATAGGTTCTTTGAAATCAAATCCTCTAACTGCTAGATTTAAGGCATTTATCATTTATCCGCTTTTACATGTTGAACACAACAGGACTAAAGCACACATTAGTATTAAATGAAGATTAAATTGTAGGATAAATGATAATTTAAATGATCATGCTAGAAATTCTATCATGTATTTTCATTTTGGATTAGGTATATATGGGTATTAGTGTATTTAAAACTTCTTTTGGATAATATGTTGGCCACTATTTGGGGACCCAGGTCATCTGGTGTGTATTTATAATATATGTGAATTCTTATGATGCCATGTGATATCCGATCGCTCCTAATTTCCGCTGGGCATGTGATAATTACTCGAAGATCGTGCCTTGGTCAATATCATTGGATATGATTTAGAACATTAGCTCAGTTTTTCCCAAATATAAAATGCTCATTAAGAGTTTTCAAGATAGTCATTAGGAAAATAGTTAGTCTAACTAATCTTCAAAACATAACTCCATTTGAGTTATCGTAAGATCAACTAACATTTCTATCTTTCAAAAAATGATAGTGACAAACTTTAGAACTCACGAAGGAAATAGTCAAACTCATGGGCTTCTATGAGCATTATTTGAAAAGACACAAAGTTCATAAGCATTGAAGAAACTAATTTGAGACCGATTTTAGTATTGCTTTCCATCTAGAAATCAAAGTGTAGATCGAAAGAGTTAATCAAATCTTAGAACATTCTTGTTCATGTTAAATTTCAGGCGACCATATTTGATCGATTCAAATAATATGATATCAAAAGCTTCAAGATGTGTATTGAAGCTCTTTAAGCCAAATTTAAACATCTTTTTGGAATAATGGTGAAGAAAGATGCTTGGGCAACTCATACAACGAGAATTAAATTTTTATGTTAAAAAAGCTCAGGATGATCAAAAAGCATGAATCGAAATTAGTAAAATTTAAGTTGGTGATTTGGTATTCATCTAATTAAATAAATGTATTAATTTCCTTTTACCATTATTTATGATCTAAGGAGTTTATTTGGTTCTTGCCTAGGTAACTAGATCTTCCTTAAATGGATCATTGAAATCCCATTAATATAAAATTTTGTGAAATATGAAACAAAAATATGCATTATAACAAAAGTTTTATTACAATATAATTAAAACTATGCAGACCATCGGTAATGGTCAACCATTACCTAAACAGTGGTTTAAAACTATACAAAATAATACAAAAGATTATATCTAAAAACTGTACCAAGTATCAAAAGTACACAGCCCACACTAAGTTCAAAAGTAGAATAGTTGCTCAAGAGAAAAGCTCCTCAGGTAGTTCTTCCTCCTCTTCCAGGTTATAATTAGGGTCCTCTTCTTGTTCAGATCTGTTCTAGGTCGACATAGAGATGAGCTAAGGAAGAATTAGAAAATAATGCTAAATCTTTTTAAACTATCTCAGAACTTATGCATGGGTTTAACAATTCAAGAATTTATATTCTAAAAATGTATATAGAACCGATTAACATAATTCTAAAATATAGAATCATGATGCTATTATGTAGCAGATGCTATAAAATCAATGAAATCATGATAGAAGTAAAAATGTCAAGAAGCCAGTATAGAACAAACGAGAAAAGCACTAGGTACATAATAACATCGAGTTGAAATTAGTGTGAGTATCCATGTTGAGAATAATAAAGTAGTGATGTGGACAGTCTCAAGAGGACTCCATCTCTTGAATCACTCCCTCTAATGTATCAAGTATCATATACATATGTCATGTCAAAGCATCCCTAAGCAAATAGGCGTTTAGTGGACATGGGTTTAAGACCTTGACTACTCTCTTGGGCTCCTCCTCTTGTAATTTGATGAAAACAGATCATATATGTATCAGGGCATATGATAAATTAAAAATTAAATTAAGACTCAATGTTTCAATATGCCAAGAACAAGATGCCATGATCATTTACAAGTGATCAATTTCTTAATCATTTTAAAGTATCAAACATGCATATACAATATAGTGCAAACAAAACACGAGCTCATTTAAAGTCCATATCACTAATCATGATTCAAGGAAAAACATAACTGGCATTGAGATTTATCCCTATAGTTTAGATTTCAAGTTCAAACGATTCATTAAGTCTCATGTTCTGATGCAATATGCGGATTCAACGTATAGATATCATAATTAAGATTTAAGACGAATCATCATCTCAAAACTTAGAAATGCAATTGATCATGTTCATGTGCAATTGAAACCAAATTATTAACCATTGAAAACAATTCAAATATATATATGCAACAGATTTCTGAAATCACAGGCTCATGTAAAAAGATCATTAATGATCATGAATCGACATTAAAACATAACTTTGCATTGAAAATGTCCCTACCATAGCGTCGGAGTTGTGCAAAAATACATGCGGAAATAAGGTGAAGTCCTTTCTATGATCTCCCGTATTCAACCTAGATCATTAAAAGTTCATAAAAAAATTGTTGATTTTAGCGCTAGGTCAAAGTGGACTACTAACAGAATAATAAATTAGGAAATATTAAATGTTAAAAGGAAAAGGCAAATATTAAATGAAGAATACCTAGATGATGTGATCGTCGGCTGCAGATGTTTATCGATGCTACAACATGTCACTGATCATGCTTTAAGAAGCGAGGCTTCGAGGTTGAAGTCCTTCTTGAACCATAGGCGGGACTCATGTATGGGTTGCCTTATTTTGCTAGTGAACTAATCCTACTCTAAGTTTAATTGATTTTGTCTTCTGATTCTTCTCTGAGTCTAGCTGACTGGGGGTCTCCTAGTGTTACTGTAACTCTAACTGACCGAATTTCCTATGGCTACTCTAACTCTAATTAATTTAGTTTCCTAATACCATTAGAACCCGTTCCTGGGTACCCTCCGTAAGCTCCCTTGGGCAAATTGGGTGCTTAGATTTGAAAATCAGAGAGGTTAAGGAGCATAATTAGTTTTAAGCCACATGCTTCCTCCTTTGAAAATTAAGACTTAGAATTTTGGAGCACTCTAGGAAGGTTCAATTCTAGAAGTCTAGGAGGCAACTCTATTATGCGTTTTCTAGGTTCCTTTGATCTGAAGAGTGGCCCAAAATGGTCCAAGTTGACTCGCGATGATGGAATAATAATTGATCTTAAATTCAGAAAAGAATATTAAATGGAGAATACCGGATGATGATCAGACACAAATGTTATCATACAACATATTAATCATGCTTTAATGAGGGCTTGTAATTGAACTCCTTTCTTGAATCATCACCTAGGTTCGGCCTTGGGTTGCCTATAGTAACTAGTTTGGTTTCTAATCCTGGTTCTAATTATTTGGTTATTTCCTACTAAGATCGTTAAAAAAGGTCTTCTACTTCTACTAGGAATGCAAATATGTTAATCCTACTGAAACTAATTAGGAATATACTAATTCTATTGAAACTCTAATTAAAATAAATATATTAATTTTACTGAAAGTCTAAACAAAAAGGAGGTTTTGGCCCGCTATGCTAAGGATAATTTTTATAAAAGGATTGAAGGGTTTACTATAATATAGATTGAAAAATGAATCTTGAATTTATAAATTATGAATTTACGGATCAAAAATCGATGATTTTGAGAATCAAGTTAAAAATTAGAACTAAAATTTGGGAACTAGAACGTCAAAATTGGTCTAAGAATAAGAACCTAAGATCTAAAACTAGAGATTTAGAACAAAAAATTGAAATTCTAAGATTGAATTTAAGACTGAAATTAAGGATTGGTTCTAGAAACTAAGAACTAGAATAAAAAAACTAGAAATTTAGATTAAAACCTAAGATCTAAGGTATAGAGTTTAAGAACCAGAGGGCTAGAACTTAAATCTAGAACTATAATTAAAAACAAGAGGAACTGGTTCTAGGACCTAAGAACTAGAATCAGGAAAAAAAGGTAAGAATTAAGGACTAAAGAGATTTTAAAATCTAAGAGCTAGAACTCAAAGCTTAAGGACCTAAAGTCTAGAACCAATGATCTAGAACTAAGAACTAGAACTAAGGACTAGAGCTAAGAACTAGAACTAGAGGAATTAAAAACTATAAGGAAAGTATACCTGAGGCCAGGGCCGCAGAGAGGAATCTCGAAATCCTAAGCTTGAAAGAGAGGAACTTGAAAATTCGATTGTTGACTGTGTTGTGATGTGTTTTTGGGACGAGGTTGTGAGTCCTATTTATAGGCATTTGGTCACTTGTGTGCCAGTGTTCGCTCAATTGGTTATGAAATTCAATTACGTCCTTTGGGTGCTCAAAAGATCGCTTGAAACCAGCGCTCAATCATGATCGGTGACCGACTCGGTGATGACTGGCCCGGCTCGGGTATCTCGATCCTAGTCTAATTAGGCGATTCGTGATTAGTGCTCGATTAATTAAATGTCATGCCAAGTGCGTCTAATAGGAGATTTGGCGTCTGAGACTTAGAGGCCAAGTTAACTGGGACCGATTATGCGCTTAGTCTTGAGCGCAATCGATTCTGCAGCTGTATGAAAACAATAAGGCGGTTTCTGAAGGTTAGGACTAGTCCAAATGAGCTATTACCTTTGGTGATGGGCCAATGTGTTCGCTGATCAACAATGATCTAGCGTCAGTGATCAATTACGCGCCAAGTGTTGGGCATTCAATTTAATTGCTCACTCTATACAGAGCGCATAATTTAGGATCAACCTGGGTTTGAGTCAGGTTCGAGCCACAGAGATATTGTTTCAGCCTGGGTTTCAACCATGTACTATTGTTTCAGTGCATGGTCCATGTATTAGGGTTTTAAAGTCTTCAGAGAAGGCTAGTCCTTTTTCAGAGATCATGGGTAAGGTCAAAGGTTGACAGAATAGGTTTGTATACTCCGAGAGGGTAAAATGGGGGTGTCTACAAACCCAACCCCTTTTGGAAGCCCCAAAGAGAACCTGGAATTTTCTCAAAGGGACAAGTTTTGGAGAGAGAAAAATAGTAAATTGGTTTTTTATGGCTAAGAGTAATTTTAAAAGACTGAGTTTGAATTGATTATTAAAAGCATAGAAAATTGAGGATTTAAATTTTAAAGATTAGGATGAACTAGGGAAATCTAAAAATGAACTGAATTAGGCGAGGCCAAATTGGAACTAGAACCTAGAAGCTAAGAACTAGAAACTAGAATTGAGAACTAAAAACTAGAAATTAAGAAATAGAAACTAGAACATAAGAGATTACCTAAATTCGTAGACTCGAGTTCACAGAAATGATCTAGAAGAGATCTCTAAATTGTGTTTCTTTGGTGAGGTAATCTATTTATAGGTGTGTGTAATTCGCACTTGGGAGATTCGAATCTTGTCCTATCTGCGCTTAATTGGATTCGTCACAAGTTATTCACTCAATCGAGAGTGTGACCTATTTAGCTTGGTGTCATTGTTCGATGTTTGGAACTAATTGATTTTATCGCAATCTTAAAGTGATGTGTATGAATTTTCATGATTAGAGACCAAGTCAACTAAGGACCAATGCGTGGTTTGCACAATCGATTCTGCTAGTGAGCGTAATAAGGTCTCAAAGCGATCTTAGGAAGAGGACTGGTCAAGTTGGACCAATTGCTCTATGTTTGGGCGTGCAATCGATTGAAGCCCTATCGGTGAATCAAATCAAGGCTGTCACAGGGACTTGATCCAAATGGGACCTATTGCATAACCTATGAATACAATTGAATTGTGCCTCGTGAGGGCTGGCGTAATTGGACCTTCTGGGTTGAGTCAAGTCAGACGGACCTATTATTTTGCTTGTGTTTGACTATACTATTTTGTATATAGTCTTTCTTTTAAGATCTTGAATCGGGTCCTTTTCAAAGAATTGAGCAAGGTCAAGGTTGAATAGAGTTTTATGCTGAGAGGATAAAATTGGGGTGTCTGATGCCCTCTTGGTGCATTCTGAATAGGATGAGTCAAAAGTCACCCTCTTTTAAGGTGCCTTCTCATTTCTTTTGGGAAATCACAAGTGTAAAATGGGGAGCTGACATGAAATGCTTGGCTTTCTTATCTATCAGTGCAAGCTATGAAGGAGCATTCGGGGGCTTAGTGGTAGAAGGTGTATAAATCTCATGGTGCAAGTGGCATCCGTCGCATATCTGATTCTGATGAAGCGGTCAAGCGAGGAAATTAATGCAATCGAGATACCGGGAGGTGTCATACGAATGTCCAGAGATAAGGTCAAATGACCAGATAATAAGATGTAATATTATGTAATGGCGAAGGCTTTCACAAGTCATATCATATCGGGCGCGTCATTTCTCACTCCAATGGCACGTCAGGTGTCCCTTTCCAGTGGACATTTGTGATTTCTCATAGTTGAGCATAATCAGTATTTGGTTTCCTTGGGGAAAGAAAGATTGGAGTGATGAGAAGTGAATTTTTTATAGATAGGACGTTTAGTTATTATTGGTTTTTTTTTTTCAAATTTGGGGTTTTTAACTTAAGATCAATTATTGTAAACGCAAAAATGTACTTCGAGATGTCTGGCAGATCCAGAATTTATGGAATTCATGTGGTTGTCAAAGACTTGGTATTGGATACTCCATCTAATCTTCTGAATCGATGATTGTCTTTATGACTCTGATGATTCACAAGTGAAAGCAGGTTTTGAAAAATTTAACAATCTTTATATTTACAAGGAATATCAAGTGTAGAAAATATTAACGAATTGTTGCGGTGGGAGTTATTATGGCTAATAGCGTTGCCTTGATTGTCATGATGGGACATAGAGTTTCTCTCCTTCATTTTCAGTAAGTGCGATGGTTGCTAGTGCAATGGGACATTTTGGGGAGATGTGGCTTGCGAGGGGACGTGACGATGTTCCCCTTCTGATTGCGTGTCTGGATGAGTCACCTGTGGTTGTTGGCGTGATGGGTCGTTCGGGTCACCTGATGAGATGTTTGTGATGGGACTTGATATTTTTTGGGTACGACGAGACGTCGGAGGAGTTCTTGTCTTCTATCGGCAAGCGTAAGTGACGATGGGACTTTCATCAGCCTCTTAGAGATTCTGGAATGCGTTAGTCATGATCCCATGTCGGGAAGTAGGTTGATTATTTCAGCCACATGCCAAGCTTGATTTTTTAAAGTGCTAAACGATCATCATGTATTGTAAATTTTTAGGGAGGTTGGGATGAATGGTAGGTAATGGGTGATTGCATCACTTGGCATTCGAGAGTTTTCGATTTTATTCCAAAGAGATTTTGGAAATCATTTAACTCATTGTCCGAAGAGAAAATAAAGGGTGAAGGAGAGATAAGGTTTATTGATCTGAGGGTAGCTTCTTATTTAACCGATTTTTGAAATGTAGTCAACTACTTTCTTCTCGGGTGAGTAATGCAATGCCATAATTGAGCTCTAAAATTCATGAAGTGATATCAAATCGAATTTTGTGGTTAGTAGAGTTTGTCCTCCATAGTCTGATATCTAATAGTGTGAAGATGGCAAGGATGCCTTCGCGGATTGCTTATGCTTCCCTAATGATCAGTCACATAATTTACCATTTTATTACCCTTAACTTAGTGATGCTAGGCTTTAGTTTGCTACTAATAACTTATTGATGTGTAGATATTAGAGTTAAACTGTAAAAGAGAGCCAAAGTGTTATTATCAAAAATCAAAAGCGGAAAAATTTTAATATCTAAAAATAAAAAATTGTAATTTATGATTTTACACAAGAGACAAAAGAAGATAAGTAAAAAATCGTAATCCAGAGAATCGTCTGAATAGGAAACTATAAAAGATAGAAAATTGTGATTTACGATTTTCTAAGAAAGAGAAGAAAAAGATAGAAAATCGTGATTGACAATTATCTAGAAAATAAGCTTTCCTACAATTGTTGTTGCTGCTGATCACGTGAGTGAAGCTTAGCACCGCCAAGAACAAAATTAGAAGTTATACGAAATTAGAAGTTTGATGAATCACGGATCTGAGAAGATTGATGAAGATAAGCTCTTAGGAAATCTCGATTGCTGAAATAAAAGAGAACAATCCAGAAGTACATCAACCTTTAAAAGCAAGGAAGAATAAAATTAGGAATTAGAGTTATATTAGGAATCTTTTATTTTTATTAGTTTCTTTTATTAGAATTAGAAGTCTTTATAAATCGACTCCTTATGATCTATAAATAAGAGAGCCCAGTATAGGAATAAGCATCGAAGAATTTCAGCATCAATTAATGCCTGAGGTTAGATTTTCTTTCGATCAAAGTAGTATAAAATAGTTAGAGTAGATTAGATATCAGATGTTTCTTAAGAGCAATTGACAACTGCAATTGAGTGTTGAAGATTAGAGTAGATATCTATAGTTTCTTAGGAGCAATTGATGACTATGGCTGAGGGGTGCAGGATATACCCTACTTTGGTTTTTAGTTTAAATTTACAGCTTTGTAAACATCTTCAAGTTTAATTTGAATTGACGACTCAAGTTAGAATTTACAAATTAGTGTAACAATTTTTATTTTTCCATCTTCAGTTTTCTAAGGTTTGATTGATGCCCAGATTTTAGGAAGTTGTTGATTAGATTAAATCTGTATTGATAGGATCATAGACTTGATTGACGACCAATGCTAAGAAATTAGAGATATAGTGTAACGGTACTACTTAAATTCATAAATATCCGATAGCTGAAGATTGGGATTGACGGCCTCAATCAGAAGAAGGGGGATTTAGATTTATTTTATGCATCTTAGATTAAAATAAATTCTTTTATTCATATTTCTCCAGTAGATTAGATCTTAAAGATAAATAGAAGTTTTTAAAATAAAGATTTAAATAAAAGATATAAATAAGAAGTAATTAGATAAATAAACTTCCTCATGGGAACGATCCTATGCTAGTACTATGATTTCGATTGTGTGCGTGCAATAGGTTAAGACTTGAATTTAACATAATTTTAATGTACATAACAAGATGAAACAAGGTTTTGGCATCATTGTCGGGAAAGCGGAATTTATCTTTATTTCTACTTTTATCTAATATTTTTATCCTTTTAGAAACCATTATTTATCTTTCTCTTTTTATATTTCTTGATCTTTTTATTTTTCTTTGATCACTTCTTAATCTTTTGTAGGTTTATTCGAAGTAACGAATCAGACTTTCAACACTTCTGCGGGCCCCAAAAAATTTAGAAGCTCAGATTTGTCTCTCTCCCTCCTTGCTCAAATAAAAAGTAAATAATATTAAAACCAAATCCTTATACAATAAGTGTTTATACCAGTATGACATATTATAGTCAGAACATGACTAAAACAATGGGGGAACATTATGCTTTAACACCCCTTACACCTCCTCCATGTATATAATTAACCCCTATAATCGGTAATGAGACTTTTAAAATTATGCCCAAAATATTTCTAACACTTCCAATATTCCGTGGGCTAAGGGATGAAAATCCTTATTCACATTTAAGACAATTTATAGAAGTGTGCAATCTTATCCAAATCCAAAATTTGTCAGAAACATCTCTTCGTCTAAGACTGTTTTCATATTCTCTTAGAGATGAAGCAAAGTAGTGGATACATTATTTGCCTCATGATTCGTTCGCCAATTGGGAGGACTTGGAACAAGGATTTCTCATAAAATACTTCACAATACACGGAACAAATCAAATCTGGTATCTGATTAAAACTTTCAAACAATCTCAGGATGAATCTCTTCAAGAGGGGTGGACGCACCTCAACGATCTCTTATATGGGTGTCCTCATCATGAAGTCCCCCGTTGGAAAATAGTCCTCACTTTCTATAAAGGTATGAATGACCAAAACCGTCACATAGTTAATGTTGCCTGTGGGGGGATGTTTTACACTTTGTCTACTGAGGCTGCTTGAGAACTCTTTGAGAACTTTTGCGAGGAACTAGTGCAATGTAAAGCACCGGGTGATATTGAATCTAAAACTTCAAGGACTATACCTCTTAGGCAGAGAGGACTATACAAATTAAAGACAATGACGAATTGTCTCCCAAAATTAAAACTTTGGAAGACAAAAATTCAATCTCCGGTGGGTGTAAAATCGCGCCCAACGTCTCAACAAGGAGAAGCCTGTGAACCTAACTGCGGCTTAACTCAGAATATTTCTCACCACTCTCCTGTATTTTGCCCCACACAGTCCCAAGACCACACTGACATTGAGGAAGCCTTGTCGCAATTAGCCAAAAGCTGGTTGCAACATGGTCATATTCAAATGCAACTACTTAATAATCTCCTGAAATCCATTACACGGTTAGAAACTCAAGTTGAGTAATTAACCATTCTGGTTAACTTGATATAGAGTAACTATTCTTCCCCATGGCCAGTTGGCACCCCAGGAAATACTTTTATGGGAGGGACAACAACTCCCTTTGATCGTCATTAAATTCCTCCTGAACCTATCGAGCTACAGACTCACTCGTAGCAAACATGTGTAACATATGTACATAAGTACCTTTGCAATGACCCCTCCATGATTTATAAATCGTAAAGACTCTTTCTTTTGTTTTGATCACTTGAAGCGCATGGATTTGCGATTTCTCGTGTGTTTAGAGTCCAATCATAGCAAGTATGATTTTCTAGTCATAGATGCCCATGATCGTTATCCAAAATTACAAATGACAATTCTACGGAACAGGAGAACCTAGTGAGCATTCTTATCAAAAGCATTGGAAGTGAAACCCATTTAAATTATATAGGAAATGGACATAAAATACATTCAATTTCACCACTTCCCAACCACCTTAGCCGAGGAACCTACACATAGACATTTACTTTGAAGTGATGGTTCAAAGCCGAGCCTCTTCACTATAAATCCACACCCATTCATAGACTAAAACCAGTTCATAACCTTTCTTCCTACGTCCTTAACCCTACACCCCATGACAGAAGAGCATAACTAGAGCGATATCAGTTGATAGAATCCTCAAAATACACAAGGCTGAGCTTCTGGCTGCACAATAGAAAGTCAAAGATCTGAAGTGCCAACGACTTACTCAAGATACTGAATCCTCCACTAAAACTACCCTTGACCCTAAACCTAACTCAAATCTGAAACCATATACCACGAACCCATCTCCCCCACTTCCTAACCTGTACACCATCACAACCCCCGAATGCAAACTCCCATATGATGATGGTGGGTTGAGCCGTTCCTCGCCACCCTTCTCCATTGTTTATCTTCTCCCTTCGCTTTCTCTACATTCTCTTCATATAGTTTTCGCAAGGGAGCAGAATAGGCAAAAGATGAATCAGAGAAGCGATAACTTTCCCCTCTTCAAAGGATTTCCACAGAGGCTTGCATTTCTTCCCAAAAAGAGAAATGTGATGTGAATTGCTCGGCGGGACTTGGAAGACAGAGGGAGCGGCCTACAAAGGAGTGGATACTCCTTTGGTAGGAAGGAATGAGAGACTCTGATTGAAAATAGTTAAAATCTGAGGACCGATCTTTATCGAAGACCACTTCTCTCAGACATTGCTGCCAGTATCTTAGTTTAGTGTGTGTCTAGATTTTTTCTAGGAATTTCTTTCGATGTAATTAGTTTTCTTTCCATATTTCTGTAATTAGTTCATATATATGAAAAAAAAACTTCTTTCTTTGCTATTTTTGACTAATTTTCTAACAATGCTACTAACATCTAACATTTTTTTTCATACAATCGGTAGTTTTTTTCTCCCAAGTTTGGGGGAAGATTTTTTATTCTTTTTACAGATTATAAACCCGGTAACTAACCTAGCAGTAAAATAAGATAATATTTTTCCTGTATGTCCCGTGTTTTGCACAATGAGGACATTGTCCCAATTAAGTTTGGAGGGGATACATCGGATATGAGTATATTAGTATAGTAGATTTTTTTATAATTTTGCGGTTTTTAAAATTTTTAAAATAAAAATTTTTTTATAACATTTTGTTTAGACAGTTAATCATTATATGAGAATTATTATATAAAAATATGAAAATCTGAAATTCTTAGCAACCCATCATAGTAGTAGTTCAAAAAAATTTAGTAGAAATAGTTACAATTCAAAGTAAAGCATCTCTAGAACACTGTATCAGGAGAATGTTTGAAACTATACGATTGATCTAAACTATAAATATTTTAGATTATAGTTTCAAAATCATATAACCAGTGAGCTATAGAGCCTATTTCCTCTTTTATTCTAAGAAAGAGAGACTGTTTTTATTCATGCTAAACTTTTCTTGAACTTCTCTACTATTTGAAATCTCATATTGTTGAACTTAGAATCAAGATATTATATAAATATGACGATTTATTTTTTTAGAACTATCTATTAAATATATCAAAGCAATAAGACATCCATATTAGTAAATCATGAAAATAACCAAAGGCCATCTTTTGTTAAACCAGAGCCAAAAAGCCAAAAATCTCAAAATATTTTTACCCTTTGAACCCATATTAGAAGCTTAAAACTGAATTTCTTTGTTCTAAAATTTTATAAACCTTTAACCATATGTACTGAAAAGGATACAAGTAAAAAGAAATATAATCGTATGAAAATATGAGAAAAGAAATAGAAGAAATCGTAAAAAGACGATTCCGAAAAAAAAAAAAAAAGATAAGCAAAAAGCTTCCAACAAGAAAAAAAATGAGATTTATACTAGAAAAGAAATGGGAATAAGTTATCCAAAATAAGGGTACTTACTGAAGCTAAAAAATATAGAAAAGAAGAGAAGGAAGAGCTAAATTCTCAGAAATAATTTTGAATCCTCTTTACCTTTTTCTTTGAAACCTTCTGAAAATTCAAAGCCCCATTACAAGCTGAAAGAAAGACCTTTATGATTTACGATTTGCAAGAATATGAGTCTAGTGGAGATATATAAAATAGATACTATGAATAAATTGAGAAGTTATATGAATAAAACTGATTATCCTTTCTATGAGATTTATCTTCTTAGCTAATTGTTCGATAAAATTTATATGTATATCTATAATATTGTGAGAACCCAAAAAATTTTGATTATTTTTTTAGAGTATGCCAATAAGTGAGAGTTTGGATGAAAATATTTTCTAAAAATTACAGTTTAGAATAATCTATGATGAATAAACTTTTCACTTATATGCACACACTCCACGCTATATCGAATTGAAATTATTGAGTTCTGATAGAGGATAATTACGATGATGGAAACCTAAGGATAAAAGATTTAAAAAAATTTGAAAAATAATGAAGATATAATGAATGACTGAGTAGTTAGTGTATAAAATTTTATATTTTTAATTTTTAATTTTGAAAATTCTAAAAATATTGAAAGTTTGTAGGTAACTTCACTGAAAACCTTCAGGAGACTACAACTCCTCTACTAGGGATCACCTAGGGATTTAAAGGCTTGTTGCATCCACTAAATGCAATCATGCTCCCTATGAAAGTGACATTTAAATTTATAGTTTTAGGATAGTTTAATTTTCCTTGTTTGCTAGGAATAAGCAAAACTTAAGTTTGGGGGTGTGATCAGTCACATAATTTATCATTTTATCACTCTTAACTTAGTGATATTAGGCTTTAGTTTGCTACTAATAACTTACTGATGTGTAGATATTAGAGATAAACAGTAAAAGAGAGCTAAAGTGTTAATATTCGTCAAAATAAACTCAAAAGGCAGTAAGAAAGACGATTGCGCGAAAAAGACATTTTTCGCCTATTAAAAGCCAAAAAATCATACTTTACGATTCTGCAAAAGAGACAAAAAAGGAAAAGTAAAAAATTATAATTTAGAGAATAGAATTAGAAGATATATGAAATTAGAAGTTAGGTGAATCACGAATCTGAGAAGATTGATGAAGATAAGCTCTTAAGAAATCTTGATTGCTGAAATAACGGAGAACAATCTAGAAGTACATCATCCTTTGAAAGCAAGGAAGAATAAAATTAGGAATTAGAATTATATTAGGAATCTTTTATATTAGGAATTAGAAGTCTTTGTAAACCGACTCCTTATGATCTATAAATAAGAGAGCCCGGTATAGAAATAAGCATTGAAGAATTTCATCATCAATTGACGCCTGAGGTTGGATTTTCTTCTGATCTAAGTAGTGTGGAATAGTTAGAGTAGATTAGATATTAGAGGTTTCTCAAGAACAATTGATGACTGCAATTGAGTGTTGAATATTAGAGTAGATATCTGTAGTTTCTCAGGAGCAATTGACGACTATGACTGAGGGGTGAAGGATATATTTTACTTTGCTTTTTAGTTTAAATTTACAGCTTTGTAAACATCTTCAAGTTTTAATTTGAATTGACGACTCAGGTTAGAATTTTCATATTAGTGTAACGATTTTTACTTTTTCATCTTCAGTTTTCTAAGGTTTGATTGACACCCAGATTTTAGGAAGTTATTGATTAGATTAAATCTGTATTGAAATGATCTTAGACTTTATTGACGACTAATGCTAAGAAACTAGAGATATAGTGTAACAATACTATTTAAATTCATAAATATTCAATAGCTGAAGATTAGGATTGACGACCACAATCAGAAGGAGGATTTAGATTTATTTTATGCACCTTAGATTAAAAAAAATTCTTTTATTCATGTTTCTCCAGTATATTAGATCTTAAAGATAAATAGAAGTTTTTAAAATAAGAATTTAAATAGAAAATATAAATAAGAAGTAATTAGATAAATAAACTTTCTCATGGGAACAATCCTATGCTAGTACTATGATTTTCATTGTGCGCTTGAAATAGGTTAAGACTTGAATTTAACATAATTTTAATATACATAACAAGATGAAACACCTGAATTCATTGACTGTTCATTCGTCGTATGCTCTCGCTCGTTGTGCTTCTTTTCTATATATATTTTGAAACAACCTGCTAACGTAAGAATTATGGAACTTGATGGAACTTTACATTTTTAATTTTTTGTGCTCTAACATCAACTCCAATGGCGGAAGAGGTGTATGAGAATTCAGAGTTTTCTATATTTCAAAAAAGGGGTTGTATGATCCACTAGACTGTCCAGTCATTTCGCCCAAATAGGATGCTGGTCAATGAGTCGGACAATTTCCAAAATGGTTTAAAAGAATAATGACCTACGACTGGCGAATGCCTTGTGATGACTACGAGGATGATAAATATATAAGTATGAGTTTTTAGGCTCCGAGACCAAATTGATCGAGTTATGGGTAACATAATGGGGTTTAGGAAGTCCTTCCCCCCTTGCTGTTTCCTAGGCATGTTGCCTAGATAATATAAATATTTCCCACATGGGCTTTGATTTCCTCCAGTCAAGGCGGTTGTGTAGGCATTGTTTCCTTAGCACTAGCTCTTCGACTTCGAGTTCTTGGTCGGGTAAAAGGAGTTTGGGTTTGGACACAGAATATTTTTATGCTTTTAAGTATATATATGTATATATATATATATATTTTTTTTTTTCAAAAAAAAATTTAGCATATATTTTTTGTTTTGCTTTGCATATTTATTTTTATTTTTTAAGATATGGCATCAGTTCCTTAAGTAAGGGACTAACTCAGGAGGTCCGCTTAGTGGGACATGTTGGGTGGTCAAAGTGACCATTCGATTGGATAATATTGTTCCAGGGTGGTCCTCGATCCCTTTGGATTTAGCCAATCTGGGATGAGAGAGAGGTCGTGTTTGCGTTCATGTTTCAGGTGATATAGGGTTTGTCAAAATAAGTGTGACATCATTCGATTTATTCCTTCAATAGGTCTTTTTGGCTGGGGTCTCCATGTCGAGAGGGATCTTCTTTCATTTTTCGATGGAGCGAGGCATCTCGTAGAGTTGGAGCATAGAGTTGTTAGAGATTTTTCCATAATTATTTACGGGTTGTTGGAAAGTTGTTCGTGGGTGAAGTTGGAGCGGGATGCGTTGTGAAGAAATGTGGTGTTGTAAAGGTAATGAGAGGATAAGGCAGAGGTAGAGTAGGAGGAGAAGACGCGAGAGCGTAGGCCAAGGTGGACCTTTTCTCCGTGTGGGGCGGTTTTGTTTCGTTTGATTATACTTGTTTTGTTTGATTCATACTTTGGGTTTATCGTGAGGTTGTTTTAAAGTTTTGTTTATAATCTTCAGAGGAAGCTCAGTGTCAACTGTTTGGTGTAGTAGTTTTGCTGGTTGGGGTTCCGTGAGGGTTTTGATTGTGAGGTCTATGAAAACCTAGGACTAGAGGTTAGAGGTGATTTTAGTTGTGACATTTGTTTCATGTTGTGACAGGATTTGAGGATCAGGTGGCATGTTGATTTGGATGTTAATCGAGGTCATAAGATGTAAGTTTGGCTTGATTTCAAAAGTGGGAGGAATGATGGTTTTTTGGGTTTATTTGTCATCAAGTTCAGTGGTTGATCCGAAGGCGGTTGAAGTTGGTGTTGTAGGGATAGGCTCGATGATAGGTTCGGGCTTGATGATAGGGTTAGTTTCAATAACGGGTTCGTGTTTGATGACAAGTTCAAGTTCAATGATGAGTTCAAGTTTAATGAAGGGCTCGATTTTGACGATGGGTTCATGTTCAATGATAGGTTTGGATTTGTCAATAATTTGAGGTTTGATGATAGATTTGTGTTTGGTGATTGGTTTAGGTTCAGGTTCGAGGATCGGTTTGATGATAAGTTTAGGTTCGAGGTTTAGTTTCGTAGTTAGTGGAACAGAAAGTTCGATAGTAGGTTTAAGTTCTTATTTCAGAGTTGAGGGGATGATGAGTTCGGTGTTGAGTTTTATAGGGGTTGATTCATGAGTTGGTTCCGAAATTAGCCCAACGAGTGATTCTAGAGTGGGTGGTTCGGAGGTCTGTTTGGCAACAGAGTCGGATTTGGGGTTTCATTTTGAAGTTGGTGGGGTGACGAGTTCGGTAGTGAGTTTAGGTTCTAAAGTGGGCATAGAAGTTTATTTGAGAGTTGATTCTAAGGTTAGTGGGGCGATGAGTTCATGTTTTAAAGTTGATGTAGGGACTAGTTCAAGGGCCGAGTTTAAGGTTGGTGGGGTGATGTGTTAGAGCATGTGTCCGACAATGCATTTGGGCTAAGAGATTAGTTTCGAAGTATGTTTGATTAGAGGTCCTGATTCGATTACAGGTTTAGGTTCAAAGTATAATTTCGTGATCAGTTTAAGTATAAATGGTGTCGTAGTGTGTTGGTGGATTGGTTCTAAAGTGAGAGGGTTGGTGATTTCGAGGGTAGATTTGATTACGGGTTTGGGTTCAGAGTTTAGTTTTGTGATCAGTTTAAGTTTGTGTCGTAGTATACATATAGATTAATTCAGGAATTACTTTCTGGGTAGGTAAGGGAGTTTGTTTAGGGAATGGTTGCGGAGTTGGTTTCGGTGTCAGTTGAGGTAGCATGAGGATTGGTATGCTTGGCGGTAGGCTGTCGAGTTCAAGGGTAGGTTGAGTTGGTTCGAGGGTTAATTTGTTAATATTAACGGTCGACTGGGTTGCTTCGGATCGCGTTTAATGATTTTAGTGATAGGTGATCAGTCACATAATATACCATTTTACAACCCTTAACTTAGTGATGCTAGACCTTAGTTTGCTACTAATAAGTTGCTGATGTGAAGATATTAAGAAAAAATAGCAAAAGAGACCTAAAGTGTTAATATTCATCAAAATGAACTCAAAAAATAATAAAAAGACGATTGAACGAAAAAGGCAAATTGCCATATGTTGAAAGAAGGAAAATCGTGCTTTACAATTAAGCTATGTAAAGACAGAAATGAGAAATTGTATTTTACGATTCTCCAGGAGACGTTTAGAGTAAATACGATACAAGAGAAAATGATGAATCGTATATAAAGAATCGTTCACTGGAAGCTATGCTGAGAATTAGAAAATCGTGATTTACAATTTTACAAAGAATGAAGCTTTCTACTGCTACTGATCACATGAAAATTTACACTGCCATGAACCAAATTAGAAGAACTCTTGACTTAGAAGTCTATCCAATCACTGATCTGAGAAGATTGACGAAAAAGACTTTTAAAGGACTGTGCTTCTAAAGTAAAGGAGAAAATCCAAAAGTATATCAACTATTGAAAGTAAGGAAAGATAAAATTAGAAGTATAATTATATTAGGATTCTTTTGTTTTAGTAGTTTCTTTTATTAGAATTAGGAGTTTTGTAAACCGACCCTTATGATCTATAAATAGCAGGCTCGGCATAGGAATTAAGAATCAATTGGTAACTAAGGTCTGTGTTTTCTCCCGATCAAAGTAGTTTTGGATTTACAAAGTAACATCATCCACATTTCTCTAAGGTCTTGCCTGACAACCAAGGCAAAGGACGCTGAAAGATCGACCCTCTGGATGGTTTTACTTTTGCTTTCTAGTTTAGATTTATTTTATTGCAATTTACTGCTTTGTAAACATCTTCAAGTTTTAATTTCAATTGACGACTCGGGTTGGAATTTGCAAATTATTGTAATGATTTTTATTTTTCATCTTTGATTTTCTAGAATTTCATTGATGCCCAAATTTATAGTAGATTAAAGATTAGTATAAATATATATTGAAGGATGCTAGTTTTGATTGACGCCCAATGCTAGAAGACTGAGATATAGTGTTACGGTATTTTATATTTGTAAACATCTGATGGCTGAAGTTTGTGATTGATGACCATAACCTGAAGAAGGAGGATCTAGGATTTATTTTCTGCAATTTAGTTTAAGCACCCATTCTTTATTCATATTTCTCAAGTAGTTTAGAACCTTAAAGATAAATATAGATTTTCATAAAATTAATATATAAAAAGATAAATATATCTTCTTGGGAACGATCCTATACTAGTTCTACAATTTCCATTGTGCGCTTGCAATAGGTTAAGGCTTTATTAGATACACATATAAGTAGCAATCAAAAGGTCAGGACGTTCCGGGAACATGTTTGGCGATTTTGGAGGTAGGTAGGATCAGTGCGTTGAGCTTGGTGATGAGTTTGGCAATAAACTGGGTTAGTTTAGGGGTAGAGTTGATGATAGGTTGGATCTTAGTGATCTTGGTGACTGGTTCAGTGCGAAAGGTGATTTCACGTTTATTGGTGCATGAGACAAGGTTAGTTGGTTGTGAGTGAATGGTATGGAGGTGCCCCTAGGGTGGTTTAATCCTTCAGATCAGGCTTGTCGGGTGGAGAGCAAGAGTGAATGAGTGTATAGTTTCGTATGTGAGTTGATTTTGATAACAATGGGTTGTAATTGGTGATGTTAGTTTACGTGTCGTTGGGGTACTGGTTTTGATCATAGTGTGAGTTTGTGTATTGGTTGTTGTGTAAAAGTTGGTAAGGGTGTTGATCTTGGTTTGTGTGTGGAAATTGGTTTTAGTAAGGGTATAGGTTTGTGTATAGATCTTGAGCTTGGTCATATGGATGGTATGGTTGAGGGTTTGTTTGGTTTTGTTCTTGGTTCGCATTGATTTGTTCAAAGCCTATAGCTTCATTTAGATTGTTTGTTCTAGCGTTGTTGGACACCAGTGTGGAGAGATTAAGGTCTCCATTCTTTAGTCGACATTCTATGCGTGACGCGCGTTCACGGAGGCTAGAGAAATTAGAGTAGCCATTTAGGATGGGGACGCCCCAAAAAGGCTCTCGGGTATTGTCGATCACGATTTCTATCGCATCACTTTCTTTTATTTGATTCCCTGTTTGGGTGGTGAGCCTTCTCCAGCGACTGGCGAATGTTGAGAAGTCTTCATTGTCCTCTTGTCTTGTGTGTATCAAGTCAGCGAGACTGACCTCTTCGTGAGTTAGGTGCTAGTACTGGTCTAGGAATCTATCAGCTAAGTCTTCGAAGGTATCGATTTTGGCTAGTGGCAAAGTAGTGAATCAGTCAAGGGCTTCTCCTTCTAGCGATTTCTGAAAGTAGTGGATCAGGAGCCCATGATTGGTTAGAATCGGTAGGCAGTCATTATAGAACAGCACCAAGTGGTGCTTTGGATTGCTTGTACCATTGTATTTGTTGAATTTTGGTGGTTTAAAGCTAGCAGGTACAGTGAAGTCGATGTCTCGGAAAAATTTGTTGAATCCAAAGGACTGTCTTGAGTGTTCCCTCTTAGCCATGCAGTCATCTAGAAGTCGAGGGAGGACGTCAATGTTTATGGTGGCGTCTCTTCTAGGTGTCTCGGGAGAGGATTGTCCTCGGTAGTTGTTGTTGTAGGAGGTGTGAGAGGCATGTGTGTTATGTATCGGAGGAGTCGGAGGAGTCAAAGTATGCGGAGGAGTCGGCTTCGTTCCTCTCTATCTGCTTCTAGGAGCTTTGTATAAGTTGGTCAAAGTTCGGAGCAGGGTGTCGGTGTCTTTTCCTCCCTTCATAAGCTTGTTGGAAGTGAGGTCCAGAATTTGGTCGGTGGTGTATCTTTGCCCGCTATCATCTCCGTTGTTGTTGTTGTGATTTGTGTTTTGTGGAGCGAAGGGGTACTTTTCGCTCTCATTAACCATGTTTACCCGGGCACGACGCTAGGTTGTCCATGGAGATGGCCTAACGTTATACTCAGGGTCTCTAGGGGAGCCCCATGCTGGTGGGTCACTGTAATTAATGTTTAATTTTCTAATGCCTAACATTTAAAAAAAAATTATGTTTTATTTTTTTGTAAAACTGAGGAGTGTGTATAAAAAGTAAAGCAAAGAAAATAAAAAACCAAATTAAATAAAGCAAGGAAAATAGAAAAACAAATTAATTAAATCGGGGCAACCTTAACGAAAAAGAGTCCCATCGCGATCGCCAGTATATTGGTACGCACTTTTTCTAAGTCCCTTTCAATCTGAGTGAACTCTAGCTAAGGGCGATAGAATAATAAATTAGGAAATATTAAATGCTGAAAGAAAAAGGTGAATATTAAATGAAGAATACCTGGATGATGCGATCGCCGGCTGCAGATGTTTATCGACGCTGCAACACGTCACTGATCACGCTTTAAGAAGAGCGGGGACTTGCAAGTTGAACTCCTTTACTAAACCGTTAGCTGGCCAACTCCAGCAGTTATGGGTTGCCTTGGGATTAAGCTAGTTTGGTTTCCAAATCCTGCTCTAAGTTTAATTGATTTTATCTTCTGATTCTTCTCTAAGTCTGGCTAACTGGGGGTCTCCTAGTGTTACTCTAACTCTAACTAACTGAGTTTCCTATGGCTACTCTAACTCTAATTAATTTAGTTTCCTAATACCATTCTAACTAAAAAGGGGGTTGTGGCGCGTTATACTAAGGAGGATCGGCCCCGTTCCCGAGTATCCTCCGTAAGCTCCCTTAGCCAAATCGGGTGGCTGGGTTTGAAAATCAGAGAGGTTAAGGAACCTAATTAGTTTTAAGCCAGGTTCTTCCTCCTTTGATACTACTTCAAAAGTCGAGACTAACGGGCTGGTGCCGCTGGCTTGGCTACCTGGGGCTCCCAGGGAAGAGTTTGCAACTCTAGAAGTCTAGAAGGCAACTCAACCTCTTTTGGAAGTCCTAGAGAGAACCTCAAATTTTCTCAAAGGGAAAAGTTTTGTAGAGAGAAAAATAGTAAATTGGTTTTTTATGGCTAAGAGTAATTTTAGAAAGACTGAGTTTGAATTGTTGATTAAAAGATTACAAAATTGAGGATTTTAAATTTTAAAGATTAGGGATCAGGAACTAAGGATTGAAATCTAGAACTTAAGAATAAAAAACTAGAATGAAAATTAAGAAGTGTGGCCAAAATTAAGAACCAGAACATAGAAGTTAAGACCTAGAAACTAGAATTGAGAACTAGAAACTAGAAATTAAGAACTAGAAACTAGAACCTAAGAGATTACCTAAAGTCAGGCGCCGCAGAGGAGGAACTCGAGCTCCCTGGGAGAGGCCTGAGCTCGAGAGAGAAGAGATCTCTATGAAAATTGTGCTTCTTTGGTCGAGGTAAGGGGGTTTATTTATAGGTGTATGGGTACGTGCCCTATGGGAGGTGCGTAATTAGCCGATCAGATCCAATTACGCGCCCTATCCAGTGCGCTTAATTAGATTATGCGCCCTGTCCCGGACGCTTTATCACTCTGAGTCGGTGACAGACTCAGTGAGTGAGTGGTTGACTGGCTTAGCCAGGTGCGCACTAAATAGTGAGTGTGCGTCATGTTTAGTGCACGCAATCCAATTAAGCGCCTGCTTACAGGTGCTGAATAGGAGAATTTGGGCAGTCATGGGAATTAGAGACCACGTCCAACTACGGTCCAATTACGTGTGGCTAGTGGAGTGCATAATTGATTACGTGCGCTAGTGAGGGCGCGTAATAAGGTCTCAAGGCTGTCTTAGGAAGGTAGAGGACTGGTCCAAGTAGGACCAATGTTTGGGCGTGCAATCTGATTACGCGCCCTGTATAAGGCGCGGAATCAAATCCCAAGGTTGTCCACAGGAAGAACAGGCCTAGTCCAAATGGGACCAATTGTACGTCAACTATGGGGTGTGCAATTGAATTGCTCACCTCTGTGAAGGCGCATAATTCGGGACCTTCCAAGGTTGAGTCGAGTCCGAGCCACAGAGCTATTGTTTCAGCCTCTGCTTCGACCATATACTATTTTTTCAGTAATAGTCCCCTGTTTAGGATTTTAAGATCTTCGGAGAACGTCATTCCTTTTCCGGAGACCGCGGGCAAGGTCAAAGGTTGATCGAATAGGTTTGTATGCTCCAAGAGGGCAAAATTGGGGTGTCTACATTAATGTCTAAGGGATCAAATAAATCAAAGTTCCAAACAGGACAATTCGCTTGCATGGCACACCCCAAGTCGCTCCATTTTGACCTTTAAAACAATGAATTAATGAGATTGATATTTCACACAAGTTATAAAGCTCGTTGTCTTCTTTCCAACACCACAAGAATCGAATCAATCCAAGTTCGGTGTATCAGCCCGGATTTCCTTACCCCATGCTTTGATACCATGACTTTTTGGTTACAAACTAGGCTCTTTACCAAGAGTGCTCTCACGGAGCTTGTGTCTAAAGTACCCAATCTAATAAACAAACTTGTATGTGAAGGCACACCTTTCACCATTCAAATAGACTGATTGGTTCTAAAGTCTAAGGTGCAATTTGCTACTGGTATAGTACACGTTCTCATGCTCGGTGCAGTTTAGAAATATATAGGTTGTTACATCCTCCCCCCCTTAAAGGAATTTTCGTACTCAAAATTTGACAACGGTTAGTGGGGGATGGGAGAGGTATTAACATTGGACAGTATCCTCACTAATGAACTACATTATGTCGTTAAAATCTATCGACGAAGATTTACGATGAGGTGGTTCTTCAAGGGTTCATAATAAGGTATTAATCAGTTTTAACCTATGATTTCTCACAGTTTTAAATCGTCACCATCATGAGGTTTACATACTCGTAGAGTTTACAATTATTACACAACTTACTCATTATTTTCTAAGATGACCTTGCTTAAGACCGAAATTCTATTTATTGACTGCTACCATTAATCATTAGTCAAATGTTAAAACTATCATAACTTAATTGCGTCATTCATATCCACAATTTATAAGTAGGAATACATTAATCATGTGCAGTCATCTATGATAAGGAAATTTAATAGTTAATGATCACCGATTCTTCCATAATTAAAGGCATATCCATGCTATAACAAAATTTTCAATTCTACCAAAAAGTTTACTGTTTATCATCATGGCTGCAACATTCATTTAGACTATTAATAACAGTAGAATTACCATTTATATATATATATATATGAGTTAAACAGTGTTTTAAAGTATCTCAGTGCCACGTCCCAAAAAGGGAAACTTATACACCAATTGGTCATCGATCAGTATGCTCATCGGGCCACTCTGCTGGCTGCTTATCACGATGTCTTGCCCCCGAAGTAGATGGACCAGCTCCGGAACCAGATGCTCTCATGGTATACTCGGTCGTATACTCCCTTGCGTGAGCCACGAATGCGGTGTAGCTGGTCCAATACACCTTCGCTATCAGGCGCAAGAGGAAGTCCTCTTGGAAGTCCAGTCACCAGTGCAACAAATAGTTCTGTTGGTGCATTACCTCCATTTGCCCATTAAATTCTGAGAGCATGAGGACAACTCCTTGTTGGATATGTGGCTGTTGGGGTTGAACTGGCACTTGCTGGGCTAGGAGAATTTGAGGTGCAACTCCCGATGTGGGTTGTTATGGTTCTTCTTGGTGAGTACCCCCTACCGCCTGTTTAAGTTGTCAATTTTAAACAACGACCTGGCACCTTTGATAACTCATGCGCCACATCTTTTTGGTGTAACTCTGAGTGTTATTGGTTTTTCATGGTTCTTTGGTCGGCACTTGGAAAGGTAAGGGTCATTGTTTTCAGTGTCCTCGTGCCCCTCTAGAAGGCATAAGATAAAGACGGGCATAGGGGATGGTGGTTAACGGTTTGGGCGTGGTGCTTAGCATCTGCTCGTAAGCGTATTTTATGCCTTCCAAGATGACTTGTGGTGCATTAAACCACCCACCTATCTTCAAATGTGGAAAACAGTGCTTGGAGGAGGGTGTCTCGCCTCTCTTGGTCATGTTGGATGGGGGTATAGGTTCTTCTGAAATATGTCGTCCAACAACCACAACTTGGTCGGTAGTTGGGTACTTCTCACCAATTTTCCTGTTCTATGACCACCACCAGCCATTTTGGTGGAGATACGATGGAACGGCACTTCTTTGGGATGCGGTGATAGGAGGCCCTGATTTTCTATGAAATGTGGGCAACATCGCATAGCTTTGGCGATGTCACGGACATCGAGATGGAAGGTTCTTCCATCAATATCAGTGGTCATTTGCTGGCCACTTACCCTTATTTTTAAATTTTGGAAAAATAATTTTACAAAGTGGGGGTAAAAGTGTGTATGGAATGGTGTGAGTAAGACCTCCAATCCGGTCTTTCTAATGTAACCTATCGACCATGCGATCGTATCATCACCGATGAGTATGTCTTAGTCAAAGGACCATTCCGGTTAAAAGGCTTTCGCGTACCACCACGCGATGGGTTGTTCCCGAATCGGTGGGGAATCGGGAACCGGAGGTGTACTATCCTCGGCATGCTTAGAAGCCTTTGCCCTCACCGTAGGGAGTTTAGACACAGGTTTCTTCTTGGAAGACATTAGAATAGGAACAAGAATTTGAAAAAAAGGAAAAACTAGGGTTCTACTTTAAGGCAAAGCTCAAATCATGGAACTAGAGTTGATGAAGACGCATGCAAGCCGATCTTTGATGATTTGTGAGAAGTAGCACAGGAAAAATCGTGTGTTTCAAAGGAATCCACACTTTGTTCTTCGCGGGAGAGGAAAACGAGAGAGGGTCCTACCTTTGAAATCGCGAAATGACAAATTTGGGGGTTTTCGGACCCTCTTTAAACTTCATCAGTCATTGCAGCGATCTTTAATCCCCGCTGCAGTGAGCCTTGAATTCTGAGGCTATCGCTGCAGCGAGCTACACAAGTTTTGGGCTTATAACTTTGGTGTTTTTCGCATGTTGCACCCTAGTTTTTCATTATAACTTTCTTCTCAGGTACTCGTACATTGGATTTCTAAATTGTTTCAATTCTTCGTATACCAATACACTCTGAAGTGACTAACCTTACTCAAGCATATGCGGATATTGGTCGCAAATCTTTGCCTTATGCTCCCATGTGGCTTCGACGGTAGAGTAATTTCGCCATTGTACCAACACCAGGGGAATTCTCTTGGTCCTCAACACTTGGTCCTTGCTAACCAAGATTTGCATCGGTTCTTTGGTCAGAGTCCAATTATCTTGGATCTCTATCGGCTGATAGTCCAATATGTGTGTCATATCCTTCACGTACTTCCGTAACATCGAAATGTGGAACACATTGTGCACACTTGACAATTTTGGAGGCAAAGCGATCTTATATGCCACTTCGCCGACCCAACCCAAAATTTTCAAAGGTCCAACATAGCGTGGACTAAGCTTTCCACATCGTCCAAAGCGCATAACGCCCTTCGTCAGTGAAATTTTGATGAACATGTGGTCCCCACTCTGAAAAGAATGTGAGCATTATTATTACACATAGATGACTGAAAGAGTAATATAGCTAAGTTAATCGAGTTCACCTGAAATTCAACATTGGTCCTCTTGAGATTGGCATAATTTTTCTGCCGGCTCTAAGCGACTTTCAATCTGTAATGAATAATTTGAATGGTCTCATTCATGCTCTCAATAAGTTTTTGGCCTAACAGTACTCGTTCTCCAACTTCTTCCCAGTTGATCGGAGATTTACATCGGCGACCATAAAGTGCTTCAAATAGGGCCATTCCGATGATTGCTTGGTAACTATTTTTGTACGCGAATTCAATCAAAGGTAAATATGTATCTCCCATTATCCTTGGAAATCTAGCATATAAGCTTTGAGCATATCTTCAATCACCTGATTCACCCTTTCAGTTTGTGCATCGGTCTAAGGGTAAAATGTCAAGCAGAATTCTAACTTTGAGCCCATTCCTTCTTGGAAGCGTTGCTAAAACTGCGATGTATACGGCAAGTCTCTATCTAACACGATGCTAGCAGGTATATCGTGTAATCTGACAATCTCTTTTAGGTATAATTCGGCAAGTTTACTAGTTGTATACCGTGTACTGTAGGGTAGAAAATGCACAAATTTGGTTAGCCGGTCGACGATTACCTATTAAGACATGAAAAGTACCACTTTTCACCCCTTAACTTAGCCTCTGTTAGACCCTTAGCCATCTAATAAATGTGTGTTAAGTCATTTCTATAGATAATAAATAACAGCTGCAATAAGGCCTGAACCCTGTTAAGGAGCCCACTTTTTCCCCAGAAGTCCCTCAGAAGGATGAAAGCTGAACCCAGACAAGAAGTGAACCTCACGCAGCTTTCACAAGCTTTAAAGGATTCAGAAATTAAGCCTTGCGCAGTCCTCGCATGTTTCCCAAAACTTCATTTTCAATTTCCCACACTGTTCTCGCGTAGTTGAGTGACAGAGGGGCTTCAGAATCATACTTCGCGCAGCTCTCACAAAGCTCAAATATAAATGCTCGCGCAGTCTCACGCAGCTCAAGAAAGTAGCTCTCAAACCTCACGCAGTTCACTCAAATCAACTAAGGAGAGAGAGCTCCAGGTATTTCAGCGCGCAGCTTTCGCGTAGTGGCCGCGGGATGCAAAACTTTAGAAAAACCTCTCGCGCAATTCAGAGACCAATGCGCATCACGTCCTCACGAAGATCCATTGAGAAACAAACTGCTCACGCGATTCTCACACCATTCAGAAGGAAAGTGCAATCCCGCGAAGATCAGAGCAATCTAGTGAGAATTCAATGCTCTATAGCACGACTGCTTCAGCTGTAACTAAGACAACCCTGTGACGGCTAGAATTTCAAGCTAATCCAATCTCGCGAAGACCGTGCTACCACGCGACAGTCTTGGAAACCAGTACTACCTGGTGAGGCTCTGAACTCTAACTCTCCCTCACCTCTGCAGAGGATATTTTGGGAACTTCCAGTAATTAGGGCATGCATTCCAACGCTCCAAGTTTTGTGCACGCACCCTGAGGCATCCAAGGGACAATATTATGCCATGTGGCATCGTTAAAATTAGGGTTTCCTAACCCTAATGCGCCGCCAAACTAACTGCTATATAAACCTAAGCCTGGTTTAGGTTTAGAGGACGCTCTGCGAAGAATAGAATTTAGTCTATCTTCTTCTTGCAGTAGCTGCATATCTCTAGTAAGTTTTACATAGTTTTCTTTTTACTTTTTCTTCTCTCCATAGTCCAGCATTTGCTGGCTATGCCTTTATATGACTATTTGGAATAGATTAATAGAGTTTCATGATAGGGTGTTTTACTTTCATGGGATTTTTGTGACTTGTTCTGTTCAAGGCTGTTATCTTGAGATCCTCCATTGCTAGGATGTATTACAAGCAATGGAGGACTGATTTTATGGTTTATTCATATCCAAGTGGCTTGTGTGTCTGGGCTAACATGCTCCCATACAGGCCTAGCCCCACCACAGGACCCACTAGATCTGAATTCCCCATGGGAGCAATGAGCTTTTGTAGCCTTGTGAACATGGTGGTGGCAGCAATGTTTCTTGTTCTATCTTGAGCTTTGTGAGGAGGATAGCCTCTGGGATAGTCTGTGACCATTTAAGTGGACAGGTTGTAGCCTTAGGGTGAAGCCAACCCACAGACTCAAGATGGATTTTTCTTCTCTGCACTTGTGCTTGTAGCCCTGTGAGAGATTGTGCTAAGAAAAACTCCCCTGTATGAGAATAGATCCGCCATCAGATAGCAGATCTGGTTTGGTTATAGAGATTTTAGGCTTGCGACTGGATCACTGCAATCTCTCTACAGCAGTGGACAGCTGGATCTAAGGCAGCACTCAAACTATTGTTAATTCTGTGTCTAGGCTAACATGCTCCCATACAGGCCTAGCCCCACACATAGCACTTTAGAGGTTGAGGTTCCCTATGAATTCTTATGCTTATAGCCTAGATGAAGTACTACTTACAATGATAAACTTGTTCTGACCCATCTCTGGACTGCGGTTCCCCAATTGGATAATTTGTGACCATTTAAATGGACAGGTTATAGCCATAAAGGGATTGGATCATGGCACGGAGATGAGTTGGATTCTTTCTCCTCGGTGGTGATAATGTAGCCACTGGATAGGACTTCTATAGCGGCAGATCTGAATTTGAGTCATGAAGCCCATCAGATCTGAACCAATAGCATACTTCTCACCCTTTTATATTTATTTTCTCATTCCATCTTCGTTCTTAAACCTTTCTATAGTTTAGACATTAGGATACCTTAGAATTTAGATTTTAGTGACCCTAAATCCCCTTCCCTTTAGGAGTGCCAGATCTGTAGTCAGATCTAGAGGGCCTACTAAAGATGGCTCCCTTAGAGCTTAAGATCAACTTCTTTGTGGGACAAACTCTTACTTATCAAAACTTTCTACAACATGCCCTGTATCTTGCAGGATTGTGCATATTTTAGGCTTGCTGCTCTGTCATTTTCAATCCACCTTTCATTCATTTTCATTCACCTCATTCTTATCACTGTCTTCAATAAAGTAAGTAGCAAGAACTTTAAATTAGCCTAACAAGTTTTTGGCGCCGTTGCCGAGGACATTGATCTTTTAGTAGACTCTAGATTTTTTATTCTTTATTCTTTGGTAGCTATACTTGTGAATAATTGATACTGCTGATTTACATTTGAAATTTTTCTTACTGATTTGGACCGTAGCAAAGAAGAAGAGTAGAATTGTACTGGGAGTCTAGCTACCTCTGTTTGCACTTCTCTAACCCTCAAAACTCAGTCTATTTCTCATTTGATGATTCCATAGCATAGCAGTTGATTAGGATAGTTGCAATTTTTATTAAGTGCAATGTGCCTGCAAATAGTCTTCCCTGCTGTTGGTGTGTGTGCATGTTAGGAAGGAGATCCCTCAGTCCTACATTAGAGCCTGCTAATCCTGAGATAAAAAGGGGTAGAAGACCGAGAAGGCATAGACACACCACAGTTGAGCCCCCTATTGAAATTGAGATAGCAGTTATGGGTGAGGAACAACCTAGAACATTGAAGGAATTGAATGCTCCGGATGATTACAACTCTCCATTCAGCATCCAATTCCCTGATGTTCAAGAAAACTATGAAATCAAAACTTCCATCATCCAAATGCTTCCCTCTTTCCATGGGCTTAGCAAGGAGGACCCTTACAAGCACATTGACCAGTTCTTGGCCCTGTGCACGACATTCTCCATTACTAGTTTGGGACCAGAAGCCACTAGGTTAAGGCTCTTTCCTTTCTCTCTACAGGACAGGGCCATGACCTGATTATCTACTCTCCTAAACAATAGCATCACCTCCTGAAAAGACCTCCAAACAAGATTTTTGTCTAAATTTTTCCCAGAGACCAAGACCAGCCAGTTGAGGAAAGGCATACTTTCTTTTGCCCAATCCCCAACTGAAGATTTTAACCAGTGCTGGGATAGATTTAAAGAGATGCTCAAACAATGTCCCCACCACAAGATCCACGGTAGGCCTTATCCAGAGCTTCTACAATGGGATTGATGAGAAGAGCAGAGACATGGTAGATGCCTCTTGTGGTGGAACGTACATGCATAAAATAGCTGATGAGGCATGGGACTTGTTCGAGGTCATAAGTGAAAATGCTTTCCAGAAGATGTCCTCTTCTAGAACTGTTCAAGAACCATCTCCTAAGTGTTGAGACTTCTAAAGGAAAAATGTATGAAGTTAGGGGAAATGATGATCTGAGAATGTAGATGGCTAATCTTACTAAAAGATTTGATAAACTTTTGACTGTGGTGCAGCCCAGAATGGCTACACAAGTGATGGAGGCATGTCTGATATGCCAATCTCCACAGCACACAGTAGAAGAATGTCCATCTGCGGGGCAATAACCTGAGTTTGTAATGGAACAGGCTGTTGCTGCCCAATCTTTTGGACAGCAACAATCTGGTGACTACAATAAACAACCATATGGATACCAGCACCAAAATGCTGGTTACCAATGGAGAGACCACCCAAATTTGAGGTGGAGGTAAGACAATTATATGTAGCCACAGCAGATGTTGGCCTTACCTCAAAGGCCACAGCAGCAGTTTAACCAGGGTTATGCTCAAAGGTCAAATTTCTAACAACAGCAGCCCCAGCAACAAAATCAATTGATAGTTCCCCCACCTCAGCCCCATAGTGCTTCTTTTGAGGATCAAGTTTTGGCCCAATTGCAAAGCCTTGGACCCTTAAATCAGACTGTGACTTCTCACAGTCAAAGCATTAAGAAAATAGAAGAGCAGCTTGGCCAAATAGCCAATGCTCTGGCTAAAAGAGAGGAGGGCAGGTTGCCAAGCCAACCAATTGCCAACCCTAAGGGCCAGTATTCCATCGGAGAAGGCTCCTCCAATTTTGAGGGGGCCAATGCCATAACTGCCCTAAGGTCTGGGAGGATGGTAGAAAACCAGGTGAGAAAGGAACAAGGAGAGGTCTATCCTAAGGAAATGTCATGTGAAAGCTATAAGGATTTTGTTAAGGCACAGAGTAAAGAACTGCCTGCTGCCCTTCAACAAGAAAAAAATAAAGAGGTTGTAGTTGAGCCTCAGCAAGAGATAAAAATAGAAAAAATAAAAAAATAAAAGTTCAGCCATGGGCTTGCAGCTAAGGAACCAGCAGTACCTCAGTCGTGGCCCTACCCCTTTTGATAAGGGTCAAGCACAGATCGAGGAAATGATGGAGACCTTTAAGCAGGTAAAGATAAATTTACCCCTGCTTGATGCAATCCGACAGGTCCCAGCCTATGCAAAGTTTCTTAAAGACCTCTGTACTCAAAAAAGGAAAGCCAGAGGCCATTTGTCCAAGAAGGTCTTTGCAACTGATACAGTGAATTCTGTATTAACCATGACAATACCTGAGAAGTTGCAAGACCCAGGGATACCCACTATTCCCGGTATTATTGGTGACCACACGATTGGAAGGGCCCTTTTGGACCTTGGAGCCTGTGTTAACCTGCTGCCATATAGTGTATATCAGCAGTTGGGTTTGGGGGAGCTGAAGCCCACCCCCATTGTTCTATTAATGGCTGATAGGTCCGAGAGGAAACCCATAGGAGTGGTAGAGGATGTCCTAGTAGGGGTAGATATGTTCTTCTATCCTACAGACTTCCTTGTCTTGGACATGGGCTGCAACAAGATTACATCTTCGATACCTGTTATTCTAGGCAGACCATTCTTAGCCACTGCCAATGCATGCATTCAATACAGGTCTGGAATCATGGAGGTCACTTTCGGACATATGAAAGTTAAGCTTAATGTGTACAACAGTGCAAAGAACCCTCAGCTAGACAATGAGGAATGCTTTGCAATAGATGTACTAGAAGAAATTGTTGAAGAATAACTGCACACTTTGCTGGAGTGGAGCAACATTGCCACTGATTTAATTGAAGTTTGAAACTTGGTGGAGGAAGGAAGCCTAGCTTTAATGCCAAAAGACACACCCCTAGTGAAGTCTTCGGTGGGCTTAGTACAACATTCCAATTGGAAACCTACATTGCTGCCCCTTCCTCCATCCAACAATACACCAATCCTACCATCCATACAACAAGCCCCTGATCTGAAGCTCAAGAAGCTGCCAAAGACATTAAAGTATGCTTTCCTCGAGAAAGAAGAGAAACTTCCTGTGATTATCTCCTCTTCTCTTACCAGTGAGCAAGAGGAGTTGCTAACTGTTCTGAGAAAGCACAAGAAAGCAATAGGTTAGACCATTGTTGATCTAGGAGGAATTGATGCATCAATCTGTATGCATAGGATTCATCTAAAGGAGGGCTCAACACCCTCCAGGGAAATGCATAGGAAACTTAATCCTCACATGAAAGAGGTGGTTCTGAAAGAAATCATTAAGTTGCTGGATGCTGGGGTAATTTACCCCATCTCTGATTCTGAATGGGTGGCACCAATCAAGGTGGTACCCAAGAAATCTGGCATAACAGTGATCAAAACCGACTCTGGAGAGTTGAGACTAGCCAGGGAGACCACTGGCTGGAGAGTTTGCATCGATTATCGAAAGCTCAACTCCAAGACCAGAAAAGACCACTTCCCTCTCCCTTTCATTGTTCAAATTTTGGACAAGTTGGCTGGGAAGGCTTTTTTACTATTTTCTTGATGGGTACTCAGGGTACAATCAGATCCCTGTGCACCCCCTTGATCAAGAGAAAACTACATTTACTTGTCCTTTTGGCACCTTTGCTTACAAATGGATGCCTTTTGGACTGTGTAATGCCCCTGCCACCTTTCAAAGGTGTATGTATGCCATTTTTTCTGATATGATTGACAAATTCTTGGAAATTTTCATGGATGACTTTTCGGTCTATGGGGATAGCTTTGACCATGTCTACAACACCTCCATCAAGTCCTACAAAGATGTGAAGAGAACAATTTGGTCTTAAGTTGGGAGAAGAGCCACTTCATGGTAACACAAGGGATTGTGTTGGGCCATGTAGCCTCTAAAGATGGAATTGAGGTAGACAAGGCCAAAGTTGACCTCATTAAAAATTTGCCCCCTCCTAGAACAGTCAAGCAAATCAGATCCTTCCTTGGCCATGCTGGATTCTATAGGAGGTTTATCAAAGACTTCAGTAAAATTGTTAAGTCATTATGCCACCTGCTCTGCCAGGATGTGCCCTTTGACTTCTCTGCTGAATGTCTAAAGGCCTTTGAAACTTTGAAAATTTGCCTCACTTCTGCCCCTGTACTCCAAACAACTGACTATACTCTGCCCTTTGAGTTGATGTGTGATGCATCTGACTTGGCAATAGGTGCTATCTTGGGCCAGAAAAGGATAAGCTGCCTGTGGTCATTGCATATCTCAGCAAATCACTTGCTGAAGCTCAGCTGAACTACACAACCCGATGAAAGAGCTTACAGCGGTGGTTTCTTTGTGGACAAGTTTAGACCTTACCTACTTGGGTCTAAAACTGTCATCTTCATTGACCACTCAGCATTAAAGTACCTACTGTCCAAGAAGGATGCAAAGCCCCGATTGATTAGATGGATACTCCTGTTGCAGGAGTTTGACATCGAAATCAAAGACAAGAAAGGTGTAGAAAATGTGGTGGCTGACCACTTGTCCAGAATTATGTTGGAGAAAGGTGTAGATGACCTCACTACAAATGATGTATTCCCGGATGAGCAATTGTTTGCCATTCAATCTTTAGCTCCTTGGTATGCACATATTGTCAATTATCTAGTCATCGGCAAGATCCCTTCCCATTGGACAAAAATGGATAAAGACTTGTTTTTCTCACAGGTCAAATTTTTTTTTTGGGAGGAACCTTGCTTGTACAAGTATTGTGCAGACCAAATTATTCGAAAATGTGTTCCCGAAAGTGATATCCCCAGTATTCTGACCATGGGCCATGAAAATGCCTGTGGTGGTCACTTTAGTGGGAGAAAAATAGCTGACAAAGTGTTGCAGTGTGGTTTCTATTGGCCTTCTCTTTTTAGAGATGCTCATACACACTGCAAGGCCTGTGCAAGATGTCAGAAACTAGGGGGGCTGTCTAAACGAAATTCAATGCCTTTATAGCCCACCCTTGTTGTAGAACTGTTTGATGTATGGGGTATTAATTTTATGGGCCCCTTTCCTCCTTCAAATGGTTTTCATTTTATCTTAGTGGAAGTTGACTATGTTTCCAAATGGGTAGAAGCCATTGCCACAAGAACTAATGATAATCAGGTGGTCCTCAAGTTCATAAAGCAAAATATCTTCTCCAGATTTGGTACCCCTAGAGCCATTATCAGTGATGGGGGGAGCCATTTCTGCAATAGAAATTTCGAGAGCCTGGTCAAGAAATATTCTGTCACCCATAGGATTGCTACCCCCTACCACCCACAAACCAGTGGGCAAGTTGAAATTTCCAATAGGGAGATCAAGCATATCCTTGAGAAAACTGTGAGGACTGATAGGAAGGATTGGGCTGACAAGCTCAATGGCGACCTTGGGCTTATAGGATTTGCCTATAAGACCCCCATCAGATATCCTCTTCGGTGATCTATGGCAAGGCCTGTCATCTCCCAGTGGAGTTAGAACACAAGGTCTATTGGACCATCAAACATTTAAATCTAGATCTAACGCTGGTCATCACGAGTTCTTTGCGGTATCGAATTGGAAGAACTAAGGATGGATGCATATGCCAATGCAAGGATCTACAAGGAAAGGTCTAAAGCTTTCTTTGACAAAGGGTTGTTGAGAAAGAGTTTCACTGCTGGTGATAAGGTTTGGTTGTTTAACTCCAAACTTAAATTTTTTCCAGAAAAATTGAAATCCAGATGGGCAGGTCCTTATATTGTGCTGTAGAAATCAAGGACCCTAAGTCTAGGAGACTCTTGAAGGTGAATGGTCAGAGGCTTAAGCCTTGTTTTGAAAAACCTTGAGCCTTTTGGCACCATTCCATTCATCAGGGATCCTTCTTCAAACTGATTCCATAGGTGTGTCATTACTGTAGCATATGTACTTAGTTTTTGATTGATTTATCTTGCTTTCTTTAGTTTCTATTTTCTAGGATATGCTAGTGGCCTTATCTGAATTTTGCCCTATCTGTGGTGAACTTTTGATGCTTGGCTTGATTATTACTCCTTTTGAATTGATAGCTTCTCTTGAATGCCTAATGTGGGAGGTCGTTTTCATTGTCCGTGAGTGTATGATTGAGTTTACATATGACTAAAGACAGTCATAGGAGAGGGTCATGCCCAGGATTCAACCACAGTAAAAATGCAAAAGGGCAGAACAGAGAGGTAATGCTCTCTATTTTATACCTTACTGTCGCTGGATCCAAAATGGAAGCCTGGGAGACTATCGCGAGATTCATATGCTCTCGCGAGGTTTAAGAAGGAGCCTAGAAACCTATCGCGAGGTTCAAAAGAAAGCCAATATGGATGTCGCACTGTTCGCATAGAAACATATATTACCTGTAGCGAGATTCATGCATACCTATCAACTTCTCGCGCGGTCCACATCGAGCCATTCAGTAGTTATCGTAAGATTATCAAGCTGTCATGAGGTTCACAAGATAAACTAGGAGAATCTTGCACAATTCAACAGAAATATTCCATTTACTGTCGCGAGATTCTAAGTCTGTCGCGAGATTCAAGATGAACCTCAGAGCTTCAAGATGAACCTCAGAGCTTCTCACGCAATCCAAATAGAGCCTTAGGAATCACTCGCGCAATTCAAATGAATTGATCTCACTCTGTCACGCGCTCCAAGGTCGACTTTAGAGATTGTCGCGCAATCCAGATGTAATCAACACCCTCGCTAGGTTTATTTCTAACCCCGCGACCAGATGTTCCAAAGCGCGCCGAGCTTCGTGATAAGTATTTCAACCCCGCGCTTTGTCCCTTTTTCATTATCTGCTTCCTTCTTCCCTCTGCAAAACCCTAGCTTCTACCGCTCTCCCCTCTCCCCTCCAGCATCACTTCTACAGCTCATCATTCACTTTACAACTCTACAGAGTTGTCCCTATCATCATCCTCTTCCATTGCCCTCTGCTCTGAAATCTTGAGGTGCCCTGTGCATCAAACCAAGCCAAACCCTAGATCTCTGTCTCAATTTGCTCACACCCAAAGACAGAGTTAGATATGGCCCCAAAATCTGCACATAAGAGAAAAGGGAAGGACAAGGACCCTGCAGAGACCACCCCTAAAAAGGCCAAAACTTTAAAGTCCCCCCAAAAAGGAAAGGAAGTGGTTGAGGAGGCGGCGATACCAACCACAAAGTTCTCTACTCCTTCTGAGCTCATTTAGTCAATTCCATTGGAGCCTGAAACAGCATTTGATGTCCCATTCTTTGAAAAAGAACCTCTCTCTGCCCCTACAATACAATTTCTGAGCAAAGTGGACTTGATGCCACTGATGAGAGAAATTCCAGCACTAGCCTACCCAAGGCTAGTGCAGCTGTTTTACCAGCATATCAAGGTCAAGAAGGGCAACGATGGACAAGAGTGCTTGCTGGTGATGATTGACACTTTTGATTTGTTAGTAAGCCCTAAGATGATTGATGAAGTATTGGGCATCCCAGCAGCATTCAATCCTAGCTGTGGATATGGCCCCCCTCTGCGTGCATCAATTGACACAATTGTAAGGGCCCTAACAAGAGGATTAAAAGCCACCGGGGACTCAATCAGAAGGAGGGAACTTGAGCCTGAGCTGCTGTTCATTGACCAAGTCCTGCGGAAGAACATCTATTGCTCAGGACATCAGCAGGAGAGGAGAACCCCCATTGCGAATGCTGTCTACTCCTACCACATGGGCCATGGCTTCCATGCTGCCTGGCTGATTTTTGAGGCTATGAAAGACACAATGGTGAAATTAGGGTCAAACAAGAAGCCTCACACCCTACCCTATGCAAGAATCATCACCTTGCTGCTGATCAAGGGGAGCTACAAGATAGGAAGAACCGAGCAAACCACCACCCTTACCCCTACTACCTTTGCCAAGAGGCAATGGGGAATCAGCAGAAGCTTGATGGGGGGTCAGAAAAAGAAGAAAATTGAAGCTCAAGCCCTGCCCAAGCAAGCAGAAGCAGCTGAATCAGAGTCTACCCCTGCTCCAACAGCAGTGCCTCCAGTGCTCACTCCTTCCATCCCTGCAGCGGCACCCACACCCCCTCCATCTTCCTCCAACCCTCCCCCGGCTACACCTTAATCCCCCCCCCCCATTTTCTCTTTTTTTTTTCCTCTTTTTGTCATATTTTCTTTTTTGAAAGTTTTCTTTTAGTTCCATACTGTTCAGTTTTGTATTTATATTTCTCTCTCTTCTTCTATATGTGTTTCTGCATGTGTCCTTGGATTCTACCGTTTATTCTCACCTCTTAACCAGTGAGGACACTGCTCCTCCTAGGTTTGGGGGTGTGGCAGGTAGGTCTGCCAATAACATAGATAACTTAAAGTGCAGCAGAATCATGTGAGTAACATAGAAATGGAGCTGTGTTCACTTAAGAATTATGAAAATTAAGGAATTTAAAATTTTTTACAGATCTTTAGACATTATAAATTTCTAAATTTTCACATTTCCATGATGAGAACACCAAGAAAACTCACTAGTATAAGCACTTAGTGAACCATTGAAGAGAGAAAAAGGTAAGGACATGCTTAAAAGTTCAAAGGAAGACCATTAACAGTGAGAATTGGGCCTACAAAAAAAAAATTATTTGAGGAGTGATTGAGGCAAATTTCTTCTAGCTTTAAGGACTGGCTGAGTCAATGTGTTCACTAAAAGTTAGGTAACTCCAAGTTGAAACAACTGACAGCACTCATGATACTTAGGAAAGGATCAAGGCCTTCTCTTGGACAGTTTGAGCCTAAGCGATGACCAATGCAACTGCCCTTGTTCATACACTCTTTGAGCTTTAAAGTCCAATTTTCTTCAAAAACACACCTGAGTACTTGTACCTAAACCTATGGATCTGATTTAACCTTACCCTCACTCTGAGAAGTCAAAAGGTAAAGGAGAAAGAGTTAAAGATGGACTAGCTAGGGTCAACATTGGATGAGTGAAGAAAATTTATGTGAAATTCTAGCAGTGTAACAACTGAGGAAAAAGGTGGCAGTTTCACTTTAAAAACTCAAACAAGAAGAGAAACTGATCACTTCAAATCTGAAGATTTCAAAGAAGATGAAAGGAGCTGAATTAAAGAAGGTGAAGTCATGAATCACCTCCTGCACCTACTGATTTCTGAATTTCAAACCCCTTTTTCAACCTTCCAATTCTTTTTATAACCCAATACCATAAGCCATATTACAGCCCAGTTAAAGCCCTTGTGATCCAAAGTTGAATGAGCTGTCATGTGGAGATAATGAGTTATCCAATCCATGGTAAAAACCTGTCAATGATGTCAGAACTTGAATGCTATGCCTATGCTCATGCTTACAGACCCATTTGGGGGATGTAACTGCTCTTGAGCTTGAGAGATAATAAAACCCTCAAAAGTTCTATGTGAGAGTAAGCCCTAGAGAGTTTTGGGTCAGATATTGAATGTATTGAGCATGACCTACAACCTAATTTTTAATTTAATGATGAGCTCAGTGCTAACACACATGTGTAGCTTCCCTGTTGTGAACTGATTGGAAATGATGTGCTATCATGGGAAGTTTTTTATGCTTAAACTTCTGTGCAGACAATGCATTTAAATTTCTTATATTTTTACTGATTCAGGGGTGAACTGATGCTCTGTTTCTTGACAGCTGACTTGAATCTTGCACTTCTGCTAACTGTTTTATTGAGAAGTTTGTGGGTATCTTCACTGAAAACCCTCAGGAGACTTCACTCCTCCACTAAGGTTCACCTAGGGGTTTAAAAGATTTGGTACATATGCTAAATGTGTCCGTGCTCCCTACGAAAGTGGCAGTTAATTTTTGTAGATTATTAGTGTAGCTTTGCTAAGGGACTAGCAAAGATTAGGTTTGGGGGTGTGTTAAGACATGAAAAGTACCACTTTTCACCCCTTAACTTAGCCTCTGTTAGACCCTTAGCAATCTAATAAATGTGTGTTAAGTCATTTCTATAGATAATAAACAGCAGCTGCAATAAGGCATGAACCCTGTTAAGGAGCCCACTTTTGCCCCAAAAGTCCCTCAGAAGGATGAAAGCTGAACCCGGACAAGAAGTGAACCTCGCGCAGCTTTCACAAGCTTTAAAGGATTCAGAAATTAAGCCTCGCGCAGTCCTCGTGAGTTTCCCAAAACTTCATTTCCAATTGCCTGCACTGTTCTCGCACAGTTGAGTGATAGAGGGGCTTCAGAATCATACTTCGCAAAGCTCAAATATAAATGCTGGCGTAATCTTGTGCAGCTCAAGAAAGCAGCTCTCAAACCTCGCGTAGTTCACTCAAATCAACTAAGGAGAGAGAGCTCCTGGTATTTCGACGTGCAGCTGTCGTGTAGTGGCCGCGGGATGCAAAACTTCAGAAAAATCTCTCGTGCAATTCAAAGACCAATGCACATCATGTCCTCGCGAGGATCCTCACGAAGATCCATTGAGAAACAAACTGCTCGCGCGATTCTCACGCCATTCAGAAGGAAAGTGCAATCCCGCGAAGATCAGAGCAATCCAGTGAAAATTCAATGCTCTATCGTGCGACTGCTTCAGCTGCAACTAAGATAACCCCGTGACGGCTAGAATTTCAAGCTAATATAATCTCACGAAGACCGTGCTACCACGCGATAGTCTTGGAAACCAGTACTACCCGGCGAGGCTCTGAACTCTAACTCTCCCTCACCTCTGCAGAGGACATTATGAGAACTTTCAGCAATTAGGGCACGCATTCCAATGCTCCAAGTTACGTGCACGCTCCCTGAGGCATCCAAGGGAAAATATTATGCCATGTGGCATCGTTAAAATTAGGGTTTCCTAACCCTAATGCGCCGCTAAACTAACTACTATATAAACCTAAGCCTGGTTTAGGTTTAGAGGACGCTCTGCGAAGAATAGAATTTAGTCTATCTTCTTCTTGCAGTAGCTGCATATCTCTAGTAAGTTTTACATAGTTTTCTTTTTACTTTTTCTTCTCTCCATAGTCCAACATTTGCTGGCTATGCCTTTGTATGACTATTAGGAATAGATTAATAGAGTTTCATGACAGGGTGTTTTACTTTTATGGGATTTTTGTGACTTGTTCTGTACAAGGCTGTTATCTTGAGATCCTCCATTGCTAGGACATATTACAAGCAATGGAGGACTTATTTTATGGTTTATTCATATTCAAGTGACCTGTGTGTCTGGGCTAACATGCTCCCATACAGGCCTAGCCCCACCACAGGACCCACTAGATCTGAACTCCCCATGGGAGCAATGAGCTTTTGTAGCCTTGTGAACATGGTGGTGGCAGTAATGTTTCTTGTTTTATCTTGAGCTTTGTGAGGAGGATAGCCTCTCGGATAGTCTGCGACCATTTAAGTGGACAGGTTATAGCCTTAGGGTGAAGCCAACCCACAAATTCAAGACGGATTTTTCTTCTCTGCACTTATGCTTGTAGCCCTGTGAGAGATTGTGCTGAGTCAAACTCCCCTGTATGAGTATAGACCCGCCAGCTGATAGCAGATCTGGTTTGGTTATAGAGATTGTAGGCTTGCGACTGGATCACTGCAGTCTCTCTACAGTAGTGGACAGTTGGATCTAAGGTTGCACTCAAACTCTTGCTGGTTCTATGTGTCTGGGCTAACATGCTCCCATACAGGCCTAGCCCCACACATAGCACTTTAGAGGTTGAGGTTCCCTATGAATTCTTGTGCTTGTAGCCTGGATGAAGTAGTACTTACAATGATAAACTTGTTCTGACCCATCTCTGGACTGCAGTTTCCCAATTGGATAATTTGTGACCATTTAAGTGGACAGGTTATAGCCATAAAGGGATTGGATCCTGACACAGAGATGAGTTGGATTCTTTCTCCCCAGTGGTGATAATGTAGCCACTGGACAGGACTTCTATAGCAGCAGATCTGAATTTGAGTCATGAAGCCCATCAGATTTGAATCTAATAGCATACTTCTCACCCTTTTATATTTATTTTCTCATTCCATCTTCGTTCTTAAACCTTTCTATAGTTTAGACATTAGGATACCTTAGAATTTAGATTTTAGTGACCCTAAATCCCCTTCCCTTTAGGATTGCCAGATCTGTAGTCAGATCTAGAGGGCCTACTGAAGATGGCTCCCTTGGAGCTTAAGATCAACTTCCCTGTGGGACAAACTCTTACTTATCAAAACTTGCTACAGCAGGCCATGTATCTTGCAGGATTGTGCATATTTTAGGCTTGCTGCTTTGTCATTTTCAATCCACCTTTCATTCATTTTCATTCACCTCATTCTTATCACTGTCTTCAATAAAGTCAGTAACAAGCACTTTAAATTAGCCTAACATTACCCAAATGGTGTTGTACCCTTTCTGTGTTCTCGGCAGTCCAAGTATAAAATCCATGAAAATATTCTCTCATTTCCTCTCGAGAATTGGCAAGGGCTGTAATAGAGCTGAAGGATGACGATGATCAACTTTCACTTGCTAAAAAACCAAACATTTTGCTACATACTCTGCGACTTCTTTCTTTAGTCCTTTTCACTAATAACTCTTCTTGAGGTCTTGATACATCTTGGTGCTCCCAGGGTGGATAGCATACATAGATTTGTGAGCTTCATCTAAAATTACGTGTCGTAGTTCGGCATCAGCAGGTATGCATAATCGGCCTCTGAATACTAAAGATCCATCCTCTTTGATAGCGAAGTCAGGCTATTTTCCATCCACTACTTCTTGTCTGATGGTCACCAGTTCTTCATCAGTTAATTGCTGCTCACGGATTCTATCAAGGAGTTTCGACCTAATAGTAAGGTTGGCCATTAAAGCTCCCGATTCCTTTACATTGAATGTCTTGACAATCAAAATTAAATCCTCAAGTAGATGTCATCTGTGGATTCTTGTGATGAGGTGTGATTACAGGGCAGATGACTTTCGGCTCAGTGCGTTTGCTACCACATTTGCTTTTCCTGGATGGTATTGAATCGAGCAATCATAATCCTTAAGGAATTTCATCCATCTCATCTGCCTTAGATTCAAGTCCTTCTGGGTGAGCAGATACTTGAGGCTTTTGTGACCGGTGAATATTTCAAACGACTCACTGTAGAGATAGTCCCTTAAGATCTTTAAGGCAAAGATGATTGCTGCCAACTTGAGGTCGTGTGTCGGGTAGTTATTTTCATGGTCTTTTAACTGACGCAAACCATAAGCAATGACTTTGTCATTACGATTGACCTACTGACCTAGCCTTGTGTGATCGTCCTGAATACTACGAATCCCCCCGCACGATGGTATAGTGAGTCTTTGGGAGGAGTCAACCTTCTTTTGAGCTCCTGAAAGCTCCGTTCACATGACTCGGTTCACTCAAATTTTGCATTCTTTCTAGTGAGTTGCGTGAGTGGTCCAACAATTTGGGAGAATCCTTCAACGAATCTCCAGTAGTAACCAGCTAATCTCAAAAAGCTACAAATTTTAGTTACGGTTCTGGGTTTCTCCTATTTCACCACGGCCTCAATCTTGTCTGGTTTCACCTTTATACTAGCTTCTGAGATGGCATGTCCCAGAAAACTCAATTGCTCCAGCCAAAATTCACACTTGCTTAACTTGGCATATAATTTATGATCGCGAAGCGTTTGTAGGGCTACTCACAGGTGTTGTTCATGTTCTTTCGTCTTCAAGTAGATAAGGATATCATCCACGAAGACCACTACAAGCCAATCAAGATGAGTCCTGAAGACTCTGCTCATGAGGTCCATAAATGATACTAGAGCATTTGTCAGCCCGAATGGCATCAATAGGAAATCATAGTGGCAATATCTCGTGCGAAAGGCTATTTTTGAAATATCGTCAGCTTTCACCTTCAGTTGATGGTAACCATACCTCAAATCTATTTTAGAGAAGAATCTTGCCCCTTGCAACTAATCGAAGAGATCATCAATCCTCGGGAGCGGGTAGCAATTCTTTATTGTCATCTTATTCAATTGTCGAGAATCGATAGAGAGTCGCATGGATCCATCCTTCTTCTTAACAAACAGTATGGGTCCTCCCCATGGTGAAACACTCAGCTTAATGAATCCCTTATCGAGAAGTTCTTGCAACTACTCCTTGAGTTCTTTCAACTCGGCTGGTGCCATACGATATGGAGCTTTCGACATCAGATTCGTGCCTGGATCTAAGTCTACTGCGAATTCTACTTCTCGATTTGGCGATAAACCTGGTAATTCTTTAGGAAATACGTTGAGAAACTTGCATGCTATAAGGATGTCGATAATGTGAACCTTCTTCTCTTTCCAGTCTTGTAAGAACGCCAAATTTCCCACTACATCCATTATTTAATAATCGTTCAGATCGAATAGCATATATCAGGGGTGCAACAATCGGTCGGGTGCCGTAGAATTTAAATGACTTACCCTTCTTGGGCCGGAGAGTAACTATCTTCCTACGGCAATCAAATTGGCATGTTGGTTGGATAACTAGTCCATGCCAAGGATTACATCGAATACTTGCATGTCTAGCAGAATCAAATCAGTCGTTGTCTCATGATTTTCAATATCAATGATGACTGATCGACACACTGTATCTGTACTAACAGAGCTCCCGATTGGAATTAACACTACTAGGAAGAACTCTAGAGGCTCGAGAGTGACACTTAATTCTACTGCGAACTGAGGTGTGATAAAAGAGTGGGTAGACCCCGAGTCTATCAACACTCGTGTCTTGTGAAACAAATGTCACTCTTCTAATGTATATGAATGGTACCTAATTTCATGCATATTATTTAATTAGATGTACACGCAAGACTATCATAGCATTCAAAAGTAGCAATTTCAAAGATTATTCTATTTGATGCACCTTCTTCATCTAAAATAAAAGAAATTGGATCGACAATCCAAAGAAAACCATAACTTGGATCACATCATTATTGGTTTGGGCATCTTATGTCGAAACATCATAAGCTCAGCCTTGTACTGTAAGCCGTGAAGGTCTCACATGAGTCGTGACTGCAGTGGCTTCCTTCTTTACTTCGGGACATTCCCTGATTCTATGACCCATTTTCCCATAACGAAAACAGGCTCCCATAGTTCTCCTACATTCCTCCGTCTTGTATGACTTCCCACATTTCTCACATGAGTCTACCGGTGCTGATGACGGGGCTCGAGAAGTCGTTTGGGCTCTCAACACCCCAGTTGTCGTGAGAGTTGTAGGGCGAAAAGGCCTTGTGGGCGTAGGATTAGGTGGCCTCGACGATACAGTTTGAGCAGGTTGAGAGCCTGATAAATTCAGCCTCATACTTGCGCACCGTCATCTGTCCTTGTTCCAACGTTGTAAACTTCACCTCCATCTGATATCTGACTTGACAAGGGAAGTACTATTCATTAAACACCTGAACAAAGTATGCCCATGTCCATAGGGCATTTGGTGTCGTTTGCACCCTAGTTCTCTCGACGGATTTCCACCAAGGGTCCGCCTCTCTTTCAAGTTGGAAAGAAGCCCAACTCACTTTCTCTTCCTTGGTGCACTTGCCCCTTTGGAGGATCTTTTCCATCTAGTTTATCCATTTCTCCGCTTCAAACGTATATGTCTACCCATAGAAGCTAGGAGGCCTCATCCTCCTAAACTCTTGGAAATCCAATGCTTGACGCCTTTCTCAAGTATTGCCATGATATTCATCGTGGTTTCTAGTAGCTGCTGGTCATTCCCAGCATTGTTCCTTACTCCAGAGGTATTGCCGACATCATTCTCTACTCCTGAGCCATTGTGGTTGTTGCCTACAGGAATAGCATTTAGATCAGTGGCTACCCCTTCGCCACGTGTTACACCTCTGGTGTGCACAGTCGTTGGTCTTCCTCTTCTGGGAGGCATATTGACATGTCATGGTCAAGCAACAGCTTAACCCAGGTGCTCGTAAGAATCTAGCCTAAGATACGATGGAAATTAATGCCTTGTGGGTGTAGGATTAGGTGGCCTCGACGATACAGTTTGAGCAGGAGAAAAATAAAGAGGTTGTAGTTGAGCCTCAGCAGGAAGAAAAACAAGAAAAAAGAAAAAAATAGAAGTTTAGTCATGGGCTAGCAATTGAGGAACCAGCAGTACCTCAGCTGCCATTTCCTCAAGCTTTGGGTGGTCCTGTCCCTTTTGAAAAAGGGAATGCCCAGATGGAGGAAATGATGGAGACCTTCAGGCAGGTGAAAATCAATTTGCCCCTGCTGGAGGCAAATAAACAGGTCCCAGCCTATGCAAAGTTCCTGAAAGACCTCTGTACCCAAAAGAGAAAAGCTCGAGGCCATGTGTCCAAAAGAGTCTTTGCAACTGATACAGTGAATTCTATATTTAACATATCAATGCCTGAGAAGTTGCAAGATTCAGGGATACCCACTATTCCCTGCATAATTGGAGACCATACAATTGGGAAGGCCCTTTTAGACCTTGGAGCCAGTGTTAACCTGCTGCCATATAGTGTATATCGGCAGCTAGGTTTGGGGGAGCTAAAACCTACCCCCATTGTGCTAATGATGGCTGATAGATCTTAGAGGAGGCCTATGGGAATGATTGAGGATGTCTTGGTAGGGGTAGAGAAATTCTTTTACCCTGTTGACTTCCTAGTTTTGGACATGGGCTGCAGCAAAAGTACTAATCCCATACCTGTTATCTTGGGCAAGCCATTCTTGGCCACTGCCAATGCATGCATTCAGTGCAGGTCTGGAGTCATGGAGGTAACTTTCGGACATATGAAAGTTGAGCTGAATGTGTACAACAGTACAAAGTACCCTCAAGAGGACAATGAGGAGAGCTTTATAGTGGATGTACTAGAAGAAATTGTGGATGAAGAATTGCCCACTCTGCTAGAGTGGAGAAACACTGTCAGGAATTTAGTTCAAGTCTGGGATATGGTGGAGGAAGAAAGCCCAGCTGTGATAACAAAAGACATGACCACATTGAAGTCTTCTGTGGGCTCAGTGCAGCATTCCATTTGGAAACCTACATTGTTGCCTCTTCCTCCAACCACCAATGCACCAATTTTGCCATCCACCCAACAAGCCCCTGATCTGGAACTCAAGAAGCTTCCAGAAATATTAAAATATGCCTTCCTTGAGAAAGGTGATAAGCTTCCTGTGATTATCTCCTCCTCTTACCTGCAATGACGGGAAGAGGAATTACTAGGTTTTGAGGAAGCACAAAAGGGCAATTGGTTGGACCATTGCAGATCTGGGAGGAATAGATGCATCAATCTGCATGCACAGGATTCATCTTGAGGAGGGATCACTACCCTCCAGGGAAATGCAGAGGAAGTTAAATCCTCACATGCAGGAGGTGGTCCTCAAGGAGATCATTAAATTTCTAGATGCAGGGGTGATTTACCCCATCTCTGATTCTAACTGGGTGGCACCTATCCATGTGGTGCCCAAGAAATCTGGCATAACAGTTATTAAAACCGAATCTGGAGAGTTGAGACCAGGGAGACCCTTTGGCTGGAGAGTTTGCATTGATTATAGAAAGCTCAACTCTAAGACCAGAAAGGACCACTTCCCTCTCCCCTTCATTGATCAAATTTTGGACAAATTGGCTGGAAAAGCTTTTTACTGTTTTCTTGATGGCTACTCAGGGTACAACCAGATCCCTGTGCATCCTCAAGACCAAGAGAAAACCAAATTTACCTGTCCTTTTGGCACCTTTGCTTACAGAAGGATGCCTTTTGGGCTGTGTAATGCGCCAGCCACATTTCAGAGGTGTATGTATGCCATATTCTCTTATATGTTGACAAGTTTTTGGAGATTTTTATGGATGATTTTTCTGTCTATGGGGACAGTTTTGGCCAGTGTTTACAACACCTCAACCTAGTTTTGCAAAGATGTGAGGAGACCAATCTGGTCTTAAGCTGGGAAAAGAGCCACTTCATGGTAACACAAGGCATTGTGTTGGGCCATGTAGTCTCTAAAGAAGGGCTTGAGGTAGACAAGGCCAAAGTTGACCTCATTGCCAATCTGCCCCCTCCAAAAATAGTCAAACAAATTAGATCTTTCCTTGGGCATGCAGGATTCTACAGGAGGTTCATTAAGGACTTCAGCAAAATTACTAAGCCATTGTGCCACCTGCTCTGCCAAGATGTGCCTTTCTACTTCTCGGTTGAATGTCTAAAGGCTTTTGAGACTTTGAAAGCCTTACCTCCGCCCACATACTCGGACACGGACTATACCCTGCCCTTTGAATTAATGTGTGATGCATCAGATTTGGCAATAGGTGCTGTCTTGGGCCAAAGAAAGGATAAGCTGCCTGTGGTCATTGCTTATGTCAGCAAGTCACTTGCTGAAGCTCAGCTGAATTATACCACAACTGAGAAAGAGCTTCTGGCAGTGGTGTATGTTGTTGACAAGTTTAGATCCTACTTGTTGGGATCTAAAACTATAATCTTCACTGACCACTCAGCATTGAAGTACCTATTGTCCAAGAAAGATGCTAAGCCCAGGCTGATTAGATGGATACTCTTACTGCAGGAGTTTGACATCGAAATCAAGGACAAAAAGGGTGTAGAAAATGTGGTGGCTGACCACTTGTCCAGAATTGTGTTGGAGAAGTGTCTTGATGGTCCTACAAATGATGCCTTCCCGAATGAGCAATTATTTGCAATCCAATCCTTGGTCCCCTAGTTTGCACGCATTGTGAATTATCTTGTTATAAGAAAGATTTCTGCCCGCCGAACCAAAATGGACAAAGACCTGTTTTTCTCATAGGTCAAATATTTTTTTTGGGAGGAACCTTGCCTATACAAGTACTGTGCAGACCAAATCATCCGAAGATGTGTTCCCGAAAGTGATGTCCCCAGTATTCTGGCCATGTGCCATGAAAATGCCTGTGGAGGCCACTTTAGTGGAAGAAAAATAGCTGACAAGGTCCTGCAGTGTGGGTTTTATTGGCCTTCTTTATTCAAAGATGCATATACACACTGCAAGGCATGTGAGAGATGTCAAAAATTAGGAGGGCTGTCCAAAAGAAATTCAATGCCTTTGCAGCCCATCCTTGTTGTCGAACTATTTGATGAATGGGGTATAGACTTCATGGGCCCTTTTCCTCCTTCTAATGGTTACCATTTCATCTTAGTGGCAGTGGATTATGTTTCCAAATGGGTAGAAGCCATTGCCACAAGAACCAATGACAACCAGGTGGTCCTCAAATTTGTAAGGCAGAACATTTTCTCAAGATTTGGAACCCCTAGAGCTATTATCAGTGATGGGGGTAGCCATTTCTGCAACAGGAATTTCAAAAGCTTGCTCAAGAAATATTCTGTGACCCATAGGATTGCTACTCCCTACCACCCACAGACAAGTGGGCAAGTTAAAATTTCCAATAGGGAGATCAAGCACATCCTTGAGAAAACAGTAAGGACTGACAGGAGAGATTGGGCTGATAAGCTCAATGATGCACTGTGGGCTTATAGGATTGCCCATAAGACTCCCATTGGAATGTCCCCATTCAAACTGGTCTATGGCAAGGCTTGCCATCTCCCAGTAGAGTTAGAACACAAGGCCTATTGGGCCATTAAAAACTTAAATATGAACCTAACTTCTGTTGGTCATCACAGGTCCCTGCAGCTGTCTGAATTGGACGAGCTGAGGATGGATGCCTATGCCAATGCCAGGATCTACAAGGAACGGTCCAAAGCTTTCTTTGACAAGGGCTTACTGAGAAAAAGCTTCGTACCTGGTGGTAAGGTTTGGTTATTTAACTCCAAACTAAAATTCTTTCCTGGCAAACTAAAATCCAGATTGGAAGGTCCCTATATTGTCTTAAATGTGTCCCCATCTGGTGCTGTGGAAGTCAAGGATCCCACATCTGGGAGGACCTTGAAAGTGAATGGTTAGAGGCTTAAGCCTTGTCTCGAAAAACCTGTCGACCCTATGAACACTATTCATTTTCAAGGGACCCCTTCATCTACCTAACCCACAGTTGTGTCCTTGTTGTACTATACTACTTTCGTTTCTTCAATAGTTTTTAGGAAATTGTAGTGTCTCGATGGGGTCTGAGTATGTTGGGTTTGATAGAGTTTATGTGGGGTTGGTATGATTACTTCTTCTTCTGCGATTTTCTGATTTTTGAATTGAATGCATATTGTTTGAATAATTTTGATGAGTATGCTGCACTGCATGAATTTCTCCCTGTTTGGTACTAAGTCTTCGCACATTCCAAATTGAGATTTGGGAAGCTCTCGCGCAATTCACATAGAGTATTTATTACGCCGTCGCGAGCTTCAACAAATGTTGCAGAGCCTCTCGCAGACTGCAAGCTGCAACATCCATCATCGCGAGATTCCGTTCCTATCTCGCGATCCCCTCGACCAGCTGCGCGAGTTACATGCATTTGTCATTTCCCACTCTGATTGCTGTAACTTTTCACTTCCCAACTCACTCTCAATTAATTGCAGCAACTTGGATGTTATTACACCGATTCATCTTCCATCATCCTCGTCTTTAAATACACAGGGAGTCCCTTTCATATTCATCTCATCCTTTCTCCTCTCACCCTAGCGGTCCTTCCCTACTCCTAACAATGGCAGATGACAAGCCTAATGCTCTGCCTAACAAGTTTTATCCGATGTGGTTGGAACCGCCCCCACCTAAAGAGCCGGACCCCCTACAATCCCTCTGGGATGAATACGAGGAGGTTCAGCAGATCCTGGCTAAGGAGGAGAAGGACAAGCACCAGCCAAAGAGAAAACGCAAAAGATAGAACCATCCCCATCCCCTACCCCCTCCACTCAACCCCTTCCACCACCTTCTCAGCCCCCACATCCTTGATCCCTCTCTCCCTTCTTCTTAGGATTTTCTTTTTGTAATTTTTTAGTCTTAATGAAATTTTCTTTTCCTGTTATTCTGTCAAGTTCTCTGTTTTTGGTTGTTTTCATTCTTGCTGTTTTCTTTTCTCTGACCATAAATCTGTTCCACACCCACCTTTGAACCAGTGGGAACACTGCTCCTCATAGGTTTGGGGGTGTGGCAGGCAGATCCTGCCAATGGAATAGTTAACCTAAGTGCAGCAGAATCTTGTGAGTAATATGGAAATGGAACCATGTTCATCTAAGAATCATGAAAAATAAGGAATTTAAAATTTTGCCAGAACTTTAGGCATTACAAACTTTTAAAATTTTACATTTCCATAATGAGATCACTAAGGAAACTCACTTGTATCAGCACTTAGTGAATCATTAGAGAGAGCTAAAGGTAAGGACATACTTAAGAACTCAAAGGAAGACCATAACCAGTGAGATTTGGGCCTATACAAAAAAATTTCTTTGAGGAGTGACTAAGGCAATTTCTTCTAGCTCTAAGGACTGGCTGAGTCACTGTGCTCACTAGAAGTTAGGCAACTCCAAATTGAAACAACTGACAGCACTCATGAGACTTAGGAAAGGATGAAGGCCTTCTCTTGGACAGTTTAAGCCTAAACAGACCAACCTTAAGCAACTGCCCTTGTCCATACCCCCTTTGAGCCTTAAATCCTAATTTTCTTCAAAAATGCACCTGATTACTTGCACCTGAACCTATGTATCTGATTTAACCTTACCCTCACTCTGAGAATTCAGAAGGTAAAGGAGAAAGAGTTGAAGATGGACTAGCTATGATCAACATTAGGAGAATAAAGAAGAAGTACCTCAAATTCTGGCAGTATGGTAACTGAGAAAATGGTGTCATTTCAGAAAAGTAAAAACAAAATAAAATGAAGAAAAATGCATCAAAAAGAAACAAAAACAATAATGAAGAGGAGTAAGAGAGGAGTCAAGAGGGAACTTTCATTGGGAAAATCGAAATCAAGAAGAGAAACTGATCACTTCAAATCTGAAAACCTCAAAGAAAATGAAAGGAGCTGAATTAAAGAAGGTGAAGTCATGAATCACCTCCTTCACCTACTGATTTCTCAATTTTGAACCCCTTTTCAACCTTCCATTCTTTTTAACCCCACTCCATAAGCCACATTACAGCCCAGTTAAAGCCCTTGTGATCCAAAGTTGAGTGAGCTATCATGTGGAGATAAAGAGTTATCCAATCTATGGTGAGGATCTGTCAATGATGCCAGAACTTCAGAGCTTTGCCTATGCTCATGCTTACAGACCCATCTGGGGGATGTAACTGCTCTTGAGCTTGAGAGAAAATGAAACCCTCAACATTTCTTTATGAGAGTATGCCCTGGAGAGTTTTGGGTCTGATCTTGAATGCATTAGGTGTGACCTATAACCTAATTTTTGATCCAGTGATGAGCTCAGTGCTGACACACATGTGAATTATTCTTTGGTGTAAACTGATTGGAAATGTTGTGCTTTCATGAGAAGCTTATACTATTTAAATTTTTGTGTAGCCAATGTGTTTGAATTTCTTATATTCTTACTGATTTAAGGGTAAACTAACTCTATTTCTTGACTGCTCACTTGATAATAATGCACTTTTGTTAACTGTCTCATTGAGAAGTTTGTGGGTGTCTTCACTAAAAACCCTCAGGAGACTTCACTCCTCCACTAGGGATCACCTAGGGGTTTAAAAGGCTTGGTATATATGCTAAATGTATCCGTGCTCCCTACGAAAGTAGCATTTAATTTATGTAGTTGATTTAATGTAGCTTTGCTAAGGGACTAGCAAAGATTAGGTTTGGGGGTGTGTTAAGACCTGAAAAGTATCACTTTTCACCCCTTAACTTAGCCTTTGATTAGACCCTTAGCCATCTAATAAAGGATTGTTAAGTGTTTTCTGTAGATAATAAACAGCAGTGCAATAAGGCCATAAATCATGTTAAGGAGCTTGTATTGGCACCAGAAGTCCCTCAGAAGAATGAGCCATGAATCCAGACCTGAGGTAAGCCTCGCGCAGCTGACAAAGCTCCAGAGGATTCAGAAAAATATGCTTCGCACAGTCGTCACGAAGTCCCAAGATTTCACAACAACTTCTTGCGCAGTTGAGTGACAGACTAGCTTTAGAATCCTGCCTCGCGCAGCTGTCGCGTAGTAGCCGCGAGATGCAAATGTCAAGAGAACCTGTCACACAATTCAGAAAAGCCTCAAAGCTATCATGAGGATCCTCGTGAAGTTCCATTAAGAAGTGAACTTCTCGCACAGTTCTCGCGCTGTTCAGGAAGAAAGTAGCCTCGCGAAGCCAAAGTTAGCCTCACGAAGATCTATTATGAAATGGAATGCTCGCGCAGTTCTCACGCTATTCACAAGTAGCAATCAAACCTCGCGAAGCTCAATCCAGCGAGAGCTTAACTATCTACCTCGCGACTACTCAAACCATCAAGAAGCTACAACCCCGTGACGTCTGAAGTTTTAATGCTAACTCATCCTCGCAAAGTCAGTGCTACCACGCGACAAGTTTGGGAATCGACTGTAACCTGGCGAAGCTCTGAACTCCAACTTCCATCATTCTGTAGAGGACATTTGGGGATTTCCAGCGATTAGGGCATGCACTCCCATGCTCAAATCTCTATGCACGCACCCCGAGGCATCAAAGGATCATTAATAGGCCACATGGCATCGCTACAATTAGGGTTTCCTAACCCTAATGCGTCGCCACACCCACTGTTATATAAACCTAAGCCTGGTTTAGGTTTAGGGAGACCTTTTTAGACTTAGACGCCCGGAAGAGCTCAGACCTTATCACTGATACGTGATCTGAGATCTTCTTCTTTTCTATTTTTCTGTAGTTGTAAGTAGTTTTCCTTTTTCTTTTTCTTCTCTCCATGGCCCAGCACTTGCTGGCCATGCCTATGTATGTTTATTGAGATTAGATTAATAGAATTTGTGATTGGGTGTTGTACTTTTATGGGATTCGTGTGTTTGTGAGCTATTCTGTGCAAGGCTGCTACCTTGTGATCCATCATTGCTTTGGCTGTGATTCAAAGCAATGGAGGACTGATTCTAAGGACCCATTCAGATCCAAGTGACCTATGTGTCTAGGCTATCATGGTCCGATACAGCCTTAGCCCCACCACAGGACCCACTAGATCTGAAATTCCCATGGAAGCCTGAGCTGGTAGCCTTGTGACCATGGTGGTGGCAGCAATATTCTTGTTTTGTTTTGGGCTCCGTGAGGAGGATAGCCTCTGGGATAGTCTGTGACCATTCAAGTGGACAGGTTATAGCCTTAGGGTGAATCCAATCCGCCGATCCAAAATGGATCCTTCTTTTTCGAGCCTGAGCTTGTAGCCTGGTAGGAGATTGTACAGAGATAGACTCCCCTATATTAGTATAGACCCGCCATCAGATGTTAGATCTGATCTGGTTATGGAGATTGCAGGCTTGTGACTGGACCATTGTAGTCCCACTCAAGCAATGGACAGCTAGATCTAAGGTGGCACTCAATCTCTTGCTGGTTCTATGTGTCTGGGCTATCATGGTCCTATACAGCCTTAGCCCCACACATAGAGCTTTAGAGGTTGAGGATCCCTATGGATTCCTGAGCATGTAGCCTGGATGAAGTAGTGCCTATAATGATTAACTTGTTTTGACCCATCTCTGGATTGTGGTTCCCTTATGGGATAGTCTGTGACCATTTAAGTGGATAGGTTATAACCTTAAGGGATTGGATCATGGCACAGGGATGAGTTCGATTCTTTCTCCTCTTTGGTGATAATGTAGCCATTGGACAGGATTTCTATAACAGCAGACCTGGATCTGAGTCATAAATTCCAGCAGATCTAAACTCAATAGCATACTTCTCACCCTTTTATATTTATTTTCCCACACTCCATCCATCTTCTCAACCCTTTCTGTAGTTAATTCATTAGGCTACCTTAGGATACTTAGAATAAGTGACCCTAAACTCTCCTCCTTTTTGGACTGCCAGATCTGTAGTCAGATCTGGAGGGACTGATAGAGATGGCTCCCTTGGAGCTATAGATCACCTTTTCCCTGTGGGATAAACTCTTACTTATCAAAACATGTTATAAATGAACCCTGTATCTTACAGGTCTAGGATTTCTCAATTGTGCTGATTCCATCCCCTATTTTACTTTGATTTTAAATTGCTTGTACCACCAACAAATAAAGGAAGCACATTTGGGGTCGCAACAGTATCCGATCGATTGATTTTGACAGGACAAAAATGTGAAGGTTTCTGGAGAAACCAATCGATCAAAATGAAATTCAATCGATCGATTTCGAAGCCCGATCGACCGATTTGTGCACTGACCGCTCGATTTGTGAAAACAGTGAGCATATTAGGAGTTTCTGGAGAAACCGCTCAATCGACATGGTTTTCGATCAATCGATTTGGAAACCGATCGATCGGATTGTGATAATAGAAAGATGTGGTTTTTCAGAAGAAACCGACCGATCGAAATGGATTTCGATCAATCGATTTGGAAACCGACCGATAGATTTGGGAATCGATCGATCAGATTGTGACAGCAGAGATATGTAGATTTTTTGGAGAAATTGACCAATCGAACTGGAATTTGATCGATCAATTTTGGAAACCGGTCGATCAGTTTGGGATTCGACCAATTGATTTGGTCAGATTCTGAGATTTTTCTGTTTTTAGTAAGGGGACCCGGGGAGACTTTGGGACCTTTTGTTTTTCGTTACTTTTGACTTATAAGAAGTAAATTGGTGTGTTCTCGGTGGTGATCAAGGGAACGTGATGGGAATGTCGCCTTGATAGGGAAGCCTTCGTTTTGGCATTGAGTGAAGGTAGGGAAACTTTAACATAAATTTACATGTTTGACTTTGATTCATAGTTCTTTGATATGATTGCATGAAAAATGATAAGTTTGATTGTATGTGAACTAATGTTTGAATTCTTTGAAACTAGAACTGGAATTTTATGAATCTAAATTGTTAAATGAAAAACATTGAGTTTGTTAGTTTGATTATGAGGAAACTTCAATACAAATTTCAGTTTGGAATATTGTACCATAGATGCATTTGATATTGTTTTGATTTTGACCCATACGATTATAGTTAAATTTTGAAATGAAAATCAAACTCGTATTGATTGCTTTGACTGCAATAGAAAGTTGTGAATCCTTTGACGCTTTGAACTGTCAATTAACCCGACACTTGGACTTTGACGTGAAACTTGCATTGTGAATCCTTTAGATTCTTTTGACTGCATCCCTTAGAGCTAGTACGGCGGCATAATCCATACATGCATTCATACATACGCCGCATATGAATCCCTTGGAATATCATTCATCCCTTGGAAATCATGCATCCCCTGGACAATCATTGATTGGACACACCCTTCGATACATTGTGACACCCTTGGTACATTGAGACACTCTTGGATACATTGAAACACCTTTGGACACCCTTGTACTGTTTCGGTTGTAAATCCGACATTGTTTACAAATCTGCTTGAAACTTGGACACCCTAAGATAATTCTGACTGTATTAAGATGTTCTTTTATATATACTGTTTTGATGAAACTCTGTTTTGGAAGGTAAATGCTTTGAAAGTTCATTTTAAAATGAAAGAAAATGATAAATACTTTTAAACTCGGTTTTGAAATATGGTTTTAACTCCTGTCACTGAATCTATGCTTTCTTATGATAAAAATGTAAATTGATATTGAATGTTCTCTACTGAGCTTAGTTGTTAGCTCACCTCGACTATACATCATAAGCACAAGTGAGGACTTTGATCAAGATCTTGGTCTTGAGGAGGACTTAGCCTATGTACCGAGAGAGGAAGACCTTCCGCCTAGGTATTTTTGACCGCAGTTCGATAAATCTAGATTTATGTGTTGGGGACTTTTGTAATAGTTTTGGATTAGTACTTTGAATGAGCATTTTGAATGTAGATATTTGGATTTGGTATATTTCCAGAGTCTGCTTGTATACGTACTATCACTGTTTAGGTGATGGTCGGCCATCACCGGTGGTTTAGTTTGTTTCTTTTGGATTACGTGTCTACTATATAGAAATGGAGATTTGATTAGTTCTACCATATTTATATCTGCTTTGTTCAAGTAAATTCTGTATTCGGATTGTGAAGGGCGACCCGACGGTCCAATTTTTCCTAGTATCCGTGTTTAAAAAAAAAAAAGTATCCGGAAAATCGGGTTGTCACAATTAATATATAGAGTAAACACTTTCTCATGGGAACGATCTTATACTAGCTCTACAATTTCTATTGTGCGCTTGCAATAGGTTAAGACTTTATTAGACTCATATTAGAGCCGAACAGTGTGCCACGTGGAATCAATATCTGACCGTCTGATAGGTACACCATGATCTCAAGATCTTTTTTGTGGATGATTGGGGTGAATAATGATCTCCATCGCCTGATTAAAGGCAATCAAAAGCTTTTTCTCTTGTGAAAGAGGGTGTGCTCTTCACAGGAAAACAGGTGTGAATAATCCCTCCCTTTATATGATTACTCTCTCTCTCTCCTACTCTTTCTAATTCCATCTCTCCCTCTCAGTCTCTTCTCCCTCACGCTTTCTCTCTCTCCCTCTCACCATTGACTACCTTCAACCTACGATGACGATAGTTTTTAGCCTCAATCTTTTAAAAAATAGATCTTGAGATCACAAACCACCTATCAGAAAATTATATATTGATTCCGTGTAAAACACATTCTAAAAGTTACCCAAGAACCCTTCTCATGGTACACTACGATCACAGATGTGTGCCATGTGAAACCGATATCTGACCGTCTAATAGGTGGCCCACGACTCAAGACCTAGAATGCAAAAAATTGGGAGGAAAAACAATCTCCATCATCTAATTCAAGGCAATCAACAATGTTAACGTGCGCTAAAAGAATCTTCAATTATCAAAACTGCTACCTTTAAAATTTATAGAGCAGTGTTACTGCCACATCAATTTTTGTTACTGCCACACCACATAAAACTTAAAGAAGGAAAATAAAGACTACTTTAAATTAGATGATGGGAATCATTTTTTATCCCAATCTTCCACACAATATACTTGAGATCATGGGCCCACAATAAGATGGTCATGTGTTGATTCCACATGGCACACATCCGAAAAAGGAGATGAGCGTAGCATACCATAAAATGACTCATGCTCACTTTTGGGATCTGTGTCACATATGGCATCAACATATGACCGTCTAATGGTACGCCCATGATCTCAAGATATGTTGTGTGGAAGATTGGGATAAAAAACGATCTACATCATCTAATTGAAAGTAGTCAACGTAATTTTCTTTGTTTAAGTGGTGTAGCAATAACAAAAATGAGTGTGGCAATACAATGTTCAATTTATATTATGCACACTAGTTGTCTATCCAAAGGGTACGTAGAGGGTACACACTAGCTGTCAATCCAATGTAATTTTGGCTGCTCATGAGAAAATGGCATATGGCTGACATGACTCAGAAATGCATCCCCACCCTATAAAATACCACTAATTTTCATTATTTTTATATATAAAATGTTAGGATAGGTCAATGTTGTATTTCTTACCTTGCAATTATTAAAGGGTTAAAAACAACAAACTAAAGGACAAATCACAAAAAAATGGGATCAAGGTAAGGCAACCAGTCCTGCAAGAACCAGGGCTGTTGTAGCAAGCTTTAAGGGGTAAGTAAGGGTAGGTTCGCAAGGAAATGAGCTCTAAAATGTAGTAAATCTCTATATCTATAACATATCTGGCACTCTAGCCTATCCTAGTTTAAAACAAAACAAGAAAGGAAAGAGGAGAGGTTATTAAAGAGTTGTCACTTTACTAAAACTACATAAAATTAAAGGTATTGCTAATGATCCAGAACTGATTAAAACACAGATTTAAGGAAATGAAGAAAAGGATTAAAATCAAAAGGGGAAGGGTAGCAGTAAGGGATTTTGGTTTTCACTAAAAATTGGTTGGCTCAAACGCAATGCAAGAGATGGGTTTGCAACAATCCTTCATTTGTATATAAGCTCAGATGCAAGGTATAAGAATTCAACATCAACCAGAGAACTGGAGTGATCCTAAGGCTATGATCTGTCCACTTTAATGGTCACAGATCATCCTAGAGATTCCTCTAATTCAAAGATCTTAATTAGAATAATTAAACCATTACAGATGCTGTGGCTGCAAGGCTACAAGCTCAGGCATTGTTAAGACCTGAAAAGTATCACTTTTCATCCCTTAACTTAATCTCTGTTAGACCCTTAATCATTTAATAAATGTGTTTTAAGTCTATCATGTAGGTAATAAGCAGAAGCTGCAAATAAGCCCCTAACCATGCCATGAAGCCTACTACTGCCCTAAAAGTTCCTCAGAAGAAAGAAGGTTAAACCTAGACAGAGAATTGGCTGCAGCATAGGCACAGCAAAGCAAAAAAAAATCAAGAAGAATGCCTTGCGCAGATGTCGCAGGGTTCAATTGAACCAGGAAGAATGCTTCGCGCAGTTGTCGCGGGCTTCTGAAGGCAGCACACCAACTGGTCGCGTCGTTCGCGCACAAATGGATGTCAGCAGGGAGTAAAAAGCATACTTCGCGCAGTTCTCACGAGTCTCAGTCATAAGCACTCATGCAGTCTCACGCAGCTTAAGAAATGAGTCTTCAACCTTCGCACGATTTACTGAATAGAGAGAGCTCCAGGCATTCCAGCGCGCGGCTGTCGCGCAGTGGCCGTGGGATATATACTTTCAAGGAACTGCTCACACGATCCAGAAGCCCATGCACATTGTTTCTTCACGAGGATCGCCACAGGATTCATCAAGGAATGAACTGCGCACGCAATTCTCGCACCATTCAAATAGAAAGAGCAATCCCGCGATGACCAGAGCATCCCCGCGATGACCAAAGTACCAAACCTGCGGCTGCAAGAGCTTCAAGTCAAATCAACCCCGCGATGCCTATTCTATCATGTGATAAGATTTGGAAAGACTTTCTACCTAGAGAGGCTCGGGTTCTTAACTTCTCTCCACTTCTGCAGGGGCAATCTGGGAATTTCCAGTAACTAGGGCACGCACTCCAATGCTCCAATCTCCGTGCACACGCTCCGAGGCATCCAAAGAATAGAAATGGGCCATGATAGCATTGATAAATTAGGTTTTTCCTAACCCTAATTCACAGAGAGCCGACTGCTATATAAACCTAAGCCTAGCTTAGGTTTAAGGGACTTGACTTCTGTACTCCTTCTTGAAATTGACTGTAAAATTACAGTAGGCTAAGGTTAGGGTTTAGGAGTTTTCCTTTTTCCTTTTTCCTTCTCTCCATAGTCCAGCACTTGCTGGCTATGCCTTTGTATGATTATTTGGTATAGTTTTAATGGAGTTTTCTAATAGGATCTATTGCATGTATGAGATTGGTGTTTTGTGAGTTGTTTTGTGCAACGCTGCTGCCTTGAGATCCTCCATTGCTAAGTTGTATTGTAAGTAATGGAGGATTGTCTTTAAGGTTTTACTTAGATCCAAGTGACCTGTGTGTCTAGGTTAGGCACATTGCAGGCCTAGCCCCACCACAGGACCCACTAAATCTGAATCCCCATGGGAGCTTGAGCTGGTAGCCTTGTGAACATGGTGGCGGCAGCAATGTTCTTGTTCTGTCTTAGACCTCTATGAGGAGGATAACCTCTGTGGATAGTCTGTGACCATTCAAGTGGACAGATTATAGCCCTTGGGTGATGCCAATCCACAGATCTAAGACAGATTCTTCTTCTTTGCACTTGTGCTTGTAGCCTTGTGAGAGATTGTGCAGAGACAGACTCCCCTGTATTTGTTTAGACCCACCATCAGATGGCATATCTGATCTGGCTGTAGAGATTATAGGCTTGTGACTGGATCACTGCTGGCTTTCTAAAGCAGTGAACAGCCAAGCTTAAAAGCTAGTATTCAAACTCTTGCTGGTTCTATGTGTCAAGGCTATGCATGTTGTAGGCCTAGCCCCACACACAGAACTTTAGAGGTTGAGTTTCCTATGGATTCTTGAGCTGGTAGCCTAGATGAAGTAGTGCCTACAATGATAAACTTGTTCTGACACATCTCTGGATTGTGGTTCCCCTATTGGATAGTCTGTGACCATTTAAGTGGACAGGTTATAGCCATAAGGGATTGGATTATGGCACAGGGGTGAGTTAGATCCTTTCTCCTCTTTGGTGATAATGTAGCCATTGGACGGGATTTCTATAGCAGCAAATCTGAGTCTGAGTTATAAGACGCATCAGATATGTACCTAATATCATACTTCTCACCCTTTTATATTTATTTTCTCACACTCCACCCTCTTTCTTAACCCTTTCTATAGTTTAGACATTAAGTTACCTTAGGATTTAGACTATAGTGACCTTAAATCCCCTTCCATTTAGGATTGCCAGATCTGTAGCCAAATCTGGAGAGCCTACTAAAGATAGCTCCCTTGGAGCATCAGATCAACTTTCCCTGTGGGACAAACTCTTACTTATCAAAACTTGCTACAACAGGCCCAGTATCTTGCAAGACTGTGTATTTTTAGGCTTGCTGCTCTATAGTTTTTAATCCACCTTTGATTCATTTTCACTAACCCCATTCTTATCACTATCTCCAATAAAGGCAGTAGCAAGCACTTAAAAATATCCCAACAGGCATCCACAAGGAGATTTAATCTAGGAAAATCAAATTCAATCAAGAGATCTATAGATCAAAATCAACTCTATAATCCACAATATACTGACTCAAGACAAACTTACAATACAATGTGCTCAGATCTGTAATCTGTGCAACATCCAATCCCATACAAAGCCTTGAACCTCTCAATTTACAGCTCTCAACCTCACCCTAGCTACTAAAAGGGTTTAGCCAACCATGGTTGGTCTAAAGAGTGAATGGGGAAGAAGAAAGAGGGGAGGAATTTTAGAGGGAAAGGGGAATTCGAATTTGCTCTGAGCTCTCTCAATTTCTAGATGGTTCTTCTGTAAACTCCTCAGGCTTTTATAGTCTTCCCCTCTGTCCTCAGATTTGTTTCTGCCAATCAGAGCTCAAGGGAATAATTATGTTATTCTGAGCTGCTAATGTGGTTTATTTTGCTTCTAGAAACTCTCTAGTAATTGGTCTAAACTGGACAAGTACATGTGAAGTGGTTAGAGATTTTCCATTCGCACCCATTTGTATTCCAAAAATACCCCCAAGGGTTGTTAAAGTGCCTTGGAATATGTGCATAGAGCACTGAAAGGAGCAACGGTCTCAGCTGGAACTGAGAAGTTCCCAAATCGAGCTTCAATAGGTTCAGGGAACCTCTTGACAGGTTCTAAGTCTTATTTGTGCTTCATTCGATAGGTTGAAGTAAGCTTCTGACAGGTTGGATGACTTCTCGACAGGATCTGCTGCATTTTTTGACAGGATGACATCAAAACCTCTCTGCTATCTTAGCTCCAACCAACCCCTCGACAGGTTATAGTTCAACCTGTCGATTTCTTATACAACTCTTGTTGAGTTTTCGACAGGTTGACTCAACCGCGAGCAGCTTCAAGTACGTTCTCGCTAGGTTGGCTTTGATTGCTCGCTAAGTTCTGGGGAACATCTCGACAGGTTCAATTCCGGCTTTCTGAACCTCACGAGATCCCCTGTGTCTCCAGGTGAACTCTCGACAGGTTGCAACACACCACTCGACAGGTTCTTTCAACTTGTCGACAGCTTCATTTTTTCTTCCTCAGAACCTATCGATGAGTTCTCATTCAGCTTTAGGTATCTCGACAGGATGCTTCATTTGGTTTCAACTCCTCGATAGGTTCTAGGAACTTATTGATCTCTTCATATCCAACCATCCAAACCTGTCGACAGGTTGAATTAACCTCTCGACAGGTTATAGCCTTTGCTTCTAAAGCTGACACATAGCTCTGGGGTGTTGTTCTTCATCTGTTCAGCACTCAGCACCTTTTAAGGGGTTCAAAAATCCCTAAAAAATAATTACCTCAGTTTTTTATTCGAAATTCCAACAAAAAAACCTAAAAACAATTTACCTTTAATGGAGCTACTCCTTTATTAGTCTTAGAATCGTCTTCGGCTTCTTAGAGGAAATCCAGATCTTTGAGATCGATATCTTCTTCGTTTTTAGATAGAGTTGTAGAGGAAGCGAAGTAGAGCAAAGATCAAAAGAACGAGTAAGTTATTGGATTCTGAGATTTTTTTTCATTTTTTTTAGGGGTTTTCTTTGGGAGAATTAGGAGGTAGGGTTTTGAAGTGGTAGGATTTTGAAGAGGAAATCCAGATCTTCGAGAGATTTTTGAAGAGTGAGGGTTGTGATCGTTGGGGTTTTGAAAAGGAGAATTAGGAGGTAGGGTTTCTGTCAATTGATTGATAAGAGCTCTATTGTTTGCCTTAGCTGCAAAATCTATGCTGACTCCGTTTGACTATTGAACCTCAATCTATTGAGAACAATTCTTCAATCAATTGACTGATAAAGTCATTTGTTTGAAAAATTGTGTGTGCTTGTGTCAATCGATTGAAATACTTGTTTCAATCAATTGAAGTTGAATTTTTTTTGGGGTTTGTTGTGGATTCATCAATCCTTGTTGTGAGTGTTGGTGCATGAGCTTTACTCGATCTCATCACCCGCATCTGTAACCATTTAATCTTGAGATCGAACAATCTTGTAAAGAGAATCGCAAAATCCAAAGGAACCAGTATCATCATACTGAGACCATGGCAGACCAAAGACAAGAGAGAAATGAGAATAACAATAATGGGAACGTCAATAATGGAAATAATAGGAACAATAATTTGATGAGGGCCCGAGAACATTGGAATATTATAATAATCCTGGTTTTTACGAGGATCAAGATAGTATCATGCATGTCCCCATCCCAGAGAACCATTACGAATTCAAATCCACAATGATTCAAATGTTACCAATCTATCATGGATTGTCAAACGAAAATCCACTTGTTCATTTGAATGAGTTCATTGCAGTGTGTAAAATGTTTCGTGTGCATAATGTGACCAACGAAATAGCTAAGTTGCGACTCTTTCCTTTCTCTTTAAGAGATAAGGCAAAAACTTGGTTCTATTCCTTAGAACCACAATCTATTCAGAGTTGGGCAGAGCTACATCATCAGTTTCTTAAAAAATATTTTCCCATGACCAAAATTATTGAGTTGCATCAGAAGATCCAGTTCTTTTCCCAACAACCTACAGAAACATTTCATGAATATTGAGAACGCTTTAAGGAATTGATTAAGAGTTGTCCAAATCATCAACTTCCAAGTTGGCAGCAGGTCCAGAGTTTTTACAATGGACTAATTCCTAAAGAGAGACGTATGGTTGATGCATCTTGCAGAGGATCGTGCGCCACGAAAGAGGCTGATGAACTATGGGCATTGTTTGAGAAGTTATATCAAACTTCAATCCAAAATGCGACAATGGAGCGAACCAATTTGGATGTGGCAACAAAATCACATGTGTTGACCAAAAATGGATTATTTGATGTCAATAACAACACTTCAGATCTTTCAACAAAAGTTGATATGTTGTCCAAGCAAATGAATATGTTGTTAGCTGCTACCAAGCAAGCTAAAACTCCCGTCACCCCCACTGTGTGTTCAATTTGTGACCACCCAGGTCACATGGCTAATGAGTGCCCAACTACTTTGTCATTCTTCCCTGATGAACCTACTCCTCAAGAGCAAGTCAATGTGACTCAATCTTATCAATGGCAGGGTAGAAACATGTATTCAAATACCTATAGCCCGGAGTAGAAAAATCACCCCAACTTAGGATGGGGAGGATCAAACCAAACTGGTCAGGTAAACCAGCAATACAGGTCCAATCCAATGAGTGGACAACAAACTTTTTAACAAATTTTTCAGCAAAATTTCTGCCCATGGCAGAATTCTAATTTCCAGCATAACCCTCCTTATTATCATCCGAATTCTGATTATCAAAAAAATCAGAATTTTAATCAATCTCAGGCCACCGTTTCAAAAGATTCTGATTTGGAGGAAAAGGTGATGCGAAGCATGCAATCTTTTCAGCAGATGATAATGGACTAAGTCAATCAATTGGCCAATCAACTGAGTCAATGAGAGGAAGGTAGGCTTCCCAGCCAGCCTATTAACAATCCTCGAGGTCAAGCACCACCAGATGAAGGACCATCGAATAGTCAACAGTTGAAAGCTGTTACGATGCTGAGAAGTGGGCAAGCGGTTGATAATCAAGTGGAAATGCTTGTGGAAGCTGATGAAGAAAGAGAAACAGCAAAAGAGAAAGAGTCAGAGAAAAGAAAAGAAAAAGGAAAAGAAAAAGAGAAAGAAAAAGGAAAAGAGAAAGGAAAAGAAAAACAAGTAGAGGAAGTGTTTCTCTCAACTGTCCAACAAGGACGTGAAAAAGAACCGGAACTTGAATCTGCACCTTATGTCCCAAAGGCACCATTCCCTGAATGCCTAACTCCTCCATCCAGAATGGGCAAGGGACCGACAAAAATGGAAGAAATCTTTGAAACATTCAAGCAAGTAAAGATAAATCTTTCATTACTTGAAACAATCAAACAAGTTCCTGAGTATGCCAAGTTTTTCAAAGATTTGTACACGCATAAGAGAAAGGCACGTACTCATGTTTCAAAGAAAGTGTTCCTAACTAATCAAGTCAGTTCGCTATTGCAATTGAAAACCCCATAAAAACTCAAGGACCCTGGAGTCCCAACTGTTCCATGTGTCATTGGTGGACAACCTATTAGAAAAGCGTTACTGGATTTGGGAGCAAACATTAATCTGATCCCATACTCAGTGTATGAGAAATTAGGATTGGGTGAATTGAAACCCACAACGGTTACACTTCAACTTGCCGATAGGTCAGAAAGAAGACCTAGGGGTATTATCGAGGATGTTTTGGTTGGAATAGACAAGTTTGTCTTTCCAGTGGACTTCATTATTTTAGACATGGACCCACCTGTTAAATCAATTAATCAAGTCCCCATCATCCTTGGACGTCCATTTCTCGCCACTGCAAATTCTTGCATTAATTGTCGAACGGGTGTCATGGACGTTTCGTTTGGAAACATGAAGGTTAGATTGAATATATTTCATGCGATGAACCATTTCCCTAACGAGGATGAGGTCGAATGTTTTTACATCGATCAGATGGACGAAGTGGTGGATGAAGCATTACCATCAATGCTCACTAAAGAAGAATTTGAAACTGCTTTGTTGGCCATCTATGAACAAAAAGGATCTGAAAGGAAACAGTCAGAAGGGACGAGGTCGAGTTTATCATGTCCAGATGATAACTTATGTAAAACTATGACTAAGATAGAACCATTACCTATTGAGGTAAAGGATGTGCTGACTCCATCAATTGAGCAGCCACCAACTGTGGAATTGAAATAATTACCTGAGTCGCTCAAGTACGCTTTTCTGGGGCCACGAGAAACATTTCCGGTGATAATTTCATCCACGTTGTCTGAAGAATAAGAGCATGACCTGTTGAAAGTGCTTAAAGATTACAAGGAAGCTATCAGATGGACCCTAGCTGATCTTAAAGGGATTGACCCATCAGTCTATATGCACAAAATACATCTGGAAGATGATTGTACACCATCGAGAGAACCGCAAAGGCGACTTAATCCGAACATGCAAGAAGTCATTTTAAAGGAAATCATTAAATTACTCAATGGTGGAATCATCTATCCGATCTCTGATAGTTAATGGGTAAGTCCAGTTCAAATCATTTCGAAAAAGTTCGTAATCACTGTGAAAGAAACTGCTGAAGGAGAATTGGTACCTACTCGTGAAACTACTGGGTGGCGTGTTTGCATTGATTATAGAAAATTGAACACTGCTACTAGAAAGGATCATTTTCCCCTGCCATTCATTGACCAAATTCTTGAAAAGTTAGCAAGACAAGAGTTTTATTATTTCCTTTATGGATATTCGGGCTACAATCAAGTACCGGTGTTTCTTGCAGATCAAGAGAAGACAACGTTCACGTGTCCCTACGGAACGTTTGCATACTGAAAAATGCCTTTTGGCTTATGTAATGCACCTGCTACTTTCCAACGATGTATGTTGGCCATATTTTCGGATATGATTGACAAGTTCATCGAGGTATTCATGGGCGATTTCTCTGTTTTTGGGAAGATGTTTGATTCATGTTTGAATCACCTTTCACAAGTGTTGCAACGTTGCGTGGACTCAAAACTTGTTCTTAGTTGGGAAAAGAGCCATTTTATGGTTCAACAAGGAATTGTATTGGGGCATATTATTTCAAAGAAAGGAATTGAAGTTGATAGGGCAAAAGTTGACTTAATTACCAATCTGCCACCACCTAAGAGTATTCGACAAATTCGATCATTTTTGGGTCATGCTGGATTTTATAGAAGGTTCATTAAAGATTTTAGCAAGGTGGCTAAACCATTGTGTACCTTGCTTGGCAAAGATGTTCCTTTTAACTTTGATGAGAATTGCAGGAAGGCATTCCTAAAATTGCGTGAGCTTTTATCAAATGCACCAATAATCCAACCACCGGATTATTCTCTACCTTTTGAGCTCATGTGCGATGTATCTGATTATGCTATTGGAGCGGTCTTAGGGCAAAAAGTGAAAAATAAAATCATTCATCAAGAGTAATTTCATTCTGAGTGTATACCCATGGTAAGGATTGAGTCTAGACTTGTGATCTAAGGTTCCTAGTTTAAGCTTCTTCTCAGACAAAAGGATTTGAGTAGTGATAATTGCATAACATTCTAAGGCATAAAACATGAGTATTGAAAAACAATGGATTGGATTGAATGAGCACTAATGAAATGGACATGATCAGATGCATTTTAAAAGATTTTCCAGGGCCATTTGACTGCTTAAGGGCATGACTAAAAATTCTGAAATTCATAAGTTTTGAAGTTTGTAGGTACCTTCGCTGGAAACCTTCAGGAGACACAACTCCTCCACTAGGGATCACCTAGGGGTTTAAAGGCTCGTTGCATGCGCTAAATGCAATCGTGTTCCCTACGAAAGTGGCATTTAAAATTTTTAGGATGTCAATTGTATTTGCTTTACATATTTTTCATTCTCTTTGCTCGAGGACTAGCAAAGTGTAGGTTTGGGGCTAAAAACTTGGTCGATTTTAAATGTAACCCTTACAAGTGTACAAGATCTATTGCAGTATGGCAAGAACAAGGGTGTCGAACCCACAGAGAAATATGAATTTTAATTAATTCTTTCAGAGATTTAAAAACGTCCCCAAGGAAGTACCAAAGGGCAGATTCAATTTACCAAAAATTTATCACACTTTTCTTAAATGCAAGAGAAATAAATTAATCTAAATAACTAATTACTGATGAATTTAAGAACAATATTTAAAGATGATCAAGGAATATGCTACCCCAGATTTATACCCCTTTTCTATAATTAAAACTCACAGTTTCATTAAAGCATCATTCACACCATCATTCGTCTAGAAAAATGATTCGTAATCAAATATGATCATCAATTCGGTATACCCTATCTAAAAATAATGACTCAGCCTATCATTGCGGTATGAGTCATGTAAAAAGCATAGCGTATCTCATGATGTTTAGATCACAACAATAAATACATAATCGCTCTGCAGCCTAGATCAATCTGCAGGTCCAGATCTAGCGATTATAGCCGTTGATACGCGCAATCAACGGTCATAACAAGCATTCAATATATTTTCAATAACACAAACTTTTAGCAAAACGATTCCATAATGACAATAATAGACTGCGGTATTAATCATAAAAAATTGCTACTTATCTGGGGATCGCATCTTCCCCGATCAACTGATTTAGTCGCTCATCTTTGGTATATGATCTCCTTGTTCATTCAAAGTCATTCCACTTTTCATTTCTTTCAAAAGATATTTGTTTACAATGCTTTCTCCTAAATACAATCTATGCTTAAAAGAAAACAATGTAAATCCTACGTACAATCTACCCAGATGGAACCCTAGAAGAAGAGTAGAAAAACCCTTGAAAAGGTGAAAAGAAATCCCAAAATTCCCAAGTGTGAAGCTCTCCAGATGCAAAAATAATAATAATTCCCCCTTTTTTTCCAAGCAAACTCGTAGCTTCCCTTTTATAGGGTCGAATAAACCTAACCCTAATAACCTCAATCAATTGAGAATAAAGTCTCAATCGATTGACTTTTAATTCGAGCTGAATGAGGGCAACTTTGGTCTTCATGTGTCAATCGATTGACACATAGTCCTCAATCGATTGACATCTAAGGGTACAGTCTTCTCTCCATGTGTCAATCGATTGACACTTATACCTCAATCGATTGACATCTCAGTGTAAAGTCTTCTCTCTCTTGATAGATGTTGATTTTCTTCACAGATTTCGATGCTTCATTTGACCTTTTTGTCCATAGCACTTGTATAGCCTTTAATTACCTTCTTTTATGCTCTTTAAAGATCTAACGGTCGGAAACACCTGTAAACATCAAAACCTCACAACAACCATCAGATGCTTTCATCGAACAGCTAAATGTAGGGATTAAGGTGCGAAATATAGTCACATTTCGGCACCGATCAGTTTCGTAAGGTGGGTAAAGAAAGAAGAGGATATAAGGTTTCGTATGGTATTTGGGCGCAGACGCCCAATTAGTTTTAAGGGTAAAGGTCATTGGTTCGAATTCGCTTTCCTACAAAACTAAGATAATTATGGGCCGTTGTATTTATAAAACCTCTCTTTTGGGCCATTGTGATCGTGGATTTCTCTATAACGGCTGATGGGTGTGGTGTTTTTTAAGTAGTGGCATTGCTTATTCTCCATTTTCACGTAGTGCTAGTTAATCACATGACAAAGATTATGTTTCGTGCTAATCATTTGCACTTAATATCTTTAAATCATGGTCGTTAAATCAAATGATTTAGATGGTGTTTTCAAATAGTAGAGGTCACCTAACTTGCAAGGCTTTATTTTAAATTCGGTGCAAGGGCTAAGTTTGCAACTGCAAGTAATGACTCCCTTGTTTTAATTGGGCCCCAACATTCATAACATTCATGACATTATACTACTATATTGGAGTCACGTATATAATTTAGTATGTCTTGAGAAATTATATTCAAAAATAAATCCGTCAAACAAGTTCAACCTTGAATGGATGGGTAACCTGTAAAATTTTAGTCAAATTCGAGTACGAAGAGTAGTTCGATGATTAGCATTCGTACAACGGTAGCACAACCACCGATTCAATCGATTCTGAACTTTTCAAAAAAAAAATTAAGAACGATTGAGAAATTAGTTTTCTACGAAAAACCATGAATTAGAGCAACTCAAGAACACATGAGAAAATACAAAAATGAGAGTCTACTAAGAATCAGCACGATTTTGAATTGCCACGATTCAAAGCTTTTCTAAGAAAAATTAGGAAACACTTGATGGAGGCCGTAGGGTCTTAAGCTTGAAGGTGGATTGTGTTGCTATAAACCCAGGTAGGTTGTTGTTAATAAAACTAAAATGAGGGTGGAATTTTTTTTTTAAGTTGTGTGACTAATGACCATATACCATAAATAGGTGTGGTGGGAACACTAGACTCTTTTATTTTCTCTTTTGCCCTTATAATGTTTTTTATATAATGTGTGGACACCTAAAGCCTATCGTACTAGTGGCTTTCTTACAGAGACTCACTTTTTCCCCCCTACAAATTCACGTCTCCAGCCATCAGTTATCTCGTTCCTCCTCCTCCTCGTCCTCTCTCTCTCTCTCTCTCTCTCTCTCTCTCTCTCTCACCATGCCCTCAACTTTCTCTCACGGCTTCAATTCACTTGTCGAAACACTTTCTCCCAAATGGGTTTCCCAACAAAGTGTGTTAGATTTCGGCACCGTCAAATCTGACACCAATAGCTGGAGCTCCATGGAATCTCTCAGCACTGAATCCAAACATGCCATCTACACACACCCACTCACTAAACTTTCTGCCTCCCCATTAAGCGAAAAAAGCTTAGAACTCTGCACGGAGAATCTGGGCTGTGAAACTGGTTCAGATTCTTCTGAATATTTTTCTTCTTCTTTCACTGAATCAGAGTCTCCGATGAGTGAAAGATCAAAAACCCAGAAAAGATTCGGTCTCGAAAGGGTGAATCCTCGTGTGTTTCCCCCTCCACTAACGTCAATTACAGGCGAAGAATGCGTCCATGTGAGGCCACACAGAGAAAATGGCAGGTTGGTTATCAAAGCTGTTTCCGTGCCTTCTTCACACAATTGTTTTCAAGCCGAGAGGGAAGGTGGGCGTCTCAGGCTTCGCTTTGTTAAGAGATGTTCAGTGAGCTCCGAAGAAGAAGAAGAAGACGACGAGGAAAAGAAAATTAAGAGGGGTAATTTGGGAAAGTGTGAGGGGTTGAAAGAGAATGGAGAAGGTGAGATGGGAATAAAAGGTTTGAGCAGGTGCAAGGAAGGTGGCAATACAGAAATGCGCGTTTGGGAGCCTTGTTGGGTGGCTACTTCTTAAAAAGCTTCTTTTTGGGTGGCTAAACGAAAACAAGTGTTCATTTTTCTCCCCTGCTCTTTGATTTCTCTACCCCTTCTTCCCCTTTGGCATTTTAGTTCTTATTATTGTTAAGAATTAGCATTCGGCCAATTTTCTTCATGAGTACGTAATAGGAATAACGAAGGGTGTGAAGAGTTGAAAAGCCTTGGGTTTGGGTAAGAGCTGTTAATATTAGTTATTATGGTTGTTGACTATTAGTTTTTCTCTCTAAGAAGTTGATGTTAGTTAGTATCGTTACTGACTATGAGCAATTTGTCTCTCTTTCTCTCTCTCCCCTCAAAATGCTCTCCATCCATTTTTACAAGGAATTTTAACCAAACAATGCCTACTTACCAAAAATATTACCTCTTATGTTATTTACCAAAAAATCAAAAGTTTGTATAATATGTATATAATATATCCACGTTTTCTAAGGTGCATAAGGTCGCACGTTTCTAATGTCCATTGCGCAATACTATTTTTTTTGTTTCTTTTTATAAGACATTGCGCAATACTATTGAGCGTGAAATGACATTATTGTCTTTTACAATATTCTCTTAAAAACAAGGTTAAAAACGATGTGATTGCCGGTGGCAACCATAGTTACCTAGTTGGTGTTTGGGCTAATCAAAAAATAAAAAAGTTGTTGTTTATTAGTCAATATAAGAAAATTTAAAAAACAATCAACAAAAAATCAGAAATATTGGGAAAAGGTCAAAACGAAAATAAATAAATAAATAATGAGAAAGAAATTAAAAATTTTAGAAAATATTGTGTACCGGCATTTATTTAATGGGTATTTTGGCCAATAAAAAGAGAATAAAACAGGATAAGTTTGAAAATGACCCTTTACGGTGAAAACTAAAAGATTTTGCCCATGTTCGTTAGCCTTTTTATTTTGAAAATTTTATCAGATCGACCCTGTCAGATACACCTTTTAAGTCAGAGACCCTATATTTTCGCCTTTACCCAAACCGACCGGCTCCAAGCCTAGCCGACCCTAAGGAGAGTAAAAAGTTTAAATTATTCCCTTCTATGACTTTCTTTAACCCACAAAAGCATCCTCTTCTTCCTCATTTTAATCTGATAAAAAGTTAGAGGTGGGTCAGTGATGACGTCTTCTTCCTTAGTCCGATCTGCTCCGATCTGCTATTTCGAAGAAGAAAACAGAGGCTTGGAAGAAGAAGCCCCTGCAGATTTCGAAATGAATTGAAGAAGAAATTTTACAGCAGCTTCTTACCTTGGTTCTCTTCGAGTTTATGGGCAGCCTACCGTTCGATTTGTATCTCGAACAATTCATTGTATAATTTTTCAGTAAGAAGGAATTTGTTGAAATCATTCAGTTCAAAGCCTATGTAGGTCAAAACGGTGGGGCACATAAAAAAGCATTTCTCCTTTTCATCAAGATGAATAGTGTCATCAATGACTTCCAAGTGCCTCAGGTAGGCGCCCATTGTTTAAAACCAATACAGTTACAATTAAAGAAATAAGCGACATTCAAAAAAGTCGTCAAAAAGTCTGTATTTAGTCGTTGACAGCTCGAAATAGAGTCGGTACCGACTACATAAGTAATCGTCATCCACTCCGAATACAATCGATGCCGCCTCCAGAAGAAATCGATATCAATCCTTTTTGGAGTTAATAACGATTGTATAGAGAATCGATGACGATTACATATAGAATCAAAATGACTGTATGAAGAATCGATATTGATTCGTTGTAGAGTCGATACCAACTATGTATAGAGTCGTCGACTAATTTATATTGTCTATTTGGTGCTTACAGACGCAATAATGAAATAAGTTGTAAGGTTATTATCCAAGTACTCTGTTCCCGCTAAACATCTGAAAGACTGCACCACCAGCGTATAATCATTGATGGTGCTTACGTAGGTGCTGTATAAATAACGGCCAGCGTAACTAATTTTCGTAAAAAATTAAAAATAATAAACTAGGGTAAACTACTACTAACTAATTATCATTCTTGGGAAGAATGACTTACTCGTCCTCAAGTTCAGGCTTGTTCCACATTTTCATCATGTATTTCTGCTCCCCTGTCAGCTCAGCAGTAGCATCAGCCAGAGGTCCAGGCTCAGCAGTAGCATCAGTCACCGATCCTTTAATGGCCTTCTCCATTACAGTCTTTTTCATCGTATCTCCCTTTCGATGTGTCCTAGGTTTGACAGCAATTGTTTTCGCATATTTCCCTTGCCTAGGTCTCAGGCGATGGTCAATTTGTTACTGAGGCAATTGGGAAGAGGTTAGCTCTTTACCAGCTGGACCCTTATCGGCTTGAGACTTAGGTTGCTTGTCAGCAACTGCCGTCACCTCATCCGTGGGAGGATCCTCATGTATGGGAGGAGATGGTCTCTTATTAGTGGGTTTTTTCGTGGATGATGGGATATAGAAGGTTGTGCAAGGCACCTTTGATATCAGCTCGGAAATAGTGGCATCCTGAACATCGAATATAACATTATTAGAATTAGAAACCTGGCTCAAATTATATTCACTTATACAAACTACATTACAACACATATCTTAGGTGTTGCCTCCAAAATATTTTCAAGAAATTATTTCAGAATCCCCTGACCCTTTCTGACCAACATGTTGTATTGACTAATCTTCTACAACTCCGCATCCCTTGAACTAAGCCGCTCATTCAAGGAGTTTCATAATTTCTCTACGGAGTTGCAACGTGTCGCGAGGATCCCATTCTCTCGCTCCAAATGACTCACTCTTTGGGTGAGTTTCAAGTTATCCAGCACCAGATCGTCAATCCTCCTCAACAACGACTCATTGGAGGAGGTCGGTGTAGCTGGGCTCTCCTTCGTGGCCCTCCTAGTTTTTAGCCGCTCTAGATGGACAAGCCCCTCTTCCAAGGGCGATTCTTCGTCCGATGTCGATTGGATATCAAATTCTTTCTCGTCAATATTGTCGACCAGAATGTAATTTCTCTTCTTCTTCGGTCGCACAACTTTCACAGCTTTCTTGGCCGGTTCATGAACCGCTTCGTGAACCTCTTTTCTCTTCCCCCCAACAACCTTTCGACCCCGTAGATATTCTCTTAAAATGAATAGCTCTAACTCAAAGCCAACAGGTACGAGGGGAGCGCAAACCTTTTAAAAGAAAAGGAAACACCCATAATAGAAGTTACTAAACTGATAATATATTCTAAATGCAAGGTATCGACTCTTTAATAAGGACTAGTTACGAAGTCGTTATCGACTATATATGAAGTCGTTGTCAACTTTATAATAGATCATTATCGACTCTGTTCGAAATTGGTATCAACTATTTATGAAGTCGGTATCGACTCTATAATAGATCGTTATCGATTATTTACGAAGTTGGTTCGACTATTTACAGAGTCATCATCGACTCCTTAATGAATTGGTATCGATCCTTTATGAAATCGTTATCGACTCGTTAAGCAGTCGATGGCTGAATTCAATCTATATCCTTAACTTTATAAATTTGAATTATCAAATAGACATTATACCTTATTGTTCAACATCTTTCCGTGAGTGTAGCCTTTAATCATCGATTGCACCTTGTCCGATTATTTCAACAATCGTGGGAAAGGGTCCTTAAGGGCTGTCCATACAAGCGAGATTTCTGACAGCATCTCGTAAGCCCACCATTGAAGTACACATAAGCATTCATATGTGTTATACGTCTTGAAGCCTTTATCGATCTCAGCAGTCTTTCTATTCGTCACGCCCTTCATTATATACTCGATTAAGTCATGGTACACGTGGAGACCCCACGGAGTTTAATTAAAGTTCTCGCCGTCATCGATGAGGTCGACATGGTCTTCTGCTAGTTGATGATGGGACTCGGAAAAAAGAAATATACACAGTACAAATAGAAGAGAACTTTACGAACTCGTCATTACTTTCCGCTCACCTAATTGCACCATCTATATCAGACCGGAGAATTTTTCCAGTAGGCATTCCACGAAAATATTTGTATCAAATAGTTTGTTCTTCCGGTGGTTTAATGGACGGGTTATAGTTTTCGGAGCCAACTACGGTAAGGCTCAATATCAATGCTATGTCCAACTTCCAAAGATAGACATCAATCTTCCCAATTCGAAAGTGATTTTTTTCAACTCAAAAAGTCAACATCGCATCGACCACATCTCCAAGAATCCCACACCCTTAAGCATTTGAAATATTCCACCAAAAACTGATACTCTTAGCAACTCCTTTCGCCTCGGGCTAGCATCTTCATATAGATTTCAAATGGCACTGGGAGAACATTTGACAACAGTCTGGTGTACAACCATCATAATAGCTTGTTAAAATGAACTGTAATAAAAAAGAAATAAGTAAGTCTCATACTAACACGAATTGTTTAATTTTAAATGAACTGTACTATATAATCAGGCTGAGATAACGATATCGATTATATATATATATATTCGATATTGATTGTATATACAATCATTATCGACTATATATGACTCTATAGACAGTCGATAACAATTGTAAATATAGTCGATATCGATTGTATATACGATCGATATCGACTATATATAAATAACCTTAAAAAATTATTTTAAAATGCACACCATCGAAAGAATAAAAAACTCTACAGCAATGGAAGATAATTTTATTTCTAACTTATAGATTTGGTAGCTTGAAGATTCAAAAACGGAATGCCAGCAACTACGAATCAACATCGCCACTCTCCACCGACTTCGAACGAAAAAGTAAAAAATAAAAAAGGTAAACATAAATTATTTGAAATGTCAGACGGCTATTTATTACTTTGAGAGTAATTTTGACATTTAGTAAAGGCGAGCGACGGCTTGATGCGTAACTAGTCGGTTTGGGTAAAGGTGAAAATATAGGGTCTCTGATGTAAGAGGAGTATTTGTGTAACAGCCCGAATTTCCGTCTCCAGAAATCCGTGCCGTTAGGATCATACTCTGGATGATCCCGGATCGATCACACGTGTCCGCGCATATAGCGGAAGCTAGGTGGACACATCCGAGCAGCGGTAGTCTGAGTCAAACAATTTCTACACTAAACACACATCAATAATAGTAAATGGAAAGAAAACACACACATTCCCAAAAAGGAACCAAGAAGAACCATCGGTGATGGACGTACATCACCCAAACAATGGTTCCCGATAGTGGTTCCGAAATGGAATGTGGACTAACATAAAATAAGTAAATGCAGAACTATATACGTTTATACAAAGGTGGCCACCAGGCACACAGTAATCCAAAAGATCAAAAATACAAAATGTCGGGCATCAATACCCAGGCTACGGATAAAACTCGCTGGGCGATACATCTCCTCGTAAATGCGCCTACCTCGGGATCCGGTGATAATCCGGGTCACTCTTGTAACCGCAAACCTCGAACCTAAAAAGATTTGAAAGGGGGTGAGCTACATCCTAGCTCAGTAGAAGAATTTCAATTAATTTACATCTAAATTATTAAACATGATTGCAGAACATATCTTAGATCGATAAGTGAAACGAAACTGAACAGATATAGATTGATGCTCAAACATGCAGGAAATCAGAATGCATAACTGGCAAAAGTAAACTGAACTTCGGAATTAGCAAGATGCTATGCTTATTAGATTTAAATGACTTAAATCATACATATCTCTAACTTAAGTAACTCCTGTATATATATCATGTGGTAGCCGACGCAGCCGATAGGAAACCCCAACCAATCGTGCTCAATGAACAATTTACAGGAATGCAAAAATGCCCCACACATGGAGTGCATATTTTGCCGAGGATTTTCAAGCAACTGCACATTGTGCAAGAAACGGATATACCGCCGAGTCGGTGGGGATCGTCTGAATATTAAACCTCAAATCAAATACATACTTATTACCTCATGAATCAGATTATCGAGGCGATTATCGAGGCAGATTATCGAGCATATGCAAAGAAGCGAAGCAGTATATCGAATACGGGAATCGAGTTTAATGCATATGGGCATGCTTTCGAAAATCAGAGATAGAATACAATGTTAAGATATCATGCAATTAAATTTAGATACACTTTAAGTTGAATTTTCCCCTACCTCAGGTCAGTTTATCTTCTAAGCAAAACCAAAGCTTTTTCGACGTGTCAGGGTTTATCCTGTACCATATGCACAGTACATTAAGTGTTAGGAATGTCGGAGAACTACCCGGCACAATATCCGGGGTGTCTACTTCATGAAGTCAAGACAGACAAAAACAGGGGTGAGTGATCGATCACCACCCACTGTAGATCGATCACCACCCATAGTAGATCGATCACCACCTTGGTGATCGATCACCCAACTCATTGTAGATCGATCACCACTTTGGTGATCGATCACCAGACTCATTGTAGATCGATCACCACCTTGGTGATCGATCACCACAGCAAGTTTCAAAACTCCTCTCTCTGTCCACATAAATTTTTATACAGATTGATCGATCACCAGCCCTTGGTGATCGATCACCAACTCATTGTAGATCGATCACCACCTTGGTGATCGATCTCCAACTCCCTTGTAGATCGATCTCCACCTCGGGCCTCAACTTCTCAACTCTCTGGGGTCTCTGTTCCCCATAAGTTTATACAGATTGATCGATCACCAGCCCTTAGTGATCGATCACCAATCCTCAGTGATCGATCACCACCTTGGTGATCGATCACCAATGAAGTCCATTAATGGAGTTCACCTTCCTTCCCTTTTTTGCTCTCTTTCCATTAATGGTTGTGCAATCACCATTAATACATCATAAACACACCCTTTAAACTACTCATTTAACCCTATTTAACCTACACAACTCACCTTGTTCGTGGGTTTCTTGGGGTTCCGGCAATGACCCGAAAAGAGGGTTTCAAACCTAGATCTCGGAGCTCTTCCTCGATCCGGATCCGGCGTGAAGCTCTTCAGCTCTGGTTCGTCGGATCAAGGTCTCTCACACCAATCTTAAACCCCAGGTAACTCAATCACTTAGGTCTAGCTCCTCTAGCTTAGAATCCCTCATCTTCTCTCTTGCTAACCCTTTTCTTTTCTCACAAGGGATCTCTTTCACACTTTCTTAGCACAATCTCCAACCTATGGAGCACGTAGGGCAAGGGGATGAAGGAGAAGAAGAGTGGAAGTCTCTCCTCTCTTGTCTCCCTTTCCTTCCTCTATAAGCTACCTCTCAATTGAATCCTGTTTTGCCCTTGGTATCATTAGGTGTGAAGCATGAACACAGTTGCTTCTGCGCAGCGTGTTCCACCTACCCTCTACACATCTAGGATCTATACGAAATTTTACACGTGATTTCATCTCATCACAGTGCCACGTTATTTAAATTAATATAACTCGAAAGTTTTTGAATCAACCTCGATTTCCGTACTGGGCACGTAGATCAAAGCAGTCAGGCTCGTGTTCTAATTTTTGGGGTCGTTACATTATCCCCCCCTTAGGAATTTTCGTCCTCGAAAATGTCTAAGAGGCGCATTCAGGGCTTTATAGTTCTAAAACTCACATGCTAAACTAATACAGAAGTTTGGTCTACGTGTCATGCAGGGTAATTAAAACACTCACGGAATTTATACATATATCAGGCATGAAAAATGAAAGTCTTAACAGAATTTATGAGGCATGCAATGAATATAAATAGAATGTACACATACGATTAACTACTAGGTATGATAGCATGGTAATACCTGCGGGGACATCGGATGGGCCGGCGTGATCAGGCGTCTGTCTGCTGGGACGCGCCGGCGGTGAATGATAGTCGCGTGGATCCACCCTGTGCAGGCGGGCGTGCGCGATCATTGGCGTGGACGTCGTGGCATAGAGGTGCTGCATGACTAGCTCATGCATACCTGCGTGATAGTCCAGACGACGATGCATCTGTCTCTGGAACGCCTCAACGCCATCCAGTCTCACGTGGATGCGGCGATTGCTCTCCACCAACTCGCATGGCATCGCGCGATGGCGTCGTCGGAGGAAGACGGTGGGGGAGGGGGCGGTGCGTGACGAACTGATCGGCGGGGTGGAACAGGGGCTGGTCGGACAGATGGCTCTGGCTGGGGTGCTAGGTCCTGTGGTGGCTCGTCCTCTGTGGTCGCGGGCACATCAGGGACTGAACCGTCTGCTACATCAGGGAGAACGGGCTCAGCCGCGCCCTCCTCCTCCTCAGGAAGACGCTTAACCAACAAGTTGTAGCTCTTTGTCCAGTCTTTCAGATGAAAGACCCTAGTGTTGTTCTCCAAACGAGGCTCGTGAGGAGCCAAGACGTAGGCCTCGCGTAGGGCAGCATACTGCTCTACGAGCTTGGTGACGAGGCGTGCATAGGGGATCTGTTTCTTCGCTCTGGATCGCCCCTTCGCAGACATCAGGTCATTGGCATTTATGATGCCATCAATGACCAGATCTGCCATAGAGAACCAGCGGTTCTCATAGGCGGAGAATAGTGCCTGTTGCACTACTCCAGTCCGTGAGGACTTGTGCAGGAAGGGGTTGAGGGCACACTTGATGTAGGTATCAAGCATCCACAACCGGTCAGGTAGTTGGGCCCTAGAAATGGCTTGGCCCCTACCGTGTTGGCCTTGGGTCATCTTGGTGACCACATCGGCATAGGGTACCTCCTTGACGTAAGGAGGCTCGAGGCATCGGTCTCAATGTACGCCGACGGCATTGAAGTGCCGCGACATGGAAATGGTTGAATTTATATTCAAGACCATCGATGGTTGTGACGAGTCGATGGCGACTATCACCCCATTTGAGGTTTTGAAAGAAAAGCCGCACAATACGTGGGCAGTAATGGTCATGGAAGGGCGCGAGTAAGGGTTTAAGCCCTAGCTTTTGTATGTAACCCTTGGCCCACGCCATTTCGGGTCGGTCCTCATATAGTGAGGACACAAAAACGTATTCTGGTAGGAAGGTTTTGGAAGCCCACCAGGCGTTGGGGACTTCACGCTCAATAGTGAGCGGTGCGGATGCGGGAACGGGCGGGGTAGAGGTCGAAGCCGGTGCCATGGGTGGCACGGACGGCGGGAACGGAACGGTGGCGATGGGTACGAGCCCGAGACGTGGGTACCTTACGCGAAGGATTCTTCGTGCGTGGTCCCATGGTATAGATTCGGGTTTAAATGCGAAGAAAGGAATCAAAGATCAAGGAAATGGAGGATTTACCGGTGAATGAGGCGACGCACACTCAAATCGAGCCGGGGAACGAACGAAATAGCCGGAGAATAGTCGGAAAATGGTTGGGGAAGGTCGGAAGTCGAAAACCCTTTTGTCTCTTGATTGCTATGTTGCAATGACCCTTCGGACTCTCTTATAACTTAACGCCCATTGGTGATCGATCACGGCCTCTTGGTGATCGATCAAAGGAATCTTAAGTTCAACCCGCTTCATTGATCGATCACCACCCTTGGTGATCGATCACGAATCTCGTAGATCGATCACCACCGGGTGTAGATCGATCATGCCTATTGGTGATCGATCACCGACTTGGTGTAGATCGATCACGGTGATAGAACACCACATTTTATCTGCTCAATCTCCCTAATATTGACGGTGCCGGATTTTGAGACTACCGATTCATACCGCCATATAAAGTGTTCCAAAAAGAGAAATTCCTCAAGTATATGCTCACACACCAATTTATAATCACGGCAACGAATTTCTAGATGAAGTACTGAGACTTACCTTCTCATCAGGTGAACAGATGTGGATACTGTTCACGGATTTCGGTTGCTCTCTCCCAAGTAGCTTCGGCGTCGGAATGATTTCTCCACCTAACTAGTACCAGCGGGATTAATTTAGTCCGCAGGACTTGATGTCGACGATCTAAAATAGCAATCGGTTCCTCAATCGTCGTCATATCTTCCTGAAGCTCTATCGGTTGGAAATCCAAGACGTGAGTCGGATCGCGTACGTAATGGCGCAAAGATGGATCGTGGAATACGTTATGCATGCTTGCTAATCTGGTGGTAAGGCGATCCGATATGCTACCTCGCCAACCCGTCCAAGTACTTCAAATGGTCCAATGTACCGAGGACTTAGCTTCCCGCGTTTCCCAAAACGCATGACGCCCTTGATTGGTGAAATTTTCACAAACACCTTGTCTCCAACCTAAAAACAAAGGTCAATTCCTTTGTAGTTTAGTTTTAACCATGGTCACATCATTAATGTAATTGATTATACCTGAAATTCCACTTGTGTTCGGTGAAGATCGGCATAGCTCTTTTGGCGACTTTGGGCCATCTTCAACCTTTCACGTATTACTCTTACTGTTTCAGTGGTACTATCTACCATTTCTGGTCCCAAGACAAGCTTCTCGCCGATTTCTTCCCAGTTCAATGGAGATTTGCATCGACGTCCATATAAGGCTTCATAAGGTGCCATCCTAATGCTCGACTGATAGCTGTTATTGTACGCGAACTCGATCAGAGGTAAGTGCTGATCCCATGAGCCATGAAAGTCTAACATACATGCTCGCAACATATCCTCTATGATCTGGTTCACTCTCTCACGCCCATCATGCGAGGATGAAGCCGAAATGAACTCCAATTTTGTACCCATGCCCTCTTGGAACCGCAAAATCAAGCGACATTATCTGGAGGATCTCTATCACACACGATGTCGATGTATTCCATGTAATCGAACTATTTCTTTCAAATATAACTCGGCTAGTTTATTGTGTGATTGTAGTCCGTCGGTAGAAAGTGTGCGATTTAAGTCCAAGCGATCAACAATAACCCAAATTGCATTGTTCTTTCTCAGTGTACTCGGTAATCCTAGAATAAAGTCCATAGAAATGGCTTCCCATTTCCACTCTGGTACTGGCAAGGGTTGTAACAAACCTGCTGGATTCCGATGATCTACTTTCACTTGCTGGCAGACCAAACACCGAGAAACATACTCTGCCACATCCTTCTTTAATCCTCTCCACCTAAAACTTCGTTTGAGATCTTGGTACATCTTGGTGCTACCCGGATGTATAGCATACGATTTTGCGCTTCTTCCAAAATTGTGTCCTTTAGATCTTTTGTATCCGATGCATGTCCGATCTCAAATAGCAAGGTGCCATCATCCTTAATAGAAAAATCAGGCCTTATCCCATTGATCACATCTCTTCTAATCGTCATGAGTTCGTCATCGACCATTTGGAGTTTACGTATATTGTCAAACAAAGTGGGCCGTATCACAATGGTGGCCATCAAAGTACCTGAACCCTTAACATCAATCAACGTATCACATAGGTCTTCTTCCAATAATACCACCTTTACTCTGGTGATCAAATGTGCCAATTGAAATTTGAAGACTTCTGCTCAAAGCATCGCCACCACATTGGCTTTTCGAGGTGATCTTGGATGGAACAATCGTAGTCTTTTAAGAACTCCATCCACTGTGACATCGCATGTTCAAGTCCTTTGTGTAAACAAGTACTTGGCTTTGTGGTGGTGTAGATGTCAAATGTCTCACCGTATAAGTAGTGCCTCCAAATTTTGAGCAAAGATCACATTTGCTAACTCCAAGTCATGAGTCGGGTAGTTCTTCTCATGTTCCTTGATTGTCTAGAGCCATATGCGATAACCTTCTTGTGCTGGTTGAGGACGCAACCTAACCCACTATGCGATGCGTCGCTGTAGATAGCAAAGCCTCCTCTGCCAGAAGGTATAGCTAGCACTGGTGCTGTAGTTAGGCGCGTCTTCAATTCCTGGAAACTCTTCTCGCATTGTTTCGTCCAATCAAACTTAGCACTTCTCTTTGTGAGCTAAGTGAGCGGACTCGATAGTTTAGAGAATCCTTCTACAAACCGCCTGTAGTACCCTGCCAAACCAAGAAAAGCTGGACCTCATCCTTTGTCTTAGGCTGTTCCCAATTCACAACCGCCTCGATCTTTGTGGGATCTACCGTTATACCCTTTGCGGAGACGATATGGCCTAAGAAACTCACTTGGTTCAACCAAAACTCGCACTTGCCGAGCTTCGCGTATAATTTGTGTTCTCTAAGGGTCCGTAAAACCACATGTAGGTGTTCTTCGTGTTCCTCCTTTGTCTTGGAATAGACAAGAATGTCGTCTACGAAAACAACCACCGACTTGTCCAAGTGTGGTTTAAATATACGATTCATCAGGTCCATAAATGATGCGGGTGCGTTCGTCAATCCAAATGGCATAACTAAGAACTCATAGTGCCCATATCCGGTTACGAGCCGCCTTCTCCACATCTTGATCTTGACCCGTAATTGATGGTAACGATCTCAAGTCAATCTTAAAGAACCTCGCTCCTTGCAATTGATCGAATAGATCATCGATCCTAGGAAGCGGGTAACGATTCTTAATCGTCAACTTATTCAATCGATAATCAATGCATAAGCGCATTGAACCGTCTTTCTTCACGACAAACAACAATGGTGCTCCCCAAGGAGACACACTTGGCGAATAAACCCCTTGTCAAGCGGTTCTTGCGTTGTTCCTTCAACTCTTGCAATTACGTTGGAGCCATCCGATCTGAGCCTTAGATATCGGTTACGTACTGAAGCTAAATTAATTGCAAACTCAACCTCTCTAACGGTGGTAATCCGGGCAATTCTTCCGAAATACATCGGGATACTCACACGATGTGAATATCGGATACATTTGCTTCTTCCGTTGTTCTTGTAGAAAAGCCACATATCCGCATCCATTCTTCATCATCTTTTCCATGAATCATCGCGGATATCAACGGGGCCACCTTAGATTTTTCCCCAAGGAATCTAAATGATCGTCGCTTAGGTGGACGAAAAACCACTATCTTCCGAAGGCAATCCACACTTGCGCGGTACGCGGATAGCCAGTCCATTCCCATAATGACGTCAAATCCCTTCATATCTAACAGAATCAAATCTGCCTGTGTCTCGTGTTCTTCCACTGCCACTATCACTGACTTGCACACGGTGAGTGCGTTCACAGTATCACCCGTGGGAACTGACACCGCCAAAATAAAGTCTAATTGTTCTGGAGTGGCACCCAATTTCTTAGTAAATTGAGGTCGTATAAAGGAGTGCGTAGAGCCTGGATCTATCAAGGCTCGTGCACTGTGAAAGCAAATGTCGCAACTCCTACACAAATTCAGTTCACCTATACGCCAAGTCCAGTGTTACTTCAACGTTTAAAATATGCATGCATACACATATTATTTACATCATAGTTATTCAACAATTTCTATATTTTTCAAAATTCTTAATTCATTATATCAATAAACCACATTTATTGAATTTCAATCCATACCTTGGATGACATCATTCGATGTCAGAGCATCGGTCGCGGTGACGGCATAAGCTCGACCGTGGACTATTGGTCGAGATGATCTCTGTGTTGATACCGATCCTGCCCGCTCCTTACTCTCCTCAGGGCAACTCCTAACCAAGTGGCCCATCTTGCCACACCTGAAGCATGCCCCGGTATCTCTCCTACAATCCTCCGTCTTGTGTGGTTTCCCACACTTTGCACAAATCACAGCCGGAGTAAAGGATGAGATCCTTGAAGGTCCCTGTGTCACTGAGGCCCCGCTACCAGAAGATCCAGCTGGTCTGAATGATCTAGAAGGCGTAGGTGCTGCCGCCCTCTGGTAGGAACTAGGACCCGAAGATATTGCCGGTCGAGAGTGTGTAGGGTATCTCGGAGGTCTAGCAAACCTAGCCCTCTTGTTTTGTTCTGTGTCCTGAGATTGCCCTTGAAACGGTCTCTCTCTCGCCTGCTTGTCTCTCCAAGAAAACTGCTTTTGGTTCTCCTCTTCAGCTATGAGAGCCTTGGCCATGACTCCCTCATACGTCTCCATTTCCCACATGGCGACGTCCTTACACTTTGCACATCTAAGGCCAAGTTGAAACTTTCAGCCCTCATCAACTCTGTGGCTACATCTTTGAGGAGCAAACCTAGCCAACTGTCAAATTCTGCTCCATAGTCTCTCACCACATGGCGCCTTGTCTCAATTCTATAAACTTCACTTCCCTGATGCCTCACAATTTTGGAAGTATTTGTGGTAAAACACCTCCGTGAACTCCTCCTGTGTCCAAGGAGTGTGAGGGAGAATTCTTTGTCGATTTTGTGACACCGACTTCCACCATGGTCCGGCGTCACCATCAAGTTTGAAAGTGGCCCAACGACTTTCTCCTCATCACTACATTGTAGTACCTCAAGAGCTTTTCCATCTCTTCAATCCATCCTTCCGCCTCTATGGGATCCGCTTTGACCCGAGAAGTTAGGAGGTCTCATTCTCCTAAACTCCGCAAACCCACTAGGTCGATGGTGGTCTAGTCACTGCTGAGCCAACGCATGCTTGTTGAGCAACGTTGGTAGCTAATGCTTCCAACACCTGCTCCATCCTCTCCTCATTTCTTCTTCTTCCTCCTCTTGGTCCCATCGGAACCACATTTGGCTGTGAGAGAAACTCTAAACCCCTCGACGTGACCTCTGGCACATCCCTCAGGGGAATCTCTCTCTGTCCTGCTCTACCTCCACTACGCCCTCTCGAACTTAGGGCCCATCTTGGTGTCATTGTAAAAACAACAACATTGATCAGTACATAGATTGTGAAAACAACCCGTTATGAACCCACCGTTCAACCTAAAGTCATAGGCTTTGATACCAACTGTAACAGCCCGAATTTCCGTCTCCAGAAATCCGTGCCGTTAGGATCATACTCTGGATGATCCCGGATCGATCACACGTGTCCGCGCATATAGCGGAAGCTAGGTGGACACATCCGGCAAATGTAGTCCGAGTCAAACAATTTCTACACTAAACACACATCAATAATAGTAAATGGAAAGAAAACACACACATTCCCAAAAGGAACCAAGAAGAACCATCGGTGATGGACGACATCACCCAAACAATGGTTCCGATAGTGGTTCAAATGGAATGTGGACTAACATAAAATAAGTAAATGCGTAACTATATCGTTTATACAAAGGTGCCACACAAAGAATCCAAAAGATCAAAAATACAAAATGTCGGGCATCAATACCGTTACGGATAAAACTCGTCTCACCGACGCCTGTACATCTCCTTCCGCCTTTCGCCTCGGATCCGGTGATAATCCGGTCACTCTTGCAATCGCACAGAACCTAAAAAGATTTCAGAAGCGGTGAGCTACATCCTAGCTCAAGAGAAGAATTTCAATTAATTTACATCTAAATTATTAAACATGATTGCGTAACATATCTTTGATCGATAAGTGAAACAAAGTCGAACCGATATAGATTGATGCTCAAACATGCAGAAATCGAATGCATAAGCGGCAAAAGTAAATGAGAACTTGAATTAGCAAGATGCTTATGCTTATTAGATTTAAATGACTTAAATCATACATATCTCTAACTTAAGTAACTCCTGTATATATATCACGTGGTAGCCGATTTGCCGATAGGAAACCCCAACCAATCGTCGCTCAATGAACAATTTTCGTGAATGCAAAATGCCCCACACATGGAGTGCATATTTTGAGGATTTTCAACAAGCGCACATTGTGCAAGAACGGATATACCGGCCGAGCTGGGGATCGTCTAATATTAAACCTCAAATCAAATACATACTTATTACCTCATGAAACATTATCGATTATATGCAAAACGAAGCAGATATGTAAATGTCGATATCGAATCAGAGTTTAATGCATATGCAGGCATGCTTTCGAAAATCAGAGATAGAATACAATGTTAAGATATCATGCAATTAAATTTAGATACACTTTAAGTTGAATTTTCCCCTACCTCAGGTCAGTTTATCTTCTAAGCAAAACCAAAGCTTTTTCGACGTGTCAGGTTTATCCTGTACCATATGCAAGACATTAAGTGTTAGGAATGTCGGAGAACTACCCGGCACAATATCCGGGGTGTCTACTTCATGAAGTCAAGACAGACAAAAACAGGGGTGAGTGATCGATCACCACCCACTGTAGATCGATCACCACCCATAGTAGATCGATCACCACCTTGGTGATCGATCACCCAACTCATTGTAGATCGATCACCACTTTGGTGATCGATCACCAGACTCATTGTAGATCGATCACCACCTTGGTGATCGATCACCACAGCAAGTTTCAAAACTCCTCTCTCTGTCCACATAAATTTTTATACAGATTGATCGATCACCAACCCTTGGTGATCGATCACCAACTCATTGTAGATCGATCACCACCTTGGTGATCGATCTCCAACTCCCTTGTAGATCGATCACCACCTTGGTGATCGATCTCCACCTCGGGCCTCAACTTCTCAACTCGGGTCTCGTTCCCCATAAGTTTATCTGATTGATCGATCACCGGCCCTTGGTGATCGATCATCTCGATGATCGATCACCACCTTGGTGATCAAAGCTGTCATTAATGGAGTTCACCTTCCTTCCCTTTTTTGCTCTCTTTCCATTAATGGTTGTGCAATCACCATTAATACATCATAAACACACCCTTTAAACTACTCATTTAACCCTATTTAACCTACACAACTCACCTTGTTCGTGGGTTTCTTGGGGTTCCGGCAATGACGAAAGAGGGTTTCAAACCTAGATCTCGGAGCTCTTCCTCGATCCGGCGTGAAGCTCTTCAGCTTTGGTTCGTCGGATCAAGGTCTCTCACACCAATCTTAAACCCCAGGTAACTCAATCACTTAGGTCTAGCTCCTCTAGCTTAGAATCCCTCATCTTCTCTCTTGCTAACCCTTTTCTTTTCTCACAAGGGATCTCTTTCACACTTTCTTAGCACAATCTCCAACCTATGGAGCACGTAGGGCAAGGGGATGAAGGAGAAGAAGAGTGGAAGTCTCTCCTCTCTTGTCTCCCTTTCCTTCCTCTATAAGCTACCTCTCAATTCAGAATCCCTGTTTTGCCCTTGGTATCTGTTCCGGTGTGAAGCATGAACACAGTTGCTTCTGCGCAGCGTGTTCCACCTACCCTCTACACATCTAGGATCTATACGAAATTTTACACGTGATTTCATCTCATCACAGTGCCACGTTATTTAAATTAATATAACTCGAAAGTTTTTGAATCAACCTCGATTTCCGTACTGGGCACGTAGATCGAAGCAGTCAGGCTCGTGTTCTAATTTTCGGGGTCGTTACAATTTGACAGGGTCGATAAGGTAAATTTCTCTTTTATTTTTGTCCATGAAATGTAATTGGAGATATTTTAAGTTTTTAACCATCACGTAAATGTTTAAAAAGTATGAGGAAGAAACAAAACACAAAAAGCTGAACCGATACCCAAATCATCGGAAAAGTTGCCGTCCGTAAGGATTCATTGCTACTTTGATACCCCGACCATCCGATCATATTACGATTTTATTATCCTGGCTATCTCAGAAAGCCAAATTTACATTATTATCCTCCAATATCGACCCGTAGATATTGGAGCACTGTCTCCTGAGTCCTGACGTCGCTCTCCATGATAGAGTAAATTCCAATCTAGCGTGCGTTATAAATAGCTCAAATTTCATGCGGACATCCTATTACCACAAGGTTTGCTTACAATTCCAGACCCAAAAAACCAGTTTTCATGAAAAATGTGCCTGACATGAAATCACACCAAGGTTTAAAAACTCGGTCTGAGTCAACTCAGTTTAAGCGGAGGGGAGGTCAAATAGAACGACTGTCAACTCGTTGGGTCGACCCAATATCCAACCTACCCCGCCTCTAGTTTTTAAGAGGCCGGGCCCATAAAACCTTACAAGTCGGGTCGGGTCGGATAGAGCTTGACGCATCCAACAGGAGCTTTAGGTTGGGCTGAGTCCACTAAAATGTCGGGTTGGGTCAGGCAAAAATCGGGTTGTCAAATCATCCCGACCGATTGGATATAAAATGAAAGAAAATATTGTGCTTTTAATTGGGTCAGGTCCAATTTTCAGGTAAGGTCAGGCATATACCTTTAACCCATCACATCAAGCCCTGTCGGCTGCACCATCAAATTGGATTGTCGCAGGTTTAAACCCAGGTTACATAAGTAATAAAATAAAAAATAAAAAAAATTGGCCAACCCAACCCGTTGACAGCCCTAAGGTCAAATCTTACAAAGTCACATTGGTTTGGTCACTCGCGGTAGGTTTCATCGACTTCAAATGGCGTTTCCACCACCTAACCAACAAATTATTGAGTGTTGTTTTATGCGAAGAAGTTGGCCCTCCTTGCACATTGTTTAAAAGAACAACATTATATTTTGAGGACCTATGTCATGTGAAAACATCATCTAAGTATTCTGATATAACGACTACGATCTGTGGTGTAAAAAATTTGAATGAAACAAGATTCTTATCATATGATTCAACATAGTTGCAACTCTTGAATCAGATGGCGACTTTTAACTATATTGAATCATAAATAATGATTCATGTGGGAATCTTTGCACCTAATATCTTTAGGTAGCATTTGGGAACGTGGGTTTGGATTTAAGGATTTCAAGTTCATGTATTTCAAATTTAGAATTTGAAATATTTGGATTTGCAAATCTCTTGTTTGATGTTTAAGCATTCTCTTAAGATTTAGTCTAATAATTTATAGATATTTCATTTGACTATTTTTTTTATAAAAAAAATTTATATTTCATTGGTTACCTTCATATATTATATGTAAGTAGGGATGTAAGTTCAGTGTATCGAATCGAATCTCATTTTTTTGGTTTCCAATTCGATACACCACAAATTGAAACCGAACTGAAATATATCGGTTTTGGTACACCAAATTCCTCCAACATATAAATCGTTCCTGAACCGAAACTGAGTTTTTCGGTGTTCGATTCGGTTCAGTTTGCTTCGATTTTGGTTTAAGGGAAAAAAAAATCGAAATTGGATGCAACTAGCAATTTATTTTTTATTTTTTATTTCTTAACCCAAACCAAACTCAACACCGAAAAATTCGGTTTCGGTATACTGAATTCCTCCAACATATAAACCGTTCCTGAACTGAAACCAAATTCCTCCAACGCATAAACCCTTGCAAACTGAAATCGAAATTTTCGATGTTCGGTTCGGTTTGCTTCAATTTGGGTTCAAAAAAAAAAAATCGAAAATAAGTGCAACCAATAATTTATTTTAATTTTTTTTTCGAACCCAAATCGAAGCAAACCGAACTGAATCGAGCCGAACACCGAAAAATTCGGTTTCGGTATACCGAATTCCTCCAACAAATAAACCGTTCCCAAATCGAAACCGAATTTTTCGGTGTTCTATTCGGTTTGCTTCAATTTGGGTTCAGAAAAAAATAAAATAAAATAAAATAAAAATAATTCAAAATGGGTGCAACCAACAATTTCTTGGTTGTACCTAGGATGCACTATATAAAGCTGAGATGCAGTAGCCAAAAACTAGCCGTTGCAGCCCATGACAACTGCAACGGCTAGTTTACTTAAGTTTGGCTTGGGTCAGTTCGGGTTGGGTCTGGTTCGGTCTAGTACCAGTTCAATTTGGTCCATTTACCACCGCTTTAGTCCGATTCGAGTGGGTCAGGTGGGTTGAGTATCTGGTTGAACCGAACTTATAATGGCACTGAGTAACAACTTTTTATTCACTAAACATAGTCAATTATATGTTGGTATAAGAATTAAATTTTCATCCTTAAAAACAAAAAAAATGATTTGGATTTTCTAATAACGCCTACGAGGTGTTATTTACAAATCCACTTTTTAACAATATAATTAAGACATGAATTTCTAAGTTCTGGATTTATCAAATCCGAATCCAAACACTAAATGGTGGAGCCAAACTAAATTGTGACTTGATTTAGCAGATCCAAATTCAAATCCTGTTCCCAAAAGCAGCATTTGATATTTTTTTCTCCTCTCACGTCAAAAACGAAACTAGTGTGTTACGTAGACAGTAGAAGTCTGTGTGTGGTTAAATGATATTATTTTGTTTAATTAAAACAGCCATAAAATTACGAAAATATTTGCGGAAAAGTTGCTATAAGCATAATTTTTTTATAAGCGATAATTGTTTTGGATCTATATTAGCAGCACTAAAGTTAAATTTATTATTTTTTATTATCATTATTACTATTTCATTAATTGATATGGAATAATAAAAGTTAGTGGGTCACTGATGAGTGTAGACGGAAAGAAAAAGTGGTGTGTGCATAGCATCTCTCACAACAAATATAATTTGATAGGTTAGCTTTAAACTCATCCACCCAATCTTGTTGGGTACCTACGGCTAAAACCTATCGATTGCTTTAAATTAGACAATGGAGATCATTTTTTTCTCCAATCTTTGATACAAGGGATTTTGAGATTACTGACCACCTATCTGACGACGAGTTTTCGATTTCACATGGTACAATACTATAGATCCAAAAAAAGTAGCCATGCACCACCTTTGTCCATGTTCCCGAAGGCACCCTTTGGGAGAATTCACGGCATGTCAAGCCCGGATAAGGTTCTTTGCTTTGCATCGAATTAAACCACTTACTTTTGGCACACATCAAGCTGAAAAGTACTTTTAGGGCTACGCTTTTAAGATATGTGCCATGTGGAATCTAAATTTAACCGTCTGACAGGTGCTTCATGATCTCAAGATCTCTTGTGTGGAAGATTAGAGCGAAAAATCATCTCCATCATATGATTTAAGGAATTTTTGTAAGATGCTCCTTAAATAAGATGATCGCAATCATTTGTCATGTCAATTTTGGACACAATCGATCTTTAGACCATGAGAGTGCCATAAGATGGTCAAGTTTCTTATTCCTCTGACATATATCCCAAAATATGGCTCTATAATTAGATGACACATGTCACACTCAAATATGATTTTAGGGTCATGTTTTGAGATCTATGTCATTTGTAATAAAAAATTTGATCTTCCCCACACTCTAAGATCCGTTGTTGAAAATCAATCTCAATCTACTGATTTATGATGGTCAACGGAGTTTTATCTAGGTGCCTCCAATTATCTGACAGGCGCGAATAGAGGTACCTATTACCATTACCTTAGAGATCTTCAATAATAATAGTTAAATTTAAATAGTTAAAATCTCATTTTGAGCCCACTCACTATTTTAATTATTATCTTTGAAAAAAAGTTTACAGCAAGAATAGTAATTGTAGTTGCTTTCTTATTTGAAATAATATTTTTTTTGTTTTTATTTTAATATATTTTTAAAATTTATGGCAAGTGAAAAGAGAGAGAATGAGAGAGAGTAATTTAATAATTGCTGGAGTGACAGAGTAGGAGCCGTACAGAATACGAGGCAGAAGTGGGTCCACGCGCGCAACATGCTCTGACACAGTCACAGGTTATGTGCGATCCATGTGCTCACTTTCCATTTTTTTCTCTTCGGAGCTTACATCTAGACCCACCCTCCTCACTGGTCCATAATTCCGACTTAATTTTCCTTCCAAAAGGGATGATATAGGACAAACGACCCGTTCCCAATCTAGGCTTGAACGGGTCACTGATTGGATCGCAATGTAATGATTTGGTAGGGCGAACATTACATCAAAATGAACATATTTTTTCACCTAAATCTTAGAACCGCCTGATCATTACATTAGTTCAATCTTCATCTACTGTAGCTGCTCTTGCTCCCAAGTGTACCCAGTTGGACACATGTCATTCCATGGACTTCTGAAGCTCGGTGAACTGTTTGATGGCTGGCCTTTTGAGCTACATGAGCACATGTTGAGACAGCAGGTCCCTTCTTTAGTATTTTTAGATAAATGTCTACACTATGACTGCACTTTATTGCTTAACTTGAAAACATACTCAAGGCACATTATTAGTCACCTCAAAGATCCATCAAAGGTCAGGTTAGGAGGTGAAAATTTATATTTTTCACTGATTAACCCACCCCCAAACCTAAGTTTTGCTAGTCCCTGAACAAAGGAGAAATTAAAAACAAGTACTGAAAAAAGAAAATGTCACTTTTGTAGGGAGCACGAATGCATTTAGCATATGCATCAAGCCTTTTGAACCGCTAGGTGATCCCTAGTGGAGGAGTGAAGTCTTCTGAGGGTTTTCAGTAAAGTTACCCATAAACTTCCATATGAATATGATTAAACTAAGTGCAAGCAATTACAAATTGGATCCCAACAAATTCAGCTTTATTTCATACCTTATCCTTTTGAATTCAGAGGTTTCAAATCAGTAAATGTAAACACATTTAATACCTAATACCTTTGTCAAACTTATCATCACAATCTGATATCATCACGGGAGTGCTATGTGCATAACAGTATGTACTTCATCACTTCTTTAAGAATCAGGTTCAAACAATGCCTAAATAAGTCTAATTTCAGACTCAATTATCTCAAAGGCATACTCTCACAAATGATTTCAAAGGTGTATCAGTTCACACATCTCAAGAACAGTCACAACCCTCAAATAGGACTGCAAGCATGAGCATAGGCAATACTCTAATTCCTGAAATCTTCTAACTCTCTTTACCATAGATTACACAGCTCTCCATCTCCACATGACAGCTCAATCAACTTCAGATCAGTAAGGTATTTTTATTGGGTTGTAATGTGGCTTATGGGTGAGGTTTATAAGGAAAAAGGGGTAAAGAGAAATTCAAAATTGAGAAATCAGTAAAGGTAACGAGGTGGTGCACACACCTTCTTCATCTCAGCACAATCTTCATCTTCTTTGAATTTTCAATTGAAGTGACTTCCCTTCCTTATTTTTGTTTTGCTTTTCTTCTTTCTTTTTGTATATATATATATAATATTTTTTTTTTCATTTATTATTATTATTATTTTATATGAGCTAGAATGCCACAATTTTTTTTTTACAACTGGTACACAGCTGCCATAATGTCCTTTCTTAAAATTTCTCTCTTTTTCTTCCACCAAATATGAAACCTTGCTCCTCTAACCTCACTTCTCCCTTCACTTCCTGAATTCTCAAATTGAGGGTGAACTGAAACAGGTGAAGAGGTTTAGGAAAAAAAATATTTTGATGTTTTTGTCAAAGAAGAATGAAATTTTCAAGCTCAAATTGTGTGTATCAAGGACGGTTGAAAGGTGGGGATTTTAAGCTCAAACTGTCCAAAAGGGGGCCTTACACCATTTCTTTCATGTTATGAATGTTGTCAATTTGTTTCAACTTGGAGTGCATAACTTCTAGTGAAAGAACACAGGTTCAAACAGTCCTTAGAGCAGAATTTTTTTTTTGCCAAAACACTCTTCAAAAGAAATTTTTACAGGCCCAACTCTCACTAGGTATGGTCTTCCTTAGGACTCTCAAGACATGCCATCGCTTTTTTTTCTCTCCTTAATGGTTCACTATATACTGATTATGACAAAAATTTCTTGATGTTGTCTTTCATGGAAATGATGAATTTTCGAAAATATCCAAAAATTAAACAGTCTACCATACATTTTTTTAAATCTTCCTTTTTCAAAATTATTCAGTTTGAAATTATGCTAAATTTGTTTTGGTCTCATCCATACCATTGCACTTGACTTAATTATCTCACACAAAATTATTTCAAAATTACCCTACTATACCCCTAAACCTATGAGGAATAGTGTCCTCACTGCTTTGGAAGCGTATAAAAAGGCAATAGTAGGGTAAGCACAAGGATAATATCAAGTGAAGCATTAGAACAAAATTAAAGACAAAGGAAAGCAAGAAACTTAGTTGGAACTGTCAAAACAGAAATTTTATTTAACACAAATAATTACAAAACACGAGAGAAACAGAACAGTCTAAATATAACAAACAGTATATACAACAAAATTCTACATACAAACTAATTACAACCAAATCCTAAACACAGTCTACACCTAATCAGAATCAGAGTCAGAGCTTGATATGGTCATTGGCTCCCATCTTTTTTGCTGAGCAAGTTTGTCATACTCCTTGAGCTTCTCCTTCCTCTTCAGTTTCTTAGTGCTGGCAGCACCCTCCTTAGTCCTTTTAGTAGATGGTTTCTTAGGCTTGCTGTTGCCCTAGGGCATTGTGGGCTCTTTGATAGAAAGGCCTTTGGCTGAAGGACCCAAGGCAGAGTATAGGGAGAGGGTCTCTACAAGTCTAGCAAGCATGTTAGATTTAGTCCTATAAATCTTGTATAGGTCAAGGGAGTTGAGGACCATCTTCCATAATTTCCATTCCTCTTTCCTATGGGCTTCTAAAACAGGGTCAATCTCCTCTTGATGTGCCTGCTATAGTAACACCATGGCTGCATCCACTAAAAATTTCACATCCTCTTTGACATAGGGGTTGGTCTCAATGGCTTTAGTGAGGGATGGCAAAGGTGAAAAGGTGTTGATGCCATATGGGACAATGGCCCAATGGTGAGGGTCATCCATGAAGGAGGTGTTGATGGGCAGCTCAGGAAGTGGAGGTGATGGTACAATGAGGGTCAATGGCAGCTCTTATTCCACAACAATTGGTTCAGGTGGGGTGGAGGGGTAGGTGAAATGTAAAAAGGGTAGGTCAGCTTCAATGGGGTCAGTTTGGGTTGCAACAGGGATGGACAAAACTACTTCCTCAAAATTAGTTTGAGTGGAGGCATCGGAGGTAAGTACTGCAGGGATTAATGGGATTGGTTCTTCCACCTCAGCAGTGGGAGGCACTACTATAGGGGACAACTGGGGAATGGAGGAGTAGGTATAGGAGTGGGAATTGTAAGAGGTTCGGAGGTAGGGGTAGCTGGGATTAAGGTTGATTTAATGGCATGGAGGTAGGTGTCCATAGCAGACTGGTTTGCTATGTTGGTTTGGAGCTGGGCTAGGATGGATGTGAGAAGGGAAAGAATCTAGGCAGAGGCCTCTGGTAGGATTTGGGCTTGGGTAACAAGTGGAATGGGTATAATGGGCTCGAAGGGAGATGTGGGAGCATGCTGAAAAGGTGGGGTGAGAGCATTCTGGAATTGAGTGGGCTGTAGATAGTCAGGCAAAGGGGAGTACTCATGCCCAATGTTCTCCACAATGGAGTCAATTAGGGATGAATATTTTTCCCCTCAGTGGTGAAATGTTCCAGGTGCAGGTGAGACATGGAGGTAGTGAGGTCAATATGAGAGGATATGGAAGGTGGAGAGGAAGTGACTGGGGCAGTTGATGTAGATGGAGCTGCTGGTGCAGGGCTCAAGGGTTCAACAGCTGGGATGGATGGGCTAGCTGGAGGGGTTGTAGGTGACGTTGATTTTCTCTGGTAGGTGGATGTGATGGGAAGTGAAGGTAGGGTAGCAATTGGGTTTGTGGTAAGAGGAGCTGACACAGGGGTGATTGTGGTGATGGTGGAAGAGATGGTTGAGCTGCTAGGAGGTATGGGGACTGAAATGGATGGTTTGGAGGGTGATGAAATGGGAATGCTGGCAACATCAGAGTTGATAACAGGCAAGGTTACAGTAGTGGAAGGGAGGAGTATGGGTGCAAAGGTCATAGGTAGAGGCACTGAGCTAGGCCCACCAGAGGTGGATAGAGGCTCTGAGCTAGCTGATGTGGTTTTCCCAGTTGTAGCTACTGAGCTGGCTGATGGGGCTGTAGGAATCATAGGTGCAGCTGCTGAGCTGGTCACCTGAGGGGTTTCTTTGTCAGGACTCTCAACTGATTTCCTCTTGCTTTTCCCAATCAGGGTCCTACTAGTAGACCAAACCCTACTCCCAAACACCTCTGGGCTCAATTTCTCCACTGGCTCATCTTTTTGTATCACAAATTTTCCTTTCCTTAGCAAAGCAGTGATGAGTTTGTTGTAGGGTAATCCTGGCAAGGCCTATCCTCTTTTGATCTTTTCATTCACATTTACCATGGCCTCAAATATCAGTTGAGAGACATTCATGAACTGACCCTAGGAGAAAAAGTAAAGGGCATCCACTATAGGGGTTCTTCTCTCCTGCAGATGTCCACTGACATAAATGTTCTTTCTCAAGATTAAGTCTATGAAAAGCAGGCTTGGGCCTGGGTCTCTCCTCATTAATGACTCCTCAGAGTTCACAATGCCTTGAGTCAGATGTCTAGCGATTGCTCTAAAGGAAACATTTTCTGGTGCTCCTAAACCATAAACTAGGTCATAAACTAATGGGACCCCTAATGCCAAACCAATATCACTGTAATCCACAGCTAGCTCCCAATTATCAATCAAAACCACAAGGGTGGGCTCAGTTTACCTTGGCTTCATCTTCTTCCTGATGTTCTGATACCACAGTTTGACTAATCTAGGGTACGCCTTCTCTTGTAATGGGGCCATCAAAGGTGTCAGGTCTGCCTTCACCAAATAGTCCAAGGTGTCCTTACACTCCTCTACCTTAGAAAAATAAGGTAGGTTTTCTCAGGGATTAGGTCCAAGGCATCCACAAACTCATTGGGGGTAGTCAGGTTCATAGGTATCTCAGGTTCTGCCTCAGGGTTAGGTTCTGCCTCAGGGATAGGTTCAGGCACTGGAACATCCTCAACAATTTCTTCATTGATTTTGGCTTTCTTGGATTTCTTAGCTTTCTTAGGTTTTTCCATGATGAGCTTCCTCTTAGCAGGTGGGGCATCTTTAGGCTGTGTAACTAGTCTACTTGATTTTCTAGTGGATTTTTGGGCAGATTTGGAAGGGGCTTTGAAAAGGTTAGCCAATGTATCCTCACGGTAAGCCATTGGTCACAAAATTTACACAATCAACTCCCAACAACCAATAGCAGTCTTCCTTTCTCAATCAAATTGACCACACACACAGGAATATGGAAGTACAAAGCCTGAAAATCACAGAGTGGAGGTTGAAGAACTTACTCACAAAACCTAGGGTTTCTCAGGGCTTGCTGTACACGGCACCAAACTGATAGAGACCATGTGCAAAATATAGCCCTTGTAAAATTGAAGCAACTAGAACAACGACAAGGTAATTGGAGTTGGGACCAGTGAGATGGGGGAGAAAGAAGAAATTGAGAAATTGGGCACAAGAGGAACAGAGCTCTGAGCAGAAGATGTTGACTGGATAAAATGACCTCTCGACAGGTTTAAAATGAGTAAAAAGCTCTTTCGATAGGTTAGAGAGGAGATTTCAACAGGTTGAAGCTACCTGTCGAACATTTAAAATCATTAGTCTGTCAGGATGAAGGTCTCGAGAGGTTCTTTCAACCTATCGACAGGTACACGGGCTTCAGATTCCAACCTCTCGACAGGTTTAAAATACTTAGCATTTAGCCTCTCAACAGGTATCAGAACTTGTTGAAAACATAGCCTACAACTTCAGTACCTATCGACTCTCTCTCTCTCTCTCAGCATCTCGATAGGTTCATAGATCTGTTAAAAATTCACATTTACACCTTTAGTACTTGTCGAGCATCAACTCAACCCTCTTGACAGGCATCAGAACCTATCGAAATTCTCGGTGAGAACCTTCATAACCTATCGAAAATCATTTAGCACCTCTCGACAAGTCTGTTTTTCATTCCAAACTTATTTCTTAGCAGTTCATAGTTTTCATTCATGCATTGGGGTTGATGACTCATGATTCTAAATGAAAAAAAACTAAGCAAAATTGGAAATATATTTACAATGCCAAACAGTTTTGAAAACAGCAAAAACTGACAGTTATGATACATAATATATAATGTTAGAAATTAGTCACACTTTGGAGGTTCTTGAAGGTGAATGGTTACCACAGGCTCTACTACATTTTCAACAAAGAGCTTGAGCCTTTGACAATTAACTTTCATGATCCTACCATCTTTTGGATCCATGATTTCAACAGCTCCAGATGGGGACATATGTATTATAATATAAGGTCCCTCCCATCTAGATCTCAACTTGCCTGGAAAAAATTTCAATTTAGATTTGAACAACCATACCTTGTTGCTAGCAGTAAACTACTTTCTTAGCAACTGCTTTTCATAAATTTTTTTAGCTTTTTCTTTGTAGATCCTTGCGTTGGAATATGCTTCCAATCTCAACTCTTCCAGCTCTGACAGCTGCAGCCTCCTGTGCATACCAGCAGAAGTTAGATCAACATTTAATGATTTAATAGCCCAATAGGCTTTATGTTCTAACTCTAATGGTAAATGGTATGCCTTGTCATACACCAACCTAAAGGGAGACATCCCTATTGGGGTCTTATAGGCAGTTCTATAAGCCCAAAGAGCATCAGTCAACTTCAGGGCCCAATCCTTCCTATTTCCTCTCACAGTTTTCTCTAAGATGTGTTGATCTCTTTATTAGAAATTTTCACCTACCCACTAGTCTGAGGGTGCTATGGGGTGGAAACTCTGTGTGTCACAGAGTACTTTTTAAGCAAGTTCTCAAACTGTCTATTACAGAAATGACTTCTCCCATCACTAATGATAGCTCTAGGGGTGCCAAACCTAGAGAAAATATTGTCTTTCAAGAAGTTGAGGATAACTCTGTGATCACTGGTTCTTGTGGCTATGGCCTCAACCCATTTGGACACATAGTCCACGACCACAAGAATAAAATTGTATCCATAAGAAGGAGGGAAGGGAACCATGAAGTCAATCCCCCAAATGTCAAATAATTCAACCACAACTATAGGCTGTAAGGACATGAAATTTCTTTTGAGATACTTCCCATTTTCTGACATCTTTCACAAGCTTTACAATGCTGCCATGCATCTCTGAAGATGGTGGGCCAATAAAATCCACTTTGAAGCACCTTTACAGAAGTCTTGTTTCCACTGAAATGGCCTCCATAAGCCTGTTCATGACACATGGTTAGTATGCTGTGAAATTCATTCTCAGGGACACACCTCCTCACAACTTGATCTGCACAATGCTTGAAAAGGTATGGATCCTTTCACATGTAATGTCTGATATGGGAAAAGAATAGCTCCCTATCCATTTTGTTCCAATGTGGGGGAATCCCACCCACCGCCAAGTAATTCACTATGTTTGCAAACCAAGGTGCAGAAGTGCTGACAGTAAACAGCTCTGTTCATCAGGAAATGAGTCATTAATAGGCAGTCTATCAAACTCAGCAGCTAAGATCCTAGATAGGTGGTCTGCAACCACATTTTCAATCTCTTTTTTGTCTTTAATCTCAAGATCAAGCTCTTGTAATAGGAGGATCCATCTGATTAATCTTAGTTTAACATCCCTTTTAGACAAAAGGTACTTCAGGGCTGAGTGGTCTGTGAACACCACAATCTTAGATCCTAACATATGAGACTTGAATTTTTTCAAAGCATAAATAATGACCAATAATTCCTTCTCAATTGTGGTGTAGTTTAACTGAGCATCAATCACTGTCTTGCTTGTATAAGTAATCACAGAAGGTAACTTATCCTTTCTTTGCCCCAAAACTGTACCAATAACAAAATCTGATGCATCACACATTAGCTTAAATGACAAAGAATAATCAGGTGCTTGAAGAACAGGTGCAGAGGTTAAATAGCCTTTCAAAAACTCAAAAGCAATGAGACATTCATCATTGAATTCAAAAGGAACCTCTTGGCACAACAGGTGACAAAGAGGTTTTGAGATTTTACTGAAATCTTTGATGAATCTCCTATAAAAACCAGCATGCCCCAAGAAAGATTCGACTTATTTGACAGTTTTAGGTGGGGGTAAATGTGCAATCAAATCTATTTTAGCCTGGTCTACTTCTATGCCTCTGTGAGAAACAACATGGCCAAGGACAATGCCTTGATTGACCATAAAATGACTCTTTTCCTAACTCAAAACCAAGTTGGTTTCTTCACATCTCTGCAGCACTAGGCTGTGATGTAGACACTAACTAAAATTGTCTCCAAAGATAAAAAAATCATTCATGAATATCTCTAAAATCTGATCAATCATAAAAGAGAAGATGGCATACACCTTTGGAAAATTGCAGGGGCATTGAACAATCCAAATGGCATCCTTTTATAGGCAAAGGTGTCAAATGGATATATAAAAATGATTTTCTCTTGGTCTTGTGGATACACAGGGATTTGGTTATACCCAGAATATCCATCAAGAAATTAATAAAAAGCTTTGCCTTCCAACTTGTCCAAATTCTGGTCTATGAAGGGTAAAGAAAAGTAGTCTTTTCTGGTTTTTAAATTGGGCTTTCGATAATCAATGCACACCCTCCAATCAGTGGTTTCTCTGGTTGGAATTAGCTTACCAGAATCAGATTTAACCACAGTGATTCCAGATTGCTTAGGTACCACCTGAGTAGGTGCCACCCATTCATAATCTAAAATGGGATAGATGATTCCTGCATTTAACAATTTGACCACCTCCTTCATCACTACCTCTTGCATGTGGGGGTTTAACTTTCTCTACATCTCTGTAGAGGGTTAGAATGCTCTTTCAAGTGGATCTTAGGCATACAAACAATAGGGCTAATGCCTCCAAGATCAACAATAGTCTAACCTATTGCTCTTTTATGCCTTTTCAATATATACAATAGCTCTTCTTCTTGTTCATCAGTGAGAGAGGAAGAAATTATCACAGGCAATTTCTGATTAGCTCCCAAAATGCATATTTCAAAGACTTTGGCAGCTGTTACAATTCCACATCAGGTGGACTTATGAGTGAAGGCAACAAAGGTGCCTATGAAGGTGGTGGAAGAGATAACACAGATGATTTCCAAGGAGGATACCTTATTGCTGGCCCCACTTCAGAATTTAACGCTTTCACCTCTTGAACCACAGGTGTGGGGGCCTTCTCTTCCACAATTTCGCTCCACATATTTTCAAAAATATCACACAAATCATTACAATGCAGCAGCTTGGGCAAAGTCTCTTCCACAAGCTCATCCAACACATCAATCAAAAAGCAATCCTCACTATCCAAGTGAGGCTGACTTGCTGTATTGTAAACATTCAGTTTTACTTTCATATTGGCAAAAGATATCTCCATTACACCTTATCTATATCGTATACAAGCATTGGCAGTGGCCAAGAAAGGCCTGCCCAAAATTACAAGAATGGAGGTAGTGCACTTGCTTGGTTCCATGTCAAGAACTAGAAATTTTGTTGGATAAAAGAATTTGTCAATCCCAACTAACACATCTTTAATCATTCCCACATGCCTCCTTTCAGATTTGTTAGCTTGATGTAATACCACATATGTGGGTTTTAATTCTCCCAAACCTAACTTCTCATAAACTGAATATGGAAGTTAGTTTACACTTGCCCCCAGATCTAACAAGGCTTTCTCAATAGTGTGATCCCCAATGATGCAAGGGATTGTGGGAACTCCAGGGTCTTGGAGCTTTATTGGGGTTGCAATGGGCAGCACTTAGTTCACTTTCTTAGCATAAAAGACCTTCTTGGATAGGTGTATCCTAGATTGTCTTTTGTGTGTGCACAAATCTTTTTAAAATTTTGCATAGGCTGGAACTTGCTTGATTGCATCAAGCAAAGACAAGTTGATCTTCACTTATTTAAATGTTTCTATCATTTCCTCAACTTTAACATTCCCCTTATAAAAAAGAGAAGGTGCTTGAAGTGCATTGGGAAATGGCAAATGGGGGACTGATCTCCCATTAGCTGCCTTAATAATCCCATCAATTTTTTCTTTATTTTTATTTTTATTTTTCTGTTGGGGCTCATCAACACTCCCCTTATTTCTCATATGTTGCTCTTGTTGCATATCATTATGGGTTGTTGTTTCTTTTCCTGCACTTTTCTCAGGCTCAACACCAACCTTGTTATCAATCAGCTTTCCACTTCTCAAAGTGGTGACAAATTTATCTTCTTCATATGAAGAAGTCTCACCCACATATACTGCCTTTTTGGTTGTTCATGGGCTGACTAGGCAGTCTTTTCTCTTCTCTCCAAGTCAAAGTATTGGAGAGCTGACCAAGGTGGTCTGCTATCTTCTTAATACTTTGGCTATGAGAGTTGACTGTTTGAGACAAAGAGCCCAAATTCTGCAGTGAAGCGAGAACTTGCTCTTCAAATATGAGGGATCTAGAGGGTGCTGGGGCTGGTGCACTTTGATGCATAGGTTGTGCCATTGGCTGGACCATAGGCTGTTGGTAATGGGGCCTTGAAGTAATTCTGCTGGTAGGGCTGAACATTTCTATAGGGCATGAACTATTGTGGTTGCTGCTGCTGTAGGTTTTGGAAGATATCTTGTCTCCACCTCAAGTTGGAGTGGTTTCTTCAATGATAACCAACAGTTAGCTGTTGTCCAAAGGACTGAGCAACATTCATATATTCCATAATCATATCTGGAAATTGGGTAGCAGAGGGACATTCTTCAAGGGAGTGAGTGGGGGACTGGCTTATTAAATATACCTCCTCCACTTTGACAGCCATTAGAGACTGCATTGCTCACATGAGTTTATCAAATTTCTGAGTCAAAGTATCTACCTTCATTTTCAAATCATTATAACCACTGACCTCATACATTTTCCCTCTTGCAGTCTTCTCTCTCATCACTCTAATAGGAGTCTCAATGTCCCTTGACAAAGTCTCCCTTTGCAGAAAGTTTTCACTAATGATATCAAACAACTTTCAAGCCTCATCAGCTGTTTTGTGGAGGTAAGTACCTCCACATGAGGCATCAACCATGTCCATGCTCTCGAGATCAATTTCTTGATAGAAACTTTGAATAAGTTACCGTTCAGGAATTTGGTGATGGGGACATTATTTCAAGAGCTCCTTAAATCTCTCCCATGCTTGGTGAAAGTCTTCCATTGGGGACCGAGCAAAGGAGATTATGCTCTTCCTCAGCTGACTTGTTTTAGACATGGAGAAAAACTTGGCCAGAAATTGATATTGAAGGTCATTCCAAGACTGAATACTATTGGTTGGGAGCATTGACAGCCAAGTTCTGACTCTGTCCTTTAGTGAAAAAGGAAAGAGTCTCAACCTGATTGCTTCCTTCCTCAAATCTGTAATATTGAAAGTAGTGCACAATCATAGGAATTCATCAATGTGCTTGTATGAGTCTTCCTTACTCAGGCCATGATATGAGGGCAACATCTGTATGATGAAAGATTTAATCTCATAGTTCCATTGGACACTAGGGAATTGAATGCAGAAGGGAGAGTTGTACACCCCTGGTGCATTGAATTCTTTTAATGTCCTAGGTTGCTCACCCATTACAGAGATCTCACAATTAACCACAAGTGTGTATAGGGACTGCTTAGGTATGAGAAGTCTCTCAACTTCAAGATCTAAAGGAAGAATCTCAAGATTGAGAGATCTTTTATCAAGCATACACAGTAGAAACATAAAATCACAGCACAGATTTCAGCAAAGCAGTTACAAAAACACACAACTATTGCTGCAGATCTAAAAATTTACAGATCTAAAAATATAAATGAGTTAGGAAATGCAAACTCAAGCAAAGTTAGCTCCTCCAATCAGCACAGTGCTCCTCTCGGAGCTACAATTTCAGATCTGAAACACAAAATTAAGCTACAAAAAACTATAGCAGTAATTAGTCAAACACAAAATAAGCAATTATAAATCTATATCTAAAATAAGAAAAACTTAAATCTATTAATTCTAAAAACACAAATCCCCAGCAGCAACGCCAAAAACTTGTGTTGCTTACCTTGCAATTGTTAAAGGGTTAAAAATAACAAACTAAAAGACAAATCATAGAGAAATGAGATCAAGGTAAGGCAACCAGTCCTGCAAGAACTAGAGTTGTTGCAGCAAGCTTTAAGGGGTAAGTAAGGGTAGGTCCACAGGAAAATGTGCTCTAAAATATAGTAAATCTCCAGATCTATAACAGATCTATAGCAGATCTGGCACTCTAACCTATCCTAGTTTAAAACAAAGCAAGAAAGGAAAGAGGAGAGATTATTAAAGGGTTGTCACTTTCCTAAAACTACAGAAAATTAAAGGTATTGCTAATGATCTAGAACTGATTAAAACACAGATTTAAGGAAATGGAGAAAATGATTAAAATCAAAAGGGGAAGAGTAGCAGCTGGGGATTATAGTTTTCACTAAAAATTGGTTGGCTCAAAGGCAATGCAAGAGATGGGTTTGCAACAACCCTTCATCTGGCTACAAGCTCAGATGCAAGGTATAAGAATCCAACATCAATCAGAGAATTGGAGTGATCTTAAGGTTATGATCTGTCCACTTTAATAGTCACAGATCATCATAGAGATTCCTCTAATTCAAGAATCTTAATTAGAATAATTAAACCATTGCAGATGCTGTGGATGCAAGGCTACAAGCTCAAACATTCACAGAGAGATTTAATTTAGAGAAATCAAATGCAATCAAGGATCTATAGTTCAAAATCAAGTCTATAATCTATAATATACTGATTCAATACAAACTTACAGTATAATGTGCTAAGATCTGTAATCTTTGCAACATCCAATCTCATACAAAGCCTTGAACCTCTTAATTTACAGCTCTCAACCTCACCCTAGCTACTAAAAGGGTTTAGCCAATCATGATTGGTCTAAAGAGTGAATAGGGAAGAAGAAAGAGGGTTGAAATTTTGGAAGGAAAGGGGAATTCGAATTTCCTCTGAGCTCTCTCAATTTCTAGATGGTTCTTTTGTAAACTCCTCAGGCTTTTATAGTCTTCCCCTCTGTCCTCAAATCTATTTCAGCCAATCAAAGCTCAAGGGAATAATTCTATTATTATGAGCTGCTGATGTGGCTGATTTTGCTTCTAAAAACTCTCTACTAATTGGTCAAAACTGGACAAGTACATGTGAAGTGGTTAGAGAGTTTCCATTCACGCCCATTTGTGTTCCAAAAATATCCCCAAGGGTTGTTAAAGTGCCTTGGAATGTGTGCACAGAGCACTGAAAGGAGCAGCAGTCTCAGCAGGAACTGAAAAGTTTCCAAATTGAGCTTCGATAGGTTCAGGGAACCTCTCGACAGGTTTTGAGGCTTATTTGTGCTTCATTCGATAGGTTGAAGTAAGCTTCCGACAGGTTGGATGACTTCTCGACAGGATTTGCTGCATTGTTCAATAGGATGACATCAAAACCTCCTGTTGTCTTAGCTTCAGCCAACCCCTCGACAGGTTATAGTTCAACCTGTAGATTTCTTTTACAGCTCCAGTTGAGTTTTCGACAGGTTGACTCAACCGCGTGTAGCTTCATGTAAGTTCTCGCTAGGTTGGCTTTGACTTCTCGGTAGGTTATGGGGAACCTCTCGACAGGTTCAATTCCGGCTTTCTGAACCTCATGAGATCCCCTGCATCTCCAGGTGAACTCTCGACAGGTTGCAACACACCACTCGACAGGTTCTTTCAGCTTGTCGACAACTTCATTTTTTCTTCGTCAGAACTTATTGATGAGTTCTCATTCAATTTTAAGTAACTTGACAGGATGCTTCATTTGGTTTCAACTCCTCCACAGGTTCTGGGAACTTGTCGATCTCTTCATATCCAAACATCCAAACCTGTTAACAGGTTGAATTAACCTCTCGACAAGTTATAGCCTTTGCTCCCACAGCTGGCACATAGCTTTGGGGTGATGTTCTTCATCTATTCAGCACTCAACACCTTTTGAGGGGTTCAATCTTCATCTACTGCAGCCATTGTAGTAAAATGGCATATGCGACCCTATGCGATGGCATAGGGCCATGGCATAACTTTTTTTTTTTTTTTTTTTCATAAAATCTCAAAAAATCCTAAAAAATTCTCAAAAAATTCTCAAAGTACCACATATTGATCAATAATATGTTTTGTGTTAAGTTTGGGCTCTATTAATTTTGTAGTATATAGAATGCGAAGTAAAAGTATATAATATAAGTATATAAACTATAAGTTATAAATGAAAATATAAATTTCATTAATGTTAAACAAAATAGTATAAAAATGAACATAAGAACATACAAAAAAGAAGGAAAATAGTATATTTTAAGTTCTAACCCACAATGGTATATCTCCATAAGGTTGAAGGAAAAATATAAATTTCATTAAAAAATAAGTTAAAATAGTACAAAAATATAGTGGATCATACAAAAGAGAAGGAAAAGACTAAAGAGAAAAATTATTGTAGAATAAGAAGCATTAGGAAAAGAAATCCCCTATTTATAGGGGTTGGGAAAGCTTGAAAAGCAAAGACAAAAAAAAAAAAAAACTTATAGTAGAGAAGTATGCCATGGCATACACAGTATGCGATGGCATACAGTCGCAAATGCGACAGTATGCTATGACATACTATTGTATGCGATGGCATACTTACATGTATCGCATATACCATCATGGCATATGCGATACAGCCATCCAAAATGACATATGCGATCGCATAATGACATACGAGATAGCATATGACATCAATGATTGCAGCTGCTCTTGCTCCCAAGTGTACCCAGTTGGGCATATGCCATTCCTATGGACTTCTGAGGCTTTGTGAACTATTTGATGGTTGGCTTTTTGGGCTGCATAAGCACATGTTGAGGTAGTAGGTCCCTTCTTTGGCATTTTTAGATGAATGTTTGCACTATGACTACACTTTATTGCTTAACTACAAAACATACTCAAGGCACATTATTAGTCACCTCAAAGGTTAGGTTAGGAAGTGAAAAATGATATTTTTCACTGATCAACAATCAACTCGATCCAACCTGCTTTTTGCCCAACCTGACTTGGCCTATTAGTCCACCTAACCCAAAGGTTGGGTCGATGTCTCATGCCCTACTGTCTCGATGAGTTAAGTTTATGTGCCCGACTCGATAAAAAATTCGGGTTGGGTGGGTGTGCTCGGGCATCGAGTTGACCCCACCCATTGAAAGACCTAGTGGTGATTTATGTAAAATTTAGGTTTCTGACATCTAAATTCAAACTTTCTTAAAAGCATAATGAAAGATTTACAAATCCTAAAGCCAAATCTAAATACACTATTTAAACATTCAAACAAAGCGATTTGCAAATTCAAATATTTTAAATCCTTGATTTGAAATTCCTAGATTTAAAATGCTTCGCCAGAATTGAAATTCTCAAATTCAAAAACTCGTTTCCAAACTTAGCCTTTGGGTATCCTACATTTATGCTTGGACTAAGCATCTAATTGGTGCACGATACTTTTAATTGGGAAAAACATATGGTAAGTGGCTTATTTTAGAGTGCATAGATAGATAATTTAGATCTTATAATGAGTGAGTTTTGGGCCCTCTTTAGTTCAATTTATAAACTTCTCGATCTATTGGATTGCTTAAAGTCATGTGTTACATGGCTGAATGTGAGACATTCATGGAATAGTTTAGTTAACACTGGTTTGTGCAATTATTTCATTACAAAATGGTGTGGCGCAAATTATAAATATTATTAATTTATTTTATTAAAAAAATAAAATAATAAAATCAGCCAAGATCATAATAAATTCGATTAAAAATTCTCTATAAACTATTTTGTGTCCAAACGCAGCCCCATAAATTTGTGGGCAGGACCTTATTGTGCATTGGGACTATAAATTAGGGAGTTTGAAGGGCACAGAAATCTGTGTGGGTCAAGAAGTCCACATGTGTGGTCATTGTCTACTTAATCAGCGGTCCGCTCACTGTAGACAAACTGAATGATCTAACAGGTAGGATCTTCTGTACGGTGAGACTTTAATTTTCAAGATATTTTAACTACACATGGAGTGGACGTATCAAATCCTACCATATCCACGCTAACATGTAACGTGGCTTAGATTCTACAGATCTATTAATAACTATGCCAATCCCATTTTTGAAAGGATTAATGAGGAGTAAGCCATTTCAATCGATGTGGGGTCAAAAATTGCTTTCTTCATATTCCCAATTCTTAGAAATATATGGAACTTCGTATGTGAGGCTTAAGGTGGTGAAGATGGTGAGCTCTACACTCGATATTTGCTTGCTTCCTCTCTCATATTAATAAGATATAGGTTATTGGGTGAGATTTATTTTCCTATGTGTTAGTAATATAAGTGCTTTATTGTGTGATATTTATTCAAGTGTTGCTTTTCAAGTACGATACTCTCTACGTCTCTATGACACGTAAGATAGGGGGACAGGAAATGCAACCGTCCCTGAAACTGAGGGCATTATCAAATGTCCCGTCCTCCACAAATTTGGTGCGTTGATTTTATAAACATGGGTCGCTACAAAAAATAGTGTTGCTTTTAATAGTGCATGGGTCACTACAAAAAATAAGACTATTAGCGTCAGTCAAAAATTGACGCTATTAACAAAAAATCTGACACTAATAGCCTTAATAATTATTTTGTAAAAAATTATCGCTAATAGTCTTATTTTTTGTAGTAGCTAATGGGATTGTGCCCAAATTTTTTGTGTCACACTCGATCAATTTTATCCAAATTGCGTTGACATTTGATCCTTGTGATGGGTTCAACAAGATGCCTAGCTGGTGTCACTACAAAAATAAGATGTTTCAGCGGCACTTGCTGTTAAGGTAATTTTTGGTAATGACAAGATTCATAGCGGCAGTTTTTTGTAACGACAGGACTAATGTTAAAAAGTGCCGCTAATAGTCTTATTTTTTATAGTGTGCGATTGCAAGCAACCGATTGCATAGATCCAAGCCTCTAATCATATATAAAACATAAATTTACCTTTTTTTTTTTACTTTTTTCTTATAAATAAATTTACCTTTATGATAATAATAAAAATACGTATGACCATTCGATTAGGTACAAAACTTAAAAGTTATACGGTTGAAGGTTCAAATCCTCACCCTTTATAGGGACCGAACTCTCTTGACCTTCATTTAAATATTAAAATGGCGTTTAATTGTTCATATTCCCTAAGTTTTTTAGGTCTATTACATCTAAGAAAAAACACATGTTTTGAGAGTTTTGAACCATCTGATTTGTGCACTCTACTATCAACCATTATGATTAGTTTCAATGGCTGATATTAAAGATTACCAATAAAGATTACCAATAAGCTAGTTCACATTCACTTTGGATATAATTCTTTGACTAAAATAGTTTATAATGATTGATTGTCACCTAGGCAATTTAGATTGATCATAAATGTTCCCCACATGTTACAGGGCACACATCAATGGTGTGAGATCAAAATTTTAAACTAAAATGGTGAAAGACTATTTAAACACCCAGTACAAAAATAAGGTGTTTCAGCAGCAGTAAAAAACTGTCACTATTAACAAAAAACTGCCGCTACTAGTGTTATCGCTAATAAAACAACAAGTGTTTTTATTAATAGCAGCTAATTGCCTTATTTTTTATAGTGACCATTTGGTGTTTAAACGGTGGCCATGAGCCACTATCCCTTAATAATAAGGGATAATGGCTCCTGACCAACGACATATAAGCACCAAATGGTGTTTAAATTGTCTTACCCCACTAAAATGTTACTTTTTATCTCACACCATTGAAGTGTGAATTATCATTGTGCCATGTGACACATCTATGATCAATTTAAATTGGTTAAGGGACAATCTATCGTTGGAACATGTTATCACTCGGGTCTTTTGACCTAGTTTAATGGTAATAGATGAGTGAAGCATCAAGACCCGATACTTGAGCACATACCGTATTATGACCCACATAATATAAATTTAGAAATTTCTAATTAAGATCCGGGCTACACAAATATAGTAACTGAATTTTCAAGAGTTGTGTTACCTTAAACAACTAAGGCAAGTTTTAATCCCAATATTCATGGGATTTATTTTGGTAAACAATTTAAATCCTAAAAGGACTCTTGCTCCTTTAGCAAGAGCCGTTTGGGACTCTTTCCCTAATTCCTTCTTTTATTTATAAATACAAAACCTAGAGAAATTTAGAAATTTATACACCATTCTTCCTCTCAGCCGTCTCTCTCTATTTTCTCTTCTTTGTAATAGCTCCGATAACTCTATCTTCTACACCCTTCGCGTCGGATCTCCATCACTATCGGGTTTCACGGCGAAACTGCATAGCGGGTTCCAATCTTATCGGCGACCCATGTATCCTATTCTGAAGCCTAATCTCTCCCATCAAGGATCTTAATTGTTACATAGGTTCGATTGTAAGAAAAAGATTCTCGCAAAAAGGGCTCGGGCAAATCATTGCTCGAATCCGATCTCCGTCAAACCAAAATGTCGTGGGAATTGATTCACGCTTCAACAGGTGGGTGCCTCTCAATCCATCTTAAATTATTCAGTCTTTTTCCAAATAAATAAAGAAGCCCTAAATTTAAACCTAAAAAAGATTAGGAAAGAAAGAGATCTCGGATAACAGTTGGAAATTTTGAACTATGCCTGAAAAATCAAACCACGATTGATCGAAATAGCCATTTCTGACATTTACGATTCAAATCGTGACATTGTTCATTCAAATCGCAGCACTGTTCACTCAAATCATGATACTATGCAAGCAATCATGACCCTTTTGTGCACAATCACATTCAATTGTGACCTCTTTTTGTTAAATCGTGATTTATGATTGGTCATGATAAGTCTAACTTGAAATCGCCATATCTTTTTACGTAATTGTCCGATCATTATGTATTATATATCAATTTTTATTGTCTCGATGCAATCTTCATAATGGCATAGAAATTTTAGAATTTCGACGCTATCTATGAAGTCAAAACTTGAACCTTTCATCACGCTTACATTGAGACTTCACTCATTGTATATTTATATTGGTATGCCTTTTAAAGTTCCAAACAAATCTGATCGCCGTACCGATCAATTGCCAAGTTCTATAGACATGATCACACCCCATTGAAGAGTAAATAGATTCAAACATAGAACAAAAATGGTTAGATATTTTTTATTCTCTATTTTTATTTAATGCTTCATGTCTTATGCCATATCAATTTTTCTTTATGGATACCAAAGCTTAGGGTGCATCTTAGTTTCTTTTCGATATATGTTTCACTATTATCATATGACATACATCATATAGAAAATTACGTTAGGGCATAGGCATGATAAGTCAAAAATTAAGACATGACATATGACATAAGCCTTCGTCATGGTGGTCCCTTGGAAAACGTGTTTAGTAAAGCTTATCGCACTGTGGCATATTTTAATTGAGTTTTAAGAAAAGATGAGAAATAAATTTGTTAAGATACGATATGTTAAAAAAGTGAGTATTTAAGCCCACGCAAATATGCAATGGGGACGACGATACGTAGCGCCCATTGGATAAATGCTATGAGGACGACGATACGTAGTGCACATGTCAAGAATAAAATCGGGGTGAGGACTTAAGCCCAGAATCGAATAATGTTATGCTATGTTAAGACACGTTGTGAAGGCCAGTTGAATATGAATTAAGTTTTACACATGTCATATCTTACGAGCACCGTATGGGCCCAACGTCTATAGTCGAGATGGGTCTTAAGGACAGTATGTTAGCTTTGTTTCGAACTAAGGGGACATTATTCTTACTATGCCGACAATCTTATGTGGCTGGATGGTGATTTATATTATGATATGGAGGTTATGTGATTATCTACACGTGGACCTCACGTGGTAGGCTCGAGCAGCGGCTCTAACATAGGTCGTTTAATTAAAATAAGTATAATACGAAGTACATTGTATAGGCGTATGAAGTAATAATAAAACTTACGACGACATATCATGTATGATAAGTTGATGAGACAGATAGGAAAAGAAATAAGAAATAGAAGTATCATGCACATTTAATTCTATGTTATACTTTTTAGTTTTGTTATGATACGTTATGAGAATCATGAATATTATTGTAATGTTACAAGCTGCTTTATTTTAATTCAAAATGCACCACAGCTCAACTGATTGCATACATGATCACCTGAGTAAGTTATGTTGGATTGATTGTACAGCCCACCGAGTTTACGCGACTGATTAAACTCACCCCTCCAAAATCTAACAGTTTCAGATGAAGACTCCATTTATCCTGCTTACGATGACAAGGAGGCTGCTGTGCTAGAGGTGTCTTATGTAGATGAGGAAGTCGGCTATCACCCGGATGAGAGCGTAGATCCAACAGATTTCTATGAGCCCTGAGAGCCTTTAACTCTAGTTTTCTTTTATTTCTTTTGAGAGACATATTTCTAGTCTTTTGATACTTCTTGTGAGTTTACGTTTGGGACCATTTAACTTACGTGAAACTTGGTTTATTTCCAATCTTAGATGCATGGTTAGGATTTACTATTTTATTGTCATTTACATTTTCCACTGTCATTTATGAGCCATTTCACTAAAAAAAAAAAGAATATTAGTGACAGCAAAAGACTACCGCTAATACCCTTGCCGCTAATAGTCTTAATAGCTTTCTTATTAATAGCAGCAGTTTTTTATAGCCAAAAATTGCTGCTATTAGTCTTATTTTTTGTAGTGTTTGTCATTAAATGCAATATTTAAATGTCATGATCCATATGCTAAGTTGAATTATGAGTTATGTATATGTCCGCTGCTTATCGCCCTAACAAGCGTCAAGTGTCATAATACGAAATTCTAGACCCTCAAGATCGGGTAAGGATTTTGGGTCATGACAGAACATGTCATTGCCAAAGGATCATGCTTCTAACATGATGTAAAACATCCGATCGATGAACTTTAATATCAGCCATCAAAATTTAGAAAAAACATGGGTATTAGAGTGCACAAATTGGATTGTTCAAATCTCCCAAAAAGTGTGACTTTTGGACCCATAGCCCTTCAATTGATCATATATCACTTTGACGGTAATATCAGCCATCGAAATTTAGAAAAAATGTGGGTATTAGAGTGCACAAATTGGGTTGTTCAAATCATCCAAAAAGTGTGACTTTTGGACCCGTAGTCTTTCAATTGATCATATATCACTTTGACGGTATGAATTGCTAAGATCATAAGCCAATAAATGGTGTAAAATTGTTTAAACACCATTTGGTGTTTAAATGACGGTGAGGAGAGTCGGATCCTATTATTAAAGTTTTATTTTGAAACAAAATCATTAAAATTAACTAGTCCAACTCATTTTAGATGGGTCTCTCTCCTCACCCTAATCACTAGAATATTTATTGAATGGCAATTGTTCATTGATTAAACTGTGGTACTTGATCAAAAGGGTCTGATGTAATGATCAGGCAGTTCTAAGATTCAGGTGAAAAAAATATGTTCATTTTGATGTTGAATTAAACCCATTGGATGATCTCCTACATTGGCTTGTGTGCTCGTTGTTGATTGTGATTGTGTTTCATCATGGCTTAAATATCGGCCACATCTAATACGTATTGGCCAATGTATTGGAAATGACTTAATATAATACCAAATATGTCCCCACTTTCACCATGGTTTTATAATTATTAGAGTTTTTAAATTTTTTTTAAAATTTCCCATTTTTTCACAAAATTATCAAAATCTATCAAATTTTCCATATATCTACAAAGCCGTTCTATTTCTATACCTAAACTTAGGTCACTGATTATAGCCCAACCATAAGTATACTGGAACAACTTTATCTTCAATGGTTCTAGCTTTCTAGGTGCCACCTCCTAAGGAGTTACTTATACAGTCAATCTATCGATTGGTGGTGGTCAACTAGAACTAATTTTTTATTTGACTGATTCTTAATAATTCTATTAATAATTTAAAAAAGAGACCTGCCTCTTCTGATCGAAAGTGCATAGTTAAGGTCGTAACATCCCTCAATTTAAAAAAGAGACCCGCCTCTTCTGATCAAAAGTGCTATTCATGTCACTGACAACCATGATATGATTTCCTAATGCCTTTCTCTTGTATTGTAAAGCAGTTTTCTATTTTTTTAGTTCATTAGAAGACACACAATACCATTCTAAGTCTCTATAGATTACTCAAGGTCTCTGTATTAGTACCACTCATATTTCTGCATCTGTTCACTTATAGGCTGGAATTTGACTAACTACAAGTTCACTATATAAACTAATAAAAGCCTGACATAAAAGTTTCATATATGTTTTCTAGCATTTATAGTGTTTAATCAAAATTAGGTATTTAGGAGTTATTATTACATTGAACTACTGTGGTTTTTCACCAAGCCATGGCTATATCACTATAGAGTCAACTTGGATAGGGTTTTTTTTTTTTTTTTTTTTTTTTTTTTTTTTCTTTTTTTGTGGAGAAAAAAGAAAAAAGGCTGTTTATGAATTTTTTGCTATGACTGATGTAATTTCATTTAGGATGTGTGATTGCTATAATAAGATCCATTTAGGATGTGTAATTGCTATAATAAGATTCAATTCAGGAAAAAAATATGCCTTATATTATTAATATAAAGGAGTCTTTTGTAATGTTGGTTTGCGCTACTATTTCTTTGACGGGGTCGAGTGATGCTTTGGGGATTGTGTGTGGAATTATACTGTATGTGTTGCTGCATCTGAGAGAGATGGATTAATTGCTCGAGTCTTGCCCAGTGGGGGATTAATAATTTCTCTAGCTTTGGATCTTCTATGAATGTGTAGAACTAGGAGATGGAGAGGAAGAGGGGTTTTGACTTTTGAGTCTTGCCCAATGGTGTTAGTTAGGGATTGACTCTTTTAAAAATGATGAACCTGGGGTGTGATTGGAACCCAATAAATTTTCACATATCTGTCAAGTGACTCTTTCGACTAATTTATTTTACTGAAAATAAATTTGAGCAATATATTTGCAGGTAGAAGAGTACATGAACTGGCTTCTATGAGATGATGAACCTGGGGTGTGATTGAAATCAAAATCCTGAGAAGGGGGGCATGATCTGTGTAGTAAGTTGAAGGCTATGGTTTATATTATTTGTCCACTTGGTATATCATGTCTCATTCTAAGAAATGATATTTGTATGAGCAAAGGGCTTTAATCTTTTTATGTAATTAGGCTTCATTATAATGAAGGCCATGGTCTTGCAACTTTGCCCAGTTCAATCACATAATAAACTATTAAGCCCTTAGTTTCATTCCATTTAGCACCAGAACCTAAAACAGTGTTGTTTTGGGATTACTTTCCATGTGGCATGTGATCTATGGTTAGACGCATGAGTTCATCCACATGTTGGATCCCACTAGCGGCCTGGCCTTTTTAAAAATAAATATTAAGTTCTTATTAGATACTTGCAATATATTAATTTATGATGGTACATACTTAAAATTAGCAAGACCCATTCACAGTCTTATAAATATTAGCAAGCATTTGGTGAAAGCCATTATTATAACACGGTTTGTTAGACTACTCAAATATGAATGATGACAAAATATTTTTGTTTGTACAAGTTGATGATCAATGAGTAGCATCCACGCCAGGTATAGCCATATATGTGGGTGAGGTTGGGCTAGGTCAATACCTTTACTTGTCGAATCCTTTACTTGTAGCTCTTACTTGATGAGCATATTATTAACTAGCATGGAAGATTAGCTCGTTTGCCTAATATAGCTGAAGGGTTCTTTGTTACATTAAGACCATGACTAGCTTGGTGTGGATGGGAAATAGATCCTAGAAGAACTACAAGTAAAGGATTCAAGGTGAGATTGGTAATTTGGCACATAAAGACCATGACCACAATTGAGCTGCTACTTCAATAACATAGTTAGTAATTTGGGCGATTTGATTGGATTTGTTTGGATACATGCTCCAGGTGAGATTGGTAGCTCTGGTGTATGGTGTAGTGATCGACCTTTGAATGATTTAACCCCATCAAATTCAGGTAGCCTTTCTCTATTCTTGTAGCGTACACTCATTGGCCATTCTTAAAAATGTTATATAGGCTATATTTGGCATTGCTGTTTGGGAGAGTAGAAAAGAGCAACAACTGCTCTTTGTTATTGCAAAGAAATGTGGGGAGAGAGTGAAGGATTGGAGGAATATAAAAGGGAGGATCTTTGAAATAGGAAAAACAACCCTCTTTAAAAGAGCATGATTTTTCATGATTCAAAGAGCAGCCCTCCCTTTTCTCTTCCTCCAATCCTCCTCTCTCTCCCATTTTCATTTGCTACAATAAAGAGCAGTTGCTACTCTTTTCTACTCTCCCAAAGAGCAATCCCAAACACAACAATAATCTATTGCATAAGTATTTTTTTTATACTTATAATTTCCTTTAAGAGTTGTTATTTGGTTGAGCTGGTATTATGTGACTGACCCACTCATAATTGTTGCCATATGATGCATGGTATCACCATCTTAATTGTATTCAGCCCTAAGATTTCATGGGGAAATTGTCTATATTATATAATGTCTTGAATCAGAAATAGAGGAATGAGCAACAGCGAGAAGACCCATGGATTAAGAAGTTTAGATTGATTAGAATGTGCATAGATGCACTGGCTAGGCTTATATAAACATTTTTTAAAGGCAATGGATCATAGTTATATGAGAAACATAAGTTCTGCCATGACCAATATACTCTTGATGCTTCTAGATAAGGAAAAAATTACTTTTAAGTGAACAAAACCTACTAGTAATGTAGAAAATGATTGAAAAATGCAGTGCACACATTATAATTTTCTTTAAGCACATGGACTTATTTCAGTTGGCAATACCAAAAGATTCTCAGTACGTAATTATCATGTTCAAAATTTGTTGACAGTAGCAGATTAAAGGAGATGGGGATGTGTAAAGATAGTTCGACCAAATGTCATCAGTCTTTGCTTTGAGGCTTCTATCGTTGCTTTAAGGCTTTAGGGACTAAAGATAATGGTAGTGTTTTCCTACTGATTAAAAAAAATGGTTATGGTTACCTAGTTCACATTCAGTTCGATCTACAGGGTCTGCAATTCAGTGATTCTCATAAAGAGGCAAATAGCAAAATTTTAAGAATTAGCTCGCTAACTTTGTAAACAGACTGTGGAGTGCGGATTTTGACCACATATGGTAAATATTCTTGGCGATGATTTTGGTTGAGCCTTCCAAGGTTCCGCCAAATGTTTAAAAAATATCTATATTGTAGCCCTCATATCTTCTCAACTATGTTCAGCTATTCAAGGTTTGCATTAAGGGTCAGTATGATTTGAATCTTATACTTTGGCATTCTACACATTTTCTTATTGTCAATGCAGGTTGGTCAAGAACAGTTTTCCCTAAGTTCACATGGATGGCCTCCTTTCATGAGAATGAACCCTATCTTTGATTGGTCATACAGGTTTTTTTTAAACCTTAATCTGCATATATATAGAAAAAAGGTTATGGTTGTTAAGCAGTGAAAAATACCATTTTTCACCTCCTAACCTAACCTTTGGTGGACCTTGGAGCTAACTAATAAGGTGTTTTAAGTGTGTTTTGTAGATAAGCAATAAATTACAGCTTAGTACAGATATTCAATCAAAAGAGCCAAAGAAGCACTGTGCTACCCAATTGGAAAGGCCTGAGACCAAGTCCAGCTACAAGGAATAAGATTGAACCTGCCAAGAGGTTGCTGAGTGTGGAACAAATGAAGAACAACACACCCAAGATGTGTGCCAGCTGCGGAAGTACAAGACAGAACCTATCGAGAGGGTAAGTCCAGCTATCGAGAGGTTCTGATGATCGAAAACCAAGCAGTCGAGAGGTTGAACATGTGTATAAGAAGCTGTCGAGAGGTACTGAGTTGAAAAGATGAACATCTCGTGAGGTTCCAGCACTTATCAAGAGGTTGGAAGTACAGACGCAGAACCTGTCAAGAGGATACTTCAAGGTACAAATGAAGTCGAGAGGTTCCAAGATACTTATCGCGAGGTTCAACTGAACCTATCGAGCAGTGCAAGATAACCTGTCGACGACTTACCTGAAGCAGCGTTCATTCTCGCGAGGATTGAGCCAACTTGTCGAGGACTTCACTGAAGATTGTATAACCTGTCGACAGGTTGAGTATAACCTGTTGAGAGGATGAGTGTGGAATTGGGCAGAACGAAGAAATAAACCTTCAATCTTATCGACAAGTTCAAATCAACCTCTCGAGATGTTCTCCCAAGCTGTCGACATAATCTTCATTAACCTATCGAGATGTATCCAAACCTATCGAGAGCTACTTCAATCATGTCGAGAAGTCTCAGAAGCTATCGACAGCCACTGCAACCTGTCGATGTACACACAAAGCAAATTCAGATCTTGTCGAGAGGATCCCTGAACCACTTGACACTCGATTTGGCAACTTCTCAGCATCTTTCTTCAGCAACTGCCAATTCCAGAATTCTATGCATGAGTTCTAAAGCACGTCAGTAACACTTGGGGTATTTTTGGCACATAGTTGGGCATGCATGGAAACCCTAACTACTTCATGTGTACTCACCAGTTAAGAGCCAATAGGAGAAGAGCTTCTAGAAGAAAAATTGGCAACATCAGCAGCCCAGAATAACAAAATTATTCCCTTGTGCTCTGATTGGCTGAAACGGATCTAAGGATAGAGGAGGAGAGTATAAGAGCTTGAAGAAAATACAGAATAAACATCCAAAATTTGAGAGAATCAGAGCTTAGGGTGAGATCCATATTTTTCCCTCAAAATTTTCCCTCCTTCTTCCTCCTTCTCTCATTCTCTCTTTAGCCAATCATGAGTGGCTAAACTCTCCTCAGTAGTTAGGGTGAGGTCTAGAGCTATAAATTGAGAGTTTCAAAGGCTTATAAAGGATTGTATGTTGCACAGATTGTAGATTTGAGCACAATAGGATTGTAAGTTTTATGATTGCAATGTAATTATGAATTTTAAAGGTGATTATGGTCTACATTTCACTTTTTCGTATTTGATTTCTCTGGGTCAGATACTCCTAGGGATGCTAACTAGAAATGAGGAGCTGGTAGCCTGGCATTCGCAGTATTTGCAATAGCTTTCCTGTTCTAATCAAGATCCTTGGAGTAGAACAATCTCTGGGATGGTCTGTGACCATTAAAGTGGACAGATCATAGCCTTAGGATTGTTTCAGTTATCTGGTCAAGATTGGATTCTTATACCTTGCATCTGCCAGAAATGGGGTACTTGTAGCTAGATGGAGGATTGTAGCAAATCTATCCTATGCACTGCCATTGATTCCTTTGATTTTCAGTAAAAGACAAAGACTCCTAGCTACTGTTCTCACCCTTTTGAATTTTCATCTCTTCTATATCTCCTTTTATCTTTGTGTTTGATTAGATCTGGATCAATAGCATCTCTCTTTTGTAATTTGTAGTTAAAGTGACAAAACCATAAAACCTCTCATCTTTCCTGCTTTAGTTTAGTTTAAATTAGGATAAAGTGCCAGATCTACCATAGATATGGAGATTTACCATCCTTTAGAATATATTTCCTTGTGGACATACCCTTACTTACCTTTTAAAACTTGTTTACAACAGCCCTGATTCTTGCAGGACTGGCTGCTTGCCTTGATTCAACATTGCTATAATTTGTGCAGCTAATCTACTGTTTTAATCATATAATAATTGCAAGGTATAAAATAATAAGTTTTTGGCGGCACTGCCGGGGAATTGTATTTTTAAAAGTGGTAGATCTAAGTTTTCTTATTTTTAGATTTAGATTTTTCATTGATTGTTAAGTGTTTGATTAATTGCTGCTTTAGTCTTTATTGTAGTTTCACTCTGTTTCAGATCTGGATCTGTGGAGCTAAGAGGAGTTCTGTATCACTTGGAAGAACAAGTATTGCTTAAGTTTGCATCTCTTAACTCTGTTTACATTTCTAGATCTATAGTTGAGTAGATCTGCTACATTTGTTGGGCATTTTGTGATTGTTTTGATTGAATTTTGTACTATGACTTTCTGCTTTGTATTTGGTTTCTGTGGTATGTATGCTTGGGAGGAGATCTCTTAATCCTGAGATTGCTCCCTTAGATCTTGAAGCTGAAAGATTTCTTAGACCTAAGCAAGCCATAACACACCTTTTGTTGATTCTGAAATTTCTTCAATGGGTGAGCAACCTAGGACTTTAAAGGAATTCATTACACCAGGGGTTTACAATTCTCCCTTGTGCATTCAATTCCCTGCTGTCCAAGGGAACTATGACATCAAGTCTTCTATCATACAGATATTACCCTCATACCATGGCCTGAGCAAAGAAGACCCATATAAGCATATTGATGAAATTTTGGGACTATGTACTACATTCAATATTGTAGGTTTGGGGGAGGAAGCAACCATGTTGAGACTCTTTCCTTTTTCACTAAAGGATAAAGCCATAACTTGGTTGTCAATACTCCCAACCAATAGTATTCAGTCCTAGAATGAACTTCAATGTCAGTTTTTGGCCAAGTTTTTTCCCATGTCCAAAACAAGTCAGTTGAGGAAGAGCATTATCTCATTTGCTCAAGCCCCAACTGAAGATTTTTACCAAGCCTTAGAGAGATTTAAAGAACTCCTAAAGCAATGTCCCCATCATCAGATTCCTGAATGGTAACTTGTCTAAAGTTTCTATCAAGGGATTGATCCTAAAAGCAGGGATATGGTTGATGCTTCTTGTGGTGGTACATACCTCTACAAGACTGCAGATGAGGCTTGGGAGTTATTAATATCATCAGTGAAAACTTCATAGAAAGGGAGACCTGGGCAAGAGATGTTGAGACTCTTAGATTGGTGAGAGAAAATACTATCATAGGAAAGATGTATGAGGTGAGTGGACATAACGATTTGGAGAGAAAAGTGGACAGCTTGACCCTAAAATTTGATAAGCTCATGGGAGCAATGTAGTCTCTAATGGCTGCTAAAGTGGAGGAGGCATGTGTCACATGTCAGTCCCCCACTCACTCCCTTGAGGAATGTCCTTTAGCTGCCCAATTCTCAGATTTTGTGATGGAATATATAAATGCTACTCAATCCTATGGACAACAGCCTATTGCTAGCTATCATTGGAGAAACCACCCAAACTTGAGGTGCAGACAAAATTTTCAAAACCAGCAGCAGCAGCAGCCACTACAGTCCATGCCCTATAGGAATGCCCAACCATACTAGCAGAATTATTTCCCAAGGCCCCAATATCAACAACCTATGGCTCAGCCAATGGTTCAGCTTGTACTTCAAAGTGCACTAGCCCCAGCACCCTCTAGGTCCCTCACATTTGAGGAGCAAGTTCTGGCTTCACTGTAGAATTTGGTCTCTTTATCTCAAACTATTAACTCCTACAGTTAAAGCATCAAGAAGATAGAGGACCACCTTGGTCAACTATCTAATTCTTTGGCTAGGAGAGAAGAGGGGAGACTGCCCAGCCAGGCCATGAACAAATCAAAAGGGCAATACATGGTTGGTGAGACTTCTTCTCATGAAGAAGTCAAATCTGTCACCACTTTGAGGAGTGGGAGGTTGGTGGATAACTAAGTTAGTAATGAGCCTGAGGAGAAAAGTACAGAAAATAAAGATACAACCCATGAGAATTTATAGCAGGAGCAGTATTTAAAAAATAAGGGGAGTGATGTGCCTCAACAGAAAATTGAAAAAAAAAAAAAAAGAAAAATCTGATGAACTTGCTAAGGCTACAAATGGGAGGACAGTTTCCCATTTGCCATATCTTAATGCATGGAAAGTAACTTCTCCTTTTTACAAGGGGAATGCTAAGGTTGAGGTGATGATGGATACCTTTAAACAAGTAAAGATCAACTTACCTTTACTTGATGCCATCAAGCAAGTTCCAGCCTATGTAAAATTTTTGAAAGACTCATGCACCCACAAAAGACAGTCTAGGATACACTTATCCAAGAAGGTATTTTGTGCTGAGAAAGTGAATCAAGTGCTGTCTATTGTAACTCCAACCAAGCTTCAAGATCCTGGAATTCCCACAATCCCCTGTATCATTGGGGATCATATTATTAAAAAAGCTTTATTAGATCTGGGAGCTAGTGTGAATTTGCTTTCATATTTAGTATATGAGAAGCTGAGACTAGGAGAATTGAAGCCCATACATGTGGTGCTACAACTAGTAGAAAAATTTGAAAGGAAGCCTATGGGAATGATAGAGGATGTTTTAGTTGGAGTTGATGAATTTTTTTACCCAGCAGACTTTCTGGTGCTTGACATGGAGCCAAGCAAGTACACCACCTCAATTCCTGTAATTTCAGGTAGACCCTTCTTGGCCACTGCCAATGCTTGCATTCAGTGTAGATAAGGAATAATGGAGGTGTCTTTTGGTAACATGAAGGTGAAATTGAATGTTTACAATATAGCCAATCAACCTCACTTGGATGGTGAGGATTGTTTTTCAATTGATGTTTTTGATAAGCCTGTGGAAGAGACTTTTCCCAAGCTGCTGCATAGTGAGGACTTTTGTGATGATTTTGATGATGTTTTTGAGAAAGAGTAGAGTGAGACCGTGGAAGAGAAGGGCCCCACCCCATGGTTCATGAGGTGAAAGCCCTAATTTCTGATGAGGGGCTAGCAACAAGATATCCTCCTGGGAAACCAAATGTGTTGTTTCTTCCACCACCATCAAAGGCACCTTTGTTGCCTTCTCTCATATGCCCACCAGAGGTAGAGTTGAAACAGCTGCCTAAGACCTTGAAGTATGATTTTTTAGAGGCAAATCAGAAATTGTCAGTTATTATTTCTTCCTCTCTCACTGATGAGCAAGAGGAAGAGTTGTTGTGTGTTTTGAGGAAACATAAGAGAGCAATTGGCTGGACCATTACTAACCTTAGGGGCATCAGCCTTGCTGTGTGTATATATAAAATTCATCTGGAAGAGGGTTCCAAACCCTCTAGAGAAATGTAGAGAAAATTGAATCCCCACATACAAGAAGTGGTCCAATTGTTAGATGCTGGAGTCCTCTACCCAATTTCATATTTTGAATGGGTGGCACCTACTCAGGTGGTACCCAAGAAATCTGAAATTACTGTGAAAAAAAATGATTCTGGTGAGCTTGTTCCAACCAGGGAAACCACAGGTTGGAGGGCATGAATAGACTATCGGAAGCTCAAACCGAAAACCAGGAAAGGCCATTTCCCTTTGCCCTTCATTGACCAAATATTGGATAAGTTAGCAGGGAAGACTTTTTATTATTTTCTTGATGGATATTCAGGGTATAACCAAATTCCTGTTTACCCATAAGATCAAGAAAAGACTACTTTTACATACCCATTTGGCACCTTTGCTTATAGAAGGATGCCATTTGGACTGTGTAATGCACCTACAACTCTCCAAAGGTGCATGTATGCTATATTTTCTGATATGATTGAGTAGTTTCTAGAGATTTTCATGGATGATTTCTCTATTTTCGGGGATAGTTTTAGCCAATGTCTACATTATCTCAGCCTTGTGTTGTAGACATGTGAGAAAACCAACTTGGTGTTAAGTTGGGAAAATAGCCATTTCATGGTCACTCAAGGCATTGCCCTTGGTCATGTGGTCTCCCATAGGGGCATTGAGGTAGACAAGGCTAAAATAGATCTGATTGCACATTTATCCCCACCAAAGACTGTGAAACAAGTCAGATCATTCTTTGGGCATGCTGGCTTCTATAGGAGATTCATCAAAGATTTTAGCAAAATCTCAAAACCTCTCTGCCACCTGTTGTGCCAAGAGGTTCCATTTGCTTTTAATGATGAATGCCTTAAGGCCTTTGAGCTATTGAAAAAGTGCCTAGCCTCTGCACCTATCCTCCAAGCACCTGATTTTTCCATACCCTTTGAGCTGATGTGTGATGCATCAGACTTTGCAATTGGTGCAGTCTTAGGACAAGGAAGGATAAGGCCTCTTATGTGATTGCATATGTTAGCAAAATCATGATTAATGCTCAGTTAAATTACACTACAACTAAGAAGGAACTATTGGCAATTGTCTTTGCTCTAGATAAGTTCAGGTCTTATGTGCTTGGATCCAAGATAGTGGTTTTCACAGACCACTAGGCCCTAAAATACCTTTTGTCAAAAAAGGATGCAAAACCCAGGCTGATAAGATGGATCCTCCTCTTACAGGAGTTTGATCTTGAGATCAAGGACAAGAAAGGGGTTGAAAATATGGTTACAGACCACTTGTCTAGGATCATTACAGAGGAATTTGATAGGTTGCCAGTTAATGATTCATTTTCGGATGAACAACTGTTTGCTATCAGCACCTCTACACCTTGGTTTGCAAATATTGTGAACTACTTGGCAGTAAGTAAAATCCCCCCACATTGGAACAAAATGGATAAGGATCTGTTCTTTTCACAGAGCAGACATTATATGTGGGAGGATCCATACCTATTCAAAAATTGTGCAGACCAGGTGGTGAGGAGATGTGTCCCTGATGAGGAATTCCACAATATACTAACTATGTGTCATGAACAGGCTTGTGGAGGCCACTTCAGTGGGAACATGACTGCTGCCAACGTGCTCCAATGTGGATTTTATTGGTCGACTCTCTTCAAGGATGCCTGACTTCATTGTAAAACTTATGAAAGATGCCAAAAGATGGGAAGTATCTCCAAAAGAAACTCCATGCCTTTACAGCCCATACTTGTGATTGAGCTTTTTGGCATATGGGGGATTGATTTCATGGGCCCTTTCTCTCCTTCCTATGGATACAATTATAGTCTTGTGGCTGTTTACTATGTGTCCAAATGGGTTGAGGCCATAACTACAAGAACTAATGATCACAAGGTTGTCCTCAACTTCTTGAAGGACAATATTTTCTCCAGGTTCGACACTCCTAGAGCCATCATCAGTGATGGGGGGAGCCACTTTTGTAATAGACAATTTGATAATCTACTTAGAAAGAACTTTGTGACACACAAAGTTGCCATCCCATATCACCCACAAACCAGTGGGCAGGTGGAGATTTCTAATAGAGAAATCAAACACATTTTGGAGAAACAGTGAGGGTGGATAAGAAGGACTGGTTCTTAAAATTACCTGATGCTCTGTGGGCTTATAGGACTGCCTATAAGACCCCAATAGGCATGTATCCTTTCAGGCTGGTATATGGCAAGACATGCCATTTACCAGTAGAGCTTGAGCACAAGGCATATTAGGCTGTTAAAGCATTGAATACTGACTTAACTTCTACTGGCTTGCACAGGAAACTCCAGTTGTCAGAGCTGGAAGAGCTGAGGTTGGAGGCATATTCAAATGCTAGGATCTACAAGGGGAAAACCAAGGCTTCTATGACAAGCACCTGATGAGGAAGGAGTTCACAGCTGGCAACAAGGTATGGCTGTTCAACTCAAAGTTGAAATTTTTTCTAGGAAAACTGAGATCCAGATGGGAGGGACCTTACATAGTTGGGTATATATCCCCATCTGGAGCTGTTGAAATCAAGGACCAAACAGATGGAAGGACCATGAAACTAAATGGTCAAAGGCTCAAGCTGGCTGTCAAAAATGTGGTGGAGCCTGTGCTGATCACCCACTATCATGAACCTCCATAGTATAGCTGAGTTTCAACAATGTACACAATGTATACTAGTTACTGATTTTTGTTATTTTTGCTACTGTTTCTGTCTTTGATTCATTTCTATTCGGCATTGTACATGAATTTTGCCGTGTTTGGTTAGTGCCTCATGTAGGATAATTTGTCAAAAGTGTAAAACAGAATGAGTTTGAGTGTTAGATCTATTGAGAAGTGAACTGGGGACTGAGTGCAAGTTTGTTTAATCTGAAAATTAGTCTGTCGACAGGTTCTATGAACATCTCGATAGGTTATGAGGACAGGATTTGGAGGCTGTCGAGCAGTGTGCATTAATTCTCGACAGGTGTCGGAGGTGTGAAATTGGTTGTTGATAGGATCCATACAGATTTCTACAGGTTTTGCAGGCTTTGATTGATTTCTCGACAGGTTCAAAGTACCTATCGAGAGGTTCTATGAACCTCCCAAAGTGATTGTCTAGAAGAAGGAACCTATCGAGAGGATTGACTGATAAGCCCAAAAGAACCTGTCGAGAGGTTCTGTGAACCTCTCGAAATGTATTTGTTTAAAATCTTCAAACCTGTAGACAGGATTGCTTGGCCCTCTCTAGAGGTTCCACTGTTTTTAACTCCTCGACAGGTTGTCTCAACCTCTCGACGCCTTGTCCCCAATCCTGTCGAAGCTCATTTTTCCTCCTTCCCCCCAATCATTTGTCTGAACCTTAATAGCTCATATCTCCTTGCCTTAACTCCGATTGCTAAAAATAAATCAACATGCACTTTGCAATTTAATTCCCAATATTAAATCGCACGACATTTCATATTTATCGAAACCAACATATCATTTTAGCAGTTAAGCTTGGAATGATGAAAAAATTTATTATGACAATTCATATTCCACCACCCACACATTTTAAATATCAGGCCTTTTCCCCTCCATTGCATTCGTTCATCAATTCACCCCTACCACAACTATGGCGGACGACAAACCCATTGATTTGCCAATCAAATTTGATCCTGTTTGGGAAGATCCGCCACCACCAAAAGAGCCTGACCCATTACAATTCCTGTGGGATGAGTATGAGGAAGTGCAAAAGATTTTGGCCAAAGAGAAAAAGAAAAAGAATAAGAGAAAGAAGAAGAAACAGAAGATAGACCCACCTTCATCTTCTCCCCCTTCCTCCTCACTCCATCCACCACCTGCTCAGTAGCTCTCTCCTTAAATCCCTATTTCCCCCCTTTATTGCTTGTAGTTCCTCTTCCAGAAGTAATAGGTTAAGGATATCCCGGAGCCAGGAGGGCAAACCATTCTGTTTTTGACGGGGTATTTTGTTAATGTGTGTTTAGATTTTTCTTAGGTTTATACTCTTGCCTGTATTCAGTTAGGATTTTCCCTTTTATGTCATTTTTCCATTGAACAACTTTCTGTGCTTAAATGAAATTTCTCTTTGTGATGTTTTGTATAGCTTACCTTCTGTATGTATAGTTGTTTGGTGGATTGATTGTTCACATTTTTGTTTAATGTTTTCTTTACTGTGTATATTTCTATCTCTGCTCTTGCTGCATATTTTCCTATCTTTCAAGCAGTGAGGACACTACTCCTCATAGGTTTGGGGGTGTGGCTGCTTGCCAATGGATAGTTAATGGTAGTGCAACAAGGTTTTAATAGAAATTAAGGAAATAAAATAATTTCCCACCTAATATTTTATATATAGAGGAAATTTAAAACTTTTTAAAACTAGAACATGTGATAGTTCTAACATTTTCATGAAGCAAATGTCAGGAATTCTTCAAAAAATCAATGTTTAGTGAACCTAAAATGAGAGAAAATTGTGAGGATATACCCCAGAAGTCTAAAGAAAGACTATATCCAGTGAGATTTGGGCCTGAGAAAATTTCTTCTTTGAAGAGTGTTTGGCAAATTTTTTTCTTCTCTAAGGTCTGATTGGATCTAGTTGTGCTCACTAGAAGTTAGGCAAATTCAAGTTGAAATAGCTTGACAACACTCATGATATTGAGGACATAAAGTAAGGCCATCCCTTGGACAGTTTGAGCTTAAAATATTCTTACCCTTTGAACTGCCCTTGATACAAACCATTTGTGCCTTGAAAATCCTAGTTTTTTCTTTGACAAAAATCAGAGTACTTGAACCCAAACCTCAATGACTTGACTCAGCCTGACCACTCTGAGATTTTAGAAGGTAAAGGAGAAGAAGTTGAAGAAGGTGGAGCTAGTTCAACATTTGGTAGAAGATGAAGAAAGCACATTTGATGATAATTGTGTATCAGATGTACAATTGTGGTATTCCAACCCATAAAAAGAAAAATGTAGAAAAAATAAATAAATACAAAAAGCATACAAAAAAGAAAAGAAAAATAAAAAAGCAAAATAAAAAAGCAAAATAAAAGAATGAGAAAGAGAAGTCATTTCATGGGAGATTTTGAAAAAGATCAGAGGAAGCTGGCCACTTTGGCTCTAAAAATTCAAAAAGAAGATGGAATTGTGCTTAAATGAAGGTTGTGAGTTGCAATTCACCTCCTTACTTTATTGATTTCTCAATTTTGAATCCCATTCCACCCTTTTATTCTTTGTAGACTTCACCCATAAGCCACATTACAACCCAATAAAAAGTCCTCACTGATCTAAAATTGATTTAGCTGTCATGTGGAGACAAGGATTTGTTTGATCTATGGTGAAAAGAGTAAAAAAATTTCAGAAATTGGAGCAATGCCTATGCTCATGTTTGCAGTCCTATTTGAGGGCTGTAACTGCTCTTGAGCTGTGTGAATTGATACACCCTTCCACTTCTATGGAGAGAGACAACCCTGGTAAGCTTTGGGTCTGAAATTAGGATTGATGGGTGTTGTATGATTTCTTGAGGTGCTGATTATTGTGTGGTGAAAACAAATTAAAAACAAAGTAAAATAAAAAAATGGATTCAGCACAATTAAAGTAATCCTAGACCTACAAGATACAGGGCCTATTGTAGCAAGTTTTGATAAGTCAAAGTTTGTCCTATAGAGAAATTGATCTAGAAACCAAAATGGGCTATAAAAGTAGGCCTTCAGATCTGACTACAAATTTGACAATCCTAAAGAAAGGGAATTGGGTGTCACGACTATACTAAATTAACCCTAACAAAAGAGAAATAAAATGTAGCCCTATACTGAAAAAAGGGTTAAGAAGAAGATGGTGATGGTGTGTGCCAAAATAAAATATAAAAAATGGTGAGAAGCAAGCAAGTTAAGTTTAGAGTTAAAGCAGTAATGTAACTCAGATTTAGTCTGTCTCTGCAGTGCTCCTTGCTGAGACGCTATCAAAAGCCTCAACAAGGTGGAAGTGTCCAACTTAACCCGTGCCATTTGAGGTGCTCTTAAGGCTATAGGCTGTCCACTCAAATGGTCACAGCCTATCCTATAGAGTATGTCAAATCCCATTGACCAAGCCAGAAATTGCTAATCTAATCCAGAGGAGTGGATTGATCATTTCTCCAACCACTAAACCAGATCAGGCCATGACTACTATTACAACATTATATAATGTCAGTACTACAAGCTCCCCAGATTTGCGCATAGATCTGGCTGACATCCATAGGTATTCCAACCCATAAAATACTAAGTGCTTTGCCAAGGCCAACGCCTCACTGGTGCCTACAAAAGGACCATGTAATAGGTTGAATAAGGCTTTAGATTCAGCTGGTCATTGCTATAAAAGGCCTGCAATGACTCAGCCTTAAGCTGCAATTACTATAGAGAAATCAGATCTAATATCTGATATCGGTTAGGTAAAACAGTGGGGAGCCAATTCCTGTACAAAACCTCCTCACAAGGCTCTAGAAGCCCATGTGCAGGGGAGAAGAATCCCTCTCAAACATATGGCTGGACACCACCTTAGGGCTATACTCTGTCCACTCAAATGGTCATAGGGTATCCCATTGGTCTGTCTATACCACAGAGGTCTGAGAAAGAATATATAAACTGCTGCAACCACCATGGTCCATAGGCCTCCGAGCTCCCCAGATCTCACTACAGATTCAGCATTGCTTTCCATGGGGCTATCAAACTAAGGGAAATCAGATGGTAAATAATAGATCTACTGGAAATTAAATGGGCTCGTCCCAAATATATGAATCCTATAGACATCTAAGGGAACCATAAGATCTTTAGATTCAATTAGTCATTAAAATAGCAATCCATTAATAAAAGCAAACCTTATAATGAACTGCCTCTAGGCTGCAGCCTGTACACAACTGCTCATAAAAAATTCCAATGTATACCAAACCTATTACAAAATTAAAATAAAACTAAGCCTAACTACTTACAAGAGGATTAGCCAGCAAATGCTGGGCTAAGAAAGAAGAAAAATGAAAAAAAGAGATGATCAAACCCTAACCCTAACCCTAGCTTGCTGGAACTCTCAGCAGACAGAGGATGAAGGAACGATTAATGATTAAAATTAAACTCTAAGTGTAGCTTATATAGTCTGTCCATACGGCCTTAGCTCTGAAGGGATTAACATTAATTTTTCTAGCAGACGTGGTACTGTTACGACCCTTGAGTGCCTTGAGATGTGTGCCTCGAGATTTGTGCCTCAAAAAGTGTGCTCTAGCCTTGAGAAATTCCCAAAAGGTCCTTGTGTTAAAATTGAGAAGTGGGGAGGCCGTGCTTTGCGGGGATGGCATATGCATTAATTCATTCGCGCAGCTATAGAGCCTTCACAGAGTAGCCTTTGGTTGGTGGAAAGTGCTCACTCGGGCAGAAAATCTTCAGTTAATCCCGCAGTTCCTTTCTTGCAAAGTCGCTATTGAGATGATCTGAGCGCCTGGATTTCTCGTCTGAGAGCTTGAGCTCTCTCTCGCTAAGTAATGCGTGCAGGTGTATCGCACTTGCGTACTAACTGGTAAGGCTTCAGAGTGCATGAGATCTGTGCGAGGAGAATTTTGGGCGCCTCTCTCTTCTTTGGCTATCCAAGAACTCCGCGAGGTAACATTTTGTTCCGTATATATATATAGACTCACTAAGTTCTGCGCGTGACTGCTTTAAGGCTTGATCTCCGTGAGAACTTTGCGATGACAAATTCTGAGGATATTAAACCACGAGATCTTCACGATGTCTTTACAACTCTCCTCTTGACTGCATGCTCCATCTGCGTGAGGGCATCTTCCACTGCTTCCTGAGCTTTGTGAGGAAGCTCCTCAACTCTGCGAGATCTGTCTTTTGATACTCTAATGCATTACACTTGCTGCTATTGCAGTCTTCTCCATTCTTAGCTAACCTCATTCATCTGCTAGACTTTGGTCAATGATGACCAACAAGTAAGTCACCATGGTGAGCACTACTAGGGTGTTCCATTAGGCTTTGGCTCAGCTATCATCTTTGCATATTTTCTTTCTTTTCTTTGGACCAATAAGCAGGGATTTTGTATTAAGCTGCACAATTTATTGCTAACAACAAAACACATTTAACACATGATTATTAGTGAGCTTCAAGCTCCATCAAAGGCTAGGTTAAGAGGTGAAAAGTGATGCTTTTCAGTGAATAACAATGGGGCATTATCAAAACAAAATTCTCAACTTGAGGGTAAACTTTGCATTAATTTTCATAAAAACACCTTGACATGAGCTGATTGATTGTGAAGGAATTACAACAGGATTTTAGTTTTAAACTATTATATTTTTGCTAAGAATCCTCTGAAACTGAATGGACAAGGCGTGAAATGAACTTTATATGACCCAACTTTTGTTTCAACATGCTGCACTAGTATTAACTGACTTTATTGGAGAAGTTTGTGGGTAACTTCACTGTAAACCCTCAGGAGACTTCACTCCTCCACTAGGGATCACCAAGGGGTTTAAAAGGCTTGGTGCATGAGTCAAATGCACCCGTGTTCCCTACGAAAGTGGCATTTAATTTGATAGGTTAATTATTTTTACTTTCTCCTTTGCTCAGGGACTAGCAAATCTTAGGTTTTGGGGTGTGTTAAGCAATGAAAAATACTATTTTTTACCACCTAATCTGACCTTTGGTGGACCCTTGAGCTAACTAATAAGGTATTTTAAGTGTATTTTATATATAAGCAATAAATTACAGCTTAGTACTGTTGGGATTTTTATATTTTTAGATGCTTGCTGTTAACTTTATTTAAAAACAGTGATAAGAATGTGTTAGTAAAAATAATTCAAAGGTGGATTGAAAAACACAAAATAACAAGTCTATAAATACAAACAATCCTGCAAGATATAGGGTCTATTATAGAAAGTTTTGATAAGTAAGAGTTTGTCCCACAGAGAAATTGATCTAGAACTCAAAATGGGCTATAATAGTAGGCCTCCCGATCTGGCCACAGATCTGACAATCTTAAAGAAAGGGAGTTGGGTGTCACGACTATTTTAAATTAATCCTAAAAGCAGAGATATGAAATGTAGCCCTATCCTAAAGAAAGGGTTAAGAAGGAGATGGTGGTAGTGTGTGCCAAAATAAAATACAAAAATTATGAGAAGTAAGCAGGTTAAGCTAGAGTTAATGATGCAGTAATGTAACTCAGATTTAGTCTGTCTCTGCAGTGCTCCTCGCTGAGACACTATTAAAAGCCTCAACAAGGTATAAGCTCCTAGTTTAACCCATGCCATTTGGGGCGCTCTTAGGGCTATACTCTGTCCACTCAAATGGTCATAGGGTATCCGATAGAGTCTGTCAAATCCCATTAGTTAAACTAGAAATTCGCTAGTCTAATCCAGAAGAGTGGATCGATCATCTCCACAGCCACTGAACCAGCTCTAGCCATGAATACTATTGCAGCACTATGTAATGCCAGTGCTACAAGCTCCCTAGATCTGCACACAGACCTGGTTGACATCCATAGGTATTCCAACCCATAAATCCTAAGTACTTTGCTAAGGCTAATTGCTCACTAGTACCCACAAAAAGGACCATGCAATAGGTTGAATAAGGCTTCAGATTCAGCTAGTCATTGCTACAATTGACCTGCAATGACTCAACCTCAAGCTGTAATTACTACAAGAGATCAGATCTAACATTTGATATCGATTAGGAAGAACAGAGGGGAGCCAGTTACTGTACAAACCTCCTCACAAGGCTCTAGAAGCTCATGTGCAGGGGAGAAGAATCCTTTTCAAACATTTGGATGGACATAACCTTAAGGCTATACTCTTTCCACTTGAATGGTCACAGGGTATCCCATTGGTTTGTCCATCCCACAGAGGCCTGAGAAAGAACATGAAAACTGCTGAAACCACCATGGTCTACAGGCCTCCGAGCTCCCTGGATCTCACTACGGATCTAAGATTGCTTTCCACGTGTCTATCAAACCAAGGAAAATCAGATGGTAAACAATAAATCTACAAGAAACTGAATGGACTAGTCCCAAATACATGGATCCTATAGACATCTAAAGAAACCATAAGATCTATAAATTTGATTAAGCATTAAAATAGCAGTTCATTAATAAAAACAAAACTTACAATGAACTATCTCCTGTTGAGAACTAGAAAATACCATTCTCCACCCTTTAACCTAGGCCTTGATAGACCCTTGAGAGAACTAAATATTTTTTTTAAGTGCTTGTGTTACAGCTAACAGTAAAGACAGGCTTAACCATGAAAGCAGTGTAAAAGTGCCAAAAAGATGATAATCCATGTCGATCCAAAGGAAGAAAGAGAAGGGACAACCTCACTAGCTGTCAAAATACTTGACTGAAGAGGCAAAGACCTGGTCTCAACCCAGAAAAGAAATGTGGAGCAATTTGAACAGAAAAATGCACTACAGAGTGCTTTTCGAAAAGAATCTGAACATTTTAAAAAGAACATGAACTCTACGAAAAGAACTAAAAGCTCCAGGCTTAGTTTTCGAAGAGCACCTGAACTCTTCGAAAGGATGATTGACCTATTCAAAAAGAAGAGAACTCCTTGCGAACAGAACCTGAACTTTGCGAAAAGAGCTTCAGGAGTCACAGTACCTTGCGAAAAGTTCCCTAAACTATGCGAAATGGTATTCTGGAGATTCCTAGCTTTTGCAAGGGTAATTCAGTAATCTTTTTCATGCGTCCCAATGCATTTAAAAACCTAGGGACATTCTAGAAGATTCTAAGCATGAAGCGAAGGCATATTCCACCCCATGTGAGCACCCGAAGATGAAATCACTTGGCGGGAACTTCTAAAAGCTCTAACAGATTTTCAAATTGCATAATAGAATTGATGCTTATGTCGCCTGATTGGCTGAACCAGATCGAGCAATTCTGATTGGCCAGAACAGATCTGGATCCTTGTGCTCGACTACCATTGGTTGATACAGATCTGAGCACTTCTGATTGGTCGATACGCATCTGAGCTAGACCTGGGGAAAACTATAAATAGATGAACCATTTGCCCAATTTGGGCATCTAGATTTTGAGTTTCATTCCTATTCCCCCATTTCCAAATCTAGTTTATACGAAACCCCTGTAATAGCCTAACTTTTACTTGCAATTGAGAATGAGATACCTCTTGTAATTCAAAGAGAATTGTATTCAAGACTACAAATCGAGAGGTTGTTTAAGGCTGCTCTGTAATTGTAATGGTGAATTTGAAAAGGTTGCTGTAAACCGTACATTCTCAATTGGATTCGTGTTAAGGGTTCCCTCTGATCTCCTTATTGCACTAGACTCCTTTAGATTTACTATTTTTCATGCAATTTCCCTTGATTCATTAACCCTGTGGGAATTAGTGTTTGTAACCTAATCTCTCACGGCATTTGTAGTGATATTTCTTGTTCTAAATTAAGGGTTTAGATTAAAGACTATTGGATTTTTTGTGGCCATTGAAGTGGACAGACCATAGCCATAAGCCTCAATCTAATCCTTGAGTTAGATTTATTTCTCTTACATCTGTGCTTGTAGCCAGATGAAGATTGGATCATCTCTTATTTGATCTGTAGTCATTCTCATTGTGTTTCAAGGACCAAATCAAAGTTAGATATTATTTCTCCATTTTTATAAGATTACATCAAAATTTCCCCAACTCAGATCTGGATCACTTAGTTTTAATTTTACTTTTATCATTTAGTTAATGTGACAAATTCAGCCTCCCATCTTATGTGCTTTGTAGATAGGATCAGAGGCCAGATCTGGTAGCTCAAATCTGGAAGTTTATCTTGCATTTTAAACAAATTCTCTGTGGACGATCTTTTACTCACTTACATTTAAAACTTGCTACAATTGGCCCTGATCTTGCAGGCTAATTCACTTCTCTCTGTGCTGATATTTCTTTACTCTTTTTAATGTTCCAGATTCAGTATAACTTAGCAGTTGTAAATCTGTTTTCAAAACACAAATAAATCATGCACACTTAGAAGATATCGACAAGTTTTTGGCGCCGTTGCCGGGGAGTTTGTTTTAAAATAGGTAGACCTAAGTTTTCATTTTTATTTTTACATCAGTGCTAAACTATTCTATTGTTTATATCTGTGCAGTTATTCATATCCATTTTGAAGAAGGGAATCTACTTCAAAAGAAATTCTGAAGGTTTGCTGTGCATAATCTGATTCTCTGTTCTGTGTTGTATGTTTGGTAGGAGGACTCTCAGCCCTGAGATTGTCCCTCTAAATTTAGAAGTTGAAAGGCTATTACGAACCAGACAAACAACACAGAATTTTGCTGAAACATTTACTATGGGTGAAGAACCTCGACTTTTGAGGGATTACTTTGCACTTGGTGCTTATAATTCTCCCTTTTGCATTCAATTTCCTACTGTTGAAGGAAATTATGAGATCAAATCATCGACTATCCAAATGCTTCCTTCCTTCCATGGGTTGAGTAAGGAAGATCCATACAAACATGTGGATGAATTCTTGTCTCTTTGCACCACATTCAACATAGCTGGACTTGGTCCAGAGGCAACCAAGCTTAGGCTCTTTCCTTTTTCCTTAAAGGACAAAGCTAGAGCATGGTTGTTTATGTTAGCACCAAATAGTATCACTTCTTGGAATGATTTGCAGTGTCAATTTTTAGCCAAATACTTCCCAATGTCTAAAACAAGCCAATTGAGACAAAGTATTATTTCCTTCTCACAAAACTCAACTGAATCAAATTCCCCGATGGCAGCTTGTTCAAAGCTTCTATCAAGGAATTGATCAAAAAGGCAAGAATATGGTAGATGCTTCCTGTGGAGGCACTTACTTGCAAAAAACAGTTGAGGAGTTTTGGGACTTATTTGAAGTAATTGGTGAAAACTCAACTCAACAGGAATCTTTGTCAAGAGATATTGAAAATTCTACAAGGTTGAACAATCAGCAAACCACCAAAGGAAAGATTTATGAGGTGAATGAGTTGGAAAGAAAGATGGATAATTTAACCACAAAGTTTGATAGATTGATGGACTCACTTAAAAATCCAATGGTTGCAAAAGTAGAGGAGGCATGTCTGATATGCCAGTCCCCTACTCATTCACTTGACCAATGTCCCGCTGCACCACAGTTCCCAGATCTAGTGGTGGAACAAGCTCATGCTGCCCAATCATTTGGACAGATGCAGTCAAATGAATATCCATGGAGAGGGCACCCCAATTTGAGGTGGAGCAAGGGGAATTATCAATCACAACAACAGCAGCAACCAAAGAACCACATGCCTTTCAAAACTGCTCAGCCTTATCAGCAGAATTTTTATGCCAAGCCAAATTTTCAGCAGCCCATTCCACAACAACCTGTATAGCAATCTGCTCCAGTTTAAATCCCTTCCAAGTCCCCTTCTTTTGAAGATCAAGTCCTAAATTCACTCAAGAATTTAGGATCTTTAAATCAGACTATGAACTTTCACAGTCAGAGCATAAAGAAGATTGAAGAAACATTGGGTTAGCTTTCAAATACTTTGGCCAAAAGAGAGGAAGGAAAGTTACCCAGCCAACCTTTGAACAATCCCAAAGGACAGTTCATGGTTGGAGAGGCTTCTATTTCACATGAAGAAGTAAAAACTGTCACAACTTTGAGAAGTGGAAGAATTATAAATAACAAAGTGGGTACTGAAGAAGAAAAAAGTGAGAAAATGATAAAGATATACAGCAGGATAATGTTAGCAAGTAAAAGTAATGTACCTCAGAAAAATCAAAAAAATGAAAAACAAAAAAATCAAAAAGATTCTGATAATGCTTCTAAAGCTGTAGATGAAGGACTAGTTCCTCATTTACCATTTCCTCATGCCATGAAATCTGTATCCCCTTTTGATAAAGGGAACACAAAAATAGATGAAATGATGGAGACTTTCAAGCAAGTCAAGATAAATCTACCTTTGCTTGATGCAATCAAACAAATTCCAGCATATGCAAAATTTTTGAAAGATATTTGCACTCACAAAAGACAGTCTAGGATACAGTTATCCAAGAAGGTCTTTGCTGTGGAAAGAGTTAATCAGGTGTTGTCTATTACCACACCTCCTAAACTTCAAGATCCTGGAATCCCCACAATCCCTTGCATTATTGGGGAACATACCATTGAAAAGGCTTTATTAGATTTGGGTGCTAGAGTCAACCTGCTTCCATATTCTGTATATGAGAAACTAGGTTTGGGAGAATTAAAATCCACTCATGTGGTGTTACAACTAGCAGACAGATCTGAAAGAAAGCCAGTTGAGATGATTGAGGATGTATTGGTGGGAGTAGATAAATTTTTCTATCCTGCTGATTTTCTAGTTTTGGATATGGAACCTACAAAAAGCAAAACTTCCATCCCTGTCATTTTGGGAAGACCATTCCTGGCTACAACAAATGCTTGCATTCAATGCAGGTCTGGTATTATGGAAGTCTCTTTTGAAAATATGAAGGTGAAATTAAATGTTTATAATGCAGTCACACAGCCTCAATTCAGCTCTGAGGAATATTTTCATGTTGATCTATCGGATGAACTGGTGGAAGGGACTTTACAATAGTTTTTGCAATGTGAAGATTTAACCACAGATTCTAAAGATGCTTGGGGAAATTCCAAGGAAGAAACATTTTGTACCTCAAAGTCTGAGGAAGTAAATGCTGTGCAAGGAACTCATAATCAATCAGCAAGTTTCTCTTCTTAGAAACCTGCTATTCTTCCCCTTCCACAAACAGCTAAGGTACCTTTGCTACCTTCTTTTCTCAGCCCACCTGATGTAGAATTAAAGCAGTTGCCAGAAAATTTGAAATATGTGTTTTTAGGAGACCATAAATCATTGCCTGTGATTATTTCTTCCTCCCTCACAAAGGAGCAGGAGGAAGAGCTATTGATTGTTTTGAAACAACATAAAAGGGCAATTGGCTGGACTATTGCTGATTTGGGAGGAATCAGTCCAGCTGTTTGCATGCATAAAATCCATTTGGAAGAAGATGCAAAGCCTTCTAGGGAAATGCAAAGGAGGTTGAACCCTCATATGCAAGAAGTGGTCATGAAAGAGGTTGTTAAGTTGTTGGATGCAAGGGTCATTTACCCCATTTCAGATTCAGCTTGGGTGGCACCTACACAGGTGGTACCTAAGAAATATGGGATCACTGTTGTAACCTCAGATTCTGGTGAGCTTATGTCAACCAGACAAACAACTGGGTGGAGGGTCTGTATTGATTACAGAAAATTAAATTCAATGACTAGAAAAGACCATTTCCCTCTCCCATTCATTGATCAGATTTTAGATAAGCTAGCAGGAAAAGCTTATTATTGTTTTCTTGATGGTTACTCTAGTTACAATCACAGATTCTGTAAGATCAGGAAAAGACCACATTCACTTGCCCTTTTGGCCCTTTTGCCTATAGGAGAATGCCTTTTGGTCTTTGTAATGCGCCTGCTACCTTTCAAAGATGCATGTTCTCCATTTCCTCTGATATAATTGACCAATTTATGGAGATTTTTATGGATGATTTTTCAATCTATGGAGACGCAGTTTGCCCAGTGTTTACATCATTTCAAATTGGTGTTCTGAGAGATGTGAAGAAACCAATCTAGTTTTGAGCTGGGAGAAGAGCCATTTCATGGTCACCCAGGGCATTGTCCTTGGCCATGTTGTCTCCCACAAGGGCATTGAGGTAGACAGAGCAAAAATTGATTTAATTGCACATTTACCACCTCCCAAAACTGTTAAATATCGAAGTTTTTTCGGGACATGCTTTGGATTTCTGAAGGTTCATTAAGGACTTCAAAAATAACCAAGCCCTTTGTCATTTATTGTGCCAAGATGTCCCTTTTGTTTTCAACAATGAATGCATGAAGGCATTTGAATTCTTAAAAAACTGTTTGATTTCAGCTCCAATATTACAGTCTCCAGATTATTCACTGCCTTTTGAACTGATGTGTGATGCATCAGATTATGCTTTGGGAGCTGTCCTTGGACAGAGAAAGGATAAGCTGCCTCATGTCATAGCTTATGCCGATGATCAATGATTGATGCACAACTCAATTACACAACAACCGAGAAGGAGTCACTGGCAATTGTTTTTGCTTTAGAGAAATTCAGGTCATATGTCTTGGGTTCACAAATAGTGGTGTTCACTGACCACTCTGCCTTGAAATACCTTCTGTCTAAGAAGGACACCAAACCAAGATTAATCAGGTGGATCCTCCTATTACAGGAATTTGATTTACAGATCAAAGATAAAAAGGGTGTGGAGAATGTGGTGGCTGATCACCTGTCTAGAATTTTAACTGCTGAGATTGATAGGCTTCCTATCAATGAATTTTTCCCTGATGAGAAACTTTTTGCTATTAGTATACACACCCCTTGGTTTGCAAACATAGTCAACTTTTTGGCTACTGGAAGAATTCCTCAACATTGGAATAAAATGGATAAAGATCTTTTCTTCTCAAAGGTTAAACATTTTATTTGGGAAGATCCTTATCTGTTTAAGATTTGTGTAGACCAAATAATAAGAAGATGTGTCCCTGAAGAAGAATTTCATAGCATACTTTCTATGTGTCATGAACAGGCCTGTGGAGGTCATTTTAGTGAAAACAAAACTGCTGCAAAGGTTTTGCAGTGTGGATTTTATTGGCCTACACTTTTCAAAGATGCTCTGCAGCACTGTAAGTCTTGCCAGAACTGCTAGAAATTGGGCAGCATTTCCAAGAGAAACTCAATGCATTTACAACCCATTTTGGTAGTTGAATTGTTTGATATTTGGGGGATAGACTTCATGGGTCCCTTTCCTCCTTCCAATGGGTGTAATTTTATTTTAGTAGCTGTGGATTATGTATCCAAATGGGTTGAAGCCACAGCCACTAAAACCAATGATCACAGAGTGGTTCTGAAAATTTTAAAGGATCACATTTTTTTCAGGTTTGGTTTTCCCAGAGCTATTATCAGTGATGGGGGAAGCCATTTTTGTAATAAACATTTTAAAGCTTTATTGAAAAAATACTCTGTGACTCATAGAGTATCTACTCCATATCATCCACAAACCAGTGGACAAGTGGAGATTTCCAATAGAGAAATCAAACATATACTGGAAAAGACAGTGAAGAAGGACAGAAAGGATTGGTCCTTTAAGCTGACTGATGCATTGTGGGCATATAGGACAGCCTATAAAACCCTAATTGGCATGTCCCCATTCAGGTTGGTCTATGGCAAAGCATGCCATTTACCAGTGGAGTTAGAATATAAAGCCTTTTGGGCTATTAAAACATTGAACATGGATCTGACTCTGCGGTAATCACAGAAACCGCAACTTCGAGTTGGAGGAGCCGAGAATGGATGCATACACCAATTCAAGATCTTACAAAGAGAAAGTCAAAGCCTTTCATGATAAAAATTTGTTGAGAAAAGAGTTCTGTGTATGACTATTTAACTCAAAACTTAAGTTTTTTCCTTGAACGCTGAGATCCAGATGGGAAGGGCCATATACTGTCATTCATGCAGCTCCTTCTGGGGCTGTTGACATTTTAGACCCAAGTAATGGAAGAATCTTGAAAGTAAATGGTCAGAGGCTCAAACCATGCATTGAAAATACCAGAGCCTGTCTTTGCCCATCTATCATCAAGAACCTCCCCAAATCTGATGGTATACAACTGTACAATATGTTTTTGTTCTGTAGTTTTTGCATAGTTTTCTATTTCTCTGTTTTTATTCATGTTTGTTCTCTTTTCGAGAAGTTTAAATATGTGAAAAACTAATTCGCAAAGTGAAAATTGTCTTTTCACAAAGTTCAATTTACTTTTCGAAAAGGATCTGGATTTGTAACGAACTGCTCGAAAGGAATGATTTGCTTTTCGAATAGTTGTTTCTGAAGCCATTTGCTTTTCGAAAAGTTGTTTCTGAAGCTATTAGCTTTTCGAATGGCACTGATGCCATTCTCTGTTGAAAAAAGGACTGTTTTGGAACTTTTCGAAAACTCAAAAATGACTTTGCGAAAATAACTTTGAGCATATTTAAACCCTTTCGAAGTAAGGGTTTCATATTCGAAAGCTTTCTGAGAACGTCCTGTTCCACAGAAACCCCATTTCTTTCTTTCCTTACGTGATTTTAGATTTCAGCCACACTTTTCTTCACATTTGTTCAATCATTTGAGCTTGAAGAGAGGGATTTTAGCTTCTGGTCTGGCGGATTTCAGCGAGCAAGCAACACGTTCAACCAAAACCCTAGATTTCGGTATTTTTCTGTGCATTTTCTCTGTTTATCATTTGCAAAGTTTGATTTTGTGTCAACATTTGTTGTGGGCATGTTTATACACAACTTTAGAATGGGGAAAGCTGAAAAATCACTGGCTGCCATGTTCCCAAAATCTTCTGCTAAGAAAATTAGCAAACCAACCCCAATAGGAAAAATCAAAGCTTCAGCCAAAAGAAAACTATCAATGGATAGAGCTGATAGGATTGAGAAAGGGAAGAAGGTTAGACATGAGGAACCCATCCCTGCAGCTGCTAGTCCTGAGCCTGAGCTTCCTCCTCAGCCTATGCATTTGGTAATCGCTTAAATCCATTCATTGAAGCTCGGTCGATTCTGAGCTTATCGTGGATGAAACTTTTTTCGTCAACAAACCGGACTGTCAGCTATCTTTAAGATACATTAGGGATGCCTCACTGAGCAACGTCCTTACCCCTCTGCTAGAGAAAATTTATCCGCGAATGGTGAAATTATGGTACCAAAACTTGGTAAAAGTGACAGAAAAAGATGCTGATGTCCCTACTCTTGTTATCTTTATTGATGATTGTGATCTAACTGTCACATATGAAGATATTGGGAATGCTTTGGGGATACCTTTTCAATATGATCCTGCTGGTCCATTGGTTGCACCAGAAGCAGCCTCTTTCAGAGAAATGGCTGCACATTTAACCCAAGGCATCGTTGGAACTGGATAGTCCATAATGAGGAGAGACCTAGCACCCCAATTTTTACTGATGGATTCAATTTTGAGGGAAAGTTTTTATGTCACCGGGCACAACCAAGAAAGGAGGACACCAATTTTAGAGGCTCTCTTTCATTTTTCTAAGGGGCAATTTTTCAATGCCCCTATGTTAATTTTTGAAGCCATGGCTGATATTAGTGCCAAGTTGAAAAAGGAGCAGAAATTAGCTGGAATCCTATTTGGTAGACTGATTACACCCCTACTAAGAGCTAAGTTTGACATTGATGACCAGGAGCCATTTGAAGTCATAGCTCCTCATACTTTTGGGAAAAAGGCTTGGACTACAAGCCAAGCAATGCTGAAAAGAATGAGAGAGGAAGGTGAGCCTGCACTTGCAATTGCTACTGAGCCTGCATCTGCAGCTGTTAGTGGACCTTCCATACATGAACCTGCCCCTGCAGCTCCCTTAGAACCTGCTTTGCCAGACCCTGTGGTGACCAGCTCTTCAGCTGCGCCCATTCTTGAAGAAGCTGTCCTTCCTGTGGTGACCAGCTCTTCAGCTGCGCCCATTCTTGAAGAAGTTGTCATTTTACCCTCCTCACCTAGTCCAGCTCCTGCCACTTCACCTATTCCAGCTGTCCCATCTCCCATACCCACCATTATCCCAATTGCAGATTCCCCCTCTACACCAACCACTCCAGCCATACTCACACCACCAATTTCTCCAACCAATGCCCAAGACCTGGCCACAGATTTTATTGAACAATCTCCTAGCACTCCTCTTCTCCAAAACCTCTCAAGTTCACCTACTCCTTCAGCCCACACACTTGAAGTATCCCATACCCCTGAACCTGAGCCTTTCACTACAGAGGCTTATTCATCATTGATGGGGTCTATTTTTGAAAACGCGTTGCTTGAATCATCCTATACGACCCTCCTCATTTCACTCACTTGGCTACTTCTCCCTTTACAGCCATTTCACCCATTGCACCTCCACCATCCACTTCAATTTTACCAGCCCCTGCTGTACATACCACACCCACACCTGAATCAATTAGCCAAATACTTACCTTTCTCCAATCCATCCAATCCCAACTACAGATCAACATAGATAATCAGTCTGTGACCAATGACCTTCTCCAAACCTTAGCCTCCACATTCCACACAACTACCTTAGCCACTGTACCTGCTGTTGATGACCATGCTACCCAAACTGAACCTGAGGTAGCTCTAGTTGAGTCCCCTTCACCTCTCCTCACTTTCTCTGATCAACCCAATCAAACCGACCCTGAAGTCATCCTTCTGGACCCCTCTTCTCCCACTCCCATAGCTGGGATACCTTTGGTCCCCTACCATTCCATTCCTATTCCCAGATTTGTCGCTCTCAAAAGGGCCATGGAAGAAAATCCATATATCTGTCGAGATGTCCTCAAGGGGTTAGCTGATTTGCAAGCTTACATTAGAACCCCTTATGAAAACCAGATTCGAAAATTGGAGTTATTCATGAAATTTGAGAGAGAGAAAATGAAGGACTTCTTTGGGTCAAACTTTTGGATGGTTAGGAGTGAGCACAAGGTGACTGTTGCAAGCATAGCTTGAATAAGAAAAAGCGAGACTACTAGACTTGGAAAGTACATTGGCCTCACCAAAAGATCAAATCGAGGAATACACTAAGTCGCAAAACACAATCCAGAGAAGGCTAAATCGAGTTCAAACTCCATCGATTCTAGTTACGACTGGCATGACTCCGATTCGATCCCATTGAACCAACTTATGATACAGATTTTGACCCCAGTTATTAGATCACATTGTACTTATCTGTGTTATGAGTTTGTAATATAAAATTCTGGTTTTTCTTGTGTAATTACTGTGCATTTCTGTTCTTTCTTCTTGTCATTATGATTTCTGCTTGATTGTTTCTTTTCTTTGCTTTGGACCAGTGCGAACCTTGCTCACCTTAGGTTTGGGGGTGTGGCAGAAATGTCAATAATTGAGTTAACATCAATGTAGCTTATGATCAGTAGAATTTTTTAAAATGAAGTAATTTCACACCTGTTGTTTTGAAAAATGAGGAAGTTAAAAACTTTTTGAAATTAATTTCTAGTGTAATTTTAACACTTTCATGAAGTGAATGCCAGAAAATTTCCAAAAGAAAATTGATGTTTTAGTAAACCTAAAAAGAGAGAAAACAGTGATGATATACCTCAGGAATTTGATAGAAAACCACACCCAGTGAGATTTGGACCTGAAATGTATTCTTTGGAGGTATGAATTGGCAATTTTTTCTGCTCTAGGGACTGTTTAAACCTGCTTGTTATCACTAGAAGTTACATATATCCAAGTTAAAATAGTTTGACAGCAATCATGATATTAAAGACATGATGTAAGGCCTCCTTTTAGACAGTTTGAACTTCAAAAAGCCCAACCTTTTGAAACTGCCCTTGATACACACCAATTGAGCTTTATAAATCCAAGATTTCTTTGAAACCTCATCAACCTCATTTAGCCTAACCCTCACTCTGAGAATTCAGAAGGTAAAGGAAAGAAAGCTGAAGAAAGGTGAGTTGGGTAACAGTTTGGTAAAAAAATAATTGAAGGCAATGATGTATCAGCAGAAGAAATGTGGCATTCCAGTCAATGTTGCTTTGAAAAAAAAAAAAAAAAAAAAAAAAGAGAAGGCATTTCATTGGAAGTTTGAAAAAGAAAGAGAAAAAGATGGCCACTTTGACTCTGGAAATTCAAAGAAGAAGATGAAATTGTGCTGAATTAAAGAAGGTGTGTCTATCACCTCCTTACCTTGACTGACTTCTCAATTTTGAACTCCATTCCACCCCTTTATTCTTGATAAATTTCACCCATAAGCCACATTACAACCCAAGTTAAAGTCCTTACTGATCAATGATGGATTGAGCAGTCACATGGAGATAAGGATTTGTGTAATCTATGATGAAAAGAGCAGTGAATTCAGAACTAAAAAGCAATGCCTATGCTCATGCTTACAGTCATATTTGTGGGCTGTAACTGCTCTTGAGCCGTGTGAAATAGTACAACCCTCTTACTTACATGTTGAGTGAAAACGTGGTGAGAGTTGGGTATGAAATCGACTTATTTGGGATAACATCAAAGCTGGATTCTCAAATAGAAGGCAAGCTGTTCATTAATTTTTCTTGAAAATAACTTTTTGACACAAATTGAGTGAATGGTAAAAGGAATTACAGCAGAATTTTAGTTTTGAACTGATGTTTTCTTGAAAATCTTCTTACAACCTGGCTGATGCAGGTGTGAATAATCTGATTGGATGAAAGTTTGCTTTAACAGAACTGCATTGATCTTAACTGATTTATTGGAGAAGTTTGTGGGTACCTTCACTGAAAACCCTCAGGAGACTTCACTCCTCCACTAGGGATCACCTAGGGGTTTAAAAGGCTTGTTGTATATGCTAAATGCAACTGTGTTCCCTACAAAAGTGACTTTTTTATTCTGTTTTTAATTTTGACTTTGCTGAGGGACTAGCAAAGCTTAGGTTTGGGGGTGTGTTGAGAACTAGAAAATACCATTCTCCACCCTTTAACCTAGGCCTTGATAGACCCTTGAGAGAACTAAATAAGTGTTTTAAGTGCTTGTGTTACAGCTAATAATAAAGACAGGCTTAACCATGAAAGCAGCCTAAAAGTGCCAAAAAGATGATAATCCATGTCGATCCAAAGGAAGAAAGAGAAGGGACAACCTCACTAGCTGTCAAAATGCCTGAACTGAAGAGGCAAAGACCTGGTCTCAACCCAGAAAAGAAATGTGGAGCAATTGACAGGAAAAATGCATCTGAGTGCTTTTGAAAGAATCAACATTTTAAAAGAACCTGAACTCTGCGAAAAGAACTAAAAGCTCCAGGCTTAGTTTTCGAAGAGCACCTGAACTCTTCGAAGAGATGATTGACCTATTCGAAAGAAGAGAACGCCTTGACGAACTGAACTTTGCGAAATGGTATTCGGAGATCCTAGCTTTTGTAAGGGTAATTCAAGAATCTTTTCATGTCCCAATGCATTTAAAACCTAGGACATTCTAAGATTCTAAGCATAAGGCATATTCCACCCCATGTGAGCACCAAGATGAAATCACTTATGGAACTTTTAGAAGCTCTAATAGATTTTCAAATTGCATAACAGAATTGATGCTTATGTCGCCTGATTGGCTGAACTAGATCGAGCAATTCTGATTGGCCAAAACAGATCTAGATCCTTGTGCTAGACTACCATTGGTTGATACAGATCTGAGCACTTCTGATTGGTCGATACGCATCTGAGCTAGACATGGGGAAAACTATAAATAGATGAATCATTTGCCCAATTTGGGCATCCAGATTTTGAGTTTCATTCCTATTCCCCCATTTCCAAATCAGCTAGTTTGTCTGAAACCCCTGTAATAGCCTAACTTTTATTTGCAATTGAGAGCTGTGAGATACCTCTGTAATTCAAAAGAGAATTGTATTCAAGACTACAAATCTGAGAGCTGTTTAAGCTGTGCTCTGTAATTGTAATGGTGAATTTGAAAAGGTTGCTGTAAATCATACATTCTCAATTGGATTCGTGTTAAGGGTTCCCTCTGATCTCCTTATTGCACTAGACTCTTTTAGATTTACTATTTTTCATGCAATTTCCCTTGATTCATTAACCCTGTGGGAATTAGTGTTTGTAACCTAGTCTCTCACGGCATTTGTAGTGATATTTCTTGTTCTAAATTAAGGGTTTAGATTAAAGACTATTGGATGGTCTGTGGCCATTGAAGTGGACAGACCATAGCCATAAGCGTAAGCCTAATCCTTGAATTAGATTTATTTCTCTTACATCTGCGCTTGTAGCCAGATGAAGATTGGATCACCTCTCAGTTGAGCTGCAATCATTCTCATTAGATTTTAAGGACCAAATCAAAGTTAGATATTACTTCTCCATCTTTTATAAGTTTACCTCAAACGTTCCCCCAACTCGGATCTGGATCATTTAGTTTAACTTCTACTTTTATCATTTAGTTAATGTGACAAATTCAGCCTCCCATCTTATGTGCTTTGTAGATAGGATCAGAGGCCAGATCTGGTAGCTCAAATCTGGAGGTTTATCTTGCATTTTAAACAAATTCTCTGTGGACGATCTTTTACTCACTTACATTTAAAACTTGCTACAATTGGCGCTGATCTTGCAGGCTAATTCACTTCTCTCTGTGCTGCTATTTATTTACTCTTTTTAATGTTCCAGATTCAGTATAACTTAGCAGTTGCAAATCTATTTTCAAAACACAAATAAATCATGCACACTTAGAAGATATCAACATCTCATGGCTGTAGCCTATACACAACTACTCATCTATAATCCCAATGTATACAAAATCTATTACAAGACTGATATAAAACTAAACCTAACTGCTTACAGGGAGATTAGCCAGCAAGTGCTGAGCTAAGAGAGAAGGGAAATGGGAAAAAGAGGTGATCAAACCCTAACCCTAGCATGCCAGAGCTCTCAGCCGATAGAGGATAAAGGAAAGATGAAAATAATAAGCTCTAAGTACAGCTTATATACTCTATCAAAATGGCGTTGGCTCTAAAGAGATTAACCCTAGTTTTTCTAGCAGACATGTCACTGTTACAACCCTTGAATGCCTCGAGATGTGTGCTTCAAAATATGCACCTCGAGAAGTGTGCCCTAGCCTTGGAAAATTCCCAAAAGGTCCCTAAGTTAAAACTGAGAAGTGGAGAGCCTGCACTTCGTTGGGCTGGCAGCTATTTTAGTTTACTCGCACAGTTGCTTTTCTTTTGCGGAGCTGACTTTGGCTGATAGGAAAGGCTCATTCGCACAGTAAACTTTTAGTGAATCATATAGTTACTTCGCGTCGTAGTGCTATCGCGGAGATGATATGGAGAGCCAGGGTGTTTCGTGCAGTAGTGCTTCAGGAGCACTCTCTCTCTCTAAGTACTCATGCAGGTGGGCTCCTACGCTTGCATAGTAACTTGTAAGGCTCCAAAGTGCGCGAGATCTGTGCGAAGGGGAATTTTAGGCGTCTCTCTCTTCCAGGGCCACGTGAGAACTCTGGAAGATGACTTTTTGTTCTCTATGCATATGGGCTCGCTGTGTTCCTCGCACGGTTGCTTTGAGGCTTGATCTCCGCGAGAGCTTCGCGACCATGAATTATGAAGGTTTTATACTGCGAGATCTTTGTGATGTCTTTACAACTCTCATCTTGACTGCACAAGAACTTCTTCCACAGCATCTTTAGCTTCACGAGGAAGCTCCTCAACTCTGCGAGGTTTATTTCTTGGCACCCTGCTGCACTACACTTGCTACTGTTGCAGCATCCTCCTTTCTCCACTAACTTCATTCATCTGCTAGACATTGGACAATGATGATCAACAACAATGAGTCACTATGGTGAGCACTACCAAGGTGTTTCATTAGGATTTATCTCAGCTGTCATCTGTGAGTGCATTCTCTCTGTCTTTTAGGCCAAAAAGTAAGGAGTTTGTATTAAGCTACACATTTAATTACTAACTGTAAAACATACTTAACAAATAATTATTAGTCTGCTTTAAGGTCCAGTAAAGGCTAAGTTAAGAGGTGAAAAGTGGTACTTTTCAGTGAATAACACACTCCCAAACCTAATCTTTGCTAGTCCCTGAGCAAAGGAAAAAATTAAATCAACTACTCTAAGAATTAAAATGCCACTTTCGTAGGGAGTACGGATACATTTAGCATATCTATCAAGCCTTTTAAATCCCTAGGTGATCCCTAGTGGAGGAGTGAAGTCTCCTGAGGGCTTTCAGTGAAGATACCCACAAACTTCTTAATGAAATAGTTAATAAAGGTGCAACATTATCAAGCCAGCTGTCAAGAATTAGAGCATCAATTCACCTTAGATTCAATAAAAATGTGAGGAATTTGGACATGAAAAGCACAGACATCTAATCATCACAAACTCTACCTGAGTGCACAACATTTCCAATTAGCTCAAAACAAGGGGGACAACACATGTATCTCAGCACTGGGCTTATCAATAATTCAAAAATTAGGTTATAGGTCATGTCTAATACATTCAACTTCAGTCCCAACGCTTACCAGGGCATACTCTCACAAGGGACCTTGAGGGTTTCATTTTCTCTCAAGCTCAAGGGTAGTTATAGCCCCCAAATGGGCCTGTAAGCATGAGTATAGGCAAAGCACCTAAGTCCTGGCATCATTGGCATATCCTCATCATAGATTGGACAACTCCTTGTCTCTTCATGACAACTCATTTAACTTTGGATCACAAGGTCTTTAGCTGGATGGCGATGTGGCTTATGAAGTGGGTTATAAAGAATGGAAGGTTGAAAAGGGGTTCAAAATTGAAAAATCAATAAGTGAAGGAGGTGATTCATGACTTCACCCATTTGTAGTTCAATCTCTTTCATTTTCTTTCAAAATTTTTAGACTTGAAGTGGCTAGCTTCTCCTCTTCAATTTGATTTTTCCAATGAACTGTTCCTCTTAACTCCTCTCTCACTCCTCTTCATTACTATTTTTCTTTCTTTTCTTGTATTCTTCTTTCTATTTTTGTTTTTATTTTTGTGTTTGTGACTTGCCACCTCTTTCCTCAGCTGCTATACTGCTCAATGTTAGGTATCTCTTCTCCATTCACCCAATGTTGACCCTATCTTGTCCATCCTCAGCTCCTTCTCCTTTACCTTCTGAATTCTCAGAGTGAGGGTAGGTTTGAGTCAGGTCCATAGGTTTAGGTGCAAGTACTCAGGTATATTTTGAAGAAAATTAGAAATTAAGGCTTAACAGGTGTGTGCACAAGGGCAGTTGATTAGGATTTGGTCTGTTTAAGCTCAAACTATCCAAGAGAAGGCTTGATCCTTTCCTAGGTTTCATGAGTGCTGTCAGTTATTTCAACTTGGGGGTGCCTAACTTCTAGTAGGGGCATTGCCTTAGGCAGTCCTTAGAGCTAGAAGAATTGCCTCAGATACTCCTCAAAGGAAGGAATATTTTTTTTTTTGTAGACCCAACTCTCACTGGTTACGGTCTTTAATTGAACTTTTAAGTATGTCCTTACCTTTTTCTCTCTTTGATGATTCACTCAGTACTGATACAAGTGAGTTTACTTGGTGTTCATATCATGGAAAAATTAAAATTTAAAAGCTTGTAATGCCTAAAGGTCTATAAAATTTTAAATTTCTCATTTATCTGATGATCCTTAGGTGAACATGGTTCTGTTTCTATCTTACTCACTTGAATCTACTACATTGGCAGAACCTGCCTCACCCCCAAAGCTATGAGGAGTAGTGTCCTCACTGATTCAAAGTACAATGGGTGTGCAACAGGTATAAAAACTAGAAATTAACAAAACAGAACTAAAAGAGAAAAAGAACACACAAAAACAAACAAACAAAGATGAAGCAAAGTAATAGGTTCACAGAAGTATCAAAAAGAAAATTCATTATATTAGAAAATGTATTTACAACACACTACTCCTAACTCAAAACATGTGCACAGTGCTAACCATCTAAGGGTTTGCTGGTTCATTTTTTATTTAAACCCCTTTTCCTTTGTCTTTCTTTTACTGTACAAGTGGTGGTGGGGGTACTCTCTCAGTTTCGGTAGCTAGTTGCCTCTCAAGGATTTCAGCCTTTTGTTCAGCCAATTCAGCTTGGCCAATAAGGAGTGCGCTGATCTCCTTGGAGGCAGTCAACCTTTTCTCTAAGGCACCAGCTCTCAACCTTTCTGTTGTAGCAGCCATTTTTTCTTGTTCAGCATTGAGCTTCTCATTTGCAGCCAAACTCTGTTGGGCTTTGTAAAGACGCAACATTTGCTTCCGGCCCTTTCCTATGTCTCTGAGCAGCTGTTCGGTATCCCGTTTCAGGTGTTGAATCTGTGCTTCATAGGACGCTCTAAGAGTAGTCATTCCTTTAAGAACATCCCTTTTGATGTAAGGATGGGACTGCATTGCAAGAAGGAGGGTGGAGTATGGAGGACTGGGAAAAGAAGAGGCAAGAATTAAGGGGAGGTCCTCACTTGAAGAAGGGCCAGCTAAGAATGAAAGGTCGGTGGACTGGGGAGTGGTGTGTGGAGGCTCAGGGTGGGCCTGCAGATTAGAGTCTGTTTGGATTGACTTGGAAGAGATGGGTATTAGGTCATCCACATCGGTCATAGCATCAAAGGTAGCTACAACAAGTGGGCTCTCTGGAATAGGTTCATCCTCAGTTTGGGTAATGGCATCAGTGAATGTGGAAAGTGGTGGAGTAGGTAAAGGTTGGGAGGTAGGGATAGTTGGTGAATGTGAAGGTTGGGGTAAAGTGGGTAAGGTGGATTGGATGGCTTGCAGGCTGGTTTCTATGTAGGTCTGGTTTTGGAGGGTGGAGGTTATGGAATTAATATATGTTTCCAAGATGAAGCAAAGTAATAGGTTCATAGAAGTATAAAAAAGAAAATTCATTATATTAGAAAATGTATTTACAACACACTACTCCTAACTCAAAACATGTGCACAGTGCTAACCATCTAAGGGTTTGCTGGTTCATTTTTAATTTAAACCCCTTTTCCTTTGTCTTTCTTCTGCTGTACAGGTGGTGGTGGGGGTACTCTCTCAATTGCGATAGCTAGTTGCCTCTCAAGGATTTCAACCTTTTGTTCAGCAATTCAGCTCGGCTAATAAGGAGCGCCCTGATATCCTTGGAGGCAGTCAACCTTTTCTCTAAGGCATCAACTCTCAACCTTTCTATTGTAGCAGTCATTTTTTCTTGTTCAACATTGAGCTTCTCTTTTGTAGCCAAAATCTGTTGGGCTTTGTAAAGATGCAACATTTGCTTCCGGCCCTTTCCTATGTCTCTGAGCAGCTGTTTGGTATCCCATTTCAGGTGTTGAATTTGTACTTCATAGGACACTCTAAGAGTAGTCATTCCTTTAAGAACATCCCTTTTGATGTAAGGATGGGATTGCATTGCAAGAAGGAGGGTGGAGTATGAAGGACTGGGAAAAGAAGAGGCAAGAGTTAAGGGGAGGTCCTCACTTGAAGAAGGGCCAGCTAAGAATGAAAGGTCAGTGGACTGGGGAGTGGTGTGTGGAGGCTCAGGGTGGGCCTCCAGATAAGAGTCTGTTTGGATTGACTTGAAAGAGATGGGTATTAGGTCATAGCACCAGAGGTAGCTACAACAGGTGGGCTCTCTGGAATAGGTTCATCCTCAGTTTGGGTAATGGCATCAGTGAATGTGAAAAGTGGTGGAGTAGGTAAAGGTTGGGAGGTAGGGATAGTTGCTGAATGTGAAGGTTGGGGTAAAGTGGGTAAGGTGGATTAGATGGCTTTCAGGTTGGTTTCTATGTAGGTCTGGTTTTGGAGGGTGGAGGTTATGGAATTAATATATGTTTCTATAGATGATTGGGTTTGGGTATTGGACAGCAGGAGGTGTAGGATTTGGGGTAAGAGGTCTGGTATGGTATTGGGTGTGGGTTGAATGGGTGAAATTGGCTAGAAGGGAGATGTGGGTCTATGAGTGAAGGTAGTGGCCTGTGGTGGTGTAAAGTGTGGGGGAGGAGGTGAGTCGGGGAGAGGTGTATACTCAAGATTGATGTCTCCTAGGATAGTAGACATCATAGTGGAAAATTCCTCTCCTGAAAATGACTCACTATCATGGAATAAGGGAATGGATTGGTCTACAGGCTCACTAGGGATAGGTAAAAAAGGTTGGAACGTCTCACTGGGCTGCTGAGGGGTGTCAAAGGTATGCAGTTGTAGTGCATAGGTTATGGGTATCGGGTCTGGAATGAAGGTGGTATCAAGAATTTGAATGGTTTGGGAAATATAGGTGGGATGGGGTGCTATGGGGGCTATGCCTTTTATGAGTTTTCTTTTTTTAGTGTAGGCATCTTTTACAGGTGGGCTAGTATGGGCTGGAAAAATAGATAGGGGTGTGGAAATTGATAAGGTGGTCATGGTTGATATGGGATGGAGTGGCTCAGGTAAGGATATTGGACTTGTGTGGGGTTGTGAGGGCTGGGATGTGGATGGAGGTGGTGGGGCAATGGGTGTAGAGGTTGGTGGCTTGGCTGGCCCAATAGAGGCTGTTGCCTCAGCAGTAGCAGCAGCCACTTCCTGAATGGTGGGGGCTGCTTCTCTCAATAATTCCTTCTTCTCCCTCTTTCTCATCATTGTGCCACTGATACCCCATTGTTTCTTTCCACTGTTTTTGGGGTTCAGGGCCACTGTCTCCTCCTCCCTTTTGAAGGGGTATTTCCCATCTTTTAGCAGTGCAGTAATCAGCCTACAGTAGGGAAGGGCTTGCAGTTTCTTGTTAACCTTCACTTTCTCACACAAGTCCTTAATCCCTTTAAAAACTAACTTGGCCGCATCCACGTATTGGTTTATGTGAAATGAGAGAAGGGCATCAGCTATGGGGTACCTCCTCTCTTGCTCATGACCCGAGCAAAACACATTTTTCCTCAGCAACCCATCCATGAATCTGAGGTTGGGGTGCAGATCTCTTTTCCTGATTGAGTCCCCTGAAGCCATGATTCCTTTAGTTAGTTCTCTGGCTATCTTTGTAATGGTGGCAGTCAGGGGAGGTCCCAAGCCACACTTAGGGTCACACCCAGCTGGTATCCCTAGTACCCTTACAATGTCAGACTGGTTAAACAACATTTCAAAATTATCAATCAATACCAGCAGTGCTGGGTTCCCATCATCACCAGTCTTCAACCTTATATTCTGATAAAACAATTTGACTAATCTAGGGAATACCAGCTGCATTGAGGGTCTCAATAGTGGCAACAAAGTTGCCTTACTCAGATGCTCAATGGAGGCAGAGGTCTCTGGTAGCTCCTCAAAGTAGGCTTTGTCAAAAATAGTTTCAGCTTCCTGCTGGATTGCTTCTACAAAGTCAGAGGGGACCCTGAGGTATTTATTATTTTCTTCCTCCTCAATCTCAGGGACTACAGGGGGTCACAGACTTGCCTTTTTTCTGCTTATTCTTTGATTTTTCAGGGCTCATAGCAGGTGGGTGCTCTCTGGCTCTCTTCTTTGGGGCAAATATCTTCTTTTCCTTTGACATTGTGGGTTCAACACTAGGAGAGGGCACCTCAGAGGTCTCCAATGTGGAGGCCTCTACAATCCTTGTGGATTTCCTAGTGGCCACAGGGCTGCCACTAGGAGCAGAGTCTAACATAGCCACTAATGTATCAGTGAACTTTGAACTTTTGGCCATAGGTGCTCCAAATCTCAAAATAGGGCCCACAGATCTCAGAGAATGTAGATTACTCTAAGTAGGCACCAAAAATATCACAAATTGTCTGCTCTCTCTCTAATTTACTAAACTAATCAAAGAACAGAGGGAGAGTTGCGAAGCTTATCCAATGCGAGCTAGGGTTCCACCTAGAAATGTGCACAGTGGCTTAAATCCCCCCAAATCATGCTCAAAGTAACCAGGAATAGCTAGGGAGCAAAATGGTGAGAGTAAAAAGCTTCAGATGAAGTGGCTCAAGCTGTGGAGAGGAAAGCAGAGAGAGAGGGGCTCCCTTTTAGGCGGAGGAGCTAGGGCAGAGAGAGAAAATGAAGTAAATTAGTTATTACGCTGAGTTTATAGAGCAAATCCCACGATTCGCGGAGTTGGCTTAAGGCTCTCGCGGAGTAGGATTGTCACGCAGATGGCTTTTAAGTCCGCGATAGGTTTTGTCGCATAGCAGAACAAACTACCTCATAGTGCCCTTTCGCGGAGCTAAGACCTTGGCTGTAGTGCGCGAGACCTTGATATGCTTTAGGAAATTGCCTCGCATAGAACTCGCGTAGAACACCCAGAAGGCATCATTTTTACACAAATTAAGCTCGCGGAGTAGAAAGCAACTTTGCGAGACACTTTCACAGTAAGTGCTTAGCTGTTCTAGTGTACGAGGAAGCCAAAAGATGGCTCGCACAGCAAATTCAAGCTTTCTAACTCAGCGAGATAGTATTTCTTACACAACTTTCACTCTTTTAATCTTAGTGCAGTACATTGGTTAGTGCCTCATTCTGTTGTGCACCCAACCACTGTGCATGAGCACTAAGCCTCAGACAGGTGCTTCATTTCACTCATGAAAAGCTAATATGCATTTTTAATCAGCTGATCATCACCATTGCAAAATTGTAAAAGTAGTTTTTCAGCTCGATTTCATGTAAATCATGATCAGGGTATCTCAGCCATTCATCAACAAACACACAGCCGATTCAGATGATACAAAGGCACATGTTTTCATTCAGAAATAATTAAAACACAGACAAAGCAAAACAAACAAACCATCATAACACATAGAACACAAACAACAGAATTTTAAAGAACACAATTCAACACAAAATTTTTATACATATGATACAATTATTACCAATATTTGACTCACTGGGCACTAGCTTCCTCTTGAGTAGAGGATGCATCACCGATCATAAACTGACCTTTCGGGTTTATCAGGGGCAGACTAGGCAATTTTCCTTCCTCCCTCCTGTTCAGAGTATTACAGATCGGACCAAGCTGGTCCTTAATATTTTTGATGCTCTGTCTATGAGAATTGACAGTCTGCACCAAGCTCTCCAAATTCTGCATTGAAGCCATCATCTGCTCTTCAAATGAATAGGACCTGGGCTGTTGTGGGGGCAGAGCTAACTGGTTAGACTATGGGGCAGGTAAGAGGAAATTTTGGCTTGGTGGGTAACCTTGAGTAAACTGGTGCTGGGGTCTGTAGGGAACTACCATTTTCTACTGCTGGGGTTGAGGATATGAGTCTTGTCTCCACCTCATATTTGGGTGGTTCCTCCAAGAATACCCAGCATTGGCATGCTCCATAACAAAATTTGGAAATTGGTTGGCAGATGGACAATCATGAATAGAATGTGTGTGGGATTGGCATACCAGACATGCTTCCTCCACCTGTGCAATCATCCGAGGTTGCATCACATTCATAAATTTATCAAATTTCAAGCTCAGGTTGTCCACCTTCCTCTCCAGATCACCCTGCACCTTCACTTCATAAATTCCACCTCTAGGGGTGGCCTCTTTCACCATTTTAGCTAGAATCTGACTATCATTGCCTGACAGAAACTCCTGCTGCATGGAATTTTCCCCTATTATATCAAACAGCTCCCATGCTTCCTCAGTTATCTTGTGGAGGTAGCTACCACCACAAGAAGCATCCACCATATCCCTGCTCTTGGCATTAATTCCTTGATAAAACACTTAAACAAGCTGCCACATTGGGATTTGGTGGTGGGGGCATTGTTTTAACATCTGCTGGAATCTTTCTCAAGCTTCATTAAAGCTCTCAGTTGAGGACTGAGTGAATGACAGAATGTTTGTCCTCATCTGGCTTGTTTTGTTCATGGGGAAAAATTTAGCCAGGAATTTGGTTTGAAGGTCACTCCATGATTGTATGCTGTTGGCAGGAAACTTTGATAGCCATGTGCTGGGTTTGTCCTTTAATGAAAAAGAAAAAAGCCTCAGTTTAGTGGCCTCAGGCCCCAAGCCAGCAATGTTGAAGGTAGTGCAAAGTGCTAAAAATTGGTCAATATGTTTGTAGGGATCTTCTTTACTCAGCCCATGAAATGAAGGCAGCATACTGATGGTGGAGGATTTAATTTCATAGTTCCCCTCAACAGAGGGAAACTGAATGCAGAAGGGAGAGGTGTACTCCCTAGGTGCATTGTATTCTTTCAATGTCCTCTGCCTCTCAGCCATGGTAGCTGGTTCAGTCTCAATTGCAGGGCTCTGTGTAGTGTGTCTAGGTCTAAGGATCCTTTCCACCTCTGGATTTGGCGGCTTCAAGTCAGGGTTTAAGGACCTTCTACCCAGCATACACTCACCAACAGTAATGAAAATCCTTACAAGCACACAAAAAGAATTTTAAACAAAAACAAAAAAAGTAATAACTACACAAATTTACACTAAATAAAATAATAGGGGATTCAACATAAATGACATGAGATTTAGGGGAAAGAAAGTGCAAACAGAGCTAGCTACACTCCACTTGCAGCTCTAGCTTTTCCCTTTTTCTGCTGTCCATTTCTACAAAATTCCTTAAAGAATCAGTAGTACTTTAATTCTAAATTAAACACAACTATAAAGAATTTGTTAGTCTAAGTTATAGTACAACTCAGGTCTACTAAAAAGATCAATTTCCCTGACAGCTGCACCAAAAACTTGTTGGGTTTTTTTTTATATTTTTAGATGCTTGCTGCTAACTTTATTTAAAAACAGTGATAAGAATGTGTTAGTAAAAAAAATTCAAAGGTGGATTGAAAAACACAAAATAACAAGTCTATAAATACAAACAATCCTGCAAGATATAGGGTCTATTATAGAAAGTTTTGATAAGTAAGAGTTTGTCCCACAGAGAAATTGATCTAGAACTCAAAATGGGCTATAATAGTAGGCCTCCCGATCTGGCCACAGATTTGACAATCTTAAAGAAAGGGAGTTGGGTGTCACGACTATTTTAAATTAATCCTAAAAGCAGAGATATGAAATGTAGCCCTATCCTAAAGAAAGGGTTAAGAAGGAGATGGTGGTAGTGTGTGCCAAAATAAAATACAAAAATTATGAGAAGTAAGCAGGTTAAGCTAGAGTTAATGATGCAGTAATGTAACTCAGATTTAGTCTGTCTCTGCAGTGCTCCTCACTGAGACACTATTAAAAGCCTCAACAAGGTATAAGCTCCTAGTTTAACCCATGCAATTTCGGGCGCTCTTAGGTGTATACTTTGTCCACTATAATGGTCACAGGGTATCCCATAGAGTCCGTCAAATCCCATTACTTAAACCAGAAATTTGCTAGTCTAATCCAGAAGAGTGGATCGATCATCTCCACAGCCACTGAACCAGCTCTAGCCATGAATACTATTGCAGCACTATGTAATGCCAGTGCTACAAGCTCCCTAGATCTGCACACAGACCTGGTTGACATCCATAGGTATTCCAACCCATAAATCCTAAGTACTTTGCTAAGGCTAATTGCTCACTAGTACCCACAAAAAGGACCATGCAATAGGTTGAATAAGGCTTCAGATTCAGCTAGTCATTGCTACAATTGACCTGCAATGACTCAACCTCAAGCTGTAATTACTACAAGAGATCAGATCTAACATTTGATATCGATTAGGAAGAACAGAGGGGAGCCAGTTACTGTACAAACCTCCTCACAAGGCTCTAGAAGCTCATGTGCAGGGGAGAAGAATCCTTTTCAAACATTTGGATGGACATAACCTTAAGGCTATACTCTTTCCACTTGAATGGTCACAGGGTATCCCATTGGTTTGTCCATCCCACAGAGGCCAGAGAAAGAACATGAAAACTGCTGCAACCACCATGGTCCACAGGCCTTCGAGCTCCTTGGATCTCACTACAGATCCAACATTGCTTTCCATGTGTCTATCAAACTAAGGAAAATCAGATGATAAATAATAGATCTACTAGAAACTGAATGGACTTGTCCTAAATACATGGATCCTATAGACATCTAAAGAAACTATAAGATCTATAAATTTGATTAAGCATTAAAACAACAATTCATTAACAAAAACAAAACTTACAATGAACTGTCTATTGTCCTCCCAAGTGTGCTTCGCTTATTGGTTGGTGGTGAAAGTTATTTAAAAATCAAAAATAGAATAAAACAAGGGATGAATCAGCACAACTCGGAAATCCTAGACCTGCAAGATACAGGGTCCTTTGTAGCAAGTTTTGATAAGTAAGAGTTTATCCCGCAGGGAAAGGTGATCTAAGGCTCCAAGGGAGCCGTCTCTAGTAGTCCCTCCAGATCTGTCTACAGATCTGGCAGTCCTAAAAGGAGGGGAGTTTAAGGTCACTTATTCTAAGTATTCTAATAGCTAAATTACAGAAAGGATTGAGAGGATGGATGGAGTGTGGAAAATAATTATAAAAAGGTGAGAAATATGTTATTGAGCCAAGGTCAGAGGAGTTTTGTAACTCAGATTTAGATCTGATGTTATCGAGGCTACATTATCACCTCTGAGGAGAAAGGATCCAACCCATCTCTACTGCCATGACTCCACCCTTAGGGCTATAACCTGTCCACTTGAATGGTCACAAACTATCCCATAGGGGAGCCACTATCCAGGGATGGGTCAGAACATAACAAATAAATCATTACAGACACTATTTCATCCAGGCTACCAGCTCAAGAATTCATAGGGAACCTCAACCTCTAAAGTTCTATATGTGGGGCTAAGGCTAGAAAACCATGATAGCCCAGACACATAGAACCAGCAAGCGATTGAGTACAACCTTCGATCCAGCTATCCATTGCTTGAGAAAGGCTACAATGGTCCAGTCACCAACCTACAATCTCTATAACCAGATCAGATCCAACATCTGATGGCAGATCAATACAAATATGGGGGAGTCTACCTCTGTACAATCCCTCACCAGGCTTCTACAAGCTCAGGTGAAAAGAAGAAGGATCCATCTTGGATCGGTGGATCAGAATCACCCTAAGGCTATAATCTGTCCACTTAAATGGTCACAGACTATCCCAGAGGTTATCCTCCTCACGGAGCCCAAAACAAAACAAGATTATCGCTGCTACCACCATGTTCACCAGGCTACCAGCTCAAGCTCCCATGGGGATTTCAGATCTAGTAGGTCCTATGGTGGGGCTAAGCCTGGAAGACCATGATAGCCCAGACACACAGGTCACTTGGATCTGAGTGGCCCTTAAAATCAGTCCTCCATTGCTTTGAAACACAGCCAAGGCAATGGGGGATCACAAGGCAGCAACCTTGCACAGAGCATCTCACATATAAACAACAATCCCACAAAGTACAAATCCTATTGCAAAACTTCCATTAATCTAACTCAAACACATATACAAAGTCATAGCCATCAATTGCTGGACTATGGAGAGAAGAAAAGAAAAAGAAAAAGAAAAACTACTTACTGCTAAAAAGAAAGAGAAAAGAAAAGCAATCTGAGATAGGTTCCCAGATACCTAAACCTAAGCTAGGCCTGGGTATATATAGTAGTGGGGTGGCGGCGCATTAGGGTTAGGAAACCCTAATTTTAATGATGCTACGTGGCCTTATACTGATCCTTAGATGCCTCGGGGCGTGTGCACAGAGATTTGAGCATGGGAGTGCGTGCCCTAGTCACTGGAAATTTCCAGAATGCCCTTTGCTAAAGAGATGGAAGTTTAGGTTCAGAGCCTCGCTAGGTAGCTGTAGTTTCCCAGACTTGTCACGTGGTAGCTCATTGCTCTTCGCTAGGATGATTTGACACTAAAGCTTCAACCGTTGCGAGGTTGCCTTGGTTTGCTCTTCAGGCAGTCGCGCGGTAGAGAGTTGAGCTCTTGCTGGGTTGGGGTTCGCGAGGTTGAATAGAAAATATAGTCTCAAGCGTCGCGAGGTTGCAATTCAAGCAGTCGCACGATCGATTAGTCTTCGCTGGGCAGCAGCACAAGAACTGCGCGAGGTTCTTTGTCTCACTCAATCTTCGCGAGCTTGGCTTTGCCTTCACCAGGATGCTTTCTTTCTTGAATGGCGTGCGAACTATGCGAGGCATTCTTCTTCTGAGAATTGTACCCCGCGACGACTGCGCGATAGCTACGCGAGGAATCTTCTGCAGCTCTCTCTCCTCAGCTATCTTAAGCGAACTTCGCGAGATTAAGAGAGGTCTGCTTTGAACTGCGCGATACTGAGCGATGTGTTCTACTCTTGAGCTTCGCGAGAGCTGCACGAGGTTGAGTTTCTGAAGCTCCTCAGTCATTCATCTGCTCGAGAGGTTGTTGTAAAGCCTTGGGGAGCTCAGTTGATCTGCGTGAGGCTTCAAAGTTCATTCTTGCTGAGGGGCATCTGGTGCCAAAGCAGGCTCCATAACAGGATTCTTGGCCTTATTTCACTGCTGATTATTTCCTGAACAAAACACTTAAGAAGAGTTTATTAGGTGGCTAAGGGTCTAATCAAAGGTTAAGTTAAGGGGTGAAAAGTGGTACTTTTTAGGTCTTAACACTGTCTCTTGGCTGCAGCCTATACACAACTGCTCATCCACAATCCCAATGTATACAAAATCTATTACAAGACTAAAACAAAATTAAACCTAGCTGCTTATAGGGGGATTAGCCAGTAAGTGCTGAGCTAAGAGAGAAGAGAAATGGCAAAAAGAGGTGATCAAACCCTAACCCTAGCCTGCTAGAGCTCTTAGCCGATAGAGGATGAAGGAAAGATGAAAATAATAAGCTCTAAGTACAACTTATATACTCGGTCAAAATGGCCTTGGCTCTAAAGAGATTAACCGTAATTTTTCCAGTAGACGTGGCACTGTTACAACCCTTGAATGCCTCAAAATGTGCACTTCAAAATCTACACCTCGAGAAGTGTGCCCTAGCCTTGGGAAATTCCCAAAAGGTCCCTGAGTTAAAACTGAGAAGTGGAGAGCTCGAGCTTCGTGGGGCTGGCAGCTATTTTAGTTCACTCACGCAGTTGCTTTGCTTTCATGGAGTTGACTTTGGCTGATAGGAAAGTCTCATTCGCATCATAAACTTTTAGTGAATCGCGCAGTTGCTTCGCATCGCAGTACTGTCGCGGAGATGATCTGGAGAGCCAGGGTGTTTCACGCAGTAGAGCTTCAGGAGCTCTCTCTCTCTAAGTACTCACGCAGGTGGGCTCCTGTGCTCGCGTAGTACCTTGTAAGGCTTCAGAGTGTGCGAGATCTATACGAAGGGGAATTCTGGGTGTCTCTCTCTTCCTAGGCCACGCGAGAACTCTGCGAGGTGACTTTTTATTCTCTATGCATATGGGCTCGCTGTGTTCCTCGCACGACTACTTTGAGGCTTGATCTCCACGAGAGCTTCACGACCATGAATTTTGAAGGTTTTACACCGCGAGATCTTCACGATGTCTTTACAGCTCTCTTCTTGACTGCACAACGTATCTGTGCGAGAACTTCTTCCACTGCATCTTTAGCTTCTCGAGGAAGCTCCTCAACTCTACGAGGTCTATTTCTTAACACTCTGCTGTACTACACTTTCTGCTGTTGCAGCATCCTCCTTTCTCAGCTAACTTCATTCATCTACTAAACATTGGTCAATGATGATCAGCAACAATGAGTCACCATGGTGAGCACTACCAAGGTGTTCAATCAGGCTTTGTTTCAGATGTCATCTGTGAGTGTATTCTCTCTCTCTCTCTCTCTCTCTCTTTTGGGCTAAAAAGTAAGGAGTTTGTATTAAGCTGCACATTTTATTACTAACTGTAAAACATACTTAACAAATGGTTATTAGTCTGCTTCAAGGTCCAGAAAAGGCTAAGTTAAGAGGTAAAAAGTGGCACTTTTCAGTGAATAACAAGTGTAGATATTCAATCAAAAGAGCCCAAGAAGCACTGTGCTACCCAATTGGAAAGGCCTGAGACCAAGTCCAGCTACAAGGAATAAAGATTGAACCTACCAAGAGGTTGCTGAGTGTGGAACAAATGAAGAACAGCACACCCAAGATATGTGCCAACTATGGAAGTACAAGATAGAATCTATCGAGAGGGTAAGTCCAGCTATCGAGAGGTTTTGATGATAAAAAACCAAGCAGTCGAGAGGTTGAACATGTGTGCAACTGTGAGATTTGTGATGATCACATTGTGGCGATGCGCTCGCTCACAAAAACATGGAATCGCCACTCAGAGCTTTTAGTGTCTCGGGATACCTATTTATTTTTATAAGCACCAAAGTGTCACAAATATGACTTTGAATCCGGTCCACACCAAAGGTTCTTGGGTAGGGGCTTTGGTTATCAATCGGGAAGGTGTTAGGCACCCGATCAACCCGCTTAACGCGGTCTCTACTCATGACCAAAACTAAAATAAAATAAAAGAAAAGAAAATGGTTCCCTCTTGCCCAAATGGGCCTTAAATCCTATATGTGCCCCTCCGTTCCTACCAAAAATTCGGCGGCATAATGGAACAAATGGGAGGATAGGAAATGCTAAAAAGAGAGGAGAAGAAAGGGGAGAGCCAGAGCCCTCCGGCCCTTGTAGCACCGTAGGAGAGCCTTGCGTGGCTTACTTTGATGAGCTTTTGAAGTCTTTGTATGATATGGAATAGGGTTCTAACTCTTAAGACTTGAAGTTAAGAGGTAGAGAAGGGAGGCTAGGGGATCACACACACCTAGGCTAAGGGTTTTGGATGCAAGAACAAGCTTGAAATGAGGTTGGGAGATTCTAGAATTTGGGTAAAAATGGTGCACAAAAGGGAGGAAGAACTTCTCACTTTGAGCTCTTTCTCTCTTAAGCAAATTTTTCAACCCCTAAACCAAGGGGTTGGGGGCTCTATTTATAGGAAATGGGTGGATTAGGAGACCAATTAAATGCTAATTGGGGTTAGGCATTAGGCAATCTCAAATCTAAGGTTTCCTAGGGCTTTTGGAGCCTTGAAATGTGTGAAAGGGTCCTCCAATGGTGGATGATGGGGTGAGGCATTAAGCCACTTGAGGGGTTGCAAATAGGTAGTGAATGGGTGCAACAGAACTATCAAAATACACCCCAAAGGTCGAGGTGGTCAACAAGTCAAACCCCAATCATGAATTTCAAGGTAAAAACTAAGAGTTACTATTCATATGCTTGGCGTAACTAATAGTTGCGCCAGACAAATGTACAGTAAAACAGTGCTAAACAGTGCCTGGAGGTTGGCTTGCGAGGGTGGGGTCCACTTTTAAAATTGGCGCAACTAATAGTTGCGCCAGGCTTAATTTCTGGGAGAAGTGGCTTGGGTTTAAAGGCAAAAGTATTACTGGCGCAACTGTTAGTTGCGCCAAATCCCTAGGGGGGGACCCACTTGGAATTACATTTCGGCCCTCCAGGTGTGGGCTGCCATATCTTTTGATCTGTAACTCCGATTGGGGTAATTCTTAGACTGTTGGAAAGCTGACGACTTCTACTTTTCAATGGTATAAGATTTGATTATAGTAGATGGCTGTAGCTAGTTCTGGTGCACCCCTCCTTTTTCCAAAGCTTGGGAGGTTAGGTTTAGGTTCAGAACGGGTTCTAAGGGTCGGGATGGTTAGGGTTGATTCCTAAGGGCTCGGAAAAGGTTCCTAGGGGTTCAGAAACATTCCTAGGGGTTCAGAAAGGTTCCTAAGGGTCTCATACATGCCATTAAAAGCTCAGAAGTGCACCTCTCTTGAAATGTGTTCAGATTGGGCCTTGGGCCGAATTTGGGTGTCTACAACATGTGTATAAGAAGCTGTCGAGAGGTATTGAGTTGAAAAGATTAACATCTCGTGAGGATCCAGCACCTATTAAGAGGTTGAAAGTACAGACAAAGAACATGTCAAGAGGATACTTCAAGGTACAGATGAAGTCGAGAGGTTCCAAGATACTTGTCGTGAGATTCAACTGAACCTGTCGAGTAGTGCAAGATAACCTGTCGACGACTTACCTGAAGCAGCGTTCATTCTCACGAGGATTGAGCCAACCTTTCGAGCACTTCACTGAAGATTGTATAACTCATCGATAGGTTGAGTATAACCTATCGAGAGGATGAGTGTGGAACTGGGCAGAATGAAGAAATAAGCCTTCAATCCTATCAACAAGTTCAAATCAACCTCTCGAGATGTTCCCCCAAGCTGTTGACAGAATCTTCATTAACCTTTCGAGATGTGTCCAAACCTATCAAGAGCTACTTTAATCCTGTCGAGAAGTCTCAGAAACTGTCGACAGCCACTGCAACCTATCGATGTGCACACAAAGCAAATTCAAATCCTGTCGAGAGGATCCATGAACCTCTCGACACTCGATTTGGTAACTTCTCAGCATCTTTCTTCAACAACTGCCAATTCTAGAATTTTATGCACGAGTTCCAAAGCATGTCAGCAACACTTAGGGTTATTTTTGGCACATAGTTGGGCATACATGGAAACCCTAACTACTTCACGTGTACTCGCCAGTTGAGAGCCAATAGGAGAAGAGCTTCTAGAAGAGAAATCGGCCACATCAGCGGCTTACAATAACATAATTATTCCCTTGCGCTCTGAATGGTTGAAATGGATCTGAGGACAGAGGAGGAGAGTATAAAAGCTTGAAGAAAATGCAGAATAAACATTCAGAATTTAAGAGAACCAGAGCTTAGGGCGAGAACCAGAGCTTAGGGCGAGATCCATATTTTTCCCTCCAAATTCTCCCTCCTTCTTCCTCCTTCTCCCATTCTCTCTTTATCCAATCATAAGTGGCTAAACTCTTCTCAGTAGTTAGGGTAAGGTCTAGAGCTATAAATTAAGAGTTTCAAAGGCTTGTATGTTGCACAGATTGCAAATCTGAGCACAATAGGATTATAAGTTTTATGATTACAATGTAATTATAGATTTTAAAGGTGATTCTGATCTACATTTCACTTTTTCGTATTTAATTTTCTTGGGTCAGATATTTCTAGGGATGCCAGCCAGAAATGGGGAGCTGGTAGCCTGACATTCGCAGCATCTACAATAGCTTTCCTGTTCTAATCAAGATCCTTGGAGTGGAACAATCTCTGGGATGGTCTGTGACCATTAAAGTGGATAGATCATATCCTTAGGATTGCTTCAATTCTCTGGTCAAGATTGGATTCTTATATCTTGCATCTGCATTAGGTTTCCTGTTCTAATCAAGATCCTTGGAGTGGAACAATCTCTGGGATGGTCTGTGACTATTAAAGTGGATAGATCATATCCTTAGGATTGCTTCAATTCTTTGGTCAAGATTGGATTCTTATATCTTGCATTTGCCAGAAATGGGGAGCTCGTAGCCAGATGGAGGATTGTAGCAAATCTATCCTATGCACTGCCGATGATTCCTTTGATTTTCAGTAAAAGACCAAGATCCCTAGCTACTGTTCTCACCCTTTTGAATTTTCATCTCTTCTATATCTCCCCTTACCTCTGTGTTTGATTAGATCTGGATCAATAGCATCTCTCTTTTGTAATTTATAGTTAAAGTGACAAAAGCATAAAACCTCTCATTTTTCCTGCTTTAGTTTAGTTTAAATTAGGATAGAGTGCTAGATTTACCATAGATCTGGAGATTTACCATCCTTTAGAACACATTTCCCTGTGGACATTCCCTTACTTACCTTTTAAAACTTGTTACAACAGTCCTAATTCTTGCAGGACTGGCTGCTTGCCTTGATTCAACATTACTATAATTTGTGCAACTAATCTGTTGTTTTAATCATATAATAATTGCAAGGTAGGTAGAACAACAACGGTCCACGTGGAACTCCATGTGGCACCCAAAACACTGTTTTGGTGCCACGTGGAGTTGGGTGCATTTCTTAGATCAATTTTTAAAAAATTTAAAGCAAAGGTCAAACATTGCCTGATTTCAATGGTCCATATTTCAACGCTAAAATAAACATGGTGGAGATTAGTTATATATATGGGGGCTTGAGCCCCCACACCCTTCTATGTGGCTACGCCAGTGTTTGTATCCTTTGGCTGGTGCTAATTTTGAAAAGGTTTTGATTTTCTATTTCTTCTTTTTTATTGAACCGGATGTGAAAATTAAACTTGCATGATTTAGCCATTGACATAAATTTATAAGTCAGCCATGAATTTTATTATCTATTTTTTTGGCATTCATGTTTTATAGATACACTTCCATCAGGAGCATATACGACACAATTCCAAATGCGTTATTGTGCATCCCTTGGAATCATGCAAGGTTCTGTGGAGTATAGAAGCTGATATAGCACACAACCAGCTTTTGTATATAACAGGGGATTCGATTGCCTTGGGCTGCTGGGAACCAAAGGTGGCTATTCTCATGTGCCCTTCTATAGAAAATTCTAACTTGTGAAAGACAAAAATAAAGGTTGGTCATTGTAATTTTTAATATAAATATATGATTTTTTTTTTTGGGAGTATACTCGAATCCTTTATCAATTTACAACTAGCTAATAGATAAAACTCGTCATTCTTTAATTTATATGTTTTCAGATGTTGTTTAATGCTCAACATCTTATATAAAGTCAGCCGTTATCATAGATTTTGAATGCATTTGTGTTTCTTCTTATAGGATGAAGTTTTAATTGCTGGATTTGGTCATACATGCAATGGGAGATATTCCCGGAGTAAGGTTTAAGGTGGTGAAGGCTTCTGGTGTGCCACTCCTAGCTCTTTCCAAGGATAAGAAAGAGAAGTTGAGTCATGCTCGATCAAAGGTGTCATGCAATGAGACATTAAAATTCTATGTCATTGGGAATTATTAGCAACTTGAGTCATGCTCGAATAGGGCATTGTTGAATGTGTTTATAGGATGTTGTTGAATATATTAATATAATATCTTTGAATATTTTAATGAGATGATGTTGAATGTATTAATACGATGTTGAAGAATAATTTTATTTTTGGCTTATTATTTTTCCATTTAGTTGAATGGATTATGAATTTTTTCCCTCGTTGAGTGATCTGTGGTTGATACAATATTTGTAATAGCTAGATTGACTCCAATTACAGTAAAAAAATGGAAGCTGTGCATTTAAAAAAAAAAAAAAAAAAAAAAACAACGGTCCATAACCGTTATTTTTTAGAGTAAATTAACAATGGTTCGTTGGCGTTGTTTACATATACCACTGATTTAGGCCGTGGTTTATGAAGAAAAATAACAACCTTTTTTCATTAAAACAATGGCAAAAAATCATTGCTAACTTGCAATGGACATAGGCCTTTGTTTATTTGGTAAATAAAAAATGATTTTGAACCGTGGTTTATGAAAACCACTGCGCTATAAACAACGGCCATTAAAACGGCCCAAAATCGTTGTTTATGACATTTACAATGGTTTTGGGCCATTGTTTTTTTTCGATTTTCACGTAGAGTCTAAGGCTATTATCTAATTCAATAGTTGGCTGTAATAAATCATATGATAAAGATCATGTTTTGATCCAATCTTATGTACTAAATATCTCTAGATCATGAACTTCAAATCGGACGGCCCAGATTGCATTTTCATCATCACATGTCCCTCAAATACCAAGTCTTTCTTTAACTTCGGTGCAAGGGCCAAGTTTCTGAGTGCAAGTAATGGCTCCCATAAAACAAACTTCATTCTTATAAATGTGTGCATAAGGAAAAAGAATTATATGTATGTACATTAGGGCTCCAAGTGTAGTCATAGCTACAAAGGGAGAAGACAAGGAAGCCTTAAGCGCACCCATCGAATCAATTTTAAATTTGGTAGCTTTAAGTGCACCCACCAAATCTTGCTTAACACCTATTGTAAAAAACAGTGATTTCTTTAAATCAAATGATGGGGATCGTTTTTCGCTCCAATCTTCTATACAAGGATCTTGAAATCATGGTGCACCTATCAGAGGGTTAGTTTTCACTTCCACATGGCACAGTTCCTAAAAATGTAGCCCTAAGATCACGTTTGAGTGTGAGGTGAGCCATGTGATTTTATGGCCACTTTTTTGGGATCTATGCCACATGGAATTGAAATTTACCGTCTGATAGGTGCATCATGATCTCAAGATCCCTTTTGTTGAAGATTGGAGTGAAAAACTATCTCCATCATTTGATTTAAAGCAAGCAATGGATTTTAGCATAGGTGCACAACAAGATTCAATGGGTGTGTTTAAAGCTGCCCGTTTAATTCGCACCGTTGGGACTCACAAATGATGGAGCTGCAATCAAGTGTAATACTTTTCGAGGAGTATACAACTCCGAGGCAAGAATCCTGGCTTTTATAAAACTTTTGGATAGAAAGAGAAATGTCGCTTTCGGGAGGAAAGTGGGCAATTTCGTGCGGGAAACTCACAGAAAGGTGATTTCTTACCCCACTTTCAGAGTTGAAACCAAGAATCCTACTAATTCGGGACTCTCAAACGAGCCTTAAGGGCCTGTTTGGCAATGAGGGTTTTGTAAATATTTCGTGAAAATTTAGGTTTTTTACCGAAAGTAGTATTTTTCGCTATTTGGCAACATTGTTGGAACCACATTATCGAGTTTTTATTTTTTATTTATTTATTTATTTTTTTAACTCGGAAAAAAAATTTCAAGAAAAATTTTGCTGAATTTTTTTGGTTGAAATCTCAGGGTATTTTTAATTATAACCCTTACAACCTGAGATTCTTTCTCCTCAGGTTACATGCTAAAACCATTTGATTGTTTTGGATCAAACCATCGAGATCATTTTTCATGCAATTTTTTGCCCAAAGGATCTTAAGAGTACGGGCTTCCCATTAGATGCTAAGTTTCTTATTCTACATGGCACACATCCCAAAAAGTGGCCCTAAAATCATATTTTAGCATGATGTGTGTCACATACTTTTTGATCACTTTTTTGGGATTTGTGCGACTTGGAATAAAGAACTGACCATCTGATGGTACGCTTATATTCTCAAGATATTTTGTGTGGAAGATTGGGGTGAGAAATGATCTCCTTCGTCTGATACAAGTCAATCAATTTTCGATTATTTAAAGATCATGTGGAAACGACTAAAGGCCATGATAAAAAAGTCCTATGTGGGAAAGACCATCTAAGCTGTAAGATCTGAAAGCTATGATCAGAAGATTTGATGTGGAAAAGATTGGCATGAAATACAGTCTTTATCATATGATCCACTGCATTCAAAGGCCATTATCTGATTCAACAGTTGACTACATTGAATCAAATGACGAAAATCATGTTTTATGCCAATCTTTTGCCCAAAAGACCTTTAGGTCACAACCTTTGAATCAGACAGCTTAGATGGCATTTTTGTTATTCAAATATCCTAAAAAGCAAACCTAAATTCACATTTGAGCATGAATAAAATATCGATCATTTGATGATATGCCCATGATTTGATGATCAATCGTGTGGAAGATATCCTAAAAAGTAAACCTAAATTCGCAATTGAGGATGAATAAAATATCGATCATTTGATGGCATGCCTATGATATGAAGATCAATCATGTGGAAGATTAGGATGAAAAATACGAAAAAAACGTCATCATGGGAATTGCCAAACATGCCCTAAGTTAGGGTCACTACCCAAAATTCTACCTCATCCCAAGGGCCTAGAATTCCGAGTTATGAGCCGCGCGCATCCCAGATACACTAAGCGGACATACACATAATCAAAGTTCTCGCTCAAATCTGGTTCTATGAAATCCGTGAAAGCCAGCAAATGAAAGCGAAATATAAAAGTAATCATAAATAACTGAATACATATGATAAAATCTAGGTAAACCATCAATAAAAGGAAAATAAAAGTCAGAGACAAATCTGATAAAAGAAACTATAGAGTCAATAATAATAATATCAAACAAAACTCAATACCGAGTCTACAACTGTCAATAATCGGCGCTTGGATCAAAATCAGCACCAAAGTTCCCCTGGTAACGTGCGACGTCGCCCTCCCAAGGCTCCTAGTACTCAGCGCTCATAGGATCAACGAAATCAATGTCAATAGGATCAGGATAGCTGGTGGGTACTCCGCCAATATAATTACCTGCAGCTGTTAGTTTTTCGTGTGATGAGTTTACTCAGTCACGTAAACTTAGTGGATACACCACCAATCCACCCCATTTTATTTAGGTGCATTATGAGTGTATCACGTGAGTGATAATAATAATATATCAATAAAATAAAGAAGAGAAAATGATAATCATGTGCATATCGTAGAGCTCATATCATAACATAAATATAGGACCATGATCTAGACACTCATATCTTAACGTACCTCAACATATCTCATAATTTACCATATCTTATTATTCTCACATATGCATCTGTACATCGTATGAGCGTACCTAACCTACTCATAAATCCTGAACAACCTGTGTTAGAGTCGCTGCTCGAGCCTACCATGTGAGGGTCACCAAAGTAGCTTACCACCATATCATATTGTCCTCCATATCATACTCATACTCTCTACCTAGCCTAATGGGGAGACATATGGCCAAACATAACTCATAACATACTCATAATATCTCTAAGAGACCTGTCTTGACTGTAAGACGTTGTTGCCCTTACGATTGCTACGCAAGGGACGACACGTACAGACTTAAGTTCTTATTATTTTGCTGGCCTATATAACGGTGTCTTATTATCGTATTCATAACTTATCTTAACATACTCATATTATAACATACTCTTACAACTTAATTGTAGGACGAGCTATAATGGCATAATCTCACTAAGTCACACTTTTTGAGGAAAGGGTTTCGTAGCAACATCAATATACTTCGTGTGGTAGTAAAGAGACCTCTCTACCATAGAGAGGTTTCATCCGTATATGAATGCCTACTGTAGAAATCCAAATTTGGCTCAAGGCCTGATTAACTTACACTTCGAGAAAGGTGTACCCTCTGAGTTTCCGAGAGCACTTCCCAAACCTTTAGAACTTAACCTAAACCCTTAGAAGCCTATCCCCGACTCTTAGGAATCAACCCTAATCTATAGAATCCCTCCCGAACCTATTTTAAACCCTCTATGGTTGAAAAGAGGAGTGCTAAAGTTTACACAGACCTTTATTGGAGCTAAGACCTATCTTATCAAAAAGAAGATCTTTTTAGCTTTCCAACGAGCCAAGAATCACCTCAATTCGAGTTGTATTTCTAAAGTTATGGCAGTTTGAAAATCAGGCAGAAAAGCAAGAAGTTAGCCTAGTGCGTCTGGTAGACACGCTAGGCAAAATTGGCTTTTGTGGACCCCATGGCGGGTTCTAAACCTCCGAGATTCTCAGAGAATACTATTCCCATAACTAGTGTGTCTAATACACACGCTAGGCTTAGGAACAGTGATTTTTGGGATTTAGTCAAATTTTGAATTTAGAGTTTGACTTGTTGACCACCCCACCCATTGGGGTTAGTTTTGTTAGGACTGTTGCAAAGCCCTCTTTTTAACCCTTTTGCCACTTAGTACCCTACCCTATCATCTACCATTGAAACCCAATTCCCACCTATCTAAGCCCTAGAAAACCTAGAAAACCTTAGATCCCTATTACCTAATTGCTAACCCAATTAGCCCTTTAACCCTTCACTAATCCTCTCCTCTTCTATAAATAGAGAGCCATCCCCCTCTTGTTAAAGGCTTGAAAAATTTTTCAAAGAGAAAAAAATCCCTTAGATATTTCCTCATCCCATTTTAGCATATTTATCCATAAAATTTCAGAACCTAGGTTCATCTTCCACCCTCCATTATCCATCATAAATCCTTTAGTTTTGGTAGGAACTAGGCCGTAGCCCTCTTCTCCTATCCTCTAGCTTCCTAGCCTTAGAGTTTAGAACCCACCTTGCTATCAGAAGCTCACTGTTGTCACTCTCGCGCGAAGGTCCACAGTGGTGCTACAAGGGCCTGAGAGCTTCGGCTCTCCCCTCTATTCCTCTACCTTCTTTGGTTTCCCTATATCCTTGAATTCAGCCGTTACGCCACCCGAATTTCGTCGGGTACGAAGGGCTCAATAGGATCGGAGTGCCTTCGGGCAAGGGGAGTGCTGTCTATTTTTCTTTTCTTTACACACATATATATACATATATATAATTATATAATTATATAATTATATATATATATATATATATATATATTTTATATACACATCAAAACAGCCATAGTAGACACCACTTATGAGCGGGTTGATCGGGTGCCTAACACCTTCCCGACCGATAACCGAAGCCCCTATCCAAGAGCCTTTGCCATTGACCGGTAAATCGGAGTCATATTTTTTTACTTAGGTGCTCACATATTGATTTTGAGGTATCTCGGGTCACCAAAAGCTCTGGGTGGCGACTCCATCATTGAGGGCATCGTCGCAGCGAATTGATAAAAATCCATGGTTGCACAGATGGCGACTCCGCTGGGGAGAGCTTGTAGAGGTTCCCCTTGAAGTTTTGGCCCCTTGTTTGCATGTGTTTTTTATTTCTCTTTTAGCTAACTTTTTTTTTTTTTTTTATACTTACCCCTACGATTCCATTTGTTTCATACTTACCCCTACTTTTCTGTCATTTTTATACTCACCCCTATGATTTAGTCATTTACCGCCTTAGCCGTTGGGTGGGCTGAGCTTACTTGAGCATTTACATTTTTATCATTTACACGCCTTAGCAGATTGGCAGGCTTACTTGTGCATTTTACCACCTTAGCCGTTTGGCGAGCCTACTTGAGCATTTAATTTCCTTGTCAATCATATCCCACCAGTGGACGCCGGCCCGTAGAGGCGGCACAGGTTTCTCACTGCCCATTTTTGAACTTAAGAAAACTCTCTAAAAAAAATTGAACTTAATATTGAACCAACGAGGGACTTAATTCATTTTTGCGTGGGTAGATTTTAAAAGGGGGGAAGTAGGTAGTGATATAAATGTCCCGATTCTTAGTATAATAGTAGCCCCTAGTGGTGATGATCCCGAAAAGTACCATCCCATCTAGTATCTAAAAAAGCGCTTACGCCGGAGGTATATCGAGAGGGTGACCGAGCTTAAGAAAAAACTTTAAAACCATTGGGGAGCACATTAGAATACCCCAAAACCGACTTGTATACATAGGTATGGTAAGGAGGGACCCAAAATAATAAGAAAAGACAGTCCCTAGAAGCACTACTTCCAGAAACCAAAAAATAGACCAACTCGAGTCTGCTTTTGCTGTATAGAATATTATACACTATTTTTTCCTAGTGTTAAGCTGTGAAAAATATCATTTCTCACCTCCTAACTTGACCTTTGATGGACCTTTGAGTTGACTAATAATGTGTTTTGAGTGTATTTTGTAGATAAGTAATAAATTATAGTCTTAGTGCAGACATCAATCTAAAACGGCCAAAGAAGTAATCTGCTGCTCAACATGTGCTCATATAGCCCAAAGGCCAGCCAATCAAACAATCTACAGAGCTTTAGAAATTCATGAGAATGTCATGGGCCCAATTGGGTATGCTTGGGACCTAGTGTAGTTGCAAGGAATGAAGATTAAACCCACTAAGAGGCTACTGTGTGCTGACAGATGAAAGATAGCACCCAAAGGATGTGTGTCAGCTGTAGAAACAAAGGATATAACTTGTCAAGAGGTTAATTCGACCTGTCTACAGGTTTAGATGCTTAGAATGAAGTTGTCGAGAGCTTCTTAGTACCTATCAAGAAGTTCTGAAAGTGCATGCTTATCTTTCGAGAGGTTATGAAGATTGGTTTATAAGCTGTCTAGAGGTATTGAGGTGAAAGAGTGAAGAGTTCGAGAGGTTCACAGAACCTATCGAGTTGTATAGTGCATCCTGTCGAGAGGATACCTGTAGATGCAGGGGAAATCGAGAGGTTCCAGCCACATCTTGAGAGGTTTCTCAGAACCTAACGAGCAGTCAACACCATCCTATCGACACCTTACCTGAAGCTATAATCATTGGCGGGAGGTTGAGAGCGACCTGTCGAGCACAATCTCCATCTTGTCGAAAGCTCATTTGGAGCCTTATAAGTAGTCGACAGGATCCTATATAACCTTTCGACAGGATGAATGAAGACTGGACAGAAGTTAAGAATTTCTGTCAACCTGTCAAGCATTTTCACCAATCCTATCGAGAAGTCCCCGATCCCGTCGAAAGCCACAAGCAACCTGTCGATTGAAGGGCCAAGCAGACTCAGAACCTGTTGAGAGGTTCCCTGAACTTCTCGACACTCAAATTAGGAACTTCTCAGATCCTTTCACAAGCAGTTGCCAACTCCAGTGCTCTGTGCACACATTCCAAGGCATGCCAGTAACCCCTGAGGGCATTTTTGGTACACAACTGAGCACGAATGGGAACTCTAACCACTTCACATGCACTTGGACCAATGGACGGAAATCTTCTAGAAGTAAAATCAGCCACATCAGCAGCTCAGAATAACTGAATTATTCTCTTGAGCTTTGATTGGCTGAAACAGATATGAGGGAAGAGTATAAATAGAAGAAAATTACACTAAAAATTTATCCAGAAATTGAGAGAATCAGAGCTAAATTCGAATCCCATAATTCCTCCCCTCTCGCTTCTTTCCCATTCATTCTTTAGACCAACCATGGTTGGCTAAACCTTTTTAGTAGCTAGGGTGAGGTTGAGAGTAGTAAATTGAGAGGTTCAAAGTTTTGTAGGAGGATTAGATGTTGCACTGATTGCAGATCTGAGCACAATTGGACTGTAAGTTATATTGATTCAATCATTGTTGAATGTAAAGTTAATTTAGATCCATAAATCTCTTGTTTGTCATCTGATTGCCCTAGATCTAATATCCCTGTGGATGCTTGAGCTTATAGCCTTGCATCCACAGCATCTGCAATAGTTTACCTGTTCTAATTAAGACCCTTGAAGAAGAGGAATCTTTGGGATGATCTGTGACCATTCAAGTGGACAGATTATAGCCTTAGGATTACTCCAATTCTTTGGTCTAGGTTAGATTCTTATACCTTACATCAGAGCTTGTATCCAGGTGAAGCATTATTGCAAATCAATTCTATGCATTGCCTTAGAACCAATTGAATTTCAGTGAAGACCAAAATCCCTAGCTGCTACTCTCCTCCTTTTGAGTTTAATCCTTTTTCTTAAATCTAAGTTTCAATCAGTTCTGGATGACTTGCTGTTATCTTCAATTTCCTATAGTTTTATAAAGTGACAACTCTTAAAACCTCTCCTCTTTCCTTTTTGGCCTTATTTTAAACTAGGGTAGGCTAGAGTGTCAGATCTATTAGAGATCTGGAGGTTTATCCCATTTTAAAGCACATTTCCCTGTGGACCTACCCTCACTTACCCCTTAAAGCTTGCTACAACGGCCCTGGTTCTTGTAGGGCTGCTTACCGTGATCCCATCTCTCTGTGATTGTGCCTTTTATTTTTGATATTTTAACCCTTTAATAGTTGTAAGGTAAGCAATCCAACAAGTTTTTGGCGCCGCTGCCGGGGATCTATGTTTTAAAAATTGGTAGATCTAAGTTTTTCTTATTTTAGATTTTGATTTATAATTGCCTGTTTTGTGTTTGACTAATTGCTGCTGTAGTTTTTTTTAGTTTAATTTTGTGTTTTAGATCTGGATCTGTGGTTCTAAGGGGAGCATTGTGCTTTCTGGAGGAGCAAGCTATGCTAAAGTTTGTATTTCCTAACCCTCTTTATATTTCTAGATCTATAATTTTTAGATATGTAGCATTAGTTATGCGTTTTTGAAATTATGTTGCTGAATTCTTTGCTGTAATTTTTATATATTGTACTTATTTCCTATTGTGTGTATGCTTGGTAGGAGATCTCTCAATCCTGAGATTCTCCCTTTAGATCTTAAAGTTGAGAGGCTTCTTAGACATAAGCAATCTCCACGCACACTTGTGGTTAATTCTGAGATTTCTACAATGGGTGAGCAACCTAGGACATTGAAAGAATTCAATGTACCAGGGGTCTACAATTCTCCCTTCTACATTCAATTCCCTGCTGTCCAAGGAAACTATGAGATTAAATCTTCCATCATATAGATGCTACCCTCATACCATGGCTTGAGCAAAGAAGACCCCATACAAGCACATTGATGAATTTTTAGGACTGTGCACTACTTTCAACATTACAGGTTTAGGGGAGGAAGCAACCAGGTTGAGACTTTTTCCTTTTTTCATTAAAGGATAGGGCCAAAACTTGGTTGTCAATGCTCCCAACTAACAGTATTCAGTCTTGGAATGACCTTTAATGTCAATTTTTAGCCAAGTTTTTCCCCATGTCTAAAACAAGTCAGTTGAGGAAGAGCATCATTTCATTTGCTAAAGCCCCAACTGAAGACTTTCACCAAGCATGGGAGAGATTTAAGGAACTCTTGAAGCAATGCCCCCATCACCAAATTCCTGAGTGGCAACTTGTTCAAAGTTTCTATCAAGGAATTGATCCCAAGAGCAGGGATATGGCTGATGCCTCATGTGGTGGTACTTACCTCCATAAGACAGCTGATGAGGCTTGGGAGTTGTTTGATATTATTAGTGAAAACTCCATGCAAAGGGAGACTTTGTCAAGGGACATTGAGACCCCTGTTAGATTGGTGAGAGAGAATACTACAAGAGGGAAAATGTATGAGGTTAGTGGATACAAGGATTTAGGAAGAAAGGTGGATAGCTTGACTCAAAATTTTGATAAGCTCATGAGAGCAATGCAGCCACCAATGGCTGCCAAAGTGGAGGAGGCATGTCTGATATGCCAGTCCCTCACTCACTCCCTTGAGGAATGTCCCACTACTACCCAATTTCCAGACCTTGTTATGGAACATGTGAATGCTGCTCAGTCCTTTAGACAACAGCCTACTGCTGGTTATCATTGGAGACACCCCAACTTGAGGTGGAGATAATATACCTTCCAAAACCAGCAGGAGCAGCAGCCACAACAGTAGTCCATGTCTTATAGGAATGCCCAACCATACTAGTAGAACTACTGCCCAAGGCCCCAAGGCCCCAATACCAATAGCCTATGGCCTAGCTAATGGAACAACCTGTGCATCAAAGTGCACCAGCCCCAACACCCTCTAGGTCCCTCACATTTGAAGAGCAAGTTCTGGCTTCATTACAAAGATAGAGGACTACCCTTTGTCACAAACTGTTAACTCCCATAGTCAAAGTATTAAAAAGATAGAGGACTACCTTGGTCAGCGATCTATTTCTTTGACTAGGAAAGAGGAGGGAAGACTGCCTAGTCAGCCCATGAACAACCCAAAAGGATAGTATATGGTGGGTGAGACTTCTTCACATGAAGAAGCTGAATCTGTTACCACTTTGAGGAGTGGAAGGCTGGTTGATAACAAAGTTGGTGTTGAGCTTGATGTGAAAAGAGCTGGGAATGAAAGAACAACCCATGTTGATATGCAACAGGAGCAACATATGAGAAATAAGGGGGGTATTGATGTGCCCCAATAGAAAACTGAAAACAAAAATAAAGAAAAATCTGATGAGATTGCTAAGGCAGCAAATGGGAGATAAATCCCCCATTTGCCATTTCCCAATGCATTGCAAGCATTTTCTCCTTTTGATAAGGGGAATGCTAAAGTTGAGATGACAAAAATATTAAAACAAGTAAAGATCAACTTGCCTTTACTTGATGTTATCAAGCTAATTCCAGCCTATACAAAATTTTTGAAAGATTTGTGCATCAACAAAAGATAATCTAGGATACACCTATCTGAGAAGGTCTTTTGTGCTGAGAAAAGAAACTAATTACTGTTCATTACAACCCCAACCAAGCTTCAAGACCCAGGAGTTCCCACAAGCCCCTGCATCATTGGGGATCACACTATTGAGAAGACCTTGTTAGATCTGGGAGCTAGTGTAAACCTACTTCCATATTAGGTTTATAAGAAGTTAGGCTTGGGAGAATTGAAGCCCACACATGTGGTGCTACAGCTAGCTGACAGATCTGAAATGAGGCATGTGGGAATGACAGAAGATGTGTTAGTTAGGATTGATAAGTTTTTCTACCCAGCAAATTTTCTTGTTCTTGACATGGAGCCAAGCAAGTGTTTCCACCTCCATTCCTATGATATTGGGCAGGCCTTTCTTGGCTACTGCCAATGCTTGTATTTAGTATAGATCAGGAGTAATGGAGGTATCTTTTGGCAACATAAAAGTTAAATTGAATGTGTATGATGCAGCAAGTTAGCCTCACTTGGATAGTGAGGATTGCTTTTTGATTGATGTGTTGGATGAGGTTGTGAAAGAGACTTTGCCCGAGCTGCTACATTGTGATGATTTAAGTGATGTTTTTGAGAATGTGTGGTGTAAAATTGTGGAAGAGAAGGCCCCCACACCTGTGGTTCAAGAGGTGAAAGCCTTAATTTCTAAAGTGGGGCTAGCAACAAGGTATTGTGTTGCCTCTTCCACCACCATCAAAGGCACTTTTGTTGCCTTCTCTCATATGTCCACCTGATATGGAGTTGCAAAAGCTACCTAAGACCTTAAAATATACTTTTTTGGGGGCAAACCTGAAGTTACCAGTGATCATTTCTTCTTCTCTCACTGATGCGTAAGAGGAAGAGCTGTTGTGTGTTCTAAAAAAGCACAAGTGAGCAATAGGCTAGACTATTGTTGATCTTAGGGGCATCAGCCCTATTATGTGCATGCATAAAATCCACATGGAAGAGGGTTCCAAACCCTCTAGAGAAATGCAGAGAAAATTAAACCCCTACATGCAAGAAGTGGTAATGAAAGAAGTAGTCAAATTGTTAGATGCTGGAGTCATCTACCCCATTTCAGATTCTGAATGAGTGGTACCTACCCAAGTGGTACCTAAGAAATTTAGACTCACTGTGGTGAAAACTGATTCTGGTGAGCTTATTCCAACTAGGGAAATCAGAAAAGACCACTTCCCTTTGCCCTTCATTGACCAGATTTTGGATAAGTTGGCAGGCAAGGCTTTCTATTATTTTCTTGATGGATATTTGGAGTATAACCAAATCCCTGTTTATCCATAAGATAAAAAAAAGATAGCTTTCACAAGCCCATTTAGCACCTTTGCTTATAGAAGGATGCCATTTGGATTGTGCAATGTCCCTGCAACTTTCCAAAGGTGCATGTATGCTATATTTTCTGACATGATTGATAAGTTTTTAGAGATATTCATGGATGATTTCTCTATCTTTGGAGACAGTTTTAGACAATGTCTATACCATCTCAGCCTTGTGTTGTAGAGATGTGAGGAAACTAACTTAGTTTTGAGTTGGGAAAAGAGCCATTTTATGGTCAATCAAGGCATTGTCCTTGGCCATGTGGTTTTCCACAGAGGCATTGAGATAGACAAGGCTAAAATTGATCTGATTGTACATTTACCCCCACCAAAAACTGTAAAACAAGTAAGATCTTTCTTGGGACATGTTGGTTTCTATAGGAGATTCATCAAAGATTTTAGCAAGATCTCAAAACCTCTTTGTTACCTGTTGTGCCAAGAGGTTCCCTTTGAATTTAATGATGAATGTCTTATTGCTTTTAAGCTTTTGAAAGGCTGTTTAACCTTTGCACCTATCTTTCAAGCACCTGATTTTTCTTTACCATTTGAGCTGATGTGTGATGCATCAGATTTTACTATTGGTGCAGTCTTAGGATAAAGAAAGGATAAGGCACCTTGTGTGATTGCTTATGCAAGAAAAACCATGATTGATGCTCAATTAAATTATACCACAACTAAGAAGGAATTATTGGCAATTATCTATGCTTTGGAAAAAGTCAGGTCTTATGTGTTGGGATCTAGGATAGTGGTCTTCACTGACCATTCAACCTTAAAATACCTATTGTAAAAAAGAATGCTAAGCCAAGATTAATCAGATGGATCCTCCTATTATAGGAGTTTGATATTGAGATTAAGGATAAGAAATGGGTTGAAAATGTGGTTGCAGACCACTTATCTAGGATCCTAGCTGCTGAGTTTGATAGGCTAACTATCAAAGACTCTTTCCCTGATGAACAACTGTTTACTATCAGCACTTTTACACCTTGGCTTGAAAACATTGTGAACTACTTGGCAGTGGGTAGGATCCCCCCACATTGGAACAAAATGGATAGGGAGATGTTCTTCTCCTAGATCAGACATTACATGAGGGAGGATCTATACCTGTTCAAGCATTGTGCAGACTAAGTGGTGAGGAGATGTGTCCCTGATGATGAATTCCATAATATCCTAATCATGTGTCATGAATAGGCTTGTGGAGGCCATTTCAGTGGCAACAAGACTGCTGTCAAGGTGCTCCAAAGTGGATTTTATTGGCCCACTCTCTTCAAGGATGCATGGCAACATTGTAAAGCTTGTGAAAGATTCCAAAAAATAGGAAGTATTTCCAAAAGAAACTCCATGCCCTTACAACCTATACTTGTTATTGAACTCTTTGATATCTAGGGAATTGATTTTATGGGCCCCTTTCCTCCCTCAAATGGTTTCAATTTTATCCTTGTGGTAGTGGACTATGTGTTCAAATGGGTTAAAGCTTGTGCCACAAGGACAAATGACCACGTAGTTGTCCTCAAATTTTTAAATGAGAAGATTTTCTCCAGATTTGGTACCTCCAGAGCTATCATTAGTGATGGGGAGAGTCACTTCTATAACAGACCTTTTGAGAATTTGCTCAAAAAGTACTCTGTTATACACAGGATTGCAACTCCCTACCACCCACAGATCAGTGGGCAAGTTGAAATTTCTAATAGGGAGTTCAAGCATATCTTGGAGAAGACTGTGAGGATAGATAAAAAGGACTGGGCACAAAATTTGAATGATGCTTTGTGGGCTTATAGGACTGCCTATATGACCCCTATTAGTATGTCCCCTTTTAGGCTGGTCTATGGCAAGGCCTGTCACTTGCCAGTAGAGTTGGAACATAGAGCCTACTGGACTATTAAAATAATGAATGTTGATTTAACTTCTGCTGGCATGCACAAGAGACTCTAGCTGTCAGAGCTGGAAGAGCTAAGATTGGAAGCATACTCCAATGCTAGGATCTACAAAGAGAAAGCCAAAGCCTTTTATGATAAACATTTGCTGAGGATGGAGTTCACTATTGACAACAAGGTATGACTTTTCAATTCTAAATTGCAATTTTTCTCAGGCAAGTTGAGATCCAGATGGGAGGGACCTTACATGGTAGAGCGTGTATCCCCATCTGGAGCTGTTGAAATCAAGGATCCAAAAGATGGTAGGATCATGAAAGTTAATGGTCAAAGGCTCAAACTCTTTGTTGAAAATGTAGTAGAGCTTGTGGTGACCATTCACCTTCAAGAACCTCCCAAGTGTAGTTGATTTTCAACAATGTAGACTATATACCATAACTGTTTATTTTTGTCAGTGTCATTGCTGTTTCTATTTTCATTACTATTTGGCATTGTATATATGTTTCCATGTGTGTTTAGTTCTTTCTCTGGAATAAGGAATCAGACCTATTTGAGTTAGAAATGCTCTTAATCCATGAGAAATCCAATGGGAGCAAAGCAAAACTGACAAATTTGTGAGAGTGGAGACAAGTGCACTACTGAGAAATATGTTGAGAATGGAAAAAAGACCTGTCGAGAGGTCTGATTTGATGTTCGACAGGTTCTGAAGGTTCCTAGTGTGCATTTCGATAAGATCTGGGACCTGCTGAGAGGTTTGAGTCAATTCTCGACAGGTTCCGAAGGTGTAAATATGATTGTCGACAGGATCTATGAACCTGTTGAAATGTTGAGAAAGGAAGTCGACAGGTTCTAAAGGGTTTTAGGTATATTTTTGGCAGGTTCAGAGTAACTATCGAGAGGTTTAGAGTCCTCTCGAAGCATTAACATAAAAGCTTTTCATCCTGTCGAGAGGTTCCATGAACCTCTCGGATTGATTTGTTCTGAAGCCTTGAACCTGTTGAGAGGATTGCATGAACCTCTCAAGACCTTCAGCTTACCAACCCTGCTGATTTTAATCGATCGACAGGTTGCACCAACCTGTCAACACCTTTTCCCCAATCCTGTCGAAACATGAGTTGCATTGTTTTAAACCTATCGACAACCAAATTCATCCATTCGACCACTTATTCTCTGAGCTCTATTCCTCTTTGCCGATTTCCCAGTTCTTTCTTCTTCCTCTACCTCACTGGTTTCTACTCCAATCACTCGACCATTATTCCAATTGCTTCAATTCCTTAAGGGTTATCACACTTGGTTTGAGTTGGTTTGGTGCCATATACAGCAAGCTCCAAGAAACCCTAGGTTATTGTGGGTAAGTTCCTCTTCAACCTCCACTCTCTGATTTCTGAAGCTTTGTACTTCCATTTTTAGTTGTGTGGTAATTCATTTGGGCAAAAGGATATTATTGTGAATTATTGAGAGTTATTTGTGTGGATTGCTATCCAATGGCTGACTGTGAGGACACTTTGGCCAACCTGTTCAAGGCCCCTTCCAAATCTGCACAAAAGTCCACTAGGAAATCTAGTAGACTAACCACACAGCCCAAGGATAACCCACCTGCTAAGAGAAAGCTTGTCATGGATAAAGTTGAGAAATTTGACAAACCTAAGAAAGCTAAGAAATCCAAGAGGGTCAAAATCAGTGAAGAAATAGTTGAGGAGGCCTCTGAGGCAAAACTTAACCCTATGCCTGAGCCTAACCTTGTGCCTGAACCTATCCCTGAGGCAGAAGCAAACCCAAAGGCTGAACCTGAACTCCCTGTGAATCTATCTACTCCTAATGAGTTTGTGGATGCTTTAGGCCTGATTCCAGAGGTAACTTTTGACCTCCCCTATTTTTCTAAGGAGAGTGTAAGGACACATTGAATTATTTGGTGAAGGTTGGCCTGACACCCATGTTGACCCCATTGCAAGAAAAATCCTACCCTAGGCTGGTCAAGTTGTCGTATCAGAATATCAAGAAGAAAATGAAGCCTAGGTCAATTGAGCCTTGCCATGTGATTTTAATTGATAACTGGGAGATTGTTGTAGACTACAGTGATCTAGGGGAGGTCAAAAGTTATCAGTTGATACAGCCTATGGTCTAGTAGCAACTGAGCATATGTCTTTTTGAGCTATGGCCAGACACTTGACTCAAGGCATTGTGGGCTCTGGGGAGTCATTGATGAGGAGAGATTTACACCCTACCATGCTTTTCATTGATTCCATTATGAGAAAAAACATCTATGTCAGTGGACATTAGCAAGAGAGTAGAACCCCCATAATGGATGCCCTGTATTTTTTCTCCAAGGGTCAGTTTATGAATGCCTCCAAGTTGGTATTTGAGGCAATGGTAGATGTAAATGAGAAGGTCAAAAGAGTACAGGCCTTGCCAGGGCTACACTATAGCAGGCTCATCATTGCTTTGTTAAGAAAAGGAAAGTTTGTGATCCAAAAGGATGAGCCTGTGGAAAAGGTAACTCCAAAGGTGTTTGGGAAGAGGGCCTGGTCTACTAGCAAGACCTTGATTGGGAAGAGCAAGAACAAATCAATTGAGGATCCTACATTGGAAGTACCCCAGGTAGATACATCAGTAGCTGCACCTGCTATGCCCACAACCCCTTTAGCCAGCTCATCAGCTGTAGCTGAGACCTCTTCAGCAGTTATATCTGAGCCTCCACCCACCTCTGTTGGTCCTAGCTCAGAGCCTCCATTTGTAGATTTTGCACCGTTACTCACCCCTTCCACTTCTGTGCCCTTACTTATTGTTAGCTCTGAATGGCCAGCATTTCCATTCCATCATCTTCCCTACCATCCATCTCTGTACCCATTCCCTCCATTATAGTCTCCATACCTCCCAACAGCCTAGCCACCCTTTCCACCATCACCACATCTACATCTCTGCCAACTCCTCTTACCACATACCCCATCCTTACCTTACCTTCATCACCCATTACATCCACCTACCTGAGAAGGTCAGCTACAACCCCTCTAGCCAACCCATCCATCCCAGCTGTTGAACCCTTGAGCCCTGCATCATCTACATCAACTGATCTATTTACCACTTCTCCACCATTTGTACCCTTTGACAATAACCCTACCTTCTCCTTATCACCTACACATACCCAAGAGCTGGACCACCTGACCACTGAGGAATATTCATCCCAAATTGAATCCATTGTGGAGGACATTGGGTATGAATATACCCCCCTACTTGATGTTGTCGGATTCCCTCAAGTGTTGATTATTGTGTGGTGAAAACAAATTTAAAAACAAAGTAAAATAAAAGAACGGATTCAGACTAAAGTAATCCTAGACCTACAAGATACAGAGACTATTATAATAAGTTTTGATAAGTAAGAGTTTGTCCCACAGATAAATTGATTTGGAACTCAAAATGGGCTATAATAGTAGGCCTTCAGATCTAGCTATAGATCTGACAATCCTAAAGAAAGAGAGTTGGGTGTCACGACTACACTAAATTAACCCTAACAAAAGAGAAATAAAATGTAGCCCTATTCTAAAGAAAGGGTTAAGAAGAAGATGGTGATAGTGTATGCCAAAATAAAATATAAAAAATGGTGAGAAGTAAGCATGTTAAGTTTAGAGTTAAAGTAGTAATGTAACTCAGATTTAGTCTATCTCTGCAGTGCTCCTTGCTGAGACGCTGTCAAAAGCCTCAACAAGGTAGAAGTATCCAACTTAACCCATGATATTTGGGGTGCTCTTAAGGCTATAGGCTGTCCACTCAAATGGTCACAGCCTATCCTATAGAGTCTGTCAAATCCCATTGATCAAGCCAAAAGTTACTAATCTAATTCAGAGGAGTGGACTGATCATTTCCCTAACTACTGGACCAGATTAGGCCATAAATACTATTACAGTACTATGTAATGCCAGTGCTACAAGCTCCCCAGATCTGCACAAAGATCTGGTAGACATCCATAGGTATTCCAACCTATAAAATCCTAAGTGCTTTGCCAAGGCCAACGACTCACTGGTGCCCATAAAAAGGACCATGTAACAGGTTGAATAAGGCTCTAGATTTAGCTGGTCATTGCTATAAAAGGCTTGTAATGACTCAGCCTCAAGCTATAACTACTATAGAGAAATCAGATCTAACATCTGATATGAGTTAGGTAAAACAGAGGGGAGCCAGTTCCTGTACAAAACCTCCTCACAAGGCTCTAGAAGCTCATATGCAGGGGAGAAGAATCCTTCTCAAACATATGGTTGGACACCACCTAGGGCTATACTCTGTCCACTCAAATGGTCACAGGATATCCCATTGGTCTCTCTATACCACAAAGGTCTGAGAAAGAACATATAAACTGCTATAACAACCATGGTCCACAGGCCTCTGAGCTCCCTAGATCTCACTACAGATCTAGCATTGCTTTCCATGGGGCTATCAAACCAAGGGAAATCTGATAGTAAATAATAGATATACTGGAAACTGAATGGGCTCGTCCCAAATACATGGATCCTATAGACATCTAAGGGAACCATAAGATCTTTAGATTCAATTAGTCATTAAAACAACAATCCATTAATAAAAGCAAACCTTACAATGAACTGCCTCCAGGTTGTAGCCTATACACAACTGCTCATAAAAAATCCTAATGTATACTAATCCTATTACAAAACTGAAATAGAACTAAGCCTAACTACTTACGAGGGGATTAGCCAGCAAATGCTGAGCTAAGAGAGAAGAAAAATAAGAAAAAGATATGATCAAACCCTAACCCTAACCCTAGCCTGTTGGACCTCTAGGCCGACAGAGGATGAAGGAAGGATTGATGATTAAAACTAAACTCGAAGTATAGCTTATATACATTATCCATGCGGCATTGGTTTTGAAGGGATTAACCCCAGTTTTTCTAGCAAATGTGGCACTGTTACGACCCTTGAGTGCCTTGAGATGTGAGTCTCAAGATTCGTGCCTTAGGAAGTGTGCCCTAGCCTTGGAAAATTCCAAAAAGGTCCTTCTGTTAAAACTGAAAAGTGGGGAAATCGTGCTTCGCAGGGCTGGCATATTCATTAATTCATCGCACAGCTGCAGAGCCTTCGAGGAGTAGCCTTTGGCTGGTGGGAAGTGCTCACTCCCACAGCAAACCTTCAGTTAATCGCGCAGTTCCTTTACTCTACAAAGCTGTCACAGAGATGATCTGGAGCGCCTGAATTTCTCGTGCTGTAGAGCTTCAGAAGCTCTCTCTCTCTCTCTCACTAAGTACTCATGCAGGTATGTTCCTTCGCTCGCGTAGTAACTGGTAAGGCTTCAAAGTGCACGAGATCTGCGTGAGGAGAATTCTGGGCGTCTCTCTCTTCTTTGGCCATGCAAGAACTCCGCGAGATACATTTTGTTCAGTATACATATAGACTCGTAAGTTCAGCGTGCAGCAGCTTTAAGGCTTGATCTCCGCGAGAACTTTGTGATGGCAAATTCTGAGGATTTTAAACCGCAAGATCTTTGCGATGTCTTTATAGCTCTCCTCTTGACTGCGCGCCCCATCTACGCGATGGCATCTTCCACTGCATCCTTCGCTTCATGAGGAAGCTCCTTAACTCTTCGAGATCTGTCTTTTAATACTCTCATGTATTGCACTTGCTGCTGTTGCAGTCTTCTCCATTCTCAGCTAACCTCATCCATCTGCTAGACTTTGGTCAATGATGACTAGCAAGTAAGTCACCATGGTGAGTACTACCAAGGTGTTCCCTTAGGCTTTGACTCAATTGTCATCCTTTCATGTATTCTCTCTCTTCTTTAGACCAAAAAGTAGGGATTTTGTATTAAGGTGCACAAATTATTACTAACTACAAAACATACTTAACAAATGATTATTAGTCTGCTTCAAGGTCTATCAAAGGCTAGGTTAAGAGGTGAAAAGTGGTACTTTTCAGTGAATAACACACCCCCAAACCTAATCTTTGCTAGTCCCTGAGCAAAGGAAAATTTAAAATAACTATTCTAAGAATTTGAATGCCACTTTCGTAGGGAGCACGGATACATTTAGCATATGTACCAAGCCTTCTAAACCCTTAGGTGATCCCTAGTGGAGGAGTGAAGTCTCCTGAGGGTTTTCAGTGAAGATACCCACAAACTTCTCAATAAAATAGTTAACAGAAGTGCAAAATTATCAAGTTAGCTGTTAAGAAACAGAGCATTAGTTCACCCTTGATTCAACAAAAAATATGAGGAATTTGAACATATGATATGCACAGACATTTAATCATCACAGCTTCTACATAGATGCACATCATTTCCAATTAGCTTACAGCAGGGGGAAACATCACATGTAGGTCAGTACTGAGCTCATCAGACCCAATGCTTACCAGGGCATACTTCTCACAAGGAACTTTGACGGTTTCCATTTTCTCTCAAGCTCAAGAGTAGTTACAGGCCCCAAATGGGTCTGTAAGCATGAGCATAGGCATAACATTTAAGTTTTGACATCATTGGCTAATCCTTATAATAGATTGGACAACTCTTTGTCTCTGCATAACAGCTCATTCAACTTTGGATCACAGGGTCTTTTGACTGGGTTGTAATGTGGGTTATGGGATAGGTTATAAAGAATGGAAGGTTGAGAAGGGATTCAAAATTGGGAAATCAGTAGGTGAAGGAGGTGATTCATAACTTCACCTCCTATAATTCAGCACCTTTCATTTTCTTTAAAATTCTTCAGATTTGAAGTGGCCAGCTTCTCCTGTTATTTTTGATTTTTCAATGAACTTTTTCTCTTGACTCCTCTCTTATTCCTCTTCATTATTATTTTTATTTCTTTTGGATGCATTTTTTTTTTTTTTTGTTTTTCTGACTTGCCACCTCTCTCCTCAGCTGCTACACTGCTAAGCTTTAAATCTCTTCTCCATTCACCCAATGTTGACCTTATCTTATCCATCTTCAGCTCCTTCTCCTTTACTTTCTGATTTCTCTGAGTGAGGGTAGATTTGAATTAGGTCCATAGGTTCAGGTACAAGTACTCAGGTATATTTTGAAGAAAATTGGAAATGAAGGCTCAAAGAGTGTGTGCACAAGGGCAGTTGATTAGGGTTTGTCTGTTTGAGCTCAAACTGTCCAAGAGAAGGTCTTGATCCTTTCCTAGGTATCATGAGTGCTATCAGTTGTTTCAACTTGGAGGTGCCTAACTTCTAGTGAGAGTACTGACTCAGTTAGTCCTTAGAGCTAGAAAAATTGTCTCAGTCACTCCTCAAAGAAAGAAAAAAAATAATTATTGTTAGCCCAAATCTCATTAGTTATGGTCTTCCATTGAACTGTTGGGTATGTCCTTACCTTTTTTTTTCTTTAATGATTCATTAAGTACTGATACAAGTGAGTTTTCTTAGTGTTCACATCATGGAAATGCTAAAATTAAAAATCTTGTAATGCTTAAAGTTCTGCAAAAATTTTAAATTTCTCTATTTTTTATGATTCTTAAGTGAACATGGCTCCATTTCTATCTTACTCACTTGATTCTGTTGTATTTAGGTTAACTGCTTCAATGGCAGATCCTGCCACACCCCCAAACCTATGAGGAGCAGTGCCCTCACTGATTTAAAGTTAGATGTGGATGGGTAGCAAGTTTAAAACTGAGGTGTTAAAAAGAAAATGACACAACAGAAAAAGAAAATACACAACACAAAACAAACAAACACACACAAACACACAGAAATAAATAAAGGCAGATTGGAAACTAAATAGAATAAAGAGCACTTTCATTATAACATCTAAAGTATGTACAAAGTAAGGGAAAGAAAAGTATAAAATTCACACACTACTGCCTAACTAAATACATGTGCACAATTTAATCATCTAATCATCTGTTGGTTCCTTCTTAATTTAGACCCCTTTTACTTTATCTTTCTTCACAGCAACAACTTCTTGAGCAGGACCAGCAGTTGTGGTAGGTACTCTCCCAGTAGATAGAGCTAGTTGCCTTTCCAAGATTTTAGCCTTTTGTTCAGCTAATTTAGCTCGGGCTATAAGGAGCTCCTGATCTCCTTTGAGGCAGTCAACCTCCTCTCCAATCCATAAGCTCTTAGCTTTTTTGTTGTAGCAACCATTTTTTCTTGTTCAATATTTAGCTTCTCTTGTGCAGCGATACTCTCTTGGGATTTATATAAACGCAACAGTTGTTTCCATCCCCTTGCTATGTTCTTGAGCTGCCTCTCGTTATCCAATTTAATGCGATGGACTCTTTCTTCATAGGGTATCCTGATTGATATTCTGATAGTAGTCATCCCTCAAATGACATCCTTTTTTAGGTAAGAATTGGATTTCATTGCATGAAGGAGGGTGGAGTATGGGGAAATGAAAGAAGAAGAGGCACAAATTAAAGGCTATTCCTCACTTGAAGAAGGGTTAGGTAGGAATGAAAAGGGGTGGGCTGTGAAATTGCGGATGGAAGCTCAGGTTGGGGTTCCAGGTCAGGTTCTGTTTGGATTGACTTAGAAGAGGTGGGTATTAAGTCATTCACATCTATTGCAGCATCAGAGGTGGCTATAACAGGGGTAATATTTGGGTTAGTTAGTGTGGAGGCTTCAGTGTAAGTAGGAAGGGGGATGGTGGTTGCTAAGGATAAGGGTTGGGGTAAGGTAGCCAAAGTTGATTGTATGGTTTGGAGGCAGGTCTCTAGGTAGGCCTGGTTTTGGAGAGTGGAGGTTAAGGATTGAATATATGTCTCAATGTAGGAAGAGTAGGAGGTGCAGGATTTGGAGTAACAGGTCAGGTATGGTAGTGGATGTGGGTTGGGTAGGGGGAACAGGTTGAAAGGGGGAAGTGAGTCTATGTGTGAAGGTAGTGACCTGGGGTGATGGATGATGTGGAGGGGTGAAGTGTGAAGGGTGAGGTGAGTCTGGGAGAGGGGTATACTCTAAGTTGATGTCTCCTAGGATAGTGGACATCATAGTAGAAAATTTCTCTTCTGAAAATGGCTCATGGTCATGGGGTAAGGGAATGGATTGGTCTACAGGCTCACCAGTGATAGGTATAAAAGGTGAAGAATAAAGTGGAGTTTCAAAGGTATGGGTTGTAGGTTCATAGGGTGTGCGTATGGGGTCTGGAAGGGATGTGGTTTGCAGGGATTTGAATTGTTTAGGAGATATAGGTGGGATGGGGTGCAGTAGGGGTTTTGGTAGGCTTCTTTTTCTTCTGGTATGCGGTCTTGACAGGTGGGCTAGGGTGGGCTAGAAAAATAGGTAGCGGGGTAGAAATGGGTAGGGTGTCTGTGGCTATGGTGGTTGGTGATATAGGGTCAGGTAAGGGTAGTGGGCTTATGATGGGTTGTGATGTCTGGGTTGAAGGTGGAGGTGGTGTGGCACTGAGTATAGGTACAGGTGGTGTAAAGGGGGTTGGAGCTGGCATGGAGGTTGAGGTAATGGCTGAGGAGGTGATGGTTGTGCTGGCTGGCACAAGTGAGGTGGAGGATGCAGTAGCATCAGCAGTAGCAGCTGCTTCAAGAATGGTGGGGGCTGCTTCTCTCAATAACTCCCCCCTCTTATTTTTCTTCTTCTCCATTATGGTGCCATTGATTTCCCACTATTTCTTTCCACTCTTTTTAGGGTTCAGGGCCACAGTCTCTTCCTCCCTTTTAAAGAGGTATTTCCCCCACTTCAGTAATGCAGTAATCAATCTACAGTAGGGAAGGGCATGAGATTTCTTCATGATTTTCACCTTCTCACATAAATCTTTAATCCCCTCAAAAACTAACTTGCTGCATCCAAGTAGTGGTTTCTGTAAAATGAGAAGAGGGCATCAGCTATGGGGTACGTCCTCTCCTGCTTATGCCCATAGTAGTACACATTTGTCCTCAATACTGCATCCATGAGCCTGAGGTTGGGGTGCAGATCCCTCTTCCTAATTGAGTCACCTGAGGCAGTGATCCCTCCAGTTAACTCCCTAGCTATCTCAGTAATGGTGGTAGTCAAAGGAGGACCCAAGCCACACTCAGGGCTATATCTGGCTGGTATCCCCAGTATTTTTGTAATGTCTGCCTGGTTGAATAGCATCTCGAAATCATCAATTAATACTAGCAGTGCTGGGTTCCCATCATCACCAGTTTTCAACCTCATATTCTGATAAAATAATCTAACTAATCTTGAGAAAATCAACTGCATTGAGGGCCGCAATAGTGGCAACAGGGATGCCTTGGTTTGATATTCAATGGAGGTAGAGGTCTCTGGTAGTTCCTCAAAATACACTTTGTCAAAGATGGTTTCAGCCTCTAGCTGGATTGCTTGCACAAAGTTAGAAGGGACCCTGAGGTAGTCAATAGTCGCTTCCTCCTCAACCTCAGGGACCACAACTTTGCCCTTTTTTTGTTTCTTCTTTAATTTTTCAGGACTCTTAAAAGGTGGGTGCTCTCTGGCCCTCTTCTTTGTGGCTGGTTTATTTTCTTTTATGATTGTTTGCTCAACAATAGGTGAGGGCACCTCAGAGGTCTCCAATGTGGAGGTCGCTGCAATCTTTGCAGATTTTCTAGTGGCCACAGGGCTGCCACTGGCAGACGGGTTCAGCATTGTAGCTAATGTATCTATGAATTTTGAACCTGTGGCCATAGGTGCTTAAATCGTGAAAATTAGGGCTCACCAATCTTAGAACATGCAGATCACACTGAGTCAGCACAGAGGTTTTAAACTTATGCCCTTCTTCTCTCTAATAAATAAATCAATCACAACACAAAGAGAGGAATGAAGATCATACCATTTGAGAGCTAGGGTTCTACCTAAAAATGTACACAGTGGCTCAAATCCCCCCCAACCTTGCTCGAAGTGATTAGGAGTAGCTGGGGAACGAAATAGCGAGAGGAAAGTGCCTGAGGTGGTGTGGATTACAAAGTAGAGAAGAAAGGAGAGAAAGGGGATGTTAGTTTTTATGCTGAGAAACTAGGGCAGACAGAGGAAATGAAGAAAATGAGGAGCTTCACTGAGTTTATAGAGTAAATCCTGCGGTTCGTGGAGTTGGCAATAGGAGCTCGCGGAGTAAAATTCTCGCGCAGTTGGCATTTAAATCCGCGAGATGTTCTGTCGCGCAGAAGAACAAACTGCCTCACATTAAAATTCGCGGAGCTGAATTAGTGGCTTTGGTGCGTGAGAGCTATTACCTTTCAGAATTATTACCTCGCGTAGCAGTCGCACAGAACACCACATATGGCATATTTTTACTCTTAGACTGGGCTCGCGGAGCAGAAATAAACTCCACGAGGCACTTTTACAGCCATTTATCAGGTCTTTTAATGCGTGAGCAAGGTAAGGGATGGCCCGCGTAGCAAATTTAAGTCCTCTAGATGTGCGCGATAACATTTCTTCACAACCTTTACTCCGTTAGCTCAGTGCAGCACATTGGTTAGTGCATCCATGCTGTTGTGCATCCAACCACTGTGCGTGAGCACCAACCCTCAGACATGTACCTCATTTCAACCATGAAAAATATATGCCCATTTTCAAACATCAGATCATCAACATTGCAGACTCCTACATATAATTTTTTAGCTCAACTTCATGCAAATTATGATAAGGGTACCTCAACCATTCGTCAACAAATAACAGTAAATTTAGATGACAAATATGCACATGTATTCAATCATAAAAATGCAAACACAAACAAAGCAACATAAGCAATTCAACATCACTCTAAACACACAACTGACAGATTTCTAAAGAACACAAAACAAAATAGCATTTTCATACATATTATACACTTATTACCAACCTTTTGATCACTGAGCACTAGCTTCCTCTTGAGTAGAGGATGCATCACCAATCATATACTGACCTTTCAGATTTATCAGGGGCTAACTAGGCAATTTTCCTTCCTCCCTCCTATTCAGAGCATTACAAATTTAGCCCAACTGGTCCTCAATCTTCTTAATGCTCTGTCGATGAGAATTGATAGTCTACACCAAGTTCTCCAAGTTTTGCATTAAAGCCAGCATCTGCTCTTCAAATGATGAGGATCTGGCTGTTGTGGGGGCAGGGCCAACTGGTTGGACGATGGGGCAGGTAACAAAAATTTTTGCCTTGATGGGTAACCTTGATTAAACTAGTGTCGGGGCCTGTAAGGAGCTACCATTTGCTGTTGTTGGGATTGAGGATATGAATCTTATCTCCACCTCAGATTTGGGTGGTTCCTCCAAGAATACCCAGCAGGCTGCTGCCCAAAAGTTTGAGCAGTATTGGCATGCTCCATAATAAAATTTGGAAACTGGGTGGTAGATGGACAATCATGAATAGAATGTGTGGGAGATTGGCATAGCAGACATGCTTCCTCCACCCGTACAACCACCCGGGGCTGTATCATATTCATTAGTTTGTTAAATTTCAAGCTCAGGTTGTCCACCGTCCTCTCCAGATCACCTTGCACCTTCACTTCATATATTCCACCTCTAGGGGTGGCCTCTTTTACCATCTTAGCTGGGGTCTGGCTATCATTGCATGACAGAGACTCCTGCTATACAGAATTTTCCCCTATTGTTTCAAATAGCTCCCAAGCTTCCTTAGCTGTCTTGTGGAGGTAACTACCACCACAAGAAGCATCCACCATATCCCTACTCTTAGAAATAATTCCTTGATAAAATACTTGGACAAGCTGCCACATTGGAATTTTGTGATGAGGGCATTGTTTTAACATCTCCTGAAATCTTTCCCAAGCTTCATAAAAATCCTCAATTGAGGACTGAGTGAATGATAAAATATTTATCAACATCTGGCTGGTTTTGTTCATGGGAAAGAATTTGGCCAGGAATTTAGTTTGAAGGTCACTCCATGATTGTATGCTGTTAGCTGGGAGCTTTGATAGCCATGTGCTGGCTTTGTCCTTTAGTGAGAAAGGAAAAAGCCTCAGTTTAGTGGCCTCAGGTCCCAAGCTAGCAATATTAAAGGTAGTGCAAAGTGCTAAAAATTGGTCTATATGCTTGTAGGGATCTTCTTTACTAAGCCCATGAAACGAAAGAAGCATATTGATAGTGGAGGATTTAATCTCATAGTTCCCTTCAACAGAGGGGAATTGAATGCAGAAGGGAGAGGTGTACTCCCCAGGTGCATTGTACTCCTTTAATCTTCTCTGCCTCTCAGCCATGATAGCTAGTTCAGTTTCAATAGTAGGGCCTTGTAGGATGCGTCTAGGTCTAAGGATCCTTTCAACCTTCAGATTTGGAGCTTCTAGCTCAGGGTTTAAAGACCTTCTGCCATACATATACTCACACCTACAGTAAGTATAGAAAATGCTCACAATCACACACAAAGAATATTTCAAACAAAAATTAACAACTACATAGATTGACACTAAACAAATAATAGGTAATTAAACATAAATGGACTAAGATTTACGGGAAGGAAGTGCAAACAGAGCTAGCTTCACTCCAATTACAGCTCTAGCTTTTCCCTTCTTCTACTGTCCATTTATGTAAAATTCCATAAAGAATCAGTAGTACTTTTATTCTAGTTTAGGTACAGCTACAAAGAATTTGGAAATCTCAATTATAGTACAACTCAGGTCTACTAAAATGATCAATATCCTCGACAGCGACGCCAAAAACTTGTTGTCGGATTCCCTCAGGTGCTGATTATTGAGTGGTGAAAACAAATTTAAAAATAAAGTAAAATAAAATAATGGATTCAGCACAACTAAAGTAATCCTAGACCTACAAGATATAGGGCCTATTGTAGCAAGTTTTGATAAGTAAGAGTTTGTCCCCCAGAGAAATTAATCTAGAATCCAAAATGGGCTATAATAGTAGGCCTTCAGATCTGGCTATAGATCTGACAATTCTAAAGAAAGGGAGTTGAGTGTCATGACTACACTAAATTAATCCTAACAAAAGAGAAATAAAATATAGCCCTATCCTAAAGAAAGGGTTAAGAAGAAGATGGTGATGGTGTGTGCAAAAATAAAATATAAAAAATGGTGAGAAGTAACCAGGCTAAGTTTAGAGTTAAAGTAGTAATGTAACTAAGATTTAGTCTGTCTCTGTAGTGCTCCTTGCTAAGACGCTATCAAAAGCCTCAACAAGGTAGAAGTATCCAACTTAACCCATGCCATTTGGGATGCTCTTAAGGCTATAGGCTATCCACTCGAATGGTCACAACCTATCCTATAGAGTCTGTCAAATCCCATTGATCAAACCAGAAGTTGCTAATCTAATCTAGAGGAGTGGACTGATCATTTCCCCAAACATTGGACCAGATCAGGCCATGAATACTATTACAGCACTATGTAATGCCGTGCTACAAGCTCCCCAGATCTGTGCACAGATCTGGTTGACATCCATAGGTATTCCAACCCATAAAATGACCATGTAACAGGTTTAATAAGGTTCTAGATTTAGCTGGTCATTGCTACAGAAGGCCTGTAATGACTCAGCCTCAAGCTGTAACTACTACAGAGAAATCAGATCTAACATCTAATATTAGTTAGGTAAAATAGAGGGGAGCCAGTTCTTATACAAAACCTCCTCATAAGGCTCTAGAAGCTCATGTGCAGGAGAGAAGAATCCTTCTCAAACATGTGGCTGGACACCACCTTAGGGCTATACTCTATCCACTCAAATGGTCACAGGGTATCCCATTGGTCTGTCCATACCACAGAGGTCTAAGAAAGAACATGTAAATTGCTGCAACCACCATGGTTCACAGGCCTCCGAGCTCCCCAGATCTCACTACAGATCCAACATTGCTTTCCATGGGGCTATCAAACCAAGGGAAATCAGATGGTAAATAATATATCTACTAGAAACTGAATGAGCTCGTCCCAAATACATGGATCCTATAGACATCTAAGGGAACCATAAGATCTTTAGATTCAATTAGTCATTAAAACAGTAATCCATTAAAAAAAGCAAACCGTACAATGAACTGCCTCCAGGCTGTAGCCTGTACACAACTGCTCATCAAAAATCCCAATGTATACTAAACCTATTACAAAACTAAAATAAAACTAAGCCTAACTACTTACAAGGGTATTAGCTAACAAATGTTGGGCTAAAAGAGAAGAAAAATAAGAAAAAGAGATGATCAAACCCTAACCCTAGCCTGCTGAAACTCTCAGCCGACAGAGGATGAAGGAAGGATTGATGATTAAAACTAAACTCTAAGTGTAGCTTATATACTCTGTCCATGCGGCCTTGGTTCTAAAGGGATTAACCTAAGTTTTTCCAATAGACGTGGCACTGTTACTACCCTTGAGTGCCTTGAGATGTGAGCCTCAAGATTCGTGCCTCGAGAAGTGTGCCCTATCCTTGGGAAATTCCTACAAGGTCCTTCTATTAAAACTGAGAAGTGGGGAAACCGTGCTTCACGGGGCTGGCATTTGCATTAATTCATTCGCACAGCTACAGAGCCTTCGCGGAGTAGCCTTTGGCTGGTGGGAAGTGCTCACTCGCGCAGCAAACCGTCAGTTAATCGTGTAGTTCCTTCATGCTGTAAAGCTATCGCAGAGATGATTTGGAGCACCTGGATTTCTCGCGCAGTAGAGCTTCAGAAGCTCTCTCTCTCGCTGAGTACTCGTGCAAGTATGTTCCTACACTTGCATAGTAACTGGTAAGGCATCAGAGTGCACGAGATCTGTATGAGGAGAATTTTAGGCGTCTCTCTCTTCTTTGGCCATGCAAGAACTCTGTGAGGTACATTTTGTTCAGTACACATGTAAACTCTAAGTTCTGCACGCAGCTACTTTTAGGCTTGATCTTCGAGAGAACTTTACGATGGTAAAATCTGAGGATTTTAAACTACGAGATCTTTGCAATGTCTTTATAGCTCTCCTCTTGACTGCGCGCCCCATCTGTGCGAGGGCATCTTCCACTGCATCCTTCGCTTCATGAGGAAGCTCCTCAACTCTTCGAGATCTGTCTTTTGATACTCTCATGTATTGCACTTGCTGCTGTTGCAGTCTTCTCCATTCTCAGCTAACCTCATCCATCTGCTAGACTTTGGTCAATGATGACTAGCAAGTAAGTCACCATGGTGAGCACTACCAAGGTGTTCCCTTAGGCTTTGACTCAATTGTCATCCTTTCATGTATTCTCTCTCTTCTTTAGACCAAAAAGTAGGGATTTTGTATTAAGGTGCACAAATTATTACTAACTACAAAACACACTAAACAAATGATTATTAGTCTGCTTCAAGGTCTATCAAAGGCTATGTTAAGAGGTGAAAAGTGATACTTTTCAGTGAATAACACCTGACTCCCCACAACCTACTCATGTCTAGCTTGCTACCACCCCACCTTTCCAGCATGCTTCCACATTTCCCTTCCAACCCATTATCCCCATTCCACCCACTACCCAACCCCATATCCAACCTAAAGCCTCCACCCAAATCCTCTCCGTTCTCACCACCATCCTAGCCCAGCTCCAAACCAACACAACTAACTAAGATACAATGGCCACCTATCTTCATGCCATTCAAGCAACTTTAAATCCAGCTATCCCTACACCCACTTCACCTCCATCCCCTCAGCTATCCCCTATAGGCCTAGTTTCCCCTGTTGAGGTGGAACAACCAATCCCTAAACCCTTTACCAGAGACTCCTCCACCCAAACAAACTTTGAGGAAGCAGCTCTGCCTTCTCTAGCTTTTACCTATCCTTCCACCCCACCTGAATCTATAGCTGTGGAGGAGGACTTGCCACTTACCCTCATTGTACCATCACCACCATCTCCTGAGCTGCCCATTACCCCTTCCTCCATGGGGGACCCTCACCATTGGGCCATTGTCCCATATGGCACCAACACTTTGTCCCCTCTGCCATCCCTTGCCAAAGCCATTGAGGCCAACCCATATGTCCAGGAGGATGTGTGGTTTTTAGTAGATGCAGTCATGCTGTTGCAACAATAGGCCCACTAGTAGGACATTGACCCAGTTTTGGAGGCTCATAGAGCAAGGGAATGGAAGTTGTGGTAGATGGTCCTCAACTCCCTCGACCTGTACAGGACCTATAGGACCAAATCTGACATGCTTGCCAGACTGGTGGAGACCCTCTCCCTCTACTCTGCCCTGGGTCCCTCAGGATCCAAAGCACTTTCCATCAAGGAGCCCACCATGTCCCAAGGTAGTACCAGACCTCAAATACCAGCTACTAAAAGAACTAAGGAAGGTGCTGCCAGCACTGAGAAGCTGAAGAAGAAAAAGAAGCTGAAGGAGGAGTACGATAAGCTTGCTGCACAGAAAGGATGGGAACCAATGACCATGTCTTGATCTGATTCAGATTTTGATTAGGATTAGAGTGTGTTTAGGATTTTCTTGTAGTCATTAGCTTGTGGTTAGGATTTGTTTGTAGTTAGTCTATTTCTGATAGTGCTGTTTATACTAGTGTTTAGATTGTACTGCTTCATTTGATACTTTGTAATTACTTGTCTGCAATAATATTTTTGTTTTATCAATTCCACTGTGTCTCTTGCTTTCCTTTATATTTAGCTTTGTTCTTTATATTTCTTTTGCTATTATCCTTATATTTCCCTGCTGTGTCTTGTTGATGAACTTCCAAAGCAGTGAGGGCACTGCTCCTCATAGGTTTGGGGGTGTGGCAGGGTGTGCCAATGGGATAGTTAATGTTAACGCAGCAATGCTGAATAAAATTTGTGAAAATAAAGTGAATTCCCACCTGATTTTAGGATTTTGGAAAAAGAGGAAATTTAAAACTTGTGTAAAACTAAAAATTGCTGTAGCTCTAACATCATTATGAAACAAATGTCAAGAATTTTCAAAAATTGATGCTTAGTGAACTTGAAAAGAGAGAAAATTGTGAGGATATACCCCAATAAATTTGATGAAAGACCATACCCAGTGAGAAGTTAGGCAAATCCAAGTTGAGGAGCTTTTTAGCAATTTTTTCCACTTTAAGGACTAATTGAACCTACTCTTGCTCACTAGAAGTTAGGCAAATCCAAGTTGAAATAGCTTGACAATATTCATGACATTGAGGACATGAAGTAAGGCCATCCTTTGGACAGTTTGAGCTTAAAATTTCCCACCTTTGAATTGCCCTTGATACACACCATTTGAGCCTTGAAAACCCAAGTCGTTCTTTGACAAGAAGCCAAAGTATATTTTTTTTCCTTAACCTCTTAACTTGTTTCAATTCCCTCCATCTGAGAAGTCAGGAAGTAAAGGGAGAAGTAAGGTTGAAGGAGTAAGGTTTCATATTTGGTTAAGGAGAAGAGAACACATTAAAAGGCAATGTGTATTAGATGTATAGTTGTGGCATTCCAGCCCATAAAAAAAAAAAAAAATTCAAAGGAAAAGCATACAAAAAGAAAAAGAGAAGGAAAACAGAAAAGCAAAACAAAAGAATGAGAAAGAGAAGTTATTTCATTAAAAGATTGAAAAAAGAAAAAAAAGAAAAAATCTAAAAATTCAAGAAGAAGATGAAGATGATCTGAAATGAAGAAGGTGTTGTCATGACCACCTCCCTATCTTACTAATTTCTCAAATTTGAATCCCACTCTACCCTTTCATTCTTTATAAACCTCACCCATAAGCCACATTACAACCCAATAAAAAGACCTTACTGATCTGAAATGGATTGAGCTGTCATGTGGAGAGGAGGATTTATTTAATCTATGGTGAAAAGAGTTAGAAAATTTCAAAAATTAGAGCAATGCCTATGCTCATGCTTGCTGCCCTATTTGAGGGTTGTAACTGCTCTTGAGCTGTGTGAAATGATACACTCTTTTATTCTATTTTGAGTGACAACCCTGGTGAGGTTTGGGTCCGAAGTTAGGTTTGTTGGGGGCATTATCAAAACAGAATTCCCAAATTGATGGTAGGCTCTGCATTAATTTTCATACAAAATACCTTGACATGAGTTGATTGATTGTGAAGGAATTAGAGCAGAATTTCAGTTTTACACTGCTGATTTTTTGCTAAGAATCCTCTAAATTGAATGAAAAAGGTGTGAAATGAATTTTATTTTGCTTGAATTTTATTTTTAACATGCTGCATTGATATTAACTGAGTCATTGGAGAAGTTCGTAGATACCTTCACTGAAAACCCTCAGGAAACTTCACTCCTCCACTAGGGATCACCTAGGGGTTTAAAAGGTTTGATGCATATGCAAATGCATCTGTGGTCCCTACAGAAGTGGCATTTTTTTCATTTTCAATACTTATTTTTAATTTCTCCTTTGCTCAGGGACTAGCAAAGCTTAGGTTTGGGGGTGTGTTAAGCAGTGAAAAATACCATTTTTTACCTCCTAACCTGACCTTTGATGGACCTTTGAGTTGACTAATAATGTGTTTTGAGTGTATTTTATAGATAAGCAATAAATTGCAGTCTTAGTACAAACATCCATCTAAAAAGGCCAAAGAAGCAATCTACTACTCAGGATGTTCTCATATAGCTCAAAGGCCAGCCAATCAAACAATCCAGAGAGCCTTAGAAGTTCATGAGAATGTCATGGGACCAACTGGGTATGCTTGGGACCAAGTGAAATTGTAAGGAATGAAGATTGAACCACTAAGAGGCTACTGTGTGCTGACAGATGAAGGATAGCACCCCAAAGGATGTGTGCTAGCTGTGGAAACAAAGGATATAATTTGTCGAGAGGTTAGTTCGACATGTCGATAGGTTTGGATGCTTAGAATGAAGCTGTCGAGAGCTTCCCAGTACTTGTCAAGAAGTTCTTGAAGTGCATGCTTATCTGTCGAGAGGTTCTGAAGATTGGTTTATAAGCTGTCGAGAGGTATTGACGTGAAAGAGTGAAGAGTTCGAGAGGTTCACAGAATCTGTCGAGTTGTATAGTGCATCCTGTCGAGAGGATACCTATAGATCCAGGGGAAAGCGAGAGGTTCCAGCCACATCTTGAGAGGTTCCCCAGAATCTAACGAGCAGTTAACACCATCCTATCGACACCTTACCTGAAGCTGCAATCATTGGCACGAGGTTAAGAGCAACCTGTCGAGCACAATCTCCATCCTGTCAAAAGCTCAACTGGAGCCTTATAAGCAGTTGATAGGATCCTGTATAACCTTTTTACACGATGAATGAAGACTGGGCAAAAGTTAAGAATTTCTATCAACCTATCGAGCATTGTTACCAATCCTGTCGAGAAGTCCCTGATCCTGTCAAAAGCCATAAGCAACCTGTCGATTAAAGGGCCAAGCAGACTCAGAACCTGTCGAGAGGTTCCCTGAACTTCTTGACACTCGAATTAGGAACTTCTCAATTCCTTTCATAAGCAATTGCCAACTCTAATGCTCTATGCACACATTCCAAGGCACATCAGTAACCCCTGAGGGTATTTTTAGTACACAACTGGGAACTAATGGGAACTCTAACCACTTCACATGCACTTGGACCAATGGATGGAAAGCTTCTAGAAGTAAAATCAGCCACATCAGTAGCTCCGAATAACTGAATTATTCTCTTGAGCTCTGATTAGCTGAAATAAATCTGAGGGAAGACTATAAATAGAAGAGAAATTGCACTAAAATTTCATCCAGAAATTGAGAGAACTAGAGCCAAATTCGAATTCCCATAATTCCTCCCCTCTCTCTTCTTTCCCATTCATTCTCTAGACCAACCATGGTTGGCTAAACCTTTTTAGTAGCTAGGGTGACGTTGAGAGTAGTAAATTGAGAAGTTCAAAGCTTTGTAGGAGGATTAGATGTTGCACAGATTGCATATCTGAGCATAATTGGACTGTAGGTTGTATTGATTCAATCGTTGTTGAATGTAAAGTTAATTTAGATCCATAAATCTCTTGTTTGTCATTTGATTTCCCTAGATCTAATATCCTTGTGGATGCCTGAGATTATAGCCTTGCATCCTTAACATCTACAATAGTTTACCTGTTCTAATTAAGACCTTTGAAGAAGAGGAATCTCCGAGATGATCTATGACCATTCAAGTGGACAGATCATAGCCTTAGGATTACTCCAATTCTCTGGTCTAGGTTAGATTCTTATACCTTGCATCTAAGCTTGTAGCCAGGTGAAGGATTGTTGCAAATCAATTCTATGCATTGCCTTTGAACAAATTGATTTTCAGTGAAGATCAAAATCCCTAGCTGCTACTCTCCACCTTTTGATTTTAATCCTTTTTCTTAAATCTGAGCTTCAATCAGTTCTGGATGACTTGCTGTTATCTTCAATTTCCTATAGTTTTATAAAGTGATATCTCTTAAAACCACTCCTCTTTCCTGTTTTGGCCTTATTTTAAATTGGGATAGGCTAGAGTGCCAGATCTATTAGAGATTTGGAGGTTTACCCCATTTTAAAGCACATTTCCCTGTGGACCTACCCTCACTTACCCCTTAAAGCTTGCTGCAACAGCCCTGGTTCTTTCAGGACTGCTTGCTTACCTTGATCCCATCTCTCTGTGATTGTGCCTTTTATTTTGATGTTTTAACCCTTTAATAGTTGTAAGGTAAGCAATCCAACAAGTTTTTGGCACTGCTGCCGGGGATCGAACCCGGGTTACCCGCGTGACAGGCGGGAATATTGCTGTTGTTGCATAGATTATATATATTCACTGTTTTTGCCTAGTGTGTTTAATATACACGCTAAGCGAAAAACCCCCAGAATTTGCCCAGCGTGTCTAATATACACGCTAAGCCAAAGTCCCAAAAATTTAGCCTAGCGTGTGTAATACACACGCTAAACCAAATCTCCAGGATTTTGGCCTAGTGTATATAATACATACGCTAGATTAGTCAAGTTTAGGCAACTAGAATCTGAGGCCCTTATCACCCTTCCCGAGCCCCCCGCTTAGCGATTTTCATACTCTCGATTGTTCCCCCACCTTTCGACACCCAAAACACCATCACTGGTCAAAAGAGGTCACCTCTTATTGACTCCTCCGAGGGATCAGGTCGTCACACAGATTTTCGTGTCTTTAAATAGATCAAAGGTTTCCCTTTGATTCTTCCAAAGAGCATCGAAGTCCTGCCGTGGGAGGTATTGGAGGTGTGAATGCCACTCGAAAAGGGAGTTCCCCAGGGCCTCGAATAAAGCACCACTTTAATCACGGGAGAGAATTTTTTATTTTATCATTCAAAAAATAAAACAAAAAAAAATCAAGAAAAAAAATTTCAAAACCCAAAAAAGGGGGATCTTGTGGTGCCGGAACAACGACAACGCCTTACCCTCCATCATCCTGTAGGGGAAGGAGGAAGAAAGTTTTCAGGCCTTACCTGAGGAATCGATACTCTACTCACTGCCAAACCATGTCTTGGGTGGTCGATCCCACCTACGCCGATCCCGATTCATCCCCTCCACATTCCCCAACTCATTTCCACATGGAGGAAATCTCCATTTCCGATACCCCCGCCCAATCCCATTTCAACGTCACCGGACCCTTCGGTGCACCCATCTTTCCCTCCACCTCAAACCAAAATTCCCCCCCTTTTTCCCCCATATCAACTCAAAACCCGCCACATTTTCCACCCCATTCTTTCTCCACCACCCAAGATCTATCCCATTTCATTTCCACCTCCAACATACCCAATTTTCCCCCATCCACCCAAAATTCATCCCATTTCCCATCCACCTCCACCCAAAGCACACCCTATTTTTTCTTCACAAATCCACCCCATTTTTCCACATACACCCAAGTCATACCCAATTTTTTGATATTGTTGAGCTGCTTACCTTATAATTATTAAAGGATTAAAAACAACAAATTAAAAGGATAAATCACAGAGAAATGGGATCAAGGTAAGCAATCAGTCCTGCAAGAACCAAAGTTGTTGCAGCAAGCTTTTATAGGTAAGTAAGGGTATGTCCAAAAGGAAATGTGCTTTAAAATTGGGTAAATCTCTAGATCTATGACAGAGCTGGCACTATATACTAATTTAAACTAAATCAAGAAAGGAAAAAGGAGAGGTATTTGAGGGATGTCACTTTACTGAAACTATAAAAAATTAAAGATAAAAACAAATGATCCAGAACTGATTAAAACACAAATTTAAGGAAATGGAGAAAAAGATTAAAATCAAAAGAGGAAGAATAGCAGCTAGGGAATTTGGTCTTTACTGAAAATTAATTGGTTCAAAGGCAGTGCATAGAACTGATTTACAACAATCCTTCATCTGGATACAAGCTCAGATGCAAGGTATAAGAATCTAATCTAGGCCAGAGAATTGGAGTAATCCTAAGGCTATGATTTATCCACTTGAATGGTCACAGATCATCCCAGAGATTCCTCTAATTCAAGGACCTTACTTAGAACAAGTAAACTATTACAGATGCTATGGATGCAAGGCTACAAGCTCAAGCACCCATAGGGAGATTTAATGCAGGGAAATCAAATGCAAACAAGAGATCTATGGATCAAAATCAACTCTAAAATCCACAATGTATTGGTTCAATACAAACTTACAATATAATGTGCTCAGATCTGCAATTTGTAAAACATCCAATCCCATACAAAGCCTTGAACCTCTCAATTTACAGCTCTCAACCTCACCGTAGCTACTAAAAGGGTTTAGCCAACCATGGTTGGTCTAAAGAATGAATGGGATAGAAGAAAGTGGGAAGGAATTTTGGGAATTTGAATTTGGTTCTCGTTCTCTCAATTTCTGGATGGTAGCTTTATCAATTTTTCTGGCATTTATTGTCGTCCCCTTTGTCCTCTGATATGTTTCAGCCAATCAGAGCTCAAGGGAATAATTCTATTATTCTGAGCTACTGATGTGGCTGATTTTTCTTCTAAAAACTCCCCAATTGGTCCAAACTGGAAAAGTATAAGTGAGGTGGCTAGGAGGTTTCCATTTGCGCCCATTTATATTCCAAAAATACCCCCATGTGTTATTAAAGTGCCTTGGAATGTGTGCACAGAGTTCTGGAGTGGGGCAACAATTGTGGTTGGAACTAAGAAGTTCCTAATTCGAGTGTCGAGAGGTTCAAGGGACTTGACAGGTTTGAAGTCTGCTTGGTGTTTACATCGACAGGTTGAAGTAGGCTTTGATAGGTTGATTGAATTGTTGACAGGTTTAGTTGAACTAGTTGACAGGATTGACAACAAAATCTACCTGCTGTCCTAGCTCCAACAAACCCCTTGACAGGTTATAATCTAACTTGTCGACTTCTTATACAGCTCTAGTTGAGTGCTCGACAGGTCCTTCTCTGCTGTTCGACAGGTTGATTCAACCTCACGTAATTGAATGCAGCTTCAGGTAAGTCCTCGATAGGTTCTTCTACTGCAACTCCAACCTCTCGACAGGCTCTGTCAAACACTCAAGATCTTCACATTTCCACCTCAGTATCTCTCAACAGCTTAGAATACATCTCCAGAACCTCTCAATAGGTTGCTTCCTTCACCTTTTACTCCTCGACAGGTTGTGGGGACCTCTCGACAGCTTGATATTTGAACACCCCAACCTCTCGATAGCTTGCAGTGACCTCTCGATAGGTCCTATCCTTTGCTCCCACAGCTGGTACACCTCCTTGAGGTGTTGTCCTTCATCTATCAGCACATAGTAGCCTATTGGTTGGTACAATCCTCATTAGATGCAGCTGGTCTTGCTCCCATGTGTGCCCATGTGGACACGTGCCATTGCCATGGAGCTCTGAGGCTCTTGGGCTGCTTGATTAGTTGGCCTTTTGGGCTGCATGAGCACATGTTGAGCAGCAGGTTGCTTCTTTGGCATTTTTAGATGGATGTCTGTATTAAAACTGTAATTTATTGCTTATTTATAAAATACACTCAAAACACATTATTAGTCAACTCAAAAGTCCATCGAAGGTCAGGTTAGGAGGTAAAAAATAGTATTTTTCACTGCTCAACACACCCCCAAACCTAAGCTTTACTAGTCCCTGAGCAAAGGAGAAATTAAAAACAATTATTGAAAATGAAAAATGCCACTTTTGTAGGGAGCACAGATGCATTTAGCATATGCATCAAGCCTTTTAAACCCCTAGGTGATCCCTAGTGGAGGTGTGGAGTCTCCTGAGGTTTTCAGTGAAGGTACCCATAAACTTCTCCAATGAATCAGTTAATATCAATGCAACATGTCAAAAGAAAATTTAAAAATAAAATTCATTCCATACACCTTACTCATTCAAAATTTTCTTCAGGGGATTCTTAGCAGTAAATCAGCAGTTTAATACTGAAATTTTGCTATAATTCCTTCACTATCATTTAGCTCATGTTAAGGTATTGTGTGTGAAAATTAATGCAAAGCTTACCATCAATTTGAGAATTCTGTTTTGATAGTGCCCCAAACAAATTTAATTTCAGACCCAAGTCTCACCAGGGCTGTCACTCATAATAAACATGAAGGGTGCATCATTTCACATAGCTCAAGAACAGTTACAGCTGTCAAATAGGACTGCAAGCATAAGCATAGGCATTGTTCTAATTTTTGAAATCCTCTAACTCTTTTCACCATAGATTACATAAATCCTCATCTCCACATGATAACTCAATCTATTTCAAATCAGTAGGGTCTTTTTATTGGGTTGTAATGTGGCTTATAGGCAAAGTTTATAAAGAATAAAGGGGAATAAAAAGGATTCAACTTTGAGAAATCAGTAAGGTAAGGAGGTGGTCATGACAACACCTTATGAATTTCAGCACAAGCTTCATCTTTTTTGAAATTCCAGATTTGAAGTGGCCATCTTCTCATCTTCTTCTAATTTTCCAATGAAGTGACTTCTCTTTCACATTTTTGTTTTGCTTTTCTGTTTTTCTTTCTTTTTGTATGCTTTTCTTTTGTATTTTTCTCTTCAATTTTTTTATTATTTTTATTTTTATTTTTATTTTTATGGGTTGGAATGCTACAACTGCCAACAAATGTATTTTCTTTTCTTTCAACCAACTGTCAAACCAGCTCTACCTTCTTCAAGTCCTTCATCTTACCTTCTGAAATCTCAGGGTGAGGGTCAGACTACATCAGGTCACTGAGTTTTTGATTTAGATTTTCTGATTTTTATCAAAGAAAAACTTAGATTTTTAAGGCTCAAATGGTGTGTACAAAGGGCAGTTCAAAGGTGGGAAATTTTAAGTTCAAACTGTCCAAATGAAGGCCTTACTTCATTTCTACAATTTTATGAATGCCGTCAAGCTATTTTAACTTGGATTTGCTTAACTTCTAATTAGTAGAAATAGATTCAATCAGTCCTTAGAGCAGAAAAATTGTCGAACCACTCTTCAAAGAAAATTTTCAGGCCCAAATCTCACTGTGCATGGTCTTCCATCAATTTTCAGGGTCACTTAGGCATCAATTTTGAAAAAAAATTCTTGACATTTGCTTCATGACAATGTTAGAGCTACAATAAATTTCAGTTTAAAAAGTTTTTAGTTCCCTCTTCTTTCAAAAATTAGGTGGGAAATCACTTTATTTTCACAATTTCTATTCAACCCTGCTGCACTAGCATTAACTATTCCATTGGCATCCCCTGCCATACCCCCAAACCTATGAGGAGCAGTGTCCTCACTGCTTTGGAAGTATAACAAAAGGAAATGGCAGGCTGAACACAAGTAAATGAAGCATAAGGTACAAAGTAGAACAAATGTAAACTAACAGGAAAGCAAGAAACATAGTCGAAACTGACAAAACAAACATTGTATTGAACACAAGTAATTACAAAAGAAACAGGGCAAACAAAAATATATGCAACAAAACCCTACATACAAACTAATTACAACCAAATTCTAAACACAATCTACTCCTAATCAGACTCAGAGTCAGTATTTGATAAAGTCATTGGTTCTCATCCTTTTTGCTTTGCAATTTTGTCATACTCTTTTTTGAAATTCTCCCTCCTTTTCAGTCTCTCAGTGTTGGCAGCACCCTCCTTAGTCCTTCTGGCAGATGGCTTTCGAGGCTTGGTGCTACCAAGGGGCATGGTGGGATCTTTTATGGATACCCGAGCTGTTGAGGGTAGTTTCTTTCCTACTAAAGTGGACTGCAGGATGTTTGCCAGCTTGGCTAGCATCTCAACCTTTTGCTTCTCTTCATCATATAGGGTGAGGGCTTGCCTAAACAATTGCTCCCAATGAAGCTTCTTCACTATGTGCTCAAGCTTCAGTTGGTCAATCTCAGCTACCAAGGGCTACTTCACTCAGGTTTTCAGCACAACCATCCCTTGAAGGACATCCCTCCTGATGTAGGGGTTTTCACCCATTGCTCTTTGAAGGGTGGAAAATGGAGGTGTAGGGATTTGGAGTTTAGGGACAATGGCCCACTCAGTAAGGTCATCAAGCAGATGGTAAGGAGTGGAGGAAGGGGAGGGGAGAGTGGGATGGTAGGTGTCATCGCCTCTACCTCAGTGACTGGCTCAGGAGGGGAGGAAGGGGAGGTAAAGGGTGAAGGGAGTAGGTCAGCTTCCATAGGGTTAGTTTAGCTTGAGGAGTCTCTAATAGAAGGCACTACTATGGGGGTAGGGATTGGTTCTTCCACCTCAACAACGGAAACCAAAGGAGATGGAGGTGGAGTGGGTACAGGAGTAAGTGTAGGAGTGGGTGTTATAAGGGATAGACTGGTTGAGGTGGATGGATTGAGATTGGACTGAATGGCCTGAAGGTAGGTGGCCATAGCAGTTTGGTTTGTTGCATTGGTCTAGAGCTGGGCTAGGATGGTGGTTAGAAGTTAAAGGACCTGGGTAGAGGCCTTAGGTAGGATTTGGGCTTGGGTAGTAGGTGGAATGAGTAAAGTGGGTTGGAAAGGGGATGTGGGGGCATGCTGGAAAGGTGGGGTGGGAGCAGGCTGGAAATGAGTAGGCTGTGGAGAGGTGGGTTGGGGGGAATCATGTAGAGGGGAATATTCATGCCCAATGTCCTCCATAATCGAGTCAATTAGGGATGAGTACCCTCAATGGTCAACTGGTCCAAATCCTGGGTGTGTGGAGGGGATATGGAGGTAATAGGGTTAAAATCAGAGGGTATGGATGATGGAGGTAATAGGGTTAAAATCAGAGGGTATGGATGGTGGAGAAGAAATGGTTGGGTCAGCTGATGTAGATGGTGCAGGGCTCAAAGATTCAAATTCTGGGATGGATGGACTGGTTGGAAGGGTTGTTTTTTATATTCTCTGGTAGGTGGATGTGATGGTAAGGTAGGGATGGGGTATGTGGTAAGAGGAGCTGACAAAGGAGTGGATGTGGTGATGGTGGAAAGAATGGCTGAGCTGCTGGGAGGTATGGAGACTGAAATGGAGGGAATGGAAATGTTACAATCTCAGAGCTGATAACCGGCAAAAGCACAATAGTGGAGGGAATGACTATGGGTGCAAAGGTCATAGGTGAGCTAATCGATGTAGAGGTCCCGACGGCGCTGGGGCTAATGGGATCACAGGGATCACAGTGCATTCTTTGAGCTGGTCACCTGAGGGGCTTCTTTGTCAAGACTCTCAACTAATTTCTTCTTGCTTTTTCCAATCAAGGTCCTACTAGCAGACCAGGCCCTCTTCCCAAACACTTTAGGGCTTAATTTCTCCACAGGCTCATCCTTTTGAAATACAAATTTCCCTTTTCTTAGCAAAGCAGTGATGAGTTTGCTGTAGGGTAGCCCTGGTAAGGCCTGTACTCTTTTGATCTTTTCATTTACATCTACCATTGCCTCAAATACCAACTGAGAGGTATTCAAGAATTGGCCCTTGGAGAAAAAGTACAGGGCATTCACTATGGGGGTCCTCCTCTCCTGCTGGTGTCTACGGATATATATATTTTTCCTCAAAATTGAATCTATGAATAGCAGGCTAGGGTGTAGATCTCTCCTCATCAATGATTACCTAGAGCCCACAATGCCTTGAGTCAGGTGTCTCGCCATTGCTCTAAAGGACACACTCTCAGGTGCTCCTAAACCATAAACTAAGTAAAAAACTGATGGGACCCCTAATGCCAACCCTATATCACTTTAGTCAACAACTAGCTCCCAATTATCAATCAAAATCACAAGGGAAGGCTCAATTGACCCTGGCTTCATCTTCTTCCTGATGTTCTGATACCACAATTTGAACAGTCTATGGTAGGATTTTTCATGCAATGGGGTCAACAAAGGTGGCAGACCTGCCTTCACCAAATAGTCCAAGGTATCCTTACACTCCTCTACCTTAGAAAAATAAGATATGTCAAAAATTGTCTCTGGGATCAGGCCTAAGGCATTTAAAAACTCATTGGGAGTAGTCAGGTTCCCAGGTATTTCAGGTACATTCTCAGGGTTAGGCTCAGGCACAATGATTTCTGGCACAGGGATGTCCTCAACAACATCTTCACTGATTTTTGCTTTCTTAGCTTACGTAGCTTTTTTAGCCTTCTCAGGTTCTTCCATGATAAGATTTCTCTTAGTTGGTGGGGTCTCTTTAGGCTGTGTGGCTAGCCTACTGGATTTTCTGGTGGACTTTTGGGCAGATTTGGAAGGGGCTTTGAAAAGGTCGGCCAAAGTATCCTCACGGTCAGCCATTGGTCATTAAAATCCACACAATAACTCTCATAACCACAATAAACTTCTTTGCTCAATCAAAGTAACCACCCACAGAAAATTATGGAAGTACAAAGCTTGCAAAACACAGAGTGGAGATTGAAGAAGAGTTACCCACAGAAAACCTAGGGTTTCTCAAAACTTGAGGTGCATGACACCAAACTAGCTCAAATCAGGTGCGAAATGGAGCTCTTATTAAATTAAAGCACTTGGAGCAACGACAAGGTGAGTGGAGTTGGAACCAGTGAGGTGGAGAGAGAAGAAAGTTGGAAATTGGGCAAATGAGAACAGAGCTCTAAGAACAAGCTATCGAATGGATGAATAATCCTATTGATATTTTAAAATAACTAAAACCGTATTTTGATAGGATTGGGGAGAAGATGTCGATAGGTTGAATCAACTTGTTGAAGAGTTGAAAACCTTTTGAACTTGTGGACTTCTCAGGCTGAAGGTGTCGAGAGGTTGGTTGAACCTCTCAAAATGTACAAGGCTCTAGAAAAAAAAAAATTGATAGGTTTAGTCATCCTATCGATAGGTACACTAGCTTTAGTTTTTTCAAGTCGAGAGGTATAGACATCCTCTCAACAGGTTTAAAATTCTCAGTATTTAACCTCTCGACAGTTATCGAACCTGTCGACAACATCACCTGCATCTTTAGTACCTATCGATTCTCTCTCTCAACATCTCGATAGGTTCATAGATCCTATCAAATTGCTCATGTCTAGCTTCAGTACCTGTCGAGAATCAACATGAACCTCTCGATAGGTCACAATACTTGTCGAAATGCACTTTGGGAAGTCTTAGTACCTATTGAAATGTTCTCTACACCTCTCAACAGGTCTGTTTTGCATTCTAAGCTTATTTCTCAGTAGTTCCCTTGTCTCCATTCACACAGATTTTTTTCAATTCTACTTTCTTCCCATTGGATTTCTCATGCATTGGGGCCCTCCTACCATAATCATGCCTGACTCATTATTCTAAGTAAAAAAATAAGCAAAATTGGCAACACACATGTACACTGCTAGACAGATTTTAAAACAGCAACAGAGACAAAACCAACAGTTATGATACATAGTATACATTATTGAAAATTAGTCACACTTTGGAGGTTCTTGAAGGGGAATGGTTACCACAGGCTCTACTATATTTTCAATAAAGAGCTTGAGCCATTGACCATTAACTTTAATGATCCTACCATCTTTTGGGTCCTTGATTTCAATAGCTCTAGATGGGGATACATACACTACCATGTAAGGTCCCTCCCATCTAGATCTCAACTTGCCTAGGAAAAATTTCAATTTAGAATTGAACAGCCATACCTTATTGCCAATAGTAAACTCCTTTCTCAGCAGATGCTTGTTATAAAAAGCTTTGACATTTTCTTTATAGATCCTTGCATTGGAGTAGGCTTCCAATCTCAGCTCTTCTAGCTCTGATAGCTGCAGCCTCCTGTGCATGCCAGTAGAAGTTAGATCAACATTTAATAATTTAATATCTCAATAGGCTTTGTGTTCTAACTCTACTGTCAAATGGCATGCCTTGCCATACACCAACCTAAAGGGAGACATCCCTATTGGGGTCTTATAGGCAGTTCTATAAGCCTAAAGTGCATCAGTTAATTTTAGGTACCAGTCCTTCCTATCTCCTCTCACAGTTTTCTCTAAAATATGTTTGATTTCTCTATTAGAAATTTCCACCTGCCCACTGGTCTGTGGGTGGTATGGGGTGGCAACTCTGTGTGTCACAAAGTTCTTTCTAAGTAAGTTCTCAAACTGTCTATTGCAGAAATGGCTTCCCCCATCACTAATGATAGCTCTGGGGGTGCCAAACCTAGAGAAAACATTGTCCTTCAAGAAATTGAGGATAACTTTGTGATCATTGGTTCTTGTGGCTATGGCCTCAACCAATTTAGACACATAGTCCACAGCCACAAGAATGAAATTGTATCCATAGGAAGGAGGGAAAGGACCCATGAAGTCAATCCCCCAAACGTCAGAGAGTTCAACAACAAGTATAGGTCGTAAAGGCATGGAATTTCTTTTGGAGATACTTCCCATTTTTTAACATTTTTCACAAGCTTTCCAATGCTGCCATGCATCCTTGAAGAGAGTGGGCCAATAAAATCCACTTTGGAGCACCTTTGTAGTAGTCTTGTTTTCACTGAAATGGCCTCCACAAGCGTGTTCATGACACATGGTTAGTATGTTGTGGAATTTATCATCAGGGACACACCTCCTCATAACTTGGTTTGCACAATGCTTGAACAGGTATGGATCCTCCCACTTGTAGTGTCTGATCTAGGAAAAGAATAGCTCCCTATCTATTTTGTTCCAATGTGGGGGAATCCTACTCACTGCCAAGTAGTTCACTATGTTTGCAAACCAAGGTGCATCCATGCTAACAGTAAATAACTGTTCATCAGGGAAAGAATCATTGATAGGCAGCCTATCAAACTCAGCAACTAGGATCTTGGATAGGTGGTCTCCAACCATATTTTCAACCCCTTTTTTATCCTTAATCTCAAGATCAAACTCTTGTAATAGGAGGATCCATCTGATTAATCTTGGCTTAGAATCCGTTTTAGACAAAAGGCACTTCAGGGCTGAGTGGTCTGTGAACATCACTATCCTAGATCCTAACACATAAGACCTGAATTTTTCCAAAGCATAGAAAATGGTCAACAATTCCTTCTCAGTTGTGGTGTAGTTTAACTGTGCATCAATCATTGTCTTGCTTGCATAAGCAATCACACAAGGTGTTTTGTCCTTTCTTTGCCCCAAAACTGCACCAATAGTAAAGTCTGATGCATCCCAATCAGCTCAAATGACAAAGAAAAATTAGGTGGTTGAAGGCCAGGTGCAGAGGCTAAACAACCTTTCAAAAGCTCAAAAGCTATGAGACATTCATCATTAAATTCAAAAGGAACCTCGTAGCACAACAGGTGACAAAGAGGTTTTGAGATTTTATTGAAATCTTTGATGAATCTCCTATAAAAACCACCATACCCCAAGAAAGATTTGACTTGTTTCGCAGTTTAAGGTGGGGGCAAATGTGCAATCAAATCAATTTTAGTCTGGTCTACTTCAATGCCTCTGTGGGAAACAATATGGCTAAGGACAATGCCTTGATTGACCATAAAATGACTCTTTTCCCAATTGAAAACCAAATTGGTTTCCTCACATCTCTATAGCTCTAGGCTGAGATGGTGTAGACATTGGCTAAAACTATCTCCAAAGGCAGAAAAATCATTCATGAATATCTCTAAAAACTGATCAATCATGTCAGAGAAGATGGCATACATACACCTTTGAAAAGTTGCAGGGGCATTGCACAATCTAAATGGCATCCTTTTATAGGTAAAGGTGCCAAATGGATATGTAAAAGTAGTTTTCTCTTGGTCTTGTGGATAAACAGGGATTTGGATATACCCAGAATATCCATCAAGAAAGCAATCGAAAGCTTTGCCTGCCAACTTGTCCAAAATTTGGTCTATGAAGGGCAAAGGAAAATGGTCTTTTCTGGTTTTTAAATTGAGCTTTCGATAATTAATGCACACCCTCCAACCTGTGGTTTCCCTAGTTGGAATTAGCTCACCAGAATCAGATTTAATCACAGTGATTCCAGATTTCTTAGGTACCACCTGGGTAGGTGCCACCCATTCAGAAACTGAAATGGGATAGATGACTCCAGCATCTAACAATTTGACCACCTCCTTCATCACTACCTCTTGTATGTGGGGGTTTAACTTTCTCTGCATCTCTCTAGAGGGTTTGAAACCCTCTTTCAAGTGGATTTTATGCATACAAACAGCAGGGCTGATGCCCCCAAGATCAGTAATAGTCCAACCTATTGGTCTCTTGTGCTTTTTCAACACACTCAACAACTCCTCTTCTTGCTCATCAGTGAGAGAAGAAGAAATTATTACTAGCAACTTCTAATTTGCTCCCAAAAAAATATATTTTAAGGTCTTGGGCAGCTGTTTCAACTCCACATCAGGTGGACTTATGAGTGAAGGCAACAAAGGTGCCTATGATGGTGGTGGAAGAGGCAACACAGCTGGTTTCCAAGGAGGATACATTATTGCTGGCCCCAATTCATAATTTAAGGCTTTAACCTCTTGAACCATATGTGTGGGGGCTTTCTCTTCCACAATTTCACTCTACACATTTTCAAAAATATCACACAAAGCATCACATTGTAGCAGCTTGGGTGAAGTCTCTTTCACAAGCTCATCCAACACATCAATCAAAAAGCAATCCTCACTACCAAGTGAGGTTGACTTGCTACATTGTAAACATTCAATTTTACTTTTATATTGCCAAAAGATACCTCTATTACACCTGATCTAAATTGTATAGAAGTATTGGTAGTGGCCAAGAAAGGCCAACCCAAAATCACAGAAATAGAGATAGTGCACTTGCTTGGTTCCATGTAAAGAACCAAAAAATCAGCTGGATAGAAAAACTTGTCAACCCCCAACTAACACATCTTCTATCATTCCCACATGCCTCCTTTCAAAGTCGTCAGCTAGCTATAGCACCACATGTGTGGGCTTCAATTCTCCCAAACCTAACTTCTCATAAACTGAATATGGATGTAGGTTTACACTAGTTCCCAGATCTAACAAGGCTTTCTCAATGGTGTGATCCCCAATGATGCAAGGAATTGTAGAAACTTTAGGGTCTTGGAGCTTTGTTGGGGTTGTAATGGACAACACTTGGTTCACTTTCTCAGCACAAAAGACCTTCTTAGATAGGTATATCCTAGATTGTCTTTTGTGTGTGCACAAATCTTTCAAAAACTTTGCATAGGCTGAAACTTGCTTGATTGCATTAAGTAATGACAAGTTAATCTTTACTTGTTTCAATGTTTTTATCATTTCCTCAACTTTGGCATTCCCCTTGTCAAAAGGAGAAGGTGCCTAAAGTGCATTGGGAAATGACAAATAAGGGACTGATCTCCCATTTGTTGCCTTAGCAATCTCATCAGTTTGTTCCTTATTTTTGTTTTTATTTTTTTGTTGGGGCTCATCAACAACCCCTTTATTCCACATATGCTGCTCCTGCTGCATATAATCATGGGTTGTTCTTTCATTTTCTACACTTTTCTCATCAAGCTCAACACCAACTTTGTTATCAACCAGCCTTCCACTTCTCAAAGTGGTGATAGATTGGCTTTTTCATGTGAGGAAGTCTCACCCACCATATACTGCCCTTTTGGGTTGTTCATAGGCTAACTAGCCAGTCTTCCCTCCTCTCTCCTAGTCAAAGTATTGGATAGCTCACCAAGGTGGTCCTCTATCTTCTTAATACTTTGGCTATGGGAGATAACAATTTGTGATAAAGAGTCTAAATTCTGTAATGAAACAAGAACTTGCTCTTTAAATGTGAGGGATCTAGAGGGTGCTGGGGCTGGTGCACTTTAATACACAGGTTGTGCCATAGGCTGGGCCATAGGTTGCTGGTATTGGAGCCTTGGGAAGTAATTCTGCTGGTAGGGCTGGGCATTTCTATAAGGTATGGATTGTGGCTGCTACTACTACTGGTTTTGGAAGGTATCTTGTCTCTACCTCAAGTTGGAGCGGTTTCTCCAATGATAGCCAGCAGTAGGCTGTTGTCCAACGGATTGAGCATCATTCACATGTTCCATAACAAGCTCTGGAAATTGGGTAGCTGAAGGACATTTTTCAAGGGAGTGAGTAGGGGACTGGCATATCACACATGCCTCCTCTACTTTGGTAGCCATTGGTGACTGCATTGCTCCCATGAGCTTGTCAAATTTTTGAGTCAAGCTATCCACTTTCTTTTCCAAATCATTATATCCATTAACCTCATACATTTTTCCTCTTGTAGTGTTCTCTCTCACCAATCTAGTAGGGGCCTTAATGTCCCTTGACAAAGTCTCCCTTTGCATGGAGTTTTCACTAATGATATCAAACAACTCCCAAGCCTCATCAGCTACCTTGTGGAGGTAAGTACTACCATATGAGGCATCAACCATGTCCCTACTCTTCGGATTAATTCCTTGATAGAAACTTTGAATAAGTTGCCATTCAGGAATTTGGTGATGGGGACATTGCTTTAAGAGTTCCTTAAATCTCTCCCATGCTTGGTGAAAGTCTTCAGTTGGGGCTTGAGCAAATGAAATTATGCACTTCCTCAATTGACTTGTTTTGGACATGGGAAAAAACTTGGCCAAAAATTGACATTGAAGGTCATTCCAAGATTGAATACTATTGGTCAGGAGCATGGACAGCCAAGTCCTGGCTCTGTCCTTTAGTGAAAAAGGAAAGAGTCTCAACGTGGTTGCTTCCTCTCACAAATCGGCAATTTTGAAAGTAGTGCACATTCCTAGAAATTCATCAATGTGCTTGTATGGGTCTTCCTTATTCAGGCTATGATATGAGGGCAGCATTTGTATGATGGAAGATTTAATCTCATAGTTCCCTTGGACAGTAGGGAATTGAATGCAAAAGGGAGAGTTGTACACCCCTAGTGCATTGAATTCTTTTAATGTCCTAGGTTGCTCACCCATTGCAGAAATTTCACAGTTAACCACAGGTGTGTGTAGGGACTGCTTATGTCTAAGAAGTCTCTCAACTTCAAGATCAATAAGAACAATCTTAGGATTGAGATATCTTCTCCCAAACATACACACAGCAGGAATCAGGTACAACACACAAAATTACAGCACAGATCTCAGCAAAACAATTTCAAAAACACACAACTAATACTACAGATCTAGAAAATTTACAAATTTAAAATTGTAAAAGAGTTAGGAAATGCGAACTTTAGCACAACTTGCTCCTCCAATCAGCACAGTGCTCCTCTCTAAACAACAAATCCATATCTGCAACACAAAATTAAGCTATAAAAAACTACAGCAACAATTAGTCAAACACAATACAGGCAATTATAAATCTAAATCTAAAATAAGAAAAACTTAGATCTATTAATTCTAAAAACATAGATCCCCCGACAGCAATGCCAAAAACTTGTTGAACTGCTTACCTTGTACTTATTAAAGGATTAAAAACAACAAATTAAAAGGATAAATCACAGAGAAATGGGATCAAGGTAAGCAATCAGTCCTGCAAGAACCAGGGCTGTTGCAGCAAGCTTTAATAGGTAAGTAAGGGTATGTCCAAAGGGAAATGTGCTTTAAAATGGGGTAAATCTCTAGATCTATGATAGATCTGGCACTCTATCCTAATTTAAACTAAATCAAGAAAGGAAAGAGGAGAGGTTTTTGAGGGTTGTCACTTTACTAAAACTATAGAAAATTAAAGATAAAAGCAAATGATCCAGAACTGATTAAAACCTAGATTTTAGGAAATGAAGAAAAAGATTAAAATCAAAAGAGGGAGAATAGCAGCTAGGGATTTTTGCCTTTACTGAAAATCAATTGGTTCAAAGGTAGTGCATAGAATTGATTTACAACAATCCTTCATCTGGCTACAAGCTCAGATGCAAGGTATAAGAATTTAATCTAGACCAGAGAATTGGAGTAATCCTAAGGCTATGATCGTCCACTTGAATGGTCACAGATCATCCCAGAGATTCCTCTAATTCAAGGACCTTAATTAGAATAAGTAAACTATTGTAGATGCTGTGGATGCAAGGCTACAAGCTCAAGCATCCATAGGGAGATTTAATCTAGGGAAATCAAATGCAAACAAGAGATCTATAGATCAAATTCAACTCTAAAATCTATAATGTACTGATTCAATAAAAACTTATAATACAATGTGCTCAGATCTGCAATCTGTGTAACATTCAATCCCATACAAAGCCTTGAACCTCTCAATTTACAGCTCTCAACCTCACCCTAGCTACTAAAAGGGTTTAGCCAACCATGGTTGGTCTAAAGAATGACTGGGAAAGAAGAAAGAGGGAAGGAATTTTGGGAATTCGAATTTGGCTCTCGTTCTCTCAATTTCAGGATGGTAGCTCTGTAAATTTTTTAAGCTTTTATAGTCTTCCCCTCTGTCCTCAGATCTATTTTTGCCAATCAGAGCTCAAGGGAATAATTATGTTATTCAGAGCTGCTGATGTGATTAATTTTTCTTCTAGAAACTCTCGTCCAATTGGGCCAAACTGGACAAGTATATGTGAGGTGGCTAGGAGGTTCCAATTTGTGCCCATTTATGTTCCAAAAATACCCCCCATGGGTTGTTAAAGTGCCTTAGAATGTGTGCACAGAGTTATGGAATGGGGCAGCAATTGTGACTGGAACTGAGAAGTTCCCAATTTGACTGTCGAGAGGTTCAGGGAACCTCTTGACAGGTTCTAAGTCTTCTTGGTGTTTACATCGATAGGTTGAAGTAGGGTTTCGATAGGTTGCTTGACTTCTCGACAGGTTCAGTTGAACCAGTCGACAAGATTGATAACAAAATCTACCTGTTGTCCTAGCTCTAACCAACCCCTCGATAGGTTATAATCCAACTTGTCGACTTCTTATACAGCTCTAGTTGAGTGCTCGACAGGTCCTTCTCTACTGTTCGATAGGTTGATTCAACTTCGCGCAATTGAATGCAGCTTCATGTAAGTCCTCGATAGGTTCTTTTGCTGCAACTCCAACCTCTCGACAGGTTCTGTCAACCTCTCGAGATCTTCACATTTCCACCTCAGTACCTCTCGACAGCTTGGAATACATATCTAGAACCTCTCGATAGGTTGCTTCTTTCACCTTTTACTCCTCGACAAGTTGTGGGGACCTCTCGGTAGCTTGATATTTGAACACCCCAACAGCTCGACAGCTTGGAGTGACCCCTCGACAGGTCCTATCCTTTGCTTCCACAGGTGGTACACCTCCTTGAGGTGCTGCTCTTCATCTATCAACACACAGTAGCCTCTTGGTGGGTTCAATCCTCATCAGATGCAGCTGGTCTTGCTCCCATGTGTGCCCATGTGGACACATGTTATTGCAATGGAGCTCTGAGGCTCTGTGGACTGCTTGATTGGCCGGTCTTTTGGGTTGCATGAGCACATGTTGAGCAGTAGGTTGCTTCTTTGGCATTTTTAGATGAATGTACACGCACTAAGACTGCAATTTATTACTTATCTATAAAATGCACTCAAAACACATTATTAGTCAACTCAAAGGTCCATCAAAGGTTTGGTTAGGAGGTGAAAAGTGGTATTTTTCACTACTCAACACATATCCACTCCACATTTCCCCCCCAACCCAAATCCACCACATACCTAGGTCATGCCCAATTTTCCTCACCCTTTTACCCAGGTCATACCCACATCTCCCCATACATTGGAAGGGACAACCCCATTTACCCCCATAACCAATCTAATGGCCATGATGGAGGACATGACCAAAACCTACACAGCCTGGAAGGCTTCCCAAAACCTTCCTTATCCATCCCATATATCGAATCCTCAACATTCACTCCAAAACCTCCATATATCATTCCCTTAAAATGCCAACCCCAATCAACCTTCCATAATTCACACCACACAAGGCCCCTCACATCAACCATGGGGTCATTTGAGAGGGCCTCAAGGTCTAATACCACAGGCCCAACGCCCTACACCCAAGCCCATAAAGGCCCAACACCTTAGACATAAGCCCATAAAGGCCCAATACCCCAGGCCCATCAAGGCCCAACACCTTATACCCAAGCCCATCAAGGCCCAATAGCCTTGGCCCAAGCCCATCAAGGGCCAATGCCCTATATCCAAGCCTATCAAGGCCCAAACCCAAGATCCTCATTTGCAAACCCTCCATCATTCTCCCAATATCCCACATTCACCTATACCCAACAGCCCCCCATTCCCCCTCAAATAATAGACCCATCTCATCCAATCCCTCAACCCGGCATAGGCCATATTTTTCCACATGTCTCACACCCAACCCAATATGGGGATCTATCTTATACCATCAACCATCCCTAATTCACCCATCCTCTTACCTCCCAGCTCAGCTGTCAAAATCCTCACCAAGCACAATGGCCTCACCAGGCCCCCACTCAAAACCCTCCATTGACCCACCCATTTACCCCCCCAAACACTCAGCAAAGCTTCCCCCACTTACAAGGGACTCATCAGAAACCTGCCCAAAACTTTCAAAATCCAATCAATCCCACTCCTCCCCCAATTATTATGGACACCAGCAATTAGTATGAGGAAGATGAACCCAAAATAGTGGGCCATACGTGGGGGCATTTTCCAATTTCATCCCCTCACATCCTGTGCCGACCAACCCACAGGCAGTCCAAAGTGAATGGAGGCAGCCTGTTGAGGGGCCAACCCCACCATCCAAGGAGTCAGAGCTGTTAAAAGAACAAATGAACAAAATCCAAAAATAGCTGATGAAGATGGGTAGAGCTAAAATTCATGTCACAGACTTTTTCGACTTATGCCTATTTGCGGAAGTTCCTTTGCCCCAAAAATTCAAAATGTAAACCTTTGACAAATACAATGGCACGAGCAGCCCCATTGCACACCTCAAGTCCTATTGTGGGTATATGTGCTAGTACGGTGGAGACAAATGACTCCTCATGAAAGTGTTTAAGAAGATCCTTACGGGCCCAACTTTGGGATGGTTCACTTCCCTTGAACCATCCATGATTAAAACCTAGAAAGATCTAACCCACCTATTCCAAGAGCAGTATGTCTACAACATAGACATTAAATCTAGTCCAACTAAAGTAGAAGTTCGATGAAATATTCGACAACTACCTTGGGCGATGGAGAGCATTGGTAGCCCAAGTTAGGAATAGAATACTTGATGACGAGCAAATCGAGCTGATTTTGAAAAGCACTCTGCCAGTCATCTCAGATTTCTTGGTGTACCAATAGTAGTCTAGCTTTGCTGACTTAGTAATGAATGCCAATCATTGTGAGGATGATATCAGAGAAGGACGGTTAAGCAAAACATAACCAATGGGGTCCAAAAGTTCATTGAATAGAAGAACGAGAGAAGAACCAAGACATATATACAGACAGTCGTAAATACACGACCCAACACTAGTATAACCCCATTCCAGTTTAAGGCGGCATAGTCGGCTCCAACACGAAGTGAACCGATGCAGAGAATAGGCAATGGGCAAGGGGCACAGATGACCTTGGAAAAAAGAAGGGCCCATTTTGATCGAGTCTTTACATCGTTCGGGCAATCCTTGAACATCCTTCCACCTTTGTTAGTTGAAAAAGGTCTTGTTATACCTTTCCAACCACGCCCACCACCAAATCCAATCCCCAAAAATTACGACCCCAATACTCACTGCAATTTCCATCAAGGACCAGGCCACTCGACTGATCGATGCTTTCCCTTAAAGCATAAGATACAGGATCTAATAGAGGCTGGAAAAATCATTCCTCTAGCACTACCCTAGGCGAACCAGCATGCTAACATACATCAGGTTCCCTTGCCACCACATCCACTAGGAGGAATGGGCCCAAGGTCCACTGCCAACATGATAGAAGAAGATGGTGAAGAGTTTGACCCTTCTGAATATATCAGTGTTAGAGAAACATTTATAGCACCGCAGAAGGAGGATCAGGAGAATGGAAACATAGGAGTAATCGAGCCTTTGAACTTGGCTGATTACTTCCCCAATTCATCACCCCAAGCAGAGCCCTTAGATTTAAGGATATATTTTCCAGCTTCAGCTCCCGTCAGCTATGTCCAACCCAAATTATTTCCTCATCAAACACCAACCTCAATGCACTATGTTTCCCCATTATCCCCTGTGTAATTGTGGATTTTCATCAAACCTGTCGCAACGATGCGCACTCTCTCGAAAGATATAGAGTCGCCACCCGAAGCTTTTTGTATCTCGGTATACCCAAATCAATTTTAACAGCACCGAAGTGCCAAAAATGTGACTTTGATTCACTGGTCTACGCCAAAGGCTCTTCGATAGGGGCTTCGGTTATCGATCGGGAAGGTGTTAGGCACTCGATCAACCCGCTCTAAAGCAGTCTCTACTTATGGCCAAAATAAAAGGAAAATAAAAATGAAAATAGCACTTCCCCTTTGCCCTAAGGCACTTGGATCCTATTTATGCCCCTCCACACTTGCCGAGATTTCGGTAGCGTAACGACACAAATTAGAGGATACGAGAAAAGCTAAGAAGGTAGAGGAGTAGAAGGGAGAGCCGGAGCTCTCTGGCCCTTGTAGCACCGCTATAGTCCTTCGCGTGAGGGCACTTTGGTGAGCTTCTGATAGCTTGGAAGGTTGAATGAAGGGTTCTAGCTCCTCGGGCATGATGGTTAAGAGATAGAGGAAGAAGATTAAAGGATAGTGCTGTCACAAACTCAAGGGTTTTTAATGGAGGATTGGGTCTCTAGGATGATTTAGGATTCTGGAATTTATATGAGTTTTTGGTGCACCAAAGGGAGGAAAGAATCTCTTACTCTTTTCTCTCTTTTGGAAAAATTTCAAGCCCTTAATCCAAGGGGAGGGGCTCTCTATTTATAGGAAAAGAGAGGGTTAGGGGGGTGCTTAGAGGCTAATTAAGGTTAGCCATTAGGTAATCCTAGCATCTAAGGTTTCCTAGGGTGGTTTCAAAGGCTTAGAAAGGTGTGAATTAGGTTCAATGGTAGATGATAGGGTGAGGTTTCAAATGACTAGAGGGTTGCAAATAGGGTAAACATGGGTGCAATAGTCCTAATGAAACCCATCCTAAACTTTGAGATGGTCAACAAGTCAAACCCCAAAAGTGAAATTCAAACAAAAAACCATCAGTTACTGTAGCTAAGCCTGGTGCATGTATTTGATGCGCCAAGCATAGCTACAGTGCCTGGAAGTCCAGAGCCTGAGGTGGGTCCCACAGATGCTTGGCATGTGTATTAGATGCACCAAGCCATTTTTGGAGAAAAATGGCTTGGCGCATGTAATACATGCACCACATGTGCCCCCATCCAAGTGCAATTTTGCTCGCTTTTTGGATGACCGTAACTTTTGAAGTACAACTCGGATTGAGGTGATTCTTGGCTTGTATGAAAGTTGGAAACCTCTACTTTTCGATGGCATAAGATTCAATCTTAGTAGAGGTCCCTTCTAGCCCTAGTTCATCTCTCTCCAACCATTGCTCGGGAGGGTTAACTAAGGATTTCGGAGAGGTTTCTAATGGTTGGGGGTAACTCCTAAGGGTATGGGCAAGTTCCTAAGGGTTTGGGAAGATTCCTAAGGGTTTGGAAAGATTCCTAAGGGTATGGGAGAAGCTATCGGAAGCTCAGGGGTGCGCCTTTCTCGAAGCATGTTTCGATCGGGCCTTGGGCTAAATTTTAGTGTCTACAGATGCCCCTCTTTGGTATTCGATCACTAATGATCGAATGCCAAAGACAAGAGACATTTGAAGAGGCCTAAGGCATCACTGACAGGTTCGCTGCATTCAGAACAAACCTCAAATATTAGGTGGGTAACATGGTGAGTAAATGAAAGCCCTGTATGTCGGGAAAAATGTTCGTTTCTCAAGGTGATCGGCCCCCAAGTGCTTAGCGACATTACTGGGCATAATGGATCAAGTTGTGAAAGCCTAATATGTTGTAAAAACATCTGCTCCTCGAGAAGATTGAAAATGTTTCATGTTCAAGTTTCATTCTGAATAAAATAGCTTCGTAAGTGAGAGGGTGATCGATCCATACTCAAAGATAGGTGCGAAGTAGATGTGCGAAGGTCCACAGTTTGTGTCCAATCGTGTGAGGCATTGATTGCCCCATTTGACCAGCCACGGGTGCCCCAGCATGAAGCAGGGTTCGAGGTCTTTGGGCGAACCTATCAGTCTCGAAATTGATGTAGCATGACTACCCGAGCGGAGCAAAATGATGTCGCAATACTTTTTGGGAGTACATGCCGCTTTCTGGTTATTTCTATGTAGAATTTTTTTGTTATTTTACGTGGGGTTTTATGTGGAATTTTTTGTTATTTTATGTGGAAATTTTTGTGATTTTATGTGAATTTTTATGTGGAAAATTTCTGTTATTTTATGTGAATTTTTATGACTTTTTGTTGTTCGGGATTTTGAGCAAGCTCACTGATTCGAAACCGTTTATTTTAGCACAACCGCTCGAGCAGGTCAAATTGATATCGATGCATCGTTTGAGGGTGTGTGCACCTCTTCGAGTCTGAGAAAGATTGGGCTCGGTGTGTACAACACACAAGCCAAGCCAAAATGGGCCAGGAATAGCCTAGCGCATGTATTAGACATGCCAGGCCAAATCTAGCCCGAAATAGCCTAGTGTGTGTAATACATGCGCCAGGCCAAAACGGGGCCAAATTATGCTTGGCGCGTGTATTACATGCACCAAGCCAAAACTGGGGGCTTTTAAAATGCTCGAGCCCGAGCCAAAAGGGGTCTTTTTTTGAAAAATTCTCTCCCTCCCTCTGTAAACCAAAATGGGACTCCTTCCTAGGGTTCCTTTGGATTGATTCTAAGCGTGCTTCATTGCCAGTGTTCGCTTGCGCCGATTAAACACCCGCTCTAGGCCGGATCAAGGATCTAATTTCTTTTGAGAGTAATCACTTTAAACCCATTTTTATTTAATTTTTCTTGAAATCTTTTACAATGTGGTTATAATTCTTGCTTTTCTAGATGATAAGTGAATGAAATTTTTTGCAAGTGTGATTATCCATGTTTGGTTTGATCTTATTCCATGCAAATGATTCCCTATATTTTTCTTTTTCTTGAGTTATTATATATTTTTTGATTAGGGCGTTCCTTCGTTTTTTTCTTTTCTCCTTTTTTTGATATTTTTTTTGGATTGCATAAATGCTCACACATATATTTTTCTTTTTGATTTGATTTATTTTTTTGGTTGCATAAATGCACATATATGTATTTTTTTTATTTTGTTTTTTGGATTTTTCGTTGCATAAATACACATATATGTATTTTTTAATTTTATTTTTTAGATTTTTTTGTTGCATAAATGCCCAGACATACATATATATTTTTTTCGTTTTTTTTTTTTGGATTTTTTTGGTTGCATAAATGCACACACATTCATTTTTTTTGTTTTTGTTGAAAATGCGGGTGATTTGATGATGACTTTTTTGAAAATGATGATGATGATTAGGTTTTACTTACCTCCATGTTAGCCTGTTTAGCAAATGATTTCTTGCTACCTACATTTCTAGATTCTATTGCTTGTATCCGTCTCAAAATGTCGAGCAAGGAGGAGTACGTGCAGGAGGAGGGGCAGGAGCAAGAAGATGGGCCGAAAGTGGCCTATGGTTCCTGAGGGGAACAATTTTTTATAGTGCAACGCTCCTCCTGTCCCTGGTACAAAATGTAGGGCGAGGCTGCCCATACCGGTCTCCTTCATTAGCAGTACATTCATGTGTCCAACTTTGGTATCGCCGACAAAGTAACAAAATAGGCTTTGTTGTTTTATGTGTACTTGTTTTATCTTTACCATCTGACACCTCTTTATTTGGATGCAGGACTTGCCTTCCATCACCTTTCGAGGAGGCTGGCTGGACCTTCAGCACTTTTATCTCTACCTCCCTCCGGTCGTGAAGTTCCTTCTTGTCCAGGCTGGTTTCAGGGACTTGCTCTCGTGCCCTATCATGCTGGCCGACACGGCCTATCTAAGGGCCTTGATCGAGCACTTTTGTCCCGAGACTATGACCTTTCATATGGCCATGGCAGAGATGACTCTTAAACCTGTCGATTGGTCTATGATTACGGGGATTTGGATAGGGGGTATCCCAGTGGCCGACCTTTTTGTGCTCAGTTGGGAGCTGACCTTTTCATGCTCAGTTGGGATGAGGTGATTCAGCTAATCGGGGAACATCCCACCTCCACAAACCTGCATGGTTCCGAGGTTAAAATGTCCTGGCTATCTAATCTATTTACGGAGAATAAACTAGTGGACCTGAGGTAGCCAGATGTAGATATTTTCATTGAGCCAGAGTGTGCGGTGATGTTGGCTCGCATTTTGCTCCTCTTCCTACTGGGCAAGACCTTCCTCTCAAATGCCAGAGATGATCGGGTCTCATTGTCCCTTCTCAGTCTTATGGTAAATTGGGACGACATGCACAGATATGACTGGGGTGGGGCTGGATATGCCATTCCGATGTCTAGCCTATCCTGAGTCTCATTCGGGAACTCGGTTTTTATTGTTGGCTTCTGGCTAGCGATTGAGGTAACGACTGACTCCTTTGCTTTCCTTGGTTTGTTGGTTAGTCATCTATCCTGTTTCTAACATACCCCTTCTATATACTATTCTTTTCAAATTTGGGGCTATGTGCACTTCCAGCCTGGCCGCCCCCCTCTTGCATTCTGACGTATACATGCATCCACCCATGAGCAACTAGAACACACACCGCCGCAAGGACATTGATATGAAGCATCTGGAGATGGGCCTGAGGTCCCAGTTTGACCTACTGATCCTAGAGTAGGTATGGCTATTTCTCTCTTTTCTTTCTCAGCATTTCTTTTTATGCTACCTGCTTGGCTGACGGGACACTTTTCTATCTGGGCAGGTTATCTATGATCCCTACATTGGTTCTCCTTTTTAGGATCGAGCTGCTGTGGGTCCGTCTCGCTTCTTTGTTGACCGCCACATCATCTTCTTCTACGAGGCCTGGGCCAGGGCATACTACTTGGGAGAGAGAGTGGTCCACCAGTATTGAGATCACTTTGTCGTGCCACAGGCTCCTCCTGTGGATGTCATGTCTCCTGGGGGTACTATTGAGGAGCTCTCTACCTAGGGGGTATTGTTGAGTCTCTACCCTATCGGTCCATTCTTTCGCGCTTCGTACCTGATGCCAATTTCCTGGCCTTCGGCGTCTGTGATCTCAAGTGTTTCTCTTTTCTTTAGACACATTTTTAGCATTTCTGATTCAGTTTTTACTTCTACTAACTGAAACCTTACTCCTTTTAACAGTTTGAGCAGGGAGGTGGCTCCGATGATGATGATGATGCGACGGCGGGTACCGCTGATGCTACGGGTGCTGGCCCCTCAGGCACCTCTAGTAGTTCAACTGTTGAGGTTTAGGGAACTTTTAGACGCCTCGATGATGCCTTCCTTGGGGGTTTATGTAAGGCCGTAGAGGAGCGGGCCCGTATAGCTATTAACGCAATCCAGATCCCTCCTCCATAATTGGTTCCTGGGGTAAGCAAGTTTTCTCTTTATGCATGCTTGTTTCTCAGAAAAATGCATGTGCTGGCACCTGTAGTTGAATGTCTTTTTCCTTTTTGTGTAGGACTACAAGTCAGTGGTGAACCAAGTAAAGTATTACCACAACATAGTCGGTCTTCAGGACGTGGAAGTGGTGAGTAGTTCCAATCATTGTCTTGCTATTTTTCTCTTTCAACTGATCTTGACTGATGGCTTTGGGTATGACTTTCAGCGTGCTCGTGAAAAGGAGTCGCACTCCTTGCTTAGCCGACTTTCTCAGGCGTGGGCCCGAGTGGGAGATGTCCAGACATATCAGATCACTTCGTGCAGGCGCAAGAAGTCCAAGGGCACCAATAAGGAATAGGCTTTGTTTTTGAGTTTTCAAACTTTGAGACTTTCTAGGACACCTTTTACTTTTGGATTTTGGAAATATGTATTGGATGATGTGACATTGTTATTATTTTCGGATGGCTTTTTTTCAGCTTTTATAGATGGATGTTGGTGCCTTTCCTTTTAATTACATGCTCTATCTCTCCTTTGCTAGCTGTAGTGTATCAGATTGCTTGTAGGATGGGTTTGATTTTGTCAAAAGGGATGGCCTCCAGGGCCACATACTTTGTTAACACTTGGCCACTATTTCCATGCCGGCGTGGATTTTTCCTGCACGAAGATTTATACAAGTTAGATGTGACCAAAAACCAATTTGCCCCTCTGTATAGGGCCTATTGTGTGTCTTTTTAGGTAAGAGGCATAAAGTGTAGGCAAGCCATCAAGGGATCAGTAAAAACTCCCTCCTAACCCACACTTTTTTGCTTGTGGGGGCCTCAGTAACCTGGCACATGTATTACATGTGCCAGGCCAAATCTGGGGAAAATTACACTGGCACATGTATTACATGTGCCAAGTGCTTCTAGAGGACAGTGGGGCCTTTTTAAGCCCGAGGATGCCCTTTTTTCTTCTCTCTTGACCTTAACTTGCCATTTTTTGCTCCCCTTTTTTTCCTTTTCTTGCTCCCAAGGTGGGTCCATCGTCCTACATTGGATTTGTATCTTTGGGAACATCTTTGTATGTCAATGGACCCACTTTCCAACCCTCCTCTCATGGGGGATCTGGGACCACGATACTTCTTTGGGCGTGGGGAACAATTTTCTTGAGAGCATGAATGAGAGCGAGCTTGCGTGTTTGGATCGGCTTGGCTTGGCTCATCTGGCGTCCTTCCTTGAAGTTCCTCCACTTTGGGATTTTATTTATGTCGCGGCTTCATTTTGGAGAGTTAACACCCATGTCTTCCATTTTGGGAATCGTGAGTTGACTCCTATCGAGGAGCCCTCCAATCTATCGGGTTTGAAGCTGGATAGAGACCTTGCGAGAGTGCTGCTGAAACTGGGTTACCCCAGAGCCATTTAGATCACTGTGGGCTTGAAGAAAAATAATTATGAGAAAAGTCTCATTGGGGGGCCCACCAGGTGTTCGGTGAAATTCCTAAGAGAACTTTTTGAAGAGGAAAGCCTATGAAAATTGGCGATAAAAAATCCTCATAAAGTGAAGGCCTTTACCCTTTGCCTTATCTCCAAGTTTCTTTTCTATACTGGGGGAGAGAGCTTCTCGCTTGCACTATGTAATGTCTTGGTAGAAAAAGAGGGAGGCCGCATTGTGATGCATATGGTGCTGGCGGAGCTTTATCGCTGCCTTGATGCCTTCGCTCTGGGCAAGGTAGAGGGCCTCCGGGGATGTCCCATCTTGCTCCAAATTTGGCTTGGGGAGCATCTTGCCATCTTGGGACTTTTTTAAGTAGTAAAAAATGCCAGTTTTCACCCCTTAACTTGACCTTTGCAAGACCTGTGAGCACATTAATAAACCTCTGTTGAGTCTGTTTTGTAGATAGCAATAAAAGATAGGAAAGATGTAGAAAACCATTCAAGAATGCCACACAAGGAAGTTTATCTCTCAGCACAGTACAGACCCAGCAATAGCACACCATTGGACCCTTGGGGTGTGTGGCAACAGCAGGGCAAGGTGAAGGAAGTGAGAACAAGCTGAAAACATCCTATCGTGAGGCTATCTGAAGACTTTGATAGGAGCTGAGAGCGAAAAATGGAGGAATTCGTGCAGTTGGAAAGGTTTCGTTAGGATCTGAAGGTAGGGAAAGGATGGATTCGTGTGGATTGAGGAGTTCGATAGGATCCAAGAACCTATCAAGCAGCTGAAAGAAAGGAAGAAACCATCCTATCAAAAGCCTGCCTAAGGTGTAAGGGGAACCTATCGAATGGTTTCTTGAATCTATCGAGATGGAGATGTTGGAACAGAACCTACCGAAGGGTGCTGAGCCTTTCAATAGGAGTGAGAGAATCCTATCAGAATGATGGCATGCAGAGCTAAACCTATCAAAATGGTCCTCCAACCTGTCGAAAAGCTTCTCCAACCTATCAAATGCTCCAGACAAAGGGCTGAGAATGCTGAAGCTTAAAGAGAAGAATCATCCTATTGGAACCTATTGAAGAGACCTGAGAACCTTCGAAAGGGGCCACAAAGCTCCATTTGAACCTGTCGGAAGCTTCCTGAACCTATCAAAATCATGTGAAGAACTTCTCAAAAAATCAGCTATGCACACACTGAAACTTGGTGACCTGCTACACGTAAATCTAGGCACCTTGGTGACCAACATGATGATCCAAAAGATGCCCTAGGAAATCCTAACCAACCCATGTACTCTAACAGAACTCTAACAAACTCTGAGGACCTTCTAGAAGGGAAGATGGGCAGGAAAAATAGGAGGGAGCTATATATTGAGATCCCCAATTGCAATTGGGGGAGATCGAGATTTGGATCAAATTTTGGAGATCAGAGCTTGCAGCAAAATTCCATTTTCCCTCTTTTAGCTCAACTATGGTTGGCTAATTCCCTAAGAGTAGCGAGGAGAAATGTTAGATCTATAATTAGGTAAGGTTGAGTGTTGTTGTGGGTTAATTGCTGCACAGACTACAGATCTGAGAGTATTTCATTGTAGAGCGAGTTTTATTGTAATGTAAATGTTGTTTTTATTATTTTAATTGGATCTATAGTTCCTTTGGTTTCATTTGGTGCTTGATCGAATTTGTGCAGAGGAGTCTGTTGATCAGCTCACCCACTTAACTGGTAGACCTCTTAGATACCAGCTGATCTCCCTAGATTTGATATCCCTATAATTTCTTGTGTCTGTGACCTAGAAATTACAACATCTATAGTGATTTTAATGCTTTGGTTGAAACCTTTGGTTTGGAGGAATTCCCTAGGATGATCTGTGACCATTAAAGTGGACAGATCATAGCCTTAAGAGCAGTCAAATCTCTGGTTTCAATTGGATTCTTCTACCATAAACCTTTGGATCGGATGAAGTCTATAGGATGGCTTGTGACCATTAAAGTGCACAGACCATAGCCTTAAGATCAGTTAAATCCTTTGGTTTAGAGTGGAGCCTTCTACCCTACAGCTGTGCTTGTAGCCAGCTGAGGGATTTGTGATCTATGAACCCCTATAACATGACCAACTCAACCTGATTGCAGTGAGACCAATCTCCAAGCTGCTCTTCTCCATTTTCTATTTTTAAACCCTTTCACTTGTAAGATCTAGATCTCTGGACTCGATCTCAGCTAATTTGCATTTCTTGTGTAGTTTAGCTTAAGTGACAATCCTTTTTAACCTCTCCCCTATCTTTTAGCTGACTTAGCATTAGTCAGGGTGCCAAATCTCTTACAGATCTGGAGAATTACCATATTTTGAACTCACCTCCCTGTGGACATTCCCTTACTTACTTTTATTTTAAAACTTGCTACAAAAAGACCCTGTATCTTGCAGGTCTAGGATATTTTTTGTTGTGCTGAATCCATCCCCTATTTTACTCTAATTTTATTTTCTCTTTATCATTACATAATAAATCAGCACATTGAAATTCTCCAACAAGTTTTTGGCGCCACTACCGGGGAGGTGTTTTTGAAATTGGTATATCTAAGTTTGATTTAGTTTTAATCATAGATCTATCACAGTTTGTTTGAAAATTTTCACTAACTCTGTTTGTAAGTTTTGTTGTTTTCTAGTATTTTGTATGTATTTCATCAGATCTGAAGCTGCTGAAAAAGAGGAGCATTGTGCTGGAGGCTGCTCTTGAGTTTGCATCCCTCTACTCCCCTTTATTTGTCAGATCTGTTAATTTTTAGATTCAGTAGTCATTTATTTTTATTCTTACTTGTTGTGTTTGAAGATTTGCTCTGCATTAGATCTTGAGTGGTGTATGTTTGGGAGAAGAACTCTCCAACCTCAGATTGTCCCTTTAAATCCAGAGGTTGAAAGGCTTCTCAGATTTAGACAAACTCCACGCATATCTGTTGCAGCTGAATTTCTCGAAATGGGTGAGCAATAGCATCCTAGAACTCTCAAAGAGTTTAATACACCAGGGGTTACAATTCCCCCTTGTGCATTCAGTTCCCAGCTGCTCAAGGAAATTATGAAATAAAGTCTTCCATAAACCAGATGCTAATCTCATTTCATGGCCTGACCAAAGAGGATCCTTATAAGCACATTGACGAATTCTTAGAACTCTGCACCACTTTCAACATCACATGTTTGGGGGAGGAGGCAACCAGGATGAGACTCTTTCCTTTTTCATTGAAGGATAGAGCCAGGACCTGGTTGTCAATGCTTCAACCCAACAGCATTCAGTCCTGGAGTGACCTTCAATGTCAATTTTTGGCCAAATTCTTCCCCATGTCTAAAACAAGCCAGTTGAGGAAAGGCATCATCTCATTTGCCCAAGATCCAACTGAGAATTTTCACCAAGCTTGGGAGAGATTCAAGGAACTCCTAAAGAAATGCCCCCACCATCAAATCCCTGAATCGCAATTGGTTCAAAATTTTATCAAGGGATTGATTCGAAAAGCAGAGACATGGTAGATGCTTCTTGTGGTGGCACCTACCTCCATAAAACTACTGAGGAGGCTTGGGAGTTGTTTAATATCATTAGTGAGAATTCCATGCAGAGAGAGACCTTGTCTAGGGACTTAGATCCTCCTAGATTGGTGAAAGAGAATACCACCAGAGGGAAGATGTTTGAGGTAAATGTGTAAAGTGATTTGGAGAGGAAAGTGGACAGCCTGACATTGAAATTTGATAATCTCATGGGAGCAATGCAATCACCCATGGCTGCTAGGGTGGAGGAGGCATGTGCTATCTGCCAGTCCCTTGCTCACTCCCTTGAAGAATGCCCATCAGCTGTCCAGTTTTCAAATTTTATTACAGAGCATGTGGCTGCCACTCAGTCCTATGGGCAACAACTTGCTGCTGGGTACCAATGGAGGAACCACCCCAACTTAAGGTGGAGACAAGATGCCTACCCAAACCAGCAGTAGCAGCAACAGCAGCCCATGCTTTACAAAATGCTCAACCCTACCACCAAAGTTATGTTCCCAAGCCTCATTACCAGCAGCCCATGACCCAGCCCATGCAGCAATCTGCACCCCCTCCAGCTGTGAGATCAACTTGTTTCGAGGAATAAGTTCTGGCCTCACTGTAAAATTTGGGTCCCTTAACTCAAACTGTGCACCTCACAGCCAAAGCATTAAAAAGATAGATGATTATCTTGGTCAGCTGTCTAATGCTTTGACTAAGAGAGAGGAAGGGAGGATGCCTAGCCAACCACTGGATAACCCAAGGCGACAGTATGTAGTGGGTGAGGTTTCCTCCACCTATGAGGAAGCCAAATCCATTACTACATTAAGAAGTGGAAGGCTGGTTGATAACCAAGTTGGCTGTGAGACTTTGAAAAATTTTGAAAAAGGCAAAGAGGTGGTTTTTGAAAGGGCACAACAAGGGCCACCAGTGGTGGACATGAAGGGGCTACCAAATGAGAAGAAAGAGGATAATGATGATCCTCAAGAAAAGAGAAAACTAAAAAAAAAAAGATGACTAATTGGCTAAGGCTGCAAATGAGGGAGAATCCCACATTTGCAATTTCCTAAAGCATTGCAAGCACCTTCCCCTTTCGACAAAGGGCAAGGCAAAATAGAGGAAATGATGGAAACTTTTCAGCAAGTAAAGATCATCTTGCCTTTACTTGATGCAATTAAATAAGTTCCAGCCTATGCCAAGTTTCTGAAGGAGTTATGCACCCATAAAAGACAGTCTAGGAGACACTTATCCAAGAAGGTCTTTTCAGTAGAAAAGGTAAAGCAAATTTTGTCTATTGCTACCCCCACAAAACTTTAAGACCCTAGAGTGTCCACTATCCCTTGCATCATTGGGGATCATAAAATTTAGAAAGCCTTATTGGATCTGGGAGCTAGTGTGAATTTACTGCCATATACAGTTGATGAGAAGTTGGGCTTAGGAGAGTTGAAGCCCACACATGTGGTCTTGCAATTGGCTGACAGATCTGAAAGGAAGTCTATGGGGGTCATTGAAGATGTCCTGGTGGGAGTTGACAAGTTCTTTTACCCTGCTGACTTTTTGGTGCTACACATGGAGCCAAGCAAATGTGTTTCTTCCATACCTGTGATTCTAGGCAGGCCCTTTTTGGCCACTGCTAATGCCTGTATACAATACAGGTCAGGAGTCATGGAAGTCTCCTTTGGCAACATGAAAGTAAAGCTGAATGTGTACAACACAGCTCATCAACCCCCTCTAGATGAGGCCTGTTTTTCCATTGATGTACTAGAGGAGGCTGTGCATGAAAATCCACATTAGTTGATACAAGGCAATGTTGGGTTCACAAATATAAAACAACACTCAGGGAATGGACATTTGCTACAGAAAAGATCCAAGAAAGGTGCCAAGTTTGATGAGCCTGAGGAGACCGTAGACCTTTGAGATCCTTCAGATTAGCCCCTGAAGTTCAGTATGTATCATATGTACCATACTTTGCTTTTATTTTAGGTGTTTACTTTGTTGTTGATTATTTTTTTTTTCTTCTGCAATAAAAATTGCCATGCTAAATACTAGGCCATCATTTCAATATTACTAGCTGTCCCGAGATAATGGGAGCTTGTCCACAAGGGAAACAAACTGTAGAGTAGCACAGCAGAAGAGCCTGCTGAGTGCTGAGGTTGAGAGTGCCCTGGAATGTAGCCTTATTTGGATTTTAGGAGCTTTCAATAGGTCAAGTTCACCTTTCGTTAGGTCACACGGTGATTTCGATAAGATATTTGATGGTTTCGATAGGAACTGAGGCCTATCGGAAGGATGGTTCCACCTATCAAGATATTTGATGGTTTTGAAAGCTTTGTCAGCTAAGCTTTCGACAGGACGCATGACCCAATCGAAACCATCCAATTCATCCTATCGAAATCGTATTTCACCCCTTATATACCTGTCGATAGGTGTTGTTGTCCTAAGTGTGCATGATTTATTTGTATTTTGAAAATAGATATTTCAAAGTATAGATTATACTGAAATTGGAAAACTAAAAAAAAAAAGAAAGAAATATCAGCACAGAGAGAAATTAATTAGCCTGCAAGATCAGGGCCAATTGTAGCAAGTTTTAAATGTAAGTGAGTAAAAGATCGTCCGCAGGAAATTGATTTAAAATATATGATAAACCTCCAGATCTGAGCTACCAGATCTGGCCTTTGATCCTATCTACAAAGCAAATAAGATGGGAGGTTGAAATTGTCACATTAACTAAATGATCTAAAAGTAAAATTAAAACTAAGTGATCCAGATCCAAGTTGGGGGAATTGGATGCAAAATTAACAAGAATGGAGAAATAATAGCTACTTATGCTTAGTAATTGATTACATAGTGAGAAATGGTGTAACACAGTTGAGAAAGTATCAAATCTTCATCTGGCTACCAGCTCAGATGTAAGAGAAAATAATTCAATTCAAAGATTAGAATTAAGTTGAACTTATGGCTATGATCTGTCCACTATCATGGACACAGATCATTCAATAGTTTTCAATCCAAAGACTTGATTCAGAACATAAGCACCACTACAAATGCTCTAAGAACCAGGTTACAAACACAAATTCTCACAGGGATAGTGAATTAAGGGAAATTACTTAAAAGCAACAAATCTAAAGGAGTCTAATGAGTGAGGAGATCACAATGAACCATCAACATGAATTCGATTGAGAATGTACTGATGAAAGCAACCTTTTCAAATCCACCATTACAATTACAGAGCACAACTTAAAACAGCTCTCAGATTTGTAGTCTTGCATATAATTCTCACTTGAATTATACAAGTATCTCACAGTTCTCAGTTACAGACAAAAGCTAGGCTATTACAGAGGTTTCAGACAAGCTATCTTGATCTGGATTGGAAATGGGGCAGCAGGAATGAAACTCAAATTCTAGATATCCAAATTGGGCAAATAGTTCATCTATTTATAGTTTTCCCCAAGTCCAGCTCAGATGTGTATCAACCAATCAGAATTGGTTAGATCCATATCAACTAATAGGAGTTGAGCATAAGGATCCAGATATGTTCTGGCCAATCAGAACTACTTGATATGGTTCAGCCAATCAGGAGATAGAGGCATCAATTCTGTTAGGAAATTCAAAAATCTGTTTGAGCTTCTAGAAGTTCCTGCCAAGTAATTTCATCTTTGGGTGTTCACATGGAGTGGAATATGCCTCTGGTTCGTGCTCAGAATCTTCCAGAATGCTCCTGGGTTTTTAAATGCATTGGGGCACATGCAGAGATTACTGAAATACCCTTGCAGATGTTGGGAATCGTTAGAATATGATTTCGCACAGATTGGGGGCCTTTTCAAAAGGAAATGTGACTTCTGGAGCTCTATTCGCACAGATTGGGGGTCTTTTCGAAAGGACAAGTAACTTCTGGAGCTCTATTCACATAGATCTGGTGCTGTTCGCAAGGAGTTTTCTTCTTTTCGAAAAGATCATCAGCGAGTTTGGTTCCTTTCGAATAGATCAAGTGCTCTTCGAAAACCAAGCCTAGAGCTTTAGTTCTTTTCGCAGTGTTCAGGTTCATTTCGAATAGTTCAGGAATCCTTTCGAATAGCATTCTGTAGTGCATTCTTCTTTTCGAATAGCTTCAAACTTATTTCTAGGATGAAACCAGGCCTTTCTCTTCTTGAGTTTAGGCATTTTGACAGTCAATGAGGTTGTCCCTTCTCCTTCTTCCTCCAGATCAAGATGGGTCATCATCTTTTTGGTACCTTTTAAGCTACTTTCAGAGTTAAGCCTGCCTTTGTTGTTAGCTGTAAAACAAACACTAAAGCACTTATTCTCTCAAGGGTCTATCAAGGCCCAGATTAAGGGGTGGAAAATGGTATTTTCCAGTTCTCAACACAGCCCCAAACCTAAGCTTTGCTAGTCCCTGAGCAAAGACAAAATTAAAAATAGAATAAAAAGCCACTTTTTTAGGGAACACAGTTGCATTTAGCATATGAAACAAGCCTTTTAAACCCCTAGGTGATCCCTAGTGGAGGAGTGAAGTCTCCTGAGGGTTTTCAGTGAAGGTACCCACAAACTTCTCCAATACTTCAGTAAATATCAATGCAGTTATGTTAAAACAGACTTTAATTCAATCAGATTATTCACACCTGCATTAGTCAAGCTGTAAGAGGATCCTCAAGAAAACATCAGTTCAAAACTAAAATTTTGCTGTAATTCCTCTTACCATTCACTCAGTTTGTGTCAAAAAGTTTTTAGAAGAAAAATTAATGAAAAGCTTGCCTTCTATTTGAGAATCCTGCTATGATGTTACCCCAAATAAGTTGATTTCAAACCCAACTCTCACCAGGGTTTTCACTCAACATGCAAGTAGGAGGGTTGTACTATTTCACACAGCTCAAGAGCAGTTACAGCCTTCAAATAGGACTGTAAGCAGGAGCATAGGCATTGCTTTTTAGTTCTGAATTCACTGCTTTTTTCACCATAGATTACACAAATCCTTATCTCCATGTGACAGCTCAATCCATCTTTGATAAGTAAGGACTTTAACTTGGGTTGTAATGTGGCTTATGGGTGAAATTTATCAAGAATAAAGGGGTGGAATGGAGTTCGAAATTGAGAAGTCAGTCAAGGTATGGAGGTGATAGACACACCTTCTTCAATTCAACATAATTTCATCTTCTTTTTTGAATTTTCAGAGCCAAAGTGGGCATCTTTTTCTCTTTCTTTTTCAAACTTCCAATGAAATGACTTTTCCTTTTTTTTTTTTTTTTTTTTTTTTAAGCAACATTGACTGGAATGCCACATTTCTTCTGCAGATACATCATTGCCTTCAATTATTTTTCTTTTTCTTTTACCAAACTGTTACCCAACTCTCCTTTCTTCAGCTTTCTTTCCTTTACCTTCTGAATTCTTAGAGTGAGGGTTAGGCTAAATGAGGTTGATGAGGTTTCAAAGAAATCTTGGATTTATAAAGCTCAAATGGTGTGTATCAAGGGCAGTTTCAAAAGGTGGGGCATTTTGAAGTTCAAACTATCCAAAAGGAGGCCTTACATCATGCCTTTAATATCATGATTGCTGTCAAGCTATTTTAATTTGGATATGTGTAACTTCTAGTGATAACAAGCAGGTTCAAACAGTCCCTAGAGCAGAAAAAATTGCCAATTCATATCTCCAAAGAATACATTTCAGGCCCAAATCTCACTGGGTGTGGTTTTCTATCAAATTCCTAAGATATATCATTACTGTTTTCTCTCTTTTTAGGTTTACTGAAACATCAATTTTCTTTTGGAAAATTTCTGACATTCACTTTATGACAGTATTAGAATTACACTAGAAATCAATTTAAAAAAGTTTTAACTTCCTCACTTTTCGAAAACAAATAGGTGTGAAATCACTACAATTTCAAAAATTCTGCTGATCATAGACTGCATTGATGTTAACTAAACTATTGGCATTTCTGCCACACCGCCAAACCTATGAGGATCAGTGTCCTCACTGGTCCAGAAGTGGATAAGCAAAAAGAAAAGAAAAAAACAATAAGCACAATGACAAAGAAAAAAAAAACAAAAGCACAGTAATTGAAAATTAACAAAAGTCAACAGTAAACATTAATTACACACTACACAAAAAAGAAAAAATAATTTACAAGGTAGTCTAATAACTAGGGTCAAAATCTGCATCATAAGTTGGTTCAATGGAATTTGTCATAGACTGGTTGTCTAAGTTGATCTGTAGCTGGGCTCGGATAGATTTGAGAAAGGTGAAGATATGGCTAATTGTGTCAGGTGTGTGCGTGGTAGGCAGTGTAGTGACTGGTATGATTGATGTAGATGGTTGAGGAGCAATAGGTGGGATGACTGTAAAGGGGGAGGTAGCCAAATGAGTGAATTGGGGGGAATCAGGTACTGGGACAGATTCATGCCCAATATTCTCCAAAATAGATCCCATCAAAGATGAATAAGCTTCAGTGGTGAATATTTCAGGTTCAGGAGTATGGGTGATTTCAGGTGTATGAACTGAATGGGTTGGTGAACTTGAGAAGCTTTGTAGGAGAGGAGTGCTAGGTGAGTTTTCAACAAAATCTATGGGTATATCTAGGAAATCATTAGGTGAAATAGGTGGTGTAAGAATGGCTGGAATGGTTGGAGTTGGGGGAGAATCTGCAATTTGGATTGTGGTGGTGATGAGTGCTGGAACTGCTGGGATAGGTGATGGGATAGGTGCTGTGATAGGTGAGGTGGGTAAGATGGTGGTCTCCTCAACAATTGTAGTGGGTTCAATGGCAGCTGCAGGTGCAATGGGTGCAGCTAAAGAGCTGGTCACCTCAGGTTCCGGTATAGCAGCCTCTTCCCTCATTCTATTCAACATGGTTTGGCTTGTAGTCCAAGCCCTCTTCCCAAAGGCATGAGGGGTTACAATCTCAAATGGCTCTTGCTCATCAATGTCAAATTTAGCTCGTAGTAGAGCTGTGATCAACCTTCCAAATGGTATTCTAGCTATTTTCTGTTCCTTCTTCATTTTGGCACTGATGTCAGCCATTGCTTCAAAAATCAGCATAGGGGCATTAAAGAATTGCCCTTTAGAAAAGTGAAAGAGGGCCTCCAAAATGGGTGTCCTTCTTTCTTGACTGTGTCCAGTGACATACAAACACCCTCTCAAAATGGAATCCATCAGTAAAAATTGGGATGCTAAGTCTCTCCTCATGATGGACTGCCCAGTTCCAACTATGCCTTGGGTTAGATGGGCAGCCATTTCTCTAAAAGAAGCTATCTTTGGTGCAGCCAAAGGGCCAGGAGGATCGAACTGAAATGGTTTCCCCAAGGCATTTCCAATGTCTTCATAAGTGATGGTTAAATCACAATCATCAATAAAAATTACTAGAGTTGGGGCATCGGCATCCTTCTTAGTCACTTTCACCATGTTCTGGTACCATAATCTCACCATCCTTGGATAAATTTTCTCTGGAAGAGGGGTCAGGATGTTACTCAATGAAGCATCCCTGATGTAGTTCAGGGATAGCTTACAATCTAGTTTGTTTAAGAAAAATTTCTCATCGACATGAAGCTCTGGGATCAGCTTCTGAGCTTCAATGAAAGGGTTTGGAAGTACCAGATGTTTAGGAAGAGGAGGAAGCTCAGTCTCAGGAATAGGGTCAGCTTCTGGAATGGGTTCCTCAATTCTAACCTTCTTTCCCTTCTCAATCCTATAAGCCTTATCCATCGATAATTTCCTCTTGGCTAATGTTTTAGCTTTTCCTTTGGTGGAGGGTTTACTAACTTTCTTAGCAGAAGACCTAGGGAACATCTTAGCCAGAGATTTTTCAACTTTCCCCATTTTAACAATTTCTAAAAACTTCTTCAAATATTTCCTCCTTCTAACAACAATGACCAGACAACTCTCTTGAGTCCCAGACAATGTATGCTTACACAGAAATCAAATTTATAAAGCATAGACAGAGGATATGAAGAGAAAAATGCCAAAACCTAAGGTTTACTCGAAATCTCTGATCGCTTGATCAAATCCACCAGAATCAGAGGCAAAAGAGTCTTCTCTTCAAGCTTAATTAGTGGAAAAGAACTGAAGGAAATTGGATCTGAACTCCAAAAGAACGCAGAGATGGAAAAAAAATGTGTTTTCTGCGAACCAGGATACGCTGGAAATGCTTTCAAATACAAAACCCTCAATTCGAATGGGTTTAAATACGCTTAAATTGATTTCACAAAGCATTATTGAAGTCTTCAAAAAGTTCAAAAAAGTCCTTTTCAAAAAGTAGAATGGCATCAGTACCTTTTGCAAAGCAAATGGCTTCAGAAACATCTATTCGAAAAGCAAATGGCTTCAGAAACATCTATTCGAAAAGTAAATGGCTTCAGAAACATCTATTCGAAAAGTTCTGCATCTATTCATAAAGTTTATCATTCTTTTCGAGCAGTTGTGGTTACAGATTCAGATCCTTTTCGAAAAGGAGATTATACTTTTCGAAATGAATTTTTCTTTGCAAATTGATTTTTCATATTGACTGTAAAACTTTTTGAATTGAGTGTAAACTTATCGAATTGATTGTAAAACTTTTCGAAAAGTAAGAATTTACTTTTGAACAAATGTTCTGAAGTACAGAATTGATTTTTATTTTTTTAATTTTTTTTTTAACAAAATCTCCATATTAAAATCATTAGAATTTATTATCCCCATCAATTAAAACCACAAAGCTTTCAGAACTTATGACTCCTCAAAGAAATTTTACTAAAACATGACTAATACAGAGAAAAACATTACACAAAACTATGCAAAAATCACAAAACAGACACAACTAAAATACATATGATATAGTTGTGTGACATCAGATTTGTGGAGGCTCTTGATGATAGATGGTCATCACAGGCTCCAGTATATTTTCAATGCATGGTTTGAGCCTCTGACCATTTACTTTCAAGGTTCTCCCATCACTTGGGTCCATAATGTCAACAGCTCCGGATGGAGATGCTTGAATGATAGTATATGGCCCTTCCTATCTGGATCTCAGCTTTCCAGGAAAAAACTTGAGTTTTGAGTTGAATAACCATACCTTAGAGCCAGCTGTGAACTCTTCTCAGCAGATTTTTGTCATAGAAAGCCTTAAATTTTTCTTTGTAAGATCTTGCATTGGTGTATGCATCCATCCTCAGCTCTTCCAACTCAGAGAGCTGTAGTTTCCTGTGATTACCAGCAGTAGTAAGATCCATGTTTAAAGTTTTAATGGCCCAAAAGGCCTTATATTCTAACTCCACTAGTAAATGGCATGCTTTACCATAGACCAATCTGAATGGGGACATGCCAATTGGGGTTTTATAGGCTGTCCTATATGCCCACAATGCATCATTCAGTTTAAAGGACCAAGCCTTTCTGTCCTTCCTCACAGTCTTTTCTAGTATATGTTTGATTTCTCTATTGGAAATCTCCACTTATCCACTGGTCTATGGATGATATGGAGTAGCTACTCTGTGAGTCACAGAGTACTTTTTCAATAGAGCTTCAAAATGCTTGTTACAAAAATGGCTTCCCCCATCACTGATAATGGCTTTGGGGGAACAAAACTTGGAAAAGATGTTATCCTTTAAGAATTTAAGGACAACTCTGTGGTCATTGGTTTTAGTGGTTGTGGCTTCAACCCATTTGGATACATAATCCACAACTACTAAAATGAAATTAAAACCATTTGAAGGAGGAAAAGGTCCCATAAAATCTATCCCCCAAATATCAAATAATTCAACTACCAAAATGGGCTATAAAGGCGTTGAATTTCTCTTGGAAATGCTGCCCAATCTCTGGCAGTTCTGACAAGACTTACAGTGCTGCACTGCATCTTTGAAGAGTGTGGGCCAATAAAATCCACACTGCAAAACCTTTGCAGTAGTTTTGTTTCCACTAAAATGACCTCCACAGGCCTGCTCATGACACATGGAAAGTATGTTGTGGAAGTTTTCTTTATGAACACATCTTCTAATAATTTGGTCTGCACAAATCTATAACAGGTAAGGATCCTCCCAAATAAAATGTTTAACCTTTGAAAAGAAGAGATCTTTATCCATTTTATTCCAATGTTGGGGGGTCCTTCCAGTAGCCAAAAGGTTGACTATATTTGCAAACCAAGGGGTATGCACACTGATAGCAAAAAGTTGCTCATCAGGAAAAGAGTCATTGATAGACAACCTATCAATCTCAGCAGTTAGAATTCTAGACAGGTGATCAGCCACCACATTTTCCACACCCTTTTTGTCTTTAATCTGTAAATCAGACTCCTACAATAGGAGGATCCACCTGATTAATCTTGGTTTGGTATCCTTCTTAGACAGAAGGTATTTCAGGGCTGAGTGATCCGTGAACACCACAATTTGTGAACCCAAAACATATGGCCTGAATTTCTCCAAAGCAAAAACAACTACCAGCAGCTCTTTCTCAGTTGTTGCGTAATTGAGCTGTGCATCAATAATTGATCTACTGGTATAAGCTATGACATGAGGCAGCTTACCCTTTCTCTGCCCAAGAACAGCTCCCAAAGCATAATCTGATGCATCACACATTAGCTCAAAGGGCAGGGAATAGTCTGGAGACTGTAGTATTGGAGCTGAAATCAAACAGTTTTTTAAGAATTCAAATGCCCTAAGGCATTCATCATTGAAAAAAAAATGGACATCTTGGCACAATAAATGGCAAAGAGGCTTGGATATTTTACTGAAGTCCTTAATGAACCTCCTATAAAATCCAGCATGCCCCAAGAAACTTCTGATTTGCTTAACAGTTTTGGGAGGAGGCAAATGTGCAATTAAATCTATTTTTGCTCTGTCCACCTCAATGCCCTTATGGGAGACAACATGGCCAAGGACAATGCCTTGGGTGACCATGAAATGGCTCTTCTCCTAGCTCAAAACTAAATTGGTTTCCTCACATCTCTGTAACACCAGGCTGAGATAATTTAAACACTGGGCAAAACTGTCTCCATATATTGAAAAGTCATCCATAAAAATCTCCATAAATTGGTCAATCATATCAGAGAAAATGGAGTACATACATCTTTGAAAGGTAGCAGGGGCATTGCAAAGACCAAAAGGCATCCTCCTATAAACAAAAGTGCCAAAGGGGCAAGTGAATGTGGTCTTTTCCTGATCTTGTGGATACACAGGAATCTGGTTGTAATCGAAGTAACCATCAAGAAAATAGTAATAAGCTTTTCTTGCTAGCTTATCTAAAATCTGATCACTGAATGGAAGAGGGAAATGGTCTTTTCTGGTCATTGTGTTGAGCTTTCTGTAATCAATACAGACCCTCCAACCAGTTGTTTGTCTGGTGGAAATGAGCTCACCAAAATCTGAGGTTACAACAATGATCCCAGATTTCTTAGGTACCACCTGTGTAGGTGCCACCCAAGCTGAATCTGAGATGGGGTAAATGGCCCCTGCATCCAACAACTTAACAACCTCCTTCATGACCACTTCTTGCATATGAGGATTCAACCTCCTTTGCATTTCTCTAGATGGCTTTGTATCTTCTTCTAAGTGAATTTTATGCATGCAAACAGTTGGACTGATTCCTCCCAAATCAGCAATAGTCCAACCAATTGCCCTCTTATGCTGTTTCAATACAATCAATAACTCTTCCTCCTGATCCTCAGTGAGGGAGGAAGAAATAATCACAGGCAGTGTTTTATGGTCTCCTAAAAACACATATTTCAAATTTTCTGGTAATTATTTTAGCTTTACATCAGGTGGGCTAAGAAAAGAAGGTAACAAAGGTACCTTGGCTGTTTGTGGAAGGGGAAAAACAGCAGGTTTCCATGAAGAAAACCTTGCTGTTTGGACATGAGTTTCTTGCATAGCTTTGACCTCTTCAGTCTTTGAGGCACAAGTTGTCTCTTCCATAACATTTCTCCAAACATTTTCAAAATCTGTGGTTAAATCCTTACATTGTAAAAACTATGGTAGAGTTTCCTCTACTAGTTCATCCAACAAATCAACAAGAAAGCATTCCTCAGAACTGAACTGAGGCTGGGTAACTGCATTGTAAACATTTAACTTCACCTTCATATTTCCAAAAGACACTTCCATAATACCAGGCCTGCATTGAATACAAGCATTGGCTATAGCCAGGAATGGTCTCCCAAAATGACAGGGATGGAAGTTCTGCTTTTTGTAGGTTCCATATCCAATACCAGAAAATCCGTAGGGTAGAAAAACTTATCTACTCCTACCAACACATCCTCAATCACCCCAACTGGCATTCTTTCAGATCTGTCTACTAGTTGTAACACCACATGCGTGGGTTTTAACTCTCCCAAACCTAGTTTCTCATATACAGAATATGGAAGCAGGTTGACACTAGCACCCAAATCTAATAAAGCCTTTTCAATGGTATGTTCCCCAATAATGCAAGAGATTGTGGAGATTCCAGGATCTTGGAGTTTAGGAGGTGTGGCAATGGAAAAAACCTGTTTAACTTTTTACACAGTAAAGACCTTCTTGGATAATTGGATCCTAGATTGTCTTTTGTGTGTGCAAATGTCCTTCAAAAATTTTGCATAGGCTAGGACTTGCTTGATTGCATCAAGCAAAGGAAGATTTATCTTGACTTGCTTGAAAGTCTCCATCATTTCGTCTATTTTTGTATTCCCTTTATCAAATCGGAATGCAGATTTCATAGCATGGGGAAATGGTAAATGGGGAACTAGTCCTTCAGTTACAGCCTTAGCATCATCACCAGAATTTTTTTTATTTTTCTATTTTTCATTTTTTTGATTTTTCTAAGGTACATTAGCACCCCCAATGCTAACATCATGCTGCTCCTGCTGCATGTTCCTAGCAGTTTCCTTATTTTTTTCTTCTTCTTTTTCTATATCCACATTGTTATTTACAACTCTTCCACTTCTCAAAGTAGTGATAGTTTTTACTTCTTCATGTGAAACAGAGGCCTCTCCAACCATGAACTGTCCTTTGGGATTGTTCAAGGGTTGACTGGGTAACCTGCCTTCCTCTCTTCTGGCCAAAGTATTTGAGAGTTGACCCAATGTATCTTCATTCTTCTTTATACTCTGACTGTGAAAGTTTACAGTCTGAGTTAAAGACCCTAAATTCTGGAGTGAGGTTAGAACTTGGTCTTCAAAAGAAGGGGATTTGGAAGGAGGCTGAGCTGTGATAGATTAGTGCACAGGTTGTGCCATCTGTTGTGGAATGGGCTGCTGAAAATTAGGCTTGGTATAGAAATTCTGCTGGTATGGCTGAACAGTTTTGAAAGGTACTTGGTGCTTTGGTTGTTGCTGCTATTGTGATGGATAATTGCCCCAGCTCCACCTTAAATTGGGGTGCCCTCTCAATGCATATTCATTAGATTGCAACTGTCCAAACGATTGGGCAGCATGAGCTTGCTCCACCACTAGATTTGGGAACTATGGTGCAGCTGGACATTGATCATGAGAATGAGTAGGGGACTGGCATATCAGACATGCCTCCTCCACTCTAGCAACCATTGGATTTTGAAATGAGTCCATCAATCTATCAAACTTGGTGGTTAAATTATCCATCTTTCTTCCCAATTCATTCACCTCATAAATCTTTCCCTTGGTAGTCTGCTCTTTATTCAACTGAGCAGGATTCTCAATGTCTTTTGACAAAGATTCCTGTTGAGTTGAATTTTCACCAATAACTTCAAATAGGTCCCAGTCCTCCTCAACTATTTTTTACAAATAGGTGCCTCCACAGGAAGCATCTACTATATTCTTACCCTTTTGATCAATTCCCTGATAGAAGCTTTGAACAAGCTGCCATTGGGAAACTTGATGATGAGGGCATTGCCTTAAAAGTTCCTTAAACCTTTCCCATGCTTCATGGAAAGTTTCAGTTGAGTGTTGTGAGAAAGAAATAATATTTTGTCTCAGCTGGCTGGTCTTAGACATAGGAAAGTATTTGGCTAAAAATTGACACTGCAAATCATTCCAAGAAGTAATACTATTTGGTGGCAACATGGACAGCCATGCTCTAGGTTTGTCCTTTAATGAAAAAGGAAAGAGCCTAAGCTTGGTTGCCTCTGGATCTAGTCCAGCTATGTTGAATGTGGTACAAAGAGCCAAGAATTCATCCACATGGTTATATGGATCCTCCTTACTCAAACCATGGAAGGAAGGAAGCATCTGGATAGTTGATGATTTGATTTCATAATTTCCTTCAACAGTAGGAAATTGAATGCAAAATGGGAAATTATATGCACCAGGTGCAAAGTAATCCCTAAAAAGTCTAGGTTGCTCACCCATATTAGCAGTCTCAGTAAAATTCTGTGCTGTTTGTCTGGTTCTTAGTAGCCTTTCAACTTCTAAATTCAGAGGGACAATCTCAGGATTGAGAATCCTCCTACCAAACATACAACACAGAAATAGAGAGAAAAATTATGCAAAGCAAACCTTCAATACTGAGTAGATTCGAAGCTCAAATGTATAGAAATAACTGCACAGATTTAAACAACAGAACAGTTAGCACTGATGTAAAAATAAAAAACTTAAGTCTAACAATTTTAAAATCTATTCCCCGGCAACGGTGCCAAAAACTTGTTGTTGTCCTAAGTGTGCATGATTTATTTGTATTTTGAAAATAGATATTTCAAAGTATAGATTATACTGAAATTGGAAAACTAAAAAAAAAAGAAAGAAATATCAGCACAGAGAGAAATTAATTAGCCTGCAAGATCAGGGCCAATTGTAGCAAGTTTTAAATGTAAGTGAGTAAAAGATCGTCCACAGGGAATTGATTTAAAATATATGATAAACCTCAAGATTTGAGCTACCAGATCTGGCCTCTGATCCTATCTACAAAGCAAATAAGATGGGAGGTTGAAATTGTCACATTAACTAAATGATCTAAAAGTAAAATTAAAACTAAGTGATCCAGATCCGAGTAGGGGGAATTGGATGCCAAATTAACAAGACTGGAGAAATAATAGCTACTTATGCTTAGTAATTGATTACAGAGTGAGAAATGGTGTAACACAGTTGAGAAAGTATCAAATCTTCATTTGGCTACCAGCTCAGATGTAAGAGAAAATAATCCAATTCAAAGATTAGAATTAAGTTGAACATATGGCTATGATCTGTCCACTATCATGGACACAGATCATCTAATAGTTTTCAATCCAAAGTCTTGATTCAGAACATAAGCACCACTACAAATGATGTAAGAATCAGGTTACAAACACAGATTCTCACAGGGATAGTGAATTAAGGGAAATTACTTAAAAGCAGCAGATCTAAAGGAGTCTAATGAGTGAGGAGATCACAATGAACCCTTAACATGAATCCGATTGAGAATGTACTGATGAAAGCAACCTTTTCAAATCCACCATTACAATTACAGAGCACAACTTAAAACAGCTCTCAGATTTGTAGTCTTGAATACAATTCTCACTTGAATTACACAAGTATCTCACAGTTCTCAGTTACAGACAAAAGCTAGGCTATTACGGAGGTTTCAGACAAGCTATCTTGATCTAAATTGGAAATGGGGCAGCAGGAATGAAACTCAAATTCTGGATACCCAAATTGGGAAAATAGTTCGTCTATTTATAGTTTTCCCCAAGTCCAGCTCAGATGTGTATCAACCAAACAGAATTGGTTAGATCCATATCAACTAATAGGAGTCGAGCACAAGGATCCAGATCTGTTATAGCCATTCAGAACTACTTGATCTAGTTCAGCCAATCAGGAGACAGAGGCATCAATTCTGTTAGGAAATTCAAAAATTTGTTTGAGCTTCCAGAAGTTCCCGCCAAGTAATTTCATCTTTGGCTGTTCACATGGAGTGGAATATGCCTCTGGTTTGTGCTCAGAATCTTCCAGAATGCCCCTGGGTTTTTAAATGCATTGGGGTGCATGTAGAGATTACTGAAATACCCTTACAGATGCTAGTAATCTTTAGAATACAATTTCGCACAGATTGGGGGCCTTTTCGAAAGGAAATGTGACTTCTGGAGCTCTATTCGCACAACTTGGGGGTCTTTTCAAAAGGACAAGTAACTTCTGGAGCTCTATTTGCATGGATCTGGTGCTGTTCGCAAGGAGTTTTGTTCTTTTCGAAAAGATCATCAGCAAGTTTGGTTCCTTTCGAATAGATCAAGTGCTCTTCGAAAACCAAGCCTGGAGCTTTAGTTCTTTTCGCAGTATTCAGGTTCTTTTCGAATAGTTCAGGAATCCTATCGAATAGCATTCTGTAGTGCATTCTTCCCTTCGAATAGCTTCAAACTTATTTCCAGGATGAAACTAGGCCTTTGTCTTCTTGAGTTTAGGCATTTTGACAGCCAATGAGGTTGTCCCTTCTCCTTCTTCCTCCAGATCAAGATGGGTCATCATCTTTTTGATACTTTTTAAGCTACTTTTAGAGTTAAGTCTGCCTTTGTTGTTAGCTATAAAACAAACACTTAAAACACTTATTTAGTTTTCTCAAGGGTCTATCAAGGCCCAGATTAAGGGGTGGAAAATGGTATTTTTCAGTTCTCAACAATAGGTCATTTGTGCCTCATTCCCTACCCTCTGCCAAACCCTTGCTCTCTTCCTCTCTCTCTCGCCTCCCTCTTTCTCCACTAAATCCTCGTAAAACCTTCAAGTACTCAATCTGCCATTTCATAAGTGCATTGAGCTTGCGCAGAGGAGCATTTTGCATCTGATTTTGGAGAAATTAGAGCTGTGCATTGCGATCTCTGTTAAACCCTAGGAATTTTGGGATAATTTGCCTTCTCACCACCAATTTGTTGTTGTTCTAATTTTTAACCTCTGAATTCCATTACAAGTTGGTGAGTGAGCAATCCCTGAGAGTAAAATGGCTGAACCTGAGGAAACCCTAACAATCCTACTCCGAGAACTAGCTGCTTCTACCCCTAAATCTTCTAAGAAATCAAAGCCAGCTTCCAAACCACCTGTTAAAAGGAAGCTCTCTTAAGAGACACCCAAGAAGGCCCCTAAAGCTAAGAAAGCCAAAGCTGTCAAAATTCAGGAGCCTGAGGTGGAAACACCCTTAGAGAGAGCTACTCAGAAAGAGCTTTCAGGGTTAATTGTAGAGAATTTGAGTCTTGTCCCTGAGACAGACTTTGATCTGGCATACTTGGCCAACATTGGGGAGTGCCAGGGGACATTGGAATATTTGAAGAAAGAAGGTTTGTTACCCCTGCTTTCACCCTTGAAGGAAAATGTGTACCCTCGATTGGTGAAATTGTGGTACCATAACCTGACAAAGAAGGTGGTGCCTGGGGCTGAGGATGTACAAGAAATCTTGATTGATGACTGGCAGCTGATTGTCGATTGTAGAGACATTGGGATGACTTTGGGAGTCCCATATCAATTTGACTCCACCAGAGCTGAGGGAGCACCTATAAGGGCTACATTTAGGGAAATGGCTAAACAACTTATTAACGAAATAGTGGGCTCTGGTGAATCCCTGATGAGAAGAGACCTCCATCCTACCCTAAGACTCATTGATACCATTTTGAGGAAAAATGTCTATGTCACTAGGCATTTGCAAGAGAGAAGGGCCCCATTAGTGGGTGCCCTATACTACTGTTTGAAGGGGCAATTCGTGAATGCCCCTAAGCTGATTTTTGAAACAATGGTGGACATCAATGACAAGGTGCTGAAGAGACAAGCTTTTGCTAAGGGAGGAGGTCTACCCTTCTGCAGACTCATCACATGTCTGCTCAAGACTGGAAAGTATGTGATCAAGAGAAATGAACCAATGGTCCACCAGCCTCACCTTGATTAAGAAGAGTAAGCCAGCTGGAATGGAGGAGGTTGAGAAGGTACCCACTACCGTGGTAGCAGATCTTCCTGCCGTGATACCCTCATCCATCCCTTCACCTACCATACCTATCCCATCACCCACACCTCCATCCACGTTGCTTTTTCCCTTTGTATCAGTCCCTCTTCCAATGGACCCCTTTCCACCCACCTCTGAACCAGTTTTACCTTCACCCGCCACTCAGGTCTTCCAACCTGAAGTCCTTGAACCTCCCACATTCTCTGAGCTTACCCCTACCATATCTTCTCCACCTAGTACCCAACCCATTTATGATTTCCCCCCTCCACAACCCCCTCTGCATACACAGGGTGTGGACCAGTTCACCACTACTGGGTTCACTGCCCTCATGACTTCAATTGTGGAGGATGTTGCTCATGAGTACACCCCACTTCCTGACTCCCCACGTCCCACTCCTCATTTTAACCATGCACCCTCCTCTCCTTTCCATCCCATTCCAACACCTGTCCCCTCTACCCCCACCATGCCTGACACTTTCACCCAAATTCTCTCACTCCTATAGTTCATTCAATCTCAATTTACCATAAACACCGACAACCAAACCCTCATGAGCTCCTGCCTCCAATCAATTCAATCCACCCTTACCCCATCCTCTCTAGCTCCTCAACCCCCTCCCACTTCCCCTCTTGCACCTATCCACGTACCCATTCATTTATCTCCTCCTTCTTCACCCGTAGCTTCACCACCCCTTGCTGCCACCCAGTCTTAGGAGGTAGTAGCCCCATCTCTCCCCATACATTCCTCACCACCATCTGTTCTCCCTTCCTCACTAGCTATAATTGCTTTTGCAGTGGCTGCATCTCCTATCACCTACTCCCCCCCTCTCTCTCCACCTGTTTTCAAAGATGCCTTCACCCAAACTGATCCATGGGAGGATCTGGTTTTCTCCACCCCCTCCTCTTCATCCACTACACCCCTGTCCTTGCCCATTGTCCCTAGACAAAATATGTACATTTCCCCTTACCTCACCCTGTTGTATGCCATGAGAGACAACCCTCACATCCAAAGGGATGTCCTGAGAGGTATGGCTGCACTCCGAGCTTCCCTTGAAGCCCCTTATGAGGAAAGGATTGCCAACTTGGAATTGGAGCAGAGAATCAAGCTCCGAGATATCTCTCAAGGGTGGACTGAAATCCTGACTCGTTATGAGTCCGCAAAACAGTTGACTACTACTGAGAGTCTAATTGCAAAATATGAGAAGAAGAATTTTGAGCTTCTTATGAAAAAATTAGCCAATGCTCAGGAGATACTTAAGGCCACCAAGGAACTCTCTGATGCCAACCTGCTCTATGCCGCAAAACAAATTGACATATTGGAGAAAAAGGTTGCTTCCTTTACCTCTCAGCCCTTTCAACCTACCCCTCTAGCTATCATACCTCCTACTAGCCTCCCTCCACTCAAACCTGTCCCCCTTCTACAACTCAACCTCCTCCTACCCCACCTGTGGATGATCACCCTCCTCCAGCCCAGGAACCTCCCCATACTCAACCTGTCCCTCCAAAATCTAAAAGGGCTCCCACCAAGAAGAAAGTTACTGCCAAAAGATTTGCTCCCTCTGCTGGTTCTGTCAAGAAAGGAAAGAAGCATACTGCCCAGTCTAAAGAAGCTCACCCCACCATGCCCCCAACCTAACCTGACACCTCTTTCACCTTACTCTCTAGGGAGGAAAGATGGAAGACTACTACGACTCTAGGATTGGACCCCACTGCCCTTTTTCCTTCTGATTCATATTCAGATTCTGTTGCTGCTATTGATCCAAAAGGAAAACAACCAGCTACCCGGTCTAAGGAGGCCGCAAAGAACCCGCAATAGAAATCAAAATCTAAAGGAAAAGCTCCCTTATCTAAGGATGAGCTAAAAAACCTGGTTGAACTCTGTGGTTGGCCAGATGATGCCTGCAAATAGATGTGGCAATTTGTTGTTTTAGTTTTCTTTTTCACTTGTCTCTTATATATATTTGACATATCAATACAAGCTTGTCTTCATTTATTTATTTATTTTTTTTACTATGTTGATATCTTCTTACCATGCCTCTCTGCTGATTTCATAGTGTAAAATAGTGAGGACACTGTTTAATTTAGGTTTGGGGGTATGACAGGTATGCCAATGAAATGAGTTAATGATAGTGCAGCTAGGCTAAAGAGGAGTGTTTGGAATTAGAGTAAATTCTCACTTGATTTTTTTTGGAAAAGAGGAAATTAAAAAACAGTTTGAAACTGAAATAAGCTGTAGTTTTAACATTTTTCCTGAAGCAAATGTCAAACATTTTCAAAAATTGATGTTTAGTGAACCTGAAATGAGAGGAAACTGTAAGCATACACCCCAGATTATTTGATGGAAGGCCATACCCAGTTTGATTTGGGCTTGAAAATTTTTCTTTGAAGAGTGTCTTGGCAAATTCTTCTGCTCTAAGGACTGATTGGACTCAATTCTGCTCACTAGACGTTAGGCAAATCCAAGTTGAAACAGCTCGACAGCACTCATGACATGGAGGACATGAAGTAAGGCCATCCCTCGGACAGTTTGAGCCTAAAATGTCCTACCTTTGAACTGCCCTTGATACACATCACTTGAGCCTTAAAAGTCCCAGTTTTATTTGGTAAAAAAATCAGAAAATTTGAACCCAAAACCTTAGTGACCTGATACAGCCTGATCCTCACTCTGAGATTTCAGAAGGTAGAGATGGTTTGATGGTTGGTTGAAAAAGAAGAAAGCATAGTTGGTGGTATTGTGGCATTCCAGTCCATAAAAAGAAAAAAATGAAAAAAAAAAAAAAACTAGAGCAAAAGGATGAGAAAGAGAAGTCACTTCATTTGAAAATCTACAAGAAGATAAGAAGCTAATGAAGTTGATCGCTTCAAGTCTGAAAATTCAAAAAGAAAGTGAAGAAGTGCTGAAATGAAGAAGGTATTGTCTAGACCACCTCCTTACCTTTACTGATTTCTCAATTTGAATCCCTTTTACCCTTTCATTCTTTTACAAACCTCATCCCTAAGCCACATTACAACCCAATAAAAAGACCTTACTGATTTGAAATGAATTGAATTGTCATGTGGAGATAAGGATTTGTTTAGTCTATGGTGTAAAGAGCTAGAAAATTTCAGGAATTAGAGCAATGCCTATGCTCATGCTTGCAGTCCTATTTGAGGGCTGTAACTGCTCTTGAGCTGTGTGAAATTCTACACCCTTCATTTTTTGTTGTGAGTGAATAGCCCTGGTGAGACTTGGGTCTGAAATCCAATTTGATGGGGGTAGTATCAAAATAGAATTCTCAAGTGAAAGGTGTGCCATGCATAAATTTTTAGGAGAAATGCCTTGACATGAGCTGAGTGATGGTGAAGGAGTACAACATACTTTCAAGTTTTGAATTGATGCTTTTTCTGTTGAAATTCCACTAATGAATTGAATGGACATGGTGTGAATTTATTTTATTTACTTAAACTCTGTTTTAGCAGGATGCACTACTATTAACTAACTTTATTGGAGAAGTTTGTGGGTACCTTCACTGAAAACCCTCAGGAGACTTCACTCCTCCACTAGGGATCACCTAGGGGTTTAAAAGGCTTGATGCATATGCTAAATGCATCCGTGATCCCTACGAAAGTGACATTTTAATTTTCTTTAATTTTTCTTTGCTCAGGGACTAGCAAAGCTTAGGTTTGGGGGTGTGTTAAGTAGTGAAAAATGCCAATTTTCACCCCTTAACCTGACCTTTGCAGGACCTATGAGCACATTAATAAACCTATGTTGAGTTTGTTTTGTAGATAGCAATAAAAGATAGGAAATATGCATAAAAAAATTCAAGAATGCCACACAAGGAAGTTTACCTCTCAGCACAGTACTGACCCAGCAATAGCACACCATTGGACCCTTGGGGCACGTGGCAACAGCAGGGCAAGGTGAAGGAAGTGAAAATAGGCTGAAAACATCCTATTGAGAGGCTATCTAAAGACTTTGATAGGAGCTGAGAGAGAAAAATGGAAGAATTCGTGCAGTTGGAAAGGTTTCGATAGGGGCAGAGAAAGGATGGATTCATGTGGATTGAGGAGTTTGATAGGATCCAAGAACCTATCGAGCAGCTGAAAGAAAGGAAGAAACCATCCTATCGAAAGCCTACTTGAGGTGTAAGGGGAACCTATCGAATGGTTTCTTGAACCTATTGAGATGGAGACGCTGGAATAGAATCTACCAAAGGGTGCTTGAGCCTTTCGATAGGAGTGAGAGCAATCCTATCAGAATGATGGCATGCAGAGCTGAACCTATCGAAATGGTCCTCCAACCTGTCGAAAAGCTTCTCCAACTTGTCAAATGCTCTAGACAAAGGGCTGAGAATGCTCAAGCTTAAAGAGAAGAATCATCCTATTGGAACCTATCGAAGAGACCTGAGAAGCTATCGAAAGGGGCCATAAAGCTCCATTTGAACCTGTCGGAAGCTTTTTGAACCTATCAAAATCATGTGAAGAACTTCTCAGAAAATCAGCTATGCACATGCTTCAACTTGGTGACCTGCTGCATGTAAACCGAGGCACCTTGGTGACCAGCACGACCATCCAAAAGATGCCCTAGGAAATTCTAACCAACCCACGTGCTCTAACAGAACTCTAACAAACTTTGAGGACCTCTAGAAGGGAAGATTGGAGGGAAAAATAGGAGAGAAAGCTGTTGTTAAGGTATTTTAGATGCTTGCTGCTAACTTTATTGAAAACAGTGATAAGAATGTGTTAGTGAAAATAAATGAAAGGTGGATTGAAAATTACAAAGCAGCAAGTCTAAAAATACACAGACCTACAAGATACAAGACCTGTTGTAGCAAGTTTTAATAAGTAAGAGTTTGTCCCACAGGGAAAATGATCTAAAGCTCCAAGGGAGTCATCTTTAGTAGGTCCTCCAGATCTGACTACAGATCTGGCAATCCTAAATGGAAGGGGATTTAAGGTCACTATTGTTTAAATCCTATGGTAACCTAACGCCTAAACTACAGAAATGGTAGAGAAGAATGATGGAGTATGAGAAAATGAATATAAAAAGGGTGAGAAGCAAGCTATTAGGTACAGATCTGATGGGTTTTATAACTCAGACTCAGATCTGCTGCTATAGAAGTCCTTTCCAATGGTTACATTATCACCAAAGAGAAGACATGATGCAATTCATCCCTATGCCATGATTCAATCCCTTATGGCTATAACCTGTCCACTCAAATGGTCACAGAATATCCAATAGGGGAACCACAGTCCATAGATGAGTCAGAACATGTTTATCATTATATGCACTACTTCATCCAGGCTACCAGCTCAAGAATCCATAGGGATCTCAACCTCTAAAGTTCTGTGTGTGGGGCATAGGCCTGCAATGTGCACTAGCCTGGACACACAGGACCAACAAGAGTTTGAGTACTAGCTTTAGGTCTAGCTGTTCATTGCTTTAGAAAGACAACAGTGATACAGTCACAAGCCTACAATCACTACAGCCAGATCAGATCTGCCATCCGATGGTGGGTCTATACAAATACAGGGGAGTCTGTCTCTACACAATCTCTCACAGGGCTACAAGCACAAGTGCAGAGAAGAAGAATCTGTCTTAGATCTGTGGATTGGCCTCACCCTAGCGCTATAACCTGTCCACTTGAATGGCCATAGACTATCCATAGAGGCTATCCTTCTCACAAAGGTCTGAGACAAAACAAGAAGATTGTTGCGACCACCATGTTCACAAGGCTACCAGCTCAGGCTCCCATGGGAATTCGGATTTAGTGGATCCTGTGGTGGGGCATAGGCCTGCATAGGTGCACTTGCCTGGACACACAAGTCACTTGGATCTAAATAAATCCTTAAAAACAGTCCTCCATTGCTTATAATACAACTTAGCAATGGAGGATCTCAAGGCAGCAACCTTGTATAGAACAACCCTCAAACATCACTCCCATACATGTATAAGATCTTATTGTAAAACTCCATTAAAACTATTCCAAATAGACATACAAAGGCATAGTCAGCAAGTGCTGGGCTATGGAGAGAAGAAAAAGGAAAAAAATGCTACTTAAACCTTAACCTTAGCCTACTGGAACTCTACAGTCAATTCAAGAAGATCAGTTCCCCTAAATCTAAACTAGGCTTAGGCTTATATAGCAGTTGGCTGTGGGAGCATTAGGGTTAGGAAAACCCTAATTTTCATGATGCAAACATGACCCATTTCTGTTCCTTGGATGCCTCGAGGCATGTGCACAGAGATTGGAGCATTGGAGTGCGTACCCTAGTTGCTGGAAGTTCCCAGACTACCCCTGCAGAAGTGGGAGAAAGTTAAGATCCTGAGCCTCGCTAGGTAGCAAGGGTTTCCAGGTCTTGTCACGTGATAAAGTTGTCGTCACGGGAATGAATTGACTTGAAGCTCTTGCAGTCGTGAGATAGATAGTTTGGTTATCGCGGGAATGCTCTGGTCGTCGCGGGATTGCGCTTTCCATTTGAGTGGCACGGGAATTGCGCGCGTAGTTCGTTCCTTATTGAATCTCGCGGGGATCCCCGCAAAGAAGCAATATGCATAGGCCTCTGGATTATGCGAGCAGGTCCCTGAAGATCTGCATCCCGCGGCCACTGCGCGCTGAAGTGCCTGGAGCTCTCTCTCCTTAGCGGATCGCGTGAGGATTAAATGCTCTTCTCTTGAGCTGTGTGAGACTGCGTGAGTGCTTACAACTGAGTGTCATGAGAACTGCGTGAAGTCTGCTTCTTGAACCCTTCTATCATTGATTTGCGCGAGAACAGCGATTGGTGTCCCTTGAGACACAGACAAGCATTCTTTCAATCAATTGAACCTGCGGCTCACTTCTTGACTTGTTGTTACTATGCTTTGCCTATGCTGCAACCAAGTTCTCTATCTGGGTCCAACTTCCTTTTTTTTGAGGAACTTCTGGGGCAAAAGTAGGCTTCTTAGAAGGGTTAGGGCCTTATCTGTAGCTGCTGCTTATTACCTACAAAATGGGCTTAACACACATTTATTAAATGACTAAGGGTCTAATAGAGATTAAGTTAAGGGGTGAAAAGTGGTATTTTTCAGGTCTTAACACACCCCCAAACCTAATTTTTGCTAGTCCCTTAGCAATGCTTTAACTACACATCTATACCTTAATTAAATGCCACTTTCGTAGGGATCACGGGTACATTTAGCATATGTACCAAGCCTTTTAAACCCCTAGGTGATCCCTAGTGGAGGAGTGAAGTCTCCTGAGGGTTTTCAGTGAAGATACCCACAAACTTCACTATTAAAATAGTTAACAGTGGTACAGTCAATGACAAAATAAATTTCAATGAATTAAGCATCAATCCACTTTCCTTTAGAATTCAGAGGAAATTGTAGCAGTAATGCAGGCCATTTAAAACTCAAAATTTTTTTGTGCATGTGTTTGCATTTCCACCAATCATATTTCATTAGAAATTCAATGTGCACATATCAGTACCAAGCTTGCCTTAAATTCGAAAATTAGGTTGGATACAACCCCAATGAAATTACAAGTCAAACCCAATTCTCACCAGGGCTATCTCTCAACAATGAATATCTAGGGGTGTTCACATTTAAAGCAAGAGGCATACCCCAAATGGGCCTGCAAGCATGAGCATAGGTAAAGCTTCTAATTTCTGACATCCTCATGGCTTTTCACCATAGATTAGGCATTTCACTTTGGATCTTCAAGGTATTTTGAATGGGTTGTAATGTGGCTTATGGGTGAGGGATATAAAGAATGAAGGTGTAAAAAAGGGATTCAAAATTTTGAGAAATCAGCAAGGTAAGGAGGTGATTCATGACTTCACATCCTTCATTTCATTCAACATACTTCATCTTCCTTGATATTTTTCAGATTCAAAGTGGCCAGCTTCTCTGCTTTTGTCCAATTTTCAGGTGAAGGTATTCTCTTGACTTCTCTTTTCTCTTATTTATTTATTTATTTTTATTTTAATCAAATGCCACAACTGAACCACTGCTAGACTTATGTTCATATATTGCTTCTCTTTTCCATTCACCACATGTTGCACTCAGTTGCCCACTTTCATCTCCTTCTCCTTTACCTTCTGAATTCTCAGAGTGAGGCTAAGGTTGAATCAGGTCTACAGGTTGAGGTGCAGGTAATCTGGTGTATCTTGAAGAAAAATTGATTTGAAGGCTCAAAATGTTTATGTAAAAGGGCAGTTTCAATGGCTTGATACTTTTAGGCTCAAATTGTCCAAATGAAGGCCTTGAATCATTTCCTTAGTGTCATGTGTTGTTGTCAACTAGTTTTGATTTGGAGGTGCCTAACTTCTAGTAAAAAGTGCTGAGTCAATCAAACCTTAGAGCAGAAAAAATATCAAAAATACTCAACAGAAATTGATGGGTCCAAATCTCACTAGATATAGTCTTCTTTTTAACTCATGGAGTATATTTTCACCTTTTTCTCTCCTTTTGGGTTTACTAGGTACTAATTTAAAATTTTTGATGTTAGCTTCATGGTGGAGCCAAGATTTTAAAATTTTCAGTTTTGAAATGTCTGTAAAAACATTTTAATTTTTCACAAATTTCCTCATTGCAGCAAGTTAGGTGGAAATTGACTTTATTCATCCCAATTACACCACCACTACTGCACTAAAGTTAACTATTCTATTGGCAGACCTACCCTGCCACACCCCCAAACCCTGAGGAGCAATGTCCTCACTAGTTCAAAGGTTAGAAAGTGCAGGGTAATAGTCATGAAAAAAGGAGTAAACACACATAGACAATATACACAAAGCAATATAAAAAAAAAATTCTATTATCTTCAAAAGAAATGTACAATGGGAATTACAAGAACAAGAAAAAAATAAAGGCAAAGGAAAGAATAACCTAACTACAATCTAGTTTAAGAGGAGGAGGAATCGGAATCTGAATCTATGAACCAGTCCTAGCCCATCTGTTGTGCATGTTTCCTAAGTTCAGCTTTGTTCTCAGAACTGAACTTGGACTTGGTTCTGTCTATGGGAGCTTTGGTCTTTTTCTTCTTTGCTTGTGTCTCAGTTGGACTCTTTTTCTTTGGCTGCCTTGATTTCTTTGGTTGGGCTGGAGGTTTCTTCATGGTTGGAGCTTTTGGTCCTCACGCTCATTTTTCTGGTCTTGAGTTCAGGAGGGATCATAGGGGATTTTCCTTTATCTTGCTCAGGGGGGGCAACAGGGGACTTCCCTTTGTCTGGCTGGCCATGTGGTTATGCATCCTCAGACTGGGCAGCTGGCTCTTTGCCAATTTTGATAGAGGCTGCTGTGGAAGCAGCCCTCTTAGCAGTGACTTTCCTCTATTTAGGATAAGTTTGCTCAGTAGGAGGTGATGAAGGAGGGGGTAGTAGGGGTTTGGGTAGCTTGAGGCTCAGGTTCTGAAAGGAGTATAGAGAGTGGGGTGGGCTGCTGAGCTGCACTTCTGGCAGTAGCCAATGCAGTTTCCAAAGAGGCTATCTGGATTTGGGCTTTGAGGAGGTCAGTTTGGTGGATTTCCTTTTGGAGTCGGAAGATTTCCTATGCATTGTTGAGTCTTTTTTCGAACATTCTGGCTTTCATCCTCTCCACATTAGTATTTGCTTTTTTCAGCACCAGATTCATTTGGTGATAAGTAGCCATAGTTTTCACCTTCTCATAGGACTCCAAAATGTTAGTCCACCCAAGTGAAATACTCAGCAATTATTTTCTGTGGGCCTCCTCTAGTTCATTAATCTGCTACAGCAGAGGGGTCTCTATGGATTGCTTAAGTTGGACCATGCCCCTCAGGACATCCCTCCTAAGGTAGGGATTGTCTCTCATGGCATGGAGGATGGTGAGGTAGGGAGGGATGTAAAAGGAGTGTTTGGGTGCGATAAGAAGAGAAGAAGTCGAAGGAGCAAAATGTGATTGATCCTGGGTGGGTGAAGTGGTGTTTTCATTGGGTAAGTCAAGTTATTGGGGGAGGGTAAAAAGTTCTGGGTTAGTTTGGGTGGATTTGTCAGTGAATGTTGGAGGGGGTAGTATAAGAGGTGGGATGGAAGGCAATGGGCGAAAATAAAATTAGGTAGGTTCACTAGGAGTAGGTGGTGGTGGGCAAGGGAAAAAGGGAATGGTTGGGTTGAGGAGTCAGGGCTGGAAGGGGAAATGATAAGTGGGGTTTGATTGGATTGTTGAGGGATGGATTGGTTTGTCAATGTCTGAAGTGTGGATTTGATGGTTGTGATTTCGGTTTGCATCTGGTCCTGTGTGTGTTGTTGTGGACAGTTGTGATTGGATGTCTTGGATGAGGGAGAGGATAAGTGTAAGTGTGTCTAGGTTGGGAGGTTGAGATTGTGTAGAAGATGGAACAGGTTGAAAAGGGGAGGAAGGGGCATGATGGAAAGTAGAAGGAGGAGGAGATTGGGGTTCTGGTGAGTGATGTGGGGATGTATTTGGGGAATCCGGGAGGGGGGTGTAGTGGGTGGGCATGGTCTCAAGAAAACTAGCCATAAAGGGTTAGAATTCGGTGGTTGTGTTAAGGTTGAGGTCTATGTCTGTGAGTGGGGATGTATTAGGCATGGCTGGAGTGGTATCTTGGTCAATGTGAGGTGTGTCAGTGGGGATAAAAGGGATTGTGGGTGGTGGCAGGGACATGGTGGGGGCTGTGTCAGTGGTTTTCTTTTTCTTGCATGAGATCAGTGGAGGACTGTTAGGGTTATGTGAAGATGATGGGGGTATTGGGGCTGTGTATGGAGGTAGTGTAGGGGAAGGTGTGGGGCTATCAGTGGGGGTGGTGTCCTCCCAGGTACCAATCACAGGAAAGAGAGGTGTTGGCATGGACAATGAAGACAGAGCAGGGTGAGAGAGAGATGGAGTAGGGGAAGGGAAATGGGATGTAGTGAGGAAGGGAGAGATGTTGAGGGTGTAGTGGGATGGGGTGTTGTCAGGATAGGGGATCCTGCAGTAAAAGGTGGGGTGGATGTGGGGGTTGCTGCAGTAGAGGTAGTGACAGGATCTTGAACCACCTTTTTGGTAGCAGGGGTGGGCCTTGTAACAGCTGCCTCATCTGTTTGCTTGGGAGGGGCCTGAGCCTCAACTTTCTTCTTCTGAGTTTCCATCAGGCTCCTGCTGATTCCCCATTGCCTCTTGGCAAAAGTTGTAGGGGTGAGGGTGGTAGTCTCCTCTCCTTTTGGTATCTTGTACCCCCCCTCAAAAGCAGTTTGGTGATGACTCTGGCATAGGGGAGTGTGTGTGACTTCTTTTTCTGATCTAGCTTCACCACCAAGTCCTTCATTGCTTCAAAAATTAACCAGGCTGCATGGAAGCCATGGCCTAGACAGAAAGAGTAAACATCATCAGCAATAGGAGCCCTCCTCTCCTACTGATGGCCTGAGCAGTAGATGTTCTTTCTTAGGACCTGGTCAATGAAAAGGAGGCTTGGCTCCATCTCTCTTCTTCTTATGGAATCCCCTGAGGCCTTTAATCCTCTAATAAGAGTCCACACAATGGTATCAATTGAGGCACTCAGGGGAGGGCCATAACCACAACTAGTGTCAAATGCAGCTGGGATGCTCAATACTTCTGCAATCAGCTTGGGGTTAATCAACATCTCAAAATCATCAATCAGCACGAGGAAGCCTGATTGTCCATCTTTGTCCTTGGTGACCCTGATGTGCTGATAAAAAAGTTTCACTAGCCTAGGGTAGGCTAGTGCTGGAATTCCTTTCATCAAGGGTGTCAGACTAGCCTTGTTCATAAATTCAATGGCAGGGGTAGAGAGAGGCTTTATCTCGAAGAAGGGCAGGTCGAAAGCTGTTTTGAGCTCCAAGGGTATTGAAGCCATGAGCTCAGAGGGTGTAGAAAACTTAGGGGTTGGCTTCTCCACCTCCTCAACCACTTCCTTCCCTTTTTTCGGTGCTTTAGAAGCCTTAATCTTCTTAGGAGCGGGCTGAATGGGGGCCTTATCCCTAGCCCTTTTCTTTGGTGCACTCTTAGGGGCCATTAAAATGTCTCCTTTTTGAGATAGTATTTTTGAAAATGAAAAAGGGAGATTGAGATCTAATTGCTTACCCTAAAATCATAGGGTTTGGTTTGATCTGATGCATAGTGCACCACAAGATCTTTGAGCAGAGGGCAACTGACGGGGATGACGTTAGGAACAAATCTCTAAGATCCTGGTGTGAATAATGGGTTGTAGAATGGACGCTGGAGGAGAGGGGGAGAAGAGCACTGGAAGCTAGGGTTTTGCTGGATGGAGAAGAGAGAGAGTACTGGAAAAAGGAGACAATCGCGGGTTTGGAATACTTATCGCTAGGCTTGGCGCGCTTTGGAAATATATGGTCGCGGGATGGGAAATGGAATCTAGTGACGGTGTAATTGCAACTTGGATTGCACGAGAGGCTACCAGGGTTTACCTTGGATCTCGCGACAGCTAGTGAAGCATTCCATTTGGATTGCGTGAGAGGCTCCCAGGCCTCCTTTTGGACCCCGCGACAGTAAATGAAGAATTCCATTTGGATTGCGCGATAGTCTCCCAAGCCTTATTTTGGACCTCGCGACAACAAAGTATTAAACAGAGAGCATGCGCTCTTCACTCTGCCATTTCCATTTATGCTGTAGCTTGTTCCTAGGTATAACTCACCACCAGGGGCACCCCCAGACACTTTAGAATCAAATATTTAAGCATAGGCAGCAAAAATCATCATCCAAACATCGTGCATTCAATCAAAAACCACCAATTCAAGAGAAGTAATCATCAAACCAAGCATAAAAAGAAATCAGACCAGACAGATTCAGACTCAAGTGAGGGTATTAAAATTTCCTAAAAATTTGAACATAAGAAGGCAATATAAACCTAATAAAATCAAAGTACATATAATACAACATTGACACATTTATAGATCAGTTTAATGAAGGGTCCCCTTGAAAGTTAATGGTGTCCATTGGTCCAGCAGGTTTTTCTAAACAAGGCTTAAGCCTCTGACCATTCACTTTCAAGGTTTTCCCAGACTTGGGATCCTTGATTTCCACAGCACCAGATGGGGAAACATTCATGACAATATAGGGCCCTTCCCATCTAGATTTCAGTTTGCTAGGAAAAAATTTAAGTTTGGAGTTAAACAACCAAACCTTATCAGCAGCCAAGAAGCTCTTTCTTAACAAACCCTTGTCAAAGAAAGCCTTGGACCTTTCCTTGTATATCCGGGCATTGGCATATGCATCCATCCTCAGCTCCTCCAGTTCTGACAGCTATAGCGACCTGTGATGGCCAGCAGAAGTTAGGTCTAGATTTAAACTTTTAATGGCCCAATAGGCCCTGTGTTCTAACTCTACTGGGAGATTGCAAGCCTTGCCATAAACCAGTCTGAATGGGGACATCCCAATGGGAGTCTTATAAGTAGTCCTATAAGCTCATAATGCATAATTTAGCTTATCAGCCCAGTCCTTTCTGTCAATCCTCACTGTCTTCTCAAGGATGCGCTTGATCTCCCTGTTAGAAATTTCAACCTGCCCACTGGTTTGTGGGTGGTAGGGAGTAGCAATCCTATGAGTGATAGAATATTTCATGAGCAAGCTCTTGAAATTTCTGTTGCAGAAATGGCTATCCCCATTACTGATAATGGCTCTAGGGGTGCCAAATCTTGAGAAGATATTCTGCTTTACAAATTTTTGGACTACTTGATTATCATTGGTTCTTGTGGCAATAGCTTCTACCCATTTTGAAACATAATCCACTGCCACTAAGATGAAATGATAATCATTTGAAGGAGGAAAGGGGCCCATAAAGTCAATACCCCAAACATCAAACAGTTCCACAACAAGGATGGGCTGCAAAGGCATTAAGTTTCTTTTGGACAGCCCTCCCAATTTCTGACGTCTCACACATGTCCTACAGTGTGTATTGGCATCTCTGAATAAAGAAGGCCAATAGAACCCACACTGCAAGATCTTGTCAGTTATTTTTCTTCCACGAAAGTGGCTCCCACAGACATTTTTATAGCACATGGCTAGAATACTGGGGGCATCACTTTCTGGAACACATTTTTGGATGATTTGGTCTGCACAGTATTTGTATAAGCAAGGTTCCTCCCAAAAAAAGAATTTGACCTGTGAGAAGAATAGATTTTTATCCATTTTGGTCCAATGGGTAGGAATCTTTCCTATAACTAAATAGTTTACAATGTGTGCATACCAAGGAACCAAGGATTGGATGGCAAACTATTGCTCATCCGGGAAAACATCATTTGCAGGGTCATCAACACATTTTTCCAACACAATTCTAGACAAGTGGTCAGCCACCACATTTTCCACACCCTTTTTGTCCTTGATTTCAATGTCAAACTCCTGCAGTAGGAGTATCCATCTAATCAGCCTGAGATTAGCATCTTTCTTGGACAATAGGTATTTCAATGTTGAGTGGTCTGTGAAGATTACAATTTTAGACCCAAGTAGGTAAAGTCTAAATTTGTCAACAGTAAAAACTACTGCTAGAAGCTCTTTCTCAGTTGTGGTGTAATTCAGCTGAGCTTCAGCAAGTGATTTGCTGACATAGGCAATGACCACTGGCAGCTTATCTTTCCTATGGCCCAAAACAACACCTATTGCCAAGTCAGATGCATCACACTTCAGCTCAAAGGGTAGTGCATAGTCAGTTGTTTGGAGTACAGGGGCAAAGGTGAGGCATATTTTCAAATTTTCAAAAGCCTCAAGACATTCAGCAGAAAAATCAAAGGGCACATCCTAGCAAAGTAGGTGGCACAATGGTTTAGCAATTTTGCTGAAGTCTTTAATGAACCTCCTGTAGAATCTTGCATGTCCAAGGAAAGATCTGATTTATTTGGTTGTTCTTGGAGGGGGCAAATTTGAAATGAGGTCAACTTTCGCCTTATCTACCTCAATCCCTTCTCTAGAGATTACATGGTCCAACACAATACCTTGTGTTACCATGAAGTGGCTCTTTTCCTAACTTAAGACCAAATTGGTCTCCTCACATCTTTGCAAGAGTAGGTGGAGGTGTTGCAGACATTGGCCAAAATTGTCCCCATATACAGAGAAATCATTCATAAAAATTTCCAAGAACTTGTCAATCATATCAGAGAATATGACATACATACACCTCTGAAAGGTGGCTGGTGTATTACACAGCCCAAAAGGTATCCTTCGGTAAGCAAAGGTGCCAAAAGGGCAAGTAAATGTAGTTTTCTCTTGGTCGTGAGGGTGCACAGGGATTTGGTTGTACCCTGAGTACCCATCAAGAACGCAATAAAAAGCTTTTCCAACCAGCTTATCTAGAATTTGATCTATGAAGGGGAGAGGGAAGTGGTCTTTTATGGTTTTAGAGTTGAGCTTCCGATAATCTATGCAAACCCTCCAGCCAGTGGTCTCCCTGGCTGGTCTCAGCTCTCCAGACTCAGTTGTAATGGCTGTTATGCCAGATTTCTTGGGCACTACTTGGATAGGTGCCACCCATTCAGAATCAGAAATGGGGTAAATTATCCCAACATCTAGCAATTTAATAATCTCTTTGAGGACCGCTTCCTGCATGTGAGGATTTAATTTCCTCTGCATTTCCCTAGAGGGTACTGAGCCCTCCTCTAAATGGATCCTGTGCATACATATTGATGCATCTATCCCTTCGAGATCCGCAATGGTACAACCAATTTCTTTTTTGTGCTTCCTCAAGACTGTTAGTAAGTCTTCCTCTTGCTCATTAGTAAGAGAGGAGGAGATAATTACAGGAAGTTTTTCACCTTTCTCAAGGAAAGCAGATTTCAATGTTTCTGGAAGCTTCTTGAGATCCAGATCAGGGGCTTGTTGGGTTGATGGTATGATTGGTGCTTTGTTGGTTTGAGGAAGAGGCAACAATATAGGTGTCCAAATGGAATGTTGCACTAAGCCCACAGAAGACTTTGATGTGGTCATGTCTTCCATTCTAACAGCTGGGCTTTCTTCCCCTATCATGTCCCAAACTTCAATTAAACTTTTGATAATGTTGCCCCAGTCCAGCAGAGTGGGAAATTCTTCTTCAACAACTTCCTCTAGTACATCCACTGCAAAGCTTTCCTCATTGTCCAGCTGAGGGCACTTTTCATTGTTGTACACATTCAGTTCAACCTTCATGTGTCTGAAAGTTACCTCCATAATCTCTGACTTGCATTGAATGTAAGCATTGGCAGTGGCCAAGAATGGCCTGCCCAAAATAACTGGTATAGGGGTTGTACTCTTGTTGCAACCCATGTCCAAAACCAGGAAGTCTGCAGGGTAAAAGAACTTGTCCACCCCTACTAAGACATCCTCAACCACTCCCATAGGTCTCCTTTCAGACCTATCAACCATTAACAACACAATGGGGGTGGGTTTTAGCTCCCTCAAACCTAGCTGCTGATACACACTGTATGACAGCAGGTTTACTCTGGCTCCAAGGTCTAGAAGGACCCTTCCAATTGTGTGGTCTCCAATTATGCAGGGGATAGTGGGTATCCTCGAGTCTTGCAACTTCTCTGGTATTGTTATGTTTAATATAGAATTAACTGTATCAGTTGCAAAGACCTTTTTGGACAAATGGCCTCTAGCTTTTCTTTTCTAGGTACAAAGGTCTTTTAGAAATTTGGCATAGGCTGGGACCTGTCTAATTACATCAAGCAGGGGCAAATTGATTTTGACCTGCTTAAAGGCCTTCATCATTTCTTCTATCTGTGCATTCCCCTTATAAAAAGGGGTAGGGCCACTCAAAGCTTGATGAAATGGAAACTGAGGTACTGTTGGTTCCTTAGCTGCAAGCCTATGATTAAACTTTTATTTTTTTCTTTTTTCATCGTTTATTTCCTGTTGAGGCTCAACTACAGCCTCATTATTTTTCTCTTGTTGCAGGGTAGCAGGCAACTCTTGACTCTGGGCTCTAACATATTCTTTTTCACATTCATTCTAGAATTCTTTGGAAATGACTTCTCCTTGTTCCTTTTCAACCTGGTTGTCCACCAGCCTGTCAGACCTTAGGGTTGTGATAACATTAGCTCTCTCAAAACTTGAGAAACCTTCTCCAATCAAATATTGGCCCTTAGGGTTGGCCACTGGCTATCTTGGCAACCTACCCTCCTCTCTTTTGGCTAAGGCATTAGATATTTGTCCTAGCTGCTCTTCCATTTTCTTTATGCTTTGATTGTGAGAATTCACAGTCTGAGTCAAGGTTCCAAGGCTTTGCAATGAGGTCAAAACTTGATCCTTAAAAGAAGCATTTTGTGGCTGAGGTGGGGGAACAACCAATTGATTTTGCTGCTGGGGCAGCTGCTGATGCTGAAAATTTGACCTTGGGGCATATCCCTGGTTAAATTGCTGCTGTGGCCTTTGAGGTAAGGCCCACATTTGTTGTGGCTGCATGTAATTATCTTGTCTCCACCTCAAATTTGTGTGATCCCTCCACTAGTAACCAGCATTTTGGTGCTGGTATCCAAATGACTGCTTGTTGTAGCCAACAGATTATTACTGGCTAAATGATTGGGCAGCAGCAGCTTGTTCCATCACATACTCAGGATATTGCCTTGCAGATGGGCACTCTTCCACTGTGTGTTGTGGAGATTGGCATATCAGACATGCCTCCATCACCTGTGCAGCCAATCTGGGTTGCACCATAATTAATAGTTTATCAAACTTATCAGAGAGATTGGCCATCTGCATTTTTAGGTCATTATTTCCAGTTACTTCATACATCTTTCCTTTGAAAATTTCAGCTAGTCCCATTTTAGAAGAAGGCTCATGAACAGTTCTTGACAAGGACATCTTTTGGAAAGTATTTTCACTGATGACCTCGAATAACTCTCATGCCTCATCAGCTATTTTGTGCATGTAAGTTCCACCACAAGAGGCATCTACCATGTCTCTGCTTTTCTCATCAATCCCATTATAGAAGCTCTAGACAAGTTGTCAGTCAGGGATCTTGTGGTGGGGACATTGTTTGAGCATCTCCTTGAATCTGTCCCATGCTTGATTAAAATCTTCAGTTGGGAATTGGGCAAAAGCAACTATTGCTTTCCTCAACTGGATTGTTTTTGTATATGGGAAGAATTTTGTCAAAAATTTGGTCTGAAGGTCTTTCCAAGAAGTGATGCTATTCTTTGGGAGAGTAGCTAACCAGGTGCTGGACCTGTCCTTTAGGGAGAAAGGAAAGAGCCTTAATCTAGTGGCTTCTGGTCCCAAACCAGTAATGAAAAATGTTGTGCACAGGGCTAAGAATTTGTCAATGTGCTTGTAGGGGTCTTCCTTGCTGAGCCCATGGAAAGAGGGAAGCATTTGGATGATTGAGGTTTTAATCTCATAGTTTCTTTGAACATCTAGGAATTGAATGCTGAATGGGGGATTATAATCATCAGGAGCATTCATCTCCTTCAATGATCTGGGTTGCTCTTCACCCATGACTGCTGTCTCGGTTTCAGTAAGGGGATCAACTGTGGTGTGTGTGGGCCTTCTTGGCCTTCTGGCCTTTTCTATCTCAGGGTTAGGAGGCTCTAATGTGGGACTGAGGGATCTCCTTCCTAACATGCACACACACCAACAGCAGGGAAGACTACTTGCAGACACATTGCAATTAACTCAAAGAATTATCTAAACAAAATTACTACTATCCTAACCAACTGCTATGAAATTTGCATAGGAAAAATAAACTGAGTTTTGAGGGTTAGAGAAATGCAAACAGAGGTAGCTAGACACCTAGTGCAGTTCAACTTTCCTTCTCTGCTATTGTCCACATCTGCAAAGAAAAATTCTAAATGTAAATCAGCAGTATCAGTTATTCACAAGCACAACTACCAAAGAATAAAAAAAATACAAAAATCTAGGGTCTACTAATAGATCAAAATCCCCGGCAACGGCGCCAAAAACATGTTAAGGTATTTTAGATGCTTGCTGCTAACTTTATTAAAAACAGTGATAAGAATGTGTTAGTGAAAATAAATCAAAGGTGGATTGAAAAATACAAAGCAGCAAGTCAAAAAATACACAGACCTGCAAGATACAAGACCTGTTGTAGCAAGTTTTAATAAGTAAGAGTTTGTCCCACAGGGAAAATGATCTAAAGCTCCAAGGGTTCCATCTTTAGTAGGTCCTCCAGATCTGACTACAGATCTGGCAATCCTAAATGGAAGGGGATTTAAGGTCACTATTATTTAAATCCTATGGTAACCTAATGCCTAAACTACAGAAATGGTTCAGAAGAATGATGGAGTGTGAGAAAATGAATATAAAAAGGGTGAAAAGTAAGCTATTAGGTACAGATCTGATGGGTTTTATAACTCAGACTCAGATCTGCTGCTATAGAAGTCCTGTCCAATGGTTACATTATCACTAAAGAGGAGAAAGGATCCAACTCACCCCTATGCCCAATCCAATCCCTTATGGCTATAACCTGTCCACTCAAATGGTCACACACTATCCAATAGGGGAACCACAGTCCATAGATGGGTCAGAACATGTTTATCATTGTATGCACTACTTCATCCAGGCTACCAGCTCAAGAATCCATAGGGACCTCAACCTCTAAAGTTTTGTGTGTGGGGTATAGGCCTACAATGTGCACTAGCCTGGACACATAGGACCAGCAAGAGTTTGAGTACTAGCTTTAGGTCTAGCTGTTCATTGCTTTAGAAAGACAGCAGTGATCTAGTCACAAGCCTACAATCACTACAACCAGATCAGATCTGCCATCCGACGGTGGGTCTATTCAAATACATGGGAGTCTGTCTCTGCACAATCTCTCACAGGGCTACAAGCACAAGTGCTGAGAAGTAGAATCTATCTTAGATCTATGGATTGGCCTCACCCTAGGGCTATAAACTGTCCACTTGAATGACCACAGATTATCCACAGAGGCTATCCTCCTCATAGAGGTCTGAGACAGAACAAGAAGATTGCTGCCACCACTATGTTCACAAGGCTACCAGCTCAGGCTCCCATGGGAATTCGGATTTAGTGAATCTTGTGGTGGGGCTAGGCCTGCATATGTGCACTAGCCTGGACACACAAGTCACTTGGATCTGAATAAATCCTTAAAAATAATCCTCCATTGCTTACAATACAACTTAGCAATGGAGGATCTCAAGGCAATAACCTTGTACAGAACAACCCTCAAACATCACTCCCATACATGTATAAGATCCTATTATAAAACTCCATTAAAACTATTCCAAATAGACATACAAAGGCATAGCCAGTAAGTGTTGGGCTATGGAGAGAAGAAAAAGGAAAAAAATGCTACCTAAACCCTAACCTTAGCCTACTGGAACTCTACAGTCGATTCAAGAAGATCAGCTCCCCTAAACCTAAACTAGGCTTAGGCTTATATAGCAGTCAGCCGTGGGAGCATTAGGGTTAGGAAAAGCCTAATTTTCATGATGCAAATGTGGCCCATTTCTGTTTCTTGGATGCCTCGAGGTGTGTGCAAGAAGATTGGAGCATTGGAGTGCATGCCCTAATTACTGAAAGTTCCAAGACTGCCCCTGCAGAAGTGGGGGAAAGTTAAGATCCCGAGCCTCGCTAGGTAGCAAGGGTTTCTAGGTCTTGTCGCGTGATAGAGTTGTCGTCGTGGGAATGAATTGACTTGAAGCTCTTGCAGTCGCGAGATAGATAGTTTGGTCATCGCGGGAATGCTTTGGTCGTCGTGGGATTGCGCTTTCCATTTGAGTGGCACGGGAATTGCGCACATAGTTCGTTCCTTAGTGAATCTCGCGGGGATCCCCGCGAAGAAGCAATATGCATAGGCCTCTGGATTACGTGAGTAGTTTCCTGAAGATCTGCATCCCGCAGCCACTGCGTGACAGCTGCACGCCGAAGTGCCTGGAGCTCTCTGTCCTCAGCGGATCGCGCGAGGATTAAATACTCTTCTATTGAGTTGCGTGAGACTGCACAAGTGCTTACAACTGAGCCTCATGAGAACTGCGTGAAGTCTGCTTCTTGAGCCCTTCTATCATTGATCTGCATGAGAGCAGCGTGAGCAGTTGGTGTGCTGCCTTGAGAGACCCGCGACAACTGCACGAAGCATTCTTTCTGTATCAATTGAACCCTGCGACATCTGCGCGAGGCTCACTTCTTGACTTGTTGCTGCTGTGCTTTGCCTATGTTGCAGCCAAGTTCCCAGTCTGGGTCCAACTTCCTTTCTTCTGAGGAACTTCTGGGGCAAAAGTAGGATTATTTGCAGGGTTAGGGCCTTATTTGCAGCTGCTGCTTATTACCTATAAAATGAGCTTAACACACATTTATTAAATGACTAAGGGTCTAACAGAGATTAAGTTAAGGGGTGAAAAGTGGTACTTTTTAGGTCTTAATAGCTATATATTGAGATCCCCAATTGCAATTAGGGGAGATCGAGATTTGGATAAAATTCTAGAGATCAGAGCTTGCAGCGAAATTCCATTTTCCCTCTTTTAGCTTAACTATGGTTGGCTAATTCCCTAAGAGCAGCGAGGAGAGAGGTTAGATCTATAATTGGGTAAGGTTGAGAGTGTTGTTGTGGGTTAATTGCCGCACAAACTACAGATCTGAGAGCATTTTATTATAGAGCGAGTTTTATTGCAATATAAATATTAATTTTATTGTTTTAATTTGATCTATTGTTCCTTTGGTTTCATTTGGTGCTCGATCGGATTTATCTAGAGGAGTCTATTGATTAGCTCACCTACTTAACTGGTAGACCTCTTGGATACCACCTGACCTCCCTAGATCTGATATCCCTGCAATTTCTTGTGTCTGTGACCTAGAAATTGCAGTATCTTTAGTGGTTTTAATGCTCTGGTTGAAACCTTTGGTTTGGAGGAATTCCCTAGGATGATCTGTGACCATTAAAGTGGACAGATCATAGCCTTAAAAGCAGTCCAATCTCTGGTTTCAATTGAATTCTTCTACCATAAACCTTTGGATCTGATGAAGTCTATAGGATGGTTTGTGACCATTAAAGTGGACAGACCATAGCCTTAAGATCAGTTAAATCCTTTGGTTTAGAGTGGAGAATTCTACCCTGCAGCTGTGCTTATAGCCAGCTGAGGGATTTGTGAGCTTTGAACCCCTGTAACATGACCAGCTCAACCTGATTGTAGTGAGACCAATCTCCAAGCTGCTCTTCTCCATTTTATGTTTTTAAACCCTTCCACTTGCAAGATCTAGATCTCTGGGCTCGATCTCAATTAATTTGCATTTCTTATGTAGTTTAGCTTAAGTGATAACCCTTTTTAACCTATCCCCTGTCTTTTAGCTGATTTAGCATTAGTTAGGGTGCCAAATCTCTTACAGATCTGGAGATTTACCATATTTTGAACTCACCTCCCTGTGGACATTCCCTTACTTTTTTTTTAAAACTTGCTACAAAAGGACCCTGTATCTTACAGGTCTAGGATATTTTTATTATGCTGAATCCATCCCCTGTTTTACTCTAATTTTATTTTGTCTTTATCATTACATAATAAATCAGCACACTGAAATTCCCCAACAGACTCGTGCCCTAATTTTATGTTGCTCGTGGTGAGGTGGCCCGCTGCTTCCTCGACCGATGCCATATGCTTCCACTGGGAGATATGCAGGGTTTGAAGCTTTGGCTGGTTGAACCCAAGTTGGTGTGGAGGCTTCCTTGGTTAGATCAGACCTTCCTAGTGGCTCGCTCTAGAGATCATGAGGGCATCACTCTCCTCGGTTTGACTGGCAGTACTCACTACTTCCCATTTTGGGTGTTGCGTCAGTTTCGATTGCCCTCAGCAGGTTATCATGGAGTCACTCCTTTCGACATGCCCTCGCGTGTGGTGCCTAACTTCCCAAGCTAGGCCAGCCCATCTCTGATACCAATTGTCACGGGGGCGCGCTCAGACAAGCCATCAAACCCCTGCAGTGCATCAATGCAGGATGCAATGAAGCTAACCAATCTCTTCATCAGACTCTAATACCACTCGCCTAGAGGACAGGAACTCCCACTCGTGGTTACCTTCTTTCCAAGGCATACCATCCCGATACATCATGCCCCTTATGACACACTCAATTGTACTTCCATGCCATGCTTGGCCTGCTCAAGCTTCACTCCTGGTGTGCCCCGCACTATTACCTCGCTTCTTAATAGTAATGGCATGCCGGACCTCATGCCATCTCATACCAACATGTCTTGCCGACATACCAAACCAAGTCCATCTCGTATGCATTCTGAGTTACTAGCACACATCACATCGGACCCTTGTGTTGCCGTGCTCTACAGAGTCCCACGCAACCCTCAAGTGTCCTAGTGATGTTGCCCAGTTGTATGCAACGCGACATGTAGTCCGGGGCCATACTTCAACCTCACCATCGGTGCCACACGACATCACTGTGTCGATGTCCTAGACGCACCCTTTAGAGCCTAGGAGACACTTGCGCCCCCTCTAGCGACTCGAGGCCCCGTGTGGGTGGGAGGCAATTCATTTAGCACCTTTCCCACATAGATAGTCCAGACACCATCTATGGGTAAACAACCTGAGGGCCTCAAACGTCTTGGTTTGACATACCCCCATGGTACACACCTCCTGCCTGTGGCACACAACATCATGTCCTCAGCCATCACGCCCATGACTCCCCGCATCGTCTTCCCTTGTGATCATGTCGTGACCACCACAGTGCGACCATGTTGAGAGGCCCTCCTGGCCCCCATGTCGCATGCCATCCTGGCACCACATGCCGTGCTGATCTAGCACCAAGATGTTGCGTGCCCTTTTGGCACCACATCGCGTGCCCTCAGCACCAATGCTACTAGCTAGAGTATTGACCCCGTCACATCCTCCACCACTCCATAATGTCAACGTCCTCATTGACGCATTATCACAGTGAACTGACCCCTCGAACTCCTCCCAGCCTACTCGCATCAACACACCACCATGCTGACATCCATAATCTAGTTCTTAGGTCCACACCTTCCTACTAGCTCCCCAACGTCACCCTCTCTGACTCAACCTAGTTCTGCACTCACAAGGCCCTCACCTATTAACTAGCTCTACAATATCATCACTTCTGGATTGAATTCGAATCTGATACCAAATGTCATGGAGTCACTCCTTTCGACGTGCTCTCATGCGCGACACCTAACTTCCCAAGCTAGGGCAGCTCGTCTCTGATACCAACTGTCATAGAGGCGCTCTCTGATGCCCCATCATACCCATGTGGTGCTTCACTGCAGCATGTAATGAAGCCAACCAATCTCTCCATTAGACCCTGACACCACCCACCTAGAGGACGGGAACTCCCGCTCGTGATTACCTCTACGATGATGTTGAAATTTTATATTTAGATTTTTATGATGAAGGATTCGAGGCCTTTGAATTCCCATTTTAGGTGGTGCTTTTTCCCTAAATAAATCCTGCGGCTAGACCTCGACGCGCTTTGGAAGAATCATAGGTGAACCCTTTGATCTATTGAAGGCATGAGAAATAATGTAACCAACCCGATCCCCCAAAATAGATCAATAAGAAGTTGCCCTCTTTTGACTGGCGGGGGTGTATTGGGTGTCGGATAGTGGGGGACCAAATCAGAGGTGCTAAACCACTAAGTGGGGAACTTGAGGATGTGAAAAAGGCCTCAGATTTTAGGCTGTTCTGTTTAGTTGGGATCAACCAATACTTGGCGCATGTATTACATGCGCTAGAACAACTTTGGCCCAATTTATGCTTGGCGCATATATTACATGTGCCAAAGAAAATCTGCAGGTTCCAGACTTGGCGCGTGTATTACATGAGCCAAAGAAAATCTGGGGTTTCCAGACTTGGCGCGTGTATTAGTTGTGTCAGGCAAACAGTGGGGTCAGATAACTCTAACAACAAATCAGCAAGCCCGAATTTAGTCTTTTTTTCTTGGTTTTTTAGAAGCGATGCTTTCGGGGACTGATTTCTTAGTTGCTTTTGATGAATTTCTCAACATGTCAGGCCGTCATGTTCATGTAGGATATTACCTCTACCCATTTGGTGAAGTATTCAATGGCGACTAGGATGAATTGATGTTCGTTTAATGCTTTCAAATTGACTTTTCTGATGACATCGAGGCCCCAAGTGGCAAATGGCCATGGAGTGGTCATACTGTGAAGATCAATGGCTCGAGCATGGATAAGACTAAAGTGCTCTTAACATTTGTAGCACTTTCGAGCGTGCTTGCAATAATCAGATTCCATAGTGGTCCAGAGGTATCTTTGGTGTAAGATCTTTTTTGTGAGCATGCGACCGTTGACGTGGACCCCACATACTCCCTCGTGAATCTCCTTCATGATGTTTGCTGCTAAACGTTGAATGGTTCGTCTATCCTCTCTGGCCGTCCCCTCAGGGAATGCTCGAGTCTCGAGGAAATTCTTGATATCTAAGAACCATGGAGGCTCATCATCCAACCTTAGGGATTCCTCAATCTGGAGGTAGAAGGCCAGCTTGTTCCTCTATTCAATCATGATCAACTTCATCTCAACACCGTAGGGGATTTCATCCATCGATGCCAAAGTTGCTAATGCGTCGGTGAAGCGATTCCTTATCTGTGGGACATAGGAGAAAGTAACATCATCGAAGCATGCTATAAGATCTTCAAGGTGTTCATGGCATGGGATCAACTTCTCATCCTTCGTCTTTTATTCTCCATTCATCTGGCATATGATCAACTGCGAATCGCTAAATACCTTGAGGTGGGTTACTTTCAAGTCAAGTGTCGCTTGCAGTCCAGCAGCACATGCCTCATATTCAGCCATGTTATTAGTGTAGGGGAAGTTGATTTTGATGAAAACTGGTACGTGAGATCACTTTGGTGAAATCAGAATAGCACCGACTCCTTGACCTTCGACATTTGGCGCTCCATTGAAGTGCATCACCCAGGACTCGTCTGCCTCTATTGTATCCTCCTCTGTCATGAATAAGATGTCCTCGTCTAGGAATTTGGTCCTTAGAGGTTCATAATTGGGTAAGGGATTATGGGCAAGATGATCAGCGAGTGCTAGCCCCGTGATTGACTTCTGTGTGACATATGTGATGTCAAATTCTGATAAGAGAAGCTGCCAGTTTGCAGTCCGCCTAGTGAGGGCTGACTTTTCAAATAAGTACTTTAATGGATCTATGCGTGCTAGGAGTAGAATAGCGTGGGATAACAAGTAGTGGCGGAGCCTCTGTGTGCACCATACGAGAGCCAAGCATGCTTTCTACAAATGAGAATAGCACATCTCGTAGTTGGTGAACTTCTTACTCAGGTACTAGATGGCCTGCTCTCTTCTTCCAATCTCGTTATGCTGCCCTAGGACACATCCCATCAAAACTTTCATCATGGATAGATACATTAAGAGTGGTCTCCCCAACTCGGGTGGTGCTAATACCGGAGGGTTGAGAAGGTAGCCCTTGATTTTATCGAACGCTGCCTGATAGTTGTCATTCCACTCAACGGGTGAATCTTTCCTTAGTAGCCTAAAAATTGATATATAGATAGGAGTGAGCTATGCAATAAACCGACTGATGTACTGTATCCTGCTCAAGAAACCTCTGACCACTTTTTCGATAGACAGTGGTGGCATTTTTGTGATGGCCTTTACTTTGACTAGGTCAACCTTGATACCTCTCCTGCTGACGATGAATCCTAGCAACTTTCCTAACATGGCACTAAATGTGCATTTCTGAGGATTCAGTCATAACCTGTATTTTCTTAGCCTCTCAAATAGCTTTTGAAGGTTAATTAGATGGTCACTTTGCTCCGATGACTTGGCGATCACATCGTTGACGTACACCTCAATTTCTCGGTGCATCATGTCGTGGAAGAGTGCCGTCATTGGTCTCTGGTATGTTACACTGACATTCTTTAGCCCAAATGGCATGACTTTATAGCAGAAAGTGCACCAAGTAGTGATAAACACTATTTTCTCTTGGTCTGCCTTTATCATCCTGATCTGGTTGTATCTAGAGAATCTGTCCATGGACGAGAGCATCCTATGCTTAGCATTATTATCGACCATGATGTCAATGTGTGGTAATGAGAAATCATCTTTCGGGCTCGCCTTATTGAGGTTTCTGAAATCAATGCACATGCAAACCTTTCCATCCTTCTTCGGTACTGGAACAATATTGGCTAACCATTGCGGGTAGTTGGAGACCATGAGAAATCTTGCATCATATTGCTTGATGACCTTGTCTTTCACTTTCAGAATCCACTCGGGTTGGAGTGGCCTCAATTTCTACTTGACTGGCTTGATATTAGGGTAGAGTGGCAACTCATGCTTGACCAAATCAGTGTCCAAACCAGTCATGTCTTTGTATGAGTAAGCGAAGATGTCTTGATATGACCGAAGGAGATCAATGATGCTTTTTATTTCCTTAGGAGATAGAGATGTTCCGATCTTAGTGATTCTAGGAACGTCCTAGTCCCTAGATTGAGGTCTTCTATTTCCTCAACAATGGGGGTAGGGTCGTGCTCAAAATCGAAAAATTCGTCAATGAGCTCATTGGTGAGCTCCTCAGTAGGGATCTCCTCGTTCAGACTCATGACTCCTACCTCTTCTTGTATTTCTACAGGACAAGCTTTTCAATTAAGGAATCATTTTTCTTAATTTTATTGAGAATTTTAAAAGATTATTTTTTTAGATTATTTTGTATTTCTTTTATCTTTTGAAAATTTCTTTTCTTCGGAGATGGGCCCTTCGCAAAGCGGGACTTTAAATACACATGGTATTGCCCGCCAAGGGCTAATCTCACTTTTTATAAGTTATTTGTTTAGGAAACGGGTGCCAAATTTTAGGCCACTCATCGCTTCCAGAGTTTGGGGCACAAATGCCCAATTTCGTACCTGTGGTGTCGCTTCTTTACCTGTTTGGATGGAGGGGGGTGGCTGATATGATTCTTTGGAATTAGCCTCCATCATGTTGATCATGGGCTCGTCTGGGACTCTTTCCTCAAACGTCAGCAAGGTCCTATGGTGGTTTACAATAGGGGGAGATTGTGCATGTATGAAAGACTTTTCCTCAAAGGGGGACAGAGCGGCTAAGTCTATTTCTAGGTTGGGAGGGAAAATTCGGTGATTGGTGGGGTGGACAAGGGCCGAGGGTTTGTTTGGGGTTAGTTATGTTTTCCCATTCTGATCGATCTTTATAATCCCCCGCGCTCACAACGGTATTTCAGATGTGAGGCCTAGGACGGGGCCTCTCTTCGAAATTGATCTCCCGAGCTCTAGCAGCTGTTGTGGCTCGGGCTTTCTCCTTGGCCTCTCATACCTCTTCTTCTGTGGGCTTGTATCCTAATCCAAATTGGACTCGCTGTACATCTTTGGCCTTGACTGGCTGTCTCCTACCTTGTAATTGGGGTCCCAATCCCCTTCCTTTCTGATAGCCCCACTTTTAGAGCATGGCCCCAACTGCTATCATCCCGCCTCTAATTTTTAAGGTGATGCTCTCTGGGGGTTTTGGGACTATCGTCGATACCTCATATTCAAAACTGTGGATGTTCGTATCTTTGGTCGTGTGTGGCATGCCCAACACTTTGGGGTTCTCAATGCTGTGGGTAGCTTTCTCCTTTTCCTCATGCCCCTCACCTATGGTGGTGATGACCTTCTGCCCAGACACGAATTTGAGTTTTTGGTGTACGGTCGAAGGTATCGCCCCAATCTCATGTAACCAGGGGTGTCCTAATAACATATTGAAAGAAGATTTGATGTCCATCACTTGAAAAGGTATGGAAAAGGTCATTGGTCCGATCACGAGCTCAAGATCAACTTCCCCAATTATTTCCCTTCTTGTATTATCAAACCCTCTAGCGCTAGTTCTTGTTGGTCTCAACATACAAGGGTCCGTGCCTATTTTGGTGGCAGTTCTTAGAGGACACATATTCAGAGCGGACCCATTATCAATCAATACCAGTGGGATCACCATGTTTCTGGCCTCTACGATGATATTGAGGGATTTAACATGATTATTTCCCTCCTCTGAAAGATTTGTATCCGAGAAAGAGATGGCATTGGGAGCCATCACCTGTCCGATTATCTGCCCAACCTCATCTGGGCTTACTTGGAGTGAGACGTGTATATTTTTTAACGACCCCATTAGAGCCTAAAAATGGAGCGAGGACGTCATTCACAGATCCCAAACCGTGATATGGGCCGACATTCTCCTGAGCTAGGTTTCAAGTATGTTCTCACCGCTCATCTTTTCAAATGGGTTTACTGTAGTGATATCCTTCTTTCCCTCTAGTTGGGCTGATGTTGGCGTCGGTGTGTCTGGCTGTTTGGAGATCTTTCCTGACCTGGTGATAAAATCAACTGCCCCTTCCCTGGTGCTGCCGGCATTGATGTCTGTCTGTTCATTGCTGAGCGGGAACTGATGAGGATTGTAATTTGGTCCTAGGATCTGAAACAGGGAGAAGGTAGGTACTGGGGACATTGGTGCTGAGGGATTGGAATGGGTGGGTAATACCTGGTTAACTCCTGGAAGGGTGGAGGTGGGCCAAATAGGGTTGGCGGAGATCGCAGATGACTCGATTGGGGGTGATGCGATGGGGGTGGGCCATTGATAACTAATGGGTGATGGATGGGGGACATAATCAGCCATTGGGTAATTGGTGCAGGATTTCGTGCATGATTGATAGGAGTTAATTTGGACATAGTTAATGGGAGCTAGCGCTGGGAAGTATACCCTAAGATATAAGGGTTCTATTTGTGGAGTGGGGTTGGGAAAATAATCTGCCAGATTCAAGGGTTCAATCACCCCAATACTTCCATCTCCCTAATCTCTTTGCAATGGTGCCATAAAATTTCCCTGGCTGCAGATGTAATCTGATGGGTCAAAATCTAAATCATCCTTTGCCACCATGCCGATAATGGGTCTCGGGTCTGCCCCTCTTGGTGGGTGCTGGGGTAGCGGTACCTGGTGAATGTTGGCATGTTGGTTGGCTTGGAGAAGTTCAGGGGGAATATTTTCTTGGTCTCAATCAGATCCTGAATTTCATGCTTTAATGGGAAGCAACGATTGGTAGGGTGACCCGGTCCTTGGTGGAAGTTATAGTGGGTGTTGGGATCATAGTTCCTTGGGATGGAATTTGGTGGAGGACGTGGTTGGAGTGCTGTGACCAACCCTTTTTCTATTAGTAAGGGCAATAAAATATTTAGTGATTGCCCCAAAGGTGTGAACACTTAGTCAAAGCGGGCCTTTCTCTATTTTGGGGTAATTTGTGCCCCCTGTCCATTCCCAATTCTTTGTATAAGCTCGCTTCTGACTGAAGCTAGCTGTGTGGCTTTGAATTTGAATGAGATTATACTAGTGTTGGGCTTGGTATGCATGACGTTTTGAACCTCTGCCCTAGTTCTTTTATCATTTCTTTGCTCGGAGAATCTCCTGACCCCGTCGGCCCCACTAGATACATTCTTATTTAATCACCCTTCTTTGATAGCGTCTTTGCAACGATTGGTGTTTCTCACCAAATCAGCAAAGCTGGACTGCTATTGGTAAACTAGGAAGTCTGAGATGACTGGCAAGGTATTTTTTGAGATCATCTCGATCTACTCATCGTCAGGTCTTCTGTTTCTTACCTGTGCTGCCAGTGCCCTCCAACGCCCAAGGTAATCGCTGAAGGTTTTGTTAGAGTTCTACTTTATACAGGCTAGATCTGACTTGTGGAGTTTGATGTCTATATTGTAGACATACTGCTCTTGGAACAAATGCTTTAGATCTTTCCATGTTTTTAACATGGATGGTTCTAGGGACGTGCACCACCTCAAGACTGGGCCCGTCAGACTTTTCTTAAAGACTTTTATAAGCAAGCGCTCGACCCCCCCATATTGGCACATGTCCCCACAGTAGGACTTAAGGTGTGCGATGGGGTTGCCCGTGCCGTTATATCTATGAAAGACAAGAATTTTGAATTTTGGGGGCAAGGGGACTTCCGCAAATAGAGATAAGTTTGAGAAATCTGTGGCATGGATTTCGGCTCTACCCATCTTTAATAGCTACTTTTGGATTTTGTCTAATTATTCTTTCAACTGCTTAGACTCTTTAGACAGCGAGGCTATTTTTTCAATGGTTGACCTTGATTCACTTTGTGCTATCGGAGGGTTGGTGATTATGGGTGGAGGATTGATGCTGGAAAATGCCCCAGCGTAAGCCTCAGTATTCCTAATCTCATCTTCCTCATATTGTGGGTTTATATATGGTGCAGTGAGGGTGAGATTTTCTTGTTGGTGTTGGCTGTGCTGGATAGGTGCCGGGTGGGACCATTGGAGGTGAGGGAAATTTTATGGAGTGATAGGATGAGTGAAATTTGGATTTTGGGTTAAGACCTGATGAGGCCATTGGGTTTGGGGGAATGCTTGAGGATGGCCTTGAGGTGTATGAGGTGTATGAGGATAGGGGAGTTGGTGAAGGGCATTCAAGGGTTGTAATAGTGTCACGTCTGCTGGAAAAATTAGTGTTAATCTCTTTAGAGCCAAGGCCATTTTGACAGAGTATATAAGCTGTACTTAGAGTTTATTATTTTTATATTTCCTTCATCCTCTGTCGGCTGAGAACTCTAGCAGGCTAAGGTTAGGGTTTGATCATCTCTTTTTCTTATTTTTCTTCTCTCAGCCCAGTACTTACTGGCTAACCCCCTTGGAAGAAGCTAGGTTTAGTTTCATTTTAGTTTGTAATAGGATTTTGGTATACATTGGGATTATGGATGAGCAGTTGTGTACAGGCTACAGCCTGGAGACAGTTCATTGTAAGTTTTGTGTTCATCAATGGATTATCGTTTTAATGCTTAATTGAATCTAAAGATCTAATGGTTTCTTTAGATGTCTATAGGATCTATGTAATTGGGACTAGCCCATTCAGTTTCTAGTAGGTCTATTGTTTACCATCTGATTTCCCTTGGTTTGATAGCCTCATGGAAAGCAATGCTGGATGTGTAGCGAGTTCCAGGGAGCTCCGAGGCCTGCGGACCATGGTGGTTGCAGCAATTTTCATGTTCTTTCTCAGGCCTCTGTGGGATGGACAGACCAATGAGATACCCTGTGACCATTCAAGTGGACAGAGTATAGCCCTAAGGTTGTGTCCATTCATATGTTTGAAAAGGATTCTTCTCCCCTGCACATGAGCTTCTAGAGCCTTGTGAGAAGGTTTGTACAGGAATTGGCTCCCCTCTGTTTTACCTAGCCAACATCAGATGTTAGATCTGATCTCTTTATAGTAATTGCAGCTTGAGGTTGAGTCATTGTAGGCCATTTGTAGCAATGACTAGCTGAATCTAAAACCTTATTCAACCTATTGCATGGTCCTTTTTATGGGCGCTAGTGAGCAGTTGGCCTTAGCAAAGCACTTAGAATCTTATGGGTTGGAATACCTATGGATGTCAACCAGGTCTGTGTACAGATATGGGGAGCTTGTAGCACTAGCATTACATAGTGCTGCAATAATATTCATGGCTTGATCTGGCCCAGTGGCTGGGGGAATGATCAGTCCACTCCCCTGGGTTAGATTGGCAACGTCTGTTTTAACCAATGGGATTTGACAGACTCTATCGGATACCTTGTGACCATTATAGTGGACAGAGTATAGCCCTAAGAGCACCCCAAATGGCATGGGTTAAACCGCATATTTTTACCTTGTTAAGGCTTTTAATAGCGTCTCAGCAAGGAACACTGCAGAGACGGACTAAATCTGAGTTACATCACTGCTTTAACTCTAGCTTAACGTGCTTACTTCTCATAATTTTTGTATTTTATTTTGGCACACACTACCACCATCTTCCTCTTAACCCTTTCTTTAGGATAGGGCTACATTTTATTTCTCTGTTTTTAGGATTAATTTAGTATAGTCGTGACACCCAACTCCCTTTCTTTAGGATTGCCAGATCTGTAGCCAGATCTGGAGGCCTACTATTATAGCCCATTTTGGATTCTAGATCAATTTCTCTGTGGGACAAACTCTTACTTATCAAAACTTGCCACAATGGACCCTGTATCTTATAGGACTGTGTTTATTTCAGACTTGCTGTGCTGACCCATCTCCCATTCCCCACTCTTGATTTATTCTCTCCATTGTTCTTAAAAAAATAGCAGCAAGAGCTCGAAAAAAGAACTAACAAGTTTTTGGCACCGCTGCCGGGGATATTGATCTTTTTAGTAGACCTGAGTTATATTATAATTTAGACTAACCAATTCTTTGTAGTTGTGCCTAATTTAGAACAAAAAGTACTATTGATTCTTTGTAAAATTTTACAGAAATGGATAGCAGAAGAAGGGAAAAGCTAAAGTTGCAGCTGGAGTGTACCTATCTCTGTTTGCACTTCCTTCCCCCTAAATCTTAGTCCGTTTATGAGAAATTCCCTGTTATTTGTTTAGTGTAAATTATGTAGTTGTTATTTTTTACTTGAGATTGTTTGTATGTGCTTGTGAGTATTTTCTGTACTTACTGTCGAAGGTCCTTAAACCCTGAGTTGGAACCTCCAAATCTAGAGGTTGAAAGGATTCTTAGACCTAGGCACACCACACAGGGCCCCACTATTGAGACTAAACCAGCTACTATGACTGAGAGGCAGAGGACCTTGAAGGAATACAATGCACTTGGGGAGTACACCTCTCCCTTCTGCATTCAGTTTCCCTTTGTTGAGGGGAACTATGAAATTAAATCCTCCACCATCAGTATGCTGCCTTCATTTCATGGGTTGAGTAAAGAAAATCCCTACAAATATATCGACCGATTTTTAACACTTTGCACTACCTTCAACATTGCTGGCTTAGGGCTTGAGGCCACTAAATTGATGCTTTTTCCTTTCTTATTAAAGGATAAAGCTAGCAGTTGGTCTATTTTAAGTGCTTGCTACTGACTTTATTGAAGACAGTGATAAGAATGGGATAAATGAAAATTGAGTGAGAAGTAGAGTAATGAATAAGGAGCAGCAAGCCTAAAATATGCACAGTCCTACAAGATACAGGGCCTGTTGTAGCAAGTTTTGATAAGTAAGAGTTTGTCCCACAGGAAAGTTGATATAAAGCTCCAAGGGAGCTATCCTTAGTAGGCTCTCCAGATCTGGCTACAAATCTGACAATCCTAAGTGGAAGGGGATTTAAAGTCACTATAATCTTAATCCTAAGGCAACTGACTATTTAGATTATAGAAAGGGTTAAGAAGAGTGGTGGAGTGAGAAAATAAATGAAAAAGGGTGAGAAGTATGTTATTAGATACAGATCTGATGGGGTCTTGTAACTCAGACTCAGATTTGTTGCTATATAAATCCTGTCTAATGGCGACATTATCACCAAAGAGGAGAAAGAATCTAACTCACTCCTGTGCCATGATCCAATCCCTTAAGGCTATAACCTGTCCACTCAAATGGTCACAGACTATCCAATAGGGGGACCACAATCTGGAGGGGAGTCAGAACAAGTTTACCATTGTAGGAACTACTTCATCTAGGCTACAAGCTCAAGAATCCATAGGAACCTCATCTTCTAATATTCAGTGTGTGGGGCTAGGCCTACAAAGTGCACAAGCCTGGACACACAGGACCAGCAAGAGTTTGAGTACTAGCTTTTAAGCATGACTGTTCATTGCTTTAGAAAGACTGCAGTGATTCAGTCACAAGCCTACAATCTCTACAGCCAACTCAGATCTGCAATCTGATGGTGGATCTATTCAACTATAGGGGAGTCTGTCACTGCACAATCTCCCACAAGGCTATAAGCACAAGTGCAGAGAAGAAGAATCTGTCTTAGTTCCATGGATTGGCCTCACCCTAGGGCTATAATCTGTCCACTTGAATGGTCACAATCTATCCACAACGGCTATCCTCCTCACAAAGGTCTAAGACAGAACAAGAACATTGCTGCCGCCACCATGTTCACAAGGCTACAAGAACAAGTTCCCATGGGGATTCAGATTTAGTGGGTCCTATGGTGGGGGAAGGCTTGCAAAGTGCCTAACCTGGACACACAGGTCAATTAGATCTAAATAGTACCTTAGAAGCAATCCTTCATTGCTTACAAAATAACTTAGCAATGGAGGATCTCAAGGCAGCAGCCTTGTACAGCACAACTCATAATAAAAATAACATCCCATACATGCCACAGATCCTATTACAAAAACTTCATTAAAATCTATACCAGATAATCATACAAAAGGCATAGCCAGCAAATGTTGAACTATGGAGAGAAAGAAAAAGGAAAAAAAAGAAAAACTCCTAAACCCTAACCTTAACCTACTGTAATTCTACAGTTGGTTTTTGGAGAAGAAGCACAGAAGTCAAGTCCCAAAGAGATCTGCTCAACCTAAGCTAGGCTGAGGCTTATATAGCAGTCGGTTCTCTCACAATTAAGGTTAGGAAAAACCCTACTTTCTCAATGTAATTGCAGCCCATTCCGGTCCCTTGGATGCCTCGGGGCATGTGCACAAAAATTAGAGCATTGGAGTGCGTGCCCTAATTGCTCGAGATTCCCAGATTACCCTTACAGAAGTGGGGAGAAGTTTAGAACTCGATCCTCGCTGGATAGAAAGAATTTCTAAATCTTGCCGCGTGGTAGAATTGGCATCGCGGGGTTGAATTGACTTGAAGTTCATGCAGTCGCGGGGTACTAATGGTTCTCGTGAGATTGAATTTTCAGCTTTGAACGGTGCGGCGATTGCTCGCGCGGTTTGTCCCTTAGTGAATCTCGTGACAGATCTTCATGAAGAAGCAGTGTTCAAGAGTTTCTGGGTCGCGCGAGATTCACTGAAGGTCTGTATCTCGTGGCCACTATGCGACAACTGCACGCAGGAATGCCTGAAGCCCTCTCTTCTGAGTGAGTTGCGTGAAGCTTAACGATTCCCCTTTTGAGCTGCGTGAATGCTTTAGACAGAGCCTCGCGAGGACCTCGTGAGGCCTACTTTTCAATTCTTTCTGGCACCAAACCGCGTGAGAATGGTGTGAAGATTGTGCGAATGCTTCACTCACTTATGGCTGAGCTTCGCGAGAGCCGCGCAAAAATTGATTTGCATATCAAATCGCGCGGGAGCAGCGCGAGAACTGCACGACCAGTCAATGTGCTTCCTCCAGGGGCTCGCGACAACTACGCGAAGGCATTCTTCTTGATCAATTGAACCCGGCGACATTTGCGCGAGGCATTCTTCTTGATTTATTTCTACTTGGATGTGCCTATGCTTCAGCCAACTCTCTATCTGGGTTCATCCTTCATTCTACTGAGGTAGTTCTAGGGCAACAGTGAGCTTCTTGGCATGGTTAGGGGTTTATTGGCAGCTGCTGCTTATTACCTACAGAACATGCTTAAAATACTTTTATTAAATGATTAAGGGTCTAACAGAGATTAAGTTAAGGGGTGGAAAGTGGTACTTTTCAGGTCTTAACACACCCTCAAACCTAATCTTTGCTAGTCCCTTAGCAAAGCTGTAATTAAATGCCACTTTCGTAGAGATCACGGATATATTTAGCATATGTACCAAGCCTTTTAAACCCCTAGGTGATCCCTAGTGGAGGAGTGAAGTCTCCTGAGGGTTTTCAGTGAAGACACCCACAAACTTCACCATTAAAATCAGTTAAGTATAGTGCAGATAATGACAACACAGATTCAAATGTTTAAAGTTTCATTCCACACCCATTTAACACTTAGAGGAAACTGCAGCAATGTTTGCAGGCCATTTAAAACTTAAAAGTTAACATATGTTTGCCTGACCACCATTCATTTAACATTAGAATTTCAATGTATAAAAATCTGTACTCTGCTTGCCTTCAATTCAAAATCCAGGTTGGATACCACCCTAATGAGGTTAAAATTCAGACCCAATTCCCACTTGGGCTATCTCTCAACATTAACAACCTGAGGGTGTTCTTGTTCTCAATAGCTCAAGAGCAGTTGTAGACCCCAAATGGGCTTGCAAGCATGAGCATAGGCCAAGCTTCTAATTTCTGTCATCTTCAAGGATTTTCACCATAGATTGGGCAACTCTTCATCTCCATATGACAGGTCATTTGACTTTGGATCCACAAGGGCTTTTAGAATGGGTTGTAATGTGGCTTATGGCTGAGGGGTGTATAGAATAAAGGGGTAAAAAGAGAGTCCAAATTAAGAAATCAGCAAGGTAAGGAGTGGTTCATGACTTCACAACCTTCATTCCAGTAAAAACTTCATCTTCCTCTTATATTTTAGAGACAAGGTGGCCAGCTTCTCCTCTTCTTTTCAATTTTCAGATGATGATGTTCTCTAGACTTCTCTTTCTTTTTCTCTTTTTATTTTCTTTATTCATTCTTTGGAAGAGATGCCACACAACTGTCATTGATACACAGCTGTTCACAAGTTGCTTTTCTTCACCTTCCACAGAATATTGGACCATTCTCAGTATCTTTTCCTCCTTCTCCTTTACCTTATGAATTCTCAGAGTGAGGGTAAGGTTGACTCAGGTAATGAGGTTAAGGTGCAAGTTTTTTGGTGTTTGTGAAAGAAAATATATGATTTTAAGGCTCAACTAGTGTATGCAAAAAGGGCAGATTTTAAAAGGTTGGATTTTTAGGCTCAAATTGTCCAAATGAGGGCCTTGAATCATTTCCTTAGTCTCATGAGTGCTGTCAATTAGTTTCGATTAGGAGTTGCACAACTTCTAGTGAAAAAGTCTTGATTCAATTAGTCCTTAGAGCAAAAATAATGCCACAAACACTCTTTAAACGAAAATTCTGGGCCCAAATCTCACTAGGTATGGTCATCAAATTTAACCCATGAAGTGTATTTTCGTCTATTTCTCTCCTCTTAGGCTCGCTGAGTACTTAGCTCAAAAAATTTCTAATATTGGCTTCATGGTGGTGTCAAGATCACTTTATCTGTTTCCAAAAGTCTGCAAAAATATTTAAATCTTTAATGTTTCCTCATTGTATCAAGTTAAGTGGAGATTGACTTTATTCATCCCATTTTTACTACCATTACTGCACTAAAATTAACTATTCTATTGGCAGACTGCCAGACCCCCAAACCATTTGGAGCAGTGTCCTCACTGGTTCAGAGGTGATAAAAAGTAATAGAATCCAAGCAGACAGGCAGGAATAAATACAAAAGAAGAGATAGAAACAGAAAGTGCAAACTGAACAGTATGGAACTAAAAGAAACTTTCATTAAAAAATAAAAAAATGAAAATATGACAAAAAGATGGAAAAGGAAAAGACAAAATGGGGGGGGGGGAATCAATGTGTAGCCGGGGGAGGGCTTGAGGAAGATGGAGGGGGAGATGCAAGTGGTGCCATTTTTTTCTTCTTTTCTCTCTTCTCTCTTTTTCTCTTTTTCTTTTCCTCCTTGGCGAGGATCCGCTGGACCTCGTCAAATTCATCCCAGAGAAATTGCAAGGGGTCCGGCTCCTTTGGCGGTGGGGGATCTTCCCAGATGGGGTAGAATTTGATTGGGAACCCGAAGGGGTTGTCATCCACCATTTGTGCTAGTAGGTATGGACTTCTAGGATTAGAATTGGAGGGATGAGATGAAAGGGGATTGATGGCTGGTTTAAAAGAGGGGGACGAGGGAACATGAATCGGTGAAATTGAAATTGTGCCCCTTTTCAAACTTGGCAATAAATGAGTGTTGTGTGGGGAAAGAAGAAACACACAACTGGCTCTTTGGAAAAGAGAATGAGCATTAACTGACTGTGTAAAGCTAGGCATGGTATTTAAAGGGGTCAGTGTATCGCGCGGAGATCCTCGCGAAGAGCAATTAGTAATGAGTGGAGTATATTTCTCGCGCAGCTAAGCTGGGTTTCTCCGCGAGGTAGCTTGACATGGCTCATCAATTTGAAAAGGAAGCCATTGAAATCCCTGAGGCAGGTATTTGCACAGATTTATATAGCCACCATCTACATCTATCCTCCACATGGAGTACTATTTAAAAGAAACATAGCCTCCCTAAACTCTTCTCCCATGAATGGCAAAAAAGAACAAAATGAAAACTAGCAAACAAATAGAAAGAAGCACACAGAACAGAGCAATAGACAAAACCTAGAAATTTTATTAAAGTGGAAAAAAAATAATATTTACAAATGTAGTTATAAGAAGAAAAACCTAATCTAGAATCTAAAAATTGGGATCTAATCTAATTTCGAATCTGTCAGGAAATCCCAGCCCATCCTTTTAGCCTGTGCCTTAAGGGCAGCTCTGTCCCATTTCTTCTTTTCCTCCCTCTCCTTTTTCTCTTCGGCTAGTGTTTTCTGTGCAGTTGGAGCTTTAGGAGCCCTCACCCTTACTTTTGATGGCTTGGGGGCTTTTGGTTCCTTAGGTTCTTGAGGGGCTTTTCCTTTGCGCTTAGCAGGCGGGTGGCAGGGGATTTTCCTTTCCCTTTACCTTTGGGTTCTGCTTCTGTAGTGGGGACCACTAGGGACTTCCCTTTTCCAGTGGACTCAGGTTGGGTAGGGGACTGTGCCTCTTCAGACTGGGCAGCAGGCTCTTTGCCAATTTTTAAAGGGATAACTTTGGGAGCAGACCTCTTAGCAGTGACTTTCCTCTGCTGAGGATAAGTTTACTTCTGTGGTGGTTCAGCAGAGGCCGTGGTAGGGGTAGGTTGCTCTGTACTTGGAGGCTGCTCCATAGGAGGTGAAGCAGGAGCTTTTCCTTTGTCTTGCTGGGGCTTGGGTTTTGCCTCCTCAGACTGGGCAGGTGGAGTTGGAGTAGTAGTTGGCTTAGGCTCAGGCATGTGAATAGAGATGGGGGTCGGCTCCAGAGGGACATTTCTGGTAGCAGCCTATGCGATTTCCAATGAAGCTATCTGGATTTGATGTTTGAGGATGTCAGTCTCATGGATCTCCTTTTGGATTTTTTTAGATCTCCTGTGCATTGTTAAGCCATTTTTCAAGCATTCTTGCCAGGGCATTCCCTGCAGCAGCACTGGATTTCTCATACTCCCAATTTATTTGATGATAAGTAGCTGTAGCTTTGGCCTTTTGGTAGGCATCCAACATGTTAGTCCACCCCAATGAGATGCCCAGAAGCTGCTGTCGGTGTTCCGCCGTCATTTTATCAATCTGCTCCAGCAGGGGGGTCTCAATTGATTGGCGAAGCTTGGCCATGCCCCTCAGGACATCCTTCCTCAGGTAAGCATTATCCCTCATGTGATGGAGGATGGTGAGGTAGGGAGGGCTGTAAAAATGATGTTTTGGTGCTATGGGCAGATAGGAGGTGGAAGGAGGAAAGTGTGCTTGGTCCTGGGGGGAGAAGGGGGGATGATAGTAGGGAAGTCAAGTTGTGGGGGAATGGGGTCAAGTTCTGGGTCTGTTTATGTAGATTTGGTAGAGAAGGTGGGAGGGGTAGGATAAGAGGGGGGTGGAGGGTATAGGGAAAGGAAAAGGGTGTAGGCTCAATAGGAGTTGGGGGTGATGGGGGATGAAAAATGGGAATTGTGAAAGGGATTAAAGGAAATGGGTGGGTAAGAGTTAATGGTGATGGTAGGGGGGGGGTAATGAGTTAGGAGGGAAGTTTGTTTGTGTCTGTCTGTCAGTGGACAGGACCAGGGGGGGTGAAGTGGGTGGTGGAGGGATGGGTGGGTTAGTTAAGGTGTGTAGGGTGGATTGGATGGAGGTTAGTTCAGTTTGCATCTGATCTTGTTTTTGGGTTTTGGTGGATAGCTGGGCTTGAATGTTTTGGATAAGGGAAAGGATAAGGGGTAGAGTGTTAGGGATATGAGGTTGGGTATGTGAAGAAGAGGGTACGGGTTGGAAAGGTGAGGAAGGTGCATGATGAAAGGTGGAGGGAGGGGAAGAGTGGGGTTCTGGGGAGTGGTGTTGTGAGGTAGTTGGGGAGTCTGGGAGGGAGGTGTAGTGGGTAGGCATTGTGTCAAGGAAACTAGCCATAAAGGCTTGGAATCTTATGGTAGTGTTTAGGGTTAAGTCAATGTTTGTGAGGGGAGATGTAGTAGGTATGGCTGGGGTGGTGTCTTGGTCAAGGTGTGGTGTGTTAATGGGGATAGAAGGGATTGAGGGTGGTGTTTGGGAGATGGTTGGGATGGTCTCAGTGGTCTTTCATTTTTTGTATGAGATGAGTGGAGGGCTGGCAGGCGTATGTGTGGTTGATGGGAGAATTGTGGCTGTGTACTGAGGTAGGGTAGGGGATGGTGAGTCCTCCCAGGTACCAAGCACAGGGGAAGGGGGAGTGGGCATGGAGAATGGAAACAGAGGGGGGTGAGGGATGGATGCAAGAGGAGTAGTAGATGCAGGAATAAAAGGTGGAGGGGGAGTGGGTGCTGCTGCAGTGATGGAACTGATAGGCTCTGGGGGCACTTCCTTGGTAGCAGGGATGGATCTTGATCCAGCTGCCTCTTCTGCTTGCTTGGGCAGAGCCTGAGCCTCAGCTTTCTTTTTCTTCTGGGTCTCCATCAAGCTCCTACTGATCCCCCATTGCCTTTTGGCAAAGGTAGTAGGGGAAAGGGTGGTGGTCTGCTCATTCCTTCCTATCTTGTAGCCCCCCTTGATTAGCAGTAAAGTAATGATTCTTACATAGGATAGAGTGTGAGGCTTCTTGTTTGACCCTAACTTCTCCACTACATCTTTCATAGCCTCAAAACTTAGCCAGGCTGCATGGAAGCCATGGCCCATGTGGTAAGAGTAGATAGCATCCGCAATGGGGGTTCTCCTCTCTTGCTGATGTCCTGAGCAATATATGTTCTTCCGCAGGACTTGGTCAATGAAGAGTAGTTCAGGTTCTAGTTCCCTCCTTCTCATTGAGTCCCCGGTGGCTTTTAATCCTCTAGTTAGGGCCTGTGCAATTGTATCAATCGATGCACTCAGAGGGAGCCATATCCATAGCTAGGATCGAATGCTGCTGGGATGCCCAAAACTTCAGCAATCACCTTAGGGCTCACCAACATATCAAAGTCGTCAATCAGCACCAACAAGCACAGTTGTCCATCGTTGTCCTTCTTGACCCTGGTGTGCTGATAGAATAGCTGCACTAGCCTAGGGTAGGCTAGTGCTGAAATTCCTCTCATCAATGGCATCAGGCCCGCTTTACTCAGAAACTGTACTACAGGGGCAGAGAGAGGTTGTTTCTCAAAAAATGGTACATCAAAGGCTGATTCAGGCTCCAATGGAATTGGCTCCAGGAGCTCAGAAGGAGTAGAGAACTTAGTGGTTGGTACCGCTGCCTCCTCAACCACTTCCTTTCCTTTTTTGGGGGACTTTGAAGTCTTGGCCTTTTTAGGGGTAGTCTCTGCAGGGTCCTTGTCCTTCCCTTTTATCTTCTGTGCAATTTTTGGAGCCATGTCCAACTCTGTCCTATAGTATGAGAAACGGAGGCTGAGATCTAGGGTTTGGTTTGATTTGACGCACAAGGCACCTCAAGATCTTTGAGCAGAGGGCAATGGATGGGGGTGGTATTAGGAATAACTCTGTAGATTTATGTAGTGAATGATGAGCTGTAGAAGTGATGCTGGAGGAGAGAGGGGAAAACTCTAGAAGTTAGGGTTTCACAGAGGGAAAAAGGAAGAAAATAATGAAAAAGGGACAAAGCGCGGGGTTGAAATACTTATCGCGAGGCTCGATGCGCTTTAGAACATCTGGTCGCGGGTTTGGAAATGAACCTAGCGAAGGTGTTGATTAAATCTGGATTGCGCGACAATCTCACAAGTTGTCCTTGGAGCGCGCGACGGAGTGAGAGTAATTCATGTGAATTGCGCAAGCGGCTCCTAGGTCTCTTTTGGATTGCGTGAAAAGCTCTGAGGTTCATGTTGAATCTCGCGACAGATCTAGAATCTCGTGATAGTAAATGAAGTATTTCTGTTGAATTACGCGAGAGTCTCCCAGTTTACCTTGTGAACCTCACGACAGCCTGATAATCTCGTGATAACTACTGAATAGCTTGATGCAGACCGCATGAGAGGTTGTCAGGTACACATGAATCTCGTGATAGTCATTGAATGTTTCCATGCGAACTGCACGACATGCTCCCAGGCTTCCTTTTTAACTTCGCGATAGCTTTTGAATCTCACGATAGTCTCCTAGACTTTCATTTTGGACCCAACGATAGTAAGGTATAAAACAGAGAGCATGTGCTCTCCGTTCTGCCCCTTTGCCTGTTTGCTTGTGGTTGGATCCTGGGCATGACTCTCTCCTATGGCTGCCTCTAGACACATAAACTCAACCATCCAATCAAAAACAACCTCCCACTTTAGGCATGCAACCGGAGCTATCAATTGAAAAATAGTAAGAATGAAACCATGCATCAAATGTTTAAAACAGATTGGTCCAGATTCATATAAGACCACGAACAAATCCTAAAGAATAGAAACGAAAGAAAGCAAGATAAATCAACCAAAAACAACATACATATGATACAGTAATGACACACCTGTGGATCAATTTGAAGAAGGATCTTCTTGAAGGTGAATGGTGTCCATGGGTTCAACAGGTTTTTCAAAACAAGGCTTAAGCCTTTGACCATTCACTTTCAAAGTTCTCCGAGACTTGGGATCCTTGATTTCCATAGCACCAGATGGGGAAACATGCATGACAATGTAAGGACCTTCCCATCTGGATTTCAATTTGCTCGAAAAAAATTTAACTTTGGAGTTAAACAACCAAACCTTATCACCAGCAATGAAACTCTTTCTCAACAACCCTTTGTCAAAGAAAGTTTTGGACCTTTCCTTGTAGATCCTGGCATTGGCATACGCATCCATCCTTAGTTCTTCTAATTCAGACAGCTACAGCAACCTGTGAAGACCAGCATAAGTTAGATCTAGATTTTAAATGTTTGATGGCCCAATAGGCCCTGTGTTCTAACTCCACTGGGAGATGACAGGCCTTGCCATAAACCAGTTTGAATGGGGACATACCAATGGGTGTCTTATAGGCAGTTCTATAAGCCCACAATGCATCATTAAGCTTGTCAGCCCAATCCTTCCTATCAGTCCTCACAGTCTTCTCAAGGATATGCTTGATCTCCCTATTTGAAATTTCAACTTGCCCACTGGTTTGTGGGTGGTAGGGAGTAGCAATCCTATGGGTGACAGAATATTTCTTGAGCAAGCTCTCGAAATTTCTGTTACAGAAATGGCTCCCCCATCACTGATAATGGCTCTAGGGGTACCAAATCTGGAGAAGATATTCTGCTTGATGAACTTGAGGACAACCTGATTATCATTAGTTCTTGTGGCAATGGCTTCTACCCATTTGGAAACGTAGTCCACTGCCACTAAGATGAAATGAAAACCATTTGAAGGAGGAAAGGGGCCCATAAAGTCAATACCCCACACATCAAACAATTCTACAACAAGGATGGGCTGTAAAGGCATTGAATTTCCTTTAGACAGCCCTCCTAGTTTCTGACATCTTTAACAGGCCTTGCAGTGTGTATGGGCATCTCTTAAAAGAGAAGGCCAATAGAACCCACACTGCAACACTTTGTTAGCTATTTTTCTCCCACCAAAGTGACCCCCACAGGCATTTCATGGCACATGGCCAAAATACTGGGGATATCACTTTAGGGAACACATTTCCGAATGATTTGGTCTGTACAATACTTGTACAAGCAAGGTTCCTCCCAGAAAAAGAATTTGACCTGTGAGAAAAACAGGTCTTTATCCATTTTTGTCCAATGGGAAGGGATCTTGCTTATAACTAGAAAATTGACAATATGTGCATACCAGGGAACTAAAGACTGGATGGCAAACAATTGCTCATCCGGGAAGACATCATTTGTAGCAAGGTCATCAACACCTTTTTCCAACATAATTCTGGACAAGTGGTCAGCCACCACATTATCTACACCCTTCTTGTCCTTGATTTCGATGTCAAACTCCTACAACAGGAGTATCCATCTAATCAATCTGGGCTTTGCATCCTTCTTGGGCAGTAGGTACTTTAATGCTGAGTGGTCAGTGAAGATGACAGTTTTAGACCCAAGTAGGTAAGGTCTAAACTTGTCCACAAGAAAACCACGCCGTAAGCTCTTTCTCAGTGGTTGTGTAGTTCAGTTGAGCTTCAGCAAGTGATTTGCTGAGATATGCAATGACCACAGGCAGCTTATCCTTTCTCTGGCCCAGGACAGCACCTATTGCCAAGTCAGATGCATCACACATAAACTCAAAGGGCAGGGCATAGTAAGGTGTATGGAGTACAGGGGCAGAGGTGAGGCAGATTTTTAGAGTTTCAAAAGCCATCAGACATCAGCAGAGAAGTCAAAGGGCACATCCTGGCAGAGCAGGTGGCACAATGGTTAAGCAATTTTGCTGAAGTCTTTGATAAACCTCCTGTAGAATCCAGCATGTCCAAGGAAGCATCTGATTTGCTTGACTGTTCTCGGAGGGGGCAAATTTTTAATGAGGTCAACTTTGGCCTTGTCTACCTCAATTCCATCTTTAGAGACTACATGGCCCAACACAATTCCCTGTGTTACCATGAAGTGCCTCTTCTCCCAACTTAAGACCAAATTGGTCTCTTCACATCTTTGTAAGACCTGATGGAGGTGTTGTAGACATTGGTCAAAGCTATCCCCATAAACCGAAAAATCATCCATGAAAATTTCCAAGAATTTGTCAATCATATCAGAAAAAATTGCATACATACACCTCTGAAAGGTGGCTGGGGCATTACACAGTCCAAAAGGCATCCTTCTGTAAGCAAAGGTGCCAAAAGGACAAGTAAAAGTAGTTTTCTCTTGATCCAAAGGGTGCACAGGGATCTGGTTGTACCCTGAGTACCTATTAAGAAAACAGTAAAAAGTCTTCCCAGCCAGCTTATCCAAAATTTGATCAATAAAGGGGAGAGGGAAGTGGTCTTTTCTGGTCTTGGAGTTGAGTTTTCAATAATCGATGCAAACTCTCTAGCCAGTGGTCTCCCTGGCTGGTCTCAACTCTCCAGAGTCGGTTGTGATCACTGTTATGCGAGATTTCTTGGGTACCACCTGGATTGGTGCCACCCATTCAGAATCAGAGATGGAGTAAATTACCCCAGCATCCAGCAACTTAATGATTTCTTTCTAGACCACTTCTTGCATGTGAGGATTTACTTTCCTCTGCATTTCCCTGGAGGGTGTTGAGCCCTCCTCTAGATGAATCCTTCCCTACTGCAGGCTGATCACTACCTTGCTGCAATTTGGAAAGTACCCCTTCAAAAGGGAGGAGGAGACAGTGGTCCTGAACCCCAAAAATAGTGGAAAGAAACAATGGGATATCAGTGGTACAATGATGGGAAAAAGGGAGAAGAGGAAGGAATTATTGAGAGAAGCAGCCCCCACAATTCAGGAAGTTGTCGCTGCTGTTGCTGCTACTACTACTGTTGAGGCAGTAGCCTCTGTTGGGCTAGCCAGGCCCCCAATCTCATTGCCGGCACATATCCCCTGCCCCTCAGCTTTATCTACACCCATTGCCCCACCACCTCCTCCCTTCATCCAGACATCACAACCCCTCATAAGCACAGTACCCTTACCTGAGCCTATCTCCCCAATCACCACAGAATTAACCACCCCAATCATACCACCAGCCATGATAACGACTGCCACCCTACCCACTACTGCACCCTTACCCCCTTTTTCAGCCCATACCAGCCCCCCTATAAAAATTGCCTACACTAAGAAAAGAAAACTCACAAAAGGCAAAGCTCCCAAAGAACCCCAACCCACCTACATGTCCCAAACCATTCCAATCCCTGACACCACAACCATACCAGATCCAATATCCACACCTTCTGAACCTGAATCCCATACCTTTGAAACCCAACATCAGCTTGTTAACACTTCCCCCACATTTGTCCCTGGCCCATTTCAACCCAGAAACCAGCCCATTCCATTTCCCACTTCCCATGAGTCATTAACAGGGGGAGAGTTTTCCACTGTGATGTCACTATTCTAGAGGGCATCAACCTTAAGTATACCCTTCTCCCAGACTCCCCACACCCCCCTCTATGGGATTGAATTTTATACTTGTGGCAATGGACTATGTGTCCAAATGGGTAGAAGCCATTGCCACAAAGACCAATGATCACATAGTTGTCATTAAATTCTTGAAGGGGAGCCACTTCTGTAACAAACCTTTTGAGAACTTGCTCAAAAGGTTTTTGGTTACACACAAACTTACAACTCCCTACCACCCACAGACCAGTGAGCATGTTGAAATTTCCAATAGGGAGATTAAGCATATTCTGGAGAAATCTGTGAGGACTAATAGGAAGGATTGGGCACCAAAGTTGAATGATGTTTTGTGGGCTTATAGGACTGCTTATAAGACTCCTATTGGCATGTCCCCATTTAGGCTGGTGTTTGGCAAGGCCTGCCACCTACCTGTGGAGTTAGAGCACAGAGCTTATGGGGCTATCAAAGCAATGAATGTAGATCTAACTTCTTCCACAAATTCCTCTAGTACATTGACTACAAAATAGTCCACATTATCCAGTTGAGGTTTTGTACAGTAGTGTACACATTTAGCACCCCTTTCATGTTACCAAAAGTAACCTCCATCACCCCAGACTTGCATTGAATGCTAGCATTGGCTGTGGCAAGAAATAGCCTGCCCAAGATAACAGGGATTGGGGTGGTACACTTGGAAGGTTCCATGTCCAATACCAGAAAGTCAGCAGGATAGAAGAATTTATCCACCCCACCAACACATCTTCAACAATTCCCATCGGCTTTCTCTCAGACTTGTCAGCCAGTTGAAGAACTTCAGGTGTTGGTTTTAGTTCCCCCAAACCCAACTGTTCATACACTGAGTATGGCAGTACATTTACACTGACCCCAAGTCTAAGAGAGCTCTGCCTATGGTGTGATCACCAATAATACAGGGGATAGTAGGCACCCTTAGGTCCTGAAGGTTTACTGGTGTAGCAATAGACAAAACTGACTTGACTTTTTCTACTGTAAAGACCTTCTTGGACAAATGAATCCTTGCCTTATGTTGTACATCTTACCTTACAATTATTAAAGGATTAAAAAAAGCAAATTAAAAGGATAAATCACAGAGAAAATGGGATCAAGGTAAGCAATCAGTCCTGCAAGAACCAGGCCTGTTGAAGCAAGCTTTAATAGGTAAGTAATGGTATGTCCACAGGGAAATGTGCTTTAAAATGGGGTAAATATCTAGATCTATGACAGATCTGGCACTCTATCCTAATTTAAACTAAATCAATAAAGGAAAGAGGAGAGGTTTTTGAGGGTTGCCACTTTAATAAAACTGTAGAAAATTAAAGATAAAACCAAATGATCCAGAAGTGATTAAACACAGGTTTAAGGAAATGGAGAAAAAGATTAAAATCAAAAGAGGGAGAATAACAGCTAGGGGTTTTGGTCTTTTACTGAAATTTGGTTAGATCAAAGGCAGGGCAGGGAACTGATTTGCAACAATCCTTCATCTGGCTATAAGCTCAGATGCAAGGTATAAGAATCTAACCTAGATCAGAGAATTGGAGTGATCCTAAGGCTATAATCTGTCCACTTGAATGGTCATAGATCATCCCAGAGATTCCTCTAATTCAAGGGTCTTAATTAGAACAATTAAACTATTCCAGATGCTATGGATGCAAGCCTACAAGCTCAAGCATCTACAGGGAGATTTAATCTAGGGAAATCAAATGCAAGCAAGAGATCTATAGATCAAAATCAACTCTAAAATCCACAATGAACTGATTCAATACAAACTTACAATACAATGTGCTCAAATATGCAATCTGTGCAACATCCAATCCCATATAAAGGCTTGAACCTCTTAATTTACAGCTCTCAACCTCACCCTAGCTACTAAAAGGGTTTAGCCGACCATGGTTGGTTTAAAGAATGAATGTGAAAGAAGAAAGAGGGAAGGAGTTTTGGGAATTTGAATTTGGCTCTGGTTCTCTGAATTTTGGATAGTAGCTCTGTAAATTTTTCAGGCTTTTATAGTCTTCTCCTTTGTTCTCAGATCTGTTTCAGCCAATTAGAGCTCAAGGGAATAATTATGTTATTCTGAGCTGCTGATGTGAAAATTGGAGCTCAAGGGAACCAGTCTTGGTATTGTGTGTGAAAATTAATGCAAAGCTTACCATCCATTTGAGAATTCTATTTTGATAGCGCCCCAAACAAATTTAATTTCATATCCAAGTCTCACCAGGGCTGTCACTCACAATAAACATGAAGTGTGAATCATTTCACATAGCTCAAGAGCAGTTACAAACCTCAAATAGGACTGCAAGCATGAGCATAGGCATATAATTTTTGAAATCCTCTAACTCTTTTCATCATAGATTACACAAATCCTCATCTCTACATGACAGCTCAATCTATTTCAGATCAGTAGGGTCTTTTTATTGGATTGTAATGTGGCTTATGGGTGAAGTTTATAAAGAATAAAGAGGAATAAAAAGGATTCAACTTTGAGAAATCAGTAAGGTAAGGAGGTGGTCATGACAATACCCTCTGCATTTCCGCACAAGCTTCATCTTCTTTGAATTTCCAGATTTGAAGTGGCCATCTTCTCATCTTCTTCTAACTTTCCAATGAAGTGACTTCTCTTTCACATTTTTGTTTTGCTTTTCTGTTTTTCTTTCTTTTTGTATGCTTTTCTTTTGTATTTTTCTCATCAATTTTTTTTTTTTTATGGGTTGGGATGCCACAACTGCCAGCAAATGTGTTTTCTTTTCTTTCAACCAACTGTCAAACCAGCTCTACCTTCTTCAATTCCTTCATCTTTACCTTTTGAAATCTCAAGGTGAGGGTCAGCCTGCATTAGGTCACTGAGTTTTTGGTTCAAATTTTCTGGTTTTTATTGAAGAAAAACTTAGATTTTTAAGGCTCAAATGGTGGGTATCAAGGGCAGTTCAAAGGTGAAAAATTTTAACCTCAAACTGTCCAAAGGATGTCCTTCATTTCTTCAATTTCATGAATGCTGTCAAGCTATTTTAACTTGGATTTGCTTAACTACTAGTGAGCAGAAATAGATTCAATCAGTCCTTAGAGCAGAAAAATTTCCAAAACACTCTTCAAAGAAAATTTTCAGGGTATATCCTCACAATTTCTCTCTTTTCAGGGTAACTTAAGCATCAAATTTGAAAAAAAATTCTTGACATTTGCTTCATGACAATGTTAGAGCTACAACAAATTTTAGTTTAAAAAGTTTTTAATTCCCTCTTCTTTCAAAAATCAGGTGGGAAATAACTTTATTTTCATAATTTCTATTCAACCTTGCTGCACTAGCAATAACTATTCCATTGGCACCTCCTGCCATACCCCCAAACCTATGAGGAGCAGTATCCTCACTGCTTTGGAACTATAACAAAAGGAAATGGCAGGGTGAACACAAGTAAATGAAGCATTAGGTGTAAAGTAAAACAAATGTTACCTAACAGGAAAGCAAGAAACATAGTTGAAACTGACAAAACAAACAGTTAATTGAACACAAGTAATTACAAAAGAAATAGGGCAAACAAAAATATATGCATCAAAACCCTACATACAAACTAATTACAACCAAATTCTAAACACAATCAACTCCTAATCAGACTATGAGTCAGTACTTGATAAAGTCATTGGTTCCCATCCTTTTTGCTCTACAATTTGTCATACACTTTCTTGAAATTCTCCCTCCTTTTTAGTCTCTCAGTGCTGGCAGCACCCTCTTTAGTCCTTTTGGCAGATGGCATTTGAGGCTTGGTGCTGCCATGGGGCATGGTGGGCTCTTTTATGGACACCCCAACTGCTGAGGATAGTTTCTTTCCTACTAAAGTGGACTACAGGGTGTCTACCATCTTGGCTAGCATCTCAACCTTTTACTTCTCTTCATCACATAGGGTGAGGGCTTGCCTGCACATTTGCTCCCAATGAAGCTTCTCCATTCTGTGCTCTAGCTTCAGCTAGTCAATCTCAGCTACCAAAGGCTGCTACACCCAAGTTTTCAGCACAACCATCCCTTGAAGGACATCCCTCCTAATGTAGGGATTTCCACCCATTGCTCTTTTAAGGGTGGAAAATGGGGGTGTAGGGATTCGGAGTTTAGGGACAATGGTCCTCTTTGTAAGGTCATCAAGTAGATGGTAAGGAGTGGAGGAAGGGGAGGGGAGGGGAGAGGATGGGAAAGTGGGATGGTAGGTGTCATCTCCTCTACCTCAGTGACTGGCTCAGGGGGGATGAAGGGGAGGTAAAGGGTGAAGGGGGTAGGTCAGCTTCCATAGGGTCAGTTTGGGTAGAGGAGTCTCTCGTATAAGGCACTACTATGGGGGCAAGGATTGGTTCTTCCACCTCAGTAGTGGAAACCACTACTAAAGGAGATGGAGATGGAGTGGGTACAAGAGTAAGTGTAAGAGTGGGTGTTATAAGGGGTAGAATGGTTGAGGTGAATGGAAAGAGGTTGGACTGAATGGCACAAGGCTATGGCAGCTTTGGTTTGTTCTCTGGTTAGAAGTGAAAGGATATGGGTAGAGGCCTTAGGTAGGATTTGCGCTTGGGTAGTAGGTAAAATGGGTAAAATAGGCTGGAAAGGAGATGTGGGGGCATGCTGAAAAGGTGGGGTGGGAGCAGGCTGGAAATGAGTAGGCTGTGGAGAGGTTGGTTGTGGGGAATAAGGTAGAGGGGAATATTCATGCCCAATGCCCTCCATAATGGAGCCAATTAGGGATGAGTACCCCTCAGTGGTCAAGTGATCCAAATCTTGGGTGTGTGGAGGGGATATGGAGGTAATAGGGTCAAAATCAGAGGGTATGGATGGTGGAGAAGAAATGGCTGTCAGTTGATGTAGATGGTATGAGGCTCAAGGGTTCAACAGTTGGGATGGATGGGCTGGCTGGAAGGGTTGCCTTTGATTTACTCTGGTAAGTGGATGTGATGGGGAGTGAAGGTAAGGTAGGGATGAGGCCGGTGGTAGGAGGAGCTGACAAAGGTGTGGATGTGGTGATGGTGGAAAGGGTGATTGAGCTGCTAGGAGGTATGGGGATTTCCATGGAGGGAATGGAAATGCTGGCAATCTCAGAGATAATAACAGGCAAAACAACAGTGGAGGGAATGACTATGGGTGCAAAGGTTACAAGTGGAGGCTCTGAGCTAGCTGAAATAGATGTCCCATATGAGCTATTTAGCTAATGATAATAACTAATTTCTTCTTGCTTTTTCCAATCAAGGTTCTACTAGCAGACCAGGCGCTCCTCCCAAACACTTTAGGGCTCAATTTCTCCACAGGCTCATCCTTTTGAAACACAAATTTCCCTTTTCTTAGCAAAGTCGTGATGAGTCTGTTGTAGGGTAGCCCTGGCAAAGCCTGTACTCTTTCGATCTCTTCATTTACATCTACCATTGCCTCAAATACCAGTTGAGAGGCATTTAAGAACTGGCCCTTGGAGAAAAAGTATAGGGCATCCACTATTGGGGTCCTCCTCTCCTGCTAGTGTCTACTGACATAAATGTTTTTTTTCAAAATTGAATCTATGAACAACAGGCTAGGGTGTAGATCTCTCCTCATCAATGATTCCCCAGAGCCCACAATGCCTTGAGCCAGGTTTCTGGCCATTGCTCTAAAGGACACACTCTTAGGTGCTCCTAAACCATAAACTGAGTAAAAAACTGATGGGACCCCTAATGCCAACCCTATATCACTATAGTCCACAACTAGCTCCCAATTATCAATCAAAATCACAAGGGAAGGCTCAGTTGACCCTGGCTTCATCTTCTTCCTGATGTTTTGATACCACAATTAGACCAGTCTAGGGTAGGATTTTTCTTACAATGGGTTCAACAAAGGTGTCAGACCTGCCTTCACCAAATAGTCCAAGGTGTCCTTACACTCCTCTACCTTAGAAAAGTAAGGTATGTCAAAAATTATCTCTGGGATCAGGCCTAAGGCATCTACAAACTCATTGGGAGTAGTTAGGTTCCCAGGTATTTTAGGTGCATCCTCAGGGTTAGGCTCAGGTACAGGGATTTCAGGCATAGGGACATCCTCAACAACTTCTTCACTGATTTTTGCTTTCTTGGCTTTCTTAGCCTTCTCAGCCTTCTCAGGTTTTTCCATGATAAGCTTTCTCTTAGCAGGTGGGGTCTCTTTGGGCTGTGTGGATAGCCTACTAGATTTTCTGGTGGATTTTTGGGCAGATTTGGAAGGGGCTTTGAAAAGGTCAGCAAAAGTATCCTCACGGTCAGCCATTAGTCACAAAAATCCACTCAATAACTCTCACAACCACATCAAACTTCTTTGCTCAATCAAAGTAACCACCCACACAAAATTATGGAAGTACAAAGCTTACAAAACCCAGAGAGGAGGTTGAAGAAGAACTTACCCATAGAAAACCTAGGGTTTATCAAATCTTGCAGTACACAACACCAAACCAGCTCAAACTGGGTGCAAAATGTAGCCCTTGTAAAATTGAAAGACTTGGAACAATGACAAGGTCAGTGAGTTGGAGGAGAGAGAAGAAAGTTGGAAATCGGGCAAAGGAGAACAAATCTCTGAGAACAAGCTATCAAATGGATGAATAATCCTGTTGATGAGTTTAAAACAACTAAAACCTTATTTCGACAGGATTGGGGAGAAGATGTCAATAGATTGAATCAACCTGTCGAAGAGTTAAAAACCTTTTGGACTTGTGGACTTCTCAGGCTGAAGGTGTCGAGAGGTTGGCTGAACCTCGCGAAATGTACAAGGCTCCAGAAAAATCAAATCGATAGGTTAAGTCATCCTATTGACAGGTACACGAGCTTCAGATTTTTCAAGTCGAGAGGTACAAACATCCTTTCGACAGGTACGAAGATCCTATTGAAAATCAACTCAAACCTCATGGCAGGTCCCAGTAGTTGTTGAAATGCACATTGGAAACCTTTAGAACCTATCGAAATGTTCTCTCCACCTCTCGATAGGTTGTTTTTCAGTTCAAAAAGATTTCTCATTAGTTCCTAGTCCATTCTCCACACAGATTTGTCAATTCTATTATGTTCCCATTGGATTTCTCATGCATTTAGGACCTTCCAACGTCACTCATATCTGACTCATTATTTTAACTGAAACACTAAGCAAAATGGAAACATATGTACAATGCCAAACAACAATGAAAATAGAAATAACAACAAAACTGACAAAAACAATAGTTATGATACATAGTATACATTGTTGAAAATCAGTCACACTTGGGATGTTCTTGAAGGTGAATGGTCACCACAGGCTCTACCATATTTTCAACAAAGAGTTTGAGCCTTTGACCATTAACTTTCATGATCCTACCACCCTTTAGATCCATGATTTCAACAGCTCCAGATGGGGATACATGCATTACAATGTAAGGACCCTCCCATCTAGATCTCAACTTGCCCGAAAAAAATTTCAATTTAGAATTGAAAAGCCATACCTTATTGCCAGCAGTGAACTCCATTCTCAGCAAATGCTTGTCATAAAAAGCTTTGGCTTTTTCTTTGTAGATCCTTGCATTGGAGTAGGCTCCAATCGCAGCTCTTCTAACTTTGACAGCTGCAGCCTCCTGTGCATACTAACAGAAGTTAGATCAACATTCAATGATTTAATAGCCCAATAGGCTTTGTGTTCTAACTCTACTGGAAAATGGCATGCCTTGCCATACACCTGCCTAAAGGGAGACATCCCTATTGGGGTCTTATAAGCAGTTCTATAAGCCTAAAGAGCATCAGTCAACCTCAGGGACCAATCCTTCCTATCTCCTTTCTTAGTTTTCTCTAAAATGTGTTTGATCTTTCTATTAGAAATTTCTACCTGCCCACTGGTTTGTGGGTGGTATGGGGTGGCAACTCTATGTGTCACAGAGTAGTTTCTAAGCAAGTTATCAAACTGTCTATTGTATAAATGGCTTCCCCCATCACTAATGATAGCTCTGGGGGTGCCAAACCTAGAGAAAATATTGTCCTTTAAGAAGTTGAGGACAACTCTGTGATCATTGGTTCTTGTGGCTATGGCCTCAACCCATTTGGACACATAATCCACAGCCACAAGAATGAAATTGTATCCATAGGAAGGAGAGAAGGGACCCATGAAGTCAATCCCCTAAATGTCAAAGAGTTCAACAGCAAGTATAGGCTGTAAAGGCTTGGAATTTCTTTTAGAGATACTTCCCATTTTCTGGCATCTTTCACAAGCTTTACAATGCTGCCATGCATCCTTGAAGATAGTGGGCCAATTAAATCCACTTTAAAGTATCTTGGCAGCAATTTTCTTTCCAATAAAATGGCCTCCACAAGCCTATTCATGACACATGGTTAGTATGTTGTGGAATTCATCATCAGGGACACACCTCCTCACAACTTGGTCTACACAATGCTTGAAAAGGAATGGATCCTCCCACATGTAATGTCTGATATGAGAAAAGAACAGCTCCTTGTCTATTTTGTTCTAATGTGGGGCAATCCTACCCACTTCCAAGTAGTTGACTATGTTTGGAAACCAACGTACAGATGTGCTGGCAGTAAATAGCTATTCATCAGGGAAAGAATCATTGATAGGCAGCCTATCAAACTCAGCAGCTAGGATCCTGAATAGGTGATCTGCAACCACATTTTCAACCCCTTTTTTTATCCTTAATCTCAAGATTAAACTCATGTAATAGGTGTTGCGAAATCTCTCAGTTGCTGTCCTTTATTGGTTGGTGGTAAAAGTCATTTAAAAATCAAAGAAAGAGTAAAACAGGGGATGGAATCAGCACAACTAAGAAATCCTAGACCTGCAAGATACAGGGTCCATTGTAGAAAGTTTTGATAAGTAAGAGTTTGTCCCATAGGGAAAGGTGATCTACAGCTCCAAAGGAGCCATCTCTAGTAGTCCCTCCAGATCTGACTGCAGATCTGGCAATCCTAAGAGGAGGGGAGTTTAAGGTCACTTATTCTAAGTATTCTAATGTACTCTAATGTCTAAACTACAGAAGGGGTTGAGAGGATGGATGGAGTGTGGAAAATAAATATAAAAGGGTGAGAAGTATGTTATTGAGCCCAGATCAGAGGAGTTTTGTAACTCAGATTCAGGTCTGATATTATAGAAATCCTATCCAATGGCTACATTATCACCACTGAGGAGAAAGGATTCAACCCAGCACTCTGCCATGACTCAACCCTTAAGGTTATAACCTGTCCACTCAAATGGTCACAGACTATCCCATAGGGGAACCACAATCCAGGGATGGGTCAAAACATAACAAGTAAATCATTGCAGGCATTATTTCATCCAGGCTACCAGCTCAAGAATCCATAGGGAACCTCAACCTCTAAAGCTCTACGTGTGGGGCTAAGCCTGTATAGGACCATGATAGCCCAGACACATAGAACCAGCAAGCGATTGAGTACAACCTTTGATCTAGCTGTCCATTGCTTGAGTGAGGCTACAATGGTCCAGTCACAAGCCTACAATCTCTATAACCAGATTAGATCCAACATCTGATGGCGGATCTATATCAGTATAGGGGAGTCTACCTCTATAAAATCTCCCACTAGGCTTCTACAAGCTTAGGTGTAAAGAAGAAGGATCCATCTTGGATCGGTGGATTAGAATCACCCTAAGGCTATAACCTGTCCACTTGAATGGTCGCAGACTATCCCAGAGGCTATCCTCCTCATGGAGCCCAAGATAAAACAAGAATACTGCTACCACCACCATGGTTACCAGGCTACCAGCTCAAATTCCCATGAGGATTTCAGATCTAGTGGGTCCTGTGGTGGGGCTAAGGCTGTATAGGACCATGATAGCCCAGACACACAGGTCACTTGGATCTGAATGGCCCTTAGAATCAGTCCTCCATTGCTTTGAAATACAGCCAAAGCAATGGCGGATCACAAGGCAGCAGCCTTGCACAGAGCATCTCTCATTCAAACACAAATCCCACAAAGTACAGATCCTATTACAGAACTTCCATTGATCTAGTTCAAAATGCATACAAAGACATAGACAAGTCAAGTCTTTGGACTATGGAGGGAAGGAAAAAGAAAAGGAAAACTACTTACAACTATAAAAAGAAAAACAAAATGATCTCAGATCAAGTCTCCAAGAAATGAGACGTGTTCCCAGCTATTCCAGGATGTAGAAAGAAAAGAAAGTCTAAGCTCCTCCCAAACCTAAGCTAAGTGTGGGTATTTATAACAGTGGTGTGGCGGTGCATTAGGGTTAGGAAACCCTAATTTTAATGATGCCACATGGCCGAATAGTGATCCTTCGATGCCTTGGGGTGTGTGCACAGAGATTTGAGCATGGGAGTGCGTGGCCTAATCGCTGGAAATTCTCAGAAAGTCCTCTACTGAAGAGATGGAAGTTTGAGGTTCAGAGCTTCTCTAGGTAGCCATTGTTCCCCAGACTTGTCGCATGGTAGCTCTTGCTCTTCGCGAGGATGGTTTGACATTGAAGCTTCAGCCGTCGCGAGGTTGGCTTGGTTTGCTCTTCAGGCAGTCGCGAGGTTGAGTAGACATTAGAGCCTCAGATGTCGCGGGGTTGGAGCTCGAGTAGTCGCGAGGTAGCTGCGCGATCACCTGGTTGATCTTCGCGAGGATAGATTTGAATAGCGCAAGAACTTCTCTTTACTGGCCTTCGCGAGGTACCTCGCGAGGCTATAATGGGTTCTAAACTACACGAGGTTCTAGGTCTTAACTAATCTTCGCGAGGATGGCATTACCTTCACAAGGATGCTTTCTTCTTGAATGGCACAAGAATTGCGCGAGAAGTTCTCTTCTGATAATTGCATCCCGTGACCACTGCGTGACAGCTGTGCGAGGAGTCTCCTGAAGCTCTCTCTTCTTAGCCGTTGTGAGCGAACTGCGTGAGGTTGAGAGAGGTCTGCTTTGAACTGCGTGAGACTGCGCGATGTGTTCTACTCTTGAGCTTCACGAGAGCTGCACGAGTTTATGTTTCTGAAGCTCTTTAGTCAATCAACTGCGCGAGAAGTTGTTGTAAAGTCTTGGGAAGGTCAGCTGGACTACGCGAGGCTCATTTCAGGTTTGGATTCAGAGTCCATCCTTCTGAGGGACTTCTGGTGCCAAAACAGGCTCTTTGGCAGGATTCTTGGCCTTATTTCACTGCTAGTTATTACCTACATAAAACACTTAACAAGGACTTATTAGGTGACTATGGGTCTAATCAAAGGTTAAGTTAAGGGGTAAAAAGTAGTACTTTTCAGGTCCTAACACACCCCCAAACCTAATCTTTGCTAGTCCCTTAGTAAAGCTACATTAAACCTACCATAAAAATTAAAGGCCACTTTCGTAGGGAGCACGAATACATTTAGCATATGTACCAAGCCTTTTAAACCCCTAGGTGATCCCTAGTGGAGGAGTGAAGTCTCCTGAGGGTTTTCAGTGAAGACACCCACAAACTTCTTCAATGAAACAGTTAACAAATGTGCAATATCATCCAGTGGGCAGTCAAGGGGCAGACTTAGTTTACTCTTTAATCATTAATCATACAAGAAATTTAATTCATTGGTTGCACGGTAATTTAAGCAGCATAAACTTCTCATGAATGCTCAACATTTCCAATTAGTTTACAATCATAGAAAACTACACAAGTGTGTGCCAGCACTGAGCCCATCCTCAGATCAAAAATTAGGTTAAGGTCATACATAGTGCATTCAAGTTCAGACCCAAAAACTTTGCAGGGCATACTCTCATGAGGGTTTTGTTGAGGGGTTCATTTTCTCACAAGCTCAAGAGCAGTTACATCCCCCAAATGGGTCTGTAAGCATGAGCATAGGAAGAGTTCTTAAGTGCTGACATCATTGGCAGTTCCTCACCATAGATTGGATAACTCTTTATCATCACATGACAGCTCACTCAACTTTGGATCACAAGGGCTTTTAACTGGGTTGTAATGTGGCTTATGGAGTGGTGTTGAAAGAATGGAGGGTTGAGAAGGGGTTCAAAATTGAGAAATCAGTAGGTGACAGAGGTGATTCATGAATTCACCTTCTTGAATTCAGCTCCCTTCATCATCTTTGAGATTTTCATATTTGAAGTGATCAGTTTCTCCTCTTGATTTTGATTCTCCAGTGAAAATTCCTCTTGACACCTCCCTTACTCCTCTTCATTATTATTTTTGTTTCTTTTTGATAGAATTTTCTTCTTTTTATTTTTGTTTCTGCTTTTCAGAAATGCCACTATGTTCTTACTTGCCATACTGCCGGATTTGAGGTATTTCTTCCCATTCACTTAATGTTGACCATAGCTAGTCCATTTCCAACCTTTTCTCCTTTACCTTCTGAATTCTCAGAGTGAGGGTAGGCTAAAGTAGGTTCGTAGGTTCAGGTTCAAGTACTCAGGTGTATTTTGAAGAAATTTAGGATTTGAAGCTCAAAGGGGGTATGGACAAGGCGGTTATTAGGGTTGGTCTTGTTAGGCTCAAACTGTCCAAGAAGGCCTTGATCCTTTCCTAAGTCTCATGAGTCTTGTCGGTTGTTTCAACTTGGAGTTACCTAACTTCTAGTGAGCACGGTGACTCGATCCTTAGAACTAGAAAGGTTGCCTTGGTTACTCCTCAAAAGATGGAAATTTTTTTATATAGGCCCAATTCTCACTGGTTATGGTCTTCCTTTGAACTTTTAAGTATGTCCTCACCTTTTTCTCTCTCTACTGATTCACTAAGTGCTGATACAAGTAAGTTTACTTGGTGATATTAACATAGAAATGTGGAATATTAAAAGTTTATAATGTCAAAAGTTTGCAGAAATTTTAAATTTCTTATTTTCATGATTCTTTAAGTGAACAGAGGTCCATTTCCATATTACTCAGATGAGTCTACTGCACTTAGGTTAACTATTCCATTGGCAGGGTCTGCCTGCCACACCCCCAAACCTATGAGAACCAGTGTCCTCACTGGTGTAAAGGTGTCTGTGTAGCAGATTTATTAAAGCATAAAAGACTAGAACAAGAAACAAAACACACAACAAACAAAGCAAGATAGTAATGATAGGGGAATAAAGTCTATTAGAAATGAGAAGTGTACAAACTACAAAAAAATAGAAGCAAAAGAGTGCACAACAGAAAAAATCCTAGGTACAATCTAGTCAGAATCTGGCTCAAAACTTGTCCCAACCCATCTTCTTGGCATGTTTTGGAAGGTAAGCCTCCTCCTCTTTCTTCCTTCGTTCTATCTCAGCCTTTCTTTGGTCGGCAGTTTTGGGTATGGTTGGAGCCCTGACCCTCATTTTTCTCCTCTTTGGTTCAGGAGGGATCTCGAAAGATTTATTAGTGGTTGGCTCAGGGGGTTTGATGGGAGATTTTCCTTTGGGGCCCTTACCTTTGGAGGCTTGCCTTTGCTGGGCCGGAGGGGGAATAAGAGGGGATTGAGCTGGTGCTGGCTCAGGAGGGACAACAGGGGATTTAGCTTTTGCTTTCACCGGAGGCAAGGGAGCACTTTTCCCTTTAAGAAGCTTAGGGGGAGCCACAGAAGATTGTTCTTATTCTTGGGCTGCAGGAATGGCAGGGCTCTTCCCTTTCACTGGCTGACTTATTGGTGGTGTCTTTTCCAATTTTTAAAGAGCCACTTAGGGGAGTAGTCCTCTTGGCAACAACCTTCCTTCGCTGAGGGTAAGATTGTTCAGCAGGGCCGGATGAAGGAGCAACAGTAGTAGGATGGGCACTGAGATCCCTAGGTGGTGCGGAATTAGATTCTGAGTCAGAAGGAAAAAGCTCAGTGGGATCCAATCCAAGGGCAGCAGCAGCTTGTCTGCGTTCCTCTTTGGAAAGTAGGCGACCATGGGGATCATCTGGCGAAGCCGTGACCTTTGGAGGTGGGGATGGAGGGGCTGGCCGTTTTCCTTTTTGGGCTGCAGTGGCTCTTTTGGAAGTGGGTGTTTTCTTGGAAGGAGTGCATTTTCTTTTGGGAGCAGGAGAGGGAACAGGGGGGGCACTGAGACAGGAGCAAGAGCTGGAGTAGGGACTTTAGCAGGAGCAACAGGTTGTGTAGGTACTGCAGTAGGAACTGCAATAGGCATTTGAGGAGGAACAGGAGGAGGTACCTGAGTTGGGGTTGTAGGAGGTGGGGGAACAGGTTGTGTAGGTGTAGGGGTAGGGGGAGTGGAAGAAGATGGGCCAGGTTGTGTGGAAGAGGATGGGGCCTCAAGGGGTGCTGTTGCGAGAGGGGTGGCCTGTATTGGTTGGGATAGTAGGAAGGCAACCCTATGTTCCAAAATCTCAATTTTCTTGTTAGCCCATAAGAGATTGGTATCCGCAAGCTCCTTACTGAGTCGGTTGATCTCTTAAGCATTGTTCAGTTTCCTTTCTAATAACCTGTTGTACTTTTTCGCCCTTTCTGGATTGGCTTTTTCAATCTCAGTAGTCATTCTGTAATAAGTTGCCGCAACCTTGTTCGCATTGAGTGTCCCCAAAATTGCCTCCCACCCCTTGGAAATATCTCTTAGCTGCTCGCTATGAGCAAGCTTCAAATCACTCATTTTTTGTAGCAATGGGTATTCGATGGCTTGTTGGAGTTGGGCCATGCCATTGAGAACATCCCTCTTGATAGAGGCATTGTCCCTCATGGCATGGAGGAGGGTGAAGTAGCGAGGGGTGTAATAGGAGTGTCTGGATAAGATGGGTAGAAATGGAGTGGAAGAAGTAGAAGGTGAGTGATCCTGGGGGGGAAGAGTGGGTGTTGGAGGGATGAAGTCAAGAGGAGGGGAGGAAGTGGCTGGGGTAGTCTGTGTTGAATGGTCAGTGAAATGAGGAGGGGGTGGGAGAAGAGGTGGAATGGAAGGTATCAGTGGAAAGTGGAATGAAGGAAGGTCAGTGGATGTGGATGGTTCTGTGTAAGGGAAGAAAGGAATGGTGAAGGGTCGAAATGGAAGTGGTGGGGTTGCAAATAGGTGGGGTTGAATGGGAAAGGTGGATGGGAAGGGAATGGGGTCTATTTGGGTAGCAGTGTTGGTAAATTATGGGGGAGGTAATATTAGTGGGGGAAGGATAGGTAAAGTGGGGAAGGAGTGGTGGGGTATGGTGTCATGGAGTGTGAAGGGTGTAGATAGGTCTAATTGGGTGAGGGCTGGTGTAACTGTGGAGTCAGAGGTGGAAGGGGGTTGGATCCATGAGGTGGTAGGAGGTTGTGTAGGGATTGGTGGGTTTGTCAATGTTGGAAGGGTGGATTGTATGTTGGTTATGTCAGTCTGCATTTGGACTTGTGTCTGTGTTGTGGTAGATTGCTGGGTTTGGAGGTCATGTATGAGGGAAAGAATATGGGTAAGGGTATCTGAGGTTGGTTGGGGGAGAGTATGAGGATAGGAGGGAACATGTTGGAACGGGGAAGTGGGGGCATGATGGAAAGTTGTAGGGGGAGAAGATGAAAGGTCTGGTGAGTGATGTGGGGAAGGGAGTGGGGAATCTGGGAGAGGGATGTCATGGGTGGGCAAGGTATCAAGCAAGGTAGTCATGAAGGCTTGATGCCCGAAAGTGGTGGCTAGGTTAAAGTCAAGATCGTGGAGTGAAGATGTAGTTGGGAGGGGTTGGACTAAGGGTTGATTGATGTGGGGTGTGTCTGTTGGAATGACAGGGAGGTGGGAGTAGGTAAAGTTAAGGCAGGGGTTGTGTGAGAGGTTTTCTTTTTAAGGTATGTTATCAAGGGAGGACTGTCTAGGTTGAGGTCAAATGATGTTGGAAATACTGGGGCTGTGTATTGAGGTAAGGTGGGTGAAGGGGGAGTGTTGTCATGGGGTTCAATACTTTCCACCCATGAACGAATCACAGTGGGAGGTGGAATAGAAAAGGGAGATAAGAGAGGGAAAGGGAGAGATGGAATAGGTGAAGAAACTAATGGAGAGGCAAGTGTGGTGGAAGGAGGTATTGCTGCAGAAGCAGAGGTGACAGAAGCTCGCACCACCTTCTTTGGAGCAGGGGCTTTAGCCTTCTTTTTGGGGGCAGGGGTGGCCTTTGCCACAACAGCTCCCTCTCCTTGCTCAGAAACAACCTGAGCTTCAGCCTTCTTCTTCTTCTTCTTCTGGGGATCCATTAGACTTCTGCTGATCCCCCATTGTCTTTTGGCAAAAGTGGTGGGAGTGAGGTCAGCAGATAACTCCCCCACTAGTATCTTGTACCCTCTCGTCAGAAGTAATTTGGTGATAAGTCTTCCATAGGGGAGAGTGTGGATCTTCTTTTGCAGCCCAAGCTTCATCATCATATTTTTCATGGCCTCAAAAATCAGCCATGCAACATTAAATTTGTGGCCCAGAGAGAAGGAATAGAGAGCATCAGCAATTGGTGTCCTCCTCTCTTGCTGATGGCCGGAGCAGTAGATATTCTTCCTTAGCACTTGATCGATGAACAGCAGCTTGGGATCTAAATATCTTCTTCTGATGGAGTCCCCTGTGGCCTTCAAGCCTCTGGTAATGGCCTGGGCAATGGTATCAAGGGGGACACTCACAGGGGCACCATAACCGCAGTTGGGATCAAAAATGCCAGGGATGCCCATGACTTCAGCAATCAACGCTGGGTTAAGCAGCATCTCAAAATTGTCAACTAACACAAGGAGGCCTGGCTGCCCATGTGTGTCTGGTTTGACCCTAAGGTGCTGGTAAAAGAGTTGCACTAACCTAGGATAGGCTAGTGCAGGAATCATTTGCATCAAGGGGGACAAACCAGCCTTGCGCAAGAACTCAATGGCAGGTGCTGACAACGGCTCAGATTCAAAGAAAGATATATCAAAAATGGCTTCAGGCTCTAAGGGAATGGAAATGAGAAGCTCAGAGGGAGTAGAGTAATCAGGTGTTTTTGCAGCCTCCTCAGGAATCACCTCCTTCCCTTTTTGTTGTGTCGTAGAGGACTTGGCTTTCTTAGGGGCAGGCTCCACGGTGGCCTGGTCCCTGGCTCTCTTCACAGGTGCACTTTAGGAGCCATCAAGATTCTCCTTGGTGAGTGTGCAGTTGAAATTTTGAACGAAAAGATTAAGAGCTGAGTCTTACCCTAAAAGTTAGGGTTCTGTTCAATTTGATGCACGGTAGATCGCAAGAGCTCCTTGCAGGGGAGCAACTGTTGATGGAAGCTTTAAGAAGAAAAATCCATAATTTCAAAGTGAGCAATGAACTATAGACAGGATGCTGGAGGAGAGAGATTGAGAGGAGTGGGAGCTAGGGTTTTGCTGGGAGGAGAGGAAAGAGAAAGTAGTAAACAAAAGTAGCGAGGGGTGGGATTTAAATATCGTGAGGCTCGACGCGCTTTGAAAATATCCGCTCGCTGGATAGGCATGAATGGGTCGCGAGATTAGATGTCCATTTAAAGCTGAGGCAGCACCCATTATATCTCTGAAACTTCATGACAACAAAGCAAAGTAATTCTTTATGAACTGCGCGAGAGGAGAGCAAACCAAATATTCAGAACCCCGCGATGGCTTAACAGAGTTAGCATTCACTCACCCACTAGTCAGCCTCTTGACCTTTATTTTGTGGGTGGATTCTCTCACAGGCTCACTTCCAGGGACACCCATAAGCATTAAAAAACATTCAAAAAAATTCCCATACTCTCAAAGCATTAAATTCACACATCATGAAAAGCATTCAAATAATACCATCATCATTCAATCACTTGAAATTAGCAAACAAGGGGAACAGGAATAAAAATAGGCATAAAGCACTAGACTCAGATTCCAACAAGATCACTACAACTTCCTCTAAACTGTAAAGTACATATCATACAAAGGTGCACAGTTCTTATCATCAATTCAATGAAAGATCCCCTTCAGCGTTTGAGGATCCTTCACCAATCAAAAATTGGCCCTTGGGATTCACCACTGGTTGACTGGGCAACCTTCCCTCTTCTCTTTTGGCTAAGATATTCGCTAGTTGGCCAATCTACTCTTCCATCTTCTTGATGCTCTGACCATGATAATTCACAGTCTGAGCCAAGGAACCCAGGTTTTACAGTGAGGTCAAGACCTGGTCCTCGAAAGAAGTATTTCTAGGTTGAGAAGGGGGTAAGACCAATTGATTTTGTTGATGATGGGGCTGCTGATGGTGCTGGAAGTTAGACCTAGGGGCATTCCCTTGATTGAACTGCTGCTGTGGCCTTTGTGGTAGGGCCAACATCTGCTGGGGCTGCATGTAGTTGTCTTGCCTCCACCTCAGATTTGGGTGGTCTCTCCATTGGTAACCAGCATTTTGGTGCTGGTATCCATATGGTTGTCTATTGTAGTTCCTAGATTGTTGCTGGCCATAAGATTAAGCAGTAGCAGCATGTTCCAAAACCAATTCAGAAAATTGCCCTGCAGATGGACATTCCTCCACTGTGTTGCTGTGAGGACTGGCATATCAGACATGCCTCTGCCACATGAGTAGCCCTTCTGGGTTGCATTACAGTCAGTAATTTGTCAAACTTCATAGAGAGGTTTGCCATCTGCAGCTGCAGGTCATTGTTCCCAGACACCTCATAAACTTTTCCTCTTTATCTAGCAGCAGGCCCCACCTTTGACTCAGTTTCCTGACCAGTTCTTGCCAGGGATGGCTTTTGAAAAGCATTCTCACTAATCACCTCAAACAATTCCCATGCCTCCTCAGCAGTCTTGTGCATGTAGGATCCACCACAAGAGGCATCGACCATATCTCTATTTTTCTCATCAATCCCATTATAGAAGCTTTGTACAAGCTGCCACTCTGGGATCTTGTGGTGGGGGCATTGCTTGAGCATTTCTTTAAACCTATCCCAGGACTGGTTAAAATCCACAGTTGGGGATTAAGCAATAGCAAGAATCTCTTTCCTCAACTGGCTAGTTTTAGTCTCAGGGAAGAACTTGGTCAGGAACTTGGTTTGTAGGTCTTTCCATGAAGCAATACTATTGTTGGGAAGAGTGGTCAACAGTCTTGGCCCTATCCTTAGAGAAGGAAAAGTTTGAGCCTAGTAGCCTCGGGTCCCAAACCGTGATATTAAAGTGGTGCACAAGGCCAAGAATGGTCAATATGCTTGTAAGGGTCCTCCTTGCTAAGCCCATGGAAAGAGGCACATCTGGATGATTGAAGTTTTGATTTGAGTTCCACAACATCGAGAATTGAATGCTAAAAGGGGAGTTATAGTCATCCGGAGCATTCAACTCCTTGAGGGTTCTGGGTTGTTCCTCACCCATAATTGTTGTCACAGATTCACTTGGGGGCTCTCCTGTGGTGTGCCTGTCTCTTTTAAGTCTCCTTCCCCTTTCTAACTCAGGGTTAAGAGGCTCTAAAGTAGGGCTGAGAGATCTCCTCCCTAGCATACAAGCACACCAGCAGCAAGGAAAACTTCTTGCAGGCACATTGCAAAAGAATATCTGTACAATTAACACATTTATCTAACTAATTTACAGCTATTCAAAGAATACATTCAAAACTATCCTAGATACTGCTAGGAAATTTTTTTAAGAAAGATAGATAGAGTTTTAAAAGTCAGAGAGTTTGCAAATAGAGGTAGCTAAGCTCTAATTGCAGTCCAACTGTCCTTCACTGCTGCTGTCTAGATCTGCAAGAAAGGTTCAAAATTATGTCAGCAGTATCAATTATTCACATTTGCAAAGAATACTAGGAATACAAAAACTAAGGGTCTACTAATAGATCATCTATCCCCGGCAACAGTGCCAAAAACTTATTGCGGAATCTCTCAGTTGCTGTGCTTTATTGGTTGGTGGTAAAAGTCATTTAAAAATCAAAGAAAGAGTAAAAGAGGAGATGGAATCAGCACAACTAAGAAATCCTAGACCTGCAAGATACAGGGTCCATTGTAGCAAGTTTTGATAAGTAAGAGTTTGTCCCACGAAGGTGATCTCTGACTCAAAGAGCCATCTCTAGTAGTCCCTCCAGATCTGACTACAGATCTGGCAGTCCTAAGAGGAGGAGAGTTTAAGGTCACTTATTCTAAGTATTCTAAGGTACTCTAATGTCTAAACTACAGAAGGGGTTGAGAGGATGGATGGAATGTGGAAAATAAATATAAAAGGGTGAGAAGTATGTTATTGAGCCTAGATCAGAGGAGTTTTGTAACTTAGATTCAGACCTGATGTTATAGAAATCCTGTCCAATGGCTACATTATCACCACTGAGGAGAAAGGATTCAACCCATCACTCTGCCATGACTCAACCCTTAAGGTTATAACCTGTCCACTCAAATGGTCACAGACTATCTCATAGGGAAACCACAATCCAGGGATGGGTCAAAACATAACAAGTAAATCATTACAGACACTATTTCATCCAGGCTACCAGCTCAAGAATCCATAGGGAACCTCAACCTCTAAAGCTCTATGTGTGGGGCTAAGGCTGTATAGGACCATGATAGCCCAGACACATAGAACCAGCAAGTGATTGAGTACAACCTTCGATCTAGCTGTCCATTGCTTGAGTGAGGCTACAATGGTCCAGTCACAAGCCTACAATCTCTATAACCAGATTAGATCCAACATCTGATGGCGGATCTATATCAGTATAGGGGAGTCTGCCTCTGTACAATCTCCCACCAGGCTTCTACAAGCTCAGGTGTAAAGAAGAAGGATCCATCTTGGATCGGTGGATTAGAATCACCGTAAGGCTATAACCTTGAATGGTCACAGACTATCCCAGAGGCTATCCTCCTCACGGAGCCCAAGACAAAATAAGAATATTGTTGCCACCACCATGGTTACCAGGCTACCAGCTCAAGCTCCCATGGGGATTTCAGATCTAGAAGGTCCTGTGGTGGGGCTAAGGCTGTATAGGACCATGATAGCCCAGACACACAGGTCACTTAGATCTGAATGGCCCTTAGAATCAGTCCTCCATTGCTTTGAAACACAGCCAAAGCAATGGCGGATCACAAGGCAGCAGCCTGGCACAGAGCATCTCACATTCAAACACAAATCCCACAAAGTACAGATCCTATTACAGAACTTCCATTGATCTAGTTCAAAATGCATACAAAGACATAGCCAACAAGTGCTGGACTATGGAGGGAAGGAAAAAGAAAAGGAAAACTACTTACAACTACAAAAACAAAAATAAAACGATCTCATATCAAGTCTCCAAGAAATGAGACGTGTTCCCAGCTATTCACGGATATAGAAAGAAAAGAAAGTCTAAGCTCCTCCGAAACCTAAGATAAGTGTGGGTATTTATAGCAGTGGTGTGGCAGCGCATTAGGGTTAGGAAACCCTAATTTTAAAGATGCCACATGGCCAAATAGCGATCCTTCGATGCCTTGGGGCACGTGCACGGAGATTTGAGCGTGGGAGTGCATGCCTTAATTGCTAGAAATTTCCAGAAAGTCCTTTGCTGAAGAGATGGAAGTTTGAGGTTCAGAGCTTCGCTAGGTAGCCATTGTTCCCCAGACTTGTCGCGTGGTAGCTCTTGCTCTTCGCTAGGATGGTTTGACATTGAAGCTTCAGCCGTCGCGAGGTTGGCTTGGTTTGCTCTTCAGGCAGTCGCGAGGTTGAGTAGACATCAGAGCCTCAGATGTCGCGGGGTTGGAGCTCGAGCAGTCGCGAGGTAGCTACGCGATCACTGGGTTGATCTTCGCTAGGATAGATTTGAATAGCGCGAGAACTTCTCTTTACTGGCCTTCACGAGGTACCTCACGAGGCTATAATGGGTTTTGAACTGTGCGAGGTTCCAGGTCTTAACTAATCTTCACGAGGATGGCATTGCCTTCGCAAGGATGCTTTCTTCATGAATGGCATAAGAACTGCGCGAGGAGTTCTCTTCTGATAATTGCATCCTGCGGCCACTGCACGATAGCTGCGCGAGGAGTCTCCTGAAGCTCTCTCTTCTCAGCCGTTGTGAGCGAACTGTGCGACGTTGAGAGAGGTCTGCTTTGAACTGCGCGAGACTGCGCGATGTGTTCTACTCTTGAGCTTCACGAGAGCTGCACGAGTTTATGTTTCTGAAGCTCTTTAGTCAATCAACTGTGCGAGAAGTTGTTGTAAAGTCTTAGGAAGCTCAGCTGGACTACGCGAGGCTCATTTCAGTTCTGGATTCAGAGTCCATCCTTCTGAGGGACTTCTGGTGCCAAAGCAGGCTCTTTAGCAGGATTCTTAGCCTTATTTCACTGCTGGTTATTACCTACATAAAACACTTAACAAGGACTTATTAGGTGGCTATGGGTCTAATCAAAGGTTAAGTTAAGGGGTGAAAAGTGGTACTTTTCACATCCTAACAATAGGAGGATCCATTTGATTAATCTTGGCTTGGCATCCTTTTTAGACAAAAGGTACTTCTGGGCTAAGTGGTCAGTGAACACCACAATCCTAGATCCCAACACATAAGACTTAAAATTTTCCAAAGCATAGACAATGGCCAACAATTCATTCTCAGTTGTGGTGTAGTTTAATCATTGTCTTACTTGCATAAGCAGTTACACAAGGTGCTTTGTCCTTTCTTTGCCCCAAAATTGCACCAATAGCAAAGTCTGATGCATCACACATCAGCTCAAATTGTAAAGAAAAATCAGGTGCTCGAAGGGCAAGTGCAGAGGTTAAATAGCCTTTCAAAAGCTCAAAAGCAATGAGACATTCATCATTAAATTCAAAAGGAACCTCCAGGCACAACAGGTGACAAAGAGGTTTTGAGATTTTACTGAAATCTTTGATGAATCTCCTATAAAAACTAGCATGCCCCAAGAAAGATCTGACTTGTTTCATAATTTTAGGTGGGGGAAAATGTGCAATCAAATCTATTTTAGCCTGGTCTACTTCAATGCCTTTGTGGTAAAGAATATGGCCAAGGACAATGCCTTGATTGACAGTAAAATGACTCTGTTCCCAACTCAAAACTAAGTTAGTTTCCTCACATCTCTACAACACTAGGCTGAGATGGTGTAGACATCAGCTAAAACTATCCTCAAAGATAGAAAAATCATCCATGAATATCTCTAAAAACTGATCAATCATGTCAGAGAAGATGACATACATACACCTTTGGAAAGTTGTAGGGGCATTGCACAATCCAAATGGCATCCTTCTATGGGCAAAGGTGCCAAATGGACATTTAAAAGTGGTCTTCTCTTGGTCTTGTGAATAAACAGGGATTTGGTTATACTAAGAATATCCATCAAGAAAGCAATAGAAAGCTTTGCCTACCAACTTGTCCAAAATCTAGTCTATGAAGGGCAAAGGAAAATGGTCTTTTTTGGTTTTTAAATTGAGCTTTCGATAATCAATGCACACCCTCCAACCTGTGGTTTTCCTAGTTGGAATTAGTTCCCCAACATCAAATTTAATCACGGTGATTTCAGATTTCTTAGGTACCACCTGAGTAGGTGCCACCCATTCAGAATCTGAAATGGGATAGATGACTCCTGCATCTAACAATTTGACCACCTCCTTCATCACCACTTCTTGCATGTGGGGGTTTAACTTTCTTTGCATCTCTCTAGAAGATTTGAAACCCTCTTCCAAGTGGATCTTATGCATACAAATAACAGGGCTGATGCCCCCAATATCAGCAATAGTCCAACCTATTGCTCTCTTGTGCTTTTTCAACACACTCAACAACTCCTCTTCTTGCTCATCAGTGAGGGAAGAAAAAATTATTACTGGCAACTTCTGAATTGCCCCCAAAAAAATATATTTTAAGGTCTTGGGCAGCTGCTTCAACTCCACATCAGGTGGACTTATGAGTGAAGGCAGCAAAGGTGCCATTGATGGTGGTGGAAGAGGTAACACAACTAGTTTCCAAGGAGGATACCTTATTGCTGGCCCCACTTCAGAATTTAAGGCTTTGACCTCTTGAACCATAGGTGTGGAGGCCTTCTCTTCCATAATTTCAATCCACACATTTTCAAAAATATCACAAAAATCTCACAATGCAGTAGCTTGGGCAAAGTCTCTTCCACAAGCTCATCCAACACATCAATCAAAAAGCAATCCTCACTAGCCAAGTGAGGCTGACTTGCTGCATCGTAAACATTCAATTTTACTTTTATATTATCAAAATATACCTCCATTACACTTGATCTACAGTGTATACAAGCATTGGTAGTGGCCAAGAAAGGCTTGTCCAGAATTACAGGAATGGAGGTAGTACACTTGCTTGGCTCCATGTCAAGAACCAAAAAATTTGTTGGATAGAAAAACTTGTAAACCCCAACTAATATATCTTCTATCATTCCCACAGGCCTCCTTTCAGATTTGTCAGTCAACTGTAGCACCACATGTGTGGGCTTCAATTCTCTCACTAGCTCCTAAATCTGAAAGGAGGCCTGTGGAAGTAGGTTCACACTAGCTCCTAAATCTAACAAGGCTTTTTCAATGGTGTGATCCCCAATGATGCAAGGGATTGTGGAAACTCTAGGGTCTTGGAGCTTTATTGGGGTTGCAATAGCCAGCACTTGGTTCACTTTCTCAGCACAAAAGACCTTCCTAGATAGGTGTATCCTAGATTGTCTTTTGTGTGTGTACGAATCTTTTAAAAACTTTGTATAAGCTGAAACTTGCTTGATTGCATCAAGTAAAGGCAAGTTGATCTTCACTTGTTTAAATGTCTCCATCATTTCCTCAACTTTAGCATTCCCCTTGTCAAAAAGAAAAGGTGCATGAAGTACATTGGGAAATGGCAAATGGGGGACTGATCACCTATTTGAGGCCTTAGCAATCTCATCAGATTTTTCTTTACTTTTATTTTCATTTTTCTGTTGGGGCACATCAACACCCCCCTTATTTCTCATATGCTGCTCCTGCTGCATATCAACATGGGTTGTTCTTTCATTTCCTGCACTTTTCTCATCAAGCTCAACACTAACTTTATTATCAACCAGCCTTCCACTCCTCTAGGTGGTGCCAGATTTGGCTTCTTCATGTGAAGAAGTCTCACCCACCATATACTGTCCTTTTGGGTTATTCATGGGCTGACTAGGCAGTCTTCCCTCCTTTCTCCTAGTCAAAGTATTGGATAGCTGACCAAGGTGGTCCTCTATCTTCTTAATACTTTGGCTATGGGAGTTAACAGTTTGAGACAAAGAGCCTAAATTTTACAGTGAAGCCAAAACTGCTCTTCGAATGTGAGGGATCAAGAGGATGCTGGGGCTGGTGCACTTTGATGTATAGGTTGTGCCATAAGTTGGGCCATAGGCTACTGATATTGGGGCCTTGGGAAGTAGTTCTGCTAGTAGGGTTGGACATTTCTATATAGTATGGACTGTTGTTGGGGCTGTTGGTTTTGAAAGGTATCTTGTCTCCACCTCAAGTTGGGACAATTTCTCCATTGATAGCCAGCAGTAGGCTATTGTCCAAAGGACTGAGCAGTATTCACATGTTCCATAATAAAGTCTGAAACTTGGGTAGCAGAAGGACATTCTTCAAGGGAATGAATAGGAGACTAGCATATCATACATGCCTCCTCCACTTTGGCAGCCATTGGTGACTGCATTGCTCCCATGAGCTTATCAAATTTTTGAGTCAAGCTTTCCACTATTCTTTCCAAACCATTGTATCTACTAATCTCATACATTTTCCCTCTTGTAGTGTTTTCTCTCACTAATCTAATAGGAGTCTCAATGTCCCTTGACAAAGTCTCCCTTTGCATGGAGTTTTCACTAATAATATCAAACAACTCTCAAGCCTCATCAGCTGTCTTGTCAAGGTAAGTACCATCACATGAGGCATCAACCATATCCCTACTTTTGGGATCAATTCCTTGATAGAAACTTTGAATAAGTTGCCATTATGGAATTTGGTGATGGGGACATTGCTTCAAGAGCTCCTTAAATCTCTCCCATGCTTGGTGAAAGTCTTCAGTTGGGGACTGAGCAAATGAAATTATGCTCTTCATCAGCTGACTTATTTTGGACATGAGAAAAAACTTGGCCAAAAATTGACATTGAAGGTCATTCCAAAACTGAATACTATTGGTTGGGAGCATGGATAACCAAGTTCTATCTCTGTCCTTTAATGAAAAAGGAAAGACCCTCAACCTGGTTGCTTCCTCCCCAAACCAGCAATGTTGAAAGTAGTTCACAGTCCCAGAAATTCATCAATGTGCTTGTATGGGTCTTCCTTACTCAGGTCATGATATGAGGGCAACATCTGTATGATGGAAGATTTAATCTCATAGTTCCCTTGGACAACAGGGAATTGAATGCAGAAGGGAGAATTGTAGACCTCTGGTGCATTGAATTCTTTTAATGTCCTAGGTTACTCACCCATTGCATAAATTTCATAATTAACCACAGGTGTGTGTAGGGACTGCTTAGGCTTGAGGTCTCTCAACTTCAAGATCTATAGGAACAATCTTAGGATTGAGAGATCTTCTCCCAAGCATACACACAGCAAGAACCAAGTACAACACATAAAATACAACACAGATTTTAGCAAAACAATAACAAAAACACACAACTATTATTGTAGATCTAAAAATGTAAAAGAGTCGGGAAATGCAAACTTTAAGTACAACTTGCTCCTCCAATTAGCACAAAGCTCCTTTCAGAACCACAGATCCAGATCTGAAACACAAAATTAAGCTACAAAAAACTACAACAGCAATTAGTCAAACCCAAAACAGGAACTTATAAATCTATTTCTAAAATAAGAAAAACTTAGATCTACCAATTTAAAAATACAGATCCCCAGCAACGACACCAAAAATGTGTTGTATTGCTTACCTTACAATTATTAAAGGATTAAAAATAGCAAATTAAAAGGACAAATCACAAAGAAAATGGGATTAAGGTAAGCAATCAGTCCAGCAAGAACCAGGGTTGTTACAACAAGCTTTAATAGGTAAGTAAGGGTATGTCCATAGGGAAATGTGCATTAAAATGGGGTAAATCTCCACATCTATGACAGATCTGACCTTTATCCTAATTTAAACTAAATCAAGAAAAGAAAGAGGAGAGGTTTTTGAGGGTTGTCACTTTACTAAAACTATAGAAAATTAAAGATAAAAGCAAATGATCCAGAACTAATTAACACATGTTTAAGGAAATAGAGAAAAAGATTAAAATCAAAAGAGGGATAATAGAAGCTAGGGGTTTTGGTCTTTTACTAAAAATTGGTTAGATCAAAGGCAGGGTATGGTACTGATCCTTCATCTGGCTACATGCTCAGATGCAAGGTATAAGAATCTAACCTAGATCGAAGAATTAGAGTGATCCTAAGGCTATGATCTGTCCACTTGAATGGTCACAGATCATCCCAGAGATTCCTCTAATTCAAGGGTCTTAATTAGAACAATTAAACTATTAAAGATGCTGTGGATGCAAGGGAGATCAAATGCAAATAAGAGATCTATAGATCAAAATCAACTCTAAAATCTACAATGTATTGATTCAATACAAACTTACAATACAATGTGCTCAGATTTGCAATCTGTGCAACATCCAATCCCATAAAAAGCCTTGAACCTACCAATTTACAGCTCTCAAGCTCACCCTAGCTACTAAAAGGGTTTAGCCAACCATGGTTGGTCTAAATAATGAATGAGAAAGAAGAAAGAGGGAAGGAATTTTTGGAATTCAAATTTGGCTCTGGTTCTCTCAATTTCTGGATAGTAGCTCTGTAAATTTTTTAGGCTTTTATAGTCTTCCCCTCTATCCTTAGATGTGTTTTACCCAATTAGAGCTCAAGGGAATAATTTTATAATTCTGAGTTGCTGATGTGGCTAATTTTTCTTCTAAAAACTCTCCTCTAATTGGTCCAAACTGGACAAGTATAAGTGAGGTGGCTAGGAGGTTCCCATTTGCTCCCATTTATGTTCCAAAAATACCCCCCATGGGTTGTTAAAGTGCCTTAGAATGTGTACATAGAGTTCTTGAGTGAGGTAGCAGCTGTGGCTGGAACTGAGAAGTTTTCAATTCGAGTGTCGAGAGGTTCAAGGAACCTCTTGGCAGGTTTTGAGTCCACTTGGTGTTTACATCGACAGGTTGAAGTAGGCTTTTTATAGGTTGCTTGACTTCTCGGCAGGTTCAGCTGAACTAGTCAACAAGATTGACAGCAAAATTTACCTGCTGTCCTGGCTCCATTTATCCTCTCAACAGGTTATAAAACATCCTCTTGACTTCTTATAAAGCTCCATGCATCCTCTCGATATGTACATTCTGCTATTCGACAGGTTGCAAGTTATCCTCGACAGGTTACCTCAACTTCACGAGAATGAGTCCAGCTTCTAGTAAGGCTTCGACAGGATGACTTGCACTGCTCGATAGGTTCAAGGGAACCTCTCAACATGTGTTTAGAACCTCGTGAGCTCCCATGTATCTCCAGGTAAGTCTTCAACAGGTTCTTCTACTGCACCTCAAACCCTTCGACAGGTTGTGTCAACCTCTCGATCTCTCTACTTTTCCACCCTAGTACCTTTCGATAGGTTGAGTTAACCTCACGAGCTCTTCACTTTTTCACCCCAATACTTCTTGACAGGTTATACAACCATTTCAGAACCTGTCGACAACATACCTTCTTCAGCTTTTAACTCCTCGATAGGTTCAAGTACACCCTTAGACCCTCTCGATAGGTTGATGGAGCCTCTCGATAGGTTATTTTCTCACACCAGAACCTCTTGGCAGCTTGGAATAACCACTCGACAGGTTCTATCCTTTGCTTTCATAGCCGGCACACAGTTTTGGGGTGCTGTTCTTCATCTGTTCAGTACTCAACACCTTTTGAGGGGTTTGACCTTCATTGAATGCAACTGGTCTTGATCCCATGTGTGCCCATGTGGACACATGTCATTACCATGGAGCTCTGAGGCTCTGTGAACTATTTGATTAGCTAGCTTTTTGGGCTGCATGATCCCATGATGAGGCAGCAAATCTCTTCTTTGACATTTTTAGATGGATGCTTACACTAAGATTGTAATTTATTACTTATCGATAAAATACACTTAAAACATATTATTAGTCAACTCAAAGGTCCATCAAAGGTCAGGTTAGGAGGTGAAAAATGATATTTTTCATTGCTCAACACCTTTCCTTTCTGTGTGCACAGGTCCTTTAGGAACTTAGCATAGGTTGGAACCTGTTTGATGGCATCAACCAGAGGTAAATTGATCTTAACTTGCTTGAAGGTCTCCAATATTTCCTCCATTCTAGCATTCCCCTTATCAAAAGGAGAGGGGCCTTTTAGAGCATGAGAAAATGGAAACTGGGGTATTGCTGGTGCCTCAGCTGCTAGCCTAGCTGTATCATCAATCATGTTCTTTTTACTTTTATCATTTTTTTCTTTTTGTTGGGGCTCAACAGCAACCCCTTTATTTTTCTCATGTTGTCCCTGCTGCACAATGACATGGACTGAATCCTCTTCTTCTGCACTCTCTCTTGCTTCCATGCCCACTTGGTTGTCTACCACCTTCCCACTCCGTAGCGTTGTGATTGCTTTAGCCTCCTCATGGGTTGAGGAACCTTCACCAATCATGTACTGACCCTTGAGATTGTTCATTGATTGACTTGGTAATCTGCCTTCTTCCCTCCTAGTCAGAGTATTAGAGATTTGACCAAGCTGGTCCTTAATTTTTTTAATACTCTGATTGTGAGAGCTCAAAGCCTGTGATAATGAGCTCAGGTTTTGTAGTGATGACAAAACCTATTCTTCAAATGAGGGTCCTCTTGGCTGTGGTGGGGGCATAGCTAACTGACTTGGCTATGGGGCAGACTGAATAAATTGCTGTCTAAGGGCATAACTTTGGTTATGCTGCTGAACTGGTCTATATGGAAATGTTGGCTGCTGCTGCTAGGGTTGTTGGAAAATGTCCTGCCTCCACCTCAAGTTGGGGTGGTTTCTCCATGGGTATCCAGTAGGCTGTTGCCCATATGATTGGGCAATATTGGTATGCTCCCTAACCAATTCAGGGTATTGACTAGCTGAGGGACAGTCTAGCAATGAATGAGTAGGTGACTGGCATATCAGACATGGCTCTTCCACCTGTGCAACAACTTGGGGCTGCAACACACTCAACACCTTATCAAATTTGTGAGACAAGTTATTGACCTTCTTAGCCAGGTCATTGTACACAATCAGCTCATACAATTTTTCCTTGGGAGGGTGTTCTTTTGTCACTCTAGCAGTTGGTTCAATGTCATTTCTTGACAAGGACTTCTGTTGCATGGAGTTTTCACTTATCACATCTAATAATTTCCAAGCATCCTCATAAGTTTTGTTGAGGTATGTGTCACCACATGAGGCATCAATTATATCTCTACTCTTAGAGCCAATCCCTTGGTAGAAGCTTTGGACAAGCTGCCACTTAGGGATTTAATGGTGGGGGGACTGCCTCAGTAGCTCTTTAAACCTTTCCCATGCCTCATGAAAATCCTCAGTTGGGAATTGGACAAAGGAGATGATGCTCTTCCTTAATTGGCTGGTTTGATTCATAGGAATTGTTTTTGCAAGAAACTGACATTAGAGGGCATTCCATGAGGTTATGCTGTTGGGAGGAAGCATGTTGAGCAGATTTCTAGCTTTGTCCTTTAGTGAAAAAGGAAAAAGCCTCAGTTTTGTGGCCCCATCTCCCAGACCAGCAATCTTGAATGTGGTGCATAGAGGTAAAAATTTATCTATGTGCTTGTATGGATCCTCCTTACTAGCCCATGGAAAGATGACAACATTTGGATGGTTTAGGCCTTGATTTTATAGTTGCCCTTAGCATTGGGAAATTGAATGCAGAAAGGGGATGTGTATACCCCTGGTGCATAATATTCCCTCAATGGTCTTGGTTGGTCACCCATCTCAGTAGGGATGTGTGTTGGTTGTCTAGATCAAAGGATCCTCTCAACTTCAAGATTTAAAGATAAAATCTCAGGGTTAAAAGTCCTACCAAACATACAACACACAACAGGAACAAATTACAGCTAATAAAAATAAACACACTAAGTACTGTCGCTAAATTAAAAAATTACAGAACTGAAATTGTAATCAAAGGAATAAGAAATGTAAACTCAGGTAGAATCAGATCCAGCTATAAGCGATTTGCTCCTCTCCTGGCTACAGCTGCAGATCTGAGAAAAAAAAATCAATAGACTACAAAAAACCATAGCAGCATTATTTCAAATACAAATCAGATCTACTAACAAAGAGAAAAACTCAGATCTACTGCTTAGATCTCAAGTCCCCGGCAGCGGCGCCAAAAACTTGTTGATGTAAAATTGCTGTGTACAAAAATGGAATAAAATAGTACAAAAATAACAACGATCATACACAGTCCTGCAAGATCATGGCTGCTGTAGCAAGTTTTAAATGAGTAAGAGTTTGTCCCACAGAGACTTGTGATCTAGCAGGTAGTAGATCTCCAGATCTGCTATAGATCTGGCAATCTGGCAATCCTAATCCTATTCTATGTTAAAACTAAGGAAAACAAGAAAAAGAGATGGAGTTATGTGGTTTTCACTAAACTAAAAATAGAAATAAACTAGATCTAATTAAAAACAAATTTAAAAACCAAATCAGAGATAAAGAGAGAGAGAATTGAGGAAGAGAATGGATGTTTTTGTAAAATAAAATTCAAATATGGAGAATGAACATCTAGGAGATAGTTTTCACTGTAAAATTGATTTGCAAAGCAGAGTAGAAGATGAATCTGTAGCAATCCTTCATTTGGCTATAAGCACAAAAGAAAGGTAGAAGGATCCAAAACTACCCTGAGATATGGACTAGTCCTAGGGCTATACTCTGTCCACTCAAATAGTCACAGAGTATCCCATGGACATAATCAAGTCATGAGGGAAAGAAATGAAATAGTAACGCCACTGGAAATGTTGTAGATGCAAGGCTACAAGCTCATGCATCCATAGGAGCATAAAATCAATAAAAATCTAATAACAAATCACTAGATCTATAGATTAAATGATCATTACAACCAATAATTCATTGATCTAAAAACAACTTACAACAAATTACCCTCAGCTCTGCAGTCTTTGCAATTTTTACCTCATACAATGCCCTCACAAATCAAATTACAGATTAACTAACCCTAATTGCTACGGAGATTTAGCCAGCCATGGTTGGGCTAAGGAGAGAAGAAGAAGAACAAGAACAAGAAGAAAAGGCCGGAAACAATTCGAAAGAACTCCTAAATCTCTGACTATCTAAATCTGGTTTATTCCCCTCTATTTATACAATTCCTAAGTGAACTTGATCCGCCTTGGCCAATGAGAGAAGAGGAGAATTAAATCAGTTATAAGACCTGATGACATGACTACATTTCCTCTAAGTATTGCCTTAAGTTTGTTAGAATAGTTGTGCACATGTGGGGCAGTTAGGTCAGGTGTCCTCTAAACTGATGAATTTTTGAAATGCCCTCCAAAGCTAACAAGTACATGCTTGAACCTGTGCCTCGAGCGGTTTGAGCCTCAGAATATCAACCTCGATAGGTTCTCGACTGGATAAAGGCTTCAAGCATGAATCTCAAGTAGATCAGTGGCCTTTAGAAATACAACTCGAGTAGTGCAGACAATAGCTCGACGGGATCTCGCTAAGTTGCTCGATAGGTTCTTTTTTAACTCATTTCAGCACACTGCAACTTCGTGAGGATGGCTGGCTTCAGGCTCATTTTTGAGTGGTTCAAATAGCATCTCGACAGGATGGTTCATAGGTGCAAGGAACCACTTGAGTGGTTTTAATCCTTCAGCACTTCAGCTCGAGTGGTTGAATTGGACTGCTCAAGTTTCATAAATCAACACATTAAAGTGCTTGAGAGGTTTAAATGGAGCTTGACAGGTTCAATGCTTCAAGTTATCAAACTCGAGAGGTTGGTGTAGTAACTTGACAGGATGGTTTTCAACCCTCTAAACTGCTCGACAAGTTACAGGCTTCATCCATGAACCACTCGACAGGTTCAGGCAACCACTCGACAACATCACTGCAGCTTCACCAACTACTCGAGTGTGCATCAAATCTGCTCGACAAGTTAGTTTAACTACTCGAGCTTCATATTCTGAACCCCTGCTGCTGATGGACAATCTGTTACAACACTCTGTCATGCATTACTTAGTTGTTGACTTAAATCTCCCTCCTTTTGGCTATTGCTACATGGATTTCTGCACTACACTGCAGATTATTGCTAACTACAAAAGAACACTCAAAAAGTAATTATTAAACAATTCTAAGGTCCATCAAAGGCTAGGTTAAGGGATGAAAAGTGAAACTTTTTAGAGATTAACAGGGAAGTATAAAAGTCTCAGACCCCCCCTGAGGGGCGGGGTCATAAAGCGGTCCATTGTGTTACAAAGTTATTTAAAGGAATCACGATTCAATGTAGGACAATAGACCCACCATCGGGAAGAAAAGACAAAAATATTGGAGCAAAATCCAAAACCCAACTTAGACGAGAGAAAAAAGAATGCTTTCTTGGGCCTTATAGGCCCACCACTGCCCAAAAGCACCTAGCGTCTGTAATATACACGATAGTTTTAAATTTCCTAGAAATTTCCTAGCGTGTTTGTAAGCAAAAAAATTCTCAAAAATGTTTAGCGTGTATATTACACACGCTAGGCCAAAAAATGCCCAGAAATGCCTAGCATGTATAATACACATGATAGACCAAAAAGGAAAAAAAAGAAGAAAAAAGGAAAATGAAAGAGAAAGGGAGGAAGGTCTATATTCCCATCCTTTGGGTCAATCTACCTGCACACAATAAATTAACTTTTTTTGGCACCCTAGGCCATGAGCTGGAACACCTGGGTTTACCACTTAACCTATTTTGCTCTTTCCTTTCACAGGAACCATGCTGCTCACAACAAATAAAGGAGAAATGATGGACCTTGGCCATTTAAGCCAATGCATAAATCAGGGGTCATTCCTCCATTTTGGGGCCAAACTCGTGGCCATCCTGCAGAAGAGTACATATCATGAATAGAGCTTCACACCCATCTAATCTACTCTTTCTCATGTTCGCAGGCAATAACGTCACATCCGAAAGAGGAAATAACGTGCCAAAGAAGAAATTAAAGGCATCCATTCAAAAGAATATCCAAAGTGAACCAAGCAGTCACATTGTTATTATAGATTGTTTTCCAAAAGTATTCAGAAGATCAAATGTTTATAAAAAAGAAAAACAAAAGCAGCATCCCATCCAGCTACAGGTCCTCAAGGGTCCCTCCGCGCAGACGTGAAGTCCTCTAATACGTTTGGGTATCCTTGTGTAAGCGTGGCCTCTCACGAGTCTGTCGCAACAATGCGCTCGTATGGTAAATATAGAGTCGCCATCCGATGCTTTTGGTGTCTCGGGATACCCAAATCAATTTTATAAGCACCAAAGTGCAAAAATATGACTCTGATTCTGGTTTACGCCAAAGGTTCTTGGGTAGGGGTTTCGGTTATTGATCAGGAAGGTGTTAAGCACCTGATCAACCTGCTCGTAAGCGGTCTCTACTTATGGCTAAATTGAAAATAAAAGAAAAATAAAACAGCACTTCCTCTTACCCAAAGGCACTCAGATCCTATTTAAGCCTCCCGCAATCACCGGAATTTTGAAAAGAGGTCATGAATTTTTGAAAAGAGGCTATAATTTTCTGAAAAGAGGCCATGATTTTTTGAAAAGAGGCTACAATTTGATGAAAAGAGGTCATGATTTTTTGAAAAGAGGCCACAATTTGATGAAAAGAGGTCACGATTTACCGAAATGAGGTCACAATTTTCTGAAAATAGGCCACAATTTTCTGAAAAGAGGCCACGATTTGACGAAAAGAGGTCGCAATTTTTTGAAAAGAGGTCACGATTTTCTAAAAAAAGGCCACGATTTTATGAAAAGAGGTCACAATTTTATGAAAAGAGGCCATGATTTTCTGAAAAGAGGCCACGTTTTCGACCAATTACGCACGTATGCGTTATTTCCTACATTTTTGCGCATTCTTTATTTCGCCATAACTTTTGATGCCCAACTCAGAATCAGGCGATTCTTAGCTCGTTGGAAAGCTAGGAACCTCTTCCTTCAAATGGTATAGGACATAGGTTGGGAAAACGTTCATGTAAACCTTGAGATTCCTCCTTTTATCCACTATTTTGGATTGGTTCAACTCGAGTTCTATGGGTCCGATTTAGGCCCTCTAAGATTTGGGAAGGGTTTTAAAGGATTCGGGTTAGATTCTAAGGGTTTGAAAAGTGATCTCGGATCCTCGAAGGTTATGCCTTTCTCGAAGTATGGGTCGATCGAGCCTTGGGCTAAATTTGGGTGTGTATAGATGCCCCTCTTTGGTATCCGATCACTAGTGATCGCATGCCAAAGAAAGAGACATCCGAAGAAGCCCAAGGCACGCTAACGGGTCCGCAGTATTCAAAGTGAACCTTAAACATCAAAAAGTAAAAGAAAAACAACTAAATGGAGAGTGATGTAAGCCCAACACTTGGGAAAACGTGCATCACTCTAGAGTAGCGGAAGCCCAACATTTGGGAAAACGTCTGTTCCTCAAGGCTACCGGTCCCCATGTGCTTAGCGACATTTTTGAGAAAATTAGTGATAGTATAATTGAAAATGCATGATGTTTGAGATTCATTTCGAGCAAGACTGCCCTGCAAGTGGGAGGGGGATCGACCCATACTTAAAGATTGGTGAAAAGCAATGACGCGAAGATCCAACGGTTGTGCCTAATCTCATGAGACATTGATTGGCATGGGTGCCCCTACACAAGGTAGGGTTCAAGATTTTTAAGTGAACCCCTCATCCTCGAAGTTAATTTAGCACAACTACCCGAGCAGAGTGAATATTAATGTCACAATACTTTTTAGGAGTGTGTGCCACTTTTGAGAAGGTGCTCTGGATCATCATGATCTTGAGTGTTCAACTTCAAATAATATAGAGTAGATCAGACCAAAATTAGGCGTCTACAGAAGGAGGCATTCAATCTTGGTCCCCGTCAACGACGATCTTACAAAGGAACAATTATGCATAAACATGCATACATCAGGGGTGATTAAATAACAAAGGGAATGGAAAATCCCGACCCAGAACCCGTCCGAGTACTATTTTTGGGAACAAATGATGGTCAACGGATGCCCAGACACATGGCGTACACTTACAGAGATACTGTATAAATGCAGGTTATAATGCTTGCACCCTAGAATGAGCCCTTCTGAATGCACATTTGAACATAGTCGTTCGATAGGTAATTTTCCTTTTAACAGGTTGGTGTTAACCAACAATTGACCTTCTTATGAGGAATTTGAAGGTTATGACTCTTAACTTTACACGAATCCAGGAATGGAGTGCACAGCGCAACGATTTAGCATTGGAATCAACCCGATTGAAACATTGATCGTTTGATCGGGATTGACATAGTTGCTCCTACGTTAAAGTGGGATCCAAAGATCTATGGCGAACCTTTGATTTAGGACATTAATTTAGCACAGTTGCGTTGCTGGTAAAATATTGACATTTTACCGCATTTGAAGCATGCATGTGCGTAGCTCTATGTGATAAAAAGTACCATGAAAACATAGCTATATATATATATTTTTTCAAATGATTGCTTTTTTCAAATTTTCTTGAATAGACCAACATGAGTTGTGAGATGCTTCCTCCGCTCTGCCCATCGCTGAGAGGTTGTCTGCTCGAGGCTTTGGACCATTTTGATGTTCTTGCCCATTCTCAAGAAAACTTCAGTCTCTTTTTTGTTTATATAGGTAACAAATATGTATCCTAAATAATAGAAGGAGAAGCCAACATTTACTTACATATTTTTGGATTAGTTTCCTTCAAGACTTATTATTATTATTATATTTTTGGGTTTAGCGCGTGTGTTGAGTTTTTACTGAGGGTGGTGAAGTTATTTAAAAAGATGAGATGGTAAAAATTAGAACACAAATGTGGAGTGAAATGGCTATGAAATCAAAAAACCTAAAGTAATACACAACCTGCAAGATACAGGGCTATTGTAGCATGTTTTGATAAGTAAGAGTTTGTCCTACAGAGAAATTGATCTAAAACCCAAAATGGGCTATAATAGTAGGCCTCAAGATCTGGCTACAAATATGACAATCCTAAAGAAAGGGAGTTGGGTGTCACAACTACACTAAATTACCTACTAAAAAAAAGAAAATAAATAAAGTGCAGTCCTATCCTAAGAAAGGGTTATGTAGAAGGTGGTGATGGTGTGTTAAAATAAAGATAAAAGGATAGGAAGTAAGCAGTTTAGGCAAAAGTTCATTCAGTTATGTAACTCAGATTTAGGGCCCTCTCTGCAACAAATCCTTGCTGAAGTGCTATCAATAACCTCAGCAAGGTAGAAGAATCTAACTTAACCCATGCCATTTGGGGCGCTCTTAAGGCTATAGTCTGTCCACTCAAATGGCCACAGTCTATCCAATAGAGTCTGTTAAATCCCATTGATTAAGTCAGAAAAGCTAACCCAATCCAAAGGAGTGGGTTGATCAAACCTAATCTAATGAATCAAATCAGGCCATGAATACCATTACAGACACTATGTTTGCCAGGCTATAAGCTCCCTAGTTCTACGTACAGATCTAGCTGACATTCATAGGTGTATTAAACCTGGGAAGATCAGATGGCAATCAAAAGATCTTAAGGTTAAGTGAATGGGTAATTCCCAAATACACAAATTCGATCGAGAAACTAATGAAACCAAAAATCTATGGATTTAAATGGACTTCAAATCAATAATTTATTGCTTAAAAATAGCTTGCAATAAAATTTCCTCATAGCTGCAATCACTACAGAGAAGCCAGATCTAACATCTGATAGCGGTCAAGTGAAACAGAGGGGAGCCTGTTCCTGCACAATCTGTCACCAGGCTACAAGCTCAAGTGCAGAGAAAAAGAATCCATCTCAGATCTATGACCAAGATTACCCTAGGGCTATAGTCTATCCACTCTAATGGTCACAAGCTATCCACAGAGGCTCCCTTACCCACAAATGATGAGATAGAACATGTAAACTATTGCTGTCACCATGGTCCCAGGGCTACAAGCTCAAGCTTCCATGGGCCTTTCAATAAGCTCAAATCCTAAATGCATGCTATAATCTGAACAAAACTATGGGTAAATAGGAAAATAATAGATTAAGTAAGCATTCAAATACAAATTCCATTGATATGATATTACCAATAATAAAATCTCTCAAGGCAGCAGCCTTCTGCATAACAGCTCAACACAAAATCCCAATGTTGAAATGCCCTATTACAAAATTTAAATGAAACTACACCTAGATGCTTACCAAAGATTTAGCCAGCAAATGCTGGTGTAAGAGAGAAGAAAAAATAGAAAAAGAGGTGATCAAACCCTAATCCTAATCCTAATCTGCTTGAGCTCTCAGCCGACAAGGGTTAAAGGAAAGAGTGATTGATAGTTTCTAACTTACAAGCACAGCTTATATACTTAGTCTGAACGCTGTGGCTGAGAGAAGAGTAAACCCTAATTTTCCAAGCAGATGTGGCACTGTTACAACCCTTGGATGTCTTGGGATGTATGCATCAAAATCTATGCCTCGGGATGAGTGCCCTAGACATAGGGAAATCCCCAAAAGGTCCTTGAGTTAAGATTGAGAAGTGGAGAGCCCAACCTTTGTGAGGTTGGCTCTGGCATATCACTTCTATCACGCAGCTGCAGAGTGTTCGGAGGTAGAGTTTGGCTATGAATATTGCTTTCTCGCGTAGTAGGACTTCGGATGATCACGCAGCTGCTTTAGCTTTGAATGCACTTGCACAAAAGGATTTTCAGTGTTTAGCTTGCTCACGCAGTAAAGCTTCAGAAGTTTTCTTTTGCGAGGTACTCGACAAGATGCCTTCGCATCTCACTCGGTTCAGGGTTAAGCTTCTAGGCTTGCGAGAGCTGCGCGAGAGCTACACGAGAAAACTTCTAAGAGTCTCTCTATTCCAGAGTCACGCGAGAACTTCGCAAGGTGTTTGCTGTTGCCCACACCAATTGGTCTCACACAGTAGTGCGCACGGTTGCATTAAGGCTTGATCCTCGTGAGAACTTCGTGAGCAGTAATTCTGGAGGCTTAGTGCGCGAGAGCTCCACAAGTTTCTTTACATGTTGGTTTAAGGTTAAGTGCGTGACTATTGCACAAGATACTTCTGTGTGATAGCCCCTTCATTAAGCTACACAACTTCTTTGCGAGCTCTAATATGTTGCATGTCTTAGCTGCAGAGGGAGCTTTACCAATGAATTTGAACTGCGCGAGGTGGCACCTCAATTGTGCGAGATAGATCATTGGCTCCTCTACTGCTATGCACATGCCTCTGTTGCAACTTCCTCCACTCTCACCTACACTTCTTTCATCTGTTGAACTTTCTTAGTCCATTATGACATGTAAAAATAGTCACCATGGTGTGTACCACCATGGTGTTCTATCACTTTCTGGTTCAGCTGTCATCTTTTGCTTGAATTCTCTCTCTTCTTGGTACCAAAAATATAGACTTTGTGCTAAGTTACATAATTTATTACTAACTACAAAACACACTAAAAAGGAGTTATTAGTTAGCTTCAAGGTCCAAAAAAGGCTAGGTTAAGAGGTGAAAAGTGGTACTTTTCAGTCAATAACACACCCCCAAGCCTAATCTTTGCTAAAGCAAAATTTAAATTGCTACTCTAAGAATGTAAATGCCACTTTCGTAGGGAGCACGAATTCATTTAGCTTACGCATCAAGCCTTTTAAACCCCTAGGTGTTCCCTAGTGGAGGAGTGAAGTCTCCTGAGGGTTTTCAATGAAGGTACCCACAAACTTCTCAATGAAACAGTTAACAAAAGTGCTCACAGTGGTTAATCACTTTGGAATAAGGACAGCTCATTTCACCCTTGCTCTGTCAAAATTAAAGGAGTTCCAAAGTAGTGTATGCAAATAATTTAACACCTCAGTCATGCATGCATGCTCATCACATCCAGTCAGCTGACACCAAGAAAACAAATTGTGCAAAATAGTACTAAGCTTACCAATACATCAAAATTTAGGTTCAAACAATGCCCCAATGATTTCATTCTCAGACCCAATGCTTACCAGGGCTCTCTCATAAATGAATTTAAGGGTGTATCATTTCTCATAAGCTCAAGAGCAGTTACATACCCCAAATGGGTTTGCAAGCATGAGCATGAGCATTGCTTTTAATTTCTGACATCATAAAGTACTCTCACTATAGATTAGACATTCCCTCATCTTCACATGACAATTGATTTCACTTTTAATCAACAAGGACTTTTCATGGGTTGTAATGTGCCTTATTGGTGAGGGTTGTAAAGAATAAAAGGGGGTAAAAAGGGATTCAAAATTGAGAAATCAACATAGGTAGGAGATGATTCACGACTTCACCTTCTTCATTTCAGAACAACTCCACCTTCTTTTGAAATTTTAGAGCTAAAGTGGCCAACTTCTTCTATTCTTTTCAACATTTCCAATGGAATTCTTCTTTTGACTTCTCTCTTTTTTTTTTTTTTAATCTTCTTATTTTTTGTATATATATATATATATATATATTTATATGATGGCTGCCACACATCTACAATTGCTACACTATTATTTACAGATCTCCTTCTCTCTTCTTCTCCTCTCTCCAAACGTTAAACTTTACTCACCTATCTTCAACATTCTCTCCTTTACCTTCTGATTTCTCAGAGTGAGGGTAGGGTTGAATCAAGTTAAGAGGTTCAGGTTCAAATACTTTGGTGTTTATTGAAGAAAAAATTGGGCTTTAAGGCTTAAAAAGTTTATGCACAAGGGTAGTTTGACAGGTTTGATCTTTTAGGCTCAAACTGTCTAAATGAAGGCCTTGATCCTTTCCTTAGTGTCATGATTACTGTCAAATAGCTTCAACTTGGGGTATCTAACTTCTAGTGAAAAGGGCTTGACTCAGTCAGTCCTTAGAATAGAAAAAGTTGCCACAGACACTCCAAAAAAAAATAAAAATTTATAGGCTCAAAGCTCACTAGGTATGGTCTTCAATGGATCTCAAAGGGGGTATGCTTTCACCTGTTTCTCTCCTTACTGGTTCACTAATTACTGTTTATAAAAAATTTCTTGATGTTCACCTCATAGAAGTATTGATTTTCCCATGATTTCAGTATTAAAAGGGTCTGCACAGTATTTAAGTTTCCTCACTTTCAACATTGCTTAGGTGAAATTCATTATATTCATTCCTTACTTAGTTAAGACTGTTGACTTAGGTTAACTATATCATTGGCAATCCTTGCCACACCCCAAACCTATGAGGAGCAGTGTCCTCACTGATTCAAAGATAAGAGGGCTTGTGCAGCAAGGAACATATACAAAATTGACGGGAAATAAAGGAAGTGAAAGCATGAACGAAAATACACACAAATAACTAAAACAAACTAACAGCAGATATGAAGCAGAAAGTAAAGCAATCTAGAACATAACAAAAAGGAATTTCATTTAAGCAGCAAAGTTTTTACAATGTAAGGCAAAAGTGATCTACAAAAATTTAAGGGAAAAACATCCTAACTAACTATAGGTGTGTATCTAATCATCCTAATTATCTGTTGGGTTAGTCTTGACTTTGGGTCCTTTGCCTTTATCTTTGGGAAGCAGGGGAAGTAGTAGGAGGGGCAGGCTCAGCTACTTGTGGAGGAGTTGTGCCAGTTAGTTCAGCAAGCTTCCTTTCAAGGATTTCTGCCTTCTTTTCAGCAAGATGAACTCTAGTTTGATAGAGGTCCCTGATGGCCTTTGTAACATCTTTTAAGGCAGCTAATCTTTTCTCTAGGCCGTCAACTCTCAACTTCTCAGTTACTAAAGTATGTTTTTCAGCTTCATATAGAACCAAAATTCTACTCCACCCCTTTGATATTCCCAGTAGTTGAACCCTATGGTCGAACTCCATCTGACTGATTTGCTCTTCATAGGGCTATTTAATGGAAGTTCTGATGGTAACGATGCCTTTAATGACTTTATTCTTCTGGTATGGGTTCTCTTGCATGGCACGGAGGAGAGTGGAGTATGGAGGTAGGGAGAAGGATGAGGTAGGTAGGATGGGCTGCTAATCACTTGAAGAAGGGCCAACCAATATAGGGGAGGGGTGGATGAGGTGAATATGGAGGGTAAAGGGTGATGGACTGCAGGTTCAGGCTCAAGGTCTATTTATGTAGGAATTGAGGCGGTTGTGATGAGGTCTTCCACATCTGTTGTAGCATTAGAGGTTGCTACAGCGGGTGGGAGATCAGGTAGGGAAATAATGGGCAACTTGATAGGGGTAGGTTCTTGATCTAGTTCAAAGTTAGTTTGCATGGAGGCATTAGTAAAGGTAGTTGGAGGTGTAGTGGGGATAAGTGTTGTCGTTCTAAGTGTGCATGATTTATTTGCATTTTGAAAATAGATTTTTCAAAGGATGGATTATACTTTGATTAGAAAACTAGAAAAAAAAAAAAAGAAATATCAGCACAGAGAGAAATCAATTAACCTGTAAGATCAGGGCTAATTGTAGCAAGTTTTAAATGTAAGTGAGTAAAAGATTGTCCATAGAGAATTGATTTAAAATGTATGGTAAACCTCCAGATCTGAGCTATCAAATCTGGCCTCTAATCCTATCTGCAAAGCAAGTAAGATGAGAGGTTGAATTTGTCACATTAACTAAATTATCTACAAGTAAAATTTAAACTAAGTGATCCAGATCCGAGTTGGGGGAATTGGATGCAAAATTAATAAGAATGGAGAAATAATAGTTGACTTAGGCTTAGTAATTGATTGCAGAATGAGAAATAGTGTAGCACAGTTGAGAAAGTATCAAATCTTCATCTGGCTACCAGCTCAGATGTAAGAGAAAATAATCCAATTCAAGGATTAGGATTGAGTTGAACTTATGGCTATGATCTGTCCACTGTCATGGACACAGATCATCCAATAATTTTCTTCTTCAATCCAAAGTCTTGATTCAGAACATAAGCACCACTACAAATGATGTAAGAATCAGGTTACAAACATAGATTCTCACAAGGATAGTGAATTGAGGGAAATTGCTTAAAAAATAACAAATCTAAAGGAATCTAATGAGTGAGGAGATCACAATGAACCCTCAACATGAATCCGATTGAGAACGTACTGATGAAAGCAACCTTTTCAAATCCACCATTAAAAATTATAGAACACAATTCTCACTTGAATTATATAAGTATCTCACAGTTCTCAATTACAGATAAAAGCTAGGCTATTAGAGAGATTTTAGATAAGCTATCTTGATCTGAATTGAAAAATGGGGCAACAGGAATGAAACTCAAATTCTGGATACCCAAATTAGGCAAATAGTTCGTCTATTTATAGTTTTCCCCAAGTCCAGCTCAGATGTGCCTCAACCAATCATAATTGGTTAGGTCTATATCAACTAATAGGAGTCGAGCACAGGGATCCAGATCTATTCTGGCCAATCAGAACTGCTTGATCTGGTTCAGCCAATCAGGAGACAGAGGCATCAATTCTGTTAGGTAATTCAAAAATCTGTTTGAGCTTCTAGAAGTTCCCGCCAAGTAATTTCATCTTTGGGTGTTCACATGGAGTGGAATATGCCTCTGGTTCGTGCTAAGAATCTTCCAGAATGCTCTTGGGTTTTTAAATGCATTGGGACATGTGCAGAGATTACTAAAATACCCTTACAGATGTTGGGAATCTTTAGAATATGATTTCACACAGATTGGGGGCCTTTTCGAAAGGAAATGTGACTTTTAGAGCTCTATTCGCACAGATTGGAGGTCTTTTCGAAAGGAAAAGTAACTTCTGGAGCTCTATTCGCAAAGAACTGGTGTTGTTCGCAAGGAGTTTTCTTCTTTTCGAAAGGATCATCAGCAAGTTTGGTACCTTTCGAATAGATTAAGTGCTCTTCGAAAACCAAGCCTGGAGCTTTAGTTCTTTTCATAGTGTTCGGGTTCTTTTCGAATAGATCAGGAATCCTTTCGAATAGCATTCTGTAGTGCATTATTCTTTTCGAATAGCTCCAAACCTATTTCCAGGTTTAAACCAGACCTTTGTCTCTTCTAGTTTAGGCATTTTGACAGCCAATGGGGCTGTCCCTTCTCCTTCTTCCTCTAGATCAAAATGGGTCATCATCTTTTTGGCACTTTTAAGCTGCTTTCAGGGTTAAGCCTGCCTTTATTGTTAGCTATAAAACAAACACTTAGAACACTTATTTAGTTCTCTCAAAGGTCTACCAAGGCCCAGGTTAAGGGGTGGAAAATGGTATTTTCCAGTTCTCAACAATAAGTTCAATGGGTATGATGGCAGGTGTAGTGACAGCTGAGGTTATTGGTTAGGGAGAAGGAGGAGGGGTAGGTAAATGGGTGGTTGGTCGGGTAGGTTGTTGTTGTGATGTTGGGGTTAAAGGTCATAATGAGGCTTGGATGGCTTCTAAGCTGGTGTGAATTGAGGTTTGGTCTAGGAGGTTGGAGTGCATGGCATGCAGGTTGGCATCAATAGATGATTGTATTTGAGAGTTGTCCAACACTTGTGCTTGAAGGGAGAGTAATAGGTTAAAGATATGGAGTAGGAAATCAAGTGTGGGGGGTGGAATTGGTTAAAATGGGGAGGTGGGTTCATGAGTGAAGGTGGTGACCTGTGGGGACTGTAGAGGAGGGGTGAAATGTGGAGGGGGAGGCGAGTCTGGGAGAGGTGTAAACTCATAGTTGATGTCCTCTATGATAGAGGATATCATGGCTGAGTATCCCTCTTCGGAAAGAGGGATTTGGTCATGGGAAGGTGGAAGTGGAATGGATTGGTCTAAAGGTTCAAGGAATTCAGGTGGAAAAGGTGTGGAGGTTTTAATGGGTTGAGGGGAGTGTAGTGGACAGCTATATGGGATTTCAAGGGTGGGAGGCTCAGGTTCAAAGGCTTGGGCAGGTGAGGTGGTGGTAGGTCAATGGTTGGGTCTGGTATAGTGGGGTTTTAAGGAATTGGGTTAGTTTAGGGGATATAGGGAGGTTGGGGTTGCTTCTGTGTTTTGGTTGATCTTCTTTTCTTTTTATAGGTTGTTGGCACATGTGAAGATGGTTGAGGGATTGGTATGGTTTCTTTAGATATGGTATGGATGGGTGAGGGTATGGTTAAGATAGCAACAGGTATGGGGGCAGTGGGGATGGATAAAGTTAGCTGGGATGAGGGTAATGGGACTATGAAAGGTTGGGAGGCTAGGGTAGTGGATGGTAAGGTAATGGCTTTATATGTGGTGGTGGTACTGGCTGACACAAATGAATGGGCTGCCTAAGAGAGGGCAGTAGAGCTTAAAGCCATAGAGGCAACAACAGTAGCAACATCAGAGGTTGCTAGTACATCTACCTTCTTCTTCTTCTTCTCGATGAGAGTACCACTGATCCCCCATTGCTTCTTTCCACAATTTCTGGGATTCAGGGCAATGGTCTCTTAATTCATTTGAAATTGATACCCTCCAAACTTCAGTAAGGCTATAATAAGCCTACAGTAGGGAAGGGAATGGGGTTTCTTCTTGGTTTTCACCTTCTCGACAATGTCAGTCATCCCCTCAAAAATTAGCTTGGTAGCATCCAAGTAATGGTTCTTGTGGAAGGAGAAGAGTGCATCAGCAATAGGAGATCTCCTCTCCTGCTCATGTCCAAAGTAATAAACATTTTTCCTCAGCACCCCATCCCTGAATCTGAGGTGGGGGTGCATGTCTCTCTTCCTGATTGATGCTCGTGAGGTTGTGACCCCTCAAGTTAGCTCCTTGGCAATCTCTAGGATGGTGACTGTCAAAGCGGGACCCCAGCTACATTCAGGGTTATACATGACTGGTATCGCAAGAATTCTAGCAATTGTTGCCTAATTGAACAACATCTTAAATTTGTCTATGAGTCATCCCCAGTCTTTACTCTGATGTTCTTGTAAAATAATTACACTAGTCTAGGGAAGACTAGTTCCATTAGGGGTCTCAGTAAGGGAAGTAGATTGGTTGAGGTCAGGTATTCAATGGAGGTAGCTGTTTTAGATAGCTCCTCAGAGAAAGCCTTGTCAAAAATTTTCTCAGATTCCATCTTAATTCCAGCTACAAATTCAGATGGGACCCTGAGGTATTCATTATCTTCTTCCTCTTCATCCTCAAGGATCTCAGTGGCTACTTCCTTGCCCATTTTCAGTTTCTTCTTTGATTTCTCAGGGCTCTTAGATGGTGGGTGCTCTCTAGCCCTCTTCTTTGGGGTAGACTTCTTTTTGGCACTTTGGGCATCAGAGACCACAACTTTGCCTTTCTTCATAGTTTTCTCAATTTAGGGCTCCACAGGGGGTGCAGTTACCTTAGGGGTCTCCACAATGGAGGCCTCTATAATTCTTGTAGATTTTCGAGTGGCCACAGGGCTCCTAGTAGGTGGTGGAGTAACCAAGGCAGACAAGGTGTCTGAGAATTTTGAACCTGTGGCCATAAATATCAAATTTCTCCAAATTAGGGTTTCAAAATCCTAGCAATTGGGATGCACTCTTTCACAAATAAAACAGACCCCAAATTGCTCTCTATTTGCACTGAATTAATGTCCACTTAAAGCAAATGAGGGAGAGTGATAAATCTTACCAAATGATAGCTAGGGTTTCACTTCACATGTTGCATAGGTGCTCAAATCTCCCCAAACCTAGCTCAAAGTGACCAGGAGGTGATGGGGAGCAAAATGGTATGAGGAAACTAGTTGTGGTTTAGTGGAAAGGGTAGTATAGAAGAAAGAATAAAAGGGGGAGCTTGAAAGTGCATAGGGAAAACTAGGGTCAAGTGAAATAAAGTGGCGAGAATGAGGAAATAGCTGGGCTTATAGGGCTTAAGCCGTGCTTCGCACAACTGTCGCTAAGTTCTTGCAGAGTACATTCCTCACGCAATACACAACTAACCTCACAAGAGGTTCAGTCATGAAGAAAAGTAGAGCCTCGCGAAGACAAATTTAAAAGCTTTAAGTGCTTCACGAGGCTCTTCACAGAGCTAAATTCAGGCTCAAGCGCATGAAGCAGTTGCTCATATCTCACACAGCTAGAGTAGTGAAGCCTTGCGAGTAGTAAAATGTGAGTCTCAAGCACCTCACGGGTCTCACTATCAGGCTACAGTAGATGTCCTTGTGCTCACGAAGCTCTCGCACAGTACAAAATGTCCATTAGAACTCCACGAGAAAGCTTCAGGTGGCTCGCGAGCTTGAAATTTAGGCTATTTAGCCTCGCGAGAAGGATACACTGAAACTTTTCTCTGAGCTGGTGCCCTAGCCTATGCATGTACAATATCATGCACCACTTTAGTGTGCATCAGAACCACTCCAAGACATGTGGTCCACTTCATCATGACTGTTAAGTTACTCTTTATCAACATTGAAACATCACAAATTTGGAATTCCAAAGATAATCATTTAGATCAAATTCATGAAATGTATTGTGAGAGCATCTCAATTATCAGCAAAAGATATGAACATTAAATTTACATGGAAGATATGCACTTACACTCAAAACAACAATGACAAAACACAGTCAGACACACAAGCAAATCATTATTCTAAAACAGTAAATGAAAATTTTCTAAGTAACTCAAACCAAAACACACAATCAATACATATGGTACACACATTATTTGGTTCTTCACCACTCACCTTTTTTTCATTGTTACTCTCAAAGACCTCCTCAGTTGCCTTGGCCTACTAGACCATCATCCACGTGGGTGGAGGATGCTTCCCCAATCATGTACTACCCTTTGGGGTTGACCAAGGGCTGACTAGACAATTTACCCTCCTCTCTTTTGTTCAAAGCATTACAGATTTGACCCAACTGGTCCTCTATTTTCTTGATGGTTTGCCCATAAGAGTTTACAGTTTGGACTAGGTTCCCCAAATTCTGCATGGATGCCAGCATTTTCTCTTCAAAAGAAGAGGATCTGGGCTGTTGTGGGGGCAAGACCAACTGGTTGGGCTGTGGGATAGGCAACTGAAAATTAGTTGAGGTGGCTATCCCTGGTTAAACTAGTGCTGGGGGTCTATATGGAGCTACCAACTATTGTTGCTGGGGTTACGGATAATTATCTTATCTCCACCTCAAATTTGGGTGGTTCCTCTAAGAGTACCCTGCAAGTTGCTGCCCAATGTTTGGACAACATTGGCTTGCTCCATAAAAAAATCAGGGAATTGGTTAGCTAATAGGCAATCTTAGAGTGAATGTGTGGGAGATTTGCATATTAGACATGCCTCTTCCATTTGTGCAACCATTCTAGGGTGCATCACATTCATCAATTTATCAAACTTCAAGCTCAGGCTATCCACCTTCTTCTCCAACTCACTTTGCACCTTAACCTCATACATTCCACCTCTAGGGGTGGACACTTTCGCCAACTTAGCTGGGGTCTGACTGTCATTGCGAGATAGTGACTCCTGCTGTATGGAATTTTCCCCTATAATGTCAAACAACTCCCAAGCCTCATCAGCTGTCTTGTGGAGGTAACTACCATCACAGGAGGCATCCACCATATCCCTACTCTTGAGATTAGTTCCTTGGTAAAATACTTGCACTAGTTACTGTTGTCGTTCTAAGTGTGCATGATTTATTTGTGTTTTGAAAACAAATTTGCAATTGCTAAGTTATACTGAATCTGGAATATAAAAAAAAAAAAGTAAAGAAATATCAGCACAGAGAGAAGTGAATTAGCCTGCAAGATCAGGGCCAATTGTAGCAAGTTTTAAATGTAAATGAGTAAAAGATCGTCCATAGAGAATTTATTTAAAATGCAAGATAAACCTCCAGATCTGAGCTACCAGATCTGGCCTCTTATCCTATCTACAAAGCATATAAGATGGGAGGTTGAATTTGTCACATTAACTAAATGATAAAAGTAAAAGTTAAACTAAATGATCCAGATCTGAGTTGGGGGAATTTTGATGTAAACTTATAAAAATGGAGAAATAATATCTAACTTTGATTTGGTCCTTGAAACACAATGAGAATGACTACAGATCAAATGAGAAATGATCCAATCTTCATCTGACTATAAGCACAGATGTAAGAGAAATAAATCTAACTCAAGGATTAGATTTAGGCTTATGGCTATGGTCTGTCCACTTCAATGGCCACAGACCATCCAATAGTCTTTAATCTAAACCCTTAATTTAGAACAAGAAATATCACTACAAATGCTGTGAGAGATTAGGTTACAAACACTAATTCCCACAGGGTTAATGAATCAAGGGAAATTGCATGAAAAACAGTAAATCTAAAGGATTCTAATGCAATAAGGAGATCAGAGGGAACCCTTAACACGAATCCAATTGAGAATGTACGGTTTACAGCAACCTTTTCAAATTCACCATTACAATTACAGAGCATAGCTTAAACAGCTCTCAGATTTGTAGTCTTGAATACAACTCTCTTTTGAATTACAGAAGTATCTCACAGCTCTCAATTGCAAGTAAAAGTTAGGCTATTACAGGGATTTTAGACAAACTAGCTGATTTGGAAATGGGGGAATAGGAATGAAACTCAAAATCTAGATGCCCAAATTCTAGAAAATCAATGATGAAAAATAAAAAGAGTTACACTACTCTGCAAATTCTAACTTGAGTCGTCAATTCAAATTAAAACTTAAAGATGTTTACAAAGCAGTAAATTTCAATAAAATAAATCTAAACTAGAATGCAAAAGTAGAACCATCCAAAGGGTCGAACTTTCAGCTTCCTCAACCTTGGTTGTTAGGCAAGACCTTAGAGAACTATTGACGATGTTACTTTGTAAATCCTAAACTACTTTAATCGGGAGAAAATACAGACCTCAGTTGTCAATTGATGTTGTGAAATTCTTCGATACTTAATTCCTATGTTGAACCTCTTATTTATAGATCAAAAGGGTCGGCTTACAAAACTCTAAAATCTAATAAAAGAAACTACTAAAATAAAAGAATCCTAATATAATTCTACTTCTAATTCTATCATTCCTTGGTTTCAATAGTTGACGTACTTTTGAATTTTCTCCTTTATTTCAGCAGCAGAGTCCTTTAAAAGTCTTCTGCGTCAATCTTCTCAGATCCGTGATTGGCCAGATTTCTAAGTCAAGAATTCTTCTATTTATATGCATAGCGGTGTAAATCTTCACGTGATCAGTAGCAGTAGAAAGCTTTATTGTTTGTAAAATTGTAAATCATGATTTTCTAATTCTAGCACAACTTCTAGTGAATGATTCTTTATATACAATTCATCATTTTCTCTTGTGTCGTCTTTACTCTAAATGTCTTCTACAGAATTGTAAAATACGATTTCTCATTTCTTTCTTTACATCACTTAATCGTAAAGCATAATTTTTCATCTTTCAGCAGTCGATGATTTGTCTTTTTCGTTCAGTCATCTTTTATTTCCTTTTGAGTTCATTTTGACGAATATTAACACTTTAGGTCTCTTTTACTATTTTTCCTTAATATCTTCACACCAGTAATTTATTAGTATCAAACTAAGGTCTAGCATCACTAAGTTAAGGGTGGTAAATTGGTATATTATGTGACAGATCACACCCCCAGACTTATGCTTTGCTAGTCCCTAGCAAACAAGGAAATATAAAAAATTGAAAATTTAAATGCCACTTTCGTAGGGTGTACGATTGCATTTAGCAGATGCAATAAGCCTTTAAACACCTACATGATTCCTAGTGGAGGAGTTGTAGTCTCCTAAAAATCTCAAACCCTACCTCAAGTAGAGGCACCCGTGGCCAATCAAATGGGGCAATCTATGGATCTTCGCGTCTTTGCTTCATGCCAATCATTAGGTATGGGTCGATCACCATCTCGCTCACGAGGTTGTTTTATTCAGAATGAAACTTGAACATCAAACATCATCAATCATATCAAGAAGCGGACATTTTTCTCTGCCTATTAGTTTTTTTGCAACTCACATCATCTTGGTCATGCCCAGTAATATCGCTAAGCGCTTGGGGACCGATAGCCTTGCGGAACGGACATTTTTCCTGACATACAAGGCTTCCGTATACTCACTATATTACCATCTGATGTTTAACGTTAGCTTTGAATATGGTGGGCCATTTAGCATGCCTTCGGCCTCTTTGGACGTCTTTTTTTTCTTTGGCATTCGATCACTAGTGATCGGATAACAAAGAGGGGCATCTGTAGACACCCAAATTTGGCCCAAGGCCCGATCAAAACATACTTCGAGAAAGACACACCACCGAGCTTTCGATAGCATTTCCCAAACCCTTAGGAATCATCCCAAAACCCATAGGAATTATCCCGAACCCTTAGGAATCAACCCTAGCCTTCCTAGATCCATTAAAACCCTTCCCGGGCCCGATTCAAACCCTCATGAATAGTGGTTGGAAAGAGGAGTGCCAAAATTTATAAGAACATTTGCTAGACTTGAGACCTATACCATTTGAAAAAGGATGTTCTGAGCTTTCCAATGAGCTAAGAATCGCCTCAATCCAAGTTGTATACCAAAAGTTATGGCTATTTGAAAAATGATGAAAACTATAGGATTTTACCCTAGTGTGTATAATATACATGCTAAGGCAATTTTTGGCAGAATTTTGCCTAGCGTGTATAATATACACGCTAGGACAAATTAGATCTTTTTGTGCTCCAGGGAGGGTTCTGAACCTCCATCTTCAGGACCATGTCACTGTTCCGAAGCCTAGCATGTATAATATACACGCTAGGCTTAGCTACAGTGATTTTTGGGATTTTGTCTGAAAATCACATTTGGGGTTTGACTTGTTAACCACCCCAATGTTTGGGGTGGGTTTTGATAGGACTGTTGCACCCTCATTTGTTCTATTTGCAACCCTTTTGCCACTTAGAGGCCTCTCCTATCATCTACCATTAAACCCCATTCATACCTTTCCACAACCTTGAAAAAAATAAAAACCTTAGATCTAAGATTACCTAATTTCTAATCTCATTACCATCAATCCTTGTGATCTAGCTAGAACTAGCCTCTAGCCTTCTTCTCCTACATCTTAGCTACCAAGCCATAGAGATTCAAATGCATTCCACTACCCGTTTGCTTTCGGAAGTTCATCAAAGACGCTCTCATGCGAAGATCCACCGCGGTGCTATAAGGGCCTGAGAGCTCCGACTCTCCCCTTTATTCCTCTACCTTCATTGCTTTTCCTCTATTCTAGAATTGAGCCGTTATGCTGCCCAAATTTTGGCAAGTGAGAAGGGCTTAAGAGGATCGGTGTGCCTTCGGGCAAGGGGAAGTGTCGCTCATTTTGTTTCTTTTTATATATATATATTATATAAACCAGCCACACATAGACCCGGCCATAGTAGAGACTACTTACGAGCGGGTTGATCGAGTGCCTAACACATTCCCGATCGATAACCAAGCCCTTACCCAAGAGCCTTTGGAATAGACCGGAATCAAAGTCATATTCTTACACTTCGATGCTTTCAATATTGATTTAGGTTTCCCGGGACACCAAAAGCTATGAGTGGCGACTCTATATTTTTCTTTACGAACGCATCATCTCGACGAGACTCGCAAGGGATCCCACGGTTGCACACCATTGTCACACTAGAGCGAGTACTCGCCCCATCGACTTCTATCACATCTTCTATACCCCCCACCATGATCTTTACTGACACATTTGATATCAGTGTCGGTGGCTATAGTGGCATCTTAGATGATGCCATTCATGGAAGCACTGCCCCATCGGTGGACCCCCTTTTCCTGACACTTCTCAACCCACTGTGGAGCAGCGCCTTCATGCTTTAGAGGTGGGGCAACTAGAAATCCATGCGGAGCTCACCTCTATGCGGGGGTTGTTGCATGAGGTATTGGGGGGAATTTCTTTATATTTGTCATGAACGGGTCCGAGTGGGTCCTCCCATAATGATGAACCTGCTCCTCCATCTAGTCCACCTCCCCCTACACCTCCTGCTGATGACTCCTTCATCGAGGAGGACTCAACCATGGACCCACCTGAAGCCCGTCAAATGGAGCCCGCTGATTCGGTTCCCCCATCATCATCGGGAGAGTCGGAAGCCAGCCTCACTCCCGGGCTTAAGGAGTTAGAGGAGCCCAGCTCCTCCTCCCTAGTCTCAAAGGGGATTATGCGAGAGGTGTCAGAGGATGGGACCTCTTTCGATTTGGTTGTACGCTACGAGGGTCCACTTGACCTCATGGTGTCTGACCCCTCGACCTGAGCCATTGTTCCTTTCCAGGGTAAACCTACTTGGTCCCGGGTCATGGTAGATGCTGCTCTTGTCCATGATTTGGGAGTGTAAACAAATGCACTCGTCCATCATATACTGAATCACTATTTTATATACCCTCAAAACCTTATTTTTAAAATCATCAAAAATTTATTTTGCTGATGTTTTCAAAATGTAGTCAAGATACATGCAAATTTTAATTTTTTCATACCCATGATATGAAAAAACTGTGGTTGTTTAGGGCAATTATCCCCAATGTAAACATTTAAGGATCAGTCTGAGTTCAATACCTAGAAATTTTCTATACACCCTTTGCCATGCTTAGGTCTGGAAGTCAATTGACTAGTTCGAATATGGAATTTTAGGATTCCAAGAATCAAATAAGACCAGTGAGCTTTATAACCTTTTGTCCGTCATCTTTGATGTGTGCTATATAAATTCGGAGCATCCTTGAAATTCGTGATAAATTGTTTAAATCTCATACGATCTACTTTGGTTTGTTGAATATGCATTGTTTATACGACGGCACTAGAACTTATTGTATTTGAACCTAAAACAAATAGGCATCATTACCACCGAGAAAGGAGATGATTGAAGGCCATCTATTGGCTTGTTTGTGCTCAAAATTCCCCACCTTATACTCAATTATCTTTTGTACCTCTTTGAGCTTCATAAAAAATGTAACACCCCAAATTTTCCTAGCGTTGAATTGTTAACTTTTGACGATGATGCAATCTTCTTTGACTGGTTTGACCTTGTCCAAACTGTTCATGCCTGTGACGTGGCCTTTGACCCACTTGTCTCAATTGAGCGAGAACACCCAAACGCAAGCCTGAGACCAATTCCTAATGCGAACTGATCTTTGAAAACTTGAACCCCGAGATCGGGCCAAGTTCGATTTCATTGACCCAAACCACTGTTAGTTTATTTGTATAAACTTACGCCATATATAGCCTAACACTAATACACCGACCTTGTGAGAAAGCCTTACAGGGCATACACTATAAGTTTCAGAAGGTTATAATTAGGATATACATTTTTTTTACCCCATTGGTCGATGCCTTGGAGGATAACCATGAGGTCTAACCATCAAAACCCACCTAAGTCATCTGACCTCAGGGACTTCTTTTACTTTCTTTTATCTTCGTCACACTTGCTCAGCACACTGACTATGAGCCGCGTGGGTATTGACCAGATCCTCATGAGCACCCACGATGTGTTTCAGCTTCAAATTTGTCTTAGGGGTTAGTACACTGAAACATACCCATTAGTTGATACCCAAACGACCACGACCCATTGGGGAACCCAGCCCATGATTAGGATATGGGGTAAATAGGAACTTTACAAGTACCTGATCTTAGACCTGAAAGAGCCTACGCCTAATTCTGTATAGCAGCTCAATATAAAATACAATTACTGAGATTTTCCTATAGTTCTACATACATTGTGAGTACAGAAAAATACTTGGCGTGTACTCCTTCGAGTCTAAATGTGGCTTGTGAAATTTCGGTTACCTTCCTTAAAAAGTCCCGATGGTAATTTCCGTTGAGTATTCATTAACGCAAGATTTCCCTTCAATTACTAACAGCAAAGAAGATATAGAGTAGTCATCACACAGGAAGTTTTTAGCCTAGCCACATTTTGTATACCTTTGCAATGCCTTAAACAGTTCAACCACTATTACATACCAATTAGGATACTAAGCAATAAGAAATAGTCATCATCAATTTTGATGCATTGGAGCCGCACATAACTTTTGTGAGTCTCCGCCACATTCCGAAGCAATCACCATGGAATAAAGGTCATTCTTATATTTGGGCCCAATATTATTTTATTAAGTGAAACCCAGTCCTCCATACACTCAGATTTAGTATATTAAAAATACACTTGAAATTGTGTCTTCCAAACACCATAGCCTTGCATTAGATAATACACTGAATGATTTTGACATCCTATATATATATGTAGTGTATTAGCTTTAGACTAAAACCAAGCCTTATAAGGCTTGTATACATATACACTAAAACCTAATATAGTTACTATATGGAATCCAAGCCTATATATATATATATGTATATACTGAACTAAGTGTAGCAGAATTACACTTTAAATTGATACCCAGCAATACACCCTAACCAGTGTATTAGCTTTATATTACAGTTAAGCCTATTTTGGCTTATATGCATATACAATGAAAAGCCAATGATGGCATTACACAAGAGCCAAGCCTTATAAGGCTTATAATCCTAATCTCGCCAACAGACTCCATGAGTGCATGAGTCACTCTTGACTCCCATGCACGCAAAGAGTAAGCCCACTACAAGAATTTGCCACTTTCTTCTCCTCCACACTGTACATTTCTTAGAAAACCCAATCGTAGATTTCTCTCATCTCTCCCATTTCATCCCTGCACAAACAATAAAGCATAACCATTAAGTAAAACCAGAGATGAAACCCTTCTTCTAGATGTCAACTCATGTTCCTCTACAATCTCTTTAAACCTTGGATACGAATCTTTGGATCACAAAGCGACCCTACGATTCGATCACAAGAATTGCGGCAGACGACCCATGGTCTCAGAGAGTACTTGCGGCCCTAGCTTCGACAAATATTTCACAAATTCGACGAACTCGACATCGACACCCGTTCGCTGTCGTCGTAACCACAAATCCACCAAAAGCTATGCCATAAATGAACCATGTAATAGACTAGGTATGTTTCATTAGTTTGTTTAAAATAGAATTTAAGTCTTTGGTGCCGATTCCATACGATCGAATCAACAACTTAGAGATATAAGATTTGTGTGAAAGTTTCGGAGTCAAAATCTCCGATTATCGCACTCCAAAACTTTCATACCGATTGAATAAATACAAATGGGTTCTCTGTGCCATGTATACTAGAAAATATAGCGTATAGGGTGTAGAAGGCCCCAACAGACTAAGAAAACCAAAGATCAAGAAGTGCAGAGGGGTACCCGCAGCAAGCCAAGTACATCAGGCTGACCACGGCAACCCCACAAGTTTGCCGCGACAAGGTGCTAGCTGAAGGGCTTGCCTTAGCAACCCTGCATCTTGCTTTAGCAATCCTGAGCAATCCTGTGCTTTGACCTTGTTTGATATTTTGATCATACCTTTTGACCCCGAACTCAGATTGGCACGATTCTTGGTGCGTTGGAAAGGGAACAACGAGCCCTATAACATTTATTAATTAACAAGTTCATGAATAAAATGTTTAAAAGATAAAAATTTAGTAACAAGTAGAGTCAAGTTGAGAGGCAAGTTGTGCCGAGGCAAGCTGAGAGGTTTGCCGAGGCAACCTGGTGCCTTGCCAAGGCAAGCCTGTGTGTAGGTATGTGGGTTGTGTTTTTTCTAGTTAAACAAGTGATGTTCACATGATGGGTCTATAGTACCCAGTATGTGTGCTAAGTATGCTGAACATGTTTAATGCATTTTAGGTGCTCACGAAGAGCTCGTGAAAAGAGATTTTTGCTTGGATGCATGGATGCACGTGTAGCACGTAACCTTGATCTCAAGCGAGGGAAAGTTTACTACTAAATTGCATTTGATCTTCGATACTTATATTCTATGATACGATTAAATGTGAACCCTGAGTTTTGGATATTATAATTGAGTTTTGAATATTTAATTTGATATGTTTGATATTAGTTTGGAAATAAGTGTAGGGAAGAACTTTATGTCCGACTACTAGTTTTCTCGAATTCTCATCATTGATGCACATAGTATACACCTGCTAATTTTCTAGAATTGATAGAAGAAATTCTTGGCATGTTTTGAAGTATTAAGAACTGGTTTTTGTATACGTTTTGCATGATTTTGATACATAGCATCTTGTTATGATTTCTCTATGTGATTCCATAAATTACATGTTTTGATATCTTGATTATGTCATTATCTTTTGTCTCGTATGTGTGTTTGACCTTGTAACCCTGTTGCGTCTTAGATCGAGTGACCCTGTTAACTTAGCTCAGGGGCTTGACATTTCATTTCAAGTTACCCTATTAACTTAGCTCAGGGGCTTGATTTCTTGGTTCAAGTAACCCAGTTAATGTAGCTCAGGTGCTTGACACTTGACACCATTTGATTGAACTTGAAAACAAGCTGTGAATATGAACTTCGATTTGAAACATGACTTTCGAATCTGAATTTAAATGAGGCATCTAAACTTGAATCTAAACTTTGAATATAAGAAACTATGGATCGAGCCGACACGGCGGTGAACCCGTGTATTTGAACCAATATCTCAAACACTGATCATCCGTGTATTTGAACCGACACGATGGTTAATTCGTGTATTTGAGCCTGAATATGAACATGAAGATGAAATCATGAATTTGTGTATTTGAATGTGAAATCTGAATCAGAATGGTATATTTGAATCTTGAAATTTTGAATACGAATGGGAGACATAAATTTTGAATTCGACATTGAAACCGAATATGAACACGTGTAAGAATTTGAATGGAGAACTTGATTTCTGCATGAGAATTTTGTAAAACTTTGTTTTGACACAAATATGTCTTAAAATTCAGCCTTATTTTCCAATAATGGAAATGTTTTCATTATGAATTTAAAATGCATTTGAATTCTTATCATTGGATATATATTTTGAAAATATGAGATGTGGTTAGTATGGATCTCTTCCCTATTGGGCTTGGATGAAGCTCATTCCTTGACTATACGTCACAACTACAGGTCCTGCTGAAGAAGCTTGAAGTGGATCCGGTAGACTGCCTCTTTGAGCTTGGTGTAGAGATACTTGGGCTCCATTTTGGATCTTTGGATTTGGTATATTACTGAACTTTGTTACCAATTGAACCTGTACTTCTCTTTTTGTATACCACTGTTTAGGTGATGGTCGACCATCACCGGTGATTTTAGATTATAGATGGTGTTTTGTAATAAATGAGATATAATCATCTTCCTGCTATGTATATTTTATGCTTTGAAGTCCACTTTTTGTGGACATACCATGTACACTGTATTTTGGATCGTGATCTGTGACCCGACGGTCCGAGTTTTCTCATGTTGTTCATGTTGTGAAAAGAAAAGAAAAAAAAAATGTGTTGGGAAAATTCGGGTTGTCACAGTTGGTATCAGAGCTTAGGCGTTAGATCTTATAGGGACCCAAAGTTATGGCAATAGATTCTATCAGGGCATAGGAGACCCAACTGTGACTCTGCCACAGTTGGTCTCAGTGCTTTAGGCGTTAGGTCTTTTGGGAACTAAGAGATATGGCATTAGATCTTATCAGGACATAAGAAACCCAACTGTGACTCTGTCACAGTTGGTATCAAAGCTTAGGCTTTAGGTCATTTGGGGACCCAAGGCTATGGCAATTCCATCAAAACATAGGAGGGATCCATGATCCCTATTCCATAAGTCTTCCGAGGACTCGAAAACCATTTGTGGTAGCCTCTCGATTTGGTTAAAATGTAAGAAATCCTATACCAAGTTCCTCTGAGATTTTAGTCTTCACGATCATTTCTAACTATAACATTGTTTGATCATGACAAGTCATTATTGCTACTCGTGGTAGACCAAGAACTACTCATACCAAGGACACATCGAATGCTTAGAGAATTGAACCGGGCATAAGTACCACCTCTCCGGATGGGGGAACCAATAACGAGACCGATAGACAATTACTTGAGTCCACGGTGGATACTATGGAAATACTCGCAGAGAGGGGACAACCGTCTGGTTTCCAAGACTTTAGGAGGATGAGACCACCGAGTTTCTATGGTCATATTGACCCTTTTAAAGCTGAATAATGGCTGAATCAGATAGAGAAGGTACTCTAGAGAATTCGTTGTACCGAAGAAGAGAAAGTGAGTTGGGCCTCATTCCAGCTCGAAGGTGAAGCGGACCCATGGTGGAAGTCTGTTGAGAGAACACGATCACCGAGAACACCATGGACATGGGCTGAATTTATCGACGTCTTCAATGAGAAGTATTTTCCCACAACCGAATGTCGTCAAATGGAAATCCAGTTTGCCAATCTGGTACAGGGGCAAATGAGCGTACGAGAGTATGAATCTTAGTTCACTCGTCTATCACAATTCGCACTGATGTTAGTGGCAACCGAACTCATGAAAACTCAAAAATTCGAATATGGGTTGAACCCAGTGATTAGAGAAAGAATCTCCCTATTTGAAGTGACCACAGATGCTCGACTAGTATGATTAGTCCTCATTGTTGAGAGAGATGTTGACGATATGAGCAAGAGAAGAGAAGAAAAAAATGTGAGTCGATGAAGTCGAGCACAATTGCATGCCATTGAGCAGGCGAGCGACCAATCAAAACTTTTGATGATAGCAGCCTCACAACCTGCTCAGATCACCCAGTCGAGACCACCGCTCTCAACATATACTAGACCTTTTTGTCTTTCTTACCTCGCTACAACCGAAGCAGCAAAGGTCCTACGATTTGCACTCCCCATTCCATCTGCATCAGTCGAGTCATGCTCAAGATGTGGGAAGCCACATAAGACAGAAGAGTGTCAGTGGGCAACAGGTGCCTGCTTCAAGTGTAGACGGGTAGGACATCAGCTATAGGAGTGTACTGAGGGAAAGAAATAGCAAACCCAAGGTATAATTTCGCTAATTAATTCCCATTTTTCCCTTAATCATAGATAACGAATATTTTGCAAGGTGTGTTACTATACTTTGGCATGAATGTTTTAGTAATACACATACACTTAACTCAGCCCTACACATGACACTTTTGTACCTTATACTTTATTGAGCGATTTAGATCTCTTTAGCATACAAGTAAGATCAGGTCGATCTTCGACACGACAATTTCTGAGGATGGAAATTGTCTAAGATGGGAAGGATGTAAGACCCCGAATTTTTCTAGCATTGAATCGTTGACTTTCGATGATGACACAATCTGCTTTGACAGGTTTGACCTTGGCCAAACTGCTCATTCCTGTGATGTGGCCTTTGACCCACTTGTCTCAATTTGAGTGAGAACACCCAAACGCAAGCTTGAGACCAATTCCTAATGCGAACTGATCTTTGAAAACACGAACCTCGAGATTGGGCCAATTTCGATCTCATTGACCCAAACCAATGTTGGTTTATTCGTATAAACATAGGGCATAGATAGCCTAACACTAATTCTCTGACCTTGTGAGCCAGCCTTATAGGGCATACACTATAAGTTTCAGAAGGTTATAATTAGGATAGACATTTTTGTTACCCCACTGGTCGATGCCTTGGAAGATAACCATGAGGTCTAACCATCAAAACCCACCTAAGTCGTCTGACCTCAGTGACCTCTTTGCCTTTCTTTTATCTTCGTCAGACCTACTCACCGAACTGACTATCAGCCATGTGGGTATGGACCATATCCTTGTGAGCACCCATGCTGTGTTTCAGCTTTAAATTTGTCTTAGGGGTTAGTACACTAAAACAAACCATTAGTTGATACCCAAGTGATCACGACCCATTGGGGAACCCAGCCCATGATTAGGAACCCACCATGTATTGGATCTGGAGTAAATAGGAACCTTACAAGGACCTGGTCCTAGACCTGAAAGAGCCTATACCTAATTTTGTATAGCAGCTCAACATAAAATACAACTACTGAGATTTTCCTATAGTTCTACATACATTGTGAGTACGGTAAAATACTTGGTGTGTACTCCTTCGAGTCTAAATGTGACTTGTGAAATTTCGCTTACCTTCCTTAAAATGTCCCGATGGCAATTTCCGTCGAGCATTCATTAACACAAGTTTTCCCTTCAATTACTAATAGCAAAGAAGATATAGGGCAGTCATCACACAAGAAGTTTTTAGCTTAGCCACACTTTGTATACCTTTGAAATGCCTTTAACGGTTCAACCACTATTACATACCAATTAGGATACTAACCGATAAGAAATAGTCATCATCGATTTTTTATGCATTGGTGCCGCACACAAATTCTGTGTGTCTCGGCCACACTCCAAAGCAATCACCATGGAATAAAGGTCATTCTTATATTCGGGCCCAATATTATTTTATTAAGTAAAACCCGGTCCTCCATGCACTCAAATTTAGTATATTAACAATACACTTGAAATTGTGTCTTTCATACACCAAAGCCATGTATTAGATAATACACTAAATGATTTTGGCATCCTATATATATATAGTGTATTAGCTTTACTTATAACCAAGCCTTGTAAGGCTTGTATACATATACACTTAAACCCAATGTAGAAACTACAGGGAATCCAAGCCTATATATATATATATATATATATATATACTGAACTAAGCGTAGCAGAATTACAGTTTAAATTAATACCCAGCCATACACCCTAACCTGTGTATTAGCTTTATATTATAGTTAAGCCTATTTTGGCTTATATCCATATATAATGAAAAGCCAATGTTGGCATTACACAAAAGCCAAGCCTTATAAGGCTTATAATCCTAATTCCGCTAGCAGACTCCACGAGTGCATGAGTCACTCTTGACTCCCATGCACGCAAAGAGTTAGCCCACTAGAAGAATTTGCCACTATCTTCTCCTCCTTCACACTATGCATTTCTGAGAAAACCCGAGTATAGATTTCTCACATCTCTCCCATTTCGACCCTACACAAACAATAAAGCATAACCATTAAGTAAAACTAGAGATGAAACCCTTCTTCTAGATCTCAACTCATGTCCCTCTACAATCTCTTTAAACCCTTGGATACGAACCTTTGGAGCACAAAGTGACCCTACGATTCGGTCGCGAGAATTGCGGCAGACGATCCTTGGTCTCGGAGAGTCCTTGCAGCCCCAGCTTTGACAAATATTTCACGAACTCAACGAACTCGACACCAGTTCGGCGTCATCATAACCATAAATCCACCAAAAGGTACGCCATAAATGAACCATGTAATAGACTAGATCCGTTTCATTAGTTTGTTTAAAATAGAATTTAAGTCTTTGGTGACGATTCCATATGATCAGATTGGCAGCTTAGAGATATAAGATTTGTGTGAAAGTTTCAAAGTCAAAATCTTCAATTATCGCACTCACGAACTTTCATACCGATTGAATAAATACAAATGGGCTCTGTGCGACGTATACAAGAAAATATAGTGTATAGAGTGTAGAAGGCCCCAACAGACTAAGAAAATCAAAGATCAAGAAGTACAAAGGGGTACCCGTAGCAGGCCAAGTGCATTTGGCTTGCCACGAAAACCCCACAAGCTTGTCGTGGCAAGGTGCTAGCTGAAGGGCTTGCTTCGGCAACCCTACATCTTGCCTTGGCAACTCTGTCCTTTGGCCTTGTTCGGTATTTCTATCATAACTTTTGACCCCGAACTCTGATTGGCATAATTCTTGATGTGTTGGAAAGGGGACAACGAGCCTTATAACTTTTATGAATTAACAAGTTTATGAATATAATGTTTAAAAGATAAAAATTTAGTAACAAGTAGAGTCAAGCTGAGAGGCAAGCTGTGCCTAGACAAGCTGAGAGGTTTGCCGAGGCAACCCTGTGCCTTGCCGAGGCAAGCCTCTACATAGGTATGTGGGTTGTGTTCTATCTAGTTAAACATGTATTGTTTCCATGAGCGGTCGATAGTGATCCAGCATGTGTGCTAAGCATGCTAACCATGTTTAATGCATTTTAGGTGCTCATGAAGTGCTCGTGAAAAGAAATTTTCGCTTGCATGCATGCATACACGTGTAACACGTAACCTCGATCGTAAGGTAGGGAAAGTTCCCTACTAAATTGCATTTGATCCTCGATACTTAGATTCTGTGATATGATTAAATACGAACCCTGAGTTTTGGATATTTAAATTGAGTTTTGAATATTTAATTTGATATGTTTGATATTAGTTTGGAAAGAAGTGTAGGGAAGAACTTTGTGCCCAACTACTAGTTTTCTTGAATTCTCGTCATTGATGCACATAGTATACACCTGCTATTTTTCTAGAATTGATATAAGAAATTCTTGGCATGTTTTGAAGTATTAAGAACTGGTTTTTGTATACGTCTTGCATGCTTTTGATACATAGCATATTGTTATGATTTCTCTATGTGATTCCATAAATTGCATGTTTCGGTATCTTGATTATGTCATTGGCTTTTGTCTCGTATGTGTGTTTGACCTTGTTAACTTAGCTCAGGGGTTGACATTTCGATTCAAGTGACCCTGTTAACTTAGCTCAGGGGCTTGATTTCTTGGTTCAAGTGACCCTGTTAATATAGCTCAGGGGCTTGACACTTGGCACCACTTGATTGAACTTGACAACAAGCCGTGAATATGAACTTCGATTTTAAACATGATTTTCGAATCTGAATCTAAATGTGGCATCTAAAATTGAATCTAAACTTCAAAAATAAGAAACTATGGATCGAGCCGATATGGCGGTGAACCCATGTATTTGAACCAACATCTCGAACACTGATCATCCGTGTATTTGAATCGACACGACAGTTAATCCGTGTATTTGAACTGACATGATGGTTAATTCATGTATTTGAACTAACACAGTGGTGGATCAGTATTTGAACCAACACGATGGTTAATTCATGTATTTGAAACTGAATATGAACATGAACATGAAATCATGAATCTGTGTATTTGAATGTGAAATCTGAATCAGAATGGTATATTTGAATCTTGAAATTTTGAATACGAATGGGAAACTTAAATTTTGAATTCGACATTGAAACCAAAATATGAACACGTGTCGGAATTTGAATGGAGAACTTGATTTCAACATGAGAATTATGTAAAACTTTGTTTTGATGCAAATATGTCTTAAAATTCAGCATTGTTTTCCGATAATGGAAATGTTTTCATTATGAATTTAAAATGCATTTGAATTCTGATCATTGGATCTATGTTTTAAAAATATGAGATGTGGTTAGTATGGATCTCTTCCCTACTGGGCTTGGATGAAGCTTATTCCTCGATTATACATTACAAGTACAGGTCCTGTTGAAGAAGCTTGAAGCGGATCCGGTAGACTACCTCTTTGAGCTGGGTGTAGAGATACTTGGGCTCCATTTTAGATCTTTGGATTTGGTATATTACCAAACTTTGTTAACAATTGAACCTGCACTTCACTTTTTGTACACCACTGTTTAGGTGATGGTCGACCATCACCGGTGATTTTAGATTGTAGATGGTGTTTTGTAATAAATGAGATATAATCATCTTTCTGCTATATATGTTTTATGCTTTGAAGTCTACCTTTTGTGGACATACCATGTACACTATATTTTGGATTGTGATCTGCGACCCGATGGTCCGGGTTTTCCCATGTTGTTCATGTAGTGAAAAGAAAAGAAAAAAAAATGTGTTGGTAAAATCCGGGCTGTCACAAAAAATTGTTGCCTTTATATGCTCTTATTAAACCTCATTTAACCATACCCCACACCAATGCTAAAAATGTAAGGCCCTACCTTCATTCTTTAAGAATTTGGTAAAGAAGGATGAGAGCAACGAAAAGTGTATGGCAGCGAGAAATATGTTTACAAGCAGCGTATGGCAAAATTGAAAAGAAGAAAAGGGGAAAGAAAAAGAAAAGAAATATATTTATGAAAAAGATAGAAAAATGAGGTGGTGATTCAAAGAAAAATAAGAGGAGGAATGAAAAGAAGGAAGAATTGAGAAAAGAAAACAAAGAGAAAAATCTGAAAATGAAAAGAGCAAAAACAGGAAATCAAATAGAGTTTATTTTCTAATTTCTCAGAGACACTTGAATCCAAATTTCCTTTTTTTTTTGAACATTCATCTGAGCCCCATTACAACCTGGTAAAAAGACCTTTTTGATCCGTTCTCAAGTGGTAAATGCCTTGTGGAGGGCAATGATGCAATAACTATGGTGCATAGTATAACATGCATGAGAAATAAACATCATTATTCTATGAGGTTACTATATGGTTTCTTTGATGCACCGTCCATCTGATTTCGTGTGGGATCTTTTATATTGTGTTATAACTCTTTCCCACATGTGAGCACAATTTAGACCATTCATTAGAGTGACCCTGTTGAGAGTGTATGTTTTAAGCATTGAAAAATACTATTTTTCACTTCTTAACCTAGCCTTTACTGTACCTTGGAGCCATCTAATAATTATATTTTGAGTGTGTTTTGTAGTTAATGAGAAAATTATTGCTTAGTGAAACTATCATGCTTTTGAGGCCAAGAAGAGAGAGATTTAAGGCCTAGGCTGCAGCTGATGGAAGAACAAAGGATACACCATGGTGGTACACACCATAGTGACCATTTTGGTTGCTAAAGTGGGCCCTAGAAGTCAGACAAATGAGAGAAAGATGGACCCTAGCAGAGGAGATTGCTGCAACAGGATGTGCATAGCAGCAGAGAAGCAAAGAGGGGACCTCGCGCAGTTCACATTGCCTGAAAAGCTCCTCGCGCAGCTCTCGCTGAGCTAAAGCTTGCAACATTCAAGGGCTCTCGCGCAGATATCACGTGCTTCAAACATAAAGGCAACCACCTGAGAAGCGCATCCCATCTGGCGATCATCCGCGTGAAGCTAAAAGTCAATCCTCATAAGCAGCAATTCATCCCATCACGATCCTCGTGACTTGAGCCACTTAGAGCACCATTTGCGTGAGCTGTGCTACTCAATGCAAAAGGATCCTCACGAGGCTCCTTTAACTACAATACCAACCACACAACAGCTTCGCGAGAGGCCAATATGCAGCACTCATCCTGACGAAGCTCGGGCTCTTGCCTTCTCAGTCCATAAACAAGGACATTTTTGAAGATTTCTCCATTTCTAGGGCACACACCCCGAGGCTCAAATCTATTTCCCACATCACAAGGCATCCAAGGGCCACAAATGAGCCACGACAATAGTGGCAAATGGGGCATTTCCCCTCCTTTTCTCCTTTTAGCCAGGGCAAGATATTTTTTTTGGATAATGTGTATATAAGCTGTAGGTTTTTGTGTAGAAACGATCTTCCCCTTAACCCCATTTGGCTGGGAGTTCGAGAGTGCTGAGGTCATTTAGGGTTAGGGTTAGGTTATCCTTTTCCTTTTTTTCTTCCTTAGCTCAGCATTTGCTGGCTAAGATCTTCTGTAAGTACATAGTTTACTTCAGTTTGTAATGGATTTTGTATAAACTTTGGGAGTTGATTTGGGCTTTTGCACTGGTTGTTGCCTTTAGGGAAAACATTGTAAGTTTATTTTAAATCAATGCAATGCCATATTTATAATTCAATTGAATCTACATTTCCTTGTGTTTCTCACATAGAGTTTTATAGGTTTGATGCATCCATGGCTGCTTGAGCATGTAGCCCTGCAACTATGGTGGCAGCATTAGTTTTCTTGTTCTATCTCATCATCTGTGAGGAAGATAACCTCTAGGATAGTCTGCGACCATTTAAGTGGACAGACTATAGCCCTAAGGCTATGTCTTAATCACATATATGAGATGGATTTTTCTTCTTTGCACTTGAGCTTGTAGCCAAGTGAGAGATAGTTGCATAACCAAACTCTCCTTTATGTTGTAATGCCATCCTCAGTTCTTAGATATGATATTCTGTGGAGATTGCAGACTTGTGAGTTGGGTCATTACAAGCCTTTTATAGTAATGACCAGTTGATTCTAAGTCCCCATTCAGCCTCTGATTGTCTGTGGTTTCCACTGTATTTTTTAAGGGCTGATTGCACTTATGGATGCATGAGCATGTAGCCTAGCAAACATAGTGTCTGTAATGGTGTTCATGTTCTAATCTGATCCATTGAATGAAGGAAATCCCTAGGATAGTTTGTGACCATTGAAGTGGACAGGCTATAGCCTTAAGATCAATCTATTCTCTTGACTTAGGTGAGATTTTTCTACCTAGCAGATGTGCTTGTAGCCATATGAAGGACTACTGCAGAGTCATTTCTAGATCTGAGTTGCATTACTGAGTTACTGTTAGCTGCTTACTTCTCATCATTTTATCTTTATTTCTACAAACCACCATCACCCTTCTTTTATCCCTTTCTTTAATTGTAGTTTATTGTTATGTTCTTAATTTTAGTGTAATTTAGTGATAACCCAAAACTCCCTTTCTTTAGGATTGCTAGATCTGTAGCCAGATCTGGAGGCCTACTAAACAACCTTTGTGATTCTAAGTCAGGTTTCCCTGTGGGACAACCCTTTCTTATCAAAACTTGCTACAACAGGCCCTAGATCTTGTAGGACTGTGTGTATATTTTAGATTGTTGTTTTCATCCATTTCACTCTACCTTTTGATTTATTTTTGCCACCATATTTTTACCACACATTTCTTACAATAATCAAGCAACTCCAAAACATAACCAACAAGTTTTTGGCATCATTGTCGAGGATCCTTGATCAAATTAGTAGACCTGAGTTTTTATTTTGTATGTTTATAAATTCATTTGTAAAAATTTATGTGTTTGAATAAAAGTACTACAAAAGAATTTTAGTTTTTTGCAGATCTGGAATAGCAGCAACAAGAGGAGTTGGAAGCTGCAGCTGGAGCTTGCTTGGCTTAGTTTGCATCCCCTCTCCCTTGCTTTATGTTTCCTTTCTATTAAGGCCTTAAATTCCACAGTAGTTTGTAGCAGTAGTGTAGTTGGTCATTTTTTTTTAGTGTGCTGTAGTGTCTTTCCTTACTTGTTGTTTATGTGTGTATGCTTGGTAGAAGGTCTCTCAGACCTCCAATCTAACCTTTAAATCCTGAGGTAGAGAGGGTCCTGAGACTTAGGAGCACCACACAAGCCCCTGCTATTAATATTGAGCCATCTGTGATGGGTGATCAATAAAAGACACTGAAGGAATACAATGCACTAGGGTGTATTCATCCCGCTTCTGCATTCAATTTCCCGCAATAGAAGGTAATTATGAAATCAAATCCTCAACCATCAACATGTTGCCATCATTCCATGGGCTAAGTAAAGAAGACCCATATAAGCACATAGATGAGTTCCTTGCTTTATACACCACATTTAATATTGCTGGCATGGGAGAGGAAGCCACCAAATTAAAGCTTTTTCCTTTTTCCCTAAAGGATAAAGCCAAAAGTTGGCTCTCCATGCTCCCAGCAGGTAGCATACAATCCTTGAATGGTCTCCATTGCCAATTTTTGGCTAAATTTTTTCCTATGTCTAAAACTAGTCAGTTGACGAAGAGCATACTTTCCTTTGCTCAATTCTCAACTGAAGGTTTTCATGGATCATGGGAATGGTTTAAAGAGCTATTGAAGCAATGTCCACACCATCAAATTCCCCTGTGGCAGCTTGTCTAGAGCTTCTACCAAGGAATTGATCCCAAGAGCAGGGATATGGTGGATGTCTCGTGTGGGGGCACTTACCTCCACAAGACAGTTGATGAGGCCTAGGAACTTTTTGATGTTATCAGTGTGAATTCCATACAACAAGAGTCTCTGTCCCGAAATGACATTGAGATTCCTACTAAAATGAGGAAAGAAGTCACTTCTAGAGGGAAGATGTATGAAGTGAATGTGCACAGTGACCTAGAAAGAAAGGTGGATAGCCTGACCATGAAATTTGATAAAATAATGGGAGTGATGCAGCCTAAATTGACTGCGCGAGTTGAAGAGGCATGTCTGATATGCCAGTCTCCCACACAGTCACTTGAGGAATGTCCATCAACAGGTAAATACCCTGAATTGGTCATGAAACATGCTGCTGTTGCCCAATCATATGGACAACAATCTGTTGGGTATCAATGGAGAAACCACCCCAATTTGAGGTGGAGACAAGACACATATCAGCAACCCCAGTAGCAGTAGCTAGCATTAACATACAGAACACAACAACAACAATAGTATAACCAGGGTTTTGTGTCTAGACAACCCTACCAGTAGTCAACCTCACAACCAAACCAATTGGCATTTCCACCACCACAGCCTAGAGCCCCATCTTTTGAGGAATAGATTTTGTCCTCATTGCAAAACCTTGGTTCCTTATCTCAAACTGTGAACTCTCACAGTCAAAGCATAAAGAAAATTGAAGACTAGCTTAGTTAAACCTCTAATGCTTTGGCCAAGAGAGAAGAGGGCAGGCTGCCAAGTCAGCCCATGAACAATCCAAAGGGTCAATATAAGATTGGAGAAGGCTCCTCAACTCATGAGGAGGCTAAGGCAATCACTATCCTAAAGTGTGGTAAGGTGGTGGATAACCAGGTGGGAAAGGAGTAAATGAAGGAGAATGAATGTGTTAAGGAGAGCTTGAGCCCCACTCCTGCTGATGAGCAGAAGGAGTACAATAATGGGATTGATTTTGAGCCCCAACAAAATCAAAAAAATGAGAAACACAAAAAGCAAATTTTTTTTAATGAAAATGATAGGCTTACAACTGAGGCACCAGCAGTTCCACAACTGCCATTTCCCCATGCACTTACTGACCCATCTCCTTTTGAGAAGGGGAATGCCCAGATGGAAGAAATACTAGAGACCTTTGAGAAAGTTAAGATCAATTTACCTCTGCTTGATGCCATCAAATAGGTCCCAACCTATGCCAAGTTTCTCAAAGACCTCTGTATACACAAAAGAGAAAGGTAAGGATCCATTTGTCTAAGAAGGTTTCTACAGCATAAATAGTAAAACATGTATTGTCTATAGCCACACCTGCAAAATTACAAGACCCAGGGGTACGTACTATCCCCTGTGTTATTGGAGACCACACCATAGGCAAGGCACTGTTGGACTTGGGAGCCAGTGTCAACCTACTGCCATATTCAGTATATGAACAGCTAGGTTTGGGGGAGCTTAAACCTACTCCTGTTGTGCTCCAGCTGGCTAACAGGTATGAGAGGAGGCCTATCGGTGTTGTTGAGGATGTGTTGGTGGGGGTGGACAAGTTCTTTTACCCAGTTGATTTTCTGGTCTTGGATATGGAACCTTCAAAAAGCAGCACCCCTATCCCTGTCACTTTGGGCAGGCCATTCATGGCCACAGCCAATGCCTACATTCAATGTAGGTCTGGGATGATGGAGGTCACATTTGGAAACATGAAAGTGCAATTAAATATGTACAATGCTGCAAAGCAGCCTTAACTGAACAATGTGGAATGCTTTGCAGTGGACGTACTAGAGGACCTAGTAGAGGAGAATTTATCTAATCTGCTGGATTGGGATAAAGTTTTTGATGATTTTGAAAGTGCGTGGACTGAGGTTCAGGAGGAGGCCCAAAATTACAGTAATGAAGACAACAACACAATAGAGTCTTCAATGGGCCTAGTGCAACATTCCATCTGGAAACCTAAATTGCTGCCCCTGCCTCAAACCTCCAAGGCACCTTTGTTGCCTTCTATTGAGTGTCAACCTGATCTGGAGCTTAAACAGCTACCAGACACATTAAAATATGCCTTTTTAGGGTAGGATTATATTAGACAGTGAAATATACCAATTTTCACCTCCTAACCTGACCTTTGGTGGACCCTTGAGCTGACTAATAATTTATCTTGAGTGTACTTTGTAGATAAACAATAAATTGCAAGCTTAGTGTAGACATCCATTTAAAATAGCCAAAGAAGCAATTTGCTGCTCAACATGTGACCTTGCAGCCCAAAGGCCAGCCAATCAAGTAGTCCACAAGAGCCCCAGAAGCTCATGAGATTATCTTTAGCCCAATTGGGAAGGCTTGAGGCTAAGTGCAGTTGCAGAGAATAAAGATTTAATCCACCAGGAGGTTGCTGGATGTTGAACAAATGAAGAATGACACACTTGAGAGGTGTGCCAGCTGTGGAAGCACTGAAGTTAAGCGATCGAGGGGTTCCATGAAGCTATCGAGGGCTCCCTAGTACCCGTCAAGAAGTTTTAAAGGTTAATTATAGCCCGTCGAGAGGTTATGAGGGGAAACTGTAAAGAGATAGAGAGGATGTCAGTAGCTGTCGAGAGGATGGACGTGCAGTGTGTATCTTATCGATAGCATACATCAAGGTGCAGGGGAAGTCGCGAGGTTCTAAACACTTGTTAAGAAGTTATGTAAGCAATAGCCAACTTATCGAGAGGAATGGAGTTGGAAATAGGAAGGTCTTGCAAGGTTCCAAGTACATCTCGAAAAGTTCGGCAGAGCCTGTTGAGCAGTCCTAGACAACCTATCGACAACTCACCTGATGTCAGGCACATTCTCGTGAGGATAGATAAAACCTGTCGAGAACTCAGTGGTAGCTTTTATAACCAGTCCATAAGTTGATTATAACTTGTTGAGAGGATGGATGAAGAATTGGACAAAAGGTTAAATTGAACTCCAATCCTATCGACGAGTGCATATCAACATCTCGAGATGTTTCCAATCTTATCGAAAGCCACAGAGAACCTGTCGAAATGAAGAGCAAGCATAATTATAACCTGTCGAGAGGTTCCCTGGGAACCTCTCGATACTCAAACTGGGAAATTCTCAGCATGTTTCTCTAGCAGTTGCCAATTTTAAAATTTTGTGCACACATCCCAAAGCATGTCAACGACTCGTGGGGGTATTTATGGTACTCGACTATGTATTATTGGGAACCCTAACTGCCTCTCATGTACTTACCGGTTGCAGACTAATGGAAGAAGAGCTCTAGAAGAGAAATCAGCCACATCAGCAATCCAGAGTAACAGAATTATTCTCTTGGGCTCTAATTGGCTGAAACGAATCTGAGACTGAGGAAGAAGGTATAAATAGAAGAGAAGTTTTACAAAAGAAGTATCTAGAATTTGAGAGAACCAGAGCTTAGTTTGAGATTCATTTTTTCCCTCCAAAAACTCCCTCTCTTCCTTCTTCTCCCATTATTTCCCTAGCCAATAATGGTTGGCTAAACTCCTTTGAGCAGCAAGGGTGAGGTTGATCTGTAATTTGGAGAAGTTGAGAGCATTATTGTTGGTCGAATGTTACACAGACTATAAATCTGAGAGCATTTCATTGTACATTGTGTTTAATTTAATGAATTATTGACTCTATTGCTTAATTAGATCTATAGATCATCTACTTTCACTTGGTTCTCGATCGGACCTGTGGCTGCTTGTGCCTGTGGCCTAGCATCCACAACATTTATAGTGGTTATCATGTTCTGATGGAGGCCTTAGGATGGAGGGACTCTATTGGATGATATGTGACCATTGAAGTAGACATATCATAGCCTTAAGAGTACTCCAATTCTCTGGCTTAGATCAGATCCTTCTACCCTGCAGCTGTGCTTGTGGCTAGCTGAGGGATTGCTACACATTGAGCTCTTCTAATGCTGTCAAACCACCCAAGTAGCAGTGAGGCAAAATCTCGAGCTGCTCTTCCTCATTTTTCTGTTTTAATTTCACCAAATTTCTCCTCATTTGCAAGATCTGAGGTCTTTGGTTAATCCCAGTTTATTTATCCAATTAATTCTATTTTTTTTTTGTATTTTAGAGTAGTATAAGGTAGGGTGTCCTCCTCTTTTTGCTATTTTTGTTTAGAGTAGTATAAGGTAGGGTGCCAGATCTGTCTTAGATCTGGAGATTTGTTAAATTTTAAGCACACATTTCCCTGTGGACATACCGCTACTCACCTTTTAAAACTTGCTACAAAAGCCCTGATTACTTGCAAGCTATGTGTATGCTTACCTTGGTGTGTAATCTTTAGACTCTTAATTTTCTGACTTTTATCCCCTTTTTAAAGCACAAGGTAAGCCAACAACAAGTTTTTGGCGCCACTGCCGGGGAACTGTGTGTCTAAAATTGGTATATCTAAGTTTTTCTTAGTGTAGATTTTAGATTTGTGATAGTTTGTGCTAAAGTTAACTAACTGCTTTTGAAGTTTAGTTTTCTTTGGAGTAGTTTTAAATTACTACTGATTGGAAGTTGCACTTGGAGAGGAGTATTGTGCAAAAGGCTGTCCTAAAGTTTGCATCCCTTTACTCTGTTTTTTTCCAGATCTATGAATTTTTAGATCTAATAAGTGTTTGTACTTGTGCTGAAATTCCTGACTGTTTGTGTTAAATTTGAGTTGTACCCTTTGTAATTATGCATTGGGATTGTGAGTGGTGTAAGTTTGGAAGAAGAACCCTCAACCCTTAGCTTGTGCCATTAAATTCAAAGGTTGAGAGGATTCTTAGGCTTAAACAAACCCCACCTACATCTGTTGCACCTGAATCTATTGAAATGGGTGAGAAACCAAGGCTGTTGAGAGATTACTATGCACCTGGTGCATATAACTCTCCCTTTTGCTTACAATTCCCTGCTGTAGAGGGAAATTATGAAATTAAATCTTCAACCATCCAGATGTTACCTTCCTTTTATGGTTTTAGTAAAGATGACTCATACAAGCATATTGATGAATTCGTTGCCTTGTGTACTACCATCAACATTACAAAATTGGGGCCAGAAGCCACCAGGCTTAGGCTATTTCCTTTTTCATTAAAGGACAAAGCCAGGGCCTGGTTGTCCTTGCTTCTCCCTAGTAGTATGAACTCTTGGAGTGACCTGCAATGTCAATTCCTAGCTAAATTCTTTCCCATGTCTAGAACCAATCAGTTGAGGAAAAGTATCATCTCATTTTCTCAACTCCCAACTGAAGGGTTCCATGAAGCATGGGAGGGATTCAAGGAGCTATTAAGGCAATGCCCACAGGAGCTGTTAAGGCAATGCCCCCACCATCAAATTCCTGAATGGCAACTTGTATAAAGTTTTTATCAAGGAATTGACTCCAAAAGTATAAATATGGTGGATGCTTCTTATGGAGGCACATACCTTCATAAAACAGCTGAGGAAGCTTGAGAATTGTTTGATGTCATTGGTGAAAACTCCTTACAGCAGGAGTCTCTCATTAGGGACATTGAGACTCTAGTAGGAGTGGTGAAGGACAATACAATAAGAGGTAAAATGTATGATATTGGTGGGTATAATGACTTGGAAAGAAAGATAGCCAGCTTGACCCAAAAGTTACAAAAAATGATGGGAGCAATGCAGTCTTCAATGGCTGCTAATGTGGAAGAGGCATGCCTCATCTGCCAATCTCTCACTCATCCCATTCAGGATTGTCCCTCTACTACCCAATTTCTAGAACTAGTGATGGAACATGTGCAGGCTGCTCAGATCGTAGGCCAGCAGCCAAATGCTAGTTATTACTCTTGGAGAAACCACCTAATCTAAGGTGGAGGTAAGACAATATTCAAAATCAAAACCAGCAGTAGTAGTTCCAACAATAGTTCTATCCATAGCAACAAATGCCTTATAAACCTGCTTCTTAGACCTATCAGCAGAATTTTACCCCAAGGCCCTAATACCAGCAGGCTATGGCTCAACCTGTGGCTCAATCTGTGCAACCAACTGCACAAGCTCCAACTTCTAGATCACTCTCTTTTGAAGACAAAGTTTTGGCCTCATTGCAGAACTTGGGCTCTTTATCCCAAATAGTTCACTCTCACAGCCAAAGCATTAAAAAGATAGAAGACCACCTTGGTAAGCGATCTAATGCCTTGACAAAGAGAGAAGAGGGGATGCTACCTAGTCAACCCATGGATAATTCAAAGATGAATTATGTGGTGGGTGAAGTTTCTTCTTCATATGAAGAAGCCAAAGCTATCACTACCTTGAGAAGTGGGAGGATGATTAACAATCAAGTTGGTATTGAGCACATGAAAATGCAAAAAAGAAAAAGCAGTCAAAAATATATGGCGGAGGCGGATAACTGATTGATAATGTTGATGCTCCCCAACAAAAAATGAAAACAAAAAGCAAAATGATGAATTAGCTAGGACAGCAAATGAAGGAGCAGCCCCTCACTTGCCATTTCCAAGGGTACTTCAAGCATCTTCTCCTTTTGATAATGGGAATGATAAAGTGGAGGAAATGATGGAGACTTTTAAACAAGTAAAGATCAACTTGCCTTTACTTGATGCAATAAAGCAAGTGTCAGTCTATGTTAAATTTTGAACGATTTTTACACCCATAAAAGGCAGTCAAGCATACATTTATCTAAGAAGGTCTTTTCAGCTGAAAAGGTGAACCAAGTGCTAACCATTACAACTCCAACTATGCTATAAGACCTTGGAGTTCCCACAATCCCCTGCATCATTGGGATCACACCATTGAAAAAGCTTTAATAGACCTGGGAGCTAGTGTGAATTTGCTTCCATACTCAATTTATGAGAAGCTGGGCCTAGGAGAGTTGAAGCCCACACATGTGGTCTCGTAACTAGCTAACAGATGTAAGAGGAAACCAGTGGGGATCATAGAGGATGTCTTAGTTGGAGTTGATAAATTCTTTTACCCAACTGATTTTCTGTTGCTGGATATGGAACCAAGCAAGTGTGCTACCTCCATCCCCGTGATCTTGGGCAGGTCATTTTTGGCCACTGCAAATGAATGTATATAATGTAGATCAGGGGTAATGGAGGTAACTTTTGGCAATATGAAAGTCAAGTTGAATGTGTATGATGCAGCCCATCAACCTCATTTGGATAATGAGGACTATTTTTCTATTGATGTACTGGATGAGTTTGTGGAAGAAACTCTTCCCCAGCTGCTTTATGGTGATGATTTTTTTGATGTTTTTGAAGAAGTGTGGAATGAAACAGTGGAAGAGAAAGCCCCTACACCCGGGCTTGAGCAAGTGAAAACTTTAAATTCAAAAGTGGGGCCAACAAAGCAACACCCATGGAAACCAACTTTGCTATCTCTTCCACCACCCTCTAAGGCACCTCTATTGCCTTCACTCATCAGTCCTCCAGATGTGGAGTTGAAATAGCTCCCAAAGTCTTTAAAGTATGCATTCTTAGGAGCCAATGAAAAATTGCCAGTTATAATCTCTTCTTCCCTCACTCTTGAGCAGGAAGAAGAGCTGCTTTGTGTACTGAGAAGGCATAAAAGAGCAATAGGGTGGACTATTGTTGATTTGGAGGGGATAAATCCTACTATGTGCATGCACAAAATTCATCTTGAAGAGGGCTCTAAACCCTCTAGAGAGATACAAAGGAAACTTAAACCACACATACAGGAATTGGTCATGAAGGAAGTAGTCAAACTTCTTGATGCTGGGGTCATTTACCCTATCTCGGATTCTCAATGGGTGGCACCTACCCAGGTGGTGCCCAAGAAATTGGGGATCACAGTAGTTCAAGCAGACTCAGGGGAGCTGATTCCAACTAGGCAAACCACTGGTTAGAGGGTGTGTATTGATTATCGAAAGCTCAATGAGAAAACAAGTAAAGATCACTTCCCATTGCCCTTCATAGATCAGATATTAGATAAGCTGGCAGGTAAGGCTTTTTATTGTTTCCTTAATGGTTATTCGGGATACAACCAGATCCCTATATACCCACAAGATCAAGAAAAAGCCACATTTACATGCCCATTTGGAACCTTTGCATATAGAAAGATGCCATTTGGTTTATGTAATGCACCTACCACCTTTCAAAGATGTATGTATGCAATTTTTTCTGACATGATTGATCAGTTTCTAGAGATTTTCATGGATGATTTCTCTATTTTTGGGAATGATTTTAGCCAATGCCTGCAACATCTCAGCCTTGTACTGTAAAGGTGTGAGGAGACCAACCTTGTCTTGAGCTGGGAAATGAGTCATTTTATGGTGACTCAAGGCATTGTCCTAGGACATGTTGTTTCCTAAAGAGGGATAGAGGTTGATAAGGCTAAGATTGATTTAATATCACATCTACCTCCACCCAAAATAGTCAAACAAGTCAGATCATTCTTAGGACATGCTGGTTTCTATAGGACGTTCATCAAAGACTTTAGCAAAATCTCCAAGCCTCTTTGCCACTTGTTGTGCTAAGAGGTACCTTTTGTGTTCAATGACGAATGCCTAGTTGCTTTTGAACTCTTGAAGACCTGCTTCACTACTGCTCCTATATTACAAGCTCCTGATTTCTCCATGTCATTCGAGCTAATGGGTGATGCTTCAGACTTTGCTATTGGTGCAGTATTGGGACAAAGGAAAGATAAGGCACCCTGTGTTGTGGCATATGCTAGTAAATCAATGGTTGATGCTCAACTAAATTACACTACAACTGAAAAGGAGCTGTTGGCCATTGTGTTTGCCTTGAAGAAATTTCGGTCATATGTATTGGGATCCAAAATCACTATGTTTACTGACCATTCAGCCTTGAAGTATCTCTTGTCTAAGAAGGAAGCTAAAGCTAGACTAATTAGATGGATTCTTCTTTTGTAGAAATTTGACTTGGTAATCAAAGACAAGAAGGGGGTTCAAAATGTGGTTGCAGACCACTTATCAAGGATCCCAGCTACTGACATAGAGAGCTTGCCTATTAATGATTCCTTTCCAGGTGAACAACTTTTTACTGTAGAGATGAGTGTACCTTGGTTTGCCAACATAGTAAATTACCTAACTGTGGGAAGGATACCTCCACATTAGAATAAGGATGATAGGAATCTATTTTTCTTACAGATTCGACATTACATGTGGGAGGATCCTTACCTCTGCAAAACTTGTGCAGACCAGGTGATAAGAAGATGTGTACCTGAAATTGAATTTGAAAACATTCTAACTATGTGTCATGAACAGGCTTGCGGGGGCCATTTCAGTGGAAACAAAACTGTTGCAAACATACTTTAAAGTGGGTTCTACTGGCCCACTCTCTTCAAGGATGTCGTGCAACATTGCAAAGCCTGTTCTAGATGTCAGCAGATGGAACAAATGATCACAGAGTGGTCCTTAAGTTCTTAAAAGACAATATCTTCTCTAGGTTTGACACCCCCAGAGCTATTATTAGTGATGGAGGAAGCCACTTTTACAACTAATATTTTGATAAACTATTGGAAAAATATTCTGTGACCCACAGAGTTGCAACTCCTTACATCCCACAAACTAGTGGGCAGGTGGAGATTTCCAACAGGGAAATCAAACACATTTTAGAGAAGACTGCGTACTAATAGGAAAGAGTGGTCCATAAAACTGTTGGATGCCTTGTGGGCATATAAGACTGCCTATAAGACCCCAATAGGGAAGTCCCCATTCAGGCTAGGATATGGAAAGGCATGTCACCTACCTGTAGAGTTAGAGCATAAGGCTTGTTGGGCTATTAAAGCATTAAATTGTGACCTAACTTCTGCCGGTTTGCACAGGAAGTTGTAGTTATCTGAGCTTGATGAGTTGAGGCTGGAAGCATACTCAAATGCCTAGATTTATAAGGAGAAAACCAAAGCCTTTCATGATAGGCACTTGCTGAGGAAAGAGTTCACAACAGGTGCAAAGGTATGGTTGTTCAACTCTAGATTGAAATTCTTTCTAGAAAAATTATAGTCCAGATAGGATGGGCCTTATACAGTTTTGCATGTCTCCCCATCAGGGGATATGAAAATCATGGACCCTAAAGATGGTAGGGCCATAAAAGTCAATGGGTGAAGGTTGAAAATTTTTGTTGACAAAATCAGTGAGCCTGAGGAGACCATTGACCTTCAGGACCCTCCAACATGTACTTGATTTCCATTGTTGTATCATATGTACCATATGTATCTTTTCAAGTTGATTATTGTTTGCTTTTGAGTTTTGTTTGACGATAATAAAATTGTTGTGATGTGATTGGGACATCATTCCTCTTATGCCTACAGTTTAGAGAGCTTTGGAGTGTCAAATCTGTTTGGGAATGAACTGGGAACTTATTACAAGCCATTTTAAATTGAAATACAACCTGTTGATGGGTTCTATGAACATTTCGACAGGTTCTGATAGTTTTCAGTTTGCATTTCAACAACATCTAGAAGCTGTCGAGAGGTGTGAATTAATTCTCGATAGGTTCAGAAGGTGTAAAAATGGTTGTCGGTAGGATCCAGGAGCATTTCGACACGTTCTGAAGATTTTTGGTTGAATTCTCGACAGGTTCAGGGTACCTATCAAGAGGTTTTGTGAACCTCTCGAAATGATTGTTTCTATCTTCTTGAACCTGTCGACAGGATAGATTGAACCTCTCGTGAGGAATAGTTACCTTTTACTCTTTGACCGGTTGCATCAACCTGTCGGCACCTTGCCCCAATCCTGTCGAAGCTTGTTTCCCATTGCTTTAAACCTAGCAACAACTCCATTTTTGCCATTCAACAGCTTCTCTCTGAGCTTAAAATCTTCTCTGTCGATTTTCTAATTTTCCTTTTTCTCTCTCTACCTCACTGGTTGTTCCTCCAAACACTTTGCCACTGCTCCAATTGCTCTAATTTCTTCAGGGCTACATTTTGCACCTAATCTGAGTTAATTTGGTGTCATGCACAGCGTGATCTGAGAAATCGTAGATTTCTATAGGTAAATTCTTTCTTCAGCTCCACTTTGTGATTTACAAGTTTGGCATTTCATTTGCAATTTGAGTGGTTAATTTGTTTGATAAAAAGGGTCTGTGTGGTTATTGCATTTGATTGTGGGAAATTGATTAATTAATGGCTGGTCAAGAGGATACCTTGGCTAATCTTTTCAAAGTACCTTCTAAGTTCACCACCAAAGCCACTAGGAAGTCCAGTAGGCTCCCCACACAACCCACAGAATCCCCACCTGCCAAGCAAAAGCTGGTCATGGACCAAGCTGAGAAAACTATTAAGTCCAAAAAAGCCAAGAAATCAAAGAGGGCCCAAACCCGTGAAGAATTTGTTGAGGAGGTCCCTGAGGTAGAAATCCCTATGCCTGCAATTCCCAAGTCTGAGAATAGCCCTGTAAGTGAGCCTGAAGTCCTTGTACACTTGACCTCTCCCAATGAATTTGTGGATGCTCTAGACCTAATCCCAGACACTATTTTTGACCTCCCCTATTTTTTAAAGGAAGAGGAGTGCAAAGATACCTTGGATTACATGGTAAAGGTAGGACTGACCCCATTACTGACCCCATTATAAGAAAAATCATATCCAAGGTTGGTCAAGTTATGGTATCAGAACCTAAGGAAGGGAACCCACCCAGGTTCGTCAAAGCCTTGCCTTGTGGCTTTGATTGATAATGTGGAAATTATGATCAATTACAATGACATTGGATTGACATTTGGGGTCCCCTCAATTTTTGATCCAAGTTATGGGTTAGGGGCACCTGAAAGTGTGCATTTCAAAGTAATGGCAAGGCACCTCACTCAAGGCATTGTGGGGTCTGGGGAGTCCTTGATGAGAAGGGATTTACACCCCAGCATGCTATTCTTTGATTCTATTTTGAGGAAAAATGTATATGTCAGTGGACATCAACAAGGGAGGATAACACCAATAGTGGATGTCCTATACTTTTTCTCTAAGGGTCAGTTTGTAAATGCTGCTTGGCTGATGTTTGAAGCAATGGTAGATGTGAATGACAAATGTAGGAAGGCCCAAGCCCTACCAGGGCTCCCCGATAGGAGGCTCATCATTGCCTTGCTTAAGAGAGGTAAATTTGTTTTTAAAGGAGATGAGGAACTAGAGATTGTGAAGCCTAAAATGTTTGGAAAGACGGCTTGGTCTGCCAGTAGGACATTAATTGGAAAGAGTAAGAGTAAATCTGCTGAGAGTCCTGAAAGGGAGGCACCTCAAGTGGCCAGCTCTGCAGCTGTCCTTTGATTCCCTCATCACCTGCAGTCATCCCCTCTATTCCTTCCATGTCTGTACCTTTGCCTGATAACCCTAGCTTTTTCATCCCAGCAGCCTCTCTACCATCCATCTCATTTCCTTTGCCCTCCATTACAGTTTCCCTACCTCTCAGCACTTCAGCCTCCCTTTCCACCATCACCACATCCAAACCTTTATCTGCTCCTCTTACCATAGACCCAATTCCTACCTTACCTTCCTTACCCATCACCTCAACCTACCAAAGAAAGTCCAAGCATACCCCCCAGCCAACACATCCATCTCAGCTGTTGAACCCTCAAGCCCCCACTTTTCCCCGTCAGCTGAACTAGCCATCACTTCTCTACCATCCATGTCCTTTGACATTGACACTACCTTCTCCATATCACCTCCACATACCCAGGACCAAATAACCAGTGAAAGATATTCATCTCTGATGCAGTCCATCATGGAAAATATTGAGCATGAGTACACCCACTACTAGATTCTCCACATCCCACCTCTCCACAGCCTACCTATTTACACAACCCACCTTTTCACCATGCCCACACTCCTTCTTTCCAACCAATTCCACCATTCCAACCCACAGCCCCTGTCACATCTGATCCTTTACCCCATATCCTCAACCTATTACTTTCCCTTTAATCCCAAGTGATGGCCAACGACCAAACCCAATCATCAATTGAGGCCACGCTCCAAGCCCTGAACTCCACACTCCAGAACCAAGCCTCCATTCCTACCATTGTACTCGCCATTAAATCCACTTTAAAAATTTTAACCCAACCATCCCATCAGCCAGATATCCCTTTACCCATCCAAAGGAGCTTGGGAAAGTAAAGCCTGACATCAAAATCAAGGAGCCCCCTCCCAAGCCTAAGCCACCTCCCACAAAGAATACCATCCCCAGAACCAGAAAAACTTCCTCCACAAGATCCCAGTCCACTGCTGCTGCTCGAAAGAAAGCAAAAGGTAAAGGACTCCTTGATCCACTTGAGGCTATAGAGGAGTCAGATGATTAGAGTTGTATAATTAGGATGTCTTTGGCATATTCTCTTTGTAGATCATTTTCCTTTACATTGTACACATGTTTTTGTTATCAATAGAATTTCTCCTTAGTCCATTTGCTATGAATTTTTTTTGCTTTCTTTCTATTTTATTGTTTGCTTTCTTTTCCTTAGTTTTGATTAATGCTTGTTCTTATTTTGTTTGTGCATTTGTGTCTTTTGTTTAGTTGAGTGTCTAATTGCTTATCTTTTTTTTCTTTGCTTATCTGTATATGCTTTTCTCCTCCTGCACATCTCTTCATCTTTAAATCAGTGAGGACACTGCTCCTCATAGATTTGGGGGTGTGGCAAGGTTTGCCAATGGATAGTTAATGGTAGTGTAGCAAGGTTTTAACAGAAATTGAGAAAATAGAATAATTTCCCACCTGATTTTTTTGTTAAATTGAGGAAACTAAAAAAACTCTTTAAAACTGAAATGTGCTATAGTTCTAACATTTTCATGAAGCAAATGTCAGGGATTTTTCAAAATTTAGTGCTTAGTGAACTTGAAAAGAGAGAAAATTGTGAAGATATACCCCATAAATCTTATGAAAGACCATACCCAGTGAGATTTGGGCCTGAAAAATTTTCTTTGAAGAGTGTTTGTCAATTTTTTCTGGCCTAAGGACTGATTGAATCTACCTTTGCCCACTAGAAGTTATACAAATCCAAGTTGAGACAGCTTGACAACACTAATGACAGGAAGGACATGAAGTAAGGCCATCCCTTGGATAGTTTGAGCTTAAAATTTCTCACCTTTGAACTGCCCTTGATACACACCCTTTGAGCTTTACAAACCCAAGTTTTCTTTGATAAAAAACCAGAAAATTTGAACCCAAAACTCAGTGACCTGATGCAGCCTGACTCTTATTCTGAGATCTCAGAAGGTAAAGGAGAAAGAGCTGAAGAAGATAAAGCCAGTTTAGCATTTAGTAGAAGGAGAAGAAAACACATTTGATGGCAAATATGTATCAATGTGGAGTTGTGGCATTCCAGCCCATAAAAAAGAAAGAAAAAAAAATAGAAAAATAGAAAAATAAAACAAAAGAAAAGAGAAGTCACTTCAATTGAAAATTTATAAGAAGATACGAAGATAAGAAGTTGATGAAGCTGCTCACTTCAGGTCTAAAAATTCAAAAAGAAAATGAAGATGTGCTGAAATGAAGAAGGTTGAGTTGCAAATCACCTCCTTGCCTTATTGATTTCTCAAATTTGAATCCTTTTTTCCTTCTTTTTACTCTTTGTAAACTTCACCCATAAGCCACATTGCAACCTAATGAAAAGTCATTATTGATCTGAAATGGAATGAGGTGTCATGTAGAGATAAGGATGTGTTTGATCTATGGTGAAAGGAGTTAGAATATTTATGAAATTAGAGCAATGCCTATGCTCATGCTTACAATCCTATTTGAGAGCTGTAACTGCTCTTGAGCTGTGCAAATTGATACAACCTTCTATTTTTGTTGAGAGTGATAGCCCTGGTGAGCTTTAGGTCTGAAAGTAGGATTGATGGGGGCATTATCAAAACATGATTCTCAATTTGATGGTAAGCTTTGCATTAATTTTCATACAAAATACCTTGACATGAGCTGATTGATTGTACAGGAATTACAGCAGAATTTTAGTTTTAAACTGTCATGTTTTTGCTGAGAATCCTCTATAACTGAATGGACAAGGTGTGGAATGAATTTTGTACTGCTTGAGTTTTGTTTTAATGTGTTGCACTGATATTAACTGAGTCATTGGAGAAGTTTGTAGGTAACTTCACTGTAAACCCTCAGGAGACTTCACTCCTCCACTAGGGATCACCTAGGGGATTAAAAGGCTTGATGCATATCCTAAATGCATCTATGTTCCCTATAAAAGTGGCATTCTTCATTTTCAATAACTGTTTTTACTTTCTCCTTTGCTCAGGGACCAGCAAAGCTTAGGTTTGGGGTTGTGTTAAGCAATGAAAAATACCATTTTTCACCTCCTAACCTGACCTTTGGTGGACCCTTGAGCTGACTAATAATTTGTTTTAAGTGTACTTTTTAGATAAGTAATAAATTGCCAGCTTAGTGCAAACATCCACTTAAAATAGCCAAAGAAGCAATTTGCTGCTCAGCATGTGACCTTACAGCCCAAAGGCCAGCCAATCAAGCAGTCCATAAGAGCCCCAGAAGGTCATGAGATTGTCTTTAGCCCAACTAGGAAGGCTTGAGGCTAAGTGCAGTTGCAAAGAATGAAGATTTAATCCACCAAGAGGTTGTTGGATGTTGAATAGATGAAGAACAACACACTTGAGAGGTGTGTCAGCTGTGGAAGCACTGAAGTTAAGTTGTCGAGAGGTTCCATGAAGCTGTCGATAGCTCCCTAGTGCCTGTCGAGAAGTTTTGAAGGTTAATTATAACGTGTCGAGAGGTTCTGAGGGGAAACTGTAAAGAGATCAAGAGGATGTCAGTAGTTGTCGAGAGGATGGACATGCAGTGTGGATCCTATCGACACCTTACATCAAAGTGCTGGGGAAGTCGCGAGGTTCTAAACACTTGTCGAGAGGTACTGTAAGCAATAGCCAACCTATCGAGAGGAATGGAGTTGGAAACAAGAAGGTCTCGCGAGGTTCCAAGTACATCTCGAAAGGTTCAGCAGAGCTTGTCAAGCTGTCCAAGACAACCTATCGACAACTCACTTGAAGCCGAGCACATTCTCACAACGATAGATAGAACCTGTTAAGAACTCAGTGGTAGCTTTTATAACTAGTCGATAGGTTGATTATAACCTATCGAGAGGATGGATGAAGAATTGGACAGAAGGTTAAATTAAACTCCAATCCTATCGACGAGTGCAAATCAACATCTCGAGATGTTTCCAATCTTGTCGAAAGCCACAGAGAACCTATCGAAATGTAGAGCAAGCATAATTATAACCTGTCGAGAGGTTCCCTGAACCTCTCGATACTCGAATTGAGAACTTCTCAACATGTTTCTTCAGCAGCTACCAATTTCAAAAATTTGTGCACACATCCCAAAGCATGTTAGTGACCCCTAGGGGTATTTTTGGTACCTGACTGTGCATGATTGAGAACCTTAACTTCCTTAATGTACTTATCGGTTGCGGACTAATGTGAGCTGAGCTTCTAGAAGAGAAATCAGCCACCTCAGCAACCCAGAATAACATAATTATTCTCGTGGGCTCTGATTGGCTGAAACGAGTCTGAGACAGAGGAAGAAGGTATAAATAGAAGAGAGGCTTTACAGAAGAAGCATCCAAAATTTGAGAGAACCAGAGGTTAGTTTGAGATCCATTTTTTCCCTCCAAAAACTCCCTCTCTCTTCCTTCTTCTCCCATTCTTTCCCTAGCCAATCATGCTTGGCTAAACTCCTTTGAGCAACAAGGGTGAGGTTGATCTCTAATTTAGGGAAGTTGAGAGCATTATTGTGGGTTGAATGTTGCACAGACTACAAATCTGAGAGCATTCCATTGTACATTGTGTTTAATTCAATGAATTGTTGATTTTATTACTTAATTAGATCTATAGATCATCTAGTTTCACTTACTTCTCGATCGGATTTGTGTAGATGGGACCAGCCAGCCCACTTAACTGGTAGATCTCTTGAATACCATTTGATCTTTCTAGATCTGATAGACCTGTGGTCTAGCATCCACAACATTTGTAGTGGTTATTAGGTTCTGATGGAGGCCTTAGGTGGAGGGATTCTATTGGATGATCTGTGACCATTGAAGTGGACAGATCATAGCCTTAAGAGCACTCCAATTCTCTGGCTTAGATCAGATCCTTCTACCCTGCAGCTGTGCTTGTGGCAAGCTGAGGGATTGTTGCACATTGAGCCCTTATAATGTTGTCAAACCACCCAAGTAGCAGTGAGACCAAATCCCGAGCTGCTCTTTCTCATTTTTCTATTTTAATTTCACCAAATTTCCCCTCACTTGCAAGATCTGAGCTCTTTGGTTAGTCCCAGTTTATTTCTACAGTTAATTCTATTTTGTTTCTGTAGTTTAGCTTAAACAGACAACCCCCTAAAACCTCTCCTCCTCCTTTTGCTATTTTTATTTTGAGTAGTATAAGGTAGGGTGCCAGATCTATCTTAGATTTGGAGATTTGCTAAATTTTAAGCACACATTTTCCTGTGGACATGCCCCTACTCACCCTTTAAAAGTTGCTACAACAGCCCTGATTACTTGTAGGCTATGTGTATGCTTACCTTGGTGTGCAGTCCATAAACTCTTAATTTTTTTATATTTAATCCCTTTTTGAAGTACAAGGTAAGCCAATAACAGACTTTAAACTGCCTGTGATCATCTCTTCCTCTCTTACTAGTGAGCAGGAAGAGGAATTATTATGGGTGCTCAGGAGACACAAGAAAGCAATAGGCTGGACAATAACAGATTTAAGGGGGATTGATCTATCAATTTGTATGCACAAGATACATCTAGAAGAGGGTTCCAAACTAAGAAAAGTGAATCCTCATATGCAAGAGGTGGTCTTAAAGGAGGTGGTGAAACTCTTTGATATTGGGGTCAAATGAATGGGTATCACCTATCCAGGTGGTCCCCAAAAAGTCTAGTATAACAAATGTCACATATGATTCTGGGGAGTTGATGCCAACCTGGGAGACCACTGGTTGGAGTGTTTGCATTGACTATAGGAAGCTCAACTCCAAAGCCAGAAATGGTCACTTCCCATTGCCCTTCATAGACCAGATTTTGGATAAATTGGCTGGAAAAGCATACTACTACTTTCTTAATGGATACTCAGGTTATAATAAGATACCTGTGTATCCTTAAGACCAGGAAAAGACTACATTTACCTATCCATTTGTCACTTTTGCTTATAGAAGAATATCATTTGGATTGTGCAATGCCCTAGCCATATTCCAATGGAGCGTGTATGCTATTTTCTCAGACATGATTGATAAGTTTTTTGAAATCTTTATGGATGATTTATCTGTGTTTGGTGATAGTTTTAGTTAGTGTTCGCATCACCTCAGCCTGGTTCTTCAAAGATGTGATGAGACCAACCTGGTCTTGAGCTGGGAAAAGAGTCATTTCATGGTAACACAAGGCGTTGTATTGGGACATGTGGTGTCCCATAGAGGCATTGAGGTTGATAGAGCCAAAGTTGACTTAATCTCACACTTGCCCCAACCAAGGACTGTCAAACAGAGCAGGTCTTTCTTGGGTCATGCAGGATTCTATAGGAGGTTCATCAAGGACTTTAGCAAAATTGCTAAACCTTTGTGCCACTTGCTCGGTCAAGATGTGTAATTCTATTTTGATGCTCAGTGCCTTGAGGCATTTGAGGTCTTAAAGAAATGTTTAACCTTTGCCCCTATGATCCAAGCCCCAGACTACTCTCTCCCATTTGAACTCATGTGTGATGCATCAGACCTGGCTGTACGTGCTGTCCTAGGAAAGAGAAAGGATAAGCTGCCATGTGTGGTATATTATTCCAACAAGACATTGGCAGAAGCTCAACTTAATTACACTACAACTGAGAGAGAGATGCTGGTATTGGTCTTTGCTGTGGACGAGTTTAGACTTTACCTATTGGGGTATAAAATTATTGAAATTTATAGACCACTCTTCCCTTAAGTACCTTTTAGCCAAGAAAGATGCCAAACCTAGGTTTAATTAGATGGATCCTCCTGCTGCAGGAGTTTGATCTTGAAATCAAAGACAAGAAGGGAGTAGAAAATGTGGTGGCTGATCACCTGTTTAGGATTTTATTAGATGAATGTGTTGCTACACCTGTTAGAGATGTTTTCCCTGATGAACAACTGTTTGCCATTCAGGCTGTTGTCTCATGGTTTGCCAACATAGTCAATTGTCTTGTTGCAGGAATTATCCCTTCCCATTAGTCCAAGATGGACAAAGACTTGTTCTTCTCACAAGTCAAGTACTTTTTCTGGGAGGATCCTTTCCTATATAAATATATTGCAAACCAGATCATCAGGTAGTGTGTTCCTGATTGTGATATCCCCATTGTTCTTAGCATGTGCCATGAAAATGCCTGTGGGGTCACTTCAGTGGGAAAAAGATAGCAGCTAAGGTCCTACAGTGTAGATTTTATTAGCCTTCCTTGTTCAAGGATGCCCATACACACTGTCAGGCCTGTGTCAGATGTCAAAGGATGGGTGGCATTTCCAAGAGAAATTCAATGCCATTGCAACCCATCCGTGCTTGGAGCTATTTGACATTTGGGGAATATACTTTATGGGGCCCTTTTCTCCATCCAATGGTTATAATTTCATCCTTGTGGCTATGGATTATGTTTTCAAATGGGTGGAAGCAGTTGTCACAAGGACCAATGACCACAAAGTAGTCCTAAAATTTATAAATGAAAATGTTTTCTCCAGATTTGGCACCCCTAGAGCCATCATCAGTGATGGGGGCAGCCACTTCTGTAACAGAAACTTTGAGAGTTCGCTCAAGAAGTATGCTGTTACCCGTAGGATTGCTACTCCATATCACCCACAAACCAGCGGATAAGTAGAGATTTTCAACAGGGAAATCCAGCACATCCTGGATAAGACAGTGAGAATTGACAGGAAGGATTTAGCTGTGAAACTGACTGATGCATTGTGGGCCTATAGGACTGCCTATAAGACCCCAATTAGAATGTCCCCATTTCGAATAGTCTACTTAACACATCTACTGCACGAGATCTCGCGAGGTTTCAATTTCACAATAGTTGGCCAGTCGCGCAAGTCATTTTGAACTACGCGACAAGTCACTTTTGTTGCATTAAACTATTCACGAGGTTGATTTCGTGTTTACTTTAGCTCACGAGGCTCGTTGTTATTTAAATTATCTTTGCCAAGATCCATGGGAGATCCTCGCGAAAATTCGATTTCCTTCCTTAAAACCCTTACTTGGCTCTGTCAAACCATTTTCTGCAGCAAGTTCTCGTGAACTCACCCATTCCAGCCCTTCCAACTTTTGTCTTCACTGTCCACTGTGCTCCACCTCTCGCACCTTGCTCCAGGTAGTGTGCTCAACTTCACAAGCCGCACATTTTGCACCTGGCAAAGTGCAAATTGATCCACTGTGAAGCTGTAATTTCGAAACCCTAGGTTTCTGGAGTTAGTTCTAAACTTTTTACAAAGCTTCGTTGTTAGTAAATGATTCTAAATAGCAATTTTTAGGAAGAATTAGTTGTTGATAAGAATCAGTGGAGCTATACCTACCTAGGGTTTAAATTTCAGGAGCTATAACTTAGGATTCTGTCAAATGGCCAACAAATACCCATTTCTGAAAGACCTAGATACTTTGTTGAACCCTCCACCTACTAGCTTTCCAGTTGCCATTAGGAAATCTTTGAGGATTGTTGAATCCTCTGCTATGGAGGCTCTGATGCCCCAGTTCCCCCATCTGAAAACCATAAAAAGAAGAACGCACCAAAGAAGAGGGCCAGGACTGGTACTGCTAGCCCTAAAAAGTCAAGGAAGCAAAAGAAGGGTGAGGGCGTTGTCCCTGAGTTTAACCCACTGACAACTCCTAGTGATTTTATTGTTGCCATCAAATTGGAGCCTGAGACTGCCTTTGACTAGGCATTCTTTGAGAATGAATCCTTGACTGCTCCATCCATAGATTTCCTGAAAAAGGTGTCCTTGGTGCCCCTACTAAAACATCTCAATGAACTGGAGTACCCTAGGTTAGTTCAACTGTTCTACCAGAACATCAGGGTCAAGAAGAATGAGGGTGGACACCATTTGCTGTTGATACTCCTTGATGACTTTGAGATGTTAGTGGGAACATCTGAGATAGCCCTGGTCCTAGGCATACTAACTGCCTACAACCCAGAATGTAACTTGGGGGCACCTCTGACTACCCCCATTTATGAGATTGCCGGGAAAATCACAAGAGGGCAGAAGGCTTTTGGAGATTCTATTAGGAGGAGGGCCTTGGATCCAAGCCTACTTTTTATGGATCAAGTTATGAGAAAGAACATTCTCTGCTCTGGGCACCAACATGAGAGAAGGGCACTCATTGCTAATGCAATCTACTCCTTCTCTTAGGGGCATTGGTTAAATGCAGCCCAACTGATTCTTAAGGGGATGATGGACATCCATCTAAAAGTGCAGAAGAAATAAAAACTCCATGCACTACAAAACTGCAGGCTAATTACAGCCCTGCTAAAAAAGGGTGGCTACCAATGGAAAGTGGGAGTAGGAACTGAGACCTTGGCCCCAGTTGAATTTAGAAGGAGACTATGGACAATCACCATGTCCCTAATGAAGAAGAAGAAGGATAAGGAGTTTGAGGCAGCACCTACTGTTGAAAGGCTTTTGTTGCTTCAATTTATTATAAAAATGATAAAGATAAAAAAAGGAAGTAAAACAAAATAAAACAAAATGGGGAATAAATACAACACAAAACCAAATCACAAACCTGCAAGAATCCAGGGTCTATTGTAGCAAGTTTTAAGTAAGTAAGAGTTTGTCCCACAGAGAAATTGATCTAGAACCCAAAATGGGCTATAATAGTAGGCCTTCAAATCTGGCCAGACATCTAACAATCCTAAAGAAAGGGAGTTGGGCGTCACAACTACACTAAATTACCTACTAAAAAGAAATAAATAAAGTGTAGTCCTATCCTAAGAAAGGGTTAGGAAGTAAGTGGTGATGGTGTGTTAAATAAAGATAAAATGGTGGGAAGTAAACAACTAGGCTAAGTTTAAATTAGTTTTGTAACTCAGATTTAGATCTGGTTCAACAAGAATCCTTGTGGATGTGCTATCAAAAACCTCAGCAAGAAGAAGAATCCAACTCACTCTTGTGATTCAACCTAGTCCCTTAAGTTTCTAACCTGTCCACTTTAATGGTCACAGACTATCCAACAGGGAGGATCAAAGCACATGAAGAAAATCAGAATACCAATTTGATCAAATGGAGTAGGCTGATCTTAAGGTTATAACCTGTCCACTTTAATGGTCACAAATTATCCAATAGATGTCCTCCACCTAACTGATCAAATCATAACATTAAAACTATTGCAGACACTATGTTTGTTAGGCTACAAGCTCCCCTGATCTGTTACAGATCTAGTAGGCATTCATAGGAACAAATAGTTTTGAAAAACTAGTGAAAACATAGTTGTTCAAGGGCTATTTGGGAACTTAAATGCAGCTGGCCATTACTACAAAGGACTGCAATGGCTCAGCTCACAAGTCTGCAATCACTACAAAAAAGGTCAGATCTAACATCTGATACGGGTCAAGTAACACATAGGGGAGCTAGTTCCTACAACAACCTCTCACTAGGCTACAAGCTCAAGTGCAGAGGAGAAGAATCCTTCTCAGATTTGTGGCTTGGAATCACCCTAGGGCTATAGTCTTTCCACTTAAATGGTCACATGCTATCCACCGAGGTTACCCTCACCACAGGGTTTGACAAGGAACATGTAAACTGCTGCTGCCACCATGGTCCTAGGGCTACAAGCTCAAGCTTCTATGGGCCTTTCAATCAGCTCAAATCCTAAATACATGTATAAAATTAATAAAACTATGGGTAAATAGAAAAATAACAGATTGAATGTTCAATTAGAACACAAATTCTATTGATCACAAATACTTACAATGTAATTTCTCAAGGCAGCAGCCTTGTGCATAACAGCCCTTCACAAAATCCAAATGTTTGCATGACCCATTACAAAACTAAATAAAACTGCACCAAACTACTTACAAAGGATTTAGCCGGTAAGTGCTGAGCTAAGAGAGAAGAAAAAATAGAAAAAGAAGTGATAAAACCCTAACCCTAATCTGCTTGAGCTCACAGTCGACAGAGGTTGAAGGAGAGATTCTTATTCTAAGTTATAAGTATATCTTATGTACTCAATCCCTAATGCCTTCGCTCAGAGAAGAGTAAACCCTAATTTCTCTAGCAAATGTGACACTGTTACAACCCTTGGATGCCTTGGGATGTGTGCCTCAAGATTTGAACCTCAGGATGCGTGCCCTAGACTTAGGAAAATCCCCAAAAGGTCCTTAGAGTTAAGGCTGAGAAATGGAGAGCCCGAGTTTTGCGAGGCTGCCTTCTGCATACTAATTATGTCGCGAAGTTGATTTTTACTCTTTAGTTCCTTCGCGCAGCTTGTAGAGTCCTCGCGAGGTAAGAATTAGCTTAGAAGGTTTGTTCACTAGCACATGTGGACTTCACATTATCGCGCAGCTGCTCTGGCTTTGAATGCATTCGCCTAGAAGATTTTACAGTGCTTGGCTTGCTCACGCAATAGAGCTTCAAAATCTCGTGTCGTGAGATGCTCGCACAGAAGCCTTTACATCTCGCTCAGCAAAGGGTTGAGCTTCCAAACGCGTGAGAGAACTTATGGAGCTCTCTCTCCTACAGAGCCATGCGAGAAATTCGCTAGATAGCTGTTGGTCTTTGTGTAAATTGGCCTCGTGAGATAGCACGCATAGTTAATATAACCTTGATCCTCGCAAGAACTTTGCGAGCAAAATTTCTAAAGGCTTAGTGTGCGACTACTTCGCGAGTTCCTTTATGTGTTCATTGCAGATGAAGTGCGTGACTGCTACACAAGTTCTATTATGCTGCATGTAACATCCGCATGAGAAGACTTTGCTGGTTAATTGAATAGTGTGAAGTAGCATCTCAACTATGTGAGATTAGTCATTTGTTTCTCTGTTGCAATGCACATGCTTTTGTTGCACCTTCCTCCACTCTCATCTATGCTTCTCACATCTGCTGAACTTCTTGGGTCCACTTTGACATGCAAACTGGTCACCATGGTGTGTACCACCATGGTGTTCCATCAATCTCTGGCTCAGCTGTCATCGTTAGCTTGAATTCTCTCTCTTCTTGGCACCAAAGGCATGGACTTTGTGTTAAGCTATACAACTTATTACTAATCTACAAAATAAGCTAAACAAGAGTTATTAGTCAGCTTCAAGGTCCAGCAAAGGTTAGGTTAAGAGGTGAAAAGTGGTACTTTTCAGTGAATAACATACCCCAAAACCTAATCTTTGCTAGTCCCTGAGCAAAGCAAAATTTAAATAGTTACTCTAAGAATGTAAATGCCACTTTTGTAGGGAGCACGGATGCATTTAGCTTATCCATTAAGCCTTTTAAACCCCTAGGTGATCCCTAGTGGAGGAGTGAAGTCTCCTGAGGGTTTTTAGTGAAGGTACCCATAAACTTCTCAATGAAACAGTTAATAAAAGTGCAACATTATCAAGTCAGCTGTCAATACACAGAGCATCAATTCAGCTTTGATTCAAAATATGAGGAATTTAAATAAAGGATATGCAAAGACATTTAATCATTAAAACTTTTGTATGTATGCACATCATTTCCAATTAACTTGCAATAAGAGAAATAACACATGTATGTCAGTACTGGGCTCACCATTAATTCAAAAATTAGGCTTTAGGCAATGCCCAATACATTTACTAACAAACCCAATGCTTATCAGGGCTGACTCTCACAAAGAACTTTGAGGGTTTTCATTTTCTCACAAGCTCAAGAGCAGTTACAGTCCCCAAATGGGTCTACAAGCATGAGAATGGCAAAGCTCTTAAATTCTGGCATCATTGGCTATTCCTCACCATAGATTAGACAACTCCTCATCTCCACATAACAACTCATTCAACTTAGGATCACAAGGTCTTATGACTGAGTTGTAATGTGGCTTATGGGTGTAGGTTATGAAGAATGGAAGGGTGAAAAGGGATGCCAAATTGAGAAATCAGCAGGTGTGGGAGGTGATTCATGACCTCACCAAATTCTTTAGTTCAGCACCTTTTACATTCTTTGACATTTTTCAGACTTGAAGTGGCCAGCTTCTCCTCTTATTTTTAATTTTTCCAATAAAAATTTTCCTCTTGACTCCTCTCTACTCCTTTTCATTATTATTTTTCTTTCCTTTTGATACATTTTTCTTTTTGTTTCTTTTTTTGTTTTTTATTTTTCTGAAGTGCCACCCTCTCCTCAGCTGCTACACTGTTGTCCTTTAGGTGTTTCTCCTCATTCACCCAATGTTGATCCTAGCTTGTCCATCTTCAACTCCTCCTTTACCTTCTGGTTTCTCAGAGTGGGGGTAGGTTTGAATCAGGTCCATAGGTTCGGGTAGAAATACTCATGTGTATTTTGAAGAAAACTAGAAATTTAGGCTCAAAAGGTGTATACACAAGGGCAGTTTACCAGGTTTGATATGTTTAAGCTCAAACTATCCAAGAGAAGGCCTTGATCCTTTCCTAAATATCATATATATTTTCAGCTGTTTCACCTTAAAGATGCCTAACTTTTAGTGAGGACATTGACTCAACCATTCCTTAGAGCAGAAAGAATTGACTAAGACACTCCTCAAAGAAAAAAAAAAATTTGTAGGCCCAAATCTCACTATGTATGGTCTTCATTGAACTCTTAGGCATGTCCCTACCTTTTTCTCTCTTTAATGGTTCACTAAGTATTGACACAAGTGAGTTTTCTTGGTGTTCACCTCATGGAAATGTTAAAATTTAAAAGTTTTTAATGCCTAAATGTCTGCAAAATTTTTTACATTTCCTCATTTTCAAAGTTTCTTAGGTGATCACAGCTCCATATCTATCTTACTCACTTGATTCTGTTGTACTTAGGTTAACTACATTATTGGCAAACCTTGCCACACTCCTAAACCTATGAAGAGAAGTGTCCTCACTGATTCAAAAATAAAGGACATGTGCAGCAGGTTAACCTACACAAAATCAGACACAAAATAAAGCAAGAAGCAGAATCAAATAAAATACACACAAATAATTAAAACACATAATTCAATAAATAAAAAGACATAAAGTGAACCACACAAACTATACCAAAGAGAAATTTCATTTATAACACAGAAATTTATGCAATGCAAAGGCAAATAACTACAAAGAATTATACAAAGACATCCTAACTAATGACATGTGCATATCTAAACATATTAATTTTCTGTTAGCTCAGGCTTGACTTGGACTCCTTTTCCTTTCTCATTCTTCTCAGCAACAGCAGTTGAACTAGCTGGAGGGGCAGTGGGTTGTGCATGCTCTGTGACAGTCAGTTTAGCAACTCCCCTTTTAAGGATTTATGTCTTCTTTTTAGCAAGCAAGACTCTAGTTTCATGGAGTTCCCTGGTGGCCTTTGTGACCTCTTTGGAGGAAGCTAACCTTTTTTTGAGGCCATCAGCTCTCAGCTTCTCAATAACTGCAATATGTTTTTGAGCTTCATATTGAATCAAAATTCTATCCCACCCCTTTGATATTTTCAGCAATTGAATCTTGTGATCCAACTCTATTTGACTTATTTTCTCTTCATAGGGTTGTCTGATGGAGGTTCTGATGGCAGCTATGCTTTTAATGACATCCTTTTTTAGGTATGAGTTCTTTTACATGGCATGGAGGAGAGTGAAGTATGGAGGTAAGAAAAAGGATAAGGTATGTAGGATGGGCTGCTCATCACTTGAAGAAGGGTCAGCCAGCAAGGGAGAGGGGATGGATGATGGCATGGGTGGGATGGAAGTAGAGGGAATGGGCTAAGGGAATTCAAGTTCAGGTTATGGATCTGTTTGGGTTGGAATTACTGAGGTTGGGATTAGGCTCTCCACATCTGTGGTAGCATCAGAGGTAGCTACAACAGGTAGGATATTAGGTTGGGATTGTGTGAGGGTGATTGGCAGAGGTAGCGAAATAATGGGTATTTGGATAGGTCATGTTGAGGTTTTGGTTCAAGTTCAGGTTCAATTTGAGTGGAGGCATTGGTAAAGGTAATAGGAGGGATTTCTAGGATAGGTGCAATGGGTGTAATAGCAGCTGTGGTGATAGCTGAGGTTATGGGTTGGGGAGAAAGGGGTGGAGTAGGTAAATAGGTGGTTGGAGGGATGCGTGGCTGTTGTGATGCTTGAGTTAAAAGTGGGAAGGTGGCTTGGATGGCTTCTAAGCTGGTTTGGATTGAGGCGTAGTTTTAGAGGGTGGAGGTCATGGCTTGAAGGTTGGCCTCAATGGATAATTGGGTTTGGGAGTTGGCCAATACTTGGGATTGAAGGGAGAGTAATAGGTTGAGGATTTGGGATACGAGTTCAGGGGTTATAGGTGCAGTGGGTTAGATGGGTGGGATGGGTTGAAATGGGGAAGTGGGTGCATATTGAAAGGTGGTGGTGTGGATAGGGCCAAATTGATGAGGCTATGGTGAAGCATTAGGAGGGGTGAAATGGGGAGGATGAGGTGAGTCTGTGAGAGAGGTGTACTTATAGTTGATGTCCCCTATGATAGAGGACATCATAGCTGAGTACCTCTCTCCTGAAAATGGGTCATGGTCATGGAAAGGAAAAAATGGGATGGATTGGCCTAAAGGCTCAAAGGTAACAGCTTCAAAAGGTGTGGAGGTTTTAATGGGCTGAGAGGAGGCTTCAAGTTTAGGGGCTTGGGCTAAGGAGGTTTGGGTTGGTGAGGGTGGTTGGATTCCAATGGATGAGTCTGGTATGGCTGAGGTTTCTGGAATTGGGATAGTTTAGGATATGTAGGTGGGCTGGGGTTCATTCTGGGCTTTGATTAATTTTCTTTTCTTTTTATAGGTGGTTATCATAGGTGGGCTAGGGTGAGCTGGGTAAGTAGGCAAGGGTACAGGTATGGATAAGGTCTCAGTAGGTATGGTGTGTTGTAATGAGGTTAAGGTGGTTGTGGCTGAGGTTTAAATTGACTGAGGTAAGGATGGTGGAACTATGGGGGGTTATGAGGCTGGGGTTGACGTAGTAGGTACAGTGGTTATGGGTGTAGCTAGAGGTGAGAGTATGATAGTGGTTATGGGTATGGATGAGGAGGCAATGGTTTGAGTGCTGGCTGGCACACTTGAGCTGGCTGCCTCAAAGATGGGGATATGAATGGACGGGCTGGCTGGCACAACAGAGATTAAAGTAGTGGTTAAAGAGGTGGGGGTACTGAGGTAGTAGCAACAGCAACAGCAGCAGCAGCTGCTTCTTAAATAATAGGGGCTACTGGAGCTAACAGATCTGTCTTCTTCTTCTTTTTCTTCTCAATCAAAGTACCATTGATCTCCCATTATTTCTTTCTATATTTTCTGGGGGCCAGGGCAATAGTTAACTCATCCATCTAAAATGGGTATCCTTCAACCTGCAGCAAGGCTGTAATAAGCTTGCAGTAGGGGAGTGAGTGATGTTTTTTCTTTGTCTTTACATTCTCGTGAATATCCTTTATCCCCTCAAAAATTAACTTGGTAGCATTCAAGTGGTGGTTCCTATAGAATGAGTAGAGTGCATCCACAATGAGAGACCTCCTTTCCTGTTCATGTCTAGAGCAATAGACATTCTTCTTAAGTATTCCATCCATAAAACTCATGTTTAAGGGCAGATCTCTCTTCCTAATAGACAGCCCAGAGGCTGTAATCCCCCCAGTCAACTCCTTAACAATTTTTTCAATTATGACTGTCAAAGGAGGGCCCAAGCCACACTCTGGGCTATACTCTACTAGTATCCCTAGTATTTCAGCTATGGCTACCTGATTGAATAGCATCTCAAACTTATCGATCAGTATCAGCAATACTGGGTTCCCATCATCCCCAGTCTTCACTCTGATATTCTGATAAATAACTACACTAGTCTAGAGAAGACTAGTTGCATTGGGGGCCTCAATAGGGGCAGCAGAGTGGCTTTGGCTAGGTACTCCATGGAGGCAGATGTCTCTGGTAGCTCTTCAAAGAAAACTTTATAAAAAATTATCTCTCCCTCTAGTTTAATGGAATCCACCCATTCAGAGGTGGCTTTAAGGTATTCAGTATCCTCCCCCTCTTCAGCTGCAACCTCAGGGACCTCATGGGCCACAGCCTTGTCCTTTTTCTATTTCTTCTTGGATTTTTCAGGGCTTTTGGCCGGTGGGTATTCTCTGGTCCTCTTCTTAAGAGCAGATTTCTTCTTTGTACCTTGGGCATCAGAGGTCACACCCTTGCCCTTCTTCACTAGGGTTGCCCTATTCACAGTTGGTTGCTCCACTTGGGGCTTAACAATGGGTGTAGCTACCTCAGAGTTCTCCACTGTGGAGGCCTCTACAATCTGCACTAATTTACGAGTTGCCCCGAGGGTGCCAATGTGTGGAGGGTTTAACATGGCAGCCAATGTGTCTAAGAACTTTAAACTTTTGGCCATTGCTACTGAATACCTCAAAATTAGGGTTTTAAACTGACATATTCTATTATGTAAACTTCACAACTAAAATTGCATCCAAATTCCTCCCTACTTAACACCAACTTAAGGTCTAATCAAATCGACAAATAGAGAATGAGAAAGCTTACCAAATTGAAGCTAGGGTTCCACTCGAACCTTGGCACGATGGATCAAATTCTTCCAGACCAAGTTCAAAGTGACCAAGAGGTGATGGGGAGTAAAATGGTAGGAGAAAACTGTTTGAGGTGGAGTCGATTAGGCTGTTAAGACGAAAGATGGGAGAGAGAAGCTCAATCTTGCTCAGTGGAGGCTAGGGCAAAGAAATGAAATGAAGAAAATAAAGAAAATTGTAGGGTTTATAAGGCTGATCCCGTGCCTCGCATGGCTATCGCTAGGTGAAGTAGATTTCTCGCGCACTTATGAATTCAATCTCGCGAGAAGTGTTGTCGCGAAGAAGAACAGAGCCTCGCGAGGTATTCGCCGGGCTGATTTGAAGCCAAGGTGCGCGAGATGCCTCTTTCATCTTTCGCACAGCTACACTGTCTAATTTCGTGAGACTCATGCATGTAGAGCATTAAGTGCCTCGCGAGGTCAGTAGAAGTGCAGGCTTCAGAATTTTACCTCGCGAGATTCCCGCGAGGCTCATATGCAGTTATTCTTTAGATGTTTAGCATGCGAGGTTCTCGCGAGGCAACACAGGCCATTTCAAAGCCCCGCGAGAGCCAAGAATTGAATTGCGAATGTGTAATTTAGGCCTTTTAGCCAAGCGAGAAAGCAACTTTTAACCCTTTGTCTCAGTGCTATACATTAGCCAATGCATCCATACTGTTATGCACCTATCCATTGTGCATCAGCACCAACCCCTTCACATGTACTCCATTTCATCATTATAATTGCATGCCCATTATCAACATCTGTACATTAAAAATACAGAATTCTAAAGATAGTCTTTCAGATCAAATTCATGACATATATTATGAGAGCACCTCAATCATAGCAGCAACAGACATTCACAACAACATCAAGTTCATGCACCCCAAATTCAGATGACCAATATGCACATATACTTAAGACAGAATAAAACAAAACAAGCAAATCAATGTCACACTAAAAATAGTAATTGACAAATTTCTAAGCAAGCCAAAATAAAACACACATTTAACACATATGGTACATATTTTACAAAGCTATGGATCACTGAGCAGTGGGAGGTTCATGTAGGTGAATGGTCTGAGGAGGCTCCACTAAATTTTCTACACAAATTTTTAGCCTTTGACCATTCACTTTCATGATCTTCCAAGACATAGGATCCAAGATCTCCACAACACCAAATGGGGAGGCATAAATGATAGTGTAAGGTCCATCCCATCTGGAGTTTAACTTCCCTGGAAAAAATTTTAGTTTGGAGTTGAAAAGCCAAAACTTAGTACTAGTGTTAAACTCCTTTCTCATTAGCTTCTTATCAAAGAATGCCTTTGATTTCTCCTTATATATTCTAGCATTTGAATAGGCTTCCAGCCTCAGCTCATCAAGATCTGCTAGTTGTAATTTCCTGTAAGAACCAACAGTAGTTAGATCAAAATTCAGTGTTATGATAGCCCAATAGGCTCTGTGCTCTAACTCCAATGGTAGGTGGCAGGCCTTGCCATAAGGCAGCCTAAATGGGGGCATGCCAATAGGGGTCTGATAGGCATTCTTAGAAGCTCATAAAATATCATTCAGCTTTTGTGCCCAATCCTTTCTATTTGTCCTCACAATCTTCTCCAAGATATGTTTGATCTCCCTATTGGAAATTTCAACTTGCCCGTTGGTTTGTGGGTGGTAGGGAGTTGCAATTATGTTTGTAACAAAATACTTTTTGAGGAGATTCTCAAAAGCCTTGTTATAGATATGACTCTCCCCATCACTAATAATAGCTCTGAGGGTGCAAAATCTGGAGAAGATATTGTCTTTTAAAAAGTTCAGGACAACTGTGTGGTCATTTGTCCTTGTGGAAATGGCTTCCAGCCATTTGGACACATAGTTCACTGCCACAAGTATGAAGTTAAAACCCATAGATGGAGGAAAGGGACCCATAAAATCAATGCCCCTGATGTCAAAGAGTTCTACCACAAGGATGGGCTATAATGGCATAAAATCCTTCTTGGAAATGCCCCCAACCTTTGGCTTCTCTCATAGGCTTTACAATGCATGCGTACATCTCTGAACAAAGAAGGCCAATAGAAACCACATTGCAGCACTTTTGCTGCAGTCTTTATGCCATTGAAGTGACCTCCACAGGCTTGCTCATGGCACATATAAAGAATAATGTGAAACTCACTTTCAGGTACACATCTCCTAACCACCTGATCTTCATAATGCTTATAAAGGTATGGATCCTCCCATAAAAAATGTTTGACATGAGAGAAGAATTAGTCTTTGTTTATCTTGGACTAGTGAGGGGGAATCCTACCCACGGTAAGAAAATTGACAATGTGTGCAAACTAGGGCACACTAGACTGCATAGCAAATAGCTGCTCATCAGGGAACAATTCGTTGACAGGTGCTGCTGCACCTTCTTCCAAAATAATTCTAGAGAGGTGGTTAGCCACCATATTCTCAACTCCTTGATCTCAAGATTAAACTCTTGTAATAGGAGGATCCATCTGATCAACCTTGGTTTGGCATCCTTCTTGGCCATAGGTATTTCAGGACTGAGTGATCAGTGAAAATAATAATTTTAGACCCAAGCAAGTAGGGTCTAAACTTATCCACAATAAACATAATAGCTAGCAGCTCCTTCTCAGTAGTGGTATAGTTGAGCTGAGCTTCAACTAGTGATTTGCTGTCATAAGAGATCAGTGCAGGCAACTTATCTTTCCTCTGTCCTAAGATAGTACCTATGGCCAAGTCTGATGCGTCACACATCACCTCAAAGGGGAGTGAGTAATCTGGGGCCTGGATTACAGGAACAGTGGTAAGGCACTTTTTCAAGACATCAAAGGCTTTAAGGCACTCAGCAGAGAAGTGAAATGGCACATCCTGACAAAGCAGGTGGTACAATGGCTTTGAAATTTTGCTGAAGTCCTTAATGAACCTCCTCTAGAACCCAACATGTCCTAAGAATGATATAATTTGCTTGACAGTCCTAGGTGGGGGCAGGTGTGAAATCAGATCCAGTTTAGCCTTGTCAACTTCTATTCTGCTGTGGGAGACCACATGGCCCAACACAATTTCTTGTGTTACCATAAAGTGACTCTTTTCCTAGCTCAAGACCAAATTGGTCTCCTCACATCTTTGTAAAACCAGGTCAAGGTGACTCAAGCACTGGCTAAAGCAACCCCTATAAACTGAGAAATCATCCATAAAGATTTCCAGAAATTTGTCAATCATATCAGAAAAAATTACATACATACATGCACCTCTGAAATGTAGCTGGGGCATTGTACAGTCCAAAAGGCATCCTCCTGTAAGCAAAGGTGCCAAAGGGACATGTGAAAGTAATTTTTTCTTGATCTTGAGGATAAATAGAGATTTGGTTATACCCTAAGTATCCATCAAGAAAATAGTAAAATGCCTTCCCAGCCAGCTTATCTAGAATTTGGTCAATGAAAGGGAGGGGGAAGTGGTCTTTCCTAGTTCTAGAGTTGAGTTTCCTGTAATCAATGCAAACTCTCCAGCCAGTGGTCTCCCTGGTTGGCATCAACTCCCTAGAATTTGTAGTAATAACTGTTATGCCTGACTTTTTAGGTGCCACCTGGATAGGTGACACCCATTATGAATCTGAAATGGGGTAAAATACCCCTGCATCCAACAGGTTTACTATCTCTTTGAAGACCACCTCTTGCATGTGATGATTAAGCTTCCTCTGCATCTCCCTAGAGGGTTTTGCACCCTCATTCAGGTGAATTTTGTTCATGCAAACTGAGGCATCAATGCCTCCAAGATCAGCTATTGTCCACCACATTGCTTTCTTGTGCTTCTTGAGAGCACCCAATAATTTCTCCTCTTTCTCACTAGTGAGAGAGGAGATAATCACTGGAAGCTTATTGTTCTGTCCCAAGAAAGCATATTTTAATGTGTCTAGGAGCTGTTTAAGCTCCAGCTCAAGGAGAATTTCAATGGAAGGTAGAGAAGGTGCCTTGGTGGTTTCAGGAAGGGGCAGTAATGTAGGTTTTCAGCTGGAATGCTGCACTAGGCCCATAGAAGACTCTATTTTTGTGTTGTCTTCTGTCATGAGTGCTTGGGCTTCCTTTTCAACCATACTTCAAATATTTTTCAAGTCATCAACAACATTATCTCAATCCAACAGATTGGATAATTCTTCTTCCACAAGGCCATCTAGTACATCTATTGCACAGCAGTCCTTAATGTCCATCTGAGGTTGCCTAGCAGCATTGTACACATTTAATTAGGCCTTCATGTTCTCAGAGGTCACCTCCATCACCCCTGACCAGCATTATATGCAAGCATTTGTAGTGGCCAAGAATTGCCTTCTAAGGATGACAGGAATTGGGGCTTTACTTTTGCAAGGGTCTATGTCCAACACAAGGAAATCAGAAGGATAGTAGAACTTGTCCACCCCTACCAAAACATCCTCCACCACCCATTGGCCTCCTCTCAGACCTATCAGCCAGTTGGAGCACAACTGATGTAGGTTTTAGCTCTCCCAAACCTAGTTCCTCATACACAGAATATAGGAGCAGGTTCACACTGGCCCCTAAGTCCAAGAGGGCTCTTCCAATAGTGTGGTTTCTAATTATGCAGGAGATAGTAGGTACCCTTGGGTCATGTAATTTCTTAGGTGTGGCAATGGACAGAACTGATTCAACATGTTCAACAATAAAAACCTTTTTGGACAGCTGCACCCTTACTTTTCTCTTTTTTGTGCAGAGGTCCTTCAAGAATTTAGCATAGGCAGGGACCTATTTTATGGCATCAAACAAGGGCAAATTGATCTTGACCTGCTTGAAGGTCTTCACCATTTCCTCCATTTGAGCATTCCCCTTATCAAAAAGAGATGGGCCAGCTAATGCAGAAGGAAATGGTAGCTGTGGGACTACTGGTGCCACAGCTACATGCCTAACCACATCATGATCAAATTTTTTATTTTCTGTTTTCTTGATTTATTGTTTGTTGTAGGGGCTCAAGATCAGCCCCTTTATTTTTCCCTTACTAATCCACAGCAGGGTTGCATTTCTTAGTGCTTCAACAACCACATTTCTTTCATTTTCACTCTCTAAGACCTCCTCAGCTGCTCTGCCCACTAAATTATCAACCACCCAGCCACTTCTTAGGGTAGTGATTGCATTAGCCTCCTCATGCGTAGAGGATGCTTCTCTAATCATGTACTATTGCCCTTTAGGGTTGGCCAAGGGCTGACTAGGCAGCCTGCCCTCTTCTCTTTTGTTCAAAACATTGCAGATTTGACCTAGCTGGTTCTCTATTTTTTTAATGCTTTGCCCATGAGAGTTCATAGTTTGGACCTAGTTCCCCAAATTATGCATTGATGCCAGCATTTACTGTTTGAAGGAAGAGGATATGGGCTGCTGTGGGGGCAAGACGAACTGATTGGGCTGTGGGGTAGGCAACTGAAACTTTTGTATTGGTGGGTATCCTTGGTTAAACTAGTGTTGAGGTCTATATGGAGCTGCCAAATACTGTTGGGGTTGAGGGTATGTATCTTGTCTCCACCTTAAATTTGGGTGGTTTCTCCATGTGTGCCCAGCAGGTTGCTGCCTATATGCTTGGGCAGTATTGGCATGCTCCATAACTAAATCAGGGAATTAATTAGCTGATGGTTAATCTTGAAGTGAATGTGTGGGAGATTGGCATATCAGACATGCCTCTTCCACCTGTACAACCATCCTAGGCTACATCACATTCATCAATTTGTCAAACTTTAAACTCAGATTATCCACCTTCCTTTCCAAATTACTTGCACCTTAACGTCATGCATTCCACCTCTAGAGGTGGACTCTTACACCAATTTAGCTGGGGTATGGCTGTCATTGTGAGACAGTGACTCCTGCTATATGGAATTTTCCCCTATGATGTGAAACAACTCCTAATCCTCACAAACTCTCTTGTGAAGGTAACTACCACCACATGAGGCATCCACCATATCCCTACTCATGGGATTAAATTCTTGGTAAAATACTTGCACCAATTTCCACTATGGAATTTGATGGTGGGGGCATTGTTTTAACATATCTTGAAATCTCTCCCATGCCTCATAAAAATCTTCAGTTGAGGACTGAGTGAATGACAACATATTTGTCCTCATATGACTAGTTTTATTCATGGGAAAGAATTTAGCTAGAAATTGGTTTTGGAGGTCACTCCATATCTGAATGTTATTGGCTAGGAGATTAGAGAGCCAGGTGTTGGCTTAGTCCTTTAAGGAAAAAGGAAAAAGCCTCAGTTTGGTGGCTTCAGGTCCCAGGCCAGCAATATTGAAAGTGGTGTAAAGTGCCAAAAATTGGTCAATGTTCTTGTAAGGATCTTCCTTATTGAGCCCATGAAAATATGGCAGTATGTTAATAGTGGAGGACTTGATTTCATAATTTCCCTCAACTGATGGGAATTGTATGGAAAAGGGAGATGTATAATCCCCAGGTGCATTGTATTCCTTCAGACTTCTTTGCTTCTCAGCCATGACAGTTGGCTCAGTTTCAACAGTAGGGGCTGGTGTGTTATTTTTAAGTCTAAGGACCCTCTTAACCTCAGGGTTTAGAGGTTCCAACTCAGGGTTAAGGGACCTTCAACCAAGCATACACACACAAAGTTAGTAGGTAAAGAAACTGCTCACAGCGCACAAAAAATTTATAAACAAAAAATCACAACTAATAGATATACAACTAAACTATTAACAGGGAATTCTACACCAATGGACTAAGTTTTAGGGTAAAAGAAGTACAAACAGAGCTAGCTAAACTCCAGCTGCAGCTCTAGCTTTTCCCTTCTACTGTTGTCCAAGTCTGCAGGAATCCCACAAAAATCAGTAGTACTTTTTATTCTATTTAAGGCACAGCTACAAAGAATTTTTTAAACTGAAATATAATACAATTCAGGTCTACTAAAAAGATCAAGATCCTCGACAGCGGAGCCAAAAACTTGTTGAAAGGCTTTTGCTGCTTCTTTTTATTATAAAAATGATAAAAATAAAATAAAGGAAGTAAAGTAAAATAAAACTAAATGAGGAATGAATACAACACAAAACCAAATCACAGACCTACAAGAATCCAGGGTCTATTGTAGCAAGTTTTAAGTAAGTAAGAGTTTGTCCCACAGAGAAATTGATCTAAAACCCAAAATGGGCTATAATAGTAGGCCTCCAGATCTGGCTACAGATCTGACAATCCAAAAGAAAGGGAGTTGGGTGACATAACTATACTAAATTACCTATTAAAAGAAAAGAAATAAAGTGCAGTCCTATCCTAAGAAAGGGTTATGAAGAAAGTGGTGATGGTGTGCTAAAATAAAGATAAAATGGTGGGAAGTAAACTACTAGGCTAAATTTAAATCAGTTTTGTAACTCAGATCTAGATCTACTTCAGCAGGAATCCTTGTTGATGTGCTATCAAAAACCTCAGCAAGGAAGGAGAATCCAACTCACTCTTGTGATTCAACCTAGTCCCTTAAGGCTATAACCTGTCCACTTTAATGGTCACAAACTATCCAATAGGGAAGATCAAAGCACACGAAAAAAATTAGAAAACCAATCCGATCAAATGGAGTAGGCTGATCTTAAGGCTATAACCTGTCCACTTAAATGGTCATAGAATATTCAATAGATGTCCTCCACCCAACTGATCAAATCGGAACATTAAAACTATTGCAGACACTATGTTTGCAAGACTACAAGCTCCCCAGATCTGTTACAGATCTGGCAGGCATTCATAGGAACAAATAGTTTTGAAAAACTAGTGAAAATACAGTTGTTCAAGGGCTATTTGGGAACTTAAATGCAGATGGCCATTGCTACAAAGCACTGCAATGGCTCAGCTCACAAGTCTGCAATCACTATAGAAAAGGTTAGATCTAACATCTGATATTGGTCAAGTAACACATAGGAGAGCTAGTTCCTGCAACAACCTCTCACTAGGCTACAAGGTAAAGTGCAGAGGAGAAGAATCCTTCTCAGATCTGTGGCTTGGAATCACCCTAGGGCTATAGTATGTTCACTTAAATGGTCACAGGCTATCCCCAGAGGTGACCCTCACCACAGGGGTGTGAGAAGGAATCTGTAAACTGATGCTTCCACCATGGTTCCAGGGCTACAAGCTCAAGATTTCATGGGCCTTTCAATAAGCTCAAATCCTAAATGCATGCATAGACTGAACAAAGCTATGGAAAAATAGAAAAATAATAGATTGAATGTTCAATTAGAAAACAAATTCCATTGATCACATATACTTACATTGCGATTTCTCAAGGCAGCAGCCTTGTGCATAATAGCCCTTCACAAAATCCCAATGTCTATATGATCCATTATAAAAATAAATAAAACTGCACCTAACTGCTGACAAAGGATTTAGCCAGCAAATTTGAGCTAAGAGAGAAGAAAAAATGGAAAAAGAAGTGATCAAACCCTAACCCTAATCTGCTTTAGCTCACAGCCGACAAAGGTTGAAAGAGAGATTCTTATTCTAAGTTACAAGTATAACTTATATACTCAGTCCCTAATGCCTCGCCTTAGAGAAGAGTAAACCCTAATTTCTCTAGCAGATGTGACACTGTTACAACCCTTGGATGCCTTGGGACGTGTGCCTTGAGATCTAGACCTCAGGATGCGTGCCCTAGACCTAGGGAAATTCCTAAAAGTCCCTGGGGTTAAGACTGAGACGTGGGGAGCCTGAGCTTCGCAAGGCTACCTTCTGCTTATTAATTCTGTCGTGCAGTTGCTTTTTGCTCTTTAGTTCCATCGTGCAGCTAGCAGAGTCCTCGCGAGGTAAGAATTAGCTTGGAAGGTTTGTTCACTTGCATAGGTGGACTTCGCATTATCGCGCAACTGCTCTGGCTTTGAATGCACTTGTGCAGAAGAGTTTGCAGTGCTTGGCTTGCTCGCACAGTAGAACTTCAGAATCTCCTGTCGCAAGGTGCTCGTGTAGATGCCTTTACATCTCGCTCGGGGAAAGGGTTGAGCTTATAAATGTGCGAGAGCTATGCGAGAGAACTTTTGGATCTCTCTCTTCTCCAGAGCCATGCGAAAACTTTGCGAGTTAGCTATTGTTCCTTGTGTAAATTGGCCTCGCGAGATAGTGAACACGGTTAATATATGCCTTGATCCTCTCGAGAACTTCGCGAGTTGGATTTCTGAAGGCTTAGTGTGCGACTACTTCACGAGTTCCTTTGTGTTAATTGCATATGAAGTGCGTGACTGCTACGTGAGTTCTATTATGCTGCATGTAACATCTACATGAGAAGACTTTACTGGTGAATTGAACAGTGTGAGATTAGTCATATGTTTCTCTACTGCAATGCACATGCTTCTATTGCACCCTCCTCCACTCTCATCTATGCTTCTCACATCTGTTGAACTTCTTGGGTCCACTTTGACATGTAAATTGGTCACCATGCTGTGTACCACCATGGTGTTCCATCAATCTCTTGCTCAGCTGTCATCCTTGGCTTGAATACTATCTCTTCTTGGCACCAAAGGCATGGACTTTGTGTTAAGCTGTAAAAGTTATTACTAATCTATAGAACAAGCTAAATAAAAGGTATTAGTCAGCTTTATGGTCCAGCAAAGGCGAGGTTAAGAGGTGAAAAGTGATACTTTTCAGTGAATAACACCTACCATTCAAGAAGTGGTTGCAGCTGCAGCAGTTACATCAGCAGTTGCCACCTCAGCCTCACCCCCCATTCCATCACCATTCACCACCACTCCACCTTCCATTATTATCCCTGCTGCTAGCTCAACTTAACAACCTCCACTGTCTATACCAGCCCCCATACCCATCCAAAGAAACTACAAAAAGAGAGCCTCTAAACTAACTAAAGTGCCCAGTGAACCTACCATACCGATTACCTTACCAGCCCCTATACCAACCATTGAACCTATCCCAGCTATTGCCATACTAGTCCCTCTTCCAACCCCAGTAACCACCTCTATACCGTACCTCCCAACTACTTCCTACATTATACCAGACACCACTTCAATCCCTCCAACCACTGACATACCCCCATTATCACCAGACCTACACAGTGAGCCTATGACCACTAACATTAAACCACCCACCACCTCTGGAACCATAGAAGCTGACACCTTTGACCCCCTAGCCCATTCCATTTAATTTTTCCCCACCCATGAACAAGAACCATTCACCACTACGGGATATTCAGCCATGATGGACTCCATTATGGGGGACATCAGGTATGAGTTCACTTCTCTCCCTGACTCCGCACAGCCCACCCACTTTAATCATGCCCCCACTTCTCCTTTCCAGGCAATCCTAACCACCCCTCCCATAGTCCCTTTCGTACCAGACCATATACCTTAAATACTTACCCTCCTTACCTCCCTATAAGCCCAACTCATGGCCAATACTCAAAACCAGGCTACCATGCAAACCTGCCTCCACCCAATCCAAACCAGTCTTCAAACCTCCATCCCAAACACCCAACCACCTACACATATACCCATACTTGTGAGCACCCCCCTTCCAGATTTACCTCAGACCCTTCCCACTTTGCAAACAGCAACTGCTGCCACACAAACAGACTGTGAGCCCATGGAACTGATTCTGATTCAACCAACCCTAGCCTCTACCTCCACACAGAATGATCCTAAGGTCGAGGAGCTTCCCCTCCACCATTAACCTTTACCTCTACCTCTGCCCAAACTGATTTTGAGGAGGAAGAGCTACCCATTTTACCCATCTTCACATCTACTTCCACTCAAACAGACCCTGAACCAGAAGTCCTATTCCCTATCCCACCTTCTACTACCTCTTCTTCCACCTAAACTGACCCCAGTGACGAGGAGCTAGCAACCACCATTCCATCTCCATCACCTATCCCATCATCCTCATCCACTCCCTACCATAAATTTGATGACCCTACTAAAAGGGCGATTATTCTTACTTCCTCTAATCCCATGCCACCATTTTCCACCCTCACCCGAGCTATGGCAGTAGAGAGGGATAGTTGAGTTCAATATCAGGGTGAAACAGCCATTGCTAGCTGAGATTGCCAAGCTGTAGACTGATCATACCAAAGAAAAGAAGAGACTAGAGTTGATATTGATAAAATCAGTCAATTTATGGCAAGTGTACAAGTAAAAGGCAGAGCAGTGGGCAAAACTTGCTGACACCCTTCAAGCAACCATCTCAGTCATGAAGCCACCCTCATCAGTAGGAGTGTCCATTAAGGAGCCTTCTCAACAGCAGAGCAGCACCAAGCCCAAGAAGCCATCTGTAAAAACAACTAAGGCTGGTACTGCCAGTGCAGACATAGTGAAGAAAGAGAAGAACAAATAAGCAGAAAAATATAACTGGACCCCCAACTTTTTCTTGAACGCAAACTCAGATTCAAATTAGCTTTAGAATTTTTTTGAGTCAGTTTTTGCTTAGGTTCTGTGTTTGCTATCCCTGTATAGTCTCAGTTTTGTGTTTGTTTCTATTTTTGTTTTCTCACTACTGTATATAAATCTTATTAATAAAATTTCTTGTTGTAAGCCACTTTGCATTTTGTTTCATTGTTTCATTTTAATTTTTACTTATCAACTACTTCTTCACCCTACTGCTCCCACATGTATTGTCTCTGAAATAGTGAGGACACTATTTTATTTAGGTTTAGGGGTATGGCAGGATAAATCAGTAAGTAGACCAATGAAATAGTTAACCTAAGGGCAGCAGTAAAAAATTAATTTTGTAATAAATAGAGTGGAATCCACATAAGCAATGTTGAAAATAAGAAAAAATTTAAAACTGATGTAGACTATTTAATTTTGAAATCCATTGAAAAAAATTAACTACTTCCATGAGGTGAGCATCAAGATAAACCTTTCACAATCAGTGCTTAGTGAACCAGTAATGAGAGAAAAAGGTGACAACATATCCATGAAGTTTAATTGAAGACCATACCCAGTACGCTTCAAGCCTAAAATTTTTTTTTTTTAGGAGTGTCTTTGACAACTTTTTTTGCTCTAAGGATTGACAGATTCAACCTCTTTACACTAGAAGTTAGGCACCCCAAGTTAAAACTGTTTGACAGTAATCATGACACTAAGAAAAGGATCAAGGCTTTCATTTGGTCAGTTTGAGCCTAAAGCACCAACCCATTGAAACTGCCCTTTTGCATACACTCTTTGAGCCTTAAATTCTAATTTTTCTTCAATAAACACCAAAGTACTTAAACCTAATCTTGTAGACCCGATTCAACCCTACCCTCACTCTGAGATTTCAGAAGGTAAAGGAGGAGTTGAAGATAAGCAAGCTGGGTTCAACATTTGGTGAATGAAAAGGAGAGAAGTAAACTATAAACAGAAGTGTAGCAATGGTACAGTTGTGGGATTTCATAAAAATAAAAATAAAAATAAGAGGATAACTTCATCAGAAAATTGAAAAGAAGAAGAGAAGCTAGCCACTTTGAATATGAAAAATGTCAATGAAGAAGAAGTATGCTGAATTCAAGAAGGTGAAGCCATGAATCACATCCTACACCTGTTGATTTCTCAGTTTTGAATCCCCTTTATCCCTTCCATTCTTTTTAAACCTCAACCATAAACCACATTACAACCCATCAAAAAGATCTTGTTGATCCTAAGTCAAATGAATTGTCATGTGGATATAAGGGAATGCCTAATCTATGGTGAGAAGTGTGTGATGATGTCAGAAATTAGGAGCAAATGCCTATGCTCATGCTTGCAGACCCATTTGGGGTCAGTAACTACTCTTGGGCTTATGTGAAATGATACACCCTTAAATTCATTTGAGAGAGATAGCCCTGGTAAGCATTGGGTCTGAGATTGAAATTATTGGGGCATTGTTTGAGCAAGAATTTTGATATACTGGTAAGCTTAGTACTATTTTGCACATATTATTTTCTTGGTGTCAGCTGAGTGGATGTGATGAGCATGCATGCATGACTGAGGTGTTAAACTGTTTTCATATACTATTTTTGAACTCCTTTAATTTTGATAGAGCAAGGGTGGAATGAAACTTTATTAATTACAAACTGATTGGCCACCATTTGCACTTTGTTTAGTTGTGTTTATTAAGAAGTTTGTGAGCATCTTCACTAGAAAACCCTCAGGAGATTTCACTCCTTCACAAAGGATCTCCTAGGGGTTTAAAAGGCTTGATGCATATGCTAAATGCATCCGTGCTCCCTACGAAAGTGGCATTTAACCTTTTAGAGTAGTTGTTTAATTTTTCCTTTACTTGAGGACTAACAAAGATTAGGTTTGGGGATGTGTTAAGCACTGAAAAATACCATTTTTCACCTCTTAACCTAGCCTTTACTATACATTGCAGCCATCTAATAATTGTATTTTGAGTGTATTTTGTAGTTAATAGCAAAATTGCAGCTTAGTGCAACTGTCATGCTTTTGAGGCTAAGAAGAGAGAGATTTAAGGCTTAGGGTTGTAGCTGATGGAAGAACAGAGGATAGATCATGGTGGTACACACCATAGTGACCATTTTGGTTGCTGAAGTGGGCCCTAGAAGTCAGACAGATAAGAGAAAGATGGACCCTAGCAGAGGGGACTGCTGCAGCAGGATGTGCACAACAGCCGAGAAGCAAAGAGGGGGCCTCGCACAGTTCAAATTGCCTGAAAAGCTCCTTACACAGTTCTCGCTAAGCTCAAGCCTGCAGCATTCAAGAGCTCTCGCACAGATCTCACTCACTTTACTATAGTAGAGCTTCAGAAATTCATCTCATGAAACTCTCGCGCAGACCCCGCGCGCTTCAAAGACAATGCCAACTACGCGAGAAGCGCATCCCATTCTGGCGAAGTTCAAAGTCCATCCTCATGAGCTGCAATTCAGCCCAGCGAGATCCTCGTAACTTGAGCCACCTGGAGCACCATCTGCGCGTGCTACTTAATGCAAAAGGAACTTTGCGAGACTCCTTTAACTATAATGCCAACCACGCACAGCTTCATGATAAGGCAATATGCAGCACTCATCCTTGCGAAGCTCGGGCTCCTGCCTTCTTAGTCCATCCACAAGGACATTTTGGAGATTTCCCCACTTCTAGGTTATACACCCCGAGGCTCTAACATGTTTACCACATCACAAGGAATCCAAGGGCCACATATGAGCCATGACAGCTATGGCAAATAGAGCATTTCGCCTCCTCTTCTCCTATTGGCCAGAGCAAGATATTTTTTTTGGACAATGTGTATATAAGCTACAATTTTTGTGTAGAAACGGTCTTCCCCTTAACCTAACTTGGCTGGGAGCTCGAGAGTGCTAAGGTCATTTAGGGTTAGGGTTAGGTCATCCTTTTCCTTTTCTTCTTCCTTAGCTCAGCATTTGCTGGCTAAGATCTTTTGTAAGTATATAGTTTACTTCAGTTTGCAATGGGTTTTGTACAAACTTTAGAAGTTGATTTGGGCTTTTCCAGTGGCTGTTGCCTTGAGGGCAAATATTGCAAGTTTTATTTTAAATCAATGCAATGCCATGTTTATAGTTCAGTTGAATTCCTTGTGTTTCTCACATAGAGTTTTATAGGTTTGATGCACCCATGACTGCTTGAGCTTATAGCCCTGTAACCATGGTGGCAGCATCAATTTTCTTATTCTATCTCATCATCTGTGAGGAAAATAACCTTTGGGATAGCCTGCGACCATTTAAGTGGACAGACTATAACCCTGAGGTTGGTCTCAATCACAGATCTGAGATGGATTCTTCTTCGTTGCACTTAAGCTTGTAGCCAAGTGAGAGATAGTTGCATAACCAAACTCTCCTTTATGCTATAATGCCATCCTTAGTTCTTAGATCTGATATTCTGTAGAGATTGCAGACTTGTGAGATGGGTCATTGCAGGCCTTTTGTAGTAATGATCAGCTGAGTCTATGTCCCCATTCAGCCTCGGATTGTATGTGGTTTCCACTGGATTTTTTAAGGGTTGATTGCTCCTATGGATGCATGAGCTTGTAGCCTTGCAAACATAGTGTTTGCAATGATGTTCATGTTCTGATCTGATCCATTGAATGGTGGAAATCCGTAGGATAGTCTATTACCATTGAAGTGGATAGGCTATAGCCTTGAGATCAATCCATTCCCTTGGGTTAGGTGATATTTTTCTACCTAGTAGATGTGCTTGTAGCCATCTGAAGGACTACTGCAGAGTCATTTCTAGATCTGATTTGCATTACTGAGTTACTCTCAAATGCTTACTTATCATCATTTTATTCTTATTTCAACAAACCGCCATCACCCTTCTTTTATCCCTTTCTTTAACTATAGTTTACTGTTATGTTATTAGTTTTAGTGTAATTTAGTGACAACCCAAAACCCCCATTCTTTAGGATTGCCAGATCTGTAGTGAGATCTAGAGGCCTACTAAACAACCTTTGTGGTTCTAGATCAAGTTTTCTTGTGGGACAACCCTTTCTTATCAAAACTTGCTACAACAGGCCCTGGATCTTGCAGGACTGTGTGCATATTTTAGATTGTTGTTTTCATCCATTTCACTCCACCTTTTGATTTATTTTTTCCACCATATTTTTACCACACATTTCTTACAATAATCAAGCAACTCTAAAACATAACCAACAGTAAGCCTAAAGTGAGGATTGAATTCAAACTTGGGATCCGATGATTCCGAGTTTGGATTGATCCAGAGAAAGAAAGACTTTAACATTGGCACCTGCACACAACACTCTGGGCATGGGAGAAAGATTGATCCAAGGATCAAAGCATTAGGCTGATTGGAATAAATAACAATGAAATTGTCATGTTATCGGTATTTAAAATAAGAATTTGCATACTTGCATGATTATAGGCTTATGAATTTTCACTGTATAAATTATATGAAAACAAATTTTGAAAATCATTTTGCCGATGGTTTTCAAACATTTTTGGAAGTTTGTGGGCGTCTTCACTGAAAACCCTCAGGAGACACTACTCCTCCACTAGGGATCACCTAGGAGTTTAACAGCTTGTTGCATACACTAAATGCAATCGTGTTCCCTATGAAAGTGGCTCTTTTAAATTAGTTTATACGTTGTGATAATAATATGCTTTTGGGTTGTGATTTAATCTTGCCTTTGCTCGAGGACTAGCAAAGTTGAGGTTTGGGGGTGTGATCAGACTCAAAAAGTGTATAAATTATCCCCAAATTCTGGCTTTGTTAGACCTCAATTAACCATTAATGAATGATTTTAGTTTGTGTTGTGTTGCAACAAGTGCGAAAGTGTGAAAGCCCGAATTTCCTTACCCAAAAACCCGAGCCGTCGGATCGAGTGTCGGATTTGAACGTAATAGCTCAATTCCTCTGAGTTAAGAGGTGGGAAGAACCAAGCCATTAGCAATGGTAAGCACACAAACATTCTAAAATCAAAGTATGCAAGAGGAAAGCAAACAAGCGAACTAACTATACACATGGGCTCCCACATAACTATTTGCAGAAGGATTACAAAATCAGCCATTCACGTAACCCATAATCACACAAAAATATCCACCGGTGAAGGTCGATCTTCACCTAAATAGTGGAGCCACACATATACACATAGAATTCTTATCCAAGTACTTTACCTTACAAAATTCCAAAATATAACATGCTCACAATCCTCTCAACTAAGGATAATGCTCCTCGGGCCAGTCCTGCTCATCACCCGGGATATAATTAGGATCCTCCTCCTACTCAGGATCTCGCTCTGGATCAGCTCCTACAACTGTGACGTATAGTTGGGAGTGAGCTACAATCCAAGCTTAGTAGGGATATATACAATGCCAAATGATATAAAATCATTCTACTCATGGCATATATGGATAGATAAAACAGTTTGTCAATGACATGATATCAAAAAGCATGCGAGCGTAGGCAAGTACTTGAAAACATGAGTTCATAGACATGTTTTGTCATGATGAAACGAACGTACAATTTCAAATCAATATTAGAAGCAAGGAGACTGAAATTGACTTTCATATAAAGAATGGGATGTCAAGCTTATACAAAACGAGCACATAGGATCATACAATCGAGAATATCACATCACATCACCTAGTCGAGTCACATAGTATTAGTGTGAGTATCCCGTAGCGGGAATAGAGCAGTCCGTAGAGGACATAGGGTTAGTACCCCGGGGACTCCACCCCTCCGTTGGAGATTCGACTCTACTCACATCAAATCATGAGAAAGAGAAAGACTTGGGGCATTGCATCCCGTAACGCGAACTGAGCAGTCCATAGTGGACACTAGATTAAGACCCCGGGGACTCCACCCCTCTCATAGAGGCTCCACTCCTCAGTTGCACACAATCACACACATAACATATATACACGAATAGGAAATGAGCATGAATTGAATCTTACACATGGCATCCTCACGCACATAGGAAACAGACACGTATCATATCAGACTACAGATTTGGGTTTCTCAATAGAACTTAAGAATTAATGCAAGCTAGATGTCAAGTAAACCATGCAAGTTTGTGCGCGGAAACAATCTTAAATCATATACAGAACTTTCATTTATCAAGCACATGACAAAAAGAGACTTTGAAGATGATCTATTCAATTATTTTATCCCATGATTCAAGTCAAGCATATAACTTTGCATTCGAAATTTCCCTACCTTAATTCACATTGAAGCACACGTGTCGATTCCACACGCTCAAATCAAGACGTTTCTCCATGTTTTTTTCCTAATTCACAAAGTCCAATACACGTCTTAGTTATCAGTACTCAATACATTCACACACATATAACTTATAAGCACACACGCCATGTCCCAAGCACATAAATCAAGTCAGGCCAAAACAGAGCATCACGCTCGAGCGTGGCTCAATACCGCTTGAGCGGTTCCCAGTTGCACCTATAGGTATGCTCGAGTGGTTTTAACCCAAGCGAAATAAGCCTAGAATTCCCGCTCAAGCGTAGGCTTCAGGTCTTTTCCCGTTCGACTGGCTCCAATCACGCTTGAGCGGCTTTTCAATGCAACCCTCATATCACGCTCGAGCGGTCATGGCCCGAGCGATTTTGGCCTTTAAATCTCACTCGAGCAGAGGCTTCAGGTGATTATACACTCGAGCGTACATCACAAACCTATCCTCTTTTACAGTGTGATCTGCACTTGCTCAAAATGTCTTCAATAACTTCTCAAGCCAGTTACAAGACACATCACACACACCCTATACGAGTCATCACTTGCTCACAAGATTCCCCCTTCACACTCATCCAATCACACACAATATTCTCATGTATTTATGGATTTTAAACCCGCTATTTACCCTCAAACTTCGAAGCACATGCAAGGGTTCCAACGATCAAACCAAAATGCATCTATTCTCGTGATTCTCACACGTTCGATCCATGGAATCTTTGCATGTGGCTTCGATTATCTACAACCAACATCAAAACTCGAACTCTAAACAAATCGCATGAGTTACGAGGGTTACCTTTATTAGTTTCCTCACATGCAGTGCTCTTCGACTCAACGACGTCAGATTAACACTGTCAAAGCGTCGATTCTATGATCCGCTCGATGCTCTTCGCCTTAATCGAGTGAACCACCAAGTGTGGGTTTCTCAATGGTTGAAGAGAATGATTTCTCTTGAGCGAAAAGGGTTTCAGGAGAGATCAGAGGATTGGCTTTACATGGAATCAAGCAAGAAGGACATTGGCTTCTCTTTCTCTCTCATTTCTCCTCGAGCTGAAACAGACGACTCTTCTCAATGCAATGATTTGCATAGATATGTGAGGTAATGGCTTAATATAAGTGACAGGGATTGGGTGTGCAGCACAAGTACACTAAGGCTATGTGTGCAATAATCACATGGTTCCTAATCTATGGGCCCAAGTGCCCATTTCTAATGGGTCTTATCCCATTCGATTTCTACACGGGTCTTAATAGGATGTAGGTTCTAATGGGTCTTAAGTGACCAGTTTCTCCACTAGCACATGCATTCAAGGTGTCCCCAAAGGGTTCAAATTCTAAATAAACCTAAAAATGGTTTTGGTCTCCAAATGACTGTGAGGTTGGGTCCACATCTATCTAAATTGAATTAGTCCACCTGTGGCTTTAAAAGGACTGGCGCCATATGGTTCTCTAGCGATCAAATTTCTAAGTGGACTTCTTCAGCTAAAGGCCTGGCAGTTAGTGACCTGTCAAGTGTTTCATGCTACACGTGTGTGACTTTATATGGTGTCACATCCTCCCCTCCTTCTGAAAATTTTCATCCTCGAAAATTGCAGAGAGTTGTCGGGGATGGAAGGTACATCGACATTGGTAATGTTTACTAAAAATTCTAGATAATGCTGTTAGGCATTGAAATACAAATTTTCTTAATAGTGTGTGCAAGATTTTGAAAATTTTACTACGAATTCAAAGACGAGGAGTGTATACAAAAAGGATAACTATTGTAGTGTGAAGATCATTGGCTTGTTGATGGATGAAGATATTTTGATAGAGAAGAAAAATCTAGCATTGCATTTCATATTTAAAAAAAAAAAACATACCAACATTTCATTCATTTATTGGCAGAATTTGATGAGAATCATATCACAAACACGCAAATTTCAATATGTCACAATGTGCACTTTCTATGTAGTGAGTTTGTGACATCATTCAATTGTCATAAAAATTAAAGGAATAGCATAACAATACGAGGTCTACTAAGGTTTCGTAGGTTCATGATCAGTCGCATAATATACCATTTTATCACCCTTAACTTAGTGATGTTAGGACTTAGTTTGTTACTAATAAGTTACTAATGTACGAATATTAAGGGGAAATAGTAGAGGAGACCTAAAGTATTATTATTTGTGAAAATGAACTAATAAAGCAATAAAGAGAACGATTGAATGAGAAAGATGAATCGTCATATGCTGAAAGATAAGAAATCGTGTTTTACAATTGAGCAGAAACAAAAGGAAATAAAAGAAATGAGAAATCATAATTTACAATTCTCTAGAAGAAGTTTAAGAGTACAGGCGATACAAGAGAAATGATCAACCATAATAAATAATCATTCTATAGGAAGTTGTGTTAAGAGTAGAGATGAACAATCGAAAAATGAAGAATAGTCTGAAGCATAAAAGCAGAAAATCATGATTTATGAAACAGAGAATGAAGCTTCCTACTACTGTTGACCACGTGAAGATTTACACCGCCATGCATATAAATAGATGAACTCTTGACTTAGAAGTCTGGCTAATCATGGATCTGAGAAGATTGACGAAGAAGATTTTCAGAGGGACTCTGCTACTAAAATAAAGGAGAAAATCCATAATGACATCAACTATTCAAAGCAAGGACAGATAGAATTAGAAGTAGAATTATATTTGATTTCTTTCGTTTTAGTAGTTTTGTTATTAGAATTAGGAGTTTTGTAAACCGACCCTTATGATCTATAAATAAGCAGCTTGGCATAGGAATTAGGCATCAAAGAATTTTACAACATCAATTGACAACTGAGGTCTGTGTTTTATCCCGATCAAAGTAGTTTAGGATTTACAAAGTAACATCATCCATAGTTCTCTAAGGTCTTGGCTGACAACCAAGGCTGAGGAAGCTGAAAGATTGACCCTTTGGATGGTTCTACTTTTGCTTTCTAGTTTAGATTTATTTTATTACAATCTGCTGCTTTGTAAACATCTTAAAGTTTTATTTTGAATTGACGACTCAAGTTGGAATTTGCAGATTAGTGTAACTGTTTTTATTTTTCATCTTTGATTTTCTAGAATTTGATTAATGCCCAATGCTAGAAGACTAAGATATAGTGTAACGGTATTTTGAATTTGTAAACATTCGATAACTGAAAATTATGATTGACGACCATAATCTGAAGAAGGAGGATTTATGGTTTATTCTATGCAATTTAGTTTTAGAAACCATTCTTTATTCATATTTCTCAACTAGTTTAGAACCTTAAAGATAAATATAAGTTTTCAAAAAATTACTTAATATATATAAAAACATATCTTCATGGGAACGATCCTATACTAGCTCTACAATTTTCATTGTGCGCTTGCAATAGGTTAAGACTTAATTAGATACACATATAAGTAGCGATCAGTTCACCTAGCAGTTACACTGCTTGTTCTTGGTTATGCCTCGCTCTGGAGATAGATGGGCCCGATGCTAAGGCTCCTTGATTAAACCTTGAGGTATACTTTGACGTGTACGATTTTGCTTGAGCCAAGAAGGGTGTGGTGGGCATTGCGTAAGCTTTATCCAGTAGGCGTGTGAGGATTTCCTCATGGTAGTCAAGCCTTTGGTGAAGCATGTGGTTGCCGTCACATAGGGTGGACAATTGAGTGTATGTTTGGTAGTGCAAATGCTGAAGGGTGTCCATTTGGCGATTGAACTCTGAAAGAGTAAGGGCATCATTGTGAGGTCCCTGTGGTGACTAGGTTGGGATCTGTTGTGTGCCCTCGGCTACAATTTCGGGTTGGGCTGGTTCTTGTTGGGCACCCTCCTGTAGTTGTCTGAGGCGTCGGTTTTTAGCGTTGAGCCGTAATGACTTTAAGGTCCAGCTCTAGTCGTGCATTGTCCATTGATGGACATTATCGGTTCATCTCTCCTCACAAGCTAAAACTCGATCGGGTTCATCTTCCTTGGCGTCGTCATGATTCTCTAACATTTGAGAAATAAGTCAGGCGTAGGGCATGTAGTTTATTTGTTTGAAGGCTAGGCTTAGCAGGTGATTGTGGGCATATACTATGCCGTCAAAAATTAGTCTAGGTGCGTTCAACCAACGGTCACAGTGTGCTGAAAACAAGGCTTGTAATAGGGGTCCTCTCCGTTCTTGTTCGTGCTGAAGTGGTTAAAGGTTCTTCCTAAATACATCATCCAACGGCCACATCTCGGGTGGCAATTGGGCTTTACGGATAACACCATTGACCACCATACCGTCATCGGCGATTTTAGTGGCAATGTAGTGAATCGGTGTGGCTGGAATAGGCCTAGGCTATCACGGAAGTTCATAGTACAACATATTGTCTTAGCAACGTCATAGACGTTAAAATGAAAGATCCGGTCATCAATTTTAGTGGTGAGAGTTCTGACATGGTCGCCGTCTCCGATTTCCATGTTTTGGTAAAATAATCGGATGAGTTGTGGCTAGTAATTTTTTGAAAAGGCTGAAGCAAAACCTCGAGTTTTGCTCGGCATATATAGTTGTTCGCCCACGAGGTAGTGTCCTCGTCTGGGAAGAGATCCTGACTAAATGACCACTCAGGTTCAAGGATCTTGTTGCTCCACCATGCGACGGGCTTTTCTAGGGTTAATTTTAAAACATTCTTTGATCGTTTCAAAGATTATGATTTTGGGGTTAATGATTTAGAGGGTTTAGAAACTGTTTGCTTCTTGGAAGCCATGGCGTAAAGAAAACAAGGAAAAATCTAAGATTTTAAAAGAAATAGGGGTTTGTAGGGTTTTACTGTTCACAAGGAAGGTGTGCAGAAGATCTAGGACCTAAATCCGGATGAATCTCACACGAGCGCGATCAAATGGCATTCCTTCGAGAAGATTAGGGTTTTTCTTATGGAGGAAGGAAGAAAACGAGCGTTGGAGTGTTTTTGAAACATCTCGAGAATGAACAAAGGGGTTTCTGCCCTATTTATAGACCGGATGGCCACTTGAGCGGTGTCGAAGCATGCTCGAGCATGATTTAAGTGGACGGTTGTTAGGCTATTTTAGATGCTTGCTGCTAACTTTATTGAAAACAATGGTAAGAATGGGTTAGTGAAAATAAATCAAAGGTGGATTAAAAACTACAGAGCAGCAAGTCCAAAAATACACAGACCTACAAGATACAGGGCCTGTTGTAGCTAGTTTTAATAAGTAAGAGTTTGTCCCATAGGGAAAATGATCTAAGGCTCCAAGGGAGCCATCTTTAGTAGGCCCTCCAGATCTGACTACAGATTTGGCAATCCTAAATGGAAGGGGATTTAAGGTCACTAATGTTTAAATCCTAAGGTAACCTAATGCCTAAACTACATAAATGGCTGAGAAGAATGAAGGAGTGTGAGAAATTAAATATAAAAGGGTGAGAAGTAAGTTATTAGGTACAGATCTGATGGGTTTTATAACTCAGACTCAGATATGCTGCTATAGAAGTCCTGTCCAATGGCTACATTATCACCAAAGAGGAGAAAGGATCCAACTCACCCCTGTGCCATGATCCAATCCCTTACGGCTATAACCTGTCCACTCAAATGGTAACAGACTATCCAATAGGGGAACCACAGTCCATAGATGGGTCAGAACATGATTATCATTATAGGCACTACTTCATCCAGGCTACCAGCTCAAGAATCCATAGGAACCTCAACCTCTAAAGTTCTGTGTGTGGGGCATAGGCCTGCAATGTGCACTAGCCTGGACACAGAGGACCAGCAAGAGTTTGAGTATTAGCTTTAGGCCTAGCTATTCACTTCTTTGGAAAGACAGCAGTGATCCAATCACAAGCCTACAATCTCTACAGCCAGATCAAATCTGCCATCTGATGGTGAGTTTATACAAATACAGGGGAGTCTGTCTCTACACAATCTCTCACAGGGCTACAAGCACAAGTGCAGAGAAGAAGAATCTGTCTTAGATCTGTGGATTGGCCTCACCCTAGGGCTATAACCTGTCCACTTGAATGGCCACAGACTATCCACAGAGGCTATCCTCCTCACAGAGGTTTGAGACAGAACGAAGAAAATTGCTACCACCACCATGTTCACAAGGCTATCAGCTCATGCTCCCATGGGAATTCAGATTTAGTGGATCCTGTGGTGGGGCATAGGCCTACATATGTGCCTAGCCTAGACACAGAAGTCACTTGGATCTAAATAAATCCTTAAAAATAATCCTCCATTGCTTACAATACAACTTAGCAATGGAGGATCTCAAGGCAGCAGCCTTGTACAGAACAACCCTCAACCTTCAATCCCATACATGTATAAGATCCTATTATAAAACTCTATTAAAACTATTCCAAATAGACATACAAAGGCATAGCCAGCAAGTGCTGGACTATGGAGAGAAGAAAAAGGAAAAAGAAGCTGCCTAAACCCTAACCTTGGCCTACTTGACCTCTACAGCTGATTTAAGAAGATCAAGTCCCCTAAACCTAAACTAGGCTTAGGCTTATATAGCAATTAGCTGTGGGAGCATTAGGGTTAGGAAAACCCTAATTTTATCGATGCAATCATGGTCCATTTATGTTCCTTGGATGCGTCGGGGCGTGCGCACGGAGATTGGAGCATTGGAGTGCATGCCCTAGTTGCTGGAAGTTCCCAGATTGCCCCTGCAGAAGTGGGGGGAAGTTAAGATCCCGAGCCTCGCTAGGTAGCAAGAGTTTTCAGGTCTTGTCGTGTGATAGAGTTGTCATCGTGGGATTGATACTTTGGTCATCGCAGGAATGCTCTGGTCGTCGCGGGATTACACTTTCCATTTGAGTGGCACAGGAATCGCGTGTGCAGTTGATTTCTTGGTGAATCTCGCGGGGATCCTTGCGATGAAGCAATATGCGTAGGCCTCTGGATTGCACAAGCAGTTCCCTGAAGATCTGCATCCCGCGGTCATTATGCGACAGCTGCGCACCAGAATGCCTAGAGCTCTCTCTCCTCAGTGAATCGTGCGAAGATTAAAGGCTCCTCTCTTAAGCTGCACAAGACTACGCGAGCACTTATAATTGAGCCTCTCGAGAACTGCGCGAAGTCTACTTTTTGGGCCCTTCTGTCATTAATCTGCACGAGAACAGCGTGAGTAGTTGCTGTGCGGCCTTCAGAAACCCGCGACAAATGCGCGAACCTTTTCCTCTGAAACAATTGAACCCTGTGACATCTGCGCGAGGCTCACTTCTTAACTTGTTGCTGCTGTGCTTTCCCTATGCTGCAACCATGTTCTGTCTGGATTCAACTTCCTTTCTTCTGAGGAACTTCTGGGGCAAAAGTAGGCTTATTGGCATGGTTAGGGCCTTATCTGCAGCTGCTGCTTATTACCTACAAAATGGGCTTAACACACATTTATTAAATGACTAAGGGTCTAACAGAGATTAAGTTAAGGGGTGAAAGGTGGTACTTTTAAGGTCTTAACACACCTCCAAACCCAATCTTTGCTAGTCCCTTAGCAAAGCTTTAACTAAACAACTACACCTAGATTAAATGCCACTTTCATAGGGATCACGGGTACATTTAGCATATGTACCAATCCTTTTAAACCCCTAGGGGATCCCTAGTGGAGGAGTGAAGTCTCCTGAGGGTTTTCAGTGAAGATACCCACAAACTTCACCATTAGAACAGTTAAGTATAGTGCAGTTTATGACAACACAGATTTGAATGTATAAAGCTTCATTCCACACTCATTCTTTAAAATTTAAAGGAAACTGTAGTAGTAACGTTGGCCATTTAAACTAAAAAATTTTTAGCATGTGTTTGCATTTCCACCAATCATTTTACATTAGAAATTCAATGTGCACATATCAGTACCAAGCTTGCCTTAAATTCGAAAATCAGGTTAGATACAACTCCACTAAAGTTACAAGTCAGACCCAATTCTCACCAGAGCTATCTCTCAACAATGAATATCTAGGGGTGCTCACATTTAGAGCAGCTCAAGAGCAGTTACAGACCCCAAATGGGCCTGCAAGTATGAGCATAGGTAAAGCTTCTAATTTATGACATCCTCATGACTTTTCACCATAGATTAGGCATTCCCTCATCTCCACCTGACAGCTCATTTCACTTTGGATCTTCCAGGTCTTTTTGAATGGGTTGTAATGTGGCTTATGAGTGAGGGATATAAAGAATGAAGGGGTAAAAAGTAAATCAAAATTGAGAAATCAACAAGGTAAGGAGTGACTCATGACTTCACTACCATCATTTCAGCACAACTTCATCTTACTTGATATATTTCAGAATCAAAGTGGCCAATTTCTCCTCTTCTTTTCAATTTTCAGATGTTCTTCTCCAAACTTCTCTTCCTTTTTCTCTTTTTCTTCTTTTTTATATTTATGATTTTTTATGATGAACTGTCACACAAATACCACCAACACTGTTGTTCATAGGTTACTTTTCTTCTCCTTCTACCAAATGTTGGACCACTCTCACTACCTTCAACTCCTCCTTTACCTTATGAATTCTCAGAGTGAGGGTAAGGTTGAATCAGGTCATGAGGTTAAGGTGCAAGTACTCCAGTGTTTGTTAAAGAAAAATAGGACTTTTTGAGGCTTAAAGAGTGTATGCAAAAGGGTAGTTTTAAAAGGTTGGGTTTTCAGGTTCAAACTATCCAAATGAGGGCTTTGAATCATTTCCTTAGTGTCATGAGTGCTGTCAACCAGTTTTGATTTAGAGGTGCCTAACTTCTAGTAAAAAGTGCTGAGTCAATCAAACCTTAGAGCAGAAAAAAATACCAAAACACTCTTCAACAGAAATTGATGGGCCTAAATCTCACTAGATATAGTCTTCTTTTTAACTCATGGAGTGTATTTTTACCTTTTTCTCTCCTCTTAGGTTTACTAGGTACTAATTTAACATTTCTAATGTTAGCTTCATGGTGGTGCCAAGATTCAAACATTTTTAGTTTCGAAATGTCTGCAAAAATATTTTAATTTTCCACAAATTTCCTCATTGCAGCAAGTTAGGTGGAAATTGACTTTATTCATTCCAATTACACCACCACTACTGCACGAAAGTTAATTATTCTATTGGCAGACCTACCCTGCCACACCTCCAAACCTTGAGGAGCAGTGTCCTCACTGGTTCAAAGGTCAGAAAGTGCAGGGTAGTAGTCAGGAACAAAGAAGTAAACACACTCAGATAATGTACACAAAGCAATACAAACAAAAGAATCTATTATCTTAGAAATACATGTACAGTTGTAATTACAATAACAAGAAAAGAAATGCAAAGGCAAGAAAACCCTAATCTACAATCTAGGTTTTAAGAGGAGGAATCTGAATCTGAATCTAAATCTGTGAACCAGTCCCAGCCCATCTTTTGTGTATGTTTCCTAAGTGCAGCTTTGTCCTTTTTCTTCCTTGTTTGCTTCTTAGTTGGACTCTTTTTCTTCTTTGCTTTGCTCTCAGTTGGACTCTTTTTCTTTCGCTGCCTTGGTTTCTTTGATTGGGCTGGTGGTTTCTTCATGGTTGGAGCTTTTGGTGCCCTCACCCTCATTTTTCTTGTTTTGGGTTCAGGAGGGATCATAGGGGATTTTCCTTTATCTTGCTCAGGGGGGGCTACAGGGGCTTTCCCTTTGGCTGGCTGGCCATGTGGTTATGCCTCCTCAGACTGGGCAGCTGGCTCTTTGCCAATTTTAATAGAGGCTGATGTGGGAGCAGTCCTCTTAGCAGTGACTTTCCTCTGTTTAGGATAAGTTTGCTCAATAGGTGGTGATGAAGGAGGGGCAGCATGAGACTTTCCTTTATCTGACTGGCCATGTGGTTGTGCCTCTTCAGACTGGGCAGCAGGGGTTTGGGTAGCTTGAGGCTCAGGTGCTGGCATGAGGATAGAGAGTGGGGTGGGCTGCTGAGCTGCAGTTCTGACAGTAGAAATGTAGCTTCCAAAGAGGCTATCTGGATTTTGGCTTTGAAGAGGTCAGTTTCGTGGATTTCCTTTTGAAGTCTGAAGATTTTTTGGGCATTGTTGAGTCTTTTTTCGAACATTCTTGCCTTCATCCTCTCCACATTGGTATTTACTTTCTCCAGCTCCAGATTCATCTGATGATAAGCAGCCATAGTTTTTGCCTTCTCAGAGGCCTCCAAGATGTTGGTCCACCCAAGGGAAATACCCAGTAGTTGCTTTTTGTGGGCTTCCTCAAGTTCAGCAATCTGCTGCAGCAGGGGGGTCTCAATGGATTGCCTAAGTTGGGCCATGCCCCTTAGGACATCCCTCCTAAGGTAGGGATTGTCTCTCATGGCATGGAGGATGGTGAGGTAGGGAGGGATGTAAAAAAAATATTTGGGTGCGATAGGAAGAGAAGAAGTGGAAGGAGCAAAATGTGATTGGTCCTGGGTGGGGGAAGTGGTGTTATCAGTGGTTAAGTCTAGTTGTGGGGGGAGGGTAAAAAGTTTTGGGTCTGTTTGGGTGGATTTGTCAGTGAATGTTGGCGGGGGTAGTATAAGAGGTGGGATTGAAGGCATAGGGGGGAAAGAAAATGAGGTAGGCTTAATAGGGGTAGGTGGTGGTGGGGAAGGGAAAAAGGGAATGGCGGGGGGTATGAAAGGGAATGGTTGGGTTGTGGTGTCAGGGCTAGAAGGGTGAAGGACCAGTGGGGTTTGATTGGATTGTTGAGGGATGGGTTGGTTTGTCAATGTCTGAAGTGTGGATTTGATGGATGTGATTCCTGTTTGCATCTGGTCCTGTGTGTGTGGTGGTGGATAGTTGTGATTGAATTCCTTGTATGAGGGAGAGGATAAGTGTAAGTGTGTCTGGGTTGGGAGGTTGAGATTGTGTAGAAGATGGAACAGGTTGAAAAGGGGAGGAAGGGGCATGATGGAAAGGGGAAGGAGGAGGAGATTGGGGTGCTGGTGAGTGATGTATTTGGGGAGTCCGGGAGGGGGGTGTAGTGGGTGGGTATGGTGTCAAGGAAACTAGCTATAAAGGCTTGGAATCCGGTTGTTATGTTAAGGTTGAGGTCTATGTCTGTGAGTGGGGATGTAGTAGGCATGGCTGGAGTGGTGTCTTGGTCGATGTGAGGTGTGTCAGTGGGAAAAAAGGGGATTGTGGGTGGTGGTAGGGATATGGGGGGGTTGTGTCTGTGATTTTCTTTTTCCTGTAAGATATCAGTGGAGGGCTGTCAAGTGTTTGTGAAGATGATGGGGGTATGGGGGCTGTGTATTGAGGTAGTGTAGGGGAAGGGGAGGGGCTGACATGGGGGGTGGTTTCCTCCCAGGTACCAATCATAGGAGAAAGGGGTGTGGGCATGGACAATGAAGACAGAGGTGGGTGAGAGAGAGATGGAGTAGGGGTTGTTGTCAGGATAGGGGATCCTGGAGTAGCAGGTGGGGGGATGTGGGGGCTACTGCAGCAGTGGTAGTGACAGGCTCTAGAATCACCTCTTTGGTAGCAGGGGTAGGCCTTGTAATAGCTTCCTTGGGAGGGGCCTGAGCCTCAGCTTTCTTCTTCTTTTGTGTTTCCATCAGGCTCCTTCTGATTCCCCATTCCCTCTTGGTAAAAGTTGTAGGAGCGAGGGTGGTAGTCTCCTCTCCTTTTGGTATCTTGTACCCCCCTTCAAAAGCAGCTTGGTGATGACTCTGGCATAGGGAAGTGTGTGTGGCTTCTTTTTCTACCCTAGCTTCTCCACCAAGTCCTTCATTGCTTCAAAAATTAACCAAGCTGCATGGAAGCCATGGCCCAAAGAGAAAGAGTAAACAACATCAGCTATAGGAGTCCTCCTCTCCTGCTGATGACCTGAGCAGTAGATGTTCTTTCTCAGGACCTGGTCAATGAAAAGGAGCCCAGGGTCCAACTCTCTTCTTCGGATAGAATCCCCTGAGGCCTTTAATCCTCTAGTAAGAGCCCTCGCAATGGTATCAATTGAGGCACTCAGGGTGGGGCGATATCCACAGCTAGTGTCGAATGCAGCTGGGATGCCCAATACTTCTGCAATCAGCTTGGGGCTAATTAACATCTCAAAATGGTCAATCAACACAAGAAAACCTCATTGCCCATCTTTGTCCTTGGTGACCCTGATGTGCTGATAAAAAAGTTGCACTAGCCTAGGGTAGGCTAGTGCTGGAATTCCTTTCATCAAGGGGGTCAGACCAGACTTGCTCATAAATTGAACGGCAGGGGCAGAGAGAGGCTCCATCTCAAAGAAGGGCAGGTCGAAAGTTGTTTCAGGCTCTAAGGGGATTAAAGCCATGAGTTTAGAGGGTGTAGAAAACTCAGGGGTTGGCTCCTCCACCTCCTCAACCACTTCCTTCCCTTTTTTCGGTGCCTTAGAAGTCTTGACTTTCTTAGGAGTGGTCTCAACAGGGGCCTTACCCCTAGCCCTTTTCTTTGGTGCACTCTTAGGGGCTATTAGAACCTCTACTTTTAAAGATGAAAAAGTGGAACTGAGATCTGAGTGCTTACCCTAAAATAGTAGGGTTTGATTTGATTTGACGCACAGTGCACCACGAGATATCTGAGCAGAGGGCAACTGATGGGGATGACGTTAGGAACAAATCTGTAGGATCCTGGTGTGAATGATGCGTTGTAGAATCGACGCTAGAGGAGAGAGGTAGAAGAGCGCTGGAAGCTAGGGTTTCACTGGATGGAGAAGAAAGAGAGTACTGGGAATGGAAACAATCGCGGGTTTGGTATACTTATCGCTAGGCTTGGCGCGCTCTGGAAATATCTGGTCATGGGATTGGAATTGAAACTAGAGATGGTGTAAATTTAAGTTGGATTGCGTGAAAGGCTCTCAGGTTTACCTTGGAGCTCGCGACAGCTAGTGAGGAATTCTATTTGAATTGCGCGAGAGTCTCCCAGGTGCCATTTTGGACCTCGCGGCAGCTATTGAAGTGCTCCATTTGGATTGCGCGAGAGGCTCCCATGCTTACCTTGGAGCTCGCGACAGCAAATTAAGTATTCCATTTAGATTGCGCGAGTCTCTCAGGCCTCATTTTGGATCCCGCAACAGCATATCAAAAGAGCATGCGCTCTTCATTCTGCCATTTGCATTTGTGTTGTGGCTGGATCCTTAGTAAAACTCACCACCAAGGACACCCCCAGACACTTTAAACTCAAACATTCAAGCATAGGCAGCAAAAATCATTATCCAAACATCGTGCATTCAATCAAAAACCACCAATTCAAGAGCAGTATTCATCAAACCAAACATAAAAAAGAAATCAGACCAGAGAGATACAGATTTAAGTGAGGCCACTAAAATTTCCTAAAAAAAATTTGAGCAAAAGAAGGCAATACAAACCTAAGAAAATCAAAGTACATATGATACGACATGGACACATCTATGGATCAGTTAAATGAAGGGTCCCTTGAAAGTGAATGGTGTCCATAGGTTCAGCAGGTTTTTCTAAACAAGGCTTAAACCTCTAACCATTCACTTTCAAGGTTTTCCCAGGCTTGAGATCCTTGATTTCCACAGCACCAGATGGAGAAACATTCATGACAATATAGGGACCTTCCCATCTGGATTTCAGTTTGCTAGAAAAAAATTTAAGTTTGGAGTTAAACAGCCAAGCCTTATCACCAGCCATGAAACTCTTTCTTAACAAACCCTTGTCAAAGAAAACCTTAGACCTTTCCTTGTATATCCGAGCATTGGAATATGCATCCATCCTCAGCTCATCCAGTTCTGACAGCTGCAACAACTTGTGATGACTAGCAGAAGTTAGGTCTAGATTTAAATTTTTTATGGCCCAATAGGCCCTGTGTTCTAACTCCACTGGGAGATGGCAAGCCTTGCCATAAACCAATCTGAATGGGGACATCCCAATTGGAGTCTTATAGGCAGTCCTATAAGCCCATAATGCATCATTTAGCTTATCAGCCCAGTCCTTTCTGTCAGTCCTCATTGTCTTCTCAAGGATATGCTTGATCTCCCTATTAGAAATTTCAACTTGCCCACTGGTTTGTGGGTGATAGGGAGTAGCAATCCTATGGGTGACAGAATATTTCTTGGGCAAGCTCTCGAAATTTCTATTGCAGAAGTGGCTACCCCCATCACTGATAATGGCTCTAGGGGTGCCAAATCTTGAGAAGATATTCTTCTTTACAAAATTGAGGACAACTTGATTATCATTGGTTCTTGTGGCAATAGCTTCTACCCATTTTGAAACATAATCAACTGCCACTAAGATGAAATGATAGCCATTTGAAGGAGGAAAGGGGCCCATAAAGTCAATACCCTAGACATCAAACAGTTCCACAACAAGGATGAGTTGCAAAGGCATTGAGCTTTTTTGGACAACCCTCCTAATCTCACATGTCCTGTAGTGTGTATTGGCATCTGTGAATAAAGAAGGCCAATAGAACCCACACTACAAGATTTTGTCAGCTATTTTTCTTCCACTAAAGTGGCCCCCACAGGCATTTTCATGGCACATGGCCAGAATACTGGGGACATCACTTTCGGGAACATATTTTCAGATGATTTGGTCTGCACAGTATTTGTATAAGCAAGGTTCCTCCCAAAAATAGAATTTGACCTATGAGAAGAATAGGTCTTTGTCCATTTTGGTCCAATGGGCAGGAATCTTACCTATAACTAGATAATTTACAATGTGTGTATACCAAGGAACCAAGAATTGAATGGCAAACAATTGCTCATCCGGGAAAACATCATTTGTAGGGTCATCAACACAATTTTCCAACATAATTCTAGACAAGTGGTCAGCCACAACATTTTTCACACCCTTTTTGTCCATGACTTTAATGTCAAACTCCTACAACAAGAGTATCCATCTAATCAGCATGGGCTTAGCATCTTTCTTGGACAATAGGTATTTCAATGCTGAGTGGTCTGTGAAGATTACAGTTTTAAACCCAAGTAGGTAAGGTCTAAATTTGTCTATAGCAAAAACCACTGCAAGAAGCTCTTTCTCAGTTGTGGTGTAATTCAGCTGAGCTTCAGCAAGTGATTTGCTGACATAGGCAATGACCACTGGCAGCTTATCTTTCCTTTGGCCCAAAACAATACCTATTGCCAAGTCGGATGCATCACACATCAGCTCAAAGGGCAGTGCATAGTCAGGTGTTTGGAGCACAGGGGAAGTGGTGAGGCATATTTTCAAAGTTTCAAAAGCCTCTAGACATTCAACAGAGAAATCAAAGGGAACATCCTGACAGAGCAGGTGGCACAATGGTTTAGCAATTTTGCTAATTGTTTAATGAACCTCCTGTAGAATCCTGCATGTCCAAGGAAAGATCTAATTTGTTTGACTGTTCTTGGAGGGGGTAAATTAGAAATGAGGTCAACTTTGGTCTTATCTACCTCAATCCCTTCACTAGAGACTACATGGCCCAACACAATACCTTGTGTTACCATGAAGTGGCTCTTTTCCCAACTTAAGACCAAATTGGTCTCCTCACATCTTTGCAAGACCAGGTGGAGGTGTTGCAGACATTGGCCAAAACTGTCCCCATATACAGAGAAATCATCCATAAAAATTTCCAAGAACTTGTCAATCATATCAGAGAATATGGCATACATACACCTCTGAAAGGTGGCTGGTGCATTACACAGCCCAAAAGGCATCCTTCGGTAAGCAAAGGTGCTAAAAGGGCAAGTAAATGTAGTTTTTTCTTGGTCGTGAGGGTGCACAGGGATCTGGTTGTACCCTGAGTACCCATAAAGAATGCAATAGAAAACTTTTCCAGCCAACTTATCTAGAATTTGATCTATGAAGGGGAGAGGGAAGTGGTCTTTTCTGGTTTTAGAGTTGAGCTTCCGATAATCTATGCAAACCCTCCAGCAAGTGGTCTCCCTAGCTGGTCTCAGCTCTCCAGACTCAGTTGTGTTGACTGTTATGCCAAATTTCTTGGGCACCACTTGGATATGTGCCACCCATTCAGAATAAAAATGGGGTAAATTACCCCAACATCTAGCAATTTAATGATCTCTTTTAGGACCACTTCCTGCATGTGAGGATTCAATTTCCTCTGCATTTTCCTGGAGGTACTGAGTCCTCCTCTAAATAGATCATATGCATACAGATTGATGCATCTATCCCTCCTAGATCCGCAATGGTCCAGCCAATTGCTTTTTTGTGCTTCCTCAAGACTGTTAGTAATTCTTCCTCTTGCTCATTGGTAAGAGAGGAGGAGATAATTACAGGAAGTTTATCACCTTTCTCAAGGAAAGTATATTTTAATATTTCTGGAAGCTTATTGAGATCAAGATCAGAAGCTTGTTGGGTGGATGGCAAGATTGGTGCTTTGTTGGTTTGAGGAAGAGGTAGCAATGTAGGTTTCCAAATGGAATGCTGCACTAAGCCCACTGAAGACTTTAATGTGGTCGAGTCTTCTGTCATAACAGCTGGGCTTCCTTCCTCTACCAAGTCTCAAACTTCAACTAAACTTTTGAAAATGTTGCCCCAATCCAACAGAGTGGGTAATTCTTCTTCAACAACTTCCTCTAGTACATCCACTGCAAAGCTTTCCTCATTGTCCAGCTGAGGGTACTTTACACTGTTGTACACATTCAGTTCAACCTTCATGTGTCCGAAAGTTACCTCCATAATTCGTAACCTACATTGAATGCATGCATTGGCAGTGGCCAAGAATGGCCTGCCCAAAATAACAGGTATAGTACTCTTGTTGCAGCCCATGTTCAAAACCAGGAAGTCTGCAGGGTAGAAGAACTTGTCCACCCCTACTAAGACATCCTCAACCACTCCCATAGGTCTCCTTTCAGACCTATCAGCCATTAACAGCACAATGGGGGTGGGTTTTAGCTCCCCCAAACCTAGTCAGCCGACACACACCTATGGGCGAGTTTACACTGGCTCCACGGTCTATTAGGGCCCTTCCAATTGTGTAGTCTCCAATTATGCAAGGAATAGTGGGTATCCCTGGGTCTTGCAACTTCTCTGGCATTGTTATGTTTAATACAAAATTAATTGTATCAGTTGCAAAGATCTTTCTGGACAAATGGCCTCTAGCTTTTCTTTTATGGGTACAAAGGTCTTTCAGAAATTTGGCATAGGCTGGGACCTGTCTAATTGCATCAAGCAAGGGCAAATTGATTTTACCTGCTTAAAGGTCTCCATCATTTCCTCTATCTGTCCATTCCCCTTATCAAAAGGGGCAGGGCTACTCAAAGCTTGAGGAAATGGCATCTGAGGTACTGCTGGTTCCTCAGCTGCAAGCCTGTGACTAAACTTTTGTTTTTTTCTTTTTTTATCTTTTATTTCCTGCTAAGGCTCAACTACACCCTCTTTATTTTTCTCTTGTTGTAGGATAGCAGGCAACTCTTGGCTCTGTGCTCTAACAAATTCTTTTTCACTTTCATTCAAAAATTCTTTGGAAATGACCTCTCCTTGTTCCTTTCCAATCTGGTTGTCCACCAGCCTGCCAGACCTTAGGGTTGTGATGGAATTAGCACCCTCAAAACTTGAGGAAGCTTCTCCAATCAAATATTGGCCCTTAGGGGTGGCCACTGGCTGGCTTGGCAACCTATCCTCTTCTCTTTTGGCCAAAGCATTGGATATTTGCCCTAGCTGCTCTTCCATTTTCTTTATGCTTTGACTGTGAGAGTTCACAGTCTGAGTCCAGGTTCCGAGGTTTTGCAATAAGGCCAAAACCTGGTCCTCAAAAGAAGTATTTCGGGGCTGAGGTGGGGGAACTACCAACTGATATTACTGCTGGGGCAGCTGCTGATGTTGGAAATTTGACCTTGTGGTACATCCCTGGTTAAATTACTGTTGTGGCCTTTGAGGTAAGGCCAACATCTGTTGTGGTTGCATGTAATTATCTTGTCTCCAACTCAAATTTGGGTGGTCTCTCCAAAATTCTTTTTTATCCAAAAAAAATTGGATTTGTAAGCATTTGATAATGTGTTTCTTGAACTTGAATTCTTTTTTATCCAAAAAAAATAATGAAAACGAAGCTTGATTTCATCGATTGGATTTTTAATAAATCAACTCTGTATTTTTGTCTAAAAAGATGTATATTGGTATTATTTTTTCTCCACTGAGCTTGGATGAAGCTCACCCGTCGACTATACATAATAGGTACAAGCTGTGATCGGGACTTGGAGATTTTGGTGAAACTTTCTGTGCCGCAGACCTTCCATCAGAGAAGGTTTTAATCGGAGGCCTTAGTAGTATTTTGGGTGTCGTTAAGCTTGAGAATAGGTACATGTAATGAATTTGTAAATCAGATGTTTATTATGTGTTGTGTTCACCACTGTTAGGTGACAGTCGGCTGTCATCGGTGGTTCTTTTGTTTATTACATGTATAAGCTTGAGTTTTTGTTCTGCCATTTTTACTGCATGAAAATTTTAGTCTATTTGCTCGTTTGATGGGCCATATCTGTATGGAATATGATCTACGATCCGACGGTCTAGATTTTTCCATTCAATAAAAAAGAATTATTGGGAAAATCTGGGCTGTCACATTCAACTAGCTTTACAAACCCTTCAACGAATCTTCTGTAGTATCCGGCTAACCCCAGAAAACTATGAACTTCAGTTACCGTTCTGGGCTGCTCCCACTTCACTACAGCTTCTATCTTTGTAGGGTCCACTTCTATACCGGCCTCTGAAATAACTTGCCCAAGAAAACTCACCTGCTCTAGCCAGAATTCACATTTACTAAGCTTCGTATATAGCTGAGATTCTCGCAAGGTTTGGAGTGCTAAGCGTAGGTGTTGTTCATGCTCTTCTCTTGACCTTGAGTAAATGAGGATATCATCAATAAAAACAATGGCCCACTTGTCTAAATATGGCTTGAACACTCGGTTCATGAGGTCCATGAAGGATGTTGGCGTATTGGTTAATCCGAATGGCATGACGATAAACTCAAAATGGTTGTATCAGGTTTTAAAAGTTGTTTTCAGAATGTCCTCAGCTTCACTTTCATCTGGTGGTAACCCGACCTCAAATTGATTTAGAGAAGAACTTTGCTCCTTGCAACTAATCGAATAGAAATTGATTCTAGGAAGCAGGTATCGATTCTAGATTGTCAGCTTATTCAGTTGTCTGTAGTCAATGCACAAACGCATAGAACCATCCTTCTTCTTGACAAATAACAAAGGTGCTCCCCATGGGGACACACTTGGCCGAATGAAACCCTTGTTAAGAAGTTCTTTCAGTTGTTCCTTCAGCTCCATTCCATAGGTGCCATTCGATATGGAACCTTTGATACCGGTTCGATACCGGGAGCTAAGTCTATTGCAAATTCTACTTCTCTGTTAGGCGGTAGCCTCGATAATTCCTCATGAAATATATCAAGAAAGTCAGATACAACAGAAATTTCAGAAAGTTTAACTTCTCCTTCCTTTTGGTCTTGCAAGAATGCTAGATAACCCTGACATCCCTTTTTGATAAGTCTCTCGGCCCTGATAGCTGATATCAAGGGTGCTACATTTGGTTGGGTAGCATAGAATCTGAAAGATTTTCCTTTCTTGGGGCTGGAAAGTAATGATCTTTCGAAGACAATCGACGTTAGCGTGATGTTTGGACAACCAGTCCATGCCAATGATCACATCAAATCCTTGCATGTCTAGTAGAATCAGATCCACTTTGGTCTCATGGTCTTCAATAAGAGCGACCACTAATATGCATACGTTCCGGTTGGAACCGAAGCTACCAACATGAATGCTAAAGGTTTCGAGTTGGTGCTTAACTCCATTACGAATTGCAGAGTTACAAAGGAGTGGGTAGACCCTAGGTCAATCAATACTCGAGCCATGTGAAAGCAGATATCCATCACTATGCAAATGCATATGTATAATACCTGAATTTCACATATATATATATATATATATATATATATATGAATATTAGTGTGGTATGTATGTAAATGTTTTAACGTTGCTAGTTAAAGGTATAGCAAGTACTATTTTATTTGGTGCACTTTCTTCATCTAAAATTCGAAGAATTTAACTTGACTAGTATAGAAGGACTTTTACCTTCAATGACGTCGTTGTTAGCTTGTACGTCTTGTATTGTCACCGCATATGCTCAGCCTTGCACTGTAGGCCGAAAAGATCTTTGAGTAGCGATCCTTGTTGTTGCTTCTCCTTTCATCTTTGGGCATTTCCTAATTCTATGTCCCATTTTTCACATTTAAAGCATTCTCCCTTTGTCTTCTAGCATTCCTCAGTTTTGTGAGGTTTTCCACACTTCATACATGATTCCTTTGATGTGGAGGAAGCCACATGAGATGTAGTGCGGGCTGTGGTTGCTGGCTGTACTCTTGGCGCACTCGAAGTCATCGGACTCAATGCACTAATAGGTCTCGGAGGTCGAGGCGGTAGAGCTGCCGGATCAAACAACCTTGATGCTACTGTAGTACTAGGTTGTGATGATGGCGGCATCAAATATCTAGGCCTCTTACTGGCCTATTCCGACACAGATGCAGATGATTAAGCTTTCTTATTCCTGGCTTGCTCATCCCTCCTTCTTTAGGTATCTTCAACCTCCCTTTCTGCGATAAGAGCCAACCTTACTACTCGCTCAAATGTGGTTGATTCAAACAATGATATTCTTCCTCTTAAAACTGGTTTCAATTCGTACTCAAATTTATGAGTTTTCATCAACTCATTTGCTACTAGTGCAGGTGCGAAACGGGACATGCGAGTGAACTTTGTCTCGTACTCACGCATTGTCATGGATCCTTCTACTAGATTCGCAAACTGTATCTCTAATTTTCATTTCTCTGGCACCGGGAAGTACTTCTCATAGAATGTGGTGACAAATTTTGTCCATGTCCAAGGCGTTCCTGGCATACGGGCCCTCTCAACCGATTTCCCCCACGGGTCCGCTTCACCCTCCAACTAGAATGAGGCCCAACTGACCTTCTCTTCTTCCGTGTACCTAAGTCTCAGTAATATCTTTTCAATCTGATTTAGCCACTGCTCGGCCTCCATTAGATCCACCTGCCCATAGAAACTAGGAGGTCTCATCCTCCTGAACTCTTGAAAACCCGATGGGTGACGTCTCTCCGTCAACATAACCACTGCGTTCACTATAGTCTCCAATATTTGTCAATTGTTGTAATTTCTTGGGGTATTTCCATTGTTGTCCCCCATTCCCGATGCATTATTGTTATTTATGGGCCCCCATTTGCTCTTGTTGCATTGTTGAGGTTGTTGGTCATGGGAATTTAATTCGCTCCCGAGACTAATCGTTCACCGTTTGTAGTGTCCTCTATATTCACTATCCTTGGTCTTCCCCACCTCGGAGGCATATTTACCTGTCAAGGCCAATAAACTCTAAGTCAGGTCGATTCTAACACTTAAAGTTTAGCTCTAATCCTAATGACATCGCATTTGCTCTGGTCCTAGCTCGGAATACAATACCTTACTCTCACGGGTATTTAGACTAGGTCTCATGTACTCCAAGTGACACATGATGTCAGATCTAATCCGCTCTGCCATAGTACATGGAAATCTAGTACTTGGGCTCTTATACCACCTGTGACAGCGCAGATATCCTTACCCAAATACCTGATCTATCGGATCGAGTGCGGGATATGAATGTAACAGCTCAATTCCTCCGAGTTAGGAGGTGGCAAGAGCCGATCCATTAGCAATGGTAAGCACATATACATTCTAAAATCAAAGTACACAAGCGGATGGCAAAGCGGAAAGCAAACAAGCTAACTAACTATCCACACGGGCTCCCACATAACTATTCGCAGAAGGATTACATAATCATCCATTCACCTAACCCATAATCACACAAATATATCCACCGGTGAAGGTCGTTCTTCACCTAAATAGGGGAGCCACACATATACACATATTCTTATCCAAGTATTTTACCTTACAAAATCTGAAAATATAACACGCTCACAATCCTCTCAACTAAGGATAATGCTCCTCGGGCAAGTCCTCCTCATCACCCGGGATAAAATCAGAATCCTCCTCCTGGTCAGGATCTCGCTCCGGATCAGCTCTTGCAGCTGTGACCTATAATCGGGAGTGAGCTATAATCCAAGTTCAGTAGGGGTATATACAATGCAAAGTGATATAAAATCATTTTACTCATGGCATATATGCATAGATAAAATAGTTTTTCAATGGCATATGATATCAAAAGCATGCGAGCATAGGCAAGTACTTGAAAACATGAGTTCATAAACATGTTGTGTCATGAAGCAAGGAACGTACAATTTCGAATCAATATTAGAAGCAAGGAAACTGGAATTGAATTTCATATCATGTTTGGGATGACAAGCTTAAACAAAACGAGCATGTAGGATCACACAATCGAGCATATCATATCACATCACGTAGTCGAGTCACATAGTATTAGTGTGAGTATTGTTGGGGATTTCCAGTGTGTTGATTTATTGTGTAATGGTTAAAGCAAAATAAAATCAAAATAAAACAGAGAATGAATTCAGCACATCAAAAATATCCTAGACCTGCAAGATACAGGGTCCTTTGTAGCAAATTTCAATAAGTAAGAGTTTGTCCCATAGGGAGTAGTGATCTAAACCTAGAAGGAGTATAGTAGACCTAGAAGGAGTATAGCTACAGATCTGGCAATTCTATGAAAACAGGGAAAAGAAAGAGAGTTTTTCTGTGTCACTAGATCTAATTCTACAAAACTGGAATAAAACTAAACTAAACGATGGAGAAAGATGGATGGATAAATAAAGATCAAATGGTGAGAAATAGGCAGCCAGGACCTGGTACTTATTACAAAACCGATCAAGATCTGAGGATATGCACCCATCCCTCAACTGGCTATAAGCACAGCTGCAGGGTATAAATTCCACTCCAAATCACAGGATCCACCTAGTCTTAAGGCTATGATCTGTCCACTTTAATGGTCACAGACCATCCTATATACTTTATCGAATCCATGGATTCCAGTAGATAAATCCAATTGAGGCCTGAGCTTAGATTTACCTTAAGGTTATGATCTGTCCACTTTAATGTTCACAGACCATCCTAGAGATCTCCTACAAAGCCAGAGCCTCAATTAGAACAATTAAAACCACTACAGATGCTGCAATTCCAAGATCACAGACTCAGGGAATTACAGGCATTTCAAACCCAGGGAAATTAGATGGTCATCAAGAGATCTACCAGTTAAGTGGGTGAGCTGATCAAGCAACTCCTCTACACAAATCCGATCGAGAATCTAATGGGACCACAAGATCTTTAGATCTAACTAAGCATTAAAAATATCATTTATATTGCAAACAAAGTCACTCTTATAATGGAAATACTCTTAGATCTGTAGTCAGTTCATCGACCCACATTTCTTCATGCCAAAATTACAATTACAAACCAGAACTGAGCTATTATCTAGATCTAATCCAATAGGTTGGATTAGAGAGAGAAGGGGGAAAAGAAAAAGGAAAATAAAAACCTAAACTAAACCTAAATGAGCTAAGGAGAACTCAGGCTATTCCTTTGTTCTTACTTTCCTTGCTTTGCTCGATAGGTTCTGAAATCCTATCGAACTCCTCAATCCCTGCGACTTCATCCTTCTTCTGCCTTCGGATCCTATCGAACCCTTCTCCAACTGCACGAATTCTTTCCTTTTAATCCTCAGCTCCTATCGAAGTCTTCCGGCATCCTCTCGATAGGATGTTTTGGACCTATCTTCACTTCTTTCTCCTTGTTCTGTTGCTGGATCTGCATGGTGTTGAGAAATGACTTCTTTGTGGGCATTCTTAAGTGGTTTGCTGCATTATTACCAGATTTTCCTGCTATCTACAAAATGCACTCAACAAAGGCTTATTAGTGTGCTTGCAGGTTCATGAAAGGTCAGGTTAAAGGGTGCAAAGTGGCATTTTTCACCACTTAACGCACCCCCAAACCTAAGTTTTGCTAGTCCTCGAGCAAAGTGAGTTTTAAACTGCTAACCTATGAAATTAAATGCCACTTTCGTAGGGAACACGGGTGCATTTAGCATATGTACCAAGCCTTTTAAACCCCTAGGTGATCCTAGTAGAGGAGTGGAGTCTCCTGAGGGTTTTCAGTGAAGGTACCCCCAAACTTCTCCAATAAAAATAGTTAATACTCATGCAATATGCTTAAACAGAGTTTAAGAAAAATAAAACAAATTCGACACCATGTCCATTCAATTCCAGAGGATTTTTTTAGCAGAAAAATCACCAATTCAAAACCTGAAATTCTACTGTAATTCCTGCACAATCAATCAGTTTATATCAAGGCATTGTGTGCAAAAATTAATGCAAAGCTCACCCTTAAATTGAGAATTCTATTTTGATAATGCCCCAAACAAATTGATTTCAGACCCAAATCTTACCGGGGCTGTCACTCATAATGAAAATAGAAGGGTGCGTCATTTCACAAAGCTCAAGAGCAGTTGCAGCCCTCAAATAGGATTGCAAGCATGAGCATAGGCATTGCTCTAATTTCTAAAATTTTCTAATTCTTCTCACGATAGATTAGACAGATCCTTATCTCCACTTGACAGCTCAATCCATTTCAGATTAGTAAGGTCTTTTTATTTGGTTGTAATGTGGCTTAGGGGTGAAATTGGTAAAAGAATAAAGGGGTAAAATAGGATTCAAAATTGAGAAATCAACAAGGTAAGGAGATGATTTACAGCTCAACCTTCTTCATTTCAGCACAATTCCATTTACTTCTTGAACTTTCATATTTGAGGTGATCAGTTTCTAATCCTCATTTCAATCTTTCAATGAAATGACTTCTCTTTCTCATTCTATTTCTTTGATTTTCTTTTTGTTTTGCTTTTCTTTTTTTTTTTTTCTTTTTTTTCTTTTTATGGATTGGGATGCCACAACTATACATCACACTAGCCTTCAAATATATTTTGTTCTTTTTTTTTAACCAAACATCGAACCTTGCACCTCGGACCTCACTTCTCCTCCTATTTCTTGAATTCCTCAGATTGAGGGTGAACTGAAATAGATCAAAGGGTTTTGGGTTCAAATTTTTTGGTTTTCATCAAGGAAAACTGGGACTTTTAAGGCCCAAGTGGTGTGTATCAAGGGCAGTTCAAAGGTGGGAAAATTTTAGGCTCAAACTGTCCAAGGGATGGCCTTACTTCATATCCTCAATGTCATGAGTGTTGTCAACCTGTTTCAATTTGGATTTACCTAACTTCTAGTGATTAAAATTGGATCCCATCACTCCTTAGAGTAGAAGAAATTGCCCAGACACACTTCAAAGAAATTAAAAAATTTTCAGGCCCAAATCTCACTGGGTATGGTCTTCCATCAAAATTTCTGGGGGGTATCCTCACAGTTTTCTCTCATTTCAGGTTAACTAAACATCAATTTTTTTGAAAATTTTTGACATTTGCTTCATGAAAAATGTTAAAACTATAGCTTATTTCAGTTTTAAAAAGTTTTTAATTTCCTCTTTTTCCAAAAATCAGGTGGGGAAATCACTTTATTTTTTAAAACCTTTTCAACATAGCTGCACAAAGCATTAACTTATTTCGTTGGCACACCTGCCATACCCCCAAACCTAAGATGAACATTGTCCTCAATTTTCTAGACAATGAAAGACTAGGGGCAACAGGGTAAAAGAAGAAAGAAAACTAAGAACAGAAAAATCTAAACTATATGCAGCAGAAAATAAAAATGTAAAACTGAATATATGAGCAGGAAAATGGAAAACATGATATACAAATGCAGGAAAAATCAACAAAACAAAGCTAGAACTGCTACAAAATAAAATCTAAAAACTTCATGGATGGACAGAAAAATAGAAGGATTGCTATGCAAATGGAAGGAAACTATTGCTAATAAGAGAAAAACAGTAAAACCAAAGTAAGGAACTGAATACAAAGCTATAAAAATAGAAAATGCAGATATAAAAACAGAATTGCATATACAAAAACAGGAAAACATAGTTAGAAACTGAATACCAAACTACCAAACTGCAAACAATTAGTAAAATTAAGACCTAAGAAAGAAAAATCAGTGATCTAAAAATAGAATTTTAAACTAAAATTCCTAAAACAGAAAATCCTAAAAGAAACTCTAAACCACCTGTGCCAAAAGAAACCCCCCTGCTGCTTGTGTGAGTATGAATCAATATGAATTTGAAATTGATGAAGCATGGGAGTACACAGTTAAAAATAGGATTCATACATAGCTGAGACCTATTTATGGAGCAGAAATCTTGAAGGAAAATAAAGTCAGTGGCTCCATTGAATACTCAAAATAGCCTATGAGCCACTGCTCATTATCCTACATGATTCCTGAAAATGAAAAAAAAACATGATCTCAGCAGGTCCAGATGGGAAAATTGGATACAAACAAAGAAAAACAGCCCATCTGGAAGATATTTTTTTATGCTTTTATAATTTTTTTATTTTTATTTTTATTTGTTTTGGATCAGCCTGGGATCCATAAGAGCCCTTATTTACTACTGCTGAAAAATAATAAGAAACAACTCAGAAATTTTCTAATTGTGTTTTCATTTTCTTTTATTTTTGTATTCGGTTTTATATATAAAAAAAATTAGCATCCCTAGAAGACAGGAGAAATTATAATCAAAATAAACATCAAACATAGCAAAACAGCTGGTTCTCAAGAATTCAAAAATAGAAAATGATTACAAAGGAAAAAGAGGATGCAAACTCAAGCAGATCTGCTCTTGCTGCAATTCAGATGCTCCTTGTTTGGCAGCTGCTCCAGATCTGAAAAAAAAAATCCAAAAAAAAAAAAAAAAAAAAAAACTGCAGCAGTACCTTATTCAAGTGTCTTGACAAAAATAAAAAGAAAAACTTAGGCTACTGCCCAAATTTGACAAAAAGATAAAAGAGTGACAACAGCATTTATTCAAATAACTAGAAGGCAAAGAATAAAAACTCAGAGAAATAAAAAAATTATGTTGCAGTAAAGCAGGTTTTCTATACAAAACTGTAGTATACATTTAATCAAGCACTTGGAATGCAAAGTATAGGTTTAAAGCAAAAATTAAAATGAAAATCAGATCTACAAAATTGAAAAAACTCAGATCTACTATCTAGATCAAAACTCCCCGGCAGTAGCGCCAAAAACTTGTTGGGGATTTCCAGTGTGCTGATTTATTGTGTAATGGTTAAAGCAAAATAAAATCAAAATCAACAGAGAAAGAATTCAGCACATTGAAAATATCCTAGACCTGCAAGATACAGGGTCCTTTGTAGCAAGTTTTAATAAGTAAGAGTTTGTCCCACAAGGAGTAGTGATCTAAACCTAGAAGGAGTATAGTAGACCTCCAGATCTGGCTATAGATCTGGCAATTATATGAAAACAGGGACAAGAAAGAGAGTTTTTCTGTGTCGTTAGATCTAATTCTACAAAACTAAAATAAAACTAAATTAAAAGATGGAGGAAGATGGATGGATAAATAAAGATCAAATGGTGAGAAATAGGTAGCCAGGACCTGGTTCTTATTGCAAAACAGATCAAGATCTGAGGATATGCACCCATCCCTCAATTGGCTATAAGCACAGCTGCAGGGTATAAATTCTACTCCAAATCACAGGATCCACCTGGTCTTAAGGCTATGATCTGTCCACTTTAATGGTCACAGACCATCCTATAGACTTTATCGAATCCATGGATTGCTGCAGATAAATCCAATTGAGGCCTGAGCTTAGATTTACCTTAAGGTTATGATCTGTCCACTTTAATGGTCACAGACCATCCTAGAGATCTCCTACAAAGCTAGAGCCTCAATTAGAATAATTAAAACCACTACAGATGCTGCAATTCCATGGTCACAGACTCAAGGACTTACAGGCATGTCAAACCCAGGGAAATCAGATGGTCATCAAGAGATCTATCAGTTAAGTGGGTGAGCTGATCAAGCAACTCCTCTACACAATCTGATCGAGAATCTAATGGGACCACAAGATCTTTAGATCTAACTAAGCATTAAAAACAATATTTACATTACAAAGAAGGTCACTCTTACAATGAAAATACTTTCAGATCTGTAGTCTGTGCATCGATCCACATTTCTTCATGCCAAAATTACAATTACAAACCAGATCTAAACTACTATCTAGATGTAATCCAACAGGCTGGATTAGAGAGAGAAGGGGGAAAAGAAAAAGGAAAATAAAAACCTAAACTAAACCTAAATGAGCTAAGGAGAACTCAGGCTATTCCTTTGTTCCTACTTTCCTTGCTTTCCTCGATAGGTTCTGAAATCCTATCGAACTCCTCAATCCCTGCGACTTCATCCTTCTTCTGCCTTCAGATCCTATTGAACCCTTCTCCAACTGCATGAATTCTTTCCTTTTAATCCTCAGCTCTTATCGAAGTCTTCCGGCATCCTCTCGATAGGATGTTTTGGACCTATCTTCACTTCTTTCTCCTTGTTCTGTTGCTGGGTCTGCACGGTGTTGAGAGATGACTTCTTTGTGGGCATTCTTAAGTGGTTTACTGCATTATTACCAGATTTCCCTGCTATCTACAAAATGCACTCAACAGAGGCTTATTAGTGTGCTTGCAGGTCCATAAAAGGTCAAGTTAAAGGGTGCAAAGTGGCATTTTTCACCACTTAACAAGTATCCCGTAACGGTAATAGAGCAGTCCGTAGCAGACACAGGGTTAGTACCCCGGGGACTCCACCCCTCCCTAGGTGATTCTACTCCACTCACATCTAATCAAGAGAATGAGAAAGACTTGTGGCAATGCATCCCGTAGTGAGAACTGAGTAGTCCATAGCGGGCACTCAGTTAAGACCCCGGGGACTCCACCCCTCTCATGGAGGCTCCACTCCTCAGTTGCACACAATCACACACATAACATATATACACGAATAGGAAACAAGCATATATTGAATCTTACACATGGCACGTTCACACACATAGGAAACGGACACGTATCATATCACAATACAGATCTAGTTTTCTCAATATAACTAAAGAATTAATGCAAGCGAGATGCCAAGTAAACCATGCAATTTGTGCGCTGAAACAGTCTTAAATCATATGTAGAACTTTCATTTATCAAGTACATGACAAAAAGAGACTTCAAAGATGATCAATTCAATTATGTTATCCCATGATTCAAGTCAAGCATATAACTTTGCATTCGAAATTTCCCAACCTTAATTAATGTTCAAGCACACACGTCGATTCCACACGTTCAAATCAAGACGTTTCTCCGTGTTTTTCTCCTATTTCACAAGGCCCAATACACGTCTCAGTTATCAGTACTCAATACTTTTGCATGCATATAATTTAAAAGCGCATAGGCCAAGTCCCAACCACACAAATCAAGTTAGGCCAAAACAAAGCAACACGCTCGAGCGTGGCTCAATCACGCTCAAGTGGTTCCCAGTGGTACCTACAGGTACGCTCGAGCAGAATAAGCCTAGCATTCCCGCTCGAGCATAGACTTTAAGTCTTTTCCAACTCGAGCGGCTTTTCAATGCAACCCTCATATCACGCTTGAGCGGTCATGACCCAGGCGATTTTGGCCTACAAATCCCGCCCGAGCGGAGGCTTAACGTGATTTTGCGCTCGAGCGGCTCAAAATCACGCTCGAGCATACATCACAGACCTGTCCTCTTTTACAGCGTGATATGCCATTGCTCGAATTGTCTTCAATAGCTTCTCAAGCTAGTTTAAAGATGCATCACACACACCCTATACGAGTCATCACTTGCTCACAAGATTCCCCTTTTACACTCATCCAATCACACACAATATTCTCACATATTTATGAATTTTAAACCCGCTATTTACCCCCAAACTTCGAAGCATATGCAAGGGTTCCAACGATCAAACCAAAATGCATCCGTTCTCGTGATTCTCACGTGTTTGATTCGTGGAATATTTGCATGCAGCTTCGATTATCAACAATCGATATCAAAACTTGAACTCTAAACAAATCGCATGTGTTACGAGGGTTACCTTTAATAGTTTCCTCACATGCAGAGTTCTTCGACTCACCGACATCGGATTAACACCGTCAAAGTGTTGATTCTTTGATCCGTTCGATGCCCTGCACCTTATTCGAGTAAATAACCAAGTGTGGGGTTCTCAATGGTTGAAGAGAATGATTTCCCTTGAGCGAAAAGGGTTTTAGGAGAGATCAGAGGGTTGGGTTTATAAGGAATCAAACAAGGAGATGGGCATTGGCTTCTCTTTCTCTCTCATTTCTCCTCAAGCTGAAACAACCGACTCTTCTCAATGCAATGATTTGCATGGATACATGAGGTAGTAGCTTAATATAAGTGACAGGGATTGGGTGTGTAGCACAAGTACACAAACGTTGTGTATGCAATAATCACATGATTCATAATCTACGGGCCCAAGTGCCCTATTTCTAATGGATCTTATCCCATTCGATTTTTACTCGGGTCTTAATAGGATGTAGGTTCTAATGGGTCTTAAGTGACCAGTTTCTCCATTAGCACATGCATTCAAGGTGACCCCAAAGGGTTCTAATTCTAAATAGACCCCAAAATGGTTTTGGTCTCCAAATGACTGTGAGCCTGGGTCCACAACGATCTAAATTGAATTAGTCCACCTATGGCTTTAAAAGGACTGGCGTCATACGGTTCTCTAGCGGTCAAGTTTCTAAGTGGACTTCTCTAGCTAAAGACCTAGCAGTTAGTGACCTGTCACGTATTTCATGTTACACGTGTGTGATTTTACAGGGTGTCACAAAAAGCTGATTAAATGCTAAAAAGGTTAAAAGTGCAAAGTTATGAAGAAACCTAAGCAAAAGGACAAGTAACCAAAAAGATGCACTGGAAGGAATGCTTCGAATGGTCAATTGGATAGGTCAAAATTACAAATTCGACCGGTTGACACAGCGCATCAAAAAGATAAAACAGCTGAAGAGAATAAGTCCAAAATGGACTGGTCGAAATATCCGAATCGACCGAACGGAACTCCAAATAGCTTCAGAAATGAAAAGAGAGATAGGTCAGGACTTAGTCGATCAGTCGAAAGAAGAAGAGAAGAAACATCCTCAGAAGAGTTTCTCTAGCGGTCCAATCTAATTCGACCAGTCTATTAATTCAAGAAGTTGAAGCCTTCACGGGTCGTCTCCTACCTGAAGAACGAAAGCAAGCTCGATCGGTCGGTGCTCTAAACTCAACCGGTTCAAACATAGTTTTTGGATGAAAAACCAGGCCTGCACAGCTATGGATTTCCTTCTAAATTCTGAGATTTATTTTGGGATTCTCTACAATAGCTGGATAACTCCAAATCACATGGATTTCTTTCTAAACTCATATTCTTTTAAGGATTTTTAGGATCTAGAGATTGCTTGTCATGTATATCTGTTCTAGGGCCTTTTAATCTATAAATAAGGACCCTAGGGTTTAGTTTAAGGGAACTCACACGCTATAATCTTTCTAGAGGGTTCTGACGTGAGTTTCTGTGACGGCCCAACTTTTCCCCTTATCGTATACGGGAAAGGTCGTGTCGTCGGATCACCTAACATGATCCTGTCATACAAGTGTATCGTGTCGTGTACAAATGCATATGCAGAAACAATTTAATAACTCTGACATGAAATAATATGGTAAAAACTGATATTTACTCATCAGTTAAACAGTAAACTAACAAGAGATATAAACAAGAACTAACTAATGCAATGTATAGCTTTCCACCGATGACGGCCGCAAGTCATCTAAACAATGGAAAGAAGACCTATACATGAAGTATCAAAATATCTCAAAAACATAAAACTGCTAGTTTATACAAGTGTTTCCATAAAAACAAATCTCTCTCTCAAACCTATTTAGGAAAGAATTCCTCAGCGAATTCTTCCTCCTCGTCCTCCTCTTCTTTCTCTTCTTCCTCTCCCTCCTCTGGCTGATACGTGGGATCACCCTCATGCTCCGGATCAATATCTGCAGCTAAGGCATGGAGTCGTAGGATGAGCTATCATCGAAGCTCAATAGGAAAATTTACAGTGCTAACTTATATGTTAGATTACCAATTCACTTCGTGATGCATAAATTACAAATCTAACCATAATATATCTTATCTTGTATCTATTCTAACAACATATAGTATAAACAAGTCATTATTATGTGAATAATTTATCATTTTGACATGCTGAACAAATACAAGGAAATCAAGTTGAACATGAGATCATGCTGAAATAGATACAATGAATCATGTTATAACAAGCTTAGCTTAAACACACTATCAGATGTAAGATATACATGTACAAGAAACAAGAGAATCAAGCTACCGAGTTAGCGAGATCACTTGTCAAACTCCCGAGTTAGTGGGATCACCTGGACCGAGAGAAATCAAACTCCCGATTTAGCAGGATCACTTGTCAAGCTCCCAAGTTAGTGGGATCACTTGGACTAAGACATCAAGCTCTCGAGTTAGTGGGTTCAATTGTTTTCAAGAATTACACAGTCAAGCTTCTGAGTTAGCAGGATCACTTGGCTTAAAATGAAGCAAAAATATGTACATGACATCAAGAATAATAGGACATGAACAATGCTTAGTAACAGGTATGAAAGAAACATCATGAATAGATAGCATATATCAAAACAGACTAGTATAATGGAAAACGCGCATGCTCAAACATAACTGCAACTTATAGCATACTCAGCATACTCATAGCACAACTAAAACTCGCATATTCATACGTAAATTGAAATTAGCATAAATATTCGAAGTCATATATTGAAATGGAGCTAGCATCATTATACCTAACTATTCATCAAAATTGTACTAACATGTTCATGCATTACTCATACATCGAATCTGAACGTATTATCCTCATTCCTAACTATTCATTGAAACTGAATCTAGCATATCCATACAAATCAAACGTCGAATCTGAACTTATCATAATCCTACATAATTATTCATCGAAACTGAATGAGCATAGTCATGCAAAACATTGGTCTAAACTGAATTTCTTATTATCATTATACATCACCATTCATCTAAACTGGTTTAGCATCATCATGCATAACCATTCATCTACTGGTCTAGCATCATCATTACATGTAAACTAGTATGGCATATTCATAGCATAATCACATACTGAACTGAAACTCATAACATAACTATCTATCTAAAATGTGACACGAGCATGTTTAACATGCAATCATGTTCATACAATAATTTGCTATCTAGATGTGCAGGACAGAATAAAATATAACTAGCAAAGTAAACTCCCTACCTTAATTCAAGCTTACACTTTACTTGCTACATGTGCATGCACGCATCCAAGCTAAACTCATCATTACGAGCTCGTCATGTGCACCAAGCACCTATGATTTACGTTCATATTTTTAGTATTTATAACGGATTACTGGGTAACCTTAGACCCTATATATGTACCATATATGGTCACTAATCTTAAGAGTTAATATACAACACACACATACAATATGAAGGCATCACAAAACATATACAAGGGCCAGACACAAGCTTGCCTCGGCAAGCAACAGGCCTGCCGCGGCAAGCTCTTCAGCTGAACAAAGCCTGATGTTCAAGCTTGCCGTGGTACCCTCTTGATCCACTTTGAGTTCTTTGATATTTTCAATGTGCTGGGCCTTTTACACTATATAAACACTACATTTTTATGTTATTTGTTGCACCGAGAATTTATTTTTATTTATTAGTTTGGTATGAGAGTTCTGGAGTGCGATAATCATAGTTTTCTACTCCGAAACCCTCACAGAAGCTTAGATCTCAGCGCTACCAATTTGATCTCATGGGATCAACAACGACTTAAATTTTATTTTCAACAAACTAATGAAATGAACCTAGTCTATTACGTGGTTTATTTACGGCGTACCTTTTGGTGGATTTGTGGTTACGACGATGCCGAACAAGTGTTAGTATCGAGTTCACCAAGCTCGTGAAATTTTTGTCAAAGCTAGGTCCGCAAGGACTCTCTGAGAATAATGGTTTGTCTTCCGAAACTCTTGCGACTGAATCGTAGGTCCCATTGTGATCCACGGTTTTGAATCCAAGGATGTGAAAGGGTTGAAATGGGACATGGATTTGAACTAGAAGAAGGTTATATCTCCCATGCTATTTTACCGATTTTGCAGGGTCGATTTGCATTAGATTTCCTTCAAGTTTGTAGCAGGAAGAAGAAGAATACTTTGGCGGGTTTTGTAGTGTTTTATGTTCACTTTGCGTGCATGAAGTCTAACGATGACTCATGCAGTCGTGGAGTTCACTTGGCGGAATTAGGATTATAAGCATATAAGGGCTGGGCTGCCATGTAGTGCCAGCACTGGCTTATTATTGTATACACATATAAGCCAAAATAGGCCTAGCTTTAGTGTAAAGCTAATATGAGCTGGTAGTGTGGTATCCACATATAAGCCATTTTAGGCTAATCTTTAATACAAAGCAATATACTGGTTACTTGTATAAGCCAGCTGAAGTTTTACTTTAGTGTAATGCCTTTACACTTAAAAACTATATAGTATATAGAGGATGGCATTTTGTATGGAATACATCTATGATATATGGAAGGTTAAAATTTCAAGTGTGTTTCTTTTTAACTTGAAGTGTAGGAAGGACCAGCTTTTATTATCAAAATTTACTGGGCCACTAAGGGCCTTATATTTGTATCAGTTTTGAACACCAATTTAAATAAATCCTTTGTGTCCCGTGTTAGTCACACGCCTGACCAGACCCGTGTCCGCACCCGATATTATGGGTTCAAAATACGGTAGTTGTTATAGTTTTCATAATTTTAGGTGAAGAATAGTTCTGGAATGGAGGGAGATTGAATGTAATCATCACCCAGAGTCTGCATCAGCGATGGAGATCTCTGGATTGATGCGCTCTTCATGCCTTGGGGTGGATCTCTTCTGTATTCTGGATAAATATTTTAATAAAGTTTGTTTCTTTTTCTATTTGTGAATTCCATCAATGGTACGATTGCATGTCAGAGCCAACTAGATCGAGAACACGATGGTAACACTGCAATTTTATTTAGTTTAATTCAGTGGCCTTGTAGGGATTGGGTTAACCTAAATAGGATATTCATTGATGGACTAGGCCTTGTAGGGTAGTTCTGTTGGATCGTGCAATAGTTCTTTGACAATCAGGTCTTTCTAACTCACGATTAGATTTACCTAAGCCATTTACGAAGTGACTAAGCTTGTAGCTAGGAGCGGGGGTACCAGAGATTCAAGATAGAAAAGAAATAGGATTTATTATTGTGTGAATTTGGAATCTAGGAGGGATTCCAGTCTACTTTCTCCTTTCTTATTTCCAAAACTATGTAGATTTCTTTATTTACTTTAGGAATCTAATGCTACAAAATACTTCTTAAAGCAGAATTAAATAAGAGATGAATAATAAATCCCTATGGTTCGACACCCTTGTACTTGCCCTAGTACATTCGGACTTATGCACTTGTAAGGTCATATTTTAAGACGATCAAGTGTCCTACATATAATCGGTCTAGTATTTATATATGTCCAACATTTCTTCATTTCTCTAATTTTTTCTCTATTTTCATTTTGGTTATGAGGTTCTGATCAGTCACATAATTTACCAATTTATCACCCTTAATTTAGTGATGCTAGACCTCAGTTTACTACTAATCAATTATTGATGTGCAGATATTAAGGAAAAATATTAAAAGAGCACCAAAGTGTTAATCTTTGTCAAAATAAACTCAAAAAGAGGCAGTACGAAAGATGATTGAACGTGAAAGACGATTCGACGTATGCTTGAAAGCCAGAAATAATAAAAGATTATAGAATGCAATAAAAGACAAAGAAAGCAAAAAATCATAATTTACGATTCTTTAAAATAATGTTCCAGAGAAAAGCGATACAAAGACGAAAGACGATCGATCATTATGAAAAATCGTAATAAAGAATCGTCCAGAGAATAGTCCTGAGAATAGGCTGAAAAGAGTCAAAATCGTGATTACGATTTTACAGAATAAAAGCTTGTTGTAGCTGCTGATCGTGTGAACTTACACTACCATGAATATACTCAGAAGAATTCTTGAATTAGAAGATTGGTAGATCATGGATCTAAGAAGACTGAGAAGAAGACTCTTAGAAGGACTCCGTTTCTGAAATTAAGGAGAAATTGCAGAGCCAATCAACTATCCAAAGCAAGGAAGATAAAATTAGGAATTAGAATTATATTAGGATACTTTTATTTTTAGTAGATTCTTTTATTAGAATTAGATCAATATAAATTAACCTTTTATGATCTATAAATAAGAGGGCTTGGTAATCATCGAAGGAATTCTCATCATCAATTGCCAACTAAGGTTGGGTTTTCTTCCAATCATTAGTTTAGAGTAGTTTAGATATCCAAGGTTCCTCGATCATAATTGACGACTGAGATTGAGCACTGAAAGTTTAGTGTAGATATCTGTAGTTTCTTAGAAGCAATTGACGTCTGTGACTGAGGGGCGAAAGATATATTTTACTTTGCTTTCTAATTTAGATTTATTTTTCTGTAATTTACTGCTTTGTAAACATCTTCAAATTTTAATTTGATTTGACGACTCATGTTTAGATTTGCAGATTAGTGTAATAATTTTTATTTTCCATCTTCAATTTTGTAGAGTTTAATTGACGCCCTAATTTTTGGTAGATTGTTGATTAGATTGAGTCGGCATTGATAGGATTCTAGTTTTGATTGACGATCAATTCTAGGAAACATGATGTATAGTGTAACAGTATTTTAAGTTTATAAATATCCGAGACTTGAAGGATTTTGATTGACGACCAAAATTTGGAAAGAGGAGGATTTAAATTTATTTTCTGCAAATTAGTTTAAGAAACCGTTCTTTTATTCATATTCCTCAAGTAGTTTAGAACCTTAAAGATAGATATAAGTTTTCTTTATAAAATTGATATAAAGATAAAACACTTTCTCGTGGGAACGATCCTATACTAGCTCTATAATTTCTATTGTGTGCTTGCAATAGGTTAAGACTTAATTAGACACAAATTAGAGCCGAACAAGTTTTTAGCATTGCTGTTGGGAAAGCGGATTTTTCGTTATGTTAGTTTTTAAAAAAAAAATTTATCTTTCTCTTTTTATTTTTCTTGATCACTTCTTAAGCTTCTGCAGGTTTATTCGGAGCAACGAGCCACAAGTTTCAACACTTCTGCTGGCCACAGAAACTAGAGGCTTAGATTTGTTTCTCTCCCTGCTTTCTAAAATATAAAATAATAATACATAAATAAATAAATAAATAATTTTGTTGTTAAGATGCAAGGCCGTGATGAAATATTTTGGCCAAATCTTAATATGACTTATGCCCCAATGGAATTCCCAACTACAACTGTGTATCCTGCCACGCTGGAGATAGAGCAAGCCTTTGCCTCTCAGTGGGATAGTATTGAGAATTCTTATAATCCTCAGTGGGACAACCCTTATGGCTTTCCAAGGGTACCTCAATAAGAATTATCTTACACATACCCACCATATTCTCTAAATGTCCAATAGTCACATAGCCCATACCAATATTTTGTGCTACAGCCATGTCCTCGGGAATGAAATGATGGTGCTGCTATAATCTATATCCTCTAGGATTTGCAACAACATGCGCACCATTGCTCTAGGGAATTAGCCTAGTTGTCTCAGATCTCCCAAAACTTACACTCTTACTATGGCTAAACCACCAAGTTGGTCAGAGATTTCTGAAACACGATTTAACGCATGCTTGAAACCCAGAAATCGTAAAAGACGATGGAACACAATAAAAGACAAAGAAAGCAAAAAATCATAATTTACGATTCATCAAAAGAACATTCCAGAGAAAAGTGATACAAAGAAGAAATATAATTAATCGTTATGGAAAATTGTAATAAAGAATCGTCCAGAGAATAGTCCTGAGAATAAGCTGAAAAAGAATGGCAAATTGTGATTTACGATTTTACAGAATAAAAGCTTGTTGTTGCTGCTGATCACGTGAACTTACACCACCATGACTATACTCAGAAGAATTCTTGAATTAGAAGACTGGTAGATGTTGTGCTACTCACCTCACAATTATTAAATGGTTAAAATAGCCAACTAAAAGGCAGAAATTATAGATGTAGGGAGTTAAGGTGAGCAACCAGTCCTGCAAGAACCAGGGCAGTTGCAGCAAACTTTAAAAGGTAAGTAAAGGTATGTCCTCAGGTAAATGTGATTTAACTATAGTAAATTTCCAGATCTATGGTAGATCTGGCACTCTATCCTAATTTAAGCTAAACTAAAATAGGAAAGAGGAAAGGTTTTAAGATTTGTCACTTTTACTACAAACTACAAAGGTTAAATGCAAGTGATCCAGATCTAATCAAACACAGAGATGAGATGAGATAGAGAAAAGATGAAAATTCAAAAGATGGAGAACAACAGTTAGGGGTTTTGGTCTCTTATTGAAAATCAAAGGAATCAAAGGCAATGCAGAGGATAGATTTGCAACAATCCTCCATCTGGCTACAAGCTCCCCGGGTTCCCCCAACAGATGCAAGGTATAAGAATCCAATCTCTATCAATGAATCAAAGCAATCCTAGGGTTACGATCTGCCCTTCTAATGGATATAGTTCATCACAGAAATTATTTCAGTCTATTGATCTTGATTGGAACAGGTAAACTATTATAGATGCTGTGGGTGCCAGACTATCAGCTCCCCATTTCTAGCTGGCATCCACAGGAGTATCCAATCCAGGAAAATCAAATATGAAGAAGTGAAATGTAGAATAGAATTATGTTTAAGAACCACAATTACATTGCAATAATACAACTTACAATCCTATTGTGCCTAGATTTGTAATCTATGCAACATACAATCTCTTACAGCCTCTGAAACTCTCGATTTAGAGCTCAAGACCTCACCCTAACTACTGAAAGGAGTTTAGCCAACCATGAAGAGAGAATGGAAGAAGGAAGAGAGAAGGAGTTCTTGGAGGAAAATGGATCTCGAGCTATGCTCTGGTTCTCTCAAATTCTTGATGGTTCTTCTGTAAAACTTCTCTTCTATTTATACCTTCTTCCTTTGTCTCAAATCCGTTTCAGCCAATCAAAGCCCAAGTGAATAATTATGTTATTCTAGGCTACTGATGCGACTGATTTTTCTTCTAGAAACTCTTCTCCCATTGGTCCACAACCGGTAAATATACGTGAGGTTGTTAGGGTTTCCAATCGTGCGCAGTTGAGTACTAAAAATACCCCCAAAGTTACTGACATGCTTTGGGATGTGTGCCCAAAATTTTGAAATTGGCAGCTGCTGAAGGAACATGCTGAGAAGTTTCCAATTTGAGTGTTAAGAGGTTGAGGGAACCTCTCGATAGGTTCTGAGTATGCTTGTTCTTTATTTCGACAGGGTCCCTGTGGCTTTCGATAGGATTGGGTAGCTCTCGATAGGATTCGGAGGCTTGTCGATGGGATTGGAGTCGTCTCGACAGGATTGGCAGCCTGTTTCACCGTTCTGTCCATTTATTCATTCATCCTCTCGACAGGTTATAATTAACCTGTCAACTGGTTATACAAATTCTTGTCGACAGCTTTGTAGACTTCTTTTGAGCTCTCGACAGGTTATTTGATCCTTGCGAGGCTGAGCGCAGCTTTAGGTGAGTTGTCAACAGGTTGGCTTGGATTGCTCGACAGGTTCAGCTGATCCTCGCAACATCTGTTTAGAACCTCTCGACTTCCCCTACACCTTCAGGTAAGGTGTCGATAGCATCCTTACTGCACTTGCATCCTCTCGACGGCAACTGACATTGTCTCGACTCTTTGCTTTCTTATCACAGAACCTCTCGACATCTTAGCTCTTGAACATCACAGCCTCTCGACATCTTTTGGATCCTTTTGAAATCGTAGTTTTTAGGCATCAGATGCTCTCGACAAGTAAATCTAACCTCTCGATAGGTTTTCTCTTATGCTTCCACAGCTGACACGCATCTCAAGTGTGTTGTTCTTCCTTTGTTCAACACTAAGCCACCACTTAGTGGATTCAATCCTCATTCCTTACAACTGCACTCAGCCTCAAGCCTTTCGAGTGCGGCTTAAGACAACCTCATGAACTTCTAAGGCTCTTATGGACTGCTTGATTGGCTGGCTTTTAGGCTGTAAGGTCACATGTTGAGATGCATGAGCAGCTTCTTTGGCTATTTTAAGTGGATGTCTGCACTAAGCTTGCAATTTATTGTTTATCTACAAAATACACTCAAAACACATTATTAGTCAGTTCAAAGGTCTACCAAAGGTTAGGTTAGGATGTTAAAAATGGTATTTTTCATTACTTAACTCACCCCCAAACCTAAGCTTTGCTAGTCCCTGAGCAAAGGAGAAAGTAAAAACAATTATTGAAAATAAAAAATTACCACTTTTGTAAGGAACACAGATGCATTTAGGATATGCATCAAGCCTTTTAAGCCCCTAGGTGATCCCTAGTGGAGGAGTGAAGTATTCTGAGGGTTTACAGTGAAGTTACCCACAAACTTCTCCAATGACTCAGTTAATATCAGTGTAGTATGTTAAAACAAAATTAAAGCAATATAAAATTCATTCCACACCTTGTCCATTAAATTTTAGAAGATTCTCAGCAAAAAACATGAAAATTTAAAACTAAAGTGCTGCTGTAATTCCTGTACAATCAATCAGCTCATGTCAAGGTAGTTTGTATGAAAATTAATGTAAAGCTTACCCTCAAATTGAGAACCATGTTTCAATAATGCCCCCAACAACCCCAATTTCAGGCCCAAAGTTCACCAGGGCTGTCACTCTCAACAAAAATTGAAGGGTGTATTAATTCACACAACTCAAGAGTAGTTACAACCCTCAAATAGGACTGCAAGCATGAGCATAGGCATTGCTCCAATTTCTGAAATTTTCTAACTCTTTTCACCATGGATCAAATAAATTCTTATCTCCACATGACAGCTCAATCCAATTCAGATCAGTAAGGACTTTTTATTGAGTTGTAATGTGGCTTATGGGTGAAGTTTACAAAGACTAAAAGGGTAAGGAAGGATTCAAAATTGAGAAATCAGTAGAGTAAGAAGGTGACATGTACACCTTACTCTTTTCAGCACAGTTCCATCTATTTCTTGAATTTTCATATTTGAAGTGATCTGTTTCTAATCCTCATTTCAATCTTTCAATGAAATGACTTCTCTTTCTCACTCTTTTATTTTACATTTCTATTTTTCTTTTCTTTTTGTATGCTCTTTGTATTTTTCTACATTTTTATTTTTATGGGCTGGCGTGTCACAACTATACATCACACTTGCCTTCAAATGTATTTTCTTCTTCTTTTACCAAATTATCAAACCTTGCTCCTTTAACCTTACTTTTCTTTCTATTTCCTGATTTCTCAGATTGAGGGTGAACTGAAATAGGTCAAGAGGTTTTGGGTTCAAATTCTTTAGTTTTTATCAAAGAAAAACTGGGACTTCTAAGGCTCAAATGTTGTGTATCAAGGGCAGTTCAAAGGTGGGAAATTTTAGGCTCAGACTATCCAAAGGATGACCTTACTTCATGTCCTTCATGTTATGAGTGCTGTCAAGCTGTTTTAACTTGGATTTGCCTAACTTCTAGAGAGCAAAGGTAGATTCAATCAGCCCTTAGAGCAAAAGAAATTGCCAATCGCTCTTCAAAGAAAATTTTTCAGGCCCAAATCTCACTGGATATGGTCTTTCATAAGATTTCTAGGGTATATCCTCACAATTTTCTCTCTTTTCAAGTTCACTAAGCACTAATTTTTGAAAAATTCCTGACATTTTCTTCATGAAAATGTTAGAACTATAATATGTTTTAGTTTTAAAAAGTTTTTAATTTCCTCTATTTTACAAAAAATCAGGTGGGAAATCACTTTATTTTCACAAATTTTGTCCAATCCTAGCTGCACCAACATTAACTACTCTATTGGCAAACCTGCCACACCCCCAAACCTATGAGGAGCAGTGTCCTCTTTGAGTCAAAGATAAAGGCATGTGCAGCAGTGTAAAATAGATACAAAAAATAAAGTAAGTAAAAGCAGAAAACATGAAACACATAAACAATGAAAAGAAAACAAACAAACAAGCAGAAAGACAACAAATAAATAAAAGAGAATTTCATTGATAACACAAAAATATGTACATTGTAAGGGAGAGTTATCTAAAAAAAATATTATACAAAAACATCCTAACTAAATTTGAAAAGCCTAAAAGACTAATAGAAATCCTAAATACAAACTAACGCTAATTGGAGTCAAAGTCAGAGGTGAAAATGTCATTAGGGTCGAATCCACATTGAGCTGCATAGCCTCTCAACTCAGCTTTCTTCTCAGCCTTGGTCTGCACTTTGTTGATAGTAGCTACCTCCTCAGATTGGGTAGTTGTCTCCTTTCCTTTTGCGGCTTGCTGAGAAGGGGAACTGGCAGTGGCTTGCGTAGGTGTTGAGCCAGTCAGTTCAGCCACTTTCCTTTCGAGGATTTCTGCTTTCTTCTCAACCAGGGCAACTTGACTCTCATATGCGTCCTTAGTGGCCTTGTTGACTACTTTGGAGGTAGCCAACCACTTCTCTAATCCATCAGCACGTATTTTCTCCGAGGTTGCAATGAGATTTTTAGCTTCATATTGCAGTAAAATATGTTGCCAGCCATTGGATATTTTCAACATCTCAAAGTTGTAATCCACTTGCATCTGACTTAGCTTTGCTTCATAGGGTATCTTGATTGATCTGCAGAGGGCAGTCATTCCTCGCACAACATTCTTTTAGAGGTAGGAGTTCTATTTCATGACATGGAGGAGGGTAGAGTATGGTGGAGGATGGGGAAAGGAAGAGGTAGGGAGCATGGGCAGGTCAGTACTGGTAGAAAGACCAGCCGACAATGGAAAGGGAATGGAGGATGGCATGGGTGGGGTAGGGGTTAAGGGAATAGGATGAAGAACTTCAAGGTCAGGCTCAGTTTGTGTTGGAATGGAGGAGGTGGAAATTAGGTATTCAACATCTGTGGCAGCATCAAATGTTCCTACTACAGGTGGGTGTTGAGAATTGGAAAATACCATTTTCCACCCATTAATCTGGGCCTTGATAGACCCCTGAGAGAACTAAATAAGTATTTTAAGTGTTTATTTTATAGCTGACAATAAAGGCAGGCTTAACTATGGAAGTAGCTTAAAAGTACCAAAAAGATGATGACCCATCTTGATCTGGAGGAAGAAGGAGAAGGGACAACCTCATTGGCTGTCAAAATGTCTAAACTAAAGAAGACAGAGGCTTGGTTTGGAGCTATTCAAAAAGAAGAATGCACTACAGAATACTATTCAAAAAGATTCCTGATCTATTCGAAAAGAACCTGACCATTGCGAATAGAACTAAAGCTCCAGGCTTGGTTTTCGAAGAGCACCGTTCTATTCGAAAGGAACCAAACTTGCTGATGATCTATTCGAAAAGAATAAAACTCCTTGCGAACTGCACCAGATCTATGCGAATAGAGCTCCAGAAGTCATATTTTCTTTTGAAAAGGTCTCCAATCTGTGCGAATAGAGCTTCAGAAGTTACAGTACCTTTCGAAAAGGTCTCTAAACTATGTGAAATGGTATTCTGAAGATTCCCAGCATTTGCAAGGGCAATTTAGTAATCTCTGCATGCACCCCAATGCATTTAAAAACCAAGGGGCATTCTGGAAGATTCGGAGCATGAACCATAGGCATATTCCACTCCATGTGAACACCCAAAGAGGAAATTACTTGGCGGGAACTTCTAGAAGCTCAAATAGATTTTTGAATTTCCTAACAGAATTGATGCCTCTCGATTGGTTTGAACCGGATCAGCGATTACGATTGGCGAACAGATCTGGATCCTTGTGCTCGACTCCTATTAGTTGATATGGATCTAACCAATTCTGATTGGTTGATACACATCTGAGCTGGACTTGGGGAAAACTATTAATAGACGAACTATTTGCCCAACTTGGGTATCCAGAATTTGTGTTTTATTCATGCTGCCCCATTTCTAATTCAGATCAAGATAGCTTGTCTGAATCCTCTGTAATAGCCTAGCTTTTGTCTGTAACTGAGAACTGTGAGATACTTATGTAACTGAGAATTGTATTCAAGACTATAAATTCGAGAGCTGTTTTAAGTTGTGCTATGTAATTGTAATGGTGGATTTGAAAAGGTTGCTTTCATCAGCACGTTCTCAATCGGATTCATGTTGAGGGTTCATTATGATCTCCTCATTCATTAGATTCCTTTAGATTTGTTATTTTTAAAGCAATTTCCCTTAATTCATTATCCCTATGAGAATTTGTGTTTGTAACCTGATTCTTACAGCATTTGTAGAGGTGCTTATGTTCTGACTCAAGACTTTATATTGAAAACTATTGGATGATTTGTGCCCATGATAGTGAACAGATCATAGCCATAAGTTCAACTCAATTCTAATCCTTGAATTGGATTATTTTCTCTTACATCTGAGTTGGTAGTCAGATGAAGATTTGATACTTTCTCAACTGTGTTACACTATTTCTCACTCTGCAATCAATTACTAAGCTTAAGTAGCTATTAGCTCTCCATTCTTGTTAATTTTGCATTCAATTCCCCCAACTCGGATCTGGATCACTTAGTTTTAATTTTACTTTTAGATAATTTAGTTAATGTGACAAATTCAACCTCCCATCTTATTTGCTTTATAGATAGATCAGAGGCCAGATCTGGTAGCTCAGATCTGGAGGTTTATCATATATTTTAAATCAACTCCCTGTGGACGATTTTTTACTCATTTACATTTAAACCTTGCTACAATTGGCCCTGATCTTGCAGGCTAATTAACTTCTCTCGGTGCTGATATTTCTTTATCTTTTTAGTTTTCCAATTTCAGTATAATTCATCCTTTGCAAATCTATTTTCAAAATACAAATAAATCATGCACACTTAGAACAACAATAAGTTTTTGGCGCCGTTGTCGGGGAATAGATTTTAAAATTGGTAGACCTAAGTTTTTTTTTATTATTACATCAGTGCTAACTGTTCTGTTGTTTAATCTGTGCAGTTTTTCCTATACATTTGAGCTTGGAATCTACTCAGTATTGAAGGTTTGCTTTGCATTATTTTTTTTCTCTGTTTCTGTGTTATATGTTTGGTAGAAGAACTCTCAATCTTGAGATTGTCCCTCTGAATTTAGAAGTTGAAAGGCTCCTAAGAACTAGACAAGCATCACAGAATTTTGCTGAGACTGCTAATATGGGTGAGCAACCTAGACTCTTGTGGGATTACTTTGCACCTGGTGCATATAATTCCCCATTTTGCATTCAATTTCCTACTGTTGAAGGAAATTATGATATCAAATCATCAACTATCTAGATGCTTCCTTCCTTCCATGGTTTGAGTAAGGAGGATCCATACAAGCATGCGGATGAATTCTTGGCTCTTTGCACCACATTCAACATAGCTGGACTAGGTCTAGAGGCAACCAAGCTTAGGCTCTTTCCTTTTTCATTAAAGGACAAAGCTAGAGCATGGTTGTCCATGTTACCACCAAATAGTATTACTTCTTGGAATGATTTGCAATGTCAATTTTTAGCCAAATACTTTCCTATGTCTAAGACCAGCCAGTTGAGACAAAATATTGTTTCTTTCTCACAACACTCAACTGAAACTTTCCATGAAGCATGGGAAAGTTTTAAGGAACTTTTAAGGCAATTCCCTCATCATCAAGTTTCCCAATGGCAGCTTTTTCAAAGCTTCTATCAGGGAATTGATCAAAAGGGTAAGAATATGGTAGATGCTTCCTGTGGAGGCACCTATTTGTAAAAAATAGTTGAGGAGGTCTGAGACCTATTTGAAGTTATTGGTGAAAATTCAACTCAACAGGAATCTTTGTCAAGAGACATTGAGAATCCTGCTCAGTTGAATAAAGAGCAGACTACCAAGGGAAAGATTTATGAGGTGATTGAGTTGGAAAGGAAGATGGATAATTTAACCACCAAGTTTGATAGATTGATGGACTCATTTCAAAATCCAATGGTTGCTAGAGTAGAGGAAGCATGTCTGATATGCCAGTCCCCTACTCATTCCGATGATCAATGTCCCGCTGCACCATAGTTCCCAGATCTAGTGGTGGAGCAAGCTCATGCTGCCCAATCGTTTGGACAGTTGCAATCTAACGAATATGCATGGAGAGGGCACCCCAATTTAAGGTGGAGTCAGGGCAATTATCAATCACAACAGCAGCAGCAACCAAAGCACCAAATAGCTTTCAACTACCCTACAGTAATTTCTATACCAAGCCTAATTTTTGACCCATTCCACAACAGATGGCACAACTGCATCAAAGCATCCACCCAAATTCTTCCAGATCCCCTTCCTTTGAAGACCATGTTCTAACCTCACTCCAGAATTTAGGGTCTTTAACTCAGACTGTAAACTTTCACAGTCAGAGTATAAAGAAGATTGAAGATACATTGGGTCAACTCTCAAATACTTTGGCCAAAAGAGAGGAAGGCAGGTTACCCAGCCAACCCTTGAACAATCCCAAAGGACAGTTCATGGTTGGAGATGCCTCTGTTTCACATGAAGAAGTAAAAGCTATCACTATTTTGAGAAGTGGAAGAGTTGTAAATAATAATGTGGATACAGAAAAAGAAGTAGAAAAAAATGATGAAACTGCTAGGAACATGCAGCAGGAGCAGCATGATGTTAGCATTGGGGGTGCTGATATACCTCAGAAAAAAAAAAAAATGAAAAACATTAAAATCAAAAAAATTCTGGTGATGATGCTAAGGCTGTAAATGAAGGACTAGTTCCCCATTTACCATTTCCCCATGCCATGAAATCTGCATCCCCTTTTGATAAAGGGAATACCAAAATAGATGAAATGATGGAGACTTTCAAGCAAGTTAAGGTAAACCTTCTTTTGCTTGATGCAATCAAGCAAGTCCCAGCCTATGCAAAAAATTTGAAGGACATTTGCACACACAAAAGAAAATCTAGGATCCAGTTATCTAAGAAGGTCTTTGCTGTGGAAAAAGTTAAACAAGTTTTGTCCATTGCCACACCTCCCAAACTCTAAGATCCTAGAATTCCCACAATCCCTTGCATTATTGGGGAACATACCATTGAAAAGACTTTATTAGATTTGGGTGCTAGTGTCAACCTGCTTCCATATTCTGTATATGAGAAATGAGTTAAAACCCACTCATGTGGTGTTACAACTAGCAAACAGATCTGAAAGAAAGCCAGTTGGGGTGATTGAGGATGTGTTGGTAGGAGTAGATAAGTTTTTCTACCTTGCTGATTTTTTGGTATTGGATATGGAACCTACAAAAAGTAGAACTTCCATCCCTGTCATTTTGGGGAGACCATTCCTTGCTACAGCCAATGCTTGTATTCAATGCAGGTCTGATATTATGAAAGTGTCTTTCGAAAAATGAAGGTGAAGTTAAATATTTACAATACAATTACCCAGCCTCAGTTCAGTACTGAGGAATGCTTTCTTGTTGATTTGTTGGATGAACTGGTAGAGGAAACTCTACCACAGTTTTTGCAGTGTAAGGATTTAACCATAGATTTTGAAAATGTTTGGAGAAATGTTGTGGAAGAGACAGCTTGTGCCTCAAAGACTGAAGAGGTCAAAGCTGTGCAAGAAACTCATGTCCAAACAGCAAGGTTTTCTTCATGGAAACCTACTATTTTTCCCCTTCCACAAACAGCCAAGGTACCTTTGTTACCTTCTTTTCTTAGCCCACCTGATGTAGAGCTGAAACAGTTGTCAGAAAATTTAAAATATGTGTTTTTAAGAGACCATAAAACATTGTCTGTGATTATTTCTTCCTCCCTCAATGAGGAGCAGGAGGAAGAGTTGTTGATTGTATTGAAACAGCATAAGAGGGCAATTGGCTGGACTATTGCTGATTTGGGAGGAATCAGTCCAGCTGTTTGCATGCATAAAATTTACTTGGAAGAAGGTGCAAAGCCTTTTAGATAAATGCAGAGGAGGTTGAATCCTCTTATGCAAGAAGTGGTCTTGAAGGAGGTTGTCAAGCTGTTTGATGCAGGGGTCATTTACCCCATCTCAGATTCAGCTTGGGTGGCACCTACATAGGTGGCACCTAAGAAATCTGAGATCACTGTTGTAACCTCAGATTCTGGTGAGCTCATTTCCACCAGACAAACAACTGGTTGGAGGGTCTATATTGATTACAGAAAGCTCAACACAATGACCAGAAAAGACCATTTCCCTCTTCCATTCATTGATCAGATTTTAGATAAGCTAGAAGGAAAAGCTTATTACTGTTTTCTTGATAGTTACTCTGGTTACAACTAGATTCTTGTGTATCCACAAGATCAGGAAAAGACCACCTTCACTTGCCCCTTTGGCACTTTTGCTTATAGGAGGATGCCTTTTGGTCTTTATAATGCTCCTACTACCTTTCAAAGATGTATGTACTCCATTTTCTCTGATATGATTGACCAATTTATGGAGATTTTTATAGATGACTTTTCAATATATGGAGACAGTTTTGCCCAGTATTTACATCATCTCAGCCTAGTGTTACAGAGATGTGAGGAAACTAATTTAGTTTTGAGCTGGGAGAAGAGCCATTTCATGGTCACCCAAGGCATTGTCCTTGGCCATGTTGTCTCTCATAAGGGCATTGAGGTGGATAGAGCAAAAATATATTTAATTGCACATTTGCCTCCTCCCAAAACTGTTAAGCAAATCAGAAGTTTTTTGGGGCATGTTGGATTTTACAGGAGGTTCATTAAGGCCTTCAGTAAAATATCCAAGCCTCTTTGCCATTTATTGTGCCAAGATGTCCCTTTTGATTTTAATGATGAATGCCTTAAGGCATTTGAATTCTTAAAAAAATATTTGATTTCAGCTCCAATAATACAGTCTCCAGATTATTCACTACCCTTTGAGCTGATGTGTGATGCATCAGATTATGCTTTGAGCTGTTCTTGGGTAGAGAAAGGATAAGCTGCCTCATGTCATAGCTTACGCCAGTAGATCAATGATTGATGCATAGCTCAATTACACAATAACTGAGAAAGAGCTGTTGGTAGTTGTTTTTGCTTTGGAGAAATTCAGGTCATATGTTTTGGGTTCACAAATTGTGGTGTTCACTGACCACTCAGCCCTCAAATACCTTCTGTCTAAGAAGGATATCAAACCAAGATTAATCAGGTGGATCATCCTATTACAGGAGTTTGATTTACAGATTAAAGACAAAAAGGGTGTCAAAAATGTGGTGGCTGATCACCTGTCTAGAATTCTAACTGCTGAGATTGATAGGTTGCTTATCAATGAATTTTTTCCTGATGAGCAACTTTTTGCTATCAGTGTGCATGCCCCTTGGTTTGCAAATATAGTCAACTTTTTGGCTACTGGAAGGACCCCCCAACACTGGAATAAAATGGATAAAGATCTCTTCTTTTCAAAGGTTAAACACTTTATTTGGGAGGATCCTTACCTATTTAAGATTTGTGCAGACCAAATCATTAGAAGATGTGTCCATGAAGAAGACTTCCATAGCATACTTTCCATGGGTCATGAACAGGCCTGTGGAGGTCATTTTAGTGGAAACAAAGCTGCTGCAAAGGTTTTGCAATGTGGATTTTATTGGCCCACACTCTTCAAAGATGCACTGCAGCACTGTAAATCTTGTCAGAATTGCCAGAGATTGGGCAGCATTTCCAAGAGAAATTCAATGCCTTTACAGCACATTTTGGTAGTTGAATTGTTTGTTATTTGGGGGATAGATTTTATGGGACCTTTTCCTCCTTCAAATGATTTTAATTTCATTTTAGTAGTTGGGAATTATGTATCCAAATGGGTTGAAGCCACAGCCACTAAAACCAATGACCACAGAGTTGTCCTTAAATTCTTAAAGGATAACATCTTTTCCAGGTTTAGTTCCCCCAGAGCTATTATCAGTGATGGGGGAAGCCATTTTTGTAATAAGCATTTTGAAGCTCTATTGAAAAAGTACTTTGTGACTCATAGAGTAGCTACTCCATATCATCCACAGACCAGTGGACAAGTGGAGATTTCCAACAGAGAAATCAAACATATACTGGAAAAGACTGTGAGCAAGGACATAAAGGATTGGTCCTTTAAGCTGAATGATGCATTGTAAGCATATAGGACAGCCTATAAAACCCCAATTGGCATGTCCCAATTCAGATTGGTCTATGGTAAAGCATGCCATTTACCAGTGGAGTTAGAATATAAGGCCTTTTGGGCTATTAAAACTTTGAACATGGATCTTACTACTGCTGGTAATCACAGGAAACTACAGCTCTCTGAATTGGAAGAGCTGAGGATGGATGCATACACCAATGCAAGATCTTACAAAGAAAAAGTTAAGGCTTTCTATGACAAAAATCTGCTGAGAAAAGAGTTCACAGTTGGCTCTAAGGTATGGTTATTCAACTCAAAACTCAAGTTTTTTCCTGGAAAGCTGAGATCCAGATGGGAAGGGCCATATACTGTCATTCAAGCATCTCCATCCAGAGCTGTTGAAATTATGGACCCAAGTGATGGGAGAACTTTGAAAGTAAATGGTCAGAGGTTCAAACCATGCATTGAAAATATCATAGAGCCTGTGATGACCATGTATCATCAATATCCTCCACAAATCTGATGTCACACAACTGTATCATATGTATTTTAACTGTGTCTGTTCTGTGATTTTTGCATAGTTTTGTGTAATGTTTTTCTCTATTTTAGTCATGTTTTAGTAAATTTTCTTTGAGGAGTCATAAGTTCTGAAAGCTTTGTGGTTTTAATTGATGGGGATAATAAATTCCAATGATTTTAATATGGAGATTTTGTTTAAAAATATATATATATATATATATATAAAAGAAAATTTCAGTTCTATACTTCAGAATGTTTGTTCAAAAGTAAATTCTTACTTTTCAAAAAGTTTTATAGTCAATTCGATAAGTTTACACTCAATTCGAAAAGTTTTACAGTCAATGTGAAAAATCAATTTGCAAAGTAAAATTCATTTCGAACAGTATAATCTCCTTTTCGAAAAGGATCTCAACCTATAACCACAACTGTTCGAAAAGAATGATAAACTTTATGAATAGATGCAGAACATTTCGAATAGTTGTTTCTGAAGCCATTTGCTTTTCGAATAGATTGTTCTGAAGCCATTTGCTTTTCGAATAGATGTTTCTGAAGCCATTTGCTTTTCGAATGGTACTGATGCCATTCTCCTTTTTGAAAAGAACTTTTTTGAACTTTTTGAAGACTTCAATAATGCTTTGCGAAATCGATTTAAGCATATTTAAACCCATTCGAAGGGAGGGTTTCTTATTCGAAAGCATTTCCAGATTGTCCTGTTTCGCAGAAAACCCATTTCTTTCCATCTCTGTGTTCTTTCGGAGCTCAGATCCAATTTCCTTCATTTCTTTTCCACTAATTAAGCTTGAAGAGAAGAACTTTTTGCCTCTGATTCAGGTGGATTTGATCAAGCAGTCAGAGATTTTGAGCAAACCCTAGGTTTTGGTATTTTTCTCTCCATATCCGCTGTTTGTGCCTTACAGATTTGATTTATGTGTCAGCGTACATTGTTTGGGATTCAATAGAGTTGTCTGGTCATTGTTGTTAGAAGGAGGGATTATTTGAAGAAGTTTTTAGAAATTGTTAAAATGAGGAAAGCTGAAAAATTGCTGGCTAAGATGTTCCCTAGGTCTTCTACTAAGAAAGTTAGTATACCCTCCCCCAAAGGAAAAGTTAAAACATCAGCCAAGAGGAAACTATCGATGGATAAGGCTGATAGAATTGAGAAGGGAAAGAAGGTTAGAAATGAGGAACCCATTCCAGAAGCTGACCCTATTCCTGAGACTGAGCTTCCTCCTCTTCCTAAACATTTGGTACTTCCAACCCCTTTCATTGAAGCTCAGAAGCTGATCCCAAAGCTTCATGTCAATGAGAATTTTTTCTTCAACAAACCAGATTGTAAGCTATCGCTGAACTACATCAGGGATGCTTCATTGAGTAACATCCTGACCCCTCTTCCAGAGAAGATTTATCGAAGGATGGTGAGATTATGGTACCAGAACATGGTGAAAGTGACTGAGAAGGATGCTGATGCCCCAACTTTGGTAATTTTTATTGATGATTGTGATTTAACCATCACTTATGAAGACATTGGAAATGCCTTGGGGATACCATTTCAGTTTGATCCTGCTGGCCCATTGGCTGCACCTGAGATAGCTTCTTTCAGAGACATGGCTGCTCATCTAACCCAAGGTATAGTTGGAACTAGGCAATCCATCATGAGGAGAGACTTAGCACCCCAATTTTTGCTGATGGATTCCATTTTGAGAGGGTGTTTTTATGTCATTGGGCACCGTTAGGAAAGAAGGACACCCATTTTGGAGGCCCTCTTTCATTTTTCTAAAGGGTAATTATTCAATGCCCCCTTGCTGATTTTTGAAGCAATGGCTGACATCAGTGCCAAAATGATGAAGGAGCAAAAAATAGCTGGAATACCAATTGGAAGGTTGATCACAGCTCTACTACGGGCTAAATTTGACATTGATGAGCAAGAGCCATTTGGGATTGTAACCCCTCATGCCTTTGGGAAGAGGGCTTGGACTACAAGCCAAATCATGTTGAATAGAATGAGGGAAGAAGCTGAGCCAGTCCAGGAGGCTGCTATACCTGAACCTGAGGTGACCAGCTCCTTAGCTGCACCCATTGCACCTGCAGCTGCCATTGAACCTACTACCATTGCGGAGGTAACCAGCTCTTTAGCTATACCCATTGTTGAGGAGGCCATCATCTTGCCCACTTCACCTATCACAGCACCTATCCCAGCAGTTCCATCACTCATCACTACCACAATCCCAATTATAGATTCTCCCCCAACACAAACCATTCTAGCCATAATTACACCACCAATTTCACCCAACAATTTCCCAGATATATCCACAGATTTTGTTGTAAACTCCCCTAGCACTCCTCTCCTCCAAAGCTTCTCAGGTTCACCAGCTCATTCAACTCATACACCTGAAATCACTCATACCCCTTAACCTGAGATATTCACCACTGAGGCCTATTCATCCTTGATGGGAGCCATCTTGGAGAATATTGGGCTTGAATCTGTCCACATACCTGACCCCCCCCCCCAATTCACTCATTTGGATACCTCTCCCTTTACAGTCATCCCACCTATTGCTCCTCAACCATCTACATCAATCATACCAGTCACTACTCTGCCTACCACACACACACCTGACACAATTAGCCAAATCTTCACCTTTCTCCAATCTATTCAAGCCCAGCTACAGATCAACACAGACAACCAGTCTGTGACAAATTCCATTCTCCAAACCTTGGCCTCCACATCCCAACCAACTACCTCAGCCATAGTACCTTCCACTTCTGACCATGCTACCCAAACAGAACCTGAGGTAGTGTTATTAGATCCACCCATCCTCACTGTTTCTGACCATGCTACCCAAACAGAACCGGAGGTAGTACTTTTGGATTCATCTCCACCCATCCTCACTGTCTCTGATCAAGCTACCCAAACTGACCCTGAGGTAGTGCTTTTAGATTCCTCTTTTTCCACCCCCACTGCTGGGATACATATGGTCCCCTACCACTCCATTCCAATTCCACGTTTTGCCACTCTTAGAAGGGCTATGGAAGAGAACCCTTACATCTTTCATGATGTCCTTAAGGGGTTAGCAGATCTTCAAGCTTACATTAAGACTCCTTATGTAGACTAGATTCGGAAACTAGAGTTGTTTATGCAATTTGAGAGAGAGAAGATGCAGGACCTACCGAGCCAAACATATCAGATGGTTAGGAGTGAGAAGCACAAAGCTGCTATGTTACAAGAGAAGCTTGAACAAGGAAAACTGAGGGCTGATAGACTTGAAAAATATATTGGCCTCACCAAAAAGATCAAGTCCGAGGAGTACATCGAACTTCAAGCCACAATCCAAGAGAAAGCTAAATCAAGTTCAAACTCCAATACTGACTCTAGTTCAGACTCCAACACTGATTCAAGTTCTGATCCCATTGAACCAACTTATGATACAGATTTTGACCCTAGTTATTAGACTACCTTGTAAATTTTTTATTTTGTTGTTTCTGTAGTGTGTAATTAATGTTTACTGTTGACTTTTGTTAATTTGCAATTACTGTGCATTTATTTTTTCTCTGTCAGTGTGCTTTTTGTTTTTTGTTCTTTTCTTTTTGTTTATCCATTTCTAGACCATTGAGGACACTGATCCTCATAGGTCTGCGGGTGTGGCAGAATTGCCAATAGTTTAGTTAACATTAATGCAGCCTATGATCAGCAGAATTTTTGAAATTGAAGTGATTTCACACCTGTTTATTTTTGAAAAAATGAGGAAGTTAAAACTTTTTAAAATTAATTTCTAGCGTAATTCTAATATTGTCATAAAGTGAATGTCAGAAAATTTACAAAAGAAAATTGATGTTTCAGTAAACCTAAAAAGAGAGAAAACAGTAATGATACACCTTAGAAATTTGATAGAAAACCACATCCAGTGAGATTTGGACCTAAAATGAATTCTTTGGAGGTATGAATTGGAAATTTTTTCTGCTCTAGGGAGTGTTTGAACCTGTTTATTATCACTAGAAGTTACACATATCTAAATTAAAATAGCTTGACAGCAATCATGATATTAAAGACATGATGTAAGGCCTCCTTTTGGACAGTTTGAACTTCAAAATGCCCCACCTTTTGAAACTGCCCTTGATACACACCATTTGAGCTTTATAAATCCAAGATTTCTTTGAAACCTCATCAACCTCATTTAGCCTAACCCTCACTCTGAGAATTCAGAAGGTAAAGGAAAGAAAGTTGAAGAAAGGAGATAGTTTGGTAAAAGAAAAAGAAAAATAATTGAAGGCAATGATGTATCAGCAGAAGAAATGTGGCATTCCAGTCAATATTGTTTTGAAAAAAAAAAAAAACAGAGGAAAAGTCATTTCATTGGAAGTTTGAAAAAGAAAGAGAAAAAGATGGCCACTTTGGCTCTGAAAATTCAAAGAAGAAGATGAAATTATGCTGAATTGAAGAAGGTGTGTCTATCACCTCCATACCTTGACTGACTTCTCAATTTTGAACTCCATTCCACCCCTTTCTTCTTGATAAATTTCACCCATAAGCCACATTACAACCCAAGTTAAAGTCCTTAGTGATCAAAGATGGATTGAGCTGTCACATGGAGATAAGGATTTGTGTAATCTATGGTGAAAAGAGCAGTGAATTCAAAACTAAAAAGCAATGCCTATGCTCCTGCTTACAGTCCTATTTGAGGGTTGTAACTGCTCTTGAGCTGTGTGAAATAGTACAACCCTCCTACTTGCATGTTGAGTGAAAACCCTAGTGAGAGTTGGGTTTGAAATCAACTTATTTGGGTTAACATCAAAGCAGAATTCTCAAATAGAAGGCAAGCTTTTCATTAATTTTTCTTGTAAAAACTTTTTGACACAAACTGAGTGAATGGTAAAAGGAATTATAGCAGAATTTTAGTTTTGAACTGATGTTTTCTTGAGGATCCTCTTACAAGCTTGAGTAATGCAGGTGTGAATAATCTGATAGAATGAAAGTCTGTTTTAACAGAACTGCATTGATATTAACTGATTTATTGGAGAATTTTGTGGGTACCGTCACTGAAAACCCTCAGGAGACTGCACTCCTCCACTAGGGATCACCTAGGGGTTTAAAAGGCTTGTTGCATATGCTAAACGCAACTGTGTTCCCTACAAAAGTGGCTCTTCATTCTATTTTTAATTTTGTCTTCGCTCAAGGACTAGCGAGGCATAGGTTTGGGGGTGTGTTGAGAACTAGAAAATACCATTTTCCACCCCTTAATCTGGGCCTTGATAGACACCTGAGAGAACTAAATAAGTATTTTAAGTGTTTGTTTTACAGCTGACAATAAAGGCAGGCTTAACTATGGAAGTAGCTTAAAAGTACCAAAAAGATGATGACCCATCTTGATCTGGAGGAAGAAGGAGAAGGGACAACCTCATTGGCTGTCAAAATGCCTAAACTAAAGAAAACAGAGGCCTGGTTTGGAGCTACTCGAAAAGATTCCTGATCTATTCAAAAAGAACCTGAACATTGCGAATAGAACTAAAGCTCCAGGCTTGGTTTTCGAAGAGCACCTGATCTATTCAAAAGGAACCAAACTTGCTGATGATCTATTCGAAAAGAATAAAACTCCTTGCAAGCTGCACCAGATCTATGTGAATAGAGCTCCAGAAGTCATATTTCCCTTCGAAAAGGTCTCCAATCTGTGTGAATAGAGCTTAAGAAGTTACAACACCTTTCGAAAAGGTCTCCAAACTATGCGAAATGGTATTCTGAAGATTCCCAACATCTGCAAGGGCAATTTAGTAATCTCTGCATGCGGCCCAATGCATTTAAAAACCCAGGGGCATTCTGGAAGATTCTGAGCACGAACCAGAGGCATATTCCACTCCATGTGAACACCCAAAGAGGAAATTACTTGGCGGGAACTTCTAGAAGCTCAAACAGATTTTTGAATTTCCTAACAGAATTGATGCCTCTGTCTCCTGATTGGCTGAACCAGATCAAGCAATTCTGATTGGCCAAAACAGATTTGGATCCTTGTGCTCAACTCCTATTAGTTGATATGGATCTAACCAATTCTGATTGGTTGAAACACATCTGAGCTGGACTTGGGGAAAACTATAAATAGACGAACTATTTGCCCAACTTGGGTATCCAGAATTTGAGTTTCATTCTTGCTGCCCCATTCCCAATTTAGATCAAGATAGCTTGTCTGAATCCTCTGTAATAGCCTAGCTTTTGTCTGTAACTAAGAACTGTGAGATACTTATGTAATTCAAGTGAGAATTGTATTGAAGACTACAAATCTGAGAGTTGTTTTAAGCTATGCTCTGTAATTGTAATGGTGGATTTGAAAAGGTTGCTTTCATTAGCACGTTCTCAATCGGATTCATGTTGAGGGTTCATTGTGATCTCCTCATTCATTAGATTCCTTTAGATTTGCTGTTTTTAAAGCAATTTCCCTTAATTCATTATCCCTGTGAGAATCTGTGTTTGTAACCTTATTCTTACAGCATTTGTAGTGGTGTTTATGTTTTGCCTCAAGACTTTTGATTAAAAACTATTGGATGATCTGTGCCCATGATAGTGGACAGATCATAGCCATAAGTTCAACTCAATTCTAATCCTTGAATTGGATTATTTTCTCTTACATATGAGCTGGTAGTCAGATGAAGATTTGATACTTTCTCAACTGTGTTACACTATTTCTCACTCTGCAATCAATTACTAAGCTTAAGTAGCTATTAGTTCTCCATTCTTATTAATTTTGCATTCAATTCCCCCAACTTGGATCTGGATCACGTAGTTTTAATTTTACTTTTAGATAATTTAGTTAATGTGACAAATTCAACCTCCCATCTTATTTGCTTTGTAGATAGGATCAGAGGCCAGATCAGGTAGCTCAGATATGGAGGTTTATCATATATTTTAAATCAACTCCCTTTGGACGATCTTTTACTCACTCACATTTAAAACTTGCTACAATTGGCCCTGATGTTGCAGGCTAATTAACTTCTCTCTGTGCTGATATTTCTTTGTTCTTTTTAGTTTTCCAATTTCAATATAATTCATCCTTTGCAAATCTGTTTTCAAAATACAAATAAATCATGCACACTTAAAACAACAACAGTGGGGATTGGCGGGGAGTGGTGTCCAAAGATGGAGCAATAAGGGGCAGATGGATAGGGACAGGTAGGGGTGCAGAGTCTGTGTGGGTGGAAGTATTGGTAGGGGTATGGGTAACTAGGATAGGTACAATGGGTGCAGCTAAGGGAATGGTTTGGGGAGAAGGTGGTGGAGTAGGTAAATAGGTGGTTGTAGGGATAGATGGCTGTTGTGGAGGTTGGCCTATCAGGGACAAGGTGGATTCGATGGTTTGGAGGGTAGTGTGCTTGGAGGCCTAGTTTTGGAGGGTGGAGTTCATGGATAGGAGGTGGCCTCAATGGATGATTGGGTATGGTTATTGGCCATCACTGGGGCTTGAAGGGAGAGTAATATGATTAAGAGCCGGGGTATGAAATCAGGGGTGATGGGTGGAATTGGTTGAAATGGGGATGTGGTTGGATGAGTGGAAGTGGTGGATTGTGGTGATGGAGGTGTAGGGGCAGATTGATGTGGCTGTGGGGAATCTGGAGGAGGGGTGGAATGAGGTCGGTGAGGGGAGTCAGGGAGAGGGCCAAACTCATAGATGATGCCCTCTATGATAGAGGACATCATGTCTGAGTATCCCTCTTCTGAATAAGGGTTTTGGTCATGGGTATGTGTAGGTGATATGGAAAAGGTATGGTCAGTGTGTAAGGATGGAGGGGAGGAAGTGGCTAGGTCAGCTAATGAAGATAGTGTATGGCTCAAGTGTTCAACACCTGGGATGGATGGGTTGGGTAATGAAGTTGAGGTAAGGATGGGGGCAGTGGTGTGAGGAACTGGCAGAGGTGTGGAGGTGGTGATGGTTGAAGGGGTTGCTGAGCTGCTAGGGGGGATGGAAATTGGAATGGAAGGTAAAGAAGGTGAGATGGAAGGTAGAGAGGCTGATGGGATGGAAAAGCTAGGGATATCAGGCAAAGGCACAAACATGGAAGGAATGGAAGGGATGACTGAAGGTGCCGAGGAATCAAAGGAGCAGCTGCAGAGCTAGCCACTTGAGGTTCCTCCCTTTCAGGACTCTTAATAGATTTACTCTTACTTTTTCCAATCAAGGTCCTACTGGCAAACCAAGCCCTCTTTCCAAACTCATTGGGCTTCACAATATTCACTTCCTCATCCCCTTTAAAAACAAATTAACCTCTCTTATCCAAGGAAATGATGAGCTTGTTGTAGGGGAGCCCTAGTAGGGCTTGGGCCTTCCTACATTTGTCATTCACATCCACCATTGGTTCAAACACCAGCCAAGTAGCATTTAAAAGCTGACCCTTAGAGAAAAAGTATAGGGCATCCACTATTGGTGTTCTCCTCTCTTGTTGATGGCCACTGAGATAAACATTCTTCCTCAAAATGGAATCAATGAAGAGCATGCTGGGGTGTAAATCCCTTCTCATGAAGGACTCCTCATACCCCATAATGCCCTGAGTTAGATGTCTAGCCATAGTCTTAAAAGGCACAGTTTCAGGCTCAGGCAGTCCATAGGAAGGATAAAAAACAGAAGGGACTCCAAGAACCAACCCTATATCACTGTAATTCACAACAATCTCTTTGTGATCAATTATAATCTCCAGACAAGGATCAGTTGAACCTGGCTTGGTCTTCTTTCTCAGGTTCTGATATCACAGCTTGAATAGCCTGGGGTAGGATTTCTCTTGCAAAGGGGTCATCAGTGGTGTCAGACCTGCCTTCACCAAATAGTCCATTGTGGCATTGCAATCCTCCTCCTTAGAAAAATAGTGTCTATCCACGATTGTCTCTGGGATCAGGCTTAAGGCATCCACAAATTCATTGGGAGTAGATAGGGTCACAGGGACTTCAGATTCCTCCTCAGGGTTAGTCTCAGGCATGGGGGTTTCTACCTCAGGGGCCTCCTCAACAAATTCTTCAATGGTCTGGGCCCTCTTTGATTTCTTGGCTTGTGTGGACTTCACAGTTTTCTCAGCTTGGTCCATGACCAGCTTTCTTTTTACAGGTGGGGATTATATGGGTTATGTGGTGAGCCTACTGGACTTCCTAGTGGCTTTGGTGGTGGACTTGGAAGGCACTTTGAAAAGGTTAGCCAAGGTATCCTCTTGACCAGCCATTACGCAATCAATTTCCCACATTAAAATGTAATAACCACACAGACCCTTTTTATCAATCAAATTAACCACACCAATTTGCAAATGAAATGCCAAAATCACAAAGTTGAGCAGAAGAGAGGCGTACCTTCAGAAACCTAGGGTTTCTTAGATCTTAAAGTGCACAACACCAAACTAGTTCAGACCAGGTGCAAAGTATAGCTTTTGATGAATTAAAGCAATGGGAAAAATGGCCAGGTGCTTGGAGTAACAACCACTGAGGTCGAGAGAGAAAAAGGAAAACTAGAAAATCGACAGAGGAGACTTAAAGTTCAGAGAGAAGCTATCGAACGAAAAAAATGGAGTTGTCGCTAGGTTTAAAGCAATGGGAAACGAGCTTAGACAGGATTGGGGCAAGGTGTCGACAGGTTGATGCAACCTGTCGAAGAGTAAAAAGTAACTGATCCTCGCGAGAGGTTCAATCCATCCGGTCGATAGGTCCAAGGTTACAGAAAGAATCATTTTGAGAGGTTCATAGAACCTCTCAATAGGCACTTTGAGCTCAACAGATAATCCTCTCGATAGGTTCCAGGCTTCAGAAAAGTCACTTCGAGAGGTTAAAAAAAATCCTTTCGATTGGTTCCCTGAACCAGTCGAGAATTCAACCATAGCCTTCAAAACCTATCGAAACCTTCACAAATCCTATCGATAACCAACTTTACACCTTCAGAACCTATCAAGAATTAATTAACACCTCTCGATAGCTTCTAGATCTAGTAGTAATGCAAATTGGGAACTCGTAGAACCTGTCGAGATGTTCATCGAATTTGACATTCCATGCAAATTGTATTTCAATTTAAAAAGGCTTGTAATCAGTTCCCAATTCATTCCCCAACAGATTTGACACTCCAACTCTGTCCACTTCACAAATTTGACTTATTATCCTACAGGAGGTACTAAGCACTCATGGGCAAATTCATGTACATTGCCAAACAGAAATGAAATAAAAATAGAAACAGTAGCAAAAATAAGCAAACACATGAGTTATTATACATAGTATACATTATTGAAACTCCGACAAGTTGTGGAGGTTCATGATAGTGAATGGTCAGCACAGGCTCCACCACATTTTCAACAACAAGCTTGAGCCTCTGACCATTCACTTTCATGGTCCTTCCATCTTTTGGATCCTTGATTTCAACAGCTCTAGGTGGGGATACATGCTGAACTATGTAAGGTCCCTCCCATTTGTATCTCAACTTACCTAGGAAAAATCTCAATTTAGAGTTGAACAGCCATACTTTGTCGCTAGCTATGAACTCTTTCTTCAGCAGATGCTTGTCATAGAAAGCCTTGGTTTTCTCCTTGTAGATCCTAGCATTTGAATATGCCTCCAATTGTAGCTCTTTCAGCTCTGATAGCTGGAGTTTTCTGTGCATGTCAGCAGAAGTTAAGTCAATATTCAATGCTTTTACAACCCTATAAGCCTTGTGCTCAAGCTCTACTGGTAAATGGCATGCCTCGCCATATACCAGCCTGAAAGGAAACATTCCTATTGGGGTCTTATAGGCAGTCCTATAAGCCCACAGAGCATCAGGTAACTTCAAGAACCAGCCCTTCCTATCCACTCTCACAGTTGTCTCCAAAATGTGTTTGATTTCTCTATTAAAAATTTTCACTTGCCCACTGGTTTGTGGGTGGTATGGGGTGGCAACTCTGTGTCACAAAGTTTTTTCTAAGTAGGTTCTCAAACTGTCTATTGCAAAAGTGGCTCTCCCATCACTAAAGATAGCTTCGGGGGTGCCAAACCTGGAGAAAATGTTGTCCTTCAATAAGCTGAGGACAACCTTGTGATCATTGGTCCTTGTAGCTATGGCCTCAACCCATTTGGACACATAGTCCATAGCTACAAGAATATAGTTGTATCCAAAGGAAGGAGGGAAAGGACCCATGAAGTCAATCCCCCAAATATCAAAAAGTTCAATCACAAGTATGGGCTGTAAAAGCATGGTGTTTCTTTTGGAGATACTTCCCATCTTTTGGCATCTTTCCAAGTTTTACAATGAAGCCATGCATCCTTGAAGAGAGTGGACCAATAAAATCCACCTTGGAGCACCTTGGCAGCAATTTTGTTCTAACTGAAGTGGCCTCCACAAGCATGTTCATGACACATAGTATATAATGGGATTCCTCATCAGGGATACATCTCCTCACCACTTTGTCTGCACAATGCTTTAATAGGTATGAATCCTCCCACATATCTAATTTGTAAAAAGAATAGATCCTTGTCCATTTTGTTCTAATGTGGAGGGATCTTCCCTACTGCCAAGTAATTCACAATATTTGCAAACCAAGGTGTAGAGGTGCTGATAACAAATAGTTGTTCATCTAGAAAGGAGTCATTAACAGGTAGCTTATCAAACTCCTCTATTAGGATCCTAGACAAGTAGCATGTAACCACATTTTCAATCCCTTTCTTGTCCTCGATCTTTAGATCAAACTCCTCTAATATGAGGATCCATCTGATCAATCTAGGCTTTGCATCCTTTTTTGACAAAAGACATTTTAGGGTTGAGTGGTCTGTGAAAACCACTATCTTGGATCCCCGCACATAAGACCTGAACTTATCTAGAGCAAAGGCAATTGCCAACAGTTCCTTCTCAGTTGTAGTGTAATTTAGCTAAGCATCAATCATGATTTTGCTTGTATAAGCAATCACACAAGGGGCCTTACCCTTCCTTTGTCCCAAGACTGCACCAATTGCAAAGTCTGATGCATCACACATCAGTTCAAAAGGTACAGAAAAATCAGGTGCTTAAAGGATAGGTGTAGAGGTTAGGCAACTTTTTAACAACTGAAAGGCCTTAAGGCATTCATCATTAAAATCAAAGGGGACCTCTTGGCACAACAGGTGGCAAAGAGGTTTTGAGATCTTGCTGAAATCTTTGATAAATTGCCTATTGAAGCCAGCATGCCCCAAGAAGGATCTGACTTGTTTCACAGTTTTTGGTGGGGGTAAATGTGAAATCAGCTCTATTTTAGCCTTGTCTACCTCAATGCCTCTGTGAGAAACCACATGGCCAAGGACAATGCCTTGAGTGAACATTAAATGGCTTTTTTCCTAACTTAAAACTAAGTTTGTTTCCTCACATCTTTGTAACACAAGGTTGAGATGGTGAAGACATTGGCTAAAATTATCACCAAAAATAGAGAAATCATCCATAAAAATCTCTAGAAACTGCTCAATCATGTCAGAAAATATAGCATACATGCACCTTTGGAAAGTTGCAAGTGCATTATATAATCCAAATAGCATCCTTCGATAGGCAAAGGCACCAAATGAGCATGTGAAAGTTGTCTTTTTTTTATCTTGTGGATAAATAGGGATTTGGTTATACCCCGAATATCCATCAAGAAAATAATAAAAAGACTTTCCTACTAACTTATCCAAGATTTGGTCAATGAAGGGCAAAGGGAAATGTTCTTTTTTGGTTTTCAGATTGAGCTTTCAATAGTCTATACACACCCTCCAACCTGTGGTATTCCTAGTTGGAACAAGCTCACCAGTATCAGTTTTAATCACAGTAATTTCAGATTTCTTAGGTACTACCTGAGTAGGTGCCACCCATTCAAAATCTGAATTGGGTAGATGACTCCAACATCAAGCAATTTGACCACTTCTTTCATCACCACTTCTTGCATGTAGGGATTCAATTTTCTCTGCATTTCTCTAAAGGGCTTGGAACCCTCTTCCAGGTGAATTTCATGCATGCATACAGTAGGGTTGATGCCCCCAAGGTCAGCAATGGCCCAGCCAATTGGTCTCTTATGTTTTTTTAAAATACACAACAACTCTTCCTCTTGCTCATCAGTGAGAGAGGAAGAAATAATCACTGGCAATTTATGATTTGACCCCAAAAAAGCATACTTCAAGGTCTTAGGCAGCTATTTCAACTCCACATCTGGTGGACATACAAGTGAAGGTAACAAAGGTGCTGATTTGCTACATTGTAAATAACCTTCATGTTGCCAAAAGACACCTCCATTACTCCTTATCTACACTGAATACAAGCATTGATAGTGGCCAAGAAAGGTCTACCCAAAATCACAGGAATAGAGGTGGTGCACTTGCTTGGCTCCATGTCAAGAACTAGAAAATCTGTTGGATAGAAAAATTTATCAACTCTAACTAAAACATCCTCTATCATTCCCACACGCCTCCTTTCAGATCTGTCTGCTAGTTGTAGCACCTCATGTGTGGGCTTCAATTCTCCCAAGCCTAACTTCTCATAAACAGAATATGGAAGTAGGTTTACACTAGCTCTCAGATCTAATAAGGCCTTCTCAATAGTATGATCCCCAATTATGCAATGCAGGGGATTGTAGAAACTCCAGGGTATTGCAGCTTGGTTGGAGTTGCAATAGACAATACTTGGTTCATTTTCTCAGCACAAAAGACCTTCTTGGATCAGTGTATCCTAGACTGTCTTTTGTGGGTGCACAATTCTTTCAAAAATTTTGCATAGGCTAGAACTTGCTTGATGGCATCAAGTAAAGGCAAGTTGATCTTTACTTATTTGAAAGTTTCTAACATCTCCTCAACCTTAGCATTCCCCTTGTCAAAGGGAGAAGCTGCTTTCAATGCATTGGGAAATTACAAATGGGGAACTGACCTCCCATTTGCAGCCTTAGCAAGTTCATCAAATTTTTCTTTATTTTTTATTTCAATTTTCTGTTGGGCCACATCACCCCCCTTATTTTTTATATACTGCTCCTGCTGCATATTTTCATGAGTTATTTCTTCACTTTCTGCACTGGACTCATTAGGCTTAATACTAACTTGGTTATCCACCAACCTCCCACTCCACAAGGTGGTGATAAATTTTGCTTCTTCATGGGAAGGAGTCTCATCAACCATGTACTGCCCCTTTGGATTGTTCAAGGGCTAATTGGGCAGTCTCCCCTCCTCTCTCCTAGTCAAAGAATTAGATAGCTGACCAAGATAGTCCTCTATCTTCTTGATGCTTTGACTGTGGGAGTTAACAGTTTGAGATAAAGAGCCCAAATTCTGTATTGAAGCCAAAACTTGCTCTTCAAATGTGGGGGACCTAGAGGGTGTTGGGGTAGGCGCACTTTGATTCACAGGTTGAACCATTGGCTGGGCCATAGGCTATTGGTATTAGTGCCTTGGGAAATAATTTTGCTGGTATGGCTGGGCATTCCTATAACGCATGGATTGTTGTTGTGGTTGTTGCTGCTGATGCTGATTTTGGAAGGTATCTTGTCTCCACCTCAAGTTGGAGTGGTTTCTCTAATGATAACCAGCAGTTAGTTGTTGTCCATAGGACTGAGTAGCATTCACATGTTCCATCACAAAATCTTAAAATTGGGTAGCTGAGGGACATTCCTTAAGGGAGTGAGTGGGGGACTGGCATATAACACATGCCTCCTCCACTTTGACAGCCATTGGAGACTACATTGCTCCCATGAGCTTATCAAACTTTTAGGTTAAGCTATCCACTTTCCTCTCCAAATCATTATGTCCACCCACCTCATATATTTCCCTCTGCTAGTATTTTCTCTCACCACTCTAGGGGTCTCAAAATCTCTTGCCCAGGTCCCCCTTTGCAAGGAGTTTTCACTAATAATATCAAACAACTCTCAAGCCTCATTAGCTGTCTTATGGAGGTATGTACCACCACACGAGGCATCAACCATATCCCTACTTTTGGGATCAATTCCTTGATAGAAACTTTGGATAAGTTGCCATTCAAGAATTTGGTGATGGGGACATTGCTTCAAGAGTTCTTTGAATCTCTCCCAGGCTTGGTGAAAGTCTTCAGTTGGGGTTTGAGCAAATGAGATAATGCTCTTCCTCAGCTGACTTATTTTAAACATGGGAAAAAACTTGGCCAAAAACTGATATTGAAGGTCATTTCAGGACTGAATACTGTTGGGTGGGAGCATTGACAACCAAGTTCTGGCTCTATCCTTTAGTGAAAAAGGAAAGACTTTCAACCTGGTTGCTTCCTCCCCCAAACCTATAATATTGAAGGTAGTGCACAGTTTTAAAAATTCATCAATATACTTGTATGGGTCTTCTTCGCTCAAGCCATGGCATGAGAGTAACATCTGTATGATAGAAGACTTGATCTCATAATTTTCTTGGACATCAGGGAATTAAATGCAGAAGAGAGAATTGTAAACCCATGGTGTATTGAATTCCTTTAAAGTCTTAGGTTGCTCACCCATTGCAACAATCTTAGAATCAACTAAAGGGGAGTGTAAGGTGTTTTTAGGTCTGAGAAGTCTTTCAACTTCAAGATCTGAAGGAGCAATCTCAGGATTAAGAGATCTCCTCCCAAGCATACACACCAAAGACTCAAAACAATCACAGAAAATAACACACAGAATTCAACAAAACAATCACAGAATACATAACTAATGTTGCAGATCTACAAAGCTACTGATATAGAATTATAAACAGAGTTAGGAAATGCAAACTTAAGCAAAGCTTGCTCTTCCAATTGGTACAATGCTCTTTTCAACACCATAGATCCATATCTGAAAAATAGAATTAAACAAAAAATAAATAAAAATCTACGGTAGCAATTAGTCAAACACTAAACAGGCAATTAAAAATTTAATTCTAAAAATGAGAACAACTTAGTTCTACTAAGTTAAAAACATAGGTCCCCAGCAACGGCGCAAAGAACTTGTTGTGCTACTCACCTCACAATTATTAAATGGTTAAAACAACCAATTAAAAGGCATAAATTATAGATGCAGGGAGTTAAGGTGAGCAACTAGTCCTGCAAGAACTAGGGATATTGCAGCAAGCTTTAAGAGATAAGTAAGGGTATGTCCTCAGGGAAATATGATTTAACTATAGTTAATCTCCAGATCTATGGTAGATCTGACACTCTATCCTAATTTAAGCTAAACTAAAATAGGAAAGAGGAGAGGTTTTAAGATTTTCACTTTTACTACAAACTATAAAGGTTAAATGCAAGTGATCCAGATCAGATCAAACACAGAGATTAGAGGAGATAGAGAAAAGATGGAGATCAGCAACCAGGGGATTTGGTCTCTTACTAAAAATCAAAGGAATCAAAGGCAATGTAGAGGACAGATTTGCAACAATCCTCCATCTGGCTACAAGCTCCTTGGGCTCCTTCGACAGATGCAACGTATAAGAATCCAATCTCCATCAATGAATCGAAGCAATCCTAGGGTTATGATCTACACTTCTATTGGATACAGTTCATCCCAGAGATTGTTCCAATCTATTTATCTTGATTAGAATAGGTAAATTATTCCAGATGCTGCGGGTGCCAGGCTATCATCTTCACATTTCTGGCTGGCATCCATAGGAGTATCCAATCCAGGGAAATCAAATATGAAGAAGTGAAATGTAGATTAGAATTACCTTTAAGAACCATAATTTCATTACAATAATACAACTTACAATCCTATTGTGCCCAGATCTATAATCTGTTCAACATACAATCTCTTACCAGACTCTGAAACTCTCGATTTATAGCTGAAGACCTCACCCTAACTAGTGAAGGGAGTTTAGCCAATCATGATTGGCTAAAGAGAGAATGGGAGAAGAAGGAAGAGAGGGAGTTCTTAGAGGAAAATGGGTCTCGAGCTATGCTCTGGTTCTCTCAAATTCTGGATGGTTCTTCTGTAAAACTTCTCTTCTATTTATACTTTCTTCCTCTGTCTCAAATCCGTTTCAGCCAATCAGAGCCTAAGAGAATAATTCTGTTATTTTGGGCTGTTGATGTGGTTATTTCTCTTCTAGAAACTCTTCTCCCATTAGTCCACAACTAATAAATATACGTGAGGCAGTTAGGGTATCTAATCGTGCATTATTGAGTACCAAAAATATCCCTAAAGGTTACTAACATGCTTTGGGATTTGTGCCCAGACTTCTGAAATTGGCAGCTACTGAAGAAACATGCTGAGTAGTTCCTAGTTTGAGTGTCGAGAGGTTGAGGGAACCTCTCGACAAGTTCTAAGTATGCTTGTTCTTCATTTTGACAGGTTCCCTTTGGCTTTCGACAGGATTGGGTAGCTCTTAATAGGATTTAGAGGATTCTCGGCAGGATTGGAGACATCTCGACAGGATTGGCAGGCCGTTTCATAGTTCTATCCATTTCTTCATTCATCCTCTCGACAGGTTATAATCAACTTGTCGACTGGTTATACAAATTCCTGTCGATAGCTTTATAGACTTCTTTTGAGCTTTGGACAGGTTGGTTGATCCTTGCAAGGCTGAGAGCAGCTTCAGGTGAGTTGCAAATAGGTTGGATAGGACTGCTCGATAGGTTCGGCTGAACCTGTCGACATGTGTTTAATACCTCTCGACTTACCCTGCACCTTTAGGTAAGGTGTCGATAGGATCCTTATTGCACTTCCATCCTCTCAACAGCTACTGACATCCTCTAAATCTCTTTACTTTTTTATCATAAAAACCTCTTGATATCTTAGCTCTTGAACATCACAACCTCTCGACAACTTCTGGATCCTCTCGAAATCTTAGTTTTTAGGCATCAAATCCTCCTGGCAGCTAAAGCTAATCTCTTGATAGGTTTTCTCTTATGCTTCCATAGCTAGCATGCATCTCTAGTGTGTTGTTCTTCCTTTGTTCAACACTTAGCCACCTCTTGGTGGATTCAATCCTCATTCCTTGCAACTACACTCAGCCTCAATCCTTCCAAGTGGGGCTTAAGACAATCTCATGAACTTCTAAGGCCTTTGTGGGCTGCTTGATTGGCTGGCCTTTGGGCTGTAAGGTCACATGTTGAGATGCATGAGCAGCCTCTTTGGCTATTTTAAGTGGATGGCTGCACTAAGCTGGTAATTTATTGCTTATCTACAAAATACACTTAAAATACATTATTAGTTTGCTCAAAGGTCCACCAAAGTTTAGGTTAGGAGGTGAAAAATGGTATTTTTTATTGCTTAACAGTAGATCATGGTTCTGAGAAGATTGAGAAGTAGACTCTTAGAAGAAATTCCAGAGCGCATCAACTATCCGAAGCAAGGAAGATAAAATTAGGAATTAGAATTATATTAGGATACTTTTGTTTTTAGTAGTTTCTTTTATTAGAATTAGATCAATGTAAACCAACCCTTTATGATCTATAAATACGGGCTTGGTATAGGAGTTCTTCATCGAAGGAATTCTCCTTATCAATTGACAGCTGAGGTTGGGCTTTCTTCCGATCATTAGTTTATAGTAGTTTAGATATCCAAGGTTCCTCGATCACAATTGACGATTGGGATTGAGAGCTAGAAGATTAGTGTAGATATCTATAGTTTCTCAGAAGCAATTGATGCCTGTGGTTGATGGGTGACAGATATATTTTACTTTGCTTTCTAGTTTAGATTTATTTTTATGCAATTTACTGCTTTGTAAACATCTTCAAATTTTAATTTGAATACGACTCAGGTTGAGGTTTGCAAATTAGTGTAATGGTTTTTATTTTTCATCTTCAATTTTCTAGAGTTTGATTAACGCCCAAATTTCAGGTAGATTGTTGATTAGATTAAATTTGTATTGATAGGATTCTAGTTTTGATTGACGATCAATTCTAGGAGACTTGATAAATAGTATAACGGTATTTTAATTTCATAAATATCCATGACTTGAAGGATTCTGATTGACGACCAAAATCTGGAAAGAGGAGGATTTAGATTTATTTTCTATAAATTAGTTTAAGAAACCATTCTTTTATTCATATTTCTCAAGTTGTTTAGAACCATATAGTTAGATATAAGTTTTCTATATAAAATTGATATAAAGATAAAAAACTTCCTCGTGGGAATGATCCTATACTAACTCTACAATTTCCTTTGTGCGCTTACAATTGGTTAAACTTAATTATACACATATTAGAGCCGAGCAGGTTCCAATCTCTGAGTGTCCCAATTTTCGTGTTCCAATGGTATTTTGCGATCTATCCGTCCGTTTTGAGTATCGTTTCTTGCATTTTTTCTTTATTCGAGTCTCTTTTTCTGAGATGGATTTTGGGGGAGATAGTGCTGAAGTTTCCGAAGGCTTGAGCGTGCTAGGAAAAGTCGGCTCCTGTGCAGTGATTGATCTGATTGAAGGTATTGCTGTGGTTGAAATGGTTGGTCTGATTGAAGGTTCTGCTGTGGTTGAGGAGGATAGTCTGATGGTTGCTTCTAGTGCTGGTGTGGGTGCGGTTCTTGAGGCGTCAGATACCGTTGGTGGCGAGGTTGGCCTGCAGGAGAGCTTACATCTGCCCCTATTGTTAGAATGTTGGACTCCCAACCTTGAAGATTCAAAGAGCTCAACTTTATCAATGGAGGAGGTGAAGATGAGATTTGTCTTAGAACTTGTTCAGCTTAGCGAAGCAATGAATGTGCCTCTCACGGGACACTAAGGGTCTTGCAAGTGGATGGAAAGGTTTCTATGAGGCATCAACGGACAACAAAGGGAGTGAAGTGTCATGCGTGTTTCTCTTTTGTTGTATGTTCAGGAGGTATGCCTCCGGTGACACTTGTATAAGTTTTCTTATATATATAGATGGCTCTTTTATTCCAATTATTGTGTCCCCCCCCCCTTTTTTTTGGTGGGACATTGGGGGAAGAAAATAAAAGAAAATAATGAAATAACATTAAAATGCCCTAATTTCAAGTTATTGGTCTCATGACCCGATTACCGCTGCTAAGGTGTTAGTGCTAAAAAAATGCTTTTCTCTGCTTCGCAGGTATCTTTGAGTGGCCTGGGAAGTATGCTTATATTGGTCCCATGTTGGGAAGTAATTCAATTATTTTGGCCGCATGATAGGCTTGATTTTGTTGGCGTTGAATGATCATCATATATTGTAACTTTTAACAAGATTAAGGTGAGTGATAAGTGATGAGTGGTCGCATCGCCTTTCATTCAAAAGTTTTCGATTTTGTTCTTAAAAAGATTTTGAAAATTATTTGATTCATTTTCCAAAAAGAAAATAAAGGTTAAAGTAGGATAATATCCGTTGAAGTAGGGGTAGCTTCTTATTCAACAAATTTTTGAAATATTAGTCAACTACTTTTTTCTTGGGTGTTTAATACGGTGCCATAACTGAGCTCTTCGTTATGCTCTAACACCATCAAATTATCAAATTTTCTGGTTAGCAGGAGTTTTTTCCTCCTCCCACCACCGTACGATGACATCCAGAAGTGTGAATATGCTAGGTATGCCCTAGCAGTTTTGCTTATGCTTCCCTGGGTTCATTGACTGGTTCATTCGTCACATGCTCTAGCTCGGTTGTTCTTATTTTTTTTTTGAAGCATGCATGTATATTTTTTTGAAACAACCTGCTAATACAAGAATTATGAGATTTCATGTAACCTTGCATTTTTATTTTTTGTGCTCAAACATCGACTGCAATGGCAAAAAATAGTGTGTGAGAATCCAGAGTTTTCTATATTTGAAAAAAAATATTTTATTAACCACTAGGCCTTTTGATCAATTTGCCCGAATATGAAGGTGGTTAATGAGTTAGACGGTTCTCAAAATATTTATGAAAATAATGACTTACGGCTGGCGAATCTCTTCTGATGGCTATGGTGATGATAACCATATAAGTACGCTTGTTTTGGCTACGAGACATGAGAAAAATTGAGTTATGGATAACGTTATGAGGGTTAGGATGTTCCATCCCTGTAGCTGTTATATGCACATGTTATCAAAATAATAAAAGTACTTCCCATGTGGGCTTTGATTTCCCATCAGACGAGGCAGTTGTGTGGGCATTATTTCCTTAGCACTGGCTCCCCAACTTTGAATTCTTAGTCAAAATAAAGATTTTAAGTGTGGAAAATAATAGATGGGGTTAAAGACATTGCTGGGTGAAAGAATATTTTTGTTGTTTTTAAGTATATATATATTTTTTATTTTTAGGTTTTTCTATTTTTTTATGTTATCAATTTTTTTTAGTGTTTTTTTATTTTGTATATTTATATATTTTTTTGTTTATTATTTTTAAAATGCAACATCAGTTCTTTAAGAAGGGATCGACTCAGAAAGTTCAATTAGTGGGACATGTTGGATGGTTGGAGTGACCGTTTGATTAGATGATCTATTTTGGGTTCCTCGTTCACCCTCAATCTGATGGATCAGCGATGAGAGAGAGAAAGTTTTTATGTTTGTGATTTGGATGTTATAAGATTTATAGAATAAGGTATGAGTTGTTGGATTTCTTCTTTTAATAAATCTTTTTTGGTTGGAGCCTCCTTATCAGGAGAGACCTTCTTTAGTTTTTCAAAGGGTCGAAGTATAAACTTATTAAGGAACTTATTAAGGAGTATTTCAGGGTTATTTATGTTATGATGACAGGTGTGCACAGGTTGTTGGAAGTTTGTTTATTAGTTAAGTTGAAGTAGGTTCGTTGAGAGGGAGGGTAATTGATCAGTCACATAATTTACCATTTTGATACCCTTAGTTTAGTGATGCTAGACCTCAGTTTGTTACTAATGAGATGTTGATGAGCAGATATTTAGATCAGTAAGCAGAAAAGGATAAAAATATTAATATGAGCCAAAATACACTTCTAAAATAGTAGAAATAAAATCGCACGAAAATAGTATCCAAATCGTAGTAGAAGAATCACCCGATTAAGCTGAAAAGAGAATTACGATTCAAATCATAAATGAAGTTTGAGCCAAAGCCACAGAGAAAGAGATAATCGTACTCTACGATACTACGGAAGAAAGCTCACAGACTAGAGAGATCGAGGTGATTTACGAGTGATTTAGAAAAGAAATTGTACAAGAAAGAATAAAATAAAATCGTAACTTTGATTTTGTATGTTAAAGCTCATGCACAGCAGAAGATCACGTGAGAGTTGTACCGCTATGCATAGAATCGAGAAATCTAAAGTTAGTAGTTCTACACTCTACAAATCTGAGAAGAATAGCGAAGTTCTCTGCTGCTAAAAATTAGGAAAAGAAGTTGAGCACACATCTACTATTCAAAGCAAGGAAGATTAGAATTAGGAAGTTTAGAATTTTAGGAAACTGTAGTTTTAGAATTTTACTTTGATTATAATCCGAAACTAATGTAAACGAACCTCTTATGAATCTATAAGTAAGAGACTCTGGTACCCAGAATAATCATCCAAGGCTTCTCGAAATCAATTGGCAACTGAGATTGAGAGTTGGATGATCACCCTTAGGATAGAATTTACTGCTTTCTAGAGTAGAGTATCAGAAGTTTCTCAAGAGCAATTGACGACTGAGCTTGAGAGACAGAAGATTAATTTATTACTTTCTAGTTTAGATTAATTTTATGCATTTTTCTTGCTTTCTAAACATCTAAATTTTCTTGATTTTAATTGATGACTAAAGTTGAGGATTTGAGGATATTAGTGTAACAGTTTTTCTTTTCATAAATATCTACAGAATTCTCGATTTTAATTGACGCCTAAAATTTGGAAGACTGCGGATTAGTGTAATGATATTTTTAATTTCGAAAATATCCGAGAACTGAAGGAGACTAATTGATGACTAGAATATGGAAGGATGAGGATTTAGATTTATTTTTCTGTAATTTATTTTCTTGCATTTTAGTTTAAACAAATGATACACACTTTAAAGTGTACTCAATCTTAACCTATTGCAAGCACACAACAGAAATTTTAGTACTAGTATAATGTCGTTCCCACGAGGAAGGTCCTAAATCTGAATGCTTTTATTTGTCTTTGAAAAATAAAGAATGGTTATTTTTACTAACTAAAGTGCAGAAAAATAAATCTAAATCCTTCTACCTACAAATTATAGTCGTCAATCACAATCCTTCAGTTCTTGGATGTTTACAAAATTAAAATACTATTACACTATCTGAAAGCCTTCCAGAATTTGGGCGTCAACCAAAAATTAGAATTTCTCAATATAGATTTATACTAATTAGCAATCTTCCAAAAATTTGGGCGTCAATCAAACTCTAGAAAATTGAAGAAGGAAAATAAAAACCGTTACAGTAATCTGCAAATTCTCAATCTTAGTAATCAATTAAAATCAAGAACTTTTAGATGTTTACAAAGCAGTCAAAGAAAGCAGTAAATCTAAACTAGAAAGGAAATAAAAAGATCTTTCATCTCTCAGTCACATGCATCAATTACTCCTGAGAAACTACAGATACTCTACTCTAATCTTTCAACTCCCGATCACAGTCGTCAATTTCTCTCGAGTAACCTTGGATATCTAAACTACTCTAAACTAAGTTGATCAGAAGGAAACCCAACCTCAGTTGTCAATTGATGATGAGAATCCCTTCAGTAAAGAATTTTAGGTACCAAACCCTCTTATTTGAGTTCTATTAAAAGTAAACTACTAAAACAAAAGATTCCTAAAATAATTAAAACTTCTAATCCAAATCTACCTTGCTTTAGATGGTAGATGCACATAAGACTTTTCTCCTTATTTCTGGTAGCAGAGATCTTCAGGAGTCTTTCGCCAATCTTATCAAATCCGTAGAATAGCAGACTTCTAATTTATGAGATCTTTCTATTTTTGCATGGCTTTCACGTGATCAGCAGTAATGATAACTTCAATAGTATACAATCATGAATACGATTGCATCTTTTCCTTCTTTGGTTCATCTCCGCTCGTTCAATCCTTCCACTCTTTAGGTGAATTCTGAGGAATCGTGAATACGATTTTTGGTCCTTCTTCTTCAGCTTCACACTATCGTGAATACGATTTCTCCTCCAACTGGCCTTCAAATATGATTGTGATCGTATCTTCTAACGATCATGATTCTTACTGTATTTTGAGTTTATTTAGGCAAAGATTACCACTTTGGTTCTATTCTACTATATGTTCTTAATATATGCATATTAGCATCTCATTAGTAGCAAAGTAAGGTCTTGCATCACTAAGCTAAGGGTGATAAAATGGTAAATTATGTGATTGATCACACCCCCATACTCACGTTTTGCTGGTCCCTAGCAAACAAGGAAAGATAATTTATTCTAAAAATTTAAATGCCACTTTCGTAGGGAGCATGATTGAATTTAGTAGAAGCAACAAGCCTTTAAACCCCTAGGTGATCCCTAGTGGAGGAGTTATAGTCTCCTGAAGGATTTTAGTGAATTTACCTACAAACTTCAAATATTTTTGGCTTTTAAAAATTTTATTCAAAGGTAAATTTCTAAAGTAAATCTAACTACTACATAGCTGACCATCACATGTTTGTTTAGATTTTAAAAAATTTGATCCCATCATCTCTTTCTTCCCATCCTAGCAGTTATCCTTGATCAGATACTCAACAATTTCATTTCAGGTAAAGTGATGAGTGTGGACATATCAATTAAAGAATATATTCTTCATAAACTTTTCTAAATTGTAGATTTAGAAAATACTTTCATCCAAATTCTCACCGTTGGCATACCCTCAAAAAGTTATCAAAATTATTGGGTTCTCTCAATATGATGTATATGATGAATAATTCAAAGGATAATTGATAAAAGGATAAATCTCATGGATTAGATAATCAATTCTATTACATATGTCTCATGTTTCTCCATTGGATTCATGTTTCAAAAATCCGATGGTCCAATTTTTGCAGGAACCCTGTAAAAGAAAAAAAAAATATTGGGGAAAATTGAGCTGTCACAGATTGTATCAGAGCCTTACACTTTAGGTCTTATGGGAGACTCAGAGTCGTAACATTAAGTCCAAATATATGGCGTTAGATTCTATTCGAACTTTAGAGGGATCCACGATCCCTATTCTTCAAGTCTTCTAGGGACATGGAGCAATAACTCTGAATGGCTTTAGATTCTGTCGAAATGTAGGAGACTCTAACCCATGTTCGAGTGAGATTCTAGTCTTCACGATCATTTATGACTACAACGTTTGTTTGATTGTGACAGGTCATTATGGCCACTCGAGGTAGACCAAGAACTGTCCGTATCAGGGGCACGTCAAGTGTCGAGAGAATAGCGCAGGGTAAAAGTAACACCCCTCCGAAGGGAGGAAGCAATAGCAAAAATGATAGGCAATTATTCAAGACCATGGTGAACACCCTGTCCCAACAGACGGTGATGTTCACAGAGAGACGCTAATGCTCAAGATTTCAGGAATTTAGGAAGATGAGGCCTCCTAGCTTCTATGATCAAACCGACCCGCTTGAGGTGGAAGCGTGGTTGAGCTAGATAGAAAAGAAGTGAGTGGGCTTCCTTCCAACTCAAAGGAGAGGCGAACCTGTGATGGAAATCCGTCCAGAGGACTAGAGTGCAGGAGACACCGAATGCCCCATGGACGTGGGCTGAATTCACGGAAGTGTTTAATGAGCAATACTTTCCCAGACAAGTGAGATATTAAATGGAAGTCACATTTACATCATTAGAGCAAGGTCAGATGACGATGCATAATATGAGGTCGAGTTCCCCAGGCTTTCTCGTTTTATACCACACATACCTACAGAATTGATGAAGACCCAAATGTTTGAACGGAGTTTGAAGCCCATTATTAAAGAGAGGATATCCTTGCTTAGGGCGACGACCTATGCCGAGGTCATGGAAGTAGCCATCATTGCAGATAGAGACATTGAAAACATGAACAAGAGAAGGGAAGAACAAAATGAGAAGAGGACAAGTCATATGCAGCCATATGTCCATGAGCTAGTGAGCTAGGGATGTCAGTATCCCGTCAACTTGCTCAAACTGTCTACCCTGACTTTGCCCTTCCAACCTTTAAATGTCACGTTAGTTGAAACATCGAACGAGCATCAGACTTCACACATTGCTATCCACTCTAGTTGAACCATGCTCCCGATGTGGAGGGCCACATAAAAAGGAGTGTTGGTGGGTCATAGGCGCATGCTTCAAGTGTAGCCAAAAAGGACACTGGATAAGGGACTGCCCCAAGGCTAAAAAAATAAAAGGAAGATTTAATGCACGAAGTTATCAAAGGTTCAGATATCTTTTGTTCTAGTGATGTGACATGTTTGTGGGTCAACAGTTGATATCGGCAGTTCATACTCTGAACTTATGGTCCTAATGTATTTTGATGGATAATTTTTGTGACAGCCTGAATTTTCCAACTTAAAAATTTTGAGACATATTTTTCTTTTCTCAACTTATACTAAATACCAAAAGGGAAAATCGAAGCCGCCAGATCGTAGATCACAATCTAATATAGAATACTTGGCACATCCATATGCATACGGAAATCAAAGCAAAGTTATATATATCATGAATAAAAATCTCCAATTCTAATACATAATATGTACAGAATAAAATGAACACCAATGATGACCAACCATCACCAACAGTAGTGTACCATGCATGTATAATAGCACGGATATACCAAGCCCAAACTTACCAAAGTCCACAATGCACTAAATCTATGATCCCGAAACAGAATATAAATCCTTATGCGCAAGCTTCTTTTCTTCAAGTATGTAGTTTGGGCCTTTCTCAAACCTACACCTGTGACACATAGTCGGGGTAAGCTAACATCTAAGATCAGTGGAGAAAACTAATACCAATATACATCTCATCACATACATAGATTCAAAGATAAGATCAAAATATTTTCTTATCAAAACTAATACTGATTTCAAAGGCATTTCTTATCAAAACTAAAACTAAGGTCAAAGGCATTCTCTTATCAAAACTGAAACTGAGTTCAAAGGCATTTTCTTATCAAAATTCAAAACTATTTTCAAAGGCCAACTGATTCAAGGACATTTCTTTATAAACATCAAAACTGATTTCAAAGACATTTTCCTATAAAAATCAAAACTAATCTCCTATCAAAAGCATATTTCTTATCTTTTATTTACTAAGTTTGAATCATATTCTCTCACAACTCATATATTTTTTACATAGATTATGCATTTACATATTCACTTACATGTCTTACACATTCTTACTTTGTTTACATACATGGCTTACACAATCCTTACTTAGCTTACTTACGAGTCTCACATATTCTTAGCTTTCACAATGTCTCACACATTCTTACTTAGCTTATACAATTCGATCCATGGATATTCTGCCATGCTGGTTCAATTCACGGAGACTGCCGTGCTAGTTTGATTCACACTCACTTACTTGTCTTACACATTGTCACAGTTTACACAGTTCGATTCACGGATATCCCGTCGTGCCAGTTCGATTCACGAAAATTGTCGTGCCAGTTTGATTCATGGAGACTGTCATACTAGTGTGATTCATGGTTAGCCACCGTGCTTGTTTGATTCACAAATATCCCATCGTGTCGGTTCGATGCATGGGTTTAACAGCCATGCCGATTCGATTCACGGTTAGTCGCCGTGCTGGTTCAATTCTGCCCTAGCGGTCCATAGGGTACCATATAATCCACCCATAGCGGTCCACACATGCACATATAAGCCGCCCATAGTGGTCCACGATGTCATATGATTTACCCGTAGCGATACATAACACACTTATAATCCACCCATAGCAGTCCACATTATGACAAGGCTTACACATTTGATTTACTTACATAGCTTACATATTCAATTTTTCTTACATGACTTTCAGGTTCATATACATATTCAACTATCAAATGCATTTAAAAACTCTGAAGAAAATAAATTCTTCATGATCGAAAGCATTTTGAAAATATAAATGTAAATAGATCCAACAAACATCAAATTTCCATTTCTAAAAGCATAGATTCAAAAGATTCGAAGTTCTTCATGACATTCAGAGTTCAAAAGTCAAAGCTCAAAAATCATATTCAAAATTGACAAAATTTAGAATTTAAAATTCAAATCATGATTCAAATCGCATTTCATTCGATCATATCAAGCATCTATGAAATCAAATAAAAATGCGATCGTGTATTGAAATTTCCCCACCTTAACCTTGAAGTTACGCTAAGCCAAGCTAAGCCCTATCGATGGATTCTCGCCCTCAATCTACATCACAAATATATGATGATAAATCAAGGATCAACTCTAATCACTAATAACATAGACAGATATAAGTGTTTTCTCAAAATGAAGGGGAAACGGACAAGTTTGTGCTAACCAGGAGTTTGATGCAACTTTCCTCACAAATTTTGACCTTTAAAACTTTGAATTCAAGAGTTGGTCAAATCATAAAAATTGTAGATATCATTATTCTCTTTCGAGTGTTTCAAGAATCATGTGATTCCGAGTTTGAGGTAGAAAGTTACAGAAACCTGACCTAAATTATCACTCAATTTTTAACTTTAAAATGGTTGATTCACAAGTTTGTAAATTCATAAAAGTTGTAGAGCTTTCTGTCTTCTTTTCAACACCATAAGAATCACGGCAATCGAAGATCGGAGTAGAAAGTTAAGGTAAAAATATCAAAGCAGTGTCAACATGCTCAGACAAAACCGATCGAACGGTTTTCAAACCGACCAGAAACCTTCACATTTCACACTTGACGAAATAGTTTGAACAGTTTTCAAAATCGATCGAACGGTTACTTATTTAGTTCGAATGGGTTTTCAAACCATTCGAACGGTTTTCAAACCCACCAGAAACCTTCAGATTTCACACTTGAGAAAATCATTCGATCGGTTACTAATTTCGATCGAACGATTTTGTTAGATTTTGCCCCAACTCTGATTTTAACTTCTCCAAACTCATTTTTTTTCTCAAATCTAACTCTTTTTCTTTAAATCTTTCACTCAATCATAACTAAAAACTAATACAACTATAAATCATAACTTAACATAAATTTTCTTACCTTTGACTGATCGATTCCTCGATCGACGTGCTCACATCGAAATAAGGATTTCGAAGTCGGAACTTTGGGGATTCTCTTTGACCTTCAAATCCACCACCTCACTCACCGTTCCAATCTTGCACACCACTCACACACTAAATTTTGAGCTCCCTTTCTTTCTCTCTTCCTCTCTCTAGAACTCAAATCCCACAAGCTATTGCAAAGCAAAATAGTTGTAGCTTCACGAAGAAGCTTTGCCCTTTTTAAGTGAAAGCGGGGGTGGTTCCCTTATTAAACACACACACCCTTTTTTAGGTGTTAGGCTTATCCAAAGAACATGATTTTGAGTGAAACAAATACACCTAAGCGAGGTGTTTCTTACTATAAAAACACTCTTTGGTTTGGTGTGGGGCCTACACACCCAAACCACCTATTTATCAGATTTAGTGTGGAGCCGATACACCGAAGCTTGGTGTCCACGAAACCATCTAATGGCTCACACACAATCTAAATCAGCCTTTTCACATAATACCTAGCCCAAATAATTTATTTAATTAATTTCACAATGTCGGGTATGTGACCAGTCAAGCACGCACACCGAGGTATATTGTTTAAAGGACAAAATTTTTAGGATGTTATAATTTTCAGGCAGTTTGATAGCTAGTTTCATGATAGTGGTCTACTTGGTGTATGGTTACCTTGTAAATTGATGGTTTAAATTTGATTTATACTCATGGGATCTTCTCATCGTATTTAACTTTCATTGGTGTTCACGTCGCGAATTTTCAAGGACGAAAATTTCCATTAAGGAGGGGAGAATGCAATGACCCAAATTTCGAGGATATTAAATAACAGACTACTGAGAAGAACGTTACAACTCCTGATCGGAACTAGCAAGTATCAATACCTTTTCGAGTAAGGACCTAAATTTTTTAGGACAAAATTTCTTTAAGGTGGGAAGGATGTGGCATCCCGAAAATTTTGAATCCGAACCCCCGGCTGAATACACGTGTTTGATACTGCAGACTATCTATGCCTTGAATTAAAAAATGGTCATTAATTAATTAGGAATGTGTACCCACATATTGAGGTTATATATTTAATTACGTGCATAAGTAAACAAGCTCTGTGAGAGCACCACTGGTTGAGAGCATGGTTTGCATTCCAATGGTCTAAGGATCAAAACTTATGAGGAGGAACTTAGACTCTATTTTGGGCTTTTGAATAAATGACCTGTACACCCAATTTGGTGTACCAGTTATACACCAAATTAGCCACTTAGTTATAAATTCAAAACAGCCACCCACGCAGAAATCACTTGTGATTTTGCTCACAAGAGAGCCGAGAAGAAAAGAGAAAATGGGGGTTTTGCATTTCATTTTATTTTTGGTCATCCATTCTCATGAGATTTCAGCCATCGATTCTCACAAAATATCTCTTCTTCAGGGAGATCTCGTTCTGTTCTGTCCACGCAAGAATCTCCAAGTTGTATTGCCGTTAGGATTGGATGAACGAAAAGCTTTCGTGCCAAAATCCCAACATCGTTCACCGTGAAGACATTGCATGCGTGAAATCTAGAAGGTAAGTATTGTATCGTTATCATGTAAACCTCAATTTATGAGATTAGAGTTTGATCGTGAATGTTTGAATCGCATGAAAGGGTTTCTACTATCGGACACGTGAGAGGCGTAGACGCCAATTTTTCTAGATCTCGATTATTACGGACATTACATGCACAAGATTTTAAGGTAAAATTTCATTAATTAGGTCTTGGAACATGAGATTGGAGTAGATTAGATGTTAGGATGGAATCTATGTAAAAAGATTTTAGGAATTTTTTGATTTGGGAAAGATGAAGTCCAGAACTCAATAATTTTTTGGATTTTAGGAATTTTGATAAAATTATGTTTAAACTCAAGTCTTAACCTATTGCAAGCGCACAATGGAAATCATAGTACTAGCATAGGATCGTTCTCACGAGGAAGTTTATTTATCTAATTACTTTTTATCTATATCTTCTATTTAAATTCTTATCTGAAAAACTTCTATTTACCTTTAAGATTTAACCTACTGGAGAAATATGAATAAAAGAATGATTTCTTAATCTAAAATGCATAAAATAAATCATAAATCTTCCTTCTTCAAATTTAGGTCGTCAATCCCAATCTTCAGCTATTAGATATTTATGAAAATAAACAGTACCGTTACACCATATCTCTAGTTTCTTAGCATTGCTCATCAATCATGTCTAAGATCCTATCAACATAGATTTAATCTAATCAACAACTTCCTAAAATTTGGGCATCAAACAAACCTTAGAAAACTGAAGATGAAAAAGTAAAATTTGTTACACTAATCTTCAAATTCTAACCTGAGGCGTTAATTCAAATTAAAACTTGGAGATGTTTAGCTATAAATGAAAGAAAAGAAAATATAAACTTGAAAGCAAATAAATATATCTTTCACCCCTAAGCCGCAGTCGTCAATTGCTTCTGAGAAACTAGGGTATCTACACTAGTCCTCAACACTCAATTGTAGTCGTCAATTGCTCTTGAGAAACTTTTGAATCTAATCTACTCTAACTATTATACACTATTTTGAACGGAAGGAAATCTAACCTCAGTTATCAATTGATGCTGAAATTCTTCGATGCTTATATCTACACCAAGCTCTCTTATTTATAGATCATAAGGAGTCGATTTACAAAAACTTATAATTCTAATAAAAACAACAACTAAAAACAAAAGATTCCTAATAAAACTCTAATTCCTAATTTTATCTTTCCTTGATTAGACGGTAGATGTGCTTCTGGAATGTTCTCCTTTATTTCAGCAACCAAGATTTCCTAAAGTTTATCTTCATCAATCTTCTCAGATTCATGATTCACCAGACTTCTAATCTCATATATCTTCTAATTGTGTTCATAGCAGTGTAATATGCATGTGATCAGTAACAGTAGGAAAGCTTCTTTTCTGGGTAATCGCAAATCACAATTTTTCATTTTCTTCTTTTTCTTAGAAAATCGTTAATCATAATTTTCTATTTTTCATAGCTTCCTTAGTTGACGATTCTTTAAATTTTAATTTTTTGCTTTTCTTTTTTTATGTCTTTTTGTAAAATCGTAAATTATGATTCTTTGGTTTCAGTAGGCGGAAAACGTCTTTTTCGTTCAATCGTCTTTCTTATTATTTTTTGAGTTCACTTTGATGAATATTAACACTTTTACTCTATTTTGTTGGTTATCTCTAATATCTGCACATCATCGACTTGTTACTAAAAAACTATGGCCTTGCATCACTAAGTTAAGGGTGATGAAATAATAAATTATGTGACTGATCACACCCCCAAACTTAAGTTTTGCTAGTGCTTAGCAAACAAGGAAACATAAAATATCTAAACTATGAATTTAATTGCCACTTTCGTAGGAAGCACGATTGCATTTAGTGGATGCAACAGGCCTTTAAACCCCTAGGTGATCCTTAGTGGAGGAGTTGTAGTCTCCTGAAGGTTTTCAGAAAAGTTACCTACAAACTTTTAATATTTTTTTTTTCCAAAATATTTTTCAAAACTAAAAATTCAAAATATAGATTTTATATACTAATAATATTCATTATATGTTCAAAAATATTCCAATCTTTTACCCTTAACTTTCCATCATTGTAATCATCCTCTATCTGAACTCAATAATTTCAATTCGATATAGCGTGGCGTGTGTGAATATCAGTGAAAAGTTTATTCATCATAGAATTTTCTAAACTGTAATTTTTAGAAAATATTTTCATCCAAACTCTCACTTATTAGCATACTCTCAAAAATAATTAAAATCTTGGGTTCTCATAATATTGTAGATATATATAAAATCTTCATCATATAGTTAACTAAGAAGAAAAATCTTATGGAAAGGATAATCAATTCTATTCATATAATTTTTTCATTTATTCATAGTATCTATTTTATATATCTCTACTAGACTCATATTTCTGCAAATTATAAAACACAAAGGCCTTTCCTTCGGCTTATAATGGGGCTTTGGGTTTTCAGAAGGTTTCATAGAAAAAGGTAAAGAGGATTCAAAATTATTTATGAGATTTTAGCTCTTCCTTCTCTTCTTCTTCTATATTATTCAGCTTCAATAAGTATCCTTATTTTGGATGACTTCTTCCCATTTTTTCTTTTCTAGTATAAATCCCATTCTCTTTTTTTTTCTTTTCATTTTTTTTCAGCTGGAAGCTTTTTGCTTCTCTTTTTCATAGAATCATCTTTTACGATTTCTTTTTCTTTTCCCATATTCTCATACAATAGTTTTTTTTTTACTTGTACCCTTTTTTAACAGATCTTTTATCTGTTACGCATATACTCCTTTCATTCCCTCTTCTTCCCTTCTTTTTACGATCTAAACTCTCAGAAATTTTAAGGGTCAAAGATTAGAAACTTTTGGGTAGTACATATGGTTAAAGGTTTATAAAATTTTAGTATAAAGAAATTCGGTTTCAGGCTTCTAATATGGGTTCAAAGGATAAAATGTTCTGAGATTTTTAGCTTTTTGGCTCTGGTTAAACAAAAGATGACCTTTGGTCATTTTCACGATTTACTAATATGGATGTCTTATTGCTTTGATATATTCACTAGACAGTTCTAAATAAATAATTCATCATATTTATAGAATATCTTGATTCTAAGTCAATAATGTGAGATTTCAAATAGTAGAGAAGTTCAAGGAAATTTAGCATGAATAAAAATAGTCTCTCTTCTCAGAAGAAAAGAGGAAATAGGCTCTATAGCTCACTGGTTATATGATTTTGAAACTATAATCTAAAATATTTGCAGTTCCGATCAATCATATAGTTTCAAACATTTTCCTGATACAGTGTTCTAGAGATGCTTTACTTTGAATTGTAACTATTTCTATTTTGATTTTGAACTACTACTATGATGGATTGCTAAGAATTTTGAATTGTCATATTTTCTTTATAAATCTCATATAATGATTAACTAAAAACTCAAAAAAAATTATACTAATATATTATATTTTTGAAAAATGATATGCATATTCCCCCCAAAATTCAATAGGACAATGTCCTCATTATGCGAAACATGAGACATATAGGAAAAATATTACCTATTACTTTACTGCTATATTGGTGTAGACACCAAAATTTGGCCCAAGGCCTGATCGAAGCACATTTCGAGAGATGCACATTTCGAGAGCTTTTTGTGGCATGTATGGAACCCTTAGGAATCACCCCAAACCCTTGAGAACCTTTCTAAATCCCCTAGGAACCATCCCAACCCCTTAGGAATCAACCCTAACCTTCCCAAACTTATTAGAACCCTTTCAGGACCTGTTCAAACCCTCACGAGCAGTGATTGGAAAGAGGAGTGCCAAAATTTTTACAGACCTCTTCAGGAGCTACGTTATATACCATTGGAACGAGAACTTCTCCAGCTTTCTAAAAAGCCAAACATTACCTCAATCAGAGTTATATATCAGAAGTTATGATCATTTGAAAATTGGGCTATTTTGGAGGAATTTTTGCCTGGTGCAACTAATAGTTGCGCCAAGCTATTTTCCTCCAAAATTTCTTGACGCGACTATTAGTGTGCAACCGTGAGATCTGTGACGATCCTGTCGCAGTGATGTGCTCACTTGTACAAAATATAGAGTCGCCACCCAGAGCTTTCGGTGTCTCGGGAAACATAGTTCATTTTTATGAGCACCGAAGTGCTAAAAATATGACTCTAAATCCGGTCCACACCAAAGGCTCTTGGGTAGGGGCTTTGATTATCGATCGGGAAAGTGTTAAGCACCGGATCAACTCGCTTAACGCAGTCTCTACTAATGGCCAATACAAAAATGAAGTAAAAGAAAAGGGAATGGCTTCCTCTTGCCCAAATGGGCCTTAAATCCTATTTGTGCCCCTCCGTTCCTACCGAAAATTTGGCGGTGTAACGACACAAATGGGAGGACAGGAGGAGCCAAAGAAGAGATAGGAAAAAAAAGGGGATAGCCGGAGCCCTCGGGCCCTTGTAGTACCATAGAGGAGCCTTGCATTGGCTTGCTTTGATGAGCTTTTGAAGGCTTGTATGGTGGAAATAGGAGTTTTAATCTCAAAGGCTTGCTAGCTAAGAGGTAGAGAGGGAAGGTAAATGGGTAGCATGTACCTAAACTAAGGGATCTAAGGTAGAAAATATCATTCAAAGGGGGTTTTAGAATTCTGGAATTTGTATGGGCAATGGTGCACCAAAGAGAGAAAGATCTTTTCACTTTAAGCTCCTTCTCTCTTAGATAAAAATTCTCAACCCTTAAACCAAGGGGTGGGGATCTCTATTTATAGGGAATGAGTTGGTTAGGAGGGTGTTTAGATGCTAATCAAGGTTGCAAATAGATGTTAAAAGGGTGCAATAAAGTTATCAAAATACACCTCAAGGACTGAGGTGGTCAATAAGTCAAACCTCAATCATGATATTTTGGGCAAAATATAGAGGTTACTGTTCATACACCTGGCATAACTAATAGTTGCGCCAGGCAAATGTATAATAAAATAGTTCTGTACAGTTGCCTGGAAGTTGGCTTCGCAAGGCATGAGGGGACCCATTTATACATGGCGCAACTATTAGTTGTGTTAGGCCATTTTTGGGAGAAAAAAGCCTGGCTCATAGTTGCGCCAAGCAAAAATTTCTCCTAGCCATATTTTCAAATGGTCATAACTTTTGATATATAACTCCGATTAAGGTAAATGTTGTCTTGCTAGAAAGCTGGAGAAGTCCTCTTTTCAATGGTATATAATTCAGCTCATGAAGAGGTCTGTGTAAATTTTGGCACTCCACTTTCCAACCACTACCCGGGAGGGTTTGACACTGATCCAGAAAAGGGTTCTAATGGGTTTGGAAAGTTTAGGGTTGATTTCTAAGGGTTCGGAAAGGTATCTAAGGGATTGGAAAAGTTTCTAAGGGTTTCATACATGCCATCAAAAGCTCAAAAGTACACCTCTCTCGAAATGTGTTCCGATCGGGCCTTGGGCCAAATTTGGGTGTCTACAATTAGTTGCGCTAGGCTTTTTTCCCCCAGAAATGGCCTGGCGCAACAAATAGTTGTGTCAGGCTCGTGCAACTTGCAGGCTTGCAACCTCTAAGAAATCTCACCTACTGTTTTACTATACATTTGCCTTAATTGCGCCAAGCATATGGACAGTAACTGAGCTTTTTTGCCTAAAATTTTGAAGCTAGGGTTTGACTTGTTGACCACCTCAGTCCTTGGGGTGTGTTTTGATAGCTTTGTTGGACCCTTTTAACACCTAGTTACAACCCATAAGTGATCTAAACCATTAACCCATCATCCACCATTAAAGCCCATCTTCACACTTCTCTAAACCCTTGAAACCCTAAGAAACCTTAGATGCTAGATTACCTAATTTCTAACCTTGATTAGCATCTAAACACTCTCCTAATCTACCGTTTTCCTATAAATAGAGCCCTTTGGTGCACACTTCCCATACAAAAACCAGAATTCCAAACCTCTTCCCCACCCTTGCTTTTCATGAAAAAACCTCTAGGTTAGGTGTGTGTTCTATCCTAGCACCCTCCCTCTACCTCTTAACTATCTCTCTTAAAGACCATCTCAAGCTTTACAAGCCATCAAGAACTCATCAAAAGCAAGCCACGCAAGGCTCTCCTACGGTGCTACAAGGGCCCGAGGGCTTCGGCTCTCCCCTTTCTTCTCCTATCTCTTTTTAGCTCTTCAAATCCTTGCATTTGTGCCGTTACGCCGCTGACTTTTCGGTAGGAGCGGAGGGGCACAAATAGGATTTTAGCCCCCTTTGGGCAAGAAGAATCTCTCTTTTGTTCTTGTCATTCCTTTTTATTTTGGCCATAAGTAGAGACCGCATTAAGCGGGTTGATCGAGTGCCTAACACCTTCCCGATTGATAACTAAAGCCCCTACCCAAGAGCCTTTGGTGTGGACCGGATTCAGAGTCATATTTTTAGCACTTCGGTGCTCATAAAAATGAACTAGGTTTCTCGGGACACCGAAAGGTCCGGGTGGTGACTCTATATTTTTTACAAGCGAGCGCATCGCCGTGACGGGATGGTCACAAATCTCACGGTTGCACAGATGGCGACTCTACTGGGGAGTGCTTGTAGGCTTTTCCTTGAAATTTGGCCCTTTATTTTTAATTTTTACTAACCATTTTCGCTATTTTTTTACTATTTTCTTAAAATTTTCTCACCCCTACTTTTCCGTCATTTACGAGCCTTAGCCGATTGGCTGGCCTATATGCGCATTGTCTTTCAATTTCTTTACTTTTCCATCATTTTGGTGCCTTAGCCGATTGGCAGGCCTACTTGAGCATTGTCTTTTAATTTCTTTAATTTTCTGTCATTTAAAGTGCCTTAGCCTTTTGACGAGCCTACTTGTGCACTCATATCCCAACAGTGGACACCGACGCCGACCCGTAGTGGCGGCACGGGGTCATCACCCCGGGTCTTTGAACTAAAGAAAACTTCCAAAAAAATAAAAGCTTTGAAAAAAAAAATTAAAATTGAACCAAGTTAGGGAGCTTAATTAATTTGCTTTTACGGGGTAGATTTTAAAAGGGTTGGGACTAGGCAAACACACAACCACCCGGGTCTTAGTATGGCAGCAGCCCCTAGTGGTAATGATCTAGAAAAGTCTCAGCCCACCTAGTATCTGAGAAGGCACTTACGTCGGAGGTATATCGGGTGGGTTCCCATTCCAAAGCTTAAAACCCTTGGGGAGCGTGCTAGCGAGTTATACTAGACTCAAACCCTTTAGGTGCGGTGATGAGAGAATCGATCACCAAAAAAAAAAAGCTCAGTTCCCAGAAGCCTAGCTTCCACAAAAAACCAAAAGAAAAGACTCATTTTGGGTTGCTACATCTACTGTCATAACATTCTGGAACACCATATTTGCCTGGCGCAAGTATTAGTTGAGCCGGTGCAAAAATTGAGAATTTATAACTGGTGCAACTAATAGTTGTGCCAGCTTTAAAATCCCCCATTTTACCTCGGCGCAACTAATAGTTGTGCCAGTGTAAAAAAGAGGCACTGCTACCTTGATGCGTGTATGAGTTGTGCCAGGCCTGTTTTGCAGCAAACCAACCCGAATCCATGGCCTTTTTCACCTCCCGAGTTCCCCGATCAGTGTGATCAGTGGCTTGTTTGAGCCTCGCCATCTCCGACACTCAATATGCCCCTGCCGGTCAAAAGAGGGCAACTTCTTTTTGTCTCATTCCGAGGGATCGGGTTGTTTGCCTCAATTTTTGTGTCTTCAATAGATCAAGGGCTCTCCTTCGATTCTGCCGAAGTGCGTCAGAGTTGTCGCTGTGGTTCTTGAATTAGGGTATGAGAGTCACCTGAAAAGGGAATTCCAAGTCCTCGAGAACTTTTTTTTTAAAAACTTTTTCCAAAAAATTCATAAAATAATAAAAAGCTAATCAAAACCCAAAAAAATATATATAGTTGGTGGTGTCGGCACAACGGCATCATCTTGCCCTCCTTCGTCCCGTAGGAGGAGGATTTTTGGGCCTTACCCAAGGCACCTTTACCCAACCCGTTCCCGTAGGATGTCGTGGGTAGTGGACCCAGCTTATGCCGATCTCGACACATCCCCGTCACACTCTCCAACCCACTCCCATTCGAGAGAGGTTTTTTCCACCATCCCCCTCACCCAATCACCCTTTACCATTACTGGCCCATTCGGCACCTCCATCTTCCCAACCACTACCCCCCAAAATATCCGAAGTCCAACCCCCCATTCTCCATCTTTTGCCCAAACCATACCCATGCCAAATCCAACCCATTTCCCATCCACATCCACACAAAACCCATTCTCCCAATCCACATCCATGCCCCATTTCCCATCTTCCCCCTATAGGCCCGAGCCACCCACATTCACATACACCACTTCCTCCCTATCCAACTCCTCACAAATCCCCCCATCTACCCGAGTCATGCCCATTTTTATCGGGGCCATGCTCGGTTTTTCCCAAACACCTAAACCTAACCTTTCATCATCCCCATACTGCCCCATATCTTCCCCTTTCCCAACGACTCATCTCATCCACCCCCTATCCCACTACCTACCAAGGCCATGCCCGATCATACAGGGGTCATGCCCAATTCTTCCTCCACATTCCCCCCATCTACGTCTCATCACCCCTTAAATCCACCATCCACATCCGATCTCCCCTCCATGGCCATGATGGAGGAGATGTTCCAAGCCTACTCCTCATGGAAGGCTTCTCAAAATATCTCTCCTCCACACCCCATGCCCATGAACCCATCCCATACCTAAGGCAATCTCTAGGCCTCACTCCCCCATAACTCCCATCAAAGCCCATAATCCACACCATCCAAACCCCCATTACCCACATGCCCCAAAGCCCCATGGCCCAACCTCCCACTACCCATACACCCCAAGGCCAAATGACCTAATCTCCAACCTCCCACTTGCCCCAAGGCCCATTGGCCCAAACCCCCTTCTCCCACATATCCCAGGGCCCCATGGTCCAGTACCCCACCACCCAAACCTACCTAGGGCCCATGGCCCAGACCCATAAAGGGCCCATGGCTCAGACTCCTCAAGGGCCCACAGACCAAACCTATCAAGGGCCCATGGCCCAGACCCACCAAGGGCCCATGGCCCAAACCCATCAAGGCCCACTGGGCCATTCCCACTACGGGCCCATGGCCCATACCCACCAAGTCCCACTGGGCCAAAACCACCAAAGGCCCATGGCCCAAACCTATCAAGGGCCCATGGCCCTGACCCATCAGTGGCCCATGGCCCAAAATTACCAAGGCTTCATGGCCCAAACCTAAACCCCACACTCATACCTTTCACAATACCCCCAACATTTCACCCAGCCTCCACACCCAGGTCAAACCCTACTCTAAACCCAATTTTCCCATGGCCCCACACCCCAAGGCCATCTCCAAACCTTCCCCCATACCCAATGGCCCCATCAAGCCCCACTTCAAAACTAAAATCCCATCACCCAACAAACCTTTCCTCACACCCAATGGGCTCACCCAACCCCCACTCATGTCATTCCCATCCAACCCGTGCAACAACAATAAGAGAATCCCGCCCTCACTGCACATTATGCCGACCAGTAGTATGAGGAAGACCAGATTAGGATTAGTGGGGCCTATGCTGGGGCATTGACCAGCCTCCCATAATTGCCAACCCCTTGGTGGCCCAGAGTGAAGTCCAGCTAACGGCTGAGAAAGTTGCATCGAAAGAGTCAGAGCAACTGAAAGAACAGTTGGACAAAATACAAAAGAAGCTGATAAAAATGGGTGGTGCTGAAATCTAGGCCGCGGACTTCACAAATTTATGTTTATTCGTTGAGGTCCCCTTGCCCCTCAAATTTAAAATGCCAACCTACGACAAATATAATGGCACTGGCAATCCTATTTCGCACCTGAAGTCTTACTGTAGGGACATGTGCGAATACGGAGGGGACGAAAAATTACTATTAAAAGTCTTTCAGAAGAGTCTGACCGGTTCGACTTTGAGATGGTTCACATCTTTAGAACCATCCATGATGAAAATGTGGAGGGACTTGACGCACCTCTTTTAAGAACAATATGTCTATAATATAGAAATTGAGCTGCAAAAGTCAGACTTGGCCCGTTTAACAGAGAACCAGAACGAGACCTTCAGCGACTACTTAGGACGTTGGAGAGCACTGGCAGCTCATGTCAGAAAGAGGATACCTGACGATGAGCAGACCAAAATGATTTTAAAGAATACTCTGCCAGTAATCTCAAACTTTTTGGTGTACCAGCAACAATCCAGCTTTGCTTATCTGGTGAGAAATGCTAACAGATGTGAGGATGCCATCAGGGAGGGCTATCTGAATAAGAACATACCGAGTGGACCCAGTGGGGTTAGAAGATTTTTAGAATAAAGGAACGAGAAGAGAACAGGGGCCAATGTTTAAAACATTGCCAATACCAAGCCTAATAATAATACAATCCCGTTTCAATTCTAGGCAGCCTCGCTAGCACCAGTTAGAACTAAGCAGATGCAGAGAGTAGGAAATGGGCAAGGAATGAAATGACTCCGGAACAGAGGAGAGTCCGCTATGATCAAGTTTTTACGCCTCTGGGGCAATCTTTGAGTGTAGTTTTGCCCTTGTTAGTGGAAAAAGGGTTAGTCACTATTTGTCAACCGCAACCTCTGCCTCATCCGATCCCAAGGAACTATGACCCAAATACCCACTACAATTTTCATCAGGGTCTGAGTCACCCGACTGATCGCTGCTTGCCCTTGAAGCACGCAATCAAAGATTTGATTGACGCCGGGAAAATAATTCCACCAGCACCTTCTCAAGCAAACCAGCATGCAAACATCCATCAAGTGCCATTACCCCCACATCCTACCGGAGGAGCAGGTCCCAGACCCACCATCGGGATGATAGAAAGTGAAGAGGAGTTTGAGTTTGACCCATTCGATTACATCAGTGATTGGGAGAGTTATGTGGCGCCGTTGTCAAGGAATATTGAAGAAAGGAACATCGGGGTAATTGAACCCCTAAATTTGTTAGATTATTTCTCCAACCCGACTCTACAAATTGAACCCTTGGATCTTAGGGCATACTTTCCATCACCCACCCCCGTCAATTATGTACACATAAATACATATCAGCCATACACCACCATCCCCATCAATTATCCAATAAGCCATCCGGCCCCCAATCCTACACCCGTACTCATCAGTTATCCATGGCCTGCGCCCACCCCATTGCCCTCAGTTCAGCCACCTGCAAACTCCACCACCCTGATCAATTACCTAACCCCATCCCTCGCCAGCACCTACCAGCTATCAGTGGCCTACTTTTGCCTCCTTTCCCCCAATACCACCACCCTCTAGCATCACCACCCCCATCTGGCCCAATTTTGCCACCAAACCCGCCACCACTTAAATAAATCAAGTGTTCCCTACACCTCCTTAGCTCGCAGTGCAAGTACCTCCGACATCGGTAGCTATACCATTTCAGATATCGGGACCAACCTATGACCCTCATCAGGTCCCGCTATGCTACGAACAAACAAATGTCAATGTCGATGGTAGCAGAGAAGGGGCAGTGGACTTTGTCATGCGGTCTGGGAGGTTATAGAAATAGCCAGAAGCACTGGTAGTAGTACTAGCCCAGCCTAAAGAGAAGAAAGAGAGCACTGTGAATCCGTTTGAGAAGATGAGTCGGTAACACATACTAGAGACTCAGCTGAGAAGAATGTCCGCCCATATAACTGTCTGGGATCTATTGATGACATCCCCACTCTATTTTCAAGCATTAATGGGGGTGTTAAAAAATGCGCATGTGTCACTCCAGGTCTGCCGAGATGAAGTCGGGCAGATAATTGGGCAAGTGATGGCTCCAAATGCCATCTCATTCTCTGATGCCGATTTACCTGAGGAAGGATGTAGCCATTCAAAATCCTTAAACATAACTATTGAGTCTGGAAATATGGTCATTCCCTTGGTTTTGATTGATAATGGATCCACATTGAATATATGCCCCTTAAGAACTGCCACCAAGATCGGGATCGATCCATGCATGTTGAGGCCTAAGAGGACTAGCACTAGAGGTTTTGACAACACTAGGAGAGAAATAATGGGAGAAGATGATCTTGAGTTTTTGATCGGGCCAATGACCTTTTCCATCTTATTTCAAGTAATGGATATCAAATCCCTGTTTAATCTATTGTTGGGGCGCCCGTGGCTGCACGAGGTCAAAGCCATACCTTCCACTTTGCACCAAAAACTCAAGTTTGTGTCAGGGCACAAGATTATACGATCATCGATGAGAGGCACAACAAAAAAGAAAAGGCCACCAACAGCGTAGAGAATCCCAATGTACTGGATGTGCCGCACACCACTGAGCACGTTGACTTCCACAATTTTGAATGAGGTATTAGCAATACTCTCGAAGCCCATTGAGGGCATCATGCCTAAGAAGGGAGGCGGTATGATAGCAGCGGTGGCTATGCTCCAAAAGTGGGGCTATCAGAAAAGCTGAAGGCTCGGGCCTAGACTGTAGGGCAGAAGAGAGCCAGTTGTTGCTAAGGGACAAAAGGTCCGATTCGGGTTGGGATACAAGCCCACAGAGGAAGAGGTTCGAGAGGCCAAAGAGAAAGCTAGGGTCGCCACAACTACAAGATCTCGAGGAATCAACATAGAAGAGAAACCTCGCACTAGGCCACACATCAGAGAATCCTTTGTCAGTGCTCGGTCATAAAGATCGATCGAAATGGGGTAACCCATTTGAGCCCACACAAACCCATAGCCCCTATCCATCCCACCAATCCCCACATCTCCCTTCCAAATCTTGAAATAGATCTGGCTGCCCTATCCCTATTTGAGGAGCAGCATTCCATACCTGAACAAACTCCTCCTATGGTAAACCACCACAAGACTCTGCTGACGTTTGAGGATGAAATCTCAGACGAACCTATGGTCTATATGATGGAGGCCGGTCTAGAAGAGTCGCATTCGCCAGCCTCCTACATCTAAAAATGTAAAGGGGTAGCAAGTCAGGTACACAATTGGGCATCTTTGCCCCAAACTCTAGAAGCGAGGAGTGGCCTAACATTTGGCACCCGTTTCCCAAAAAAAACAACCTATAAAAAGTGAGATAAGCCCTTGGCAGGCAATACCTTGTATATACACAGACTCGTGCTGCTCAAGGACGGTCTCCGAAGAAAACAAAAATCTCAAAAATATTGAAAAAATATAAAATCCCAAAACAATTGAAAAAATACAAAACCTAAAAATATTATCTTTTAAAATTCCAGATAAAGTCTCACAAAATGATGCCTTAACCGAAATACTCGTCCCACGTAAAATCAACCCCTTTCCTATAGAAATATAAGAAGAGGTAGGAGTTACGAGTTTGGACTAGGATAGTCCTTTGGAGGAACTCCCCAATGAGCTCCTTGACCGGTTCGCCAACTTTGAGCATGGCCCTACCCCCATTGTCGAAGAGACAAAAGATGTTAATCTAGGAATTGAGGAGATTCTCCGAATAACCAAGATCGGAATGTCACTGTCTCCTGAAGAAAGAAAAAACATGATCGATTTCCTTCGATCATACCAAGACATTTTTGCCTGGTCGTACGAGGACATGCCTGGTCTGGACACTGATTTGGTCGAGCATGAGTTACCTCCCTACCCTGATGTGAAGCCGGTTAAGTAGAAGCTAAGATGTCTCTTACCCGATTGGATGTTGAAAGTCAAAGACGAGGTCTTCAAGCAGTACGACACGGGATTTCTCATGGTATCCAAATACCCACAGTGGCTAGCCAATATTATGCCTGTACCGAAGAAAGATGGGAAGGTCAGCATGTGTATCGATTTTTGCAATTTGAACAGGGCAAGCTCGAAGGACGATTTCCCACTGCCACACATTGACATCTTAGTCGATAACACTGCTAAGCACGGGATGCTTTCTTTTATGGATAGATTCTTCGGATATAATCAGATAAAGATGGCAGAGGCAGATCGAGAGAAGACTGCATTCATCACTCCGTGGGAAACCTTTTGCTACTGAGTCATCCCATTTGGGTTGAAGAATGTCGACACAACGTACCAAAGAGCTATGACTGTGCTGTTTCACGACATGAAGCATCGAGAGATTAAAGTGTATGTCTATGGTATGATAGCCAAGTCATCGAAGTGAGGCGATCACTTAGTAAACCTCCAGAAGCTGTTTGAGAGGCTGAGAAAGTACAGGTTATGTCTGAATCCACAGAAGTCCACTTTTTTGTGCTATGTCTGAAAAATTGTTAGGATTCATCATCAGCAGCAGAGGGATCGAGGTCGACCCAGTCAAGGTCAAAGCTATCACAGAAATGCCACTGTCATCTACTGAGAAAGAAGTTAGAGGGTTCTTAGGCAGAATATAATATATCAGTCGGTTCATTGCACAACTAACACCCATCTACACGCCGATCTTCAAGCTACTAAGGAAGAACTTGCCTATCGAATGGAATGATGACTGCCAGGAAGCATTTGATAAAATCAAAGGCTACCTCCTTAACCCACCTATTTTGGTACCACCTGAGCCGGGGAGACCACTCTTAATGTACCTCTCCACGACAGAAGTCTCGATGGGATGCGCCTTAGGGCAGCATGACAAGACAGGAAGAAGAGAACAGGCCATCTACTATCTGAGCAAGAAGTTTACTGATTATGAAACGCACTATTCTCATCTAGAGAAAGCATGCCTAGCTCTTGTATGGGATACTCAGAGGCTCCGCTATTACTTGTTATCCCAAGTCATTCTACTTTTGGCTCGAATGGACCCATTGAAATACTTGTTTGAGAAGCCCGCTCTCACTGGGCGGACTGCACGCTGGCAGCTCTGATTATCTGAGTTCGACATCATATACGTCACTCAGAAGTTGATTAAGGGGCAAGCACTCACTGATCATCTTACTGATAATCCTTTGCCAGATTATGAACCTTTAAGAACTGAGTTCCCTGATGAGGACATCCTGTTCATGACGGAAGACGATACTGAGGAAGCAGAGAAATCATGAGTTTTGCACTTTGATGGGGCAGCAAATTCTGAAGGTCAGGGTGTTGGTGCCATTCTGATTTCACCGAAAGGATCCCATGTACCCGTCTCTATGAAGATCAACTTCCCTTGCACTAACAACATGGCTAAGTACGAAGCTTGTGCCGCTAGTCTGTAGGTGGCCCTCGATCTGAATGTAACTCACCTTCGAGTGTTTAGCGATTCACAGTTGATTATATGTTAGACAAATAGTGACTGGAAGATGAAAGATGAGAAACTGATCCCCTATCATGAACACCTCGAGGATTTGATAGCTTGCTCCCAAGACGTGACATTCTCATATGAACCTCGGATAAGGAATCGCTTTACCGATGCACTAGCCACATTGGCATCAATGATAGAAATCCCGTACGACGCTGAGATGAAGCCAATCATGATCGAGCAGAGGAATGAGCCGGTTTTCTGCCTCCAGATAGAGGAACCGACAAAGCCTGATGATGAGCCACCTTGGTTCTCATATATCAAGAATTTTCTTGAGACACTAACTTTCCCTGAGGGTACGTCCAAGATGGACCGATGAACCATTCAACGTCTAGCAGCGGGCTACATCATTTGTGGGGAATGCCTTTACAAGCGATCCTACAATAATATTTTGCTAAGACGCCTTACAGAAGGTGAAGCGATCAGTAAGTATGCAGAGCCCACGTCAGCGGTCACATGCTTGCTAAGAAAATTCTATGGCAGGGATACTTTTTGACCACTATAGAATCAGATTGCTGTAAACATGTTCAAAAATGCTACAAGGGTCAGGAACACTCTAGTCTGATACACGCTCCTGCCATCAATCTTCATTGCCTGACCACTCCTTGGCCATTTTCTACCTGGGGCCTTGACGTCATCGGAATGATAAATCCGAAAGCATCAAACGGGCATCGATTCATCCTCGTCGCCATTGAATACTATACCAAGTAGGTAGAGGTGGCATCATATGTCAACTTTATGGCCAGTCATGTTGAGAAGTTTCTCAAGAACAATATCATATGGCGGTTTGGAGTCCCCAAAGATATCATCACAGATAACGGCACAAACTTTGCAAATAAGCACATTCGAGCCTTCTGTGAGCAATACAAGATTAAGCACCACCGCTCGTCTTCTTATCGGCCTCAAACTAATAGAGCTGTGGAAGCTGCTAACAAGATGGGCATCTGCATCCTAGAGAAGATGGTCATCACTTATCGAGATTGGAGCGAAATGCTACTGTTTGCTTTGTGGGCCTACAAAATGTCAATCTGTATCGATACAGGGGCAACACCATTCTCTCTTGTGTATGGAACTGACGGCGTCCTACTAGTTGAGGTTAAAGTACCCTCACTCTGAATCCTTATGGAATCAGGCTTACCCGAAGCAGAAAGAGAGAGATCCCGCTTTGAACAACTGAACTTACTGGATGAGAAAAGGCTCCTTGCCTTATGTCATACTCAAGTTTACCAGGAGTGAATCGCACGTGCTTACAATAAACGTGTTTGCGGTCGAGATCTAAAGGTAGGAGACACTGTGTTGAAGAAGATCTTCCCATCCCTCCACGCCGATCCGAGAGGAAAGTTCAAGCCAAACTAGGAAGGACCTTATGTCGTTCGAGAGGTGCTACCGGGATATGCCATCCGCCTCGCCACCATGGACAGAGATCATCTTCCTGAGTACATCAATGCTGGATACATCCAACGGTTCTACTCTTAGTCTATCACAATAAGGTAAGTATTGGTGAAACAGATACATGACTGCTTAAGAATCACCCAAAAGAGGCTATCATTTCAAGCACGGTAGCCAAAAGGCATCCCTAAAAATGATGATATCCTTTGCTACCCCATTTGAGCCTGGGCCTTTCTTTCAATGAACCCTTTCCCCAAAATATATATATATATATATATATATATATATATATATATATATATATATATATATATATACGTGTACATATACCAAAAAAAGGGGGAGAGAGGAAAAATACATGAGTATAGAGTTACTATCAAATCCAAAAAAATCGAGAAAAGCAAAACCTAATAAAGAAACTGTCTTAAATGGAGGAAAAAGAATAACAAAAAATGTGTATGTAGAAGAATCACGGGGCATGTATAGTAGAAACCCCCAAGGAAGAAAGTATTTTGGGAAAAGTGAAGCCATATTAAGGAAACCCTTTTAACCCAGCATACCTTCAAATCCTAACCCTACCCATGGCCAAGCTACACCCTGAAGGAAGCCCTCTTTGTAGGTTCGCAAACAGTCATATTATCTGTTACGTAAACATGAGCCGAGTCGTGAGACGACACCAGAACCCCATCCAGCCGGTTATGACGGAATCTTTGTCCATGTCATGGCTTTTGTTAAGTAGTGAAAAATACCATTTTTCACCCCTAAACATGAGCTTTGAAAGACCCTTGAGAAGACTAAATAAGTGCTTTAGTGTGCATTTTACAGCTAACCAATTAGACAGGTCCAAGTCCGAAAAGCATCCTAAAATGATCAAAAAGCTGACAACTCATGTCAAGCTCAAAGAGGGAGTGAAGAAATAGCCTCAGCAATGGCTAAAAAGGTCCTAAAAGAGCAAGAAAAGACCTGAAGAAGAAGGATCCATTCGCAAAGAAGAAATCAAGTTAAAAGTTCAAATCGCAAAGTAAAAAGTACTTTTCGAAAAGGTCAAAGTTCTGTTCGAATTGATTCGAGTCAGTAATGAACTACTCGAAAGAACCATGTTCTGCTCAATAGTTGAAATTTCCTTTTCGAATAGAAGATCCGGGAGAAGTCCTTTAAAAGACTTTCGAAGCCAAATTGCTTTGCGAAAAGAACTTCGAGCCAAAACACTTTGAAAAGGCACTTAAACTCTCTCGAAAGGACTGGGAATTACAAATTGTTTAAAGGGCATTTCAAGAATCTCTGACGCCCAATGCATTTAATGTTCAGGACATTTCGAAGATTCCAATCAAGATCCAAAAGCATATTCCAACCCATGTGAGCACTCAAAGATGAAATCACTTGGCGGAACTTCTAGAAGCTCAAACAGATTTTTGAATTCCATAACGTAATTGATGCTTCTAGCGCTGATTGGTGAACCGATCGAGCATTTTCATTGGCGAGCAGATCTGGATCCCGTGCTCAATCGCCATTGGGCAATCCAGATCCTCAACACTTCGATTGGTCAATTCACTGAGGATCAAGGAAAGCTATAAATAGAAGACATTTGCCCAATTGTGGCATCCAGATTTTGAGTTCATTTCTATTTCCCCGCTTTCCGGTCGATAGCTTGTCTGCACTTGCTTCTATTTGCTTTTGAGAGTTTAGAGCTATTTGTAACTCCAAGGAGATTGGATTCAAGATCGCAAGTCCGAGGGATCTAGCCGTGCTCAGAATTGTAAGATTGAATTTAAAAGGTTCTGTCAGAATCGTGTTTTCTCCATTGGATTCATGTCAAGGGTTCTTATTGATCACCTTAGTGCATTAGACTCCTTTAGATTCACTACTTTGCATGCAATTTCCTTGATTCATTACTCCTGCATTTAATTAGCGTTGGTAACCTAGTTCTCGACAAAGACTTGCAAGGATGTTCATGTTCAATTGAGGATAGGTCAACAACTATTGGATGATCTGTGACCATTTAAGTGGATGAGATCATAACCATAAGTCTAAACCCCTTCCTTAATTCAGATTTATTTCTCTTACATCTGTCGTGGTAGCCGATGAAGATTGAATCAACTCGCTTAGTTGCAGATTCTCCATTAAAATTCAAAGGCGAAATCACGTAGTTATTATTTCTCCATTTGATTTATTTTAATCACTTCAACTTGGATCTCGGATCAGTTAGTTAGTTCTTTTCTTTATTTGCTTTTAGTTAAACGTGACAAAACCCAACACTCTCTTTTTATCTCGCTTAGATAATTATAGAGCCAGATCCGTAGCATGATCCGGAGGTCTATCTCATATTTCGTACAAATTCTCCGTGGACGATCTTTAATATACTTACTTTTAAAACTTGCTACAATTGGCCCCGATCTTGCGAGCTATTGTTAGCCCTCAATGTCGATATCTCTTTCATAATTTAAAATTATGTAACTTAATATTCATTAATTCATTCAAACACACATAAATCGTGCACATGTTAGGCAACAACAAGTTTTTGCGCGCTGTCGGGAATTTGTTCTAAAATAGATAGACCTATGTTTTATTCTCTTTATTTATTATTTATTAATTCATTTTTCTGTTGTTATCTCTGCAGGTTACAAATACAAGCGTAAAGGAAAGGAAAGCACCTAATTCGACAGGTTTATGGTACCAAATTCTCTCTGTTGTATGTTTGGTAGGAGAACTCTCAACCCCGAGATTCTCCTTTTAATTCGAAGTTGAAAGACTCTAAGAAATGACATACACCATGTAGTTCTGCTACAATGGGTGAACCTAGATTGTTAAGAGACTACTTTGCTCCCGGTGCCTATAATTCTTTCTCGCATTCAATTTCCCATGTTGGAGGGAAATTATGAGATCAAATCATCAACCATCCAAATGTCGCCTTCATTTCATGGATTAAGTAAAGAAGATCCTTACAAGCACATTGATGAATTTCGGCTTTGTGCACAACATTTAACATATGGACTTGGTCCAGAGGCAACCAAGTCGAGGCTCTTTCCTTTTCATTAAAGGACAAAGCTAGAGCATGGTTATCTATGTTAGCACCAAACAAAGATCACATCATGGTATGATTTGCAATGTCAATTTTTGTCAAAATATTTCCCAATGACTAAAACCAGCCAACTGAGACAAAGCATCATCTCTTTCTCCCAAAACTCAACTGAAACTTTCCATGAAGCATGGGAAAGATTCAAAGAAGCTTAAGACAATGCCCTCACCATCAAATTCCTAAATGGCATTGTTCAAAGCTTCTATCAAGGAATTGATCAAGGGCAAGAACATGGTGGATGCCTCCGTGGAGGTACCTACTTACAAAAAGACAGTTGAAGAGGTTTGGGACCTCTTTGAGGTGATTGGAGAAAATTCAACCCAAAGAGAATCCCTATCAAGAGACACCGAGAATCCAAATAGGGTGAATAATCCCCAATTCACAAGAGGGAAAGTTTATGAAGTCAATGAGTCGGAAAGGAAAGTGGATAATTTGACCACAAAATTTGATTGATGGACTCATTTAAAGCTCCAAATGGGTCAAGAGTAGAGGAGGCATGTCCTGATATGCCACCCCTACTCATTCAATTGATCAATGTCCTTCGCATCACAATTTAACTCATGATGGAACAAGCTCATGCAAACATTATGGATGATGCAATCCAATGACTACCCATGGAGATCTCATCCTAATCTCGTGGAATCGTGGAAATTACTACCCCAACAAAGAATAAAGAGCCCAAAAATCAAATACCTTTCAAACACCTCACCATATCGAGAATTTTTACAATAAACAAAATTTTCAAAGAACCTAACCCCACAAGAACCCATGCAAAGATTCTACACCAGCCCTGCCCCTCCTAGGTCCCGTCATTTGAAGAGCAGTCTTAAGTTCACTTGAATTTAGAACTCTATCTCGATCGTGAACCTTCACAATGAGCATTAAAAAATTGAAGAAACTTTGGGCTCGCTCTCGAATTCATTAGCTAAGAGAGAGGAGGGCGAGACTACCATGACCTTTGAACAATCCTAAGGGGATTCATGGTTGGAGAATCCTCAAATGGCCATGAGGAGATTAAAGTCGTGACCACTTTGAGAAGTGGAAGAGTAATAAAAACACAAGGTAGTGAAGAGGAAAAAGAAGAAGAACAAGATGTGCAGAAGCACAAAGATGATGAAAACAATGAGGTTGTTGATTTACCTCGTAAAACCCAAAAAATGAAAAATGTAAAAATAAAAAATTGTTGAAAAAGATGAGGAGGAGAGATTTGTTCCCCACCTCCCATTCCCTCATGCAATGAAGTCAGCCCTTTTGACAAAGGAAACACAAAATTGAGGAAATGATGGAGACATTCAAGCAAGTTAAATTAATCTACCTCAGCTTGATGCAATCAAACAGTCCTGACATATGCTAAATTTCAAGGATGTGTGCACCCACAAAAGGCAATCTAGGATACATTTATCTAAGAAGGCCTTTGTGAGAAAATCAACCAAGTACTATCCATTGCAACACCCCTAAAATGCAAGATCCTCGAATCCCCACAATCCCTGCATCATTGGGGAGCATACCATCGAGAAAGCCCGCTAGATCTGGAGCTAGTGTCAACCTCGCTTCCTTATTCTCAGATATGAGAAGCTAGGTTTGGGAGAATTAAACCCACTCAAGTGGTGTTGCAACTAGTCGACAGATCCGAGAGAAAACTGTGGATTGATTGAAGATGTGCTAGTAGGAGTAGATAAATTCTTCTATCCTGCTGATTTTACGGTGTTGGACATGGAACCAACCAAAAGCGCACTTCCATCCTGTCATTTTAGGGAGACCATTCACAGCTCTGACAAATGCTTGTATTCAATGTCGGTCGGTATCATGGAAGTTTCTTTTGGTAATATGAAAGTCAAATTGAATGTTTATAATGTCGTTAACCAACCTCAATTTTCAGAAGAGTGCTTTCATGTTGACATCATGGATGAACTTGTGGAGGAGTCTTTGCAAAAATTTCTGCAGGTGAAGACTCCACCACGAACTAAAAAATGATTGGGAATCCACGAGAAAGAAGGAAAAGGAGATCAAATTCAAACGGAGTCTGCTTTGTGCAAGGCACTCACAAACAATCCTCAAGTTCTCCCTCTTGGAGACCTGCTCCTCTCCCTCTTCCACAAATTACCCAGGTACCTTTGCTGCCCTCTTTTCTCAAATTTCCCACAATTGGAACTCAAACAGCTCCCCAAAATCTGAAATATGTGTTTTTGGGAGATCATCAGACAGTGCCTGTGATTAGTGCTTCCTCCGTTACAAAGGAGGAAGAAGAGGAGCTGTTGGTAGTTCTAAGACAGCACAAGAAAGTAATTGGCTGGACCATTGCTGATTTAGGAGGAATAAACCCATGTATGCATGCATAAGATCCACGGAAGAGGATGCCAAGCCTTCTAGAGAAATGCAAAGAAGGTTGAATCCTCACATGCAAGAAGTGGTAATGAAGGAAGTTGTCAAGTCGCTAGATGTCGGGTCATTTACCCCATTTCAGATTCTCGCTTGGGTAGCACCCACAGTGGTGCCTAAGAAATCTGGCATCACTGTAGAAGCAATTTGAATCAGTGAACTTACGTCCACCGACAAACAACTGGATGGAGGGTCCATAGACTACAGAAAATTAAATACCATGACAAGGAAAGACCATTTCCCCCTCCTTCATTGACCAAATCCTTGATAAGCTTGCGGTAAAGCTTACTCATCGCTTCCTTGATGGGTACTCTGTTACAACTAGATCCTGTGTACCCACAGGACCAAGAAAAGACCACCTTCACCGCCCCCTTTGGCACTTTTGCCTATAGGAGGATGCCCTTTGGTCTTTGCAATGCCCTCGCTACTTTTCAAAGATGCATGTATGCCATCTTTTACATGATTGATCAATTCATGGAGATCTTCATGGATGACTTTTCAATTTATGGAGACAGCTTTTCCCAATGCTTACACCACCTCAAGTTGGTGTTGCAAAGATGTGAAGAAACCAATTTGGTTCTAAGTCGAAAGAGTCATTTATTCACCAAGGCATTGTCCTAGGACATGTGGTCTCCCATAAAGGCATAGAGGTGGACCAAGCAAAATTGATCTAATTGCACATTTGCCTCCTCCGTAATCATAAGCAAATCGAAGTTTCTTAGGGCATGCAGGATTTTATAGGAGGTTCATCAAAGATTTCGATAAAATTTCCAAGCCACTCTGTCATTCTTGTGTCAAGATGTTCCTTTTGTGTTTACTAATGAATGCATGATGACCTTTGAGGTCCTTAAGAAATGTCGATTTCGGCTCCCATCTTGCATCCCCGACTATTCGCCCTTTGAGCCGATGTGATGTGTGATGCATCAGACTATGCCCTAGGAGCTGTCCTAGGGGCGGAGAAAGGATAAGCTTCCCCATGTCATAGCTTATGCCAGATCCATGATAGATGCCCAGCTCAACTACACAACAAGCGAGAAAGAGTGCTGGCCATTGTGTTTGCATTGGAAAAATTCAGTCTTATGTTTTAGGTTCACAAATTGTGGTGTTTATCGACCACTCGCCTAAAATACCTTTGTCTAAGAAGGATACCAAGCCAGTTAATCAGGTGGATCCTCCTATTACAGAGTTTGATCTCTGATTAAGGATAAGAAAGGAGTGGAAAATGTGGTGGCTGATCACCTATCCGAATTCTCAATCATCGAGGATGATAGCTTACCCATTAATGAATCATTTCGATGAGCAACTTTTGCCATCAATACCCGATCCTTGGTTTGCAAACATAGTCAACTTCTTGGCTCTTGGGATGATTCCTCAACATTGGAATCGAATGGATAAAGATCTTTTCTTCTCACGAGTTAAACATTTCATTTGGGAAGATCCTTATCTATTCAAGAATTGTGCGAACCAAGTGATCGGAAGATGTGTCCACGACCATGAATTCTCCGGCATATTGTCAATGTGTCATGAACAGCTGTGGAGGTCATTTCAGTGGTAACAAAACAGTGCAAAATTCTGCGGTGTGGTTTTATTGGCCCACAATCTTTAAAGATGCCTTACAAAGATCAGAATCCCGCCAGAATCGCCAAAAATTGGGCATTTCCAAAAGAAACTCAATGCCTCTGACCTATTACGGTGGTTGATTGTTTGATGTATGGGGAATAGATTTTATGGGCCCTTTCCTCCTTCTAATGGAAATAACTTCATTTTAGTAGCGATGGACTATGTCTCCAAGTGGATTGAAGCCATAGCTACTAAATCAAATGATCACAAAGTGGTTTTGAAATTTCTCAAGGACCACATTTTTTCCAGTTTGGTTTTCCCAGCCATCATCGTGATGGGGAAGCCATTTTGTAACAAAAGTTTGAAGCTCTATTGAAAAGTACTCACACTCATAGAGTAGCCACTCCTATCATCCACAAACCAGTGGACAAGTGGAGATTTCAATAGAGAAATCAAACACATTTTGGAAAAAAAAAAGAAGAAGGATGAAAGGATCGGTCCTTTAGCTTAATGATGCTTTGTGGGCATACAGAATCGCCTACAAAACTCCAATTGAATGTCCCTTTAGATCGGTTCATGGCAAAGCATGTCATTTGCCAAGAGAGTTAGAATACAAAGCTTTCGGGCTATTAAAACATTTAATATGGATCTAACTTCGGTAATCACAGAAACTTTAACTCACCGAATTGGAAGAGTCATGGATGGATGCTTATACAAGCTCCAGTTGTATAAGGAGAAAGTCAAATCATTTCATGATAGGAGTTTAATGAGAAAAGAGTTCATACCGGGTCCAAGGTATGGTTATTCAACTCTAAACTTAAATTCTTCCTAAGACAAATTGAGATCCGGTATGGGAAGGGCCATACATCATCATCAAGGCCTCCCCTCAGAGTCGTGGATATTTCAGATCCCAAGGATGGAAGAATCCTTAAGGTAAATGGTCGAGGCTCAAGCCATGCATTGACAACACTCGAGGAACTGTCTTGCCCATCTTCATCACGAATCTCCAACAATGATGGTAGAAAATTGTATATTATGTTTGTACAACATAGTTTTTTGAATTTCTCTGTTTCTATTTCTTTTCTTGTTCGATAGTTTAAATACACTTAAAAGTTCAAATCGCAGCAAAAACTACTTTTGAAAAGCCCAAAGTTCTATTCGAATAGATTCGAGTCGATGAACCGCTTTCGAAAAGAAAGATGTTCTTTTCGAATAGTTAATTATGTTAACAGTTCCTTTTCAATAGAAGGTCCGATGCTAAGTCCCTTGCGAAATAAACTTTCAAGCTATCTACTTGTCGAAGGCACTTTTGCCATTCAAATAGAAAAAAAAGGGCTCTTTTGGAATATTTCGAAAACTTAAAGGTGCTTATGCGATTTTAGCTTCAAGTATATTTAGTCGTTTGAAGTTAGCTTTGTATTTGCAACACTCTCTCAGAGCGACGCTCCACTAAAACCATAGCTCACTCTCTTCTCACACGAGCTCCACAAAGATATCACCGTTTGTTCCTAATTGTTTGAGCGTTTCCATTTTTCAGAGATCACAGTCCAGACCGCTGGCCATGATCTTTACAAACAAAGCGACTCAAGCACAAACCTTAGATCGTGGTATTTTTCTATCCATTCTCGCTCAATCTTTTAGAAAAATCTAAATCAGGTTAGCAGTGTGGGCTTTTGTTTTCCATTTTAAATATGGGAAAGATCAGAAATCCTTAGTCGCCACTTTTCTAAAGGGCAATTTTTCAATGCCCCATGCTCATCCCGGAAGCAATGGCTGATGTGAGTGCCAAGATAAAGAAGAAAGCAGAAAATTGCGGCCTCCCTTTGGAAGACTAATTACAGCCTCCTAAGAGCCAAGTTTGACATAGATAGGGAAGAGCCCTTTGAAGTCCTCACCCCCATAACTTTGGCAAGAAAGCTCGACCACAAGTCGCTATGTTGAGAGAATGAGAGCGGCAGGAGATCCGGCATGCCCCCGCTCTTGCCCCCCGCTCTGTCGAACCCATTCCCCGCCAGAGCACTGAGCAGAGCCAGTTCCTGCTAAGCCCGACAGGAACCTAGCCCTACAAGTGTGGGTGGGCTGAACAACCACCTATGGACCCCTGCACGATGTACATGAACCTGTGAGTGAACTAGCACGAGTCCAAGAGATACCCCTGCAGGTGAAGCGCTATGGAGCCTCCACCACCATCGCACCTCGGCCACCCTGCCATTTTACAAGAACCATTTCTGTGGTGACCAGCTCTCTGTGCACCACTGCGCACCCATTCTACCACCACTACACTGCACCCTATTCCCCACACCCCTTCCACCCCACACCCTTCCACATTGGAGCTCATCCAAGCCCTAATCAGCACTTACCACCCACCCCAGACTTCGCCTCCATGTTGCCTCACAAGCAACCCAAGCAGACCAAGTCCTAGTGCTTCCCCCCTCCACCACCAGCTACCCAAACCACACCAACAGCCTTACCTCCCCTTCTGTGAGATAGCTACCCAAACCGACCCTCTCTTACCCTCCCTCCCCAGCACCCACTTTAGTCCCCTACTTGAGAAAAAGACAAAATAAACCCCTCACCCTTACTCCCTTTCCTCCTCTTTTCCTTTTATTTTCTCAAATTTCTGGTTCATGCAATTTGCTTTCGCAATTCCTTGCTATTATTTTTTTCTAGCTTTTTCCCTAATAACTGTGACTATGCCACCACCTTTGAACCAAAGGAGGACCGCTCCTCATAGGTTTGGGGTGTGTGCATGTCCCGCCAAGGAATAGTTAACCTAAGGACAAGAATCACCTAAGTAATCGTGAAATGAATTATTTTACTTAAGAATCATGACAATTAGGAAGTTTAAAATTTCTTTGCAAAATTTAGACATCATAAACCTTTCAATATTCTACATTTCCATGATGTTAGCACCATGAAAACCTACCGGTATCGACATTTAGCAAGTCATGGGAAAGAGAAAAGGTAAAGACATACTTAAAAGCTCAAGGAAAAACCATAACCGTGAGAATTGAGCCCATATATTTCCATCTCTGTTGAAGAGTGACTGAGGCAATTTTTACGATTCAAAGGATTGGCTGAGGCATTAGATCCACTAGAAGTTAGGAAACTCCAAATTAAAACAAGTACAAAGACTCATGAAATCGAGGAAAAGATCAAGGCCTTCTTGACAGACTTGAACCTAATGAACCAACCAAGAAAATTACCTGTTTGTACCCCATTTGAGTCAGAATCCTACAATTCTTCATCAAAAATACCCAAAAGTACTTGCACCGAACCTATGGAACTAATTCAGCCTTCCTCACTCGAGAATTCAGAGAGGTAAAGGAGAAAGAATCAAGATGGACCATTTCGGGCAACATCAAGAAAATGAAGAGAAAATACCTCAAAACAGTAATATGGTGACCGAGAAAGGAAGAGACAAACAATGTGAAAAAGTTGCAAGCAAAAGGCAAAAAGGGACCTTATGATGAAAAAATGCAAGATCAAAGAAAGAACTGATCACCGTGAATGTGAGAATCTCGAAAAGAAAGAAGCTAAACTCAAAAGGTGGAGTCATGAACCATCTCACGCACTTCACGAGTTCTCAAATTCAAACCCTGCTTCAAACCGCTTTCCTTGAAACTTCACTCCATAAGCCATACAAACAAACCTAGATTAAAAGCCCTTGTGATCCAAAGTTGAGTGAGTCATGTGGAGATAAGAAGTGACCCAATCTATGGTGAGGAGATGTCAATGATGCCATTGCCTAAGAATCATGCCTATGCTCATGCTTACATCCATTTGGGAGATGTAATCGCTCTTGAGCTTGAGTGAAAATGAACCCCTCAACAAAAAACAGATGAGAGTATACCCCGGTGAGTGTTTGGGTTGGAACTTGAGCATAATAAGTATGACTTACAACCTAATTTTTATTCAGATGATGAGCTCATCGGCACATTTGTACAATTTTCTATGGCTGCTCACGGATTGGAAATATTGAAACATTCATGAGGTTCTTAAAATGTTTAAATTCGTGCAAACAATAATCAAATTTTCTTTCATCATTGATTCAAGAGTAACTAATCCTCGCTCCTTGATTGCTCATTTGATAATTTTGCACCGATGTTAATCGCTTTCATGGAGAAGTTTGTGGGTACCTTCACAAAAACCCTCGGAGACTTCACTCCTCCTCTAGGGACCACCTAGGGGTTGAAAAGGCTTGTTGCATATGCTAAATGCACTGTGCTTCCTACAAAAGTGGCTCTTTACTTTGTTTTTATGTTTCTTTGCTCGTGGACTAGCAAAGCTTAGGTTTGGGGTGTGTTAAGTAGTGAAAATACCATTTTCACCCTAAACATGAGCTTTGAAAGACCCTTGAGAAGACTAAATAAGTGCTTTAGTGTGCATTTCTGACTAACCAATTAGACAGTCCAAGTCCAAAAGCATCCTAAATGATCAAAAAGTCGACAACTCATGTCAAGCTCAAAGAGGAGTGAAGAAATAGCCTCAATGGCTAAAAAGGTCCTAAAAGAGCAAGAAAAGACCAAGAAGAAGGATCCATTCAAAAGAAGAAATCAAGTTAAAGTTCAAATCGCAAAGTAAAAAGTACTTTTCAAAAGGTCAAAGTTCATTGAATTGATTACGAGTGAATGAACTACTCGAAAAGAACCATGTTCTGCTCAATAGTTGAAATTTCCTTTCGAATAGAAGATCCGGGAGAAGTCCTTTGCGAAAAGACTTTTCGAAGCCAAATTGCTTTGCGAAAAAAGAACTTACGAGCCAAAACACTTTGCAAAAGGCACTTAAACTCTCTGAAAGGAATTGGGAATTACGGCTTGTTTAAAGGGCATTTCGAATCTACGCCCAATGCATTTAATACCAGGGGACATTTGAAGATTCCAATCAAGATCCAAAAGCATATTCCAACCCATGTGAGCGCTCAAAGATGAAATCACTTGGCGTGAACTTCTAGAAGCTCAAACAGATTTTTGAATTCCATAATGTAATTGATGCTTCTAGTGCACGATTTGAACCAGATCGAGCATTTTCATTGGCGTAACAGATCCGGATCCCGTGCTCAACTGCCATTGGGCAATCCAGATCCGAACACTTCGATTGGTCAATTCAATGTGAAGGATCAAGGAAAGCTATAAATAGAGAAGACATTTGCCCAATTGTGGCATCCAGATTTTGAGTTCATTTCTATTTCCCGCTTTCCTCCGATAGCTTGTCTGCACTTCGTAATAGCTTCTTTGTATTTGCTTTTGAGAGTTTGAGAGCTATTTGTAACTCCAAGGAGATTGGATTCAAGCGCAAGTCTGAGTCTAGCCGTGCTCGTAATTGTAAGATTGAATTTAAAAGGTTGTCAGAACTGTGTTTTCTCCATTGGATTCATGTCAAAGGTTCTTATTGATCACCTTAGTGCATTAGACTCCTTTAGATTCACTACTTTGCATGCAATTTCCTTGATTCATTACTCTGCATGAATTAGCGTTGGTAACCTAGTTACAAAGACTTGCGATGATGTTCATGTTCGAATTGAGGATAGGTCAACAACTATTGGATGATCTGTGACCATTTAAGTGGATGATCATAACCATAAGTCTAAACCTTCCTTAATTCAGATTTATTTTCTCATCTTTGGTAGCCGATGAAGATTGAATCAACTCATTTAGTTGCAGATTCTCCATTAAAATTCAAAGGCTAAAATCACGAAAGTTATTATTTCTCCATTTGATTTATTTTAATCACTTCCCCAACTTGGATCTGGATCAGTTAGTTAGTTCTTTTCTTTATTTGCTTTTAGTTAAACGTGACAAAACCCAACACTCTCTTTTTATCTGCTTTCTAGATAATTATAGAGCCAGATCTGGTAGCACAGATCTGGAGGTCTATCTCATATTTCAGACAAATTCTCTGTGGACGATCTTTAATATACTTACTTTTAAAACTTGCTACAATTGGCCCTGATCTTGCAGGCTATTGTTAGCCCTCAATGTGCTGATATCTCTTTCATAATTTAAAATTATGTAACTTAATATTCATTAATTCGTCATTCAAAACACACATAAATCAGGCCCATGTTAGGCAACAACAGCTTTCTAGTTTAAAAAAAAAAAATAAAAGAAAAAAAAAAGAGAGAAAAGAGAAAAAGAAAGAAAGAAAATTAATTTGAGTTCAAAGCAAGATGGACGTGGTGAAAACCCACAAGGGCATCGCGGGTAAAAACAGCGAACTCACGCGGACCAGGTGAAAACCTGAAAAGGCACTTGGGGTAAGAGAGCGGACCCATGGACGTAATGGAAACCCGAAAGGGCACTGCGAGTAAAAATAGGGATGACAGGCATGGCCAAAATCCGTCTTGGGCGCTGTGAGCAAAAATGTCATGAAAGGAGAGATTAGGAGAGGATCTGTTCTGACTCACCTATTTTAGTCTGGACCCCTTGAGCCTCTTCTCCCCTTTGCTGGGCCGCTCATGTCAAAATTCGGATCGAATCCCGATCAAGTATGTCGTCTCTACAGCGACATCTGACACATGACCAACGGTAAAGGCAGAAGACCAATCAATCTCAGAGAAGTTAACCTATCCATGTTTAAAAAGAAAAAATTGAAGCCTCATAAACAGGGTTCGACCATGCTTAAAAAGGACCCACCAGTTGGCCTTGAAAATACTGACATCACAAAAAGGAGAAAATTTTCAAAAAAGATAATAGATTTTCCTTTCCCATAAAAAGCCTCACACTGTGAAGGAGAAAAATTTCAAAAAAGATAATAGATTTTCCTTTCCCATAAAAAGCCTCACACTATGAAGGAGAAAATTTCAAAAAAGATAATAGATTTTCCTTTCCCATAAAAAGCCTTACACTGTGTAGAAGAAAATTTTAAAAAAGATAATAGATTTTCCTTTCCCATAAAAAGCCTCACCCTGTGTAGGAGAAAAATTTGAAAAAAAAAAAAAAGAGAGAATAGATTTTCCTTTTCCATAAAAAGCCTTACGTTACGAGACGTATGAAAGAAAATTCGAACGCCAAAAAATATATATATATATATATATATATATATATATGTTTGCATATATAGCAGATTTCATTTCTTTTCTTACAAGCATCACGTATGAAGTGTCACGTCCCAAAAAGATAACAACATGACACACTTTCTACTTTCTGCCTTCTGTACAAGTATAAAACAAGCAAAAAAAAAAAAGAAAAAAGAGAAACAACCCAAAAAAGGAAGGAGATCTCTGTTAAAGGGCATCAGCCCCCCCTCTGTGTATATGATCTATGGTATGTGCAGGAACAAGTCAGGGGCAGGAACCATGCTTCAAAGCACCAATCTCTACAAGAAGAGAGTCCTCACGGGCATTTCAATCAGTCAACCACCTACCACGAAGACTCTTTTGCTGCCTCCGCAAAGTGTCAGCTGCACTGCGAGACTCAATCAAAAGCCCAGTCAACCAAAGAACCTCACTCTCGGCCGTAGCAGCTCTCACCTCTGCCATCTCGGCTCTGGCCCTCTCCTTCCCCAAAGCCTCAGTCAAAGCCAGCTTCTCTACAGAAAGAGACTCAATCCTAGTCCGGAGCATCGTTTCTTTGTATGGCCAGGGTCCCGTCTCTATCGCATCTACCGAAACTAAGTTAGGGGCAGGTAAGCCCTCAGATGCCAGCCAAACCTCGTAATCAGAAGAGAAGATGCCCTCCTGAACCAAGCTACAGATATGCACCAATTGGCGGGTTTCCCAAAGGGCTGCTATGCGATCTATGTCACTGAGAGAACCTCGAGAGAATATCAGAGAGCACAAGGGCGGCCTCACAATGCACGGCACGTGTTGGGTATATCCGAATTGACGGAGCACTCGAGATGGGAAATAGTAGGTGCTACCAGTCAACCCGAAAAGTGTGATACCCTCACAATCCCGAGCGAGGACAATCAAAAAGGTGTCATCCAGCCAGGGAAGTTGCTAGATCAACTCCGCATCAAATAGCCACAGGCTCAGTTCCTCGATGCTCCCATGGGGCAGTCTCGAGCACCAGATCGGAAAGCCCCAAGCCAGATCCCCTCTTACCAAGCAAAATCTCGACACAGGCCCCATGATAGCCAAATGCTCTCCTAGCCAAATCTGAATAAGGAGTGGATTCCCTCTAAGGATCCCAACCCAGCCTGAGGCTGAGGCATCCAGGCCCCAATACATCTCAGCCAGGACCAGGTGCACCAGTGAACAACCTCCCTCCAATTCCGTCAAGACATCATACGGTCGAGGAAAATGACTACCGATAAAGAAGAGAACTTCCGACAACAAATAAAGGGCAAAGGCCTTTACGTTGAAAGGATCTCGGGTAGGCAACTTTTGGAGACTCGAGTCGCCAAAAAGTTCTCTCAGGAATTTCACCGAGCACCTGGTGGGCCCCCCGGCGAAGCCCTTCTCATTGTCACCCCTTTTCAAACCAAGAACCGCGTGGACCGCCTTTGCATACCCCGGTTTGGGTACCACTTTGGCAAGTCCCAGATGTATCCTCAGGCTAGTAATAGAGGCTATCTCTTCCAAGGTTGGGGTAAGCTCCCTAGACCCAAATCTGAAGACGTGGGCCCTATGGTCCCACGACGTCAAAGCCGCTTGCAAGAGATTGGGCAATAGAGGAATAACAAGGAGGGAGGAAAGGCGGGAAAACCCGAGGCGATCCAGAACAACGAGCTCACCCTTGGCCAAGCTATCACACCATTTTTACAAAAAATTGGGCCCCGGGTCCAAACAGGGAAGTATACTAGCCTCAGCCTCCGTATGAGAATTTGGGCCTTTCTCGGGAAGCAGGTTCATGGAGATGCAAAGTTAGTCTTTATGGAAATCAGCCCATGTAGGGCGACAGACCCCGCTTGAAAAAAAGGGAGAGAGAAAAGAAGGAAAAAAGAAGGGCAAAAAGGCCAAGCTCGGGTGAAAAGGGGAGTAAAGAGGGCCAGGATCGGGTTATAAAGAACCCGTCGAGCCCAGTTATATGAGGCGTATGTAATATATATGCCAAGGCAAAATTTTAAAATATTTTGCCAGGCGTATATATTATATACGTCAAAGCAATACAACAGATGTTTTTATCAGGCATATATAATATATACGCCAAGGTAAAATTTCAAAATTTTTGCCTGGCGTATATAATATATACGCCCAGTTAAAAAGGGCAGGGAAGTGTGGCTCCCCTCACATTAGCCCATTCTTTCGTATTTCCCCAAAGGAGGTACGGATTTCGCTTAGCCTACTTTTTCTCCCGAGGTAGCCCACTGTCCGGCACGCTCACGCACCTATGGGAAACCCTCGGATGACGCGGTATCCGTGGGTCATATGCGGGTAATCACATGCAGGCTCAACCCCATCATTGAAGGGGCTCTGGCCCGCTTCATGCCAAAAAAAAAAAATAATAAAGGCAGAGAGATAACCAAACGAAGCATTCATATAAACCATAAAAACTATAAAACCATCCAAAAAGTGTTGATTCAAAAACATATTACATATCCCCCAATAAATCAAAGTTTAAATTGTTTCATTGTTCAAATTTTCAGAAAAAAAAAATTAGTCCTGGGCAGCCCCCTTTGACTTCTTCCGGCGACGGGTCACGCTCTGAAAAGTACGGGTCCCCCCCACCCAAGTCCATGCCTGAGAGATGCGGCCGAGTAGAGAATGTGACTCCTTTTCACGAGCATGCTGCATAAGCACACGAAAGGCCATCAGTTAGGGAAACAAGTAGAAAGTAAATAAGAAGATGATTAGATACGGTCAATATTCACTCACCACCTTAGCCTCCCTAAGTTCGACAATGTTGCGGTAGTATTCGGCTTGGTTCACGGCCGACTCATAATCCTACACAGCAAAAAGAGAGAGAGAGAGGTATCAGTCACACAGGTCATCGGTATGATCCAAGAAAAAAGAAGTGCAAGGTAACAAGGGAGAGATTACCCCAGGGATCAGCTCAGGGGGTGGGACCCGAATAGCTTCAGCGGATATGTGTGCCTTGCGGCACACATACGCGACAGAAAGGCATCATCCAAGCGCTTAAAAGTCCCCTGGACCTCAGTGGGCAAACTGCCGGAAGTGCCAGCACCGAACGGGTCGGAAGGTCCAGCACTCGTAGCCTCATCAGGAATAGCTGCCTCATCCCCCTCATCTGAATCATCATCCTGTCCAAACTATAGAGAGAAACAGTCTTTCTTCAAATAGCAGGGCAATTAAGGTAATCACATGGAAGGCTGCTAATAGAAAGAGGAAATAACATTACTTGATATCGCGGACCACCAAAAGCCAAAAAGTTGGCACCGGACACGAATCGGGGCAGTAGAGAACGATAGGGCAGAGACTCATACCACATCTGATATCCCCCAGGAAAGAGAAGGTCTTCAATGGGGACCCCGTGGTGGTGAAAGCGAGCAGTAAGCACTTTGGTAGAACCTTCAGGAGCCAATACATCAACTGGAGGAGCTTGGGGCACAGCGAAAAGAGGTTGATACTGATGAACCACCCTCTCTCCTAAGTAATAGGCCCTAGCCCAGGACCCATAGAAAAAAATAATGCATCGATCTAACAAAAGGCGAGAACGACCCACTGCATCCAGTTTCAGAAAGGGGATCCGACGTAGGGATCAAGGATGACCTGCTCAACAAAAAGGAGGAGGGATATATACATTTGGTCATAACCCACAACATAAAAGAACTATCAAATTTGCAAAGAGAGAAATTGTTATACCTGCTCAGGGATCAACAGATCAAACTGGGAGCGCAGCCCTAACTCCAGGTGCTTCATACCCATGTCCCGACAGCGGTTCGCGTGCCAATTGCTCATAAGGGGGAATGTAGGAACTTCTGAGAAAAGCAGAGGGCGACCAGGTTCACAATGCAGATACCCCCAAACCTAAGAAAGTAAGCAGATAAAAACAAACATGTCATGAAAAAGGAAAAGTCAGACAAACTGAGACCAAAGGATAAAATACCTCAAGTGCAGGCCAGAAGCCCACAACGGAGCTAGACTCCCCAAGTACGGCTCGCACTAGGCTAGACATGAGCACCGCATAGCCAGCACCACCCCAATCAAACCGATGCACAGTGTCCCAGTTCACCATAAGACTGAGAAGGGACAATGAGACCCGCCCTCCGCTGGTATTTGAAAGGAGAGTCTTGCCCAAGAGGAACAACAGAGAAATGTGAGCCAGCATAAGTGCGCGCTCGGGCTCGAGATAAATGGCCGCATCAGGCTGGCCCAGATCCACTAACTCATGGGGCTCAAACAGACCAACCAGCCAAGATAACTTGACTTCGGAACCACGAACGTTCCCGGAGGTTGGGTAGGCCCCTATCAGTCGAGTCACCTCCTCCCTATCAAGTGTGCGGGTAGGTGTAACTGGCTCCCCTCCAATAAGAACCCCAGTAATCATGGACCAGTCCACGGGTGTGAGGGTCATCTCAGCCATGGCCATGTGAAACGTCATGGTCTTAGGGCGGAAGTGCTCTATCAGGGCCTTCAGATAGGCCGTATCGGCCCTCACGACGGGGCATGAAATGAAATCCCCAAAACCAGCTTGGGCAAGCAGGTCCTTCACCACCTGGGGGAGATAAAGTACGAGGCGTTAGAGGTCGAAGCAACCACCCCGGAACATAATGTGTGGCAAAGGCTGCAAACAAAAGGCACCGGTCAAATAGGAGCAAAGTGGCATAATGAAGGCATCAAAGGAAATGAAAAAGGGCTCATCTGTTTACTTGGCCAGCGATCCCAAAGTTGGAAATATGGGTATGCTGACAATGAAGGAGGCCAGTACGAGTGGCTTCACCTTGCATTTCATACCAAGGTTGAGAGGAGCGCTGTGAAACGATGAACTACTCCTCATGAGGACCATAGGCTATCTCTGGCCCCTCCTATAGATCCTGCCCTTCGTCGCCAGACATCTGAAAATATGGGACACATCGATAGAAGAAAGGGCTGCTAAAAAAAGAAAAAAAAAGAGAATAGCAAAGATAAAAAAAAATGCACTAATCCATCAAGAAAAATGAATGAAAAATGAATGGTGATGAATAATGATGAAAATGAAAAAAAAAGAGAGGAGCATAGGCCTAAGGAATCACATATACCTGAAAAAAAAATGCACTACAAAAAGGAAGAACATCAAGCATTTCAAACAAAAAAAAGAGAGAAAGAGAAAGGTAACAAAAAATGCAAAAAAGATATATGTGCACTAATCCATAAAAAAAAAAAACAAAAAAGAACAACAACAAAACAAAAAAAAACAACAAACAAATAGGAATAAAGATGATGAACGGTGATGATATATAATAATAATATGATGAATGATGAATGATGATAAATAAAAAGGGGGGGAAAAGGATGATGATGAATGAAAAAAAAAAAGAAAAAATGAAAGAGAAGAGCATGAGCACAAGGAATCACATATACTTGAAAAAAAAAAAAATGCATTAATTTGTCACCTCAAGCATTATCAAAATTCAAAAAGGGGATGAAAGAGGGGTTGATGATTACCTTCAAGGGGAGAAGAAATAGATCCAAAAACCGGCGGAGGACGAACGTTTCTGATCCACACACACGAACCCCGGTGATAGAACTCAAGAAAAATCAAATGCAAAAACCCTAGGGGGTTGTCCTGGACTTGAGAAGAAAGGAGGGAAGAAGATAGAGTTTGAAAGAGAGGGCCCCTTTTGTGCTCGGGCTCGGGCAGTTTTAAAACTGCCAGATTTTTGTCAGGCGTATATTTTTGTCAGGCGTATATAATATATACGCCCGACCATTTTTTCCACAGATTTGGCAGGCGTATATAATATATACGCTCGATCGTTTTTGCTGCAGATTGGCCAGGCGTATATATTATATACACCCATCCAATTTTTGGCTTTGATGGCCCGATAGGCCCTCTGTATGCTCTAGATTAAGGCCCGGTCCCTCTTAGAAGCCCAGGTACCATCGGGCGATGGTGTATGCATCCCCAAATGGCCCTTTGAGGTCCCTTCAATTGGCCCAAAGGGACCGTGCTACAATAAGCGGATCTAGATCTGTAAGCGCCCACCAAGTGCTCCCATAAAATCATAAAATTATGAAAAAAAAATTTCCACAAAAAAAGAAAAAAAAGATTCACATAAAATAACGAAAAAAGTGAAAAAGGAAAAATGTCGAAAGACAACACTAGTTCTCAAAAGAGCGTCGCAATGCCTGTTTGCGCCACTCCAAGAACCATGTTAAATCAATTCAGAATGATCGGGTTCACCTGAAAATTCTCGAACCCTGTTTTACACAGGGACACCCCATACCTGATCTGGCAGGCAGATAATTTTACCACGTCCTCAGGGCGTATCAACGTGACAAGTTGATCCGCCTAAAGATACATGCACATATAGAAATAGTTTGAGCATGCTCAAAGTCTCGAACTGACATGAAAAAAAGAAAAGAAAAAAAAAAAGAAGAAAGAAAGCAAAAAAAAAGAGAAGAAAAAGAAAAAGAAAAAGATGGAGAAGGAATAACAACCTTTTGTTATGAAGTAAAAATCCTGAGTAGGTTGACCCCACCTTCCAAGCATTGGCTCTAATCATCCACCTTTGGATCTATGTTGACCAAGAGTGTACCCGACTTTAGACCATTCGAAAAGTCTATTGTTAGTCGAAACTGACCCGTCAAAAATGAAATTACAACCAACCAAACAATGTGTAAAAATACAGACCAAAGGGCTCATTCCCTTTCATTTCCTTTTACACAGGCCTAAAACCTGTATAGGCACGGTGTCCCTGTTGAATGTAGGCACTTGCGTCTGGGTATCCACAGGATGGTCGTTTGTCCTCGTAAATTGTACCTTAGGGTCGAGGCTTTCGTTCGCGCCTATTTGCTACTTATCGCCCCTGATGGGTGTCTGTCTGTGCATAATTAGTAAGATGTGATTTCATTGGGGATGGAGGCTAGAATTAACCATCTCTTTCAATGGATGTTTGGTCCTAGCTCGATCATTTTTAGCTTTGTCTCAAGTTAAGGCACCCCGGTTCGTGTGAATTGGAAGTACCTCACCACCGAAACGTACACATCCCCATGGTCCACCTATCCCCGGTGGAGCCCACGCACTCTTAAAGCGTATCAACTGACATTTTATCCACTTAAAGAGTTGTACAAGAATAAAATTGCCAGAGGTCCTAGAGCTTTGCTTAGAGGCCTCGAAACAAAAGAAAATTTAGAAAATAACACATAAAAATTCACTTTGAAAATGGGCATGCATTCCCAAGAACTGTTGCGACATCAATATTCACTTCACTCGGGTAAATCATGCTAAAGCAACCTTGAGGTTGATGGGCTCGCCCAAAGACTCTGAGCCTTACCTAGGTAAGGGAACCTGTGGCCAATCCAATGGGGCTGTCAATACCCCATAGGATTGGATACAATTTATAGGCCTTTGCTTTGTACTTTGCATTGATTTCGAAGCACATATTGATCACCCCGTTTCATGGAGCTGTCTGGTTCAGATTAATAGTCAACATCACAAATCTATAATTTCCCTCAGGAAGTGGATGATATCCCGGTTAGTGGGATTACACTTTTTGTGTTTACCACAGTTATGTCCAGTAATGTCGCAATGCGCTTGGGGACTGTTAGCTTTGAGGTACAGACGATATCCCGAAATGAGAGGGCTTACGTACACTCACCATCACCATGGATGTTTGAGAATTGAGTTGAACCAGGCGGACCCATCAAATGTGCCTTGGACCACTTCGGATGTCTCTTGTCTTTGGCGTCCGATCATTAGTGATCGAATACCAAAGAGGGGCATCTGTAGACACCCAAATTCGGCCCAAGGCCCGATCAATCTATACTCCGAGAGAGATGTACTCCTGTGCTTCAGATGGAACCCTTGAACCCTTAGGAACCAACCCAGACCTTTAGGAATCACCCTAAACTCATTAGAACCATTCCCCTAACCCTTAGAGATCACCCCTAAACCCTAGGATCCCTTCCCGGACTCGGCTGAAACCCTTCTGAGCAGTTGAAGGGAGGAGAGCTACAAAATTTTACACAAATTATTTCTGAGGAGGAGCCCCAGACCATTGGAAGGAGGACTTCTCCAGCTTCCAGCAAGCCAAAGATCACCCAATTTGGAGTTGTGGTTCGAAAGTTATGGCCGATTGAAGTTTTACATAAAATCATAACTTTTGCTCAGGCGTATGTATTACATACGCCCAACAAATTTTGCCCCATTTTGGTCAGGCGTATATATTATAAACGCCTATCATTTTTGGCCCAAATTTAGCTGAGCGTATATAATACATACAGCCAGCATAGGTAGGGCCTACCATGGACACTCACCTTCTCAGATCTCCTATGGTTTTCATGAAATTCACTGTGCATAAACTGGGCGTATGTAATATATAAGCCCAGCTTAGCTACAGTAACTGTCATCAAATGCTCAAATTTTCTCCATCTGGTTTGACCTTTTGACAATCCCCTTGGTTGAAGTGGGTGTCTTAAGGTTGGTTGCACCCCCTTTGAGCTTATTGGCAACCCTTAAGTCACCTCACCCCATCATCTGCCATTGAAACTAGTTTCCCAAACCCCTAGGACCCTAAAAACCTAGAAAACCTTAGATGGCGGATTACCTAATTGCTAAACCAATTAGCTCTTAAGTAACCCTCTAACCCACCTCTTCTCTATAAATAGAGAGACCCCCCTCCTCCCAAAGGGGTTGAAAAAAATTAGGGTTGAGAGTTAAGCTTAAGAGAGAGAGCCCTAGTGAGAGAAAAATATATATTATTTTGCATTCTTCAACCAGAATTTCAGCATGCTTAGTTCATCCTTTGTAACCCTTTTCAACCATTAGATCACCCCTCTTTAGTCCAGCTTAGTCCCTAGCTCCATCGTACCCTTCCTATCTACCGAATCCTAGCATTAGAACCTATTCCTCTACCGTTTAAGCCATTTAAAGCCATCGGGAGCAAGCCGAAACGAAGGTCTTCCATGGTGCAACAAGGGCCCGTGAGCTCCGGCTCACCCCTCTCTTCCTCTACCTTCTTGGTGTTTCCTCCGTCTAAGGATTTAAGCCGTTACGCCGTCGAAATTTTTGTTTGGCTCAAAGCTTGATAAGACCGTATTGCTTTTGGAGCAAGAGGAAGCTCCGCCCATTTGTTTTTATTTTGGGCATAGATAGAGACTGCTACGTGCGGGTTGATCGGGTGCCTAAACCCTTCCCGATCAATAACCGAAGCCCCTACCCTAGAGCCTTTGGCAAAGACCAGTAAATCAGAGTCATATTTAGCACTTCGGTGCTCAAAATATAGATTTAAAGGTTTCCCGGGTCACCAAAAGCTCCGGTGGCGACTCTACATTTTTATCCCATCGCGTGTGCATCGTCGCGACGGGTTCGAGAGAATCCATGCACACACACTGTCAAGAAGTGCACACAGCTGAGAACACCTTGCTGCAGCCCTTCCCATCAATCCCATTAACCATTTGCTGCTGTATATATATACCTGCGGCAGCCTAGCCAATCCGGTCGACCATTTGGAGAATTAAGTTACAGCAATGCAGCTGCAATCCTCTCAACCTCAGCTGCGTTTCATCCTTATTACAGCAACTGCAGCTGTAACAAATGTCTCCTTCAACCTATCGAGTGGTATGCTGAAGCAATTGGCTGAACCTGTCGAGTGCTGAAAGAACCAACCTATCGAGCAGTACAATGCTGGAAAATAGACCTATCGAATGTTGCTGAAGCTGCGCACTCCCTCAGCACCAACCTATCAAGCAGGCCTTCAATCCTATCGAAAAACCCAGCTGCAACTCCCACCTTTTTGTCCTATCGAATTGGTCAAAGTGCAACAGCAAACCTGTCGAACAGCACACTTCAAGGACCCCTTGAACCTATCGAAAGCTTCAGCTCCTCAAATTGCCTCTTCATCCTCTCGGCTGCACACAAGTTTCAGCTGAAAAATAGGCCATAAAGCCTATTGACCGCTGAAATATTTCAATCCGTCGAGATGCCCAACCTGCAGCCCTTCTCTAACCTCTCGATGCGCGTTCAAGATCCTATCCAACCATCCCGACCAGCAGAACCCCAAGCTGTATCTCATCTTCAACCTCAAGGCATGCACCCTACACCAACCAAACGATCAAGTCATTACAGCTTGGAACTTGTCGACCAGATAGCAGCAGCCCCACCTTTGAATACCAATGACTTGTAGCTGAACACCCCAGCCAATTGCTCAAGCAGCACTAAACTCCAATGCCCATCCTCTGGACTGTATTCTTGCACCAAAGCACCAACCATTGATTGGTTCAGCAAGCAACAGCAGCCCTCCATTTTCTACCTTGCCGACCAGCAAACTCCCTCAGCTCCAGGCAGCAACCTATCGAACTATTCATTGAAGCCGCCTTCAACCTGTCGAGCTCTACAAATCCCAGCAACCTATCGAAATGCAGCGTGCACCTGTCGATCATGTGGGATTAGATCCTATCGAAATATTTAGCTGCAGCTACACTTCAGCCAACCTATCGAAAGGTTGAAGCAATGGCTCCCTTAACCTCACGACAGCAAACTTGCATGGAAGTTTCAGTTGCAATCCAGCCCACAGCACCCGTTGGCCGCCTAGATATCTCAATCCGTTGAGATGCCCAACCTCCGACTTTCTCCAATCGGTCGATGTGCAGTCAAGATCCTATCCAACGGTCGATTTCTCAGAAAGCCCCTCAAATCTGGCGTCTTATGTGCAGCTGCATATGCATTTATATATATAGGCTTCTTGCTCCAGCTGAAAAACCAAATCATAGCAGCCTTTGACCGCTTAAATATATCAAACTGTTTAGAAGCCCAACCTCCAGCTCGCCCTAAATCTGTCAAGATGCAGTGAAGATCCTATCCAACCGTCGATTTCTCAAAAAGCCCCTCAAATCTAGCATCTTGAGTGTTGCTGTATATATATATTTCTTGCTTCAACCCCCCATTGCAACCCATCGAACGGTTCTTTGGACTGCAAATTAGAACCCATCAAATGGTTCATGTGGCTGCAGCTCCACCTATCGAAATACTTCAAGCCTATTCTTTCAAGCTGTAGCCATGATATCTAACATCAGCAATTCAGTAAAACAGGGCCCATTCAGGGCTGTTTTGGTGACAAACAGCAGAGGTACATTGGGCTATTTTTGAAAATAATTACAGCAGGGGCATTTTGGGGCAGCCAAGAATAATTTGTGGGCAATCACTTGAGGTGTGCAACTGGAAAAAGCGGCAGCTTGGGTTCATTTTGCGGACAACAGGTATAGAGTTGAGTAGCTGAGTATTTGTGGATAAACAAGGGCAAATTGGGAACTCCAATGCACAGAAAATGCTGCACATGGGTATGAGCTAATTTTGGCGGGAATGCAACTGAAGCACAACAGAAGAGGGATTCATCTCTGCTCTCCGATTGGCTGAAACCCAAGGCACAAGGATCAATGTAAATGCATAAATAGAACTCCTTTCTGCTGTCTTTTCTTAGCAAGGAAAGTAGGAACGAAGGAATAGCCTGAGTTCTCCTTAGCTCATTTAGGTTTAGTTTAGGTTTTTATTTTCCTTTTTCTCTTCCTCCTTCTCTCTCTAATCCAGCCTATTGGATTAGATCTAGATAGCAACTTAGATCTGTTTTGTAATTGTAATTCCAGCATGAAGAAATGTAGATCGATGCATAGACTACCGATCTGGGAACAATGTTATTATAAGTTGTTTTGATTGAAGCAATAAATTGTTGTTCTTAATGCTTTAATTAGATCTAAAGATCTTGTGGTTCCATTAGATTCTAGATCGGATTTGTGTAGAGGAGTTTGTTAATCAGCTCACCTGCTTAACTGGTAGATCTCTTGATGACCATCTGATTTCCCTGGATCTGATACTCCTGTAATTCCCTAAGTATGTGACCTTGGAATTGCAAAATCTATAGTGGTTTTAATTGTTCTGATTGATGCTTTAACTTTGGAGGAGATCCCTAGGATGGTCTGTGACCATTCAAGTGGACAAATCATAACCTTAAGATTAGTCCAAGCTCAGGCTCCAATTGGATTCGTCTGCTACAAATCTTTAGATCAGATAAAGTCTATAGGATGGCCTATGACCATTCAAGTGGACAAATCATAGCCTTAAGACCAAGTGGATCCTGTGATTTGGAGTGGAGCCTTCTACCCTGCAGCTGTGCTTATAGCTAGTTGAGGGATGGTTGCATATCCTCAGATCTTGATCTGTTTTACAATAAGAATCAGGTCTTGGCCGCCTATTTCTCACCATTTGATCTTTATTTGTCCATCCATCTTCCTCCATCTTTTAGTTTAGTTTTATTTCAGTTTTGTAGAGTTCGATCTAGTGATACCCGAAAAGCTCTCATTCTTTTTAGAATTGCCAGATCTGTAGCCAAATCTGGAGGTGTACTATACTCCTTCTAGGTTTAGATCACTACTCCCTATGGGACAAACTCTTACTTATTAAAACTTGCTACAAAGGACCCTGTATCTTACAGGTCTAGGATATTTTAGATGTGCTGAATCCATCCTCTGTTCTATTTTGATTTTATTTGGCTTTTACCATTACACAATAAATCAGCACACTAGAATTCCCCAACAATAGTTAAATGATATTTATGATTATTGTTAGCAGAAACTTGGATTAGATGCCCCTTTTAGGAGACACCCAATGTTTGGTTGGATATGTTCAAGGTAGTTGAAGTTGGATGCACTAGGTCATGTTGATCTGGGGCACTTTTTTGAAAATGGCACGTACTCCCAAAAAGTGTTGCGACGTTTATTCGCTCCGCTCGGGTAGTGATGATAAATAAACTTTGGGATCGATGGGTTCGCCCAAAGACCTCGAACCCAGCTTTCAGCAGGGGCACCCGCTAATAGTTAGATGGGGCAATCAAATGCCTCGTAGGATTGGACGCAAACTGTGGAGACTTGCGTATGTTTACTTCATGCCTATCTTTGAATGTGGGTCAATCACCCCTCTTACTTACGAAGCTGTTGCATTCAGAATGAATCTTAAATATCAAATACCTTCAAATCATCTCGAGAAGCAGATGTTTTTCCCGATTAACGGGAAAATCATCTCGAGAAGCGAACAATTTTCCCAACTATTGGGCTTTTGTAGCTCATTTCACCTCGGTTCTGCATAGTAATATCGCTAAGTACTTGGGGACCGATTACCTTGAAAAAGGAATGTTTAGCCTAACATCCAAGACTTTCGTTTTCTCGCTATGTTACTCATTTGATGTTTAAAGTTCATTCTGAATGTAGCAGAGACGTCACTAATGCCTTGGGCCTCTTCGGATGTCTCTTTTCTTTGGCATTCGATCATTAGTGATCGGATACCAAAGAGGGGCATCTGTAGACACCAAAATTTAGACCAAGGCCTGATCAAAGCACATTTCGAGAGAGGTGCATTTGTCGAGCTTTTGATGGCATGTATGGAACTCTTAGGAATCATCTCAAACAGTGGGCAAGATTTCTTAGAGGTTGCAAGCCCGCAGGGAGCAGGGGCCTGACACAACTATTTGTTGGCCAGGCCATTTCTGGGGGAAAAAAGCCTAGTGCAACTAATTGTAGACACCCAAATTTGGCCCAAGGCCCGATCGGAACACATTTCGAGAGAGGTACACTTTCGAGCTTTTGATGGCATGTATGAAACCCGTAGAAACTTTTCCAAACCCTTAGATACCTTTTCGAACCCTTAGGAATCAACCCTAACCTTCCCAAAACAATTAGAACCCTTTCCAGGACCTGTATCGAACCCTCCCGAGCAGTGGTTGGAAAGAGGAGTGCTAAAAATTTTATAGACCCCTTTAGGAGCTAAGTTATATACCATTGGAAAGATGACTTCTCCAGCTTTCCCACAAGCCAAAAATCACCTCAATCGAAGTTATATATCAAATGTTATGACCATTTAAAAATCGAGCTATTTTGGAGGAATTTTTACCTGGCGCAACTAAGCCATTTTCCCCCAGAATTTGCCTGGCGCGACTATTAATTGCGCCAGACTTTGTTCCCCCAAAAATGGCCTGGCACAACTAATAGTTGCGCCAGATATAAATGGGTCCCCTTGGTCCCTGCGAGCTTGCAACCTCTAAGAAATCTCGCCCACTGTTTTACTGTACATTTGCCTGGTGCAACTAATAGTTGCACCAGGCATATGAACAATAATTGAGCTTTTTTGCCTCAAATCTTGAAGCTAGGGTTTGACTTGTTGACCACCTCAGTCCTTGGGGTGTGTTTTGATAGCTTTATTGCACCCTTTTAACACCTATTTGCAACCCACAAGTGATCTAAACCATTAACCCATCATCCACCATTAAAGCCCATTTTCACACTTCTCTAAACCCTTGAAACCCTAGGAAACCTTAGATGCTAGATTACCTAATTTCTAACCATGATTAGCATATAGACACTCTCCTAATCCACCCTTTTCCTATAAATAGAACCCCCCTCCCCTTGGTTTAAGGGTTGAGAATTTCTACCAAAGAGAGAAAGAGCTTAAAGTGAGAAGTTCTTTCTCCCTTTGGTGCACACTTCCCATACAAAAACTAGATTTTTAAACCTCTTCCCCACCCTTGTGTTCATGAAAAAACCTCTAGGTTAGGTGTGTGTTCTATCCTAGCACCCTCCCTCTACCACTTAACTATCTCTCTTAAAGAGTTAGAACCCATTCTCAAGCTTTACAAGCCATCAAGAACTCATCAAAAGCAAGCTACGCAAGGCTCTCCTACGGTGCTACAAGGGCCCGAGGGCTCTAGCTCTCCCATTTCTTCTCCTATCTCTTTTTAGCTCTTCTCATCCTTGTATTTGTGTTGTTACACCACCAATTTTTCTGTAAGAGCGGAGGGGAAAAAATTGGATTTTAGCCCCCTTTGGGCAAGAAGAAGCTCTCTTTTCTTCTTGTCATTCCTTTTTATTTTGGCCATAAGTAGAGACCGCATTAAGCCGGTTGATCGGGTGCCTAACAGCTTCTCGATTGATAACCGGAGCCCCTACCTAAGAGCCTTTGGTGTGGACCAGATTCAGAGTCATATTTTTAGCACTTCGGTGCTCATAAAAATGAACTGGGTTTCCCGGGACACCAAAAGCTCTGGGTGGCGACTCTATATTTTTTGCAAGCGAGCGCATCGCCGTGACGGGATGGTCACATTTCCCACGGTTGCACAATTAGTGACCGGGTATATAATCTGCAAAAGAATCAAAAATTTTTTCCCAAACTTAGGAGAAAAATACTACCGGTTCGAATAGAAAATGTTAAATGTTAGTAACACTGTTAGCAAATTAGTCAAAAATAGCAGAGAAAGAAAAACTTTTTCATATATATATGAACTAATTACAAAAATATGGAAAGAAACTTAATTACATCAAAGAAATCCTAGAAAAAATCTAGACACACATTAAACTAAGACACTGGCAGTAACGTCCGAGAGAAATCTTTAATGAAGATCGATCCTCTGGCTTCTAACTACACTTTAATTAAAGTCTCCCATTCCTTCCCACCAAAGGCATATCCACTCCTTTGCAGGGTCGCTCCCCCAAGAGCTGTAGAACACTTTCCACTGTGCCCTTGTCTATCGTGCATCCCCAAAAAGGAGCATCTCACATTTCTTCTTTGGAAGAAATGCAACGCCATACAGGGAGTGCTTCGAAGGGTGAGGAAGTGAACTCATTTCCAGATCACTTGTCACTTATACTTCTCCCTTGCAAAAACTATGCGAAGGGAATGTAGCGCAAGTGAAGGGAGAAGATAGGCAACGGAGAGGGGTGGCGAGGAACGGCTCAACCCGCCATCAACATATGAGAGTTTGCATTCGGGGTGGGTTGTGATGGTGTAAAGGTTAGGAAGTAGGGGAGATGGGTTTGTGATATATGGTTTCGGATTTGGGTTAGGTTTACGGTCAAGGGTAGCTTTAGCCGATGATTCAACATCTTGAGTGAGTCGCCGACGCTTCAGATCTTCTACTTTCTATTGTGCAGCCAGGAGCTCAGCTCTATGTATTTCGAGAATTTTATTAATTTACTTACTGAAATCGTTCTGATTATGCTCTTCCGTCATAGGGTTTAAGGTTAAGGACAGAGGAAGAAGAAAGGTTATGAACTAGTTTTAGTCTATTGACGAGTATGGATTTATAGGGAAGGGGCTTGGCTTTGAACCGTCACTTCAAGTAAATATCTCTGTGTATGTTCCTAGGCTAGGGTGGCTGGGAAGTGGTAGTCTTGAATGCAGAAGTTATTTTTTTCCCATATGAATTAATTGGGTTCGTTTCTAATGTAACTGATAAGACAAACCACTGAAATTCTCCGTTCCCTAGAATTGTCGTTTACAATTCTAGCTATAAGTGAGCCGCTGAGAAGACTCTTCAGTTGAATCGTATTCGCTATGATTCACACTGTTGCTAGTAAATCCATACGTTCAAATAGTTATAAACAAAAAGAGAGATATTCATACAATTGGGTATATTTTACACATTTGAATCATGTGGAATTCTCCGAAAAGAAAAATAATAATAATGCTGATATACATATGTTACAAATTTTTTTTACAGGTGAGTCGGTAGCTCGACGAGTTCTAGAGGGACCTATTTAAAAATAGAGGGAGTTGTTATGCCTCCCTTAGATATACATCCTCTAGACGTACCAACTGTATGTGAAGGTGATACGTTACTCTCTCCTCCCATAAGGTTTCATTGCTCAATTTGAGTTTTCAGCCTTACGATAGATTGTCGTAGGTGATTGAGTAACTTTGTTTGGATGCGGCTATGTTGCACCCAGCTGTCCGCTATTTGCAAAAGGGCATCCTCACTAGCAGTGTGGTATTGGGCTGCTATGGGGAAAAAAGGAGTAGTAGGACGCTTTGGGGCTACTTGAGTTGGGCTATGGTTAGGACCACAAGGTTTACCTTGTCCAGTTGTTGGGTGTGATTTTATACCCACCAAAGATTGAATTTTTTCCTTTCAAAGCTTCAGCTTCAAAAGAGCTTTTGTCATTGACTTTAATTTATATAATCCTCCTTGCATAGGGGATATATTCCTAGAAGTCTCCCAACCAATCTTATCCAGTGTATAGTGTTGCACCGTTTCCTCGCTAAGGGTCTCAAAGAGTTCTCAAGTATCCACTGCTGTTAAATTACGAAACAGACCACCACAGGCAACATCAATCTTATACCTAGTTTGGTCATTTAATCCTTCATAGAAAGTGAGCACTATTTCCCATTTCGTGACTCCATGATGTGGGCACATATAGGGAAGATCTCGAGGCGACTCCAACTCTCTTGAAGGGGTTCATCCGAAAATTGATGGAATGTTAAAATAAGATGCCAAATTTTATTCATTTTGCACCTTTGGAAGTACTTCATGAGGAATTCACATTTTAGTCCTTCCCAATCAGCAATCGAATGCCGGGAGTAAAGAGTGTAACCATTGCTTTGCCTCATCTCTAAGAGAATATGAGAATTGCCTTAAACGAATGGATACTTCCGTCAGTTCTTTGATTCAAATAATGTTACACATTTCCATCAAATTATTTAAATGCCATTGGAGGTCTTCCTCAATCAGCCCGCGAAAAGTAGGAAGTATTTGAAGCGCATTTAGCGTGATTTCGAAAGCCTCATAACTAGAAATAGGGGTGCGAACACATGGGGAGTATTCCCCCATTGTTCTAGCCTTTCTTTGGTTTACTCCTGCCAGATCCATATTAATTTAGACTTAAGGTAGGTTGGCTAGAATATAATATGTCAAGCTTTAGTTCAGGTTTATATGATTTTTATTCTAGGAACCAGGGAAAGAAACAAATCTGAGCTTCTAAATTTCGTGGCCGGTAGAAGTTGGAAACTTTTGATTCGCTACTCCGAATAAACCTGCAAAAGATTAAGAAGTGATCAAAGAGATTAAAAATATAAAGAAATATAAAAAGAGAAAGATAAATATTAGTTTCTAAAAGAATAAAAATATCAGATAGAAATAGAAATAAAGATAAATTCCCCGATAACGGCGCCGAAAACTTGGTCGATTTTGTTACGTATATTAAAATTATGTTTAAACTCATGTCTTAACCTATTGTAAGCGCATAATGGAAATCATAGTGCTAGCATAGGATCATTCCCATGAGAAAATTTATTTATCTAATTACTTCTTATCTATATCTTCTATTTAAATTCTTATCTTAAAAAGTTTTATTTACCTTTAAGATCTAATCTACTGGAGAAATATGAATAAACAAATGATTTCTTAATCTAAAATGCATAAAATAAATCATAAATCTTCCTTCTTCATATTGAGGTCGTCAATCCCAATCTTCAACTATCAGATATTTATGAAAATAAATAGTACCATTACACCATATCTCTAGTTTCTTAGCAATGGTCGTCAATCAAGTCTAAGATCCTATCAACACACATTTAATTTAATCAACAACTTCCTAAAATCTGGGAGTCAATCAAACCTTAGAAAACTAAAGATGGAAAAGTAAAAAGCATTACACTAATCTGTAAATCCTAACCTGAGTCATCTATTCAAATTAAAACTTGGAGATGTTTACAAATCTATAAATAAAAGAAAAGAAAATCTAAACTAGAAAGCAAATAAATATATCTTTTACCCCTCAGCCGCAGTCATCAATTGCTTCTGAGAAACTAGGATATCTACACTAATCTTCAACACTCAATTGCAGTCGTCAATTGCTCTTTAGAAACTTCTGATATCTAATCTACTCTAACTATTATATACTACTTTGATCAGAAGAAAATCCAACCTCAGGCGTCAATTGATGCTGAAATTCTTCGATGCTTATTCCTACACCAAGCACTCGTATTTATAGATCATAAGGAGTCAGTTTACAAAGACTTCTAATTCTAATAAAAGAAACTATTAAAAACAAAAGATTCCTAAGAAAACTCTAATTCCTAATTTTATCTTTCCTTGCTTAGACGGTAGATATGCTTTTGGATTGTTCTCTTTTATTTCAGCAATTGAGATTTCCTAAAGCTTATCTTCATCAATCTTCTCTGATCCATGATTCACCAGACTTCTAATCTCATATATCTTCTAATTCTATTCATGGCAGTGTAATATGCATGTGATCAACAACAGTAGGAAAGCTTCTTTTTTAGGAAATTACAAATCACAATTTCTCATTTTCTTCTTTTTCTTAGAAAATCGTTAATCATAATTTTCTATTTTTCATAGCTTCCTTAGTTGCCGATTCTCTGAATTACAATTTTTCATTTTTCTTCTTTTTATCTCTTTTTGCAGAATCGTAAATTACGATTCTCTGGATTTTAATAGGCGGAAAACGTCTTTTTCGTTCAATCGTCTTTCTTAGTGCTTTTTGAGTTCATTTGGATAAATATTAACACTTTTACTCTATTTTACTGGTTATATCTAATATCTGCACATCATTAACTTGTTAGTAATAAAGTATGGCCTAGCATCACTAAGTTAAGGGTGATAAAATAGTAAATTATCTGACTGATCAGAAACTCGCTACAGTGAATAGTAACTCACTGGAGCGACGTTCTTTCTGAACCACTCGCTGCAATGAGTGCACCAAGAAGGTTCAGGCTAAAAAGTTCTGGTAAGTGAGTTTTAGAGTGCCATAAAGAATTTGGATAGGTCGCTACAACGAGTTAGAGTGTGGTGTCGACGCAAGCTCGGTGTTTCGGTTATAACTTTTGACCCTGAACTCAGATTGACGTGATTCTCACGACGTTGGAAAGAAGACAACGAGCTTTATAACTTGTAAAATAGAAATATCACAAATTGGTTATTTTAATATTTAAAATTGAGCAACTTGGGGTGTGCCATGAGAGCGAATTGTCCTATTTAGAACTTTGATTTATTCGATCCCTTAGACATTAACACATAGTTTATGAACTTTTAATGACCTTGGTTGAATACAAGAGATCATAGAAAGGACTTCACCTTCTTTCTGCATGTATTCTCGCACAACTCTTACGCTAAGGTAGGGAAACTTTCAATGCAAGGTTATGTTTTAATGTCGATTCGTGGTCACTGTTGATATTATGCATGAGCCTGTGATTTCGAAAATATGTTGCATCTACATATTTGAATCATTTTCAATGATTAATGATTTGTAGGGGAATTTTCACTACAAGGTTATATTTTGATTTTGGATTCATGGATATCATGATAATTCAGACCACATTCGAACATGTATTTGAACTTTTTAAATTTGGAACTTCGAACCTTTTTGAATTTGGATTTTGTAGGGAAACTCTCACTGCCTGATTATATGTTTTCCTTGTATCATAGCTACTAACGTGATTACTAAATGAACCCATGTTTCAGCAAAGTTGCATACACATATTGAAACTCTTTGAATGGTCAAGATTAGATTTTTTGCATATGATCATAGCATCCAGTACCTTGACATATTGTTACGCTTGAATCGTTAAATTCAAAATTTTCGAATTCTGACCTGATTTATGTGCTATCTAATTCTGAGAGCATGTGCAAAGAGGAGTGGAGTCCACGGGGTTTTCCCGCTACGGGATTCTCTGTTCCAGCTATGGGACAGCTTGACATGATAACTATGCTTGATGTTTTGATTCCACATTAGTTGTAAGGGGAGTGGAGTCTCCAAGAGAGGGGTGGAGTCATCGGGGTTTAAGACCCTATTCCCACTACGGGATGCTCAGTTCCCATTACTGGATACTTGCACTAATGTTCTAAAATTCAATGATACTACTTGCTTTGAAATGTTTTGACTCTCTGATACGTCTAGATTCTTTGATTTGTTTCGATTCTCTGATCTACAAATTCCTTTATCTCACATACTTGTTTTCCCTGATATATTCTATGTTCTATTTTGATTCCTTGTTCTGATATGCATTTGTTCTGCACACCATCCGCATCATGATATAACTCCTGCAACCCTGTTCAGAATATGAATAAAACCAGCATGACGATAAAATCGTGAATCGACCCTCTGGATATGAATATAACGGCACGACAATAAAACTGTGAATTGAACAGCATGGCGGCATATCCGTGAATCGATCATGAATGTGAATTTTGAATTTTGCATGTGAACTTTGAATACAAATTCATGAATCAAACTGGTACAACAATTAATCTGTGAATCTAACTTGTATGATAGTTAATCCGTGAATCGTACTGGTACGACAATTAATCCATGAATCGAACTGGTATGACAGTGTATCTGTAAATCGAACCGACACAGCGATGTATTTGTATTCTAAATTTGCATTCTAAACTCTAAAAATTTTGTACTTTGAAAAATCTTAACTCTAAGAACTCTGAACCCTGAAATCTCTGAACTCTGAAACCTTGAATCTTGAACTCTGAAAATGCAAACTTTGATATCCTTAAATTTGGAACTCCGATAATTGGACCTTGCACCTGAAACTCTGAGAACTCAGATGAATTAGACTCGGAACTCGTGAACTTTGAAACCGTGAACTCTGCACTTTGGACTACAACTTGTAAATGAACACTGAAACTCTGACATCTAAACTATGAACCCTAAATATGAAAAACAAAGTAATGACATCTGAAATATGTTTTCTGTTTGACATGAAAATGACCTTTAAAATATGTGTCTACTTTGGTAAGATTCTTCAAATAGTGTTGATATGAAAAATATGTTTTCGTTTTGATATGAAAATGCTTTCTGATTTATTATCACTCTGATTATTGATTTGAAATTCAGTTTTGAAATGCTCTTAAATATTTTCATGAAATCCATGCTTCATATGATAAAATGTGAAATTGTACTAAAATTTTCCCTACTGTTCTTAGATGGTTAGCTCACCCCAACTATACGTCACAAGTGTAGCTCTTGATCAAGACGTCGAACTTGAGGAGAGTTCAATTTTGTGTATCGAATGAAGGGGAACTTCTGTTTGGAGATTTTACCCATATATTTGGGCTTGTGAACATTGGTAAGATTTTGGGGATTGTAGATTTCTGACTTGATGCATCTAGGTGGGTTGTATAACTATAGCATCAATTTTTGTACGTACATGTGTACACCACTGTTTAGGCTATGGTCGGCCATCACCGATAGTTTAGTTTCTTTATTTTAGATTACATGTTCTCTATATAGAAATGGAGATTTGATTTTAGTTCTGTCATATATATATATATATATATATATATATATATATATATATATGCTTTGATTCCGCCCTTAGATAAGGATGTACTAAGTAAAGTAATCTGTATTCGGATCGTGACCTGCGACCCGATGGTTTGGTTTTCCCAAGAACCCATGTAAGAGAAAAGAAAAATGTAGGGGAAAATTGGGCTGCCACTGAGGGTATCAAAGCCTTACGCTTTAGGTCTTATGGGAAACTCAGAGCCATAACATTAAGTCTAGATATATGGCATTAGGTTCTATCCGAACTTTGTAGGGATCCACGATCCCTATTCTTCAGATCTTCTAGGGACACAGAGCCATACCCCTGAATGGCTTTAGATTCTGTCGAAATGTAGGAGACTCTAACCCGTGTTCGAGTGAGATTCTTGTCTTCACGATTACTTTTGACTGCAACGTTTGTTTGATCGTGACAGGTCATTATGGCCACTCGAAGTAGACCAAGAACTATACGTATGAATGGCACGTCGAGTGTCGAGAGAATAGCGCACGGTACAAGTAACACCCCTCTAGAGGGAGGAACCAATAGAAGAAACGATAGGCAGTTATTTGAGACCATGGTGAACACCCTGGCCCACAGATAGTGATGATCATATAGAGATGCCAACCCTTCAGATTTCAAGAATTTTGGAGGATGAGGCCTCCAAGCTTCTATGGTCAAACTGACCCGCTTGAGGCGAAAGAGTGGTTGAGCAAAATAGAAAAGTTCCTCTAGAGAATTCCGTTCATGGAAGACGAAAAAGTGAGTTGCGCTTCTTTCCAACTCGAAGGAGAGGCGAACCTGTGGTGGAAATCCTTCCAGAGAACCAGAGTGCCAGATACACCGAATGCCCAATGGACGTGGGCTGAATTCACAAAAGTGTTTAATGAGCAATACTTTCCCAAACAAGTGAGATATCAAATGGAAGTCAAGTTTAGATCATTAGAGCAAGGTCAGACGATGGTTCGTTAATATGAGGCCAAGTTCACCAGGCTTTCACGTATTACACCGCTACACATACCTATAGAATTGATGAAGACCCAAAAGTTTGAACAGGGCCTGAAATCCTTTATTAAAAAGAGGATCTCCTTGTTTTTGGCGATGACCTATGCTGAGGTCATGGAACTGGCCATCATTACAGAGAGAGACATTGAAAACATGAACAAGAGAAGGGAAGAACAAAATGAAAGTAAGACAAGTCATATGCAGCCATATGTCCATGAGTCGGTGAGCCAGGGACTGAGACTCTAACGGCCAGCATCCCATCAGCCTACTCAAACAGTGTTTACCCCGACTGTGCCAATCCAACCTTTAAATCCCATGTTAGTTGAAAAATCGAATGGGCAGCAAACTTCACACATTGCTCCATCTGTACCGGTTGAACCATGCTCCCGATGTGGAGGGCCACGTAAAAAGGAGTGTTGGTGCGTTACAGGCGCATGCTTCAAGTGTGGCCGAAAAGGACATCGGATAAAGGACTGCCCCAAGGTGAAAAAAAATAAAAGGACGATTTAATGCATGAAGTTGTAAAAGGTTCAGATTTCTTTTGTTCTAGTGATGTGATATGTTTGTGTGTCAATAGTTAATATCGGTAGTTCATACTCTGAACTTATGGTCCTTATGTATTTTGATGGATAATTTTCATGCATTTTGATAGCTAGTTTCATGATAGTGGTCTACTTGGTTTATGGTTACCTTGTAAATTGATGGTTTAAATTCAATTTATACTCATGGGATATTCTCATTGTATTTAACTTTCATTGGTTTTCACGTCACGAATTTTCGAGGACGAAAATTTCCATTAAGGAGGGGAGAATGTAATGACTCGAATTTCGAGGATATTAAATCACTGACTCTTGAGGAGAATGTGACAACTCCTTATCAGAACTATCAAGTATCAATACCTTTTCAAGTAAAGACCTAAATTTTCCAGGACGAAAATTCTTGAAGGTGGGAAGGATGTGGCATCCCAAAAATTTTGAATCCGAACACGCCGACCGAATACGCATGTTTGATACTATAGACTATCTGTGCCTTGGATTTAAGAATGATCATTAATTAATTAGGAATGTCTACCCTCATATTGAGGTTATATATTTAATTGCGTGCATAAGTACACAAGGTCCGTGAGAGCACCACTGGTTAAGAGCCTGGTTTGCATTGAAATGGTCTAAGGATCAAAACTTATGAGGAGGAACTTAGATTCTATTTTTGGGCTTTTGAATAAATGGCCTGTACACCCAATTTGGTGTACCAGTTATACACCAAATCAGCTTCTCAGTTATAAATCCAAAACAGCCACCCACGCAGAAATCCCTTGTGATTTCGCTCACAAGAGAGCCGAGAAGAAAAGAGAAAAAGGGGGTTTTGCACTTCATTTTCTTTTTTGTCCTCCATTCTCATGAGATTTCAGCCATTGATTCTCACGAAATCCCCCTTCTTCTGGGAGATCTCGTTCTGTTCCGTCCACATCTCTGAGTTGTGTCACTGTTAGGATTGGATGAACGGGAAGCGTTTGCGCTAAAATCCCAACATTGTTCACCGAGAAGACATCGCATGCATGAAATCTAGAAGGTAAGTATTCATGTAAACCTCGATTTCCGAGATTAGAGTCTAATCGTGAGTGTTTGAATCGCATGTAAGGGCTAGGGCTTCGACGGTCGGACACGTGAGAGGCGTAAATGCCAATTTTCCTTGATCCCGATTATTACAGATGTTACATGTGTAAGATTTGAAGGTAAAAATTCATTAATTTGGTCTTGTAACATGAGATTAGAGTAGATTAGATGTTAGGATGGAATCTATGTAAAAAGATATTAGGATTTTTTGGATTTGGGAAAGAAAAAGAAGTTGAAACTCGCTACAGCGAATACTAACTCACTGGAGCGAGGTTCTTTCGGAACCACTCACTGTAGCGAGTGCACAAAGAAGTTTCTGGCTAAAAAGTTTGAGTAAATCATGCTGGAGCGAGTTTTAGAGTGCCACACATAATTTGGAAAGGTCGCTATAGCGAGTTAGAGCGAGGTGGCGACACAGGCTCGATGTTTCGGTCATAACTTTTGACCCCGAACTCGGATTGACACGATTCTTATAGTGTTGGAAAGAATACAATGAGCTATATAACTTGTTTGAAATAGTAATCTTTACGAATTTGTTGTTTTAATAGTCAAAATTCAGCGACTTGGGGTGTGCCATGCGAGCGAATTGTCCTGTTTGGAACTTTGATTTATTCGATCCCTTAGACATTAACACATGGTATATGAACTTTTAATGATCTAGGTTGAATACGGGAGATCATAGAAAGGACTTCGCCTTATTTTCGCAAGTATTTCCACACAACTTCGACGCTGAGGTAGGGAAACTTTTAATGCAAGGCTATGTTTTAATGTCGATTCGTGGTCATTGATGATATTTAGCATGAGTCTGTGATTTAGGAAATCTGTTGCATCTACATATTTGAATCATTTTCAATGATTAATGATTTGTAGGGGTATTTTCACTACAAGGTTATATTTTGATTTTGGCTTCATGGATATCATGATAATTTTGACCGCATTGGAACTTGTATTTGAACTTTTTGAATTGGGAACTTCAAATCTTTTTGAATTTCAAATTTATAGGGAAAATCTCACTGCCTGATTATATGTTTTCCTCGAATCATAGCTACTGACATGATTACTAAATGAACCTATCTTTACGCAATGGTGCATACGTATATTGAAACTATTTGAATGGTCAAGATTGGATTTTTCGCACATGATCATAGCATCTAGTACCTTGACATATTGTTATGCTTGAATCATTAAATTCAGAATTTCTAAATTCTGACCTGATTTATGTGCTATCTGATTTTGTGATCATGTGCAAAGAGGAGTGGAGTCTCCAAGAGAATGGTGGAGTACCGAGGTTTATGACCCTATTCCCGCTAAGGGATACTCTGTTCCAACTACGGGATGGTTTGACATGAAACCAATGCTTGATGTTCTGATTCCACATTAGTTGTAAGGGGAGTGGAGTCTCTAAGAGAGTGGTGGAGTCCCTGTTCCCGCTACAGGATGCTCTATTCCCATTACGGGATACTTGGACAAATGTTCTTAAATTCGATGATATGATGTGCTCTGATATGTTTCGATTCTCTGATATGTCTCGATCCTCTGATCTACATATTCCTTTATCTCACATACTTGTTTTCCCTGATATATTCTATGCTCTGTTTTGATTCCTTGCTCTGATATGCGTTTGTTATGCACACCATCCGCATCATGACATGACTCCTGCAACCCTGTTCTGAATATGAACAGAATCGGCACGACGGTGAAACAGTGAATCGAACCTCTGAATATGAATAGAACCGGCACGGTGGTAAAACTATGAATCGAATTGGCACAATAGCATATTCGTGAATCAATCTTGAATGTGAATTCTGAATTTTGTATGTGAACTTTGAATACAAATCCGTGAATCAAATTGGTACAGCAGGTAACCCATGAATCAAATTGGTACAGCAGGTAACCCGTGAATGAAACTGGTATGACAGTTAATTGGTGATTCAAACTGGTACGACAATATATCCATGATCTAACCGGCACAACGGTGTATTTGTATTCTAACGTTGCATTATGAACTCTAAATATTCTGAACTCTGAAAATTTTGAACTCTGAAAAGTCTAAATTCTGAACTCTAAGAACTTTGAACTCTGAAATCTCTGAACTCTAAAAAGATGAAGTTTCAACTCTGAAAATGCGAACTCTGACATCCTTAAATTCAACACTCTAATAATTGAACCTTGCACCCGAAACTCTGAGAACTCTGATGATTTAGACTCCGAACTCATGAATTTTGAAACCATGAACTCTGACAATTTGGACTGTAACTTTTAAATGAACACCTAAACTCTGACATCTGAACTATGAACCCCAAATATGAAAAAGAAAGCAAGGAAATTTGAAATCAGTTTTCTATTTGACATGAAAATGACCTTTAAAATATGTGTCTGCTTTGGTAAGATTCTTAAAATATTGTTGATATAAAAAAAAAATGCTTCCATTTTGATATGAAAATGTTTTCCAATTTGTTATGACTTTGATTATTGCTTTGAAATTAAGTTTTGAAATGCTCTTAAATATTGTCATCAAATCCATGCTTCATATTGTAAAATGTGAAATTTTACTAAAATTTTACCTACTGAGATTGGCTTGTTAGCTCACCTCGACTATACGTCACAGGTGTAACTCTTGATCAGGAGACCGGACTTGAGGAGAGTTCAATTTTGCGTACTGGAAGGAGATCTTCCATTTGAGGATTTTACCCATAGATTGGGCTTGTAAACATTGGTAAGATTTGGGGTTGATAGATTTCTCACTTGGGGCATCTTGGTGGGTTGTATAACTATAGCATCAGTCTTTGTGGTGTACATTTATACACCACTGTTTAAGTGATGGTCGGCCATCACCGGAAGTTTAGTTTGTTTCTTTTGGATTATGTGTTATCTATATAAAAAGGAGATTTGATTTTTGTTGAGCACTGAAAATTACCATTTTTCACCCCTAAACCTAGCCTTTGATGGACCTTTGAGCATTTAATAATGTGTTTTTAGTTGTGTTTTTTGTAGAAAATAGGAAATAAGAACTTAATGCTGCAATCCATCTTTTTAAGCCAAGAAGAGTGAATTTGATGCCAATCTGTGAAGCTGAGGAAAAACCAGAGGGTGCAGCATGGTGCATCACACCATATGTGCCATATTGCATGCCTATGTGAGCCCCAGAAGTTCCACATAAGAGAGGAAGGTAGGCCCAGACAGAGAGCATGGCTGCAACAGGCACTGTTCAACAGCAGAGGACCAGAAATGAACCCTCGCGTAGCTGTCGTGAGGTTCCATTTACTCAGAAGATGCCTCACACAACTGTCGCGAGGTTAAAACCTGCAATAGTATAGCTGGTCGTGCGGTTCTTGTAAGGATGCAGGCTTCAGAAGGCATGTCATGCAACTTTTGCGCACTCCAGAAGCAGTCCCCGTGCGCTTCAATTCAACCTCGCAAGCTGCTATCACCCGTCATTTAGCTCTCGCGCAGATTCCCCTGCTACTGCATTTTCAACCTCGCGAGCTCCTAGATGGTCTCAATGAGCTCTCCCTTTAGCCTCGTGATAGCTTAGCGAGAATCCAGTGAGCTCCCTCACCTGAAGCTGTAGCCAGGCGAGATGCACCATTCAAAGCAGAGTAGAGCCTCGTGAGCTCCCTTCACAGCAAATCCATCCTTGCGAGTCTGTTTCTACACTCAAGTCTATTGTGCGAGACTCAGGCTCAGAACTTCTTAGCTTGCTATTTTCAAATGCTCAGGGACAGTTTGGGGTTTTCACACTTCTAGGGCACACCTCCCGAGGCCCTAATCTATTCTTACATTGCCTCGAAGCATCTAAGGGCCACATATGGGCCACGAAATCAACTCCAAACCTTCTCAAATCTGATTGGCTAATGCATATTAGGGTTTCAAGGGGTTGCATATATAAAGGATTGATATCAACGTTTGTAAACGAACCAAGAATAGCCTGTGTTCATTTAGGGTTTTAATCTAGGGTTAGCTTGCACTGTTAGGGTTAGGGTTTGATTACCTCTTTTTCTATTTTTTCTTCTATTATAGCTCAACACTTGCTGGCTAAACCTTTGGTAAGCATTTATGTATAGTTTTATTTAAGTTTTGTAATAGTTCAGCAAATATTGGGATTTGGTGTTGAGCTGTTGTGCACAAGGGTGCTGCCTTGAGGGATTTCATTGTTAATAACACCAAATCAATGGAATCTTTATTTGAATGCTTACTCAATCTATTATTTCCCTAATTGTCCGTAGTTATGTTCAGCCTATAGCATACATTTAGGATTTGAGCTTATTGAAACGCCCATGGAAGCTTGAGCGTGATGCCCTGTGACCATGGTGGCAGTCAGCAGTTTTCATGCTCTGTTCTTAGTATTTGTGGATAAGGGAGCCTCTGTAGATAGTCTGTGACCATTTGAGTGGACAGACTATAGCCCTAGGGCAAACTTGATCACAGATCTGAGATGGATTATTCCTCTCTGCAGTGGGGCTTGTACCTTAGTGAGAGATTGTGCAGGAACAGACTCTCCTCTGTTTTACTTGACCACCATCAGATGTTAGGCTGGTTTCTCTGTAGTGATTGCGGATTGGGAGGCTGAGTAATTACAGGCCTTTTGTAGTAATGATCAGCTATGCTTAGATCCTTATTCACCCTGTTGATGGTCATTTGTGTGGGCTTCAATGTGCCACTTGCCTTGACAATACATAGAGGGCTTTATGGGATGGAACTCCTATGAATGTCACTCAGATCTGTGCGCAGAATTGGGAAGCTTGTAGCCTGGCAGACATAGTGTCTGTAATGGTATTCATGGCCTGATTTGATTCATGGGATGAGGTTTGATCAGCTTACTCCTTTGGATTAGATTCACAATTTCTTGCTTAAGCAATGGGATTTGACAAACTCTATTGGATAGACTGTGGCCATTTGAGTGGACAGACTATAGCCTTAAGAGCGCCCCAAATGGCATGGGTTAAGTTGGATTCTTCTACCTTATTGAGGTTATTGATAGCACTTCAGTAAGGACTTGCTGTTGTCATTACCTTAGCGTGCTTTGGTTATTGTGTGGTGAAAACCAATTAAAAAATAATGTAAAATAAAAGAATGGATTCAGCACAACTAAAGTAATCCTCGACCCACAAGATACAGGACCTATTATAGTAAGTTTTGATAAGTAAGAGTTTGTCCCACATAGAAATTGATCTAGAATCCAGAAGGGGCTATAATAGTAGGCCTCCAGATCTGGCTACAAAATTGACAATCCTAAAAAAAGGGAGTTGGGTGTCACTCGCGCAGTGAATCTTTAGTTAATCGTGCAGTTCCTTTACACTGCAATACTATCACGGAGATTATCTAGAGTGCCTAGACTTCTCGCATAGTAGAGCTTTAGAAGCACTCTCTCTCGCTAGGTACTCACGCAGTTATGCTCCTGCACTCGCATAGTAATTGGTAAGGCTTCAGAGTGCGCAACATCTATGCGGGGGAGAATTTTGGGCGTCTCTCTCTCTTCCAAGGCCACGCACGAACTCTGAGGTGAATTTTAGATCAGTACACACATGGACTCGCTATGTTCTTCGCGCGGTAGCTTTAAGGCTTGATCTCCGTGACCATAAATTTTGAGGATTTTAATCTGTGAGATCTTCGCGATGTCTTTACAGCTCTGCTCTTAACTATGCATCCTATCTGTGCATCTTCCACTACATCCTTAGCTTCACGAGGGATAGTTTCAACTCTGTGAGATCTGTCTTTCTATGCTCCGATGCATTGCACTTGCTACTTTTACAGTTTCTCCATTCTCAGCCAACTTCATTCATCTGCTAGGCTTTTCTTCAATGATGACCAGCACATGAGTCACCATGGTGAGCACGACCAACGTGTTCCATTAGTCATTGATTCAGCTGTCATCTTTGCATGTCTTTTTCCTATTCTTTGGGCCAGTAAGGATGGATTTTGTGTTAAGCTACACATATTATTGCTAACTATAAAACACACTTAACAAATGATTATTAGTCTACTTCAAGGTCTATCAAAGGCAAGGTTAAGGGGTGAAAAGTGGTACTTTTCAGTGAATAACACTTGCTGCAGAGAGAGCCCTAAATCTGAGTTACATAACTAAATGAACCTTTAGCTTAAGCTACTTCTCACCGTTTTACATTTATTTTAACACACATCATCATCCTTCTTTATCCCTTTCTTTTGCTATAGTTTATTCTTGTCTTCTCCTAGTTTTTAGTATAGCTTAGTGACACCTAAACACCTTTAGGACTGCCAGATCTATAGTTAGATCTGGAGACTACTATACAACCCTTGTGGTTCAGATCAATACTCCCTATGGGGCAAACTTTTACTTATCCAAACTTGCTACAACAGGCCTTGTATCTTGCAGGTTTGTGTGTATTTTTAGACTTGTTGTTTTGTGGTTTTCAATCCACCTTTGATTTATTTTTACTAACACATTCTTATTACTGTTTTAAAATAAAGTTAGCAGCAAGCATCTAAAATACCCCAACAAGTTTTTGGTGCCGCTGTCGGGGAGTTTTGATCTAGTTTAGTAATCTGTATTTTTGTTGAGCTATATTCTTTGTAGATGTAGTGTTTGAATAAATGCCGACTTTAGTTTTTATGTGATTTTTGAAAATTTTCTTCATTTTCTGTCTTAGATTTTTTGTGTCTTTGTAATGTTTGAATAAAGTACAGTTGTAATCTAAAAAAAAGAAAAGAAAAAGGGAGGTGTCAGCAGATGAGGACCAACAGTACCTCATCTACCATTTCCTCAAAATTTTAAAGGTCCTTCTCCCTCTTATAAGGGGAAGGATATGATGTAGGAAATGAGATTTGCTAAACAGTTACAGTCATTGGTGAGATAGTGGATGAGACCTTGCCCAACCTGCTGGACTTGGATTGAGGTATTTGCTGAAAATTTTGAAGTATGGACTGAGAAGGTCCCCACCTATGTGCTGAAAAGTACTCATTTTGGGCTTCTCAGTGGGGTGTGTCCACCACTTCACTTGGACAATTTCCCTCAGCCATTTTAGGCACCTTTGCTGCCTATTATTGCCTCTCCTCTTGATGTGGAGCTGGAGCTGCTCCCTGCATCTCTCATGCAACTGTAAACTATTAAGCTGGAGGACCTCAGGTTTGTTGCAAATGCAAAGGTATGGCCTTTCATTTTTATATTACAGTTCTTTTCAGTTTAGCTGAGTTCCAAATGGGTTGCCTTAATTTTCTGTCATGCATATATCCCCATCTAGACTGTTGAGATCATGAGCCTTAATGTAGGAAGAGTCATGAGGGTTAATTATCAGAGGTTACAAATCTCTATTGAAAATTCTGTTGAGCCCTCTAAAATCATTCGCTTTCAAGTCCTTCCAGTGACAACTGATCCAACACTGTGTACCATATGTACCATAGCTGTTTTTAGTGTTTGAAAATTCTTTCTATATAGTGTAGCTTGATCTGATTTTTGTATGAATCTTGTTTTTTTTAATGTGTGCTATTCATGCTAATATCTCTTTTCCATCATATAGATTCATACTCAGATCAGTTTTAGATAGTTTTATTTAGGATTTAATTTTTTAGGTGTTTAGTTTTGTGTGTACTTGTTATTTTTAGGACTATGTGTAGTTGTTTTGTTTTCTTAGTTGTTATTTTCTATATATTTTCTCTTTTTCTCTTTCTTAGTTTAATTTTCTACACTTTTAGCTTAGCTTTCTCTTTACTTTTTTGTTGTAATTTAGTTTAATTTTCTTTTACCGACCATTCTGCCCCTATACATTTTGCATGAAACATTGAGGACACTTTTTAACTTAGGTTTGGGGCTATGGCAGGATAGGTCTGCCATTAGAAAAAATAATTTTAGTATAGCAGTGTGAAGAAAACTGAGATGAATAGAGTTAATTCCCACCTAACTTGCTAGAATGAGGAAATTGTGGAAAATTAAAAGTTTTTACAGACATTTTGAAACTAAAAATTTTAAAATATTTGCACCACCATGAAGCTAACATCAAAAAAGAATTTCAGTTAGTACTTAGTGAACCTAAGAGGAGAGAAAAAGGTGAAAATATACCCCATGGGTTAATTTGAGGACAAAACCTAGTGAGATTTGGGCCGATCATTTTCTTTTGAAGAGTATTTTTGGCATTTTTTATGCTCTAAGGACTGATTGAGTCAAGACCTTTTCACTAGAAGTTAAGCACCTCCAAATCAAAACTGATTGACAGCACTCATGACACTAAGGAAATGATCCATGACCTTCATTTGGATAGTTTGAGCCTGAAAATCCAACCTTTTAAAATTTCCCTTTTGCATACACTCTTTGAGCCTTAAAAATCCTATTTTTCTTCAACAAACACCGGAGTACTTGCACCTTATCCTCATAACCTGATTTAACCTCACCCTCACTCTGAGAATTCAGAAGGTAAAGGAGAAGGAGTTAAAGATAGTGAGAATGGTCCAACATTTGGTGGAAGGAGAAGAAAAGCAACTTATGAACAGTAATGTATCAATGGTATTTGTGTTGCAGTTCATCATAAAAATCATAAAAATATAAAAAATAATAAGAATAAAAAGAGAAAAAGAAAGAAAAGTTTGGAGAAGAACATCATCTGAAAATTGAAAAGAAGAAGAGAAATTGGTCACTTTGATTCTGAAATATATCAAGTAAGATGAAGTTGTGCTTAAATGAAGGTAGTGAAGTCATGAATCATTCCGTACCTTGCTGATTTCTCAATTTTGATTTCCTTTTTACCCCTTCATTCTTTATATCCCTCACCCATAAGCCACATTACAATCCATTCAAAAATACCTTGTAGATCTAAAGTGAAATGAGCTGTCATGTGGAGATGAGCGAGTGTCCAATCTATGGTGAAAAGTCATGAGGATGTCAGAAATTAGAAGCTTTGTCTATGCTCATGCTTGCAGGCCCATTTGGGAGCTGTAACTGCTCTTGGGCTGCTTTGAATGTGAGCACCCTTAGATTGTCAATGTTGAGAGATAGCCCTGGTGAGAATTGGGTCTAAATTTTAACTTCATTAGGGATGTATCCAACCTGATTTTTGAATTTAAGGCAAGCTTGGTACTGATTTTTGCACATTGAATTTTTTATATAAAATGATTGGTGATGATGCAAATAACTGCAGATTTTGAGTTTTAAATGGCTGCATTACTGCTATAATTACCTCTAAATTTTAAAGAACAGGTGTGGACTGATGCTTTATTCATTGAAATTTATTTTGTCATTGACTGTACTATTTTTAACTGTTTTAATGGTGAAGTTTGTGGGTACCTTAACTAAAAACCCTCAGGAGACTTCACTCCTCCATTAGGGATCATCTAGGGGTTCAAAAGGCTTCGTACATATGCTAAATGTATCCGTGCGCCCTACGAAAGTGGCATTTTCTGTATTTTTAATTTTGCCTTTGCTCGAGGAGTAGCAAAGATTAGGTTTGGGGGTGTGTTGAGCACTGAAAAATACCATTTTTCACCCCTCAACCAAGCCTTTCATGGACCTTTGAGCATATTAATAATGTGTTTTTAGTTGTGTTTTTGTAGAAAATAGGAAATAAGAACTTAATGCTGCAATCCATCTTTTTAAGCCAAGAAGAGTGAATTTGATGCCAATCAGTGAAGCTGAGGAAAAAATAAAGGATACACCATGGTGGATCACACCATATGTGCCATATTGCATGCCTATGTGGGCCCCAAAAGTTCCACAAAAGAGAGGAAGGTGGGCCCAGACAGAGAGCATGGGCACATGACAGCACTGTGAAATGAACCCTCGTGTAGGCATTGCAGGTGTAATTTACTCGTAAGATGCCTCGCACAATGTCATGAGGTCAAAACTCATGCTTGAACTGGTCGCGTGGTTCTCGCAAGGATGCAGGCTTCAGAAGGCACGTCGCACAACTCTCATGCACTCCAGAAGCAGTCCCTGTGCTCTCCAATTCAACCTCGTGAGCTGCTATAACCCGTCACTTAGCTCTCATGCAAATTCCCTCGGTACTGCATTTTCAACCTCGCGAGCTCCTAGATGGTCTCAGCGAGCTCTCACTTCAGCCTCCAGACAGCTTAGAGAGAATCCTGTGAGGTACATCACCTGAAGCTGCAGCCATGTGAGATGCACCATTCAAAGCAGAGCAGAGCCTTGTGAGCTCCCTTCACAACAAATCCATCCTTGTGAGTCTGTTTCTACACTCAAGTCTGCTGCGTGAGACTCGAGCTCAGAACTTCTCTGCTTGCTGTTTTCAAATGCTCAGGGATAGTTTGGGCTTTTCACACTTCTAGGGCACACCTCTCGAGGCCTTAATCTGTTCCCACATTGCCCGAAGCATTCAAGGGCCACAGATGGGCCACGAAATCAACTCCAAGCCTTCCCAAATCTGATTGGCTAATGAATATTAGGGTTTCAAGGGGTTGCATATATAAAGGACTGTTATCTACGTTTGTAAGCGAACCAACAATAGCTTGTGTTCATCAAGGGTTTCGATCCAGGGTTAGCCTGTGATCACGTAGGGTTAGGGTTAGGGTTTGATTCCATCTTTTTCCATTTTTTCTTCTCTCTTAGCTCGAAACTTGCTGGCTAAACCTTTGATAAGCATTTATGTATAGTTTTATTTAAGTTTTGTAATAGTTCAGTAAACCTTGGGATTTGGTGTTGAGCTGTTGTGCACAAGGCTGCTGCCTTGAGGGATTTCATTCTTAATAACACCAAATCAATGGAATCTTTATTAGAATGCTTACTCAATCTGTTATTTTCCTATTTGTCCGTAGTTCTGTTCAGGCTATAACATACATTTAAGATTTGAGCTTATTGAAATGCCCATGGAAGCTTGAGCGTGATGCCCTAGGACTATGGTGGCAGTCAACAGTTTTCATGCTCTGTTCTTAGTATTTGTGGGTAAGGGAGCCTTTGTGGATAGCCTGTGACCATTTGAGTGAACTGACTATAGCCCTAGGGTAAACTTGGTCACAGATATGATATGATTATTCCTCTCTGCACTAGGACTTGTAGCTTAATGAAAGATTGTGCAGGAATAGACTCTCCTCTGTTTTACTTGACCACCATCAGATGTTAGACTGGTTTCTCTGTAGTGATTGCAGACTAGGAGGCTGAGTCATTGCAGGCCTTTTATAGTAATGATCAGTTGTGCTTAAATCCTTATTCAACCTGTTGTTGGTCCTTTGTGTGGGAATTAATGTGCCGCTGGCCTTGACATTACACAGAGGGCTTTATGGGTTGGAACTCCTTTGAATGTTAGCCAGATCTGTGTGTAGAACTGGGGAGCTTGTAACCTCGCAGACATAGTGTCTGCAATGGTATTCATGACCTGATTTGATTCATTGGATGAGGTTTGATGAACTTACTCCTTTGGATTAGATTAGCAATTTTTGGCTTGATCAATGAGATTTGACAGACTCTATTGGATAGACTGTGGCCCCTTGAGTGGACAGACTATAGCCTTAAGAGTGGCCCAAATGGCATGGGTTAAGTTGGATTCTTCTACCTTGTTGAGGTTATTGATAGCACTTCAGCAAGGACTTGCTGCAGAGAGAGCCCTGAATCTGAGTTACATAACTAAATGAACCTTTAGTCTAAGCTGCTTACTTTTCTCCCTTTTACTTTTATTTTAACACACATCATAATCCTTCTTTATCCCTCTCTTTAGCTATAGTTTATTCTTGTTTTCTCCTAGTTTTTAGTATAGCTTAGTGACTCCTAAACTACCATCCTTTAGGACTGCCAGATCTGCAGTTAGATCAGGAGACTACTATACAACCCTTGTGATTCAGATCAATACTCCCTGTGGGACAAACTCTTATCAAAACTTGCTACAATAGGCCCTGTGTCCTGCATGTCGGTGTGTATTCTTAGACTTGCTGTTTTGTGTTTTTCAATCCACCTTTGATTTATTTTTACTAACACATTCTTATCATTGTTTTTAAATAAAGTTAGCAGCAAGCATCTAAAATACCCCAACAATTTTAGTTCCACTATATATGTCTGCTTTAATTTTCACGCTTAGATTTGGATGCACCAAGTAATGTAATCTATATCCGGAACCCTTGTAAAAGAAAAAAAAATAAAAATAAAAAATAAGAAATAAAAAATATGTAGGGGAAAATTGGGCTCTCATAAAATTTTACCAATTGTGCTGCATGTTTCAGGCATAAATTCTGTAAAGAAAATCAGAGATCTCCCCCAAACTTCATCTTCTTCTTCATCTCTCGACCTCGTGGTTTTGGATATTGTTGTCCCATCTCAAGTGTGCTTCGCTTATTGGTTGGTGTTGAAAATTAATTAAAACCCCAAAACAGAATAAAACAGGGGATGGATCAGCACCACTCGGAAATCCTAGACCTGCAAGATAAAGGGTCCTTTGTAGCAAGTTTTGATAAGAGTTTGTCCCACAGGGAAAGGTGATCTAAGGCTCCAAGGGAGCCGTCTCTAATCAATCCCTCCGGATCATCTCTGGATCTGGCTCTAAGGAGGGAGTTTAAGGTCACTTATTCTAAGTATTCTAATAACTAAATTACATAAAGGATTGAGAGGATGGATGGAGTGTGGAAAATAATTACAAAAAGGTGAGAAATATGTTTTTGAGCCAAGATCAGAGGAATTCTTGTAACTCAGATTTAGATCCGATGTTATAGAAATCCTGTCTAGAGGCTACATTATCCCCTCTGAGGAGAAAGGATCCAACCCATCTCTACTGCCATGACTCCACCCTTAGGGCTATAACCTGTCCACTTGAATGGTCACAGACTATCCCATAGGGGAGCCACTATCCAGGGATGGGTCAGAACATAACAAATAAATCATTGCAGGCACTATTTCATCCAGGCTACCAGCTCAGGAATCCATAGGGAACCTCAACCTCTAAAGTTCCATGTGTGGGGCTAAGGTTGGAAAACCATGATAGCCCAGACACATAGAACCAGCAAGCGATTGAGTACAACCTTCGATCCAGCTGTCCATTGCTTGAGAGAGGCTACAATGGTCCAGTCACCAACCTACAATCTCTATAACCAGATCAGATCCAACATCTGATGGCAGATCTATACAAATATGGGGGAGTCTGCCTCTGTACAATCCCTCACCAGGCTTCTACAAGCTCAGGTGAAAAGAAGGATCCATCTTGGATCGATGGATCAGAATCACCCTAAGGCTATAATCTATCCACTTAAATGGTCACAGACTATCCCAGAGGTTATCCTCCTCACGGAGCCCAAGACAAAACAAGATTATCGCTGCTACCACCATGTTCACCAGCTCCATGGGGATTTCAGATCTAGTAGGTCTGTGTTGGGGCTAAAGGGAAGACCATGATACCATGATAAAACAGGTTACTTGGATCTGAGTGGCCCTTAAAATCAGTCCTCCATTGCTTTGAAACATAGCCATGGCAATGGGGGATCACAAGGCAGCAGCCTTGCACAGAACATCTCACATATAAACAACAATCCCACAAAGTATAAATCCTATTGCAAAACTTCCATTAATCTAACTCAAAAACATATACAAAGTCATAGCCAGCAATTGCTGGACTATGGAGAGAAGAAAAGGAAAAGAAAAAGAAAAAGAAAAACTACCTACTGCTAAAAAAGAAAGAGAAAAGAAAAGCGATCTGAGATAGGTTCCCAGATACCTAAACCTAAGCTAGGCCTGGGTATATATAGCAGTGGGGTGGCAGCGCATTAGGGTTAGGAAACCCCAATTTTAATGATGCCACGTGGCCTTCTACTGATCCTTGGATGCCTCGGGGTGTGTGCATAGAGATTTGAGCATGGGAGTGCGTGCCCTAATCACTAGAAATCTCAAGAATGCCCTTTGCTAAAGAGATGGAAGTTTAGGTTCAAAGCCTCGCTAGGTAGCTGTAGTTTCCCAGACTTCTCGCGTGGTAGCTCATTGCTCTTCGCTAGGATGATTTGACACTGAAGCTTCAGCCGTCGCGAGGTTGCCTTGGTTTGCTCTTCAGGCAGTCACACGATAGAGAGTTGAGCTCTCGCTAGGTTGGAGTTCGCGAGGTTGAATAGAAAACACAGTCTCAAGCGTCACGAGGTTACAATTCAAGCAGTTGCGCGGTAGATTAGTCTTCACTGGGCAGCAGCGCGAGAACTGCGCAAGCTCTTCTCTTTACTTGGACTTCGCGAGTTGCCTCGCAAGGTTCTTTTGAGTTCTGAACTGTGCGAGGTTCTTTGTCTCACTCAATCTTTGCGAGCTTGCCTTTTCCTTCGCCAGGATGCTTTCTTTCTTGAATGGTGCGCGAACTGCACGAGGCGTTCTTCTTCTGAGAATTGTATCCCACGGCGATTGCACAACAGCTGCGTGAGAAATCTTCTGAAGCTCTCTCTCCTCAGCTGCCATAAGCGACCTTCGCGAGATTAAGAGTGGTCTGCTTTGAACTGCGCGACACTGAGCGCTGTGTTCTACTCTTGAGCTTCTCGAGATCTGTGCGAAGTTGAGTTTCTGAAGCTCTCCAGTCATTCATCTGCGCGAGAGGTTGCTTGTAAAGCCTTGCGAAGCTCAGCTAATATGCGTGAGGCTTCAAGGTTCATTCTTGCTGAGGGGCATATGGTGCCAAAGCAGGCTCCATAACAGGATTCTTGGCCTTATTTCACTGCTGATTATTTCCTGAACAAAAACACTTAAGACGAGTTTATTAGGTGGCTAAAGGTCTAATCAAAGGTTAAGTTAAGGGGTGAAAAGTGGTACTTTTCAGGTCTTAACACACCCCCAAACCTAATCTTTGCTAGTCCCTTAGCAAAGCTACATTAAATCTACTCTAAAAATTAAATGCCACTTTCGTAGGGAGAACGGATACATTTAGCATATATTCCAAGCCCTTTTAAACCCCTAGGTGATCCCTAGTGGAGGTGTGAAGTCTCCTGAGGGTTTTCAGTGAAGACACCCACAAACTTCTCCAATGAAATAGTTAACTAAACTGCACTGTCTTCCAATGAGCAGTTAAGGAATCAGATTTAGTCTACTCATGAATCATCATAAAAGAAGTTTAATTCATTGGTTGCGTAGGAACTTAGACAGCATAATTCGCATGTTTGCACAACATTTCCAAATAATTAGTGATCACAGAAAACTGCACAAGTGCATGTCAGCACTGAGCTTATCCTTATGTCAGAAAATTAGGTTAAGGTCATACATAATACATTCAAGTTCAGACCCAAAAGAAAGCTTTTCAGGGCATACTCTCATCAAGGTTTGTTGAGGGGCTCAGTTTCTCACAGGCTCAAGAGCAGTTACATCCCCCAACTGGGTTTGTAAGCATGAGCATAGGCAGAGTTCTTAAGTGCTGACATCATTGTCAGTTTCTCACCATAGATTGGATAATTCCTTATCTTCACATGACAGCTCACTCAATCTTTGGATCACAAGGGCTTTTAACTGGGTTGAAATGTGGCTTATGGAGTATGGTTAATGACTTCACCTTCTTGAATTCAGCTCCCTTCATCTTCTTTGAGATTTTCATATTTGAAGCGATCAGTTTCTCTTCTTGATTTTGATTTTCCAATGAAGGTTCCTCTTGACTTCTCTCTTATTCCTCTTCATTATTATTTTTTTGTTTCTTTTTGCTGGAGTTTTCTTCTTTTTTTTTTATTTTGTTTTTGTTTCTCAGAAATGTCACCATGTCCTCAGTTACCATTTTGCCAGAATAGATGCTTCTTCTCCATTCACCTAATGCTGACCATAGCCAGTCCATCTTCAACTCTTTCTCCTTTACCTTCTGAATTCTTAGAGTGAGGGTTGGTTGAATCAGGTTCATAGGTTCAGGTTCAAGTACTCAGGTGTATTTTGAAGAAATTTAGGATTTAAAGCTCAAAGGGGGTATGGACAAGGGCAGTTGCTTTAGGATTGATCTTTTTAGGCTCAAAGTGTCCAAGAGAAGGCCTTGATCCTTTCCTAGGTCTCATGAGTACTGTCAGTTGTTTCAACTTGGAGTTACCTAACTTCTAGTGAGCACAGAGACTCAGCCAGTCCTTAGAACTAGAAGAAATGCCTTAGTTACTCAAAAAAAAAAAAAAAAATTTTGTAGGCCCAATTCTCACTGGTTATGGTCATCCTTTGAACTTTTAAGTATGTCATCACCTTTTTCTCTCTCTAATGATTCACTAAGTGCAAATACAAGTGTGTTTCCTTGGTGAAATTGTTATGGAAATGTGGAATATTAGAAGTCTATAATGTTCAATGTTTGCATAAATTTTAAACTTCTTAATTTCTTGATTCTTAACTGAACAGGGGTCCATTTCCATATTGCTCAGATGAGTCTGCTACACTTATGTTAACTATTCCATTGGTAGGGTCTGCCTACCATACCCCCAAACCTATGAGGAGCAGTGTCCTCACTGGTTCAAGGTCAATGTGCAGCAGAGTTATTACAACAGAAAAGAAAAGAACAAGAAATAAAGATTCCAACAATAGAAAATAGGGCAGCACATCAGAAAAGAAAAATATTATTATGCTGAAAAGAAAAGTACAAAAAGAAAGGGGGAAAGGGAGAAAGATCAAGGGTGTGGGGGTTGAGAAGGAGGGGGGGAGAGGCGGGGAGGGTGGAGTGGAGGGGGAAGGCTCGGTCTTGCATTTCTTCTTCTGCGGCTGGAGCTTTTCCTCCTCCTCCTTGGCAAGGGTTTGCAGAACCTCCTCGAATTCATCCCAGAGGGGTTGGAGGGGATCTGGCTCTTTAGGGGGCGGCGGGTTCAACCACTTCGGGTAAAACTTGTTGGGCAGTGCGTTTAGCTTATCATCTGCCATGATGAGGAATAGGGAAGGACCGCAAGGGTGAGATAGGATGCTGTGAAGATGAACATGGCCTCCCTGTGTATTTAAAGGTGAGGGATTGTGGAAGATGAAACGGTTGAGCAACTTCCAAGTCGCCGCCATTAAATGAGAGTGACTTGGGAAACGTCAAGTCCCAGCAGTCAATGTGGGAAATGACAAATGCATTAGGTTCGCGCAGCTGGGTAAGGGAATCACGAGAGACCAGAATCACACGATTATGGGAGTTAGCGCTGGAAGCACGCGTGATATTTTGCAGCATTGAAACTCGTGACAGCGAAAGAATTGGGCCATGCGAATTACGCGAGCCTTCCCAAATCAGCATGTGGAACTCGCGAGGGCCAAATCAGAAATTCACAGAAGAAGAAGAAATCATACCGATCCCCCATAACCATTAGCAAGGACAACAATATCAAACTCCACATATCTCCTAGAATTTCCTAAAATTTAAGGGAAAAACTAAAGTAATATAGTACAATATGGACACAACTACGGGTCAGGTAGATGTAGGGGTCCCATGAAAATGAACAGTGCACATAGGATCTGCAGGTCGTTCAATGCAAGGCTTCAGCCTTTGACCATTCACTTTGAAGGTCCTCCCAGATTTGGGGTCCTGGACTTCCATGACACAGATGGGGAAACATTTATGACAACATAGGGCCCATCCCATCTGGATTTTAATTTGCCAGGAAATAATTTTAGTTTGGAGTTGAATAACCAAACCTTACCACCCGGTTCAAGGCTTTTTCTCAGCAAGCCTTTGTCGAAGAAGGCTTTAGCCCGTTCCTTGTAGATCCTGGCATTGGCATAAGCATCCATCCGCAGCTCATCCAATTCCGATTGTTGTAATGACCTGTGTTGACCAGTAGAAGTTAGATCCATGTTCAAGTTCTTAATGGCCCAATAGGCCCTATGTTCTAACTCGACTGGGAGATGGCAGGCCTTGCCATAGACTAGTTTGAATGGGGACATTCCGATAGGGGTCTTATAGGCAGTCCTATAGGCCCACAGTGCATCATCCAGTTTCTCAGCCCAATCTTTCCGGTCAGTCCTAACTATTTTCTCACGGATGTGCTTAATCTCCCTATTGGAAATTTCAACTTGCCGACTTGTTTGTGGGTGGTAGGGAGTAGCAATCCTATGGGTCACAGAATATCTCTTGAGCAAGCTCATGAAATTCACATTGAAGTGGCTACCCCCATCACTGATAATAGCTCTAGGGGTTCCAAATCTTGAGAAAATGTTGTGCTTAATGAATTTGAGGACTACCTGGTTATCATTGGTTCTTGTGGCAATGGCTTCAATCCATTTGGAAAAAAAGTCCACTGCCACTAAGATGAATTGGTAACCATTAGAGGGGGGAAAGGGGCCCATGAAGTCGATTCCCCATATATCAAACAGTTCTACAACAAGGATGGGCTGTAATGGCATTGAATTCCTTTTAGACAGCCCTCCTAATTTCTGACATCTCACACATGCCTTGCAGTGTGTGTGTGCATCCTTGAATAAGGATGGCCCGTAAAAACCACACTGTAGGACTTTGTCAGCAGTTTTTCTCCCACTAAAGTGGCCTCCACAGGCATTTTCATGGCACATAGCCCGAATACTGGGGAAATCACTTTTGGGAACACATCGTCGGATGATCTGGTCGGCACAGTACTTGTATAGGCAAGGTTCCTCCCAGAAAAAATACTTGACCCTTGAGAAGAACAGGTCTTTATCCATTTTGGTCCAGTGGGGAGGAATCTTTCCTATAACCAGATAATTAACTATGTGTGCAAACCAAGGATCATGGATTGGATGGCAAACAATTGCTCATCAGGGAAGGCATCATTTGTAGGGCCATCCAGGCATTCCTCCAAGATAATTCTGGACAAGTGGTCAGCCACCACATTCTCCACACCCTTTTTGTCCTTGATTTCGATGTCAAACTCCTGTAACAGGAGTATCCATCTAATCAGCCTCGGCTTAGCATCTCTCTTGGACAAGAGGTACTTGGTCGAATGGTTAGTGAAGATCACAGTTTTAGATCCTAATAGGTAGTCTCTAAATTTGTCAACAGCGTAAACCACTGCTAGAAGCTCTTTCTCAGTTGTGGTATAGTTTAGCTGAGCTTCAGTAAGTGATTTGCTGCTATAAGCAATGACCACAGGCAATTTATCTTTTCTTTGGCCCAACACAGCACCTATTTCCAAGTCTGATGCATCACACATCACCAAAAGGTGGTATAGTCCGTGTTTGGAGCAGTGCAGAGGTGAGGCAGATTTTCAATGTTTCAAAAGCCTTCAGACATTCAGCAGAAAAGTTGAAGGGGACATCCTGACAGAGCAGGTGGCATAACGGCTTGGCAATTTTGCTGAAGTCCTTAATGAACCTCCTGTAAAATCTTGCATGCCCAAGGAATGATCTGATTTGCTTGACTATTTTTGGAGGGGGTAGATTGGCAATGAGGTCTACTTTGGCCTTGTCTACCTCAAGCCCTTCTTTAGAGACTACATGGCCCAACACAATGCCTTGTGTTACCATGAAGTGGCTCTTTTCCCAACTTAAAACCAAATTGGTTTCCTCACATCTTTGCAAAACTAGGCTGAGGTGCTATAGACACTGGCCAAAGATGTCTCCATAGACAGAAAAGTCATCCATAAAAATCTCCAAAAACTTGTCAATCATGTCAGAGAATATGGCATACATACACCTCTGAAAAGTGGCTGGTGCATTCTGAGTCCAAAGGCATCCTTCTCAGAAGTTAAAGGTGCCAAAAGGACAGGTGAAGGTGGTTTTTTCTTGGTCTTGAGGATGCACAGGGATTTGGTTGTACCCCGAGTATCCATCAAGAAAATAGTAAAAAGCTTTTCCAGCCAATTTGTCCAAGATTTGATCAATGAAGGGGAGAGGGAAATGGTCCTTTCTAGTTTTAGAGTTGAGCTTCCTATAATCAATGCACACTCTCCAGCCAGTGGTTGCCCTGGCTGGCCTCAACTCACCGGGCCAGCCTCAATCATCATTATGTTGCATTTCTTGGGCACCACTTGGATAGGTGCCACCCAATGAGAATCAGAGATGGGGTAAATCACCCATGCATCTAGCAATTTAATGATTTCTTTGAGGACCACTTCCTGCATGTGAGGATTTAGCTTCCTCTGCATTTCCCTGGAGGGTGATGCTCCCTCCTCAAGATGGATCCTATGCATGCAAATTGATGCATCAATTCCTCCCAGATCGGCAATGGTCCAACCAATTGCCTTCTTGTGCTTCCTCAAAACTGTGAGTAATTCCTCTTCCTGCTCATTGGTAAGGGAGGAAGAGATAATTACAGGAAGCTTCTCACCTTTCTCAAGGAAAGCATATTTTAATGTTTCTAGAAGCTGCTTAAGTTCCAGATCAGGGGCCTATTGGGTGGATGGCAAAATAGGTGCATTGGAGGTTGGAGGAAGAGGTAGCAGTGTAGGTCTCCAACTGGAGTGCTGCACTGAGCCCACAGGAGCCTCTGATATTGGCATGTCTTTTGATCTCCTATCTGGGCTCTCTTCCTCCACCATGTCCCAAATGTCAACTAAAATCCTGACAATGTTGCCCCACTCTAGCAGAGTGGGCAGTTCTTCTTCTACAATTTCCTCTAGTACATCCACTGCAAAGCTCTCCTCATTGTCCATCTGAGGGTACTTTTGCCTTTGTCGTCTGATTCAGCTCAACTTTCATATGTCCAAAGGTTACCTCCATTACTCCAGACCTACATTGGATGCAAGCATTGGCAGTGGCCAAGAAGGGCCTGCCCAGTATAACGGTATGGGGTTTGGGCTAGTGCTGCAGCCCATATCCAAAACTAAGAAGTCAGCAGGGTAGAAAAACTTATCCACACCTACTAAGACATCCTCAACCATCCCCAGAGGTTTCCTCTCAGACCTGTCTGCCATCATCAGCACAATGGGGGTAGCCTTCAGCTCCCCAAACCTAATTCTTGAGATATACATTGTATGGCAGTTAACACTGCTCAAGGTATAAAAGGGCTTTTCCAATTGTATGATCACCAATTACACAGGGAATAGTGGGTATACCTGGATCTTGTAACTTCTCAGGCATTGCTATGTTAAATATAGAATTCACTGTATCGGTTGCAAAGATCTTCTTGGACGCATGGCCTCTAGCCTTTCTCTTTTGGGTGCAGAGGTCTTTCAGGAACTTTGCATAGGCTGGGACTTGTTTAATTGCCTCAAGCAGGGGTAAATTGATTTTTACCTGCCTGAAAGTCTCCATCATTTCCTCCATCTGGGCATTCCCTTTTTTAAAAGGGACAGGACTATTCAGAGCCTGAGGAAATGGCGGTATCTTCTTTGGTTCCTCAACTGCAAGCCCATGATTAAACTTCTGTTTTTTCTTTTTTCATGTTTATCTTCCTGCTGAGGCTCAACTACAGCCTCTTTATTTTTCTCCTGTTGCAAGGTGGCAGGCAGTTCTTGGCTTGGTGGCCCAACAACATCTCTTTCATGATCATTTGCATTATCTGTGGAAATTGCCTCAGCTGGTCTGTTACCCACCTGGTTATTTACCAGCCTGCCCGACCTTAGGGTAGTGACAACATTGGTGTCCTCAAACTCTGAGGAAGCTTCCCTAATGAAAAACTGACCCTTGTGGTTAGCAATTAGTTGGCAGGACATTCTACCTTCATCTCTCCTAGCCAAGGTTTTGGACATTTAGCTCAGCTGCTTTTCCATTTTTTGGAGGCTCTGACCATGAGAATCCACAGTCTGAGCTAAGGAACCCAAGTTTTGCAATGAAGCCAAGACTTGGTCCTCGAAGGAAGCATTTCTTGGTTGAGAAGGGGGTAGAACCAACTAATTTTGCTACTGATGGGGCTGGTGGTGGTGCTGGAAGGTAGACCTCGGGGCATGCCCTTGATTGAACTGCTGCTATGGCCTTTATGGTAAAGCCAACATCTGCTAGGGCTGCATGTAGTTATCTTGCTTCCACCTCAGATTTGGGTGGTCTCTCCATTGGTAACCAGCATTTTGGTGCTGGTATCCATATGGCTACCTGTTGTAGCCCCAGTTGTTCTTGGCCATAAGTGGCTGACATGTTCCAACATTAATTCAGGAAATTGCCCTGCAGATGGACATTCCTCTACTGTGTGCTGTGGGAACTGTCATATCAGACATGCCTCCGCCACATGAGCAGCCCTTCTGGGTTGCATCACAGTCAGTAATTTATCAAACTTCATAGAGAGGTTTGCCATCTACAGCCGTAGGTCATCGTTCCCAGACACATCATAAATTTTTCCTTGGGATCCAGCAGCAGGCCCCACCTTTGACTCAGATTCCTGATGAGTTCTTACCAGGGATGGCTTTTGAAAAGCATTCTCACTAATCACCTCAAACAATTCCCATGCCTCCTCAGCAGTCTTATGCATGTAGGATCCACCACAGGAGGCATCAACCATATCTCTGTTTTTCTCATCAATCCTATTGTAGAAGCTTTGTACGAGCTGCCACTCAGGGATCTTGTGGTGGGGGCATTGTTTGAGCATCTCTTTAAACCTATCCCAGGACTGGTTAAAATCCTCAGTTGGAGATTGAGAAAACGCAAGAATCTCTTTCCTCAACTGGCTAGTTTTGGTCTCAGGGAAGAACTTGGTTAGGAATCTGGTCTGCAGGTCTTTCCACGAAGCAATGCTATTGTTGGGAAGAGTGGCCAACCAGGTACTGGCCCTATCCTTCAGAGAGAAGGGAAAGAGTCTGAGCCTAGTAGCCTCAGGTCCCAAACCAGTGATATTAAAAGTGGTGCACAAGGCTAAGAACTGGTCAATATGCTTGTAAGGGTCTTCTTTGCTAAGCCCATGGAAAGCTGGCAGCATCTGGATGATTGAAGTTTTTATCTCATAATTCCCCTGAACATCAGGGAATTGAATGCTATAAGGGGAGTTGTAGTCATCCGGAGCATTCAACACCTTGAGGGCTCTAGGGTGTTCTTCACCCATTGTTGCTGTTGCAGATTTTCCCGGGGGCTCTCCTGTGGTGTGCCTGTCTCTTCTAAGTCTCCTTCCCCTTTCTAACTCAGGGTTTAGAGACTCTAAAGTAGGGTTGAGAGATCTCCTCCCTAGCATACAAGCACACCCACAACAAGGAAAGCTTCTTGCAGGCACATTGCAAAAGAATACTTGTACACAAACAAATTTATCTAATACATTTAAACTGTCCTAGATACTGCTGGAAAAATTGTTAAAAAGAAAGATAGACAGAGCTTTAGAGTCAGAGAGTTTACAAACAAAGGTAGCTATGCTCCAATTTCATTCCAACTATCCTTCACTGCTGCTGTCCAAATCTGTAAGAAAGATTCACAATTATGTTAGCAGTATCAATTATTCACATGTATAAAGAATACTAAGAATACAAAAACTAAGGGTCTACTATTAGATCATCTGTCCCCGACAACGGCGCCAAAAACTTGTTGTCGATCTCAAGTGTGCTTCGCTTATTGGTTGGTGTTGAAAATTAATTAAAAACCAAAAACAGAATAAAACAGGGGATGAATCAAAGACCACTGAAATCCTAGACACAAGACAGAATCTGAGGTCCTTTGTAGCAAGTTTTGATAAGTAAGAGTTTGTCCCACAGGGAAAGGTGATCTAAGGCTCCAAGGGAGCCGTCTCTAGTACTCCCTCCAGATTTGTCTATAGATCTGGCAGTCCTAAAAGGAGGGGAGTTTAAGGTCACTTATTCTAAGTATTCTAATAACTAAATTACAGAAAGGATTAAGAGGATGGATGAACTGTGGAAAACAATTACAAAAAGGTGAGAAATATATTTTTGAGCCAAGATCAGAGGAGTTCTTGTAAATCAGATTTAGATCTGATGTTATAGAAATCCTGTCCAGAGGCTACATTATCACCTCTGAGGAGAAAGGATCCAACCCATCTCTACTGCCATGACTCCACCCTTAGGGCTATAACCTGTCCGCTTGAATGGTCACAGACTATCCCATAGGGGAGCCACTATCCAGGGATGGGTCAGAACATAACAAATAAATCATTGCAGGCACTATTTCATCCAGGCTACCAGCTCAGGAATCCATAGGGAACCTCAACCTCTAAAGTTCCATGTGTGGGGCTACGGCTGGAAAACCATGATAGCCCATACACATAGAACCAGCAAGCGATTGAGTACAACCTTCGATCCAGCTGTCCATTGCTTGAGAGAGGCTACAATGGTCCAGTCACCAGCCTACAATCTCTATAACCAGATCAGATCCAACATCTGATGGCAGATCTATACAAATATGGGGGAGTCTGCCTCTGTACAATCCCTCACCAGGCTTCTACAAGCTCAGGTAAAAAGAAGAAGGATCCATCTTGGATCTGTGGATCAGAATCACCCTAAGCCTATAATCTGTCCACTTAAATGGTCACAGACTATCCCAGAGGTTATCCTCCTCACGGAGCCCAAGATAAAACAAGAATATCGTTGCTACCACCATGTGCACCAGGCTACCATCTCAAGCTCCCATGGGGATTTCAGATCTAGTAGGTCCTGTGGTGGGGCTAAGGCTGGAAGACCATGATAGCCCAGACACACAGGTTACTTGGATCTGAGTGGCCCTTAAAATCAGTCCTCCATTGCTTTGAAACACAGCCAAGGCAATGGGGGATCACAAGGCAGCAGCCTTGCACAGAACATCTCACATATAAACAGCAATCCCACAAAGTATAAATCCTATTGCAAAACTTCCATTAATCTAACTCAAAAACATATACAAAGTCATAGCCAGCAATTGCTGGACTATGGAGAGAAGAAAAGAAAAAGAAAAAGAAAAACTACTTACTGCTATAAAAGAAAGAGAAAAGAAAAGCGATCTGAGATAGGTTCCCAGATACCTAAACCTAAGCTAGGCCTGGGTATATATAGCAGTGGGGTGGCGGCGCATTAGGGTTAGGAAACCCTAATTTTAATGATGCCACATGGCCTTCTACTAATCCTTAGATGCCTCGAGGCGTGTGCGCAGAGATTTGAGCGTGGGAGTGCGTGCCCTAATCACTGGAAATCTCCAGAATGCCCTTTGCTGAAGAGATGGAAGTTTAGGTTTAGAGCCTCGCTAGGTAGCTGTAGTTTCCCAGACTTCTCGTGTGGTAGCTCATTGCTCTTCGCTAGGATGATTTGACACTGAAGCTTCAGCCGTCGCAAGGCTGCCTTGGTTTGCTCTTCAGGCAGTTGCGCGGTAGAGAGTTGAGCTCTCGCTGGGTTGGAGTTCACGAGGTTGAATAGAAAACACAGTCTCAAGCGTCGCGAGGTTGCAATTCAAGCAGTCGCGCGGTAGATTAGTCTTCGCTAGGCAGCAGTGCGAGAACTGCGCAAGCTCTTCTCTTTACTTAGACTTCGCGAGTTGCCTCGTGAGGTTCTTTTGAGTTCTAAACTGTGCGAGGTTCTTTGTCTCTCTCAATCTTTGTGAGCTTGGCTTTGCCTTCGCCAGGATGCTTTCTTTCTTGAATGGCACGCGAACTGCGCGAGGCGTTCTTCTTCTGAGAATTGTACCCCACGGCGATTGCGCGACAGCTGCGCGAGAAATCTTCTGAAGCTCTCTCTCCTCGGCTGTCTTAAGCGACCTTCGCGAGATTGAGAGAGGAGTTGAGTTTCTGAAGCTTTGAACTGTGCGACACTGAGCGCCGTGTTCTACTCTTGAGCTTCGCGAGAGCTGCGCGGAGTTGAGTTTTTGAAGCTCCCCAGTCATTCATCTGCACAAGAGGTTGCCTGTAAAGCCTTGGGAAGCTCAGCTGATCTGCGCGAGGCTTCAAGGTTCATTCTTGCTAAGGGGCATCTGGTGCCAAAGCAGGCTCCATAACAGGATTCTTGGCCTTATTTCACTGCTGATTATTTCTTGAACAAAAGCACTTAAGACGAGTTTATTAGGTGGCTAAAGGTCTAATCAAAGGTTAAGTTAAGGGGTGAAAAGTGGTACTTTTCAGGTCTTAATAGATATCGGCATGATGTCTTCTTTTTCTGCAAGAGTAAAGGAACATTAATCAATAATCCATAAATTTCTCATGCCGAATCAGAATTTCTTAAAGAAACCCATCCATTTTAGACTAAGTGTCATGCCTTGATTTACCCCACACGGAAATCTGGGAAAAGCTGGACTGTCCAATGTGTTGAAAATCAAAGTAGATATCATATACAGGTGAAAATCAAAATCGATATCATATGGCAGTAAATGGAGATTCTTTTATATTACAGAACATAAATCAAACCAAAATGACCACCGGTGACGAACAACCACCACCTAAATAGTGGTATGAGATACACATTGTCTAAAAAATACCAGGTCTAAATACACACTAAAGTTCAAATATACCTAGTCCAGAAATCAAATATCTATGGGTAAAAGTACTCAAGTAGAAGTTCTTCTTCTGCCTCGGTACGTGATCAGGATCCTCCTCAAGTCCAGGGCCCTGTTCAAGATCTGCACTTGTGACATAGTGTCGAGATGAGCTAACAGTCTAAGCTCAGTAGAGAAAATTCGATACCAATTCACATATTATCAGTTAATGCACAAATTCAATTACTAGAATTTCAAAGCATTTTTCATATCAAATTCAAAGGCATTTTCATTATCAAAATGGAATGGCATTTTCATGTCGAAACAGAGTTTGCAAAATCTTTAATTCGAAATCACATGGTCTATTACAAAGCTTCACATATGATTAAATAACATCAATTCTAAAGTCCACATGTTTCTATTTTCTTATTCATTTTCATATTTTACATGTAGCCTCTTAGTTCAAGAATGACTTAAATCATAACTTAAGAAACTCGAATGTGAGTATAGCGTTGTTGAGTCAGATCACCGATGGGAATCCCCTATTGAAGAGGAACTTCCGCCTGCAGACTTTTACCCATATATTGTTAGATAGTTGGACTTGGTATGAGATAAACATTAGACTTGGTACATCTTACTATTTAGTTTTGATGTATGTTTGTAACTCATGGTTTTTGTTCTGTAATATGATGGAATCTCTATTTACTATCACATGATATCTGTTGATTTCTGCATATGTATATGATATTTGCTTTGATTTTCATACATCGGATGGTTTGATTTTCCCAAATTTTTGTGCAGGGAGTGAAAAATACCATTTTTCACTTCCTAAGCTGACCTTTGGTAGACCTTTGAGCTGACTAATAATGTGTTTTAAGTGTATTTTATAGATAAGCAACAAATTGCAAGCTTGGTACATATATCAAATTAAAATAGCCCAAGAAGCAATTTGCTACTCAACATGTGACCTTACAGACCAAGGGCCAGCCAATCAAGCAATCCACAAGAGCCTCAGAAGTTCATGAGATTGTTTTAAGCTTAACTAGGAAGGCTTGAGGCTAAGTGTAGTTGTAGTGAATGAAGATTGAATCCACCAAGAGGTTGCTGGATGTTGAACAAATGAAGAACAACACACTTAAGATATGTGCCAGCTGTGGAAGCAAGAGGATAAAACCTATCGAGATGTTAGCCTTAGCTGTTGAGAGGATCTGATGCCTAAAAAACTAAGATTTTGAGAAGACCCAGAAGCTGTCGAGAGCTCCCCAGTACTTGTCAAGAGGTTTTGAGGGGAAACTGTAGAGCTATCGAGAGGATGTTAGTAGTTGTCGAGAAGATGGACGTGTAGTGTGGATCCTATCGACACCTTGCATCAAGGTGCATAAGGTCTCGCGAGGTTCTAAACACTTGTTAAGAGGTTTTAGATACTTATCACGAGGTTCAACTGAACCTGTCGACAGCGTGAGCCAACCTATCGAGAGCTCAGCGGTAGTTGAGTATAAACTGTCGAGAGGATGAATGGAGAAATGAAAAGAATGATAAAACGACCTTCCAATCCTGTCGAGATCTTCCAATCCTGGTGAAAGCCGCATGAATCCTTTCGACAAGTGCAAACCAACATCTTGAGATGTTTCCAAATCCTATCGAGAGCTACCCAATCTTGTCGAAGGACACAGAGATCCTGTTGACAAGTCACCTTTTACAGCAACTGCCAGCTTCTGAACTTTGTGCACACATCTCAAAGCACGTCAGCAACCCTTGGGGGTATTTTTGGTACTCAATTACACACGATTGGAAACCCTAACTTCCTCATGTATATTTGCTAATTGTGGACCAATGGGAGTAGAGCTTCTAGAAGAGAAATCAACCACATCAGTAGCCAAGAATAACATAATTATTCTCTGGGGCTCTGATTGGCTAAAACGGATTGGAGACAGAGGAGGAAGGTATAAAAACAAAAGAACAATCCAAAATTGAGAGAGCGCGAATTGGAGAGAACCAGAGCATAGTTGAGATCCATTTTTTTTCCTTCTTCTCCCATTCTTTCTTTAGCCAGTTATGAGTGGCTAAACTCTTTTGAGCAGTAAGGGTGAGGGTGATCTGTAACTTGGGAAAGTTTAGAGCATTATTGTGGGTCAAATGTTGCACAGACTACAAATCTGAGAGTATTTCATTATACTTTGTGCTTAATTCAATGAATTGCTGATTTTATTGCTTAATTAGATCTATCGATCATCTAGTTTTACTTGATTCTCGATTGGATTTGTGTAGATGGGACCAGCCCACCCACTTAACTGGTAGATCTCTTGAATACCATTTGATTTTCCTAGATCTAATAGACCTGTGGCTACTTGTGCCTGTGCCCTAGCATCCATAGCATTTGTAGTGATTATAATGTTCTAATGGAGGCCTTAGGAAGGAGGGACTCTATTGGATGATCTGTTACCATTGAAGTGGATAGATCATAGCCTTAAGAGCACTCTAATTCTCTGGTTTAGATCAGCTTCTTCTACCCTACAGCATGCTTGTGGCCAGATGAGGGATTACGACACTTTGAGCCCTTATAATACTATCAAACCACCCAAGTAGCAGTGAGATCAAATCCCGAGTTGCTCTTCCTCATCTTTTCTATTTTTATTTCACCAAATTTCCTCTCATTTGCAAGATCTGAACTCATTGGTTAATCCCAATTTATTTCTGTAATTAGTTCTATTTTGTTTCTGTAGTTTAGCTTAAAGTGACAATCCCCTAAAACCTCTCCTCTTCCTTTTGCTATTTTTGTTTAGAGTAGTATAAGGTTGGGTGCCAGATCTGTCTTAGATCTGGAGATTTGCTGAATTTTAGCTCACATTTCCTTGTGGACATACCCCTACTCAGTCTTTAAAACTTGCTACAATAGCCCTGATTACTTTCAGGCTTTGTGTAGGCTTACCTTGGTGTGCAGTCCCTAGACCCTTAATTTTCTGATTTTTAACCCCTTTTTGAAGCACAAGGTGAGCAAACAACAAGTTTTTGGCGCCACTGCCGGGGACTTGTGTACCTAAAATTAGTAGATCTAACTTTTTCTTATTTCAGATTTTATATTTGTAATTGTCTATTTAGTATTTGACTAATTTCTTATGTAGTTTTTTCCTGTAGTTTTCTGAATTTTTGCAAATTTGGAGCTGTGGCAGAGAAGAGAAATTTTGCTAAAAGGAGGTGCAAGTTGTGCTTGAGTTTGCATTTCCTTACCCTTTCATATTTCTAGATCTGTGGATTTTTAGATCTAATAGTTGTTTGTACTTGTGCTGAAATTCCTGACTGTTTGTGTTAAATCTGAGTTGTACTTCGTGTAATTATACATTGGGATTATGAGTGGTGTATGTTTGAAAGAAGAACCCTCAGCCCTAAGCTTGTGCCAATAAATCCAGAGGTTGAGAAGATTCTTAGGCTTAAACAAACCCCACCTATATCAATTGCACCTGAATCTGTTGAAATAGGTGAGCAACCAAGGCTGTTGAGAGATTACTATGCACCTGGTGCATATAACTCTCCCGTTTGCATTCAATTCCCTGCTGTAGAGGGAAATTATGAAATTAAATCTTCAACCATCCAGATGTTACTTTCCTTCCATGGTTTGAGTAAAGAGGACCCATACAAGCATGTTGATGAATTCCTTGCCTTATGTACTTACTACCTTCAACATTGCAGGACTGGGGCCAGAAGCCACCAAGGTTAGGCTATTTCTTTTTTCATTAAAGGACAAAGCCAGGGCATGGTTGTCTTCACTTCCCCCTAACAGTATCAACTCTTGGAATGACCTACAATGTCAATTCCTAGCTAAATTCTTCCCTATGTCTAGAACCAGTCAGTTGAGGAAAAATATCATCTCATTTTCTCAACTCCCAACTGAAGGGTTCCATGAAGCATGCGAGAGATTCAAGGAGATGTTAAGGCAATGCCCCCACCATCAAATTCCTGAATGGCAACATGTACAAAGTTTCTATCAAGGAATGGACTGTAAGAGTAGAAATATGGTGGATGCTTCTTGTGGAGGCACGCACCTTCATAAAACAGCTGAGGAAGCTTGGGAATTGTTTGATGTCATTGGTGAAAACTCCTTGCAGCATGAGTCTCTCACTAGGGACATTGTGACTCCAGTAGGAGTGTTGAAGGAAAACACAACAAGTGGTAAAATGTATGAGATTGGTGGGAATAATGACTTGGAAAGAAAGGTAGCCAGCTTGACCCAAAAGTTGGAGAAAATAATGGGAGTAATGTAGTCCCCAATGGCTGCTAATATGGAAGTGTTAAGTAGTGAAAAATACCATTTTTCACCTCCTAACCTGACCTTTGGTGGACCCTTGAGCTGACTAAGAATGTGTTTTAAGTGTATTTGTAGGTAAGTAATAAATTGCAGGCTTAGTGCAGATATTCACTTAAAATGGCCAAAGAAGCAATTTGTTGCTCAACATATGACCTTACAGCCCAAAGGCCAGCCAATCAGGCAATCCACAAGAGCCTTAGAGATTCATGAGAATGTCTTGAACCCAACTGGGGATGTTTCAGGCCAAGTGCAATTGTAAAGAATGAAGATTGAATCCACCAAGAGGTTGCTGCATGCTGAACAAATGAAGAACAACCCACTTGAGAGGTGTGCCAGCTGTGGAAGCACTGAAAATAAGCTGTCGAGAGCTCCCCAGCACCTATCGAGAAGTTCTGAAGGCTAATTATAACATGTCAAGAGGTTCTGAGGAGAAACTCTAAAGTGATCGAGAGGTTGCATAGCTGTCGAGAGGTTGAGATACACAGGAGCTAAGATGTCGAGAGGTTATAAAAGTGAAACTGTAAAGAATCGAGAGGATGACAAATCCTGTCGAGAGGTTGGAAGTGCAGTAAAAAGATCCTGTCGACATCATACCTGGAGGTGTAGAAGAAGTTGAGAGGTTCCAAGTACATCTCAAAAGGTTCAGCTGAACCTGTCGAGCAGTCCAAGCCAACCTGTCGATAGCTTGCCTGAAGCTATGCTGATTCTTGGGAGGATTGAGCCAACCTGTCGAGAGCTTAGTGGTAGTTTGTATAACCAGTCGATAGGTTGACTATAACCTGTCAAGTGGATGAATAGAGAAATGGACAGAATGGTGAAACAGGCTTCCAATCCTGTCGAGATGTTTCAGTCCTGTCGAAAGCCACATCGACCCTGTCGACGAGTCATCAAAACCTATCAACTAGTGCAATTCAATTCATTGAGAGGTTCCCAAACCTATCGATAGGAAGAGCAAGGAGACAGAGAACCTGTTGAGAGGTTCCCTGAACCTCTCGACACTCGAATTAGGGACTTCTCAGCACATTTCTGCAATAGTTGCCAATTTTAGAAACCTGTGCACGCATCCCAAAGCATGTTAGTGACCCTTGAGAGTATTTTTGGCATTCAACTGTGCATGATTGGAAACCCTAATTGTCTCACATGTATTTACCAATTGTGGACCAATGGGAGAAGAGCTTCTAAAAGAGAAATCAGCCACATTAGTAGCCCAAAATAACAGAATTATTCTCTTGGGTTCTGATTGGCTGAAATGGATCTAAGATAGAGGGAGAAGGTATAAATAGAAGAGAGCTTTTATAGAAGAACCATCCAGAATTTGAGAGAACCAGAGCTTAGTTCGAGATCCATTTTTCCTCTAAGAACTCCCTCTCTCTTCCTTCTTCTCCCATTCTCTCTTTAGCCAATCATGAGTGGGTAAACTCTTTTCAGTAGTTAGGGTGAGGTCTTGAGCTGTAAATCAAAAGTTTCATTGGCTTGTAAAGGATAGTTTATTGTACAGATTGTAGAAATGGCACAATAGGATTGTATATTTGCAATGTAATTGTGGTTTTTAAAGGTGATTCTAATCTACATTTCACTTCATCATATTTGATTTCCCTGGATTGGATACTCCTGTGGATGTCAACCAGAAATGGGGAGTTGGTAGCCTGGTATCTACAGCATCTACAATGGTTTACCTGTTCTAATTAAGATCAATAGATTGGAGCAATCTCTGGGATAGACTGTATCTAGTAGAAGGGTAGATCATAACCTTAAGATTGTATCTAGTAGAAGGGCAGATCTTAACCTCAGGATTGCTATGATTCATTGGTGGAGATTGGATTCTTATACCATACATCTGCTGGGGGAAGCCGGGGAGCTGGTAGCCAGATAGGATTGTTACAAATCTATCCTCTACACTGCCTTTGATTCCTTTGATTTTCAATAAGAGACCAAGACCCCTAGCTGCTGTTCTCCATCTTTTGAATTTTCATCTTTACTCTATTCTCCCTCATCTTTTTGTTTGATCAGATATAGATCAATTCCATTTAACTTTTGTAGTTTGTAGTAAAAGTGAAAAAAACCTAAAACCTCTCCTCTTTCCTGTTTTAGTTTAGCCTAAATTAGGATAGAGTGCCAAATCTATCATAGATCTGGAGATTTACTATAGTTAAACCACATTTTCCTGTGGACATACCCTTACTTACCTTATAAAACTTGCTACAACAGCCCTGGTTCTTGCAGGACTGATTGTTCACCTGGATTCCTTACATTTGTAGTTTGAGCCTTTTAATTGGTTGCTTTAATCATATATTAATTGCAAGGTGGGTAGCACCAACAAGTTTTTGGTGCCGTTGCTGGTGATCTGTGTTTGTAACTTGGTAGATTTAATTTTTCTCATTTTTAGAATTAGATTTTTAATTGACTGTTTAGTGTTTGACTAATTGCTATTGTAGTGTTTTGTAGTTCAATTGTGTGTTTCAGATCTGGATTTGTGGTGTTCAAAAGAGCATTGTAACAATTGTAGGAGCAAGCTTTGCGTGAGTTTGCATTTCCTAACTCTGTTTACATTTCTAGATCTGTAGCTTTGTAGATCTGTAGCATTAGTTTTCTATTTTGTGATTGTTTTACTGTATTTTGTGTGCTAATTTCTGTGATTATTTTGAGTCCTTGGTGTGTATGCTTAGGAGGAGATCTCATAATCCTGAGATTGCTCCTTTAGATCTTTAAGTTAAAGACTTCTCAGACCTAAAAACACCTTACACACCCTTTTAGTTGATTTTGAGATTGCTATAATGGGTGAGCAACCTAAGACTTTAAAGGAATTCAATGCACCAGGGGTTTACAATTCCCCCTTCTGCATTCAACTCTTTGTTATCCAAGGGAACTATGGGATCAAGTCTTCTATCATACAGATGTTACCCTCATACCATAGCCTGAGCAAAGAAGACCCATACAAGCATATTGACAAATTTCTAAGACTGTGCACTACCTTCAATATTGTAGGTTTGGGAGAAGAAGCAACTAGGTTGAGACTCTTTCCTTTTTCACTAAAGGATAGAGCCAGAACTTGGTTGTCAATGCTCCCAAACAACAGTATTTAGTCCTGGAATGACCTTCAATGTCAATTTTTGGCCAAGTTTTTCCCCATGTCCAAAACAAGTCAGCTGAGGAAGAGTATTATTTCATTTGCTCAAACCCCAACTGAAGACTTTCACCAAGCCTGGGAGAGATTTAAAGAACTCTTGAAGTAATATCCCCATCACCAAATTCCTGAATGGTAACTTGTCCATAGTTTCTATCAAGGAATTAATCCCAAAAGCAGGGATATGGTTGATGCCTCTTGTGATGGTACATACCTCCACAAGACAGCTGATGAGGCTTGGGAGTTGTTTGATATCATCAGTGAAAACTCCATGCAAAGGATAACCTGGGCAAGAGATTCTAAGACCCCTAAAGTGGTTAGAGAAAATACTACCAGAGGAAAAATATATGAGGTGAGTGGACATAATGATTTGGAGAGGAAAGTGGACAACCTGACCCAAAATTTTGATAAGCTCATGAGAGCAATGCAGTCTCCAATGGCTGCCAAAATGGGGGAGGCATGTGTCATATGCCAGTCCCCCACTCACTCCCTTGAGGAATGTCCCTCCGCTGCCTAATTTCCACACTTTGTGATGGAACATGTGAATGCTACTCAGTCCTATGGACAATAGCCTACTGCTGGTTATCATTGGAGAAACCACTCCAACTTGAGGTGGAGACAAGATAATTTTCAAAACTAGCAGCAACAGCAGCCACAACAATCCATGCCTTATAGGAATGCCCAACCATACCAACAGAATTATTTTTCAATGCCCCAATACCAATAACCTATGGCCCAGCCAACTGTTGAACCTGCGCATCAAAGTGCACAAGCCCCAACACCCTCTAGGTCCCCCACATTTAAAGAGCAAGTTCTGGCTTCACTGCAGAATTTGGGCCCTTTATCTCAAACTGTTAATTCCCACAGTCAAAGCATCAAGAAGATAGGGGATCACCTTGGTGAGCTTTCTAATTCTTTGACTAGGAGAGAGGAAGGGAGACTACCCAGTCAGCCCATGAACAATCCAAAGGGACAGTACATGGTTGGTGAGACTCCTTCCCATGAAGAAGTAAAATCTGTCACCACCTTGAGGAGTGGGAGGCTGGTGGATAACCAAGTTGGTATTGAGCTTGATGAGTCAAATGAAGAAAATGAAGAAACAACTAATGAAAATATTAAAATCTGTCACCACCTTGAGGAGTGGGAGGTTGGTGGATAACAAAGTTGGTATTGAGCCTGATGAGTAAAATGAAGAAAATGAAGAAACAACTCATGAAATATGCAATAGGAGCAGCATATAAAAAATAAGGGGGGTGATGTGCCCCAACAGGGAATTGAAAATAAAAATAAAGAACAATCTGAGAAACTTGCTAAGGATGCAAATAGGAGGACAGTTCCCCATTTACCATTTCCCAATGCATTGAAAGCAACTTCAACTTTTGATAATGGGAATGCTAAGGTTGAGGAGATGATGGAAACTTTCAAACAATTAAAGATCAACTTGCCTTTACTTGGTGCCATCAAGCAAGTTCCAGTCTATGCAAAATTTTTAAAAGAATTGTGCACCCATAAAAGACAGTCTAAGATACACTTATCCAAGAAGGTCTTTTGTACTGAGAAAGTGAACAAAGTGCTGTCTATTGCAACTCCAACAAAGCTTCAAGACCCTAGAGTTCCCACAATCCCCTGCATCATTGGGGATCATACTATTGAGAAGGCCTTATTAGATATGGGAGCTAATGTAAACCTACTTCCATATTCTATTTATGAGAAGTTAGGCTTGGGAGAATTGAAGCCCACACATGTGTTGCTACAACTAGCAGAGTTGAGAATGTGGTGGCTGACCACCTCTCTAGAATTATTTTGAAAGAATGTGCAGCAGCACCTGTCAATGAATTGTTCCCTGATGAATAGCTATTTGCTATGCAATCTTGTGTGCTCTGGTTTGCACACATTGTAATTTTCTTGCTTGGGACAGGATTCCCCCTCACTGATCCAAGATGGACAAAGACCTATTTTTCTCTCAAGTCAAACAGTTTTATAGGAGGATCCATACCTATATAAGCATTGTGCAGATCAGGTAGTTAGGAGATGTGTACCTGAAAGTGATTTCTATAGCATTCTTTCTATATGCCATGAGCAAGCCTGTGGAGGTCACTTCAGTGGCAAAAAGACTACAACAAAAGTGTTGCAATATGGTTTCTATTGGCCTTCTTTGTTCAGAGATGCACACATGCATTGCAAAACCTGTGAGATATGTCAAAGGTTAGGGGGCATTTCCAAGAAAGATTCTATGCCACTGTAGCCCATCCTTGTGGTAGAACTCTTTGACATCTGGGGTATTGATTTTATGGGTCCCTTTTCTCCATCTATGGGTTTTAACTTCATACTTGTGGCAGTGGACTATGTGTCCAAATAGGTGGAAGCCATTTCCACAAGGACAAATGACCACACAGTTGTCCTGAAGTTTTTAAAGGACAATATCTTCTCCAGATTTAGCATCTCCAGAGCTATTATTAGTAATGGGGGAGTCATTTCTGTAACAGGCCTTTTGAGAATTTTCTCAAAAAGTATTCTGTTACACACATAATTGCAACTCCTTACCACACAAAAACCAGTGGGCAAGTTAAAATTTCCAATAGAGAGATCAAGCATATCTTTGAGAAGACTGTGAGGACAGATAGAAAGGATTGGGCACAAAAGTTGAATGATGCTTTGTGGGCTTATAGGACTTCCTATAAGACCCCTATTGGCATGTCTCCATTTAGGCTGGTTTATGGCAAGGCATGCCACCTATCAGTGGAGTTAGAGCACAGAGCCTATTAGGCTATCAAAACACTGAATTTTGATCTAACTACTATTGGTTCTCATAGGAAATTGTAACTAGCAGAGCTTGATGAGCTGAGGTTGGAAGCCTATTCAAATTCCAGAATATACAAGGAGAAATCAAAGGCATTCTTTGACAAGAAGCTAATGAGAAAGGACTTCAATGTTGGTACTAAGGTTTGGCTTTTCAACTCTAAACTAAATTTTTTTCCAGAGAAGTTAAAATCCAGATGGGATGGACCTTACACTGTCATTCATGCCTCCCCATCTAGTGCTGTGGAGACCTTGAATCCTATGTCTGGGAAGATCATGAAAGTGAATGGTCAAAGGCTAAAAATTTGTGTAGAAAATTTAGTGGAGCCTCCTCAGACCATTCACCTACATGAACCTCCCACTGCTCAGTGATCCACAACTTTGTAAAATATGTTCCATATGTGTTAAATGTGTGTTTTATTTTGGCTTACTTTGAAATCTGTCAATCACTATTTTTAGTGTGATGTTGATTTGGCTATTTTATTTTGTTCTGTCTTAAGTATATATGCATATTGGTCATCTGAATTTAGGGTGCATGAACTTGATGTTGATGTGCATGTCTGTTGTTGCTATGGTTGAGATGCTCTCATAATAAATGTTATGAATTTGATCTAAAAGATTATCTTTAGAATTCTACATTTTTTATGTACAGATGTTGATAATGGGCATACAATTATAATGATGAAATGGAGTACATGTGAAGAGGTTGGTACTGATGCACAATGGATAGGTGCATAATAGTATGGATGCACTGGCCAATATGCAGCATTGAGACAAAGGGGTTAAAAGTTGCCTTCTCGCTAGGCTAAAAGGCCGAAATTACACATTTGCGAGTCAATTATTGGCTTTCTCACGAGGCTCTGAAATGGCCTATGTTGCATTGCGAGAGCCTTGCGAGCTAAACATCTGAAGAATAACTTCATATGAGCCTCACGAGGCTATCTCCTCTCTGTGACATCAAGCTGTGCAAAAATTTTAAGTCGTGTGTTGTTCCTCGCGAGGTAAAATTCTGAAGCCTGCACTTCTACCAACCTCACGAGGCACTTGATGCTCTACATTTATGAGTCTCACGAAGTTAGACAGTGCAGTTGCACGAAAGATGAAAGAGGCATCTCGCGCACCTTGGCATCAAATTTGCTCTGCGAATACCTCGCGAGGCTCTCTGTTCTTCTTTGTGACAACACTTCTCGCGAGATTGAATTCATAAGTGTTTGAGAAATCTACTTCAAGAGAACCTGGCGAAAGCCGCACGAGGCACGGGATCAGCCTTATAAACCCTACGATTTTCTTCATTTTCTTCATTTCATATATATTTGCCCTAGCCTCCACTGAGCAAGATCGAGCTTCTCTCTTTCTTCTTTCTTCTTTATAGCCTAATCCACTCCACCTCCGACAGTTTCCTCCTACAATTTTACTCCCCATCACTTCCTGGTCACTTGAAACTTAGTTTGGGGATATTTGAACCATTGTACATCGGTTGGAGTGGAACCCTAGCTTCAATTTGTTAAGACTTCTCACTCCCTCTCTATTAGTTTGATTGGACATTAACTTGGTGATTAGTAGAGAGGAATTTAGGTTTTATTTTATTTTTGAAGAGTGCATTACACCTGCTGGGAGTTTAATGCCTTAATTTTGAAGATTTTAGTAGCCATGGCCAAAAGTTCAAAGTTCCTAGATACATCGGCTGCCATGCTAAACCCTCCACACACTGGCAGACCTGGGACTACTCATAAATCAGTGAGGATTGCAGAGGCCTCCACTGTGGAGACCTCTGTGATGCCTACATCCACTATTAAGCGCCAAGTGGAGCAACCAACTGAGAAGAGGGCAGCCCATGTGAAAAAAGCCAAGGGTGTGGCCTCTGATGCCCAAGCCAAAAAGAAAGCTGCCCCAAAGAAGAGGGCCAGAGAGCACCCACCGGTCAAAAACCCTAAAAAATCTAAGAAGAAATAGAAAAAGGACAAGGTTGTGGCCCATGAGGTCCCTAAGGTTGCAACTGAAGAGGAGGAGGAAACTGAATACCTTAGATCTAAATGGGTGGTTACCATTAAACTAGAGGCAGAGATAATTTTTGAAAAAGTTTTCTTTGAGAAGCTACCAGAGACATCTGCCTCCATGAAGTACCTAACCAAGGCAATTCTACTTCCCCTGTTGAGGCCTCCAATGCAGCTAGTCTTCCCTAGACTAGTGCAGTTGTTCTTCGAAAATATCAAAGTAAAGACTGGGGATGATAGGAACCCAGCATTGCTAGTGTTAATAGACAAGTTTGAGATGCTCTTCAACCAATTTGCAATAGCTGAGATACTAGAGATACCAGCAAAGTATAGCCCAGAGTGTGGCTTAGGCCCTCCTTTGATAGCCACAATAGAAGAAATTGTTAAGGAGTTGATTGGGGTGATCACAGCCTCCAGGCTGTCTATTAGGAAGAGAGATCTGCCCCTAAACATGAGGTTTATGGATGGGGTATTTAGGAAGAATGTCTTGCTCTGGACATGAGCAGGAGAGGAGCTCTGCCATTGTGGATGCACTCTAGTCATTCCATAAGAACTACTATTTGGATGCTACCAAATTAATTTTTGAGAGGATGAAGGATATTCATGAGAAAGTGAAGACAAAGAAGAAATCCCACTCACTCCCAGACTACAAGCATATTATAGCCTTGTTGAAGCTTGGAGGCTATCATTTTCAAATAGAAGAGGAAACCATTGCCCTGAACCCAGAAAATGTGATAAAAAGCAATGGGGTATCAGTGGCACCATGACTGCCAAGGAGAAGAAGAAGAAGAAGGAAGTAGTTACTGCTGTTTCTGTGGCAGCCTCTACAGTAGCCCTCACCTCTACAGTCATTCATGTTGTCTTTGTTGTTGCCAGCCCTGTTATTGACTCTCAAGCAGCACCCTCTGCTATACCAGCCATCCCTTTAATGCCCATGCCAGCTCTTACCTCAATCCCAGCCTCACAACCTTCCATAGTCCCATTACCTTTACCTCAGTCTATTTCACCAACTACCACAGCCACCATACTTACTGAGACCTTACCTATACCGTTGCCCATCACATCAGCCACAACTAGCTCAACCATACCCACCACACCATTAACTTTCCCTACACCTGTAACTAATTACCCAGCCCACCCTAGTCCACCTATGAAAACTGCCTATAAAATGAAAAAAAAATTAACTAAAGCCCCCATTGAGCCCCAACCCACCTATATCTCCCAAACCATCCCAATTCCTGAAACCACAATTATCCCAGACCCAACCATTGGCCTTCCACCACCCTCAAAAACCCAAGCCTCTGAACCTGAGCCTCCCATCCTTGAAATCCCACACAGCTCCCCACTACACCCCTCTCAGCCCATTGAAACCTCCACACCTTTTGAAGTTGTTACCTTTGAACCCTTAGGCCAATCCATCCCATTTTTCCCTTCCCATGATCATGAACAAGTTTTAGGAGAGAGATACTTAGCTATGAGGTCTTCTATCATAGGGGACATCAACTATGAGTACACCCCTCTCCCAAACTCACCTCACCCTCCTAATTTCACCCTTCCTCCAGATTCACCACAGCCCCATCAATTTGCCCCTACACCTCCATCACCACAGCCTACCACCTTCACTCATGCACCCACTTCCCCATTTCAACCAATTCCACCCATCAACCCAGATTTCCTACCCCAAATCATCAACCTATTACTCTTCCTTCAAGCCCAAGTGATGGCCAATACCCAAACCCAATCATCAATTGAGGCCAACTTGTAATTCATGAACTCCACCCTCCAAAACCAGGCCTCCATTCAAACCAAATTACAAGCCATCCAATCCACATTGTCACTTTTAACCCATCCTTCCCAACAACCATTTGTCTCCTTACCTACCCATTTACCTACCCCACCCCAATCTCTCCCTCCCTTAACCATAAAAGCAACACCTGTTGTTGCTGCACCCATTGAACCTATCCCAGAAACCCCTCCCACTACCATTACCAATGCCTCCACTCAAACATACCCTGAACCTACCCTTGAAGTCCCCCAGCCCATACCCTCTACCACCACCCCACCCATGCCATCATCCATCCCCTCTCCCTTGCTGACCGGCCCTTCCTTCATTGCTGAGCAGCCCATATTACCAGCCTCTTTCACTAGACCTCCATACTACACCCTCCTTCAAGCCATGAAGAATAATGCTTATATTAAGAGGGAAGTGGTTAGAAGAATGGCTGACCTCAGAACATAAGTGAGGCAACCCCTCCTTGATAAACTCAAATCAGTGCTACTAGCCCACAAGTTAGAGAAGAAGAGAATCAAGCAGGGTTGGAGGGAGATAATGATCCAATATAATCAAGAATAGAATAGGGCTGAGGGGATGGAGGAAGTCATCAAGAAATTACAAACAGACTTGAGATTAGTAGAGGACAAAGCTTATGACTATGGTGTGACTATTACGTCATTGCAGAAAACCTTAACTGAAAATAGTGACCAGGAGTTAGCAGAAGTCGTTTCCAAATAATTAAACCCTGATGTACCTCAAAAGGAAACAACCCCTAAACCCAAGGAGCCTAGCAAAGTCAAGCCTAGAATCAAAATCTAAGATCCTACTTCAAAGCCAAAGCCCACTCCCAAAAAGAAAAGCACCTCTAGGGTAAGAAACACTACTTCGAAAAGGTCACAATCTATTGTTGCTGCATTGAAGAAAGCAAAGGGCAAAGGAATCCAAGAACCAGCTGATGTAGCAGTGGATTCAAATGATTAGATTTGCATTTGTCATTAGTTAGGATGTCTTTGCATAAGTTTTGTGTAGTTCTTTTCCCTTACATTGTATAAATTTTTTTATATAAATGAAATTTGTCTTTGTTATATTTTGTTTGGTTTACTTTCTACCTTTATATCTGTTAGTTTGTTTTAGTTGTTTGTGTATGCCTTGTTTAATGCTATTAGTTACTTTATCTTGTGTCTGATTTTGTGTATGATAAGCAGCTGCACATGCCCTTAATTTTTAAATCAGTGAGGACACTTCTCCTCATAGGTTTGGGGGTGTGGCAAGGTTTGCCAATGATGTAGTTAACCCAAGTGTTGCAGAAGTAAGTGAGTAAGATAGATATAGAGCTGTGATCACCTAAGAAACTTTGAAAATGAGGAAATGTAAAATATTTTGCAGACATTTAGGCATTAAAAACTATTAAATTTTAACATTTCCATAAGGTGAACACCAAGAAAACTCACTTGTGTCAGTACTTAGTGAACCATTACAGAGAGAAAAAGGTAAGGACATGCTTAAGAGTTCAATAAATACCATACCTAGTGAGATTTAGGCCTACAATTTTATTTTTTCTTTGAGGAGTGTCTTAGGCAATTCTTTCTGCTCTAAGGACTGGCTTAGTCAATGTCCTCAATAGAAGTTTGGCATCTCCAAGTTAACACAACTGACAGTATCCATGAAATTTAGGAAAGGATTATGGTCTTCTCTTCGACAGTTTGAGCTTAAACATACCAAACCTAGTAAACTGTCCTTGTGTATACACCTTTTGAGCCTTAATTTCCAATTTTCTTCAAAATACACCTGAGTATTTGTAATTGAACCTATGGACCTGATTCAAACCTATCGCCACTCTGAGAATTCAGAAGGTAAAGGAGAAGGAGCCGAAGATGGACAAGATAGGGTCAACATTGGGTGAATTAGGAGAAACACCTAAAGGACAATAGTGTAGTAGCTGAGGAGAGGGTGGCATTCCAAAAAAAGAAAAAAACAAAAAAAAAGAAAAATGTATCAAAAGGAAAGAAAAATAATAATGAAAAGGAGTAGAGAGGAGTCAAGAGGAAAATTTTCATTTGAAAAATTAAAAATAAGAGGAGAAGTTGGCCACTTCAAGTTTGAAAAATGTCAAAGAATATGAAAGTTGCAAACTAAAGAATTTGGTGAAGACATGAATCACCTCCCACACCTGCTGATTTCTCAATTTGGCATCCCTTTTCACCCTTCCATTCTTTATAACCTACACCCATAAGCCACATTACAACCCAGTCATAAGACCTTGTGATCCTAAGTTGAATGAGTTGTTATGTGGAGATGAGGAGTTATCCAATCTATGATGAGGAATAGCCAATGATGCCAGAATTTAAGAGCTTTGCCTATGCTCATGCTTACAGACCCATTTGGGGACTGTAACTGCTCTTGAGATTGTGAGAAAATGAAAACCCTCGAAGTTCTTTGTGAGAGACTACCATGGTAAGCATTGGGTCTGTTAGTGAATGTATTGGGCATTGCCTAAAGCCTAATTTTCGAATTAATGGTGAGCTCGATACTGATATACATGTGTTGTATCTCAATTGCAAGTTAATTGGAAATGGTGTACATACATGTAAAAGTTTTAATGATTAAATGTTTGTGCATATCATTTGTTTAAATTCCTCACATTTTGAATCAAAGGTGAACTGATGCTCTGTGTATCGACAACTGACTTGACAATTTTGCACTTTTGTTAACTGTTTCATTGAGAAGTTTGTGGGTACCTTCACTGAAAACCCTCAGGAGACTTCACTCCTCCACTAGGGAACACCTAGGGGTTTAAAAGGCTTGATGCGTAAGCTAAATGAATTTGTGCTCCCTACAAAAGTGGCATTTACATTCTTAGAGTAGCTGTTTAAAATTTGCTTTGCTCACGGACTAGCAATGATTAGGTTTGGATGTGTGTTATTCCCTAAAAAGTATCACGTTTCACCTCTTAACCTAGCCTTTGTTGGACCTTGAAGCTGACTAATAACTCTTGTTTAACTTATTTTGTAGATTAGTAATAACTTGTGCAACTTAACACAAAGTCCATGCCTTTGGTGCCAAGAAGAGAGAGAGCTCCAGAAGTTCTCTCGCGTAGCTCTCATGCATTTGGAAGCTCAATTCTTTGTCGAGCGAGATGTGAAGGCATCTGCGTAAGTACCCCATGAGAGGGGATTTTGAAGCTCTACTGTGCGAGCAAGCCAAGCACTACAAACTCTTTCGCGCGAGTGTATTCAAAGCCAGAGTAGTTGCACGATAATGCAAAGTCCACCTGTGGGAGTGAACAAACCTTCCAAGCTAATTCTTACCTCACGAGGACTCTACAAGCTGCGCGAAGGAACTAAAGAGTAAAAGGCAACTGCATGACAAAATTAATATGAAGAAGGTAGCCCCGCGAAGCTCGGGCGCTCCACTTCTCAGTCTTAACTCTAGGGACCTTTTGAGGATTTCCCTAGGTTTAGGGCATGCATCTCAAGGCTCGGATCTCGAGTCACACATCCCAAGGAATCCAAGGGTTGTAATAGTGCCACATCTGCTAAAAAAATTAGGGTTTACTCTTCTCTGAGCCAAGGCATTAGGGACTAAGTATATAAGCTACAATTGTAACTTAGAATCATCATCTCTCCTTCAACCTCTGTCGGCTGTGAGCTCAAGTAGATTAGGGTTAAGGTTTTATCACTTCTTTTTCCTTTTTTTCTTCTCTCTTAGCTCAGCACTTGCTGGCTAAATCCTTTATAAGTAGTTAGGTGCAGTTTTATTTAGTTTTGTAATGGGTCATGTAAACATTGGGATTTTGAAGGGCTATTATGCACAAGGCTGCTGCCTTGAGAAATTGTATTGTAAGTATTTATGATCAATGGAATTTATGTTATAATTGAACATTCAATATGTTATTTTTCTATTTTCCCATAGTTTTGTTCATTCTATGCACGCATTTAGGATTTGAGCTTATTGAAAGGCCCATGGAAGCTTGAGCTTGTAGCCCTGGGACCATGGTGGCAGCAGCAGTTTACATGTTCCTTCTTAGACCCCTGTGGTGAGGGTAACCTCTATGGATAGCCTGTGACCATTTAAGTGAATAGACTATAGACCTAAGGTGATTCCAAGCCACAGATCTGAGAAGGATTCTTCTCCTCTGCACTTGAGCTTGTAGCTTAATAAGAGGTTGTTGCAGGAACTAGCTCCCCTCTGTGTTAATTGGCCAATATCAGATGTTAGATCTGACCTTTTCTGTAGTGATTACAGACTTGTGAGCTAAGCCATTGCAGTCCTTTGTAGAAATGACCAGCTGCATTTACGTTCCCAAATAGCCCTTGAACAACTGTGTTTCACTAGTTTTTCAAAAACTATTTGTTCCTATGAATGCCTGCCAGATCTGAGGCGCTTGTAGCCTAGCAAACATAGTGTCTGCAATCATTTTAATATTCTGATTTGATCAGTTGGGTGGAGGACATCTATTGATAATCTGTGACCATTTAAGTGGGCAGGTTATAGCCTTAAAATCAGCCTACTCCTTTTGATCAGATTGGTTTTCTGATTTTCTTCATGTGCTTTGATCCGCTCTATTGGATAGTCTATGACCATTAAAGTGGATAGGTTATAGCCTTAAGGGACTAGGTTGAATCACAAGAGTGAGTTAGATTCTCCTTCCTTCCGGAGGTTTTTATAGCACATCAGCAAGGATTCCTGCAAAAGCAGATCTAGATCTGAGTTACAAAACTGATGCCTAGTAGTTTACTTCCCACCATTTTATCTTTATTTTAACACACCATCACCACTTTCTTCATAACCCTTTCTTAGGATAGGAGTGCACTTTATTTCTTTTCTTTTAGTAGGTAATTTAATGTAGTTGTGACACCCAACTCTCTTTCTTTAGGATTGTCAGATCTGTTGCCAGATTTGGGGGCCTACTATTATAGCCCATTTTAGATTCTAGATCAATTTATCTGTGGGATAAACTCTTACTTAGTTAAAATTTGCTACAATAGCCCTATATCTTGCAGGCTGTGTGTACTTTAGGTTGCTGTTTTCATAGCCAGTTCACCCCATCTTTTATTCTGATTTTACCATCTCATCACTTTAATAACTTCAGCAAACACCTGGGAACAACACCAACATCGGACAAGAATGATTCTTGATCGGTCGAGATTATATAAAAAAGAGATGCCATAATCTCTGCTCACTTTCGATCGGTCGAGTCTGGATCTCGACCGGTCGAGATTTCATACGTAAAAAAAAAAACAGAGAGAGCAACTTGTTGTCTCGACCGGTCGAGTTTTGGGTACTACTTTCGAACGAACTAGGGCAGAGAGGCTACCTCTTTGCCCCATTTCGACCGGTCATGATATCCATCTCGACCGGTCGAGTTAGTTTTTCCAGGCCTATTCAAGGCCTGAAGACTGGTCAAAACACTCTTTCAACGGTCAAAGCCCTTTATTTCTATATGTTTCTCTCTCCTTTGAGGCTACTAGTCTCGCTCCTCCTACTTCACCAGAGGAGCCGGGGCCGGCCATTTTTTCAAGCCCATGGACAGCGAGGATGCATCTCTCTCTGATATGTATATTTGTGCTTGTACTATATTGTTTAATATTTTTCTGATTGCCCTCTTGCTTGCTTTGTTTGTTTATCATTTTATGCAATGAGGGCATTACACCACTCAGGCTTGGGGGTGTTGTGCTTATCGCGGGGTTCAGGTTTCTAAATTTCTTAATATCTCATACTTGACCACTATTTAAAGACACCCTCAATACCACAATTGTATATAGTTTTTGAACCATCATGTGCTCTATTTTCAAGAAGTTTTAAAACTGTAGCTGTTTATGCATGTGAATTCTAATTTGAAAATATTAATGTCATGTTAGAACTGCTGTTGTTTAGGATTATTAATTTCAATGTAAACATTCACAAATAGGTCTTCATTTCATGCTTAGAAAAATTTTGCACTTCTACCATGCTAAAGTCTGGAAATCAAAGGACTAGTTTGAATTTTGAATCTTAAGATCCTAGGAAAGACTAAACCTAGTGAGCTTTAAAACTTTTTTCTCGTTCTTGATGAGTGCTAAAATAAATTCAGAGTATCTTTGGAATTCGGTTTTACTTGATTAAATCTCATACATTTTATCTCGGTTTGTTTCCTTTGCATTGTTTTATATCATTACACTAGAACACATTGTGTTTGAACTAAAGATAAATAGGCATTATTACCACCTTGTGAGTAAATGATCGAAGGCAGTCTTTGGCTCATTTGAACCTAAAATGCCCCACTTCCTACTGATTTACCTTTTAGCACCCCTTTTGAGCCTTGTTAAAAAATTTGGCACAAAATATTTTTTTGATAAGCTATATTAAGCATACCCCACACCAGTTTGGAAAATTTAAAGACTTTACCCTTCAAACTCTGAGTAATTGGGAAAGAGGGATGAGAATAAGAGAGTAAGTGAAGAGGTATGTTAGTAATGTTTGTGGGGAGCATATGGAAAAAATATATTTGGAAAAAGGGGAGAGAGAAAAAAATAAAAATAAATATATATATATATATATATATATGTGCAACCATGGGCTCTCGCGAGTCCGGCGCGACGATGTGCTCGTTTAATAAAAAAATAGAGTCACCACCTTGAGCTTTGGGTGTCCCAGGAAACCTCAAATCAATATTAAATGCACCGAAGTGCCAAATATGACTCTAATTTACCGGTCTAACGCCAAAGGCTCTTGGGTAGGGGCTTCGGTTATCGATCGGGAAGGTGTTAGGCACCTGATCAACCCGCTCGGAAGCAGTCTCTACTTATGGCCTAAATGAATATGAAATAAAATAGCACTTCCTCATGCCCAAAGGCACTATGATCCTATCAAGCTCTCCACAAATACCAAAAATTCGCCGCATAGCGGTTTGAATCCTTGGATAAAGGAAAAGCAAAGATGGTAGAGGAGTATAGGGGAGAGCCGGAGCTCTTAGACCCTTGCTGCACAGCTGTGGACCTTCCCGTAGGTGCACTTGGTGAGATTTTGATAGCTTGAGTAGATGGAAAGGGGGGTTCTAACCTCTAAGGTTTGATGGCTATGAGATAGGCGAAGAGGTAGCTAAGGGGTAGCTCTCACGTAAACTAAGAGGTTTTCGATGAAAGATGGGGTTTTAAGGGAGCTTTGAAGTTTTGGAATTTGTATGGGATTGGTGCACCAAAGGGGGGAAAGGTCTCTCTTAATCTTTTCTCTCTTTTAGAATTTTTTTCAACCCATTTTCAAGGGAGGGTGCCTAGGATCTTAAGAGCTAATTAGGGTTAGCTATTATAGGAAAAAGGGAGGTTAGGAGGGTACTTAAGAGCTAATTAGGCTTAGCAATTAGGTAATCTTCTAATCTAAGGTTTCCTAGGATCTTAAGGGCTTGGAAATGTGGGCAATGGGCTTCAATGGTAGATGATCGGGTGAGGTTTCAAATGACTAGAGGGTTACAAATAGGGCAAATGAGGGTGCAATAGTCCTAATAAACCCTCCTTAAACATTTGGATGGTCAACAAGTCAAACCTCAAAAGTGAAATTCGAGCAAAATTCAAGATTTAGTATAGCTAAGCTTCACATATGTATTATCCACGCCAGGCATATGTACAGTGCCTGGGAAGTCCAGAGCCCGCTGCGGGGCCTATCCATGTTTGGATTGTATAATATAAACGTCAAGCCATTTTTGGGAATAAATGGCATGGCGTGTATAATATACACACTAGACAACTTTCTCCCAAAAATTGCTTGGCGCATATATTATATGCGCCAAGCATGCCCAACTCCTCCAGAGCCAGTCGAGGGGTTCACCTAAAATGAAGTTTTGAGGCTCGGAACTTTAGATTGCCATAACTATTGGTGTAGGACTCAGATCAGGGTGATTCTTAGCTTGCTGGAAAGCTGGGAATCTCTACTTTTTAATGGTATAAGATTTAGTCTTAGTAGAGGTCCCTGCTAGCCCTAGTTCATCTTTCTCTTACCATTACTAGAGAGGGTTGACTATGGGTTCAGAGAGGTTGCGGGTAATTCCTAAGGGTTTTAGGTAAGTTTCTACAGGTTTGGGAAGATTTCTAAGGGTATGGGAGGTGCTATCAGAAGCTCGGGGTGTGCCCCTCTCGAAGTATGTTTCGATCGGGCCTTGAGCCAATTTTGGGTGTCTACAGATGCCCCTCTTTGGTATCTGATCACTAATGATCGAATGCCAAAGACTAGAGGCATCCGAAGAGGCCCATGGCAATACTGACGGGTTTACTGCATTTAGAACGAACCTCAAACATCAAGTGGGTAACATGGTGAGTAAACGGGAGCCTTGTATGTCGAGAAAAATGTCCGTACCTCAAGACTATCGGTCCCTAAGCGCTTAGTGACATTACTGGGCATAATCGAGATGGTACAAGTTGCGAAACCCTAATATGCTGAGAAAAATGTCCGCTTCTCGAGATGATTGAAGATGTTCGATGTTCGAGTTTCATTCTTAATATGACAGCTCCGTGAGTGAGAGGGTGATCGACCCATACTTAGAGATAAGCGCGAGACAACTGTGCAAAGGTCCACAGCTTGTGTCCAATCATACAAGGCATTGATTGTCCCATTTGATAGGCCACGGGTGCCCCTGCGTGGGACAAGGTTCAAGGTCTTTGGGTGAACCCAACGATCCTGAAGTTAATTTAGCATGAGTACCCGAGCGGAGCGTATTAATGTCGCAATGTTTTTTGGGAGTACGTGCCACTTTTTTTGAAAGTCACATATATATGTTTTTTATTATTTTATGTATTATTATTATTAAAAAAAAATTGTTGTTTTATATGTATTTTATTATTTATTTTTGGTCATTTTATATTTTATATCTTATATTTATTTATTTAGTTTTTTTTTGTTATTTTATGTGGATTTTCTTGTTATTTATTTTGGATTTTTTGTTATTTTACATAGATTGTTTTGCTATTTTATGTGGATTTTTTCTTATTTTATATAGATTTTTTTTGTATGTTTGTTCGGGTTGTTTTAAGCATGCTTGTCGATCCTGAACTATTTATTTTAGCATAGCCTCCTGAGCAGATCAAATAGAAGTTGACGTGCTTTTCGGGTGTGTCTGCACCTTTTCAAGTCTAAGGACGATCAATCATGGCGTGTATAATATATGAGCCAAGAAAATTTGGGCTAGAAATAGCCTGACGTGTATTTTATACGCCAGGCCAAATCTGGCTAAAATAGGCCTGGCATGTACACACCAAGCTAGAACTGGGGGGATTTTAAATCAGTCGAGCCTGAGCCCAAAAGGGCATTTTTCAAAATCTTTTCCTCCCCCCTTCTCTAAACCAAAACGGAACCTCCTCCTAGGGTTCCTTTGAATCGATTTGAACCTGGTTTCATTGTCGGCATCTGCTCTTGCCAATCAAACATACGTTCCACGCCTGATCAAGGATCTATTTTCTTGAAGGTAACCATTGTTTTAACCTTATTTCCTTTGATTCCTCTTGAATTATTTGCAATATGGTTTAGGATGCATTTTTAGATGATGAGTGATGATTTTTGGCAAGTGTGATTATTTATGACCCATTTGATTTCATTCTATGCGGATTGGTTGCGATGATTTGGACTGATGCCCTATTTCCCTTTTTCATAGGATGTTCTTGAGCCATTTTGTTGATATGATTAGGGCCCTCTCTTTTCTTTGAATCTAGATGATTTTCTATGTTACACCTGATTTTTGAAACTTGTTCTTTTCTTTTCTTTTTATGAAACTTTTTTTCTTCTCTTTTTTTTTGTTTATGTATGTAGATATATATATATATATATATATATATATATATATATTATTTTTTTAAACTTTTTCTCTTCTTTTGTTTGTTTATGTATGTATATCTATATTATTTTTTAAAACTTTTTCTTATGTTTTTTTTTTTGTTTTTTTTTTGTGCATGTTTATACATACCTTGGTGTGTGTTTTTTTTTGCAATGTGGGGGGACTGGGACTGTTCCCCCCACCTTTTTTGATGTATTTATTTAAAAATGATGATGAATATGATTGATGGAAAATGAAAGGAGGCATACTTACCTTCTTTTGGGTCGTAGCAATTGGTTTCTTGCTACTGACATATCTTGATATTGTTGCTTGTGCCTCCCCCAAAATGTTGAGTGAGGAGGAGCAAGGGCAAGAGGTGGGGCCGGAGGTGGTCTATGGTCCCCAGGGGGAGCAATTTTCACAGTGCAATGCTCTTCTCATCTTTGGTACGAGATGCAGGGTGAGGCAGCCTATACCGGTCTACTTAATCAGTAGCACATCCATAGCTCAAACTTTGGGATTGCCGGCAAGGTAATAAAACACGTTTTATTTTACTACTTTATCTTTTCTTTGTGCGAGCTTGTTTTATCTTCAGGATCTGATTCTTCTTTATTTTGATGCAGGCCTTGCCATTGATTACGTTCCGTAAGGGTTGGTTTGACTGCCAGCACCTTGACCTCTACCTTCCTCTGGTTGTGAAGTTTCTCCTTGCCCAAGCCGGTTTCGAGGATTTCCTTTCGTGCCCTGCCATGAGGAGCGATTCAGCCTATCTGAAGGCCCTACTTGAACACTTTCGACCTGAGACCATGACTTTCTACATGTCGTTAGCCGAGATGACCACCACCCCGATTGATTGGTCGATGATTACGGGGATTAGGATAGGGGGCACACCGGTTACTGACCTTTGCATAGCAGGTTGGGACGAGGTGGTTCAATTGATCGAGGATTACCCCTCATCCCAGAATATGCATGGCATTGATGTTAAGTTATCTTGGCTGGCCGATTTGTATAGTGAGAATGAATTGGTGGATCTAGGTCAGTTGGATGCAAATATCCCTATTGAGCTTGGGCGTGCGTTGATGTTGGTTCTCATCTCGCTCCTTTTCCTCCTGGGCCAAACTCTCTTTGCCAATGCTAGTGGAGGCCAGGTTTCATTGCCCTTGCTTAGTATCATGGGAAATTAGGACAATGTGCATTGGTACGATTGGGGCTAGGGCGGAAACACCGTGATGATGTCTAGCCTGGCTCGAGCCTTAGTTGGGAACCTAGGTTCTGTTGTCAGTTTCTGGCCTGCGAATGAGGTAACCCCAGACTCACTTCCCTTGGTTTTGTTTGCCTAGTCATTCATCTTGCCTCTAAGACATCTTTTATGTTTGCTGCTCTCTTCAGATTTGGGGGTACCTGCACTTCCAGTCTGGTCGCCCTTTCCTCATCTTCGATGTTTACACATATCTGCTTATGAGCAACTAGCACAAGAGTCACTGCAGGGATGTCACAATGAAGCATTTAGAGCTGGGCCTGAGGTCCCAATTTGATTTACTGATCCCAGAGTAGGTATGGATACTTTCCTCTTCTCTCCCCCTTTTCAGGGTTTGATGGCGTCTATTTACTGATAGGATTCTCTTTACCATTACAGATCATCTTTGACCCATACATTAGTTCTTCCTTCTAAGACCGAGCCACCATGGGTCCATCCCACCTTTTCATTGATCGCCGTGTCATTTTCTTTTACGGGGCCTGCGCTAGGGCCTATTACCTAGGGGAGAGAGTGGTACGCCAGTACTGAGATCAATTTGTCATGCCGCGAGCTCCTCCTGCAGACGTTATGTCTCCTGAGGGTACTATCGAGGAGCTCTCAGCTGGATTCCTCCATCATAGGGTCCCTATTGATGATCTTCTCATGCCTAGGGGATACCTGATGTGGTATGAGTCCTTGCCCTATCAGTCCCTCCTTTCGCGTTTCATACCCGTCGCCAACTTTTTAGCCTTCGGCGGTCTGCATTCTCAAGTAGTTCTCCTTTTCTTTAGGCAAGTTTCCAATGGTTCTGATTCAATTTTTGTCTCCACTGACTGAAATCTTACTTCTTTTCACAGTTCGATGGGGGAGACAATTTTGATGATGATGAGGCAGAGGCCGGTCCTGCTGAGGTTCAGGGGACCTTTAGACGCCTTGATGATGCCTCTCTTTCGAGTTTATGTGCTGATGTCGCCGAGCGGGCCCGCCTATCTACTGAAGTGGTCTGAGTTCTCCCACCTGAACTGGTCTCAGGGGTGAGTTTTCTTTCCCACTATTATTCACTAAAAAGTACCACTTTTCACCTCTTAACCTAGCCTTTGCTGGACCTTGAAGCGCACTAAGAATCGTTTGTTAAGTGTATTTTGTAGTTAGCAATAAACTGTGCATCTTAATACAAAATTCCTTCTTATTGGTCCAAAGAAGAGAAACAAAACATGAAAAGATGACAGCTGAGCCAAACCCTAATGGAACACCTTGGTAGTGCTCACCATGGTGACTCATTTGCAGGTCATCATTGACCAAAAGTCTAGCAGACAAAAAAAGTTAGCTGAGAATGGAGGAAGCTGCAACAATAGCAAGTGTAAGGCATCAGAGGATCAAAAGAATCATCTCATAGAGTTGAGGAGCTCCCTCACAGAGCTAAGGATGCAGTGGAAGCTGCCCTTGTGTAGATGGGATGCACAGTCAAGAGGAGAGCAGTAAAGACATCATGAAGATCTCGTGCCTTAAAACCCTCAAAATTTATACTCGCGAAGCTCTCGAGGAGATCGAGCCTTAAAGCAGTCACGCGCGGAACATAGCGAGTCCATTTGCATAAAGAACAATTTATCACCTCGCAGAGTTCTCGCGTAGCCCTGGAAGAGAGAGACACTCAGAATTTTCCTCGCATAGCTCTCGCGTACTCTGAAGCCTAACCAATTACTACACGAGCTCAAGAGCATACCTGCGCTTGTATCTAGCGAGAGAACTTTTGAAGCTCTACTACACAAGAAATTCTAGGCACTCTAAATCACCTCCGCGATAGCATTACAGTGCAAAGCAACTGTGTGATCAACAAAGGATCTTCTGCGTGAGTGAACAAACCTCCTAAGCCAAACGCTCCTCAGCGAAGGCAAAGCAACTGCCCGAGTGAATTAATGTAGATGTCAGCCCTGTGAAGCTCGAGTTCTCCACTTTTCAACCCTAACTCAAGGACCTTTTGGGAATTTCCCAAGGCTAGGGCACACTTCCTAAGGCATGGATTTTGAGGAGCACATCTCTAAGCATTCAAGGGTTATAATAGTGCCACGTCTGCTAGAAAAATTAGGGTTAATCTCTTTTGAACCAAGGCTTATGGACAGAGTATATAAGTTGTACTTAGAGCTTAGTATTTTCATCTTTCCTTCATCCTCTGTCGGCTGAGAGCTCCAGCAGGCTAGGGTTAGGGTTTGATCATCTCTTTTTTTTATTTTTCTTCTCTCTTAGCCCAGCATTGGCTGGGTAATCCTTCTATAAGCAGCTAGGTTAAGTTTTATTTCAGTCCATTGTAAGTTTTGCTTTCATTAATAGATTGTTGTTTTAATGATTAAATAAATCTATAGATCTTATGGTTTCCTTAGATGTCTATAGGATCCGTGCTTTGGGACTAGCCCATTCAGTTTCTAGTAGATCTATTGTTTACCATCTGATTTTCCTTGGTTTGATAGCCCCATGGATAGCAAGCCAAATCTGTAGCTAGATCTGGAGAGCTTGTAACCCTGGGACTCCATGGTGACAGCAGTAGTTTACATGTTCTCTCTCAGATCTCTGTGCTATAGATAGACCAATCGGATACCTTATGACCATTTGAGTGGACAAAGTATAATCCTAAGGTGGTGTCCAGCCACATGTCTAAGAAGGATTCTCCTCCTTTGCACATGAGCTTCTAGAGCCTTGTGAGGAGGCTTGTGCAAGAACTGGCTCCCATCTATCTTACTTTACCAATATCAGATGTTAGATCTGATTCCTCTATAGTAATTATAGCTTGAGGCTAAGTAATTGTAGGCCTTTTGTAGCAATGACCTGCTGAATTTAAATTTTTATTCAATCTGTTACTGGTCTTTTTTGTGGGCACAGTTAGCCGTTGGCCTTGGCAAAGCACTTAGGACTTTATGGATTAGAATACCTATAGATGTCAGCCAGATCTGTGCATAGACGTAGGGAGCTTGTAGCACTGGCATTACATAGTGTCTGCAATAGTATTCATGGCCTGCTCTAGTCCAGTGGTTGGGGAAATGATCAGTCCACTCCTCTGGATTAGATTAGCAACTTCTGGCTTGATCAATGGGATTTGACAGACTCTATAAGATAGGTTGTGGCCATTTGAGTGGATAGCCTATAGCCTTAAGAGCATCCCAAATGGCATGGGTTAAGTTGGATATTTCTACCTTGTTGAGGTTAGTAATAGCTTCTCAGCAAGGATCACTGCAGAGACACTCTAAATCAGAGTTATATTACTACATTAACTCTAGCTTAACTTGTTCACTTCCCATCATTTGTATATTTTATTTTGGCACACACCATCACCATCTTCTTCTTATCCCTTTCTTTAGGATAGGGCTGCACTTTTTTCCTCTTTTGTAAGGGTTAATTTAGTGTAGTTGTGACACCCAACTCCCTTTCTTTAGGATTGCCAGATTTGTAGCCCGATCTGGAGGCCTACTATTATAGCCCATTTTGGGTTCTAGATCAATTTCTCTATGGGACAAACTCTTACTTATCAAAACTTGCTACAATAGGCCCTATATCTTGCAGGTCTAGGATGTTTTAGGATTGCTATTTTTACCATATCTTTATCCTCTATTTCACTTTGATGTTGATTTTCTTCCAACACCACATAATAAATCAGCACAATCCCAAAATGCCCATCAACACCCGTATACTTCCTTTTCAGAGAAATTCTTGTTTTTGTGCTTATGGCCCCTATAGCTGATATCTCTTTTGTGCAGAACTATGAGTCGGGCGTGAAACAAGCCGAGTATTATTGCAATATCATTGGTCTTCATGATGTAGAAATGGGAAGTACTTTATTGATTGGCTATGACTTTTTGGTTTGCTACTCTTACTTTCACTTAAACTGATCTCCTGGTATGATGTTTGTAGCGCGCTCGTGAGAAGGAGCTGCAATTGTTACTCGGGAGGCTATCGTAGGCGTGGTCTCGGGTGGGGGAGGTTCGGACATACCAAAGTACCTCGTACCATTGCAAGAAATCCAAGGGTGCTGATAAGGATTAGGCCTTCTTCGATTTGTTTAGAAATTTTTAGACTCTTGGGACATTCATTTTTTGGTTTTTGGAAACATGTAATGGATGATATGACACAATGTTTTGAATGGTTTTCAATTTTTCAGGATGAATGTTAGTGCCCCCTTTTTAATTGCATGTTCCAGCCCCCTTTTGCTTGTTGTAGTATACTGGATCATTTGCAGGATGGGCTCAAATTTTTCTCTGGCCATGCCTTTAATTCCGGCCAAGACTTTAATCTCTGTGCAGATTGTTCCTGAAAGAAGAAAGTTATATAACGGTTAGATGCTGATTCCTTGTATCCCAGCATGTGTTCTAGGATGTTTTAAAAATAAATCATAGGAAATGGAGGTGGGCTGGCTAGGATGCTAGCAAAAAAAACCTCCCCTTCCCTCTCTTTTTCTCTTTGGGTGGTAGTAGTGCTCTGGCATGTGTAACATACATGCCAGACAACTTTTGGGGGAAAATTAGCTTGGCATGTATAACACACACGCCAGGCAAATTCTGGAGGTAAATGGCTTGGTCTGTATAATATGCACGCCAAGTGCCTTTTGGGGAATGTGGGGTCTTTTAAGCTCGAGAATGCACTTATTTCTTCCTCTTTTGTTTTAGACTTGGTATTTTTTCCTGCCATTGTTCATTTTGCTTGCCCATGCATGGGTCCATCGTCCTACATTGAATTGTATCTTGGGAACATCTTTGTATGACAATGGACTTTTAGACCTCACCTGTCGTGGGGGGTCCAGGACCACTATACTTCCCTCCTTCTGCGTGGGGCCCAATTTTCTAAAGAAGTGGCTTGAGAGCTTGAATGAGAGTGAGCTCGTGGGTTTGGATTGGCTTGGATTGGCCTATCTTCCATCTTTCCTTGAAGTTCTTCCAATTTGGGATTTCATCTATGCAGCGACTTCATCTTGGGAAGTTGACACCATGTCTTCCATTTTGGGAACCATGAGTTAACTCCTACTCTCGAGGAGCTCTCCAATCTATCGGGTCTGAAGCTCCATAGAGACTTTGCCAGATTATTGCTAAAACCGGGTTATGCTAAAGCCGTTCACATGACTTTGGGTTTGAAAAAAACCGATTATGAGAAAAGCCTCATTGGTGGGCCCACCAGGTGTTCGATGAAATTCCTGAGAGAAATTTTTGGAGAGGAAAGCCTGCGAAAATTGCCAGTCAAAAACTCTCATAATGTGAAGGCCTTTACCCTTTGCCTTATCTACGAGGTTCTTTTCTACACTGGTGTTGGTGTGTGCTTTTTCTGGGTTCTTCTCGGTTCCCGTTGAATCAGTGGCTTCCAATTCTGTCCTAATGGACTCTAGAGATGCGGCGTTTGGAATAATTAAAGTAAAAAAATAAATAATAACATGGGTTTTCTAGGAGGATTCCTAGTTTATTATGATCGCCAACTGTAGATATTTATCGACACTAAAACATGTCATTGATCATGCTTAAGAGAGGGTGTTGGTTGCTTTTATACTGAATCATCCGCCTGTGAACATCAGCAACGTTCTGTTTCTTTGGGTTAGATAGTTCAATTTTCTTTTTATTCCCCTTTATAGTTATAATTCTGGTCAGCTTAGAATTCCCTGATTCTGTTATGAATTTAATTGTATAGGTTTATTCCAATCCGGTTAAGAGTCCAGTTAATGTTGATTTCCTAATTCTATTAGAAGTGCAATTAATATTAGTTTCCCAATACTACTAGAAGTCCAATTAGTTTCAGTCTCCTATTGGTACAAGGAGTGCATGTATAATAGTTCTGGTGAGACTTTAATTTATTCAGGCATATCAGGTGTACTAGAATTTTGATTGAATAAGGTATAATAATTCTATTTAAATTCTAATTGCAGCAATTATAACAGTCCTGTTAGAATTCTAATTAAAATAAAAGACTAATTTTACCGAAACTCTAATTTAAGCAAAGGAATTAATGCTAATAAAACCTAATTAAGACGAATAAACTAATTTTTACCAAATCTGATTAAAATAAATAAACTAATTTTATAAAAATCTCTAATTAAAGCAATGCATTGACTATGCTAAAAAAAATCTATTTGAAGCAACGAAATTAATCCCATTAAATTTAATTGAAGCAAGGAATTGATCAATTAAATTCAGATTTAAAGAGATTAATCAGTCATACTAAGATTTAAGACAATTAATTAAGTATGCTAAAATAAAATAAACCTACTAATCAATCATACTAAAAATATAAAACCTAAAGCAATTAATTAATTTTGAAATTCCTAAAAAAAAGGGTTTGGGAACACTATGCTAACGAGGATTGGCCTCGTTCCTGAGTACCCTCCATAAGCCCCCTTGGGTAAATTGGGTGGCTGAGATTAAAGATAAACTGAATTTTAGATCGTAAAATAGTATTTTGGGCCTTTCAAAGTTGATTTTAGAATAGTAATTATGAATTAAATTGTAAACTATAATTATAAGACTGAAACTATATTTAGCATTTTTTAGAGATATTAAAATAAGAAATTTAGAATTAAAATTAAATTGTTAGGACTGAATTCGGGTCTGAAATCAGGAAATCAGGCCGTATTATTAGGGATTGGTTTTGAATCAAAGGATTAGACCAGAAATTAATGATAGGACTATAGATTGAGATTTTATAACTGAATTATAGTCGAGAATTGGTATATCGGATCGATAGATTAAGGACTGGTTCTAGAAATAGAGAACTAGAACCAGATATATAGAATTTCGGTCTTAAAAGGGTGCTATGGTCTGAAAATAAAAAAAAATAAAAGAATTCCTAGATCTAGAGATTAGACTCTATGGTTGTAAATAAAAAATTAAATGCTTACCTAGGGTCGGGGCTGCGGAGAGAAATCTCGAAGATTCGAAGCTTGAATCTCGAAATCATGACTAGGTTTCTCTATGGGTTTGACCTAGGAGTTCTCTGGTTTCAGAATCCCAAAAAAATCAGTTCTCTCTCTGAAACTTGCCAGCCTCCTGGGCGAATTAGGAAAAAATTCTTTTATAGGTTTTTCTTCAACTATGCACCATTTTTTAGGTGTTTAACTGAATTACGCGTCAGTTTCCTAGCACTTAATCGCTTTTATTCGATCACCGAGTCAGTGAGCGTCTGGCTGACTTGCTTAGTGAGTTTCCCAGTCCTAACAAAATTAGGGCTAATTGCGTGCGTGATAGAAGGTGTGCAATATGATTAAGCATTTTTCAGAAGCACTTAATCAAGGAAACTTAAGGGTTAAGGGTAGTGAGACTAGATCGGGCGTAGGCCAATTGCGCGCTAGTTTTGTGGTGCTCAATCCGATCGTGCGTCTGATTTCAGGTGCGTGATCGAGTCTCGGATAGGTCTGAGAAGGGAAGTTTGGCCTGAAAGGGGGACTGATTGCACGTTTCTGGTGTGGAGTGCAATCGAATTATGCACGGGGTTTTAGGCACTTAGTTCCGGGTTGTCCGGGTATGGCCTCTAGAATGAAATGCAAGACTATTATTTCAGTCTGTATTCTGACTATATACTATTATTTCAGTGTATAGTCTCCCCATGTTAGGATCTGAGCCATAAAGCTATTATTTCAGCCTATGTTCAGCCATATACTATTATTTTACAGCATGGTTCCCATATCAGGATTAAAAGGATCAAAGATTGACCGAACAAGAAATATATTCTGAGAAGGCAAAATGGGGGTGTCTATAGATGCTCCTCTTCGGCGCGCTCTTGTGAAGTAAGAACGTGTCGAAGAAGTAGACACCCCTAATTCGAGGTGTCTTCTCGCTTCTCTTAGGAAATCATAAATGTAAATTGGTGATGCTGACATAACATGCCTAGCTTTCTTATCTATCAGCGTAAGCTAAAATGGAGCATTTGAAGGGCAAATAGTAGCTGTCGAAGGGCACATTCTGAGTCTGTGAGTGCATGGCGCATCCCGTCACATGGCGCGAGCTAACAGAGGGATATTACATAATTGAGGTACCGGGGTGTCAATCAAATATCAAAAACAAGGTCCAGGGACGGATAATAAAAGAAGAGATAAATATCATGTAATATCGAAGGCTTTTGCAAGTCATGTCAAACTAGGTGCGCCATTGCTCACACCAATGCGCATCAGGCATTCCTTTTCTAATAGGCATTTGTAAGTTCTTAGATTAAATATAGCCAATGTTCAGTTTCCCAAGGGAATAACTGGTTGATTTGGGCTAGTAATTGAGGTGAGGTTTTTTTTTATGAGGTATGCTCAATTGAATTCTACGCAGTGGCATGTGCGCTTGATTCATTCAAAATTGGCCTTTAAGTTGAGGATTCTAATCCTATGATTCTGAACTAATGACTCTACATAGTGGAGTATGCACTTGATTCATTTGGAATTCAGAGGTCAGTAAATCAAGAATTTTAGTTCTAATGTGTTTGAACTAATGATTCTGCGCAGTGGCATATGTGCTTGATCCAATTCCGTACAGTGGGATATGCGCTTGATTGCAAGTTTAGAGGTTGGTATGTAGATTGGGTAGTCTAGGTTGGGTATTCTAAGTCCTAATGTGTCTGAACCAATGATTCTACGTAGTGGAGTATGCGCTTGATCCAATTCTACGCAGTGGTATATGCGCTTGATTGCAGGTTCAGGCAGTATTAAGAGCTAAAGGTTGGGTTCAAGTGCAATTTATGTGCAGGTGATGGGGAACTTAATTAGTTTTTTTTTTTTGGTTTCTTGGTATTTTCTTTTTTTTGGTATTTAGAGAAAGGTGAGTCGGGGTTTATTCATTTTGTTGCTTTGTTTTTCTTTTCTTTTCTTCTTTTCTTCTCCTTTTTTTTTATTTGTTTTTTTTCTTTTGTTTTTTTTTTGTTTTTTTGGGAAAGGAGATTTTTTTTTTGAAATAAAGGGAGTTTTAAAATTTTGAAAATTTAGGGATTTTAACTTAAGATGAATTTGGTGGTAAAACGGCAGAAAATGTGGCTTCCGAGACATCACTGAGCAGATCCACCGGTACAGGATTTGTGGACCCGACCGTTATTGTGGTTGTCAAGACGACACTTAGTATGTCAAATACTACATCTAACCTTCTCGATGAATACTGATGATTGTCTCTTATGGGAGGACTACAGTGACTCGCGAGTCGAGAGATACGAGTTTTGAAAGCATTTGATTTAATCATAGTTAACTATATTGATAGGCAATATCGAGTTATTAAGAAAAATGTGGGTAGTACTTACCCATGGTGATACTTACCTAGGTTGCACACAACTTGTACGGTTTGTGGTGGTGTTGTAGAGTCGCAATGGGATTTTGTGGCTATTACTGTGATGCAGTGCTCCAGATCTGATGTCGCGACGGGACTTTGGAGATTTCTCCTCTTCAGGTGCGCTATGGCAGGACATGGCGGTTGTGATACAATGTCTCGGGATAAATGATGTCGTGATGGGACCTAGGGATTAATTCAAGAAAGGGAGAGAGAGAGAGAGTCTATTGCCTTAGCGATGTGGCATGATCGAGCTTTGCCTCTCTTTGTCGTACGGTGTGGCATGCACTGCATGAGCCTTCTTTTATTTTTGGGTAATGAGGTTTGCGATGGGATGTCAGCTGGATGTTGTTAGCGATGGGACATTGGTAAGATGTTATTTGTGCGATGGAACGTTGTTGTCTTTCTTTGGTGGATCTTGGGTTACAAAAGAAATAGTGTTGCATTGTGATTGATTTCGTCTTTGGGTGGTTTATTTTTAGCTTTTCGCAATGGGTCATGAGGGTATGGTTAATTTATTATGATGGGATTGAGTATTGAGGTGGTATCGATTGTGTACACATTATCATAGTGGGGTCTTCCTTCTTTGCTGGGGTCCTAGGGGCATTGCGGTAAGGGGCGTGTGTCTTACCGCGACGGGACTAAGGGATGATTGACACTATAGGACAGGTATGCCCCTTTTTTTTCTGTCGGGATAGGCTGTGAGGCCACATGATGGGATAAAAGGGTGTGACCGTGAAGTGATAAAATAATCTTGGCCACGATGGGACAAAAGGGTCTTGACCAAGATGGGATACAAAGGTGTAAGGGTGTAGATTTCATCCAAAATTAAGTATAGCGCACCCATTTTTGGTCGCTCAATATGATTGTGGGCCCATTTTCATGCATACAATCTCATACTTGGCATGGGCCGAGTCTCATGCTTGATATCATGCTTGTCGAAGTTTCAGCGGGCACGATTAGTGTCTTTCAGTTTCAAATCGATTCTGGAGTTTCAGGTCTATCGTGGCCTGATCGCGACGATCTTGGAGAGGTGGAGTAAGGAGCATTAGGCACTTCTCTTTCTAGTTGGGATGATGTTACCAACTCAAGAGGACTGGGTTCACATCACCGGTCTTCGTTTTGAGGGTGAGCCGACCACAGGGCGAATGGCAGGGCATTATTTAGAGGTGTGTGAGGAGATCTTGGGTGTGCCGTATAGGTCGAGCGGCTCGGGGCCATGTATAGTTCAAGTCACTTGATTTTTTGATACATTTGTGAGTGGATTTGTCCCCTCGAGGTGCCATTCAGAAGCGAAGGCAACCTATGAGGCGCGTTGTGCAGTAGTGGGGGGTCGGGAGACCGTGGTGGAGCCGGGGGTAGCTGCAGATAGAGTGCTCTAAGCATTTTTGATGCACTTCCTCGGTGTCATACTTTTATCTTCTACTCGAGGATGCATCACCGAGTTATTTTTTATGGTACTTGGGGATCTGGATCGAGTCCTTACCTATGCGTAGGGTGCGGCCGTATTGGCGCCCCTTTATGAGCACCTTTAACGTCAGGGACAAGGTGTCCCATCGATCGGGGGTTTCCTTCCGTTCATCCAGGTGAATTTTAATTAATTGGCATCGTGATGTCTTTAGTTTAGTTAATTTTTAGTCATTTAATGGTAAACATTTCTCCTCGTGTGTCGCTGTTAATGTTATTATTTTCCTTTCAGTTTTAGGTGTATGATCACTTTGCTTTCCTTCATTCGGGGGTTTCGTTGGATGTGAGGTTTACGTTCTCACGGATGCACGCGTGGAGGGAGGCATTGAGGGGTCGTCACTGGTCTTCAAATATTCAGACCGCGCGAGGCCTCTTTGAGGATATGCATGTAGGGTAGGTATAAATTATCACTCGTATGCTTTCTTTTTGTTTTAGTGTTTTAGGATTTAAGTTTTCATTGAGAGATCGGCTCGTTTGTTTGGTTATAGGTGATCTGGAGGCCATGTGAGGATGAGGAGGATGCAGACGTGCCAGTGATTGAGTCTGGCCGACCCTTCTTCGATGGGGACATATGGGTTCACTATTTTAAGAGGGTGGAGTGGATCCACACTTCTCTTACGGTATGACAGTTGGGGGTCGCTCAGGGAGTCCCTCCAAAGATTCACCAGAGAGTGGCGAAGAGGATGACCAGCCCTCTTGGCCAGAATTTTTGTGGTATGGATGGCTCTTTAGATAGCAAATTTTAGAGCTGAGGGAACTAGAGTTAGAGGGGTACACGACTAGGCGGACACCCGGGAGTATGTACGGTGGTTTAGTGCATTAGGTGGCGGGCCCCTCTTCACACGTCCCTTCTATGGGAGCGGCTCTTTCGTGATCGGATGGCCGAAGTCAGTGTCGGCTTTGAGGGAGAGGTTGGCTACATTAGAGCAGGGAATCTCACCGCGAGCGTGCGGGGGGCATTGGATGCTCTCCACAGGGCGATGGAGCGGATGGGGTGTGCTCCTCATCCGGATGAGGAGATGCTGCAGTCTTTAGCCTCCTCAGTCGCTCAGGCCAGGGGAGCGGTGGATGAGTTGGGGATTCGATTAGCAGAGGCTTGACAGCTCTTACTGAGTTAATTTACAGTTTTTTTTTATATTATTATGTGGACTTAGTTTTCTTGTTGTTCTATCGTGGTTGTGGTGTCTCATTTTATTTTGTCTTGAACAGTCTGAGAGGGAAGGTGAGGTCGCTCATCAGGCGGCACTGCTGGATGTCTATCACAGTCAGTAGCTAGCTGACCGGGAGATAGCGGCTAGTCTACGATCTCAGATTGACCGATTGGTAAGCATCTTCATAAGTATGGCTCTGCTTAGTTGTTAGCATTGTGAGCTTGTTGACTGATATGTTTATTATTATTTGTAGAGAGCCAAGCTAGCCGCCAGAGGTTCTGTTCCAACATTTGATCCATCTTCAGTTTCTTCCTCCAGTCGGGAGGATTCAGTGATGGCTCAGCTTCGGGTTGAGCTAGATCATTTGGTAAGTTTCGTTCAATCTATTACATTGTTTACGTCACTGCATTAGTTTATTGAGTGTCATTGTTTTGCTTTCTTAGTAGTTTACTAATATCATGTGGTATTTCAGCGTCAGGTTGCCGAGGATCTTCAGACGAGGGAGGCGACTACTACCTCTCTACGCCCGGAGAGCCAGGTAAAGTTTCTTTTGATGTGGGATAATTCTGTTTTGGTTATTCCATCTTTATCTTGTTCTGACATATCTTGTGTTGAATTATTTAGTTCTTTGTGCAGGCTGTTCCGGATTTCGCTCCCAAGGCTCCCCCTCAGGAGTCTATTCCTATCCTTACTCAGGTATGTTTTAGTTATTGTGTTTGTAGTTTATTTTTCATTATAGTATTTTCTGATGCATTTATCTATCCTTGTTGTAGGCACCTACATTTGCTATGCCTCCTGCTGATCCAATGACCGCTGAGATAGTTGAGAGACTCCTGAGGGAGAGGCTGGATCTGGTATGGTTCTTTCCTTCATCAAAGTTTCTTATTTTGTTCATGTATATATTAGTTTTCGCTTGACTTTGTGTGGTTATGTAGGTTCATTAGCTAGAGGAGGCGCGTCTAGAGGTAGTACAAGCATGCGCCACTCCTAAGGCGAGACGAGTCCTTGGGGAGACGCGGAGTTAGGCTGACTTATTTGTCGAGATGATGGCCACCCAAATGACTCATACTGAGGCATTAGAGGTAGCTCATTAGATGACACTGGCAGAGATGCAGGCGTCCCTAGATCAGCTACAATATCGTCTACTAAGGAGTGAGCGGGGGATATATAGGCTAGCTCATCAGCTTGGTTGATCGGATTTGAGGGCTACGAGTTCTTCGGCTGGGCAGTCTAGTCATACATCACATGATCGTATTAGGGATGATGCTCGTGAGGATGCAATTGTTCGTGAGGTTCTTGTGAGATATCCTCCTCATTCTTGATAGAGGCGGTCTGTCAGCTAAACGAGTGAGAGGGGATCTGTGGCAGGGCCTCGTCGCTTAGATAATGAAGGCAGAGGAGGGTGAAAGAGAGATGGAATAGGGGTAGTGGGTGCTGGAGTATAAGGTGGGGGGGCTGAGGTGGCTGCTGCAGCAGTGGTGGTAACAGGCTCTGGAATCTCCTCTGTAGTGACAGGGGTGGGCCTTATAACAGCTGCCTCTTCTGCTTGCTTGGGAAGGGCCTGAGTCTCAGCCTTCTTCTTCTTCTGTGCTTCCATCAGGCTTCTGCTGATTCCCCATTGCCTCTTGGCGAAAGTAGTAGGGGCAAGGGTGGTAGTCTCCTCTGATTTTGCTATCTTGTACCCCCCCTTTAGTAGCAGCTTGGTGATGACTCTGGCATAGGGGAGTGTGTGTGGCTTCTTGTTCTGCCCCAATTTCTCCACCAGGTCCTTCATTGCCTCAAAGATTAACCATGCTGCATGGAAGCCTTGGCGCAGAGAGAAAGAATAGACAGCATTCGCAATGGGAGCTCCCCTCTCCTGCTGATGTCCTGAGCAGTAAATGTTCTTTCTCAGAACTTGGTCGATGAACAGGAGTCCAGGCTCCAACTCTCTTCTTCTGATTGAATCCCCTGAGGCCTTTAATCCTCTAGTCAGAGTTCTTGCAATCGTATCAATTAAGGCACTCAGGGGGGAGCCATATCCACAACTAGGGTCGAATGCGGCTAGGATGCCCAATACCTCTACAATCAGCTTGGGGCTCACTAACATCTCAAAATCATCAATCAACACCAGAAAACATAATTGCCCATCCTTGTCCTTGATTACCCTGATGTGCTGATAAAATAGTTGCACTAGCCTAGTGTAGGCTAGTGCCAGAATTCCTCTGATCAAGGGTGTCAGGCTCGCCTTGCTCATAAATTGAACGACAGGGGCAGAGAGAGGCTCCTTCTCAAAGAAAGGTAGGTCGAAAGTTGTTTCAGGATCTAATGAGATTGAAGCCATGAGCTTGAAAGGTGTAGAAAACTTAGGGGTTGGCTCCTCCACCTCCTCTACCACCGCCTTCCCTCTTTTCTGTGTCTTTGAAGTCTTAACCTTCTTAGCAGACGGCTCAACAGGGGCCTTATCCTTGCCCCTCTTCTTTGGTGCACTCTTGGGGGCCATTCCAAACTCTACTTTTGAATATGAGAAATGGAGACAGAGATTTGGGTGCTTACCCTAAAATCCTAGGGTTTGGTTTGATCTGACGCACAGTGCACCACGAGAGCTCTGAGTAGAGGGCAACTGATGGGGATGACTTTGGGAACAAATCTGTAAATTCCTGGTGTTAATGATGGGTTGTAGAGTGGATGCTGGAGGAGAGAGGTAGAAGAGCGTCGGAAGCTAGGGTTTTGTAGGGTGAAGAAGGAAGAGAGTACTGGAAATGGAGACAAGCGCGGGGTTAAAATACTTATCGCGAAGCTTGGCGCGCTTTAGAAATATTTGGTCTCAAGATTGGAAATGAACCTAGCGAAGGTGCTATTCAACTTGGAGTGCGCGACAATCTCCCAGGTTGACCTTGGAGCTCGCGACAACATGTGACGCATTCCATGTGAATTGCGCGAGAGGTTCTCAGGTCTCCTTTTGGATTGTGCGAACAGCTCTGAGGTTCACTTTGATTCTTGTGATAGCCTTTAAATCTCGTGATAGCTAATGAAGTATTCCTTTTGAATTGCATGAGAGTCTCTCAGGCTTCCCGCTGAACCTCGCGACAGCTAATGAAATGCTCTATTTGGATCGCGCGAGGGGTTCCCAGGTTTACTTGAATCTCGCGACAGCTATTGAATGGTTCTATGTGAACTGCGCTAGAGTCTCTCAGGCCTCCTTTTGAACCCAGCGAAAACAAAGTAGTAAACATAGAGCATGTGCTCTCTGTTCTGCCATTTCCATTGATGTTGAGGTTGGATCCTAGGCATGACTTTCACCACTAGGGGTACCCCCAAACACATTAAAATCAACCATTCAAGCAAAGTCAACAAAAATCACCCTCCCACATTATGCATTCAAGCAAAAATAATCAATCCAAGAGCAGTAATCATCAAACCAAGCAAATAAAATTCAAACCAGACAGGTCCAGATTCAAGTGAGGCCACTAAAATTTCCTAGAGAATGTGAACAAAAGAAACCAAGACAAATCTAACAAAACCAAGGTACATATGATACAATATTGACAAACCTGTGGATCGGTTTAATGAAGGATCCCCTTGAAAGTGAATGGTGTCCATGGGTTCAGCAGGTTTTTCAAAACAAGGCTTAAGCCTCTGACCATTTACCTTCAAGGTTTTTCCAAATTTGGGATCCTTGATTTCCACAGCACTAGATGGGGAAACACTCATGAAAATGTAGGGACCTTCCCATCTGGATTTCAGCTTGCTAGGAAAAAATTTAAGTTTGGAGTTAAACAACCAAACCTTGTCACCAGCTATGAAGCTCTTTCTCAACAGCCCCTTGTCAAAGAAAGCTTTGGACCTTTCCTTGTAGATCCGGGCATTGGCATATGCATCCATCCTCAGCTCATCCAATTCTGACAGCTGCAGCAACCTGTGATGACCAGCAGAAGTTAGGTCTAGATTTAAAGGTTTAATGGCCCAATAGACCCTGTGTTCTAACTCTACTTAGAGATGACAAGCCTTGCCATAAACCAGTCTGAAAGGGGACATCCCAATGGGAGTCTTATAGGCAGTTCTATAAGCCCAAAGTGCATCATTAAGCTTTTCAGCCCAGTCCTTCCGGTCAGTCCTCACAGTCTTCTCAAGGATGTGCTTGATCTCCCTATTTGAAATTTCAACTTGCCCACTGGTTTGTGGGTGGTAGAGAGTAGCAATCCTATGGTTGACAAAATATTTCTTGAGCAAGCTCTCAAAATTTCTGTTGCAGAAATGGCTACCCCCATCACTGATAATGGCTCTAGGGGTGAAAAATCTTGAGAAGATATTCTGCTTTATAAACTTGAGGACACCTGATTATCATTTGGTTCTTGTGGAAACAACTTCTACCCATTTTGAAACATAATCCACTGCCACTAAGATGAAATGATAACCATTGGAAGGAGGAAAGGGGCCCATAAAGTCAATAGCCCAGACATCAAATAGTTCCACAACAAGGATGGGCTGCAAAGGCATTGAGTTTCTCTTGGATAGCCCTCCTAATTTCTGACATCTTTCACAGGTCCTGCAATATGTATTGGCATCTCTGAATAGAGAGGGCCAATAGAGCCCACACTACAAGATTTTGTCAGCTATTTTTCTTCCACTAAAGTGACCCCCACAGGCATTTTCATGGCACATGGCCAGAATACTGGGGACATCACTTTCTGGAATACATTTCCAGATGATTTGGTCTGCACAATACTTGTATAAGCAAGGTTCTTCCCAGAAAAAGAATTTGACCTGTGAGAAAAATAGGTCTTTGTCCATTTTTGTCCAATGGGCAGGAATCTTGCCTATAACTAGATAATTAACAATGTGTGCATACCAAGGAACCAAGGATTGGATGGCAAACAATTGCTCATCCGGGAAGACATTATTTGTAGGATCATCAATACATTTCTCCAACACAATTCTGGACAAGTGGTCAGCCACCACATTTTCCACAGCCTTTTTATCGTTGATTTCAATGTCAAACTCCTGCAACAGGAGTATCCATCTAATCAGCCTGGGCGTAGCATCCTTCTTGGACAATAGGTACTTCAATGCTGAGTGGTCAATGAAGATTACAGTTTTAGACCCAAGTAGGTAAGGTCTAAATTTATCCACAACAAAAACCATTGCCAGAAGCTCTTTCTTAGTTGTGGTGTAATTCAGCTGAGCTTCAGCAAGTGATTTGTTGAGATAGGTAATGACCACTGGCAACTTATCTTTTCTCTGACCTAAAACAACACCTATTGCCAAGTCGGATGCATCACACATCAACTCAAAGGGCAGTGCATAGTCAGGTGTTCAGAGTACAGGGGCAGAGGTGAGGTAAATCTTCAAAGTTTCAAAACCCTCAAGACATTTAGCAGAAAAGTCAAAGGGCACATCCTGATAGAGCAAGTGGCACAATGGTTTAGCAATTTTGCTGAAGTCTTTAATGAACCTCCTGTAGAATCCATCATGTCCAAGAAAAGATCTGATTTGTTTGACTGTTCTTGGAGGGGGAAAATTTGCAATGAGGTCAACTTTGGCCTTATCTACCTCAATCCCATATTTAAAGACTACATGGCCCAACACAATACCTTGTGTTACCATGAAGTGACTCTTTTCCCAACATAAGACCAAATTGGTCTCTTCACATCTTTGCAAGACTAGGTGGAGGTGTTGCAGACATTGGCCAAAACTATCCCCATATATAGAAAAATCATCCATAAAAATTTCCAAGAATTTGTCAATCATATCAGAGAATATGGCATACATACACCTCTAAAAAGTAGCTGGGTTATTACACAGCCCAAAAGGCATCCTTCGGTAAGCAAAGTTGCCAAAAGGACAAGTAAATGTAGTTTTCTCTTGATCAAGAGGGTGTACAGGGATCTGGTTGTACCCTGAGTACCCATTGAGAAAATAGTAAAAAGCTATTCCAGCCAACTTATTGTTGCTACCCCAGCTGTGCTTTCTTTATTTGTTTGTGGTAAAAGAAATTTAAAATCAAAATAAAATGGAGATGAAGTCAGCACAACTGAGAAGTCCTAGACCTGCAAGATACAGGGTCCATTGTGGCAAGTTTTGATAAGTAAGAGTTTGTCCCACAGGGAAAGATGATCTACAGCTCCAAGGGAGCCATCTCTAGTAGTCCCTCCAGATCTGACTACAGATCTGGCAGTCCTTAAGGGAAGGGAGTTTAAGGTCACTTAGTTTACAGATCCTAAGGTAGCCTAATGTCTAAACAACAGAAAGGGTTGAGAGGATGGATGGAGTGTGGAAAATAAATATAAAAGGGTGAGAAGTATGCTATTGAGCCTAGATCAGAGGAGTTTTATAACTCATATTCAGATATGATGTTATAGAAATCCTGCCCAATGGCTACGTTATCACCACTGAGGAGAAAGGATCCAACCCATCTCTCTGCCATGATTCAATCCCTTAAGGTTATAACCTGTCCACTCAAATGGTCACAGACTATCCCATAGGGGAACCATAATCCAGGGATGGGTCAAAACGAGTTAATCATTGTAGGCACTATTTCGTCCAGGCTACCAGCTCAAGAATCCATAGGGAACTTCAACCTCTAAATCTCTATGTGTGGGGCTAAGTATATCATATAGGACCATGATAGCCTGCATTACAACCTTCGATCTAGCTGTCCATTTCTTGAGTGAGGCTACAATGGTCCAGTCACAAGCCTACAATCATTATAACCAGATCAGATCTAACATCTGATAGCGGATCTATACAAATATAGGGGAGTCTACATCTGTACAATCTCCCACCAGGCTAATACAAGCTTAGGTGCAGAGAAGAAGGATCCATCTTGGATCGGTGGATTAGAATCACCCTAAGGCTAAACCTGTCCACTTGAATGGTCACAGACTATCCCAGAGGCTATCCTCCTCACGGAGCCCAAGACAAAACAGGAATATCGCTGCCACCACCATGGTCACAAGGCTACCAACTCAAGCTCTCATGGGGATTTCTGATCTAGTGGGTCCTGTGGTGGGGCTAAGGCTGTATAGGACCATGATAGCCCAGACACATAGAACCAGCAAGATATTGAGTACAACCTTCGATCTAGCTGTCCATTTCTTGAGTGAGGCTACAATGGTCCAGTCACAAGCCTACAATCATTATAACCAGATCAGATCTAACATCTGATAGCGGATCTATACAAATATAGGGGAGTCTACATCTGTACAATCTCCCACCAGGCTAATACAAGCTTAGGTGCAGAGAAGAAGGATCCATCTTGGATCGGTGGATTAGAATCACCCTAAGGCTAAACCTGTCCACTTGAATGGTCACAGACTATCCCAGAGGCTATCCTCCTCACGGAGCCCAAGACAAAACAGGAATATCGCTGCCACCAGCATGGTCACAAGGCTACCAACTCAAGCTCTCATGGGGATTTCTGATCTAGTGGGTCCTGTGGTGGGGCTAAGGCTGTATAGGACCATGATAGCCCAGACACACAGGTCACTTGGATCTGAGTGGCCCTTAGAATCAGTCCTCCATTGCTTTGAATCACAGCCAAAGCAATGGCGGATCACAAGGCGACCTTACACAAATCCCATAATGTAAAAATCCTATTACAAAACATCCATTAAACTAGTTCAAAATGCATACAAAGACATAGCCAGCAAGTGCTGGACTATGGAGAGAAGGAAAAAGAAAAAGAAAACTACTTATAGCTACAAAAGAAAAGAAAAACGATCTCAGATCAAATCTTCAAGAGATGAGATGTGTTCCAAGATCTCTAAACCCAAGCTAAGTATGGGTTTATATAGCAGTGGTGTGGCAGCGCATTAGGGTTAGGAAACCCTAATTTTAACGATGCCACGTGGCCTAATAGTGATCCTTGGATGCCTCGGGGCACGTGCACAGAGATTTAAGCGTGGGAGTGCGTGCCCTAATCGCTGAAAATTCCCAGAAAGTCCTCTACTGAAGCGATGGAAGTTGAAGTTCAGAGCTTCACTAGGTAGCTATTATTTCCCAGACTTGTCGTGTGGTAGCTCTAGCTCTTCACGAGGATGGTTTGCCATTGAAGCTTCAACCGTCGCGAGGTTGCCTTGGTTTGCTCTTCAGGCACTCGCGCGATAGAGAATTGTGCTCTGTTGGATTGGGCTTTGTGAGGTTGATTAGACATCAAAGCCTCAGATGTCGCAGGGTTGGAGTTCAAGCAATCGCGAGGTAGCTGCACATTCGCTGGGTTGATCTTTGCGAGGATGGATTTGAATAGCGTGAGAATTATGCGAGGAGTTCTCTTCTAATATTTTCATCCTGCGGCTACTGCGCGAAGAGTCTTCTGAAGCTCTCTCCCCTCAGCCGTTCTGAGTGAATTGAGCGAGGCTGCGCGATGTGTTCTACTCTTGAGCTTCGCGAGAGTTGCGCGAGTTTGTGCTTCTAAAGCTCTTCAGTCACTCAACTGCGCGAGAAGTTGTTGTAAAGTCTTGGGAAGCTCAGTTGCACTGCGCGAGGCATATTTCTCCTTAATCCTCTAACGCTTGGGTCAGCTGTGCGAGACTCATTTCAGGTCTGGATTCAGAGTCTATCCTTCTGAGGGACTTCTGGTGCCAAAACAGGCTCCTTAACAGGATTCCTGGCCTTATTTCACTGCTGATTATTACCTACATAAAACACTTAACAAGAACTTATTAGATGGCTAAGGGTCTAATCAAAGGTTAAGTTAAGGGGTGAAAAGTGGTACTTTTCAGGTCTTAACACACCCCCAAACCTAATCTTTGCTAGTCCCTTAGCAAAGCTACATTAAATCTACTATAAAAATTAAATGCCACTTTCGTAGGGAGCACGGATACATTTAGCATATGTACCAAGCCTTTTAAACCCCTAGGTGATCCCTAGTGGAGGAGTGAAGTCTCCTGAGGGTTTTCAGTGAAGACACCCACAAACTTCTCAATGAAACAGTTAACAAAAGTGCAATATCATCAAGTGAACAGTCAAGGAGCAGACTTAGTTTACTCTTGAATCAGTAAAAATAAAAGAAATTTAATCCATTGGTTGCACAAAAATTTAAACAGCATAAACTTCTCATGAATGCACAGCATTTCCAATCGATTCTGACCATAGAAAATTGCACAAGTGTGTGCCAGCACTGAGCTCATCATCAGATCAAAAATTAGGTTATAGGTCATACCTAATGCATTCAAGATCAGACCCAAAAACTTTCCAGGGCATACTCTCATAAGGCACTTGTTGAGGGGTTCATTTGCTCTTAGGCTCAAGAGCAGTTACATCCCCCAAATGGGTCTGTAAGCATGAGCATAGGCAGAGTTCTGAAGTTCTGGCATCATTGACAGATCCTCACCATAGATTGGGTAACTCTTTATCTCCACATGACAGCTCACTCAACTTTGGATCACAAGGGCTTTTAACAGGGCTAGAATGTGGCTTATGGAGTGGGGTTAAAAAGAATGGAAGGTTAAAAAGGGGTTCAAAATTAAGAAATCAGTAGGTGAAGGAGGTGGTTCATGACTTCACCTTCTTTGAGATTTTCATATTTGAAGTGATCAGTTTCTCTTCTTGATTTTGATTTTCCAATGAAAGTTCCCTCTTGACTCCTCTCTTACTCCTCTTCATTATTATTTTTATTTCTTTCTGATGGAATTTTCTTCTTTTTATTTTTGTTTTTGCTTTTCTGAAATGCCACCATGTTCTCAGTTACCATACTGCCAGAATTTTTAGATACTTCTTCTCCATTCACCTAATGTTAACCATAGCTAGTCCATCTTCAACTCTTTCTCCTTTACCTTCTGAATTCTCAGAGTGAGGGTAGACTGAATCAGGTTCATAGGTTCAGGTACAAGTACTCAGGTGTATTTTGAAGAAATTCAGGATTTAAAGCTCAAAGGGGGTATGGACAAGGGCAGTTGCTTTAGGGTTGGTCTTTTTAGGCTCAAACTATCCAAGAGAAGGCCTTGATCCTTTCCTAAGTCTCATGAGTGTTGTCAATTGTTTCAACTTGGAGTTGCCTAACTTCTAGTGAGCACAGTGACTCAGCCAGTCCTTAGAACTAGAAGAAATTGCCTTAGTTACTCCTCAAAGAATAGAAAAAAAAATTTTGTAGGCCCAATTCTCACTGGTTATGGTCTTCCTTTGAACTTTTAAGTATGTCCTCACCTTTTTCTCTCTCTAATGATTCACTAAGTGCTGATACAAGTGAGTTTCCTTGGTGATCTCGTCATGGAAATGTGAAATATTAAAAGTTTATAATGTCTAAAGTTTGCAGAAATTTTAAATTTCTTATTTGTCATGATTCTTAAGTGAACATAGATCCATTTCCATATTACTCACATGACTCTGCTACACTTAGGTTAACTATTCCATTGGCAGGGTTTGCCTGCCACACCTCCAAACCTATGAGGAGCAGTGTCCGCACTGGTTCAAAGTGAATGTGCAGCAGATTTATTGATGGTAAAAAGAAAAGAAAATAACATGGAATAAAACACAGAAATAACAGACAGAACAGAAAAAGAAAAAATATTTAACTAAAAACAAAAAGAAAAAAAAGTACAAAGAAAAAAAGGAAAATCCTAAGAAGAAGGTGGATATGGTTTAAGAAGATGGAGTCTGGGGAGGTGGTGGGGGAGGCTGAGTAGGTGGAGGAGAGGAGGGAGATGGTGCTATTCAAATTTATCTAACTAATTTACAGCTATTCAAAGAATACATTTACAACTATCCTAGATACTGCTAGAGAATTTTCAAGAAAGATAGACAGAGTTTTAAAAGTTAGAGAGTTTGCAAACAGAGGTAACTATGCTCCAATTGCAGTCCAACTGTCCTTCACTGCTGCTGTCTAGATCTGCACAAAAAAAATTCACAAATACATCAGCAGTATCAATTATTCTTAACTACTAAAGAATAATAAAACTACAAAAACTTAGGGTCTACTAATAGATCAACTTTCCCCGGCAACGGCGCCAAAAAGTTATTGCTACCCCACTTGTGCTTTCTTTATTTGTTTGTGGTAAAAGAAATTTAAAATCAAAATAAAACAAGAGATGAAATCAGCACAACTGAGAAGTCCTAGACCTGCAAGATACAAGGTCCATTGTGGCAAGTTTTTATAAGTAAGAGTTTGTCCCACAGGGAAAGATGATATACAGCTCCAAGGGAGCCTTCTCTAGTAGTCCCTCCAGATCTGACTACAGATCTGGCAGTCCTTAAGGGAAGGGAGTTTAAGGTCACTTAGTTTACAGATCCTAAGGTAGCCTAATGTCTAAACTACAGAAAGGGTTGAGAGGATGGATGGAGTGTGGAAAATAAATATAAAAGGGTGAGAAGTATGTTATTGAGCCTAGATCAGAGGAGTTTTGTAACTCAGATTCAGATCTGATGTTATAGAAACTCTGTCCAATGGCTACGTTATCACTACTGAGGAGAAAGGATCCAACCCATCTCTCTACCATGATTCAATCCCTTAAGGTTATAACCTGTCCACTCAAATGGTCACAGACTATCCCATAGGGGAACCACAATCCAGGGATGGGTCTAAACAACTTAATCATTATAGGCACTATTTCATCCAGGCTACCAGCTCAATAATCCATAGGGAACCTCAACCTCTAAAGCTCTATGTGTGGGGCTAAGGTTGTATAGGACCATGATAGCCCAGACACATATAACCAGCAAGAGATTGAGTACAACCTTCGATCTAGGTGTCCATTGCTTGAGTGAGGCTACAATGGTCCAGTCACAAGCCTACAATCTCTATAACCAGATCAGATCTAACATCTGATAGCGGATCTATACAAATATAGGGGAGTCTACCTCTGTATAATCTCCCACCAGGCTAATACAGGCTCAGGTGCAGAGAAGAAGGATCCATCTTGGATCGGTAGATTTGAATCACCCTAAGGCTATAACCTGTCCACTTGAATGGTCATAGACTATCCCAGAGGCTATCCTCCTCATGGAGCCCAAGACAAAACAAGAATATCGTTGCCACCACCATGGTCACAAGGCTACCAGCTCAAGCTCCCATGGGGATTTCAGATCTAGTGGGTCCTGTGGTGGGGCTAAAGCTGTATAGGACCATGATAGCCTAGACACACAGGTCACTTGGATCTGAGTGGCCCTTATAATCAGTCCTCCAATGCTTTGAATCACATCCAAAGCAATGGCGGATCACAAGGCAGCAGCCTTGCACAGAGCATATCACATTCAAACACAAATCTCATAATGTAAAAATCCTATTACAAAACTTCCATTAAACTAGTTCAAAATGCATACAAAGACATAGCCAGCAAGTGCTGGACTATGGAGAGAAGGAAAAAGAAAAAGAAAACTACTTACAGCTATAAAAGAAAAGAAAAACGATCTCAGATCAAATCTCCAAGAGATGAGATGTGTTCCAAGATCTCTAAACCCAAGCTAAGTATGGGTTTATATAGCAGTGGTGTGGCGGCGCATTAGGGTTAGGAAACCCTAATTTTAACGATGCCACATGGCCTAATAGTGATCCTTAGATGTCTCGAGGTGCGTGCATAGAGATTTAAGCATGGGAGTGCGTGCCCTAATCGCTAGAAATTCCCAGAAAGTCCTCTGCTGAAGCGATGGAAGTTGAAGTTCAGAGCTTTACTGGGTAGCTATTATTTCCCAGACTTGTCGCGTGGTAGCCTATGCTCTTCGCGAGGATGGTTTAACATTGAAGCTTCAACCGTCGTGAGGTTGCCTTGGTTTGCTCTTCAGGCAGTCGCGCAGTAGAGAAATGTGCTCTCGCTGGATTGGGCTTCGCGAGGTTGAGTAGACATCAAAGCCTCAGATGTCGCTGGGTTGGAGTTCAAGCAGTCACGAGGTAGCTGCACATTCACTGGGTTGATCATCACGAGGATGGATTTGAATAGCGCGAGAAGTTCTCTTATAATATTTGCATCCCGCGACTACTGCGCGACAGCTGCGCCAAGAGTCTTCTGAAGCTCTCTCTCCTCAGCCATTCTAAGCAAACTGCACGAGGCTGCTCGATGTGTTCTACTCTTGAGCTTCACGAGAGCTGCGTGAGTTTGTGCTTCTGAAGCTCTTTAGTCACTCAACTGCGCGAGAAGTTATTGTAAAGTCTTGGGAAGCTCAGTTGGACTGCGCGAGGCATATTTCTCCTGAATCCTCTAATGCTTGGGTCAGCTGCGTGAGGCTCATTTCAGGTCTGGTTTCAGTGTCCATCCTTCTGAGGGACTTCTGGTGCCAAAACAGGCTCCTTAGCAGGATTCCTGGCCTTATTTCACTGTTGATTATTACCTAAATAAAACACTTAACAAGAACTTATTAGATGGCTAAGGGTCTAATCAAAGGTTAAGTTAAGGGGTGAAAAGTGGTACTTTTCAGGTCTTAACACTTATCCAAAATTTGATCAATGAATGGGAGAGGGAAGTGGTCTTTTCTAGTCTTAGAGTGGTCTCCCTGGCTGGTCTCAGCTCTCCAGACTCAGTTGTGATAACTGTTATGCCAGATTTCTTGGGCACCACTTGGATAGGTGCCACCCATTCAAAATCAGAAATGAGGTAAATTACCCTAGCATCTAGCAATTTGATGATTTCTTTTAGGACCACTTCCTGTATGTGAGGATTTAATTTCCTCTGTATTTCCCTGGAGGGTGTTGAGCCCTCCTCTAGATGGATCCTGTGCATACAGATTGATGCATCTATCCCTCCTAGATCAGCAATGGTCCAGCCAATTGGCTTTTTATGCTTCCTTAAGACTGTTAGTAATTCCTCCGATTGCTCATTGGTAAGAGAGGAGATAATTACAGAAAGTTTTTCATCTTTCTCAAGGAAAGCATATTTCAATGTATCTGGAAGCTTCTTGAGCTCCAGATCAGGGGCTTGTTGGATGGATGGCAGGATTGGTGGTTTGTTTGTTTGAGAAAGGGGTAGCAATGTAGGTTTCCAAATGGAATGCTGCACTAAGCCCACAGAAGACTTCAATGTGGACATATCTTCTGGCATTACAGTTGGGCTTCCTTCCTCTACCATGTCCCAAACTTCAGTTAAACTCGTGACAATGTTGCTCCACTCCAGCAGAGTGGGCAATTCTTCTTCAACAACTTCTTCTAGTACATCCACTGCAAAGCTTTCCTCATTGTCCAGTTGAGGGTACTTTGCACTGTTGTACACATTAACCTCAACCTTCATATGTCTGAAAGTTACTTCCATGATCCCTGACCTGCGTTGAATGCATGCATTGGCAGTGCCCAAGAATGGCCTGCCCAAAATAACAGGTATAGGGGATGTACTCTTATTGCAGCCCATGTCCAAAACAAGGAAGTCTGCAGGGTAGAAGAACTTGTCCACCCCTACCAAGACTTCCTCAACCACTCCCATGGGTCTCCTTTCAGACCTATCAGCCATCAACAGCACAATGGGGGTGGGTTTTAGCTCTCCCAAACCTAGCTGCTGATACACATTGTATGGCAGCAGGCTAACACTGGCTCCAAGGTTTAGAAGGGCCCTTCCAATTGTGTGGTCTCCAATTATGCAGGGAATAGTGGGTATCCCTGGGTCTTACAACTTCTCAGGCATTGTCATGTTTAATACAGAATTAACTGTATCAGTTGCAAAGACCTTTTTGGAAAAATGGTCTCTAGCTTTTCTTTTCTAAGTGTTAAGACCTGAAAAGTACCACTTTCCACCCCTTAACTTAATCTCTGTTAGACCCTTAATCATTTAATAAAAGTGTTTTAAGCATGTTCTGTAGGTAATAAGCAGCAGCTGCCAATAAACCCCTAACCATGCCAAGAAACTCACTGTTGCCCCAGAACTACCTCAGCAGAATAAAGGATGAACCCAGACAGAGAGTTGGCTGAAGCACAGGCACAGCCAAGCAGAAATAAATCAAGAAGAATGCCTCGCACAAATGTCACAGGGTTCAATTGAGCCAGAGATAATGCCTTCGCGCAGTTATCGTGGTCTTCTGGAGGAAGCACAACAACTGGTCGCGCAGTTTGCGCGCCATTCTCACGCGATTTGGTGCCAGAAAGAATTAAAAATCAGGCTTCATGAGGTCCTCGCGAGGCTCAGTCTAAAGCATTCGCACAGTCTCGCGCAGCTCAAAAGAAGAATCGTTAAGCTTCGCGCGACTCACTCAGAAGAGAGAGCTTTAGGCCTGCGCGTAGTTGTCGTGCAGTGGCCGCGAGATACAGACCTTCAGAGAAATACTCGCGCAACCCAGAAACTCATGAACACTGCTTCTTCGCGAGGATCTCTCACGAGATTCACCAAGGGACGAATCGCGCGAGTAATCTCGCAATAGCCATTTGTATTCCGCGATGACTAAAATGCCAATCCCGCGACTGCATGAATTTCAAGTCAATTCAACCCCGCGACGCCAATTCTACCACGCGGAAAGATCTAAAATCATTTCTACCCAGCGAGGATCGAATTCTAAATTTCTCCCCACTTCTGTAAGGGCAATCTGGGAATCTCCAGCAATTAGGGCATGCACTCTAATGCTTCAATCTTTGTGCACACGCCCCGAGGCATCCAAGGGACAAGAATGGGCCACAATTACATTGAGAAATTAGGGTTTTCCTAACCCTAATTGGAGGGGAAGCCGATTGCTATATAAGCCTAAGCCTAGCTTAGGTTTGAGGATCAACTCTCTTTGGGACTTGGCTTCTGTGCTTCTTCTCCAAAAACCAACTGTAGAATTACAGTAGGTTAAGGTTAGGGTTTAGGAGTTTTCCTCTTTTTTTTCCTTTTTCTTTCTCTCCATAGTCCAGCATTTGCTGGCTATGACTTTTGTATGATTATCCGGTATAGATTTTAATGGAGTTTTTGTAATAGGATCTGTTGCATGTATGGGATGTTGTTTTTGTTGTGAGTTGTGCTGTACAAGGCTGCTACCTTGAGATCCTCCATTGCTAAGTTGTTTTGTAAGCAATGGAGGATTGCTTCTAAGGTACTATTTAGATCTAAGTGACCTGTGTGTCTAGGTTAGGCACTTTGCAGGCCTTCCCCTACCACCACTAAATCTGAATCCCCATGGGAACTTGTGCTTGTAGCCTTGTGAACATGGCAGCGACAGCAATGTTCCTGTTCTGTCTTAGACCTTCATGAGGAGGATAGCCTCTATGGATAGTCTGTGACCATTCAAGTGGATAGATTATAGCCCTAGGGTCAGGCCAATTCATGGAACTAAGATAGATTCTTCTTCTCTGCACTTGTGCTTGTAGCCTTGTGGGAGATTGTGCAGTGACAGACTCCCCTATAGTTGAATAGATCCACCATTAGATTGCAGATCTGAGTTGGCTGTAGAGATTGTAGGCTTGTGACTGAATCACTGTAGTCTTTCTAAAGCAGTGAACAACCATGCCTAAAAGCTAGTACTCAAACTCTTGCTAGTCCTGTGTGTCCAGGCTTGTGCACTTTGTAGGCCTAGCCCCACACACAGAACTTTAGAGGATGAGGTTCCTATGGATTCTTGAGCTTGTAGCCTGGATGAAGTAGTGCCTACAATGGTAAACTTGTTCTGACTCATCTCTGGATTGTGGTTCCCCTATTGGATAGTCTGTGACCATTTGAGTGGACAGGTTATAGCGTTAAGGGATTGGATCATGGCACAGGAGTGAGTTAGATTCTTTCTCCTCTTTGGTGATAATGTAGCCATTGGATAGGATTTCTATAGCAACAGATCTGAGTTTGAGTTACAAGACCCCATCAGATCTGTATCTAATAACATACTTCTCACCCTTTTTCATTTATTTTCTCACTCCACCACTCTTCTTAACCCTTTCTGTAATCTAAACAGTCAATTGCCTTAGGATTAAGATTATAGTGACTTTTAATCCCCTTCCACTTAGGATTGCCAGATCTGTAGCTAGATCTGGAGAGCCTACTAAGGATAGCTCCCTTGGAGCTTTAGATCAACTTCCCTGAGGGACAAACTCTTACTTATCAAAACGTTCTACAACAGGCCCTGTATCTTGCAGGACTGTGCATATTTTAGGCTTGCTGCTTCGTATTCATCACTCTACTTCTCACTCATTTTTCATTTACCCCATTCTTATCACTGTCTTCAATAAAGTCAGTAGCAAGCACTTAAAATAGACCAACACAAGGTCTTTCAAAAATTTTGCATAGGCTGGGACCTGTCGAATTGCATCAAGCAGGGGCAAATTGGTTTTTACCTGCTTAAAGGTCTCCATCATTTCCACTATCTGTGCATTCCCCTTATCAAAAGGGGCAGGGCCAGACAAAGCCTGAGGAAATGGCAACTTAGGTACTGCTGGGTCCTCAGCTGCAAGCCTATGACTAAACTTTTATTTTTTTCTTTTTTCATCTTTTATTTCCTACTGAGGCTCAACTACAGCCTCTTTATTTTTCCCTTGTTGCAGGGTAGCAGGCAACTCCTGGCTCTGTGGTCTAACAAAGTCTCTTTCTCTTTCATTCGAAAGTTCTTTGGAAATGACTTCTCCTTGTTCCTTTCTCATTTGGTTATCTACCTGCCTGCCAGACCTTAGGGTTGTGATAGCATTAGCACCCTCAAAACTTGAGGAGCCTTCTCCAATCGAATATTGGCCCTTAGGGTTAGCCACTGGCTGGCTTAGCAACCTACCCTCTTCTCTTTTAGCCAAGGCATTGGATATTTGGCTAAGTTGTTCTTCTATTTTCTTTATGCTTTAACTGTGAGAAGTCACAGTCTGAGTCAAGACTCCAAGGCTTTGCAATGAGGTCAAAACTTGGTCCTCGAAAGAAGCATGAGGGGCTGAGGTGGGGGAACTACCAACTAATTTTGCTGCTGGGGTTGCTGCTGATGCTGGAAATTTGACCTTAGGGCATATCCCTAGTTAAACTGCTGCAGTGGCCTTTGAGGTAAGGCCAACATCTGTTGTGGTTGCATATAATTGTCTTGTCTCCACCTCAAATTTGGGTGGTCTCTCCACTGGTAACCAGCATTTTGGTGCTGGTATCCATATGGTTGTTTGTTGTAGCCACCAGATTGTTGCTGGCCAAATGATTGGGTAGCAGCAGCTTATTCCATTACAGACTCAAGATATTGCCCTGTAGATGGGCACTCTTCCACTGTGTGTTGTGGAGATTGGCATATCAGACATGCCTCCATCACTTGTGCAGCCAATTTGGGCTGCACCACAGTTAATAGTTTATCAAACTTATCAGAAAGATTGGCCATCTTCATTCTCAGGTCATTGTTTCCACTAACTTCATACATCTTTCCTTTGGAAGTTTCAGCAAGCCCCAGCTTAGGAGAAGGCTCTTGAACAGTTCTTGATGAGGACATCTTTTGGAAAGCATTCTCACTGATGACCTCGAACAAGTCCCATGCCTCATCAGCTGTTTTATGCATGTAAGTTCCACCACAAGAGGCATCTACCATGTCTCTACTTTTCTCATCAATCCTATTATAGAAGCTTTGGACAAGCTGTCAGTCAGGGATCTTGTGGTGGGGACATTGTTTGAGCATTTCCTTAAATCTGTCCCAAGATTGATTAAAATCCTCAATTAGGGATTGGGCAAAAGCAAGTATTGCTTTCCTTAATTGGCTAGTTTTTGTCTCTGGGAAGAATTTGATCAGAAATCTTATCTGTAGCTCTTTCCAAGAAGTGATGCTATTGTTTGGGAGAGTAGCTAACCAGGTGTTGGCCCTGTCCTTTAGGGAGAAAGAAAAGAGCCTTAACCTAGTGGCTTCTGGTCCCAAACCAGCAATGGAGAATGTTGTGCACAGGGCCAAGAATTGGTCAATGTGCTTGTAAGGGTCTTCCTTGCTAAGCCCATGGAAAGAGGGAAGCATTTGGATGATGGAGGTTTTAATCTCATAGTTTCCCTAAACATCTGGGAATTGAATGTTGAATGGGGAATTACAATCATCAGGAGCATTCAATTACTTCAATGTTCTGGGTTGCTCTTCACCCATGACTGTTGTCTCAATTTCAATAGGGGGCTCGACTGTGGTGTGTCTGTGCCTTCTTGGTCTTCTGCCCCTTTCTATCTCAGGGTTAGGAGGCTCTAATGTGGGACTGAGAGATCTCTTTCCTAACATGCACACACACCAACAGCAGGGAAGACTACTTGCAGACACATTGCAATTAAAAAAAATTACTACTATCCTAGTCAACTGCTATGGAATTTTCAAAGGAGAAGTAGACTGAGTTTTTGAAGGTTAGAGAAATGCAAACAGAGGTAGCTAGACTCCCAGTGCAGCTCAACTTTCCTTCTCTGCTACTGTATAGATCTGCAAGAAAAATTCCAAATGTAAATTAGCAGTATCAATTATTTACAAGTACAGCTACCAAAGAATAAAGAATACAAAAATCTAGGGTCCACTAATAGATCAAGATTCCCCGGTAGTGGTGCCAAAAACTTGTTAGGATATTTTAAGTGCTTGCTACTGACTTTATTGGAGACAGTGATAAGAATGGGGTTTGTGAAAATAAATCAAAGGTGGATTGAAAACTACAGAGCAGCAAGCCTAAAAATATACAGGGCCTGTTGTAGCAAGTTTTAATAAGTAAGAGTTTGTCCCACAGGGAAAGTTGATCTAAAGCTCCAAGGGAGCTATCTTTAGTAGGCCCTCCAGATCTGGCTACAGATCTGGCAATCCTAAATGGAAGGGGATTTAAGGTCACTATTATCTAAATCTTAAGGTAACCTAATGCTTAAACTACATAAATGGTTGGGAAGAATGATGGAGTGCGAGAAAATAAATATAAAATGGTGAGAAGTAAGCTATTAGGCACAGATCTAATGGGTCTTATAACTCAGACTCAGATTTACTACTATATATATCCTGTCCAATGGCTACATTATCACCAAAGAGGAGAAAGGATCCAACTCACCCCTATGCCTTGATCCAATCCCTTATGGCTATAACCTGTCCACTTGAATGGTCACAGACTATCCAATAGGGAAACCACAATCCAGAGATGGGTCAGAACAAGTTTGTCATTATAGGCACTACTTCTTCCAGGCTACCAGCTCAAGAATCCATAGGAACCTCAACCTCTAAAGTTTTGTGTGTGGGGCTAGGCCTGCAATGTGCACTAGCTTGGATACACAGAACCAGCAAGAGTTTGAGTACTAGCTTTTAAGCCTAGCTATTCACTGCTTTAGAAAGAAAGCAGTGATCCAGTCACAAGCCTATAATCTCTATAGCCAGATCAGATCTGCCATCTGATGGTGGGTAAAATGCAGGAGAGTTTGTGTCTGCAAAATCTCTCACAAGGCTACAAGCACAAGTGTAGAGAAGAAGAATCTATCTTAGATCTGTAGATTGGCCTCATCCTAGGGCTATAATCTATCCACTTAAATGGTCACAGACTATCCACAGAGGCTACCCTCCTCACAAAGGTCGAAGACAGAACAAGAACATTGCTGCCACCACCATGTTCACAAGGCTACCATCTCAAGCTCCCATGGAGATTCAGATTTAGTGGATCCTGTGGTGGGGCATAGGCCTGCAATGTGCCTAACCTGGACACACATGTTACTTGGATCTAAATAAAACTTTAAAAATAATCCTCAATTGCTTACAATACAACATAGCAATGGAGGATCTCAAGGCAGCAACCTTGTATAGAACAACTCACAAAACACCAATCCCATACATGCATAAAATCCTATTATAAAACTCCATTAAATCTATCCCAAATAGACATACAAAGACATAGCCAGCAAGTGTTGGACTATGGAGAGAAGAAAAAGGGAAAAAGAAATTGCCTAAACTCTAACCTTAGCCTACTGCAATTCTACAATTGGTTTCAAGGAGTACAGAAGTCCTTTAAACCTAAACTAGGCTTAGGCTTATATAGTAGTCAGCTCTCTGAGAATTAGGGTTAGGAAAACCCTAATTTATCAATGCTATCATGGCCCATTTATGTTCCTTGGATGCCTCGGGGCGTGTGCACAAAGATTGGAGCATTGGAGTGCGTACCCTAGTTGCTGGAAGTTCCCAGATTGCCCCTGCAGGAGTGGGGAGAAGTTAAAAACCCGAGCCTCGCTAGGTAGAAAGGCTTTTCAGGTCTTATCACGTGATAGAATTGGCGTCGCGGGATTGATTTGACTTGAAGCTCTTGCAATCGCGGGATTGATACTTTGATTGTCGCAGGATTTCTCTTTCCATTTGAATGACGCGGGAATTGTGCGCGCGTTTCGTTCCTTGATGAATCCCGCGGCGATCCTTGTGAAGAAATAATATGCATGGGCTTTTGTATGCGCGTGCAGTTCCCTGAAGGTCTGTATCCCACGGCGACTATGCAACAGCTGCATGCAGGAATCCCTGGAGCTCTCTCTCCTTAGTGAATCGCGCGAAGATTAACGGCTCCTTTCTTGAGCTGCACGAGACTGCATGAGTGCTTCACGAGTGCTTATGACTGAGCCTCACGAGAATCGCATGATGTTTGCTTTTCAATTCCTTCTGTCATCAAGCCATGCAAGAACGGCACGAGCAGTTGGTGTGCTACCCTTAGAAACCCGCGACAACTACGCGTAGAATTCTTTTTGGTTCAATTGAGCCCTGTGACATCTGTGCGAGGCTCACTTCTTGACTTGTTTCTGCTTTGCTGTGCCAAAGTTGTAGCCAATTTTGTCTGGGTCTAACTTTCTTTTTCCTGAGGCACTCCTGGGGCAAAAAGGTAAGCTTCTTGGCATGATTAGGGCCTTATTTACAGCTGCTACTTATTACCTACAGGATAGACTTAAAACACATTTATTAAATGATTAAGGGTCTAATAGAGATTAAGTTAAGGGGTAAAAAGTGGTACTTTTCAGGTCATAACAACTAGCTGAATCGAAAACATAAAAGGTAACGTCTTTTGTTATGGGTAGATTAATAGTTCCTTTCACAAAATGACGTTAGGCGTCGTAAGCTATAAGTGAGAGGGCAAAGGGCCTAACATCCTGTTATGTGTGTTCAGGAGTCTTTAACATGGTGAGAGGGCGGATGTTAAGTTCTGCTCTCGTGTCAACTAGTGTGTGTGGTATGGAGAATCCTCTATTTATGATTGTGAGATATATGGGGGCCGCACTTCCACGGAGGGACTCTTTTGGCATATTTACATCTGTGAAACTAAGCACTGGAGGTTGCGCCATGACTGAAGTGATTTGATGACGTTCATCTAGGGTTCGTCCTTGTCCACTTGCGTGTCTTCGAGTGTCCTTATCATCAACCAGTGATGATCAGGCGATTTCTTGATGAGTTCTACTATGGATATATGGGCCGAGATCTTCTGGAGATGTCGTAGAAGGTCATATTCTTGTCCTGGCTCGAGTGTCACTTCTTTGCCTAGCCAGTGAACCTTAGGTGTAGGTGGTTGGAGTGGTTGAGGTGCTAAGATTGGTGGAGGGATGATATGAGGTGGGGGAGGCAAGTTGACCTCTCTTTCTCTCACATTCCCCTCTGGTGGTTGTGTGCTTGTGAAATCTTTACTTCGACAGAAAGGAGGAGGTGGGTAATTGGTTCCTAACTTGAGAATCGGGCAAGTCGATTGTTGGCCAAACCCGACATGACTCGACATTGATGTGTTTATGAAGCGAGTGAAATTGAAGGTTGGAGCGGGTGCTTGCACGACACCGTTCCAAGGTGGGAGGTAATGCATGTAATCCTCCTCTTCTATGAAAGCAGAGACCAGTGTCTCACACAAGTCAGGGTGTTATTCTTGCTCACTTTCTCCTACATTCAGTAAACACTCAGTGGTTATTTCATTGTCTCGGCTTGGAATTTTACGGGTGACACTTTTTACCCATGCAGTGATTTGAGCTATAGTTTGGAGAACGTGCTTTCCGCACTCGGATTCAGAATTGAATAAAGGGAGTGGTAGGGATGTTGGTTCAGGATTTAAAGGGGTTGAAGGTTCTAGTGGGTGATGATGGAGGAATGGTATTCATATATGAGTGAATGTATTGGTATCTCAGTGAACTTCGGGTATGAAGGCAGGCTAGACGGGGCGATTCAAATGATCAGGGCCGAGGGATGTTGGGGTGAGGAAGCTCTTGCCAGTGTGGTGAAGTGGCAAAGGGTTGAATGCGAGTGATTAAGATAGAAGGCTAGAAGGAATGCTGACTAGGGAGATCCACGATAGTGACCTGGGCTGGTGTTGCGTGGTTGTAGTTGGGCATAGGGTTGTTTATGACCCTTAAATTCTGTTGGGGTTGGTTATTATTAGGATTGGCATCTCTAAGTGCTTCCCAATCAATTTAATTCTGGTCATTCATATCATAGATCATGTCCCGAAGGACCCAACAGTCTTCTAAGTCGTGTCCTGCATATCAATGGAAGGCACATTATTTACTATAGTCTAGATTTGCAGGCCATGGCCGAGGTTTTTCCTGTGGGAATCAGAGGAGATTCTTAGTGTTAAGAAGATGAAAATTATTAGGAATCGCATCTGATAAAGGGGGATAGTGTTCTCGCTTTGGTTGGTAAGAGCCTCGGGCTGGATTGAAATTCTGCGATGCGGGTACGTTATTATAATTCAGTGCGTGGGCCGGTTGACTCAATGTCGCGTTTTGGTTTTGATAGTGTTAGGGTATTAGTTTCTATTTTGATATTGGCCTTGATTTTAATTCTGGCCTTGGTTTTGATTCGCGTATCTATGCTGACTAGCACCTTGATTTTGGTTGGTATACCATTGCTGGTTTAGGTTATGTCCGAAATTTTACGACTGGAAGTTTTCATTATTAGAGTTCTGCCCTTGGTTGGCAACAGTGTTAACTTGCTCTGTTCCTAAGGCTTTCTTATTATTTTTCAATTTTGATTCATTGGAAGAGCCTATTTTTGATGTGACTATGGGTAGCACGAGATCTCCACCTTTAATGTGTCTCGCTAGTCGAGATGCCCTAGAGTGGAGTGCAGTGAAGTCGAGGCAGTCACTTATGGCGAGTGTGCTCTTTATCGGCTCCCTAGTGTTGTCGATAATAATATCAATTGAGTCCTTATCTTTCATTGAAGTGCAGGTCCTAGCAATGAGTTTTCCCCACCTAGCGACAAAGTCAATGAATTCTTCGTCAAGTCCTTACTTAGCTGCCATTAGATCATTGAGACAAACTGTCTCTTGGATCAAGGGTTTGTATTGGTCTAGGAATTGACCGACTAATTGGTTGAAGGTTTCTATCTTATAAAGCGGGAGTCCCGCAAACCAATCTAAAGCTTCTCTTTCTAACGAACGTTGGAAATAGTGAATGAGAAGTCCTTGATTATCACGTATGGGTCGGCAATCATTACAAAAGAGGGCCAACTGTTCAGATTTCCGATGTCGTTATATTTAGTAAACTTTGGGGGCTTAAATCCTATCGATAAATTAAAATCGATGTCTCGGCAAAATTTGTTGAATTCGAATGAGTGTCCGGGATGCTCTCTCTTGGCCATGTACTCATCGAGCAGTTTAGGGAGATCTTCGATTTTAATGGTGCGGTATTTTGGAGAAACTCTTGAGCAAACCTTGTCCAGAGGGTCATCGTTGAATAATGTGTGGGCAGGTTGTCTCAGTGAGGTGGTGCGGGCTGACACCGTGCTCGAGGTGGGTGGTGGCCTTTCTTGTCGCTCTTACTCTTCTAAAAATTGTTGTGACCTAATGGTTTCGTATGTAGCGGCCAATCCTCGAAGCAATTCTTTGGAGTCGTCATCTCCTCTTTGTATTCTTTGGATACTGAGTTCTACGATTTGTTGAGCGGTAATGTTTTGTCCGATGCCACCATCTCTCCCATCATGATTGTTCTTGATGTATGGGGTAGAGAAGGGATTCTCTTGCTCACTAGCCATATTAATCTTAGGTTGTTGTGGGCTAGAATTATGAATCGATTCTTCTCCGTACATGGGGTTGTCATGATATCCCCACAGTGGTGGGTCTCCTAAACTTACTCTTCGTCTACCAGACATTTTGAGTCTTTGGAGAAGACTCATATATATTAAAAAGAATCTAAATGACACGATGGAAAGGAGAAAAATAGGGAAATAGGCTGGAAACTAACGATTTAGAAATAAAGTTTGCAAAAAAGTCCCATCGCGATCGCCAGTCTATTGGTGCGCTCTTTTTCTTAGTTCCTCTCGGTTCCCGTTGAATCAGTGGCTTCCAATTCTGTCCTGATGGACTCTAGCGATACGGCATTTGGAAAAATTAATGTAAAAAAATAAATAATAACAAGGGTTTTCTATGAGGATTCCTAGTTTATTACGATCGCCAGCTACAGAAATTTATCGACGCTGCAACACGTCACTGATCACGCTTAAGAGCCGGTCTTGGTTGCTTTTATACTAAATCATCTGCCTGCAAACGTCAACAGCATTCTATTTCTTTGGATTAGATAGTTTAATTTCCTTTTTATTTCCCTTTATAGTTATAATTCTGGTTAGTTTAGACTTCCTTGATTCTGTTATGAATTTAGTTGTTGTAGACACCCAAATTCGGCCTAAGGCCCGATCAATCTATACTTCGTGACAGATGTACCTTTGTGCTTCCGATGGCACCCCTAAACCTGCAGGAATCCACCCAGACCTTTAGGAATCACCCTGAACCCTTTAGAATCATTCCCCAACCCTTAGAGATCACCCCTAAACCCTAGATTCCCTTCCCATACCTAACTTGAACCTTTTTGAGCAGTTGATGGGAGAGAGGCTACAAATTTTTATATAGACCATTACCAAGGACTACCCACATACCTTTGGAAAGGGGACTTCTCCAGCTTTCCAACAAGCCAAAAATCACCCCATTTGAAGTTATGGTTCGAAAGTTATGGCCGATTGAAGTTTCACATAAAATCATAAAAATTTTGCTCAGGATATTACATACACCCAGCCAATTTAGCCCCAGATTAGTCAGGCGTATATATTATATACGCCTGCCTATTTTGGGAGAAATTTGGCCGGACGTATATAATATATATGCCCAGCATAGGTGGGACCCACCATGGGCTTCATCTTCCCAAAGCTCCCCTGTTTTTGGTAAAATTTACTGTTCCTAAACTGTGCGTATATAATATATACGCCCAGCTTAGCTACAGTAACTGTCATCAGTTGCTCAAATTTCCTTCATCTAGTTTGACCCTTTGACCATCCCATTTGTTGGGGTGAGTGTCTTGAGGTTGGTTGCACCCCTTTCGAGCTTATTGGCAACCCTTAAGTCACCCATGGTCTCACCGCATCATCCGCCATTAAAATCAATTTCCCAAAACCCTAGGACCATGAAAACCTAGAAAACCTTAGATGGGGGATTACCTAATTGCTAAACCAATTAGCTCTTAAGTAATCCCTTAACCCCTCCCTTCTCTATAAATAGAGAGGCCCCCCTCTTCCCAAAGGGTTGAAAAAATTGGTTGAAAGATTAGAGAGCTTAAGAGAGAGAACCCTAGTGAGAGAAAATGCCACTTATTTTCCAGAATTCCAGCAAGCTTAGTTCATCTTTTTCAATCCATTTCAACCATTAGATCACTCCCTTTAGCTAAAGTCTAGCCTTTGGCCTCACTCTATACTTCCTATTTTATTGAATCCTAGCATTAGAACCCATTTTCACGCCATTTAAGCCATTGGAAGCACACCAAAACGAAGGACTTTCACGGTGCAACAAGGGCCCGTGAGCTCCGGCTCACCCCTCTCTTCCTCTACCTTCTTGGTGTCTCCTCCGTCCAAGGATTCAAGCCGTTACGCCGTCGAAATTTTGGTTTGGCTCAAAACTTGATAGGACCATATTGCCTTCGGGCAAGGGGAAACTCTGCCGTTTTATTTTTATTTTTGGCCATAGATAGAGACCGCTACGTGCGGGTTTATCGGGTGCCTAAACTATTCTCGATCGATAACCGAAGCCCCTACCCTAGAGCCTTTGGCAAAGACCGGTAAATAAGAGTCATATTTAGCACTTCGCTGCTCAAAATATCGATTTGAAGGTTTCCCGGGTCACCAAAAGCGAGCACATCGCCGCGACGGGTTCGAGAGTATCCATGGTCGCACAGATGGCGACTCTGCTGGGGAGATCACCCTAGCGCTTCCCCTCTTGTTGGCCTTTCCTTTTATTTTACTTTTTTTTACTAACCATGGCTGTTTTTTGTTCTAATTTGTTGCTGTTTTTCTTTATTTTTTGTTATTTTTACTAACGTACTCACCCCTACAATTCAGTCCTTTAAGTGCCTTAGCCGATTGGCGGGCCTACTTGCGCCTTTAAATTTCAGCTTTTATGATTTTTGTCATTTAAGCCGCCTTAGCCGCTTACGGGCCGTCATTTACTTTTCACGTCATTTAAGTTTTCATTTTACGAGCCTTAGCCATTTGGGCCTACTTACTTTATTTCGGTCATCATATCTCACCGTTGAGGCGGCACGGGCTTGTCATCCCCGACCCGATTTTTGGACTTAATTTCACTCCCCTTTAAAAATCTGTAATTAAAAGTGAACCAACAGTGTGGGGACATAATTGAATTTATTTTTGCATTTTTGGATAATTTTCGAGGGGTTTAGGCACAAATATAATTTACCCGGCTCCCAGTAAGGCGGCAGCCCTAGTGGTGATGATCCTGAAAAGAACCACCCCTTCCAGTACCTGAGAAGGCGCTTGCGCCGGAGGTATATCGGTTGGGTTGCCAATTCCGATCAAGCCGTAAAACACGCATGTGTGAGAGCGTAGACAACCCAAAATTCAGCCGTGTATTCCTAGGAAACGGAAAGGAGGGACCCGATAACATACACAGCAGTCCCCGGGAGCATTTCTCCCAAGAAGCCAGTTCAAAGACCCACATTCGGGCTTGCTATTCACTGTCAACCTAAACTGACAGAAGTGTTTTTACCAGGCGTATATATTATATACGCCCAGCCAAAATCCCCAGAAAATAGCCAGGCGTATATAATATATACGCCCAGCCAAAATCCCTGGATTTAAGCCAGGCGTATATAATATACACGCCCAGCCAAAATCTGTATTTTTTGGTCGGGCGTGCGTAATATATACGCCCATTATATACTGGGCCACAGCAACCCGACCTGAGGCCCAATCCATCACCCCAAGTCCCCGACTAGCGGTATTAGTGCCCGCAGTAGCCTCCTACATCCTCTAACACCCAGCATGCCCCCGCCCAATCAAAAGAAGACAACTTCTCATTGATTTGCCTTGGGGGATCGGGTCGTTTGTGTGGATTCCCGCACCTTCAATAGAACGAAAGGGTTCCCTTTCGCCTCTTCCGAAGTGTGTCGGATCCCGCCGTGGGACCTACTAAAGGTACATATATTGCCCGAGAGGAGATTTGACCCTGGGCACTAGGTCATTATTCATCTAAGCAAAGGGGAGTTAATCTACAACACCTTCGCCCAAACTCGGTTCGATATCACGGGTCCTTTTGGGGCACCCGTGTTCACGTCCACCCCATCCCCCTCCCTCACATTCTCCCAACATACCCCCTTTTCATCCCCTACTGAAACTCCTCATTTCCCAACCAATCCATACATCCCCATCTCCCACCCAAACACCGTTACTGCATCCCCATATTTCCAAAGACCCCATAGGGAGCTTCATCCCCCGCCTACTTCCCACGTTCCATCCCTCTCATCATCCATCCCCCCTACATCCCACATCCCATCCACCTCATCTCACATACCATTCCCACCACCTGGCCCATCCACATCCCAACATACCCCCCATTTACCCGAGTCATGCCCAATTTCTCCCAACCCCCTCCATCCTTAAGTGAGCCATCACCCCCCAATCTCACACTTGAATCCATGCCCTCAATGGAGGACATGAGAACGATGTACGCCCTGTGGGCTGCTTCTCGGAACCCTACATCTCAAACCCCGCATCCAAATCTCCAAAACCTCCATACCCCATTCCCTCCTAACCATGCCCAACCACCCATCGTCCATACCTCCCCTAATCCCCCACCTCAATGCCAGACCCAAACCCATACAAATCCATGGGCCCAAGCCCAAGCCATTAAGACCCAGGCCCAAGCCCAAGCCCATCAGACCCATGCCCAGGCCTAGAATTCTCAAGGTCCATGGACCCAAGCCCATTAAGCCCAGGACCAAGACCCTCAAAACCTATGGGCCAAGCCCATCAGACCCAAGCCCAGGCCCAGAATCCTCAAGGTCCATGGACCCAAGCCCATCAGGCCCGGGCCCAAGACCCTCAAAACCCATGGGCCTAAGCCCATCAGACCCAGGCCCAAGCCCAGAATCCTCAAGGCCCATGGACCCAAGCCCATCAGGCTCAGATCCAGACCCGAAACCCTCAAAACCCATGGGCCCAAGCCCAAACCCATCAAACCTATCAAGCCCAAGCCCAAGGCCCATGGACCCAAGCCCATCAGGCTCAGATCCAAACCCAACCCCCTCATGACCACCCGTTAGCCCAAACCCAACAAGGCCCATTGACCCAGAATCATACTAACCCTCACACCCAAGCCCAAGGCCCATCAATCCAAGCCTTCCAAAACCATCAAACCCAAATCCCTCAAACCCAAGGCCCATCCACCCACTCTCATCAAGGCCCATTCACTAACCCCATACCCCCCACCAATACCCTTCATTCACCTATTCCCCTTACGCCCCCATCCCACCTCCAATGGGAAATCCAGTCCATCCCATTCCTCAGACCCACAACATCCCGCCACCTCAACCACACCTCCCTCACCCCCAGAATGTGCACCCAGCTCAGCACATCACTTACCCACAAACCGCTCATCCATTTATCCCTTCTCATCCCCTATAAACCATATGGCCCCACCAGGTCATCCAACCCCTCACCCCTCAAGTTCAAATAACAGTACTCGCCCCTCACCAATACCATGACCAATAGTATGAGGAGGATGAGATTCGCAACAGTGGAGGAGTTGCCAGCTTCAACCCTCCCGAGCCCACCATCATCACACCTAGGGTCGAACAAAATTAGGGGGAAGCAGTCCTCACTATAGCCTCAAAAGAACCAGAACAGTTGAAAGAACAAATAGACAGAATACAAAAGCAACTGATGAAGATGGGAGGAGTAGAACTTCATTCAACAAACTTTTCAGACCTATGTCTGTTCTCCGATGTCCCCCTGCAACAGAAATTCAAGATGCCAGTATTCGATAAGTATAATGGTACTGGCAACCCCATCACCCACTTAAAGTCTTACTGTGGGGATATGTGCCAACATGGCGGAGATGAACAACTCCTCATCAAAGTGTTCCAAAAAAGTCTAACGGGCCCAGCTCTGAGATGGTTCACATCCCTGGAACCGTCCATGATAAGAAATTGGAAAGATCTGACACGATTATTTCAAGAGCAATATGTCTATAACATGGACATAGAGCCAAGGAAGTCAGATTTGGCCCGTTTAAAGCAAAGACATGATGAAACATTCAATGCTTACTTAGGAAGGTGGAGGGCATTGGCCGCTCAGGTAACTCATCGAATTCCCGATGATGAGTAGATTGAATTGATAACAAAGGGAGCCCTGCCAGTCATCGCAGATTTTTTAGTATATCAATAGCAGTCTAGTTTTGCTGATCTGGTCTGAAATGTCAATCGTTGAGAAGACACCATTAGAGAGCGCAGGTTAGGAAGGAATGTGGCCAACGGGGCCACCGGGGTTCGAAAAGCTGCCGAACCAAGAGTTGAAAGAAGACCAGGGACAGAGGTACAAAACATTGTTTATCCCCAGGCTAATACCAATGCCCCCCCGATACAGCTCCAGGTTACACAACCACCCCTGGCCCGTTTCGAGCAAGTACCAAGGCCAAGCAACGGACCAAGAGCCTCGTTTACCCAGGAGCAGATGAAAGCGCATTTTGAATGAGTGTTCACACCGTTGGGGCAATCCTTGAGTGTCTTATTACCGGTATTACTACAGAAAGGCCTGGTCAATTTACTCCAACCTCGCCCGCCACCACATCCCATACCAAGGAACTATGATCCAAATCTGCATTGCAATTTCCACCAGGGACCGGGTCACCCTACAGACCGGTGCTTCCCGTTAAAGCACGTGGTCCAAGATCTGATAGAGGCAAGAAAAATCATTCCCCCGCCACTTCCTCAAGGGCAGAATCAGAATATCCATCAAGCCCCTCTACCAGCGCACCCAGGAGGCCCCAGGCCTAACATTCATTGGATAGAAGAGGAAGAAGAGTTTGACCCTTCGAATTATATCAGTAATCAGGAGGAATTTTCACTCCCCAGGTCAAACGAAGATGAACTATTTGTTGGGGTGATCGAGCCGTTGTATCTGGCTGATTATTTCCCCCCACCGGCATACCAAGAGGAGCCCTTAGATTTAGGGCAGTATTTTTCCCCCCCTGCTCTCGCCTATCAAATCCAAATGGGCACAACCCCGCTGCAATCATACACATATCCACCCCACGCCCAATTTACCCCATACACCCCTCCGTCACACCCAAATCATCCCATACCATACACAACTCTGCCATCCCCGTATTATCCTACCCCATACACACCCTCGAATCTCTCCACCCAATACACTACTCCGCCATCCCCAAGTTACCCCATTCCATACATGCCTACAAATCCCACCACCCAATTTACCCCATACACCCCTCCGTCACCCCCAAATCACCCCGCTCCATGCACAACTCCATCATCCCCAATCTATCCCATTTCATCCACAAACCCATCATCATCCCACCATGCCACAAACCCTTCATATCTCCCTATTCCACCCACTACCCTGCCATGTCCCAATCATCCTGCTCCATGCACAACTCCATCACCCCTAATTTACCATACATCATCCACGAATCCGGCATCATCCCACCCTGCCACCCCATATACAAACCCTTCATATCCCTATCACCCCGCTCCTCAGATGTCTCCCCATCCCTCCATCCCAGTCACACTCCCGCCATCCCTTTGTTATTTTGGCTCTAATCCAACTCCACCGCCACCCAAGTAAGCAACCCCTCATCCAATCCCCTTATCACCTGCTCTCAACCACCACTGGTCTTACCAAGCCCAGACAATACCTGTGCAAGCCCCCCTTGCACCCACAAATTCAACCTCGCCAATTCCCCCCACTGCCGTTCTGCCCCCCATTGGAGTCAACCTGGTAGGACCCGAGAAACTGGCGTGTCTAACCCAATCCTCCCCAGAATTACCATGCACTCCTTTCCTTATCCCGAAACCTGGCTATGACCCGCATCAGGTGCCATTAAGCTATGAACAGACAGACATGAATGCCGAGTGCAACCAAGAGGAGGCGGTTGGATTTGTTACCCGGTCAGGCCGAATTTCTACATAGCCGGAAGCTTGTCGGGCGTCGAGAGAAGAGAAGAAGAAAGAAAAAGGTAGGAATCCTTTGAAAAAATGGCCAGAGAACACATACTAGAGACACAGCTCAAGAGAACACCCGCACATATCACTGTGTGGGATTTATTAATCACGTCCTCGCTCCACTTCCAAGCCCTAATGGGAGCACTCAAGGACGCACATGTCTCCACTCATGTAACTCCAGATGAATTAGGAGAAATAATAGGGAAAGTATTGGCCCCAAATGCCATCTCATTCACTGATGCAGACCTACCAATCGAGGGGAATGACCACTCTAAGCCCTTGAATATAACAGTGGAAGTAGGAAACTTGGTGGTGTCGTTGGTCCTAATAGACAACGGGTCGACATTTAACGTATGCCCTCTGAGAACAGTAATCAAAATTGGGGCGAACCCACCTTCAGGCCATCCATATCAAGCGCTCAAGGATTCGACAACACCAGAAGAGAAATCATAGGAGAAGTAGACCTCGACCTGATCCTCGGGCCGCAAACCTTCACCACCCCCTTTCAGGTGATGGACATCAGTCTACTTTCAATCTGTTGTTGGGCCGGCCATGGATACATAAGCTCGGAGCAATACCATCTACCTGCACCAAAAGCTCTGATTCATCTCGGAAGGAAAAATTGTCACCATCTTGGGCGAGAGCAGAGAAGACAGGGAGAGAAGCACTCTGCACATTGAGAATTCGAAAGTGCTGAACATACCGCACATAGTAGAGGACACCGATCTTCACCGATTTGAGTATGACTTCTTAGCCGTCACCCTCGGACCAACCGAAAAGACCCCAAATAAAACTGGAGGAGGAATTGATGCAGCTGTGTTCATGCTCCACAAATGGGGCCATAAAAAGGGAAAAGGGTTGGGCCCACGCCTCCAAGGAAGTAGAGACCCCGTCAAGGCCAAGGGGCAACAAACCAAATTTGGCTTGGGCTATAGGCCCAGAGAAGAAGAAGTCAGAGAGGCCAAGGAAAAGATGAGAGCCGCAACAGTCGCCAAGGCCAGAGGAATCATCTTGGAAGAAGAACCTCGCGCGCGCCCCCACATCCGTGAAACCTTTGTGAGCGCCAGGATAGTAAAAATTGATCTAAATGGGGAGACAAGGGTAACCCCACATAAGCCTACTTCCGTCCACCCCACCAATCCCTACATCATCCCCCCAGACTTCGAAATGGACTTAGCCGCCCTTTCCTTATTCGAGGAAGAAGTTCCTCGGTCCACCCATCGCTCCAGCGCCAGCCACTCTGGGCCCATCCTAACCATAGAGGACAGGGTCCTAGAGGATCCCTCTGTAAATATGTTGAGGGAAGAACTGCAAGAGCCTGTCAATGCCGCTCTTAATCAAAGAGGTAAAGGCCAAGCCTCACAGGTGAGTAACTAGGCATCCGTGCCCCAACTCCTGGGAACCGCTAGATACTTTGAAAACAGCACCGACTCCCTAAAAAAAACCAACCTGTAAAAAGTGAGGTTAGCCTCTGGACCACTCTACCTTGTATATATAGAGATCCACCTCTCCAGGGGCTGACCTACGAAAAAATGCAAAAGACCAACAAAATAGAAAAAATACCAATTCCAAAAATATTGTCCTTTAAAATTCCCAATAAAATTAAAATTGATGTCGTAATACCCGTCCCACGTGAAGCCGACCCCTTTCCTGTAGAAATACACGAAGAGGTAGGCGTCACAAGTCTGGATGAGGAAGGTCAAACCGATGAGCTCCCCAATGAGCTCCTCAAACAATTTTCCAATTTTGAGCATGGCCCTACCCCGATCGTCGAAGAGACGGAAGATGTCAATTTGGGCACCAAAGAGGCCCCTAGAATCACCAAAATCGGAACATTGCTATCCCCTGCGGAGAGGAAAGGTATGATAGACTTCCATCGGTCATACCAAGACGTCTTCGCATGGTCGTATGAAGACATGCCTGGTTTGGATACCGATCTAGTTGAGCATGAGTTGCCACTCTATCCCGATGTTAAGCCGATCAGGCAGAAGCTGAGACGTCTCCTACCCGAATGGATGCTGAAAGTCAAAGACGAGGTCACCAAGCAGTATGATGCGGGGTTTCTCATGGTATCCAAGTACCCGCAGTGGCTAGCTAATATCGTCCCCGTACCGAAGAAGGATTGAAAGGTTCGAATGTGTATCGATTTCCGCAATCTCAACAAGGTAAGTCCTAAGGACGACTTCCTGCTACCCCACATCGATATCCTGGTTGACAACACTGCAAAGCATGGAATGCTCTCATTTATGGATGGATTCTCAGGATACAATCAGATAAAGATGGCAGAGGTTGATCGCGAGAAGACAACGTTCATTACCCCCTGGGGAACCTTCTATTACAAAGTAATGCCATTCGGGCTGAAGAATGCTGGGGCAACCTATCAAAGAGCAATGACGGCCCTGTTCCATGACATGATGCATCGAGAGATCGAAGTGTATGTCGATGACTTGATTGCCAAATCACCAGAAAGGGAGGACCACTTGATAAACCTTCAGAAGCTGTTCGAGAGGTTGAGAAAGTACAGGATACGATTGAACCCCCAGAAGTGCGCCTTCGGCGCTATGTCAGGAAAGTTGTTGGCCTTTATTGTCAGCAGGAGAGGGATCGAGGTCGATCCGACCAAGATCAAGGCCATCACTGATATGCCGCCACTATCTATGGAGAAGGAAGTCAGAGGCTTTTTAGGCAGAATCTAGTACATCAGCCGGTTCATTGCACAGTTAACTTCGATATGTGCACTAATCTTCAAACTACTGAGAAAGGACTCACCGGTTGAATGGAATGATGACTGCCAAGCTGCATTCGACAAGATTAAAGGTTACCTCCTTAAACCTTTGATATTGGTACCGCCCGTACCTGATAGACCTCTGATAATGTACCTATCAATGATAGAGTTTTCCATGGGCTGTGTGTTAGGATAGCATGATGAGACAGGAAGAAGAGAGCAATCCATCTATTATCTAAGCAAGAAATTCACTGATTACGAGGAACGTTATTCTCATATGGAGAAACCATGCTTGGCACTCGTTTGGGCTACTCAAAGACTTTGATACTACCTGTTATCCCAGGCCATTCTACTTCTAGCACGGATGGATCTGCTAAAGTACTTATTTGAGAAACCTGCGCTCACTGGCCGAACTGCATGATGGCAACTACTCCTATCCGAATTTGACATTACTTATGTTACCCATAAGTCAATCAAGGGGCAGGCACTCGCTGATCATCTTGCTGAGAACCCTCTGCCGGACTATGAGCCTCTAAGGACCAAATTCCCCGATAAGGACATTCTGTTCATGACTGACGAGGATACTAAGGAAACAGAGGAGTCCTGGGTAATGCACTTTGATGGGGTATCGCATGTTGAGGGCCAAGGAGTTGGCGCCATTCTTATCTCGCCCAGAGGATCACATATACCCATCTCAATCAAATTGAACTTCCCATGCACCAACAATATCGTCGAGTATGAGGCATGTACAGCTGGTTTATAGGCGGCTCTTGATCTAAATATAACTCACCTTAGGGTCTTTAGAGATTCACAGTTAATTATATGCCAGACCGATGGAGATTGGAAGAGCAAGGATGAGAAACTGATCCCATACCATGAACATCTTGAGGATCTAATAGCTTGTTTTGAGGAGGTCACCTTCTCCTATGTGCCACGAGCAAGAAATCGGTTTGCTGATGCCTTGGCGACCCTGGCCTCTATGGTTGAGATTCCATACGGAGTTGTGATGAAGCCAATCATGATAGAGCAAAGGGACGAACCGGCTTTCTGTCACTTGATTGAAGGACCTACAGAGTTAGATGATGAACCACCCTGGTTCTTGGACATCAAGAATTTCCTCGAGACCCGAACTATCCCAGAAGGAACATCAAAGGTAGACAGACGCACCATCCAGCGATTGGCAACGAACTACGTCATCTGCGGCGATCTCCTGTATAGACGGTCTCACGACAATATTCTGCTCCGATGCCTAACCCGGAAAGAGGCAGTTGAGATCATGAAGGAGATCCATGAAGGGGTCTGCGGGGCACACGTCAGTGGACACATGCTTGCGAAGAAAATTCTAAGACAATGATACTTTTGGATCACTTTGGAGACCGATTGCTGCAAGCACGTGCAGAAGTGCTACAAATCCCAAGAGCACTCTAGTCTAATACACGCCCCGGCCATTGACTTGCACAGCATGACCACTCCTTGGTCGTTCGCCACCTGGGGTCTCGACGTCATCGACAAAATTAATCCTAAGGCTTCCAACGGGCATCAGTTCATCCTCGTCGCTATGGAATACTTCACAAAATGGGTAGAGGCAGCCTCCTACACGAGCATTAAGGCTAGTCATGCTGAGAAGTTCATCAAGAACAATATCATTTGCAGATTCAGCGTACCCAAAGATATCATCACTGATAATGGCACTAATTTCGCTAATAGGCGCATCCGGGCCTTGTGTGAGTAGTTCTGGATCAAGCATCATCGATCATCCCCATACAGGCCACAAACGAATGGAGATGTAGAGGCAGCCAACAAAACTCTAATTCGCATCCTCGAGAAGATGGTAGTTACTTACAGAGATTGGAGTGAGCATTTACCCTTCGTACTTTGGGCCTATAGGATGTCTATCCGTACCGCAATAGGGGCAACACCATTCTCCCTTGTGTATGGGACCGAGGCCGTGCTACCCGTTGAGGTCGAGGTACCATCGCTCCATATCCTTTTAGAATCCCATCTACCTGAAGCTGAGAGGGAAAGAGCCCATTTTGAACAGCTAGACTTGATTGACCAGAAAAGACTCCTAGCCTTGTGCCACACCCAGATCTATCAGAGGAGAATTGCACGTGCTTACAATAAGCGTGTCCGCAGTCGAGATCTAAAGGTAGGAGACACTGTACTAAAGAAAATTTTCCCGTCTCTCCACGTCGATCCAAGAGGGAAGTTTAGGCCAAATTGGTAAGGACCCTACGTCATCCGAGAGGTTTTGCCAGGATACACCGTTCGCCTCGCCACCATGGACGGAGACCACTTTCTTGAGCCCATCAACGCTGGATACCTCCGTAAGTTCTACTCATAGGTCTTGGGACAAGGTAAGTTTTGATAAAGGCAGATGCGTGACCGCTTAAGGACCCCATAAAAGAGGCCATCATTTCAAAGACAAGTAGCCCAAAAGAAACATTCCCTGAAAACCTTCACCCTTTTTGCCACACACGTCAGGCCAATAACCATTTCTTTCATATACCCCTCGCAAAATTCCAAGAAAAAAGAGAAAAGAGGAAAAATCCAAACCAAAAAAAGAAGAAGAAGAAGAAGAAAGCAAAACCTCAAAAAAAAAAAAAGAAAGAGGGGGACCGGAAAAAAAAAGAAGAGAGAAAAGGAGAGGAATGACTAGGGCATAAAAAGCCTTTGGAAAGGAAGAGGAGTCCCCGAATCTAGAATTCACTCAAAACTTAGGTCTAAATCCCCAGAAAAACCCAACCTGTTTGAACCCCGGCCACGTTACAACCCGAAAGAAAGCCCTCTTTAAGGTCCACAAGCGGTCATAACATCTACTGCATCAGAACAAGCTGAGTTAACAAACCCCACAGAACTTTATTCAGCCGACTATGACGGAATTGACGTCCATGTCATGGCCTTCTGGTTCAAAAAAAAAAAAAAGAGAGAAAGAAGAAAGAAAAAAAAGAGAAAAAAAAAAAGAAAATTAATTTGGGTTCAAAGCAAGATGGACGTGGTGAAAACTCGAAAGGGCGCCATGGGTAAAAACATCGAACCCATGCGGACCAGGTGAATACTCGAAAGGGCGCTTGGGGTAAGAAAGCGAACCCATGGACGTAGTGAAAACCCGAAAGGGCGCTACGGGTAAAAACAGGGATGACGGGCATGGCGAAAACTCGTCTTGGGCGCTATGAGCAAAAATGTCAAGAAGAGAGAGATTAGGAGAAGACCTGTTCAGTTTGAACCCCTTGAGCCCCTTTCCCCCCTTTTTTGATGGGCCACTCATGTGAAAATTGGATCAGATCCCGATCAAGTATGTCATCTCTACCGTAGCGTCTGACGCATGACCAAAGGAAAATACAGAAGACTGGACCAATCCCTGGGAAGCTGACCTTCCCACGTTTAAAGGAAAACCTTGTATCTCATGAACAGGGTTCGACCGTGCTCAAAAAAAAAAAAGAAGAGACCCACTGGTTTGGCCTTATAATTACCAACATCACAAAAGACCCAAAAGGAAAAAATTTCAAAAAAGATAATAGATTTTCCTTTCCCATAAAAAGCCCCACACTGTGGAGGAGAAAATTTCAAGAAAGATAATAGATTTCCCTTTCCCGTAAAAAGCCCCACATTGTGGTGGAGAAAATTTCCATAAAAAGCCTTACATTGCGAAACGTACAAAGGAAAAAGTCAAAAAATGAAAAATATATGTATGTATAGATTTCATTCCATTTCTTACAGTATTACGTATGGAGTGTCACGTCCCAAAAAGATAACGACATGACACACTTTCTATTTTGCTGCTTTCTTCAAAGATAAAAAACCAAAAAATATATATATATCTGTATATATATAACAAAAAAAAAGAAGAAGAAAAATAACCCAAAAAGAGATCTCTGTTAGGGGGCATTCCTCCCCTCCGTGTATATGATCTATGATATGTGCAGGAACAGGTCAAGGGCAGGGAGCATGCTTCAAAGCGCTAATCTCTGCAAGCAGAGAGTCCTTGCGGGCATTTTGATCTGACATCCACCTACCATGTGAAGCTTCAGCCATTGGCTGAGACTCGACCAAAAGCCCAGTCAATCGAAGAACCTCACTCTTAGCTGTGGCAGCTCATTTCTGCAATCTCCACTCTGACCCTTTCTTTCTCCAAAGCCTCGGTCAAAGCAAGCCTCTCTACAGAAAGAGACTCAATCCTAGTCCGAAGCATCACTTCCTTACATGGCCAAGGCCCCGTCTCTATCACATCTACCGAAACTGGGCTAGGGGTAGGTAATTCCTCAGATACCAGCCAAACCTCATAATCAGGAGAGACGACGCCCGCTTGAACTAAGCTGCACATGTGCGCCGATTGGCGGGTCTCCCAGAGGGCCGCTATGTGGTCGAGATCACTGAGAGAACCCCGAGAAAATATCAGAGAGCACAAAGGTGGCCTCACAGAGCATGGCACATGTTGAGTATACCCAAACTGACAAAGCGCCCGAGATGGGAAATAATATGTGCTACCGGTCAGCCCCAATAGGGTGATACCCTCACAATCTTGAGAGCGGACAATCGAAAAGGTACCGTCCAACCAGGGAAGCTGCCAGATCAGCTCCGCAAATGATAGCCACATACTCAGCTCCTCGGCGCTCCCATGAGGAAATCTCGAGCACCGGATCAGAAAGCCCCGAGCCACGCCCCCTCTTATCAAACACAATCTCGGCATAGGCCCCATGATAGCCAAATGCTCTCCTAGCCAAATCTGAACAAGGAGCGGGCTCCCACTGAGAATCCCAACCCAGCCCGAGGCATCCAGGCCCCGATACATCTCAGCCAAGACTAGGTGCACCAATGAGCGGCCTCCCTCCAACTCAGTGAAGACGTCGCACAACCAAAGGAAAAAGGTCTCGCCCCCAGTAAAGAAGAGAACTTCCGACAGCAAATAAAGGGCAAAGGCCTTTACATTGAAGGGATCTCGAATGGGCAACTTTCGGAGACTCGAGTGGCCGAAAAGTTCTCTCAGGAATTTCACCAAACACCTAGTGGGCCCTCCGGTGAAACATTTCTCATACCCACCATTTTTTAAACCGAGAATCGCGTGGACCGCCTTTGCATACCCCGGTTTGGGCACCACTTTTGGAAGGCCTCGATGCATCTTCAAGCCAATAATAGAGGCCAGCTCTTCCAAGGTTGGGGTCAGCTCCCTAGACCCAAATCTAAAGACATGGGCCTCATGGTCCCACGACGCCAAAGCCGCTTGTAGTAGGTTGGGCAACAGAGGGATAGCAAGGAGAGAGGAAAGGCGGGACAACCCGAGGCAATTCAGAACAGAAAGCTCGCTCTCGACCAAGCTATCATGCCATTTTTGCAAAAAATTGGGCCCCGAGTCCAAACAAGGAAGTATACCAGCCCCCATATAGGAGCTTGGGCCCCTTTTCGAAGGCGGGTCCATCGACGTACAAAGATGTTCTTTATAAAATTAGTCAATGTATGACAACGGACCCACTAGAAAAAAAAAAGGGAAGGAAAAGATAAAAGGAAGGGCAAAATGGCCAAACCAAGTGGAGAAGGAGACAAGCGGGGACCAGGCTCGGGTTATAAAGATCCCGCTGAGCCCAAATTATAGCGGGCGCATATACTATATACGCCAAGGCAAAAGTGTGAAACATTTTGCCAGCCGTATATAATATATACGCCCGGCCATTTTGACCATGGATTTGCCAGGCGTATATATTATATACGCCCAGCCATTATTGCTGAACATTTGCCAAGCATATATAATATATACGCCCAGTTTAAAGCCTGGGCTGGCAAGGCCCCCTTTCATAGAGATTCATTTTTGTCCCAAGGAGGAACTTATTTTTGTTTGGCCCACTTTTTTTCATCTCGGGGCAGTCCACAGGCGCGCATACTTGCACACCCGTGGGAAGCCCTCGGAGGATGCACTACTCGTAGGTAAAATACAGAGAATCACCTGCAGGATCGACTCCATCATTGGAGGGGTGCCGGCCCATGTCCGGCCCAACAAGAAAACAAAAAAGAAAACGATCAAAGCAAAGAAATGAAACATTCATATAAAGCATAAAAATTATAAACCATCTAAAAAATTTATTGTTTAAAAGTTATTACATATCCCCCAAATAAATCCAAAGTCTAAATTGTTGTTTTGTGTATGTCAAATTTGCAGAAACTAAACTAGTCCTGGGCGGCCCCGTTCGACTTCTTCCGGCGCCTGCTCGCATTTTGAAAAGTACGAGTCTCCCCCACCCGAGTCCACACCTGAGAAATACGGCTGAGAAGGGAACGTGATTCCTTTTCACGAGCACGCTGTAGGAACACACCAAAGCCATCAGGTAGAGAAACAGGCGAAAAGTAAATAAAGGAAATAACTAAGTTGGGTCAGCATTCACTCACCACCTCGGTCTCCCTAAGCCCAACAAGGTTACGATAATATTCGGCTTGACTCACTGCCGACTCATAATCCTGGCCAGTAAGAAAAAGGAGGTGTTAGTCACACAGGCCATCAGCATAATTCAAAGGGAAGGAGAACAAAGCAACAAGATAGAGATTACCCCAGGGATCAGCTCAGGAGGTGGGACCTGGATAGCTTCAGCAGAGATACGTGCCTTCTTGGCCATGTCGACACACACATGCGACAAGAAAGAATCATCCAAGCGCTTGAAGGTCCCCTAGACCACGATAGGCTAACTGCCAGAAGCACTAGCACCAGAAGGGTCAGAGGGTCCAGCACCTGCACCAGCACCAGAAGGGTCAGAGGATCCAGCACCTGAAGCCACGCCAGAAGCACCAACCCCGGAAGGATTGGAGGGTCCAGCACCTGTAGCATCATAAGGAGCAGCTGCCTCATCCCCCTCATCTAAGTCGCCGCCCTGCTCAAACTGTAGAAAGAAAAATTTTATCATTAAAGGTGGTAAGTCAATCAAAGTAATCACATGGAAGCTGCTAAATAAAAAGAGAAAAGGGGCATTACCTGAGATCGTGGCCCGCCAAAAGCTAAAAAGTTAGCACCGGGCACGAAGCGGGGCAGCAAGAAATGATAGGGCAGGGAATCGTACCACGACTGATACCCCCCAGGCAGGAGAAGGTCATCGATAGGAATCCCATGGTGAAGGAAGTGAGCAGTGAGCTCATCAATGGAGCCTTCTGGAGCCAACACATCGGCAGGAGCTCGGGGCACGGCAAAGAGAGGGCGATACTGATGAACCACTCTCTCCCCTAAATAGTAGGCCCTAGTCCAGGACCCGTAAAGGAAGATGATGCGACGGTCCAGCAAAAAGCGAGAAGGACCCACTTAGGCCAAATTCCAAAAGGGGGATCCTATGTAGGGGTCGAGGATGACCTGCAAAAGAAGAGAAAATAGAGGAAGGATATACACATTTAGTCAGAACCCATAGCACACAAGAGCTGTCAAATTTATATAAAGGGAATTATTTTACTTGCTATGGGATCAACAGGTCAAACTGGGAGCGTAGCCATAACTCCAAATGCTTCATACCTACATCCCGACGGCGACTCACGTGCTAGTTACTCATGAGGGGGAATGTGGCCACTTCGGACTGAAGCAGAGGGCGACCCGATTGGAAGTGAAGATACCCCCATATCTGAGAAACCAAGCAGATAAAGACAGGTATGCTATAAAGGAAAATTGGACAAGCTAAAACCAAAGGATAAAATATCTCAATTGCAGGCCAGAAGCCCACAATGGAGCTAAACTCCCCAAGAACGGCCCGCTTTAGGCTGGACATGAGTACAGCATAGCCGGCGCCGCCCCAATCGAATCAATGCACGGTTTCCCAATTCACCATCAGGCTGAGCAGGGACAAGGAGACTCGCCCTCCGCTGGTGTTGGAGAGGAGTGTCTTGCCCAAGAGGAACAACAGAGCAATGCGGGCCAGCATATGTGCGCATGCGGGCTCGAGATATATGGCCATGTTAGGTTGGCCCTGGTCCACTAACTCGTGAGGCTCAAACTGATCAACCAGCCAGGACAGCTTGACCTCCGAACCCCGAATATTCCCAGAGGTCGGGTAGGCTCCTATCAATCGAATCACCTCCTCCTTACCCGGTGTACGGGTAGGTACCACGGGCACCCCTCCAATACGGACCCCAGTGATCATAGACCAGTCCGCAGGTGTAAAGGCCATCTCTGCCACCGCCATGTGAAATGTCATGGTCTCGGGGTGAAAATGCTCTATCAGAGCCTTCATATAGGCCGTATCGGCCCTCACGGTGGGACACGAAATGAAATCCCCGAAACCGGCATCGGTGAGCAGGTCTTTCACCATTGGGGGAAGGTAAAGCATGAGATGCTGGAGGTCGAACCAACCGCCTCGAAACATAATGTGCGGCAGGGGCTGCAAACAGAAAGCATCAATCAGATAAGGGCAAGGTGGTATAAGGAAGACATCAAAGGAAAACAAAAGCAAAAAAGGGGGGGGGCAGGCTCATCTGTTTACCTGACCGACGATCCCAAAGTTGGACATGTAGGTGTGCTGGAAGTAGAGGAGGCCGGTATGGGCAGCCTCGCCTTGCATTTCATACCAAGGCTAGGAGGAGCACTGAGACACGATGAACTGTTCCCCACGGGGACCATAGGCCATCTCCGGCCCTTCTTGCTGATCATGCCCTTCATCACCGGACATCCTGAAAATATGAGACGCATCGGCATATGGGAGGGGTGCCAACAAAAAAGGAAAAAAAATATATATGCACTAATCCAAAGAAAAAAAGAAAAAATCTCATAAAAAAAAAAAAAAAAACCATGTGTGTATGTGTACTAATTCATCAAAAACAAAGAAACAAAAAATATATAATAAATATATACGAGTATACTAATCCAAAAAAAAAAAAAAAAAAGAGAGAGAGAGAGATGAGTGTGCGAGTATACTAATCCAAACAAAAAAGAGAGATGAGTGTGCGAGTATACTAATCCAAACAAAAAAGAGAGATGTGTGTGCGAGTATACTAATCCAAACAAAAAAGAGAGATGTGTGTGCGAGTATACTAATAAAAAAAAAAAGAGATGTGTGTGTGTGTACTAATCCGAAAAAGATGCGTGTTTACTAACCCAAAAAAAAAAAACAAAATGTGTGTGTACTGACCCATTAATAAAAAAAAATGTGGGTGTGTGCGTATTAATCCAAAACAAAAAAAAATGTGTGTATAAATGTACTAACCCATCAACAAGCAAAAACAAAAAATGTGTGTGCGTGCATACTAATCCACAAAAAAAAAACAAAAAAATCAATAATAATATATACATATATACGTATACTAATATATGTATGCGCTAATCCCAAAAAAAAGAAAGAGAGGCACCAATCCACCAAATAAAATGCACTAATCCATAAAAAACAAAGAAGAGAAAGAAAAACAAAAATAAATGAATGACGGATGGAAAATAGGCCTAAGGAATTAAATATTTCAAAAAAAAAAAGGGGGGGAAAACAACTAAAACAAAAAAAAAAAAGAGGAAAGGAAATATAGGCATCACAAAGCATTTCATCACATAAAAGAAAAAAAAAGAGAGAGGCAATATCATCAAAAATTCAAAAGAAAAATAAAGGAAAGGTAATGATTACCTTCAATGGGAGAGAAAAACAAATGTCGGCAGAGGATAAGCGTCTTTCGATCCACGCCCGCAACCGCCAGTAATAGAACTCAAGCCAAATCAAATGCAAAAACCCTAGGGGGGCTGTCCCGAACTCAAGAAGGAAGGAGGGAGAGAGTTAGAATTTGAAATGGGGGGGCCCCTTTGTGTTGCAAAGTCGCGCTTTGTAATCGCCAGCTTTTAGACAGAGTATATATATACGCAATTATTTCGCTAAATTTTGGTCAGCGATATAATATATATCACCAGAAATGGTAGTTTTTTAACTACCCGGCCATTTTTGATTTTGAGGCCCGACGGACCCCCTTGTATGCTATAGACCCCGGTCCAGCCCCCCTCAGAGGCCCACGTATCATTAGGCAAGGGTGCACGCACCCCTAAATGACCCCTCAAGTTCCCTTCGATTGGTCCAAAGGGACCGTGCTACAATAAACGGATCTAGACCTGTAGGCGCTCACCTAATGCGGCCACAAAATCAGAAAAAAAAAGAAGGAAAAAAAGAAAGGAAAGAAAATGCTGAAAGTGACACTAGTTCTCAAAAGAGCGCTGCAATGACCGTTTACACCACTCCAAGAATCATGTTAAATCAATTCAGAATGATCAGGGTCCACCCAAAAGTTCTCGAACCCCGTCTTATACAGGGACACCCCGTCTTATACAGGGACACCCCATACCTGATCCGGCAGGCAAATGAATTTCATTCATCCCCGGTCACTCCTGGAAGCATACACTTAGCCCCAGATCTCCCCCAGCAGAGGTCGAGGCCTGACCCGGCAGGCAAACCAAGAACCCATCACCAGAATGCACACGTCCCTAAGGTATATGAACATGGTAAGTTGATTCGCCTAAGGATACGTGCAGAAATAAAGGCAGTTTGAGCATGCCCAGAGTCTCAACCTGACATGAAAAAAAGAAAAAAAAGAGAGACAAAAAAAAAGAGAAGAAATAACAACCTGTTGCTGCTTAGTAAAAATCCTGAGTGGGTTGACCCCACCTTCCAAGCATTCACTCTGGTCATCCCCCTTCAGATCTATGTTGACCAAGAGTGCCCCCGACTTCAGACCATTCGAAAAGTCTATTGTCGATTAAATCGACTCGTCAAAAATGAAATCACAACCACCAAACTATGTGCAAACATACTGACCAAGGGCTCATTCCCTTTATTTCCTTTTACACTGTGCTTAAAACTCAGATAGGCACGGTGTCCCTGTTGAATGTACACACTTGCGTCTGGGAATCCGCAGGATGGTCGTTTGTCCTCGTAAATTGTACCTTAGGGTCGAGGCTTCCATTCACGCCTATTTGCTGGTTATCGCCCCTGATGGGTGTCTGTCTGTGCATAGTTAGTAAGATGTGATTTCATTAGGGACGGAGGCTAGAATTGGCCATCTCCTTCGAGGGATAATTGGTCCTAGCCCGATATTTAGCTTTGTCTTAAGTTAAGGCACTCTGGTTCATGTGAATCAGGAGCACCTCACCACCAGAACGAGCACATCCCCAAGGTGCACCGATCCCCGACAGAGTGCACGCACTCTTAAAGCGTATCAACTGACATTTGATCCACTTTAAGAGTTGTGCAAAAATAAAGTTCCCAGAGGTCCTTGAGCTTTACTTAGAGGCCTCGAAACAAAAAATTTGAAAAAAGGAAACACAAAAAAAATTCACTCAGAAAATGGGCATGCATTCCCAAGAAGTGTTGCGACATCAATATTCGCTTCACTTGGGTAAAGCATGCTAATAAAAAAGAAAAAAACAACCTTGAGGTTGTTGGGTCCACCCAAAAGACTTCGAGCCTTACCTAGGTAAGGGCACCCGTGCCCAATTCAATGGAGCTATCAATACCCCATAGGATTGAACACATTGATTAGACCTTCGCTTTGTGTGTTTCGCATCAATTCCGAAGCATAGATCGATCATCTTGTTTCATGGAGCTGTCTGGTTCGGATTAATACTCAACATCACAAATCTATAATTTCCCTCAGAAAGTGGACGATATCCAGGCTAGCGGGCTTACACTTTTTGTGATCACCGCAGTTATGCCCAGTAATGTCGTAATGCGCTTGGGGACTGTTAGCTTTGAGGTACGGACGATATCCCAAAATGAGAGGGCTTACGTACACTCACCATCACCATGAATGTTTGAGAATTGAGTTAAACCAGGTGGACCCATCAAACGTGCCTTGGACCTCTTCGGATGTCTCTTGTCTTTGGCATCCGATCATTAGTGATCGAATACCAAAGAGGGGAATCTGTAGACACCAAAATTCGGCCCAAGGTCTGATCAATCTATACTTCGGGAGAGATATACCCCTGTGCTTCCGATGGCACCCCTGAATCCGCAGGAATCCACCCAGACCTTTAGGAATCACCCTGAACCCTTTAGAACCATTCCCCAACCCTTAGAGATCACCCCTAAACCCTAGATTCCCTTCCCATACCTAACTTGAACCTTTCTGAGCAGTTGATGGGAGAGAGGCTACAAATTTTTATATAGACCATTACCAAGGACGAGCCAATTCCTTTGGAAAGGGGACTTCTCCAGCTTTCGAACAAGCCAAAAATCACCCAATTTAGAGCTATGGTTCGAAAGTTATGACCAATTGAAGTTTCACATAAAATCATAAAAATTTTGCTCAGGCGTGGATATTACATACGCCCAGCCAATTTAGCCCCAGATTAGTCAGGCGTATATATTATATACGCCTCCCTATTTTGGGGGAAATTTGGCCGGGCGTATATAATATATACGCCCAGTATAGGTGGGACCCACCACGGGCTTCATCTTCCCAAAGCTCCCCTGTTTTTGGTAAAATTTACTGTTCCTAAACTGGGCGTATATAATATATACGCCCAGCTTAGCTATAGTAACTGTCATCAGTTGCTCGAATTTCCTTCATCTAGTTTGACCCTTTGACCATCCCCTTTGTTGGGGTGGGTGTCTTGAGGTTGGCTGCACCCCTTTCGAGCTTATTGGCAACCCTTAAGTCACCCATGGTCTCACCCCATCATCCGCCATTGAAATCAATTTCCCAAAACCCTAGGACCTTGAAAACCTAGAAAACCTTAGATGGGGGATTACCTAATTGCTAAACCAATTAGCTCTTAAGTAATCCCTTAACCCCTCCCTTCTCTATAAATAGAGAGGCCCCCCTCTTCCCAAAAGTTGAAAAAATTGGTTGAAAGATTAGAGAGCTTAAGAGAGAGAACCCTAGTGAGAGAAAATGCCACTTATTTTTTAGAATTCCAGCAAGCTTAGTTCATCTTTTTCAATCCATTTCAATCATTTGATCACTCCCTCTAGCTAAAGTCTAGCCTTTGGCCTCACCCTATACTTTCTATTTTATTGAATCCTAGCATTAGAACCCATTTACACGCCATTTAAGCCATCGGAAGCACGCCAAAACGAAGAACTTTCACGGTGCAACAAGGCCCCGTGAGCTCCGGCTCACCCCGCTCTTCCTCTACTTTCTTGGTGTCTCCTCCGTCCAAGGATTCAAGCCGTTACACCGCCGAAATTTCGGTTTGGCTCAAAGCTTGATAGGACCATATTGCCTTCGGGCAAGGGGAAACTCCGCCCTTTTATTTTTATTTTTGGCCATAGATAGAGACCGCTACGTGCGGGTTGATCGGGTGCCTAAACCCTTCCCGATCGATAACCAAAGACCCTACCCTAGAGCCTTTGGCAAAGACCGGTAAATCAGAGTCATATTTAGCACTTCGGTGCTCAAAATATCGATTTGAAGGTTTCCCGAGTCACCAAAAGCTTCGGGTGGCGACTCTACATTTTCACCAAAAGCGAGCGCATCGCCGCGACAGGTTCGAGAGGATCCATGGTCGCACAGTTGTATAGGTTTATTCCAATCCGGTTAAGAGCCCAGTAAATATTGATTTCCCAATTCTATTAGAAGTCTAATTAATATTAGTTTCCCAATACTACTAGATGTCCAATTAGTTTCAGTCTCCTATTGGTACAAGGAGTGCATGTATAATAGTTCTGATGAGACTTTAATTTGTTCAGGCATATCAGGTGTACTAGAATTTTGATTGAATAAGGTATAATAATTCTATTGAAATTCTAATTGCAGTAATTATAGTAGTCCTGTTAGAATTCTAATTGAAATAAAAGACTAATTTTACCAAAACTCTAATTTAAGTAAAGGAATTAATGCTAATAAAATCTAATTAAGACGAATAAACTAATTTTTACCAAATTTGATTAAAATAAATAAACTAATTTTCTATAAATCTCTAATTAAAGCAATGAATTGACTATGCTAAAAAAAATCTAATTGAATCAACGAAATTAATCCCATTAAATTGTAATTGAAGAAAGTAATTGATCAATTAGATTCAGATTTAAAGAGATTAATCAGTCATACTAAGATTTAAGACACTTATTAATTAAGCATGCTGAAATAAAATAAACCTACTAATCAATCATACTAAAAATATAAAACCTAAAGCAATTAATTAATTCTGAAATTCCAAAAAAAAAGGGTTTGGGCCCGCTATGCTAAGGAGGATTGGCCTCGTTCCCGAGTACCCTCCATAAGCTCCCTTGGGCAAATCAGGTGGCTGAGATTAAAGATAAACTGAATTTTAGATCGTCAAATAGTATTTTGGGCTTTTCGGAGTTGATTTTAGATTAGCAATTATGAATTAAATTGTAAACTAGAATTATAAGGCTGAAACTATATTTAAGATTTTTTAGAGATATTAAAATAAGCAATTTAGATTGAAAATTAAATTGTTAGGATGGAATTTGAGTCCGAAATCAGGAAATCAGGCCGTATGATTAAGGACTGGTTCTGAATCAAAGGATTAGAACCATAAATTAATGATAGGACTGTAGATTGAGATTTTAGATCTGAATTGAAGTCTAGAATCGATATATCATACTGATAGATTAAGGACTGGTTCTAGAAACAGAGAACTAGAACCAGATATATAGAATTTCAGTCTGAAAAGGGTGCTACGGTCTGAAAATAAAAAAATAATAGAATTCCTAGATCTAGAGATTAGAGGCTATGGTCGTAAATAAAAAATTAAATCCTTACCTAGGGTCGGGGCTACAGAGAGAAATCTCGAAGATTCGAAGCTTGAATCCTAAAATCATGACTAGGTTGCTCTATGGGTTTGTCCCCGAAGTTCTCTAGTTTCGGAATCCCAAAAAAATTTGCTCGCTCTCGAAAAATTGCCAGCCTCCTGGGCGAATTAGGAAAAATATCTTTTATAGGTTTTTCTTCAATTACGCACCATTTTTTAGGCGTTTAACTGAATTACGCATCAGTTTCCTGGCGCTTAATCGCTTTGAGTCAGTCACCAACTCAGTGAGCAACCAGTTGACTTGCTCAGTGAGTTTCCCAGTCCTAACAAAATTAGGGCTAATTGCGCGTGTGATGGGAGGTGCACAATCTGATTAAGCGGTTCTTCGGAAGCGCTTAATCAAGGAAACTTAAGGGTTAAGGGTAGTGAGACTAGGTCGGGCGTAGGCCAATTGCGCGCTGATTTTGTGGCGCTCAATCCAATCGCGCGTCTGAATTCAGGCGTGTGATTGAGTCTCAGATAGGTCTGAGAAGGGAAGTTTAGTCTGAAAGGGGGACTGATTGCACGTTTATGGTGTAGCATGCAATCGAATTGTGTGGGGGGTTTCAGGCACTTAATTCGGGCTGTCCGGGTCTAGTCTCTAGATGAAATGCAAGACTATTGTTTCAGTCTGCATTCTGACTATATACTATTATTTCAGTATATAGTTTCCCCATGTCGGGAATTGAGCCATAGAACTATTATTTTAACTTGTGTTCAGCCATGTACTATTATTTCAGCGCATGGTTCCCATATTAGGGTTAAAAGGGTCAAAGGTTGATCGAATAAGAAATATATTCCGAGAAGGCAAAATGGGGGTGTCTACAACTGAGGGAGAGAGTTTCTCGCTTGCACTCTGCGGCGTCCTAACAAAATTTGAAGGAAGCCGCTCGGTGATGCATATGGTGTTGCCAGAGCTTTATCGCTGCCTTGATGCATTCACTCTGTGAAAGGTGGAGGGCCTTTGGAGATGTCCCGTCTTGCTCAAAATTTGGCTTGGGGAGCATCTTGCTATCTTAGGACCCATGCCTTGCTTTTTTGTCGTTCGCGGTGAGGCGGCCCGCTGCTTCTTGGGTCCATGTCATAAGTTGCCATAGGGGAATATACAAGAGTTGAAGCTTTGGTTGAATGAGGCTGAACTGGTGTGGAGAATTCCTTGGTTGGATAGGGCTTTCCTAGTAATTCGATCTAGGGATTGCGATGGAATCACTCTTCTTGGTTTGACCGGCAGCACTTACTATTTCCCATTTCAAGTGATGCAGTTTTGGTTTCTCGCAGTGCTGTGGCAACACCATGCTTATGTGACTTGATTTTCTCTCGAGGATCCCTTGGAGACTTTGATAGGATAGCTCCTCTCTGGTAAACACATCAGTCGATGCATATGTGCCATTTAGAGCAGGGGAATTTGGTTCGAACTCTCCAAAGTATGAGGCAGCTCGTTTGAAAGGCCCTCTACTTGTCACTTGGATCTGGCTGAGAGTAGTGATGTGGAGGGGCCTTGGGCAAAAAAGGAGTCGATGCTTCGATCCCATATTGAGCTCATGGTGGACGAGAAATGAATTCTACATGATCATTTAGAGAAATAAAAAGTTAGAGCAGAGGCGACAAAAGTCAGAGATGATGTAGCTGAGTGTGAGGTCCTTCACGTAGAAGGAGCCTTGAGTGACGCTCTGGGTGCCACCGATGCCTCCAGGAAATGGTAGAGGAGTATTCATGGCTGCTGGATGACAGAGCGAGATATTTGGGAGGTGTTGGTCTTTTTATTTCGCGACTCTTACTGGTATTTTATTAAGAACAGTGGAGAGAATAAATCACGAGTGGGGAATTGGAGATGGGTCAGCATAGCAAGTCTGAAATAAACAGTCCTGCAAGATATAGAGTCCATTGTAGCAAGTTTTGATAAGTGAGAGTTTGTCCCACAGAGAAATCGATCTAGAACCCAAAATGGGCTATTATAGTAGGCCTCCAGATCTGGCTACAGATCTGACAATCCTAAAGAAAGGGAGTTGGGTGTCACGACTACATTAAATTAATCCTAAAAACAGAGAAATAAAATGTAGCCCTATCCTAAAGAAAGGGTTAAGAAGAAGATGGTGGTAGTGTCTACCAAAATAAAATACGAAAATTATGAGAAGTAAGCAGATTAGCTAGAGTTAATAATGCAGTAATGTAACTCAGATTTAGTCTATCTCTGTAGTGCTCCTTGTTGAAATGCTATAAAAAGCCACAACAAGGTATAAGTTCCCAGTTTAACCCATGCCATTTGGGATGCTCTTAGGGCTATACTCTGTCCACTCTAATGGTCACAGGGTATCCGATAGAGTCTGTTAAATCCCATTGGTTAAAACAGAAATTCACTAGTCTAATCTAGAAGAGTGGATCGATCATCTCCACAGCCACTGGACCAGCTCTAGCCATGAATACTATTGCAGCACTATGTAATGCCAGTGCTACAAGCTCCCCAGATCTGTGCACAAACCTGGCTGACATCCATAGGTATTCCAACCCATAAGATCTTAACTGCTTTGCTAAGGCCAACTGCTCACTAGAGCCCACAAAAAGAACCATGCAATAGGTTGAATAAGGCTTTTAGGTCAGCTGATCATTGCTACAAACAACCTGTAATGACTCAGCCTCAAGCTGTAATTACTATAAGAGATCAGATCTAACATCTGATATCTATTGAGTAGAACAGAGAGGAGCCAGTTACTGTACAAACCTCCTCATAAGGCTCTAGAAGCTCATGTGCAGGGGAGAAGAATCCTTCTCAAACATATGGATGGGCACAGCCTTAGGGCTATACTCTGTCCACTTGAATAGTCACAGGGTATCCCATTGGTCTGCCCGTCCTACAAAGGCCTGAGAAAGAACATGAAAACTACTGCAACCACCATGGTCCACAAGCCTCCGTGCTCCCTGGACCTCACTACAGAGCAAACATTGCTTTCCATGTGTCTATCAAACCAAGGGAAATCAAATGATAAATAATAGATCTACTAGAAACTGAATGGGCTAGTCCCAAATACATGGATCCTATAGACATCTAAAGAAACCATAAGATCTATAAATTTTATTAAGCATTAAAACAATAGTTCATTAACAAAAACAAAACTCACAATGAACCGTCTCCTGGCTGCAGCCTATCCACAACTACTCAACCACAATCCCAATGTATACAAAATCTATTACAAGGCTGAAACAAAACTAAACCTAGCTGCTTACAGGGGATTAGCCAGCAAGTGCTAACCTAAGAGAGAAGAGAAATAGGAAAAAGAGGTGATCAAACCCTAACCCTAGCCTGCTAGAGCTCTCAGCCGATAGGGGATGAAGGAATGATGAAAATAATAAACTCTAAGTACAACTTATATACTCTGTCAAAACGGCCTTGGCTCTAAAGAGATTAACCCTAATTTTTCTAGCAAACGTGGCACTGTTACAACACTTGAATGCCTCGAGATGTGTGCTTTAAAATATACGCCTCAGGAAGTGTTCCCTAGCCTTGGAAAATTCCCAAAAGGTTCCTGAGTTAAAACTGAGAAGTGGAGAGGCCACACTTCGAGAGGCTGGCAGCTATTTTAGTTCACTCATGTGATTACTTCACTTTCCAGAGTTGCCTTTGGTTGATGGGAAGGGCTCAATTGTGTGTAAACCTTTAGTCAATCATAGCTTGCTTCGCATCGCAGTGTTGCCACGGAGATGATCTGGAGAGCTAGGGTGTTTCGCACAGTAGAGCTTTAGGAGCTCTCTCTCGCTAAGTACTTGCGCAGGTGGGCTCCTGCGCTCGCGTGGTAACTTGTGAGGCTCCAGAGTGTGCGAGATCTATGCGAGGGGAATTCTAGGCATCTCTCTATTCCAAGGCCATGCGAGGACTCTGCGAGGTGACTTTTTGTTCTCTATGCATATGGGCTCGCTATGTTCCTCGCACGACTTCTTTGAGGCTTGATCTCTGTGATGACTGCGACCACGAATTTTGAAGGTTTTACATGAAGAGATCTTCATGATGTCGTTACCGCTCTCCTCTTGACTACGCGGCGTCTCTGTGTGGGAGCTTCTGCCACTACATCCTTAGCTTCGCGAGGAAGCTCCTCAACTCTGCGAGGTCTGTTTCTTGACACTCTGTTGTACTACACTTGCTGCTGTTGTAGCATCCTCCTTCTTCAGCTAACTTCATTCATCTGCTAGACATTGATCAATGATGATCAGCAACAATGAGTCACCATGGTTAGCACTACCAAGGTGTTCCATCAGGCTTTGTCTTAGTTGTCATCTTTGAGTATATTCTCTCTCTTTTGGGCAAAAAAGCAAGGAGTTTATATTAAGCTGCACATTTTATTACTAACTGTAAAACATACTTAACAAATGATTATTAGTGGGTTTCATGGTCCATCAAAGGCTAGGTTAAGAGGTGAAAAGTGATACTTTTCAGTGCATAACACACCCCCAAACCTAATCTTTAAAGTCCCTGAGCAAAGGAAAAATTAAAACAACTACTCTAAGAATTGAAATGCCACTTTCGTAGGGAGCACGGATACATTTAGCATACGTACCAAGCCTTTTAAACCCCTAGGTGATCCCTAGTGGAGGAGTGAAGTCTCCTGAGGGTTTTCAGTGAAGATACCCATAAACTTCTTAATGAAACAGTTAACAAAGTGCAACATTATCCAGTCAGTTGTCAAGAATCAGAGCATCAGTTCACCTTTGATTCAATAAAAATGTGAGAAATTTTGACATGAAAAGCACAGACATCTAATCATCACCAACACTACCTGAGTGCACAACATTTCCAATTAGCTCACAGCAAGGGGGACAGCACATGTATATCAGCACTGAGCTCATCATTAATTCAAAAATTAGGTTATAGGACAAGCCCTAATACTTTTAACATCAGACCTAATGCTTACCAGGGCATACTCTCACAAGGGACCTTGAGTTCTCTCAAGCTCAAGAGTAGCTACAACCCCCAAATGGGTCTGTAAGCATGAGCATAGGCAAATCACCTAAGTCCTGGCATCATTGGCAGGTCCTCACCATATATTGGACAACTCCTTATCTCTTCATGACAACTCATTTAACTTTGGATCAGAAGGTCTTTAGCTGAGTTGTGATGTGGCTTATGAAGTGAGTTATAAAGAATGTAAGGTTGAAAATGGATTCAAAATTGTGAAATCAGTAAGTGGAGGAGGTGATTCATGACTTCACCTCTTTTAGCTCGACTTTTCATTTTCTTAAATTCAAGTGGCTAGGTTCTCCTCTTCCTTTAATTTTTCAATGAACTGTTCCTCTTGACTCCTCTCTCACTCCTCTTCATTATTATTTTTCTTTCTTTTATTGCATTTTTCTTTCTGTTTTTACTTTTATTTTTGTGTTTGTGACTTGCCACCTCTTTCCTCAGCTGCTACACTGCTCAACTTTAGGTATCTCTTCTCTGTTCACCCAATGTTAACCCTATCTTGTCCATCTTCAGCTCCTTCTCCTTTACCTTCTGAATTCTCAAAGTAAGGGTTGGTTTGAGTCAGGTCCATAGGTTCAGGTGCAAGTACTCAGGTGTATTTTGAAGAAAATTGGGAATTAAGGCTCAACAGGTGTGCACAAGGGCAGTTGATTAGGATTTGGTCTGTTTAAGCTCAAACTGTCCAAGAGAAGGCCTTGATCCTTTTCTAGGTTTCATGAGTGTTGTCAGTTGTCTCAACTTGGAGGCGCCTAACTTCTAGTGAGGGCATTGCCTCAGCCCGTCCTTAGAGCTAGAAGAATTGCCTGAGTCACTCCTAAAAGGAAGGAATTTTTTATTTTTATTTTTTGTAGGCCCAACTCTCACTGGTTATGGTCTTTCATTGAACTTTTAATTATGTCCTTACCTTTTTCTCTCTTTAATGATTCACTCAGTACTGATACAGGTGAGTTTACTTGGTGTTCACATCATGGAAAAGTTAAAATTTGAAAGCGTGTAATGCCTAAAGGTATGTAAAATTTTAAATTTCTCATTTTGCTAATGATCCTTAGGTGAACATGGTTCTGTTTCTGTCTTACTTACTTGAATTTGCTGCACTTAAGTTAACTATTTCATTGGTAGAACTTGCCACACCCCTAACCTATGAGGACCAGTGTCCTCACTAATTCAAAGGTGAGATGTGCAGTAGGTATAAAACCTAGAAATTAACAAAACAAAAACTATAGAAGAGAAAAAGAACACACAAAAATGAATAAGGAATTACGCACACGTATCTGCGAAATAGTGATTGATTGTCGAGAAAAGAGATTTTATTATAGATACAAAAGCAAACATATAACAAAAAGATAGAAATTATAAAACTAAGAACAATCTAAGCAAAACATCTTGTCAAACAAAATGGTTCTTTCCCCTGGCTCAGGGATATCCTCAACCTACTGTGGAAGAGGAACTGTAAGCCAGGAGGAGGAGGGAGATGAGGATCATGGAGTTGGGTGTTGAGCAGGTGGTCGGTGGTTTGAAGAAGATGGTCGGGGAGATGCAGGTGGTTTGGTTTTTGCTTCTTATTCTTTCTCTTCTCCTTTTTATTCTCCTCCTTGGCCAGGATTCTCTAGACCTCTTCGTACTCATCCCAAAGAAATTATAGTGGGTTCGGCTCCTTAGGCGGTGGGGGGTCCAATCACATTGGATAGAATTCGTTTGAGAACTTGGTGGGTTTGTCGTCCGCCATGGTTGTCAGTAAGGAGGGACTGCTAAGGTTAAAGGAGAATGGGTGAGATGAAAATGAATTGTCCCTTTATTTAAAGCACTTGGACGGTGGAATACGGATGGGCACATTAACTTTCGTCTTTTTTCACACGTGGCAATAAATTGTGATTGTTCTAGGAATGATAAATCGCACAACCTATTTGGGGAACGAGAGCTCACAATAAATGGTGGTCTAAATTTGGCATAGGGAATTAAGGCAATCTCGCATTTCGTAGAGTTTTCCTAAGTGCTCGTAGAGTAGAATTCTCGCGCAGTACAGATGTACCTCTGCGAGAAGAATAATCATGCAAAAGCAAATAGCTCTGCGAGTACAAAATCAAGAACATTGTGTGCCTCGCGAAGTTACTTCGCAGAGTAGACGTTGGGATTGAGCATGCAAAATCGTTTTTCATTTCTCGCGCAGTTTAGCTGGGGTTCTCCGCGAAGAACATCCATTCGAAGTTTTAGTGATCTCACGTAATAGAATGTTTTGAAATCTATAATTCGCGCCCTTATGACTCCGCGAGAAAGTGGTGAAATGGTCGACGACAGTGAAAATTAGGCCATTTAACCTCGCGAGAAACCAACAGTCAATCTCTTTACACCATTTGTTCTTAGGCATGTGCTTGCACAATGTCTTGCACCCATTCAGTAGCCATCAGCATCAACCCTTCACATGTATTCCATTTCCAAAAGATAATAACCTCCCTAATACTAGCACAGGCATAGCAAAAATTCTAACTGATAAAGCACCTCGATGAAAACTGATTCTAAACAATTGCAGTGCTAGTACTTCACTCACACAGTAGTAACAATCATACATCTCCCATGTTAATGATAGGAATGAACGAAGACTCAAAATAGAATAAATAAAGCATAGGAAAAAAAACAAATTTCCCTAATGAAAAATAGTAAATGACAGACTCCTAATCAAGCAAGAACCTATAGCAGTTTTTTTTTATTTTTTATTTTTAAACAAATATGGCACATATAATACAAAGTTGTGAATCACTGAGCAATGGGAGGTTCATGTAGGTGAATGGTCTAAGGAAGCTCCACTGGTTGTTCTACACAAATCTTAAGTCTCCGACCATTTACTTTCATGATCTGCCCTGACTTTGTGTCCAAGATCTCCACAGTACCAGATGGGGAGGCTTTTACGATAGTATAAGGTTCATCCCATCTGGATTATAGCTTCCCTGGAAAGAATTTAAGTCTGGAGTTAAAAAGCCACACCTTGGTGCCAGAAATGAAGTCCTTCCTTAACAACTTCTTGTCAAAGAATGATTTTGATCTCTCTTTGTACATTCTGGCATTGGCATAGGCTTCTAGCCTCATTTCATCAAGTTCTGCCATTTGTAACTTCCTGTGAGAACCAACAGAAGTTAGATCTACATTCATTGCTTTGATAGCCCAATAGGCTCTATGCTCTAACTCCACAGGTAAGTGGCAGGCCTAGCCATACACCAGCCTAAATGGGGACATGCCAATAGGTGTCTTATAGGCAGTCCAATAAGCTCACAAAGCATTATTCAGCTTTGGTGCCCAATCCTTCCTATCAATCCTCACAATTTTCTCCAGAATATGCTTTATCTCCCTATTGGAAATTTCAACTTGCCCACTGGTCTGTGGGTGGTAGGGAGTTGCAATTCTGTGTGTAACAGAATACCTTTTTAGCAGGTTTTCGAAAGGTTTGTTACAGAAGTGGCTCCCCCCATCACTGATAATAGCTCTGGGGATACCAAATCATGAGAAAATATTATCCTTCAAGAATTTAAGGACAACTGTGTGGTCATTGGTCTTTGTGTCAATGGCTTCTACCCATTAGGACACATAGTCCACCGCTACAAGTATGAAATTTAATCCCATAGATGAAGGAAAGGAGCCCATAAAATCAATGCCCCAGATGCCAAAAAGTTCTACAACTAGGATAGGCTGCAATGGCATGGAGTCTTTGTTCGAAATGCCTCCCATCCTTTGACATCTCTCAGAAGCCTTGCTATGCAAGTTTGCCTCTCAAAGAAGGCCAATACAAACCACATTGGAGCACTTTTTGCTCTGATCTTTCGCCATAAATGACCTCCACAAGCTTACTCATGGAACATTGAAAGAATGTCGTAGAAGTCATTTTCAGGCAGACATCTCCTAATGACTTGGTCTACACAATGCTTGTAAAGGTATGGATCCTCTCACAAAAATTATCTAACCTAAGAGAAGAACAGGTCCTTGTCCACTTTAGACCAGTGTGGAGGGATCCTACCAGTAGCAAGAAAATTGATAATGTTTGCAAACCAGGGCACACTAGACTACACAATAAAAAGCTGCTCATCGGGGAACAACTCATTAACAGGTAATGCTGAACATTCTTCCAAGATAATCCTAGAGAGGTGGTCAACGACCACATTCTCAACTCTCTTCTTGTCTTTGATCTCAAGATTAAACTCCTGCAAGAGGAGAATCCATCTTATCAACCTGGGCTTTGCATCCTTCTTAGCCAATAGGTATTTCAGGGCTGAGTGATCTATAAAAACTACAATCTTAGACCCCAATAAGTAGGGTCTAAACTTGTCCACAGCAAACACTACTGTAAGCAGCTCCTTCTCAGTTATAGTGTAGTTCAGCTGAGCTTCAGCTAGTGTTCTGCTGGCATAATAGATCACTATAGGCAGCTTATCTTTCCTCTGTCCTAAGACAGCACCTATGGCCAAGTCTGATGCATCACACATTAGCTTAAAGGGGAGTGAGTAATCTAGGGCCTGGATTACAGGGGCAGTGGTGAGGCACTTCTTTAAAGCCTCAAAGGCCTCAAGGCATTCAGCAAAAAATAAATAGCACATCTGGCGGCAGGTGGTACAATGGTTTGGCAATCTTGCTGAAGTCCTTGATGAACCTCCTGTAAAATTTAGCATGTCCGAGAAATGATCTAATTTGCTTGACAATCCTAGTTGGGGGTAAATGTAAAATCAAATCTACTTTAGCCCTGTCCACCTCAATTTCTTTGTGAGAGACCACATGGCCTAATAGAATACCTTGGGTCACCATGAAGTGACTCTTTTCCCAACTTAGGACCAAGTGGGTCTCCTCACATCTTTGTAAAACTTTTTCAAGGTGGACTAGACACTAGCTAAAGCTATCCCCAAACACAGAGAAATCATCCATGAAGATTTCTAAGAATTTATCAATCATATCAGAATAAATTGCATACGTGCACCTCTAAAAAGTGGCTGGGGCATTGCACAGACCAAAAGGTATCCTTTTGTAAGAAAAGGTGCCAAAGGGACATGTGAAAGTAGTTTTCTCCTTGTCTTGAGGGTCCACAGGGATTTGGTTATACCCTGAGTATCCATCAAGAAAACAATAGTATGCCTTCCTAGCCAACTTGTCTAGGATTTGGTCAATAAAAGGGAGAGGAGAGGGAAGTGGTCCTTTCTAGTTTTGGAGTTGAGTTTCCTATAATCAATACACACTCTCCAGCCAGTGGTCTCTCTGGCTGGAATCAACTCCCCAGAGTCAGAAGTAACAACTGTGATGAATAACTTTTTAGGTACCACCTGGATAGTTGACACCCATTCAGAATTTGAAATGAGGTAAATCACCCCTACATCCAATAGTTTTACTATTTCCTTAAGGACTACCTCCTACATGTGAGGGTTTAGCTTCCTCTGCATCTCCCTTGAGGGTTTTGCACCCTCATCCAAGTGAATCCTGTGCATGCACACTTAGGCATCAATGCCTCCAAGGTCAGCTATTGTCCACCCAATTGCTTTCTTGTGCTTCTTAAGGACATTTAGTAATTCCTCCTCCTGCTCACTAGTGAGAGAGGAGGAGATAATCATGGGAAGTTTGTTATCTAGCCCCAAGAAGGCATATTTTAATGTGGCTGGGAGCTACTTCAGCTCCAGCTCAAGAGGACATTCAATTGAAGGCAACAGAGGTGCCTTAGTGGGTTGAGGAAGGGGCATCAATATGTGTTGCACTAGGTCCACAAAAGACTCAGTGTTTGTGTTGTCTTCTGTCATGAGAATTTGAGCCTCCCTCTCAAACAGACTCCAAACACTTTCCAAGCTTTCAGTCAGATTATCCCAATCTAATAGATTGGATAATTCTTCTTCTACCAGGCCATCTAGTACATCTACTACATAACAGTCCTCAATGTCAATCTGAGGCACTGTAGCAACATGGTACACATTTAAATGGACTTTCATGTTCCCAAAGGTAACCTCCATTACCCCTGACCTGCATTGTATGCAAGCATTTGCAGTAGCCAAGAATGGTCTACCAAGGATAATAGAAATTGGGTTTCTTTTGCAAGGTTCCATGTCTAAAATAAGAAAATCAGCTGGATAATAGAATTTGTCCACCCCAGCTAAGACATTCTCTACCACACCCACAGGTCTCCTCTCAGATCTGTCAGCCAGTTGGAGCACAACTAATGTAGGTTTAAGCTCCCCCAAACCTAGCTCCTCATATACTGAATAAGGGAGTAAGTTTACACTAGCCCCTAAATCCAAGAGGGCTTTTCCAATGGTGTGGCTTCCGATTATATAAGGGATAGTAGGTACCCTTGAGTCTTATAATTTTTTAGGTGTGGCGATGGACAGAACTGACTCAACATGCTCAATAGTAAAGACTCTTTTAGACCATTCTACCCTAGCTTTCCTCTTTTGTGTGCAGAGGTCCTTTAAAAATTTAGCATAGGAAGGGACTTGCTTTATGGCATCAAGCAGGGGCAAGTTGATCCGAACTTGCTTCAAAGTCTCTAGCATTTCCTCCATCTGAGCATTCCCTTTATCAAGAGGAGATGGGCCAGCTAGAGCTTAAGGAAATGACAGATGTGGCACTGCTGGTGCCACTGCTGCATGCCTACTGCCATCATAGTCATATTTTTTTCATTTCCTTTTATCCTCATTTATTTCTTTATATTGGGGCTCAACATCAGCCCCATTATTTTTCCCTAGCTGATCCACAGCAGGGGACATAAGCCTCGGCTCCTTGACACTGACAATCCTTTCATTTTCAGTTTCATTTTTCGTGACCTCCTTCTCTTCACTGCCCACTAAATCGTCAACCACCCTGCCACTCCTAAGGGTAGTTATGGCATCAACATCCTCATAGGTAAAGGGTGTTTCTCCAAGCAAGAGCTGCCCTTTTGAATTGGCTAGGGCCTGACTGGGCAATTTTTCTTCCTCCCTCATGTTCAGAGTAATATAAATATGTCCCATTTGGTCCTCAATCTTCTTGATGCTCTCTCCACGAGAATTGACAGTTTGCACCAAGCTCCCCAAGTTTTGCATTGAAGCCAGCATTTGCTCTTCAAATGAAGAGGATCAGGGTTGTTGTGGGGGTAGGATCAATTGGTTAGACTATGGGGCAGGTAACAAGAAATTTTACCTTGGTGGGTAACCTTTATTAACCTGGTGCTGGGGTCTGTAGGGAGCTACCATCTGCTGCTGCTGGGGTTGAGGATAAGAGTCTTGTCTCCACTTCAGATTTGAGTGATTCCCCCAAGAATATGCATTGGCATGCTCCATAACAAAATCTAGAAATTTATTGGCAGATGGACAATCATGAATAGAATGTGTGAGAGATTGGCATAACAGACATGCTTCCTCCACCTGTGCAACCATCCGAGGTTGCATCCCATTCATCAATTTATCAAACTTCAAGCTCAAGTTGTCCACCTTCCTCTCCAGATCACCTTGCACCTTCACTTCATATATTCCACCTCTAGGGCTGACCTCTTTCACCATTTTAGCTGGGAATCTGACTGTTATTGCATGACAGACTCCTGCTGCATAGAATTTTCTCCTATTATGTCAAGCAGCTCCCATGCTTCCTCAGCTGTCCTATGGAGGTAGCTACCACCACAGGAAGCATCCACCATATCCCTACTCTTGGCATTAATTCCTTGATAAAATACTTGAGCAAGCTGTCACATTAAGATTTGGTGGTGGGGGTATTGTTTTAACATCTCCTGAAATCTTTCCCAAGCTTCATTAAAGTTCTCAGTTGAGGACTGAGTGAATGACATAATATTTGTCCTCATCTGACTTGTTTTGTTCATGGGGATAATTTTTTACAGGAACTTGGTTTGAAGGTCACTCCATGACTGTATGCTATTGGTTGGGAGTTTTGATAGCCATATGCTGGCTTTATCCTTTAATGAAAAAGGAAACATCCTCAATTTAGTGGCCTCAGGCCCTAAGCCAGTAATGTTGAAGGTAGTGCAAAATGCTAAAAACTGGTCACTATGCTTGTAGGGATCTTCTTTACTCAGCCCATGAAATGAAGGCAGCATACTGATGGTGGAGGATTTAATTTCATAGTTACCCTCAACAGAGGGAAACTGAATGCAAAAGGGAGAGGTGTACTCCCCAGGTGCATTTTATTCTTTCAATGTCCTCTGCCTCTCAACCATGGTAGCTGGTTCAGTTTTAATAGCAGGCAAACCAAGAACCCATCACCAGAATGCACACGTCCCTAAGGTATATGAACATGGTAAGTTGATTCGCCTAAGGATACGTGCAGAAATAAAGGCAGTTTGAGCATGCCCAGAGTCTCAACCTGACATGAAAAAAAGAAAAAAAAGAGAGACAAAAAAAAAGAGAAGAAATAACAACCTGTTGCTGCTTAGTAAAAATCCTGAGTGGGTTGACCCCACCTTCCAAGCATTCACTCTGGTCATCCCCCTTCAGATCTATGTTGACCAAGAGTGCCCCCGACTTCAGACCATTCGAAAAGTCTATTGTCAGTCGAAACTGACTCGTCAAAAATGAAATCACAACCGACCAAACTATGTGCAAACATACAGACCGAAGGGCTCATTCCCTTTTATTTCCTTTTACACAGGCTTAAAACCTGTATAGGCACGGTGTCCCTGTTGAATGTACACACTTGCGTCTGGGAATCCGCAGGATGGTCGTTTGTCCTCGTAAATTTTACCTTAGGGTCGAGGCTTCCATTCACGCCTATTTGCTGCTTATCGCCCCTGATGGGTGTCTGTCTATGCATAGTTAGTAAGATGTGATTTCATTAGGGACGGAGGCTAGAATTGGCCATCTCCTTCGAGGGATAATTGGTCCTAGCCCGATCTTTAGCTTTGTATTAAGTTAAGGCACTCTGGTTCATGTGAATCAGGAGCACCTCGCCACCAGAACGAGCACATCCCCAAGGTGCACCGATCCCCGACAGAGTGCACGCACTCTTAAAGCGTATCAACTGACATTTGATCCACTTTAAGAGTTGTGCAAAAATAAAGTTGCCAGAGGTCCTTGAGCTTTGCTTAGAGGCCTCGAAACAAAAAATTTGAAAAAAGGAAACACAAAAAAAATTCACTCAGAAAATGGGCATGCATTCCCAAGAAGTGTTGCGACATCAATATTCGCTTCACTTGGGTAAAGCATGCTAATAAAAAAGAAAAAAACAACCTTGAGGTTGTTGGGTCCACCCAAAAGACTTTGAGCCTTACCTAGGTAAGGGCACCCGTGCCCAATTCAATGGAGCTATCAATACCCCATAGGATTGAACACATTGATTAGACCTTCGCTTTGTGTGTTTCGCATCAATTCCGAAGCATAGATCGATCATCTTGTTTCATGGAGCTGTCTGGTTCGGATTAATACTCAACATCACAAATCTATAATTTCCCTCAGAAAGTGGACGATATCCAGGCTAGCGGGCTTACACTTTTTGTGATCACCGCAGTTATGCCCAGTAATGTCGTAATGCGCTTGGGGACTGTTAGCTTTGAGGTACGGACGATATCCCAAAATGAGAGGGCTTACGTACACTCACCATCACCATGAATGTTTGAGAATTGAGTTAAACCAGGTGGACCCATCAAACGTGCCTTGGACCTCTTCGGATGTCTCTTGTCTTTGGCATCCGATCATTAGTGATCGAATACCAAAGAGGGGAATCTGTAGACACCCAAATTCGGCCCAAGGTCTGATCAATCTATACTTCGGGAGAGATATACCCCTGTGCTTCCGATGGCACCCCGAATCATGAGAATCCACCTGCACCTTTAGGAATCACCCTGAACCCTTTAGAACCATTCCCCAACCCTTAGAGATCACCCCTAAACCCTAGATTCCCTTCCCATACCTAACTTGAACCTTTCTGAGCAGTTGATGGGAGAGAGGCTACAAATTTTTATATAGACCATTACCAAGGACGAGCCAATTCCTTTGGAAAGGGGACTTCTCCAGCTTTCGAACAAGCCAAAAATCACCCAATTTGGAGCTATGGTTCGAAAGTTATGACCAATTGAAGTTTCACATAAAATCATAAAAATTTTGCTCAGGCGTGGATATTACATACGCCCAGCCAATTTAGCCCCAGATTAGTCAAGCGTATATATTATATACGCCTCCCTATTTTGGGGGAAATTTGGCCGGGCGTATATAATATATACGCCCAGTATAGGTGGGACCCACCACGGGCTTCATCTTCCCAAAGCTCCCCTGTTTTTGGTAAAATTCTATCGTTCCTAAAGCGTATATAATATATCCTTGACTTAGCTGATACGAATCGCCATCGAATTTCCTTCATCTAGTTTGACCCTTTGACCATCCCCTTTGTTGGGGTGGGTGTCTTGAGGTTGGTTGCACCCCTTTCGAGCTTATTGGCAACCCTTAAGTCACCCATGGTCTCACCCAATCATCCGCCATTGAAATCAATTTCCCAAAACCCTAGGACCTTGAAAACCTAGAAAACCTTAGATGGGGGATTACCTAATTGCTAAACCAATTAGCTCTTAAGTAATCCCTTAACCCCTCCCTTCTCTATAAATAGAGAGGCCCCCCTCTTCCCAAAAGTTGAAAAAATTGGTTGAAAGATTAGAGAGCTTAAGAGAGAGAACCCTAGTGAGAGAAAATGCCACTTATTTTTCAGAATTCCAGCAAGCTTAGTTCATCTTTTTCAATCCATTTCAATCATTTGATCACTCCCTCTAGCTAAAGTCTAGCCTTTGGCCTCACCCTATACTTTCTATTTTATTGAATCCTAGCATTAGAACCCATTTACACGCCATTTAAGCCATCGGAAGCACGCCAAAACGAAGAACTTTCACGGTGCAACAAGGCCCCGTGAGCTCCGGCTCACCCCGCTCTTCCTCTACCTTCTTGGTGTCTCCTCCGTCCAAGGATTCAAGCCGTTACACCGCCGAAATTTCGGTTTGGCTCAAAGCTTGATAGGACCATATTGCCTTCGGGCAAGGGGAAACTCCGCCCTTTTATTTTTATTTTTGGCCATAGATAGAGACCGCTACGTGCGGGTTGATCGGGTGCCTAAACCCTTCCCGATCGATAACCAAAGACCCTACCCTAGAGCCTTTGGCAAAGACCGGTAAATCAGAGTCATATTTAGCACTTCGGTGCTCAAAATATCGATTTGAAGGTTTCGAGTCACCAAAAAGCTGGTGGCGACTCTACATTTTCATCACGGCGCGCCATGACGAGTTCGAGAGGATCCATGGTCGCACAGTTGTATAGGTTTATTCCAATCCGGTTAAGAGCCCAGTAAATATTGATTTCCCAATTCTATTAGAAGTCTAATTAATATTAGTTTCCCAATACTACTAGATGTCCAATTAGTTTCAGTCTCCTATTGGTACAAGGAGTGCATGTATAATAGTTCTGATGAGACTTTAATTTGTTCAGGCATATCAGGTGTACTAGAATTTTGATTGAATAAGGTATAATAATTCTATTGAAATTCTAATTGCAGTAATTATAGTAGTCCTGTTAGAATTCTAATTGAAATAAAAGACTAATTTTACCAAAACTCTAATTTAAGTAAAGGAATTAATGCTAATAAAATCTAATTAAGACGAATAAACTAATTTTTACCAAATTTGATTAAAATAAATAAACTAATTTTCTATAAATCTCTAATTAAAGCAATGAATTGACTATGCTAAAAAAAATCTAATTGAATCAACGAAATTAATCCCATTAAATTGTAATTGAAGAAAGTAATTGATCAATTAGATTCAGATTTAAAGAGATTAATCAGTCATACTAAGATTTAAGACACTTATTAATTAAGCATGCTGAAATAAAATAAACCTACTAATCAATCATACTAAAAATATAAAACCTAAAGCAATTAATTAATTCTGAAATTCCAAAAAAAAAGGGTTTGGGCCCGCTATGCTAAGGAGGATTGGCCTCGTTCCCGAGTACCCTCCATAAGCTCCCTTGGGCAAATCAGGTGGCTGAGATTAAAGATAAACTGAATTTCATATCGTCAAATAGTATTTTGGGCTTTTCGGAGTTGATTTTAGATTAGCAATTATGAATTAAATTGTAAACTAGAATTATAAGACTGAAACTATATTTAAGATTTTTTAGAGATATTAAAATAAGCAATTTAGATTTAAAATTAAATTGTTAGGATGGAATTTGAGTCCGAAATCAGGAAATCAGGCCGTATGATTAAGGACTGGTTCTGAATCAAAGGATTAGAACCATAAATTAATGATAGGACTGTAGATTGAGATTTTAGAACTGAATTGAAGTCTAGAATCGATATATCATACTGATAGATTAAGGACTGGTTCTAGAAACAGAGAACTAGAACCAGATATATAGAATTTCAGTCTGAAAAGGGTGCTACGGTCTAAAAATAAAAAAATAATAGAATTCCTAGATCTAGAGATTAGAGGCTATGGTCGTAAATAAAAAATTAAATCCTTACCTAGGGTCGGGGCTACAGAGAGAAATCTCGAAGATTCGAAGCTTGAATCTTAAAATCATGACTAGGTTGCTCTATGGGTTTGTCCCCGAAGTTCTCTAGTTTCGGAATCCCAAAAAAATTTGTTCGCTCTCGAAAAATTGCCAGCCTCCTGGGCGAATTAGGAAAAATATCTTTTATAGGTTTTTCTTCAATTACGCACCATTTTTCAGCGTTAATGAATTACGACGCTTTCGGCGCTTAATCGCTTTGAGTCATCACCAACTCGAGCGATCAGCTTGACTTGCTCGATGAGTTTCCAGTTCTAACAAAATTAGGGCTAATTGAGCGTGTGATGGGAGGTGCACAATCTGATTAAGCGGTTCTTCGGAAGCGCTTAATCAAGGAAACTTAAGGGTTAAGGGTAGTGAGACTAGGTCGGGCGTAGGCCAATTGCGCGCTGATTTTGTGGCGCTCAATCCAATCGCGCGTCTGAATTCAGGCGTGTGATTGAGTCTCGGATAGGTCTGAGAAGGGAAGTTTAGTCTGAAAGGGGGACTGATTGCACGTTTATGGTGTAGCATGCAATCGAATTGTGTGGGGGGTTTCAGGCACTTAATTCGGGCTGTCCGGGTCTAGTCTCTAGAATGAAATGCAAGACTATTGTTTCAGTCTGCATTCTGACTATATACTATTATTTCAGTATATAGTTTCCCCATGTCGGGAATTGAGCCATAGAACTATTATTTTAACTTGTGTTCAGCCATGTACTATTATTTCAGCGCATGGTTCCCATATTAGGGTTAAAAGGGTCAAAGGTTGATCGAATAAGAAATATATTCCGAGAAGGCAAAATGGGGGTGTCTACAACTGAGGGAGAGAGTTTCTCGCTTGCACTTTGCGGCGTCCTAACAAAATTTGAAGGAAGCCGCTCGGTGATGCATATGGTGTTGCCAGAGCTTTATCGCTGCCTTGATGCATTCACTCTGGGAAAGGTGGAGGGCCTTTGGAGATGTCCCGTCTTGCTCAAAATTTGGCTTGGGGAGCATCTTGCTATCTTAGGACCCATGCCTTGCTTTTTTGTCGTTCGCGGTGAGGCGGCCCGCTGCTTCTTGGGTCCATGTCATAAGTTGCCATAGGGGAATATACAAGAGTTGAAGCTTTGGTTGAATGAGGCTGAACTGGTGTGGAGAATTCCTTGGTTGGATAGGGCTTTCCTAGTAATTCGATCTAGGGATTGCGATGGAATCACTCTTCTTGGTTTGACCGGCAGCACTTACTATTTCCCATTTCAAGTGATGCGCCAGTTTGGTTGCTCTCAGCAGGTGCCCGGTGTGGCAACACCATGCTTATGTGACTTGATTTTCTCTCGAGGATCCCTTGGAGACTTTGATAGGATAGCTCCTCTCTGGTAAACACATCAGTCGATGCATATGTGCCATTTAGAGCAGGGGAATTTGGTTCTGAACTCTCCAAAGTATGAGGCTTGGCTACTGTTTGAAAGGCCCTCTACTTGTCACTTGGATCTGGCTGAGAGTAGTGATGTGGAGGGGCCTTGGACAAAAAAGGAGTCGATGCTTCGATCCCATATTGAGCTCATGGTGGACGAGAAATGAATTCTACATGATCATTTAGAGAAATAAAAAGTTAGAGCAGAGGCGACAAAAGTCAGAGATGATGTAGCTGAGTGTGAGGTCCTTCACGTAGAAGGAGCCTTGAGTGACGCTCTGGGTGCCACCGATGCCTCCAGGAAATGGTAGAGGAGTATTCATGGCTGCTGGATGACAGAGCGAGATATTTGGGAGGTGTTGGTCTTTTTATTTCGCGACTCTTACTGGTATTTTATTAAGAACAGTGGAGAGAATAAATCACGAGTGGGGAATTGGAGATGGGTCAGCATAGCAAGTCTGAAATAAACAGTCCTGCAAGATATAGAGTCCATTGTAGCAAGTTTTGATAAGTGAGAGTTTGTCCCACAGAGAAATCGATCTAGAACCCAAAATGGGCTATTATAGTAGGCCTCCAGATCTAGCTACAGATCTGACAATCCTAAAGAAAGGGAGTTGGGTGTCACGACTACATTAAATTAATCCTAAAAACAGAGAAATAAAATGTAGCCCTATCCTAAAGAAAGGGTTAAGAAGAAGATGGTGGTAGTGTCTACCAAAATAAAATACGAAAATTATGAGAAGTAAGCAGATTAGCTAGAGTTAATAATGCAGTAATGTAACTCAGATTTAGTCTATCTCTGTAGTGCTCCTTGTTGAAATGCTATAAAAAGCCACAACAAGGTATAAGTTCGCAGTTTAACCCATGCCATTTGGGATGCTCTTAGGGCTATACTCTGTCCACTCTAATGGTCACAGGGTATCCGATAGAGTCTGTTAAATCCCATTGGTTAAAACAGAAATTCACTAGTCTAATCTAGAAGAGTGGATCGATCATCTCCACAGCCACTGGACCAGCTCTAGCCATGAATACTATTGTAGCAGTATGTAATGCCAGTGCTACAAGCTCCCCAGATTTGTGCACAAACCTGGCTGACATCCATAGGTATTCCAACCCATAAGATCTTAACTGCTTTGCTAAGGCCAACTGCTCACTAGATCCCACAAAAAGAACCATGCAATAGGTTGAATAAGGCTTTTAGGTCAGCTGATCATTGCTACAAACAACCTGTAATGACTCAGCCTCAAGCTGTAATTACTATAAGAGATCAGATCTAACATCTGATATCTATTGAGTAGAACAGAGAGGAGCCAGTTACTGTACAAACCTCCTCATAAGGCTCTAGAAGCTCATGTGAAGGGGAGAAGAATCCTTCTCAAACATATGGATGGGCACAGCCTTAGGGCTATACTCTGTCCACTTGAATAGTCACAGGGTATCCCATTGGTCTGCCCGTCCTACAAAGGCCTGAGAAAGAACATGAAAACTACTGCAACCACCATGGTCCACAAGCCTCCGTGCTCCCTGGACCTCACTACAGAGCAAACATTGCTTTCCATGTGTCTATCAAACCAAGGGAAATCAAATGATAAATAATAGATCTACTAGAAACTGAATGGGCTAGTCCCAAATACATGGATCCTATAGACATCTAAAGAAACCATAAGATCTATAAATTTTATTAAGCATTAAAACAATAGTTCATTAACAAAAACAAAACTCACAATGAACCGTCTCCTGGCTGCAGCCTATCCACAACTACTCAACCACAATCCCAATGTATACAAAATCTATTACAAGACTGAAACAAAACTAAACCTAGCTGCTTACAGGGGATTAGCCAGCAAGTGCTAACCTAAGAGAGAAGAGAAATAGGAAAAAGAGGTGATCAAACCCTAACCCTAGCCTGCTAGAGCTCTCAGCCGATAGGGGATGAAGGAATGATGAAAATAATAAACTCTAAGTACAACTTATATACTCTGTCAAAACGGCCTTGGCTCTAAAGAGATTAACCCTAATTTTTCTAGCAAACGTGGCACTGTTACAACACTTGAATGCCTCGAGATGTCTGCTTTAAAATATACGCCTCAGGAAGTGTTCCCTAGCCTTGGAAAATTCCCAAAAGGTTCCTGAGTTAAAACTGAGAAGTGGAGAGGCCACACTTCGAGAGGCTGGCAGCTATTTTAGTTCACTCGCGCAGTTACTTCACTTTCCCAGAGTTGCCTTTGGTTGATGGGAAGGGCTCAATTGTGTAGTAAACCTTTAGTCAATCGCGCAGTTGCTTCGCATCGCAGTGTTGCCACGGAGATGATCTGGAGAGCTAGGGTGTTTCGCACAGTAGAGCTTTAGGAGCTCTCTCTCGCTAAGTACTTGCGCAGGTGGGCTCCTGCGCTCGCGTGGTAACTTGTGAGGCTCCAGAGTGTGCGAGATCTATGCGAGGGGAATTCTAGGCATCTCTCTATTCCAAGGCCATGCGAGGACTCTGCGAGGTGACTTTTTGTTCTCTATGCATATGGGCTCGCTATGTTCCTCGCACGACTTCTTTGAGGCTTGATCTCTGTGACAGCTTTGCGACCCCGAATTTTGAAGGTTTTACATGAAGAGATCTTCATGATGTCGTTACCGCTCTCCTCTTGACTACGTGGCGTCTCTGTGTGGGAGCTTCTGCCACTACATCCTTAGCTTCGCGAGGAAGCTCCTCAACTCTGCGAGGCCTGTTTCTTGACACTCTGTTGTACTACACTTGCTGCTGTTGTAGCATCCTCCTTCTTCAGCTAACTTCATTCATCTGCTAGACATTGATCAATGATGATCAGCAACAATGAGTCACCATGGTTAGCACTACCAAGGTGTTCCATCAGGCTTTGTCTTAGTTGTCATCTTTGAGTATATTCTCTCTCTTTTGGGCAAAAAAGCAAGGAGTTTATATTAAGCTGCACATTTTATTACTAACTGTAAAACATACTTAACAAATGATTATTAGTGGGTTTCATGGTCCATCAAAGGCTAGGTTAAGAGGTGAAAAGTGATACTTTTCAAAGGCATAACACACCCCCAAACCTAATCTTTAAAGTCCCTGAGCAAAGGAAAAATTAAAACAACTACTCTAAGAATTGAAATGCCACTTTCGTAGGGAGCACGGATACATTTAGCATACGTACCAAGCCTTTTAAACCCCTAGGTGATCCCTAGTGGAGGAGTGAAGTCTCCTGAGGGTTTTCAGTGAAGATACCCATAAACTTCTTAATGAAACAGTTAACAAAGTGCAACATTATCCAGTCAGTTGTCAAGAATCAGAGCATCAGTTCACCTTTGATTCAATAAAAATGTGAGAAATTTTGACATGAAAAGCACAGACATCTAATCATCACCAACACTACCTGAGTGCACAACATTTCCAATTAGCTCACAGCAAGGGGGACAGCACATGTATATCAGCACTGAGCTCATCATTAATTCAAAAATTAGGTTATAGGACAAGCCCTAATACTTTTAACATCAGACCTAATGCTTACCAGGGCATACTCTCACAAGGGACCTTGAGTTCTCTCAAGCTCAAGAGTAGCTACAACCCCCAAATGGGTCTGTAAGCATGAGCATAGGCAAATCACCTAAGTCCTGGCATCATTGGCAGGTCCTCACCATATATTGGACAACTCCTTATCTCTTCATGACAACTCATTTAACTTTGGATCAGAAGGTCTTTAGCTGAGTTGTGATGTGGCTTATGAAGTGAGTTATAAAGAATGTAAGGTTGAAAATGGATTCAAAATTGTGAAATCAGTAAGTGGAGGAGGTGATTCATGACTTCACCTCTTTTTAGCTCAGTACCTTTTCATTTTCTTTCAAAATTTTCAGACCTGAAGTGGCTAGGTTCTCCTCTTCCTTTTAATTTTTTCAATGAACTGTTCCTCTTGACTCCTCTCTCACTCCTCTTCATTATTATTTTTCTTTCTTTTATTGCATTTTTCTTTCTGTTTTTACTTTTATTTTTGTGTTTGTGACTTGCCACCTCTTTCCTCAGCTGCTACACTGCTCAACTTTAGGTATCTCTTCTCTGTTCACCCAATGTTAACCCTATCTTGTCCATCTTCAGCTCCTTCTCCTTTACCTTCTGAATTCTCAAAGTAAGGGTTGGTTTGAGTCAGGTCCATAAGTTCAGGTGCAAGTACTCAGGTGTATTTTGAAGAAAATTGGGAATTAAGGCTCAACAGGTGTGCACAAGGGCAGTTGATTAGGATTTGGTCTGTTTAAGCTCAAACTGTCCAAGAGAAGGCCTTGATCCTTTTCTAGGTTTCATGAGTGTTGTCAGTTGTCTCAACTTGGAGGCGCCTAACTTCTAGTGAGGGCATTGCCTCAGCCCGTCCTTAGAGATAGAAGAATTGCCTGAGTCACTCCTAAAAGGAAGGAATTTTTTATTTTTATTTTTTGTAGGCCCAACTCTCACTGGTTATGGTCTTTCATTGAACTTTTAATTATGTCCTTACCTTTTTGTCTCTTTAATGATTTACTCAGTACTGATACAGGTGAGTTTACTTGGTGTTCACATCATGGAAAAGTTAAAATTTGAAAGCGTGTAATGCCTAAAGGTATGTAAAATTTTAAATTTCTCATTTTGCTAATGATCCTTAGGTGAACATGGTTCTGTTTCTGTCTTACTTACTTGAATTTGCTGCACTTAAGTTAACTATTTCATTGGTAGAACTTGCCACACCCCCAACCTATGAGGACCAGTGTCCTCACTAATTCAAAGGTGAGATGTGCAGTAGGTATAAAACCTAGAAATTAACAAAACAGAAACTACAGAAGAGAAAAAGAACACACAAAAACGAATAAGGAATTACGCACACGTATCTGCGAAATAGTGACTGATTGTCGAGAAAAGAGATTTTATTATAGATACAAAAGCAAACATATAACAAAAAGATAGAAATTATAAAACTAAGAACAATCTAAGCAAAACATCTTGTCAAACAAAATGGTTCTTTCCCCTGGCTCAGGGATATCCTCAACCTACTGTGGAAGAGGAACTGTAAGCCAGGAGGAGGAGGGAGATGAGGATCATGGAGTTGGGTGTTGAGCAGGTGGTCGGTGGTTTGAAGAAGATGGTGGGGGAGATGCAGGTGGTTTGGTTTTTGCTTCTTATTCTTTCTCTTCTCCTTTTTATTCTCCTCCTTGGCCAGGATTCTCTAGACCTCTTCGTACTCATCCCAAAGAAATTATAGTGGGTTCGGCTCCTTAGGCGGTGGGGGGTCCAATCACATTGGATAGAATTTGTTTGAGAACTTGGTGGGTTTGTCGTCCGCCATGGTTGTCAGTAAGGAGGGGCTGCTAAGGTTAAAGGAGAATGGGTGAGATGAAAATGAATTGTCCCTTTATTTAAAGCACTTGGACGGTGGAATACGGATGGGCACATTAACTTTCGTCTTTTTTCACACGTGGCAATAAATTGTGACTGTTCTAGGAATGATAAATCGCACAACCTATTTGGGGAACGAGAGCTCACAATAAATGGTGGTCTAAATTTGGCATAGGGAATTAAGGCAATCTCGCATTTCGTAGAGTTTTCCTAAGTGCTCGTAGAGTAGAATTCTCGCGCAGTACAGATGTACCTCTGCGAGAAGAATAATCATGCAAAAGCAAATAGCTCTGCGAGTACAAAATCAAGAACATTGTGTGCCTCGCGAAGTTACTTCGCAGAGTAGACGTTGGGATTGAGCATGCAAAATCGTTTTTCATTTCTCGCGTAGTTTAGCTGGGGTTCTCCGCGAAGAACATCCATTCGAAGTTTTAGAGATCTCACGTAATAGAATGTTTTGAAATCTATAATTCGCGCCCTTATGACTCCGCGAGAAAGTGGTGAAATGGTCGACGACAGTGAAAATTAGGCCATTTAACCTCGCGAGAAACCAACAGTCAATCTCTTTACACCATTTGTTCTTAGGCATGTGCTTGCACAATGTCTTGCACCCATTCAGTAGCCATCAGCATCAACCCTTCACATGTATTCCATTTCCAAAAGATAATAACCTCCCTAATACTAGCACAGGCATAGCAAAAATTCTAACTGATAAAGCACCTCGATGAAAACTGATTCTAAACAATTGCAGTGCTAGTACTTCACTCACACAGTAGTAACAATCATACATCTCCCATGTTAATGATAGGAATGAACGAAGACTCAAAATAGAATAAATAAAGCATAGGAAAAAAAACAAATTTCCCTAATGAAAAATAGTAAATGACAGACTCCTAATCAAGCAAGAACCTATAGCAGTTTTTTTTTATTTTTTATTTTTAAACAAATATGGCACATATAATACAAAGTTGTGAATCACTGAGAAATGGGAGGTTCATGTAGGTGAATGGTCTAAGGAAGCTCCACTGGTTGTTCTACACAAATCTTAAGTCTCCGACCATTTACTTTCATGATCTGCCCTGACTTTGTGTCCAAGATCTCCACAGTACCAGATGGGGAGGCTTTTACGATAGTATAAGGTTCATCCCATCTGGATTATAGCTTCCCTGGAAAGAATTTAAGTCTGGAGTTAAAAAGCCACACCTTGGTGCCAGAAATGAAGTCCTTCCTTAACAACTTCTTGTCAAAGAATGCTTTTGATCTCTCTTTGTACATTCTGGCATTGGCATAGGCTTCTAGCCTCATTTCATCAAGTTCTGCCATTTGTAACTTCCTGTGAGAACCAACAGAAGTTAGATCTACATTCATTGCTTTGATAGCCCAATAGGCTCTATGCTCTAACTCCACAGGTAAGTGGCAGGCCTAGCCATACACCAGCCTAAATGGGGACATGCCAATAGGTGTCTTATAGGCAGTCCAATAAGCTCACAAAGCATTATTCAGCTTTGGTGCCCAATCCTTCCTATCAATCCTCACAATTTTCTCCAGAATATGCTTTATCTCCCTATTGGAAATTTCAACTTGCCCACTGGTCTGTGGGTGGTAGGGAGTTGCAATTCTGTGTGTAACAGAATACCTTTTTAGCAGGTTTTCGAAAGGTTTGTTACAGAAGTGGCTCCCCCCATCACTGATAATAGCTCTGGGGATACCAAATCATGAGAAAATATTATCCTTCAAGAATTTAAGGACAACTGTGTGGTCATTGGTCTTTGTGTCAATGGCTTCTACCCATTAGGACACATAGTCCACCGCTACAAGTATGAAATTTAATCCCATAGATGAAGGAAAGGAGCCCATAAAATCAATGCCCCAGATGCCAAAAAGTTCTACAACTAGGATAGGCTGCAATGGCATGGAGTCTTTGTTCGAAATGCCTCCCATCCTTTGACATCTCTCAGAAGCCTTGCTATGCAAGTTTGCATCTCTGAACAAAGAAGGCCAATACAAACCACATTGGAGCACTTTTGCTACAGTCTTTCTGCCACTTAAATGACCTCCACAAGCTTACTCATGGAACATTGAAAGAATGTCGTAGAAGTCATTTTCAGGCAGACATCTCCTAATGACTTGGTCTACACAATGCTTGTAAAGGTATGGATCCTCTCACAGAAATTATCTAACCTAAGAGAAGAACAGGTCCTTGTCCACTTTAGACCAGTGTGGAGGGATCCTACCAGTAGCAAGAAAATTGATAATGTTTGCAAACCAGGGCACACTAGACTACACAATAAAAAGCTGCTCATCGGGGAACAACTCATTAACAGGTAATGCTGAACATTCTTCCAAGATAATCCTAGAGAGGTGGTCAACGACCACATTCTCAACTCTCTTCTTGTCTTTGATCTCAAGATTAAACTCCTGCAAGAGGAGAATCCATCTTATCAACCTGGGCTTTGCATCCTTCTTAGCCAATAGGTATTTCAGGGCTGAGTGATCTATAAAAACTACAATCTTAGACCCCAATAAGTAGGGTCTAAACTTGTCCACAGCAAACACTACTGTAAGCAGCTCCTTCTCAGTTATAGTGTAGTTCAGCTGAGCTTCAGCTAGTGTTCTGCTGGCATAATAGATCACTATAGGCAGCTTATCTTTCCTCTGTCCTAAGACAGCACCTATGGCCAAGTCTGATGCATCACACATTAGCTTAAAGGGGAGTGAGTAATCTAGGGCCTGGATTACAGGGGCAGTGGTGAGGCACTTCTTTAAAGCCTCAAAGGCCTCAAGGCATTCAGCAAAAAATAAAAATGGCACATCCTGGCAGAGCAGGTGGTACAATGGTTTGGCAATCTTGCTGAAGTCCTTGATGAACCTCCTGTAAAATTTAGCATGTCCGAGAAATGATCTAATTTGCTTGACAATCCTAGTTGGGGGTAAATGTAAAATCAAATCTACTTTAGCCCTGTCCACCTCAATTTCTTTGTGAGAGACCACATGGCCTAATAGAATACCTTGGGTCACCATGAAGTGACTCTTTTCCCAACTTAGGACCAAGTGGGTCTCCTCACATCTTTGAAAAACTTTTTCAAGGTGGACTAGACACTAGCTAAAGCTATCCCCAAACACAGAGAAATCATCCATGAAGATTTCTAAGAATTTATCAATCATACCAGAATAAATTGCATACGTGCACCTCTAAAAAGTGGCTGGGGCATTGCACAGACCAAAAGGTATCCTTTTGTAAGAAAAGGTGCCAAAGGGACATGTGAAAGTAGTTTTCTCCTTGTCTTGAGGGTCCACAGGGATTTGGTTATACCCTGAGTATCCATCAAGAAAACAATAGTATGCCTTCCTAGCCAACTTGTCTAGGATTTGGTCAATAAAAGGGAGAGGAGAGGGAAGTGGTCCTTTCTAGTTTTGGAGTTGAGTTTCCTATAATCAATACACACTCTCTAGCCAGTGGTCTCTCTGGCTGGAATCAACTCCCCAGAGTCAGAAGTAACAACTGTGATGCCTAACTTTTTAGGTACCACCTGGATAGTTGACACCCATTCAGAATCTGAAATGAGGTAAATCACCCCTACATCCAATAGTTTTACTATTTCCTTAAGGACTACCTCCTACATGTGAGGGTTTAGCTTCCTCTGCATCTCCCTTGAGGGTTTTGCACCCTCATCCAAGTGAATCCTGTGCATGCACACTTAGGCATCAATGCCTCCAAGGTCAGCTATTGTCCACCCAATTGCTTTCTTGTGCTTCTTAAGGACATTTAGTAATTCCTCCTCCTGCTCACTAGTGAGAGAGGAGGAGATAATCATGGGAAGTTTGTTATCTAGCCCCAAGAAGGCATATTTTAATGTGGCTGGGAGCTACTTCAGCTCCAGCTCAAGTGGACATTCAATTGAAGGCAACAGAGGTGCCTTAGTGGGTTGAGGAAGGGGCATCAATATGTGTTGCACTAGGTCCACAAAAGACTCAGTGTTTGTGTTGTCTTCTGTCATGAGAATTTGAGCCTCCCTCTCAAACAGACTCCAAACACTTTCCAAGCTTTCAGTCAGATTATCCCAATCCAACAGATTGGATAATTCTTCTTCTACCAGGCCATCTAGTACATCTACTACATAACAGTCCTCAATGTCAATCTGAGGCACTGTAGCAACATGGTACACATTTAAATGGACTTTCATGTTCCCAAAGGTAACCTCCATTACCCCTGACCTGCATTGTATGCAAGCATTTGCAGTAGCCAAGAATGGTCTACCAAGGATAATAGAAATTGGGTTTCTTTTGCAAGGTTCCATGTCTAAAATAAGAAAATCAGCTGGATAATAGAATTTGTCCACCCCAGCTAAGACATTCTCTACCACACCCATGTGTCTCCTCTCGGATCTCATCGCTTGGAGCACAACTGATGTAGGTTTAAGCTCCCCCAAACCTAGCTCCTCATATACTGAATAAGGGAGTAAGTTTACACTAGCCCCTAAATCCAAGAGGGCTTTTCCAATGGTGTGGCTTCCGATTATATAAGGGATAGTAGGTACCCTTGAGTCTTATAATTTTTCAGGTGTGGCGATGGACAGAACTGACTCAACATGCTCAATAGTAAAGACTCTTTTAGACCATTCTACCCTAGCTTTCCTCTTTTGTGTGCAGAGGTCCTTTAAAAATTTAGCATAGGAAGGGACTTGCTTTATGGCATCAAGCAGGGGCAAGTTGATCCGAACTTGCTTCGAAGTCTCTACCATTTCCTCCATCTGAGCATTCCCTTTATCAAGGGGAGATGGGCCAGCTAGAGCTTAAGGAAATGACAGATGTGGCACTGCTGGTGCCACTGCTGCATGCCTACTGCCATCATAGTCATATTTTTTTCATTTCCTTTTATCCTCATTTATTTCTTTATATTGGGGCTCAACATCAGCCCCATTATTTTTCCCTAGCTGATCCACAGCAGGGGACATAAGCCTCGGCTCCTTGACACTGACAATCCTTTCATTTTCAGTTTCATTTTTCGTGACCTCCTTCTGTTCACTGCCCACTAAATCGTCAACCACCCTGCCACTCCTAAGGGTAGTTATGGCATCAACATCCTCATAGGTAAAGGGTGTTTCTCCAAGCAAGAGCTGCCCTTTTGAATTGGCTAGGGTCTAACTGGGCAATTTTTCTTCCTCCCTCATGTTCAGAGTAATATAAATATGTCCCATTTGGTCCTCAATCTTCTTGATGCTCTCTCCACGAGAATTGACAGTTTGCACCAAGCTCCCCAAGTTTTGCATTGAAGCCAGCATTTGCTCTTCAAATGAAGAGGATCAGGGATGTTGTGGGGGTAGGATCAATTGGTTAGACTGTGGGGCAGGTAACAAGAAATTTTACCTTGGTGGGTAACCTTTATTAACTTTGGTCTGGGAGTGCAGAGGAGCTACCATCTGCTGCTGCTGGGGTTGAGGATAAGAGTCTTGTCTCCACTTCAGATTTGAGTGATTCCCCCAAGAATATGCAGCAGGCTGCTGCCCAAAGATTTGAGCAGCATTGGCATGCTCCATAACAAAATCTAGAAATTTATTGGCAGATGGACAATCATGAATAGAATGTGTGAGAGATTGGCATAACAGACATGCTTCCTCCACCTGTGCAACCGTCCGAGGTTGCATCCCATTCATCAATTTATCAAACTTCAAGCTCAAGTTGTCCACCTTCCTCTCCAGATCACCTTGCACCTTCACTTCATATATTCCACCTCTAGGGCTGACCTCTTTCACCATTTTAGCTAGGAATCTGACTGTTATTGCATGACAGACTCCTGCTGCATAGAATTTTCTCCTATTATGTCAAGCAGCTCCCATGCTTCCTCAGCTGTCTTATGGAGGTAGCTACCACCACAGGAAGCATCCACCATATCCCTACTCTTGGCATTAATTCCTTGATAAAATACTTGAGCAAGCTGTCACATTAAGATTTGGTGGTGGGGGTATTGTTTTAACATCTCCTGAAATCTTTCCCAAGCTTCATTAAAGTTCTCAGTTGAGGACTGAGTGAATGACATAATATTTGTCCTCATCTGACTTGTTTTGTTCATGGGGATAATTTTTTACAGGAACTTGGTTTGAAGGTCACTCCATGACTGTATGCTATTGGTTGGGAGTTTTGATAGCCATATGCTTGCTTTATCCTTTAATGAAAAAGGAAACATCCTCAATTTAGTGGCCTCAGGCCCTAAGCCAGTAATGTTGAAGGTAGTGCAAAATGCTAAAAACTGGTCACTATGCTTGTAGGGATCTTCTTTACTCAGCTCATGAAATGAAGGCAGCATACTGATGGTGGAGGATTTAATTTCATAGTTCCCCTCAACAGAGGGAAACTGAATGCAAAAGGGAGAGGTGTACTCCCCAGGTGCATTGTATTCTTTCAATGTCCTCTGCCTCTCAACCATGGTAGCTGGTTCAGTTTTAATAGCAGGACTCTGTGTAGTGTGTCTAGGTCTAAGGATCCTTTCCACCTCTGGATTTGGGGGTTCCAAGTCAGGGTTTAAGGACCTTCTACCGTGCATACACTCACCAATAGTAATGAAAATGCTTACAAGCACACAGAAAGAATTTCAAACAAAAAATGTAATAACTACACAGATTTACACTAAACAAAATAACAAGGGATTCAACATAAATGGCATGAGAGTTAGGGGAACGGAAGTGCAAATAGAGCTTACTACACTCCACTTGCAACTCTAACTTTTCCCTTCTGTTGTCCATTTTTACAAAATTCCACAAAGAAGTAGTAGTACTTTATTTCTATATTAAACACAACTATAAAGAATTTGTTAGTCTAAGTTATAGTATAACTCAGGTCTACTAAAAAGATCAATATCTCCGAGAGCAGCAACAAAAACTTGTTGGTCTATTATTCGCGACTCTTGCTGTTATTTTATTAAGAACAGTGGAGAGAATAAATCAAGAGTGGCGAACTAGAGATAAGTCAGCACAGCAAGTCTGAAATAAACATAGTCCTGTAAGATACAGGGTCCATTGTAGCAAGTTTTGATAAGAGTTTGTCCCACAGAGAAATTGATCTAGAATCCAAAATGGGCTATAATAGTAGGCCTCCAGATCTGGCTACAGATCTGACAATCCTAAAGAAAGGGAGTTGGGTGTGACGACTATATTAAATTAATCCTAAAAGTAGAGAAATAAAATGTAGCCCTATCCTAAAGAAAGGGTTAAGAAGAAGATGGTGGTAGTGTCTGCCAAAATAAAATATAAAAATTATGTGAAGTAAGCAGGTTAGCTAGAGTTAATGATGTAGTAATGTAACTCAGATTTAGTCTATCTCTGCAGTGCTCCTTGCTGAGATGCTATAAAAAGCCTGAACAAGGTATAAGCTCCCAGTTTAACCCATGTCATTTGGGGTTCTTTTAGGGCTATACTCTATCCACTCTAATGGTCACAGGGTATCCGATAGAGTCTATCAAATCCCATTAGTTAAACTAGAAATTCGCTAGTCTAATCCAGAAGAGTGGATCGATCATCTCCACAGCCATTAGACCAGCTCTAGCCATGAATACTATTGCATCACTATGTAATGCCAGTCCTACAAGCTTCCCAGATCTATGCATAGACCTGGCTCACATCCATAGGTATTCCAACCCAAAAAATCCTAAGTGTTTTGCTAAGGCCAACTGCTCATTAGTGCCCATAAAAAGGACCATGCAAAAGGTTGAATAAGGCTTTTAGCTCAGCTGATCATTGCTACAAATGGCCTACAATGACTTAGCCTGAAGCTGTAATTACTATAAGAGATGAGATCTAACATCTGTTTTCGATTAGGTAGAACAGAGGGGAGCCAGTTACTGTACAAGCCTCCTCACAAGGCTCTAGAAGCTCATGTGCAGGGGGGAAGAATCCTTCTCAAATATGTGGATGGACACAACCTTAGGGCTATACTTTGTCCACTTGAATGGTCAGAAGGTATCCCATTGGTCTGTCCATCCCACAGAGACTTGAGAAAGCATATGAAAACTGCTGCAACCACCATGGTCCACAGGCCTCCGAGCTCCCTGGATCTCACTACAGATCCAGCATTGCTTTCCATGTGTCTATCTAACCAAGGGAAATCAGATGGTAAACAATAGATCTACTAGAAACTGAATGGGCTAGTCCCAAATACATGGATCCTATAGACATCTAAAGAAACCATAAGATCTATAAATTTGATTAAGCATTAAAATAGCAGTTCATTAACAAAAACAAAACTCATAATGAACTGTCTTCTGGCTGCAGCCTATACACAACTGCTCATCCACAATCTCAATGTATACAAAATCTATTACAAGACTGAAACAAAACTAAACCTAGCTGCTTATAGGGGGATTAACCATTAAGTGTTGAGCTAAGAGAGAAGAGAAATAGGAAAAAGAGGTGATCAAACCCTAATCCTAGCCTGCTAGAGCTCTCAGCCGACAGGGGATGAAGGAAAGATGAAAATAATAAACTCTAAGTACAGCTTATATACTCTGTCAATACAGCCTTGGCTCTAAAGAGATTAACTCTAATTTTTCCAATAGACATGGCACTATTAAAACCCTTGAATTCCTCGAGATGTGTTCTTTGAAATCCATGCCTCGAGAAGTGTGCCCTAGCCTTGAAAAATTCCCAAAAGGTCCTTGAGTTAAAATTAAGAAGTGGAGAGCCCGCGCTTCGCAAGGCTGGTAGCTGTTTTAGTTCACTCGCACAGTTGCTTCGCTTTTACGAAGTTGCCTTTAGCTGATGGGAAGGGCTCATTCGCATAGTAAACCTTTAGTGAATCTCGCAGTTGCTTCAAGTCGCAGTGCTATCGCGGAGATGATCTAGAGAGCTAGGGTGTTTCACGCAATAGAGCTTCAGGATCTCTCTCTCGCTAAGTACTCGCACAGGTAGGCTCCTTCGCTCGCGTAGTAACTTGTAAGGCTCCAGAGTGCGTGAGATCTGTGTGAGGGGAATTCTGGGCGTCTCTCTCTTGCAGGGCCATGCGAGAACTCTGTGAGCTGACTTTTTATTCTCTATGCATATGGGTTCACTTTGTTCCTCGCACGGCTGCTTTAAGGCTTGATCTCTATGAGAGCTTCGCGACCACAAATTCTGAAGGTTTTACATCTCGAGATCTTTGTGATGTCTTTACAGCTCTCCTCAACTTTGCGAGGTGTATTTCTGGACACTCTGCTATACTACACTTGTTGCTGTTGTAGCATCCTCCTTTCCCAACTAACTTCATTCATCTGCTAGACATTGGTCAATGATGATCAGCAACAATGAGTCACCATGGTGAGCACTACCAAGGTGTTCCATCAGCTTTGTCTCAGCTGTCATCTTTGAGTGCATTCTCTCTCTCTTTTGGGCCAAAAACAAGGAGTTTATATTAAGCTGCATATTTTATTACTAACTACAAAATATACTTAACAAATGATTATTAGTGGGCTTCAAGGTCCATCAAAGGCTAGGTTAAGAGGTGAAAAGTGGTACTTTTTAGTGCATAATAGGAGGACACTTTACGTGCAGAGATTCGTGCCCTAAAGTGCGAGTTGGCTCATTGATTCCATCCTGCACTTATCTTTTTGCATAGATCAAATTACCAAATGAAGGGGCATAAGAACCCCTCTGCCAGATATTTTTTGGGTATATATTCTTTCTATTTTTATTTTTTTTATTTGATTGTTTTTTGTTTTGCTTTTTGGAAAAAAGGTATGCAAGGCATGACACATGTTATTTTTTGAGATGTGGTGTGAGCATAGTGCAGATATGTAAATGGAAAAGGGAAATCTATTATCTTGCAATTTATCTTTTCTCTATTTTTGTAAAGGGGGAAATTGGGGTACTCTTCCGGTCATTCTTTGAAGATGTGGCACACACAGTGCCGGCCTAAAATGGGAAAGGAAAATTTATTATCTTTTGCAAATGTGGTCTTTCTGGTCATCAAACCAATCATCACGGGGTGTGGAGCGCACAGTGCCGGCCTAAAAATGAGAAAGGGAAATTTATTATCTTTTTCAAATGTGGTCCCTCCAGTCATCAAACCAATCATCCCGAAGTGTGGGGCACACAGTGCCGACCTGAAAATGGAAAATTTATTATCTTTTTTAAGATTTTTCTTTGATGCCTTAAGCGCAAGGGGAAGTAACAGGTCCAAATTTGAGCATAGTCGAAACCGTCCAGGGTTGGACCTGGGTGAGGTCCAGAACGCCCATCCCCTTGGATTGAATCAACCTTTTATCCTTACCTCGAGTCATGCATTTGACGGTATGACCGTGATGATATGCTTGGCCAAGACTAGATTTGAGTAAAGATGAGCTGCCCAGGAGGATCAGATGGATCAGGGTTGTAACCGGGGGGGTAGTTGATGACTTTCTCTCTCTTTTTTCTTCTTTTCTTTTTTACTCTCAATGCCCAAGGCGAGTTTTTGCTATGCCCGTTGTTTCTCTCTTTTTTACCCGTAGCGCCCCTTTAGGTTTTCACTACGTCCATGGATATGCATTTTTACCCCAGGCGCCTTTTAAGGTTTCCACCTGGTCTGCACAAGCTCGATGTTTTTACCCATGGTGCCCATTCAAGTTTTCACCACGTCCTTTTTGCTTTGAGCTTGTATTTTTTATATTTTTCTTTTCTTTTACTTTATCAAAGGCCATGACATGAACGTCGATTTCATCATAGCCGGTTGGATAGAATTCTTTTATCGTCTCACAGCTTTGCTTTTGTGGACTCAACGGATACTGTGATTGGTTGTGGACCTTAAAGAGGGCTTTTTCTTGGAATGTATCGTAGACATGGGATAGGTCCGGAATTTTAAAGGTATTTTGGGTTTTAAAAGGTTTCCTTAATTGGGTTCCAAATGCCATAATACACTTCTTCCTTGGGGGATTTTGACTATTCATGCCCCACTTTTTCTTTTCTATTTTTTTTATTCTTTTTGCTTTTCTTTTTAAACATCCTCTTTTTGGGATTTTACTTTTCTAATGTTTTTGGATTTTGGTGATAAATCTTTTTCTCTTTTTTTGGTTGGTATATACATTTTTTCTATCTTCTTTTTTGGGGAGGGGCTTATGAAAGAAAGGTCAATGGCTCAACGGGTGTAGCAAAGGGTATGATCATTCAGGAACACTTTTTGGCTACTGGGCTTTGAAATGATGGCTTCCTTTTTAAAGTATCCTTAAGTAGCCGCGTATCCATTTTTATCAGTACTTGCCTTGTTGTGGGAGACTTAGGAATAGAATCGTCGGACGTACCCAACGTTGATTGGCCCAGGAAAGTTATCTTTGTCCATGGTAGTGAGGCGAAGCGTGTATCCAGGGAGTACATCTTTGATGATGTAAGCTCCCTCCCAGTTGAGCTTGAATTTTTCTCTTGGATCAGCGTAAAGAGAAGGGAAGATTTTCTTGAGTATAGTATCACCTACTTTCAAATCTCTATTGCGAACACGTTTGTTGTAAGCATGTGCGATTCGCCCTTGGTAACCTTGGGAATAACACAAGGCTAGGAGCCTTTTCTCGTTTAGCAAGTACAACTGCTCAAAGTGGGACCTCTCCTTTTTGACCTCTGGTAGACCTGATTCGATGAGAATGAGGAGGGAGGATACTTCAACTGCAACTGGTAATAGGGCCTCGGTTCCATACAGAATGGAGAACAATGTTGCCCCTGTAGTGGTACGGATCAATGTTTGATAGGCACATAGTGCAAAGGGTAGCATTTTGCTCCAATCTCGGTACGTGACTACCATCTTCTTAAGGATGCGGATGATTATTTTGTTAGCAACTTCTACGACACCATTGGTTTGTGGCCGATATGGTGACGAGCGATGATGATTGATATTATATTACTTGCAGAAGGCTCTGATCCGCTTATTTACAGAGTTGGTGCCATTATCCGTGATGATGTCCTTGGGTACACCGAATCGACAAACGATGTTGTTCTTGATGAACTTTTCGATGTGGCTGGCTGTGATGTTTTTATAGGATGCCTCCTCTACCCATTTTGTGAAGTATTCAATGGCGATGAAGATAAACCGATCCCCGTTCAAAGCTTTTAGATTGACTTTTTTGACGATGTCGAGGCCCCAAGTGGCGAATGGTCAAGGAGTGGTCATGCTGTGCAGATCAATGGCAAGAGCATGTATCAAACTGGAGTGTTCTTGGCATTTGTAGCACTTCTGAACATGCTTGCAACAGTCAGCTTCCATGGTAGTCCAGAAATATCCTTGCCATAGGATCCTTTCTGCAAGCATGTGCCCACTGACGTGGACCCCGCATACTCCCTTGTGGATCTCTTTCATAATGTTGGCTGCCTCACCCTCAGTTAGACATCAGAGGAGGATATTATTATATGACTACTTATAGAAGTAGTCACCGTAGATGACGTAATTGGCTATTGTATTTAAATTTCTATGCTGATATATTTATTAAAAGGTGTGATGGTAAAAATCAATACCAGCAAAACAAATTAAAATATGGAATGGAATGAGATGAAATCAACACACAAACAACATTCTAAACTCAATCCTGTAAGATACAGGGCTATTGTAGCAATTTTTAAAAGTAAGTAAGAGTTTGTCCCACAGAGAGTGATGATCTAAAACTCTAGTAGACCTCCAGATTTGCTACAAATCTGGCAATTCTAACCTATCCTAAGAAAACAGGGAAGAGAGAGTTTTTTAGGTGTCACAATTAAACTAAATCTAAGCTACAAAATAAAATTAAAAGGTAGATTTGAAAGGGGATGAAGGTGTATGGTAAAATAAAATATAAAATGGTGAGAAGTGATCAATTGCTAACCGTCACTTAGCTACAAGCACAAGTGCAAGGTAGAAGAATTCAACCTAAACCAAAGGCTTAAGCTAATCTTAAGGCTATGATCTATCCACTTGAATGATCACAGAATATCCTAGAGATTTCATTCAATCCAAGGGTCAAATTGAAACAAGAAAACCATTGCTACCACTATGTTTGTAAGGCTACAAGCTCATGCATTCATAGGATCAAACAATCCATATAGATCTAGTGAGAACCACTAAAAAGTATAGATTGAATGGGGATCTAAACTCAGCCGGTCATTGCTTCAAACAACTTGTAATGATCTAGCTCACAAGGCTACAATCTTTGCACAATTCCAGATCTCTTCACTGAAAATAGATCTAGAAATCAGAGTAAGAGTCAGATTTGTTGCAATCTTTCACTTGGCTACAAGCGCAAGTGTAAAGAGGAAGAATCTAGTTTCACCCTCAATTTTGGATTAGTCCTAAGGCTATGATCTATCCAATTTAATGGTTACAGATCATCCTACAGATTTACTCCAGCCATGGTAAAGAATGGAACATAAAAACTACTACAGGCACTATGGTTGCAAGGCTACAAGCTCAGGCAACCATAGGTGCATCAGATCTAGAAAAATCTAAAGCAATTGAATAGAAGATTCACAGATCTAATGAAACTAGAAAAACAACTCTTCATTGATTAAAAACATACTCACAATGAATCAGTCTCAAGCTTACAGTCTATGCAATAATCTGAGCTTCTTCACTATGAATTAACAAAACCATTTACAAATCAAATCAACCTTTGGCTGCTACCTAGATCTAATCCAATAAGCTGAATTAGGGAGAAAAAACAGGGAAAAGAAACCTAAAATTAAACCTAAATGAGTCAAGGAAAACTCATATTATTCCTTGCTTCCTTGCTGAAGAATCACAGCCCAAAAGGTTGCTATTTATAGCTTTGCATTGATCCATGTGCCTTGTGTTTCAGCCAATCAGAGAGGAGGAACTAATTCGGTTCATGCTAATCCAAGTGCTCTTTGCTTCAGCCAATCAGAAGAACATAAAATCATTACAGTTATGCCATACCCATGTGATTTGATTATTGCCAAGAAATACTCCAATTTAGTTAGAAAATAGTTCACACATGAGCAGGTGTCCCATACGACATGTTGGGAGTCTCAAGATTGCCCCCACCGACCACTGGTAATGACTAGAAACTGATAAAGCTTGATGGAACCTGAGCTGTCAATAGGTGTAATTAATGATCTTCAGAATTGCAGCTTCAGTAGTCTATTTCGACAGGTTGAATGGACTACTCGATAGGTTTGTGGAATGGGCTTCAGCACCATTCAATAGGTTGCTGAAATGCTCTCGAGAGGTTGTATTCTAGTGGTCGACAGGTTCTGAATGGTTGGAGAAGAATTGCTTGATAGGTTGAACTCTTGTTCAGCACTGCTCGATGGGTTGAAAGAAGGGGGAGTGAACTTGTCGACAAGTTGGGCTTTGAGCTTTAGCACTGCTCGAATAGTGCACACTTCAGCAGCCTAGCATTCAATATGTAGGAGATTGGAGGAGTACTACTCGACGGGTTCTCATTTTCAGCTTCAGCACTGGTCAATAGGTTAGCTGAAGCTAGTTGACAGGTTCACTTTCAGCAGTCTTCACCACTCGACAAGTTGGATTTGGAAGCTGAACTGCTTGAGTTTGTAGTATCTGAAACTGCTGAAGCTTTTACGTGTGAAACCACTGAAGATGGTGAACCACATGGCTGTGTGCCACTGCTCCCATATTTTGCTGTTGAAGATTGAGCTGCTTGATTACATGCATACCCCAACTCTTCTAGTGTGCAGCTGCTCTAGTGTGCACACAACCATGTATTGTTGAGCCTCTGAGCTACTCCAGTCCTCACTGCTGAAGATGGTGAATTGTATTGCTGAGCTGCAGCTGCTACAGCTGTGGCTTGGATGTAGCAATCTATAGTGTGCAGCTTGTAGTTGCATACACTCAAGGCCTTCTTAAGAGAATGCACGCCTCTCTGAGGATGGTCTGCTTTAATGAATTGCTCAAGTATGCACACATCTAATGTGAACACAGTTGAACCGTGGGCTGCTATAATTAAATTCATCCAACATTTGTTGATCTTCCTGAATCCTCTCTGTTGTTAGCAGCAACTCTCCTTCAGGCCATGGGCTCCACTTGTCTTAGCTCTGATGAATGGTTCTATGTCCTCCGCTTGACACTTATTACATGGATGGCTGCATATTATTGCTTAGCTACAAAAATAATTAAACATCAGTTATTAATTACTCTAAGTCCTAGGAAAAGCAAGGTTTATGGGGTAGAAAGTGGTTAAAACTAGTGACTAACATTGGCCGCTAAACTTGGATGTTCTGCCTGTCCGTCTTGGATGTACCTTCAGGAAAAGTTTGAGTTTCAAGGAAATTCTTGATATCTGAGAACCATGGAGGCTCATCATCTAACTTTAGGGGTTCCTCAATCTGGAGGCAGAAGGCCGGCTCATTCCTCTGCTCAATCACGATCAGCTTCACCTCGACACCATATGGAATTTTGACCATCGATGCCAACGTTGCTAGTTCATCTCGACACCATATGATCAATTGGGAGTAGCCAAACACCCTGAGATGAGTTACTTTCATATCTAAGGCTGCTTGTAAGCCTGCTACAGACGCCTCATATTTGGCCATGTGGTTTGTGCATGGGAAGTTAGGCTTGATGGACATTGGTATGTGAGACCCCTTTTGCGAAATTAGGATGGTGACGACCCCTTGACCTTTGGCATTTACTTCTCCATCGAAGTGCATTACCCAGGACTCCTCTATATCATCTTTGCCATCCTCAGTATAAACAAGATGTCTTCATCTGGGAATTCAGTTTTCAAAGGCTCGTAGTTAGGTAATTCACAACAAGATGATCAGTAAGTGTTTGCCCCTTGATCGACTTTTGTCTAACATATGTGATGTCAAATTCAGATAGGAGAAGTTGCCAGTGTGTAGTTTGGCCAATGAGAGCCGACTTTTTGAATAGATACTTCAATGGATCCATTCGCACTAGGAGTAGAACAGCTTGAGATAGCAAATAGTGGCGGAGCCTCTGGGTAGCCCATACGAGAGCCAAACATGCTTTCTCCATATGAGAATAATGTGTCTCGTAATCAATGAATTTCTTGCTCAAGTAATAAATGGCCTGCTCTCTTCTTCTCGTTTCATCATGTTGCCCTAGGACACATCCCATCGAAACTTTCATTTTGGATAGATACATTTAGAGTGATCTCTCGGGTTCAGGCAGCACCAAAACTGATGGGTTGAGGAGGTAACCTTTAATTTTATCAAATGCTGCCTGATAGTCGTCATTCCATTTGACTGGCAAATCTTTCCGTAGTAACTTGAAGAATGACATGCAAATAGGAGTTAGCTGTGTAATGGATCTACTGATGTACTATATTCTGCCCAAGAAGCCTCTAACTTCTTTCTTGATAGATGGCGGTGGCATTTCAACGATGGCTTTTACCTTGATTGGGTTAACCTCGATGCCTCTTCTTCTAACAATGAAGCCCAGTAGTTTTCTTAACATGGCACTGAATGCACACTTCTGAGGGTTTAGACAGAGCCTATATTTTCTCAATCTTTCGAACAGCTTCTGGAGGTTCACCAGATGGTCACCTCTTTCTGGTGATTTGGTGATCATGTCGTCAACAAAGACCTCAATTTCTCGATGCATCATGTCATGGAAGAGTGTTGTCATTTCTCTCTGATATGTTTCCCCAGCATTTTTCAGTCCAAAAGGCATGACTCGATAGCAAAAAGTTTCCCATGGAGTGATGAACATTGTTTTCTCACGGTCTGCTTCTGCCATCTTGATTTGATTGTATCCAGAGAATCCATCCATGAATGAGAGCATCCCATGCCTAGCAGTGCTATCGACCAAGTTATCGATGTGTGGTAATGGGAAGTCGTCCTTTGGGCTCACCTTATTGAACTTTTTGAAATCAATGCACATGCGAACCTTTCCATCCTTCTTTAGAATATGGACGATGTTGGATAGCCATTGCGGGTACTTAGAGACCATGATAAACCCCGCATCGTATTGCCTGATGACCTCATCTTTTACTTTCAGCATCGACTCGGGTCTGAGGCATCTCAACTTCTGCTTGACCGATTTAACATTTGGATATAGCGATAGCTCATGCTCGACCAAATCGGTGTCCAAATCAGGCATATCCTCATATGACCATGCGAAGATGTCTTGGTATGACCGAAGGAAATCAATCATGCTGCTTCTTTCCTTAGGAGATAGCGACGTTCTGATCTTGGCGATTCTAGGGACCTCTTTTGTACCCAAGTTGACATTCTCCTTTTCTTCAACGATCGGGGTAGGGCCATGCTCAAAGTCGGCAAATCGTTGAAGGAGTTCATCGGGGAGCTCCTCATTAGGGATTTCCTTATCGAGACTCGTGACTCCTATCTCTTCTTGTATTTCTACAGGAAAGGGGTCGATTTCACGTGGGACGGGTTTTTCAATTAAGGCATATTATTCTTTGATTTTCTCAGGAATTTTGAAAGATAATATTTTTGGATTATTTTATATTTCTTTTATTTTTTTGGATTTTTATTTTTGTTCGAAAGTGGGCCCTTGGCAAGGCGGGTCTCTATATGCATATGGTATTGCCTGCCAAGGGCTCACCTCTCTTTTTACAGGTTGTTTGTTATTGGGAAGCAGGTGCCAAATTTTAGGCCACTCGAAGCTTCAAGAGTTTGGGGCATAGACGCCCAATTTCGTGCCTGCGGTGCTACACCTTTACCTGTTCGGATGGAATGGGTTGATTGATATGGTTCTTCGGAGTCAGCCCCCATCATATTGATTCTAGGTTCGTCTGGGATTCTATCTATAAATGTCAGCAACGTCTTGTGATGGTTTACCATAGGGGGAGATTGTGGAGCTACGAAAGACCCTTCCTCAAAAAGGGACAGAGTGGCTAGGTCTATTTCTAGGCTAGGGAGAATAATTTAGGGATTGGTGGGGTGGACAGGGGCTACCGATTTGCGTGGGGTTAATTGTGTTGCCCCATTCTGATCAATCTTCACAATCCTCGCACTCACGAAGGTATTCCGGATGTGAGGTCTAGGACGGGGTTTCTCTTCTAGGTTTATTCCCTTGGCTCTAGCAATGGCTATTATTCAGGCCTTTTCCTTAGCGCCGTAGACTTTTTGTTCACTGGGCATGTAGCCTAACCCAAATCTGACTTGTTGCCCGCCCTTGGCCTTGACTGGTTCTCTCTTGCTTTGCAACCAAGGTCCCAACCCCTTTCCTTTTTTATAGCCCCATATCTGGAGCATGGCTACGACCGTGACCATGCCACCACCGGTCTTCAAAGGGATCCTCTCAAGGGGCTTAGGGATTACCATCGATATATCACATTCAAAGCTATGAAGGTTTGTATCTTCTGTCATGTGCGGCACATCCAACACCTTGGGATTCTCAGTCGTGTGGGTAGCTCTTTCTGTTTCCTCCTATCTCTCACCTAGAATGGTGATGATTTCTACTCTAACACAAATCTAACCTTTTGGTACAGGGTTGAAGGTATTTCCCCAATTTAATAGGAGATTAAATGTAGACTTGATGTCCATAACTTAGAAGGGTATGGAGAAGTCGAGCTATCCTCTGGAACCTATTCTTGATGGCGTGAACGCGGAAGAATTCACCCCTATCTTGGTAGCGGCTCTCTGAGGGCATACATTCAATGTTGATCCATTGTCTATTAATACTAATGGAATCACCAAGTTCTTGACTTCTACAATGATGTTGGGGGGTTTGGAGTGATTATTTTCCTCTTTTGGCAAGTCAGCATATGAAAAAGAGATGGCATCGGGAGCCAACACCTGCCCGATTATTTATCCCACTTCGTCTGGAGTTACTTGGATAGACACATGTGTATCTTTTAATGCTACCATTAAAGCTTGGAAATAGAGTGGAGATGTCATTAATAAATCCTAGACCGTGATATAGGCCGACATTCTTTTTAGCTGGGTTTCAAGTATGTGCACTCGGCTCATATTCCCAAATGGGTTTATAGTGGATGGTTCCTTCTTCTCTTCTGGCCGGGCTGGTGATGGCACTTCTAGTTACCTTAAGATTCTTCCTGATTAAGTGATAAAATCTACTACCCCCTCTTTGCTGTTGCCGGTATTGACATCTGTTTGATCATAACTGAGCGGGACCTGATGGGGATCGTAAGTTAGTCCCAGAATCTGGAATGGGGTGAAAGAAGGTGTCTGTGTTGATGGATTGGGATGGGCAGGGATCATTTGGTTAACTTCTATAATAGATGGAAGGGTGGAGCAAGTGGGCCAAACGGGGTTGGCAAGGATTGTGGATGATTGTATCGGGGGTGATGTGACAGGGGTGGGCCATTGATAGTTGATCGGTGATGGAGGGGGATGGGGGCCATAATTGGCCATTGGGTAGTTGGCGGGGGTGCTCGTGTATGGCTGATATGAATTGATTTAAACATAATTGATGGGTGTCGGCAATGGAAAATATAACTTAAGATCTAAGGGTTCTACTTGTGGTGCAGGGTTAGGAAAGTAATCAGCCAAATTCAAAGGTTGGATCACCCCGATGATTCTGTGTTGCTAGCCTCTCTGCCATGGTACTGTAAAATTTCCCTGGGTGTGGATATACTCTGATGGGTCAAACTCCTCGTCATCCTCTTCTACCACACTGATTGTTGGTCTTGAGCTTGCCCCTCCTTGTGGGTGTGCTGGTAGTGGTAATTGGTGTATGTTCGCATGCTGGTTAACCTGGGGATATGCCAAAGGGATTATCTTACCAGCCTCTATTAAGTCCTGTATCACATGCTTCAGGGGGAAACAATGATCAGTTGGGTGGCCTGATCCTTGGTGGAAGTTCAATGGGTGTTCGGATCATAGTTCCTTGGAATTGGATTCGGCGAGGGTCTTGGCTAGAGCACTGTGACCAAACCCTTTTCAATTAACAAAGGCCACAAAATGTTCAGGGACTACCCCAAGGATGTGAAGACTCGATCAAAATGGGCTTTTCTCTGCTCTAGGGTCATTTGTGCCCCTTGGCCATTTACGATTCTCTGTGTCAGCGCGCTTCTAGTTGGGATTGGATGAGCTACCCTAAATTGGAATTGGGTCATGCTGGTATTGGGTCACATATTGCTGACTGTTTGTATTTCAACCCTGGTCCTTCTTTCATTTCTCTGATCGGTAACCTCCAAACTCCACTGTTTGCCATTTTGTTCAACCGCCCCTCTCTTGTCGCATCTGCACAGCGATTGGCATTCCTTACCAAATCAGCAAAGCTGGACTGCTATTGGTATACCAAGAAGTCCAAGAGGACTGGCATCGTGTTCTTTGATATCATTTCATTCTACTAAATCATCGAGTATTTTGTTCATGACCTGAGATGTTAGTGCCCTCCACCGCCCAATATAATCACTGAATGCTTCGTCAGGCTTCTACTTTAGTCGGGCGAGGTCTAATATTTTGGGTTCAATGTCTATGTTGTAGATATTTTGCTCTTGAAATAAGTGGGTTAGATCCTTCCAAATTTTGATCATGGAAGGTTTCAGCGAAGTGAACCACCTTAAGGATGGGCCCATAAGACTCATTTGGAAGACCTTTATGTGCAAACACTCATCCCCTCCGTACTGGCACATGTCCCCACAGTAGGACTTCAGATGTGCAATGGGGTTACCCATGCCATTATATTTGTCGAAGATCAGCACTTTGAATTTCAGGGGAAAGGGGACTTCAGAAAACAGGCACAGATCAGAAAAGTCCGTGGCATGGATCTTAGTTCCACCCATCTTCATTAATTATTTTTGGATCTTATCCAATTGTTCCTTCAATTGCTCGAATTCTTTGGATGGTGGTGCCGTTCTTTCGACTGCCGATCTCCATTCACTTTGCACTGCGGGTGGGTTGGTGATTACAGGTGGCCGAGGATTGATATTTATGGGTGCCCCCATATAAGCCCTGCTATTTCTTATCTCATCTTCCTCATACTGTGGGTCTTCATTGAACGGGAGAAGGGTGAGATTTTCCTATTGGTGTTGGGTAGTCTGAAGGGGTGTGGGATGGGACCACTGTACATAGGGGAAATTTGGTGGAATGATGGGCAGAGTGGAGGTTGGGTTTTGGATTAGGGTTTGATGAGGCCATTGTGCCTTGAGGAATTCATGGGGATGATTTTGAGATGTAAGAGGATGGGTGAATTGGGGTTGATGAACGATGTGAGATAGGTTCCTGTATTGGGTTGGGTATGATGAGTGAATGGGATTTTGAGGGAATTATGGACGGTGTGGGTATGAGGTTCTAAGGTTTGGGCCTTGTTGGGCTTGGGTATAGGGTAAGGAGCTGGGATGGGCTTGGGCCATAGGGCTTCGATGGGTCTGGACCATGGGACTTTGGTGGTTCTGGCCCATTGGGCTTTAATGGATCTAGCCCATTGGGCCTTGGTGGGTCTATCCCATTGGGCCTCAATCGGTCTGGCCCATTGGGCCTTGATGAGCCTGACCAATGTGACCTTGGTGGGTTTGGCCCATGGGGGCCTGAGGCTCGCTCCAATGACCACATGGTTGGTGAGGGTCTTGGGTGGTATGGATAATGGGGGTTGATGAGAGTTTTGGAGAAAAGGCGCATGGAGATTTGGGAGAGTATGAGATGGGTTTATGAGGGGTGGATATGGTAGGCTGCTTTGAGAAGCCTTCCAACTGGTTTAGGCCCTGACCATCTCCTCCATCATGGCCATTGGATTGTGTGAGGGGGAGGATGTAGATGGTGCACTCAATTGAATGTGGGTTGTGAATGAGGTGGATGTGTGGGAAAAATTGGGCATGACCCTAGTAAAATTGGGCATGACCTGGGTAGACGAGGGAATGTGTGGTGGGTTGGAGAAAATGGGTGTGGTATGGGTAAATCTGAAAGAATCAGGTATATGTTGGAAGGATGAAAATGGGGCATCGTGGTAAAGGTGGGAAACAAGGTCGAGTTTTGGGTGGATGTGGGTGGAATATGAGATGGGCTTGGAAAGGACATGGATCTTGAGATGGTTGGAGAAAAGGAGCGGGAATGGGTGATTGGATTTCAGTGGTTTCGAGCAGTGGTGGATGGAAAAAGGGGTGCACTGAAGGGTCCAGTGATGGTGAATGGTGGTTGGGTGAGTGGAATGGAGGTGAACATTGTAGACACCCCCATTTTGCCCTCTCGGAGTATATTAGTTTGTTCGGTCAACCTTTGACCTCAACTGTGACTCTTCAGAAAAGACTTACCTTTTTCGAGGATTTCAAAACCCTAACATGGGAACCATATCCTGAAATAAAAGTATATGGCTAAACACAGGCTAAAACAATAGCTCTATGGCTCAAGCTCCATGACCCTGATGTGGTACCATATACTAAAACAATAGTGTATGGCTGAACACAAATTGAAACAATAGTTTTGTGGCTTAGATCCCATAATGGTAGGGACCATATACTGAAACAATAGTATATGGCTGGACACAGGCTGAAATAAAATCTGTGGCTCAAATCCCATAACCTTAGACGCAGGGACTATATACTGAAATAATAGTATATAGCTAAAATGCAGGCTGAAATAATAGTCTTGCGCCTCGGACCCAACCCAGACCTGGGATAGTCCCGAATTACACACAATGAACCATGCGCGCAATTCGATTAAATGCCACACCACAAGCGCTCAATCAGTGTTGTCAAACCAAACTTCCCTCCTTTCAACCACCTCGAGACCCGATTGCATGCCCAAACAAGCGCGCACAATCGGATTAAGCATCCCATCACCGGTGCTCAATTGGTATGTTTCAAACCTGGTTTCTAACTCCTAAGATCGCCAAAACTCCATGATTAAACGCACTTAGTATGACATTTAATCGGCTTGTGCACACCAAATTGGGTGCGCAATTAGTTTAATTAGACTAGGACTGGGACACCCTGGCTGAGCCAATCAGCCGGTCACTCACTGAGTCGATGACCGACTCAAAGTGGTTAAGCGCCTGATACAAGGCACACAACTCAATTAAGCACCTTAGATAGGGCGCGCAATTGAAGTTGACCGGCCAATTACACGCACCCACAGGGCGCGTAACTAGCAAAATACCTATAAATAGACCCCCTTACCATGAACCAAATAGAACAACAACGACTTTGAGATTCGAGTTTCGAGTTCCCTGCCTTCAAGCTTAGGATTTCGAGATTCCTCTCTGCAGCCCCGACCTTAGGTATAATGTTCCTTCTAGTTTTAATTTTTGGTTCTAGTTCTTAGTTCTTAGTTCTTAGTTTCTTAGATTTCATATTTCAACTATTAGTTTTAATTTTCAGTCTTAGGCCGTAATACCTTTTTCAATCTGTATTTTAATCTCTGGTTCTAATTCTTAGTTTTTTTTAGAGCCAATCCTTAATTCTACTCACCATTTTAATATTTAAAATCCAACTTTCAGTCCTATCATTAATCTCTGGTTCCAGTTCTTAGTTTCTTGAACCAGTCCTTAATCATACGGCCTGATTCTCTGATTTCGGTCCCTATTTTAGTCTTTGAATTTTAGATTCTAGTCCTAATTTACTGATTCCTTATAGTTCTAGATTTTAATTTTTACCTATAATTATAATCCAAAAATCATTAACTTTTCGATCTAAATATACCGTCTTATAATTCAAATTCAACTTACTTTAATCTTAGCCACCCGATTTACCCAAGGGCGCTTACGGAGGGTCCCCAGGAACGAGGCCGATCCTCCTTAGCATAACGGGCCAAAACCCCTTTTTTAGGATCTTAGTAAAAATCAATTTATTTATTTTAATTAGAAGTTTAGTAAAATTAGTAGATTTTTTAATTAATTAGAGTTTTAATAGAATTAGTAAATTTTCAATTAATTAGAGTTTCAATAGAATTAGTATATTTCTAATTAATCTCTGTAGAATTAACATATTTGCACTCCTAGTAGTATTAGGTGACTCAATTGACTAGTTCCTAATAAGATTAGGAAACTGAAATTAATTAGACTCCTAATAGTATTAGGAGACTCAATTAGATTAAGATATTAATTAGACTCCTAGTAGAACTATGAGAAGTTAATTAGACTAGGATTAAAAACAAAAGGAGCAAAAACAACTAAAGTTAGAGTAGTACTAGGCATCTCACAATTAACTAGACTCCTAATAGAATTAGGCTACTTGAAATTAATTTAACACCTAACAGAATTAGGACACTTAAAGTAATTGGATTCTACATAATTGGATCCTAGTAGAAGTAAGACATAGGAATAACTACACTCATAACGAAATTAGGAAATTAATTAATAGTCAAATATAATTAAGAGAGTTACTCAAACAAAAAGCAAAAGAACAAAAGAATAGTTAGAGTCAGGATAGTACTAGGAATTCTATGCATAATTAGACCCCCAGTAGAATTAGGAAACTTAACTTAATCAACGCAACAAAAGGAGAATAGGCTATCTAGACATTCGAGTGACCCAGTGCTGCAGACGTTGGCATGCTGGCGATTCAGTAAAGAAAGAGCACTCACCTCTTATTATTCACTGAAAACTATCACTTTTTATCTCTTAACCTAGCCTTTGTTGGACCTTGAAGCTAACTAATAACTCATGTTTAGCTTATTTTATAGTTAGTAATAACTTATGCAGCTTAACATAAAGTCTATGCCTTTGGAGCCAAGAAGAGAGAGAATCCAAGCAAGAGATGACAGCTGAGTTAAAGACTGATGGAATACCATGGTGGTATACACCATGGTGACTAGTTTTCATGTCAAAGTAGACCCAAGAAGTCTAGTAGATGTGAGAAATCTGGATCTGAGTGGAGAGGACTGCAATAGCAGCAGATGGATAGCAGTAGAGGAGCAAATGTGTTATCTCGCACAGTAGAGGTGCAGCCTCGCATAGCTAAGCCTGCAGCAGAGTTATCTCATGCAGCTAATATATGCAGCACAAGAGAACTCGTGATGTAGTCACGCACTTCAACTACAACCAACACTCGGTGAACTCGCGAAGCTCTCACACACTAAGTCTTCATAAATCTAGCTCGCGAGGCTCTTGCGAGGATCAAGGCTTATATTAACTGCACGCACAACCTCACAAGGCCACTTTGCTTGAAGAGAATAAACAAACTTGCGAAGTCCTCGCATGGTTCAAAAGGAGAGAGCACTCCAGAAATGTCCTCCCACAGTTCTCGTGCATTTAATATCTCTACCCTCTACCGAGCGAGCATTGTTATTCCTTCAACAAGAAGCCGAGCGAGATTTAAAGGCATCCTCGTGACACCCTCGCGAGAGAAAATTCTGAAGCTCTGCCGCGCGAGCAAGCCAAGCACTGTAAATTCTTCTGTGCGAGTGCATTCAAAGCCAGAGCAGCTATGCGACCTTTCAAAGGCATACTGAGCGAGCGAGACATATCAAGGCAAATTCATCCACGTGAGTGCATTTCAAGCCAAACCAACTACACGACAAGCTAAAGTTTTCTGTGCAAGCAAGAAGCTTCCCAAGCCAAATGCTACCTCACTAGCACCCTGCAGATTGTGCGAATGGATTAATGTACCAAGGCCAGTCCCATGAAGCTCGAGCTCTCCACTTCTCAGTTTCTACTCCGGAACCTTTTAGGAATTTCCCCAGGTCTAGCACACACATCCTGAGGCCTGAATCTTAAAGCACACATCCCAAGGCATCTAAGGGTTGTAACAGTACCACATCTGCCCTAAAAATTTAATCTTCTATTGGTGAAGGCATTAGGACTGAGTATTTAAGCTGTAGATGTAACTTAGAATTGGATCATCCCTCCTTCAACCTCTGTCGGCTTTGAGCTCGAGAAGCCTAGGGTTAGGGTTTGATCACCTCTCTTTCCCATTTTTCTTCTCTCTTAGCCCAACACTTCTTGGCTATATCCTCTATAAGCAATTAGGTCTAGTTTTTATTAGTTTTGTAATGGGTCTTGTAACCTTTGAGAATTTTTTTGTGAAGAGCTGCTGCGCACAAGGCTATTGCCTTGAGAAATCTCATTATAAGTATTGTGTTGAGCAATGAAATTTGTACTTTAAAGGTTTATTCAATCTGTTGTTTTTCTATTTGCCCATAGTTTTATTTAGGCTAAGCGTGTATTTAGGATTTGAGCTGAATTGAAAGGCCCATGAAAGCTTGAGCTTGTAGCCCTGGGACCATGGTGGCAGCTGTAATTTATATGTTCCTTCTCAGACCATTGTGGGGTGGATAACCTTTGTGGATAGCCTGTGACCATTTAAGTGGATAGACTATAGCCCTAGGGTGATTCCAAGCCACAGATCTCAGAAGGATTCTTCTCCTCGGCACTTGAGTTTGTTGCCTTATGAGAGGTTGTTGCAGGAATAGTCTCCCCTCTGTTTTACTTGTCCAATATCAGATGTTAGATCTGACTTCTCTGTAGTGATTACATACTTGTAAATTAGGTCATTGTAGGTCCAACTGCATTTAAGTCCCCAAATAGCCCTTGAACAACTGTGGTTTCCATTAGTTGTTTAAGAACTATTTCCTCCCATTGATGCCTGAGCTTGTAGCCTGGCCTACATGGTGTCTGCAATGGTTTTCATGTTCTAATTTGATTCATTGGGTGGAGGACATCTATTGGGTAGTCAGTGACCATTTAAGTGGACAGGTTATAGCCTTAAGATCAGTCTATTCAATTGGATCAGATTGGTTTTTTTATTTAGTCCATATGGTTTGATCCTCTCTATTAGATAGTCTGTGAACATTGAAGTGGGCAGGTAATAGCCTTAAGAGATCAGGTCAACCCATAAGGGTTGAGTTGGATACTTCTTCCTTGCAGATGTGCTTATAGCATTATAAGCGATTTACTGTAGAGATAGCCCTAAATCTAAGCTACATAACTGAATTAACTTTAGCTTAATTGCCTACTTCCCATCAATTTTATCTTTATTTTCACATGCACCATCACCACCTTCTTTATAACCCTTTCTTTAGGATAGGACTGCACTTTATTCCTCTTTTTTTAGTGTTAATTTAGTGTAGTTGTGACACCTAACTCCCTTTCTTTAAGATTGTCAGATCTGGAGGCCTACTATTATAGCCCATTTTGGATTCTAGATCAATTTCTCTGTGGGACAAACTCTTACTTACTTAAAACTTGCTACAATAGCCCTGTATCTTGCAGGCTGAATGTATTTCAGATTTGTTGTTTTAACCAATTTTTATTTTTTCCCTTTTTGATTTATACTTGTTGAGTCAGTTTTGTCCATTGCCACACCTGAGAAATTACAGGACCCAGGGGTACCTACTGTCCCTTGCATAATTGGAAACCACACCATTGGTAGAGCCCTCTTGGACTTAGGGGCTAGTGTGAACCTGCTCCCATATTCTGTGTATGAGGAGCTAGGTTTGGGGGAGCTAAAATCCACATTACTTGTGCTCCAACTGACTGATAAGTTTGAGAGGAGGCCTATGGGTGTGGTGGAGGATGTTTTGGTGGGGGTGGACAACTTCTACTATCTTACTGATTTCCTAGTTTTGGACATGGACCCTTGTAAAAGTAAAACTCCAATCCCTATCATCCTTGGAAGGCCATTCTTGGCCACTGCAAATACTTGCATACAATGCAGGTCAGGGGTGATGGAGGTGACCTTTGGGAACATGAAGGCCCAATTAAATGTGTACAATGCTGCTAGGCAACCGCAGATGGACATTGAGGACTGTTGTGCAATAGATGTACTAGATGGCCTTGTGGAAGAAGAATTATTCAATCTGCGAGATTGAGATAATATTGTTGATGGGCTGAAAAATATTTAGAGTTTGGTTGAGAAGGTAGCCCAAGTTCTCATAACAGAAGACAACACCAAAGTAGTCTTCTGTGGGCCTAGTGCAGCATTCCAGCTGGAAACCAACATTGTTGCCCCTTCCTCAAACCACCAAGGCACCTTTGTTGCCTTCCATTGAAAGTCCCCCTGAGCTAGAGCTGAAACAGCTCCCAGACACATTAAAGTATGCCTTCTTGGGGCAAAATAAAAAGCTTCCAGCGATTATCTATTCCTCTCTCACTAGTGAGCAGGAGGAGGAATTATTGAGTGTTCTCAAGAAGCACGCAAAGACAATGGGGTAGACAATTGCTGATCTAGGGGGTATTGATGTCTCAGTTTGCATGCACAAAATTCACTTGGAGGAGGGTGCAAAACCCTCAAGGGAGATGTATAGGAAGCTTAATCCTCACATGCAAGAAGTGGTCTTGAAGGAGATAGTAAAACTATTGGATGCAGGGGTGATTTACCCTATTTCAGATTCAGAGTGGGTGTCACCCATCCAGGAGATACCCAAAAAGTCAGGCATAACAGTTGTTACTTCTGATTCTCGGGAGTTGATGCCAGCCAGGGAGACCACTGACTAGAAAGTCTGCATTGATTATAGGAAACTCAACTCCAAGACCAAGAAAGACCACTTCTCTCTCCCTTTCATTGACCAAATTCTAGATAAATTAGCTGGGAAGGCATTTTACTGCTTCCTTTATGGATACTTAGGGTATAACCAAATCCCTGTGTATCCTCAAGATCAAGAAAAAACTACTTTCACATGTCCCTTTGACATCTTTGCTTACAGGAGGAAGCCTTTTAGACTGTGCAATGCCCCAGCCACATTTCAGAGGTTCATGTATGCTATTTTTTCTGATATGATTGACAAGTTCCTGAAAATCTTCATGGATGATCTCTCAATTTATGGGGACAGCTTTAGCCAGTGCTTGAGTCACCTTGACCTGGTTTTGCAAAGATGTGAACAGATCAATTTGGTCTTAAACTGAGAAAAGATCCACTTTATGGTAACACAAGGAATTGTGTTAGGCCATGTGATCTCCCAAAGAGGAATTGAGGTTGACAAGGCTAAAGTGGACCTGATTTCACACCGGCCCCCACCCAGGACTGTCAAGCAAATCAGATCATCCTTAGGACATGCTGGATTTTACAAGAGGTTCATTAAGGACTTCAGTAAAATTGTAAAGCCATTGTACCACCTGCTTTGTCAGGATGCACCATTTGGATTTTCTGCTAGTGCCTTGAGGCCTTTGAGATCTTAAATAAGTACCTTACCACTGCTCCTGTAATCCAAGCCTTAAATTAATCACTTCCCTTTGAGCTAATGTGTGATGCATAAGACTTGGCCATAGGTGCTATCTTAGGACAGAGGAAAGATAAGTTGCCTGCAGTGATTTATTATGCCAGCAAGACACTAGCTGAAGCTCAGCTCAACTACACCACTACTGAGAAGGAGCTGCTAGCTATTGTGTTTACTATGGATAAGTTTAGATCATATTTGCTTGGGTCTAAAATTATTATTTTTACTGATCACTCAGCCCTGAAATACTTGCTAGCCAAGAAGGATGCCAAACCAAGACTGATCAGATGGATCCTCCTATTGCAGGAGTTTGATCTTGAGATCAAAGATGAAAAAGGAGTTGAGAATGTGGTGGCTGACCACCTCTCTAGAATTGTTTTAGAGGAATGTGCTGCAACACCTGTTAATGAGGTGTTCCCTAATGAGCAATTATTTGTTCTACTATCTAGTGTGCCCTCGTTTGCACACATTGTGAATTTTCTTGTTGTTGGTAGGATCCCCCCTCACTGGTCCAAGATGGACAAAGACCTGTTTTTCTCTCAGGTTAAATATTTTTTTATGGGAGGATCCATCCGTATATAAGCATTGTGCATATCAGGTTGTTAGGAGAATCTCCTCAAAAAGTATGCTATTACACACAGAATTGCAACGCCCTACCGCCCACAAACTAGTGGGCAAGTTGAAATTTCCAATAGGGAGATCAGGCACATCTTGGAGAAAACTGTGAGGACAGATAGAAAGAATTGGGTACTGAAGCTGAATGATGCTTTGTGGGCTTATAGGACTACCTATAAGACTCCTATTTGCATGTCCCCAATTAGGCTGGTCTATGGCAAGGCCTGTCACTTGCCAGTGGAGTTAGAGCACAGAGCTTATTGGGCTATCAAAACACTAAATTTTGACCTAACTACTGCTGGTACTCACAGGAAATTGAAATTGTCAGAGCTGGATGAGTTGAGAATGGAGGCCTATACAAATGCCATGATTTAGAAGGAGAGATCAATGGCATTCTTTGACAAGAAGCTAATGAGGAAGAACTTCAATGCTGGTACCAAGGTTTAGCTTTTCAACTCCAAACTAAAATTCTTTTCGGGGAAGTTAAAATCTAGATGGGATGGACCTTGCATTGTCATCCATACCTCCGCATCTGATGCTATGGAGATCTTGGATCCCATGTCTCGGAGAAGCATGAAAGTTAATGGGCAAAGGCTAAAAATTTGTGTAGAAAATTAAGTGGAGCCTCCTCAGACCATTCACCTACATGACCCTCCCACTGCTTAGTGATCCACAACCTTGTAAAATGTGTATCATATCTATTGAATTTGTGTTCTGTTTTGCTTTGCTTTACTTAAAAATCTATCATGTAGTGTTTTCATTGTGTGTTGATTTGAAAGTTTTATTCTATTTTATTGTGAGTTATGTATTGAGGATTTCATGTGTATGTTTTCCATTTGAATTGAATGTGCATAGGCCTGATGTTGGTGTGCAAGTCTGTTGCTGCTGTATGGTTGAGGTGTTGTCATTATAAATGTCATGAATATGATGTAATTGAAAAATTTTAGCATTCTGAATTTTTGATGAACATATGTTGATAAAGGGCACTGAGAGTATCATGATGAAATGAATTGCATGTGAAGGGGTTGGTGCAGATGCATAATGGATAGGTGCATGTCAGTCTGGATGCACTGGCTAATGTGCAGCACTGAGAAAAATTTGAATTGTGCTTTCTCACGAAGCTCTATGGCCTCAATGTCAAACTCGTGAGCTACTTGAAGGTTTTCTCGCAGAGTTCTGATAGTAATGATGTACCTCGCGAGAGCTTCATGAGTAAGAGAACCTGTTGAAGCATTATATTAAGCCTCGAGAGGCTTTATCTTGACAGCAACATGGAGCTACGTGAAGAACGAAAATCAAGCATGTTGTACATCATGAGAGCCTCGCAAGCAAACTTCTGAAGCTCACTGAATATATTTTTCACTGCGCGAGAGCCCTCGTGAGGTACTTTGCTTCAACTGCGAAAGTGATACACCTGCCTCCTCGAACAGCTCAAATATAACATTAGGTTCGTGAATGAGCTTGCATAGTATTTGAGTCACTCAAAGCAGACCTCGTGAGATCTCCTGGCACTGCGCGAAATGAACATTTTGCCCCATGATCACCTCACGAGGCTTTATTCTCCTTAACAGAGACCTTTCTCGCGAGATCTAAATCAACTGTGCGAGAGCCTCGCGAGCTAACATTTTGAAGCCTATAATGTTACTTACCTCGCAAGGCCCTGATACTCTAATTGTACGCTCCTCGCAAAGTTTAATAGCTAAGCTATGCGAGGGATGAAAAACTGCTTCGCACGCTTTGTCCCAACTTGAGCTCTGCGAGTGACCTCGCGAGACGCATAGAGCTCCTAAATCTATCCTCGTGAGGCATCTTACTTCTTCACGATAATACTTCTCACAAGATTGAATTCATACTGCGCGAGAAGAAATGTACCTCGCGAGTACTTGACGACAGCTGTGCGAAGCACGGGTTCTTTTATTTAAACCCTGGGATTTTTCACTTTCTTCATTTCATTTCCATTTGCCCTAAATCTCACTAAGCATCCCCGAGCTCCCTCCTTCGTCCTTTCTTCTCTACTGCCAAAACCACTCCAGCTCAGTAAGTTTCATCTTGCAAGTGTGTTCTGCATCACCTCCTGGTTACTTTGAACTCGGTTTGAGGAGATTTGATCCACTGTGCATCATTTGAAGTGGAACCCTAGCAATTGGTGGTAAGCTTTCTAACTCTCTTTCAGTTGGTTTGATTGATGATTAATTTCAAGTTAAGAAGAGAGGAATTTGTGGGCATCACCTCTATTGGAGTGTGAGCTATCTCCACTTTGCTTTTAAAGCCCTAATTTAGAGAAATTGGATGGCCATGGCCACAGGTACGAAATTCATTGATACCTTGGTTGCCTTGGTAAATCCTACATCCACTGGCAGCCTTGTGGCAACTAGAAAATCTGTGCGCATTGCAGAGGCATCCATAGTGGAGAACTCTAAGGTACCTATCGAAGCTGTTGAGCCCCAAGTGGAGCCGACCAAGAAAGGGGTAGCCCCTGTGAAGAAGGACAAGGGTGTGGCCTCTGATGCCCATGCTACCAAGAAGAAGTCTGCTCCTAAGAAGAGAGCAAGAACACCTGCCAAAAGCCCTAAGAAATCTAAGAAAAATAGAAAAAGAGCAAGGAGGTGCCCACTGAGGTAGCCCCTGAGGAGGAGGAAGATAATGAATACCTAAGAGTCCCTTCTGAATTTGTGGCTGCCATTAAGCTGGAAGTAGAGACTATTTTTGACAAGATTTTCTTTGAGGAGCATCCAAAAATAGCTACCTCAATTGCATAATTGACCAAAGCCACTGTTGTCATGCTCGGATGTGCTGATTTATTATGTGGTGTTGGAAGAAAATTAACATCAAAGTGAAACAGAGGATAAAGATATGGTGAAAACAGTATTCCTAAAACATCCTAGACCTACAAGATACAGGGTCTCTTATAGCAAGTTTTGATAAGTAAGAGTTTGTCCCATAGAGAAATTGATCTAGAAACCAAAATAGGCTATAATAGTAAGCCTCCAGATCTGGCTGCAGATCTGACAATCTTAAAGAAAGGGAGTTGGGTGTCATGACTACACTGAATTAACCCTAACAAAAGAGAAATAAAGTGCAGCCGTATCCTAAAGAAAGGGTTAAGAAGAAGATGGTGATGGTGTGTGCCAAAATAAAATACACAAATAATGGGAAGTAAGCAGGTTATGCTAGACTTAATGCAGTAATGTCACTAATATTTAGACTGTCTCTGCAGTAGTCCTTGCTGAGATGCTATTAATAACCTCAACAAGGTAGAAGAATCCAATTTAACCATGCCATTTGGGGTGCTCTTAGGGCTATACTCTGTCCACTCAAATGGTCACAGAGTATCCGATAGAGTCTGTCAAATCTCATTGATTAAACTAGAAACGCTAACCTAATCCAAAGGAGTGGACTGATCATTTCCCCAACCAATGGACCAGATCAGGCCATGAATATTATTGCAAACACTATGTAATGTCAGTGCTACAAACTCCCTAGATCTACGCACAGATCTGGCTGACATCCATAGGTATTCCAACCCATAAAGTCCTAAGTGCTTTGCCAAGGCCAACGACATACTGTGCCCACACAAAGGACCAGCAATAGCTTGAATAAGGATTTAGATTCAGTTGGTCATTGCTACAAATGGTTTTCAATGACTCAGCCTTAAGCTGTAATTACTACAGAGAAATTAGATCTAACATCTGATATCGGTCAAGTAAAATAGAGGAGGGCTAGTTCCTACACAAACCTCCTCACAAGGCTCTAGAAGCTCATGTGCAGAGGAGAAGAATCCTTCTCAGACATGTGGGTGGCTGGACACCACCTTAGGGTTATACTCTGTCCACTCAAATGGTCACAGGGTATCCGATAGGTCTGTCCATACCATAGAGATGCGAGAAAGAATATGTAAACTGTTGCTGCCACCATGGAGTCTCAGGGCTACGAGCTCTCCAGATCTATCTACAGATCCGGCTTACTATCCATGGGTTTATTGAACCTAGGGAAATCAGATGGTAAATAATAGATTTACTAGAAACTGAATGGGCTAGTCCCAAAGCATTGATCCTATAGACATCTAAGAAACCACAAGATCTATCGATTCAATTAGTCATTAAAACAACAATCCTTTGATAAAAGTAAACTTACAATGAACTGCCTCAAGGTTGCAGCCTGTACACAACTGCTCATCCAAAAGATCCTAATATATACAAGGCCTATTACAAAATTGAAATAAAACTAAACCTAGCTACTTACAAAAGGAATAGCCAGCCACTGTTGGGCTAAGAGAGAAGAAAAATAAGAAAAAGAGATGATCAAACTCTAATCCTAACCTACTGGAACTCTTAGCTGACAGAGGATGAAGGAAAGATTAAAATACTAAACTCTAAGTACAGCTTATATACTCTGTCCATAAGGCCTAGGCTCAAAAGAGAGTAACCCTAATTTTTCCAATAGACGTGGCACTATTGCAACCCTTGAATGCTTTGAGATGTGTGCCTCAAAATCCACACATCGGGAAGTGTGCCCTAGCCTTGGGAAATTCCCAAAAGGTCCTTGAGTTAAAATTGAGAAGTGGAGAGCCCGAGCTTCATGGGGCTGGCATCTGCATTAATTCACTCGTGCAGTTGCTTTGCCTTCGTGGAGGAGCGTTTGGCTTAGGAGGTTTATTCACTTACGCAGTAGGTTCTCAGTTGGTCACGTAGTTGCTTTGCACTGCAATGTTATTGCGGAGGTGATTTGGAAAGCCTAGATTCCTCGTGCAATAGAGCTTCAAAAGTTCTCTCTCACTAGATACTCGCGTAGGTAGGCTCCTGCGCCCGCATAGTAACTGGTTAGGCTTTAGAGTACGTGAGAGCTGTGAGAGGAAAATTCTGGGCATCTCTCTCTTCCAAGGCTTCGCGAGAACTCTGCGAGGTGACAAATTGTTCTTAATGCATATGGACTCGCTATGTTCTGCGTGCAGCTGCTTTAAGGCTCGATCTTCGCGAGAGCTTCGCGATTGCAAATTCTAATGATTTTAAGATGCAAGATCTTTGCGATGTCTTTATTGCTCTCCTCTTGACTGCGCATCCTATTTGCACGAGGGCAACTTCCACTGCATCCTTAGCTCCGCGAGGGAGCTCCTCACCTCTGCGAGATGATTCTTTTGATCCTCTGATGCATTACACTTGCTCCTGTTGTAGCTTCCTCCATTCTCAGCTAACTTCATTAATTTGCTAGACTTTTAGTCAATGATGACCAACAAATGAGTCACCACGGTGAGCACTACCAAGGTGTCCCATTAAGCTTTGGCTCAGCTGTCATCTTTGCATGTTTTTTTTCTGTTCCTTGGACCAATAAGCAGGGATTTGGTATTAAGCTGCATAGTTTATTGCTAAATACAAAACACATTTAACAAATGATTATTAATGAGCTTCAAGGTCCAGCAAAGGCTAGGTTAAGAGCTGAAAAGTGGTACTTTTCAGTGAATATCACACCCCGAAACCTAATCTTTGCTAGTCCCTGAGCAAAGGAAAAAATAAAATAACTACTCTAAGAATTTAAATGCCACTTTTGTAGGGAACACAGATGCATTTAGTTTATGTATCAAGCCTTTCAAACCCCTAGGTGATCCCTAGTGGAGGAGTGAAGTCTCATGAGGGTTTTCTATGAAGATACCCACAAACTTCTCAATAAAATAGTTAACAAAAAGTGTATAATTATCAAGTCAGCTGTCAAGAAGCATAGCATCAGTTCACCTTTGATTCAATAAAAAATGTGAGGAATTTGAACATATGATATGCACAGACATTTAATCATCATAGCCTCTACATAGATGCACATTATTTCTAATTACCTCACAACAAGGGAAAACATCACATGTAGGTCAGTACTGAGCTCATTATTAATTCAAAAATTTAGTTATAGGCCATGCCTAATACATTCAGCATTAGACCCAATGCTCACCAGGGCAGACTCTCACAAGGAACTTTGAGGGTTTCCATTTTCTCTCAAGCTCAAGAGCAGTTACAGGCCCCAATCTGTAAGCATGAGCATAGGCAAAGCATCTAAGTTATGGCATCATTGGCTAATCCTCACCATAGATTGATCAACTCTTTGTCTCAGCATGATAACTCATTCAACTTTGGATCACAAGGTCTGTTGGTTGGGTTACAATGTGGCTTATGGTATAGGTTATAAGGAATAGAAGGTTGAAAAGGGATTCAAAATTGAGAAATCAGTAGGTGAAGGAGGTGATTCATGACTTCACCTTCTTTAGTTCAGCACATTTAATTTTCTTTAAAATTCTTCAGACTTGAAGTGGCCAGCTTCTCCTCTTGTTTTTAAATTTTTCAATGAACTTTTCCTCTTGACTCCTTTCTTATTCCTCTTCATTATTGTTTTTCTTTCTTTTGGATGCATTTTTCTTTTTTTTTTTCTTTTTGTTTTTGTTTTTGCTTTTCTAAATTGCTACCTCTCCTTAGCTGCTACACTGCTAAGCTTTAGGTATCTCTTCTCTGTTCACATAATGTTGACCCTATCTTGTCCATCTTCAGCTCCTTCTCCTTTACCTTATAAATTCTCAGAGTGAGAGTAGGTTTGAATCAAGTCCATAGGTTTAGGTACAAGTACTTAGGTGTATTTTGAAGAAACTTGGAAATTAAGGCTCAAAAGGTGTGTGCACAAGGGCAGTTGATTAGGGTTTGGTCTGTTTAAGCTCAAACTATCCAAGAGAAGGCCTTGATCCTTTCCTAGGTATCATGAGTGTTGTCAGTTGCTTCAACTTGGAGGTGCCTAACTTTTAGTGAGGGCATTGACTCAACCAGTCCTTAGAGCTGAAAGAATTGCCTCAGTCACTCCTCAAAGGACGGAAAAAATTTTGTAGGCCTAAATCTTACTAGTTATGGCCTTCCATTGAACTCTTAGGCATGTCCTTACCTTTTTCTCTCTTTAATGATTTACTAAGTGCTGATACAAGTGAGTTTTTTTGCTGTTCACATCATGGAAATACTAAAATTTAAAAGCTTGTAATGCTTAAAGGTCTACAAAATTTTTAAATTTCTCATTTTTTATGATTCTTAAGTGAACATGGCTCTATTTCTATCTTACTCACTTAATTCTGCTACACTTAGGTTAACTATTTCATTGGTAGATCCTGCCACACCTTCAAACCTTGGAGGAGCAGCGTCCTCACTGATTCAAAGGTAGATGTGGATGTGCAGCAAGCTAAAAATAGATATATTAGAAGAAAAGAAACAGCAAGAAAGAAAAACACACAACATAAAATAAACAAAACATAAATAAACAAAAATAAAGAAAGATAGTGAACTAATCAACACACCACAAAAAGAAGTTTCTATTATAACAACAAAAGTATGTACAATGTAAGGGAAAGTAAACTACAAAATTACACACAACTTCCTAACTAAATACATGTGTAAAAATTAATCATCTGAGTTTTTGGCTTCAGCAGGTGGTTCCTAGATTCCTTTGCCCTTTGCTTGCTTCAAAGCAGTAGCCTTTGACAGTGGTCTTTTTGAAGTAGGTTTCCTAGGCTTGGTTGTGCTTTGTCTTTTTGGAGTGGGTGATGGCTTTGGGGTAGGGTCCTTTATTTTGAGTCCAGGTTTGACTTGGCTAGGTTCCTTTGAATCTAGAGCTGTTTGCTAGAGAGGTACATCTGGGTTTAATTCTTTAAAAAGAGCTTCTGCCAATTCCTATTTAGTTTGTGCATTTACGGACTTCTCTAAAGCTGCAATAGTCACTCCATAATCATAAGCCCTCTCCTCAGTCAGTCTCAGTCTCTCTTCAGTTCCTTGATCACATCTTCTTGACTCTCAACTCTTTTCTTTTCCTGATTATATTGGACCATAATCTCTCTCCATCCTTGCTTGATTTCTTTTTTCTCAATCTTATGAGCAAGCATCTGGAGTTTAATTTTATCAAGGAGGGTACTGTGCCTTGAACTACATCCCTCTTTAAGTAAGCATTGGCTTGCATGGCCCGGAGGAGGGTGTAGTAAGCAGGCTGGGGATTACAAGAGGCAGGAAGTATGGGATGAGCAGCAATGGAAGAAGTACTAGCCAACAATGGAAAGTGACAAGATGAAGACAGGGGTGGGGTGGAGGGTAGAGGGTGAGGGACATTAAGGGTAGATGAAGGTATGGGTTGTAGTTGAGGTTCAGTGTCTGTTTGGGTGGATGCATCTTTGGAGGTGATGGGAGAAGTTTCTAGGAGATGTACATTTGGTGTAGGAGCAAGTGGGGGATTATGGATTGATGTAGGGAGAGGCGACTGTTGGGAAGGTTGGATTAGAGTGGTTAAAGTTGCTTGGATGGATTGCAAAATGGTTGGGATGGATGTAGTGTTTGGTAGGGTGGAGTGAATTGAATGAAGATTGGCTTCAATGGAGGCTTGGGTTTGGGTATTGGCCAACATTTGGGAATGAAGGGAGACTAAGAGGTGCAGGATTTTGCGTAATAGGTTAGGTATTGTAGTGGCTGTGGGTCGAATAGGTAAAATTTGTTGAAAGGGGGAAGTGGGTCTATGAGTGAAGGTAGTGGCCTGTGGTGATGTCTCATGTGGACGGGTGAAGTATGGAGGGTGAGGTGAGTCCGGGAAAGGGGTATACTCTAGGTTGATATCTCCTAGGATAGTGGACATCATAGTGAAAAATTCTTCTCCTATAAATGGGGAATGGTCATGGGATAATGGAATGAATTGGTCAAGGGGTTCACATGTGATAGGTATAAAGGGTGGGGTTTCAAAGGTATGGGTTTCAGGTTCATAGGGTGTGGATATGGGGTTTGGAATGGTTGTGGTTTCAGGGATTGTAATTTTTTGGGAGATATAGGTGGGATGGGGTCTAGTGGAGGTTTTGGCAGCCTTTCTTCTCTTCTGGTAAGGGGTCTTGATAGGTGGGTTAGAAGGGGCTAGAAAAATAGGTAAGGGTGCAGAAATGGGTAGGTGTTGAGAACTGGAAAATACCATTTTCCACCCATTAATCTGGGCCTTGATAGACCCTTGAGAGAACTAAATAAGTGTTTTAAGTGTTTGTTTTACAGCTAACAATAAAGGCAGGCTTAACCCTAAAAGTAGCTTAAAAGTGCCAAAAAGATGATGACCCATCTTGATCTGGAGGAAAAAGGAGAAAGGGCAACCTCACTGACTGTCAAAATGTCTAAACTAAAGAGGACAAAGGCCTGGTTTCAACCTGGAAAGAGGTTTGGAGCTATTCAAAAAGAAGAATGCACTACAGAATGCTATTCGAAAGGATTCCTGATCTTTTTGAAAAGATTACTGATCTATTCGAACAGGTCCCCAATCTGTGCGAATTGAACTCCAGAAGTTACAGTACCTTTCGAAAAGGTCCCCAATCTGTGCGAATAGAGCTCCAAATGTTACAGTTCATTTAGGAAAGGTCCCTAATCTGTGTGAATAGAGCTCCAGAAGTTACAGTTCCTTTCGAAAAGGTCCCCAATCTGTGAGAAATCGTATTCTAAAGATTCCCAACATCTGTAAGGGCATTTCAGTAATTTTTATACACGCCCCAATGCATTTAAAAACCCAGGGGCATTCTAGAAGATTCTGAGCACGAACCGGAGGCATATTCCACTCCATGTGAACACCTAAAGATGAAATTACTTGGCGGGAACTTCTAGAAGCTCAAACAGATTTTTGAATTACCTAACAGAATTGATGCCTCTGTCTCCTGATTGGCTGAACTAGATCAAGCAGTTCTGATTGGCCAGAACATATCTAGATCCTTGTGCTCGACTCCTATTAGTTGATATGGATCTAACCAATTCTGATTGGTTGATGCACATCTGAGCTGGACTTAGGGAAAACTATAAATGGACGAACTATTTGCCCAATTTGGGTATCAGAATTTGAGTTTCATTCCTGCTGCCCCATTTCCAATTTAGATCAAGATAGCTTGTCTGAAACCTCTGTAATAGCCTAGCTTTTGTCTGTAACAGAGAGCTGTGAGATACTTATGTAATTCAAGTGAGAATTATATTCAAGACTACAAATCCGAGAGCTGTTTTAAGCTGTGCTCTGTAATTGTAATGGTGGATTTGAAAAGGTTGCTTTCATCAGTACGTTCTCAATCGGATTCATGTTGAGGGTTCATTGTGATCTCCTCATTCATTAGATTCCTTTAGATTTGCTATTTTTAAAGCAATTTCCCTTAATTCAATATCCCTGTGAGAATCTGTGTTTATAACCTGGTTCTTACAGCATTTGTAGTGCTGCTTATGTTCTGAATCAAGACTTTGGATTGAAAACTATTGGATGATCTGTGTCCATGACAGTGGACAGATCATAGCCATAAGGTCAAATCAATTCTAATCCTTGAATTGGATTATTTTCTCTTACATCTGAGCTAGTAGCCAGATGAAGATTTGATACTTTCTCAACTGTGTTACACAATTTCTCACTCTGCAATCACTTACTAAGCTTAAGTAGCTGTTATTTCTCCATTCTTATTAATTTTACATTCAATTCCCCCAACTCGGATATGGATCGCTTAGTTTAAATTTTACTTTTTAGATAATTTAGTTAATGTGACAAATTCAACCTCCCATCTTATTTACTTTGTAGATAAGATCAGAAGCCAGATCTGGTAGCTCAGATGTGGAGGTTTATCACACATTTTAAATCAATTCCCTGTGGATGATCTTTTACTCACTTATATTTAAAACTTGCTACAATTGGCCCTGATCTTGCAGGCTAATTAACTTCTCTCTGTGCTGATATTTCTTTATTCTTTTTAGTTTTCTAATTTCAGTATAATTCATCCTTTGAAAAATATATTTTCAAAATACAAATAAATCATGCACACTTAGGAAGACAACAGTAGGGTGTTAGTGGCTATGGTGGTTGGTGTTGAGATTGAGGTGGCTATGGTTGTGGTGATTGGTGATATAGGCTTAGGTAAGGATATTGGACTTGTGTGGGGCTGTGAGGTTTGGGTTGAGGGGGGAGGTGGTGGTAAAAGAAATGGGGCTAGCATGGAGGTAGAGGGAATGGCTAGCGAGGTAATGGTTGTTCTGGCTGGCACATGAGAGGTGGAGGATGCAACAACATCAGTAGTAGTAGAAACAGCAGTAGTTGCTTCATGAATGGTGGGGCTTGCTTCTCTCAGTAACTCCTCTCACTGCGTTTTCTTCTTCTCCATCATTGTGCCATTGATTTCCCACTATTTCTTTCTACTCATTTTGAGGTTCAAGGTCACTGTCTCCTCCTCCCTTTGAAAGGGGTATTTCCCAAACTTCAACAATATAATAATAAACTTACACTAGGGAAGGGCATGAGGTTTCTTCTTGATTTTCACCTTCTCACATAACTCCTTAATCCCCTCAAAAATCAACTTGCCTGCATCCAAGTAATGATTCCTGTGAAATGAGAAGAGGGCATCAGCTATGGGGTACCTCCTCTTCTGCTCATGCCCAGAGTAATAAACATTTTTCCTCAACACTGCATCCATGAGCCTGAGGTTGGGGTGCAGATCCCTCTTCCTAATTGAGTTACCTGAGGCAGTGATTCCTCCAGTTAACTCCCTTGCTATCTCAGTGATGGTGGCAGTCAAAGGAGGACTTAAGCCACACTCAGGGTTGTACCTGACTGGTATCCTTAATATTTTTGCAATGTCTGCCTGGTTGAATAGCATCTCGAAGTTATCAATCAATACCAGTAGTGTTGGGTTCCCATCAACGCCAGTTTTCAACCTCATATTCAGATAAAATAGTCTCACTAGTCTTAGGAAAACCAGCTGCATCGGGGTCCTCAACTAGGGCAGCAGAGATGCCTTGGTTAGATATTTAATAGAGGCAAAGGTCTCTGGTAGCTCCTCAAAATAGACTTTATCAAAAATAGTTTCAGCCTCCAGTTGGATTGCTAGCGCAAATTCAAAAGGGACCCTGAGGTATTCAATAGTCTCTTCCACGTCAACCTCAGGGACCACAGCTTTGCCCTTTTTCCATTTCTTCTTTGAATTTTCAGGGCTCTTAGTAGGTGGGTGCTCTCTGGCCCTCTTCTTTGGGGCAGATTTCTTCTTTTCTTTTAGAATTGTTGGCTCAACAACAAGTGGAGGCACCTCAGAGATCTCTAATGTGGAGGCCTCTGCAATCCTTATGGATTTTCTAGTGGCTGTGGCGCATCCATGTGTTCAAAGATAGTCAAGGTATCTATGAATTTCGAACCTATTGTCATGGGTGCTTAACTTATCAATATTAGGGCTCACAACTCTTAAAAAATGTAGAACACACTAAGTAAGCATAGAAGCACCAAATTTTTGCCCTTCTTCTCTCTAATTAATAAATCAATTACAGCACAGAGAGAGAAATGGAGATCTTACCAGTTGAGAGCTAAGGTTCTACCTAAAAATGTGCACAACAATTCAAATCCCCCAAACCTTGTTTAAAGTGACCAGGAGTAGCTGAGGAACAAAATGGTCGGAGGAAAATGCCTGAGGTGGAGTGGCTTAAAAAGTAGAGAAGAAAGAAGAGAAAAGGGATTTAGGTTTTGGTGTGGGGAAGCTAGGGCAGAAAGATGAAATGAAGAAAATGAGGGGTTTCATAGAGTTTAAGAGCTAATCTGGCGGTTTGCGCACTTGGAAATAGGTGCTCGCGAGGTAGATTTCTCACGCAGTTGGCTTATAATACGGTGAGAAGGTCTGTCGCGCTGAAGAACAAACTGCCTCACAATGTATTTCGCGAAGCTGAGACTTTGGCTATGGTGTGTGAGACCTTGTGCTACTTTAGATATTTATCTTGCACGGTACTCACGCAAAACAGCACAAAAGACACACTTCACGTGCAGATTGGGCTTGCAGAGCAGAAAGGTAGCTTCGCGAGGCATTTTTACAGCAATTGCTCAGGCATTTTAGCACGTGAGAGAGCCAAGAGATGGCTCCGCAACAGATTTAAGCCTTCTAACTCTGTGAGATAGCATTTCTTCTCAACCTTTACTCTATTAGCTCAGTGTACCACATTGGTTAGTGCATCCATGCTGTTGTGCACCCAACCACTGTGCATGAGCACCAACCCTCAGACAGGTACTTCATTTCAATCATGAGAAATATATGCCCATTTTTAACATCAATTTATCAACATTGCAGAATCATAAAAATAGTTTTTCAGCTCAACTGCATGTAAATTATGATAAGGGCACCTCAACCATTCATCAACAAACACACACAGCAAATTCAGATGACAAATATGCACATGTATTCAATCACAAAATTTAAACACAGTCAAAGCAACATAAGCAACTCAACATCACACTCAAAACACAACGGACAGATTTCTAAAGAACACAAATTAAAATAGAATTTTCATGCATATGGTACATTTATTACCAATCTTTGGATCACTGAACACTAGCTTCCTCTTGAGTAGAGGATGCATCACCAACCATATACTGACCTTTTGAATTTGTCAAGGGCTGACTAGGCAATTTTCCTTCCTCCCTCCTGTTCAAAGCATTACAAATCTGACCCAACTGGTCCTCAATCTTTTTTATGCTCTGTCCATGAGAGTTGACAGTCTATACTAGGTTCTCTAAATTTTACATGGAAGCTAGTATCTACTCTTCAAATAAAGAGGATCTGGGCTATTGTGGGGGCAGGGCCAACTGGTTAGACTATGGGGTAGGTAATAGAAATTTTTTCCTTGGTGGGTACCCTTGTTTAAAATGGTGCTAGGGTTTGTAAGGAGCTACCGCTTGCTGCTGCTGGGGTTGAGGATATGAATCATGTCTCCACCTCAGGTTTGGGTAGTTCATCCAAGAATACCCAGTAGGCTGCTACCCAAAAGTTTGAAGCATTGGCATGCTCCATAACAAAATCAGGAAACTGATTGGCATATGGACAATCATGAGTAGAATGTGTGGGAGATTGGCATATAAGACATGCTTCTTCCACCTATGCAGCCATCTGGGGCTCCATCACATTCATTAATTTATCAAATTTTAAGGACAAATTGTCCACCATCCTCTTCAGATCATCTTGCACCTTAACTTCATGTATTCCACCTCTACCATCTTAGCTGGTGGGGTTTGGCTGTCATTACGTGACAGAAACTCCTGCTGCATGGAATTTTCCCCTATTATGTCAAACAACTCCCAGGCTTCCTCAGTTGTCTTGTGGAGGTAACTACCACTACAGGAAGCATCCACGATATCCTTGCTCTTGGGATTAATTCCTTGGTAAAATACTTGCACTAGTTACCACATTGGAATTTGGTGGTGGGGGCATTGTTTTAACATCTCTTAGAATCTTTCCCAAGCTTCATAAAAATCCTTAGTTGAGGACTAAGTAAATGACAGAATATTTTCCTCATCTGATTGGTTTTGTTCATGGGAAAGAATTTGGCCAGGAATTTAGTTTGAAGGTCACTCCATGACTGTATGCTGTGGGCTGGGAGCTTTGATAGCCATATGTTTGCTTTGTCCTTTAGTGAAAACGGAAAAAACCTCAGTTTAGTGGCCTCAAGTCCCAAGCCAACAATATTGAAAGTAGTGTGAAGTGCCAAACATTGGTTGGTATGCTTATAGGGATCTTCTTTACTAAGCCCATGAAACGAAGGCAGCATATTAATGGTGGAGGATTTAATTTCATAATTCTCCTCAACAAAGGGGAATTGAATACAGAAGGGAGAGGTGTACTCCCCAGGTGCATTGTACTCCTTTAATGTTCTCTGCCTCTCAGCCATGATATCTAGTTCAGTTTTAGCAGTAGGGCCCTGTGTGGTGTGTCTAGGTCTAAGGATCCTTTCAACCTATAGATTTGGAGGTTCTAACTTAGGGTTTAAGGACCATCTATCATGCATATACTCACACCCACAGTAAGTACAGAGAATGCTCATAAGAACACACAAAAAGTTTCAAACAAAAATTAACAACTACATAGATTTACACTAAATAAATAACAAGAAATTAAACAAAAATGGACTGAGATTTAGGGGAAAGGAAGTGCAAATAAAGCTAGCTACACTCCAGCTGCAACTCTAGCTTTTCCCTTATGCTGTCCATTTTTGCAATATTTTAAAAAATATCAGTAGTACTTTATTCTAGATTTGGCACTGTTGATGACTTCTGGTGTGCTTACATTATTGGTTGGTGGTGAAAGTTATTTAAAAATCAAAGACAAAGTAAAACAGGGGGTGAATCCAGCACAACTCAGAAGTCCTAGACCTGCAAGATACAGGGTCCTTTGTAGCAAGTTTTGATAAGTAAGAGTTTGTCCCATAGGGAAAGGTGATCTAGAGCTCCAAGGGAGCCATCTCTAGTAGTCCCTCCAGATTTGGCAGTCCTAGAAGGAGGGGAGTTTAAGGTCACTTATTCTAAGTATTTTAATATCTAAACTACAGAAAGTATTGAGAGGATGGATGGAGTGTGGAAAATAAGTATAAAAAGGGTGAGAAGTACGTTATTGAGCCAAGGTCAGATAAGTTTTGTAACTCAGATTTAGATCTGATGTTATAGAAATCCTGTCCAGAGGCTACATTATCACCTCTGAGGAGAAAGGATCCAACCCATCACTCTGCCATGATTCCACCCTTAAGGCTATAACCTGTCCACTTGAATGGTCGCAGATTATCCCATAGGGGAGCCACTATCCAGGGATGGGTCAAAACATAACAAGTAAATCATTGCAGGCACTAGTTCATCTAGGCTACCAACTCAAGACTCCATAGGGAACCTAAACCTCTAAAGTTCTATATGTCGGGCTAAGGCTGTAGGACCATGATAGCCCAGACACATAGAACCAGTAAGAGATTGAGTACAACCTTCGATCTAGCTGTCCATTGCTTGAGCGAGGCTACAATGGTCCAGTCACCAGCTTACAATCTCTATAACCAGATCAGATCCAACATCTGATGGTGGATCTATACAAATATAGGGGAGTCTGCCTCTGTACAATCTCTCACAAGGCTTCTACAAGCTCAGGTGTAAAGAAGAAGGATCCATCTTAGATCGGTGGATTAGAATCACCTTAAGGTTATAATCTATCCACTTAAATGGTCACAAACTATCCTAGAGGTTATCCTCCTCACGGAGCCCAAAACAAAACAAGAATATTGCTGCTACCACCATGCTCACAAGGCTACCAGCTCAAGCTCCCATGGGGATTTCAGATCTAGTGGGTCCTGTGGTGGGGCTAAGGCTGTAGGACCATGATAGCCCAAACACACAGGTCACTTGGATCTAAATGGCCCTTAGAATCAGTCCTCCATTGCTTTGAAACACAGCCAAAGCAATGGCAGATCACAAGGCAGCAGCCTTGCACAGAGCATCTCACACATAAACACCAATCCCACAAAGTACAGATCCTATTACAGAACTTCCATTGATTTAATTCAAAAACACATACAAAGGCATAGCCAACAAGTGCTGGACTATGGAGAGAAGGAAAGAAAAAGAAAATTACTTACTGCTAAAAAGAAAGAGAAAAGAAAAAATGATCTGAGATGGGTTCCCAGATACCTAATCCTAAGCCAGGTATGGGTTTATATAGCAGTGGGGTGGCAGCGCATTAGGGTTAGGAAACCCTAATTTTAACGATGCCACGTGGCCTAATAATGATCCTTGGATGCCTTGGGGCATGTGCACAGAGATTTAAGCGTGGGAGTGCATGCCCTAATCTCTAGAAATACCCAGAAGGTCCTCTGCTGAAGAGATGGAAGTTTAGGGTCAGAGCTTCACTAGGTAGCTGTAGTTTCCCAGACTTATCGCGTGGTAGCTCTTTGCTCTTCGCTAGGATGATTTGACACTGAAGCTTCAGCCGTCGCGAGGTTGCCTTGGTTTGCTCTTCAGGCAGTCGCGCGATAGAGAATTGCACTCTCGCTGGATTGGGCTTCGCGAGGTTGAATATAAAATACAGTCTCAAGTGTCGCGGGGTTGAAATTCAAGCAGTCATGAGGTCGCTCGGTCTTCGCTAGGCTGATCTTCGCGAGAGTGAATTTGAGCAGCGCGAGCACTTCTCTTTACTGGACTTCACGAGTTACCTCGTGAGGCTCTACTGAGTTCTGAACTGAGAGAGGCTCTATGTCTCACTTGATCTTCACGAGGTTGGCTTTGCCTTCGCCAGGATGTTTTCTTTCTTGAATGGCGCGAGAACTGCGCGAGGCATTCTTCTTCTGATAATTGCATCCCGCAGCAACTGCGCGAGGAATCTTCTGAAGCTCTCTCTCCTCAGCCGTTCTGAGCGAACTGTGTGAGATTGAGAGAGGTCTGCTTTGAACTGCATGACACTGTGCGATGTGTTCTACTCTTGAGCTTCGTGAGAGCTGCACGAGTTTGAGTTTCTGAAGCTCTTTAGTCACTCATCTGCGCGAGAGGTTGCTGTAAAGTCTTGGGAAGCTCAGTTAAACTGCGCGAGGCATATTTCTCCTGAATCCTCTAAAGCTTGGGTGAGCTGCGCGAGGCTCATTTCAGGTCTTGATTCAGAGTTCATTCTTCTGAGGGATATCTGGTGCCAAAGCAGGCTCCTTAACAGGATTCCTGGCCTTATTTCACTGCTTATTATTACCTACACAAAACACTTAACAAGAACTTATTAGGTGGCTAAGGGTCTAATCAAAGGTTAAGTTAAGGGGTGAAAAGTTGTACTTTTCAGGTCTTAACAGGCATATCTACAAAGAATTTGGAAGTCTAAATTATAGTACAACTCAAGTCTACTAAAAAGATCAATATCCTCGACAGCGGTGCCAAAAACATGTTGGCATGCTCGGATGTGCTAATTTATTATGTGGTGTTGGAAGAAAATTAACATCAAAGTGAAATAGAGGATAATGATATGATGAAAACAACAATCCTAAAACATCGTAGACCTACAAGATACAGGGTCTATTATTGCAAGTTTTGATAAGTAAGAGTTTGTCCCACAGAGAAATTGATCTAGAACCCAAAATGGGCTATAATAGTAGGCATTCAGATCTGGCTACAGATCTGACAATCCTAAAGAAAGGGAGTTGGGTGTCACGACTACACTAAATTAACCCTAACAAAAGAGAAATAAAGTGCAGCCCTATCCTAAAGAAAGGGTTAAGAAGAAGATGGTGATAATGTGTGCCAAAATAAAATACACAAATGATGAGAAGTAAGCAAGTTAAGCTAGAGTTAATGCAGTAATGTAACTTAGATTTAGACTGTCTCTACAGTGGTCCTTGCTGAGATGCTATCAATAACCCCAACAAGGTAGAAGAATCCAATTTAACCCATGCCATTTGCGATGCTCTTAGGGCTATACTCTGTCAACTCAAATGGTCACAGAGTATCCGATAGAGTCTGTCAAATCCCATTGATTAAACCAGAAATACTAACCTAATCTAAAGGAGTGGACTGATCATTTCCCCAACCAAAGGACCAGATCAGGCCATGAATATTATTGTAGACACTATATAATGCCAGTACTACAAGCTTCCCAGATCTACGCATAGATTCGGCTAACATCCATAGGTATTCCAACCCATAAAGTCCTAAGTACTTTGCCAAGGCCAACGGCTCACTATGCCCACACAAAGGACCAACAACAAGTTGAATAAGGATATAGATTCAGTTGGTCATTACTATAAAAGGTCTGTAATGACTCAGCCTCAAGCTATAATTACAAAAGAAAAATCAGATGTAACATCTGATATCGGTCAAGTCAAATAGAGGAGAGCCAGTTCCTGAACAAACCTCCTCACAAGGCTCTAAAAGCTCATGTGGAAAGGAGATTAATCCTTCTCAGACGTGTGGCTGGACACCACCTTAATGTTATACTTTGTTCACTCAAATGGTCACAGGATATCCGATAGGTCTGTCCATACCACAGAGATCCGAGAAAGAACATATAAATTGTTGCTACCACTATGGAGTCCTAGGGCTATGAGCTCTCTAGATCTGGCTACAGATCCAGCTTGCTATCCATGGGTTTATTGAACCAAGGGAAATCAAATGGTAAATAATAGATCTATTAGAAACTAAATGGGTTAGTCCAAAAGCATGGATCCTATAGACATCTAAGGAAATTACAAGATCTATAGATTCAATTAGTCATTAAAACAGCAATCCATTGATAAAAGTAAAACTTATAATGAACTGTCTCAAGGTCGCAGCCTGTACACAACTGCTCATCCAAAAGATCCTAATGTATACAAGGCCTATTACAAAACTGAAATAAAACTAAACCTAGCTTCTTATAAAAGGATTAGCTAGCCAATGCTAGGCTAAGAGAGAAGAAAAATAAGAAAAAGATATGATCAAACTCTAACCCTAGCCTGCTGAAACTCTCAGCCGACAGAGGATGAAGGAAAGATGAAAATACTAAACTCTAAGTACAGCTTCTATACTCTGTCCATAAGGCCAAGGCTCAAAAGAGAGTAACCCTCATTTTTCAAACAGACATGGCACTATTATAACCCTTGAATGCTTTGAGATGTGTGCCTCAAAAACTGTACCTCAGAAAGTGTGCCCTAGCCTTGGGAAATTCCCAAAAGGTCCTTGACTTAAAACTGAGAAGTGAAGAGCCCGAGCTTCACGGGGCTGGCATCTGCAATAAGTCACTCACGCAGTTGCTTTGCCTTCGCGGAGGAGCGTTTGGCTTAGGAGGTTTATTCACTAGCGTAGTAGGCTCTCAGTTGATCAAGTAGTTGCTTTACGTTGTAATGCTATTGCGAAGGTGATTTGGAATGCCTGAATTTCTCACATAGTAGAGCTTCAGAAGTTCTCTCTCGCTAGAAACTCACGCAGGTAGGCTCCTGCCCTCACGTAGTAACTTGTTAGGCTTCAGAGTGCGTGAGAGCTGTGTGAGAAAAATTCTAGGCATCTCTCTCTTCTAAGGCTTCGTGAGAACTCTACGAGGTGATAAATTATTTTTAATGCATATGGACTCTCTATGTTCTGCGCGTTGCTGCTTTAAGGCTCGATTTCCGTGAGAGCTTCGCGATCACAAATTTTGAGGGTTTTAAGATGTAAGATCTTCGCAATGTCTTTACTACTCTCCTCTTAACTGCGCATCCTATCTGTGCGAGGGCAGCCTCCACTACATCCTTAGCTCTGCGAGGGAGCTCCTCAACCTTGTGAGATGATTCTTTTGATCCTCTGATACATTGCACTTGCTGCTGTTGCAGCTTCCTCCATTCTCAGCTAACTTCATTAATTTGCTAGACTTTTGGTCAATGATGACCAGCAAATGAGTCACCATGGTGAGCACTACCAAGGTGTTCCATTAGGCTTTGGCTCAACTATCATCTTTGTATGTTTTCTTTCTCTTCTTTGAACAAATAAGCAGAGATTTTATATTAAGCTACACAGTTTATTGGTAACTTCAAAATACACTTAACAAATAATTATTAATGAGCTTCAAGGTCCAACAAAGGCTAGGTTATTCACTAAAAAGTGGTACTTTTTAGTGAATAACAACCACTCTAATACCTTTGTTGAGGCCCCCACTGTAGCTAGTCTTCCCTATACTAGTGCAATTGTTTTATTAGAATATAAGAGTAAAGATTGGGGATAATGGGAACCCAACGTTGCTGGTGCTGATAGAAAAATTTGAAGGGCTATAATAGCTGAGATACTTGGAATACCAGCCAAGTATAGCCCAGAGTTGGGCTTGGGTCCCCCTTTGACAGCCACCATTTCAGAAATATCACAGGAGTTGACTAGAGGGATCACAGCCTCAGGGTTGTCCATAAGGAAGAGAGATTTGCACCCTAACCTGAGATTTATGGATGGGGTGCTGAGGAAAAATGTTTATCGTTCTAGCCACGAGTAGGAGAGGAGATCCCCCATTGCAGATGCTCTCTACTCCTTCCACATGAACCACTATATTGATGCAACCAAAGTAATCTCTGAGGGAATGAAGGATATTAATGAGAAGGTCAAGAGAGAGCAGAAACCCAACTCACTTCCCTACTGCAGGCTCATTACAGCCTTACAAAAGTTTGGGGGATACTAATTTCAGATGAATGAGAAGGCCATAACTTTGAACCCTAAAAAATGTGGTAAAAAGCAGTGGAGGATTAGTGGAACTCTCATTGGAAAGAAGAAGAAGAAGGAGCTGCTAGCTGAAGTAGCTCCCACAATTCAAGAAGCAGTTGTTGCTGCTGCTGCAGCCTCTGTCATTGTCAGCTCTGTTGCCCTCTCTCAGGCAGCCCACTCAAGTGTGTCAGCATGCACTTCCTTACCATCTCAGCCCATTACCTCATAATCCATAACCATGTCCATTCACATGCCAATTCTTACCTCAACCTAGACCTCACAACCCCCATAGTTCCATCACCACTTCCACAGCCAAGTTTACCGACCACCTGAGCCATCACTACATCTCCTACATCCACCATACATACTGAGACCATTCCTCTATCCTTACCCATATCTGTACCCTTAACTACCTACCCAGCTCACCCCAGCCCACTTGTGAACACTTCATATAGAAAAAGAAAAAAATCCAAAGCTTACACAGAGCCCCAAACCACCTACATTTCCCAGACTTTCGCTACCCCAGAAACCACAGCCACACCAGACCCTACCCTTGAAATCCCTCACAGCTCTCCAGCTACCTCACATCAGCCCACTGCACCCTTTGAACCTGACACCTTTGTTCCCTTGGGCCATTCCATTCCTTTTTCCCTTCCTATGACCCCTTTGCATCTAAGGGTTACTCAGCTATGATGTCCTCTATCATAGGGAAAATTAATTATGAGTTCACCCCTCTCCCAGATTCACCTCACCCTCCCCATTTTGCCCCTCTTCTGGATCCCCCACAACAAACAAACTTTCACCATGCACCCACCTCCCCATTTCAATCTATCCCAACCATCAAAACCACAACCCCTATCACCCCTGACCCCCTACCCCAAATACTTAACCTACTACTATCCCTTCAATCCCAAGTGATGGCCAACACCCAATCTCAAACATCCATGGAGGCCACCCTTCAAACCATAAACTCCACCCTCCAAAATCAGGCCTCTATTCCTAACCATTTAGCATCCATCCAATCAACCATATCCAACTTAGCCCATCCATCACAACAGCCACCTATCCCTACACCCACCCATTTACCTACTCCACCCCCTTCTCCCCAACACCTAAACTTAGTTTCTCCCATTATCCCTCCAATTACACTTACAAATGCCTCCACCCAAACAGAACCTGAATCAGGACCCCACCCTGAAACCCCACTTACAGTAGCAACATCTAATGCTGCCACAAATGTGGACAACCTAATCCCCACCTCCTCAATTCCAACTAAAACTAACCCTAAGGTAATAGACCTCATTGAACCTGACATTGAAGTCCATCACCTTTTACACTCAATCTCCCCACCCATGCCATCATCCATCCCCTCCCCATTCCTGACTGGCCCTTCTTCCAGTGCTGAGCAGCCCATTTTACCTTTCTCTTCCTTTTACATACCTCCTTACTTAACCCTCCTCTATTCCATGCAAAATAACCCTTATCTAAAAAGAGATGTCATTAGAGGCATGGCAGACCTCAGAACCTCAATCCAGATGTCCTATGATGCAAAGATATATCAAATGGAGCTGAATTCCAAAGTTTAGATGCTAAGAATATCAAAGGGCTAGAAACAAATGTTGAGGTTATTTAGAGCTCAATAGCATACTGTAGCAATTGAGAAAATGAGAGTAGATGGGCTCGAGAAAAGATTAGCTACCTCCAAAGAGATCACAAAAGCCACTCGAGAACTATATGAGAGTAGAGTTCCACTTGCTGAAAAGAAGGCAGAAACACTCGAAAGGAGAGTTGCTGAAATGACTACGGGAGAGCCTGCACAAGTAGCTAAGCCTACCCCTTCTGCGACTGCCCCTCTAGGACCAAGCTGATGCACCTGATAATTATGATGATTAGATTTGCACATGTAGTCAGTTAGGATATTTTTTTATAATCTTTTTGTAGTTATTTTCCCTTGCATTGTATAAACTTTTGTGTTATAAATGAAAATCCTCTTCGCCTGATTTTGTTTGTTTTCATTTATGTATGTTTTTTTTGTTTTATCTCTTTCTGTGTATTTTGTTTGCTGCTATACTTGCTTTATTTTGTGTTTTATTGTCCCAAAATACCCTGCTGCACTTGTACTTTATCTTTGAATTAGTGAGGACACTGCTCCTCATTTGTTTGGGGGTGTGGCAAGGTTTGCCAATGATGTAGTTAACCTCAGTGCAACAAAACTAAGGAAGTAAGATAGGAATAGAGCTAAGTTCACCTAAGAAACTTTGAAATTGTAGAAATTCAAAAATTTTACAAACCTATAGGCATTAAACACTTCTAAATTTTAACATTTCCATGAGGTGAACATTAAGAAAACTCACTTGTGTCAGTACTTAGTAAATCATTAAAGAGAGAAAAAGGTAAGGACATGCCTACGAGTTCAATGAAAGACCGTACCTAGTGAGATTTTGGCCTATAATTTTTTTTTTCTTTTTGAGGTGTGTCTTAGGCAATTCTTTTTGCTCTAAGGACTAGCTGAGTCAATGTCCTCATTAGAAGTTAGGCATCTCCAAGTTGAAACAGCTGACAGTATCCATGACATTTAGGAAAGGATCAAGGCCTTCTCTTAGATAGTTTGAGTGTTAAAATACCAAACCCAGTAAACTGCCCTTGTGCATACACCTCTTGAGCCTTAATTTCTAGTTTTCTTCAAAATACACCTGAGTACTTGCACCTAAACTTGTGGACCCAATTCAAACCTACCCCCACTCTGAGAATTCAGAAGACAGAAGGAAAAGGAGTTGAACATGGACAAGCTAGGGTAAACATTTGGTGAATGGAGGAGAAACACAAAAGGAAGATAGCAGTGTAGCAGCTGAGAAGTAGAGCATGACATTTTAGAAAAATAAAAACAAAATAAAACGTAAAATTTATTCAAAGGAAAATAGAAAAAGAATAATGAAAAGGAAGAGAGAGGAGTCAAGAGGAAATTTCATTGGAAAAAGTAAGAATAAGAGGAGAAGCTGGTCACTTCAAGTCTGAAAAATATCAAAGAAGATGAAATGTGCTGAACTAAAGAAGGTGAAGTCATGAATCACCCCCTTCACCTGCTGATTTCTCAATTTTGCATCCTTTTCAGCCTTCCATTCTTTATAACCTACACCCATAAGCCACATTACAACATAGTCATAAGACCTTGTGATCCTAAGTGGAATGAGTTCTTATGTGGAGATAAGGAGTTGTCTAATCTATGGTGAGAAATTGCCAATGATGCCAAAATTTAGGAGCTTTGCCTATGCCCATGCTTGCAGACCCATTTGGGGACTGTAACTGCTCTTAAGCTTGTGAGAAAATGAAAACCCTCAAAGTTCTTTGTGAGAGATTGCCCTTGCAAGCATTGGGTCTGATATTGAATGTATTGGGCATTGCCTAAACCTAATTTTTGAATTAATAGTGAGCTCAGTACTGACATTAATTTGTTGTTTCTCTTGTTGTAAGCTGATTGGAAATAGTATGCATACATGTAAGAGTTTTAAGGAGTTAATGGTCTGTGTATATCATTTATTTAAATTCCTCACATTTTGAAAAGAATCAAAGTTGGACTGATGCTCTGATTTTTTAATACTGATTTGGTAATGTTGCACTTTTGTTAACTGTTTCATTGAGATGTTTGTGGATACCTTCACTGAAAATCCTCCGGAAACTCCACTCCTCCACTAGGGATCACCTAGGGTTTTAAAAGGCTTGATGCATAAGCTAAATGCATCCGTGTTCCCTACGAAAGTGGCATTTAGATTTTTAGAATAGTTGTTTTGATTTTTCCTTTGCTCAGGGACTAGCAAAGATTAGGTTTGGGGGTGTGTTATTCACTGAAAAGTACCACTTTTCACGTCTTAACCTAGCCTTTGCTGGACCTTGAAGCTGACTAATAACTCTTGTTTAGCTTGTTTTATAGTTAGTAATAACTTATGCAGCTTAACACAAAGTCCATGCCTTTGGAGCAAAGAAGAGAGAATCCAAGCAAGAGATGACAGCTGAGCCAAAGACTGATGGAACACCATGGTGACTAGTTGGCATGTCAAAGTGGACTCAAGAAGTCCAACAAATGTGAGAAATTTGGATGTGAGTGGAGAGGACTACAACAGCAGTAGATTCATAGCAGCAGAGGAGCAAATGTGTTATCTCGCACAGTAGAGGTGTAGCCCCGGGTAGCTAAGTCTGCAGTGGAGTTATCTCGCATAGGTAATATATGCAACACGAGAATTGGTGATGCAGTTGTGCACTTCAGCTGCAACCAACACTCTGTGAACTCGCGAAGCTCTCACGCACTAAGTCTTAAGAAATCTAGCTCGCAAGGCTCTCACGAGGATCAAGGCTTATATTAACTGCGCGCACATCCTCACGAGGCCACTTTGCATGAAGAGCATAAACAAACTCGCAAAGTCCTCAAGTGGTACAAAATGAGGGAGAGCTCCAGAAATGTCCTAGCACAATTCTCGTGCATTGAATAGCTCTACCCTCTACTGAGTGACCTTTTTTATTCCTTCAACAAGAAGCCGAGCGAGATTTGAAGGCATCCTCGCGACACCCTCATAAGAGAAAATTTTGAAGCTCTGTCGCGCAAGCAAGCTAAGCACTGTGAATTCTTCTGCGTGAGGGCATTCAAAGCTAGAGCAGTTGTGTGACCTTTCAAAGGCATACTGCGCGAGTGAGACATATCAAGGAAAATTCATCCTCGCGAGTGCATTTCAGGGCAAACCAACTGCACGACAAGCTAAAGTCTTTTGCGCGAGCAAGAAACTTCCCAAGTCAAATGCTACCTCGCGAGCACACTGCCAACCGTGCGAATGGATTAATGCACCAAGGCTAGCCCCACGAAGCTCGAGCTCTCCACTTCTCAGTTTCTACTCAGGGACCTTTTGGGGATTTCCCCAGGTCTAGCACACACATCCTGAGGCCCGAATCTCGAAGCACATATCCCGAGGAATCCAAGGATTATAACAGTGCCACATCTACCCTAAAAATTTAGGGTTATTCTTCTATTGGCTAAGGAATTAGGACTGCATATTTAAGCTGTAGATGTAATTTAGAATTGGATCATCCCTCCTTCAACCTCTGTCGGCTTTGAGCTCGAGCAGAGTAGGGTTAGGGTTTGATCACCTCTTTTTCCCATTTTTCTTCTCTCTTAGCCTAGCACTTGCTAGCGATAACCACTGTAAGCTATTAGGTATAGTTTTAATTAGTTTTGTAATGGATCTTGTAACCTTTGGGATTTTTTTTGTGAAGAGCTATTGTGCATAAGGCTGCTGCGCAGAGAAATATCATTGCAAGTATTATGTTGAGCAATGAGATTTGTACTTTAATGGTTCATTCAATCTGTTATTTTTCTATTTTCCTATAGTTTTGTTCACGCTAACCATGCATTTAGGATTTGAGCTGAAATGAAAGGCCCATGGAAGCTTAAGCTTGTAGCCCTGGGACCATGGTGGCAGCAGCAATTTACATGTTCTATCTCAGGTATCTGTGGGGTGGATAACCTCTGTGGATAGCCTGTAACCATTTAAGTGGATAGACTATAGCCCCAGGATGATTCCAAGCCACAGATCTTAGAAGGATTCTTTTCCTCTGCACTTGAGCTTATAGCCTTGCGAGAGGTTGTTGCAGGAACATGCTTCCCTCAGTTTTACTTGACCAAAATCAGATGTTAGATCTGAATTCTCTATAGTGATTGCAGACTTGTGAGCTAGGTCATTAAAATTCCTTTGAAGCAATGACCAGCTGCATTCAAGTCCCCAAATAGCCCTTGAAAAACTATGGTTTCCACTAGTTATTTAAGAACTATTTGCTCCCATGGATACCTGAGCTTGTAGCCTGGCATACATGGTGTCTGCAATGGTTTTCATGTTCTAATTTTTTTCATTGGGTGGAGGACATCTATTGGATAGTCTGTGACCATTTAAGTAAATAGGTTATAGCCTTAAGATCAGCCTATTCCATTGGATCAAATTGGTTTTTTGATTTAGTCCATATGGTTTGATCCTCTCTATTGGGTAGTCTGTGAGCATTGAAGTGGACAGGTTATAGCCTTAAGAGATCAGGTCAACCCATAAGGGTTGAGTTTGATACTTCTTCCTTGCAGATGTGCTTGTAGCCATCTAAGGGATTTGCTACAGAGACAGCTCTAAATCTGAGTTACATAACTAAATTAACTTTAGCTTAATTGCCTACTTCCTATCAATTTTATCTTTATTTTTACACGCACCATCCCCACCTTCTTTATAACCCTTTCTTTAGGATAGGACTGCACTTTATTCCTCTTCTTTTAGTGTTAATTTGGTGTAGTTGTGCCACCCAAGTCCCTTTCTTTAGGATTGTCAGATCTGTAGCCAAATTTGGATGCCTACTATTATAGCCCATTTTGGGTTCAAGATCAATTTATTTTTGGGACAAAGTCTTACTTAAAACTTGCTACAATAGCCCTGTATCTTGAGGCTGAGTGTGTTTCAGATTTTTTGTTTTAACCTATTTTTATTCATTCCCTTTTTTATTTATATTTCTTCCACTGTTTTCTCACCAATAACAAGACAACAATCCGAATTAAACCAATAAGTTTTTTGTGCCGCTGTCGGGAATAGAAAATTCTTTGTAGTTGTGCCTTAAATAGAATAAAAAGTACTACTAAGTTTTTGTTTGAATTTTTGCAGACTTGAACAACAGCAGCAAGGAAAAGCTAGAGCTGCAGCTGGAATTTAGCTAGCTCTGTTTGCACTTCTTTTACCCTAAAACTTAGTCCATTTGTGTTGAATTCCTTGTTAATAGTTTAGTTGTAAATTATTTTAGTCCATTTGTGTTGAATTCCCGAATACGATGCAAAATCGGCCTGCCAACACCTAGAACTATAACAATGTACCTCTGCCACAAAACTTTAACCAACAAACTAGGGGCCCCTACCAGTCGAAACGGGAACACTATCCTCCATTGCCTGATGTCATTCCCAATATTTTTCGTCTCCTCAACATCCAAAACCTCCTTAGATGTCCATAGGAACGGCCTTGGCTGGCGAACATGGATTATAGAAAGTATTATGTATTCCATCGATATGCGGGATACAATTTGGAAGACTACCGGGTCCTCCGAGACGTAATCTATGATATGAACGATTGAAACCAAATCGACTGGGAAGCACTCAGGAACTTTAACCCCAACGGTAACCAAGCACAATAGAACTTGGGGATTATTAATAATCCCATGCCAAACCACAAACAAGGTGGACCCGCCCACCTCACTACTGTAGACCTCCCTGATCAACCCTTTTTCCAACCTTCCACCTTGATCACTTGCCCCCAACCTGTTAGCACCCCACTAACCCTGTAGGAATTTTTTGAGTCCCACATCCCTCAACCCTGATTATGCAGGTCGCCCCTCCAAATCCACCTCCTTATCCGAATTTCACTCAGGTACGAGTTCAGTCTTTCAGGGCTCGAAGACCCTTCCTTCATAGCCACCGTCATAACCTCCAACCCCAACGAATCTCGGGCCCACGCCATCACTATTTCCCTCATCCAACTGTGAACCGAAATACGAGGACTATGTCCTTCAAACCATAAAGCAGATCGCAGCATGGGTAGACAGTGTCACCAAGAATATTATCAGTCAACAACATGAAGAGACAACTAAAGAGCGCCCATCGGCGGTAGAGGTATAACATTCAAAAGAAGAAACGATCAAAGAAGAAATGTTGATCTCTGCCTTCCTAGAGGAAGAAGATTACACACAGTACCTCCCACAGTGGAGCAACCTGGCACAAATATGCATCCCTTCTTCGAATTTCACCCCCTTCCCACCTAACACTAATACTAATACACCAGCGCCAAGTGCTGCCTAACCCAGTTAACAACCAACTTGCCCAAATCCTTAAATCAGGAACTAACTATCCCCCACCACCGTTTCCTTGGGGTAAGGAGCCTATGAATGCACAACCACTGGAAAGAAACGTGAGAGAAAAAGAGACTAACATACCTCCCCCACCTCACATCATTCCTCCACCAATTCTCGCACCTCAACCTTCCCAACCACCCATACACAAGGCTCACCGGCTAAGTAAAGAGGTTACACTCAAAGCAGGACAGGAGTATGACCTCTTACAACATCTCTAGAAGATCCCATCCCAAATATTAATCTTAGAACTCATCAAGAAGTCGCCTGATCACCATCGACTACTAATCAAGACATTAGAAGACACACAAGTAGACAAAGATACTACCCTAGGTGAACTTCATCAAATCACTTCAGTCATGACACAACCTCCAGCACTTACCTTCACCGATGCAGACATGCCTAAGTGGTCGCTCCGAGGAAATTCCGCTCCTATATACTTAACAGTTATAATAAGGGGATTCTCTATACTCCCTACACTAGTCGACACCGAAGCAACACTCAATTTCTGCCCTATCACTACACTAAAGACACTCGTGTACACAGAATAAGACATTAGGCCCTGGGGCCTATCCCTCATAGCCTACAATGACTCGCGTCATTTTGTTAAAGGGACTATCAAGCTTCAGGTCCGCCTCGAACTCGTAACCAGGGACGTCACCTTCCATGTATCCGACTCCTCTAGCACTTACAATCTTATCCTAGGTAGGAACTGGTTAGAATCCATGAAGGTCGTGGCATCCACATACCATCAATGTGTCAAGTTTCCATATGAAGATTCCAGTGTCCGCATATACGCCGACGTACCAATCCAAGAGATAGACATTGATTACATAATGAGTATCCCTACAGCCCGACTTTCTGTTGAACACCGGGCACATCAAAAGGACGCGAGTCCTCAATGAGGTGACTGTCGGACAAGTCAGCCCTCCTCCTATGCATCAGCCTAAATTAACAAGAAGAGAGGTTGGCCCCGACCTCGCCAAACTCTATGACCTCAATCCTATTACGACAAAAGGGTGGGACCTCATGTACCAACTAGGATACATCCCTCACACCAGATTTGGCAAGAACAAGCAAGGCCACATAGGGCCTGTTGTCCCAAAGAAAATTTGTAAGCGCATAGGATTAGGTTATGAGTCGGACAACCGGCAAGTTGATATACTGCCTACCTCTCCGAAATGGTCTCTATATGACCACTTCATCTACGGGACTACCAAAAAAGATAACATACAAAAATGGAAAGAAAGACCTCTTACCAAATTGCAAGAAGCCGAGATAGACCAAATGGCTAGGGCATTCACGGATTTGACAAACCTAAATAATAACGTCGAAAAACCACTCAAGGGAGTCAGACCTTTGTTCGAGACTGAGCAATCTACGGAAGAAAGAATGAAGAATCTTCGGAGCTTAGGCCACGCATAGACGACAGGGGTCGGCCGACGAGGAAAACTTTCACATTACAACTTTAGAGAATGAGGGAGAATCGAAACTGCAAGCCCCTCAATCTCCCCAATTACCCCAGCCTCATCTATCCGCAGAAGAGGACTGGCTCTCGATGTCGAGTGAAGAAGAAGACCACTGGAGGAGCCTTGCTAACATTGAATTGGAAGATCACCTGAGGGCAGAATGCTTCAAATTGCTTGAGGAAATTGATCGATCCCGAAATGAAGATTCAGAATTTGGTGATGAATTTGACTACCGACCCATACTTCATCATTGGCGCTACCCACACTATTGTCCCTACCCGAAATCCTCGTACTATAACTTGTGAGCATCCATCCTGACCTGTAGTGAAAGGGCCATCCTGTGAGAAATTTAGCAAACAACTACAAACAAAGAAACTCACATCGCCCTCATAGAGTTCGAAGAGGAACTCGAACTAGACACTCCCAAAACCTTTGATGCACCACAACTTCAGATTATTTGGAAATCTCTCGAGGAAGAATGGCAATCGCCACCAAGCGATGACAAAGACAATTGGATAGATCTCCCCACGCTCGAATTAGCAAAACAAATTGACAAAGGCCTTTAGGCACTATCAAACCACGAAGACGAACTCATCGCTAGTTCTGACCCCAATCCAGAAGGATGGGAATGCCATTGGGAATCTCCCTACATCTCTTACCCATACCAGCCTGACTGCCGTGCATACATTTTTATCCTATCATACTATGAAGATCAAGGAAGAGAATTCGCTAGCCCCGAGGATCATCAAGAAGACGACCCTCGATAGGAAGGACAACTTCACTTTAGCTTAGAGGACGAAAGCCTAGCTGATTATGATCTCCAAAGCCTTTTCGAAGAAGAAGCGGTCAACATGCTAGAAGAAGCAAGGGTATCGACAACACTACCACTAGCATCGCTCATCTAGAGGATTACGCCTGATGAGGACTAAAAAAAAATGCCAAACTTAGAACGAGTTCGCAATACTAGAAGAATCGCACGAAGGGCTCCAGCAGCCGTATGACCCCCTTAACTAGAGAAAGCAATTTTATCGATTCCTTTCCAGGCAACTGACCTTGTACCATACTTATTATCACAAATAAAAAAAAAAAAAAAATCTAAAAGATCATAAATATCTAAAAATATAAAAGCGTAAAAAAGTAGAAAATTTTGGAAAAGAGAGGGAGCCTTTCATTCTAAGACCTCCCAATGACCCACCAAGGGACCTTTCCCTTAGATCTATAGTCATCGGTCGCATCGGTAAGGGAGTAATAGCAGATATACAGAATCACCCTATGGAGCCTCACTTCGACTCTGACCGGCGTGACCCTACTACCTCTTCCTCACGAAGCCGCCGAGCGTCCCGACGAAGCGATAGCCTTAATTTACACCTGACAAAGGATATTGCAGCCATTAATTGCCTCGATGAAGGGTTACCTCTCACAAAACTAACTCCCTAGTGTAGCCATTTTGCATTCTATGAATTCACAGATGATGAAGAAGGAGCGTCATCCACTGAGGTAACACAGGACTTTCAACGGGTCATCAAGCGCTTCGACGAACAAACCCAAGCTGCCGCGAAACCCATTGAAGAAATTAACTTCAGCACGGAGGAGAAACCCAAGAAGCTGCTAATCAGCGCAACACTCAACCCCAAGGAACGAAAATAGATTATCCAAGTCCTGCAAGACCACCTCAGTTCTTTTGAATGGTCCTATGAAGACATGCCTGGTCTAGATCCAAGCCTAGTAGAACACTGTCTGGTCCTGGAACCAGATGCGAAGCCTGCTAAGTAAAACCTCAGAAGGATGCACCCACAAGTAGCACTTCAAGTCAAAGAGGAAGTTGACAAATTATACAAAGTAAAATTCATTTGAGTCATCCTCTATCCCAACTGGGTCGCCAACATAGTACCTGTCGCCAAGAAAGACGGCAGAGTTCAGGTATGCATCGACTTTTGAAACCTCAACCAGGCATGCCCAAAAGATTACTTCCCACTCTCGCACATTGACACTCTAGTTGATAATACTGTCAGACATGAGATGCGATCCTTTATGGATGGCTTCTCTAGGTATAATCAGATTCGATTAACAGAGATTGATCAAGAGAAGACTTCTTTCACCACGCCATGGGAAACTTATTGCTACATCGTCACGCCTTTTGGCCTCAAGAACGCAGGAGCCACCTCTCAACAGGCCATGATGGCTATCTTTCATGATATGATGCACAAATATATAGAAGTCTATGTCGATGACATATTAGTGAAGTCCCAAACGAGGGTAGGACAAGCTGAAACACTCCAACTCATGCTATAAAGATCCGAGCAATATCAATTGAAGATGAACCCAAAGAAATGCGTGTTTAGAGTCACTTTTGGAAAACTACTCGGCTTCATAGTCAGCAAACGAGGAATCAAAGTCGACCAAGTAAAGGTCAAAGCCATCCTCAAGATGCCACCTCCCAGCGACATCAAAGAATTATGAGGCCTAATAGGAAGATTGTAATTTATTAGAAGATTTCTCTCGCAGCACTCTGACAGATGCAACCCTTTCTACAGACTAATCAAAGGAGGAGCTGAATACAAGTGGGATGACCAGTGTCAGCAAGCCTTCGACAGCATCAAGACATACCTCCTCAATCTGCCGGTATTATCATTGCCAATTCCTGGAAGACCCCTGATCCTCTACGTATCAGCCAATGAGAAAGCGATGGGGGTAATCTTAGGACAATATGAAGAAAATGACAAGAAAAAGAAGGCCATTTACTACCTCAATAGGATGATGGTCGAATACAATGGAAATACACTCCAATGGAGAAGGCATGCCTCGCACTGGTATCGGTCTCAATGAATCTACGACATTACTTTGGAGCACATTGGATATTAGTGTTAACACACATGGACCCGCTGAAGTACATATTCGAAAAGCCCTCCACGTCTGAAAAAATCACTCACTGGCATATGCTACTGCAAGGATTCGACATCACCTATTTACATATAAATCAATCAAAGGACATGCAAGTGCTGATTACCTCGCGGATCTCCCCCTCCCCGAAAACGACCCCGTACAGGCAGATTTCCCCGTTGAAGACCTACTCACGATTCACCACGAAGAGCCTGACAAGACCTCATGGACACTCTACTTCGACGGCGCTCTCAACCACAAAGGGAAAAGCATCAGAATAGTTCTGCTAAGCCCAAAAGGAGTTGTCATACCCAAAGCTTTTCAATTAAACTTCCCTGTCACTAGTAACATCGCAGAATATGAAGCCTTCATAGCTGGATTACAAGCAACATTACAATTGGGCATTAAGTAGCTAAAAAACATCGATGACTCCAAGCTCGTAATATCATATGTCATCGAAGAATGAAAAACCAAAGAAAGAAGATTGATGGCGTATTTGGAAACAACTCAATACCTGATAATGAAGTTCGAGAAAATTTCTTTCACACACATCCCTAGACTAGAAAATGAGCTCACAAATTCCCTCGCCACATTAGCCTCAGTCATTCAAATGCCAATTGGACAGAGCAAGAAATCCTTTTTCATTGAAAAGCTAAAAGTACCCATGCAGGAGGTAGCATGGACAGTTAAGCAGGAGCTACCAACCCTCCCCAGGACACAAGAACGAAATGGAGAAATCATGCCAGAAGACCCTGCCAAAACAGAAACCAACATTGTAACCTTCAGATTCGAGAAATCACCCATAGACGATGGACAACCATGGAACTTCGACATATGGAATTTTTTGAAACATCAGCATGTCCCTCCGTATGCCACAAAGATTGAACGAACGACTATAAGAAATTGATGCATCAGATTCTGCATTTTAGGCGAGATACTATACAAGAAAGCCTTCACCAAAGGAATACTACTACGATGTGTTACGACAGCTGAAGGACAATATATCATCAGAGAAGCACACGCTAGTTCCAGTGGTGCCCATGTTGGTAGACAGAGACTCGCAGATCAAATCATACGACAAGGCTACTTCTGACCAACAATGATAAGATATTGCCACCTTCACATCCAATTCTGCAAGCAATGCTAAGAGCACGCCCCACTCATCAAATCTCCATCAGTTACGTTAAACCCTATAACCTCGTCGTGGCCATTCTCGATGTGGGCCATTGACATCATCGGACCCTTCACGGACATAGTTGGGAACACTCACAAGCATGCATTTATCCTCACAACAACCAAGTACTACACCAAATGGGCAGAAGTTGAATCATATGTCAGAATCACCGCCTCAATGCTCATAAGGTTTATCATTCAGAACATTATCACCCAATTTGGAGTACCTAGGATGTTTGTCACTGACAACGGATTGCAATTCATTACAGAAAAGATGAAAAAGTTGTGCAAGAAGTTTGGCATTGATCTACACCACTCATTACCATTCTACCCTCAAGGAAACAGACAAGTCGAAGCCATGAATAAAACTCTGATTCAAATTTTGAAACCCACAATGGAGATGAGCAACGAAGCCGACTGGCCAGAATGATTTCCTGAGGCACTTTGGGCGTACAAGACCTCTATTCGCACGGCCACTGGCTAAACTCCATATATCCTTACCTATGGGATGGAGGCAATCCTACCCTATGAGATACATATACCATCCTTACGGATTAAACTTGATGATCAACTATCCTTGGATGAAAGGAGAATTGCTCTGCTCTCCAGCTAGAGCAACTTGATGAGACGCGCCTAAGGGCAGCTGACCATGCTCAGGTATATCGAAGGAGAGTGGCTAGGGCTTACGATAAGAAAGTCCTCGAGTGAACTTTTGACATTGGAGAGTTAGTCTTGAAGAAAATCATGCCCTCCAAACACGCCCATCCAAAAGGAAAATTGAAACTGAACTGGGAGGGTCCATATGTTATAGAAGCCACATGCCCTGGTAATGCACACAAGTTGGTGAACTCGGATGGGGAAGAACTCCCCATCACTTGGAATGCCATGTACCTCAGAAAATACTACCCTTAAACTCTTTGATCATCAAATCCTATAGCCAAATACCTATATCTACCACCCCCATAGTTGTCACGACCCATTCATTGGTCGTACGTCTCCATTTCCCGAAATATTCTTAAGACTTCTAATTTCTTGCCCACCTTATTCAGGCAATGTGATCAAAGGACTAGTGACATACCTAACCTCTTTCAAAAGCATAAGTGACACTCGATTCTCATTCCCCTTCCTCACCATTGGAGGAGAAGTTAGAGCATAAAACAAATGAAGATGCTAGGTTCAATCAAAACTTACCATTCTTGTGTTAGCAGGTTGCTTTCAAAAAATATATATGTAAAAAGAAACAAATAAATCGAGTGAGCAATATGATGAATGAACCAGTCAATGAGCTCAGGGAAGCATAAGCAGGTCGTGAGGACATCTCTGGTAACTCTGCTAGAAGTATATAAGCAAACTGTGAAGGCAACCCTAGTGTCCCACACTACTAGATGTCATTGTAAGGTGGCGGGAGGAGGAAAAACTCCTGCTAACCATAGAATGTGAGACCTTGATGGTACCGAATCATGACAAAGAGCTCAATCATGGCACCCCATACCTACTTTGACGAAAAGACTGTTACCTCTTTTAGAAAGCGTCAACTACAAACTATTCCCTCACATCACTAAGCCATACCCCTCTTCCTTTTTTTTTGTTTTAGAACACTAAATTGAAAGCCTCTCGGATATCTCTGGAAATGAAATCGAAAACCAATGGATGACGACTGATGCAATCACCTACTACACCCATTGCACTACTCCAAAATAATGACCACTGGATAGGATGATCACTACCAAGGGTACACCCCCAATATACGACTACTGTAACAAAAAAAAAGCCCCTAGTTTGATGACAGTATGAACCGATGTTTCTTCCAAAACTAACTCACCAAATATACATGGCCACCTATAGGCCCAAAGTACTTATCAAAAACACAGAGAAGCTCCATTGCCCCTCGACACTGGGGCATTTTTTTAGAATCACGTTAAATGCTCTGGCTTACCTAAAGAAGCAGAACGACGAAGTCACCACCCAAGGAATATCACTGAAGACATCGCACTACTTATTCCATCACACTCCTACACTAGGGAATTTTTTTTAGTAGTATTAGAATTTTCTTTCAGTTATTTGCTTTCCCTATTGCATTATTTCTCTTTCCTTGTAATGAAAGTATAAAAAAAAGGAAAATAGAAAAAAAAACAACACCCCTCTTTTATGACCAGACCTCGGTCTGAGACACCTCCCCCCTTGACAACCAGCAAGGGGGAAAATAAAATTACTAACAACCTTACTCCTCATGTGCATAAACAAGGTGACCTTCAACTATCATCGAGATGATTTAAGCAGCCACCATGCCCCAAAGACAGCTGACAGTGCCAAAGACGAATAGAAAAGTACAAGAGGTAACACAAAAGGAACAGCCAAATCAGGTACATCTGAACCAAATATATATACATCAAAATTTTATTTTTACACCCATCACCGGGGGTATACCCCGTATTTATACAATGAACATGAACAATGAGTATAAAAAAATACACATACACCTCAACTCCATGCGCTGCCTCTAAGTTGGTCGCTCACCACTATCCCCAGTATCATTGGCTCGAAGAATGGGAACCTGATCCTCTGAAAGTGCGAGCCCAACACCCGGAGTCGACGGATAATCCTGAAAATGAGGAGGCCCTGCAATTGAACCCCCCTCACTCGCTTGACTAGTGGACCCCCTCTACTGAGAACGAGGAGGATACCCAGCAAGAAACTCCTGAATAACGGAGTCCTCATGGAGATAATCTTTGACACGATCACGTGTCGTACGACGAGGCTGCCCCGTCGAGGAACCTGTTGCCCTTGACTCTGATCCAGCAAGCTGACCAACCATCCCGTGCATCCCCCGCTCACTCCTCATCAGACAGTACTGTAGTCTATCTATGGTCGCTTGCATCTCTGCCCGCGTCGTCTGATGCTCCGCCTCCAAGGCCTTGGTCTGAGTTCCCTATGCATCGATCATATCTACCAGCAAGTCCTCATGGTTGTGCGTGTCACCAAGGATCCGCCTCACCCCTGGAGTAGCATGTGCCCGTGCTACCTCTAGACCTGACTCCTCAAGCTGTCGAATCTGCACGTCCACATCAAGTCAGAAGACTAATACATCAACAAAAGAAGGAAAAGTCGAAGAGAGAGAAGTATACCAAATCCACCCTCTCCCCAAGGAGACGCTCAACAATCGTGGCAGTCATCGGATCAGCCGGTGGCACTAAAGGGACAGAAAATGTGGATGGCTGAAAGGAACAACAAATGTATCAAATGACCAAAACCCTAATGCCCAATCACAAATAGATACTCTAACTAAGACACACCTGAGAAGGAGTGTTGGTGATCTCAAGTGTGCTTGCTTATTGGTTGGTGTTGAAAATTAATTAAAAAACCAAAAACAGAATAAAACAGGGGATGAATCAGCACAACACGGAAATCCTAGACCTGCAAGATACAGGGTCCTTTATAGCAAGTTTTGATAAGTAAGAGTTTGTCCCACAGGGAAAGGTCATCTAAGGCTCTAAGGGAGCCGTCTCTAGTAGTCCCTCCAGATCTGTCTATAGATCTGGCAGTCCTAAAAGGAGGGGAGTTTAAGGTCACTTATTCTAAGTATTGTAATAACTAAATTACAGAAAGGATTGAGAGGATGGATGGAGTGTAGAAAATAATTATAAAAAGGTGAGAAATATGTTATTGAGCCAAGGTCAGAGGAGTTTTTGTAACTTAGATTTAGATATGATGTTATTGAAATCCTGTCCAGAGGCTACATTATCACCTCTGAGGAGAAAGGATCCAACCCATCTCTACTACCATGACTCCACCCTTAGGGCTATAACCTGTCCACTTGAATGGTCACAGACTATCCCATAGGGGAGCCACTATCCAGTGATGGGTCTGAACATAACAAATAAATCATTGCAGGCACTATTTCATCCAGGCTACCAGCTCAGGAATCCATAGGGAACCTCAACCTCTAAAGTTCCATATGTGGGGCTAAGGCTGGAAAACTATGATAGCCCAGACACATGGAACCAGCAAGCGATTGAGTACAACCTTCGATCCAGCTGTCCATTGCTTGAGAGAGGCTACAATGGTCCAGTCACCAGCCTACAATCTCTATAACTAGATCAGATCCAACATCTGATGGCAGATCTATACAAATATGGGGGAGTCTGCCTCTGTATAATCCCTCACCAGGCTTCTACAAGCTCAGGTGAAAAGAAGAAGGATCCATCTTGGATCGGAGGATCACAATCACCCTAAGGCTATAATCTGTCCACTTAAATGGTCACAGACTATCCCAGAGGTTATCCTTCTCACGGAGCCCAAAACAAAACAAGATTATCACTGCTACCACCATGTTCACCAGGCTACCAGCTCAAGCTCCCATGGGGATTTCAGATCTAGTAGGTCCTGTGGTGGGGCTAAGGCTGGAAGACCATGATAGCCCAGACACACAGGTTACTTGGATCTGAGTGGCCCTTATAATCAGTCCTCCATTGCTTTGAAACACAGCCAAGGCAATGGGGGATCACAAGGCAGAGCATCTCACATATAAACAACAATCCCACAAAGTATAAATCCTATTGCAAAATTTCCATTAATCTAACTCAAAAACATATACAAAATCATAGCCAGCAATTGCTGGACTATGGAGAGAAGAAAAAAAAAAGAAAAAGAAAAACTACTTACTGCTAAAAAGAAAGAGAAAAGAAAAGCGATCTGAGATAGGTTCCCAGATACCTAAACCTAAGCTAGGCCTGGGTATATATAGCAGTGGGGTGGCGACGCATTAGGGTTAGGAAACCCTAATTTTAACGATGCCATGTGGCCTTCTACTGATCCTTGGATGCCTCGGGGTATGTGCATAGAGATTTGAGCATGGGAATACGTGCCCTAATCATTGGAAATTTGCAGAATGCCCTCTGCTGAAGAGATGGAAGTTTAGGTTCAGAGCCTCGCTAGGTAGCTATAGTTTCCCAGACTTGTCGCATGGTAGCTCATTGCTCTTCACTAGGATGATTTGACACTGAAGCTTTAGCCGTCGTGAGGTTGCCTTGGTTTGCTCTTCAGGCAGTCGCGCGGTAGAGAGTTGAGCTCTCGCTGGGTTGGAGTTCGCGAGGTTGAATAGAAAACACAGTCTCAAGCATCGCGAGGTTGCAATTCAAGCAGTCGCACGATAGATTAGTCTTCGCTAGGCAGCAGCGCGAGAACTGCACGAGCTCTTCTCTTTACTTGGACTTCATGAGTTACCTCGCGAGGTTCTTTTGAGTTCTGAACTATGCGAGGTTCTTTATCTTACTCAATCTTCGCTAGCTTGGCCTTGCCTTCGCCACTCTCTCTCCTCAGCTGTCTTGAGCGACCTTTAAGAGATTGAGAGAGGTCTGCTTTGAACTGCGTGACACTGAGCGTTGTGTTCTACTCTTGAGCTTTGCGAGAGCTGCATGGAGTTGCGTTTCTGAAGCTCCCCAGTCATTCATCTGCGTGAGAGGTTGCCTGTAAAGCCTTGAGAAGCTCAGCTTATCTGCGCGAGGCTTCAAGGTTCATTCTTGCTGAGGGGCATCTGGTGCCAAAGCAGGCTCCATAACAGGATTCTTGGCCTTATTTCACTGCTAATTATTTCCTGAATAAAACACTTAAGACGAGTTTATTAGGTGTCTAAAGGTCTAATCAAAGGTTAAGTTAAGGGGTGAAAAGTGGTACTTTTCAGGTCTTAACACACCCCCAAACCTAATCTTTGCTAGTCCCTTAGCAAAGCTACATTAAATCTACTCTAAAAATTAAATGCCACTTTCGTAGGGAGCACGGATACATTTAGCATATGTACCAAGCCTTTTAAACCCCTAGGTGATCCCTAGTGGAGGAGTGAAGTCTCCTGAGGGTTTTCAGTGAAGACACCCACAAACTTCTCCAATGAAATAGTTAAGTAAAGTGCAATGTCTTCCATTGAGCAGTTAAGGAATCGGATTTAGTCTACTCATTAATCAACATAAAAGAAGTTTAATTCATTGGTTGCACAGGAACTTAGACAGCATAATTCGCATGTTTGCACAACATTTCCACATAATTTGTGATCACAGAAAACTGCACAAGCGAATGTCAGCACTGAGCTTATCCTTATGTCGAAAAATTAGGTTAAGGTCATACATAATGCATTCAAGTTCAGACCCAAAAGAAAGCTTTGCAGGGCATACTCTCATCAAGATTTGTTGAGGGGTTCAGTTTCTCACAGGCTCAGGAGCAGTTACATCCCCCAACTGGGTTTGTAAGCATGAGCATAGGTAGAGTTCTTAAGTGCTGGCATCATTGTCAGTTTCTCACCATAGATTGGATAACTCCTTATCTTCACATGACAGCTTATGCAATCTTTGGATCACAAGGGCTTTTAACTGGGTTGAAATGTGGCTTATGGAGTATGGTTAAAAAGAATGGAAGGTTTGAAAAGGGGTTCAAAAAGTGAGAAATCAGTGGGTGTTGTTGCTTCTTAGTGTGCTTGATTTATGTGTATTTTGAAAACAAGTTTGCAACTGCTAAATTATAATGAATTTAAAATATTGAAAAGAGTAAAGAAATATCAGCACAGATAGAAGTGAATTAGCCTGCAAGATCAGGGCCAATTGTAGCAAGTTTTAAATGTAAGTGAGTAAAAGATCGTCCACAGAGAATTTGTCTAAAATGCAAGATAAACCTCCAGATCTGAGCTACCAGATCTGGCCTCTTATCCTATCTTGAAAGCACATAAGATGGGAGGTTGAATTTGTCACATTAACTAAAAAGTTAAAAATAAAAGTTAAACTAAATGATCCAGATCCGAGTGGGGGGAACGTTTGAGGTAAACTTATAAAAAATGGAGAAGTAATATCTAACTTTGATTTGGTCCTTGAAACACAATGAGAATGACTGCCGATCAACAGAGAAATGATTCAATCTTCATCTGGCTACAAGCACAGATGTAAGAGAAATAAATCTAACTCAATGATTATACTTAGGCTTATGGCTATGGTCTGTCCACTTTAATGGCCACAGACCATCCAATAGTCTTTAATCCAAAGCCTTAGTTTAGAACAAGAAGCATCACTACAAATGTCGTGAGAGATTAGGTTACCAACACTAATTCTCACAGGATTAATGAATCAAGGGAAATTGCATGAAAAATAGTAAATCTAAAGAAGTCTAATGCAATAAGGAGATCAGAGGGAACCCTTAACATGAGTCCAATTGAGAATGTACGGTTTACAGCAACCTTTTCAAATCCACCATTACAATTACAGAGCACAGCTTAAACAGCTCTCAGATTTGTATTCTTGAATACAACTCTCTTTTGAATTACAGAAATATCTCACAGCTCTCAATTGCAAGTAAAAGTGAAGCTATTACAGGGATTTCAGACAAACTATCTAGTTTGGAAATGGGGGAATAGGAATGAAACTCAAAATCTGGATGCCCAAATTGGGCAAATGGTTTGTTTATTTATAGTTTTCCCTAAGTCAAGCTCAGATGTGTATCAACCAATCAGACGTGCTCAGATCTGTATTGACCAATGTTAGTCGAGCACGAGGATCCAGATCTGTTCTGGCCAATAAGAATTCCTTGATCTGGTTCAGCCAATCAGGTGAAAAAGGCATCGATTCTGTTATGCATTTTGAAAGTCTGCTAGAGTTTCTAGAAGTTCCCGCCAAGTTATTTCATCTCTGGGTGCTCACGTGGGGTGGAATATGCCTTCTCTTCATGCTTAGAATCTTCTGGAATGTCCCTAGGTTTTTAGATGCATTGGGCCACGTGAAACAGATTACTGAATTGCCCTTGCAAAAGCTGGGAACCTCCAAAATACCTTTTCGCAAAGCTTAGGGGGCTTTTCGCAAGGTGTTGTAACTCCTGAAGCTCTTTTCGCAATGTTCTGGTTCTATTCGAATTGAGTTTTCTTCTTTTCGAAAAGGTAAATCATCTCCTCGAAGAGTTCAGATGCTCTTCGAAAGCTAAGCCAGGAGTTTTTGTTCTTTTCGCAGAGTTTCAGGTTCTTTGCGAACAGTTCAGGTTCTTTGCGAAAAGTACTCTGAAGTGCATTTTTTCTGTTCGAATTGCTCCATCCTTCTTTTCTGGGTTGAGACCAGGTCTTTGCCTCTTCAATTCAGACCTTTCAACAGCTAGTGAGGTTGTTTCTTCTCTTTCTTCCTTTGGATTGACATGGATTGTCATCTTTTTGGCACTTTTAAGCTGCTTTTATGGTTAAGCCTGTTTTTATTGTTAGCTGCAACACAAGCACTTAAAACACTTATTTAGTTCTCTCAAAGGTCTATCAAGACTCAAGTTCAGGGGTGAAAAATGGTATTTTTCAGTTCTCAACACACCCCCAAACCTAAGCTTTGCTAGTCCCTGAGCAAAGACAAAATTAAAAACAATGTAAGAAGCCACTTTTGTAGGGAGCATAGTTGCATTTAGCATATGCAACAAGCCTTTTAAACCCCTAGGTGATCCCTAGTGGAGGAGTGAAGTCTCCTGAGGGTTTTCAGTGAAGGTACCCACAAACTTCTTCAATAAATCAGTTAAGATCCTTTGCAATTTTATTACTGACAAACTTTCCTCCAATCTGATTATTCACACCTGCATCAGTCATGTTGTAAGAAGATTTTCAAGAAAAACATCAGTTCAAAACTAAAATTCTGCTGTAATTCTTGTTACTACTCAGTCAATTTATGTCAAAGGTTATTTACAAGAAAAATTAATGAACAACTTGCCTTCTATTTAGGAATCCAGCTTTGATGTTACCCCAATGAGTTGATTTCAAACCCAACTCTCACCAGGATTTTCACTCATATGCAAGGAAGAGGGTTGTACTATTTCACACGGCTCAAGAGCAGTTACAGCCCTCAAATAGGACTGTAAGCATGAGCATAGGCATTGCTTTTAGTTCGGAATTCACTTCTCTTTTCACCATAGATTACACAAATTCTTATCTCCATGTGATAGCTCAATCCATCATTGATCAGTAATGACTTTTACTGGGGTTGTAATGTGGCTTATGGTTGAAATTTCTCAAGAATAAAGGGGTGGAATGGTGTTCAAATTTGAGAAGTCAGTCAAGGTAAGGAGGTGATATACAAACCTTCTTTACTTCAACATATTTTCATTTTCTTCTTTGAATTTCCAGAGCCAAAGTGGCCATCTTTTTCTCTTTCTTTTTCAAACTTCCAATGAAATGCCTTCTCTCTTTTTGTTTTGCTCAAATATATATATATATTTTTTTTCAAATTAGCATTATTTGGAGCATACATTTCTCTCTTTGTTACATCATTGACTTCAACTTGTACCCTTCTTTTGTTATCAAATTGTTACTCAATTCTCCTTTCTTCAGCTTCCTTCCCTTTATCTTCTGACTTCTCGGAGTGAGGGTTAGGCTAAATGAAGTTGATGAGGTTATTGGATGAGGTTTTAAAGGAATCTTAGATTTGTACAGCTCAAATGGTGTGTATCAAGGCGGTTTCAATGTGGGGCTTTGTAAGGTTCAAAGCTGTCCAAAAGGAGGCCTTACATCATGTCTTTAATATCACAGTGCTATCAAATTATTTCAATTTGGATATGTGTAACTTCTAGTGCAAATGGCAGATTCAATCATCCCAAAAGCGAGAAAAATTGCCGATTCATACCTCCAAAGAATACATTTCAGCCCAAACCTCACTTTGTGTGGTTTTTTTATCAAATTCGAGGTGTATCCTCAACATTGTTTTCCTTCTTTTAGGTTTACTAAAACATCAATTTTCTTTTAGAAATTTCGACATTCACTTCATGAAAGTATTAGAATTACACTAGAAATTAATTTCAAGGTTTTAACTTCTTCATATTTTTTTTTTTCAAAGCATGTGAAAGTCTTTATTTTCAAAAATTCCACCGATCATAAGTCTCTTGATGTTAACTCAATTATTGATTATTGACATTTACATCACACCCCCAAACCAAAGGGAGCGAGGTCCACACCGTCCAAAGCAGAAGAGATATAAGAAGGAAAAAATCATGATGACAAGAGACGGACAATGCACATTAATTTCACAAGAAAACTAGAATATATATTACAAACTTATACCACAGATAAGTACAAAGTGCTTTAATAAGCGGGGTCAAAATCATCATCATAAGTTGGTTCAATTGGCTCAGAATCGAGTCACCGTCGAATCGAACTAGAATCGATTGAGTCTGAACTTGATTGAGCTTTCTCGTGGAGTGTGTTTTGCAGCTGAGTGTATTCCTCTGATTTTATCTTTTTGGTGAGGCCAATGTACTTGCCAAGTCTAGTGGTCTTCAGTTTTTCTTGGCCAAGCTGTGCTTGCAACATCGTCACCTTGTGCTGCTCACTCCGAACCATCTGAAATGTTTGACCCAGCAAGTCCTTCATTTTCTCTCTCTCAAATTTCATAAATAACTCCAGCTTCTAAATCTGGTTTTCATAAGGGGTTCGAATGTAGGCTTGTAAATCAGCTAACCCCTTTAGAACATCTCGACAGATATAAGGATTTTCTTCCATGGCTCTTCTGAGGGTGGCAAATCTGGGAAGGGGAATGGAATGGTAGGGGACCAAAGGTGTCCCAGCTGTGGGAGGGGGAGAAGAAGTGTCCAGAAGGAGAACTTCAGGGTCGGTCTTAGTGGCTTGCTCAGAGAAAGTGGGGAGTGGTGAAGGGGATGCAACCAGAGGGACTTCAGGTTCAATTTGGGTTGCATGGGCAATAGTGGTGGGGGTGGGCAGATCAACCAATACTACCTCTGGTTCAGTTTGGGTAGCATGGGAATCAACAGTAGGTACAGGGGTAATGGTGGTTGTGTGGGATGTGGAGGCTAAGGTTTGGAGCAGGTCATTGGTCACAGACTGGTTTTCTGTGTTGATTTGGAGTTGGGCTTGGATGGATTGGAGGTAGGCAAGTATTTGGTTAATAGATGCAGGTGGGGGAGAGGTGGGCATAGCAGGAGGTACAAGCTGAAGTGGAGGGTGCTGCAATGGTCAGAAGGGAGAAGTAGGAAAGTGAGTGAAATGATGGGGGACGGGTATAGGGAAAGGTCCAAGCCCCATGGTTACAAAAATAGATCCCATTAAGGAAGAATAAGCCTCTATAGTGAAAGGCTCAGGTTCAAGTGTATGGGATACTTGGTGTGTCTGTTGAATGAGCAGTGAATTTGAGGGGCTTTGGAGCGAGTGGGAGATGGGGCAATACAGTCTGCAGCTAAAACATGGGCATTGGTGGGAGAAATTGGTGGTGTGAGTATGGTTGGAGTGGTTGGTGTAGAGGGGGAATCTATAATTGGAATAATGGAGGGTATGGGAGATGGGACAATGGGATAGGTGAAGTGGCGTGGAATAGGGAGGAGGGTGAAAGGCCAACTTCCTCAAGAATTGCGGTGAAGAGCTGGTCACCATGGGAAGGATAGTTTCTTCAAAAATGGGTGCAGCTAAAGAAATTTGGTCACCACAGTCTGGCAGCTGCTTCAAGAAGTGGTGCACTTGGTCACCACAGTTACTGCCAAACCGGTTCTAAGGAAGGCTGAGGCGGAGTTCGTTCATTACACCTTCCTCTCTCATTCTTCTCTCAAGCGGCTTGTAGTCAAGCCTTTTTCCCAAAATTGTGAGGAGCAATGACTTCAAATGGCTCCTCATTATCAATGTCAAACTTGGCTCTGAGGAGGGCTGTGATCAATCTACCAAATGGGAGGCCAGCTAATTTCTGCTCCTTTTTCAACTTGGCACTAATATCAGCCATGGCTTCAAAAATTAACATAGGGGCATTGAAAAACTGCCCCTTAGAAAAATGAAAGAGAGCCTCTAGAATTGGTGTTCTCCTCTCTTGGCTGTGCCTGGTGACATAAAAACTTCCCCTCAAAATGGAGTCCATCAATAGAAATTGGGGGGCTAGGTCTCTCCTCAAGATGGACTGTCCAGTGCCCACAATTCCTTGGATTAAATGTGCAGTTATTTCTCTAAAGGAGGCTATTTCTGGAGCAGCCAATGGACCAGAAGGATCAAATTGGAAGGGTATCCCCAAAGCATTCCCTATGTCTTCAAATGTGACAGTAAGATCGCAATCATCAATAAAGATAACCAGGGTAGGGACATCAGCATCTCTTTCAGTGACCTTGATTAGGTTTTGGTACCATAACTTCACCATTCGTGGGTAAATTTTCTCTGGCAAGGGGGTAAGGATATTGCTTAGTGAGGCATCTCTTATGTATTTTAAAGATAACAGGCAATCCGGTTTGTTGACGAAAAACGTTTCGTCCACAATCAGCTCAGGAATTAGCTTTTGAGCTTCAATGAATGGATTTGGCAGTACCAAATGTATAGGCAGAGGAGGAAGCTCAGGCTCAGGACTAGCAGCAGCAGGGATGGGTTCCTCATGTCTCACTTTCTTCCCTTTCTCCACCCTATCCGCTTTATCCATAGATAGTTTTCTTTTGGCTGAAGTTTTGGTTTTTCCTTTTAGTAGGTTTGCTAACTTTCTTAGCGAGGATTTTGGGAACATGGCGATATGATTTCTCCGCTTTTCCCATTCTAAATTGATGTATGAAAATGCCCACAACAGATCTTGACACAAAATCAAATTTTCCAAATGATAAGCGAAATGTGTGAGAAATATACGAGATCTAGGGTTTTTGATTGAACGTGTTATTTGCTTGCAGAAATCCGCCAGACTAGAAGCTAAAATCCTTCTCTGAAAACTCAAATGATCGAACAAAGGTGAAGAAAAGTGTAGCAAGATTCTCAAATCGCGCAAGGAAAGAAAGAAATAGGGTTTAGGTCGCTCTTCAGAAAGCTTTCGAATATGAAAACCCTGCTTCGAAAGGGTTTAAATATACTCAGAGTTAATTTCGCAAAGTCCTTTTTAAGTTTTCGAAAAGTTCCAAAATAGACCTTTTGACAACTGCGAATGGCATCAGTACCATTCGAAAAGTTAATAGCTTCAGAAACATCTTTTCGAAAAGAAACTAGCTTTAGAAATATCTTTTCGAAAAGAAAATAGCTTCAGAACCAACTATTCGAAAAGTAAATAGCTTCAGAAATATCTTTTCGAAAAGATAATAGCTTCAGAACCAACTATTCGAAAAGCAAATCCTTGCTTTCGAGCAGTGCGTTACAAATCCAGAGTCTTTTCGAAAAGTAATTTGAACTTTGTGAAAAGATAATTGTTACTTTGTGACTTAACTTGGAGCATATTTAAACCATGTGAAAAGAGACAAATCATGAATAAAAACAGAAACAAAGAAGCTAAGTAAAAACTATGAAATAAAAACATAATGTACAATTATCTACCATCAGATTTTTGGAGGTTCGTGATGACAGATGGGTAGCACAGGCTCCTAGGTATTTTCAATGCATGGTTTGAGCCTCTGACCATTTACTTTCAAGATTCTTCCATTACTTGGATCAATGATGTCAATAGCTCCCGAAGGAGCTGCCTGAATGACAGTGTATGGCCCTTCCCATCTGGATCTCAGCTTTCCTGGAAAAAATTTGAGTTTTGAGTTAAATAACCATACCTTAGAGCCAGCTGTGAACTCTTTTCTCAATAAATTTTTATCATGGAAAGTTTTGACTTTTTCTTTGTAAAATCTTGAATTTGTGTATGCATTCATTCTCAGCTCCTCCAACTCAAAGAAGTTGCGATTATCGTGATTATCCATGTTCAATGTTTTAATGGCCCAAAAGGCTTTATATTCTAACTCTACTGGTAAATGGCATGCTTTGCCATAGACCAACCTGAATGGGGACATGCCAATTGGGGTTTTATAGGCTGTCCTGTATGCCCACAATGCATCATTCAGCTTAAAGGACCAATCCTTTCTGTCCTTCTTCACAGTCTTTTCTAGAATATGTTTGATTTCTCTATTGGAAATCTCCACTTGTCCACTGGTTTGTGGATGATATGGAGTGGCTACTCTATGAGTCACAGAGTATTTTTTCAATAAAGTTTCAAAATGTTTATTACAAAAATGGCTTCCCCCATCACTGATAATGGCTCTGGGAAAACCAAACCTGGAAAAAATGTGATCCTTAAGAAATTTAAGAACCACTTTGTGATCGTTTGTTTTAGTGGCTGTGGCTTCAATCCATTTGGATACATAATCCACAGCTACTAAAATGAAATTATTCCCATTGGAAGGAGGAAAGGGACCCATGAAGTCTATCCCCCAAACATCAAACAACTCAACTACCAAAATAGGCTGTAAAGGCATTGAGTTTCTCTTGGAAATGCTGCCCAATTTCTCGATTCGCAAGACTTACAATCTTTGAGCATCTTTGAAAAGTGTAGGCCAATAAAATCCGCACTGCAAAACCTTTGCAGCAGTTTTGTTTCCACTAAAATGACCTCCACAGGCCTGTTCATGACACATAGAAAGCATTCTATGAAATTCTTGGTCAGGGACACATTTTCTTATTATTTGGTCTGCACAACTCTTAAACAGATGAGGATCTTCCCAGATGAAATGTTTAACCTTTGCGAAGAAAAGAAATTTATCCATTTTATTCCAATGTTGAGGAATTCTTCCAGTAGCCAAAAAGTTGACTATGTTTGCAAACCAAGGAGTGTGTACACTAATGACAAAAAGTTGCTCATCAGGGAAAGATTCATTGATAGGCAGCCTATCAATCTCAGTAGTTAAAATTCTAGACAGGTGATCAGCCACCACATTTTCTACCCCCTTTTTATCTTTGATCTGTAAATCAAATTCCTGTAATAGGAGAATCCACCTGATTAATCTTGGTTTGGTGTCCTTCTTAGACAGAAGGTATTTCAAAGCAGAGTGGTCAGTGAACACCACTATTTGTGAACCCAAGACATATGACCTGAATTTCTCTAAAGCAAAAACAATTGCCAGCAGCTCTTTCTCAGTTGTTGTGTAATTGAGTTGTGCATCAATCATTGATCTACTGGCATAAGCTATGACATGAGGCAGCTTTTCCTTTCTCTGTCCAAGGACAGCTCCCAAAGCATAATCTGATGCATCACACATCAGTTCAAAAGGTAGTGAATAATCTGGAGACTGCAATATTGGAGCTGAAATCAAACAGTTTTTTAAAAATTCAAAAGCCTTCATGCATTCATTATTGAAAACAAAAGGGACATCTTGGCACAGCAAATGACAAAGAGGTTTGGTTATTTTACTGAAGTCCTTAATGAACCTTCTGTAAAATCCAGCATGTCCCAGAAAACTTCTGATTTGTTTAACGGTTTTGGGAGGTGGTAAATGTGCAATTAAATCAATTTTTGCTCTGTCCACCTCAATGCCCTTGTGAGAAACAACATGGCCAAGGACAATGCCTTGGGTGACCATGAAATGGCTCTTTTCCCAGCTCAAAACTAGATTGGTTTCTTCACATCTCTGTAATACCAATTTGAGATGATGTAAACACTGGGAAAAACTGTCTCCGTAGATTGAAAAATCATCCATAAAAATCTCCATAAATTGGTCAATCATATCAGAGAAAATGGAATACATGCATCTTTGAAAGGTAGCAGGAGCATTACAAAGACTAAAAGGCATTCTCCTATAGGCAAAAGTGCCAAAAGGGCAAGTGAATGTGGTCTTTTCACGATCCTTGGGTACACGAGAATCTGGTTGTAACGAGTAACCATCATGAAAAGTAATAAGCTTTTCTGCTAGCTTATCTAAAATTTGATCAATGAATGGGAGGAAATGGTCTTTTCGGTCATTGCATTTAATTTTCTCTAATCATCTGAGACTCTCCACCCAGTTGTTTGTCTGGTTGACATAAGCTCACCAGAGTCTGAGGTTACAACAGTGACCCCAGATTTCTTAGGTACCACCTGTGTAGGTGCCACCTAAGCTGAATCTGAAATGGGGTAAATGACCCCTGCATCCAACAACTTAACAACCTCTTTCATGACCACTTCTTGCATATGTGGGTTCAGCCTCCTTTGCATTTCCCTAGAAGGCTTTGCATCTTCTTCCAAATGGATTTTTTGCATGCAAACAGCTGGACTGATTCCTCCCAAATCAGCAATAATCCAACCAATTGCCCTTCTATGTTCTTTCAAAACAACCAACAGTTCTTCCTCTTGCTCCTTTGTGAGGGAGGAAGAAATAATTGCAGGCAATGATTTATGATTTCCTAAAAACACATATTTCAAATTTTCTGGCAGCTGCTTTAGTTCTAAATTAGGTGGGCTGAGAAAAGAAGGTAACAAAGGTACCTTAGCTGTTTGTGGAAGGGGGGGAGTAGCAGGTTTCCAAGAAGAGAAACTTGCTGATTGATTATGAGTTCCTTGCACAACATTTATTTCTCAATTTGAGATACAAATGTTTCTTCCTCGAATTTCCCCAAGCATTTTTAACATCGTGGTGAAATCTTCACCTGCTTGCAGTAAAGTCCCTTCTACCAGTTCATCCAATAGATCAACATGAAAACATTCTTCAGAGCTGAATTGAGGTTGTGTGACTTCATTATAAACATTTAAATTTACCTTCATATTTCCAAAAGAGACTTCCATAATACCAGACCTGCATTGAATGCAAGCATTTGCTGTAGCCAGGAATGGTCTTCCCAAAATGACAGGGATGGAAGTTTTGCTTTTGGTAGGTTCCATGTCCAAAACTAGAAAATCAGCAGGATAGAAAAATTTATCTACTCCCACCAATACATCTTCAATCATCCCAATCAAGCTTCCTTCGGATCATGCGCTAGTTGTAAAACCACATGAGTGGGTTTTAATTCTCCCAAACCTAGTTTCTCATATACAGAATATGGAAGTAGGTTGACACTAGCACCCAAATCTAATAATGCCTTTTCAATGGTATGTTCCCCAATAATGCAAGGGATTGTGGGAATTCCTGGATCTTGAAGTTTAGGAGGTGTGGCAATGGATAACACCTGATTAATTTTTTCCACAGCAAAGACCTTCTTGGATAACTGTATCCTAGGCTGTCTTTTGTGAGTGCAAACATCTTTCAGAAATTTTGCATATGCTGGAATTTGTTTGATTGCCTCAAGCAAAGGTAGATTTATCTTGACTTGCTTGAAAGTCTCCATCATTTCATCTATTTTTGTGTTCCCTTTATCAAAAGGGGATACAGATTTCATTGCATGAGGAAATGGTAAATGAGGAACTAGTCCTTCATCTACAGCTTTGGAAGCATTTTCAGAAACTTTTTGGATTTTTTGTTTTTCATTTGTTTGATTTTTCTGAGGTCCATCAGCACCCCCACTGCTATCATTATGCTGCTCTTGCTGCATATCTTTATCATTTTCCTCATTTTTTTCTTCTTCAGTACCCACTTTGTTATTTATAATTCTTCCACTTCTCAAAGTGGTGACAGTTTTTACTTCTTCATGTGAATTAGAAGCTTCTCCAACCATGAACTGCCCTTTGGGATTGTTCAAAGGTTGGCTGGGTAACTTTCCTTCCTCTCTTTTGGCCAAAGTATTTGAAAGCTGTCCTAATGTTTCTTCAATCTTCGTTATGCTCTGTGAAAATTACCGAGTTAAAGATCCTAAATTCGAGTGAATTTAGGACTTGATCTTCAAAGAAGGGGACACGAAGGGGTTTGAGCTGATTCTTTGCAGTTGTTGTGGAATGAAATTTGAAAACTTTGTTTGGCATAAAAATTTTGCTGATAAGGCTGTGCAGTTTTGAAAGGCATTTGGTTCTTTGGTTGTTGCTGCTGTTGTGATTAATAATTCCCTTGGTTCCACCTCAAATTGGGGTGCCCTCTCCATGGATATTCATTTGACTGCATCTGTCCAAATGATTGAGCAGCATGAGCTTGTTCCACCATTAAATCTGGGAACTGTGGTGCAGCAGAACATTGGTCAATTGAATGAGTAGGGGACTGGCATATCAGACATGCCTCCTCTACTCTTGCAACATTTGGATTTTTAAGTGAGTCCATCAATCTATCAAACTTTGTGGTTAAATTGTCCATCTTTCTTTCCAACTCATTCACCTCATAAATCTTCCCTTTGGTGGGTTGCTGATTGTTCAACCTAGCAGGATTTTCAATATCTCTTGACAGAGATTCCTGTTGAGTTGAGTTTTCACCAATTACTTCAAATAAGTCCCAAACCTCCTCAACTATTTTTTGCAAGTAAGTGCCTCCACAGAAGGCATCCACCATATTTTTGCCTTTTTGATCAATTCCTTGATAGAAGCTTTGAACCGGCTGCCATCTGGGAATTTGATGATGAGGACATTGCCTTAAAAGTTCCTTAAATCGTTCCCATGCTTCATGGAAAGTTTCAGTTGAGTTTTGTGAGAAAGAAATGATACTTTGTCTCAATTGACTTGTTTTAGACATTGGGAAATATTTGGCTAAAAATTGACACTGCAAATCATTCCAAGAAGTGATACTATTTGGTACTAACATAGATAACCATGCTCTAGCTTTATCCTTTAATGAAAAAGGAAAGAGCCTAAGCTTGGTTGCTTCTGGACCAAGTTCAACTATGTCGAATGTGGTGCAAAGAGCCAAGAATTCATCCACATGTTTGTATGGATCTTCCTTACTCAACCCATGGAAGGAAGGAAGCATTTGGATAGTCGATGATTTGATCTCATAATTTCCTTCAACAGTAGGAAATTGAATGCAAAAGGGAGAATTATAAGCACCAGGTGCAAAGTAATCCCTCAAAAGTTGAGGTTCTTCACCCATAGTAGCAGAATTCTATGTTGTTGGTTTGGTTCGTAGTAGCCTTCCAACTTCTAAATTCAGTGGGACAATCTCAGGGCTGAGAGTCCTCCTACCAAACATACAACTCAGAAAAAAAAATCTGATTATTCACAGCAAACCTTCAGAATTTCTTTTTAAGTAGTTTCCCTTCTTCAAAAATTGGACATGAATAACTGCACAGGTATAAACAATAGAATAGTTTAGTAATGATATAAAAAATAAAAGTAAAAACTTAGGTCTACCTATTTTAGAAAAAATTCCCCGACAGCGGCGCCAAAAACTTGTTGTTGCTTCTTAGTGTGCTTGATTTATGTGTGTTTTGAAAACAGGTTTGCAACTACTAAATTATAATGAATTTAAAATATTGAAAAGAGTAAAGAAATATCAGCACAGATAGAAGTGAATTAGCCTACAAGATCAGGGCCAATTGTAGCAAGTTTTAAATGTAAGTGAGTAAAAGATCGTCCACAGAGAATTTGTCTAAAATGCAAGATAAACCTCCAGATCTGAGCTACCAGATCTGGCCCCTTATCCTATCTAGAAAGCACATAAGATGGGAGGTTGAATTTGTCACATTAACTAAAAAGTTAAAAATAAAAGTTAAACTAAATGATCTAGATCCGAGTGGGGGGAACGTTTGAGGTAAACTTATAAAAAATGGAGAAGTAATATATAACTTTGACTGGGTCCTTGAAACACAATGAGAATGACTGTCGATCAACAGAGAAATGATTCAATCTTCATCTGGCTACAAGCACAGATGTAAGAGAAATAAATCTAACTCAAGGATTAGACTTAGGCTTATGGCTATGGTCTGTCCACTTTAATGGCCACAGACCATCCAATAGTCTTTAATCCAAAGCTTTAGTTTAGAACAAGAAGCATCACTACAAATGCCGTGAGAGATTAGGTTACCAACACTAATTCTCACAGGATTAATGAATCAAGGGAAATTACATGAAAAACAGTAAATCTAAAGGAGTTTAATGCAATAAGGAGATCAGAGGGAACCCTTAACATGAGTCCAATTGAGAATGTACGGTTTACAGCAACCTTTTCAAATCCACCATTACAATTACAGAGCACAGCTTAAACAGCTCTCAGATTTGTAGTCTTGAATATAACTCTCTTTTAAATTACAGAAATATCTCACAGCTCTCAATTGCAAGTAAAAGTGAAGCTATTACAGGGATTTCAGACAAACTATCTGGTTTGGAAATGGGGGAATAGGAATGAAACTCAAAATCTGGATGCCCAAATTGGGCAAATGGTTCATCTATTTATAGTTTTCCCTAAGTCTAGCTCAGATGTGTATCAACCAATCAGAAGTGCTCAGATCTGTATTGACCAATGGTAGTCGAGCACGAGGATCCAGATCTGTTCTGGCCAATCAGAATTCCTTGATCTGGTTCATCCAATCAGGTGAAAAAGGCATCGATTCTGTTATGCATTTTAAAAGTCTGTTAGAGTTTCTAGAAGTTCCCGCCAAGTTATTTCATCTCTAGGTGCTCACGTGGGGTGGAATATGCCTTCGCTTCATGCTTAGAATCTTCTGAAATGTCGCTAGGTTTTTAGATGCATTGGGCCGCATGAAACAGATTACTGAATTGCCCTTGCAAAAGCTGGGAACCTCCAGAATACCTTTTCTCAAAGCTTAGGGGGCTTTTCGCAAGGTGTTGTAACTCCTTAAGCTCTTTTCGCAATGTTCTGGTTCTGTTCGAATTGAGTTTTCTTCTTTTCGAAAAGGTAAATCATCTCTTCGAAGAGTTCAGATGCTCTTCGAAAGCTAAGCCTGGAGTTTTTGTTCTTTTCGCAGAGTTTCAGGTTCTTTGCGAACAGTTCAGGTTCTTTGCGAAAAGTACTCTGTAGTGCATTTTTTCTGTTCGAATTGCTCCATACTTCTTTTCTGGGTTGAGACCAGGTCTATGCCTCTTCAATTCAGACCTTTAAACAGCTAGTGAGGTTGTTTCTTCTCTTTCTTCCTTTGGATTGACATGGATTGTCATCTTTTTGGTACTTTTAAGCTTCTTTTATGGTTAAGCCTGCCTTTATTATTAGCTGCAACACAAGCACTTAAAACACTTATTTAGTTCTCTCAAAGGTCTATCAAGACTCAAGTTCAGGGGTGAAAAATGGTATTTTTCAGTTCTCAACAGTGGGTGCAGGAGGTGGTTCATGACTTCACCTTCTTGAATTCAGCTCCCTTCATCTTCTTTGAGATTTTCCGATTTGAAGTGATCAGTTTCTCTTCTTGATTTTGATTTTCCAATGAAGGTTCCTCTTGACTTCTCTCTTATTCCTCTTCATTATTATTAATTTTTTTTGTTTCTTTTTTTGCTGGAGTTTTCTTCTTTTTTTATTTTTTTTTTATTTTTGCTTCTCAGAAATGCCACCATGTCCTCAGTTACCATTCTGCCAGAATAGATGCTTCTTCTCCATTCACCTAATGCTGACCATAGCCAGTCCATCTTCAACTCTTTCTCCCTTACCTTCTGAATTCTCAGAGTGAGGGTAGGTTGAATCAGGTTCATAGGTTCAGGTTCAAGTACTCAGGTGTATTTTAAAGAAATTTAGGATTTAAAGCTCAAAGGGGGTATGGACAAGGGCAGTTGCTTTAGGATTGATCTTTTTAGGCTCAAACTGTCCAAGAGAAGGCCTTGATCCTTTCCTAGGTCTCATGAGTACTGTCAGTTGTTTCAACTTGGAGTTACCTAACTTCTAGTGAGCACAGAGACTCAGCCAGTCCTTAGAACTAGAAGAAATGCCTTAGTTACTACTCAAAAAAAAATATATATATATATATTTGTAGGCCCAATTCTCACTGGTTATGGTCATCCTTTGAACTTTTAAGTATGTCCTCACCTTTTTCTCTCTCTAATGATTCACTAAGTGCAGATACAAGTGTGTTTCCTTGGTGAAATTATTATGGAAATGTGGAATATTAGAAGTGTATAATGTTCAATGTTTGCATAAATTTTAAACTTCTTAATTTCTTGATTCTTAAGTGAACAGGGGTCCATTTCCATATTGCTCAGATGAGTCTGCTGCACTTATGTTAACTGTTCCATTGGCAGGGTCTGCCTGCCATACCCCCAAACCTATGAGGAGCAGTGTCCTCACTAGTTCAAGGTCAATGTGCAGCAGAGTTATTGCAACATAACAGAAAAGAAAAACAAAATACACAGACAAAGCAAGACAGGACAGACAGTGGGAAAGTCTATGAAATATGAAAACTGTACAAAATACAAGAGAACATCTGCAAAAGAAATAGAGGAAATCCTCAGTGCAATCTAATCAGAATTTGGATTAAAATTTATCCCAGCCCATCTTCCTTGCATGTTCTTGAAGGATAGCCTCTTCTTCTTTCTTCTTACGTTCCCTCTCGGCCTTCCTCTGCTCTGGAGTTTTGGGTATGGTAGGAGCCTAGACCCTCATTTTTCTCTTCTTTGGCTCAGGAGGGATCTCCGAAGATTTTACAGTGGGTGGCTCAGGGGGTTTGGTGGGGGATTTCCCTTTGGGGCTCGTACCTTTGGAGGCTTGCCCAGGCTGAGGTCGAGGTGGAATAGGAGATGATTGGGCTGGTGGAGGCGCAGGAGGGGCAACGGGAGATTTGGCTGGAGCTGGCATTTGAGACAGGAGAGGACCTTTCCCTTTTTCTGCTGGAGGGGGAGCCACAGGAGATGGAACTGGTAATTTCACTGGAGGCACGGCAGGGCTCTTTCGTTTCACGGACTTGCTCGGTGGTGGTGCCTCCTCAGACTGGGCAGATGGTTCTTTGCCAATTTTCAAAGAGTGAGATGGGGGAGTGGTCTTCTTAGCAGCAACTTTTCATCTTTGAGGATAGGATTGGGCGGCAGGGGCATCTGAAGGGGCAGCCACAGTAGGTTGGGCACGGGGATCCGTAGGTGGTGTCTCCTCGGAGTCAGAATCAGACGGAAAGAGCTTAGTAGGGTCCAATCCTAGGGCAGCAGTAGCCTGTCTGCATTCTGATTTGGAGAGGAGGTGCCCATGGGGATCATCCTGAGTGAAAGCTTGGGTGACCTTTGGCGGTGGGGATGGAGGGGCCGGCCGTTTGCCTTTTTAGGCTGCAGTGGCTCTCTTAGAAGTGGGCTTTGTCTGGGAAGGGGTGCGTTTCCTTTTGATAGCAGGAGAGGAAATAGGGGGGGCACTGATGTAGGAGCGGGAGCTACCGTAGGGGTCGCAGCAGGAGCAACAGGTTTTGTGGGTACTGCAGAAGGAATGGCAGCAGGCATTGGAGGAGGAACAGGAGGAGCTACCGGAGCGGGGGCTGGGGGAGTTGCAGGAACAGACTGTGTAGGGGTAGGTATAGGGGTGGTGGAAGAAGATGGGCCAGGATGTGTGGAAGAAGATGGGGCCTTAGGGGGAGCGGTGGCGATGGGGGTGGCTTGGATAGGTTGGACCAGCAGGAAAGCAACTCGCTGTTCCAAGATTTCAATTTTCTTGTTAGCCCACAAGAGATTGGTATCCGCAAGCTCCTTACTGAGACGGGTGATCTCCTGAGCTCAATTTCTTCTCTAATAACCAGTTATGCTTTTTCACCCTCTCAGCATTGGCCTTTTCCATGTCAGTAGTTACTTTGTAGTAAGTTGCTGCAACCTTGTTCACATTTGATGTCTCCAGAATTGCCTCCCATCCTTTTGAAATATCGCACAGCTACTCGTTGTGAGTCAGCTTCAGATCACTAAGCTTCTGCCGCAAGGGGTATTCAATGGCTTGGCGGAGTTTGGCCATGCCATTGAGAACATCCCTCTTGATATAAGGATTGTCCCTCATGGCATGGAGGAGGGTGAAGTAGGGAGGGGTGTAGTAGGAGTGTCTGGGCAAGATTGGGAGAAATGAAGTGGAAGGAAGAGAGGGTGCTGGAGCTTGGGGGGGGAAGTGGGGGTTGTAGAAATGGTTTGGGTGGTCTGGGTGGAATGGTCAATGAATTTAGGAGGGGGTGGGAGAAGAGGGGGAATGGAAGGTATGGGTGGAAAATGAAATGAAGGAAGGGCAGCTGATGTGGATGGTTCAGGGGAGGGGAAGAAAGGTATGGTGAAGGGTTGAAATGGAAGGGAGGGGGGTGCAAATTGGGATGCAAATAGGGGGGTGGAGTGGGAAAGGTGGATGGGAATGGAATGGGGTCTGTCTGGGTAGAAGTGTTGGTGAATTGAGGGGGAGGTAGTATTAGAGGTGGAAGGATAGGGAGAGGGAAAGAGTAGTCCGTATGGTATCGTGGGAGGGGAAGGATGGAGGCGAGTCAATGGGGGTAGGGCTGGGGAACAGGGAGGCAGGGGTGGAAGGGGGTGGTGTTGGGATTTGTGGGTTTGTCAATGTGTGAAGGGTGGATTGGAGGGTGGTTATGTCAGTTTGCATTTTGGCTTGGGTCTCTGTGGTGTTGGATAGTTGGGTTTGGAGGTCATGGAGAAGGGAAAGGATATGAGTAAGGAAATCTGAGGTTGGAGGAGGGGGGTAGGAGGGTAGAAGGAATAGGTTGGAAAGGGGAAGTGGGGCATGATGGAAAGTGGTAGGGGGAAGGGGGTCGGGTGAATGATGTGGTGAAGGGAGAGGAGACTCAGGGAGAGGGATGTCGTGGGTGGGCAAGGTATCAAGCAAATTGGTCATGAAGGCTTGATACCCAGAGGTGGTGGTTAGGTTGAAGTCCAGGTCATGGAGAGGTGGGTCTAAGGGTTGGTCACTAAGGGGTGTGGTTGTGGAAGGGCAGGGGTAGTGTGAGAGGTTTTCTTTTTGAGGTAGGATATCAAGGGAGGGCTGTCAGGATGAGAATTAAGGGCTATGGGAGAGACTGGGGATGTTGATTGGGGTGGGGTGGGTGAAGGTGGAGTGGTGTGTTGGGGTTCAACACTTTCTACCCAGGTTCGGATAATGGTTGGAGGTGGAATGGAGAAAGGAGAGGAAAGAGGAGAAGTGAAAGATGGAATGGGTGAAGAAGGGAGGGGAGAGGCCAAAGTAGTGGATGGAGGAGTTGCTCCAGCAGCAGAGGTGACAGAAGCTCCCGCCACCTTCTTTGGGGCAAGGGTGGCCGTTGCCACAACAGCTTCCTCTCTCTGCTCGGAGACCTCTTGAGCTTCAGTCTTCTTCTTCTTCTGGGGATTCATTAAGCTTCTGCTGATCCCCCATTGTCTTTTAGCAAATGTGGTGGGAGTGAGGTCAGCAGATAACTCCCCCACAGGTATCTTGTATCCTCCCCTCAGAAGTAGTCTGGTGATGAGTCTTCCATAGGGGAGAGTGTGGCTCTTCTTTTGCAGCCCTAGCTTCACCATTGTATCCTTCATGGCCTCGAAGATCAACCAGGCAGCATTGAATCCATGGCCCAGAGAGAAGGAATACAAAGCATCAGCAATTGGTGTCCACCTTTCTTGCTGATGGCCAGAGCAATAGATGTTCTTCCTCAAAACTTGATAAATGAGCAGTAGTTTGAGCTCCAAATCTCTTCTTCTGATGGAGTCCCCTGTGGCCTTTAAGCCTCTGGTAATGGCATGGGCAATTGTGTCAATGGGGGCACTCACAGGGGCACCATAATCGCACTTGGGATCAAATCTGGCAGGGATGCCCAAGACTTCAGCGATCAACTCTGGGCTAAGCAGCATCTCAAAGTTGTCAACTAATGCAAGGAGGCCTGACCACCCTTGTGTGTCGGGTCTGAGCCTAAGGTGCTGGTAGAAGAGTTGCACTAACCTTGGGTAGGCTAGGGCAGGAATCATTTGCAATAAGGGGAACAGACCAGCCTTGCTCAAGAACTCTATGGCAGGTGCTGACAATGGCTCAGATTCAAAGAAAGAGATATCAAAAATGGCTTCAGGCTCTAAGGGAATGGAAAGGAGGAGCTCAGAGGGTGTAGAATAATTCGATGTTGGTGCAGCCTGCTCCGGTACCACCCCCTTCCCTTTCTGCAGAGCCGTAGAGGACATGGCTTTCTTAGGTGTAGGCTCCACAGTGGCCTTGTCCCTGGCTCTCTTAACAGGTGTGCTTTTAGGAGCCATCTCGATTTCCTTGGTGAGTGTAGAGTTACAAATTTGAAAGGAAATACCAGGAGTTGACTTTAACCCTAAAAGGTAGGGTTCTATTTAATGGAACGCGCAAAGGATCTCCAAAGCTCTAAACAGGGGGCAACTATTAATGGGAGCTTGAAGAACAAAAATCCTGAAGTTCGAAGTGAACAATGATCTAGGGTTAGGGTGTTAAAGGAGAGAGGTGGAGATGAATGGGAGCTAGGGTTTCGCTGGTAAGAGAGGAAAGATAAAGCAGTAAGGAAAAGAAGCGGGGGGTGGGATTTAAATATCGCGAAGCTCGGCGCGCTTTAGAAACGTCCGCCCGCTGGTTGGGAATGAATGGGTGCGAGATTAAATGTTTCTTGAAACTACGTAATGCAGCCCACCCAGTTCTTTGAAACTCGCGATAGCACAACAAAGTAGTTCCTTATGAACTGCGCGAGATGGGACCAAACTCATTATTCAGAACCCCGCAATGGCTTAATCGAGGCAGAATTCACTCACCCCCCAGTCTGCTGTTTGACCCTTACCAAAGGGGTGGATTCTCTCACAGACTTACTTCCAGGGACACCCCTAGTCATTATAAAGCATTCACAATTCTTATACTCTCCAGGCAAGAAAGTCACACATCACGCAAAGCATTCAAATCATCATTCAATCACATAAAATTATCACACAGGGGAAGTTGGTATCAAAGTAGGCATTAAAGCACTAAACTCAAATTCCAACAAGATTGCAAACTATTCCTACAAACTGTAAAGTACATATTAGACAACGATGCACAGTTCTTATCATCAATGCAATGAAAGATCCCCTTCAGGTTCTGAGGATCCTTCACCAATCAAAAATTGGCCCTTGGGATTAACCACTGGTTGACTGGGCAACCTTCCCTCTTCTCTTTTGGCTAGGGTGTTCGCTAGTTGTCCCATCTGCTCCTCCATCTTCTTGATGCTCTGACCATGAGAGTTCACAGTCTGAGCCAAGGAACCCAAGTTTTGCAATGAAGCCAAGACTTGGTCCTCGAAAGGAGTATTTCTTGGTTGAGAAGGAGGTAGAACCAACTGATTTTGCTACTGATGGGGCTGCTGGTGGTGCTGGAAGGTAGACCTCGGGGCATGCCCTTGATTGAACTGCTGCTGTGGCCTTTATGGTAAAGCCAACGTCTGCTGGGGCTACATATAGTTATCTTGCTTCCACCTCAGATTTGGGTGGTCTCTCCATTGGTAACCAGCATTTTGGTGCTAGTATCCATATGGCTACCTGTTGTAGCCCCCAGATTGTTGCTGGCCATAAGACAGAGCAGCAGCAGCATGTTCCAACATTAATTCAAAAAATTGCCCTGCAGATGGACATTCCTCCACTGTGTGCTGTGGGGACTGGCATATCAGACATGCCTCCGCCACATGAGCAGCACTTCTGGGTGGCATCACAGTCAATAATTTATCAAACATCATAGAGAGGTTAGCCATCTGCAGCCGTAGGTCATCGTTCCCAAACACATCATAAATTTTTCCTTTGGATCCCGCAGCAGGCCCCACCTTTGACTCAGATTCCTGATGAGTTCTTGCCAGGGATGGCTTTTGAAACGCATTCTCACTAATCACCTCAAACAATTCCCATGCCTCCTTAGTAGTCTTATGCATGTAGGATCCACCACAGGAGGCATCGACCATATCTCTGATTTTCTCATCAATCCCATTGTAGAAGCTTTGTACAAGCTGCCACTCAGGGATCTTGTGGTGGGGGCATTGTTTGAGTATCTCTTTAAACCTATCCCAGGACTGGTTAAAATCCTCAGTTGGGGATTGAGAAAACACAAGAATCTCTTTCCTCAACTGGCTAGTTTTGGTCTCAGGGAAGAACTTGGTTAGGAATCTGGTCTGCAGGTCTTTCCATGAAGCAATGCTATTGTTGGGAAGAGTGGCCAACCAGATACTGGCCCTATCCTTCAGAGAGAAGGGAAAGAGTCTGAGCCTAGTAGCCTCAGGTCCCAAACCAGTGATATTAAAAGTGGTGCACAGGGCCAAGAACTGGTCAATATGCTTGTAAGGGTCTTCTTTGTTAAGCCTATGGAAAGCTGGCAGCATCTGGATGATTGAAGTTTTTATCTCATAGTTCCCCTGAACATCAGGGAATTGAATGCTATAAGGGGAGTTGTAGTCATCCGGAGCATTCAACTACTTTAGGGTTCTAGGGTGTTCTTCACCCATAGTTGCTGTTGCAGATTTACCTGGGGGCTCTCCTGTGGTGTGCCTGTCTCTTCTAAGTCTCCTTCCCCTTTCTAACTCAGGGTTTAGAGGCTCTAAAGTAGGGCTGAGGGATCTCCTCTCTAGCATACAAGCACACCCACAGCAAGGAAAGCAACTTGCAGGCACATTGCAAAAGAATACTTATACACAAACAAATTTATCTAACTATTTTACAGCTATCCAAAGAATACATTTGAACTATCCTAGATACTGCTGGAAAAATTGTTAAAAAGGAAGATAGACGGAGCTTTAGAGTCAGAGAGTTTGCAAATAGAGGTAGCTACGCTCCACTTGCAGTCCAACTATCCTTCACTGCTGCTGTCCAGATCTGTAAGAAAGAGTCACAACTATATCAGCAATATCAATTATTCACATGTATAAAGAATACTAAGAATACAAAAACTAAGGTCTACTATTAGATCATCTTTCCCCGGCAACGACGCCAAAAACTTGTTGGTGATCTCAAGTGTGCTTCACTTATTGGTTGGTGTTGAAAATTAATTAAAAAACCAAAAACAGAATAAAACAGGGGATGAATCAGCACAACTTGGAAATCCTAGACCTACAAGATACAGGGTCCTTTGTAGCAAGTTTTGATAAGTAAGAGTTTGTCCCACAGGGAAAGGTGATCTAAGGCTCCAAGGGAGCCGTCTCTAGTAGTCCCTCCAGATCTGTCTACAGATCTGGCAATCCTAAAAGGAGGGGAGTTTAAGGTCACTTATTCTAAGTATTCTAATAACTAAATTACAGAAAGGATTGAGAGGATGGATGCAGTGTGGAAAATAATTATAAAAAGGTGAGAAATATGTTATTGAGCCAAGGTCATAGGAGTTTTTGTAACTCAGATTTAGATCTTGTGAAATCTCAATCACCTCTGAGGAGAAAGGATCCAACCCATCTCTACTGCCATGACTCCACCCTTAGGGCTATAACCTGCCCACTTGAATGGTCACAGACTATCCCATAGGGGAGCCACTATCCAGGGATGGGTCTGAACATAACAAATAAATCATTGCAGGCACTATTTCATCCAGGCTACCAGCTCAGGAATCCATAGGGAACCTCAACCTCCAAAGTTCCATATGTGGGGCTAAAGCTGGAAAACCATGATAGCCCAGACACATGGAACCAGCAAGCGATTAAGTACAACCTTCGATCTAACTGTCCATTGCTTGAGAGAGGCTACAATGGTCCAGTCACCAGCCTACAATCTCTATAACCAGATCAGATCCAACATCTGATGGCAAATCTATACAAATATGGGGGAGTCTGCCTCTGTACAATCCCTCACCAGGCTTCTACAAGCTCAGGTGAAAAGAAGAAGGATCCATCTTGGATCGGTGGATCAGAATCACCCTAAGACTATAATCTGTCCACTTAAATGGTCACAGACTATCCCAGAGGTTATCCTCCTCACGGAGCCCAAAACAAAATAAGATTATCGCTACTACCACCATGTTCACCAGGCTACCAGCTCATGCTCCCATGGCGATTTAAGATCTAGTAGGTCCTGTGGTGGGGCTAAGGCTGGAAGACCATGATAGCCCAGACACACAGGTTACTTGGATCTGAGTGGCCCTTATAATCAGTCCTCCATTGCTTTGAAACACAGCCAAGGCAATGGGGATCCTGGCGACCTTGCACAGAGCATCTCACATACAAACAACAATCCCACAAAGTATAAATCCTATTGCAAAACTTCCATTAATCTAACTCAAAAACATATACAAAGTCATAGCCAGCAATTGCTAGACTATGGAGAGAAGAAAAGAAAAAGAAAAAGAAAAACTACTTACTGCTAAAAAGAAAGAGAAAAGAAAAGCGATCTGAGATAGGTTCCCAGATACCTAAACCTAAGCTAGGCCTGGGTATATATAGCAGTGGGGTGGCGGCGCATTAGGGTTAGGAAACCCTAATTTTAACGATGTCAGGTGGCCTTCTACTGATCCTTGGATGCCTCGTGGGGTGTGCACAGAGATTTGAGCATGGGAATGCGTGCCCTAATCATTGGAAATTTCTAGAATGCCCTCTGCTGAAGAGATGGAAGTTTAGGTTCAGAGCCTCGCTAGGTAGCTATAGTTTCCCAGACTTGTCGCATGGTAGCTCATTGCTCTTCACTAGGATGATTTGACACTGAAGCTTTAGCCGTCGTGAGGTTGCCTTGGTTTGCTCTTCAGGCAGTCGCGCGGTAGAGAGTTGAGCTCTCGCTGGGTTGGAGTTCGCGAGGTTGAAAAGAAAACACAGTCTCAAGTGTCGCGAGGTTGCAATTCAAGCAGTCATGCGGTAGATTAGTCTTATTTGGCGGCGGCATGAGAAGCTAAGCTCTTCTCTTATTTTGGACTTATGAGTTACCTCGCGAGGTTCTTTTGAGTTCTAATCTGTGCGGGGTTCTTTATCTTACTCAATCTTCGCGAGCTTGGCCTTACCTTTGCCACTCTCTCTCCTCAGCTATCTTAAGCGACCTTCGCGAATTGAGAGAGGTCTACTTTGAACTGTGCGACACTGAGCACTGTGTTCTACTCTTGAGCTTCACGAGAGCTGCGTGGAGTTGAGTTTCTGAAGCTCCCCAGTCATTCATCTATGCGAGAGGTTGCCTGTAAAGCCTTGGGAAGATCAGCTGATCTGCACGAGGCTTCAAGGTTCATTCTTCCTGAGGGGCATCTGGTGCCAAAGCAGGCTCCATAACAGGATTCTTGGCCTTATTTCACTGCTGATTATTTCCTGAACAAAACACTTAAGACGAGTTTATTAGGTGTCTAAAGGTCTAATCAAAGGTTAAGTTAAGGGGTGAAAAGTGGTACTTTTCAGGTCTTAACAAGGAGCAGGAGTGGACCCCTGAGGGGGAGCCTTAGGAGCAGAGTCTGGTACGACCTACACAAAAGCCAAACAAACCAACATAAAATATGTCAGAACAAAATGAGTGAAATAATCTGAATTAAATTACACCGAACCAAAAAAACTATTCTTGACTCATAGGGCATAGAGAGGCAACAGTCGCCTCCCTCGTCCGAAGGTCCTCGGCGGCCTGACGCTAAAATAACACACGGTATCAGTAAACTATCAAGCAAAAAAAAACATAACACTCGACACCAACAAATTGCTAAAAGCACATAAAGTCTGACAATTCAAGAGATTAAAGGAAGTCACCTAGTGCTCTAGCTCGGCTCAAAGTTGAGCCATCGCCTGATCCTCCCAACTGAAAGAAGCAGTTGAAGATGGATCGAATGCACGAGCAGAAGCGCCTGCGGCAGAAAGCTCTGCCCTCTGCAAACATTAACAAATACACCAGACCTAATAAGAATCAAAAAAATATTAACAACCAATCAAACAAGGTAGACACTTACCAATCGATCAATCTCAGAGCATAGACTAGCCTCTACCTCCCAGGCAGCCTGTTGTTGACCGCACAACAGCTCAACCATAACCTCATGACTGGCAACCTCGATCTCCTTCTCGGACTGACAGAAGAAAATGAAATAGGACAACCATGTTAGAACAACCAGAAACTGAATCGACATAGAATAAACAACTAGCTACGTGAACTAACTCACAAGGAGTCGCCGAGTCTCTGCTAGCTGAACCCTCAGCTCATCCTCTACTGCCCTAGCTTGAGCGACCGAGGTAGCCAGGGAATGCAACATCTCCTCATCAAGATGAGGAGCGCACCCCGTCTGCTCCATCACCCTATGAAGGGCATCTAACGCTCCACCGACACCCACCGTAAGATGGCCCTGCTTTAGTGCGGTCAATCACTCCCTCAATTTTGACACCAACTCAGGTCCACCGAACTCGAGAGAGCCACTCCCGTGGAAGGGACGTGTGAAGAGGCGGCCATCACCCAACGCCCTGAACACCACGAACAATCTCACAAACTCTCGGGCATCCGCCTCATCATGTGCGCCCATCACCCTGGTCCCTTCGGCTCTAAAATCAGCCATCTGAATCACCATCTGCCTCACAAAGTCATTACCAAGGGGACCGGTCATCATCTCTGGAGGGACTCCCTGTGGAAGTCCCAACTGGCATGTCACTTGGGCTAGGTGGATCCTCTCCACCTTCTCAAAGCAGTGGACCCAGATGTCCACATCAAAGAAAGGTTGACCAGATCGTATCACTGGCACATCAGCGTTCTCCTCGACTGCATACGGCCTCTAAATCACCTATAACCAAACAAGCAACCCAACCCATCAGTAAAGTCTTAGAGCCTAAAGCCCAAAGAAAAACCAAACAAAAGTGTGTACACGATGATATATACTTGCCCCTCATGCATGTCCTCGAAAAGACCACGCGTGGTCTGAAGATCTGAAGACCAACGTCGACGCCCCAATGCTATCCTCCACACATGCATTCGCGGGAACATGAAAGTAACCTCTGTCGAAACACGTGGGTGAAGGAAGTTAAAATGATCGTACGCCCAAAACTAGAACACATGAAATGTCCAAACATGAAAAAATGTCACTATAATGAAAGACTAGACAACAGAGATATCATAACACCAAGATTAACTGAAACCTACCTGAAGAAAAGAAGAAAACCTTTTATCATCACGACACCTGGCCCTCGACGATAAAGCTGCTCGTAGACATGTGACAACATGGCCGCACCACAGGCATAAATAGGGACCCAGTCTAGATCCTCAAGAAGTCTCAAAAACAACTCAGTAATCACCCCTAAATCGATGAAGAAAAGAGCACCACACCGAAGAAGTGCATAAAAAAGGCCCAGAGTACTCGATCTGTCGCTAACCTCGGCTCAACCACAGGCTCCCGGCATGCCATCGCCATGCAACGTACCTCGAATAGTACCCTCTACTCTGAATGATGCCTCAGAGGGATGAACCCGCTAGCAAACGTGTCAAAAAACCATGTGACTCGAACAATCCCCGGCCCCAAGCCACTCGATCGATAGGCAACCCTGACGATCTCCTCACATACCCTCAGATAATCTCTAGCCATTTGCCCCATAATTGTCTCCCTCTAGAAACAGAGCCCCGTAATGCGGACCTAATCCTCCGGGGTCCATAGCACCATCCCAACTGGGAAGAGCAATGCCTGCTGCTCCTCCCTCCACCTCTCTAGGATCACAGTGATCAAACCACAATCTACCTGAAAGGGCTCCAACTCTAGGATCGACTCGAAACCAAAAGATGCCAGCCGCGCCTACTGGAATTCAGGCAAGGCACAATACCTATGAGACTCTGGCCACGTTGAGCTGATAGCCAGCTGCGAAGGCTCCTACCGAAAGTTAAAGCATAGAGAAAAAGAAGAAATAACATAAGACTAGCACCTACGGCTATACTAAGCATTGAAAGGCAAACTACCACGATAATTTATGGAATATATGATTAAAGCGTTATAAAACAGTAACCTAGACATGGCCTAGAACTAGATACAGTCATTATGCATGGATTTACACAACCAATAACAAGTGCAACTTTGACATAAATAAAAGGGTTTCCAGATTCTAGGAAGCCTAAGTTATAACCTAAAAGCCTAAGAAATAAAAGGGACTCTTGCTCGTGGGCACCTACTTGGTCTCGCGCAAAGAACTCCTCCAATGGGATGTGCCTCCTGTCCTGACCCTCAGCGCCCTCATCCACTCTACTCTCACCAATCGTTGGTACCTCCTCCCTGACCACCATCTCATCACCCTCATGTACCTCCTCTCTCACTACCACCCCAACATCCTCCTCCACGGCACCAGCGCCGGTCCGAGTAGCGGAAGACTTGCCAATCTCTGCCGCTAGCATCCGCTCAACCTCTGAAATAGTCGCATAGAACTAATCACTACCCTTGGACTCCATCTCAAAAGCAAGAATTCGACAAACTGGAAAGAACATAAGAAATGGCACCGAAAATGGACGGTCAGATCGTAAGATATCACGAAAACACAAAAATTAGAACACAAGAAGACAAGGAAACAAAGAATCGGAGAAAAAAGTGGATAGCATGGGAAGAATGAATGTTTTCCAGGTATATATAAAGCGTGGTTAAATCATGCGCCCCGATTAGGGTGCATAATTAAATTGCACAGCAAAACACTCTCGCTTAATTCCCATTACACACCTCTCTTAGAGCGCGTAAACTACTAGTCGCCCGCTCAAAATAACCCGACGCCCTGCTTGCACGCTGAGGACCACACGCGTAATTACATCACATGCCTGCAACATCGCACGTAAATCCCAAGGTCACCCGCACATTGACTAGGTACCGCCCCAATCCCGCGTCCTGGAAAGCATGTGTAATTTGATTACAAGACATCTTATCGACGCGTAATGATCCTCTAGACTGATCAAACGCGTGTGGCTATGCTGGCGCGCAATTTTGTTATCTGCCAGGTGTTAAGTGCGTAATTCCCCAGGTGAAACACAATAATAAATTTAAAGGCTAAAATAAGGTCATTTGAAACACTGGTTACTAATCCCAAACTAGGCCCTTGCTAGGAAGAGTCTAAAAAGAAAAACAATGCACTTTAAACTTAGAAAATATACACTCCAAAAACTAAAAAAAATACCCCCCAACAACCCCAAAGCGAATTACTTGCTTAGACCAAACTAAACTAACTAGGAGAAAAATAATAAATAAACAACACACCCAAACAAAGTGAACTAAAACTAAAACCAAACCAAAACTATGCAAAAATATGAGTAATCATAAATTTCCTTCGCTTCATAAATAAATAAAATCATTACAAAATACACCGAGGGCATACCCTCTAAATACATAATTTAAAATGGGAAATCTAAAACCAGCACCTTCAGGCAATGCCCGAATCTGGATTTATATGAGAAAGAAGAGATCCTGGAGAGGCCTTGAGAAGAAGCACACCCTAAAGGAATTCCAACAAGAATCTCACCTTCCATTCCCGAGCCTGCAGAAAAGAAAGAGCGGCTCACCAGAAGCCACTCAGGATCTGACGAATTCACTTATAGAAGGCCGGTCTTGGAAACACCCCAGAAAGGAGCAACTAACACCAAATCCACAAAACCTACCAAGGAGCAATTGGTGTCGGTCATGAGAACTCTGACCCAACACTTATCCTTGGTTTTCTTCCCGCCGGCTTCTTCTCTTTCATCTCTTAGCTTAGCATGGTAGCAATTCGACTGCTACCCCGCATTCCTAATTCCATCCATTCCCAATAATATAATAATTACAATTTCCTTAGGGTCCAGTACCCGGGATACAAAGTAAATAGAAAGAAAAGACATTAACAAAAAAACAAGAACAAACGAAAAGGAGAAAAGCAAAAATGCCCCCAAAAACTCTAAATCTTCAATGAGATGCAAAATATAAAAAAAACTAGACCCCTAGACCCTATTTATAAACTTATACTCCTTTAACCATAGGATGACAAGTGCCACGTTTATGAGCACCCTCCACTTGATTCAATCCAAAGCCAGATACATGCCCCCCTTAAAAGGCTACAATCCATGACAAATATAGATCAACCAACCAACGCAAAACACTCACCCCACAAGAAACACAAATCCACCCTGAAGTAGATAGACCAATGAGATCAAAACATCTAACACTCACCTAAAAATTTCAAAATGAAATTCCAAATTCACACATTTCTAACAAGTATCCAAACATAAGACCAAAACAAAATTTTAAATCTAAGCATGAGACTCATGCCCTCATCATGACAAAAATCAAGACTTCTCAAGCCTAAAAAATTAAACAATGCCCATTCACCGAAAATAAATACAATAAACATCTCTTCATTTATTTAACAAAAGATTTTTTTTACAGGTGTCACCGGAGGCATACCTCCTGAATTACAACCCAAAACGAAAACTAAACCTAAGACGGAGACTAAGCAAGGAGCAACACCCGACTTGGAGCTTCCAATTGGAGGCTTCAGGGAGGATTGGTTGGGGAACACATCCCTCCACTTGTAAAACCTCCTCTTCCGCCATCTTAACCTCCTCCACCGTCGCCTCCTCAACGCTGCCTTCACTGTTCCGTAAAAGGGATTGATGTGAAGGCTAACCTCCTCTTTCCCAATACCGCCCATTCTCAGAGTTATGCCATCCCTAATCACCACCTTAGGTCGAAGAATGCACGAAACGACGAACATCAAAAGAAACAACATCCCGAACGGATGATTGGATCGCACAATATCACAGAATCACGGATACCCGAGTGCAGAGAAACCAGAGAAGGTAAAAATCAAGACTAAATTGAAGGATACAAAGAAAATGAAGATCCCTTTGGTTAAATAGAGTATGGGCTCAATCGCACGCCCAGATTCCGATGTGCAATTAGGTCATGCGCCAAGAAGTCTGCGCAGAAACCAAATCACGTGCGCTAACACAAGCGCATAATAAAACCCTCACCTGCGCCATCAGCACAATGCTCCAATCACGCGCCCCAAAAACTATGCAGAATCAGAAAGTTCACTCGCACAGTGACCCGGAGACGCTCCAATTACATGCTATCACCCAGCCGTATAATTGGATTACACGCTATTACTCACACGTGAAATCCAGATTGATGCCCGAACAATGCCACTTTACCAAGCCGGCGACCTTTCTATCACGCGCAATGCCAGAAGGATGCAAATACAATACACGCACGAACCTAAACACTTAATTGACACCTTCAGCCCTAAATCATGCACTGCCAAATGGACGAGTAAATCAATTCAAATCCTTGAATCAGGCTTGTAATCCTCAACTACAGCGTACGCCACCGATAAAATAAACATACCCCATCACTATATGATGTACACCTAATCCCCTTAACCCATCACAGACTGACCAGAGAGGAGTATATTCTCCCAAAAGCCCCATCACAACCAAATTACCCCCTTTGATAACTTGCACGTCCCATTATGATTAGAATCCCTCCTTCCCTTCTGTCCCATTGCGTTACATCCCAAGCTATTCAAAAAAAAGAGAGAAAGAGAGAGATGCTAATCATCTTCATGTCCCATCGCAGCCAGACATATCAACATAAATAGACCATACCCTACCGTGACGATGAATCTTACCATATCACCAAAACCGAAGGTAAGTCCCGTCGCGATCCCAAAATCTCATCATTGCCCCATCGTGATAATCAAAGAGTCACTAGACCAACCCTTCACCGCACACTCATAAACATGTCCCGATACAACCACAATATGATCTCATATAGCCCAAGATCTACCAAAGGAAGAAACACCATCGTTGTCTTATCACGAAATTAGAATAACTAAGGAATTGACGACGTCATGAATGACCCATCGTAATGCCACCACAACTCAAGCATCTTGCAAACCCGTTCCATCTCGATATTATTACCCAAAACACTCAAACACACCCAGTCATTATACACAATTGAGAAGGGAAGGCTCAACGATGTCCCATCACGTAAGTTGGGAGCCTAATCCTCGGAGCCCCATTACATAAACCAAACTAAGGGATGGCTCAATAATGTCTTGTCGCGTAAGCAGGGAGACTAATCCCTAAATGCTTCACCACGCAATAGTCATCAGACGCCATTACAGTAGAAATATAAGGATGAAGAAACCTCTCTGACGTCCTGCCACATCCCGTCTCAGTAGGGTCATCTCACCAGAGTCCCCCTATGTCCCACCGCGCCTACAACCAGCAGGACTCACCTCATCACACGACTATGAGGGGAGAACCACCATGTCTCACCATGAATTTTGTCTCCCCCAGACCCTTCCTCACATTGACGATCGTTAGGTCCCGTTGCGGCAGAAGAGAAGAATAGAGAGGGAACCCTTTAATGTCCCATTACGACATCAGTACAATAGCCGATCAAATCCCATCGCAAGCAATGCAAGGGACTTTTGCTCAGACCAGGTGAGTATCTCCCCCTTTTAAATTACTCGATATTTTTAAAAAATATAGTTAGCTATGATTAAGTCAAATGCCTTACCCATTCTCTCTTAACTCCCAAATCATTGTAGTCCTCCCATCAGTGACCATCATCAGTATTCGTCGAGAAGGCTAGCCAAATCATCCGATATACCAAGTGTCATCTTGACAACCACACAAATGGTCAAGTCCACAAATCCCATACCTGTGGATATGCTCAGCGACTTCTCGAAAGCCGCATTTGCTATAGTTTTACCATCAAAATTGATTTTAAGTTAAATTCCCAAACTTTTAAAAAATTAAAAAAAAAATGAACAAATATTTCCAAAATGAATAACAAATAAAAAATAAATAAATACATAGACTCCTATCAGTCAAAATTCACTTATTGCCCCGATCTGTTCATTCCCCTGGGAAACCGAACAATGAATATATATTCAACTTTGAGAAATCCCAAATGTCCACTGGAAAAGGGACACCTGACGTGCCATTGGTGTGAGCAATGACGCCCCCAGTCTAGCATGATTTGAGAAAGCCTTCGCCATTATATGACATTTTATTTTATTATCGGTCTCTAGACCTTGTCTATGGACATTCGTATAATGCCCCCTGGTACCTCGACTGCGTCATTTCCCTCTATTTGACTACCCCTTACAGTAGGTCGCAACAAGCGGCGGGATGCCCTTTGCACCCACAGATTAGGATGTGATGATTCTCCTTTTTGTTTGACTGTCACTCGTAGTAGGTCGCGCCATGCAATGGAATACCCCTTGCACCCACGGATTAGGATTCACTGACTTCCATCATTGACTGCTATTCGTAGCACATCGGGATACACAGTGGGATGCTCTCCCGCATCCATGGCCAGGAATACGCCTTTTGACAACAACCACTGGGCCCCCGAATGCTCCATTTTAGCTTGTGCTGGTAGATAAGAAAGTGAAGCATGTTATATGAACATCCCCAGTTCACATTTGTGATTTCCCAAGAAGAATAAAAGGGCACCCTCAGAAGAGGGGCGTCTACTTCTTCGACGTGCTCTTACTTCCTAAGAACACGCCAAAGAGGGGCATCTATAGACACACCCATTTTTCCCTCTTGGAGTATATAAGTTTATTTGATCAACCTTTGACCTAGACTGTAACTCTTCAGAAAAGACTTACCTTCTCCGAGGGTTTTAAAACCCTAACATGGGAACCATATGCTGAAACAAAAGTATATGGCTAAACACAAGTTGAAACAATAGCTCTGTGGCTCAGGCCCCATGACCCTGATGTAGGGTCATCTACTGAAACAATAGTGTATGGCTGAACATAGGCTGAAATAATAGCTTTGTGGCTCAGATCCCATAAAGGTAGGGACCATATACTGAAATAATAGTATATAGCTAGACACAGGCTGAAACAACAGCTATGTGGCTCAGATCCCATAACCCTAGAGGTGAGGACTATATACTAAAATAATAGTATATAGCCAAAATGCAGTCTTAAATAATAGTCTTGTGCCTCGGACCCAGACTCGGGACAATCCCGAATTACGCTCAATGAACCACACGCGTTATTCGATTGAGCACCACACCACAAGCGCTCAATCAGTCCTATCAGACCAAACTTCCCCTCCTTTCAACTGCCTCGAGACCCGATTGCATGCCCCAATAAGTGCGCACAATCGGATTAAGCGTCCCATCACCGGCGCTCAATTGGTCTGTTTCGGACCTGGTCTCTAACTCCTAAGACCGCTAACTCCATGAATAAATGCACTTAATACAGCATTTAATCGAACTGTGCAGACCAAATTGGGTGCGCAATTAGTCTAATTAGACTAGGACTGGGACAACCCAGCTGAGCCAGTCAGCCGGTCACTCACTGAGTCGGTCACCGACTCAAAGTGGTTAAGCACCTGATACAGGGCATTGGGCGTGCAATTGAAGTTGACCGGCTAATTACACGCACCCAACAGGGCATGTAATTAGCAAAATACCTATAAATAGACCCCCTTACCACGACCCAAAGAGAACAACAACTTTGAGATTTGAGTTGCGAGTTCCCTACCTTAAAGCTCGGGATTTTGAGATTCCTCTCTGCAGCCCCGACCTTAGGTATAATGTTCCTTCTAGTTTTCATTTTCGGTTCTAGTTCTTAGTTTCTTAGATTTTAGATTTCAACTATTAGTTTTAATTTTCAGTCTTAGGCCGTAATACCTATTTTAATCCGTATTTTAATCTCTGGTTCTAATTCTTAGTTTTTTTTAGAACCAGTCCTTAATACTATTCACTATTTTAAAATTTTAAATCCAATTTTTTGTCCTATCATTAATCTCTAGTTCCAGTTCATAGTTTCTAGAACCAGTCCCTAATCATACGGCCTAATTCTCTGATTTCAGTCTTTGAATTTTAGATTCTAGTCCTAATTTACTGATTTCTTATAGTTCTAGATTTTAATTTTAATCTATAATTATAATCCAAAATTCATCAACTTTTTAGTCTGAAAATACCGTCTTATAATTTAAATTCAGTTTACTTTAATCTTAGCCACCCGATTTGCCCAAGGGAGATTACGAAGGGTACCCAGGAACGGGGTCAATCCTCCTTAGCATAACAGGCTGAAACCACTTTCTTATGTTTTTAGTAAAAATCAGTTTATTTATTTTAATTAGAAGTTCAGTAAAATTAGTAGATTTTTTAATTAATTAGAGTTTTAATAGAATTAGTAAATTTTCAATTAATTAGAGTTTCAATAGAATTAGTATATTTCTAATTAATTTCTGTAGGATTAAGATATTTGCACTCCTAGTAGTATTAGGAGACTCAATTGACTAGATTCCTAATAAGATTAGGACAATTAAATTAATTAGACTCCTAATAGTATTAGGAGACTCAATTAGATTAAGATATTAATTAGACTCCTAGTAAAACTAGGAGAAGTTAATTAGACTAGGATTAAAAACAAAAGGAGCAAAAACAACTAAAGTTAGAGTAGTACTAGGCATCTCACAATTAACTAGACTCCTAATAGAATTAGGATACTTGAAATTAATTAAACACCTAACAGAATTAGAACACTTAAAGTAATTGGATCCTAGTAGAAGTAAGAAATAGGAATAACTAGACTCATAACGGAATTAGGAAATTAATTAATAGTTAAATATAATTAAGAGAGTTACTCAAACTAAAAGCAAAAGACCAAAAAAATAGTTAGAATTAGGATAGTACTAGGAATCCTACGCATAATTAGACACCCAGTAGAATCAGGAAACTTAACTTAATCAACACAACAAAAGGACAATAGGCTATCTAGACATCCGAGCGACCCAGTGCTGCTGATGTTGGCAGACCGACGATTCAGTAAAGAAGGAACCCTCACCTCCTCACAAGCGTGATCAGTGACGTGTTGTAACGTCAATAAATATCTACAGCTAGCGATCACAATGAACTAGGTATTTTCATCACGAATTTACCTCTTTCATTTTGGCACTTATTACTTTCTAAATAATCACTCCACCACCCATCGCCAGAGTCCACTTGGGACCGAATTGGGCTACTAATTTCGAGAAACGAAAGGAACCTCGAAAAAGCACATACCAATAAACATTTCCCCTGAATGAGAATGGGTTAGGGTGCGTGGCGGGGATGAATCAGGATCGACGTATGCCGGATCTACCGTCCACGACATGGCTTGGTGACGGGTTGGGTACGGATGCCTCGGGTGGGGTCCATAGAATTTTCTCCTTCTTCCCCTACGGGATGATGGAGGGTAAGGTGATGCCGTTATTCTTACGCCACAAGTTTATGTATTTTTAGGGTTTTTTATTTTATTTTTTGAAGTAAGTGAACCTTTATGATGAAGAACTCTGGGGCCTTTGAATTCCCATTTCAAGTGGTATTCGCACCCTAAATATCTCCAACGGCGGGCTCCCAACGTGCTTCGGGAGAATCAATAGGGAAACCCTTTGATCTATGTGAAGGAGTGGGAATCCATGCAAACAACCCAATCCCTCGGAGCGAGTCAATAAGAGAGTGACCTCTTTTGACCGGTGAGGGCGTATTGGGTATCAAAGAGTGTGAGAGTTATCAGAGATGCTAAACCACTAAGCGGGGGACTCGAGAAAATGATAGCAGGCCTCAAATTCGAGCTGCCTAGCCTCGAACAAGCTTGGGGTGTGTATTATATACGACAGGCCAAAATTTGGAGATTTTGGCTTGGCGTGTACATTATACATGCCAGAGTAGTTCTAGACAAAAAAGGGCTTGGCGTGTGTTTTATACATGCCAAGCAAATTCTGGGTAAAAAATGCTTGGCGTGTATTTTACACGCGCCAGGTAAAATCGGATTTATATTTATATTTTGACAGCAAACATCAAGCCCGAAATTGGTCTCTTTTTTTGGTTTTCTGGAAGTAATGCCTCCGGGGATTGATTTTCTTGTTGTAACGGGTCCCTCCTCACCAAACCTAGGGATACAAGGTTGATTCAGGGCTACTAAATACACTCCCCAGGGTTTTATGCTTTGTAGCGAGATCGGTACCCACCCTATATACCTTCGGCGCAAGCGCCTTCTAAGATACTGGATGGGGTGGTACTTTTCTGGATCATCACCACTAGGGGTTGCCGTCGTACTAAGAACCGGGTATTTGTATCTTTGCCTAAAATTTCCAACCCTTATAAAATCTATCCCTGACAAAATTCAATTAAGTCCCCCTCTTGGTTCAATTTTAACTTTAATTTTTAAGGGGGTTTGCTTAATGTTAAAAAATGGGGGGTGATGTTCACGTGCCGCCTCTACGGGCTGGCGTCCACTGATGAGATATGATTGCGGAAAGTAAAAGCTCACTTAGGCCCGCCAAATGGCTAGAGTGTGTAAATGTGCAAGTAAGTCCGCCAATTGGCTAAGGCATATAAATGATAGAAAATAAATAAAAGTAAAGACAATGCTTAAGTAGGCCTGCCAATCGGCTAAGGCGCTTAAATGACGGAAAAGTAGGGGTAAGTAAAAATTGACCAAATCTTAGGGGTAAGAAAAATTGATGGAATCGTAGGGGTGAGTAAGAATAAGACAAAAAGTCAAAGGTCAGTAAAAATAGCAAAAAAAGCCAAATTTCAAGGGGAAGCTCTACTAGCTACTCCCAAGCAGAGTCGCCACCTATGCAACCATGGGCTCTCGCGAGTCCATCGAGACGATGCGCTCATTTAATAAAAAACTAGAGTCACCACCCAGAGCTTTTGGTGTCCCAAGAAACCTCAAATCAATATTAAATGTACCAAAGTGCCAAATATGACTCCGATTTACCGGTCTAACGCCAAAGGCTTTTTGGTCGGGGCTTCGATTATCGATCGGGAAGGTGTTAGGAACCAAATCAACCCACTCGGAAGCGGTCTCTACTTATGGCCTAAATGAATATGAAATAAATTAGCACTTCCTCTTGCCTGAAGGTACTATGATCCTATCAAGATCTTCACAAATACTGAAAATTCGACGGCATAACGACTTGAATCCTTGGATAAAGGAAAAGAAAAGCGGATAGAGGAGTAGAGGCGAGAGTCGGAGCTCTAGGGCCCTTGTGGCATAGTTGTGGACCTCTGTGTAGGTGCACTTGGTGAGCTTCCGATAGGTTGAGTAGATGGAATGGGGGGTTTTAACCTCTTATATTTGATGGCTAAGAGATAGGAGAAGAGGGCTAAGGGGTAGCTCTCACGTAAACTAGGTGGTTTCTTATGGAATTTGTATGGGATTGGTGCACCAAAGGGAGCTTTGAAGTTCTGGAATTTGTATGGGATTGGTGCACCAAAGGGGGGAAAAGGTCTCTCTTAATCTTCTCTCTTTTGAAATTTTTTCAAGCCATTTACAAGGGAGGGTGCCTCTCTCTTTATAGGAAAAAGGGAGGTTAGGAGGGTACATAAGAGCTAATTAGGGTTAGCAATTAGGTAATCTTCTAATCTAAGGTTTCCTAGGATATTAAGGGCTTGGAAATGTGAGCAATGGGTTTCAAAGGTAGATGATAGGGTGAGGTTCCAAATGACTAGAGGGTTGCAAATAGGGTAAATGAGGTTGCGGCAGTCCTAATGAAACCCACCCTAAACATTGGGATGGTCAACAAGTCAAACCCCAAAACTAAAATTTGGGCAAAATTCAAGATTTACTGTAGCTAAGTTTGGCATATGTATTATCCATGCAAGGCATATGTACAATGCCTGGGAAGTCCATAGCCCACTGGGGGCCCCAATGGTGTGAACCATCATGGTGCATTCATTGTAAACTCATCAGCTCCTCAGCTTAATACAAAATTCCTTCTTTTTGGCACTAAAAAGATTTATTGTAGCACTAAGTAATAGTTTCCTGTCATCTACAAAAATACACTTAAAACTTCATTATTAACCAACTCAAAAGTCCATCGAAGGCCAGGTTAAGGGGTGGAAAGTGGTATTTTTCAGTGCTTAACAAGGACCCCAAAACAGATCATTGAAGGATTAATTCGACCATTCAACATGTCAAGCTAAGCGGACTTCCTGGGCTAGTCCTTACTTAAGGAACTAATGCTAAAAAAAATAACAAAAATAATAAATATGCAAAACAAAAATATATACTCAGAAATTGAAAAATCAAAGAAATACATACACACATAAATATAAAAAAATATATACTTAAAAACACAAAATGATATTCTCTTACCTAGGAGCATCCCTAACCCCCATATTTTGTACCCAAAATTTCCCAACATATACTTATATTTGATAGAAAACTCGAAGTTGGGGAGCTAGTGCTAAGAAACAATGCCTACACAACCACCTCGCCTGAAGGAAATTAAAACCCCATAAGGAAAATACTTTCATTATCTCGGCAACATGCTCAGGAAATAGCTACAGGGGAAGGACTTCCGAAACCTTGGAGCCATAATCATAACTCAATGATCATCATGTCTCATAGCCTTAACATGCATACTTATATATTCATCATCCTCGTAGTCATCACAAGGCATTCGCCAATCGTAGGTCATTATCTTCGAAACCATTTTAGGGAATCATCTGACTCATTGACTACCTTCCAATTCGGGCAAGTTGATCGTAAGGACTAGTGGATCATAAAATTTTCTTTTCAAATATAGAAAACTCTGAATTGTCATACACCTCTTCCTCCATTGAAGTGGATGTTAGAGCACAAAAAAAAAAAATATAAGGTCCCATCAAATCTCATAATTCTTTGGTTAGCAGGTTGTTTCAAAAAAATATATACAACCGAGCGACAGCATGTGACGAATGGATAAGTCAATGAGCCCAGGGAAGCATAAGCAAATTGTGAGGACATTCTTGATAATCTTATTAGGGAAGGATAAGCAAGTCACAAGGGCATCACTGGTGTCTTCATACTACTAGATATTGTCGTATGGTGGTGGAAGGAGGACAAAACTCCTATAACCATAAAATTTGACTATTTTTTATGGCGTTAGACTATAATAGAGAGCTCAATTATGGCACAGCATTAACCACCCAAGAAGAAAGTAGTTGACTATTATTTCATAAATTGGTTGAATAAGAAGCTATCCCAGATCAATAAACCTTACCTCCTCTTCACCCTTATTTTTTTCTCTCCAGATAACGAGTCAAATGATTTGCAAATTCTCCTTGAGGATAAAACCGAAAACTTTCGAATGATAAGTGATGCAATCACTCATTATCTACTATTCACCTTATCCTTGTTAAATGCTATGATGCATGATGATCATTCAGTGCTTACAAAATCAAGCCCGGCGTGTGGCTGAAATAATCGAACTACTTCCCGACAAGGGATCATTACAAGTACACTCCATGATATTTACGAGGCCGAGAAAATTTCCACTGTCACTTGCCACTGGGGCATTTTTTAGCATTAACACCTTGGAAACGATAATTGGGTCACAAGACCGACACTTCAAACTGGAGCATTTTTTTATTTTTGACATCCTACCATAGAACCTTAAAAAAAAAAAAAAACATATTTCTAACACCTGAAATAAGACAATAAAAACACCCTTAATAGATACCTTCCAACAAGAACCTAAACATAAATAAATGAAAACTGAACACAAAACAACACGATAAACAAAAACTTTATTCATAATTAAAAATTTGTACAAGTTTCATCGGAGGCATACCTCCTAAACATACAACCCAAAATATGAAACCTAACCTACAACCCAACCCAAATGTAAATACGAAACCTAACCAACAACCCAAATGAAAGCATAGAACCCAAAATGAACATAAAGCCCAAAACGCGATGCGGGAGGTCCAATTAGAAGCAATAGAAAAGTGGGAGGATTGGTTGGGTAACACCCTTCCCAACCATTTGTAGGACTTCCCTCCCGCCATCTTCACCTCCTAACAATAATGTAGATGTATACCGTACTTCAATCCCAACACCCCCAGGCCACAGCGACACCTCCAATTACACCTCCGTCGGAAGCCACTTCAAGATGAAGAATGCATGAAACAATGAAGATCGGAAGAAACAACATCACTATCGGACGATCGGATTGCCTAATATCGCTAAAACACCTAAATCTAGACGCTCTAAACTCGGACTTGGGCAACTAAAAACAGGGAATGAGGAAAAATGAAGAAACCTCGGGCTTATGTAAACACTGAGCTGATTGCACGCATGTGACCCTGCTCGTAGTCAAATCGCGAGCAAGTGGTCTCGCGCGTATTTCAAATTATGTGAACACTTCTATATGCGCAATTGGGGGACTCCATCAGTGTTGCTTCCCCAGCTGTGCTTTCTTTATTTGTTTGTGGTAAAAGAAATTTAAAATCAAAATAAAACAGGGGATGAAATCAGCATAACTGAGAAGTCCTAGACCTGCAAGATACAGGATCCATTGTTACAAGTTTTGATAAGTAAGAGTTTGTCCCACAGGGAAAGATGATCTACAGCTCCAAGGGAGGCATCTCTAGTAGTCCCTCCAGATCTGACTACAGATCTGGTAGTCCTTAAGGGAAGGGAGTTTAAGGTCACTTAGTTTATAGATCCTAAGGTAGCCTAATGTCTAAACTACAGAAAGGGTTGAGAGGATGGATGGAGTGTGGAAAATAAATATAAAAGGGTGAGAAGTATGTTATTGAACCTAGATCAGAGGAGTTTTGTAACTCAGATTCAGATATGATGTTATAGAAATCCTATCCAATGGCTATGTTATCACCACTGAGGAGAAAGGATCCAACCCATCTCTCTGCCATGATTCAACCCCTTAAGGTTATAACCTGTCCACTCAAATGGTCACAGACTATCCCATAGGGGAACCACAATCCAGGGATGGGTAAAAACAAGTTAATCATTGTAGGCACTATTTCATCCAGGCTACCAGCTCAAGAATCCATAAGGAACCTCAACCTCTAAGGCTCTATGTTTGGGGCTAAGGCTGTATAGGACCATGATAGCCCAGATACATAGAACCAGTAAGAGATTGAGTACAACCTTCGATCTAGCTGTCCATTTCTTGAGTGAGGCTACAATGGTCCAGTCACAAGCCTACAATCTCTATAACCAGATCAGATCTAACATCTGATAGCGGATCTATACAAATATAGGGGAGTCTGCCTCTGTACAATCTCCCACCAGGCTAATACAAGCTCAGGTGTAGAGAAGAAGGATCCATCTTGGATCGGTGGATTAGAATCACCCTAAGGCTATAACCTGTCCACTTGACTGGTCACAGACTATCCCAGAGGTTATCCTCCTCACGGAGCCCAAGACAAAACAAGAATATCGCTGCCACCACCATGGTCACAAGGCTACCAGCTCAAGCTCCCGTGGGGATTTCAGATCTAGTGGGTCCTGTGGTGGGGCTAAGGCTGTATAGGACCATGATAGCCCAGACACACAGGTCACTTGGATCTGAGTGGCCCTTAGAATCAGTCCTCCATTGCTTTGAATCATAGCCAAAGCAATGGCAGATCACAAGGCAGCAGCCTTGTACAGAGCAGATCACATTCAAACACAAATCCCATAATGTAAAAATCCTATTACAAAACTTCCATTAAACTAGTTCAAAATGCATACAAAGACATAGCCAGCAAGTGCTGGAGTATGGAGAGAAGGAAAAAGAAAAAGAAAACTACTTATCGCTACAAAAAGAAAAGAAAAACGATCTCATATCAAATCTCTAAGAGATGAGACGTGTTCCCATATTTGTTCCAAGATATCTAAACCTAAGCTAAGTATGGGTTTATATAGCAGTGGTGTGGCGATGCATTAGGGTTAGGAAACCCTAATTTTAACGATGCCACGTGGCCTAATAGTGATCCTTGGATGCCTCAGGGTGCGTGCACGGAGATTTAAGCGTGGGAGTGCGTGCCCTAATCACTAGAAATTCCTAGAAAGTCCTCTGCTAAAGCAATGAAAGTTGAAGTTCAAAGCTTCGCTAGGTAGCTATTGTTTCCCAGACTTGTCGCGTGGTAGCTCTTACTCTTCGCGAGGATGGTTTGACATTGAAGCTTCAACCTTCGTGAGGTTGCCTTGGTTTGCTCTTCAAGCAGTCGCGCAGTAGAGAATTGTGCTCTCGCTGGATTGGGCTTCGCGAGGTTGAGTAGACATCAAAGCCTCAGATGTCCCAGGGTTGGAGTTCAAGCAGTCGCGAGGTAGCTGCACATTCGCTGGGTTGATCTTCGCGAGGATGGATTTGAATAGCGCGAGAACTGCACGAACACTTCTCTTCAATGGACTTCGTGAGTTTCCTCGTGAGGCTTTAATGAGTTCTGAACAGCGCGAGGTTCCATATCTTAATTGATCTTCGCAACGATGGCTCTGTCTTCACGAGGATGCTTTCTTCTTGAATAGCGCGAGAACTGCGCGAGGAGTTCTCTTCTGATATTTACATCCCGCGGCTACTGCGCAACAGCAGCGTGAAGAGTCTTCTGAAGCTCTCTCTCCTCAGCCATTCTGAGCGAACTGCACGAGGTTGAGAGAGGTCTGCTTTGAACTGCTCGAGAGTGTGCAATGTGTTCTACTCTTGAGCTTCGCGAGAGCTGCACGACTTTGTGCTTCTGAAGCTCTTCAGTCACTCAACTACACGTGAAGTTGTTGTAAAGTCTTGGGAAGCTCAGTTGGACTGCGCGAGGCATATTTCTCCTTAATCCTCTAAAGCTTGGGTCAGCTGCGCGAGGCTCATTTCCGGTCTGGATTCAGAGTCCATCCTTCTGAGGGACTTCTGGTGCCAAAACAGGCTCCTTAGTAGGATTCCTGGCCTTATTTCACTGCTGATTATTACCTACATAAAACACTTAACAAGAACTTATTAGATGGCTAAGGGTCTAATCAAAGGTTAAGTTAAGGGGTGAAAAGTGGTACTTTTCAGGTCTTAACAATCAGCCCAAAAGATACAATGAACCAATCCCGCGCCCATTATGTTGCGCGCAATTCAAACCCCATGCCTATAATGCTATGCAGAATTTGAAAAGTCACCTAGACACCTCCCACCTTGTGACCCACTAACACTTCGATTGCGTGCTTTCTAACTCGTGTGAAATTGGATTACATGCCCATATATCCACACGTAATTGACACGGCTGACCCTTCAATCTTGTGCACCCTCCCCTACACGTAATTCGATTAAGCACAGAAATATAGGCGCATAATTCCTAAAACACCCGGAGAAGAACGATAACCACACCCTTGTCCCATTGCGTAGCCTCATATACCGACGTCCCCGTCAGACAACATATCCCATCACGAAAAAATGCAACTCAGGATTCGGATCACCCTTTAATGTCCTATCACGTCTGATGAACAAACCCAAAAAGCACTAAAATAATAAAATAAATAGCAAAATAAATCAGAACGACACCTAAACGGCATTGTGACATCGCACCATGGTCAGAAAACTAACCCATCCACCCTCAGTCCCATTGCGACTAAAATTTTTGAATCACTCCCGTTGTCCAACCACAAAAACCCACTACTCGCCCCACCGTGACAAATAAACCTACAAAATAACAAAATGGGCCCATCAAAATCAGAAGGAATAAAAATGAACATGAAAAATAGAAAATGGTAACAGACCAAAATAACAAAAGTCCCATCGCGATAATGACACAAAATGGGCAATATGGACAAGTCATACGTACTGTCCAACCGCGATCAGAAAATGAATTGTCTCCCCATTGTCCCATCGTGTGACCACACACACCGATCAGAGAAAGGATCGCCAACGTCACATCAGGCACCCATAAGCACACATGAAAACACGTCCCATCGTGACAAAATTCACACATAATCACCACCACCCTAGCTCCTAAACCCAAATCAATCAAACCCATAGTCCCATCAAAATAACACAACACAACAATTCAGGGCATCTCCCGATACCCTGTCATAATCTTCAGGAGTCAAAAGAATAATCAGCTCACTTGAACCCCGAAAAGCAATAAAATAATATAAAAATAATAAATAATAATAGTCCCATCACAATAAAGGCACAAAAATCATAACAACATTCGAAGTAACAGATCACGCAATGAAAATAACCCACCACGTTCAATCCATTCCCCACACCACCATCGTGACACAATCACACAACTCATCCCATCATATTACCCAAGATCTGCCAAAGAAAAAATAAATCTTTCGGTCCCATCATGGCATCAAACCGACCATCCCATCACATAACCACCAGGTCCCATCACAACCTGTCACACACACAACCAAAAAGGAAGCTCAATATCCCATCGCGAAGGGGTAAACCTCCCAAATGTCCCATCAACGCAACCACCATTGCAGCAGAGACATACACTCCCTGATAGAAGAGGAAAGAAATCCTCCAATGTCTCACCACGTGATGACTTCGCCCGGAACACACGTAACAAACCTGGTAAGTATCACTCTCTCCTCACTCAATATTCTTATAAAATAAACTATAGTTAACTAACATTAAGTCAAACATCTTCAAAACCCGACTCTCCTGACTCGCGAATCACTGTAGTCCTCCCATAAGAGAGAATCATCAGTATTTGTGAGAAGGTTAAACGGAGTATCCAGCATACGAAGCATCGTCTTGACAACTAAACAAAGGTCAGGTCCCCAAATCCGGTACCGATGGATCTGCTAAGCCACTTCTCAGAAGCCATGTTTTCTGTCATTTTACCGAATTGATCTTAAGTTAAAAACCCTAAATTTTCAAAAAAGAAAATAACCACTACCTATCTAAACTTTCACTTCTCATCACCCCAATCCATTCTTTTCCTTGGGAAATCGAATGCCGAGTATACTCAACTTTGAGAAATCACAAATGTCCACTAGAAACCGACTCCTGATGCGTCATTGGCGTAAGCAATGACGCGCCCGACCTAACATGATTTGTAAAAGCCTTTGCCATCATATTACATCATACTATTTGGTCACTTGACCTTGTTTATGGACATCCGTATGATGACCCGTACCTCATTTGTGTCAATTTTCTTCTATTTGACTATGATATGTTGTAGGTCGTGATATGCGACGGGGTACGATACGCACCCGCAGTTTAGGATACACCTCTCGACAGCTATAATCTGGTCTATGAATGCTCCATTTTAGCTTGCACTGATAGATAAGAAAGCCAAGCACTTCATATCAGCTCCACAGTTCACACTTGTGATCTCTCAAAGAAACAAGAAAGCATCCTTAAAATGGGGTGTCTACTTCTTCAACGCGTCCTTGTTCCACAAGAATGCACTAAAGAAGGGAATCTGTTGACACTCCATTTTCACCCTCTCGGAGTATATAAACCTATTTGGTCAACCTTTGACCCTACCCATGACTTTTGAAAAGGGACTCACTCTCTCCAAAAGCCCTAAACCCCTAGAAAACCCATAATCCGGGAGTCATATACTGAAACAATAGTATATGGTTGAATCTTAGGCTGAAACATTAGCTCATGGACTACAACTCGACTCACCCCGGGAAGATCCCGAATTACGTGCCTGAATAAAGGCGCGCAATCCGATTACGCACATCAGTTGTGGCATGCAATTGGTCCCACTAGGATCAGGCTCCCTCTTCCTACAGACAGCCCTAAGACTCGTATTACATGCATGACCCCAAGCTCGTAATTCCATTGTGCACATCACTTGTGGTGTGCAATTTATCCCACTTGGACGAGGCCTCTTCTTCCTGAGAACCACCATAAGACCCAATTACGCGCCTGATCTAGGGCGCGCAATTCAATTCCACACTTCACCACTAGCACACAATTGGTCCCCAGTTGAACCAGGTCTCTGAAACCCAAGACCGCCCTTACTCCTCAATTATTCGCATAGATCTGTGCGCATAATTGGATTACGCTCTCCCCATAGGGCACATAATTAGTTCCATGGCATATTAGAATTAGGACACCCAGTTGAGCCAGTCAGTCGACCATTCGCTAGTTGGTGACTGATTTCTAGTGGATTACACGCCCTGGATAGGGCACGCAATTCAATTCCATGCCAATGAGCATGTACGCAATTCACTAATTACGCACTTGCCCACGGGCACGTAATTAACCCATTACCTATAAAAAGACCCCCCCACCTCACCAATCACACATAATTTTCATAGCAATCTCTCCTCTCTTAAGTTTAACTCTTCTTAGATATTTGAGGTTCTCAATGAAAAGGGTTGAGTTGCTCTCTAGACCTCTATAACTAAAGCCTCTTTCCTAGGAATCCTAGGTAGTCAAGCTAGCAACACTGTCTATCTAGCCCTGACTCTCAAAAAAGTATAGGAGAGATAAGGGCCCTTAGCCTTAGATCTTTAGGAAACCCTTGCCCAATTCCTTAGCCAAGGGCCCAATTAGGTCTGCAATTTTTTAAGTCCTAACCACCCAATTTCCCCAAGGGAGCTTACGAAGAGTACTCGGGAACGGGGCCGATCCTCCTTACCATAGAGTGCCACAACCCCCTGACCGGTTTATAGTATGTATATATTTAAATTAAAATCAATCCTTAACCTATTCCAAGCGCACAATGGAAATTATAGCACTAGTGATAGGATCGATCCCACGAAGAAGTGAATATCTTCTTATAAATTTTTATATTCCTTTTCTAAAAACTATCTTTATCTTTTAAGTCCTAAACTACTGGAGAAATATGAATAAAACAATGAGTTCTTTAATCTATTTGCATAAAAATAAATCCTAATCTATTTGCATAATAATAAATCCTAATCTATTTGCATAATAATAAATCCTAATCTTCCTTCTTCAGATTGAGGTTGTCAATCTCAACCTTCAGCTATCGAATGTTTACAAATTTAAAATTCCGTTACACCATATTGTACCCTTCCAGAATTTGGTTGTCAATCAAAAGCTAAAATTGTTCAACACAGTTTTAATCTAATCAACAATCTCCTAAAATTTGGGCGTCAATCAAATTCAAAAAAATTAAAGATGAAAAAGTAAAATTGTTACACTAATTTGCAAACTTTAACCTGAGTCGTCAATTCAAATCAAAATTCAAAGATGTTTACAAAGCATATAGAATCTAAACTAAAAATAAAACAAAATCTAAACTAGAAAGCAAAAGAAGAACCTTCCAAAGGGCTAATCTTTCAGCTTCCTCAGCTTTGGTTGTCAGGCAAGACCTCAGAGAACTTTGGATGATGTTACTTTGTAAATACTAAACTACTTTGATCGGGAGAAAGCACAGACCTTAGTTGTCAATTGATGCTGTGAAATTCTTCGATGGTTTGTTCCTATACCGGGGTCTCTTATTTATAGATCATAAGGAGTCGATTTATAGAGTTCTAATTCTAATAAAAGAAACTACTAAAATATAAGATTCCTAATATAACTCTAATTCTAATTTTATTCTTCCTTGCTTTTAACGGTTGGTGTGTTCCGGATTTCTTTCCTTGATAATAGCAGTAGAGTCTTTAGGAGTCTATCTTCGTAAATCTCTCAGATCCGTGATTCGCCAAACTTCTAATTAAAGAGTTCTTCTAATTCTGTTCTTGGCGGTGGAAATTCTCATGTGATTAGCAGCAATAGAAGTAGTCGGAAATCTTCTATATCGTAATCCTAAATCATGATTATTCTTTTTTTCTTTTCTTAGAAAATCATAATTCACGATTTTCTATTTATTGTAGCTTCCTCAGTAGACGATCTTCTAATTCACAATTCTTCTGTATCGCCTTTTACTCTTTTGTCACTTTCTGAAGAATCGTCTTTTGAAGAATTGTAAATTACAATTTCTCATTTTTCTCTTCTTTAGTATCAGTATTAGCGCACAATTGTAAAATAAGATTTCTCAGCTTTCAGTAGGTGGCAAATCGTCTTCTTATGCTCAATCGTGTTTTTTCTGCTTTTTGAGTTCATTTTGATGAATATCAACACTTTGGCTCTCTTTTACTATTTTTCTTTAATATCTGCACATCAACATCTTGTTAGTAGTAAACTAACTCCTAGCATTACTAATTTAAGCGTTATAAAATAGAATATTATGTGACTGATCACACCCCCAAACTGAAGCTTTGCTAGTCCCTAGAAAACAAGGAAATATAAACTAAGAAATTAAATGCCACTTTCGTAGGGAGCACGATTGCATTTAGCAGATGCATCAAGCCTTCAAACCCTTAGGTGATCCCTAGTAGAGGAGTTATAGTCTCCTAAAGGTTTTCAGTGAAGTTACCTACAAACTTCAAAATATATTTTTAGATTTTCAGGAATTCTCAAAGCTAAAAAGAAACAAGTTAAAAATCTATACTAATTTTATACACTAAATTAATTAATCAATCATCATAAGGTTATTATGATTTTCAAAAATTTCAAATCTATTATCCTTAACTTTCCATCGTCGTAGTCATCCTTCATCCGAACTCCAACACTTTCAATTCATAATAAGCACAAAGCGTATATCAGTGAAAAGTTTATTCATAATAGATTTTTCTAAACTGCAGTTTTTAGAAAACATTTTTATCCAAACTCTCACTATTGGTATACACTCAAAAAGAATATCGAAATTTTAGGTTCTCAAAATATGTATATATAATAAATTTTCCAAGAATGCAAGACTAAAAATGTAAATCTCATGGAATAAATAATCAATTCTGTTCAAATGATTTCTTTATTCATTCATAATATTGATTTCATATATCTCTACTAGATTCATACTTGTGCAAATTACAAATCAAAAAAGTCTTCCCTTCGTCTTGTAATGGGGCTTTAGGTTTCAGAAGGTTTTCAAAGAAAAGGCAAAAAGGTTTCAAAAGTTCTCTGAGAATTTAGCTCTTCTTTTTCCTATTCTTCTTCTTTCTATTTCTATTTCAGTAAGTATCCTGGTATTGGTAACTTCTTCCCATTTTTCTTTTCTTATGTAAATCCCATTTCTCCTCTTTTTTTTCTCGGCTTGGAAATTTTATGCTTTTCTTTTCAGAATCGTCTCTTTTTTTTTCTAAATCATTTTTTTTTTCTTTTCTTTTCCCATATTTTTCTATTATATATATATTTTTTCAGTTGTACCTATTTTCGGCAGATCCCTTATCTGTTGATTCATACTCCTTTCACTCCCTCTTCTTCCCTTCTTTCCTTCTGAATTCTTAGAAATTGTATGGGTTAAAGGTAGAAAACTTTAGCTAGTACATATGGTTAAAGATTTATAAAAGTTTGGTATAAGAAATTTCATTTCAAGCTTCTAATATGGGTTCAAAGGATAAAATATTCTAGGATTTTGGCTTTTTGGCTTTGGTTTAAACAAAAGATGACCTTAAATCATCTTTACGATTTACTAGCATAGATACCTTATTGCTTTGATACATTTAATAGATAGTTTTAAATGAACAAACCATCATATTAACAGATTATTTTGATTCTAAGTTCAATAATATAAAATTTTACTTGTAAATAGTAAAAATTCAAGAACAAATTAGGTTGAATGGAAACTGTCTCTCTCTAAGAATAAAAGTGGAAAATATTAGCTCAAAAGCCCACTGGTTTATAATTTTGAAACTCTAATCTAAAATATTGCAGTTTTGATCAATCGTATAATTTCAAACATTTGTTCTAATACAGTGTTCTGAAGATGCTAAACATGAATTGCAATTATTCTATTTTGATTGTTGAACTAATACTATGATAGATTGTTAAGTTTTATAGATTCCTAATTGTTTTCTTATCATAAATTCGCATATAATGATTAACTTATTTTGCTAATAACTAGAAAAAAAAAATTTATGCACAATTTATGCAAAATGCAAATCAAATTAAACAAATTATACAAACTAATAAACAAACTATTATAAACAAAAGTTGTTTATCCCCCCAAACTTAAATAAGACAATGTCCTTATTGTGCAAAACAGGGGACACAGTAAAATTTTTGTTTCGGTGAGGATTAGAATGCAATAAATCCATACGATCACTCGAGAATATAATATTGTACAGCAGGAAATATCTTACGATTGATTGTGTTTTACCATGATTTAGATTGTAACATACTTGCTGGGGAAAAAAATTTGACTAATGCAAAATAAAAAAATTAGTTTACATATTTTACAGGATTTTGCTACGGATGAGTCGGTAGCTCGACGGAGCCCACGAGTATATCAGACATACTCAAGGTCTGCCAGTGATATAGTGATCACTGGTCGTTCTTCGGTTGGAAAAAAAATTTCATGGTTCCATATCCTCATTTAAGAATTAAGAGGGGAGATATGAACAAAATATGTGCTCTCCTCTAATTTTTTTGGGTTTTTAAAAAAAATTGACGGTCCGCTGAAAGCATTAGGAAAAGGTAACCTCGGTATATATGGGACTTCAGTCACAATATTGGGCACACTATCTTTACTATTTTTTTACGATCTATTTTCAATTTCTATTATTTTTAGTTTCTTTGGTGGGGAAACATCTGCTTTAATTTCAGGCTCACTATCCTTGGTCTCGAGGACGACTACTAACGTAAGCATCTCCACCTTGTTATCAACAGTCTCACCACTTCTTAAAGGTTGAACAGCTTGGATCTATTCTGGGGGAATTGATGTATCTCCCACAAAAACTTGTCCTCTCGGGTTACTCACAGGTTGTGACTGTAACTAGTTGCTCTCTTGTTCCACCAATTGCGTAGCTAGCTACTCAACTTGGGCTTCCAGCTTCGTAATGGATTGTGTGTGCTAATGTAAAACTTGAGAGAATTGAGCGAGCTGGGATAAATCTTTGGAACGTTGATGCCACTGTTGCTGTAAATCCCTAAGGACTTGAACAACTGTGTCATCAAATCCGCTGCTCGAAGGATTGAACTATTATTGCTCATATGGCTGATATGGTCTCATGAGTGGTAAGTAGGTTTGTTGGAAATTCTGTGCAGGAGTATAGTTTGTCTCAACAACAGATGGTCCCTATTGTTGGCCACTAGTGGAGTCATAATTAAAACAAGGATGGTTACTCCACTGCTACTTATACGTGTTACCATATTCACTCCAGTGGAATGCATATGCCCATTCCCAATCTATCATCTTTAGGGATAGTGGAGTAACAGGGCAATTAAACACTCATTATTGGAATGAGTGTGGTGCATAAACCAAAGAGAATATAATAATAATTTAATTTAATTTATTTATATATTTTTTTTAATAAAAAATCTTCATTATTAAAATTTTGCCAAAAATAGCAAATTCCAATAAACATATCAAAATAAAAATACGTAATAAAAGAAGTATTCTATAAAAAATTTGGCCCAAATCGAGTTTAGAATCACCTCTTAACCACTAAAGGAAATATTACTAAAAAAGGAAAGAAATAACTAAAAAAGGAGATTTGGAAGGGTAATCAATTGATTTTGGGCTCGAAAAAAACTTGACCGGCTTATAGTATGTATATATTTAAATTAAAATCAAACCTTAACCTATTGCAAGCGCACAATGGAAATTTTAACATTAGTGATAGGATTGATCCCACGAAGAAGTGATTATCTTCTTATAGATTTTTATATGCATTTTCTAAAAACTATCTTTATCTTTTATGTCCTAAACTACTGGAGAAATATGAATAAAAGAATGAGTTCTTTAATCTATTTGCATAAAATAAATCCTAATCCTCCTCCTTCAGATTGAGGTCATCAATCTCAACCTTCAACTATCGGATGATTACAAATTTAAAATACCGTTACACCGTATTGTAGCCTTCTAGAATTTGGTCGTCAATCAAAAACTAAAATTCTTCAACACAGATTTAATCTAATCAACAATCTCCTAATATTTGGGCGTCAATCAAATTTGAGAAAATTAAAAATGGAAAACTAAAACTGTTACACTAATCTGCAAACTTTAACCTGAGTCATCAATTCAAATCAAAATTTGAAGAGGTTTACAAAGCATATAAAATCTAGACTAAAAATAAAATAAGATCTAAACTAGAAAGCAAAAGTAGAACCATCCAATGGGTTGATCTTTCAGCTTCCTTAGCTTTGGCTGTCAGGCAAGACCTTAGAGAACTGTGGACGATGTTACTTTATAAATCCTAAACTACTATGATCGGTAGAAAACACAAACGTCAGTTGTCAATTGATTGTTAGTCACTGAAAAATGCCATTTTTTACCTCCTAACCTAGCCTTTATTACACCTTGGAGCCATCTAATAATTGTCTTTTGAGCATGTTTTGTAGTTAAGAATAAAACTGTAGCTTAGTGCAACAGTCCACACTTTAGAGGCCAAGAGGAGAGGATTAAAAGCTAAATCTTGGAGCTGTTTGAAGACCATAAAGTACACCATGGTGGTACACACCATAGTGATCATTTGGATTGCCTATGTGGGCCTTAGAAGTCCAACAGATGAAAGGAAGCTTGCCCCAAGTAGAGGAGACTGTTGCAGCAAGCTCTGCACAGAAGTAGACAATCACAGAGGAGCTGTCGCGAAGTTGAATTTGCTCTGAAAATCCTCTCGCACAGTTTTCATGAAGCTCAAGCCTGCACTGAGTAAAAAACTCGCGCAGATCTACTCAGTTCGCTATAGAAAAGCTTCAGAAAAGCACCTTGCACAGTCCTCACGAGGATTAAAACTTCAGAAGATTTATGTCGCACAGATCTCATGCAGACCTTACGCACTTCAAAGACGGAACCAGCCACGCAAGAAGCACATGTCATCCTGGTTATCATCTGCGTGAAGCTCAAAATCCATCCTCGTGAGCTACAATTCAGCCTAGCGAGATTCTCGCGACCTGGGCTTCCTAGAGCCTCATCTGCGTGAACTATGCTATTCACAGTGAAGTGAACTTTGAGAGCTCTTCTTCAGTAGCAACTCTAGCTATGCTAGAGCCACGTGAGAAGCAAACCAAGTAAATCTAACCTTGCGAGGCACAGGCTCCCTACTTCTCAGTCCATACACAGGGGTATTCTTGGGATTCCATAGCAGTTAGGGCACACATCCCGAGGTGCCAAGCTGCTTCCCACTTCCCGAGGCAAAGTTTGCCACAAATGGGTCATGACAGTAGCTAAAATTAGGGCATTTCTCTTCTATTTTCTAATTGGCCAAGGCACAAGATATTTTTTGGAGGAATTGTATTTAAGCTGTAGTGTTTAGCATAAATGTATCTAACTTTTTACCCTAATTTGGTGCTTGCTCAGGTCAGTTAGGGTTAGGGTTAGGTCATCTTCTTTTCTTTTTCTTCTTTCCTTAGCACAACAACAACGTTGGGCTAAGTTCATTGTAGAGGCTAGGGTTATTTCTGCATTATAATTGGTTTTGTAATATAGAGTGAGCTATTTTGGGATTCTTTGCAAAGGCTACTATCTTGAGGGCCGTCATTGTAAGTTCTCTTTTAAGCAATGAAATTCCAAGTTTAATGCTCATTTAATCTTCATTCTTTCTATGTTCTTCACATGAATCTATACGGGATTTATACACCCATTGTTGCTTGAGCTTGTAGCCCTGCAACGATGGTGACAACAGTAATATTCATGTTCTATCTCCTTCATTTGTGATAAGGATAACTGTTGGGATAGCCTGTGGCCATTCAAGTGGGCAGGGTATAGCCCTAGGGCTGGTCTAGATCACATGGTCAACCAAGGCATTGTGCTTGGCCATGTGGTCTCCCCTAGAGGCATTGTGGTTGATAGAGCAAAGGTTGACTTAATCTCACACTTGCCCCCACCAAAAATAGTCAAACAAATCAGGTCTTTGTTAGGACATGCAGGATTTTACAGAAGGTTCATCAAAGACTTCAGCAAAATTTCCAAACCTCTATCCCACATGCTGTGTCAAGATGTGCCATTTAATTTTGATCCTGACTCTCTTGATGCTTTTGAGGTGTTGAAGAAATGTTTAACCACTACCCCTATGATCCAAGCCCCTGACTACTCCCTACCTTTTGAATTAATGTGTGATGCATCAGACCAAGCGGTGGGTGCTACTTTGGGTCAAAGGAAAGATAAGTTGCCTATTGTGGTTTATTATGCCAATAAATCACTAACAGAAGCTCAGTTGAATTATAAAACAATTGAGAAAGAGCTTCTGGCAGTAGTGTTTGCTGTGGACAAATTTAGATCCTATCTACTTGGGTCTAAAATTGAAGTCTTCACTGATCATCCTGCCCTCAAGTACCTACTAACTAAGAAAGATGCAAAGCCAAGGTTGATTAGATGGATCCTCCTACTACAGGAGTTTGATCTTGAAATCAAAGACAAGAAATGAGTAGAGAATGTAGTGGATGATTACCTGTCCAGGATTTTAGTTGAAAAGTTTGCTTCTACACTTGTTGGAGATTCATTCCTTGATGAGCAATTGTTTTCCATCCAGTCAGTCGTCCCTTGGTTTGCCAACATAGTCAATTACGTAGTTGTAGGTAGGATTCCCTCCCACTGGTCCAGGATGGACAAGGACTTGTTCTTCTCACAAGGCAAATTTTTTTTGTAGGAGGATCCTTACCTGTTCAAGTACTGTACAGACCAAGTCATTAGGAAGTGTGTCACTGATAGTGACATCCATAGTATTCTTAGCATGTGCCATGAAAATGCCTTTGGGGGTCACTTTAGTAGGAAAAAGACAGCGGCAAAGGTGCTGTAGTGTGGGTATTATTGGCCTTCCTTGTTCAATGATGCCTATGCACACTGCCAAGCATGTTTAAGATGTCAGAGGATGGGTGACATTTCCAAGAGAAATTCAATGCCACTGCAACCCATCCTTGTTGTAGAGTTGTTTGATATATGGGGAATTGATTTCATGGGCCCTTTTCCTCCTTCAATGGGATACAATTTTATCCTTGTGGCTGTGGATTATGTTTCCAAATGGGTGGAAGCATCTGCCACAAGGACAAATGATCATAAGGTTGTCCTCAAATTTATGAAGGAAAATATTTTCTCCAGATTGAGCACCCCTAGAGCCATCATCAGTGATCGGGCAGCCGCTTCTATAACAAACACTTTGAGAGCTTGCTCAGGAAGTATGTCGTTACTTAGAGGATTGCAATCCCATATCACCCACAAACCAGTGGGCAAGTGGAGATTTCCAATAGGGAAATTAAGCATATCCTGTAGAAGACAGCTAGGACTGATTGGAAGGATTGGGCTATGGAGCTTAGTGATGCATTGTAGGCCTATAGGACAACCTATAAGACCCAATTAGAATGTCTCCATTTAGATTAGTCCATGGCAAAGCTTGCCATCTGCCAGTAGAGTTGGAACACAAGGCTTTTTGGGCCATTAAGAGCTTGAACTTGGATCTAACTATGGTTGGTGTAAACATGAGATTGCAGCTATCTGAGCTGGAGGAGCTATGGTTGGATGCTTATTCAAATGCAAGGATTTATAAAGAGAAAATCAAAGCATTCTTTGATAAGAACCTCCTCAGGAAAAAAATTCATGATGGAGGTAAGGTATGGCTTTTCAACTCCAAGCTTTAGTTCTTTCATGGTAAGCTGAGAACCAGATAGGATGGACCTTTCGCTGTCATCCATGCATACCAATCAGGAGCTATGAAGATTATGGACCCCACCTCTGGGAGGATTATGAAGGTGAATGGTCAGAGACTCATGCTGTATGTGGAAAATTCAATGGAGTCCACTGCAACCATATACCTTCAAGAACCTTCCAAATGATGAGTGATCCCCAGCCATGTATATTGTGTAACATAACTATGTTTTTGTGTGTCTTAAAATTTTATATGCATGTTTTTTTTGTTAGACTCTAAATCTGTCCACTTAATGTCTGCTAATGTGATATGTGTTTTGGATAAATTGGGTGCATGCACCATGACTTGAGCATATGTCTAGTTTGTTGAGGAGAAAAAAGGGATGTGACAAAAAACTGTGTGCTAACGCACATGGCAGTGGGCCTGGCTGCTCAAGATTGAAAAATCTGTGCATATAGCATCTCGCGAGGCTCATCTTCTTATTGACTCATCTTCGTGAGAGCCTCGCGAGGTTCTAATTTTTCACCGAAAAGGCCTGTCACGCAGATCAAAGTGAACTACGCGAGTTCATTCCTAGTCTATGTGAATTCGCGAGGATCATTTTCACTTGATTTATTCTCGCGAGATTCACGCGAGATCTTCATGAGGTTCAGGTTCTATGATTTAAAACCCCTCGCCAAGTTCTTTCACTTCAATCTTCTGCCAAAGCTCTTGAACCCACTGTCGACCAGACCTCTCATCTTCTCCTTCCACTATCAGAACTGCTCCACCATCCATCGTTCACTCTTGCACTTTGCTCAACTTCAAAAGCCGCACATTTTGCACCTGGAAAAGTCATATTTGGTCCACTGGGCACTCACAAATTTGAAACCATACCAGTTTGGGGTAAGATTCTCAATTTTCTTTAGCTATGTCTATTGGCCTGTTGTGCCTGGATAATAGTTGAATTTTTGGGAGGAGATTTGATTAAGAGACATTTGAGAGTTGTAGGCAACCTTGGGTTTGTGAACTGAAGGGTTACAAATCTTTGTTTTGAACAAATGGCCTCCAGCTCCTCATTTTTTTATAACCTATATGCACTGTTGAACCCTCCACAAACTGGCAAACCAACTCCCACCAGAAAATCCATGAGGATTGCTACATCCTCTACTATGGAGGCCACTGATGTCCTAATGCCCCAAGTGGAGAACCCAAAAAGGGGGTTGGACTTAAAAAGATTGCCAGGGCTATCACCAAAAGCCCCAAAAAATCAAAGAAACAGAAAAATGGTAAAAAGGATGCCTCAGAGATAGAACCCCTAATAACTCCCAGTAAATTCATGGCTCCCATTAAATTGGAGCCTGAGACTACCTTTGAGAAGGAATTTTTTAGAAAAGAGCTCTTGGCTGCTGCAGCCATTGAATTTCTGACCAAGGCCTCCTTGTAACCTTTGTTGACATATTTAAAGGAGTTGGTGTTCCCCAGACTAGTGCAATTGTTATACCAAAACATCAGGGTGAAGAATTCTGATGCTGGATACCCTAGGCTATTAGTCCTAATTCATACACAGCTAAGATCCATTTAGTGGGGAGAAATTATGAAGGAGAATAAAATCAATGGCTCCATGAATTTAGCAAAATAGGATATGATCCACTGCTTATTAACCATCATGATTCCTCAAAATGAAGGGCCATGATCTCAGCAGTTCCAGATGGGGGAAAATGAATAAAGGCAAAGGAAAACAGCCCATCTAGAGAAAAAATTTATGATTTTATAATTTTTTTTTTTTTTTTTTTGGATCAACCCGGGCTCAACAAGAGTCCTTACTTACTATTGTTGAAAAATAATAAGAAATTTTAATTTGTATTTTTATTTTCTTCTATTTTTTTTTTTGGTTTTGTTGAGTAATTAAAAAAAATTAGAATGACAGCAAACACAGCAAAATTGCTGGCCAAAAGAATTTAAAAATAGAAAATGAATACAAAGGAGAAGGAGAAGCAAACTCAATCAAATCTGCTCCTGCTGCAATCCATTTGCTCCTCGTTTGGCAGCTACTCCAAATCTGCAAAAGTTCAACAACTGCAACAGTACCTTATTCAAGCATATTGACAAAAACACAAAGAAAAACTCAAACTGCAGCCTCATTTATGCAAAAATGCAAAAGGCTACAACAACATTTATTCAAACATCTTGAAGGCAGAAAATAAAAACTCAGAAAAATCAGAAATTCTGCTACAGTAAAATAGGTTTTCTGTACAAAAACTTCAACAGACATTTAATCAAACAGGTGGAATGCACTCTAAAAATTTAAAAACTAATCAACAATAAAAACTAAAAAAATCAGATCTACAAAAAATGAAAAACTCAAATCTACTATCTAGATCAAAACTCCCCGACAGCGGCGCCACAAACTTGTTGGGGGATTTCAGTGTGCTAATTATTGTGTAATGATAAAAGCAAAATAAAATTAAAGTAAAATAAAGGATGCGCTCAGCACATCTAAAATATCCTAGACCTACAAGATACAGGGTCCATTTATAGCAAGTTTTAATAAGTAAGAGTTTGTCCCACAGGGAGTTGTGATCTAAACCTAGATAGGTGTATAGTAGACCTCCAGATCTGGCTACAGATCTGGTAATTCTAAGGAGAAAGAGAGCTTTTCGGGTGTCACTAGATCTAATTCTACAAAACTGAAATATAAAATTAAATCTAAAAGATGGAGGAAGATGGATGGAAAAATAAAGATCAAATGGTGAGAAATAGACAGCTAAGGCCTAGTTTTCATTGCAAAACAGATCAAGATCTGAGAATATGTAGCCATCCTTCATTTGGCTACAAGCATAAATGCAAGGTATAAGAATCTGATCTAGACCGGTGGTTCGGATTCATCTTAAGGCTATGATCTGTCCACTTCAATGGTCACAGATCATCCAATAGATTTCCTCCATCCCTGGTTTGGATTGATCTTACGGTTATGATCTGTCTACTTAAATTGTCACAGATCATCTAATAGATTTTCTCCATTCCAATGGCTTCGATCAGAATAAGATAATCACTATAGATGCTATGGATGCAAGGCCACAGGCACAGACACCCACAGGCATATCAAACCCAGGGAAATTAGATGGTCATCAAGAGATCTACCAGTTAAGTGGGTGAGCTGATTAACAAACTCCTCTACACAAATCCAATCAAGAATCTAATGGGACCACAAGATCTTTAGATTTAACTAAGCTTTAAAATCAACAATTTATTGTTTAATAAAAAATAACTTACAATAACATTGTTACCAGATTTGTAGTTTGTGAATCGATCCATATTTCTTCATGCCGAAATTACAATTAAAAACCAGATCTGAGCTGCTACCTAGAACTAATCCAACCGGCTGGATTAGAAAGAGCAGGGGGAAGAAAAAAGAAAACTAAAACCTAAAACTAAACCTAAATGAGCTAAGGAGAACTCAGGTTATTCCTTTGTTCCTACTTTCCTTGCTGAAGAAAAATAGCATAATAGATGGGTATTTATACATATGCATCGATCCATGTGCCTTGAGTTGCAGCCAATCAGAGAGCAGAGGACTCAATTCTGTTATGCACAGCTGAGGTGTCTTCATTTCGGCCAAGGAAAATTGCATGTGGATTGTTGTCCCATGTGCAGAGTTTTGTGCCCAGCTGATGTGTCTTTGCAGCTCTCAAAAATGCCCCTGTCGACCACTGATATTTGCTAATGGAACCCGAGAAAAATCCCTGCGATGTGTGGGACATTGGGATGTCTGCCCTAGAAGCATTGGAATCCCCAAAATGTCCCTAAAGGGTGAAATAGATGGCTGGAACCCGTTCCTCGATAGGTTGGAACTTCAGAACTTCAATCTCGATAGGTTTAGGCAACTGTTCGATAGGTCGGAGCTTCAGAACTTCAATCTCAACAGGTTCAGGCAACTGTTCGATAGGTTGAATGGGCTTTAGGTGTGCATTCGACAGGATCTTGACAGGTTCATTCAACCATTCGACAGGATGCTCGATAGGTTCATTTTCAGCATCATAACCTCTCGAAAAGTTCTCTACAGGTTTAAACAACCATTGGATAGGTTGCGACAGGTTCAAACAACCATTCGATAGGTCGCGACAAGTTCAAACATCGATTCGATAGGTTGCAACTGTTCAATTTTAGGCTTTTTTTCAGCACTGTAGCTTGATTTCAGCACATACCAGCTCGTGGGGTTCAACCGATCACTCGAGAGGTTGGATCTTATCATTTTAAACCACTCGAGGGGTTGGTTTTAAACATGAACCACTCATGGGGTTCACTAAATCATTCATTTAAATCATTCGAGTGGTTGCACCAACCCTCTAAACTGCTCGAATTCTTCAAGTTTGCAGCTGTGCTGCTCATGGGCTTCCATCATCAACTCGAGTAGCTGACTTCAACACTTAAAGTACTTGAGTGCATTAATGTTGTAGCTGTAATATGCCACTTGAATTGCTCTGTAGTTGTTCGCATAAAATGCCTTGAGGTGCTTGTTTGCTGCTGTCTTCCATCCAAGGTGCTGCCTTGCTATAAACACAAAATATTGTATTACTGCATAGCACCTCATTAACTTTTGGGCTTCACCACTCTCTTCTCAGCAAGTCTTCAAGGGCCCCAAAGTATGCTAAAAATCCCCAGTGGTGTGAACCACCATGGTGCCTTTTCAATAAATCCATCAGCTCCACTGGTAAACACAAAATTCCTTCTTCTTGGCTTCAAAATAATGGATTGCTGCATTAAGCTCTTATTTTGCTGTTATCTATAAAAACACACTTAAAAGACATTATTAACATGCTCAAAGGTCCATCATAGGTCAGGTTAAGGGGTAGAAAGTGGTATATTTCAGTGCTCAACACACAGTTCTCACGAAGCTCAAGCCTGCAGTGAATAAAAAACTCGCGTACATCTTGCTTAGTGCACTGTATAAAAGCATCAGAAAAGCACCTCATGTAGTCCTCGCGAGGATTAGAACTTCAATAGATTTACGTTGCACAGATTTCGCACAGACCTCACGCACTTCAAAGATGGAACCAGCCACGCGAGAAGTGCATGTCATATTGGCTATCATCCACGCGAAGCTTAAAATCTATCCTCGTGAGCCGCAATTCAGCCTAGCGAGATCCTCGTGACCTGGGCTACCTAGAACCTCATCTGTGTGAACTGTGCTCTTCACAGCAAAGTGAACTTCGCAAGCTCTTCTTTAGCAGCAACTCCAGCCATGCGAGATCCATGTGAGAAGCAAATCAAGTAAAGCCAACCTCGCGAGGCACGGGCTCCCTACTTCTCAGTCCATACACAGGGGTATTCTTAGGATTCCACAGCAATTAGGGCACACATCCCGAGGTGCCACGCTATTTCCCACTTCCTGAGGCAACACTTGGCCACAAATGGGTCATGACAACAGCTAAAATTAGGGTATTTCTCTTCTATTTTCTGATTGGCCAAGGCACAAGATAGTTTTGGTGGAATTGTATTTAAGCTGTAGTGTTTAGCATAAATGTATCTAAGTTTTTAAACTAATTTAGAGCTTGCGTAGGTCAGTTAGGGTTAGGGTTAGGTCATCTTCTTTTCTTTTTCTTCTTGCCTTAGCACAACAACAATGTTGGGCTAAGTTCTTTGTAGAGGCTAGGGTTATTTTTGCATCGTAATTGGTTTTGTAATATAGAGTGAGCTGTTTTGGGATTCTTTACAAAGGCTGCTCTCTTGAGGGCCATCATTGTAAGTTCACTTTTAACCAATGAAATGCCAAGTTTAATGCTCATTAAATCTTCATTCTTTCTATGTTCTTCACATGAATCTATATAGGTTTTATGCACCCATGGTTGCTTCAGCTTGTAGCCCTACAACCATGGTGACAACAATAATATTCATATTCTATCTCCTTCATCTGTGATCAGGATAACCTCTGGGATAGCCTATGGCCATTCAAGTGGGCAGGGTATAGCCCTAGGGCTGGTTTAGATCACAGGGCTAAGATGGATTATTTTTTTTTGCACTTGAGCATGTAGCCAAGTGAGAGATTGTTACAGGGCCAAACTCTCCCTTGTTTTGCATCATCTTGATCAGTGTTTGGATTTGAGTTTTTGTAGAGATAACAGAATTGTGAGTTGGGTCATTGCAGGCCATTTGTAGCAATGACCAGTTGAGTTTAAAGCCCCATTCAACATGGGATTTCTTGTGGTTTGCACTTGACTTTCTAGGATTGTTTGCTCCTATGAATGCATGAGCTTGTAGTCTTTCAAACATAGTGTTCATGTTCTAATTTAATCCATTGACTGGATGAAATCCCTGGGATATGCTGTAACCATTATTGTTGACAGCATATAACCCAATGATCAGTCCATACCTCTGGGTTAGGTTAGATTCTTCTACCTAGCAGATGTTCTTGTAGCCATCTGAAGGACTGTTGCAGATCTGGTTCTAGCAGTGAGATGCATTGCTGATTTAACCTTAGCTGTCTATTTTTCTTCATTTTTACTTTATTTTCTCACTCCATCATCATCATCCTTCTTTCTCCCTTTCTTTAGTTTTATTTTCTATTTTTAAAGTAGTGTAGATAGTGACACCCCAAACTCCCTTCCTTTAGGATTGCCAGATCTGCTGCCAGATCTGGAGGTCTATTATACAATCCTTATGGTTCTAGATCCGATTTCCCTGTGGGATAACCCTTTCTTATCAAAACTTGCTACAACAGGCCCTGGATCTTACAGGACTGTGTGTTTTTAGATTGTTGTTTTCATCCATTTTACTCCACCTTTTGATTTATTTATGACACCATATTTTTGCCACACATTTTCTTATAAAACAATCAGCAATTCTAAAAATAATCCAACATTAATGATGTGAAATTCTTCGATGGTTTATTCTTATACCGGGCTCTCTTATTTATAGATCATAAGGAGTTGGTTTACAGAGTTCTAATTCTAATAAAAGAAACCACTAAAATATAAGATTCTTAATATAACTCTAATTCTAATTTTATTCTTCCTTGGTTTCAACGGTTGATGTGTTTCAGATTTGTTTTCTTGATAACAACAATAGAGTCCTTAGGAGTCTATCTTAATCAATCTCCCAGATCCGTGATTAGCAAAATTTCTAATTAAAGAGTTCTTCTAATTTTGTTCTTGGCGGTAGAAATTCTCACGTGATCAGCAAAAATAGAAGTAGCAGGAAAGCTTCTATAATCGTAATCGTAAATCATGATTATTCTTTTTTTTATTTCTTTCTTAAAAAATCCTATATCACGATTTTCTATTTATTGTAGCTTCCTCAATAGACGATCTTCTAATTCACAATTCTTCTATATCGCCTTTTACTTTTTTGTCGCTTGATGAAGAATCGTCTTTTGAAGAATCGTAAATTACGATTTCTCATTTTTCTCCGCTTTGGCTTTAGTATTAGCGCTCAATCGTAAAATATAAATTCTCAGCTTTCAGTAGGTGGCGAATCGTCTTCTTACGCTCAATCATCTTTTTACTGCATTTTGAGTTTATTTTGATGAATATAACACTTTGGCTCTCTTTTACTATTTTTCTCCCTTTCTTTAGTTTTATTTTACTATTTTGATGAATATTAACACTTTGTTAGTATCAAACTAAGTCGTAGCATTACTAAGTTAAGGGTTATAAAATGGCATATTATGTGACTGATCACACACCTTTTTTTGATAGATTAGGAAAATCAAACTAGATAGACCTTAGGCAATCCATGGCTACTGAAGTCGGTTGGCTGACGATCAATAAAGGAGTCGACCCGCATCTCCGTGTGTGTGATCACTGATGTGTTGCAACATTGATAAATATCTGTAGCTGCCGATCACATCAACCCAGGTACCCTCTATTTTAAATTCACCTTTTCCTTTCAGTATTTAATATTTCATAGTTTATTATTTTATCACTTTTTGCCTGTAGAAGAAAGAAAAGAAAACCTAGGAAAAACCTAGAGAGACAGACAGACACCAGCATGGCCACCTGAGATGCCATCAATTGGGTGGAGAGTTAGGACGGGGTGCTGGGCCAAGGGGATTAGGGTAAAGGACTCTCCCTCCAGACTGCACCATAGTTGGCGCAGCCGCCTCTGCAACATGGCAGAAATCAATCGAATCTCAACCTTCTACCATTGAATCCAGCCCATCTCACTTTGAATGTGCCTCTCCTTCTAAGCTAGATTTGTAAGATTTTTCTCTAGAACCTTGGCGTTCTCCTCCCTTTCGATGATACGATAAAGGGCTCTACGAACCTTGGACAGGTAATATTCTTCGGCCATGGTGAAGGGGGTTTGGAGACGAAATGCAAAAGAAATGGTATGGAGTGAGGATTAAATTGATGGATGGCTAGACGACATTTTTATTGGAATACGAACAACCGCTAATGCAATAACTTTGGAGAAGACTGCGTAAAAAGACATCACACACCATAATTTCAAACTCCTCGAAATCATAATAAATTAAACCCCTTATGTGGAGAAGCGTCATCGCCTTTAATTGAAGTGCTGACATTTCAATTATGAGGCGATGACGCTTCGACTAAGAAGTGCTAACGCTTTTAACAATAGGCACCATGGGGAAGATCAAACAGTGGCACGCTTCAACGCATGAAAGAATTACCATAGTCAACATGTAGAAAGTGTGGGAGACCAACGCGTTTATGATGGGAATACGAACAACCATTGCAATAAATTTAATGTCATCCCACCCTACCATTTATACACTGCTTCTATCGTAGATTTGAATTCAGTCACTAACCATGGCAAGCAAGCCCATCACACGGGAACAGATCTAACACATCGAACAAAGACAAGCCCGAAGGAAAAGCGATCCCTCAGACCGTCTGGACTAGATAATCTAGAACGAGATTAACCAGCTCCGGCGACTGTTGGCTAGGAAGGAGGCTCTAGAGAGGGAGTTAGGGTATATTCCTAATGTTGGGCATCAACCTCAATACCTCCCCCATCCCCATCCCCTCCAGATTCACCACCCTACATAGTTTCACTGTCTCCCGTTACACCCCCTCCAAATCTCAAGTAGGGGGTTTATCCCTAATGTTCATGCAACTACCTATTTTGTATAGGTTTTTCCTAGGATTTCTCTTAGTTGTATATTTTGGTTTAGCTCCTTGGTTGTAACTCATTTTTCAAGTAATTATTTTTTAATATAATGTATATATTTCGTTAGCTCATTTGGAGAGAACATGTTATTTTCTTGTTATTCTTACCAATCTCTTCATATGCATTGAGGACAAAGTTATCCCAAAAAGTTACAGATTTGAAGCAGTCGCTGCAAAAAATACGGATTGTTAATTGAAGAGCTGACGCTTCGAGTTAGAATCGATGAAACTTCGATTTAGAAGCGATGACACTTCATATTAGAAGTGATGACTTGTCTTATTGAAGCAAGATGAATATTAAGGCTGGCTCGCTACTTCCAACAATAAGAAGACATGCGCCTCATAATTAAGCGACAGTGCCTTGAATATTAGGGCTAGCATAGCGCTTTGACCAAGCGACAGAAATATTAGGGCTAGCTGAGGCGCTGGATTTGTTAATCATTGGATTTGTTAAATGACAGTGATTGTATTCAAAACTTATTTCTACTATAATGCCAGGAATGACGACAAGGCGTCTTTTTTAATTGGAAAAGATTGCATGAAAAGACAATTCGCTTCATAATTTGTATGAAGAAGCGATAGCGCCTTGAATATTAGGGCTAGCGCTTCGACCTAGCACCCTGAATATTTGGGTTGGCTGACGCGCTACCACTTCAAACATTAAGTGACATGCAACCCTTCATAAAGTGACAATGCCATAAATAATAGGGCACGCTTTGACCAAGCGACATGAATATTAGGGCTAGCTAAGGAGTTGTCGCTTCTAACAATAAATGACATGCGTCCCCGACAAGAATGAGAAAAGCAGAGATTGAATTCATATTAATGAGAAAAGTTGTGCGATATTCTCCCTCTTCATCAAATTAAATGAATGATATTGTATTTTTATAAAGTACTACTTACAAAAGTACATAGTAGAAGAAAGAAGAAGAAAACCTAAGAAAAATCTAGAGAGACAGACAAACACCAATACAGTTGCTTCAGACATCAAGAGGGTGGAGAGGTAGATGACTCTCCCTTTAGACTACGTCATAGTTCACACAGCTGCCTCTCCAACCTAGTAGAAATATCTTGAATCCCGACCAACTCCCTTTCAATCCCGTCCATCAAACTTTGAAATCGTAACTTCTTCTGGTCGAGAAGGGCGAGATGTAGCTCAAGAACCTCGGCCTTCTCCCTTTTAATGGGTCGATCAAGGGCTTTAAGGGCTTCGCTAATATTGGGCAGGTTGGGATCTTCTGCCATGGTGAAGGAGATTTGGTTTGGGGATGAAAGGCAAAAGAAAGGATATGGAGTGAAGATTAAACTGACGAAAGGCTAAAAGGTATTTTTATTGGGATACGAACAGCTGCTGTAATAAATATTGTTAGAAAAGACAGCATGAAAAAACAAACACTCCACAATTTCAAACTCCTTGAAATTCATAATAAACAAAATGCCGCTTACCATCAAGAAGCGTCATCACCCCTAATTTAAGCTATGATGCTTCAAATTATACGCGATGATGCTTCAATTTAGAACCAATGATGCTTCGACAAATGTCTTATTGAAGCGCTGACGCTTTTAACAATAAGCGCCATGGGTAACATCAAGCAACGGCACACTTCTTATCGTAATTCAAAGATTTATGAAATCCCTTTGGTGAGAGTGCACCATAATGATAAAAATAGTCTATTTAATAAAGTTGCATGACAAATTGCTATTTAAAGGGCATCATAGCGCTTAGTTTTTTCCTTCTTCTCTATCTCGTTGGATTAGCATTTCATCTTCTCTATCTCATTGGATTAGCATTACATCTTCTTCAGCCCAGACTAAAATACGTCATAACGGTTTGAGGAGGAGTCACCGGCTAGCGCGCCAATTTTTAATCAGTTTCTACGATGGTTTGGTTATCGACATCCCCGATGACAATGAGCTGATTGTCGTCCCCGATAATGAGCATGTGGTTCCCCCTCCCCCTGGAGAAGTTATCATCATTTCGGACGATGACAACCTTCCCGTTATACTGGCGGTGGTGGGAGACCCCGAGCCCCTTCTTCTCCCAGCTCCAGAGTCGGCACTTCTTCTCTCGACTCTAGAGCCGGCTCTTCTTCTCCTGGCTCTAGAGCCGGCTTTTCTTCCTCGGCCTCCACTTCTTCCTCTTCCACCTCACGTACGACCACCACCACCACCACCATCTCCAACTCAACTTCCTCATCCACCACTGCTAGCATAACAAACTCCCCACATCCACCTACATCTCTACCTCCATTTCCTCCACCATTTCCACCTCTACCTCCTCCACTTCAGCCTCCTCCACCACCACCTCCCCCACCATGTGCGTCATTGCGTCATCCACCCGCGACCCATCCACTGCTACCACATCCAACATTTCCATAAAATGTTGCATCCTCCCCCAACCAACCACCACCATCACCATATCCACTCATCCACTGTATCTCCTTTCTCACTCCTCCTCCCTTCACTCTCTTTCCTTCTTCCACCTCGGCCTCAACCTCCTCATCTCCACTATCTCGGCGTATCTTTTGTGATATTTTGTCTATAGTGTAATCTTTTCTCTTATGGATCCTTGCGATGACCTTATCAAGGGCTGAAATAGGGACTACTAGATCGTTCAATGCATCAGAACCATGTTCAATTTCATCAGACCCATTTATGATAAAGAAAGACAGTATATAGGAAGATAGTGTAAAGAAAGACAGTGTAAAGAAAGATGATGTAAAGAAATAATTTTGATTTATAAATGAAATCTTTTTGCATGATTAGTAAATTCTTTTTTACTTGATAAATAGATTTGAGTAATACAAACGAAGCTCCATGAGTATATGAAAATGTCAATCAACAAGAGTGTGTTCACGAAAAATTAATATAGTCAATGGTACCATGTTGAATCGCATGTGCTTCTTACACGTAGTGGCTTCGCTTTATGAAAAAGTTTCGTCACCCCAAAATGGAAGTGTTCTTGCTTCCACATAAAAGATCACCCACGGCCAACCCAGAGGATAAAAAATGGAGAATAGATGGAAGTGACGTCGCTTTCTAAGTGGGTGTCAGTGCGTAGCATAAGGGTGGTCGTCGCAATGAAGCCATAAAATCCATAGGGAACTTGTCAGAAAGAAAAAGAATGAAGAAATATTTTAACACTCAAAAACGTAGTCTATCAACTCACTTTCATAAAATTGAATTGAAGTGACTCTTTGAAACTGCACTTTCCATGGTCAATCCAGAGGAAAACAAATACACGAGATTCCTTTTCGAAGTGCCCACACTTCAAAAATGGAGTGCCCAGGATTCAAAAATGAAGCAGCCATGCTTCAAAAACCGAGCGTCGTTGCTTCCTTCACGAAGCATCATCACATCTCATATGATGATCTGTCGCTTCTAAATGGTGGTTACAAAATGTTGAAATCAATCCTTAAATCGAGAAAGAACGCTTAAAAAAAAATCAACTCATGAAAATATTATCATAGGCTATCCACATGATTAAAAATATAGCTATGGTTAGATAGGCACAAAGGCTCCATAAAGAAGCGTCAGTGCATCAAAAAAGAGGTGCCAATGCGACACGCCCATGCTTTCGAAATGAAGCAACCACGCTTCGAATGCGAAGTGCATGCACTTCCTACACGAATTGATTGCACTATTCATAAATTCGATTCACTATGAATCTGTGATACAACACTTTTGATCATACCTTGTTCTGTTTGGCTCTGTCCAGTGGTAGCAGCCATCATCCTGACCCTCTTTATCAGGCAAGTTGTGATTTTATGACCCAACTCCCCATAGCCCTTACAATGGCGTCGCATCTTATTTGATTGTTGAAAACTAACCTCCATTCCAGACTTCATTCCATCATTGTTGCTTGGCCTACCTTTGTTGCACTTCGTATTGGATCATGCACTGTAATGTTTGCATGCTCTTGCAATGAAATTCCTTCGCTAGCTTGGGAGGAGCCGCTCAGAGAGGACACAATGCAAGTGCATCTTCTATTGTCCTCTTTCGTTCTAATGTCCTCTACGCCTTCTAATAGTTTCATTATCCCTTTTAATGTGAAATCCACCAAGCTATTAGATTCTATCCCCAACTGAATTAACTTCAGTTTGGCTTCTCTCACCTACCATATTTTCATCATAGATATAGAATTGGAATCTTCTTTCTCAATGACCCCCCACACATATAGTACTGTATCTAGCATCTTTCGTCCATTGAGATAGAATGTACTTAGAAGGAATTTTATCTACCCCTTCCTTGAAGTAAACATGAAAGATGTGAGAACACAACAAACCCTCTATCTGAAAGTGCTTACAATCACAAGTGGTCGTGCCATCTCCAGATTCGAAACGAACTTTTAATGTTCGACAGCTATCCTCTGTGCCATCCCCACAACTTCTACACACTTGGTATACAATAACCGCCTCGGCTTCCTCTTTGACCACCTTATGGGACTTAAAAGAGGCAAACTTTTAGAACTCATAGTAGAATCTATCGAATATGGTTCTTGTATACACAACAGTGGCATGCCTCTTAATTGAATTTTTGAGCAAGAGCTCCGGTGTTGTAGACATTGAGACGAGATCCTCCCTATTTTCTTTATCACGATAAGATTGGACAGCAAGATCGTATTGTTTGACAAATTTCATCAAACTCATTTGGGCCTTGACATAGGTATCGAATAAAGAATTTATACTTTCTCCGCATTATGTAGTGGTCATGCTGCCCAAAAGGTAACTGTAACACCTCGAAAAATTTTGAACCCGAACACACCGTTCAAATGTGTGCGAGTGATACCGTGGGTGCACTGTGGTACTAGGATGGTATATTTAACTGTGTAATTGGTACCCAACCCCCATGAGAGCACCAATGGTTAAGATCTGTCTTGGTTAAATAAATCCAAGAATCAAAACCATTAAGTATGGCGTGACTGTAGACACCCCAATTTTGCCCTCTCGGAGTATACAAACTTGTTCGATCAACCTCTGACCTTGCCCACAATCTCTGGCAAAGGACAGACCTTTTCCATAGACCTTAAAACCCAATAGGTGACTATATACTGAAACAATAATATATGGGCGAAGCATAGGCTGAAATAATAGCTCTATGGTTCGGACTTGACTTAGCTCGGGGAAGATCTTGAATTTTGTGCCCTCTATAACGCGTGATTTGATTTAACGCTTGACAGCTTGCGCACAATTGGTCCAATTTGGACCAGGTCTACACTTCCCACAGACCGCCTTAGTATCCGATTCAGCGCCCAAGACAAGACGTGCAATAGATTATACGCCCCACCACCCTTGCGCAATTGGTCCACTTTGGAGTCTTATGACCGCCTCAAATCCATGGTTAAGCGTACATGATAGAGCGCTAATTTGTATTGTGCGCACCAAACTGGGCACACAATTAGTTCCAAGTAGACTAGAACTAAGATACCCGACTGAGCCAGTCAGCCGGTCACACACTGAGTCGGTCACCGACTCAAAGTGATTATGCACCCGGATATGGTGCGTAATCCAATTGTGTGCACTAAACAGGGCGAGTAATTAGGTTTGACCGACCAATTAAGCACCTCCCACAAGGCACACAATTGGCCAGATACCTGTAAATTGACCCCTTTACCTCATCCCAAAAGGACATCACACATCACAACACATCCAGCAATCGAATTTTCGAGGTCCACTCTTCCAAGCTTAGGAATGTTGAGATTATCTCTTTGGTGCCTGACTTCAGGTAATCTCTTAGGTTCTAGTTTCTAGCACTTTATTTCTAGTTTATAGTTCTTAACTTCTAGGTTCTAGTTCTTAATTTTTGCCCTAGTTCTTAATTTTCCTTCTAGTTTCTAATTCTAGTTCTAGATTTCAGTTCTTAGTTCCTAGTCCCTAACCTTTAAAATTTCAAATCCTCAATTTTCTAAGCTTTTAATCACCAATTCAAACTGTCTTTTTGAAATTACTCTTACTCATAAAAAACCAATTTACTATTTTTTTTTCTCTCTCTGAAACTTCTCCCTTTGAGAAAATTTGAGGTTCACTTTGGAGTCTCCAAAAGGGTCGAGCTACCTACTAGACTTCTAGAATTGCAGACTCTTCCTGGAGCCCCAGGTAGTCAAGCTAGCGGAACTAGCCCGTTAGTCTCAATTCTCGAAGTAGTATCAAAGGAGGAAGCATTCATCCTAAAACCAATTTGGTTCATTCACCTTTCGATTTTTAAACCCAGCCACCCGATTTGCCCAAGGGAGCTTACGGAGGGTACTCGGGAACAGGGCTGATCCTCTTTAGCATAATGGGTCACAACTCTTTTTTTAAATTAGGCTCCTTGTAGACTTAGGAGACCTTTTTTAAAATTAAACTCCTCGTAGAATTAGGAGACCTTTTTTTCAAATCAGACTCCTAGTAGAATTAGGAGACCTTTATTTTAAATTAGACTCTTAGTAGAATTAGGAGACCTTTTTTTTAATTAGACTATTAGTAGGATTAGAAGACTAGTTTAATTAGACTCCTAGTAGGATTAGGAGACTAGGTTAATTAGGCTCCCAGTATGATCAGGAAACCAGGTTATTTAGACTTCCAATAGGATTAGGAAATCGAACTAGCTAAACTCCAAGGCAACCCATAGCTGCTGACGCTGGTCCACCGACGATTTAGTAAAGAAGTTCAACCTGCAAATCCCCACTCATCTTAAAGCGTGGTCAGTGATGTGTTGTAGCGTCAATAAACATCTGCAGTTGGCGATCACATCATCTAGGTATTCTCCATTTAATATTCACCTTTTCCTTTTAGCAATTTAATATCTCCTAATTTATTATTCATCGCCTTCGCCAGAGTCCACTTGGACTGAATTGGGCCACTCTTTCTGGGGATCGAAAGGGATCCAGAAAAGCATGTACCAATAGTGACTACTACTACAATTTGGACCATGAGATGGCAGATCATACATCGATCTGCGGTGTACTAACTGCACACCAAATCATGCCCTTCGTATAAGTGTTAACTCATGAACAAAATAACTCATTGCATGAGTTTTGAGTTTGAAACTGAAAAGATATAAAACGAGAGGAAGAAAGGCTCCTTTCTCCACCAAACCTCGCTCCTTCGATGAATCTGAACCGTCGATCACCACACAGAACCCCTTCTCGACACGAGGGAAACTGTTACTTCATTTCGAATCACTAGAAATTGCACGGCTACAATACGATAAGATTTAAAGAGAACGAGAGAAGCGACCGTGAACTTGCATGCACGATTTTTAAGGTGAGGATCATACAATAGATGATTTAGTCTCAAATTCTATGATTTAGATTTGATTTGTAAGCTTTTTGGTTTTGCATGCTAAGAAATTGAAGGAAGAATGCAAGCGTCAAATGATCAACGGGTTTCGGCGCTGATCCTAACAGATTAGATCGTCGTGATCATCGTAGGCATGTTTAGAAGGTATGATCTAAGAAATTAGGGTGTGGATTTGATTTAGAACTTAATTCATGTGTGATCTATCAGTGAGCATGCAAGAAATTAGGAATTTTTGGGAATTTCGGGGAAGAAGATGAAGTTTGAGAAGTTACAAAATCACAACATTTCGTTCAACAAATTGGAAATTCGCTCGAGCAAATCTCCTTCAGACACAAAGGGAAACAAGCATGGGAAAATTAACTCGAGCGAATTTGTGATAGCCTGGATTTCCTTACCCCAAAATTCGTGCCGTCAGATCGTAAGGCACGATCCGAGTTTAGAGTTTTCCTTGTGACAACTCGATCTTCCCCTAGTTTGATAATTGGAAAGATCGAGCCATCAAGCCTGAGGTAATTTTATGCAATTGCGAAAGCAAAGCGGTAAAAACATGGCATTATAATGTTAGCATTTCCATCTTTCCACAACATATCAGAGCTATACGGACCACCAGTGTGGCCGACCGTCACCTAAATAGTGGTTTACAATTATGCATAATTACAGAAAAGACTTAATCCACAAAATATTGTACCCAGATTAACAGTATGACCGTCCCCTCTCTAACAAAATCTAACAGAGCTGATAAAGGGAAGAACTCCTTGTGTTATTCTTCCTCCTCTACTGGATTATAGTCATGATCCTCTTCTTTAACTGGATCCTTTCCTGAGTCTACACTGCAGCTGCGATGTATAGTCGAGGGATGAGATACAGTTCAAGCTCAGTAGGGGGAAAATAGTGCTCAATCATATCTTTCTATTCTATTTCACAGTGTTGATGCATAAATAGAAACAATTTGAATTAATATGGTATTAAATACACAAAAAGTGATGAACTAAATCATGAATCTCAAAATATCTTTAGCTATGATGTAGGTAATATGCAGAATGAATGCATAGCAAAGAAGGGAAACAAAATAGGAATCAAAGCATGTATCCATGAGAACAAGTGTATGAGAAATAGGAGTACATATGTCAGAGAATCAAAAACATGTCAAATTATATCATATCTTTGGAATTCAGAACATTGGTGCATGTATCCCGTAGTGGGAACAGAGCATTCCGTAGAGGGAACAGGTTCGTAAACCTTGGGGACTCCACCCCTCTTAGAGACTCCACTCTCCTTACAACTAACGTGAACTCAGAATATCGAGTACAGGTCTCATGACAAAGCATCCCGCAGCAGCAACTGAGCATCCCGTAGCTAGAACAGGTTCGTAAACCTCAAGGACTCCACCCCTCTCATGGAGGCTCCACTCCTCTTTGCACATTATCTCATAATCATATGCATATGCCACAGATCGAATTTCAAAAATTGGACTGAACGACGGATATGCATCAATATGCCATAGTTCAAATGCTAGGATCATGTGCAAAAGAAAATCGAAATCATTTGTTGAGTTTCAATATGCATATATATATATATATATCACATTACTAAAACATAAATGTGTTTGATAATCACAACATTTGCCATGATTCGAGAAAAACATATAATCAAACCTCGAGATTTTTCCCTACTTTAATATCGGAGTCGTGTGAAATAAATAGCGTAAATTAAGATGGAGATCTTATCTATAGTCTCCTGCATTTATCCTAGATCAAAATGTTCATATACTATGTGTTAGTGACAAAACCTAGCATGAAATAGGGTCCCCTTAGCTTGAACAGACCACAAATGTACCCCTTCAAGAATAGGGGACCTCACTACAGCGAGCTCACAGGGTCGCTACCGCATGCCCTTCAGAATTTTGCTCGTTACAGCGAGCATCCTAGGTTGCTACAGAGAGCACATGTGGCACCCTTCAGCTCGGTACAACGAGTTTCCATAGAGCCAAAATGGCCTAAATTTTCCTGTAGCACTCGCTATATTCAAAATTGATGTTGCTATAGTGAGCTCCAAAGCTCACTACAACGAGCCTAACAAACTCGAAAACCCCTGGCTTCTTCTTCTCAGTTCGAAATTTTAAATCCCATGGCGAGTTTTTCATTCTAAGCATCTAGTTTGACCTAAATTCGTACAATAAGGTGAAATCTTAGATTTCTACCTCAGAATATTACACATGCAACATCTGAAAATTTCAAAATCGGAGCACATCAGCAACTATGCCTCTCATGCGCCCGATCTTTGGAATTTTTCTCTTATGAATTTCATAACTAAAATAATTTGAATCTAAACTTATTAAATCAAGGTTTGCGGGATCGGTCTAAGACCTATACCTTCATAGATTCTCCACATGCAAGATCTCTGGTTTGTGGTGTCAAAATTTGTTGTTTATGCGCCGTTTGATTTCTCAATCGTAGAAATTTTAAAGACCGAATAGTGACGCGATGGTCGAAATTATGGAGATTTTTTCTTTGAATGTGACTGGTCGGAGCAGAAATTCGATGACTGGTTTTTTCAAGTTGTTGAAGAAAGGAGATGGTCTCTTTCTTCCTCCAATCGGCTTGTTCTTATTCTCTCACACAGAAGACTGCTCATGTAAAATGCATGCAGTTGTGCGTGAGAAGTATCTTTTATAATCCAAGTCTTGTTTTGGTGTGTATCCGGTATGCACAACATGGTGTACAGGCCTAGATTTTAAAATAAAACCCCAAAAGGGAGGTTTAGTGCTCAATAGAAGCCTTGATACCCTGCACTCTTGGTTGCACACCCAACTTTTTACCAGTGGGGTGCTCTCAAGGAGTTTGTGTAGTGATTGCCCAATTAAATATTTAACCTTTATTATAAAGGTCCTATTTTCAATGAGTGACGTGATTGGTTCCACACACATGACGCAGATTGTTACCGGTCTCGAGCATGAGTACGTACCCGGCGTATTCGGGTTTCGAAATTTGTAGCGTGTTACATCCTCCCTTCTTATGAGAATTTTCACCCTCAAAAATTGACGATAGCTATTTGGGATTGATGGTACATTGGTGGACAGTATTCATACTAATGATCTACATCATGCAGTTAAAATCTCTCAACGAAGATTTACAACGAGGCGGTTCATCAAGGGTTCATACTAAGGTCTTAATCAGTTTCAAACTATAATTTCACCCAGTTTGAAATTGTCACCACCATGCATTTTACATACTCGTAGAGGCTGCAATCATTACACTATCTTAATCAGTTTCCATGATGATCATTAAACATTAATCATTAATCAACATGCTAACTATGATAGCTCAACTATGTCATTCATATCCACAATACTCGAGTAAGGACTCCTATTCCACAATTTACGAGTATGAATAAAATGGCCACGTGCAAGGATCTAAAAATCAAAATGTAACTATTAACAACACCAATCATTCTATAATTCAAATCCTTGCAATGTCGCAACACAAATTTCACAATTTAAGTACAAACTTGTCGTTCATCATAACTAATTAATCCATTCCCTCCTCCATCATCATCACAATTAGGACTAACTATTTATTCATACTAGCTAACCATTGTTTCAATGCCATAACCCAAAAGGAAATCTTTTTTTTTCCAACATCCAGAGACAAAATTTAAAGTGTTTTATTTACAGTCATTCAACAAAATCAACAGATAGCTATATACTAAACATCAATGATCCACAGGCTCACCTGGCTGCCGTGCTAGTTGTTCCTCAGTACGTCCTACTCCAGAGCCCGATGGACTCCTTGTATAGTCCAAGGTATATTCTCTTGAATGAGCTACAAATGGAGGGTAGCTTGTAGGGTATGCCTTTTCTATCAAACGCAAGTGGATGTCCTTGTGGAAATCTAGGCATCAGTGCAGTGTGTAGTTCTGCTCATGTAGCACGTCCATTTGCCGGTTGAACTCTGAGAGTGTGAGGACATCGCCAGTTTGGGCATGTAGCTATTAGGGCTGAGCTGGCCCTTGTTGTGGTAGGGGAATTTGAGGTGTAGCCCTAGGTGCGGGTTGTTCTAGGTCTCCTTGTTGAACACCCCCAACCAACCTATGAAGTTGTCAGTTTCAGACACTATGCTGACACCTTTGATAGTTCATGCCCCACATGTTCTTGGAAAAATTTCAGATATTATCGGTCCGCACTTCCTCATTGGGCGGTACCTCATACGGGTTGTCATTCTCAGTGTCCTCATGTCCCTCTAATAGGTATGGGATAATTCGGGCATACAGAATAGAGTGTAAGGGTTTGGGTGTGGTGCCCAACATCTGCTCGTGGGCGTAAGTAATGCCTTCCCAAACCAGTTGTGGTGCGCAAAACCACCGGTTCTCATGCATGGAAAAAAGGGCTTGCAAAAGTTCTTATAGTCTTTCTTGGTCATGACAGAGGGGATAGCGGTTATTTCTAAACACATCATCTAGTGCCCACATCTTAGCTGGCAGGTGGGTTCTCCTAATAGAATGGCCTGAACCTTGCTCACCGCTGGTCATCTTAGCGATGATGCAATGGAAAGGTACCCCTTGGGGCATTGTGGTAGGAGGCCCTGGTTTTCAACAAAATGTGGGCGACATCGCATAGCCTTCGCAATGTGGCGGACGTCTAAATGAAATATCCGACTATCAATAACAGTGGTCATTAGTCAGCCATAGACCTCTATTTTAAAATTTTGGAAGAACAATTTCACCAGGTGAGGGTAAAAGTGTGTGTGGAATGGTGTGAGTACCATCTCCAATTTTGCCCATTTAATATAGTCTATTGACCACAAAGTCGTATTGTCATCGATAAATACTTCTGGGTCAAAAGGCCACTTGGGCTCAAACTCCTTTGCATTCCACAATGCGACAGGTTATTCCCGAATTGGTGGGGGCTCAGAAATGGGTAGGGTATCTGAGGTCGATGGGGCTTTGCCCTTTGATTGTTTAGAAGACTTTGCCCTAATGGCAGGGAGTTTGGACGATGGTTTCTTCTTGGAAGCCATTAAAATAGTAATTGACTTGAAATGAGAAGAAATTTGATGTTTACCTTGGCATGGAGACCAAATCGGGGAACCTTATTGACAAAGGCACATGCACGTCGATTCGTGAGCCTCGTTGGATGAAACATGAAGAATCGAGGGTTTTTGAAAGGGAGATTCACTCTATTCTTCACGGGAGAGGAGGAAATAGGGAAGGTCTTAGGTTTCAAAATCTTGAAAGTGACAGAAATTGGGGGTTTCGGCCACTTTTTAAAAAACTCAAAACTTGATGGTCGTTACAACGATGGTTTGTGGTCATTGTAGCGAGCTTGGATTTCTAAAGTTGTCACTATAGTGAGGTTGTAGGAAGATGACAGTTCTAGAACAGTCGATACAGCGAGCCTGGACTTCGCTGTACAAAATTTTTATGCCCTATTTGTGTGTGTTTGGGTGGTTATTCTGTTGATTTTTCACCATCCATCTACTTGCCTTTAATCTCATCTTTGATTTTTCTACTATCGCCCTTTTACATTGGTATCATAGATGCATAGTTCTCACAACTATACAAGTGTGGACATTTATCAGGCATACATGGAACTACGCTCAATTTTGACATATCTTGGCCTAACTGTACTTTTTGAAGTAACTGACCTTAAGGAAATAGATGAGGGTATTGCTCACGGACTACTACCTCACGTTCCCAGGTGGCTTCGGTGGTTGAATGATTTCTCCATTGTACCAACACCAGTGGAATTCACTTGGTCCTTAGGATTTGTTCCTTACCATCCAAGATTAGCAACGGTTCTTCGGTCAGAGTTAGACCGTCTTAGATCTCTATCCACTGATAGTCCAATATATGTGTTGGATCCTTCACGTACTTCCGTAGCATTGAAATGTGGAACACGTTATGTACACTTGACAATAGTGGAGGCAGAGCGATCCTATATTCCACTTCACCAACCCGACGTAAAATTTTGAACTGTCCAATGTAGCATGGACTGAGCTTCCCATGCCATCCAAAGCTCATAACACCCTTACTTGGTGAAATTTTGATGAATATGTGGTCCCCATTCTGAAAGGAATATGAGCGTTAGAATGGTGTGTAATTAATTGGGGCCATAGAATAGACAATTCAAATCAAGGTTACCTGAAACTCGACATATGTTCTTTTGAGATTGGCATAGCTTTTATGTCGGTGTTGCGTGACTTTCAACCTTTTGGGAATAATTTGAATGGTCTCATTCATGCTCTCAATAAGTTCTGGGCCTAACAGTACTCATTCTCCAACCTCTTCCCAGTTGATCGGAGATTTACATCAGTGACCCTAAAGTGCTTCAAATGGGGCCATTCCGATGCTCGCTTCGTAACTATTGTTGTACACGAATTTGATCAAGAGTAAATGTTTATCCCATCATCCTAGGAAATCTAGCATACAAGCCCTGAGCATATCTTCAATCACCTGATTCACCCTTACGGTTTGTCCGTCGGTCTGGGGGTGAAATGCTCAGCTGAATTTCAACTTTGAGCCCATTCCTTCTTGGAAACGTTGTCAGAACTGTGAGGTATATATAGGATCCCTGTCTAACATAGTGCTAGCAGGTATACTGTGTACTCTGACAATCTCTTTCAGGTATAATTTTGTAAGTTTGCTGGTTGTATACTTCATGTTGTAGGATAGAAATTGAGCAGATTTGGTTAATCGGCCAACGATTACCCCAAAGGCGTTGTACCCTTTCTGTGTTCTTGACAGTCCAAGTATAAAATCCATGGAAATATTCTCCCATTTCCATTCAGGGATTGGTAATGGCTGTAGTAGACCAGAAGGGTGTCGATGGTCAACTTTGACTCGCTGAGAAACCAGACATTTTGTGACATATTCTGCAACTTCCCTCTTTAACCCTCTCCCCAACAACTCCTCTTGAGGTCTTGGTACATTTTAGTGCTCCCAAGGTGGATAGCATACATAGATTTGTGAGCTTCTTCTAAAATTTCGTGTCGCAGTTCAGCATCAGCAAGTATACACAATCGACCTCTGAATATTAAAGATCTGTCCTCTATGACAGAGTAGTCAGTTTCTTTCCCCTCGACTACTTCTTGTCTGATGGTCACCAATTCTTCATCAATCAATTGCTTCTCGTGGATTCTATTGAAGAGTGTTGATAGAATAGTAAGGTTGGCCATTAAAGTCCCAGATAACCTTGCATCAAATGCCATGTCAACCAAGGCTAAATCCTCAAGTAGATGCCATCTGCAGACTCTTGTAAATAGGTGTGATAACAGTGTAGATGATATTCGGCTTAGCGTGTCTGTCACCACATTGGCCTTTCCTGGATGGTATTGAATAGAGTAATCATAATCCTTAAGAAATTTCATCCATCTCCTTTGCCTCAGACTCAGGTCTTTTTAGGTGAGTAGATACTTGAGGCTTTTGTGATCAGTGAATATTTCAAAGATTTCACCATAAAGATAGTGCCTCCATATCTTTAAAATGAAGATTACAACTGCTAGTTCAAGGCCGTGTGTGGGGTAGTTCTTCTCATGGTCTTCAATTGACGCGAATCATAGGCAATAACTTTACCATTCTAATTCAACACACAACCTAGCCCACTGTGTGACGCATCACTGAACACTACAAATCCCCGACAACCTGATGGTAGAGTGAGTACTGGCGCGGAGGTTAGCCTTCTCTTGAGCTCCTGAAAGCTCTGTTCACATGACTCAGTCCACTCAAATTTTGTATTCTTCCTAGTGAGTTCTGTGAGTGGTCTAGCACTTTTGGAGAATCCTTCAACTAATCTCTGCAAGTAACCAGCTAATCCCAGAAGCTACAAATTTCCGTTACGGTTCTAGGTTGCTCCCATTTCACTACAACTCCTATCTTGGCTGGGTCCACTTTTATATCGGCTTCTGAGATGACATGTCCCGGAAAGCTCACTTGCTCCAGCCAAAATTCACACTTTCTTTGATTGGCATATAATTTGTGATCACGAAGCATTTGTAGAGCTACTCGCAAGTGTTGCTCGTGTTCTTCCTTCGTCCTTGAATAGATAAGAATATCATCCACAAAGACAACTACAAATCGGTTAAGATGAGGCTTGAAAACTCTGTTCCTGAGGTCCATAAGGATGTTGGTACATTTATAAGCCCGAATGGCATCACTAGGAATTCATTGTGGGCATATCTCATGCGGAAGGCTATTTTCGAAATGTCTTTAGCTCTCACCTTCAGCAGATGCTAACCAAACCTCAAATCTATTTTAGAGGAGAATCTCTCCCCTTGCAACTAATCGAAGATATTGTCCATCCTTGGGAGTGGGGAGCAATTCTTTATCGTTAGCTTATTTAATTTGCAATAATCAATACAGAGTCACATGGATCCATCCTTCTTTTTGACAAATAGCACGGGTGCTCCCAATGGCAAAACACCCCCGGTCTAATAAATCCATTATCTAGGAGTTCTTACAACTGCTCCTCGAGTCCTTTCAACTTGACTGGTGCCATGTGGAATGGAGCTTTCGACACTGGCTCCATGCCTGGAGCTAAGTCTACTTTGAATTCTACTTCTCAGTCTGGCGGTAAACCCAATAATTCTTCAGGAAATACATTCAAAAACTCGCTTGTGATAGGGATGTCAGCAATGTGAACCTTTTCCTCTTTTCGGTCTTGTAAGAAGGCCAAATACCCACTACATCCCTTATTTAAAAAACTGTTCAGCTTGAATTGTAGAAATCAGAGTTGATGGTCATTAGACAGGGTGTAATTGATGGCATAAAACTAGATTTCTCCATCAGGGAGGATGGTTCCTTGGTTTTCAGAGGTCGACTTTGCATACCGGCTGATACCAAGCTTCGACACACAATCCTAGAAGAAGCTCACAAATTGATATATGGCATTCACCCTGGGAGTTCTAAGATGTACCAGGACCTGAAGAAGAGCTTCTAGTGGAGAGGCTTAAAGAAAGACATCGTTGAGTATGTTTCAAAATGTCTGGTTTATCAGCAAGTACAAGTGGACTATCAAAACCTTCAAGCTTATTGCAGCCCCTACCGATACTAGAGTGGAAATGGGATGCCATATCTATGGACTTCATTTTGGGATTGCCGAGAACAATGAAAAGGCATAACACTATATGGGTAATCGTTGATCAATTAACGAAGTCAACCCATTTTCTGTCATACAACACAAGGTACACAAGCAGCCAACTTACAGAGCTATATCTCAAGGATATTGTCAGACTGCATGGTATACCTGCCAGCATTGTCTCAGACAGAGATCCCCTGTACACCTAGCAGTTTTAGCAGTGCTTTCAAGAAGGAATGGGTTTTCGACTAGACTTCAGCTCGTCATTTCACCCTCAAACCAATGGGAAAACTGAAAGGGTGAACTAGATTATTAAAGATATGCTCAGAGCCTGTCTGCTTGACTTCCAAGGATCATGGGACAACCATTTGCCCCTGATCTAATTCACGTATAACAACAGCTACTAGGCGAGCATTGGAATGGCTACCTTTGAGGCGCTTTACGGTTGGAGATGTAAATCTCTACTCAACTGGGATGAGGTTAGAGAGAAGCTTGTGTTAGGCCCTGAGATTGTTGAAAGCACAACCGAAGTGAATTCGGAAAAGATTAAGGGTCACCTAGAGTAGGCAGAAGAGTTATTCTGAGCTTAAGAGAATCAATGTTGAGTTTCAGATTGGAGACCACGTATTCGTCAAAATCTCACCCATGAGAGGTGTGATGCATTTCAGGAAATGTGGGAAGCTAAACCAACGTTATGTTGGACCTTTCGAGGTGTTGGGTGGAGTTGGTGAAGCTGCGTATCAGATCGCTCTGTCGCCACAACTTTAAGGTATGCACACTGTATTTCATGTGTCCATGTTAAGGAAGTATGTGAGAGACCCCATGCATATCCTAGACTACCAACCTATCGAGATTCATGAGGATTTGACCGTAACGGAGGAACCAGTGTAGATCCTCGATCGAAAGGAACATGTCCTACGCACTAAGCAGATCCCCCTCGTACTAGTGAGGTGACAAAACCACTCAACTGCTGAGGCCACCTGGGAACGTGAGATAGATATACGCGAGGCATACCCACATATTTTCGATGACTTGGAATGGTGATTCAATATTGTATGATAATGAACGGATGTCATGTAACTTAGAGAGAGTAAATTCTAATGAGTTGTGCAACCGTGGGCTCTCGCTAGCCTGTCGTGATGTTGCGCTCGTATTGATAAAGAAAGAGTCACCACCTAGAGCTTTTGGTTTCCTGGGAAACCTAAATCAATATTGAAAGCACCGAAGTGAAAAAATATGACTGATTTTGGTCTACGCCAAAGGCTCTTGGGTATGGGCTTCGGTTATCGATCGGGAAGGTGTTAGGCACCCAATCAACTAGCTTGTAAGTGGTCTCTACTTATGGCCAAATAAAAAAAAAAATTAAATGAACAAAACAGCCCTTCCTCTTGCCCGAAGGCACTCAGATCCTATTTATGCCCCCCGCGATCCCCAGAATTTCGACGGCATAACGGCTCAAATTCTAGGATAGAGGGAAAGCAAAGAAGGTAGAGGAAGAGAGGGGAGAGTCGGAGCTCTCGGGCCCTTATAGCACAACTGTGGATCCTCGCATGAGAGCATCTTTGAGCTTCAGAAGTGAAAGAGGTTGAAAGATGGGCTTTAAACTCTAAGGTTTAAGAGCTAAGAGGAAGGGGAGATGGCTAAGGCCTTGTTCTTCCTAAAGCTAAGGGTTTGATGATCGAAAATATGGTCTAAAGAGTGAACCTAAGTTCTAGAATTTTATGGATAAAATGCTAAAATGGGAATGGGAGCTCTCTTATAATTTTTTCTCTCTTTGGAAATTTTTTCAAGCCATTAATCTAGGGGGGGCTCTCTATTTATAAAGAAAGGGAGGATTAGTGAAGGGTTAAAGGGGCTAATTGGGTTAGCAATTATGTAATATAAATCTAAGCTTTTCTAGGTTTTCTAGGTCTTAGATAGGTGGGAATTGGGTTTCAATGGTAGATGATAGGGTGGGATCTGTTAAGACCTGAAAAGTACCACTTTTCACCCCTTAACTTAACCTGTGATCAGACCCTTAGCCCTTTAATAAATGTTTGTTAAGCTATTTTTGTAGGTAATAAATAGCAGTGCAATAAGGCCATAAATCCTGCTAAGGAACCCATGATTGGCACCAGAAGTCCCTCAGAAGAATGAGCCATGAATCCAGACCTGAGGTAAGCCTCGCGCAGTTGACAAAGCTCCAAAGGACTCAAAAAAATATGCTTTGCGTAGTCCTCGCGAATTCCCAAGACTTCACAACAACTTCTCGCGCAGTTGAGTGACAGAAGAGCTTCAGAAGCCTTGAGTCGCGCAGCTCTCGTGAAGTTCAGAAGTTAAAGGTCGCACAGTAGCCGCGGGATACAAATGTCAAGAGAACCTATCACGCAGTTCAGAAAAGCCTCAAAGCCTCGCGAGGATCCTCGCGAAGTTCCATTAAGAAGTGAACATCTCACGTAGTTCTCTCGCTGTTTAGGAAGAAAGCAGCCTCGCGAAGCCAGAGTTAGCCTCGCAAAGATTTATTGTGAAATGGAATGATCGCGCAGTTCTCGCACTATTCATAAGTAGCAATCCAACTGCGCGAAGCCCAATCCAGCAAGAGCTTAACTATCTACCTCGCGACTGCTCAAAGCATCAAGAAGCTGCAACCCCGCGATGTCTGAAGTTTTAATGCAAACTCATCCTCACGAAGTCAGTGCTAGCACGCGACAAGTCTGGGAATCGACTGTAACCTGGCGAAGCTCTGAACTCCACCTTCCATTGCTTCAGCAGAGGACTTTCTGGGAATTTCCAGTGATTAGGGCATGCACTCCCATGCTCAAATCTTTGTGCACGCGCCCCGAGGCATCCAAAGATCATTAATAGGCCATGTGGCATCGCTAAAATTAGGGTTTCCTAACCCTAATGTGCCGCCACACCCACTACTATATAAACCTAAGCCTGGTATAGGTTTAAAAAAAGACCTTTTTTTAGACTTAGAGCCTCAGAAGAGCTTAGACCTTATCACTGATAAGAGATATGAGATCGTTTTCTTTTCTATTCTTCTGTAGTTGTAAGTAGTTTTCCTTTTCCTTTTTCTTCTCTCCATGGCCCAGCACTTGCTGGCCATGCCTATGTATGTTTATTGAGATTAGATTAATGGAATTTGTGATTGGGTGTTGTACTTTTATGGGATTCGTGTGTTTGTGAGTTGTTCTGTGCAAGGCTGCTACCTTGTGATCCGCCATTGCTTTGCCTGTGATTCAAAGCAATGGAGGACTGATTCTAAGGACCCATTCAGATCCAAGTGACTTGTGTGTCTGGGCTATCATGGTCCGATACAGCCTTAGCCCCACCACAGGACCCACTAGATCTGAAATCCCCATGGAACTTTGGTGGTAGCCTTGTGACCATGGTGGTGGCACAATATTCTTGTTTTGTTTTGGGCTCCGTGAGGAGGATAGCCTGGGATAGTCTGTGACCATTCAAGTGGACGAGTTATAACCTTAGGGTGAATCAATCCACGATCCAAAATGGATCCTTCTTCTCCCAGCCCGAGATTGTAGCACGGTAGGAGATTGTATGCAGGCGCACTCCCTATATTAGCATAGACCCGCCATCAGATGGCAGATCTGATCTGGGTATGGAGATTGTAGGCTTGTGACTGGACCATTGTAGTCCCACTCAAGCAATGGACAACTAGATCTAAAGTGGTACTCAATCTCTTACTGGTTCTATGTGTCTTGGCTATCATGGTCCTATACAGCCTTAGCCCCACACATAGAGCTTTAGAGGTTGAGGTTCCCTATAGATTCTTGAGCTTGTAGCTTGGATGAAGTAGTGCCTACAATGATTAACTTGTTTTGACCCATCTCTGGATTGTGGTTCCCCTATGGGATAGTCTGTGACCATTTAAGTGGACAGGTTATAACCTTAAGGGATTGGATCATGGCACAGGGATGAGTTGGATTCTTTCTCCTCTTGGGTGATAATGTAGCCATTGGACAGGATTTCTATACCAGCAAACCTGGATCTGAGTCATAAATTCCAACAGATCTGAACTCAATAGCATACTTCTCACCCTTCTATATTTATTTTCCCACACTCCATCCATCTTCTCAACCCTTTCTCTAGTTAATTCATTAGGCTACCTTAGGATATTTAGAATAAGTGACCCTAAACTCTCTTCCTTTTAGGACGGCCAGATCTGTAGTCAGATCTGGAGGGACTACTAGAGATGGCTCACTTGGAGCCGTAGATCACCTTTCCCTGTGGGAGAAACTCTTATCAAAACTTACTATAAATGGACCCTGTATCTTGCAGGTCTAGGATTTCTCAGTTGTGCTGATTCCATCCCCTATTTTACTTTGACTTTAAATTGCTTTTACCACCAACAAATAAAGTAAGCACATCTGGGTCGCAACAGGATCCTAAGTGGTAAAATGGTTAAAAAGAGGGCTAGTAGGGGTACAACAATCCTACCAAAATCAACCTCAATGGATGGGGTGATCAACAAGTCAAACCCCAAATTTGAATTTTGATAAAAACCCAAAAAAAACATTGTTCCTAAGCTTAGCGTATGTATTACATATGCTAACTATAGGAACAGTGTTCCTAGGGATCCTAGAGGTTCATAACCCGCTATGGGGGCCCATAGAAGCCAAACTTTTTGCTTAGCATGACAATTAGACACGCTAGGCCAAAAACTGCCAAAAACTGGCCTAGTGTATGTAATGCATAAGCTAGGCAAACTCCTACAATTCAACCTGAATTTAAATCTGCCATAACTTTTGGTGTACACATCGGATTGAGGTGATCCCTAGCTTGTTGGAAAGTTAGGAACCTCCTCTCTTAGATGGGAAAGGTCTTGGGTCCAGCAGAGGTCTGTGTACACTTTGACACTCCTCTCTTAACCACTGCTCGGGAGGGTTTAAAAAGGGTTTGGGAGGGGTTCTCTAGGTTAGGGTTGACTCCAAAGGGTTGGGGATAGGTTCTATGGGTTTGGGTAAAGTTCTAAGGGTTCGGGGAGTGCTCTCAGAAACTTGGAGGGTACGCCTTCCTCGATGTGCAGGTTAATTAGGCCTTGGGCCAAATTTGGGTGTCTACAGATGCCCCTCTTTGGTATTCGATCACTATTGATCGCATGCCAAAGAAAGAGATGTCCGAAGAGGCATACGGTATGCTAATGGGTCCACCGTATTCAAAGCGAACCTCAAACATCAGATGGTAACGTGGTGAGTGTACGGAAGCCCTATATGTCGGGAAAAACGTTCGTTCCTCAAGGCTATCGGTCCCTAAGCACTTAGTGACATTATTGGGTATGACCGAGATGGTGCGAGTTGCAAAAGCCTAGTGTGTTAGGAAAAATGCCCGTTCCTTGATATGATTGATGAGGTGTGATGTTTGAGTTTCATTCTAAATAAAATATCCTCAAGAATGGGAGGGTGATCGACCTATACTTCAAGACGAGCGTAAAACAAAGACATGAAGATCCGTAGTTTGTGCCCAATCCTATGAGGCACTGATTGCCCCATTTGATCGGCCATGGGTGCCCCTACGTAAGGTAGGGTTCGAGATTTTTTGGCAAACCCATCAATCTCGAAGATAATTTAGCACAACTACTTGTGCGGAGTGAATATTGATGTCACAACGCTTTTTGGCAGTGTGTACCACCTTTTTCTTTTTAGCCACTCATTATTTTTTATTTTCTATTCATTATGCATATATATATATATATATTGTTGTTTTTTTTTATGTTTGTTCGAGGTTCTTGAGCGTGCTCATTGACCCCAAACCTTTTTATTTTAGCACAATTTCTTGAGCTGTTCAAACGAAGGTTGATGTGCTCTTTGGGAATCTATGCAACACTTGGTCTAACCATTCAATCCCGGCTACCGGGCCATCCCCAACATGAAACAATGTCCAACAGGAGGCAAAAATAAGCCTAGCATGTGTATTAGACACGCTAGGCCAATCTGGGCGATTTATAAACTTAGAGTGTGTAATACACACGCTAGGCAAAATCTAGAGAATTTATGCCTAGCGTGTGTATTAGACACTCTAGGCCAAAAAAGGGTTTAAAAGGGCCGGGCACGACTAGAGACCTGAAAATAGCCTAATTTCCAAAATTTTCTCCTCTCCCTCTTTTCAAACCAAAATGGGAGTTTTACCTTGTGCTTCCTAGATCAGATTCAAAACCTCGACATTGCACGGATGTTGTTATCATCGATCGAACGTGTATTCCACGCCAGACCTAGGGTTTAAACTTCCACCAAGGTAATCACTTAAAAACCCTTTTCTTTTGAAATTCTCTGGATTTTATACCAATGTGATTAGGGTTCTTGTGCCTAGATGATAAAGGGGTGTTTATTTCTTATAAATGCGATCCTTTGTGATCCCTATTATGATTTTTTGTGCACATTCGTAGGGATTTTGGTGAAAGCTTGGGTGATTTATACCCCCTTTTTTAGATTTTTCTTAACTTTTTATTTTTTTTATTAATGTACTAAAAAATGGATTTTTTCTAGGAAAAAAAAAGTTTTTGATTGAATCAGTGATGTATATGCATTTTTGGGATAGATTTCGGCAAAATTTTAGTTGATTCGTGTTGTGGATATTTCAGGTGCTGATTATTGTGTGTGTGGTCAAAGCAAAATAAAATTGAAGTAAAACAGAAGATGAAAATAGCAATCCTAAAATATCTAGACCTACAAGATATAGGGTCCTTTTGTAACAAATTTTAAAAGTAAGAGTTTGTCCCACAGGTTGTAGTGATCTAAAACTTAAAAGTTTGTATAGTAGACCTCCAGATTTACTACAGATCTGGCAATTCTAACCTAATCCAAAAAGAAAGAGAGTTTTTCGGGTGTCACTAGATCTAATCTACAAAATAAAAATATAAAAATAAATCTAAAAGATTGAGGAAGATGGATGGTAAAATAAAAGATGAAATGGGGAGAAATAGACAGCTAGGGACTGGTTCTTATTGCAAAACAGATCAAGATTTTTGAATTTGCAGCTGACATTCACTTGGATACAAGCACAAGTGCAAGGTAGAAGAATTCAAATTAAACCAAAAGTTTGAATTGATCTTAAGGGTATGATCTATCCACTTGAATGGTCACAGATCATCCTATAGACTTGATCAAATCCAAAGGTTCAAATTGAAATTATAAAACCATTGCAGTCAGTATGCTTGTAAGGCTACAAGCACTTACAACCATAGGATCAAACAATCCATATAGATCTAGTGAGAACCTCTAGAAATTACAGATTATTTGGGGATCTAAACTCAGCTGGTCATTGCTTCAAATAGTTGCAATGACCGAGCTCAAAAGGCTGCAATCTCTGCATAATTCCAGATCTCTTCACTGAAAACAAATCTGGAAATAAGAGAAAGAGTCGAATCTGCTACAATCTTTCACTTGGGTACAGCCTAAAGTGTAAAGAGGAAGATCCAATCTCACCTTCACTTCTGGATTAGTCCTAAGGGTATGATCTGCCCACTTGAATGGTCATAGATCATCCTATAGATTTACTCCAACAGTGAGGGTAAAGGATGGAACAGTAGAATTACTGAAGGCACTACGATTGCAAGGCTACAAGCTCAGGCAACCATAGGTGCATCAGATCTAGAAAAATCTAAAACAATTAAATAGAAAAATTACTGATCTAATGGATCTTTAAAAACAGCATTTCATTGCTTAATTAAAACTTACAATGCTTTGCCCTCAAGCCTACAGTCTCTGCATGAATATGGAGCTCTTCACAATGAATTTACAGATTTATTTACAATTAGAAACTAGATCTGAGCTGCTATCTAGATCTAATCCAATTGGTTGGATTAGGGAGAGAAGGGGGAAGAGAAAAAGAAAAAATAAAACTAAAACTAAACCTAAATCAGTCAAGGAGAACTAAAGCTATTCCTTGGTTTCCTTGCTGAAGAATTATAGCAAAGAGAATGTCTATTTATACATATGCAATGATCCATGTACTTTGAATTGCAGCCAATTAGAGGAGAGAATTTCCATTTCAGTTCATGATAATCCATGTGTTTAGCATTCCAACCAATCAGAGAGAAGAGATAGATCAATTCAGTTATGCTTAGCTGAAGCTTCCCGCCAAGAACTGCTTTGAAAATCAGTTTGCATGTGGGCAGCCCATGTACTTTGGAGTTCCCAAATTTGCCTCTGTGAACCATTGGTATTTGCATATGGAGCCCAACGTAACTTCTGCTGCAGCTATTACCAAAACAGCCCTCACACTTTTAGACTTGATGGATTGAGATGGCTTGAAGCATTTAATGGAGATTAAAATCCGCTACTTCAACAGTGATGTGGAGAAGATGAACTTGAGAGGATGTAGCACCTTCTCGACAGGTTGGAGGTTGGAGGCTCAGAAGATGGCCGCTCTAGGTGTATTCTCGTGAGGATGGTAGTTGGGTTTCAAGAGGTTCCAATGCAGGATTTGAGAGGATGGGTAGAGGTGCATAATGTGCTTGAGGGCTAGTGTGTTCCATCCATTCGTGAGGTTGGCTGAAGGTGTAAAGTCTGTTCGATAGGTGTTGAGGCTGGAATATCTACAGGTCGACAGGTTATGGGAGGTTGCAGCTGCTGGTCGAGAGGTACTGAAGCTATAAGGGTTCCTTTCTTGAGGATGTGGGAGGATAAGAGCTGAACATCGATAGGTACTGAAGTTGCAAGCTATCTAGTCTACAGGATGGCTAATGGGAGCGGCAAGTCCTGAGGATAGAAGCTGTTGAAGAGAAGATCTTGACAGGTTTCCTGAAGGTGTAAAGGTTCATTTCGTGAGGATGTGGGTGGTTGGTTGGAGCTATGCTTGAAATGCCGATAGGTTTAAAGCTTGGAGGCTGCACTCTTCGACAGGTTGGTGAAGCTTCAGATCTTAATGCTGCTCGAGGGGTCCATGACTGCTGGATTGTGCATCTGATGCTCAAGCTTTAACTATAGCAGCTACCAACTGATCGATTTGTTTAAGCATACATCTTCAGATCTGATTATATATATATATATATATATATATATCTGCAGCTCTGTAATTCTGCAGCTCGAGTGCATGGAGGCAGGCTTCAGCATAGCAGTTGCTCAAGAGTACAGCTTTGAGGCTTCATGGTAAGTTGGTGCAGTAGCTTGTGTGGACAAATCTCTATTACTTGCAGCTGCTGGCTTTTAATCTTCAAGTATTACAATTGGTTTTCCAATAATCGCAGCATTTGGCATGTTTGAAGGACTAGTTTCTAAGCCGATTTAGCAATTCCTCTGCACTCCATTGACCTTTGGGCTTCACCACTCATTCTCAGCAGGACTTCTAAGGTGCCAAGCACACTAAATTGCTCAATGATGTAAACCACCATCACATGGCTGTATAGCTTGTGTGCCCAAAACTGAAAGTGTAGTTGCTCCCATAGACACAAAGATGAATTTCTGAGCATGCTTGGACCTGGGCAGCTTTGCTCTGTCATTTCCTCCAACACTATTTTCCAGCTCATGGACCTCACTTCTTCCAGATGTAAAAGTTGATTCTCATCTCCTCTTATTGGCACCTTTAGCTGAATAACTGCACTAAGGATGCAACTTCTTCCTTACTGTAAAACAATGTTAAAAAGCAATTATTAATCATTCTAAGCCCTAGCAAAAGCTAGGTTAAAGGGGTAGCAAGTGGTATATTTTAGTGCTCAACAATTCGTACCCGTTCATCCCCTCTCTCTCTCCTCTTTTTTTTGGTAAATGGTGGCCCCTTTCTAAAAAGTGTGGGTTGAAAATTGTTGATTTTTCTTAGCAAAAGAGAGATTTATATATATATATATTTCTTTTTATTTTATTGTTCATTTCTCTTTTTATTTTTATTTTTTATTTTCTTGGACATTCCGGCATAATTGAGGCATACTTACCTTTGTTCGATTTCATGCTCCTTAGACAAGTGTTGGATTTCCTCTGGCTCATCATCCTTTGATATTTTGGTGGTGTATCTCTTTTTAGGATGGCACATGATTCATCAAGCGATGAGGACCAGGCCCATGGGTAGCCCTGATGCGATCTTTGGTATCAAGGGGGAGCGTCTCATCCAGGTGTAGCGCTCCTCTCGTATCTCGTACGAGATGCAAGGCGAGGCGGCCGGCAGAGGGTTGCTCCATTAGTAGTATACCCACATATCCAACTTTGAGATTGCCAGCCAAGTAAAAAAAAAGGTTCTTTAATTGCTTCTTTTCGTTCATGGTCTTTAATCTAGGATCTAACATCCTCCATTCTTTTAATGCAACCTGTCACAGATCATGTTTCGTAGGGGTTTGTTTCACCTCCAACACTTTTATGCCCACCCCCCCTTTGCCGTAAGGTTTCTCCTAGCCTAGGAGAGTTTTGGAGACTTTTTATCCTGCCCTGCAATGCGGGGTGACGATGACTTATCATATGCCCATAGCTGAGATGCCCATAGCTGCAATAGGGGGGTGTCAGTAGTCTGTCCTCGCGTTCTTGATCATGAGGAGGTGACTTGACTAATCATGGCATACCCTTCCTCAAACAACATGACCGACTCTAAGGTCAAGTTATCTTGGTTGGAGAGTCTATTTGAGGTCGACGAGATGGTTGATCTACACCAGCCAGATATGGATGTTGTTGTCGAGCTTGAGCGCGCCCTAGTGTTGGCTCGCATCTCCCTTCTTTATCTTTTGGGCAAGACCATTCTTGCCAATGCCAGTGGTGATCATGTAGCATTGTCCCTCCTCTATTTGATGGAGAACTGGGTGGACGTGCATCGCTTTGACTGGGGTGGCGCCGGTTATGCGGTGCTAATGGATATCCTGGCCAGAGCTTCAATTGGAGAGGTTGCCTCTGTCCTCGGCTTTTGGCATGTGATTAAGGTAACCCATTTGATTTTGCCCCTCTTAGATCGGTATTTCTTACTTTTATTGTTTTATTTGATATGTTCCTTGTTTGTTCATCTTTTTCAGATTTGGGGGTACTTGCACTTCCAACCTGATCGTCCCCTACTTTTTTTAGATTAGTATACCTACCCTCTCATGAGATGCGGGCTCCCAGACAGTCGCAGAGAGTAGAGGATGAAGCACCTGGAATTGGGTCTGAGGTCGCAGTTTGACTTAATGATCCCAGAGCAGGATTGACTCTCCCCTTTTTCTTTATCGGTTAGATTCCTTGAGCTATGATTGCATTGATTGACTGACGGACCTTTTTCTTTCTTATGCAGATTGTTTTTTACCCGTACGCCAGCTCCCCTTTTCTAGATCGTGCCGTTGTTGGGTAGTCTCGGCTGCTCGTTTGCCACTGGATTGTCTTTCTCTACGGTGCCTAGGTCAGAGCCTACTATCTGGGGGAGAGGATTGTGCACCAGTACTGGAACTTCTTTGCTGTGTCGTTGGGTCTCCTCGAGGATGTCATGGTGCCAAAGGGTATGGTTGAGGAGCTTACTGAGAGACTCCTCTATCATGGGATTCTGGTTGACGGCCTTTTTCAGTATGGGGGGTACCACCAGTAGGACGAGTATTTCCTCTATAGGACCCTCCTTCCACATTTTGTTCCTGGTGCTAACTTTTTGGCATTTGGAGGGCCACGGAGCCAGGTACTTTTCTTACCTTTCCTTTGCTTGTAGATTCATCCTTTTAATTCATTAAGATAGTGCTTTGCTGATTGGTTCTCTTACTTTCCTTTTCCATTTCAGTTTGATGAGGCAGCGAGACCCAATGTGGGTGTAGAGGCAGGACCATCAGAGGATGTAGGTGTAGGACCCTTGAATGATTCTGGTGCAAGGGCGTATGCTATAGGGATTCAGGGTGCTTTTAGGCACATGGATGATGCGTTTCTTTTCGGTCTGTGTGCTGACGTGGCTGAGGGTGCTCGCCTTTCTACCGAGAAGGTTAGAGTACCTCCCCTTGAGCTGATCCCATGGGTGAGTTCCTTTTTAAGGGGTATGCATGCCTTCCTCGGTCTTTCTATGTTGCTGACCTTTCCATTCTCCCCCCTTCTGTAGGTTTATGAGTTAGAAATTCAGCAGGCGGACTACTATTGTAATATTACTGACCTTCAAGAGGCTGAAGTGGGGAATATGATGTTGGTTTGTCCCTTTTGCTTTTTGTCAGTTTATGCTTTCCCCTAACTGATCCTTCTGGCATGGTGCTTCAGCGTGCTCAAGAGAAGGAGTCATGTTCGCTACTCAGCCTGCTATCCCAAGCGTCGACTCATGTGGGGGATACTCAGACATTTCAAAGGACTAAATGCTCATAGAAGTGGAACTCTCAATGGCTTGGAGAATGAATGGGGGTTGCCTCTATTGCTTTTTCTTTAAATTTTTCATGAACATTTGAACTTTGAGCACTTTTTGAAATAATTTGTAATAACGATGCGACCGTTTGGTGCACTTTGGATATTCTTTTGAATGGATACCTTTAATTTCCTATTTGCCTTGTTATTTCTCATTTTGGATGTGGCACACTTGCCTGAAAAATAAAAGTAATGTTAGATGGCTTGTGAAACTGTAATTATGCCTTGTACTCTTTTGCAGTATAGCCATAAGTTTGGCAAAAATTGAGGAATGCCCCCTGATTTATGCATTGGTTTAAATGGCCAGGGTTCACCCGCTTCTCCTTTGTTTGTTGTGAACGTGGTTCCTATAAAAGGAAAGTTTAAAATAGGTTAAGGTGGTAAAACCAGGTGTCCCAACTCGTGGCCTGCCATAAATGGAAGGAAAAATAAACCTTCCCCTTTTTTTCTTTTTTTTGGTCTAGCGTGGGTATTACATATGCTAGGCATTTCTGAGCCTTCTTTGGCCTAACGTATGTTTTGGTACGCACTTTTTCTAGGTCCCTTTCGGTCCCCAAAAAGAGTGGCCCAATTCAGTTCAAGTGGACTCTAACGAAGGCGATGAATAATAAATTAGGAGATATTAAATTTCTGAAAGGAAAAGGCAAATATTAAATGGAGAATACCTAGATGATGTAATCACCAGTTGCAGATGTTTATCGATGTTGTAACATGTCACTGATTACGCTTTAAGAAGAGCAGGGGCTTGCAGGTCAAACTCGTTTACTAAATTGTCTGCCGGCCAACATCAGCAACTGTGGGTTGCCTTGGGGTTTAGCTAGTTTGGTTTCAAAATCCGGCTGGAAGTCTACTTTACCTGGTCTCCTGATCCTACTAGGAGTCTAATTAACCTAGTCTCCTAATCCAATTAGGAGTCTAATTAAACTAGTCTCCTAATTCTACTAGGAGCCTAATTTAACAAAAAGGCCTCCCTAAGCTTTCAAAATTTAAAGGCTGTATGCGTTGTGATGTGTGATGTCCTTTTTGGATGACGTAAAGGGGTCTATTTATAGGTATCCAGCCATTTATGCGCCATGTGGGAGGTGCTTAATTCGTTGGCCAAACCCAATTACGCACCTTGTTTAGTGTGCATAATTAGATTATGCACCATATCCCGGGCGCATAATCGCTTTGGGTCGATGACCGACTCAGTGAGTGACCGACTGACTGGCTCAACCAGGTATCCTAGTTTCAATCTACATGGAACTAATTGCATGCCCAATTTGGTGCACACAATACAATTAAGTGTTGTATCACGTGCGCTTAACTGTGGATTTCAGGCAGTCATAGGACTTAGAGGTCAGGTCCAAAGTGGACCAATTACGTACGGGTGGTGGGGCGCATAATTGATTGCATGCCCTGTCTTGGGTGCAGAATCAGATCCTTAGGCAGTCCGTGGGAAGTGTATACCTGGTCCAAATTGGACCAATTGCACGCCAGCTGTGGGGTGCTCAATCGAATCACGCGCGCTATCGAGGGCGCCGAATTCAGGATCTTCCCCGAGCTAAGTTGAGTCTAAACCATAGAGCTATTATTTCAGCCCATGCTTTGACCATATACTATTGTTTTAGTATATCGTCCCCGTATCAGGGTTTGAAGGTCTTTATAGAAGGTTAGTCCTTTTCCATAGATCGTGGGCAAGGTCAAAGGTTGACTGAAGAGGTTTGTATACTCTGAGAGGGCAAAATTGGGGTGTCTACAAATGCCCCTCTTTGACGTGTCCTTACAAAGTAAGGATGCATCGAAGAAGTAAACACCCCTCTCCCGAGAGTGCCTTCTCATTTCTCTTGGGAAATCACAAGTGTGAACTAGGGATGCTGACATGAAATGATTGACTTTCTTATCTATCAGCGTAAGCTAAAATGATGCATTCGGGGGCCTAGTGGTAGCTGTCGAAAGGCGTATCAACAATCGCGGATGCAAAGGGCATCCCGCCGCATGTTGCGACCTACTGTGAGTGACAGTCAGACGAGGGGAAATCGGCATAACCTAATCTGTGGATGCAAGGGGCATCTCGCCACATATTGCAACTTGCTGTAAGGGGCAGTCAAACGGGAGAAACGTCTGCATATCTTAGTCTGTGGGTGCAAGGGGCATCCCATCTCATACGAATGTCCAAGGACATTCAAACAGAGGGATATTTGACAAAATCGAGGTATCGAAGGGTATCATACGAATGTCCAAAGGTAAGGTCCAGAGACCTGATAATAAGATTTAATATCATGTAATGGCAAAGGCTTTCACAAGTCATGTCACATCGGGCACTTCATTGCTCACACCAATGGCGCATTAGGTGTCTTTTTTCAGTGGACATTTGTGATTTCTCAGAGTTGAGTATATTCAGTGTTCGATTTCCTAGGGGAAAGAGTGGATTGGAGTGATGACAAGCAAAATTTGATAGATAGAGGGTCTATTTGTTATCATTTTTGTTTTTGTTTTTTTTTATTTTTAAAAATTTTGAGATTTTAACTTAAGATCAATTCGGTTGTAAAACTGCAAAAAATATGGCTTCTGAGATGTCGCTAAGCAGATCTACCAGAACAGGATTTGGGGACTCGACTGTTTATGTGGTTATCAAGATGACACTTGGTATGCCAGATACTCCATCTAACCCTCTCGTGAATACTGATGATTGTCTCTTAGGGGAGGACTACAGTGATTTGCGAATCGGGAGAGACAGGTTTTGAAAAACTTTTGACTTAGTCATAGCTAACTATATTTTACAAGGAATATCAAGTAGAAAGGGGTGCTTACTTACCTAATTTGTTGCCGGTGGGAGGCTTTTACTTGCGATGGAAGTGGCGGGCTGTTGTTCCCATGATTGTGTCGCGATGGGACTATGGTGGCTTCTGCTTTTGGTTGAAGATGCTTCTGTTTTTGGTGTGCAAGGTTGCACAATGGGACAAGAGTGTTTGGAGGTGGAGTCACTAAAGGGACTCAAGCTCTTGTGAAAGCATGCATTTCTCTTTTTTTTTTTGTGAATGAACTCAAGGTCTTCTTGTTGATGTTTATGCATTATCAGGGTGATTTCCTGTGCCGCTTCCTTGGTTAGTAGTATGCTTGTTATCGCTAACCTGCTTCATCTTTCGGTGGGAGTGTCGCGATGGGACATTAGAGAGGTGTGGTTTATGATGGGATGTGTTGATTGTCGTGATGAGAGCTCTAGATTTCCTGATGGGATGTTTGTGATGGGACATTGGAGGCATTCCTTCCTTCTTCTATCGACGAGCGTAGGAGTGTTCAAGTCTGGTGACTGTTGTGGTTGAGTCTAGCGATTGCTGTGTAATGAGGCAATGTCGATTGTTGCGATGGGATGTTTAGGAGGTTTGACTCCTTGCTTTTCATGATGGGATATTGGATGAGCCTTCCCTTCTTCCATTGTATGCCGTAGCAGGCTGCGATGGGATTTTAGGGAAGTGTAATCGGCGATGGGACATTGGTGGTCTTTACATTTTTGGTGGTTTGTCATGGCGGGTTGCAATGAGACTTTGTGGTTATGAGATGGGAAAGCTATGTTTATTTCTTTCTTTGACAGATCTTGGGTTATAAGGCGAGATTAGGTTGTAGCTGCATTGCGATGGGGGCAGATTTATGAATGTATGATGGGGTGTCGGTCTGATAACTCCTTGGCTTCTTTGCTGTCATGGTGGGATAATGATGGTGTTTCCCCTTGGCGAATCTTGGTTGTATGATGGGATGGAGTCAATTTGAATAGTGTTTTATAATTACGACGGGACATAGTTTTGACCTTGGTGGCGTGATGGGGTCTTCGGGAGGCTCATTTTTTACTTTTTGCAATGGGACATTGGTCAAGCCTTCCTTTGGTCGGGTGGCGTGGTTTTGGCATCACGATAGGATGTGTGGTCATGTGGTTCTCTCTCTCTGATCGGCGTGTGGGGTTATGCAATGGGAGAAGGGAGAGTAATTTCGATCGTAATGGGATGAATAGCGCGATTGGCTATTTTGTCACCGTTACTTTTCCCTTTGTGTCGTGATGGGGCTGTGAGTGATGAATTTATTTTGTTTTGTCTTATTTTATGCAGCGGGCGTTAGTGAGAGGTTTGGTTGCAATAAGATGTGTTGTCACGTGTGCTTGCGATGTGACTGAGGAATAATTTCGATCGCGGTGGGACGTTAATTCGCAGTAGGTCATCAAGGGCTGACTTGGCTAGGATGGGATTATGGGGAGATATCATCACCCTTGATTGGTTTGTGTGTTTATTTTGTTAGGGTTCTTGTTGAGGGCATACGTTTATTTCGTTGGAGGTGTGATTCTTGGGTTACGTTGAAGGGGGAATGAGTAGTGTTAGAGTATGGTGTTTGTTTTTTTGGGTGTATCTCTATTATTCTATTTTAGGTGTTTGTTTTGGGGTCCCATGGCGAAAAAGTGAGAACTAAACTAAATATTAAAAAAATTCCCTAGTTTGGGGTACCGGTCTCATGACCTGAGTATCGCTACCAAGGTGCTAGCGCTCTTTAAAAAAAATGCTCCACTGTCAAGTGATGGTGGGACTTTCATCAACCTCTCAGATATCCTGGAGTGCGTTAGTAATGATCCCATGTCAGCAAGTAGTTTGAATATATCGGCAACATGCCAGGCTCGATTTTATAAGTGTTGAACGATCATCATGTATTGTAGCTTTTAACAAGATTAAGGTGAATGGTAGATAATGAGTGATTGCATCATTTGGCATTCAAAAGCTTTTCATTTTATTCTGAAAAGGATTTTTAAAAATCATTTGACTCATTGTCCAAAAAGAAAAAAAATTAAGGGTGAAGATGAGGTAAGATTTATTGATCTGAAGGTAGCTTCTTATTTAACCAATTTTTGAAATAGTAGTCAACTACTTTCTTCTCGGGTGGGTAATGCGGTGCCATAATTGAGCTCTCCGTCATGGTCCAGTAAAATCAAATCATCAGATTCTATGGTTAGCAGGAGTTTTATCCTCCTCTAGCCACCGTACGATGATATCTAGTAGTGTGAAGATGTCAGGGATGACCTCGCGACTTGCTTATACTTTCCTAATAAGATTACTAGGAATGCCCTCAAAATTTTCTTATGCTTCCCTTAATTCATTGACTGTTCATTCGTTGCATGCTCTTGTTCGGTTGTGTTTCTTTTCTATGGGTATATTGAAACAACCTGCTAACGCAAGAATTGTGAGGTTTGATGGAACCTTACGTTTTCATTTTTTATGCTCTATAATCAACTCCAATGGCTAAAGAGGGTGTATGAGAATCTAGAGTTTTCTATATTTCAAAAAGGTTTCATGATTCACTAGTCTTTTCGATCAATTCCCCCAAATAGAAGGGTAATCAATTGTTAATCTCTGAAAAGTGCCACTTTTTACCCCTTAACCTGGCCTTTAATAGACCTCTGAACTGGTTAATAATGATTTCTAAGTGTGTTTGTGTAGATAACAGAAAAATATAGCTTAATGTTGCAATCCATCATTTTCAAGCCAAGAAGAATGAATTTTGAGCTAAGTTGTGGAGCTGATGGGTTTACAGTGAAGGCACCATGGTGGTTTACACCATTGGGGGGAAATGTAGCATGCTTTGAGGCCTTTGAAGGCCTATTGTGTGAGGGAGATGAAGCCCATGCTTTATAGAGAGCGGCTGCAGCAGTGAAGCCATGCTAAGCTGCACATCTTATGCATCCCACTTGTAGAGCTGCTGCTACCATCACTGAAGCTTGCTGCTGTAAGTGCTGAACACCAAGCTCTCAAATAGTGTGTAGCAGTGAAACCAGCCACATGAGCTGTAGCTAAATAGCCAAGCAACAATTTAGCAGTTTCAAAGCCATGCACTAGATGCAAATGTTGTAGAACTATGCTTAAGAACTGCATATCTAAGCCCCACCAGAGGAAGATCTGAAGCCAGCAGCTGTTGTGAGTAGTTCATGCACTTAAAATACATCCTCACAAGGAGCTGTTGCAGTAGTGAAGCTATGCCAATCTGCACAACTGATGCACTCCGCTTGAAGAGTTGATGCAGCAGTCATCCAACCCATTACTGCAATTGTCAAGCAGCTGCAATTGGTGCTACACCAACCAAGCAGCTATTGCACCATGCACTCAAAAGCGCACCATCTACTGTTGCATTGATGAGGAGACCAAGGTGTTGAGCTACTGGTGAAGACTCAATCCCCACAAGCTACATCTAAAAGCACTTAGCATCTAGAGCAGCTTATAACTTCAGCCATCCTCATGAGCTGCACTTTGAAGTACTCGAGCAATGGCTGATGCTACATGGCTGATGTCGAGCACTTAAAGTGCACCTTTATGTTGTCAAGCAACTTACCAACCAGATGAAGCAGCTTCCCGAGCACCACAAGTTGTAGGCCTGCTGTAGCAACAACCCCACGATCACTGTAATGGACTGGAGCAACCACTCGAGTGGTTAAAAGTGCTGAAATGAACCTCATGAGGTGTTTAAATGCTGCTGGAATCAACCACTCGAATGGTCTATGTGCTGAAAGAGAACCTGTCACGTGGTTCAAATGATCCAGTCGAGCCACTTAGCTGCAACCATTAAAGCACTCGCAAGCATCTCGAGTGGTTCACTTGAACCTAGCGAGCAGCTTAAGGCTGCAATTCATCATCGCGACCAACATTTAATCATCTCAAGTGGTTCACATTTGAACCTAGTGAGCCCCCATTTAACTGGTCGAGCAGTTCAAAAACAGCCAACATTTCATCCTGTCGAGCTCCTTAAATGGCCTGTTTTTCATCTAAGCAAGAACCTAGTGAGAGATAAGCGAGATCCTAGCGAGATGAGGGTTCTGAACCGGCATCCTTGCGAGGCATAGTTCCAGCTAGTTGTTTTCAAACTCCAGGGATATTTTAGAGATTTCACAACTTCTAAGGCACACATCCCAATGTCCCACACATCCCAAAGCATCCAAGGGCTACAAATAAGCCACGACACCAGCTCCAAACCTCCTCATTTCTGATTGGCTATTGCACATAGCAACTGTAAGGATTGTATATATAGAGCTATATTCTGTTTTGTAAAACATCCAAAATAGCTGGATCAATGTTTTGTTTGGGATTAGGGTTAGGGTTAGTTTCCCTTTCACTTTCTCCTTTCTTCTTCCTAAGCTTTGCTGTAAAGCTGGCTTAAATTTTTTTTATAGCAACTGATTTATTTCTGCTTTGTAATTGGTTTTGTATAAACATGAAGAGCAGTTCTGGAGTTTTGGTTTGATTGATGCCTTGAGGGCAATCATTGTAAGAGCTTTATAATTCAATGAATTGCTGGTTTAAAAGCTCCATTAAATCTATCTTTTTCTGTGTTTTTTTCCACATAAATTAGTATGGGTTTTATGCACCTATGATTGCTTAAGCTTATAGCCATGCAACCATGGTGGCATCAATAGAATTACTATTCCATCTCTAACCTCAGTGATTAAGATAACCTCTGGGATAGCCTGTGGACATTCAAGTGGGCAGGTATAGCCCTAAGGCTGGTCTAGGCCCCAGGGGTTGAGCTAGAATATTTTCCTCTGCATTTGTGCTTGTAGCCAAATGAGAGACGACTGCAAACCCAACCTCTCCTCTGTTTTGCAATCCAATCATCAGTGAATAGACCTAAGATTTTGTAGAGATTGCAGACTTGTGAGCTTGGTCATTGCAGACCTTTTTGTAGCAATGACCAACTGAGTTTAAATTCCCATTCAGCCAGAGATTTCTTATGGTTTCACCTGATTTTCAAGGATTGTTTGATCCTATGGATGCATGAGCTTGTAGTCATGCAGCCATAGTGTCTGCAATGGAGTGCATGTTCTGATTTAATCCTTTGATTGGATGAAATCCCTGGGGTGTTTTGTGAACATTTAAGCGGATAGAGTATAGCCCTATGATAAGTCCAGACCTCTGGATTAGGTTGGATTCTTTTACCTTACATATGTGCTTTTAGCCATATGAAGGATAGCTGCAGATTCATCTCTTAAACTGAGTTGCAGAGCTGATTTACCACCAGCTACCTACTTCTCCATCTTTTTACTTTATTTTATCACACCATCACCATCCTTCTTCTCCTTTCTTCAGCTGAAGTTTATTTCTGTGTTTAGTTATAGGGTCGCTTTGTGACACTTAAACACTCTCTCTTTACCTTGCTTTCTAGTTTAGGTTTAGAGTTGCCAGATCTTTAGCTAGATCTAGAGATTTACTATACAGCCCATGTGGTTTAGATCATCACTCCTTGTAGGACCAACTCTTACTTATCGAAACTTGCTACAACAACCTTGGATTTTGCAGGACTGTTAGTTTGATTTTGTGCTGTGTTCAATCCATTTTATTTTGTTTTGTTTTTGCTTTTCTTTATTTTCCTCATTTTATTCTTTATCATTTTATAATAAGAATAGCATAATAAAAAATTTCCTAACAAGTTTTTCGCACCACTGCCGGGGAGTTTTGATCTTGGTAGTAAATCTGAGTTTTTGTTTAGCTATATCTATTGCAGATGTAGTTTTTGAATAAATTACAGCTGTATTTTTCATGTGATTTTTTATATTTTCCTTATTTATTTCTATTTTTAGATCTTTTCGGTGTCTTAGGTATGTTGAATAAAGTATAGTTGTAATCTCTTTTATTTGCATTTATTTTCCTGTTATTGCATGTGTAGCGTCTTAATAAATAACTGCTATAATCTTTTCCTTTATTTTATAGTTTTTCCTCTTTTTCTATTGTAGATTTATTTCCTATTTTGTGTTTAAAGAAATTTTTACTGAAGTTTATAATTTTTGCAGCTCTGGAGCAGTAACATAAGGGACATATCAGCTGCAGCTGAATCAATTTTGCATCAGTTTGCATCTCTCTCCCCTGCTGTCTTTTCATTTCTACAGTTTTAAATTTCAACAACTGTATTTTGTCTTTAGTATTTTTATTCAATCTGCTGTGAGGTCCTTATTTTTGTTGTGTGTGTTGTATGATGGGAAGAAGGTCTCTCAATCCCGAGCTAGAACCTTTGAATCCTGAGATTGAGAGAGTCAAAAGTATTAGCCCAACAACACACACCCCTGCTGAAATTTTAGTAGAGGGGCATACATATCCCCCCTCCTGCATTCAACTCCCTAATGTTGTGGGCAACTATGAGGTCAAGGCTTCAACCATCCAGCACATAGAGTTGTTCCTTGCCTTATGCACTAATTTTAATATTGCTGGTCTGGGAGAGGAAGCTACCAAAATGAGGCTTTTCCATTTTCCTTGAAGGATAAATCCAGAACTTGGCTCTCCATGCTCCCAACCAACAACATACAATCTTGGAATGATCTCTAATGCCAATTCTTGGCTAAATTTTTCCCAATTAATAAAACTAGTCAGTTGAGGAAGAGCATAATCTCCTTTGCTCAACTCCCAACTGAAACATTTCATGAAGCTTGGGAAATATTTAAAAAGTTGTTGAGGCAGTGTCCACACGACCAGATCCCTAGGTGGCAGCTTGTACAAAGCTTCTACCAGGGGATTGATGCCAACAGTAGAGCAATGATTGATGCAGCTAGTGGTGGCTCTTACCTCAGCAAGACCGATGTAGAAGCATGGGTCCTATTTGACGTGATAAGTAAAAACTCCATGCAGCAGGAGTCTTTGTCAAACAATGACATTGTGCCAGCTGCTAGGGGTACAAATGAACCCATTTCTAAGGAAAAAGTGTATGAATTAACTACACACGATAACCTAGAGAGGAAGGTGGACAACTTGTCTTTAAAGTTTGATAAAGTATTGAGTGTGTTACAGCACCACATGGCTGCCCAGGTTGGAGAGGCACGTCTCATATGCCACTCACCAACACACTCCCATCTTGAATGCCCATCTGTTGATCCATTTCCTGAGTTTATAAATGAGCAAGCCAATGCTGTCCAAACATTTAGACAGCAGCTTGCTGGGTACACTTGGAGGAACCACCCAAATTTGAGGTGGAGATAAGTTGATTTTGCTCAAACCTAGCAGCAGCACGCACTTCCCATGTCCAACCTTTAAGGTTATGCCCCAAGAGAACATTTCCCACATCAGTCCCGCCAACCAAAACATTTGGCTTTGCCTCCACCACAACCTAGAGCCCCCTCATTTAAGGTGCAGGTTTTGTCTTCATTGCAAAACCTTAGCTCCTTATCCCAGACTGTGCATTCTCACAGTCAGAGCATCATAAAGATAGAGGACCAGTTGGGTCACATTTCCAATGCTCTAACTAAAAGGGATGAGGGCAGGCTCCCAAGCTAAACTATGAATAACCCAAAAGGCCATTACATGATTGGTGAAGCTTCCTCAGCCCATGGGGAAGCTAATGTCATTCATGCCTTGAGGGTTGGTAAGGCGGTGGAGCACCAAGAGGTGTTTAATGGAAAAAGGTGTGCATATGAGAGAGAGGATTGAGTTCCTGCTGTAGTGTAGCATGAGCTGAAGAATGGGCTATTGTTGAGCCCCATTTTAAAATCAAAATAATTTAAGAAAGGATAAATAAATAAATAAATAAATAAATAATAACAAAAATATATGTATAATTTTATTTTTTTTACCATGTTAAGCCCCATTTTCTCATGCTTTTAAAGAGCCTTTTCCTTTTTACCAAGGAGAAGGCTATGATGGAGGAAATGAGGATTGCTTACACAGTTGCAATCATTGGTGAGAGGTGGATTAAACCTTCCCAATCTACTGAATTGGGCTGAGGTGTGTGCTGAAATTTATAAAGTTTGGACTATCCACCTTATATGGAGCTGGAGTTGCTCCCTGCACTTATCATGCAACTACAACTGCTGAACTGAAGGAACTCAGGTTTGATGCAAATGCAAAGGTACAACCTTTCATTTTTTATGTTGTAGTTTTTTCCAACTCAGCTGAGTTCCAGATGGGCTACCAAAATTTTTGTCATTCATGAACACCCATCCGGACTACTGTGTAAATATGGTGTTTGTGTGATCTGATTGTGTATGAATCCAGTTTTCAAATGTGTGCTATTAATGTTGATAATTATTTGCCATCAATTTCGATTCATACTCAAATCATTTTTAGATAGTTGTGTTTAGGATTTTACTCTTTTAGGTGTTTAGTATAGTGATTGTTTTGTATATACCTGTTGTTTTTAGTACAATTTCTGCTATATATAGTTGTTGTTTTAAGAATGTGTGTAGTTATTTTGTTTTCTTAGTTGTCCTTGTGTATAAGTTCTATTTTTCTCCTTCTTTGACTAATTTTCTGCAAGCTTTTATTTTAGTTTTCTCTTTGTTTGTTGTTGTAGTTTAGTGTGTTTTGCTGATATAAAACCTGTTGTCCCTATATATGTCTGTTGGAAACAGTGAGGGCACTGTTTATCTTAGGTTTGGGGCTATGGTAGGGTAGACTAGCCAATAGAATAGTTAACTCTAGTGCAGCATTGTGAGGAAAATTGAGATGAATAAAGTCAATTCCCACCTAACCAAGTTAGAATGAGGAAATTTAAAAATTTTGCAGACACTTTAAAACTGAAAATTTTTTAAAAAAAATTTAGCACCACCATGAAGCTAACATCAAGAAATTTTTTTCAGTTAGTACTTAGTGAACTTAAGAGGAGAGAAAAAGGTGAAAATACACCCCATAGGTTAATTTGAAGACCATACTCAGTGAGATTTGGGCCTATCATTTTCTCGTGATGAGTGTTTGTGTCAATTTTTTTTTCTGCTCTAAGGACTGATTGATGCAACTTCCTTTCACTAGAAGTTAGGCACCCCCAAGTTGAAACTGTTTGGCAGCATTCATGACACTAAGGAGATGATGTAAGGCCTTCATTTGGACAGTTTGAGCTTAAAAGACCTACCCTTTAAAACTGTTCTTTTGCATGCACTCTTTGAGCCTTAAAAATTTAATTTTTCTTCAACAAACACCAGAGTACTTGCACATAAACCTCATGACCGGATTCAACCTTATCCTCACTCTGAGATTTCAGAAGATAAAGGAGAAGAAGCTGAGGATAGTTGAGAGGAGTTCAACATTTGGTGGAAGGTGAAGAGAAGCAACCTAAAAACAGCGGTGTAGCAATGGTATATGTGTGGCAATTCATCATAAAAATATAAAAATTAAAAAAAAAAGGAAAAAAAAAAGAGAGAAAAAAGAAAGGGAAGTCAAGTGAATACTTCATCTAAAAATTAAAAAAAAAGAGAAGAAGCTGGCCACTTTGACTCTGACAAACACAAATGAAGATGAAGTGTGTTGAATTGAAGGTTGTGAAGTCATGAATCAGTTCCTCACCTTGTTGATTTATCAATTTTTGAATCTATTCTACCCCTTTATTCTTTATAACCTCACCCATAAGCCGCATTACAACCCATCAAAAAAACCTTGTTGATCCAAAGTGAAATGAGTTGTCATGTGGAGATGAGGAGTTGTCTAATCTATGGTGGAAGTACTTGAGGATGTCAGGAACTTAGATGCAATGCCAATGCTCATGCTTGCAGGACTATTTGAGGTCTGTGACTGATATTGAGCTGATGAGAATGTGAACACCCTGAAATTTTCATTGTGAGAGATAGCCTTGGTCTGAAATTTAACTTCATTAGGGTGGTATCCAAACCTGAGTTTTGAATTAAAGGTAAGCTTATTACTGATTTTTGCACATTGAATTCCTTATATAAACTGATTGGTGGTGATGCATATACATGTTGATTTTGAGTTTTAATTGGCTTGCATTACTGCTGTGATTTCCTCTGATTTTTAAAGAATGGGTGTGGAGTGATGCTTTATTTATTAAAATCTATTTTGTCATTGATTGCACTATATTTAACTATTTTAATGGTGAAATTTGTGGGTGTCTTCAATGAAAACCCTCAGGAGACTTCACTCCTCCACTAGCGATCACCTAGGGGTAGAAAAGGCTTGATGCATAAGCTAAATGCATCTATGCTCCCTACGAAGGTGGCATTTACTATTTTGAATAACTGTTTTAATTTTTTCTTCGCTTGAGGAGTAGTAAAGATTAGGTTTGGGAAGTATCACTTTTCATCCCTTAACCTGGCCTTTAATAAACCTCTAAATTGGTTAATAATGGTTTTTAAGTGTGTTTGTGTAGATAATAGAAAAATATAGCTTAATGCCGCAATCCATCATTTTCAAGCCAAGAAGAATGAATTTTGAGCGAAGTTGTGGAGCTGATGGGTTTACAATGAAGGCATCATGGTGGTTTACACCACTGGGGGTAATGTAACATGCTTTGAGGCCTTTGAAGGCCTGTTGAGTGAGAGAGATGAAGCCCATGTTTTATAGAGAGCTACTACAGCAATGAAGCCATGCTAAGCTGCACATTTGATGCATCCCACTTGAAGAGATGCTGCTACCATCACTCAAGCTTGCTGCTGCAAGTGCTGATGACCAAGCTCTCACACAGTGTACAGCAATGAAACCAGCCAGAGTTGTAGCTAAACAGCCAAGCAACAATTCAGCAGCTTCAAATCCATGCAGTAGATGCAAATGCTGCAGCACTATGCTCAAGAACTTCATATTTGAGCCCCACAAGAGGAAGATCTGAAGCAAGTAGTTGCTATGAGCAGTTCATGCACTTAAAATCAGTCCTCACAAGGAGCTGCTGTAGCAGTGAAGCTATGCCAAGCTACACAACTGATGCACTCCGCTTGAAGAGTTGATGCTCTGGTCTTCCAACCCATTGCCGCAATTGTCAAGCAGCTGCAATTTCTATTGCACCAACCAAGCAGCTATTGCGCCATGCACTCAAGAGCACACCATCTGCTGCTGCATGGATGAGGAGACCATGCTGTTGAGCTACTGGTGAAGATTCAATCCCCACGAGCTGCTCCTGAAAGCATTTAGCACCTAGAGCAGCTTATAGCTTCAGCCATCCTCACAAGCTGCACTTTGAAACACTCGAGCAGTGGATGATGCAACATGGCTGATGTTGAGCACTTACAGTGCACCTTTATGCTGTCAAGCAACTTACAAGCCTAATGAAGCAATTGCCCGAGCACCACAAGCTGCAGGCCTGCTGCAGCAGTAACCCCATGTTGTTGCTTCTTAGTGTGCTTGATTTATGTGAGTTTTGAAAACAGATTTATAGCTGCTAAATTACAGTGGTTCTAGACTATATAAACAAATAAAGAAATATCAACACAGTTAGAAGAGAATTAGCCTGCAAGATCAGGGCCAATTGTAGCAAGTTTTAAAAGTAAGTGAGTGAAAGATCGTCCACAGAGAATTTGTCTAAAATGTAAGACAAACCTCCAGATCTGAGCTACCAGATCTGGCTTCTTATCCTATCTAGAAAACTGATAAGATGAGAGGTTTGAATTTGTCACGTTTAACTAACTAAAAACAAAGAAAAATTTAAACTAAATGATCCAGATCCGAGTTGGGGGAGTGATTGAAACAAAGATGGAGAAGTAATATCTAAATCTGATTTGGTCTTTGAAATCTAATGAGAATAACTGACTCAAAGAGAGGTGATCCAATCATCATCTTGCTACAAGCACAGATGTAAGAGAGATAAATCTAATTCAAGGATTAGGCTTACACTTATGGCTATGGTCTGTCCACTTTAATGGCCACAAACCATCCAATAGTCTTTAATCCAAATCCTCAATTCAGAACAAGAAACATCACTACAAATGCTGTAAGAGACTAGGTTACCAACACTAATTCTTACAGGATTAATGAATCAAGGGAAATTGCATGCAAAACAATGAATCTAAAGGAGTCTAATGTACTGAGGAGATTAGAGGGAACCCTTGACATGAGTCCAATGGAGAATGCATAGTTTACAGCAACCTTTTAAAATTCATCCTTACAATTTACAGAGCACGGCTTAACAGCTCTCGGATTTGCAGTCTTGGATGCAAACTCTCCTTTGAATTACAGTAGTATCTCACAGCTCTCAAATGCAAGTACAAAGTAGGCTATTACAAGGATTACAGACAAGCTGTCTGGCTGGGAAATGGGGGATTAGAAATGAAACTCAAAATCTGGATGCCTCAATTGGGCAAATGCTTCGTCAATTTATAGCTTTCCCCAGGTCCATCTCAGATGTGTATCAACCAATCAAAGGTTCTTAGATCTGTATTGACCAATGGTAGTCGAGCACAGGGATCGAGATATGTTCTGGCCAATCAGATTTCCTCGATCTGTTTCAGCCAATCAGGTGAAAAAGGCATCAATTCAGTTATGCATTTTGAAAGTTTGTTAGAGTTTCTAGAAGTTCCCGCCAAGTTACTCCCTCTCTAGGTGCTCACGTGGGGTGGAATATTCCTTCGCTTTATGCTTAGAACCCTCTAGAATGTCCCTAGGTTTTAAAATGCATTGGGACGTGTGCAACAGATTACTGAATTGCCCTTGTTAAAGCTGCGAATCTCCAGAATACCTTTTCGCAGAGCTTAGGGGCCTTTTCGCAAAGTGCTGTGACTTCTGAAGCTCTTTTCGCAATGTTCAATCTCTCTTCGAATTGTGTTTTCTCCTTTTCGCAAAGTTCAATCTTCTCTTCGAAGTGTGTTTTCTCCTTTTTGCAAAGTTCAATCTTCTCTTCGAAGTGTGTTTTCTCCTTTTCGCAAAGTTCAATCTTCTCTTCGAAGAGTTCAGATGCTCTTCGAAAGCTACGCCTGGAGTTTTAGTCCTTTTCGCAGAGTTTAAGGTTCTTTACGAAAAGTGCAGGTTCTTTGCGAAAAGAACTCTGTAGTGCATTTCTCTGTTCGAATTTGTTCCCTACTTCACTTACAGGTCTTTGCCTCTTTACTTTAGACCTTTCAACAGCTGATGAGGTTGTTTCTTCACTTCCTTTCTTTGGGCTGACATGGATTGTCATCTTTTTTTGCACTTTTAAGCTACTTTCAAGGTTAAGCCTGCCTTTATTGTTAGCTGTAAAACAAGCACTTAAAACACTTATTTAGTTCTCTCAAGGGTCTATCAAGGCCCAGATTAAGGGGCAAAAAATGGTATTTTCCAGTTCTCAACACCCCACGAGCAGTGTAGAAGGCTGGAGCAACCACTCGAGTGGTTTAAAGTGCTGAAAAGAACCTCACGATGTGTTTAAATGCTGCTACAATTAACCACTCGAGTGGCCTATGTGCTGAAAGAGAACCTATCGCATGGTTCAAATGATCCTGTTGAGCCACTCAGCTGCAACCATTAAAGCACCCGCAAGCATCTTGAGTGGTTCACTTGAACCTAGCTAGTAGCTTATAGCAGCAATTCATCCTCGCGAGCTACATTTAATCTTCTCGAGTGGTTCACATTTGAACCTAGCGAGCCCCCATTTAACTGCTTGAGCAGTTTAAAAACAGCCCACATTTCATCCTGTCAAGCTCCTTAAATGGCCTGTTTTTCATCTAAGTGAGAACCTAGTGAGAGCTAAGCAAGATCCTAGCGAGATGAAGGTTCTGAAGATGCATCCTCATGAGGCACGGTTCCAGCCAGCTATTTTCAAACTCCAGGAAAATTTTAGGGATTTCACAACATCTAGGGCACACATCCCAATGTCCCACACATCCCAAAGCATCCAAGGGCTACAAACAAGCCACGACACCAGCTCCAAACCTCCTCATTTCTGATTGGCTATTGTACATAGCTACTGCAAGGATTGTATATATAGAGCTATATTCGGTTTTATAAAACATCTAGAATAGCTGGATCAAAGTTTAGTTTAGGGTTAGGGTTAGGGTTAGGGTTTTAGTTTCCCTTTTACTTTTTCCCTTCTTCTTCCTTAGCTTAGCTGCAAAGCTGTGTTAAAAATCTTTTGGAGTAGCTGATTTTATTTTAGCTTCGTAATCGATTTTGCAGAAACATGAAGAGTAGTTTTGGACTTTTGCAATTACTGATGCCTTGAGAGTAATCATTGTAAGTGCTTTTTAATCCAATGAATTGCTGGTTTAAAAGCTCCATTGAATCTATCTTTTTCTGTGTTTTTTTTTACATAAATCAGTATGGATTTTATGCACCTATGGTTGCTTGAGCTTGTTGCCCTGCAACCATGGTGACATCAATAGCATTATTGTTCCATCTCTAACCTCAGTGATTAAGATAACCAATGGGATAGCCTGTGGCCATTCAAGTGGGCAGGGTATAGCCCTAAGGCTGGTCTAGGTCACAGGGGTTGAGCTGGATTATTTTCCTTTACATTTGTGCTTGTAGCCAAATGAGAGACAGCTGCAAACCCAACTTCTCCTCTGTTTTGCAATCCCATCATCAGTGAATAGACCTGAGATTTTATAGAGATTGCAAACTTGTGAGCTGGGTCATTACAGGCCTTTTTGTAGCAATGACCAACTCAATTTGAATCCCCATTCACCCTGATATTTCTTATGGTTTTCACCTAATTTTCAAGGACTGCTTGCTCTTATGGATGCATGAGCTTGTAGCTATGCAGCCATATTGTCTGCAATGGATTGCCTATTCTGATTTAATCCTTTGATTGGATGAAATCCCTAGGGTATTTTGTGACCATTTAAGTGGATAGAAAACAACCCTATGATCAGTCCAGACCTCTTGGTTAGGTTAGATTCTTTTACCTTGCAGATGTGCTTTTAGCCATCTAAAGGATTACTGCATATTTGTCTCTTAAATTGAGTTGCAGAGCTAATTTACCTCCAACTGTCTACTTCTCCATCTTTTTACTTTATTTTACCACACCATCATCATCCCTCTTCTTCTCATTTCTTCAGCTGTAGTTTATTTCTGTGTTTAGTTATAGGGTAGCTTTGTGATACTTAAACACCCTCTCTTTACCTTGCTTTCTAGTTTAGGTTTAGAGTTACCAAATCTGTAGCTTAATCTGGAGATTTACTATACAACCCTTATGATTTAGATCATCTCTCCCTGTGGGACAAACTCTTACTTATCGAAACTTGCTACAACAGCCCAGAATCTTGCAGGACTGTGAGTTTGGTTTTGGGTTGTGTTCAATCCAATTTATTTTGGTTTGTTTTTGCTTTTCTTTATTTTCCTCATTTTATTCTTTATCATTTATAATAAGAACAACATAATAAAATATTTCCCAACATCAATGAGTCAGACGATTCCCAAAATAGTTTTGAAAGTAATGACCTATGACTGGCGAATGCCTTGTGACGACTACGAGGATGATAAGTATATAAGTATGCCTATTTAGGCTATGATGGTGATTGGGTTATGATTCCAAGGGTTAGAAAGTCCTTCCCTTGTGGCTGTTTCCTGGGCATGTTGCTGAGATAATATAAGTACTTCCCATATGGGTTTGATTTCCTCCGAGCGAGGTGGTTCCGTAGGCATAGTTTTATTTGCGCTAGCTCCTTGACTTTAAGCTCTCTGTCGAGTAAGAGTTATAAGTGAGAGATATTAATGGGCAATGTATATATATATATATATATATATTTATATTTATATATATTTTTTGTAGTTTCTTTTGTTTTTTTTTTGTGTTATGGTACAACATCAGTTCCTTGAGCGGAGGCTGACTTAGGAAGTTCGCTTGGTGGGACATGTTGAATGGTCGAAGTGACCGTTCGATTAGATAATATTGTTTTGGGATCCATAATCCCTTTCGATTTGATCGATCAGGGATGAGAGAGAGATCATGTTTGCGTTCATGTTATGAATGATATAGGGTTTGTCAAAATAGGTGTGACATCTTTTAATTTCTTCCTTCGATAGGTCTTTTATGGTCGGGGGGTCCTTGTCAGGAGTGACCTTCTTTAGATTCTTGATGGAGTGAGGCATCTCATAGAGTTGGAGCATAGAGTTGTTAGAGAGATTTCCAAAATTATTTACGGGTTGTTGGAAAGTTGTTCATGGGTGAAGTTGGAGTGGGATGCGTTGAGTGGTAACATGGTGTTGTAAAGGTAATGAGAGGATAAGACAGAGGTAAAGCAAGAGGAGGAGACGTGAAGGTGTGGGCCAAGGTGGACCTTTCCTTCGTATGGGATAGTGTAGTTTTGTTTTATTATGCTTGTTTTGTTTAATGTGTACTTTGGGCTTATAGCGAGGTCGTTTTAAAGTTTTGTTTATAATTTATCGGGGAAGCTCTGTGTCGACTATTTGACATAGCGGTTTCTTTGTCGGTTGGTGTTCTATGAAGGTTTGATTGTTAGGTCTACGGAAATATGGATCCGGTGGGTAGAATCGGTCTTAGTTATGATGTCAATTTTGTTTTGTCGTGGGATCTGAGAGTTCTGTGACATATTAATTTGGATGTTGATCGGTGTCATAGGATTTAAGCTTGGTTTAATTTCAAGAGTGGGAGGGATGACCGGTTCCTTGATAGGTTTGGTGGTTGGTTCGAAGGTGAGCGGAGTTGTTGTTGTAGAGATGGGTCCGATGATAGGTTCGAGTTCATTGATAAGTTTAGGTTCGATAATGGGTTCGTGTTTGATGACGGGTTTACCTTTGACAATGGGTTCGGGTTTGATGGTGGGTTTGCCTTTGATGGTGGATTCGATCTTGTGGATGGGTGTAGGGTTGATGATAGGTTCAGGTCTAGGTTCGACAATTTGTTTAAGTTTAATGATAGGTTTGGTTTCGTGTCCGATGATAGGTTCAAGTTCGATCATGGATTTAGGTTCAATGATAGGTTTAGATTCGATAATATAATAGGTTTAGTTTTGATAGTAGGTTTAGGTTTGATGATAAGTTTAAGTTTGATAATAGGTTTAGTTTTGATATTAGGTTTGAGTTTGTGGTTCAGTTTCATGGTTGGTGAGGTGATAAGTCCGGTGGTGAGTTCAAGTTTTATGGCAAGTGTAGAGATTGATTTGTGAGTTGGTTTTGAGAACGGTTCAATGCTTGATTCTGGAGTGAGTGAAATGAATGGTTTAGAGGTATGTTTGGTAACAGATTCGGGTTCGACATTTGGTTTTGAAGTTGGTGAGGTGGTATTGAATTTAGGTTCTGAGGTGGGCATAGTGATTGATTTGAGAGTTGACTCGGATGTTGGTGGAGTGAAGTGTTTGTTATTGAGATCATGTTTTAAAGTAGGTGTAGGGATTAATTCAAGGGTCGGGTTTAAGGTTGGTGGGGTGATGTGTTCGATCGTGTGTTCAATAATGCGTTCGGGCTCAAGGATTAATTCCAGAGTATGTTGAATTAGGGGTCTTGATTCAATTACGGGTTCATGTTCAAAGTTTATCATTGTGATTGGTTTAAGTATGAATGGTGTCATGTTATATGGATAGATTAATTCGGGAATTCCTTCCATGATAGGTGAGGGAATTCCTTCCATGATAGGTGAGGGAGTTTGTTTAGGGAATGGTCACAGAGCTGGTTTCGATGTCAGTTGTGGTATCGTGGGGGGTTGGTATGCTTGTCGGCAGGCTGTCAAGTTCAAGGGTAGGTTGAATTGATTCGAAGATAAGCACGTTGAGCTTGGCAATGATTTTGGTGATGGGTTGAGTCAGTTTAGAGGTAGATTTAGTGATAGTTTGGATTTTAGTGATATTGGTGATCGGTTCAAGGCGAAAGTTAATTTTGTGTTTATAGGTACATGGGATAGGGTTAATTGGTTGGGAATGAATGGTATGGACATAGTCCGAGGGAGGTTCAATTCTGCAAATCAGGCTATCTGGGTCGAATGGGGCAGGAGTGAATGAGTGTACAGCCTTGTATGCGAGTTTTGTTTGATCAAAAAATGGGTTGTAATAGGTGATATTAGTTTGCGTGTCGTTGGGGTACTTGTTTCAGTTATGCTACAGGTTCCTGTATTGGTTGGTGTATAGTGGTTGGTTTTTGTGAAGGTATAGGTTTGTGTATAGATCTTAAGCTTGGTCATATGGGTTGTATGGTTGAGGATGTATTTGGCTTTGTTCTTGGTTAGTGTTGATTTGTTCGGGGTCTAGAGTCTCGTTTAGGGTATTTGTCCTAGGGTCATTGGAAGATTCATTAGATGTTAGGGTTGAAAGATTGAGGTCTCCATTCTTTAGGCGACGCTCCGTGCGTGAAGCGCGTTCTCGGAGGCTAGTGAAATCAGAGTAGTCGCTTAGGATGAGAACACTCCGGAGAGCTCTCGGGTATTAGTGATCATGATTTCCATTGCATCGGTTTTTTTTATTTATGTCCCCGCTAGGGCGGCGAGCCTTCTCCAGTGGTTGGTGAACATTGAGAAATCTTCGTCGTCCTCGTGTCTTATTTGCATTAAGTCAATGAGACTGATCTCTTTAGGAGTTAAGTATTGGTATTGGTTTAGGAATCTATCGACCTGATCTTCAAATGTCTCAATTTTTGTTAGAGGCAAAGTGGCGAACCAGTCGAGAGATTCTCCTTCCTGAGACCTCTGAAAGTAGTGAATGAGAAGGCCCTGGTTATTGCATATGGGTCAGCGGTAGTTACAAAATAGGGCTAGGTGGTGTTTCGGATTCCCTGTATCATTGTATTTGTTAAATTTCGGAGGTTTAAAGCTAGCGGGTACAGTGAAGTTGATGTCTCGGCAAAATTTGTCGAATGCACAAGATTTGTTAAAGTGTTCTCTCTTAGCCATGTAATCATCTAGAAATCAGTGGAGGTCTTTTGTGTGGCGGTGTCTTTTCTAGGTGTCTCGGGAGAGGGTTGTCCTTGATAGTTGTTGTAGGACGTGTGAGAGGTATGTGTGTCATGTGTCGGGGAGTCGGAGCATGTGGAGGAGCCAGCATCCTTTTCTTTTGTTTGTTCCGTGGAGTAACTTGTCTTCGGTCTCTTGTAGCTATGTATAAGTCGGTCAGGGACTGGGGCAATGTGTCGGCTTCTTTTCCTCCTTTAGTGAGTGCACTGGCATCTAGATCAAAGTTTAGTTTAGGGTTAGGGTTTTAGTTTCCTTTTTCTTCTTCTTTCCTTAACCCAGCAGCCATGATGAGTTAAAGCTTTGGATAGCAGCAAGGTTTATTTCAGCTTTGTAATCGGTTTTTTATAAGCATTGAGAGTAGTTTTGGGGTTTTGCACTGACTGTTACCTTGAGGATAATCATTGTAAGTTCTTTTTATTCAATGAAATGCCAGTTTTAAAGCTTCATATAATCTATATTTTTCTGTGTTTTTTTTTTTCATAGAGCTGTATGGGTTTTATGTACCTATGGTTGCTTGTGCCTGTAGCCCAGCAACCATGGTGGCAGCAGTGGTATTCTTGTTCCATCTCTAACCTCTGCAATTAAGATAACTACTGGGATAGCCTATGACCATTTTAGTGGGCAGGGTAAAGCCCTAAGGCTGGCTTGAATCACAGGGTTGAGCTGGATTCTTCTCCTCTGCACTTGTGCTTGTAGCCATGTGAGAGACAACTACAAACCCAACTCCTCTATTTTGCAATCCCATCATCAGTGAATAGACCTAAGATTTTGTAGAGATTGCAGACTTGTGAGCTGGGTCATTGTTGGCCTTTTTGTAGCAATGACCAGCTCAATCTAAGTTCCCATTCAGCCTGTGATTTCTTATGGTTTCCACTTGATCATCAAGGACTATTTGCTCCTATGGATGCATGAGCTTGTAGCGTTGTAAACATAGTATCTGCAATGGTTGTCTTGTTCTGATTTAATCCATTGGTTGAACAAAATCCCTAGGGTATTTTGTGCCATTTAATTGGACAAAATACAACCCTAAGATCATTTCATGCCTTTGGGTAGGTTAGATTCCTCTAGATTCATCTCTTGAACTGAGTTGCAGAGTTGACTTACCCACAGCTGCCTACTTCTCATTATTTTTTACTTTATTTTCCCCCTCCATCATTATCCTTCTTTACCCCCTTCTTTAGCTGTAGTTTATTCCAGTTTTTTGGTTATTTTAGTTGTCATACTTAAACACCCTCTCTTTACCATGCTTTCTAGTTTAGGTTTAGAGTTGCCAGAACTGTAGCTAGATCTAGAGATTTACTATACAACCCTTGTGGTTTAAATCATCACTCTCTGTGGGACAAACTCTTACTTATCAAAACTTGTTACAACATCCCTGTGTCTTGCAGGCTGTGTATAGATTGTTGTTTTTGTGCTATTTCATCCCATTCCACTCCCCTTTTATTTTGATTTTTCCCTCCTTTATTTCCACCATATTTGTACCACATTCTTTTAATAAAATAAAAGCACAAGAAATTATAGCCCAACAGCAATCTATACACACCCTACACGATACAGGGCTATTGTTGCAAGTTTTAATAAGAGTTTGTCCCACGGAGAGTGATGATCTAAACCACAAGAGTTGTATAGTAAATCTCCAGAGCTACAGATCTAGAAACGCTAAACCTAAACTAGAAAGCAAGGTAAAGAGATGGTGTTTAAGTGTCACAACTAAAATAACCCAAAAATAGGAATAAACTACAGCTAAAGAAGGGGTAACGAAGGATGATGGAGTGGGAAAATAAAGTAAAATATAATAAGAAGTAGCCAGCTGTGGGTATATCAGCTCTACAACTTAGTTCAAGAGATAAATTTGTAGCAGTCCTTCAGATGGCTACAAGCACATCTACATAGTAGAGGAATTGAACCTATCCCAAAGGCATGAACTGATCTTAGGGTTGTATTTTGTCCACTTAAATGGTCATAAAATACCCCAGGGATTTCATTCAACCAATGGATTAAATCAGAAAAAGAAAATCACTGCAATCTCTATGTATGCAAGGCTACAAGCTCTTGCATCCATAGGTGCATACAATTTATTGAAATCTTAATGAGAAATATAAAAACATTACAGATTGCATGAATCAATAAAAATAGCTTTGCATTGCATATGAAGGCACTTACAATGGTCAGTTCTCAAGGCTACTGTCAATGCAGAATTCTATGCCCCTTACAAGCTTACACAAGTCTTTATGACAGCAAAGAATAGTCCTATCTACTACCAAAGACTTAGCCAGCAAGTGCTGAGCTAAGGAGGGAAGAGAAAGGAAAAAATGACCTAAGCACAGAAAACCTTCTGGCTCCGACCAAAACTAGGTGATGTTAGATGCCCCTTTTTTAGCTAATTTTTTAGCTTTTATACAGACCATACAAAAATATCTCAATGCCCCGGCCATTCAGAAAGAAGCTGCTATCATGGCCTATTTGTGGTCTAGTATTTGCATTGAGATGTGGGGGACAACTTAGCACATTAGGATGTGTGCCCTAGATGTTGTGGAATCCCCAAAATATCCTTACATGCTGAATGGGAAGTCTGGAACCCGAGCCTCGATAAGCTGAAGCTTCAGATTATGACTCTCGAGTAGTTCTCGAGAGGCTGGATTAACTACTAAAGATGGCTTGAGAGGCTGGAGTGCTAAGACTTATGCATCTCGACAGGATGGGGCTTCAGGCATTTTGGCTCGAGAGGCAATCGACAGGCTGACTTGCTTTCATCAACAGCTCGAGAGGTTGGAATTTCACTGCTCGATAGGTTCTTTCAGAGCTTCTCGAGTGGCTGAATTCATCCTTGAAGTGCTCGAGAACTAATTGAGGCAAATTTGTGAAGGTGTATCTGCTAGAGAACCACTCGAGCAGATATTCTCTGAATAGTCTGAACCTCTCAAGATCCGCTCGAGATGGTTTTCTGAAGATCTTTGTATTGAGCTGCTCGAGATTCTCTTGAGCTTCTCGAGATCTACTTGAAGTGGATTTCTGGAGCATTCCAACTACTAGAGAACTGCTCGAGCTTATTTAAGTTGAACTTGAACTGCTCGAGAACTTCTCGAGCCTTCACTTTTTCTATCCCCGACAGCGGCCCCAAAAACTTGTTGGGCTATAATTGCTTGTGCTTTTATTTTATTAAAAGAATGTTGTAAAAACATGGTGGAAATACAGGTGGGAAAAATCAAAATTAAAAGGGGAATGAAATGGGATGAAATAGCAAAAAAATAGCAATCTATACACAACCTGTATGATACAGGGCTGTTGTAGCAAGTTTTGATAAGTAAGAGTTTGTCCCACAGAGAGTAATGATCTAAACCACAAGGGTTGTATAGTAAATCTACAGATCTAGCTACATATCTGGCAACTCTAAACCTAAACTAGAAAGTAAGGTAAAGAGAGGGTTTTTAAGTGTCAGAACTAAAATAACCTAAATACAGGAAGAAACTACTACTAAAGAAGGGGGTAAAGAAGGATGATGATGGAGTGGGAAAATAAAGTAAAAAATAATGAGAAGTAGGAAGCTGTGGGTAAATCATCTCTACAACTCAGTTCAAGAGATGAATCTGTTGCAGTCCTTCAGATGGCTACAGGTACATCTGCTAGTTAGAGGAATCTAACCTATCCCAAAGGCATGAACTGATCTTAGGGCTATATTTTGTCCACTTAAAAGGTTATAAAATACCCTAGGGATTTCATTCAACCAATGGATTAAATCGGAACAAAATAACTGTTGTAGATACTATATTTGCAAGGCTACAAGCTCATGCATTCATAGGAGCAAACAGTCCTTGAAGATCAAGTGAAAACCACAAGAAATCACAGGCTGAGTGGGAACTTAGATTCAGTTGATTGTTGCTACAAGAAGGCCTGAAATGACCCAGCTCACAAGTCTACAATCACTACAAAATCTCACTTGATTACAAACATAAAATGGTCACAAGTCTACAAAATCTCACTTGGTTACAAGCTTGCAAGTCTACAATCTCTCACTTGGTTACAAACACGAGTGCAGAGGAGAAGAATCTAGCTCAACCCTGTGATTCAGACCAGCCTTAGGGCTATACCTTGCCGACTAAAATGGTCAGAAGCTATCCCAGAGGTTATCTTAATCACAGAGTTTAGAGATGGAACAAGGATACCACTGCTACCACCATGGTTGCAAGGCTACAAGCGAAAGCAACCATAGGTGCATAAAACCCATACAACTCTGAAAAAAAAAACACAGAAAAATATAGATTATATGAAGCTTTTAAACTGACATTTCATTGAATAAAAAGGATTTTCAATGATTGCCCTCAAGGCAACAGTCTGTGCAAATCCCCAAAACTACTCTCAATGCTTATACAAAACCGATTACAAAGCTGAAATAAACCTAGCTGCTATCCAAACTCTTTAACTTAGCATGGCTGCTGGGTTAAGGAAAGAAGAAAAAGAAAATGAAAAAGGAAACTAAAACCCTAACCCTAACCCTAAGCTAAACTTTGATCCAACTTTTCTAGATAATTTTACAAAACAAACGTTTACTATATACAGATAGTCCATACATCAGTAGTTGGCATTAGCCAATCAGAAATAATCCTTTTTGGAGCTGGTGTCATGGCCTAATTTTGTCCAAGTAATGCTTTGGGATGTGTGGGACAGCTAAGCACATTGGGATGTGTGCCCTTGAAGCTGCGGAATTCCAAAAATACCCTCACATGTTGAAGACAATAGCTGGAACCCGAGCCTCACCAGTTGGAGCTTCAGATTTTCATTCTCGAGTAGTTCTCGAGCAGTTCTCAATAAGCTAAAGGCTTCAGGTATTTATCTCGAGTAGCAAGAAGGCTTCAGATATTGTAGCTTGAGTAGCTCACAAGTAGCTCATGGCTTCAGGTTATTAATCTCCAGCAGCTCTCGAGTTGCTCTTGATAGGATGAAAATAGCTCTTTTAAGTGCTCGACAGGTTCTTTTCTTCAGGAAATGCACCTCGAGAAGCTGCTCGACAAGCTCTTAACAGGATCAAATAACAGCATTTATAGCACTGCAGCTGCTTGACAGAATGCTTCAGCAGCATTTAAGCACTGCAACTCGACAGGTTGCCTTCAGCAGCTCGATAGGTTCACTTCAGCTTCTCGACATGTTAAAATGCAGCCTATTTCAGCTGCTCGACTTCACTTTTATACAGCTCGAGTGGGTTAAGTAGGCTGCTCAGAGTTGCTCAATAGGTAAAATGTGCAACTCTTTTGAGCTGCTCGAGTGCTTGCTGAACTGCTCATGTTCATTAAACTATAGCTCCGTGAACTGCTCGAGTGCAGCCTTATAGCACCAGCCAACTGCTCAAAAGCCATAAAGGCTTCAGCTCTCCAACCTTGCAGCTGCTTGACTGGTTTAACTTAAAGCTCCAGGTCTGCTTGAGTAGATGAGTGTTAAAGCATAGAATTGCTTGGCAACTTCATGGCTGGATTCAGCACTGCTCAATAAGATGGGTTGTTGCATTAATGATCTTCTCGAATGGTTGTGGAACTTCAGCAATGTGCTCGAGTTGTTTGTAAGTAGCTGCTCGAAATGTTTAAGTGCAGCAGCAACAACTGCTATAGTATTCAGCTTTAAAGTGGCATGTCAGGTTGGTGCAACAGCCATGCAGATTGGATTTGAATGCATCAGAGCAGCAGTTATGCAGCTGCTTTACTGCTTTCTTGAGCTACTAAGTGCAGCTGCTTTCAATTGTGGTGTCCCACACAAACTGCTACATTACTTCAGCTATTGTTTTGCTTGGTTTTTAAGCTGCATAACTCCTTAGTTGGCTGCAGCAACAACACTACAGTGCTTGAGTAATTTAAGTATGCTCATTTACAGCTCGAGTGCTTCAATAATGCTGCTGTGTTGCTCTAGTGTGTAGCTTTGAAGCTACAACTTGACAACCTGTTTCAGCAATGGTGTGTTCAAATAGTTTCTGTAGTAGCTTGATTGCTTTGATGTAGAGACTGTTGTAGTTGCTGTTGGGCTGCTTAAGTGTGCTTTTGCTGCAGCTTGCATGAGTCTGCTCCAGCAGCAATTTCTCCACAGCTGCTCAATTTGATACACTGCAGCAGCACTCCTCTCTACTTGATTAGACTTCTAGGACCCCGAAGCATGCTAAATGACTCCCATGGTGTGATCTACCATGGTGCATTCAATGTCACTCCCTCAGCTCCACAATCTTAATTAAAAATTCTTTCTTCTTGGCCTAAAAAAGAAGGATTGCAGCACTAAGCTATATTTTTTCTGCTATCTCCAAAAACACACTTAAAAGTCATTATTAACTAGCTCAAAGGTCTATTAAAGGTCAGGTTAAGTAGCGAAAAATGGTATTTTTCAGTGCTCAACACACCCCAAAAACCTAATCTTTGCTAGCCCTCGACTAAAGGAAAAATTAAAAATAATTATTCAAAACAGTAAATATCACTTTTGTAGGGAGCCCGAATTCATTTAACTTATGCATCAAGCCTTTTAAACCCCGAGGTGATCCCTAGTGGAGGAGTGAAGTCTCCTGAGGGTTTTCTGTGAATATACTCAGAAACTTCATTATCAAAATAGTCAAGTAGAGTGCAACTAATGACAAAATAGATTTTAATTAATAAAGCATCATTCCACACCCATTCTTTAAAAATTAGAAAAAATTACAGTAGTAATGCAAACAATTAAAACCTAAATTAGCATGTGTCTTCATCACCACCATTCAGTTCAAATCAGGAAAACAATGTGCAAAAATCATCACTAAGCTTGCTATCAATTAGAAAATCAGGTGTGGATACTACCCCAATGAAGTTAAATTTCAGACCCAATCCTCACCAGGGCTATCTCTCACAATGAAATCCAAGGATGTTCACATTCTCATCAGCTCAAGATCAGTCACATACCTCAAATATGCTTGTAAGCGTGAGCATGGGCATTGCATCTGATTCTTGAGATCCTCAAGTACTTCCACCATAGATTAGACATACCTCAATGGGTTGTAATGTGACTTATGGGTGAGGTTTATAAAGAATAAAAGGGATATAATGGATTCAAAATTTTAAAAATCAGCAAGGGAAGGAGGTGATTCATGACTTCACCTACTTCATTTCAGCACTGCTTCATCTTCCTTAATATTTTTCAGATCCGATGTGACCAACTTTTTCTCTTTCCTTCCAATTTTTAGCAGAAGTACTTCACTTGACTTCTCTTTCTTTTTCTCTCTTTTTTTTTTTATATATTTTTTGGATGAATTGCCACATGTATACCACTAATACATTGTTGTTTTATAGCTTTCTTTTCTTCTCATTCCACCAAATGTTGAACTCCTATCAACTACCTTCAACATCTTCTCCTTTACCTTCTGAAATCTCAGAGTGAGGGTAAGGTTGAATCAGGTCATGAGGTTTGGGTTCAAGTACTCTAGTGTTTGTTGAAGAAAATATTGGATTTTAAAGGCTCAAAGAGTGTATGTAAAGGGCAGTTGAATGGGTAAGGAATTTTAAGCTCAAACTGTCCAAATGAAGCCCTCAGTTCATCTCTTTAGTGTCATGAGTGTTGTCAATTAGTTTCAACTTGGGGGTGCCTAACTTCTAATTAAAAGGGTCTAAATCAATCAGTCCTTAGAGTAGAAAAATTGCCACAAACACTCTTCAAAAGAAATTTAATAGGCCCAAATCTCACTGGGTATGGTCTTCAAAAGAAATTTAATAGGCCCAAATTTCACCTTTTTCTCTTCTCTCTAGTTCACTAAGTACTAATTGAAATTTTTTTCCTGATGTTAGCTTCATGGAAGTGCTAATTTTTTAAAGATTTTTAGTTTTAAATGTCTGCAAAAAAAAAAAAATTCATTTCCTCTCTCTAACATGGTTAGGTGGGAATTAACTTTATTTGTCTCATTTCAGCCCAACATTATTTTACTAAAATTAACTATTTTACTGGTCTATCTCCCTGCCATACCCCCAAACCTAAGATAAACAGTGACCTCACTGTTTCCATAGACTTGTAGTTAGGGGCAACAGGGTATGCAAAAGACTCAAAAACTAAAGCAGAAAATAGGAATGTACAGACAAAGAAGAACCATGCAAATAACACACAAAAGATTATTTTCATTAACAAAATCAATATTAAACAAGACTATTTATAGACTTAACAAGAGACTAAAAATAGACAACTACTTCTAAAACAGAAAATACAAACAGAACCTATGTACAAAATGCTACACTGAATCCTAATCAGAATCTAACTTTGAATCTAAGTCAATGGGGTAGCTCTGTCCTTCCCTTTTTTCACAGTCTCAACTTGTGCAGCACCAGCCTTGGTTCTAGTTACAACCGATTTCTTGTGCTTAGTGCTGCTCTTCTCCATGGAAGGTTCTTTGAAAGATACACCCTTGGATATTAAACGATTCATGACTGAAAAGGTGGAAGTTAGTGTGTCTACCAGCCTTCCAAACTGGGTTGCCTTCATCTTATATACTTTATATAGGTCCAAAGCATTGACCACTTGCTTCCACAACACCTTCTTCTCCTTTTTAGGATCCTCCTTAGCTTGCTCTATCAGCTTACAGTAATCAGACTTCATGAGGGCTGTCACATGTTCCACCATTAATTGTGCATCCCTCCGAACATAAGGATTAGCATTCATAGTTTTCGTGAGGGCGTAAAACATGGGAATGGGGATGGATGATGCAAGGGCAATGGCCCTCTCATCAAGGTCATCAATCTTAGGGTGTAAAACAAAGGTGGTGGCCAGGTCAGTGCAGGTGGGTGGAGATGGTGGGAGTGCCAACTCCTCCTCAAGCGGTTCAGTCTAGGTGAAGGATGAGGTGAAGGTCAATGGGCTTAGGGGCAGCTCCTCTACTTCGCAATTATTCTGTGTGGCAGCATCTGATGTTAACACAGAAGTAGAGGGCTAAGGGGAAGGAGGGAGGGTGGGTAAAAGTATGGGTGTAGGTGTAGACTGTTGGGCTGTTGGGTGTAAGGTCTGGAGGGTTGATTGGAGGGAATGTAGGCTGGCTTACATGGTGGCCTGATGTTCAGTATTGGTAAGGAGTTGGGTTTGGAGAGAGGTAAGGAGGGAAATAATTTGGGCAAAGGAGTCAGTTATGGCTGGGGTTATAGGTAGGGTGGGTGGGATAGGTTGGAAAGGGGAAGTAGGAGCATGGTGGAAATGGGAGGGTTGTGGAGAGTCAAGGAGGGGTGTGTACTCATGCCTGATATCATCCACAGTGGAGTCTATCATGCTTGAGTACCCCTCAGTTATGAATAGCTCATGGATAGGTGTATGTGGGAGTGACTGGGTAGGGGAGGGAATTGGGTTACTGGGTTCAAAGGTGCTAGTGGGGTTAGGTTGTTCAATGCAAGTGGCCATAGGATCACTGCCATCAAATGTGAATGGGGAAGGTGGGTCTGGTATGGGGCTAGGTATGTCAAGGGGTTCAGGGCTTGGAATGAACTCTGGTATGGTGGGGGGTTGTCTAGGGATAGTGGGGGCTTTATGGGTCTTCCTTTTATAGGTTCTTTAGATGGTGGGAGTGGGTAAGCTAAAGGGGAATGTGATTAGGGTTGGAGCTGACATAGGGATGGTGGAAGTAATTGTGGAGGGTGTTGGAGTGGAAATGGTAGGAATGGGAATAGGAATGGTAATGATTGGAGAGTGGATGGTATGGGAGGTGGGGCTGGACAGTGGAGGGGGTTACACTGTTCTAGCTGCATGGATTACCACAGGAGCAACTACTGATGGTGTTTGTACAGGTTCTGAGCTGACTACAGGCATGACAACTGTAGGAGCCTCCTCTTGAATGGCTGCTAATGATTGTTCAGATTTCTTCTTCCTCTTCTTCCACATCATAGTCATGCTGATGTTCCATAGATTTTTTCCAAAAACTAATGGGGGCAATTTCCCAGTTGCCCCCCCATCTTCATACATTGTCAGCTTGTTTGAGCAAGGCTGTGATCAGCCTGTTGTAGGGGAGCCCATGTAACTTCAGTTATTTGTAAAATTTGATGTGGGTGTCCTTCATCCCCTCAAAAATTAATTGAGCTGCATTGAAGCAGTGCCTTGGGAGAAAGAGTAGATGACATCAACAATGGGGTGTCTCCTCTCCTGCTGGTGCCCATCCACAAAATATTCTTTCGAAGAACACTATCCATGAAGAGCAGGCTGAGGCTGAAGTCACTCCTCATGAGGGAGTCCCCAGATACTTTCTTGCCCTTGGTCAACTTCTCAGCAATCTCTAAGATTGATGCAGTAAGTGGTGCCCCCAAATTACAAGCAGGGTCATAGGCAGTTGGAATGCCTAGTGCCTGTGCAATATTAGTTGTATCCACAACTGTTGCAAAGTCATCAATGAGAATGACTAGCACTGGGCCTTCTCTGTTAGGACCACCCCCAGAATCCTTGACTCTGATATCTTGGAACCACAACTTTACTAGCCTAGGGTACACCAACTCCTCTAAAGGTGTCAACAGGTTATCCAAGGAAGCCTTGGTAAAAAAATCCATGGCTTCAACAACCAAAGCTTCCTTTGAGAAAAATGTCTTGTCAAAGATAGTATCAGGCTCCAATCCCATGGCATCCATGAAGTCATTGGGTGTCATCAATGGATCAACTTCTGGGTGGCTTCCTCCTGATGCTTCTGTCTCTTGGACTTACTAAATTTTGGCTTTGTGGTGGCAGTCCTTACCCTTTTCTTAGGAGCAACCCTCATCTTAGGTTTTTCCACTTGGGATGCTGGGGCATCAGGAGCCGAGGATGTAGCAATCCTCTGAGATCTCCTAGTGGGAGTGGAGGTTCAGTTTGGGCAGGGCTCAATAGCTCCTGCAGGTTTTCTCCAAAATCCACATTCTTATCTTTTAAAAACCCTAGGTTTTTATCAATCAAAATACAAACCCTAGGTTGCCCAAACTCCATATAGAAACAATTCGATAAAAATCCTCTAATAGCTAACCAATATCCTCTAACAATTTTCTTGAGAGAAGCACAACTGAGAAGAGTTTGAATCTTACTCCAAAAGCTAGGGTTTGCTCAGGAAGTTGTACAATGGATGAAATCGAATGTTGCCAGGTGTAAAATGCTTAGATTTGGTAGCTCAACAATGTGACAAAAGTAGAGGATGGGTGGTGAGGTAGAAACAGTAGTGCAGAAGAAAGATGAAAAGTTCGGATTGGGTTTGTGCTCTAGCGCTTAAGGCAGAGAGTGAGAATGGCAAAATGAACTGTCAAGGGGTTTAAACTAGGCAAACCTGAGCCTCGACTAGCTTATTAGTGAGCTCGAGAAGCTCTCGAGCAGATAGAAGCTTTGGAAATTAGTTTGCCAAGAGGTGGACATCAGCTTGTCGACAGGCTCATTTGATCAAAATACAAAGCTCGATAGGTTGAGCTTCAGGTGATTCTTCTCGAGAAGCTCTCGAGCAGTCCATTTCAATGAATTTAGCTTCTCGAGAAGTTCAATGTGAACTGATTGATAGACAAAGTTTGTGAAAGTCAGGGCCTTGAGGAACTAGGCTTTAGGTGATTCTTCTCGAGCAGTTCTTGAGCAGATGCATTTTATGCCTCAGTGCCTGTCGAGGGCTCTATTTTCTTCAGGGGATGATGCTCGAGAGGTTCCCAGAGCCACTCGAGACAACAAAAGTTGCCTTGGAAAAGGCTCGAGAGAATGACTGATCCTCTCGAGATAGCTAACCTCAGTGACATTTCATACTTAAGTTGTCAGGCCCACTGCCATGTTGCACCAGCACACTTCTCAATCAATGAAATAATGAATTCCTATCCTACATCCCTCCCTATACCACAACAGATTAGATAAAGGCTCATTTCATGATTCATGCACACAGATTATCCAAAACATAGATCCCTAATATCACACAAGCTAGTCATATTAAACCACAGAAGACCAAGATTCATACAGATAGGTCAAGATTCTCAAACACACTCAAAAACATACATACAGAATTTAAATGCACACAAAAATAGTAAATGACAATTTCAACACCAAACAAAAACAACTATGTTACACAGTGTTTTTTGAAGGTTCTTGAAGGTACATGATTTCAGAGGGCTCCACAATATTTTCCACACAGAGTTTAAGCCTCAGACCATTTACTTTCATAATCCTCCTAGAAGTGGGGTGCATGATCTCCACAGCCCCAGATGGGAATGCATGGATTACAGTGAAAGGTCCATCCCATCTGGACCTTAATTTTCATGGAAAGAAATTAAGTTTGGAGTTGAACAACCATACTTTGGCACCATCATCAAAGTCCTTCCTCAGAAGGCTCTTGTCAAAGAAAGCCTTGGCTTTCTCCTTGTAAATCCTTGAGTTTGAATATGTATCCAACCTTAGTTCCTTTAGCTCAGACAACTATAATTTCCTATTTGCACCAACAGAAGTTAGATACATGTTCAAGTTTTTAATGGCCCAAAAGGCCTTGTGCTCCAACTCCACTGGCATATGACATACTTTGCCATAGATTAATCTAAATGGGGACATTCTAATTGGGGTCTTATAGGCTGTCCTATAGGCCCGCAAAGCATCATTTAACTTCACTGCCCAATCCTTCCTATCATTCCTAACTATTTTCTCTAGGATATGCTTAATTTCCCTATTGTAAATCTTCACTTGTCCATTGGTCTATGGGTGATATGGGGTAGCAATCCTATGGGTAACAACATACTTCTTGAGTAGGCTCTCGAAGTGTCTGTTATAGAAGTGGCTTCCCCCATCACTGGTAATGGCTCTAGGGGTGCCAAATCTGGAGAGTATGTTCTCTTTGTCAAATTTTAGAATAACTTTGTGATCATTTGTTCTTGTGGTAGCAACTTTCACCCATTTAGAAACATAATCAACAGCCACAAGGATGAAGTTAAATTCCATTGAAGGAGGAAAGGGGCCCATGAAATCTATCCCCCATATGTCAAACAACTCTACAACAAGGATATGCTGCAGTTGCATCAAATTTCTCCTTGAAATTCTACCCATCCTTTTACATCTTAAACAAGCTTGGCAGTGTGCATGGGCATCCTTATTTAAGGAAGGCCAGTAAAACCCACACTGCAGCACCTTTGTTGCCGTCTTTTTCCCACTAAAGTGACCTCCATTCATGACACAAAGTGAGAATATTGTGGATGGCACTATCAGGGACACCCTTTCTAATAATCTGGTTTTTCAATACTTATACAGGCATGGATCCTCCTAGAAAAAATATTTGACTTATGAGAAGAACAAGTCCTTGTCCATCTTGGATCAGTGGGAAGGGATCCTACCTATAGCAAGGTAGTTCACTATATTGGCAAACCAGGAGACAACTGACTGGATCACAAATAATTGCTCATCAGGGAAAGAATCTCTCAATGGTATAGCAGCACACTCTTCAACTAATATTCGGGACAAATGATCAGCCACCACATTCTCTACCCTTTTTTTTGTCCTTGATATCAAGATCAAACTCTTGCAATAGGAGGATCCATCTAATCAACTTTGCCTTTACATCTTTCTTAGCCAGAAGGTACTTTAGGGCAGAGTGGTCAGTGAAGACAATAATTTTAGACCCTAGTAGATATGGTCTAAACTTGTCCACAGCAAAAACAACAGCTAGAACTCCTTCTCAGTTGTGGTATAATTCAACTGAGTTTCTTCTAGTGTTTTGCTAGCATAATAAACAGCACAAGGCCGTTTGTCTTTTCTCTGTCCTAACACTGCTCCCCATAATCACACAACTCACAATACTCGAATTGTTTATTCCCATTTGCATGAGCATTTGCATTAGGATACCACCAACCCCATGGTTTTATCTTTATGTGGTGATCCTACCAAAACATTAGATCACCAACTAATCACTTACTTTTTGTGCAGAAAATGACACCAAACCCAGAGTGAGGGGAAAGTGTAGTAACGAAAGAGGAAGAAGCACACGGGAAGAAAACTCTTATATCATATATTAATCCCTAATAAAACAAACTTATAATTAAAAACTCAAAATATAAGGAATCTAACTCATATTACAATACTATTAGACTACTATGCATGCCTTAAAGAAATATAAACAAAAAGGAGGAAGCTTACCGAAACCTTGAGTAGCTTCTCCGATACACACTGATACAAACTAAAAAGAAAGAACAAGCCAGAAAAGAAAGGAATTGCTTAGTGAAATCGTAGATGAATTCAAAGGTAATTGCTCGATGTTATTTTGGTTATTCCTTGGTGTTTGATCAGTCTTTTATCGGTGTCCTGGACAATCCCCAAGCTAACCCTTTTATAGATGAATGCGGACTTCTAACGGATTGAAATCCGTTGCTGAGTGGGACACGTGTGCTATGTGGATTGGATGCAGTCGCTTTGTCCCTTGATAATTGTGTTCTGACGTCATGACATGCGTCAGTGCTTCATTATTTGGAGGATGACTTCATGGCTGATGTCATCGACAATTGGCAAAGCTATTGAGTAACAAGGACTATTGTAGGTTGTATTGGCCGACAATAATCTTAATGGTTGGGTCTATTATGATGCTTGAACAAATAGTTGTTTTGGCTGATTTGTCCTTTTGATAATTTCAAGTGACAGCTTTAATGGTTGTATTGGCGGTTGATTGGAGTGGTGGGCAGCTGTATTGGCTGGTGGACAGCTATATTGGCGGTTGACGAATTACTTCTTGCTTTTGACCTGGTTAATAATTAAGTTTCAAAATTCCCCAAGTGATTGATCAGGACTATCTAGTTGCAATTCTCCTGCTAGAACATGGAAGGAATTATTGTTTTCAGACGAAGTGAGAGAATCTTCATCCGAATGGGATGTTGAATTAAAGGTTTGAAGAAAATGGGCTTTCATGGAAGAAAGATAAAGATGATTAATTTGTGTTTCAGATAAATCGAGATGTTGTTTTCGAATCATGGCTTTGAATATTTCAAAAGGATTGGATTCTAAAGAAGATAAAGAAGCCTCAGTTTTTGCTGTTTTAATATACTGAGAAATGATGGATGAAATTTCAAGCAGTTTTTTATCAAAGTCGAGAATATTATCCCACCATCGGATCCAATAGGTTCTTTGGAGTGTAGGAAGATGGTCAAGATTGGTAATTTGAATATTCCACATCCAAATCCAGGGAATACTGCATTCTGTGAAGAAAAAGAAATCAACTTCAGAGTAATGATGATTTTTTCCTTTGAATTTAACTCCTTCATACTGATTATATAAAGGAATTAATGATTTGGGCAAAATTTTGGTGGTTGGACCGAAATGGCTCCACCAATTGTAGAACCAATTGGGAATACCTGTTTGGAGGATATCTGGACAAATCTTTAGAAACCAAGAATGTTTCTATTTTGGATTCATATAATAAAAGGTATTGGTAAAGGACTGAATATAATCCCAATAATTGAACGAGTGTCCTGAGCTGAGTTTTTGAGATTTATTTAGGTCAAAACTCCAAATTGATGGTTTGAGAATTTATGGATAATAGCTTTACTATAAGTAATTGGCCTATTTGGTCGTTGGTTTTCCATATGATGGGTAAAGGTAATAGATCCAGTAGCAGTCAAAATTACTTCTGCAATTAAACGGGTTTTTGCCATCTAATGCAAGAAATCCTTGATTGTCAAGATATCTTCTCTTTATTTTCTAATGATCAGATATCCATTGTTGGTCTTTTGGTTCAATTACCAAAATAGTGGAAAATATATCCTTTTGAATATAAGAAATATCTTTTGTTTCATTCTTCTCTTTATTGAAGGAAGTTTTCTCTTTATTGAGAGAAGTTTTCTCTTTATTGAGAGAAGTTTTCTCTTTATTGAGAGAAATGTCTTTTTACACAGAGTCTTTAACTTGAAAGCCTCCTTTTGTTCGATATCTATTGCTTTGGATACTTGTCCAAAGGGCATGATTATCTATGGATTCTTGAGTTGGAGATAAGGGGATATTGCTCATTTCCTTGCCTTTTCCTCCTGAGGAGGATGCTGCCATTAAGAAATACCCTGTAAAAATTCTCTAGTTAGAAAATCAGGGAGAGAATTTGTCTCTCCTTTTATATATTCAATTTTAAAATCAAAGGAGGATAATTCAGCTTGCCATCTAGCAAAGATTTGTTTTGATGCAAGATTTTTTACATCTTTTTGTAAAACGAATTTTGCTACACTACAGTCTATTCTAAGTAAAAAAGACTGATTAAGCAAATCATCTTGAAATTTTTTAATACATTTGACAATGGCTAAAACTTTTTGTTTGATAGTTGAATAATTGGTTTGGGCATCTTTCCAAACACCAGAAGTGTATCTGATTAATTCTTCCTTCTGTTTGGAAGGATTGAGTTGTTTCAAGATTCCTCCATAACCAAGTTGGGAGGCATCTGTCTCTACTATCTTATACCAAAGTGGGTTGGCTAAAGAAAGACAGGAAATTTGTTTGACCTTTAACTTTATTTGTCGAACAGCTTTGGTATGGTCATCGGTCCATGGGGATGGATTCTTTTGGAGTCGTGATTGTAATATTTTTGCATCATGTGTCAGATTAGGATAAAAATCTGCAATATAATTTAGACTGCCCAAAAATCATTGTAATTAGATTTTGTCTAGAATCACATCAGGAAATTTTGAGGCAAATTCAATACTTCGGGTAATTGGAATAATTTGGCCTTGGTGAATATTGGGACCAAGAAATCGAATAGATGTTTGAAATAGCTTGATTTTAGGAGCAGAGACGATCAATCCATTTTTGTGGATAATGTCTTTGAAAATTTTTAAATGTTTAAAATGCCGGTCGATAGATTTTGAAAAAATAAGTATGTGATCAATATAGACTATAGAAAATTCTATATAAGGAGTGAATATATTATTCATAATATTCTGAAATTCAGATGGAGCATTTTTAAGGCCAAATGGCATAACATTCCATTCAAAGTGTCGAAAAGGAACAGTGAAAGCAGTTTTATACCTGTCAGTTTCGGCCACCTGAATTTGTCAATACCCTGATTTGAGATCACATTTGGAGAAAATAGTGGCTGAATGTAAGCGATCCAGCAAATCCTTTTTGTTAGGAATAGGTTAACGAATCCATTAGAGGCAATAATTCAATGGTTTATAATTGATAACTAGATGAAGATTTCCTCGTTCTCGTTCAGCATTTTTATTCTCATAAAAAGTTGTACAACTCCATGGGGAGTGACTGGGGCGAATTAGTTGTTTGTGCAATAAACTAGTAATTTCAGTTTTGCATAATTCTAAATAAGTAAGTTTCATTTGACTTGGTCTTGCTTTAGTTGGGATATGTCGTTCATTAAAATCAGGATTATAGCGAAGAGAAACAATATATTTCTTGCGATCCCAAAAAGCATTTGGTATATCACTACAGATATCATTGTGGTAAGATTTCAGAAGTTGAGAAATCTTGGTTTGTATTGAAGGGGATTCCAATTGTTTTTCTAAAGATAAAAACTTCACTTCTTGTTATAAGAAGTTAAGTTATTTTTCTTTGAGAAATAAATTAGATTTCACAGGAATTGATTACTTTTGTTTGTGGCGGAGTTACAAATTGAAATAGGAGATTATGTCCATTATATTGGGCATAAATACCATTTTCATTTACCTTGGTTAAGGGGAAAATGGAGGTGATAAAAGCAGTACCAAGAATAACAATTTGAGTTAAATCTTTGATAAGTATAAAATTGGATGGAATACATACTCTATTGTTACAAATTGAGACATAATTTAATTTGTATTTAATCTGTATTTTATAACCACTAGCATTATTAAGGGTTTGAGTGGTTTTATCAAAATATTGAGTCGGAACCAATCCTTCCTATATTGTGCAACCGTGGGAATTGGGACGATCCCGTCGCGACAATGCGCTCTCTAACGAAAAAAAATATAGAGTCACCACCCGGAGCTTTCGGTGTCCCGGGATACCTAGTTCATTTTTATGAGCACCAAAGTGCTAAAAATATGACTCTGAATCCTGTCCACACCAAAGGCTCTTGGGTAGGGACTTCGGTTATCGATCGGGAAGGTGTTAGGCACCCGATCAACCCACTTAACGCGGTCTCTACTAATGGCCAAAATAAAATGAAATGAAAGTAAAGAAAATAGCTTCCTCTTGCCCAAAAGTGCTTAGAATCCTACTTGTGCCCCTCCATTCCTACCGAAAAATCGGCGGCATAACGACACAAATGGGAGGATGGAGGGAGCTAGAAAGAGATAGGAGAAGAAAAGGGAGAGCCGGAGCCCTCGGGCCCTTGTAGCACCATAGAGGAGCCTTGCGTGGCTTGCTTTGATGAGCTCATGAAGGCCTTGTATGGTGGAAAATGGGGTTCTAACTCCTAGGACTTGAAGCTAAGTCGTAGGGAAGGGAGCCTAGGGGATCACACACACCTAGGCTAAGAGTTTTGGATGCAAGAACAAGATTGAAATGAGGTTGGGAGGTTCTAGAATTTGGGTCAAAATAGTGCACAAAAGGGAGGAAGAACTTCTCACTTTGAGCTCTTTCTCTCTTAAGCAAATTTCTCAAACCCTAAACCAAGGGGTGGGGGGCTCTATTTATAGGAAAAGGGTGGGTTAGGAGGCCACTTAAGAGCTAAATGAGTTTAGCAATTAGGTAATCTCATATCTAAGGTTTCCTAGGATTTTGAGAGCTTGGAAAGGTGTGAAGGTGGTTCTAATGGTGGATGATGGGGTGAGGCTTTAGGCCACTTGGAGGGTTGCAAATAGGTGAGGAATGGGTGTAACAGAACTATCAAAACACACCCCAAAGGTCGAGGTGGTCAACAAGTCAAACCCTAAACACAAAATTCGAGGTAAAATTCAATAGTTGCCATTCATATGCCTGGCGCAACTAATAGTTGCGCCAGGCAAATGTACAGTAAAACTGTGAAGAACAATGCCTGGAAGTGAGCTCGCGGGGGTGGGGCCTACTGTTGAACCTGGCGCAACTATTAGTTGTGCCAGGCTAAAATCCTAGGAAGGTTGGCCTGGCACAACTAATAGTTGCGTCAGGAAAAATTATACCTGGCGCAACTATTAGTTGCGCCATATCCCTAGGGGGGCCACATGTTTTTACCTTTTTTGCCCCTGGGGTTCGGTTTACCATATCTTTTGACGTACACCTCCGATTGGGGCGATTCTTGGACCGTTGGAAAGCTGATGACCTCTACTCTTCAATGGTATAGGAGTTGGTTAATGTAAAGGGTCGTAGCTAATTCTAGTGCACCCCTCCTCCTTATTGCCTGGGAAGGTTAGGTTTAGGGTTTGAAAAGGGTTCTAAGGGTCGAGGTTGGTTTCTAAAGGCTTGGCGTAGGTTCCTAAGGGATCTAGGGTGATTCCTAAGGACTTGGGGTGATTCCTAAGGGTTCCATTTATGCCGTCAAAAGCTCAGAACTGCACCTCTCTCGAAAGGTGTTTCGATCGGGCCTTGGGCCCAATTTGAGTGTCTACAGATGCCCCTCTTTGGTATCCGATCACTAATGATCGTATGCCAAAGAAAAGAGACATCCGAAGAGGCCCAAGGCATTACTGACGGGTCTGCTATATTCAGAATAAACTTCAAACATCAGGTGAGTAACATGGTGAGCAAACGAAAGCCCTGGAGTTCCAGGATAATCATTCATTTCTCAGGGCAATCGGTTCCCAAGCGCTTAGCGACATTACTGGGCATAACCGAGGTGGAACGAGTTGCGAAAGCCCAATAGCTGGGAAAAACATTCGCCTCTCGAGTTACGAAAGCCTGTTAGTCGAGAAAAACATTCGCTTCTCAAGAAAATTTGAAGGTGATTGATGCTCAAGGTTTATTCTGAATACAACAGCTTCGTAGGTAAGAGGGGTGATCGACCCACATCCAGAGATAGGTGCAAAGCAATACGCAAGACTCCACAGTTTGCGTCCAATCCTACGAGGCATTTGATATCCCTATCAGACTATTCGCAGGTGCCCCTACTGAAAGCAGGGTTCGAGATCTTTGGGCGAACCCATCGATCCCAAAGTTTATTTAGCATGACCACCCGAGCGAAGTGAATAGATTGCTCAACTCTTTTTGGGAGTACATGCCATTTTTTTGAAATCATGCCTCAACTCAGGATGGCCTAGAGTATCCAATTTCGACTCCTTTCAACTGGTCCAACCAAACATTGGGCACCTCTCAAAAGGGGGGCATCCAATCCTGGCCTCTGTTGACAACGATCATAATCATCAATTAACTATGCATAATCATGTACCCATCGGGGGCAATAAGCAACAACAAAGGCGATGGAAGCCCCGACCCAGACCCACCCGGGTACAATTTATGAGGACAAATGACCATCATACGGATACCCAGATGCATGGCGTACACTTTACAGGGATACCGCTGCCGAGCAGGTTTTAAGCCTGCAGAAAATAAACGGAAAATGAACCCTTCCGAATGCATGGTTGCACATAGTTTGGTTGATATGTAATCTCATTCTTAATAGGTTGGTTTCAACCAACGATTGGCCTTTTTCAACGAAGAATCCAAAGCCTAAGACGCTTAAGTTCATGTGAGTCCAAAACGAAGCGCTCGTCGTAAAGATTTAGCATTGGAGTTGACTCGATCGAAACATTGATTGTTTGATCGAGACTGACACCATTGCTCCTGCCTTAAGGCAGGATCCAAAGATCCGAGGCGAACCTCCGACTCAGGACTTTAATGTGGCACAGCTGTATTGCTAATAAAATATTGACATTTTACCGCTTTATGCTTGTGCGCCTGGCGAGGAATGTAAATCTTTTTTTTTTGTTTTTCTATCATTTTATGTGATTTTTTTGAATTTTTCTACTATTATTTTGTGTGATTGTTTTGAAGTTTTTGGAAATTATTTTTTTGGACAAAGCTATTATTTTTTGGAATTTAAAAACTATTATTTTATGTGAACGCCCTTTTTTTTTTGTTTTTTTTTGGAAATTTAAAGGCTAATGTTTTATGTGAACTTTTTGGAAATTTAAAAGTTATTATTGTTGTTTTTTTTTGGAAATTAGAAGTTATTATGTGAATTTTTTGGAATTATATGAATTTTTGTGAATATTTCTGGTTTCTCTGCGAGGATTTTTTTTTATTTTTAATTAATTAATAAATTTTTTTGTAGGACCGAGGTGCCTGTGGACCCCGGTCCGCCGTTATTTTAGCACGGCTTCCTTGGCAAGTCGAAGGATGATCGAAACGCCATCTTGGGGGTGCGTGCATCTATCCAGAGTGTGCAGATCAAACAACAAAAGGTGGGGTAACCGGTTTTCCCATCTTGCCTGTACTAGACCCGGAACCCGGCCTAAGTGCCTAGCACAACTATTAGTTGCGCCAGGCCACTATGGGCCCAAAGATAGCCTAGCGCAACTAATAGTTGCACCAGGTTTGGCTGGGCAGTTAAAACAGCCCGAACTCGGGCTGTGGGGCATCATTTCGAATTCTTTCCCTCTCTCTTCCTCTTTGAAACTGAAAGCTGTTCCCCACCCAGGGTTCCTTTACATTGCCAATACGCATGCCCATTGCCGTTGTTTTGCTTGCGGATCGATTGCGGGCTCACGCTAGATCAAAGACTCTTTCTTCTCCACAAGGTAACCATTTAGAACTCCTTTTTCTTGATTTTCCTTGTTTTTTCATGCAAATATGATCATGATCTTGCATTTTTTTTATGAATAATGATTTATTATTATTATTTTTTGTACACATGTTTATTGATGATGTGTTGGTGTTTTTTTTTTATGAATGGTGCCTTACTTTTGTTATCTTATGGATTTTATTGGTGCCTAATATATATATATATATATATTTGGTTGTTTTTATTTATGCACATAGAAGAGATTTTATTTTGTGTTTCTTTGTTTTGTTTCTTTTTTTATAAAGCAAGGGTTTTTTTTTTAACACTAATTAAGAAAAAGGGATTTTTGGTTTCTACTTTTTTGAAAATTAATTAAGGAAAATGATTTTTGATTATTATTATGATTTTTTGGTTTTTGCAAATTAACTAAGGAAAAAAAAGAGGTTCATTTTTGGGTTTTTTGTTGTTTTTTTTTATGTAGGACTGAGGTGCCTATGGACCCTGGTCCGTCTTTCTCTAAGGAATTAATTTATTAGTTTTATCTATTTATTTTTGTGTTGGTTATTATTATTATTATTATTATTTTTTTTTTTTTTTTTTTTTTTTATGGGCCTAAGAGAAAGGGGTTTTTTTTGTTGTTTTGTGTGTTCTTTTTTTTATATATATAAAGGAAGGACTTCCCCCTTTTTTGATTTTAGGAGCATAATAAAAAGATTTTTTTTTGTTCTGTTTTCTTCTTCCCCCTCCTTTTTTTTTTTATTATTATTTTTTTGTTATTTTTAAGGACAAAAGGGAGGGGAATTTTTCTGTGTTTTCCTTCTATTATAAAGGGATTTTTTTGTTTATGTGTATGTGTATCTTTTTTGTTTTGAAAATAATATAAAATGGATGAGCATACTTACTTTTCCCTGGCCTGTAGCACCTAAATGGTTCTTTTATCACTGATCTGCTTTGATGTGACTGTTTTGTTGCCCCAGCATGCCAGGCGGTGATGAGCATATTCTCGAGGGGCCCGAGATTGTACATGGTCTGCGGAGGGAGCAGTTCCTCTTGGTGGAGCGGAGGCGGGCCCCTTGGTTGGCTTATCGCACCCATATCTCAAATTTCGAAATAGCGGGCAAGGTAAAAGATAGGTTCAATTTCTTTCCTTTGCGTAGTTTTTCTTTACCTCTGCCATTTGATGTGTATTTCTTTGGGTGTAGGAGCTGCCCAACATTGTGTTCCGCGGGGGGTGGCTCGACTTTCACGAGTTCTACCTTTATGTCCCCCCTGTGGTGGAAGTCTTGTTGGAGCAGGTGGGCTTTGGGGAGTTTTTGTCCTGCCCTACCATGAGGGCTGATGCCGCCTATCTGAAGGCCCTTATCGAGAGGTTTCATCCCGAGACCATGACATTCCACATGCCGTACGCCAAGCTGACGCTGACGCCCGTTGATTGGGCCATGATTACTGGCATTAGGATAGGGGGAGTCCTGATATCTACTTTGGCGGTACCAAGCCGAGAGGACATTATTTGGTTTATCGGGGCCTATCCTCCTCGTGGGCAGACCCATGGCACAAAGGTCAAGATGTCCTGGCTGACCTCCCTCTTTTCTGATGATGAGTTGGTGGACCTGGGCCAGCCTGACCGGGTGCTTTACATCGCGCCAGAGTGGGCGATCGTTTTAGCTCGCATCACCCTCATCCTGCTGGGCAAGACCCTTTTTACAAATGCCAGCGGGGGACGAGTCAGCCTGGCCTTGCTGAGCGTGATGGATAATTGGGCCGACGTCCCAGGTATGACTTGGGAGGTGGGATATGCCTGGCTGATGTACAACTTATCTCGGGTTACGACAGGGGATTCGAAGTCCGTCGTGGGATTTTGGGCCGCCCTGGAGGTAATTCTTCTTTCCTTTGCTTTTGTCATCACTATCATTTATTTATCATCATTATTTTTTTACTAATCCATATATGCTACTGACCTGATCTTGTGCAATGCCCCCTTTTCAGGTATGAGGATATCACCATTTTCACTCTGGGCGCTCGCTCCTTTTCTCAGAGGTGCTCACCTATCCCCTCCTCAGTAACTGGCATCAGGCCCGACGCCGTGACGTGGGCTTAAAGCACCTGGAGATGGGCCTAAGGTCCCAGCTTGACTTGATGGTCCCCGAGCAGGTGATAACTTTTCAACCTTTGTTTACTTTTAGCTTGGACATTTCTTTTGATTGAGGTGTTACTTACTTGGTCACTCTCGCCTTTTGACTTTGAGCAGATCCTCCCTTATCCGTATCTGATATCCCCCTTCTGGGACCGAGCGGCTATGGTTGCCTCCCACCTATTCAACAATCGCCGCATCATCTTCTTCTATGGAGCGTGGGCCAGATGCTACTATCTGGGGGAGCGAGTGGTGCACCAGTTTTAGGGCTACTACGCCATACCCGTGGACCCCCCGACTGACGTTTGGAGTCCTGCTGGTAGTATTGAGGAGCTGTCGGCAGCCTTCTTCAGCAATGGGTTCCCCATTCGCGCTCTCCATGTGCCTGGGATTATCATGCTTGGTACGAGTGCCTGCCCTACCGGTTCATCCTGCCGTGTTTTGTTCCTAGCGCTAATTTCCTTGCGTTCGAGGGCCCTCTTGGTCAGGTAACTTCTTCTTAGCTTAGATTAGTTTCCCTTTCACTTTTATTCGGCCTTGGTCTTATCTGCATAGATTCTTGTCTGGTTCACAGTTTGCTCCGGGGGATGGTTCAGATGGTGAAGGTGGGCCGAGTGCTGCTAACATGTCAGGGGTAGATCCCTATGGTGTTGGTCCTTCTTGTGCGAGTCCCTCAGGCGAGGTTCATCAGGTGTTGGTCTGTCGGGTACCTCTCAGGCGGGTGTCCCTAGTGGGGGTCCATCTGTAGCCTATGGGACCTTTCAGCATCTTGATGATGGCTTCCTCTCATACCTATGTGCTGAAGTAGATCGACAGGCATGGCTCTCTGTCGAGGCGGCCCGCGTTCCTCCTCCTGAGGTGGTCCCTAGGGTAAGTTTTCTGATGAGCCACTTCTCCTTTATTTCAGTTTCCCTGCATGCTTTTAGGATTGTCCTAACAACTGAATATTGCATCGCAGGACTTCAACTCGGCCATGGAATACACGAAGTATCACCATCATCTTGCAGAGCTTAGGGAGGTGGAGACGGTGAGTACCTGGCTGCCCGACTCCTCTCATTCTTTTCATTATCATTGGCCCCTTGACTGATCTTGTCCTTGATTGTGCCTTGCAGCGTGCCCGGGCTAAGGAGTCGCGTTCCCTGCTCAGTAGGATTTCGCAAGCGTGATCTAGGGTGGGGGACATGCGGACTTATCAGGGCTCCTCTCGCCGTCGCAAGAAATCAAAGGGTGCAAGCAAGGAATAGGCTATTAGTTTCCTTCAGTACTTTTTTTTGGGAATTTGTTTTGGATCTGTTTAAAACAATTTGGAGAATGGTTGGTGTGGTACTTTGGATTTTTATTATCATTTGGGAGATGGTCTTGCTTTGATTTTATGCCTCGATTGCCTAGTATCAAATCTGTTTCTCTGCAGGATGTGTCTGCTCAACGCCTTTTTAGAAAGTTTCCTTTTGGGTCGCATGCCTCAACGTAGGATCAATCCTGCACATAGCAAAGTAATTCTCAAACTATCAATGATCGGAAGTGCTAATATATGTAAAACTAACAAAAAAGGCAGAAGTCCCCTCCTCAATTGGGTCCTGAGATGGCAGTAGAGGGGGGATTTTAGTCTAGCGCAACTAATAGTTGCGCCAGGCTAAAATCTCAGGGGATTTATACTGGCGCAACTAATAGTTGCAGCAGGCAAATATGAGGACAAAATGCACTGGCGCAACTAATAGTTGCCCCAGGAAAATATGAGGACAAAATGCACTGGCGCAACTAATAGTTGCGCCAGGTTTAGCCCCCAGTTGCGCCAGGTTTAACCTGGGGGCAGTGGGGCCTTATATGTCCAAGTTGGCCCAGAAATCATTTCTTTTTTATTTGACTTGGCTCCTTTGATCGGCCTTTTTTGCTCTATTTTTTTCAAGGCGGGTCCATCACCCTACATTGGTTCTTATCTTCCCAAAAGATCCTTGTACGTTCATGGATCCGATTCCTAACCCTCCCTTACATGGAGGGCCCGGAGCCAATTTATCCTCTTTGTTGGGCCTGGGGCCCAAGTTCCTGGCTGCCTGGTTTGGGAGTTTGAACGAGAGTGAGCTTGCCGACTTGGAGCGCCTTGGGCTATCTCACCTTCCTTCCTTCCTAGAGATTCCGCTTCTGTGGGAACTCCTTCATGCCGCCGCTTCGTGCTGGGATGTGAACCTCCATGTATTCCATTTTGGGAAGCGGGAGCTGACCCCAACCCTCGAGGAGCTATCTAATCTGTTTCGCCTGAAGCTTTACAGTGGCCTTGCAAGAGTCATGCCACGGCCAGGTTATTCCAAATCCGTTCACCTTACTCTCGGTTTGAAGAAATCCGAGTATGAGAAAAGTCTCATTGGGGGGCCCACAAGGTGTTCGCTAAAATTCGTCAAAGAACGTTTCAGTGATGAAAGCCTCCGAAAATTGCCAGTTAGGAATGTCTTTAACGTGAAAGCTCTAGCACTTGGTCTCATCTTTGAAATCCTCTTCTACACCGGGGGAGAGAGTTTCTCATTATTAGTTTGTGATATTTTGATGGAGCTGGAGGCGGGCCGGTCCATGATGCACTTGGTGCTTGCCGAGCTATACCGATGCCTTGATTATTTTGCCTTGGGCAAGGTGGAGGGCCTTTGGGGATGCCCCTTGTTGCTCCAGGTCTGACTGGGTGAGCATTTTTCCGTTTTGGGGCCTGTGCCCCGCTTTTATGTTGCTCGAGGCGAGGTGGCCCAATGTTTTTTGGGTAGATGCCACTTGCTTCCCCAGGGTGATATGTTGGCTCTAAAACTTTGGTTGGTCGATGCTGAGCTAACATGGAGGCTTCCTTGATTTTACCAGGCCTTCCCAGTGATTCATTCTAGAGACCATGAGGGCATCACCCTCCTAGGACTGACCGGCAGCACCTTCTACTTCCCATTTCGGGTGTTGTGTCAGTTCAGCTGTCCTCAGCAGGTGCCTTGTGAGGCCAAACCCCCTTTATGTGATTTGATTTTTTCTAGGGGATCCTCTGGGGAAATAGATCGGATTGCTGCTCTTTGGGAGATGCGTCAGTCGACACTGATGTGGGATTTTGAGCAGGGAGACTCAGTTAGAACTTCTCCTGAGTACGAGGCCTGGTTGTTGACTGAGCGGCCTTTCGCTGATGGCCCGAATTTGTCAGAGATCATTGATACTGGAGGCCCCTGGCCAAAGAAAGAGGCGGTGCTCCGAACCCGTATCGAGTTATTGGTGGATGAGAAGAGGGTCTTGCAAGAACTCTTGGCATGCGAGACGGTTAGAGCAGACACAACGGAGAGCGAGGTTCTCCGTTTGAAGGGATCACTGAGCGTTGCTTTTGGAGCCGCCGACTCTTCTCGGAAGAGGTTCAAAAGCCTGCATGGTCGTTGGCTGACTGCGAGGAATGTCTGAGAGGATGACCTTTATGCTGAGATTAGCGCTTTAAAGCGCGAGCTGGGCCGTTAACTCCTTGCACACATAACTTTTTAGCACAGATCATATACACAGAAAAAGGGCGTAGAAAACCCCCTTTACAGATACACACACATTTTTGGTATACATATTTTCGTTATGTTTTTGTTGTTGTTTTTTTACTTTATACTTGTAAAAAGGAAAACACGTTAGTCATCACACCGACTATTTTTTGGGATGTGGTGTAAGCGATGCAAAAGGTAGTTATATACATCTATACAGATCTATTTTTTGGTTTATATATCTTATCTTCCTTTTTTTTAATAATGAGACAGAATAATGGGTCCCATTTTGAGCATAGTCGAACTCTTTCATGCAGTCGGACCTAAGTGAGTTTCCAGATTTTACCAAGGCCGGAACATCGATCCCTTTGGATTGAGTCGAGCCTTTCTCCTTGCCTCGGGTCATACGTTTGACGGTGCGGGTCTCATAAAGACAATTCTGGTCGGGACCCGATTCTAACTAACATGAGCGACCCAATCGGACAAGAGGGTACAAGAAGAGTAACAACCGGTTTCCTCAAACATCAATCCTCTCAATCAGTCCAAACCTTTCTTTTTCAATTTTTTTCTTTTTTATTTATCTCCCTTTTTTACCCATGGTGCCCTTTCGGGTTTTCACCACATCCATGGGTTTAGCTCTCTTACCCTAAGCGCCCTTTTGGGTTTTCACCTGGTCCACACAAGCCCGCTGTTTTTACCCGTCATGCCCTTTTGAGTTTTCACTACGTCCATCTTGCTTTGAGCTTGTTATTTTATTTTTTATTCTTTTTATTATATTTTTTTCAAGAGCCACGACATAGACGTCGATTCCGTCATAGCCGGCTAGATGGGGTTCCTGTGTCGTCTCATGACTCGGCTCATGTTGACTTCACAAATATTATGACTGCTTGCGAACCTACAAAGAGGGCTTCCTTCAGGGTGTAGCTTGGCCATGGGTTAGGATTTGAAGGTATGCTGGGCTAAAGGTGTTTCCTTGATACGGCTTCAGTTTTCTCAACATACTTTCTTCCTTGGGGGTTTTTACTGTACATGCCCCGTGATTCTTCTATACACATTTTTTTGTTATTCTTTTTCCTCCATTTTAGGCAATCACTTTTTGAGGTTTTGCTTTTACAATTTTTTTTGGATTTTGATAGTAACTCTACTTTATCTTCTCTCTTTTTTTTTTGGTATACGTACATGTGTATATATATTTTTGGGGAATTGAATGAAAGGCCCAGGCCCAAATGGGGTAGTAAAGGATATCATCATTTTTAGGGATGTTTTTGGGCTACTGTGCTTGGAATGATGGCCTCTTTTGGGCGGTTCTTAAGCAGTCACGTATCTGTTTCATCAATACTTACCTTATCACGATAGACTAAGAGTAGAACTGACGGACGTATCCAGCGTTGATGGGCTCAGGAAGATGATCTCTGTCCATGATGGCGAGGCGGATGGTGTATCCTGGCAGCATTTCTCGAATGACGTATGGTCCTTTCCAGTTTGGCTTAAACTTTCCTCTCGGATCGGCATGGAGGGATGGGAAGATCTTCTTCAGCACAGTATCTCCTACCTTAAGATCTCGACTGCGGACACGTTTATTGTAAGCGCGTGCGATTTGCCCCTGGTATACTTAGGTATGGCATAAGGCTAGGAGTCTCTTTTCGTCCAGTAAGTTTAGCTGATCAAAGCGTGATCTCTCTCTCTCTGCATCGGGTAAGCCTGATTCCATGAGGATTCGGAGTGAGGGTACTTCAACCTCTACCAGAAGGACGACCTCGGTTCCATACACAAGGGAGAATGGTGCTGCCCCTGTAGCGATACGGATCGACGATCGGTAGGCCCACATAGCAAATAGCAGCATTTCGCTCCAATCTGAATAAGTGACGACCATTTCTCAAGGATGCAGATGACTGTCTTGTTCGCGGATTCCACGGCTCCATTAGTTTTAGGCCGATAAGGGGATGAGCAATGGTGCTTGATTTTGTATTGCTCGTAGAAGTCTCTGATGCGCTTATTCGCAAAGTTTATGCCATTGTCCTTGATGATATCTTTGGGTACTCCAAATCAACACACAATATTATTTTTGAGAAACTTCTCAATGTGACTGGCCGTGATGTTGGCATATGACGCCGCTTCTACCCACTTGGTGAAGTATTCAGTGGCGACGAGGATGAACTGATGTCCGTTTGATGCTTTCGGATTAATCATTTCGACAATGTCAAGGCCCCAGGTAGAAAATGGCCAAGGGGTGGTCATGCAGTGAAGATCAATGGCAGGAGTGTGTATTAGACTGGAGTGTTCTTGACACTTGTAGCATTTTTGAATATGCTTGCAATAATCTGATTCCATGGTGGTCCAAAAGTATCCTTGCCGCAGAATTTTCTTAGCGAGCATGTGATCGCTGACGTGGGCTCCGCATACTCCCTCATGAATTTCTTTCATAATATTGACCACTTCAGTTTCAGTGAGGCACCTGAGTAAGATGTTATTGTATGATTGCCTGTAGAGGCATTCCCCGCAAATGATGTATCCTGCCGCTAAACGTTGGATGGTTTGTCGATCTGTCTTGGATGTACCTTCTGGGAAAGTTAGGGTCTCGAGGAAATTCTTGATATCTGAGAACCAAGGTGGCTCATCATCAGGCTTTGTAGGTTCTTCAATCTGGAGCCAGAAGACCGGCTCATTCCTTTGCTCCATCACGATCGGCTTCATCTCAACACCATAGGGGATTTCAATCATTGATGCCAAAGTTGCTAATGCATCGACAAAGCAATTCCTTATCTGGGGGACGTATGAGAAAGTCACATCCTGGAAGCAAGCTATCAGATCCTCGAGGTGTCCATGATAGGGTATCAGTTTCTCATCTTTCGTCTTCCAGTCATCATTCGTTTGGCATATGATTAACTGTGAATCGCCAAATACTCGAAGGTGAGTTACATTCAGATCGAGAGCTGCCTATAGACCAGCGGCGCAAGCTTCGTACTCAGCCATATTGTTAGTGCAAGGGAAGTTGAGGTTGATAGAGACTGATACATGGGATCCTTTCGGTGAAATCCTGATAGCGCCAACTCCTTGGCCCTGGACATTTGTTGCCCCGTCAAAGTGCATTACCCATGATTCTTCTGCTTCTTTTTTCATCGTCTTCCGTCATGAACAAGATATCTTCATCTGAGAATTTGATTCTTAAAGGCTCATAGTAAGGTAAAGGATTATCAGCTAGATGATCAGCAAGCGCCTACCCCTTGATCGACTTTTGAGTGATGTACATGATGTCGAATTCAGATAATAAAAGTTGCCATCATGCAGTCCGTCTAATGAGAGCCAGCTTCTCGAACAAATATTTCAATGGATCCATTCGGGCTAAGAGTAGAACGGCCTGGGATAGAAAGTAATGGCGGAGCCTCTGAGTAGCCCATACAAGATCCAGGCATGCTTTCTCCAGATGAGAATAGCGCATCTCATAATCAGTAAACTTCTTGCTCATATAGTAAATGGTCTGCTCTCATCCTCCTGTTTCATCGTGCTGCCCCAAAATACATCCCATCGAAACTTTCGTCGTGGAGAGATACATCAAGAGTGGTCTCCCTGGCTTAGGTGGTACCAAAATAGGTGGATTAAGGAGGTAGCTTTTGATTTTTTCAAATGCTGCTTGACAATCGTCGTTCCATTCAACGGGAGAATTCTTCCTTAGTAACGTGAAGATTGGCGCGCAGATTGGAGTTAGCTGTGTAATGAACCGGCTGATATACTATATTCTACCCAGAAACCCTCTAACCTCTTTCTTGGTAGACGGTGGTGGCATTTCAGTGATGGCTTTGACTTTGATTGGGTCGACCTCGATCCCCTTCCTGTTGACGATGAATCCTAATAGTTTTCCTGACATAGCACCAAATGCGCACTTCTGTGGATTCAGACATAGTCGATACTTCCTCAGCCTTTCAAACAGCTTCTAAAGGTTTACCAGATGGTCCCTTAGCTCCAGTGACTTGGCTATCATGTATTGACATACACTTCAATCTCTCGGTGCATCATGTCATGAAATAGTGCAGTCATAGCTCTCTCGTACGTTCACCGGCATTCTTCAGCCCGAATGGCATGACTCGATAGCAGAAGGTTCCCTAGGGGGTAATGAACGCTGTCTTCTCATGATCAACCTCTGCCATTTTGATCTGATTATATCCTGAGAATCCATCCATAAATGAGAGCATCCCGTGCTTAGCTGTGTTATCAACCAAGATGTGGATGTGTGGTAGTGGAAAATAGTCCTCTGGGCTTTGCTCTGTTCAAATTGATAAAATCAATGCACATGCAGACCTTTCCGTCTTTCTTCGATACAGGCACAATATTGGCTAGCCATTGCGGGTATTTGGATACCATGAGAAACCCCGCGTCATACTGCTTGATGACCTCATCTTTGACTTTCAGCATCCATTCGGGTCGGAGACGTCTCAGCTTCTGCTTGACTGGCTTCATATCAGGATAGAGAGGCAACTCATGCTCGACCAAATCAGTATCTAGACCAGGCATGTCCTTGTACGACCAGGCAAAAATGTCTTGGTATGACCGAAGGAAGTCAATCATGCTTTTTCTTTCCTCAGGAGACAATGACGTTTCGATTTTGGTTATCCTGGGAACCTCCTCAGTTCCTAGATTGATGTCTTCGGTCTCTTCGATGATGTGGTAGGGCCATGCTCAAAGTCAGCAATTCGGTCAAGGAGCTCATCGGGGAGCTCCTCAAAGGGGACATCTTCATCCAGACTCGTGATCCCTACCTCTTCCTCTATTTCTACAGGGAAGGGGTAGATTTCACGTGGGAAGGGCATTTTGATTAAGGCATCCTTTTGTGGGGCATTTTCTGAAATTTTATATGGCAATATTTTTAGACTTTAGATTTTTTCAATGTTTTTAAGATTGTGTTTTTTCCATGTTTTTGAGATTTTATATTTTTTCCATATTTTTGAGATTTTTGTTTTCTTTGGAGACGGACCCTTGGCAATGCGGGTTTGTGTATTTACGAGGTATTGCATGTCAAGGGCTTATCTTACTTTTTATAGGTTGTTTTTTTTTAGAAACAGGTGCCAAATGTTAGGCCACTCCCCGCTTCCAGGGTTTGGGGCAAAGATGACCAGTTGCGTACCTGAGGGGCCGCTTCTTTACCTGATTGGATGGAGGGTGATGACTGATATGGCTCCTTGGGGTTAGCTTCCATCATGTTAATCCTCATTTCGTCTGAGATGATATCCTCAAACGTTAACACAGTTTTGTGGTGATTCACCACAGGGGGAGTTTGTTTAGGTACCGACCGTCATTCCTCGAAAAGGGACAAGGCAGCCAAATCTATCTCCAAGCTGGGAAGGGAGATCTGGGGATTGGTGGGATGGATTGGGACTATGGGTCTGTGTGGGGTTAAATGGGTTGCCCCATTTCGGTTGATTTTTATGACCCTTGCGCTGACAAAGGTGTCCCTGATGTGCGGCCTAGGGCAAGGTTTCTCGTCTATGGTGATTCCTCGAGCTCTTGCAGCCATGGCGACCCTGGCTTTCTCTTTGGCCTCTCGGACCTCTTCTTCTATGGGCTTATATCCTAACCTGAATCGAACCTTCTGCCCCTTGGCGACAACTGGCTCTTTTCTTCCTTGTAATTTGGGTCCTAGACCCCTTCTTTTTTATAGCCCCACTTTTGGAGCATTGCCATTGCTACTACCATACCACCTCCTGTTTTAGGTATGATGCCCTCAATGGGTTCTGGGAGTATGGCCGACACCTCATATTCAAAACTGTGGAGGTCGACATCCTCAGCAGTGTGCCGTATATCCAGTATGTTAGGTTTATCCACACTATTGGTGGCCTTTTCTTTGTCACTGTGCCCTTCTCCAATGATCGTGATAATCTTATGCCCAGATGCAAATTTGAGTTTCTAGTGCAATGTGGAAGGTATGGCTCCGACTTCATGTAGCCACGGGCGCCCCAACAACAGATTAAATGAGAATTTGATATCCATGACTTGAAACAAGATGGAAAAGGTCATTGGCCACTATCAACTGCTCAAGATAAACTTCTCCCATTATTTCTCTCCTGGTATTGTCAAACCCTCTAGCGTTGGTTCTGATGGGCCTTAACATGCACGGATCAACCCCAATCTTGGTGGCGGTTCTCAACGGGCATATATTCAAAGCAGACCCATTATCAATTAGCACCAAGGGGATAATCATATTTCTGGACTCAACGGTTATATTCAAAGATTTTGAGTGACTACCTCCTTCCTCAGGTAAATCGGCATCAGAAAATGAAATGGCATTTGGAGCCATCACTTGACCAATTGTCTGCCCTACTTCATTTGGGCTAACTTGGAGTGATACATGCGCATTTTTTAATGCCCCCATTAATGCTTGAAAATGGAGTGGGGATGTCATCAACAGATCCCATACAGTGATATGGGCAGGCATTCTTCTCAGCAGAGTCTCCAGTATATGTTCTCGACTCATCTTCTTGAAGGGGTTCACCATGCTGTCTTTCTTTCCTTCGGGTTGGGCCTATGCTGCCAGTGGTATTTTTGGCTGCTTTGATATCCTCCCTGATCTGGTAATAAAATCCATTGCCCCTTCTCTGCTGCTGCTTCCAGCATTGACATCTGTTTGTTCGTAGCTTAGCGGGACCTGATGAGGATCATATGTGGGTCCCGAGAGCTGGAAGTGTATGGTCGTCGGTTCTTGAGGTACTTGTACTTTCATCTCAGGAGGTGTGGGCAATACTTGATTCACCTTGGTGGCAGCGGGTTGGGTGGAAAGATTGGGCCAAATAGGGGTGGTGAAGCTTGAGGGTGGTGGCATTAGAGGGAAGGAGGTAAAAGCAGGCCATTGATAGCTAGTGGTGCTGGCGATAAATGGGGAGTCTGATGGGCCATTAGGTAATTGATCGGGGTGGTGGAATTTACCGGTGGTTGAACTGGGGGTGATGGAGTTGGCGCAGGCCATTGATAACTGATGGGTGCGGGTGTTGGATTGGGGGCCTGGTAGCTTAAAGGGTAATTGATGGGGGTTGTGGTGTATGGTGGTAGTTGAAATGGGGCAGGCGCAGGCCATTGATGACTGACGGGTGCGGGTGCAGGATTGGGGGCATGGGGGTTTATAGGGTAATTGATGGCGGTTGTGGTGTATGGTTGGTATGCATTGATATTCACATAATTGACGGGTGTGGGCGATGGAAAGTATGCCCTGAGATCCAAAGGTTCCATTTGTGGAGTCGGGTTAGGGAAATATTCAGACAAGTTTAGGGGTTCAATTACCCCAACATTCCTTTCTTCATTATTCCTCGGCCATGGTGCCGCATAACTCTCCCGATCACTGATATAATCAGATGGGTCAAATTCAAACTCCTCCTCATCTTCTATCATTCTGACGGTGGGTATGGGACCTGCTCCTCCCGTAGGATGTGGGGGTAGTGGCACTTGGTGAATATTAGCATGCTGAGAAGGTGCAGGGGGAATGATTTTTCCAGCATCGATCAAATCCTGGATGGCATGTTTCAATGGGAAGCAGCGATCAGTAGGGTGACCCAGACCCTGAAGAAAATTGCAGTGGGTATTTGGGTCATAGTTTTTTGGGATCAGGTGGGGAGGAGGTTGCGGTTGGCGGATAGCCACTAATCCCTTTTCTACTAACAGGGGCAAAAGTACACTCAAAGATTACCCCAGAGGTGTGAAGACTCGGTCGTAGCGGGCTCTCCTCTATTCCGAATTTGCATTCCTTGCCCATTCCCCATTCTTTGCATATGCTCAGGCCTAACAGGTGCTGGTGGGGCTGCCTGAAATTGAAACGGGATAGTATTACTATTGGTCCTGGTATTGACTATGTTCTGGACATCGCCCCCTGTTCTCTTCTCGTTCCTCTACTCTGAAAATCTTCTAACCCCACTGCGTCCACTTGGCACTTTCTTATTCAGACGCCCCTCCCTGATGGCGTCCTCGCATCGGTTGGCATTTCTCACTAGATCAGCAAAGCTAGTTTGCTGCTGATATACCAAAAAGTCTTAAATTACTGGCAGAGTGTTCTTTGAAATCATCTCTATCTGTTCATTATCAGGTATTCTATTCCTGACATGAGCTGCCAGTGCCCTCCATCGCCCCAAGTAGTCACTGAAGGTCTCGTTCTGATTCTGTTTCAAACGGGCCAAGTCAGACTTACACGGCTCAATGTCTATATTGTAGACATACTATTCTTGGAAGAGATGCATCAAGTCCCTCCACATTTTCATCATAGATGGTTCTAATGATGTGAACCATCTTAAAGCCGGCCCGGTCAGACTCTTTTGAAAGACTTCTATTAGTAGTCTTTCGTCCTCCTCGTATTGGCACATGTCCCCGCAGTAGGACTTCAGGTGCACAATAGGATTGCTCGTACCATTATATTTGTCGAAGGCTGGCATTTTGAATTTGGGGGGTAGGGGGACCTCAGTGAACAGACATAACTCTGTGAAGTCCGTGGCGTGGATTTCAGCACGACCCATTTTCATTAGCTGCTTTTGTATTTTGTCTAACTGTTCTTTCAGCTGCTCTGACTCTTTCGATACCGGGGTCGCTTTCTTGGCCGTCAGTTGGACTTCGCTCTGGGCCACCAAGGGATGGGCAATTATGGGAGGGGGGTTGAGGCTAGTCAAAGCCCCAGCATAGGCCCCACTATTTCTGATCTCATCCTCCTCATACTGCTGATCTATGTAGGGTGCAGTGGGGACGGGATTGTCAACCTGTTGCTGCATGGGTTGAATGGGAATGGCATAAGTAGGGGTTGGGTGATCCCATTGGGGGTGAGGAAAGGTTTGTTGGGTGATGGGAATTTGGTTTTGAGGCGGGGCCTGATAGAGCCATTGGGTATGGGGGAAGGTTTGGAGATGGCCTTGGGGTGTGGGGCCATCGGAGAATTGGGTTTGAGGTATGGCATGGGTTTGACCCGGCTGTGAAGGTTGGGTTAAATGTTGGGGGTATTGTGGAAGGTATGAGTGGGGGGTTCGGGTCTGGGCCATGGGCCACTTATAGGTTTGGGCCATGGACCCCTGGTAGGTGTGGGCCAGTGGGACTGGGTAGGTTTGGGCCAAGGGCCCTTGATGGGTCTGGCCCAAAGGGCCTTGATGGGCCTGGCCTAATGGACCTTCATGGGTCTGGGGCATGAGCCCTTGGTGGGTATGGCCCAATGGGGTTTGATGGGTCTGGGCAATGGGGTTTGATGGGTCTGGGTCATGGGCCCTTGGTGGGTCTGGTCCAGTGGGCCTTGGTGGGTTTGGGCCATGGGCCCTTGGTGGGTCTAGGCCATGGGGTCCTGGGATATGTGGAAAAAGCGGGTTTGGGCCAGTGGGCCTTAGGGTATGTGGGAGTTTGGAGGTTGGGCCATGGGGCCTTGGGGTAAGTGGGTAATGGGGGCTTGGGTGGTGTGGATTATGGGGGTTTGATGGGGGTCATGGGAGAGTGAGGCATGGAGATTAGCTAGGGTATGGGATGGGTTCATAGGCATGGGGTGTGAAGGAGAGGGGGTGTTTTGAGAAGCCTTCCATAAGGAGTAGGCTTGGAACATCTCTTCCATCATGGCCATGGAAGGAGGATGGGATGTGGATGGAGGATTTAAGGGGTGACGGGGTAGAGATGGGATGGAGGCGGTGGAAAAATTGGGCATGACCCCGGTATAATTGGGTATGGCCACGGTAGGTGGGGGTGTATGGGGTGGATGAGGGGATATATTGGGTATGTTTTGGGATGATGGGGGGCATGATGAGGACGAATGAGGAAAGTTGGGCATGGCCCTGGCAAAAATGGGCATGATCCGGATGGATGGGGGATTTTGCGGGGGGTTGGATAGGGTGGAAGTGGTGTATGTGAATGTAGGTGGATCGGGTCTATAGGGGGATGATGGGAATTGGGGCATGGATGTGGATTGGGAAAATGGGTTTGGCATGGGTATGGTTTGGGCAAAAGATAGAGAATGGAGGGTTGGATTTTGGATATTTTGGGGGGTATCGGTTGGGAAAATGGGGGCGCCAAATGGGCCGATAACGGTAAAGGGGGGTGGGTGAGGGGGATGGTGGAAAATACTTCTCCCGAATGGGAGTGGGTTGGAGAATATGGTGTGGATGACTCGGGATCGGCGTAAGCCGGGTCCACTACCCACGACATTCTACGGGAGCGGGTCGGGTAAGGGTGCCTTGGATAAGGCCTAAAAATCCTCCTCCTTCTTCCCCTACGGGACAGAGGAGGGCAAGATGATGCCGTTGTGCCGGCACCACAAACTATATATTTTTTGGGTTTTGATTATTATTATTATTATTTGAATTTTTTGAAAGAGTTTTGAAAAACAAAGGTTTCGATGCCTTGGAATTCCCTTTTCGGGTGGCTCTTGTACCTTAATTCAAGACCCGTTGCTACGATTCTGAGGCACTTCGGAAGAATCGAAGGAGAACCTTCGATCTATTGAAGGTACAAAAATCGAGGCAAACAACCCGATCCCCCAGAATGAGCCAAAAAGAAGTTGTCTTCTCTTAATCGGCGGGAGCATATTGGGTGTCGGAGATGGCGGGGCCCAAACAAGGCACTAAGCACACTAATTGGGGAACTCGGGATGTGAAAAGGGCCAAGGATTTGGGCTGGTGGGCTGATAAACAAACCTGGCGTAACTATTACATGCGCCCAGGTTGCAGGGGACCAATTTTACACTGGCGCAACTATTAGTTGCGCCAAGGTAAAATTAGGGATTTTAAAGCTGGCACAACTATTAGTTGCGCCAGTTATAAATTCCAGTGTTTTTACACTAGCACAACTAATACCTGCGCCAGGCAAAAACTGGTCCTCCAGAATAGATGACAGCAGCCACTAATGCCCGAAATGAGTCTCTTTTTTTTGGTTTTTTATGGAAGCTAGGCCTCCAGGAACTGAGCTATTTTTTGGTGATCGATTCTCTCCTCACCACACCTAGAGGGTTTGAGTCCGTTATAACTCGCTAACACGCTCCCCAAGGGTTTTAAGCTTTGGAATGGGAACCCACCCAATATACCTCCAGCGCAAGCGCTTTCTCAAATACTAGGTGGGCTGGGACTTTTCTGGATCATCACCACTAGGGGCTGCCGCCATACTAAGACCCGGGTAGTTGTATGTGTGCCTAAACCCAACCCTTTGAAAACCTACCCCGTAAAAATAAATTAATTAAGCTTCCTAATTTGGTTCGATTTTAATTTTTTCAAAGCTTTTCTCCTTTTTTTGGAAGTTTTCTTTAGTTCAAAGACCGGGGGTGATCATCCCGTGCCGCCACTACGGGCCGGCGTCCACTGTTAGGATATGTCAAGAAATAAATAAATGATGGGGCCAGTCAAGCGACTAGGCGGAAAATATAAAGTGCTGAAATTTAAAACTGAATTGTAAAGGTAAATAAGAAAGGTGTCAGTCAAGTGACTAGGCAAAAATTGCTGAAATTTAAAGCCGAAATGTAGGGGTAAGTAAAAAAAGTGCCAGTCAAGTGACTAGGCAAAAATTGCTGAAATTTAAAACCGAAACGTAGGGGTAAGTAAAAAGGTGCCAGCCAAGTGACTAGGCAAAAATAGCTGAAATTTAAAACCGAAATGTAGGGGTAAGTAAAAAAGGTGCCAGTAAAGTGACTAGGCAAAAACTGCTAAAATTTAAAACCGAAATGTAGGGGTAAGTAAAAAGATGCTAGTCAAGTGACTAGGCAAAAATAGCTGAAATTTAAAGCCGAAACGTAGGGCTAAGTAAAATGACGTAATCAGAGGGGTGAGTAAAAAAAAAACAGTAAAAATATACTAAAAAAATAGCAATAATATGTTAGCAAAAATAAAAAATAACAAGGCCAAGTTCAAGGGGAAGTTCCACAAGCTATCTCCCTAGCAGAGTTGCCATCTGTGCAACCGTGGGAATCGGGACGATCCCATCGCGACGATGCGCTCTCTAACGAAAAAAAATATAGAGTCGCCACCCAGAGCTTTCGGTGTCCCGGGATACCTAGTTCATTTTTATGAGCACCTAAGTGCTAAAAATATAACTCTGAATTTGGTCCACACCAAAGGCTCTTGGGTAGGGGCTTCAGTTATTGATCGGGAAGGTGTTGGGCACCTGATCAACCCGCTTAATACGATCTCTACTAATAGCCAAAATAAAATGAAATGAAAGTAAAGAAAATAGCTTCCTCTTGCCCAAAAGGACTTAGAATCTTACTTGTTCCCCTCCGTTCCTACTGAAAACTCGGTGGCGTAATGGCACAAATGGGAGGATGAAGGGAGCTAGAAAGAGATAGGAGAAGAAAGGGGAGAGCCGGAGCCCTCGAGCCCTTTTAGCACCGTAGAGGAGCCTTGCGTGGCTTGCTTTGATGAGCTGTTGAAGGCCTTATATGGTGGAAAATGGGGTTCTAACTCCTAGGACTTGAAGCTAAGAGGTAGGGAAGGGAGGCTAGGGGATCACACACACCTAGGCTAAGGGTTTTGGATGCAAGAACAAGCTTGAAATGAGGTTGGGAGATTCTAGAATTTGGGTGAAAATAGTGAACAAAAGGGAGGACGAACTTCTCACATTGAGCTCTTTCTCTCTTAAGCAAATTTCTCAACCCCTAAACCAAGGGGTGGGGGGCTCTATTTATAGGAGAAGGGTGGGTTAGGAAGCCACTTAAGAGCTAAATGACTTTAGCAATTAGGTAATCTCATATCTAAGGTTTCCTAGGATTTTGAGAGCTTGGAAACGTGTGAAGGTGGTTCTAATGGTGGATGATGGGGTGAGGCTTTAGGCCACTTGGAGGGTTGCAAATAGGTGAGGAATGGGTGCAACAGAACTATCAAAACACACCCCAAAGGTCGAGGTGGTCAATAAGTCAAACCCCAAACATGAAATTCGAGACAAAATTCAACAGTTACTGTTCATATGCCTGGCGCAACAACGATGCCTGGAAGGGAGCTCGCGGGGGTGGGGCCTACTGTTGAACCTGGAGCAACTATTAGTTGCGCCAGGCTAAAATCCTGGGAAGGTTGGCCTCGCGCAACTAATAGTTGCGCCAGGCAAAATTATACCTGGCGCAACTATTAGTTGCGCCATATCCCTAGGGGGCCCACATGTTTTTACCTTTTTTGCCCCTGGGGTTCTATTTGCCATATCTTTTGACGTACACCATTGGAAAGCTGACGACCTCTACTCTTCAATAGTATAGGAGTTGGTTGCTGTAGAGGGTCGTAGCCAGTTTTGGTTCACCCCTCCTCCTTATTGCCTGGGAAGGTTAGGTTTAGGGTTTGGAAAGGGTTCTAAGGGTCGAGGTTGGTTTCTAAAGGTTTGGGGTAGGTTCCTAAGGGGTCTAGGGTGATTCCTAAAGACTTAGGATGATTCCTAAGGGTTCCATTCATGCCGTCAAAAGCTCAAAACTGCACCTCTCTCGAAAGGTGTTTCGATCGGGCCTTGGGCCAAATTTGGGTGTCTACATGTATGCAATTTAAATCAGCTCCACTATCAATTAGGGCAACAACATCTTTGGTAGTGAATTCTTGATTGATCACCAAAGTAACTTGAATATACCATTTTTGAGCTGTTACTTGGCTCATGACATTGATTTGATTATTTTGTTGAATTGGTGGTTGAGTAGCGAGAGATTTCTTTTGCTTACTCATCTCAATTTTTAATGAATTAATTTTAGGTTTAAGGTCTCCAATTGTAACAGGTCTAGGTATAGACTCATTTTTTGAGTATTGAGTTTGAGATTCTTTTATTGGATTAGTAGTTTTGTCTACTAATTCCAATAGCGTTGGTTGAATATTTGTAGGAACATTGATTTCAGAATTTTGATAATTTATTTTTGAATTATCAAAAGATAGAGAAAATTTAGATTTTGTCTGAATGAGCTTGGGGTCTTTGTTATAAAGTTGATTTGGCTTTTTCTTGATCTTACACCTATTGGCATAATGACCAAACTTTGAACATTTATAACACTGAATGTGTTCTTGTGATTTTGATTTGGATTTGGATTTCTTTGGTGAAGAAGACTCATAAATCTTTTGAGTCTTTTGTTTATAAAAACTTGGGGGATAAGATTTGGATTTAGGATTTTATGTTGTTTGAGTTAAAACATTGATTTGAAAATTTATTTGTTTTATCTGTTTCTTACAGGATAATGATTTTAATCGGGATTTTAATTGATGACGAAATTCTTGTTGGGGATTAGTATATTGTATTAAGGAAGTATTTATTTTTTCAACAAGTTTGATACAAGCTTTGGCTTCCAAGGTTGCTCTTGAATTGGGTTGAGTTTATTTTAAAGCTTCAACCGGAGGGTGACCTGACTGCACAGTTAAACCATCTAGTTTCTGCCTTTCTTTTTGAAAATTTTTAAGGAGAAATATTCTCCTTTCATCTTGAGTCATTTCAAGATATTTTGTTGCTTTAAACCAAGTAACAAATGGAATAATTTGATAAAAGGTTTCAATATATTTGTAAAATTATTCTTTGAATTCTTGTAATTTTGATGCAGAAAATTTTTTAAAATACCATTCACAGAATGGTGCATATTTGTCTTGCTGAAATTCAGTATTGATTTCTTGTCTATTAATAATAAAATTTTCATGCTTCGTAAAATCCATAAAATCTTTAATAATGGATTGAGAAATTCATCTCGCTAGCAGTAGGGGATTCCCTCTGCTGTTGGGTATATATCCCATGAGGAATATTTTGTTCAGAGACTTGGATTCCTTCAAGATTAGGTTGATTATATTCAGAAGGAATAGATGAGTTAACTTCTGAATAAGATGATCGAGCAATCAAGGGTATAGAAACTCTATAAGGACCTCGAGACCTCGATTTAGAGTAAGAACTCCTATAAGAAGTTCTGTAGGATGTAGATCTATCAAATTTTAAGATTACATCTCCCTGGGTATTTTGAACGATTTGTTCAATTTCTTGATGTAAAATTGGTTCAAGACGGACAGCTTGAGGTATACGCCAAGCATCAGGAAAAGTAATATTTTTCCATTCAATTAGTTTAGGTGTGGCAACATTGGTTGTTGTGCTGTTGGTCTCAATTAAGACCATCTTTCCTCGTTCGGTGTGATAGTTAATTTCTGGAGCCAGGGAAGTCATCACCTTATAATGAGGGCGATAGATCATAGCAATGGTCTCTGATCCAGGCATGAAGTTGTATCCTTCAGTTTGTAAATTAAGGGTACAAGCATGAAGAATATTTTTATCATATAATGATAAAGGAAAAACATTGTAGTAGACTGCACCAAAGCATAGGCTGGTCTCAATAGCAGCCATTAGAGATGAACTCCAGTTAAGGCATCTAGCATCTCTAAGAGTGTTTGGCAGACTACTTTCTTCAAGACCTAATAAGGTCAAAGGTTTGAATGCAACTTGAATGCATCCTAAATGAAGGAATTTGAAACGATGAAGGTCATGCAATAAATCTTTATTTGAAAGTAATTGAAAACCTTCATTTTGACTTTCTTCATTAATAATGAGAGTTTGCTCAGTAGTTTTGATTGATATGTCGGTGGACCAATCTTTCCATCCATATTGATAGATTGTTTTGGGATTGATGGAAGGAATTTTCCATTGATTTTATTGGTTTTGTTGGTCATCAATTTTAGACAATTTGTCTAATTGTTTATTTTTGATTAATTTTTTGGATGAAAAATTAAATAGAGACAAGAAATAAAATGTTTTTTTTTTTTTCTTTTTTTTTTTTAAACAGTAAAAAAGAAAGGGTAAAAGAGCTTTGGTAAAAACCAATAAGACTGTAATTACATATGGGAATAGTAATGTTGGAATAGTTTTACTATAGTGAATAGTGATTCAGAATGCTATTCATTAGCAGAGTAAAATACTATTTACCTTCTTTTCCATAAATTTTCATGGATTTGTTACAAAAATTTATTTAGATTTACTACTAGATTGTTGTTGCAAAAGTGCGTCCGTCCATTATAACTTTTACGGTGAATAAACCTGTAACAATGCAATCACTGCTACAATGCCATAAAGTCATCCTAATGCGACTTCTCATGCTACCACAGCATAGTAGTAAATCTAAACAGACCATTATAAGTCATCCATTAAATCTTCTGAAGAAGACGATGAACAGTAGTTCATACGCCCATGATTAGCCACCCTAATCACTATTTACTACCTCTTAAGATTCCAACACTAGTCACCCGCCATATGTAATTACCACAGGCTTAGTCGGACATGGCTCTGACACCAAACACAGAATGAGTGGAAAGCGTAGTAACGGAAGAACGAAGCACACAGGAAGAAACCTTTATTGCATATATATTAATGCCTAATAAAATAGATTTACAAAATACTCAAAACATTAGGAATCTTACAACTATTACAACACAATTACACTACTATGCATGCCTTAAAGAAATATAAACAAAAAGGAGGAAGCTTACCGAAACCTTGAGTAGCTTCTCCGATACACACTGATAAAAACTAAAAAGAGAGAACAAGCTAGAAAAGAAAGGAATTGCTCAGTGAATTCATAGATGAATTCCAAGGTAATTGTCGGTGTTTTTTTTTCGGTTATTCCTTGGTTTTTTATCGGTCTTTTATCGGTGTCCTGGACAATCCCCAGGCTAACCCTTTTATAGATGAATGCGGACTTATAACGAGCTGAAATCCGCCGCTGAGTGGGACACATGTGCTTGTGGATTGGATGCAGTCGCTTCGTCACTTGATAATTGTGTTCTAACATCATGGCATGCGTCAGTGCTTCATTATTTGGAGGATGACTTCATGGCTGACGTCATAAACTGTTGGCACAGCTATTATTACAGGCTGTGTTGGCCGACAATAATCTGAATGGCGAGGTCCATTATGATTTGTGATGATTGTGAATTTGAACAAACAGCTATTTTGACTGATTTGTCCTCATGGTTCCATGCGATTGTCAAGATTCTGATAAAATATTGAATCGCCAGATAGGGAACTATCTGAATCGGGTACATCATGTGTAACATCCTAAAAATTTCACATTAAACAGTGACCTTGGGATCCGTGCCCGACTGGTCATAGGTTTGACCATGTAGGAGTTCACTAGATGACATAGGATATAATGAACGGATGAGATGTGAGAAATTAAGGGAATGTGTGGAATGTGACGAAACCCGGAGTCACATACACCTACTTCTGGTGTATGTGCTCAATACACAAGTTAGAAGGGAAATAAAAGGGTTTAATAACCCTAAAATCAATTATTTTGGTTGTTGAAGGAGAGTAAAGAAGAGAGAGAGAGAGAGGAGTTATTGCAGCTGATTGGAAGGGGGGATTCGAGCATTTAAGGCCGGATTCGAAGCGAGGCATTCCGTTAGAGCCAAAAGCTGGAACCCTAGCCTTTCCAACCATTAGATCTAATCAATTTGAAATTGATTGAAGGTAAAATCCTTGTAAATTCAATGCATAAGTTATGTGAGTTCATTGTAGTTAAGAATGGTTTAAATTATAGGATAAAGGCTTAGAAAAATGAAGGAAAAAGAGTAGGAAAAGATTGGGAAGAACAACCCAAAAAGGGGCTGAATCTGGCCAATTCGATTAATCGAAATTGAGATTCGATTAATCGATTTTCGCCAGGAAGTTGAAAAGTCAAAGAACCCGAATTCGATTAATTGAACTGAGTTTCGATTAATCGATTGTGGTGTCGATTAATCGACTGAGAACCTCCAGTAGACTCCAGTGGATGGAGGAAAAAGAAATGGGGAAATTGACTAATCGAAATGGGATTTTGATTAATTTATTTTGAATTTTGATTAATCAAATTGGGATCGATTAATCGATTTTGGGAATTCGATTACTCGAATTGAGAATCGAATGGATGGAGTAGAGAATTTCGATTAATCGAATGGGGATTCGATTAATCGAATGGGAGTCTCGATTAATCAATTTTGGGAATCGATTAATCGACTTTGAATTTCGATTAATCGATTTTAGGAGTCGATTGATCGAACCAGATTCGATTAATCGACTTTGGAGTTCGATTAATCGACTGTGCCAATTTTTGTTGACTTTTGAGTTTGACTTGGAGATTCTTGGAGGGTCTTGGACCTTCCTTGTTACATCTTTATTGATGTATTTCACGTGTTATGTTGTACCATAGGTGGTACGTGTGAACTTGGGCACAAGGAGCCACGTGGGACCTTGATGTGTGACTTATCAGAGACTTGAGGTAGGGAACACCTTGAACATGTACGTTAAATTGCAAGAGCATGTATGTAGTGATATAGATTCAAATTGACAACTGTTTTATTGCTTAAAGTTTTGTGAAAAGGGTGTGTGTGTGACATCTATAAGAGTAATCATAATGAGCCATCCCTAGGGGATGAGGAAGTAAAGTAATAAGTGCATCAGGTGTGATGCAACTGAATGGATACATCTCAGGGATGTATCCAAAAATGAATAATGTCTGATAAAGCCTAACTGATATAAGATACCACACTTACACGGTGAATAACTATATGTAAAGCACCTGATATTTTTGTTATTTGAGGTTTGTTAGGATACCCACGACTGCGGGGATATCCGTGACCGTCTGTGAAACCGTGCAGTAAGCCGGTCGGAGGCTTATCCATACATAAGCACACCCTGTGGTGTTGAATTGAGATAAGTTGAAACACACCACGATCCCGTGGAAGGGGGCTTGGGTACTAATTGTATTCCCAGGGAATACGTTTAAAACTGTCTATATAGATGACGATGAAGGATATCTCATCGGGGCTCGATGCTATATTGCTTGGGGATTACTTAAGTTGAAAGGTTAAGTTTTGCTTTAGACCTATTCAGTGTCATTCATGATTAATTAAAAGACATGTGTAAACTACCAGTAAAATGTGATTCTTTTTCAATTGTTTTCTCAGTAACTACATAGATACATCATGCATAAGCATATCATGGAATATATGTGAGTTTTAACTTATATGTTCACTGTGTTTTGTTCCCTATTGAGCTAGGATGTAGCTCACCCTTTAGACTATACGTCGCAGGTCCATTGTTAGCAGCTATTGACACTTTAGGGGACGTTGACCCTGGTGAGTCAGACCCAGCACCTGGTGAAGAGTTAGAGCCGCCTCCAGAGGACTTCTTCTAGAGGACTCCGTTGTGCATTTTGAGGGTTTTGTTTTGAGAGATTTTTGGTACGGCTTGGTATGTCAAGTCTTGATTTTCGTTTAAAATCATGTAATTAAGTATTGAGATATTCTTTTGGGCGAGCCATCAGTGATGATTAGCTATCATCGATGGTTCGGATCGGTTCTACATTCATGCAGGGGCATGATGGTAGAACTGTCTTTTGAGATGTGATGATGGTATTATTTCCACATTTATTATTGTTATTTCAGTTCATTATTGTTGCTTGATATACCAAGGTTCCGTGCATAGCTAAGGGGCACGATCAAGATGATTGTGTCGATGGCATGGGTTTCAAGGTGCCAAAATCAGGGCTGTCACATCATGTAACAACTCTTCTTGGATAGAAGCTTCAATTTCTAAGTTGGCCGGCAGATGGAGATTGCTCCTGCTGATCAATTGTTGGAGAAAATTTTCTGCCTCTTCTTTTTGTTGAGGAGTCGCCATATATTCCATATGGAAATCAGTGATGAAAATTCATCGACCATCAATAATTTTGAACGAATAATGGTCTTTGGAAAATTCTCTGGCTTGTTGAGAAAAATGCATTAAAGAACGAATCCAATAGGGATTTGGGAGAAATTGACTGGGCATTAGACTGTGCCAAAGGATCGACTTTATTGATATATGAAAATTCATACATCTGTGTTTTACTATGAATCCAAATTTGATATGGTTGGAAGAATTGTTCTTTAGATCGCCAGCGAAGAGTGCTAGTGATCCAAAAAGTAAGGTAAATGCCTTTGAGTAAACATTTGGTGGCATGAAAGACCATGGATTTAATCATTCGGAGAAAATTCGGAATATTGGAAAGTGGGAAAATGATTTGGTTGATCGATCCCCAATCAAGACATTGCAAAAGATTATAAGGATAATCTGTAGTAAACAAAGAAATTTTTGGAAGATAATAACCATGAAGATGATTGATAAATTGATAATTCTGCAATAAGATTTGTTTGATCTCAATAGTTGAATTCTCAATTTGAGACACAATATTATAGGAAATATCAATTGGAAGGACATGTTTGGCCTTTTCAAACATGCAGATTCTTTTAAGGCGATGCAGAATTTTATCATTTTCTTTCACCAATTCAATGAGGTTAAGGAAATAGGAAATTTTTTTAATGAAAAAGGTTTCTTCTTCCCAATTAAAGTCTTTCAGCAGGGAGGTTAAACCTTCATAAATTTGTTGGATATGGGCTTCTTGAGCCTAGATTTTGGATGTGAGGGTGCTCAAATGTTGTCTTACCTTTTTTCTTATTATTGACAATATAGTTTTTCCATACGCCATTAATATCTTGATGCATGGATGGAGCAATGCCTGGGTTAATAAAATCAGGGATATGGTTGATGTTAAAAATTTTAGATTTTGAGTATTCTTTGGCCTCCATAATGGGAGATATGGTCAGGAGTTGCATGGTTTGAAAGGTGGTTAAAGCAACTCTGCCTTCTCTCATGGAATTATGCATCTGGTATAATGGGTTAGGGAAATTATAAATTTGGCTATGGTAAGATTTCCATAAAGTATAGATTCCTGGTTGGAATCCTTTGAGGACAACATAAACTTTTCTTTGTGGAGAAGAATTGTCTTCTGTTGATTTGGCTGATTGGGCAGAAGAGCTAATTGCAAGACTAGTCATTTTCTACATAAAAAGTAGTGATTAGTTGGTGATCTACTGTTTTGGTAGGATCACCACATAAAGATAAAACCATGGGGTTGGTGGTATGCACATGCTGATGCAAATGCTCATGCAAATGGGAATAAACAATTCGAGTATTGTGAGTAGTGTGATTATGGTGATGAGCCCCCCAGAATTGGTTATTACCCGGAAGAGAGACACAACAAAGGTGAGGAAGGGAGTCCGCAAAAGGAGAGGAGAGAAAATAGAATCTAAGGGGATGACCCTGAAATTGGGCAGAAATGCCATGAGAATCAACCCAGGAAAAGGGAAAGATGAAAGAAATAAAAGGAATCCCTAAGATAAGAGGTTGAGTGATATTGGGGAGAACCACAAAAGAAGTGAGAATAGAAATATTATGATGTTGAACGGCAGCATGGTCAAGTTTGTGGTGGATAGGTATGGGATATCCACTAGCATTAGTGAGACTCTGACGAGTGTAATTCAAATATGATGAAGGGACTAATCCATCTTGAAGACAATTCATGTCAGCACCACTGTCAATAAGGGCGATGATGTCATAAATCGTGTAATTAGAATTAATAAATAAATTGATTTTGATGTACCATTTTGGAGAAGATACCTGTTGCAGAGTGTTCAGATAAGTAGTTGAGGTGGAACTAGAAGAGGCTTGTTCCAAATGATTAAGGCGATTATTAATGGTGAAATTTTTTTTAGCAAAATATTGCTTTAAAGTAATTAATTCATTGTTGAGAGATTCTATTTTTTGTTGGAAATTAATAATCATAGAAGAATTATGAGTAGCATTGGTCATCAGATTAGAAGAACTATGGGATTCTAGCCGATGAAAAAGTTATCTATTAGAGTAAAGATTTTCTAATATTAGAGATTTTTTAGTTTCCTTTTGAGCTGTAGAAATACAAGCTTCAATTAATTTGGATTTCATTAATGGATCTTCAGTTTTGTCAACTAAGTCCAGTAACGATTGTTGGGATTCAGTAAGAACATTAATACTGAGATTGTTCATGGCAGCATATGCTTGCCAAGAATCTTTTGAAGTATGAATATGATTACATTTGCAATTTGCAGGGTTGTCATCTGCAAAGGAGGAAGATGACGAAGACGAACAATGAATTCTATAATTTTCATCAGACCAGAAAATTCGGAATAAGCAGGACTAGAATCTAACCAAATTTTTTATAAGGTTAATTTTAAGCCTTCATCATGAATTTGATTTATTCTTTGTTCGGTTGTACATTTATTGGCATAATCACCAAATCAATGACATTTGTAACATTTAATTTCTCTTTGGGGTCGATTTGTTGGTTTTCTTCTTTTCTCATGATATTTGCGAGAAAAAGAAGGATCTCTATTTTCTCGATGTTGTCCAGAAGAAGAGGGATTGTTTGTTTGTTTGAAAATATGACGACGTCGTTCTGAGGAACGATGATAATTAGAGATTTCTCTATTTTCTCATCTTTTTGAAGGATAATTGATTTTTGTGTCATAAGCAAATTGGTCACAAAATTCTCCTAATTTCTTACGACCAGTAAGTTGTTGTTTTAATTGTTGATGTAATTTTAAATCATTACATAATTGTAATCCTTCATGAACAATGATACTTTAGAGTTGTCCATAAGTATATTGATTGTAAGTGATACTTTGATCATCTGGATTACGGAGTTTATTACGAACCTTCTAAGCAAATAGGCTGGAAAGACCATCAATGAATTTGGCTTTCCAATATTCAGTATTGGCATCACTTTGTTGCATGACTTTAGTCATAAAAACATCTCTATACCATCTGAAATGGGTTAAAGATGAACAACGAAGATTTTGAAGTAGTTCTCTACTTCTTTCATATTGAAGATTCCAAGAACCAATAAAATGAAAAATGATGGTCTAGGTTAAAGTATAAACTGCATCTTCCCTAGTTTCCATTAGGCCAGTAATTTCATTTTTAACTGGTTTGGTTGAAGTTAGGATTTCATCACGTTGAGCGACTGTGAGAATATTATCCCACCAACCTTTCAACATACCAGAAAATCCAGTAGTAATATATCGAGCAATTGTTTGATCAGAATTTTGATGTTGTTTTAAAATAGTGTTGTACATAAAAATTTTATATAAAACAACAAAAATCCCATATTCGGATTTGCCATCAATGTTCCATTCATAAATGGATCGATAATCATAAGAATTTTGAATATCGATATGATCTTCTTCATAAAAAAGATCCTGAGGTATAGGTCTATGGTAGTAATATCGAGTATTGCCACCATCCTAATTATATTGGAGTTTATTAAGCTCCATGCTGTTTTGTAAGGATTCGAAATTATTTTAAATTTCTTGTATTTCCGCTAAATTGGCATTTTCCCTATCAGTTAATACATTGATTTAAAAATTATTTTTCTTTTCAGGTTTAAGTGATAAAGTTTATAATCTGGAAGTTAATTTATCAATAAATTCGTCTTGTTTCATCATATAAGATTTTGATGACAGATTTAATCTAGAAATTTCTAGGGGAGGTTTTATGTTTGGTTGTTCTACCTTTAAGGTTGATGTTTTGTTTATTGGTGAGGAAGAAAGAATATTTTCAATCCTATTTAACTGCATACTAATTGTTTGTAAATTCAAATTAGTAAAATTGTTTTGTTTATACAGATTTGATAAATCAACTTTTGTTGAATGAGGGATTGGTTCAACAGGTTTTATGAAAGTTGTGGCTTCCAAAGTTGCTGTTGAATTAGGTTGAGTGAGTTTGAGGGCTTCAACAGGAGGATGAACTTATTGAACTATTGAACCATCTAGTTTCCGCCATTCTTTGTGAAAATCTTCAAGGAGAAATATTCTCCTTTCTTCTGGATTCATTTCAAGATATTTTGTTGCTTTAAACTAAGTAACAAATGGAATAATTTGATAAAAGGATTAAATATGTTTGTAAAATTGTTCTTTGAATTCTTGCAATTTGGATGCAAAAAAAATTTTTAAATACCATTCACGGAATGGTGCATATTTGTCTTGCTGAAATTCAGCATTGATTTCTTGTCTATTAATAATAAAATATTCAGGCTTTGTAAAATCCATAAAATCTTTATTAATGGATTGAGAAATTCATGTCGTTAGTAGTAGGAGATTCCCTCTGCTGTTGGGTATATATCCCATGAGAAATCTGTTATTCAGAGACTTAGATTCCTTCAAGATTAGGTTGATTATATTCAGAAGGAACAGATGAGTTAACTTCTGAATAAGATGATCGAGCAGTCGAGGGTATAAAAACTCTATAAGGACCTCGAGACCTTGATTCAGAGTAAGAACTCCAATAAGAAGTTCTGTGGGATGTAGATCCATCAAATTTTAAGATTATATCTCCATGGGTATTTTGAACAATTTGTTCAATTTCTTGATGTAAATTTGGTTTAGGAGGGATAGCTTGAGGTATACGCCAAGCATCAGGAAAAGTAATATTTTTCCATTCAATTAGTTTTGGCGTTGCAACATTGGTTGTTGTGCTGTTGGTCTCAATTAAGAGTGTCTTTCCTGGTTCAGTGTGATAGTTAATTTTTGGAGCCAGGGCAGTCATCACCTTATAATAATGGCGATAGGTCAGAGCAATGGTCTCTGATCTAGGAATGAAGTTGTATCCTTCAGTTTGTAAATTAAGGGTACAAGTATGAAGAATATTTTTATCAGATAATGATAAAGTTAAGTTTGGAAAAATATTATAGTAGATTGGACCAAAGCATAGGCTGGTCTCAACAGCAGCCATTAGAGATGAACGCCAGTTAAGGCATCTAGCATCTCTAAGAGTGCTTAGCAGACTACTTTCCTCAAGACCTAATAAGGTCAAAGGTTTGAATGCAACTTGAATGCATCCTAAGTGAAGGAATTTGAAGTGATGAAGGTCATGCAATAAATCTTTATTTGAAAGCAATTGAAAACCTTCATTTTGACTTTCTTCATTTATACTGAGAGTTTGCTCAGTAGTTTTGATTGACATGTCGGTGGACCAATATTTCCATCCATATTGATGGATAGTTTTGGGATTGATGGAAGGAATTGTCCATCAATTTAATAGGTTTTGTTGGTCATTAATAGCAAACCATTTGTCTAATTGTTTATTTTTTATTAATATTTTGGATGAAAATTTAAAAAGTGACAAAATAAGATTGTGTTTTTTTTTTTTTTTTTCTTTAATTAAAACAGTAAAAAAGAAAGGGTAAAAGAGCTTTGGTAAAAACCAATAAGACTGTAATTACATATGGGAATAGTAATGTTGGAATAGTTTTACTATAGTAAATAGTGATTCGGAATACTATTCATCAGTATAGTAAAATACTATTTACCTTCTTCTCCATAAATTTTCATGGACTTCTTATAAAAATTCATTTAGATTTACTACTAGATTGCTGTTGCAAAACTGTGTCCGTCCATGATAACTTTTACAGGGAATAAAATCGGCAACAACGCAATCACTGCTACAATGCCATAGAGTCATCCCAACGTGACTTCCCACGCTACCATAACATAGTAGTAAATCTAAACAGACCAGTATAAGTCATCCATTAAATCTTCTGAAGAAGATGATGAACAGTAGTTCATATGCCCATGATTAGCCACCCTAATCACTATTTACTACCTCTCAAGGTTCCAACACTAGCCACCCACCATATGTAATTACCACAGACTTAGTCGGACATGGCTCTGATACCAAACATAGAGTGAGGGGAAAGCGTAGTAACAGAAGAGAGAACGAAGCACACGGGAGGAAAACTCTTATATCATATATTAATCCCTAATAAAATAGAGCTACAATTAAAAACTCAAAATGTAAGGAATCAAACTACTATTATAATACTATTATACTACTATGCATACATTAAATAAATATAAACAAAGAAGGAGAAAGCTTACCGACACCTAGAGTAGCTTCTCCGATACACAGTGATACAAACTAAAAGGAAAGAACAAGCTAGAAAAGAAAGGAGCGATGGAATTTTCTCAGTTATTACTCAATTTTTTATCGGACTTTTATCGGTGTCCTGGACATTCCCCAGGCTAACCCTTTTATAGATGAATGTGGACTTGTTATGGGTTGAAATCCGCCGCTGAGTGGGACCCGTGTGCTATGTGGATTGGATGCAGTCACTTCGTCCCTTGATAATTTGATTCTGACGTCATGACATGCATCATTGCTCCATTATTTGGAGGATGACTTCATGGCTAGCGTCATCGACAGCTGGCACAACTATTATTACAGGCTGTGTTGGCTGACAATAATCTGAATGGCGAGGTCCATTATGATTTGTGATGATTGTGAATTTGAACAAACAGCTGTTTTAACTTATTTGTCCTCATGGTTCCATGCGATTGTCAAGATTCTGATAAAATATTGAATCGCCAGATAGGGAACTATATGAATCGGGTACATCATATAACAAATCTTCTTCTTGGATAGAAGCTTCAATTTCTAAGTTGGCCGGCAGATGGAGATTACTCCTGTTGATCAATTGTTAGAGAAAATTTTCTGCCTCTTCTTCTTATTGAGGAGTCGCCATATATTTCATAGGGAAATCAGTGATGAAAATTCTTCGACCATCAATAATTTTGAAAGAATAATGGTCTTTAGAAATTTCTCTGGCTTGTTGAGAAAAATGCATTAAAGAACGAATCTAATAGGATTTGGGTGAAATTGACTGGGCATTAGACTGTCCCAAAGGATCAGCTTTGTTGATATATGAAAATTCATACATCCGTGTTTTACTATGAATCCAAATTTTATATGGTTGGAAGAATTATTCTTTAGATCGCCAGCCAAGAGTGCTAGTGATCTAAAAAGTAAGGTAAATGCCTTTGAGTAAACATTTGGAGGCATGAAAGACCATGGATTTAATCATTCGGGGAAAATTCGGAATATTGGAAAGTGAGAAAATGATTTGGTTGATCAATCCCCAATCAAGACATTGCAAAAGATTATAAGGATAATCTGGAGTAAACAAATAAATTTTTGGGAGATAATAACCCTGAAGATGATTGATAAATTGATAATTCTGCAATAAGATTTGTTTGATCTCAATAGTAGAATTCTCAATTTGAGACACAATATTATGGGAAATATCTATTGGAAGGACATGTTTGGCCTTTTCAAACATGTAGATTCTTTTAAGGTGATGCTGAATTGGATCATTTTGTTTCACCAATTCAATGAGGTTAAGGAAATAGGAAATTTTTTCAATGGAAAAGGTTTCTTCCCAATTAAAGTCTTTGAGTAGGGAGGTTAAACCTTGATAAATTTGTTGGATATGGGCTTCTTGAGCCTGAATTTTGGATGTGAGGGTGCTCAAATGTTGTCTTACCTTTTTCTTATTATTGACAATATGGTTTTTCCATACGCCATTAATATCTTGATGCATGGATGGAGCAATGCCTGGGTTAATAAAATCAGGGATATGGTTGATGTTGAAAATTTCAGATTTGGAGTATTCTTTGACTTATATAATGGGAGATGTGGTCAGGAGTTGCATGGTTTAAAAGGTGGTTAAAGCAGCTCTGCCTTCTCTCATGAAATTATGCATCTGGAATAATGGGTTAGGGAAATTATAAATTTGGCTATGGCAAGATTGCCATGAAGTATAGATTCCTGGTTGGAATCCTTTGAGGACAATATAAACTTTTCTTTGTGGAGAAGAATTGTCTTCTGCTAATTTAGCTGATTGGGCAAAAGAGCTACCTGCAAGACTAATCATTTTCTGCACAAAAAGTAGTGATTAGTTAGTGATCTACTATTTTGGTAGGATCACCACATAAAGGTAAAACCACGGGGTTGGTGGTATGCACATGTTGATGCAAATGCTCATGAAAATGAGAATAAACAATTCGATGCTGATGCAAATACTCATACAAATGGGAATAAACATTTCAAGTATTGTGAGTAGTGTGATTATGGTGATGGCCTCTGTTGAAGAGAATTATGAAATTAAATCCTCTACCATCAATATGCTGCCTTCATTTCATGGGCTTAGTAAAGAAGATCCCTACAAGCACATAGACTAATTTTTAGCACTTTGCACTACCTTTAATATTGCTGGCTTGGGACCTGAGGCCACCAAACTGAGGTTTTTTCCTTTCTCATTAAAGGACAAAGCCAGCACACGGCTATCAAAGCTCCTAGCCAATAGCATACAGTCATGGAGTGACCTTCAAGCCAAGTTCCTGGCCAAATTCTTTCCCATGAACAAAATCAGCCAGATGAGGACAAATATTTTGTCATTCACTCAGTCATCAACTGAAGATTTTTATGAAGCTTGGAAAAGATTCCAGGATATGTGAAAACAATGCCCCCACCACCAAATCCCAATGTGGCAGCTTGTCCAAGTTTTTTAGCAAGGAATTAATACCAAGAGCAGGGATATGGTGTGGATGCTTCCTATGGTGGCAGTTACCTCCACAAGACAGTTGAGGAAGCATGGGAGCTGTTTGACATAATAGGGAAAAATTTCATGCAGCAGGAGTCTCTTTCACGCAATGATAGCCAGACTCCAGTTAAGATGGTAAAAGAGGCCACCCCTAGAGGTGGAATATATGAAGTGAAGGTGCAAGGTGATCTAGAGAGGAAGGTGGATAACCTGAGCTTGAAATTTGACAAAATCATGAATGTGATGCAGCCTCGGGTGGTTACACAGGTGGAGGAAGAATGTCTGATATGTCATTCTCTCACACATTCTATTCATGATTGTCTATCTGCCACCTAGTTTCTAGATTTTGTTATGGAGCAAGCCAGTGCTACTCAAACTTTTGGGCAATAGCCTGTTGGGTATTCTTAGAGGAACCACCCAAATCTGAGGTAGAGACAAGACTCTTATCCTCAACCCCAGCAGCAGCAGATGGTAGCTCCTTACAGACCCCAACACCAATTTAATCAAGGTTATCCACCAAGGAAAAATTTTCTATTACCTACCCCACAGTCTAACCAGCTGGCCTTGCTCCCACAACAGCCCAGATCTTCTTCATTTGAAGAGCAAATACTGATTTCAATGTAGAATTTGGGGAGCTTGGTGCAAAGTGTAAATTCTCATGGACAGAGCATCAAGAAAATTGAGGACCAACTGGGCCAAATTTGTAATGCTCTGAATAGGAGGGAAGAAGGAAAATTGCCTAGTCAGCCCCTGACAAATCAGAAAGGTCAGTATATGATTGGTGATGCATCCTCTACACCGGAGGAAGCTAGTGCTCAGTGATCCAAACATTGGTAATAAGTGTATCATATGTACGAAATTTCTGTGTTAATTTGTGTTCTTAGACTTATGTAGTTAAGTTTTTAGTGTGATGTTAAATTGATTATGTTGTTTGTCTATGTTTGCTTTTCGTTGCTGAATACATGTGCATATTTGTCCGCTGAATTTGTTGTGTAGTTTTTGATGAATGGTCGAGGTGCCCTTATCATAATTTGCATGAAGTTGAGCCGAAAAACTATTTTTAGAATCTTGCAATATTGACGAACTATTAATTTAAATGGGCATATGTCTTTCATGATTGAAATGAATTACTTGTCTGAGAGTTGATGCTCATGCACAGTGGTTGGGTGCACAACAGCATGAATGCACTAACTACTGTGCTGCACTGAGCTCACGGATTAAAGGTTGAGAAGTTATGCTGTCCTATAGAACTAGAAGTCTTAAATTTGCTCCGCGAGCTATTAATTGGCTTCCTCACACAATAAAAGACTGAGCAATGGCCATAAAAATGCCTCGTGGAGCTGCCTTTCTGCTCCGCGAGCTCAAGCTGTAAGAGAAGCATGGCTCGGTGTTGTTCTTCATGAGCACCACGCGAGATTAATTTTTGAGGCAACACAAGGCCTCGCACACTAAGGTAAAAGATTCAGCTCTGAGAGTTCAATGAGAGGCAGTTTGTTCTTTTGCGCGATAGAACGCCTTGCGGTCTTAAAGGCCAACTACCCGAGAATTTTACTCTGCGAGCTCCTATTGACAACTCCACAAGCCATGGGATTTTCTCTATAAACGAGTGAAGCCCCTCATTTTCTTTATTTCCTCTGTCTGCCCTAGTTTCTCAACATAAGAATCGACGTTCCTTTCTCCTCCTTTCTTCTCTACTTTGTAATCCACACTACCTCAGGCTTTTTCCTCCCATCATATTGTTCCCCAGCTACTCCTGATAACTACGAGCGAGGTTTGGGGGGATTTGAGCTACTGTGCACAATTTCAAGTGAAACCCTAGCTCTCAACTGGTACAATCTCCATTTTTCTCTCTGCCCTGTGTTTGATTTAGTTAAAAGAAGAAAGGAAGGAGAGAATTTGAAGCTTTTGTGCTTACTGTGAGTGAGTGGTATTCTCTCAAAGTTATAAACCCAAATTTTGCTAATCTGAGCACCTATGGCTACGGGTTCAAAATTTGTAGATACCCTCGCCGCGATGTTGAACCCATCCGTCAATGGCAGTCTTGTGGCCACTAGAAAATAGGCTAGGATTGCAGAGGCCTCCACATTGCAGACATCTGACGCTCCCTCACCTATTGTTGAGCCCTCCATTCCAAAAGAAAAGAATAAATCTGCTCTACAAAAGAGGGCCAGAGTACACCCACCTGCTACAAACCCTAAAAAATCAATGAAGAAGCAGAAAAAGGGTAAAGTTGTGGCCCCTACGATCCCTGAGGTTGAGGAAGAAGCAACTACTGATTGCCTCAGGGTCCTTTCTGAGTTAGTACAATCAATCCAGCTGGAGCCTGAAATCATTTTCGATAAAGCCTTCTTTGAGGAGCTACCTAAGACTTCTGCCTCCATAGAATATCTGGCAAAGGCATCTCTGTTGCCCCTGTTGTGACCCTCAATGCAGCTGGTTTTCCTACAACTGGTAAGGTTATTTTATCATAATATGAAGTTAAAAATTGGTGATGATGGGAACCCAGCACTACTGGTTTTAATTGATGATTTTGAGATGCTATTCAGCCAAGCAGACATTACAAGGATACTAGGGATACCAGCCAGGTATAACCCTGAGTGGGGCTTAGGTCTACCTTTGACTGCCACCATTACTGAGATAGCCAAGGAGCTAACTAGAGGGATCACTATCTCAGGTGACTCAATCAGAACGAGGGATCTGCACCCCAACCTCAGGCTAATGGATGCTGTGTTACACAAAAATGTATATTGCTCTGCGCATGAGCAAGAGAGGAGGTACCCTATAGCTGATGCCCTCTTATCTTTTCACAGAAACCACTACTTAAATGCAGCCAAGTTAGTCTTTGAGGGAATTATAGATCTGTGTGAGAAGGTGAAGATATTGAAGAAACCTCATGCCCTTCCCTATTGCAGATTGATTACTGCATTGTTGATGTGGCGGAAGTACCCATTTCAAAGGAAGGAGGAGACTGTGGCACTAAACCCCAAATAGAGTGGAAAGAAGCAATGGGGAATCTGTGGCACCATGATGGCAAGAAAGAAGAAGAGGAGGGAGGAGTTACTGAGAGATGCACCCCCCACCATCCAAGAAGCAGCTGCTGTTGTTGCTGCTGCAACCTCTCCCTCACTTGTGCCAGCTAGCACCACACTCACCACCTCTTCCATTACCCCTACCTCCATACCTGCTACACCTTTCACCCAGACATCACAGCCCATCACAAGCCCACTACCCATATATGACCCTACATCAATAACCACCATAGCTATAGCCACCTTACCTACTCCTACACCCTTACCTATTTTTCCAGCCCACCCTAGCACACCTGTCAAGACCCCATACCAGAAGAAAATAAAAACTTCCAAAACCCCTTCTACACCCCAACCCACCTATATAACCCAACCAATTCCTATCCCTGAAACCCCAACCATTCCAGACCCCATACCCACACCCTATGAATCTGAAGCCCAGACCTTTGAAGCCCCCCAGTATTCCATTGAAACTTTCCCACCTTTTGTACCTATCCCTAGTGAGCTTGTAGACCAATCCATTCCCTTATCCCATAATAGTGAGCTATTTTCAGGAGAGGAATTTTCTACTATAATGTCTACTATCCTAGGAGACATCGACCTTGAGTATACACCTCTCCCAGACTCACCTCACCCTCCACATCAGACACCACAACAAGCCACTACCTTCACTCATAGACCCACATCTCCCTTCCAACGACTTTCACCTATCCAACCCACACCCAATACCATACTAGACCTCTTACCCCAAATCTTGCACCTCTTACTTTCCCTACAGTCCCAAATGCTAGCTAACACTCAAAACCAAGCCTCCATTGAGACATACATTCAATCCCTAACCTCCACTCTCCAAAACCAGGCCTACCTAGAAACCTGCCTCCAAGCCATCAAATCAACTTTACCCCAACCCTTATCCTTAGCAGCCACCACACCCCCTCCTGCTTACACTAAAGCCTCCACATTAACTGACCTAGATACCCCCCTGTTGTAGCCACCTCCGATGCTGCAACAGATGTGAATGACCTCATACCCACTTCTTCCAAGTCAATCCAAACAGAACCAAATCTGGAACTCCAACCTGAGCTTCAATCTGAAATTTCCCAAACCACCCCTTTTTCATTCCTGGCTGGGCCTTCTTCAAGTGAGGAGCAGCCTTTGATTCATGCCTATTCTTTTTAAATTCCCCCCTACTCCACCCTCCTTCATGCAATGAAATCCAACCCTTACCTCAAAAAGGATGTCATTCAAGGGATGGCTACTATCAAAACATCCAACAGGTTACCCAATAAAGAGAGGATCCATCGAATAAAGTTGGATAACGAGATGCAGCTAAAGAACATCGCTAAAGGGTGGAAACAAATGTTGCATTTATATAAAGCCCAAGAGAGTATAGCTGTCCAAGAGAAGCAGAATGCTGAACATGAAAAAATTGCTGCTGCAACAAAGAAGCTGAGAGCTGATGGATTGGAAAAGAGGTTGGCTGCTTCAAAGGAGATCAGGCAGCTCCTTATCTCCCGAGCTGAATTGGCAGAACAGAAACCTGAAATCCTGGAAAGGAAATTAGCTCTAACAATTGGGAGAAAACCTCCACCTGCTATTGGGAAGTCCGAGAAACGGAAAGGAGCCAAAATTAAAGATGAACCGGCAAATATTTAGCCAAGGACTCTGATGATTAACTTGTGCACTTGTATTTAGTTAGGAAATAGTGTATCATTTTTTGTGTAGTTCCTTCAACATACTTTGTACATACTTTAGCTTTTATAATAACATTGCTCTTTGTTTCATTTTGTTTGGTTTCCAATCTGTGTTTATTTTTATATTACTTGTTCTGTGTTTTTCATTCTTGAAGTTTCTGTTCTGTTAATCTCTAGGTCTTGACCCTGCTGCACATCCACCTTTGAATCAGTGAGGACACTGCTCCTCATAGGTTTGGGGGTGTGGCAAGGTAGGTCTGCCAATAGAACAGTTAACCTTAGTGCAGCAGTATTGGTTTAATTGGAATGAATAAAATCAATTCCCACCTAACTTGTTAGAATGAGTAAGTTTGTGAAAAAATTAAAAAATTTTACAGACAGTTGAAACTAAAAATCTTAAAATCTGTGCACCACCATAAAGTTAATATCAGAATATTTTTTATTTGGTACTTAGTGAACCTAAGAGGAGAGAAAAAAGGTGAAAATACACCCCATGGGTTAATTTGAGGACCATACCTAGTGAGATTTGGGCCCATCATTTTCTTTTGAAGAGTGTTTTTGGCATTATTTCTGCTCTGAGGACAGATTGAGTCAAGACCTTTTCACTAGAAGTTAGGCACCTCCAAATCAAAACTAATTGACAGTACTCATGGCATTAAGGAAATGGACAGTTTGAGCCCGAAAATCCAACCTTTTAAAACTGCCCTTTTTGTATACAATCGTTGAGCCTTAAAAATCCTACTTTTCTTTTACAAATACTGGAGTACTTGCACCTTAACCTCTTGACCTGATTCAACTATACCCTCACTCTGAGAATTCAGAAGGTAAAGGAGGAGTTGAAGATAGTGAGAGTGGTCCAACATTTGGTGAAAGGAGAAGAACAACAACATATGAGCAGCAGTGTATCAGTGGTCTTTTTGTGTGGCAGTTCATCATAAAAATATTAAATAAAAAGAGAAAGGGAAAAAGAAAGCGAAGTCAAGAGAAGAACATCGTCTAAAAAATTGAAAAGAAGAGAAGAAGCTGGCAACTTTAACTTTGAAAAACATTAAGAAAGATGAAGTTATGCTTTAATGAAGGATGTGAAGTCATGAATCACTCCTTACCTTGCTGATTTCTCAATTTTGATCCATTCAATCGTTTTATTCTTTACAAACGTCACCCATAAGCCACATTACAACCCATCAAAAGACCTTGTTGATCCTAAGTGAAATGAGCTGTCATGTGGAGATGAGGAGTTGCCTAATCTATGGTGGAAAGCCATGAAGATGTCAGAAATCAGAAGCTTTGCCTATGCTCATGCTTGCAGGCCATTTGGGGTCTGTAACTGCTCTTGAGTTGATGAGAATGTAAACACCCTTTTTTACTTTCATCGTTGAGAGATAGCCCTAATAAGAATTGGGTCTAAATTTTAACTTCTTTGGAGTTGTATCCAACCTAATTTTTGAATTTAAGGCAAGCTTTGTACTGATTATTAGCATATTGTATTCCTAATGTGAACTAATTGGTGGTGATGCACATGCACGTTGATTTTGAGTTTTAAATGGCTGCATTACTGCTGTAATTTCCTCTGATTTTAAAGGATAGGTATGGACTGAGGCTTTATTCATTGAAATTTGTTTTGTCATTGGCTGCACTATTTTTAACTGTTTTAATGGTGAAGTTTGTGGGTACCTTCACTGAAAACCCTCAGGAGACTTCACTCCTCCACTAGGGATCACCTAGGGGTTTAAAAGGCTTGCTACATATGCTAAATGTATCCGGGCTCCCTACAAAAGTGGCATTTAAATTCTTAGAACAGTTGTTTTAAATTTTCCTTTGCTTAGGGACTCGCAAAGATCAGGTTTGGGGGTGTGTTATTCACTGAAAAGTACCACTTTTCACCTCTTAACCTAGCCTTTAATAGACCTTGAAGCAAACTAATAATCATCTGTTAAGTGTATTTTGTAGTTAGCAATAATCTGTGCAGCTTAACATAAAATCCATCCTTATTGGCCCAAAGAAGAGGAAGAAGGCATGCAAAGATGACAGCTGAACCAAAGCCTAATAGAACACCCTGGTAGTGCTCACCATGGTGACCAGGTGCTGATCATCATGGACCAAATGCCTAGCAGATGAATGCAATTGGCTGAGAGTGGAGAAACTACAAAAGCAGCAAGTGCAATGCATCAGAGCATACAAAGACTGATCTCACAGAGTTGAGAATCTCCTTCATGAAGCTAAGGATGCAGTGGAAGATGCCTTCGCGCATATAGGACACGCAATTAAGAGAAGTGCTGTAAAGACATCACTAAGATCTCGCGGACTAAAACCCTCAAAATTTGTGGTCACGAAGCTCTCGCAGAGATAAAGCCTTAAAGCAGTCGTGCGATGAACATAGCGAGTCCAAGTGTGTACTGAACTAAAATTCACCTCGCGGAGTTCGTGCGTGGCCTTGGAAGAGAGAGACGCCCAGAATTCTCCTCACACAGATCTTGCGCACTCTAAAGCCTTACCAATTACTACGTGAACGCAGGAGCATAATTGCGCGAGTACCTAGCAAGACAGAGAGCTTCTAAAGCTCTACTGTGCGAGAAGTCTAGGCACTCCAGATCATCTCCGTGATAGCACTGTGATGCAAAGCAATTGCGCGATTAACTAAAGATTAATTGTGCGAGTGAGCACTTCCCACCAACCAAAAGCTACTCTGCAAAGGCTGTACAACTGCACGAATAAGTAAATGCATATGTCAGCCTCGCGAAGCACGGGCTCCCCACTTCTCAATTTAACTTAAGGACTTTTTAAGAATTTCCCAAAGAGAGGGCACACATCCCGGGGTATAGATTTTGAGGTGCACATCTCAAGGCATTCAAGGGATGTAACAATGTCACGTATGCTAGAAAAATTAGGGTTAATCACTTCAGAACCCAGGCAGCATGGACAGAGTATATAAGCTACACTTAGAGTTTAGTTTTATCATCAACCCTTCTTTTCATCCTCTGTCGACTGCGAGCTCTAGCAGGCTAGGGTTAGGGTTTGATCACCTCTTTTTCCCATTTTTTCTTCTCTCTTAGCCCAGCACTTGCTAGCTAATCCCCCTATAAGCAGCTAGGTTTAGTTTTATTTCAGTTTGTAATAGGATTTTGTATACATTGGGATTATGGATGAGCATTTGTGTATAGGCTACAGCCTGGAGATGGTTCAATGTAAGTTTTGTGTTCATTAATGGATTTTCTTTTTAATGCCTAATTGAATATAAAGATCTTATGGTTTCTTTAGATGTCCATAGGATCCATGTATTTGGGACTAGCCCATTAAATTTCTAGTAGATCTATTGTTTACCATCTAATTTCCTTTGGTTTGGTAGTCCCATGGAAAGCAATGCTAGATCTGTAGTGAGATCCAGGGAGCTCGGAGGCCTATGAACCATGGTGGTTGCAGCAGTTTTCATGTTCTTTCTTAGTCCTCTGTGGTATGGAGAGACCAATGGGATACCCTGTAACCATTCGAGTGGGCAGAGTATAGCCCTAAGGTTATATCCATTCACATGTTTGAGAAGGATTCTTCTCCCCTGCACATGATCTTCTAGAGCCTTGTGAGGAGGTTTGCACAAGAACTGGCTCCCTCTCTTTTACTTAGCCAACATCAGATGTTAGATCTAATCTCTTTATAGTAATTACAGCTTGAGGCTGAGTCATTGCAGGCCATTTGTAACAATGACCAACTAAATCTAAAGCCCTATTCAACCTATTGTATGGTCCTTTTTGTGGGCACTAGTGAGCCGTTGGCCTTAGCAAAGCACTTAGGATCTTATAGGTTCGAATACCTATGGATGTCAGCCACATCTGTGTGCAGATCTAGGGAGCTTGTAGCACTGTCATTACATAGTGCTGCATAGTATTCATGGCTTGATCTGGTCCAGTGGCTAAGGAAATGATCAGTCCACTCCTCTGGATTAGTTTGGCAATTTCTGATTTAACTAATGGGATTTGACAGACTCTATAGGATAGGCTGTGACCATTTGAGTGGACAGCCTATAGCCTTAAGAGCCCCAAATGGCATAGGTTAAACTAGATATTTCTACCTTGTTGAGGCTTTTTATAGCGTCTCAGGAAGGAGCACTGCAGAGACAGATTAGATCTGAGTTAAATTAGTGCTCTAAATATGAACTTAACTTGCTTATTTCTCACCATTTTGTATATTTTATTTTTGTACACACCATCACCACCTTCTTCTTGACCCCTTTCTTTAGGATAGGGCTACATTTCATTTCTTTGTTGTTAGGATTAATGTAGTATAGTCGTGACACCCAACTCCCTTTCTTTAGGACTGTCAGATCTGGAGGCCTACTATTATAGCCCATTTTGGGTTCTAGATCAATTTCTCTATGGGACAAACTCTTACTTATCAAAACATGTTACAATAGGCCCTGTATCTTGCAAATCTAGGACTACTTTAGTTGTGATGAATCCATTCTTTTATTTTACTTTTTTTTTAATTGGTTTCCACCCCACAATAACACAAGCACACACTGGGAGTAGGCAGCAACACCCTCCAAGCTCACAGCGGAAATTAGGTTAAGGATGAGATGGTTTCTACCTAAAAATTATAGCTTATATATATATTTTTCAAAAAATATCTTGCCCTAGCCAATAGGAAAGGAGAAGAGGAAATGCCCCATTTTCCACTACTATCGTGGCCCATTTGTGGCCCTTGGATGCTTCAGGAAGTGGGAAAGAACTTAGAGCCTCGGGATGTGTGCCCTAGAAGTGGGAAAATCTCCAAAATATCCTTAGATGCTTAGATAGGTTGCTAGAACCCGTACCTCTCGAGAATGAGTTACCTATTTTACCTATCGAGTAGCTGTCGCGCGGCTGGATTAGCTGTTGAAGACAACTCACGAGGTTCAATTGTCGTGAATATTGTAGCTCGCGAGGATGAAGCTTCAGGTGGTTCAGGTCACAGGGATGTTGTTAAGATAAATTATAGCTCAACCGATTCTCGCGAGGATAGACTTTGACCTTCGTAAGGATGATCGCCGGGATGGGATGCACTTCTCGCATGGTTGGCTTTATCTTTGAAGCGCGCGAGAGCTCCGTGAAGCAAATCTTCTAGAGTTTTGATCCTCACGAGGTCTGAATGAGATGCCTTTCTGAAGCTTTTCTACAGTGCACCGAGAGATATTTGCGTGAGTTTTGAAATGCTGCAGTCTTGAGCTTTGTGGGAGCAACGCAAGTGGGCTTTTCCAGCTAAATTGAATTGTGTGAGGGTCCATTTGTGCTTCACTGTTGCTATGCACAACCTGCTGCTGCAGTCTCCTCTGCTAGGGTCCAACTTCCTTTCATCTGTTGGACTTTTAGGGTCCACTTAGGCAATCAAAATGCCCACTATGGTATGTACCACCATGGTGTATCCTCTACTCTTAACTCAGCTATCCTCCTTAGCTTCAATTCTCTCTCTTTTGGCCCCTAAAGAGTGACAGTTGCACTAAGCTATAATTTCATTATTAACTACAAAACATACTCAAAAGATGATTATTTAATGTCTCCAAGTGTAGTAAAGGCTAGGTTAGAAGGTGAAAAATAGTATTTTTCAATGAATAACACACCCCCAAACTTAATCTTTGCTAGTCCTCGAGCAAAGAGAAACTTAAACAAGTACTTTAAAAATTTTAATGTCACTTTCGTAGGGAGCACGGATGCATTTAGCTTATGCATCAAGCCTTTTAGAACCCTAGGTGATCCCTAGTGGAGGAGTGAAGTCTCCTGAGGGTTTTCAATGAAGTTACCCGCAAACTTCTCAATAAGGGCAATTAATCCAAGTGCAACACAGTGGTTAATCAGTTTGTAATAAATACAATTTAGTCCACCTTTGCTCTATCAAATTATAGGAGGTTCAAATTGGCATGTGCAAACCATTTAACACCTAAACCATGCATGCATGCTCATCACATCCAAACAACTGATACCAAGGAAAAAATATGTGCAAAATAGTACTAAGCTTACCAATAAATTAAAATTTGGGTTCAAACAATACCCACAAGAAGTCCAATCTTAGACCCAATGCTTACCAGAACTATTTCTCACAAATGAATTTAAGGGTGTAGCATTTCACACAACCTTAAGAGCAGTTACAAACCGCAAATGGGCCTGCAAACCTTAGCATTGGCAAAACTCCTAATTTTTGACATCATCAAACACTTCTCACCAAAGATCAGACAGCTCCTCATCTCCACATGATAGCTCACTTCATTTAGGATCAACAAGGTCTTTTTGATGCGTTGTAATGTGACTTATAGTTGAGGTTTATAAAGAATGGTAGGGATAAAGGGGATTCAAAACTAAGAAATCAGCAGGTGTAGGAGGTGATTCATGATTTTACCTTCTTGAATTCAGCGTACTTCATCTTCATTGACATTTTTCAGATTCAAAGTGGCCAGTATCTCTTCTTCTTTTCAATTTTCAGATGAAGTTGTCCTCTTGACTTCTCTTTTCCTTTTATTCTTTTCATATATATATATATATGTATTGGGACGGTTGCCACATATCTACAACTACTACACTGCTATTTACAACTGCTACACTGCTATCCCATTTCTCTTCATCTCCTTTCACCAACTGTTAAACCTTACTCCCCTATCATCAACATCTTCTCCTTTACCTTCTGAATTCTCAGAGTGAGGGTAGAGCTGAATCAGGTCAAGAGGTTCAGGTTCAATTACTTTGGTGTTTGTTGAAGAAAAATGGGATTTTAAGGCTCAAAGAGTGTATGCAAAAGGGTAGTTCCATTGGTTTAGTCCTTTAGGCTCAAACTATCCAAATGAAGGCCTTGATCATCTCCTCAGTGTTATGAATGATGTCAAGAGTTTCAACTTGGGGTGTCTAACTTCTAGTGGAATGGTCTTAGTCAGTCCTTAGAGCAAAAAAAGTTGCCAAAGACACTTCTAACAAAAAAAATTTACAGGCTCAAAGCTCACTAGGTATGGTCTTCAATTGAACTCGTAGGCATGTCTTCACCTTTTTCTCTCCTTACTAGTTCACTAAGCACTGATTGTGAAAGGTTTCTCTTGATGCTCACCTCATGGAATTATTTAATTTTTCATTAGATTTCAATGTTAAACAGTCTACATCAGTTTTAAATTTTTCTCATTTTCAACATTGCTTAGGTGGATTCCACTCTATTTATTACAAAATTGATTTTTTTACTGCTACACTTATGTTAACTATTTCAGTGTCCTACTTACTGATTTACCCTACAATACCCTCAAACATAAATTAAATAGTGTCCTCACTATTTAAGAAATAACACATGTAGGAACAGTAGGGTGAAGAATTACTTGGCAAGTAAAAATTAAAATGACATAATAAAACAAAATGCAAAGTGGCTCACAACAATAAATTTCATTAATAAGAACTATATACAATAGTGACAACATAAAAACAGAAAAAAAAGTGTATAGAAATGACAAGAGCACAGGACTGAGACTATACAGGGACATCAAAAAACAGAACCTAAGTACAAACTAAACTAAAACAAATTCTAAAACTAATCTGAATCTGAGTCTGAGCTCAATACAAAGTTGGGGGTCCAGGCATATTTTCCTTCATATTTTTTCTTCTCTTTCTTCATTGTGTCAGCCTTGACAGCACCAGCCTTGGTTTATTTTATAGTTGGCTTCTTGGGCTTAGTGCTGCTCTTCTGTTGAGAGGGCTCCTTGATGGATACTCCAGCTAATGAGGGTGGCATCATTACTGAGATGGTTGATTGGAGGGTGTTTGCAAGTTTTTCCAAATGCCCTGTCTTCTGCTTGTACACTTGGCATAAATTTAAGAATTTTATCAATATAATCTCCAGTCTCTTCTTTTCCCTGGTATGGTCTGTCTACAGCTTGGCAATCTCAGCTAGTAATGGCTATTTTACCCTCGCATTAAGCTCAGCTACCCCTCTCTTTACAAATCTCATGATGTAAGGATTTGTTTCCATAGCTCGGGTGAGGTTGGAAAATGGTGGCATGGGATTGGAGGAAGCAAGAATAATGGCCCTTTCAGTAGGGTCATCAAATTTAGGTAGGGAGTGGATGAGGATGATGGGATAGATAATGGAGGTGGAAGGGTGGATGCCAGCTCTGCTTCCACAAGATTAATTTGGGTGGAAGAATAGGTAGTGGAAGGTAGGATAGGGGAGCATGACTTCTAGTTCAGGGTCTGTTTAAGTGGAGGTAGAGGTGAAAGCAAAGGGTAGTAGCTCGTCTACCTCAAGATCAGTCTGTGTGGAGGTAGAGGCCAGGGTGGGTGGAATAAGGGTCAACTCCATAAGATCACAGTTTGTCTGTGTGGCAGTAGTTGTTGTTGCTACTGGTTGAAAAGGTTGGTGTAAAGGGAGCAGGTTAGGTATAGGTAGGGGCAGAGGGGTAGATGGTTAGGTTGGTGGGGTGGAGGTTTAAAGACTGGTTTGGATTGATTGGAGGCAGGTTTGCATGGTAGTCTGGTTTTGGGTATTGGCTAGGATTTGGGTTTGTAATAATGTAAGCAGGGAAAGTATCTGAGCTAAGAGATCTAGAATGGTTGTGATTGTAGGTGTGGTTGTTCGAATTGGTTGGAAAGGGGAAGTGGGGGCATGGTTAAAGTGGGTGGGCTATGGGAAATCAGGGAGAGGTGTGAACTCATACCTGATGTCCCCCATAATGGAGTCCATCATTGCTAAGTATCCCTCATATGTGAATTGATCCTAGTCATGGGTGGGGAAAAAAGGAATGGAATGGGTAGTAGTGGTAATGGGATCAAATGGGTCATTTATTTCCTAAGTAGTGGGTGGTTCTATGGTGGTGGTTTGTTCAATGTCAGTGGCCATAGGCTCACTATCATCCATTATGAAAGGGGAAGGTGGGTCTGAAATTAGGCTAGGTATATGATTTCCTCGAGGTTTGGTATGGGTTGGGTTAATGGAATAGGGTCAAGACTTGGTATAGGTGCTAGCAAGGTAATGGGTATTATAGGTTCAATGGGTACTTTGGTTGGTTTAGAGGCTCTCTTTTTGTACTTTCTTTGGATGGGTGGGGTGGGTAGGTTAAAAGGAAAGGTGGGTTGATCTGAGCTGGTATGGATGGGGATTGTGGGAGGTGTTGTGAATAGCATGGTAGGCATGGGGGCAGGGATGGTGTGTGGGACTGAACTGGAAGTAGGGATAGTGATGAAAGATGGAGTGGTGGTGAATGGTGATGGAATGGGGGGTGAGGCTGACGTGGCAGCTGCTGATGTAACTGCTACAACTACAGCCACTTCTTGAATGGTAGGTGCTGCCTCGGACTCCTTATCCTTCTTCTTCATCAGGGACATATTGATTGTCCATAATCTTCTGCCAAACTCAATTGGGGCCAAGGTCTCAGTTACTTCTCCCACTTTCCATTGGTAGCCACCCTTTTTGTGCACGGCTGTAATTAGCCTGTAGTATGGTAGTGCATGGGGCTTTTGTTTCTTTTGCACTTTAAGATGGACGTCCATCATCACCTCAAAAATTAGTTGGGTTGCATTAAAGCAATGCCCCTGAGAGGAGTAGATGGCATCAGCAATGAGTGCCCTTCTCTCCTGCTGGTGCCTAGTCATATAGATATTCTTTCTCAGAACATGGTCCATAAACAACAGGCTTGGATCCAAATCTATCCTCCTGATAGAGTCTCCTGATGCCTTCTTTCCTCTTGTAATTTTCTCAGGAATCACAGTAATGGGGGTAGTTAGAGGTGCCCCCAAGTTATACTCTGGGCTGTAGGTAGCTGGTATGCCCAAGGCTAGGGCAATCTCAGATATGCCCACTAGCATCTCAAAGTCATCAATGAGTATCAACAGCAAATGGTGTCCACCATCATTCTTCTTAACCCTGATGTTCTGGTAGAAAAATTGAACTAACCTAGGCTACACCAATTCATTGAGATGTTTCAGCAGGGGCATCAAGAGCACCTTCTTCAAGAAATCTATGGATGGAGCAGCCAAAGGTTCCTTCTCAAAAAATGCCTTATCAAAGGTAGTCTCAGGCTCCAATTTGATGGAAGCCATGAAATTACTGGGAGTGGTTAAAGGGTTAATCTCGGGAACCACCTCCTTACCCTTGTTCTGCTTCTTGGATTTTGTAGGGCTCTTGGTAACAGACCTGGCCCTCTTCTTTGGTGCAGCCCTTTTTTTAGGATTCTCAGTTCGGGGTACAGGGGCATCAGTGGCCTCCATAGTGGAAGATTCGGCAATCCTCATCGATTTCCTTGTGGCAGTGGGAAGGTCTGTTGGTGGAGGCCTGTTAAACCCTCCACAGAAGTTCTCATGTTGACTCAACTGTGATTTTAGTTGTTACTTCCTCAGGGTTGTTATTTGATTTGTGGGAGGAGATTTTGCAAAGAGATATTAGAGCGATGTAGGGAATGCATGCAGAACAGTAAAAGAACCATCCCATCTAGTTCTTAACTTTCCTGAGAAAATTTTTTGCTTGGAGTTGAACAGCCATACCTTAGCACCATCCTCAAAGTCTTTTCTCAAAAGGCTCTTGTCAATGAATGCCTTAGATTTCTCCTTATAAATCCTTTAGTTGGCATAAGCATCTATTCTCAGCTCCTCCAGCTCAAACAGCTGCAGCTTCTTGTGAACACCGGCAAATGTTAGATCCATGTTTAAACTTTTAATGGCCAAAAAAGCCTTGTTCTCTAACTCTACTAGCAAATGACAAGCTTTGCCATAGACTGTTTGAAATGAGGACATTCCTATCGGGGTCTTATAGGTAGTCCTATAGGCCCACAATACATCAGTCAGTTTCACAACCCAATCCTTCCTGTCAGTCTTCACTGTCTTCTCCAAGATGTGTTTGATTTCCCTGTTGGAAATCTCTACTTTCCCACTGGTCTATGGGTGATATGGAGTAGCAATCCTATGAGTAACAGCATACTTCTTGAGAAAGCTATCAAATTTTCTGTTACAGAAGTGGCTGCCACCATCACTGATGATGGCTATAGGGGTGCCAAATCTAGAGAAAATATTTTCCTTTATATATTTAAGGACTACTTTGTGGTCATTGGTCCTTGGGGCAGCTGCTTCCACCCATTTGGAAACATAGTCCACAGCCACAAGGATGAAATTATAACTATTTGAAGGAGGAAGGGGTCCCATAAAGTCTATTCCCTAAATGTCAAATAGCTCCACAATAGGGATGGGCTGCAATGGCATTGAATTTCTCTTAGAAATGCCACCCATCCTTTGACATCTACCACAGGCCTGACAGTGTGTATGGGCATCCTTGAACAAGGAAGGCCAATAAAATCCACTTTGCAGCACCTTAGCTGCTATCTTTTTCCCACTAAAATGACCCCCACAAGCATTTTCATGGCACATGCTAAGAATACTCGGGAAATCACACTCAGGGATACACTTCCTAATGATTTGGTCTGCACAATATTTGTACAGGCAAGGACCTCATAGAAAAAGTACTTGACTTGTGAGAAGAACAACTCTTTGTCCATCTTGGACTAATGGGCAGGGATAAGGCCTGCAGCAAGATAATTGACTATGTTGGCAAACCTTGGGACAATAGCTTGAATGGCAAACAGTTGCTCATCAGGGAAAATATCTTTAATAGGTGTAGTAGCATATTCATCCAATAAAATCCTAGACAAGTGATCAGCCACCACATTTTCTACTCCCTTCTTGTCTTTGATTTCAAGATCAAACTCCTACAGCAGGAGGATCCATCTAATCAACCTGGGTTTGGCATCTTTCTTGGCTAAAAGATACTTAAGGGCAGAGTGGTCTATAAATACAATAATTTTAGACCCAAGTAGAGAAGGTCTAAATTTTCTCACAGCAAACACCACTACCAGCAGTTATTTCTCAGTTGTGGTGTGATTAAGTTGAGCTTCTGCCAATGTCTTGCTTGCATAATATACCAAACATGGCGCTTATCCTTTCTTTGTCCTAGGACAACACCTATAGCTAGGTCTGATGCATCACACATCAGCTCAAAAGGGAGGGAGTAGTCAGGGGCTTGGATCACAGGAGCAGAGGTTAGATATTTCTTTAAGACCTCAAATGCCTCAAGGCACTCATCAGTAAAATTGAATGGCATCACAAGTGGCACAATGGTTTAACAATTTTACTGAAGTACTTGATGAACCTCCTATAGATTCAAGCATGCCCTAAGAATGACTTGATCTGTTTGACAATTTTTAGTAGGGGCAAGTGTGAGATTAAGTCAACCTTTGCTATATCTACCTCAATGCTTCTATGGGAAACCACATGGCCAAGCACAATGCCTTGGTTGACCATGAAGTGGCTCTTTTCCCAACTCAAGACCAGATTAGTCTCCTCCCATATTCAAAGAACCAGGTTGAGGTGAAGCAAATACCTACTAAAAATGTCCCCAAACACAGAGAAATAATTCATAAAGATTTCCAAAAATTGGTCAATCATGTCTGAGAAAATAGCATACATTCACTTTGGAATGTGGCTAGGGCATTGCACAGTCCAAATGGCATTCTTTTATAACCAAAAATGCCAAATGGATAGGTAAATATGATCTTTTCTTGGTCCTGAGGATACACAGGTATCTGATTATAACCTAAGTATCTTTCAAGAAAGCAGTAGTATGCTTTCCCAGCCAATTTATCTAAAATCTGATCTATGAAGGGAAAGGGGAAGTGGTCTTTTTTGGTTTTGGAGTTGAGCTTCCTATAGTCAATACAAACTCTCCAATCAGTGGTCTCCCTGCTTGTCATCAACTCCCCAGAATCAGAGGTGACAACTGTTATACCAGACTTTTTGGGGATAACCTGGATAGGTGATACCGATTCTGAATCTGAAATGGGGTATATGACCCCAGAATCTAACAATTTCACCACCTCCTTTAAGACCACCTCTTACATATGAGGATTCAGTTTCCTCTGTATTTCCCTTAAGGGTTTGAAACTCTCTTCTAGATGTATCTTGGGCATGCAAACTGATGGATCAATCCTCCCTAAATCTGCAATTGTCTAGCCTATTGCTTTCTTGTGTCTCCTAAGCACCCACAATAATTCCTCTTCATGCTCACTAGTAAGAGAGGAAGAGATGATCATAGGAAGTTTATTGTCCTGCCCTAAAAAGGTATATTTTAATGTGTCTAGAAGCTATTTAAGCTCCAGATCAGGTGGACTCTCTATAGAAGGCAACAAAGGTGCCTTGGAGGTTTAAGGTAGGGGCAGTAATATGGGTTTTCAGATGGAATGCAGCACTAGGCCCATTGAAGACTCTATTGTGTTAGTGTATTCATTACTGTAATTTTGGGCCTCCTGAACCTCAGTCCACACAGTTTCAAAATCATCAAAAACTTTATTCTAATCCAATAGATTAGATAAATTCTCCTCAAGTAGGTCCTCTAGTGCATCCACTGCAAAGCAGTCCTCATTATCCAGCCGAGGTTGCTTTGCAGTATTGTACACATTTAATTTGACATTCATGTTCCCAAAGTTAACCTCCATCACCCTAGACCTGCATTGAATGCAGGCATTGGCAGTGGCCATAAATGGCCTGCCCAAAATGACAGGGATAGGGGGTGCTGCTTTTGAAGGTTCCATATCTGTTGAGAACTGGAAAATACCATTTTTCACCCCTTAATCTGGGCCTTGATAGACACTTGAGAGAACTAAATAAGTGTTTTAAGTGCCTATGTTGCAACTAACAATAAAGACAGGCTTAACCATAAAAGCAGCTTAAAAGTGCTAAAAAGATGACAATCCATGTCAGTCCAAAGAAAGGAAGTGAAGAAATAACCTCATCAGCTGTTGAAAGGTCTAAAGTAAAGAGGCAAAGACCTGTAGGCGAAGCAGGGAACAATTCGAACAGAGAAATGTACTACAGAGTTCTTTTCGCAAAGAACCTGCACTTTTCGTAAAGAACCTTGAACTCTGCGAAAAGGACTAAAACTCCAGGCGTAGCTTTCGAAGAGCATCTGAACTCCTCGAAGAGAAGATTGAACTTTGCGAAAAGGTTCCCAAGCTTTGCGAATAGATCTCCGTGGTTCTGATTCTTTTCGAAAAGGTCTCCAATCTGTGCGAAAAGAGCTTCAGAAGTCACAGCACTTTGCGAAAAGACCCTTAAGCTCTGCGAAAAGGTATTCTGGAGATTCGCAGCTTTAACAAGGGCAATTCAGTAATTTGCTGCATGCGTCCCAATGCATTTTAAAACCCAGGGACATTCCGAAAGATTCTGAGCACTAACCAAAGGCATATTCCACCCCATGTGAACACCCAAAGATGAAATTACTTGGCGGGAACTTCTAGAAGCTCAAACAGATTTTTGAATTACATAACAGAATTGATGCTTCTATCACCTGATTGGCTGAACCAGATCAACCAGTTCTGATTGGCTAAAATAGATCTGGATCCTTGTGCTCGACTCCTATTGGTTGATATAGATCTATCCAATTCTGATTGATTGATACACATCTGAGTTGGCTTAGGAAAAACTATAAATAGACGAACCATTTGCCCAATTTGGGTATCCAGATTTTGAGTTTCATTCCTATTCCCCCATTTCCAAACCAGATAGTTTGTCTGAAATCCCTGTAATAGCTTCACTTTGACTTGCAATTGAGAGCTGTGAGACATTTCTGTAATTCAAAAGAGAGTTGTATTCAAGACTACAAATCTGAGAGCTGTTTAAGCTGTGCTCTGTAATTGTAACGGTGGATTTGAAAAGGTTGCTGTAAACCGTATTTTCTCAATTGGACTCATGTTAAGGGTTCCCTCTGATCTCCTTATTGCATTAGACTCCTTTAGATTTACTATTTTTCATGCAATTTCCCTTGATTCATTAATCCTGTGAGAATTAGTGTTGGTAACCTAATCTCTCACGGCATTTGTAGTAATGCTTCTTGTTCTAAATTAAGGATTTGGATTAAAGACTATTGGATGGTTTGTGGCCATTAAAGTGGACAGACCATAGCCATAAGTGTAAGCCTAATCCTTGAATTAGATTTATCTCTCTTACATCTGTGCTTGTAGCCAGATGAAGATTGGATCACCTCTGCTGAGCTGCAGTTATTCTCATTAGATTTCAAAGACCAAATCAGATTTAGATATTACTTCTCCATCTTTGTTTCAATCACTCCCCCAACTCGGATCTGGATCATTTAGTTTAAATTTTTCTTTGTTTTTAGTTAGTTAAACGTGACAAATTCAAACCTCTCATCTTATCAGCTTTCTAGATAGGATAAGAAGCCAGATCTGGTAGCTCAGATCTGGAGGTTTGTCTTACATTTTAGACAAATTCTCTGTGGACGATCTTTCACTCACTTACTTTTAAAACTTGCTACAATTGGCCCTGATCTTGCAGGCTAATTCTCTTCTAACTGTGCTGATATTTCTTTATTTGTTTATATAGTCTAGAACCACTGTAATTTAGCAGCTATAAATCTGTTTTCAAAACTCACATAAATCAAGCACACTAAGAAGATACCAACAATATCCAAGACCAAAAAATCAATCGGGTAAAAGAACTTGTCCACCCCCACTAGCACATCCTCAACCACACCCACAGGCCTCCTCTTAGACCTGTTGTTGTCGATTCTCGAGTGTGCTTCGCTTATTGGTTGGTGTTGAAAATTAATTAAAAACCAAAACATAATAGAACAGGAGATGAATCAGCACCACTCGGAAATCCTAGACCTGCAAGATACAGGGTCCTTTGTAGCAAGTTTTGATAAGTAAGAGTTTGTTCCACAGGGAAAGGTGATCTAAGGCTCCAAGGGAGCCGTCTCTAGTAGTCCCTCCAGATCTGTCTACAGATCTGGCAGTCCTAAAAGGAGGGGAGTTTAAGGTCACTTATTCTAAGTATTCTAATAACTAAATTACAGAAAGGATTGGGAGGATGGATGGAGTGTGGAAAATAATTATAAAAAGGTGAGAAATATGTTTTTGATCCAAGATCAGAGGAGTTTTTGTAACTCAGATTTAGATCTGATATTATAGAAGTCCTGTACAGAGGCTACATTATCACCTCTGAGGAGAAAGGATCCAACCCATCACTACTGCCATGACTCCACCCTTAGGGCTATAACCTGTCCACTTGAATGGTCACAGACTATCCCATAGGGGAGCCACTATCCAGGGATGAGTCAGAACATAAAAAATAAATCATTGCAGGCACTATTTCATCCAGGCTACCAGCTCAGGAATCCATAGGGAACCTCAACCTCTAAAGTTCCATGTGTGGGGCTAAAGCTGGAAAACCATGATAGCCCAGACACATAGAACCAGTAAGCGATTGAGTACAACCTTCGATCCAGCTGTCCATTGCTTGAGAGAGGCTACAATGGTCCAATCACCAGCCTACAATCTCTATAACCAGATTAGATCCAACATCTGATGGCAGATTTATACAAATATGGGGGAGTCTGCCTCTGTACAATCCCTCACCAGGCTTCTACAAGCTCAGGTGAAAAGAAGAAGGATCCATCTTGGATCGGCTATAATCTGTCCACTTAAATGGTCACAGACTATCCCAGAGGTTATCCTCCTCACGGAGCCCAAGACAAAACAAGATTATCGCTGCTACCACCATGTTCACCAGGCTACCAGCTCAAGCTCCCATGGGGATTTCAGATCTAGTAGGTCCTGTGGTGGGGCTAAGGCTATAAAACCATGATAGCCTAGACACACAAGTTACTTGGATCTGAGTGGCCCTTAAAATCAGTCCTCCATTGCTTTGAAACACAGCCAAGGCAATGGAGGATCACAAGGCAGCAGCCTTGCACAGAGCATCTCACAAATTAACAGCAATCCCATAAAGTACAAATCCTATTGCAACACTTCCATTAATCTAACTCAAATACATATCCAAGTCATAGCCAGCAATTGCTGGACTATGGAGAGAAGAAAAAGAAAAACTACTTACTGCTAAAAAAGAAAGAGAAAAGAAAAGCGATCTGAGATAGGTTCCCAGATACCTAAACCTAAGCTAGGCCTGGGTATATATAGCAAGGTTGGCGCATTAGCATTAGGGTTAGGAAACCCTAATTTTAACGATGCCACGTGGCCTTCTACTGATCCTTGGATGCCTCGAGGCGTGTGCACGGAGATTTGAGCGTGGGAGTGCATGCCCTAATCATTAGAAATCTTTAGAATGCCCTCTGATGAAGAGATGGAAGTTTAGGTTTAGAGTCTCGCTAGGTAGCTGTAGTTTCCCAGACTTCTCGCGTGGTAGCTCATTGCTCTTCGCTAGGATGATTTGACACTGAAGCTTCAGCCGTCGCGAGGTTGCCTTGGTTTGCTCTTCAAGCAGTGGCGCGGTAGAGAGTTGAGCTCTCGCTGGGTTGGAGTTCGTGAGGTTGAATAGAAAACACAGTCTCAAGCGTCGCGACGTTGAAATTCAAGCAGTCGCGCGATAGATTAGTCTTCGCTGGGCAGCAGCGCGAAAACTGCATAAGCTCTTCTCTTTACTTGGACTTCGCGAGTTGCCTCACGAGGTTCTTTTGAGTTCTGAACTGCGCGAGGTTCTTTGTCTCACTCAATCTTTGTGAGCTTGGCTTTCCCTTCACCAGGATGCTTTCTTTCTTGAATGGCATGCGAACTGCGCGAGGCATTCCTCTTTTGAGAATTATACCCCGCGGCGACTGTGCGACAGCTGCAAGAGAAATCTTCTGAAGCTCTCTCTCCTCAGCTGTCTTAAGCGAACTTTGCGAGATTGAGAGAAGTCTACTTTGAACTGCGTGACACTAAGCGCTATGTTCTACCCTTGAGCTTCGCAAGAGCTGTGCAGAGTTGAGTTTTTGAAGCTCCCCAGTCATTCATCTGCGCGAGAGGTTGCCTGTAAAGCCTTGGGAAGCTCAGCTGATCTGCGCGAGGCTTCAAGGTTCATTCTTGCTGAGGGGCATCTGCTGCCAAAGCAGGCTCCATAACAGGATTCTTGGCCTTATTTCACTGCTGATTATTTCCTGAACAAAACACTTAAGACGAGTTTATTAGGTGTCTAAAGGTCTAATCAAAGGTTAAGTTAAGGGGTGAAAAGTGGTACTTTTCAGGTCTTAACACCTGTCAGCCAGCTGAAGAGTAATAGGAATTGGTTTTAGCTCCCCCAAACCTAGCTACTCATATACTGAATATGGCAGCAAGTTTACACTAGCCCCCAAGTCTAAGAGAGCCCTGCCAATGGTGTGGTCTCCAATAATACAGGGGATTATAGGTAACCCTGGGTCTTGCAATTTTGCTGGTGCAGTAATAGATAACACCGATTTTACATTTTCAGCTGCAAAGTCCTTGGACAGATGAACTCTTGCTTTCCTCTTTTGTGTGCACAGGTCTTTAAGGAACTTGGCATAGGCACGGACTTGTTTTATGGCATCAAACAGAAGTAAATTAATCTTAACTTGCTTGAAAGTCTCCATCATTTCCTCCAAGTTGGCATTCCCCTTATCAAAAGGGGCATTCCCCTTATCAAAAGGGGAAGGACCTTTAAGTACATGAGGAAATGGCAGTGGTGGTACTGTTGGTACCTCAGCTACATGCCTAGCCACATCATCAGATATTTTTTATTTTATTTCTTTGCTCATTTTTTTCTTTTTGTTAGGGCTCAACTATAGCCCCCTTGTTTTGTTCCTGCTAGTCTCCAGTAGGGGGTGAGTAATTCCTCTCCTTTTCACTCAAATTTTCCTCTTCTACACTCTCATTTGTCTCCTTTTCCTCTCTACCAACCTTTTTATCAACCACCCCGCCACTTCTAAGGGTAGTGATTGCCTTAGCCTCCTCATGAGTTGAGGAGCCCTCACCAATCATAAACTGACCCTGGGGATAGGTCAAGGGTTGACTTAGCAGCCTGCCCTCCTCTCTTATGGCCAAAGCATTAGAAATTTTTTCCAAGTTGGTCCTCTATTTTCTTTATGCTTTGACTGTGAGAGTTCACAGTCTGTGATAGGGACCCCAGGTTTTACAGTGATGCCAAAACCTGTTCTTCAAAAGAGGGGGATCTAGTATGCTGTGGGGCCGACTGCTGGAAGGCTTGTCTAGGTGCATAGCCCTGATTATATTGTTGTTGTAGTCTATATGGTAATGCCAACTGCTGCTACTGGGGTTGCTGATAATTTTCTTATCTCCACCTCAAATTATGGTGGTTTCTCCATTAATACCCAGCAGGTTGTTGTCCAAATGATTACGCAGCATCGGCATATTCTATGACCAATTCAGGGTATTGATCTATTGATGGAAAGTCCTCATGTAAGTGTGTGGGTGACTGGCATATCAGACATGCTTCTTCCACTTGTGCAGTCAGTCTAGCCTGCACCACACCCATTAATTTATCAAATTTCATGGTCAGCATGTCCTTCTTTCCAGGTCATTGGGCACACTGACCTCATACATCCTTCCTCTAGAAGTGACTTCTTTCCCCATTTTAGCAGGAGTCTCACTGTCATTTCTGGAATAAGTCTCATGTTGCATGGAATTTTCACTGATGATCTCAAACTGTTTCCAAGCCTCATCAACTATCTTGTGGAGGTAAGTGCCTCCACATGAGGCATCCACCATATCCCTACTCTTTGAATCAATTCCTTGGTAGAAGCTCTGGACAAGCTACCACTCAGGAATTTGGTGATGGGGACATTACTTTAATAGCTCTTTAAACCTTTCCCATGCTTGATGGAAATCCTCAGTTGGGGATTGAGCAAAGGAAATTACGTTCTTCCTCAACTGGCTGGTTTTAGACATAGGAAAAAATTTAGCCAAAAACTAGCATTGGAGATCATTCCATGATTGTATGTTGTTGGCTAGGAGCATGGAGAGCCAAGTTTTGGCTTTGTCCTTTAGTGAAAAAGGAAAGAACCTTAGTTTGGTGGCTTCTTCTCTCAAGCCAGCAATATTGAATATGGTGCATAAGGCAAGAAATTCATTAATAAGCTTATATGGGTCCTCTTTACATAGCCCATGAAATGAAGGCAACATTTGGAAGATTAAAGATTTGATCTTATAGTTTCCTTGAATAGCAGGAAATTGAATGCAAAAAGGGGATGTATATACCCTCGGTGCATTGAATTCCTTCAGGGTTCTTTGTTGTTCACCCGTCTCAGATGACTCAGTATTATCAGGGGGGGTTTGTGTGGTCAACCTAGGTCTAAGGGCCCTCTCTATCTCAAGATTTGATGGTTCTAAGTTAGGGTTAAGGGACCTCCTACCCAGCATCCACACACACAAACAACAAGTAATACAGACCCTTACAGCACCCTTAAAGAATAAGAACTACAAGAAAAGAAACTATAGCTAACTACACTACTGAAAATACATTTTAACAGAACTAGAACTGAAATAGGGGGAGGGAAAAAATGCAAAGTAAGGTCAGCAAAGCTCCAGCTGCAGCTCTAGATTCTCCCTTTTTTTGTTGTTCCTGAGTTGTAAAAACCAATAAAAAGCAATAGTACTTTTATTCAAAAATAGGCACTGCTACAAAGAATTTGTAAGCATAAATTTTAAAACTCAAATCTACTAATTAGATCAAAGATCCCCGGCAGTGGCACTAAAAATTGATCTAAAACCCAAAGGGTTATTTTAGTAGATCTCCAGATCTGAGTACAGATCTAGCAATGCTAAAGAAAGGGAGTTTATTGTCACAACTTAAGCTAGAATATAAAATAAAACTGCTGTCTTATACTATGAGAAAGGATTTTTGAAGAAGGGTAAAATGGAGTTATAAAAATAAATGGAAAATGGTGGGAAGTAATAAACAGGGACTGCTATTTTAGGCTGAAACAGGGTCTGGGTAAGCATAGAAAATGACGGATCTGCATCTATCCTTACATTTGGCCACAGGCATAAATGTAAGGGAAAAGAATCCAATCCAATCCAGGGATATGGACTAGTCTTAAGGCTATGATCTGTCCACTAAATGGTCACAAATCATCTCCAAAAGATATACTCCAGTCCAGGGATTGAAATCAGAACATTAAACCCACTGCAGCTACCATATATGCAAGGCCACAGGCACATGCATCAATGGGTGCATAAAAACTATAAAACTTCAATGGAAAACTTAAAGGCAATACAGATCTAATGAATCAATAAAGTAGCTTGCATTGCACATAAAAGTATTTACAATGATCAGCCCTCCAAGCTGCAATCAATATAGATTTTCAGGCTTTTACAAGTTTTACACAGTTTTATTATAGTAGATTTAAAGTCCTAGCCATTACAAAGATCTTAGCCAGCAAGTGTTGGGCTAATAAGAGAAGAAAAACCAAAAATGATTACCTAACCTTAACCCTCAATGACCTAAGCACTAGCCCTCCAAGCTCACAGCCAAAATTAGGTTAAGGATGAGATGGTTTCTATACAAATATTATAGCTTATATACACATTATCCAAAAAAAATCTTGCCCTAGCCAATAGGAGAGCAGAAGAGGAAATGCCCCATTTGCCACTGCTATCGTGGCCCATTTGTGGCCCTTGGGTGCTTTGGGAACTGGAAAGAACTTAGAGCCTCGAGATGTGTGCCCTAGAAGTGGAGAAATCTCCTAAATATCCTTGGATATTGACACAGGTTGCTAGAACCTGTACCTCATGAGGATGAGTTGCCTATTTTACCTCTCACGTAGCTTTCGCACGGTAGGATTAGCTATTGAAGACAACTCGCAAGGTTTAGTTGTCGTGAATGTTGCAACTCTCGAGGATGAAACTCCAGGTGGTTCAGGTCGCGTGGATGTCGCTAGGCTGAATTACAGCTTGCCAGGTTCTCGCGAGGATAGACTTTGAGCTTCACGCGGATGATCGCCAGGCTGGGATGCGCTTCTCTCATGATTGGCTTGGTCTTTGAAGCGCGCAGGATCTGCATGAGAGCTCAGTGAAGCAAATCTTATGGAGTTTTGATCCTCGCTAGGTATGCACGAGATGCCTTTCTGAAGCTTTTCTACAGTGCACCGAGCGAGATCTACGCAAGCTTTTAAATGCTGTAAGCATGAGCTTCGCGAGAGTTGTGCGAGGGGGATTTTCTAGCAAAATTGAACTGCATGAGGGTCCATTTGTGCTTCACTACTGTTGTGCACAACCTGCTGCTACAATCTCCTCTGCTAAGGTCCAACTTCCTTTCATCTGTTTGACTTCTAAGGTCCACTTAGGCACTCCAAATGCTCACTATCGTGTGTACCACTATGGTGTATCCTGTGCTCTTAACTCAGCTATCCTCCTTGGCTTCAATTCTTTCTCTTTTGGCCTCCAAAGCAAGACAGTTATACTAAGCTGCAATTTTCTTATTAACTACAAAACACACTCAAAAGATAATTATTAAATGGCTCCAAGGTGTAGAAATGGCTAGGTTAGGAGCTGAAAATTGGTATTTTTCAGTAAATAACACACCCCCAAACCTAATCTTTGCTAGTCCTCGAGCAAAGGGAAAATTAAACAACTACTTTAAAATTTTAAATGCCACTTTCGTAGGGAGCACGGGTGCATTTAGCTTAGGCATCAAGCCTTTTAAACCCCAAGGTGATCCCTAGTGAAGGAGTGAAGTCTCCTGAGGGTTTTCAGTGAAGTTACCCACGAACTTCTCAATAAGGGCAATTAATCCAAGCGCAACAAAGTGGTTAATTAGTGTGTAATAAAAATAGTTTAGTCCACCTTTGATCTTTCAAATTAGAGGAGTTTCAAATTGGCATATGCAAACCATGTAACACCCAAATCATGCATGCATGCTCATCACATCCAATCAACTGATACCAAGGAAACAATATGTGCAAAACAGTACTAAGCTTACCAATAAACCAAAATTCAGGTTCAAACAATACCCATAATAAGTCCAATCTCAGACCCAATGCTTACCAGGGCTGTTTCTCATAAATGAATTTAAGGGTGTACCATTTCACACAAGCTCAAGAGCAATTACAGACCCCAAATTGGCATACAAGCTTGAGCGTAGGCAAAGCTCCTAATTTTTGACATCATCAAACACTTCTCACCATAGATCAGATAGCTCCTCATCTCCACATGCCCGCTCATTTCACTTAGGATCAACAAGGTCTTTTTGGTGGGTTGTAATGTGGCTTATGGTTGAGGATTATAAAGAATAGAAAGGATAAAGGGGATTCAAAACTGAGAAATCAGCCAGTGTAGGAGGTGATTCATGACTTCACCTTCTTGAATTCAACATACTTCATCTTCATTGACATTTTTCAGATTCAAAGTAGCCAGCTTCTCTTCTTCTTTTTAATTTTCAGATGAAGTTATCCTCTTCACTTCTCTTTTCCTTTTATTCTTTTTGCTTATATATATATATATATATATATATATATATATATATATTGTGATGGTTGCCACATATCTACAACTGCTACACTGCTATTTATAAAATTGCTCCTCTCTTCTTCTCTTTTCACCAAATGATAAACCTTACTCACCTATATTCAACATCGTCTCCTTTGCCTTCTGAATTCTTAGAGTGAGGGTAGGGCTGAATCAGGTCAAGAGGTTTAGGTTCAATTACTTTGGTGTTTGTTGAAGAAAAATAGGACTTTAAGGCTCAAAGAGTGTATGCAAAAGGGTAGTTTTATTGGTTTAGTCTTTTAGGCTCAAACTTTCCAAATGAAGGCCTTGATCATCTCCTTAGTGTTATGAATGTTGTCAAAAGTTTCAACTTGGGGTGTCTAACTTCTAGTGGAAAGGTCTTGACTCAATTAGTCCTTAGAACAAAAAATATTGCTAAACACACTCCTAACAAAAAAAATTTACAGGCTCAAAGCTCACTAGGTATGGTCTTCAATTGAACTCATAGGCATGTCTTCACCTTATTCCCTCCTTACTGGTTCACTAAGCACTGATTGTGAAAGGTTTCTCTTGATGCTCACCTCATGGAAGTATTTAATTTTTCAATGGATTTCAATGTTAAACAGTCTACATCAGTTTTAAATTTTTTCTCATTTTCAACATTGCTTAGGTGGATTCTACTCTATTTATTACAAAATTGATTTTTTTACTGCTGCACTTACGTTAACTATTTTAGTGTCCTACTTACTGATTTATCCTACAATACCCTCAAACCTAAATTAAACAGTGTCCTCACTATTTCAAAAATAACACATGTAGGAGCAGCAGGGTGAAGAATTACTTGGCAAGTAAAAATTAAATTGACACAATGAAATAAAATACAAAGTGGCTCACCACAATAAATTTCATTAATAAGAACTATATATAATAGTGACAAAATAAAAATAGAAAATAAAGTGTATAGAAATGACAAGAGCACAGGACTGAGACTGTACAGGGACATCAAAAAATAGAACCTAAGTACAAACTGAACTAAAACAAATTCTAAAGATAACATGAAATTGAGTCTGAGCTCAATACAAAGTTGGGAGTCCACGCATATATTGTCTTCATATTTGTTCTTCTCTTTCTTCACTGTGTCAGCATTGGCAGCCCTAGCCTTGGTTCTTTTTACAGCTGGCTTCTTAGGCTTAGTGCTACTCTTCAGTTGAGAGGGTTCCTTGATGGATACTTCAGCTGATGAGGGTGGCTTCATTACTGAGATGGTTGATTGAAGCGTGTATGCAAGTTTTGCCAAATGCTCTACCATCTGCTTGTACACTTGGCATAAATTTAAGGATTTTATCAATATCAGCTCTAGTCTCTTCTTTTCCCTGGTATGATCTGTCTGCAGCTTGGCAATCTCAGCTAGCAATGGCTGCTTTACCCTAGTATTGAGCTCAACTACCCCTCTTTTTACATCTCTCATGATATAAGGGTTTGCTACCATAGCTCAAGTGATGGTGGAAAATGGTGGCATGGGATTGGAGGAAGCAACAACAATGGCCCTTTCAGTAGGGTCATCAAATTAAGGTAGGGAGTGGATGAGGATGATGGGATAGATGATGGAGGTGGAAGGGTGGATGCCAGTTCTGCTTCCACAAGATCAATTTGGGTGGAAGAATAGGTAGTGGAAGGTAGGATATGGAGAAAGACTTCTGATTCAGGGTCTGTTTGAGTGGAGGTAGAGGTGAAAGCAAAGGGTAGCAGCTCCTCTATCTCAGGATCAGTTTGTGTGGAGGTAGAGTCCAGGGTGGGTGGAGTAAGAGTCAATTCCATAAGATCACAGTCTATCTATGTGACAGCAGTTGTTATTGCCACTGGTTGGAAAGGTTGGCGTAAAGGGAGTGGGGTAGGCATAGGTAGGGGTAAAGGGGTAGGTGGTTGGGTTGGTGGGGTGGAGGTTTAAAGACTGGGTTGGATTGATTGGAGGCAAGTTTGAATGGTAGTCTAGTTTTGGGTATTTGTTATTCTCTAAAAAGTACCACTTTCCAACTCCTAACCTGATCTTTGATGGACCTTTGAGCTAGTTAATAATGATTTTTAAGTATGTTTTGTAGATAGCAGGAAAATTATAATTAAGTGCTGCAATCTCTCAATTTTGAGACAAGGAGAAGGAATCATGTGTGCAACTAATGAACACTAGAGTAATGCACTGTTGTAAACTAGAAGAACTTTAGCAGTGTAGAGGGCTGGAACAACCCCACGAGTGCTTTACATGCTGAACTCTGACCTCTCAAGACGTGTACATGCTGCTGAGCAAGTGAAAGAGAAGTTGTCAAATAGTTGTTTGAACTTGTCGAGAGGTTCCCTAACCTTGTCGAGTAGTTGCTAAAGCTACTCTGAACATCTCGAGCAATTAGAAGACAGCAGCCATCTTCTCGAGTTTCAATCACCAACCTCTCGAGTTTTTCTCGAGAGGATTAGTATACAATGGCTTTCAATTGCAGAACCTATCAAGCAGTATAGGTTAACCTATCGACTACATACCTGAAGTCTTGGTGATTCTCGAGCAGTTGAGTGAACCTGTCGAGAGGTTTGCTGAAGCAAATGAAGAAATCAAGCAGTCCAAACTAACCTATCAAGCTAAACTTTGAACCTATCGAGAGATATAATTAACCTATCGAATTGATTACATTTGCGGCTGGAACCTGCCGAATGGAGTTCTGAACCTCTCGAGGTGCGAATTCTGAGACTTTAACCTATTAACTGAGAGACTTGGGGCTTCAATGATTTGATGCACATGACCAGAGGCGTGCTAAAAGCTATGGAGGGTACTTTTGGAACTTAATGAGCACAAAGGAGAACTACCCTAATTGCCTCACGTGTGCTTAACTGATTCTAACAGATTTGTGGGACATTAGTGGAGGAAATGTAGCCACCTCATGAGGTCTTCTAACAGAATTGATTCCCTCTTCTCTGATTGACTAAAACAAATTTGAGGTAGTTGGGGAATTGTATAAATAGGAGGGATTATAGCATATGTGCGGGCTCTGGAGGATCCAGCATTTTGAGAAATTGAATATTGTAATTCCCGCCCTTTTCTTTCTTTCCTTAGCCCAACCATTGTTTGATAAAATTCCTCTAACAGCTAGGGTAAAGTTAGATCTATAAATTGAGTGGTGAGATAGCATTGTATGAGGATTGGAGAGTGTAGAGACTACATATTCGAGAGTAGTTTATTGTAGGTTGTGTTAGATCAATGAATTGCTGATTTTAAAGTTTCATTTAATCTATAGATCTTTTTATTTGCATCAAATTTTCATAGGTTTTATGCTCCTATGGATGCCTGAGATTGTAGCCTTGCATCCATAGCATATGTAGGGGTTTTCTTATTCAAAATTTTGCTCCTAAGACTGGATTATATCTATGGGATACTCTGTGATCATTCGAGTGGACAGAATATACCCCTAGGACTAATCCATATCTCAGGATAAATCTGGATTATTCTACCTTGCATTTGGGCTTGTAGCCAAATGAAGGATGGCTGCAGATCCATCCTCTGCTTTATTGTCTGACAAATTAATTTCACAGTGAGATTGATCCCAAGCGGTTAATTCTCCACCTTTGATTTGTATTTCACCAAAACTTTTGCTCTCTTCTTCTAATCTTTCTTTTGCTCACCTCGGGTTTAATTTTAAATCAGTTTATAATTAGATTTAATTTCTAACTGTTTTTAGTTTAAAGTGACAGCCAAACTTCTTCTCTCTTCCTATTTTTCCGTGCTTTTAGGTTAGAATAGGAATAGGTTTCCAGATCTATAGTAGATCTAGAGATTTACAAAATCTAGATCACATTTTCCTGTGGACTAATCCGTACTCACTTTAAAACTTGCTACAACAGCCTTGTATCTTACAGGCTGTGTTTTTGTGCTGAAATCCATTCCAGTTCATTTTATTTTCCACTGTATTATTCAACCATTGTTATAATAAAAATTTGCAAGCACCAATAATCCAATAAGTTTTTGGCGCCGCTGCCGGGGATCTGTAGATCTAAGTTTGGTAAATTTGAGTTTTAGTTAGAATATTTGTTTTTGTAGTTGTAGTATTTGAATTAATGTTGATGTAGTTTTGTAGTCTATTGAATTTGATTTCAAGACTAAAGCTATAGCTAGGAGAGAAGTTCATAGCCTACAGCTCGAGCACATCTTGCTTGAGTTTGCATTTCTTTCTCCTTTGTTTCCATTTTCATTTCTGTAATTCTTTAAATCCAGCAGTTCTGCTCTGCTTGTCTTTGTTTTTGTTTTCATTTCTGCTGTAATTTTTCTGTGTCGTTGTGTTTTGTTTGCTAAAAACTGTTCTGCTATGTGTGTACACTTGGTAGAAGATCCCTCAACCCCGAGATTGTCCCTTTAGATCTTGAAGTTGAGAGGATCCTTAGACCTAGGCATCCCCCACACACACCTATTGTTATTGAGCCAGCTGTGATGGGTGAGCAACAAAGAACATTGAAGGAATACTATGCACCAGGGGTATATTCATCCCCCTTCAGCATTCAATTTCCTGCAGTGGAAGAAAATTATGAAATCAAATCTTCAACCATCCAAATGTTACCCTCATTCCATGGGCTGAGTAAGGAAGACCCATACAAACAAATAGATGAGTTTCTTGCTTTGTGTACCACATTTAATATTACTGGATTAGGAGGAGAAGCCACTAAATTGAGACTTTTTCCTTTTTCACTAAAGGACAAAGCTAGAACTTGGCTCTCCATGCTCCCAGAAAACAACATACAATCCTGGAATGATCTCCAATGCCAACTCTTGGCTAAATTTTTCCCTATGTCTAAAACCAGTCAATTGAGAAAGAGCATAATTTCCTTTGCTCAATTCTCAACTGAGGATTTCCATCATGCATGGGAGAGGTTTAAGGAATTGCTGAGGCAATGCCCATACTATAAAATTCCTCAGTGAGAGCTTCTCCAAAGCTTCTATCAAGGAATTGATCCTAAGAGTAGGGACATGGTGGATGCCTCATGTGGGGGTACCTATCTCCACAAGACTGCTAATGAGAATTGGGAGTTTTTTTATGTAATCAGTGAAAATTCCATACAGCAAGAGTCTCCATCTTGCAATGACATTGAGACTCTAGTTAAAATGATAAAGGAAGCCACCTCTAGAGGAAGGATGTATGAGGTCAATGTGTCCAATGACCTGGAAAGAAAGGTGGACAGTTTAAGCCTGAATTTTGATAAGATGATGAGTGTGATGTAGCCTAGAATTGTTGCACAAATTGATGAGGCATATCTGATATGCCAATCACCTTAACACTCATTGGTGGACTATCCATCAGCTGGTCAGTACCCAGAGTCATGGAGCATGCCAATGTTGCTCAATCCTATGGGCAGCAACAGGCGGCTGGGTATCCATGGAGAAACCACCCCAATCTGAGGTGGAGGCAAGATAATTTTCAATCCCAATAGTAGCAGACAATGACTTACAGACCTGTCCAACCATACTAGCAGAATTTTTTTCCAAGGAATCGGTATCAACAGCCAATGGCACAGTCTAGTCATCAAAATTCACCAGTCCCACCACCTGCCAAAGCATCCTCATTTGAGGAGCAAGTTCTGTCCTCATTATAGAACATGGGCTCTTTGTACCAAACTACAAATTCTCATAGTCAAAACATTAAAAAGATAAAGGACCATCTTGGTCACCTATCTAATACTTTGACTAGGAGGGAAGAGGGTAGACTGCCAAGTCAACCAATGAACAATCCTAAAGGTCAATATATGGTGGGTGAGTCTTTTTCAACTCATAAAGAAGCTAAGGCCATTACTACTTTGAGAAGTGGCAGGTTGGTGGATAACAAAATTGATGTTGAGACCACTATGAATGCAGGACATGAAAAACTAGTCCATGACAGTATGCAGTAGGAGGAGCATGTGAAAAATAAAGGGGTTGCTGATGAGTCCCAATAAAAAAATAAAAATAAAAATAAAGAAAGAGATGATGAAAATGCTAAGGCTACAGATGAGAGACCAGCACCTCATCTGCCATTTTCTTATGTCCTTCAAGCACCTTCTCCTTTCGATAAGGGGAATGCTAAAGTACAGGAAATGATAGATACCTTTAAATAGGTAAAGCTTAATTTACCTTTACTTGATGCCATAAAGCAAGTTTCAACTTATGCAAAAAATTTAAAGGATCTGTGCACCCATAAAAGACAGTCTAGAATTCATCTATCCAAGAAAGCATTTTTTGCTGAGAAAGTAAACCAGAATTTATCTATTACAACCCCAGCTAAACTCTAAGACCCTAGAGTTCCCACAATTCCCTGCATTATTGGAGATCATATCATTGAGAAAGTTTTGTTAGTTCTCGGAGCTAGTGTTAACTTACTTCCATATTCTGTATATGAGAAGGTATGTTTGGGAGAGTTAAAGCCCACACATGTTGTTCTACAACTAGCTGACAGATTTAAGAGGAGACCTGTGGGCATTATTAGTACAGGTTGACAAATTTTTTTTATCCAGCTGTTCTCCTAGTTTTGGACATGAAGCCTAGTAAGTGCACTACCTCTATCCCTATGATATTGGGCAGGCCATACTTGGCCACTGCTAATACCTACATCCAGTGCAAGTCTAGGGTGATGAAAGTAAAGCTCAATGTCAATAATACAGCAAATCAACCTCACTTTCAGAGTGAGGACTGTTTCATGATTGATTTGCTTGATGATCTTGTTGAGGAGACCATGCCCAAGCTACTGAATTGGGATGATGTTGTTGATGTTTTTGAGGAGATTTTGATTGAGACAGTTGAAGGGGAGGCCCCCACACATTTGACTGAAGGTGAAAACCTTGAATTCTTCAATGGGGCAGCAATGCACTCTCATTGGAAACCTGTTGTGCTGCCTCTTCCCTCACCTTCTAAGGCACCTTTGCTGCCTTCACACATCAGTCTACCTAATTTGGAGTTGAAATAGCCTCCAAATTCTCTCAAATATATATATATATATATATATATATATATTTGGGGCAGGATAAAAAATTTTCGATGGTCATTTCTTCTTCCCTCACTATGGAACAAGAGAAAAAATTGCTTTGTGTGCTCAAGATGCATAGAAAAGTAATAGGATGGACTATTGCTGATCCAGGAGGAATTCATCCAGCTGTGTGTATACACAAGATTCACTTGGAAGAGGGTTCCAAACCCTCTAGGGAGATGCAGAGGAAGTTAAATCCTCACATGCAAGAAGTGTGATGAGGAGGTGATTAAACTACTAGATGATGGAGTAATCTACCCAATTTCATATTCTGAATGGGTGTCACCTACTCAGGGGGTTTCTAAGAAGTCTGGCATCACTATTGTGCCTAATGAGTCTGGAGAATTAATTTCAACTAGGGAGGTCACTGGTTGGAGGGTCTGCATTGACTACAGAAAATTAAATTCCAAGACTAGGAAGGACCACTTCCCACTGCCCTTTATTGACCAGATTCTGGATAAGCTAGCAAGAAAGCCTTATTATTATTTTCTTGATGGATATTCTGGTTACAACCAGATCTCTGTGTATCCACAAGTTCAGGAGAAGACTACCTTTACTTGTCCATTTGGCACCTCTGCTTACAGAAGGATGTCATTTGGACTGTGTAATGCTTCTGCTACTTTTCAGAGATGCATGTATGCCATATTTTCTGACATGTTGGATAAGTTTTTTAATTTTTTTATGGATAATTTTTCTATATATGGTGATGACTTTGATCAATGTTTGCATCATCTCTCCCTTGTACTTCGGAGATGTGAGGAAACCAACCTAGTATTGAGCTGGAAAAAGAGCAATTTCTTAGTAGCCCAAGGAATTGTTCTTGGTCATGTGGTTTCCCAGAAGGGGATTGAGGTGGATAAAGCAAAAATTAATTTGATTTCACATTTGCCTCCTCTAAAAATTGTCAAACAAGTCAGGTCTTTCTTAGGACATGCTGGTTTCTATAAGAGATTCATCAAGGATTTTAGCAAAAATTTTAAACCTCTGCGCCGCCTGCTGTGTCAAGAGGTACCATTTGTGTTCACTGATGAATTCTTAACTACCATTGAGGTTTCGAAACATTGCTTGACTTTTGCTCCTGTCATACAAGCTCCAGATTATTCTCTTCCTTTTGAGCTGATGTGTGATGCTTCGGATTTTGCAATTGGTGCAGTTTTGGGGCAGAGGAAAGATAAACTACCCAGTGTAGTTTATTATGTCAGCAAGACATTGACTGAAGCTTAGTTGAACTACACCACCACTGAGAAAGAGCTGTTAGCAGTTATCTTTGCCTTGAAAAAGTTTAGACCTTATATTTTAGGGTCTAAAATTATTGTTTTCACTGACCACTCAGCCCTAAAGTACCTTTTGTATAAAAAAGAAGCCAAGCCAAAGTTGATCAGATGGATCCTCCTACTGTAGGAGTTTGATCTTGAGATCAAGGACAAAAAGGGTGTGGAGAATGTAGTAGCAGACCACTTGTCTAAAATTTTAATTATTGATTGTGCTTAAATACCTGTGAATGATTCCTTCCCTGATGAGCAACTTTTTGCCATCATATGAGTGTACCCTAGTTTACTAACACTATGAACTATCTTGCAGTTGGTAGGATTCCCCCACACTGGTCCAAGATGGACAAAGACCTATTTTTCTCTCAGATTAAATATTTTATGTGGGAGGACCCTTACCTTTCCAAGAGTTGTGCAGATAAGGTGGTGAGGAGATGTGTTCCTAAAAATGAGTTTCACAGCATTCTTATAATGTGTCATGAATAGGCCTGTGGAGGTCATTTTAGTGATAAGAAAATTGTTGCAAAGGTTCTCCAATGTGGATTTTATTGGCCATCTTTGTTCAAGGATGCAATGGAGCATTGCAAAGCCTGTGAGAGATGTCAACGGATGGGGACCATATCCAAGAGAGACTCAATGCCATTACACCCCATCCTTGTGGCAGAATTATTTGATATTTGGAGAATAGACTTCATGTGTCCATTTCCTCCTTCCTATGGGTTTAATTTCATTCTTGTGGCTGTGGATTATGTGTCCAAATGGGTAGAATCCATTGCCACAAGAACCAATGACCACACAGTTGTCCTCAAATTTTTGAAGGATAACATTTTCTCTAGATTTGGCACTCCCAGAGCTATCATCAGTGATGGGGGGAGTCATTTCTGCAACAGACACTTTGCAAGCTTGCTTAAAAAGTACTCTGTTACACACAGAATAGCTACTCCATATCACCCACAAACTAGTACTGCCTATAAGACCCAATAGGGATGTCTCCTTTCAGATTGGTATATGGCAAAGCATGTCATTTGCCAGTAGAGTTAGAGCATAGGGCCTACTGGGCCATCAAAGCATTAAATCTTGATCTCACTGTTACTTGCATCTTCTTATGAAGGAGTTGGTTGAAGGTAATAAGGTATGGCTTTTTAATTCAAAACTGAAGTTTTTTCCAGGGATGTTAAAATCCAGATGGGATGAACCTTACACTGTGCTGCATGTATCCCCATCTGGAGCTGTTGAGATCATGAACCCCAAGGATGGAAAAGTAAATGGTCAAAGGCTGAAAATTTGTGTTAAAAATACAGTGGAGCCTACTGAAACCATTAACCTTCAAGAACCTTCCAATTTTGAGTGATTTTCAACATTGTAAACTTTGTATCATTGCTGTCATTTACTATGTTTTTGTTGTTCTTTTTTTTTTTTACTTTGCATAATTCTGTAGTTTTTGTTTAGATTTTCACTCTGAAAAATGTCTGAGTGGTGGTGGGTTCTGTGATGCTTGTATGATTGAGAAATGAGTTGGTGCTGAGGTGGATTTGTGATTTTTGTGGAATATGGACAGTACACATGTGAGGGGTAAGCATTGATGTAGAACTAACACCTGTCGAGAGGTTTGAGGTATCTCTCAAACCGTTCATTTTGGAGTTATTTGTCCCTTCCAGGGGTTTCATTTGTTCGACAGGTTGATGCTTGGAGTTTTCTACCTGTCGAAGTCGTATTTTTTTGTTTTAAAACCTTTCGATAGGTTCATTTTGGGCATTTCCTCCTTTGGCTCAGAGCCCCTCAATTTGTCCGCATGAGAACTATTTTACTTCTTTCTTCTCCAGTTCACTGGTTACATTTCCAATTGCTCTATACTTTTTCCATTTGAACCAGCTTTGAAAAGTCATCATTTTGCACCTAGTTGCTACTAGTTTAGATCTCTGTGCTTCATTTGCTAAGAAACCCTAGGTTTTGGGTAAGTTCTTCACTGTCTCTATCTATTGAATTATTCAATTCTGCGGTTTGAAGTTTTGAGTAATCTATTGTGTGTGAGGTGTGGTTTAAGTGAAGTAGGATTGTGTTGATTGGAGAGTTGTGCAAAATTATCGAGGGTTTTTTGTTTTCAATGGCTGATCCCAACCAGTTTGAGGATTCTTTGACCGATCTACTCCACCCGTCCCCTAAAGCAACTAGAAAATCTAGCAGAATAGCTTCCTTTCAGTCTCAAGTGGATCCACCTGCTCAAAGGAAGTTGAGTATGGTCAAGCCCAAGAAATCTCAGAAGTTTAAAAAGCAAAAACTAGTGAGGAAATTGATGAGGGGATACTTGTGTTACCTGAGTCTGTGCTTGAATTTGATCCCCTCACAACTCCTAATGAATTTGTGGATGCATTAAGCCTGATACCCGAGACAGCTTCTGATTTACCTTATTTCACTAAGGTAGAGGAGAGTAGTGACACCATGGCCTATCTGGAAAAGGCTTCCCTACAACCTCTGTTGACCCCATTGAAATAAAAATGTAGACACCAAAATTCGGCCCAAGGCCCGATCAATCTGTACTTCGAGAGAGATGTACCCCTGTGCTTCCGATGGCACCCCTGAACCCTTTAGAACCATTCCCCAACCCTTAGAGATCACCCCTAAACCCTTCCCGATCGATAACCAAAGCCCCTATCCTAGAGCCTTTGGCAAAGACCGGTAAATCAGAGTCATATTTAACACTTCGGTGCTCAAAATATCGATTTGAAGGTTTCCCGGGTCACCAAAAGCTCCGGGTGGCGACTCTACATTTCATTCATAGCGAGCACATCGCCGCGACGGGTTCGCAAGGATCCATGGTCGCACAGATGGCGACTCTGTTGGGGATATCACCCTAGCGCTTCCCCTCTTGCTGGCCTTTCTTTTTTTGTTACTAATCATTGCTATTTTTTTTCTTATTTTCTGCTATTTTCCTATATTTTTGTTGTTTTTACTAACGTACTCACCCCTACGATTCAGTCCTTTAAGTGCCTTAGCCGATTGGCGGGCCTACGTGCGCCTTTAAATTCTTATTTTTTCGATTCTTGTCATTTAAGCCACCTTAGCCGTTTGGCAGGCCCGCTCGCATTTACTTTTGCGTCATTTAAATTTCAGTCATTTACGAGCCTTAGCCGTTTGGCGGGCCTACGTGCACTTTTCATTTCAGTCATCATATCTCACCATTGAACGTCGGCCCGTTGAGGCGGCACGGGCTTGTCATCCCCGACCCGATTTTTGGACTTAATTTCACTCCCCTTTAAAAATCTGTAATTAAAAGTGAACCAACAGTGTGGGGACACAATTGAATTTATTTTTGTATTTTTGGGTAGTTTTCGGGGGGTTTAGGCGCAGATATAATTTACCCGGTTCCCAGTAAGGCGGCAGCCCTAGTTATGATGATCCTGAAAAGAACCACCCCTTCTAGTACCTGAGAAGGCGCTTGCGCCGGAGGTATATCGGTTGGGTTGCCAATTCCGATAAAGCCGTAAAACCCGCATTGGTGAGAGCATAGACAACCCAAAATTCGGCCGTATATCCCTAGGAAAAAGAAAGGAGGGACCCGATAACATACACAGCAGTCCCCGGTAGTATCCCTCCCAAGAAACCAGTTCAAAGACCCACATTCGAGCTTGCTGTTCACCGTCAAAACTTCACTGACATAACTGTTTTGCTAGGCGTATATAATATATACGCCCAGCAAAAAATTCCCAGATTTACTCAGGCGTATATAATATATACGCCCAAAACCTGAGATTTAAGCGGTATATGATATATATCGAAATCTGCCTTTTTAAGGTCGTGTATAAAACATCGCCCGGTATATCTTGAGTCGACAACCCGATCTGAGGCCCAATCCACCACCCCAATTCCCCGATTAGCGGTATTCGTGCCCGCAGTAGCTTCCCGCATTCTATAACACCCAACATGCCCTCGCCCAATCAAAAGAAGGCGACTTCTCATTGATTTGCTCCGGGGGATCGGGTCGTTTGCTTGGATTCCCTCACCGTCAATAGAACGAAAGGGTTCCCTTTCGCTTCTTCTGAAGTGTGTCGAATCCTGCCGTGGGACCTACTAAAGGTACATATATTGCCCGAAATGGGAGTTGGGGCACTAGGTCATCTTTCATCTAGGTAGAGGGGAGTTAATTTCCATCTGAAAAAAAAAAAGAAGACAAAAAAAATCATCTTCAAAAACCAAAAAAAATCGTTTTCCAAAAAAAACAAAAAAAAAAAACAACACAAAGAAAAACAAACAAAAAGATATATTTTGGTGTGACTGTCACTACGAAAACCTCAAACCCGGCCCATAGGAGGAGAACCAGGAAGGTATTCGGCCCTTATCCGAGACATTGGTACAACACTCATCAGCGGATCATGTCAAGAGACGATACATCCCCGCCGTCATCCCCATCCCATTCTTATATCAGAGAAGACCCGATCTCCGACACCTTCCCCCAAACCCGGTTCGATATCACGAGTCCCTTTGGGGCACCCGTGTTCACATCCACCCCACCCCCCTCCCTTACGTTCTCCCAACATACCCCCTTTTTATCCCCTATTGAAACCCCTCATTTCCCAACCAACCCATACATCCCCATTTCCCATCCATGCACCCTTACCGCACCTCCATACTCCCAAAGACCCCATAGGGAGCCCCATCCCCCGCCTACTTCCCACGTTCCATCCATCTCATCATCCATGCCCCCTACATCCCACATCCCATCCACCTCATCTCACATACCATTTCCACCACATGGCCCATCCACATCCCAACGTACCCCCCCATTTACCCAGGTCATGCCCAACTTTTCCCAGGATATGACCAATAACCCACCATCTTCCATAGCCATACATCCATACCCCCCAAGCACAATCATCCATAGCCCCCATACCCGGGTCATGCCCAATTTATCCCACCCCCTCCATCCTTAAGTGGGCCATCACCCCCCAATCTCACACCTGAATCCACGCCCTCAATGGAGGACATGAGAACGATGTACGCCCTATGGGCTGCTTCTCGGAACCCTACATCTCAAACCCCGCATCCAAATCTCCAAAACCTCCATACCCCATTCCCTCCTAACCATGCCCAACCACCCATCGTCCATACCTCCCAAAATCCCCCACCTCAATTCCAGGCCCAAACCCATACAAATCCATGGACCCAAGCCCAAACACCTCAAAACCCATGGGCCCAAGCCCACCAGACCCAGGTCCAGGCCCAAATCCATGGGTCCAAGCCCAAGCTCATCAGACCCAGGCCCAAAACCCTCAAAACCCATGGGCCTAAGCCCAAGCCCATCAGGCCCAGACCCAAAACCCTCAAAACCCATGGGCCTAGGTCCAAGCCCATCAAACCCAGGCCCAGTTCCAAGCCCCCCAGGGCCCTTGGACCCAAACCTATCAAACCCAAGCCCAGGGCCCATGGACCCAAACCCAACCCCCTCATGGCCCATTAGCCCAAACCCAACAAGGCCCATTGGTCCAAAGTCATACTAACCCCCACACCCAGGCCCAAGACCCATCAACCCAAGCCTTCCAAAACCATTAAGCCTAAATCCCTCAAACCCAAGGCCCATCCACCCATGCTCATCAAGGCCCATTCACTAACCCCATAACCCCCACCAGTACCCTTCATTCACCTATACCCCTTACGCCCCCATCCCGCCTCCAACAGAAAATCCATCCCATTCGTCAAACCCACAACATCCCACCACATCAACCACACCCCCATCACCCCTGAATGTGCACCCAACTCAAAGACATCACTTCATCCACAAACCACCCATTCATTCATCCCTTCCCATCTCCTACAAACCTTATGGCCCCACCAGGTCATCCAACCCCTCACCCCCCAAGTCCACATAGCAGACCTCGCCCCTCACCAATACCATGACCAATAGTATGAGGAGGATGAGATCTGCAATGGAGGAGTTGCCAGCTTCAACCCTCCTGGGCCCACCATCATCACACCTAGGGTCGAACAAAATCAGGGGGAAGCAGTCCCCGCTACAGCCTCAAAAGAACTAGAACAGTTGAAAGAACAAATAGATGAATACGTAAGCATGAAGATGGGAGAATGGAACTTCATTCAATGACTTTTTAGGACTTATGTCTGTTCTCGATGTCCCCGCCACATAAATTCAAGATGCCATCATTTGATAAGTATAATGGCACTGGCAACCCCATCGCCCACTTAAAATCTTATCAGGGGATATGTGCCAAGATGATGAGATGAACGACTCTCATCAAAGTGTTCCAAAAGAGTTTAATGGGCCCAAGACCGAGATGGTTCACATCCTCGAACCATCCATGATAAAAATTGGAAAGATCCGACACGCTTATTTCAAGAACAATATGTCTATAACATGGACATAGAACCAAGGAAGTCGACGGCCCGATTAAAGCAAAGACATGATGAAACATTTCAATGCTTACTTGGGAAGGTGGAGGGCATTAGTCGTCAGTAACTCATCGGATTCTCGATGATGAGCAGATTGAATTGATAACCAAGGAGTCCTCCCACATCGAGATTTTTAGTATATCGCAGCAGCTAGTTTTGCCGATTTGGTCCAAATGCCAACTGCTATGAAGATGCCATTAGAGAGGCAGTTAGAAGGAATGTGGCCACAATACCGAGGTTCAAAAGCGAAAACCAAGAATTGAAAGAAGACCAGGGACAAAGGTACAGAACATTGTTTACCCCTGTGCCAATACGCCCCCGACACAACTCCAGATCACAACCACCCCACCAATTGCTTTCGAGCAAGCCATACAAACAACGGACCAAGAGCCCCGTTTACCCAGGAACAGATGAAAGCACGATTTGAACGAGTGTTCACGCCATTGGGGCAATCTTTAAGTGTCTTACTACCAGTATTACTACAGAAAGGTCTGGTCAATCTGCTCCAGCCTCGCCCACCACCCCACCCCATCCTAAGAAACTATGACCCGAATCTGCATTGAAATTTCCACCAAGGATCGGGTCACCCTACGGATCGGTGCTTCCCCCTGAAGCATGCGATCCTAGATTTAATAGAGGCAAGAAAGATTATTCTCCCACCACTTCCTCAAGGGCAAAACCAGAACATCCATCAAGCTCCTCTGCCACCGCACCCAGGAGGCCCCAGGCCTAACATCCATTGGATAGAGGAGGAAGAAGAAGAGTTTGACCCCTCAGATTATATCAGTAATCAGGAGGAGTTTTCACTCCCCAGGATGAATGAAGGAGGACCATTCGTTCGGGTTATTGAGCCGTTATATTTGGCTGATTATTTCTCCGTGTCGGCATACCAAGAGGAGCCCTTAGATTTAGGGCAATATTTTTCTACTCCCACTCCCACCTATCAAATCCAAACGAGCACAGTCCCACCGCAATCATACACATATCCACCCCAAGCCCAACTTACCCCATACACCTCCCCGTCATACTCGAATCACCCCATACCATACATAACTCCGCCATCCCCATATTATCCTACCCCACACACACCCCCAAATATCTCCACCCAATACACTACTCCGCCATCCCCAAATCACCCCGCTCCATGCACAACTCCATAACCCCCAATCTATCCTACTTCATCCACGAACCCATCATCACCCCACCATGCCACCCCTTATACAAACCCTTCATATCCCCCAATTCCACCAACTACCCCATCATATCCCAATCAGCCCGCTCTATGCACAACTCCATCACCCCTAATTTACCCTACTTCATCCATGAACCCATCATCATCCCACCATGCCACCCCATATACAAACCCTTCATATCCCCACCGCACCTTAGACGTCTCCCCATCCCTCCATCCCAGTCACACTCCTGCCATCCCTTCGTTATTTTGGCCCCAATCCAACTCCACCGCCACTCAAGCAAGCAACCCCTCACCCTATCCCCTTATCACCCTCCCCAATCACCACTAGTCTTACCAAGCCCAGGTAATACCTGTACAAGCCCCCTCTGCACCCACAAATCCAACCCCACCAATTCTCGCCACTACCATTCTGCCCCCTATTGGAGTCAACCTGGTTAGACCCAAGAAACTGGCATATCCAACCCAATCCTCCCCAGAATCACCATATACTCCTTTCCTCATCCTGAAACCTACATATGACCCGCATCAGGTGTCATTAAGCTATGAACAGACAGACATGAATGCTAGTTGCAACCAAGAGTAGGCTATTGAATTTATTACCAGATCGGGCCGGATTTCTACATAGCCGGAAGCATCAGGGGTCGTCAGAGGAGAAGAAAAGAAGAAAGAACAGGCCACAGAGAATCCCTTTGAAAAAATGGCCAGAGAACACATACTGGAGACACAGCTCAAGAGAACACCAGCACAAATTACTGTGTGGGATTTGTTAATCACGTCCCCACTCCACTTCCAAGCCTTAATGGGAGCACTCAAGGACGCACATGTCTCCACCCACGTAACTTCAGATGAAGTAGGAGAAATAATAGGGCAAGTGTTGGCCCCAAAGGCCATCTCATTCATTGATGCGGACCTACCGATCGAGGGGAATGACCACTCTAAGCCCTTGAATATAATAGTGGAAGTAGGAAACCTGGTGGTTCCGCTGGTCTTAATAGACAACGGGTCGACACTGAACGTATGCCCTCTAAGGACGGCAATCAAAATTGGTGCGAACCCTGACACCTTCCGGCTATCCATATCAAGCGCCAAGGGATTCGACAACACCAGAAGAGAAATCATAGGAGAAGTAGATCTCGACCGATCTTCGAGCAAACCTTCCACCACCCTTTCGTGTGATGGACATCAAGTCTACTTTCAATCTGTTGGGCGGCCATGGATACATAAGCTCGAGCAATACCATCGACTCTACACCAAAAGCTCGATTTATCTCAGAGGAAAAAAATCACCATCTTGGTGAGAGTAGAGAAGACAGAGAGAAGCCTACACATTGAAAATTTGAAAGTCCACATGCCGCACACAATGACACGATTTCCATCGATTTGAGTATGACTTCTCAGTCACCCTGAGTCCAATCGAGAAAACCCTCAAAATTGGAGGAGGAATGGACATGCAGTGTTCATCATACCCACAAATGGGGCCACCTGGGGGAAAGGCTTGGGCCCACTCAAGGAAGAAGAGACCCCGTTAGGGCTAAGGGGCTGCAAACCAGATTTGGCCTAGGCTACAAGCCCGACGAAGAAGAAGTCAGAGAGGCCAAAGAAAAGATAAGGGCCGCAGAGGCCGCTGCCAGGCTGAGGATCAACACAGAAGAAGAAACTCCAGGCCCCCACATGTGAAACCTTTGTGTCAGTCGGGGTAGTGAAAGCTGATCTGAATGGGGAGACGAGGGTAACCCCACATAAGCCTACTTCAATCCACCCCACCAATCCCTACATCATTCCCCTAGACTTTGAGATGAACTTAGCCGCCCTTTCCTTATTTGAGGAAGAAGTTCCCCAGTCCACCCATCACTCCAGCACTAGCCACTCTGGGCCCATCCTAACCATAGAGGACAGGGTCCCAGAGGATCCCTCTGTAAATATGCTGAGGGAGGAACTGCAAGAGCCTACCGGTGTCGCTTCCAACCAAAGAGGCGAGGGCCAAGCCTCGCAGGTAAGTAATTGGGCATCCTTGCCCCAACTCCTTGGAGCCACCAAATACCGTGAAAACGGCACCGACTCTCTAAAAAAAATAACCTGTAAAAAGTGAGGTTAGCCTCTGGACCACTCTACCCTGTATATATAGAGATCCACCTCGCCAGGGGCTGACCTCCGAAAAAATGCAAAAAACCATAAAAATAGAAAAAATACCAATTCCAAAAATATTGTCCTTTAAAACTCCTAATAAAATTAAAATTGATGTCGTGATACCCGTCCCACGTGAAGCCAACCCCTTTTCTGTAGAAATACAAGAAGAGGTAGGAGTCACGAGTCTGGACGAGGAAGGTCAAACCGATGAGCTCCTCAAACAATTTGCCAATTTTGAGCATGGCCCTACCCCGATCATCGAAGAGACGGAGGATGTTAATTTGGGCACCAGAGAGGCCCCTAGAATCACCAAAATCGGAACATCGTTGTCCCCTGCGGAGAGGAAAGGTATGATAGACTTCCTTCGGTCATACCAAGACGTCTTCGCATGGTCGTATGAAGACATGCCTGGTTTGGATACTGATCTGGTTGAGCATGAGTTACCACTCTACCCCGATGTTAAGCCAGTTAAACAGAAGCTGAGATGCCTCCGACCAGAATGGATGTTGAAAGTCAAAGATGAGTTCATCAAGCAGTATGATGCAGGTTTCCTCATGGTATCCAAGTACCCCCAGTGGTTGGCCTATATCGTCCCCGTACCGAAGAAGGATGGAAAGGTTCGAATGTGCATTGACTTCCGAAATCTCAACAAGGCAAGCCCTAAGGATGGCTTTTCGCTACCACACATCAATATCTTGGTAGATAACACTACAAAGCACGGGATGCTCTAATTCATGGATGGATTCTAAGGCTACAATCAAATTAAGATGGCGGAGGCCGACCGTGAAAAGACGGCGTTCATCACCCCCTGGGGTACCTTCTACTACAAAGTAATGCCATTCAGGCTCAAGAATGCTGGGGCAACCTATCAAAGAGCAATGACGGCCCTGTTCCACGACATGATGTATCGAGAGATTAAAGTGTATGTCGACGACATGATTGCCAAATCACCAGAAAGGGAGGACCACTTGATAAATCTTCAGAAGCTATTCGAGAGGCTGAGAAAGTACAGGTTGCGGTTGAACCCCCAAAAGTGTGTGTTCAGCGCTATGTCCGAAAAACTGTTGGGCTTTATTGTCAGCAAGAGAGGGATTGAGGTCGATCCGACCAAGATCAAGGCCATCACAGAAATGTCGTCACCGTCTACAGAGAAGGAAGTCAGAGGCTTCTTAGGCAGAATCTAGTACATCAGCCGGTTCATCGCACAGTTAACTACGATATGCGCACCAATATTCAAGCTACTAAGAAAGGACTCACTAGTTGAGTGGAATGATGACTGCCAAGCTACATTTGATAAGATTAAAGGTTACCTCCTAAATCCTCCAGTATTGGAATCGCCTGTACCTGATAGACCCCTGATAATGTACCTGTCCACGACAGAGTTTTCCATGGGCTATGTTAGGACAGCATGATGAGACAAGAAGAAGAGAGCAGGCCATCTATTACCTAAGCAAGAAGTTCACTGACTATGAGGCACGCTATTCTCATCTAGAAAAAGCATGCATGGCACTCGTTTGGGCTACTCAAAGACTTCGACACTACCTGTTATCCTAAGCCGTTCTACTTCTAGAACGGATGGATCTGTTGAAGTACCTATTCGAGAAACCTGCTCTCACTGGTCGAACTGCACGATGGCAACTACTCCTATCCGAATTTGACATTACATATGTCACCCAGAAGTCGATTAAGGGGCAGGCACTCGGTGATCATCTTGCTGAGAACCCTCTGCCGGACTATGAGCCTCTAAGGACCGAATTCCCTGATGAGGACATTCTGTTCATGACTGACGAGGATACTGAGGAAACAGAGGAGTCCTGGGTAATGCACTTTGATGGAGCATCACATGTTGAAGGCCAAGGAGTTGGCGCCATTCTTATCTCGCCAAGAGGATCACATGTACCCATCTCAATCAAACTGAACTTCCCATGCACCAACAATATGGCCGAGTATGAGGCACATGCAACCTGGTTCTGACGGCTCTTGATCTGAATATAACTCACCTCAGGGTCTTTGGAGATTCATAGTTAATTATATGCCAAACCAACGAAGATTGGAAGACCAAGGATGAGAAACTGATCCCACACCATGAGCATCTAGAGGATCTGATAGTCTGCTTTGAAGAGGTCACCTTCTCCTATGTACCACAAGCAAGGAATTGATTTGCTAACACCCTGGCTACCCTGGCCTCTATGGTTGAGATTCCATATGGAGTTGTGATGAAGCCGATCATGATAGAGCAGAGGAACGAACCGACTTTCTATCACCTAATCGAGGGACCTATAGAGGTAGATGATGAACCACCCTAGTTCTCAGACATCAAGAATTTTCTTGAGACCTGAACTATCCCAGAAGGAACATAGAAGGTAGACAGACGCACCATCCAACGATTGGCAACGAACTACGTCATCTGCGGCGATCTCCTGTACAGACGGTCTCACGACAATATTCTGCTCCGATGCCTAACCCGGAAAGAAGCGGGTGAGATCATGAAGGAGATCCATGAAGGAGTCTGCGAGGCACACGTCAGTGGACACATGCTTGCTAAGAAAATTCTAAGGCAAGGATACTTTTGGACCACATTGGAGACCGATTGCTACAAACACGTGCAAAAGTGCTACAAATGCCAAGAGCACTCCAGTCTAATACATGCTCTGGCCATTGATCTACACAGCATGGCCACTCCTTGGCCGTTCGCCACCTGGGGTCTCAACGTCATTCGCAAAATCAATCCTAAGGCTTCCAACAGACATCAGTTCATCCCTGCGTGAGAGTACTTTCTGAAGTGGGTAGAGCGACCTCCTACGAGCATTAAGGCTAGTCATGTTGAGAAGTTCATCAAGAACAACATCATTTGCAGATTCGGCATACCCAAAGATATCATCACTGATAATGGCACTAATTTCACCAATAGGCGCATCCGGGCCTTGTGTGAGCAATTCCAGATCAAGCATCATTGATCATCCCCATACAGGCCGTAGATGAACGGAGCTGTGGAAGCAGCCAACAAAACTCTGATCCGCATCCTAGAGAAGATGGTAGTCACTTACAGAGATTGGAGTGAGCAGTTACCCTTCGCACTTTGGGCCTATAGGACGTCTATCCGTACCGCTACAGGGGCAACGCCATTCTCCCTTGTGTACGGAACCGAGGCCGTGCTACCCGTTGAGGTCGAAGTACCGTCACTCCGTATCCTTCTGGAATCCCATCTACCTGAAGCTGAGAGGGAAAGAGCCCGTTTTGAGCAGTTGGATTTAATTGACGAGAAAAGACTCCTAGCCTTGTGCGACACCCAGATCTATCAGAGGAGAATTCCATGTGCTTACAATAAGCGTGTCCGCAGTCGAGATCTGAAGGTAGGAGACACTGTGTTGAAGAAAATTTTCCCGTCTCTCCACGCCGATCCAAGAGGGAAGTTTAAGCCAAATTGGGAAGGACCCTATGTCGTCCGAGAGGTTTTGCCAGGATACGCCGTTCGCCTTGCCACCATGGACGGAGACCATCTTCCTGAACCCATCAATGTTGGATTCCTCCGTAAGTTCTACTCATAGGTCTTGAGACAAGGTAAGTTTTGATAAAAGTAGATGCGTGACCGCTTAAGGACCCCATAGAAGAGGCCATCATTTCAAAGACAAGTAGCCCAAAAGAAATATTCCCTGAAAAACTTCACCCATTTTACTACACACGTCGGGCCAATAACCATTTCTTTCATATACCCCTCCCAAAATTCCAGAAAAAGAGAAAAGAGAACAGAGGAAAAATCTAAACCAAAAAAAAAAGAGAGAAGAAGAAGAAAGAAAAACCCCAAAAAAAAAAAAGGGGGGGGGGACCAAGACTAAAAAAAAAAAAAGACTAAAAAAAAAAAAAAGAAGTGACTGGGGCATCTACCATAAAAAGCCTGTGGAAAGAAAGAGGAGTCACCGAATCTAGAATTCACTCAAAACTTAGATCCAAATCCCCAGAAAAACCCAACCCGTTTGAACCCCGGCCACATTACAACTCGGAAGAAAGCCCTCTTTAAGGTCCACAAGTAGTCATAGAATCTATTGCATCAGAACAAGCTGAGTTAACAAACCACACAGAACTTCATTCAGCCGGCTATGACGGAATCGACGTCCATGTCGTAGCCTTCTGGTTCAAAAAAAAAAAAAAAAAAAAAAAAGAAATTAATTTGAGTTCAAAGCAAGATGGACGTGGTGAAAACCCGCAAGGGCACGACGGGTAAAAACAGCGAACTCACGCGGACCAGGTGAAAACCTGAAAAGGCACTTGGGATAAGAGAGTGAACCCATGGACGTAGTGAAAACTCAAAAGGGCACTGCGGGTAAAAACAGGGATGACAGGCATGGCGAAAACCCGTCTTGGGCGCTATGAGCAAAAATGTCAAGAAGAGAGAGATTAGGAGAAGACCTGTTCTGGCCCGCCCATTTCAGTTTGAACCCCTTGAGCCCCTTTCTCCCCTTTGATGGGCCACTCATGTTAAAAAATTGGATCGGATCCCGATCAAGTATGTCGACTCTACCGCGGCGTCTAACGCATAACCAAAGGGAAAGACAGAAGACTAGACCAATACCAGGGAAGCTGACCTTCCCATGTTTAAAGGAAAAGCCTGTACCTCATGAACAGGATTCGACCATGCTCAAAAAAGGACCCACTAGTTTGGCCTTGTAATTACCGACGTCACAAAAAGGAGAAAATTAAAAAAAAAAAGATAATAGATTTTCCTTTCCCATAAAAAACCTCACAGTGTGAGAAAGAAAATTTCAAAAAAGATAATAGATTTTCCTTTCCCATAAAAAACCTCACACTGTGAGGAAAAAATTTCAAAAAAGATAATAGATTTTCCTTTCCCATAAAAAACCTCACACTGTGAGGGAAAAAATTTCAAAAATGATAATAGATTTTCCTTTCTCATAAAAAACCTCACACTGTGAGGAAAAAAAAAATTCAAAAAAGATAATAGATTTTCCTTTCCCATAAAAAACCTCACACTGTGAGGGAGAAAACTTCAAAAAAGATAATAGATTTTCCTTTCCCATAAAAAACCTCACACTGTAAGGGAGAAAATTTTAAAAAAGATAATAGATTTTCCTTTCCCATAAAAAACCTCACACTGTGAAGGAGAAAATTTCAAAAAAGATAATAGATTTTCCTTTCCCATAAAAAAACCTCACACTGAGGGAGAAATTTCAAAAAAGATAATAGATTTTCCTTTCCCATAAAAAGCCTCACCCTATTTAGAGGAAAAAATTTTGAAAAAAAATATATATATAACCTTACGTTGCAAGACGTATGGAAGGAAATTCGAATACCAAAAAAAAAAAACGTATATATGTATATATAGCATATTTCATTTCTTTCCTTACAAGCATCACGTATGAAGTGTCACGTCCCAAAAAGATAACAGCATGACACATTTTCTACTTTCTGCCTTCTGTACAAGTATAAAACAAACAAAAAGAAACAATCCAAAAAAAAGGAGATCTCTGTTATGGGGCATTCCCCCCCCCTCCCTGTATATGATCTATGGTATGTGCAGGAACAGATCATGGGCAGGGACCACGCTTCAAAGCACTGATCTCTACAAGAAGAGAGTCCTCACGAGCATTTCGATCAGACATCCACCTACCATGAAGACTCTTCTGCCGTCTCCGTGAAGTGTCACCGACCTGAGACTCGATCAAAAGCCCGGTCAACCAAGAATCTCACTCGATCAGAAGCCTCGCTCAGAATCTTAGCTCTGACCCTTTCTTTCTCCAAAGCCTCGGTCAAAGCCAGCCTCTTTACAGAAAGAGACTCGATCCTAGTCTGGAGAATCATTTCCTTATATGGCCAAGGCCCCGTCTCTATCACGTCTACCAAAACTGGGCTAGTGGCAGGTAATTCCTCAGATGCCAGCCAAACCTCGTAATCAAGAGAGACGACGCCCCCCTGAACTAAGCTGCACATATGCGCCGATTGGCGGGTCTCCCAGAGGGTGGATATGAGGTCAAGATCACCAAGAGAACCCGAGAGAATATCAGAGAGCATAAAGGTGGCATTACGGTACACGACACATGTTGGTCGTATCCGGATTGACGAAGCACCCGAGATGGGAAATAGAATGTGCTACCAGTCAACCCCAGAAGCGTGATACCCTCACAATCCCGAGAGCGGACAATCGGAAAGGTGCCATCCGACCAGGGAAGTTGCCAGATCAACGCCGCATATGATAACCACATGCTCAACTCCTCGGCGCTCCCATGAGGCAATCTCGAGCACCGGATCAGAAAGCCCCGAGCCACATCCCCTCTTATCAAGCACAATCTCGGCACAGGCCCCATGATAGCCAAATGCTCTCCTAGCCAGATCTGAACAAGGAGCGTGCTCCTGCTAAGAATCCCAACCCGGCCCGAGGCCGAGGCATCCAAGCCCCGATACATCTCAGCCAAGACCAGGTGTACCACTGAACGACCTCCCTCCAAGTCAGCCAAGACATCACATAGCCCAAGGGAAAAGGTCTCGCCCCCGGTAAAGAAGAGAACTTCCGACAGCAAATAACGGGCAAAGGCCTTTACATTGAAGGGATCTCGAATAGGCAACTTTCGAAGACTCGAGTCGCCGAAAAGTTCTCTCAGGAATTTCACCAAACACCTAGTGGGCTCTCCGGCGAAACATTTCTCATACCCACCCTTTTTTAAATCGAGAACCGCGTGGACTGCCCTTGCATACCTCGATTTGGGCACTACTTTGGCGAGGCCTCGATGCATCTTCAAGCAAGTAATAGAGGCTAGCTCTTCCAAGGTTGGGGTCAGCTCCCTGGACCCAAATCTAAAGACATGGGCCCTATGGTCCCACGACACCAAAGTCGCCTGCAGCAGGTTGGGCAACAGAGGAATAGCAAGGAGGGAGGAAAGGCAGGACAACCCGAGGCAATTCAGAACAGCGAGCTCGCTCTCAGCCAAGCTATCATGCCATTTTTGCAAATAACTGGGCCCCGGGCCCAAACAGGGAAGTATACTAGCCCCAGCCCCCATATGAGAACATAGGCCCCTTTTCGAAGGCGGGTCCATGGACGTACAAAGATGTTCTTTATAAAAATCAATCAATGTATGGCGATGGACCCCCTAGAAAAAGTAGAGGGGAGGGAAAAGAAAAAGAAGGGCAAAGAAGGCCAAGATAAGATGAAGGAAGAAGAAACAGGGGGCCAGGTTCGGGTTATAAAGAACCCGCTAAGCCCAGATTGTAGCAGGTGTATATATTATATACGCCAGTGAAAAAATTTAAACCATTTTGCTTGGCGTATATAATATATACGCCCGGACATTTTTACTATGTATTGGCCAGGCGTATATAATATATACGCCCGGCCTTTTGTTGCTGAACATTTGCCGGGTGTATGTATTATATCATGACTAAAAGAGTTAAGGCTTCCCCCACTTTGGTTCATTTTTTTTTTCAAGGAGGAACGTTTTTGCTTAAGCCTACTTTTTCATCTCAGAGCAGCCCACAGGCACGCATGCTTACACACCCATGGGAAGCCCTCGGATGATGCACTATCCGTAGGTTATATATGGAGAATCACTTGCAAGATCAACCCAATCATTGGAGGGGTGCCGGCTCATTTCAGGCCAAGGAAAAGGAAACCAGCAAAGCAAAGAGATAATTAAATGGAACATTCACATAAAACATGAAAATTATAAAACCATCCAAAAAAAAAATGTGTTGTTTTAATAAAAAAAGTAATAATAATTTATTACATATCCCCCAAATAAACCAAAAGTTTAAATTGTTTCTTTGTGTCAAATTTTCAGAGAATGAACTAGTCCTGCACACTTGACTTCTAAAGCTCTCGCTTTGAAAATCGAGTCTCCCCCACCCGAGTCCACGCCTGAGAAATACGGCTAAGCAGAGAACGCGACTCCTTCTCACGAGCACGCTGCAGGAGCACACCAAAGGCCATCAGGTAGAGAAACAAGCGAAAAGTAAATAAGAAAATGATTAGGTTGGGTCAGTATTCACTCACCACCTCGGTCTCCCTAAGCCCAACAATGTTACGATAATATTCGGCTTGACTCACTGCCGACTCATAATCCTGGCCAGTAAGAAAAAGAGGTGTCAGTCACACAAGCCGTCAGCATAATTCAAAGGGAAAGAGAGTAAAGCCACAAGGTAGAGATTACCCCAAGGATCAGCTCAGGAGGTGGGACCTGGATAGCTTCAGCAGAGATACGTGCCTAATCGGCCACGTCGGCACACACGCGCGATAAAAAAGCATCATCCAAGCGCTTGAAGGTCCCCTCGACCACGGTAGGCGAACTGCCAGAATCACCAGCACCAGAAGGGTCAGGGAGTCCAGCACCTAAGGCCGCACTAGAAGCACCAGCACTAGAAGGGTCGGAAGGTCCAGCACCTGTACCATCATAGGGAGCAGCCGCCTCATCCCCCTCATCTGAGCCGCATCCCTGCTCAAACTGCAGAGAGAAACTTTTTGCCGTTTAAGATGGTAGGTCAATCAAAGTAATCACAAGGAGGTTGCCAAATAAAAAGAGGAAAGGGCACCACCTGAGATCGCGATCCGCCAAATGCTAAAAAGTTAGCACCAGGCACGAAGCGGGGCAGTAGGAAATGATAAGGCAGAGAATCGTACCACATCTGATACCCCCCAGGTAAAAGAAGGCCATCAATAGGAACCCCATGGTGAAGAAAGTGAGCAATAAGCTCGTCAATGGAGCCTTTCGGAGCCAACACGTCAGCTAGAGGAGCTTGGGGCACAGCAAAGAGAGGACGATACTGATGAACCACTCTCTCTCCTAAATAGTAGGCCCTAGTCCAAGTCCCGTAGAGGAAGATGATGCGGCAGTCCAGCAAGAAGAAAGAAGGACCGACTGAAGCCAGGTTCCAGAAGGGAGATCCTATGTAGGGGTCGAGGACAATCTGTAAAAAAAGAGGAGAACATAGAGGAGGGATACATACAGTTGGTCAAAACCCATAGCACCAAAGAGCTGTCAAATTTATAAAAAAAAGGGGGGAATTGTTATACCTGCTATGGGATCAACAGGTCAAATTGAGAGCGCAGCCCTAGCTCCAAATGCTTCATACCCACGTCCCGACAGTGGCTCACATGCCAGTTACTCATGAGGGGGAACATAGCAACTTCAGACTGAAGCAGAGGGCGACCCGGTTGGAAATGGAGATACCCCCAAACCTGAGAAAGCAAGTAGATAAAAATAGGTATGCCATAGAAGAAAATTTGGACAAACTAAAACCAAAGGATAAAATACCTCAATTGCAGGCCAGAAACCCACAATGGAGCTAGACTCCCCAAGAACGGCTCGCTTTAGGCTGGACATGAGCACCGCATAGCCAGCGCTGCCCCAATCGAACCGATGCACATTGTCCCAGTTCACCATTAGGCTGAGTAGGGACAACGAGAGTCGCCCTCCGCTGCTGTTTGAGAGGAGAGTCTTGCCCTAGAGGAACAGCAGAGAAATGCGGGCCAGCATATGTGCGCGTGCGGGCTCAAGGAAAATGGCCATGTCGGGCTGGCCCTAGTCCACTAACTCATGAGGCTCAAACTGATCAACCAGCCAGGATAGCTTGACCTCAGAACCTCGAATATTCCCAGAGGTTGGGTAGGCCCCTATTAGTCGAATCACCTCCTCCTTATCCGGTGTACGAGTAGGTACCATGGACACCCCTCTAATACGGACCCCAGTAATCATAGACCAGTCCGCAGGTGTAAAGGCCATCTCTGCCACGACCATGTGAAATGTCATGGTCTCAGGGTGAAAACACTCTATCAGGGCCTTCAAATAAGCCGTATTGGCCCTCACGGCGAGGCACGAAATGAAATCCCTAAAACCGGCATCAGTGAGCAGGTCCTTCACCGCTGGGGGAAGGTAAAGCATGAGATGCTGGAGGTCAAACCAGCCACCCCGAAACATAATGTGTGGTAGGGGCTGCAAACAGAAGGCATCAGTCAGATAGGGGCAAGGTGGTATAATGAAGGCATCAAAGGAAAACAAAGGCAAAAAATGGGGGGGGCTCATCTGTTTACCTGGCCGGTGATCCCAAAGTTGGACATGTGGGTGTGCTGGCAGTAGAGGAGGCCGGTACGGGCAGCCTCACCTTGCATTTCATACCAAGGCTAGGAGGAGCGCTGAGACACGATGAACTGTTCTCCATGGGGACCGTAAGGCATCCCCGGCCCTTCTTGCTGATCAGGATCTTCGTCGCCGGACATCCTGAAAACATGAGACGCATCGGCATATGAAAAGGGTGCCAACAAAAAAGAAAAAGGAAAATATGCACTAATCCAAAAAAATCTCCAAAAAAATGTGTGTGTACTAATCCATCAAACAAAAAAGGAGAGGGGAGAAAACACAAAAAAGGGGGGGGGAATATAATATAAAAAAACAAAAAAAAAAATGTGTACTAACCCATCAACAAAAAAAAATGTGTGTGTGTGTGCTAATCCGTCCAAAAAGAGGGGGAGAGAATGCATAAAACCAAAACCCAAAAAAAATGCACTAAACCCAAAAAAATAAGATGAAAATGATAAATAATATATATATATATATGCACTAGTCCAAAAAATTAAAAAAAAAAATGTGTACCAATCCATCAAATAAAATGCACTAATCCATCAAAAACAAAAAAGAAGAAATAAAATGAAATGAATGAATGATAAATAAAAAATAAGCCTAAGAAATCAAGCATTTCAACAAAAAAAAAGAAGAGGAAAGAAAAGGAATATAGGCATCACATATGCTTAGAGAAAAATCCAAAAGAATTTCGCCACAAGGAGGAAGAGCATCAAACAACAACATTATCAAAAGTCAAAGGAAAAAGGAGGGAAGGGTAATGGTTACCTTCAATGGAAGAGGAAATAGGTCCAAAATCGGCAGAGGATAAACATCTTTTGATCCACACCCGCAACCCCCGGTAATAGAACTCAAGCCAAATCAAATGCAAAAACCCTAGGGGGCTGTCCCGAACTCAAGAAGGAAGGAGGGAGGAAGGTAGAATTTGAAAAGGGAGGCCCCTTTTGTGCTCGGGCTCGGACAGTTTAAAAAACTGCCAATTTTGATCAGGCGTATATAATATATACGCCCGCCCATTTTTTGCTTCATTTTTAAGCGATATATTATATACGCCGACCGAAAATGGCGCTTTTAAACCGCCTACCATTTTTGACTTTGAGGCCCGATGGACCCCCTTGCATGCTATGAATCACGGCCCGGTCCCCCTTAGAAGCCCGCGTATCGTCAAGCGATGGTGCACGCATCCCCGAACAGCCCTTCGAGCTCTCTTCGACTGGCCCAAAGGGACCGTGCCACAATAAACGGATCTAGATCTGTAAGCACCCGCTAAGTGCTCCATAAAATCATAAGATCCAAAATAAAAAAGAAAAAAGAAAAAAAAAAAGAAGAAAGAGAATTGCTGAAAATGACACTAGTTCTCAAAAGAGCGTTGCAATGAACATTGGCGTCGCTCCGAGAACCGTGTTAAATCAATTCAGAATGATTGGGTCCACCCAAAAGTTCTCGAACCCCGTTTTACACAGGAACACCCCACACCTGATCAGCCAGACAAATAAACTTATCCATCACCGGTCACTCCTAGGAACATACACCTAGCCCCAGATCTTCCCCAGCAGAAGTCGAGACCTGATCCAGCAGGCAAACCAAGGACCTATCGCCGGGATGCGCGCATCCTTAAGGTATATCAACATGGCAAGTTGATTCGCCTAAGGATACGTGCAGAAATAAAAGCAGTTTGAGCATGCTCAAAGCCTCGAACTGACATAGAACAAAAAAAAGAAGAGAGAGGAAATAACGACCTTTTGTTATAAAGTAAAAATCCTGAGTAGGTTGACCCCACCTTCCAAGCATTCGCTCTGGTCATCCGCCTTCGGATCTATGTTGACCAAGAGTGCCCCTGACTTCAGACCATTCGAAAAGTCTATTGTCAGTTGAAACTGACCCGTCAAAAATGAAATTACAACCAACCAAACTATGTGCAAACATACAGACCGAAGGGCTCATTCTCTTTTACTTCCTTTTACATAGGCTTAAAACCTGTATAGGCACAGTGTCCCTGTTGAATGTAAGCACTTGCGTCTGGGTATCCGCAGGATGGTCGTTTGTCCTCGTAAATTATACCTTAGGGTCGAGGCTTCCGTTCGCGCCTATTTGCTGTTTATCACCCCTGATGGGTGTCTGTCTATGCATAGTTAGTAAGATGTGATTTCATTAGGGATGGAGGCTAGAATTGACCATCTCTTTCGATGGATGTTTGGTTCTAGCCCGATCCTTTTTAGCTTTGTCTCGAGTTAAGGCACTCTGATTCATGTGAATTAGGAGTACCTTACCACCAGAACGAGCACATCCCCAAGGTGTACCCATCCCCGGCAGGGCGCACGCATTCTTAAAGCGTATCAACTGGCATTTGATCCGCTTAAAGAGTTATGCATTCCCAAGAAGTGTTACGACATTAATAATCGCTCCACTCGGGTAAATCATGCTAAAGCAACCTCGAGGTTGATGGGTTCACCCTGAAACGTTGAGCCTTACCTAGGTAAGGGCACCCGTGGCCAATCCAATGGAGCTGTCAATACCCCATAGGATTGGACACATTGTTTAGGCCTTCGCTTTACCTGCTTCACATCAATTTCGAAGCATAGATCGATCATCCCGTTTCGTGGAGCTGTTTGGTTCGGATTAATACTCAACATCACAAATCTATAATTTCCCTCAGGAAGTGGGCGATATCCCAGCTAGCGGGCTTACACTTTTTGTGATCATCGCAGTTATGCCCAGTAATGTCGTAATGTGCTTGGGAACTGTTAGCTTTGAGGTACGGACGATATCCCAAAAGGAGAGGGCTTATGTACACTCACCATCACCATGGATGTTTGAGAATTAAGTTGAACCAAGTGGACCCATCAAACGTGCCTTGGACCTCTTCAGATGTCTCTTGTCTTTGGCATCCGATCATTAGTGATCGAATACCAAAGAGGGGCATCTGTAGACACCCAAATTCGGCCCAAGGCCCAATCAATCTGTACTCTGAGAGAGATGTACCCCTGTGCTTCCAATGGCACCCCTGAACCCTTTAGAACCATTCCCCAACCCTTAGAGATCACCCCTAAACCCTTCTAGATCGATAACCGAAGCCCCTACCCTAGAGCCTTTGGCAAAGACCGATAAATCAGAGTCATATTTAGCACTTCGGTGCTCAAAATATCGATTTGAATGTTTCCCGGGTCACCAAAAGCTCCAGGTGGCGACTCTACATTTCATTCATAGCGAGCGCATCGCCGCGACGGGTTCGCAAGGATCCATGGTCGCACAAAAAAGTGTACCTCAGATTGGTGAAACTGTGGTATCAGAACAAAAGGTTGAAAAAGAATGCAAGGGCAACTGACCCTGTGATTGTGGTTCTGATAAATGATTGGGAGACAGTAGTGGATACTAGGGACATTGGATTAGTGTTGGAGATTCTATTTCAATATGATCCATCTAGCAGTTTAAGAGTTCCTAACAGTGTTTCATTTCGGGACATGGCTTACCACTTGACTCACAAAATTGTTGGATCTGGAGAATCCTTGATGAGGAGAGATTTGGATCCCAATTTATTTTTAATTGATACCATTGTGAGGAAAAATGCTTTTGTAATGAGGCATCAACAAGAAAGAAGGCACCCCATTGTGGATGCCCTCTATTTTTTCTCCAAGGGCTAATTTTTCAATGCCTTTGAGCTTATATTCAAGGGAATGGTTGATATTTATGAGCACAAAGGAGAACTACCCTAACTGCCTCATGTGTGCTTAACTGATTCTAACAGATTTGTGGGAGATTAGTGGAGGAAATGCGGCCACCTCATGAGGTCTTCTAACATAATTGATTCCCTCCTCTCTGATTGGGTAAAACAGATCTGAGGCAGTTGGGGAATTGTATAAATAGGAAGGATTACAACATATGTGGGGGCTCTGGAGGATCCAGCATTTTGAGAAATTAAATTTTGTAATTCCCGCCCTCTTCTTTCTTCCTTTTTCTTTCTTTCTGTAGCCCAACTATGGTTGGCTAAAATTCCTCTAACACCTAGGGTGAAGTTAGGTCTGTAAATTGAGTGGTGAGATAGCATTATATGAGGATTGGAGAGCGCAGAGACTAGAGATCCGAGAGTAGTTTATTGTAAGTTGAGTTAGATCAATGAATTGCTGATTTTAAAGTTTCATTTAATCTGTAGATCTTTTGATTTCCATCAAATTTCCATAGGTTTTATGCTCCAATGGATGCCTGAACTTGTGGCCTTGCATCCATAGTATTTGTAATGGTTTTCTTGTTCCAAATTTAGCTCCCATGACTGGATTATATCCATGGGATTCTCTGTGACCATTCAAGTGCACTGAATATACACCTAGGACTAATCCATATCTCAGGGTAGATCTGGATTGTTCTACCTTGCATTTGAGCTTGTAGTCAAATGGAGGATAGATGCAGATCCATCCTCTGCTTTGTTGTCTGACAAATCAGTTTCAGACTGAGACTAATCCCAAGCTGTTAATTCTCCACATTTGATTTGTATTTCATCACAACTTTTGCTCTCTTCTTCAAATCTTTCTTTTGTTCATTTCTAGTTTAGATTTAAATCTATTTATAATTAGATTTAATTTCCTATTGTTTTTAGTTTAAAGTGACAACCAAACTCCTTCTCTCTTCCTGTTTTTCCTTGCTTTTAGGTTAAAGTAGGAATAGGTTTCCAGATCTATAACAGATCTGGAAATTTACAAAATCTAGATCACATTTCACGGTGGACTAATCCGTACTTACTTTAAAACTTGCTACAACAGCCCTGTATCTTGCAGGCTGTATTTTTGTGCTAAAATCCATTCCACATCATTTTATTTTCTACAGTATTTTTCAACCATTTTTATAATAAAAATCTGCAAGCACAAATAATCGAACAATTTTTTGGAGCACAAATAATCGAACAAGTTTTTGGCGCTGCTATCGGGGATCTGTAGATCTATGTTTGGTAAATTTGAGTTTTAGTTCGATTTTTTTTTTTTGTAGTTGTAGTATTTGAATTAATGTTGTTGTAGTTTTGTAGTCTATTGAATTTGATTTTAGGACTAAAGATGTACCTAGGAGAGAAGTTCATAGCCTGCAGCTGGAGCACATCTTGCTTGATTTTGCATTTCCTTTCTCCTTTGTTTCCATTTTCATTTCTGTAATTCTTTAAATCCAGCAGTTCTGTTGTGCTTGTCCTTGTTTTTGTTTTTATTTCTACTGTAATTTTTCTGTGTTGTTGTGTTTTGTTTGCTGAAAATTGTTCTGTCGTGTGTGTATGCTTGGTAGAAGATCCCTCAACTCCGAGATTGTCCCTTTAGATCTTAAAGTTAAGAGGATCCTTAGACCTAGGCATCCCCCACACACAGCTATTGTTATTGAGCCAGCTATGATGGGTGAGCAACAAAGAACATTGAAGGAATACTATGCACTAGGGGTATATTCATCCCCCTTCAGCATTCAATTTCCTGCAGTGGAAGGAAATTATGAAATCAAATCGTCAACCATCCAAATGTTATCCTCATTCCATGGGCTGAGTAAGGAAGACCCATACAAACACATAGATGAGTTCCTTGCTTTGTGTACCACATTCAATATTGTTGGTTTAAGAGCAGAAGCCATTAAATTGAGACTTTTTCCTTTCTCACTAAAGGACAGAGCTAGAACTTGGCTCTCCATGCTCCCAGCAAACAGCATACAATCCTAGAATGATCTCCAATGCTAATTCTTGGCTAAATTTTTCCCTATGTCTAAAACCAGACAATTGAGGAAGAGCATAATTTCCTTTGCTTAATTCTCAACTGAGGATTTCCATCAGGCATGGGAGATGTTTAAGGAACTGTTGAGGCAATGCCCACACCATCAAATTCCTCAGTGGCAGCTTGTCCAAAACTTCTACCAAGGAATTGATCCTAAGAGCAGGGACATGGTGGATGCCTCATGTGAGGGTACTTATCTCCACAAGACTGCTGATGAGGCTAGGGAGCTTTTTGATGTAATCAGTGAAGGTTCCATGCAGCAAGAGTCTCTATCTCGCAATGACATTGAGACTCTAGCTAAAATGATAAAGGAATCCACCTCTAGAGGAAGGATGTATGAGGTCAATGTGTCCAATGACCTGGAAAGAAAGTTGGACAGTTTGTGCCTGAAATTTGATAAGATGATGAGTGTGATGCAGCCTAGAATGGTTGCACAAATTGAGAAGGCATGTCTGATATGCCAGTCACCTTCACACTCATTGGTGGACTATCCATCAGCTGGTCAGTACCCAAAGCCGGTCATGGAGCATGCCAATGCTGCTCAATCCTATGCGCAGCAATAGCCTACCGGATATCCATGGAGAAACAACCCTAATCTGAGGTGTAGGCAAGACAATTTTCAACCCCAGTAGCAGCAGGCAATGCCTTACAGACCTGCCCAGCCATACCAGCAGAACTTTTTTCTAAGGCCTCAATATCAACAATCAATGGCATAGTCTAGTCATCAAAATTCACTAGCCCCACAACCTACAAGAGCATCCTCATTTGAGGAGCAGGTTCTGTCCTTATTATAGAACTTGAGCTCTTTGTCCCAAACTGTAAATTCTAATAGTGAAAGTATTAAAATGATAGAGGACCATATTAGTCAGCTATCTAATACTTTGACTAGGAGGAAAGAGGGCAGACTTACAAGTTAGCCAATGAACAATCCTAAAGGTCAATATATGGTGGGTGAGTCTTCTTCAACTCATGAAGAAGCTAAGGCCATTACTACTTTGAGAAGTGGCAGGTTGGTGAATAACAAAGTTGATGTTGAGACCACTAGGAATGCAGGACAAGAGAAACCAGTCCATGATAGTATGCAACAGGAGGAGCATGTGAAAAATAAAAGGGCTGCTGATGAGTCCGAACAAAAAAATAAAAATAAAATCATTGAAAGAAATGATGAAAATGCTAAGGCTGCAGATGAGAGACATGTACCTCATCTGCCATTTCCTCATGCCCTTCAAGCACGTTCTCCTTTCGATAACGGAAATGCTAAAGTACAGGAAATGATAGATACCTTTAAATAGGTAAAGATTAATTTACCTTTCCTTGATGCCATAAAGCAAGTTCCAGCCTATGTAAAATTTTTAAAGGATTTGTGCACCCATAAAAGACAATCTAGGATTCATCTATCCAAGAAAGTCTTTTCTGCTGAGAAAGCAAACTAGATTTTATATATTACAACCCCAGCTAAACATCAAGATTCTAGAGTTTCCACAATTCCCTGCATTATTGGGGATCATACTATGGAGAAAGCTCAGTTAGATCTGGGAGCTAGTGTTAACTTACTTCTATATTCTGTATATGAGAAGTTAGGTTTAGGGGAGTTAAAGCCCACACATGTTGTTCTATAACTGGCTGCCAGATCTAAGAGGAAACTTTTGGGCATTCTTAAGGATGTGCTGGTTGGGGTTGACAAAATTTTTTATCCAGTAGATTTTCTGGTTTTGGATATGGAGCATAGTAAGTGCACCTCTATCGCTGTGATATTGGGCAGGCCATTCTTGGCCACTGTTAATGCCTGCATCCAGTGTAGGTCTGGGGTAATGGAGGTATCTTTTGGAAACATGAAAGTAAAGCTCATTGTCTATGATGTAGCAAATCAACCTCAAATTAAGAGTGAGGACTATTTCATGTTTGATTTCCTTGATGAGCTTGTTGAGGAGACCATGCCCAAGCTGCTAAATTGGGATGATGTTGTTGATATTTTTGAGGAGATTTGGACTGAGACAGTTGAAGGGGAGGTCCCCTACACATATGGCTGAAGAGGTGAAAACTTTAATTCTTTTGTGGGGCCAGCAAGGCACTCTCATTGGGAACCTACTGTGCTGCCTCTTCCCTCACCTTTTAAGGCACCTTTTCTGCCTTCACTCATCAGTCCACCTAATTTAGAGTTAAAATAGCTCCCAAAATCACTCAAATGTACATTTTTGGGGCAGGATCGGAAATTGCCTGTGATCATTTCTTCTTCCCTCACTATGGAACAAGTGAAAAAATTACTTTGTGTGCTCAAGATGTATAGAAAAGCAATAGGATGGACTATTGCTGATCTAGGGGGAATTAATCCAATTGTGTGTATGCACAAGATTCACTTGGAAGAGGGTTTCAAACCCACTAGGAAGATGCAGAGGATGTTAAATCCTCACATGCAGGAAGTGGTGATGAAAGAGGTGGTCAAACTACTAGAAGCCGGAGTAATCTACCCAATTTCATATTCTGAATAGGTGTCACCTACTCAAGTGGTTCCTAAGAAGTTTGACATCACTATTGTGCCCAATGAGCCTGGAGAATTAATTCCAACAAGGGAGGTCACTGGTTGGTGGGTCTGCATTGACTACAGAAAATTGAACTCAAAGACTAAGAAGAACCTCTTTCCACTGCCCTTTATTGACCAGATTCTAGATAAGCTAGCAGGAAAAGCTTATTATTTTTTTTTTATGAATATTCTAGTTACAATCAGATCCCAATGTATCCACAAGATCAGGAGAAGACTACCTTTACTTGTCCATTTGGCACCTTTGCTTACAGAAGGATTTCATTTGGACTGTGTAATATTCCTGCTACTTGTTAGAGATGCATGTATGCCATATTTTTTGACATGTTGGATAAGTTTTTAGATATTTTTATGGATAATTTTTTTATATATGGTGATGACTTTGATCAATGTTTGCATCATCTCTCCCTTATACTTCAAAGATGTGAGGAAACCAACCTAGTATTGAGCTGGCAAAAGAGAAATTTCATGGTAACCCAAGGATTTATTCTAGGTCATGTGGTTTCCCAGAAGGAGATTGAGGTGGATAAAGTAAAAATTGATCTGATTTCACATTTGCCTCCTCCAAAAACTGTCAAACAAGTCAGGTCTTTCTTAGGACATGTTGGATTCTATAGGAAATTCATCAAGGATTTTAGCAAAATTTCCAAACCTCTATGCCACCTGCTATGTCAAGAGGTACCATTTGTGTTGACTGATGAATGCTTAACTACCTTTGAGGTTTTGAAACATTGCTTGACTTCTGCTCCTGTCATACAAGCTCTAGATCATTCTCTTCCTTTTGAACTGATGTGTGATTCTTCAGATTTTTCGATTGGTGTAGTTTTGGGACAGAGGAATGATAAACTACCCAGTATAGCTTATTATGCTAGCAAGACATTGATTGATGCTCAGTTGAACTACACCACCACTGAGAAAGTGCTATTGGCAGTTGTCTTTGCCTTGGAAAAATTTAGACCTTACATTTTCGAGTCTAAAATTATTATTTTCACTGACCACTCATCCCTGAAGTACCTTTTGTGTAAAAAAGAGGCCAAGCAAAGGTTGATCAGATGGATCCTCCTACTGCATGAGTTTGATCTTGAGATCATGGATAAAAAGGGTGTGGAGAATATAGTAGCAGACCACTTGTCTAGAATTTTGATTGATGATTGTGCTGAAATAACTATGAATGATTCGTTCCCTGATGAGCAACTTTTTATCATCAATGTGAGTGTACTCTGGTTTACTAACATTGTGAACTATCTTGCAGTTGGTAGGATTTCCCCACACTGGTCCAAGATGGACAAAGACTTATTTTTCTCTCAGATTAAATATTTTCTGTGGGAGGATCCTTACCTTTACAAGAGTTGTGCAGATCAGGTGGTGAGGAGATATGTTCTTGAAAATGAGTTCCGCATCATTCTTATAATATATCATGAGCATGCCTTTGGAGGTCATTTTAGTGGCAAGAAAACTGCTACAAAGGTGCTCCAATGTGGATTTTATTGACCATCTTTGTTCAAGGATGCAATGGAGCATTGCAAAGTCTGTGAGAGATGTAAACAGATGGAGAGCATATCCAAGAGAGACTCAATGCCATTACACCCCATCCTTCTGGTAGAATTGTTTGATATTTAGGAAATAGACTTCATGAGTCCATTTCCTCCTTCCTATTCATTCTTGTGGTTATAGATTATGTGTTCAAATGGGTAGAAGCCATTGCCATAAGAACCAATGACCACACAGTTATCCTCAAAATTTTAAAGGATAATATTTTCTCTAGATTTGGCACTCCCAGAGCTATCATCAGTGATGGGGGGAGTCATTTCTACAACAGACACTTTGCAAGCTTGCTTAAAAAGTACTATGTTACACAGAATAGCTACTCCATATCACCCACAAACCAATGGGCAAGTGGAGATTTCCAACAGAGAAATCAAGCATATTCTGGAGGAAATTATGAGGACTGATAGGAAGGACTGGTCCCTGAAGTTGTAGGATGCTCTTTGGGCTTATAGGACTGCCTATAAGACCCCAATAAGGATGTCTCCTTTCAGATTGGTATATGGAAAAGCATATCATTTGCCGGTAGAGTTAGAGCATAGGGCCTACTGGGCCATCAAAGCATTAAATCTTGATCTCACTACTACTGGTATGCATAAGAAATTGCAGCTGTCGGAATTGGAGGAACTGAGATTGGATGGTCATGCCAACGCAAGATTTTACAAGGAAAAGGCCAAAACTTTCTATGACAAACATCTTCCTAGGAAGGAGTTGGTTGAAGGTAATAAGGTATGGCTTTTAAATTCAAAACTGATGTTTTTTCTAGGAAAGTTAAAATCTAGATGGGATGGACCTTACACTGTGCTGCATGTATCCCCATCTGGAGTTGTGGAGATCATGAACCCCAAGGATGGAAGGGTCATGAAAGTAAATGGTCAAAGGCTAAAATTTTGTGTTAAAAATATAGTGGAGCCTGCTGAAATAATTAACCTTCAAGAACCTTCCAATTTTGAGTGATTTTCAGCATTGTAAACTTTGTAGCATAGTTGTCATTTACTATGTTTTTGTTGTTCTATTTTTTTTTTACTTTGCATAATTATGTAGTTTTTGTTTAGATTTTCACTCTGAATAATGTCTGAGAGGTGGTGGGTTCTATGATGCTTGTATGACTAAGAAATGAGTTGGTGCTAAGGTGGATTTGTGATTTTTGTTGAATATGGACAGTACACATGTGAAGGGTAAGCATTGATGTAGAACTGAGACCTAATGAGATGTTTGAGGAACCTCTCAAACCATTCATTCTTGGGTTATTTGTCCCTTCGAGGGGTTTCAGTTGTTCGACAGGTTGATGCTTGGAGTTTTCAACCTGTCGAAGTCGTATTTTTGGGTTTTAAAACCTTTATGAGATGGTTAAGCTAAGTGCATTAGTGTTAGTAGGATTAAAACAAATACAACAAAATTTCAACTTAGCAATTTTGAAAAAGGGAGATTTAAAATGTATAGTAGACTGTTTAATGTTAGGATCTTTTAAATTCAACACTTCCATGAAGGAGGTTATCAAGAAATTTTTATCATAATCAGTTTATAGTGAACTAGGAATGAGAGAAAAAGGGAAGAACATGCCTTATGAGTTAAAAGTAGACCATACCCAGTGAGATTTGGGCTTATCAAAAAATTTTCTTTTGAAGACTGTTTTTGGCAATCTTTGTGCTCTAAGAATTAGCTGACTCAAATTTTTTCACTAGAAGTTGTGCACTCCAAGTTAAAACAGCTTGACAGAACTCATGACACTAAAGACATGATGTAAGGCCTTCATTTGGACAATTTGAGCCTAAAAATCCTTACCCTTTGAACTGCCCTTTGCACACACAATTTGAACCTTGAAAATTCTTGTTTTCTTTGACAAAAACCCAGAATACTTGAACCTGAACCTCATTAGCTTAATTCAGCCTCACCCTCACTCTAAGATTACATAAGGTAAAGGAGAAGATGATGAAGGACGAAGAGTTGGGTTTACAGTTTGGTGAATGGAAAAGAGAATACATTTGAAAATAGTTGTGTCATTTGAAAATAGCTGCATATTCATCCCATATATATATAAAAAAAAAGAGAAAATACAAAGAAAATCATACAAAAAGAAGAAAAACTGAAAATCAAATCAAAAAGAGAGAGAGAAGTAAAGAAAGTACTTCATTAGAGAATTTGAAAAGAAGAGAAGAAGCTGACCACTTTGGCTCTAAAAATTTAAAAAGAAGATGAAGTTGTGTTGAAATGAAGAAGATGAAGTTGTGCTGCAATGAAGAAGGTGAAGTCATGAATCATCTCCTCCCCTTACTGATTTCCCAATTTTGAATCCCTTTGGACCCTTTTATTCTATATAAACCTTACCCATAAGCCACATTACAACCCAATAAAAAGACCTCACTGATCTGAAGCTGATTGAGCTGTCATGTGGAGATGAGGAGCTATCTAATATATGGGGGAATTACTTGAGGATGTCAAGGAATTAGAGAAAATACCTACGCTCATGCTTGCAGTCTTATTTGAGGTCTGTAACTGCTCTTGAGCTAGAGTAAAATTGAACACCTTTAAATTCATTTGTGAGAGTAGGCCTTTGAGAGAATTGGGTCTGAGATTAGATTTATTGGGGCACTGTTTGAACCTGATTCTCAAAATAATGGTACTGATTTGCACATACTACACTCTTGATGATTTCTAATTGGTTGTGATGAGTATGCATAAGGATTTAGGTATTAAACTGTTTACATTTACTGTTTTAAGCAAGGTGTGAAATGAAGCTGAGTTTGTTGAAATCTAACTTATCACTATTTGCACTTGATTTAACTATATTCATAAGGAAGTTTGTGGGTAACTTCGCTGAAAACCCTCAGGAGACTTCACTCCTCCACTAGGGATTAGCTAGGGGTTTAAAAGGATTGATGCATATGCTAAATACATCTGTGCTCCCTACAAAAGTGGCATGTTCTATTTTGAATAATTATTTTTCATTTTACCTTTGCTCGAGGACTAGCAAAGATTAGGTTAGGAGGTGTGTTATTCTCTAAAAAGTACCACTTTTTAGCTCCAAACCTGATCTTTGATGGACTTTTGAGCCAGTTAATAATGATTTTTAAGTATGTTTTATAGATAGCAGGAAAATAATAATTTAGTGTTGCAATCTCTCAATTTCGAGACAAGGAGAAGGAATCATGTGTGCAACTAATGAACACTAGAGTAATGAACAACTATAAACTAGAAGAACTTAAGCAGTGTAGAGGGCTGGAACAACCCCACGAGTGGTTTACATGCTGAACTCAACCTCTCGAGAGGTGTACATGCTACTGAGCAAGTGAAAGAGAAGTTGTGGAATGGTTGTTTGAACTTGTCGAGAGGTTCCCTGAACCTGTCGAGTAGTTGTTGAAGCTACTCTGAACGTCTTGAGCAATTAGAAGACAACAGCCATCTTCTCGAGTTTCAATCAGCAACCTCTCGAGTTCTTCCTCAGAGGATAAGTATATAATGGCTTTTAATTGCAGAAGTGAACCTGTCGAGAGGTTTACTGAAGCAAATGAAGAAGTCGAGCAGTCCAAACTAACCTATCGAGCTTAACTTTTAACCTATCCAGAGGTACAATTAACCTATCGAATTGATTACATTTGCAGCTAGAACCTCTCGAATGGTGTTCTGAACCTCTCGAGGTGCTATTTCTAAGACTTTAACCTATTAACTAAGAGACTTGGGGCTTCAATGATTTGATGCACATGACCAGAGGCATGCTGACAGCTTTGGAGGGTACTTTTGGAACTTCATGAGCACAAAGGAGAACTACCCTAACTGCCTCACATGTGTTTAACTGATTCTAACAGATTTGTGGGAGATTAGTGGAGGAAATGCAACCACCTCATGAGGTCTTCTAACAAAATTGATTCCCTCTTCTCTGATTGGCTAATCCATATCTCAGGGCAGATATGGATTGTTCTACCTTGCATTTGAGCTTGCAGCCAAATGAAGGATGGTTGCAGATCTATCCTCTGCTTTGTTGTCTGACAAATCAATTTCATAGTGAGACTGATTCCAAGTTATTAATTCTCTACATTTGATTTGTATTTCACCAAAACTTTTGCTCTCTTCTTCAAATCTTTCTTTTGCTCACCTCTGGTTTAGTTTTAAATCTGTTTATAATTAGATTTAATTTCCTGTTGTTTTTAGTTTAAAGTGATAGCCAAACTCCTTCTCTCTTCCTGTTTTTCCTTGCTTTTAGGTTAGAATAGGAATAGGTTTCAGAATCTATAGCAGATCTGGAGATTCACAAAATCTAGATCACATTTCCCTTTGGACTGATCCGTACTTACTTGAAAACTTGCTACAATAGCCCTGTATCTTGCAGGCTATGTTTTTGTGCCAAAATTCATTCCACTTCATTTTATTTTCTGCTGTATTTTCTAGCCATTTTTACAATAAAAATTTGTAAGCGCAAATAATCCAACAAGTTTTTGGCGCCGCTGTCCGGGATCTGTAGATCTAAGTTTAGTAAATTTGAGTTTTAGTTAGAATTTTTGTTTCTGTAGTTGTAGTATTTGAATTAATGTTGTTGTAGTTTTGTAGTCTATTGAATTTGATTCCAGGACTAAAGTTGTAGCTAGGAGAGAAGTTCATAACCTGCAACTTGAGCACATCTGGCTTGAGTTTGCAGTTCCTTCTCCTTTGTTTCCATTTTCATTTCTGTAATTCTTTAAATCCAGCAATTTAGTTGTGCTTGTCTTTATTTTTGTTTTTATTCCTGCTATAATTTTTCTGTGTTGTTGTGTTTTGTTGGCTGAAAATTGTTTTGTTGTGTGTGTATGCTTGGTAGAAGATCCCTCAACCCCGAGATTATCCTTTTAGATCATGAAGTTGAGAGGATCCTTAGACCTAGGCATCCCCCACACACATCTATTGTTAATGACCTAGCTATGAATGGTGAGCAACAAAGAACATTGAAGGAATACTATGCACTAGGGGTATATTCACCCCCTTCTACATTCAATTTCCTGTAGTGGAAGGAAATTATGAAATCAAATATTCAATCTTCCAAATGTCCATGGGCTGAGTAAGGAAGACCCATCCAAACACAGATGAGTTCCTTGCTTTGTGTAATTGTTGGTTTAGGAGCAAAAGCCACTAAATAAAGACTTTTTCCTTTTTCACTAAAGGACAAAGCTAGAACTTGGCTCTCCATGCTCCCAGCAAATTGCATACAATCCTGGATTGATCTCCAATGTCAATTCTTAGCTAAATTTTTTTCTATGTCTAAAACAAGTCAATTGAGGAAGAGCATAATTTCCTTTGCTCAATTCTCAACTGAGGATTTCCATCTGGCATGGGAGAGGATTAAGGAAGTGTTGAGGCACTGCCCACACCATCAAATTCCTCAGTGGCAACTTGTCTAAAGCTTCTACCAAGGAATTGATCCTAAGAGCTGGGACATGGTGGATGCCTCATGTGGATGTACCTATCTCTACAAGAATGCTGACGAGGCTTGGGAGCATTTTGATATAATCAGTGAAAATTCCATGCAGTAAGAGTCTCTATCTCGCAATGACATTGAGACTCCAGCTAAAATGATAATGGAAGCCACCTCTAGAGGAAGGATGCATGAGGTCAATGTGTCCAATGACTTGGCATGAAAGGTGGATAGTTTGAGCCTAAAATTTAATAAGATGATGAGTGTGTTACAGCCTAGAATGGTTGCACAAATTAAGGAGGCATGTCTGATATGCTAATCACCATCACACTCATTGGTGGACTATCCATCAGTTGGTCAGTACCTAGAGCTAGTCATGGAGCATGTTAATGCTGCTTAATCCTATGGGTAGCAATAGTATGCTGGGTATCCATGGAGAAACCACCCCAATTTGAGGTGGAGGTAAGACAGTTTTTAACCCCAGTAGCAACAGGCAATGCCTTACAGACCTGCTCAGCCATACTAGTAGATTTTTTTTTCATGGCCTCAGTATCAACAGCCAATGGCACAATCTAGTCATCAAAATTTACCAGCCCCACCACCTGCTAGAGCATCCTTATTTGAAGAGCAGCTTCTGTCCTCAATACAAAACCTGAGCTCTCTGTCCCAAACTATAAATTCTCATGATCGAAGCATTAAAAAGATAGAGGACCATCTTGGTCAGTTATCTAATACTTTGACTAGGAGGAAAGAGGGTTGACTGCCAAGTCAGCCAATCAACAAATTTAAAGCTCAATATATGGTGGGTGAGTCTTCTTCAACTCTTGAAGAAGCTGAACTTTGAGAAGTGGCAGGTTGGTGGATAACAAAATTGATGTTGAGACCACTAAGAATGCAGAACAAGAAAAACCAGTCCATGACAGTATGCAAAATGAGGAGCATGTGAAAAATAAAGGGGCTGCTGATGAGTCCCAACAAAAAAATAAAAATAAAAACAAAAAAATAAAGGGGCTGTAGATGAGAGACCAGTACCTCATCTGCCATTTCCTCATGCCCTTCTAGTAACTTCTCCTTTCAATAAGGGAAATGCTAAAGTACAAGAAATGATGCATACCTTTAAACAGGTAAAGATTAATTTACCTTTACTTGATGCCATAAAGCAAGTTTCAGCCTATGCAAAATTTTTAAAGGATTTGTGCACCCATAAAAGACAGTCTAGGATTCATCTATCCAGGAAAGTCTTTTCTGTTGAGAAAGTAAACCAGATTTTGTCTATTGCAACCCTATCTAAACTCCAAGATCCTAGAGTTCCCAGAATTCTCTGTATTATTGGGGATCATACCATTGAGAAAGCTCTGTTAGATTTGGGAGCCAGTGTTAACTTACTTCTATATTCTGTGTATGAGAAGTTAAGTTTGGGGGAGTTAAAGCCCACACATGTTGTTCTACAACTGACTGACAGATCTAAGAGGAGACCTGTGGGCATTATTGAGGATTTACTGGTTGGAGCCTAGTAAGTGCACTACCTCTATCCCTGTGATTTTGGATAGACCATTCTTGGCCACTGCTAATGCTTGCATCTAGTTTAGGTCTGGGGTGATGGAGGTATCTTTTGGAAACATAAAAGTAAAGCTCAATGTCTATAATGCAGTAAATCAACCTCACTTTGAGAGTGAGGACTGTTTCATGATTGATTTGCTTGATGAGCTTGTTGAGGAGACCATACCCAAGTTGCTTAATTGGGATGATGTTCTTGATGTTTTTGAGGAGATTTTGACTGTGGCAGTTGAAGGGGAGGCCCCCACACATTTGATTGAAGAGGTGAAAACCTCTAATTCTTCAGTGGAGCCAGCAAGACACTCTCATTGGAAACCTGCTATGCTATCTCTTCCCTCACCTTCTAAGGCACCTTTGTTGCCTTCACTCATCAGTCCACCTGATTTGAAATTTAAATAGCTCTCAAAATCTCTCAAATATGGATTTTTCGGGCAGGATCGGAAATTGCTTGTGATCATTTCTTCTTCCCTCACTATGGAACAAGAGAAAAAATTGCTTTGTGTGCTCAAGATGCATAGAAAAGCAATAGGATGAACTATTGCAGGTCTAAGGGGAATTAATCTAGCTGCGTGTATGCACAAGATTCACTTGGAAGAGCCAAACCCTCTAGGGAGATGCAGAGGAAGTTAAATCCTCACATGCAGGAAGTGGTGATGAAGGAGGTGGTCAAACTAATAGATGTTGGAGTACTCTGCCCAATTTCATATTTTGAATTGGTGTCACCAACTCAGGTGGTTCCTTAGAAGTCTGACATCACTTTTGGGCCCAAGGAGTCTAGAGAATTAATACCAACTAGGAAGGTCACTGGTTGGAGGGTGTCTGCATTGACTACAGAAAATTAAACTCGAAGACTAGGAAGGACCACTTCCCACTGCCCTTTATTGACCAGATTCTAGATAAGCTAGCAGGAAAGGTATATTATTGTTTTCTTGATGGATATTATGGTTACAATCAGATCCCTATATATCCACAAGATCTGGATAAGACTACCTTTAGTTGTCCAATTGGCACCTTTCCTTACAGAAGGATGCAATTTGGACTGTATAATGTTGCTGCTACTTTTCAGAGATGCATGTATGTCATATTTTCTGACATGTTGGAAAAGTTTTTAAAAAATTTTATGGATGATTTTTTTGTATATGGTGATGACTTTGATCAATGTTTGCATCATCTCTCCCTTGTACTTCGGAGATGTGAGGAACCAACCTCGTATTGAGCTGGGAAAAGAATAATTTCATGTTAACCCAAGGAATTGTTCTTGGTCATGTGGTTTCCCAAAAGGGGATTGAGGTGGATAAAGCAAAAATTGATCTGATTTCACATTTGCCTCCTCCAAAAATAGTCAAATAAGTCAGGTCTTTCTTAGGACATGCTGGTTTCTATAGAAGATTCATCAAGGATTTTAGCAAAATTTTCAAACCTCTGTGCCACCTGCTGTGTCAAGAGGTACCATTTGCGTTCATTGATGAATACTTAATTGCCTTTGAGGTTTTGAAACATTGCTTGACTTCTGTTCCTATCATACGAGCTCCAGATTATTCTCTTCCTTTTGAGCTGATGTGTGATGCTTCGGATTTTGCAATTGGTGCAGTTTTGGGGCAGAGGAAAGATAAACTACCCAGTGTAGTTTATTATACCAGTGAGACATTGATTCACGCTCAGTTGAACTACACCACCACTGAGAAAGAGCTGCTGGTAGTTGTCTTTGCCTTGAAAAAATTTAGACCTTATGTTTTAGGGTCTAAAATTACTGTTTTCACTGACCACTCAGCCCTAAAGTACCTTTTGTGTAAAAAAGAGGCCAAGCCAAGGTTGATCAGATGGTCCTCCTACTGCAGGAGTTTGATCTTGAGATCAAGGACAAAAAGAGTGTGGACAATGTAGCAGCAAACCACTTGTCTAGAATTTTGATTGTTGATTGTGCTGAAATACCTATGAATGATTCCTTCCCTGATGAGCAACTTTTTGCCATCAATGTGAGTGTACCCTGGTTTGCTAACATTGTGAACTATCTTGTAGTTGGTAGGATTCCCCCACACTGGTCCAAGATGGACAAAGACCTATTTTTCTCACAAATTAAATATTTTCTGTTGGAGGATCCTTACCTTTATAAGAGTTTTACAGATCAGGTGGTGAGGAAATGTGTTCCTGAAAATGAATTCCATAGCATTCTTACAATGTGTTATGAATAGACAGACCTGTCGAGGTAATTTTAGTGATAAGAAAACTGCTGCAAAGGTTCTCCAATGTGGATTTTATTATCCATCTTTGTTCAAGGATGCAATGGATCATTGCAAAGCCTGTGAGAGATGTCAACAGTTGGGGAGCATATCCAAGAGAGACTCAATGCCATTACACCCCATCCTCGTGGTAGAATTGTTTGATATTTGAGGAATAGAGTTCATGGTTCCATTTCCTCCTACCTATGGGTTTAATTTAATTCTTGTGGCTGTGGATTATGTGTCCAAATGGGTAGAAGCCATTGCCACAAGAACCGATGACCACACGGTTGTCCTCAAAATTTTAAAGGATAATATTTTCTCTAGATTTGGCACTCCCAGAGCTATCATCAGTGATGGGGGGAGTCATTTCTGCAATAGACACTTTGCAAGCTTGCTTAAAATGTACTCTGTTACACATAGAATAGCTTCTCCATATCACCCACAAACTAGTGGGCAAGCGGAGATTTTCAACAGAAAAATCAAGCATATTTTGGAGAAAGTTGTGAGGACTGACAGGAAGGACTGGTCCTTGAAGTTGCAGGATGCTCTTTGGGCTTATAGAACTGCCTATAAGACTCCAATAGGGATGTCTCCTTTCAGATTAGTATATGGAAAAGCATGTGATTTGCCAGTAGAGTTAGATCATAGGGCCTATTGGGCCATCAAAGTATTAAATCTTAATCTCACTGCTACTGTTATGCATAGGAAATTGCAGCTGTCGGAATTGGAGGAACTGAGATTTGATGCTTTTGCCAATGCAAGAATTTATAAGGAAAAGACCAAAGCTTTCTATGACAAACATCTTCTTAGGAAGGAGTTGGTTGAAGGTATTAAGGTATGGCTTTTTAATTCAAAATTGATGTTTTTTCCAGGAAAGTTAAAATCCTAATAGGATGGACCTTACACTGTGCTGCATGTATCCCCATCTGGAGCTGTTGAAATCATGAACCCCAAGGATGGAAGGACCATGAAAGTAAATGGTTAAAGTCTGAAAATTTGTGTTAAAAATACAGTGGAGCCTGCTGAAACCATTAACCTTCAAGAACCTTCCAATTTTAAGTGATTTTCAACATTGTAAACTTTATAACATAGCTGTCATTTACTATGTTTTTGATGTTCTATTTTTTTTTACTTTCCATAATTCTGTAGTTTTTGTTTAGATTTTCACTCTGAATAATGTCTGAGAGGTGGTGGGTTCTGTAATGCTTGTATGATTGATAAATGAGTTGGTGCTAAGGTGGATTTGTGATTTTTGTTAAATATGGACAGTACACATGTGAGGGGTAAGCACTGATGTAGAACTGAGACCTATCGAGATTTTGAGGAACCTCTCAAACCATTCATTCTAAAGTTATTTGTCCCTTCGAGGGGTTTCATTTGTTCGACAGGTTGATGCTTGGAGTTTTCAACCTATCGAAGTCATATTTTTGGGTTTTGAAACCTTTATGAGATGGTTAAGCTAAGTGCATTAGTGTTAGTAGGATTAAAACAAATACAGCAAAATTTCAACTTAGGAATTTTGAAAAAGAGAGATTTAAAATATATAGTAGACTGTTTAATGCTAGAATCTTTTAAATTCAGCGCTTCCATGAAGGAGGTCATAAAGAATTTTTTGTCATAATCAGTTTATAGTGAACCCGAAAGGAGAGAAAAAGGGAAGAACATGCCCTATGAGTTCAAAGAAAGACCATACCTAGTGAGATTTGGGCTTATCAAAAAAATTTCTTTGAAGAGTGTTTTTGGTAATCTTTGTGCTCTGAGAATTGGCTGACTCAAATTTTTTCACTAGAAGTTGTCCACTCCAAGTTAAAACAACTTGACAGAACTCATCACACTAAAGACATGATGTAAGGCCTTCATTTGGACAGTTTGAGCCTAAAAATCCTTACCCTTTGAACTGCCCTTTGCACACACAATTTGAACCTAGAAAATTCCTATCTTCTTTGTCAAAAAACCATAATACTTGAACCTTAACCTCATTAGCCTAATTTATCCTGACCCTCACTGTGAGATTTTAGAAGGTAAAGCAGAAGATGCTGAAGAAAGAAGAGCTGGGTTTAAATTTTGGTGAATGGAAAAGATCATACATTTGAAAATAGTTGTGTCAGTTGTTGAGCTGTGGCATATTCATCCCATATATTAAAAAAAATTGAGAAATTACAAAGAAAAGCATACAAAAGAAGAAAAATAGAAAATCAAATCAAAAAGAGAGAGAGAGAAGTCAAGAAAGTACTTCATTGGAGAAATTGAAAAGAAGAGAAGAAGCTGGCCACTTTGGCTTTGAAAATTCAAAAAGAAGATGAAGTTGTGTTGAAATGAAGAAGATGAAGTTGCGCTGAAATGAAGAAGGTGAAGTTATGAATCATCTCCTCCCATAGCTGATTTCTCAATTTTGAATCCCTTTTGGCCCTTTTATTCTTTAGAAACCTCACCCATAAGCCACATTACAACCCAATAAAAAGACTTCACTGATCTGAAGTTGATTGAGCTATCATGTGGAGATGATGAGCAGTCTAATCTATGGTAGAATTACTTGAGGATGTCAAGGAATTTGAGCAAATGCCTATGCTCATGCTTGCAGGCTTATTTGAGGTCAGTAACTACTCTTGAGCTAGAGTAAAATTGAACACCTTTAAATTCATTTGCGCGAGTAGGCCTTTGAGAGAATTGGGTCTGAGATTGGATTTATTGGGGCACTGTTTGAACTTGATTATCAAATTAATGGTGAACTCTATACTGATTTGCACACACTACACTCTTGATAATTTCAGATTGGTTGTGATGAGTATGCATAAGGATTTAGGTATTAAACTGTTTACATTTACTATTTTAAGCAAGCTGTGAAATGAAGATGAGTTTGTTGAAATCTAACTTAGCACTGTTTGCACTTGATTTAACTATGCTCAAAAGAAAGTTGTTGGGTAAATTCACTGAAAACCCTGAGAATATTTCACTCCTCCACTAGGGAAGGGGGGTTTAAAAGGCTTGATGCGTATGCTAAATGCGTCTGTGCTCCCTACAAAAGTGGGATTTTCTGGTTTTAATGATTGTTTTTAATTTTACCTTTGCTCGAGGACTAGCAAAGATTAGGTTTGGGGGTGTGTTATTTTCGGAAAAGTACCACTTTTCAGCACCTAACCTGATCTTTGATGGACCTTTGAGCTAGTTAATAATGATTTTTAAGTATGTTTTATAGATAGCAGGAAAAAAATAATTTAGTGTTGCAATCTCTCAATTTCGAGACAAGGAGAAGGAATCATGTGTGCAACTAATGAACACTAGAGTAATGCACAGTTGTAAACTAGAAGAACTTGAACAGTGTAGAGGGCTCGAACAACCCCACGAGTGGTTTACAAGCTGAACTCCAACCTCTCGAGAGGTGTACATGCTGCTGAGCAAGTGAAAGAGAAGTTGTCGAATGATTGTTTTAACTTGTCGATAGGTTCCCTGAGCCTGTCGAGTAGTTGCTGAAGCTACTCTGAACATCTCGAGCAGTTAGAAGACAACAGCCATCTTCTCGAGTTCCAATTAGCATCCTCTCAACTTCTTCTCGAGTGGATTAGTATATAATTGCTTTCAATTGTAGAACCTGTCGTGCAGTACAGGTTAACCTGTCGACTACATACCTGAAGCCTTGGAGATTCTCGAGCAGTTGAGTGAACTTATCGAGAGGTTTGCTGAAGCAAATGAAGAAGTCGAGTTGTCCAAACTAACCTATCGAGCTGACCTTTGAACCTATCGAGAGATACAATTAACCTATTGAATTGATTACATTTGCACCTGAAATCTCTCGAATGGTGTTCCGAACCTCTCGAGGTGCGAATTCTGAGACTTTAACCTATTAACTGAGAGACTTGGGGCTTCAATGATTTGATGCACATGACCAGAGGCATGCTGATAACTTTGGAGGGTACTTTTGGAACTTCATGAGCACAAAGGAGAACTACACTAACTGTCGCACGTGTGCTTAACTAATTCTAACATATTTGTGGGAGATTAGTGGAGGAAATGCAGCCACCTCATGAGGTCTTCTAATAGAATTGATTCCCTCTTCTCTGATTGGCTAAAAACGATCTGAGGCAGTTGGGGAATTGTATAAATAGGAGGGATTGCAAGAGATGTGGGGGCTCTGGAGGATCCAGCATTTTGAAATTTTGAATTTTATAATTCCCGCCCTTTTCTTTCTTCCTTTTTATTTCTTTCCTTAGCCCAACTATGGTTGGCTAAAATTTCTCTAACATCTAGGGTGAAGTTAGATCTGTAAATTGAGTGGTGAGATAGCATTGTATGAGGATTAGAAGTGCTGAGACTATAGATCCGAGAGTAGTTTATTGTAAGTTGTGTTAGATAAATGAATTTCTGATTTTAAAGTTTCATTTAATCTGTAGATCTTTTTATTTCCATCAAGTTTTCATAGGTTTTATGCTCCTATGGATGCCTAAGCTTGTGGCCTTGCATCCATAGCATCTGTAGTGGTTTTCTCATTTCAAATTTAGCTTCCATGACTAGATTATATCCATGGGATACTCTTGACCATTCGAGTGGACAGAATATACCCCTAGGACTAATCCATATCTCAGGGCAGATCTGGATTATTCTACCTTGTATTTGGGCTTGTAGCCAAATGAAGGATGGTTGCAGATCCATCCTCTGCTTTGTTGTCTGACAAGTCAATTTCATAGTGACAATGATCCCAAGCTATTAATTCTCCACCTTTGATTTGTATTTCATCAAAACTTTTGCTCTCTTCTTCAAATCTTTCTTTTGCTCACCTCTGGTTTAGTTTTATATTTGTTTATAATTAGATTTAATTTCCTACTATTTTTAGTTTAAAGTGACAACCAAACTCCTCTCCTCCTATTGTTCCTTACTTTTAGGTTAGAATAGGAATAGGTTTCTAGATCTGTAGTTGATTTAGAGATTTACAAAATCTAGATCACATTTCCCTGTGGACTAATCCGTACTTACTTTAAAACTTGCTATAACAGCCCTGTAACTTGCAGGCTGTGTTTTTGTGCTGAAATCCAATCCACTTCATTTTATTTTCTATTGTATTTTGCAACCATTTTTACTATTAAAATCTGTAAGCACAAAGAATCCAAAGAGTTTTGGCTAGGATTTGGGTTTGTTATAATGTAAGAAGGGAAAGTATCTGGGCTAAGGGATCTGGAATGATTGTGATTGTAGGTATGGTTGTTCGGATTGGTTGGAAATGGGAAGTGGGGGCAGGGTTAAGGTGGGTGGGCTAGGGGAATCTGGGAGAAGTGTGAACTCATACCTGATGTCCCCCATAATGGAGTCCATCATGGCTGAGTATCCCTCGGATGTTAATTGTCTTGGTCATCGGTGGGGGAAAAAGGAATGGAATGGGTAGAGAGGTAGTGCGATCAAATGGGTCACTGTGAGTGGTTCTGTGGTGGTGGTTTGTTCAATGTCAGTGGCCATAGGCTCACTGTCATCCATTGTGAAAGGGGAAGGTGGGTCTGGAATTGGGCTAGGTATGTGAATTTGCTCGAGGTTTGGTATGGGTTGGGTTAATGGAATAGGGTCAGGACTTGGTATAAGTGCTGGTAAGGTAATGGATATGGTAGGTTCAATGGGTGCTTTGGTTGATTTAGAGGCTCTCTTTTTGTACTTTCTTTGGATGGGTGGGGTGGGTAGGTTAAAAGGAAAGGTGGGTTGATCTGAGCTGGCAGGGATGGGGATTGTGGCAGGTGTTGTGAATAGCATGGTAGGCATGGGGGCAGGGATGGTGTGTGGGGCTGAACTGGATGCAGGGATAGCGATGAAAGGTGGAGTGGTGGTGAATGGTGATGGGATGGGGGGTGAGGCTAAGGTGGCAGCTACTAATGTAACTGCTGCAGCTGCAGCCACTTCTTTAATGGTAGGTGCTACCTCAGACTCCTTATCCTTCTTCTTCATCAGGGACATGCGGATTGTCCATAATCTTCTGCCAAACTCAACTGGGGTGAAGGTCTCAGTTGCTTCTCCCACTTTCCATTGGTAGCCACCCTTTTTTAGCAAGGCTGTAATTAGCCTGCAGTATGACAGTGCATGGGGCTTCTGTTTCTTCTGCACTTTAAGATGGATGTCCATCATCCCCTCAAAAATCAGTTGGGCTGCATTAAAGCAATGCCCTTGAGAGGAGTAGATGGCATCAGTAATTGGTGCCCTTCTCTCCTGTTGGTGCCCAGTCATATAGATGCTCTTTCTCAGAACTTGGTCCATAAACAACAGGCTTGGATCCAAATCTCTCCTCCTGATAGAGTCTCCTGATGCTTTCTTTTCTCTTATAATTTTCTCAGCAATCACAGTAATGGGGGCAGTCAAAGGTACCCCCAAGTTACACTGTGGGTTGTAGGCAGCTGGTATGCCTAGGGCTAGGGCAATCTCATATGTGCCCACTAGCATCTCATAGTCATCAATGAGAATCAACAGCAAATGGTGTCCACCATCATTCTTCTTGACCCTGATGTTCTGGTAGAACAATTGAACTAACCTAGGCTACACCAATTCTTTGAGATGTTTCAGCAGGGGCACCAAGGACACCTTCTTCAGGAAATCTATGGATGGAGTAGTCAAAGGTTCCTTCTCAAAAAATGTCTTATCAAAGGCAGTCTCAGGCTCCAATTTGATGGCAGCCATGAAATCACTGGTGGTCAAAGGGCTAATCTCGGGAACCACCTCCTTACCCTTTTTCTGCTTCTTTAATTTTGTAGGGCTCTTGGTAACAGACCTAGCCCTCTTCTTTGGTGCAACCCTTTTCTTAGGATTCTCAGTTGGGGGTATAGGGGCATCAGTGGCCTCCATAGTGGAAGATTCAACAATCCTTACCGAATTCCTGATGGCAGTGGGAAGGTCTATCGGTGGAGAGTTTAACAGGGCATCTAGGTTTTCAACAAATGGGGATTTATTAGCCATTTATCCAAACCCTAATTTCTTCAATCTAAAATCCAAATGCCTACAGTGCTCTAATATCTCTTACCAAAATCTCCTCCCATAAATCAAACAACAACCCCGAGGAAATAACAACTAAAATCACAGTTGAGACAAAATGAGAACTTACCCTAAAAAAGCTAGGGTTTCAGCCCAAAAACTTCACAATGAATCAATCCACCCTGCCAGGTGCAAAAGATTCAATCTTGAATGCTTAGCACACTATCTAGAGCAAGGTGCGAGAGGTGGAGCACAGTGGGCAGTGAAGAATGGGGTTCGCAAGAGCTTGGTGCGGAGATTGGGTTGAAAGAGCCAAGCGAGAGCTTTTATAGCAGGGGCATCCTGAGCTTCGCGAGGATCTCACAAAACAGAATCAAATACAAATGATCCTCACGAGATTGAAATGACTGCTCACATGGTTTGAAGTGGACTGTACGATAGGAGATTATGGTGCAAAATAAGGCCTCGCGAGGATCTCACGAGGCTCTTTTTCAGGCAATTCTACTCCTGATGATCTCGCGCAGCTCATTTGTTACACAACAGAGCCTGTCGAGGCCATCTCTGTCACAATCTTATTTCTCAACATCTATATAGGCACATGCTCCCTCCATGATTCATGACTCATGCCCACAGACTAGACACAAGTATAGTTCATAGTTCTTACACACAAATTATTCCACATATGGTTCACTCACTACAACACAAGGGGGCTCACAGTGCTGCAAAAAAAATCCAAAGTTAACAGTTCACCCAATTTGCACATGCAGATTTCACAAACCACAGTTACTCAAGCTTCACAGACATAGATAAAGATTCTTACAAACACTAACAAGTACACATCTAGAATTTAAAAGCATAATACATGGCAGTGGATCATTCATGCTTGGGAGGTTCTTGAAGATACATGGCTGCAGAGGACTCCATGGAATTTTCTACACATAATCTATGTCTCTGACCATTCACCTTCATGATCCTCCTAGGAGTGGGGTCCATTATCTCCATAGCTTTAGATGGGAAAGCATGAAGAACAATAAAAGGGCCATCCCATCTAATTCTTAACTTTTCTGGGAAAAAATTTCTCTTGGAGTTGAACAACTATTCCTTAGCACCATCCTCAAAGTCTTTTCTCAAAAGCCTCTTATCAAAGAATTCCTTAGCTTTCTCCTTATAGATCCTTGAGTTGGCATAAGCATTTAATCTCAGCTCCTCCAGCTCAGACAGCAGCAGCTTCCTATGTACATCAGCAGATGTTAGATTCATGTTTAAACTTTTAATGGCCCAAAAGGCCTTATGCTCTAACTCTACTGGCAGATGACAAGCTTTGCCATAGACTATTCAAAATGGGGACATTCTAATTGGGATCTTATAGGCAGTCCTATAGGCCCACAATGAATCAGTCAGTTTCACAGCCCAATTCTTCATGTCAGTCCTCACTGTCTTCTCCAAGATGTGCTTGATTTCCCTGTTAGAAATTTTCACTTGCCTACTGGTCTGTGGGTGATATAGAGTAGCAATCTTATGGGTAACAGCATACTTCTTGAGCAAGCTCTCAAAGTTTCTATTATAGAAGTAGTTGCCCCCATCACTGATGATGGCTCTAGGGGTGCCAAATCTGGAGAAAATATTTTCCTTTATAAATTTCAAGACTACTTTGTGGTTATTGGTCCTTGTGGCAGCTACTTCCACCGATTTGGAAACCTAGTCCACAGCCACAAGGATGAAATTATAACCATTTGAAGGAGGAAAGGGCCCCATAAAGTCTATTCCTCAAATATCAAAAAGCTCCACGACAAGGATGGGCTACAATGGCATTGAATTTCTCTTGGAAATGCCACCCATCCTTTGACATCTGACACAGGCCTGACAGTGTGTATGGGCATCCTTGAACAAGGAAGGCCAATAAAATCCATACTGCAGCACCATAGCTGTTGTCTTTTTCCCACTGAAGTGGGCCCCACAGGCATTTTCATGGCACATGCTAAGAATATTGGGGAAATCACAGCCAAGGACACACTTCCTAATGATTTGGTCGACACAGTATTTGTATAGGCAAGGATCCTCCCAGAAAAAGTACTTGACTTGTGAGAAGAACAAGTCTTTGTCCATCTTGGATCAATGGGCAGGGATCATGCCTGCAGCAAGATAATTGACTATGTTGGCAAACCATGGGACAACAGCCTAGATGGGAAATAGTTGCTCATTAGGGTAAACATCTCTAACAGATGTAGTAGCGCATTCATCCAATAAAATCCTAGACAGGTGATCAGCCACCACATTTTCTACTCCCTTCTTGTCTTTGATTTCAAGATCAAACTCTTGCAGCAGCAGGATCCATCTAATCAACCTAGGTTTAGCATCTTTCATGGATAAAAGGTACTTGAGGGCAAAGTGGTCTATAAATATAATAATTTTATACTCGAGTAGGTAAGGTCTAAATTTGTCCACAGCAAAGACCACTACTAGCAGCTCTTTCTCTATCCTAGGACAGCACCTACAGCTAGGTCTGATGCATCACACATCAACTCGAAAGGGAGGGAGTAGTCAGGGGCTTGGATCACAGGAGCAGAGGTTAGATATTTCTTTAAGACCTCAAATGCCTCAAGGCACTCAGCAGTAAAATTAAATGGCACATCTTGGAACAACAAGTGGCACAATGGTTTTGTAAGACCTGAACTGTTTGACAGTTTTTGGTGGGGACAAGTTTGAGATTAAGTCAACCTTTGCTCTATCTACCTCAATGCCTCTATGGGAAATCACATGGCCATGCATAATGCCTTGGTTGACTATGAAGTGGCTATTTTCTCAGCTCAAGACCAAGTTGGTCTCCTCACATCTTTGAAGAACTGGGCTGAGGTGAAGCAAACACTGACTAAAACTGTCCCCAAACACAAAGAAATCATCCATAAAGATTTCTAAAAACTGGTCAATCATGTTCGAGAAAATAGCATTCATGCACCTTTGGAATGTGGTTGGGACATTGTACAGTCCAAATGGCATTCTTTTATAAGAAAAAGTGCCAAATGGACAGGTAAATATCGTCTTTTCTTTGTCCTGAGGATACACAAGTATCTGATTATAACCTAAGTGTCCATCAAGAAAGCAGTAGTATGCTTTCCCAACCAATTTATACAAAATCTGATCTATGAAGGGCAAGGGGAAGTGGTCTTTTCTGGTTTTGGAGTTGAGCTTCCTATAGTCAATGCAAACTCTCCAACCAGTGGTCTCCCTGGTTGGCATCAACTCCCTAGAATCAGAGGTGACAACTATTATACCAGATTTTTGGGGACCACTTGGATAGGTGATACCCATTCTGAATCTAAAATGGGGTATATGACTCCCGCATCTAACAGTTTCACCACCTCTTGCTTATGAGGATTCAGTTTTCTCTGCATTTCCCTTGAGGGTTTGGAACCCTCTTCTAGATGTATCTTGTGCATGCAAGTTTATGGATAAATCCCCCCTAAATCTGCTATTGTCTAGCCTATTGCTTTCTAGTGTCTCCTAAGCACCCACAATAATTACTCTTCCTGCTTACTAGTAAGAGAGGAAGCGATGACCACAAGAAGTTTGTTGTCCTGCCCCAAAAAGGCATATTTTAATGTGTCTGGCAGCTATTTAAGCTCCACATCAGGTGGACTCTCTATAGAAGGCAACAAAGGTGCCTTGGAGGTTTGAGGTAGGGGCAGCAATATGGGTCTCCAGATGGAATGTTGCACTAGGCCCATTGAAGACTCTATTGTGTTGCTATCTTCATTACTGTAATTTTGGTCCTCCTCCTGAACCTTAGTCCACACACTTTCAAAATCATAAAAAACTTTATTCCAATCCAGCAGATTGGATAAATTGTCCTCAACTAGGTCCTCTAGTACATCCACTGCAAAGCAATCCTTATTGTCCAGCTGAGGTTGCTTTGTAGTATTGTACACTAATTTAACCTTCACGTTCCCAAAGGTAACCTCCATCACCCCATACCTGCATTCAATGCAGGTATTGGCAGTGGCCAAAAATGGCCTACCCAAAATGACAGAGATACGGGTGCTACATTTTGAAGGTTCCATATCCAAGACCAAAAAATCAGTCGAGTAAACAACTTGTCCACCCCCACCAGCACATCCTCAACCACACCCATAGGCCTCCTCTCAGACCTATCAGCCAGCAGGAGCACAATAGGAGTTGGTTTCAGCTCCCCCAAACTTAGCTGCGCATATACTGAATATGGCAGCAGGCTTACACTGGTCCCAAGTCAAAGAGAGTCATGCTAATGGTGTGGTCTCCAATAATTCAGGGGATTGTAGGTTCCCCTGGGTCTTGCAATTTTATTAGTGTGGTAATAGACAACACAGATTTCACATTTTCAGCTGTAAAAACCTTCTTGGACAAATGGACTCTTGCTTTCCTCGTTTGTGTGCACAGGTCTTTAAGAAATTTGGCATAGGCAGGGACTTGTTTTATGGCATCAAGAAGAGGTAAATTGATCTTAACTTGCTTGAAAGTCTCTATCATTTCCTCTAAGTTGGCATTCCTCTTATCAAAAGGGGAAGGACCTTTAAGTGCATGAGGAAATGGAAGCTGGGGTACTATTGGTACCTCAGCTGCATGCCTAGCCACATCATCAGAAATTTTTTATTTATTTTCTTTGCTCATTTTTTTCTTTTTGTTAGGGCTTAACTACAGCCCCCTTATTTTGTTCTTGCTGGTCTCCAGCAGGGGGTGAGTCATTCCTCTCCTTTTCACTCATATTTTCCTCTTCTACACTCTCATTTGTCTACTTTCCTCCCTATCCACCTGGTTATCAATCACCCCGCCACTTCTAAGGGTAGTGATTGCCTTAGCCTCCTCATGAGTTGAGGATCCCTCACCAATCATAAACTGACCTTTGGGATTGGCCAAGGGTTGACTTGGCAGCCTGCCCTCCTCTCTTCTGGCCAAAGCATTGAAAATTTGGCCAAGCTGGTCCTCTATTTTCTTTATGCTTTGACTGTGAGAGTTTACAGTCTGTGATAGGGACCCCATGTTTTGCAGTGATGCCAAAACCTATTCTTCAAAAGAGGGGGATCTAGTCTGCTGTGGGGGCAAAGCCAGTTTGTTCTGCTGTGGGACTGACTGCTGGAAGGCTTGTATAGGTGCATAGCCCTGATTATATTATTGTTGTGGTCTATATGGTAATGCCAACTGCTGTTGTTGGGGTTGTTGATAATTGTCTTGTCTCCACTTCAAATTTGGGTGGTTTCTCCATTGACACCCAGCAGGTTGTTGTCTAAATGATTGGGCAGCATGGGCATGTTCTATGACCAATTCAGGGTATTGACATGTTGATGGACAGTCCTCAAGTAGGTGTGTGGGTGACTGGCATAACAGACATGCTTCTTCCACTTGTGCTGTTAGTCTAAGCTGCACCACACCCATTAATTTATCAAATTTCATGGTCAGGCTATCCACCTTTCTTTCCAAGTCACTGGGAACACTGACCTCATACATCTTTCCTCTAGAAATAACTTCTTTTCCCATTTTATAGGAGTCTCACTGTCATTTCTGGACAGAGTCTCTTGCTGCATGAAATTTTCACTGATGACCTCAAACATTTCCCAAGCCTCATAAGTTGTCTTATGGAGGTAAGTGCCTCCACATGAGGCATCCACCATATCCCTACTCTTGAAATCAATTCCTTGGTAGAAGCTCTGGATAGACTGCCACTTAAGAACTTGGTCGTGGGGACTATTGAGCACTAAAATATACCACTTTCTACCCCTTAACCTGACCTATGATGGACCTATGAGCATGTTAATAATGTCTTTTAAATGTTTTTTTATAGATAACAGTAAAATAAGAGATTAATGCTGCAATCCATGCTTTTGAAGCCAAGAAGAAGGAATTTTGTGTTTAGCAGTGGAGCTGATGGATTTATTGAAAAGGCACCATGGTGGTTCACACCATTGGGGCTTTTTAGCATGCTTTGGGGGCCTTGAAGACCTGCTGAGAGAGAGAGTGTTGAAGCCCAAAGGTTAACAAGGTGCTATGCAGTAATACAGCATTTTGTGTTTGTAGCAAGGCAGCACCTTGGATGGAAGACAACAGCAAATCAGCACCTCAAGGCATTCTATGCGAATAGGTGCAGAGCAATTCAAGTGGCATATTACACCTACAACATTAATGCACTTGAATACTTTAAGTGTTGAAGATCATCAACTCAAGCTGATGATGGAAGCCCATGAGCAGCACAGCTGCAAACTTGAAGAATTCGAGCAGATTAGAGGGCTGGTGCAGCCATTTGAGGTGTTTAAATGCAGCTTAAAATGAACTGCACAAGCTATTCTTTGTTGGAACTAAAGCACTTGAGTGGTTATGTAGCTAAAAGCAACCCCACGAGTGAATTGTAAAGCTGTTATGCACTGAAAATAGACTCCACGAGGGGTTGTTTTGAACTCCACGAGCTGCTATGTGTTAAAATTGAACCTGTCACAACCTATCGAATTGTTGTTTGAACCTGTCACAACCTATCGAATAGTTGTTTGAACCTGTCGAGAGGTTCTGATGCTGAAAATGAACCTATCAAGCATCCTGTCGAATGGTTGAATAAACCTGTCGAACTCCTGTTAGAACCTATCGAGAACCTATCGAATGCATATCTGAAGCCCATTCAACCTGTCGAACAGTTGCCTGAACCTCTCAAGATTAAAGTTCTGAAGCTCCAACCTATCGATGCACGGGTTCTAGCCATCTATATTTCACACATTGGGGGTATTTTGGGGAATCCAATTCTTCTAGGGCACACATCCCAATGTCCCATCCACCACAGGGATTTATCTCAGGTTCCATTAGCAAATATTAGTGGCCGACAGGGGCATTTTTGAGAGCTGCAAGAACACGTCAGCTGGGCACAAAACTCTGCACATGTGACAACAGTCCACATGCAATTTTCCTTGGCCGAAATGAAGACACCTCAGTTGTGCATAACAGAACTGAGTCCTCTGCTCTCTGATTGGCTGCAACTCAAAGCACACGGATCACTGCAAATGTATAAATAGAACTCCTTTCTGTTGTTTTTCTTTAGCAAGGAAAGTAGGAATAAAGGAATAGCCCAGTTCTCCTTAGCTCATTTAGGTTTAGTTTAGGTTTTATTTTTCCTTTTTCTCTTGCCCCTTCTCTCTCTCTAATCTAGCCTATTGGATTAGATCTAGATAAGCATTTCAGATCTGTTTTGTAATTGTAAATTGAGAGCTTCAACAACATTTGTAAATGGATTGGAGGTTGCACAGATTGCAGATCTGAGCTCAATAGGCTGTAAGATATTATTATAGTAATTGTGGGTTTTAACGGTGATTATGTTCTAAACTTCACTTTTTCATATTTGATTTCCCTGGATTAGATATTCTTGTGGATGCTTGAGCTTGTAGCCTAGCACCCACAGCATCTACAATAGCTTACCTGTTCCAATCAAGATCCTTGAATTGAAACAATCTCTGGGATGATTTGACCATTCGAGTGGACAGATCATAGCCTTAGGATTGCTTCAATTCTCTGGTTGAGAGTAGATTCTTATACCTTACATCTGAGCTTGTAGCCAGATGAAGGATTGTAGCAAATCTTTCCTATATATTGCCTTTGATTCAATTGATTTGCAATGAAAACCAGTCCCCAGCTGCCTATTTCTCACCATTTTCTCTTTTATTTTACCATCCATCTCCTTCAATCTTTGAGAATTAGTTATATATTTCAGCTTTGTAGATTAATTAGATCTAGTGACACCCAAAAAATTCTTCTTCTTTCCTTGTTTTCTAGGCTAGAATTGCCAGATCTGTAGCCAGATTTGGAGGTCTACTATATACCTTCTAGGTTTAAATCACTACTCCCTGTGGGACAAACTCTTACTTATTAAAACTTGCTACAAAGGACCCTGTATCTTGCAGGTCTAGCATATTTTAGATGTGCTGAATCCACCCTCTATTTTACTTTGATTTTATTTTCTTCAGCACCTAAAAATTCCCCAACAAGTTTTTGGCGCCGCTGCCTGAGTGTTTTGATCTAGATAGTAGATCTGAGTTTTTTATTTTTGGTAGATATCATTTTTTTAGTTTTTATTGCTGATTCATTTTTAAAATTTAAGAGTGCATTCCACCTATTTGATTAAATGTCTGCTACAATTTTTATACAGAAAACCTATTTTACTGCAGCAGAATTTATGATTTTTCTGAGTTTTTACTTTTTGCCTTCTAGATGTTTGAATAAATGCTGCTATAGCATTTTGTATTTTTGCATAATTGAGGCTATAGTTTAAGTTTTTCTTTAAGTTTTTGTCAATATGCTTGAATAAGGTACTGCTAGAGTTATTGAATTTTTACAGATCTGGAGTAGCTGCCAAACGAGGAGCAAATGGATTGCAGCAAGAGCAGATCTGCTTGAGTTTGCATCCCCTTCTCCTTTACATTCATTTTCTATTTTTAAATTTTTTAGACCAGCAATTTTGCTGTGTTTGCTATCATTCTAATTTTTGTATAACTCAACAAAACCAAATAAAAATTAGACAAAAATGAAAACAACAATAAAAATTTCTGTCATTTTTCAGTAGTAGTAAATAAGGGTTCTTGTTGAACCCGGGCTGATCCAAAACAAATAAAAAAATAGAAAATTATAAAAACATAAAAATATCTTCTAGATGGGTTGTTCTTCTTTGTTTTTATTCATTTTTCCCATCTGGACCTGCTGAGGTCATGGTTTTTCATTTTGAGGAATCATGTAGGATAATGAGCAGTGGATCATATGTTGTTTTGAATATTCAATGGACCCACTGATTTTATTTTCCTTCGAGATTTCTTCATCATTAATGGGTCTCAACTATGTATGAACCCTGTTTTTAATGTGTGCTTCCATGCTTCATTACTTAGAAATTCTTTTTTATTCATACACATCATCAACGCAGGGGTTAGTCTTATGAATCTTGCTTTTCACTGTATGTTATTCCTGCTGATCATTTTTAATCACTTAGATTCATAAGTAGTTGATTGGCTCAGGCTTTTGGGGTTTTCTTTGGGCTTAGGGGATTTATGATTTGGTCTTCAGATTTTAGGAATTTTAGTTTAAATTCTATTTTTAGATTGTTGATTTCTCTTTCTTAGGATAATGTGTCCTAGTTTTACTGATTTTATGTTTTTTTTCTATGATTATAGTTAGTTTCTAACTTTATTTTCCTATTTTTCATCTACAACTCTGTTTTTGTATCAACATTTTTCAGTTTTTATAGCTTTGTATTCAGTTCCTTACTTTATTTTTACTATTTTTCTGTTATTAGCATTAGTTCCCTGTCATTTGCATAGCAGTTCTAGCTTTATTTTACTGATTTTTCTGTTTTATCAGTAATTTCCTGCACTAGTATATCATTTTTTCCATTTTTCCGGCTCATATATTCAGTTTTGTTTTTTTTATTTTCTACTGCACATAGCTGCAATTTTTCTTCTTAGTTTTTCTTTCTTCTTTTACCCTGCTACCCGTAGTTTCTCATTGTGTAGAACATTGAGGACAATGTTCATCTTAGGTTTAGGGGCATGGCAGGTGTGCCAATGAAATAAGTTAATGCTTTGTGTAGCCATGTTGAAAAAGTTTTTGAAAAGAAAGTGATTTCCCACCTAATTTTTAGAAAAAAAGGAAATTAAAAACTTTTTAAAACTGAAATGAGCTATAGTTTTAATATTTTTCATAAAGAAAATGTCAAGAATTTTCAAAAATTGATGTTTAGTAAACCTGAAATGAGAGAAAACTATAAGAATACACCCCAGAAAATTTGATGGAAGGCCATACCCAGTGAGATTTGGGCCTGAAAAAAAATTTCTTCGAAGAGTGTCTTGGCAATTTTTCCACTCTAAGGACTTATTGGATCTAATTTTGATCACTAGAAGTTAGGCAAATCCAAGTTGAAACATCTTGACAGCATTCATGACATTGAAGACATGAGGTAAGGCCATCCTTTCGACAGTTTGAGCTTAAAATTTTCCACCTTTGAACTGCCCTTGATACACACCTTTTGAGCCTTAAAATTTCTAGTTTTCTTTGATGAAAACCAGAAAATTTGAACCCAAAACCTCGGTGACCTGATACACCCTGACCCTCACTCTGAGATTTCAGAAGGAAGAGTTGGTTTGATGGTTGGTTGAGAAGGAAGAAAGCACATTTGGTGGTGTTATGGCATTCCAACCCATAAAAAGAAAATTGGAGAAAAATACAAAAAGAAAAACATACAAAAAGGAAAGGAAAAATAGAAAATCAAAGAAAATGAATGAGAAAGAGAAGTCATTTCATTGAAAGACTGAAAAGAGGATTAGAAACTAGCCACTTCAAATCTAAAAATTCAAGAAGTAGATGGAATTGTGCTGAAATGAAGAAGGTGTTGTCTAGATCACCTCCTTACCTTGTTGATTTCTCAATTTTTAATCCCATTTTACCCGTTCATTCTTTATCAACTTCACCCATAAGCCACATTACAAACCAATAAAAAATTTTTACTGATCTGAAATTAATTGAGTTGTCATGTGGAGAAAAGGATTTGTTTGATCTATGGTGAAAAGAATTAGAAAATTTCTGAAATTAGAGCAATGCCTATGCTCATGCTTACAGTCCTATTTAAGGGCTGTAACTGCTCTTCAGCTGTGTGAAATGATGCACCCTTCTATTTTTGTTGTGAGTGACAGCCTCAGTAAGATTTAGGTCTGAAATCAAATTTGGTTGGGGCATTATCAAAACAGAATTCTTAAATTAAAGGTGAACTCTGCATCAATTTTCAGGCATAATGCCTTGATATGAACTGATTGATGATGAAGGAATTACAGCAGAATTTCAGGTTTTAAACTGATGATTTTTCTGCTGAAAATTCTCTAGAATTGAATGCACATGGTGTGAAATTTATTTTATTTCACTTAAACTCTGTTTTAGCATTTTGCATGAGTATTAGCTGATTTTATTGGAGAAGTTTGGCGGTACCTTCACTGAAAACCCTTAGGAGACTCCACTCCTCCACTTGGGATCACCTAGGGATTTAAAAGGCTTGGTGCATGTGCCAAATGCACCCGTGTTCCCTACGAAAGTGGCATTTTATTTCATAAGTTAGTTGTTTTAAATTTCACTTTGTTCAAGGACTAGCAAAGGTTAGGTTTGGGGGTGTGTTGAGCACTGAAATATACCACTTTCTACCCCTTAACCTGACCTATGATGGACCTTTGAGCATGTTAATAATGTCTTTTAAGTGTATTTTTATAGATAACAGCAAAATAAGAGCTTAATGCTACAATCCATGCTTTTGAAGCCAAGAAGAAGGAATTTTGTGTTTAGTAGTGGAGCTGATGAATTTATTGAAAAGGCACCATGGTGGTTCACACCATTGGGGCTTTTTAGCATGCTTTGGGGGCCTTGAAGACCTGCTGAGAGAGAGAGAGTGGTGAAGCCCAAAGGTTAACAAGGTGCTATGCAGTAATACAGCATTTTGTGTTTATAGCAAGGCAGCACCTTGGATGGAAGACAACAGCAAATCAGCACCTCAAGGCATCCTATGTGAACAGCTGTAGAGTAATTCAAGTCGCATATTACAGCTACAACATTAATGCACTCAAGTACTTTAAGTGTTGAAGATCATCTACTCGAGCTGATGATGGAAGCCCATGAGCAGCACAGCTGCAAACTTGAAGAATTCGAGCAGTTTAGAGGGCTGGTGCAGCCACTTGAGGTGTTTAAATGCAGCTTAAAATGAACTACACGAGCTATTCTTTGTTGAAACTAAATCACTTGAGTGGTTATGTAGCTAAAAGCAACCCCACGAGTGAATTGTAGAACTGTTATGTGCTGAAAATAGACTCCACGAGGGGTTGTTTTAAACTCCACGAGCTGCTATGTGTTAAAATTGAACCTGTCGCAACCTATCGAATGGTTATTTGAACATGTCGCAACCTATCGAATGGTTGTTTGAACCTATCGAGAGGTTCTGATGCTGAAAATGAACCTATCGAGCATCCTGTCGAATGGTTGAATGAACCTGTCGAACTCTTGTTAGAACCTATCGAGAACCTGTCGAATGCATATCTGAAGCCCATTCAACCTGTCGAACAGTTGTCTGAACCTCTCGAGATTGAAGTTCTGAAGCTCCAACCTATCGAGGCACGAGTTCCAGCCATCTATTTCACATGTTAGGGACATTTTGAGGATTCCAATGCTTTTAGGGCACACATCCCAATGTCCCACACATCTCTGGGATTTATCTAAGGTTCCATTAGCAAATATCAGTGGCCGGCAGGGGCATTTTTGAGAGCTACAAGAACACATCAGCTGGGCACAAAACTCTGCACATGGGACAACAGTCCACATGCAATTTTCCTTGGCCAAAATGAAGACCCCTCAACTGTGCATAACAGAACTGAGTCCTCTGCTCTCTGATTGGCTGCAACTCAAAGCACTCGGATCACTGCAAATCTATAAATAGAACTCCTTTTTGCTATTTTTCTTTAGCAAGGAAAGTAGGAACAAAGGAATAGCCTGGTTCTCCTTTGCTCATTTAGGTTTAGTTTAGGTTTTATTTTTTCTTTTTCTCTTCCCCCTTCTCTCTCTAATCCAGCCTATTGGATTAGATCTAGATAAGCATTTCAGATCTATTTTGTAATTATAAATTAAGAGCTTCAACAATATTTGTAAATGGGTTGGAGGTTGCACATATTGCAGATCGGAGCTCAATAGGTTGTAAGATGTTATTACAGTAATTGTGAGTTTTAAAGGTGATTCTGATCTAAACTTCACTTTTTCGTATTTGATTTCCCTAGATTGGATATTCCTGTGGATGCGTGAGCTTGTAGCCTGGCACCCACAACATCTTCAATAGCTTACCTGTTCCAATCAAGATCCTTGAATTGAAAGTGGGGAAATCTCTAAAATATCCTTGGATGTTGAGACAGGTTGCTGGAACCCGTACCTCGCGAGGATGAGTTGCTTGTTTTACCTATCGCATAGCCAGATTAGCTATTGAAGATTACCCATAAGGTTTAATTGTCGTGAATGTTACAGCTCCCGAGGATGAAGCTCCAGGTGGTTCAGGTCACGAGGATGTCACTAGGATGAATTATAGCTCTCCAGATTCTCGCGAGGATAGACTTTGAGCTTCACGCAGATGATCACCAAGACGGGATGCGCTTCTCGCGTGGTTGGCTTTGTCTTTGAAGCGCGCGAGATCTGCGTAAGAGTTCTGTGAAGAAAATCTTCTAGAGCTTTGATCCCCACAAGGTCTGCATGAGATGCCTTTCTTAAGCTTTTCTATAGTGCACCAACCGAGATCTGCACGAGCTTTTAAATGCTGCAGGTTTGAGATTCGCGAGATCTGCGCGAGGGGGCTTTTCTAGCAAATTGAACTACGTGAGGGTCCATTTGTGTTTCACTGTTGCTATGCACAACCTACTACTGTAGTCTCCTCTGCTAGGGTCAAACTTCCTTTCATCTATTGGACTTCCTGGGTTCACTTAGGCACTCCAAATGCTCACTATGGTGTGTACCACTATGGTGTATCCTCTGCTCTTAACTCAGCTGTCCTCCTTTGCTTCAATTCTCTCTTTGGCCTCCATAGCATGACAGTTGCACTAAGCTGCAATTTCATTATTAACTACAAAACACACTCAAAAGATGATTATTAATTGGCTCCAAGGTGTAGTAAAGGCTAGGTTAGGAGGTGAAAAATGGTATTTTTCGGTGAATAACAGACATCAACTATCATTTTGGCGGTGCAGCAGACCTTACGTATCTCTGCATCTACACCAATTGATACGTGCGCACGATGTGGAAAGCATCATAAAATAGAGGAAGATCGATTAGCATTGGGAACATATTTTAAATGTGGTGAGAAAGGACACCAAATCAAGAATTGCCCAAATATGCATCAGGGGCGGGTGACATCAACGTCTACTTCCGGACTGATTCTCCCTACAACTCAGGATCGTACCAGTGACGCATCGACACGAGATGCCCAAGTGAAAAATGAAGTTCCCCAAGGTATAGATTTATTATCAATTGTCAAGATTTTACTCTGCTCTTTAGATGCTGAATGCCCTTAGAATTAATGTTTACTTTTAGCACTTGAGGAATGTCATGACACCATCATACATGCATCTGATTAAATCACCTGCATGGCATAAACAGTTTACAATTTCAAAAGTTTAACTAAGTAGGTGATAATTATGATGGCAGACTTGAATCAATCGTGATAGTTAGGGTATAACTGTTGAAGGATAGGTTATTTAGTAAATCTGAAATTTGGTTGATGCCTATGAGCAATGATGTTTGCACCAAGACTTGTAAATAAATTTATACTTGACGGACATAATTGCGATGTTCTTCATTCAGATTAATAAATCATGAGTGATTAGTGTTCGGAAGCACTCCTTCCAACCTTGAGTGCGGTTGTTGATCACTGCAATTTTATGTGGAAATCCTTAGGGATTTGGAGGAATTGAAAATAATAATGTCGGTAGTTGACATGAGATATGGACGATTCAATTAAGGACTTAGGCCTTAATTTGAGGAATAATAGATTTCTTGGGGACTTCTCAATTCCCTATTGAATTGGTTGCCACAGCTGCAACTTTAGACTTTGTTCTCTCGTTATGGATTGTGCGATTTTCCATCACGTTTAATCCATAACTGATGGTTGTGGATCCATAGGGACGACATTCAGACTTAGTTATTATATTAATTGTGTTGGGGATTATGCACATGAAGAGACGAATAATCTTGACCTAACATGTATGTACGACCTTACTCTTGTACATCTAAATGGTATGCCATTGGGAATAGTCATTTCTAATCATCTCCTTGATTAAAAGATTGGATGTATTGCAATCGATTGTCCTTCCTTTTATAATTAGAATCGTATTTGAGTATTATAGGAATGATTAAATGCATAAATTTTGAAATTCAAGATCACTGTGGTAGGTTTCAAATAAACTCATTTTGGTGATGACTGCATATTTTTATAGACGTAGGGGATGGTGAACGTTGTATGCTTGTTATTGATAGTTAAACCAATTTTACTCTATGAAAATAGTGTATCCGATTGATAATTTTGAATTTTGGTGGACCTCGCACCTTTAGATTAATGGTTACGATTATTAGTTCATGATTAAAATCTTGGTGATTATATTGATTATACAGTAGTATTGAGTGTGCTAGTTAATAGTTGTCGGAATCCCCAATTTAACGTGAGTGTATATTTAGCTTTGTGGATGCGTTGTTATAATGAGTGCAATTATGGTTTCAAGTTTATCTATGGTAATGGCTAGTTGGGCTATGTAAAATTCTATGTATCCAAATCTAGGGGTCGCTATTAGCAATTCAAATTTGGTTATGAAAATGATGCATTGTCACTTATGGTTAATATCATTGTAGTGAAGGTATGTTGAGTTAGTAGTGAATTTTTAAGTGCTTGATAGTATGGTTGATCATGTTTATGGTTACAGTTTTGGATTACTGGTTCTAATCTGAAGGTCAATATATATTTCTTTATGGATATGTCCTTACCAACTATTTAGAGAGATACTTTGTTAAGTTGTGATAATGGTCTCTCATAATTACCTGTGTGCGAGTTGAGTGATCTATCTCTTTGACTCATGAGTGAGCACCAGTCCGGTTAGTGCGAGATGACATCCTTAGTGTAAAGCTCAGCAGATAGAATTGTTACCAGTGTGTTATCGATCTTCAGACAATGTATTGTAGTAAATCTCCATTTAACTCTGAGGCTTTGACCGTGTGTATAATTTTAATTCGTTGCTGCGTTCACTGTGTGTCATTTGAGTTTCACAAATGATTACTATATTGGATAACCAAGCATCACGTCGTGCATTTTCGAGGATGAAAATTCCTTTAAAGTGAGGAGATTATGATAACCCTGGTTTAGAGGACATCGAATCTTGATGAGGATACCCAGATGGGTGGTACCGAGAGATAGCTAGGCCCTCTTGCTTATATGTGTGTTAACATGATAAGTGTGTGTGAACACGATAAGTGTGCGTGATAAAAATGTGTGAACATTCATTGTGCTCTGGTACGATGAGATATCCATTCATTTCCTACTGGCCAACGGTGAAACGTAAAATATGTGTAAACATGATAAGTAATTCATGCAAATGTGTATGTGAATGTAATAAGCGTGAACATGAATGTGATAAGCAAGTATATGAAATCTTAAATATAATTATAAATTAAATTTTTTACACAGTCTGAAACTATAAGTTAGAATCTGCACATTTATTTAAGGTTTAGTATAACCAATCCATTGTGGTCCGGTACGGCAGGATATCCGTTCATTGTGCTCCGATACGACGGGATATCCGTTCATTATTCTTCGGTATGACGGGATATTCGTTTATTTCTTACCAGACAACGGTAATTTCATGAGATGATTCATTGAACGTCGATGGTTGGGATTCTCATTGGTATAATAACGTGGCTCCCAATGCTATATTTGCTTGGGGTGGTAATTTAAGTTATTGCTTTAAGAACAATAAGATGTGAAGAAGGAATGTGAAACAAAATATGAAATTTGCAAATAAGAATTTATAAAAAAATCAAATGATGTTTATAAAATTGTATTAAATTTTATTTTAATTAAATTCATGTTTTCTTTTTAAAAAAGATTGATTTGTGTGAAATGTGTTAGTCGTGAAACTTAGTCATGAAATCTATGTTTTGTGTTAATCGTAAATGCTTTTGATATGCCCCTATTGAGCTTAGATGTTAGCTCACCCCAACTATATGTCATAGGCATAGGTGTTGGTATGGATATGGTACTGGAGAAAGGAGCGAAATCTCTAGTTTGGGGAATTCTACCCTAGGTAAGTACTTGGACTAGGCACGTTTTGGGTTTGTATGATGGATTTTTGGGGTCTTTTAAATTTTGAACTTGGCATGTCCTAGGATTAAATACGATGTCAAGATTTATTTTGTATGTATATTTTGGAAGCCACTGTTTAGGTGATAGTCGGCCATCACCAATTGTTTCTTTTAGTCTTTTGTGGTGATATTATGTATAAAGATGAAGGTACTTAGATCTTCCTAGTGATATCTAAATTTTCATTTCAGCATACATATGATATCTACACCACCAGTGATGGCCAACCATCACCTAACAGTCATGTACAATAGCACGGAAGTACCAAGGCTAACTTACCAAAGTTTACAATGTACTAAATCTAAGATTCTGAAACTCTTACTAATCCTCAAGTCCTCAATCCTCAAGTCCGGCGTCCTGATAAGTGATATACCTGTGACGTATAGTCGGGGTGAGTTAACATCTAAGCTCAGTAGAAGAATCTCAAACTCAATTGACATTTTATCATATCATCGCACAGATTAAATGATGGAAGCAAAAACGAAACAGAGCAGATATTCAAGAATCGAAACAAATATGAAACAGAGTGGATATTCAATTTGAAACAAAAGCAGAAGCAGATTAGGTATGTAAGTTTCCATAACTCACCTCACATAGTATGTTAGAATTCTCTCATTCACATCTTACAGTGTATTCAAAAACTCCCTACTCACATCTCACAGTGACATATCTCTTAATTCCTCACACTCCAAATTCACCTTCTTTAGTACGTTCACATCTTCCAGTCCTCTTCTTACAATGTTCTGATTTCCAATTCATAGTTCACGGTGTTCTAATTTCTCGTTCAAATCTTATGTTCCAAATTTCTCGTTCATATCTTACAGTATTCAATTATCCTATTACAGTGGTCTAATCAATGTACGGTATGCAATATGTACGGATAACCCTTCGTACCAGTCCAGTCCGTTTACAATCATCCAGTCGGTGTCCAGTCAGTTTATGCAGTAAGTATGGAAAAACTCACCGTACTGGTCCAATATGCATGCAGTGTACAGTGTATACGGATAACCCACCCTACTAGTCCAGTCAATATATACAGTATGCAGTATGTACAGAAAAACTCACCGTACCGGTCCAGTATGCATGAAGGGTATAGTCACGTAGTCAATGTCTAGTCTACCAATATCAGAGTTAACGTTCAATCATTCATCTTACAAATTCGACAGTAATTCACAAATATCACTTTTCAGTCCAAATATTTGAATACAATCAGATCAACAAGTTCTAAATTCTTTGCTAAGATCACAACTTCACTCAAATAGATATCACATCAAATCAGATTCAAGGGATCAATTTATGTCGAGAGATAGCTGCTGAGAGTTATCAGAATTCTTGAATTATTACGGATGCGTATTATTAGCTTTGTGGATGCGTTTTTATTATGGGCTCAGTAATCGTATCAAGTTTATCGATGGCAAGGATTAGTTGGGCAATGTGAAATTTTATTAATAGATAAATTGCAATTGTCCCGTATTATGGTTAGATATTTTTGGGATAGAACTAGCATCAATTGGGTGACTCAAAATTTTCTCTGATTGATAGTATAAGTTTCATAAGTGATCGATTGTAGTAGATAGTACTATCCGAAATTTGCAGCTGTCTATTGGCAAATTCAACCTTGGTTATGGAAATGATGCAGTCATTAAGGGATAATTGGATGATCTGCTACGTTCGTAGTAAACTTGTAAGTGCTTGATGGTTTGGTGGGTTCTGATTATGATTTACAATTTCTGGATTAAAGGTTTTAATCACAGTGTTGATATATCTTTCTTATGGATATGTCAGTCCTAACTTGTGTGGAGGCACTTCGTTAAGTTGTGGAAGCGGTGTTTAGTAATTACCTGTGTGCGAGTTGAGCGATCTATCTTCTGTTTTATGTATCTTACGTTTTCTTCGACTCTTAAGTAAGCATCAATTAGTGAGAATTGGACATCCTCGGTGTCCAACTCAGCTGGTAAACTCTAAGGTTTTGACCATGTAAATAATTTCAATTCATTGCAGCGTTCACTGTGTGTAATTTGAGTTTCACTAATAATTACTATAATAGATAATCAAATGTCACATCATAAATTTTCGAGGAAGAAAATTCCTTTAAGGTGAGGAGATTGTGATAACCCTGGTTTAGAGGACGTTGAGTCTTGATGAGGATACCCAGATGGGTGGTGCCGAAAGATAGCTGTGGACCTTGGATTGATTTTGATATTTGGATATTTCAAATTTTGGATTCTTATAACTTTTGAAAAATGGTAACTTTTGGATAATCATCCATGTTGGTTGTATATGGTTTTGAATTAACACATAAACATAGGGATGGTTAAAATTTTAATAATGATAGTGTTAGATAATTCTAGGAATTAGAATGTGAATGTGAAAGAGTGGATAATTCTCGATTTTGAATGTGGATGTTAACAGGTAGAAAATTCTGGATGAGGGAATGTGAAGGACCTTGGGTCATTATGTGTATTCGGTTATTATGATTCCAATTGTGTTCGTACATGGATACGTCAATTTTGAAATTTTGTTTTGTGTGGATAAAGACACTAGGGTCAAAGTGACCAATCATTGAGTTGGAGATGAAATCCAATAGTTTTTCCATTGTTTTCATGGATGGGTAGTGGAGTACCTTGTACTCATTTAAGTAACTTTTGGATGTGAGGAATTTCGATATGAAGATGTATGGATTTTTATGCAGGTACTATTGTGGGTCCCATCTAACTAATTATTGCATTTGATATGAAATCTAATTGTATTTCAATTGTTTTATAGGTGTGTGATATGGGATGCTTTGTACACCTGTTTGGTAGATTTTGAATGGATTTAAGGGCAGGTTGTGAATGTGTGGAGGTAGAGCTACATTTTTTGTGCAGGTGATTGTGTGGAATACGCTAAGCATGATTTGAGGTAGGGGAATATTTTATATCATTTATATTGATACAAATGCATAGAAATTTTGATGTGATAAGTAAGGATGTGATTTTTATTTTGTTTGAGCTTTATACACTGATTTAAAGCATGCGATTTAAAATATGAAAAATGATAAGCACGTGTGTGTGTGTTAACATGACAAGTGTGTGTAAACACGATAAGTGTGCGTGATAAATATGTATAAATGTTCATTGTGCTCCGATACGGCGGGATATCCATTCATTTCTTATCAGCCAACGGTAAAATGAGAAATATGTGTAAACGTGCTAAGTAATTCGTGCAAATGTGAACGTGAATGTGATAAGCGTGAACGTGAATGTGATAAGCAAGTATATAAAATCCTAAATCTAATTATAAATTAAATCACTTTATACGGTGTGAAACTATAAGTTAGAATCCGCACATTTATTTAAGGTTCAGTATAAGAATCCATTGCGCTACAATACGACAGGATATCCGTTCATTGCGATCCGGTACAGTGGGATATCCGTTCATTGTGCTTCGATATGACATGATATCCGTTCATTTCTTATCGGCCAACGGTAATTTCATGATAAGGTTCATTGAACGACGATGGTTGGGATTTCCATCGGTATAATAACGTAGCTCCCAATGCTATATTTACTTGGGGTGATAATTTAAGTTAATTGCTTTAAGTACAATAACATGTGAAGAAAGAATGTGAAACAAAATATGAAATTTGTGAATAAGAATTTAGAAAATCAAATGACATTTATAAAATTGTGTTAAATTTCATTTTAATTAAATTCATGTTTTCTTGTTAAAGGATTTATTTATCTGAAAGGTGTTAAATCATGAAACTTAGTCATGGAATCCATGTTTTTGTGATAATATAAATGCTTTTGATATACCCCTATTGAGTTTAGATGTTAGGTCACCCTTCGAATATACGTCACAGGCATAGGTGTTGGTCTGGATCTAGTACCGGAGAAAAGAGCAAGATCTCCAGTTTAGGGTTTTCTACCCTAGGTGATGACATTAGCTGTGCACGTTTTAGGTTTGTATGATAGGTTTTTGGGGTCTTTTGGATTGTGGACGTGGTATGTCCTATGATTAAATATGATGTTAAGATTTGTTTTGTATGTACATTTTGGAAGGCACTGTTTAGGTGATGGTCGGGATCATCGGTGGTTTCTTTTAGCTTTTTGTATTAACGGTTATATATAAGGTAGAAAGATTTAGCTTTGCTTAATGATATCTAAATTTCCATTTCTGCATACATATGATATCTGCTTTGATTTCCGCATGATTATGTGTGATATACCAAGTAATTATGTATTCGGATTGTGAAGTGTGATCTGACAGTCCGATTTTCCCTGAGTTTAAGATGTAAGAATGAAAAAAAATATATTGTACAGGATTTTGTGGAAACGGGAAAATCGGGTGGCCTAAAAGAAATCACCGGTGATGGTCGACCATCACCTCAACAGTGGCTTCCAAACGTACATACAAAACAAATTTTAACAATATATTTTATCCCTGGACATATCAAGTCCAAATTCAAAGTCCTCATAAATTTACCATACAAACTCAAAACATGCCCAATCCAAGTCCTCACCTAGGGTAGAATTCCCCAAACGAGAGATCTTGTGCCTTACTCCAGTACCTGATCCTGATCTACACCATTATCTATGACGTATAGTCGAGGGATGAGCTAGCATCTAAGCTTAGTAAGAAAACATCAATAGCATGCATATTGTCACAACACACATATATCTTATGACATAATTCGAACATGCTTTTCAAACAAAGATTCACAATTTAAAGATATTTGACTTAAAGCAAAACTAATATCAAATACAGATTTCAAGGTTTAAACACATGATTTTCAAAACTTATTCTCATAACAAAAGAAAAACTTAAAATGATACTTAACTAAACTCTCGAACATATATAGCATCGAGAGACACAATATTATACTGATGGGAATACCCACCATCGTCATTCAATGAACCATTCGTATGATTCCCAAGTCCCTTTGTATGAGGGAAACTTGTGCCAAAGAAAATTTACCTATGCAACCGTGTGCTCTCGCAAGTCCGTCGCAACAATGCACTCTTTTTTACAAATTTAGATTCGTCACCCGGAGCTTTTGGTATCCCGGGAAACCTAAATCAATATTTGAAAGCACCGAAGTGCTAAAATATGACTCTGATCTGGTCTATGCCAAAAGCTCTTTGGTAGGGGTGTTCGTTTATCGATCGAAAATGTGTTAGACACCCGATCAACCTGCTCATAAGCGATCTCTACTTATGGCCAAAAAAAAAAAATAGCACTTTCTCTTACCCGAAGGCACTCCGATCCAATATACGCCCCCCGCAATCACTGAGATTTCGGCGGCGTAACGGCGCAAATTCAAGGATAGAGGAAAAGCAAAGAAGGTAGAGGAGTAGAGGGGAGAGCTAGAGCTCTCAAGCCCTTGTAGCACCGCCATGGACCTTCGCGTGGGTGCACTTCAATGAACTTTCAATAGCTTAAGGGGTTGGAAGATAGGTTCTAACCTCTAAAGCTTGATAGCTAAAGGGTAAGAGGAAGACGGCTAAGGGATCACTCTCACCTAAGCCTAAGGGCTTTTAATGGAAGATAGGACCTAAAGGATGATTTTGAATTCTGGAATTTATATGGGTTTTTGTACACCAAAGGGGAAGAGGGGATCTCTTAATCTCTTTCTCTCTCTTGAAAATTTTTCAAGCCATTTGCAAAGAGGGGTGCCTCTCTATTTATAGGAAAATGGGAGGTTAGAGGATACTTAAGTGCTAATAGGTTAGCAATTAAGTAATCTTCTAATCTAAGGTTTCCTAGGAAATTAAGAGCTTGGAAATGTAGGCAATGGGCTTCAATGATAGATGATAGGATAGGGGTTCAAATGACTAAAGGGTTGCACATATGGTAAATGAGGGTGCAACAGTCCTAATGAAACCCACTCTAAACATTGGGATGGTCAACAAGTCAAACCCCATAAGTCATTTTCGGAAAAATCCAAAAGTTACTATAGCTAAGCCTGGCATGTATATTATACACCTTTAAACCTGACTTTTGTAAGACCTTGAGCTATTTAATAACTGTTTTAATATTGTTTTACAGTTTAGGAATAAATATGCAGCATAGTGCATTTTTCCATGTAATAAGTGCCAATAAGAGGAAGTGGAGAACCATTGTTTAGAGTTGAGAGAAGACTGTTTTCACACATGAAGAAGAGTTGCTACTGTTAGGGTAAAATAGCAGAACAAAGAGTCTCCTGCAGCTACCTATTGAGTACTAGAGCTAAAAGAGGACTTTCAGTTGGAGTACATGGGAACAGTTGCATCTTGAGCAGATTAGAGGCTTCAAATACCTTCGGCAACAGCACTCCAAACTCAAGCATTCAAGTGCAGCAACATGTTCTTGGACCTGATGAACTATAGCAATCATCACATTGAGGACTTGAGCAGCTAGGAAGCTCAAGAATATTTGGAATGGGCACATTGCAGCAATCACCTCAGCAACGTATGAAGCTATGTGCACATTCATTTGGTTCACCATCTCAAGCAGCAGCAAGATATGGGATTAGCTGTACATTTTAGTTGTGTGCACCACCTACAACATCTGTAGCAGCTGAATACCAAAACAATTCAGCAACAGCCCACACATTAGCTACATACATCAGCAATGGAACTCGAGTTGTGCAAAGGTGATCCACTAGAATGAAGCCCCAAGTGAATAGCTTGAGTTGTTCAGCCTTGTACCAAACCTATTGAATGGTGCAATATTAAGGAAGAATGCTTATCGGGCAGTACAGGGCTGAAAGCTGATCTATCGAGTTCTACTATAGTTGTCATACAACCTCTCACATGGGGACCTAAAGCTGTAGGTTTCTGAAGTGCACTCCACGAGTTGAGGCATCCATCCTCTCGAATGGATCTTTGCAACACTTTATGATCCTAACGAGCTCTTCATTGCAACTGCCAATCAAACCCCTCGAAGTGACCAACAACCTATCGAGAGCTTTAATGCACAGACCTGTTGAATGGTACAAGGCTCTAACCTGTCGAGGTGTTCATGCAGTGAACTCCTTCCTCTCAAGCAAATGAGTTTTTCAACCTCTCGAGCAAGTGAACTCCTTCCTCTCAAGCAAATGAGTTCTTCAACCTCTCGAGCAAGTGCATTCCCTCATCCTCTCGAGTGGAACTTTCCTTCTCCATCCAACCTATCGAATCTATCCAGCATCCTCTCGAATTGCACTAGGAAGCCTTCAAGCAGTCCTCTCGAGTAGACTATTCAACCTCTCGAATAGAACATACCTGAAGCTGCTAGTTTCTTCAACCTCTCGAGATTGCTTCAGGTCCTCAGCAAACCTGTCAAGTTCAGCAAGCTAGTCACACCAACCTCTCGAGTAGATGACTTATTGCAGCAACCAACCTCACGAATGGTTCTATGAACCTCTCGAATGTATTGTTGAAGTTGCTGATGAACTTGTCAAACATCTACTCCAGCTCATTTCATGCTTTCAACCTCTCGAGAATTCAAGTACAACCCTCCAGCCTGTTGAATAGATTACTGATGCCCTCTTCATCTTCTCAAGCTGCTCAGAAACTTCTGCAACTTATACCACTCGGGTCCCAGCAGCCATCAACAGATGTGAGGAGTAGTTTTGGGAAATAACAATAGCTAATAAACTTGGGTTCCATCAGCAATTACCAGTGGACAACAAGGGTATTTTTGAGAACTCCAAAGCATAAGAGATAGCTGCCCACATGCAAACTGATTTTTTAAACCAAATCCTTGGCGGGAAGCAAACTACTTCAGTTGTATATAACTGAATGGATCTCTCTCTTCTCTCTAATTGGCTAGAATGCTAAACACATGGATTAGCATAAACTGAAATAAAATTCTCTCTTTCTGATTGGCTGCAACTCAACGTGCAAGGATCACTGCATATGTATAAATTTCGGCAAGGAGATGTGTGGATTGATGCACAGACTACAGATCTGAGAACAAGTTTATTCTAAGTAATTTTCATTCAATAAATTGTTGGTTTTAAAGTTCAAATTAAATCTATAGATCTTGTGGCTCCATTAGATTCTCAATCGGATTTATGTATTTGGGAATAGCCCATTCATTTATCCTTTAGATCTCTTGATTGCCATCTGATTTCCCTGGGTTTAATTGTAACAGATGCCCTAGTTTAAACTCTATAATCGACAAAGGACCTATCTAAGTGTTAGTGGTAGCCTCATAAATGTTGCTAGAAAACCCATATCATGTAATGCGTTTACACGTAAAATTAGACCATTCTATAATTGAGTCTAGTGTATTAGATCATACCCACAATGTTTATTCTATCTTACCTAGCATATAGGAGTTACACTACATCTCAGTTCAAACTAAACTAGCCATACACCTCCAAGTGTAAACCGCTGTACCTAAATATCCCAACAATATATATAACCCTTGTGTATAATCTTTTATTCAGGATAAACCTATTTTGGCTTATCTGCCTATACAATAAAATGTCCATATGGGCCTTGCATGATATCCCAGCCCAAAAGGCTTATACACTGAAATAGTATAGGAGACTTACACGCAAGTGATGCCTTGTTTGTCTTTTATGGGATACACTCAAACACTATGTGCTGCCTATGCATGGACTATTAACCTTAAAGAGCTTATCAGCTCCTTACTTCACCTCATGACTACATGATTGCGTGAGTCAACATACAAAGTCATGCACGCAAAGTGCAGTTAAACAATTATAAAAGGTAAAAGAGCCTTCTTCTTCCTGCTACTGCTTATAAGCTCACAGCAAATTCAAATTCAAATTCTATCACACACAGAAAAAGGAAAATCAGAAAATCAAAACTAAACTCGGCTGCTAACCCTTGTACACCTTTGGATTCCAAACCTTAGAACCTTAGATCACACAGTGACCCGACAATACAGTCACGTGAGTTCATTTCTCATTCTTTGAACTCAGCAAACTCAATACCAATTCGGCGTCGTCGTAACCTCGCATCCACCAAAAGGCATGTAGTTCATTTACACTAAAATTTTAGGGTCATTTATGCCAATTTTGCAAGACTTTAATTAACAGCTCTGAGCTCAGATTGTGTATGTGAAGTCTGAGTTCAGATTATGCGCGAATGTTTTGGAGTCAAGAATGTCATTGATTGCACTCCGAACCTCCCATACCAGTTTTACTAACTAGTTTTTGGTGTCTACAATAAAAGAAATATCAGATAGACCCTTATTTATGGTACAAAGGCCAGTAGACCAAGTGAATTCACAAGCAAAAGACAGCCTCAACAGACACCACGGCAAGCCATGTTCTCAGGCTCGTGTGTGTGTGATTATGATTTCATGTGTAGGCGTTGCATCCTTGGGTATGAACTGTGTGTATGGTGCTCCATATCTAGAGTCTAAGTGGCCCAGTAAACTACTAAAACCACTAAACTCATGTATGTACCTCCTAGGCCTTTGGTGCACATGACAACATCATCCCGATAGCTGAATGGCTGCATGCATACAAGTATAACTAGTAATACGCGAGCTCGAGATTTCGGTAGGGAGTTTACATTGTTCTTTTATATATTTTTTTCGAATTCATCACTGAGTAGCATGATAGTATAGGTATAATTATGCCTACATTAGCTTTGATCCCATATGCTAGTATGAGTTCAGTTGTTATGCATATACTAGTTCTGCTAGTCTAAGTATACTAATCTCTGATGATAGTAGATGTCATAGATGTATATACCTTGAACTTCGATACTCAATATAGGATTATCCTATCAATATGCCAATTCAGTTTACTGGATAGTATCTAAAGGTAGTTTTAAATGATTATTCTCATGTTGATTAGTCCTGACATGAGTGGAGTTGAAATGGATATGCTACTAATCAAAACATCAATTTTTTCTTTCTGGCTGAAGGCTTATGCTAAATGATATAATGATAACAGATATTGCTAAATCAGTTAGAAGGAATGATTCTGAGTAATGTTATATAGTGAAAAATATTACTATGTTTAGTATTGATATCTGCTCACGATGTTCTCATATACCATGCATTATTCTTGATGTCAAGTACCAATTGTGGTTCATTTCTGAACCAAGTGATCCTGCTAACTCGGGAGCTTGATGTTTCTTGGTCCAAGTGATCCCGCTAACTCAGGAGCTTGACAAGTGATCCCGCTAACTCGGAAGCTTGATTGTATTAGTCCAAGTGATTCCGCTAACTCGAAATCTTGAAAAGTGATCCCACTAACTCAAGAGTTTGATTTGATTCTTTCTTGTACATGTACGTTTTATATCTGATAGCTTGTTTAAGCTACAATATGTCAGCAGTCTAATTTTTGTTCAGCATGTTTCCTCGTATCCGTTACACCATGATTTCTTGCATTTATGATTGTTCAATATGTCAGCATGTACCTTATTTATGTTATACTTTATGCTTTGATTGGTACTTTATGCCTCGAGAAGTGAATTTGGTAATCTAACATATAAATTACCACTGTAAATTTCTCTACTGAGCTTTGATGATAGCTCATCCTACGACTTCAATGTCTTAGCTGTAAATCCCGATCCAAAGCACGACAGGGATCCTACTTACCAGCCGGATAAGGAGGAAGAGGAGTAGGACGAGGAGGAAGAATTTGCTAAAGAATTCTTTCCCAAATAGGTTTGAGAGAGAGAGAGATGTCTTTTAAACACTTGTATAAACCACGTATGATATTTTGTTCTGAGATGTTTTATACTTTATGTATAGGTTTTATTTCCATTATTTAGCTGACTGGTGGTCGTCATCAGTGGAAAGCTATACATCGTATTTGTTAGCCTTGTTTATAGATCTTGATGATTACTATTTAGAAAGCTATAGGATTATGTTAGGTGATCCGCTGACGCGACCTTTCCTATATAACGATAAAGGGAAATGTCGGGTTATCATAGGTGGTATAAAAGCTCTGGCATTAAGTCAGTTGGCGACTTAACTCTGGCATACACATATGGCAAAAGTGTCTGAATTTGTTTAGTGTTAGGATTTAGAGTGAGTTCATGTTTATCTGATCAAGTTGTTGCTTGATCATAATAGGTTGAGATGCCTCCAAGACGTGGACGAGGTAGAGGTAGACCACCGTTGCCTCATCGCACTGGGCCGAATGCGATTCCAGTGGCAGGCTATGAGCACGACACCGCCTCAGGAAGCGGTGAGAACGTGCATATAGCAGAAAGCCAAACGACTATGGAGAATGTTGCGGAGCCTACTCCTCCCGTCGTAAATGAGCATCAGATGGGGCCTGCTCCCGGAGTTGAGCAAAATGTGGGATAAAATCCACAGTTGATGGAAACCATGGTCAACACCATGGCCATGCTAGCAGAGAGATGACCCCCAGAGGGCTTTGCAGAGTTTGTACGACTCTGGCCGCCAAGTTTCTATGGTCAGCATGACTCCATGGAGGCTGAGAAATGGTTGACACAGATCGAGAAGGTGCTTCTACGGGTTAGATGCATTGAGGAAGAGAAAGTTAATTGGCATCCTATAAATTAGAGGGTGAATCAGAGCCCTAGTGGCAGTCTGTGTGCAGGACAAGAGTACCCAGAGTACCTTGGACTTGGGCCGCCTTCACTGAAGCCTTCAATGAAAAGTATTTTCTGGCACCAGAGCAATACTGGATGGAGGTTCAGTTTGCGACATTAGCACAGGGTCAAAGGACAGTGAGAGAGTACGAGGCCGAGTTCACTTGCCTTTCTTAGTTTACACCACTACTTGTAGCCACCGAGCTCATGAAGACACAAAAGTTTGAGTGGGGTTTAAAGCCCCTTATCAACGAGAGAATTTCATTGTTTCAAGAAACGACATAGGCAAATGTGATGAAGTTGGCCCCTGTAGCAAAAACTGATGCCGAGAATATGTTCAAAGGGAGAGAAGAAAAACATTAAGGCAGAAAAGCCCAAGCTCAGGCTTTTAGTTTCGGTCAAGCGAGCAAGAGACCACGCTACCCCATGTAACCAGCATTTTAAACTGTTGCAGTAGCTTATACATGGCCATAAAATCTCGCAAATCTACCACCATTATCACCTCAGATTCCACAGAATTCAAACCAACTTGCTTAGTCTGTATCTCGCATTTCACGAGCACGACCGGCAGTTTCATGCACGGGATCATATACAGCATCGTCGGCAGCATCAGCCGATATTTGTGGAAAGTGTGGGAAGGCACACAAGACAGACAAATGTCGTAAAGCGTCTGGTGCATGCTTTCGATGTGGAAAGATGGGACATCGAATCAAGGATTGTCCAGAGATGGCGGGCACGACATCAAAGACGGGACCTGTTTTACAATCTACGCGGCCTACGGTACAAGGCCGAGCTTATGCTGTAACTGCATAGGATGCATGAACCAACAATGATATCATTCAAGGTATGCATGCACATTATTTACTAAGTTCAAAGTTTCTTAAATTATCTTTTAGATAAAGAAGGTGCATCTAGTGAAATATATTATAACTGCGCATCTAGTACATTGTTTTGTTTTTGCTAAATTGATAATTCTGTATGCGTTAGGTATCTTGCAATTATATCCAAAGGATGCCTATTTGTGTTATGATGCACAAGTTTTGATAGATCTTGGATCTACACACTCATTTGTCACACCCTAGTTTAATGAAAAATTGAAGAAGTTGGGAGGCACTCCAGAACCTCTTGAATTTATTTTAGATGTGACACTTCCAACTAGGCAGTTTCTCACTACTGATCTGACGTATCGATCAATTATTATCCTGATCAAAGATTACTGGGAATACGAAGTAGTAGCCGACTTGATTTTACTGCCAATATAAGGATACGACGTAATCCTTGGCATGGATTGGATGTTCCACCATCATGCAAACGTTGACTATTGAAGGAAGCTTGTCTCTTTCCGCCCTCAAAATAAGAAATCAGCTAAAATTTTTGGAGTGTAGTCAACTAATCTCCCTTTTATATCAGCAATCCGACCACGATGATTAGTCGATGATGGTGCCCAAGGGTATATCGCCTTGATTCAAAGTCAAGATCAATAAGAGAAGAAAATTTCACTTTCAGATCTGTCGAATGCCTATGAATTCCCTAATGTTTTCCCTGATGAGTTGCCAGGATTACCGCCTGACAGGGAAGTGGAATTCACTATTGAGTTAGCCCCAGGTATCTAGCCAGTATCAAAGGCGTCGTATCGAATGGCACCAGCAGAGTTGAAAGAACTCAAGGAGCAGTTGCAAGAACTACTTAACAAAGGCTTTATTAGACCGAGTGTGTCTCCATGGGGCGCACCGATATTATTCATGACAAAGAAGGACGGTTTGATGCACCTCTGCATTGATCACCGTCAACTAAATAAGCTGATAATTAAGAATCGTTACCCGCTCCTCAGAATCGACGATCTCTTTGATTAGTTACAAGGAGCGCGATTCTTTTCAAAGATTAATTTGCGATTTGGGTATCACCAAATGAAGGTAAAAGTTAAAGATATTTTGAAGATAGCTTTTCGGACACAAGGTGGTCACTACGAGTTTCTCGTCATGCCCTTCGGGTTGACCAATGCACCTGCAGCATATATGGACTTAATGAACCGAGTCTTCAAGCCTTATCTCAATCAGTGTATCGTAGTATTCATCGACGATATACTCATCAACTCAAAGACGAAAGCAGAGCATGAGGATCATCTACGTCTTGCTTTGCAGATATTAATAGATTCGTAGTTGTATGACAAGTTTAGTAAATGTGACTTCTAGTTAAATCGAGTCAGTTTTCTAGGTCATATCATTTCTAAAGCCGGTATTATCATCGATCCTGCAAAGATTGAAGCTGTAGTGAAATGGAAGTAGCCACAAACAGTAACTGAGATCCAAAGCTTTCTAGGTCTCGCAGGGTATTACCGACATTTTGTTAAAGGGTTTTCACGGCTTGCTGGACCACTCACGCAGCTCACTCGAAAGAAGGTCAAATTCGAGTGGACTGAGGTGTGCAAACAGCATTTTCAGGAGTTGAAAAGGAGACTCACCTCCGCACTTGTATTAGCATTACCATCAAACAGTGGTGGTTTTATTGTCTTCAGCGATGCCTCATATAGTGGGTTAGGTTGTGTATTGAATCAATGGAAACGTGTGATTGCGTATGGTTCCCGTCAGTTGAAAGATCACGAAAAGAACCACCCCCCTCATGACCTGGAACTAGAAGCGGTCATTTTTGCGTTGAAAATCTAGAGGCACTACCTGTATGGTGAAACCTTCGAGATTTTCATGGATCATAAGAGTCTCAAGTATCTCTTTACCCAGAAAGATTTGAATTTGAGGTAGAGAAGGTGGATGGAATTTTTGAAGGACTATGAATGTTCTATTCGGTACTATCTCGGCAAAGCCAATGTCGTAGCTGATGCGCTCAATCGGAAATCATCTGCTCAGTTATCCCATCTTGTGACACGGCTACAAAGATGGAAATTACTCAATGACATAGTATCATCCAGTGCCACTCTTAGAGCAATGTCAACTGGAGGATTACTTGCTACAGTGATGATTCGATCTACACTCTTCAATAGGATCAGAGAACTCCAAATGCATGATGCAGAGCTTATTTCCATCAAACAAGGGGTACTCAGTGGGCTACAGCCAGACTTCTCGATTAAGGACAATGGGTCCTTATTGTTTCGAGGCCCAGTATGTGTACCTGATGATAGTGCCTTGTGTCAGGAATTCTTGAAGAGGCGCACAAGTCAGCATATGTCATCCATCCTAGTAGCATGAAAATGTATCAGGATTTAAAGAAGATATTTTAGTGGAGCGGCTTAAAGCGAGACGTGGCGGAACATGTTGCGAAATGTTTGACCTATCAGCAAGTGAAGGTTGAGCATAAGCACCCTGCTGGACTGTTACAGGCACTACCCATTCCAGAGTGGAAATGGGAGAACATTTCTATGGATTTCATTCTTGGTTTGTCTCGTACGTAGAAGGGTTATAATGCAATTTGGGTAATTATTGATCGTCTTACCAAATTAGCACATTTCTTACCCTATAGTACGCGCCATACAGTGTCAAAATTGGCTGAAGTTTATCTGAGAGATAGTCCGGCTACATGGGATACCCGTGAGTATCGTGTCAAATCGTGATCCTTTATATACCTCCCGATTCTGGCAGAATTTTCAAGAAGGAACGGGTTTCAAGTTGGAATTTAGTACTGCGTTTCATCCTCAAACCGACGGACAGACGGAGAGGGTGAATCAAGTTATAGAAGATATGTTAAGGGCCTATATGCTGAATTTCCAAGGATAATGGGATAAGCGCTTACCCTTGATAAAATTCGCATACAATAACAGCTTCCAATCGAGCATTGGCATGGCCCCATTTCAGGCACTGTATAGATGTTGATATAAATCTCCGATTAATTGGGAAGAAGCTAGAGAACATCTTATTTTGGGTCCTGACTTGATAGAAAGCACCAATGCAGTTGTTCATGTTATTAGGGAAAGACTGAAAAGTGCTCAGAGTCGGTAGAAAAGTTATGTCGATCTCAAAAGAACCAGTGTTGATTTTCAGGTAACTAACACACCTACAATGTTATTTATTCATGCATTCAATTACATATCTAGTAATTTTAACGTATACCGTACAGATTGGGGATCACGTCTTTTTCAAAATATCTCCGACAAAGGGCGAGATGCGATTTGGAAAACAAGGCAAGTTGAGTCCTCGTTACGTTGGACCATTCCTAGTTTTGGGCAGAGTGGGTGAGGTCTCATATCGAGTTGCGTTACCTCCACATTTATCCGGCGTACACTACGTATTCCATGTCTCTATGCTGAGGAAGTATGCCAGTGATCCAACACATGTTTGAATTATCAACCACTTGATATTCAGGAAGATTTAACAGTGACTGAAGAACCAAGTCAGATTTTGGACTGCAAAGATCAAATCTTGAGAATGAAATAAATCCCACTCGTATTGATCCAATGGAAGAATCATGGTTCTCATGAGGCTACCTGGGAATGCGAAGCTGCTATTCGCGCTCAGTATCCCCATTTATTTACCTAAAGTAAGTCACTTATTGCATTCAATAGAATAAATGCATATGATATAAACATGGTCGTCTATATTGTGATGCTATATATATATATATATATATATATATATATACTTTCTATTTCACTGAATTGGATGCAAAGTAAGTTTTTTTTTTATTTAACTAAAAATAGTTAAATTAGGTCCAACCTTAGGCTTAAACCTTCATTACTGAAATAGTTATAGTTAAATACATTAATGGTAACGTTGCATAGAAATCAAAAGATTTGATGTCCTTCTACCTTATACTTGGATACTCACATAATTTTTGTGATGCCAAATTCTATGTGACACATAAAATGTATCACAATTGTGACTCACAACCAAGCAAACTATACCCACACTTGGGCTTACATATTAACGCCTGAGTTAGACCAAGGTGAGACTAGATATTTTGTAGAAACAAAATACTTTAAAGCATATGTACACATTAAATTCATCAGCAAGTATTGTTTGTTATATGATACATCAGTATGTGTACCACATATAGGTGCCACTCATGTGTAATACAACACCGAAGGGCCTCAAAATCTGTGGAAGTCTAGATCTGAACACCTTGCCGCGGTAAGGAATAGCTGGCCGAGGAAAGCAAGTGCCGTGACAACCAGTGAAAATTTTAGTGGGGCCGATAAACCGAACCCCCAATTTTTATTATGTTTGATATGGTGGGATCTCTGGTTCTTTTCCCTCCCAAGTGTTATACAACTGATTTTTGAGTGGCCAAGCTCCCCGATTTCGCACCAAGATCGTTGCATGTCGGTAAATCGTGCTTGGCCAACCTCCTTCATCCCTAATTTTGATCGATTATTCCATACTTTGGTGTTCTTGTGAGGTAAAAACCCTCATTTCTGGTTTTGTTGGTTCTTTTCACTTTGATTAAATTATCATGCCTCCTAGGAAGATTATGGTATCGAAATATACGCCCGTACGCCCAAAGGCGACAGCGAAATTGAAGGGCAAAGTCCCATCAACATCCTAAGACCAAATCGATCCACCCATGGATCGTGAACAATTGTTCCATGGAGGGACATGAAGGCCATGGAACCAGAATGGTGTATTGACGATTCCTTGCTTGTACCAAACGACTTGACTGCATGGTCTATACGGTACATTGAACAGGTGCGCTTAGACGCCTTATATCAGCCCATCCATACCCATTTCTACCAATGCCTTGTTCGTCTCTTTTACCATAATTTAAAGGTTCCACCGATTGTCGCCCAATTAGAAACTGAAATCGATGGTCGCAAGTTTATTTTGGCCTACAAAACATAACTCAAGCTATGGATTATAATGCGAGTTTCAATGAAAGTCTCGTGCTACGAACCCCACGCTTAAAAGAGGTGAAATTCCATCACATCATGACCAAAATGACTGACGGACAGACCTCTTCTGCTCAAGGTCTTTCAGTCCGACGGAGTCAGTTACCACAAAATATGTGGTTTCTTAATTGTGTCTTTAGATGCAATCTCTACCCGATGCAGCATGAAAGAGAGCGTCGTGATGCTTTCTTACAAGCTTTATTTACAGTCTATGAAAATAGATGGGTGAACACCCCAAAGGTTGTATGGGAAGGCATGAAATAAGTCAATATCCATCTGCAGAGTAATGTCCCTAGTCCCAAGCCTGCATGCCCGTACCCACATTTAATCACTCGCCTTTTAGAGGGTCATCACGATGTCGTTAATAGGATCCCTTATCAAACCCCTCTTGGTGAAGAAATTCACACAGACAATATGCGGGTATTTACCCCTGCAATGTGGAAAAATATGTATCAACGATCACAACAGGCGGTGAAAAATTGCCTAGCACAACAAATGCGTGCTCCACCCCAACCATCCCAAGCTACACCATCCGCACCAAACCAAGACATTTCCACTTCCTCTCAAGCTCAAGCCGACCCAGTTCCCCCTTCGGGAGAGGCTTATACCATTGTCGATCTTGCGCGGCTCATGTGAGAAAACCATGAACAGACTCTTCAACAATTTGACAACCTTTATCAAAATCACTAGATGCTCCATCAACGGGTCATTATATTGAGGAGGCCACTAATATTATGATGGAGCATACCTTCCCGACTGCTGCAAGCCTTTACATCGGACGGGCACAAAATTATGTATCTGCATACACCCGTAATGCAGCCATGTTAGTGCCAGAGTTTCAGCAGCAGGATGTTGGACCATCCTCAGCTGGTCAGCAGTAGCCTAGTGCACAACCTGGTGAGTATATAACTCACAATTATATCAGTAGACTTTTATTTCTACTCCTGATTGGGTGTTAATTACTATATCAGACTGTGTGTATCTGTATATGTGTTGTACGTTGCTTTCTCATGTGCCACTTGATTATTGTTTCTGGTTTATTGATGGTATGCACCACTATGCCACTATCTAGTATTGATTTTGATTTGTGCATGCATATATCCACTGAGTGTGCTCATTATAGTGCTTACAACTCCACTCATGTCAGGACTAATCAACATGAGAATAATCATTTAAAACTGCCTTTAGATACTATCCAGTAAACTGAATTAGCATATTGATAGGATAATCTTATATCGAGTATCGAAGTTCAGGGTATATACATCTATGGCATCTACTATCATCAGAGATTAGTATACTTAGACTAGCAGAACTAGTATATGCATAACAACTAAACTCATACTAGCATATGGGATCAAAGCTAACATAGGCATAATTATACCTATACTATCATGCTACTCAGTGATGAATTCAAAAACAAAATATAAAAGAACAATGTAAACTCCCTAACGAAATCTCGAGCTCGCGTATTATTGGTTATACTTGTATGCATGTAGCCATTCAGCTATCAGGACAATCTTGTCATGTGCACCAAAGGCCTAGGAGGTACATTGTTAAGACCTGAAAAGTACCACTTTTCACCCTTCACTTAACCTTTAATTAGACCCATAGCTACCTTATAAGTCCTTGTTAAGTGTTTTATGTAGGTAATAACCAGCAGTGAAATAAGGCCAAGAATCCTGCTAAAGAGCCTATTTTGACACCAGAAGTCCCTAAGAAGGATGGACCAACGTTGATTGACTAAAGAGCTTGAAACAAGTAGAACACCGCAGACCTCTCTCAACCTGATTCGCTCACAATGAAGAGAGCTTTAGGAGACTGACTTTAGTGGGATGCAATTATCAGAAGAGAACTCCTCACACAGTTCTCGTGCCATTCAAGAAGAAAGAATCCTTGGGAAGGCAATGCCATCCTCGCGAAGATCAGTTAAGACCTGGAATCTCGTGCAGTTCAGAACCCATTATAGCCTCACGAGGTACCTCGCGAAGGCCAGTAAAGAGAAGTTCTCACGCTATCCAAATCAATCCTCGCGAAGATCAACCCAGCGATCGCACAGCTACCTCGCGACTGCTCGACCTCCAACCCCGCGACATCTGAGGCACTGATGTCTACTCAACCTCGCGACTGCCTGAAGAGCAAACCAAGCCAACCTCGTGACGGCTGAAGCTTCAATGTCAAACCATCCTCGCGAAGAGCAAGAGCTACCACGCGACAAGTCTAGGAAACAATGGCTACCTAGCAAAGCTCTGAACCTCAAACTTCCATCTCTTTAGCAGAGGACTTTCTGGGAATTTCTAGCGATTAGGGCACGCACTCCCATGCTCAAATCTCCATGCACGTGCCCCAAGGCATCGAAGGATCACTATTCGGCCACATGGTATCAATAAAATTAGGGTTTCCGGACCCTAATGCGCCGCCACACCACTGCTATAAATACCCACACTGAGCTTAGGTTTGGGGGAGCTTAGACTTTCTTTTCTTTCTACATCCTGGAATAGCAGGGAACACGTCTCATTTCTTGAAGACTTAATCTGAGATCATTTTGTTTTTCTTTTTGTAGTTGTAAGTAGTTTTCCTTTTCTTTTTCCTTCCCTCCATAGTCCAGCACTTGCTGGCTATGTCTTTGTATGTATTTTGAACTAGATTAATGAAAGTTCTGTAATAGGATCTGTACTTTGTGGGATTTGTGTTTGAATGTGAGATGCTCTGTGCAAGGTTGCTGCCTTGTGATCCGCCATTGCTTTGGCTGTGTTTCAAAGCAATGGAGGACTAATTCTAAGGGCCATTCAGATCTAAGTGACCTGTGTGTCTGGGCTATCATGGTCCTACAGCCTTAGCCCCACCACAGGACCCACTAGATCTGAAATCCCCATGGGAGCTTGAGCTGGTAGCCTTGTGACCATGGTGGTAGCAGCGATATTCTTGTTTTGTCTTAGGCTCCGTGAGGAGGATAACCTCTGGGATAGTCTGTGACAATTTAAGTGGACAGATTATAGCGTTAGGGTGATTCTAATCCACCGATCCAGAATGGATCCTTCTTCTTTACACCTGAGCTTGTAAAAGTCTGGTGAGAGATTGTACAGAGGCAGACTCCCCTATATTTTTATAGATCCACCATCAGATGTTGGATCTGATCTGGTTATAGAGATTGTAGGCTGGTGACTGGACCATTGTAGCCTCACTCAAGCAATGGACAGCTAGATCGAAGGTTGTACTCAATCTCTTACTGGTTCTATGTGTCTGGGCTATCATGGTCATATACAGGCTTAGCCCCACATATAGAGCTTTAGAGATTGAGGTTCCCTATGGATTCTTGAGCTGGTAGCCTGGATGAAATAGTGCTTATAATGATTTACTTGTTATGTTTTGACCCATCCCTGGATTGTGGTTCCCCTATAGGATAGTATGTGACCATTTCAGTGGGCAGGCTATAACCTTAAGGGTTGAGTCATGGCAGAGTGATGGGTTGAATCCTTTCTCCTCAGTGGTGATAATGTAGCCATTGGACAAGATTTCTATAACATCATATCTGAATCTGAGTTACAAAACTCCTCTGATTTGGGCTCAATAACATACTTCTCACCCTTTTATATTTATTTTCCACACTCCATCCATCCTCTCAACCCCTTCTGTAGTTTAGATATTAGGGTACCTTAGAATACTTAGAATAAGTGACCTTAAACTCCCCTCCTCTTAGGACTGCCAGATTTGTAGTCAGATCTGGAGGGACTACTAGAGATGGCTCCTTTGGAGTTGTAGGTCACCTTTTCCTATGGGACAAACACTTACTTATCAAAACTTGCTACAATGGGCCCTGTATCTTGTAGGTCTAGGATTTCTTACTTGTGCTGATTCCATCCCCTGTTTTACTCTTTCTTTGATTTTTAAATGACTTTTACCACCAACCAATAAAGCACAGCAACTGAGAGATTCCGCAACAAGTTTTTGGCGTCGTTGCCAAGAATAGATGATCTATTAGTATGGCGGATTCTGTGTGCTTACTTTATTGGTTGGTGGTGAAAGTCATTTAAAAATCAAAGAAAATAAGCAGGATAATAACACAACTCGAGTCTAGACGCAGAATCTTGTCCATATGTGAGTTGATAAAGTAAGTTGAGAAAAGGTGATCTGACTCAGAACCATCTCTGATCAGAATCTGATCTGAGTTTATCTAAACTACGAAGGACAAGGATGAATGAAATGTGGAAAAATAAATATAAAAAAGGGTGAGAAGTATATTAGTGAGCCAAGGTCAGAGAAGTGTTGTAACTCATATATCTGAGAGTAACCATCATGATGAGAGGATAATCATCAATCAACAAGTCATTGCATGATCTGAGTCTATAACATCAGCTCATGATTAGAGAAGGATATCAAGATCCTAAGGCTACAATCATTTTCATCAGCTATCCAGGTTATCCTCCTCATGGAGCCCAAGATAAAACAAGAATATCAGAGCTCCAGGTCACATGATCAGCTCCCATGTGAGCCAGTGGGTCTGTGGTGAACTGGCTGATTGTGACCATGATCTGATCTGAGCCATTAGAATCAATCCTCTATTGCTTTGAAACACAGCCAAAGCAATGGCGGATCATAAGGCAGCAGCCTTGTACAGAGCATCTCACACATAAACACCAATCCCATAAAGTGCAGATCCTATTACAGAACTTCCATTAATCTAATTCAAAATACATCCAAAGACATAGCCAGCAAGTGCTGGACTATGGAGAGAAGGAAAAGAGAAAAAGAAAATTACTTACAGCTAAAAAGAAAGAGAAAAGAAAAACGATCTGAGATATGTTCCCAGATACCTAAGCCTAAGCTAGGTATGGGATTATATAGTAGTCGGGTGGCGGCACCTTAGGGTTAGGAAACCCTAATTTTAATGATGCCACGTGGCCTAACAGTGATCCTTAGATGCCTCGAGGCGCGTGCATAGAGATTTGAGCGTGGGAGTGCGTGCCCTAATCGCTGGAAATTCCCATAAGGTCCTCTGCTGAAGAGATGGAAGTTTAGGTTTAGAGCTTTGCTAGGTAGCTGTAGTTTCCCAGACTTGTCGCGTGGTAGCTCTTTGCTCTTTGCTCTTCGCTAGGATGATTTTACATGGAAACTTTAGCAGTCGCGAGGTTGCCTTGGTTTGCTCTTCAGGCAGTCGCGCGGTAGATAATTGTGCTCTCGCAAGATTGGGCTTCACGAGGTTGAGTAGAAAACACAGTCTCAGGTGTCACGGGGTTGAAGTTCAAGCAGTCGTGAGGTTGCTCGGTCTTCGCTGGGCTGATCTTCGCGAGAGTGAATTTGAACAGCGCGAGAACTTTACGAGCACTTCTCTTTACTGGACTTCGTGAGTTACCTTGCGAGGCTTTAATGAGTTCTGAACTGCGCGAGGTTCTATGTCTTAATTGATCTTTGCGAGGATAGCTTTGCCTTCGCCAGGATGTTTTCTTTCTTGAATGGCACGAGAACTACGCGAGGAGTTCTTCTTCTGATATTTGCATCCCGCAGTGACTGCGCGACAGCTGCGTGAGGAATCTTCTGAATCTCTCTCTCCTCAGCCGTTCTGAGCAAACTGTGCGAGATTGAGAGAGGTCTGCTTTGAACTTCGTGACACTACGCGATGTGTTCTACCCTTGAGCTTCGCGAGAGCTGCGCGAGTTTGAGTTTCTGAAACTCTTCATTCACTCATCTGCGTAAGAGGTTGCTGTAAAGTCTTGGGAAGCTCAGTTGAACTACGCGAGGCATATTTCTCCTGAATCCTCTAAAGCTTGGGTCAGCTGCGCGAGGCTCATTTCATGTCTGGATTCAGAGTTCATTCTTCTGAGGGATTTTTGGTGCCAAAGCAGGCTCCTTAACAACATTCCTGGCCTTATTTTACTGCTGATTATTACCTACACAAAATACTTAACAGAAACTTATTAGGTGGCTAAGGGTCTAATCAAAGGTTAAGGGGTGAAAAGTGGTACTTTTCAGGTCTTAACAGTAAACCCTTAATTTTTGTATTCCTAGTATTCTTTGCAAATGTGAATAATTGATACTGCTGACATAATTTTGAACCTTTCTTGCAGATCTAGACAGCAGCAGTGAAGGACAGTTGGACTGTAATTAGAGCTAAGCTACCTCTGTTTGCAAACTCTCTGACTTTTAAAACTCTATCTATCTTTCTTAAAAAAATTTCCTAGCAGTATCTAGGATAGTTTTGAATGTATTATTTGAATAGCTGTAAATTAGTTAGATAAATGTGTTAATTGTATAGATACCTTGCTGCTGGTGTGCTTGTATGCTAGGGAGGAGATCTCTCAGCCCTACTTTAGAGCCTCTTAACCCTTAGTTAGAAAGGGAAAGGAGACTTAGAAGAGACAGGCACACCACAAGAGAGCCCCCAAGTGAATCTGTGATAGCAATTATGGGTGAGGAACAACCCAGAACCCTCAAGGAGTTGAATGCTCCGGATGACTATAACTCCCCTTTTAGCATTCAATTCCCTGATGTTCAAGGGAACTATGAAATCAAAACTTCAATCATCCAGATGCTGCCCTCTTTCCATGGGCTTAGCAAGGAGGACCCTTACAAGTATATTGACCAGTTCTTGGCCTTGTGTTCCACTTTTAATATCACTGGTTTAGGACCTGAGGCTACTAGGCTCAAACTCTTTCCCTTCTCTCTGAAGGATAGGGCCTGTACCTGGCTGACCACTCTTCCCAACAATAGCATTGCTTCATGGAAAGACCTGCAGACCAAGTTCTACCTTGAGACCAAAACTAGCCAGTTGAGGAAAGAGATTCTTGCTTTTGCTCAATCCCCAACTGAGGATTTTAACCAGTCCTGGGATAGGTTTAAGGAAATGCTCAAACAATGCCCCCACCACAAGATCCCAGAGTGGCAGCTTGTACAAAGCTTCTACAATGGGATTGATGAGAAAAATAGAGATATGGTCGATGCCTCTTGTGGTGGATCCTACATGCACAAGACTGCTGAAGAGGCATAGGAATTGTTTGAGGTGATTAGTGAGAATGCTTTTCAAAAGCCATCCCTAGCAAGAACTGGTCAGGAAACTGAGTCAAAGGTGGAGCCTGCTACTGGATCAAGAGGAAAAGTTTATGAGGTTTTTGGGAACAATGACCTGCAGCTGCATATGGCAAACCTCTCTATGAAGTTTGACAAATTACTGACTGTGATGCAGCCCAGAAGGGCTGCTCATGTGGCTGAGGCATGTCTGATATGCCAGTCCCCACAGCACACAGTGGAGGAATGTCCATCTGCAGGGCAATTTCCTGAATTGGTTTTAGAACATACTGCTGCTGCTCAATCTTATGGCCAGCAATAATCTGGGGGCTACAATAGACAACCATATGGATACCAGCACCAAAATGCTAGTTACCAATGGAGAGACCACCCAAATCTGAGGTGGAGGCAAGACAACTACATGCAGCCCTAGCAGATGTTGGCCCTACCACAAAGGCCACAACAGCAGTTCAATCAAGGGAATGCCCCTAGGTCTAACTTCCAGCACCATCAGCAGCCCCATCATTAACAAAATCAATTGGTCTTACCCCCTTCTCAACCTAGAAATACTTCTTTCGAGGACCAGGTCTTGACCTCACTGCAAAACCTGGGTTCCTTGGCTCAGACTGTGAATTCTCTTGGTCAGAGCATGAAGAAGATGGAAGAGCAGATTGGCCAACTAGCGAATACCCTAGCCAAAAGAGAAGAGGGAAGGTTGCCCAGTCAACCAGTGGTGAATCCCAAGGGCCAATTTTTGATTGGTGAAGGATCCTCAAACCCTGAAGGGGATCTTTCATTGAATTGATGATAAGAACTGTGCACCTTTGTATGATATGTACTTTACAGTTCAGAGGAAGTTGTAGTGATCTTGTTGGAATCTGAGTCTAGTACTTTATGCCTACTTTTATTCCTGTTCCCCTTGTTTGCTAATTTCAAATGATTGAATGATGATGGTATTATTTGAATGCTTTTCATGATGTGTGAATTTAATGCTTTGAGAGTATGGGAATTTTTTTGAATGTTTTATAATGCTTATGGGTGTCCCTGGAAGTGATCCTGTGAGAGAATCCACCCATAAAATAAAGGTCAAGAGGCTGACTGTGGGTGAGTGAATGCTAACTCTGTTAAGCCATCGCGGGGTTCTGAATTTTGGTTTGGTCTCCTCTCGCGCAGTTCATAAAGAATTACTTTGCTTTGCTGTCGCGAGTTTCAGATATAGCTGGGTGGGCTGCCTCGCGCAGTTTAAATGGACATCTAATCTCGCGATCCATTAATGCCTATCCAGCGAGCGGATATTTTCAAAGCGTGTCGAGCCTCGCGATATTTAAATCCCACCCCGCGCTGCTTTTCTTTACTGCTTTCTCTTTCCTCTCCTCCCAGCGAAACCCTAGCTCCCACTCCTCTCAATCTCTCTCCTCCAGCATCCTGTCTATAGTTCATTGCTCACTTTGAAATTCTGGATTTTTGTTCTTAAAGCTTCCATCAACAGTTGCCCCCTGCTAGGAGCTCTTGCGATCTATCGTGCATTAAATTGAACAGAACCCTAACTTTTAGGGTAAGACTCAGCTCTTAATCTTTCCTTTCAAAATTTCAACTGCACACTCACCAAGGAGAATCTTGATGGCTCCTAAAAGTGCACCTGTTAATAGAGTCAGGGACCAGGCCACCGTGGAGCCTGCCCCTAAGAAAGCCAAGTCCTCTACGGCACAACAAAAAGGGAAGGAGGTGGTTCCTGAGGTGGCTGCAAAAACACCTGATTACTCTACTCCCTTTGAGCTCCTCATTTCCATTCCCTTAAAGCCTGAAGCCATTTTTGATATATCTTTCTTTAAATCGGCGGGTTGTCAAGACTTTTGCCATTGAGTTCTTCACATAAAGGCTGGTTTGTTCCCCTTGATGCAAATGATTCCTGCACTAGCCTATCCTAGGTTAGTGCAACTCTTTTACCAGCACCTTAGGATCAGACCAGACACACATGGGCAGCCAGGCCTCCTTGTGTTAGTTGACAATTTTGAGATGCTGCTTAACCCAGCGTTGATTGCTGAAGTCATGGGCATCCCTGCCATTTTTTATCCCAACTACGGTTATGGTGCCCCTGTGAGTGCCCCCCTTGATACCATTGCCTAGGCCATTACCAGAGGCTTGAAGGCCACAGGAAGCTCCATCAGAAGAAGAGATTTGGATCCCAAGCTGCTGTTCATCGATCAAGTGCTAAAGAAGAATATCTACTACTCCGGCCATTAGCAAGAGAGGAGGACACCAATTGCTGATGCTCTCTATTCCTTCTCTCTGGGCCATGGATTTAATGCTGCATGGTTGATTTTTGAGGCCATGAAAGATATGATGGTGAAGCTTGGGCTGCAAAAGAAGATCCACACTCTCCCCTATGGAAGACTTATCACCAAATTACTTCTGAAGGGAGGGTACAAGATACCAGTGGGGGAGTTATCTGCTGACTAAATTGTTAAGACCTGAAAAGTACCACTTTTCACCCCTTAACTTAACCTTTGATTAGACCCTTAGCCACCTAATAAGTTCTTGTTAAGTGTTTTATGTAGGCTAGGAATCCTGTTAAGGAGCCTGCTTTGGCACCAGAAATCCCTCAGAAGAATGAACTCTGAATCCAGACCTGAAATGAGCCTCACGCAGTTGACCCAAGCTTTAGAGGATTCAAGAGAAATATGCCTCGCACAGTTCAACTGAGCTTCCCAAGACTTTATAGCAACCTCTCGCGCAGATGAGTGACTGAAGAGCTTCAGAAACTCAAAATTGCACAGCTCTCATGAAGCTCAAGAGTAGAACGCATCGCGCAGTGTTGCGCAGTTCAAAGCCGACCTCTCTCAATCTTGCGCAGTTCGCGCAGAACGGCTGAGGAGAGAGAGTTTTAGAAGATTCCTCGCGCAGCTATCGCGTAGTCGCCACGGGATGTAATTATCAGAAGAACTCCTCTCATAGTTCTTGCGCCATTCAAGAAAGAAAACATCCTGGCGAAGGCAAAGCCAACCTCGTGAAGATCAAGTAAGACATAGAACCTCGTGCAGTTCAGAACTCAGTAAAGCCTCGCGAGGTAACTCGCGAAGTCCAGTAAAGAGAAGTGCTCGCGAAGTTCTTGCACTGCTCAAATTCACTCTCACGAAGATCAGCCGAGTGAAGACCTCGCGACCTCGCGACTGCTTGAACTTCAACCCCGAGACACCTGAGACTGTGTTTTCTTCTCAACCTCGCGAAGCCCAACCCAGCGAGAGCACAATTCTCTACCGCACGACTGCCTGAAGAGCAAACCAAGGCAACCTCGTGACGGCTAAAGCTTCAGTGTCAAATCATCCTAGCGAAGAGCAAAGAGCTACCACGTGACAAGTCTAGGAAACTACAGCTACCTAGCAAAGCTCTGAACCTAAACTTCCATCTCTTCAGCAGAGGACCTTTTAGGTATTTCCAGCAATTAGGCCACGCACTCCCACGCTCAAATCTCGGCGCACGTGCCCTGAGGCATTCAAGGATCATTGTTAGGCCAAGTGGCATCATTAAAATTTGGGTTTTCTAACCCTAATGCGCCGCCACCCCACTGCTATATAAACCCATACCTAGCTTAGGTTTAGGTATCTGGGAACACATCTCAGATCATTTTTCTTTTCTCTTTCTTTTTAGCTGTAAGTAGTTTTTCTTTTTCTCTTTCCTTCTCTCCATAGTCCAGCACTTGCTGGCTATGCCTTTGTATGTGTTTTTGAATTAGATCAATGGAAATTCTGTAATAGGATCTGTATTTTATGGGATTTATGTTTGAATGTGAGATGCTCTGTGCAAGGCTGCTGCCTTGTGATCCGCCATTGCTTTGGCTGTATTTCAAAGCAATGGAGGACTGATTATAAGGGCCATTCAGATCCAAGTGACCTGTGTGTCTAGGATATCATGGTCCTACAGCCTTAGCCCCACCACAGGACCCACTAGATCTGAAATCCCCATGGGAGCTTGAGCTGGTAGCCTTTTGAGCATGGTAGTAGCAGCGATATTCTTGTTTTGTTTTGGGCTCCGTGAGGAGGATAACCTCTGGGATAGTCTGTGACCATTTAAGTGGACAGATTATAGCCTTAAGGTGATTCTAATCCACCGATCCAAGATGGATCCTTCTTCTTTACACCTGAGCTTGTAGAAGTCTGGTGAGAGATTGTACAGAGGCAGACTCCCCTATATTTGTATAGATCCACCATCAGATGTTAGATCTGATCTGGTTATAGAGATTGTAGGCTAGTGACTGGACCATTGTAGTCTCACTCAAGCAATGGACAGCTAGATCGAAGGTTGTACTCAATCTCTTGCTGGTTCTATGTGTCTGGGCTATCATGGTCCTACAGCCTTAGCCCCACATATAGAACTTTAGAGATTGAGGTTCCCTATGGATTCTTGAGCTGGTAGCCTGGATAAAATAGTGCCTGCAATGATTTACTTGTTGTGTTTTGGCCCATCCCTGGATAGTGGCTCCCCTATGGGATAATCTATGACCATTTGAGTGGATAAGTTATAGCCTTAAGGGTGGAATCATGGCAGAATGATGGGTTGGATCCTTTCTCCTTAGTGGTGATAATGTAGCCTCTGGACAGGATTTCTATAACATCATATCTGAATCTGAGTTACAAAACTTCTCTAACCTTGGCTCAATAATATACTTCTCACCCTTTTTATATTTATTTTCCACACTCCATCCATCCTCTCAACCCTTTCTGTAGTTTAGACATTAGAATACTTAGAATAAGTGACCTTAAACTCCCCTCCTTTTAGGACTGCCAGATCTGTAATCAGATCTGGAGGGACTACTAGAGATGGCTCCCTTGGAGCTGTAGATCACCTTTCCCTTTGGGGCAAACTCTTACTTATCAAAACTTGCTACAATGGACCCTGTATCTTACAGGTTTAGGACTTCTGAGTTGTGCTGAATTCATCCCCTGTTTTACTCTTTCTTTGATTTTTAAATGACTTTCACCACCAACCAATAATGTAAGCACTCAGAGTCCACCAACACTCACTCCCACCACTTTTCCCAAAAGACAATGGGGGATCAACAGAAGTCTAATGGATCCCCAAAAGAAGAAGAAGAAGGCTGAAGCGCAGGTTATTTCTGAGCAAGGAGAGGGAGCTGCTGTGGCAAAGGCCACCCCTGCCCCCAAAAAGAAGGCTAAAGCCCCTGCTCCAAAGAAGGTGGTGCGAGCTTCTGTCACCTCTGCTTCCGCAGCAATACCTCCATCCACCACACTTGCCTCTCCATTAGTTTCTTCACCTATTCCATCTCTCTCTTTCCCTCTCTTATCTCCTTTTTCCATTCCACCTCCCACTGTGATTCGTTCCTGGGTGGAAAGTGTTGAACCCCATGACAACACTCCCCCTTCACCCACCTTACCTCAATACACAGCCCCAGTATCTCCAACATCATTTGACCTCAACCCTGACAGTCCTCCCTTGATAACATACCTTAAAAAGAAAACCTCTCACACAACCCCTGCCTTATCTTTACCTACTCCCACCTCCCCTGTCATTCCAACTGACACACCCCATATCGACCAACCCTTAGTCCAACCCCTCCCAACTACATCTTCACTCCACGATCTTGACTTTAACCTAGCCACCACTTCCGGGTATCAAGCCTTCATGACTACCTTGCTTGATACCTTACCCACCCATGACATCCCTCTCCCAGATTCCCCACATCACTCACCAGACCTTTCATCTTCTCCCCCTACAACTTTCCATCATGCCCCCACTTCCCCGTTCCAACCTGTTCCCTCCTATCCTCATACTCCCCCCAACCAACTTCAGATACCCTTACCCATATTCTTTCCCTCATACATGACCTCCAGACCCAGCTATCCACCACAACACAAACACAAGTCCAAATGCAGACTGACATAACCAACATGCAATCCACCCTTCAAACATTGACAAACCCACCAATCCCTACACAACCTCCTACCACCCCATTGATCCAACCCCCTTCCACCTCTGACTCCACAGTTACACCAGCCCTCACCCAATTAGACCTATCTACACCCTTCACACTCCATGACACCATACCCCACCACTCCTTCCCCGCTCTACCTATCCTTCCCCCACTAATATTACCTCCCACCAACACTGCTGCTATCCATACAGACCCCATTCCCTTCCCATCCACCTTTCCCATTCAACCCCACCTATTTGCAACCCCACCACTTCCATTTCGACCCTTCACCATTCCTTTCTTCCCTTACCCAGAACCATCCACATCCACTGACCTTCCTTCATTCCACTTTCCACCCATACCTTCCATTCCACCTCTCCTCCCACCCCCTCCTCAATTCACTAACCATTCAACACAGACTACCCCAGCCACTTCCTCCCCTCCCCTTGACTTCATCCCTCCAGCACCCACTCTTCCCCTACAGGATCACTCACCTTCTACTTCTTCCACTCCATTTCTACCCATCTTACCCAGACACTCCTATTACACCCCTCCCTACTTCACCCTCCTCCATGCCATGAGGGACAATGCCTATATCCAGAGGGATGTTCTCAATGGCATGGCCCAACTTTGACAAGCCATCGAATACCCATTGCTACAGAAAATGAGTGATTTGAAGCTTGCTCACAGCGAGCAACTAAGGGATATTTCCAAGGGGTGGGAGGCAATTTTGGAGACACTCAATGCGAACAAGGCTGCGACAACTTATTACAGAATGACTACTGAGATTGAAAAAGCCAATGCAAAAAGGGTGAAAAAGCACAACATGTTATTAGAAAGGAAACAGAACAATGCTCAAGAGATCAAACGACTCAGTAAGGAGCTTGCGGATACCAATCTCCTGTAGGCTAACAAGAAAATTGATATTTTGAAACAGAGGGTTGCCTTCCTACTATCCCAACCAATACAAGCCACCCCTCTCGCCACAGCACCCCCTGAGGCCCCATCCTCTTCTACACAACCTGGCCCATCTTCTTCCACTCCCCCTACCCCTACACCTACACAACCTGTTCCCCCACCTCCTACAACCCCAACTCAGGTACCTCCTCCTGTTCCTCCTCAAATGCCTACTGCAGTACCTACACAACCTGTTGCTCTTGCTAAAGTTCCTACTATAGCTCCTGCTCCTGTCTCAATGCCCCCCCTGTTCCCTCTCCTGCTCCCAAAAGAAAACGCACTCCTTCCAAGAAAACTCCCACTTCCAAAAGAGCCACTGCAGCCCAAAAAGGAAAACGGTCAGCCCCTTCATCCCCACCTCCAAAGGTCACCAGGGCTTCTGCTCAGGATGATCCCCATGGTCGCCTACTTTCTAAAGACGAACGTAGACAGGTTGCTGCTGCCCTTGGATTGGATCCCACTGAGCTTTTTCCTTCTGACTTAGAATCTGATTCCGTACCACCTAGGGATCCCAGTGCCCATCCTACTTCTGCTGCTCCTTCATCCGGCCCTGCTAAACAATCTTACCCTCAGCGAAGGAAGGTTGCTGCCAAGAGGACTACTCCCCCAAGTGGCTCTTTGAAAATTATAAAAGACAAATCTGCCCAGTCTGAGGAGGCACCACCAATAAGCCAGCCAGTGAAAGGGAAGAGCCTTGCCATTCCTGCAACCCAAGAACAAGAATAATCTTTTGTGGCTCCCCCTAAGCTTCCTAAAGGGAAAAGTGCTCCCCTGCCTCCGGTGAAAGCAAAAGCTAAATCCCCTGTTGTCCCTCCTGATCCAGCACCAGCTCAATCCCATCTTATTCCCCCTCCGGCCCAGTAAGGGCAAGCCTCCAAAGGTAAGGGCCCCAAAGGAAAATCCCCCCTCAAACCCCCTGAGCCAACCACTGATAAATCTTTCGAGATCTCTCCTGAACCAAAGAGGAGAAAAATGAGGGTCAGGGCTCCAACCATACCCAAAACTGCCGACCAAAGAAAGGCTGAGATAGAACGAAGGAAGAAGGAGGAGGCTTACCTTCAAGAACATGCCAAGAAGATGGGTTGGGACAAGTTTTGAGCCAGATTCTGACTAGATTGTACCTAGGATTTTATCTGTTGTGCACTCTTTTGCTTCTATTTTCTTATAGTTTGTACACTTCTCATTTCTAATAGATTTTATTCCCCTGTCATTACTATCTTGCTTTGTCTGTTGTGTGTTGTGTTTCTTGTTCTGGTCTTTTATGCTTTAACAAATCTGTTGCACAGACACCTTTGCACCAGTGAGGACACTGCTCCTCATAGGTTTGGGGTTGTGGTAGGCAGACCTTGCCAATGGAATAGTTAACCTAAGTGCAGCAGACTCATCTGAGTAATATGGAAATGGACCTCTGTTCACTTAAAGAATCATGAAAATAAGAAATTTAAAATTTTTGCAAACTTTTGACATTATAAACTTTTAATATTCCACATTTCCATGTTAATATCACCAAGTAAACTTACTTGTATCAGCACTTAGTGAATCAGTAGAGAGAGAAAAATGTGAGGACATACTTAAAGGTTCAAAGGAAGACCATAACCAGTGAGAATTGGGCCTATATAAAAAAATTTCCATCTTTTGAAGAGTAACCAAGGCAACCTTTCTAGTTCTAAAGACTGACTGAGTCACTGTGCTCACTAGAAGTTAGGTAACTCCAAGTTGAAAAACTGACAGTACTCATGAGACTTAGGAAAGGATCAAGGCCTTTTCTTGGACAGTTTGAGCCCAACAAGACCAACCCTTAAGCAACTGCCCTTGTCCATACCCCCTTTGAGCTTCAAATCCTAAATTTCTTCAAAATACACCTGAGTACTTGAACCTGAACCTACAAACCTGCTTCAGCCTACCCTCACTCTGAGAATTCAGAAGGTAAAGGAGAAAAGGTTGGAAATAGACCAGCTATGGTCAACATTAAGTGAATGGAAAGAAATACCTCAAATCCGACAGTATGGCAACTGAGAACATAGTGGCATTTCTGAAAAACATAAACAAAAATAAAAAGAAGAAAATTCCATCAAAAAGAAGCAAAAATAATAATGAAGAGGAGTAAGGGAGGAGTCGAGAGGAATTTTCACTGGAAAATCAAAATCAAGAGGAGAAACTGATCACTTCAAATCTGAAAATCTCAAAGAAGATGAAGGGAGCTGAATTCAAGAAGGTGAAGTCATGAATCACCTCTGTCACCTACTGATTTCTCAATTTTGAACCCCTTCTCAACCCTCCATTCTTTCAACACCACTCCATAAGCCACATTACAGCCTAGTTAAAAGCCCTTGTGATCTAAAGTTGAGTGAGCTGTCATGTGAAGATAAAGAGTTATCCAATCTATGGTGAGGAACTGCCAATGATGTCAGCACTTAAGAACTCTGCCTATGCTCATGCTTACAGACCCATTTGGGGGATGTAACTGCTCTTGAGCCTGTGAGAAAATGAGCCCCTCAACAAAACCCTCATGAGAGTATGCCCTACAAAGTTTTTGGGTCTGAACTTGAATGCACTATGTATGACCTTAACCTAATTTTTGATCTGAGGAGGGGCTCAGTGCTGGCACACACGTGCAGTTTTCTGTGATTGTAAACTAATTGGAAATGTTGAGCATTCATGAGAAGTTTATGCTGTTTAAATTACTGTGTAACCAATGAATTAAATTTCTTGTATGATTAATGATTCAAGAGTAAACTAAGTCTGCCCCTTGACTACCCACTGGATGATAGCACTTTTGTTAACTATTTCATTGAAGAAGTTTGTGGGTGTCTTCACTGAAAACCCTCAGGAGACTTCACTCCTCCACTAGGGATCACCTAGGGGTTTAAAAGGCTTGGTACATATGCTAAATGTATCTGTGCTCCCTACGAAAGTGGCATTTAATTTTTATGGTAGGTTTAATGTAGCTTTGCTAAGGGACTAGCAAAGATTAGGTTTGGGGGTGTGTTAAGACGTGAAAAGTACCACTTTTCACCCCTTAACTTAACCTTTGATTAGACCCATAGCCACCTAATAAGTCCTTGTTAAGTGTTTTATGTAGGTAATAACCAGCAGTGAAATAAGGCCAAGAATCCTACTAAAGAGCCTATTTTAGCACCAGAAGTTCCTCATAAGGATGGACTCTGAATCCAGACCTGAAATGAGCCTTGCACAGTCTAGCTAAGCTTCCCAAGACTTTACAACAACTTCTCGCGTACTTGATTGACTAAAGAGCTTCAGAAACATAAACTCGCGCAGCTATCGCAAAACTCAAGAGTAGAACACCTTGCGCAGTTCAAAGCAGACCTCTCTCAACCTCGCACAGTTCGCTCACAACGGCTGAGAAGAGAGAGCTTCAGGAGACTCCTCGCGTAGCTGTCGCGCAGTGGCCGCGGGATGTAATTATCAGAAGAGAACTCATCGCGCAATTCTCGCGCCATTCAAGAAGAAAGCATCCTTGCGAAGGCAATGCCATCCTCGCGAATATCAGTTAAGACCTAGAATCTCACGTAGTTTAGAACCCATTATAACCCTGCGAGGTACCTCGCGAAGGCCAGTAAAGAGAAGTTCTCACACTATTCAAATCTGTCCTCGTGAAGATCAACCCAGCAATTGTGCAACTACCTCGCGACTGCTCGAGCTCCAACCCCGCGACATCTGAGGCTTTGATGTCTACTCAACCTCGCGACTGCCTGAAGAGCAAACCAAGCCAACCTGGCGATGGCTGAAGCTTCAATGTCAAACCATCCTCGCGAAGAGCAAGAGCTACCACGTGACAAGTCTGGGAAACAATGGCTACCTAGCGAAGCTCTGAACTTCAAACTTTCATCTCTTCAGCAGAGGACTTTCTAAGAATTTCCAGCGATTAGGGCACGCACTCCCACGCTCAAATCTCTGTGCACATGCCCTAAGGCATCGAAGGATCACTATTCGGCCATGTGGCATCATTAAAATTAGGGTTTCCTATGCACCGCCACACCACTGCTATAAATACCCACACTTAGCTTAGGTTTGGGAGAGCTTAGACTTTCTTTTCTTTCTACATCCTAGAATAGCTGGGAACACGTCTCATTTCTTGGAGACTTGATCTGAGATCATTTTGTTTTTCTTTTTGTAGTTGTAAGTAGTTTTCCTTTTCCTTTTCCTTCCCTCCATAGTCCAGCACTTGCTGGCTATGTCTTTGTATGCATTTTGAACTAGATTAATGGAAGTTCTGTAATAGGATCTGTACTTTGTGGGATTTGTGTTTGAATGTGAGATGCTCTGTGCAAGGCTGTTGCCTTGTGATCCGCCATTGCTTTGGCTATGTTTCAAAGCAATGGAGGATTGATTCTAAGGGCCATTCAGATCCAAGTGACCTGTGTGTCTGGGCTATCATGGTCCTATACAGCCTTAGCCCCACCACAGGACCCACTAGATCTGAAATCCTAATGGGAGCTTTAGCTAGTAGCCTGGTAACCATGGTGGTGGCAGCAATATTCTTATTTTTTCTTGAGCTCCGTGAGGAGGATAGCCTCTGGGATAGTCTGTGACCATTCAAGTGGACAGGTTATAGCCTTAGGGTGATTCTAATACACCGATCCAAGATGGATCCTTCTTCTTTACACCTGAGCTTGTAGAAGCCTGGTGGGAGATTGTACAGAGGCAGACTCCCCTGTACTGATATAGATCTGCCATTAGATGTTGGATCTGATCTGGTTATAGAGATTGTAGGCTTGTGACTGAACCATTGTAGCCTCACACAAGCAATGGACAGCTAGATTGAAGGTTGTACTCAATCGCTTGCTGGTTCTATGTGTCTGGGCTATCATGGTCCTATACAGCCTTAGCCCCACACATAGAGCTTTAGAGGTTGAGGTTCCCTATGGATTCTTGAGCTAGTAGCCTGGATGAAATAGTGCCTGTAATGATTTACTTGTTATGTTTTGACCCATCCCTGGATTGTGGTTCCCCTATGGGATAGTCTGTGACCATTTGAGTGGGCAGGTTATAACCTTAAGGGTTGAGTCATGGCAGAGTGATGGGTTGAATCCTTTCTCCTCAGTGGTGATAATGTAGCCATTGGACAAGATTTCTATAACATCAGATCTGAATTTGAGTTACAAAACTCCTCTGATCTGGGATCAATAACATACTTCTCACCCTTTTATATTTAGTTTCCGCACTCCATCCATCCTCTCAACCCCTTCTGTAGTTTAGACATTAGAGTACCTTAAAATACTTAGAATAAATTACCTTAAACTCCCCTCCTCTTAGGACTGCCAGATCTGTAGTCAGATCTGGAGGGACTACTAGAGATGGCTCCTTTGGAGCTGTAGATCACCTTTCCATGTGGGACAAACTCTTACTTATCAAAACTTGCTACAATGGACCCTGTATCTTGCAGGTCTAGGATTTCTTAGTTGTGCTGATTCCATCCCCTGTTTTACTCTTTCTTTGATTTTTAAATGACTTTTACCACCAACCAATAAAGCACAGCAACTGAGAGATTCCGCAACATACATTCATGAGTTTAGTGGTTTTAGTAGTTTATTGGGCCACTTAGACTTTAGATATGGAGCACCATACACACAGTTCATACCCAAGGATGCAATGCCTACACATGACAACATAAGCACACACACACGGGCCCAGACATATGCTTGCCTCGACAAGCCACAAGGTTGCCACGGTAAGCTCACCAGCTGAGCACCTTGCAGTGGTAAGCCTGAGAACATGGCTTGCCGTGGTGCCTGTTGAGGCTCTCTTTTGCTTGTGAATTCACTTGGTCTACTTGCCTTTGTACCATAAATAAGGGTCTATCTAATATTTATTTTATTGTAGACACCAAAAACAAGTTAGTACAATTAGTATGGGAGGTTCGGAGTGCAATCAATGGCATTCTTGACTCCGAAACATTCATGCATAATCTGAACTCAGACTTCACGTACACAATCTGACACAGACTGTGCATTCCCACAGCCAGAGCATAAAAAAGATTGAGTACCAGCTTGGTCATCTCTCTAATGCTCTAACTAAAAGGGAAGAGGGCAGACTCCCCAACCAACCAATAACTAATCCTAAGGGATTACACATGATGGGTGAATCTTCTTTCAAAGAAGATAGCAGATAACAAGGTTGTTTTTGAAACAACAAGAGGTGCAGAAGGACAAGGCAACAAGGTTCCTTACTACAATTTCAGATTTAGGCATACTAATTTTTTTTGTAAAATAATAAAAACAAACAAAAAAATAAAAGAAAATATAAACACAAACAATAATTTCTGATTTGTTTTTCAATCTTGTTTGTATTCTTCAGCAGTAGTAAATAAGGGCTGTTGTTGATGCCCCGGCTGATAAAAAAAACAAATAATATATATATATATACATAAAAAAAAATCCAGATTCAGATGGGCTGTTTTCTTTTACTGTCATTCATATCATCTGGAACTACTGAGATCAGGGTTCTTAAATTTTGGGAGAATCATGAAAGTTAATGAGCAGTGGATCATATTCTGTTTTAAAAATTCAATGGAGCCTCTGAATTCATTCACTTTCAAGATTCTTCACTGTTAATGGGTCTCAGCTGTGTATGAATCCTGCTTTTAAATGTGTGCATCCTTACTGACATTACTTTAAAATTCATATTGATTCATACACATCCACAACGTAGAACTCACCTCAACACAGACTTTCCTTGATACTTAGCACAACTGATTGTAGGATTTTGTCTTAGGATTTTCTATTTTAGAAATTTTGTTTTCAGTTTAAATGTTGTTTTTAGTTTGCAGTTTTTTCATTCTTAGGATATATGTGTGTATTATTTTACTGATTTTCTTCTTTTTTGTATGTTTGACTTTGTTTTGTTGTTTTTCTGTGTTTGCAGGAATTTTTCTTCCATGTGTAAAAGCATTCTTTCTATTTTTCTGTCCATATATTCAGTTTTGAACTTTTTCTTCTTTGTTGCATATAGCTTTAATTTTGTTGTTCATTTTTCTTTCTTATTTTACTTTGTTACCCCTAGCTACTCATTGTGCAAACATTGAGGACAATGTTCATCTTAGGTTTGGGGGTATGGCAAGGTGTACTAATAGAATTGTTAATGCTAGTGCAGCAGTGTTGGATAAAATTTTTGAAAATAAAGTGAATTTCCAACCTGATTTTTGAAAAAAAGAGGAAATTAAAAACTTTTTAAAACTAAAATTTGTTGTAGCTCTAACACTTTCATGAAGCAGATGTCAAGAATTTTCCAAATTGGTGCTTAGTGAACCTGAAAAGAGAGAAAATTGTAAGGATATACCCCAGAAATTTTATGGAAGACCATACCCAGTGAGATTTGAGCCAGTAAAAATTTCTTTTGAAGAGTGTTTTTGGCAAATTTTTCTTCTCTAAGGACTGATTGAACCAATTATTTTTCATTAGAAGTTATACACTCCAAATTGAAATAGCTTGACAGTACTCATGACATTAAAGACATGATGTAAGGCCATCCCTTGGACAGTTTGAGCTAAAGATCCCTACCCTTTGAACTGCCCTTGATGCACACCATTTGAGAATTTAAACCCAGAGAATTTCTGGGGTATATCCAAATCTTAGTGACCTGATGCAGCTTAACCCTCATCATGAGATTTTAGAAGGTAAAGGTGAAGGAGTTGAAGAAGGTAGAGTTGGCTTGACATTTTGTGGAAGGAAAAGAAAGCACATTTGAAGGCAGCTGTGTATCAATGGTGGAGCTGTGGCATTCCAACCCATATAAAATAATGAGAAAAATACAAAAGAAAAGCATACAAAAAGAAAAAGAAAAATAGAAAAGTAAAATAAAAATATGAAAGAGAAGTCATTTCATTGGAAATTTTGAAAAAGAAGAGAAGAAGCTGGTCACTTTGGCTCTGAAAATTTTTAAAAGAAGATGGAATTGTGCGGAGATGAAGGTGTGTGCACCACCTCCTTACCTTACTGATTTTTCAATTTTGAATCCCTCTTTACCCATTGATTCTTTATAGAACTTTACCCATAAGCCACATTACAACCCAATAAAAAGACTCTACTGATCTGAAATTGATTGAGTTGTCATGTGGAGATGAGGAGCTGTGTAATCTATGGTGAAAAGAGTTAGAAGATTTTAAGAATTAGAGCACAGCCTATGCTCATGCTTGTAGTCCTATTTGAGAGCTTTAACTACTCTTGAGCTATGTGAAATGAGGCACCCTTCATGTTTATTTTGAGTGATAGCCCTGGTGAGACTTGGGTCTGAAATTGAATTTTTTAGGGGCAGTATCAAAACAGAATTCTCAAATTAATTGTAAGCTTTGCATTAATTTTCACACACAACACCCTTGACATGAGCTGATTGATGGTGAAGGAATTACAGCAGAAGTTCAATTTTAAAATACTATTTTATTGCTGAGAATCCTCCAAAAAGTTAAATGAGTAAGGTGTGGAATAAATTTTATTTTGTTTGACCTCTGTTTTAACATTTTGCACTGATATTAACTAATTTTGTTGGAGAAGTTTGTGGGTACCTTCACTGGAAACCCTCAGGAGACTTCACTCCTCCACTAGGGATCACCTAGGGGTTTAAAAGACTTGGTGCATATGCTAAATGCATCCGTGTTCCCTACAAAAGTGGCATTTAGTTTTGTAGGTTAATTATTTTAAATTTCACTTTGCTCGAGGAACAGCAAAGATTAGGTGTGGGGTGTGTTAGTTACTGATTAATACCATTTTATACACCATTAAACCTAACTTTTGTAAGACCTTGAGCTATTTAATAGTTGTTTTAATATAGTTTTGCAGTTTAGGAATAAATATGCAGCATAGTGCATTTTTCCATGTAATAAGTGCTTATAAGAGGAAGTGGAGAACCATTGTTTAGAGTTGAGAGAAGAGTGTTTTCACACATGAAGAAGAGTTGCTATTGTTAGGGTAAAATAGCAGAACAAAGAGTCTCCTGCAGCTACCTATTGAGAACTTGAGCTAAGAGAGAACTTTCAGTTGGAGTACATGGGAACGGTTGCATCTTGAGAAGATTAGAGGCTTCAAATACCTCCTGCAACATCACTCCAAACTCAAGCATTCAAGTGCAGCAGCATGTTCTTGGACCTGATGAACTATAGCAGCCATCACATTGAGGACTTGAGCAGCTAGGAAGCTCAGCAATATCTGGAATGGGCACATTGCAGTAATCACCTCAGCAACATATGAAGTTATGTGCACATTCATTTGGTTCACCAACTCAAGCAGTAGCAAGATATGGGATTAGCTGTACATTTTAGCTGTGTGCATCACCTACAACATCTACGATAGCTGAACACCAAAACAATTCAGTAGTAGCACACACATTAGCTACATACATCAGCAATGGAACTCGAGCTATGCAAAGGTGATCCACTAGAATGAAGCCCCAAGTGAATAGCTTGAGCTGTTCGGCCTTGTACCCAACCTATCAAATGGTGCAATATTAAGGAAGAATGCTTATCGGGCAGTATAGGGCTGAAAGCTGATCTATCGAGTTCTGCTATAGCTGTCATACAATCTCTCGAATGGGGACTTGGAGCTGCAGATTTCTGAAGTGCACTCCACGAGTTGAGACATCCATCCTCTCGAATGGATCTTTGCAGCAATTTATCATCCTAACGAGCTCTTCATTGCAGCTGCCAATCCAACCTCTTGAAGTGACCAGCAGCTTGTCGAGAGCTTAATTGCACAGACCTGTTGAATGGTACAAGACTCTAACTCCTTCCTCTCGAGCAGATGAGTTCTTCAACCTCTCGAACAAGTGCATTCCCTCATCCTCTCGAGTGGTGCTTTCCATCTCTAGCCAACCTATCGAATCTATCTAGCACCCTCTCGAATTGCACCAGGAAGCCTTCAAGCAGTCCTCTCGAGTAAACTATTCAACCTTTCAAATAGAACAAACCTGGAGCTACTGGTTTCTTCAACCTCTCGAGATTGCTTCAGGTCTTCAGCAAACCTGTCGAGTTCAGTAAGCTAGTCACACCAACCTCTCGAGTAGATGACTTATTGTAGCAACCAACCTCATGAATGGTTCTATGAACCTCTCGAATGTATTGCTGAAGTTGTTGATGAACTTGTCAAACATCTACTCCAGCTCATTTCATGCTTTCAACCCCTCGAGAATTCAAGTACAGCCCTCCAGTCTGTTGAACAGATTGCTGATGCCCTCTTCATCTTCTCAAGCTACTGAGAAACTTCTGCAACTTATACCACTCGGGTCCCAGCAGTCATCAACAGATGTGAGGGGTAGTTTTGGAAAATAACAACAGCTAATAAACTTGGGTTCCATCAGCAATTACCAGTGGACAACAAGGTTATTTTTTAGAACTCCAAAGCGCAAGAGATAGCTGCCCACATGCAAACTGATTTTTCAAACCAAATCCTTGGCAGGAAGCAAACTACTTCAGCTGTATATAACTGAATAGATCTCTCTTCTCTCTGATTGGCTAGAATGCTAAACACATGGATTAGTATGAACTGAAATAAAATTCTCTCCTCTGATTGGCTGCAACTCAAGGCGCATAGATCACTGCATATGTATAAATATGCATCCTTGCTGCTGTAATTCTTCAGCAAGGAAACTAGGAAATTCTCTGAGTTCTCCTTGACTCATTTAGGTTTTATTTTAGGTTTTATTTTCCTTTTTCTCTTCCCCCTTCTCTCTCTAATACAGCCTATTGGATTAGATCTAGTTAGCAGCTCATATCTAGTTTGTAATTGTAATTTCGGTATGGAGATGTGTGAATTAATACACATACTATAGATATGAGAACAAGTTTATTGTAAGTAATTTTGATTCAATAAATTGTTGGTTTTAAAGTTAAAATTAAATCTATAGATATTGTGGTTCCATTAGATTCTCAATCGAATTTATGTATTTGGGAATAGCCCATTAATTTAACCTTTAGATCTCTTGATTGTTATCTAATTTCCCTGGGTTTAATGTTCCTGTGGATGCCTGAGCTTGCATCCTTGCATCCATAGCATCTGTAGTGATTTTAATGTTCTAATTAAAGCCTTTGATTTGGAGGAAATCCCTAGGATGATCTGTGACCATTAAAGTCGACAGATCATAACCTTAAGATTAATTCTAACCTCTGGTCTAAATTAGATTCTTCTACCTTGCACTTGTGCTTGTAGCCAAGTGAAGGACAACTGCATATCCACAAGTCTTGATCTGTTTTGCAATAAGAACCAAGCCTTAGCTATCTATTTGTTCCCATTTTTTATTTTATTTTACCATCCATCTCCCTCATCTTTTAAATCTAGTTTTATATTTCTGTTTTGTAGTTTAGATCTAGTGACACCTGAAAAACTCTCTTCCTGTTCCTATTTTTTTAAACTAGGTTAGAATTGTCAGTTCTATAGCAATCTAGAGGTCTATTATACAACCTATTAGGTTTTAGATCACTACTCCCTGTGAGACAAACTCTTACTTTTAAAACTTGCTACAAAATGACCATATATCTTGCAGGTCTGTATATTTTAGAGTTGCTATTTTCATCTCTTTCTTCTCACCTTTTATCTGATTTTAATTTGTTTTATCACCAATAATAATCAGCACCTGAAAAAATCACAACACTACAGTGCTTGAGAAGTCCAGAGCCCACTAGGGGGCCCATCTAAGCATAGCATTGGTGTATTATACACGCTAAGCATACCCAAAGCCTCGAGAGGTCCTCGAGAGGCTCACTTAAATGCAGTTTTAGGCCCAAAACTTTGGGTTGCCATAACTTTTGGTGTAGGACTCGGATCGAGGTGATTCCTGGCTTGTTGGAAAGCTGGGAACCTCTACTTTCCAATGCTATATGACTTAGTTTCAACAAGGGTCCCCATAATATTTGGCACCCCTCCTCCCAACCACTGCTCGAGAGGGACAATAACAGGTTCGGAGAGGGTTCTATAGGTTGGGGTTAAATCCTAAGGGTTTAGACAAGTTTCTAAGGGTTTGGAAAGGTTTCTAAGGGTATGGGAGATGCTATCAGAAGCTCCAGGGTACGCCCTTCTCGAAGTATGATCAGGCCTTGGGCCAAATTTGGGTGTCTACAGATGCCCCTCTTGGTATCCGATCACTAATGATCGAATGCCAAAGATAAGAGACATTCGAAGAGGTCCAAGGCAACGCTGACAGGTCTATTGTATTCAAAAAGAACCTCAAACATCAGGTGGCACAATGGTGAGTAAACAGAAGCCTTATATGTCGGGAAAAATATTCGTTTCTCAAGGCTATCGGTCTCCAAGCGCTTAGCGACATTACTGGGCATAACCGAGATGGTGTGAGTTGCAAAAGCCTAATATGCTGGTAGAATGTCCGCTTCTCGAGATGATTGAAGATGTTTGACGTTCAAGTTTTATTCTGAATAAAATAGCTCTGTGAGCGAGGGGGTGATGGACCCATATTTAAAGACAGGTGCAGGACAAAAACGTGAAGATCCATAGTTTGTGCCCAATCATTTGAGGCATTGATTGCCCCATTTGATCAGCCATGGGTGCCCCTGCATGAAGCAAGGTTCAAAGTCTTTGGGCGAACCCAATGACCTCGAAGTTATTTTAGTACAACTACCCGAGCGGAGCGAATTGAGGTCGCAACATTTTTTGGGATTGTGTGCAGCTTTTGGTAAGTCACATATATAATAATAATAACAATTTTTTTTTTTTTTTGATATTTTTATGTTTTATGTATTTTTGTATTTATTATTTATTTATTATATATGTATTATATATAGCACAATCCTTGAGCAAGCCGAATGGAAGTCGACGCGCTTCTCAAGATGCATGCCAAAAAAAAAGACAAAACCTCTATGTGCAAGGGAGGTTCCAGGCCTAGTGGGATTATGCTTAGCGTGTATATTATACACGCTAGGCCAAATCTGGCAAAACTAAGCTTAGCGTGTATAATATTCACGCTAAGCCGCACTGTGGTTTAAAACAGCCAGGCCTGAGGGAAAAAGGGTATTTTTCAAAATTCTCTTCCCCCTTCTTGTGCTCTATTGATTCGATTCGAACCCCGACTTCACACCGGTGCTTGACATTGTTGATTCAAACGTGCATCCTACGCCGAATCAAGGGTTATTTTTCTCAATCAAGGTAATCATTTTAACCCCAATTTTTTCTTGAATTTTCTGATTTTTAATCCAATGTGGCTAGGATTTCTTGTATTTATATGAAAAATGGATGGATTTCCTTCTGAATGCGATCGTTTATGCTCTATTGGATTGATTTCATGTGTATCAATATTGATTTTTCTTAAGGGAAAATATGATTGAAAGGTGCCCTAATTTTTTTTTTCTTTTGTTCTTTGAATTATCTTCTCTCTTTTTTCTCTTCTTTTTTTTCAATGTGGTTAGGGTCGAATCTAGATGATTTCCTTTGCATGCATGATTCATTTTGTGAAGATTGCCTCCATTTGCATGAATAAAGTGTGCATTTTTTGTTTTTTTTTTTTTTTTGATTTGTTTTTGTTGAAAATAGAGTGCCCCTCCTTTTTTTGTTTTGTTGTTTTTTTTGTTCTTATTATCATATTTTTTGTTTGTGTTTGTTTTTTTTTTTGGTATATATATATTTGGAGAAAAAAAATAAATTGGAGTGCACCCCCACCCATAACGTATGTGCATTTGTGGGGGGGGGGGGGGGGGTTTATTGAAATTTTTGAAAAGACAAAAGAGTTTTTTGTTTTTTTGTTTTGTTTTGTTTTTTCATTTTTGTTGTTTTTTGTTTTTTTTTTTGGGGTTGCTTGAAATGCATGGGTTGTTTTGAGGTCGTCCCCTGGCGGCCTTTCTAATCTTAATACAAAATGGTGAGGATTTTTTTGGTTTGCAAAACTTTTTTTTTTTTTTTAATGAGGCATACGTACCTTCCCTGAGCCTGCAGTACTTGATTTACATTTGTTGATACTCTCCTGACATTTGCTGCTTAATCCCCTCTCAAGATGTTGAGTGAAGAGGAGCAAGACCAAGAGGGTGCTCCTGAGGTGATTTACGGTGCTCAGGGTGAGCAGCTTATTTCGGTGCAGCATTCCTCCCGGATCTGGTATGAGATGCAAGGCGAAGCGGCCCACAGTGGGTTACTTCATCAACAGTACAACCACATTTCTATCTTCAGGATTGTTGGCAAGGTAAGAAGTAATCTTTTTTACAGCTTCCCTTTGTGCAAGCTTTATTTGTTTCGGATTTTAACACCTTTTCCATTTTGTTGCAGTCCTTGCCTTCGATCATATTTCATGAAGGTTGGTTCGACCTCCAGCGCCTCTATGGCTTCCTCCCTCAGGTTGTGAAGTTCCTCTTGGCTCAGGCTGGCTTTGGGGACTTCCTTTCATGGCCTGCTATGAGGGGCGATTCAGCTTATGTGAAGGCCCTGGTGGAACGGTTCTAGCCCGAGACCATGGCATTCTATATGTCAATGGCTGAATGACTATCACCCCAGTGGACTGGTCGATGATCACTGGGATCAGGATAGGGGTGTGGTTGGCCTTTGTGTACCGGATCGGGCTGAGGTGGTTTAGTTGATTAGGGCTTACCCCTCCTCACGGGACAGGGCTGACTTTGATATCAAGCTCTCCTGGCTGGTTGACTTGTTTGATGAAAATGAACTAGTGGATTCCAATCAGCCGGACATGGATGTTGTCAATGAGCCTACGTGGGCATTGATATTGGCTCATATCTCATTCTTCTTTCTTCTGGGTAAGACTCTTCTTTCCAATACCAGTGGTGGACGGGTCTCGTTGTCCCTGCTCAGTCTTATGGGGAATTAGGAGAATGTGCATGGGTACGACTGGGGCGGTGCTGGGTATGTCGTACTGATGGCCAGCTTGGCTCGAGCCTCGGTTGGAGATTTATGGCCCGTGATAGAGGTAACCCTTGGCTCTTCTACTCCTCTTGGTTTATCATTTATTTTTCCACTGACACATCTTCCATGTTTGCTTCTTCTTTCAGGTTTGGGGATATTTACACTTTCAGTCAGGCCGCCCCCTCCTCTTCTAAGACGAGCATATATATCCTCTTATGTGTAATTGGCACAAGAGTGGTCGAAGGAACGTGGGAATGAAGCATCTGGAGTTGGGCCTAAGGTCCCAATTTGATTTAATGATCCCGGAGCAGGTACTGACACTTCCCTTTTCTTCTTTTCTAGATTTGTGATGGTATTTGTTGGACTAATAGGACTCTCTTTATTTGGGCAGATCACCTTTGATCCTTATGTTGGTTCTCCCTTTTGGGATCGAGCCGTCGTGGGCCAATCCCGCTTGTTTGTTGACCATCGGATTATCTTCTTTTATGGCGCTTGGGTCAGAGTGTACTATTTGGGGGGGAGAATGGTGCATCAATACTGAGACTAGTTTGCTATGCCACAAGGCCCTCCTGAGGATATCATGACACCTAGAGGTATGTTTGAGGAACTTATGGATGGACTCCTGCATCATGGGGTTCCTGTTGATGATCTCTTCGTGCCTAGAGGGTATCAGATGTGGTACGAGTCTCTTCCCTATCGGTGCATCCTATCGGGCTTCGTGCCTGGTGCCAACTTTTTGGCCTTTGGCAGCCCACTATCTCAAGTAGTCTTATTCTTCCTCTATGAAGGTTCCTAATGGTTTGGGTTTGATTTTGACTTGATTGACCAGACCTCTCCCTCTTTCTACAATTTGACGGGGGAGTGATTCTGATGAGGATGGTGTAGCAGCAGGTCCTGACGAGGCTCCAGATGTCGAACCTTCCGGCCCTTCTGGTAGGAAGGCTTCTGGCAGTTCAACTGTAGAGACTTAGGGGACATTCAGACGCCTTGATGATGCCTTCCTCTTGAGTTTGTGTGTAGACATAGCTGGGCGAGCCAACCTATCTGCAGAAGCAATCCAGGTCCCTCCTCCTGAATTAGTTCCCGAGGTAAATTTTCTCTTCTGTATGTTTTCTCAGAGATATGCTTGCTCTTGTATTACGGCTTGTGCAACTGACCTCTCTTCTCTTTCTTTCTTGTAGGATTAAGAGTCGGCGGTAAATCATGTGGAGTACTATCACCATATCGTTGACCTTCAGGATGTGAAGGTGGTAGGTGCTACACCGACCGACTCTGATCATTGCCTTGCCACCCTTTTCTTTCAACTGATCTTGACTGATATTTTTGGTATGACTTGCAGCGTTCTCGTGAAAAGGAATCGCGCTCGCTGCCTAGCCAACTTTCCCAGGCGTGGTCCCAAGTGGGGGATGTGCGGACTTACCGGAGTACTTGCACCGACGGAAGAAGAAGGCCAAAGGCACCGATTAGTATCAGCTTATTTTGTTTCTGCTCCTATAGACTTTTGAGACTTTCGATCCTTTATTTTGGGGAATTGAATGTAATGGATAATTTGAACGCATGGTGGATGATTTTAATTTCTGTTTGAAGTGGATGTTGTTGCTTAGGTTGTGTACCCATGCACATTCTCCTAATTTCTATTTGAAGTGGATGTGATGTGCTTGACAATTTGCAGAGATAGCCCCAAATTGGGAAATTGGTCCTTAGGTTGTGTATTTAATCATTGCCAAACTCTGTGTGCTTATGTGGGTGGTATCTGAAAGAAAATCACGCATATAGGTTAGATGGCGGATTTTTGGTATGCAATTGGAGGTGCCTTTTGTGAGAAAAGACCAAGTGTATGTGGGTTGGTCAAGGAACCGGTCAAAATAAACTCCCATATCCCCTCTTTCTCTTTCTTCATTAGGGGGGTGGCCTGACGTGTGTAATATACACGCTAGGCAAAGTTTCCTCTGAAATGGCCTAGCGTGTATATTATACATGCTACACCTTCTCTGGGAAAAAAAGGCTTAGCGTGTATAATATGCATGCTAGGAAAAATATGGGGGATTTTTCACTAGCGTGTGTATTACACCCACTAGGCATCTTTTGGATAGTATGGGGTCTTTAAGACTCGAGGATGCCCCCTTTTTTCTTTTTTCTCAGTTGGGCATTGGGTTTTCTGCTGTCGTCATTTTTTTCTTTCCCGAGGGTGGGTCCAACATCCTACATCAAATTGTGATTTCTCATCTTTGTATGACCATGGACCAGCTTCCCGACCCTGCCTCTCATGGGGGATCGGGACCTTCACACTTCCCTCTTTGGGCGTGGGGCCCAGTTTTTTTACAACAGGGCTTGACAACTTGAACGAGAGCAAGCTTGTAGGTTTAGACCAGCTTGGATTAGTTCGTCTCTCATCTTTCCTCGGAGTTCCTCTGCTTTGGGAATTCATGCGACGGCCTCATTTTGGGAGGTTGATACCCATGTATTCTATTTCGGGAACCATGAGTTAATTCCGACTCTTGAGGAGCTCTCCAGCCTATCAGGTTTGAAGTTGCATAGGGGCCTTGCCAGGGTAGTGCCAAAACCAAGTTATACTAAAGTCTTCCACGCGACTTTGGACTTGAAGAAAGATGATTATGAGAAAAACCTTGTTGGCGGGCCCACCAGGTGTTTTGTGAGATTCCTGAGATAACTTTTTGGGGATGAAAGCTTGCAAAGATTGCTGGTCAAAAATTCTCATAATGTGAAGGCCTTTTCTCTGTGCCCTATCTCCGAGGTTCTTTTCTACACTGGGGGAGAGAGCTTTTCTCTTGCACTTTGCGATGTTCTCTCGTAACTTGAGGGAGGCCGCTGTGTGATGCATATAGTGTTGGTGGAGCTTTACCGCTGCCTTGATGCCTTCACTCTAGGCAAGGTGGAGTACCTCCGAAGGTGTCTCATCCTACTCCAGATTTGGCTTGGGGAGCATCTCTTTATCTTGGGACCCGTGCCCCACTTTTATGTGTTTGCGGTGAGGCGACTTGCTGCTTCTTGGGTCGATGCCACAGGTTACCATAGGAGAATATACAAGAGCTGAAGCTTTGGCTGGCTAAGTCTGAACTGGTGTGGAGGCTTCCTTGGTTAGACAGGGCTTTTCGAGTAGTTTGATCTAGGGACTACAAGGGCATCACCCTTCTTGGTTTGACCAGCAGCACCTACTACTTCCCATTTCGGGTGCTGCGCTAGTTTGGCTGCTCCCAGCAGGTGCCCTATGTGATGAAACCACTCTTATGTGACTTGATTTTTTCTCGAGGATCCGCTGGGAACTTGGATAGGATAGCCACTCTCTGGGAAATGCGTCAGTCGACACACATGTGTGATCTAGAGCAGGGGAATCTGATTTTGTCTTCTCCAGAGTATGAGGCTTGGCTACTATCTAAGAGGCCTCCTGCATATCACTTAGACCAGGCAGAGAGTAGTGATGAGCAGCGAGTCCTGCACGAGTAATTAGAGAAACAAAAGGTTAGAGCAGAGGTGGCGGAAGCACGAGCCGACGTAGCTGTGTGTGAGGTTCTTCATCTGGAAGGAGCCTTGAGTGACGCTCTTGGTGCTACTGAAGTGTCCCGGAAATGATATAAGAGCCTTTAATGTTACTGGATGACAGAGCGGGATGTTCGAGAGGGTGCTTTACGTGCAGAGATCTGTGCCCTAAAGCGCGAGTTGGGTCATTGATTCCATCCTGCACACTTCTTTTTGCTTAGATCAAAACCAAAGAAGGGGGCATAAGAAACCCCTATTCAGATACATCTTTTTTATATACATATTTTCTTTATGTTTTTTTATGTTTATTTTTTTTATTTTGTGTTTTCCTTTTCAATTTTTGTAAAAAGGAAGGGACGCTAAACATCACACCAATTATTTTTGAGATGTGGCGTAAGTATAGTACAGACATGCAAATGGAAAAGGGAAATTTATTATCTTATATAAATCCTATCTTTCTCTAATTTCGTAAAGGGGGAAATTGGGTATTATACTGATCATCCTTTTGGGATGTGGTGCCCACAGTGCTGGCCTGAAGATGGGAAAGGAAAATTTATTATCTTTTGCAAATGTGGTCCTTCCGGTCATCAAACCAATCATCCCGGAGTGGGGTGCGCATAGTGTCGGCCTGAAAATTGGAAAGGAAAATTTATTATCTTTTACAAGTGTGGTCCTTTCGGTCATCAAAACAATCATCCCGGAGTGGGGTGCACACAGTGCCGGCCTAAAAATGAGAAAGGAAAATTTATTATCTTTTACAAATGTGGTCCTTCCGGTCATCAAACCAATCATCCCGGAGTGGGGTGCAGACAATGCCTGCCTGAAAATGGGAAAGGAAAATTTATTATCTTTTGAAAATGTGTCCTCTCCTTTCTTCATTTGTTTGTTGCCTCAATGGTGAGTCCCATTATGAGCATAGTCAAACCCTATTCATGCGCTTGGACCCAAGTGAGGTTCAGCAACTTTTACCAAGGTCAGAACATCCATCCCCTTGGATTGAGTCGACCCTATTATCCTTACCTTAGATCATGTGTTTGATGGTGCGATCTAAAGATACACCTGATCAAGATCCGATTTGAGCTAACATGAGCGGCTCAAATGACGACCAAGGCTCAGAAATATAAGTAATGAAGTAACTAATTTTTCTTTTTCTTTCTCTTTTCTCAACCTTTTTACTCACAGCACCCAAGATGGGTTTTCACCATGATCATTGCTTCCTTCGTTTTTACCCGTAGCGCATTTTCAGGTTTTCACTACGTCCATGGGTAAGTATTTTTATCCCAAGTGCCTTTTTAGGTTTTCACCTAGTCTGTACAAGCTCGTTGTTTCTACCCGTGGCGCCCTTACAGGTTTTCACCACGTCCATTTTACTTTGAGCTTGCATATTCTTTTTCTTTCTTTTTTTTTCTTCAAAGACCATGACATAAACGTCGACTCCGTCATAGCCAGCTGGATGGAATTCTTTTGTCGTCTCTTAGCTTGGCTCATACCGACTCAAAGGATACTATGACTGCTTGTGGATCTTTAAAGAGGGCTTTCTTCAGGGATATATCTTGGTCATGGGATAGGTTAGGAATTTTGAAGGTATTCTTGGTTTAAGAAGTTTTCCTTGATAGGGTGTTGGGGAATTCCAGTGTGCGTATTTAGTGTGTAATGAAAAGAAACAACAGAGATGGATTCAGCACATCTAAAATATCCTAGACCTGCAAGATACAGGGTCCTTTGTAGCAAGTTTTAAAAGTAAGTAAGGGAAAGTCCACAGAGAGGTGGTTTGGAATTGAGTAAATCTCCAGATCTGTAAGAGATCTGACACCCTAGCTATTACTAATTTAGCTAAAAGATAGGGGAGAGGTTTGGATAGGGTTGTCACTTAAACTAACTACAATTAAAATGCAGATTGTCTTAGATCGAATCTGAAGCCTCAGATCTTGGAGATGGAAGGTTTAAAAACTCAAAAGAGGGAGAAGAACAGCTTGGAGGTTGTTTTCACTGCAATCAGGTGGAGCTAAGCATATTACAGGGGTTCAAAAGCACACAAGTCCCTTAGCTGGCCACAAGCACAGCTGCAGGGTATGAATTCCACTTCAAATCACAGGATCCACCTGGCCTTAAGGCTATGATCTATCCACTTTAATGGTCACAGACCATCCTATAGGCTTTATCGAATCCATGGATTATAGCAGATGAATCCAATTGAGGCCTGAGCTTAGATTTATCTTAAGGTTATGATCTGCCCACTTTAATGGTCACAGACCATCCTAGAGATCTCCTACAAAGCCAGAGCCTCAATTAGAACAATTAAAACCACTACAGATGCTACAATTTCCAGGTCACATACGCAAGAAATTACAGGGATATCAGATCCAGGGAATTCAGATGATATCCAAGAGGTCTACCAGTTAAGTGGGTGAGCTGATAAAGAAACTCCTCTACACAAATCTGATCGAGCACCAAAAGGAATCAAAAGAGCTTTAAATCTAATTAAAACATTGAAAATAATATTTGCACTGCAAACAAGGTCACTCTTACAATGGAATGCTCTCAGATCTGTAGTCTGTGCAGCAATTAACCCTAGCAACACTCTTAACCTTACCCAATCACAGATCTAACTCACTCCTTGCTGCTCCTAGGGAATTAGCCAACCGTGGTTGGGTTAAAGGAAGGAAAATAGAATCTCGCTGCAAGCTCTGATCTCCAGGAAATTGTCCAGAATTTCGATCCTCCCAATAGCAATTGGGGATCTCTATATATATCTTTTTCCTCTATTTTTCCCACCAAAAATCTCTTCTAGAAGGTTGTCAGAGTTTGTTAGAGGTCTCTTAAAGCATGTGGGTCGGTTAGGGTTTTCTAGGGTATCTTCTAGAACGTCGCGCCAGTCACCAAAGTGCCTCGATTTGCGTGTAGCAAGTTCCCAAGTCTCAGCGTGTGCATAACATAGTTTTTGAAAAGTTCAGCATACGATTTCAACAGGTTGGAGAAGCTTCCGACAGGTTAAAAGTAAGCTTGTAGCCCCTTTCGATAGGTTCCCTGGTCTCTTCGATAGGATGAATTTTCTCTTTGAAGCTTCAAGGTCCTCAGCCCATTATCTAGGGTATTCGATAGGTTCGCTGAGTAGTTCGATAGGTCCAGAGGTCCTTTTCGGTAGGTTCAGCTCTGCATGCCGTCATCCCAATAGGTTGGCTCTCATTCCTATCGAAAGGCTTAGGCACCCTTCGATCGGTTCAATTTCAGCATCTTCATTTCGATATGTTCAGGAAGCCTTCGATAGGTTCCCTTTTTCTCCTCAGGCAAGCTTTCAATAGGATGATCTTTCTCTTTCATTCATCTGCTCGACAGGTTCAGGGATCCTGTCGAATTGCTCTATCCACACGAATTCATCCTTTCTTTGCTTTCAGCTCCTATCAAACTCTTTAGGTGACCAATCGATAGGACATTTTCAACCTATTCTCACTTTCTTCTCCTTGCCCTGCTGTAGCCACGCGCTCCAAGGGTTCAATGGTGTGCTACCCTTTCATGTGCTATTGCTGAGTTCGTCCTGTGCTGAGAGATGGCTCCTTGTTGGGCATTCTTGAGTGCTTTTCTTCCTTAGTATCTTCTTTTATTGTTGTCTACAAAATGCACTTGACAAGGGCTTATTAGTATGCTCACAGGTCTATCAATGATCAAGTTATAGGGTGAAAAGTGGCATTTTTTACCACTTAACATAAGATTTCAGTTGCCATAATATACTTCTTCCTTGAGGAATTTTGACGTACATGCCCCATTTTTTGTTCCTTTTCTATTTTTTGTTCTTTTTACTTATCCTCTTTTGGGATTTTGCTTTTCTAATTTTTTTTAGATTTGAAGGTAACTCTTTTTCTCTTTTTTTGGTTGGTATATACACTCTCTTTTTCTAGAGAGAGGATAATAAAAGAAAAGGCCATTGGCACAAGATGGGGTAGCAAAGGGTTTAAGTGTTCAGGGATACTTTTTCACTACTTGGCTTTGGAATGATGGCCTCTTTTATGAGGTCCTTAAGTAGTCGCATATCCATATTATCAATACTTACCTTGCCGCGGGAGACTTAGGAATAGAATCGACGTATGTACCCAACGTTGATAGGCTCAGGAAAGTGATCTCCATCCATGGTGATGAGGCAGATTGCGTACCCTGGGAGCACTTTTCAGATGGCATAAGGTCCCTCCCAGTTGGGCTTGAATTTCCCTCTCAGACTAGCGTGGAGAGAAGGGAAGATCTTCTTAAGCACAGTGTCACCCACCTTCAAATCTCGGGTGCGAACACGCTTGTTGTAAGTACGTACAATCCTTCTCTGGTAGGCCTGGGTGTGACACAAGGTCAAGAGCCTTTTCTCATCTAGCAAGTTTAGCTGCTCAAAGCGGGACCTCTCTCTTTTGGCTTCCGATAGACTAGATTCCATGAGAATGTAGAGTGATGGTACTTCAACCTCAACTGGTAGTACAGTCTCAGTTCCATACACAAGAGAGAATGTTGTTGCCCCTGTAGCAGTACAGATCGATGTTCGGTAAACCCATAGTGCGAATGGCAACATTTCGCTCCAATCTCAATACGTGACGACCATCTTCTCAAGGATGTGGATGACTGTTTTGTTAGCTACTTCTACGGCACCATTGGTTTATGGTCGATATGGTGATGAGCGATGATGCTTAATTTTATATTGCTCGCAGAAAGCTCTGATGCGCTTGTTCATAAAGTTAGTGCCATTGTTCGTGATGATATCCGTGGGTACACTGAATCGGCAAATGATGTCTTAATGAACTTCTCAACATGACTGGCTGTAATGTTCGTGTACGATGTTGCCTCTACCAACTTGGTGAAGTATTCGATGTCGATGAGGACAAATTGATGCCCATTTGATGCCTTCAGATTGATCTTTCTGACTATGTCGAGGCCCCATGTGGCGAATGGCCAAGGAGTGGTCATGCTGTGTAGATCAATGGCAGGAGCATGTATCAGACTAGAGTGCTCTTGGCATTCATAGCACTTCTACATGTGCTTGCAACAGTCAGTTTTCATGGTGGTCCAGAAATATCCTTGCGTAGAATCTTCTTGGCGAGCATGTGCCCATTCATAGATCTCCTTCATTATGTTGGCTGCCTCGCCTTCAGTAAGGCAATGGAGCAGGATGTTATTATACGACCGCTTATAGAGGATTTCACCGCAAATTATGTAGTTCGTCGTTAAATATTAGATGGTCCGTTTATCTACCTTGGATGTATCTTTAGGGAAAGTACGAGCCTCGAGGAAGTTTTTAATATCTGAGAACCATGGTGGCCCATCATCCAACTTTGGGGAATCTGGAGGCAGAAGACAGGCTCACTCCTTTGTTCAATCAGGATCGACTTCATCTCGACACTACATGAAATTTTGACCATTGATGCCAACGTGGCCAGTTCATCGGCGAAGCAATTTCTTGCTCGCGGGACATACAAGAAGGTAACATCATCGAAGCATGCTATCAGATCCTTGAGGTGCTCGTGGTATGGGATCAGCTTCTCATCTTTCACCTTCCAATCTCCATTTGTCTGGCATATGATCAGCTATGAATCACCAAATACCCTGAGATGAGTTACATTCAATTCGAGTGCTGCCTATAAGTCGACTGCATAGGCTTCATATTCGGCCATGTTATTTCTGCAGGGGAAATTGAGCTTGATGGAGACTGGTACGTGTGACCCTTTTGGCGAAATCAAAATTGCGCCAATTCTTTGACCTTCTGCATTTGTTGCTCCATTGAAGTGCATTACCCAAGACTCCTCTGAATCTATCGTGTCATCATCCATCATGAACAGGATGTCCACATCTGGGAATTCAGTTCTTAAAGGCTCGTAGTCAGGGAGAGGGTTCTCGGTAAGATGATCGGCGAGTGCTAGCCCCTTGATCAACTTTTGGGTGATGTATGTGATGTCAAACTCTGATTGAAGGAGCTATCAGCGTGCAGTTCGCCCAGTGAGAGGCGGCTTTTCAAACAAGTACTTCAATGGATCCATCTGTACTAAGAAGAGAACGACTTGAGATAGCAAGTAGTGACGGAGTCTCTGTGTAGCCCATACGAGAGCCAGGCATGCTTTCTCCAGATGAGAATAGCGCATCTTATAGTCAGTAAATTTCTTGCTGAGATAGTAGATGGCCAGCTCTCTTCTTCCTGTTTCATCATGCTGCCCTAGGACACATCCCATCGAAATTTTCATTGTAGAGAGATAAATTAAGAGTGGTCTCCTTGGTACTGGCGGTACCAAAACTGGAGGATTCAAAAAGTAACTCTTGATTTTATTAAAACTTGTTAAATAAAATTGTTGTTCATTTATTTTATTAAAAATGTGATGGTAAAAATATGGCACACAAGCACAAAAATGGAATGGATTGAAACAGCACAAAAACAATAGCAATCTAAACACAGCCTGCAAGATACATAGCAAGTTATAGAAAGTAAGAATTTGTCCTACGGAGAGTGATGATCTAAAGACCTAAAGGCATATAGTAAACTCCAGATCTAGCTACAGATCTGGCAACTCTAAACCTACACAAGAAACCAAAGTAAAGAGAGGGTGTTTAGGTGCCACAATACTAAACTAAACTAAAAACAGGAATAAAACTACAACTAAAGAACGGGGGGTAAAGAAGGATGATGATGGTGTGGTAAAATAAAGTGAAAATGTGGAGAAATAGGAAGCTGTGGGATAATCTTCACTGTAACTCAAATTAAAAACTAAATCTGCAGCATTCCTTCACTTGGCTACAAGCACAAGTGCAAGGTAGAAGAATCCAACTCAACCCTGAGATATGGACTAGTCTTAGGGCTATACTCTGTCCACTTGAATGGTCACATAGTATCCCATGGATATAACCCAGTCATGGGGGAGGAGATGAAACAGGAAAACTATTGCAGACATTATGCTTGTAAGGCTACAAGCACATGCAACCATAGGATCAAACATTCTATGAAGATCTTGTGAGAACCACTAGAAATCACAGATTGAATGGTGCATAGAATCAGCTGGTCATTGCTACAAAATGGCCTGCAATGACCAAGCTCTCAAGTTTGCAATCTGTGCAATATCTCAAGTCTCTTCACTGAAAATGTTCTTCTAAAACAGAGGAGAAGTTGGATCTGCAACAATCTCTCCTTTAGCTACAAGCACAAAGGTAGGGAAAAAGAATCCAGCCTCAATCCTGTGATCTAGAATTATCCTAAGGCTATGATCTGTTCACTTGAATGGTCACAGATCATCCCAGAGATGTGGTCCAGCCATGGGGTCAAAACCAAAACAATAAACCCACTGTTGCCACCATGTGTGTATGGCTACAAGTTCATGCACCCATAGGAGCATTAAACCCATACAGATCTATATGAAAATACAGGGAAATATAGATTTAATGAACTTTAAAAATGGCATTTTATTGAATATAAAGGACTTACAATGATCTGCCCTCAAGGCAGCAGTCTGTGCAAACTCCCAAAACTGCTCACTAAGTTATTACAAAATCGATTGTAAAACAAAATTAAACCTAGCTACTACAAAAAGGAATTAACCCAGCATGGCCGCTGAGCCAAGAAAGAGAATAAAACTCTAATCTAAAAAAAGAAAAACCTAAAAGTGAGCTCAGGCTAATCCTGGCTCCCATGAAAACCTAATCCTACGTGAGCTCAGGCTAATCCTGGCTCCCTGAAAATCTAAACCCTAACATGAGCACAAGCTAATCTTGGCTCCTTTTCCAAGACAAGTTATGTTCTATTTATACAATCCATAAAGCCATGAAAAGTCTTGGCTAATCAGAAGAAAGAAACAGTCAAGTTAGTTATGCCTTGCTGACGTGGCTTATTTTTAGCCTAGTGATGCCTCGGGATGTGTGGGACAACTAAGCACATTGGGATGTGTGCTCTAGATGTTGTGGAATTCTCAAAATATCCCTGAAGTCTGAAATGGATGGATGGAACTCGTGCCTCGAGCAGTTGAAGCTTTAGAACATAAATCTTGAGTGGTTCTTGAGTAGTTGGAGGCTTCAGGTATGAATCTCGAGTGGTTGGATGGGCTTCAGGACTTCAGCTCGAGTAGATCAGACTGTAGCTCGACAGGTTGCTTTAGCAACATTTAAACAGCTCGACAGGTTGCTCGACAGGCTGATTTACAACATATTTCAGCACTAGAACTGCTCTACAGGATGCTTCAGTAGCATTTAAACAGCTTGACAGGTTGCTTTCAGCCCTCTACACTGCTCGACGGGTTCAATACCACTCGAGTGGTTTATCTTCAAGGTTATGAACTGCTCGAGTTCACTTTTAGCTTTAGGTTGCAGCAGCTCGAGTGGATTACAATAGCCTTTAAGTGTTGCTCGACAGGATAAATCATCTGCTCGAGGTGGATTGAGTATGCAGCTGTGAACTGCTCGAGTGCAAATAGAACTCCAAGTCTGCAGCTTGAGAAGGTGGCCTGCTTTGCACTTCTCGACAGCCTAATTGGCTTCAACAAGACAGCTTCTCGAGTGGGTAAATATGAGGCTCTCGATGTGTTGCTCGACTACTTAATTTTCCAGCAAGTGCAGTTGCTCGAGAGTCTTGGTTTGCAGCAATATAAACTGCTTGAGTGCAGTAGTGAAACTTTAGCTGACTGCTCGAGTTCTTCAAGGCAGCTATGCATGCTAGATTTAAAGCTCTACAGCTTGGTGCATTAGCACTAAAGTGCTCACATCCTTAATGGTTTCAGCCACTATTCAAGTGTGTTGAGGCAACAACACCAGTATCTTTGCTCTAAGCTTTGACAAATTGGTGATTTGCTTGAGCTGTTGTTTCTCTCAAGCTGTTGCATAACTGCACTCATGATGTGCTAAGTTGTTTTAGTGCAGCATCAGTCTACTAAGCTTAGGCTTCACCTCTCTCTCTCAGCAGGACATCAAAGGCCCTGAGGCATGCTAAACAACCCCAATGGTGTGAACCACCATGGAGCATTCATTGTGAATCCATCAGCTCCACAGCTTGACTAAAAATTCCTTCTTGGCACTAAAAGGATGGATTACAGCACTAAGATATAACTTCTTGTCATCTACAAAAATACACTTAAAAACTCATTATTAACTAGCTCAAACGTCCATCAAAGGTTAGGCTAGGAGGTGAAAAGTGGTATTTTTTAGTGATTAATAAAGAGCGGCGTGCAAATAGGAGTTAGCTCTACAATGAACCGACTGATGTACTATATCCTGCCTAAAAAACCTCTGACTTCTTTCTCGATAGATGGTGGTGACATTTCAACAATCGCTTTTACCTTGATCGGGTCAACCTCGATGCCTCTTCTGCTGACGATGAAGCCTAGTAGTTTTCCAAACATGGAGCCGAATGCGCACTTCTGAGGGTTCAAATGCAACCTGTATTTTCTCAGCCTCTCAAAGAGCTTTTGAAGGTTTACCAGATGGTCACTTCATTCCGGTGATTTGGCGATCATGTCGTCAAAGTACACCTTAATTTTATGGTGCATCATGTCATGGAAGAGTGCAATCATCGCTCTCTGATATGTTGCGTTGGCATACTTCAGTCCCAATGGCATGACTCGATAACAGAAAGTTCCCCATGGAGTAATGAACGTTGCTTTCTCGCGGTCTACTTCGGTCATCTTGATCTGATTGCATCCGGAGAATCCATCCATGAATGAGAGCATTCCATGTCTTACAATGTTATTGACCAAGATGTCGATGTGTGATAATGGGAAGTCGCCTTTTGGGCTCGCCTTATTGAGGTTTCAGAAATCAATGCACATGCGAACCTTTCCATCTTTCTTTGGTACAGGGACGAAGTTAGCTAGCCATTGTGGGTACTTGGATACTATGAGAAATCCTGCATCATACTATTTGATAACTTCATCTTTTACTTTCAGCACCCATTCTGTTCGGAGGGGTATCAACTTCTGCTTGACTGGCTTGACATTCGGGTATAGCGACAACTCATGCTCAACCAAATCGGTATCCAAACTAGGCATGTCTTCATATGACCATGCGAAGACATCTTGGTATGACTGAAGGAAATCAATTATTCTTTTTCTTTTCTCTGTAAATAACAACATTCCGATCTTGGTATTTTGGGAATCTCCTCGATCCCTAGATTGACGTCCTCTGTTTCTTCAACGATAGGGATAGGATCATGCTCAAAATTAGTGTACCATTCAAGGAGCTCCTTGGGAAGCTCCAATTATTCACTGAAAAGTACCACTTTTCACCTCTTAACTTAGCCTTTGTTGGACCTTGAGCAAACTAATAACCATTTGTTATGTGTGTTTTGTAGTTAGTAATAAAATGTGCAGCTTAATATAAACTCCTTACTTTTTGGCCCAAAAGAGAGAGAATACACTCAAAGATGATAGCTGAGACAAAGCCTAATGGAACACCTTGGTAGTGCTCACCATGGTGACTCATTATTGCTGATCACCATTGACCAAAGTTTAGCAGATGAATGAAGTTAGTTGAGAAGGGAGGAGACTGCGACAGCAGCAAGTGCAATACACCAGAGCAGCAAAAGATAGACCTCACAGAGTTGAGGAGCTTCCTCGTGAAGCTAAAGATGTAGTGGAAGAGGCCCTCGCGTAGATACACCATGTAGCCAGAAGGATAGTTGAAATGACCTCGTGAAGATCTCGCAGGTTAAAGTCCCTATAATCTGTGGTCACGAAGCTCTCGTGGAGATCAAGCCTTAAAGCAGTCGCGTGAAGAACACAGCGAGTCCATATGTACACTGAACAAAATGTCACCTCGCAGGGTTCTCGCGTAGCCCTGGAAGAGAGAGACGCCCAGAATTCTCTTCACGCAGATCTCGCACACTTTAAAGCCTTACCATTGACTACACGAGCGCAGGAGCATAACTACGCGAGTACTTAGCGAGAGAGAGCTTCTGAAGCTCAACTAAGCGAGAAATCTTAGCGCTCTAGATCATCTCCGTGACAGCATTACAGTGCCAGCGAACTGCACGATCAAATGAAGAGCTAACATGTGAGCAAGCACTTCCCACCTGCCAAAGGTAACTCTGCGAAGGCAAAGCAGCTGCTCGAATGAGCTAAAAGCAAATACCAGCCCCACGAAGCTCAGGCTCTCCACTTCTCAATTTTAACTCAAGGACCTTTTAGGAATTTCCCAAGGTTAGGGCACACTTCCCAAGGCACAGATTTTGAGTCACACATCTTGAGGCATTCGAGGGTTGTAACAGTGCCACGTCTGCTAGAAAAATTAGGGTTAATCTCTTTTGAGCCAAGACCGTTTTGACAGAGTATATAAGTTATACTTAGAGTTTATTATTTTCATCTTTCCTTCATCCTCTGTCTGCGGAGAACTCTAGCAGACTAGGGTTAGGGTTTGATCATCTCTTTTTCTTATTTTTCTTCTCTCTTAGCTCAGAACTTGTTGGCTAACCCCCTTGTAAGCAACTAGGTTTAGTTTCATTATAGTTTGTAATAGGTTTTTGGTATACATTGAGATTCGGATGAGCAGTTGTGTACAGGCTGTAGCCTGGAGACAGTTCATTATAAGTTTTATGTTCATCAATGGATTGCCATTTTAATATTTAATTAAATCTAAAGATCTTATGGTTTCTTTAGATGTCTATAGGATCCATGTATTTGGGACTAGCCCATTCAGTTTCTAGTAGATCTATTGCTTACGATCTGATTTCCCTTAGTTTGATAGCCCCATGGAAAGCAATGTTGGATCTATAGCGAGATCCAAGGAGCTTAGAGGCCTGTGGACCATGGTGGTTGTAGCAGTTTTTATGTTCTTTCTCAAGCCTCTGTGGTATGGACAGACCAATGGGATACCCTGTGACCATTCTAGTGGACAGAGTATAGCCCTAAGGTTGTGTCCATTCACATATTTGAGAAGGATTCTTCTCCCCTGCACATGAGCTTCTAGAGCCTTGTGAGGAGGTTTGTACAGGAACTGGCTCCCCTCTGTTTTACCTAGCCGACATCAGATGTTAGATTTGATCTCTTTATAGTAATTGTAGCTTGAGGCTGAATCATTGCAAGCCGTTTGTAGTAATGACCAGCTGAATCTAAAGCCTTATTCAACCTGTTGCATGATCCTTTTGTCGGCACTAGTGAGCAGTTGGCCTTAGCAAAGCACTTAGGATCTTATGGGTTCGAATACCTATAGATGTCAGCCAAGTCTGTGTGCAGATCTAGGGAGCTTGTAGCACTGGCATTACATAGTGCTGCAATAGTATTCATGGCTTGATCTGGCCCAGTGGCTGAGGGAATGATCCGTCCACTCCCTTGGGTTAGATTGGCAATGTCTGTTTTAACCAATGAGATTTGACAGACTCTATCGGATACCATGTGACCATTAGAGTGGACAGAGTATAGCCCTAAGAGCGCCCCAAATGGCATGGGTTAAACCGGATATTTTTACCTTGTTGAGGCTTTTAATAGTGTCTCAGCAAGGAACATTGTAGAGACAGACTAAATTTGAGTTACATCATTACTTTAACTCTAGCTTAACTTGCTTACTTCTCATAATTTTTGTATTTTATTTTGGCACACACTACCACCATCTTCCTCTTAACCCTTTCTTTAGGATAGGGCTACATTTTATTTCTCTATTTTTAGGATTAATTTAGTATAGTCATGACACCCAACTCCCTTTCTTTAGGATTGTTAGATCTGTAACCAGATCTTGAGGCCTACTATTATAGCCCATTTTGGGTTCTAGATCAATTTCTCTGTGGGACAAACTCTTACTTATCAAAACTTGCTACAATGAATCCTGTATCTTACAGGACTGTGTTTATTTCAGACTTGTTGTGCTGACCCATCTCCAATTCCCCACTCTTGATTTATTCTCTCTAATGTTCTTAATAAAATAGCAGCAAGAGTTTCGAAATGAAGACCAACAAATTTTTGGCGTCGTTGCCGGGGATATTGATCTTTTTAGTAGACCTGAGTAGTATAATTTAGACTAACCAATTCTTTATAGCTGTGCCTAATTTAAAACAAAAAGTACTACTAATTCTTTGTGGAATTTTGCATAAATGGATAGCAGAAAAAGGCGAAGGCTAAAGTTGCAGCTGGAATATAGCTAGCTCCGTCTGCACTTCCTTCCCCCTAAATCTCAGTCCATTTATGTTAAAGTCCCTGTTATTTGTTTAGTGTAAACTGTATAGTTGTAATTTTTACTTGAGATTCTTTGTGTGTGCTTGTGACTATTTTCTGTACTTACTGTGGGTGTGAGTTTATGCATGGTCAAAGGTCCTTAAACCCTGAGTTGGAACCTCCAAATCTAGAGATTGAAATGATCCTTAGACCTAGGCACACCCCACAGGGCCCTACTATTGAGACTGAACTAGCTACTATGGCTGAGAGGCAGAGGACATTGAAGGAATACAATGCACCTGGGTAGTACACCTCTCCCTTCTGCATTCAGTTTTCCTCTGTTGAGGGGAACTATGAAATTAAATCCTCCACCATCAGTATGTTGCCTTCACTTCATGGGCTGAGTAAAGAAGATTCCTACAAGCATATTGACCAATTTTTAGCACTTTTTACTACCTTCAACATTGTTGGCTTGGGGCGTGAGGCCACTAAATTGAGGCTTTTTCCTTTCTCATTAAAGGACAAAGCCAGCACATGGCTATCAAAGCTCCCAGCCAATAGCATACAGTCATGGAGTGACCTTCAAACCAAGTTTCTGGAAAAAAAATTCTCCATAAACAAAACAAGCCAGATAAAGACAAATATTCTGTCATTCACTCAGTCCTCAACTAAGAGTTTTAATAAAGCTTGGGAAAGATTCCAGGAGATGTTAAAATAATGCCCCCACCACCAAATCCCAATGTGACAGCTTGTTCAAGTATTTTATCAAGGAATTAATGCTAAGAGCAGGGATATGGTAGATACTTCCTGTGGTGGTAGCTACCTCCACAAGACAGCTGAGGAAGCATGGGAGCTGTTTGACATAATAGGGGAAAATTCCATGCAGCAGGAGTCTCTGTCACGCAATGACAGTCAAATTCCAGCTAAAATGGTAAAAGAGGCCACCCCTAGAGGTGGAATATATGAAGTGAAGGTGCAAGGTGATCTGGAGAGGAAGGTGGATAACCTGAGCTTGAAGTTTGATAAATTGATGAATGTGATGCAACCTCAGATGGTTGCACAGGTGGAGGAAGCATGTCTGTTATGCCAATCCCTCACACATTCTATTCATGATTGTCCATCTGTCAACTAGTTTCCAGATTTTATTTTGGAGCATGCCAATGCTGTTCAAACTTTTGGGCAGCAGCCTGCTGGGTATTCTTAAAGGAACCACCCAAATCTGAGGTGGAGACAAGACTCATATCCTCAACCCTAGCAGCAGCAAATGGTAGCTCCCTATAGACCCCAGCACTAGGTTAATCAAGGTTACCCACCAAGGAAAATTTTCCTTTTACCTACCCCACAGTCCAACCAATTGGTCCTGCCCCCACAACAGCCCAGATCCTTTTCATTTGAAGAGCAAATGCCAGCTTCAATGCAGAACTTGGGGAGCTTGGTGCAAACTGTCAATTCTCATGGATAGAGCATCAAGAAGATTGAGGACTAGATGGGACAGATTTGTAATGCACTGAACATGAGGGGGGAAGGAAAATTGCCTAGTCAGCTCCTAGCCAATTCAAAAGGGCAGCTCTTTCTTAGAGAAACACTCTTTACCCATGAGGATGCTGGTGCCATAACTACCCTTAGGAGTGGCAGGGTGGTTGACAATTTAGTGGGCAGTGAACAGGAGGAGGTCACTGAAAATGAAAGGATTGTTAGTGTCAAGTAGTTGAGGCTTGTGTCCCCTGCTGTGGATCAGCTAGGGAAAAATAATGGGGCTGATGCTGAGCCCCAACATAAAGAAATAATAAAGATAAAAGAAAAAGGAAAAAATATGACCATGATGGCATTAGGCATGCAGCAGTGGCACCAACAGTGTCACAGCTGCCATTTCCTCAAGCTCTAGCTGGCCCATCCCCTCTTGATAAAGGGAATGCTCAGATGGAGGAAATGCTGGAGACTTTCAAGCAGGTTTGGATCAACTTGCCCCTGCTTGTTTCCATAAAGCAAGTCCCAGCCTATGCTAAATTTTTAAAGGACCTCTGCACTCAAAAGAGGAAAGCTAGGGTGCAATTGTCTAAAAGTGTTTTTACTGTTGAGCATGTTGAGTCAATTTTGTCCATCGCCACACCTAAAAAATTACAAGACCAAGGGGTACCTACTATATCCTGCATCATCAGAAACCACACCATTGGAAATCCCCTATTAGATTTAGGGGCCAGTGTAAAGTTACTCCCTTATTCAGTGTATGAGGAGCTAGGTTTGGGGGAGCTTAAACCTATATCAGTTGTGCTCCAACTGGCTGACAGGTCTGAGAGGAGACCTATGGGTGTGGTAGAGGATGTCTTAGTTGGGGTAGACAAATTCTATATCCAACGGATTTTCTTATTTTAGACATGAACCCTTGCAAAAGCAAAACCCCAATTCCTGTTATCCTTGGCAGACCATTCTTGGCTACTGCAAATGCTTACATACAATACAGGTCAGGGGTAATGGAGGTTGCCTTTAGGAACATGAAGGCCCATTTAAATGTGTACCATGCTACTACAGTGCCTCAGATTGACATTGAGGACTACTGTGTAGTAAATGTACTAGATGGCCTGGTAGAAGAAGAATTGTTCAATCTGCTGGATTAGGATAACCTGACTGAAAGCCTGGAAAGTATTTGGAGTCTATTTGAGAGGGAGGCCCAAATTCCCATGACAAAAGGCAGCACAAACACTGAGTCATCTGTGTGCCTAGTGCAGCACATATTGTTGCCCCTTCCTCAAGCCACTAAGGCACCTCTGTTGCCTTCAATTGAATGTCCCCCTGAGCTGGAGCTGAAGTAGCTCCCAGCCACATTAGAATATGCCTTCTTGGGGCAAGATAACAGGCTTCCTGTGATTATCTCCTCCTCTCTCACTAGTGAGCAAGAGGAGGAGTTACTAAATATCCTTAAGAAGCACAAGAAAGCAATTAGGTGGACAATAGTTGACCTTGGAGACATTGATGCCTCAGTGTGCATACACAGGATTCACCTTAATGAGGGTGTAAAACCCTCAAGGGAGATACAGAGGAAGCTAAACCCTCACATGCAGGAGGTAGTCCTTAAGGAAATAGTAAAACTATTGGATCATTTCTCGGACTGTCAAGCAAATTAGATCATTTCACATCTACCCCCACCCAGGACAAGGCTAAAGTAGGTGGACAAGGCTAAAGTATATTTGATTTCACATCTACCCCCACCCAAGACTGTTAAGCAAATTAGATCATTTCTCGGACATGCTGGATTTTACAGGAGGTTCATCAGGGACTTCAGCAAGATTGCCAAACCATTGTGCCACTTGCTTTGCCAGGATGTGTCATTTTTATTTTCTGCTGAATGCCTTGAGGCCTTTGAGGCTTTGAAAAAGTGCCTCACGACTGCCCCTGTAATTCAAGCCCCAGATTACTCGCTCCCCTTTGAGCTGATGTGTGATGCATCAAACTTAGCCATAGGTGCTATCTTAGGACAGAGGAAAGATAAGCTGTAGTGATCTATTATGCCAACAAAACACTAGCTGAAGCTCAGCTGAACTACACTATAACTGAGAAGGAGCTACTTACAGTAGTGTTTGCTGTGGACAAGTTTAGACCCTACTTGTTGGGGTCTAAGATTGTAGTTTTTATAAATCACTCAGCCCTGAAATACCTATTGGCTAAGAAGGATGCAAAGCCTAGGTTGATCATATGGATTCTCCTCTTATAAGAGTTTAATCTTGTGATCAAAGACAAGAAGGGAGTTGAGAATGTGGTGGCTGACTACCTCTCTAGGATTATTAATGAGTTGTTCCTCGATGAGCAACTTTTTACTGTGTAGTCTAGTGTGCCCTGATTTGCACATATTGTCAATTTTCTTACTGCTGGTAAGATCCCTTCACACTGGTCTAAAGTGGACAAAGACCTGTTCTTCTCTCAGGTTAGACAATTTCTATGGGAGGATTCATACCTTTATAAATATTGTGCAGACCAGGTCATTAGGAGATGTGTGCCTGAAAATGACTTCCACGATATTCTTTCAATGTGCCATGAGCAAGCCTGTAGAGGTCATTTCAGTGGCAAAAAGACTGCAGCAAAAGTGCTCCAATGTGATTTGTATTGACCTTCTTTGTTCAGAGATGTAAACTTGCATTGCAAGGCCTGTGAGAGATGTCAAAGGATGGGAGGCATTTCGAAGAGAGACTCCATGCCATTGCAGCCCATCCTAGTTGTAGAACTTTTTAACATCTGGGGCATTAATTTTATGGGCCCCTTTCCTTTCCCTATGGGATTGAATTTCATACTTGTGGCAGTGGACTATGTGTCCAAATGGGTAGAAGCCATTGCCACAAAGACCAATGACCACACAATTGTTCTTAAATTCTTGAAAGATAATATCTTCTCATGATTTGGTATCCCTAGAGCTATTATCAGTGATGGGGGGAGCCACTTCTGTAATAAACATTTTGAGAACCTGCTCAAAAGGTATTCTGTTACACACATAATTGCAACCCTCTACCACCCACAGACCAGTGGGCAAGTTGAAATTTCCAATAGGGAGATTAAGCATATTCTGGAGAACACTGTGAGGACTGATAGGAAGGATTGGGCACCAAAGTTAAATGATGCATTGTGGGCATGTAGGACTGCCTATAAGACTCCTATTGGCATGTCCCCATTTAGGTTGGTGTATGTCAAGGCCTGTCACCTACCTATGGAGTTAGAGCACGGAGCCTATTGGGCTATCAAAGCAATGAATGTAGATCTAACTTCTGCTAGTTCTCACAGGAAGTTGCAAATGGCAGAACTTGATGAAATGAGGCTAGAAGCCTATGCAAATGCTAGAATATACAAGGAGAGATCAAAAGCATTCTTTGATAAGAAGTTGTTAAGGAAGGACTTCCTTGTTGGCACCAAGGTTTGGCTTTTTAACTACAGACTTAAATTCTTTTCAGAGAAGCTGAAATCCAGATGGCATGGACCTTACACTGTCATCAAAGCCTCCCCATCTGGTGCTGTGGAGATCTTGGATCCAAAGTCAGGGCAGATCATGAAAGTAAATGGTCAGAGGCTCAAGATTTGTGTAGAACAACCAGTGGAGCTTCCTCAGACCATTCACCTACATGAACCTCCCACTGCTTAGTGATCCACAGCTTTGTATTATATGTGTCATATCTGTTTAAAATTTGTTGTATGTTTTTGCTTGATTAAGAACCTGTCATTTACTGTTTTTCATTAGGAAAATTTGTTTGTTTTAATATGCTTTGTTTATTCTATTTTGAGTCTTCGTTCATTCCTGTCATTAACATGGGAGATGTATAATTGTTACTGCTGTGTGGGTGAAGTACTAGCACTGCAATTGTTTAGAATCTATTTTCATCGAGGTACTTTATCATTTGGAATTTTTGCTATGCATGTGCTAGTATTAGGGAGGTTATTATCATTTGGAAAAGGGATACATGTGAAGGGTTGATGCTGATGGCTACTGAATGGGTGCACGACATTGTGCATGCACAGGCCTGAGCATAAATGGTGCAAAGAGGTTGAGTGTTGGTCTCTCCCGATTAAATGGCCTCATTTTCTTAATCGCAAGCCATTTCAAAGCTTTCTCCCGGAGTCATGAAAGCACGAAAAGCAGCATTCAATATAGTCTATGGCGCGCGACCTCTGAAACTCCAAATGTGTTCTTCTTCGCGGAGATCACCAGTTAGACCGCGCGAGAAATGAGAAATTGCTTCACGCGCTCGGTCCTAACATCTACTCTGCGAAGTAACTTCGTGAGACACACACAGCTTTGATTCTGTACTCGCGGAGCTATGTTCTTTTGTGTGATTTTCCTTCTTATTAATATACATGTGTTCTCTGCGAGAACTCTACTCTATGAACACCTGTGGGAGACTGCACGAAACACGAGATTGCCTTAAATCTAATTGCTAAAAATAGACCAACATTTACAGTGCGAATTCATTCCCCATAAAGATTTGTGCAACTTACTATTCCCGATAATAATCACAATTCATTGCCAACTACCTTCCTTTAATTTTTTTATGACATTTGAGCTTGGAAGGAGGCAAGATTTAATATGCCTATTCACATTCCACCGCTGAAGTACTTTAAATACAAGGGTAGTTCGTCTTCATCCCATTCATTCTCCTCTACACTCAAAAGTCCCTCCCTACTCTTAACTATGGCGGATGACAAATCCACCAATCTGCCAAACAAATTTTACCTGATGTGGTTGGACCCGCCACCGCCTAAGGAGCTTGACCCACTACAATTCCTTTGGGATGAGTACGAGGAGGTGCAGAGGATCCTGGCCAAGGAGGAGAAGAAAAAGGAGAAGAGAAAGAAGAATAAGCAAAAACCGAACAACCTGCATCTCTCCCACCATCTTCTTCAAACCCCCCACCACCTGCTCAACACCCATCTCCCTTATCCTCGTCTTCCCCCTCCTCATGGCTTATAGTTCCTCTTCCACAGCAAGTTGAGGATATCCCTGAGCCAGGAGGAAGAATCATTTTATTTAACAGGATGTTCTACTTAGATTGTTCTAAGGTTTATAATTTTCTATTTTTTTTATAATTTATTTGCTTTTATATCTATAATAAAATGTCTTTTCCCGACAATCTGTCACCTTTTGTTTTTTATGTGTTTATTCTTTTTTGTTATTTGTTACGTGTTTTGCTTTTTTCTCTTGTAGTTTTTGGTAGTTAATTTCTCTATTTTATACCTGTTGCTCAACCATTGTCCTTTGAATCAGTGAGGACACTGCTCCTCATAGGTTTGAGGGTGTGGTAGGTTCTGCCAATGATGTAGTTAACCCCAGTGCAGCAAAGTCAAGTAATTAAAGATAGGAATGGAGCCATGTTCACCTAAGAATCACGAAAATTAAAGAAATTTAAAATATTTATAGACCTTTAGGCATTACAAGCTTTTAAATTTTAACTTTTCCATAATGTGAACACCAAGTAAACTCACTTGTATCAATACTGAGTGAATCATTAAAGACAGAAAAAGGTAAGGACATACTTAAAAGTTCAATGGAAGACCATAACCAGTGAGAGTTGGGCCTACAAAAAAAATTTCCTTCCTTTGAGGAGTGACTGAGGCAATTCTTCTAGCTCTAAGGACTGGCTGAGGCAATGCCCTCACTAGAAGTTAAGCACCTCCAAGTTGAAACAATTGACAGCACTCATAAAACCTAGGAAAGGATCAAGGCCTTATCTTGGACAGTTTGAGCTTAAACAGACCAAATCCTAATCAACTGCCCTTGTGCACACTCCTATTGAGCCTTAATTTTCAATTTTCTTTAAAATACACTTGAGTACTTGCACCTGAACCTATGCACCTAACTCAAACCTACCCTCACTTTGAGAATTCAGAAGGTAAAGGAGAAGGAGCTGAAGATGGACAAGATAGGGTCAACATTGGGTGAATGGAGAAGAGATACCTAAAGTTGAGCAGTATAGCAGCTGAGGAAAGAGGTGGCAACTCACAAACATAAAAATAAAAATAAAAACAGAAAGAAAAATACAAGAAAAGAAAGAAAAATAATAATGAAGAGGAGCGCGAGAGGAGTCAAGAGGAAAAGTTCATTGGAAAAATCAAAATGAAGAGGAGAAGCTGGCCACTTCAAGTCTGAAAATTTTGAAAGGAAATGAAAAGGTACTGAACTAAACATGGGTGAAGTCATGAATCACCTCCTTCACTTACTGATTTCTCAACTTTGAATCCCTTTTTAACCTTACATTCTTTATAACCTACTTCATAAGTCACATTAATTTTAGAATCGGGTTCAAACAATTCCTAAACAAGTCCAATCTCAAACCCAATTATCTCACAGGCATACTCTCACAAATGTTTTCAAGGTTGTATCATTTCACACAGCTCAAGAGCAGTTACAACCCTCAAATAGGACTGCAAGCATGAGCATAGGCAGTGCTCTAACTCTCTTCACTACAGATTACACAGCTCTTTATCTCCACATGACAACTCAATCCATTTCAGATCAGTAGGGTCTTTTTATTGGGTTGTAATGTGGCTTATGGGTGAGGTTTATAAGGAAAAAGGGGTAAAGAGGGATTCAAAATTGAGAAATCAGTAAGGTAAGGAGGTTGCATAGACACCTTCTTCATTTCAGCAAAATTCCAACTACTTCTTGAATTTTCAGATTTGAAGTGATCAATTTCTAATCTTCCTTTCAATTTTCCAATGAAATGACTTCTCTTTCTCATTTTTGTTTTGCTTTTCTATTTTTCTTTTTCTTTTTGTATTTTTCTTAAAAGCTTTTTTTTTATGGGCTGGAATGCCACAATTATACACTACTGCCATCCAATGTACTTTCTTTTCCTTCCACCAACTGTCAAAACCAATTCCACCTTTTTCAATTCCTTCACTTTTTCCTTCTGAAATCTTAGGATTAGGGTCAGGCTGCATCAGGTCACTGAGGTTTGGGTTCAACTTCTTTGATTTTTATCAAAGAAAAACATGGATTTTCAAGGCTCAAATGGTGTGTATCAAGGGCAGTTCAAAGGGTAGGGATTTTTAGCTCAAACTGTCCAATAGGTGGCCTTACATCATGTCTTTGATGTCATGAGTTCTGTCAATTTGTCTCAACTTGGAGTGCATAACTTCTAGTGAAAGAAAGCAGGTTCAAACAATCCTTAGAATAGAAAGATTTTGCCAAAACACTCTTCAAAAGAAATTTTTTCACAGGCCCAACTCTCACTGGGTATGGTCTTCCTTAGGACTCTCAAGACATGTTCTTACTTTTTCTCTCCTTAATGGTTCACTACATACTGATTATGAAAAAAATTTCTTGATGATGTCTTTCATTGAAATGATGAATTTTCAAAAAGATCAAAAAATTAAACTGTCTACCATACATTCTTAAATCTTCCTTTTTCAAAATTGCTCAGTTTGAAATTCTGCTAAATTTGTTTTGATCTCATACATCCCATTGCACTTGACTTAATTATCTCATACAAAATTATTTTATATATATATATATATATTTCAAAATTTTCCTACTATACCCCCAAACCTATGAGGAACAGTGTCCTCACTGTTTCAAAAATAGAACAAAAGGAAACAGCAGGGTAGGCACAAGGAAAGTAACTAATTTCAAAAAAAAGAATATTCTAGAACAAATTTAAGCACAATGGAAAGTAACACCACAATTTGACAAAACAGAAATTTTATTGGACAACAAGTAATAATAAAGCATAAGAGAAACATTTTATATTTGACAAAGAGTATATATAGCAACAAGCAAAATACAAACTAACTATAGACAAATCGTAAATACAGTCTACAACTAGTCAGAATCTGAGTCAGAGCTTGATATGGGCATTGGCTCCCATACATATTTCTCAGCAATTTTGTCATACTCCTTCAAATTCTCCTTCCTCTTCAGTTTTTCAATGTTGGTAGCACCCTCCTTAGTCCTTTTGGCAGATGGTTTCTAAGACTTGGTGCTGCCCTGGGGCATGGTGGGCTCCTTTATGGACACCCCAGCTGCTGAGGGTGGTATCCTTCCTACTAAGGTGAACTACAGGGTGTTAGCCAGCTTGGCTAGCATCTCAGCCTTTTGCTTCTCCTCATCATATAAAATGAGGGCTTGCCTGCACAATTGTTCCCAATGAAGCTTCTCCACTCTATGATCCAGCTTCAGCCGGTCAATCTCAGCCACCAATGATAGCTTTATCTAGTTTTTCAGCACAACCATCCCTTGAATAACATCCCTCCTGATGTAGGGATTTTCACCCATTTCTCTTTGAAGAGTGGAAAATGGGGGCGTAGGGTTTAAGTATCTAGGGAAAATGGCTCTCTCAATAGGGTCATCAAACAAATGATATGGAGTGGATGAAGAGGATGGGAGCGAAGGGGAAAGTGGGATGATAGGTGTCAACTCCTCTTCCTTAGTAACTGCCTCAGGTAGGGTGGAAGGAGAGGTAAAAGGTAAAGATGGTAGGTCAGCTTCTATGGGGTCAGTTTGGGTTACAATAGGGATGGATAAAACTACTTCCTCAAATTCAGTTTGAGTGGAGGCATCAGAAGTAAGTACCACAGGGATTAGTGAGATTGGTTCTTCCACCTCAGTAGTGGTAGGCACTACTATAGGGGACAACTGAGGGGATGGAGGAGTAGGTGTAGGAGTGGGAATTGGAAGAGGTTGGGAGGTTGGGGTAGCTGGGATTAAGGTTGATTGAATAGCATGAAGGCAGGTGGCCATAACAGACTGGTTTGTTGTGTAGGTTTGGAGTTGGGCTAGTATGGATGTGAGAAGGGAAAGAATCTAGGCAGAGGCCTCTGGTAGGATTTGGGCTTGGGTAATAGGTGGAATGGGTATAATGGGCTGGAAAAGAGATGTGGGGGCATGCTGGAAAGGTGAGGTGAGAGCATGTTGGAATTGAGTAGGCTGTAGAGAGTCAGGTAAAGGGGAATAATCATGCCCAATGTCATCCACAATGGACTCTATCTGGGATGAATACCCCTCAGTGGTGAAATATTCCAGGTCATGGGAATGTGCAGGTGACATGGAGGTAGTGGGGTCAATATCAAAGGGTATGGATGGTGGAGAGGAAGTGACTGGGTCAGCTGATGTAGATGGAGCTGCTAGTGCAGGGCTCAAGGGTTCAACAGCTAGGATGGATGGGCTAGCTGGAGGAGTAGTGGCTGACTTTGATTTTCTTTGGTAGTAGGATGTGATGGGAAGTGAAGGGAAGGTAGGAATTGGGTCTGTGTTAGGAGGAGCTGACAAAGGTGTGATTGTGGTGATGGTGGAAGGGATGGCTGAGCTACTAAGAGGTATGGGGACTAAAATGGATGGTATGGAGAGTGATGGAATGGAGATGTTGGCAATAGCAGAGCTGATAATAGGAAAGGTCACAGTAGTGGAAGGGAGGAGTATGGATGCAGAGGTCACAGGTGGAGGCACTGAGCTAGTATAGAGCTGGCTGCTATAGAGAGCTCAGGCTCAGTCACTGAGTTGGCTGCCTGAGGGGCTTCCATCTCAGAACTCTCTGCTGGCCTCTTGCTACATTTCCTAATCAGGGTCATGCTTGTGGACCAAGCCCTTTTCTCAAACTCTTTTAGACTCAATTTTTCCACTGGCTCATCCTTTTAGATCACAAATTTCCCTTTCCTTAGTAGAGTTGTGATGAGTCTGTTGTAGGGTAGCCCTGGTAACATCTGACCCTTTTTTATCTTATCATTTACATCCACCATGGCCTCAAATATCAGCTGAGAGGCATTTAAGAACTGGCCCTTGGAGAAAAAGTAAAGGGCGTCCACTATGGGGGTTCTTCTCTCCTACTGATGTCCACTGACATAAATGTTCTTCCTCAAGATTGAGTCTATGAAAAGCAGGCTTGGGTCTAGATCTCTCCTCATCAATGACTCCCTAGAGCTCACAATGCCTTGAGTCAGATGTCTGGCCATTGCTCGGAAGGACATGTTATCGGGTGCTCCTAGACCATAAGTTGAATAAAAAATGGATGGGACCCCTAATGCAAACCCAATATCACTGTAATCCACATCCAACTCCCAATTATCAATCAAAACCACAAGTGTAGGCTCAGTTGACCCTGGCTTCATCTTTTTTCTGATGTTCTGATACTACAATTTGACTAGTCTAGGGTAGACTTTTTCTTGCAATGTGGTCAACCAAGGTGTCAGGGCTGCCTTCACCAAGTAATCCAAGGTCTCCTTACACTCCTCTACTTTAGAAAAATAAAGTAGGTCAAAATTTATCTCAAGGATCAGGTCTAAGGCATCCACAAACTCATTGGGGGTTGTCAGGTGTACAGGGATTTCAGTTTCAGCCTCAGGGTTAGGTTCAGGCACAGGGATATCCTCAACAACCTCTTCAGTGAGCTTGGCTTTCTTGATTTTCTTGGGTTTTTCCATAATGAGCTTCCTCTTAGCAAGTGGGTCATTTTTGGGCTGTGTAGCTAGGGTATCCTCACGGTCAGCCATGGGTCACACAATCCACACAATCAGCTCTCAACAACCCACCACAGTCTTTCTTTCTCAATCAAATTCCCCACACACACTGAAATAAGGAAGTACAATGCTGGAATATCACAGAATGGAGGTTGAAGAAGAACTTACCCACAGAACCTAGGGTTTCTCATAACTTGCAACACACAGCATCAAACTGGCATAGACCAGGTGCAAAATGTAGCCCTTATAAAATTAATGCACTTGGAGCAATGACAAGGTGATTGGAGTTGGAACCAGTGAGGTGGAGGAGAAAGAAGAAAATGGGAAATCGGCAGAGGAAGAACAAAACTCTTAGTGAAGGTGTCAAATGGATTGAATAATCCTGTCGATGAGCTTAAAGCAACGAAAATATGATTTTGATAGGTTGAAAAGGAGACTTCGACAGGTTGAAGCAACCTGTAGAATAGTAAAATTATTTGAAAAATGTAAACTCCTCAAGCTGAAGGTTTCGAGAGGTTTACCAAACCTCTCGACAGGTACAAAGCTTCACCAAAAATCAAATCGATAGGTTCAAACATCCTATCGATAGGTACACAGGCTTCAGATTTTACAAGTCGAGAGGTTCAAACATCCTCTCAATAGGTTTAAAATTCTCAGCAATTAACCTCTTGACAGGTTTCAGAACTTGTCGAAAACATTGCCTACACCTTCAGTACCTATCAACTCTCTCTCTCTCAACAACTCGACAGGTTCATAGATCCTGTCGAAATTCACATTTACACTTTCAATACCTGCCGAACATCAACTTAAACCTCACGACAGGCCCCAGTACTTGTCAAAATTCTCAATGAGAACCTTCAGAATCTATTGAAAATTATTTAGCACCTCTCGACAGGTCTGTTTAGCAATCCACATTATTTCTCATCAGTTCCCTTGTCTCCATTCACCCCAAACTCATTACTCTTCCTCTGATCCCACTTATTTCTCATGCATTACGGACCTTCCTAACTTTATCATAGCTGACTCATTATTCTAAATAAAAAACTAAACAAAAATTGCAACATATATACAATGCCAAATAGATTTGAAAACAGCAACAACCTTCTATATGACAGTTATGATACATTTTGTACAATGCTAAGAATCAGTGACACTTTGGAGGTTCTTGAAGGTGAATGGTCACCACAGGCTCTACTACATTTTCAATAAATATTTTGAGCCTTTGACCATTGACTTTCATGATCCTACCATCCTTTGGATCCATGATTTCAACAACTCCAGATGGGGATATATGCAATACAAGGTAAGGTCCCTCCCATCTAGATCTCAACTTGCCTGGGAAAAATTTCAATTTAGAATTGAACAGCCATACCTTGTTGCCTACAACAAACTCCTTTCTCAACAAATACTTGTCATAAAAGGCTTTAGCTTTTTCTTTATAGATCCTTGCAATGGAGTAGGCATCCAATCTCAGTTCTTCCAGTTTTGACAACTGCAGCCTCCTGTGCATACCAGCAATAGTTAGATCAACATTCAATGATTTAATAGCCCAATAGGCTTTATGTTCTAACTCTACTGGTAAATGTCATGCCTTGCCATACACCAACCTAAAGGGAGACATCCCTATTGGGATCTTATAAGCACTTCTATAAGTCCAAAGAACATCAGTCAACTTCAGGGACTTATCCTTCCTATCTCCAGTCACAATTTTCTCTAAAATGTGTTTGATCTCTCTATTAGAAATTTCCACCTACCCACTAGTCTGTGGGTGGTATGGAGTAGTAACTCTGTGTGTCATAGAGTACTTTTTAAGCAGGTTATCAAACTGTCTATTGCAGAAATGGCTTCCCTCATCACTAATGATAGCTCTGGAGGTGCCAAACTTACAGAAAATTTTGTCTTTCAAGAAATTGAGGACAACTCTGTGATCATTGATTCTTGTGGATATGGCCTCTACCCATTTGGACGCATAGTCCACAACCACAAGAATAAAATTATATCCATAAGAAGGGTGGAAAGGACCCAACAAGTATAGGCTGCAAGGGCATGGAATTTCTTTTGAAAATACTTTTCATTTTCTGGCATCTTTCACAAGCTTTACAATGCTACCATGCATCTTTGAAGATAGTGGGCCAATAAAATCCACTTTTAAGTATCTTTGCACAGTCTCGTTTCCACTGAAATGGCCTCCACAAGCCTGTTCATGACACATGGTTAGTATGCTATGGAATTCTTTACCAGAGACACTGGTCTACACAGTGCTTGAAAAGGTATGGATCCTCCCACATGTAGTGTCTGATCTAAGAAAAGAATAGCTCCTTATCCATTTTATTCCAATGTGGGGGATTCCAACCCACTGCCAATTAATTCACTATGTTTGCAAACCAAGGTGCCCTCATGCTGACAGTAAATAGTTGTTCATCAGGAAATGAGTCATTGATAGGCAATCTATCAAACTCAGCAGCTAGGATCCTGAATAGGTGGTCTGCAACCACATTTTCAACCCCTTTTTATCATTAATCTCAAGATCAAACTCCTGTAGTAGGAGGATCCATCTGATTAATCTTGGCTTGGCATCCTTTTTAGACAAAAGGTACTTAAGGGATGAATGGTCTGTGAACACCGAAATCCTAGATCTTAACACATAATACCTGAATTTCTCCAAAGCATAGACAATGACTAACAATTTCTTCTTAGTTGTGGTGTATTTTAACTGAGCATTAATCATTGTCTTGCTTGCATAAACAATCACACAAGATAACTTGTTCTTTCTTTTCCTCAAAACAGGACCAATAGCAAAATCTGATGCATCACACATCAACTCGAATGATAAAGAATAATCAGGTTCTCGAAGGACAGGTGCAGAGGTCAAACATCCTTTCAAAATTTCAAAAGCAGTGAGACATTCATCATTGAATACAAAAGGAACCTCTTGGCACAGTAGGTGATAAAGGGGTTTTGAGACTTTGCTAAAATCTTTGATGAATCTCTTATAAAAACTAGCATGCCCCAAAAAGGATCTGACATGTTTGACAGTTTTAGGTGGGGACAAATATGAAATCAAATTAATTTTAGCCTGGTCTACCTCTATGCCTTTATGGGAAACAACATGGCCAAGGACAATGCCTTGATTGACCATAAAATGACTTTTTTCCCAACTCAAAACCAAGTTGGTTTCCTCACATCTCTACAGCACTAGGTTGAGCTGATGTAGACATTGGCTAAAACTATCCCCAAAGACAGAAAAATCATCTATGAATATCTCTAAAAATTGATCAATCATATCTAAGAAGATGACATACATACGCCTTTGACAAGTTGCAGGGGCATTGCACAATCCAAATGGCATCCTTCTATAACAAAAGGTGCCAAATGGACATGTAAAAGTAGTTTTCCCTTGGTCTTGTGGATACAGAAGGATTTGATTAGACCCAGAATATCCATCAAGAAAGTAATAAAAAATTTTGCCTGCCAACTTGTCCAAAATCTGGTCTATGAAGGGCAAAGGAAAGTGGTCTTTTCTAGGGTTTAAATTGAGCTTTCGATAATCAATGCACACCCTCCAACCAATGGTTTCCCTAGTTGGAATTAGCTCTCAAGAATCTAATTTAACCATAGTGATTCCAGATTTCTTAGGTACCACCTGAGTAGGTGCCACCCATTCAGAATCTGAAATGGGATAGATGACTCCTGCATCTAACAATTTAACCACCTCCTTCATCACTACTTCTTGCATGTGGGGGTTTAAATTTCTCTGCATCTCTCTAGAGGGTTTGGAACCCTCTTCCAAGTGGATTTTATGCATACAAACAGCATGACTAATTCCTCTAAGATTAGCAATAGTCTAACCTATTGCTCTCTTATACTATTTCAACATACACAACAGCTCTTCTTCTTGCTCATCAGTGAGGGAAGAAGAATTTATCATAGGAAATTTCTAATTTGCTCCCAAAAATAAAAATTTCAAAGACTCGGACAGCTGCTTTAATTGCACATCAGGTGGACTTATGAGTGAAGGCAATAAAGGTGCCTTAGAAGGTGGTGGAAGAGGCAACACAGCTGGTTTCCAAGGAGGATACCTTATTGCTGGCCCCACTTCAGAATTCAAGGCTTTCACCTCTTGAATCACAGGTGTGGGGGCCTTCTCTTCCATAATTTCATTTTAAACATTTTCAAACACATCACACATGTCATCACAATGCAACAGCTTGGGCAAAGTATCTTCCACAAGCTCATCCAACACATCAATTAAAAAGCAATCCTCACTATCCAAGTGAGACTGACTTGCTGCATTGTAGACATTTAATTTCACTTTCATATTGTCAAAAGATACCTCCATTACACCTAATCTATATTGTATACAAGAATTGGCAGTGGCCAAGAAAGGCCTGCCCAAAATTATCGGAATGGAGGTAGTGCACTTGCTTGGTTCCATGTAAAGAACCAGAAAATCTGCTGGATAGAAAAATTTGTCAACCCCAACTAACACATCTTCTATCATTCCCACTAGCCTCCGTTCAGATTTGTCAGTCAGCTGTAATACCACATGTGTGGGTTTCAATCCTCCCAAGCCTAACTTCTCATAAACTAAATATGGAATTAGGTTCACACTAGCTCCCAGGTTTAACAAGGCTTTTTCAATGGTGTGATCCCTAAAGATGCATGGGACTGTGGGAACTCCAGGGTCTTGGAGCTTTGTTAGGGTTGCAATGGATAACACATGGTTCACTTTCTCAGCACAAAAGACCTTCTTGGATACGTGTATCCTAGAATGTCTTTTGTGTGTGCACAAATCTTTCAAAAACTATGCATAGGCTGGCACTTGCATGATTGCATCAAGTAAAGGCAAGTTGATCTTCACTTGTTTAAATATTTCCATCATTTCCTCAACTTTAGTATTTCCCTTATCAAAAGGAGAAGGAGTTTGAAGTGCATTGGGAAATGACAAATGAGAGACTGATCTCCCATTTGCTGCCTTAGCAATCTCATCAGTTTTTTCCTTATTTTTATTTTCATTTTTCTGTTGGGGTTCATCAACACTCCCCTTATTTCTCATATGCTGCTCCTGCTGCATATCATCATGGGCTATTCTTTCTTTTCTTGCACTCTTTTCAAACTCAATACCAATCTTGTTATCAACCACCCTTCCACTTCTCAAAGTGGTGACAGATTTGGCTTCTTCATGTGATGAAGAAGTCTCACCCACCATGTACTGCCCTTTTGTGCTGTTGATAGGCTGACAAGGCAATCTGTTGGGATATTTTAGATGCTTGCTGCTAACTTTATTTGAAACAAGTGATAAGAATGTGTTAGTAAAAGTAAATCGAAGGTGGATTGAAAAAAAAACACAAAACAACAAGTCTAAAAAAATACACACAGACCTGTAAGATACAAGGCCTGTTGTAGAAAGTTTTGATAAGTAAGAGTTTGACCAACAGAAAAATTGATCTAGAACCCAAAATGGGCTGTAATAGTAGGCCTCCAGATCTGGCTACAGATCTGACAATCTTAAAGAAGGGGAGTTGGGTGTCACGCCTACACTAAATTACCTAAACAAAGAAATAAAGTGCAGTCCTATTCTAAGAATGGGTTGTAAAGAAGGGGGATGATGGTGTGTTAAAATAAGGATAAAAGGGTGAGAAGTAAGTAGTTGAGGTTAAAGGTTCATTTAGTTATGCAACTCAGATTTAGGGCTCTCTCTGCAGCAAGTCCTTGTTGAAGTGCTATTACTAATCTCAACAAGGTGAAGATATCTAACTTAACCCATGCCATTTAGGGTGCTCTTAAGGCTATAGTCTGCCCACACAAATGGCCACAATCTATCCTATAGAGTCTGTCAAATCCCATTGATCAAGCCAGAAATTGCTAATCTAATCCAAAGGAGTAAGCTGATCAAACCTCATCCAATGGATCAAATCAGGCCACGAATACCATTGCAGATACTATGTCTACCAGTGCTCCGAGCTCCCCAGATCTGCGCACAGACCTGGCTGGCATCCATAGCAGTATTAAATCTAGGAAGGTCAGATGGTAATCAAAAGATCTAAAGGTTAAGTAAACGGGCAAAACCCAGAACTACAAATCTGATCGAGAATCTAGTGGAACCAAAAGACCTATAGAGTTAAATAGGCTTTATATCAACAATTTATTGCTTAAAAATAGCTTGCAATACAAATATCCTCACAGCTGCAATCACTACAGAGAAGCCAATTTTAACATCTAATGGCGGTCAAGTAAAACAGAGAGTCTGTTCCTGCACAATCTCTCACCAGGCTACAAGTCCAAGTGCAGAGAAGAAGAATCCATCTCAGATATGTGACCAAGTTTGCCCTAGGGCTATAGTCTGTCCACTCAAATGGTCACAGGCTATCCATAGAGGCTCCCTTACCCATAAATACTAAAACAGAGTACAAGAACTCCTATCTGCCACCATGGTCCCAGGGCATCACGCTCAAGCTTCCATGGCCCTTTCAATAAACTCAAATCCTAAATGTATGGTATAGCCTGAAGAGAACTACAGACAAATAAGAAAAATAATAGATTGAGTAACCATTCAAATAAAGATTCTATTGATCTGGTGTTATTAACAATGAAATCCCTCAAGGAAGCAGCCTTGTGTGCAATAGCTCAACACCAAATCCCAATGTTTACTGACTTATTATAAAACTGAAATAAAACTATACATAAATACTTACCAAAGGACTAGCCAGCGAGTGCTGAGCTAAGAAAGAAGAAAAAATGGAAAAATAGGTGATCAAACCCTAACCCTAACCCTACCCTGCTTGAGCTCTCAGCTGACAGAGGTTGAAGGAGAAAGTGAATGATGATTTTCAAAGTTACAAGTGCAACTTATATACTTAGTCTCAATGTTGTGGCTAAGAGGAGAGTAAACCCTAATTTTTTAAGTAGATGTGGCACTGTTTCAACCCTTAGATGCGTGCGTCATAATTCATGCCTCGGAGTGCGTGCCCTAGACTTGGGGAAATACCAAAAAGGTCCTTAGGTTAGGATTGAGAAGTGGAGAGCTCGAGCTTCGCGAGGTTGGCTTCTACATTTCTCTTCTGTCGTGCAGCATGCAGAGTGTTCGCGAGGTAGAGTTTGGCGTGAAAATTGTTGTCTCTCACAGTAGAGCTTCAGATGATCGCGCGGCTACGTCAGCTTTGAATGTACTCACGCAGAAGGGCTTCAGAAACTCCATTCGTGAGGTACTCACACATATGCCTTTGCATCTCGCTCGGTATAGGCTTGAACTTTTAGGCGTGCGAGAGTTGTGCGAGAAGATTTCTGGGCGTCTCTCTCTTCCAGAGCCATGCGAGAACTGTGTGAGGTTTCTGCTGTTATTTGTGCCAATTAGCCTCGCGAGGTAGTGCACTCTGCTGCACTAAGGCTTGATCCTAGCGAGAACTACGTGAGTGTTATTTCTGAAGGCTTAGTGCATGAAAGCTCCACGAGTTTCTTCATATGATGCTTGCAGCTGAAGTGCGCGACTGCTGCGCGAGAGCTGTTCTATGATCCCCTTCCATTTGAACTGTGTGACTTCTTCGCTAGCTCTGTTATACTGCATGCCTTAGCTATGCGAGGGAGCTCTGCTAGTGACTTAAACAGCGTGAGGCATCACCTCAGCTGTGCGAGATAGGTCAATGGCTCCTCTGCTGCTATGCACATGTTTTTGTTGCAGCTTCCTCCACTCTCACCTATACTTCTATCATCTGCTAGACTTTTTGGGTCCAATATGACATGTAAAAATAGTCGCCATGGTGTGTACCACCATGGTGTTCTATCACTTCTGGTTCAGCTGTCATCTTTTGTTTGAAATCTCTCTCTTCTTAGCACCAAAAGCACAGACTCTATGTTAAGCTGCATAATTTATTCTTAACTACAAAACAAGCTAAAAAGGAGTTATTAGTGAGCTTCAAGGTCCAACAAAGGCTAGGTTAAGAGTTAAAAAGTAGTACTTTTCAGTGATTAACACACCCCTAAACCTAATCTTTGCTGGTTCCTGAGAAAAGCAAAATATAAACAACGACTCTAAGAATGTAAATGCCACTTTCGTAGGGAGCACGGATGCATTTAGCTTATGCATCAAGCCTTTTAAACCCCTAGGTGATCCCTAGTGGAGGAGTGAAATCTCCTGAGGGTTTTTAGTGAAGGTACCCACAAACTTCTCAGTAAAATAGTTAACAAAAGTTCACACAGTGGTAAATTAGTTTGAAACAAATAGAGTTCACTTCACTTTTGCTCTGTCAAAGTTAGAGGAGTTCTAAAGTAGCATATGCAAGCAATTTAACACCTTAGTCATGCATGTATGCTCATTACACCCAATCAGTTGACACCAAGAAAACAATGGATGCAAAGTAGTAATAAGCTTGCCAGTACATCAGAATTTAGGTTCAAACAATGCCCCAATGATTTCAATCTCAGATCCAATGCTTACCAGGGCTATCTCTCATAAATGAATTTAAGGGTGTATTATTTCACACAAGCTCAAGAGCAGTTACACACCCTAAATGGGTTTGTAAGCATGAGCATGGGCAGCTGTTCAAATTTCTGACATCACAAAGTACTTATCACTATAGATTAAACACTCCCTTATCTTCACATGACAAACCATTTGACTTTGGATCAACAAGGGATTTTTATGGGTTGTAATGTGGCTTATTGGTGAGGATTGTAAAGCATAAAAGGGGTAAGAAGGGATTCAAAATTGAGATATCAGCACAGGTAGGAGATGATTCATGACTTCACCTCTTTCATTTCAGCACAACTTCATCTTCTTTTTAAAATTTTAGAGCTAAAGTGGCCAGCTTCTTCTCTTCTTCTCAACATTTCTAATGAAGTTCTTCTTTTGACTTCTCATTCTTTTCTTATTTATTTATTTATTTTTATTTTTATTTTTTCTCTTTTTTTTTTATGTATATATTTTCATTTAATGGTGGTTACCATGCATCTATAACTACTACACTATTATTTATAGATCTCCACCTCTCTTCTCCTCCTTTCACCAAATGTTAAACTTTGCTCACTTGTCTTCAACATTCTCTCATTTACCTACTGAATTCTCAGAGTGGGGGTAGGCCTGAATCAAGTTAAGAGGTTTAGGTTCAAGTACATTGGTGTTTGTTGAAGAAAAATAGGGCTTTAAGGGTCACAAAGTGTATGCACAAGGATAGTTTTACAGGTTGGATCTTTTAGGCTCAAACTATCTAAATGAATGCCTTGATCCTTTCCTTAGTGTCATGATTACTGTCAAACAACTTCAATGTGGGGTGTCTACCTTCTAGTGAAAAAGACTGGATTCAGTCAGTCCATAGAACAGGAAAAAAAATTGCCATAGACACTCCTAACAAAATTTTATAGGCTCAAAGCTCACTAGGTATGGTCTTCCATTGCACTCAAAGGGGTATACTTTCATCTGTTCTCTTCACTGGTTCACTCACTACTGCTAAGAAAAAAAAAAAAAAAAAAAATTTCTAATGTTCACCTCATGGAGTATTGGTTTTCAAATGATATTAGTGTTAAAAAGGTCTGCACAATATTTAAATTTCTTCACTTTTAACATTGCTTAGGTAAAACTCATTATATTTATTCCTTACTTAATTTAGACTGCTGCACTTAAGTTAACTATATCATTGGCAATCCTTGCCACACCCCCAAACCTATGAGGAGCAGTGTCCTCACTAGTTCAAAGATAAGAGGGAATGTGCAATAGGGAACGAAAAGAAAATGGACACTAAAATAAAACAAATAAAAATAAGAAACAAGGCACTCGGAAACAACTAAAACAAGCTAACAACTATGAAGTAGAAATATAAAGCAAACAAGACATAACAAAAAGAAATTGTATTTCTAAAACAAACATGTGTACAATGCAAAGGGAGGGGATGTACAAAAAGTATATCCTAACTAAGTATATGTTCAAAACTAATCATTCGAATCCTCTGCTACAGCAGGTGGATCTTGAATTCCTTTTCCCTTTGCTTGCCTCAAAGCAAGAGCGAACTGTGACCTTTTGGAAGTAGTGATTCTTGGCTTGGAGGTGCCTTTCATTTTGGGAGTGGGCTTAGGCTTGGATGTATGTTCCTTAATTTTGATTCCAGGCCTGACTTTGCTAGGTTCCTTGGGTGTAGGGGCTGTTTTTGGGTGAGGTACATCAGGGTTTAATTGTTTGGAAACGGCTTCTGCTAACTGCCGGTCACTATGTTCAATTCAGTTCTTCTGCAGTGCTACAATAGTTACCCCATAGTCCAATACTTTGTCCTCTGCGACTCTCAAGTCTACTTGCAATTTCTTAATGACATCCTCCATTCCCTCAGCCCTAGTCTTTTCCTCATTGTATTGTATCATTATCTTTTATCAATCATGTTTGATTTGCTTCTTTTCGAATTTATGAGAGTACCAGAAGTTTGATTTTCTCTAGGAAGGGTTGGTGTACAGAGTGTCTAAGGTCAGCCATTCCTTTGACCACATCCCTCTTGATGTAAGCATTGTTCTTCATGGCGCGAAGGAGGGTGTAGTATGGAGGTCTAGGGTTGAAAGAGGCTGGTAGTATGAGTTGGGCATCATGAAAGGAAGGGCCAACCAGTAAAGATGGAGGGGTGGGTGGTGGCAAGTGTGTGGGGGGGTCTAGCACCCGAGGGTCAGTTTGGGTGGCGAATGCTTTAAGGGTAATGGGAGCAGATTCCAAGGGGGTAGCAATAGCAGATGTTTCTGCTATGGTTAAGGGAGGGGTAGATTTGGGTGGGGTAGGCAAAGGGGAATGGAGGGGTACAAATGGCTGTTGGGAAGGATGGGTTAAAACTGACAGTGTGGATTGAATGGCATGTAAGCTTGTTTGAATGGAGGCTTGGTCTTGGAGGGTGGAGTTCATGAATTGTAGATTGGCTGTGATAGATTACTGGGTTTGGGTATCAGCCAAAACTTAGGCCTGGATGGAAAGCAATAGGTTAAAGATATGGGATAGGAAATTAGGGGTTGAAATGGGGAGGTGGGTGCATGGGTGAAGGTTATGACCTGTGGGGATTGTAGAGGAAGTGTGAAATGTGGAGGGGGAGGGGAATCAGGGAGAGGGGTAATCTCATAATTGATGTCCCCTATGATTGAGGACATCATTGCTGAGTATCCCTCATCAGAAAGAGGGATTTGGGCATGGGTAGGTGAAAATGGGATGGGTCGGTCTAAAGGCTCACAGGTAACAACCTCATAAGGGATGGAAGTGTCAATAGACTGAGAAGGGATAGTGGAAGAGCTATGAGGGGTTTCAAAAATGGGAGGCTCAGGTTCAAAGGCTTGGGCTGGTGGTAGGTCAATGGGTGGGTCTGGTATGGTTGTGGTTTCAGTGGTGGGGATGGTTTGGGAGATAGAGGTGGGTAGGGGTTCCTTCTGTGCTTCCGTTAATCTTCTTCTCTTTTCATAGGTTGTTAGCACAGGGGAGGGTGGTTGAGAAAATGGTATGGCTTCTTTAGATGTGGTAGGGATGGGTGAGCTTGGTGTGGCTGATGTGATGGGTGAGGGAATGGTTAAGGTAGTAGCAGGTATGGGGGCTGTGGGAAAGGATAAAGTGAGCTAGGCTGAGGGTAAGGGGACTATGAAAGGTTGTGAGGCTAGGGTTGAGGGAGGAGTGACTGGCATGGACGGTGAAGGGGTGGATTGTAAGGTAATGGCTACAAATATGGATGTGGTGCTGGCTGGCACAACTAAATGGGTTGCCTGAGAGAGGGCAGCAGAGGGTGGAGCCACAGATCCAGCAATAGCAGCAACCTCAGAGATTGCAGGCACATCAGCATTCTTTTTCCTCTTCTCCATGAGAATGCCACTGATCCTCCACTGCTTCTTTCCACAATTTTTAGGGTTCAGGGCAATTATTTCTTCATTCATTTGAAATCAATACTCTCTAAGCTTCAGTAAGGCTGTAATAACCCTGTAGTAGGGAAGGGAATGGGGTTTCTTGTTGGTGTTCACCTTCTCCACAATATCTTTCATCTCCTCAAAAATTAGCGTAGCAGCATCCAAGTAATGACTCTTGTGAAAGGAGAAGAGTGCATCAACAATAGAAAATCTCCTCTCCTAATCATGTCCAGAGCAATAAACATTTTTCCTCAACACCCCATCCATAAATCTGAGGTGGGGTGTAGATCTCGCTTCCTTATTGATAACCCTGATGCAGTAATTCCTCTAGTCAGCTCCTTGGCTATCTCTGGGATAGTGGTTTTCAAAGGGAGACCCAAGCCACATTCAGGGCTATACCTAACTGGTATCCTAAGAATCCTAGCAATGGTAGCTTGATTGAACATCATCTCAAATTTGTCTATGAGCACCAGCAGTGTTGGGTTTCCATCGTCCCCAGTCTTGATTGTGATATTCTGGTAAAACAATTGCACTAGTCTAGGAAAAACTAGGTGCATTGGGAGCCTCAGTAGGGGCAGCAATGAGGCTTTTGTGAGGTACTCCATGGAGGCAGCTATTTCTGATAGCTCCTCAAAGAAAGCCTTATAAAAAATTATCTCAGATTCTAACTTAATTGGTCCAACAAAATCAGATAGGACCCTGAGGTATTCATTATTTTCTTCCTCTTCATCCTCAGGGGCCTCCAGGGTAGCTTCCTTGCCCATTTTCTATTTCTTCTTTGACTTCTCAAGGATTTTAGATGGTGGGTGCTCTCTGGCCCTCTTCTTAGGAGCAGATTTCTTTTTGGTACCTTGGGCATCAGAGGCGACACCTTTGCCTTTCTTCACAGTTTTTTCAACTTAGGGCTCCTCAAAGGGTGCAGTTACCACAGGGTCCTCTGCAATCCTTGTAGATTTTCGAGTAGGCACAGGGCTCCCAGCAGGTGGTGGAGTTACCAAAGCAGACAAGGTGTCTGAGAATTTTGAACCCGTCGCCATAACTATAAAATTTCTCCAAATTAGGGTTTCAAAATCCCTACAAATGTAATGCACTCTTTCATAAATTAAACAGACTCCAAATTTCTCTTCTCTTACACTAGAGTGATGTCCAATGAAATCAACTGAGAGAGAGTGAGAAATCTTACCAAATGACCGCTAGGGTTTCACTTCATACGCTACACAGATGTCCAAATCCTCCCAAACCTAGGTGAAAGTGACCAGGAGGTGATGGGGAGCAAAAATGTATGAGGAAACTAGCTAGGGTTCAATGGAAAGGGTAGTATAGAAGAAAGGAGAAAAGGGGAAACTCAGAAGTGCGCAGAGGAAGTTAGGGTAAAAAGATAGAATGAAGAAAATGGAGGGATTCACAGGGTTTATAGGGATAAACCCGTGCTTCGCACAGCTGTCGCTAAGTTCTCGCTGAATACATTCCATGCGCACTACACAACTAACTTCATGAGGACTTCAGTCGCAAAGAAAACCAAAACCTCGTGAAGACAGATTTAAATGTTTCAAGTGCCTTGTGAGGCTCTTCGCTGAGTTAAGTTCAGGCCCAAGCATGAGAAGCAGTTGTTCATATCTCACGATATGAGTCTCAAACATCTCACGGGGCTCGCCAATAGGCTGCAACGTATGACCTTGTGCTCACGAAGCTCTCGCGCAGTATAAAGTATTCATCAGAACCCTGCGAGAAAGCTTCAGGAGGCTCGCGAGCTGGAAATATAGGCCATTGAGCCTCGCGAGAGGGCAACACTTAATCTTTTATCTAAACTGGTGCCTTGGCCTGTGCATATATAATATCATGCACCAATTCATTGTGACAATTTATTCCTAACTATAAAACAAGCTAAAATGGAGTTATTAGTGAGCTTCAAGGTCCAGCAAAGGCTAGGTTAAGAGGTGAAAAGTAGTACTTTTCAGTGATTAACACTGTCTTCCCTCCTCTCTACTAGTCAAAGTATTGGATAGCTGACCAAGGTGGTCCTCTATCTTTTTAATACTTTGGCTATGGGAGTTAACTATTTGAGATAAAGAGCTCAAATTCTGCAGTGAAGTCAAAACTTTCTCTTCAAATGTGAGGGATCTAGAGGGTGCTGGGGTTGGTGCACTTTGATGCACAGGTTATGCCATTGGTTGGGTAGTAGGCTGCTGGTAGGGTTAGGCATTTCTATAGGGCATGGACTGCTATTCTTGCTGCTATTGCTGGTTTGGAAAATTATCTTGCCTCCACCTCAAGTTGGGGTGGTTTCTCCAATGATAACCAGTAGCTGGCTATTGTACAAAGGACTGAGCAGCATTCACATGTTTCATAACCAGGTCTGGAAATTATGCAGCAGAGGGGCAAGAAACTTCAAGAGAGTGAGTGGGGGACTGGCATTTCAGACATTCCTCCTCAACTTTGGCACCCATTGGAGACTGCATTGCTCCCATGAGCTTATCAAATTTATGAGTCATGCTATCAACCTTTCTCTCTAAATCATTATAGCCACTAACCTCATACATTTTCCCTCTTGTAGTATTCTCTCTCACCACTCTAACAGGAGTCTCAATGTCCCTTGACAAAGTCTCCCTTTGCATGGAGTTTTCACTAATTATATCAAACAACTCCCAAGCCTCATCAGTTGTCTTGTGGAGGTAAGTACCCCCACATGAGGCATCAACCATGTCCCTGCTCTTGGGATAAATTCTTTGATAAAAAATTTAAACAAGTTATCATTCAGAAATTTGGTGATGGGGACATTGTTTCAAAAGCTCCTTAAATCTCACCCATGCTTGGTGAAAGTCTTCAGTTGGGGACTAAGCAAATGAAATTATGCTCTTCCTCAGCTGACTTGTCTTGGATATGAGAAAAATTTTGGCCATAAATTGACATTGAAGGTCTTTCCAAGACTGAATACTATTAGTTGGGAGCATAGACAACCAAGTTCTAGCTCTATCCTTTAGGGGAAAAGGAAAGAGCCTCAACCTGGTTGCTTCCTCTCCCAAACTAGCAATGTTGAAAGTAATACACAAGCCTAAGAATTCATCAATGTGCTTATATGGGTCTTCCTTACTCAGGCCATGATATGAGGGCAACTTCTGTATGATGGAAGATTTAATCTCACGTTCCCTTGGACAGCAGGGAATTGAATGCAGAAGGGGGAGTTGTATACCCCTGGTGCAATGAATTCTTTCAATGTCCTTGGCTGCTCTCCCATTACAATAATATCACAATTAACCACAGGTGTGTGTAGTGAATGCCTAGGTCTGAGAAGTCTTCAACTTCAAGATCTAAAGGAACAATCTCAAGATTGAGAGATCTTCTACCAAGCATACACACAGCAGAAACAAAGTACAACACACAAAATTACAGCACAGATGGCAGCAAAAAAATTGCAGAAACAAACAACTGCTGCTGCTGATCTAAAAATTTATAGATCTAAAAATATAAAAGAGTTAGGAAATGCAAACTTAAGCACAACTTGCTCCTTAGCACAATGCTCCTCTCAGAACTATAAATCTAGATCAACAACACAAAATTAAACTACAAAAAACTATAGCAACAATTAGTCAAACACAAAATAGGCAATTATGAATCTAATTCTAAAATAAGAAAAACTTAGATCTACCCATTTCTAAAAACACAGATCCCCGGCAGTGATGCCAAAATCTTGTTGTATTGCTTACATTGTAATTATTAAAGGGTTAAAAACAACAAACTAACTAGAGGAATAATCATCTAGCTACAAGCTCAAATGTAAGGCATAAGAATCCAATCTGGACCAGAGAATTAGGTAGATCTTAAGGCTATGATCTGTCCACTTTAATGGTCACAGATCATCCTAGGGATTTTCTCCAATTCAAGGGTTTTAATTAGAATAATTAAATCATTGTAGATGTTGTGGATGCAAGGCTACAAGCTTAGGCATCCACAAGGATATTAGATCTAGAGAAATCAAATGGCCATCAAGAGATCTATGGATCTAAATTAACTTTTCAATCAATAATTAATGATTCAATACAACTTACAGTATAATTGTAGTATAATTGTTCTCAGATCTGCAATCTGTGCAACATCTAATCCTTATACAAAGCCTTGAACCTCTCAATTTATAGCTCTCAACCTCACCCTAGCTGCTAAAGGTGTTTAGCCAACTATGGTTGGTCTAAAGAGTGAATGGGGAAGAAGGTAGAAGGAAGAGATTTTTGGAGGGAAAGGGGAATTTCAAATTTGGTCAGAGCTCTCTCAATTTTTGGATGGTTCTTCTATGAAATTTCTCTTCCATTTATAGTCTTCCCCTCAATCCTCAGATTTATTTCAGCCAATCAGAGCTCCAGGGAATAATTTTGTTATTCTGAGCTACTGATGTAGCTGATTTTGCTTCTAGAAACTCTTCACCAATTGGTTCAAACTAAAAAAATACATGTGAGGTGGTTAGAGGGTTCCAATTCGTGCCCGTATGTATTCCAAAATTACCCTCAAACTAGATAAACCGCCTTAGGTCACATGTGCACAGAGCATTGAAGTGAGCAGCTAATGTAGCTGAGTTTGGGAAGTTCCCAAATTGTGTTTCGAGAGGTTCAGGGAACCTCTCGGCAGGTTCTGAGTACCATTTATGCTCCATTCGACAAGTTAGAGTAACCTTTCGACAGGTTGGAGGACTTCTTGACGGGATCTGTTGAACTGTTCGACCGAATGAAGACAATACCTAACTACTATCTTAGCTCTAGTCATCCTCTCGACAGGTTATAATCTAACCTCTCAACATCTTATACAGCTCATGGTATCCTCTCGATAGGTTGAAGACATCTTCGTGAGAATGAATGCAGCTTTAGGTAAGTCTTCGACAGGTTGCCTCTTATTTCTCGATAGGTTCAGGGGAACCTCTCGATAGGTTCAATTCTAGCTTTCTAAACCTCATGAGAAACACTACATCTGGTGACCTCTCGACAGGTTGTTCTACACTATTTGACAGGTCACTCTTTCCCTGCTCGAACCCTTCGATAGGTTTTGTAATCCTCTCGATAGGTCTTCTTCCTCATCTCAGCACCTCTCGATAGGTTCAAGTATACCTTCAAATCCTCTCGACAGGTTGAAGGAACCTCTCGATAGCTTCATATTTAAGCATGCAAACCTATTGACAGGTTGAATTAACCTCTCGACAGGTTCAATCCTTTGCTTCCACAGCTGGCACACAGTTTTGGGGTGTTGTTCTTCTTTTGTCAAGCACTCAGCACCTTTTAAGGGGTTCAGTCTTTATCCATTGCAGCTGCTCTTAGTCCCAAGTATACCCAGTTGGACACATGCCATTCCCATGGACTTCTGAGGCCCTGTGAACTATTTGATGGCTAGCTTTTTAGGCTGTATGATAACATGTTGAGGAAGCAGGTCTCTTCTTTGGCATTTTTAGATGGATGGCTGCACTAAGATTGTATTTTATTGCTTAACTACAAAACACATTATTAATCAACTCAAAGGTTCATCAAAGGTCAGGTTAAGAGGTAAAAAATGGTATTTTTCATTGATTAACAGTAGCCTTAGGAGAAAAGTCTCGTTGTTGGTTGCTAATCAGGTCTGGGATGAAGGGCTTCCTCTCTTTTCTGAGGTTTTCTAATTTTTATGAGTTTTCTATTTTCATATGTTTAGGGGTTTTAGGATTTTTTTTTTTTTTTTGATAGTAGATATGGTTCGAAGTCAGTTTCTGAGGCAGAATTTGCGAGGTTGCTGCTCATAGTTAGGGAAACATGAAGGCTGTTGGAGCCGTTCGGGCGAGTCTTCGAAAGAGGTGGATTTGTTTTGAATTTAGCATTTTCTTTAATATAATCCTCATCTGAAGTGACCCTCCTAATGAGTGATGTTGGTGATGGCCTATCAGATGGTTCTTCTTCTTTCTCTTCTATGTGAAGTGCTTCATCGTCAAAGAGAGTTTGGAGGTGATAGTTGGCTAAGCTTTCATTGTCAGAATTGGACCGGAAGTACTCTTGCTGTTGATACACTTCCTTGGGTGAGTCTGACTGTGGTTCTTCCCTTTGCATTGATTGAATATACTATTTGAGAAGCCTGATCATCGACTCCGGATCGTCTTCAACCATCCTCCATAGTATTCGAAAGGGAATAGTCCGGCCTTCTAGCTCGAGGTCTTCTATTATCCTAGTGTAGGTCTGACAGTAAGGATGATATGGCTAAACAATGCATGGAAATTCTCGTGGGCATTCCCATGTAGTGAAGAAATGCTCAAGGGTGTCATCATCGAAGTCGGAGTCTAGGAATTCCTTTCTTTAGATCTCGTAGTATGCGACAGCGAGGTTGGTATGGGTGAGATATGCAAGGATACTCCCAGGGGCATTCCCATCCTTCATGATTAGAGCCGGAATCGTGGTTGTTGAAGCTGAGGTTATCTTCTTCATCTGATTGTCCCTGAAAGCCTTATTCTAGTTGTTCCGCTAACTCGAGTGCAAGGAGATCTATCCAATAATCTTCATCGTCACTAGGAGGGGGTTGCCATTCTTCTTCTAATGACATCCAAAAGATCTGGGGCTGAGGTGCTTCCGGGGATTGAGGCACGTCAAGTTCTAACTCCTCTTCAACTTCTATGAAGGTGATATGAGACTCTTCTGACTTCACTGTTTGCCAAATTTCGTCCATGACTACTTTCTGGCACCTCAGTGTCATAGTTGTACATCGGCCACACTAAGGCTGTCTTGGATAGGAACATCGAAATGGGCATTGCCAATTATCGAATATGTACTGGTAGTCGAAGCTATCATCAAGATCTGAATCTTCAACTTGGGAAGGATTTTCTTGTCCGAACCATTCTAGACGATCCATTCTTAGATGGTCTTCGAGCTCCATGTGGGTAAGGTTGATCCAATAGTCCCCCTCATCACTTGACATTGAGAGCGAATCCTTTCCTTGTGTCTTGTGAAGCTAGGATGATTCCAGTTCTTTCGCCTCTTTGAGAGCGGTGATGTGGAAATATTCCTCATCCGTTGATTCCCAGTCTTCTATGTGTGGGTCAGGCTTCGGAGATTCCTTACTTAATTCCTTAGATATCTTGAATAGAGGTCCAACTCCTTTGAGAGGCTTGTCTACATCGTCGCTTTCCTAGTTTAAATTCGTCAAATCAGTGAAGGCCTTGGCCATTTGCTCGATCTCGGTTGTCTGTGATTTGATGAATGATGATTCCTTTTCCTTCTTTGGAACATTAGCCTTCTCAATAGTTCCATAGATGAAATGATCATAGAGTGACCATTTTGGTGAGGTGGGTAAGGTGTCGGCTTGCTTATCATCTGACCGGTAGCCTAATCTAGTGTGCTTGCGGATCTTCTTTGGGATGACTGGCTTTATGTGTCCTTGCTTGTCTTTGTTGAGGCCGGTGTTAGTAGCGTATCCTAGTTGATACATTAAGTCCCACACTTTTATCGCAGTGGGGCTTATATCATATAGCCGGGCGAGATCAAAACTGGCTTCTCTCCTTGTTACTTTTTACTAGTGGGTTAGAAGGGATCGGGGGTGGCTAACTTTCGCTACTGATGTATCATCAAGGTCTTGCACTCTTTTGATGTGGCCTGTGCTTAGTATTGAGTTATGTGTTGTTGGGATACTTGTCACGCAGTCAGTGTCTATCTCTTTGAGAGGTGCGTCGGCGTCCTGACGATGGAGTCTTCTTTGGGGAACTTAATGTACTGATGATATGTCGATGCCACAACTTTCATGGAACCAGCTTTAAGGATTGGGCATGCTGGAAGTTGATCTTGGGGCGTCGAAGGTCCTGCCATGGTGTTTGTCATGAATGGGGTGAAGTTCGACGAAGGAATGTGGTGTCTTGCTTACCTTACAACTATTAAAGGGTTCAAACATCAAAATAAAAGGCCGAATCACAGAGAGATGGGATCAAGGTAAGCAAGCAGTCCTGCAAGAACCAGGGCTGTTGCAGCAAGCTTTAAGGGGTAAGTAAGGGTATGTCCATAGGGAAATGTGTTCTAAAATGCAGTATATCTCCAAATCTATAGCATATCTGGCGCTCTAGCCTATCTTAGTTTAAAACAAATCAAAATAGGAAAGAGGAGAGGTTTCTAAGATCAGTCACTTTACTAAAAACTACAAAAATCAAATGCAAAATGATCCATAAGTTGATTGAAACTTAGATTTAAGGGCTCATAAGGTGGAGAACAATAGCTAGGGATTTTTGTCTTTATTGCAAATCGATTGGATCAAAGGCAATGCATAGGACAGATGTGCTACAATCCTTCATCTGGCTACAAGCTCAGATGCAAGGTATAAGAATCTAATCTTAACCAAGAATTGGAGCAATCTAAAGGTTATGATCTGTCCACTCAAATGATCACAGATCATCCCAGAGATTGTTCTAATTCAAGGATCTTGATCAAAACATGTCAGCTATTGCAAATGCTATGGGTACCAGGCTACAAGCTCAAGCATCCACAGGGATATCTAATCCAGGGAAATCAAATACAAAAAAGTGAAATTTAGATTAGAATCAACTTTAAAAACCATAATTACACTGTAATAAAATAACTTACAATCCTATTGTGCTCAGATCTGCAATCTGTGCACCATACAATCCATCTACAAAGCGTTTGAAACTCTCAATTTAGAGCTCTCAACCTCACCCTAGCTACTGAAGAGGTTTAGCCAACCATAATTGGCTAAGGAGAGAATGGGGGGGGGGGGAAGAAGGAAGAGAGATGGAATTTTTTGGAGGAAAATTGAATTTGGATTTGGCTCTGGTTCTCCCAATTTCTAGATGCCTAGCTCCGTAGGTTCCTCATGCTTTTATACTCTTCCTTTCTGTCTTCAGATCCGTTTCAGCCAATCAGAGCTTAAGAGAATAATTTTGTTATTTTGAGCTGCTGATGTGGCTGATTTCTCTTCTAGAAGCTCTTCACTGATTGGTCCAAAATGGACAATTGCATGTGAAGTGGTTAGGGTTCCCATTCATGCCCAGTTGTGTTTCAAAAATACCCCCAAGGGTCGCTAACATGCTTTGGAATGTGTTCACAAAGCACTGGAGTTGGCAGCAACTATGAAAGGAATCGAGAAGTACCAAATTCGAATGTCGAGAGGTTCAGGGAACCTCTTGACAGGTTCTGAGTCTTTCTTGGCCCTTCAATCGACAGGTTCATGTGGTTTTCGACAGGATTGGCGACTTCTCAACAGGTTCAGTTGACTAGTCGACAGGATTGGAGCCCATTCACCCAAAGTATGAATCCCAATCAACCGCCCATAATTCATACCACCCAAAGCCCCTCCCATCAACCATGGGGCTATCCGAGTGGGCCTCAAAGGCCCAATACCCAATCCCAAGCTCATCATGGCCCAAATCCAAGGGTCACATTTTAAAACCTCTACAAATTCCATAATTTCCCACTTACATCCACACCCAACAAACCCCCATTCCCCCTCAAACAATAAACTCTTCTAACCCATTCCCTCAAACTGGCATGAGCCCCGTTTATCCACACCCAACCAAATATGAGAATCCAACCCATGCAATCAACCATCCCCAATTCACCCACCCTCTTACCTCCCAACTCGATCAGCAAAATCCTCACCAAATACAATGACCTCATAAGGAACCTGCCCAAGGCTTCCAAAATCCAATCAATACCATTCTTCCCCCAATTATTGATACCAACAATCAATATGAGGAGGATCAAGCCCGAAATAGTGGGGCCTACATGGGAGCGTTTACCAATTTCATCCCCTCACATCCCATATTGACCAACCCATAGGCAGGCCAAAGTGAATGGAGATAGCCTGTTGAGGGACCAGCCCCACCATCTAGGGAGTCAGAGCTGCTAAAAGAATAGATGGACAAAATCCAAAAATAGCTGATGAAAAAGGGTGGAGCCGAAATTCATGCCACTGATTTTTCTGACCTATGCTTATTTGCAGAGGTACCTTTATCCCCAAAATTTAAGATGCCTACATTTCACAAATACAATGGCATGGGTAACCCTATTACACACCTCAAATCCTACTGTGGGGGCATGTGCCAGTACGGTGGAAACGAACGACTCCTCATTAAAGTGTTCTAGAAGAGCCTCACAGGCCCAGCTTTGAGATGGTTCACTTCCTTGGAGCCATCTATGATAAAAACTTGGAAAGACCTGACCCACCTGTTCTAAGAGCAATATGTCTATAACATAGGCATCGAGCCCCACAAATCTGATCTAGCTAAGCTAAAGTAGAAGCCCGATGAAACATTCAGCAACTACCTAGGGAGATGGAGTCCCTTGGCAGCCCAAGTAAGAAATCGAATACCCGACGATGAGCAAATCGAGATGATCTCGAAAAGCACTTTGCCAGTAATCTTGGATTTCTTGGTGTACCAGTAGTAATCTAGCTTTGTTTACTTGGTAAGGAATGCCAATCATTGGGAGGATGCAATAAGAGAGGGGCAGTTAAACAAAATCATAACCCGGAGGTCCGCAAATTCACAGAGCAGAGGAACGAGAGAAGAACCAAGATAGATGTGCAGACAATCATAAATATGCAGCCCAGTACTAGCATAGCCCCATTCTAGTTCAAGGAAGCACAGCCAACCCCCAGCACCAGTCAAACCAGTGCAAAGAACAGGCAATGGGTAGGGGCACTGATGACCTCAAAACAAAGAAGGGCCCGGATTAATTGAGTTTTTACGCCATTAGGGCAATCCTTGAACATCGTTTTTCGACTGCTGGTTGAAAAAGGTATTGTTACACCCTTCCAACCACGCCCGTCACCAAATCCAATCCTAAGAAATTTTGATCCTAATACTCATTGTAATTTCCACCAGGAGCCAGGTCACCCGACTGACCGATGCTTTCCCTTGAAGCATGCAATACATGATCTGATAGAAGCTGGGAAAATCATCCCTTTGGGACTTCCCCTAGAAAAATAGCATGCAAACATCCATCAGGTTTTGTTGTCGCCACATCCACCAGGAGGAATGGACCCAAGGCCTACGATCAACATGATTGAAGAAGACAGGGAAGAGTTTGATCCTTCGAAATATATCAGTGTCAGGGAGAAATTCATAGCACCAAGGTAAGGAAATCAAGAGGATGGGGACATAGGAGTAATCGAGCCCTTAAACTTGGCTAATAACTCTCCAATCCAGCACCCTAAGCAGAGCCCTTAGATCTAAGGATGTATTTTCCAGCACCATCTCCCGTCAATTATATCTAGTCTAGCTTATCTCCATATCAACCTTATACAACACCAGCCCCTAGTAATTACTTGATGCCCGATATTTCCCCACTATCCCCTCCGACACAGATTAGCTACCATTGGCCTCACTCCGCCACATCACTACTAATGCAGTCATCCACGATTTTTGTAGACCCCATTTGGCCCACTTTTACCGCTCCTCTAACCTATCCACCTCTAGCAGAATTTAACCATGTCATATCTAGTTATCCGGCACCACCAATCCAGGAGCCTCCGATACCCTTGTCTAACCTGTTTCAGAGCCCAGGGCCAACCTGTAATCCCCACTAGATCCCACTCAATTACAATAAGATAGACATCAATGCAGGAAGCAGTAGAGAGGGGGCAATTGATTTCATTACATGATCCAAGATGATCTCTAAGCAACCCGAGGTACTAGTACCAGCTCGACTGGAAGAGAAAGGAACCCCTAGCAGTGCACCCATTTGAAAAAATGAGCCTAGAATAAGCGTTGGAAACACAGTTTAAAAGAATGCCAGCTCACATAACCGTCTGGAACCTACTAATGACGTCTTCCTACCACTACTAAGCTGTAATGGGAGCATTGAAAGACGCACATGTATCTAGCAAAGTGTCCCTAGATGAGGTAGGGCAGATAATTGGGCAAGTATTGGCTCCTAACGCCATCTCATTTCCAGACGCTGATCTTTTGAATGAGGGAAACAATCATTCCAAACCCCTCAACATCACAGTAGAAGTAGGAGAATTGGTGATTCCATTAGTACTGATAGACAATGAATCGGCATTAAATGTGTGCCCTCTAAGAACTGTAACTAAGATAGGGGTGGATCCCTCCACGTTCAGGCCAACCAGAACAAGTACGAGGGTATTCGATAACATAAGGAGAGTAATAATAAGAGAAGTCAATCTTGAGCTCACTGTTGGGCCGATGACCTTCTCCATCCCATTCCAAGTTATGGACTTCAAATCCACCTTCAATCTGCTGCTAGGGCACCCCTGGCTACATGAAATCAGGTAATACCTTCAACCTTGCACCCAAAGCTCAGATTCCTATCAGATCAGAAGGTCATCACCATTTTAGGCAAAGGATGGGAGGAAGGAAAAAAGGTCACACAGAATCAAGAACCTTAAGGTGTTGGATGTGCCACACAAAGCTGAAGATAGAGATCTCCATAGTTTTCAATATGATGTCTCAGCAGTGGCACCCGAACCCCTCAAAAGAGTCTCCTTGAGTATAGGAGGTGGAATGACTACAGTAGTTACCATGGTCTAGAAATGGGGCTACCAAAAAGGAAAGGGTCTAGGTCCTCGCCTGTAAGGAAGAAGATACCCGATCAGGGCCAAGGGCAGACAACGGATCAGATTCGGCTTAGGCTACAAGCCTACCAAAGAGGAGGTCCAGGATGCCAAGGAAAAGGCCCGCATCATAGCTTTAGCCATAGCCATTAGACCTAGAGGATGACCCCCGGTCACGACCTCACATCTGAAGCACTTTCGTGAGCGCAGGGGTCATCAAAGTAGACTAGAATGGGGCAACACAGCTGACAGTGCACAAACCAGCAATTGCTATCCACCAAACCAATCTCCAAATCATCCCCCCGATATGGAGATAAACTTAGCATCCCTGTCCCTTTTCGAGGAACAGGTACCCTCGCCAACGCAACCCTCTGTCATAAACCACCACAATCCCATGTTAATGTTTGAGGATCGGATCCTAGATGAACCAATGATAAACATGATGGAGGCTAACTCTCAAAAGCCATCTCGATCATCTTCCTTCATAAGGCCAATTAAAGGCGCGACACCATAGGTGAGGAATTGGGCGTCAAGGCCCCTAACCGTGGAAGCATTAAGTGGCCATAAATATGGTACCACCATTTTAAAAAAAATGACCTATAAAAAGTGAGAGTAGCCCTTGGCAGGCAATACCCTGTGTATATAGAGCCCTCCCTCGCCAAGGGTCCATCTCTGGAGAAAAGGAAAACCATAAAGAAATAGAAAAAAATATAAAAATCTCCAAAAATATTATCTTTTAAAACTCCCGATAAAATCAGAAAAATGATGCCTTGAAAGAAGAATCGGCCCAACATGAAGCAGACCACTTTCCTGTGGCAATACAAGGAGAGGTAGGGATCACAGATTTGGATGGCAAGGACTTAATCGAGGAGCTTCCCAATGAGCTCCTCGAACAATTTGCCAATTTTGAACATGGTCCTACCCCGATCGTTGAAGAGACTAAAGAAGTCAATTTGGCCACCGATGAGGTTCCTAGAATCACTAAGATCGGAATGTCATTGTCTCCCGAGGAAAGGAGAGGCATGATTGATTTCCTTCGGTCATACCAAGACGTCTTTGCATGGTCATATGAGGACATGCTTGGTTTGGACACTGATTTGGTCGAACATGAGCTATCATAATATCCAGAGGTTAAGCCGGTCAAGCAGAAGTTGAGGTGACCCAGGCTAGAATGGATGCTAAAAGTTAAGGATGAAGTCATAAAGCAGCACGACATGGGGTTTCTCATGGTCTCAAAATACCCGCAATAGCTAGCCAACATCGTCCCGATATCGAAGAAAGATAGAAAGGTTCGCATGTGCATCAATTTTTGAAATCTCAATAAAGCAAGCCAAAAGGATGACTTCCCTTTGCCACGCATCGACATCTTGGTCAATAACACTACCAGGCATGGAATGCTCTCATTCATGGATGAGTTTTTAGGTTATAATCAGATCAAAATGGCAAAGGTGGACAGTGGAAAAATAGCATTCATCACCCCATTGGGAACCTTCTGCTATTGAGTCATGCCGTTCGAATTGAAAAATGCAGGGGCAACATATCAGAGAGCGATGAGAACATTGTTCCATGACATGATACACCTAGAAATTGAGGTGTACGTCAATGACATGATTGCCAAGTCACCAGAAAGGAGTGATCATCTGGTCAACCTCCAAAAGCTATTTGAGAGGTTGAGAAAATATAGGTTGCGCCTGAACCCTCAAAAATGTGCATTCGGTGCCATGCCAAAAAAAAATTTGGGCTTCATCTTCAATAGAAGAGGCATCGAGGTCGATCCGGTGAAGGTAAAAGCCATCATAGAATTGTCGCCTCCATCTACTGAGAAAGAAGTCAGAGGCTTCCTGGGCAAAATACAGTACATCAGTCGATTTGTTGCACAATTAACTCCCATCTGGACGCCAATCTTCAAGCTATTGAGGAAAGACTTGCCTGTTGAATGGAACGATGATTGTCAAGCTGTGTTCGATAAGATCAAAGGTTACCTTCTTAACCCTCTAGTTTTGGTACCACCAGTGCCCGGGAGGCCACTCCTAATGTATCTATCAATGACAGAATTCTCAATGGGATGTGTCATAGGGTGGCATGATGAGACTAAAAGAAGAGAGCATGCTATCTACTACCTCGGCAAAAAATTTATCGACTATGAGACACACAATTCTCATCTAGAGAAAGCATGCTTCACTCTCGTATGGGTGACAAAGAAGCTCCGTCACTACTTGCTATCTCAAGTCATTCTTCCTCTAGCACGAATTGATCCATTGAAGTACTTATTTGAAAAGCCGGCTCTCACTGGCCAAACTGCACCCTGGCAACTTCTTCTATCTAAATTTAACATCACAAATGTCACCCAGAAGTCAAACAAGGGGTAAGCACTTGCCGATCATCTTATCGAGAATCCCTTACCTGATTACGAGCCTTTGAGAACTGAATTCCCTGATGAGGACATCTTGTTCATGACAGAGGATAACACAGAAGAAGCAGAAGAGTCTTGGGTAATTCACTTTGACGAGGCTACAAATGTTGAAGGTTAAAGAGGCAACACTATTCTAATCTTGCCAAAAGGGTCCCACGTACCAGTCTCCATTAAGCTCAATTTCCCTTGCACCAATAATATGGCCGAGTATGAAGCCTGTGTAGCCGGCATACAAGCATCTTTGGACCTGAGCTTAACTCATCTTAGGGTATTTGGTGACTCACAGCTGATCATATGCCAAACCAATGGAGACTGGAAAACCAAGGATGAGAAGGTGATCATATACCATGAGCACCTCGAAGATCTAATTGCGTGCTTTGACAATGTTACTTTCTCATATGTCCCGCGAGCAAGAATCGGTTTGTTGGCGCACTCACAACCTTAGCATCAATGGTCATATGCCATCAACATGAAGCCTATCATGATTGAGCAAAGGAATGAGTCAAACTTTTGCCTCCAAATTGAGGGATCCACAAAGTTAGATGATGAGCCACCATGGTTCTCAGACATCAAGAATTTCCTCGAAGCTCGAGCTTTCCCTGAAGGTACGTCTAAGATGGATAAACGGACCATCCAATGTTTAGCGGCAAGCTATGCCATCTGTGGCGAGTGCCCCTACAAGCGATCATATAACAATATCTTGCTCAGATGCCTAACAAAACGTGAGGCAGCCAACATCATGAAAGAGATCCATGAAGGAGTATGCGGGGCCCACTTCAATGGGCACGTTCTTGCTAAAATGAATCCTACGACAAGGGTATTTCTGGACCACCATGGGAACTATTCAAAAGTGCTACAAATGCTAAGATTATTCTAGTCTGATACATGTTCTAACCATAGATCTACACAGTATGACCACTCCATGTCCATTTGCCATGTGGGGCCTCAATGTCGTCAGAAAAGTCAATCCAAAAGCTTCTAACGGGCATCAGTTCATCCTCATCGCCATCAAATACTTCTCAAAATGGGTAGAGGCAGCATCCTATATAAATATTATGGCTAGTCATGTCGAGAAGTTTATCAAGAACAACAACATATGTTGATTTGGCATGCCCAAGGACATCATCACAGATAATGGCACCAATTTTGTGAACAAGTGCATTAGGGCTTTATGCGAGCAATATAAGATCAAACAGCACCGCTCATCACCATATCGGTAGTAAACCAACGGAGTTGTCAAAGTTGCTAACAAGACACTTATCTGTATCTTTAAAAAAATGGTCGTCACCTGTAGAGATTGGAGTGAAATGTTACCCTTCGCATTATGGGGCTATCAAACATTGATCTGTTCCACTACAGGGGCTACACCATTCTCCCTTGTGTATGGAAGTGAGGTCGTGCTACCAGTTAAGGTCAAAGTACCCTCCCTCCATATCCTCATCGAAATAGATCAACTTGAAGCTGAAAGAGAGAAATCCTATTTCAAACAATTAAGCCTGATCGATGAAAAGAGACTTCAAGCTTTGTGTATACTTAGGTCTATCAAGGGCTAATCACGTGCGCTTACAACAAAAGTGTTCACATTCGAGATTTGAAAGTGGGTGACACTGTACTAGAGAAAATCTTCCCATCTCTCCACACCAATTTGAGAGGGAAATTTAAGCCCAACTGGGAAGGGCCTTATGTCATCCGAGTAGTACTCCTAGGGTACGCGCTCTACCTCGCCACCATGGATGGGGATCACTTTTCTCAGCCGATCAATGCTGGATACGTGCGTCGGTTCTACTCCTAGTCTCCGTAGCAAGGTGAGTATTAATGAAAACGGATATGTGACTGCTTAAGGATCTGTTAAAAGAGGTCATCATTTCAAAGCCAAGTAACCAAAAAAGTGTCCCTAAACACCTATACCCTTTGCTACCCCATTTGAGCCAATGTCCATTAAACCCTCCCAGAAAAAGGAAAATGTGTACATACCAACGAAAAAAAAAGAAGAGAGAGAAAGAGAGAAAAGACTCCTCATCTAAATCTAAAAAAATCAAAAAAGCAAAGCCCCAACAAAGAGATTGTCTGAAAAGAAAAAGAGCAAAAACATAGAAAAGAGAAGTGAGACATGTACAGTAAAAATCCCTCAAGGAAGAAGTGTATTATGGCAGCTGGAACCCAATTAAGAAAAACCTTTAAACCCAAGAATACCTTCAAAATTCTTAACTTCTTGTCCTAACCCGTGGCAGCGATTTATCCCTGAAGAAAGCCCTCTCTAAGGTTTACAAGCAGTCATAGTATCCATTGAAACAACATGAGCCAAGCTAAGAGATGACAGAAGAACTCTATCCAGCCGGCTATCATGGAATCAATAACCATGTCATGGCCTTTGAGAATAGGAAAAGAAAAAGAAAAGAAAATATATAATCTCAAAGCAAAATGGACATGGTGAAAACCCGAAAGGGCGCCACGGGTAAAAAGAGTGAGCTTGTGCGGACCAGGTGAAAACCTAAAAGGGCACCTAGGGTAAAAATACAAAAAACCATGGATGCAGTGAAAGCCCGAAAGGGTGCTATGGGTAAAAAAGAGGGTAATAGCGGGCATGGCGAAAACCTATCTCGGGTGCTGTGAGTAAAAAAGGGTTGAAAAGGAAAAAGAGAAAGTCATCGGTTACTCCCTTATCTGGTCACCAATTGGGCTGCTAATGTTAGTTCCAATTGGGTCCTGACATAGAATGTCTTTAGACCGCATCGTCAGATGCATGACTCGAGGTAAGGATAAAAGGCTGATTCAATTCGAAGGGATGGACGTTCCGACCTTGGTAAAGATTTCGATCCTCACTAAGGTCTGACCATATGAACGGATTTGACTATTCTCAAAATGGGACTCGTTACCTCCCCTAATGATTAAGGCATAAAAAAATTTCATATAAAGAAAACAAGCAATAGATTATAGATTTCCCTTTTTCATTTTCATTTTGACACTTTGCTTACACATACAAAGAAAATAAGAAAAAGATAATAGATTTCCCTTTTCCATTTTCATCTCTACACTTTGCTTACATCGCATCTTAAAAGGATAATCGGTGTGGCACCCTATATTTGATCTATGAAAAAAGGGTATGTGCAGGAACTGGTTATCGGCCCAGCTCACGCTCCAAGTTGTGAACTTTCACACGTAAGACATCTTCACGAATGTATCGCTCAGTCATCCATCGACCATGAAGGCCTTTATACAACTTTCAGGAATCACCAGTATGGCCAAGGACGTCGCTCAAAGTTTCTTCCAAGCGAGAAGCATCGGCTCTCATCTCCGCAATACTGGCTCTCACTTGCTCTTTATATAAGCGCTCGGACAACCGCTTTTTGTCAACAAGAAGCTCTATTAGGGTCAAAAGCGTTGCTTCCTTCTTTGGCCAAGGTTCCTCTGAATTACTGCTCTTAGCCAAAGCAAGCAGCTTCATCATAAACATCGTGGAAGATAACTAAATCTCATACTCTGGGGAAGTCAAGGGAGTGGTCCCCTGCTCCAAGCTACACATATGTGTCAACTGATGCATCTCCCAAAGTACTGTTATCTTCTCCAAATCCCCTAAAGACCCCGAGTAAAAATCAGGCCACATAGGGGAGGTCTCGCTGCACAAGGCACATGCTGAGTATAACAAAACTGGCACAAAACCTGAGAAGGAAGATAATGCCTACTACCACTCAACCCTAGAAGGGTTATACCCTCATGATCTCAGGATCGTACTATCGGGAAGGTCCCCTCGAGTCATGGAAGCCTCCATATAAGCTCCGCCTTGATCAACCAAAGGCGCAGCTCGCGGGTATTCTTTTGAGGTAACTTGGAGCATCGACCCAGAAAGCAACAAGCAGCTTCTCCTCACACCACGTAAAAATGAGCGACAGATCCCAAAATAGCAAGATTCTCCCCAAGCCAAACCTCAAGAAGAACAGGGCATCCCCTGAAGCACTCCACCTTGCCCAAGGCAAAGGCATCAAGGCCCCGATAAAGCTCGGCCAGCACAAAATGCATCACAAAGCGGCCCTTTTCAAGCTTCGCCAGTACGCCACAGAGTGCAAGGGAGAAAATCTCTCCTCCCATGCAAAAGAGGACCTCCGAGAGAAGGCAAAGGGAAAAAGCATTCATGTTATAAATATATCTGATCGACAACTTTTATAAACTTTCATCACTAAAAATATCTCTCAAGAATTTCACCGAACACCTGGTGGGCCCGCCAGCAAAGCTCTTATCATACTCACTTTTATTTAGGGCCAAAGTCGTATGGACGGTCTTGGCATAGCTTAGTTTTGGTACCACCTTAGCAAGACCGCGACATAACCTCAAACCCGACAAAACAGAGAGTTCTTCAAGTGTCGGAGTCAACTCACGGGTCTCAAAGTGGATGACATGGGTTTTTGCATCCTAATGAGAAACCACCTGATTAGTCACATAATTTACCAATTTATCATTCATAACTTAGTGATGCTAGGCTTTAGTTTTCTACTAATGAGTTATTGACATGTAGATATTTAAGATAAACAGTAAAAGAGAGCCCTAATGTTAATCTTTGTCAATGTGAACTCAAAAAGTAGTAAGAAAGACGATTAAGCGTTAAAGGCGATTCACCGCTATTGAAAGATAGAAAATTGTAATTTACGATTGTGCGCTGCTGCTGAAGTAAAAGAAAGAAATAAGAAATCGTTATTTTAACGATTCCTTAAAAAGACGATTCTTCAGAAGGTGACAAAAGTGTAAAGATGATATAAGGAGAAAAGAGATTGTTTGAATAAGAAATAGTTCAATATGAAAGCCAAAGAGTAGAAAATCGTGAATTACGATTTTCCATATAAAAGGAAATAATCGTTATGTACGATTATATAAATAGAAGCTTTTATATTGTTGTTGCTGCTGCTGATCATGTGAGAACCATTACCGCCATGAACAAAATTAGAAGATCTCTATAATTAGAAGTCGGGTGAAGTACGGATTTGAGAAGATTGATAAAGAAGAATATTAGAAGGACTTTGCTGCCGCTAAATAAAGAATATTTCATAAGCACATCAGCCATTCAAAGTAAAGGAAAAGATAAAAGAAGAAGTAGAATTATATTAGGATAGTTTTTATTTCTTTTATTAGAATTAGAACTTGTAAACTAACTCCTTATGATCTATGAATAAGAGAGCCAGGTCTAGGAATAAGTTTATTGAAGAATTCAGCATCAATTGATGCTTGAGGTTAGATTTTCTTCTGATCAAAGTAGTGTAAAATAGTTAGAGTAGTTTAGATATCCAAGGTTTCTCAAGAACAATTGACGCCTGCAATTGAGTGTTGAAGATTAGTGTAGATATCTATAGTTTCCCATAAGGAATTGACGACTCTGGCTGAGGGTTGAAGGATATATTTTTACTTTGCTTTCTAGATTAGATTTATATTTATGCAATTTAAAGCTTTGTAAATATCTCCAAGTTTTAATTTGAATTGATGACTCAGGTTAGAATTTGCATATTAGTGTAATGGTTTTTATTTTCCATCTTCAGTTTTCTAAAGTTTGATTGATGCCCAAATTTTAGGAAGTTGTTGATTAGATTGAATCTGTATTGATAGGATTTTAGCATTGATTGACACCCAATGCTAGGAAACTAGAAATATAGTGTAATAGTATTATTTAAATTCATAAATATCAAATAGCTAAAGATTAGGATTGACGACCTCAATCTGAAGAAGGAGGATTTAGATTTATTTTATGCATTTTAGTTTAATAAAAATTCTTTTATTCATATTTCTCTAGTAGATTAGATCTTAAGGATAAATAGAAGTTTTTAAGATAAGAATTTAATTAAGAGATATATATTAGGGATAAGAGATAAAGAAACTTCCTCATGTGAACGATCCTATGCTAGTACTATGATTTTCATGGTGCGCTTGCAATAGGTTAAGACTTGAAATTAAGATTAATATATATATATATATATATATAATAGATCAAGTCAAGTTTTTGGTGCCACTACCGGAGAAGTGAAATTTATCTTTATTTCTATTTTTATCTACTATTTTTATTCTTTTAGAAACCAATATTTATCTTTCCCTTTTTATATTTCTTTATATTTTTTATTTTTCTTTGATCACTTCTAATTCTTTTGTAGGTTTATTCAAAGTATCAGATTAGATTTTCAACACTTCTGAGGGCCCCAGAAATTACAAACTCAGATTTGCTTCTCCCCTTGCTTGCTAAAATAAAAAATTAGAAAATATTACAAACAAAACTAACTGTTCTGACTGAAGTGTTTTGTCACTAACAATGACAAACAACGGTCAGGACATTACTAAGACTAGGAGGGAGTGCTACGCCTTGACACCTCATACACCCCCTCATGTATCCAAATACCTCAAACTGCTGATAATAAGGATTTTAACATCATGCCCAAAATACTTCAATCACTTCCAATATTTCATGGGCTGATGAATGAAAACCCTTATTTGCATTTAAAACAACTTATAGAAGTGTGCAATGATATCCAAATCACAACTTTGCTAGATACATCTATTCGCTTGAGGCTATTTTCATATTCTCTTAGAGATGAAGCATTGAAGTGGATACATTCTTTGCCTCATAATTCGTTCAGTAATTGGGAGGACTTAGAATGAGGATTTTTCATGGAGTACTTCCCAATGCATAGAACGAATCAAATCCGGTATCTTATCAGAACTTATAAACAATATCCAGATGAATCTCTTCAAGACGGGTGGATGCGCCTTAACGAGCTTTTGTATTCATGTCCTCACCATGAGATCCCAAAATGGAAAGTAGTCCTCACTTTCTATGAAGGTCAGAATGACACAACATGGCACATAATTGATGTTGCCTGTGGGGGGATGTTCTATTCGCTATCTGCAGAGACTGCGTGGGAATTCTTTGAAAACTTTAGTGAGGAACCAGTGCAATGCCAAGCACTGGGTGAGACTGAATCGGAGACTGCAAGGAGTATACCACTTAGGTAGAAGGGATTATACAAATTAAAGAAAATGATGAATTGTTTCCCAAAATTAAAACTTTGGAAGACAAAAAAATCAATCTCTGTTGAGTGTAAAATTGCACCCAACATCTCAATGAGAAGAAGCATGTGAACCTAACCACGGCTTGACCCAGAGAATTCCTCCGCAACCTCCTATATTTTGCCCCACATAGACCCAAGACCATATGGACATAGAGGAAGCCCTGATGTAGATAGTCGATAGCTGGCTGCAGCATGGCAGGATTCAAACACAATTACTCAAAAATCTCCTGGAATCCATTACACGGTTAGACACTCAAGTCAAGCAATTAATCATTTTGGCTAACTCGAGAGAGAGTAAATTTTCTTCCTCATGACCAGTTGGCACCCTAGGAGGACATATTTTTATGAGAGGCACATCAACTCCCCTTGATCGTTATTGAACCCCTCCTGAACTTGTCGAGCTACTGATGCATCTGCAGCAATCATGTGTAAAATATGTATCATTGTAGTGTTAAAATGAAAATTCTTTATGATTTATTAATTGTATTAAATCGTACGAATCCTTTTCTTTATTTTAGAATCACTTGAAGAGTATGGATTTACATTTTCTTGTGAATGAAGAGTCCAATCGTAGCGAGTACGATTTATAGAGTCCCATAGTCTCGTGATTGTTATCCAGAATTATAAAGTGACATTTCTGGGGAACAGGAGAACTGGTGATCAGTCCTATCGGTTACATTGGAAATCAACCTCATTTACACTTGTAGAGAGAACAGACATGCAATACATTCAATTTCACCACCTACCAACCATCCTATCCTAAGAACCTACACCTCAGCATTTAACCTAAAGTGATGGTTTAAAGCTTACATTTTCTCTATAAATCGATACCTATCCACAAACCAAATCCCACAACCTTTCTTCTTCCTCCGTCCTTAACCCTACATCCCCTGACGGAAGAATATAACTCAAGTGATTCTAGCAAAATATTAGATAGAATTCTTGAAAAATATAGAGCTGAGGTCCTGGTTACACCACAGAAGATAGAAGATCTGAAGTGTTTAGTGAAAAATACCATTTTTCACCTCCTAACCTGACCTTTGATGGACCCTTGAGTTGACTAATAAGGTATTTTAAGTGTGTTTTGTAGATAAGCAACAAATTGCAATCTTAGTACAGACATCCATCTAAAAATGCCAAAGAAGAAGTATACTGCTCAACATGTGCTCAAATAGCCGAAAGTCCAGCCAATCAAGTAATCCACAGAGCCTTATAAGTCCATGAGAATGTCATGGGCCCAACTAGGTATGCTTGGAACCAAGTGCATTTGCAAGGAATGTAGATTGAACCTACCAAGAGGCTACTGTGTGCTGATAGATGAAAGACAACACACCAAAGATGTGTACAAACTATGGAAACTCAAAGCAGAACATCTTGAGAGGTTACCTCAACATGTCGAGAGGTTCTAGAGAGAAAAGACCAGCTATCGAGAGGTTCTATGAACCTATCGAGAGTAACTGAGGGTGTACTTGAACCTGTCGAGGAATTAAAAGGTGAAGAATGTAAGCTGTCGAGATGTTCTGAAGTTGTTTTATAACCCGTCGAGAGGAGGTACTGGGGTGGAAATGTAAAGCTGTCGACAAGTTGACGCAACCTATCGAAGGGTCTGAGGTGTAGTAGATGATCCTGTCGAGAGGATACCTAGAGGTGCAAGGGAGCTCGAGAGGTTCCCCTGAACCTATAGAGCAATGCATGGCAAGCTATCGATGACTTACCTGAAGCTACAATCAATGGTGTGAGGTTGAATCGACCTGTCGAGAAGTTGAGCACATCCTATCAAAAGCTCAACTGGAGCCTTATAAGAAGTCGACAGGATCTTTATAACCTGTCGAGAGGATGTAAGAAGCTTAGATAGAAGGAGAAAATTCATCTCAATCCTATCGACGAGTTCAATAGAACCTGCCAAGGAGTCAAGCAACCTATCGAAAGCCTTCAGCAACCTGTCGACGTGAATATAAAGAGGACACAGAACTTGTCAAGAGGTTTCCTGAACCTCTCGACACTCAAATTTGGAACTTCTCAGATCCTTTCACAGCGGCTGCTAACTCTCGTGCTTTGTGCACACATTCCAAAGCACGTTAGCGACCCTTGGGGGTATTTTTGGAACACAGTTAGGCACGAATGGGAAATCTAACCACTTCACATGTACTTACCAGCTTTGGACCAATCAGTGGAGAGCTTCTAGAAGAGAAATCAGCCACATCAGTAGCTAAGAATAACTATAATATTCCCTTGAGCTGTGATTGGTTGAAATATATCTAAGGGAAGAGTATAAATAGAGGAGAAATTTCACTAAAAATTCATCCAAAAATTGAGAGAACCAGAGCCAAATTCGATTTTCATTTTCCCTCCAAAAATTTCCTCTCTCTTCCTTCTTCCCCCATTCTCTCCTTAGCCAATCATGGTTGGCTAAACCTCTTCAATAGCTAGGGTGAGGTTGATAGCTGTAAATTGAGATTATCAAAGGCTTTGTAAATGGATTGTATGTTGCACAGATTACAGATCTGAGCATAATAGGATTGTAAGCTGTATTATTATAGTATAATTGTAGTTTTTTAAGTTGATTCTAATCCAAATTTTACTTTTTCGTATTTAGTTTCCCTGGATTAGATATCCCTATGGATGCTTAAGCTTGTAGCCTGGCACCCACAGCATCTGCAATAGCTTACTTGTTCCAATCAAGATCCTTGAATTAGAACAATCTCTGGGATGATCTGTGACCATTCAAGTGGATAGATCATAGCCTTAGGATTGCTCTAATTCTTTGGTTGAGATTAGATTCTTATACCTTGCAACTAAGCTTGTAGCCAGATGAAGGATTGTAGCAAATCTGTCCTATGCATTGCCTTTGATCCAATTAATTTTCAGTAAAGACCAAAATCCCTAGCTGCTGCTCTCCACCTTTCGATTTTAATCTTTTTCTTCATTCTCTTGAATCTGAGTTCAATCAGTTCTGGATCATTTTGCATTCGATTTTTATAGTTTTTAGCAAAGTGACAAATCTTAGAAACCTCTCCTCTTTCCTGCTTTGATTTAGTTTAAATTAGGATAGGGTGTCAGATCTGTCATAGATATGGAGATTTACCTCATTTTAAAGCACATTTCCCTGTAGACCTACCCTGACTTACCTATTAAAGCTTGTTGCAATAGCCCTAGTTCTTGCAAGACTGCTTGCTTACCTTGAGCTCATATCTCTGTACTTTGTGCTCTTATTTTGATGTTTTAACCTTTTAATAGTTGTAAGGTAAGCAAGTCAATATGAAGCGCTAGTGATTTATTCGAGATGTTGAATCATCCACCGAAACCACCTTTGACCCTAAACCTAACCCAAATTCAAACCCAGATTCGAAGAACCCATTTACCCCCACTTCCTAACCCTTATACCTTAACCACCCACCCTGATTGCATGTTCCTTTTCCACAAGGATGGGTTATGCTTTCCAGTGTCATCGTTCATCCCATCCTTGATCTCCTCGCCACCCATCTCCATTGGTCCTAGTTCCCCCTTCCCAACTCTACAATCTCTTCGTATAATCTTCGCGGGAGAGTAGTATAGGCTGAATGGGGGGCTGAGATGTGTTCACTTTCCCACTCTTCAAGTCACTTCCATCTTCTCAATCGTAACTGCACTAAGGGTGCAGTTGGGGGATCAAGGGAGGGATTTTGAAGGCCAGTGGGGAGTGTTCGATAGCTCTTGGAGTAGCAACTCTGATGAGGTGTGGAGATTCTTTTCTAAAGAAGAGGAGGGGAGGCAACCCTGCAAAGGCATGGATATGCCTTTGCTGGGAAGAAAGGATGTCGAGACCCTAGCAAAAGGTAGTTATAAGCCGATGACCGATCTTTATCAAAGACCTTTCATCTCAGACTTTGCCACCAGTATCTTAGTGTGTGTCTAGATTTTTCCTAGGAATTTCATTGATGTAACTAGTTTTCTTTCCTTATTTCTATAATTAGTTCATATATATATATATATAATTTTTTTATGTTGTTGTTTCTATTTTTACTTTGTTACTAACATTTAACATTTTTCTTAGTTTAGTTCCATTAAAATCGGAAGTATTTTTCTCCTAAGTTTGGGGGGAAAATTTATTGATTATTTTTATAGATTATAAACCCGATACATGAATAGTAAAATACGGTAAAATAATTCTTGTATGTCCCATGTTTTGCACAATGAGGACATTGTCCTATTTAAGTTTGGGGGGGATACAAGATATCAATTTTTTTTAGAAAATTTTTACAATTTTACAATCCTCAGTTAATCATTATATGAGATTTATGATGAGAAATATGGAAATCCAAAATTCTTAGCAATCCATCATAGTAGTAGTTCAAAATATCAAAATAAAAATAGTTACAATTCAAGTAAAACATCTCTAGAATGTTGTATCAGATGAATGTTTGAAACTATACAATTGATCTGAACTACAAAAATATTTTAGATTATAATTTCAAAATTATATAAGTAGTGAGCTATAGAGCCTATTTCCTCTTTTCTTTCAAGAGAGACTATTTTTATTCATGTTAAAATTTTCCTCGATCTTCTTTACTACTGAAATCTCATATTACTGAAATTAGAATCAAAATATTCTAAAAATATGATTATTTATTTATTTAGAACTATCTAGTAAATATATCAAAGCAATAAGAAATCCATATTAATAAATCGTGAAAATGACCACAAGCCATCTTTTGTTAAACCAGAGCCAAAAAGCCAAAAAACCCATAACATTTTACCTTTTGAACCCATATTAGAAGCTTGAATGAATTCTTTGTACCATGAAATTATGTAAACCTTTAACCATATGTACTACCCAAAGTTTTCTACCTTTAACTCTTACAATTTTTGAGAGTTTAGAATGTAAAAGAAGGGAAGAAGAGGGAGTGAAAGGAGTATGCAAGTAATAGATAAAGGATATGCTGAAAAAATGGTACATGAGAGAATTTTTTTTTTTAAATGTATGGAAAAAGGAATGAAAAATCATAAACAGACAATTTTATAGAAAAGAAGAGAAGCATGGATGCTTCTAAAGTGTGAGAAAAACAGAAAAAAATATGGGATTTATCTTAGAAAAGAAATGGGAAGAAGTTATCCAAAAATAAGGATACTTACTGAAGTACAAAATGAAGAAGATAGAAAAGGAAGTGTTAAATTCTTAGAAAAGAAATCTTTTGAATCCTATCTACCTTCCTTTAGACCTTAAACCCAATGCCCCATTACAAGTCAGAGGAAAGACCTTTGTGATTTACGATTTGCAAAAATATGAGTCTAGTAGAGATATATAAATTAGATACTATGAATAAATGAAGAAGTTATATGAACAGAATTGATTATCCTTGACATGAGATTTATTTTTTTAGTTAATTGTCCTTTGAAATTCATATATATATTGTGAGAACCCATAATTTTGATTATTTTTGAGGGTATGCCAAAAAGTGAGAGTTTGAATGAAAATATTTTCTAAAAACTGTAGTTTAGAAAAATCTATGATGAATAAACTTTTTACTAATATACACACACTCTATGCTATATTGAATTGAAATTGTTGAGTTCTGATGAAGGGTAATTACGAGTTAAGGATAAAATATTTGAAAATTTTTGAAAAAAAAATAATGAACATATAATGAATGGCTGGGTATTTAAAACTAGTTTATATTTTGAAGTTTTCTGAAAAATAATATTTTGAAAAATCCAAAAATATTGGAAGTTTGTACGTAACTTTACTGGAAACCTTCAGAAGACTACAACTCCTCTACTAGGGATCACCTAGGGGTTTAAAGGCTTGTTGCATCTGCTAGGGACTAGCACCACTTCATGGATCAAATCCCAAAACGAAGGAATATCAAGGAAAGAAGAGAGATGAGCAAGCCCAAGATGATCTAAACCCGCGATCTCGCTCTTTGTCAGCCTATGAAGACAATGTTTCAAGAAAATGGGCCCTGTACCCAAGGTGGGAAGTATAAAAATCTCGCCCCCCCTATGGGGCGGGGTCGTGAAGCGGGACCATGGTCATACAAAACCATTTAAAGTAAACCACGATCCGATGCAGGACAATGGACCCACCCATGGGAGGAAAAGATAGGGAAAAAAAAGAAGAAGAAAAAAGAAATCAGAGCAAAATTATGAGCCCAACTTTAAAACTGAAAAATAGAATGCATTCCTGAGCCTTATAGGCCCATCAGAGACCAAAGGTGCCTTGTGTATACTTTATATACGCACGGCCAAAATTTCCAAGAAAATGCCTTGCGTATATAAAATATACGCAAGACTAAAAATCCATACAAAATTGCCTTTCGTATACTTTATATACGCATGCCCAAAAAACCTCCAGAAAATACCTTGCATATATAAAGTATATGCAAGACCAAAAGACCAAAAAAAACTATAAATACGTATATATATACACATATAGGGGCTATTTCCCCCTTTACCTTTGTTGGACCTATCCACCTACACTCAATAAAATTTATTTCTTTCTTTATGGAGGGCACTCCAGACTGCGAGCTGGGACACCTAGGTTTACTACTTAACCCCTCTTATAGTTTCTTGTTTTAGGTACCATACTCAAAACAAATAAAGGAGGAATATATGAACCTTGGCTATTTCAGCCAATGCATAACCTAGGGGTCATTTCCCCATTTGCCAAAACTCATGGCCCATCCTGCAAAAGAGCAAGCATATCACATCCAAAAAGAGAGATAACAAAAATAAAGGAAAATTAAAAACATCCACTCTATGAATTATCCCAATACACCGATCAGTCATTGTTATTACATTATTCCAAAAGTGCTCAAAAGTTCAAATGTTCATAAAAGGAAAAAACGAAAGCTGCTCCAGGTCCTCAAGAGTCCCTCCTCCGCCGGTGCTGAGACCTCTGAAATGTCTGGACATCCCCTACCCATGACCATGCCTGGGATAGCCGGCTAAATAATGACCATTGCTCCTTCTCATGAGCGCGCTGAAAGCATCATTCCAGAAAGATCAGTTAAGGGGAAGCATAGGGCAACAAAGAAACTGACAGGGTAAGCCAACGCCATACTTACCACTTCATCTTCCCGAAGGTCATCAATATGACGGTAATAATCCACCTGCCGAAAAACTAACTCATAAACCTGCGAGAAGGGAAGAAGAGAGAGGTCAACAATGCAGAAATATAGAAGAGAGTGACAATGTCCCTAAAGAATGGGTAAATAACTCGACCACAGGATTTCTTTGGAGGGAGTACTCTAAGCGCCTCGATAGAGGCGAAAGCAACCGTCACGTCGTCGATTACACAAATTCGAGAGGAGCTCATCATCGAATTTCTCCCCGTAGTAGATGTCCTCGAAGGTCCTACACACGTAGCTGCTGAAGGCCCTAGCACCACAAAAGGACGAGCATATGTGGCCACGTCGAGACCCTCACCCTCCTTAAACTGAAAAGAGAGAAAGAAAATCAATCAGCAAAGCACAACCTTAATGGGAAACCGACAAGCGAAGGAAAGAAAGGAAAAAGTACCTGGTCTCAAGGTCCCTCGAATGTAAAATAGTTGGCACTAGGTATAAAATGAGGGAAGAGGGACCGGTAGGGAAGAGACTTGTACCACTACTAGTACCCTCCATGCTGGAAAAGGCCATTGGTTGGGATCCCATGATGGAGGAGCCCCTCTACAAGCTTCTCAACCGTACCCCCCAACTCCCTAATATCCTCAAGAGAACCCAGAGGCATGGCAAAGTAGTCACGATACTAGTAAACCACTCTCTCTTCCAAGTAGTAAGCTCGGGTCCAAGCACCATAAAAGAAAGTTCATCAACAAAAGGAAGAGGGTGCATTAAACCTACTCTGAAATCATCACGTCAAAATGAAACCTCAGACCCAACTCCAAATGTTTCATTCCCACTTCTCGATGATGATCCTTGTGCCGGCAACTCCAAAGAGGGTAAGTGTACTCGTCAGAAAAGAGGAGGGGATGGCCAGGTTGAAAGTGCAAATACCCCCAAACCTGAAAAGGTGGACAAGCAAGAAAATATATATGTCAACTCAAAATCAGGAGAATCAAAGGTGATAAACAAACAAGAGTGAATGAACAAGGCAAACAAATTACCTCAATCACAGGCCAAAAGCCATAGATGGTGACGAGATCCCCAACTGAGGCTCTGGCTAGGCTACCCATCAAAATGGCATACCCGGGGCCACCCCAATCCAAATGATGTACATTCTCCCAGTTCACCATCAGGCTGAGAAGGGAGAGGGAGATAAGACCTCCACTGGTGTTGGCAAGGATCGTCTTGCCCAGAATAATGAGGAGTGCAATCAGAGCCAGCATTAAAGCACGCTCAGGCTAGATAGCAATGTCCATATCAAGCTAGTCGGGGTCAATCATCTCCCCATCATCAAAAAGATCTGCCAGCCATGACAGCTTAACCTTGGACCCGGTCATGTGGGAGGAAGAAGGGTAAGCACCAATCAATCGAACTACCTCCTCGTAGTCAGGAGTGCAAGGGCAGAACACTGGATCCCCTCTTATCGTGATCCCCATAATCATGGACCAATCGACGGGGTAACGGTCATCTCGGCCACAAATGTATGAAATGTCATGGTCTCTGGGCGAAGTCTCTCCACCAAGGCCTTCATGTAAGGCCAATCACCCCTCATGGTGGGAAAAGATAGGAAGTCCCCAAAGTTAGCTTGCACTAGAAAGAACCTCACAATATGAGGAACACAACATAGAAACACTGAAGATCGAACCAGCCCCCAAGGAATGTGATTGGAGGGAAAGGCTGCATTAGAAAAAAGAAAGATGTCAGACCCTGGGCCAAAGAATAACCAAAAATATATTTTTACCTGGCTAGCAATCCCAAAGTTATAAATATGGGTATACAGCTGGTGGAGTAACCCACTGCGAGCCGCCTCGCCCTGCATCTCATACCAACAACGAGAGGAGCACTGCACCTGAATGAGGCGCTCACCCCTGCTATCGAATATCCCGTCAAGGCTATCCTCACGTTCTTGGTCCTCATCACTTGATTGACTATGTGGCATCCTGAAAAGAGATATACAAATGACAAGTGTTAGGAGAAGATAATAAAAAGGTAATCAAGAACTTTGCTAGAAACATAAGACAAAATGAAGGTAAGTATGCCTCCTTCCTGCCAAAATTTCCAAGCAAAATCAAAGGAGGACATGCCCCGTCATTTAATTTCAACAAAAATGAACAAAAAATTGGGTTATTTACCTTTCAAAATCTTTGCCAAGAAAAATAAAGAAAATCTAATTACACATATGTACAAAAAGAGGCTAAAGTTTTGGCAAAGGGAGCCCCACCCCCCGCATTTCATGAAAAAACCCACACATACATGTTCATATTAGATTCGAAAAGGGGGGGTGTGTCAAATGGCAATTTTAGAAAAAGCCCCGCATTTTTAGTCATGAGGAAGGGCATTCAAATTTCAAATTTTAAAGCAAAATGTCCTCGCATTTCCTTGATCGAAATCCTCAAAAAGCGTGCATAAAAATTGAGAAAAGCATCCATAAGAGTTTACATTCACAAGAAATATCATTTTGAGGCGCAAGCCCTAGCGCAAGGATATAAAAAATGTTAGGAAAATTCACAAAAAAAGCGGGGGGGGGTGCCAAATGACAAAAAATCCCCACATTACTGGGCATTAAAAGCGATCGTATTTCCAAAATTTCTTCAATTTTCAACAAAAATCCCCTTAAGACATGCACATAAATCAAAAGAGGAATCAGAAGTGCCTTATATTCACAATAAATATCATTTTTGCAAAAGCCCTAATTACACTAATGGAATAAATCAAGAAAATAAAAAATGGGCACAAATTGATCAAGTTTTCACCAAAATCTATGCAATTGTACATGCAAATTAATCAAATGGATTACAAATAGTTACATGTTTGCATGAAAAACCATCATTCTACCACCTAGAGAAAAAAATTCTAACTACATTGTGAAAAAAGTAAGAAGTTTAAGGAAAAAAGGGTTTAAAATGGTTACCTTGGTTGAAATATAAAACCCTAGATCCGGCGTGGAATACGCGATTGATCGGCAATGTCAACACCGGCCATTGTCGAGGTTTGAATCAAATCAATGACACACAAGGAAGGGCTCCCATTTCGGTTTGGAGAGAGGGAGAAGGAAGAATTTTGAAAAATACCCTGTTTTCGGGTCTCTGCTCATACTCGGCCGTTTTAAATGAAAATTTGGCCTTGGAGTATACAGAATATACGCAAGGCATAATTTTCCCCAGATTTAGCCTTGCGTATAGTTTATAAGTCCTATTGTGCTTCCAAAATGGCTTTGTTTTATCCAGGTTGGAGCCTTACAAACAGGTTTGAATGATTAAGCAAAAAGTGGCACACATCCCAAAAAGTGCATCGATCTCCATTCGATCTGCTCAGGAAGTTGTGCTAAAATAAAAATCTTTAGGGTTGATGAGGACACTCAAAAACCTCAAACAAACATTAAAAATAATAAATAAATACATAAAACATAAAAAAAACAAAAATATGTGGCTTGATAAGTGGCACACACTCCCAAAAAGCGTTGCGACATCCCTATTCGCTTCGCTCGGGTAGTTGTGCTAAAATAAATTTCGAGAACTTTTTGAGTTCACTCAAAATTTTTGAACGTTACCTCGCGTAGGGGCACCCGTGCCAATCAAAATGGGGCAATCAATGCCTCATGAGATCGGCACAACCATTTGATCTTTGGGCCATTACTTTACGCCAATCTTTAAGTATAGGTCGATCACCCTCCCGCTTATGGGGTTGTCTTCTTTAAAACAAAACTCAAACATCACACCTCATCAATCATATCGAGGAACAGACATTTTTTCCCAACACGTTGGGGTTCTGCTACTCGAACCATCACGGTCATGGCCAGTAATGTTGATAAGCGTTTGAAGACCGAAAGCCTTGAGGAACAAAAGTATTTTCACGACATAAAGGGCTTCCGTAAACTCACTATGTTACCATCTGATGTTTGAGGTTCGCTTTGAATGGGGCGGGCATGCTAGCGTGCCTTTGGCCTCTTCGGATGTCTATTTTTCTTTGGCATTTGATCATTAGTGATTGGATACAAAGGAGGGGCATCTGTAGACACCCAAAATCAGCCCAAGGCCTGATTAATTTATACTTAGAGAAAGGCGTACCCTCTGAGCTTCCGAGAGCATTCCCCGAACCCTTAGAGACCAATCTGAACCTTTAAGAACCCTTCTCGGACCACCCTTATAACTTTCCAAAACCATTAGGAATCAACCGTAATCTCATTGGACCTTAAGCGGATTAGCCTCGGGTCCAATATAGCCTGACCTGCTTTGGTTTAGCCCAGAATTGGGCATTGCGTATATTTTATATACGCAAGGTATATATTTTTTCCCAAACCCCAACTACGGGCTCTGAACTTTCAGGTTTTTCTGAAAATCACTGTTCCTATACCTAGCGTATACTTTATATATGCAAGGCTTAGGAATAGTGCTTTTGGGAATTTGCCCAGATTTCGAATTTAGGGTTTGACTTGTTGACCACCCCAATGTTTGGGGTGGGTTTTGTTGAGACTATTGCACCCCCACTAGCCTTCTTTTTAACTCTTTTTTCCATTTAGAAAACTACCTTATCATCCACCATTAAACCCAAGTTCCCACCTATCCAAACCCATAAAAAAACCCAAAAACCTTAGATTAGAGATTACCTAATTGCTAAACCCATTAGCCTTTAAGCATCCCTCTAATCTACCCTTCCTTTATAAATAGAGAGCCACCCACTCTTGATTGAAGGCCTGAAAAAAATTCCAAAAGCAAGAAACCTTTAGAGATTTCTCTCTCCCATTTCAGCGTTAGAACTCCAAAAATTCCAGAACCTTAGTTCACCCTTTAATATCTGATCTAGGAGAAGAACAGCTCCCTATCCATTTTGTTCCAATGTGGAGGAATCCTACCCACAGCCAAATAGTTCACTATATTTTCAAACCAAGGTGCAGAAGTGTTGATAGTAAACAACTGTTCATCAAAAAAAAAATCATTGATAGGCAGCCTATCAAACTCATCAGCTAGGATCTTAGATAAGTGGTCTCCAATCACATTTTCAACCCCTTTCTTGTCCTTAATCTTAAAATCAAACTCCTATAATAGGAGGATCCATCTGATTAATCTTGGCTTAGCATCCTTTTTTGACAAAAGGTACTTCAGAGTGGTCTGTGAAGACCACTATCCTAGATCCCAATACATATGACCTAAATTTTTTCAAAGCATAGACAATTGCCAATAGTTCCTTCTCTATTGTGATATAATTTAACTGAGCATCAATAACTGTCTTGCTTGCATAAGTAATCACGCAAGGTGCTTTGTCTTTTTTTTGCCCCAAAATTGCACCAATAGCAAAATCTGATGCATCACATATTAGCTCGAATGGCAAAGTAAAATCAAGTGCTTGGAGGATAGGTGAAAAGGTTAAATAGCCTTTCAAAAGCTCAAAAGCAATAAGACATTCATCATTAACTTCAAAAGGAACCTCTTGGCACAACAGGTGACAAAGGGTTTTTAAGATTTTACTGAAATCTTTGATGAATCTCCTATAAAAACCATCATGCCCCAAGAAAGATCTAACTTATTTCACAGTTTTAGGTGGGGACAAATGTTCAATCAAATCAATTTTAGCCTTGTCTACCTTAATGCCTCTACTGGAAACAACATGGCCAAGGACAATGCTTTAATTGACCATAAAATGACTCTTTTCCCAGCTCAAAACCAAATTTTTTTCCTCACATCTCTGTAACACAAGGCTGAGATGGTGTAGACATTGACTAAAATGGTCCTCAAAAAAAAAAAATCATTCATGAATATTTCTAAAAACTGATCAATCATGTCAAAGAAGATGACATACATACACCTTTGAAAAGTTGTAGGGGCATTGCACAATCCAAATGGTATCCTTCAATAGGTAAAGGTGCCAAATGGACATGTAAAAGTTATCTTCTCTTGATCTTGTGGATACACAAGGATTTGGTTATACCCAAAATATCCATCAAGAAAGTAATAGAAAGCCTTGCCTGCCAACTTATCCAAAATCTGGTCTATGAAGGGCAAAGAAAAGTGGTCTTTTCTGATTTTCAAATTGAGCTTTCGATAGTCTATGAACACCCTCCAACCTGTTGTTTACCTAGTAGGAATAATCTCACCAGAATCAGTTTTAATCACAGTGATTCCAGATTTCTTAGGTACCACCTGAGTAGGTGCCACCCTTTCAGAATCTGAAATAGGATAGATGACTCTAGCATCTAACAATTTGACCACCTCCTTCATCACCACTTCTTGCATGTGGGGGCTTAACTTTCTCTGCATCTCTCTAGAGGGTTTGGAACCCTCCTCCAAGTGGATCTTATGCATACAAACAGCATGGCTGATGCCCCCAAGATTAGCAATAGTCGAGCCTATTGCTCGCTTGAGCTTTTTCAACACATTTAACAGCTCCTCTTCTTGCTCATCAGTGAGGGAGGAAGAAATGATCACTGACAACTTCTGATTTACCCCCAAAAAAGTATATTTCAAGGTCTTAGGCAGCTGTTTCAACTCCACAGTAGGTGAACTTATGAGTGAAGGCAATAAAGGTACCTTCGATGGTGGTGGAAGTGGCAACACAACTGGTTTCCAAGAAGGATACCTTCTTGCTGGCCCCACTTGAGATTTTAAGGCTTTCGCTTCTTGAACTATAGGTGTGGGGGCCTTCTCTTCCACTATTTCACTCCACACATTCTCAAAAACATCACACAAATCATCACAATGCAATAGCTTGGGAAAAGTCTCTTCCACAAGCTCGTCAAATAAATCAATCAAAAAGCAATCCTCACTATCCAAGTCAGGCTGACTTGCTACATTGTAAACATTCAATTTAACTTTCATGTTTTCAAACGACACCCCCATCACACTTGATCTGTATTGTATATATGCATTGGCAGTGGCCAAGAAAGTCCTGCCCAAAATCACAGGAATGGAAGTGCTGCACTTGCTTGACTCCATGTCAAGAACCAGAAAATCTATTGGATAGAAAAACTTGTCAACCCCCACTAATACATCTTCTATCATTCCCACAGGTTTCCTTTCAGATCTGTCAATCAGCTGTAGCATCACATGTGTGGGCTTCAATTCTCACAAACCTAACTTCTAATAAACTGAATATGAAAGTAGGTTTACACTAGCTCCTAGATCTAACAAGGCTTTCTCAATGGTGTGATCCCCAATGGACAGCACTTGATTCACTTTCAATGGACAGCACTTGATTCCAAGAAGGCTTTCACTTCCTTGAGTGATTCCAAGAAGGATACCTCCTCAAGTGATTCCAAGAAGGTCTTTTGGTTTCCAAGAAGGGCAGCAAAAGGACTTTCCTCAAGGGAGTGAGTGGAGGGCTGGCATTTCATGCATGCCTCCTCCACTTTGGCAGCCATTGGAGATTGCATTGCTCCCATGAGATTATCAAATTTTCGAGTCAAGGTATCCACTTTCCTTTTCAAGTCATTGTATCTACTAGCCTCATACATTTTTCCTCTTATAGTGATCTCTCTCACCAACCTAACAGGGGTCTCAATGTCCCTTGACAAGTTTCCCTTTCCATGGACTTTTTACTAATGATATCAAACAACTCTCAAGCCTCATCAGCTGTGTTGTGGAGGTAAGTGCCACCACATGAGGCATCAACAATATCCTTACTCTTGGGATCAATTCCTTGATAAAAACTTTGAATAAGTTGCCATTTAGGAATTTGGTGATGGGGACATTGCTTTAAGAGCTCCTTAAGTCTCTCCCATGCTTGGTGAAAGTCTTCAGTTGGGGCTTGAGCAAATGAAATTATGTTCTTCCTTAGCTGATTTGTTTTAGACATGGGGAAAAACCTGGCCAAAAATTGACATTAAAGGTCATTCCAAGACTGAATACTATTGGTTGGGAGCATGGACATCCATGCTCTGGCTCTATCCTTTAATGAAAAAGGAAAGAGTCTCAACCTAGTTGCTTCCTCCCCCAAACCTGCAATGTTGATGGTAGTGCACAGTCCTAGAAATTCATCAATGTGCTAGTATGGGTCTTCCTTACTCAGGCCATGATATCAGGGTAATATTTGTATGATGGAAGATTTGATCTCATAGTTCCCTTGGACAGCAGGGAATTGAATGTAGAAGGGGGAATTGTAAACCCCTGGTGTATTAAATTCCTTCAATGTCCTAGGCTGCTCACCGATTGCAGAAATCTCAGAATTAACCACAGGTGTGTGTGGGGACTACTTAGGTCTGAAAAGTCTCTCAACTTTAAGATCAATAGGAACAATCTCAGGGTTGAGAGATTTCTTACCAAGCATACACACAACAAGAACCAAGTACAACACAGAAAATTACAACACAAAATTCGGCAAAACAATCACAAAAACACAACTATTGTTGTAGATCTAAAAATGTGTAGATCTAGAAATGCAAAGGAGTTAGGAAATTTAAACTTTAGGCACAGCTTGCTCCTCTAATTAGCACAATGCTTCTTTCAGAATTCCAGATCCAGATCTGAAACACAAAATTAAACTATAAAAGCCTATAGCAGCAATTAGTCAAACACAAAACAAGCAATTATAAATCTAAATCTAAAATGAAAAAAACTTAGATCTACCAATTTAAAAACACAGATTCCCGATAGCGGCGCCAAAAACTAGTTGGCTTGCATACCTTACAATTATTAAAGGGTTAAAATAGCAAATTAAAAGGCTAAATCACAGAGATATGGGATCAAGGTAAGCAACCAGTCCTATAAGAACCAGGGTTGTTGCAGCAAGCTTTAAGGGGTAAGTCAGGGTATGTCCACAGGGAAATGTGCTTTAAACTATGGTAAACCTCCATATCTAAACCAGATCTAGCACTTTATCCTAAACTAATGCAAGGAAAGGAAAGAGGAGAGGTTTCAAGGGTTCAGTTTACTGAAAATTACAAAAATCAAATACAAATGATCCAGAATTGATTAAACACAGATTTAAGAAGAATGGAGAAAAGGATTAAAATCAAAAGGTGGAGAGTAGCAGGTAGCGATTTAGGTCTTTACTGAAAATCAATTGGTTCAAAGGCAGTGCATAGAACGGATTTGCAACAACCCTTTATCTGGCTACAAGCTCAGATGCAAGGTATAAGAATCTAATTTAGACTAGAGAATTAGAGCAATCCTAAGGCCATGATCTATCCTCTTGAATGGTCATAGATCGTCCCAAAGATTCCTCTTCTTCAAGGATCTTAATTAGAACAACTAAACTATTATAGATATTATGGATGCAAGGCTACAAGCTCAGCATCCACAGGGATATTAGATCTAGGGAAATCTGATGACAAACAAGAGATTTATGGATCCAAATTAACTTTATATTCAACAATGACTGAATCAATACAACTTATAGGCCAATTGTGCTCAAATCTGCAATCTGTGCAATATCTAATCCTCCTATAAAGCTTTAAACCTCTCAATTTTACAGCTCTCAACCTCACCCTAGCTACTCAAGGGGTTTAGCTAACCATAATTGGTTAAGGAGAGAATGGGGGAAGAAGAAAGGGGAGAGTGATTTTGGAGGGAAATGGAAATTTGAATTTGGCTCTGGTTCTCTCAATTTCTAGATGGTTCTTCTCTAAACTCCTTAGACTTTTATAGTCTTCCCCTCTGTCCTCAGCTCCGTTTCAGCCAATCAGAGCTCAAGGGAATATTTCAGTTATTCCCAGCTACTGATATGGCTAATTTTTCTTTTAGAAGCTCTCCCCCAATTGGTCCAAAATTGGTAAGTACATGTGATAAGTTTAGAGTTCTCATTCGTGCCCAGTTGTGTTCCAAAAATACCCCCAAGGGTCATTAACATGCTTTGGAACTCATGCACAAAACTCTAAAGCAAGAAACTTAAGTGGTTGGAACTGAGAAGTTCCCAAATTGAGTGTCAAAAGGTTGTGGGAACCTCTCGACAGGTTCTGAGTCCACTTTGTATTCATTTCGACAGGTTGACAGTGGCCTTTGACAGCCATAGATAAGTTCTCGCTAGGATTGACGTGAATTCTTTCCTTCTGTCTAGGCTCCTTATATCCTCTCGACAGGTTTCAGAAAATCCTGTCGACTTGTTATTCAGTCTCTAGGCATCCTCTCGATAGCTTACAAGTTGTGCTTGACAAGTTGCTTCAACTTCACGAGAATGAGTGCAACTTTAGGTAAGTCCTCGACAGGATGACTTGCACTGCTCGATAGGTTCAGGGAACCTCTCGACATTGTAGACACCCCCATTTTGCCTTCTCAGGATCTACTTTTTATTTGGTCAACCTTTGACCTCATAACCTTGATATGGGAACCATGCACTGAAACAATAGTACATGGCTGAACGCAAGCTAAAATAATAGCTCTGTGGCTCAGATCCTGACATGGGGAGACTATAAATTGAAACAATAGTATATAGTTGGAATACAGACTGAAACAATAGTCTTGCATTTCAGTCTAGAGACCAGACCCAGACAACCCCGAATTAAGCGCATGAAACCCCGCACGTAATTCGATTGCACCCACACCACAAGCATGCAATAGTCCCCCTTTTAAACAAAACTTCCTTTCTCAAACCTATTCGAGACTCGATCACGCGCCTGAAATTAGACGCACGATCGAATTAAGCGCCACTCAATCAGTGCGTAATTGGCCTACGCCCGACCTAGTTCCACTACCCTTGACTCTTAAGTTTCCTTGATTAAGCACTTATGGCTAAACGCTTAATCAGGTTACGCACCTCCCATCAAGCGTGCAATTAGCCTTAATTTTGTTAGGACTGGGAAGCTCACTGAGCAAGTCAGCCGGTCGCTCACTGAGTCGGTGACCAACTCAAAGCGATTAAGCACCGGTAAGTAGGCACGTAATTCAGTTAAACGCCAAAAATTTGGCGCGTAATTGAGGAAAAACCTATAAAAGCTTTTCTTCAATTCGACCCAGGGGTTGGACTTTTTTGGCTGGACTCTTTTGGACTTTTTTCAGAATTCGAGCAATTGAAAACTCCAAGAATAGAACGAACATAGAGAGAGAGACCAAGCCATGATCCCGAGATTCAAATTCTAAGCTTTGGATGATTCTCCTCTACAGCCCCGACCCTAGGTAAGGATTTAATTTTTTTACGACCATAGCTTCTAGTCTCTAGATCTAGGAATTCTATTAATTTTTATTTTCAAGCCTTAGACTGTAACACCCTTTTCGGATTGAAACTCTATATATCTGATTCCAGTTCTCTGTTTCTAGAACCAGTCCTTAATCTGTCGGTCCGATACATTAATCCTAGACTTTAATGCAGCTCTAAAATCATGATCTACAGTCCTATCATTAATTTCTGGTTCTAATCTTCCGATTCAGAACCAGTCCTTAATCATATGGCCTGATTTTCTGATTTCGGACCCGAATTCAGTCCTCAAAATTTAAATTATAAATTTAATTCCCCATTTTAATACTTTCAAAAATCTTAAATATTAATTCTAGTTTACAATTTAATCCATAATTATTATTCTGAAATTAACTATGAAAAGCCCAAAATACTATTTCACAGTCAAAATTTCAATTTATCTTTAATCTAGCCACCCAATTTGCCCAAGGGAGCTTACGAAGGGTACTCGAGAATGAGGCCAATCCTCCTTAGCATAGCAGCCCTAAACCCCTTTTTTTCTTTAGGAATTTTAGAATTAATTATTTGCTTTAGTTTTATACTTTTAGTATAATTGATTAGTAGGTTTATTTTATTTCAGCATGCTTAATCAATTAAGTGTCTTAAATCTTAGTACGACTGATTGATCTCTTTAAATCTGAATTTAATTGATCAATTCATTGCTTTAATTAGAATTTAATGGAATTAATTTCGTTGCTTCAATTAGATTTTTTTAGCATAGTTAATTCATTGCTTTAATTAGAGATTTTTATAAAATCAGTTTATCTATTTTAGTCAGATTTGGTAGAAAGTAGTTTATTCGTTTTAATTGGATTACAATAGCATTAATTCCTTTGGTCAAATTAGAGTTTCAATAAAATCAGTCTTTTATCTCAATTAGAATTCTAACAGGACTGTTATAATTGCTTTAGTTAGAACTTTAATAGAATTGTTATACCTGACTTAATCAGAATCTTAATACAATTAGTATGCCCGAACTAATTAGAATTTCACTAGAACTATTACACATGCATTCTTTGTACCAATAGGAGACTAAAACTAACTGGACTTCTAGTAGTATTGGGAAACTAATATTAATTAGACTTCTAATAGAATTAGGAAATCAACATTAACTGGACTCCTAACTAGATTGGAATAAACCTATATAATAAAATTCATAACAGAATTAGGGAAGTCTAAACTGACCAAAATTATAACCATAATGGGAAATAAAAAGGAAATTAAACTATCTAACCTAAGAAAAAGAATGCTACTGACGTTCGTAGGCGTCTAATTTAGTATAGAAGTAACCCATACCGGCTCTTAAGCGTAATCATTGATGTGTTACAGCGTCGATAAATATCTACAGTTGGCAATCGCAATAAGTTAGAAACCTCCCTAGAATATTCCTTTATTTTTAACATTCCAAATGCCGCATCGCTAGAGTCCACAAGGACAGAATTGGAAGCCACTAATTCAACGGGAGCCGAGAGGAACCCAGAAAAAGCGCACACCAACAGACTGGTGATCGCGATGGGACTTTTTTGCAAACTCTATTTCCCTATTTTTTTCTCTTTTCCATTGTGTCGTTTAGATTCTCTTATATATATATATATATGAGTCGTCGCTAAAGACTCGAGATGTCTGATATACGAAGAGTAAGTTTAGGAGACCCACCACTGTGGGGGTATCATGACAACCCCATGTACGGAGAAGAACCGTTTCATAATTCTAGCCCACGACAACCTGAAATTAATATGGTTGGTGAGCAAGAGAACCCCTTCTCTACCCCATACATCGAGAACAATCATGATGGGAGAGATGGTGGCATTGAACAAAACCTTACCGCTCAACAAATCGTAGAACATAGTATCCAAAGAATAGAAAGAGGAGATGACGACTTTGAAGAATTGCTTCGAGGGTTAGCCACCGTATACGAAACTATTAGGTCACGATAATTTTCAGAAGAACAATAGAGACAAGAGAGGCTACCGCCCACCCCAAGCACGGTGTCAGCCTGCGCCACCTCACTGAGACAACCTGCCCACATTATTCAACAATGACCCTCTGGATTAGGTTTGCTCATGGGTTGTTCCAAAAGACCATACCATTAAAATCAAAGATCTCCCTAAAATGTTCGATGAGTACATGGCTAAGAGAGAGCGCCCCGGTCATTCATTCAGATTCGACAAATTTTGTCGGGATATCGAATTCAACTTACCGATAGGATTTAAGCCACCAAAATTTACTAAATATAACGGCACCGGAAATCCGAACCATCACTTGGCCGTCTTTTGTAATGATTGCCGACCCATATGTGAAAATCAAAGACTTCTCATTCACTATTTCCAAAGTTCGTTAGAAGGAGAAGCTTTAGATTAGTTTGCGGGACTCCCGCTTTATAGGATAGAAACTTTTGACCAATTAGTTGGTCAATTCCTAGACCAATATAAATACTTGATCCAAGAGACAGTTAGTCTCAACGATCTAATGGCAGCCAAGCAAGGACCTAATGAAGAATTCATTGACTTCATTACCAGATGGAGAAAACTCGCTGCTAGGACCGACACTTAAATGAAAGAGAAGGACTCAATTGATATTATTATCAACACCAGGGAGCCATTAAAGAGCGCACTCGTCATAAGTGACTGCGCCAACTTCACTGCACTCCACTCTCGGGCATCCCGACTAGCACAACACATTAATGGTGGAGATCTCGCATTATCCACAGTCACATCAAAAATAGGCTCTTCTAGCGAATCGAAATAAAAAAGTAATAAGAAAGCCTTAGAAACTAAGCAAGTTAACACCGTTGTCAACCAAGGGTAAAACTCTAATAACGAAAACTTCCAATCGCGAAATTTCGGACATAACCAAAATCAATAATGGTATACCAACCAAAATCAAGGTGCTAGTCAGCATAGATACGTGAACCAAAACCAAGGCTAAAATCAAAATCAAGGCCAATACTAAAATAGGAACCAATACCCTAACACCTATCAAAACCAAAATGCGACACAGAACCAACCGGCCCACACACCGAATTATAATAACGTACGCCCACCATAGAACTTGAACCCAGCCAGAGGCTCTTACCAACCGAGGCAGGAGCACTATCCCCCTTTACCGAATACAATTCCCAATATTTTTCGTCTTCTTAACACTCAGAATCTCCTCTGACTCTTGCAAGAAAAACCTCACCCATGGCCTGCAAACCTAGACTATAGTAAATACTATGCCTTCCATCGATATGCGGGGCACGATTTAGAAGATTGTTGGGTCCTTAGGGACATCATCTATGATATGAACGACCAAAATCAAATTGATTGGGAAGCGCTTAGAAATCCCAATCCTAATAATAACCAACCCCAACAGAGTTTAGGGATCATAAACAACCCTATGCCCAACCACAATCAAGCAACACCGGCCTAGGTCACTACAGTGGATCTCCCCGACCAACGTTCCTTCCAACCCTTTACTTTAATCACTCGCATCCAACCCTCTGCCACTTCTGCCACACCAGCAAGTACTTCCTCACCCCTACTTCCCTCAGCCCTGATCACTCGAATCGCCCCGTCAAGCCCACCTCCATACCCAAGATTCACTCATATACGAGTCCATTCCTTTAGGGCCAGGAGACCATTCCTCCATCGTCACCCACTAGAACCTTCAACCCCTCCAAATCCTAAACCAACACCCTTACCACTCCCTTCATCTAATTCTGAATCCGAGTACGGAGAGCATGTTCTCTAGACTGCAGCCCAAATCGCTGCATGGGTAGAAAGTGTCGCCCATGAGACTTTAAGCAGAGAGAGTAAAACAAAGACTGAGAGTTTACTGAACACAATGGAAAGTGAGCAAGAAGAACGCCTTGACCTGTGTGAGACACTGGTCTTTGCTTTCATAGAAGAGGAAGATTGCATGCAGTATCTCCCACCTTGGAACGGTGTCGTGCAAGCACCCGCTCCAACATCCAATTTTGCTCGCTCTAAAAACACATCAACGTCGAGTCATGTCAGGTTTGGTCAACAACCGACTTGCCAGATTCTTAAATCAAGAACCAATTATCCACCTCCTCCCTTCTCTCAGAGTAAGGATTTCACGAGCGCACAACCGCCAGAGGGGAATGTAAAGGGAAAGAGAGGTCAACTTGCCTCCCCCGCCTCATATCACCCCTCCACCAATCCCTACACCTCAATCACTCTAACCACCTGCACCCAAGACTCATTGGCTAGGCAAAGAAGTGGCACTCGAGCCAGGATGAGAATATGACCTTCTGTGACACCTCCAGAAGATCTCGGCCCAGATATCCATATTAGAACTCATAAAAAAATTTCCTGACCATCATCGACTGTTGATAAGAACACTTGAAGACACAAGTAGATGCGGATACGACTCTAGATGAGCTTCATCAAATCACTTCGGTCATGACGCAACCTCCGGCGCTCACTTTCACAGATACAGACATGCCTAAAGAGTCCCTCCACGGAAGTGCGGCCCCCATATATCTCACAGTCATAATTAGAGGATTCTCCATACCACACGGACTAGTTAACACAGAAGCGGGACTCAACATCTGCCCTCTCACCGTTAAAGATTCTTGAATACATAAAATAAGAGTTAGGCCCTCCGCCCTGTCACTTATAGCCTATGATGGCTCACGTCGTTTCGTGAAAGGAACTATTAAGCTACAGGTTTGCCTCGGACCCATGACGAAAGACATTACTTTCCATGTTTCTGATTCAGCTAGTACAAATAATCTTATCTTAGGAAGGAAATGGCTAGAGTCCATGAAGGCCATCACATCCACATACCATCAATGCATCAAATTTCCATACGAGGACTCCATTTTCCATATATATGCCGATGCACCCCTCCAGGAGATAGACACTGATTACACCGCAAGCATACCAACTGCTCATGACTATGTATTGAACACATGCCATATTCAAAAGACTCAGACCCCTGATGACACAATCATCACAGAGGTCCATCCCCTTGACCGTCCTAGTTCTCCCCTAATGCGTCAACAAAACTCAGTGAGGAGAGTGGTCGGTCAAGACCTCGCCAAACTTTTGACATCAACCCTACCGCGACAAAAGGGTGGGATCTTATGTACCAATTTGGATATGTCCCCACACCGAACTCGGTAAGAATAAACAAGGTCGTATAGAACTCGTCATCCTAATGAAAATATGCAAACACATAGGGTTAGGTTATTAATCGGACGGCTCCTAGGCCGACTTATGCCTTGCCTCACTGAAATGGTCTCTATATGACCACTTTGTCTATGGGACCACTAAGAAAGCTGACGTGTGTAAGGAGGTGTCCTTCGCCAAATCCCAAGAAACAAATATTAAATAAATGGCAAAAGCATTTAACGATTTGACAAGTCTCAATGACGATATCGATAGATCGCTCAAAGGAGTCAAGCCGTTGTTTGACGATAAGTAATTTACAGATAAGAGGAGAGAAGAACCTCCAGAAATCAAACCACAATTAGAAGATTGGGAATCTATCGATGACAAAGACTTTCATATAGCTTCCTTATAAGATGGCGAAGAGCACTTGCACTCAATATGGGGAGAGGATGACACCCCGCAAGAGAATCTTAACTTGTATAGCATCCGCCTCGGCCTTGGCCTTGGAGAGTGGGAATGCCTGTGGGATTCCCCTTGTATCGTTCACCCTTGCCAGCCCCGCTGTAGGGCATGCACCAGTATATTAGAATGTTTCGCCAAGTGGACTCGACATCCTATGATGGAGGAATCGGACCATTCCAACCCCGCGATGATAGAAATCGGCAATGACCTACCAGCTCAGCTACTGGCACCAGGAGTAGAGAATCTCGATGGTTATCCGATTGATCTAAAAGGAAACACTCAACACGCTCTTATAGAGTTTGAGGAGGAACTCAAACTAGACACTTCTACATCCTTGGATTTGCCACAACTCAAAATATTTTAGAAATCTCTCGAAGAGGAATGGCAACATCTCTCGAGTGATGACAAAGACTACTGGATAGATCTCCTTGCACTCGAGTTAGCGGAGCAAGCCAATTTAGGACTTCAAGCATTATCAGATCAAGAAGATGAGTTTGATACCATCTTCGATTCTAATTTAGAAGGATGGGAATGCCCTTGGGAATCCCCCTGCATTCTTCACCATTATCAACCTCGCTGTCGAGCATGCGCGCTCATCCCAACATATTACGAAGATCAAGGAAATGAACTTGTTACCACTGAGGATCCTTCGGGAGATCCCCCTCAGTGGGAAGAACCACCATATTATGACTTAGAAGCGGATAGTTCGATCGACTACGATCTCCAGAGTTTCTTCGATGAAGAGGCCATTAACGTGATAGAGGAAATCTGAATATCGGTGCCACTATCACCCTCGTCACTCATTCAAAAGGTCTCATTAGCTGAGCACTCTAAAAAAAAATGCCAAATTTACAACAAGGCCATATTTCTCGAAGGATTGCTTGAACGGCTCCAGCAGCCGTCTCGCTCCCTCAATTAGAGGAAGTAATTCTCCTGGCGCCCCTTGATGCGAGTGACCCTATGCCATATTTATTATCAAAAATAAAAAAAATAGAAAAAATAGAAAACCCTAACAATCCAGAAATATAATATCCAAAAAAATAAAAAAACTTCAGAAAAGAAAGGGAACCCTTCATCCCTAACCAGATTTGTGGCCAACAAGGAGACTCTTCTCCTAATGTTTCCATCCCATTCCAGATGAGATACTTCGTGATCATACCAGATGAGATACTTCGTGACTTTAAGAGAAGAATCAATAGCCTTGACCTTTACCTTACCAAAGATCTCTCGGTTATAAATTGCACCGATGATGGGTTACCTTTCACAAATTCAAATCCCCAATGTAGTGACTTCGCAATATACGAACTTACCGAGGACAAAGAAAGAGCACCAGTTGCCCAAGAGGCACTAGACTTCCAACGAGCTATCAAGCGTTTCGATGAGCAGACCCAAGCTGCCGCGGAACCCACAAAAGAACTTAACTTTGGCACTGAAGAGAAACCTAAGAAGCTATTGATTAGCGTAACGCTTAACTCTAAGGAATGCCAACAAATTACACAAGTCCTGGAAGAACACCTCGACTCTTTTGCATGGTCCTATGAGGACATGCCCGATTTAGACCCTAGTTTAGTAGAACATTGCCTTGTCATAGAACCCGATGCAAAGCCTGTTAAGTAAAAACTCTGTAGGATGCACCCACAAATTGCTCTCCAAGTCAAAGAAGAAGCTGACAAATTACATAAAGCCAAATTTATCCGAGTCGTTCTTTACCCTAAGTGCATCGCCAACATAGTACCTATCGCCAAGAAGGACAATAGAGTACGAGTTCACATCGACTTCCAAAACCTCAACCAGGCATGCCCAAAAGATGACTTCCCACTTCCATACATTGACACGCTAGTCGACAACACCGCTGAACTCGAGTTCGTTGGATATAATCAGATCAAATTAGCAGAGTCTAACCAAGAGAAGACTTTTTTCACCATACCATGGGGAACATACTGTTACGTCGTCATGCCCTTTTGGCTCAAGAATACAGGAGCCACGTATCAACGTGCCATGATGGCTATCTTTCATGGCATGATGCATAACTGTATAGAAGTCTACGTTGATGACATATTAGTAAAGTCCCAAACACTAGCAGGACATGTTGAAGCGCTCCGACTAGTTTTATAGAAAGCTAAGAGATACCAACTAAACATAAACCCAAAGAAATGTGTTTTCGGAGTCACCTCCAAAAAATTACTTGGTTTTATGGTGAGTAAGCGAGGGATCGAAGTCGACCCTGTAAAAGTCAGATCCATCCGCGAGATGCTGCCTCCTAGAAATATCAAAGAGTTACGAGACCATATAGAAAGATTGCAATTGATCAGGAGATTTATTTCCCAGCATTCAGATAGATGCGATCCTTTCTAGACTACTTAAAGGAGGAGCTGAATACAAATGGGATGACTAGTGTTAGCAAGCCTTCGACAATATCAAGAAATATCTTCTTAACCCACCAGTACTATCGCCACCTGTCCTCGGAAAACTCCTAATTCTATACCTCTCAGCGAGAGATAAAGTAATGGGAGTAATCCTTAGACAATATGAAGAAGACGGCAAGAGAGAATAGGCAATTTACTACCTCAGTAGGATGATGGTCGAGTACGAACGAAAATACACGTCAATGGAGAAGACTTGCCTCACGCTGGTGTGGGCCTCTACCAAATTATGACACTACTTTAGAGCACATAAAATACTAGTAATAGCTCGAATGGACCCTCTGAAGTACGTATTTGAAAAGCCCGCAACATCAGGAAAGATCACTCGCTGGCATATGCTCTTGCTAGAATTTTGCATCACTTACGTCACGAAGAACTCGATCAAAGGACAAGCAATCATTGATCATCTCGCGGACCTCCCACTCTCGAATGACGAACCCATACACAGATTTTCTCGACAAAGACCTATTCGCGATTCATAATGAAGAACCCAACAAGACCTCATGGATCCTTTATTTCGACGGTGCTCTAAATCACAAAGGAAAGGGCATCAGGATAGTCCTCCTAAGCCCAGAAGGAGCTGTCATACCTAAAGCTTTTCAACTCGATTTCCATGTCACTAACAATGTCATAGAATACGAAGCTTTTATAGCGGGACTACGAGCAGCACTACAATTAGGTGTTAAATAGTTAAAGACCATCGGTGATTCCAAACTAGTAATTTCACAAGTCATAGGAGAATGGAAAACTAAGGAAAGGGGACTAATGACATACTTGGAAACCGCTCAATATTTAGTAAAGAAATTTAAAAAAATCTCTTTCACGCATATCCCTAGATTAGAAAATGAGCTCGCAGATTCCTTATCCATGCTAGCCTCAGTCATCCAAATACCTACCGGACAAAATACCAAGACCTTCTTTATTGAAAAACTAACAGTGCCCGCCCATGAGGTAGCATGGACCGTCAAGAGTGAATTATTCGTCCTCCTCACAAGTACAAGATCGAAGGAAGTAATCATCTCGGAAAAGCACGTCAAGGCAGAAACCGAAGTCGCTATGTTTAGATTTGAAAACTCACCGACTGACAATGGACAACCATGGTATTTCGACATCTCGAACTTCTTAAAACATCAACACATTCCTCCATACGCCATAAAGATCAAATGGAAGACTATAAGGAACTGATGCTCCCGATTCGGCATACTCGGTGAAACATTATACAAAGAGGCCTTCACTGAAGGTGTACTACTATGATGCATTACAACCGTTGAAGGAGAATACATCATTTGAGAAGCACATGCCAGTGCCTGCGGTGCCCACTCCGGTGGACAGAGACTCGCCGATCAAAATACACGACAAGGTTACTTCTGGCCGACAATGATCAAAGATTACCACCTCTATGTCCAATCCTACAACTAATACCAAAAACATGGCCATCAAAGCTCCATTAGTTGCATTGAACACTATGACCTCACCATGGCCATTCTCAATGTGGGCCTTCGATATCATTGGACCTTTCACTGACATGGTTCGAAACACTCACAAGCACGTGTTTATCCTTATAGCAATGGAATACTACACCAAATGGGCCAAAGCTGAATCCTATGTCAGAATCACCGCTTTAACACTCGTGAGGTTTATCATTCGAAATATCATCACCAGATTTGGAGTACCCAGGATGTTTGTCACTAACAGTGGACCACAGTTCATTGCGAAGAAGATGAAGAAGTTATGCAAGAAGTACGGCATCGATTTATGCCACTCATCACCATTTTACCATCAAGGCATTGGACAGGCAGAACCTATGAATAAAATGCTGATTCGAATTCTAAAATACACAGTAGAAACAAGCAATGGAGTCGACTGGCCTAAACGACTACCCCTATAAGACCTCTATTCGTACGGCCACTGACCAAACTCCCTACCTCCTTACCTATGGGATGGAGGCAGTCTTACCATATGAGATACAAGTACGATACTTACTCATTCAACTCGATGATGAGCTATCCTTAGATAAGAGGAGAATTTCCCTACTCACGCAGTTAGAGCAGCTCGATGAAACACGTCAAAGGGTAGCTGATCACGCTCAAGTATATCAGAGGAGAATGGCCAGGGCTTACGATAAGAAAGTCCTCGAACGAACCTTTAATATTGGAAAATTAGTCTTGAAGAAAATTATGCCTTCCAAACATGCCCACCCAAAAGGAAAACTGAAATTGAACTGGGAAGTTCCATATGTCATAACAGCCGCATACCCTGGAAATACCTATAAACTAGCGAACCAAGACGAGGAAGAACTCCCTAGTCCTTAGAACGCCATGTAACTTAAAAAATATTACTCGTAACCCCATGATCATCACATCCCGTGGTTAGATACTTATATTTATCACCCCCGTAGTCGTCACGACCCATTCATTGGTCGCACGCCTTCAATTCTCTGAATATCCTTAAGTCCTCTAATTTATTACCCGCCTTTTCTCACTCGGGCAATTTGATCAAAGGACTAGTGACCTATCTAACCTCTTTCAAAAGCATAAGTAACACCTGATCCTCATTCCCCTTCCCCAGCCATTGGAGGAGACGTTGGAGCAAAAAAAATGAAGATGTTAGATTCAATCAAAACTCATTATTCTTGCGCTAGCAGGATGCTTTAAAAAAAAATTTGCATTTATACATCCAAAAAAAATTGATTGAGAGCATTACGACAAATGAACAAGTCAATGAGCTCAGGAAAGCATAAGCAGGCCGTGAGGACATCTCTTGTAATTTCACTAGAAGTGTATAAGCAAGCTGCGAGGGCACCCCTGATGTCCCCATACTACTAGATGCCATCGTAAGGTGGCAAGAGGAGGATAAACTCCTGCTAACCAAAGAATGAGATTTTGATAGTGCCGAAACATGACAAAGAGCTCGATCATGGCATCCCATATCCCCCTGGAAAGCATTAGATTCAAACTACTCCTCGCACCACTGAGCCTTACCTCCCTCTGCTATTGTTATTTTTTTGGATGATAAATCAGAAGCCTTGCAGGATATTTCAAGAAATGAAACCAAAAATTGATGAATGACGACTTGCGTAATCACTTACTATACATACCATACTTCTCCCTAATAACCATAGGATAGGATGACCACCACCCTAGGATAGATGTTAAGACCTGAAAAGTACCACTTTTCACCCCTTAACTAGCCTTTGATTAGACCCTTAGCCATCTAATAAAGGTTTGTTAAGTGTTTTCTGTAGATAATAAATAGCAGTGCAATAAGGCCATAAATCATGTTAAGGAGCCTGTATTAGCACCAGAAGTCCCTCAGAAGAATGAGCCATGAATTCAGACCTGAGGCAAGCCTCGTGCAGCTGACAAAGCTCCAGAGGATTTAGAAAAATATGCTTCACACAGTCCTCGCAAAGCCCCAAGACTTCACAACAACTTCTCGCGCAGTGCAGTGACAGAAGAGCTTCAGAAGCCTTAAGTTGCGTAGCCCTCGCAAAGTTCAGAAGTTAAAGGTCGCGCAGTCTCACACAGTTTAAGAGAACCTATCGCGCAGCTATCGCCCAGTAGCCGCGGGATGCAAATGTCAAGAGAACCTATCACGCAGTTCAGAAAAGCCTCAAAGCTATCGCGAGGATCCTTGCGAAGTTCCATTAAGAAGTGAACTTCTCGCGCAGTTCTCGCGCTGCTCAGGAAGAAAGCCGCCTCGCGAAGCCAGAGTTAGCCTCGCAAAAATTTATTGTGAAATGGAATGCTTGTGCAGTTCTTGCACTATTCATAAGTAGCAATCCAACTGTGCGAAGCCCAATCCAGTGAGAGCATAACTATCCACCTCACGACTGCTCAAAGCATCAAGAAGCTGCAACCCCGTGACGTCTGAAGTTTTAATGCAAACTCATCCTCGCTAAGTCAGTGCTACCATGCGACAAGTCTGGGAATCGACTGCAACCTGGCAAAGCTCTGAACTCCAACTTTCATCATTCTGTAGAGGACATTCTGAGGATTTTCAGCGATTAGGGCACGCACTTCCACGCTCAAATCTTTGTGCACGTGCCCCAAGGCATCCAAGGATCATTAATAGGCCATGTGGCATCGCTAAAATTAGGGTTTCCTAACCCTAATGCGCCGCCACACCCACTGCTATATAAACCTAAGCCTGGTTTAGGTTTAGGGACTTTGGAGACGACCTTTTGTTTAGACTTAGACGCCCAGAAGAGCTCAGACCTTATCACTGATATGTGATCTGAGATCTTCTTCTTTTCTATTCTTCTGTAGTTATAAGTAGTTTTCCTTTTTCTTTTTCCTTCTCTCCATGGCCCAGCACTTGCTGGCCATGCCTATGCATGTTTATTGAGATTAGATTAATGGAATTTGTGATTGGGTATTGTACTTTTATGGGATTCATGTGTTTGTGAGTTGCTCTGTGCAAGGTTGCTGCCTTGTGATCGGCCATTGCTTTGGCTGTGATTCAAAGCAGTGGAGGACTGATTCTAAGGACCCATTCAGATTCAAATGACCTGTGTGTCTGGGCTATCATGGTCCGATATAGCCTTAGCCCCACCACAAGACCCACTAGATCTGAAATCCCCATGGAAGCTTGAGCTGGTAGCCTTGTGACCATGGTGGTGGCAGCAATATTCTTATTTTGTTTTGGGCTCCGTGAGGAGGCTAGCCTCTGGGATAGTCTGTTACCATTCAAGTGGACAGGTTATAGCCTTAGGGTGAATCCAATCCGCCGATCCAAAATGGATCCTTCTTCTCCGAGCCTGAGCTTGTAGCCTGGTAGGAGATTGTATAGAGGCAGACTCCCCTATATTAGCATAAACCCGCCATCAGATGGCAGATCTAATCTAGGTATGGAGATTGCAGGCTTGTGACTGGACCATTGAAGCCCCACTCAAGCAATGGACAGCTAGATCTAAGGTGGTACTCAATCTCTTGCTGGTTCTATGTGTCAGGACTATCATGGTCCTATACAGCCTTAGCCCCACACATAGAGCTTTAGAGGTTGAGGTTCCCTATGGATTCTTGAGCTTATAGCCTAGATGAAGTAGTGCCTATAATGATTAACTTGTTTTGACCCATCTCTAGATTGTGGTTACCTTATGAGATAGTCTGTGACCATTTAAGTGGGCAGGTTATAACCTTAAGGGATTGGATCATGGCACAGGGATGAGTTGGATTCTTTCTCCTCTTTGGTGATAATGTAGCCATTAGACAGGATTTCTATAACAGCAGACCTGGATCTGAGTCATAAATTCCAGCAGATCTGAACTCAATAGCATACTTCTGACCCTTTTATATTTATTTTCCCACACTCCATCCATCTTCTCAACCCTTTCTCTAGTTAATTCATTAGGCTACCTTAGGATACTTAGAATAAGTGACCCTAAACTCCTCCTTAGATGCCAGGATCAGAGTCGGATCCGGAGGGACTACTAGAGATGGCTCCTTGGAGCTATAGATCACTTTTCACGTGGGACAAACTCTTACTTATCAAAACTTGCTTACAAATGGACCTCAGATTCATGTGTCTAGGATTTCTTAGTTGTGCTGATTTCATCCCCTATTTTACTTTGATTTTAAATTGCTTTTACCACCAACAAATAAAGTAAGCACACTAGAGATCGCAACAAGTTTTTGGCGCCGTTATCGGGGAAAGATGATCTATTAGTAGACCCTTAGTTTTTGTATTTTTAGTGTTCTTTGTAGCTTTGAATAATTGATACTGCTGATGAAATTTTGAATCTTTCTTGCAGATCTAGACAAAGATCGAGAAGAACAAAGGATCCATTTGGAGATTAGCTACCTCTATTTGCAAATTCTTTAAACCTTTAAAACTCTGTCTATTTCTCTTACAATTTCCATAGCGGTATTTAGGATAGTTGTAAATTTATGTTTTCTTAAATAGCTGTAAATTTGTTAGATAAATTCTTTGAGTCAAGTGCAATGTGCCTGCAAGGAGTTGTCCCTCCTGGTGGTGTGTTTGTATGCTAGATAGGAGATCTCTTAGTCCTACTTTAGAGCCTTTCAACCCTGAGCTAGAAAGGGGTAGAAGACTTAGAAGGAACAGGCACACCACAGTACAGCCCCCAATTGAATCTGAGACAGTAGTAATGGGTGAAGAACAACCCAGAACTCTCAAGGAGTTGAATGCTCTAGATGACTATAACTCTCCATTTAGCATTCAATTCCCTGATGTTCAAGGGAACTATGAAATTAAAACTTCTATCATCCAGATGCTACCCTCTTTCCATGGGCTTAGCAAGGAGGACCCTTATAAACATATTGACCAATTTTCAGCCTTGTGCACCACATTCAATATCTCTGGTTTGAAACCTGAGGCCACTAGACTCAGGCTCTTTCCCTTCTCTCTGAAGGATAGGGTTAGTACCTGGCTGGCCACTCTTCCCAACAATAGCATTGCATCTTGGAAAGACCTACAGACCAAGTTCTTGACAAAGTTCTTCCTTGAGACCAAAACTAGCCAGTTGAGGAAGGAAATTCTTGCTTTTGCCCAATCCCCAACTAAGGATTTTAATCAAGCCTAGGATAGGTTTAAGGAAATGCTCAAACAATGCCCCCACCACAAGATCCCAGACTGGCAGCTTGTACAAAGCTTCTACAATGGGATTGATGAGAAAAATAGAGATATGGTTGATGCCTCTTGTGGTGGAACCTACATGCACAAGACCGCTGATGAGGCATGGGAATTGTTTGAAGTAATCAGTGAAAATGCTTTTCAAAAGCTATCTCTGGCAAGAACTAGTTAGGAGTCTATGTCAAAAGTGGAGCCTGCTGCATTGTCAAGAGGAAAAGTTTATGAGGTGTCTGGGAACAATGATCTGCAGCTGCAGATGGCAAACCTCTCTTTGAAGTTTGATAAATTACTGACTGTGATGCAACCCAGAAGGGTTGCTCAAGTGGTGGAGGCATGTCTGATATGCATGCCCCCACAAAGACACTGAGAGGAATGTCCATCTCAGGCAATATCCCTAATTGGTATTGGAACATGCTGCCGCCAAGAATCTTTTGGCCAAAGAAGAAGTGGTGGCTAGAATGCATGTACCATATGGATACCAGTACCAAAATGCTGATTACCAATGGAGAGACCACCCAAATCTGAGGTGGAGGCAAGACAATTATATGCACAAAAGAATGTTGGCCTTACCTCAAGGCCACAAAGAGCTCAATCTGTGGATATGCCCCTAGGCATAATTTCCAACACCAGCAGCAGCCCCATCAGCAATAAAATCAATTGGTCTTACCCCAACCTTAGCCCAGAAATACTTCCTTCGACGACCAGGTCTTGACTTTATTGCAAAACCTGGGGTCCGTGGCTCAGACTGTGAATTCTCATGGTCAGAGCATAAAGAAGATTGAAGAACAGATTGGCCAACTAGCAAATCTCCTAGCTAAAAGAGAGGAGGGGAGGTTGCCCAGTCAACCAGTGGTTAATCCCAAGGGCCAATTTTTGATTGGTGAAGGATCCTCAAACCTTGAGGGGCAGGGGGAACTTTCATTAAATTGATTCACAGAAGTGTACATTTTGTATAATATGAACTTTAGTGTGGTTTGTTCTTTTTACTTTTTCTAGGAATGCTTCCTGAATATCAGATGCAGAATTTTCCTACCTGCTTTCGTTCTTATTCCCTTTGAATTGATGATTGTGATTGAACAAATGATGGTGGTACTATTTTGATAATGAGAATGCTGTTTGGATATGATGTTTTGATTAAATGCTTTTTGAGTAATTGCATGCTTAAATGTTGGGAACGCATGAGGGAATCCCTTTTAGAATGACTATGGGTGTCCCCGGAAAAGAGACTGTGAGAGAATCCACCCACAAAACAAAGGAAAATGATAGACTAATGGGTGTGTGATCCTTGTCACTATTTTAGTTGTCGCGAGGTTTTAAAAAATAGGCATGGTTTCTTCTCACGCAGTTCATAAGATGTTATCCTGCTAAGCTGTCACGAGATTCAGTACAATTGTGTAGACTCTCTCGCGCGATCCAAATGAAAGTCCAATCTCGGGACCCACTCCTTCCCATCTAGCGAGCAGACATTTTCAAAGCGCGCCAAGCCTCGCAATTTATATAATCCAACCTCACGCTACTTTCCTTTTCTATTTTCTCTTTCTTCTCCAGCCAGCGAAACCCTAGCTCTAACTCCCATTAATCTCTCTCCTCCAGCATCCATTTTACAGTCCATCATTCACCTTCTAATTCTAGGGATTTACTCCTACATCCTCCATCACCAGTTGCCCTCTTATAGGAGCTCTCGCGGTCTTTCGTGCATCAGATTGAACAGAACCCTAAATTTTAGGGTAAGACTCAGCTCTCAACCTTTGCTTTTCATTTTTTTCAAACTAAACATTCACAGAGGAGAAGTTCAATGGCCCCTAAGGGCACACCTTTGAAAAGAGTAAGGGATAAGGCTCCCGTGGAGCCCACTCCCAAGAAGGCCAAGTCCTCAACGGCGCCGCAAAAAGGGAAAGAAATGGTTCAGGAAGTGGCTGCGCTAACACCTGATTACTCTACACCCTCTGAGCTCCTAACTCCCATTCCCTTGGAACCTAAAGCTGTTTTTGACCTATCTTTCTTTGAAACGAAACCTCTGTCCGCCCCTGCCATTGAGTTCATGCGCAAAGCTGGATTGACCCCCCTGCTGTTGTTGTCCCAAGTGTGCTTCGCTTATTGGTTGGTGGTGAAAGTTATTTAAAAATCAAAAATAGAATAAAACAGGGGATGAATCAGCACAACTCAGAAATCCTAGACCTGCAAGATACAGGGTCCTTTGTAGCAAGTTTTGATAAGTAAGAGTTTGTCCCATGTGAAAGCAGGATCTAAGGCCCAAGGAGCTGCCTCTAGTCCCTCCTGATCTGCATGATCCGGCAAATCTAAAAGGAGGGGAGTTTAAGGTCACTTATTCTAAGTATTCTAATAACTAAATTACAGAAACGATTGAGAGGATGGGTGGAGTGTGGAAAATAATTATAAAAAGGTGAGAAATATGTTATTGAGCCAAGGTCAGAGGAGTTTTGTAACTCAGATTTAGATCTGATGTTATAGAAATCCTGTCCAGAGGCTACATTATCACCTCTGAGGAGAAAGGATCCAACCCATCTCTACTGCCATGACTCCACCCTTAGGGCTATAACCTGTCCACTTGAATGGTCACAGACTATCCCATAGGGGAGCCACAATCCAGGGATGGGTCAGAACATAAATAAATCATTGCAAGCACTATTTCATCTAGGCTACCAGCTCAAGATTCCATAGGGAACCTCAACCTCTAAAGTTCTATATGTGGGGCTAAGGCTAGAAAACCATGATAGCCCAGACACATAGAACCAGCAAGCGATTGAGTACAACCTTCGATCCAGCTGTCCATTGCTTGAGAGAGGCTACAATGATCCAGTCACCAGCCTACAATCTCTATAACCAGATCAGATCCAACATCTGATGGCAAATCTATACAAATATGGGGGAGTCTGGCTCTGTACAATCCCTCACCAGGTTTCTACTAGCTCAGGTGAAAAGAAGAAGGATCCATCTTGGATCGGTGGATCAGAATCACCCTAAGGCTATAATCTGTCCACTTAAATGGTCACAGACTATCCCAGAGGTTATCCTCCTCACGGAGCCCAAAATAAAACAAGATTGTCGCTGCTACCAACATGTTCACCAGGCTACCAGCTCAAGCTCCCATGGGGATTTCAGATCTAGTAGGTCCTGTGGTGGGGCTAAGGCTGGAAGACCATGATAGCCTAGACACACAAGTCACTTGGATCTGAGTGGCCCTTAAAATCTGTCCTCCATTGCTTTGAAACACAGCCAAGGCAATGGGGGATCACAAGGCAGCAACCTTGCACAGAGCATCTCACATATAAACAACAATCCCACAAAGTACAAATCCTATTACAAAACTTCCATTAATCTAACTCAAACACATATACAAAGTCATAGCCAGCAATTGCTGGACTATGGAGAGAAGAAAAGAAAAAGAAAAAGAAAAACTACTTACTGCTAAAAAGGAAGAGAAAAGAAAAGCGATCTGAGATAGGTTCCCGATACCTAAACCTAAGATAGGCCTGGGTATATGTAGCAGTGGGGTGGCGGCGTATTAGGGTTAGGAAAACCTAATTTTAACGATGCCACGTGGCTTTATACTGATCCTTGGATGCCTCGAGGCGTGTGCACAGAGATTTGAGCGTGGGAGTGCGTGCCCTAGTCACTAGAAATTTCCAGAATGCCCTTTGCTGAAGAGATGGAAGTTTAGGTTTAGAGCCTCGCTAGGTAGCTGTAGTTTCCCAGACTTATTGCATGGTAGCTCATTGCTCTTCGCGAGGTTGATTTGACACTAAAGCTTCAACTGTCGTGAGGTTGCCTTGGTTTGCTCTTTAGGCAGTCACGCGGTAGAGAGTTAAGCTCTCGTTGGGTTGGAGTTCGCGAGGTTGAATAGAAAACATTTCCGGCCGCATAAAGTTACAATTCAAGCGATGCGCGATAGATTACATTTGGCGGTCAAGAACTGCGCGAGTTACCTCGCGAGGTTCTTTTAAGTTCTGAACTGCGCGAGGTTCTTTGTCTCACTCAATCTTTGCGAGCTTGGCTTCGCCTTCGCCGGGATGCTTTCTTTCTTGAATGGCGCGCGAACTGCGCGAGGTGTTCTTCTTCTGAGAATTGTACCCCGCGGCGACTGCACGACAGTTGTGCGAGGAATCTTCTGAAGCTCTCTCTCCTCAGCTATCTTAAGCGAACTTCGCGAGATTGAGAGAGGTTTGCTTTGAACTGTGCGACACTGAGCGATGTGTTCTACTCTTGAGCTTCATGAGAGCTGCGCGAGGTTGAGTTTCTGAAGCTCCTCAGTCATTCATCTGCGCGAGAGGTTGCTGTAAAGCCTTGGGAAGCTCAGCTGATCTACATGAGGCTTCGAAGTGCATTCTTGCTGAGGGGCATCTGGTGCCAAAGCAGGCTCCATAATAGGATTCTTGGCCTTATTTCACCGCTGATTATTTCCTGAACAAAACACTTAAGAAGAGTTTATTAGGTGGCTAAGGGTCTAATCAAAGGTTAAGTTAAGGGGTGAAAAGTGGTACTTTTCAGGTCTTAACACACCCCCAAACCTAATCTTTGCTAGTCCCTTAGCAAAGCTACATTAAATCTACTCTAAAAATTAAATGCCACTTTCGTAGGGAGCACGGATACATTTAGCATATGTACCAAGCCTTTTAAACCCCTAGGTGATCCCTAGTGGAGGAGTGAAGTCTCCTAAGGGTTTTCAGTAAAGACACCCACAAACTTTTTCAATGAAATGGTTAACTAAACTGTAATGTCATCCAATGAGCAGTTAAGGAATCAGATTTAGTCTACTCATGAATCAGCATAAAAGAAATTTAATTCATTGGTTGCACAGGAACTTAGACAGCGTAAACTCTCATGTTTGCACAACATTTCCAAATAATTTGTGATCAAAGAAAACTGCACAAGCGTATGTCAGCACTGAGCTTATCCTTATGTCAGACAATTAGGTTAAGGTCATACATAATGCATTCAAGTTCAGACCCAAAAGAAAGCTTTATAGGGCATACTCTCATCAAGGTTTGTTGAGGGGTTTAGTTTCTCACAGGCTCAAGAGCAGTTACATCCCCCAACTGGGTTTGTAAGCATGAGCATAAGCAGAGTTCTTAAGTGTTGGCTTCATTGTCAGTTTCTCACCATAGATTGGATAATTCCTTATCTTCACATGACAGCTCACTCAATCTTTGGATCAGAAGGGCATTCAACTGGGTTGGAATGTGGCTTATGGAGTATGGTTAAAAAGAATGGAAGGTTTGAAAAGGGGTTCAAAATTTGAGAACTCAGTGGGTGCAGGAGGTCGTTCATGACTTCACCTTCCTGAATTCAGCTCCCTTCATCTTCTTTAAGATTTTCAGATTTGAAGTGATCAGTTTCTCTTCTTGATTTTGATTTTCCAATGAAGGTTCCTCTTGACTTCTCTCTTATTCCTCTTCATTATTATTTTTTTTGTTTCTTTTTGCTGGAGTTTTCTTCTTTTTATTTTGTTTTTGCTTTTCAGAAATGCCACCATGTCCTTAGTTACCACTCTGCCAGAGTAGATGCTTCTTCTCTATTCACCTAATGCTGACCATAGCTAGTCCATCTTCAACTCTTTCTCCTTTACCTTCTGAATTCTCAGAGTGAGGGTAGGTTGAATCAGGTTTATAGGTTCAGGTTCAAGTACTCAGGTGTATTTTGAAGAAATTTAGGATTTAAAGCTCAAAGGGGGTATGGACAAGGGCAGTTACTTTAGGATTGATCTTTTTAGGCTCAAACTGTCCAAGAGAAGGCCTTGATCCTTTCCTAGGTCTCATGAGTACTGTCAGTTGTTTCAACTTGGAGTTACCTAACTTCTAGTGAGCACAGTGACTCAGCCAGTCTTTAGAACTAGAAGAAATGCCTTAGTTACTCCTCAAAGAAAAAATTTTGTAGGCCCAATTCTCACTGGTTATGGTCATCCTTTGAACTTTCAAGTATGTCCTCACCTTTTTCTCTCTCTAATGATTCACTAAGGGCAGATACAAGTGGGTTTTCTTGGTAAAACTATTATGGAAATGTGGAATATTAGAAGTCTATAATGTTCAATGTTTGCATAAATTTTAAACTTTTTAATTTCATGATTCTTAAGTGAACAGAGGTCCATTTCCATATTCACTGCACTTATGTTAACTATTCCATTGGTGGTCTCACGCTTATACCCCAAACCTATGAGGAGGAGTGTCCTCACTGGTTCAAGGTCAATGTGCAGCAGACTTATTACAACATAAAAGAAAAGGAAAACAAAACACACAGACAAAGTAAGACAATAAAGACAGGGGAAAAGTCTATGAAATATTAGAAATGTACAAAATACAAGAGAACATATGTAAAAGAAATAAAGGAAATCCTAGGTACAATCTAATCAGAATTTGGATTAAAATTTGTCCCAGCCCATCTTCCTTGCATGTTCTTGAAGGAGAGCCTCTTCTTCTTTCTTCTTGCGTTCCCTCTCGGCCTTCCTCTTCTCTGGAGTTTTGGGTATGGTAGGAGCCTGGACCCTCATTTTTCTCTTCTTTGGCTCAGGAGGGATCTCCGAAGATTTTGCAGTGGGTGGCTCAGGGGGTTTGGTGGGGGATTTCCCGCTGGGGCCCGTACCTTTGGTGGCTTGCCCTAGCTGAGGCAGAGGTGGAATAAGAGATGATTGGGTTGGTGGAGGCTCAGGAGGGGCAATGGGAGATTTGGCTAGAGCTGGCATTTGAGACAGGAGAGGACCTTTCCCTTTTTCTGCTTTAGGGGGAGCCACAGGAGATGGAACTGGTAATTTCTCTGTATGCACGGCAGGGCTCTTCCCTTTCGCGGACTTGCTTGGTGGTGGTGCCTCCTCATACTGGGCAGATGGTTCTTTGCCAATTTTCAAAGAGCGAGTTGGGGGAGTGGTCTTCTTAGCAGCAACTTTTCGTCGCTAAGGATAGGATTTGGTCATAGGGCATCTCCAGGGGCAGCCATGAGGGTTGGGCACCGGGATCCGAGGGTGGTGCCTCATCGAGTCGTAATCAAGGAAAGAGCTCAGTAGGGTCCAATCCTAGGGCAGCAGCAGCCTGTCTGCGTTCTTCTTTGGAGAGGAGGCGCCCATGGGGATCATCCTAAGCGGAAGCTCGGGTGACCTTTGGAGGTGGGGATGGAGGGGCCGGCCGTTTGCCTTTTGGGGCTACAGTGGCTCGCTTAGGAGTGGGCTTTTTCTTGGAAGGGGTGCATTTCCTTTGGATAGCAGGAGAGGGAATAGGGGGGGCACTGATATAGGAGGAGGAGCTACAGTAGGGGTTGCAGTAGGAGCAACAGGTTTGTAGGTACTGCAGAAGGAACGGCAATAGGCATTGAAGGAGGAACAGGAGGGGCTACCGGAGTGGGGCTGTGGGAGTTGGGGGAACAGACTGTGTAGGGGTTGGTGTAGGGGTTGTGGAAGAAGATGGGCCTGGATGTGTGGAAGAAGATGGGCCTAGATGTGTGGAAGAAGATGGGGCTTCAGGGGGAGCGGTGGTGATGAGGGTGGCTTGGATAGGTTGGGACTGCAGGAAAGCAACTCTCTGTTCCAAGATGTCAATTTTCTTGTTAGCCCATAGGAGATTGGTATCCGCAAGCTCCTTACTGAGATGGGTGATCTCCTGAGCATTGTTCAATTTCTTCTCCAATAGCCGGGTATGCTTTTTCACCCTCTCAGCATTAGCCTTTTCCATCTCATCAGTCATTTTGTAGTAAGTTGCTGCAACCTTGTGCGCAGTTGATGTCTCCAGAATTGCCTCCCATCCTTTTGAAAAATCGCGCAGCTGCTCATTGTGAGCAAGCTTCACATCACTAAGCTTCTGCAGCAAGGGGTATTCAATGGCTTGGCGGAGTTGGGCCATGCCATGGAGAACATCCCTCTTGATATAAGGATTGTCCCTCATGGCATGGAGGAGGGTGAAGTAGGGAGGGGTGTAGTAGGAGTGTCTGGGCATGATTGGGAGAAATGAAGTGGAAGGAAGAGAGGGTGATGGAGCCTGGGGGGGAGAAGTGGGGGTTGTAGAAATGGTTTGGGTGGTCTGGGTGGAATGGTCAGTGAATTGAGGAGGGGTGGGAGGAGAGGGGAATGGAAGGTATGGGTGGAAAATGAAATGAAGGAAGGGCACTGATGTGGATTGTCTGTGGGGAGGGAAGAAGGGTATGGTGAAGGGTTGAAATGGAAGGAGGGGGGGTGCAAATAGGGGGTTGAATGGGAAAGGTGGATGGGAATGGAATGGGGTCGTCTGGTAGAAGTGTTGGTGAATTAAGGAGGGGGTAGTATTAGAGGTGGAAGGATAGGGAGAGAGGGAAAGGAGTGGTCAGGTATGGTATCATGGAGGGGGAAGGATGGAGGCGAGTCAATGGGGGTAGGGTCTGGTGGAACAGGGGAGGCAGAGGTGGAAGGGGGTTGTGTTAGGATTGGTGGGTTTGTCAATGTGTGAAGGGTGGATTGGATGGTGGTTATGTCAGTTTGCATTTGGGCTTGGGTATCTATGGTGCTGGATAGTTGGGTTTGGAGGTCATGGATAAGGGAAAGGATATGAGTAAGGGAATTTGAGGTTGGTTGAGGGGGGTAGGAGGGTAAGAAGGAATAGGTTAGAAAGGGGAAGTGGGGGCATGATGGAAAGGGGTAGGGGGGAAGGGGGGGGGGTCGGGTGAATGATGTGGTGAAGGGAGAGGAGACTCAGGGAGAGGGATGTCTTGGGTGGGCAAGGTATCAAGCAAACTGGTCATGAAGGCTTGATACCCAGAGGTGGTGGCTAGGTTGAAGTCCAGGTCATGGAGAGGTTGGTCACTAAGGGGTGTGGATGTGGGAAGGGTAGGGGTAGTGTGAGAAGTTTTCTTTTTAAGGTAGGTTATCAAGGGAGGGCTGTCAGGGTGAGGATCAGGGGTTATGAGAGAGACAGGGGCTGCTGATTGGGGTAGGGTGGGTGAAGGTGGAGTGGTGTCTTGGGGTTCAACACTTTCTTCCCAGGTTCGGATAATGGTTGGAGGGGGAATGGAGAAAGGAGAGGAAAGAAGAGAAGTGAGAGATGGAATGGGTGAAGAAGGTAGGGGAGAGGCCAGAGTAGTGTATGGAGGAATTACTGCAGAAGCAGAGGTGACAGAAGCTCGCGCCACCTTCTTTGGGGCAAGGGTTTTTGCCTCCTTTTTGGGGGCAGGGGTGGCAGTTGCCACAGCAACTTCCTCACCCTGCTCGGGGACCTCCTGAGCTACAGTCTTCTTCTTCTTCTTCTGGGGATCCATTAAGCTTCTGCTGATCCCCCATTGTCATTTAGCAAATGTGGTGGGAGTGAGGTCAGCGGATCACTCCCCCACTGGTATCTTATATCCTCCCCTCAGAAGTAGTCTGGTGATGAGTCTTCCATAGGGAAGTGTGTGGCTCTTCTTTTGCAGCCCCAGCTTCACCATTGTATCCTTCATGGCCTCGAAGATCAACCATGCTGCATTGAATCCATTGCCCAGAGAGAAGGAATATAGAGCATCAACAATTGGTGTCCTCCTTTCTTGCTGATGGCCGGAGCAATAGATGTTCTTCCTCAAAACTTGATCAATGAACAGCAGTTTAGGCTCCAAATATCTTCTTCTAATGGAGTCCCCTATGGCCTTCAAGCCTCTGATAATGGCATGGGCAATTGTGTCAATGGGGGCACTCACAGGGGGACCATAACCGCAATTGGGATCAAATCTGGCAGGGATGCCCAAGACTTCAGCGATCAACTCCGGGCTAAGCAGCATCTCAAAGTTATCAACTAATGCAAGGAGGCCTGGCTGCCCTTGTGTGTTGGGTCTGAGCCTAAGGTGTTGGTAGAAGAGTTGCACTAACCTAGGGTAGGCTAGTGCAGGAATCATTTGCAGCATGAGGAACAGACCAGCCTTACGCAAGAACTCGATGGCAGGTGCTGACAATGGTTTAGATTCAAAGAAAGAGATATAAAAAATGGCTTCAGGCTCTAAGGGAATGGAAAGGAGGAGCTCAGAGGGTGTAGAATAATCCGATGTTGGTGCAGCCTGCTCCAGTACTACCCCCTTCCCTTTTTGCAGAGTCGTAGAGGACTTGGCTTTCTTAGGTGTAGGCTCCACAGTGGCCTTGTCCCTGGCTCTCTTCACAGGTGCGCTTTTAAGAGCCATCCCAACTTCCTTGGTGAGTGTGGAGTTACAAATTTGAAAGGAAATACCAGGAGCTGAGTCTAACCCTAAAAGTTAGGGTTCTATTTAATGGAACGCATAAAGGATCTCAAGAGCTCTAAACAGGGGGCAACTATTAATGAGAGCTTGAAGAACAAAAATTTTGAAGTTCGATGTGAACAATGATCTGGGGACAAGGTGCTAAAGGAGAGAGGTGGAGAGGAGTGGGAGCTAGGGTTTCGCTGGTAAGAGAGGAAAGAGAAAGCAGTAAGGAAAAGCAGTGCGGGGTGAGATTTAAATATCGCAAAGCTCGGCGCGCTTTGGAAATGTCCGCCTGCTGGTTGGGAATGAATGGGTCGCGAGATTAGATGTTCCTTGAAACTGCGCGATGCAACCCACCCAGTTCTTTGAAACTCGCGACAGCACAACAAAGTAGTTCCTTATGAACTGCGCGAGATGGGACAAAACTCATTGTTCAGAACCCCGCGATGGCTTAATCGAGGCAGATTCACTCACCCACCAGTCCACTTTTTGACCCTTACCAAAGGGGTGGATTCTCTCACAGACTCTCTTCAAGGGACACCCCTAATCATTATAAAGCATTCACACTTCTTATACTCTCAAGGCAAGAAAGTCACATGTCCCGCAAAGCATTCAAATCATCATTCAATCACTTAAAATTATCACACAGGGGAAATTGGTATCAAAGTAGGCATTAAAGCACTAAACTCAAATTCCAACAAGATTGCAAACTATTCCTACAAACTGTAAAATACATATTATACAACGATGCACAGTTCTTATCATCAATTCAATGAAAGATCCCCTTCAGGTTCTGAGGATCCTTCACCAATCAAAAATTGGCCCTTAGGATTAACCACTGGTTGACTGGGCAACCTTCCCTCTTCTCTTTTGGCTAGGGTGTTCGCTAGTTTTCCAATCTGCTCCTCCATCTTCTTGATGCTCTGACCATGAGAGTTCACAGTCTGAGCCAAGGAACCCAAGTTTTGCAATGAAGCGAAGACTTGGTCCTCAAAAGAAGTATTTCTTGGTTGAGAAGGGGATAGAACCAACTGATTTTGCTGCTGATGGGGTTGCTGGTGGTGCTAGAAGGTAGACCTCGGGGCATGCCCTTGATTGAACTGTTGCGGTGGCCTTTGTGGTAAAGCCAACATCTGCTGGGCCTGCATGTAGTTATCTTGCTTCCACCTCAGATTTGGGTGGTCTCTCCATTGGTAACCAACATTTTGGTGCTATGTAGCCCCAGTTGTTCTTGGCCATAATAAGCGAAAGACAGATGTTCCAACATTAATTCAGGAAATTGCCCTGCAGATGGACATTCCTCCATTGTGTGCTGTGGGGACTGGCATATCAGACATGCCTCTGCCACATGAGCAGCCCTTCTAGGTTGCATCACAGTCAATAATTTATCAAACTTGATAGAGAGGTTTGCCATCTGTAGCTGTAGGTCATTATTCCCAGACACATCATAAATTTTTCCTTTGGATCCAGCAGCAGGCCCCACCTTTGACTCAGATTCCTGATGAGTCCTTGTCAGGGATGGCTTTTGAAAAGCATTCTCACTAATCACCTCAAACAATTCCCATGCCTCCTCAGCAGTCTTGTGCATGTAGGATCCACCACAAAACAAAACAACATTATCGCTGCTACCACCATGTTCACCAGGCTACCAGCTCAGGCTTCCATGGGGATTTCAGATCTAGTGGGTCCTGTCGTGGGGCTAAGGCTGTATCGGACCATGATAGCCCAGACACACAAGTCACTTGGATCTGAATGGGTCCTTAGAATTTGTCCTCCATTGCTTTGAATCACAGCCAAAGCAATGGCGGATCACCAAACAGCAGCCTTGCACAGAGCAACTCACAAACACATGAATCTCATAAAAGTACAACACCCAATCACAAATTCCATTAATCTAATCTCAATAAACATACATAGGCATGGCCAGCAAGTGCTGGGCCATGGAGAGAAGGAAAAAGAAAAAGGAAAACTACTTACAACTACAGAAGAATAGAAAAGAAGAAGATCTCAGATCACGTGTCAGTGATAAGGTCTGAGCTCTTCTGGGCGTCTAAGTCTAAACAAAAGGTCGTCTCCAAAGTCCCTAAACCTAAACCAGGCTTAGGTTTATATAGCAGTGGGTGTGGCAACGCATTAGAGTTAGGAAACCCTAATTTTAGCGATGCCACATAGCCTATTAATGATCCTTAGATGCCTCGGGGTGCATGCACAAAGATTTGAGCATGGAAGTGCGTGCCCTAATCGCTGAAAATCCCCAGAATGTCCTCTACAGAATGATGGATGTTGGAGTTCAGAGCAAAGTTGCGCGATTCGGACTTATCGCTGGTAGCACCGATTCAGAGGATGAGTTTGCATTAAAACTTCAGACGTCACGGGGTTGCAGCTTCTTGATGGTTTGAGCAGTCGCGAGGTAGATAGTTAAGCTCTCGCTGGATTGAGCTTCGCACAGTTGGATTGATACTTGTGAGTAGTGCGAGAACTGCGTGAGCATTTCATTTCACAATAAATCTTCGCGAGGCTAACTCTGGCTTTGCGAGGCGGCTTTCTTCCTGAATAGTGCGAGAACTGCGCGAGAAGTTCACTTCTTAATGGAACTTCGTGAGGATCCTCGTGATAGCTTTGAGTGTGTTCTCGGACATTTGCATCCAGCCTCTTGGGCGACTATGAGGTTCTCTTGAGCTGCGAGATATGACCTTTAACTTCTGAACTTTGCCAGAGCCGCGCGACTCAAGGCTGCTGAAGCTCTTCTGTCACTCCACTGCGCGAGAAGTTGTTGTGAAGTCTTGGGACTTCACGAGGACAGCGCGAAACATATTTTTCTGAATCCTCTGGAGCTTTGTCAGCTGCGGGAGGCTTGCCTCAGGTCTGGATTCATGGCTCATTCTTCTGAGGGACTTTTGGTGCCAATACAGGCTCCTTAACATGATTTATGGCTTTATTGCACTGCTGTTTATTATCTACAGAAAACACATAACAAACCTTTATTAGATGGCTAAGGGTAATATCAAAGGCTAAGTTAAGGGGTGAGAAGTGGTACTTTTCAGGTCTTAACACACCCCCCAAACCTAATCTTTGCTAATCCCTTAGCAAAGCTACATTAAATCAACTACAGAAATTAAATGCCACTTTCATAGGGAGCACGGATACATTTAGCATATGTACCAAGCCTTTTAAACCCCTAGGTGATCCCTAGTGGAGGAGTGAAGTCTCCTGAGGGTTTTCAGTGAAGACACCCACAAACTTCTCAATGAGGCACTTAACAAAAGTGCATTATTATCAAGTGAGCAGTCCAGAAACAGAGTTAGTTCACCCTTGAATCAGTAAGAATATAAGAAATTCAAACACTGGCTGCACAGAAATTTAAATAGTATAAGCTTCTCATTAAAGCACAACATTTCCAATCAGTTTACACCAAAGAACAATTCACATGTGTGTCAGCACTGAGCTCATCACTGGATCAAAAATTAGGTTGTAGGTCACACCTAATGCATTCAAGATCAGACCCAAAACTCTCTAGGGCATACTCTCATAAAGAACTCTTGAGGGTTTAATTTTCTCTCAAGCTCAAGAGCAGTTACATCCCCCAAATGGGTCTGTAAGCATGAGCATAGGCATAGCTCTGAAGTTCTGGCATCATTGACAGATCCTCACCATAGATTGGATAACTCTTTATCTCCACATGATAGCTCACTCAACTTTGGATCACAAGGGCTTTAACTGGGCTGTAATGTGGCTTATGGAGTGGGGTTAAAAATAGAATGGAAGGTTGAAAAGGGGGGAAAAATTAAGAAATCAGTAGGTGAATGAGGTGATTCATGACTTCACCTTCTTTAATTCAGCTCCTTTCATCTTCTTTGAGGTTTTCATATTTGAAGTGATCAGTTTCTCTTCTTGATTTCGATTTTCCCAATGAAAGTTCCCTCTTGACTCCTCTCTTACTCCTCTTCATTACTATTTTTGTTTCTTTTTTATGTATTTTTCTTCTTTTTATTTTATTTTTGCATTTCTGAAATGCCACCATTTTATCAGTTACCATACTGCCAGAATTTGAGGTACTTCTTTATTCACCTAATGTTGACCATAGCTAGTCCATCTTCAACTCTTGTTCCTTTACCTTCTAAATTTTCAGAGTGAGGGTAAGGTTAAATCAGATACATAGGTTCAGGTGCAAGTACTCAGGTGTATTTTTAAAGAAAATAAGGATTTAAGGCTCAAGGGGGGTATGGACAAGGGCAGTTGCTTAAGGTTGGTATGTTTAGGCTCAAACTGTCCAAGAGAAGGCCTTGATCCTTTCCTAAGTCTCATGAGTGCTGTCAGTTGTTTCAATTTGGAGTTGCCTAACTTCTAGTGAGCACAGTGACTCAGCTAGTCCTTAGAGCTAGAAGAAATTGCCTTAGTCACTCCTCGAAGAAAAAAATTTTGTATAGGCCCAAACTCACTAGTTATGGTCTTCCTTTGAATTCTTAAGCATGTCCTTACCATTTTCTCTCTCTAATGATTCACTAAGTGCTGATACAAGTGAGTTTTCTTGGTGATCTCATCATGGAAATGTGAAGTTTTAAAAGTTTGTAATGCCTAAAGTTCTGAAAAAATTATAAATTCCTTATTTTTCATGATTCTTAGATGAACATGGTTCCATTTCCATATTACTCAAAAGATTCTGCTGCACTGAGGTGAACTATTCCATTGGCAGGATCTGCCTGCCACACCCCCAAACCTATGAGGAGCAGTGTCCTCACTGGTTTAGAGTTGGGTGGGCAGCAAATTTATTAATGGCAAAATAAAAGGAAATAACATGGAGCAAAACAGACAGAAGGCAAAGAAAAATAACAATGACAAAAGAAGAAAATCTATTATAAGAGAGAAATGTACAAAATGAGAAAGAACAGGAGAAAAAGAAAATGCAGAAACAAGAAAATCCTAGGTACAAGCTAATCGGAGCCTGAATCAAAACCAGTCCCAACCCATCTTCTTGGCCTGCTCTCGAAGGAGAGCCTCTTCCTCTTTTTTCTTTCTTTCCCTCTCTTCCTTCTTTTAGGCTGCAGTTTTGGGCATGGTTGGAGCTTTTGGTGCCCTCACCCTCATTTTGGGTGCCTTTGGTGCAGGAGGGATCACTAGGGATTTGTCTTTGGATTGCTCAGGTGATTTGATAGGACTTTTTCCTTTGGGACTCTTCCCTTTGGGGCCCTTCCCTTTTGAGCCTAGCCCTTGCTGAGTCTGAGGGGGAAAGAGAGGAGATTTTACTTTTTCTTGCTCAGGGTGGACAACCGGGCTCTTTCCTTTATCTTTCTGGTTCAGTGGTGGTGCCTCCTCAGACTGGGCAGATTGTTCTTTTCCAATTTTTATAGAGGCAGCAGAGTGAGTAGTCCTCTTAGCTGTAACTTTCCTTCTCTGAGGATAAGTTTGCTCAGCAGGGTCTGATGAAGGAGGAGTAAGAGGACTTGGAGCACGTGGAGCCTCAGGTGGTGCAGAGTCAGAATTGGAATCAGAGGGAAAGAGAGCAGTGGGGTCCAATCCAAGGGCTGCAGCAGCTTGTCTGCGTTCATCTTTTGAAAGCAACCGACCATGGGGGTCATCCTGAGCAGAAGCTCTGGTGGCCTTTGGGGGTGGGGATGGTGGTGCAGGCTTTTTTCCTTTTTGGGCAGCAGTGGCTCTTTTGGAGGGAGAAGGTTTCTTAGGAGCAGCCCTTTTTCTCATGGGTGGAGGAGATTTAGCAGGGGGAGGCACTGAAGCAGGAGGTGGAGGAGGTGGAGATGTAGATGTAGGGGTAGGGGGAATGGACGACGATGGCCTGGGGTGTGTGGAAGGTGGGGCCTCAGGGGGTTTGGTAGCAATTGCGGTGGCCTGAATTGGTTGGCCTAACAGCGATGCAATCCTTTTTTGTAAAATTTCAATCAGCTTCTCAGCATAAAGGAGTTTGGCATCAGAAAGCCCCTTTGTGAGCCTGTGGATCTCCTGAGCATTGTTAAGTTTCTTTTCATACATCCGGGCTCTTGTTTGCTCCCGCTGGGTATTGGCTTTCTCCATCTCCACATTCAGTTTATAGTAAGTTGCGTTAGCCTTTGTGTCATTGAGCATCTCCAAAATTGTCTCCCACCCCTTTGAAATATCTCTCACGCACTGTGAGAAAGCTTGTGTCACTCAACTTCACAAAGAAAGGGTACTCAATGGATTGTCTGAGTTGGGCCATTCCCCTGAGAACATCCCTCTTGATGTAGGCATTGTCCCTCATGGCATGGAGGAGGGTGAAGCAAGGAGAGGTGTAATAGGAATGTCTTGGTAGGATAGGTAGAAAGGGAGTGGAAGAAGTAGAAGGTGATTGGTCCTGTGGGGGTAAAGTGGCAGGGAGGACATTCGCATGTGGGGGCTGGGCAAAAAGTTCTGGGTCTGTTTGAGTCGAGTTGTCAGAGAATGTAGGAGGAGGTAATATGAGAGGTGGAATGGAGGGCATGGGTGGAAAAGCAAATGAAGTGGGGTCACTGAAGGTGGGTAGTTCTGGGTAAGTGTAAAATGGAATGGGGAAGGGTCTGAATGGTAATGGTGGGGCCAAAAGTGTGTGTGGGTGGAGGGAAAATGTGGATGGGAAAGGAATGGGGTCGGTTTGAGTTGATTGGTTGGTAAATTGTGGTGGGGGTAAAATGAGTGGGGAAAGGATAGGTAGAGTGGGGAAGGAGTGGTGGGATATGGTGTCTTGGAGGGTGAGGGTTGTAGTTAAGTCAATGGGGGGAAGATCTGGCTGCACTGTGGAGTCAGAGGTGGAAGGGGACTGGATTTGTGGGGTAGGAGGTGTTTGTACTGAGATGGGTGGTTTTGTCAATGTTTGAAGGGTGGATTTGATGTTGGTGATGTCAGTCTGCATTTGGTTTGGGTATGTGTTGTGGTTGATAGTTGGGTCTGAATGTCATGTATCAGGGAAAGGATATGGGTAAGTGTGTCTGAGTTTGGTTGGGGTGGAGTATGAGAAGAAGAGGGAACAGGTTGGAAAGGGGAAGTAGGGGCATGATGGAAGGTTGTAGGAGGGGGAGATGGAGGTTCTGGTGAGTGATGTGGGAAAGGAAGTGGGGAATCTGGGAGAGGGATATCATGGATTGGCATGGTGTCAAGCAATGTAGTCATGAAGGCCTGATATCCGGAAGTAGTGGCGAGGTTAAAGTCAAGGTTTGTGAGTGGAGGTGAAGTAGGGATGGTCTGGACTGTGTCTTGGTCAATATGTGGGGTTTCTGTGGGAATGATAGGGGTGGTTGGTTTAGGTAAGGGTATGGCAAGGGTTGTGTGAGAGGTTTTCTTTTAATGAGGTGTGGGGTTCAATTCAGATGATGGGGGAATTGAGGGTGTGTACTGAGGTAATATAGGTGAAGGTAAAGGGCTGTCATGGGGGTCAATGTTTTCAACAGAACTAATCACAGGGAAATGTGAGGGTATGGATAAGGGAGATAAAAGAGGAAAAGGGAAAGATGGAATAGGCAAAGAAACTGATGGAAGGACAGGTGTGGTGGAAGGAGGTCTTGCTGCAAAATCAGTAGTGACAGGAGCTTGCACCACCTTCTTGGGAGCAGGAGCTTTAGCAACCTTTTTAGGAGTAGGAGCTTTAGCAACAGCAGTCCCCTGTCCTTGCTCTGTAGCAACCAGGGCCTCAGCCGTCACCTTCTTTTGAGGATCCATTAGACTCCTGCTGATCCCCCATTGCCTCTTTGCAAAAGTTGGAGGGGTGAGGTCAATGGTTAACTCCCCTACTGATATCTTGTACCCTCCCCTCAAAAGTAATTTGGTAATGAGTCTTGCATAGGGGAGAGTGTAGGGTTTCTTTTTTTGCCCTAGCTTCACCATTACATCCTTCATGGCCTCAAAAATCAACCTGAAAAACCGTGGCCAGTGAAGCGGAATAAACAAAGATCGAATTAGGGTCCTCCTCTCCTGCTGATGGCCGGCACAATAAATGTTCTTTCGCAGAACTTGATCAATGAGCAGAAGTTTAGGGTCCAGGTCTCTTCTCCTGATGGAATCCTCGGTGGCCTTCAATCCTCTGGTAAGGGCCTGTGCAATGGTATCAATGGGAGCACACACAAGGGGGCCATATCCACAGTTGGGGTCAAAGATAGCAGGGATGCCCATTACTTCAGCAATCTACTCAGGGTTGAGTAACATTTCAAAATTTTCAACTAACACAAGGAGGCCTGGCTGCCCACGGTGGTCTGGTCTAGCCCTAATGTGCTGGTAAAAGAGTTGCACTAGTCTACGGTAGGCTAGTGCAGGGATAGCTTGCAACAGGTGTTAAGACCTGAAAAGTACCACTTTTCACCCCTTAACTTAACCTTTGATTAGACCCTTAGCCACCTAATAAACTCTTCTTAAGTGATTTGTTCAGGAAATAATTAGCAGTGAAATAAGGCCAAGAATCCTGTTATGGAGCCTACTTTGGCACCAGATGCCCCTCAGCAAGAATGCACTTCGAAGCCTCGCACAAATCAGCTAAGCTTCCCAAGGCTTTACAGCAACCTCTCGTGCAGATGAATGACTGAGGAGCTTCAGAAACTCAACCTCGCGCAGCTCTTGCGAAGCTCAAGAGTAGAACACATCGCTCAGTGTCGCGCAGTTTAAAGCAGACCTCTCTTAATCTCGCGAAGTTCACTTAAGATAGCTGAGGAGAGAGAGCTTCAGAAGATTCCTCGCACAGCTGTCGCACAGTCGCCGCGGGGTACAATTCTCAGAAGAAGAACGCCTCTTGCAGTTCGTGCGCCATTCAAGAAAGAAAGCATCCTGGCGAAGGCAAAGCCAAGCTCGCGAAGATTGAGTGACACAAAGAACCTCGCGCAGTTCAGAACTCAAAAGAACCTCACGAGGTAACTCGCGAAGTCCAAGTAAAGAGAAGAGCTCACGCAGTTCTCACGCTGCTGCCCAGCGAAGTAATCTACTGCGCGACTGCTTGAATTGCAACTTCGCGATGTTGGAGACTGTGTTTTCTATTCAACTTCGCAAACTCCAACCCAGCGATAGCTCAACTCTCTACTGTGTGACTGCCTGAAGAGCAAACCAAGGCAACCTCAAGACGGCTGAAGCTTCAGTGTCAAATCAACCTAGCGAAGAGCAATGAGCTACCACGCGACAAGTCTGGGAAACTACAACTACTGAGCGAGGCTCTGAACCTAAACTTCCATCTCTTCAGTAGAGGGCATTCTGGAAATTTCCAGTGACTAGATCACGCATTCCCACACTCAAATCTTCGTGCACACGCCCCGAGGCATCCAAGGATCAGTATAAGGCCATGTGGCATCGTTAAAATTAGTGTTTCCTAACCCTAATGCACCGCCACCTGATCGATTTTAAGTGTAACCCTTACAAGTGCACAAGATCTATTGCAGTATGGCAAGAACAAAGGTGTCGAACCCACAGGGAAATCTTGAATTTTAATTAATTCTTTCAGAGATTTAAAAACGTCCCCAAGGAAGTACCAAAGGGCAGATTCAATTTAATAAAAAATTTATCACTTTTTCTAAATGCAAGAAAAATAAATTAATCTAAATAACTAATTACCGATAAATCTAAGAACAATATTTAAATAAGATCAAGAAATATGCTACCCCAGATTTGTACCCCCCTTTCATTAAAGAATCATTCACACCATCACCATCATTCATTCATAAAAATGATTTGAAATAAAGTATGATCATCAATCCGGCATACCCTATCTAAAAACAATGACTCAGCCTATCATTGCGGTATGAGTCATGTAAGAAGCATAGCGTATCTCGTGATGTGTAGATCAAAACAATAAAAATATTAGACTATGGTATTAATCATAAATATGGGTACTTATCTGGGGATCGCATCTTTCCCGATCTACTGATTTAGCCGCTCATCTTTGGTGTATGATCTCCTTGTTCATTCAAAGCCATTCCTCTTTTTATTTCTTCCAAAAATCTTTGTTTACAATGCCTTTTCCTAAATACAATCTATGAATGTAAAAGAAAGACAGTGCAAATCCTAAGTACAATCTACCCAAATCAATCCCTAGAAGAAGGAGAAAAGAAGAACTTTTAAAAAGATGCCCAGAGGAGTCTAAAACAAAAAATAATAATGAATAAATAATCCTCTCAAAAAAACTCTCTCTAAAAAAATCTCTAATTATTTCCTAAAAAAAACCCCGTCTAATTCCTATCTCTAATTCTTGCTCTAATTTTTGCTCTAATTTTTGCTTCCCTTTTCGAAGTGTTTGATCCGCTTTAAATAGAGCCGAAGTTTCCCAGCCACAAAGGTGTTCCAACTCGAAAATTTAGGGTCGATTAATTGACCCAATAGGGTCGATGCATCGACCTCCCAGATTTTTGTGAATTCCCACCGAAAGTCGATTAATTGACCCAATAGGGTCGATGCATCGACCTCCCAGATTTTTGTGAATTCCCGCCGAACTTTACATCAGACACTGCTTCGGTATTGTGGCCATAACTTTCTGTCCCGAACTCGGATTGAGGCGATTCTTACGCTGTTGGAAAGCTGACAGAAAGCTCTACAACTTTTAGGTTTTGACAATTTCATAATTCGGGCATTTTGAAGGTCCAAATTGATCTGTAAGTTGCACCAAGTTCTCGATGACCCAAAGTTACAGTGTTTTGACATTATTTTTAGAATTCTTGGGCTGTTTTCTACACTTGGCTTGTATTTACCTGAAACACTTCAAATCTAATAATTCTTATCAGATAGATTTCATCGGATAGCTAAATATAGGTATCTAGGGGTGAAATATCATCATATTTCACTACTCATCACACCCCCAAACCTACACTTTGCTAGTCCTCGAGCAAAGCAAACTAAAGAAAATAAATACCACTTTCGTAGGGAACACGATTGCACTTAGCGTGTCCAACAAGCCTTTAAACCCCTAGGTGATCCCTAGTGGAGGAGTTGTGTCTCCTGAGGGTTTACAATGAAGTTACCCACAAACTTCCAAAAATTTCAAACCATCGGCAAAATTGAGTTTTCAAAACATGATTTTTTTTTTTAACATATATATTATTCAAAAATAAAAATATTAATTGTTTCAATATGTGAATCATCAATCTTAAATATTAATGTCATGTCAATCATGCTAGTATCCATTCAAATTAATCTAATGCTCAAATTATTAGACAACTCATCCATTCATGCCTAAACGTGAAGTGTGTGCATACCCAAACCAAGATTCATCCATCTCAGAACTAGTCCAAACGGAAAACCGTCGGGTCTGTTGTCTAGACTCAATCCTCACTTTAGGTATACTCTCGAAATAAAATTACTCCGATGATGGGTAAGCTTTCGCACATATGTGAGAGATCGATACAAAACAAGCAAAAAGGTCTCACATGATAACTGAAACACGATGTAATCAATGAACAAAATCAAATCTCATAAGAACAGATACTTGTATATCCTAAGTATGTCATATCAAGTGTCATAAGTATCATATATTTACTCTCCACAAGGCAGTTACTAATGCAAGATCAGATCATGAAGGTCTTTTATAGGGTTGTAATGGGGCTCAGGAAAGGGTAAGAAAGAAATGGAATTGAGATTCAAAATTTCTGAGAAATCGGAAAAGAAACAAACTTCTGATTTTTCTATTTCTCTTCTTTTTCTTTTCTAATCTCTCACTATTTTTTTCAATATTTTTCTATTTTTCTCAACTTTCTTTTTCTTTTGAAGCACCTCATATTTTTCATTATTTTTCACAATTTTTTACACTCCCCCCTTTTTCTTTTATATTTTTGCCATACACTCTCAGTAAACACCACAACTCAGTATCTCTCCACTTACTCTCTTTTCGTTCATTTTCATATCTTGTTCCTAATTTCTCAGAAATAAGAAGGGTAAACCTGAATTTTCAGAAATGGTGAAGGGTTAAAGGTTAACGTGGCTTATCAAAGAATGTATAAAGGTAAATTTTCCAATAGGCTCAAAGGGGTACTAGAAGGATAAATTTATATGAGGTGGGGCATTTAAGCACAAACGAGCCAAAGATGGCCTTCAATCATGTCCTTAAAAGATGGTAACCTTGCCTATTTGTCTTGAGTAGATATATGCGTTCTAACACAATAATATGAATTTGATATCATGCAAAGCCACAAGTCAAAATAAAATATATGAGATTATGCAAGATAATTCGTATTCAAAGAAAACTCCGAGTTTATGTATTCACTCATCAACAACGGATATTTGGCTCTAAAGCTTCCTGGGTTTAGTCTCCACTAAGAACCTAAGATTCACCGTTCAAAATAGTTCATCGATTTCTAAATCTTAGCTTGGTATAAGTGTAAAAATTCTAAGCATGAATATCAAAATTACCCACGAAATATCACATTAAGCTTCATTATCCTAGATACAAGCATTCAAAATCTGACATCGATATTCTAAAAATTAAATTCACATGCATCATCAACTAAAGTTTGAAAACTATCGAAAAATAATTCATATATGATAGTTCAAAATTTATTTTTTTATATGAAGAAAAATAAGAAAGTGACGCAATATAGAGAATCATACCCCCAAACCTAAAAATGACAATGTCCTCATTGATTGAAATAAGTAGCACACCCCCAAACCTGTTGAAAAATACCTCAACACAAAGATCGTGCAGAGAATATGTGCATAAAATTAGAACATGACCAAAAATAGATTGAAGGTAATGTGGCTACACTAATTTGGAAATTAAAAACAACCTAAACTAAACTAAAAACTAATATTCTAGAACTAACAAAAACAAAAATGAAAACGAAAATAAATAAAACACACTGGGTTGCCTCCCAGGAAGCGCTGAGTTTAAGTGTCGACAGCTCGACCTCTTCATTGATCAAGAATCTGGGTCACTAAGGTACATTGCCTCAATTCTCATCTGGGTCATGGGCTCAAACACCGGTTTAAGACGTTGCCCATTCACTTTAAAAACTCGATTGTCCGTGAGACTGCGGATCTCAATCGCACCATGCACACTAATAGAAACAACCTGATACGGGCCTTCCCATCTCGATTTCAGTTTTCCCGGGTGAAGCTTTAGTCTGGAATTAAATAGCCAAACCTTTTGCCCAATGTGAAACTCTTTCCGAGAAATTGACTCATCATGCAGCTTCTTATACCTTTCTTTGTACATCTTTGAGTTTTCATACGCACCATAGCGTAGCTCTTCCAATTCACTTAGCTGTAGCCTTCGATTTGATCCTGCTGCTTGCATATCGAAATTTAATCTTTTGATGGCCCAAAATAATGCTTTGCTCTCCAATTCAAGGAAGATGGCATGCTTTCCGTAGGAACAATTACGAGCGGAGACATTTCAATTGGTGTCTTGAAGTGATGCGATAGGCCCCTGAGCATCAGAAGGCGGTTTGACCGGTCTCTTCTATCCGTCGTACCGTCTTTTTCTAAAATTCGTTTAATCTCTCGACACTTCCCACGACCACTAGTTTGCGGGTGATCTGGCGTTGCAACCTTGTGGGTAGCGGTATTTCTTCATTAAAGTAGCAAAATGGCGGTTGAAGTGCGAACGCCATCACTAATGATCGCGCGTGGAAACCCGAGATCTATTAAAGACATTTTCCTTGATTTGACCACCACTTTGTGGTCATTTGAGCAGGTTGCCACGGCTTCAATCCATTTGGAAGCGTAGTCAACTACGAGAATGTATGAATACCCAAAAGATGGGGGAAAAGGACCCATGAATTCAATCCCCCAAACATCAAAAATTTCAACAATCAAAATCGGGTTAAGGGGCATCATATTCCGTTTTGAAATATTTCCAAGCTACTGACATCTTTGGCATTCTTTGCAAAATTGAAGCGACATCACGAAGATGGAGGCGGTAGAATCCGCTTTGAAGAATTTTACATGCGATCTTACATCCTCAAAATGGCCTCCACGAGGCTCCGGCATGGCAATCGAGCGCTAAGTTGCTCTTCTGCTGGTACAGATCTCCTGATGATTTGATCTGAACAGATCTTGAACAAATGTGGTTCATCCCAAAAATAGTATTTGATCTGGGAGAAGAAGAGGTTCTTATCATTCTTTCCCCATTCAGTAGGGATTTTGCCTATGACAAAATAATTCACGATATTGGCAAACCAAGGAACTTTCGTAGCGGTCGCGTCAATTGCCATTAATTTCTCATCCGGAAAAGTGTCCCGGATAGGTTCAGGTGTAACCAATTCTTTAAGCAAAATACGAGACAAGTGATCAGCCACAACATTCTCGACTCCCTTTTTATCCTTGATTTCGAAATTAAACTCTTGAAGTAGCAGAATCCAGCGGATCAATCGTGGTTTGGCATCCTTCTTTGCTAACAAATATTTCAATGCGAGTGAGTGCGAAAAGACCACTATTTTTGATCCAAGCAGATAAGAACGAAATTTATCCAGAGCATACACCACAGCTAATAGTTCTTTCTCAGTGGTGGTGTAGTTAAGCAGTGCATCGATCAACGTCTTACTGGCATAATAAATTACGTGAGGTAATTTGTTCACCCTTTGCCCTAAAACAGCTCCGATAGCGTAATCAGATGCATCACACATGAGTTCGAATGGGAGAGAATAATCCGGTGGTTGGATTATTGGTGCGATTGATAAGAGTTCACGACTTGAAATGATTTCATGCAATGCTCATCAAATTAAAGGACATCTTTACCAAGCAAGGTACATAAAGGTTTAGCCACCTTCTGAAATCCTTAATGAATAAGCCTATAAAATCCGGCATGCCCTAAAATGATCGAATTTGGCGAACACTCTTTGGTGGGGCAAATTGGCAATTAGTCGACTTTGGCCTTATCCACTTCAATTCCTTTCTTGGAAACAATATGCCCCGAACAATTCCTTGTTGAACCATGAAATGGCTCTTCTCGACTAAGAACAAGTTTAGAATCCACACAACGTTGTAAAACTTGCGAGGTGATTCAAACAAGAACCAAGCGTTTTCCCAAAAACCGAAGTAGATCCATGAACACCTCGATGAACTTGTCAATCATATCCGAAAATATGGCCAACATACATCGTTGGAAAGTAGCAGGTGCATTACATAAGCCGAACGGCATCCTTCGATATGCAAAAGTACCGTAAGGGCATGTGAATGTCGTTTTCTCTTGATCAGGTGGAAAAATGGGCACTTGATTGTATCCCGAATAACCATCAAGAAAGCAATAAAACTCTTTCCCTGCTAACTTCTCGAGGATTTGATCGATGAACGGAAGGGGAAAATGATCCTTGCTGGTAGCTGTGTTCAATTTTCTATAATCAATGTAGACACGCCACCCAGTAGTTTCACGAGTAGGCAACAATTCTCCTTTCGCAGTTTCTTTCACAGTGATTTCGCACTTTTTTGGGACAATTTGGACTGGACTAACCCATTCACTATCAGAAATCGGATAGATGATTCCAGCATCGAGTAATTTAATGATTTCCTTTAAAACGATTTCTTGCATGTTCGGATTAAGTCGCCTCTGCGGTTCTCTCGATGGTTTACTCTCATCTTCCAGATGTATTTTGTGCATACATACTGATGGGTCAATCCCTTTTAAATCAGCTAGAGTCCATCCGATAGCCTGCTTGTGATCTAGAAGCACTTTCAATAGGTCATGCTCTTGTTCTTCAGACAACGTGGATGAAATTATCACCGGAAACATTTCTCGTGGCCCCAGAAAAGCGTATTTGAGCGATTAGAACCATTTCAATTCCACGATTGGTGGCTCCTCAATTGATGGAGTCGGTTCACTTTTACTTCAATGGAGTAACGGTTCTATCTTAGTCACAACTTCACATAAGTTATCATATGGACATGATAAACTCAACCTCGTCTCTTGATTTGCTTCCTTTCGGATCCTTTTTCTTCATAGATGGCCAACAAAGCGGTTTCAAATTCTTCTTTGGTGAGCATTGATGGTAATGCTTCATCTACCACTTCGTCCATCTGATCGATGTAAAAACATTCAACCTCATCCTCATTAGGGAAATGATTCGCCATGAAATATGTTCAATCGACCTTCATGTTCCCAAAAAGAAACATCCATGACTCCGTTCGACAATTAATGCAAGCGTTTGCGTGGCGGCAGACGTCCAAGGATGATGGGGACTTGATTAATTGATTTAACGGTTCCATGTCTAAAATAATAAGTCCCTTTGGAAAGACAAACTTGTCTATTCAACCAAAACATCCTCGATAATTCCCTAGGTCTTCTTTCGATCTATCGGCCGGTTGGAGTGTGACCGTCGTGGGTTGCAATTCACCCAATCCGAGTTTCGTATATTGAGTATGGGATTAGATTCACACTTGCTCCCAAATCAATAGCGCTTTTCCAATTGGTTGCCCACCAATGACACATGGAGCAGTTGGAACTCCGGGGTCTTTCAATTTTGTGGGGTTTCAATTGTAATATTGAACGACTTGATTAGTCGGGAACACTTTCTTGGAAATATGAGTACGCGCCTTTAAACTACGAGTGCATAAATCTTTGAAAAATTTTGCATACTCGGGCACTTGTTTGATTGTTTGAGCAATGGAAGATTTATCTTTACTTGCTTGAATGTTTAATTTCTTCCATTTTCTTTGGTCCCTTTCCCATTCTAGATGGAGGAGTTAGGCATTGAGGAATGGTGCCCTTGGGACATAAGGTCGAGTTCCATTTTGATTCTTGTTCATGTCCTAGTTGGACAGTTGAGGGAGACTCATCCTCGATTACTTTTTCTTTTCCCTTCTCTCTTCTTTGCTCTTTCTCTTTCTCTTTTCTTTTCTCTTTCTCTGTTCTTTTCTCTGATTTGTTTTCTTTCTCTTTTGCTGCTTCTCTTGCTTCATCTTTTTCCTGATCAGATTCTGAGCATTTCCACTTGATTATCAACTTCTCTTCCACTTCGCGTAATGCTTGACTTTCAACTGTTGACTATTCGATGGTCCTGCATCAGGTGGTGCTTGACCTCGAGGATTGTTGACGGGTTGGCTAGGGAGCCTACCTTCCTCTCGTTGACTCAGCTGATTTGTCAGTTGACTAAATTGATCTATCATCATCTGTTGGAAAGCATGCATGCTTCGCATCACCTTTTCCTCCAAATCAGAATCTCTAGAAACGGTAGCCTGAGGTTGATTAAAATTCTGATTTTTTCGGTAATCGAAATTCGGATGATAATAAGGAGAGTTCTGCTGGAAATTAGAATTCTGCTGGGTAGTGAGATTCTGTTGTGGGCGGAAATTTTGTTGTCCACCCATTGTGTTGGCTCTGTACTGCTGGTTTACGACGGGTTTAGTTGAACCACCCATCCTAAGTTGGGGTGATTTTTCCATTCAGGTTATAGGTATTGGAGTATATGTTTCTACCATCGTTGATAAGATTGAGTCGATTCACCTCCTCTTGAGGAGTAGGTTCATCAGGGAATAATGACAAGGTAGTGGGGCACTCATTAGCCATGTGACCTGGGTGGTCACAAATTGAACACACAGTGGGGGTGACAGGAGCTTTAACTTGCTTGGTCGCAGCTAACAACATATTCATTTGCTTGGACAATATATCAACCTTTGTCGATAGATCAGAGGTATTATTTTTGACATTATACAATCCATCTCTTGTCAACACATGAGATTTAGATGCCAAATCCAAGTTAGTTAGCGAGTTTCACTTTGTATCGAAGTTTGGTATAACTTCTCAAACAATGCCCACAATTCATCAGTTTCTTTTGTGGCACATGATCCACCACACGATGCATCAACCATGCGTCTCTCTTCAGGAATCAGCCCATTATAAAAACTTTGGACCTATTGCCACCTTGGAACTTGATGATTTGGACAACTCTTAATCAATTCCTTAAAACGTTCCCAACATTCATGGAATGTTTCAGTAGGTTGTTGGGAAAAGAATTGAACCTTCTGACGCAACTCAATGGCTTTGGTCATGGGAAAATATTTTTAAGCGTGACGGTGTAGCTCTGCCCAACTCGAATAGATTGCGGTTCTAAAAATAAAACCACGTTTTGCCTTGTCCCTTAAGAGAAAGGAAGAGTCGGAGTTTAGCTATCTCATCAGTGACATTGTGGACTCTGAACATTTTGCATACCCCAGTGAATTCATTTAGATGAACGTGCGGATTTTCATTTACTAACCCATGGAAAATTGGTAGCATTTGGATCATCGCTGATTTGAATTCATAGTGGTTTCCTGGAATGGGATCATGCATTATACATTCCTGATCCTCGTAAAAACCAGGATCATTATAATATTCGAGTGTTCTAGGGCCCTCATTGTAATTGTTATTCCCATCATTTCCATTATTTTCATTATTGCCATTATTGATATTCTGGTTGTTCCCATTCATTTCTTGCCTTTGATCAGCCATGGTATCAGTATGATGATACTGATTCCTTTGAATTCTGCGATTCTCTCTACAAGATCGTTCGATCTCAAGATTAAATGGTAGCAGATGTGGGTGATGAGAACGAGTAAAGCTCATACACCATGCTCACAAATAAAGATTGATGAATCCACAACAAACTCAAAATATTCAGTTTTAATCGATTGACACAAGCGCACAATTTTTTTTTATTTTTTATTTTTTTAAATTAAAATTTGAATTAAATTTAAATATATATATATATATATATATATATATATATTTTTTTTTTTTTTTAAATCCGAATTTCAAAAATTAAAATTCAAAATTTAAATTAAAATTTAAAAAAAAAAAAAAAAAAAAAAAAATTAAAAATCGAATTTAAATTAAATTAAATTTATTTTATTTAATTTTTTTTTTTAAATCCGAATTTCAAAAATTAAAATTCAAAATTCAATTTTTTTTTTTTTTTTTTTAAATCTGAATTTCAAAAATTAAAATTAAAAAAATTAAATTTTAAACCTAATGGCAATCCTACAAAATCTTATCTAAAAGAGAAAAATAAGGAAAAAAAATAAAAGATTCCTAAATTTTCTAAGGAAGGTATCCTAAATTTATAAACTTCCTAAAAAATTAATAACTAATTTTAGAAAATCCTAGAATATCTAAAAGAGGAAAATAAGGAAAAAGAATCCTACTAAAATAAGAAGTCCTAAAAACCTGAACTTCCTAAAAGAGTCCTACACAAACTTACCTAAAAGAGAAAAATAAGGGAAAGAAGATTTTGTAAAGCAGAAATCCAAATATTGATTTTTTATTTTTTATTTTTTATTTTTTTTAAAATTAAAATTTGAATTTAAATTAAATATATATATATATATATTTTTTTTTAAATCCGAATTTCAAAAATTAAAATTCAAAATTTTAAAAATTTTTTATTTTATTTTTTTATTTTTTTTAAATCCGAATTTCAAAAATTAAAATTAAAAAAATTAAATTTTAAACCTAATGGTAATCCTACAAAATCTTATCTAAAAGAGAAAAATAAGGGAAAAAAATAAAAGATTCCTAAATTTCCTAAGGAAGGTATCCTAAATTTATAAACTTCCTAAAAAATTAATAACTAATTTTAGAAAATCCTAGAATATCTAAAAGAGGAAAATAAGGAAAATGAATCCTACTAAAATAAGAAGTCCTAAAAACCTAAACTTCCTAAAAGAGTCCTACACAAACTAAAATAAGAAGTCTAAAAATTTCAACCTACTAAAAGACTCCTACAAAATCTAAAATAAAAAGCCTAAAAATCTCAACTTCCTAAAAGACTCCTAAAAAAAAATACTTACCTAAGAGAGAAAAATAAGGGACAAAATTTTTCTCTTTCTTTTTTTTTTTTTTTTTTTTTTTTTTTTTTCAAAACACAAAAATCCCTAACCGAATTAATAAAAATTTCGCCGATTTCCCCGGCAACGGCGCCAAAAACTTGATCGATTTTAAGTGTAACCCTTGCAAGTGCACAAGATCTATTGCAGTATGGCAAGAACAAAGGTGTCGAACCCACAGGGAAATCTTGAATTTTAATTAATTCTTTCAGAGATTTAAAAACGTCCCAAGGAAGTACCAAAGGACAGATTCAATTTAACCAAAAATTTATCACTTTTTCTAAATGCACGAAAAATAAATTAATCTAAATAACTAATTACCGATGAATCTAAGAACAATATTTAAATAAGATCAAGAAATATGCTACCCCAGATTTTTACCCCCCTTTCATTTAAGAATCATTCACACCATCACCATCATTCATTCATAAAAATGATTTGAAATAAAGTATGATCATCAATCCGGCATACCCTATCTAAAAACAATGACTCAGCCTATCATTGCGGTATGAGTCATGTAAGAAGCATAGCGTATCTCGTGATGTGTAGATCAAAACAATAAAAACATTAGACTATGGTATTAATCATAAATATGGGTACTTATCTGGGGATCGCATCTTTCCCGATCTACTGATTTAGCCGCTCATCTTTGGTGTATGATCTCCTTGTTCATTCAAAGTCATTCCTCTTTTTATTTCTTCCAAAAATCTTTGTTTACAATGCCTTTTCCTAAATACAATCTATGAATGTAAAAGAAAGACAGTGCAAATCCTAAGTACAATCTACCCAAATCAATCCCTAGAAGAAGGAGAAAAGAACTTTTAAAAAGATGCCCAGAGGAGTCTAAAACCAAAAATAATAATGAATAAATAATCCTCTCAAAAAAACTCTCTCTAAAAAAATCTCTAATTATTTCCTAAAAAAAACCCGTCTAATTCCTATCTCTAATTCTTGCTCTAATTTTTGCTCTAATTTTTGCTTCCCTTTTCGAAGTGTTTGATCCGCTTTAAATAGAGCCGAAGTTTCCCAGCCACAAAGGTGTTCCAACTCGAAAATTTAGGGTCAATTAATTGACCCAATAGGGTCGATGCATCGACCTCCCAGATTTTCGTGAATTCTCGTCGAACTTTACATCAGACACTATAGTATTTTGGCCATACCTTTCTGTCCCGAACTCGGATTGAGGTGATTCATGCGCCGTTGGAAAGCTGACAGAAAGCTCTACAACTTTTATGTTTTGACAATTTCATAATTCGGGCATTTTGAAGGTCCAAATTAATCTGTAAGTTGCACCAAGTTCTCGATGACCCAAAGTTACAGTGTTTTGACATTATTTTTAGAATTCTTGGGCTGTTTTCTGCACTTGGCTTGTATTTACCTGAAACACTTCAAATCTAATAATTCTTATCAGATAGCCTTCATCGGATAGCTAAATATAGGTATCTAGGGGTGAAATATCATCATATTTCACTACTCATCACCACCCCACTGCTATATATACCCACGCCTAGCTTAGGTTTAGGTATCTGGGAACCTATCTCAGATCGCTTTTCTTTTCTCTTTCTTTTTAGCAGTAAGTAGTTTTTCTTTTTCTTTTTCTTTTCTTGTCTCCATAGTCCAGCAATTGCTGGCTATGACTTTGTATATGTGTTTGAGTTAGATTAATGGAAGTTTTGCAATAGGATTTGTACTTTGTGGGATTGTTGTTTATATGTGAGATGCTCTGTGCAAGGCTGCTGCCTTGTGATCCCCCATTGCCTTGGTTGTGTTTCAAAGCAATGGAGGACAGATTTTAAGGGCCACTCAGATCCAAGTGACCTGTGTGTCTGGGCTATCATGGTCTTCCAGCCTTAGCCCCACCACAGGACCTACTAGATCTGAAATCTCCATGGGAGCTTGAGCTAGCAGCCTGGAGAACATGGTGGTAGCAGCGATAATCTTGTTTTGTTTTGGGCTCCGTGAGGAGGATAACCTCTGAGATAGTTTGTGACCATTTAAGTGGATAGATTATAGCCTTAGGGTGATTCTGATCCACCGGTCCAAGATGGATCCTTCTTCTTTTCACCTGAGCTTGTAGAAGCCTGGTGAGGGATTGTACAGAGCCAGACTCCCCCATATTTGTATAGATCTGCCATCAGATGTTGGATCTGATCTGGTTATAGAGATTGTAGGCTGGTGACTAGACCATTGTAGCCTCTCTCAAGCAATGGACAGCTGGATCGAAGGTTGTACTCAATCACTTGCTGGTTCTATGTGTCTGTGCTATCATGGTCCTATACAGCCTTAGCCCCACACATAGAGCTTTAGAGGTTGAGGTTCCCTATGGATTCTTGAGCTTGCAGCCTAGATGAAATAGTGCCTGCAATGATTAACTTGTTTTGACCCATCTCTGGGTTGTGGTTCCCCTACGGGATAGTCTGTGACCATTTAAGTGGACAGGTTATAACCTTAAGGGATTGGATCATGGCACAGGGATGAGTTGGATTCTTTCTCCTCTTTGGTGATAATATAGCCATTGGACAGGATTTTTATAACAGCAGACCTGGATCTGAGTCATAAATTCTAGCAGATCTAAACTCAATAGCATACTTCACACCCTTTTATATTTATTTTCCCACACTCCATCCATCTTCTCAACCTTTTCTCTAGTTAATTCATTAGGCTACCTTAGGATACTTTGAATAAGTTACCCTAAACTCCCCTCCTTTTAGGACTGCCAAATCTGTAATCAGATCTGGAGGGACTACTAAAGATGGCTCCCTTGGAGCTGTATATCACTTTTCCCTGTGGGACAAACTCTTACTTATCAAAACTTGCTACAAATGGACCCTGTATCTTGTAGGTCTAGGATTTCTTAGTTGTGCTGATTCCATCCCCTATTTTACTTTAATTTTAAATTGCTTTTACCACCAACAAATAAAGGAAGCACATCTAGAAACGCAACAAGTTTTTGGCGCCGTTGCCGGGGAAAGTGATCTAATAGTAGCCCCTAGGATTTTTGTATTTTTAGTATTCTTTGTAGCTGTGAATAATTGATACTGTTGATGAAATTTTGAATCTTTCTTACAGATCTAGATAGCAGCAGAGAAGGACAGTGAACTGCATTTGGAGATTAGTTACCTCTATTTGCAATTCTTAAACCTTTAAAACTAAGTCTAGTTTCTTTAAATATTCCATAGCAGTATTTAGGATAGTTGTAAATTTATGTTTTCTTAAAATAGCTGTAAATTTGTTAGAAAAATTCTTTGAGTCAAGTGCAATGTACCTGCAAGGAATTGTCCCTGCTGGTGGTGTGTTTGTATGCTAGGGAGGAGATCTCTTAGTCCTACTTTAGAGCCTTTCAACCCTGAGCTGGAAAGGGGTAGAAGACTTAGAAGGAACAGGCACACCACAATAGAGCCCCCAATTGAATCTGAGACAGTAGTAATGGGTGAATAACAACCCAGAACTCTCAAGGAGTTGAATGCTCTAGATGACTATAACTCTCCATTTAGCATTCAATTCCCTGATGTTCAAGGGAACTATGAAATTAAAACTTCTATCATCCAGATGCTGCCCTCTTTCCATGGGCTTAGCAAGGAGGACCCTTACAAACATATTGACCAATTTTTGGCCTTGTGCACCACATTCAATATCGCTGGTTTGGGACCTGAGGCCACTAGACTCAGGCTCTTTCCCTTCTCTCTGAAGGATAGGGCTAGTACCTGGCTGGCCACTCTTCCCAACAATAGCATTGCATCTTGGAAAGACCTACAGACCAAGTTCCTGACAAAGTTCTTCCCTGAGACCAAAACTAGTCAGTTGAGGAAGGAAATTCTTGCTTTTGCCCAATCCCCAACTGAGGATTTTAATCAAGCCTGGGATAGGTTTAAGGAAATGCTCCAACAATGCCCCCACCACAAGATCCCAAACTGGTAGCTTGTACAAAGCTTCTACAATGGGATTGATGAGAAAAATAGAGATATGGTTGATGCCTCTTGTCGTGGAACCTACATGCACAAGACTGCTGATGAGGCATGGGAATTGTTTGAAGTAATCGGTGAAAATGCTTTTCAAAAGCTATCCCTGGCAAGAACTAGTCAGGAGTCTGTGTCAAAAGTGGAGCCTGCTGCATTGTCAAGAGGAAAAGTTTATGAGGTGTCTGGGAACAATGATCTGCAGCTACAGATGGCAAACCTCTCTTTGAAGTTTGACAAATTACTGACTGTGATGCAACCCAGAAGGGCTTCTCAAGTGGTGGAGGCATGTCTGATATGCCAGTCCCCACAGCACATAGTAGAGGAATGTCCATCTGCAGGGCAATATCCTGAATTGCTATTGGAACATGCTGCGTAATCATGCAGAAGGCTGAGTGGCTAACAGAACCATATGGATACCAGCACCAAAATGCTGATTACCAATAGAGAGACCACCCAAATCTGAGGTGGAGGCAAGACAATTATATGCAGCCCCAGTAAATGTTGGCCTTACCCCAAAGGCCACAACAGCAGTTCAATCAGGGATATGCCCCTAGGTCTAATTTCTAACACCAGCAGCAGCCCCATCAGCAACAAAATCAATTAGTCTTACCCCAACCTCAACCCAGAAATACTTCCTTCGAGGACCAGGTCTTGACTTCATTGCAAAACCTGGGGTCCGTGGCTCAGACTGTGAATTCTCATGGTCAGAGCATAAAGAAGATGGAAGAGCAGATTGGCCAACTAGCAAATGCCCTAGCTAAAAGAGAGGAGGGGAGATTGCCCAGTCAACCAGTGGTTAATCCCAAGGGCCAATTTTTGATTGGTGAAGGATCCTCAAACCTTGAGGGGCAGGGGGAACTTTCATTAAATTGATTCACAGAAGTGTACATTTTGTATAATATGAACTTTAGTGTGGTTTGTTATTTTTACTGTTTATAGGAATGCTTAGTGATATCATCGGAGTCTGAGTCTGTATGCCTGAATTTTCCTACCTGCTTTCATTCTATTCCCTTTGAATTGATGATTGTGATTGAACAAATGATGGTGGTACTGTTTTGATAATGAGAATGCTGTTTGGATATGATATTTTGATTAAATGCTTTTTGAGTAATTGCATGCTTAAATGTTGGGAACGCATGAGGGAATCCCTTTTAGAATGACTATGGGCGTCCTTGGAAAAGAGACTATGAGAGAATCCACCCACAAAACAAAGGAAAATGACAAACTAATGGGTGCGTGATCCTTATCACTATTTTAGCTGTCGCGAGGTTCTGAAAAATAGGCGTGGTTTCTTCTCGCGCAGTTCATAAGATGTTATCCTGCTAAGCTGTCGCGAGATTCAGTACAATTGTGTAGACTCTCTCATGCGATCCAAATGAAAGTCCAATCTCGCGACCCACTCCTTCCCATCTAGCGGGCAAACATTTTCAAAGCGCGCCAAGCCTCGCGATTTATATAATCCAACCTCGCGCTGCTTTCCTTTTTTGTTTTCTCTTTCTTCTCCAGCCAGCGAAACCCTAGCTCTGACTCCCATTAATCTCTCTCCTCCAACATCCATTTTACAGTCCATCATTCACCTTCTAATTCTGGGGATTTGCTCCTACATCCTCCATCACCAGTTGCCCTCTGATAGGAGCTCTCGCGATCTTTCATGCATCAGATTGAACTGAACCCTAAATTTTAGGGTAAGACTCAGCTCTCAACCTTTGCTTTTCATTTTTTTCAAACTACACATTCACAAAGGAGAAGTTCAATGGCCCCTAAGGGCGCACCTGTGAAAAGAGCAAGGGATAAGGCTCCCGTGGAGCCCACTCCCAAGAAGGCCAAGTCCTCAACGACACCGCAAAAAGGGAAAAAAATGGTTCAGGAAGTGGCTGGGCTAACACCTGATTACTCTACACCCTCTGAGCTCCTGACTCCCATTCCCTTGGAACCTGAAGCTATTTTTGACCTATCTTTCTTTGAAACGGAACCTCTGTCCGCCCCTGCCATTGAGTTCTTGCGCAAAGCTGGATTGACCCCCCTGCTGCAAGCTATCCCTGCACTAGCCTACCCTTCCCTAGACTAGTGCAACTCTTTTACCAGCACGTTAGGGCTAGACCAGACCACCGTGGGCAGCAAGGCCTCCTTCTGTTAGTTGACAATTTTGAAATGTTATTCAGCCCTGAGTTAATTGCTGAAGTAATGGGCATCCCTATTATCTTTGACCCCAACTGTGGTTATGGCCCCCTTGTGTGTGCCCCCATTGATACCATTGCATAGGCCCTTACCAGAGGATTGAAGGCCACCGGGGATTCCATCAGGAGAAGAGACCTGGACCCTAAACTTCTGTTCATTGATCAAGTTCTGCAAAAGAACATTTATTGTGCCGGTCATCAGCAGGAGAGGAGGACCCCAATTGCTGATGCTATTTATTCCTTTTCACTGGGCCACGATTTTCATGCTGCAAGGTTGATTTTTGAGGCCATAAAGGATGTAATGGTGAAGCTAGGGCAGAAAAAGAAGCCCTACACTCTCCCCTATGCAAGACTTATTACCAAATTACTTTTGAGGGGAGGGTACAAGATATCAGTAGGGGAGTTAACCATTGACCTCACCCCTCCAACTTTTGCAAAGAGGCAATGGGGGATCAGCAGGTGTCTAATGGATCCCCAAAAGAAGGTGGCAGCTGAGGCCCTGGTTGCTACAGAGCAAGGAGAGGGGACTGCTGTTGCTAAAGCTCCTGCTCCCAAAAAGGTTGCTAAAGCTCCTACTCCCAAGAAGGTGGTGCAAGCTCCTGTCACTACTGATTTTGCAGCAAGACCTCCTTCCACCACACCTGTCCCTCCATCAGTTTTTTTGCCTATTCCATCTTTCCCTTTTCCTCTTTTATCTCCCTTATCCATACCCTCACATTTCCCTGTGATTAGTTCTGTTGAAAACATTGACTCCTATGACAGCCCTTTACCTTCACCTACATTACCTCAGTACACACCCCCAATTCCCCCATCATTTGAACTGAACCCTGACAGCCCTCCCCTGATATCCTACATTAAAAAGAAAACCTCTCACACAACCCCTGCCATATCCTTACCTAAACCAACCACCCCTATCATTCCCACAGAAACCCCACATATTGGCCAAGACACAGTCCAGACCATCCCTACTTCACCTCCACTCACAGACCTTGACTTTAACCTCGCCACTACTTTCGGATATCAGGCCTTCATGACTACATTGCTTGACACCATGCCAACCCATGATATCCCTCTCCCAGATTCCCCACTTCCTTTCCCACATCACTCACCAGAACCTCCATCTCCCCCTCCTACAACCTTCCATCATGCCCCTACTTCCCCTTTCCAACCTGTTCCCTCTTCTTCTCATACTCCACCCCAACCAAACTCAGACACACTTACCCATATCCTTTCCCTAATACATGACATTCAGACCCAACTATCAACCACAACACATACCCAAGACCAAATATAGACTGACATCACCAACATCAAATCCACCCTTCAAACATTGACAAAACCACCCATCTCTGCACAAACACCTCCTACCCCACAAATCCAGTCCCCTTCCACCTCTGACTCCACAGTGCAGCCAGATCTTCCCCCCATTGACTTAACTACAACCCTCACCCTCCAAGACACCATACCCCACCACTCCTTCCCCACTCTACCTATCCTTCCCCCACTCATTTTACCCCCACCACAATTTACCAACCAATCAACTCAAACCAACCCCATTCCTTTCCCATCCACATTTTCCCTCCACCCACACACACTTTTGGCCCCACCATTACCATTCAGACCCTTCCCCATTCCATTTTACACTTACCCAGAACCACCCACCTTCAGTGACCCCACTTCATTTGCTTTTCCACCCATGCCCTCCATTCCACCTCTCATATTACCTCCTCCTACATTCTCTGACAACTCGACTCAAACAGACCCAGAACTTTTTGCCCCGCCCCCACATGTGAATGTCCTCCTTGCCACTTTACCCCCACAGGACCAATCACCTTCTGCTTCTTCCACTCCCTTTCTACCTATCTTACCAAGACATTCCTATTACACCTCTCCTTGCTTCACCCTCCTCCATGCCATGAGGGACAATGCCTACATCAAGAGGGATGTTCTCAGGGGAATGGCCCAACTCAAACAATCCATTGAGTACCCTTTGCTGCAGAAGTTGAGTGACCTGAAGCTTGCTCATAGGCAGAAGCTGAGAGATATTTCAAAGGGGTGGGAGACAATTTTGGAGACCCTCAATGACACAAAGGCTGACACAACATACTATAAACTAAATGCGGAGATGGAGAAAGCCAATGCCCAGCGGGAGCAAACAAGAACCCGGATGTATGAAAAGAAACTTCATAATGCTCAGGAGATCCACAGGCTCACTAAGGGGCTTTCTGATGCCAAACTCCTTTATGTTGAGAAGCTGATTGAAATTTTGTAAAAAAGGATTGCATCGCTGTTAGGCCAACCAATTCAAGCCACCCCTCTTGCTACCGAATCCCCTGAGGCCCCACCATCCACACACCCCAGGCCATCTTCGTCCATTCCCCCTCCCCCTACATCTACATCTCCACCTCCTCCACCTCCTACTCAAGTACCTCCTCCACCTCCTGCTTCAGTGCCTCCCCCTGCTAAATCTCATGCACCCAAGAGAAAAAGGGCTGCTCCCAAGAAACCTTCTCCCTCTAAAAGAGCCACTGCTGTCCAAAAAGGAAAAAAGCCTGCACCGCCATCCCCACCCCCAAACGCCACCAGAGCTTCTGCTCAGGATGACCCTCATGGTCGGTTGCTTTCAAAAGATGAACGCAGACAAGCTGTTGCAGCCCTTGGATTGGACCCCACTGCTCTCTTTCCCTCTGATTTTGATTCTGACTCTACACCACCTAAGGCTCCACGTGCTCCAAGTCCTGTTGCTCCTCCTTCATCAGACCCTGTTGAGCAAACTTATCCTCAGAGAAGGAAAGTTATAGCTAAGAGGACTACTCACTCTGTTGCCTCTATAAAAATTGGAAAAGAACAATCTGCCCAGTCTGAGGAGGCACCACCACTGAACCAGGAAGATAAAGGAAAGAGCCCGGCTGTCCCCCCCTGAGCAAGAAAAAGCAAAATCTCCTCTTATTCCCCCTCAGACTCAGCAAGGGCAAGGCTCAAAAGGGAAGGGCCCCAAAGGGAAGAGTCCCAAAGGAAAAAGTCCTATCAAATCACTTGAGAAATCCAAAGACAAATCCCTAGTGATCTCTCCTGCACCAAAGGCACCCAAAATGAGGGTGAGGGCACCAAAAGCTCCAACCATGCCCAAAACTGTAGCCCAAAAGAAGGAAGAGAGTGAAAGAAAGAAAAAAGAGGAAGAGGCTCTCCTTCGAGAGCAGGCCAAGAAGATGGGTTGGGACTGGTTTTGATTCAGGCTCCGATTAGCTTGTACCTAGGATTTTCCTGTTTCTGCATTTTCTTTTTCTCCTGTTGTTTCTCATTTTGTACATTTCTCTCTTATAATAGATTTTCTTCTTTTTTCATTGCTGTTTTTCTTTGCCTTCTATCTGTTTTGCTCCATATTATTTCCTTTTATTTTATCATTAATAAATCTGCTGCCCACCCATCTCTGAACCAGTGAGGACACTGCTCCTCATAGGTTTGGGGGTGTGGTACTGCCAATGGAATAGTTCACCTCAGTGCAGCAGAATCTTTTGAGTAATATGGAAATGGAACCATGTTCATCTAAGAATCATGAAAAATAAGGAATTTATAATTTTGCCAGAACTTTAGGCATTACAAACTTTTAAAACTTCACATTTCCATGATGAGATCACCAAGGAAACTCACTTGTATCAGCACTTAGTGAATCATTAGAGAGAGAAAAAGGTAAGGACATACTTAAGAATTCAAAGGAAGACCATAACCAGTGAGTTTGGGCCTATACAAAAAAATTTTCTTTGAGGAGTGACTAAGGCAATTTCTTCTAGCTCTAAGGACTAGCTGAGTCACTGTGCTCACTAGAAGTTAGGCAACTCCAAATTGAAACAACTAACAGCACTCATGAGACTTAGGAAAGGATCAAGGCCTTCTCTTGGACAGTTTGAGCCTAAACAGACCAACCTTAAGCAACTGCCCTTGTCCATACCCCCCTTGAGCCTTAAATCCTTACTTTCTTCAAAAATACACCTGAGTACTTGCACCTGAACCTATGTATCTGATTTATCCTTACCCTCACTCTGAGAATTCAGAAGGTAAAGGAACAAGAGTTGAAGATGGACTAGCTATGGTCAACATTAGGTGAATAAAGAAGTACCTCAAATTCTGGCAGTATGGTAACTGAGAAAATGGTGGCATTTCAGAAAAGCAAAAATAAAATAAAAAGAAGAAAAATGCATAAAAAAGAAGCAAAAATAATAATGAAGAGGAGTAAGAGAGGAGTCAAGAGGGAACTTTCATTGGGAAAATCAAAATCAAGAAGAGAAACTGATCACTTCAAATCTGAAAACCTCAAAGAAGATGAAAGGAGCTGAATTAAAGAAGGTGAAGTCATGAATCACCTCCTTCACCTACTGATTTCTCAATTTTGCACTCCTTTTCAACCTTCCATTCTATTTTTAACCCCACTCCATAAGTCACATTACAGCCCAGTTAAAGCCCTTGTGATCCAAAGTTGAGTGAGATATCATGTGGAGATAAAGAGTTATCCAATCTATGGTGAGGATCTGTCAATGATGCCAGAACTTCCGAGCTATGCCTATGCTCATGCGTACAGACCCATTTGGGGGATGTAACTGCTCTTGAGCTTGAGAGAAAATTAAACCCTCAACAGTTCTTTATGAGAGTATGCCTTGGAGAGTTTTGGGTCAGATCTTGAATGCATTAGGTGTGACCTATAACCTAATTTTTGATCCAGTGATGAGCTCAGTGCTGACACACATGTGAATTGTTCTTTGGTGTAAACTGATCGGAAATGCTGTGCTGTCATGAGAAGCTTATACTGTTTAAATTTCTGTGCAACCAATGTGTTTGAATTTCTTATTTTCTTACTGATTCAAGGGTGAGCTAACCCTGTTTCTTGACTGCTCACTTGATAATAATGCACTTTTGTTAACTGCCTCATTGAGAAGTTTGTGGGTGTCTTCACTGAAAACCCTCAGGAGACTTCACTCCTCCACTAGGGATCACCTAGGGGTTTAAAAGGCTTGGTACATATGCTAAATGTATCTGTGCTCCCTACGAAAGTGGCATTTAATTTCTGTAGTTGATTTAATATAGCTTTGCTAAGAGACTAGCAAAGATTAGGTTTGGGGGTGTGTTAAGACCTAAAAAGTACCACTTTTCACCCCTTAACTTAGCCTTTGATTAGACCCTTAGCCATCTAATAAAGGTTTGTTAAGTGTTTTCTGTTGATAATAAACAGCAGTGCAATAAGGCCATAAATCATGTTAAGGAGCCCGTATTGGCACCAGAAGTCCCTCAGAAGAATGAGCCATGAATCCAGACCTGAGGCAAGCCTCACGCAGCTGACAAAGCTCCAGAGGATTAAGAAAAATATGTTTCGCACAATCCTTGCGAAGTCCCAAGACTTCACAACAACTTCTCGCGCAGTGGAGTGACAGAAGAGCTCCAGAAGCCTTGAGTCGCGCGGCTCTCGCGAAGTTCAGAAGTTAAAGGTCGCGCAGTCTCGCGCAGTTCAAGAGAACGTGTCACGCAACTATTGCTGTTGTTGCTTCTAAGTGTGCTTGATTTATGTGTGTTTTGAAAACAGGTTTGCAACTGCTAAATTATACTGAATCTAGAATATTAAAAAGAGTAAAGAAATATCAGCACAGGTAGAAGTGAATTAGCCTGCAAGATCAGGGCCAATTGTAGCAAGTTTTAAATGTAAGTGAGTGAAAGATCGTCCACAAAGAATTTGTCTAAAATGTAAGATAAACCTCCAGATCTGAGCTACCAGATCTGGCCTCTTATCCTATCTAGAAAGCACATAAGATGGGAGGTTGAATTTGTCACATTAACTAAATGATAAAAGTAAAAGTTAAACTAAATGATCCAGATCCGAGTTGGGAGAACGTTTGAGGTAAACTTGTAAAAAAAATGGAGAAGTAATATCTAACTTTGATTTGGTCCTTGAAACACAATGAGAATGACTGCCGATCAACAGAGACATGATTCAATCTTAATCTGGCTACAAGCACAGATGTAAGAGAAATAAATCTAACTCAAGGATTAGACTTAGGCTTATGGCTATGGTCTGTCCACTTTAATGGCCACAGACCATCCAATAGTCTTTAATCCAAAGCCTTAGTTTAGAACAAGAAGCATCACTACAAATGCCGTGAGAGATTAGGTTACCAACACTAATTCTCATAGGATTAATGAATCAAGGGAAATTGCATGAAAAATAGTAAATCTAAAGGAGTCTAATGCAATAAGGAGATCAGAGGGAACCCTTAACATGAGTCCAATTGAGAATGTACGGTTTACAGCAACCTTTTCAAATCCACCATTACAATTATAGAAACCTGACAACGACTCTTTATAGTCTTGAATACAACTCTCTTTTGAATTACAGAAATATCTCACAGCTCTCAATTGCAAGTAAAAGTGAAGCTATTACAGAGATTTCAGACAAACTATCTGGTTTGGAAATGGGGGAATAGGAATGAAACTCAAAATCTGGATGCCCAAATTGGGCAAATGGTTCCTCTATTTATAGTTTTCCCTAAGTCCAGCTCAGATGTGTATCAACCAATCAGAAGTGCTCAGATCTGTATTGACCAATGGTAGTCGAGCACGAGGATCCAGATATGTTCTAGCCAATCAGAATTTCTTGATCTGGTTCAGCCAATCAGGTGAAAAAGGCATCGATTTTGTTATGCATTTTGAAAGTCTGTTAGAGTTTCTAAAAGTTCCCGCCAAGTTATTTCATCTCTGGGTGCTCACGTGGGGTGGAATATGCCTTCGCTTCATGCTTAGAATCTTTTGGAATGTCCCTAGGTCTTTAGATGCATTGGGCCGCGTGAAACAGATTACTGAATTGCCCTTGCAAAAGCTGCGAACCTCCAGAATACCTTTTCGCAAAGCCTAGGGGGCTTTTCGCAAGGTGTTGTAACTCCTGAAGCTCTTTTCGCAAGGTTCTGGTTCTGTTCGAATTGAGTTTTCTTCTTTTCGAAAAGGTAAATCATCTCTTCGAAGAGTTCAGATGCTCTTCGAAAGCTAAGCCTGGAGTTTTTATTCTTTTCACAGAGTTTCAGGTTCTTTGCGAACAGTTCAGGTTCTTTGCGAAAAGTACTCTGTAGTGCATTTTTCTGTTCGAATTGCTCCACACTTCTTTTCTGGGTTGAGACCAGGTCTTTGCCTCTTCAATTCAGACCTTTCAACAGCTAGTGAGGTTGTTTCTTCTCTTTCTTCCTTTGGATCGACATGAATTGTCATCTTTTTGGCACTTTTGAGCTACTTTCAAGGTTAAGCTTGCCTTTATTGTTAGCTGTAAAATAAACACTTAAAACACTTATTTAGTTCTCTCAAGGGTCTATCAAGGCCCAGATTATGGGGTGAAAAATGGTATTTTCCAGTTCTCAACACACCCCCAAACCTAAGCTTTGCTAGTCCCTGAGCAAAGATAAAATTTAAAAATAGAATGAAAAGCCATTTTTGTAGGGAGCACAGTTGCATTTAGCATATGCAACAAGCCTTTTAAACCCCTAGGTGATCCCTAGTGGAGGAGTGAAGTCTCCTGAGGGTTTTCAGTGAAGGTACCCACAAACTTCTCTAATAAATCAGTTAAGATCAATGCAGTTCTATTAAAGCAAACTTTCATCCAATCAGATTATTCACACCTGCATCAATCAGGTTGTAAGAAGATTTTCAAGAAAACATCAGTTCAAAACTAAAATTCTACTGTAATTCCTTTACCATTCACTCAGTTGGTGTCAAAAAGTTTTTACAAGAAAAATTAATGAAAAGCTTGCCTTCTATTTGGGAATTCAGTTTTGATGTTACCCCAAATAATTTGATTTCAAACTCAACTCTCACCAGGGTTTTCACTCACCATGTAAATATGAGGGTTGCACTATTTCACACAGCTCAAGAGCAATTACAGTCCTCAAATAGGATTGTAAGCAGGAGCATAGGCATTGCTTTTCAGTTCTGAATTTACTACTTTTTTTTTTTTTTTTTTTTTTTTTTTTTCACCATAGATTACACAAATCCTTATCTCCATGTGACAACTCAATCCATCATTGATCAGTAAGGACTTTAACTTGGGTTGTAATGTGGCTTATGGGTGAAATTTATCAAGAATAAAGGGGTGGAATGGAGTTCAAAATTGAGAAGTCAGTCAAGGTAAGGAGGTGATAGACACACCTTCTTCAATTCAGCACAATTTCATCTTCTTCTTTGAATTTTCAGAGCCAAAGTGGCCATCTTTTTCTCTTTCTTCTTTTTCAAACTTCCAATGAAATGCCTTCTCCTTTTTTTTTTTTTTTTTTTTTTCCAAAGCAACATTGATTGGAATGCCACATTTCTTCACGATACATCATTGCCTTCAATTTTTTTTTACCAAATATACCCAACTCACCTTTCTTCAACTTCCTTCCCTTTATCTTCTGACTTCTCGAAGTGAGGGTTAGGCTAAATGAAGTTGATGAGGTTATTGGATGAGGTTTCAAAGGAATCTTAGATTTGTACAGCTGAAATGGTGTGTATCAAGGCGCTTTCAACAGGTTGGGCTTTTTGAAGTTCAAACTGTCTAAAAGGAGGCCTTACATCATGTCTTTAATATCATGATTGCTGTCAAACTATTTTAACTTGGATATATGTAACTTCTAGTGATAACAAGCAGGTTTAAACAGTCCCTAGAGCAGAAAAAATTGCCAATTCATACCTCCAAAGAATACATTTCAGGTCCAAATCTCACTGGGTGTGGTTTTCTATCAAATTCCTGAGGTATATCATCACTGTTTTCTCTCTTTTTAGGTTTACTAAAACATCAATTTTCTTTTGGAAATTTTCTGACATTCACTTCATGAAAGTATTAGAATTACACTAGAAATTAATTTTAAAAAGTTTTAACTTCCTCATTTTTCAAAACAACAGGTGTGAAATTACTTCATTTTCAAAAAATTTACTGATCATAAGCTGCACCAAGCATTAACTTACTTATTTTATTGGCATACCTGCCATACCCCCAAACCAAAGGGGAGCAGGGTCCACACTGGTCCAAAGCAGAGAAGAGATATAAGCAAGAAAAAAAAATCATGATGACAAGAGGACAGACAGAAATGCACATTAATTTCACAAGAAAAACCAGAATATATATTACAAACTTATACCACAGATAAGTACAAAGTGCTTTAATAACTGGGGTCAAAATCTGTGTCATAAGTTGGTTCAATTGGCTCAGAACTAGAGTCACTATCAGAATCAGAACTAGAATCAGTATTGGAGTCTGAACTTGATTGAGCTTTCTCGTGGAGTGTGTTTTGCAGCTCAGTGTATTCCTCTGATTTTATCTTTTTGGTGAGGCCAATGTACTTGCCAAGTCTAGTGGTCTCCAGTTTTTCTTGGTCAAGCTGTGCTTGCAACATGGTCACCTTGTGCTGCTCACTCCGAACCATCTGAAAGGTTTGACCCAGCAAGTCCTTCATTTTCTCTCTCTCAAATTTCATAAATAACTCCAATTTTTGAATCTGGTTTTCATAAGGGGTTCGAATGTAGGCTTGTAAATCAGCTAACCCCTTTAGAACATCTCGACAAATATAAGGATTTTCTTCAATGGCTCTTCTGAGGGTGACAAATCTAGGAAGGGGAATGGAATGGTAGGGGACCAAAGGTGTCCCAGCTGTGGGAGGGGGAGAAGAAGTGTCTAGAAGGAGGACTTCAGGGTCGGTCTGAGTGGCTTGCTCAGAGAAAGTGAGGAGTGGTGAAGGGGATGCAACCAGAGGGACTTCAGGTTCAGTTTGGGTTGCATGGGCAATAGTGGTGGGGGTGGGCAGATCAACCAATACTACCTCTGGTTTAGTTTGGGTAGCATGGGAATCAATAGTAGGTACAGGGGTAATGGTGGTTGTGTGGAGGCTAAGGTTTGGAGCAGGTCATTGGTCACAGACTGGTTTTCTGTGTTGATTTGGAGTTGGGCTTGGATGGATTGGTGGTAGGCAAGTATTTGGTTAATAGATGCAGGTGGGGGAGAGGTGGGCATAGTAGGGACTGGTACAATTGAAGTGGAGGGTGGGGGTGCAATGGCTGTAAAGGGAGAAGTAGGTAAGTGAGTGAAATGATGAGGGTCAGGTATAGGGATAGGTTCAAGCCCCATGGTTTCAAAAATAGATCCCATTAAGGAAGAATAAGCCTCTGTAGTGAAAGGCTCAGGTTCAGGTGTATGGGATACTTCAGGTGTGTGGGCTGAATGAGCAGGTGAATTTGAGGGGCTTTGGAGTAGAGGAGTACAGGGAGATGGGGCAATAAAGTCTGCAGCTAAAACATGGCATTGGTGGGAGAAATTGGTGGTGTGAGTATGGTTGGAGTGGTTGGTGTAGAGGGGGAATCTATAATTGGAATACTGGAGGGTATGGGAGATGGGACAGCTGGGATAGGTGAAGTGGCAGGGGCTGGAATAGGGGAGGAGGGTGAAAGGCCAACTTCCACAAGAATGGGTGCAACTAAAGAGTTGGGCACCACAGGGTCTGGCAGGGCTGCTTCAAGAAGTGGTGCAGCTACAGAGCTGGTCACCACAGGTTCTACCAAAACCGGTTCTAAGGGAACTGCAGGGGCAGGTTCAGGTGCAGGTTCATTACCAGCTGCAGGTTCAGGTGCAGGTTCACCTTCCTCTCTCATTCTTCTCAGCATGGCTTGGCTTGTAGTCCAAGCCTTTTTCCCAAAATTGTGAGGAGCAATGACTTCAAATGGCTCCTCATTATCAATGTCAAACTTGGCTCTGAGGAGGGCTGTGATCAATCTACCAAATGGGAGGCCAGCTAATTTCTGCTCCTTTTTCAACTTGGCACTAATATCAGCCATGGCTTCAAAAATTAACATAGGGGCATTGAAAAACTGCCCCTTAGAAAAATGAAAGAGAGCCTCCAGAATTGGTGTTCTCCTCTCTTGGCTGTGCCCGGTGACATAAAAACTTCCCCTCAAAATGGAGTCCATCAATAGAAATTGGGGGGCTAGGTCTCTCCTCATGATGGACTGTCCAGTGCCCACAATTCCTTGGGTTAAATGTGCAGCCATTTCTCTAAAGGAGGCTATTTCTGGAGCAGCCAATGGACCAGAAGGATCAAATTGGAAGGGTATCCCCAAAGCATTCCCTATGTCTTCAAATGTGACAGTAAGATCGCAATCATCAATAAAGATAACCAGGGTAGGGACATCAGCATCTCTTTCAGTGACCTTGATTAGGTTTTGGTACCATAACTTCACCATTCGTGGGTAAATTTGCTCTGGCAAGGGGGTAAGGATATTGCTTAGTGAGGCATCTCTTATGTAATTTAAAGATAACAGGCAATCCGGTTTGTTGACGAAAAAAGTTTCGTCCACAATCAGCTCAGGAATTAGCTTCTGAGCTTCAATGAATGGATTTGGCAGTACCAAATGTATAGGCAGAGGAGGAAGCTCAGGCTCAGGACTAGCAGCAGCAGGGATGGGTTCCTCATGTCTCACTTTCTTCCCTTTCTCCACCCTATCCGCTTTAACCATAGATAGTTTTCTTTTGGCTGAAGTTTTGGTTTTTTCTTTTGGGGTAGGTTTGCTAACTGTCTTAGCAGAGGATTTTGGGAACATGGCAGCCAACGATTTCTCCACTTTTCCCATTCTAAATTGATGTATGAAAATGCCCACAACAGATGCTGACACAAAATCAAATTTTCCAAATGATAAACAGAGAGAATGTGTAGAGAAATACCGATACCTAGGGTTTTTGATTGAACGTGTTGTTTGCTTTCAGAAATCCCTAGACTAGAAGCTAAAATCCTTCTCTGAAAACTCAAATGATCGAACAAAGGTGAAGAAAAGTGTAGCAAGATTCTCAAATCGCGCAAGGAAAGAAAGAAATAGGGTTTCTGTGGAACAGGTCGCTCTTCAGAAAGCTTTCGAATATGAAACCCCTAATTCGAAAGGGTTTAAATATACTCAGAGTTAATTCGCAAAGTCCTTTTTAAGTTTTCAAAAAGTTCCAAAATAGACCTTTTGACAACTGCGAATGGCATCAGTACCATTCAAAAAGTTAATAGCTTCAGAAACATCTTTTCGAAAAGAAACTAGCTTCAGAAATATCCTTTCGAAAAGCAAATAGCTTTAGAAACATCTTTTCGAAAAGCAAATCCTTGCTTTCGAGCAGTTCGTTACAAATCCAGAGTCTTTTCGAAAAGTCAATTGAACTTTGTGAAAAGAGAATTATTACTTTGCGACTTAACTTGGAGCATATTTAAACCATGCAAAAAGAGACAAATCATGAATAAAAACAGAAACAAAGAAACTAAGCAAAAACTATGAAATAAAAACATAATGTACAATTATCTACCATCAGATTCTTGGAGGTTCGTGATGACAGATGGGCAGCACAGGCTCCTGGGTATTTTCAATGCATGGTTTGAGCCTCTGACCATTTACTTTCAGGATTCTTCCATTACTTGGATCAAGGATGTCAACAGCTCCCGAAGGAGCTGTCTGAATGACAGTGTATGGCCCTTCCCATCTAGATCTCAGCTTTCCTGGGAAAAACTTGAGTTTTGAGTTAAATAGCCATACCTTAGAGCCAGCTGTGAACTCATTTCTCAAAAAATTTTTATCATGGAAAGTTTTGACTTTCTCTTTGTAAAATCTTGAATTTGTGTACGCATCCATTCTCAGCTCCTCCAACTCAAAGAAGTTGCGCTTCGTGATTACCAAAGCAGAGTTAGATCCATGTTCAATGTTTTAATGGCCCAAAAGCTTTATATTCTAACTCTCATCGGTAAATGGCATGCTTTGCCATAGACCAACCTGAATGGGGACATACCAATTGGGATTTTATAGGTCATCTCAGTATGCCCACAATGCATCATTCACAAAGGACCAATCCTTTCTCATTCTTCTTCACTCTTTTTCCAAAATATGTTTGATTTCTCTATTGGAAATCTCCACTTATCCACTGGTTTGTGGATGATATGGAGTGGCTACTCTATGAGTCACAGAGTATTTTTTCAATAAAGTTTCAAAATGTTTATTACAAAAATGGCTTCCCCCATCACTGATAATGGCTCTGGGAAAACCAAACCTGGAGAAAATGTGATCCTTAAGAAATTTAAGAACCACTTTGTGATCGTTTGTTTTAGTGGCTGTGGCTTCAATCCATTTGGATACATAATCCACAGCTACTAAAATGAAATTATACCCATTGGAAGGAGGAAAGGGACCCATGAAGTCTATCCCCCAAACATCAAACAACTCAACTACCAAAATAGGCTGTAAAGGCATTGAGTTTCTCTTGGAAATGCTGCCCAATTTCTGGCAGTTTTGGCAAGACTTACAATGCTGCAGAGCATCTTTGAAAAGTGTAAGCCAATAAAATCTGCACTGTAAAACCTTTGCAGCAGTTTTGTTTCCACTAAAATGACCTCCACAGGCCTGTTCATGACACATAGAAAGTATTCTATGAAATTCTTGGTCAGGGACACATTTTCTTATTATTTGGTCTGCACAACTCTTAAATGATGAGGATCTTCCTGATGAAATGTTTAACCTCTGTGAAGAAAAGATCTTCATCCATTCTATTCCAATGTTGAGGAATTCTTCCAGTAGCCAAAAAGTTGACTATGTTTGCAAACCAAGGAGTGTGTACACTAATGGCAAAAAGTTGCTCATCAGGGAAAGATTCATTGATAGGCAGCCTATCAATCTCAGCAGTTAAAATTCTAGACAGGTGATCAGCCACCATATTCTCTACCCCCTTTTTATCTTTGATCTGTAAATCAAATTCCTGTAATAGGAGAATCCACCTGATTAATCTTGGTTTGGTGTCCTTCTTAGACAGAAGGTATTTCAAAGTAGAGTGGTCAGTGAACACCACTATTTGTGAACCCAAGACATATGACCTGAATTTCTCTAAAGCAAAAACAATTGTCGTGACTTTTCTCGCTTGTTGTGTAATTGAGCTGTGCATCAATCATTGATCTACTGGCATAAGCTATGACATGAGGCAGCTTTTCCTTTCTCTGTCCAAGGACAGCTCCCAAAGCATAATCTGATGCATCACACATCAATTCAAAAGGTAGTGAATAATCTGGAGACTGCAATATTGGAGCTAAAATCAAACAGTTTTTTAAAAATTCAAAAGCCTTCATGCATTCATTATTGAAAACAAAAGGGACATCTTGGCACAGCAAATGACAAAGAGGTTTGGTTATTTTACTGAAGTCCTTAATGAACCTTCTCAGAAATCCAAAGATGTCCCAGAAAACTTCTGATTTGTTTAACGGTTTTGGGAGGTGGTAAATGTGCAATTAAATCAATTTTTTCTCTGTCCACCTCAATGCCCTTGTGAGAAACCACATGGCCAAGGACAATGCCTTGGGTGACCATGAAATGGCTCTTTTCCCAGCTCAAAACTAGATTGGTTTCTTCACATCTCTGTAATACCAATTTGAGATGATGTAAACACTGGGAAAAACTGTCTCCATAGATTGAAAAATTATCCATAAAAATCTCCATAAATTGGTCAATCATATCAGAGAAAATAAAATACATGCATCTTTGAAAGGTAGCAGGAGCATTACAAAGACCAAAAGGCATTCTCCTATAGGCAAAAGTGCCAAAAGGGCAAGTGAATGTGGTCTTTTCCTGATCTTGTGGGTACACAGTGAACTGCAAATCTGTCCAGTAACCATCAAGAAAATAGTAATAAGCTTTTCCTGCTAGCTTATCTAAAATCTGATCAATGAATGGGAGGGGGAAATGGTCTTTTCTGGTCATTGCATTTAATTTTCTGTAATCAATACAGACTCTCCACCCAGTTGTTTGTCTGGTTGACATAAGCTCACTAGAGTCTGAGGTTACAACAGTGATCCCAGATTTCTTAGGTGCCACCCAAGCTGAATCTGAAATGGGGTAAATGACCCCTGCATCCAACAACTTAACAACCTCTTTCATGACCACTTCTTGCATATGAGGGTTCAGCCTCCTTTGCATTTCCCTAGAAGGCTTTGCATCTTCTTCCAAATGGATTTTGTGCATGCAAACAGCTGGACTGATTCCTCCCAAATCAGCAATAGTCCAGCCAATTGCCCTTCTATGTTCTTTCAAAACTATCAACAGCTCTTCTTCTTGCTCCTTTGTGAGGGAGGAAGAAATATTTGCAGGCAATGATTTATGATTTCCTAAAAACACATATTTCAAATTTTCTGGCAGCTGCTTTAGTTCTAAATCAGGTGGGCTGAGAAAAGAAGGTAACAAAGGTACCTTAGCTGTTTGTGGAAGGGGGAGAGTAGCAGGTTTCCAAGAAGAGAAACTTGCTGATTGATTATGAGTTCCTTGCACAACATTTATTTCCTCAGAATTTGAGATACAAACTGTTTCTTCCTCAGAATTTCCCCAAGCATTTTTAACATCTGTGGTGAAATCTTCACACTGCAGAAACTGTTGTAAAGTCCCTTCTACCAGTTCATCCAATAGATCAACATGAAAACATTCTTCAGAGCTGAATTGAGGTTGTGTGACTGCATTATAAACATTTAATTTTACCTTCATTTACTGTAGCCAGGAATGGTCTTCCCAAAATGACAGGGATGGAAGTTTTGCTTTTGGTAGGTTTCATGTCCAAAACTAGAAAATCAGCAGGATAGAAAAATTTATCTACTCCCACCAATACATCTTCAATCATCCCAACTGGCTTCCTTTCAGATCTGTCTGCTAGTTTTAACACCACATGAGTGGGTTTTAATTCTCCCAAACCTAGTTTCTCATATACAGAATATGGAAGTAGGTTGACACTAGCACCCAAATCTAATAAAGCCTTTTCAATGGTATGTTCCCCAATAATGCAAGGGATTGTGGGGATTCCAGGATCTTAAAGTTTAGGAGGTGTGGCAATGGATAACACCTGATTAATTATTTTCACAGCAAAGACCTTCTTGGATAACTGTATCCTAGACTGTCTTTTGTGAGTGCAAACATCTTTCAGAAATTTTGCATATGCTAGAATTTGTTTGATTGCCTCAAGCAAAGGTAGATTTATCTTGACTTGCTTGAAAGTCTCCATCATTTCATCTATTTTTGTGTTCCCTTTATCAAAAGGGGATACAGATTTCATTGCATGAGGAAATGGTAAATGAGGAACTAGTCATTCATCTACAGCTTTGGAAGCATTTTCAGAAACTTTTTGGATTTTTTGTTTTTCATTTTTTTGATTTTTCTGATGTCCATCAGCACCCTCACTGCTATCATTCTGCTGCTCTTGCTGCATATCTTTATCATTTTCCATATTTTTTTCTTCTTCAATACCCACTTTGTTATTTATAATTCTTCCACTTCTCAAAGTGGTGACAGTTTTTACTTCTTCATGTGAATTAGAAGCTTCTCCAACCATGAACTGTCCTTTGGGATTGTTCAAAGGTTGGCTGGGTAACTTTCCTTCCTCTCTTTTGGCCAAAGTATTTGAAAGCTGTCCCAATGTTTCTTCAATCTTCTTTATGCTCTGGCTGTGAAAATTCACAGTCTGAGTTAAAGATCCTAAATTCTGGAGTGAATTTAGGACTTGATCTTCAAAAGAAGGGGACCTGGAAGGGGTTTGAATCAAGCGATTGTCGACAGGTTGTTGTGGAATGGGCTGCTGAAAATTTTGTTTGGCATAAAAATTCTGCTGATAAGGTTGTGCAGTTTTGAAAGGCATTTGGTTCTTTGGTTGTTGTGGTTGATAATTCCCTTGGTTCCACCTCAAATTGGGGTGTCCTCTCCATGGATATTCATTTGACTGCATCTGTCCAAATGATTGAGCAACATGAGCTTGTTCCACCATTAAATCTGGGAATTGTGGTGCAGCAGGACATTGATCAATTGAATGAGTAGGGGATTGGCATATCAGACATGCCTCCTCTACTCTTGCAACATTTGGATTTTTAAGTGAGTCCATCAATCTATCAAACTTTGTGGTTAAATTGTCCATCTTTCTTTCCAACTCATTCACCTCATAAATCTTCCCTTTGGTGGGTTGCTGATTGTTCAACCTAGCAGGATTTTCAATATCTCTTGACAGAGATTCCTGTTGAGTTGAGTGTTTTCACCAATTACTTCAAATAAGTCCCAAACCTCCTAAACTGTTTTTTGCAAGTAAGTGCCTCCACAGGAGGCATCCACCATATTTTTGCCTTTTTGATCAATTCCTTGATAGAAGCTTTGAACCAGCTGCCATCTGGGAATTAGATGATGAGGACATTGCCTTAAAAGTTCCTTAAATCGTTCCCATGCTTCATGGAAAGTTTCAGTTGAGTTTTGTGAGAAAGAAATGATACTTTGTCTCAATTGGCTTGTTTTAGACATTGGGAAATATTTAGCTAAAAATTGACACTGCAAATCATTCCAAGAAGTGATGCTATTTGGTGCTAACATAGATAACCATGGTCTAGCTTTATCCTTTAATGAAAAAGGAAAGAGCCTAAGCTTGGTTGCTTCTGGACGAAGTCCAGCTATATTGAATGTGGTGCAAAGAGCCAAGAATTCATCCACATGTTTGTATGGATCTTCCTTACTCAACCCATGGAAGGAAGGAAGCATTTGGATAGTCGATGATTTGATCTCATAATTTCCTTCAACAGTAGGAAATTGAATGCAAAAGGGAGAATTATAAGCACCAGGTGCAAAGTAATCCCTCAAAAGTCGAGGTTCTTCACCCATAGTAGCAGAATTCTGTGTTGTTTCTTTGGTTTGTAGTAGCCTTTCAACTTCTAAATTCAGTGGGACAATCTCAGGGCTGAGAGTCCTCCCACCAAACATACAACTCAGAACAAAAAAATCTGATTATTCACAGCAAACCTTCAGAATTTCTTTTTAAGTAGTTTCCCTTCTTCAAAAATTGGACATGAATAACTGCATAGGTATAAACAATAGAATAGTTTAGTAATGATATAAAAAATAAAAGTAAAAACTTAGGTCTACCTATTTTAGAACAAATTCCCCGGTAGCGGCGCCAAAAACTTGTTGTTGCTTCTAAGTGTGCTTGATTTATGTGTGTTTTGAAAAGTGTTTGCAAATCGCTAAATTATCTAATCTAGAATATTAAAAAGAGTAAAGAAATATCAAGATAGGTAGAATTTTAGCAAGATCAGGGCCAATTGTAGCAAGTTTTAAATGTAAGTGAGTGAAAGATCGTCCATAGAGAATTTGTCTAAAATGCAAGATAAACCTCCAGATCTGAGCTACCAGATCTGGCCTCTTATCCTATCTAGAAAGTACATAAGATGGGAGGTTGAATTTGTCACATTAACTAAATGATAAAAGTAAAAGTTAAACTAAATGATCCAGATCCGAGTTGGGGGAACGTTTGAGGTAAACTTGTAAAAAAAATGGAGAAGTAATATCTAACTTTGATTTGGTCCTTGAAACACAATGAGAATGACTGCCGATCAATAGAGAAATGATTCAATCTTCATCTGGCTACAAGCACAGATGTAAGAGAAATAAATCTAACTCAAGGATTAGACTTAGGCTTATGGCTATGGTCTGTCCACTTTAATGGCCACAGACCATCCAATAGTCTTTAATCCAAAGCCTTTGTTTAGAACAAGAAGCATCACTATAAATGCCGTGAGAGATTAGGTTACCAACACTAATTCTCACAGGATTAATGAATCAAGGGAAATTGCATGAAAAACAGTAAATCTAAAGGAGTCTAATGCAATAAGGAGATCAGAGGGAACCCTTAACATCAGTCCAATTGAGAATGTACGATTTATAGCAACCTTTTCAAATCCACCATTACAATTACAGAGCACAGCTTAAACAGCTCTCAGATTTGTAGTCTTGAATACAACTCTCTTTTGAATTACAGAAATATCTCATAGCTCTCAATTACAAGTAGAAGTGAAGCTATTACAGGGATTTCAGACAAACTATCTGGTTTGGAAATGGGGGAATAGGAATGAAACTCAAAATCTGGATGCCCAAATTGGGCAAATGGTTCATCTATTTATAGTTTTTCCTAAGTCCAGCTCAGATGTGTATCAACCAATCAGAAGTGCTCAGATCTGTATTGACCAATGGTAGTCGAGCACGAGGATCCAGATCTGCGCCAATCGTAATTTCTTGATCCGGTTCACCAATCAATCAGTGAAAAGGCATCGATTCTGTTATGCATTTTAAAAGTCTGTTAGAGTTTCTAGAAGTTCCCGCCAAGTTATTCCATCTCTGGGTGCTCACGTGGGGTGGAATATGCCTTCGCTTCATGCTTAGAATCTTCTGAAATGTCCCTAGGTTTTTAGATGCATTGGGCCACATGAAACAGATTACTAAATTGCCCTTGCAAAAGCTGCGAACCTCCAGAATACCGTTTCGCAAAGCTTAGGGGGCTTTTCGCAAGGTGTTGTAACTCCTGAAGCTCTTTTCGCAAGGTTCTGGTTCTGTTCGAATTGAGTTTTCTTCTTTTCAAAAAGGTAAATCATCTCTTCGAAGAGTTCAGATGCTCTTCGAAAGCTAAGCCTGGAGTTTTTGTTCTTTTTGCAGAGTTTCAGGTTCTTTGCGAACAGTTCAGGTTCTTTGCTAAAAGTACTCTGTAGTGCATTTTTCTGTTCGAATTGCTCCATACTTCTTTTCTGGGTTGAGACCAGGTCTTTGCCTCTTCAATTCAGACCTTTCAACAGCTAGTGAGGTTGTTTCTTCTCTTTCTTCCTTTGGATCGACATGGATTGTCATCTTTTTGGCACTTTTGAGCTACTTTCTAAGTTAAGCCTGCCTTTATTGTTAGCTGTAAAATAAATACTTAAAACACTTATTTAGTTCTCTCAAGGGTCTATCAAGGCCCAGATTAAGGGGTGAAAAATGGTATTTTCTAGTTCTCAACAGTCGCCCAGTAGCTGCGGTATGCAAATGTCAAGAGAAGCTATCGCGCAGTTCAGAAAAGCCTCAAAGCTATCGTGAGGATCCTCACGAAGTTCCATTAAGAAGTGAACTTCTCATGCAGTTCTCGCGCTGTTCAGGAAGAAAGCCACCTCGCTAAGCCAGAGTTAGCCTCGCGAAGATTTATTGTGAAATGGAATGCTCACACAGTTCTCGCGCTATTCATAAGTAGCAATCCAACTGTGCGAAGCCCAATCTAGCGAGAGCTTAACTATCTACCTCGCGACTGCTCAAAGCATCATGAAGCTGAAACCCCACGACGTCTGAAGTTTTAATGCAAACTCATCCTCGCGAAGTCAGTGCTACCACGCGACAAGTCTGCGAATCGACTGCAACCTTGCGAAGCTCTGAACTCCAACTTTCATCATTTTTTAAAGGACATTCTAGGGATTTTCAGCGATTAGGGCACACACTTCCATGCTCAAATCTCTGTGCACGTGCCTCAAGGCATCTAAGGATCATTAATAGGCCATGTGGCATCGCTAAAATTAGGGTTTCCTAACCCTAATGTGCCGCCACACCCACTGCTATATAAACCTAAGCCTAGTTTAGGTTTAGGGACTTTGGAGACGACCTTTTGTTTAGACTTAGACGCCCGAAAGAGCTCAGACCTTATCACTGATACGTGATCTGAGATTTTCTTCTTTTCTGTTCTTCTGTAGTTGTAAGTAGTTGTCCTTTTTCTTTTTCCTTCTCTCCATGGCCCAGCACTTACTGGCCATGTCTATGTATGTTTATTGAGATTAGATTAATAGAATTTGTGATTGGGTGTTGTACTTTTATGGGATTCATGTGTTTGTGAGTTGCTCTGTGCAAGGCTGCTGCCTTGTGATCCGCCATTGCTTTGGCTGTGATTCAAAGCAATGGAGGACTGATTCTAAGGACCCATTCAAATCCAAGTGGCCTGTGTGTCTGGGCTATCGTGGTCCGATACAACCTTAGCCCCACTACAGGACCCACTAGATCTGAAATCCCCATGGAAGCCTGAGCTGGTAGCCTTGTGACCATGGTGGTGGTAGCAATATTCTTGTTTTGTTTTGGGCTCCGTGAGGAGGATAACCTCTGGGATAGTCTGTGACCATTCAAGTGGACAGGTTATAGCCTTAGGGTGAATCCAATCCGTCGATCCAAAATGGATCCTTCTTCTCCGAGCCTGAGCTTGTAGCCTGGAAGGAGATTGTACAGAGGCAGACTCCCCTATATTAGCATAGACCTGCCATCAGATGGCAGATCTGATCTGGGTATGGAGATTGTAGGCTTGTGACTGGACCATTGTAGTCCCACTCAAGCAATGGACAGCTAGATCTAAGGTGGTATTCAATCTCTTGCTGGTTCTATGTGTCTGGGCTATCATGGTCCTATACAGCCTTAGCCCCACACATAGAGCTTTAGAGGTTGAGGTTCCCTATGGATTCTTAAGCTTGTAGCCTGGATGAAGTAGTGCCTACAATGATTAACTTATTTTGACCCATCTCTGGATTGTGGTTCCCCTATGGGATAGTCTGTGACCATTTAAGTGGACAGGTTATAACCTTAAGGGATTGGATCATGGCACAGGGATGAGTTGGATTCTTTCTCCTCTTTGGTGATAATGTAGCCATTGGATAGGATTTTTATAACAGCAGACCTGGATCTGAGTAATAAATTCTAGCAGATCTGAACTCAATAGCATACTTCTCACCCTTTTATATTTATTTTCCCATACTCCATCCATCTTCTCAACCCTTTCTCTAGTTAATTCATTAGGCTACCTTAGGATACTTAGAATAAGTGACCCTAAACTCCCCTCCTTTTAGGACTGCTAGATCTGTAGTCAGATCTAGAGGGACTACTAGAGATGGCTCCCTTGGAGCTGTAGATCACTTTTCCCTGTGGGACAAACTCTTACTTATCAAAACTTGCTACAAATGGATCCTGTATCTTGCAGGTCTAGGATTTCTCAGTTGTGCTAATTTCATTCCCTATTTTACTTTGATTTTAAATTGCTTTTACCACCAACAAATAAAGGAAGCACATCTGGAAACGCAACAATAGACCCGTATATAACTGACCTAATCATAAAGATGACCTCCCTGGTTCGGTCACAGTACCGATCAACCTTTTCTTCAAAACTAACTCACAAGATACCCATGACTGCTTATAGATCCAAAGGGCTCACCGCGAAACTCGGAAAAGCTCCATTGCATCTTGACGCTGGAGCATTTTTTTTTAGATTGGAAGAAGAATCATATTAGAACTACTGGCTTGTCTACAAAGAAGATAAGAAATGATGAAGTTACCCTCCAGAAAGCACTACCGATGATATCGTAATGTCGATCCTACCACGCTCCTACACTGGGGATTTTTTTGTAAATTATTATATTATTTCTATTCTAGCTATTTTCTTTCCCTGTTGTATTATTTTCATTTCAAAAAAGAAAGAAATAAAGAAAGAAATAAAAAAAGAAAGAAATAAAAAAAGAAATAAAAAAAAAAAAAAGAGGAAAAGAGAAAAAAAAAAGAGAAGAGACCACATATCCATCTTTTGTTACCAGACTTCGGTCTAAGACACTTACCCCCCTTGAAAACTAGCAAGGGAGAGAATAAAACTACTGACAGCATTACTTTCACATGTGCAGATATGCAAGCAACCTTCAACCATCACCGGGCCAGCTCAGCAAGTGTCCAAGTCCCAATGACGGTTGATGGCGCTAAAGCAACTAAAAGCAAAAGTAGATGCAAGAGGTAACAAAAAGAAAAGGAGCCAATCAAGTACATTTAAACCCAGAATCTTATTATATTTATAAATGCCAAATCTTTTCTTTTTTTTTACACTTATCACTGGGGACACTCCCCACAATATATACAACACAGATGCTATAGATATATGAACACACGCACGCACACCTACTCCCTACGTTGCTGCTAGGATGGTTGAGCACTGCTGTCCCCAGTATCATCAGCTCGGAGGTCCATAGACTGGTCCTCTAAAAATACGATCCCGACGCCTAGAGTCGGTGGAACCTCTAAACGACGAGGCCCTACCACAGACCCCCCTCACTCGTCTGGCTAGCAAACTGCCTCGATCGAGAACGAGAAGGATACCTTGCTAGAGTATCACGAATAGCCGGATCCCTACTAGCATCATCCCTGACACGGTCATGTGGCGTGTGACGAGACTATCCAGCCGAGGAACCCATAGCCCTCGACTCCGACCCATCAAGCTGACGAACCAGCCTATGTATCCCTCGCTCGCTCCTCACCAAACGATACTGCAACAATTCTAGGATCACTTGCATCTCTGCCTGCGTCATCTAACATGCTGCCTCTAATGCCTCGGTCTGAGTCCTCTGTGTGACCATCATCTCAATGACCAGGTCCTCCCGACTCTGGGTCTCCCCAAAGACTCGTCTCGCCTCAGGAGTGGCGCTCGCTCGCGCTGCCTCTAGACGCGCCTCCTCAAGCTGACGAACTTGCATAACCGCACCAAGTCAAGTGAAAACTAATATATATACATAAACAAAATAAGAAACTTTGAGGCAAAGAACCATACCAGATCCAGCCTCTCCCCTAGGAGTCGCTCAACTGTCTCAGCGGTCACTAGATTAGCAGGAGGCAGAGGAGGAGCAGCAAATGTAGGCGGCTGCAATAAGAATAGATAAATACAACAGAAAAATACTATAATAATAAATAAACCATGAACACAATAACTAAAACATACCGAAGTAGGGATAGGAATAGACTCCTAAGGGGGAGCCTCGGGAGCAGAGTCCGGAACAACCTGCACAAAGAACCAAACAAACCAACACAAGATATGTCAGAACAAAATAAAGATGGAATAATCGAAAAAGAATTATCCCACATCAAAAGAAACTTTACCTGGCTCTCCAGACGTAGAGAGGTAGTAGTCGCCCTCCCCGCCTGAAGATCCTCGGCAAGTTGACGCTAAAATACCACATGATATTAGTAAACTACTAAGAAAGTAGAACGACACCCAATAAACTAATGCAATGACACAAACTAGGCGAAAGATTGAATTAAACTTATCCAATGATCTGGCTCGGCCCGAAGCTGAGCCATCGCTGGATCCTCTAGACTAGAGGAGGCAACTAAAGACGAATCGAATGTCGGAATAAGATCTCCGGCAGCTAGCTCAGTTCTCTACAAATAACAATAAACATATCAGTTGACAAGATCATGATGCTAACAATGCTAAATTGTAAAGACACTTACCAATCGGTCAATCTCATATCATAGGCTGGCCTCCACCTCTTTGCCAGCCTGTTGCTGACTACGTAATAACTCGATCATCGCCGTCTAATGAGCGACCTCATCCTCCCTCATAGACTGTCCAAAGCAAAATAAAACGAACACCACAACCATGTCAGAAGGACCAGAAGACTAAGTCCACATCATAATAATATAAAAAAAGTTATAAATTAACTCACCAGGAGCCGTCGAGCCTCCACTAACCGAATCCCCAACTGAGGAGGCTAAAGACTGCAGCATCTCCTCATTCGGACGAGGAGCACACCCCATCCGCTCCATCACCTTGTGGAGAGTGTCTAATGCCCCTCACACGCTCGCGGTGAGATGGCCCTGCTCTAATGCAGCCAACCTCTCCCTCAAAGCTGACGCCGACTCCAACCCTCCAATAGCGAAAGAGCCGCTCCCATGGAAGGGACATGTGAAGAGGCGCCCGCCGCCCAATGCACCAAACCACTGTGCATACTCTTGGGCATCAACCTCGTCGCGTGCCCCTCTAACTCTAGTCCCCCCCACTCTAAAATCTGCTATCTGAAGAGCCATCCGCGTCGTAAAATTCCAGCCAGGAGGACCTGTCATCCTCTTCACCACTCTGTGGTGAATCTCTGGAGGGACACCCTGAGCAAGCCCCAGCTGTCGCATGCAAGAAGTGTGGATCCTCTCCACCCTCTCAAAACAATGGACCCATATGTCCACATCAAAGAGGGGCCGGCTAGACTGAATCACCAGCACCTCCGCATCCTCCTCGTCCTCATACAGCCTCCAAATCACCTACAACCAAACAAATGAATCAACCCTCAATGAAGAGCAAGATCCTAAAACACTAAAACAAAAGAAGCATATGCATGACGATTTATACCTGCCCTGCATGCATGTCCTCGAAGAGGCCACGCGCAGTCTGAAGATCCGAAGACCAATGACGACCCCTCAATGCCTCCCTCTACATGTGCATCCGCGGGAACGTAAATCTCACCTCCAATGGAACCCCCGGGTGAAGGAAAGCGAAATGATCATACGCCCAAAACTGAAAGGAAAAGTAACAACAACAACAGCGACATACAAGGAGAAATGTTTACCATTAAAAGACCTAAAATTAACCAAACTAAGGACCACATGACATTAATTAATTAAAACTCACCTGGATGAATGGAAGGAAACCTCCGATCGATGAGACGCCCAGGCCTTGACGGTAAAGCTGCTCATAGAGATGCGCCAGCGCGGCCACACCCCACGCATAGGTAGGGACTCAATTCAAATCTCTAAGTACCATAAAAAACAATCCGGTGATGCATCCCCGAGTTGAAGAAGAGAAAAGTATGGCACTGAGGAAGTGCATCAAGAACGCTTGAAGCATTCTATCCGCAGCCAACCCCGGCTCCACCATGGGCTCCCAACCCACCACTACTGCACAACGCGCCTCATAGGTCGCCTTCGCCTCCGAATGGCGCCTCGGGGGGGACGAAGCCACTCACAAACGTATCAAAAAACCAAGTGACTCAAACTATACCTGGCCTCGAGCTGCTCGACCTATACGACATACCCAAGATCTCCTCACACACCTCTAAATAATGTCCTGCCATTCGCCCAGTGATCGGCTCGCCCTCAAAACGTACACCAATGATACGAACCCAGTCCTCTAGAGTCGGCAACATCATGCCTACTGGAAAGAGAAGCGCCTGATGCTCCTCCCTCCACCTCTCTAAGATCGCCGCGATCAGGCCACGATCAACCTAAAAGGGCTCCAACTCTAGGATCGGTTTGAAACCGAAAGACACTAGCCGCTCCCGCTGAAACTCTGGCAAGACACGATATCAAGCATGAGACTCGGCTTATGCCGAGCTGATAGCCAGTTGCGGGGGCTACTATTGAATGAAACACAAATAATGACAGTAAGACTAACGCATGCCTACGACGGAAGACAAATGAGTTTAAAACTAAAAGCAATTCAAATATGCCCCAAACATAATAATAATTTATAACAAACACATAAGACATGATAAGAACAACTGAGTAGAAACATAACCTACCCCTAGAGGCAAGCATGATGCATGAGTGAGCACACAATCAATCATTAATGCAGGTTTGACATAAATTAGAAGGGTTTCAAATCCTAATAAGCCTATGTCATGACCTACGTCACTAAGGAAATGGAAGAACTCTTGCTCATGAGTGCTTTCCTGGCCTCGAGCAAAGAAATCCTCTAGCGGGAAGTGTCTGCAATCCGGATGCTCCGCAGCTCCACCCTGGTGCTTTGCAGCTGCACCCTCAACTCCCTCACCCACGGGTATCTCACCCTCAACTCTCTCACCCTCACCCTCAACAACCCCCTACTCAACCTCGAGCACCTCCTCCCTGACCTCTGACTGGTCAAAATCCAATACTTCCTCTCCAACTACCTCCCCAACATCCGCCTCCACGACAACATCAGTCCGGGCCTCGGAAGCCTCACCTATCTCGGCCCCTAACATCCTCTCTAACTCAGATAGGGTAAGATCGTGCCCACCACCACCCTCAGACTCCATCCTAGAATGAAGAGCTTGAGAAATTGAAGAGAATGGAAGAAACGATGTCTGAAATGGATGACTGGATCACGAGATATCACAAAAACATGAAAACTAGAGCACACAAAAACAAGAAAACCAGAGAATTAGAGACCAAAACGGATCGCGCGACAAAAATGAGAAACTTTAAGTCATTTATAGGGAATAGTTGAATCGCGTGCTTAAATCCAAGAGCTCAAACCAATCACGCGCCACCTTCGTAGCGTTTAATTCGGATTACACGACCGATCTAGAGCGCGCAATCTAATCGTCACCCGCTCAAACTAACCTGACCACTTGGTTGTGCGTCACCTTTCAGGTGCGTAACCACATCAAGCACATGAACCAGCACGCGTGAATATCAACAGTCACTTCCACAGTAACCGCCACCGCCCTAATCCAGCACCACTCACCCGACATTTAATTCAGTTAAACGATTGAACACTGATGCTTAATAACTTCTTAACGGCTTTGAATACGCGCTTCAAACTTGGCGCGCAATTAATTTAAACACCGAGAGGGATGCGCGCAATTCCCTGGAAAATAAAAAACTATATGGATACAAAACAGCACATTCATAGACCTAAACTAGGAGATTCCTAATACGAATTACCAATTCAAACCATCTCCTTATCATGATCGGTCCAAGAATACCCCTAACTTGGAGAAATATACACCCTAAAATGATTAGAATGCCCCGACACTGTTCGCACACCCCAACCAAAGCTAAAGAAAAAAAAAACAAAAAAAGAAGGAAACTTCCCCCAAACTAAGACCAAAGCTAAACACAAATTTTTGTCCCAACTAACACCGATCTAAAAACTAAAAAGAATACCCTCATATCACACACAACCCCAATTAATATTAATTAAACAACCAAAAGAAAAAAATGCCCCCTTTTTTTGTCTGTACACTAACACCAAAAAAAAATGTCCTCATCATTTATACACTCCAACTGAGCCCAAACTAAATCAAAATAAAAGAAATACTCCTATCATGCCCCGATCTAGAATAAATAAATTAAACAAATAAATCTCACACTCCAAATAAATCAAATAAGTTGCAAAACAAACTAAACTAGAATTTATAAAATAATTAAAATAATAATCACTTCATAAATAAATAAATAATTACAAAATACACTGAAGGCATACCCTCTGAATATACAACTTAAAACAAGAAACTTAAAATCCGCACGTTCAGGCAATCCCTGAATCCGGATTCATTCAGGAAACTAGAGATCTCGGAGAAACCCGAAGAAAGGAGGCGCCCTAAATGAATTCTAGCCGTAATAACCTCTTCCCCTTGCCCCGAGACGGCAGAAAAGAAAGAGTGGCTCACGGAAAGCCACCTAGGACCTACAGGATCCACCCTTAGGAGCTCGCCTTGGAAACACTAAAAAGGAGGAGCAACTAACACTGAATCCGCATAGCCTACCGAGGAAAAATAGGCATTGGCCACGAGAAATCTGACCCTGCCTTTTCCTTGACTTTCCTTTCTACCACCTTTTTCTCCTCCATCTCTTCCCTTAGCATGACAGCAATTCAACCGCTACTTTGCATTCCCAATCCCGTTCATTCTCAAGAGCCCACACAATAAACACAATTCTTCAGGTCCAATACCTGGGATACAAAAGAGAAGGGAAGAAAAGACATTAATTAATGAAAAAAATGCCCTAAAAGAATGCCTCAAAACTTTTAATCCCAAACTTAAAATAAAAAAAAACAAGAGCCCAAAACTTTTGGCTCACACATTTATAAACTATACTCCCTAAACCATAGAATGACAAGTGTTATATCTTTAAACCCTTCTAATCTAATCTAATCTAAACCAATCACATACCCCCTGAAAGACCACAATCCATCGCAAGCATAGATGAACCAATAATTACACAACACTTAACCCCCTAAGAGACATAGATCCTAGGCAAAATGGATAAACAAAAATGATTTAGATATTTAACACCTATCTAGAACCTTTGAAAACTCACACTTTTTCAACCTCATGTTGAACACAAATAAACGACTAAAACTCAGGTTAAAATCAAACCTTAAACCAACAAAAACTTTAAACTAAATAATTAAAAAACAACAACAATTCTCTAGAGTGAGACCCGACTGGTTTGAAAAAATGCCCCTAAATAATCAAATAGAACCAAATAAATTCTAAACCAGGCTCAATAAGTTGAATTAGCATCGGGATAAGCCCAGAATAAATGAATCCTAAAAATTCAAGCTAAACTAAACCTTAAAACTAAGTCAAACCAATAAGATAAATCCAACTAATCCGTTAATAAATTTAAACAGATAAACAAGCGCAATAAGAACAAAAAAAATGCCCCTTCATTTATAATTTAAAATTTTTACAACTATCACCGGAGGCATACCTCCTGAATTTACAACCTAAAACGAAAACCTAAAACTTTAACCTACAATCCAAAATGAAGACTGGGTCTAAAACTGAGATGAACGGAGGAGCAGATTCTGCTTGGAGTGTCCACTCAGAGACTTCAATGAGCATTGGTTGGGAAACACATCCCCCCACTTTTGACCCCTTCTCTTCCACCGTCTTCACCTCCTCCACCTCCGCTGCTTTAACACTGTCTTCACTGCTCCTTAAAAAGGATCGATGTGAAGACAAGCGCACTCATTCCCAATACCGTCCACTCCCAGAATAATGCTGTCCATGAGCATTACTTCAGGACGGAGATCACACGAAATAACGAATATAGGAAGAAATGACATCCCAATCGTATAGGTCGAATCGCTTTATATCACTTAAACAAGAATTTCAGAACACGAGATATTTAGAAAAGGTCAAAACTAGAGACTAAACCAGAATGAAAAATAAATCAAAGCTCTGTTGCTTATATAGAGTACCGACTCAATCACGCGCACCAACACGTGTGTTTAATTCGATCAAGCACCACACACACTGCGCACAATCCAAAACATGCGCTATCACCCAAGCGCGTAAATAAACCATCGCCCGCGTCAACTGCGCTACGCTCTCATCGCATGCACTCTCCCATATGCACGCATAAATGACCCATCAAGCCTGAGATTAGACGCCTGAAAGTAGGCACGCAATCGTATTAAGCGATCGAAAACAGGCGTGTAATACCTGATTTTAGATAAAATCTACACCCTCACACCTTTGTATCCCATCTTGGTTAAGATTCTTCTGTCCCATCGGGGCCAAGATTCTTTTATCACGTCGCGGTCATATCATTTTGTCCCATCGTGTAGCCTCACAGACTACCCCAACAGGAAAGAAAGACCTATTCGCCTGTCCTATAGCATCGATGATCCCCTAATCTCGCCACAGCAAGACATATACTCTTTCCCATAATACCCTCATGACCTCATCATGATAATGTGCACACATGCGACATCACCTCAATACCCAGTCCCATCAGAATAAATTAACCATACCCTCATGGCCCATTGCAAAATCTAAAAACAAACCACCCAAAGATGAAGTCAATCACAACGTAGCCACGACGCGATTTCTTTTGTAACCCAAGATCCACCAAAGAAAGACAACAACGTTCCATCGCACAATAAGAACTTGCCAATGTCCCGTTGCTAACTACTTCCAGTCGACGTCCCATCACAAACCTCGCTACCTAGAAAAGAAAGCTCTAACAGCGCATGCCATGCCATATGACAAAAAGAAATAAAGCTCAGTCATGTCCCATCACTAAGGCAATGAACTCTCTCTTTCTCTCGAATCAACCCTCAAGTCCCATCGCGACATCATTTATCCCAAGACATTGTATCACAACCGCCAAGTCCTGCCACAACAGACCTGAAGAGAAGAAGTCTCTAAAGTCCCGTCGCGACATCACATCCGTAGCACTGCATCACAATAATAGCCACAAAGTCTCATCGCGACAGTACAACACCACCACGAACCGTACAAGTTGCGTGCAACCCAGGTAAGTATCACCCCAGGTAAGTATTACCCTTTTTTTAATTACTCGATATTGCTTATAAATATAGTTAGCTATGATTAAATCAAATGTTTTTAAAACTCGTCTCTCTCGAGTCGCGAATCACTGTAGTCCTCCCATAAGAGAAATCATCAGTACTCACCGAGAAGGTTAGATATGGTATCCGGCATGCCAAGTGTCATCTTGACAACCACAATAACGGTCTAGTCTACAAATCCCATACCGGCGGATCTGCTCAGCGATGTCTCAGAAGCCACATTTTCTGCCGTTTTACCACCGAATTGATCTTAAGTTAAAACCCCTAAAATTTCAAAATCTCAAAACCTCTTTATTTCAAAATAAAAAAAACTTTTATTTCATAAAACAAAATCTCTTACTTCAAAAGAAATAAAAAATTTAAAAAAAGCTATAAAAAAAAAGAGAAACAAAAAAAAATAACAACGCAACAAGACAAATAGACCCAATTCACCTTCCTTTAAATGCCAAAATATTTTATTAAGTGCCCCATCACCCGCACATAATAAATTACACTTCAACCTGACTTTTAATTCCTAAGACCTCTGAACTTGCAATCAAGCACATATCCCACTGCGCATAATTGGATCGAGCCATATGCCACTGCGCAAATTAGAATACCCAATTTACAGACCAACCCCTGAACTTGCAATCAAGCGCATATCCCACTGCACGAAATTGGATCAAGCGCATACACCACTGCACAGAATCATTTCTTTAGACACATTAGAAGTAAAATTCCCAATTTACCGACCTTCGAAATCTAAATGAATCAAGCACACATGCCACTACGTAGAATTCAACTGAGCACACCTCACAAGACCCCCACTTCAATTACTAGCCCAAATCAACCATTGCCTTGGGAAGCCAAACATTTAGTATATTTAATCTAAGAACTAACAAATACCTATTGGAAAAGGAATGCCTGACGCACATTGGTGTGAGCAATGATGCACTCGGTCTGACATGACTTGCAAAAGCCTTCGATATTACATGATACTTCATCTTTTTTTATTATCAGTCCCTGGACCTTATTTTGGACATTTGATTGATGCCCTGATATCTCGATTGCATAAAATTCCTCTGTTTTCTTGCGCCATGCGACAGGATGCGCCATGCACCCATATACCCAGAATGCGCCCTTCGACAACTATCATTGGCCCTTCAAATGCTCCATTTTAACTTGCACTGATAGATAAGAAAGACAAGCATGTCATGTCAGCATCACCAATTCACATTTATAAATTTCTAAGAGAAATGAGAAGACAGCTCGAATGATGGGTGTCTACTTCTTCGACGCGTTCTTACTTCGCAAGAGCGCGCCGAAGAGGGGCATCTGTAGACACTCCCATTTTACCTTCTCGGGATATACTTTTTATTGGGTCAACCATTGATCCCATAACCCTGATATGGGAACCATGCATTGAAACAATAGTACATGGCTAAACGTAGGTTGAAACAATAGCTCTGTGGCTTTGATCCCGGCATGGGGAGACTATATACTGAAACAATAATATATAGTCAGAATGCAGACTAAAACAATAGTCTTGCATTTCAGTCTAGAGAGCAGTCCTGGACAACCCCGAATTAAGTGCATGAAACCCCGCACGTAATTCGATTGCACGCCACACCACAAGCATGCAATCAGTCCCCCTTTCAGACAAAACTTTCTTTCTCAAACCAATTTGAGACTCGATCATGCGCCTGAAATTAGACACACAATCGAATTGAGCGCCACTCAACCAGCGTGCAATTGGCGTACGCCTGACTTAGTCTCACTACCCTTGACTCTTAAGTTTCCTTGATTAAGCGCTTATGACTAAACACTTAATCAGATCACGCACCTCCCATCACGTGCGCAATTAGCCCTAATTTTGTTAGGACTGGGAAACTCGCTGAGCAAATCAATCAATTGCTCATTGAGTCGGTGACCGACTCAAAGCGATTAAGCACCGGTAAGTAGGCGCGTAATTTTGTTAAATGTTAAAAGCTTTTCTTCAATTCGACCCAGGGGTTTGACTTTTTTGGATGGACTCTTTTAGGCTTTTTTCATAATTCAAGCAATTGAAAACTCCGAGAATAGAACGAACATAGAGAAAGACCAAGCCATGATCCCGAGATTCAAATTCAGAGCTTTGGATGATTCTCCTCTACAGCCCCGACCCTAGCTAATGATTTAATTTTTTTACGACCATAGCTTCTAGTCTCTAGATCTAGGAGCTCTGTTAATTTTTATTTTCAAGTCTTAGACCGTAGCACCCTTTTCGGACCGAAACTCTTTATATCTGGTTCCAGTTCTCTATTTCTAGAACCAGTCCTTAATATGTTGGTCCAATACATCGATTCTAGACTTTAATTCAGTTCTAAAATCTTGATCTATAGTCCTATCATTAATTTTTGGTTCTAATCTTCCGATTCAGAACCAATCCTTAATCATACGGCCTGATTTTTTTATTTTGGACCCGAATTCAGTCCTCAAAATTTAAATTATAATTTTAATTCCCTATTTTTATACTTTCAAAAATCCTAAATATTAATTCTAGTTTACAATTTAATCCATAATTATTATTCTGAAATCAACTCTAAAAAGCCCAAAATACTATTTCACGGTCCAAAATTCAATTTGTCTTTAATCTAGCCACCCGATTTGCCCAAGGGAACTTACGGAGGGTACTCGGGAACGAGGCCAATCCTCCTTAGCATAGCTGGCCCAAACCTCTTTTTTTCTTTAGGAGTTTTAGAATTAATTAATTGCTTTAGTTTTATACTTTTAGTATAATTGATTAGTAGGTTTATTTTATTTCAGCATGCTTAATCAATTAAGTGTCTTAAATCTTAGTACGACTGATTGATCTCCTTAAATCTGAATTTAATTGATCAATTCATTGCTTTAATTAGAATTTAATGGAATTAATTTCGTTGCTTCAATTAGATTTTTTTAGCATAGTTAATTCATTGCTTTAATTAGAGATTTTTATAAAATCAGTTTATCTATTTTAATCGGATTTGGTAAAAAGTAGTTTATTCGTTTTAATTGGATTTCAATAGCATTAATTCCTTTGGTTAAATTAGAGTTTCAATAAAATTAGTCTTTTATCTCAATTAGAATTCTAACAGGACTGTTATAATTGCTTTAGTTAGAACTTTAATAGATTTGTTATACCTGACTTAATTAGAATCTTAATACAATTAGTATGCCCGAACTAATTAGAATTTCACCAGAACTATTACACGTGCATTCTTTGTACTAATAGGAGACTGAAACTAACTAGACTTCTAGTAGTATTGGGAAACTAATATTAATTAAACTTCTAATAGAATTAGGAAATCAACATTAACTGGACTCCTAATCGGATTGGAAAAAACCTATATAACCAAATTCAAAACAGAATCAGGGAAGTCTAAATTGACCAGACTTATAACTATAAAGGGATCTAAAAAGGAAATTAAACTATCTAACCTAAGAAAAAGAATGCTGCTGACGTTCATAGGCGGACGATTCAGTGTAGAAGTAACCCTTACCCGCACTTAAGCGTGATCATCGACGTGTTGCAGCGTCGATAAATATCTGCAGCTGGCGATCGCAATAAATTAGAAACCTCCCTAGAATATCCCTTTATTTTTAACATTCCAAACACCGCAACGCTAGAGTCCTCCAGGACAAAATTAGAAGCCACTGATTCAACAAGAACTGAGAAGAACCCAGAAAACGCGCGCACCAATAGACATGTATCTAGAACCTCGCGATCTCCCCTGCACCTCCAGGTAACCTCTCGATAGGATGCACTATATAACTCAACAGGTGCTGTGAGCCTCTCGAACTCTTCACTATTTTCACCTCAATACCTCTCGAAAGGTTATAAACCAACTTCATAACCTCTCGATAGGTTTGTGGAACCTCCGTAAGAAAGGGTTATAGAGAAGGTGGTGATGGTGTGTATTAAAATAAAGATAAAAGGATGGGAAGTAAACTACTAGGCCAAGTTTATATCAGTTTTGTAACTTAGATCTGAATCTGCTTCTGTAGGAATCCTTGCTGATGTGCTATAAAAAATCTCAGCAAGGAAGAAGAATCCAACTCACTCTTGTGATTCAACCTGGTCCCTTAAGGCTATAACCTATCCACTTTAATGGTCACAGGTTATCCAATAGGGAGGATCAAAACACATGAAGAAAATCAGAAAACCAATCTGATCTAATGGAATAGGCTGATCTTAAGGCTAACCTGTCCACTTAAATGGTCACAGATTATCCAATAGATATCCTCCACCCAACTGATTAAATCAGAACATTAAAACTATTGCAGACACTATGTTTGCCAGGCTACAAGCTCCCCAGATCTATTACAGATCTGGCAGGCATTCATAAGAATAAATAGTTCTTGAAAAACCAATGGAGACCACAGTTGTTCAAGGGCTATTTGAGAGCTTAAATGAAGCTGGTCATTGCTACAGAAGGCCTGCAATGACTCAGCTCACAAGTCTGCAATTACTAGAGAGAAATCAGATCTATCATCTGATATTGGTCAAGTAAAACAGAGGGGAGCTAGTTCCTGCAACAACCTCTCACAAGGCTACAAGCTCAAGTGTAGAGGAGAAGAATCCTTCTCAGATCTGTGGCTTGGAATCACCCTAGGGCTATAGTCTGTCCACTTAAATGGTCACAGGTTATCCACCCCACAGGTGACTGAGATGGAACATGTAAACTGCTGCTACCACCATGGTCCCAGGGCTACAAGCTCAAGCTTCCATGGGCCTTTCAATCAACTCAAATCCTAAATGCATGTTATAACTTGAACAAAACTACTGGCAAATAGGAAAATAATCGATTGAATGAACATTTAAAGTACAAATTCCATTTATCAAAATTACCTACAATGAAATTTCTCAAGGCAGCAGCCTTGTGCATAACAGCTCTTCACAAATTCCAAAGATTACAAGGCCCATAACAAAACTAAATAAAACTACACCTAATTACTTACAGAGGACTTAGCCAGCAAGTGTTGGGCTAAGAGAGAAAAAAAATGGGAAAAAGAAATGATCAAACCTTAACCCTAGTCTGCTCGAGCTCACCACAGGCAGAGGTTAAAGGAGAGATAAAATTTCTAAGTTACAACTGCAGCTTATATACTCAGTCCCTAATGCCTTGGTTTAGAGACGAGTAAACCCTAATTTTTCTAGCAGATGTGGCATTGTTACAACCCTTGGATGCCTTAGGATGTGTGCCTCGAGATCAAGGCCTCAGGATGTGTGCCCTAGACATGGTGAAATCCTTAAAAGATCCTTGAGTTAAGTCTAAGAAGTGGATAGCCCAAGCTTTGCAGGGATGGCTTTGGTTCATTAATTCATTTGCGCAGCTACAACATGCCTTGTGGTGTAGGAATTTGTCTTGGGAGGTTGTTCACTCGCACAGGTGGGCTTTAGATTGTCGCACAGCTGATCTGGCTTTGAATGCACTCACGCGGAAGGATTTAAGCATGTGGCGTAGTTGCTCTTCCTTGCAATGTTGTCACGAGGATGAGTTACACTACTTGGCTTGCTCTCACAGCAGAGCTTCAGGATTTCTTCTCACGAGGCTGTCGCGAGGATGCCTTTTACTCTCGCTCAACTTCTTTTCACTTACGCATATTGCTCGATACAGAGTTGAACTTCTAGGTGCGCGAGAGTTGTGCGAGATATTTTCTAGGCGTCCCTCTCCTCCAGAGCCACACGAGAACTTCACTAGGTTGTTGTTGCTATTTGCACAAAGTGGTCTCGTGAGGTAGTGCGCTCTGCTGCTTTAAAGGTTGATACTCGCGAGAGCTTCTCGAGCTATATTTCTAAAGGCTTAGTGTGCGACTACTTCATGAGTTCCTTTATGTGTTAATTGCAATTGAAGTGCATGGCTGCTACTTGAGTTCTATTATGCCGCATGTAACATCTGTACAAGAAGACTTTGCTGGTGAATTGAACAACGCGGGGCAGCATCTCAACTATGCGAGATCAGTCATTTCTTCCTCTGGTGTAATGCACATGCTTCTGTTGCACCATCCTCCACTCTCATCTATGCTTCTCACATCTGCTGAACTTCTTGGGTCCACTTTGACATGCAAACTGGTCACCATGGTGTTCCATCAATCTCTGGTTCAGCTGTCATCCTTGGCTTGAATTCTCTCTCTTCTTGGCACCAAAGGCATGGACTTTGTGTTAAGCTGTACAAGTTATTACTAATCTACAAAACAAGATAAATAAGAGTTATTAGTCAGCTTCAAGGTCCAGCAAAGGCTTGGTTAAGAGGTGAAAAGTGGCACTTTTCAATGAATAACACACCCCCAAACCTAATCTTTGCTAGTCCTGACCAAAGTAAAATTTAAACAACTACTCCTAAGAATGTAAATGCCACTTTTGTAGGGAACACAGATGCATTTAGCTTATGCGTAAAGCCTTTTAAACCCCTAGGTGATCCCTAGTGGAGGAGTGAAGTCGCCTGAGGGTTTTTAGTGAAGGTACTCACAAACACCTCAATGAAACAGTTAACAAAAATGTAACATTATCAAATCAGTTGTCTATACACATAACATCAGCCCACCATTGATTCAAAATATAAGGAATTTAAACAAATGATATGCACAGACATTTAATCATTAAAACTTTTACATGTATGCACATCATTGTCAATTAGCTTACAACAAGAGAAACATCACATGCAAGTCAGTATTGAGCTCATCATCAATTCAAAAATTAGGTTTTAGACAATGCCCAATACATTCAACAACAGGCCCAATGCTTACCAGGGCAATCTCTCACAATGAACTTTGAGGGCTCTCATTTTCACACAAGCTCAAGAGCAGTTATAAAACCCAAGTAGGCATGCAAGCATGAGCATAGGTAAAGCTACTAGATTCTGACATCATTGGCTATTCCTCACCATAGATTGGACAACTCCTCATCTCCACATAACAACAAATTCAACTTAGTATCACAAGGTCTTATGACTGGGTTGTAATGTGGCTTATGGGTGTAGGTTATAAAGAATGGAAGGGTGAAAAGGATGCAAATTTGAGAAATCAGCAGGTGAAGGAGGTGATTCATGACTTTACCTTCTTTAGTTCAACACATTTCATCTTCTTTGGCATTTTTCAGACTTGAAGTGGCCAACTTCTCCTCTTATTTTTACTTTTTCCAATGAAATCTCCTCTTGACTCCTCCCTTTTCATTATATTTTTCTATTTTTCTTTTAGATAAAATTTTCGTTTCGTTTTGTTTATATTTTTCTGAAATGCCACCCTCTCCTCGACTGTTGCACTGCTATCCTCCTTTTGTGTTTCTTTCCATTCACCCAATGTTGACCCTAGCTTGTCCATCTTTAACTCCTCCTTTACCTTCTGAATTCTTAGAGTGGAGGTAGGTTTAAATTAGGTCCATAGGTTTAGGTACAAGTAATGAGGTGTATTTTTAAGAAAACTAGGTTTGGTATGTTTAAGCTCAAACTATCCAAGAGAAGGCCTTGATCCTTTCCTAAATATCATGAGTGTTGTCAGCTATTTCAACTTGGAGATGCCTAATTTCTAGTGAGGACATTGACTCAGCTAGTCCTTAGAACAAAAAGAATTACTTCAGTCACTCCTCAAAGAGAAAAAATAAATAAATAATTTGTAGGCCCAAATCTCACTAGGTATGGTCTTTCATTGAACTCTTAGGCATGTCCTTACCGTTTTCTCTCTTTAATGGTTCACTAAGTACTGACACAAGTGATTTTCTTTGTGTTCACCTTATGGAAATGTTAAAATTTAAAAGTTTTTAATGCCTAAATGTCTGCAAATTTTTTTACATTTCCTCATTTTCAAAGTTTCTTAGGTGATCACCGCTCTATATCTATCTTACTTGATTCTGCTATACTTAGGTTAACTACATCATTGGCAAACCTTGCCACACCCCCAAACCTATGAGGAGCAGTGTCCTCACTAATTTAAAAATAAAGGACATGTGTAGCAGGTTAACCTACACAAAATCAGACATAAAATAAAACAAGAGGCAAAATCAAACAAAACTCACACAAAGAAACAAACAAAAAGACATAAAGTGAAACACACAAACTATACCAAAAGAAATTTCATTTATAATACAGAAATTTATACAATGCTAGGGAAAGTACGATAAAAAAGAGTGTACAAAAACATTCTGACTAATGACATGTGCAAATCTAATCATCTGAATCTTTTGCTACATCAGGTGGGTCTTGGATTCCTTTTCCTTTGTCTATCTTCATAGCAGCAGCAATGGATTTTGACCTTTTGGAAGTAGTTTTTCTTGATTGGGAGGTTCTTTTCTTGTTGGGAGTGGGCTCTGGCTTTGAAGAAGGCTCCTGGACCTTGATTCTAGGCTTGATTTTTCTAGGCTCCTTAGGTTTAGGGGCGGTTTCCTTTTGAGGTACATCTGGGTTTAATCACTTGGAAACAGCTTCTGCTAACTCCTGATCACTATTTTCAATCAAGGTCCTCTGCAATGCCGCAATAGTCACACCATAATCATAAGCTCTGTCATTTGCTAGTCTCAAGTTTGTCTGTAATTTCTTAATGACATCCTCCATCCCCTCAACCCTATTCTTTTCTTGATTATATTGGATCATTATCTCCCTCCAACCCTGCTTGATTCACTTCTTCTCTAACTTGTGGGCTAGCAGCACTGATTTGAATTTATCAAGGAGGGGCTGCCTCACTGATGTTCTGAGGTCAGCCATTCCCCTAATCACATCCCTCTTAATGTAAGCATTTTTCTTTATGGCTTAAAGGAGGGTATTGTATGGAGGCCTAGGGTTAAAAGAGGCTGGTAATATGGGCTGCTCAGCACTAGGGGAAGGGCCAGCCGGCAAGGGAGAGGGGATGGATGATGGCATGGGTGGGGTAGAGATTGAGGGTAAAGGGTGAGGGACTTCAAGTTCAGGTTCAGGGTCAGTTTGGGTGGAGGCATTGATAAAGGTAGGAGGGAGAATTTCTGGGATAGGTTCAATGGGTGCAGTAGCAGGTGTGGGGATATGGATGGGTGTAGGGATAGGTGGCTGTTGGGATGGTTGGGTTAAAGTTGTGAAGATTGATTGGATGGCTTATAAACTAGTTTGGATTAAGGCAGGGTGTGGGAGGGTGGAGTTCATGGCTTGAAGGTTGGCCTCAATGGATGATTGGGCTTAGGTGTTGGCCAACACTTTGGCTTGAAGGGAGAGTAATAGGTTGAAGATTTGGGGTATGAAATTAGGGGAGATGGATGGAATTGGTTGAAATGGGGAAGTGGGTGCATGAGTGAAGGTGGTGGGCTGTGGTGATGGAGGTGTAGGGGCAAATTGATGGGGTTGTGGTGAATCATGAGGAGGGGTGAAATGGGGAGGGTGAGGTGAGTCTGGTAGAGGAGTGAACTCATAGTTGATATCCCCTATGATAGAGGACATCATAGCTGAGTATCCCTCTCCTGTAAAGGTGTCTTGGTCATGGGTAGGAGAGAAAAGAATGGATTGGCCTAAGGGTTCAAGGAACTCAGGTTGAAAAGGTGGGGAGGTTTTAATGGGCAGAGGGGGGTGTAGTGGGGAGCTGTGTGGGATTTCAAGGGTGTGAGGCTCAAGTTCAGAGGCTTGGGCTGTTGAGGATGGTGGTAGGGCAATGGTTGGGTCTGGGATAGTTGTGGTTTTAAGAATTGGGATGGTTTGGGATATATAGGTGGGTTGGGGCTCTGCGTGGGCTTTGGTTAATTTTCTTTTCTTTTTATAGGTGGGCTAGGGTGAGCTGGGTAAGTAGGCAGGGGTATAGGTATGGGTAAGGTCTCAGTATGTATGGTGTGTGGTAATGAGGTTAAGATGGCTATAGCTGAGGTTTAAATTGGCTGAGGTAAGGATGGTGGAACTATGGGGGGTTGTGAGGCTGAGGTTGAGGTAGTAGGTGCAGGGGTTATGGGTGTAGCTAGAGGTGAGGGTATGGTAGTGGTTATGGGTATGGATGAGGAGGCAATGGCTTGAGTGTTGGCTAGCACACTTGAGCTGGCTGCCTGAGGGATGGGGAGATGGATGGAAGGGCTGGTTGGCATAGCGGAGATTAAAGTAGTGGTTGCTGAGGTAGTAACAGTAGCAACAGTAGCAGCAACAGCTATTTCTTGAATAGTGGGGGCTGCTGGAGCTAGCAGATCTACCTTCTTCTTCTTCTTCTTCTCAATCAAAGTACCAATGATCCCCCATTATTTCTTTCCACATTTTCTAGGGGCTAGGATAATACTCACCTCATCCATCTGAAATGGGTATCCTCTAAGCTTCACCAAAGCTATAATAAGCCTGTAGTAGGGGAGTGAGTGGAGTTTCTTCTTTGTCTTCACCTTCTTGTGAATATCCTTCATCCCCTCAAAAATTAACTTGGCAGCATCCAAGTAGCGGTTCCTATGAAATGAGTAGAGTGCATCCACAATGGGAGACCTCCTCTCCTACTCATATCCAGAGCAATAGATATTCTTCCTAAGTACCCCATCCATAAACCTCATGTTTAGGGGCAGATCTCTCTTCCTAATAGACAACCCAGAGGTTGTGATCCCCCTAGTCAACTCCTTAGCAATTTCTTCGATTGTGGGTGTCAAAGGAGGGGCCAAGCCACACTCTGGGCAATGCTTTACTGGTATCCCCAGTATTACAGCTATGGCTGCCTGATTAAATAGCATCTCAAACTTGTCGATCAGTACCAGCAATGCTGGGTTCTCATCATCCCCAGTCTTCACTCTGATATTTTGATAAAATAACTGCACTAGTCTACAGAAGACTATCTACATTGGGGGCCTCAATAGGGGCATCAGTGTGGCTTTGGTTAGGTATTCAATGGAGGCTGATGTCTCAGGCAGGTCCTCAAAGAACACCTTATAAAAAATCATCTCTGCCTCCAGTTTAATTGCTTTCACAAATTCAGAGGGGACCCTGAGGTACTCATTATCTTCTTTCTCTTCAGGGTCAACCTTAGGGACCTCAGGGGCCACTTTCGTGCCCTTTATTTTTACTTTTTCATGGATTTTTTAGGGCTTTTGGCAGGTGGGTGCTCTCTGGCCCTCTTCTTAAGAGTAGATTTCTTTTTTGCTTAGGCACTAGAGGCCACAGCCTTGCCCTTCTTCATTGGGGCTGCCCTCTTCTCAGTTGGGTGCTCCACTTGGGGCTCAACAATGGGTGTAGGTACCTCAGAGGTCTCCACAATGGAGGCCTCTGCAATCCTCACTAATTTACGAGTTGCCCCAGGGCTGTCAATTTGTAAAGGGTTCAGCATGGTAGCCAATGTGTCTAGGAACTTTGATCTTTTGGCCATGGCTACTCAATACCTCAAAAATAAGGCTTTAAACTGACAGATTTTGTTATGTACACTTCACAACTAAAATTGCACCCAAATTCCTTCGTACTTAACACCAAATTAATGTCTAATCAAACCGACAGAGAGAATGAGAAATGTTACCAAATTGAAGCTAGGGTTCCACACCAACCGATGCACAATGGTTCAAATATCCCCAAACCAAGTTCAAAGTAACCAGGAGGAGTTGTGGAACACAAATGTTAGAGGAGAATGGCTGAGTTGAAGTGGTTTTGGCAATAGAGAAGGGAGAAGGGAAGAGGGATCTCGAAGGTGCTTAGTGAAGGCTAGGGCAAAGAAATAGAATGGAGGAAATGGCAAAAATCGTAGGGTTTAATAGGTTGATCTCGTGCCTCGTGCGGCTGTCTCCAAGTACTCACGGGGTACATTTCTCACACACTTAACATCCAACCTCATGAGAAGTGTTGTCACGAAGAAGAATAGAGCCTCGCGAGGATAGATTTATAGACTTTATGTGCCTCGTGAGGTCACTTCGCTGAGCTCAAGTTGGGCTAAAGCGAGCGAAGCAGTTTTGCATCTCTCAATCAGCTTAGCTGTAAACTTTGTGAGGAACATATATTGAGAATATCTAGGCCTCGTGAGGCAATTAGCAGTTCAGGCTTCAAAGTGTTCGCTCGCGAGGCTCTTGCGAGGAATAAAACTTCCCTCAGAACTCTTGAGAAATCTCATTTATAGCTCGCGAGTGTGTAATTCCTGTCATTTAGACTCGTGAGAAAACAAAACCCACTCTTTCTCTCTGCTTCCACTTTGGTCTTTGCATGTACACTGGCATGCACCTATCCATTGTGCATCAGCATTGGCTCCTGCAAATAGAATCCTTTTCATCATGCTAATTGTATGCCCATTACCAACATCTGTTCATCAAAAATTTAGCATGCTAAAAAAAATGTTCAATTATATCAAATTCATGACATTAGTAATGACAACTCCTTAACCATAAAGCAGCAACAACACATGCACCTCAACATCAGGTTCATGCACCTTAAATTTAGATGACCAATATGCACATTCCAACTTCAACACACCACTCAAAATAGAATAAAACAAAAAAGCAAATCATCATAATAAAAACACAACATGACAGATTTGAAGCTAAACAAAACAAAACACACATTCAACACTTATGATACACATTTTACAAAGCTGTGAATCACTGAGCAGTGGGAGGTTTATGTAGGTGAATGGTCTGAGGAGGCTCCACTGAATTTTCTATACAAATTTTTAGCCTTTGCCCATTCACTTTCATGATTCTCCCAGGCATGGGATCCAAGATCTCCACAGCACCAGATGGGGAGGCATGGATGACAGTGTAAGGTCCATCCCATCTGGATTTTAACTTCCCTAAAAAGAACTTTAATTTAGAGTTGAAAAGACAAACCTTAGTACCAGCATTGAAGTTCTTCCTCATTAATTTCTTGTCAAAGAATGCCTTTGATCTCTCCTTGTAAATTCTGGCATTTGCATAGGCTTCTGGTCTCAGCTCATCCAGCTCTGACATTTACAATTTCCTGTGAGAACTAGTAGTAGTTAGATCAAAATTCAATGTTTTGATGGCCCAATAGGCTCTGTGCTCTAACTCTACTGGTAGGTGGCAGGCCTTACTATAAACCAGCCTAAATAGGGATATGCCAATAGGGGTCTTATAGGCTGTCCTATAAGCCCACAAAGCATCATTCAACTTTTGTGCCCAATCTTTTATATTTGTCCTCACAGTCTTGTTCAAGATATGCTTGATCTCCCTATTAGAAATTTCAACTTGCCCACTGGTCTGTGGGTGGTAGGGAGTTGCAATTTTGTGTGTAACAGAATACTTTTTTATCAGGTTCTCAAAAGGCCTGTTACAAAAATGACTCCCCCCCATCACTAATAATGGCCCTAGGGGTGTCAAATCTTAAGAAGATATTATCCTTCAAAATTTTAAGGATAACTGTGTGGTCATTGATCTTTGTGGCAATAGCTTCCACCCATTTGGACACATAGTCCACTGCCACAAGTATGAAATTGAAACCCATAGGAGGAAAGGGGCCTATAAAATCAATGCCCAAGATGTAAAAAAGTTCTACCACAAGGATGGGTTGCAATGGCATTGAATCTTTTTTGGAAATGCCTCCCAACCCTTGACATCTCTCATAGGCTTTGCAATGTATGTATGCATCTTTGAACAAAGAAGGCCAATAAAAACCTCATTGCAACACTTTTGCTGCAGTCTTTCTGCCACTAAAGTGACCTCCACAGGCTTACCCATGGCACATAGAAAGAATGCTGTAGAACTCACTTTCAGGCACACATCTCCTAACAATCTGGTCTGCACCGTGCTTATAAAGGTATGGATCCTCCAACAGAAAATGTTTGACCTAAGAGAAAAAAGGTCTTTGTCAATCTTGGACCAGTGAGGGGAAATCCTACCACTAGCAAGAAAATTGACAATGTGGGCAAATCAGGGCACACTAGACTGCATGGCTAATAGGTGCTCATCAGGGAACAACTCATTGACACGTGTTGCTGCACATTCTTCCAAAATAATTCTAGAGAGGTGGTTAGCCACCACATTCTCAACTCCCTTTTTATCCTTGATCTCCAGATCAAACTCATGTAATAGGAGGATCCATCTGATCAACCTTGGTTTGGCATCCTTCTTGGCCAACAGGTATTTCAGGGCTGAGTGATCAGTAAAAATAATAATTTTAGACTCCAACAAGTAGGCTCTAAACTTGTCCACAGAAAACACCACAGCAAGCAGCTCCTTCTCAGTGGTGGTATAATTGAGTTGAGCTTCAACTAGTATTTTACTGACATAATAAATCAGTGTAGGCAGCTTATCTTTTCTCTATTCTAAGACTTTGCAATTTTGTTAAAGTACTTAATGAACCTCCTATAAAATCCAGCATGGCCTAAAAATGATCTGATTTGCTTGACAGTCCTGGGTGGGGGCAGGTGTGAAATCAAGTCCACTTTAGCCTTGTCAACCTCTATTCCTTTGTGAGAGACCACATGGCCTAATATAATTCCTTGTGTCACCATAAAGTGTCTCTTTTCCCAACTTAGGACCAAATTGGTCTCCTCACATCTTTGTAGAATCAGGTCAAGGTGAGTCAAGCACTGGCTAAAGCTGTCCTCATAAACTAAAAAAACATCTATGAAGATTTTAAAGAACTTGTTAATCATATCAGAAAAAATTGCATACATGCACCTTCGAAATGTGGCTGGGACATTGCACAGTCCAAAAGGCATCTTTCTCTAAGTAAAGGTGCGAAAGGGACATGTGAAAGTAGTTTTTTCTTGATCTTGAGGATACACAGGGATTTGGTTATACCCTGAGTATCCATCAAGATAGCAGTAAAATGCCTTCCCAGCCAGCTTATCTAGAATTTAGTCAATGAAAGGGAGAGGGAAGTGGTCTTTCCTAGTTTTGGAGTTGAGTTTCCTATAATCAATGTAAACTCTCCAGCCAGTGGTCTCCCTGGCTGGCATCAACTCCCCAGAATCAGTAGTAATAAATGTTATGCCTGACTTTTTTTGTATCACTTGGATAGGTGACACCCACTCTAACTCTTAAATGGGATAAATCACCCCTGCATCCAAATGTTTTACTATCTCCTTGAGGACTACCTCCTGCATGTGAGGATTAAGTTTCCTCTGCATCTCCTTTTAGGGTTTTGGACCCTCTTCCAAGTGAATTCTATGCATGCAAACTGAGGCATCAATGCCTCCAAGATCAGCTATTGTCCACTCCATTGCCTTTTTATGCTTCTTGAGAACACTCAATAATTCCTCCTCCTGCTCACTAGTGAGAGAGGAGGAGATAATCACTGGAAGCTTGTTGTTTTATCCTAAGAAGGTATATTTTAATATGCTTGGGAGCTGTTTCAGCTCCAGCTCAGGGGGCTTTCAATGAAAGGCAACAAAGGTGCTTTAATGGTTTGAGGAAGGGGCAACAATGTAGGTTTGTAGCTGGAATGTTGCACTAGGCCCACAGAAGACTCTATTTTGGTGTTGTCATCTGTCATGAGAGTTTGGGCATCCTTCTCAACCCAACTCCAAATATCTTCCAGATCCTCAGTCACATTATCCCAATCAAGTAGATTGGATAATTCTTCTTCTACAAGGCCATCTAGTACATCAATTGCACAGTAGTCCTCAATGTCCATCTGAGACTGCCTTGCAGCATTGTACACATTTAATTAGGCCTTCATGTTCCCAAAGGTCACCTCCATCACCCCTGACCTGCATTGAATGCAAGCATTTATAGTGGCCAAGAATGATCTGCCAATGAAGACAGGAATTGGGGTTTTACTTTTGTAAGGGTCCATGTCCAAAACAAGGAAATTAGTAGGATAGTATAACTTGTCCACCCCTACTAAAACATCCTCCACCACACCCACAAGTCTCCTCTCATACCTATCAGCTAGTTAGAGCACAACTAATGTGGCTTTTAGCTCCCCCAAACCTAGCTCCTCATACATGGAATATGGGAGCAGGTTCACACCGGCCCCTAAGTCTAAGAGGGTTTTACCAATGGTGTGGTTTCCAATTATGCAGGGGATAGTAGATACTCCTGGGTCATGCAATTTCTTAGGTATGGCTATGGACAGAACTGACTCAACATGCTCAACAGCAAAAACATTTTTAGACAACTGCACCCTTTCTTTTCTTTTCTGTGTGCAGAGGTCCTTCAAGAATTTAGCATAGGTAGGGACCTATTTTACAGCATCAAGCAAGGGCAAACTGGTCTTGACCTGCATGAAGGGCTTCATCAATTCCTCTACCTGAGCATTCCCCTTATCAAAAGGAGATGGGCCATCTAATACATAAGAAAATGGTAGCTGTGGGACTGCTTCTGCCACAGCTGCATGCCTAACAATATCATGGTCAAATTTTTTATTTTTTTCTTTTTTAATCATTTATTGTTTGTTGTTGGGGCTCAACATCAGCCCCTTTATTTTGCCCTTGCTAATCCACAATAGGGGATGACCTCTTTGGTTCTTCACCACTCATGTTTCTTTCATTTTCACTCTCCATGACCTCCTCAGTTACCCTGCCCACTAAATTATCAACCACCTAGCCACTCCTCAGGGTAGTGATAGCATTAGACTCCTCATGGGTAGAGGATGCTTCTCCAGTCATGAACTACCCTTTTGGATTGGCCAAGGGTTGGCTAGGCAATTTTTCCTCCCCTCTCCTATTCAAATCATTACAGATTTGACCCAGCTGGTCCTCTATTGTTTTAATGCTTTGCCCATGAGAGTTCACAGTTTGGACTAAGTTCCCCAAATTCTGCATAGATGCCAGTATTTGTTCTTCAAAGGAAGAGGATTTAGGCTGCTGTGGGGGCAAGACCAACTGATTAGGCTGTGGGACAGGAAACTGAAAGTTTTGTCTTGGTAGATATCCTTGGTTAAACTGGTGCTGAGGTTTGTATGGAGCTGCCAACTGTTGCTGCTAGGGCTAAGGGTATGTATCTTATCTCCACCTTAAATTTGGATGGTTTCTCCATGTGTACCCAATAGGTTGAGGCCCATATGCTGGGACAACATTGGCATGCTCCATAACTAAATCAGGGAATTAGTTGGCTGATGGACAATCTTAGAGTAAATGGGTGGGAGTTTGACATATCAGACATGCCTCTTCCACTTGTGCAACCATCCGAGGCTGCATCACATTCATCAATTTGTCAAACTTTAAACTCAAATTGTCCACCTTCCTTTCCAAATCATTTTGCACCTTAACTTCATACATTCCACCTCTAGGGGTGGACTCTTTCACCAATTTAGTAGGGGTCTGGCTGTCATTGCGAGACAGTGACTCCTGCTGCATGGAATTTTCCTCTATGATGTCAAACAACTCCCAAGCTTCATCAGCTGTCTTGTGGAGTTTACTACCACCAAATGAGGCATACACCATATCCCTACTCTTGGGATTAATTCCTTGGTAAAAGACTTGCACCAGTTGCCACTGTGGAATTTGATGGTGGAGGCATTATTTTAATATCTCTTAAAATCTCTCCCATGCCTCATAAAAATCTTCAGTTGAGGGCTGAGTAAATGATAATATGTTTGTCCTCATTTGGCTAGTTTTATTCATGGGAAAGAATTTAGCCAGAAATTGGCTTTGGAGGTCACTCCATGTCTGTATGCTATTGGCTGGTGCTTAGAGAGCCAGGTGCTGGATTTGTCCTTTAGGAAAAAAAGAAGAAGCCTCGATTTGGTGGCTTCAGGTTCCAAGCTAGCAATATTGAAAGTGGTGTAAAGTGCTAAAATTTGGTCAATGTGCTTGTAAGGATCTTCCTTACTGAGCCCACGGAAAGATGGCAACATGTTAATGGTGGAGGACTTGATTTCATAGTTTCCCTCAACTGAAGAGAATTGTATGTAAAAGAGAGATGTGTAATCCCCAGGTGCATTGTATTCCTTCAAGGTTCTTTACCTCTACTCTAAGATGTCCATGGCTCAACAATTTCAGAAGTTAGGGCCATGCCAATGTTGCTCTAAGAACCCTTTCAACCTCAGGATTTGGAGGTTCCAACTAGGGTTAAGGGACCTTCTTCCAAGCATACACGCACAAACTCAACAGGTAAAGAAAATGCTCAGAGCACACAAAAAATTTTCAAACCAAAATTAACAACTCAACAGATTTACAACTAAACTATTAATAGGGCTGAGTTGTAAATACATTTAGTTGTTAATTTTTGGTTTGAAGAACAAATACCGGCATCTATGCATTTGGGGAACTTAGTCCAAATCAAAACTCTCAAAGCATTAAAAAAATAGAGGACCAATAATAAATCTATAATGCTTGACAGAGAGAGACAAATTGCAGTCAATGGTGGCCAATCCAAAAGGGTAGTTCATGACCGGAGAAGCATCCTCACCCATGAGGAGTCTAATGCTATCATAGACTAAAATATAGTACAACTTAGGTCTACTAGAAAGATCAATATCTCCGGCAATGGTGTAAAAAACTTATTGATTTGTTACCAGGTGCTACTGATTATTGTTGTGTGTGTGGAAATAGAATCAGATAAAAAGAGTGAGATGAAAAAAATGGTTATGAAAATAACAACCTTAAGTACACATAGCCTATAAGATACAGGGCTATTGTTGTAAGTTTTAACTAAGTAAGAGTTTGTCCCACATAGATAATGATCTAGAATCGAGAATGGACTATAATAGTAAGCCTCCAGATCTGGCTGCAGATCTGTCAATCCTAAAGAAAGGGAGTTGGGTGTCACAACTATACTAAATTGACACTAAAAGAAGAGAAATAAAGTGTAGTCCTATCCGTAAGAAAGGGTTATAAAGGTGGTGATGGTGTATATTAAAATAACGATAAAAGGATGGGAAGTAAACTACTAGGCCAAGTTCATATTAGTTTTGTAACTCAGATCTAGATCAGCTTTTGTAGGAATCCTTGCTGATGTGCTGTCAAAAAGCTAAGAAAGGAAGAAGAATCCAACTCACTCTTGTGATTCAACCTGGTCCCTTAAGGCTATAACCTGCCCACTTTAATGGTCACGGGCTATCTAATAGGGAGGATCAAAACACTTGAAGAAAATCAGAAAAATAATCTAATAAAATGGAATAGACTGATCTTAAGGCTATCACCTGTCTACTTAAATGGTCACAGATTATCCAATAGATGTCCTCCACCCAACTGATCAAATTAGAATATTAAAACTATTATAGACACTATGTTTGCCAGGCTACAAGCTCCCCAGATCTGTTACAGATCTGGCAGGCATTCATAGGAACAAATAGTTCTTAAAAAACTAGTGGAGACCACAGTTGTTCAAGGGCTATTTGGGGGCTTAAAAGTAGCTAGTCATTGCTACAGAAGGCCTGCAATGACTCAGCTCACATGTCTGCAATCACTACAGAGAAATCAGATCTATCATCTGATATTGTTCAACTAAAATGGAAGGGAGCTAGTTCCTGCAACAACCTCTCACAAGGCTACAAGCTCAAGTGTAGAGGAGAAGAATCCTTCTCAGATCTGTGACTTGGAATCACCTTAGGGCTATAGTCTATCCACTTAAATGATCATAGGCTATCTACAGAGGTTATCCACACCACAGGTGACTGAGATGGAACATGTAAACTGCTACTGCCACCATGGTCCCAAGGCTACAAGGTGAAGCTTCCATGGGCCTTTCAATCAGCTCAAATCCTAAATGCATGCTATAGCCTAAATAAAACTATGGGCAAATAGTAAAATAATAGATTGAATGAACATTTAAAGTATAAATTCCAATGATCAAAATTACCTACAATGCAATTTCTCAAGGCAGCAGCCTTGTGCATAACAACTCATCACAAAATCCCAAAGATTACAAGTCCCATTACAAAACTAAATAAAACTACACCTAATTGCTTACAGAGGACTTAGCCAGCAAGTGCTGGACTAAGAGAGAAGAAATAGGAGAAAAAGAAATGATCAAACCCTAACTCTAGTCTGCTCGAGCTCACCACAGATAGAGGTTGAAGGAGAGATAAAAATTTTAAGTTACAACTGTAGCTTATATACTCAGGCCCTAATGCCTTGGCTTAGAGAAGAGGAAACTCTAATTTTTCTAGCGGATGTGGCACTGTTACACCCTTGGATGCCTTAGGATGTGTGCCTCGAGATCAGGGCCTTGGGATGTATGCCCTAGACCTGGGGAAATCCTTAAAAGGTCCTTGAGTTAAGACTGAGAAATGGATAGCCCGAGCTTTGCGGGTCTGGCATTGGTTCATTAATTCATTCACACACCTATTGCATGCCTCGTGCGGTAGGAATTTGGCTTGGGAGGTTGTTCACTCGTGCAGGTGGGCTTTGGATTATCACGCAACTGATCTGGCTTTGATTGCACTCGCATAGAAGGATTTAAGCTTGTTGCACAGTTGCTCTGCCTTGCAATGATGTCGCGAGGATGAGTTGTATTGCTTGGCTTGCTCATACAGTAGAGGTTCAGGATTTCTTCTCGTGAGGCTGTCGTGAGGATGCCTTTTACTCTCGCTCGGCTTCTTTTCACTCACGCAGCTTGCTCGGTTTAGAGTTGAACTTCTAAGCGCACGAGAGCTGCGCGAGATATTTTCTAGGCGTCCCTCTCCTCCAGAGCCATGCAAGAACTTCACGAGGTTGTTGCTGCTATTTATGCAAATTGGTCTTACGAGGCAGTGCGCATTGCTGCTTTAAAGCTTGATACTCGCGAGAGCTTCTCAAGCTATATTTCTGAAGGCTTAGTGCGCGACTACTTCGCGAGTTCCTTTATGTGTTAATTGCAGTTGAAGTGCATGACTGCTACGTGAGTTCTATTATGCTACATGTAACATCTATGCAAGAAGACTTTGCTGGTGAATTGAATAGCGCGAGGCAGCATCTCAACTGTGCGAGATCAGTCATTTGTTTCTCTGCTGCAATACACATACTTCTGTTGCACCATCCTCCACTCTCATATATGCTTCTCACATCTGCTGAACTTCTTGGGTCCACTTTGACATGCAAACTGGTCACCATGGTGTTCCATCAATCTCTGGCTCAGCTCTCATCCTTGGCTTGAATTCTCTCTCTTCTTGGTACCAAAGGCATGGACTTTGTGTTAAGCTGCACAAGTTATTACTAATTTACAAAATAAGCTAATCAAGAGTTATTAGTCAGCTTCAAGGTCCAGTAAAGGCTAGGTTAAGAGGTGAAAAGTGGTAATTTTCAATGAATAACACATGCTTTGAAACTCCGGAAATTGGACATGTGAAGAACCTAGAACTAAATTAGTCAATTCCCGATGCCTCGAATCATGGCTTGTGTAACCCAAATAGACTAAGAGTCCAGTACGGGCAAGAAAGTATGCCATACATCTTTGTTTTGGTCCAATTTTACATCGAAATGAGTGTCAGGCCCAGAAAGAGCAAATAGAAATTTGGCGAGGTACAGAGGTTCGTCGTGGCGACATGGAGACTCGCCAAGCGTTACCTTGGTTTCAAGGCCATTTCAGCTTGGGCAAATCTTGCCACGGCAAGATGACCTAAGTCATCTGGCACCTGAAGGGCTCGCCGCGACGACTTGTGAACTCGACGCTGCGAGATGACCTAAGTCATTTGGCACCTGAAGGGCTCGCCACGGTGAGACTTGTGAACTCGACGTGGCAAGGTGTACTTTGTTTATGCACTTGGAGTTTTGTGTGTTTTATGCCTTGAGAAGACCTTGATTAGTCCACGTATGATTCATTAATCATTAGTATGTATGTGATACATGAATTAGGGTGTTTGCAAGGACCCATTTGCTAGGGCCCATTTGCTAGGGGATTGACCTTGATTTGCACGCTTTAACTCGCACGAATTCAACACTTGAGGAAGGAGAATTTCGAATGCAAAGTTATATGCTTGACTTGGTCATGGGATACCATCTTTAATTTGATCATGCTTGAATTATAATTTCAATCATGTACTTGATAATTGAAACTCTGCATATGATTCAATATTGTCTCCGTTCATGAACTTGCATGTTTGCTTGACGTCTTGCTTGCATTGGATCCTTGAGTCCAAAATTGAGAAATCAAGATCTGTTGTGATATGATTCGTGTTTGTTTCCTATTTGTGTGAATATGCTATGTGTGGGATGTGTGCAACTGAGGAGTGGAGCCTCCATGAGAGGGGTGGAGTCCCTAGGGTCTTAATCTTGTGTCCGCTATGGACTGCTCAGTTCCCACTACAAGATGCTTTGCCACAAGTCTCTTCTCACTCTTGTGATTAGATGTGAGTGGAGTGGAACCTCCAAGGGAGGGGTGGAGTCCCTAGGGTTTTAACCCTGTGTCTACTACGGACTGCTCTATTCCTGCTACGGGATACTCACACTAATATTATGTGACTCGATTATGTGATGAGATGTGCTATGCTTGATTCTATGATCCTATGTGCTCATTTTGTGCGAGCTCGTTATCCTAAACTTGATATGAAAGTCAGTTCTAGTCTCTTGCATCAATATTAATTTGAATTCGTACGTTTCTCGCATCATGACCTGGCATGTTTATGAGCTCATGTTTTCAAGTACTTGTTTATATGCATATGCTTTTGATATCCTAGGAAATTGCCAAATTATTTTATTTATGCATTTATGTCATGAGTTGGGATGATTGTATATCATTTTACATTGTTTATGTCCCTACTGAGCTTGGATCATTCATCAACTATATGTCACAACTGCAGGAGCTGACCCTGTGAGGAATCTAGAGTAGGAGGAGGATCCTGATTATACTTCGAGAGACGAGGATCTGCTCGAGGAGTATTATTCGTAGTTGTGTGGGGAGTGAATGAGAGATAAATATTTCTTTTTGGGGTTTTGTATATGGTAAGACACTTTGATAAATGTGAATGCTAAGACATGTATTTTGACTCCACTGTTTAGGTGAAGGACAGCCTTCACCGGTGGATATTTTGTGTGGAATTTGATAGATGTAAATATTTAACTTTTGGAGCTCGTGTGAATAGTTAGTTTTAGAATTTTTTTGCTTTCCGCTTTGTCATCCGCTTGCTTGCTTTGATTTTAGATTGTATGGGAGCTTACCAACATTGTGCTTATGGCTCAGTTCTTTCGATCTTTTAATTCAAGAGAATTGGGCTGTTATGTTTTGATCATGTCTCACGATTCAACGGCTCAGATTTTTGGGTAAGGAAATCCAGACTGTCACAGTTACTTACTTTGGCACGTTTTCTTCGGTGCATGCAAAAGGTGTCGTACCAAAATGTTCTATGGTGTATCTTTCCCCTCTTATGTTGTCATTTTTCTTCTGGATGCAGGTCCACATGTTTTCATGGTTTTTTATCTGTTGTAGGTACATATGTTCGTACTTACATAGCATCTTTCTCCCTTGTTGGATTTCTTGTAGCGTTTCAGGGATTCGAGTGTATGCGTCCATCTGTAAGAGATTTATCTGTAGTGACGATGCAAGTTTCTTATGACTTATTGCAGAGTAATGTTCAAATGCAAGATGGTCATGTGAAATTAAATCCAAAAATTTAATCACTACTTCAAAAATTCTCATAACATTTCATTTAAAAGTTAACATCAAGGTTCTACAAGTCTTTCTGCTCACATGAGCATACATCAAGACAAAATAGTCACATCAAAAATCATCAAAACTATTTCTATGGTCCAGGGGTATAAGTCTTAGTTTGTAGCCTTTCTATGTTTGTTGTTAGTTTCTTAATGGTCTTTTCAATATTCTTCAAACGTTTCACATCCTCTTTAAAGTTTACTTCTATGCGCCTTAGTTCTAGCAGGAGTCGTGATCTCCTTTCCAAGTTTTCTCGGAGGTATGTTGGTTAACTGACCTTGACAGTTATCGCCTACGGCCTAGACCCTAAAGATTTTTACTCAGGGTAACGCTTGTTTGTTAGAAGGTGATAGTTTTAGTTTATCAATTAGTCGAGAAAATCTTGTTAATTAAAACCTCTCGAGTATGTGGTCGATCAGAGACTTCTATTTATTACGTCAAATCGACTCAAAGTTGTCAATGTCAATCAATCAATCTATATCATCGTTTATGGTGATACCAAGCAATTTAATCACACCTATCAAGTATCTATAATATGAACATAAATACAATCAATAGCAAAATTGACAATCATATCACATCTAGAAAATTGAGCTATATCAGGATAAATGATGCAAGGAAAAGATCATGACTATATCAATCTATCAAGACCAAATCATATAGCATGTGTTATAAAAGTTCAATCCCTATCAAGCAAGTAGATGGTGCCAAATACTATCAAGAAGTCATGTAATCAAATCCATATCATGTAACCAGATTCATTTTCAAATGAATTTGGGGTCAAAATCAAACAATTGGGATCATATTTGAGCAATCATATCTAGAGAATCAGAGACCTATTTAGGTAATCATGTTCATAAATCAAGACATATTCAAGCAAGTAAAACTATACTCAAGCTATCTATTCAAGCATTCAAAGTCATATTCAAGCAGTCAGAATTTCATATTTAAAATTTGAAGGTAGTTCGAGTCCTTCAAACAAATGATGGTAGTTTGTTTGTATTTTAGATTCCAATTCCCAAGTAGCACTTTCAATGTCCTGGTTCCTCCAAAGTACCTTTACTTGGGGGATAGTTTTAGAATGCAATTGTTCTTTCTGATCCATAATTTCCACGGGTCGCTCCTTCTAAGTCAAGTCTTCTTGAGTTCGATAAATTCTTTTGGAAACAAATGGCTCGAATCCAGAATATATCATCAGTGTAGATATATGGAAGACATTATGTATTTGTGTCATCTCTTTAGGGAGTTATAGCCAATGCGCTCCTGTTCGAATCCTTTCGATTATTGGGTAAGGTTCAATATAATGGGGCTTCAGCTTACATCGTTTACCGAATTCAATCATGCCTTTTGTCAGGGATACTCTAATAAAATCCATTTCCCCAACTTCAAATTCTAGTATCCGGCTCTTCTTGTCGGCAAAACTCCTATGTCGTTCCTATGCGGCTATCAATTGGGATCGAATCAGTTTAATCTTCTCGACGGTGATCTGGACCAATTTGGGGCCAAGTATCTATCTCTCGCCAACTTCTCTCCAACAAAATGGAGATCGACATAGCCTCCCATACATGGCTTCATACGGTGCCATTTTAATGCTGCTCTAATAGTTATTGTTGTAGGTAAACTTGCACAAAGTCAAGTATTGGTTCCAACTTATTTGAAAGTTGAGAGCACTAGCTCTCAGCATATCTTCTAATATTTGAATTGTTCATTCGGTTTGTCCATCAGTCTTGCGATGGTAGGCTGTACTCATCTTAATTTTTTTTCCTAAGGCTTTCTGAAACGATCACCAAAATTCTGAGGTAAAATGGGAATCTCGATCCGATACAATGGACAAAGGAACGCCATGAAATCATACGATTTCGGAAATGTACAATTTGGCTAATTGTTCAAGCGGAGCGGTCTGCTTCATGGCCAAGAAATGTGCTAATTTCGTTAGGCGATCCACGATTAACCAGATCTTATCGTAACCCTTTATTAGTTGTAGGGAGTCCTGTCACAAAGTCCATCAAGATGTGCTCCCATTTCCATTGGGGAATATCTAATGGTTGTAAAGGCCCTGCTGGTCTCTATTGTTCTGTCTTCACTCACTGAAACACCAAGCATCGACAAATGAATTCAGCACTATCCTTCTTCATTCCGGACCACCAATAGTTTCGCTTCAAGTCATGATACATCTTCATCCCTCCGAGGTGAATGGCATATTTGGAATGATGTGCTTCTATCAATATTTTTTTCTTCAACTCGACATCATTCGGAACACACAATCTCCTTCTAAAACACAAGGCTCCGTCAGAAGAAATAGAAAAGTCAGGTAGTGTGCCATCACTCGCCTTTTGTCGTTAGGCCTCTGATTGAGGGTCTAAGTGTTGTACTTCTATCACCTTATTCCTAATCAAAGGCTTCAACTTCAAACTAGCTACTACAAGCTTCAGAATAGTACCATTCAGGGGTGTCATACTACAAGTTAGATGAGCAAGTGTGGAGACATGCTCAGCTTTCCTACGCAGGTCGCCGACAACTAAATTCGCTTTCCCCTTGCGATACCGTATAACACAATCAAAGTCTTTTAGGGTTTCCATCCAACATCTCTGCCATAAATTCGACTCCTTCTAAGTGAAAAGGTATTTCAAACTCTTATGGTCGGTAAAGATGACCAACTTCTCACCATACAGGTAGTGTCACCATATCTTCAAGGCAAACATGACTGCAGCCAATTCTAAATTTTGCATTGGATAGTTTCTCTCATGTTCTTTCAGTTGTAGTGACACATAAGTGATCACTTTTCCCTTCTGCATTAACACGCAACCCAATCCTAAATGAGATGCATCGCAGTAAACCTCATAACCATCACTTCCAAAACAAAGGGTCAAGATTGGTGTAGTTGTCAGCCGCTTTTCAGCTCTTGAAAACTATGTTCGCAAGCAGAGATCCATTCAAACTTGGTCTTCTTCTTAGTCAGTTCCGTGAGTGGTTTCACCAACTTAGAAAACCCTTCCACAAACTGATGGTAATATCCAGTCAGTTCGAGGGAACTACGCACCCCAGTCACACTGGTGGGTCTCTTCCAACTCATCACCGCTTCAATTTTTATCGAGATCAACAGAGACTCCATCTCCGGACACTAATGTCCTAAGAAGGCAACTTTCACCAACCAAAACTCACATTTTGAGAACTTTGCATATAATTGGTGCTCTCGAAGAGTCGTAAGGGTAATCCTCAGGTGTCTCTAGTGTTCTTCTGGGTTCGGTGAGTATATCAGTATATCGTTGATGAAAACCACAATAAACTTATCAAGATAAGGATTGAAAATTTAATTCATGAGGTTCATAAATGTTATCGGGGCATTCGTTAGACCAAAAGCCATGGCTGTAAACTCGAAATGATTGTATTGGGTTCTGAAGGCAGTCTTTGGAATATCTTCTTTGCAAACTTGCAACTGATGATAGCTGGTACATAAGTCAATCTTGGAAAATACTTGAGCGGCTTGTAGCTGATCGAACAGGTCATCAATCCAAGGCAAAGGGTATTTGTTCTTTATCATTACTTTGTTAAATTTGCGATAATCTATGCATAAATGTAGGGTACGATCTTTCTTCTTAATGAACAAGACTAGAGCTCCCTAGGGTGAGGAACTATGTCTAATATACCCCTTATCTTCAAGTTGTTGCAACTACTTTTTCAACTCGTCCATCTCCTTCGGTGCCATTCGATAAGGTGGTTGGGATAAAGGATTCATTTCAGGTATCAAGTTGATTTGAAACTCGATTTCTCAGGGTAGTGGTAAGCCAGACCACTCTTTTGAGAACATGTCTAGAAACTCTCTAATTACAGGGACTCTATCCATGGTGAGTTCAAATTCTTGATGTACGAGATGAGAAGCAATGACAAATACATGTGGTAAAAATGAAGGTTTTTGAATCAATGACAGGAACGTCTCAGGTCGACTAGGAATTTTCAAGGCCAAAGTTTTATCATGACAATTCAGACAAGCATGATGGAATGAAAGCCAATCCATTCCAAGAATAACATCGAAGTCTCTCATGTTCAACAAAAGAGATCGACTTCAAGGGAGTGATCCTTAATATCTAGGGTGCACGAGAGCTACAAAGTCTGAATCTTGACATGTTCACTAGTAGGAGTAATTGCATACCATTTTTGAGTAAGTTTCATAGGTTCTATTCTTATCTTACTAGCAAAAGAAGGGGAGATAAATGAATGAGACGATCCAGGGTCTATCAAAACTTAAGGTAATTGCTGAGAAACAAACATCATACCTGCAATGACGACAGGGGATGCTTTCGCCTCTCCATTTGATCAAAGCATAAACTCATCCTTGAGTCACTGATTTCTTCCCTTTAGCTATCTCTTGCTTCACTTGACAAGTCGAGCAATCTCTCATCATATGTCCTTTCTGACCACAGATGAAGCAAGCGCCTACTGCCAAACGACAAGTCGTTGCGGTATGGCTGGTTCTTCCACAATGCTGGCAGGGTCCTACCACAGATTTTGGTTTCTCCACAGGGGCTACTACCTCAACCTTCTGTTTCTTCTCCCTAGGTTTCTCTTCCTTCTTAGTTTGGGGGCTATGTCAGGATTTTCCAATTTGAATTTTTTGGTTGTTTCGATTCCTCATCTCATGACTTGCAAGGAACTCAATGTTCTTGGCCTTGATCACCATTGTCGCGTAAGTTTCCAATTGGTATGGAGACATAAAGTGATGGATGCTAGGTTTTAATCCTCTTTTGAACCTCCTTGCCTCCCATTCCTCATCTTGGACCAATCGAGTCGCATAACGAGTGAGAGAATTAAACTAAATGTTGTACTGCCTGACGTCCAAAGCTCCTTGTTCTAGCTCAAAGAATTCAGTCTCCTTCTTCTGTCGCTACGCCTTAGTGAAGTAAGGTTGATGGAATAAGCTCATGAACCGCAACCACAAGATAGGGAGTTCGTCTGACGAAATTCCCTCCATAGTCATCGCCCACCAGTTTCTAACTTCTCCTTCAAAGAGAAAGGTCGTCAGTTCGATCCACTCAGATTCAGGACATCGTAGAACCATCAATAATCTTTCAACTTTCTTCACCCAACTGTCGACTAGCATCGGTTCACAAGTCCCCATAAGCATTGGTGGCTTCATCTGCTAAAAACATTCCACCATTGAACTTCCTCGGTCTTGATTTATGGTCATCGTAGCCATCATTCGCTCCATGTGTCGATACAAACTGGCCCAAGGTTAGGAACATCCTCATTGCAATTACTCTCCTGAGATGACGGTTCAGGAGAAGCTGGTTATTCGATTCTTCTAGTGGTCACCATCCTAAGGGTTAAGTAAAACACATAAGAGTCTCATCTAAAGAAGAAATATTATCTACGAGAAGTATCTTAGTTTTTCTTTTTATAGAAGTTATGCACATCAATCAATCACATATACTATTACGTATATTAATTTAGTTCAAGTTATAGTATTTCACCAAACCTTCTAGAGAAATATCCATTAGCCAGTTCCATCCATAACAGGTTTCAGTCAGAGGTGTCAGTCAGACTAGGATCATGAACTTCAAAAGATATTAAGATGTCCTAACTGTGCCATGTGCAAATTTCAAAATTCTTTAGACTCTGTTCAACTTCAGAAACTCGAATCTTCAAAAACCAATTTGAGAAATCAAGTAAGAAGTTTTATATTCTTTATGCTTTGATACCAAAAACCAATAGAGTGTCACGCCCCTCGCACCTGGCCTCACGATCTGTTAGCGGCGCCTATGATAGCGGGCACGGCGGCATCCATATTCATGTTCGTATATTCCTAGTTCAACTTCCTACTTTGTCTCTCATTTTCATGTGAATCGCCGCATTTGTTTTTTCTAACTATCACTGAAATACTTTTAGTGTGAAACAATTTATCTCATTTATCAAAGTAGTCGTGGAAACATCTAGTTAAACATTATCAATTAAACTTTCCATTTTCGTTAACCTGAGCGGGCATATTCGGGTTTACGACTTGATCGGAACAAATTTCCAACGAGTAAGGAAATATAATTAAAATAACTTTAAAAGACTTTTTCACAAGTAAAACTTGAAAAGATCGATGTTTATACAAGCCCAATTACAAAATTATAACAATTGTTTCAAAAGTAATGGACTTAAAAACAAAACCAAAACAAGAAGGAAAGATCCTATCAAAAGCCAAGTGCATTTGCTGGTAGCTCTATAGTCAAAATGAGCTTTACACTTTCAGCTTGGTTGATCACTCCGAAATCCTTCCTTTTCCAACTCCTCTAACCTTGGCTAGGCAGTTGCTGACTGGCCTCTGAGATTTTTGGGTCACGAAACGACCGTAAGCGATGAAGCTCAATAAAGTCTTAGTTAGCGTTGTAATAGGTTTCTAGTATAAGTAGTATACAAATATTCCATAGGTGCATGTGCAAGTGGGGTTTTCAGCAGTTGTGAATATAACAAATTTTCAAGCAAAAATTCTAAATACATGTAACACAAGCATAAAGCAATTTTAATACAAAGGTAAACATTCACGAAAATAATAGCAGTTCAATAATATCCAATTCATAACTAAGTAGGAAATAATGTGATTAAGGAGCTAAGCATGAAATTATACTCTACATATTACGAGCACCATAATATTGAGGAAAAGACTTACAACTATGATATTATCAAATAGAAGTTATAGTTTCCTTTATGATTCATCCGAGATGATCGAGCGTAATTTGATTATTTTATATATTAGTTGATTATTGTTAATTTTATTAAATATGAGTTAATTATTAGTATCTTTCATTTAATTCGATATTGATACCAAACACCAACCATGGTCTTGTCTGTATTCTGTATGCCAATGTTTGTACGAATAAGGGCCAGCACTCTCCGCCGTTTAGCCAATCAATACAAGGATCAATGACCCTGTTGGACTAACTAGACCTAATCCTCAGTGTATATTTCTATAACCCTTTCATATACGAGGCGCTCATACGAGCCTGTTCGTGAGAAAAGCGATCAGCTATGTGAGGTTCTGTACATGTCTGTATGGTATCGTCTTTCTACTTTCAAATTTTTTATTTTCGTTGCATTATTCATCTTTCTGTATTCAAAATGTTGTATGCTTTACACATTTTACGATTCTATCTTTCATGTACTGTATTCATATTTCTATATCCTGTATTCTCATTTTTGAGGTTCTATATCATGTATCCTCATTTATGAGGTTCTGTATCATATATCTTCATTTCTGATGTTCTGTATCATATGTTTCTGTATCATGTATTTCAGTATCATATTTTTGTATTCACATGTTTTTGTATTTATTTATATTTTTGTCTTTCATGTACTGTATTCCAAACTTCGTGTTTTACACATATTTAAGAGTCTATTTGTCATGTACTGTATTCTAAGCAGTTTCAAGATTCCAACTTTATGTTCAAACATGTTACTTTCAATCATTTCCTTTCAAGCATTTCAGTATCCTATTTCAATCCTGTCTAAACATGTTACTATCTATTAATCATTTACATTTCAAGCAATTTATTTCATGTTCAAGCATGTCATTATTCTAGCTATCATTCATTTCAAGCATGTCATTTCGAGTTCAAGCATGTCACTATTCTAGTTATCATTCATTTCAAGCATTTCATTTCGAGTTCAAGCATGTCAATATTCTCGCTATCATTCATTTCAAGCATTTCATTTCGAGTTCAAGCATGTCACTATTCCAGCTATGATTCATTTCAAGCATGTCATTTCGAGTTCAAGCATGCCACTATTCTAGCTATCATTCATTTCAAGCATTTCATTTCGAGTTCAAGCATGTCACTATTATAGCTATCATTCATTTCAAGCATGTCAAGCATTTCATTTATAGTTTATGTTCAAGCATGTCACTATCAATCAATCATTTTTCGTTTCAAGCATTTCACTATAATGTATAAACATTTCAAGTCCGGGTTTCAAATGACTTGATCTTAAGGGAGGATCTCGTCGGCTTACACTTATATCAAGTGTTACCTCAGTTTAAAGTCCAAAGGAGGACTTATGTTTATCGTCGTCGATAATAAAACTCGGTTGTCTCTAGCGATATTTGAGGCATCACGATGTCTGTTTCTTGAAATCATATTTATTCAAGTTAACTAACTGACTGTTCAAATATGGGTCACTTATCTTACTTATTCTATGGTTTCGGTATGGCCTTAGGTCCAATGAGTTATAGATTATGGTTCCAAATGGATCCAATAAGTTATAGATTATGATTCCAAATGGGTTTAATAAGTTATGGATCCCAGGGGTCCAAAGAGTTATGGATCCAAAGGGTCCAATGAGTTATGGGTCCAATAGTTCCAATGGGTTGTGGGACCGATGGGTCATTTCCTATGTGATTCAGGTCTTTACTAGATTTAAAACTAGGCATACGAGCCTTTCCAAGGTCCGGGCCAAGTGTGTCCAGTCTTTATGACCCTTTATAAAAATGTCTTTGACTGGGCTCGTACATTAGGAGACCAGCTTAGACTTGTCGAGCCATGGGTCGGGTCTTTATACTAGCTTCTTGTTCTCTTTGCCTATCCTATTCACTAAGGGTTTAGGATTTGGTCCTTATTGGGTCATCAAAGTTAGGTCTTTGACTAGGTTGACCAATTTCACATGGGTCTTATCACAGGTTGGATTCATGGTGACCATGTGATTGGGCCTATTTCGAAAAGCCATGGGTCTCGGGTCAAAATCCAAGTACTAGGCATTTATTCCATATATATTCAAATCCTTAATAGAATGACGGACAGCCTATAGTAAATTTGCCGCCATTTTCGACTCCGATCAAATTTTCAAGTGCTTCCAAAACTGAGGTGAAGAGAACTGATAATGGCATCTTTCCCAAGTGGTGGCACTCAAAAATATAATCAGGGCTGATAATGGCAGACAAATCATCGAGGTCTGTCCTGTTTTATTAGGATTTTAGGCCAGATGTAGTGGGTCCCAGTGTCGGGTCCATAACATTTAGCGCCGACAAGAGAATTAAGCACCTAGTGGCTCTTTGGAAAGATCCACGAGTTACCCATCTTTTTCATTTATATTTTATGGTTCCAAAGTCAAGGGATCAGGATGTAACCAGGTTCATCTGATCGCAGGTCGGATCTGTTTTCTGGATGGATGTCATTTGCCAAAATTTTGCACTGCAATTTTTCTGATTTTTTTGCCGTCAAGTCTGATATAATCGTGGTGTAAAAATTTTCCCAGGCCTTAAGGACAACCCAGGATCCAAGTTTGCTTAATCCCAGATTTTTTCGATAAGTTTTTAGGCACGGAAACCATAGCTTGTTACAGTTCTGTTTTCAGGTGCAACAGGACAGCTTTGCCTTCTTGTGTTCCGGGTGCCTTAACATTCAAACCGTACAGGTTTCGGGTGTGAAATTTTAACCAGTCATCGGGAACCCTCTTAAGTATTTTCCATAATTTTTAATGAAATTTTCAAATTTTATTTCTATTAATCTGCTCACTGTTCTGAGGGCAGATTTCTGTGGCTGCAAGGTCCACTGACTTGGGCCTACGATGGGGTCCACCTAGTCGTCCATCCAATGCCACATTTCTCGGGTCTCAGTCCAGGATATTCCTAATTTAATCCCATTTCCATCGGGATCAAGTTTTGGGGTCATTTTGATTAATGAAGTGGCTGTAAACACCTGCTGGTACTTTACAATAAGATATCGGATTGGGCTTTAAGGGCCATCCGATCTAGCCTAACCTATCGCATATTTATATTTTCAACAACCCATTTTATTTTGGAAAACCCTTTTTATACAACTTTAATTTTCTAAAAATCCTTATTTTGATCAACTTTAAATTCTCTTTTCCTATCCCTCACAATTATAACCTATCCATACATCTAATCCTATCCACGCATCTAGTACCATTAAAATTTTATAATCAATCATATTGTTTTGTGATCAGCAAGATCATTCTTGTTCATCAAGGAATTCAACCCTTGTTCAAAATTTCATTGGCAACTCAAGTACAAATCCATTTATATCAAACAAATTGAGCTATCTATAGGTCTAGTCAATCAAGACCATTCATTTATCATGATCAATCAGATTAAAAGCAATAATTTTCTAATATCTATCATGAATCATTTATTAAGAATATCATGAGATATCAAGTCTACTTCTCTTTGAAAATTTCCTTGCAAAACAAGCAACTATAGTACACTATATCATAAAATAGCGCTACTAAGCATCTATATCCACTATTTGACCTAGAAATCTGTGAATGTAAAAATGAATCCCAGAGATCACAAACTAATAATTATGACCTATAGTGCCTATATTATTCATCCATAAGAATAATTTATTTTAAAATGTATTGTATGATCAAGAAAATAAAAAAATATCAATTTTTCTACACTTTGGTGTATAGTGGTCAAAGTTGACCACATCAAGACCATGGGATGGCCTTGCATGATCACACAGATCACAAGCTTGGAATCCCAAATCACTGGTCCATTGTGTGACCAAAATCTTTGAGATTCTAAATTTAAAAACTATTTATTTTATTAAAACACTAGAAAATCCAGGAAAACACTAATTTTTTAAGATTTGATCTTTTTGGTCAATCTAGACCATTAGATGGCCTTGCATATACACAAAGATCACATGTGTAGACACCCAAATTTGGCCCAAGGCCCGATCGAAACAAATTTCGAGAGAGGCGCATCTCCGAGCTTTGGACGGCGTGTATGGAACACTTAGGAACCTTTTTGAAACCTTAAAAGTCATTCCAAACCCTTAGGAATCACCCTAGATCCTTTTGGAACCTTCCCAAACCCATAGAAATCAACCCCAACCCTTAGAACCTAAACTCAGCTTTCCCGAGCAATGATGAAGAGTGGTGCACCGAGACTGGCTGTGACCTTCTACTATGATCAAATCTCATACAATTGAAAAGTAGAAGTCATCAGCTTTCCAACGGGCCAAGAATCACCCCAAGCGGAGTTGTACACAAGAAGATATTGTGTTCCGAAGTGCAGGGCCAAAATGGTAAATACATTATGGAATCCCCTAGAGATGTACTATAGGTGGGTCCCTCACGAGCAGTCGACTTCCCAAGCCATTGTTCCAGCACTATAAAACTGTATATATGCTTAGCGCAATTAATAGTTGAGCCAGGCATATGAACAGTGACCCTAGGTTTTTGCCTCAAATTTCATGATTGGGGTTTGACTTGTTGACCACCTCGACCTTTGGAGTGTATTTTGATAGTTCTATTGCACCCATTTACTATCTATGTGCAACTCCTTAAGTGATTTAAAGTCTCATCCTATAATCTACCATTAGAGCAACTCTTCACATTTTTCAAGGCTCCAAAAATCTTAGGAAACCTTAGATGGCCCATAACCTAATTGCTAATCCCAATTAGCCTCTAAGAAACCTCATAACCTCTCCTTTTCCTATAAATAGAGGGACACCCCCCCTTGCAAATGGCTTGAAATAATTTGAAATTAAGAGATTAAGGAATCCCTTCTCTCTCTCTCCTCTAGTGCACCATTCCCATACAAATTTCATAATTCAAAAAACTCCTTTAGACATTAGCATTTCACTAAAAAGCTCTAAGTTAGGTGTGTGTTACCCCCTAGCCTTCCTTCTCTACCTCTTAGTAATCAAACCTTAGGAGTTACAACCCCATTCCATACCATACAAGCCTTCAAAAGCTCACTGAAGCAAGCCAACGCAAGGCTCCACAGTGGTGCAACAAGGGTCCGAGAGCTCCGACTCCCTCCTCTATTCTTCTAACTTCTCGGTTATTCCTCCATCCTCCCATTTGTGTCATTACGCTGCCGAATTTTTAATAGGAACGGAGGGGCACAAATAAGATTTTAAGACCCATTTGGGCAAGAGGAAGCCTTTTTCATTTTTTTTATATTATTTTTATTTTGGTCATTAGTAGAGACCACATTAAGCAGGTTGATTTGGTGCCTAATACCTTCCCAATTGATAAATGAAGTCCCTATCCAAGAGCCTTTGGCGTAGACCGGTTTCAGAGTTATATTTATGCACTTTAGTGCTTATAAAAATGATCTAGGTTTCTCAGGACACCAAAAGCTTCGGGTGGCGACTCTATATTTTCGTTAGTGAGTGCATCGTCATGACAGGATTGTCAAAAATCTCACGGTTGCACAGATGGCGACTCTGCTGGGGATTGCTTGTAGAGCTTCTCCTTGAAGTTTTGGCTCTTTTTCATTGTATGTGTTTTTTATTTTTACTAACTTTTTGTTCATTTTTTGCTTATTGTTGAGCACTGAAATATACCACTTTCTACCCCTTAACTGACCTATGATGGACCTTTGAGCTTATTAATAATGTCTTTTAAGTGTGTTTTTATAGATAACAGCAAAATAAGAGCTTAACGTTGCAATCCATGCTTTTGAAGCCAAGAAGAAGGAATTTTGTGTTTAGTAGTGGAGCTGATGGATTTATTGAAAAGGCACCATGGTGGTTCACACCATTGGGGCTTTTTAGCATGCTTTGGGGGCCTTGAAGACCTGCTATGAGAGAGAGTGGTGAAGCCCAAAGGTTAATGAGGTGCTAGCATTTTGTGTTTGTAGCAAGGCAGCACCTTGGATGGAAGATAGCAGGAAATCAACACCTCAAGGCATTTTATGCGAACATCTGTAGAGCAATTAAAGTGGCATATTACAGATACAACATTAATGCACTCGAGTACTTTAAGTGTTAAAGTTCATATACTCAAGCTAATGATGGAAGCCCATGACCAGCACAGCTACAAACTTGAAGAATTCGAGCAGTTTAGAGGGCTGGTGCAACCTCTCGAGTGGTTTAAATGCATGATTTAGTGAACCCCCCGAGTGGTTCATGTTGAAAACCAACCCCTCGAGTAGTTTAAAAAGATAAGATCCAACCTCTCGAGTGGTCGGTTGAACCCCACAAGCTAGTATGTGCTGAAATCAAGCTACAGTGCTGAAAAAAGGTTAAAATTGAACCTGTCGCAACCTATCGAATGGATGTTTGAACATGTCGCAACCTATCGAATGGTTGTTTGAACCTATCGCAACCTATCAAATGGTTGTTTGAACCTGTCGAGAGGTTCTGATGCTGAAAGTGAACCTATCGAGCATCCTGTCGAATGGCTGAATGAACCTGTCGAGATCTTGTCGAATGCACACCTGAAGCCCATTCAACCTGTCGAACAGTTGCCTGAGCCTATCAAGATTGAAGTTCTGAAGCTCCAACCTATCGAATAGTTGCCTGAACCTATCGAGATTGATGTTTTGAAGCTCCAACCTATCGAGGCACAAGTTTCAGCCATCTATTTCACACTTTAGGGATATTTTGGGGATTCCAATGGTTTTAGGGCACACATCCCAATGTCCCACACATCATAGGGATTTATCTCAGGTTCCATTAGCAAACATCAGTGGCCGATAGGGGCATTTTTGAGAGCTGCAAAGACACATCAGCTGGGCATAAAACTCTGCACATGGGTGTGAACTAATTGTTAGCGGAAAACAAATTAGCTTCAACTGGGCGTAAATAAAACCAGATCCCTATCTCTTCTCTGATTGGTTGAAACTCTTAAGCATGGATTAAGCTTAAACTGAAATCCTCTCTTCTGATTGGCTGCAACTGAAGGCACATGGATCGATGCATATGTATAAATACCCATCTATTTTGCTATTTTTCTTTAGCAAGGAAAGTAGGAATAAAGGAATAGCCTGAGTTCTCCTTAGCTCATTAAGGTTTAGTTTTAGGTTTTATTTTTCCTTTTTTTTCTTTCCTCTTCTCTCTCTAATCCAGCCTACTGGATTAGATCTAGGTAGCAGCTCAAGGTTTTATCTTTCCTTTTTTTTCTTTCCTCTTCTCTCTCTAATCCAGCCTATTGGATTAGATCTAGGTAGCAGCTCAGATCTGGTTTGTAATTGTAATTTCGGCGTGAAGAAATGTGGATCGATGCACAGACTACAGATATGGGAACAAATTTATTGTAAGTTATTTTGTTTGAAGCAATAAATTATTGATTTTAAAGCTTAGTTAAATCTAAAGATCTTGTGGTCCCATTAGATTCTCGATCAGATTTGTGTAGAGGAGTTTGTTAATCAGCTCACCCACTTAACTGGTAGATCTCTTGATGACAATCTGATATCCCTGGGTTTGATATGCCTATGGGTGTCTATGCCTATGGCCTTGCATCCACAGCATCTATAGTGATTATCTTGTTTTGATCGAAGCCATTAGAATGGAGGAAATATATTGGATGATCTGTGACCATTTAAGTGGACAGATCATAGCCATAAGATCAATCCAAACTAGGGATGGAGGAAATCTATTAGATGATCCGTGACCATTAAAGTGACAGATCATAGCTTTAAGATGAATCCAAACCACTGGTCTAGATCAGATTCTTATACCTTGCATTTGTGCTTGTAGCCAAATGAAGGATGGCTGCATATCCTCAGATCTTGATCGGTTTTGCAATGAAAACCAGGCCCTAGCTGTCTATTTCTCACCATTTGATCTTTATTTTTTCATCCATCTTCCTCTAACTTTTAGTTTAGTTTTATTTCAGTTCTATAGATTAGATCTAGTGACACCCAAAAAGCTCTCTTTCTCCTTAGAATGGCCAGATTTGTAGCCAGATCTGGAGGTCTACTATACACCTTCTAGGTTTAGATCACTACTCCTTGTGGGATAAACTCTTACTTATTAAAACTTGCTACAAAGGACCCTGTATCTTGCAGGTCTAGGATATTTTAGATGTACTGAATCCATCCTTTATTTTGACTTTATTTTGTCTTTAGCATTACACAATAAATCAACACACTAGAAATCCCCAACACTTACCCCTACGATTCCGTCAATTTTTTACTTATCCCTACTTTTTCGTCATTTACACGCCTTAGCCGATTGGCGGGCCTATTTGAGCTTTGTCATTACTTTTATTTATTTTTCATCATTTACATGCCTTAGTCGATTGGCGGGCCTGCTTGAGCATCATCTTTACTTTCATTTATTTTTCGTCATTTACATACCTTAGCCGATTGGCGGGCTTACTTGTGCATTTTAGACGCTTTAGCCATTTGGCGGGCCTACGTGAGCTTTTAATTTCCTATCAGTGGACACCGGCCCGTAGAGGTGGCACGGGACTATTGCCACCCGTTTTTGAACTTTAAGCAAATTCCTTTAAAATCTGAAATTAAAATTTAACCAAGAAGGGGGACTTAATTAAAGTTTTACGGGGGTAGATTTTCAAGGGTTGGGATTTTTTAGGCAAATATACAAATACCCGGTTCTTAGTACGGCGACAGCCCCTAGTGGTGATGATTCGAAAAAGAACCACCCCACGTAGTATCTAGAAAGCGCTTGCGCTGGAGGTATATCGGGTGGGTAACCTATCCAGTTGCGAAGCCTAAAACCTTGGTGAGAGCGTTAGCAGAATCGAAAAAGCCGTGTGTCCTTTAGGCACGGAAAGGAGGGAGACAAAAAGTGAAGAAAAAGTCCTAAGGGGCATTGCCCCGACCCCCCACTTAGTGGTTTTTAGACTCCAGATAAATCCTACACCCTTGACAGCCAAAATGCCCTCACCGGTCTAGAGAGGTCGCCCTCTTATTGACTTTTATGAGGGATCGGGTTGTCACGTGCATTTCGATGCCCTTACATAGATCAAAGGATTTCCTTTGATTCTTCAAAGGTGATCTGAATCCCACAGTAGGAGGCATTGGGGGTGTGAACACCATCCAAAAAGGCAGTTCTCATCATCATCATTCAAAAATCACCACCAAATGAAATAATTTAAAAAGTCAAAAACCCAAGAAAAATCCAAAAAGAGAGCTTGTGGTGCCGGAACAACGGCATCGCCTTATCCTCCATCATCACGTAGGGGTAGGAGAAGACGGGTTTTTGGTCCTCACCCGAGGAACCCGTACCCAACCCGCCAACAAACCATGTCTTGGGTGGTTGATCCAACCTACACCGATCCCGATTCATCCCCACCACACTCCCTAACTCATTCCCACATGGAGGAAATCCCCATTTCTGATTCCCCCGCCCAAACCCATTTCAATGTTACCAAACCATTCGGTGCACCCATATTTCCATCTACATCTTCCACATTCTCTGAAAATCCATCCCATTTTCCCCCATATCTACTCCAAATTCACCTTCCACATCCACCCAACAAACACCCCACTTCCCTTCATCCACCCTAAATCCAACCCAATTCTCCACATCAACCCAAAACTTATCCCACTTCTCTTCCACATCTAACATGCCTAATTTCCCCATATTTTCCCAAAATCCAACACCTCATTCTCCATCATTTTCCCAAATCATACCCCATTTTTCCATACCTTCCCAAAATCCAACACCCACATTTACCCAATCTATGTCAAACTTTCCCCCATCCACATCCATCCAACAAACACCCCATTTTCCTCACACATCCACTCCACATAGTGTCAATTCTCCCTCCACATTAACCCAACATACACCACATTTTTCCCCATCTCCCATGCCTAAATTTCCCTACACATCCACCCAAACTATATCCCATTTTCCCTCCACTTCAAATCCAACCATATCCCATTTTCCTCCCACATCCATCCAAAGTTCAATCCCATTTCCCACCTTCTCCACATCACCACCCTATTTTCCCCACACATGCAACCAAACTATCTCCCAATTTTCTCCATCCATACAAACCATGCCCAATTTTTCCGCATCCATCCATACCATTCCCAATTCTCTCACATCAATCCAACAAGCCCCTAATTGTCCCACACCCATCCAACCAACACCCCATGCACCCCAATTTCCCTCCACATCCAATCCAAAAATTTCCCCCACATCCAATCCCAACTACCCCCATTTTCCCTCATACACCCAAGCCATACCCCATTTATCCCAATCCCCTCCAAATACATCCAATTCTCCCTCATTCACCCAAAATCCACCACATTTCCCTCCATCTACCCGGGTCATGCCCAATTTTCCTCCCCCATCAACCCAAACCATGCCCAATTTTCCCTCCAATCCAAATGCTCCCCATCTTCACACATTCACCTAAAATACACCCCACTTTCCTTCTACATCCAACATACCCGATTTTCCCCCATCCTCACAAACCATGCACAATTTCCCCACCTCTACCCAGGTCATGCCCGATTTTATCAGGGTCATGCTCAATATTTTTCACACATCTACATCATCCACCCCCCAAATACCCTCAACTGAACCACCTCCAACCAATCCCTCTCCAATGGCCATGATGGATGAGATGGTCTGAGCTTAAACTAGTTGGAAAGCCTCCCAAAACATCCCCCCTCATTCTCACCATACATCCTCCAACCCATCATCCATATTCCCAAACCTTCATGCTTCATTACCTCAAACCCACCAAGGCCCAATAGCCCAAACCCCCATCATCCAGACCCATCAAGCCCAATGGGTCAGACAAATCAAGGCTCAATGAGTTAAAATCATAAAAGGCCCATTGGGTTAGACCCACCAAGGGCCCATGGCCCAGACCCATTAGGGGCCCATGGCCCAAACCCATCAATGGCCCATGGTCCAAACCTATCATGACCAAGGCTTTGTGGCCCAACCCTCCTAAGGCTTCATAGCCCAAACTCAAGCCCAACAAAACCTTGGAGCCTCACACCTATACCCTTCACAATTCTTCCAAAGCTTCACCCATTCACAACCCTCATACCCCGATCAAACCCATGCCTTACATCAACCCCAATTCACCCATATCCCTACATCCCAAAGTTAGCTTCAAACCCTCCCCCATGCTCAATGGCCTCATCAGGCCCCACTCCAATCAAACTTTCACTCATCCCATCATCCAACAAACTCTCCCTCATCTCCAATGGACTCACCCAACCCCCATCTAGGCCATCCCCACCCAATCCATGCAGCACCAGCAAGAGAATCTTGCTCTCACTGCACCCTACATAGACCAGTATTATGAAGAGGACGAGATAAGAAATAGTAGAGCCTATGCTGGGGCTTTGACCAGCCTTAACCCTCCTCCTATTATGTCTCACCCCTTGGTAGCCCAAAGTGAAGTCCAACCGACTACTGAGAAAGCAGCTCTCATGTCCAAAGAATCATAACAACTAAAAGAATAGTTAGACAAAATACAAAAGCAGCTGTTGAAAATGGGTGGTGCTGAAATCCATGCCACAGACTTCACAGATTTGTGTCTGTTTGCTGAGGTCCCCTTACCTTCTAAATTTAAAATGCTGACTTTTGACAAGTACAATGGCACTGACAATCCTATTGCACACCTCAAGTCCTACAGTGGGGACATGTGCTAATATGGAGGGGAGAAAAAACTATTGATAAAGGTCTTTCAAAAGAGTTTGACTGGTTTGGCCTTGAGATGGTTCACATCTTTGGAACCGTCTATGATAAAAATGTGGAAGGATCTAACGCACTTGTTCAAGAATAATATGTCTATAATATAGACATCGAACTGCGTAAGTTAGACTTGGCTCGATTAAGGCAGAACTCAAATGAGACCTTCAGTGATTATTTGGGGCATTGGAGAGCACTAGTAGCTCAGGGCCGAGACAGGATACCTGACAATGAATAAATCGAGATGATTTCTAAGAATACCTTGCCAGTAATTTCAGACTTTTTAGTATACCAACAGCAGTCCAGCTTTGCTGATCTGGTAAGGAACGTTAATCGCTGTGAGGACACCATCAAGGAAGGTCGTCTGAATTAAAATATACCAAGTGGAGCCAGTGGGATTAGAAGATTTTCAAAACAGAGAAATGATAAGAGAACCAGGGCTGATGTCCAAAACATTGTCAATACCAGGCCTAATAATAACATAACTCCATTCCAAATTCAAGTAGCACAGCCAGCGCTAGTTAGAACTAAGCAGATGCAGAGAACAGGGAATGGGTAAGGAATGCAGATGACTCAGAAATAGAGGAGAGCCCGCTATGACTAAGTGTTTGCACCCTTAGGGCAATCTCTAAGTATACTTTTGCCTTTATTAATAGAAAAGGAATTAGTTACTATTCATCAACCGCAATCTCCTCCTCACCCGATCCCAAAGAATTATTACCCTAATACCCACTCTAATTTTTATCAGGGTCCGGTGTTAGTGCACGCTTTTTTGGGGTTCCTCTTGGTCCCCGTTAAATCAGTGGCCCAATTCTATCCAAGTGGACTCTAGCGATGCGGCATTTGGAATGTTAGAAATAAAATAAAATAAAAGGAGGGAGGTTTTCTAGGAAGATTCCTAGTTTGTTGCGATCGCCAGCTGCAGATATTTAACGACACTGTAACACGTCAGTCATTATGCTTTAGAGCGGGTGTGAGTTACTTTTATACTGAATCATCTGCCTACGAAGTAGTTATGGCTCTTCCTTATAGTTTAGATGGTTCAGTTGTCCTTTTCTTCCCTGTTACTATTGTAATTCAAATCGGTTTAGATTCCCTAATTTTATTGTGAGTCTAGTGGTATAGGTTTATTATAATGATTTAATCTAACATTATAATTCTATTAGGTGTCTAATTAATATAGTTTCCTAATCCTATTAGAATTCTAATTAATTTAGTGTCCTAATACTACTATAAGTCCAATTAATACCAGTCTCCTGATTGTACTAGGAATGCAAACATGTTAATTTTGATAAAACTTTAATTAAATAAAGCATGCTGATCGTGCTAGAATTCTAAGTAAAGCAATTATAATAATTCTATTGTAATTCTAATTGAAACATGGAACTAACTTTAATAGGACTCTAATTCAAGCAATGAATTAATTTTATTAAAATATAATTAAAACAAATAAACTAATTTTATTAAAAATCTAATTGAAAAGAAGGAACTAATTTTTCCTAGGATTAGAATCAAAGCAATGTATTAATTTTACTAAAACTCTAACTAATAAAAAAAGAGAATTAACTATATTGGAATCTAATCAAGCAACAAATTAACTATGCTAGAATCATCTAATTAAAAGAGAGGAACTGATTTTATTAAAATTTCAATCAAAGCAATTATTCTAGGGATCTAATTAAAATAGAGCATGTAAATTAATTATACTAAAAATCTAAGAAAATTATGGACTTGATTTTCTAATTCTAATTAAAGCAATAAAACAATTCTAAAAAAAGGGGTTTTGGGCCCACTATGCTAAGGAGGATTGGCCTCCTTCCTGAGTACCCTCCGTAAGCTCCTTTGGACAAATCGAGTGGCTGAGATTAAGGATAAATTGGATTTTTGGATTATGAAATAGTATTTTTCGGATTTCTGGAGTCATTTTTGGATTATAATTAAGAATTAAATTATAAAACTATGATTGTAGAAGATTAAATTAATGTTTGAGATTTTATAAATATTAAATTAAGGAATTAAAACTAGAATTTAAACTTTTAGGACTGAATTCGAGTCCGAAATCAGAAAAATCGGGCCGGATGATTAAGGACTGGTTCTAGAAACTATGAACTAGAACAAGAGATTAATGATAGGATTAGAGATTAAGATTTTAGAACAGAATTGAGTCTATGGTTGGTGGATTGGGCCGTCAGATCAAGGACTGCTTCTAGAAACGAAGAACTAGAACCAGATATTAAAATTACGGTCCGAAAAAGGGTGCTACGGCCTATGACTGAATTAATATTAATAATTTAAACTAAGATAAGAAAATCTTAAGTCTAAGAACTAAGAACAGCGGTCAAAAATTAAAAATTACCTAAGGTCGATGCTGCGGAGAGAAATCCTGAAGGTTCGATGCTTGAGTCATGGCTAGGTTGCTCTATGGGTTCGTTATCGGAGTTCTCTGGTTTTGAAATCCTAAAAAAATTTTGTTCTCCTAAAATTCTAGCCTCTCTGTGTTGTGTTGTGTGTGGGTCGAATTAAAAAAAATCGTTTATAGGCTTTTTTCTAATTAAAAGCCCTGTTTCAGGCGTTTAACTGGATTGCGCGTCAATTTCGCGGTGCTTAACCGTTTTGAGTCAGTCACCGACTCAGTGAGCGATCGGCTGACTTGCTCAGTGAGTTTCCTAGTTCTAACAATGTTATAACTAATTGCACGCCTAGTGTGGAGTGTGCAATCCGATTAAGCATCTCATTTTAGGCACTTGATCGAGGAAGCTTAGGGGTCAAGGATGGTAAGACTAGGTCGGGCATAGGCCAATTACGCATCAGTGGTCGGGAGCCCAATCAGATCGTGCGTCTCATGTGAGGCGCATGATCGAGTCTCGAAGTGGTATGGGAAAGGAAGTCTACTAAAAAAAGGGACTGATTACATGTGTGTGGTTTGACGTGTGATCGAATTACGCGCGTGATTTTAGCCAAGTAATTTGAGGTTGTCCGGGTTCAGGTCGAGTCTAAAATGTGAGACTATTATTTCAGCCTGCATTCTGACTATATACTATTATTTTAGTATATAGTCTCCCTACGTCGGGGTCTGAGTCACAGAGCTATTATTTCAACCTGTGTTCAGCCATCTACTATTGTGCATGGTTCCCTACGTTAGGGTTCATGGGGCCTGAGCCACAGAGCTATTGTTTCAACCTGTGCCCAGCCATGTACTATTGTTTCAGTATATGGTCCCTCATTAGGACAAAGGGATCTGAAATGCTAGACTATTGTTTCAGTTTGTATTTTGACTATATACTATTATTTTAGTATATAATCTCCCTAAGTTGGGATCTTAGCCACAGAGCTATTGTTTCAGCCTGTGTTCAGCCATCTACTATTGTTTTAGTACATGGTTCCCTATGTTAGGGTCATAGGGCCTGAGCCATAGAGCTAATGTTTCAGCCTGTGTCCAACCATATACTATTGTTTCAGTATATGGTTCCCATATTAGGGTTATGAGGTCAAAGGTTGACCAAAAAGATTTGTACATTTTGAGAGGGCAAAATGGGGGTGTCTACAGATGCCCCTCTTTAGTGCACTCCTGCGAAGTAAGAACTCATCGAAGAAGTAGACACCCCTCATTCGAGGTGTCTTTTCATTTCTCTTGGGAAATCACAAATGTGAACTGGGGATGTTGACATGACATGCTTGGCTTTCTTATCTATCAGTGCAAGCTAAGATGGAGCATTCGGGGGCCCAGTGGTAGCTGTCGAAAGGCATGTTCCATGCTGTGGATGCCCAGGGGAGATCCCGTCGCATATCGCGACCCGCTGTCATAAACAGTCGACGAGGGAAGTCAGCATATCCTATTCTGCAAGTACAAGGGGTATCCCTTCGCATGGCACGATCTGTTGTGAGTGACAGTCAAACGGAAAGAAGAATCACCATATCCTAATCTATGGGTGCAAGGGGCATCCCGCTGCATGTCGCGACCTGCTGTAAGGAGCAGTCAAACAGAGGGGTATGATGCAGTCGTGGTACCGGGGGGCATTATACAAATGTCCATAAATAGGTCCAGGGACTGATAATACAATGTAATATAATGTCAAAGGCTTTTGCAAGTCATGTCAGACCGGGCGTGTCATTGCTCATACCAATGCGTGTCAGGCGTTCCTTTTCCAATAGGTGTTTGTAAGTTCTTAGATTAAATATACTCGTTGTTCAATTTCGTAGGAGAATGACTAGTTTGGGCTAGTAATTGGAGTGAATTTTGGTAAGTGAGTCTCTTTATTTATTTTTTCTTTGGTTTCTTTCCTCTTTTTTTCTTTTTGGGGGGTAAGATTTTTGGTTTTGGAAGTAAGTGATAAGATTTTTTCTGGAGTAAAAGATTTTTGAAGTAAGGGGGTTTTGAAATTTTGGGATTTTAAACTTAAGATCAATTCGGTGATAAATCGGCGAAAAATGTGGCTTCCGAGACGTCGCTAAGCATATCCACCGGTACGAGATTTGTGGACCCGACCATTTGTGTGGTTGTCAAGACGGCACTTAGCATGTCGGATACTCTGTCTAACCTTCTCGGCGAATACTGATGATTCTCTCTTATGGGAGGACTACAATGATTCGCGAGTCGAGAGAGATGGGTTTTAAAAATATTTTGACTTAATCATAGCTAATTATATTGTAGACACCCAAATTCGGCCCAAGGCCCGATCAGTTTGTACCCCAGAAGAAATGCACCCCTGTGCTTCCGATGGCACCCGTGAACCCTTGGAAATCTATCCAAACCTTTAGGAATCACCTAAAACCCATTAGAACCATTCCCCCTACCCTTAGAGATCACCCCTAAACCCTAGGATCCCTTCCCAAACTCAATTTAAACCCTTCTGAGCATTTGATGGGAGGAGAGCTACAAATTTTTATACTGATTACTTCTGAGGATGACCCACATACCATTGGAAAGAGGGCTTCTCCAGCTTTCCAACGAGTAAAAGATCACCCGATTTGGAGTTGTGGTTCAAAAGTTATGGCCGTTTGAAGTTTCACATAAAATGACAACTTTTGCTCAGGCGTATGTGTTTCATACGCCTAGCCAATTTGGCCCCAGATTGGTCAGGTGTATATATTATATATGCCTGACATATTTGGGCCAAATTTAGTCGGGTGTATATAATACATACGCCCAGCATAGGTGGCCACCAATATGGGCACCCATCTTCTCAGATCCCCCCTGGTTTTCTTGAGTTTTACTGTGCATAAGCTGGGCGTATGTAATATATACGCCCAGCTTAGCTACAGTATCTATCATTAAATGCTCGAATTTCCTCCATCTAGTTTGACCCTTTGACCATCCCTTTGGTTAAGGTGGGTGTCTTGAGGTTAGTTGCACCCCCTTTGAGCTTATTGGCAACCCTTAAGTCACCCATGGTCTCACCCCATCATCCGCCATTGAAACCAATTTCCCAAACCTCTAGGACCCTAAAAACCTAGAAAACCTTAGATAGAGGATTACCTAATTGCTAAACCAATTAGCTCTTAAGCAACCCTCTAACCCACCTCTTCTCTATAAATAGAGAGGCCCCCCTCTTCCCAAAAGGGTTGAAAAATCAAGGTTGAAAAGATTAGGGTGAAAGCTTGAGTTAGGAGAGAGAGAGCCCTAGTGAGAGAAAGTTCTTTTCTTATATTTTCAACCAGAATTCCAGCATGCATAGATCATCCTTTGCAACCCTTTTCAACCATTAGATCACCTCTTTTAATTAAAGCTTAGTCCCTAGCTTCATTCCACACCTCCTATTTACCGAATCCTAGCATTAGAACCTATTCTTCTACTGCTTAAGCCATTTAAAGCCATCGGAAGCACGCCGAAGTGAAGGTCTTTCACTGTGCAACAAGGGCCCGTGAGCTCCGGCTCACCCCTCTCTTCCTCTACCTTCTTGGTGTTTCCTCCGTCCAAGGATTCAAGCTGTTACGCCATCGAAATTTCAGTTTGGCTCAAAGCTTGATAGGATCGGATCGCCTTCGGGCAAGGGGAAGCTCCGCCCATTTATTTTTTATTTTTGTCCATAGATAGAGACCGCTACATGCGGGTTGATCGGGTGCCTAAACCCTTCCCGATCGATAACCGAAGCCCCTACCCTAGAGCTTTTGGCAAAGACCGGTAAATCAGAGTCATATTTAGCACTTTGGTGCTCAAAATATCGATTTAAAGGTTTCCCAGGTCACCAAAAGCTCTGGGTGGCGACTCTACATTTTATTCCATCACGAGTGCATCGCAGCGACGGGTTCGAGAGGATCCATGCTCGCACAGATGGCGACTCTGCTGGGGATGTCACCCTAGCGCTTCCCCTCTTGTTGGCCTTTCTCTTTATTTTATTTTTTTTTACTAACCATGGCTATTTTTTTGTTCTAATTTTCTGCTATTTTTTCTTTATTTTTTATTGTTTTACTAACATACTCACCCCTATGATTCAGTCCTTTAAGTGCCTTAGCCGCTTGGCGGGCCTACTTGCACTGTTAAATTTCAGTTTTTTACGGTTTTGTCATTTAAGCCGCCTTAGCCGTTTGGCGGGCCTGCTCGCATCTACTTTCCACGTCCTTTAAATTTTAGTCATTTACGAGCCTTAGCCGTTTGGCGGGCCTACGTGCGCTCTTTATTTCAGTCATCATATCTCACCATTGAAGGCCGGCCCGTTGAGGCGGCACGGGCTTGTCATCCCTGGCCCGATTTTGAACTTAAATTCACTCCCCTTTAAAAATCTGTAATTAAAAGTGAACCAACAGTGTGGGGACATAATCAAATCTGTTTTTATGTATTTTGGGTAGTTTTTTTGGGGGGTTTAGGCACAGATATAATTTACCCGGTTACCAGTAAGGCGGCAGCCCTAGAGGTGATGATCCTGAAAAGAACCACCCCTTCCGTAACTGAGAAGGCGCTTGCACCGGAGTTATATCGGTTGGGTTGCCAATTCCAATCAAGCAGTAAAACCCGCAACGGTGAGAGCGTAGACAACCCGAATTCAGCCTTGTATCCCTAGGAAGCGGAAAGGAGGGACCCGATAACATACACAGTAGTCCTCAGGAGCATCTCTCCCAGAAAACCAGTCCAAAAAACCCATCTCGGGCTTGCTGTTCACAGTCAAAATTAACTGACAGAGCTGTTTTTGCCAGGCGTATATAATATATACGTCTAGCCAAAATCGAGAAAATAGCGGTATATATAATATATCGTAACTAAAATCGATTTAAGCGGTATATAATATATCGTCCAAATCTGCCTTTTAATCGGTCGCATAACATATATGCCCAGTATAAACTGGGTCACAGCAACCCGATCTGAGGCCCAATCCACCACCCCAATTCCCCGATTAGCGGTATTATTGCCCGCAGTAGCCTCCCGCATTCTATAACACCCAACATGCCCCCGCCCAATCAAGAGAAGGCGACTTCTCATTGATCTGCTCCGGGGGATCGGGTTGTTTGCGTGGATTCCCTCGCCTTCAATAGAATGAAAGGGTTCCCTTTCACTTCTTCCGAAGTGTGTCGGATCCCGCTGTGGGACCTGCTAAAGGTGCATATACCACCTAAGACGGGAATTGACCCCGGGCACCAAGTCATCTTTCATCCAGGTAGAGGGGAGTTAATTTCCATCTAGAAAAAAAATAAAAATAAAAAATAAAAAAATCATCATAAAAAAAAAAACAAAAATAAAACAAAACAACCAAAATCATCTTCAAAAACCAAAAAAAAACAAAAAGGAAAAATTAAAAAAAATATTTTTTTGTGTGACCGTCACCACGACAACCTCAAACCCGACCCGTAGAAGGAGAACCAGGAAAGTATTCGGCCCTTACCCGAGACATCGATACAGCACTCGTCAACGGATCATGTCAAGCGCCAATACATCCCCGCCATCATCCCCATCCCATTCCCACATAGGAGAAGACCCGATCTCCAACACCTTCACCCAAACCCAAACCCGGTTCAATGTCACGGGTCCATTTGGGGCACCCGTGTTCGCATCCACCCCATCCCCCGCCCTTACATTTTCCCACCATGCCCCTACCTCATCCTCTACTGAAACACCTCGCTTCCCAACCAACCCATACATCCCCACCTCCCATTCGTACACCCTTACCGTGCCCCCTCATTCCCAAAGACCCCATCGGGAGCCCCACCCCCCGCCTACCACCCACATCCCATCCACCTCATCATCCATGCCCCTACATCTTATATCCCATCCACCTTATCACATGGCCCATCCACATCCCAACATACCCCCCTATTTACCCAGGTCATGCCCAACTTTACCCAAGATGTGACCAATAACTCACCATCTTCCTTAGCCGTACATCCACACCCTCCAAGCACAATCATTCCTACCCCCTATACCCAGGTCATGCCCAATTTCACCCAACCCCCTCCGTCCTTGAATGGGCCACCACCCACCAATCTCACTCCTGAACCCATGCCCTCAATGGAGGACATGAGAAAGATGTATGCCCTATGGGCTACCTCTCGGAATCCCACATTCCCAACCCCACATCTAGGCCTCCAAAACCTCTACACCCCATTCCCCCATGACCATGCCCAACCACCCATCATTCATACCATCCAAGATCCCCCACCACAATTACAGGCCCAGGCCCAAGCCCAACAGACCTAAGTCCCCTCATCTCAGGATAAAATCCACACGAATTCATGGGCCCAAGCCCAAAGCTATCTGGCCCAGGCCCAGGCCTAAAATCCTCAAGGCCCATGGGCCCAAGCCCAAACCCATCAGACTCAAGCCCAAGCCCAAAATCCTCAAGGCCCATGGACCCCAACCCAAATCCATTAGACCCAGGCCCAGACCCAAAATCCTCAAGACCCATGGGCTCAAGCCCAAACCAATCAACCCAGGCCCAGGCCCAAAATCCTCAAGGCCCATGGGCCTAAGCCCAAACCCATCAAACCCAGGCCCAAACCCCCCAACCCCACATCTAGGCCTCCAAAACCTCTACACCCCATTCCCCCATGACCATGCCCAACCACCCATCATTCATACCATCCAAGATCCCCCACCACAATTACAGGCCCAGGCCCAAGCCCAACAGACCTAAGTCCCCTCATCTCAGGACAAAATCCACACGAATTCATGGGCCCAAGCCCAAAGCTATCTGGCCCAGGCCCAGGCCTAAAATCCTCAAGGCCCATGGGCCCAAGCCCAAACCCATCAGACTCAAGCCCAAGCCCAAAATCCTCAAGGCCCATGGACCCCAGCCCAAATCCATTAGACCCAGGCCCAGACCCAAAATCCTCAAGACCCATGGGCCCAAGCCCAAACCAATCAACCCAGGCCCAGGCCCAAAATCCTCAAGGCCCATGGGCCTAAGCCCAAACCCATCAAACCCAGGCCCAAACCCCCCAAACACAAGCCCAGGCCCAAGCCCATCAGATCCAGGCCCAGTTCCAAACCTCCCAGGGCCCTTGGACCCAAACCTATCAAACCCAAGCCCAAGGCCCATCACCCCACACCCAATACCCACAGGGTCAATTAGCCCAAACCCAGTAGGGCCCGTTGGCCCAAAATCATACCAACCTCCACACCCAGGCCCAAGTCCCATCAACCCAAGCTTTCTAAAACCATCAAACTCAAACCCATGGCCCATCCACCCACATTCATCAAGGCCTGCTCACAAACCCCGTACCCCTTCACCAATACCCTTCATTCACCTACACCCCTTATGCTCCCATCCCACCTCCAACGGAAAATCCGGTCCACCCAATGCCTCAAAACCACGCCTACAGCGTCCCGCCACATCAACCACCCCCTCATCACCCCCAAAATATACACCCAGCTCAGCACATCATTCATCCGCAAAACACTCATCCATTCACTCCCTCCCATCCCCTACAAACCTTGGGGCCCCACCAGGTCGCCCAACCCATCACCCCCAGGTCCAAATAGCAGATCTCGCCCCTCACCAGTACAATGACCAGCGATGAGAGGGCGAGATCCAATAATGGAGGCTGCCGGCTTGCCCAAGACCCGTCGTCGTCATACCCAGGGCTAAGCCAAACTAGGGGGAGGCAGTCCCAACTACGAAAGAATCAGAGCAGCTGAAAGAGCAGATAGACAGGATACAAAAGTAGCTGACGAAGATGGGAGGGCTAAAACTACATTCGACTGACTTTTCAGACTTGTGTCTATTCTCGGATGTCCCCCTACCACCAAAATTTAAGATGCCATTATTCGATAAATATAATGGCACTGGCAACCCCAACGCCCACTTAAAATCTTACTGTGGGGATATGTGTCAGTACGGCAGAGATGAACGACTCCTCATCAAAGTGTTCCAAAAGAGTCTAATGGGCCTGGCACTAAGGTGGTTCACATCGTAGAACCATCCATGACCAAAACTTGGAAAGATCTGACACACTTATTCCAAGAACAGTATGTCTATAACATGGACATAGAGCCAAGGAAGTCGAATCTGGCCCGTTTGAAGCAAAGGCATGATGAAACTTTCAGTGCCTACTTAGGAAGGTGGAGGGCATTGGCTGCCAAGGTGACCCACCGGATTTCGGATGATGAGCAGATCGAATTAATAACCAAGGGAGCACTCCCAGTCATCGTAGAATTCTTGGTATATCAGCAGTAGTCCAGTTTTTGCTGATTTCGTCTGAAATGCTAACCGTTGCGAAGACGCCGCTAGAGAGGGTAGGTTGGGAAAGAGCATGGCTAACGGGGCTGCTGGGGTTAGGAAAGCTATCGAGCCAAGGGTTGAAAGAAGGCTAGGGCAGAGGTGCAGAACATCGTTTATCCCCAAGCCAATACCACCCCGATACAACTCCAGGCCACACACCCACCCCCAGCCCGTTTCGAACAAGCGCCGAGGCCAAACAATGGACCAAGGGCCCCGTTCACCTAGGAACAGATGAAAGCATGATTCGAATGGGTTTTCACGCTGTTAGAACAATCGTTAAGTGTTTTATTACCAGTGTTGCTACAAAAGGGTCTGGTCAATTTACTCCAGCCGCGCCCACCACCCAATCTGATACCGAGAAACTATGACCCGAATCTGCATTGCAACTTTCACCAGGGACCAGGTCACCCTACGGATCGGTGCTTCCCACTAAAGCACGTAATCCAAGATTTAATAAAGGCGGGAAAAATTGTTCCCCCGTCGCTTCCTCAAGGGCAGAACCAGAATATCCATCAGGCCCCTCTGCCACCGCATCCAGGAGGCCCCAGGCCTAACATCCACTGCGTAGAGGGGGAAGAGGAAGAGTTTGACCCCTCGGATTACATTGGTAATCAAGAAGAGTTTTCATTTACCAGGCTGAACGAGGGTGAGCCAATTGTAGGGGTAATCGAGTCAGATTTAGTGATTACTTTCCCACCCCGGCATACCAAGAAGAGCCCTTAGATTTAGGGCAGTATTTTTCCACTTCCGCTCCTTCTTATCAAATCCAAATAGGTCCCGCCCCGCCGCAATCATACGCATATCCGCCCCACTCCCAATTTATCCCACAATACGCACCGCCTCCCAATCACCCCTTCCAGCACACTATCCCACCGTCAGCCACCCCATATACCTCTCCGTCACATCACCCCACGCCATACATAACTCCACCATCCCCAAATCACCCCGCCCCATGCACTACTCCATCACCCCCGGTCTACCCCATTTTATCCACGAGCCCATCATCACCCCACCATGCCACCCCATTTACAAACCCTTCATACCAGTACCCCCTGCTCCATCTGCTACCCCGTCATACCCTTATCACCCCGCTCCACCTGCACCTCCGACATTTCCCAGTCACCCTATCCCCGTCACACCCCCACCATCCCTGCGTTATTATTCCCCCAATCCAGCTCCACCCCCATCCAAACAAACAACCCCTCGCCCACTCCCCTTATCACCCGCTCCCAATCACCACTAGTCTTACCATGCCCCGATAACGCCTGCACAAACCCCCTCCGCACCCACAAATCCAACTTCGCCGACTCCCGCCAATACCATTACACCCCCTATTGGAGTCAACCTGGTTGGGCCCGAGAACTCGACATACCCAGCCCAATCCACCCCAGAATCTCCAAGCACTCCCTTCCTCATCCCGAAACCCGCCTATGACCCGCATCAAGTACCATTAAGTTACGAGCAGACGGACATGAATGCTGGTCACAACCAAGAAGAGGCAGTCAAATTTATCACTCAGTCGGCCAGGATTTCTACACAATCAAAAGCATCGGGGACCGTAAGAGGAGAAGAGAAAAAGAAAGAGCAGGCCGCAGGGAACCCCTTTGAAAAAATGGCCAGAGAACATGTGTTGGAGACACAGCTCAAGAGGGCACCTGCACATATTACCGTCTGGGATTTATTGATCACATCCCCGCTCCACTTTCAAGCCTTAATGGGAGCGCTCAAAGACGCACATGTTTCCGCCCACGTGACCCCAGATGAGGTAGGAGAGATAATTGGGCAAGTATTGGCCCCAAATGCCATCTCATTCACTGATGCAGATCTGCCGCTCGAAGGGAACAACCACTCCAAGCCCCTAAATATAACAGTTGAAGTAGGAAACCTGGTGGTGCCGTTGGTCTTAATAAACAACGGGTCGGCATTGAATGTATGCCCTCTAAGGATGGCAATCAAAATCTGTGCGAACCCCAACACCTTCCGGCCATCAATAACCAGCGCTAGGGGATTCGACAACACCCGAAGAAAGATTATAGGAGAAGTGGACCTTGACCTGATCATCGGGCCGCAAACCTTCACTGTCCCTTTCCAGGTGATGGACATCAAGTCTATATTTAATCTACTATTGGGTCGGCCGTGGCTGCATGAGATCGGGGCAATACCATCAACTCTACACCAAAAACTCTAATTCATCTCAGGCGGAAGAATCGTCACCATCGTAGGTGAGAGCAGAGAAGACAGGGAGCGGAGCGCTCTGCACATTGAAAATTCAAAAGTGCTTGACATGCCGCACATAGCAGATGACACCGATTTCCATCGATTTGAGTATGACTTTTCAGCCATCACCCTTGAGTCACCTGAGAAAACCCCTGCCAAAACTGGGGTAGGAATGGGCGCGACAGTGCTCATGCTCCACAAATGGGGCCACCAAAAGGAGAAAGGTTTGGGCCCGCGCCTTCAAGGAAGAAGAGACCCCGTCAGGGCTAAGGGGTAGCAAACCAGATTTGGCCTAAGCTACAAGCCCGATGAAGAAGAGGTCAGAGAGGGCAAAGAAAAGATGAGAGCCACAGCAGCTGCTAGGGCCAGAGGAATCAACCTGGAAGAAGAAACTCCCTCCCGACCCCATATCCGTCAAACCTTTATAAGCGTCGGGGTAGTAAAGATTGATCTGAATGGGGAGACAAGGGTAATCCCACACAAGCTTGCTTCTGCCCACCCCACTAACCTATACATCATCCCCCCAGACCTTGAGATGGACTTGATAGCCCTCTCCCTGTTTGAGGAAGAAATCCCCGAGCCCACCCATCACTCTAGCACTAGCCACTCTGGGCCCACCCTAACCTTCAAAGACAGGGTCCCAGAGGATCCCTCCATAAACACACTGAGGGAGGAACTACAAGAGCCTACCGATGCCGTCTTCAACCAAAAGGGTAAAGGCCAAGCCTCGCAGGTAAGGAGATAGGCATCTTTGCCCCAACTCCTGGGAGCCACCAAGTGCCGTGAATACGACACCGGCTCTCCAAAAAAAAAAAAACCTGTAAGAAGTGAGGTAAGCCTCTGGGACACTCTACCCTGTATATATAAAGATCCACCATGCCAGGGGTTAACTTCTGAAAAATTGTAAAAAACCATAAAAATAAAAAAAATACCAATTCCAAAAATATTGTCCTTTAAAAATCCTAATAAAATTGAAAAAGACGTCATGATACCCGTCCCACGTGAAGCCGACCCCTTCCCTGTAGAAATACGAGAAGAGGTAGGAGTCACAAGTCTGGATGAGGAAGGTCAAACTGATGAGCTCCCCAATGAGCTCCTCAAGCAATTTGCCGATTTTGAGCATGGCCTTACCCCGATCATCGAGGAGACAGAGGACGTCAATTTGGGCCCCAAAGAGGTCCCTAGAATTGCCAAAATTGGAACGTCTGTGTCCCCGGCAAAGAGAAAAGGTATGGTAGACTTCCTCCGGTCATACCAAGATGTCTTCGCATGGTCGTATGAAGACATGCCGGTCTGGATACCGATCTGGTTGAGCATGAGTTGCCACTCTACCCTGACTGCAAGCCGGTTAAACAGAAGTTGAGACGTCTCCGACCTGAATGGATGTTGAAAGTTAAGGACGAGGTCATTAAGCAGTATGACGCGGGTTTCCTTATGGTATCCAAGTACCCGCAATGGCTGGCCAATATCGTCCCCGTACCAGAGAAAGATGGGAAGGTTCGAATGTGCATTGATTTTCAGAATCTCAACAAGGCGAGCCCTAAGGATGACTTTCCATTACCCCACATCGATATCTTGGTCGATAACACTGCTAAGCACAGGATGCTTTCTTTCATGGACGGGTTCTCGGGCTACAACCAAATTAAGATGGTAGAGGCCGACCGAGAGAAGACCGCGTTCATCACTCCATGAGAAACCTTCTGCTACAGGGTGATGCCATTTGGGCTCAAGAATGCCGGTGCAACATACCAGAGAGCTAGGGCTGCACTATTTCATGACATGATGCATAGAGAGATTGAAGTGTATGTCGATGACATGATAGCTAAATCACCAGAGCGAAGCGACCATCTGGTAAACCTTCAGAAGCTATTTGAAAGACTAAGGAAGTACCGACTATGTCTGAATCCACAAAAGTGTGCATTTGGTGCTATGTCAAGAAAACTATTAGGGTTCATCATCAGTAGGAGAGGCATCGAGGTCGATCCAACCAAGATCAAGACCATCACTGAAATGCCACCACCGTCTACAGAGAAAGAGGTTAGAGGCTTTTTAGGCAGAATCTAGTACATCAGTCGGTTCATCGCATAGTTAACTCTGATATGCGCACCGATCTTCAAACTACTAAGAAAGCATTCACCAGTTGAGTGAAATGATGACTGCCAAGCTGCATTTGAAAAGATCAAGGGTTACCTCCTAAATCCTCCAGTTTTGGTACCTCCTGTACCTGGTAGACCCCTGATAATGTACCTATCCACAATGGAGTTTTCCATGGGCTGTGTGTTAGGACAACACGATGAGACAGGAAGAAGAGAGCAGGCCATTTACTACCTGACCCAAAAGTTCACTGATTACGAGATGCGCCACTCTCATCTTGAGAAAGCATGCCTAGCGCTCGTGTGGGCTACCCAGAGACTTCAACACTACCTGTTGTCCCAAGCCGTCCTACTTCTAGCACGAATGGATCCCTTGAAGTACCTGTTCGAGAAACCTGCTCTTACCGGCCGAACTATGCGATGGCAGCTATTGTTATCTGAATTCGACATCATGTATGTCACTCAGAAATCGATCAAAGGGCAGGCGCTCGCCTATCATCTTGCAGAGAACCGTTTACCTGAGTACGAGCCATTAAGAACTGAATTCCCAGATGAGGATATCCTGTTCATGACAGAAGATGATACAGAAGAAGCAGAAGAATCATGGGTAATGCACTTTGACGGGGCATCGCATATCGAAGGCCAAGGAGTTGGTGCCATCCTGATTTCACCAAAAGGATCCCATGTACCGATCTCTATCAAGCTCAACTTCCCCTGCACTAACAACATGGCTGAGTATGAAGCTTGCGCCACTAGTCTACAGCCAGCTCTCTATCTGAATGTAACTCACCTTCGAGTTTTTGGCGATTCACAGTTAATCAAATGTCAGACGAATGGTGACTGGAAGACGAAAGCTGAGAAACTGATCCCCTATCATGAACACCTGGAGGATCTAATAGCTTGCTTCCAGGATGTGACTTTCTCATACGTCCCTCGGATAAGGAATCACTTTGCCGACGCATTAGCAACTTTGGTGTTAATAATTGAAATCCCCTATGGTGTTGAGATGAAGCCGATCATGATCGAGCAGAGGAATGAGCCAGCCTTCTGCCTCCAGATTGAGGAACCTACAAAGCTCGATGATGAGCCACCTTGGTTCTCAGATATCAAGAATTTTCTCGAAACCCTAACTTTCCCAGAGGGTACATCTAAGACAGACCGAAGAACCATTAATGTTTAGCGGGGAATGCCTCTACAAGCGATCATACAATAACATCATCGAGCTTTGTAGGTTATGTCATTTGCGGGGAATGCCTCTACAAGCGATCATACAATAACATCTTACTCAGGTGCCTCACTAAAAGTGAAGAGGTCAATATTATGGAAGAGATCCAGGAGGGGGTATGCAGAGCCCACGTCAGCGGTCACATGCTCGCTAAGAAAATCCTACGACAGGGATACTTTTGGACCACCATGAAATCAGATTGCTGCAAACATGTTCAAAATTGCTACAAGTGTCAGGAACACTCCAGTCTGATACATGCTCCGGCCATTGATCTTCACTGCATAACCACTCCTTGGCCATTTGCTACTTGGGGCCTTGACGTTGTCGGAATGATTAATCTGAAAGCATCGAATGGACATCGGTTCATCCTCGTCGCCATTGAGTACTTCACCAAGTGGGTAGAAGTGGCGTCATATGCCAACATCATGGCCATTCACGTTGAGAAGTTTCTCAAGAACAATATTATGTGCCGATTCGGAGTACCCAAAGATATCATAACAGACAATAGTACGAACTTTGCGAATAAGCGCATCCGAAACTTCTACGAGTAATATAAGATCAAGCATCATCGATCATCCCTGTATAGGCCTCAGACGAATGGAGCTGTAGAGGCGGCCAACAAAACTCTGATCCACATTCTCGAGAAGATGGTAGTCACTTACAGAGATTGGAGTGAGCAGTTACCCTTCGCACTTTGGGCCTATAGAACATCGATCCGTACTGCTACCGGGGCAACACCATTCTCCCTTGTGTATGGAATCGAGGCCGTCCTCCCAGTGGGGGAGAAGAATCATGAGGCATGTATATTAAAACCCCCAAGGAAGAAAGTATGTTGAAAAAAACCTGAGCCGTATGAAGGAAACACTTTTTTAGCCAAGCATACCTTCAAATCCCAACCTAACCCATGGCCAAGTTACACCCCGAAAGAAGCCCTATTTGTAGGTTCACAAGCAGTCATAATATCTATTAAGTCAACATGAGCCGAGTCGTAAGACGACACCAGAACCCCATCCAGCCGGTTATGACAAAATCTTTGTCTATGTCGTGGATTTCTGGTTCTAGAAAAAAAAAGAAAAAAGAAAAAAGAAAAAAAAAAAGAAAGAAAGAAAATTAATTTGAGTTCAATGCAAGATGGGCGTGGTGAAAACCCGCAAGGGCACCGCGGGTAAAAACAGCGAACTCACGCGGACCAGGTGAAAACCTTAAAAGGCACTTGGGGTAAGAGAGCGAACCCATGGACATAGTGAAAACCCGAAAGGGCGCTGCGAGTAAAAACAGGGATGACAGGCATGCCGAAAACCCGTCTTGGGCACTGTGAGCAAAAAATATCAAAAAGAGAGATTAGGAGAAGATCTGTTCTGGTTCACCTTTTTTAGTTTGGACTCCTTGAGCCCCTTCCTTTTTCTTGTGATTGGGCCGCTCATGTTAAAATCAGATCGGATCCTAATCAGGCATGTCGTCTCCACCACATCGTCCGATGTGTGACCAAAGGAAAGGCCAAAAGACCAATCAATCTCAGGGAAGCTGATCTATCCACGTTCAAAAAGAAGCACCGGAAACTCCTAACCGGGGTTCGACCATGCTCAAAAAGAGGACCTGTCGATTGACCTTGGAAATACCGACATCACAAAAAGGAGAAAATTTCAAACAAACAAAAAAATATAATAATGGATTTTCCTTTCCCATAAAAAGCCTCACACTGTGAGGGAGAAATTTTCAAAAAAGAGATAATGGATTTTCCATGAAAAGCCTCACACCATGAGGGAGAAAATTTCAAAAAAGATAATATATTTTCCTTTCCCATAAGAAGCCTCATCCTGTGTAGGAGAAAATTTTGAAAAAAGATAATAGATTTTCCTTTTCCATAAAAAAAAAAAAAAACCTTACGTTGAGAGACGTATGGAAGAAAACTCGAATACCAAAAAATATGTGTATGTGTATTTAGCAGATTTCATTTCTTTTCTTACAAGCATCACGTATGGAGTGTCATGTCCCAAAAAGATAACAACATGACACACTTTCTACTTTCTGCCTTCTGTATAAGTATAAAACAAATAAAAAGAAACAACCCAAAAAAAAAGGAAGTAGATCTCTGTTAAGGGGCATCAGCCCCCCCTCTGTGTATATGATCTATGGTATGTGCAGGAACAGGTTAAGGGCGGGAACCACGCTTCAAAGCGCTGATCTCTGCAAGAAGAGAGTCCTCACATGCATTTCGATCGGTCAACCACCTACCATGAAGCCTCTTCTGCCGCCTTCGCGAAGCGTCAGCTGCACTGCGAGACTCAGCCAAAAGCCCAGTCAACCGAAGAACCTCGCTCTCGACCATAGCAGTTCTCACCTCCGCCATCTCGGCTCTGGCCCTCTCCTTCCCCAAGGTCTCAGTCAAAGCCAGCTCCTCTGTGAAACGAGACTCAATTCTAGTCCGGAGCACCGTTTCCTTGTATGGCCAGGGCCCCGTCTCTATCGCATCTACTGAAATCGGGTTAGGAGTAGGTAAGCTCTCAGATGCCAGCCAAACCTCGTAATCAAAAGAGAGGGCACCTCCCTGAGTCAAGCTACACATATGTGCTGATTGGCGGGTCTCCCAGAGTGTCGCTATGCAATCTAGGTCACTGAGAGAACCCCGAGAAAATATCGGAGAACACAAGGGTGGCCTCACAGTGCACGACACGTGTTGGGTATATCCAAATTGACGAAGCACCCGAGATGGGAAATAGTAGGTACTACCAGTCAACCCCAAAAGTATGATGCCCTCACAATCCCCAGAGCGGACAATCGAAAAGGTGCCATCCAACCAGGGAAGCTGCCAGACCAGCTCCGTCTTAGATAGCCACAGGCCCAGTTCTTCGATACTCCCATGGGGCAGCCTCGAGTAACGTGTCAGAAAGCCCCGAGTCACATCCCCTCTTACCAAGCAGAATCTCGGTACGGGCCCCATGATAGCCAAATGCTCTCCTAGCCAAATCTGAATGAGGAGTGGACTCTCGCGAAGAATCCCAACCCAGCCTGAGGCCAAGGCATCCAGGCCCTGATACATCTCAGCCAAGACTAGGTGCACCAATGAGCGGCCTCCCTCCAATTCGGTAAGAACATCGCATAGCCCGAGAGAAAAGGTCTCGCCCCCAGTAAAGAAGAGAACTTTCGATAGCAAATAAAGGGAAAAGGCCTTTACATTGAAAGGATCTTGGATAGGCAACTATCGGAGGCTCGAGTCACCAAAAAGTTCTCTCAAGAATTTCACCGAGCACCTAGTGGGCCCGCCGGCGAAGCCCTTCTCATACCCTCAAACCAAGAACCACATAGACCGCCTTTGCATACCCGGTTTGGGCACCAACTTGGCAAGCCCCCGATGCATCCTCAAGCCGGTAATAGAGGCTAGCTCCTCCAAGGTTGGGGTGAGCTCCCTGGACTCGAATCTAAAGACATGAGCCCTATGGTCCCATGACGCTAAAGCCGCCTTTAGGAGGTCGGGCAACAAAGGGACAGCAAGGAGAGAGGAAAGCCGGGATAACCCGAGGCGATTCAGAGCAGCGAGCTAGCCCTCAGCCAAGCTAGCGCACCACTTTTGCAAATAACTGGGCCCCGAGTCCAAACAGGGAAGTACACTAACCCCATCCTCCGTATGAAAATTTTGGCAAGAAGCGGCTCCATAGACGTACAAAGATGTGCTATATAAAGCTCAGTCAATGTAGGGCGATGGACCCGCTTATCAAAGGGAAAGGAAGAAAAAAAAGAAGAGAGAAAAGGAGGGGTAAAAAGGCAAAGCCCGAGTGAACAGTGAGACAAAGACGGCTGGATGCGGGTTATAGGGAACCCGTCGGGCATCAGTTATAGGAGGCATATATAATATATACGCCCAGCCAAAAATTCAAATTTTTAGCCAGGCGTATATATTATATACGCCAGGGTAATGTGGCAGTTGTGTTAGCCAGGCATATGTATTACATACGCCAGGGAAAAATTCTGAAATTTTTGCCTGGCGTATATAATATATATGCCCAGTTAAAGGCAGGAAAGTTAAGGCTTCCCCCACTTTGGTCCATTTTTGTTCCCCAAGGAGGAACGTTTTTGCTTAGCCCACTTTTTCATCTCGGGGCAGCCCACAGGCAGGCATCCTTGCGCTCCCGTGGGAAACCCTTAGATGACGCACCGTCCGTAGGTTATATACGGAGAATCACCTGCAAGATCAACCCCATCATTGGAGGGGTGCCGGCCCGTTTCAGGCCCCCCAAACAAAAGAGGGAAACCATCAAAGCAAAAGGATAACCAAATGAAACATTCATAAAAACCATAAAAATTATAAACCATCCAAAAAAAATTGTTGTTTAAAAATTATTACATATCCCCCAATAAAGCCAAGTCTAAATTGTTTCATTGTTTCAAATTTTCAGAAAATGAGCTAGTCCTGGGTAGCCCCCTTTGCTTTCTTCCGATGCCGGGTCACACTTTGAAAGGTACGAGTCTCCCCCACCCGAGTCCACGCCTGAGAGATGCGGCCAAGCAGAGAGCGCGACTCCTTCTCACGAGCACGCTGCATAAGCACACGAAGGGCCATCAGTTAGGGAGACAAGCAGAAAGTAAATATGAGGATGACTAGATGTGATCAATATTCACTCACCACCTCAACCTCCCTAAGGCCGGCAATGTTACGGTAATATTCGGCTTGGTTTACGGTCGACTCATAATCCTACATCAAAAAGATAAAAAGAGAGGTATCAGTCACACAGGCCATCAGATATAATCCAAGGAAACAGACGGGGAAGGTAACAAGGGAGAGATTACCCCAGGGATCAGCTCAGGGGGTGGAATCCGGATAGCTTCAGCGGATATGCATGCCTTCTCAGCCACATCGGAACACATATGCGACAGAAAGGCATCATCCAAGCGCTTAAAGGTCCCCGGAACCTCAGTGGGCAAACTGCCAGAAGCACCAGCACCGAAAGGGTCGGAAGGTCCCACACCAGTAGCCTCACCAGGAACAGTTGCCTCATCCCCCTCATCTGAGTCGTCACCCTGCCCAAACTACAGAGAGAAATAGTTTTTGTTCAAATAGCAGGGCAATCAAGGTAACCATATGGAAGGCTGCTAATAGAAGAATGAAAGAGCATTACCTGGGATCACGAACCACCAAAAGCCAGAAAGTTGGCACCAGGCACGAATCGGGGCAGCAGGGAATGATAGGGTAAAGACTCATACCATATCTGATATCCCCCAGGAAAGAGAAGGTCATCAATAGGGACCCCATGGTGGAGAAAGCGAGCAGTGAGCATCCTGATAGAACCCTCGGGAACCAGTACATCATCTGAAGGAGCTTGAGGCACGGCATAGAGAGGTCGATACTGATGAACCGCCCTCTCCCCTAAGTAATAGGCCCTAGCCTAGGACCCATAGAAGAAAATAATGCGCCGATCTAACAAAAGGTGAGAGGGGCCCACTGCAGTCAGGTTCCAGAAGGCGGATCCAACGTAGGGATCAAGGATGACCTGCTCAACAAAAGAGAAGAAATTTATACATTTGGTCAGAACCCACAACACAAAAGGGCTATCAAATATTACAAAGAGAGAAAGTGTTATACCTGCTCTGGGATCAGCAGATCAAACTGAGAGCGCAACCCTAACTCCAAGTTCTTCATACCCATGTCCCGACGGCAGTTCGCATGCCAATTGCTCGTAAGGGGGAATGTTGGGACTTCGAAGAGAAGCAGAGGGCGACTGGGTTGGAAATGCAGATACCCCCACACCTGAGAAAGCAAACAGATATAAACAAATATGCAAAAAAAGAGGGGGGGGGACGAATTGAGACCAAAGGATAAATTACCTCAAGAGCGGGCTAGAAGCCCACGACGGAACTGGAATCCCCAAGAACGGCTCGCACCAAGCTAGACATAAGCACTGCATAGCCAGCACCTCCCCAATCGAACCGATGTACGGTGTCCCAGTTCACCATAAGACTGAGTAGGGACAACGAGACCCGCCCTCCACTGGTATTTGAGAGGAGAGTCTTGCCCAAGAGGAACAGCAGAGAAATGCGAGCCAACATCAATGCACACTCTGGCTCGAGGTAAATGGCCACATCAGGTTGGCCCAGGTCCACTAGCTCGTGAGGCTCGAACAAACCGACCAGCCAAGATAACTTGACTTCGAAGTCACGAACATTCTCGAAGGTCGGCTAGGCCCCTATCAGCCGAGTCACCTCCTCCCTATCAGGCGTACGAACAGGTATCACTGGCACCCCTCCAACACGAGCCCCAGTGATCATGGACCAGTCTGCGGGCGTGAGGGCCATCTCAGCCATGGCCATGGGAAATGTCATAGTCTCGGGGCAGAAACGCTCTATCAGGGCCTTCAGATAGGCCGTGTCAGCCCTCACTGTGGGGCATGAAATGAAGTCCCTAAAACCATCCTGGGCGAGCAGGTCCTTCACCACCTGGGGAAGATAAAGTACGAGGCGCTAGAGGTCAAACCAACCACCCCAGAACATAATGTGTGGTAGGGGCTACAAACAGAAGGCATCAGTCAGATAGGGGCAAGATGGTATAATGAAGGCATCAAAGGAAAACAAAAGCTGAAAAAGGTGGGGATCATCTGTTTACCTGACCGGCGATCCCAAAGTTGGACATATGGGTATGCTGACAGTGCAGGAGGCCAGTACAAGCGGCCTCACCTTGCATTTCGTACCAAGGCTGAGATGAGCACTGTGAAACAATGAACTGTTCCCCGTGAGAACCATAGGCCATCTCTGGCCCCCCCTGGGGATCGTGCCCTTCATGGTCAGACATCTGGAAATGAGGAACACATCAGTATAAGAAAAGGCTGCTAAAAAAAAAAATAGTAGAAGGGGGAGAATAACAAAGCAGGATGCACTAATCAATCATCAAAATGAATGAAAAATGAATGGTGATGAGTAATGAGAAAAATGAAAAAGGGGGGAGCATAGGCCTAAAAGAACCACATATACCAAAAAAAAAAAAAAGAGAAAAAGGAAGGACATAAAGCATTCCAAACCCAAAAAAATAGAAAGAGAAAATTAACAAAAATACAAAAAAAAAAACAAAAAAGGGGGGCATCACATAAAAAATATATATAAAAAAAAGGAGAGCATCACATATACAAAAAAAAAACAACAAAAACTATAAAAGAAAAGAGAGCATCACATATAAAAAAAAAAAAACAAAAAACTATAGAAAAAAAAAAGAGAGCGTCACATATACAAAAAAAGACCAAAAAAAGAGGGCATCACATATACAAAAAAAAAAAAAAACAACAACAAAAAAAAAAAAAGGGGCATCACATATACAAAAAATATATAAAAAAAAAAAAAAAAAAAAAAGAGGAGTGCATCACATATACAAAAAATATACAAAAAAAAAAGAGCGTGTCACATATACAAAAAAAACCAAAAAAAAGAGGGCATCACATATACAAACAAAACAACAACAACAAAAACAAAAAAAAAAGGGCATCACATATACAAAAAAACAAAAAAAAAAAAAATGAGAAGAAGCATCACCTAATAGAAAATAACAAAAAAAGAGGGGGAAAGCATCATACAAAAAAAAAACAAAAACAAAAACAAAACCAAAAAAAAAATAACAAACAACAAAAAGGAAGAAGGAACATCCAAAATATATATATATATATACAAAAAAAAAAAACAACAACAACACAACATCAAAAATTCCAAGGAAAGATCGATTACCTTCAATGAGAGGAAATAGGTCCAAAATCGGCGGAGGATAAACGTCTTTTGATCCACACCTGCAACCCCCGGTAATAGAACTCAAGGAAAATCAAATGCCAAAACCCTAAGGGGCTGTCCCGAACTTGAGAAAGATGGAGGGAGCAAGATGGAGCCCTTTGTGTTTCGGGCTTCTGACGCTTTAAAATCGCCAATTCGTCAGCGATGTAATATATATCGCCCGCCATTTTTTTCGTCAGATTTTGGTCAAGCGTATATATTATATACGCCCGACCAGAAATGGCAGTTTTTAGAAACTGCCCGACCATTTTTCGACTTCGAAGCCCGACGGACCCCCTTGCATGCTATGGACTACGGCCCGGCCCCCTTGGAAGCCCACGTACCATCAGGTAATGGTGCATGCATCCCCAAATGGCCCTTCAAACTCTCTTTGACTGGCCCAAAGGGACCGTGCCACAATAAACGGATCTAGATCTGTAAGCACCCGTTGAGTGTTCCATAAATCCATAAAATCAAAAAAAAGAAAAAAAGAATGCTGAAAATGACACTAGTTCTCAAAAGAGCATCACAATGACCATTTGCGCCACTCCGAGAACCGTGTTAAATCAATTCGAAATGATTGGGTTCACCTGAAAGTTCTCAAACCCCGTTTTACACAAAGACACCCCATACCTGATCTGGCAGGCAAATAAACTTATCCATCACCAGTCACTCCTAGGAACATACACCTAGCCCAAGATCTTCCCCAGTAGAAGTCGAGGCCTGATCTGGCAGGCAAACCAAGGACCCATCACCGGAATGCACACATCCTTAAGGTATAATCAACATGGCAAGTTGATTCGCCTAAGGATACGTGCAGAAATAAAAGCAGTTTGAGCATGCTCAGAGTCTCGAACTGACATGAAAGAAGAAAAAAAGAAAAAAAAAAAAGAGAGGAAATAACGACCTTTTGTTATAAAGTAAAAATCCAGTGTAGGTTGACCCCACCTTCCATACACTCGCTCTGGTCATCCACCTTCGGATTAACGTCAACCAAGAATGCCCCCGACTTCAGACTATTCGTAAAGTCTATTGTCAATCAAAACTGACCCGTCAAAAATGAAATTACAACCGACCAAACTATGTGCAAACATACAGACCGAAGGGCTCTTTCCCTTTTATTTCCTTTTACACAGGCTTAAAACTTGTATAGGCACGGTGTCCCTGTTGAATGTACGCACTTGCATCTGGGTATCCGCAGGATGGTCGTTTGTCCTCGTAAATTGTACCTTAGGGTCGAGGCTTCCGTTCGCGCTTATTTGCTGCTTATCACCCCTGATGGGTGTCTGTCTATGCATAGTTAGTAAGATGTGATTTCATTAGGAATGGAGGATAGAATTGGACGTCTCTTTCGATAGATGTTTGGTCCTAGCCCGATCTTTTTAGCTTTGTATCGAGTAAAGGCAATCCGGTTCGTATAAATCAGGAGCACCTTACCACCGGAATGTGCACATCCCCAAGGCGTACCTATCCCCGGCAGAGCGCACACACTCTTAAAGCGTATCAACTAACATTTGATCTACTTAAAGTGTTGTGGAAGAATAAAGTTATCAGGGGTCCTTGAGCTTTGCTTAGAGGCCTCAATGACAAATAAAAAACTCAAAAAAAACAAACACAAAAAAATTCACTTTGAAAAAGGGCATGCATTCCCAAGAAGTGTTGCGACATCAATATTCGCTTCACTCGGGTAAATCATGCTAAAATAACCTCGAGGTTGATGGGTTCGCCCAAAGACTCTAAGCCTTACCAAGGTAAGGGCACCCGTGGCCAATCCAGTGGAGCTGTCAATATCCCACATGATCGGGCACAAGTTTGTAGGCCTTCGCTTTGTGTGCTTCGCATCAATTCTGAAGAATAGATCAATCATCCCGTTTCATGGAGCTGTCTGGTTCAGATTAATACTCAACATCACAAATATATAATTTCCCTCGAGAAGTGAATGATATCCCGGCTAGCGGGCTTACACTTTTTGTGATCATCACAGTTCTACCCAGTAATGTCGCAATGTGCTTGGAGACTGTTAGCTTTGAGGTATGGACGATATCCCGAAATGAGAGGGCTTACGTACACTGACCATCACCATGAATGTTTGAGAATTGAGTTGAACTAGGCGGACCCAACAAACGTGCCTTGGACCTCTTCGGATGTCTCTTGTCTTTTGTATCCGATCATTAGTGATCGAATACCAACGAGGGGCATCTATAGACACCCAAATTCGGCCCAAGGCCCAATCAGTCTGTACTCCGGGAGAAATGCACCCCTGTGCTTTCGATGGCACCCCTGAACCCTTGGAAATCTATCCAGACCTTTAGGAATCACCTAAAATCCATTAGAACCATTCCCCCAACCCTTAGAGATTACCCCTAAACCCTAGGATCCCTTCCCAAAGTCAATTTAAACCCTTTTGAGAATTTGATGGGAGGAGAGCTACAAATTTTTATACTAACCACTTCTGAGGATGAGCCATATACCATTGGAAAGAGGGATTCTCCAGCTTTCCAATGAGCTAAATATCACCCGATTTGGAGTTGTGGTTCAAAAGTTATGGCCTTTTGAAGTTTTACATAAAATGACAACTTTTGCTCAGGCGTATGTATTACATACGCCCCGCCAATTTGGCCCCAGATTGGTCAGGCGTATATATTATATACGCCTGGCATTTTTAGACCAAATTTGGCCGGGCGTATATAATGCATACGCCTAGCATAGGTGGCCACCAACACGGGCACCCATCTTCTCATATCCCCCCTGGTTTTCTTGAGTTTTACTGTGCATAAGCTGGGCGTATGTAATATATACGCCTAGCTTAGCTACAGTATCTGTCATTAAATATGCTCAAATTTCCTCCATCTGGTTTGACCCTTTGACCATCCCCTTGGATAAGGTGGGTGTCTTGAGGTTAGTTGCACCCCCTTTTAGCTTATTAGCAACCCTTAAGTCACCCATGGTCTCACCCCATCATCCGCCATTGAAACCAATTTCCCAAACCTCTAGGACCCTAAAAACCTAGAAAACCTTAGATAGAGGATTACCTAATTGCTAAGCCAATTAGCTCTTAAGCAACCCTCTAACCCACCTCTTCTCTATAAATAGAGAGGCCCCCCTCTTCCCAAAAGGGTTGAAAAAATCAAGGTTGAAAAGATTTGGGTGAAAGCTTGAGTTAGGAGAGAGAGAGCCCAAGTGAGAGAAAGTTCTTTTCTTATATTTCCAACCAGAATTCCAGCATGCATAGATCATCCTTCTCAACCCTTTTCAACCATTAGATCACCTCTTTTAATTAAAGCTTAGTCCCTATCTTCATTCCACACTTCCTATTTACTGAATCCTAGCATTAGAACCTATTCTTCTACCGTTTAAGCTATTTAAAGCCATCGGAAGCATGCCAAAGCGAAGGTCTTTCATGGTGCAACAAGGGCCCGTGAGCTCCGGCTCACCCCTCTCTTCCTCTACCTTCTTGGTGTTTCCTCCGTCCAAGGATTCAAGACGTTACACTGCCGAAATTTCGGTTTGGCTCAAAGCTTGATAGGACCGGATCACCTTCGGGCAAGGGGAAGCTCCACCCATTTATTTTTTATTTTTGGCATTAGATAGAGACCGCTACATGCGGGTTGATAGGGTTCCTAAACCCTTCCCGATTGATAAGTGTGTCTTGTTTCTTTCTTTGGCAAATCTTGAGTTATAAAAGAAAATCACGTTGTGGCTGCGTCGTTGTTGGCGTAGTTTTTTTTTGGTGGTGTGCTCGCATTTTTGGGGGATTTGCTTTTGAGTTTTAGTGATGGAACATAAGGGCATGGCTAATTTATTATGATGGGACTGGATATTGAGGTGGTATTGTGTGTGTATCTTGTCATGGTGGGATGTGCATGAGTGGTTGTCCCTTTCTCCTTTCTCTCTGGATAGCCTGTGAAGCTATGCGACGAGACATGAGAGTTTTGACTGAGATGGGATAAAAAGATATGAGGGTATAGATTTCGTCCAAAGTCAGGCATTGCGTGCCTAGTTTTGGTCGCTCAATAAGATTGCGCGCCTATTTCCGGGTGTGCGATTATGAGTTCGAAGGGCTATTTACTCATGTGTGAGTGTGCGTGTGATTGAGTTATGTGCTTTAATACCTATGTGTGATTGAGGAGTCACCAGGTCACTGTGCTGGAGACCTTTCGTATTGCACGACGTGTGTAAGTCATTTGATAGGGTTGCACGGTTTATAGTGAGCGCGTGACCGAAGCGTCGCGCCGTCGGCGCGAGCGATCATTTATTTGCGCGCTCAATTTAGAGCGCGGGTTTTGGATTGTGTGCTGTGTGAGTTGCGCGTGACCGAGTTAAGCACACATGTCTACGTGTGTGATTAAGTTCGTGCTCTATATAAGCGAGGGAGCCTTCATTTGTTTCTCATTCCTTGGTTTAGTCTCGAGTTTTAATTTTTCTGGATCTCTTAGGTTTTAAAATTCGTGTGTTAGCGATATCGGATGATCTAACCGTTTGATTGAGATGTTGTTTCTTCCCATGTGCGTGATTTTGCGTGGTCTTTGTCTTGAGGTGATGCTTGAGGACGTCATTATTCTGGGAATGGGCAGTATTAGGAATGAGGGCGCCAGTCTTCACATCGATCCCTTTTAGGGAGAAGTGAAGGCAGCATAGAGGTGGCGGCGGCAGAGGAGATGAAGATGGCAGAAGAGGAGTAACAAGTGGGGGGATGTGTTTCCCAACCAATCCTTCTTGAAGCCTCCGATTGGACGCTCTGAGCGGAATCTGCGCCTCGCTCTGTCTCAGTTTTGAACCCAGTCTTCGTTTTGGGTTGTAAGTTAGGTTCTAGGTTTTCGTTTTGGGTTGTAAGTTCAGGAGGTATGCCTCCTATGATACTTGTAAAATGTTTTATAAATAAAGTAGAATTATATTTTTTGTTTATTGTGTCTATTTATTTCTTTTAAACTTATTTAATGGATTAGTCAGGCATATTTGGTTTGTTCGATTTAGTTGAGGATTTAATTTAGCTTTTATCCCAAGATTAGTTTGTTCTATCAAATTTTGTTTAGAGGGTTTACTTGGTTCTGTTTGGGTTTATTGGGGGCATTTTTTATGTGATCCCAAACAAGTTAGGGCTTCATTTTGGGGAATTATTTTTTTTGTTTAAAGTTTAAGGTATTTTATTTCAGTCTTTTATTTGATTTGAGATGACACTTGTTAGAAATGTGTGAATTTAGGGTTTAATTTAATGTTTCTAGATGGAGGTTGAGTGTTTGAATCTTATTGGTTTGTTTATTTTACTTTGTGTTTGTGTTCCCTTGGAGGGGTGTTGTGTGATTGTTGGTCTATCTAGGTTGTCACGGATTGTGATTTTTTCAAAGGGGGTATGTGTTTGGTTTTGGATTCAATTAGATTGGAAGGGTTTAAAGGTGTGACACTTGTCACCCTGGTAATTGAGGAGGTATAGCTTATAAGTGTGAGAGCTGAGGCTTTGGTTCTTGTTGTTTTTGAATTTCATTTCAAGTTTTAGAATTAGAAGTTTTGAGGCATTTGTTTTGTTTGTGATTTTCGGCAGTTTTGTTCATTAATGTGTTTTCTTCCTTTCTCTTTTGTTTCTCGGGTATTGAACCCGAAGAGTTGTAATTATTAAGTGGATTATTAGGAATGAACGGATTTGGGAATGCAAGGTAGCAGTCGAATTGCTACCATGCTAAGGGAAGAGGTGGAGGAGAAGAAGGTGGTAGAAAGGAAACCCAAGGATAAGGCAGGGTTAGAGTTCTCATGACCGACGCCTATTTTTTCCTCAGTAGGCTCTGTGGATTCAGAGTTAGTTGCCCTTCTTGTTATGCTTTCCAAGGTGAGCCTCCAAAGGTGGATCCCGTAGATCCTAGGTGGCTTTTCATGAGCCACTCTTTCTTTTCTGCCAGCTTGGGATTGGGAAAGGTTATCATTGTTAGAATTCGTTCAGGGTGCATTCCTCCTCCGCGTTTCTTCGAGATTTATGGTTTCCCCAATAAATCCAGATTCGGGCATTTCCTGAATGTGCGGATTTTAAGTTTCTTGTTCTAAATTGTATATTCAGAGGGTTTGCCCTCGGTGTGCTTTGTAATTATTTTATTTATTTATGAAGCGATTGCAATTTCAATTTATTGGTGATTATTTCTATTTAGTAAATTTGGGTTTGGTTTTCTTTGATAGCTTGCCTCAACTTGTTTTTGGCGTGATGCTTATTTATTTAAATTCGGTCTGCTCTTATTTATTTATTTTGATCTGGGGTGTGTTGGGAGCATTTTTTTTTTTTGGTTTAGTTTAGTTTAGGTTCAAGTGCATGAATAAAAGGGGGGCATTTTTTCGTTGTTTTTTCTTTGTTTAGTTTGGTCTTAGTTAAAGTGTGTAAGTGATGTTGGGGAGCATTTTTTTCATTTTTTTTTTAGCGTATATCTTTTTCATCAGAAGTGTTCTTAGATTGGTCCTAACAAGGGCATAGTTTAGGCTGGTAATCAGTGTCGGAAGTCTCCTAATTTGGTCCTGTGAACCTACTGTTATGGGCATATATTATGTGTTCCTGGGGGATTGCGCGCTTTACTACGGGCGCATAAACTAATTGCGTGTTGGCATGTGAGCACGCGTTTCAAATGGTTGGAAGGTCATTAAGCGCTGGCGTCCGATCGTTTAATCGAGTTCAACGCATGGTATGGGGCACAGTATCAAGCCGGTGGCCAGTCACTATTGCAGTAACTATTGGCATTCGCGCGTGGGTTCAGGCGCTTGAGGTGATTATGTGTCAGGTAGGCAACATGCAACTGTGCTGTCGGGTTAGTTTGAGCAGGCAATTATCGATTTATGTGCTCAAAACTGATCATTTGATATGAATTAAGCGCGAAAACCGTGGTGCGTGATTCGATCGAGCGCGTGAGTTCACGCACACAATTCAGTCGTGTCTTATAAATAGTTCAAAAATGTTCCATTCTTCCTACGCTATCCGTTCTGATCTCTTATTCTTGGCTTCCTTGTTTCCTTACGCTCTATTTTTCGTATTTTCGTGATATCTTGCGATTCGGTAGTTCGTTTCAGGCGCCGTTTCTTTTGTTCTTTCCAGTTTTTTGAGTTCTTTGTTCTAGGATGGAGGCTGAGGGTGGTGATAGGTGCGATCTTACTATGTCTAAGTTGGAGAGGATGATGATGGGAGAGATAGGTGAGACATCTGAGGTCAGACCGATGTTGTTGTCGGGGAGGATGTCGGGGAGATAGTTAGAGAGGAGTTATCAGAGGTTGACCAGATGGAGGTCAGGGAGGAGGTACTCGAGATTGAGTAGGGTACAGTTGAGGAGGAGGGTGAGAGGGTTGAGGGCGATAGAGCTGAGGATGAGGCTGAGGAGCAACAGGGTGAGGGGCATCGAGATCGCAAACACTTCTTGCTGGAGGATTTCTTCGCTTGAGGCCAGGTAGGTACTCGTGAGCAAGAGTTTCTTCACTTTTCTAGGCACTTAGATTATGACATAGTCATATTAGGATATGGAAACCCTTTTAATTTATGTCGAACTTGCATCGATTATTGATTGTGTGCTCACTCATTCATCATGACGGCATCTAGAGGTAGGTCATGTTTCTATTCAGTTATTCTTATCATATTTTGTGTGTTTGTTTTGAGTTGTTATTGTGTTTTTGGGGCATATTTTATTTGCTTTTAGCTTTAAGTCTGCTCGTCTTTCGTCATAGGTATGTGTGTTAGTTTTATTTTCTTCTACTTGTGTTTCGTTCGATAGGAGCTCCCACAGCTGGCTATCAGCTCGGCGTGGACTGAGTCCCATACTTGGTATCATGCCTTGCCAGAGTTTTAGCAGGCACGATTGGTGTCTTTCGACGTCGGGCCGATGCTGGACCTGGAGACCTTTCAGGTCGATCGTGACCTAATTGCGATGATTTTGGAGAGGTGGAGGGAGGCATTAGGCGCTTCTCTTTCCAGCCGATATGTTGCTACCGACTCTAGAGGACTGGGTTCGCATCACCGGTCTTCATTTTGAGGGTGAGCCAATCACGGGGCGGATGGCAGGAAATTATTTGGAGGTGTATGAGGAGATTTTAGGTGTGCCGTATAGATCGAGTGGATCGTGGCCGGGTGTAGTTCGGGTCACTTGGTTCTTCGATACGTTCGCTAGCAGTTTCGTCCCTCCGAGGTGTCATTCAGAGGTGAGGGCATCTTATGAGGCGTGGTGCGTGGTGTTGGTGGGTCGGGAGCCCGTGGTTGAGCCAGGGTTGGCTACAAATAGGGTGCTTCGAGCATTCTTGATACACTTCCTCGGTGCAGTACTCTTTTCTTCTTCAACTCAGGGATGCATCACCGAGTTGTTTTTTATAGTTCTCAGGGACTTGGATCGGGTCCCTTCCTACGCGTGGGGTGCGACAACATTGGAGCATCTCTATGAACAGCTTTATCGTCGGGGATGAGGTGTCATGACGATCAGAGGTTTCCTTCCCTTCCGCCAGGTCAGTTTTAGTTAATGGGTGTCATGATGTCTTTTTTTTTTAGCTGTAGCAGTTATTCAACATTTCTTTTTATGTGTTATTGTTTTAGTTTTGGGCGTATTATCAATTTTCTTTTCTTCATCTCGAGGTTCCGTTGGAGGTGAGGTTCACGTTTCCACAAATGCATATATGGAGGGTAGCGCTACGGGGTCGTTGCTGGTCTTCTGATCTTCAAACTGCATAGGGTCTTTTTGAGGACATGCATGCAGGGTAGGTATATATTGTCATGTGTATATTTTGTTTCAGTCTTTTTCGGGACCTAAGGATTCGTTGATGGGCTGGCTTGTTTATTTGGTTAAGTGATTTGGAGGCCATACACGGCCGAGGAGGATGCGGGTGGTGTGTCAGTGATCCAGTCTGGTCAGCCCTTCTTTGGCGTGGACATATGGGTCCATTATTTTGAGAAGGTGGAGAGGGTCCACCTATCTTGGGTGGTGCGGCAGCTGGGGCTCGCTCAGGGAGTCCCCCCGAGGATTTGCCACAGGGTGGCGAAGAGGATGACCGGCCCCCCTGGCTAAAACTTTGCAGAGCGGATGATGCTTTAGATAGTGGATTTTAGAGCTGGGGGGACTAGGGTCACAGGGGCACGTGACAAGGCTGATGTCCGAGAGTATAGGAGATGGTTTAGTGCATTGGGTGGTGGGCGCCTCGTCACACGTCCCTTCCATGGGAGTGGCTCTTTCACGATCGGTGGGCCGAAGTCGGTGTTGACATTGAGGGAGAGGCTAGATGCATTGGAGCAGGGCCATCTCACAGCGAGTGTGCGGGGGGCGTTAGATGCTCTCCATAGGGCGATGGAGTAGATGGGGTGTGCTCCTCATCCGGATGAGGAGATGCTGCACTCCTTGGCCCTCTCAGTGGCTCAGGCTAGGGGAGCGGAGGATGAGTTGGGGGCTCGGCTAGTGGATACTCGACGGCTCTTGGTGAGTTAATTTATTAGTTTTTTTTTTAATGTATTATGTGGACTTGGTCTTTTGGTCATTCTGACATGGTTGTGGTGTCTCATTTTATTTTGGACAGTCTGAGAGGGAGGCCAAGGTTTCCAGTCATGTGGCGATGATCGTGTTGTTACACGGTCAGCAGTAAGCCGGCTGAGAGATGGAGGCCAGTTTGTGATCTGAGATTGACCGATTGGTAAGCATCTATATGAACTTGGTTTTATTAGTGTCGTGAGTTCACCAACTGATGTGTTTATTGTCATTCGTAGAGAGCCGAGCTCGCTGCTGGAGGTACCACTTCGATGTTTGATCCATCTTTAGCTGCTTCCTCCAGTCGGGAGGATCCAGCGATGGCTTAGCTTCGGGCCGAGCTAGAGCATTGGGTAGGTTCCATTTAATCTTTTATCTGGTTTGTGTCATTGCATTAGTTTGTTGGGTGTTATTGCTTTGCTTTTCTTAATAGTTTACTAACATCATGAGGTATTTCAGCGTCGGGTTGCCGAGGATCTTCAAGCGAGGGAGGCGACTGCTGCCTCTCTACACTAGGAGAGTTAGCTATAGTTTCTAGTGTGGTGTTCTTCAGTTTAGGTTATTTCATCTATTTGTTTTGACATATTTTGGGTTGGCTTGTTTGGTTCTCTACACAGGCTGTTCCAGGCTCAGCTCTCGAGGCTCCCCCTCATGGGTCTATCCCCATCGCCACTCAGGTATGCTTTAGTTATTGTGTTTGTAATTTATTTGTCATTATAGTATTTTCTGATGTATTTATTTATTCTTATTACAGCCACCTACGTTTGCTCTCCCTTTCACGCCTCCTGCTGATCCAGTGACTGCTGTGATGATTGAGCGCCTTCTAGAGGAGAGACTGGATCTGGTATGGTTCTTTCTCTTTTCAAAGCTTTTTCTATATTCATATATATATATATATATATATTGGATTTCTTTGACTTGGTCTGGTTACGCAGGTTGGTCAGCTTGAGGAGGAGCGTCTAGAGGCGACGCGAGCGTGCACCACTCCTGAGGCGAGACGGATCCTTAGAGAGACACAGAGTCGAGAGGACTTATTCGTTGAGATGATGGTCATGGAGAGGACTCAAACTGAGGCATTGGAGGCAGTGCGTCAGACGATGCAGGCAGAGATGTAGATGTCCCTGGATCGGCTGCAGTATCATCTAATGAGGGGTGAGCGAGGGGTGCGTAGGCTGGCTAGTCAGCTTGATGGATCGAAGTTGAGGGCTATGGGTTCCTCGACTAGGCAGTCTCGTCACACGTCACGTGATCGTGTCCGGGGTGATGCTCGTGAGGATTCTGTCATTCATGAGATTCTCACTGGGTATGCTCCTCATTCGCGATCGAGGTCATGTCGTCTAGCGGTTCCACCGACTCTGAGTGCCAGGATTGTGTTTTCAGAGGATCAGTCTATCGACCTCCGAGCTGATGATACTGGGGACAGCGCTGCTCATCCCTCCCAAAGACAGCATAGGGAGTAGGAGTGCGTGTGTGTGTTTTTTTTACTATGTATGTGCGTTGTACATATAGGGGGGGATGCCCCTGGTGACAAGTGTAAAAAAGAAAAAAGAATTTTGATATATATATGGAGATTCTTTGGTTTTGGATGTACCTGATCGGCTCCTTTCCTTTTAATTACCTCTTGCATTTGTCTTTCGCTTTTTAATTTTTTAACGCCATTGATCGTCACTGGGACTTGGATGCTTCCTAAGCTGGCCCGGTGATGGTTGAAGGTTACTTCGTATCTGTGCATGTAAACGTAATGCTATCCGTAATCTTTGTTCTCCCCCTTGCTAGTTGTCAAGGGGAGTGAGTGCCTCTGACCGGAGCCTAGTAGTAAAAGATGAATATATGCTCCTTTTTTTTTTTTTTGAAATAGAAATAATGCAACAAGGAAAGCAAATAACTAAGACAAAATAAAAGAAATAAAAATGCACCAGTGTAGGAGCGTGGTAGGGTTGGTAGTATAGCATCTTCGGTAGCACTCTCTAGATGCTGACTTCGTTATTTCGCATCTTCCTTGTGGACGAGTCGGCGCTTCTAAGGTGATTCTCCTTCTGACAAAAATAAAGCCCCAGTGTCTAGATGCAATGGAGCTTTTCTAGGTTTGAGATGAACACTTCGGGTCTATAAGAAGTCTTGGGTATTTGGTTAGTTAGTTTTGAAGAAAGGTTGATCGGTACTGTCATCGAACCGAGGGAGGTCTCTTTGATTAGGTTAGTTGCATATGGGGGTTTACCTTAAGGTGGTGGTCATCCTATCCCGTGGTTATTAGGGAGAAATACGGTAGACATAGTGGGTGATTACATTAGTCATCATTTATCGGTTTTCGGCTTCATTTCTAGGAATATCTCACAAGGCTTTTTATTTATCGTCTGAAATAAAAATACAAGGGGTAAGGCTCAGTTATGTGGGAATAATTTGTATCTAACGCTTTCCAAAAGGGGTGAGTAACAATCTTTTTCTCAGAGGAATACGAGATGCCATGATCGAGCTCTTCGTCATATGTCGGTACCATCAAAATCTCACATTCTATGATTAGCAAGGGTTTGTCCTCCTCTAGCCACCTTACGATGACATCTAGTAGTATAGGGACATCGGAGGTGCCCTCGCAGCTTGCTTATACACTTCTAGTAAAGTACCAGAGATGTCCTCATGGCCTGCTTATGCTTCCCTGAGCTCATTGACTTATTCATTCGTCGTAATGCTCTCACTTGATTTTTTTATATATGTATTTTTGAAAGCATCCTGCTAGCGCAAGAACAGTGGGTTTTGATTGAACCTAGCATCTTATTTTTTTTGCTCTAACATCTACTCCAATGGCGGAGAAGGAGAAATGAGAATTGGGTGTTACTTATACATTTGAAAGAGGTTAGATAGATCATTAGTCCTTCAATCAGATTGCCCAAGTGAGAAAGTGGGCGATAAACTAAAAGTCTTAAGGATATTCTGAGAATTGACGAGGTACGATCAATGAATGGGTCATGACGACTACGGGGGTGATAAGTATAAGTATTCAGCCATGAGATGTGACGATCACAGTACTAAGGGTAGTATTTTCTAAGGTACATGACGTTCCAAGGCCTGAGAGTTCTTCCTTGTCTTGATTCGCCAGTTTGTATCCATTTTCAGGGTATGCGACTATTATAACATAAGGGCCTTCCAAGTTAGGTTTCAGTTTTCCTTTCAGATGGGCGTGCTTGGAAGGCATGATTTTCTTCAAGACTAATTCACAAATATTAAGGGTTCATTCAAGGACTTTCTTATTGTAAGCTCTGGCCACTCTCCTCTTATATACCTAAGCGTGGATAGCTGCCCTTAGACTTGTTTCATCAATTTTCTCTAGCTGTGTGAGTAGGGCAATTCTCCTCTGTCTAAGGATAGCTCACCATCGAGTTGAATCTATAAGGATGGTACTTGTATCTCATATGGTAAAACTGCCTCCATCCCATAGGTAAGGAGGTAGGGAGTTTGGCTAGTGGCCGTACAAATAGAGTGCTTCTGGTAGTAGTTCAGGCCAATCAGCTTCATTGCTTGTTTCTACTGTGCACTTAAAAATTCAAATCGGCATTTTGTTCGTAGCTTTTTTTTATCCATTGCCATGGGGGTAGAAAGGTGATGAATGGCATAAATTGATGTCAAACTTCTTACATAATTTCTTCGTCTTCTCTGCGATGAACTGCGGATCATTATTGGTAACGAACATTCTGGGTACTCCAAACCTGGTGATGATATTCTGAATGATAAACCTTACGAGTGTCGAAGTGGTGATTCTGACGTAGGATTCAGCTTCTGCCCATTTGGTGTAGTATTTGATTGCTGTAAGTATGAACGCGTGCTTGTGAGTGTTCCGAACTGTGTCTATGAAAGGTCCAATGACGTCAAAGGCCTACATCGAAAATGGCCACAGTGAGGCCATAGTGTTTAATGCAACTGATGGAGCTTTGATGAGTGTGACATGTTCTTGGCATTGCTTTCAGAATTGGACGTAGAGGTGGCAATCTCTGATCATTGTCGGCCAGAAGTAGCCTTGTCGTGTGATTTGATCTGCGAGTCTCTGTCAACTGGCGTGTGCGCCGCAGGCGCTGGCGTGTGCTTCTAGAATGATGTATTATCTTTTGGCGGTTGTGATGCATCATAACAGTACTCCTTTGGTGAAGGCTTCTTTATATAATGTTTCACCGAGTATGCAGAATCGGGCGCATCGGTTCCTTATAGTCTTCCGTTTGATCTTTGTGGCGTATGGGGGAATATGTTGATGCTTCAGGAAGTTCCAGATGTCGAAATACCATGGTTGTTCGTCGTCAATTGGTGATTTTTCAAATCTTAACATAGCGACTTTAGTTCCTGACTTGATGTGATTTTTCGGAGTGATTGCTTCATCTGGTCCTGTGCCGGTGGGGAGGATTGGTAATTCTCTTTTGATGGTCCATGCTACCTCGTGGGCGGATACTATTAATTTTTCGATGAAGAAGGTCTTGGTACTTTGTCCGATAGGTATTTGGATGATCGAGGCTAGCGTGGCAAGGGAGTCTGGGAGCTCGTTTTCTAATCTAGGGATGCGCGTGAAAGAGATACGTTTAAATTTTTTTATTAAATATTGGGCAGTTTCTAGATATGTCATTAGTCTCCTTCCTTAGTTTTTCATTCTCCTATAACTTGCGAGATTACTAGCTTAGAGTCGCCGATGGTGTTTAGCTGTTTAACACCTAATTGTAGTGCTGCTCATAGTCCATCTATGAAAGCTTCATATTTTGCAACATTATTAGTGACAGGGAAATCTAGTTAAAAAGCCTTAGGTATGACAACTCTTTTCGAGCTTAGCAGGACTATCCCGATGCCTTTTCCTTTGTGATTTAGAGCACGGTAAAAATAAAGGGTCCATGACGTCTTATCGGGCTCTTCGTTATGAATTGTGAGTAGGTCTTCATCGGAGAAATCTGCGTGTATGGGATCGTCACCCGGGAGTGGGAGGTCTGCGAGGTAATCGATGATTGTTTGCCCTTTGATCAACTTCTACGTGACGTAGTGCCATAATTTGGTTGAGGCCCACACCAATGTGAGGCAGGTCTTCTCCATCAGAGTGTATTTCTGTTCATACTTGACCAACGCCCTACTAAGGTAGTAGATATCCTTCTCTCTCTTGTTGTCTTCTTCATTTTGTCCTAGGATTACTCCCATCGCTTTGTCATTCATTGAGAAGTATAGGATTAGGGGTCTTCCGAGAACTGGTGGCGATAGTATTGGTTGGTTAAGGTGGTACTTTTTTATGTTGTCGAAGGCTTGCAGGCACTGGTCATCCCATTTGTACTCAGATCCTCCTTTAAGTAGTCTGTAAAAAGGATCGCACCTATCTGAATACTGGGAGATAAATCTCCTGATGAATTGCAATATTCCTATTAGGCCTCGTAACTCTTTGATATTGCTGGGAGGTGGCAACTCTAGGATGGCTCTGACTTTTACAAGGTCGACTTCGATCCCTCACTTGCTGACTATGAAACCGAGTAATTTTTCGGAGGTGACTCCGAAGACACATTTCTTCGAGTTCATTTTTAGGTGATATTTCTTAGCTCCTTGTAACACTAGTCAGAGTGCTTCAACATGTTCTAGTCTTGTTTGGGACTTCACTAATATATCATCGATGTAGACTTCTACACATTTATGCATCATGTCGTGAAAAATAGCCACCATGGCGCGTTGATACGTGGCTCCTGCGGTCTTGAGCCCGAAGGGCATGACGACGTGACAGTAAGTTCCCCATGGTGTGGTGAAAGAAGTCTTCTCTTGGTCAGACTATGCTAATTTGATCTTATTATGCCTAAAGAAGTCGTCCATAAAGGATAGCATCTCATGTCTAGCGATGTTATTGACTAGGGTGTCAATGTGCGAAAGTGGGAAGTCATCTTTTGGTCATGCCTGGTTGAGATTTTAGAAGTCAATGCAAACCCACAATCTGCCATCTTTCTTAGAGACAGGTACTATATTCGTGACCCACTTGGGGTAGAGAACGACTCGAATGAATTTGGCTCTATGTAATGTGTCAACTTCCTCTTTAACTTGAAGGGCAGTTTGTGCATGCATCCTACGAAGTTTCTGCTTGACAGGCTTTGCATCGGGTTCTAAGACGAGGCAGTGCTCTACTAAACTTGGGCCTAAAACAGGCATGTCCTCATAAGAACATGCAAAGGAATTGAGGTGATCTTGTAAGACCTGTGTGATTTGTTGACGTTCCGTAGAATTAAGCATTGCGCTAATTAGTAACCTCTTGGGTTTCTCTTTAGTGCTAAAGTTAATTTCTTCTGTGGGTTTCGTGGAAGCTTGAGGCTGCTCGTCGAAATGCTTGATAACCTATAGGAAGTCCTGCACCTCCTTGGGGACTGGTGTTTCTTCTTCATCCTTGGTAAGCTCGTATACTGCGAAATCGTTATACTGGGGATTCGATTTTGCCAAAGGTAACCCTTCATTGGTATAATTTATGACCGAGAGATCTTTAGTATGGTGGAGATCAAGGCTATTGATCCTTTTCTCAAAGTCGCAAAGTATCTTGTCTGGTATGATCACCGGCTTATTGTTTAGCCTGGATGCTTTGCGTCCTCATGCGGGAGAAGGGATAGAAGTCGTAGGAGGAAAGTCTGGGGTTTTCTAATTTTTTTGGATTTTGTATTATAAATTTTTAGGGTTTTCTTCTTTTTCTATTTTTTTGATTTTCGATATTAGATATGGTACAGGGTCGGTCACCTCAAGAGGCGCCAAAAGAGTTCCTTCCTCAAATTGAGGGAGTGAGACGGCTGTTGGAGTTGTTCGGGTGATTCTTTATAAAATGTAGATTTGTTCTGAATTTGGCATTTTTTTTTGAAGTCCTCATCTAATAAGACCTTTTGAATAAGCGACGTCAATGACAATCGTATTGACATTTGGATATCCTCTATCATATTGATTACCTCATCTTGGAAGAAGCTTTAAAGATTGTAATCAGTCGAACTATCATCCTCTGAGTTATAATGTTGTTGCTCTTCCTATTGAGGGTGACCTCCTAAGGGATCCTCAGGGGTAGCGAGATCTTTCCCTTAAACTTTGTATTATGCTAGGATAAGCGCGCATGCTCGGCAGCGAGGCTGATAATGGTGAGAAATGCAAGGAGATCCCGAAGGGCATTCCCACCCATTTGGATTGGATTGGATTCGAGACTGGTATTAAACTTGTCTTCTTGATTTGACAATGCTTGAAGTCTTAGGTTGGCCCGCTGTGCTAGCTTGAGTGCAGGGAGGTCTATCCAGTAGTCCTCGTCATCACTCGAAGGGGGTTGCCATTCTTTCTCGAGAGATTTGGAGTTGTGGTGTGTCTAGGGATGGAGGAGTATCTAGTTCAAGTTCCTCTTCGAACTCAATGAGGGAGATGGGGGTGTTTCCCCCTGGGTTAAGCAGATGACTATTGGAATTTTCTTCTTCTTGCGCGAGTAGCCGAGTTGGTGGGTCGTTACTTGCTTCCGTTGTTATGAGGTTAGAGTCATTTGATTCTGCAGTTGTAGAGTGTCAGACCCAGCTAGCAAAGCATTCCAATATGCTGGTGCATGCCCTACAGTGGGGTTGATATGGGTGAGCAATACACGGGGAGTCCCACTGGCATTCCCATCCTCCAAGGCCAAGCCTGAGGCAGATGCTATGGGAGTTAAAATCCCCTTGTGGGGTGTCATCCTCTTCCCATGTTAGGTGTAAGTACTCTTCATTATCTTGCAAGGCAGCTATGTGGAAATCCTCGTCATTAGTGGATTCCAAATCTTCTACTTGCAGCTCGAGTTTGGAAGGTTCTCCCTTTCTCTCTTTTGTAAGCTCCTTAGTGTCAAACAAAGGTTTGACTCCTTTGAGCGGTTCATCAATATCGTTGTTTAGATTCGTCAGATCGTCAAATGCTTTAGCCATTCATTCTATTTCCACTTCTTGGGATTTAGTGAAGGACACTTCTTTCTGCCTTGGTACGTCTACTTTCTTTGTAGTCCCATAGATGAAGTGGTCATATAGAGTCCATTTCGGTGAGGTAGGGAACAAGTCAGATTGTGATCCGTCGGATTGGTAACCTAACCCTATGTGCTTGCATATTTTCATTGGGACAACGGGTCGAATGCGACCTTGCTTGTTTTTATCAAGGTTGGTGTGGGGGACGTATCTAAGTTGGTACATAAGGTCCCAACCTTTTGTCGTGATAGGATTAATGCCCTAGAGTTTGGTAAGATTTGGGCCAACCTTGCTTCTCATTAATTTTTGTTGACACGCTGAGGGAGAACTAGGAGGGGTAGGGGGACAGACTTCGCAACGGTTGTCTGATAAGGGATTCGGGCCTTTTAAATGTGGCCCATGTTCAATACAGAATCATGGGTTGTTGAAATGCTCACAGTGTAATCACTGTCCATCTCCTAGAGGAGTGCATTAGCGTATATACAGACAATGGAGTCCTCGTACGAGAATTTGACGCATTGATGGTATGTGGATGCGACGATTTTCATTAACTCTAACCATTTTCTTCCTAAGATAAGATTATAAGTACTGGCAAAATCAGAAACATGAAAAGTGGCATCTTTCATTACAGGTCCAAGGCAAACCTGGAGTTTGATAGTTCCTTTGATGAAATGATGCGAACCGTCATAAGCTATAAGTGATAGTGTGGAAGGTCTGACATCTTGCTCTGTGTATTCGAGAGTCTTTAACGTCGTGAGAGGGCAGATATTGACTCCTGCTCCCATGTCGACCAACGCATGGGGTACAGAGAATCCTTTGATTATGACTGTAAGGTATATGGGAGCTGCGCTTCCGCGGAGGGACTCTTTAGGCATGTCTGCATCTGTGAAAGTGAGCGATGGGGGTTGTGCCATGACCGAGGTGATTTGGTGTAGCTCATCCAATACTGTGTCTTCATCTACTTGTGTGTCCTCAAGTGTCCTTATCAACAACCGGTGATGGTCAGGGGATTTCTTAATGAGTTATAATATCGATATTTGGGCCGAGATCTTTTGAAGATGCCACAGAAGGTCATATTCTTGCCCTGGCTTGAATGCAATTTCTTTGCCTGGCCGATGAGCCTTGGGTGCAGGTGGTTGGAGTGGTTGGGGTGCAGGGATCGACGGAGGGATAATGTGAGGTGAGGGTGGCAAGTTAACTTCTCTTTCTCGCACGTTCCCCTCTGGTGGTTGTGCGTTTATGAAATCCTTATTTTGAGGGAAAGGTGAAAGTGGGTAATTGGTTCCTGATTTAAGAATCGAGCAATTCGGTTGTTCACAGAACCCGGTGTGGCTCGACGTCGATGTATTTGTGAAGTGAGTGAAATTCTAGGTCGGAGCGCATACTTGCATGGTGCCTCTCCAAGGTGGGAGGTACTGTGTGTAATCCTCTTCTTCTGGCTCACCTTCTTCTATGTTTAGTCAACACTCAGTCTTTGTTTCGCTTCCTAGGTTCGGGGTCTTTTGACATTTTCTACTCATGTGACAATTTAGGCCACAGTTTGAAGAACATGGTCTCCATGCTCAGGCTTGAAATTAGACGAAGGGAGTGGCAATGGCGTTGGCTCAAGATTTGGAGGGGTTAAAGGTTCTGGTGGGTGACTATGGAGGAATGGTCTCCAGGCCTTAAAAGAGTGGACTCGTATCTGAGTGAATTTTCGATAAGGAGGTGGGCTCAGCATGAAAATTCGAGTGATCAAGGCGGAGGGATGCGGGGTTAAAGGAACTCTCATTGGGGTAGCAAAAATGTCAGAAGGTGGGATGCGAGTGATTAAGGTGGAGGGTTGGAAGGAGGATCGATCGAAGAGATCTACGGTGGTGACCTGAGTCGGTGTTGCTTGGTTGTAGTTAGGCATGGGGTTATTAATGATCCCTACATTTTGTTGGGGTTGGTTATTGCTAGGGTTAGGATTCCTAAGCGCTTCCCAGATGATTTGATTTCAGTCATTCATGTCATAGATTACATCTCAGAGGACCCAGCAGTCTTCTAGGCTGTGTCTCGCGTATCAATGAAATGCGCAGTATTTGCTATAATCTTGATTCATCGGCCAGGGCTGGGGTCTTTCTTATGGGAATCAAAGGAGATTCTGTGTGTTAAGGAGACAAAAAATGTTGGGGATTGTATCAGGTAAAGGGGGATAGTGTTCCCGCCTCAGCTGGTAGAGGCTTCTGGCTGGGTTGATGTTTTGCATGGGGGTACGTTATTGTAGTTCGGCGTGTGGGCCGATAGATTATATGTCGTATTTTGGTTATGATAGGTGTTGGGATATTGGTTCCTGTTCTGGTATTGGCCCTGATTCTAGTTTTGGCCTTAGTTTTGGTTCGCATATCTTTGTTGATTGGTGCCTTGGATTTAGTTCGTGTACCGTTGCTGATTCTGATTTTGCCCAAAATTTCTCGGTTAGAAATTTCCATTCTCGGGATTTTATCCTTGGTTGACAACGGTGTTAACCTGTTCGGTTCCTGAGGCTTTCTTATTATTTTTTTATTTTGATTCACTAGAAGAGCCTACTTTTGACGTGACTATAGACAGGGCGAGGTCTTCGCCTTTAATGTGTCACGCTAGTCGGGATGCTCGGGAGTGGAGTGCAGTGAAATCGGGGCAATCACTTATAACAAGCGCGCTCTTCAATGATTCCCTAGTATTGTAAATAATATCAATTGAGTTTTTCTCTTTCATTAGCATGTCGGTTTTGGCAGCAAGATTCTCCATCTGACGATAAAGTCAGTAAATTCTTCATCAGGCCCTTGCTTGGCCGCCATCAGATCGCTAAGACTGACTGTCTCTTGGCTTAAGTGCTTGTATTTGTTTAGGAATTGACCGACTAATTCATCGAATGTTTCTATCTTATAGAGCAGGAGTCCCGTGAACCAATCTAGAGCTTCTCCTTCTAATGAGCATTGGAAGTAGTGAATGAGAAGTCCCTGATTATCACGTATGGGTCAACAATTGTTGCAAAAGAGGGCCAAGTGATGGTTCGGATTTCTAGTGCCGCTATATTTGGTAAATTTCAGTGGTTTAAATCCTATTGGCAAGTTAAATTCGACATCCTGAAAAAAAAATTCAAATCCAAATGAGTGACCAGGGTGTTCCCTCTTGGCCATGTATTCGTCAAGCATTTTAGGGAGATCTTCAATTTTAATAGTGCGGTCTTTTGGAGCAACCCGTGAGTAAACCTTGTCTAGAGGGTCATCATTGAAGAATGTGTGGGCAGGTTATCTCAATGGTGTGACACGGGCTGACACTGTGCTTGGGGTAGGCGGTGGCCTTTCTTATCGTTCTTGGTCTTCTGAACATTGTCGTGACATAATGGTCTCATATGCGGCAGCCAATCCCCGAAGCAATTTCTCAGAGTCATCATCTCCTCTTTGTATTCTTTGAATTTTGAGCTCTACGAATTATTGAACAATAAGATTTTGTCCAATGTTACCATCTCTCCCATTATGATTATTCCCAGTGTGTGGGGTAGAGAAGGGATTCTCTTGTTCACCAGCCATGTTAATCTCAGGTTGCCATAGGCTGGAATTGTAAAGGGGTTCTTCTTCGTACATGGGGTTGCTATGATATCCCCACAATGGTGGGTCTCCTAAACTCACTCTTCGTATACCAGGCATCTCGAGTCTTTGACGAAGACTCATGTATCTAAAGGGATTCGAAATGATGCGACAAAAAGTAAAATAGGAAAACAAACTAAATTACCTATCTAAAGAAAGGGAAGAGTTCAACAAAAATGTCCCATCGCCAGTCTGTTGGTGCGCATTTTTTCTGGATTCCTCTCGGTCCCCGTTGAATTAGTGGCCCAATTCTGTCCAAGTGGACTCTAGTGATGGGGCATTTGGAATGTTAGAAGTAAAATAAAAAAAGGGGGGGAGGTTTTCTAGGAAGATTCCTAGTTTGTTGCGATCGCTAGCAGCAGATATTTAACGGCGCTGCAACACGTCAGTAATCATGCTTTAGAGCAGGTGTGAGTTACTTTTATACTGAATCATCCACCTGCGAAGCAGTTATGACTCTTCCTTATAGTTTAGATGGTTCAGTTGTCCTTTTCTTCCCTGCTACTATTGTAATTCAAATTGGTTCAGATTCCCTAATTGTATTGTGAGTCTAGTGGTATAGGTTTATTATAATAATTTAATCTAACATTATAATTTTATTAGGTGTCTAATTAATTTAGTTTCCTAATCTTATTAGAATTCTAATTAATTTAGTGTCCTAATACTACTATAAGTCCAATTAATATCAGTCTCCTGATTGTACTAGGAATGCAAACATGTTAATTTTGATAAAACTTTAATTAAATCAAGCATGCTGATCGTGCTTGAATTCTAAGTAAAGCAATTATAAAAATTCTACTGCAATTCTAATTGAACTATGGAACTAACTTTAATAGGACTCTAATTCAAGCAATGAATTAATTTTATTAAAATCTAATTAAAACAAATGAACTAATTTTATTAAAAATCTAATTGAAATGAAGGAACTGATTTTTCCTAGGATTAGAATCAAAACAATGTATTAATTACACTAAAACTCTAATTAATAAAAAAAGAGAATTAACTATACTGGAATCTAATCAAGCAACAAATTAACTATGCTAGAATCATCTAATTAAAATAGAGGAACTGATTTTATTAAAATTTCAATCAAAGCAATTATTCGAGGGATCTAATTAAAATAGAGCATGTAAATTAATTATACTGAAAATTAAAGAAAATTCTGGACTTGATTTTCTAATTCTAATTAAAGTAATAAAACAATCCTAAAAAAAGGGGTTTTGGGCCTGCTATGCTAAGGAGGATTAGCCTCGTTCCTGAGTACCCTCTGTAAGCTCCCTTGGGCAAATTGTGTGGCTGAGATTAAGGATAAATTGGATTATGAAATAGTATTTTTCTGATTTTTGGAGTCATTTTTTTATTATAATTAAGAATTAAATTATAAAACTAGGATTGTAGAAGACTAAATTAATGTTTGGGATTTTAGAAATATTAAATTAAGGAATTAAAACTAGAATTTAAAATTTTAAGACTGAATTTGGGTCCGAAATCAGAAAAATCAGGTCGTATGATTAAGGACTGGTTCTAGAAACTATGAACTAGAACCAGAGATTAATGATAAGACTGGAGATTAAGATTTTAGAATAGAATTGAGTCTATGGTCGGTGGATTAGGCTGTCAGATTAAGGACTAGTTCTCAAAACGAAGAACTAGAGCCAGATATTAAAATTACGGTCAGAAAAAGGTGCTACGGTCTAAGACTGAATTAATATTAATAATTTAAACTAAGAAAATCCTAAGTCTAAGAACTAAGAACTATGGTCTGAAATTAAAAATTACCTAAGGTCGAGGCTGCAGAGTGAAATCTCGAACATTCGAAGCTTAAATCATGGCTAGGTTGCTCTATGGGTTCATTCTAGGAGTTCTCTGATTTCAAAATCCCAAAAAAAATTTGTTCTCCTAAAATCCAGCGTCTGCATTGTGTTGTGTGTGGGTCGAATTAAAAAAAATCCTTTATAGGTTTTTTTTTAATTAAATGCCCTATTTCAGGCATTGAACTAGATTGTGCGCCGGTTTCCCGGTGCTTAACCGCTTTGAGTCAGTCACAGACTCAGTGAGCGACTGGCTGACTTGCTCAGTGAGTTTTCTAGTTCTAACAACGTTGGAACTAATTGCGTGCCTAGTGTGGAGTGCACAATATGATTAAGCGTCTCATTTTAGGCGCTTGATCGAGGAAGCTTAGGGGTCAAGGACGGCAAGACTAGGTCGGGCGTAGGCCAATTGCGCGCCGTTGGTCGGGCGCTCTATCCGATTGCACGTCTCGTGTGAGGCGCATGATTGAGTCTCGAAGTGGTCTAGGAAAGGAAGTTTGGTCTGAAAACGGACTGATTGCACGTGTGCGGTTTGGAGTGCGATCAAATTGCACGTGTGAATTTAGACACGTAATTCAGGGCTATTCGGGTTCGGGTCGGGTCTGAAATGCGAGACTATTATTTCAGCCTGTATTCTGACTATATACTATTATTTCAGTATATAGTCTCCCTACATCAACGTATGAGCCACAAAGCTATTATTTTAGCCTGTGTTCAGCCATGTACTATTGTTTCAATGTATGGTTCCCTACGTTAGGGTCATGGGGCCTAAGCCACAGAGCTATTATTTCAGTTTGTGTCCAGCCATATACTATTTTTTCAGTATGTGGTCCCTCATTAGGGCAAAGGGGTCTAAAATGCTAGATTATTGTTTCAACCTACATTCCAACTATATACTATTATTTCAGTATATAGTCTCCCTAAGTTGGGATCTGAGTCACAGAGCTATTGTTTCAACCTGTGTTCAGCCATGTATTATTGTTTAAGTGCATGGTTCCCTACGGGTCATGGGGCCTGAGCCACAGAGCTATTGTTTCAGCCTGTGTCCAGCCATATACTATTGTTTCAGTATATGGTTCCCATTTTAGGGTTATGAGGTCAAAGGTTGACCGAATAGATTTGTACATTTCGAGAGGGCAAAATGGTGGTGTCTACATCCGGGTCACCCGACTGATCGCTGTGTCCCATTGAAGCATGCTATCCAAGATTTGATCGATGCCAAAAAAATCATTCCACCGACACCTTCTTAAGAAAACCAACACACAAATATTCATCAAGTTCCATTACCCCACATCCTATCGGAGGAGCAGGTCCCAGACCCACCATCAGGATGATAAAATGTGAGGAGTTCGAGTTTGACCCATCAGACTACATCAGTGATCGAGAGAGCTATGTGGCACCATTGCCAAGAAATTATGAAGAAAGGATTATTGGGTGATTGAACCCCTGAATTTATTAGACTATTTTCCCAACCCAACACCACAAGTCGAACCCTTAGATCTGAGGGTTTATTTTCCATCACCCACTCCTGTCAATTATGTGCATATAAATGTATACCATCCATACACCACCACCCCTGTCAATTACCCGATAGCCCATCATACCCCCAATCCCCCGCCGGCACCTATCAGCTACCAATGGCCTAATCTTACCCCTTTTCCCCCAGTGCCACCACCCTCATGCTTCACCACCTCCATTTGGCCAAATTTTGCCACCCAACCAGCTATCACCGAGGTAAATCAAGTGTTGCCCACACCTCCTAAGCTCGCAGTGCAAGTACCTTCGATACCAGTGGCTATACCATTTCAAATCTCTGGACCAACCTATGATCCTCATCAAGTCCTGCTGAGTTAGGAACAAATGGATATTAATGCTGGCAGCCACAAAGGAGCAGTGGACTTTGTTACCCGATCCAGGAAAATCTCAAAGCAGCCTGAAGCACTAGTAGCAGCATAAACCCAATCGGAGGGGAAGAAAGATAGCATAGTGAATCCTTTCAAGAAAATGAGTCAAGAACATAGCCTGGAGACTCAGCTGAGAAGAATGTCTGCCCATATTACTATATGGGATCTATTGGTGACGTCTCCACTCCATTTCCAAGCATTAATGGGGGTGTTAAAGAATGCGCATGTCACTTCAGGTTAGCCAGGATGAAGTTAGGCAAATAATTGGTCAAGTGATGGCTCTAAATGCCATTTCATTTTTTGATACCGATTTACCTGAGGAAGGAGTTAGTCACTCAAAATCTTTGAATATAACCGTTGAGTTTGAAAATATGATTATCCCTTTGGTTCTAATCGATAACGGGTCCGCATTGAATATATGCCCACTAAGAACTACCACAAAGATTGTGGTAGATCCTTGCATGCTAAGACGCACGAGAACTAGTGCCAGAGGTTTCGATAACACACGAAGAGAGATAATGAGAGAAGTTGATCTTGAGCTGTTAATTGGGCAATGACCTTCTCCATATTGTTTCAAGTGATGGACATCAAATCCTCATTTAATCTGATGCTAGGGCGCCCGTGGCTACATGAAGTCGGAGCCATACCCTCCACATTACACCAGAAACTTAAATTTGTATCTAGACATAAGATCATCACAATCATCGGTGAGGGGCACAATGAGAAATAGAAGGCCACCAACAACATCGAAAAACCCAAAGTACTGGATATATTGCACATCGCTGTGGACATCGACCTCCATAGTTTCGAATACGTGGTATCGATGATACTCCCAAAGCCCATCGAGGCCATCATTCCAAGAACCGGTGGTGGAATGGTAGCGACAGTGGCTATGCTCCAAAAGTGGGGCTATAAAAAAGGAAGGGGTCTTGGGCCCAGGTTACAAGGAAGGAAGGAGCCCGTCAAGCTAAGGGCTGTCAGAAAGTCAAGTTTGGGTTAGGTTACAAGCCCACGGAAGAAGGTGCGGGAGGCTAAGGAGAAAGCCCATGCAACGGTAGCGACAAAAGCTAGGGGGATCCACATAGAGGAGAAATCTCGGCCCAAGCCTCATATCAGGAATTCATTTGTAGGTGTCAGGGTTGTGAAGATCGACCAAAATGAGGTAACCCAATTGACCCCACATAATCCCATAGCATCGGTTCACCCCACCAATCCTCACATCACCCTTCCCAGCCTAGAGATAGACTTTCCCGCATTATCCCTCTTTGAGGAATAATGACTCACACCTGCACAAACTCCCCCTGTGGTGAATCACCCCAAAACTGTGCAAACGTTTGAGGATATCATCTCAGACGAAATTGGGATCAACATGATGGAGGCTGACTCCGAAGTGTCGTATCAGTCAACACCTTCCATCCAAATAGGTAAAGGAGCGGGCTCTTAGGTACGCAACTGGGCATCTTTGCATGAAACCCTGGAAGCAGGGAGTGGCCTAAAATTTGGCACCGATTTCCTAAAAAAAATAACCTATAAAAAGTGAGATAAGCCCTTCGCAGGTAATGCTTTGTATATAACACAGACTAGTGTTGCCAAGGGTCTGTCTCCGAAGAAAACCAAAATCTCAACAACATTGGAAAAATACAAAATCTCAAAATATTGAAAAAATACAAAACCTTAAAACATTGAAAAAATACAAAGTCTAAAAATAGTGTGATTCAAAATTCCAAATAAAATCTCATAAAAAGATGCCTTAATCGAAATACCCGTCCAACATAAAATCGACCCCTTCCCTGTAGAAATACATGAAGAGGTAGGTGCTACGAGTCTGGACGAGGATATCACTTTTGAGGGGCTCCCTGATGAGCTCCTTGACCGGTTTGCCGAATTTGAGCATGGCCCTACCCCCATTGTCGAAGAAATGGAAGATATCAATCTGGGAACTACGGAGATTCCCCAAATTACCAATATCAGAATGTCGCTGTCTCCCGAGGAAAGAAAAAGCATGATCGATTTCCTTTGGTCATACCAAGACATTTTTGCCTAGTCATACAAGGACATACCTGGTCTGGACACTGATTTGGTCGAGCATGAGTTGCCTCTCTACCCTGATATGAAGCCAGTCAAGCAAAAGCTGAGACGTCTCCGACCTTAATGGATGTTGAAAGTCAAAGATGAGGTCATCAAGCAGTATGGCGTCGGGTTTCTTATGGTATCCAAGTACCCGCAATGGCTAGCCAATATTGTGCATGTACCAAAGAAGGATGGCAAGGTCCGCATATGTATTGATTTCTATAATTTGAACAGAGGCAATTCGAGAGAAAACAACGATCATCACTCCTTGGGGAACCTTTTGCTACAAAGTCATGCCATTTTGGGCTGAAGAATGCCGGTGCAATGTACCAGAGAGCTATGACTGCACTGTTTCACCACATGATGCACTAAGAAATAAAAGTATATGTCGATGATATGATAGCCAAGTCCCCAAAGCGAAGCAATCACTTGGTAAACCTCCAGAAGCTATTTGAGAGGTTGAGAAAGTACAGATTACACTGAATCCACAAAAGTGGGCATTTGGCGCTATGTCTGGAAAATTATTAGGATTAATCTTCAACAGAAGAGGGATCGAGGTCGACCCGGTCAAAGTTAAATCTATCACTAAAATGCCGCCACCATCTACTGAGAAGGAAGTTAGAGGGTTCTTGGGCAAAATATAATATATCAGTCAGTTCATTGCACAACTAACTCTAATCTGCATGCCAATCTTCAAGCTACTTCGGAAGAACTCACCTGTTGAATGGAATGACGATTGTCAGGCAGTGTTCGATAAAATCAAAAGCTACCTCCTTAATCCACCTATTTTGGTACCACCTGAGCCGAGGAGACCACTTTTGATGTATCTCTCAATGACGAAAGTTTCTATGGGATGTGTTTTAGGGCAGCATGACGAGATCGGAAGAAGAGAGTAGGCCATCTACTATCTGAGCAAGAAATTTACTAATTATGAGATGCGCTATTCTCATATGGAGAAAGCATGCTTGGCTCTTGTTTGGGCTACTCAGAGGCTCTGCCATTACTTGCTATCTCAAGTTGTTCTACTTTTAGCCTGAATGGACCCGTTAAAATACCTATTCAAGAAGCCAGCTCTCATTGGACAAACCACACGATGGCATCTTTTATTATATGAGTTTGACATCACGTATATCACTCAGAAGTTGATTAAGGGGCAGGCACTTGCCGATCATCTTGCCGACAATCCTTTGCCAGATTATGAGCCCTTGAGAACTGAGTTCCCTGATGAGGACATCCTATTCATGACGAAAGACGATACTGAGGAAGTAGAAGAATCTTGGGTAATGCACTTTGATGGGGCAGTAAATGCCGACGGTCAGGGAGTTGGAGCCATTCTGATTTCACCGAAAGGATCCCATGTACCCATCTCTATCAAGCTCAACTTCCCTTGCACTAACAACATGGCTGAGCACGAAGCTTGTGCAGCAAGCCTACAGGTAGCTCCCGATCTGAACATAACTCACCTTCGAGTGTTTGGCGATTCATAATTGATCATACGCCAGACGAATGGAGATTAGAAGACAAAAGACAAGAAACTGATCCCCTACCATGAGCACCTCGAGAATCTGATAGCTTGCTTCCAAGACATAACATTCTCATATGTTCCCTGAATAAGGAATTGCTTCGCCTATGCACTAGCCATTTTGGTATCGATGATAGAAATCCTGTATGGTGCTGAGATGAAGCCAATCATGATCGAGCAGAGGAATGAGCTAGCCTTTTGCCTCCAGATTGAGGAACCTACAAAGCCTAATGATGAGCCACCTTGGTTCTCAGATATCAGGAATTTCCTTGAGACACTAACTTTCCCTGAGGGTACGTCCAAGATGGACCGACGAACCATTCAACGTTTAGCGACAGGCTATGTCATTTGTGGGGAATGCCTTTACAAGTGAACGCACAACAATATCTTACTCAAGTGCCTTACAGAAAGTGAAACGATCAATATTATGAAGGAGATCCATGAGGGAGTATGCGGTGCCCACGTCAGTTGTCACATGCTCGCTAAGAAAATTTTACTACAGGGATACTTTTGGGCCACTATGGAATAGGATTGCTGCAAACATCTTCATAAATGCTATAAGTGTCAGGAGCACTCCAGTCTGACAAACACACTTGCAATCGATCTTCACTGCATGACCACCCCTTGGCAATATGCTACCTGGGGCCTTGACATCATCAGAATGATTAGTCCAAAAGCATCAAATTGACATCGGTTCATCCTCTTCGCCATTGAATACTTTACCAAGTGGGTAGAAATAGAATCATATACCAACATCACGGCCAGTCACATCAAGAAGTTTCTCAAAAATAATATTGTGTGCGGATTTTGAGTATCCAAGGATATCATCACGGACAACGGCATAAACTTTTCAAATATGTGCAACCGGGCCTTCTGCGAGCAATACAAGATCAAGCACCATCGCTTGTCACCTTATTGACCTCAAACTAATGGAGCCGTAAGAGCTGTGAATAAGATGGTCATTCGCATCCTAGAGAAGATGTTCTCACTTACTAAGATTGGAGTGAAATGCTGTCATTTGCTTTTTGGTCCTACAGAACATCGATCCGTATCGCTATAGGGGCAACACCATTCTCCCTTATGTATGGAACCAAGTCCATCTTACCTGTTGAGGATGAAGTACCCTCACTCTGAATCCTCATGGAATCAGGCTTACCCGAAGCAGAGAGAAAGAGATCCCTCTTTAAACAATTGAATCTAGTAGATGAGAAGAGACTCCTAGCCTTGTGTCATACTAAAGTTTACCAAGGGCGAAACGCACGTGCTTATAATAAACGTGTCCACAGTCAAGGTCTAAAGGTAGGAGACACTGTGCTAAAGAAGATCTTCCCATCCCTCCACGCCGATCCAAGAGGGAAGTTAAAACCAAACTGGGAAGGACCTTACGTCGCCCGAGAAGTACTATCGGGATATGCCATCTGCCTCACCACCATGGACGAAGATCATCTTCCTGACCCCATCAATGCTAGATACGTCCAACGGTTCTACGCTTAGTCTATCGCGATAAAGTAAGTGTTGGTGAAATAGATGCATGACTGCTTAGGAACCACCCAAAAGAGGCCATCATTCCAAGCACAGTAGCCAAAAAGCATCCCTAAAAATGATGATATCCTTTGCTACCCCATTTGAACCAAGGCCTTTTTCTTTCAATAAACCCCATCCCCGAAAAATGTGTGTACATGTACAAAAAAAGGGGGGGAAGTAAAAAATCAAAATCTAAAAAAAATCAGAAAAGCAAAACCTCAAAAAGAGATTGCCTGAAATGAAACAAAAAGAATAAAAAAAAAATAGAAGAATCATGGGGCATGTACTGTAAAACCCTCAAGGAAGAAAGTATGTTGAGAAAGTGAAGTCGTATCAAGGAAACCCTTTTATCCCAACATACCTTTAAATCCTAACCTAACCCATGTCCAAGCTACCCCCTGAAGGAAGCCCTCTTTTTAGGTTCACAGGCAGTCATAGCATCTGTTAAGTCAACGCAAGCCGAGTTGTGAGATGACACCAGAACCCCATCCAACCGGCTATGACGGAATCGACGTCTATGTTGTGGCTTTTTTTAAAAAATGATGAAAGAAATTAAAATAAAAAATAAAAAAATATATATACAAGGTCAAAGCAAGATGGAAGTGGTGAAAACTCGTAAGGGCGCTACAGGTAAAAACAGTGAGCTTGTGCGGACCAGGTGAAAACCCGAAAGGGTGCTGGGGGTAAGAGAGCTAAACCCATGGACGCGATGAAAACCCGTAAGGGCACCACAGGTAAGAAGAGGACAAAAACGGGCACGACGAACCCACCTTGGGTATTGTGAGCAAAAGAGTTTTAAAAGAAAAAATTAAAGAAGAAAGGTTTGAAATGATTGATAAGATTGATGTTTGAGGAACCCTTTTGGTTACTCTCCCTAGTACCCATTTTCCAACCGAGCCACTCATGTTAGCTCAAACCAGGCCCCGACCAGAATTGTCTTTGTGAAACTGCTTCGTCGAACGCATGACCCAAGGTAAGGAGAAAGGTTTGAATCAATCCAAGGGGATTTACGTTCCATTCTTGGTAAAGCTGCTGAAACTCACCCAGATCCAACTACTTAAAAGGGGTTCAACCATGCTCAAAAGGGGATCTGAGATCTCTCCATGTGACTAAGGCATTCAACAAAAAAAAGAAAAAGAAGAAAAGCCAAAAAAAGAACAAAAAAATCAAGAAAAATCTAAATACAAAAAAATTGTATATATTTCTACTCTTTTCCATATGTATAGTATCGTACTTCCATTTCAAAAAATAAAGAAAAAGAATAAAAAAATCAATCAATCAAAAATCCAAAAAATACATATGCATATATCCCCACTTTCTTTATGTCCATGTACATATGTACATCATCATACTTCCATCTCAAAAATTGAAGAAAAAGAACAAAAAAATCTCTGAAAATAAAAATCCAAAACATATATATAAATCTTGAAAAATGGAAAAAAATATATAGGTAAAAATTTGCTTCTCCTTCTGTTGATTAGGATGCACTTTTTTTATATATAAACAAAAAAGGGACTGACGTTTTCTCAAGAATGTGCAGGAACATTAAATGGTCCAAAGCCTCGAAGCAAGCAACCTCTCGGTGATGGACAAATTAGATGAAGCATCTCACCACCAACGTCCAGTCTATTCAATAAAAAAAAGAGAAAGAAAATCATTTTGAAAAAGAAAAAAATAAAAAATATGTGTTTTCATTGAATTTTTCACGCACAAATACGCACATAAGGATTTCAATGCGATCAAATGTCAATATTTTATCAGCAATACAGCTGTGCTAAATTAATATTCCAAGTCTAAGGTTCACCTTGGATCTATGGATCCTACTTCAAAGTAGGAGCAACGATGTCAATCTCGGTCAAACAGTCAATGTTTTGATCAGATTGATTCCATCACTAAATCTTCACGTTGATCGCTCCATTTTTGGTTTCAGGTGAACTTGAATGCCTTGAACTTCAAGTTCGTCACGTGATATTTTCGGAGGTGTAGGCTCTTGGTCTACACTATCCAGGCGAGCGCCCTATGGGGTTTGAGGTTAGAATAACTCCGTCTTCAAAAAGATCCATTGTTTGATTGATTCCAACCTGTCAGATACGAAACTACGTCAAACAACTATATACAAATATGCATGAAGAAGGGCCCATTTTAGGGCACAGGCTTAAAACCTGCACGGTATCCCTGTAAAGTGTACGCCATGCGTCTAGGCATCCATTGGATGGTTGTTTATTCCCATAAATAATACCTAGACAGGATCTTGGTCGGGACTTCCATCGCTTTATTATTTATTATCCTTAATGGGTGTATGTTTATGCATAGTTGTTCGTTTGTAACTTCATTGATGCTGGAGGCAAAGATTGAGTGCCTCCTTTTGTGGACACCCGATTCTGACCTGATCCTTTCAATATCACATGGACTTTAGTACGTTGGCTTTGGTTTCATCGTAAACTATTTCGGGGGCATAGGCTCTTGGTATGCACTGTCTGGGCGTGCGCCTCTCGGGGTTAGAGGTTCATATGGTTCTTATTTTGAAAAAAATAGAAAAATCAATAATTTGAAAAAGAAAAAAAATAAGAAAGAAGAAGAAGAAACCTGTGTTTTCATGCCACGCACAACTACGCACATGCAGATTTCAATGCGATAAAATGTCAATATTTTATCGGCAATGTAGTTGTGCTAAAATAACATCCTAAGTCTAAGGTTCGCCTTAGATCTTTAGATTCTACTTTCAAGTAGGAGCAACGGTGTCAATCCCGGTCAAACGGTCAATGTTTCGATCGAGTCGACTCCACTGCTAAATCTGTGCGATGAACGCTTGTTATTGTTTCTTAGTGTGCTTGATTTATGTGAGTTTTGAAAACATATTTATAGCTGCTAAATTACAGTGGCTCTAGACTATATAAACAAATAAAGAAATATCAGCACAGTTAGAAGAGAATTAGCCTGCAAGATCAGGACCAATTGTAGCAAGTTTTAAAAGTAAGTGAGTGAAAGATCGTCCACAGAGAATTTGTCTAAAATGTAAGATAAACCTCCAGATCTGAGCTACCAGATCTGGCTTCTTATCCTATCTAGAAAACTGATAAGATGAGAGGTTTGAATTTGTCACGTTTAACAAACTAAAAACAAAGAAAAATTTAAACTAAATGATCCAGATCCGAGTTGGGGGAGTGATTGAAACAAAGATGGAGAAGTAATATCTAAATCTGATTTGGTCTTTGAAATCTAATGAGAATAACTGCAGCTCAACAGAGGTGATCCAATCTTCATCTGGCTACAAGCACAGATGTAAGAGAGATAAATCTAATTCAAGGATTAGGCTTACGCTTATGGCTATGGTGCATCCACTTTAATGGCCACAAACCATCCAATAGTCTTTAATCCAAATCCTCAATTCGAACAATAAACGTCACTACAAATGTCAGAAGAGACCAGTTACCAACACTAATTCTTACAGATTAATGAATCAAGGAAATTGCATGCACAACAATGAATCTAAAGGAGTCTAATGTCGAGGAGATCGAGGAACCCTTGACATGAGTCCAATGGAGAATGCATAGTTTACAGCAACCTTTTACAATTCATCCTTACAATTTACAGAGCACGACTTAACAGCTCTCAGATTTGCAGTCTTGGATGCAAACACTCCTTTGAGTTACAGCAGTAACTCACAGCTCTCCAATGCAAGTACAAAGTAGGCTATTACAAGGATTGCAGACAAGCTGTCTGGCTGGGAAATGGGGGATTAGAAATGAAACTCAAAATCTGGATGCCCCAATTGGGCAAATGCTTCATCAATTTATAGCTTTCCCAGTGTCTGATGTGTATCAACCAATCAGAGGTTCTCAGATCTGTATTGACCAATGGTAGTCGAGCACGGGGATCGAGATCTGTTCTGGCCAATCAGAATTCCTGATCTATTTCAGCTAATCAGGTGAAAGAGGCATCAATTTTGTTATGCATTTTGAAAGTTTGTTAGAGTTTCTAGAAGTTCTTGCCAAGTTATTCCCTCTCTAGGTGCTCACGTGGGGTGGAATATTCCTTTGCTTTATGCTTAGAACCCTCTGGAATGTCCCTAGGTTTTAAAACGCATTGGGACATGTGCAACAGATTACTGAATTGCCCTTATTAAAGCTGCGAATCTCCAGAATACCTTTTCGCAGAGCTTAGGGGCCTTTTCGCAAAGTGCTGTGACTTCTGAAGCTCTATTCGCAATGTTCAATCTCTCTTCGAATTGTGTTTTCTCCTTTTCGCAAAGTTCAATCTTCTCTTCGAAGAGTTCAGATGCTCTTCGAAAACTAAGCCTGGAGTTTTAGTCCTTTTGGCAGAGTTCCAGGTTCTTTATGAAAAGTGCAGGTTCTTTGCGAAAAGAACTCTGTAGTGCATTTCTCTGTTTGAATTGTTCCCTGCTTCTCTTACGGGTCTTTGCCTCTTCCATTTAGGCCTTTCAACAGCTGATGAGGTTGTTTCTTCACTTCCTTCCTTTGGATTGACATGGATTGTCATCTTTTTGGCACTTTTAAGCTGCTTTTATGGTTAAGCCTGTCTTTATTGTTAACTGCAACATAGGCACTTAAAACACTTATTTCGTTCTCTTAAAGGTCTATCAAGACTTAAGTTTAGGGGTGAAAAATGGCATTTTCCACTTGTCAACACACCCCCAAACCTAAGCTTTGCTAGTCCCTGAGCAAAGAAAATAAAAATAATAACAAAAAAAAACAAAGTAAAGAGCCACTTTTGTAGGGAGCACAGTTGCATTTAGCATATGCAACAAGCCTTTTAAACCCCTAGGTGATCCCTAGTGGAGGAGTGAAGTCTCCTGAGGGTTTTCAGTGAAGGTACCCACAAACTTCTTCAATACGTTAGTTAAGATCACTGCAGTTCTGTTACAGCCACTTTCCTCAATTGATTATTCACACCTGCATCAGTTATTTTGTAAGACGGTTTTTCAAGAAAGATATCAGTTTAAAACTAAAATTCTGCAGTAATTCTTGTTACTATTCAGTCGATTTATGTCCGAGGCCATTTACAAGGAAAATTAACAAACAGCAAGCCTTTGATTTAGGGATCCAGCTTTGATGTTGCCCTAATCAGTTGATTTTAAACCCAATTCTCACCAGGATTTTCACTCAAAAAAAAAAAATGAGAGGGTTATACTATTTCACACAGCTCAAGAGCAATTACAGTCCTCAAATAGGAATGGCGAGGCATATAGGCATTGCTTTTAGTTATAAATTCACTGCTCCTTTCACCATAGACTACACAAATTCTTATCTCCATGTGATAGCTCAATCCATCAATGATCAGTAAGGACTTTTACTTGGGTTTGATTGTGGCTGATGGGTGAAATCTCTAAAAAGGGTTGGAAAGGTGTTCATATTTGAGAAGTCAGTCAAGGTCCGGAGGTTATATGTAAACCCACTTTTCTTCAGCATAGTTTCATCTTCTTCTTTTGAATTTCCAGAGCCAAAGTGGCCATCTTTTTCTCTTTCTTTTTCAAACTTCCAATGAAAATGCCTTCATTCTTTTGTTTTGCTCAAATATTTTTCTTTTCTTTTTCGAATTAGCACTTGATGCATGCCACATTCCTCTCTTTGTTTCATCATTGCCTTCAACTTTTACCCTACTTTTGCTATTAAATTGTTACTCAATTCTCCTTCCTCACCTTTCTTCCCTTTCTTCTTGACTTCTGGTAGGGTTAGGCTAAATGAAACCGATGAGGTTTATTGGATGAGATTTCAAAGGATTCATCGATTTATACTCAACCTGTGTATCAAAGGCGCTTCAAAAGCTGGCGCTTTGTAAGGTTCAAACTGTTCAAAAGGAGGCCTTACATCATGTCTTTAATATCATGAGTGCTATCAAAATATTTCAATTTGGATATGTGTAACTTCTAGTGCCAGTACGCAGATTCACACAGTCTCAAAAGTAGAAAAGATTGCCACAACATACCTCCAAAGAATATATTTCAGGCCCAAGCCTCACTGGGTGTGGTTTTTATCAACTTCTTTAGGTATATCTTCACTGTTTTCCTTCATTTTAGGTTTACTAAAACATCAATTTTCTTTTGAAAATTTCCTGACATTTACTTCATGAAAGTTTTTTTTTTTTAGAATTACCTAAGAAAGTAATTTTAAAGAGTTTTTTTTTTTTTTTTTTTTTTTAACTTCTTAATATATTTCAAAACAACAGGTGTGAAAAAAAAATATATATAAAAATTGCTGATCCAAAACTGTACTGATGTTAACTCCTTAATTGATTATTGCTATTTCTGTCATACCCCCAAACCAAAGGGAAGCAGGGTCCACACTGGTCCAAAACAGAGGAAAAATATATGCAAGAAAGAAAAACAACAAAAGTAATGATGGCAAGAAGACAGACAGAAATGCACAGTAGTAGACACAAAACAGAATTTTCTATTACACTATATAACACAAAAAGTACAATGAGAGCTAATAACTGGGGTCAAAATCTGTATCATAGGTTGGTTCAAGTGGCTCGGCCCGGAGTCCTTGTCGAATCGAGCTAGAGTCAGTGTTGGAGTCCGAACTTGATTGAGCTTTCTCCAGAATAGTGTTTTTATTCGATACTCCTCGATTTGATCTTTTGGTGAGGCCTAGGTGTTTGGTGAGGCTAGTGGTCTTCAATTTTTCTTGATCCAGTTGGGCTTGCAACATGGACACCTTGTGTTGCTCAGTCCTCACCAGCTGAAATGTTTGGCCCAGCAGGTCCCTCATTTTATCTCTTTCAAATTTCATAAAGATCTCTAACTTTCGAATCTGGTTTTCATAAGGGGTACGGATGTAAGCTTGCAAATCAGCTAGCCCCTTTTGAACATCTCTGCGGATATAAGGGTTAGTTTCCATGGCTTTGATGAGGGTGGCATATTGGGGGAGGGGAATGGAATGGTAGGGGACTAAAGGTGGCCCAGCTGTGGGGGGGGGGAAGAAGTAGCTGGAAGGGGGACAGCAGGTCATGCAGTGGCTTGCTTTCGGAGAAAATGGGGAGTGGTGGAGGGGATGGAAGATCAACCAATATTACCTCTGGATCTGTTTGGCTGGCCTGGGAAGAAAAAAAGGTCTAGGGGTAATGGTGGTTGTTTGGGTTGTGGAAGCTAAGGTATGGAGCAGTTCCATGGTCACAGACTGATTGTCTGTGTTTATTTGAAGTTGGGCTTGGATGGATTGGAGGTAGGTAAGGATTTGGGTAATGGATGCAGGTGTGGGAGAGGTGGGCATAGTAGAGACTGGGACAACTGAGGTGGAGGGAGGAGGTGCAATGGCTGTAAAGGGAGAGGTTGGAAAGTGGGTGAAGGGAGGAGGAGCAGGTATAGGGGTGGGGTCTAGTTCCATGGTTTCAAAAATAGAACCCATTAAAGAAGAGTAGGACTCTGTAGTGAAGGGCTCAGGTTCAGGTGTAGGGGAGGTCTCAGGAGTGTGGGCTGATGGAGCAGGGGAATTTGAGGGGCTTTGGAGTAGAGGAGTGCAGGGGGATGGGGTAATAAAATCTGCAGCTAACTCCTCTAAAGCCTGGGCATTGGAGGGTGAAATTGGTGGTGTGAGAATGGTTGGAGTGGTTGGTGTAGAGGGGGAGTCCACAATTGGAATGATGGAAGGTGTGGGAGATGGGACAGCTGGGATAGGTGAAAGTGCAGGGGCTTGAGTAGGGGAAAAGGGTGCAAGGCCAACTTCCTCCAGAGTATGTGCAGCTGAAGAGCTGGTCACCAAAGGGAGGGAGGTTTTATCTATAATGGGTGCAGCTAAAGAGCTGGTCACCACAGGAACTGGCAGAGTTGGTTCAAGAAGTGGTGCAGCTAAAGAGCTGGTCACCACAGGAGTTGGCAAAACAGGATCTGGTACAGTTGATTCGGACAAATTTGGATCTGGCAACATGGCAGGGGCAGGCTCAGTTGTAGGCTCAAATTCAGCTGCAGGGGTGGGTTCTGGCTCACTCACAACTGCAGGTTCAGGTGCAGCAGCAGGGGCATGTGCAGGTTCACCTGCCTCTCTCATCCTTCTCAGCATAGCCTGGCTTGTAGTCCAAGCCTTTTTCCCAAAATTGTGAGGGGTAATGACTTCAAATGGCTCCTCACTATCAATGTCAAATTTGGCTCTGAGGAGGGCTGTGATCAATCACAAATGGTAGGCCGATTTATCTTCCCTCTTTCTTGACTTGATGCGACATCAGCCATGGCTTCAAAAATTAACATAGGGGCATTGAAAACGCCTTGGAGAAATGAAGAGGGCCTCTAAAATTGGTGATCTCCTCTCTTGTGCTTGATGACATAAAAGCTGCCCCTTAAAATGGAATCCATCAATAGAAATTGGGGGGCAAGGTCTCTTCTCATGATGGACTGCCCAGTGCCCACAATACCTTGGGTTAAATGGGCAGCCATCTCTCTAAAAGAGGCAGTTTCTGGAGCAGCCAAAGGACCAGAGGGATCAAATTGGAATGGTATCCCTAAAGCGTTCCCTATGTCTTCAAATGTCACAGTAAGATCGCAATCATCAATGAAAATGACAAGGGTAGGGACATCAGCATCTTTTTCAGTGACCTTGACTAGGTTTTGGTACCATAACTTCACCATTCTTGGGTAAATTTTTTCTGGCAAGGGGGTAAGGATATTGCTTAGTGAATCCTCTCTAAGGTATCTTAAGGATGGCAAGCACTCTGGTTTGGTGACGAAAAAAGTTTCGTCTACCATCAGCTCGGGTATTAGCTTCTGAGCTTCAATGAAGGGATTTGGTAGGACCAAATGAATGGGCAGAGGAGTAAGCTCAGGCTCAGGGCTAGCAGCAGCAGGGGTGGGTTCCTCATGTCTAATTTTCTTTCCTTTCTCCACCCTGTCTGCCTTATCCATTGAAAGTTTCCGTTTAGCTAAAGTTTTGGCTTTTCCTTTTGCTTTTGGGGTCGGTTTGCTCACTTTCTTAGCAGAGGATTTGGAGAACATTGCGGCCAATGATTTCTCTGCTTTTCCCATTCTAGATTGATGTAAAAAAAATGCCCAAAATAGATGCTGACACAGAATCAAATTACTAAATGATAACCAGAGAGAATGGGTAGAGAAATACCGAGATCTAGGGTTTATGTTTGAACGAGTTTGTTTGCTTTGCAGAAATCCCCCAGATTATAAGCTGAAATCCTTCTCTGAAAATGCAAATGATCTACACAATCAGTTACAAAAGGGTAGTAAACTTGTTAACTCGTGCAAGGAGAGAGCGAAGTAGGGTAGCAGTGAAGAGTCGCTCTGCAGAAAGAGTTTGAAATGAAACCCCACCGTCGAAAGGGTTTAAATATATTCAAAGTTAATATCGCAAAGTGCCTTTAAGTTTTCGAAAAGTTCCAAAAGAGACCTTTTTACAATTGTGAATGGCATTAGTACCATTCGACAAGTTAACAGCTTCAGAAACATCATTTCGCAAAGGAATTAGCTTCAGAACTATCTTTTCGAAAAGAAAATGGCTTCAGCACCAACTATTCGAAAAGCACATCTTTGCTTTCGAGCAGTTCATTACAGCTCCAGAGTCTATTCGAAAAGCAATTTGGACTTTGAGAAAAGCGAATTATGACTTTGCGACTGAACTTTAAGCATGTTTACACTATGTGAAAAGAGATAAAAGCAGAAACAAAGAAAATAAGCAAAAACTATGATATACAAACATAATATACAATTTTCTACCATCAAATTTTTGGAGATTCGTGATGATAGATGGGCAGCACAGGCTCCTGGGTATTTTCAATGCATGGTTTTAGCCTCTGACCATTGACCTTTATGATTCTTCCATTACTTGGATCAAGGATGTCAACAGCTCCCGAAGGGGCTGCTTGAATGACAGTGTATGGCCCTTCCCATCTGGATCTCAGTTTTCCTGGGAAAAACTTGAGCTTTGAGTTAAATAACCATACCTTAGAACCAGCTGTGAACTCTTTTCTCAATAAATTTTTATCATGAAAAGTTTTGACTTTCTCTTTATACAATCTTGAATTTGTGTATGCATCCATTCGCAGCTCTTCTAACTCAGCAAGTTGCAATTTCCTGTGATTACCAGCAGTAGTTAGATCCATGTTCAATGTTTTAACGGCCCAAAAAGTTTTATATTCTAACTCTGCTGGTAAATGGCATGCTTTGCCATAGACCAACCTAAATGGGGACATACCAATTGGGGTTTTATAGGCTGTCCTATATGCCCACAATGCATCATTCAGCTTAAAGGACCAATCCTTTCTGTCCTTCTTCACAGTCTTTTCCAAAATATGTTTGATTTCTCTATTGGAAATCTCCACTTGTCCACTGGTTTGTGGATGATATGGAGTGGCTAATCTATGAGTCACAGAGTATTTCTTCAACAATGTTTCAAAATGTCTATTACAAAAATGGCTTCCCCCATCACTGATAATGGCTCTGGGAAAACCAAACCTGGAAAAAATGTGATCCTTAAGAAATTTCAAAACCACTTTGTGATCATTTGTTTTAGTAGCTGTGGCTTCAATCCATTTGGATACATAATCCACAGCTACTAAAATGAAGTCATTCCCATTGGAAGGAGGAAAGGGACCCATGAAGTCTATCCCCCAAACATCAAACAACTCAACTACTAAAATAGGCCGTAAAGGCATTGAGTTTCTCTTGGAAATGCTGCCTAATTTCTGACAGTTCTGGCAGGACTTACAATGCTGCAGGGCATCCTTGAAAAGTGTAGGCCAATAAAATCCACACTGCAAAACCTTTGCAGCAGTTTTGTTCCCACTAAAATGACCTCCACAGGCCTGTTCATGACACATAGAAAGTATTCTATGAAATTCTTGGTCAGGGACACATTTCCTTATTATTTGATCTGCACAACTCTTAAACAGATAAGGATCCTCCCAGATGAAGTGTTTAACCTTTGCGAAAAAAAGATCTTTATCCATTCTATTCCAATGGTGAGGAATTCTTCCAGTAGCCAAAAAGTTGACTATGTTGGCAAACCAAGGAGTGTGTACACTAATGGCAAAAAGTTGCTCATCAGGGAAAGATTCATTTATAGGCAACCTATCAATCTCAGCAGTTAAAATTTGAGAGGTGATCGACCACCACATTCTCCACCCCTTTTTATCTTTAATCAGTAGATCAAATTTCGTAATAGGAGAATCCACGATTAATCTTGGTTTGGTGTCCTTCTTAGGCAGAAGGTATTTCAAAGCGGTGGTGGTCGAACACCACTATTTGTGAACCCAAGACATATGACCGAATTTTCTAAAGCAAAAACAATTTCAGCACTCCTTCTCTTGTTGTAATTGAGTCATGCATCAATCATTGATCTCATCGGCATAAGCTATGACATGAGGCAGCTTATCTTTTCTCTGTCTAAGGACAGCTCCCAAAGCATAATCTGATGCATCACACATCAGCTCAAAAGGTAAAGAATAATCTGGAGACTGCAATATTGGAGTTGAAATCTAATTTTTAGGAATTCAAAAGCCTTCATGCATTCATTATTGAAAACAAAGGGACATCTTGGCACAAATGACAAAGAGGTGTATTTATTTTACTGAAGTCCTTGATGAACCTTCTGTAAAATCCAGCATGTCCTAAAAAACTTCTGATTTATTTAACAGTTTTGGGGGGTGGTAAATGTACAATTTACTCAATTTTTGCTTTGTCCACCTCAATGCCCTTGTGGGAAACAACATGGGCAAGGACAATGCCTGGTGACCATGAAATGGTTTTTCCCAGACTCAAAACCAGATTGGTTTCTTCGCATCTTTGTAGTACCAATTTGAGATGGTGTAAACACCGGGAAAAACTGCTGCCATAGATTGAGAAATCATCCATAAAATCTCCATAAATTGGTCAATCATATAAAAAATTGCATACATGCATCTTTGGAAGGTAGCAGGAGCTTTACAAGCACCAAAAGGCATTCTCCTATAGGCAAAAGTACCAAAGGGGCAAGTGATTGTGGTCTTTTCTTGATCTTGTGGGTAACAGTGAATCGGTTGTAACGGAGTAACCATCAAGAAAACAGTAATAAGCTTTTCCTGCTAGCTTATCTAAGATCTGATCAATGAATGGGAGGGGGAAATGGTCTTTTCTGGTTATTACATTTAATTTTCTTTAATCAATACAAACTCTTCATCCAGTTGTTTGTCTGGTTGACATAAGCTCACCAGAATCTGAGGTTACAACAGTGATTCCAGATTTCTTAGGTACCACCTGTGTAGGTGCTACCCAAGCTAAATCTGAAATGGGGTAAATGACCCCTGCATCCAAGAACTTAACAACTTCTTTCATGACCACTTCTTGCATATGAGGGTTCAACCTCCTTTGCATTTCTCTAGAAGGCTTTGCATCTTCTTCCAAGTGGATTTTGTGCATGCAAGCAGCTGGACTGATTCCTCCTAAATCAGCAATAGTCCAGCCAATTGCCCTTTTATGTTCTTTCAAGACTATCAACAGCTCTTCCTCTTGCTCCTTTGTGAGAGAGAAAGAAATAATGGCAGGCAATGATTTATGATTACCTAAGAATACATACTTCAAATTTTCTGGCAGCTGCTTTAGTTCTAAATCAAGTGGGCTGAGAAAAGAAGGTAATAAAGGTACCTTAGATGTTTGTGGAAGGGGGAGAGTAGCAGGTTTCCAAGAAGAGAAACTTGCTGATTGATTAAGAGTTCCTTGCACAACATTTATTTCCTCAGAATTTGAGATACAACTTGCTTCTTTTTCAGCATATCCCCAAGCATCTTTAACATCTGTGGTGAAGTCTTCACCCTGCAGAAATTGTTGTAAAGTCCCTTCCACAAGTTCATCCAATAGATCAACATGAAAACATTCTTCAGAGTTGAATTGAGGCTGTGTGACTACATTATAAATATTTAATTTTACCTTCATGTTTCCAAATGAGACTTCCATAATACCAGACTTGCATTGAATGCAAGCATTTGCTGTAGCCAGGAATGGTCTTCCCAAAATGACAGGGATGGAAGTTTTGCTTTTGGTAGGTTTCATGTCCAAAACTAGAAAATCAGCAGGATAGAAAAATTTATCTACTCCCACCAATACATCTTCAATCATCCCAACTGGCTTCCTTTCAGATCTGTCTGCTAGTTTTAACACCACATGAGTGGGTTTTAATTCTCCCAAACCTAGTTTCTCATATACAGAATATGGAAGTAGGTTGACACTAGCACCCAAATCTAATAAAGCCTTTTCAATGGTATGTTCCCCAATAATGCAAGGGATTGTGGGGATTTCAGGATCTTAAAGTTTAGGAGGTGTGGCAATGGATAACACCTGATTAATTATTTTCACAGCAAAGACCTTCTTGGATAACTGTATCCTAGACTGTCTTTTGTGAGTGCAAACATCTTTCAAAAATTTTGCATATGCTGGAATTTGTTTGATTGCCTCAAGCAAAGGTAAATTTATCTTGACTTTATCATCTCATCTATTTTTGTGTTCCCTTTATCAAAAGGGGATACAAATTTCATTGCATGAGGAAATGGTAAATGAGGAACTAATCTTTCATCTACAGCTTTAGAAGTGTTTTCAGAAATTTTTTTAATTTTCTGTTTTTCACTTTTTTGGTTTTTCTGAGGTACATCGGCCTTACTTTGCTATCACTATGTTGCTCTTCTGCATATCTTTATCCTCTTCCTCATCTCTTTCTTCTTGACACTTTGTTATCTATCATTTTCCACTTCTCAAAGTGGTGACAGCTTTTACTTCTTCATGTGAATTAGAAGCTTCTCCAACCATGAACTGTCCTTTGGGATTGTTCAAAGGTTGGTAACTTTCCTTCCTCTCTTTTGCCAAGGTATTTGAAAGTCGTCCCAATGTTTCTTCAATCTTCTTTATGCTCGGCCGTGAAAGTTCACGATCTGAGTTAAAGATCCTAAATTTTGAAGTGAATTTAGGACTTGATCTTCAAAAGAAAGGGACTGGAAGGGTTTCACGCAGTTGTTGTGGAATGGAAATTCTTTGAAAGTTTAGTTTGACATAAAATTTCAACATAGGCCGTGCAGTTTTGAAAGGCATTTGATTCTTTGGTTGTTCTTTGTTGTTGGGATTGGTAATTCCTTGGTTCCACCTCAAAATTGGGGTGCCCTCCATGGATATTCATTTGTTGCATCTGTCCAAATGATTGAGCATGAGCTTGTTCCACCATTAAATCTGGAACCGTGATGGCGGATATTGGTCAATTGAATGAGTAGGGGACTGGCATATCAGACATGCCTCCTCTACTCTTGAAATATTTGGAGTTTTAAGTGAGTCCATCAATCTATCAAACTTTGTGGTTAGATTGTCCATCTTTCTTTCCAACTCATTCACCTCATAGATCTTCCCTTTGGTGGGTTGGTGGTTGTTCAACCTAGCAGAATTTTCAATTTCCCTTGACAGAGATTCCTGCTGAGTTGAGTTTTCACCAATCACTTCAAATAAGTCCCAAACCTCTTCAACTGTTTTTTGCAAGTAAGTGCCTCCACAGGAGGCATCCACCATATTTTTGCCTTTTTGATCAATTCCTTGATAGAAAATTTGAACCAGCTGCCACCTAGGAATTTGATGATGAGGACATTGCCTTAACAATTCCTTAAATCTTTCCCATGCTTCATGGAAAGTTTCAGTTGAGTTTTGGGAGAATGAAATGATACTTTGTCTCAATTGGCTTGTTTTAGACATTGGGAAATATTTGGCTAAGAATTGACACTGCAAATCATTCCAAGAAGTGATACTGTTTGGTGCTAACATAGATAACCATGCTCTAGCTTTATCCTTTAATGAAAAAGGAAAGAGCCTAAGCTTGGTTGCTTCTGGACCCAGTCCAGTTATGTTGAATGTGGTGCAAAGAGCCAAGAATTCATCCACATGTTTGTATGGATCTTCCTTACTCAACCCATGGAAGGAAGGAAGCATTTGGATAGTTGATGACTTGATCTCATAATTTCCTTCAACAGTAGGAAATTGAATGCAAAAGGGAGAATTATAAGCACTAGGTGCAAAGTAATCCCTCAAAAGTCGAGGTTCTTCACCCATAGTAGCAGAATTCTGTGTTGTTTGTTTGGTTCGTAGTAGCCTTTCAACTTCTAAATTCAATGGGAGAATCTCAGGGCTGAGAGTCCTCCTACCAAACATACAACTCAGAACAAAAACAATCTGATTATTCACAGCAAACCTTCAGAATTCCTTTCAGTAATTTCCCTTCTTCAAAAACCTGAATATGAATAACTGCACAAGTATAAACAATAGAATAGTTTAGTACTGATAAAAATTAAAATGAAAACTTAGGTCTGTCTATTTTAGAACAAATTCCCCGGCAACGGCGCCAAAAACTTGTTATTGCTTCTTAGTGTGCTTGATTTATGTGAGTTTTGAAAACAAATTTATAGCTGCTAAATTACAGTGGCTCTAGACTATATAAACAAATAAAGAAATATCAGCACAGTTAGAAGAGAATTAGCCTGCAAGATCAGGGCCAATTGTAGCAAGTTTTAAAAGTAAGTGAGTGAAAGATCGTCCACAGAGAATTTGTCTAAAATGTAAGATAAACCTCCAGATCTGAGCTACCAGATCTGGCTTCTTATCCTATCTAGAAAACTGATAAGATGAGAGGTTTGAATTTGTCACGTTTAACAAACTAAAAACAAAGAAAAATTTAAACTAAATGATCCAGATCCGAGTTGGGGAGTGATTGAAACAAAGATGGAGAAGTATCTAAATCTGATTTGGTCTTTGAAATCTAATGAGAATAATCGCAGCTCAACGAGGTGATCCAATCTTCATCGGCTACAAGCACGGATGTAAGAGAGATAAATCTAATTCAAGGATTAGGCTTACGCTTATGGCTATGGTACATCCACTTTAATGGCCACAAACCATCCAATAGTCTTTAATCCAAATCCTCAATTCGAACAATAAGCGTCACTACAAATGTCAGAAGAGACGTTACCAACACTAATTCTTACAGGATTAATGAATCAAGGAAATTGCATGCACAACAATGAATCTAAAGGAGTCTAATGTCTTGAGGAGATCAGAGGAACCCTTGACATGAGTCCAATGGAGAATGCATAGTTTGAACCTTTTACAATTCATCCTTACAATTTCTGAGCACGACTTAACAGCCTCGATTTGGTCTTGGATGCAAACACTCCTTTGAGTTACGCAGAACTCACGACTCTCAATGCAAGTACAAAGTAGGCTATTATAAGGATTGCGACAAGTCCATGGGTCAGGAAATGGGGGATTAGAAATGAAACTCAAAATCTGGATGCCCCAATTGGGCAAATGCTTCATCAATTTATAGCTTTCCCCAGGTCCAGCTCAGATGTGTATCAACCAATCAGAGGTTCTCAGATCTGTATTGATCAATGGTAGTCGAGCATGGGGATCGAGATCTGTTCTGGCCAATCAGAATTCCTCGATCTGTTTCAGCCAATCATGTGAAAAAGGCATCAATTCTGTTATGCATTTTGAAAGTTTGTTAGAGTTTCTAGAAGTTCCCGCCAAGTTATTCCCTCTCTAGGTGCTCACGTGGGGTGGAATATTCCTTCGCTTTATGCTTAGAACCCTCTGGAATGTCCCTAGGTTTTAAAACATGACATCGAATTGCCCTTGTTAAAGCTGCGAATCTCCAGAATACCTTTTCGCAGAGCTTAGGGGCCTTTTAGCAAAGTGCTGTGACTTCTGAAGCTCTTTTCACAATGTTCAATCTCTCTTCGAATTGTGTTTTCTCCTTTTCGCAAAGTTCAATCTTCTCTTCGAAGAGTTCAGATGCTCTTCGAAAACTAAGCTTTGAGTTTTAGTCCTTTTCGCAGAGTTCCAGGTTCTTTACGAAAAGTGCGGGTTCTTTGTGAAAAGTACTCTGTAGTGCATTTCTCTGTTTGAATTGTTCCCTGCTTCTCTTACAGGTCTTTGCCTCTTCCATTTAGGCCTTTCAACAGCTGATGAGGTTGTTTCTTCACTTCCTTCCTTTGGATTGACATGGATTGTTATTTTTTTGGCACTTTTAAGCTGCTTTTATGGTTAAGCCTGTCTTTATTATTAGCTGCAACATAGGCACTTAAAACACTTATTTAGTTCTCTCAAAGGTCTATCAAGACTTAAGTTTAGGGGTGAAAAATGGTATTTTTCACTTGTCAACAACGCTCTGTTGCGGATTCATAGGAACGTGAATGTCTAACTTGAGATTTATCACAAGCTATTTCGGAGTTGTGGTCTCTTAGTCTGCACTATCCGGGGGTGCACCCTACGGCGTTTGAGGTCCTGATAACTTCGTTATGAAAAAGATCAATCGTTGGTTGAGACCAACCTGTTGAAAATGAAACTACACATCAATCAAGCGTAAAACATGCATGCGTATGGATTCACTCCCTTTTATTTTTCAAAGCTTAAAACTCAGATTGACAGCGGTATTAGGTGTGCTTTTTCTGGGTTCCTTTCGGTCCCTGAAACCAGTGGCTCAATTTTGTCCTAAAGAGACTCTGGCAATGATGATGATGGAGTAATAAATTAAGAAATATTAAATGCTAAAATTAAAGAGGTAAATTCTAAATAAAGAATACCTGAGAAGATGTGATTGTCTGCTGCAGATATTTATCGACGATGTAACTCGTCAGTGATCATGCTTTAAAGGGAAACAGGGGCTTACAGGTTGAACTCCTTTATTGAATCGTCCGTCGGCGAACGTCAGCAGCTGTGGGTTGCCTTTAGTGTAACTGGTTTGGTTTTCCTATTCATGCTGGGATTTTATTTAATTTGGTCTCCTAATCCTACTAAGAGTCTGATTGATTTAGTTTCCTAATCCTACTAGGAGTCTGATTAAGAAAGGGTCTCCTAATTCTACTAGGAGTCTGATTAATTTAGTTTCCTAATCCTACTGGGAGTCTGATTGATTTAGTTTCCTAATCTTACTGGGAGTCTGATTAAGAAAGGGTCTCCTAATTCTACTAGGAGTCTGATTTAATTAAGTTTCCTAATCCCACTAAGAGTCTAATTAATTTAAACGTTTTAATATTATTAGAGCTCTAATTAATTTAGTTTCCTAATCCTATTAGAAGTCTAATTAATATTAGTCTCCTAATTGCACTAGGAGTACAACCGTTCTTAATTATGTTATGATTGATTAGAATTGTACTGATTTGAATAAAACTCTAACTAAATTAAATATGCCAATTCTATGGAAATTCTGATTTTAAATAAGCATGCTAGTTTTATTGAAATAAAATTAAACAAAATAAATAGACGGAAAAAAGGGGGTATGGCCCGTTATGCTAAGGAGGATTGACCTCATTCTCGAGTACCCTCCGTAAGCTCCCTTAGGCAAATCGGATGGCTGAAAATTGAAAAGATTGAATTTAAATTATAAAGTAATATTTTTTTATAAATTGAGAGATTGATGAGTGGTATTTAAGGGCTAAGATTTTAGGGCTAAAAGAAACAGAGAATTAGGAACTGTGAGATTAAGGACTGATTCTAGAACCTAAGGACTAGAATTAGAAAACTAGAAATTTAAATTAAGACCTAAGATTTAGAATTTAAGAACTAGAGGGCTAGAACCTAAATCTAAAACTAGAATATGAGAAAGGGGAAATGATTCTAGAACCTAAGAACTAGAACCAAAAAATTAAGGATTAAGAAATTACCTGTAGAAATCGTCTAAATTGTGCAAAGGAAAATTGTATAGAGGGAAATTGTGTAGAGGAAATTGTATAGAGAAAATTATGTCGAGGAAATTATGTAGAGGAAATTGTATAGAGGAAATTATGTAGAGGATAATTTGATAGAGGAGAATTGGATAGGAGGTAAAGGTCTTATTTATAGGCTTTTACCATAAATCCTATTTTATAAAATAATATAATAAAGATACTAATCCTAATTCAACTAGGAGTTTTGAAAAACGTCATTTTTTTTGTAGCAGCCAAAAATTGATCATAACTTCTTCGATATATGTCAGAATTGTATATTTTTTAGCTCGTTGGAAAGCTACTTCAATAAGCTTTCCAACGTGACCAATTTTGCCCCAATCTGACTCCGTTTGATACCTCAAAATGAGCCAAATAAATATGTTATGGGATTGATAATTGAGAAAAAGTTGGGGAGACTAGTTGGCTCTAAAATAAGGATTTAGGCAGGGATTTCCTAAGGGCTAAATTCTAAAACTTAAGAATTAAGAATTAGAAGCTAAAGATTAAAACTAAAGGCTAAAAAAATATAAGGACTGAAAGCGAAGTCAAAATCAGAAAAATCAGACCGTAGGATTAAAGACTGATTCTGAACTCTAAGAGTTAGAACCAGAGATTAATGATAGGACTGTAAATTGAGATTTTAAAACAGAATTAGGCCTTATGAGTCGATGAATTAGGCCGTCAGATTAAGGACTGGTTCCGGGCTCTGAGGACTGGAACCAAATATAGAGATTGTGCTCTAAAAAAAAAGGGTGCTACGGTCTAAGACTGAAAATTAAGACTGATAATTAAAACTAAGAAAAACCATAAATCTAAAAACTAGAAGCTACGGTCGAAAACTAAAAGTTAAATACTTACCTAGGGTAGAGAGAAATCTCGAAAATCAAATCTCAAAATCATGGCTAATTTACTCTAGGGGTTGCTTCGAAACTCTCTGGTTTTTGAATTTACGATCTCTCATCTCTAAATTTTACAGCCTCCTCAGGTTGTGTTCGAAGAGGATGCTACGGTCTAAAAATTAGAATCAGGGTTGCGGTGAGAAATCTCGGAGTTCGAATATTAAAATCATGGCTAATTTGCTCTAGGGATCCGTTCTCGGAGCTCTCTGATTTCAGAATTTATGCTCTCGCTTCTCAAAATTTGCAACCCCTTTCTCTCTCTTCAAGAAAAAAACTTTTATAGGTTTTTATTCAATTATGTGCCCGTTTTTGGACATTTAATTGAATTGTGCACCATTTTTCTGGCACTTAATCGCTTTGAGTCGGTCACCGACTCAGTGAGCAACGGGATGAATTACTCAGCGGGTTTCCTAGTCTTAATGAAATTAGGACTAATTACGTGGGTGGTGGGACGTGTGCAATCTGATTAAGCGTGTTACCTGAAGCACTTAATCGAGGAAATATAGGAATCAAGGGTAGGAGACTAGGTCGGGTGTAGGCTAATTGCGCGCTAGTGGTGTAGCGCTCAATCCGATCGCGCGTCTGCTTCTAGGCGCGTAAGCGAGCCTCGAAACAGTCTGTGAAAGGAAGGTTGGTCTAAAAGGGGACTGATCGCGTGCTTGTGGTTCTGCGCGTGATCGAATTATGCATGGGTTTTTAGGTGCTTAATTCAGGATTGTCCGGGTATGATCTCAAGAATGGAATGCAGGACTATTGTTTCAGTCTGCATTCTGACTATATACTATTGCTTAGAATATAGCCTCCCTACGTTGGGATCTGAACCATAAAGCTATTATTTTAGCTTGTGTTCCGCCATGTACTGTTGCATCGTCTCATGTCGAGGGTTAAAAGGTCAAGGGCTGACCAAACGAATTTGTGTACTCTGAGAGAGCGAAATGGGGGTGTTTACAGATGCCCCTCTTCGGCGCGCTCTTACGAAGTAAGAACACGTTGAAGAAGTAGACACTCTTCATTTGAGGTGCCTTCCCGTTTCTTAGGAATTCATAAATGTGAATTGGTGATGCTGCATGGCAAGGTTAGCTTTCTTATCTATCAACACAAAATAAAATGGAGCATTTGAAGGGCAAATGGTAGCTGTCGAAGGGCATATTCCAGGTCTGTGGGTGCATGGCGCATCCCGTCGCATGGCAGGAGCTAACAGAGGGATTTTACACAATCGAGGTACCGGGGCATCAATCAAATATACAAAACAAGGTCGAGGGACCGATAATAAAGAGATGAAATAGTATGTAATGTCAAAAGCTTTTTCAAGTCATGTCAGACCGGGCGCGTCATTGCTCACACCAATGCGCGCCAGGCGTTTCATTTCTAATACGCATTTGTAAGTTCTTAGATTGAGTATACTCATTGTTTGGCTTTCCAGGGGAATGGTTGATTTGGGCTGGTAATTGAGGTAAATTTTGTGAAGTGTGCTCAGTCGAATTCAGCGCAGTGGCATATGCGTTCGATTCATCTGGAGTTTTTTTTTTTTTTTTTTTTGCATCTGAACAAGTGATCCTGGGCAGTGGCGTATGTGCTTGATTGTGAGTTCAGGGGGCTTTGGGATTTAAAGGTCAAGGCTAAGGGTAGTTGGTTGTGGTATTTAAAGAAAGGTGGATCGGGTCTATGTATTTTGTTCATTTTGTTCTTTTTATTTTTTTTGCTTTTTTTTTTCTTTGCAAGTAAGAGAAGAAAGATTTTTGGAATAGAAGATTTTAGAATGAGTAAGGGGTTTTGAAATTTTGGAGATTTTAACTTAAGATCAATTCGGAGGTAAAATGGCAGAAAACGTGGCTTCCGAGATGTCGCTGAGCAGATCCACCGGTATGGGATTTATGGACCCGACCGTTCATGTGGTTGTCAAGACGACACTAGGCATGTCGGATACTCCATCTAACCTTCTCGACGAGTACTAATGATTGTCTCTTATGGGAGGACTACAGTAATTTGCGAGTTAAGAGAGACGGGTTTTGAAAACATTTTGACTTAATCATAGATAATTATAATTTAGAAGAAATATCGAGTAATAGAAAAAGGGGTAGTACTTAGCTGGGGGTGATACTTACCTGAATTGTGTGGTGAGACCTTGGGAATATTATAATGATGGTACTTTGGTAGTATTGTAGCGTCACGATGGGACTTGTTGGCTATCATTGTAATGCAATATTCCAGGTGTAATGTCGTAGTAGGGTACCATTTTTTTTCTTTTCGCTTGTTGCTTAAGCGGTGGTTGGCGGTTTTCGGCGTGATGTCGCGATGGGGCCTTGGTGATTGTAGTGGTACCGTGATGGGACTTGAGAGGTATTGTTAGGATGTTTGCGCTGTAGCTTGGCAGTAGTGAAATGCGATGGGATATGGGAGTAGTCTCACGTCTTCCTGCCTTTCTGTTGCAGTGGTGTCTAGTGGGTTTGTGGCGAGCACTTAGGGAGGAAGCTCTTTGTTTCGGCGATGAGACATGCTTGTGCTCTCTCCCTTTCTTCTTTTAGTGCGACCGGCATTGTTTGAAAAAAAAAAATTAATAAATTTGGGTAGTGGTGTCCGTGATGGGAAGTGAGCTAAGCGTTATGCTGGGTAAGGTGTTCGTGTGACAAGTGTGTCTAGTTTCTTTTTTTGGCAGATCTTGGGTTCTGGTGAGATTATGTTGTAGTTGCATTGTGATTGACTTAGTTTTTTGTTTTGTTTGCTGCATTTGCATTTTTGGGAGATTTATTTTTGACTTTTCGCGATGGGCCATGAGGGCATGGCTACAATTTTGCGATGGGACTGAATGCCAGGGTGGTATCATGTGTGTGTGTTTTCATTGTGGTGGGACATGCTTGAGTGGCTGCATGACGGGGCGAGATGGTTTCGATTAAGATGAAATGAACAATGTGGTGAGGGGGTAATGGTGTCACGTGGGGCATATATGTTTTGTTTGTAATAGGGCCAGAGGCATGGTCAACATTCTTTTTTGGTTACGCGATGGGACAACAACGAGTGACGGTCCCTTTTCACTCTGAATGGCTCATGAGGCTATGCAGTGGCGCAAAGGGAACTCTTGCTCGAAAAGGGGTAAATTTTGAGCAAAATTAGGAATTAAGCGCCTGACATCAGCCGCTTAAACTGATCACGTGCTCGATTCTAGGCAGGCAATTCAAGGTCTAAAGGAAGTATTTACGCGTGTGTAGGTTAACCTGTGATTGGATTGCGCACAATGATTCTTGCACGCGATCGGAGCGTTACCGTGTCATCGGACGAGCGACTTTTCGGTCCTACGCGGCTACTGTGACGTTTAAACCGATTACGCGACATAGCAGGGGTGCAAGATTGGAGAGTCACCAGGTCACTATGCGGGTGGCCTTTAACATTAACCATCAACTATTTGTCATTCGATTGGATTGCGTGGTCTGTAGGAAGCGCGGGATCGGGAGGTCGCTCTATCTGTGCGTGCGATAGTTGTATTGCGTGCTTGGTTAGGAGCGCGGGATTTGGATTGGGAGCTATATGTGTAGCGCGTGATTAAATTAAGCGCATTTTTCCATGCGCATGATCAGGGTTGTGTTCTATATAAGCAGGGGAAATTCATTTGCTTTTCATTCTCGGGTTTAGTCTCGAGTCTTGACTTTTTTGAGTGTTCTGGCATTCTGAGATTCATATTTCAGCGATATTAAGTGATCTAACCATCAGATTGGGATGAGGTTTCTTCCTATATTCGTCATTTCGTGTGATCTTCGTCCTGATGTGATGCTCGGGGATAGTGTCATTCTGGGAATGGGCGGTATTGGGAATGAGGGCGCCATTCTTCACAGCGTTCCTTTCTAGGGAGCAGTGAAGGCAGCGCTGACAGGGCGGCGACAGAGGAAGTGAAGATGGCTGGGAGAGGAGGTGCTATAAATGGAGGGATGTATCCCTAACCCATTTTTCGTCTCTTCTGCCTGTGGCTCATTTAAGTTCTCCAAGTCTGGTGGCAACATTTCTGAAGCCTCTGATTGGATGTTCTGCTCCTCATTTTGGCTCATTGTAATTTTGGTTTTCATTTTGAGTTGTATGTTAGATTTTAGGTTTTTGTTTTGGGTTGTAATTCGGGAGGTATGCCTCCGGTGAAACTTGTAAAACTTTAAATTATAAATAAAAAGGGGCATTTTTTTATTATTATTTTTTATTCCTTATATTGTGAAGTTGGTTGGCTTGAATATTGGTTGATGGATTAATTGGACTTATCTGCTTTGTCGTAGTTTTAAGATTTGAGTTAGCTTATAGTTATAAAGTTCGTTATGAGAATGACCCAAGGTTTATTCATTTGTCTTATTAGGTCCTACTTAGTAGGTTCACTTGATTTTTATCAGGCTTGTTTGTGGCATTTTTTATTTTATTTTATTATGCTAGTTTATTGATTTAATTTATCGATGGATTAGTTAGATTTATTTGATTTGTTTGATTTATTTTATGATTTAATTTAGTTTAGGGTTTCACTCTGAATTTATTGAGGGTTTATCTCAAGATTAATTTATTTTATTGAGTTTTGTTTAGAGGGTTTACTTGGTTCTGATGGGTTTGTTGGGAGCATTTCTTTTTTTGGTCCCAAACAAGTCAGGGTCTTATTCTAGAAAATTATTCTTCTGCTTAAAGTTTAAAGTATTTTGTTTGGTCTTTTTATTTGATTTGAGATGACACTTTTTAGAAGCGTACAAATTCAGGGTTTAATTTAAAGTTTCTAGATGGGTGTTAAGTGTTTGAATCCTATTGGCCTATCTAGACTTTAGGAGTTTATTTTTTTTAGAGGGGCAAGTGTTGTGTAATTATTGGTTCATCCTGGTTGTCATGGATCGTGGTCTTTTAAATGGGTATGCGCATGGTTTTGGATCCAATCAGCTTGGTAGGGGATTCAGATGTATGGCATTTGTCAGTTGGTGATTCAAAGGACATAGTTTATAAATGTTTGAGTCTAAGGTTTTGGGTTGGAATATTTTGTTCTCTTATTTCAAGTTTAAAGTTTGAAAGTTTTCTCCGCCCTTTTTTTTTGGGGCATCTTGTGTTTGTAATTTTTGGGGCATTTCTTTTATTAATTTATTAATGTCTTTTATTTCTTTCTGTTTCAAATACCGGGTATTGGACCCGATGGACTGTGCTTATTATGTGGATAATGAGAATGGACGGGATTGGGAATGCAAGGTAGCAGTTGAATTGCAGCCATGCTAAGGGAAGAGGGGAAGATGGGATTTTTGGTTAGAATTTGCTCAGGGTACTTTCCTTCTCCGGGCCTCTTTGAGATTTCTAGTTTCCCAAATATATTCGGATTCGGGCATTGCCTGAACGTGCGGATTTTAAGTTTCTTGTTTTGAGTTGTATATTCAGAGGGTATACCCTCGGTGTATTTTGTAATTATTTTATTGAGGTTGGAATGTGTGGAAGATGGGGGCTACCTTTTCTTTTTGGTGTAATTGATGAATGTGAAGGAGAGTGCATTTCTGTCGTATGATCTTAGTCTTGGGGGGCTCTCATTTCCTTTCGGGGTGCGTATTTCTTTAAGTTAGAAATGTTTTTGGTGGTTTTCCCAAGGGTGTAATTCGGGTCGATAGTAAATGTCAGGAATGTCCTAATTTCGGGTTTTGGCTTGTGTCTTGGGTGTGAAAATTTTGTTTCTGGGCAGATTATGCGTTTATCTTCGGGCGTTTGACCTAATTACGCGCCAAAATTAGAGCGCACATTTCGGAAAGGTGAAGAGTTATTACGCTGTTGGGGAATTCCAGTGTGCTAATTTATAGTGTGAACATCAAGAGAAAACAAAGATGGGTTCAGCACAGCTGGGAAGTCCTAGGCCTGCAAGATACAGGATCCTTTGTAGCAAGTTTTAAAAGTAACTAAGGGGAAGTCCACAGAGAGGTGGTTTGGAATTGGGTAAATCTCCAGATCTGTAAGAGATCTGGCACCCTAACTAATGTTGATCTAGCTAAAAGACAGGGGAGAGTTTAGATTGGATTTTTACTTACTCTAAACTACAATTAAAATGTCGATTGTCTTAGATTGAATCTGGAGCCTCAGATCTTACAGCTGTAGGGTTTAAAAACTCAGAAAATGGAGAAGAACAGCTTGGAGATTATTTTCACTACAATCAGCTTGAGCTAAGCATATTACAGGGGGTTCAAAAGCACATAAGTCCCTCAGCTGGCGACAAGCACAACTGCAGGGTATAAATTCCACTCCAAATCACGGGATCCACCTGGCCTTAAGGCTATGATTTGTCCACTTTAATGGTCACAGACCATCCTATAGGCTTTATCGAATCCATGGATTGCAGCAGATGAATCCAATTGATGCCTGAGCTTAGCTTTACCTTAAGGCTATGATCTGTCTACTTTAGTGGTCACAGACCATCCTATAGATCTCCTATAAAGCCAGAGCCTCAATTAGAAAAATTAAAACCACTACAGATGCTGCAATTTCCAGGTCACAAACATAGGCAATTATAGGGATATCAGATCCAAGGAATTCAGATGATATCCAAGAGGTCTACCAGTTAAGTGGGTGAGCTGATCAAGCAACTCCTCTACACAAATCCGATCGAGCACTAAAAGGAATCAAAAGAGCTTTAAATCTAATTAAAATATTGAAAACAACATTTACATAGCAAATAAGGTCACTCTTACAATGGAATGCTCTCAGATCTATAGTCTATGCAGCAATTAACCCCAGCAACACTTTTAACCTTACCCAATCACAGATCTAACTCACTCCTTGCTGCTCCTAGGGAATTAGCCAACCATGGTTGGGCTAAAGGAAGGAAAATAGAATCTCGCTACAAGCTCTGATCTCTAGGAAATTGTTCAGAAATTTGATCCTCCCCAATGGCAATTTGGGATCTCTATATATAGCTTTCCCTCTTGTTTTTCCCGCCAAAAATCCCTTCTAGAAGGTCGTCAGAGTTTGTTAGGGTTCTGTTAGAGCACGTGGGTCGGTTAGGGCTTTCTAGGGCATCTTCTAGAATCTCACGTCGGTCACCAAAGTGCCTCGGGTTGCATGCAGCAGGTCATTGAATCACCACGTGTGCACATCTAAATTTCTAAGAAGTTCTGCACACAATTTCGACAGGTTCAAGGAGCTTTTTGGTCCTTTCGCTAGGTTCTCAGAACTGTTCGATAGGTTCAAATAGGATGAGCCTTCACTTAGAGTTCCATCCTTCTCAGCCTTTGGTTTGGAGTATTCGACAGGTTGAAAGGACTCTTCGACAAGTTGGAGAACCATTTCGATAGGTTCCTTTCTGCATGATATCCCTTCGATAGGATTGCTCTTACTCCTATCGAAAGACTCAATCACCATTCGATAGGTTTTGTTCCAGCACTTTCATCTCGATAGGTTCCTTTGACCCTTCAGGTAGGCTTTCGATAGGATGGTTTCTTCATTTCTTTCAGCTATTCGATAGGTTCTTGGGTCCTATCAAATTGTTCTAATCGCACAAATTCATCCTTCTTCTGCCTTCTGATCCTATTGAATCCTTCTCAACTACACGAATTCTTCCTTTCTTTGCTTTCAGCTCCTATCGAACTCTGCAGGTGACCCATCGATAGGACGTTTTTAACCTATTCTCACTTTCTTCACCTTGTCCTGCTGTAGCCACGCGCTCCAAGGGTTCAATGATGTGCTACCCTTGGCTGTGCTATTGCTGAGTTCGTCCTATGCTGAGAGATGGCTCCTTGTTGGGCATTCTTGAGTGCTTTTCTTCATTAGTATCTTCTTTTATTATTGTCTACAAAATGCACTTGACAAGGGCTTATTAGTGTGCTCACAGGTCTATCAATGTCAGGTTATAGGGTGAAAAGTGGCATTTTTCATCACTTAACACACCCCCAAACCTAAGCTTTGCTAGTCCCTGAGCAAAGGAGAATTAAAAGGAAATTAAAATGCCACTTTCGTAGGGAGCACGGATGCATTTAGCATATGCATCAAGCCTTTTAAACACCTAGGTGATCCCTAGTGCAGGAGTGAAGTCTCCTGAGGGTTTTCAGTGAAGGTACCCACAAACTTCTCCAATACACTTAGTTAATAATAGTGCAACATGTTAAAGCAGAGTTTAAGCAAATCAAATAAATTCACATCATGCCCATTCATTAAAGGAAATTCAACATAAAAACATCCATTTGAAAATATGAAAGTTTGTTGAAATCTCTTCATCATCACTCAGTTTGTGTCAAGGCATTTCTCCTAAAATTTTATGCAAAACTCATCATCACTTTGAGGATCCTGCTCAGATACTTCCCCCATCAACTGGATTTCAAACCCAAGTCTCACCAGGGCTGTTCACTCATTAGTACAGAGAAGAGGGGTAAATCATATCTCTCAGCTCAAGAGTAGTTACAGCCCTCAAATAGGACTGCAAGCAGGAGCATAGGCATTGCTTGAATTTTTGACTTTTCCAGCTCTTTACCCCATAGATTAAGCAAATTCTCATCTCCACATGACAGCTCAATCCACTTTCAGATCAGTAGGGTCTTTTTATTGGGTTGTAATGTGGCTTAGGGATGAGGTTTGTGAAGGAACAAAAGGAATAACATAGTTCAAAATTGAGAAATCAGTAAAGGTAAGGAGGTGATTCATGACTTCACCTTCTTCAATTCAAAACCTCTTCACTGTCTTTTTGAATTTTTCAGACTTGAAGTGATCAGCTTCTTGTCTTCTTGTAGATTTTTAAGTGTAGTGACTTCTCTTCCTCATTCTTTTCCTTTGCTTCTTCTTTTATTATTTATTTATTTATTATTTTTTTTTTTTATGTGTGTGTGGGTTGGAATGCCACAACATCACAAACTGTGTTTTCCTTTTTTTTGACCAAATTTTGCCACCTTGCTCCTCTAACATCATTTCTCCTTCCATTTGCTGATTTCTCAGATTGGAGGTAGACTGAAATGGGCCAAAGGGGTTTTGGGTTCAAATTTTCTGGTTTCTATCAAAGAAAACTAGGAATTTTTTATGGCTCAGAAAGGTGTGTATTAAGGGCAGTTCAAAGGTGGGAAATTTTAGGCGCAAACTGTCCAAAGGATGGCCTTACCTCACATCTTCAATGTCTTGAGTGTTGTCAAGTTGTTTCAACTTAGATTTGCCTAACTTCTATTGATCAAGATTAGGTCCAGTCAGTCCTTAAAGCAGAAAGAATTGCCATGACACTCTTCAAAGAAATCTTTCAGGCCCAATTCTCACTGGGTATGTCCTTCCATCCAATTTTTCTGGGGGGTATCTTCACAGTCTCTTCTCGTTGCTGGTTTATTACACATCAAAAACTTTCTTCAAAAATTCTTGACATTTTCTTCATGAAAAATGTTAAAACTTCAGCTTACTTCAGTTGCAAATGGTTTTTTAAAGTTCCCTTAACAACAAATATGAGGTGAATTCATTCTCTTATCGATTCTTCCTCTTTAACTTGGCTGCACTAAAATTAACTAATTTATTGGCATCCATGCCACACCCCCAAACCCGAACTAAATAGTGTCCTCACTGTTTTGAGAAAATGCAATCAAGAGAGACAGGGGAAGAAGATATCTATAGAATAACACAAAAAAAATGTCAAATATATACAATAGACAAATGAAAAAGAAAATGAAACAACAAATGGCCACATTCATATACAACTTGGTGCCAACTATCCCTTAGATACAGGGGCCTTGCCCTTGGATTTGGATTGTTGTGGTTATTTTGCGGGTGCCTCCTCAGACTGGGCAGCAAGCTTTTTACCTTTAGGATCAACAGGAGGCGTAGAATCAGAATCCAAATCGGAAGGGAAAAGGGCAATGGGGTCCAATCCTAGAGCCACAACAACCTTCCTTCTTTCATCCCTAGAGAGTAGGGTGCCATGGGGGTCAGATTGAGTGAAGGACCTGGTGTGCTTAGCGGCTTTGGATGGGGCAGCAGGTTGTTTTCCTTTTTTGATAGAGGTAGCAGAAGAAGTAGATCTCTTGGCGGTGGTGGTTCTTTTGGAGTGAGTCCTTTTTGGTTTGGGAGGGATAGGTTGGATGGTGGAGGTACCAGAGGAGGAGGGGAACATCCATGTGGGGTCAGCCAAGGAATAGTTGTAGAGGGGGGACATGGGGGAGGGGAGGGAGGCACAGCAGGAGGTGTTGTAGCAAGAGGGGTAGGTTGAAAGGGTTGAGACAACAATGAAGCAACCTTTTTCTTCAAAATATCAATCTTCTTGGCAGCATAGAGGAGGTTAGCATCTGAGAGCTCCTTGGTGGCCTTGATGATCTCCTGATCATTGGCTAACTCTTTCTTGAGGAGCTCAGAATTCTTCTCATACTTGGCAATGAAACTCTCAACAGCAGCCAACTGTTTAGCTGACTTTTAACGAGTCAAAATCTCATGCCACCCCTCAGAGATATCTCGAAGCTTGATGCGGTGCTCCAATTCAATGTTGGCAATCCTCTCTTCGTAAGAGGCTTCCAGGGAAGCCCGAGGGGCAGCCATACCCCTCAGGACATTCCTGTGGATGTAAGGGTTGTCCCTCATTGCATACAACAAAGTGAGGTACGAAGGAATGTACATGTGCTGGTGAAGGATGATGGGCAAGGAAGGGGAAGAAGTGGATGGACAAGAGGTGGGGTAGAAAATGAGATCCTCACATGGATCAGTTTGGGTGGAAGCATCGTGGAAAGAAGGTGGAGAGGAAAAGGGGGAATGGGTGGTGGGTATCTCAGCAACTCCAGAAATAGGTGCAGGTGGGGATGAAGGTAGAATAGCTGCTGGGAAGGGAAGTGGGGATAGAGATGGAGCTGCTAACTCTACAAATAAGATATCAGTAGGGATGGAGGAGGCTATGGGTGAAAAGGGGGGAGAGAAATGGAAAAGTGGGGGATCAGGGGGAGGAGGAGAAGTGGGAAGGGGTAGGGAAATTGAAGTGGGGGGAGTAAGGTGGATTGAATTGATTGGAGGCATGAGCTCATGAGGGCATGGTTGTTAGTGTTAGTGGCTAATTGGGCCTAAATGAATTATAGGAGGGAGAGGATTTGGGTGAAAGTGTCAGGCAGGGTGGAAGTAGAGGGGATGGGTGTTTGAATGGGATGGAAAGGAGAGGATGGGGGATGGGGGATGGGTAAAAGGAGGAGGAGTGGGGTGAGGGGAGTCAGGGAGTGGGGTGTACTCATGAGCAACATCCTCCAAAATTGAAGAAATGAGGGTAGTGAAACCAGTAGAAGTGAACTGGTCCAAACCCTGTGTATGTATAAGTAGTGGTGGAGGGGGGGAATCAGGAAGGGGCTGGAGGGAGGGTGGGGAGGACATGGTGGGGATAGGCTCGGAGAAGGTGGGGAGTTCCAGGACCCAGGTCGGAATTCCTGAGTGGTGGGTGGAAGGGGAACGGAGGCAGATGTGAAAAGCAAGGTGGGTGGAGGTGTAGGTGATGGTGTAGGTAAGGTGGATGGGAGAGTGGGTGCTGTACGAGGAATGGTGGATGGGGGAATGTCAGCAGCATGATCTGCTGCTAAGGTAGTGGGCACCTCCTCCTCTGCCTCAACTGGCTTGGTCTTTTGAATCAGGGTTAAACTTGTAGACCATGCCCTCTTTCCAAAATCCTTGGGAGCCATTTTCTCCACTGGCTCAACCTCCTTAATCCTATACTTTCTAGCTTTGAGCAGATAGGTGATGAGTCTACTGAAGGGTAGGCCTCCTCCCTTAGCAAAAGCCTGTCTTTTTAGCACCTTGTCATTTATGTCCACCATGGTTTCAAAGATCAGCTTAGGTGCATTCACGAACTGCCCCTTGGAACAATAGAATAAAGCATCCACTAATGGGGACCTTCTCTCCTGTAAATGCCCTGTAACATAGACATTTTTCCTTAAGATAGTATCCATGAATCTTAGACTAGGATGGAGGTCTCTTCTCATCAAGGATTCTCCAGAACCCACAATCCCATTGGTTAGCTACTTGGCCATGTCCTTAAATGTAGCTCCAACAGGTACTCCCTCAGTGCGGTTGGAGTCAAATTTGTATGGGACCCCCAAAGCCATTCCCATGTCTCTGTGATCAATAGTTAGTTTCCAATCATCAATCGAGATCTCTAGTACATCATCAATCCCCTGTGCCACCTTCTTCTTCAGGTTTTGGTACCATAACTTCACCAGCCTGGGATACACTGATTCTTTCAATGGCGATAGTAGGGGCAACAAGCTTTCTTTCTTCAAATAGCTCAATGTTTCCTGGCACTCTCCAATGTTGGCAAAATATGCCAAATCAAATTCAGTCTTAGGGACAAGGCTCAACTTGTCTACAAATTCATTGGGGGTGGTTAGTATAGCCAGAGGCTCTATAGCAATGAGGCTATTAGGGGTAGCTCTCTCTAAGGGTGTTTGTACCACAGGTTCCTGAATTTCAATAACTTTGGCTTTCTTAGCTTTAGGAACCTTTTTGGGTGTCTCCTCAGCGAGCTTCCTCTTTACAGGCGATTTGGTAGCAGGTAGCACTTTCTTGGAGGATTTAGGGGTGGATGCAGTTGATTTCTGACGTATGCTGGCTAGCGTTTCCTCAGGCTCATCCATTTTAATCTCAGAGAGTAATTTCTCACCAACTTGGAATGGGAAAACTTAGAAAAATAATAGATTGATGGTAGGACGGCAACTCACCTCCAAGTACAGAGCTAGCGATGCACCGGTCCAATTTCTCCCAAATTAGGGGCAAAATGCTCCTCTGCGCAAGCTAAATATATTGATAAGATGGCACACTAAACAGCGGAAGATTCCATGAGGATTTAGTAGAGAAAGAGGGAGACAAAAAAATTGAGGAAGAGAGCTAAGGCTTTTCAGAGGGTAAGGAATGAAACACAAATGACATATCGACAGGTATATAAAGGTGAAAATGCGATTCTGACAAGATGAATGGAATGGTTTCGATAGGTTGCTACATCCTGTCGAAAGCTTGGAAATCAAAGCTTTCAAAAGGGATGATTCCAAAGGGTTTCGATAAGTGAGACCATCCTATCGATAGGTTTAAACGGCAGAAAAAGCATCTTTTTGATAGGTGCCCATATGTACCCAGAACCTATCGAAATCTTTGTTTGCCCTTATTAAACCTGTCGAGAAGTTGGTTTTACCTGTCGAAAAGTCCAATGCCTATCGAAATCATTAGATATCCTGTCGAAATCACCATGTAACCTAACGAAAGCTAGATTTGGCCTATCGAAGGCTCCAAAACCTAGATAAAACTGCCTTTTTGGGCACCCTTAGCTTCAGCACTTATCAGGCTCTGTTGCTGTGCGGCCCTATGATTGGATTCTTTTGTGGACGAGCTCCCATTATTTTAGGACAGCTGGTAAATTTGAAATGGTGACCCAATAGATAACATGGTATATTTATTGCAACAGAATTTTACTAGAAATGCCAAGTAAAACATCTAAAATATAAGCAAAATATGGTACATATGATACATACTAAACTACAGGTGCTAATCTGGAGGATCTGGAAGGCTAACGGCCTCCCCATGTTTCTCGAACTTGTCATCCTTCTTGGATCCATTCCTCAACACTTGTTCAACCCCTAGTTGCAATCTTGTCTCTATAGGCCAATCATTGCTTTGTAGCAGCTGTTGAGGATTATCATGTAGAGCCTCCTCCAACCCTGTAATCGAAAAGTAGGTCTCATCAAAAGGAGGTTGATAGCTGGTGCTGTACACATGCAGCTTTACTTTCATGTTGCCAAAGGAGACCTCCATGATTCAAGATCTGCATTAAATACAAGCATTGGCAGTGGCCAAGAAGGGTCTGCCCAGAATCACAGGGATGGGGGAAATACCTTTACTTGGCTCCATATCTAATACGACAAAGTCAGCAGGGTAAAAAAACTTGTCAACTCCCACCAGGACATCCTCAATGACTCCCACAGGTTTCCTTTCGGACCTGTCAGCCAGTTGCAGGACCACAGGTGTGGGCTTTAAGTCTCCCAAGCCTAATTTTTCAAAGACTGCATAGGGTAGCAAGTTCACATTGGCTCCCAGGTCCAATAGGGCGTTCTCAATATTATGATCCCCAATGATGCAGGGGATAGTGGGCACTCTAGGGTCTTAAAGTTTGGTGGGAGTTGCAATGGACAGAATGTGTTTTACCTTCTCTGCTGAAAAAACTTTCTTGGATAAGTATGTCCTAGACTGTCTTTTATGGGTGCATAACTCCTTCAGAAATTTGGCATAGGTTGGGACTTGTTTCAAGGCATCAAGTAAAGGCAAATTAATTTTAACTTGCTTGAAAGACTCCATCATTTCCTCAATTTTACCCTGCCCTTTGTCAAAAGGGGAGGGTCCTTGCAATGCCTTGGAAAATGGCAAGTGTGGGGGTGCTCCCTCACTTGCAGCCTTAGCCAATGGGGTCTCTTTCTTTTTGATTTTTTCTTTTCTTTGAGGATCCATATCATCCTCTTTATTGACAATTGGTTGCTCCTACAGGTCCACCACTGGTGGCCTTTGTTGTGTTTTAGGAGAAATCACTCCATTCTCATCCTCCAAGGGTCTCACAGGCTCACTGTCCACTTGATTGTCCACTAGCCTACCACTTCTTAAAGTTGTAACATATTTGGCTTCCTCATAGGTGGAGGAAACTTCACCCACTACAAACTGTCTTCGTGGATTATCCTGTGGTTGGCTAGGTAACCTTTCTCCCTCTCCCCTAGTCAGAGCATCAAACAGTTGACCAAGTTGACCCTCTATCTTTTTTATGCTCTGGTTGTGAGAGTGCACAGATTGGGACAAGGTGTTCAAGTTCTGCAGTGAAGATAGAACTTGTTCTTCAATGGATGGTGCTCTCATACCTGGAGTGGGTGCAGCTTGCTGCACAGGAGGAGCTACATGTTGGGCCATGGGTTCTTGATACTGAGGCCTTGGGGCATAACCTTCTCGATAGGGCTAAGCATTTCAGAGGGCATGTCGCTCGTGCTTCATCTTGGGTATCCATCTTGTCTCCACCTCAGATTGGGGTGGTTCCTCCATTGATACCCAGCAACAGGCTACTCTCCATAAGATTGAGCTGTAGCCACATGCTCTGTTATAAAATCAGGAAATTGGTCAGCAGATGGGCATTCTTCCAAGGGATGAGCAAGGGATTGGCATATGGCACATGCCTCCTCCACTGTAGCAGCCACAGGTGACTGCATTGCTCCCATCAGCCTATCAAATTTTAGAGTTAAGTTGTCCACTTTCCTTTCCAACTCACTTGACACACTCACTTCATATATCTTTCCTCTTGAGGGGTTCTCTTTCATCAATTTAGGAGGCTCTAGATCTCTTGCTAAGGTTTCCCTTTGCATAGAGTTCTCACTGATGATGTCAAAGAGCTCCCATGCCTCCTCAGCAGTTTTATGGAGATAGGTGCCACCACAGGAGGCATCTATCATATCTCTGCTTTTAGCATCAATTCCCTGGTAAAAGCTTTGAACCAATTGTCATTCAGGGATTTGATGGTGGGGGCATTTCTTGAGGAGTTCCTTAAATCTCTCTGAGGATTGATGAAAGTCTTCAGTTGGATCTTGGGTAAAAGAGATGATACCCTTCCTCAACTGACTGGTCTTTGACATAGGAAAGAATTTGGCCAAAAACTAACATTGGAGATCACTCCAGGACTGAATATTGTTAGGTGGAAGCATGGACAACCAGGTCCTAGCTCTGTCCTTTAATGAAAAAGGAAAGAGCCTCATCCTAGTTGCCTCCTCCCCCAAACCTGTGATGTTGAAGGTAGTGCATAGTCCTAAGAATTCATCTATATGCTTATAAGGGTCCTCCTTGGTCAGGCCATGAAATGAGGGCAACATCTAAATGATGGAAGATTTGATTTCATAGTTTCCTTGAGCAGCAGGGAACTGAATGCAGAAGGGGAAATTGTAGATCCCTGGTGCATTGAATTCCTTGAGAGTTTGCGGCTGCTGCTGCTCACCCATTTCAACAGATTCGATTTCTACAGCTGTGGATGTAGTTGGTCTGGATCTGAGAAGTCTTTCAACCTCTTGATTTAGTAGAATAATCTGAGGTTGCAGAGTTCTACCAAACATACAACACTCACAAACTGAATGGAGAATAAATCCTCACACAACAGAAAGAAGCAACACAACTGACTAATTAATCTAAATACAGCAGATCTGAAAAATAAACAGGGGAAAAAGGGATGCAAACTATAGAGTAGCCTTCAGCACGGCTCTCCTCTCACTTTGTACTCAGATCTGATGGAATGCACACAAAAAATACTAAAAAATAATAAAACTTACAAATGCAGTTAGTAAAATCAAACACACCGTTACAGATTTATAAAACAAAACTAGATCTACCAAATTCACAAACACCTCCCCGGCAACAGTGCTAAAAACTTGTTGGGGAATTCCAGTGTGCTAATTTATAGTGTGAACATCAAGAGAAAACAGAGATGGGTTCAGCACAGCTGGGAAGTCCTAGGCTTGCAAGATACAGGGTCCTTTGTAGCAAGTTTTAAAAGTAAGGGGAAGTCCACAGAGAGGTGGCTTGGAATTGGGTAAATCTCCAGATCTGTAAGAGATCCGGCACCCTAACTAATGTTGATCTAGCTAAAAGAGAGGGGAGAGTTTAGATTGAATTTTTACTTAGTCTAAACTATAATTAAAATGCCGATTGTCTTAGATCAAATCTGAAGCCTCAGATCTTGCAGCTGGAGGGTTTAAACTCAGAAAATGGAGAAGAACAACTTGGAGATTGTTTTCACTGCAATCAAGTTGAGCTAAGCATATTATAGGGGTTCAAAAGCACATAAGTCCCTCAGCTAGCCACAAGCACAACTGTAGGGTATAAATTTCACTCCAAATCACGGGATCCACCTGGCCTTAAGGCTATGATCTGTCCACTTTAATGGTCACAGACCATCCTATAGGATTTATCGAATCCATGGATTGCAGCAGATGAATCCAATTAAGGCCTGAGCTTGGATTTACCTTAAGGCTATGATCTGTCCACTTTAATGGTCACAGACCATCCTATAGGTCTCCTACAAAGCCAGAGCCTCAATTAGAACAATTAAAACCACTACATATGCTGTAATTTCCATGTCACAGACGCAGGCAATTACAAGGATATTAGATCCAGAGAATTTAGATGATATCCAAGAGGTCTACCAGTTAAGTGGGTGAGCTGATCAAGCAACTCCTCTACACAAATCCTCTGCACAAATTCGATCGAGCACCAAAAGGAATCAAAAGAGCTTTAGATTTAATTAAAACATTGAAAATAACATTTACATTGTAAACAAGGCCACTCTTACAATGAAATGCTCTCAGATCTATAGTCTGTGCAGCAATTAACCCCAGCAACACTCTTAACCTTACCCAATCACAGATCTAACTCACTCCTTACTGCTCCTAGGGAATTAGCCAACCATGGTTGGGCTAAAGGAAGGAAATTAGAATCTCGCTACAAGCTCTGATCTCCAGGAAATTGTTCAAAAATTCGAATCTCCCCAATGGCAATTGGGGATCTCTATATATAGCTTTCCCTCTTATTTTTTCCGCCAAAAATCCCTTCTAGAAGGTCGTCAGAGTTTGTTAGGGTTTTGTTAGAGCACGTGGGTCGGTTAGGGCTTTCTAAGGCATCATTTAGAACCTCGCACTGGTCACTAAAGTGCCTCGGGTTGCGTGCAGCAGGACATTGAATCACCACGTGTGCACAGCTGAATTTCTTAGAAGTTCTGCACACAATTTCGACAGGTTCAAGGAGCTTTCTAGTCCTTTCGCTAGGTTCTCAGAAATGTTCGATAGGTTCAAATAGGATGAGCCTTCACTTAGAGTTCTGGCCTTCTTAGCCTTTGGTTTGAAGTATTCGACAAGTTGAAAGGACTCTTCGACATGTTGGAGAACCATTTCGATAGGTTCTTTTCTGCATGCTATCCCTTTGATAGGATTACTCTTACTCCTATTGAAAGACTCAATCACCATTCGATAGGTTATGTTCCAGCACTTTCATCTCGATAGGTTCAAGCATCATTCGATAGGTTCCTTTGACGCTTCAGGTAGGCTTTCGATAGGATGGTTTCTTCATTCCTTTTAGCTGCTCAATAGGTTCTTTGATCCTATCAAACTATTCTATTCGCACGAATTCATCCTTCTTTTGCCTTCTGATCCTATCGAATCCTTCTCAACTGCACGAATTCTTCCTTTCTTTGCTTTCAGCTCCTATCGAACTCTTCAGGTGACCCATCGATAGGACATTTTCAACCTATTCTGACTTTCATCACCTTGTCCTACTGTAGCCACGCGCTCCAAGGGTTCAATGATGTGCTACCCTTAGGTGTGCTATTGCTGAGTTTGTCCTATGTTGAGAGATGGCTCCTTGTTGGGCATTCTTGAGTGTTTTTCTTCATTAGTATCTTCTTTTATTGTTGTCTACAAAATGCACTTGACAAGGGCTTATTATTGTGCTAAGAGGTCTATCAATGGTCAGGTTATAGAGTGAAAAGTGGCATTTTTCACCACTTAACATACACGCTGCCACTTTTCACCACTTAACATACACGCTAGTTCATAGGCGTTTAATTCATTTAATCATTTGAACCTATGCACAGGATGAACACGACCGCTGGCATTCCCACACTGATGTGTGGGCATTTGAGGTGATTACGCGCTCTTAGTAACGTGCGTGATCAACCGGTCAGATAGATGTGAGTGGGCGACAGACCATTTGTGCGCTCATCAGTGAGCGTGTGATCCGAATTAAGAGTTTTGTGAGTGGCGCGTGATTCGTTTGAGATTCGGGCAACTTCTATAAATAGTTCTGAACTTCTCATTTTCATCACACGATCCATTTTAGTCTTTGATTTTCTTATTTCCTAGTGTCTGCGTGCTCATTTTTCATGTTTTCTTGATATCCTGTGATCCGGCCGTTCATTTCGGGTGTCATTTCTTCCATTTTCTTTAGTTTTTTTGAGCTCTTCATATCAGATAGAGGGTGAGGGTGTTGGTAGGTCAGAACTCACTATTTTTTAGTTAGAGGGGATGTTGATGAGCGAGGGGGGTGAGAGTCGGGGGCACAGGTTAGAGTTGTTGCCATAGAGGCGAATATCAGGGAGATGGTTGCGGAGAGAGTCCCCGAGGGTGACTGGATTGGTGGTCAGGGACGAGGTACCCGAGGCTAAGCCAGGGATAGCCGAGGAGGAGGGCGATAAAGTTGAGGGTGAGCAAGGTGAGGAGCAGTCAGGCGCTGAGCCACGGGATCGTAGGCATTATCCACTAGAGGATTTCATTCCCAGAGGCCGAGTAGGTCCCTATAAGCAAGAGTTCTTCCATTTTTCTAGGCATTCAGGCTATGATATAGGCTCGTTAAGATCTGTAAACCCTTCTAATTTACGTCAAACCTGCATTGATTATGGGTCGTGTTTACTTGTGTATTATGATAGCATGTTATATTTAGTTGTTCTTATCATGTTTTATGTGTTTGCTGTAAGTTATTATTATGTGGTTTGGGCATATTTCATCTGCTTTGAGCTTTAAATCTGTTTATCTTTCATCATAGGTGTGCGTTAGTCTTACTGTCATTATTTGTGTTTCATTTAATAGGAGCCCCCCGCAGCTGGTTATCAGCACTACATGGACCGAGTCTCATACTTGGTACCATGCCTTGCTGGAGTTTTAGCAGGAGCGGTTGGTGTCCTTCGGGTTTGGGATGATTTTGGAGTTGGAGCCTTTTCAGGTTGATCAAGGCTTGATCATGGCGATTATAGAGAGGTGGAGCGAGAGGCCTCAAGGCTTCTTTTTCCAGTCAATATGATGCTGCCAACCCCTGAAGACTGGGTCTGCATTACTGGTCTTCATTTTGAGGGTGAGCCCATCACAGGGCGGATGGCAGGGAGTTATTTAGAGGTATGTGAAGAGATCCTGGGTGTGCCTTATAGGTTGAGTGGATCAGGGCCTAGTGTTATTCGGGTCACTTGGTTTTTTGATACATTCATGAGTGGGTTCACCCCTCTGAGGCTTCATTCAAAGGTAGCAACGCTTTACGAGGCACATTGTGCGAGAGTGATGGGCCGGGAGCCCGCGACCAAGCCGGGATTGGCCACGGATAGGGTGCCTCGAGCATTCTTGATTCACTTCTTTGACACAGTACTTTTCTCTTCTTTGACTCGGGGATGCATCACGGGGTAATTTTTATGATTCTGGGGGATTTAGACCGAGTCCCGACCTACGTGTGGGGTGCGGCTACGTTGGTGCATCTCTACGAGCAGTTTTACCGTCAAGGTCAGGGGATAGCATCGATCGGAGGTTCCTCCCATTTCTCCAGGTGAGTTTTAGTTAAATTGGTATCATGGTGACCCCTTTTTTAAACTTTGGTCATAGTGGTAATCTTAATATTTGTTGCGTGTGGTCGTTGTTGTTATGTTATCATTTTCAGTTTTGGGCATACGATCATTTCACTTTTTTACGCCCAGGGGTTCCGTTGGAGATTTCGTTCATGTTCCCACAGATGTGCGTGTGGAGGGAGGCATTGAGGGGGTCGTTGTTGGTCAGCTGACCTTCAGACTGCACGAGGCCTCTTCGAGGATATACACGCAGGGCAGGTATGTATATGGCATTTATGTTTTAATTTGACCTCATCTATTTTTTGGTGGCCCTTAGACTTTGCTCATGAATTGATTTATTCCTTTGGATAGGTCATCTAAAGACCTTATGATGGTGCAGAGGACGCGGGTGAGGCGGTGATCGAGTCCGGTTGGCTCTCCTTCGATGTGGACATATGGGTCCATTGTTTTGAGCGAGTGGAGAGGATCCACACCTCTCGGGTGGTACTACAGCTGGGACTCAATCAGGGAGTCCCTCCGGCGACTAGCCACAGGGTGGCTAAGAGGATGACCGACTCTCCAAGCCAGAATTTTACGGAGTGGATGGCATTCTATATAGCCGATTTTAGAGCCGGGGGGATCAAAGCCACGAGGGTACGTGATGAGACTGATGTGAGAGAGTATAGGAGGTGGTTTGGTGCATTGGGTGGTGGGCATCTCTTTGCGCATCATTTTCATGGTAGTGGTTCTTTCGTTGTCGGCGGGCCGGAGTCGGCATTGGCATTGAGGGAGAGGTTGGTCGCATTGGAGCAGGGCCACCTCACGACAAGTGTGCGGGGAGCATTGAACGCCCTCCATAGGGCGATGGAGCAGATGGGGCATGCTGCTCGTCCTGATGAGGAAATGTTGCATTCTTTGACCGAGTCAGTTGCTAGGGCCAGGGTGGCGGAGGATGAGTTAGGAGTTCGACTAGCAGAGGCTCGTCAGCTCCTGGTGAGTTAATTTACTAGTTTTAATTCATCCATGCATTGTATTGGTTTATTCTAGTAATGTTTTTAATATAGTGGTCTTATTTGTATCGTGGCTAGTCTGAGAGAGTCTGAGGTTGCTCGCCACCTGATGATGACTGTGTTGCTGCTAGCAAAGAAGGTGTCGCAAGCATGGGAGGCTAGTTTTTGTTCGAAGATCAAGCGATTGGTAAGTACCTTGGATTGGACTTATTAACTATTAACAGTTCAGGGATCCTTGCTAATGTTGGCATATTGGTGGCGTTTCTAGATAGCAGAGCTTTCCACTACAGGGGCTTTGACTCGGGCATTTAATCCTTCTTCAGTGGCTTCCTCTAGTCAGGAGGATCCAACGATAGCTCATCTACAATCTGAGTTGGAGCATTGGGTAAGTTCCATCACTCTTCAGTTTACTTGTGTTACTATACTGGTTGGTTAGGCGTTATTATTATGTTGGCTTGATGGTTTACTAACGTGTGTCGGTGTTTTAGCGTCGAGTTGCTGAGGACTTGCATATGAAGGAGGCGACCGCCACCTCTCTACGTTCTGAGAGTCAGGTATGGTTTAGTGTAATTTAGTTTGGATTATTCATTTCTATTTATTCTAACATGTTCATATTGACTTGTCGTTTACTTTTTTATTGTTGTTCAGGCAGTTCCGGACTCCGCTCCCGAGGCTCCTCCTCAGGGGTCCATTCCTATCCCTACCCAGGTATGTTTTAGTCATTAGGTTCGTAACTTATTTGTTATCATAATATTCATCTGATGCATTTGTTTATCCTTGTTACATCCATCTGCATTTGCCATCCCTCGGGTGCCATCTACTGATCCTGTGACCAAAGAGACAGTCGAGCGACTCCTAGGAGAGAGGCTAGATCTGGAATATATGTATTTTTTTATTTTGGGTTTTGTTATTATTCATATATGCATATGTTTGCTTCTTCTGATTCAATAGAGTTATATAGATTCGTCAGCTCGAGGAGGCACGACTAGAGGCAGCGCGGGCGCGTGCCACTTCGGAGGCGAGACGGGTCCTCGGAGAGGTGGAGAGTCATGAGGATCTGGTGGTCAAGATGTTGGTCATGTAGGGGACTCATATGGAGGCACTAGCAGTAGCATGTCAGATGACACGGGTGGAGATGCAGGTGCCCCTGGATTGATTACAGTATCTCCTGACGAGGGGTGAGCGAGGGTCGCGCGGGTCGACTAGTCATCATGAGGGGTCAGAGTTGAGAGCTACGAGTTTTTCAGTTGGGCAGTCTCGTCATACCTCTCGTAGTCTCGACAGGAGCGATAGTCATGAGAATTCTGTCATTCGGGGGAGTCATGCGAGGCTTCCTCCTCATTCTCAGTCGAGGCGGTCGGTCAGTCAGGCCAGTGAGGGGGGTTCGTTGGTGGGTCCTCACCATTTAGAGGTTTCGAGGACTCTGGGTGTCGGGATTGTGTTTTAAGACGATCAGTCTACGGACCTCCGGGCTGACGATACCGACGATAGCGGCTCTCATCCTCCTCAGTGGTAGCGTAGGGATTAGGGGTGTGTGTGCATTTATTTATATTCATTATATGTGCATTGGATATAGGGGGAGTGTCCCCAGTGACAAATGTGAAGAAAAAAGAAAGGATTACTTTTTTCATATATGCCTATATATATATAGGGATTTTTGGTTCAGATGTACCTGATTTGCTTCTCCTCCTTTGATTACCTTTTGGTGTTTTGTTTTTTGCCTTCGGTGCCGTCAGTCGTCATTGGGACTTGGATGCTTTCTGAGTTGGCCTGGTGCTAGTTAGAAGGTCGCTTTATGTCTGCATATGTAAAGGTAATGTTGTCAGTAGTTTTGTTCTCCCCCTTTCTAATTGTCAAGGGGGAAAATATCTCAGATCGGGGTCTGGTGATAGAAAGGTGGATATAAGCCTCTTTTCTTTTTTTTTCTTTTTCTTTTTTTTTTGACTTAATAAATAGTGCAACAAGGAAAGCAAATAACAATAAAAATAATGATAAATAAAAATAAATAATAAAATTAAAAAAAATGCCCCAGCGTAGAAGCGTGATTGAACTTGCAGTACGGTATTTTGATAGTGCTCCCTGAGCGTTATCTTCATCATTCTTCATCTTTTGGTGGTTGGGTCGACGCTTTCAATATAGCTTACCTTCTTTTTCCATAAAAAAAATGCCTCAACGTGTGGATGCAATGGAGCTTCCCTAGGCCTTAGATAAGCATTTTGGGTCTATAAATAGTCATGGGTATTAAGTGAATTAGTCTTGCAGAAAAGTGCATCGATACTGTCTCCGAACCGACGGGAGGTCCTTCGATTAATAGTGTACGGGGGTCTATCTTAGGGTATTGATCATCCTATTTCGTGGTTATTCAGGAAAGGCATGGTAAGTATAATGGGTGATTGCATCAATTGTCATTCAGTAGTTTTCAGTTTCATTCCTAGGAATATCCTGTGAAGTCTCAGATTCATCGTCCAAAATAAAACTAGAAGGGAAAGAGGTAGGGCTTAGTGATATGGGGAATAGTTCATAACTAATACCTTTTAAAAGGAGTAAGTAACAATCTTCTCCTCTGAGGGGTATGGAATGCCATGATCGAGATCTTCATCATATTTCGGTACCATCAAAATCTCGCATTCTATGGCTAGTAGGGGTTTATCTTCCTCCCCCACCTTACGACGACATCTAGTAGTATGAGAATATCAGGGATGCCCTCGCAGCTTGCTTATACACTTTCAGTAAAGTTACCGGAGATGTTCTCACGGCCTGCTTATGCTTCCTTGAGTTCATTGACTTGTTCATTCGTTGTGATGCTCTCGCTCGATATACATTTTTTTGTGTATATTTTTTTTGAAAGCATCCTGCTGGTGCAAGAATGATGAGTTTCGATTGAACCTAACATCTTCATTTTTTGCTCTAACGTCTCCTCCAATGGCGGGGATAGGGAATGATAATCAAGTGTTTCTTATGCTTTTGAGAAAAAAGTTTTAGGTAGGTCACTAATCCTTCAATCAAACTGCCCGAGTGTAAATGGTGGGCGACAAGTCAGAGATTTTAAGGATATTCTGAGGATTGAAGACATACGACCAATTGATGGGTCATGATGACTACCGGGATGATAAGTATAGGTATTTTAACCACAGGATATGATGATCATAAGACTAAGGATAGTATTTTCTAAGGGATATGGCATTCCAAGGGCTAGGGAACTCTTCCCCATCTTGGTTCGCCAATTTGTATGCGTTTCCAGGGTTTGCAATTGTTATCACGTAAGGGCCTTCCCAGTTCAATTTCAGTTTTCCTTTTGGATGGGCGTGTTTGGAAGGCACAATTTTCTTTAAAACTAGTTCGCCAATGTTAAAGGTTCGTTTAAGGACTTTCTTATCGTAGGCCCTAGCCATTCACCTCTGATATGCCTGAGCATGATCAGCTGTCCTTAGGCGTGTTTCATCGAGTCACTCTAGCTAAGTAAGTAAAGCAATTCTCCCCTCGTCTAAGGATAGCTCATCATCAATTTGGATGCGTAAAGATGGGACTTGTATCTCATATGGTAGGACTGCCTCCATCCCCTAGGTGAGGAGGTTGGGAGTTTGGCTAGTGGCCGTGCGAATAGAGGTCCTATAGGCCCAGAGTGCTTCTAGTAATCGTTCAGGCCAGTCGGCTCCATTGCTTGTTTCCATAGTTCATTTCAGGATTCGAATCAGCATCTTGTTCGTAGCTTCTGCTTGTCCATTGCCTTGAGGGTAGAACGGCGATGAGTGGCATAAATCAATGTCGTACCCTTTAATAACTTCTTTGTCTTTTCCGCTATGAACTGTGGTCCGTTGTCGATGATGAACATTCTGGGTACTCCAAATTGGGTAATGATATTTCAAACTATCAACCTCGCGAGCGTCGAAGCGATGATTCAGACATAAGACTCAGCCTCGGTCCATTTGGTGTAGTATTCGGTCACTGTAAGTATGAACGCATGCTTGTGAGTATTCCCAATGATGTTGAAGGCCCACATCGAAAACGGCCACGATGAGGTCATGGTGTTTAGTGCAACTGATGGAGCTTTGATAAGTGCAGTGTGCTCTTGACATTGTTTACAGGATTGAGCGTAGAGGTGGCAGTCTCTCATCATCGTCGGCCAGAAGTAGCCTTGTCGTATAACTTGATCGGTGAGTCTTTGTCTACTAGAGTGGGTGCCGCAGGCGCTGGCATGTGCTTCTCAGATGATGTATTATCCTTTGGCAATCATAACGCATTGTAGCAGTACTCCTTTGGTGAAGGCTTCTTTGTATAATGTTTCGCCAAGTATACAAAATCGGGCGCACTGATTTCTTATGGTCTTTTGTTCGATCTTCATGGCATATGGGGGAACGTATTGATGTTTCAAGAAATTTCAGATATCAAAATACCATGGCTGTCTGTCGTCGGTTGGTGATTTCTCGAATCCAAACGTAGTGACTTCAATTTCTATTTTAGCATGATTTTCTGGATTATTACTTTTGATTCCGTGTTGGTAGGGAGAATTGGTAGTTCCCTTGTAACGGTCCATGCTACTTTGCAGGCGAGTACTGTTAATCTTTCAATGATGAAGGTCTTGATATTTTGGCCGATAAGTATCTGGATGACAGAGGTTAGTGTGGTTAAAGAATCTGCTAACTCATTTTCTAATTTAGGGATGTATGTGAAAGAGATCTTTTCAAATTTCTTCACCAAATATTGAGCGATCTCTAGCTATCTCATCAATCTCCTTTCCTTAGTTTTTCATTCTCCTATGACTTGCGAGATTACTAGTTTAGAATCGCCTATGGTCTTTAACTGTTTGACACCTAATTGTAACGTTGTCCATAATCCAACTATAAAAGCTTCGTATTCTGCAACATTATTGGTAACATGGAAGTCTAATTGAAAAGCTTTGGGTATCACCACTCCTTCCGGGGTTAGAAGGACTATTCTGATGCCCTTCCCTTTGTGATTTAGAGCACCATCGAAATAGAGAGTCCATGAGGTTTTATCGGGCTCTTCGTCATGAATTGTGAGTAAGTCTTCATCAGGGAAGTCCGCGTGTATGGGTTCATCATTCGACAGTGGAAGATCTGCGAGGTATTCTGCAATGGCTTGCCCCTTGATCGACTTCTAGGTGACGTAAGTGATATCGAACTCTTGTAATAGCATATGCCAGCGGGCAATCTTCCCTGACGTGGCGGGCTTTTCGAATATGTACTTCAGAGGATCTATTCGGGCTGGCACTAGTATCTTATGTGCTCTGAAGTAATGTCATAATTTTTTTGAAATCCATACCAATGTGAGGCATGTCTTTTCCATAGGGGTGTACTTTCGTTTGTATTCGACCATCGTTCTACTAAGGTAGTAAATGACCTTCTCTCTCTTGTCATCTTCTTCATATTATCATAAGATTACTCTCATCACTTTATCGTTTGCTGAAAGGTACAGGATTAGGGGTCTTCCAGGAATTGGCGGCGATAGTATTAGCGGGTTAAGGAGGTATTTTTAATGTTATCGAAAGCTCGCTGGCATTGGTCATCCCATTTGTACTCAATTCCTCCTTTAAGTAGTTTGTAGAAAGGATCGCATCGGTCTGAATGCTGAGAGATAATTCTCCTGATGAATTACAATCTTCCTATCAAACCTTATAATTCCTTAATATTGCTGGGAGGTGGCATCTCTAAAATGGGTCACTTTCACAGGGTCGACTTCAATCTCTCGTTTACTAACTATAAAATCAAGTAATTTTTCGGAGGTGACTCCGAAAACACATTTCTTAGGATTCATTTTTAGTTAATATTTCTTAGCTCTCTGTAGCACTAGCCGAAGGGCTTCAGCGTGTCCTACTCGCATCTGGGACTTCAGTAATATGTCATCGACATAAACTTCTACACACTTATGCATCATGTCATGAAAAATAGCTGTCATGGCGCGTTGATATGTGGCTTGAGCCCAAAAGGCATGATGACATAGCAGTAAGTCCCCCATGGTGTGGTGAAGGAAGTGTTCTCTTGGTCAGACTCTGCTAACTTGATCTGATTATATCCAGAGAAACCGTCCATGAAAGACAACATCTCATATCCAGCAGTGTTGTCAACAAGAGTGTCAATATGTGGGAGTGGGAAGTCATCTTTTGGGCATGCCTGATTGAGGTTTTGAAAGTCAATGCAAACCCGTACCCTGCCGTCTTTCTTGGCGATAGGTACTATGTTGGCGACCCACTTGGGGTAGAGGAAAACTCAGATGAATTTAGCTTTGTGCAACTTGCCAACTTCCTCTTTGACTTGAAGGGTTATTTGGGGGTGCATCCTGCGGAGTTTCTGCTTAACAGGGTTTGCATCGAGTTCTAAGACAAGACAATGTTCTACTAGGCTTGGATCTAAACCAGGCATGTCCTCATAGGACCAGGCAAAAGAGTCGAGATGTTCCTGTAGGATTTGTATAATCTATTGACGTTCTCTAGAATTGAGCATCGCACTAATTAATAGTTTCTTGGGCTTCTCGTCAGTGCCAAAATCGATTTCCTTCGTGGGTTCTGTGGCAGCCTGGGTCTGTTCGTCAAAACGTTTAATAACCCGCCGGGAGTCCTGAGTCTCATCAGGGCCTGGTGTTCCTCCTTCATCCTCGATAAGCTCATATACCGCTAAATTATTAGGCTGGGGATTTATTTTTGCTCAAGGCAACTCTTCATCGACGTAATTTATGACCGAAAGATCTTTGGTAAAGTGAAGGTCAAGGCTATTAATTCTTCTTTCAAAGTCGTGGAGTATCTCTTCTGGTATGAAGACTGGCTTATTACTTAGCCTGAAGGCTTTGCGTCCTTGTGTGCGAGATGGGTCAGGAGTTAGAGGAGAGAAATCCCCTATTTGACTGCAGACTTGAGTTGGGATAAAGAGTTCCCTTTCCTTTTCAAGGTTTTCTAATTTTTTTAGGTTTTATGTTTCTAGCTTTTTAGGGTTTTCTATATTTTCTATTTTTTTTATTTTTGATAATAAATATGGTACAGGGTCAGTGGCCTTAAGAGGCACCGGGAGAGCTGCTTCCTCTAGTTGAGGGAGCGAGACGGCTGCAGGAGCCGTTTGGGAAATCCTTCGGGGAACGCTGACTTGTTGCAAATTTGGCATTATTTTTTTGGAGTCCTCATCCAATGGGATCTTTCAAATGAGCAATACTGATGACAAGAGTATCATAGTTTGAGTTTCCTCTACTAGGTTGATTGTCTCTTCCCTGAAGAAGCTCGAGAGATCATAATTGATTGAACCATCGTTGTCAAAATTATGAGATGATTGTCCTTCCTGTGAGGGGGAATCTCCTAAAGGGTCTCCAGGGGGAGGGAGCTCTCTCTCTCTCTTGATCTTCATGATATGTTGGGATGAGCGCACATGCTCGGCAATGGGGCTGGTAATGATAAGAAATGCAGGGAGATTCCCAAGGGCATTCCCATCCTTCGAGTGCAGGAAGGTCTATCCAGTAGTCCTCATCATCACTTGGTGGAGGTTGCCACTCTTCCTCGAGCGATTGCCAAAATATTTGGAGTTGTGGTGCATCTGGGGATGAATGAGTGTCTAATTCAAACTCCTCTTCAAACTCTAGGAGTGGGACGTGGGTGTTTCCTCCTAAGTCGAATAACTGACCATCGGGTCTTCTCTGTTCTAGTGCCAAGAGAGAGGTTGGTGGATTACTGGTCCTGCTTATGGTTGTAGGGTCGGCTCGGTCCACCTCGGTTGTTATAGGATGTGTGATATTGCTAGCAAATTTCTCTAGTATGCGAGTGCATGCTTCGCACCGGGGTTGATATGGGTGAAAGATACAAGGCGAGTCCCATGGGCATTCCCATCCTCCAAGGCCGAGGCAAAGGTGGATGCTATATGAATTAATATTTTCTTGCAAGGTATCATCCCGTTCCCATGGTGACCGTGAGTGTTCTTCGTTATCTCGTAAGGCTGCTATGCGAAAATCATTGTCATCCATAGATTCCCAATCCTGTAATTGCGGTTCAATTTCTGGAGGGTCTTTCTTTCTTCCTTCTATGAGATTTTTAGTGTCAAACAAAGGTTTGACTCCTTCCAGGGGTTCGTCGATATCATCATTCAGGTACTTCAAATCATTGAATGCTTTGGATATTAGTTCAATTTTGGTCTCCTGGGGTTTGGTGAAGGATACTCCCTTCTACTTTGGCACATCTGCTTTCTAAGCAGTTCCATAGACGAAGTGGTCATAAAGAGACCATTTCGGTGAGGTAGGGAATAAATTAGCTGGTTGGCCGTTCGATGGGTAACCTAATCTTATGTGTTTGCATATTTTAGTCGGGGATATAGGTTTCTCACGCCCTTGCTTATTCTTACCGAGTCTGGTGTGGGGGACGTATCCGAGTTGGTACATAAGATCCCACCCTTTCATCACTGTTGGGTTGATGTCGTATAATCTAGCGAGGTCTGGGCCAACCTTCCTCCTCATTAGCTCTTATTGTCGCTCTCGGTGGAAAGCAGGAAGGCCGGTGAGCAAACTCCTATGACAGCTGCTTCATCAGGAATTCGCGTCTTTTGGATGTGGCCTGTGTTTAGTACGAATTCATGGGCCGTTGTTAAGTGGTGAAAAATGCCACTTTGCACCCTTTAACCTAACCTTTCATGAACCTGCAAGCACACTGATAAGCCTCTGTTGAGTGCATTTTGTAGATAGTAGGGAAATCTAGTAATAATGCAGTAAACCACTTAAGAATGCCCACAAAGAAGTCAACTCTCAGCACCATGCAGACCCAGCAACAGAACAAGGAGAAAGAAGTGAAGATAGGTCCAAAACATCCTATCGAGAGGATGCCGGAAGACTTTGATAGGAGCTAAGGATTAAAAGGAAAGAATTTGTGTAGCTGGAGAAGGCTTCGATAGGATCTGAAGGCAGAAGAAGGATGAAGTCACAGGGATTGAGGAGTTCGATAGGATTTCAGAACCTATCGAGCAAAGAAAGGAAAGAAGAAACCATCCTGTCGAAAACTGGCCTGAAGTATCAAAGGAACCTATCGAGCAGATCTGATAACCTAGCGAAAGGACTAAAATGCTTGATTCCAACCTGTCGAAGGCTCCCTGAACCTATCGAAATGAAGATGTTGAAACTGAACCTATCGAAGGATGCTTAAGCCTTTCGATAGGAATGGGAGCCAACCTATCGGGATGATGGCACATAGAGCTGAACTTGTCGAAGAGGACCACTGGACCTATCAAACTACTCAGTCAACCTATCGAATACTCCAGATAGGGGGCTGAAGACCCTGAAGCTTCAAAGAGAGAACTCATCCTATCAATACCTATCGAAGAGACCAGGGAACCTATTGAAAGGAACTACAAGCTCACTTTCAGCTTCTCCAACTTTATTAAAATCAGTGAATGTTGAACTACGAAACCATACTATATGTAAGCAGCTGAGACTTGGTGACCTATCGCACGCAAACCAAGGCACTATGGTGACCGGTGCGACATTCTAGAAGATGCCCAAGGAAGCTCTAACCGACCCATGTGCTTTAACAGAACTCTAACAAACTCTGACAACCTTCTAGAAGGGATTTTTAGCAAGAAAAACAGAGGAGAAAGCTATATATTGAGACCCCCAATTACCATTGGGGGAGATCAAAATTCTGAGTAATTTTCCAAAGATCAGAGCTTGCAGTGAGATTCCATTTCCCTCCTTTAGCCTAACTATGGTTGGCTAAATCCCTAGGAGCAGCAAGGAGTGAGTTAAATCTATAATTGGGTAAGGTTAAGAGTGTTGCTGGGGCTAATTGCTGCACAGACTACAGATCTGAGAGCATTCCATTGTAAGAGTGACCTTGTTTTCAATGTTTTAATTAGATCTAAAGCTCTTTTGATGCCTTTTGGTGCTCAATTGGATTTGTTTAGAGGAGTTGCTTGATCAGCTCACCCACTTAACTGGTAGACCTCTTGGATGTCATCTGAATTCCCTGGATCTGATATCCTTGTAATTTCCTGCGTCTGTGACCTGGAAATTGTAGCATCTGTAGTGGTTTTAATTGTTCTAATTGACGCTCTGGCTTTGTAGGAGATCTCTAGGATGGCCTGTGACCATTAAAGTGGATAGATCATAACCTTAAGGTGAATCTGAGCTCAGGCCTTAATTGGATTTATCTGCTGCAATCCATGGATTCGATAAAGCCTATAGGATGGTCTGTGACCATTAAAGTGGACAAATCATAGCCTTAAGGCCAGGTGGATCTTGTGATTTGAAGCAGAATTTATACCCTATAGCTGTGCTTGCGGACAGTGCCTATGGCCAGCTGAAGGACTTGTGTGCTTTTGAACCCCTGTAATATGCTTAGCTCAACCTGATTGCAGTGAAGACAATCTCCAAGCTGCTCTTCTCCATTTTTTGAGTTTTTAAACCTTCTATCTGCAAGATCTGAGGCTCCAGATTCGATCCAAAATAATCTGCTTTTATTTGTAGTTTAGTTTAAGTGACAACTCATTTTAAAACTCTCCCCTGTCTTTTAACTAAAGTAGAGATAGCTAGGGTGTCAGATCTCTCACAGATCTGGAGATTTATCCTATTTCTAACCAGCCTCCCTGTGGACATTCCCTTACTCACCATTCTTTTAAAGCTTGCTACAAAGGACCCTGTATCTTGCAGGTCTAGGATATCTCAGATGTGCTGAATCCATCTCTGTTTTCTCCTGATTTTACATCATAAATCAGCACACTAGAAATCCACAACAGTCGTCAGAATACTTGCTGCATAATCGGTATCAATCTCCTGAAGAGGTGCATCAGTGTATATATGGACGATGGAGTCCTCATACGGGAATTTAATGCATTCATGGTATGTGGACGCGACAGCCTTCATTGATTCTAACCATTTTCTGCTTAAAATGAGATTATATGTGCTAGCGGAGTCAACAACATGGAACATAACATCTTTTGTCATGGGTCCAAGGCGGACCTGAAGATTGATAGTTCCTTTTACAAAATGACGTGAGTCGTCGTAGGCTATGAGCAACAAGGCCGAGGACCTGACGTCTTGTTCTGTGTATTCAAGTGTTTTCAATGTGGTGAGAGGGAAAATATTGAGTCACGCGCCTATGTCGACTAGTGCATGGGGCACAGAGAACCCTCTGATTATGACTATAAGATATATGGGGGCAGCACTCCCGCGAAGTGACTCCTTAGGCATGTCTGCGTCCGTGAATGTGAGGGCGAGAGGTTGTGCCATGACAGAGGTAATTTGATAAAGCTCATCCAAGGTCGTGTCTTCATCCACTTGAGTGTCCTCGAGTGTCCTTATTAACAGTCAGTGATGATCAGGCGACTTCTTGATGAGTTCCAGTATAGATATCTGAGCTGGGATCTTTTGGAGATGTCGTAACAAATCGTACTCTTACCCTGGCTCGAGTGCTATTTCTTTGCCCGGCCGATGGGCCCTAGGTGCAGGTGGTTGTGGTATGGTTATTAGTGGTGGGATGACGTGCGGTGGGAGTGGCAAGTCAACTTCCCTTTCTCTCGTGTTCCCCTCGGGTAGTTATGCATGTGTGAAATCTTTATTCTGCAGGAAAGGGGGAGGTGGATAGTTGGTTCCTGACTTTAGAATAGGGTAGGTCGGTTGCTGGTCGAACCTAGCATGACTCAACGTCAGTGCATTTGTGAAGTGAGTGAAGTTAAGGGTCAGAGTGTGCGTCCGTATGGTACTACTTGTTGGTGTCTCCAGATGTGCTTACTTTATTTATTGGTGGTAAAAGCAATTTAAAATCAAAGTAAAATAGGGGATGGAATCAACACAACTGAGAAATCTTAGACCTGCAAGATACAGGGTCCATTTATAGCAAGTTTTGATAAGTAAGAGTTTGTCCCACAGGGAAAGGTGGTCTACAGCTCCAAGGGAGCCATCTCTAGTAGTCCCTCTAGATCTGACTACAGATCTGGCAGTCCTAAAAGGAGGGGAGTTTAGGGTCACTTATTCTAAGTATCCTAAGGTAGCCTAATGAACTAACTACAGAAAAGGGTTGAGAAGATGGATGGAGTGAGGGAAAATAAATATAAAAGGGTGAGAAGTATGCTATTGGGTTCAAATCTGCTAGAATTTATGACTCAGATCCAGATCTGCTGGTATAGAAATCCTGTCCAATGGCTACATTATCACCAAAGAGGAGAAAGAATTCAACTCATCCCTGTGCCATGATCCAATCCCTTAAGGTTATAACCTGTCCACTTAAATGGTCACAAATTATCCCATAGGGGAACCACAATCCAGAGGTGGGTCAAAATAAGTTAATCATTGTAGGCACTACTTCATCTAGGCTACAAGCTCAAGAATCCGTAGGGAACCTCAACCTCTAAAGCTCTATGTGTGGGGCTAAGGCTGTATAGGACCATGATAGCCCAGACACATAGAACCAGCAAGAGATTGAGTACCACCTTAGATCTAGCTGTCCATTGCTTGAGTGGGCCTATAACGGTCCAGTCACAAGCCTACAATCTCCATACCCAGATCAGATCTGCCATCTGATGGCAGGTCTATACTAATATGGGGGAGTCTGCCTCTGTACAATCTCCTACCAGGCTACAAGCTCAGGCTCGGAGATGAAGGATTCATTTTGGATTGGCGGATTGGATTCACCCTAAGGCTATAACCTGTCCACTTAAATGGTCACAGACTATCCCAGAGGCTATCCTCCTCATGGAGCCCAAAACAAAATAAGAATATTGCTGCCACCACTATGGTCACAAGGCTACCAGCTCAGGCTTCCATGGGGATTTCAGATCTAGTGGGTCCTGTGGTGGGGCTAAGGCTGTATAGGACCATGATAGCCCATACACACAGATCACTTGGATCTGAATGGGACCTTCGAATCAGTCCTCCATTGCTTTGAATCACAACCAAAGCAATGGCGGATCACAAGGCAGCAGCCTTGCACAGAGCAACTCACAAACACATGAATCCCATGAAAGTACAACACCCATTCACAAATTCCATTAATCTAATCTTAATAAGCATACAAAGGCATGGCCAGCAAGTGCTGGGCCATGGAGAGAAGAAGAAGAAAAAGGAAAACTACTTACGGCTATAGAAAAACAAGACTACAATGCTAAAAACAAAACAGAGCAAAAATTGAACTCTTCTGGCCTCCTTAAACCTAAACCAAGCTTTGGTTTATATAGCAGTGGGTGTGGCGGCGCATTAGGGTTAGGAAACCTTAATTTTAGCGATGCCACATAGCCTATTAATGATCCTTGGATGCCTCGGGGCACGTGCATAGAGATTTGAGCGTGGGAGTGCGTGCCCTAATCCTTGGAAATTCCTAGAAAGTCCTCTACAGAATGATGGAAGTTAGAGTTCAGAGGTTCGCCAGGTTGCAGTCGATTCCCAGACTTGTCACATGGTATCTCTGTTCTTCGAGTGGTTGAGTTTAATATTAAAACTTCAGACGTCGCGGGGTTGCAACTTCTTAATGCTTTGAGCAGTCGCGAGGTAGGTAGTTAAGCTCCCGCTGGATTGGGCTTCACGCGGTTGGATTGCTACTTGTGAATAGCGCGAGAACTGTGCGAGCATTCCATTTCACAATAGATCTCTGTGAGGCTATCTTCTAACTTTGCGAGGCTGCTTTCTTCCTAAATCACGTGACAGCTTCTTTTCTTGATAGATCTTTGTGAGGATCCTCGCGATAGCTTTGAGGCTTTTCTGAACTGCGCGACAGGTTCTCTTAACATTTGCATCCCGCGGCTACTGCGCGATAGCTGCTCAAAGAATCTCCTGAAGCTCTTTCTCCTCAGCAGTTCTGAGTGAACTGCACTAGGTTGATTTTAGGTCTTCTTAAACTGCACAAGACTGTGTGACCATTTACTCCTGAACTTCGCGAGAGCTGTGCGAGGTTGTGCTTCTGAAGCTCTTCTGTTACTCAACTGCGCGAGCACTTATTGTGAGGTCTTGAGAAGCTTGCAAGGACTGCGAGAGCACTTGTTGTGAGGTCTTGGTAAGCTCGCGAGGACTGTGTGAGCACTTGTTGTGAGGTCTTTGTCAGCTGCTTGAGGCTTGCTTCAGGTCTGGATTCATGGCTCATTCTTCTGAGGGACTTCTGGTGCCAATACAGGCTCCTTAACATGATTTCTGGCCTTATTGTACTGCTGTTTATTATCTACAGAAAACACTTAACAAAACTTTATTAGATGGCTAAGGGTCTAATCAAAGGCTAAGTTAAGGGGTGAAAAGTGGTACTTTTCAGGTCTTAACACACCCCCAAACCTAATCTTTGCTAGTCCCTTAGCAAAGCTACATTAAAATAACTACAGAATTTAAATGCCACTTTCGTAGGGAGCACGGATACATTTAGCATATGTACCAAGCCTTTTAAACCCCTAGGTGATCCCTAGTGGAGGAGTGCAGTCTCCTGAGGGTTTTCAATGAAGACACCCACAAACTTCTTAGTGAGACAGTTAATAAAAATGCATTATTATCAAGTGAGCAGTCAAGAAACAGAGTTAGTTCACCCTTGAATCATTAAAAGTATAAGAAATTCAAACACATTGGATGCACATAAATTTAAACAGTATAAGCCTCTCATGAAAGCACAGCATTTCTAATCAGTTTACATCAAAGACACTACACATGTGTGTCAACATTGAGCTCATCACTCGATAAAAAATTAGGTTGTAGATCATACTTAATGCATTCAATATCGGACCCAAAACTCTCCAGGGCATACTCTCATAAAGAACTGTTGAGGGTTTCATTTTCTCTCAAGCTCAAGAGCAGTTACATCCCCCAAATGGGTCTGTAAGCATGAGCATAGGCATAGCTCTGAAGTTCTGGCATCATTGGCAGATCCTCACCATAGATTGGATAACTTTTCATCTCCACGTGACAGCTCACTCAACTTTGGATCACAAGGGCTTTAACTGGGCTGTAATGTGGCTTATGGAGTGTGCTTAAAAAGAATGGAAGGTAGAAAAGGGGTTCAAAATTGAGAAATCAGTAGGTGAAGGAGGTGATTCATGACTTCACCTTCTTTAATTCAGCTCCTTTCATCTTCCTTGAGGTTTTCAGATTTGAAGTGATCAGTTTCTCTTCTTGATTTCGATTTTTCCAATGAAAGTTCCCTCTTGACTCCTCTCTTACCCCTCTTCATTATTGTTTTTGTTTCTTTTTTATGCATTTTTCTTCTTTTTATTTTGTTTATGCTTTTATGAAATGCCACCATTTTCTCAGTTACCATACTGCCAGAATTTGAGGTACTTCTTCTTTTATTCACCTAATGTTGACCATAGCTAGTCCATCTTCAACTCTTGTTCCTTTACCTTCTGAATTCTCAGAGTGAGGGTAAGGTTAAATCAGATACATAGGTTCTCATTTTGAAGAAATTTAAGATTTAAGGCTCAAAGGGGTATGGAGAAGGGCGCTTAAGGTTGGTCTATTTACTCAAACCGTCTAAATGTTCCTTTCCTAAGTCTCATGAATGTTGTCAATAGTTTCAACTTGGAGTTGCCTAACTTCTAGTGAGCACAGTGACTCAGCCAGTCCTTAGAGCTAGAAGAAATTGCCTTAATCACTCCTCAAAGAAAAAATTTTGTATAGTAGGCCCAAATCTCACTGGTTGTGGTCTTCCTTTGAATTCTTAAGTATGTTCTTACCTTTTTCTCTCTCTAATGATTCACTAAGTGCTGATACAAGTGGGTTTCCTTGGTGATCTCATCATGGAGATGTGAAATTTAAAAGTTTATACTGTCTAAAGTCTGGAAAAAATTTTAAATTTCATTATTTTATTGATTCTCCGGTGAACATGGTTCCATTTCCATATTACTCACATGATTCTGCTGCACTTAGGTTAACTATTCCATTTGCAGGATCTGCCTGCCACACCGCCAAACCTATGAGGAGCAGTGTCCTCACTGGTTCAAAGGCGGGTGTACAGCGAATTTATTATCAGAGGAAAGAAAACAGCAAGAATGAAAATAAACAAAAACAGAGAACTTCACAGAATAACAGGAAAAGAAAATTTCATTAAGACTAAAAAAAAAAGAAAAATTACAAAAAGAAAACTGCTAAGTAGAGAGGGGAGAGGGATCAAGGATGTGGGGGCTGAGAAGGTGGTGGGAGGGGTTGAGTGGAGGGGGCAGGGGATGGGGATGGTTCTATCTTTTGCTTTTTCTTCTTTGGCTGGTGCTTGTCCTTCTCCTCCTTCGCTAGGATCTGCAGAACCTCCTCGTATTCATCCCAGAGGGGTTGTAGGGGGTCTGGCTCTTTAGGTGGGGGCGGTTCCAACCACATCGGATAAAACTTATTAGGCAGAGCATTAGGCTTGTCATCTGCCATTGTTAGGACTAGGGAAGGACCGCTAGGGTGAGAGGAGAAAGGATGAGATGAATATGAAAAGGGACACCCTGTGTATTTAAAGACGAGGATGGTGGAAGATGAATCAGTGTGATAACATCCACGTTGCTGCAAGTAATTGAGAGTGAGTTGGGAAGTGAAAAGTTATAGCAATCAGCATGGGAAATGACAAATGCATGTAACTTGCGCAACTGGTCAAGGGGATTGCGAGATAGGAACGGAATCTCGCGATGATGGATGTTGCAGAATGCAGTGCGCGAGAGGCTCTGTAGCATTTGTTGAAGCTCGCGACGGTGTAATAAATACTCTATGTGCATTGCGCGAGAGCTTCCCAAATCTCAATTTGGAATGCGCGAGGGCTTAGTATTGAACAGGGAGCAATTCATGCAGTGCAGCATACTCACCAAAAATATTCAAACAGTATACATTCAATTCAAAAATCAGCAAATCGCAGAAGAAGTAATCATACCAACCCCACATAAACTCTATCAAACTCAACAGACTCTGACCCCATCGAGACACTACAATTTCCTTAAAACTATTGAAGAAACGAAAGTAGTATAGTACAACATGGACACAACTATGGGTTAGGTAGAAGAAGGGGTCCCTTGAAAATGAATAGTGTTCATAGGGTCGGTCGGTTTTTCGAGACAAGGCTTAAGCCTCTGACCATTCACTTTCAAGGTCCACCCAGATTTGGGATCCTTGACTTCCACAGCACCAGATGGGGACACATTTTAGACAATATAGGGACCTTCCCATCGGGATTTTAGTTTGTCAGGAAAGAATTTTAGTTTGGAGTTAAATAACCAAACCTTGCCACCAGGTACGAAGCTTTTTCTCAGTAAGCCCTTGTCAAAGAAAGCTTTGGACCGTTCCTTGTAGATCCTGGCATTGGCGTAAGCATCCATCCTTAGCTCGTCCAATTCCGACAGCTGCAGGGACCTGTGATGACCAACAGAAGTTAGGTTCATATTTAAGTTTTTAATGGCCCAATAGGCCTTGTGTTCTAACTCTACTGGGAGATGGCAAGCCTTGGGGACATTCCAATTGGAGTCTTATGGGCAGTCCTATAAGCCTACAGTGCATCATTGAGCTTATCAGCCCAATCTCTCCTGTCAGTCCTTATTATTTTCTCAAGGATGTGCTCGATCTCCCTTTTAGAAATTTCAACTTGCCCACTTGTCTGTGGGTGGTAGGGAGTAGCAATCCTATGGGTCACAGAATATTTCTTGAGCAAGCTCTTGAAATTCCTGTTGCAGAAATGGCTACCCCCATCACTGATAATAGCTTTAGGGGTTCCAAATCTTGAGAAAATGTTCTGCCTTACAAATTTGAGGACCACTTGGCTGTCATTGGTTCTTGTGGCAATGGCTTCTACCCATTTGGAAACATAGTCCATTGCCACTAAGATGAAATGGTAACCATTAGAAGGAGGAAAAGGGCCCATGAAGTCTATGCCCCATACATCAAACAGTTCTACAACGAGGATGGGTTGCAAAGGCATTGAACTTCGTTTGGACAGCCCTCCTAATTTTTGACATCTCTCACATGCCTTGCAGTGTGTATATGCATCTTTGAATAAAGAAGGCCAATAAAATCCACAATGCAGGACCTTGTCAGCTATTTTTCTTCCACTAAAGTGGCCTCCACAGGCATTTTCATGGCACATGGCCAAAATACTGGGGACATCACTTTCGGGAACACATCTTCGGATGATTTGGTCTGCACAGTACTTGTATAGGCAAGGTTCCTCCTAAAAAAAATATTTGACCTATGAGAAAAATAGGTCTTTGTCCATTTTGGTCCAGTGGGCAGGAATCTTTCCTATAACAAGATAATTCACAATGTGTGTAAACCAGGGGACCAAGGATTGGATTGCAAATAATTGCTCATCCAGGAAGGCATCATTTGTAGGACCATCAATACACTTCTCCAACATAATTCTAGACAAGTGGTCAGCCACCACATTTTCCACACCCTTTTTGTCCTTGATTTCGATGTCAAACTTCTGCAGTAGGAGTATCCATCTAATCAGCCTGGGCTTAGCATCTTTTTTGGACAATAGCTACTTCAATGCTGAGTGGTCAGTGAAGATTACAGTTTTAGATCCCAGTAGGTAGGATCTAAACTTATCAACAACATACACCACTGCTAGAAGCTCTTTCTTAGTTGTGGTATAATTCAGCTGAGCTTCAGCAAGTGACTTGCTGACATAAGCAATGACCACAGGCAGCTTATCCTTTCTTTGGCCCAAGACAGCACCTATTGCCAAATCTGATGCATCACACATTAATTCAAAGGGCAGGGTATAGTCTGGTATCTGGAGTACAGGGGCAGAGGTAAGGCAGACTTTCAAAGTCTCAAAAGCCTTTAGACATTCAGTCGAGAAGTAGAAAGGCACATCCTAGCAGAGCAGGTGGCACAATGGCTTAGCAATTTTGCTGAAGTCCTTACTGAACCTCCTGTAGAATCCTGCATGCCCAAGGAAAGATCTGATTTGTTTGACTATTTTTGGAGGGGGCAGATTGGCAATGAGGTCAACTTTGGCCTTGTCTACCTCAAGCCCTTCTTTAGAGACTACATGGCCCAACACAATGCCTTGTGTTACCATGAAGTGGCTCTTTTCCTAGCTTAGAACCAGATTGGTCTCCTCACATCTTTGCAAAACTAGGCTGAGGTGTTGTAGACACTGGCCAAAACTGTCCCCATAGACAGAAAAATCATCCATAAAAATCTCAAAAAACTTGTCAATCATATTAGAGAATATGGCATACATACACCTCTGAAAAGTGGCTGGCACTTTACACAGCCCAAAAGGCATCCTTCTGTAAGCAAAGGTGCCAAAAGGACAGGGAAAGGTGGTTTTCTCTTGGTCTTGAGGATGCACAGGGATCTGGTTATACCCTGAGTACCCATCAAGAAAATAGTAAAAAGCTTTTCCAGCCAATTTGTCCAAAATTTGATCAATGAAGGGGAGAGGGAAGTGGTCCTTTCTGGTCTTAGAGTTGAGCTTTCTATAATCAATGCAAACTCTCCAGCCAGTGGTCTCCCTGGCTGGTCTCAACTCTCCAGATTCGGTTTTAATAACTGTTATGCCAGATTTCTTGGGCACCACTTGGATAGGTGCCACCCAGTTAGAATCAGCGATGGGGTAAATCACCCCTGCATCTAGCAATTTAATGATCTCCTTGAGGACCATTTCCTGCATGTGAGGATTTAACTTCCTCTGCATTTTCCTGGAGGGTAGTGATCCCTCCTCAAGATGAATCCTGTGCATGCAGATTGATGCATCTATTTCTCCCAGATCTATAATGGTCCAACCAATTGCCTTTTTGTGCTTCCTCAAAACTATTAGTAATTCCTCTTTCTGCTCATTGGTAAGAGAGGAGGAGATAATCACAGGAAGCTTATCACCTTTCTCAAGGAAGGCATATTTTAATGTTTCTGAAAGCTTCTTGAGTTCCAGATCAGGGGCTTGTTGGGTGGATGGCAAAATTGGTGCAATGGTGGTTGGAGGAAGAGGCAGCAATGTAGGTTTCCAAATGGAATGCTGCACTGAGCCCACAGAAGACTTCAATGTGGTCATGTCTTCTGTTATCACAGCTGGGCTTTCTTCCTCCACCATATCCCAGACTTTAACTAAATTCCTGACAGTGTTGCTCCACTCCAGTAGAGTGGGCAATTCTTCATCCATAATTTCTTCTAGTACATCCACTGCAAAGCTCTTCTCATTGTCCTCTTGAGGGTACTTTGCACTGTTGTACACATTCAGGTCAACTTTTATATGTCCGAAAGTTACCTCCATGACTCCAGACCTGCACTGAATGCATGCATTGGCAGTGGCCAAGAATGGCCTGCCCAAGATAATAGGTATGGGATTAGTACCTTTGTTGCAGCCCATGTCCAAAACTAGGAAGTCAGCAGGGTAAAAGAATTTCTCTACCCCTACCAAGACATCCTCAATCATTCCCATAGGCCTCCTCTCAGATCTATCAGCCATCATTAGTACAATGGGGGTAGGTTTTAGCTCCCCCAAACCTAGCTGCAGATATACACTGTATGGCAGCAGGTTAACACTGGCTCCATGGTCTAAAAGGGCCTTCCCGATTGTATGGTCTCCAATTATGCAGGGAATAGTGGGTATCCCTGGATCTTGCAACTTCTCAGGCATTGATATGTTAAAATACAGAATTCACTGTATCAGTTGCAAAGACTCTTTTGGACATATGGCCTCGAGCTTTTCTCTTTTGGGTACAGAGATCTTTCAGGAACTTTGCATAGGCTGGGACCTGTTTAATTGCCTCAAGCAGGGGAAAATTGATTTTCACCTGCCTGAAGGTCACCATCATTTCCTCCATCTAGGCATTCCCTTTCTCAAAAGGGGCAGGACCACCCAAAGCTTGAGGAAATGGCAGCTGAGGTACTGCTGGTTCCTCAGCTGCTAGCCCATGACTAAACTTCTATTTTTTTCTTTTTTCTTATTTTTCTTCTTGCTGAGGCTCAACTACAGCCTCTTTATTTTTCTCCTGCTGCAGGGTGGCAGGCAATTCTTGGCTCTGTGTTCCAACAACATCTCCATCACACTCATTCGAATAATCTGTGGAAATGACCTCTGCTGGTCTGTTACCCACCTGGTTGTCTATCAGCCTACCAGACCTTAGGGTAGTGATAGCATTGGTTCCTTCAAAACTTGAGGAAGCTTCTTCAATTAAAAACTGACCCTGGGGGCTAGCAACCAGCTGGCAGGGCAACCTCCCCTCATCTCTCCTAGCCAAGGCATTTGAAATTTTGCTTATCTGCTCTTCCATTTCATGGATGCTCTGACCCTGAGAATTCACAGTCTGAGCCAAGGACCCCAGGTTTTGCAATGAAGTCAAGACCTGGTCCTTGAAGGAGGCATTTCTGGGTTGAGATGGGGGTAAGACCAATTGATTTTATTGCTGATGGGGCTACTGCTGGTGTTGGAAATTAGACCTAGGGGCATATCCCTGATTGAACTGCTGCTGAGGCCTTTGGGGTAAAGCCAACATTTGTTGGGGCTGCATATAATTGTCTTGCCTCCACCTCAGATTTGGGTGGTCTCTCCATTGGTAAAATGCTGGTATTCATATGGTTGTCTGTTGTAGCCACAGTTGTTCTTGGCCAAAGATTGTGCGCGTGACATGTTCCCATACCAATTCAGGATATTGCCCTGCAGATGGACATTCCTCTACTGTGTGCTGTGGGGACTGGCATATCAGGCATGCCTCCACCACTTGAGCAGCCCTTCTGTGTTGCATCACAGTCAGTAATTTGTCAAACTTCAAAGAGAGGTTTGCCATCTGCAGCTATAGGTCATTGTTCCCAGACACCTCATAAACTTTTCCTCTTGACGATGCGACAGGCTCCACTTTTGACACAGACTCCTGACTAGTTCTTGCCAGGGATAGCTTTTGAAAAGCATTTTCACTGATTACTTCAAATAGTTCCCATGCCTCATCAGCAGTCTTGTGCATCTAGGTTCCACCACAAGAGGCATCAACCATATCTCTATTTTTTTCATCAATCCCATTGTAGAAGCTTTGTACAAGCTGCCAGTCTGGGATCTTGTGGTGGGGGCATTGTTTTAGCATTTCCTTAAACCTATCCCAGGCTTGATTAAAATCCTCAGTTGGGGATTGGGCAAAAGCAAGAATTTCTTTCCTCAACTTGCTCGTTTTAGTCTTAGGGAAGAACTTTGTCAGGAACTTGGTCTGTAGGTCTTTCCAAGATGCAATGCTATTTTTGGGAAGAGTGGCCAATCAGGTACTAGCCCTATCCTTCAGAGAGAAGGGAAAGAGCCTGAGCCTAGTAGCCTCAGGTCCCAAACCAGCGATATTGAATGTGGTGCACAAGGCCAAAAATTGGTCAATATGCTTGTAAGGGTCCTCCTTGCTAAGCCCATGGAAAGAGAGCAGCATCTGGATAATGGAAGTTTTAATTTCATAATTCCCCTAAACATCAAGGAATTGAATGCTAAATGGAGAGTTATAGTCATCCAGAGCATTCAACTCCTTGAGAGTTCTGGGTTGTTCTTCACCCATGAGTACTGTCTCAGATTCAATTGGGGGCTCTACTGTGGTGTGCCTGTTCCTTCTAAGTCTTCTACCCCTTTCTAGCTCAGGGTTGAAAGTCTCTAAAGTAGGACTAAGAGATCTCCTACCTAGCATACAAACACACCACCAGCAGGGACAACTCCTTGCAGGCACATTGTACTTGACTCAAAGAATTTATCTAACAAATTCACAGCTATTTTACGAAAACATAAATTTACAACTATCCTAAATACTGCTATGGAAATTGTAAGAGAAATAGACAAAGTTTTAAAGGTTTAGAGAATTTGCAAACAGAGGTAGCTAATCTCCAAATGCAGTCCACTGTTCTTCTCTGCTGCTGTCTAGATCTGCAAGAAAGATTCAAAATTACATCAGCAGTATCAATTATTCAAAGCTACAAAGAATACTAAAAATACAAAAACTAAGGGTCTACTAATAGATCATCTGTCCCCTGCAACGGTGCCAAAAACTTGTTGGTGTCTCCAGATGTGCTTACTTTATTTGTTGGTGGTAAAAGAAATTTAAAATCAAAGTAAAATAGGGGATGGAATCAGCACAACAGAGAAATCTTAGACCTGCAAGATACAGGGTCCATTTGTAGCAAGTTTTAATAAGTAAGAGTTTGTCCCACAGGGAAAGGTGGTCTACAGCTCCAAGGGAGTCATCTCTAGTAGTCCCTCCAGATTTGACTACAGATCTGTCAGTCCTAAAAGGAGGGGAGTTTAGGGTCACTTATTCTAAGTATCCTAAGGTAGCCTAATGAACTAACTACAGAAAAGGGTTGAGAAGATGAATGGAGTGAGGGAAAATAAATATAAAAGGGTGAGAAGTATGCTATTGGGTTCAAATCTACTAGAATTTATGACTCAGATCCAGATCTGCTGGTATAGAAATCCTGTCCAATGGCTACATTATCACCAAAGAGGAGAAAGAATTCAACTCATCCCTGTGCCATGATCCAATCCCTTAAGGTTATAACCTGTCCACTTAAATGGTCACAGACTATCCCATAGGGGAACCACAATCCAGAGATGGGTCAAAATAAGTTAATCATTGTAGGCACTACTTTATCTAGACTATAAGCTCAAGAATTCGTAGGGAACCTCAACCTCTAAAGCTTTATGTATGGGGCTAAGGCTGTATAGGACCATGATAGCCCAGACACATAAAACCAGCAAGAGATTGAGTACCACCTTAGATCTAGCTGCCCATTGCTTGAGTGGGCATACAATGGTCTAGTCACAAGCCTACAATCTCCATACCCAGATCAGATCTGCCATCTGATGGCGGGTCTATACTAATATGGGGGAGTCTGCCTCTGTACAATCTCCTACCAGGCTACAATCTCAGGCTCGGAGAAGAAGGATCCATTTTGGATCGACGGATTGGATTCACCCAAAGGCTATAACCTGTCCACTTAAATGGTCACAAACTATCCCAGAGGCTATCCTCCTCACAGAGCCCAAAACAAAACAAGAATATTGCTGCCACCACCATGGTTACAAGGCTACCAGCTCAGGCTTCCATGGGGATTTCAGATCTAGTGGATCCTGTGGTGGGGCTAAGGCTGTATAGGACCATGATAGCCCAAACACAGAGATCACTTAGATCTGAATGGGACCTTCGAATCAGTCCTCCATTGCTTTGAATCACAGCCAAAGCAATGGCGGATCACAAGGCAGCAGCCTTGCACAGAGCAACTCACAAATACATGAATCCCATGAAAGTACAACACCCAATCACAAATTCCATTAATCTAATCTTAATAAGCATACAAAGGCATGGCCAGCAAGTGCTGGGCCATGGAGAGAAGAAGAAGAAAAAGGAAAACTACTTACGGCTACAGAAAAATAAGACTACAATGCTAAAAATAAAACATAGCAAAAACTGAACTCTTCCGGCCTCCTTAAACCTAAACCAGGCTTAGGTTTATATAGTAGTGGGTGTGGTAGCGCATTAAGGTTAGGAAACCCTAATTTTAGCGATGCCACGTGGCCTATTAATGATCCTTGGATGTCTCAGGGCATGTGCACAAAGATTTGAGCGTGGGAGTGTGTGCCCTAATCCTTTGAAATCCTAAAAAGTCCTTTGTAGAATGATGAAAGTTGGAGTTTAGAGGTTCGCCAGGTTGCAGTTGCTTCCCAGACTTATCGCAGGTAGCTCTATTCTTCGCGTGGTTGAGTTTAACATTAAAACTTCAGACGTCGCGGGGTTGCAGCTTCTTAATGCTTTGAGCAGTCGCGAGGTAGGTAGTTAAGCTCTCGCTGGATTGGGCTTCGCGCGGTTGGATTGCTACTTGTGAATAGTGCGAGAACTGTGTGAGCATTCCATTTCACAATAGATCTTTGCAAGGCTAACTTCTAACTTCGCGAGGCTGCTTTCTTCCTGAACCATGCAACAACTTCTTTTCTTGATAGATCTTTGCGAGATCCTCGCGATAGCTTTGAGGCTTTTCTGAACTGCGCGATAGGTTCTCTTGACATTTGCATCCCGCGGCTACTACGTGATAGCTGCACGAAGAATCTCCTAAAGCTCTCTCTCCTTAGCTGATCTGAGTGAACTGCTCAAGGTTGATTTTAGGTCTTCTTGAACTGCGCGAGACTGCGCGACCATTTACTCCTGAACTTCACGAGAGCTACGCGAGGTTGTGCTTATGAAGCTCTTCTGTTACTCAACTGCGTGAGCACTTATTGTGAGGTCTTGGGAAGTTCGCGAGGACTGTGCGAAGCAAAGTTTTCTGAATCCTTTGAAGCTTTGTCAGCTAAAGGACTTTTGGTGCCAATACAAGCTCCTTAACATGATTTCTGACCTTATTGCACTGCTATTTATTATCTACAGAAAACACTTAACAAAACTTTATTAGATGACTATGAGTCTAATTAAAGGCTAAGTTAAGGGGTGAAAGTGGTACTTTTCAGGTCTTAACACTACTCCAAGGTGGGAGGTATTGCGTCTGATCCTCTTCCTCTAAGAAAGTGGAGACCAACATCTTGCATGAATTTAGATATTCTTTTCGTTCACTTTGCTCTTCATCTGACGAATACTCAGTTCTGGTTTCACTCTCTTGGTTGGGAGTCGTGTGGGCGACACTGTCTATTCGTGCGACAGTCAGAATGACGATTTGAAGAGCATAGTCTCCACACTCAGATTCAGAGTCGGGTGAAGGGTGTGGCGACACTGGTGATTCAGGATTTGACGGGGTCAATGGCTCTAGTGGGGAATGATGGAGGCCTAAAAGAATGGACTCGTATTTGAGTAAACTTCAAATATGGAGGCGGGATCGGTGGCGCGATCTGTGTGATCAAGAAAGTGGGGTGTAAGGAGGATGGAGTTCTTATAGGGGTAGTAACAACGTCGGAGGGTAGGATACGAGTGATTAATGTCGAAGGCTGGAAATAAGGTTGACTGGGGAGATCTATAGTGGTGACCTGGGCCGGTATCCCTTTGTTGTGATTGGGCATGGGGTTATTTATGATCCCTAAATTCTGTTGGGGTTGATTATTAGTAGGGTCAGGGTTCCTAAGCGCTCCCCAATCAATTTGATTTTGGTCGTTCATGTCATAGATCACGTCCCTGAGAACCCAACAGTCCTCTAGGTTGTGTCCCGCATATCGATGGAAAGAATAGTATTTACTGTAGTCGAGATTTGTAGGCCATGGCCTAGGCTTTTCTTGTGGAAATTGTAAGAGATTCTGGGTGCTAAGGAGGTGGAAAGCGTTAGAAATAGTGTCGAGTAAAGGGGGATAGTATTCCCGCTTTGGCTGGTAGGGCCCCTAGCTGGGTTAAAGTTTTGAGGTGGAGGTACGCTGTTATAATTCGGCGCATGGACTAGTCGATTCTGTGTTGCGTTTTGGGCCTGATAAGCTTAGGGTATTGGTTTCTATTTTGATATTGGCCTTGGTTTTGGTTTTGGCCCTAGTTCTGGTTTGCATACCTGTGTTGATTAGCGACCTGATTTTGACTAGTGTATCATTGTTGGGTCTGGTTCTGCCCGAAGTTGCATGGTGGGAAGTTCCCGTTATTCAACTTTTGCCCTTGATTGATAACCATATTAACTTGTTTGGTTCCTGAGGCTTTCTTATGATTTTTTGGTTTCGACTCGTTGGAGGAGCCCACCTTTGACGTGATTACGGATAATGCAAGATCTCCGCCCTTGATGTGTCACATCAATCGGGACGCCTGAGAGTGAAGTACAGTGAAGTCGGGGCAATCACTGATGACTAAGGCGCTCCTTAGTGGTTCCTTAGTATTGTCAATGATGATGTCAATTGAATCTTTCTCTTTCATTGAAGTACCAGTTCTAACAGCAAGCTTTTGCCATCTAGCGACGAGGTCGGTGAATTCTTCATCTGGTCCTTGCTTGGCCACCATCAGGTTGCTGAGGCTAACTGTCTCTTGAATCAAGTGTTTGTATTGGTCTAAGAATCGACCGACTAGCTCATTAAAAGTCTCTATCTTCTAATAAATGTTGAAAGTAGTGAATGAGAAGTCCTTGATTGTTGCGTATAGGTCGAAAATCATTACAAAAGAGGGTTAAGTGATGGTTCGGATTTCCGGTGCCATTGTATTTAGTAAATTTTAGCGATTTAAATCCTATGGGTAGGTCCAATTCAATGTCTTGACAGAATTAATCGAATCCGAACGAGCGACCTAGGCATTCCCTCTTGGCCACGTATTCATCAAGCATTTTTGGGAGGTCTTCGACCTTTATAGTGTTGTCTTTGAGAGTGATGCGTGAGATACCCTTGTCTGGAAAACTGTCATTAAAGAACGTGTGAGTATGTTACCTCAATGGCGTAGCGCGGGCTGACACCGAGCTTTGGGTAGAAGGTGGTCTCTCTTTTCTCTCCTGCTCTCCTGAATTTTGTTGTCCCCAAATGGTTTCATATGCAGCAGCCAATCCTCAAAGTAACTCTTCGAAATCATCGCCTCCTCTTTGTATTCTTTGGATGCTAAGTTCTACGATTTGTTGAGTGGTGAGATTTTGTCGAGAGCTATTATTTCTGTCGCTATGGCTATTACCGGCATGTGGTGTAGAAAAGGGGTTCTCTTGTCTACCCGCCATGTTGACTTCAGGTTGTCGTGGGCTAAAAGTATAAGGTGGTTCTTCCTCGTAGGCAGGGTTGTTATGAAACCCCCACAATGACAGGTCTCCTAAACTTACTCTACGTATGCCAGACATTGTGAGTCTTTGGCGATGACTCATACATATATATAAAAAATATCTAAATTTAAACGACACGACGGGAAAGAAAAATAGGGAAGTAAAATAAAGCTAACTATCTAAAGAAAAAGAAGGGGTTTACAAAAAAGTCTCATCGCGATCGCCAGTCTGTTGGTGCACACTTTTTCTGGGTTCCTTTCGGTCCCCGAAACCAGTGGCCAAATTTTGTCCTAAGCGGACTCTGGTAATGGCGATGATGGAGTAATAAATTAGGAAATATTAAATGTAAAAATTAAAGAGGCAAATTCAATGAAGAATACATGAGAAGATACGATCGCCAGCTACAGATATTTATTAACGTTGCAACACGTCAGTGATCACGCTTTAAAGGGAAACAGGGGCTTGCAGGTTGAACTCCTTTATTGAATCGTCTGTCGGCGAATGTCAGGAGCTGTGGCTTGCCTTTAGTGTAACTGGTTTGGATTTCCTATTCCTGCTGGGATTTTATTTCATTTGGTCTCTTAATCCTACTGAGAGTCTGATTGATTTAGTTTTCTAATCCTACTAGGAGTTTGATTAAGAAAGGGTCTGCTAATTCTACTAGGAGTCTGATTGATTTAGTTTCCTAATCCTACTGGGAGTCTGATTGATTTAGTTTCCTAATCCTACTGGGAGTCTGATTGATTTAGTTTCCTAATCCTACTGGGAGTCTGATTAAGAAAGGGTCTCCTAATTCTACTAGGAGTCTAATTTAATTAAGTCTCCTAATCCCACTAGGAGTCTAATTAATTTAAACGTTTTAATCTTATTAGAGCTCTAATTAATTTAGTTTCCTAATCCTATTAGAAGTCTAATTAATATTAGTCTCCTAATTGCATTAGGAGTACAACCCTTCTTAATTATGTTATGACTGATTAGAATTGTACTGATTTGAATAAAACTCTAACTAAATTAAATATGCCAATTCTATGAAAATTCTGATTTTAAATAAGCATCCTAGTTTTATTGAAATAAAATTAAATGAAATAAATAGATGGAAAAAGGGGGGTGTGGCCCATTATGCTAAGGAGGATTGACCTCGTTCCCGAGTACTCTCCGTAAGCTCCCTTGGGCAAATCGGATGGCTAAAAATTGAAAAGACTGAATTTGAATTATAAAGTAATATTTTTTTTATAGATTGAGAGATTGATGATTGGTATTTAAGGGCTAAGATTTTAGGATTAAAAGAAAAAGAGAATTAGGAACCGTGAAATTAAGGACCGATTTTAGAACCTAAGGACTAGAATTAGAATATTAGAAATTTAAATTAAGACCTAAGATCTAGAATTTAAGAACTAGAGGGCTAGAACCTAAATCTCGAATTAGAATATTAAAAAGGGAAACTGATTCTAGAACCTAAGAACTAGAACCAGAAAATTAAGGAATAAGTAATTACCTGTAGAAATCATCTAAATTGTGCAGAGGGAAATTGTATAGAGGGAAATTGTGTAGAAAAAATTGTATAAAGGAAATTATGTAGAGGAAATTATGTAGAGGAAATTGTATAGAGGAAATTATGTAGAGGAGAATTGGATAGAGGAGAATTGGGTAGGTAGTAAAGGTCTTATTTATAGGCTTTTACCATAAATCCTATTTTATAAAATAATATAATAAAGATACTAATCCTAATTCCACTAGGAGTTTTGAAAAACATCACTTTTTGCATAGCGGCCGAAAATTGACTATAACTTCTTCGATATATGTCAGAATTGTGCATTTTTTAGCTTGTTGGAAAGCTACATCGATAAGCTTTCCAACGTGACCAATTTTGCCGCAATCTGACTCCATTTGATACTACAAAATGAGCCAAACGTAAAAGTGATGGGATTGACAAATGAGAAAAGGTTGGGGAGACCTAGGTGGCTCTAAAATAAGGATTTGGGCAGGGATTTTCTAAGGGCTGAATTCTAAAACTTAAGAATTAAGAATTAGAATCTAAAGATTAAAACTAAAGGCTAAAAAAATCTAAGGACTGAAAGCGGAGTCGAAATAAGAAAAATCAGACCATAGGGTTAAAGACTGGTTCTGAACTCTAAGAGTTAGAACAGAGATTAATGATGGGACTGTAAATTGAGATTTTAAAATAAAATTAGGCCTTAAGAGTTGGTGAATTAGACCTTCAGATTGAGGACTGGTTCCGGGCTCTGAGGACTAAAACCAGATATAGAGATTATGGTCTAAAAAAAAGGGTGCCACGGTCTAAGACGAAAAATTAAGACTGATAATTAAAACTAAGAAAAACCCTAAATCTAAATACTAGAAGCTATGGTCGGAAACTAAATATTAAATTCTTACCTAGGGTCGGGGTTGCGGAGAGAACTCTCAAAGATCGAATCTCAAAATCATGGCTGATTTGCTCTAGGGGTTGCTTCAGAATTCTCTGGTTTTTGAATTTACGATCTCTCCTCTCTAAATTTCACAGCCTCCTCATGTTGTATTTGAAGAGGATGCTACGGTCTTAAAATTAGAATCAGGGCTGCAGTGAGAAATCTCAGAGTTCGAATATTAAAATCATGGCTAATTTGCTTTAGGGATCCATTCTCAGAGCTCTCTGGTTTCATAATTTACGCTCTCGTTTCTCAAAATTTACAACCCCTTTCTCTCTCTTCGACAAAAAAGCTTTTATAGGTTTTTATTCAATTACGTGCACTTTTTTGGATGTTTAATTGAATTGCGTGCCATTTTTTTGGTGCTTAATCGATTTGAGTCGGTCACCTACTCAGTGAGCGGCAGGGTGAATTACTCAGTGGGTTTCCTAGTCCTAACGAAATTAGGACTAATTACGCGCATGGTGGGACATGCGTAATCTGATTAAGCATATTACCCGAAGCGCTTAATCGAGGAAACGTAGGAGTCAAGGGTAGGAGACTAGGTCGGGCATAGGCCAATTGCGGGCTAGTGGTGTAGCGCTCAATCTGATCGCGCGTCTGTTTCCAGGTGCATAATCGAGTCTCGAAACGGTCTGTGAAAGGAAGGTTGGCCTGAAAGGGGACTGATCATGCGCTTGTGGTTCTACACGTGATCTAATTACGTGCGGGTTTTCAGGCGCTTAATTCAGGGTTGTCCGGGTATGGTCTCAAGAATGGAATGTAGGACTATTGTTTCAGTCTGTACTCTAACTATATACTATTACTTAGTATATAGCCTCCCTACGTTGGGATCTGAGCCACAAAGCTATTGTTTCAGCTTGTGTTCAACCATGTACTGTTGCATGGTCCCATGTCGAGGGTTAAAAAGGTCAAGGGCTGACCAAATGAATTTGTGTACTCCGAGGGGGCGAAATGGGGGTGTCTATAGGTATCCCTATAAAGTGTACATCTTGCATCTGAGTATTCGTAGGATTATTGTTTATTCTCAAAAATTGTACCCGGATGGGATCTGGGTCGAGACTTCCATCGCCTTTGTTGCTTATCGCCCCTAAAGGGTGCATGTTTATGCATAGTTAAATAATTCGTAGGATCATTATTAGCAGAGACCAGGATTAGCTGTCCCCTTCGAGGGGCACTCGATTTTGGCAGGATCTGTTTAGTGTTATTTAAGGTTGGATACTCTGGGTCATGATGATTCGAGGGCCACGTTGAAAAAGCAGCATTTACTCCCAAAAAGTGTTACGACATCTATTCACTCCGCTCGGGTAATCGTGCTAAATAAATTTTGGGATCAATGGGTTCACCCAAAGACGTTGAACCCTGCTTCAAGCAGGGGCACCTGTGACCAATCAAATGAGGTGGTGAATGCCTCATATGATTGGACAAAAACTGTGGAACCTTGCGTATTTGCATTGCGCCTATCTTTGAGTGTGGGTTGATCACCCTCCTTACTTATGAAGTTGTTGTATTCAAAATGAACCTTGAACATCAAACTCCTTCAAATCATCTCAGGAAGCGACCATTTTCCTAGCTCTTGGGTTTTCGCAACTCATTTTCTACCTCGGTTATGCCCAGTAATGTCGCTAAGCGCTTGGGGAACGATTACCTTGAGAAACGACCATTTTTTCAACATACAGGGCTTTCATTTTCTCACCATGTTACTCATATGATGTTTGAAGTTCATTCTAAATGCAACGGGCCCATCAGTAATGCCTTAGGCCTCTTTGAATGTCTCTTTTCTTTGGTATTTGATCATTAGTGATCGGATACCAAAGAGGGGCATCTGTAGACACCCAAATTTTGCCTAAGGCCCGATCAAAACACATTTCGAGAGAGGCACACCTTCGAGCTTTTAACGACATGTTTGGAACCCTTAGGAACCTTCCCAAAACCTTAGAAGTCTTTTCAAACCCTTAGGATTAACCCTAGATCCCTTAGGAACCTTCTCGAACCTTAGAAACCAATCCCGACCCTTAGAACCCATTCTAGACCTAAACCCAGCTTTCCCGAGTAATGGATGAAGAGTGGTGCATCAGGACTATCAATGACCTTCTACTATGATCAAATCTCATACCATTGAAAAGTAGAAGTCATTAGCTTTTCAACAGGCCAAGAATCACTCCAATCGGAGCTATACACAAGAAGATATCATGTTTCGAAGTACAAGGGCAAAATGGTAAATACACTGTGGAACCCCTAGGGATGTGGCGCAACTACCCTCACAGGCAGTCGACTTCCCAAAGCTACTATTCCAGCACTGTATTACTGTACATATGCTTGGCGCAACTAATAGCTGCACCCATTTACTATCTATGTGCAACTCCTTAAGTGGTTTAAAGCCCTACCCTATCATCTACCATTGGAGTAAGTCTTTAAATTTTTCTAGACTCCAAAAACCATAGGAAACCTTAATTGGGATTACCTAATTGCTAATCCCAATTAGCCTCTAAGCAACCTCCTAACCTCTCTTTTTCCTATAAATAGAGGGGCACCCCCCTTGCAAATGGCTTGAAAAAATTTGCAATTAAGAGATTAAGGAATCCCTTCTCTCTTTCTCCTCAGTGCACCATTCCCATACAAATTCTAGAATTAAAAAAACTCCTTTAGACCTTAGCATTTCACTAAAAAGCTCTAGGTTGGGTGTGTGTTACCCCCTAGCCTTCCCTCTCTACCTCTTAGCTATCAAGCCTTAGGAGTTAGAACCTCATTCCATACCATACAAGCCTTTAAAAGCTCATCGAAGCAAGCCAACATAAGGCTCCGCAGCGGTGCAACAAGGGCCCGAGAGCTCCGGCTCTCCCCTCTAATCCTCGACCTTCTCAGTTTTTCCTCCATCTTCTCATTTGTGTTGTTACGCTGCCAAATTTTTGATAGGAACGGAGGGGCACAAATAGGATTTTAAGATCTATTTGGGCAAGAGGAAGCCTTTTTCATTTTTTTTATATTATTTTTATTTTGGCCATTAGTAGAGACCGCATTAAGCGGATTGATTGGGTGCCTAACACCTTCCCAATCGATAACCGAAGCCCCTACCCAAGAGCCTTTAGCGTAGACTAGATTCAGAGTCATATTTGTGGCACTTTAGTGCTTATAAAAATAATCTAGGTTTCCCGGGACATCAAAAGCTCCGAGTGGCGACTCTATATTTTTGTTAGTGAGTGTATCGTCGCAACAGGATCGTAAAAAATCCCACAGTTGTACAGCATGCATGATATCTTCCTTGTCAGGTCCCTATCCCACAAAATATTTAAAATTCCTATATCAAAATCTCATTTTATTTTGCCAAAAATACAAAAATTCCTAGCTAAGTTGCAAAAATAGCATAGTTTGACTCCTTGGGTCAATTTTGGACCATTGGATGGCCTTGCATGGATACAAAGATCACATGCATGGCAACTCCTTTCTCAAGTCTATACTACATTCCAAAAATTTTAAAACTTATATATAAAATCCTATATTTTTCTTCACAAAATACTAGAACATCCAAGCAAAAAGGTAAAAATAGCTTGATTTGACCCCTTCGGGTCAATCTAGACCACTGGATGGCGTTGCATGGACAAAAAGATCACATGCATGGCCACTTCTTTCTCAGGTCTATACACCATTCCATAATTTTTTTCATAATACTAAATTAAAAATCAAGTTCAACCATGAAAACCACAAGAAAAACCTCAAATATACTATAATCTAGTGGTCTAGGCCTATATGGCCATCATGGACCATTGTGTTGGTACGCACTTTTTCTGGGTTCCTTTTGGTGCTCGAAAAGAGTGGACCAATTCGGTCCACACGGACTCTGGCAAAGGTGATAAATTAAGAGATATTAATTTACCGAAATAAAAGGTAAATTCTAGGGTGAAAATACCTGATTTGTTGCGATCTCCAGCTGCAGATATTTATCGACGGTGCAATACGTCACTGAACACACGGGTGGAGATATCGGTTGTTCTCTTTACTAAAATGTCGGCTGGCTGACGTCAGCAGTACTGGGTCACCTGCAAGTTTAGTTATATAGTTTCCTAATTCTACTCTGAGTTTACTTACTTTGATTCTCCTATTCTCACTAGAAGTCTGATTATATCCTAACACTGCTTGGGAAATTTGATTAATTTTAATCTCCTAATTCAACTAGGAATCTAACTAATTTAGCTTCCTAAATCTACTGGGAATCTAATTAACTAAGGTATTCTAATTTTATGAAGAATTTAATTAAATTAACTGCTTAGAAATCTAATTAATATTAATTTCCTAATTATAGTAGGAATCTAACTAATACAAATATCCTAATTCTACTAAAATTCTAATTAATAATAAAAAAGGGTTTAGGCCCACTATGCTAAGGAGGATCTGCCCCATTCTCGGGTGCCCTCTGTAAGCTCTCTTAGGCAAATCGGATGGCTAGGGATTATTTTGAAAATAATATGGATTGAGAAAATGATTTTGAATTTGAAGTTAGAGGTTTGTAGATCGAAGACTGAAAATTTTAAGGATTGCAAATTAAGGCTGAATATTAAAACTAAAATTATAGAACTTGAATTCGTAGTTAAGAACTAGAAAACTGAAGAATCTAAAACTAGAATTTAGAGACTAAAACTTAGGACTGATTCTAAGAAATAAAATCTAAAATCGGAGATTAAAAACTAAGAATTTGAATTTAGAAATTTTAGACTTGAGATCTAAAACCTAGAAATGAAGAATTTAAAATCTAGAACAACAAACTAGAAACTAGAATTGAAATTTAAGGATTAAAATCTAAGGACTGGTTCTAGAAGCTAAGAACTAGAACCAAAAAATTCAGAACTAAATTGAAAGAAACTAAGGACTAGTTCTAGAAATTAAGAACTAGAACCAGAGATTAAAAACTAAGATCTAAAACTAGGATTTAAGAACTAAAAGCTAGAACTTAAGAACTAGACTCTAGAACTATAAGAAAAAAATAAGAACTAGAACTAAGGGATTACCTGAGCACCGCAGAGAAGGATCGCGAAATCCTAAGCTTGAAGGCAAGGAATACGAAACTTGAGAATTGATGTGTTGTGATGTATTTTTTGGACGAGGTAAAGGGGTTTATTTATAGGTATTTGGCCAATTACACGCCCTATGGAGTGTACTTAATTAGTCGGTGAAATTCAATTAAGCGCCTAGTCTGGTGCGCTTAATTGAATTATGTACCCTATACCCGGCACTTAATCACTTTGAGTCGGTGACCGACTCAGTGAGTGATCGGCTGACTAGCTCAGTCAGGTGTCCTAGTTCTAGTTTAATAGAACTAATTTCGCGCCCTGCCTGGCACGCACAATCAATTAAGTTCCCTTTTTCAAGTGCTTAATAGGGAATTTAGGTGGTCTAAGGAACGAGAGGTCTGATCTAAATTGGAACAATTACGCGCCAGTGCTGTGGCACGTAATCGATTGTGCGCCTTGTCCTAGGCGCGTAATCATGTCTTAAAGTGGTCTGCAAGAAGAGAAGACCTGGTCCAAGTTGAACCAATTATGCGTCAGCTATGGGGTGTGCAATCTGATTATGTGTGTTAAACAACGCGTGTAATTTGAGATTCTTCCCAGGTTTGAGTTGGGTTCGAGCCACAGAGCTATTATTTTAGCCTAGGTCTCAACCATGTGCTATCATTTCTATGCATGGTCCCCGTATCAAGGTTTTAAAGTCTTCGAAAAAGGTTAGTCATTTTCAAGAGATCGTGGGCAAGGTAAAAGGTTGATCGAACAGATTTGTATGCTTCGAGAGGGAAAAAATGGGGCATCTATTGATGCCCCTTTTCAGCGTGTCCTTGCGGAGTAAGGATGCATCGAAGAAGTAGACACCCCTCTCCCAAGGGTGCCTTCTCGTTTCTTTTGGGAAATCACAAGTGTGAACTGAGAAGCTGACATGAAATGCTTGGCTTTCTTATCTATCAGCACAAGCTAAGAGGAGCATTCGGGGGCCCAACAGTAGCTGTCAAAAGGCGTATCCACAATCGCGATTGCAAGGGGCATCCCGTCGCATATCATGACTTGCTACGAGTGATAGTCAAATGGGGGGAAATTGGCATAACCTAATCTATGGGTGCAAGGGGCATTCCACTATATATCATGACTTATTGTAAGGGGCAGTCAAACGGTAGGAGAGTTGGCATATCCTAGTCTGTGGGTGCAAGGGGCATCTCGTCGCATGGTGTGACTTGCTGCGAGTGATAGTTAAACAAAGGGATATTCGACATAATTGAGGTACCGGGGGGCGTCATACGAATATCCAGAGACAAGGTCCAGAGACCTGGATAATAAGATGTAATATCATGTAATGGCGAAGGCTTTCACAGATCATGTCAAGTTGGGTGCATCATTGCTCACCCCAATGGCGCGTCAGGCGACCCTTTTTAGTGGACATTTGTGATTTCTTAGAGTTGAGCATATTCAGTGTTTGGTTTCCCAGTGGAAAGAACGGATTGGAGTTGTGAGAAGTGAATTTTGATAGATAAAGGATTTATTTGTTATTATTATTATTTTTTAAATTAGGATTTTAACTTAAGATCAATTCGGTGGTAAAATTACAGAAAATGTGGCTTCCGAGATGTCACTGAGCAGATCCACTGGTATAGGATTTGGGGACCCGACCTTTCATGTGGTTGTCAAAATGACACTTGGCATGTCGAATACTCCGTCTAACCTTCTCGTGAATATTGATGATTGTCTCTTATGAGAGAACTACAGTGATTCACGTGTCAGGAGAGACCAGTTTTGAAAACATTTGACTTAATATTAGCTAACTATATATTATAAAGAATATCGAGTAGAAAGAAAGGGGGTTTACTTACCTGATTTGCTATCGGCCGGAGATTTTTGCTTGCAATGGGACTGGCCGGCTATTGCAGTGGTGTCTTGATTGGATGTTTTGGGGAGGTTCGTGATGGGACATTGGTCGGCTCTCCCCTTCTGTCAGTTGGAGCTTCTTCTATTTGATGGAACTCGAGCTCTTTGCATGTGAAACCACCTATATCGCTTATGTTAATAGGCCTTGTTGGTCCTTAGGTCATGGTGCTTTTGCATAATTTTTTCACATGAACTCAAAGCCTTCTTGTTGGTGTTTATGCATTGTCAGTGTGATTTCCTGGGGATTCATGAACTCAAAGCCTTCTTGTTGGTGTTTATGCATTGTTAGAGTGATTTCCTGAGCTTCAGCAGTAGTATGCCTGCTATTACTGACTTGTTCCATATCCCGGTGAGACTGTCGCGATGGGACATCATGGGGCTTCTTCTCTTCTTTCGTTTCTCCGCTGATTGTTGTGTGTTGCGATGGGATGTCCGGATCGCCTAATGAGATGTTTATGGTGGGACGTCGGAGGAGTTCCTTCATTCGTATGTTTCTGCTGTAGTGGAATCTGGCGACCATTGCATAGTGAGGTATTTGGGGATTAGGCTCTCTACTTTTCGTGATGGGACATGATCGAGCCTTCCCTTCTGTTTGTTATGCAAAGCTATGTGATTGGGATTTTGGGGAGGCGTGATTTGTGATGAGACATGGCGGTCCTCCCCTTTTGGTTTTGTATGGTGGCGGGTTGTGACTGAGTGTTTTTGGTAGTAACATCGCGACAGGGTAGGTTTACGATGAGATCAAGTTGTAGTTGTATCGCACTGAGACATATGTGTGAGTGCGTGATGGGGTGTTGGTCTGATGGCTCCTTAGCTATTTTTGACGTTGCAATGGGACCATGATGGTGTCCTTTCTTTGGTAGATCTGGGTTATATGATGGGTTGGCGTTAGTATGAATGGTGTCTTGAGATCGTGATGGGGGCTTGCCTTTGCCCTTGGTGATGTGGTGGGGCTCTAGCGTCACGATGGGACATGAGAATGTGTGATGTGGCAATGGGCTTAGGCGTTGTGATAGCATTGGATATGTGCATCCTATCGCGATGGGACGTGTATTATTGTGGGGATGTGTGATGGGATATCAGCGATTATCTTCATCCAATCTGCGTGTAAGGTCACGCGATGGGACAAGGGAGAGTGATTCTAATCGTGATGGGCAAGTAGCATGATTGGTTACTTTGTCACCGTTCATTTTCGCTTTGTGTTACAATGGGGTTTTTTTGTGTTTAGCGATGGGATTCTAGGGTGACTAATTCCAATCGCGGTGGGATGTTAATTCGCAGTGGGTTATAAGGGGATGATTTGGCTATGATGGGGGCCTGAGGAAGCGGGTCCAATTCGTAGTAGGACAGTGTTCCCTCTCTTTGTTTAATATTTCGTATGGTTTTACTTGGCTTTATTAGATTTTACTTGGATTTATTTGAATTTATTTGAATTTATTTGTATTTATTTGGGTATATTTAGATTTGTTTGAATTTATTTGTATTTATTTAGATTTATTTGGATCTTGTTTGAATTTATTAAGATTTATTTGGATTTGTTTGAATTTATTTAGATTTATTTGGATTTATTTGGATTTGTTTGAATTTATTTGAGTTTCATTTGCATTTTATTTGCATTTAAGGAGTTTCATTTGGGAATTTAATGTTATTAGGAGTGTATTATATATATATATTTTTGTAGAGTTTAATGTTTGCTTTTGAGTGACACTTGTTAATAATGTGGAGCTTTTTAAATTTCTAGATGGGTGTTAGATGTTTCAGCCTCGTTGGTTCATCTACTTTGCTTTTGGATTTGTGTTTCTTGAGGGGTAAGTGTTGTGTGAGTATTGGTTCATCTAAATCTGACATGGATTATGGTCTTTTAGGGGCATGTGTCTAGTTTGGATTTAACTAGATGGAGGGTGTTTGTGGATGTGACACTTGTTGGATTGTAGTGAAGGGGGTGTAGTTTATAAATAGAGGTTAAGGGATTGGGTTTTATTTTGAATTTGTGAGTTTGGGGGCATTTTTTATTATTTCTTTGGATGTCTTTTCTTCCTTTCTATTTTGTATCCCGGGTATTAGATCCTAAAAAGATTTGTAATTATTATGTAATTTTTTTGGGAATGAATGATACTGGGAATACGAGGTAGTGCTAGGGTCAATGATGTTAATCTGACGCGAAGTGCCACCCTATTGGGGGATCAAATGGAAGAGTCAAATGTGGGGGAAAGGAAACCAAGGGATAGAGCTGCACCAGAGTTCTCATGACCGACGCCAATTGCTCCTTGGTAGGCTCTGTGGGTTGATTTTTTGTTAGCGTTTTCTTGGGAGTTTCTAAGGTCAGCCTTGCATAGGTGCATGCCTTAGATTCTAGGTGGCTTTCTGTGAGCCACTCTTTCTTTTTTGCCAACTCAGGAGGTGAAGATGAGATTCTTGTTAGAATCCGTTCAGGGTGCGCTTCTCCTCCGGGCTTGTTCGTTATTTTTCCCCTTTTATGTATTATTTGGGCATTTCTTTTAAGGATGCCTCTTCTAATTTCAAATTCGTCTTTAGTTTCAGGGGTCATAATTACTTTTGTAAATTCAAAGGGTATGCCCTTGGTGTAATTTGTAATCAATTGCTATATTTATGAAGATTTTCACTTGTAATTATTTGCATTCGGATTAATTTTTGATTTAGTTTGATTGATTCAATTTTATTCAGTTTGGGTCTACTTTATTTACTTGAGTTATTTTTAATTTAATTCAGTTACGTTTGGAGTGTTTTGAATGTATTTTAATCTGGTTTGGCATTGACTTAGTATGGGTGTTGGACGGGCTCCGATAGCTTCATGTATTTAGTTGTCGATGTACAGATTAACTTTTTATTTTCAGGGGTATGTGACTAAGCCAGAGGGTGTGCATGAATACGGTGTTGAGAATTTTATCTATTGTAGGTGCCCAACCCTGTAGCTTCCTTTTTGTGTCGCTGCAGTTAGGCACACATATTTTTTCTGAACCTGGGTAATTGCACGTTGGACACAGGGCGTTTAATTAAATAACGCACTCAGTCGATGCGCATGATTGAAAAGTCTAACGGACCATTGCGCGCCTGGTTAGGAGTGTTTAAAGCAATTGCGTGCATTTCTTAGTGCGCGTATTGTAATTGCACGTCCTGTCCAGGGCACGCGATCAATAGTTGGGCGGGCGACTATCTGATTGCACGCTCTGTCCCAAGCGCATAATATAGATTAAATGTGGGCATACAAGCACACGATTCAATTGAGCGCCTGTGTCAGGGCGCACGATTAAGTCACGCCCAACGATTCTCTCCTTCCCTGCTTCCCGAATTTCATGTTTTTGAGATATCTTGCGATCCGCTCGTCCGTTTTGAGCGCAGTTTCTTCCATTGTTCTTAGATTCTTGAGTTCTTTGATCGAAGATAGAGTCTCAAGGTAGTTCTCGACTTTTCTTGACCGCTTCCGATCTAGAGCGAATGGTTGAGGAGGGAGGTGAGACCTTCAAGATCCACATTGGTGCTGACCCTAGTGTGGCTAATGTAGTGATTAGGGATGAGGCACCTGAGATCGATGGTAGAGCCGAGGAGGAGGAGGATGCTGCTCTGCACAAGCCCGCGATCTGGATTCCGCTGGAGGAGTTCTTCACGCAAGATCAGGTAGGTACCCATGAGCAAGAGTCTCCTTTTATTTCTAGGAATTTAGGTTATAACATAGACTTCTAGGCTCTGGAAACCCTTTTAATTTTATGTTGAACCTGCATTTAGCATTAGTATGTGTGCGCATCCATGCATCATATTTGTATCTAGTTTTAGGTCACATTTACTTTTATTGCTCTGCGTTACACATATTTTATGTGCTATATAGAGATTTCTATTGTGATTATTATCATTATTATTACTATTATTATTATTATTATTAATGTTATTATTGTGATTATTCTCATTAGGATTAGGCTTAGTCACCGTCTGTAGTTGGTGTTAGTCTTAGCATAGGTATAAATTTTAGGCGTAATGTATTCTTTTGTCGCTCGTTAGGAGCCTACGATGCTAGCCATCAACACGGTGTGGTCAGAGTCTCACACCTGGTACCGTGCCCTGCCTAAGTTCCAATAGACGCAGTTGGAGGCTTTCAGTTTTAGGCCGATTCTAGAGTTGGAGCCTTTCACGATTGACCGTGGCCTGATCAGGGTGATCTTAGAGAGATGGAGGGAAGAGTAGCAGGCACTGCTCTTCCCAGTGGGAATGTTACTACTGACCCCAGAGGACTGGGTTCGCATCACTGGACTCAGGTTTGAGGGGGTGCCTATATGCGCGGAAGTGCTCGGTGTCAAGTATCGATACAGTGGGTCCGGGGTACAGGGGTGGTTCGGGCCACTTGGCTCTTTAACACCTTTGCTTGCGAATTTGTCCCTCCGAGACGTCACTCAGAGTCGAGGGTGATATTCCTAGCACACTGTGATGCGATGGCATGTCGGGCACCAGTGACAGAGCCAAGAGTGGTGGCAAATCAAGTACTCCAAGCATTTTTAATGCACTTCTTCGAGGCGGTCCTCTTCTCGTCCTCGACCCGAGGGTGCGTGACGGGTCTGTTCCTGACACTGTTGGGGGACTTGGATTGGGTGCCCACCTATGCTAGGGGGCAGTGGTGCTGGCACACCTTTATGAGCATCTCTACCATAGAGGGAGAGGCATCGCGACCATTGGAGGTTTCCTCCCTTTCCTCTAGGTGAGTTTTAGTTAGTTGTTGGTTTTCTTCATAATGTCTTAGTGGTTTTGGTGTTTGTTTTCGTGATGATTTCTGATGTCGTGTCCTTAGTTCTGGGCATATGACCACTTTGCATTCTTGCGCTCGAGGGTCTCGGTGGAGGTCACTTTCACATTCCCGTGGATGCATGTATGAAGGAGGGCGTTGGGATATTGTTGTCAGTCTTCGGACCTGCAGACCGCCAGAGGTCTATTGGAGGATATGCACGCGGGGCAGGTGCATATTATTTGTGTTGTCATGGTGTTTTAGGTGTTTAGGTCATAGATTCTTTTCATTGACGAGTTGTTCTATTTACTTCTAATTATCGGTGATTTGGAGGCCCTATGCAACATACGAGGATGTCGAGCAGCCGGTGATTCGGTCCGACCGGCCGTTCTTCAATGTGAACATTTGGGTCCATTGTTTAAAGAAGGTGGAGCGTATCCACCTTTCTCGAGTGGTACGATAGTTGGGGCTCCCTCAGGGAGTTCCCTCGAAAATTCACCACCGAGTGACAAAGAGGATGACCTGTCCCTCTGGTAGGGACTTCGCGTCGAAGATGGAGGCGCAGATCATCGATTTTAGAGCTGGGGTGACCAGGGTTACCGAGGCACGCGATGAGGCAGACGCCCGAGAGTTCGTGAGGTGGTTCCAGGATATAGGCGGTGGTCGAATCTTTACCCACCCTTTCCATAGGAGTGGCTCTTTTACGGTCGACAATCCTGAGTTTGCTTCAGCTTTAAGGGAGAGGCTGGTCACATTAGAGTAGGGCCATCTAGGTGCAGGCGATCACAGAGCTCTAGATGCCTTGCATAGGGTGATGGAGCAGATAGAGTGTGCTCCCCATTCATATGAGGAGATGTTATGCTCTCTGACCGATGCAGTGATCGGTGTGACTGTCGAGTGTCTCCTTTGGGAGAGGGCGGATCTAGTATGCTTCTTGTTCTTTTTTAAGCTTTCCTTCATTTATGGGTATGCTCGATTCTTAACTTTGTGTAATCATGCAGGCTGGTTAGCTCGAGGAGTCGCGTCTGGAGACAGCGTGGGCGCAAGCCACTCCCGAGGCAAGGCAGGTCCTCGGAGATATGCACAACCGTGAGGACCTACTTTTTGATACGCTCGTCATGCAGGGGACTCAAACTGAGGTGATAGAGGCCACTCGTAAATCGGTACGAGCAGAGATGGAGGCCACGATAGATCAGCTGCAATACCGACTGGCAAGGAGTGAGCGAGGAGTTCATGGGATGATCGGTCACCTTGCTCAAAGTCAGTGGCTACTGGTTCACTGGCTGGGCAACCTCATCGTATGACACGTGAGCACGTCACGGATTACGCTTATGAGGACTCCGTCATTTGAGAGTTACTTACTAGGGTCCCTCACGCTCACGGTCTAGGCGAACTACCAGCAATGAGGGGGTTTAGTTGTCGGGCCTTCCCTCCCCAAGGTGTGCCCACCTACTCCAGGGGCTTGGATGGAGACTTCGAAAGATCATACTCCTGACCCGCAGGTCGATGATACTGGGGATAGCGACCGGCCATCTCAGAGGCAGCATAGGGATTAGGGATAGTCATGTATATTTTTTTTATTCTTCTCTTTATCCATTGTATATACAGGGGTATGCCCCCGGTGACACATGTAAAGAAGATTTTGATATATATATATATATATAGATTCTTTAGTTTAGATGTACCTGTTATTGGTGCACACTTATTCTGGGTTCCTTTCGATCCCTGTTGAATCAGTGGCCCAATTCTGTCCAAGTGGACTCTAGCGATGCGACGTTTGGAATGTTAGAAGTAAAATAAAAAGAGGGGAGGTTTTCTAGGAAGATCCCTAATTTGTTGTGATTGCCAGCTGTAGATATTTAATAACGCTGCAACACGTCAGTGATCACGCTTTAGAGAGGGTGTGGGTTACTTTTATACTGAATTGTCTGCCTGCGAACGTCAACAGTTATAGCTCTTCCTTATGATTTAGATGGTTCAGTTGTCCTTTTCTTCCTTGTTACTATTACAATTCAAATCTATTCAGATTTCCTAATTCTATTGTGAGTCTAGTGGTGTAGGTTTATTATAGTGATTTAATCTAACCTTATAATTCTATTAGGAGTCTATTTAGTTTTAGTTTCCTAATCCTATTAGAATTCTAATTAATTTAGTGTCCTAATACTACTGTAAGTCCAATTAATATCAGTCTCCTAACTGTACTAGGAATGAAAACATGTTAATTCTGATAAAACTCTAATTAAATCAAGCATGCTGATCGTGCTAGAATTCTAAGTAAAGCAATTATAATAATTCTATTGTAATTCTAATTGAAATAGAGAACTAACTTTAATAGGACTCTAATTCAAGTAATGAATTAATTTTATTAAAATATAATTAAAACAAATAAACTAAATTTATTAAAAATCTAATTGAAATGAAGGAACTAATTTTTTTCTAGAATTAGAATCAAAGCAATGTATTAATTATACTAAAACTTTAATTAATAAAATAAATTAACTATGTTGGAATCTAATCAAGCAACAAATTAACTGTACTAGAATCATCTAATTAAAATAGAGGAACTAATTTTATTAGAATTTTTAATCAAAGAAATTATTCTAGGGTTCTAATTAAAATAGAGCATGTAAATTAACTATACCAAAAATCTAGGAAAATTATGGACCTGATATTCTAATTCTAATTAAAGCAATAAAGTAATCCTAAAAAAAGGGTTTTGGGCCCGCTATGCTAAGGAGGATTGGCCTCATTCCCGAGTACCCTCCTTAAGCTCCCTTGGGCAAATCGGCTGGCTGAGATTAAGGATAAGTTAGATTTTTAAATTATAAAATAGTATTTTTGGATTTTCGGAGTCATTTTTGGGATTATAATTAAAAATTAAATTATAAAACTAGGATTGTAGAAGACTAATTTAGTGTTTGGGATTGTAGAAATATTAAATTAAGGAATTAAAAGTAGAATTTAAAAGTTTAAGGACTGAATTCGGGTTTTAAATTAGAAAAATCATGCCATATGATTAAGGACTAGTTCTAGAAACTATGAACTAGAACTAGAGATTAATGATAGGACTGGAGATTAAGATTTTAGAACAAAATTGACTCTGTGGTTGGTGGATTGGGCCAAAGAACTTGAATCATATACTTAAATTACAGTCCGAAAAAGGGTGCTACGGTCTAAGACTGAATTAATATTAATAATTTAAACTAATAAAATCCTAAGTCTTAGAGCTATGGACTACGATCGAAAATTAAAAGCTAAATTCTTACCTAAGGTCGAGGCTGCGGAGAGAAATCCCAAAGGTTCGATGCTTGAATCTCGAAATCATGGCTAGGTTGCTTTATGGGTTCGTTCTCGGAGTTCTCTAGTTTCGAAATCCCAAAAAATTTCATTCTCCTAAAATTCCAGCCTCTCCCAGGGCAAATTAAAAAAAAATCTTTTATAGGTTTTTCTCTAATTAAGCGCCCTATTTCAGTGGTTTAACTGGATTGCACGTCGGTTGCCCGATGCTTAATCGCTTTGAGTCGGTCACCGACTCAGTGAGCGACCGGATGACTTGCTCTGTGAGTTTCCTAGTTCTAATCACGTTAGAACTAATTGCGCACCCAATGTGGGGTGCGCAATTCGATTAAGCGTCTCATTTGAAGCGCTTGATCGAGGAAGCTTAGGGGTCAAGGACGGTGAGGCTCTCAATCCGATTGCGTGTACCATGGTGGCGCGTGATCGAGTCTCGAAGTGCTATGGGAAAGGAAGTCTGGTCTGAAACGGGGACTGATTACACGTGTGTGGTTTGGCATGCAATCGAATTGCACACGTGGTTTTAGGTGTGTAATTTGAGGTTGTCCGAGTTTGAGTCGGGTCTGAAATGCCAGACTATTATTTCAATCTACATTCTGACTATATACTATTATTTCAGTATATAGTCTCCCTATGTTGGGTTCTGAGCCATAGAGCTATTGTTTCAGCCTGCGTTCAGCCATGTACTATTGTTTCAGTGCATGGTCCCTAATTTAGGGTCATGGGGTTTGAGCCACAGAGCTATTATTTCAGCCTGTGTCCAGCCATATACTATTGTGTCAGTATATGGTCCCACATTAGGGTAAAGGGGTCTGAAATGCTAGACTATTATTCAAGTTTGCATTCCATCTATATACTATTGTTTCAGTATATAGTCTCCCTACGTCGAGGTCTGAGCCACAGAGTAATTGTTTCAGCCTATGTTCAGCCATGTACTATTGTTTCAGTGCATGGTTTTCTACGTTAGGGTCATGGGGCCTGAGCCACAGAGCTACAGTTTTAGCCTGCGTCCAGCCATATACTATTGTTTTAGTATATGGTCCCACATTAGGGTTATGAGGTCAAAGGTTGATCGAACCGATTTGTACATTTTGAGAGGGAAAAATGGGGGTGTCTACAGATGCCCCTCTTTGGCGCGCTCTTACGAAGTAAGAATGCATCGAAGAAATAGACATCCCTCATTCAAGGTGTCTTCTCATTTCTCTTGGGAAATCACAAATGTGAACTGGAGATGCTAACATGACATACTTGGCTTTCTTATCTATCAGCGCAAGCTAAAATGGAGCATTCGGGGGCCCAGTGGTAGCTGTCAAAAGGCGTGTTCCATGTCATGGATGCTAAGAGGTGATCCTATCACGTATCACGATCCTCTGTCATAGACAGTCGATGGGGGAAGTCAGCATATCCTATTTCGAGGGTGCAAGAGGTATCCCGTCGCATGGCGCAACCTGCTACGAGTAATAGTCAAACGAAAAGGAGAATCACCACATCCTAATCTGTGAGTGCAAGGGGCATCCCGCTGTATGTCGCGACCTGCTGCAAGGGGCAGTCAAATAGAGGGGTATGACGTAGTCGAGGTACCGATGGGCATCATACAAATGCCCATAAATAGGTCCAGGGACCGATAATATAATGAAATATAATGTCAAAGGGTTTTGCAAGTCATGTTAGATCGGGCGCGTCATTGCTCATGCCAATGTGCATCAGGCGTTCCTTTTCTAATAGGCGTTTGTAAGTTCTTAGATTAAAATATACTCATTGTTCGGTCTCCCAAGGGAATGGCCTATTCGGACTGGTAATTGGGCTGACAATTGAAGTGAATTTTGGTGAGTAAGAGGTCTCTTTGTTTATTATCATTTGGTTTCTTCTTTTGGTAGTTTGATTGTTTTCATTTTTTTTTTGGTTTTGGTTTTGGAATTAGGGGGTAAAAGATTTATGGTTTTGGGAAGTAAGAGATTTTTTTTTTTGGTAGTAAGGGGTTTTGAAATTTTGGGATTTTAAACTTAAGATCCCAAAATGTCGTTGAGCAGATCCACTAGTACGGGATTTGTGGACCCGACCATTTATGTGGTTGTCAAGATGACACTTGGCATGCCAGATACTCCGTCTAACCTTCTCGGCGAATACTGATGATTTTCTCTTATGGAAGGACTACAGTGATTCGCGAGTCGAGAGAGATGGGTTTTGAAAATATTTTGACATAATCATAGCTAATTATATATTTTGGAAGAAATTTCGAGTAATTGAAAAGTGGGTAGTACTTACTTGGGAGTGATACTTACCTGGATTGTGCATAGCTTGTGCGGTCTGGTGGTGGTGTGTGTGTCACAAGAGGTGACTTTGGAGATTTCTTCTCCTTTCTTCATCTCTGTTGCGGTAGAGCTTGGTGGTTGCCAATGTGATGTAATGTCTTGGAGAAGTGATGTCGCGATGGGACTTAGGGATTCTCCCTTTCTTTAGCGGTATGCTGGGTAAGTCCTGGTGTGACGTGGGGCTCAATTCAGGAGAGAGAGCTCCTTGCATTAGCGATGGGCCACGATAGAGCTTTCTGCCTTTTCCTCATATGGTGTGGCAGGTGTTATCTAAGCCTTTTTTTGTTTTCAGGTAGTGATGTTTGTGATGGGATATTGGCTGAACATAGTTAGCAATGGGACGCTGGTAGGTTATTTGCATAATAAGTGTGTCTTATTTCTTTCTTTGGCAAATCTTGGGTTATGAAAGAAAATCACTTTATGGTTGTGTCATGATTTGCTTAGTTTTTTTGGCGGTATGCCCGCATTTTTGGGGGATTTACTTTTGGCTTTTCGCGATGGAACATGAGGGAATGGCTAATTTATTATGATGGGACTGGATATTGAGGTGGTATCATGGTGGGGTGTGCATGAGCGGTGTTTCTTGTAGGGCTACGTGATGGGGAAAGGGTGAGCGGCACTCCCCTCTTCCTTCTTTCTCTCTGGACAGCCTGTGAGGCTATGAAATGGGAGATGAGAGTTTTGACCGAGATGAGATAAAAAGATATGAGTGTATAGATTCCGTCCAAAGTCAGGCATTGCACGCCTGGTTTAAGTCGCTCAATATGAGTGTGCGCCTATTTCTGGGCGTGCAATCATGAGTTCAGAGGGTTGTTTATGCGTGTGTGAGTGTGCATGTGATTGAGTTAGGCGCTTTAATACCTGCGCGTGATTGAGGCATTACCAGGTCACTGTGCGAGTGACCTTTCATATTACGCGGTGTCTGTAAGTCGTTTGATAGGGTTACGCTGTCTGTATTGAGCGCGTGATCGGAGCGTCACGCCATCTGCGTGGGCGATAGTTTATTTCCATGCTCGATTCAGAGCATGGGTTTTGGATTATGTGCGCCTTGTGCTGCGCGTTATCGAGTTAAGCGCACGTGTCTAGACACGTGATTAAGTTCGTACTCTATATAAGCGAGGGAGCCTTCATTTATTTCTCATTCCCTGATTTAGTCTCAAGTTTTACTTTTTTTAGATCTCTTAGGTTCTAAAATTCATGTGTTAGCGATATCGGATGATCTAACCGTTCGATTGGGATGTTGTTTCTTCCTATGTTCATGATTTTGTGTGGTCTTCATCCTGAGGTGATGCTCGACGGCGTCATTATTTTGGGAATGGGCAGTATTGGGAATGAAGGTGCTAGTCTTCACATCAATCCCTTTTAGGGAGCAGTGAAGGCAGCGTAGAGGAGACGGCGGCGGAGGAGATGAAGATGGCGAAAGAGAAGGAGTTACAAGTGGGGGGATGTGTTTCCCGACCAATCCTTCTTGAAGCCTCCGATTGGACTCTCCGAGCAGAATCTACTCCTCACTCTGTCTCAGTTTTGAATCCTGTCTTCGTTTTGGGTTGTAAGTTAGGTTCTAGGTTTTCGTTTTGGGTTGTAAGTTTAGGAGGTATGCCTCCGGTGATACTTGCAAAATTTTGGTTTTAAATGAAGGTGTTTCTTTGTCTATTGTGCTTAGTTATTTGTTTTAACTTGTTTAATGAATTAGTCAAGCCTATTTGATTTGTTTGATTTAGTTTAGAATTTAACTTAGCTTTTATCCTAAGATTAGTTTGTTCTATGAAATTTTGTTTAGTTGGTTTACTTGGCTCTGTTTGGTTTCTTGGGGGCATTCTTTTTTTTATGGTCCCAAACAAGTCAGGGTCTCATTTTAAGGGGTCCTTCTTTTTTGGTCTAAAGTTTTAAATTTTTGTTTTGGTCTTTTGTTTGATTTGAGATGATACTTGTTAAAAGGTGTGAGTTTCCAAAAGTTCTAGATGGTTGTTGGGGTGTTGTAATTCTATTGGTTTATCTAGACTTGGGGGGATTGTGGTCTTTTAAAGGGGATATGCATTTGGTTTAAATTTAATCAGATTGGAAGGATTTAAAGATGTGACACTTGTCATTCTGTGGTTTAGGAAGGTATAGCTTATATAAATGTAAGCCAAAGGCTTTGGGGTTTGTTGTTTTTGAATTTTATTTCAAGTTTAGGATTAAAAGTTTTGGGGCATTTTTTTTTTTGATGTGATTTTGGGCGTTTTTGTTCATTAATGTCTTTTCTCCCTTTCTCTTTTGTATCCCGGGTATTGAACCCAAAGAATTGTGATTATCAAGTAGATTATTGGGAATGAACGGGATTAGGAATGCAAGATAGCAGTCAAATTGCTGCCATGCTAAGGGAAGAGGTGGAGAAGAAGAAGGTGGTAGAAAGGAAACCCAAGGATAAGGAAGAGTCAGAGTTCTCATGACCGATGCCTATCTTTCCTCGATAGGCTCTGCGGATTCAGTGTTAGTTGCTCCTCCTTGTTATGCTTTCCAAGGCGAGCTTCCAACGGTGGATCTTACAGATCCTGGGTGGCTTTTCATGAGCCACTCTTTCTTTTCTGCCAGTTCTGGGGAGGGAAAGGTTGTCATTGTTAGAATTCTTTCAGGGTGCATTTCTCCTTCGAGCTTCTCCGAGATTTCTGGTTTCCCAAATAAATCTGGATTCGGGCACTGCCTGAACGTGCGAATTTTAAGTTTCTTGTTTTAAGTTGTATATTCAGAGGATATGCCCTCGGTGTGGTTTTTAATTATGTTATTTATTTATGAAGTGATTATATTTTTATTTCATTTGTGGTAATTTCTATTTAGTAAATTATGGTTTGATTTATTTTGATAGCTTATTTGACTAGTTTTGAGCGTGGTGTCTATTTACTTAAATTTAGTCTGCTCTTATTTATTTATTTTGATCTGGGGTGTGTTGGGAGCATTTTTTTGGTTTAGTTTAGTTTAGGTTCAAGTGCATGAATGAAAGGAGGGCATTTTTTGTTGTTTTTTCTTTGTTTAGTTTGGTCTTAGTTGAAGTGTGTAAGTGATGTTGGGGAGCATTTTTTTCATTTTTTTTGGGGCAAATATATTTTTTTTCAGAAGTGTTTTTGGATTGGTCCTAACAAGGGAGTGGTTTAGGCTGGTACTCAGTGTCGGAAGTCTCCTAATTTGGTGTCATAACTCTTTTGTTCTGGGCATATTTTTTTATGTTTTTAGGGGATTGCGCGCTTTACTATGGGCGCATAAACTAATTGTCCGCCAGAATGGGCATGCGCGTTTCGGAGGGTCGGAAGGTCATTAAGCGCCTGGTAGGCGGAGGATCCGGTCATTTAATCGAGTTCAGCACAAGTCATGGGGCACAGGATTCAAGCAGTGCTAGTCAGTATTGCAGTGACTATTGGCATTTACATGCGTGAGTTCGGGCGCTTGAGGTGATTATGCGCCTGGTAGGCGGCGTGCAACCATGCGGTCGGGTTAGTTTGAGCGGGTGACAATGTATTTACGCTCTCAAAACTGATCGTTTGATCTGAATTAAGCGTGAAAACCTTGGTGCATGATTTGGTCAAGCGCATGCATTCACACACGCGATTCAGCCATGTCTTATAAATAGTTCAAAAACGTTCCGCTCTTCCCACACTATCCGTTTTGGTCTTTGATTCTTTATTTTCTTGTTTCCTTGCACTCTATTTTTCATGTTTTCGTGATATCTTGCGATCCGATCGTCCGTTTCAGGCGTCGTTTCTTCCGTTCTTTCCAATTTTTTGAGTTCTTTGTTCTAGGATGGAGGGTGATGGTGGTGATAGGTGCGATCTTACTATTTCTGAGTTGGAGAGGATGATGATGGGGGAGATAGGTGAGACCTCTGAGGCTCGGACCGATGTTGTTGTCGGGGAGGATGTCGGGGAGATAGTCAAAGAGGAGTTACCAGAGGCTGAGAAGATGGAGGTCAAGGAGGGGTACTCGAGATTGGGTAGGGTATAGTTGAGGAGGGAGGTGAGAGGGTCGAGTGTGATAGGGCTGAGGATGAGGGAGCTGAGGATGAGGCTGAGGAGCACCAGGGTGAGAGGCGTCGGGATCGCAGACACTTCTCGCTAGAGAATTTCTTCGCTCGAGGCCGGGTAGGTACGCATGAGCAAGAGTTTCTTCACTTTTCTAGGCATTTAGGTTATGGCAGACTTATTAGGATATGGAAACCCTTTTAATTTATGTCGAACCTGCATCAATTATTGATTGTGTGCTCACTCATGCATCATGACGGCATCTAGAGGTAGGCCATGTTTCTATTCAGTTGTTCTTATCATGTTTTGTGTATTCATTATGAGTTGTTATTGTATTTTGGGGCATATTTCATTTGCTTTTAGGTCTAAGTCTGCTCGTCTTTCGTCATAGGTATGTGTGTTAGTCTTATTTTCTTCTACTTGTATTTTGTTTGATAAGAGCCCCCGCAGCTGGCTATCAGCTTGGCGTGGACTGATTCCCATACTTGGTATCGTGCCTTGCTAGAGTTCCAACAAACGCGGTTGGTGTCTTTCGACTTTGGGCTGATCCTGGAGCTGGAGCCCTTTCACGTTAATCGTGGCCTGACTGTGGCGATTCTGAAGAGGTGGAGGGAGGAGCATCGGGTGCTTCTCTTTCCAGTCGTTATGTTGCTACCGACTCCAGAGGACTGGGTCCGCATCACCAGTCTTCATTTTGAGGATGAACCGATCACGGGGCGGATGACAAGAGATTATTTGGAGGTGTGTGAGGAGATTTTGGGTGTGCCGTATAGATCGAGTGGATTGGGGTCTGGTGTAGTTCGGGTCACTTGGTTCTTCGATATGTTCGCTAGCGGTTTCGTCCCTCCGAGGCATCATTCGGAGGCGAGGGCGTCTTATGAGGGGCAGTGTGTGGCGTTGGTGAGTCACGAGCCCGTGGTTGAGCCAGGGTTGGCTACAGATAGGGTGCTTCGAGCATTCTTGATGCCCTTCCTCGATCCAATACTCTTTTCTTCTTCGACTCGGGGATGTGTCACCGGGTTATTTTTTATGGTTCTCAGGGTCTTGGATCGGGTCCCTACCTATGTGTGGGATGCAGCCACATTGGCGCATCTCTATGAGCAGCTTTATCGTCAGGGACGAGGCATCGCGACGATTGGAGGTTTCCTTCCCTTCCTCCAGGTGATTTTAGTTAATCGATGTCATGACGTCTTTGTGTGTTTCTTTGGTTGTAGCAGCTATTCAACATTTCTTCTCGTGTCTTATTATTTTAATTTTTGGCGTATGATCATTTTGTTTTTCTTTATCTCAGGGTTCTATTAGAGATGAGGTTCACGTTTTCACGAATGCATGTGTGGAGGGCAGCGCTATGGGGTCGTCGCTGGTCTTTTGATCTTTAAACTGCGTGGGGTCTTTTTGAGGACATGCATGCAGGGCAGTATATATCGTCATGTGTATATTTTGTTTTGTTCTCTTTTGGGTTTTTTTTTTTTTAGGCTCTAAGGCTTCATTGATGGGTTTGCTTGTTTATTTGGTTAGGTGATTTGGAGGCCATATGCGGTCGAGGAGGATGCGGGTGTCCCAGTGATCTAGTCTGGTCAGCCGTTCTTCGATGTGGACATATGGGTCCATTGTTTTGAGAAGGTGGAGAGGATCCACTTATCTCGGGTGGTGCAGCAGCTGGGGCTCACTCAGGAAGTCCCCTCAGAGATTCGCCACAGGGTGGCGAAGAGGATGGCCGGTCCCCCCTGGCCAAAACTTTGAGGAGCGGATGGCACTTCAGATAGTGAATTTTAGAGCTGAGGGGACTAGGGTCACAGGGGCGCGTGACGAGGCGGATGTCCAAGAGTATAGGAGATGGTTTAGTGCATTGGGTGGTGGGCGCCTCTTCACACGTCTCTTCCATGGGAGTGGTTACCAGCAGGTCGGCCGAGAGGTGGAGGTTAGTTTACGATCTGAAATTGATCGATTGGTAATTGTCTATATGCACTTGGTTTGGTTAGTGTAATGAGTTCGCCAACTGATGTGTTTATTATTATTCGTAGAGAGCCGAGCTCGCTGCTGGAGGTCCCACTCCGGCATTTGATCCATCTTCAATTGCTTCCTCTAGTCAGGAGGATCCAGCGATGGCTCAGCTTCAGGCTGAGCTAGAGCATTGGGTAAGTTCCATTCATTCTTTTATCTGGTTTGTGTCATTACATTAGTTTGTTGGGTGTTATTACTTTACTTTTCTTAATAGTTTACTAACATCGCGTGGTATTTCAGGGTCGGGTTGCTGAGGATCTTCAGACGAGGGAGGCGACTGCTGCCTCTCTATGCCCGAAGAGTCAGGCATAGTTTCTGGTGTGGTGTTCTTTAGTTTAGGTTATTTCATTCTATTTATTCTAAAATATTTTGTGTTGCCTTGTTTGGTTCTCTGCGCGGGCAGTTCCAGGCTCTGCTCCCGAGGCTCCCCCTCAGGGGTCTATCCCTATCCCCACTCAGGTATGTTCTAGTTATTGTCTTCGTAATTTATTTGTCATTATAGTATTTTCTGATGTATTTGTTTATTCTTGTTGCAGCCGCCTATGTTTGTTGTCCCTTTCCAGCCTCCTGCTGATCCAGTGACCACTGTGACGGTTGAGCGCCTTCTAGAGGAGAGGCTGGATCTAGTATGGTTCTTTCATTTTCAAAGATCTTTCTATATTCATATATATATATATATATATGTTGGTTTTCTTTGACTTGGTCTGGTTACGTAGGTTCATCAACTTGAGGAGGCGCGTCTAGAGGCGGTGTGAGCGCACGGCATTCCTAAGGCGAGGTGGATCCTTAGGGACACATAGAGTCATGAGGACCTATTTGTTGAGATGATGGTCATGCAAAGGACTCGGATTGAGGCATTGGAGGCAGCACGTCGGACGACACGGGCGGAGATGCAGATGTCCCTGGATCGGCTGTAGCATTGTCTGGCGAGGAGTGAGCGAGGGGTGCGTAGGCTGGCTAGTCAGCTTAATGGATCAGAGTCGAGGGCTATGGGTTCCTCGGCGGGGCAGTCTCGTCACACGTCACGTGGTCGTGTCAGGGGTGAAGCTCGTGAGGATTTTGTCATTCGTGAGATTCTCGCCGCGTATGCTCCTCATTCATGATCTAGGTGATATGTTAGCCAGATGAGAGAGGAGGGCTCTGTGGCGAAGCCATGTCTTCTAGAGGTTCCGCCGACTCCGGGTGTCGAGATTGTATTTTTGGAGGATCAATCTATGGACCTCCGACCTGATGATACTGGGGACAGCAATGCTCGTCCCTCCCAGCGGCAGCGTAGGGAGTAGGGGTGCGTGTGTGTTTATTTTTTTGTTGTGCATGGGCATTGTACATATAGGGGGGATGCCCCCGGTGACAAGTGTAAGAAAAGAAAATTTTGATATATATATGGAGATTCTTTGGTTTTGGATGTACCTAATCGACTCCTTTCCTTTTGATTACCTCTTGCATTTGTCTTTCACTTTTTAGTTTCTTTAGCACCGTCGATCGTCATTGGGACTTGGATGCTTCCTAAGCTGGCCCGATGATGGTTGAAGGTTGCTTCATATCTGTACATATATAGGTAACGCTATCAGTAATTTTTGTTCTCCCCCTTGCTAGTTGTCAAGGGGGGTGAGTGTCTCACACCGAGGCCTGGTGGTAAAAGATGAATATATGCTCTCTTTTTTTCTTTTTTTTTTTTCTTTTTTTTTTGAAATAAAAATAATGCAATAGGGAAAGCCAATAACTAAGATAGAAATAAATAAAAAATAAAAATGCCCCTATGTAGGAGCATGGTAGGGTTGGCAATATAGCATCCTCTGTAGCATTCTCCGAATGGGGACTTCGTTATTTCACATCTTCCTTGTGGATGAGTCGGTGCTTCAAAGGTGATTCTCCTTCTGACCTAAAAAATGCCCCAATGTCCAGATGCACTGGAGCTTTTCTGGGTTTTAGATGAGCACTTTGGATCTATAAAAAGTCATGGGTATTTGGTGAGTTAGTTTTGAAGAAAGGTTGATCGGTACTATCATTGAACCAAGGGAGGTCTCTTTGATTTGGTTAGTTGCATACAGGGGGTTACCTTAGGGTGGTGGTCATCCTATCCCGTGGTTATTAGGGAGAAGTACGGTAGACATAGCGGGTGATTGCATCAGTCATCATTCATCAATTTTTAGTTTTATTTCTAGGAATGTCCCACAAGGCTTTTGATTTATCATCCGAAATAGAAATAGAAGAGGGGGTAAGGCTCAGTGATATGGGTAATAGTTTACATCTAACGCTTTCCAAAAGGGGCGACTAACATTCTTTTTCTCAGAGGGATACAGGGTGCCATGATTGGGCTCTTCGTCATGTTTCGGTACCATCAAAATCTCACATTCTATGGTTAGCAGAGATTTGTCCTCCTCCCGCCTCCTTACGACGATATCTAGTAGTATAGGGACATCAGGGATGCCATCGCAGCTTGCTTATACACTTCTAATAAAGTACCTGAGATGTCCTCATGGCCTGCTTATGCTTCCCTGAGCTCATTGACTTGTTCATTCGTCGTAATGCTCTCACTCGATTTTTTTTTATATATATTTTTTAAAGCATCCTGCTAGTGCAAGAATAATGGGTTTTGATTGAACCTAGCATCTTCATTTTTTTTACTTTAACCTCTAATAGTGGGGAAGAGGAAATGAGAATCGGTGGTTACTTATGCTTTTGAAAGAGGTTAGATAGGTCATCAGTCCTTCAATCAGATTGCCAGAGTGAGAAAGTGGGCGATAAACTAAAAGTCTTAAGGATATTCTGAGAATTAATGACGTACGACCAATGAATGGGTCGTGACGACTACGGGAGTGATAAGTATAAGTATTCAACCATGGGATGTGATGATTATAGGGCTAAGGGTAGTATTTTCTAAGGTACATGGCATCCCAAGGGCTAGGGAGTTCTTCCCTGTCTTGGTTCGCCAGTTTGTATGCATTTTCAAGGTATGCGGCTATTATAACATAAGGGCCTTCCCAGTTCGGTTTCAGTTTTCCTTTGGGATGGGCGTGCTTGGAAGGCATGATTTTCTTCAAGCCTAATTCTTCAATATTAAAGGTTCGTTCAAGGACTTTCTTATCGTAAGCCCTGGCCACTCTCCTCTGATATACCTGAGCGTGATCAGTTTCCCTTAGATGTGTTTCATCAAGTTGCTTTAGCTACATTAGTAGGGCGGTTCTTCTCTCGTCTAAGGATAGCTCATCATCGAGTTGAATCCGTAAGGATATCTCATCATAGAGGTCCTATAGGCCCAGAGTTCTTCTGATAGTCGTTCCCGCCAGTCGGATCTATTGCTTGTTTCTACAATGCGCTTCAAAATTCGAATCATCATTTTATTCATAGCTTCTGCTTGTCCATTGCCTTGGGGGTAGAACGGCGATGAATGGCATAAATCGATGTCGAACTTCTTGCGTAATTTCTTCATCTTCTCTGCGATGAACTGCAAACCATTGTCCTAAAACTCCCTTTCTTTACCTTTTCTTTCTAGTATAGGTTAGGGCTACCAGATCTGTAGCCAAATTTGGAGGTCTACTATTCAACCTTGTGTTCGTACATCAGATTTCCCTGTGGGACAAACTCTTATAAAAACTTACTACAACAACCCTGGATCTTGCAGGACTGTGTTTAGATTGCTGTTGTTAGTGTTGTTTCGCTCCCTCTCTTTTGGTTTGTTTTTGCTGCCATATTTTTACCATATTTTAATAATAAAAATAAAAGCACACCAATCTATTCAACTATAAAGTTTTTGGCACTGCTGCTGAGGATCTTTGATCTAAATAGTAGACCTGAGTTTATATTTGTTTGTTTATAAACTTATTTGTTGCAGTTCTTGTATTTGAATAAAGTACTGCTAAAATTCTTTTCCTTTTCTACAGATTTGGAACAGCAGCAAAGAGAGGAGTTGGAAGCTGTAGCTAGAGCTTGTTTGCCTTAGTTTGCATCCCCTCTCCCTTGCTCTATGTTTCATTTCTGTTATGCTTTGAATTCAGCAGTAGTTTGTTAGCAGTAATTATTATTATTTTTAGTATTCTTTAAGTGTGTTGTAAGTGCCTATTTTTTCCTTATTGTTTGTGTGTATTGTATGCTGGGTAGAAGGTCACTTGGACCTGAACTAGAACCTCTAAATCCTGAGATAGAGAGAGTCCTTAGACCTAGCTAGACCACACAAACCCCTGTTGATCATATTGAACCATTTGAGATGGGAGACCAGCCAAGACCATTGAGGGATTATTATGCACCAGGGGCATATTCATCCCCCTTTTACATTCAATTCCCCAATGTTGATGGCAATTATGAGATCAAGCCTCAAACTATCTAGATGCTGCCATCATTTCATGGGTTAAGTAAGGAGGACCCTTATAAGCCCATTTATGAGTTTTTGTCCCTGTGCACTACATTTACTATTGCTGGGCTGGACTTGGAGATGAAGCCACCAAAATGAGGCTTTTTCCTTTCTCATTAAGGGACAAAATCTGGAATTGGCTTAACATGCTCCCACCAAACATCACATCATGGAATGCCATCCAATGCCAGTTTTTAGCTAAATTTTTCCCTATGTTCCAAACAAACTAATTGAGCATAATTTCATTTGCTCAATTCTCAACTAAAGATTTCCATGAAGCATGGGAAAGGTTTAAAGAGCTGTTGAGGTAATGTCCAAACCACCAAATCTCTAAGTGGCATCTTGTCTAGAGCTTCTACCAAGGGATTAATCCAAAGAGCAAAGATATGGTGGATGCATCATGTGATGAATCTTACCTCAGCAAAATTGTTGAAGAGGCTTGGGATTTATTTGAGGTGATTAGTGAGAACTCCATGCAGCAAGAGACTCTGTCAAGAAATGACATTAAGACTCCTACTAAAATGGTAAAAGAAGCCACTTCAAGAGGAAAAATGTATGAAGTAATTGTGTACAATGACCTGGAAAGAAAAGTGGATAGTTTGTCTCATAAATTTGACAAACTGATGAGTGTGATGTAGCCTAAAATGGCTGCACAGGTTGAAGAGGCATGTCTAATATGCCAATCACCCACACACTCACTAGTGGATTGTCCTTCTGCTGGCTAATATCCGAAACTAGTCATGGAGCATACCAATCTGCCCAATCATATGGGCAGCAGCCTGTTGGGTACCCATGGAGGAACCACCCCAATCTGAGATGGAGAGAAGATCATTTCCAACAACCCCAACAATAGTGGTAGGCATTGCCCTATAGGCCACAGTAGCAATATAATCCGGGATATGTACCCAGACAACAGTTTCCTCAATCAGCCCCACAGCCAAACCAATTGGCTTTGCCCCCACCACAGCCTAGAGGCCCCTCTTTTGAGGAATAGGTTTTGTCATCACTATAAAACCTGAATTCCTTATCACAAACTATGAGTTCTCACAGTCAAAGTATTAAAAAATTTGAGGGCCAGCTTGGTCAAATCTCTAATGCTTTAACAAAGAGAGAAGAGGGCAAACTCCCGAGCCAAACCATGACCAACCCTAAGGGTCAATTAATGATTAGTGAAGGTTCCTCAACCCATGAGGAGACTAAAGCAATCACAACCCTAAGGAGTGGTAGGGTGGTGGACAATCAGGTGGGCATGGAAGAAAAAGAGACTGCGGAGGAGAAAAAGAACTCATCTCCTGCTGATGAGCAGTAGGTGCACAATAATAGGGTTGTTGTTGAGCCCCAATAAAAAGAAAAAACTAAGAAAAAGAAAAAAAAAAAAGAAAATACTAAAGAGATAGCTAGGCCAACAGCTGTGGTACCAGTAGTACCCCAGCTGCCATTTCCTCAAGCTCTTAAATGCCCCTCTTCTTCTGATAAGGGGAATGCTAGAATGGAGGAAATACTGGAGACCTCCAAGCAAGTTAAGATCAATTTACCTCTGGTTGATGCCATCAAACAATTTCCAGCCTATGCTAAGTTCCTCAAGGACCTTTGTATCCAAAAGAGGAAGGCTAGGATTCATTTGTCCAAGAAGGTCTTTGCAGCTGAGAGAGTCATATTTGTGTTGTCTATAGCCACCCCAACTAAACTTTAGGACCTAGGGGTACCTACCATCCCCTGCATTATTGGTGATCACACCATAGGCAGAGCTCTTTTAGACTTAGAAGCCAATGTAAACCTGCTGCCATACTCTGTGTATGAATAGCTGGATTTAGGAAAACTGAAACCAACACCTGTAGTTCTCCAATTGGCTGACAGATCTGAAAGAAAGCCTATGGGAATTAATGAAGATGTGCTTGTGGGGGTAGACAAATTCTTTTACCCTACTGATTTTCTGGTTTTAGATATGGAACCTTCAAAGTGTACCACCCCAATTCCTGTCATCCTGGGCAGGCCATTTATGGCCACAACCAATGCTTGCATTCAATACAGGTCTGGGGTGATGGAGGTAACTTTTGGAAGCATGAAGGTGAAACTGAATATGTACAATGCTCCCAAGCAACCTTAGGTGGACAATGAGGACTGCTTTGTAGTTGATGTACTAGAGAATTTAGTGGAAGAAAATTTATCCAATCTGCTGGATTAGGATAAAGTTTTTGAAGAATTTGATTATGTGTGGACTGAGGTTGATGAGGAGGAGGCTCCCATTGCTGAGGAAAGTAGCACTTTGGATTCCTCAGTGAGCCTAGTGCAGCACTCTATATGGAGACCTAAATTACTGCCCCTACCTCAACCCTCCAAGGCCCCTTAGTTGCTTTCAGTAGTTAGTCCACCTGATCTAGAGCTTAAGCAGCTATCAGAGACATTGAAAATTGATTTCCTAAGGTAAGATAAAAAACTTCCTGTAATTATCTCTTCCTCTCTGACTGTGGAGCAGGAAGATAAATTGTTGTGTCCTTAGGAAACATAGGAGGGCAATTAGCTGGACCATTACTGATTTGGGGGATATAGATCCAACTGTGTGTATGTATAAAATTCATCTGGAAGAGGGTTTCAAACCCTCTAGGAAAATGCAGAGAAAATTGAACCCTCATATGCAGGAAGTTGTTATGAAAGAGATAATAAAATTGCTGGATGCTAGGGTCATTTACCCTATTTCAGACTCTGTGGGTCTCACCTACCTAGGTGGTCCCTAAAAAGTCTGGCATCACACTCATAACATCTGATCCTAAGGAGTTAATGCCAACCAGGGAGACAACTGGTTGGAGAGTTTGCATAGACTAAAGGAAATTAAACTCCAAAACCAGAAAGCATCACTTCCCATTGCCCTTCATTGATTAAATTTTGGATAAGTTGGCAGGCAGAGCATTTTACTGCTTTCTTGATGGGCATTCTGGTTACAAAGAGATACCTGTGTATCCATAAGACCAGGAAAGGACCACTTTTACATGTACATTTACCACTTTTGCTTATAGAAGAATGACATTTGGATCGTGTAATGCTCCTGCAACATTCAAAAGGTGCATGTATGCAAATTTTTTTGATATGATTGATAAGTTTTTGGAAATTTTCATGGATGATTTTTTAATTTTTAAGGATAATTTCAGTCAATGTTTGCATCACCTCAGCCTAATACTATAAAGATGTGATAAACCAACCTGGTTTGAGCTGGGAGAAAAGCCATTTCATGGTCACCCAAGGCATTGGGCTTGGCCATGTGGTCTCCCATAAAGGTATTGAGGTTGACAAGGCAAAAATTGACCTGATTTTTCACTTGCCCCCACCAAAAACAATCAAGCAAATCAGATAATTTTTAGGACATACAGGATTTTATAAAAGGTTTATCAAGGATTTCAGCAAGATTTCCAAACTACTGTGCCACTTGTTTTGTCAAGATGTACCATTTCTGTTTGATGCTGAATGCCTTGAAGCATTTAAGATTTTGAAAAATTGTCTAACTTCTACCCCTGTGATCCAAGCACCTGATTATGCCCTGCCCTTTGAATTAATGTGTGATGCATATGATTTTACTATGGGAGTTGTGTTAGGATAGAGGAAAGAGAAATTGTCATGTGTAGTTTATTATGCCAGCAGGACATTGACTGAAGCTCAATTAAACTATACAACAACTGAGAAAAAGCTTTTGTTTGTTGTCTTTGCTTTAGACAAGTTTAGACCTTATTTACTAGGGTCTAAAATTGTTATTTTCACTGACCACTCTACCCTAAAGTACCTACTGGCAAAGAAAGATGCAAAGCCAAGGTTGATTAGATGGATCCTCCTACTGCAGGAGTTTGATCTTGCAATCAAAGATAATAAAGGGGTAGAAAATGTGGTTGCTAACCACTTGTCTAGAATCTTGAGTGAAGATTGTGTCGTAGCACCATTGAAAGACACCTACCCTGATGAGCAATAATTGGCCATCCAATCTGTTGCTCCCTGGTTTGCCAATATAGTGAACTACCTTGTTGTAGGTAGGATTCCTTTCCATTGGTCCATGATGGACAAGGACTTCTTCTTTTCACAAGTCAAATATTTTTTTTGGGAGGATCCACACCTGTATAAGTATTGTGTAGACCAAATAATAAGAAAATGTGTCCCTGAAAGTGACATCCACATTATTCTAACCATGTGTCATGAAAATGCCTGTGGAGGTCACTTTGGTGGGAAAAAGACAGCAGCAAAGGTATTGCAGTGTTGATTTTATTGGCCTTCCTTGTTTAAGGATGCCCATGAACACTTCAAAATTTGTTTAAAATGTCAAAGGATGGGTGGCATTTCAAAGAGAAATTCAATGCCATTGCAACCCATCCTTGTAGTGGAGTTGTTTGATATATGGGGGATAGATTTCATGGGCCCCTTTCCTCCTTCTATGGGCATTAATTTCGTCCTTGTGGCTATTGCCTATGTTTCCAAATGGGTGGAAGCTGCTGCCATAAGGACAAATGATTACAAAGTCATCCTCAAGTTTCTCAAAGAAAACCTATTCTCCATATTTGGCACCCCTAGAGCCATTATCAGTGATAGGAGAAGCCACTTCAGTAACAGACACTTTGAGGGCCTACTCAAGAAGTATGCTGTTACACATAGGATTGCTACTGCATACCACTCACAGACCAGTGGGAAAATGGAGATTTCCAATAGAGAAATCAAACACATCCTGGAGAAAACAATTAGGACTGATAGGAAGGATTAGTCTTTGAAATTAAATGATGTTTTGTGGGCTTATAGGACAGCCTATAAAACCCCAATTGGAATGTCCCCATTTAGACTAGTCTATGACAAAGCATGGCATCTGCTAGTGGAGTTAGAGCATAGGGCCTTTTAGGCCATTAAAAGCTTGAACATGAACCTAACTTCTGCTGGTGCAAATAAGAAATTACAGTTATCTGAGCGGGAGGAACTGAGGTTGGATGCCTATTCAAATTCTAGAATTTACAAGGAGAAAGCCAAGGCCTTCTTTGACAAGAACCTTCTGAGGAAGGACTTTGCTAATGGAGCTAAGGTATGACTTTTCAACTCAAAACTCAAGTTCTTTCTAGGCAAGTTAAGAACCAGATGGGATGGACCTTTCACAATAATTCATGCATCCCCATCTGGGGCTACGGAGATCATGGACCCCACTTCTGGGAGGATTATGAAAGTAAATGGTCAAAGGCTTAACCTTTGTGTGGAAAATACAGTGGAGCCCTCTGAAACCATGTACCTTCAAGAACCTCCTAATGATGAGTGATCTCTAGCCTTGTACATTGTATAACATAGCTACTTTTGTTTGTTTTCAAAGTTTGTCATTTACTATGTTTCATGTTTTGTGTATGTGAATCTTGATCTGTGTGTATGAATCTTAGTCTATTGTGGTTTGTGTGATCTGTTGGTGTAAGGCATATTTGGTTTAGCATAGGAATCCATGTTTTAATGAATGAGAATATGTATGAGTAGCATGCCAGTGGGCCTGACAGCTTAAGTATGAAAAGTCACTGAGCATTGCGATCTCGAGAGGATCAGTCATCCTCTCGAGTCATTGTAAGGCAAATTTGGCCTTCTCGAGAGGCTCTGGTAACCTCTCTAACATCACTTCTTGAAGAAAAGAGATCCTCGATAGGCTCTATTGCATAAAAAGCAACTGCTCAAGACCCTCTCGAGCAGAAACACCTGAAGCCCAGCCCGTCGAGCAGTTCAAATTCACTTCAGACATCTGCTCGAGAGGATCTGTTCCACTTCAAACATCTTCCCGAGAGCCTCTTGAGATCCTCTCGAAGATCGGGTTTCCTAGCTTTAAAACCTCTCGACAGGCATTTTTCAAACCATTCTTTGCCCAAAGCACTCGAGCACATCCCCAGCCGGAATTTTCAACTTCTTTCTTCACCACCATTGCTACTCTATCATCCATCCTCTGCCTTTGCCACATTGCTAAGGTTCACTGACCAAGTACTTTGCACCTAGAAATGTGCCATTTGGTTCACTATGCATCTGCCATTTCAGAATCCTAAGGGTTTTTGGGGTAAGTTCCAGAATCTTAGCTGTTTATTTGTCAAGGGATTTGTCTGGGTAGAAAGTTAATTTCTAGCAAAATTATTGGTCGGGTAGTGATCTATTGAAGTCAAGTTTCTAGGGTTTCATTCAGATTGACAAAACCTAGAGTTTTTAATGGCTAGCAGTTTTAGTTTTTTTTATAACCTACAGGAACTACTGAACCCTCCCCAAACCAACCCTTCCAATCCCACCAAAAAATCCCAGAGGATTGCTACATCCTCCACTCTTGAACCCATGGATGCCCCAGAGCCCTAACTTGAGAAACCTAAAAAGAGAGCCCCACCCAAGAAAAGGGCAAGGACTGCTACCACTGAGCAGAAAAAGTCCAAGAAATAGAAGCTGAATGAGGAAGCCACCCCAGATGTTGATCCCTTGACCACACCCAATGATTTCATGACTGCCCTAAGTTTGGAGGTTGAAACCACCTTTGACAAGGCCTTTTTGCAAAGGAAGCCTTGGCTGTTGATGCCATGGAATTTTTTACTAAGGCTTCCATGGATAACTTGTTGACACCCTTGGAGGAGTTGGGGTACCCCAGGCTAGTTAAGTTGTGGTACCAAAACATCAAATTCAAGGAGACTGGGGGTGGACCAAACAGAGAGGGCCCAGTGCTGGTTATTCTCATTGATGAGTTTGCAACAATTGTGGATGCAACTGATATAGCAAGGGCTCTAAGCATTCCAGTTTCCTATGACTCTGCTTGCAATCTGGGAGCCTCACTTAGTGCCTCAATCTCTGAGATTGCTAAGAAGCTAACTAAGGGGAAGAAAGCTTCAAGGGACTCACTCATGAGGAGTGACTTCAATCCCAGCCTATTGTTCATGGACAATGTTCTGAGAAAGAATATATTTGTGGCTGGGCACCAACAGGAGAGAAGACATCTCATTGCTGATGCTCTCTAGTCCTTCTCCCAAGGGCATTGCTTCAATGAGGCCTAGTTAATGTTTGAAGGGATGAAGGACATCCACATAAAGGTACAAAAGAAGCAGAAGCCCCATGGACTTCCATACAGTAGGCTGATCACAACCCTGCTCAAGAAAGGAGGCTATGCATGGAAGATGGGGAAGCCAACTGGGACATTACCCCCTATGGTGTTTGGGAAGAAACTATAGTCCATTAGCATGTCATTGATGGGAAAGAAGGAGTTTGAGGTACCATCAACAGCCCTCTCAGAAACAGATACAACAACTTCATCAGCAGACATTCCAGCAGCCACACCTGTGGAGATAACTATTGCTAGCTCAGTCCCACTTACCCCACACACCATCCCACCACCAGTCACCATCATTCCACCTTCCATTCCTACCCCCTTGCCTACCATTCCATCTCCAACACCTTCCATAATCACCACTACCACCCCAATGCCAGCTACAACTCAACCCACTTTCCCATTCATCTTACCTACTCCCACCATCAAAAGAACCTATAAAAAGAAACCCCATCAACCAACCACAACACCCACTAAGCCTATCCAACCTCCCACCACACTAGAGCCTATTCTAGGCCCTGAATCCATTACCTTACCTCAACCCATACCAGACCCACCTTCCCCATTCATATATGATGACAGTGAGCCTCTGGCCACCCCACAACCTACACAAACATCCATACCTGAGCCTACCCCCCTCCACCTCAACCCTCTACTTCTGTGGCAACAACAAATGCTGCCACATAAACTGATTTTGAACTAGAGGAGCTACCCCTGTTACCATTTGCCTCCACCTCAACCTTCGCCCAGACTGAGCCCCTTGAGGAGAAGCTGGCACTCACACTTACATCTCCCCTACCATCACCTCCACTCACACATACTGAGCTAGTAGTCATCTCACCTCCCCTAGATGAACCTGATGAATGGACTATTGTCCCTATTGATGCCATTCAAATTCCCAAGTATTACACCCTCACCAACTCTATGTATGCAAATCCATATGTTGGGAGGGATGTGCATTTAGTGGTGGAATCAGTTACAGGAACGGTCCAACAGGAGTATGATGATCGAATTTCATTGATGAAGACTGCTTATTGGAAACTGATGGAGAAGAAGATGTTGGATCATCAACAAGAATAGAAGGTAATGCAAAAGCATTTAGAGAATGCACTTTCACTGTATAAGGTCTATGTGCACAGGGCTACTCACCTTGCCTAGCTGGTTGAGACACTGACCTCAACCATCTCTGTTATGAAGCCACCAATGCCAATAGGGGTGTCTATCAAAGAGCCCTCCTAAGAGAAAAGCAGCACCAAGCCTAAAAACCCAGCTGCTACAAGATCTAAGGCTAGTGCTGCACAAGCAAAAAGTTTGAAGGAAGGGAAGGACAAAGCTACAAAGGATGCAATAGATTTAGACTCTGATTATCCCTTTTAGGCTATAATGTTGTTAGTTACTTTGTAAATATTTTTTCTTTAGTTACTTTTCATATATGTTTGTAATGGTTTATTTTTTAATAGTTGTAAATCTGTATTAAATTTTCCATATTGTACACTATTTTTGTTTAATGAAATTTTTTTCCTATGCAAATTTGCAATGTACTTCATTGTTTGTCATTTTTGCTGCAAATTTATTTTAAGATTTGATTGTGTTTTACTTCTACCAACCCTGCTGCCCCTAAATACATGTTCATTGAAACAGTGAGGACATTGTTCCTCTTAGGTTTGGGGGTGTGGTAGGGTAGACCAATGATATAGTTAAGCTAAGTACAGCAGTACTAGTCAAGTTTGAAACAAAAATAAAGTGAAATTCCCACCTAAGCAATTTTGAAAAAGGAGAATTAAAATGAAGAGTAGACTGTGTAATTCTGAAATCTTTTAAAATCTAACACTCCCATGAAATGATCATAAAAAAATCAGTACATAGTGAACTAGTAAGGAGAGAATGAGGTGAAGACATGCCCCATAAGTTTAAATTGAAGACCATACCCAGTGAGATTTGGGCCTATCAATTTTCTTTTGAAGAGTGTTTTTTGCAATTTTTCTACTCTAAGGACTGACTGATTCAATCCCTTTTCACTAGAAGTTAGGCACCCCAACTTGAAACTATCTGGCAACACTCTCATGACACTAAGGACATGATTTAAGGCCTTTATTTGGATAGTTTGAGCCTAAAATTCCTACCTGTTCAACTGCCCTTTGCATACACTCTTTGAGCCTTAAAATCCAATTTTTCTTCAACAAACACCAAAGTACTTACACCTAAACCTCATTGACCTAATTCAACCTTACCCTCACTCTGAGATTTCAAGAGGCAAAGGAGAAGAAGTTGAAGGTAGGTAGGTTGGGTTCAACATTTGGTGGAAGGAGAAGAGAAGCAACCTATAAATAGCAGTGTAGCAGTGGTATATGTGTGGAAATTCATAAAAAGATAGAAAAAAAAATTAAATATAAAAGAGAAAAAAGAAAGAGAAGTCAAGAGAAGAATTTAATCTGAAAATTGAAACGAAGAGAAGAAGTTGGCCACTTTGAATATGAAAAATACCAAAGAAGATGAAGTTGTGCTTTAATGATGAAGGTGAAGTCATGAATCACCTCCTATCTCTGGATTGAATTCTCAATTTTGAATCCATTCTATCCCTCCTATTCTTTTAAACCTCAACCATAAGCCACATTACAACCCATCAAAAAGACCTTATTGATCCAAAGTGAAGTGAGTTGTCATGTAGAGACAAGGGAGTGTCTGATCTATGGTGAGAAGTACACGAGGAAGTCAAAAATTAGAAGAAAATGCCTATGCTCATGCTTGCAGGCCTATTTGAGGTCTGTAACTGATATTGAGCTGGAGTGAAATTGAACACCCTTCAATTCATTTGTGAGAGACAGCCCTAGTGAGGATTAGGTCTGAGATTGAATTTATTGGGGCACTGTTTGAACCTAATTTTTAAATTATTGGTGAGCTCTATACTGATCTGCACACAGTACACTCTTGATGTCAACTGATTGATTGTGATGAGCATACATGATGATTTGAGTATTAAATGGTTTGCATTCACTATTTTAAAACTCCTCTAATTTGAAAGATCAAGGGTGGAATGACATTTTATATGTTGAAATCTGACTTGTTAATGTGTGCACTTGGTTTAACTGTTTTCATTAGGAAGTTTGTGGGTACCTTCACTGAAAACCCTTAGGAGACTTCACTCCTCCACTAGGGATCACCTAGGGGATTAAAAGGCTTGGTGCATAAGCTAAATGCATCTGTGCTTCCTACGAAAGTGGCATTTAAATTTTTAGACTAATTGTTTAATTTTTTCCTTTGCTCGAGGACTAGCATAGATTAGGTTAGGCGGTGTGTTAAGCACTAAAAAATGCCACTTTTCACCTCCTAACCTAGCCCTTGCTACACCTTTGAGCCATCTAATAATTGTCATTTAAGTGTGTTTTTATAGTTACAAATAAAATATAGCTTAATGCAACAGTTCACATCTTGGAGGCCAAAAAGAGAGTTTTAAAGTCGAGGCTTGAAGCTAATGAGAGAACAGAGAGTACACCATGGTGGTCCACATCATAGGAACCATTTTGCTTGCCTAAGGGGCGTTAGAAGTCCAACAGAGGATAGAAGAATTGACCCAAGCAGAGAGGAGTGTTGCAGCAGGCTGTGCACAGCTGCAAAGGATCATAAATGCAGGCTCGAGTAGATCTCAAGCAGTTCAAATGTTAGCTTAATCAATTCCAGTAGTTCTCGAGCAATTAAAACTTTCATAAATGCAGCTCGAGTGGTTCTTGAGCACTTCCAGCCTATAGCATATAAACTTCTCGAACAGTTCTCGAGCAGTTCAATACAAGGGAGCTCCAAAATTCCAACCTCGAGCAATTCTCGGGAGGATCTGAGCTTCAGAAAATCAGCTCGAGCATATCTTGAAAGGCTCAATCCTTCCACAGAACATCTACTCGAGTAGTTCTCGAGTAGATACAGCTTTAGAAACAATACCTCAAGCAGTTCTCGAGTACTTTAAAGTTGAATCCAGCCACTCGAGATGCTCTGACAGAACCTGTTGAGCAGCTAAAACATCAACTTGTTGAGCTAAAGAATCGGGAAAGTCATCTTGTCGAGCATAAATCCAACCACTCGAGAGCCTGTCGAGCTAAAATGCTTGAAGCCTCATCCACTCGAGATTCATAATTCTCAGCACTTCATCCTTTCGAGCCAGCTTCAGGGATCAATTCAGCCTCTCAAGATCCACTCGAGATGGATAATTTGAAGCACCTGCCACTCGAGGCTCAGGTTCCAGCAGCTGTCTTCAACATTCAAGGGTATTTTTGAGATTCCACAGCTTTTAGGGCACACATCCCAATGTGCTTAGCTGTCCCACACATCCCAAGGCAATTACTTGGCCACAAATGGGCCACGGCAGCAGCTTCTTTCTGATTGCCCAAGGCACTAAGATATTTTGTGGGCTTGTTATATAAGCTGTAAACTTAGCCAGAAATGGGCATCTAACTCCAGCTAGTTTTGCTATGAGCCAGAAGGTCATTCGATGCTTAGGTCACCTCTAGGGTTAGGTCATCTTTTTCCCTTTTCTTCCTTCCTTAGCTCAGCACTTGTTGGCTAAGACCCTTTTGTAATAGATAGGACTGATTTTTTATTGTAAAAAGGGTCTTGTGTAAGCTTGTAAAGGGCTTGAGGTTCTGCATTGACTGCAGCTTTGAGGCTGACCATTGTAAGTTCTTTTATATGTAATGCATAGCTATTTTTATTGATTCATTCAATCTGTACTGTTCTTGTGCTTCTCATTAAGATTTTTATAGATTGTTTGCTCCTATGGATGCATGAGCTTGCAACTCTGCATACATAGTGATTTTAATGTTCTGATTTTAACCACATGACTGAAGTATATCTCTGGGATGATCTGTGACCACTTAGTGGACAGATCATAGTCCTAAGACTAGTTCACATCTAAGGGTTGGATTGGATTATTCTCCCTTGCATTTCAGCTTATAGCCAAATGCAAGACAAATGTGGATCTAGCCTTTTCTCTGGTTGAGCAGTAAAAAGATCAGTCCTTATTTTATTATTTCTCACCAATTTTCTTTTTAATTTTTCAAATACATTTCCATCCCTTTCTAAACCCCTTTCTTGTAGTATAGATCTGTGATTTTATTTTCTGTTTTAGTGTAGATTGTGACACCCCAAAACTCCCTTTCTTTACCTTGGCTTTCTAGTATAGGTTTAGGCTGCCAGATCTGTTGCCAGATCTGGAGGTCTACTATTCAACCTTGTGTTCTTAGATCAAATTTCCCTGTGGGACACACTCTTACATATCAAAACTTGCTACAACATCCCTGGATCTTCCAGGACTGTGTTTAGATTATTATTATTAGTGTTGTTTCACTCCCTCTCTTTGGTTTGTTTTTGTTGCCATATTTTTACCATATTTTAATAATAAAATAATAGCACACCAATCTATTCAACAACATTCTCCTAATGAGTGATGATGGTAATAGCTTGGCTGCTGAGTCTTCTACTTCTACCACATGAAGCGCTTCATCTCCGAAGAGAACTTGGAGGTGATAAGCGTCTAATCCCTCATCTTCGAAATCGTGCTGAAGGTATCCTTACTGCTAACATTCCTCCTCGAGTGAGCCTAACTAATATTCTTCTTCTCGTATCGACTAGACATATTCTTTAATAAGTTTAATGATCGACTCTAGATTGCTCTCGACCATCGCCCATAGCATGGGAAAGGGATTAGTCTTGCCTTCTCATTCAAGGTCTCCTAATATAGTACAAGTCTCGTAGTGGAGTTGGTGCGGCCAAATAATGCATGGATATTCCTGTGGGCATTCCCATGCAGTATAGAGGCGTTCGAAGCTGCCATTGTCAGAGCTGGAGCCTTCTAGACCCGAGAATTCCTTCCCTTGGACTTCGTAGTATGAGAGGATCAGTATACAGGCTCAACAACGAGGTTGGCATGGGTGAGATATGCAGGGATGTCCCCAAGGGCATTCCCATCCTTTATCATCAGGGTTGGGGTCATGATCATCGAGGTGGGGGTCATCTTCTTCATCTAATTGGGATGGTAGACCCTATCCTAACTGTTCTGCCAATTCGAGTGCAAGAAGGTCTATCCAGTAGTCTTCATCATCACTCAACGGTGGTTGCCATTCTTCTTCTAACAACCTCTAGAATATCTTGAGCTGAGGTGATTCTATGGACTGGGGAGCATCGAGATCTAATTCTTCTTTGACTTCTATGAAGGTGATATGAGACTCCTCTATTTTTGTTGCTTGTCGTATGTCATAGAGGATGGCTCTTTCGCACTGTAATAGGATAGCTTGCATAGGTTGCAATAAGGTGACTCTAGGTAAGGGCAGCGATGTGGACATCGCCAGTTGTCAAGTAGGGCTTGATAGTTGAATTCATCATCGGAGTCGGATTCTTCCTGAATGGAGCGATTGACATCCTATAATAATTCTAATCGTTCTGCTCTCAGGAGATCTTCCAGATTTATGTTGATAACACCAGTCTAGTACTCTTCCTCCTCACTTTACATCGAGAGTGAGTCGCTTCTTAGTGGCTCATAAGGTTGGGATGACTCCGGTTCTTCTTCTTCTCTAAGAGCAACGATGTGGAAGTCTTCCTCATCAGTTGATCCCCAATCTTTTATGTGTGGTTCAGGCTCTACAGGCTCCTTACTTGACTCTTTAGAGGAATCGAATAGGGATCTGAGTCCTTCGAGTGGCTTATCTATATTGTCATTGTCTTTATTCAGATTTGTCAAGTCAGTGAAAGCTTTTGCCATCAGCTCAATCTCTGTTGCCTGTGATTTGGTGAAGGATGCTTCCTTTCTCCTCTTTGGCACATTAGCTTTTTCAGTAGTTTTGTAGACAAAATGGTCATAGAGTGACCATTTTGGTGAGGTAGGTAGGATGTCAGCTTGCTTGCTGTCTGATTGGTAGCCTAATTCGGTGTGCTTGCAGACTTTCTTCAGTACAACAGGCCCTATGTGTCCTTGTCCATTATTGTCGAGCCCAGTGTGAGGGAAGTACCCTAGTTGGTACATCAAATCCCAACCTTTAGTCGTAGTTGGGTTTATGTCGTATAGCCGAGTAAGGTCAAGGCCAGCTTCTCCTCTTGTTACTTTTTATTGGCAGGTCAGAAAAAACTGAGGGTGATTGATTTTTGCTACAGAGGTGTCATCAAGTCTTCTATCCTTCTGATGTGACCAGTGTTTAGCACAGAGCCATGTGTCATTGTTAAGTGGTGAAAAATGCCACTTTTCACCCTATAACCTGACCATTGATAGACCTGTGAGCACACTAATAAGCCCTTGTTAAGTGTATTTTGTAGACAACAATAAAAGAAGATACTAAGGAAGAAAGGCACTCAAGAATGCCCAACAAGGAGCCATCTCTCAGCACAGGACAAACTCAGCAATAGCACACCAAAGGGCAGCACATCATTGAACCCTTGGAGCTCATGGCTGCAGCAGGGCAAGGTGAAGAAAGTGAGAATAGGTTGAAAACGTCCTATCGATTGGTCACCTGAAGAGTTCAATAGGAGCTGAAAGCAAAGAAAGGAAGGATTCGTGCAGTTAAAGAAGTTTTTGATAGGTTCTGAAGGATGAAGAAGGAAGAATTCGTGCGGATAGAACAATTCGATAAGATCCCTGAACCTGTCAAGCAGATGAATGAAAGAGAAAGCTCATCCTATCGAAAGCTTGCTTGAGGAGAAAAAAGGGAACCTATCGAAGGCCTCCTGAACCTATCGAAATGAAGATGCTGGAATTGAACCTATCGAAGGGTGCTTATGCCTTTCGATAGGAATGAGAGCCAACCTACAGGGATAACGGCATGCAGAGCTGAACCTGTCGAAAAGGACCTCTGGACCTATCGAACTACTTAGCGAACCTATCGAATAATTCAGATAATGGGCTGAGAACCCTGAAGCTTCAAAGAGAAAATTCATCCTATCGAAGAGACCAGGGAACCTATCAAAAGGGGCTAGAAGCTTATTTTTAACCTGTCGAAAGCTTCCCCAACCTGTTGAAATCGTGTGTTGAACTTCTCAGAAACTATGTTATGCACACGCTGAGACTTGGTAACCTGCTGCACACAAACCGAGGCACTTTGTTGACCGATACGATGTTTTAGAAGATGCCATAGAAAACCCTAACCGACCCACGTGCTTTAACAGAACCCTAACAAATTCTGACAACCTTCTAGAAGGGATATTTGGCAGGAAAAATAGAGGAGAAAGCTATATATAGAGATCCCCAATTGCCATTAGGGAGGATCGAATTTCGGGATAATTTCTTGGAGATCAGAGCTTGCAACGAGATTCCATTTCCCTTCCTTTAGCCTAACCATGGTTGGCTAATTCCCTAGGAACAGTAAGGAGTGAGTTAGATCTGTGATTGGGTAAGGTTAAGAGTGTTGTTGGGGTTAATTGCTGCACAGACTACAGATCTGAGAGCATTCCATTGTAAGAGTGACCTTGTTTGCAATGTAAATGTTGTTTTCAATGTTTTAATTACATCTAAAGCTCTTTTGATTCCTTTTGGTGCTCGATCGGATTTGTGTAGAGGAGTTGCTTGATCAGCTCACCCACTTAACTGGTAGACCCTCTTGGATATCATCTGAATTCCCTGGATCTGATATCCCTATAATTTCCTACGTCTGTGACCTAGAAATTGTAGCATCTGTAGTGGTTTTAATTGTTCTAATTGAGGCTCTGGCTTTGTAGGAGATCTCTAGGATGGTCTATGACCATTAAAGTGGACAGATCATAACCTTAAGGTAAATCTGAGCTCAGACCTCAATTGGATTCATCTGCTGCAATCCATGGATTCGATAAAGCCTATAGGATGGTCTGTGACCATTAAAGTGGACAGATCATAGCCTTAAGGCTAGGTGGATCCTATGATTTGAAGTGGAATTTATACCCTGCAACTGTGCCTGTGGCGAGCCGAGGCACTTGTGTGCTTTCAAACCCCTGTAATATGCTTAGTTCAACCTGATTGCAGTGAAAATAACCTCCAAGCTGTTCTTCTCCTTTTTTGAGTTTTTAAACTTTCCATCTGCAAGATCTGAGGCTCCAGATTCAATCTATGACAATCTGCATGTTTAATTATAGTTAGTTTAAGTGACAACCCTATCCAAACTTCTCCCCTATCTTTTAGCTAAATTAGTGATAGCTAAGGTGCCAGATCTCTTACAGATCTGCAGATTCAATCAATTTCAAACCACCTCTTTGTGGACTTTCCCTTACTTACTTTTAAAACTTGCTACAAAGGACCCTGTATCTTGCAGGTCTAGGATATTTTAGATGCGCTGAATCTATCTCTGTTTTCTCTTGATTTTTACACCATTAATCAGCACACTGGAATTCCCTAACAAGTTTTTGGCGCCACTGCCAGGGAGGTGTTTGTGAATTTGACAGATCTAGTTTTGTTTTCTATATCTGTAATTGTGTGCTTAATTTTACTAACTGCATTTGTAGGTTTTGTCTTTTTTCAGTATTTTTTGTGTGCATTCCAATAAATCTGAGTACAAAGTGAAAGGAGAGCTATGCTGAAGGCTGCTCTATAGTTTGCATTCCTTTTTCCCCCTGTTTATTTTCAGATATGCTAATTTTATCTTTTAGATTATTAGTCAGTTGTGCTGCTTCTTTCAGTTTTGTGAGGATTCATTGTCCATTCAGTTTGTGAGTGTTGTATGTTTGGTAGGAGAACTCTTCAACCTCAGATTATTCCACTAAGTCTAGAGGTTGAAAGACTTCTCAAAACCAGGCCAACTACATTCACAGCTGTTGAAATTGAATTTGTTGAAATGGGTGAGCAACAGCAGCCTCGAACTCTCAAGGAATTCAATGCACCAAGGGTCTACAATTCCCCCTTTTGCATTCAATTCCCTGCTGCTCAGGGAAACTATGAAATCAAATCGTCCATCATTCAGATGTTGCCCTCATTTCATGGCCTGACCAAGGAGGACCCTTACAAGCATATAGATTAATTCTTAGGACTATGCACTACCTTCAACATCATAGGTTTGGGGGAGGAGGCAACTAGGATGAGGCTCTTTCCTTTTTCATTAAAGGACAGAGCCAGGACTTTGTTGTCCCTGCTTCCACCCAACAATATTCAGTCCTGGAGTGATCTCCAATGTCAATTTTTGGCCAAATTCTTTCCTATGTCAAGACCAGTCAGTTGAGGAAGGGTATCATCTCTTTTACCCAAGAACCAGCTAAAAACTTTCATCAATCCTAGGAGAGATTTAAAGAACTCCTCAAGAAATGCCCCCACCATCAAATCCCTGAATGGAAATTGGTTCAAAGCTTTTACCAGAGAATTGATGCTAAAAGCAAGAACATGGTAGATGCCTCTTGTGGTAGCACCTACCTCCATAAAATTGCTGAGGAGGCATGGGAGCTTTTTGACATCATCAGTGAGAACTCTATGCCAAGGGAAACCTTGGCAAGAGATCTAGACCCTCCTAAATTGATGAAAGAGAACACCTCAAGAGGAAAGATACATGAAGTGAGTGTGCCGAGTGAGTTGGAAAGGAAAGTGGACAGCTTAACTCTGAAATTTGATAGGCTGATGGGAGCAATGCAGTCACCTGTGGTTGCTAGAGTAGAGGAGGCATGTACTATATGCCAGTCCCCTGCTCACTCCTTAGATGAATGCTCATCAGCTGCCCAATTTTCTGATTTTGTAGCAGAGCATGTGGCTGCAGATCAAGCCTATGGGCAGCATCCTGCTGCTGGGTATCAATAGAGAAACCACCCCAATCTGAGGTGGAGACAAGATGGATACCCTAGCCAGCAGCAGCAGCCCCAACAGCCCATGCCCTACAGAAATGCTCAGCCATATCGAGAAGGTTATGCCCCAAGGCCTCAGTATCAGCAACCCATGGCCCAACATGTAGCTCCTCCTGTGCAGCAAGTTGCACCTACTCCAGTTGTGAGAATACCATCTTTTGAAGAACAAGTTCTATCTTCATTACAGAACTTGAACACCTTATCCCAAACTGTGCACTCTCACAACCAAAGCATCAAAAAGATAGAGGACCAACTTGGTCAGTTGTCTAATGCTCTGACTAGGAGAGAAGGAGGAAGGTTACCTAGCCAACCCCAGGATAATCCATGAAGACAGTTTGTAGTGGGTGAAGTTTCCTCCACCTATGAGGAAGCCAAATCTGTGACAACTTTGAGGAGTGGTAGGCTAGTGGACAATCAAGTGGGCTGTGAGCCTGTGAGAAGTTTGGAGGAAGAAGATGGAATGAGTTTTCCAACAACACAACAAAGGCCACCAGTGGTGGACCTGACAGAACCACCCAGTGTCAATAAAGAGGATGATATGGATCCTCACAGAAAAGAAAAAATAAAAAAGAAAGAAGCCCCTTTGGATAAGGCTGCAAATGAGGGAGCAATCCCCCAGTTGCCATTTCCCAAGGCATTGCAATGACCCTCCCCTTTTGACAAAGGGCAGGGTAAAATTGAGGAAGTGATGGAGACTTTTAAACAAGTAAAGGTCAATCTGCCCTTACTTGATGTCATTAAATAAGTCCCAGCCTATGCCAAATTCTTAAAAGACCTGTGCACCCATAAAAGACAGTCCAGGATACACCTATCCAAGAAAGTCTTTTTAGCAGAAAAAGTCAAGCATGTCCTGTCCATTACAACTCCTCCTAAACTTCAAGACCCTAAATCCCCACCATCCCCTGCATCATTGGAGACCATACCATTGACAAAGCCCTATTAGATCTGGGAGCCAGTGTAAATTTACTTCCATATTTAGTATATGAGAAGCTGGACTTAGGCAAATTAAAGCCCACACATGTTGTTATACAATTAGCCAACAGATCTGAAAGGAAACCTGTGGGGATAATCGAGGATGTTTTGGTGGGAGTTAACAAATTCTTTTATCCTGCTGACTTTTTGGTGCTGGATATGGGACCAAGAAGGAATGCCACCTCCATACCTGTGATCCAAGGCAGACCCTTTTTGGCCACCGCTAACGCTTGTATTCAATGCAGGTCTGGAATAATGGAAGTGTCATTTGGAAATATGAAGGTCAAGTTGAATGTCTACAACGCAGTCAACCAACCTCATCCTGATGAGGATTGTTTTTCTCTAGACATAATAGAAGAGGTTGTGCAAGAAAATATTAATATGCGGTTGCATGGTAAGGAATGGTCTAATGAGATAGCTGAAGTATGGAAGGAACCAGAGGTAGAAATGACTTTCACCTCTGAAACTGAGCGTGTGCAACTCGTCTCTTCCAGAGCAGAACCAGCAAAGCTCCATCCATGGAAGCCTGCTTTACTGCCTCTTCCACTCCCCTCCAAGACACCCCTATTGCCTCCCTCATCAGCCCCCTAGAGGTGGAGTTAAAGCAACTCCCGAAACTTTGAAATATGCCTTTTTAGGAGACAACAACAAATTACCTATGATAATCTCGTCTTCCCTCACCATTGAGCAGGAAAGAGAACTACTTGGTGTGCTAAAAAGGCATAGGAAGGTAGTAGGGTGGACCATTACAGACTTAGGGGGGATTAATCCTGCTGTGTGCATGCATAAGATTCATCTTGAGGAAGGTGTCAAACCTTCTTGAGAGATGCAGAGGAAACTCAACCCTCACATGCAGGAAGTTGTGATGAAAGAGGTAGTCAAACTCCTCGATGATGGCATCATATACCCTATCTCCGATTCCCAATGGGTGGCACCTACCCAGGTAGTGCCCAAGAAATTTGCAATCATAATTGTTGATGCTGATTTAGGAGAGCTGATCCCAACCAGACAGACCACTAGTTGGAGAGTATGCGTCGATTACAGAAAGCTCAATGAAAAAACCAGCAAGGACCACTTCCCATTGCCCTTCATAGACCAAATTTTGGACAGGCTAGCAGGCAAGGCATATTACTATTTCCTTGATGGATATTCAGGGTACAATCAGATCCCTGTCTACCCCCAAGACCAGGAAAAAACCACATTCACTTGCCCATTTGGGACCTTTGCATACAGAAGGATGTCATTTGGGCTGTGCAATGCACCTGCCACTTTCCAAAGATGCATGTATGCAATTTTTTCTGACAAGATTGACAAGTTTTTGGAGATCTTCATGGATGATTTCTCCATTTATGAAGATGATTTTGGCCAATGTCTGCACCATCTCATTATGTGCTGCAGAGGTGTGAGGAGACCAACCTGGTCCTAAGTTGGGAAAAGAGTCATTTTATGGTGACTCAAGGCACTGCCCTTGGACATGTGGTCTCCCACAAGGGAATAGAGGTTGATCAGGCTAAGATTGACTTAATTTCCCATCTGCCCCCTCCCAAAATTGTCAAACAGGTCAGGTCTTTTCTGGGCCATGCTGGGTTTTATAGGTGATTCATTAAGGACTTCAGCAAAATCACCAAACCTCTGTGCCACCTATTGTGCCAAAAGGTACCTTTTGAGTTCAATGATGACTGCCTGGCTGCTTTTAAGGAGCTAAAAACTTGCTTGACTATAGCCCCTATTCTACAAGCCCCTGATTTCTCTTTACCATTTGAGCTGATGTGTGATGCATCAGACTTTCCTATGGGGGCTGTTTTAGGATAAAGAAGAGACAAGGCACCATGTGTGGTGGCGTATGCTAGCAAATCAATGGTTGATGCTCAATTGAATTACACCATGACTGAGAAAGAGCTGTTAGCCATTGTCTTTGCTTTAGAAAAATTCAGATCTTATGTGTTGGGCTCCAAAATCACTGTGTTCACTGACCACTCAGCCTTAAAATACCTCTTGTCTAAGAAGGAATCCAAAGCAAGATTGATCTGATGGATTCTTCTTTTGCAGGAATTCCATTTGGAGATTAAAGACAAGAAGGGAGTGGAAAATGTGGTTGCTGATCATCTGTCCAGAATCCAAGTTGCAGAAACAGAGAGCCTGCCCATCAATGATTCTTTTCCAGATGAGCAACTATTTGTTGTGGAGATTAGTATGCCCTGGTTTGCTAATATCGTGAACTACCTTGCTGTGAAAAGGATCCCTCCACATTGGAACAAGAATGATAGAAACTTATTTTTCTCCTAGAACAAACACTATATATGGGAGGATCCTTATCTTTTTAAGCATTATTTAGACCAAGTAATTCAAAGATGTGTACAAGACTGCTGCGAAGGTGCTTCAGAGTGGTTTCTATTGGCCTACTCTATTCAAAGATGCCTGACAACATTGCAAAGCTTGTCCTCGATGCCAGCAGATGGGAAGTATTACTAAGAGGAATTCCATGCCTTTGCAACCTATACTTGTGGTCAAATTGTTTAATGTCTGGGGTATTGACTTTATGGGACCATTTCCCCCTCCTGTGGATATAATTTCATCCTTGTAGCTGTGGACTACGTGTCCAAATGGGTAGAAGCCATAGCTACAAGGACAAACGACCACAAAGTTGTCATTAAATTCCTCAAAGACAACATCTTCTCCAGGTTTGGCATCCCCAAAGCCATCATTAGCAATGGGGGAAGCCACTTTTGTAATAAACCTTTTGATAAGCTGCTGGAAAAGTACTCTGTGACCCACAGGGTAGCCACTCCCTACCACCCACAAACCAGTGGGCAAGTAGAGATTTCCAACAGGGAACTCAAACACATTTTAGAGAAGACTATGCGAAGTGATAAGAGGGACTGGTCCATGAAGTTGACAGATGCCTTATGGGCTTATAGGACTGCCTATATGACCCCCATAGGTATGTCTCCATTCAGAGTAGTTTATGGCAAGGCATGCCATTTGCCTGTTGAATTGGAACACAAAGCATACTGGGCTATTAAAGCAATAAATTCTGATTTCAACTTTGCTGGTTTACACAGGAAGCATACACCAATGGTCAGACTTACAAAGAAAAGACCAAAGCCTTCCATGACAGACATATGCTACGGAAAGAATTCAAACCCAATGATAAGGTATGGATGTTCAATTCTCGATTAAAATTCTTTTCAGGAAAGTTGCAGTCCAGATGGGATGGACCCTTCATAGTTGTACATGTTTCCCCATCTGGAGCTGTTGAAGTCAGGGACCCTACAGATGGTAGAGTCATGAAGGTCAATGGCCAGAGGCTCAAACTGTGTGTGGACAAGATTTGTGAGCCTGAAAAGAGCATTGATCTTCAAGACCCTCCAGATTAATAGTGGATTTTTGCTTGTATCATATGTAAAATATGTGATTTATTTGTATCAATAAAGCACCAGCTGGCCTAGCAGGACAACTTCCAGGGTGCTGGGACTGAGAACTACACTCAAATATCCAACTATTGGTTTTTAAAACCCTTTGATACAACGGCTAATGATTTTGATAGGATTCTAGACGTTTTCGAGGGGCACAGAGCTATGACGATAGGTGGAACCAACCCCTCGATAGGTTAAATAAGGCAACAGAAACTTTTCGATAGGTTCTGGGTACCTATTGGAACCTATCAAAATGACGAATCGCGTCAAATTCCAACCTATCGAATGGAAGGTCCCACCTGTCGAGATCCTATCGAAATTGTATCTTTTGTAAGCTTTGACTGCCAAGTCTTCGATAGGACACCTTGACCTATCGCCACCATTCTCGTCATCCTATCGAAATCATTTTTCACACCCGTATCGATACGGTAGTCTTGTCCTATGCACCTCTCGAATACCTAACCCTCTCTCAGTGCTTCAGCATTTATGGTGCATGCCGCCTTAACTTAATCTTCCCTCCTAAATTTAGTCCATCATGCAGTCCACGCATCAATTCCCACCCTTCATTTTCAATTCCCACGCATGGCAGATTGTGCCACTTTTATTGCATCGTTTCATATTCCGATGCCCATGCACCTTAAATATTCGCTTCGCCCAGTCCTTACACATCCATTCCACCCTAACCTGCCCATCTCATCCAGCCCCCACGCATGGCAGACGACAAACCTCAAGATTTGCCTATCAAGTTCTTCCCAGTCTGGCCACCACCACCTCCACCGGTCGAGCCTAATCCTCTTCAATTTCTCTGGGATAAATATGATGAGGTTAAGAGAATCCTCGCCAAGGAGAAAAAGGAAATCCTAAAGAGGGAGAAGAAGAGGCAGAAGACAGAGTCACCGGCTGCTTCCCCCCCGTCATCCTCATCATCATCCACCACCCTACCCCCACCCCCTTGATCCCATCCTTTTTTTTCTTTTTTTCTTTTTTTTTTTTTTCTTCCCCCCCACCCCCCTGGCTTGCAGTTCCTCTTCCACCCGACGCCGGCTGAGGATATCCCTAAGCCTGGGGGGACGTTTTTTTTTCTTTTCCCAAAGGAGATGTTGTCCACATGTCGGTTTTTCAAATTATTTATAATAAAATGTTTTGTTCATTTCACTTGTTGTTTCTCTATTCATTTCTTGTTCCATTTATTTTCTCCGGATGTCTGCTCAACTAAACCCATTCTGCTAAGAACTGTGGGGACACTGTTTAGTTTAGGTTTGGGAGTGTGGCATATATGCCAATGAATTAGTTAATTTTAGTACAGCCAAATTAAAAAGGAATAAGCGAAAAGAGAATGAATTCACCTCATATTTGTTATTAAGAAAACTTTAAAAACCATTTGCAACTGAAGTAAGCTGATGTTTTAACATTTTTCATGAAAGAAATGTCAAGAATTTTTGAAGAAAGTTTCTGATGTGTAATAAACTAGCAACGAGAAGAGACTGGGAGGATACTCCCCAGAAATTGGGATGGAAGGCCATACCTAGTGAGAATTAGGCCTGAAAACTTCTTTGAAGAGTGTCTTGGCAATTCATTCTGCTTTGAGAACTGACTGGACTTAATCCTGACCACTGGAAGTTAAGCAAATCCAAATTGAAACAAGCTCGACAACATTCATAACATGGAAGACATGAAGTAAGGCCATCTCTTGGACAGTTTGAGCCTAAAATTCCCCGCCTTTGAACTGCCCTTGCTGCACACCACTTGAGCCTTAAAAGCCCCAATTTTCTTTGATGAAAGCCAGAAATTCTAAACCCAAAACCTCTTGACCTATTTCATTTCACCCTCAATCTGAGAAATCAGGAAGAGGAAGGAGGAGAAAGGTTAGAGGAGCAAGGTCCTAAATCAAGTTGAAAGAAAGAAAAACACAGTTGGTCTATTTGTGGTATTATGCATAAAAAATAAAAAAATAAAAAAAAAAAAGCAAAAGGAGGAGAAGGCGGCAGTTTTGGCTCTGAAGATTCAAAAAGACAGTAAAGAGGTTTTGAATTAAAGAAGGTGAAGTCATGAATCACCTCCTTACCTTTACTAATTTCTCAATTTTGAACTCTGTTACCCCTTTTGTTACTCCACAAACCTCATCCCTAAGCCACATTACAACCCAATAAAAAGACCTTACTGATCTGAAAGTGGATTGAGCTGTCGTGTGGAGATGAGAATTTGCTTAATCTATGGTGAAAAGAGCTGGAAAAGTCAGAAATTCAGGCAATGCCTATGCTACTGCTTGTAGTCCTATTTGAGGGCTGTAACAGCTCTTGAGCTGAGTGATATGATTTACCCCTCTTCTCTGTACTGATGAGTGAACAGCCCTGATGAGACTTGGGTCTAAAATCTAAATTGATGGGAGAAGTACCTAAGCAGGATCCTCAAATTGATGGTGAGTTATGCATAAAATTTTAGAAGAAATGCCTGGACACAAACTGAGTGATGATGGAGAGATTTCAGCAAACTTTCATATTTCCAAATGGATGCTTTTTTTTTTTGAATTTCCTTTAATGGATGGGAATGATTTGAATTTATTTGATTTGCTTAAATTCTGCTTTAACAGGTTGCACTATTATTAACTAAGTTGTATTGGAGAAGTTTGTGGGTACCTTCATTGAAAACCCTCAGGAGACTTCACTCCTCCACTAGGGATCACCTAAGGGTTTAAAAGGCTTGGTGCATATGCTAAATGCATCCGTGCTCCCTAGGAAAGTGGCATTTCTGTTTCCTTTTAATTCTCCTTTGCTCAGGGACTAGCAAAGCTTAGGTTTGGGGGTGTGTTAAGTGGTGAAAAATGCCACTTTTCACCCTATAACCTGACCATTGATAGACCTGTGAGCACACTAATAAGCCCTTGTCAAGTGTATTTTGTAGACAACAATAAAAGAAGATACTAAGGAAGAAAAGCACTCAAGAAAGCCCAACAAGGAGCCATCTCTCAGCACAGGACGAACTCAGCAATAACACACCAAAGGGCAGCACATCATTGAACCCTTGGAGCGCGTGGCTGCAGCAGGGCAAGGTGAAGAAAGTGAGAATAGGTTGAAAACGTCCTATCGATTGGTCACCTGAAGAGTTCGATAGAAGCTGAAACCAAAGAAAGGAAGGATGAAGAAGGAAGAATTCGTGCGGATAGAACAATTCGACAGGATCCCTGAACCTGTCGAGCAGATGAATGAAAGAGAAAGCTCATCCAATCGAAAACTTGCCTGAGGAGAAAAAAGGGAACCTATCGAAGGCCTCCTGAACCTATCGAAATGAAGATGTTGGAATTGAACCTATCGAAGGGTGCTTAAGCCTTTCAATAGGAATGAGAGCCAACCTATCGGGATGACGGCATGCAGAGCTAAACTTGTCAAAAAGGACCTCTGGACCTATCAAACTACTCAGCGAACCTATCGAATACTCCAGATAATGAGCTGAGGACCCTGAAGCTTCAAAGAGAAAATTCATCCTATCGAAGAGACCAGGGAACCTATCGAAAGGGGCTACAAGCTTATTTTTAACCTGTCGAAAGCTTCTCCAACCTGTCGAAATCGTGGGCTGAACTTCTCAAAAACTATGTCATGCACACGCTGAGACTTGGTAACCTGCTGCATGCAAACTGAGGCACTTTGGTGACCAGCGCAACGTTCTAGAAGATGCCCTAGAAAACCCTAACCGACCCACGTGCTTTTACAGAACCCTAACAAACTCTTACAACCTTCTAGAAGGGATATTTGGCAGGAAAAATAGAGGAGAAAGCTATATATAGAGATCCCCAATTGCCATTGGGGAGGATCAAATTTGGGGACAATTTCCTAGAGATCAGAGCATGCAGCGAGATTCCATTTCCCTTCCTTTAGCACAAACATGGTTGGCTAATTCCCTAGGAACAGCAAGGAGTGAGTTAGATCTGTGATTGGGTAAGGTTAAGAGTGTTGCTGGGGTTAATTGCTACACAGACTACAAATATGAGAGCATTCTATTATAAGAGTGACCTTGTTTGCATTGTAAATGTTGTTTTCAATGTTTTAATTAGATCTAAAGCTCTTTTGATTCATTTTGATGCTCGATCGGATTTGTGTAGAGGAGTTGCTTGATCAGCTCACCCACTTAACTGGTAGACCTCTTGGATATCATCTGAATTCCCTGGATCTGATATCCCTGTAACTTCCTGCATCTGTGACCTAGAAATTGTAGCATCTGTAGTGGTTTTAATTGTTCTAATTGAGGCCCTGGCTTTGTAGGAGATCTCTAGGATGGTCTGCGACATTAAAGTGGACAGATCATAACCTTAAGGTAAATATGAGCTCAGGCCTCAATTGGATTCATCTGTTGCAATCCATGGATTCGATAAAGCCTATAGGATGGTTTGTGACCATTAAAGTTGACAGATCATAGCCTTAAGGCCAGGTTGATCCTGTGATTTGAAGTGAAATTTATACCCTACAGCTGTGCCTGTGGCCAGCCGAGGGACTTATGTGCTTTCAAACTCCTGTAATATGCTTAGCTCAACCTGATTGCAGTGAAAATAACCTCCAAGCTGTTCTCCATTTTTTAAGTTTTTAAACCTTCCATCTGCAAGATCTGAGGCTCCAGATTCGATCTAAGACAATCTGCATTTTTAATTGTAGTTAGTTTAAGTGACAACCCTATCCAAACTTCTCCCCTATCTTTTAGCTATATTAGTGATAGCTAGGGTTCCAGATCTCTTACAGATCTAGAGATTCAATCAATTCCAAACCACCTCTCAGTGAACTTTCCCTTACTTTTAAAACTTGCTACAAAGGACCCTGTATCTTGCAGGTCTAGGATATTTTAGATGTGTTGAATCTATCTCTGTTTTCTCTTGATTTTTACACCATAAATCAGCACACTGGAATTCCCCAACAATCATCAGAATACTTACAGCATAATCAGTATCCATTTCTTTGAGAGGCATGTCGGTGTAGATCCTGATGATGGAATCCTCATGTGGGAACTTGATGCGCTGATGATATGTTGACATTGCAGCTTTCATTGACTTCAACCACTTCCTTCCTAGTATTAAGTTGTAGGTGTTTAAAGAGTCAGAGACATGGAAAGCAACATCCTTTGGGATGGGACCGAGGCGGACTTCTAATTAGATAGTCCCTTTGACGAAGAGTCAAGAGCCATCATATGCAATGAGGGATTAGGATGAAGCGTTATGTCCTGCTCGATATATTCAAGAATTTTGAGCATCGTTATCGAACAGATGTTAAGTCTCACTCCAGTGTCGACCAGCATATGGGGTACTGAGAATCCTTTGATCATGACTGTCAAGTAGATAGGGGTCAATCTCCCGTGTAGTGACTCTTTAGGCATATCAGCTTCAGTGAATGTGAGTGTCGGAGGCTGAACCATAACTGAAGCGATCTCGTGCAGCTGATCTAAGGTGGTATCTTCGTTCATGTGTGTCTTGCCAAACATCTCTATCAATAGTCGGTGATTTTCTGAAGACTTCTTGATGAGCTCGAGGATCGATATCTGCGTTGGTACATTATTGTTAAGGTTTTTGCGGCTTCTTTTTATTATAAAAATGATAAAGATAAAATAAAGGAAGTAAAACAAAACAAAACAAAATGGGGACTGAATACAACACAACTAAATCACAGATCTGCAAGAATCCAGGGTCTATTGTAGTAAGTTTTAAGTAAGTAAGAGTTTGTCCCACTGAGAAATTAATTTAGAACCCAAAATGGGCTATAATAATAGGCCTCCAGATCTGGCTACAGATCTGACAATCCTAAAGAAAGGGAGTTGGGTGTCACAACTACACTAAATTACATACTAAAAGAAAAGAAATAAAGTGCAGTCCTATCCTGAGAAAGGGTTATGAAGAAGGTGGTGATGGTGTGTTAAAATAAAGATAAAATGGTGGGAAGTAAACTACTAGGCTAAGTTTAAATTAGTTTTATAACTCAGACCTAGATCTACTTCTGCAGGAATCCTTGCCGAAGTGCTATTAAAAACCTCAGTGGGGAAGAAGAATACAACTCACTCTTGTGATTCAACCTAGTCCCTTAAGGCTATAACCTGTCCACTTTAATGGTCACAGACTATCCAATAGAGAGGATCAAAGCACATGAAGAAAATCAGAAAACCAATCTAATCAATTGGAGTAGGCTGATCTTAAGGCTATAACCTATCCACTTAAATGGTCACAGATTATCCAATAGATGTCCTCCACCCAACTGATCAAATCAGAACATTAAAACTATTGCAGACACTATATTTTTCAAGTTACATGCTCCCTAGATCTGTTATAGATCTTGCAGGCATTCATAGGAACAAATAGTTCTTGAAAAACCAGTGGAGACCATAGTTGTCCAAGGGCTATTTGGGGACTTAAAAGCAGCTGGTCATTGCTACAGAAGGCCTGCAATGACCCAGTTCATAAGTCTGCAATCACTACAAAGAAATCATATCTAACATCTGATATTGGTCAAGTAAATCAGAGGGGAACTAGTTCCTGCAACAACCTCTCACAAGGCTACAAGCTCATGTGCAGAGGAGAAGAATCCTTCTCAGATTTGTGGCTTGGAATCACCCTAGGGCTATAGTCTGTCCACTTAAATGGTCAGAGGCTATCAACAGAGGTTATCCTCACCACAAGGATCTGAGAAAGAACATGTAAATTGTTGCTGCCACCATGGTCCCAGTGCTACAAGCTCAAGTTTCCATGGGCCTTTCAATTAGCTCAAATCCTAAATGCATTCTATAGCCTGAACAAAACTATGGGCAAATAGAGAAATAATAGATTAAATGAACATTTAAAGCACAAATTCCATTGATCAAAATTACCTACAATGTAGTTTCTCAAGGCAGCAGCCTTGTGCACAATAGCCCTTCACAAATTCCAAATTATTTACATAACCCATTACAAAAGTAAATAAAACAGCACCTAACTGCTTACAAAGGATTTAGCCAATAAGTATTGAGCTAAGAGAGAAGGAAAAATAGAAAAAGAAGTGACCAAACCCTAACCCTAATCTGCTTGAGCTCACCACAGACAAAGGTTGAAGGAGAGATTATGATTATAAGTTATAAGTATAACTTATATACTCAATCCCTAATGCCTTGGCTCAGAGAAGAGTAAACCCTAATTTCTCTAGAAAATGTGGCACTGTTACAACCCTTGGATGCCTTGGGATGTGTACCTTAGGATTTAGGCATCGGGATGCGTACCCTAGACCTGGAGAAATCCCCAAAAGGTCCCTAGAGTTAAGATTGAGAAGGGGAGAGCCCGAGCTTCACAAGGCTACCTTCTGCATATTAATTTTGTCGTGTAGTTGATTTTTACTCTTTAGTTCCTTTGCACATCTTGCAGAGTCCTCGCGAGGTAAGAATTAGCTTGGAAGGTTTGTTCACTTGCGCAGGTGGACTTCGCATTATCGCGTAGCTGATTTGGCTTTGAATGCACTCGCCCAGAAGAGTTGTAGTGCTTGGCTTATTCGCGCAGTAGAGCTTCAGAATCTCCTGTCGCGAGGTACTCATGCAGATGTCTTTACATCTCGCTCAGCAAAGGGTTGAGCTTCCAAGCGCGCGAGAGCTGCACGAGAGAACTTCTGGAGCTCTCTCTCTTCTAGAGCCACGCAAGAACTTTGTGAGTTAGCTATTGTTCTTTGTGCAAATTGGCCTCGCAAGATAGCGCACATGGTTAATATAAGCCTTGATCCTCACGAGAACTTCACGAGCAGGATTTCTGAAGGCTTAGTGCGTGAGAGCTCTGCGAGTTCTTTAAGTGCTGATTTCAGCTGAAGTGCATGACTGCTGCATGAGTTCCCTTGTGCTACATGTCTTAGCTACGCAAGGAAGCTTTGCTAGTGAATTAAACTGCGTGAGGCAGCACCTCAACAGTACAAGATAAGTTATTTGTTCCTCTGCTGCTATGCTCATGCTTCTGTCACAGCTTCCTCTACTCTCATCTATACTTCTTTCATCTGTTAGAGTTCCTTGGTCCATCATGACATGCAAAATAGTCACCATGGTGTGTACCACTATGGTGTTCCATCAATCTCTGGCTTAGCTGTCATCCTTGGCTTGAATTCTCTCTCTTCTTGGCACCAAAGGCATGGACTTTGTGTTAAGCTGCACAAGTTATTACTAATCTACAAAACAAGATAAACAAGAGTTATTAGTTAGCTTTAAGGTCCAGCAAAGGCTAAGTTAAGAGGTGAAAAGTGGTTCTTTTCAGTGAATAACACACCCCCAAACCTAATCTTTACTAGTCCCTGTGCAAAGCAAAATTTAAACAGCTACTCTAAGAATATAAATGTCACTTTTGTAGAGAGAACGGATGCATTTAGCTTATGCATCAAGCTTTTTAAACCCCTAGGTGATCCCTAGTGGAGGAGTGAAGTCTCCTGAGGGTTTTTAGTGAAGGTACCCACAAACTTCTCAATGAAACAATTAATAAAAGTGCAACATTATCAAGTCAGCTGTCAATACACAGAGCATCAGTTCACCTTTGATTCAAAATATGAGGAGTGTAAATAAAGGATATTCACAGTCATTTAATTATTAAAACTTTTGCATGTATGCACATCATTTCCAATTAGCTTACAACAAGAGAAACAACACATGTATGTCAGTATTGAGCTCATGTTAAGACCTGAAAAGTACCACTTTTCACCCCTTAACTTAATCTTTGTTGGACCCTTAATCATTTAATAAAAGTATTTTAAGCCTGTTCTGTAGGTAATAAACAATAGCTGCAATAAGGCCTTAATCCTACTAAGGAGCCCACTTTTGCCCCAGAAGTCTCCCAGAAGAATGGAAGACAGAGAGCCTGACTGCATGAAGGCAGAGCACAACAGCAGCAAAGAAAGAAATGAGCCTCGCGCAGCTGTCGCAACGTTCACATGACTCAGAAAGCCTGCCTCGCGCAATCCTCACGAGTTTCCCATGACATCATACCAATTGTCCGCACTGTTCTCGCGCAGTTTAGTTACAGAAGAGCTCTTGCAGCATAGTTCGCGTAGCTCTCGCAAAGCTCAAATATAAATGATCGTGCAGTCTCGCGCAGCTCAAGAAAACAGCTCTCAAACCTCACACAGTTCACTCAGATCAGCTGAGGAGAGAGAGCTCCAGGTATTTCGGCGCACAGCTATCGCGCAGTGCCCGCCGGATGCAAAACTGTAGAAAAACTTCTCGCGCAGTTCAGAGACCAATGCACATCATGCCCTCACGAGGATCCTCATGAAGATCCATTGAGGAACAAACTGCTTGCATGATTCCCGCGTCATTCAGATGGAAAGTGCAATCCAGCAAAGACCAGAGCAATTCAGCGAGGATTCAATGCTCTATCACAAGAATCGCTAAGCAGCCGAGACAACCCATGACTTCAAGTTAATCTAATCTCGCGAAGACCGTGCTACCACGCGACAGTCTTGGAAACTAGTGCTACCTGGCGAGGCTCTGAACTTTAACTCTCCCTCATTTTTGCAAAGGACATTCTAGGAACTTCCAGCAATTAGGGAATGCACTCTAACGCTCCAATTTCTATGCGCGCGCCCCGAGGCATCCAAGGAATAGTATTAGGCCATGTGGCATCGTTAAAATTAGGGTTTCCTAACCCTAATGCGCCGCTAAACTAACTGCTATATAAACCTAAGCCTGGTTTAGGTTTAGGGGACCTCATAGAATAGAACTTAGTTTTGCTTCTTCTGGAATCAGCTGTAGATCTCCAGTAAGTTTAGGTTAGGTTTAGGTAGTTTCTTTTTATTTTATTTTTTCTTCTCTCCATAGTCCAGCATTTGCTGGCTATGCCTTTGTATGACTATTTGGAATAGATTAATGGAGTTTTATGATAGGGTGTTTTACATTTATGGGATTTGCTGTGAGTTGTTGCATAAGGTCAAGTTACCTTGAGATCCTCCATTGCTAGGATGTATTGCAAGCAATGGAGGACTGATTTTATGGTTTACTCAGATCTAAGTGACCTGTGTGTCTGGGCTAACATGCTCCCATACAGGCCTAGCCCCACCACAGGACCCACTAGATCTGAAGCCTCCATGGGAGCAATGAGCTTTTGTAGCCTTGTGAACATGGTGGTGGCAGCAATGTTTCTTGTTCTATCTTGAGCTTTGTGAGGAGGATAGCCTCTGCGATAGTCTGTGACCATTTAAGTGGACAGGTTATAGCCTTAGGGTGAAGCCAACCCACAGACTCAAGACAGATTGTTCTTCTCTGCACTTGTGCTTGTAGCCCTGTGAGAGATTGTGCTGAGACAAACTCCCCTGTATGTGTGTAGACCCGCCATCAGATGGCAGATCTGGTTTGGTTATAGAGATTGTAGGCTTGCGACTGAATCACTGCAGTCTCTCTAAAGTAGTGGACAGCTGGATCTAAGGCTGCACTCAAACTCTTGCAGGCTCTATGTGTCTGGGCTAACATGCTCCCATACAGGCCTAGCCCCACATATAGTACTTTAGAGGTTGAGGTTCCCTATGGATTCTTATGCTTGTAGCCTAGATGAAGTAGTGCCTACAATGATAAACTTGTTATGACCCATCTCTGGACTGTGGTTTCCCAATTGGATAGTCTGTGACCATTTAAGTGGACAGGTTATAGCCATAAAGGGATTGGATCATGGCACAGAGATGAGTTGGATTCTTTCTCCTCAGTGGTGATAATGTAGCCATTGGACAGGACTTCTATAGCAGCAGATCTGAATTTGAGTCATGAAACCCATCAGATCTGAACCTAATAGCATACTTCTCACCCTTTTTTATTTATTTTCTCACTCCATTTTCTTTCTTAACCCTTTCTATAGTTTAGACATTAGGATACCTTAGAATTTAGATTTTAGTGACCCTAAATCCCCTTCCATTTAGGATTGCTAGATCTGTAGTCAGATCTGGAGGACCTACTAAAGATGGCTCCCTTGGAGCTTAAGATCAACTTCCCTGTGGGACAAACTCTTACTTATCAAAACTTGCTACAACAGGCCCTGTATCTTGCAGGATTGTGTGTTTTTAGGCTTGCTGCTCCATAATTCACACTCTATCTTTCATCCATTTTTTATTCTTCCCATTCTTATCACTGTCTTCAATAAAGTCAGTAGCAAGCACAAAAAAATACATCAACAGCTCACCATCAATTCAAAAATTAGGTTTTAAGCAATGCCCAATACATTCACTAACAGACCCAATGCTTACCAAGGCAGTCTCTCACAAAGAACTTTAAGGGTTTTTGTTTTCTCACAAGCTCAAGAGCAGTTACAAACCCCAAATGGGCATACAAGCATGAACATAGGAAAAGCTCTTAAATTCTAGCATCATTGGCTATTTCTCACCATAGATTGGACAACTCCTCATCTCCACATAACAACTCATTCAACTTAGGATCACAAGGTCTTATGACTAGGTTGTAATGTGGCTTATGGGTGTAGGTTATAAAGAATGGAAGGGTGAAAAGGATGCAAAATTGAGAAATCAGTAGGTGAAGGACGTGATTCATGACTTCACCTTCTTTAGTTTAGCACATTTCATCTTCTTTGACATTTTTTAGACTTGAAGTGGCCAGCTTCTCCTCTTATTTTTACTTTTTCCAATGAAATTTCCTTTTGACTCCTCTCTCTTCCTTTTCATTATTCTTCTTCTGTTTTTCTTTTGGACAAATTTTTCTTTTCTTTATTGTTTTTATTTTTTTTAAATGCCACCCTCTCCCCAGCTGCTACACTACTATCCTCCTTTTGTGTTTCTTTTCCATTCACCCAATGTTAACCCTAGCTTGACCATCTTCAACTCCTTCTCCTTTACCTTCTGAACTCTCAGAGTGAGGATAGGTTTGAATCAGGTCCATAGGCTTAGGTACAAGTACTCAGGTGTATTTTAAAGAAAACTAGAATTTAAGGCTCAAAAGGTATATACACAATGGTAGTTTACCAGGTTTGGTATGTTTAAGCTCAAACTATCCAAGAGAAGGCTTTGATCCTTTCCTAAATGTCATGGATACTGTCAGCTGTTTCAACTTGCAGATGCCTAACTTCTAGTGAGGACATTGAATCAGCCAGTCCCTAGAGCAAAAAGAATTGCCTAAGACACTCCTCAAAAAAAAAAATTTGTAGGCCCAAATCTCACTAGGTATGGTCTTCATTGAACTCTTAGGCTGTCCTTACCTTTTTCTCTCTTTAATGGTTCACTAAGTACTGACACAGGTGAGTTTTCTTGGTGTTCACCTCATGGAAATGTTAAAATTTAAAAGTTTTTAATGCCTAGATGTCTACAAAAGTTTTTACATTTCCTCATTTTTAGAGTTTCTTAGGTGATCACAGCTCCATATCTAACTTACTCACTTGATTCTGTTGTACTTAGGTTAACTATATCATTGGTAAACCTTGCCACACCCCCAAACCTATGTGGAGCAGTGTCCTTACTGATTCAATAATAAAGGACATGTGCAGTAGGTTATCATACACAAAATCAGACACAAAATAAAGTAAAAGTATTAAGCAAGGCACACACAAACAACTAAAACAAACTAATAGATATAAAGACAGAAAGTAAACCAAACAAAATATAACTAAGAGAAATTTCATTTATACACAAAAATTTGTACAATGTAAAGGAAAATAACTACAAAAAATTATACAAAAATATCCTAACTAATGACAAATGCAAATCTAATCATCTGAATCCTCTGCTACATCAGGTGGTTCTTAGATTCCTTTGCCCTTTGCTTTCTTCAAAGCAGTAGCAGCAGACTGTGACCTTTTGAAAGTAGTTTTTCTTGGCTTGGAGGTGATTTTCTTTGTGGGAGTGATTCTGGCTTTAAAGTAGGTTCCTAGATTTTGATTCCAGGCTTAACTTTGATAGACTCCTTGGGTTTAGGGGTTATTTTCTTTTGAGGTACATCAGGGTTTAATTGTTTGAAAACAGCTTCTGCTAACTCCCGATCACCATTTTCAATTAAGTTCTTCTGCAATGCCGCAATAGTCACACCATAGTCATAAGCTTTGTCCTCAGCTAATCTCAAGTCTATCTACAATTTCTTGATGACATCCTCCATCCCCTCAGCCCGATTCTTTTCTTGATTGTATTGGATCATTATCTCCCTCCAACCCTGCTTGATTCTCTTCTTCTCTAACTTGTGGGCTAGCAGCACTGATTTAAGTTTATCAAGGAAGGGCTGCCTCAGTGATGTTCTGAGGTCAGCCATTCCTCCAATCGCATCCCTCTTGATGTAAGCATTTTTCTTCATGGCTTGAAGGAGGGTGCAGTATGGAGGTCTAGGGTTGAAATAGTCTAGTAATATGGGCTGCTCAGCACTGAAGGAAGGGCCAGCTAACAATGATGGAGGGATGGATGGTGGCATGAGTGGGGTGGGAGTAGGGGGTATTATGAGTTCTATCACCTCAGGGTCAGTTTGGGTGGAGGCATTTGTAAGGGTAATTGGAGGGATAATAGAAACAGGTTCAATGGGTGCAACAATAGCAAGTGTTGCTGCTATGGTTAAGAGAGGGTGAGATTGGGGTGGGGTAGGTAAATGGGTAGGTAAGGGGACAAATGGTTGTTGGGAAGGATGGGTTAAAAGTGACAATGTGGATTGAATGACTTGTAATCTGGTTTGAATGGAGGCCTGGTTTTGGAGGGTGGAGTTCATGGATTGCAGATTGGCCACAATTGGTGATTGGGTTTGGGTATTCGCCATCACATGGGCTTGAAGGGAGAGTAAGAGGTTGAGGATATGGGGTAGGGGGTAGGGGGTCAGGGGTTATAGGTGCAATGGGTTGGATGGGTTGAAATGGGGAAGTGGGTGCATGTTGGAAGGTGGTGGTGTGGATAGAGCTAAATTGATGGGGCTGTGGTGAAGCATGAGGAGGGATGAAATAGGGAGGGTGAGGTGAGTCTGGTAGAGGGGTGAACTCATATTTGATGTCCTTTATGATAGAGGACATCATAGCTGAGTATCCCTCTTCTGAAAAAGGGTTTTGGTCATGGGTAGGTGAGGAAGGGATGGATTGGCCTAAGGGTTCAAGGAACTCAGGTGGAAAAGGTGTTGAGGTTTCAATGGGCTGAGGGGGGTGTAGTGGGGAGCTGGTGGAAATTTAAGGATGGGAGACTCAGGTTCAGAGGCTTGGGCTATTGAGGGTGGTGGTAGGCCAATGGTTGGGTCTGGGATAGTTGTGGTTTTAGGAATTGGGATGGTTTGGGAGATATATGTGGGTTGGGGCTCTGTGTGGGCTTTGGTTAATGTTCGTTTCTTTTTATAGGTGGTCTTCACAGGGGGCTAGGGTGAGCTGGGTAAGTAGATAAGGGTACAGGTATGGGTAAGGTCTCGGTAGGTATGATGTGTGGTAATAAGGTTAAGGTGGTTGTGGCTGATGTGATGGGCAGAGGTATAGATAAGGGAACTATTAAAGGTTGTGAGGCTTGGTTTGAGGTAGTAGTGGCTGGCATGGAGGTTGAAGGGGTGGATGGTGAGGTAATGGTTTCAGATGTGGAGGTGGTGGATGCTGAGGTGGGGGCTGCTGAGGTAGCAGCAGCTGCTTCCTTCTTCTTCTTCTCCTTGGCAATCATGGTGCCACTGCTACCTCATTGCTTTTTGCCATATTTTATGGGGTTCAGGGCAATGGTTTCCTCATCCATTTGAAAAGGAAAGCCTCCAAGCTTTAGAAAGGCTGTAATGAGCCTGCAGTAGGGGAGTGAGTGAGGTTTCTTCTTAGTCTTCACCTTCTCATGAACATCCTTCATCCCCTCAAAAATTAACTTGGCAGCATCCAAGTAGTGATTCTTGTGGAAGGAGAAGAGTGCATCAGAAATGGGAGACCTCCTCTCCTGCTCATGGCCAGAGCAATACACATTTTTCCTCAGCATCCCATTCATAAATTTGAGGTTGGGGTGCATATCTCTCTTCCTGATGAACAGCCCAGAGGTTGTGATCCCCCCAGTCAACTCCTTAGCAATTTCTTCGATTGTGGCTATCAAAGGAGGGGCCAAGCCACACTCTGGGCTATACTTTACTGGTATCCCCAGTATTTCAGCTATGGCTGCACTAGTCTAGGGAAGACTAGCTGCATTGGGGGCCTCAACAGGGGTAGTAGAGTTGCCTTGGTTAGGTACTCCATGGAGGCAGATGTCTCTGGTAGCTCCTCAAAGAAAACTTTATCAAAAATTATCTCTGCCTCCAGTTTAATGGCAGCCACTCATTCAGAGGGGGTTCTAAGGTATGCAGTATCCTCCTCCTCTTCAACTGTAACCTCAGGGACCTCTTGGGCCACTTCCTTACCCTTTTTCTGTTTCTTCTTAGATTTTTTAGGGTTTTTGGTAGGTGGGTGCTCTCTGGCCCTCTACTTAGGAGCAGATTTCTCTTTGGCTTGGGCACGAGAGGCCACAACCTTGCCCTTCTTTACTGGGGCTGCCCTCTTATCAGTTGGTTACTCCGCTTGGGGCTCAACAGTGGGTGTAGGTACCTCAGAGGTCTCCACAATGGAGGCCTCTACAATCCTCACTGATTTACTAGTTGCCCCAGGGCTGTCAGTATGTGGAGGGTTCAGCATGGAAGCTAATGTATCTAGGAACTTTGAACTTTTAGCCATGGCTACTCAATCCTTCAAAATTAGGGTTGTAAACTGACAGATTCTATTATGTACACTTCACAAATACAAAAGCACCTAAATTCCTCTCTACTTAACTCTAAATTACTATCCAATCAACCCAACAAAGAGAGAGTGAGAAATCTTACCAAATTGAAGCTAGGGTTCCACCTCACATGTTGCACAAAGGTTCAAATATCCCCAAATCGAGTTCAAAGTGATCAGGAGGTGATGGGGAGTAAAATGATACGAGCAAACTGTCTGAGGTGGAGTGGATTAGGCTGTAAAGAAGAAATAAGAAAAGTGGGAGTTTGGTTTTTGCTCAGTGAAGGCTTAGGGCAAAGAGATAAAATGGAGAAAATGGAGAAATCGCGGGGTTTATAACGCTGATCTCGTGCCTCACGTGGCTGTCTCCAGGTACTCGCGAGGTACATTTCTCGCACACTTAACTTCCAACCTCACGAGAAGTGTTGTCGCAAAGATGAACAGTGCCTCGCGAGGTCATAAAGTCTCTAAATCTGGGCCTCGCGAAGTCACTTCGCAGAGCTGAATCTGGGCCTTAGCGCGTGAGGCAGTTTTTGCATCCCTCGCGTAGCTAGTAGCAAGGCCTTGCAAGGCTTAGAATGAGTGAATTTTGTTCTTCGCATAGTTCCATATTGTTTCTAAGCTAGAGCCTCGCGAGGCTCACTATCAGGCTTCAACAGGTGCCTTTTGCTCGCGAAGCTCTCCGCGGTACAAAATCTTCATTAGAACTCCGTGAGAAAGCTTCAAGTGGCTCGCGAGTGTGAAAATGAGGCCATAAAACCTCGCGAGAAAGCACAATTTAGCCTATTCATTGCTGGCACCCTGATATGTGCATCTATACTGGCATGCACCAAATTTCTTCCCTACTCACTCCTTTCATCATGATTATCTCAGTGCCCATTAGCAAGATATGTACCTCAAGCATTCAGAAAGCCAAAGATATTCAAATATATGAGATACATGATCTTTACAATGACAGCACCTCAACCACACATCAGCAATGGACATGCTCCTAACATTAGGTCTATGCACAATAAATTCAGATGATAGACATGCACATAATATTATCAACACACAATTCAAAACAGAACAAAACAAACAGGTAATTAACATCACACTAAAGATAGTAATTGACAGATTTCTAAGCACACCAAAACAAAAAGACACATTCAACACATATGGTACACATTTTACAAAGCTGTCAATCATTGAGTAGTGGGGGGTTCATGTAGGTGAATGGTCTAAGGAGGCTCCACTAAATTTTCTACACAAATTTTTAGTCTTTGACCATTCACTTTCATGATCTTCCCAGACATAGGATCCAAGATCTCCATAGCATCAGATGGCGAGGCATGAATGACAATGTAAGGTCCATCCCATCTGGATTTTAACTTCCCTAGAAAAATTTTAGTTTGTAGTTGAAAAGCCAAACCTTAGTACTAGCATTGAAGTCCTTCCTCATTAGCTTCTTCTCAAAGAATGCCTTTAATTTTTCCTTGTATATTCTCGCATTTGAATAGTCTTCTAGTCTCAGCTCATCCAGCTCTGACATTTGCAATTTCCCCGGCATCCAACAGTTTCACTATCTCTTTGAGGACCACCTCTTGCATGTGAGGATTAAGTTTCCTCTGCATCTCCCTTAAGGGTTTTGTACCCTCTTCTAAGTGAATTTTGTGCATGCAAACTAAAGCATCAATGCCTCCAAGATCAGCTATTGTCCACCCCATTACCTTTTTATGCTTCTTGAGAACACTCAATAATTCCTTCTCCTGCTCACTAGTGAGAGGGGAGGAGATAATCACTGGAAGCTTGTTGTTTTGCCTCAAGAAGGTATATTTTAATGTGTCAGAGAGCTATTTCAGCTCCAGCTCAAGGGGACTTTCAATGGAAGGCAGCAAAGGTGCCTTGGTGGTTTGAGGAAGTGGCAGCAATGTAGGTTTCCAACTGGAATGTTGCACTAGGCCCACAGAAGACTCTACTTTGTGTTGTATTCTATCATAAGAACTTGGGCCTCCTTCTCAACCATACTCTAAATATTTTCTAGGTCATCAGCAACATTATCCCAATCCAACAGATTGGATAATTCCTCTTTCACAAGGCCATCTAGTACATCAATTGCACAGTAGTCATCAATGTCCATCTGAGGTTGCCTTACAGCATTGTACATATTTAATTGAGCCTTCATGTTCCCAAAGGTCACGTCATCACCCTTGACCCGCATTGTATGAAAGCATTTGCAATGGCTGAGAATGGCCTTCTAAGGATGACAGGAATTGGAGCTTTACTTTTGCAAGGGTCCATGTCCAAAATAAGGAAATCAGTAGGATAGTAGAACTTATCCACCCCTACCAAAACATCCTCCACCACACCCACAGGTCTCCTCTCAGACCTATCAGCCAGTTGGAGCACAATTGATGTGGATTTCAACTCCCCCAAACCTAGCTCCTCATACACAAAATTTGGGAGCAGGTTCACACTGGCCCCTAAGTCCAAGAGGGCTTTACCAATGGTATGGTTTCCAATTATGCAGGGGATAGTAGGTACATACTCAATAGCAAAAATCTTTTTGGATAATTGCACCCTTGCTTTTCTTTTCTGTGTGCAGAGGTCCTTCAAGAATTTAGCATAGGTAGGGACCTATTTTATAGCATCAAGCAAGGGCAAATTGATCTTGACCTGCTTGAAGGTCTCCATCATTTCATCTATCTGAGCATTTCCCTTATCAAAAGGAGATGGGCCAGCTAATGCATGAGGAAATGGTAGCTGTGGGACTGCTGGTGCCACAGCTGCATGCCTAACAACATCATGGTCAAAATTTAGTTTTTTTCTTTTTTCTTCATTTATTGTTTATTGTTGGGGCTCAACATCATTCCCTTTATTTTGCCCTTGCTAATCCACAATAGGGGATGACTTCTTTGGTTCTTCACCACTCACATTTATTTCATTTTCACTCTCCATGACCTCCTCAGTTGCCCTGCCCACTAAATTATCAACCACCCTACCACTCCTCAGGGTAGTGATTGCATTAGCCTCCTCATGGGTAGAGGATGCTTCTCAAATCATGAACTATCCTTTTGGATTGGCCAAGGGTTGACTAGGCAACCTGCCCTCCTCTCTTTTGTTCAGAGTATTACAGATTTGACCCAGCTGGTCCTCTATTTTTTTAATGCTTTGCCCATGTGAGTTCACAGTTTGGACCAAGTTTCTCAAATTCTGCATAGATGCCAGCATTTTCTCTTCAAAGGAAGCGGATCTGAACTGTTGTGGGGGCAAGACTAACTGATTGGGCTGTGGGGCAAGCAACTAAAAATTTTGTCTTAGTGGGTATCCTTGGTTAAACTGGTGCTGAGGTCTGTATGGAGCTTCCAACTGTTGCTGCTAGGGCTGAGGGTATGTATCTTGTCTCCACCTTAAATTTGGGTGGTTTCTCCATGTGTACCCAATAGGTTGAGGCCCATATGCTAGGAGCGCATTGGCATGCTCCATAACTAAATCAGGGAATTAGTTGGCTGATGGACAATCTTAGAGTAAATGTGTGGGAGTTTGACATATCAGACATGCCTCTTCCACTTGTGCAACCATCTGAGGCTACATCACATTCATCAATTTGTCAAACTTTAAACTCAAATTGTCCACCTTCCTTTCCAAATCATTTTGCACATTAACTTCATACATTCCACCTCTAGGGGTGGACTCTTTCACCAATTTAGTAGGGTCTGGCTGTCATTGCGAGACAGTGACTCCTGCTGCATGGAATTTTCCTCTATAATGTCAAACAACTCCCAAGCCTTGTCAGCTGTCTTGTGGAGGTAACTACATCCACATGAGTCATCCACCATATCCCTACTCTTGGGATTAATTCCTTGGTAAAAGACTTACACCAGTTGCCACTATGGAATTTGATGGTGGAGGCATTGTTTTAACATCTCTTGAAATCTCTCTCATGCCTCATAAAAATCTTCAATTGAGAACTGAGTGATGACAATATGTTTGTCCTCATCTGACTAGTTTTATTCATGGGAAGGAATTTAGCCAGAAATTGGCTTTGGAGGTCACTTCATGTCTGAATACTATTGGCTGGGAGTTTAGAGAGCTAGGTGTTGGCTTTGTCCTTTAGGGAAAAAGGAAAAGTTTTAGTTTGGTGGCTTCAGGTCCCAGGCCAGCAATATTGAAAGTGGTGTAAAGTGCCAAAATTTGGTCAATGTGCTTGTAAGGATCTTCCTTACTGAGCCCATGAAAAAATGGCAACATGCTAATGATGGAGGACTTGATTTCATAGCTTTCCTCAACTAAAGGGAATTGTATGCAAAAGGGAGATGTGTAATCCCCATGTGCATTGTATTCCTTCAAGGGGCTGGTGTATTGTTTCTCAGTCTAAGGACCCTTTTAAACTCAAGGTTTGGAGGTTCCAAGTCAGGGTTAAGGGACCTTCTACCAAACATACACACACAAAGTTAGCAGGTAAAGAAAATGCTCACAGCACACAAAAAATTTACAAACAAAAAAAATCAAAACTACCAGATATACGACTAAACTATTAATAGGGAATTCAACACCAATGGACTAAGCTTTAGGGTAAAAGAAGTGCAAAGAGAGCTAGCTAAACTCTAGCTGCAGCTCTAGCTTTTCCCTACTTCTATTGTTAGAGTCTACAAAAATTCTACAAAAATCAATAGTACAATTTATTCTATTTAAGGCACAACGACAGAATCTTCTAAACTGAAATATAATACAACTCAGGTCTACTAGAAAGATCAATGTCCCTAACAGCGGCGCCAAAAACTTGTTGGTTTTAGTTTCTGCTGCTTCTTTTTATTATAAAAATGATAAAGATAAAATAAAGGAAGTAAAACAAAATAATACAAAATGGGGAATGAATACAACACAAAACCAAATAAAAAACCTATAAGAATTCACGGTCAATTGTAGCAAGTTTTAAGTAAGAGTTCGTCCGACAGAGAAATTGATCTAGAACCCAAAATGGGCTATAATAGTAGGCCTCCAGATCTGGCTACAGATCTGACAATCCTAAAGAAAGGGAGTTGGGTGTCACAACTACACTAAATTACCTACTAAAAGAAAAGAAATAAAGTGCAGTACTATCCTGAGAAAAGATTATGAAGAAGGTGGTGATGGTGTATTAAAATAAAGATTAAATGGTGGGAAGTAAACTACTAGGCTAAGTTTAATTCAGTTTTGTAACTCAGATCTAGATCTGCTTCTGCAGGAATCATTGCTGAAGTACTATCAAAAACCTCAGCAGGGAAGAAAAATCCAACTCACTCTTGTGATTCAACCTAGTCCCTTAAGGCTATAACCTGTCCATTTTAATGGTCACAGACTATCCAATAGGGAGGATCAAAGCACATGAAGAAAATCATAAAACCAATCTGATCAAATGGAGTAGGCTGATCTTAAGGCTATAACCTGTCCACTTAAATGGTCACAGATTATCTAATAGATGTTCTCCACCTAACTAATCAAATTAGAACACTAAAACTATTGCACAGACTATGTTTGCCAGGCTACAAGCTCCACATATCTATTACAGATCTGGCAGACATTCATAAGAGCAAATAGTTCTTGAAAAACTAGTGGAGACCACAATTGTCTAAGGGCTATTTGGGGACTTAAAAGCAGCTGGTCATTGCTACAGAAGGCCTGCAATGACCCAATTCACAAGTTTGTAATCACTACAGAGAAATTAGATCTAACATCTGATATTGGTCAAGTAAATCAGAGGGGAACTAGTTCCTGCAACAACCTCTCACAAGGCTACAAGCTCAAGTGCAGAGGAGAAGAATCCTTCTCAGATTTGTGGCTTGGAATCACCCTAGGGCTATAGTCTGTCCACTTAAATGGTCAGAGGCTATCAACAGAGGTTATCCACAAGGATCTGAGAAGGAACATGTAAATTGTTGCTGCCACCATGGTCCTAGGGCTACAAGCTCAAGCTTCCATGGGTCTTTCAATTAGCTCAAATCCTAAATGCATGCTATAGCCTGAACAAAACTACTAGCAAATAGAAAAATAATAGATTAAATGAACATTTAAAGCACAAATTCCATTTATCAAAATTACCTACAATGTAGTTTCTCAAGGCAGCAGCCTTGTGCACAATAGCCCTTCACAAATTCCAAATTATTTACATGACCCATTACAAAAGTAAATAAAACTGCACCTAACTGCTTACAAAGGATTTAGCCAGTAAGTATTGAGCTAAGAGAGAAGGAAAAATAGAAAAAGAAGTGATCAAACCTAACCCTAATTTGGTTGAGCTCACCACAGACAAAGGTTGAAGGAGAGATTATGATTATAAGTTACAAGTACAGCTTATATACTCAGTCCCTAATGCCTTGGCTCAGAGAAGAGTAAACTCTAATTTCTCTAGCAGATGTGGTACTATTACAACCCTTGGATTCCTTGACATGTGTGCCTCAGGATCCAGGCCTCGAGATGCTTGCCCTAGACCTGGGAAAATCCCTAAAAGGTCCTTAGAACTAAGACTGAGAAGTGGAGAGCTTGAGCTATGCGAGGCTGCCTTCTGCATATTAATTCTATTATGCAGTGGCATTTTACTCTTTAGTTCCTTTACACAGCTTATTGAGTCCTCGCGAGGTAAGAATTAGCTTGGAAGGTTTGTTCACTCGCGCAAGTGGACTTCGCATTATCGCGTAGCTGATCTAGCTTTGAATGCACTGGCGTGAAAGAGTTTGCACTGCTTGGCTTATTCGTATAGAAGAGCTTCAAAATCTCCTGTCATGAGGTACTCGCACAGATGCCTTTATATCTCGCTCGACAAAGGGTTGATATTCCAAGCACACGAGAGCTACGCGAGAGAACTTCTAGAGCTCTCTCTCTTCTAGATCCACCTGAGACCTTCGCGAGTTAGCTATTATTCTTTATGTAAATTGGCCTCGCGAGATAGCGCGTTCGATTAATATAACCCTTGATCCTCGTGAGAACTTTGCGAGCTAGATTTCTAAAGGCTAAGTGTGCGAGAGCTCCACGAGTTCTTTAAGTGTTGATTGTAGCTGAAGTGCACAACTGCTATGTGAGTTCCCTTGTGCTACATGTCTTAGCTACATGAGGAAGCTTTGCTAGTGAATTAAACTGCGTGAGGTAGCACCTCAACTATGCGAGATAAGTCATTTGTTCCTCTACTGCTATGCTCATGCTTCTGTTGCAGCTTCCTCCCCTCTCATCTATACTTCTTTCATCTATTAGAGTTCCTTGGTCCATCATGACATGCAAAATAGTCACCATGGTGTTCCATCAATCTCTAGCTCAGCTGTTATCCTTGGCTTGAATTCTCTCTTCATGGCACCAAAGGCATGGACTTTTTGTTAAGCTGCACAAGTTATTACTAATCTACAAAACAAGATAAACAATAGTTATTAGTCAGCTTCAAGGTCCACCAAAGGCTAGGTTAAGAGGTGAAAAGTGGTGCTTTTTTGTGAATAACATACATTCATGAGGTGTCGAAGAAGATCATATTCTTGGCCTATTTCCAAGGTAGGTTCCTTGCCAGGTCTGTGGGCTCTGCATCCGTTTGGTTGAGATGGTTGCGGCACTAGTGTCAGAGCCGGTGGTAAAGGGATTACTTGTGGTGGAGGAGGCAGGTTCACCCCTCGTTCCTTGATATCCTATCTGACGGCTGAGCATCAAGGTTCCACTTCTCTTGGGGGAATGGTGGCAGTGGGTAGTTGGTCCTTGATTTGAGGACTGGGCATGTCGGTCGTTGACCCTGGAAAGAACTCGCTACAGCATTCATTGTGAACAGAGTGAAGTTTGATGAAGGAATCAACAACGGAGCTATGCCATCCCAAGGCAGGAGAAATTAGGTATAATCTTCCTCTTCTAAGAAGGCAGAGATCAACGCTTCCTCCTTGATGGATTCCTCTTGCTGTGTTACCTTTGCGCCTGGCAGATGCTCTTTCGCGACTTCATGTTGTTGACTGAGAGTGTTTTGGGTGAGGTTGTCTACCCATGTCATGATCTATTCTACAGTTTGAAGAACATGATCCTCATATTTACGTTCATAATTGCATGGGGGAGCTACATCTAACTTCGGAGGTGCGGAGGGTTCTATGGGCCAGAGAGTCGGTCTTCGAGTTCTAAATGACTGGACTCAAATTCGAGTGAAGTTGGGGTACGGTGGAGGATTTGGAGGTTTGATTCTGGTTATGAAGGTGGAGGGGGGTGGTTAAATAATGGGAGGTCTAGAAGGATTGCCTAGACGAGTTGAAATGTCTAGAAGGCTTGCACAGGTGATGAGGGTAGATGGGTGAAGAGGGAGTTGGATCGAGAGATCCACTATAGTGACGTGGGCGACCGATCCGTGGTTGTGATTTAGCATGGGATTATTGATGATCCCTAGGTTTTAAGAAGGCTTATGGTTGTTCTGTTTAGAATTTCGAAGGGATTCCCGATCGATTTGGTTCCGATCATTCATGTCATAGATCATGTCTCACAACACTCAGCAATCTTCTAGATTGTGTCCTGTGTACCCATGGAAAGTGCAAAACTTACTATAATTGAGGTTGGTGGGCCATGGCTGTGGTCATTCTGGTGGAAAATGAATGAGGTTTTAATCACTAAGGAGGTGAAAGATATTGGGAATGGTGTTAGGCAATGGAGGATAGTGATCACATTTAGGTTGATAGGGGTCTCTAGTCTGATGATTAAAGTTCTCGGGCGAGGGTACATTGTTGTAGCCCTGGGTATTAACTAGCCGATTGCGAGCGGTATTCTAGTTTTGGTGAGTATTTTGGTTAGGGTACTGGTTCTGATTTTGTTATTGGTTGGGGTACCGCTACTAATTCTGGTTTTGGTATTGACCCTAACTAAAGTTCCTTCTCTGATTATTTCTATTTCCGGAACCTTGACCTTGGTTGGCGACTATGTTGACCTTCTCGGAGCCAAGGGCTTTCTTATTATTTCTCGGCTTTGAATCACTCGAAGCAGTAACTTTTGATGCCACCATTGAAAAGGTGAGGTTTCCTCCCTTTATGTGTCGCTGAATGCGACTGGTGCGCAGGTGAAGAGTAGCGACGTTTTAAAAATCGCTTATGATAAGAGCGCTTCAGAGAGGCTCCTTGGCGTTATCTATGATGATGCTGATTGCATCCTTTTCTTTCATTTGGCTTCTCATGCGGGCCGCAAGATTTTTCCAGCATGATACGAAGTCTGTGAAGTCTTCTTCAGGCTCTTGTTTTGTTGTCATTAGGTCACTAAGACTAATAACTTCTTGTATCTGGTTCTTGTATCTAGGAATTGTCCGGCCAAATCATCGAATGCATCAATCTTGTGCAGTGGGAGTCCGGCGAACAAGTCAAGGGCTTCCCCTTTGAGTGACCTCTGAAAGTGGTGTATTAGAAGCCCTTGATTATCATGAATGGGCTAGCAATCATTGCAAAACAATGCCTGATGGTGATTTGGGTTCCTGGTGCTATTGTATTTACTGAACTTTGGGGGTTTGAATCTCATAGGTAGGTTAAATTTGAGATCTCAACAGAAATTATCGAATCTGAAAGACAAGCTAGGGTGACTCTTCTTGGCCATGTACTCATCGAGCATCTTGGGGAGATCCTCTACTTTTACAATGGCATCTTGTTTGGTTGTCTCTACCTTGGGGATCGCTGTTGAGGAATGTGTGAAGTGTGTGCCTTGTCGGTGACACGTGCGGTGATACTGTGCTTGGAGTAGGTGGTGGTTTTTTTTCCCCTTGTTTCTCTCGTTCTTCACGCTCTCTTCATTCTTTGATGATCTCATACACAACAACTAGACTTGGAATCAATTTTTCAGCCTCTTCCCCTCCCCTTTGTAGTTTCTAGATGTTGTGCTCCACAAGTTGTCGGGCGGTGAAGTTCTGGCTGAATCCACTTATGTCATTGTTACTCGTGCTCAGGGAAGTGGGAGGAGGTTCCTCACTGTCGGTCATATTGACTTTTGGGTTGTATCGAGCTAAGTCCTAAGACGGGTCTTTGTCATATACGGGATTATAATAGTATCCCCATAACGATGGATCACCAGGATTTATTCTTTGTATGCCCGACATCTCTAATCTTCGGTGGATGTTCATGTACCCTCGTGGTACTCTTAACAATATGAATGTGAAAAGAAATGGAGAGAAGGAGAAACTATATATAAAATAGAAACTTAACTAAGAAAAGGTGACTTTGGGGATAATACGTCCCATCGCAATAACCAGTCTGTTGGTATGCATTTTTCTGGGTTCCTTTCAGTCCCTGAGAAGAGTGGCCCAATTTGGTCCAAGTGGACTCTGGCAAAGGCGATAAATTAAGAGATATTAATTTATCAAAATAAAAGATAAATTCTAGGGTGAAAATACCTGATTTATTGTGATTGCTAGCTGCAGATATTTATCGGCACTGCAACACGTCACTGATCACGCGAGTGGAGATATGGGTTGTTCTCTTTACTGAATCGTCGGTTTGTCGACGTCAGCAGCACTGGGTCACCTGCAAGCTTAGTTATATAGTTTCCTAATTCTACTTTGAGTTTACTTACTCAGATTCTCCTATTCTCACTAGAGGTCTGATTATATCCTAACACTACTTGGGGAATTTGATTAATTTTAATTTCCTAATTCGACTAGGAATCTAACTAATTTAACTTCCTAATTCTACTGGGAATCTAATTAACTAAGGTATTCTAATTTTATGAAGAATTTAATTAAATTAACTGCTTAGAAATCTAATTAATATTAATTTCCTAATTATACTAGGAATCTAACTAATAAAAATATCATAATTCTACTAAAATTCTAATTAATAATAAAAAAAGGGTTTAGGCCCACTATGCAAAGGAGGATCGGCCCTGTTCCCAGGTACCCTCCGTAAGCTCCCTTAGGCAAATTGGATGGCTAGGGATTATTTTGAAAATAATATGGATTGAGAAGTTGATTTTGAATTTGAAGTTAGAGATTTGTAGATTGAAGACTGAAAACTTTAAGGATTGTAAATTAAGGCTGAATATTAAAACTAAAATTAAAGAACTTGAATTCGAAGTTAAGAACTAGAAAACTGAAGAATCTGAAACTAGAGTTTAGAGACTAAAACTTAGGACTAATTCTAAGAAATAAAATCTAAAATCAAAGATTAAAATCTAATATTTTGAATTTAGAAATATAAGACTTGAGATCTAAAGCCTAGAAATTAAGAATTTAAAATCTAGAACAACAAACTTGAAGCTAGAATTGAAATTTAAGGATTAAAATCTAACGACTGGTTCTAGAAGCTAAGAATTAGAACCAGAAAATTAAGAACTAAATTGAAAAAAAATTAGAACTGGTTCTAGAAATTAAGAACTAGAACCAGAGATTAAAAACTAAGAACTAAAACTAGAATTTAAGAACTAAAAGCTAGAACTTAAGAACTAGACTCTAGAACTAGAAGAAAAAAATTAAGAATTAGAACTAAGGGATTACCTGAGCACCGCAGAGAAGGATCTCGAAATCCTAAGCTTGAAGGCAAGGAATTCAAAACTTGAGAATTGATGTGTTGTGATGTATTTTTGGGACGAGGTAAAGGGGTTTATTTATAGGTATTTGGCCAATTACGCGCCCTGTGGGGTGCGCTTAATTAGTCGATGAAATTGAATTACGCACCATGTACCTGGCGCTTAATCACTTTTAGTCGGTGACCGACTCAGTGAGTGACCGACTGACTGGCTCAGCATGATGTCCTTGTTCTAGTCGAATAGAACTAATTGCGTGCCCTGCCTAGCACGTGCAATCAATTAAGCACCCTTTTTCAAGTGCCTAATAGGGAACTTAGGCAGTCTAATGAACTAGTTGTCTGGTCTAAATTGGAGAAATTACACGTCAGTGTTGTGGCGCGTAATCGATTGCACTCCCTATCCTAGGTGCATAATCGAGACCTAAAGTGGTCCGCAATAAGAGAAGACTTGGTCCATGTTGAACCAATTGCGAGCTAGCTATGGGGCGTGCAATCTAGTTTTGCGTGCTGAACAGCGCGCATAATTCAGGATTCTTCTCGAGTTTGAGTTGGGTCCGAGCCACAGGGCTATTGTTTCAGCCTAGGTCTCAACCATGTACTATTGTTTCAGTGCATGGTCCCCGTATCAGGGTTTTAAAGTCTTCGGAGAAGTCAATCCTTTTCTAGAGATCGTGGGTAAGGTCAAAGGTTGACCGAACAGATTTGTATGCTCTGAGAGGGCAAAATTGGGGTGTCTACACATTGGATAGATTCATGTGATCCTATAGCTCACAACAATGGTCTCCCATATGCTTGTCTCATGTGTGGACATGGTCATCCCAGAATTCCAGCATCCAAAATAAAATAAAACTATAAAACTATGGCAAAATTTTAATACAACAAGAATAGAAACCTAGACAAAGGGCTAGACCAAGACTTTACCTTAGCTAAGCTCCTTGATTGTTGTTTTGCTTCAGTTCTTGTGGTTAAAAGGGCTGGGATGAGGCCCAAATAAATATATGTGAGATTAGGAGGTGTGGGGAGTAGAGTGGTGGTGTTGGATATAAGATTTGATGGTTGGATTTATGGGGCAAATTTTCTAGAAGCTAGGGCTCTAATGGAGGTTTAATGGAGGTGGAAGAGAGGTAAAAGATGGATAATGGTTTGAAAATGAGGGGTTCCCTATGGGAGCCAGTTTTTGCAAGGGATAGGGAGACAAGGGGATGCACAATGGTGCCATGTGGCACCTCAATTCTTCCCAATGTATTCCTCTCATTCCCTAGGTTCACTCTCTCTCCTCCTTTTCTCAATGACCCCCTTTGTCTCCATTTTTCAACCACACACTCCAATTTGACTTATATTTTGTGGTCTTCTAGGTCCTCATTTCATGTGACTGTCCAATTTCTCAAAGATCTTGTGGTGCATGCAACATATTCCATCTTACACCTTATATTTCCCTAATGTAAAATGGGTGGTGTAAGATGAGTCAAACCTTGGTCAAATTAACCAAGGGGCAAGATTTGCTAGAGATTTGTAATTCCCATTTTCTAATTATAAAAATTAGATATTTATTACACTAATGCCCTTAGGCTTTTGTTGGAACTACAAGAAATGCCACTCCTTTGTGGCAATCACAAACACATTACTCTATGTGTTAGTACATCTCAAAGCATTTATTTTATGGCTCAATCTTTGACTCGAGGTATCTAAAAATCCCAAGACAAGTTTTAAAATCCGATCCGTTGGTGATGATCCTCTCATCACCACCAAGGTTCAGGCCTAATTCGGTTCAAACCTCGGGTCAAAGTCTGTCAATGCAATTATCTGGGGTAAATTTAGGGCATGAGATGTGGTGTGTGTTTTACTAATTTTCTAACACACCCATCCAATTAAATGGGGTGCTGATCATCCACATAATTTACCAATTTATTACCCTTAACTTATTGTTACTAGAACTTAGTTTGTTACTAATAAGTTGTTGATGTGCAGATATTAAGGAAAAACACTAAAATAGAGTCAAAGTGTTAATATTCATCAAAATAAACTCATTAAATAGTAAAAATGATAATATAACCAAAAGACGAATCCTCACTTACTAGAAAGAGTGAAAATTTGTTATTTATGATTTTCCAAGAGTGAGAGACTATGAAAGCCAAAGAATCGTTATTAACGATTATCCAAAAGAAGCACTCATGGAAGTACGATTTTCCAGTGAATCGTCTGAATTGTCATAAGAGTAAGCAGTGTGAAGATAAAGAATTGTAATTTATGATTTTCCACAAGAGAAGAGATAGAAAATCATTATTAGCGACTCTACAATTGAAGCTCAACCCAGTGTTACTGATCATGTGAGAATTTCTACCGCCATATGCAGAATTAGAAGGGTTCTACAATTAGAAGTTCTACTGATTACAGATCCGAGAAGATTGATAAAGAAGATTTTTAGAACTCTATTGCTGAAGATTAAAGAACATTCTAGAAGCATCAACCATGGAAAGCAAGAAAAGAATTAGAAAATTAGAAGTAGAATTGTATTAGGATAGTTTAATTTCTTTTAATAGAATTAGAAGTTTTGTAAACCGACCCCTTATGATCTATAAATAAGAGGGCTTGGTATAGGAATAGGTATCAAAGAATTTCAGCATCAATTGACGTCTAAGGTTGGATTTTCTTCTGATCAGTAGTGTAATATAGTTAGAATAATTTGGATATTCAAGGTTCCTCGATCACAATTGACGATTGGGATTGAGAGCTGAAGATTAGTGTAGATATCTGTAGTTTCTCAGAAGCAATTGACGACTGCAGCTGAGGGGTGAAGGATATAATTTTGATTATTTATTTTAGTTTAGAATTTATTTCTTTGTAAACATCTTCAAGTATTGATTTGAATTGACGACTCAGGTTGAAATTTGCATATTAGCGTAACGGTTTTACTTTTCCATCTTCAGTTTTCTAGAGTTTGATTGACGGCCAAATTTTTGGTTGATTGTTGATTAGATTAAATCTGTATTGATAGGATTTTAGTATTGATTGGCGCCTAATGCTAGAAGAATTGATATATGGTGCAATGGTACTGTTTAATTTTATAAATATCCAATAGCAGAAGATTGTGATTGACGACTATAATCTGAAGTTTGAGGATTAGGATTCATTTAATGCACTTTAGATTAAGAAAATTCTTTATTCTTATTTCTCCTATAGTTTAGGAATCTTAAAAGATAAATATAAGTTTTCAGAAAACTAGATTAACAGTAATATATCTATCTTCGTGGGAACGATCCTATACTAGCTCTATAATTTCCATTGTGCGCTTGCAATATGTTAAGACTTAATTAGATACACATATAAGTAGCGATCAGGTTTTTGCTGCCACTGCTGGGGATAGTTCTATATTATCTTTTAATTTAGGAAAACAAGTATTTATCTTTCTCCTTTTATATTTTGTTATATTTTTATTTTCTTTGATCACTTCTTAATTCTTTTTACAGGTTTATTCAGAGTATCAAATCAAATTTTCAACACATTTGAGGGCCCCAGAAATTAGAAACTCATATTTGCTCCTCCCCCTACTTGCTAAAATAAAAAATAGATAATATTAAAAAATAAAATCAAATGTTCTAACTGAAGTGTTTTGTCACTAACTCCATTCATTATGACACACAACAGTCAAAACATGCCTAAGACCATGGGGGGATACTATGCATTGACACCTCTTACAACCCCCTCATGCTTCCAAATAACCCATACCGCCGGTAATGAGACTTTTGAAATCATGCCCACTGTATTTCAAACACTTCCAATATTCCGTGGGCTGAGGGATGAAGACCCTTATTCGCATTTAAGACAGTTTATAGAAGTGTGTAGCATTATTCGAATAAAAATTTTGCTTGAAACATCTATTCATCTAAAGTTTTTTTCATATTCTCTTAGAGATGAAGCAAAGCAGTGGATACATTCTTTGCCTCAGAATTCGTTCACTAATTGGGAGGTATTGAAACGAGGATTGTCATGAAATACTTTCCAATACATAGAACAAATCAAATCTGGTACCTTGTTAGAACTTTCCACCAATTTCTGAATGAATCTCTTCAAGAGGGATGGATGCCCCTTAATGATTTTTTATACATGTGTCCTCATAATGAAGTCACCCGTTGGCAAATAGTCATCACTTTCTATGAATGTACAAACCCGACACATGGTTGATGTTGCCTCTGGGGGGATGTTCCGTACTCTGTCTACTAAGGCTGCGTGGGAACTCTTTGAGAACTTTAACGAGGAACCAGTGCAATGACAAGCACTGGGGGAGGTTGAATCAAAGACCTTAAAGAGTATACCTCTTAGGCAGAGAGGACTATACAAATTAAAGTCAATGATGAATTACCTTCCAAAATTAAAACTTTGGAAGACAAAACTTCAATCTCTGGTGGGTGTAAAATCGTACCTAACATCTCAACAAGGACAAGCCTGTGAACCTAACCACGGCCTAACTCAAGAAGTTCCTCAGCACCCTCCTGTATTTTGCCCCACACAAACCCAAGACCAAACTGTAGTGGAGGAAGCCTTGTCGCAGATAGCCGATAGCTGGCTGCAACATGGCCGGATTCAAATGTAGTTACTCAATAATCTCCTGGAATCCATTACACGGTTAGACCTCAGGTTGAGAAATTAACCATTTTGGCTAACTTAAGAGAGAAACTCTTCTTCCACATGGTCAGTTGGCACCCTAGGAGGAAATACTTTTATGGGCGGTACATCAACTCCCATTGATCATTATTAAGCTCCTTCTAAACCTGTCGAGCTACCGATGCATCCGTAGCATTTTCGTAAACCTTTTCAATATACAATTTTAAGTGAAGGATTAGTTCAACATGTATTACGAAAAATCATAGTGATCACGATTTCTCGTAACTATCGTACAATCCTAGCGATTACGATTATTAAATGAAAGCATTAATTTGATCACGTATTTTGCTATCGTATGGGCACGACCTCGATAACAAAGGCATCTACGCTTCGTAGACACGTCTTTCAACATTAATCAAAATACCAACCGGGTACATTCTTCAATGCCGGCCATAACCTCTATTTATGGCGACTATTTAAATCCTGGATCGCTTATAAATAAGGAAGTACACCTCCAACAACTTCATTCCGTTCTTTTTGCATCTTTCTTCTACTCCCAAATTTTTTTACCATGGCGAATCTACCAACTTGTTCTGAAATATGGAGGCTTTTACCCGCCTCATGCAACGCCATGAGGAGGAGATTACTGCAGTCCTAGAAGAAAGAGGGCGGATAATTAGTGAAATCATCGCTCTCTTCTCCTCTCTCCCTATTTCAGACTAGACCAATGAACCACCGCCTTCATCCCCTAATCATTCCACACCACCATCCCCTCCTAAATCTTCTTAAAACATCCTTTTCCCTTTTCTATTAGACGTATCCACCATAGGAGAGTGTCCTTGTTTCTTTTGGAGCAACGAATTTTGGATAGAAGCCAAGGGTCGATCTTTATCGATGAAGATTTATATCTTGGACGTTGCTGCCGGTGTCTAGTTAGATTAGTGCGTGTCTAGATTTTTCCTAGGATTATTTTCTTTAATGTAATTAGTTTTTAGAAATTAGTTTTTAGTTCTTTCTTTTTATCTTTGTACATATACAGTAATATATAAAATTTTCTTTTTAATTTTTCTTGTTACTAACCTACTAACTTTTATTTTTTGATACTAACCACTAACATTTTTGTTATTTTTGTCTTTGAGATATAAAATCATTGTGTTTTCCTCAAGTTTGGGGGAAATATTCCTTACAGAATTTTTTTTCACAACCAGTAAGAAATCAGAGATAACAATAATTTTTAGGTAAAATTTTCTATATCCCCTATTTTTGCGCCAATGAGGGCATTGTTCGATTTAAGTTTGGGGGGGATATACATTTGTATAAATTAGTTTAGTTTATTTTTGCATAAATTATTTTTCTGTTTCTATTTTCAGCAGTAGTTTAATTTTTTTTTATTTAACCATCACATGTGAATATGATAGAAAATTTTCAATATGAAATTTTTATGATCCATCATAGTGAAAAGTTCAATAATCATAATGATAGAGCAGTTGCAATTCATGTTTAGTCTCCTCTGAGCACTATATCAAAAAGATGAATGTTTGAAACTATAAATTAATTTAAGCTGCAAACATTTAGAATACAGTTTCAAAAATATATACCAAGTGAGCTTTAGAGCCATATTCCTCTTTTATTCAGAGAGACTGCTATCCATTCAAAATTTAAATTATATAAAAAAATTTATTTTGAGAAATCTCATATATCTAAAATTAGAATCGAAATATTCTGTGATTATGAATATTTGTTTACTTTAGAACTATCTATGAAATATATCAAAGCAATGTAACATCCACTCTAGTAAATTGTAAAAATGATCAAAGGCCATCTTTTGATAAATCAGAACTAAAAAGCCAAAATCCTAGAAAATCGTATCCTTTGAACCCATATTAGAAGCTTAAACCAAATTTTCTTTGTACCGTGATTTTATAAATCCTGAACCATATATTCTACCTAAAGCTTTCAACCTTTAACCCTTACAATTTTCTGAGAGTTTAGAATACAAAAGAAGGGTAGAAGAAGGAGTGAAAGGAGTATGAGTTAAAAAAGAAATAAGGGATATGAAGAAAAGGGTACAGTAGAAGAAATTATGAGAATATGGGAAAAGAATGAAAAATTGTAAAAGAAAAAGATGATTTGAAGAAGTATTGAAAAGAAATCGTAAAATACGATTCTACACAAGAGTTTCCAAACTAAGAAAAAAAAAAAAGGGATTTATAAATATATATATATATATATATATATATATATATGGGAATAAGTTATCCAACTTTATGGATACTTACTGATATTGATATGAGAAGAAGACAAGAAGAAGATAAAAAAGGAAGAGCTAAATTCTCAGAAAAGAATAATTTTGAATCCTATCTACCTTTCTTTGACACCTTCTAAAACCCAAAGCCCCATTATAACCTGAAGGAAAAGACCTTTGTGATTTACGAATTGCAAAAGATTGAGTCTATTAGAGATATATGCTATAGATACTATGAATAAACGGATAAATCATATAAATAGGATTGATTATCCATTCTATGAGATTTCAGTCAAATATCCTTTGAATTTTTTGACAATATTGAGAGAACCCAAAATTTCGATATTCTTTTTGAGAGTATGCCAATAGTGAGAGTTTGGATGAAAATATTTTCTAAATCTGTAGTTTAGAAAAATTTATAAAGAATAAACTGTTCACCGATACGCACACACTCCACGATTTACACAATTGAAATTGTTGAGTTCTGATCAAGGATAATTGCTAGGATGGAAAGTAAAGATAAAATATTTGAAAATTTTGAAAGATCATAACAACTATGTGGTGATTAAATTATTTAGTTTTTAATTTAAATTATTACCTTTTTAAGTTTTGAAAATTTCAGAAATATTTGAAGTTTGTAGGTAACTTCACTGAAAACCTTCAAGAGACTACAACTCCTCCACTGAGGATCACCTAGGGGTTTAAAGGCTTAATGCATCCGCTAAATGCAATCGTGTTCCCTACAAAAGTGGCAATTTAGATTTTTAGAATAAAATAGTTATTTTTTCTTATTTGCTAGGGACTAGCAAAGCTGAAGTTTGGGGGTGTGATCAGTCACATAATTTACCAATTTATTACCCTTAACTTAGTGTTGCTAGGACTTAGTTTGTTACTAATAAGTTATTGATGTGCAGATATTAAGAAAAGATAACAAAATAGAGTCAAAATATTAATATTCATCAAAATGAACTCATTAAACAGTAAGAATGACAATAGAACCAAAAGATGAATCCCCACTTACCAGAAAGAGTGAAAAATTGTTATTTACGATTTTCCAAGAGTTAGAGACTATGGAAGCCAAAGAATCATTATTAACGATTATCCAAAAGAAGCACTCTAGGAAGCGTAGTTAAAGAATCGTATTTTACGATTTTCCAGCGAATCGCCTGAATTTTCATAAGAGTAAGCAGTATGAAGATAAAGAATTGTAATTTACAATTTTCCACTAGAGAAGAGATAGAAAATCATTATTAACGACTCTACAATTGAATCTCAACCCAGTGTTGCTGTTCACGGGAGAATTTCTACTGCCATATGTAGAATTAGAAGGGTTCTACAATTAGAAGTTCTACTGATTACGAATCCAAGAAGATTTTTAGAAGGACTCTGTTGCTGAAGATTAAAGAACATTCTAGAAGCATCAACCGTGGAAAGCAAGAAAAGAATTATAAAATTAGAAGTAGAATTGTATTAGGATAGTTTAATTTCTTTTAATAGAATTAGAAGTTTTATAAGCCAACCCCTTATGATCTACAAATAAGAGGGCTTGGTATAGAATAGGTATCGAAGAATTTCAACATCAATTGATGCATGAGGTTGGATTTTCTTCTGATCAGTAGTCTAACATAGTTAGCATAGTTTAGATATCCAAGGTTCCTCGATCACAATTGACGACTGGGATTGAGAGCTGAAGATTAGAGTAGATATCTATAGTTTCTCAGAAGCAATTGACGACTGTAACTGAGGGGTAATAGATATAATTTTTATTGTTTTTTTTAGTTTAGAATTTATTGCTTTGTAAATATCTTCAAGTTTTGATTTGAATTGATGACTCAAGTTGGAATTTGCATATTAGTGTAACGGTTTTACTTTTCCATCTTTAGTTTTCTAGAGTTTGATTGACGCCTAAATTTTTGGTTGATTGTTGATTAGATTAAATCTGTATTTATAGGATTTTAGTATTGATTGACACCCAATGCTAGAAGAATTGATGTATGGTGTAACGGTACCGTTTAATTTTATAAATATCCAATAGCAGAAGATTGTGATTGATGACCATAATCTGAAGTTTGAGGATTAGGATTCATTTAATGCACTTTAGATTAAGAAAATTCTTTATTCATATTTCTCCCATAGTTTAGGAATCTTAAAAGATAAATATAAGTTTTCAGAAAACTAGATTAACAGTAATATATCTATCTTCGTGGGAACGATCCTATACTAGCTCTACAATTTACATTATGCGCTTGCAATAGGTTAAGACTTAATTAGATGCACATATAAGTAGCGATTAGGTGCCCTATGGGTGCCACCAGTACTAACTAATTTTCTATGTGTTTAAGGTGGGTGCTTTGAGAATTTTGGTTGACCTGACCTCAGGCAGTTAGTCATCTAGCACAGTCAGGTCACACCAGTGTCTAGTCAATAAATTGACCGATATAGAGATCGAGGGACAGGTGTTACAAATAGTCTACCATTCCACTAGGAGGTGACGATAGTGGTGACTCGTATCATGCGGTATTCGAACAGTCTGACCCCCCAACCAAGAGACCTTCGGTGATGCGTAATCTCCCTTCACGGCGGAGAGTGGTCCAAGCCCATCCTCAAGAACCTACCCAATGTGGTCCTCTACCTCTGGTTCTGGGACATAAAGGAAGAGCTTTGATCTTTCTTATGGGTTACTTGATTGCTTGGATGGGTTTCAAACATCTCTTGACACCCTTGTAAGTCAACACCACGCCTCAAACACCAACTACAATAGATTTATAGAGATATTGGAGGAAATGAAGGTAAACAACTTTATCGACATGCCCATGTTTATAGAACTATGTGTTAGGGTGGAACAAACTAGCTCTCGATTGACAGAAATAATCCTCAAGATGGCCCCAAAGCATCACCAAGCATACCTATTTACATTGCTTAGGAGGCCGTGGCCACCTCAATAGCCTTGCCTTTCTTTTACTCTTTAAAATAAACTTCTACATTATCCTTAAATTAATAGGTTGAATGGCACCTCCAACCTTGTTCAATGAAGAATTGATCATCATGTTGATAATGGGTTTCATCATCACTACGACTGTCTACTATTTTACCCTCAGTCCTGAAGGACGGCGACGACACAACTCGATCTTCATTGTACCCTTATATGTCACGGAGACACTTAACTACTATTCAGATATTGCATACAAACTCTTTCCCATGCACACACCTGCATTTAAGAGTTTATGTAATAGCCTAAGGTTGAGGAGTCTCCTACAAGATACACAAAGGATGATGTTCGAGGTGGTCATGGCAACATTCCTTTACACGGTAGCTCAAAATCAAAAGAATCGTGTCGTGCAAGATAGATTTCAGCATTCAAGGTCAATCATTAGCCTCTCCTTTAATAGTGTACTTGTCTCTATTTTTGCTCTCTACCCCGAGTTTGTGAAGCAAGCAATAAGCACCACGCCCCTAAGCTCTTGAACAGGCCTTGGTTGTATCCTTGGTTCAAGGATGTTGTAGGAGTCATCAATGGTACACATGTAGATGTTACGGTTCTGAAGAAAGACTCGCAACGATATCGAAATCGCAAACGAGCAACATCACTGAATGTTTTGTGTTCTGTGATCTTCGATATGCTCTTCCAATATGTATTCCCTGGATGGGAGGGCTCTAGTCCTGACTATAAAGTTTTCGCAAGTGTGCTGTCAAGGCCCCTCAATAGGCTACATGTGCCATAAGGCAAAAACCATCTTGCTGATAGGGCTATTCCAACATACAGGGGTTTCTAGCTCCGCTCCGTAGGGTAAGATACCATATTTAAGAGTTTAATAGCTCAAATCCCCCTGTCACTCCCCAAGAACTTTTCAACAAGCGACATGCCCCCTTGCGCAATATGGTGGAACACACTTTCAGGGTTCTTCAACAATGGTTACCAATACTAAAAAATTGAACAAGATTCTCCATTAAAATACAAGTGAGGATAGTCATTGCATGTTGTATACTTTATAATTATATTAGGATGTATGATGAAGATGATCCATTCTTTGGTGTGCAACCATGGGTTTTCATCGAGCCTGTCGTACGATACGCTCATTTATATAAAAAACTAGAGTCACCACCCGGAGCTTTTAGTGTCCCGGGAAACCTCAAATCAATATTAAATGCACCGAAGTGCCAAATATGACTCTGATTTACTGATTCATGCCAAAGGCTCTCGGATAGGGGCTTCGGTTATCGATTGGGAAGGTGTTAGGCACCCGATCAACCCACTCGAATGCGATCTCTACTTATAGCCAAGTAAAAGACAAAATAAGAATAAAAAGAGCACTTCCTCTTGCCCAAAGGCACTTTGATCCTATTTGTGCCCCTCCGTAATCACCGAGATTTCGACGACGTAACTGCACAAATTCAAGGATTGGGGAAAAGCCAAGAAGGTAGAGTAGAGGGGAGAGCAGGAGCTCTCGAGCCCTTGTAGCATGGTTGTGGACCTTCGTAGGTGTACTTGACGAGCTTATGGTAGCTTGAACGGTTGAAGGATGGGTTCTAACTCCTAAGACTTGACGGCTAAGGGGTAGGAGAAGAGAGCTAGAGAGTAGTTCTCACCTAAACTAAGGGACTTTTGATGGATGATAAGGTCTAAGGGAAGTTTTAAAGTTCTGGAAATTTGTATGGGATTGGAGCAGCAAAGGGGGAAAAGGACTCTCTTAATCTTTTCTCTCTTTTGGAGAAAAATTTCAAGCCATTTGCAAGGGGGGTGCCTCTCTATTTATAGAGAAAGGGTAGGTTAAGGGGTACATAAATGCTAATGGGATTAGCAATTAGGTAATCCTAATATCTAAGGATTCCTAGGGTTTTGGGAGCTTAGATACATGGGAAAGTGGTTCGATGGTAGATGATAGGGTGGGGTTTCAAATGACTAGAGGGTTGTAAATGGGGTAAATGAGGGTGCAACAGTCCTAAAGAAATCGACCTTAAACATTGGGATGGTCAACAAGTCAAACCCCAAAAGTCAAATTCGGGCAAAAACCAGAATTTACTGTAACTAAGTCTGGCGTGTGTATTACACACGCTAGGCATATGTACAGTGCCTGAGAAGTCCACGGCCCGCTGGAGGGCCCATCTATGCTTAGCGTGTTTATTATACACGCTAAGCCACTTCTGTGAAAATGGCCTAGTGTGTATAATATACACGCTAGGCAACATTTCTCCAGAAATGGCCTAGCATTGTATTATACATGCTAAGCATGCCCACCTTCTCGAGAGGTTCAGCCAAAAGCTATTTTTAGGTTCGAAACTTCAGATTGGCCTAACTTTTGATGTATGACTCGGATCGGGGTGATTCTTAGCTTGTTGAAAAGCCGAGATCCTCTACTTTCCAAAGGTATAAGATTTAGTTTCAGTAGAGGTTCCTGCAAGCTTTGGCACACTTTTCTCTAATCATTCTCCGGGAAGGTTAACTACGGGTACAGAGAGGTTAGGAGTAATTCCTAATGGTTTAGGCAAGTTTCTAAGGGTTGTGGAAGGTTCCTAAGGGTATGGAGATGCTATCGGAAGCTCTGGGGTGCACCTTTCTTGATGTATGCTTCAATTGGACCTTGGGCCAAATTTGGGTATCTACAGATGCCCCTCTTTGGTATCCGATCACTAATGATCGAATGCTAAAGACAAGAGACATCCGAAGAGACCCAAGGCAACACTGACGGGTCCACCGTATTCAAAACAAACCTCAAACATCAGGTAGGTAGTTTGGTGAGTAAACGGAAGCCCTGTATATCGAGTAAAACGTTCATTCCTCAAGGCTATCTGTCCCCAAGCGCTTAGTGACATTATTGGGCATAACCGAGACGGTGCGAGTTGTGAACACCCAATATACTGGGAAAAATGTCCTCTTCTCGAGGTGATTGTAGATGTTTGATGTTCAAGTTTCATTGTGAATAAAATAGCTCCGTGAGCGAAGGGGGGGATCGACCCATACCTAATGACTGGCGTGAGACAAAAACGCGAAGGTCCACAGCTTGTGTCCAATCATATGAGGCATTGATTGCCCCTTTTGACTGGCCACGAGTGCCCCTGCGTGAAGCAGGGTTCGAGGTCTTGGGTGAACCCATCGATCCCGAAGTTAATTTTGTACGACAACCCCAGCGGAGTGAATTGATGTCGCAATGCTTTTTAGGAGTGTGTGCCCTTTTTGAAAGTCACATATGTATATATATATATATATATATATATATATCCTTTTGTTATTTTTATGGATTTGTTTATTTTTCTCTTTTTTTTTATTCTTTTTATTTATTATTATTATTGTATATTTACATACATATATATTTATTATTATATATATTTTTTTTCTTTTTCCATGTTTGTTTCGGGATACTTAATGACCCCAAACCATTTATTTTAGCACAGCTTCCCGAGCAGATAAAATGGAGATTGATGCGCTCCTTGGGGGCGTGTGCACCTAAAAAGGCACTAAGGGGATTAAGCCTAGCGTGTGTAATATACATGCTAGGCCAAATCTGGCCAAAATAAGCCTAGCGTGTATATGATACACACTAAGCCAGACTGGGGGGGTTTTTAAATAGTCGGGCCCAAGCAAAACAAGGCATTTTTCAAAATATTTTCTTCCCCCCCTTCTTTAAAACGACCCGGGACCTCCCCCTAGGGTTCCATTGAATTGATTTGAACCCCGACATTGCGCCGGTGTCCACTCTCGTCGATCAAATGTGCAGTCCACGTCGGATCAAGGGCTTTTATTTTTTTCTCAAAGGAATCATCTTTTAACCCAATTTTTTTTTATTTTTCTTGAATTATTTTCAATGTGGTTAGGATTCTGGCATTTTTAGATGATAGATGAATGATATCCTTTGTAAGTGTAATTGTCTATGATCTGTTTGATTGATTTTATATGCATCGACATTGATTTTAAGTGAAAACATGATTAAATGGTGCCTTATTCCTTCTTTTTTTTTTGGGATTTTCTTGAACTATTTTGTTGGCGTGATTAGGGTCCTCTCTCTTTTTTAGATCTAGATTTTTTTTTGTTTTAAAAACTCATTTGTATATTTTATTATTTATTTATTTTTTGGATTTTCGTTGGAAAAGAAAGGCCTTTGACATGCTTGATCTCCTACCCATGTGGCTAGGGTCTTGTTATAAAATTGTGGAAAAAAAGGTGGTTTTTTCTTTCTGTGAACGCATCCCTACCCATAACCTGTATATGTATTGTGGGGATTTGGAAAATGAGGTCTTTCCTATTTTTAAAATGTGGGGACCGCTCTGGGATTGCCCCTCTTGATGTTTTTATCGAAAATGATGATGATTTATGATTGATGATGAGTAAAAGGGCATACTTACCTTCTTTATGTCTGTAGCAATTGGTTTCTCCTTGCTGATATTCTCCTAATAATTATTGCTTGTTCCTTTTTTAGAATGTCGATGTGCAACCGTCGACCTCGCAGGCCTGTCACGACGATGTGTACCCTTAAATAAAAACTTTAGAGTCTCCACCCGGGGTTTTTGCTGTCCCGGGAAACCCAAATCAAATTTAAAGAGCATCAAAGTACAAAAAATTGACTCTGAATCTGGACTATGCCAAAGGCTCTTGGGTAGGGGTTTCAGTTATCGATCGGGAAGGTATTAGGCACCCGATCAACCCGCTTAATGCGGTCTCTACTTATGGCCAAAATACAAATGAAATAAAAAATAGCAAAAAGGTCTTCCTCTTGCCTTTATGGCACTCAAATCTTATTTGTGCCCCTCCGTTCCTACCAAAAATTCGGTGGCGTAACGGCATAAATGAGAGGATAGAGGAAGAACAAAGATGGTAGAGGAAAAGAGGGGAGAGTCGGAGCTCTCGGTCCTTTGTTGCACCGCTGTGGAGCCTTGTGTAGGCTTGCTTCGGTGAGCTTTTATGGCTTGTATGGTGAGAATTAGGTTTCTAGCTCCTAGGGTTTGATGGCTAAGAGGTAGAGAGAGAAGGCTAGGGGGTAGCACACACCTAACCTAGAGCTTTTAGATGAAAGGTGGAGGTCTAACGAGGGTTTAGAAGTTCTGAAATTTGTATGGAAAAGGAGCACTAGAGGAGAGAGGGAGAGGGAGTTCCTAATCTCTATTTTGAGAAAATTTTCAAGCCTCTATAAAGGGGGGGGGGTACCTCTCTATTTATAGGAAAATAAGAGGTTAGGAGGGTGTTTAGAGGCTAAACTAGGTTAAGAATTAAGTAATCTAGCCATCTAAGGTGTCTTAAGGATTTTTAGAGCCTTAAAAAATGTGAAGAGATGCTCAAATAGTGGATGATAGGGTGGGGATTTAAAGTTACTTAAGGGGTTGCAAATAGATAGGGAAGGGTAAAATAGAACAAGAAAAACACCCCCAAAGAATCAAGATGGTCAACAAGTCAAACCCCAATCTCAATTTTCGAGAAGAAAACCCACAGTTACTGTTCATAGGCCTGGCGCAACTAATAGATGCACCAAGCTTATGTACAGTAAAACAGCGGCAAATAGGGATTTGGGAGATTGGCTGCCTAAGGTGGGACCCACCTAAAGCTAGAACAACTATTAGTTGCGCCAAGTAGTGGAATCTCTCGATAGGTTCAACTAGTCCTCTCAACAAGTTCAAAGCAGGCTCACTTTTGCCTGAAATATTTGAAATGCAATATCTTTCAAAGTACAGCTCGGATTGAGGTGATTCTTGGCTTGTTGGAAAGCTAGAGACTTCTACTTTTCAATGGTATATGATTAAATTATAGTAGAAGATCTTAGCCAATCCTGATGCACCACTCTTCATCCATTGCCCGAGAAAGTTAGGTTTAGGTTTAGAAGGGATTCTAAAAGGTGGGATTGGTTTCTAAAGGTTCAGGGTAAATTCTAAGGGTTTTGGGATGATTCCTAAGGGTTTGGGATGGCTCCTAAGGTTTCGGGGAGGTTCCTAAGGGTACCATACTTGCCATCAGAAGCTCGGAAGTGCGCCTCTCTCGAAATGCATTTCGATTGGACCTTAGGCCAAATTTGGGTGTCTACAGATGCCCCTCTTTGGTATCCGATCACTAATGATCGAATGCCAAACACAAGAGACATCTGAAGAGGCCCAAGGCATTACTGATGGGTCCACTATATTCAAAACAAATGTCAAACATCAGGTGAGTAATATGGTGAGAAAATAAAAGCCCTGTATGTCAGGAAAAACATTCATTTCTCAAGGTAATCGGTCCCCAAACGTTTAGCGACATTACTGAGCATAACTGAGGTGGAGCGAGTTAGGAAAGTCCAATATACTAGGAAAAATGTCCGCTTCTCGAGGTGGTTTGAAGGTGCTTGATGTTTAAGATTCATTTTGAATTCAACAGCTCCATAAGTAAGAGGGTGATTGACCCACACTTAAAGATAGGCACAAAGCAAATACACAAAGGTCCATAGCTTGTGCCCAATCATACAAGGCATTGATTGCCCCATCTGATCAGTCACGAGTGCCCCTGCATGAAGCAGGATTCGAGGTCTTTGGGCAAACCCAACGATCCCAAAGTTTATTTAGCATGACTACCCAAGCGGAGCGAGTAGATGTCGCAACGTTTTTTAGGAGTACGTGCCACTTTTTTAAAACATATATTTTTGCTATTTTTCTATCATTTTATGTGAGATTTTGGGATTTTAGCTATCATTTTATGTGGATTTTTTGGATTTCCAAGCTATTATTTGATGTGATTTTTTTTATTTTTAAGCTATCATTTTATGTGATTTTTTTTATTTTCAAGCTATCATTTTATGTCATTTTTTTAAAATTTTCAAGCTATTATTTTATGTGATTTTCTAATTTTCAAGCTATCATTTTTTTTTATTTTTTTTTGGTTTTCAAGCTATCATTTTATATTATTTTTTTGGTTTTCAAGCTATCATTTTATGTGATTTTTTTTATTTTCAAGCTATCATTTTAAGTGATTTTTTTTTTAGTTTTCAAGCTATCATTTTGGGATATTTTTTGTTTTCAAGCTATCATTTTATGTGACCCTTTTTTAGATTTTTAGGTTTATCCTATGTATGATCGAGATTCTTTCAGCATGCTCATCAATCTCGATCCATTTATTCTAGCACAGCTTCTTGGGCAGAACAAAATGATGATTGAAATGCCATTAGGGGGTGTGTGCATCTGGTGGAGATAACAAGACAACATAAAGGAGGTCAGGCCAAGTGTATGTGATAGCCCGATTTTCCCTGATTCCACAAAGCTATGCGATATTTTTTTTTCTTCCTTACATCATAAACTCAGGGAAAATTTGGCTGTCAGGTCGCACATATCATGATCCGTATACAGAATTTACTTGGTATGCTAGTAAAGATAGAGTCAAAAGTAAATTATAGCATCTATTAAGGTTCTTCTATACATAAAGACTGAATAAAATGGCCCCAAAAGAAAACCATAGGTGACGACCGACCATCACCTAAATAGTGGCTTCAACAACATACCTACAGAATAAATCTTAATACAGTAATAAATCCCCGAACATACCAAGTCCATAAACTAAAAGACCTAAAGACATCCATTATACAAACCCAAAATATACCCATGTCCAAACCTCACCTAAGGTAAAATTCTCCAAACAGGAGATCTCAAGCCTTTCTCTGCTGCTGGATCCCGATCTACACTTATACCTTTAACGTATAGTCGAGGGATGAGCTACATCCTAGCTCAATCGTAAAATAACTGAACATGTAAAGCTATCTTACGCACAGATATTTCATGACATAAGTGAAGCATGATCTTATAAGCTGAAAACAGTTTAAAAGCATTTAAATTACCATAAGCATGAACTGAATGCACATATCACATCTTATCTTTTAACTCTATATATCTTATCTTTTACATAACTTGTTCTCATATCACAGAAGATCTGTCTTGAAACTTAAAGCAAATAACTTAAATAATTCTCGAGCAATATAGTATCGAGTCCTGATAAAATACCCTCCATCGTCGTTCAATTAAACTATATTTAAATGTAACATAACCCAAGTCCCTTTCTCCTAGGTGACAGGGCACATAACTCATATACATTCCTAGGATGTCCTGCTGGTGTATGGATTGGTTGCCATACCGGTCACAGATATTCTACCAAGTCAGTCACTGGTATACCGTCGGGTCAGTGGGGTATTCTATGAACCTCAAATCCATTGTGCAAAATACATATAGTTTATCACCGTGTAATTGTGCTAATTATAATATTCAAAGTTTGTTCAATGCTCATTCACATAGTTTCTCATTTGATTATACATCCCTGGGATGTCACATACTTTCATATGCATCACTCAAATGCTCACATCTCATACACATCCCTGGGATGTCATGTACTTTTACTTTTACTGGTTTCTTACTTAGTGTACACACATGCACACACACGTCTTTAATTCACATGCTTAAGGTCAATTTTGATTAACAAACAATGACTATGCTCTTAACACATGCATATACATATCATATCACTACATATATGATTTCGTAATTCAAGGGTACGTGTTCAGAGTATTCCCTACCTCACGCATAGAGCCGTTCAAAGCGACACCACGGTCCTTATCGATGGCTTCCCGCCCTCAATCTACATCACAAATACACCATGATGCATCAAGGATTAACTCTACTCACTAAAAACCTAGACTTATTTAAGTGTTTCTCAAAAACGAGGCAGAAATGGGCAAGTTCATGCTAATATAGAGTTTGACGTAACTTTTCTTCTAAATTTTAACCTTTAAATCTTTGGATTTATGAAATGGTTCAATGCCGAACGAATTGCATCAATCAGAATTCGGAGTAAAAACTTACGGCCGAAATACCAAAGCAGTGTTGGCAAGCATAGTCAAAATCGATTAATCTATCCCAATATCGATTAATCAAAATTCCAAAATCGATTACTCGATTAATCGGTTTTTCCAAAAACTAAACTTTTCTAGCCACTGGCAGTGCCCAGTCGATTAATCGATTTCAAATCAATTAATCGAAACTAAAAATTGATTAATCAAAATTTAATTCGATTAATCAGTTTCGTGTTGCAATACACAGATTTGCTTTCTATCAAAAATTGATTAATCAATTTTCAAATCAATTAATCGATTTTGACAAAAAAATAGCCCTTTTGGCTGTACATCTTGCCTTCGCCTTTTTTCAAAATTTTTCTTCTTTTATCTCTTTTAATCCATCATTTACATAATAAATCTAAACTAAATCAACATACACATCTCACAACAAACCCTTACCTCAAATCGGTCTGAACGATCAATTCCACGGCTAGAATCAATAGCTAGGGTTCCTAGCTTCAAAAATCCCCAAATCACACGCAATGTCCACGGAGTTTAACGCATTCTCATGGCTTCCATGCACACTGCATGCATCAAGCCACAAGCATCAAATCTCCTTCCCTTCCTTCACTCCCTCTCTTCTTCTTCCTCTTTCTCTCACAAGAAAAACCCAAACATAAAACCCTTCAAACAAATGGCTTCTAAGAGAAGCCTCCTCTCTTAAATACTTAAAGGGCCCGGTTCACCTACAAAACACACATACGTATCTAATGTATATATGGCCCAATCCAATGGTTCTAATACCACAGTAGTGTGTATTTTCACACCAAAACTAATCCAACCAAATTCTTCGAGTTGACTTCCACTTGATCAACATAAGTGATCAGACGGGCATGCATCCCGAGATACTCTAGTCAAAGTCTGAATTTTCAGGATGTTACAGTGTATATGGCCCACACCAGGCCGAAAGCCAGCTCACAAGTGACCTGGCACAACTATTAGTTGAGCCAAGCCAAAAGGGGAGCCAAAATAGCTTGGCACATGTATTACATGCGCCAAGCATGGTTGGGGGAAAAATTTTAAAGAGCCCGAGTTTGGGCAAAAGGGGGTGATTTTTCAAAACTCCTCTCCCCCCTCTCTCTAAACCGAAAATAAACCTCCTCCTAGGGTTCCTTTATATCGATCTCTAGCGTGCCTCATTGCCAGTTCTTGCCCGCATTGAATAATCGCCTACTCCACGCTAGATCAAAGACCCTTTTTTCTTCAAAGGTAACCATTTGAAATCTATTTTATTTGGTTTTTCTTGATTTTTCTTGCAATGTGATCATGTTCTTTGCATTCTTAGATGATAAATGGTTTATTTTTCTTGTAATCATGTTTATTGATGATGAGTTTGATGTATTTGTATGGATGATGCCCTATTTTTGTTGTTTTATGGATTTTATTAAGACATATATCTATCTTTTTGTTTTTATTTGTGCATATAGAAGGATTGTTTTGTATTTTGGTTTTATTTTTGCAAATAAAGTAAGGGATTTTTTTTGTTTTCATTTTTTATAAAATAAAGTAAGGGATTTTTTTATTTGTTTTCGTTTTTGTAAAATAAAGTAAGGGATTTTTTTTTGTTTTCATTTTTGTAAAATAAAGTAAGGATTTTTTTTTGTTTTCATTTTTGTAAAATAAAGTATGGGTTTTTTTTTGTTTTCATTTTTGTAAAATAAAGCAAGGATTATTTTTTTGCTTTCATTTTTGTTTTATTTTTTTTACATACAAGAAAAGAAAGAGCATAATTACCTTCCTTTGGCCCGTAGCATAATGGTTTCCTATGATTGATCAACCTTGATATGACTTCTTGTATTTGCCCTAGAATGTCAGGCGAAGAAGAATATGTAACGGAGGAAGAATAAGAAGAGGGGTCGGACGTGACTTATGGTCCCCGGGGGGAATAGTTCTTTACAGTACAACGTCCTGTCGGCCCATGGTTGGAAATGCAAGGAGAGGCGGCCCATACTGGCCTCCTCCATCTGCAACATGTCTAGATCTCTAATTTTGGCATTGCTGATAAGGTAAAAGGATAAGTTCACTTGCTTCTTTGTGCAATCCTGTTATATTTTCATGACCTGATGCTTCTTTTACCTTGGTGCAGGACCTGCCCCCGATCATGTTCAGGGGAGGTTGGTTAGACGTTCAGCGATTTTATCTCTACCTCCCTCCGGTGGTGAAGTTCCTACTTGATCATGCTGGCTTCGGAGAGTTTCTTTCATGCCCTGCCATGCGGGCTGATGCTGCCTACCTGAGGGCCCTTATTGAGAGATTTCGTCCAGAGACTATGTCCTTTCATATGGCCACAACCGAGATGACCCTTACCCCTGTAGATTGGGCCATGATCACGGGGATCCGGATAGGGGGCGTTCTAGTGGCCCATCCTACAATGCCTAACCGAGATGAGATCATTGGATTGATAGGGGATTATCCCCCCTCCACATGTCTGCATGGTGCTGAGGTTAAAATGTCCTGGCTTTCTGATCTTTTTTCTTTGAATGAGTTGGTAGATCTGGGGTAGCCAGATGTGGACATTATTATTTGAGCCTAGGCGTGTGGTGATGTTGGCCCGCATCTCGCACCTCAAACTGCTGGGTAAGACCATCCTTTCTAACGTCAGCGGCGGACGGGTCTCCTTAGCCTTGCTTAGCCTTATGGGCAACTGGAACAACATGCATAGATATGACTGGGGTGGGGCCAGCTACACCGTATTGATGTCCAGCCTGGTCCGAGTCTCTATGGGTAATGCAAAGTCTACCGTCGGCTTTTGGCCTGCTTTGGAGGTAATTCCTAACCCCTTTGCCTTTCTTATTTCATTTGGATAGTCATTCTCCGCTTCTGACCCATTTTTATTTTGCATTGCTTTTTTTTTCAGGTGTGGGGGTATTTACACTTTCAGCCTGGCTGCCCCCTTCTCCAATCTGAAGTATACACTTACCCGCTTTTGAGTAATTGGAATAAGCACCGCCGCAGAGATGTAGGCATGAAGAACCTAGAGATGGGCCTGAGGTTCCAGTTCGACCTGATGATCTCGGAGCAGGTATGGTTGCTTCACTCATTTTCCTTTTCAGAGTTTCTCCTTTGTTATGCATGTTTGACTGATTGGTCACTCCTTGGTTTGGGTAGGTTATTTATGATCCCTACGTTGGTTCTCCTTATTGGGATCGAGCCGCTGTAGGTCCATCTCGCCTCTTCCTTGACCGCCGCGTCATCTTTTTCTTTAGGGCCTAGGCCAGGGCTTACTACTTGGGGGAGCGTGTGGTCCATCAGTATCGGGACCATCTTGCCATCTCCTTGGCTCCTCCTACAGATGTCATGGCGCCCATGGGTAGTGTAGAAGAGCTCACTGCTGGATTCCTTTAAAATGGGGTCCCTGTCCATGCCTTCCTTATGCCTGGAGATTAACGGATGTCGTACGAGTCCTTGCCTTATCAGTTTATTCTTCCGCGCTTCATCCCTATAGTTAATTTCCTGGCTTTCGGCAGCCCGCGCTCTTATGTAAAATAATTTCTCTTTAGATTAGTCCCCCTCTTTAATTTAATTTTTGTTTCTACTAAGCGAATCCCTATCTTTTTCACAGTTTGACCAAGGAGGTGACTCTGATGATGATGTTGGGGTGGCGGGTACTGCTGCAGCTTCAAGAGCTGACCATTCGAGGGCTGGTCCTTCAGACTCCTCTCATATGAGTGCCTCCGGTAGCTTGCCTGTCGCTGTCTAGGGGACCTTTAGGCACCTTGATGATGGCGTTCTTTTGAATCTTTATGTTGATGTAGATAGGCAGGCCTACCTCTCAACCGAAGCAGTTTGGGTCCCTCCTCCTGAGGTTGTTCAAGGGGTAAGTCTTTCCATGATCATTCCTCTTTCTTTTTGGCTCTTTTGAGAAATACCCGTGTTTGCTAGTAACCCCTGTAACTGACATTTTTCTCCTTCTGAATGTAGAACTTCGAGTCGGCCATGAACCATGCCGCATAATACCACAACATTGTTTATCTTTGGGATGTGGAAGTGGTGAGTATCATGATGACCGATTTCCTCACTGCTTTACCATTTTTTATCTCTCAATTAGTCCTAATTGGTGACCTTGAGTATGATTTGTAGCATGCTTGTGACAAGGAGTCACGTTCTTTGCTTAGACAGCTTTCTCAGGCATGGTCCTGAGTGGGAGATATGCAAAATTATCAAAGCTCCTCACGTCAACGTAAGAAGTCGATAGGTGTCAGCAAGGACTAGACCTAGATTCCGGATTTTGAATTTTTTAGACACTTAGACTTATTTTTAGGAATTTTGATCAATTTGTAATGGATAATGTGGCATTTGTTTATTTGGATTTGGATGTTTTTTCTGCTTTGGAATATTTAGTGCTCCTTTCATTTTATCGTATGCTCCATTTCCCTCATATTATATCTGATTGTTTGCAGGATGGTTTTGACAATTGCTTCTAAAAATGGCCCTTGAGGCTACATGCCTTGGTGTGGGCTTTTCCTACACAAAATTAAATGATTTCAATGTTAGGTGCATTTCCAATTTTATGTTTATGAATGTAGTCAAGGCATAGAATATAGGTAAACAGGCAATCTGGCTAAGGGGTTCAGCAAAGGCAAAAATTCCCCCCCTTAAAAACTCCACTTTTTGCATGAAAAAGGGCTAGATTGGTTTGGCCCAATCCTGGGGAGAATTACATTGGTGCATGTATTACATGCGCTAAGTGCAACCTGGGGGTAGTGGGCCCTTTATATGCCCAAGAAAGCTCATTTTCTTTCTCTTTTCACTTTGACTTGGATTTTTCAGCTATTTTTTTTTTCTCTCCTTGCTTTCCCAAGGGTGGGTCCATCATCATACATTGAATTTTATATTCTTGAAAAATCTTTGTACGCCCATGACCCGCTTTCCAACCCTCCCTTACATGGAGGGCCCGGAACCAATTTTCTCCCTTCTTTGGGCTTGGGGCCCAATTTCCTCAAAAGTTGGCTTGGAGCTTGAATGAGAGTGAGCTCGTCAATCTAGAGCGGCTTGGACTATCCCGTCTTTCCTCCTTCCTTGAGGTTCCTCCACGGTAGGACCTACTTCATGCGGCGACCTTGTCTTGGGATGCAAATGCCCATGTATTTCATTTTGGGAAGCGGGAACTATCTCCAACTCTTGAAGAGCTCTCCAATTTATCCACAAAGACCTTACAAGAGTCACGCCGAAACTGGACTATGCTAAAGTTGTTCACCTTACTCTAGGTTTGAAGAAATTCGAATATGAGAAAAGTCTCATCGAAGGGCCCACAAGGTGTTCGATCAAATTCCTCAAAGAACTTTTTAGTGATAAAAGTCTTCGAAAATTGCCGGTTCAGAATATTTTCAACGTGAAAACCTTTGCTCTTCGTCACATCTCGGAAATCCTTTTCATCACTAGGGGAGAGAGATTCTCTCTGGCTCTCTGTGATGTTTTGACAGAGTTGGAGGAGGGCCGATCAGTGATGCATCTGGTCCTTACTGAACTATACCGGTGCCTTGACACATTCGCTCTGGGCAAGGTGGAGAGCTTCAGGGGATGTCCTTTGCTACTCCAGGTCTGGTTGAGTGAGCAGCTTGCAGTCTTGGGACTAGTGCCTCGCTTTTACATTATTCGAGGTGAGGTGGTCCGATGCATTATGGGTAGGTGCCACATGATTCCACAGGGAGACTTGTCAGAGTTGAAGCTTTGGCTGACCGATGTAGAGGTGATATGGAGACTTCCTTGGTTAGATCGGACTTTCCCTATAGTTTGTTCCAGAGACCATGAGGGTATCACCCTCCTAGGATTGACTGGTAGCAGCTTCTACTTCCCATTCCGGGTGCTGCATCAGTTCGGCTGTTCTCAGCAGGTGCCCTACGAGATGAAATCGCCTTGGTGTGATTTGATCTTTTCTAGGGGGTCCTCTGGGGGCATGGATCGGATTGCTGCTCTTTGGGAGACGCATCAGTCGATGCTCATGTGTGATATGGAGCAGGGAGATTCAATTCAATCTTCCCCAGAGTATGAGGCTTGGTTATTGGCTGAGCAGCCTACTGTTGATCATTTGGATCAGGCAGAGAGCAATGATATGGGAGGGCCTTGGCCGAAGAAAGAGATGGCGCTTTGGGCTCATATTGAGCTACTGACCGATGAGAAGAGGGTCCTATAAGAGCTTTTGGCAAAAGAGAAAGTTAGAATAGAGGTAGTAGAGACCAGAGCTAGTACAACTGAGAGCGAGGTCCTTCGTCTAGAAGGAGCCTTGAAAGTTGCTCTTAGGGACTATCGATGCTTCTCAGAAGAGGTACAGGAGCCTGCATGGTCATTGGCTGACTGAGCGAAATGTCCGGGAGGATAGTTTTCGTGCGAAAATTAGTGCCTTGAAGCGCGAGCTGGGCTGTTGATTCCCTCCTGCATATAACTTTTTACACAAATCAGATTCACAGGAAGGGGAGTAAGAAACCCCTGTTCAAATACACACAGATTTTTTAGGTATATATATTTTATGTTTTTTGCTTTTTCTATGTTTTTGTAAAAATAAAGGAAAGAAAGCTAGACATCACACCGATTATTTTTTTGGGATGTGGTGTAAGCAGTGTACAGCTTGTAAATGGAAAAGGGAAATCAATTATATTTATAAAAAATCTTTTTCTTTGTTCTTCTTCTCCTTTGATTGATGGGTCCCCTTTTAGATGGAATGTGCACAGTCTTGGGAATAAAAATGGGAAAGGAAAGTCTATTATCTTTAGCAAAAAGTGATCTTTCCGCCCCAGTGCACAAAATGTGGGCATGAAAATGGAAAAGAGAAATCATTATCTTTGATAAAAAGTGGTCTTCCTGCCCTCTCTTTCCTTTATTTATTCTCTTTTTGCTTGATGCCTTGATCACAGGGTGAGATTTTGGGTCCCCTTTTGAGCATGGTCGAACCCCTTTTAAGTGGTCGGATCTGAGTGAGTTTCAGCAGTTTTACCAAGGCCGAAACGTCAATCCCTTTGGATTGAGTCAAACCTTTCTCCTTACCTCAGGTCATACGCTTGACGAAGCGGTTTTACAAAGACATTTCTAGTAGGGGCCCGATTTGAACTTACATGAGCGGCCCAGTCGAAAATGGGTAGGTAACAGGGAGAATAATGAAAGGATTCAACCATCATTCATTTTCAAACCTTCCTTTTTCAATTTTTCTTTTCAATCATTTTTTACTCACAATGCCCAAGGTGGGTTCGTCGTGCCTATTATCGCCCTCTTTTTACTCGTGGCACCCTTTCGGGTTTTAATCACGTCCATGGGTTTAGCTCTCTTACCCTAAGCGCCCTTTTAGGTTTTCACCTAGTCCGCACAGACTCACTCTTTTTACCTGTAGCACCCTTTCGAGTTTTCACTACGTCCATCTTGCTTTGAGCCTTTATTTTTATTTTATTTATTTTTCCCCTTTTTATTATGTTTCAAAAGCCACGACATAGACGTCGATTCCGTCATAGCTGGCTAGATGGGGTTCTAGTGTCGTCTCGCAACTTGTCTCATGTTGACTTAACAGATACATTGACTGCTTGTGAACCTTAAAAGAGGGCTTTCTTTAGGGTGTAGCTTGTGTTAAGAAGTGAAATACTATTTTTCACCTCCTAACCTGACCTTTAGTGGACCCTTGAGCTGACTAATAAGGTGTTTTAAGTGTGTTTTATAGATAAGCAATAAATTGCAGCTTAGTGCAGATATTTAATCAAAAGAGCCCAAGAAGCAATGTACTACCCAATTGGAAAGGCCTGAGACTAAGTCCAGCTACTAGGAATAAAGAATGAACCTACTGAGGGGTTGCTGAGTGTTGAACAAAGGAAGAACAGCACACCCAAGATGTGTGCCAGCTGTGAAAGCACTGAAAATAAGCTGTCGCGAGGCTCCATGAAGCTATCGAGAGCTCCACAGCACTTGTCGAGAAGTTTTGAGAGCAAGGAATGAAGCTGTCGAGAGGTACTGAGTTAAAAAGATGAAGATCTCGAGAGATTCCAGGACCTACTGAGAGGTTGGAAGTACAGACGTGGATCCTGTTGAGAGGATACTCCAAGGTACAGATGAAGTCGAGAGGTTTCAGATACTTATCGCGAGGTTCAACTGAACCTGTCGGGCAGTGCAAGATAACGTGTCGACAACTTACCTAAAGCAACATTCATTCTCGTGAGGATTGAGCCAACCTATCGAGTACTTCACTAAAGATTATATAACCTATCGACAGGTTGAGTATAACCTATCGAGAGGATGAGTGTGGAACTAGGCAGAACGAAAAAATAAGCCTTCAATCCTATCGACAAGTTCAAATCAACCTCTCGAGATGTTCTCCCAAGCTGTCAACAGGATCTTCATTAACCTATCGAGATGTGTCCAAACCTATCGAGAGATTCTTCAATCCTATCGAGAAGTTTGTAAAGCTGTCAAAAGCCAATGCAACCTATCAATGTGAATATAAAGTAGATTCAGAACCTGTCGAGAGGATCCCCTGAACCTCTTGACACTCATTTTGGCAACTTCTCAGCGCACTTCTTCAGCAACTGCCACTTCCAAAATTCTGTGCATGAGTTCCAAAGCACTTCAGCAACCCCTGGGGTATTTTTACCACATAGTTGGACATGAATGGATACCCTAACTACTTCACGTGTATTTGCCAGTTAAGAGCCAATCGGAGAGAGCTTCTAGAAGATAAATCGGCCACATCGGCAGGCCAAAATAATAGAATTATTCTCTTGAGCTCTGATTGGCTGAAACGGATCTGAGGACAGAGGAGAGTATAAAAGCTTGAAGAAAACATAACAAACATCCAAAATTCGAGAGAACCAGAGCTTAACGCGAGATCCATATTTTTCCCTCCAAATACTCCCTCCTTCTTCCTCCTCCCATTCTCTCTTTAGCCAATCATGAGTGGCTAAACTCTTCTTAGTAGTTAGAGTAAGGTCTAGAGTTGTAAATTGATAGTTTCAAAGGCTTGTAAAGGATTGTATGTTACACAGATTGCAAATATGAGCACAATAGGATTGTAAGTTTTATGATTGCAATGTAATTATGGATTATAAAGGTGATTCTCATCTAAATTTCACTTTTTTGTATTTGATTTCCCTGGGTCAGATACTCCTAGGGATGCCAACCAGAAATGGAGAGCAGCAAGCCTGGCATTCACAGCATCTGCAATAGCTTTCCTTTTCTAATCAAGATCCATGGAGTGGAACAATCTCTGGGATGGTTAGTGACCATTAAAGTGGACAGATCATAGCCTTAGGATTGCTTTAATTCTCTAGTCAAGATTGGATTCTTATACCTTGCATCTGCCAGAAATGGGGAGCTTATAGCCAGATGGAGGATTGTAGCAAATCTATCCTATGCACTACCTTTGATTCCTTTGATTTTCAGTAAAAGACTAAAACCCCTAGCTGTTGTTCTCACCTTTTGAATTTTCATCTCTTCTATATCTCCCCTTATCTCTGTGTTTGATTAGATCTGGATCAATAACATCTCTCTTTTATAATTTGTAGTTAAAGTGATAAAACCATAAGACCTCTCCTCTTTCCAGCTTTAGTTTAGTTTAAACTAGGATAGAGTGTCAGATCTACCATAGATCTGGAGATTTACCATCCTTGAGAACACATTTTCCTGTGGACATACCCTTACTTATCTTTTAAAATTGGCTACAACAACCCTGATTCTTGCAGGACTGGCTGCTTGCCTTGATTCAACATTGCTGTAATTTGTGTAGTTAATCCGTTATTTTAATCATATAATAATTGCAAGGCAGGCAGAACAACATCTTGGCGATGGACTACGTTAGGATTTGAAGGTATGCTGGGTTTAAAATGATTTTCTTGTTATGGTTCCAATTTGCCACAATACTCTTCTTCCTTAGGGGATTTTATTGTGCATGCCTCATGATTTTTATAATTCTATTCTTTTTCTATTTTTAGTTTTATTTTAGGCAATCTTTTTTATGTTTTGCTTTTCTGATCTTTTTTTATTTTGATATTAATTCTATTTTCTCCGCCTCTCTTTTATTTTTACATATGTACACATTTTTCTTTTCCGGGGAAGGGTTTATTTAAAGAAAGGCCAAGGCTCAAATGGTGTAGCAAGGGGTATGATTATTTCAAGTAGGCTTTTTAGCTACTAGGATTGGAATGATGGCCTCTTTTCTGTGATTGTTAAGCAGTCACGTATCTGTTTCACCAATACTTACCTTGTTTGTGAGAGACTAAGAGTAGAATCGTCGGACGTATCCAGCGTTGATGGGCTCAGGAAAGTGATCTCTGTCCATGGTGGCAAGGTGGATGGCATATCTCTGAACTACTTTCTTGATGACGTAAGGTCCCTCCCAATTAGGCTTGAACTTCCCTCTCGGATCAGCGTGGAGGGATGGGAAGATCTTCTTCAGCACAGTGTTTCCTACCTTCAGATCTCTAACACAGACACGTTTATTATAAGCTCGTGTGATTCGCCCCTGGTAGACTTGGGTATGACATAAGGCTAGGAGCCTTTTCTCGTCTAATAAGTTCAACTGCTCAAAGTGAGATCTTTCTCTCTCTGCTTTGGGTAAGCCTGATTCAAGGAGGATTTAGAGTGAAGGTACTTCAACTTCTACTGGCAAGACAGCCTCCGTGATGGTATCCTTGGGTATGCCAAATCGGCACACAATGTTATTCTTGATGAACTTCTCGACATGACCAACCATGACGTTTGCGTAGGATGCTGCCTCTACTCATTTGGTGAAGTATTCAATGGCGACGAGGATGAACTGATGTCCATTTGAGGCTTTCAGATTAATCATTCTGATGATGTCGAGACCCCATGTGGCAAATGGCCAAGGTGTGGTCATGCAGTGTAAATCGATGGCAAGAGCGTGTATTAGACAGGAACATTCCTGGCACTTATAGCATTTCTGAATGTGCTTGCAACAATCTAATTCCATAGTGGTCCAAAAGTATCCTTGTCGTAGGATTTTCTTAGCAAGCATATGACCGCTGACATGGGCCCCACATACTCCCTCATGAATCTCCTTCATGATGTTGATCGCTTCACCTTCTATAAGGTGCCTGAGTAAGATGTTATTGTAAGATCGCTTGTAAAGGCATTCTCCATAAATGACATAACTTGTCGCTAGTCGTCGAATGGTTTGCTGATCCGTCTTGGATGTATCTTCAGGAAAAGCATGAGTCTCGAGGAAATTCTTGATATCTGAGAACCAACGTGGCTCAACATCAGGCTTTAGGGGTTCCTCAATCTACAAGAAGAAGGCTGGCTCATTTCTCTGCTCGATCATGATCGACTTCATCTCAACACCATACAAGATTTCTACCATCAAAGCCAAAGTTGCCAATGCGTCGGTAAAGCGATTTCTTATCCACGAGACATATGAGAACGTTACATCTTTTAAACAAGCTATCAGATCCTTGAGGTGTCGGTGATAAGGGATCAGTTTCTCATCCTTTGTTTTCCAATCACCATTCGTCTGACATATGATCAATTGCGAATTGCCAAATACTCGGAGGTGAGTTACATTTAGATCAAGAGCCTCCTGCAAGCCGACTGCACAAGCTTCGTATTTGGCCATGTTGTTAGTGAAGGAGAAATTGAGCTTGATAGAAACCAATACATTTGATCCTTTCTGCGAAATCAGAATGGCGCCAACTCCCTCACCCTCAGCATTTATGATCCCATCAAAGTGCATTACCCATGGTTCCTCTACTTCTGTATCATCCTCTATCATAAACAGGATGTCCTCATTAGGGAATTCGATTCTCAAAGGTTCGTAATATGGCAAAGGATTGTCGGCAAGATGTTCAGCGAGTGCTTGCCCCTTGATTGACTTCTGAGTGATGTAGGTGATGTCAAACTTAGATAATAAAAGCTGCTAATGTGCAGTTCACCCAGTGAGAGCCGACTTCTCGAACAGGTATTTTAACGGGTTCATTCGAGCTAGGAGTAGAACGGCTTGGGATAGCAAGCAGTGGCGGAGCCTCTGAGTAGCCCATACAAGAGCTAGGCATGCTTTCTCCAGATGAGAATAGCACATCTCGTAGTCGATAAACTTCTTGCTGATGTAGTATATGGCCTGTTCCATTCTTCCCGTCTCGTCATGCTGCCCTAAGACACATCCCATCAAAACTTCTGTCATGAAGAGATACATCAAGAGTGGTCCCCCCGGCTTGGGTGGTACCAACACAAGAGGTTTGAGGACGTAGCTTTTGATTTTATAGAATGTTGCCGGATGTTAATCACTAATTTATACCATTATATGCACCTTTAAACCTGACTTTTGTAAGACTTTGAGCTATTTAATAAATATTTTTAGTTTGTTTTACAGTTTAGCAATAAATATGCAGCCAATCAATGAAAAGGTGCTAAGAAGAAGATATTAGAATCAATCAAGAGCTGTGAGCAAAAGATGAAAGTGTGCATACATGAGAGCTTCAACATCTCCAGCTGCAGCAGCATTGTATTGTAGCAGTTATACATGAGAAACATGGTTGCAGGAGCTCAAGCTTCAGCAAATATCAGTGATCAGTCTTTGGAGTGCAAACATGTACATTGGTTCTGAAATAGAAGGGTATAAGCCGAGTGTACCTTATCCTTTCAGCCAATTTATCAAGTTGAAAGAGAATCTCATGAAGTGTAGATGACTGAAAGCGAACCTGTCGAGTTAAAGAGCTACAGAACCAATCTATCTATAGGTTGAAGAAATGTCTTCAGCATCTTCTCGAATGGATGTTCAATGGCTTCACCAACCTGTTGACACCTTCCCTTTAAAACCTCCACCCTCTCGAAATACAATCCACACCTTCAGCTATCCTGTCGAATTGTAGTTTGCAATTCCAGCCAACCCGTTGAATAGAGCAGCTCCTTCAGTAATCGTATCGAGCAATTGCATCTCCACGCAGACCAACCTGTCGATTTCTTCAAGTTGCACTTCAGCAACCTCTTGACCTTCAGCTCTCATCCTCACACAACCCATCGAATGGATCTCTTTCACCATCAGTACCTATCGAACACATCATTACAGCTTCAGTACCTCTCGAATGGTACAACCTCTTGGCCAGCAACCTGTTGATTTGTGCAACTCCCATTCAATCAACCTGCCAAGTTGGAGTTTTATCCTCATGACTTGCAGCTTCACTTAGCCATCCTGTCGACATTTAAGCAACACACTCCACTTCATCCTCTCAAGATTTCAAGGCCCTACTTTCAGCAACCTCCCACAACCTCTCGAGCAAATGCCATACCAGCTTTAGTACCTCTCGACCATCATACACCTACCTTCAGCCAACCTGTCGAGTGGTCACTTCATCCTGTCGAATACATTTCAGCCACATCAGTACCTCTCGAACTGCACCATCTCCACTTCAGTAAACCCCTTAAATGGTTGCTGAAGCCAATGATTAACATCTCAAGCAGATTGTTGAAGCCACCTCCCATCCTCTCGAGTTCATCTTCTCCACTTCACAAGAGGATTGCTAAAGCTACAGATTTGAAACTTCATCAGCCTATACTTCTTCAAGCTGATCCAACTCGGGCTCCATCAAGTCTAAAATGTGAGGGCTATTTTGGTAATAAACAACAGTAGAAGTTACATTGGGTTCCATCAACCAATACCAATGGTCAGCAGGGCTAATTTTGGAAACTTCAAAGCACAAAAGAAGTCTGCACATGTGCAAACCGTTTTTGGAGAAATTCTTAGCGGGAAGCTTCAGCTAAACATAACTGAATGGATCTATCTCTTCTCTCTGATTGGGAAGAATGCTAAGCACATGGATTAGCATAAACTGAAATCAAATTCTCTCCACTGTTTGGCTAAAATCCAAAGCACATGGATCACTGCATTTGTATAAATAGGCATCCTTGCTGCTGTAATTCTTTAGCAAGGAAACCAAGTAATAGCTTTAGTTCTTCTTGACTCATTTGAGTTTAGTTTTAGCTTTTATTTTTCCTTTTTCTCTTCCCCCTTCTATCCCTAATCCAGCTTGTTAGATTAGATCTAAGTAGCAGCTCATATCTGGCTTCTAATTGTAAATAAATCTGTAAATTCATTGTGGAGAGCTCTGGATCATGCACAGACTGTAGGTTTGAGGCGGATCATTGAAAGTTTTGATTGAGAAAAATGCTATTTTTAAAAGTCCCATTAGATCTGTAATTTTTCTATTCAATTGCATTAGATTTTTCCAGATCTGATGCACCTTTGGTTGCCTGAGCTTGTAGCCTTGCAACCATAGTTCTTGCAGTAATTTTCATGTTCTAATCTATATCCTCACTACTAGAATAAATCTCTAGGATGATCTGTGACCATTCAAGTGGCCAGATCATACCCTTAGGACCAATCCAGAAGTGAATATGAGCTTAGATCCTTCCTCTTTGCACTTGTGCTTGTAGCCAAGTGAAAGATTGTAGCATATCCAACTCTTGCTCTGATTTCCAGATCTGTTCTCAGTGAAGAGATCTGGAATTATGCAGAGATTGCAGCCTTGTGAGCTCAGTCATTGCAACTATTTGAAGCAATGACCAGCTGAGTTTAGATCCCTAAGTGGTTCTCACAGGATCTACATAGATCATTTGATCCTATGGTTGTAAGTGCTTGTAGCTTTACAAGCATAGTGGTTGCAATGGTTTTAATGTTTCAAGTTAAACCTTTAGATTGGATGAAGTCTATAGGATGATCTATGACCATTCAAGTGGACAGATCATACCCTTAAGATCAGTTCAAGCTCTTGGTTTAATTTGAATTTTTCTACCTTGCACTTTAGCTTGTAGCCAAGTGCAGGGCAGCTGCAAATTCACAAGTCTTGATCTGATTTGCAATAAGAACCAGGCCGTAAGCTGTCTATTTCTCTCCATTTTATATTTTATTTACCATCCATCTCCCTCAATCTTATAGATCTAGTTTTATATTTCTGTTTTGTAGATTAGATCTAGTGACACTCAACAAACTCTCTCTCTTCTTAGATTAGGCTAGAATTACCAGATCTGTAGCAGATCAAGAGGTCTATCATACAACCTCTTAGGTTTTAGATCACTACTCCCTGTGAGACAAACTCTTACTTTCTGTATCTTACAGGTCTGAATAATTTAGAGTTACTGATTTCATCTTTTTTCATCTGACACCTTTTATTTTGAGTTTAATTTGTTTTTAACACACAATAAATCAGCACCTAAAATATCCACAAAAAGTTTTTGGCGCCGCTGCCGGGGAGTTTTGATCTAGTTAGTAGATTTGAGTTTTTTATTTTGTAGATCTGATTTTCTTTAGTTTTTATTGTTGTTTTATTTTTGATCTATATAATGCATTCAAAGTGTTTAAATAATTGACTACTGTAGTATATGTATAGAAAATGTATTTTTCAACTGCAGTATTCTTCCTTTTTTGAGTTTTTCTTCATTGCATTCTAGGTATTTGAATAAAATACTGCTGTAGTTTTTGAATTTTTGCAGATTTGGAGCAATAGCCACAAGAGGACCTTATGGATTACAGTTGCAGCAGATATGCCTGAGATTGCATCCCCTTCTCCTTTGTGATCATTTTCATTTTTAATTCTTTAAAACCAGTAGTTTTGCTATGTTTTCTGTTTGTCTTTGTTCTTATTTCTGTTGTATTTTGCTTTTATTTTTTGTATTTGCATAAATCTGTTCTGCTATTTGTATAATTGTGAGCCATTGGTAATGGGTGAGCAACAAAAGACCTTGAAGGAATTCAATGCACCAGGGGCATACACATCTCCCTTCTGCATTCAATTCCCTGTTGCTCAAGGGAATTATGAGATTAAATCATCCATTATCCAAATGCTATCCTCATATCATGGACTGAGTAAGGAGGACCCCTATAAGCACATTGATGAATTTCTATGCTTTGCAATACTTTCAACATTGCAGGTTTGGGGGAGGAAGCCACCAGGCTGAGGCTCTTTCCTTTTTCACTAAAGGATAGTGTCTGAACCGGGCTTTCTATGCTCCCAACCAACAATATATAGTCATGGAAAAATCTTCAATGTCAATTTTTGGCCAAATTTTTTCCCATGTCCAAAACAAGCCAGTTGAGGAAGAGCATAATTTCTTTTGCTCAATCCCCAACTGAGGATTTTCATCAAGCTTGGGAAAGATTTAAGGAGCTTTTAAAGCAATGCCTCCATCACCAAATTCCTGAGTGGCAACTTGTTCAAAGTTTCTACCAAGGAATTGATCCCAAGAGCAGGGACATGGTGGATGCCTCATGTGGAGGTACTTACCTCCACAAGACAGCTGATGAGGGTTAGGAACTTTTTGAGGTCATAAGTGAGAATTCAATGCAGCATGAGACTTTTTCTCGAGACATTGAGACTCCTGCTAAAATGTTAAAAGAGCACTTCTAAGGGTAGGATGCATGAAATCAATGTGTGTACTGACCTGGGGAGAAAGGTAGACAGTTTGGCACTTCAGTTTGATAAATTGATGAGTGTATTGCAACCCCCAATGGCTGCACAAGTGCAGGAGGCGTGTCTGATATGTCAGTCCCCCACACACTCCATTCAGGATTGTCCATCTGCTGGTCTTTATCCTGCTTTGGTCATTAAGAATGCCAATGCAGCCCAATCTTATGGGCAACGATAGTAGCAATTTGCTGGGTATCCATGAAGGACCCACCCCAATCTGAGGTGGAATCAAGAGAATCACTCTCACTCCCAGCAGCAGCAGATAGTGCCCCATAGACCCCAACAGCCAATGGCTCAGCAAAATAATATGTCTGCACAAGCACCCCAAGCTAGTACACCCTGCTTTGATGAGTAGGTTATGTCCTCATTATAGAGCCTCAGCTCCTTAGAACAGACTGTGCACTCCCACACTCAGGCATCAAAAAGATTGAAGACCATCTTGGTCATCTCTCCAATGCTCTGACTAAAAGGGAATAGGGTAGACTCCATAGCCAACCAATCAATAATCCTAAGGCACTGCACATGATGGGTGAATCTTCTTTCAAAGAAGATGGCAAAGAAGAAGATTGTTTTTGAACCAAAAAGAGGAGCAGAAGGAATGAGCATCAAGGTTCCTTACTACAGTTTTCCGAATTAGGCATGCTGATTTTTTTTGTAAAACAACAAAAACAAATTAGAAAATAAAAGAAAATATAAACACAAATAAAAAATTCAGACTTGTTTTCATTATTGTTTGTATTCTTCAGCAGTAGTAAATAAGGGCTGTTGTTGAGCCCCAGCTGATCCAAAATAAATAAAAAATAAAAAAATTATAAAAACATAAAAAATAAATTTGGATGGGCTATTTTCTTTGTTGTCATTCATATACCCCATCTGAAACTGCTGAGATCTTGGTCCTTCAATTTTGGAAGAATCATGAAAGATAATGAGCAGTGGATCATATTTTGGTCTAAAAATTCAATGGAGCCTCTGCATTCATTCACTTTCAGGATCTTTCACCATTAAAGGGTCTCAGCTGTGTATGAATCTTGTTTTTAACTGTGCATTCATTCTTACATCACTTTAATATCCATATTGATTCATACACATCTATAGGACACACAACAACACAGATCTTACCTTATCATTGATGACTCTATGATTTTGCCTTAGGATTTTAGGAATTTTGTTAAGTTTACATACTGTTTTTAGTTTGCTGATTTTTTGGAGGATAATGTGTATACTATTTTTACTGATTTTTTTGCATTTTTATTTGTTTGTATTCAGTTTATAACTTTATTTTCCTAATTTTGTATCTGAATTTCTATTTTTACAGTAATTTTCTTTCATTTGTATATCATTTTTTCTATTTTTTCAGTTTTTATTTTTCTTCTTTCCTGCACATAGCTTTTATTTTCCTGCTTATTTTTCTTTCTTGTTTTGCCCTACTGCCCCTAGTTACTCATTGTGTAAACATTGAGGACAATGTTCATCTTAGGTTTTGGGGTATGGCAGGGTATGCCAATGGAATAGTTAAGCTAGTACAACAATGTTGGATAAAATTTTTGAAAATAAAGTGATTTCTCACCTGATTTTTGAAACATAGGAAATTAAAAACTTTTTAAAATTGAAATTTGTTGTAGCACTTTCATGAATCAAATGTCAAGAATTTTCAAAAATTCGTGCTTAGTAAGCCTAAAAAGAGAAAATTGTGAGGATAAACCCCGGGAATTTGATGAAAGACCATACCCAGTGAGATTTGGGATTGAAAATTTTTCTTTGAAGAGTGTTTTGGCAATTTTTTCTGCTCTAAGGATTGATTGAATCTAGTCTAACTCACTAGAAGTTAGGCAAATCCAAATTGAAACAAATTGACAGCATTCATGACATTGAGGAGATGATTTAAGGCCATCCTTTGGACAGTTTGAGCTTAAAAATTTCCCACCTTTGAACTGCCCTTGATACACACCATTTGACCCTTGAAAATCCAAGTTTTTCTTTGACAAAAATTAGAGAATTTGAACCCAAAAACTCAGTGACCTAATGCAGCCTGACCCTCATCCTGAGATTTCTGAAGGTAAAGGTGAAGGAGTTGAAAAAGGTAGTGTTGGTTTGACATTTGGTTGAGAGAGAAGGAAGCACACTTAAAGGCAACTGTGTATCAGATGTATATCTGTGGCATTCCAGCCCATAAAAAATGAGAAAAATACAAAAGAAAGGCATACAATAAGAAAAACATTAAAAACAGAAAAGCAAAACAAAAATGTGAAAGCGAAGTCATTTCATTGAAAGATTGAAAAGAAGATTAGAAACTGATCACTTCAAATCTAAAAATTCAAGAAGTAAATGGAATTTGTGCTGAAATGAAGAAAGTGTTGTCATGACCACCTCCTTACCTTACTAATTTCTCAAATTTGAATCCTTTTTATTCCCCTTTATTCTTTGTAAAACTCACCCATAAGCTACATTACAACCCAATAAAAAGTCCCAATTGATCTAAAATAGATTGAGCTATCATGTGGAGATGAGGATCTATGTAATCTATGGTGAAAAGAGTTAGAAGATTTCAATAATCAGATCATTGCCTATGCTCATGCTTGCAGTCCTATTTGATGGCTGTAACTGCTCTTGAGCTGAGTGAAATGATACACCCTTCTATTTTATCTTGAGTGATAGCCCTGGTGAGACTTGGGTCTGAAATTGAATTTGTTTGCGGCATGATCAAAAGAGAATTCTCAAATTGATGGTGAGCTTTGCATTAATTTTCACACACAATGCTTTAACATGAGCCGATTGATTGTGAAGGAATTATAGTAGAATTTCAGGGTTAAACTGCTGGTTTACTGTTGAGAATCCTCTAAAAATTTAAATGAGTAAGGTGTGGAATGAATTTTATTTTATTTGACCTCCGTTTTAACATGTTGCGCTGATATTAACTAATTTTATTGGAGAAGTTTGTGGGTACCTTCACTGAAAACCCTCAGGAGACTCCACTCCTCCACTAGGGATCACCTAGGGGTTTAAAGGGCTTGGTGCATATGCTAAATGCATCTATGTTCCCTACGAAAGTGGCATTTAGTATTGTAGCTTAATTGTTTTAAATTTCACTTTGCCCCAGGACTAGCAAAGGTTAGGTTTGGGGGTGTGTTAATCACTGATTTATACCATTATATACACCTTTAAACCTGACAATTGTAAGACCCTGAGGTATTTAATAACTTTTTAGTTTGTTTTATAGTTTAGCAAGAAATATGCAGCCAATCAATGAAAAGGTCCTAAGAAGAGGACATTAGAATCAATCAAGAGCTGTGAGCAAAAGATGAAAGTGTGCACACATGAGAGCTTCAACATCTTCAATTGCAGCAGCATTGTATTGCAACAGTTACACATGAGAAAACTGGTTGCAGCAGCTCAAGCTTCAGCAAATATCAGTGATCAGTCTTTGGAGTGCATACATTTACATTGGTGCTGAAACAAAAGCGTACAAGTCGAGTGGACCTTATCCTTTTAGCCAATTTATCAAGATGAAAGAGAATCTCACGAAGTGTAGGTGGCTGAAAGCCAACCTGTCGAATTAAGGAGTTACTGAATCAATCTGTCGAAAGGTTGAAGAAATGGCTTCAGCATCTTCTCGTATGGATGTTCAATGGCTTCACGAACCTGTCGACACCTTCCCTTTAAAACTTCCACCCTCTCGAAATGCAATCCACACCTTCAACTATCCTGTCAAATTATAGTTTGCAATTCCATCCAACCTGTCGAATAGAGCAGCTCCTTCAGCAATCCTATCGAGAACTTGCAGCTCCATGTAGACCGACCTGTCAACTTCTTCAAGCTGCACTTCAGCAACCTCTCGACCTTCATCTCTCATCCTCACACAACCCATCGAATGGATCTCTTACACCGTCAGTACCTATCAAGCACATCATTATAGCTTCAGTACCTCTCAAATGGTACAACCTCTTGGCCAGCAACCTGTCGACTTGTGCAGCTCCCATTCAGTCAACCTATCGAGTTGGAGTTTTATCCTCACAACTTGCAGCTCCACTCAGCCATCCTATCGACATTTAAGCAGCACACTCCACTTCATCCTCTCGAGAATCCAAGGCCCTACTTTCAACAACCTCCCATAACCTCTCGAGCAGATGCCATCCCAGTGTTAGTACCTCTCAACCTTCATACACCTACCTTCAGCCAACCTATCGAGTGGTCACTTCATCTTGTCAAATACATTTCAGCCACACTCAGTTCCTCTCGAACTGCACCTGCTCAACTTCAACAAACCCCTCGAATGGTTGTTGAAGCCACTGATTAACATCTTGAGCAAATTGTTGAAGCCACCTCCCATCCTCACGAGTTCATCTTCTCCACTTAACAAGAGGATTGCTAAAGCTATAGATTTGAAACTTCATCAGCTTATACTTTTTCAAGCTGATCCAACTCAGGTTCCGTCAAGTCTAAAATGTGAGGACTGTTTTGGTAATAAACAACAACAAAAGTTACATTGGGTTCCATCAGCAAATACCAATGGTCGGCCGGCGTAATTTTTGAAACTCCAAAGCACAAAATAAGTCTGCACATGTGCAAACCATTTTTGGAGAAATTCTTGGTAGGAAGCTTCAACTAAACATAACTGAATGGATCTATCTCTTCTCTTTGACTGGGCAGAATGCAAAGCACATGGATTAGCATAAACTGAAATCAAATTCTCTCCTCTAATTGGCTGAAATCTAAAGCCCATGGATCACTGCATTTGTATAAATAGGCATCCTTGCGGCTGTAATTCTTCAGCAAGGAAACCAAGGAATAGCTTTAGTTCTCCTTGACTCATTTAGATTTAGTTTTAACTTTTATTTTTCCTTTTTCTCTTCTCCCTTCTCTCCCTAATCCAACCTGTTCGATTAGATCTAAGTAGCAGCTCATATCTAGCTTCTAATTATAAATAAATCTGTAAATTCATTGTGGAGAGCTTTAGATCATGCACAGACTGTAGGCTTGAGGCAGATCATTGTAAGTTTTGATTAAGCAATGAAATGCTATTTTTAAAAGTCCCATTAGATATGTAATTTTCCTATTCAATTGCTTTTGATTTTTCCAGATCTGTTGCACCTATGGTTGCCTTTGTAGCCTTGCAACCATAGTACTTGCAGTAATTTCATGTTCTAATCTTTATCCTCACTACTGGAATAAATCTCTGGGATGATCTATGACCATTCAAGTGGACAAATCATACCCTTAGGACCAATCAAAAAGTGAAGGTGAGCTTGGATCCTTCCTCTTTGCACTTGTGCTTGTAGCCAAGTGAAAGATTGTAGCACATCCAACTCTTGTTCTGATTTCCAGATCTGTTTTTAGTGAAGAGATCTAGAATAATGTAGACATTACAGCCTTGTGAGCTCGGTCATTACAGCAATTTGAAGCAATGACCAGCTGAGTTTAGATCCCCAAATAATCTACAATTTCTAGTGGTTCTCACCAGATCTGCATAGATCATTTGATCCTATGATTGTAAGTGCTTGTAGCCTTACAAGCATAGTGACTGCAATGGTCTTAATGTTTCAATTTGAACCTTTATATTGGATGAAGTCTATAGGATGATTTGTGACCAATCAAGTGGACAAATCATACCCTTAAGATCAGTTCAAGCTCTTGGTTTAATTTCAATTCTTCTACCTTGCACTTAAGCTTGTAGCCAAGTGAAGGGCAGCTACAAATTCACAAGTCTTGATCTGATTTGCAATAAGAACCAGGCCCTAAGCTGTCTATTTCTCCCCATTTTATATTTTATTTACCATCCATCTCTCTCAATCTTGTAGATCTAGTTTTATATTTTTGTCTTATAGATTAGATCTAGTGACACCCGAAAAACTCTCTTTCTTCTTAGATTAGGCTAGAATTTCCAGATCTGGAGGTCTACTATATAACCTCTTAGGTTTTAGGTCACTACTCCCTATGGGACAAGCTCTTACTTTTAAAACTTGCTACAAAGGACCCTGTATCTTACAGGTCTGAAATATTTTAGAGTTGCTGATTTCATCTTCTTTCATCTCACACCTTTTATTCTGAGTTTAATTTGTTTTTAACACACAATAAATCAGCACCTGAAATATCCACAACAAGTTTTTGGCACCGCTGCCAGAGAGTTTTGATCTAGTTAGTAGATCTGAGTTTTTTATTTTGTAGATCTGATTTTCTTTAGTTTTTATTGTTGTTTTGTTTTAGATCTATATAATGCATTCAAAGTGTTTGAATAAATGACTATTGTAGTATTCGTATAGAAATTCTATTTTTCTACTACAGTATTCTTCCTTTTTCAGAGTTTTTCTTCATTGCATTCTAGCTATTTGAATAAAATACTATTGCAGTATTTAAATTTTTACAGATCTGGAGCAGTAGCCATAAGAGAAGCTTATGGATTGCAGCTGCAGCAGATATGCTTGAGTTTTCATTCCCTTCTCCTTTGTGATCATTTTAATTTTTTAATTCTTTAAAGCCAGCAAGTCTACTGTGTATTTTATTTGTTTTTGTTCTTATTTCGATTGTATTTTGCTTTTATTTTGTATTTGCTGAAATCTATTCTGCTATTTGTATAATTGTGAGCCATTGTAATGGGTGAGCAACAAAAGACCTTGAAGGAATTCAATGCACCAGGGGCATACACATCTCCCTTCTGCATTCAATTCCCTGTTGTTCCAAGAAATTATGAGATTAAATCATCCATTATCCAAATGCTGCCCTCATATCATGGACTGAGTAAAGAGGACCCCTATAAGCACATTGATGAATTTCTAGGCTTGTGCACTACTTTCAACATTGCAAGTTTGGGGGAGGAAGCCATCAGGCTGAGGCTCTTTCCTTTTTCACTAAAGGATAGAGCCCGAACCTGGCTTTCTATACTCCCAACCAACAATATACAGTCATGGAAAGATCTTCAATGTCAATTTTTGGCTAAATTTTTCCTCATGTCTAAAATAGGTCAGTTGAGGAAGAGCATAATTTCTTTTGCTCAATCCCCAACTGAAGATTTTCATCAAGCCTGGGAAAGATTTAAGGAGCTTTTAAAGAAATGTCTCCATCATCAAATTCCTGAGTGGCAACTTGTTCAAAGTTTACACCAAGGAATTGATTCCAAGAGCAGGGACATGGTGGATGCCTCATGTGGAGGTACTTACCTTCACAAGACAGCTATTGAGGCTTTGGAACTATTTGAGGTCATAAGTGAGAATTCAATGCAGCAGGAGACTTTGTCTCGAGACATTGAGACTCCTACTAAAATGTTAAAAGAGAACACTTCTAAGGATAGGATGTATGAAATCAATGTGTACTAACCTGGAGAGAAAGGTAAATAGTTTGGCGCTTCAATTTGTTAAATTTATGAGTGTATTGCAACCCCTAATGGCTGCACAAGTGCAGGAGGCATGTCTGATATGCCAGTCCCCCCCACACTCCATTCAGGACTGTCCATCTACTGGTCTTTATCCTACTTTGGTCATTGAGAATGCCAATGCAGCCCAATCTTATGGGCAGCAACAACAGTAATCTACTGGGTATCCATGGAGGAACCACCCCAATCTAAAGCGGAACCAAGAGAATCATTCTCAATCCCAGCAACAGCAGATAAAGCCCCATAGACCCCAGCAGCACCCACACTATTTTGCCTCAAATATTCAGTCCCAATAGCCAATGGCTCAGCAAAATAATATGTCTGCACAAGCACCCCAATCTAGTACTCCCTCCTTTGAGGAGCAGGTTCTATCTCTCAAACAGCTTCTGGATATTTATCAGATGATCGCTTCGCTTTGGTGACTTGGCAATCATGTCATCGACATACGCCTCAATTTTTTGGTGCATCATGTTATGAAACTATGCCGTCATGGCCCTCTGATATGTTGCACCAGCATTCTTCTAGCCAAATGTTGACTCGATAGCAAAAGGTTCCCCAAGGAGTGATAAACGACGTCTTTTCTAGATCTGCTTCGACCATTTTAATCTGGTTGTATTTGGAGAAACCATCCATGAATGAAAGCATCCCATGCTTAGCAGTGTTATCGACCAAGATGTCAATGTGTGGTAATGGGAAATCGTCCTTCAGGGTTGCCCTGTTTATGTTTCAGAAATCGATGCACATGCGAACCTTTCCATCCTTCTTCGATATCGGGATGATATTGGCTAGCCACTGCAGGTATTTCGAGACCATGAGGAATCTCGCGTCATACTATTTAATGGCCTCGTCCTTGACTTTCAGCATCAACTCTGGTCGGAGACATCTTAGCTTTTGCTTAATCGGCTTCATATCAGGGTTGAGCGGCAACTCATGCTTGACCAAATCGATATCCAAACCAGGCATGTCCTCATACGACCAAGCAAAAATCTCTTAGTGTGATTGAAGGAAATCGATCATGCTTTTTCTTTCCTCGGGAGATAACGATGTTTCAATCTTGGTTATTCGGGGAATCTCCTCAGTCCCCAAATTATCATCCTCTGTTTCTTCAACATTACGGGTAGAGCCGTGCTCAAAGTCAGCAAATCGCTCAAAGAGCTCATTGGGGAGCTCCTCTATTGGGATTTCCTCGTCCAGACTCGTGATTCCTACCTCTTCTTATATTTCTACAAGAAAGGAGTTAATTTCATGTGGGACGAGTATGTGGGTCAAGGCATCTTTTTTTGGGATTTTATTTGGAATTTTGAAAGACAATATTTTTGAATTTTGTATTTTCTCTATGTTTTTGGGATTTTTGTTTTCTTCAGAAACGGGCCCTTGGCGAAGCGGGTTCCCATATATACACGGTATTACCTGCCAAGGGCTAATCTCACTTTTTATAGGTTATTTTTTTTAGGAAAATGGGTGCCAAAATTTAGGCCACTCGTCGCTTTCAGAGTTTGGGGTCACAGATGCCCAATTGCATACCTGAGATGTTGCTCCTTTACCTTTTTGGATGGAGGGTGCTGACTGATATGGCTCTTCAGAGTCAGCCTCCATCATGTGGATCTCAGGTTCGTCTGAGATTCTATCCTCAAACATCAGTAAAGTTTTATGGTGATTTACCACAAGAGGGGACTGTGCAGGTATGGGACATTGCTCCTCAAATAGGGACAGATAGGTAGTTCTATTTCCAGGCTGGGAGGGATAATATGCGGATTGGTGGGGTGAACAGGTGCTGCAGGTTTGTGTGGGGTTAATTGGGTCACCACATTCTGATCGATCTTTACAATCCCAGCACTTATAAATGTATCTCTGATGTGAGGCCTGGGACGAGGTTTCTCTTCTAGGTGTATACCCCTGGCTCTTGCATCCGTCGTGGCTCGGGCTTTCTCCTTAACCTCTCGAACTTCTTCCTCTGTGGACCTATAATCTAGCCCAAATCTGAACTTTTGGCCACCCATGGCAGTGACTGGCTCTCTTCTGCCCTACAATCTGCGCCTAAGTCCTTTTCCTTTTTAATAGCCCCATTTCTGGAGCATGGCTACCGGTGCTTCTATTTCGCCGTCGGTTTTTGAAACGATACTTTCTGGGAGCTTTGGGATAATCGTTGACACCTCGTACTCAATGCTATGGAGGTCGATGTCTTCATCAGTCTGTGGCACATCTAATTTTTTAGGATTCTCAATGCTGTGGGTGGCCTTTTCCTTCTCATCATGTCCCTCACCTATGATGGTAATCACCTTCTGCCCAAATATAAATTTGAGCTTCAGATGTAACGTCTATGGTACTACTCCAACTTCATGTAACCATGGGCACCCTATCAATAAATTGAACAAGGATTTGATATCCATTACTTGAAGTAATATGAAAAAGGTCATTGGCCCAATTACTAGCTCAAGGTCAACTTCTCCTATTATCTCCCTTCTTGTATTGTCAAAACCTCGGGCACTGGTTCTTATTGGTCTCAACATGCACGGATCTATCCCAATCTTTGTGGCGGTTCTTAATGGGCATACATTGAGAGCAGACCCATTATCAATTAACACCAGGAGGATTATCATATTTCCATATTTGATAGTAATATTGAGGGATTTTGTGTGACTATTTCCTTCCTCTGGTAAATCAGCATCCAAAAATGAAATGGCATTGGGAGCCATCACTTGTCCAATTATCTGCCCGACTTCATCTGGGCTTACCTGAAGAGATACGTGCGCATTTTTTAATGCCCCCATTAAAGCTTAAAAGTGGAGTGTGGATGTCATCAAAAGATCCCAAACTATGATATGAGCTGGCATTCTTCTCAACTGAGTCTCCAGTATGTGTTCTTGACTCATCTTTTCAAATGGGTTAACTGCACTATCCTTCTTTCCCTCTAGTTGGGCTTGTGTTGCTACTGATGCTTCTAGCTATTTCGAGATTCTCCCAAATCCAATAATAAAGTCCACTACCCCTTCTCTGTTGTTGTCAGCATTTACATCCGTCTGTTCGTAGTTGAGCGAGACCTGATGAGGATTGTAGGTTGGTCCTAAAATCTGAAATGGAGTAGTTGCTCGTTTCTGATGCACTTGTACTATTGGCTCAGAAAAGGTGGTAAGACTTATTTAACTTTGGTGATAGACTGATGGGTGAAAAAAGTGGTCCATGTTGGGGTGATGAGGTTTGCAGGTTGTTGCACCGGGGGTAATGGGGTAGGGATGGACCACTGATAATTGATAGGTGACGGCAAGGGATGAGGGACCGGATGGGATATTGGGTAATTGGTGGGGGAGGCAGTGTATGGTTGATATGCATTTAATTGTATACAATTGATGGGAGTGGGTGATGGGAAATAAGCCCAAAGATCTAACGGTTCAATTTGAGGTGCAGGATTAGGAAAATAATCTGATAAATTCAAGGGTTTAATTAGTTCAATACTCCTCTCTTAATGATTTCTTTGCAAAGGTGCCACGAAACTTTCTCTGTCGCTGATGTAATCTAACCGATCAAATTCAAACCTCTCCTCACATTCCTTAATCATCCCGATGGTGGGTCTGGGACCTGCTCCTCCGATAGGGTGTGGGGGTAACGGGACTTGATGTATATTGGCGTGCTGGTTTACTTGGGAAGGTGCAGGTGGAATGCTTTTCCCAGCCTTAATTAAAATCTTATTTCACGTGCTTCAACAGGAAGTAGCGATCAGTTGGGTGACCCAGACCCTGATGAAAATTATAGTAAGTGTTGGGGTCATAGCTCCTCAAGATAGGATTCGGAGGAGGTCGTGTTGAAGGGTCATGACTAACCCCTTGTCTATTAATAAAGGCAATAGTACATTCAGTGATTTCCCTAGGGCTGTAAAAACTCAGTCATAGCGGGCTCTCCTCTACTCTGGAGTCATCTGCATTCCCTGCCCATTTTTGGCTCTTTGTATCAGCTCGATTCTGACTAGAGCTGGCTGTGTAATTTTGAACTGGAACGGGGCTACATTGGTATTGTGCCAGGTGTTGGCAATGTTCTAGACATCGGCCCCCACTCTCCTTTCATTTCTCTGCTCTGAGAACCTCCTAACTCCACTGGCTCCGCCAGGCACGTTCTTGCTCAGGCGACCTTCCCTGATAGCATCTTCATTGTGATTGGCATTTTTCACCCAATCAGTAAAGCTAGACTACTGCTGGTAAACTAGAAAGTCTGAGATCACTGGCAGGGTATTTTTAGAAATCATTTATATTTGTTCGTCATCAGGTATCCTATTTCTAACCTGAGCTGCCAATGCTCTCCAATGCCCTAAATAATCGCTAAAGGTTTCATTAGGGTTCTGCTTTAGTCGAGCCAAGTCTGACTTGTGCGGTTCAATGTTTATATTGTAGACATATTGTTCTTAAAATAAATGTGTCAAGTCTTTCCAAGTCTTTATCATAGATGGTTCTAAGGATGTGAACCACCTCAAGGTCGGACCAGTTAAACTCTTCTGAAAGACCTTTATTAGTAGTCTTTCGTCCCCTCCATACTGGCACATGTCCCACAATAAAACTTGAGGTGTGCAATGGGATTGCCAATGCCGTTATACTTGTCAAAAACTGGCATTTTGAATTTAGGGGGCAAGGGGACTTTGACAAATAGACACAAATCTGAGAAATCCGTGGCATGGATTTCAGCACCACCCATCTTCAATAGCTGCTTCTGAATTTTGTCTAATTGTTCTTTCAACTACTCTGATTCCTTAGACATGGGGGCCATTCTCTCAGTAGTCAGTCGGGCTTCACTCTGGGCTACCAAGGGGTGGGCTATTACAGGTGGAGGATTAGTACTGGCCAATGCCGCAGCATAAGCATTACTGTTCCTAATCTCATCCTCTTCATACTGCTAGTCTACATAAGGTGTAGTGAGGGCAGGATTCTCTTGTTGGTGCTGCATGGACTGGATGGGAATGGTCTGAATGGGGGTTGGGTGAGTCCATTGAATGTGAGGGAAGGTTTGTTGGGTGATGGGATGAGTGGAAGTAAGATTTTGGGGTGGGGTCTGATGAGGCCATTGGGCATGAGGAAAGGTTTGGAGCTGACTTTGGGACATAGGGATATGGGTGAATTGGGGTTGATGTAAGGTACCGGTTTGAACTGTGTATGAGGGTTGTGGAGGAGTGAAATTTTAGAGGAATTGGGAAAGGTATGGGTGTGAGGCTTCAAAGTTTAGGCTTTACTGGGCTTGGGTGTAGGGTAAAGAGCTTTGGGAGGGTTGGGCTATAAAGGTCTGGCCCATGGGTCCTTGGGAAGGTTGGGCCATAAGGCTTTGGTCATGTTTGGTCTTGCCCAGTGGGCCTTGGTGGGTCTGAGTCATGGGCCATTGATGGGTCTGGGTCATGGGCCCCTGGTGGGGTCATGGGCCCTTGATGGGTTTGGGCCTGGGTCTAATGGGTCTAGGCCATGGGCCCTTAGTTGGTCTAGACCATGGGCCCTTGGTGGGTCTAGATCTGGGTCTGATGGGTTTGGGCCATGGGCCCTTGGTGGGTCTGGGTCATGGGCCCTTGATGGGGGTCATGGGTGAATGGGGCATGGAGGCTAGATAGGGTATGAGAACGATCCATGGATGTGTGGTGTGGGTAAGAGTGGTTGTTTTGGAAGGCCTTCCATCTAGCATAGGCCTGGACCATCTCCTCCATCATGATCATTGGAGAAGGATTGGATGGAGATGGTGTATTTAAGGGTTGGAAGGGTATGGATGGGCTGGATGAGGAGGAAAAATTGAGCATGGCCCCAGTAAAATCGGGCATGACCCGAGTAAGTGGTGGGATATGGGGTGGGTTGGAGAAATGAGGTAGGGTATTGGTGAATGGCGATGGATTAGGCATGGATGGGTAGGATGAATGGGGCATAGATGTGGAGGATGAGAGAGAAAAGCTGGTCATGGCCTCAGTAAAAATGGGCATGACCTGGGTAGATGGAGGGATGTATGGGGGATCAAATGCGGCATGGATAGATGCAGGTGGATCGGGAAAATGGGAAATGGGGTATGGTATTAAAGGTGGGAAACTGGGTCAGGTTTTGAAAAGGAGTGGGATGATGGTAAGATGGACTAGGCATGGCCATAGATGGGGGAATGGGCATGGATAATGGAAAATGGGAGGTAGGACTTTGGATATTTTGGGAAGTGGTGGAAGGGAAAATAGAGGCACCGAACGGGCCAATGACAATGCAGGTTGATTGGGTGAGGGGGATGGAAGAAAACAATTCTTCTGTATGGGAATGAGTCGGGGAATGTGGCAGGGATGTGTCGAGACAAGCGTAAGCCAGGTCCACTGGCCACGTCATGGCTTGGTATCGGGTAGGGTACGGGTGCCTCGGGTGGGGCCCGTAAAGTTTCCTCCTGCTCCCTTTGCAGGATGGTGGAGGGCAAGATGATGCCATTGTGTTGGCACCACAAAACTCTATTTTTTGGCTTTTTTATTATTTAAAATAATTTTAAAAAATTTATAAGTGAAATGAACAAGGATTCTGAGGCCTTTGAATTCCCTTCTCGGGTGGCTTTCGTACCCTAAATAGTTCTCGTGGTAAAGACTTTAAAGTGCTTCGAAAGAATCAAAGGGAAACCCTTTGATCTATTGAAGGCACGAAAATCAATGCAAACAATCCTATCCCCCGGAATGGGTCAAAAAGAAGTCACCTTCTCTTGACCGGCGAGGGCATATTGGGTGTCAAAAATTGTGGGGCCCAAACAGAGGCACTAAAACCACTAATCAGGGACTCCGAGATGTGAAATAGGCCACAGACTTGGCGCAACTAATAGATGCGCCAAGTCAAAAGTACCCTGATTTTAAACTGGCGCAACTAATACATGCGCTAGAGCACTTCTGCATAAAATTGGCTTTGCGCATGTATTAGTGGCGCCAGGCAAAAACAGGGGCTTTGACAGTTTGACAGTGAGAATTACAGCCCGAAATGAGTCTTTCTATTTGGTTTTTCTGGAAGCTATGCTTCCGGGGACTGACTGTTTAAATGAACTAAGTCTCTCCTCACCGATCCTTAGCATTACAAGGCCAGTGTGGGTCCGCTAACGCTCACTTTTCCCGGGTTTTAAGCTTAGTGACGAGAAGGTTACCCACCCAATATTCCTCAAGTGCAAGTGCTTTCTCAGGTATTAGGTGAGCTGAAACTTTTTCAGATCATCACCACTAGGGGCTGCCGCCGTACTAAGAATCGGGAGATTGTATGTGTGCCTAGAAAACCCAACTCCTTTGAAAATCTACCCCGTAAAAATTGATTAAGTCCCCCTTATTGGTTCAATTTTAAATTTCAATTTTAAAGGGAATTTGTTTAAGTTCAAAGACAGGGGGTGATGATCCTGTACCGCCTCTACGGGTCGGCATCCACTATTTGTAATATGATTGTGGAAATGTAAGTGCGCACGTAGGTCCGCCAATCGGCTAAGGCACTTTAAATGACGTAAAAGTAAAGAAAATTAAATGTAAAGAGCAAGTAGGCTTGCCAATCGGCTAAGGCACTTAAAATGACGGAAATGTAAAGGATATTGAATGCAGTACGCAAGTAGGCCTGCCAATCGGCTAAGGCTTGTAAAGGACGTAAAAGTAGGGGTGAGAAAATGATGTAATTGTAGGGGTGAGTAAAAAAATAGAAATAAAATAGAAAAATGGTTAGTAAATCTAAAGAAAATGGTCAAAAATTCAAGGGGAAGTTCTACTAGCTACTCCCCATCAGAGTCGCCATTTGTGCAACCATCGACCGCACGGGCCCGTCACAACGATGCGCACCCTTAAATAAAAACTTTAGAGTCGCCACCCAGAGCTTTTGGTGTCCCGGGAAACTCAAATCAAATTTAAAGAGCACAGAAGTGCCAAAAATTGACTCTGAATTCGGACTACACCAAAGGCTCTTAGGTAGGGGCTTCGGCTATCAATCAGGAAGGTGTTAGGCACCTGATCAACTCACTTAATGTGGTCTTTACTTATGGCCAAAACACAAATGAAATAAAAAGAAGCAAAAAGGTCTTCCTCTTGCCCTTTTGGCACTCAATTTCTATTTGTGCCCCTCCGTTCCTACCAAAAATTCGATGGCGTAATGGCACAAATGAGAGGATGGAGGAAGAACAAACAAGGTAGAGGAAAACAGGGGAGAGTCGAAGCTCTCGGGCCCTTGTTGCACCGCTATGGAGCCTTGCGTAGGCTTGCTTCGGTGAGCTTTGATGGATTGTATGGTGAGAATTAGGGTTCTAGCTCCTAGGGCTTGATGGCTAAGAGGTAGAGAGAGAAAGCTAGGGGGTAGCACACACCTAACCTAGAGCTTTTAGATGACAATTGGAGGTCTAAAGAGGGTTTAGAAGTTCTAGAATTTGTATGGAAAAGGGGCACTAGAGGAGAGAGGGAGAGGGAGTTCCTAATCTCTATTTTGAGAAATTTTTTAAGCCTCTCTAAAGGGGGGGTACCTCTCTATTTATAGGAAAAGGAAAGGTTAGGAGGGTGTTTAGAGGCTAAAATAGGTTAGAAATTAGGTAATCTAGCCATCTAAGGTTTCCTAGGGTTTTTGGAGCCTTAAAAATGTGAAGAGATGCTCCAATGGTGGATGATAGGGTGGGGGTTTAAAGTCACTTAAGGGGTTGCAAATGGATAGGGAAGGGTGCAACAAAACAAGCAAAACACACCCAAAGGATCAAGATGGTCAACAAGTCAAACCCCAATCTCAATTTTTGAGAAGAAAACCCACAGTTACTATTCATAAGCCTAGCGTAACTAATAGATGCGCCAAGCTTATGTACAGTAAAACAGTGGCAAACAGGGATTTGGGAGGTTGGCTGCCCGAGGTGAGACCCACCTAAAGCTGGCGCAACAATTAGTTGTGCTAAGCCATTTCTAGGGAGAAATGGATTGGTGCAAGTATTAGTTGCACCAAGTAGTGGAACCTCTTGATAGGTTCAACTAGTCCTCTTGACAGGTTCAAAACAAGCTCATTCTTGCCCGAAATTTTTAAAATGCGATATCTTTCAAAGTACAGCTCCGATTGGGGTGATTTTATGCTTGTTGGAAAGCTGGAGACTTCTACTTTTTAATGGTATATGATTTGATCATAATAGAAGATTCCAGCCAATCCTAATGCACCACTCTTCATCCATTTCCGGAGAAAGTTAGGTTTAGGTTCAGAAGGGGTTCTAAAGGGTGGGATTGGTTTCTAAACGTTCAGGGAAAATTCTAAGGGTTTTGGGATGATTCCTAAGTGTTTGGGATGGCTCCTATGGTTTTGAAGGGGTTCCTAAGAGTACCACACATGCCATTAGAAGCTCGAAAGTGTGCCTCTCTCGAAATTTGTTTCGATCGGGCCTTGGGCCAAATTTGGGTGTCTACAGTCAAGTAAAGAGGAGCAGAGGTATGAGGAGGGCCCTAAGGTGACCTATGGTCCCTAGGGTGAGCAGTTGATTTCGGTGCAGCACTCTTCCCATCTCTGGTATGAGATGCAGGACGAGGCAGCCCGCAATGGGTTACTCCACCAGCAGTACACCCATATTTCGAACTTTGGGATCGTCGTTTGGGTAAGAAGTAAACTTTGTTGCTTCCCTTTGTGTGAGCTTTCTTTGCTTTCAAGATCTAACATTTCTTCATTTTGATGCAGTCCTTGCCCTCGAATATGTTTCACGAAGGCTGGTTCGACCTCTAGCACTTCTATGTCTTCCTCCATCCGGTTGTGAAGTTCCTCTTAGCCCAGGCCGGCTTCAGGGACTTTCTTTTGTGCCCTGCCATGAGGGGCGATTCAGCCTATGTGAAGGCCCTAGTAGAATGACTTTGGCTCGAGACCATGACCTTCCATATGTCAGTGGTCGTGATGACCATCCCCCATTGACTGGTTGATGATCACAGGGATCGGGATAGGAGGCATACCAGTGGTTAGCCTTCGCGTACCAAATCAGAATGAGGTGGTTAAGTTGATCGGGAAGTACCCCTCCTCTTGGGATATGAGCGGCTCTGAGGTTAAGCTATCCTGGTTGACCGACCTATTTAATGAGGATGAATTGGTGGATCTGAACCAGCCGGATATGGATATTGTTATTGAGCTTGAGCGTGCACTGATGCTGGCTCTCATCTCTCTCCTCTTTCTCTTGGGCAAGACTCTTTTTGTCAATGCTAGCGGTGGTCGGGTCTTATTGTCCCTACTCAGCCTTATGGGAAATTGGGATAATGTGCACCGATATGATTGGGGCGGTGTCGGGTACGCCATGTTGATGGCCAGCTTGGCTCGAGCCTCGATTGGGGATTTGGGTTCCGTCCTTGGCTTCTGGCCCATGATAGAGGTAGCCTTGACTATCCTACTCATCTTGGTTTATTTATTTGTCATTCATCTTGCCTCTGTCGCATCTTTTATGTTTGCTCCTCCTTTCAAGTTTGGGGATAGTTGCATTTCCAACCAGGCCGCCTATTAGTTTGTTTTTCGAGACTCTTGCTATTATTTTATTAAGAACAGTGGAGAGAATAAATCAAGAGTGGAGAATTAGAGATGGGTCAGCATAGCAAGTCTAAAATAAACACAATCCTACAAGATACAGGGTTCATTGTAGCAAGTTTTGATAAGTAAGAGTTTGTCCTACAGAGAAATTGATCTAGAACCCCAAAATGGGCTATAATAGTAGGCCTCCAAATCTGGCTACAGATCTAACAATCCTAGAGAAAGGGAGTTGGGTGTCACGACTACACTAAATTAATCCTAATAGCAGAGAAATAAAATGTAGCCCTATTCTAAAGAAAGGGTTAAACAAAGGATGGTGATGGAGTGCATCAAAATAAAATACAAAAATTGGTGAGAAGTAAGCAGGTTGATCTAGACTTAATGATGCAGTAATGTAACTCAGATTTAGTTTGTCTCTGCAATGCTCCTTGTTGAGATGCTATTGAAAGCCTTAACAAGGTATAAGCTCCCAGTTTAACCCATGCCATTTGGGGCGCTCTTAGGGCTATACTCTGTCCACTCCAATGGTCACAGGGTATCCGATAAAGTCTATCAAATCCCATTAGTTAAACCAAAAATTCGCTAGTCTAATCCAGAAGAGTGGATCGATCATTTTCACAGCCACTAGACCAGCTCTAGACATAAATACTATTGCAGCACTATGTAATGCGAGTGCTATAAGTTCCCCAAATCTGTACACAGACTTGGCTGACATCTAAAGGTATTCCAACCCATAAGATCTTAAGTGCTTTGCTAAGGCCAACTGCTCAGTAGTGCCCACAACAAGGACCATGTAATAGGTTGAATAAGGCTTTAGATTCAGCTGGTCATTGCTACAAATGGCCTGCAATGACTTAGCCTCAAGCTACAATTACTACAAAGAGATTAGATTTAACATCTAATGTAGGCTAGGTAAAATAGAGGGGAGCCAGTTCCTGTACAAACCTCCTCACAAGGCTCTAGAAGCTCATGTGCAGGGGAGGAGAATCCTTCTCAAACATGTGAATGGACACAACCTTAGGGCTATACTCTGTTCACTTGAATGGTCACAGGGTATCCCATTGGCCTGTCCATACCACAGAGGCCTAAGAAAGAACATGAAAACTGTTGCAACCACCATGATCCACAGGCCTCCGAGCTCCCTGGATCTCGCTACAGATCTAGCATTGCTTTCCATGGGGCTATCAAACCAAGAAAAATCATATGGTAAACAATAGACCTACTAGAAATTGAATGGGCTAGTCCCAAATACATAGATCCTATAGACATCTAAAGAAACCATAAGACCTTTAGATTCAATTAGACACTAAAATGATAATTTATTGATGAACACAAAACTTACAATGAACTGTCTCCAAGCTGTAGCCTGTACACAACTGCTCATCCAAAAATCGTAATGTATACCAAAAGCCTATTATAAAACTGAAACAAAACTAAACCTAGCTGCTTATAGGGGGGTTAGCCAGCAAGTGATGGGCTAAGAGAGAAGAAAAATAAGAAAAATAGATGATCAAACCCTAACCCTAGCCTGCTGGAGTTCTCAGCTGACAGACGATGAAGGAAAGATGAAAATAATAAAGTCTAAGTACAGCTTATATACTCTGTCAAAATAGCCTTGGCTCTAAAGAGATTAACCCTAATTTTTCTAGCAGACGTGGCACTATTTCAACCCTTGGATGCCTAGATATATGCACCTTGAGATCTGCACCTCAAGAAGTGTGCCCTAGCCTTGGAAATTCCCAAAATATCCTTGAGTTAAAAGTGAGAAGTGGAGAGCCCATGCTTCGCGGGGCTAGTATCTGCTTTTAGCTCATTCTCACAACTACTTTGCCTTTGCAGAGTTGCCTTTGGCTGGTGGGAAGTGCTTGCTCACACATTAGCTCTTCATTTGATCACACAGTTGTTGAGAACTAGAAAATACCATTTTCCACCCTATAACCTGGGCCTTGATAGACCCTTGAGAGAACTAAATAAGTGTTTTAAGTGCTTGTGTTACAGCTAACAATAAAGACAGGCTTAATCATGAAAGCAGCCTAAAAGTGCTAAAAAGATGATAATCCACGTCGATCCAAAGAAAGAAAGAGAAGGGACAACCTCACTAGCTGTCAAAATGCCTGAACTGAAGAAGCAAAGACCTGGTCTCAACTCAGAAAAGAAATGTGGAGCAATTCGAACAGAAAAATGCACTACAGAGTGCTTTTCGAAAAGAAACTGAACCCTGCGAAAAGAACTAAAAGCTCCAGGCTTAGTTTTCGAAGAGCACCTGAACTCTTCGAAAGGATGATTGACCTATTCGAAAAGAAGAGAACTCCTTGTAACGTAACTCGAACTTTGCGAAAGAGCTTCAGAGTCACAAGATTTTTAAAAGTTCCCTATACTATGCGAAATGGTATTCTGGAGATTCCTAGCTTCTGTAACGGTAATTCAGTAATCTTTTTCATGCATCCCAATGCATTTAAAAACCTAGGGACATTCCAGAAGATTCTAAGCACGAAGCGAAGGCATATTCCACCCCATGTGAGCACCCGAAGATGAAATCACTTGGCGGGAACTTCTAGAAGCTCTAACAGATTTTCAAATTGCATAACAGAATTGATGCTTATGTCGCCTGATTGGCTGAACCAGATCGAGCAATTCTGATTGGCCAGAACAGATCTGGATCCTTGTGCTCGACTACCATTGGTTGATACAGATCTGAGCACTTCTAATTGGTCGATACGCATCTGAGCTAGACCTAGGGAAAACTATAAATATATGAACCATTTGCCCAATTTGGGTATCCAGATTTTGAGTTTCATTCCTATTCCCCATTTGTGTAAACCTTAATAGCATAACTTTTACTTGCAATTGAGAGCTGTGAGATATCTCTATAATTCAAAAGAGGATTGTATTCAAGACTACAAATCTGAGAGCTGTTTAAGCTGTGCTTTGTAATTGTAAATGTGAATTTGAAAAGGTTGCTGTGAACCGTATGTTCTCAATTGGATTTGTGTTAAGGGTTCCCTCTGATCTCCTTATTGCACTAGACTCCTTTAGATTTACTATTTTTTATGCAATTTCCCTTGATTCATTAACCCTGTGGGAATTAGTGTTCGTAACCTAATCTCTCACAGCATTTGTAGTGATATTTCTTGTTCTAAATTAAGGGTTTAGATTAAAGGCTATTGGATGGTCTGTGGCCATTGACGTGGACAGACCATAACCATAAGCCTAAATTTAATCCTTAAGTTACATTTATTTCTCTTGCATCTGTGCTTGTAGCCAGATGAAGATTGGATCATCGCTCATTTGACCTGCAGTCATTCTCATTGTGTTTCAAGGACCAAATCAAGGTTAGATATTATTTCTCCATTTTTATAAATTTACATCAAAATTCCCCCAACTCAGATCTGGATCATTTAGTTTAACTTTTACTTTTATCATTTAGTTAATGTGACAAATTCAACCTCCCATCTTATGTGCTCTGTAGATAGGATAAGAGGTCAGATCTTGTAGCTTAGATCTGGAGGTTTATCTTGCATTTTAAACAAATTCTCTGTGGACGATCTTTTACTCACTTACATTTAAAACTTGCTACAATTGGCCCTGATCTTGCAGGCTAATTCACTTCTCTCTGTGCTGATATTTCTTAATTTTTTTTCCAGATTCAGTATAACTTAGCATTTGCAAACCTGTTTTCAAAACACAAATAAATCATGCACACTTAGAACACCATCAAGTTTTTGGCACCGCTGTCGGGGAATTTGTTTTAAAATAGGTAGACCTAAGTTTTCATTTTTATTTTTACATCAGTGCTAAACTATTCTATTGTTTATATCTGTGCAGTTATTCATATCCATTTTGAAGAGGGGAATCTACTTTAAAAGGAATTCTGAAGGTTAGTTGTGCATAATCTGATTCTCTGTTCTATGTTGTATGTTTGGTAGGAGGACTCTCAGCCCTGAGATTGTCCCTCTAAATTTAAAAGTTGAAAGGCTATTACGAACCAGACAAACAGCACAGAATTTTGCTGAAACAGTTACTATGGGTGAAGAACCTCGACTTTTGAGGGATTACTTTGCACCTGGTGCTTATAATTCTCCCTTTTGCATTCAATTTCCTACTATTTAAGGAAATTATGAGATCAAATCATCGACTATCCAAATGCTTTCTTCCTTCCATGGGTTGAGTAAGGAAGATCCATACAAACATGTGGATGAATTCTTGTCTCTTTGCACCACATTCAACATAGCTGGACTTGGTCCAGAGGCAACAAAGCTTAGGCTCTTTCCTTTTTCATTAAAGGACAAAGCTAGAGCATGGTTGTCTATGTTAGCACCAAATAGTATCACTTCTTGGAATGATTTGCAGTGTCAATTTTTAGCCAAATACTTCCCTATGTCTAAAACAAGCCAATTGAGACAAAGTATTATTTCCTTCTCACAAAACTCAACTGAAACTTTCCATGAAGCATGGGAAAGGTTTAAGGAACTTTTAAGGGAATGTCCTCATCATCAAATTCCCCGATGGCAGCTTGTTCAAAGCTTCTATCAAGGAATTGATCAAAAAGGCAAGAATATGGTAGATGCTTCTTGTGGAGGCACTTACTTGCAAAAAATAGTTGAGGAGGTTTGGAACTTATTTGAAGTAATTGGTGAAAACTCAACTCAACAGGAATCTTTATCAAGAGATATTGAGAATCCTGCTAGGTTGAACAATCAGCAAACCACCAAAGGAAAGATTTATGAGGTGAATGAGTTGGAAAGAAAGATGGATAATTTAACCACAAAGTTTGATAGATTGATGGACTCACTTAAAAATCCAATGGTTGCAAGAGTAGAGGAGGCATGTCTGATATGCCAGTCCCCTACTCATTCACTTGACCAATGTCCCGCTGCACCACAGTTCCCAGATCTAGTGGTGGAACAAGCTCATGCTGCCCAATCATTTGGACAGATGCAGTCAAATGAATATCCATGGAGAGGGCACCCCAATTTGAGGTGGAGCCAGGGGAATTATCAATCACAAAGAAGACAAAGAAAGAACCAAATGCCTTTCAAACGTCAAATTTATCGCAGAGAATTTTTATGCTAAGCCAAATTTTCAAACCCATTCCACAACAACTCAGACAACAATCGCCCAATTCAAGTCCTTGTGTCCCCTTCTTTTAAAGATCAAGTACTAAATACCTACTAGAATTTAGGATCTTTAACTCAGACTGTGAACTTTCACAGTCAGAGCATAAAGAAGATTGAAGAAACATTGGGTCAACTTTCAAATACTTTGGCCAAAAGAGAGGAAGGAAAGTTACCCAACCAACCTTTGAATAATCCCAAAGGACAGTTCATGGTTGGAGAGGCTTCTATTTCACATGAAGAAGTAAAAACTGTCACAACTTTGAGAAGTGGAAGAATTATAAATAACAAAGTGGGTACTAAAGAAGAAAAAAGTGAGGAAAATGATAAAGATATGCAGAGCAGAGCACATAATGTTAGCAAGGGGTAAAAGATGTACCTCAGAAAAATCAAAAAAACGAAAAACAAAAAAATCAAAAAGATACTGATAATGCTTCTAAAGCTGTAGATGAAGGACTAGTTCCTCATTTATCATTTCCTCATGCCATGAAATCTGTATCCCCTTTTGATAAAGGGAACACAAAAATAGATGAAGTGATGGAGACTTTCAAGCAAGTCAAGATAAATCTACCTTTGCTTTATGCAATCAAACAAATTCCAGCATATGCAAAATTTTTGAAAGATATTTGCACTCACAAAAGACAGTCTAGGATACAGTTATCCAAGAAGGTCGTTGCTATGGAAATAGTTAATCAGGTGTTGTCTATTACCACACCTCCTAAACTTCAAGATCCTGGAATCCCACAATCCCTTGCATTATTGGGGAACATACCATTGAAAAGGCTTTATTAGATTTGGGTGCTAGTGTCAACCTGCTTCCATATTCTGTATATGAGAAACTAGGTTTGGGAGAATTAAAACCCACTCATGTGGTGTTACAACCAGCGATGCGATCCGAAAGAAAGCCATTGGGATGATTGAGGATGTATTGGTAGGAGTAGATAAATTTTCTATCCGCTGATTTTCTAGTTTTGGACATGGAACCTACAAAAAGCAAAACTTCCATCCTCATTTTGGGAAGACCATTCAAGCTTCTGACAAATGCTTGCATTCAATGCAGGTCTGGTATTATGGAAGTCTCTTTTGGAAATATGAAGGTGAAATTAAATGTTTATAATGCAGTCACACAGCCTCAATTCAGCTCTGAGGAATGTTTTCATGTTGATCTATTGGATGAACTGGTGGAAGGGACTTTACAACAGTTTTTGCAGTGTGAAGATTTAACCACAGATTCTAAAGATGCTTGGGGAAATTCTGAGGAAGAAACATTTTGTACCTCAAAGTCTGAGGAAGTAAATGCTGTGCAAGGAACTCATAATCAATCAGCAAGTTTCTCTTCTTGGAAACCTGCTATTCTTCCCCTTCCACAAACAGCTAAGGTACCTTTGCTACCTTCTTTTCTCACCAATTACGATGTAGAACTGAAGCAGTTGCCAGAAAATTTGAAATATGTGTTTTTAGGAGACCATAAATCATTGTCTGCGATTATTTCTTCCTCCCTCACAAAGGAGCAGGAGGAAGAGCTGTTGATTGTTTTGAAATAACATAAAAGGTTAATTGGCTGGACTATTGCTGATTTGGGAGGAATCAGTCCAGTTGTTTGCATGCATAAAATCCATTTGGAAGAAGATGCAAAGCCTTCTAGGGAAATGCAAAGGAGGTTGAACCCTCATATGCAAGAAGTGGTCATGAAAGAGGTTGTTAAGTTGTTGGATGCAGGGGTCATTCTTTTCCATTTCAGATTCAGCTTGGGTGGCACCTACACAGGTGGTACCTAAGAAATCTAGGATCACTGTTGTAACCTCATATTCTGGTGAGCTTATGTCAACCAGACAAACAACTCGTTGGAGGGTCTGTATTGATTACAGAAAATTAAATTCAATGACGAGAAAAGATCATTTCCCTCTCCCATTCATTGATCAAATTTTAGATAAGCTAGCTGAAAGTTTTTCTTGATGGTTACTCTGGTTACAACCAGATTCCTGTGTATCCACAAGATCAGGAAAAGACCACATTCACTTGCCCTTTTGGCACTTTTGCCTATAGGAGAATGCCTTTTGGTCTTTGTAATGCTCCTGCTACCTTTCAAAGATGCATGTACTCCATTTTCTCTGATATGATTGACCAATTTATGGAGATTTTTATGGATGATTTTTCAATCTATGGAGACAGTTTTGCCCAGTGTTTACATCATCTCAAATTGGTGTTACAGAGATGTGAAGAAACTAATCTAGTTTTGAGCTAGGAGAAGAGCCATTTCATGGTCACCCAGGGCATTGTCCTTGGCCATGTCGTCTCCCACAAGGGCATTGAGGTAGACAGAGCAAAAATTGATTTAATTGCACATTTACCACCTCCAAAAACTGTTAAACAGATCAGAAGTTTTCTAGGACATGCTGGATTTTACAGAAGGTTCATTAAGGACTTCAGTAAAATAACCAAGCCTCTTTGTCATTTATTGTGCCAAGATGTCCCTTTTGTTTTCAACAATGAATGCATGAAGGCATTTGAATTCTTAAAAAACTGTTTGATTTCAGCTCCAATATTACAGCCTCCAGATTATTCACTGCCTTTTGAACTGATGTGTGATGCATCAGATTATGCTTTGGGAGCTGTCCTTGGACAAAGAAAGGATAAGCCGCCTCATGTCATAGCTTATGCCAATAGATCAATGATTGATGCACAGCTCAATTACACAACAACTGAGAAGGAACTACTGGCAATTGTTTTTGCTTTAGAGAAATTCAGGTCATATGTCTTGGGTTCACAAATAGTGGTGTTCACTGACCACTCTGCCTTGAAATACCTTCTGTCTAAGAAGGACACCAAACCAAGATTAATCAGGTGGATCCTCCTATTACAGGAATTTGATTTACAAATCAAAGATAAAAAGGGTGTGGAGAATGTGGTGGCTGATCACCTGTCTAGAATTTTAACTACTGAGATTGATAGGCTGCCTATCAATGAATCTTTCCCTGATGGGCAACTTTTTGCTATTAGTATACACACCCCTTGGTTTGCAAACATAGTCAACTTTTTGGGTACTGGAAGAATTCCTCAACATTGGAATAAAATGGATAAAGATCTTTTCTTCTCAAAGGTTAAACATTTTATTTGGGAAGATCCTTATCTGTTTAAGATTTGTGCAGACCAAATAATAAGAAGATGTGTCCCTGAAGAAGAATTTCATAGCATACTTTCTAGGTGTCACAAACAGGCCTGTGGAGGCCATTTTAGTGGAAACAAAACTGCTGCAAAGGATTTGCAGTGCGGATTTTATTGGCCTACACTTTTCAAAGATGCTCTGCAGCACTGTAAGTCTTGCCAGAACTGCCAGAAGTTGGGCAGCATTTCTAAGAGAAACTCAATGCCTTTACAGCCCATTTTGGTAGTTGAATTGTTTGATATTTGGGGGATAGACTTCATGGGTCCCTTTCCTCCTTCCAATGGGTATAATTTCATTTTAGTAGTTGTGGATTACATATCCAAATGGGTTGAAGCCACAGCCACTAAAACCAATGATCACAGAGTGGTTCTGAAATTTTTAAAGGATCACATTTTTTCCAGGTTTGGTTTTCCCAGAGCTATTATCAGTGATGGGGGAAGCCATTTTTGTAATAAACATTTTGAAGCTTTATTGAAAAAATACTCTGTGACTCATAGAGTAGCTACTCCATATCATCCACAAACCAGTGGACAAGTGGAGATTTCCAATAGAGAAATCAAACATATACTGGAAAAGACTGTGAAGAAGGACAGAAAGGATTGGTCCTTTAAGCTGAATGATGCATTGTGGGCATATAGGACAGCCTATAAAACCCCAATTGGCATGTCCCCATTCAGATTGGTCTATGTCAAAGCATGCCATTTACCAGTGGAGTTAGAATATAAAGCCTTTTGGGCTATTAAAACATTGAACATGGATCTGACTACTGCTGGTAATCACAGGAAACTGTAACTTGCTGAGTTGGAGGAGCTGAGAATGGATGCATACACCAATTCAAGATCTTACAAAGAGAAAGTCAAAGCCTTCCATGATAAAAATTTGTTGAGAAAAGAGTTCATAGCTAGCTCTAAGGTATGGCTATTTAACTCAAAACTTAAGTTTTTTCCTAGAAAGCTGAGATCCAGATGGGAAGGGCCATATACTGTCATTCATGCAGCTCCTTCTGGGGCTGTTAAAATTTTGGACCCAAGTGATGGAAGAATCTTGAAAGTAAATGGTCAGAGGCTAAAACCATGCATTGAAAATACACAGGAGCCTATGCTGACCATCTATCATCAAGAACCTCCCCAAATCTGATGGTATACAACTGTACAGTATGTTTTTGTTCTGTAGTTTTTGCATAGTTTTCTTTTTCTCTGTTTTTAGTCATGTTTGTTCTCTTTTTGAGAAGTTTAAATATGTGAAAAATTAATTCGCAAAGTAAAAATTGTCTTTTTGCAAAGTTCAATTTTCTTTTCGAAAAGGATCTGGCTTTGTAACGAATTGCTCGAAAGCAATGATTTGCTTTTCGAATAGTTTTTTCTGAAGCTATTTGCTTTTCGAAAAGTTGTTTCTGAAGCTATTAGCTTTTCGAATGGTACTAATGCCATTCTCTATTGTAAAAAGGACTGTTTTGGAACTTTTTGAAAACTTAAAAAATTACTCTGCGAAAATAACTTTGAGCATATTTAAACCCTTTCGAAGTAAGGGTTTCATATTCGAAAGCTTTCTGAGTACGTCATGTTTCACAGAAACCCCATTTCTTTCTTTCCTTGCATGATTTTAGAATTCAGCCACACTTTTCTTCACATTTGTTCGATCATTTAAGCTTGAAAAGAGGGATTTTAGCTTCTGGTTCTAGTGGATATCAGTGAGCAAGCAACACGTTCAACCAAAACCCTAGATTTCGGTATTTTTCTGTGCATTTCCTCTATTTATCATTTGCAAAGTTTGATTTGGTGTCAGCATTTGTTGTGGGCATTTTTATACACAACTTTAGAATGGGGAAAGCTAAAAAATCACTGGCTGCCATGTTCCCAAAATCTTCTACTAAAAAAATTAGCAAACCAACCCCAAAGGAAAAACCAAAGCTTCAGCCAAAAGAAAACTATCAATGGATAGAGCTAATAGGATTGAGAAAGGGAAGAAGGTTAGACATGTGGAACCCATCCCAGCAGCTGCTAGTCCTGAGCCTGAGCTTCCTCCTCTGCCTATGCATTTGGTACTGCCAAATCCATTCATTGAAGCTCAGAAGCTGATTCCTGAGCTTATCGTGGATGAAACTTTTTTCGTCAACAAACCGGACTGTCAGCTATCTTTAAAATTTATTAGGAATGCCTCACTGAGCAATATCCTTACCCCTCTGCCAGAGAAAATTTATCCGCGAATGGTGAAATTATGGTACCAAAACTTGGTAAAAGTGACAGAGAATGATGTTGATGTCCCTACTCTTGTTATTTTCATTGATGATTGTGATTTAACTGCCACATATGAAGACATTGGAAATGCTTTGGGGATACCTTTTCAATATGATCCTGCTGGTCCATTGGCTGCACCAGAAGTAGCCTCTTTCAAAGAAATGGCTGCACATTTAACCCAAGGGATCGTTGGAACTGGACAGTCCATAATGAGGAGAGACCTAGCACCTCAATTTTTACTGATGGATTCAATTTTGAGGGGAAGTTTTTATGTCACTGGGCACAGCCAAGAAAGGAGGACACCAATTTTAGAGGCTCTCTTTCATTTTTCTAAGGGGCAATTTTTCAATGCCCCTATGTTAATTTTTGAAGCCATGGCTGATATTAGTGCCAAGTTGAAAAAGGAGCAGAAATTAGCTAAAATTCCATTTTGTAGGCTGATCACAGCCCTACTAAGAGCTAAGTTTGACATTGATGACCAGGAGCCATTTGAAGTTATAGCTCCTCATACTTTTGGGAAAAAGGCTTAGACTACAAGCCAAGCAATGCTGAAAAGAATGAGAGAGGAAGGTGAGCCTGCACCTGCAATTGCTACTGAGCCTGCATCTGCAGCTGCTAGTAGACCTGCCATACATGAACCTGCCCCTGCAGCTCCCTTAGAACTTGCTTTGCCAGACCCTGAGGTGACCAGCTCTTTAGCTGCACCCATTCTTGAAGAAGCTGTCCTTCCTGTGGTGACCAGCTCTTCAGCTACACCCATTCTTGAAGAAGTTATCATTTTACCCTCCTCACCTAGTTCAGCTCCTGCCACTTCACCTATTCCAGCAGTCCCATCTCCCATACCCACCATTATCCCAATTGCAGACTCCCCCTCTACACCAACCACTCCAGCCATACTCACACCACCAATTTCTCCCACCAATGCCCAAGTCCTGGCCACAGATTTTATTGAACAATCTCCTAGCACTCCTCTTCTCCAAAGCCTCTCAAGTTCACCTGCTCCTTCAGCCCACACACCTGAAGTAACCCATACCCCTGAACTTGAGATTTTCACTACAGAGGCTTATTCATCATTGATGGGGTCTATTTTTGAAAAACGCTTGGAATCATCCCTATACCCGACCCTCCTCATTTCACTCCACTTGGCTACTTCTCCCTTTACCCATTTCACCCATTGCACCTCCACCATCCACTTGCTTTTACCACCGCTATGCATACCACACCCACACCTGAATCAATTAGCCAAATATTTACCTTTCTCCAATCCATCCAAGCCCAACTACAGATCAACACAGATAATCAGTCTGTGACCAATGACCTTCTCCAAACCTTAGCCTCCACATCCCACACAACTACCTTAGCCACTGTACCGGCTGTTGATGACCATGCTACCCAAACAAAACCTGAGGTAGTATTGGTTGATCCACCCACCCTCACCACTACTACCCATGCTACCCAAACTGAACTTGAGGTAGCTCTTGTTGAGCCCCCTTCACCTCTCCTTACTTTCTCGGATCAAGCTAATCAGACCGACCCTGAAGTCATCCTTCTGGACCCCTCTTCTCCCACTCCCACAGCTAGGATACCTTTGGTCCCCTACCATTCCATTCCCATTCCCAGATTTGCCGCTCTCAAAAGGGCTATGGAAGAGAATCCATATATCTGTAGAGATGTCCTCAAGGGGTTAGCTGATTTGCAAGCTTACATTAGAACCCCTTATGAAAACCAGATTCGAAAATTGGAGTTATTCATGAAATTTGAGAGAGAGAAAATGAAGGACCTGCTGGGTCAAACTTTTCAAATGGTTAGGAGTGAGCAGCACAAGGAGACCATGTTGCAAGCACAGCTTGAACAGGATAAACTAAGGACTACTAGACTTGGAAAGTACATTGGCCTCACCAAAAAGATCAAATCAGAGGAATACACTGAGCTGCAAAACACAATCCAGGAGAAGGCTAAATCGAGTTCAGACTCCAATACTGATTCTAGTTCTGACTCTGATAGTGACTCCAATTCTGATCCCATTGAACCAACTTATGATACAGATTTTGACCCCAGTTATTAGATCACATTGTACTTATCTGTGTTATGAGTTTGTAATATAAAATTCTGGTTTTTCTTTTGTAATTACTGTGCATTTCTGTTCTTTCTTCTTGTCATTATGATTTCTGCTTGATTGTCTCTTTTCTTTGCTTTGGACCAGTGCGGACCCTGCTCACCATAGGTTTGGGGGTGTGGCAGAAATATCAATAATTGAGTTAACATCAATGCAGCTTATGACCAGCAGAATTTTTGAAAATGAAGTGATTTCCCACCTTTTTTTTTAATAAAAAAAAAAAAAAAAAAAAGAGAGAGGAAGTTAAAACTTTTTAAAATTGAATTCTAGTGTAATTCTAATACTTTCATGAAGTGAATGTCAGAAAATTTCTAAAAGAAAATTGATGTTTTAGTAAACCTAAAAAGAGAGAAAACAGTGATGATATACTTCAGGAATTTGATAGAAAACCACACCCAGTGAGATTTGGGCCTGCAGAAATGTATTCTTTGGAGGTATGAATTGGCAATTTTTTCTGCTCTTGGGACTGTTTGAACCTGCTTCTTTTCACTAGAAGTTACACATTTTCAAATTGAAATAACTTGACAGCAATCATGATATTAAAGACATGATGTAAGGCCTCCTTTTGGACAGTTGAACCTTACAAAGCCCCACCTTTTGAAATTGCCCTTGAAACACACCATTTGAGCTTTATAAATCTAAGATTTCTTTAAAACCTCATCAACCTCATTTAGCCTAATCCTCATTCTGAGAAGTCAGAAGATAAAGGGAAGGAAGCTGAAGAAAGGAGAATTGAGTAACAGTTTGATAAAAGAAGAAGAATCATAATTGAAGGCAATAATGTATCAGCAGAAGAAATGTGGCATTCCAGTCAATGTTACCTTGATAAAAAAAAATATAAATAAATAAATAAATAAAAAGAAGGAGAAAGCATTTCATTGGAAGTTTGAAAAAGTAAGAGAAAAAAGATGGCCACTTTGGCTCTGAAAATTCAAAGAAGAAGATGAAATTGTGCTGAATTGAAGAAAGGGTGTCTATCACCTCCTTACCTTGACTGACTTCTCAATTTTGAACTCCATTCCACCCCTTTATTCTTGATAAATTTCAACCATAAGCCACATTACAACCCAAGAAAAGTCCTTGCTGATCAATGATGGATTGAGCTGTCACATGGAGATAAGGATCTGTGTTATCTATGGTAAAAAGAGCAGTGAATTCAGAACTAAAGAGCAATGCCTATGCTCATGCTTACAGTCCTATTTGAGGGCTGTAACTGCTCTTGAGCCGTGTGAAATGGTACAACCCTCTTATTTGCATGTTGAGTGAAAATCCTAGAGAGAGTTGGGTTTGAAATCAACTCATTGGGGTAACATAAAAAAAAACTGAATTCTCAAATAGAAGGCAAGCTTTTCACTAATTTTTCTTTTAGAAACATTTTGACACAAATCAAGTGAATGGTAAAAGAGTTACAGCAGAATTTCAATTTTGAACTGATGTTTTCGTGAAAATCATCTTATAACTTGACTGATGCAGGTGTGAATAATCTGATTGGATGAAAGTGCGCTTAATGTAATCAGTATTAATATTAACGGATTTATTGGAGAAGTTTGTGGGTACCATCACTGAAAACTCTCAGGAGACTTCACTCCTCCACTAGGGATCACCTAGGGGTTTAAAAGGCGTGTTGTATATGCTAAATGCAACTGTGTTCCCTACAAAAGTGGCTTTTTATTCTGTTTTTAATTTTGACTTTGCTCAGGGACTAGCAAAGCTTAGGTTTGGGGGTGTGTTGAGAACTAGAAAATACCATTTTCCACCCTGTAACATGGGCCTTGATAGACCCTTGAGAGAACTAAATAAGTGTTTTAAGTGCTTGTGTTACAGCTAGCAATAAAGACAGGCTTAACCATGAAAGCAGCCTAAAAGTGCCAAAAAGATGATAATCCATGTCGATCCAATGGAAGAAAGAGAAGGGACAACCTCACTAGCTGTCAAAATGCCTGAACTGAAGAAGCAAAGACCTGGTCTCAACCCAGAAAAGAAATGTGGAGCAATTCGAACAGAAAAATGCACTACAAAGTGCGTTTCGAAAAGAATCTGAACATTTCGAAAAGAACCTGAACTCTGCAAAAAGAACTAAAAGCTCCAGGCTTAGTTTTCGAAGTGCACCTGAACTCTTCGAAAAGATGATTGACCTATTCAAAAAGAAGAGAACTCCTTGAATGTAACACGAACTTTGCGAAAAGAGCTTGAGTCACGATACTCTGAAAAGTTCCCTAAACTATGCGAAATGGTATTCTGGAGATTCCTAGCTTCTGCAAGGGTAATTCAGTAATCTTTTTCACGCATCTCAATGCATTTAAAAACCTAGGGACATTCCAGAAGATTATAAGCACGAAGCGAAGGCATATTCCACCCCATGTGAGCACCCGAAGATGAAATCACTTGGCGGGAACTTCTAGAAGCTCTAACAGATTTTCAAATTGCATAACAGAATTGATGCTTATGTCGCTTTGATTGGTGAACGAGATCGAGCAATTGATTGGCGAAATAGATCTGGATCCTTGTGCTCGACTACCATTGGTTGATCTGATCTGAGCACTTGATTGGTCGATCGCATCGAGCTAGACACAGGAAAACTATAAATATATGAACCATTTGCCCAATTTGGGTATCCAGATTTTGAGTTTCATTCCTATTCCCCCATTTCCAGATCAGCTAGTCTGTCTGAAACCTTGTAATAGCATAACTTTTACTTGTAATTGAGAGCTGTGAGATATCTCTATAATTCAAAAGAGGATTGTATTCAAGACTACAAATCTGGGAGCTGTTTAAGCTATGCTTTGTAATTGTAAATGTGAATTTGAAAAGGTTGCTGTGAACCGTACGTTCTCAATTGGATTCGTGTTAAGGGTTCCCTCTGATCTCCTTATTGCACTAGACTCCTTTAGATTTACTATTTTTTATGCAATTTCCCTTGATTCATTAACCCTGTGGGAATTAGTGTTTGTAACCTAATCTCTCATAGCATTTGTAGTGATATTTCTTGTTCTGAATTAAGGGTTTAGATTAAAGACTATTGGATGGTCTGTGGCCATTGAAGTGGACAGACCATAACCATAAGCCTAAATTTAATCCTTGAGTTAGATTTATTTCTCTTGCATCTGTGCTTGTAGCCAGATGAAGATTGAATCATCGCTCATTTGACCTGCAGTCATTCTCATTGTGTTTCAAGGACCCAATCAAAGTTAGATATTATTTCTCCATTTTTATAAATTTACATCAAAATTCCCCCAACTCAGATCTGGATCATTTAGTTTAACTTTTACTTTTATCATTTAGTTAATGTGACAAATTCAACCTCCCATCTTATGTGCTCTGTAGATAGGATAAGAGGCCAGATCTAGTAGCTCAGATCTGGAGGTTTATCTTGCATTTTAAACAAATTCTCTGTGGACGATCTTTTACTCACTTACATTTAAAACTTGCTACAATTGGCCCTGATCTTGCAAGCTAATTCACTTCTCTCTGTGCTGATATTTCTTTATTTTTTTTCCAGATTCAGTATAACTTAGCATTTGCAAACCTGTTTTCAAAACACAAATAAATCATGCACACTTAGAACACCATCAACAGTTCACTGGTGCTGTAATGCTGTCGCAGAGATGATCTGGAGCGCCAAGATTTCTCGCTCAGTTGAGCTTCAGAAGCTCTCTCTCGCTAAGTACTTGCGCAGTTATGCTCCTACGCTTGCATTGTCAATGGTAAGGCTTTAGAGTGCGTGAGATCTACGCGAAGAGAATTCTAGGCATCTCTCTCTTCTAGGGCTACGCGAGAACTCCACGAGGTGACATTTTGTTCAGTGTACATGTGGACTCGTTGTGGTCTTTGCACTGTTGCTTTAAGGCTTGATCTCTGCGAGAGCTTCGCGACCATAGATTCTGGGGACTTTAACCTGCAAGATCTTCGCGTGGTCATTTCAGCTGTCCTCCTGACTGCGTGGCATATCTGCATGAGGGTATCTTCCACTGATCTTTAGCTTCGCGAGGAAGCTCCTCAACTCTGTGAGGTCTATCTTTTGCTACTCTGGTGCATTACACTTGCTGCTATCGCAGTCTCCTCCCTTCTCAGCTAACTTTATTCATCTGCTAAACTTTAGTCAATGGTGATCAGCAACAATGAGTCACCATGGCAAGCACTACTAAGGTGTTCCATTAGCCTTTGTCTCAGCTATTACCTTTGAGTGTATTCTCTCTCTCTTTTGGGCCAAAACGCAAGGAGTTTGTATTAAGCTACACATTTTATTGCTAACTATAAAACACACTTAACAAATGGTTATTAGTCTACTTCAAGGTCCAGCAAAGGCTAAGTTAAGAGGTGAAAAATGGTACTTTTCAGTGAATAACACACCCCCAAACCTAATCTTTGCTAGTCCCTGAGCAAAGGAAAAATTAAAACAACTACTCTAAGAATTGAAATGCCACTTTCGTAGGGAGAACGGATACATTTAGCATATGTACCAAGCCTTTTAAACCCATAGGTGATCCCTAGTGGAGGAGTGAAGTCTCCTGAGGGTTTTCAGTGAAGATACCCACAAACTTCTCAATGAAATAATTAACAAAGGTGCAACATTATCAAGTCAGCTGGTAAGAAATAGAGCATCAGTTCACCTTTGATTCAATAAAAATAATGTGAGGAATTTGGACATAAAAAGCATAGACATTTAATCATCACAACCTCTACATGAATGCACAACAGTTTCAATTAGCTCACAACAAGGGGGACAACACATGTATATCAGCACTGAGCTCATCATTAATTCAAAAATTAGGTTATAGGCCATGCCTAATACATTCAACATCAGACCCAATGCTCACCAAGGCATACTCTCATAAGGGACCTTGAGGGTTTCATTTTCTCTCAAGCTCAAGAGCAATTATAGCCCCCAAATGGGTCTGTAAGCATAAGCATAGGCAAAGCACCTAAGTCCTGGCATCATTGGCATATCCTCCCCATAGATTGGGCAACTCCTTGTCTCTTCATGACAACACATTAAACTTTGGATCACAAGGTCTTTAACTAGGTTGTAATGTGGCTTATGAAGTGGGTTATAAAGAATGTAAGGTTGAAGAGGGATTCAAAGTTGAGAAATCAGTAAGTGCAGGAGGTAATTCATGACTTCACCCATTTTTAGCTCAGTACCTTTTCATTTTCTTTCAAAATTTTCAGACTTGAAGTGGTCAGCTTCTCCTCTTCATTTTGATTTTTTCAATGAACTGTTCCTCCTGAGTCCTCTCTCACTCCTCCTCATTATTATTTTTCTTTCCTTTTTACATTTTTCTTTCTGTTTTTATTTTCATTTTTGTGTTTGTGACTTGCCACCTCTTTCCTCAGCTGTTACACTGTTCAACTTTAGGTATCTCTTCTCCATTTGCCCAATGTTGACCCTATCCTGTCCATCTTCAGCTCCTTCTCCTTTACCTTCTGAATTCTCAAAGTGAGGGTAGGTTTGTGTCAGGTCCATAGGTTCAGGTGCAATTACTCAGGTGTATTTTAAAGAAAATTGGAAATTAAGGCTCAACAGGTGTGTACACAAGAGTAGTTGATTAGAATTTGGTCTGTTTAAGCTCAAACTATCCAAGAGAAGGCCTTGATCCTTTCCTAGGTTTCATGAGTGCTGTCAGTTATTTCAACTTGGAGGTGCCTAACTTCTAGTGAGGGCATTGCCTCAGTCAGTCCTTAGAGCTAGAAGAATTGCCTCAGTCACTCCTCAAACGAAGGAAATTTATTTTTTTTTGTAGGCCCAACTCTCACTGGTTATGGTCTTCCATTGAACTTTTAAGTATGTCCTTACCTTTTTCTCTCTTTAATGATTCACTCAGTCCTGATACAAGTGAGTTTACTTGGTGTTCACATCATGGAAAAGTTAAAATTTAAAAGCTTGTAATGCCTAAAGGTCTGCAAAATTTTAAATTTCTCATTTTTCCAATGATTCTTAGGTGAACATGGTTCTATTTCTGTCTTACTTACTTGACTCTACTGCACTTCGGTTAACTACTTCATTGGTAGAACCTGTCACACCCCCAAACCTATGAGGAGCAGTGTCCTCACTGATTCAAAGGACAATGGTTGTGCAGCAGTGAACAAACATAGATATATATAACACTACACTAAAGCAGAGAAAATCATGAAATGAACACTCAACACTTTAACAAACACACAAACAGACAAACAAAAATGAAATAAAGTAATAGGTACACAGAAGTAGCAAAAAGAAAGTTCATTATATTAGAAAATATATTTAGATCACACTACTCCTAACTCTAAACATGTGCAAACATCAAGCATCTAAGTGTTAGCTGGTTCATCCTTAATTTTAACTCCTTTTCCTTTGACTTTCTTTTGCTCTACAGGTGGTGGGGGTGCTCTACCAGTTGCTACAACTAGTTGCCTCTCAAGGATTTCAGCCTTTTGTTCAACCAATTCAGCTCGGGCAATAAGGAGTGCCCTGATCTCCTTAGAGGCAGTCAACCTTTTCTCTAATGCATTAGCTCTCAACTTTTTTGTTGCAGCAGCCATTTTCTCTTGTTCAGCATTGAGCTTCTCTTATGTAGCCAAACTCTCTTGGGCTTTATATAGACGGAATATTTTTTTTCAGCCCTCGCGATGTCCTTCAGCAGGTTTTCAGTATCCCCTTTAAGAAGATTAATCTTATTGTCATAGGACTCTTTAATGGTAGTCAGGCCGCGAATAACATCTCTTTTGACGTAAGGATTGGCTTGCATGGCCTGAAAGAGTGTAGAGTAAGGAGAAATGGGAAAATAAGAGGCAAGAAGTAGGAGAGGTGCCTGACTTAAAGAAGGGCCAGCCAAAAGTGGAGAGGGGGTGGTATGGGGAGGTGCAGCTGGAGGTTCAAGTTGGGGCTAGGGTTCAGGGTCTATTTGAAGTGCCTTGGAACATGTGGGTATTAAATCCTCCACATCAGTGGCAGCATTGGAAGTTGCCACAGTAGGTGAAATAGCGGGCAGTGACAGAAGTGGTAAGGACATGGGAGTAAGAAGAGGCTCAAGTGTAGGGTCAGTCTTGGTGGAGGCCATAGTAACTACAGGGGTAGGTTGCTGATGTGAAGGATGGGGTAAGAGGGATAAGGTGGACTAGATTGACTCCAGGCTAGCTTGGATAAAGGATTGATTGAGGAGGGTGGGGGTAATGGTTTAAAGGTTGGCTGCAATGGAGGATTGGGATTGGTTAGTAGCCAACACTCGAGCTTGTAGGGAGAGTAAGAGGTGTAGGATTTGGGGTAAGAGGTCTAGTATGGTATTGGCTGTGGGTTGGATAGGTGAAACTGGTTGGAAGGGAGATGTGAGTCGATGAGTGAAGGTAGTGGCCTGTGGTGGTTCATGTGGTGGGGTAAAGTGTGGGGGGGGAGGTGAGTTTGGGAGAGGGGTATACTCTAGGTTGATGTCTCCTAGGATAGTAGACATCATAGTGGAAAATTCCTCTCCTGAAAATGGCTCACTAGGGATAGGTACAAAAGGTGAGGAAGTCTCACTGGGCTGTTGGGGGTGTCAAAGGTATGGGGTTCTGGTGCATAGGTTGTGGGTATTAGGTCTGGAATGAAGGTGGTATCAAGGATTGGAATGGTTTGGAAAATATAGGTGGGCTGGGGTTCTATGGGGGCTGTGCCTTTTGTGAGTTTTCTTTTCTTAATATAGGTAACTTTTACAGGGGGGCTGGTATGGGCTAGGAAAGGGGGTAAGGGTGCAGTAGTGGGTAGGGTGGCAGTGGTTATCATGGTTGGAGGTAAGATTGGGGTGATTGGGGAGATAGGCTCAGGTAAGGGTATTGTGCGTATGAGGGGTTGTGATGTCTAGATGAAGGGTGGAGGTGGTGGGGCAATGGGTGTAGATAAAGCTGAGGGAGAGGGGGTATGTGCTGGCAATGAGATTGGGGGCCTGGCTGGCCCAACAGAGGCTGCGACCTCAACAGTGGCAGCTGCAGCAGCAGCAGCCACTTCCTGAATGGTGGGGGCTACTTCTCTCAATAATTCATTCCTCTTCTCCCTCTTTCCCATCATTGTGCCACTGATACCCCATTATTTCTTTCCACTATTTTTGTGGTTCAGGGCCACTGTCTCCTCCTCCCTTTTGAAGGGGTACTTTCCAAACTGTAGCATGGCAGTGATCAGCCTGCAGTAGGGAGGGGCTGAGGTTTTTTCTTTACTTCACCTTCTCACATAGATCTTTAATTCCCTCAAAAATCAACTTGGCTGCATCCAAATAGTGGTTTCCATAAAATGAGAGGAGAGCATGGGGTACCTCCTCTCCTGCTCATGACTAGAGCAATACACATTTTTCCTCAACACTGCATCTATGAGCCTAAGTTTGGGATTCAGGTCTCTCTTTCTGATTGAGTCTCCTAAGGCAGTGATTCCTCCAGATAATTCCCTGGCTATCTCTGTAATTGTGGCAGTCAGGGGAGGTCCCAAGCCAAACTCAGAACTATACTCAACTAGTATCCCTAGTACCCTTGCAATATCAGACTGGTTAAACAGCATTTCAAAATTATCAATCAGTACCAGTAGTGCTGGGTTCCCATCATCACCAGTCTTCAACCTTATATTCTGATAAAATAATCTAACTAATCTTGGGAACACCAGCTGCATAGGGGGCCTCAACAGGGGCAACAGAGATGCATTGGTCAGATACTCAATGGAGGCAGAGGTCTCCGGTAGCTCCTCAAAGTAGGCTTTATCAAAAATGGTTTCAGCCTCCAGTGGAATTGCTGACACAAACTCAGAAGGGACCCTAAGTTATTCAATATTCTCTTCCTCCGCAACCTCAGGGGCCACAGTCTTGCCCTTTATTTATTTCTTCTTTGAAATTTTAGGGCTCTCAGCAGGTGGGTGCTCTCTGGCCCTCTTCTTTGGGGCAGATTTCTTCTTTTCCTTGGAAATTGCGAGGTCAGCATCAGGTGAGGGCACCGCAGAGGTCTCCAATGTGGAGGCCTCTATAATCCTTGCAGATTTTCTAGTGGACATAGGGCTGCCACTAGGAGTAAGGTCTAGCATAGCCACCAATGTATCGATGAATTTGGAACTCTTGGCCATGGGTGCTCCAAAATTTTAAAAATGAGGGTTCACAAATCTCGAAAAATGCATAAGGCAATCAGTACACACAGAAGCACTAAATTTTGGCCCTACTTTTTTCTGAAAATCAAATCAATCACAGCACAAAGAAGAAATGGAGATCGTACCATTTGAGAGCTAGGGTTTCACCTCAACATGTTCACAGTGGCTCAAATCCCCTCAAACCTTGTTCAAAGTGACCGGAAGGTGCTAGGGAACAAAATGGTAAGAGGAAAATACTTAAGGTGGAGTGGCTTAAGGGGTAGAGAAGAAAGAAAGAATTGGGAGCTCTGGTTGAGTGCGCTAAAAACTAGGGCAGACAGATGAAATGAAGAAAATGAGGGGTTTTGTTGAGTTTATAGAGCAAATCCCGCGGTTCGCACAGTTGGCAATAGGTGCTCGCGGAGTAGGATTTTCACACAGTTGGCTTAGGAGTTTGCGAGACGTTCTGTCGTGCAGTAGAGCATCTGACACCCAGTATATTTCACAGAGTTGGCAATAGTGGCATAGGTGTGCGAGACCTTATTTTGCTTCAGAACTGTACCGCACGTGGTGCTCGCGCAGAACAACACAACACATACTTCATGCATAGATTGAGCTCGCAGAGTAAAAAGTAGCTCTGTGAGGCACATTTTTAACCAATGCTCTATTTTTCTAGCACGCGAGGTAGCCAAAGGATGGCTCACGCAGCATATTTAAGCACCTCAACTCAGCGAGCTAGCATTCTTGCACAGCCTTTACTCTGTTAGCCCAGTGCAGCACATTGGTTGATGCATCCATGTTGTTGTGCACCCAACCACTGTGCATGAGCACCAAGCTACAAACAGGAGCTTCATTTCACTCATTCAAAATATATGCCCATTTTCAATCAGTAGTTCATCAACATTACAGAATCCTAAAATAGTTTTTCAGCTCAATCTTCATGCAAAGTATGATAAGGGCACCTCAACCATTTTTCAACGGACACAATTCAAATTCATATGAAACATAGGCACATGTATTCACGCACAACAATTCAAACACAGACAACATAAAACAAATAATTCAACAACACACTAAAAACTCAAATGATAGAATTCTAAAGAACACAATTCAACATAAAATTTTCATACATATGATATAATTATTACCAATATTTGGCTCACTGGGCACTAGCTTCCTCCTAGGTAGAGGATGCATCACCAATCACAAACTGACCTTTTGAGTTTGTTAGGGGCTGACTAGGCAATTTTCCTTCCTCCCTCCTATTCAGAGCATTACAGATCTGACCAAGCTGGTCCTCAATCTTTTTTATGCTTTGTCCATGAGAATTGACAGTTTGCACCACGCTCCCTAAGTTCTGCATTGAAGCCATCATCTACTCTTCAAATGAAGAGGACCTGGGTTGTTATGTGGGCAGAGCCAACTGGTTAGACTGTGGGGTAGGTAACAGGAAATTTTGCCTTGGTGGGTAACCTTGATTAAACTAGTGTTGGGGTCTGTAAGGAGCTACCATCTGCTGCTGCTGGGGTTGAGGATATGAGTCTTGTCTCCACCTCAGATTTGGGTGGTTCCTTCAAAAATACCCAGTAGGTTGCTGCCCAAAAGTTTGAGCAGCATTGGCATGCTCTAAAAAACTAGTTGGCAGATGGACAATCATGAATAGAATGTGTGGAGGATTGGTATAACATACATGCTTCCTCCACCTGTGCAACCATCCAAGGTTGCATCACATTCATCAATTTATCAAACTTCAAGCTCAGGTTGTCCACCTTCCTCTCCAGATCACCTTGCACCTTCACTTCATATATTCCACCTCTAGGGGTGGCCTCTTTCACCATTTTAGCTGGAATCTGACTGTCATTGCGTGACAGAGACTCCTACTATATGGAATTTTTCCCTATTATGTCAAACATCTCCCATGCTTCCTCAACTGTCTTGTGAAGGTAGCTACCACTACAGGAAGCATCCACCATACCCCTGCTCTTGGCATTAATTCCTTGATAAAATACTTAAACAAGCTGCCACATTGGGATTTGGTGGTGGGGGCATTATTTTAACCTCTCCTGGAATCTTTTCCAAGCTTCATTAAAGCTCTCAGTTGAGGACTGAGTGAATGACAGAATATTTGTCCTCATCTAGCATGTTTTATTCGTGGGGAAAAATTTTGCTAGGAACTTAGTTTGAAGGTCACTCCATGACTGTATGCTGTTGGCTGGGAGCTTTGATAGCCATGTACTAGCTTTGTCCTTTAATGAGAAAGGAAAAAGCCTTAATTTAGTGGCCTCAGGCCCCAGGCTAGCAATGTTGAAAGTAGTACAAAGTGCTAAAAACTGGTCGATATGCATGTAGGGATCTTCTTTACTCAGCCCATAAAATGAAGGTAGCACACTAATGGTGGAGGATTTAATTTCATAGTTCCCCTCAACAGAGGGAAACTGAATGCAGAAGGGAGAGGTGTACTCCCCAGGTGCATTGTATTCCTTCAATGTCCTCTGCCTCTCAGCCATAGTAGTTGTTTCAGTCTTAATAGCAGGGCCCTGTGTGGTGTTCCTAGGTCTAAGGATCCTTTCAACCTCTAGATTTGGAGGTTCCAACTCAAGATTTAAGGACCTTCGACCATGCATAAACTCACACCCACAGTAATTACAGAAAATACTCACAAGCACACACAAAGAATCTTAAGTAAAAATTAATAACTACACAGCTTACACTAAACAACTAATAGGGACTTTAACATAAATGGACTGAGATTTAGGGGGAAGGAAGTGCAAACAGAGCTAGCTACACTCCAGCTGTAACTTTAGCTTTTCCCTTCTTTTGCTATCCATTCTGTAAAATTCCACAAAGAATCAGTAGCACTTTTTGTTCTAAATTAGGCACAGCTATAAAGAATTGGTTAGTCTAAATTATAATATAGCTCAGGTCTACTAAAAAGATCAATAACCCCGGCAGCGGCGCCAAAAACTTGTTGGTTTTTATTTTTTGAGACTCTTGCTGCTATTTTATTAAGAACAGTGGAGAGAATAAATCAAGAGTGGGGAATTAGAGATGGGTCAGCACAGCAAGTTTGAAATAAACACAGTCCTGCAAGATATAGGGTCTATTGTAACAAGTTTTGATAAGAGTTTGTCCCACAGAGAAATTGATCTAGAACTCAAAATGGGCTATAATAGTAGGCCTCCAGATCTAGCTACAGATCTGACAATCCTAAAGAAAGGGAGTTGGGTGCCACAACTACACTAAATTAATCCTAAAAGCAGAGAAATAAAATGTAGCCTTATCCTAAAGAAAGAGTTAAACAGAGGATGGTGATGGAGTGTGTCAAAATAAAATATAAAAATTGGTGAGAAGTAAGCTGGTTGAGCTAGAGTTAATGATGTAGTAATGTAACTCAGATTTAGTCTGTCTTTGTAGCGCTCCTTGCTGAGATGCTATTAAAAGTCTCAACAAAGTATAAGCTCCTAGTTTAACCCATACCATTTGGAGCGCTCTTAGGGCTATACTCTGTCCACTCCAATGGTCACAGGGTATCCGATAGAGTTTGTCAAATCCCATTAGTTAAATCAGAAATTTGCTAGTATAATCCAGAAGAGTGGATCGATCATTTTCAAAGCCACTGGACTAGCTCTAGCCATGAATATTATTGCATCACTATATAATGCCAGTGCTACAAGCTCCCCAGCTCTACGCACAGACCTGGCTGACATCCATAAGTATTCCAACCCATAAGATCCTAAGTGCTTTGCTAAGGCCAACTGCTAACAAGTGCCCACAAAAAGGACCATGCAACAGGTTGAATAAGGCTTTAGATTCAACTGGTCATTGCTACAAACGGCCTGTAATGACTCAGCCTCAAGCTACAATTACTACAAAGAGATTAGATCTAACATCTAATGTCGACTAGGTAAAATAGAGGGGAGACAGTTCTTGTACAAACCTCCTCACAAGGCTCTAGAAGCTCATGTACAGGAGAGGAGAATCCTTCTCAAACATGTGAATGGACACAACCTATACTCTGTCCACTTAAATGGTCACAGGGTATCCCATTGGTCTCTCCATACCACAGAGGCCTGAGAAAGAACATGGAAATTGCTGCAACCACCATAGTTCACAGGCCTCCGAGCTCCCTGGATCTCGCTACAGATCCAACATTACTTTCCATGGGGCTATCAAACCAAGGGAAATCAAATGGTAAACAATAGACCTACTAAAAACTGAATGGACTAGTCCTAAATACATAGATCCTATAGACATCTAAAGAAACCATAAGATCTTTAGATTCAATTAAGCATTAAAACGATAATCCATTGATGAACACAAAACTTACAATGAACTGTGTCCAAGCTGTAGCCTGTACACAACTGCTCATCCAAAAATCCCAATGTATACCAAAAACCTATTACAAAACTAAAACAAAACTAAACCTAGCTACTTACAGGGGGGTTAGCCAGCAAGTGATGGGCTAAGAGAGAAGAAAAATAAGAAAAAGAGATGATCAAATCCTAACCCTAGCCTGCTAGAGTTCTCAGCCGATAGAGGATGAAGGAAAGATTAAAATAATAAACTCTAAGTACAGCTTATATACTCTGTCAAAATAGCCTTAGCTCTAAACAGATTAACCCTAATTTTTCTAACAGACGTGGTACTATTTCAACCTTGGATGCCTGGAGATATGTGCCTCGAGATCCATGCCTCAAGAAGTGTGCCCTAGCCTTGGGAAATTCCCAAAAGATCCTTGAGTTAAAACTGAGAAGTGGAGAGCCCGTGCTTCGCGGGGATGGTATCTGCTTTTAGCTCATTCGCGTAGCGGCTTTACCTTCACGGAGTTGCCTTTTGCTGGTGGGAAGTGCTTGCTCGCGCATTAGCTCTTTATTTGGTCGCACAGTTCATTGGCGCTGCAATGCTGTCATGGAGATGATCTGGAGTGCCAGGATTTCTCTCTCAGTTGAGCTTCAGAAGCTCTCTCTTGCTAAGTACTCGCGCAGTTATGCTCCTACGCTTGCATAGTCAATGGTAAGGCTTGAGAGTGTACAAGATCTGTGTGAAGAGAATTTTGGGCGTCTCTCTCTTCCAGGGCTATGCAAGAACTCTGCGAGGTGACATTTTGTTCAGTGTACATATGGACTCGCTGTGGTCTTCGCGTGGCTGCTTTAAGGCTTGATCTCAGCGAGAGCTTCGCAACCATAGATTCTAGGGACTTTAACCTGCGAGATCTTCGCGAGGTCATTTCAGATATCCTCCTGACTACGTGGCATATCTATGCGAGGGTCTCTTCCACTGCATCTTTAACTTCACGAGGAAGCTCCTCAACTCTGTGAGGTCTATCTTTTACTGCTCTGGTACATTGCACTTACTGTTGTCACAATCTCCTCCCTTCTCAGCTAACTTCATTCATCTACTAGACTTTGGTCAATGGTGATCAGCAATAATGAGTCACCATGGTAAGCACTACCAAGGTGTTCCATTAGGCTTTATCTCAGCTGTCATCGTTGAGTGTATTCTCTCTCTTTTGGGCTAAAAAGCAAGGAGTTTGTATTAAGCTGCACATTTTATTGCTAACTAGAAAACACACTTAACAAATGGTTATTAGTCTACTTCAAGGTCCAGTAAAGGCTAAGTTAAGAGGTTAAAAATGATACTTTTCAGTGAATAACTCCGCCCCCTCCTCTTCTCAGATGAGTACACATATCCTCTTATGAGCAACTAGCACAAGAGTCATCGCAGAGATGTTAGAATGAAGCATTTAGAGTTAGGCCTGAGGTCCTAACTTGATTTGATGATCCCGAAGCCGGTATGGACACTTCCCTCCTCTCTTTCTCAGAGATTCTTGATGGTGCTTGTTTGACTAATAAGACACTCTTTGTATGGGCAAGTCATCTTTGACCCTTACATTGGTTCTCCCTTCTGGGATCGAGCTGTCGTGGGCTAGTCCTGTCTTTTTATCGACCGTCCTATTATCTTCTTCTATGGCGTGTGGGTCTGAGCGTACTATTTGGGAGAGAGAGTGGTGAACCAGTATAGGGACAATTTTACAGTGCCACAGGGTCCTCCTGAGGATATCATGACTCCAACGAATACGATTGAGGAGCTCTCCACCGGATTCCTCCATCATCGAGTCCCTGTTGATGACCTTCTCAAGCCTGGAGGGTATCAGATGTGGCACGAGTCCCTTTCATATTGCTCCATCCTTTCGTGCTTTGTACCTGGTGCAAACTTTTTGGCCTTCGGCAGTCCCCCATCTCAGGTAATCCTCCTCTTCCTTTATGCAAGTCCCTGATGGTTTTGATTTGATTCTACTTTGACTAACTGGACCTTTGCCTTTTTCCATAGTTTGATGGTGGAGATGATTCTGATGAGGATGATGCAGCGGCAGGTCCTACCTAGGCTCCGCATGCTGGTGCCTTAGACCCTTCTGGTATAAGTGCTTCTGGGAGTTCGACCATAGAGACTCAGGGGACCTTCAGGCACTTCGACGATGCCCTCCTCACAAGCTTGTGTGCAGATGTAACTGAGTGGGCCCACTTATCTATTGAAGCGATTCGTGTCACTCCTCCCGAGCTGGTCCCAGGGGTGAGTTTTTTATCCCTTATATTTCCTTTTCAGGGAAATGTTTGCTTTTGTATTGTGGTTCTTGTAGTTGACCTCTCTTTTTCCTTCTTGCAGAATTACAAATGGGTTGTTAATCATGCGAAGTATTATCACCACATTACTAATGTGTTGGAAAAGTGATTTCTTGCACGCGGGATATAGGAGAAGGTAATATCGTCAAAACACGCGATCAGATCCTCCAGGTGCTCAAGGTATGGGATTAACTTCTCATCCTTCATCTTCCAATCTCCATTTCTCTGGAAAATGATCAACTACGAATTGCCAAACACCCTGAGATGTGTTACGTTTAGGTTCAAGGCTTCCTGTAAGCTAGCCACATAGGCTTCATACTCGGTCATGTTATTGGTGCAAGGGAAATTAAGCTTGATTGACACTAGCATGTGAGATCCTTTCAGTGAAATAAGAATAGCACTGACCCCTTGACCCTCGACATTTGTTGCCCAGTCAAAGTGCATTACCCAGGATTCATCTGTCTCCACTATATCATCCTTTGTCATGAACAAGATGTCTTCATTAGGGAACTTGATTCTCAAAGGCTCATAGTCAGGTAAAGGATTCTCGGCGAGATGATCGACGAGTGCTTACCCCTTGATCGCCTTCTAAGTGACATATGTGATGTCAAACTTCGATAAGAGAAGTTGCCAACGTGCAGTTCGACTAGTGAGGGCTGGCTTCTCGAATAGGTACTTCAATGGATCCATTCGTGCTAGGAGTAGAATGGCTTGAGGTAGTAAGTAGTGGTGAAGCCTCTGTGTAACCCATACGAGAGCCAGGCATGCTTTCTCCATATGAGAATAGCGTGTCTCATAGTCAGTGAATTTCTTACTCAGGTAATAGATGGCCTGCTCTCTTCTTCCTGTCTCATCATGCTGCCCCAGGACACATCCCATCGAAACTTTCATTGTAGAGAGATACATTAAGAGTGGTCTCCCTGGCTTAGGTGGTACCAACACTAGCGGGTTGAGAAAGTAGCCCTTGATCTTATCAAATGCCGCTTGATAGTCATTGTTCCATTCAATAGGTGAATCTTTCCTTAGTAACTTGAAGATTGGCATGCAAATAGGAGTTAGTTGTACAATGAATCAACTAATGTATTGTATCCTGCCCAATAAGTCTCTAACTTCTTTCTTGGTAGATGGCGGTGGCATGTCGACGATGGCTTTTACCTTGATCGGGTCAACCTCGATGCCTCTTCTGCCAATGATGAAGCCTAGCAGCTTTCCTGACCTGGCATTGAATGCACATTTCTCAAGATTTAGACATAACCTGTATTTTCTTAGCCTCTCAAATAGCTTTTAGAAGTTTATCAGATGGTCACTTCTCTTTGCTGACTTTGCGATCATGTCATCAATGTAAACCTCAATTTCTTGATGCATCATGTCATGGAATAGTGCTATCATACCTCTCTGATATGTTGCACCGGCATTTTTCAACCCGAATGGCATGACTCGGTAGCAAAAGGTTCCCCATGGAGTGATGAACATTGTCTTCTCTCGGTCTGCTTTGGCCATCTTGACCTGATTGTATCCGAAGAATCCGTCCATAAATGAGAGCATCCCATGTCTAGCAGTGTTATCGACCAAGATATCGATGTGTGGCAATGGGAAGTCATCATTCGGGCTCGCCTTGTTCAGGTTTCTGAAGTCGACGCACATGCAAACCTTTCCTTCTTTCTTTGATACCGAGACGATATTGACTAGCCACTGAGGGTACCTGGAGATCATGAGAAATCTTGCATCGTACTGCTTGATGGCCTCATCTTTCACTTTCAGCATCCATTCTTGTCTGAGGCGTCTTAACTTCTGCTTGACTGGCATGACATCTTAGTAGAGCGATAACTCATGCTCAACCAAATCGGTATCCAAACTAGGCATATCCTCATACGACCATGCGAAGACATCTTGGTATGACCGAAGGAAATCAATCATGCCTTTTCTTTCCTCGGGAGACAGTGACATTTCGATCTTAGTGATTCTAGGAATCTCCTAGGTTCCTAGATTGGCATCCTCTATTTCTTCAACAATAGGAGTAGGGCCATCCCCAAAATCGATAAACCGATCAAGGAGTTCATTGGGAAGCTCCTTGGTGGGGATTTTCTCGTCCAGACTCGTGACTCCTACCTCTTCTTGTATTTCTATAGGGAAGGGGTTGATTTCATGTGGGACGATTTTTTCAATTAAGGCATCATTTTCTTTGATTTTCTCGAGAATTTTGAAAGACAATTTTTTTGGATTATTTTGTATTTTTTTAATTTTTTTGGATTTTTCCTTTTCTTCGGAAATGGGCCCTTAGCAAAGCGGGTCCCTATATATACAAGGCATTGTCTGCCAAAGACTCACCTCACTTTTTATAGGTTGTTTATTTTAGGAAGCTGGTGCCGCATTTGCTGCCATTTGATGTTTCCAGAGTTAGGGGCATAGACGCCTAATTTCTTACTTGTGGTGCTACCCCTTTACCCGTTCGGATGGAGGAGGTTAATTGATATGACTCTTCGAGGTCAGCCTCCATCATGTTGATCCTCGGTTCGTCTAGGACTCTGTCCTCAAATGTCAGTAAGGACCTATGGTGGGTTACCATAGGGGAAGATTGTGCAAGTATAGAAAACTCTTCCTCAAAAATGGACAGAGTGGCTAGGTCTATTTCCAGGTTGGGGGGGATAATTTAGGGATTGGTAGGGTGGAAAGGGGTTGTAGATTTGTGTGGGGTTAGCTGTGTTGCCCCATTCTGATCAATCTTCACAATCCTTACACTCACAAAGGTATTTTGGATGTGAGGCCTAGGACAGGGTTCCTCTTCTAGGTTGATTCCTCGAGCTTTGGCAACGGCTATGGTTCGGGCCTTCTCCTTGGCCTCTCGGACCTCTTCTTCAGTGGGTTTGTAACCTAACCCAAATCTGACTTGCTATCAGCCCTTGGCCCTGACTAACTCCTTTCTGCCTTGCAGACGAGGTCCTAATCCCTTACCTTTTTTATAGCCCCATTTTTGGAGCATGGCCATAGCTGTAACCATTCCACCTCTGGTCTTCAGGGTGATACTTTCTAGGGGTTCCGAGATTACTATTGACACATTGTATTCAAAGTTATGGAGGACTATGTCTTCGGTTGTATGCAGCACATCCAATACTTTAGGGTTCTCGATGTTATGGGTAGCTTTTTCCCTTTCATCCCGCCCCTCACCCATAATGGTGATGATCTTCTGTCTAGCCACAAATCTAAGTTTCTGGTGCAGGGTTGAAGGTATTGCCCGAACCTCATGTAACCAAGGGCACCCCAATAGTAGATTGAAGGAGGACTTGATGTCCATTACTTGAAATGGTATGGAAAAGGTCATTGGCCCAATCACGAGCTCAAGGTTGACTTCTCTAATTATTTCTCTTCTCATGTTATCAAACCCTTTGGCGCTGGTTCTTGTCGGCCTTAGCATAGAAGGATCCACCCCTATCTTTGTAGTTGTTTTCAGGGGCACACATTCAAAGCAGATCTATTGTCGATCAATACCAATGAGATTACCAAATTCCCAGCTTCTATAGTAATGTTGTGGGATTTGGAATGATTATTTCTCTCTTCTGGCAAATCAGCATTTGAGAAAGAGATGACATTGGGAGTCTCACCTGCCTAATTATCTGTCCTGCCTCATCTGGGCTTACTTGGATAGATACATATGCATTTTATAATGCCCCCATCAATGCTTTAAACTAAAGAGGATATGTCATTAACAAATCTCATACTGTGATATGGGCTGGCATTCTCCTTAGCTGGGTTTCTAGTATGTGCTCTCAGCTCATCTTCTTAAACGGGTTCATCGTGATAGTTTCCTTCTTTCCTTCCGGCCAGATTGGTGCTAGTGTTTTCGATTGTTTGGAGATTTTCCCTGATATAGTGATGAAATCTACTGCCCCCTCTCTACTACTACCGACATTGATGACTATCTGATCATAACTGAGTGGGACTTGATGAGGATCATAAGTTAGTCTTATGATCTGAAAGGGAATGACTACAGGTATCAGAGATACATGTACTGATGGTTTGGAAAGGGTGGGCAATACCTGGTTAACCTCTATAAGAGACGGACAAGTGGAGAAGGTGGGCCAAAGGGGGTTATTGGGGGTGGTGGATGACTGTATCGGGGTGATGTGACGGGGGTAGGCCATTTATAATTGATCGGTGACGAAGGGGGATGGGAGGCAAAATCAGCCCTTGGGTAATTGGCGGGGGTTGTCGTGTATGGTTGATAGGAATTGATTTTGACATAGTTGATGGGAGTCGGTGATGGGAAATATACCCTAAGATCTAAGGGTTCCGCTGGTGATGTGATAACGGGAAAGTAATCAGCAAAATTCAAAGGCTCGATCACTCCAAGGCTTCTATCCTCCTAGTTTCTCTGCCTTGGTGTTACAAAATCTTCTCGAGTGCAAATATACTCTGACGGGTAAAATTTCTCATCATCCTCCTCTATCATGCTGATGGTTGGCCTTGGGCCTGCTCCGCCTGGTGGGTGTGGTGGTAGCGGTATCTAGTGTATATTTACGTGCTGGTTGGCGTAGGAAAGTTCTTGAGAGATGATCTTATCGGCTTCTATCAAGTCTTGTATCGCATGCTTCAGAGGGAAGCAGCGATCAGTTGGGTGGCCCAGTCCTTGATGGAAGTTGCAATGGGTGTTGGGGTCATAATTTCTCGAGATCAGATTTGGCGGGGGTTGTGACTAGAGTGTTGTGACCAAACCTTTTTCAATTAACAAGGGCAACAAGATATTCAATGGTTTCCCCAAGGGTATGAAAACTTAATCAAAATGGGTTTTTCTCAATTTCGGGGTCATCTGTGCCCCCTGTCCATTTCTGATTCTCTGCATCGGCTCACTTCGGGTCGGGGCTGACTGGCCTGCTCTAAACTGGAATGGGGTTGTGCTGGTATTGGGTTACGTACTTATGTCCATCTATACATCTTCCCTAGTTCTTCTTTCATTCCTCTGATCAGTGAACCTCTGGACCCCACTATTTATAGTTTTATCCAACCGCCCTTCTCTTATCGCATCCTCGCAACGATTGGCGTTCTTCACTAAATCAGCAAAGCTGGACTGCTATTGGTATACTAAGTTTGAGATGACTGGCAGGGTATTTTTTGAGTTCATTTTGATTTGCTCATCATCAAGTATTCTGTTCCTGACCTAAGATGTCAGTGCCCTCCATCGCCCAAGATAATCACTGAATGCTTCGTCGGTCTTTTGCTTTAGCCGATCTAGGTTTGATTTTCTAGGTTCAATGTCTATATTGTAGACATATTGCTCTTAGAATAGGTGGATCAAATCCTTCCACGTCTTCATCATGAAAGGTTCCAATGAAGTGAACCACCTTAAAGTTGGGCCCGTGAGGCTCTTCTGGAAGACCTTTATAAGCAACGGTCATCCCCTCCGTAGTGACACATGTCCCCATAGTAGGACTTGAGATGTGCAATGGGGTTGCCCGTGTCGTTATATTTTTCAAAGACCGGTACTTTGAATTTTGGGGGTAAGGGGACTTCAAAAAACAGGCATAGATCGAAAAAGTCTGTGGCATGGATCTCAGCTCCACCCATCTTCATTAATTTTTTTTGGATCTTGTCCAATTTTTCCTTCAATTGCTCTGATTCTTTAGATGGCGAGGTCGTTCTTTCAATGGTCGGCCTCCATTTGCCTTGTGCTGTCCGTGGGTTGTTGATCACGGGCGGTGGAGGATTGAAGCTTGTAAGTACCCTCGCATAAGCCCCTCTATTTCTGATCTCATCTTCCTCATATTGTGGGTCTATATATGGTGGGGTGAGGGTGAGATTTTCCTGTTGGTGTTGAGTGGACTGGATGGGTGCTGGGTGGGACCACTGCATATGAGGGAAGTTCTGTGGAGTGATAGGGTGAGCGGAGGTCAAATTTTGGGTTAGGGCCTGATGAGGCTACTATGCTTAGAGGAATCCTTGGGGATGAGTTTGAGATGCAGGGGGATGGGTGAATTGGGGTTGATGAATGGTATGAAACAGGTTCCCGTATTGGGCTGGTATGAAGGTTGTGGGTGAGTGAGATATTGAGGGAATTATGGAGGGTGTGGATACGAGGTTCCAAGGTTTGGGCCTTGCTGGGCATGGGTAAAGGGCATGGAGCTTGAATGGGCTTGGGCCATTGGGCCTTGGTGGATTTGGGCCATTAGACCTTGGTGTGTTTGGGCCATTGGGCCTTGGAAGGTCTGGGCCATTGGTCCTTGGTGGGTCTGGGCCATTGGGCCTTAGGGGTCTGGGCCATTGAGCCTTGGTGGGTTTGGGCTATTAGGCCTTGATGGGTTTGGACCATTGGGCTTTGGTGGGTCTAGGCCTTAGTGGGTTTGAGACATTAGGCCTTGGTGGGTCTGGGCCTTTGGGGATTTGGGCCAGCGGGCCTTGGGGCCTACTCCAATGGTCCCCTGGTTGGTGGGGGCCCTGAATGGTATGGACAATGGGGGGTTGATGGGGGTCTTAGGGAAAGAGGCATGGAGACTTAGGAGTGTGTGGGATCAGTTTAGAGATGTGTGGTGTGGATGAGGGAAGCTGCTTTGAGAGGCCTTCCAGATTGTGTATGCCCTGACCATCTCATCCATCATCGCCATTGGGTTGGGTGAGGGGGTGGATGAAAAGGGTGCATCTGATGGAATGTGGGGTGTGGGTGAGGTGTGTGTGTGGGAAAAATTGGGCATGGCCCTGATAAAATTGGGCATGTCCTGGGTAGATGGGGGGATATGGAGTGGATGGGGGAAAATTGGGTATGTGTTGGGAAGATGGAAATTTGGGTGTGGTGGATGGGACCAAAGTGGAGAACTGGGTTGGACTTTGGGTGGATGTGGACGGAAGATGAGATGGAAAATGGGGTGGATTTTGAGTATGGGTGGGGGGGAAATGGGAAATTTTGGGGGGCTTTGGAGTGGGTGAGGAGGGAGAAATGGGCACGGTTTGGGTGAATGAGGGGGAATGGGGTGTCGGATTTTGGGTGATTTGAGTGGTAGTGGATGGGAAAATGGGTGCACCGAAGGGCCTGATGATGGTGAATGGGGATTGGGTGAGTGGGATGGATGTAAAAACTTCTTCCACATGGGATTGAGTTGGGGAATGTGGCGGGGATGAATCGAGATCGGCATATACCGGATCAACCGTCCACGACATGGCTTGGGGGTGGGTTGGGTATGGGTGCCTCGGGTGGGACCCGAAAAGTTTCGTCCTTCCCCTACAGGATGGCGGAGGGTAAGGCGATGTCATTGTGCCAGCACCACAGGTTTTCTTTTGATTGATTTTTTTTTTTCAATTATTTTTTATTTTTTAGATAAAACAAATGAACCTTTAGTATGATTTTTAGGGCCTTGGAGTTCCCTCTTCGGGTGGCATTCGCACCCCAAATATTTTCCATGACAGGATCCCGATGCACTTTGAAAGAATCAAAGGGAAGCCCTTTGATCTATGTGAAGGCACGAGAATCCATGCGACAACCCAATCTCTCAAAAAAAGTCAATAAGAGGGTGACCGCTTTTGACCGGCGAGGGTGTATTGGGTGTCAAAGAGTGTAGGATCTATCAGAGATGTTAAACCATTATGTGGGGAACTTGGGGAAAGTGATAAAAGGCCTCAGATTTGGGCTACCCAACCCAGAATAGGCTTGGTGTGTGTAGTATATACGCTAGGCCAAAATCTGGAGATTTTGGCTTGGCATGTGTATTACACACGCTAGGCTAAATCTGAAGAAGGTTGGCTTAGCATGTGTATTACACACGCTACAGAAATTCTGAGAAAAGTTGGCTTAGCATGTGTATTACACACGCTAGGCAAAACAGGGTATATAAATGGTCTTGACAGCAGAACAGCAAGCCTGAGATTGGTCTAATTTTCTGGTTTTCGGGAAGCGATGCTTCTAAGGACTGATTTTCTTTGTTATTCTTGGTCCCTCCTTTCCTAACCTAGGGATACATGGCTGATTCAGGGCAACTAAATGCACTCCCCAAGAGTTTTAAGCTTCATAACTGGCTCGATCACCCACCCTATATACCTCTGACGCAAGCGCCTTCTCAGATACTAGATGGGGTGGTAATTTTCTGAATCATCACCACTAGGGGCTGTCGCCGTACTAAGAACTGGGGCGTTTGTATCGCTGCATAAATTCTCAACCCTTGTAAAATCCATCCTCGTAAAAATTCAATTAAGTCCCCCTCTTGGTTCAATTTTAAATTCAATTTTAAGGGAGTTTGCTTAATGTTCAAAATCGAGTGGTGATAGTCTCGTACCGCCTCTACGGGTCGGCGTCCACTGATAGGATATGATTGCAAAAAATAAAAGCTCACGTAGGTCCGCCAAATGGCTAAGGCATGTAAAGGCGCAAGTAAGTCCATCAATTGGCTAAGGCATGTAAATGACGAAAAATAAATGAAAGTAAAGACGATGCTCAAGTAGGCCCACCAATCGGCTAAGACACGTAAATGACGGAAAAGTAGGGGTAAGTAAAAATAAATAGAAACGTAGGAGTGAGAAAAATTGACGGAATCGTAGGAGTGAGTAGAAAAGAAAAAAAAAAGAACACAACCAAATGTTAGTAAAAATAACAAAAAAAAGGGCCAAATTTTAAGGGGAAGCTCTACTAGCTACTCCCCAGGAGAGTCACTATCTGTGCAATCGTGGGTTTTCATCGAACCCGTCGCGACGATGAGCTCATTTATATAAAAAACTAGAGTCTCCACCCGGAGCTTTTGGTGTCCTGAGAAACCTCAAATCAATATTAAATGCATCGAAGTGCCAAACATGACTCTGATTTACTGATTCACACCAAAGGCTCTTGGGTAGGGGCTTCAGTTATCGATCGGGAAGGTGTTAGGCACCCAATCAACCCGCTCGAATGCGGTCTCTACTTATAGCCAAGTAAAAGAAAAAAATAATAATAAAAAGAGCACTTTCTCTTGCCCAAAGGCACTTTGATCCTATTTATGCCCCTCCGTAATCACCGAGGTTTCGGCGGTGTAACTGCACAAATTCAAGGATAGGGGAAAAGCCAAGAAGGTAGAGGAGTAGAGGGGAGAGCCGGAGCTCTCAGGCCCTTGTAGCATGACTGTGGACCTTCGCATAGGTGCACTTGACGAGCTTATAGTAGCTTGAACGGTTGAAGGATGGGTTCTAACTCCTAAGGCTTGACGGCTAAGGGGTAGGAGAAGAGAGCTAGGGAGTAGTTCTCACCTAAACTAAGGGACTTTTGATGAAAGATAAGGTCTAAGGTAAGTTTTAAAGTTTTGGAAATTTGTATGGGATTGGTGCACTAAAGGGGGAAAATGACTCTCTTAATCTTTTCTCTCTTTTGTGGAAAAATTTCAAGCCATTTGCAAGGGGGTGCCTCTCTATTTATAGAGAAAGGGTAGGTTAAGGGGTACTTAAATGCTAATGGAATTAGCAATTACGTAATCCTAATATCTAAGGATTCCTAGGGTTTTGGGAGCTTAGATATATGGGAAAGGGGTTCAATGGTAGATGATAGGGTGGGGTTTCAAATGACTAGAGGGTTATAAATAGGGTAAATGAGAGTGTAACAGTCCTAAAGAAACTCACCCTAAACATTGGGATGGCCAACAATACAAACCCTGAAAGTCAAATTTGAGCAAAAACTAGAATTTACTGTAGCTAAGCTTGTCGTGTGTATTACACACGCTAGGCATATGTACGGTGCCTGAGAAGTCCAGAGCCCACTAGGAGGGCCATCTATGCTTAGCGTGTGTATTATACACGCTAAGCCACTTCTGTGAAAAAATGGGCTAGAGTGTATAATATACACGCTAGGCAACATATCTCCATAAATGGCCTAGTGTGTGTATTATACACGCTAAGCATGCCCACCTCCTCGAGAAGTTCTCGAGAGGTTCAGCTAAATGCAATTTTTAGGTATGAAACTTTGGATTGCCCTAACTTTTGATGTATGACTAGGATCGAGGTGATTCATTGCTTGTTGGAAAGCCGAGAACCTCTACTTTCAAAAGGTATAATATTTAATTTCAGTAGAGGACCCCGCAAGGTTTGGCACACTTTTCTCTAATCATTCCCCGGGAAGGTTAACTATGGGTTCAGAGATGTTAGGGGTAATTCCTAAGGGTTTAGGTAAGTTTCTAAGGGTTGGACAAGGTTCCTAAGGGTATGGGAGATGCTATTGAAAGCTCGGGGGTGAACCTTTCTTGAAGTATGTTTCGATTGGGCCTTGGGCCAAATTTGGGTGTCTACATTTGGGAAATGGCTCGAGTAATGGGAAGTGGAATGCTCAAGTGATTTAGTTGAGGAATCAGACCTCGATATTCACTACACTCAAACCCCAATGAATCATGAATGAATGGCCGCATTTAGGAAAAATATAGCCAACACAATGTCGAAAGCACAATCACGTTGACCTAATAGGCTCTATACATGTTATATTGTTAACTTAATATAATAATAATATGTTACTTTGGTTTAATATACTAATAATATGTTAAATAAAATTTGAGTATTTGTTCTCAGATGTAATGGGTAAATACTATGTCGCTTTCATTGGTAGGAAACCTAGGGTTTATCGAACATGGGAGGATTGTTAGCGAGAAGTCGCAGGGTTCTCGGGGGCCTATCATAGGTCTTTCATAACATATGAGAAAGTGGCCAATGCGTTTCAAAAGTTTATAAATACCCCCTCAAATAATCATCCCATCATCCAACACCACCATCTTCTAGCAGACTTAATTACGATATACCATCCACCTTGTTTTCCCCAACTACATCTCATATCACATGACGAACCCCCCCCCCCATTTTTCCAAAGAATCGATTGATCCTCGGGTGGTACATAGAAATCAAGCTGAGAGTGTCAATGTATAATGTGTTTGTAGATTATTTACACGACTTGTTATTCTCTTTGTTGTAGCTCTTTTGTTTGTTTATGTGTTTCTTAGGATGTAATGAAACTACCATTCGAATGTGTATGAGATGCTTGAGGATTGATTTAATAATATTATGTGGAATATTACAAGTACAAATTTTTTAACAACATCATAGTAAGGTTCTAAATAATTTTTAGCCATGTCAGGAACTTCGAGTTCGGCGCATTCATGCACAGGGTTATCAGCATTGCGGCCTGCGCCTCCAACTATACTTAGGATCAAAGTAATACACCTAGATCCTCCTTATCAGGGGCCACAACCACACCGACTCCCCCAATGCCCTCCATTGGCACTTATGCCTCCTGGGATTCATCCTCGAGCTCAAGCCCCAAAAATTTGAGGCCCTTTCTAAAACCCACTAGTCCGACCAGCCTATCGTGCACCACCAGTGTGGCACGTACCACCGGTAATTCGAAAATCAAGGCTCGCAACTAACCCAATGCTTCTCAGTTCAGACTCAGAGATCGATACTTTCGACCATACGATGGAGTCAGAGAATGAGTTGGACCTCGATTGGGAGCTTCCCTTATAGCATGTTCGGGATGATAGTTGGGGCGATCATTCTAGTTCTCTCAAATAGATGATGACTGCCTCATACTCTTCTGAGAATGAGGATGGTGACGACGCTACCTCATAATCATCTTTGGTGTTATATGTCATTTTTCTTAGATTCCTTTTTACTTTGTATTTTTATATTTTAAGTTTTCGATTAATTCAATTTTGAATATATTGGGCTAATGAACCACATCATTTGCCATTAACGATATCGGCTTGGACACTTTCATGAGTTTATAATTTTTATTTGATATATATATAACATTTTTGGTATTATAAATATGTCTAAAGAAATTATATTTAAAAATAAATCCATCACATAACTCCAACCTTGCATGGATTAGTCGCCTGAAACGTTTTAGCCAAATCCGAGTTCGACAAGTAGTTCGATGATTAATGTAACATCCCCAAATTTTGAACTCACACACACTGACTAAGTGCGCATGCCTGGGATGACACCCTGTGCGAGTGTACAACCTAGAGTCAAAATTTTTTAAAAATAGAAGTTTATTAATGATTAAAACTTATTGAGCTAGTTGGGCCAACTATTTGGTCCGACTGTGGGACTTTGGTAAGTGACCTAGGCTTAACTTAACTGTATGAGCTTCACACCGGAGCCAAAACATCTTTAGTCGATAAGATAACACACATTGGTGTGTGTGTGCTCTGCACGAAAGCAAACCACAAGGGTAAAGGGGGAGGCATCTCACGAATGCCTTATTTGGCTGGTTTGTTGTGAGTGAGAGTTGAGAGAAAGAGAAGAGAGAGAAGAGAGAAGAGAGAAGAGAAAGAGGGAGAACTTGAACTTCTCTTACCAGCCTTTCTTGTGTGAACCAACCGTTTGATCGCATTGTACGCGATTGGGGGAGTGAATGATATTGTGTGTTTAAGTGGAGTCTCATCATAGACTTCATTTCGATTGAATCGCAAGAGGAATCCATGAAATTCACTCTGAAACCCTCCATGGCAACTGTCTGTGAAAAGCGTGTGATCGACTAAGAAAAGGTAAGCAAAATGCATTGATTATGTGATGAGTATGTATGTTAAGCCTTAGTAAATATGTGAGTGAATTTGGGAAACAAATAATGAACTTTTGAGGAAAAATGAGCCAAGGAAGAAGCCATTACAACTGAGAATCTGTCAAAACTGATCAATCAAAATAAGTATCCAATCAATCAAAATGGAATTCGATCGATCGATTTGAGAAACTGATCAATCAAAAATAAATTCGATCGATTTGGAAACCGATCGATCAATTAGGGAACTGATCTATCGGATTATGACAACAGAGAAATATGAAATTTATAAAGAAATCGATCGATCGAACTGGATTTGGATCGATCGATTGGGAAACCGATTGATCGAGTGTGACAATAGAGATATGTGAGTTTTTAGGGGAAATCAATCGATCAGATTGGAATTCGATCGATCGATTTTGGAAACCGATCAATCGAATTGGGATTCGATCGATCGATTTTGTCAGTTTCTGAGATTTTTCTATTTTTGGGGAAAATAACTTAGGGAGACTTTGGAACTTTCTTTTTTTCATTGCTTTTGACTTATATGAAGTAAATTGGTGTGTTCTAGGTTGTGATCAAGGGGACGTGATGGGAATATCACTTTGATAGAGAAATCGTCATTTCAGCCTTAAAGTGAAGGTAAGGGAAATTCAATGCCTGTTTGCACTTGAATCTGGATTTGTATAGACGTACATGATAGTTGCTAGATAAGTTAAGATTTGTTTTGTTTAAATAAAAATTGAGCTTGTTGTTTTGATTATGAGGAAACTTCAATGCCCATTTCACTTTGGAATATTGTACCATAGATGCCTTTGATATTATTTTGTTTTTGACCCGTACGGTAATAGTTAAATTTCAAAATGATTTTGAACTCATATTGATTGCTTTGACTGCATTAAAAAGATGTGAATTATTGACGCTCGGAATTGTCGATCAACACGGCACTTAGACTTTTGACGTGGAACTTGTATTGTGAATCCTTTGGATTCTTTTGACTGCATCCCTTGGAGCCGGTACGGTGGCATAATCCGTACATGCATTCATACATACGCCGCATATGCATCTCTTGGAAATCATGCATCCCTTAGACAATCATTGATAACTTGGACACCCTTGGATACATTGAGACACCCTTGGATACATTGTGACACCCTTTGATACATTGAGACACCTTTGGACACCCTTGTACTGTTTCGGTTGCAAATTCGATATTATTTGCAAATTTGCTTAAATATTTGAAACCCTTGGATAAGTCTGACTATTTTAAAATATTCTTTTATATATATATTGTTTTGATGTAACTCCATTTTAGAAAGTAAATACTTTGAAAATTCGTTTCGAAATGAAAGAAAAAGATAAATGCTTTGAAACTCAATTTTGAAAGATGGTTTTAACTCTTGTCATTGAATTTATGCTTTCTTATTATAAAAAGGTAAATTGATATTGAATGTCCTCTACTGAGCTTAGTTGTTAGCTCACCCTGACTATACTTCATAGGCACAGGTGCAGATCTGGAGTAGGCTTGAAGAGGTGCCTGTAAATCATTGATTTTGGACTTGGTCTAGTAGCTTTTGGGCTTTAGACTTGGTATATTCATGAAACTTAGTAGAATTAAAATTTGTATTGTATATACATTTGTACGCCACTGTTTAGGTGATGGTCGGCTATCACCAATGGTTTTTAATTTGTTAAGGCTACTGTTCTGTATAGAAAATAAAATTTTAGTTCTGCCATTTATGATATGATGTCTGCTTTGAGTTCCGCACTGTGTGGATGTACCAAGTATTTTGTATTCGGATCTTGATCTGTATGACCTGACGATCCGATTTTCCCAAAGATCTGTGTTTAAGAAAGAGAAAAATGTGTTGGGAAAATCGGGCTGTCACAATTAACATTCGATTATGAGCTTTTCAGAGAATAACTTAAGAATGATTGAGAAATTAGATTTTCTGAGAAAGTCAGGAATCAGAGCAACTTAAGAACACGTCTGGGAAAAGACAGGAATCAATGTCTGCTAATAATCAATAGGAATCTAAGTTGTCAGGATTCAAAGCTTCTCTGGGGAAAGCTAGGAAACACCTGAATGACACCTAAGGCCTCGTTCGTTTGCCAAGAAAGCCCAAGAATCTTAGTTTTGTATCAGAAAGCAAGCAAAATTGGAGCCTTTCTGAGCATTTTTCCCGTTCGCGAGTTTTGATGGGCCCCACACAAAATATGCCACTTTTCGAGCGAAAGAGACATATCAATGTCTGAGCCTTTTGAGCATAAAAGTTCTGAGTCTGAGATGTTTTCCGTATAGTTCTCTTGCTTATATACACCACATCAGTCCCTCTTTCCAACGGCCTCTTCCACCAACGGCTATGAAGGTATTAAAACACTCCCGCAAACAAAGTGTGTAGGTTGCATTTGTACATGTTTTTTAACACTATTTGTTGTGTGGCTTGTAGCGAGATTGAGACAACTCACAACCCAGAGGATGCACTCTTTCCAACGGTCTCTTCCACCAACGGTTATAAAGGTATTCAAACACTCTAGCAAACATAGTGTGTAGGTTGCATTTGTACATGTTTTTAACACTATTTGTTGTGTGGCTTGCAATGAGATTGAGACAACTCACAACCCAAAGGATGCTCTTCACAAGTTGAATAGTAGGGCTACCGACTTTGCCCATTGGGAGTCTCGCCTGAATTGGAGTTGTTTAAAAATATGAAGGGTAGTTGTTGGTTCCCATATCTAGCTCTGTTTGTAGCAGAGATTGTTGTCTCCATGGTTTTGACCAAAGGTAAATTTGATTCGATCTTATCTTCTCCCATTCTCATCTTTTTAAGGTACATGAAGTCCTCATAATCGAACCACAAAGCAAGTGACTCCCATTTGCCAAAATATAAATTTCAGTTATATTTTATTGCTTTTGTAGTATATATAACGGCTAAGTTGGGACATTTGAGTTTCATGAAGGTGAGAGTGATTGATCTACTTTGTCCACTTGCTTTGTCTATTTGTTGTAGTCTAATGTTACTTTGCTAAAAAAATAGAGTGATTTGTGTTGGAGCAAACTGTTGTCATTTGCTCTAAATCAGTTTGGCTTTGCTGTAATTTTTATTTTTACTTTCTTTTGTTGTAAAAATATAGGTATTTGTAAAAGATTATAGTATAAATTAGTTCTAAAAAAATTTCATTTGATGCAAAAACTGAATCCGCCTTATTTTTTTTTTTTTTTTAATTTTGTATTTTTTTTTTTGTAAATCTCAAACCCGTGAAAGTAGTATGAACCATTGGTAACCTCATTTAAAGTTTAACTCATTATTGACATTCACAATTTGCTATCTATCAAGTAAAATTAAAGAAAATAATTGAATTTCTTATCAATTTATTTCATTCAATTCGTAGGTCTAAGCGAAGTTTCGGTAACTATGGTCTAACCAGTGCAGTATTTTAAATTATTGGTCACATACAAGTCTATTCATTGAGTAACCGACTACAATTGATGTGTGAACTCCAAGTACTAATTAATTACCCGCATTATGGTATTATTGCTTGTTAACCTTTTTAGATCAGTTGGAAATATGTAACACTAATCCTAGGTAAGATTCATTTCTATGGCAGTCCATTTTGTTGGATCTTAATGAAGGATAAACTATTTGGAATTGTTAGCCACGTAAATTGCAACAGTAATCATGTGTGGCATGGATGGGTTGTAGGGTGTTCTGTGTGAAGCTGATAAATTCGCTAAACTTACACCTTTGGCTTTGAATCGGGCAAGGAAACATTCGGCTCTGAGCTTTTGCTTGGAATCTCCTTGGGGAAAGATTATTTCATCCAACTAAAATAACCCAGATTCAAGGGCTTAATTTAAAATTGAACTGCCCTTCAGAGATTTTCAGACTACACAAAGGTTTAGCTTTCAGATTTTTCAGGCTTTTTTTATATGTTTTTTCCTCAGATTCTTCCTTTTGCATCGAGATTCTTCCTCTTCTCTTATCAGTCCATTTATCTGTTTCTTGGATTATTTTAATTAGAATTTAATAATTTGCTTTGAATTATGAAATTAGGATATTAAGAAGTCAAAAATTGACCAGGTATGGAGGGGTTTTTAAATCTTAATTCGTGACTATGGGAACATATGGGGAAAATCTGTTGTGAAACACACATACTAACTGCAGTATACTAACTGCTTCTAAATAGAACACCTTTTCACAGCTACGATGGGCCTTTTAAGGTGTGAGAGCCTGGATATCGTATCACTCAATAAAAATCAGTTCATAGTACACTCTGATCTCACATGTTACCCTTCAGTAATAGACACACATAAAATCAATCTTGAATGTCAAACAGGGCATGAGTAATTTCCAGTCATTTTTATAATATTTCTTACCTTTTTAAATTTCTCTTCTAGGATATGAGATTAGAGCTGAAACAAACATCACAGTCAAACTACATATTAATTTTGTGCCTAGTAAGGGAAAAAATTAGCATCATCAAATGAGCTCACGGGTAACAGTCTTTGAACTTCATTGATTCTTTGATGTTCTTAATTTTGTAAGTCTTTGAACTTGTTTGATTCTTTAACGGCCTTTTGAATTTGCTGAATTTGTAGTAACATAAATTTGTTGTAATATTTTGACTCTAAACATAATAAAATGAGCCCCATCCGGATTGTCCATTTGAATATGCTCTTCTTTCTATTGGTTTAATATGTTGTGCCAATTTCAATTCTTAACATCATAAAATAAGCCCCATCAGGATTGTAATTAATTTTGAATATGTTGTGCTATTTGTTCACTTAACTCTGCTGCAAACATAGGAGATATCAATTTGGATATGCCTGTATAGACTGACTTGTGCTGCTATGACCCATTTGGAGGTGTGCAGCCGTAGATTTTATCAATCCGTCGCGACGATGCTCTCACTAAAAAAAATAGAGTCGCCACCCGGAGCATTTGGTGCCTCGGGATACCTCAAAATCGATATATAAGCACCAAAATGCAAAATTTTGACTCTGATTTGCCGGTCTTTGCCAAAGGCTCTTGAGAAGGGGCTTTGGTTATCGATCGGGAAGGTGTTAGGCACCCAATCAATCCGCTCATAAGCGGTCTCTACTTATGGCTAGATATAAAAAATAAATAAATAATGAGTGGCACTCCCCCTTGCCCGAAGGCACTCCGATCCTATTGAGCCCTTCTCGATGAAATTTGGGCGGCGTAACAGCTCAATTCTAGGATAGAGGGAAAGCACAAGAAGGTCGAGAAACGGAGGGGAGAGCCAGAGCACTCGGGTCCTTGTAGCACCATTGTGGACCTTCGCGTGGTTTCACTTTCGATGAGCTTCCGATAGCAAACGGGTTTGAGCAATGAGTTTTGGCTTCTAAGGCTTGAGAGCTAGAAGGTAGGGCAGGTAGGCTAAGGCCTAGTTCTTGCTAAAAATAAGGGTTTGGTGATGGAAGATGGGATCTAAAGGGTAAACATAGGTTCTGAAATTTGAAGGGATAAATGCTTGAAAAGGAGGAGAGGAATCACTAAAGCTCTTTCTCTCTTTAGAAATTTTTTCAAGGTCCTAATCAAGGGGGGGTGGCTCTCTGTTTATAAAGTTGGAGTAGATTAGAGGGGTACTTAAAGGCTAGTGGGTTTAGCAATTAGGTATTCTCTAATCTAAGGTTTTTGGATTTTTTAAGGGTTTGGATAGGTGGGAACTTGGGTTTAATGGTAGATGATCAAGTAGTCTTGTAAATGGTAAAGGGTTAACAATAGAGCTAGTGGGGGTGCAACAGTCTGAAAGAAACCCACCCCAAGCTTTGGGATGGTCAAAAGGTCAAAACCCCAAATTCGCAATCTGACATTTCCTAAAAAAACACTGTCCACAAGCCTTGCGTATATAAAGTATACGCTAGGCTTAGGAACAGTGTCACTCAGGATATGAGAAGTTCAGAGCCCGCAGTTGAAGCCTGGGAATAGAAACATGCCTTGCGTATATAAAATATATGCAAGGCCAATTTCTAGAAAAAATTTCCTTGCGTATATAAAATATACGGAAGGCCCAATTCTAGGTATTAACACAATAGGCTTCAGAAATTGGGCCCCAGTGCTGATCCACTAAGGGTTCATGGGGTTCAGTTATTGGTTCTATGGATCTGATTGGGCCTTCTAAGGGTTCGGGAAGGGTTTTAAGGTTTTGAGTTAAGCTCTAAGGGTTCGGGAGGTGCTTTCGGAAGCTCGAAAATATGCCTTTCTCAAAGTATGTGTCGATTGAGCCTTGGATAAAATTTGGGCATCTACAAATGCCCCTCTTTAGTATCCGATCACTAATGATCGTATGCCAAAGAAAAAAATATTTGAAGACGCTCAAGGCACCGCTATCAGATCTGTTGTATTAAAAATGAACTTCAAACATCAAAATGGAAAGAAACATGGAGAGTGACGTAAGCCCATCACATTGGAAAAACGTCTATCACTCAAGATGGAGAGTAATGGAAGCCCAACACTTGTGAAAACGTACGTTCCTCGAGACTATCGGTCCCTAAGCGCTTTGTGACATTACTGGGCATAATTGAGATGGTGAAATGATTGATGATGTTCGATGTTTAAGTTTCTTTCTGAATAAAACAGCCCTATGAGCGGGAGGGTGATCGACCCATATTAAAGGTTAGCATAAAGCAATGACACGAAAATCCAATGATTTGTGCCCAATCTTATGAGGCATTGATTGCCCCATTTTGATTGGTCACGGGTGCCCCTACACAAGGTAGGGTTCGAGATATTTGAGCGAACTCATTAACCTCGAATTTACTTTAGCATAATTATCTGATCGAAGTGAATATTGATGTCGCAACACTTTTTGGGAGTGTGTGCCACTTTTGAAGCTAAACTTACAAACAGATCAACTATGTAAAAACATGGACCCATTAGGGGCAATAAAAGCAAGGTGATGGAAGCCTCGACCCAGACCCGTCCGATTACCATTTACAGAAATAATGACCATCCTACGGATACCCAGACACATGGCGTATACTTTATAAGGATACCGTACAAGTTTTTAAGCCTGCAACCGAGAATAAATATGAGAAAAGATCCCTTATGCATCCATGTTTGAACATAGTTGTTTGATATGTAATCTCATTTAGCAGTGGAATCAATCCGATCAAAACATTAACTGTTTGATTGGGATTGACATTGTCGCTCCTACTTTGAAGTAGGATCCAAAGATCTAACGCGAACCTCAGATTTAGGACATTAATTTAGCACAGCTGTATTGCCAGAAAAATATTGACATTTTATCGTATTGAAGCACACATGTGCGCAGCTGTGCGTGGTAAAAAGTACACGAAAACACAGATTTTTTCTTTTTCAAATGATTATTTTTTCCATTTTTTTTCTTGAATATACCGATGTGAGTTGTGAGATGCTTCCTCTGCTCTACCCATCGCCGAGAGGCTGCCTACTTTGAGACTTTGGACCATTTGATGTTCCTGCACATTCTCAAGAAAACCTCAATCCCTTTTTTGTTTACATAGGTAACAAATATGTATCCTAAATAATAGAAGGGGAAGCAAACTTTTACCTACACTTTTTTATTTTTCAAGATTTATATATTTTTTGGATTTGTCTTTAGATTTTTTTATTTTTTTTCTTCATTTTGAGATGGAAGTACAATATTGTAAATATGTACATAGACATAAGAAGGAGTAGAGATACGTATATATATATATATATATATTTTTTTTTTTTTTTTGGATTTTCTGATATATTTTTTATCCTTTTTTGCTTTTCTTCTTTTTTTTTTTATGCCTTAAGAGTGAGATGAAGTAACAGGTCCCAATTTGAGCATAATCGAACCCGTTCATGCTGTCGAACCTGAGTAAGGTTCAGAATTATTACCAAGGTCAGAACATCCATCCCTTTGGATTGAATCAACCTTTTATCCTTACCTCGGGTCATGCATTTGACGGTATAGTCTAAAGATCTACCTGATCAGGACCCGAATTTAGCAAACATGAGCGACCCAATTGGCAACTAGATAATTCGAAATTATAACCAAGGGAGTAACCGATGACTTTCTCTTTTTCTTTTTCAACAGTACCCAAGACAGGTTTTCGCCATGCTCTTTGTTGCCCTCATTTTTACCCGTAGCGCCCTTTAGGGTTTTCACAATGTCCATGAGTTTGCATTTTTATCTCAGGCGCCTTTTCAGGTTTTCACCTGGTCCGTACAAGTAAGCTCTTTTTACTCATAGCGCCCTTCCGGGTTTTCACCACGTCCATTTTGCTTTGAGCTTGTATATTTTTATTTTCTTTTCCTTTCTTTTTATTCCAATGGTCATGACATGGACGTCAATTCCGTCATAGCCGGCTGGATGGAATTCTTTGTTGTATCTCAACTTGGCTCGTGCTGACTCAACAGATACTATGACTACTTGTAGACCTTAAAAAGGGCTTTCTTCAGGGATAGGTTAGGAATTTGAAGGTATTCTTGGGTTTAAAGGTTTTTCTTGATAGGGTTTCGACTTTTTTCCTATCTCTTTTCTTTTTTATTTTTTTTGTTCTTTTTACTTTTTTCAGACATCCTCTTTTTGGGATTTTTCTTTTCTAATTTTTTTGAATTTTGATGGTAACTCTTCTCTTTTTTTTTTGGTATATACACTTTTTCTTTCTTCTTTTTCTGGGGAGGGGTTTATGAAAGAAAGGCTAATGGCTCAACGGGTGTAGCAAAGGGTATGAGCATTCAGGGATGCTTTTTGGCTACTTGACTTTTAAATGATGGCCTCTTTTATGGGGTCCTTAAGCAGTCACATATCCATCTTATCAATACGTACCTTGTCATAGGAGAATAGGAGTAGAATCGTCATATGTATCAAGTATTGATTGGCTCAGGAAAGTGATCTCCATCCATGGTGGCGAGGTAGAGAGTGTATCCAGGGAGTACTTCTCGGATGACATAAGGCCCTTCCCAGTTGGAGAGAGGGGAAGATCTTCTTGATTACCGTGTTACCCACCTTTAAATCTCAAACATGAACACACTTATTGTAAGCATATGTGATCCTTCCTTCGTAGACCTAGGTGTGACATAAAGCTTGAAGCCTCTTTCCATCGATCAGGCTCAATTGTTCGAAACAGGATCTCTCTCTCTCTCGGCTTTCGGTAGGTCAGACTCGATGAGGATACGGAATGAGGGTACTTTGACCTCAACTGGTAGCACAACCTCGTTTCCATACACAAGGGAGAATGGTGTTACCCCTATAGCGGTACGAATCGACGTTCGGTAGGCCCATAGTGCGAAAGCTAACTTTTCACTCCAATCTCGAAAAGTGCGATCATCTTCTCAAGGATGAGGATAACTGTCTTGTTGGCAGCTTCGACGGCTCCGTTGGTTTACGACTAATATGGTGACGAGCGATGATGTTTGATTTTATATTACTCGCATAGAGCTTTGATGCAGTTGTTTGTAAAGTTGGTGTCGTTGTCCGTGATGATGTCCTTGGGCACGCCGAATCGACGCATAATGTTGTTCTTGATGAATTTCTCGACATAATTTGTCATGATGTTTGTATATGAAGCTACCTCTACCCATTTGGTGAAGTACTCGATAGCGATGAGGATGAACTGATGCCCATTAGATGCCTTTGGATTGACCTTTTCGACGATGTCGAGACCCCATGTGGCAAATGGCCAAGAGTTGGACACGCTGTGTAGATCTATGACAAGAGCATATATCAGACTAGAGTGTTCTTGGCATTTGTAGCACTTTTGAACGTGTTTGCAATAATCAGTTTCCATGATAGTCTAAAAATACTCTTGTCGTAGGATCTTCTTGGCAAGCATGTGCCCATTGATGTGGGCCCCCCATACTCCTTCGTGGATCGATGTTGACTACCTCACTTTTAATTAGGCATCTGAGTAGGATATTATTATATGATCACTTATAGAGGCACTCGCCACAGATGACATAGTTTGCTGCCAAACGTTGGATAGTCCTGTTGATTTTGGATGTGCCTTTAGAGAAAGCTTGTGTTTTGAGGAAATTCTTAATATCTGAGAACCATGGAGGCTCATTGTCTAACTTTGTGGATCCCTCAATCTGGAGGTAAAAGGTCAGTTCATTTCTCTATCCAATCATGATCAGCTTTATTTCGAGGCCATAGGAAATTTCTACCATTGATGCCAAGGTGGCCAGCGCATCGGCAAATCGATTTCTCGCTCGCGGGACCCTTTTGGCGAGATTAAAATAGAGCTGACACCTTGACCTTCAGCATTCGATGCCCCATCAAAGTGCATTACCCAGTACTCTTTTGTCTCCTCTATGTTATCTTCTGTCATGAATAAGATGTCCTCACCAAGAAACTCTGTTCTCAGAGGCTTGTAGTTAGGTAAGGGATTCTCGACAAGATGATCAGCGAGTGCTTGCCTCTTGATTGATGTTTGGGTGACATATGCAATGTCGAGTTTGTATAAGAGAAGCTTGCCAGCATGTGGTCCGCCGAGTAAGAGCCGGCTTTTCAAATAAATATTCAATGAATCCATTCATGCTAGAAGGAGGACTGCTTGAGAGAGTAAGTAGTGACGAAGCCTTTGTGTTGCCCATACGAGAGTCAGGCATACTTTCTCCAGATGAGAATAGCATATCTCGTAATCAGTAAACTTCTTACTCAGATAGTAAATGGCTTGCTCTCTTCTTCCGGTTTCGTCGTGCTGCCCTAGGACACATCCCATCGAGAATTCCGTCATTGAGAGATACATTAGGAGTTGTCTCCCTGGTACTGAGGATACTAAAACTGAAGGATTGAGGAGATAACTTTTGATCTTATCGAATGCCTCTTGACAATCATCGTTCATTCAATGGGGGAATCTTTTCTCAATAATTTGAAGTTCGGCGGGTAGATAGGAGTTAACTATGCAATGAACTGACTGATATACTATATTCTGCCCAGGAAACCTCTGACCTCTTTCTCGGTAGATGGTGCAAGCATTTCAATTATGGTTTTTACTTTGATTGGGTCAACCTCAATGCCTCTCCTACTGATGATGAAACCCAATAGCTTTCCTAAGGCGCCTGTGTAACAGTGGATTCTTACCAAACCCGTCGTGACGATGCGCTCTCATGAAAAATATAGAGTTGCCACCCGAAGCTTTTGGTGTCCTGGGAAACCTAAATCAATATGAAATGCATCAAAGTGCCAAAATATGACTTTGATTCATCGATTCATTCCAAATGCTCTTGGGTAGGGGCTTCGGTTGTCGAACGAGAAGGTATTAGGCACCCGATCAACCCGCTCAAATGCGATCTCTACTTATGGCCAAATAAAAGGAAAATAAAAAAGGGAGGCACTTTCTCTTACCTGAAGGCACTATGATCCTATCGAGCTCTTCGCAAATATCAAAAATTCGGTGGCATAATAGCTTGAATCCTCGGATAAAGGAAAAGCAAAGAAGGTAGAGGAGTAGAGGGGAGAGCCGGAGCTCTCGGGCTCTTGTAGCATGGTTGTGGACCTTTGCGTGGGTGCACTTGGTGAGCTTCCGATAGCTTGAGAGGTTGAAAGATCAATTCTAACCTCTAAGGTTTGATAGCTAAGAGGAAGGGAGATAAGACTAGGGGATAGTTCACACCTAGGCTAAAGGATTTTTGATAGAAGATGAGGTCTAGAGGATGGTTTAGAATTCTGGAATTTGTATGGGTTTTGTGCACCAAAGGGGAGAAGGGGATTACTTAATCTTTCTCTCTTGGAAATTTTTCAAGCCATTTGCAAGGGGGGGTGCCTCTCTATTTATAGAAATGGATAGGGTTAGGAGGGTACTTAAGAGCTAATGGGATTAGCAATTAGGTAATCCTAAACCTAAGGTTTCCTAGGGTTTTGGGAACTTAGATATGTGGAATTAGGTTTCATTGGTAGATGATAGGTTGGGGTTTTAAATGACTAGAGGATTACAAATAGGGTAAATGAAGATGCAACAGCCCTAATGAAACCCACCCTGAACATTGGAATGGTCAATAAGTCAAACCCTAAAAGTGGATTTCAAGCAAAATCTCCAGGTTACTGTAGCTAAGCCTAGCATGTGTATTACACACGCTAGGCATGTCTACAATATTCGAGAAGTTCAGAGCCCGTCGAGGGGGCCCACTCGAGAGGAAGAAGAAGGCATATATGCTTAGCGTGTGTATTATTCACGCTAAGCCAAATCTGTGAAAAAATTGCACACTCTCTAGAAATGGCTTAGCATGTGTATTATACACGCTAAGCATGCCCACAGTCTCGAGAGGCTTAGGGCCTTCCTCGATAGGTTCAAAGTTGCCTCGAGGGGCTCGATAGGTCGCCTTGAGAGGCTCGTCAGGCTGCCTTGACAGGTTTAAAGCCTGCCTCGACAGGTTCGACAGACTGTCTCGAGAGGCACTAAAGCTTCCTCGAGAGGTTCATTTGGCCCTTCTCGAGAGGTTCAAATTCCCAAACTTCAAATTGACATAAATTTTGATGTATAACTCTGATTGAGGTGATTCATAACTCGTTGGAAAGATGGAGACCTCTATTTTCCAATGGTATATAATATAGTTCTAGTAGAAGTCCATGTAAACCTTAGCACACCTCTCTTCAACCATTGCTTGAGAGGGTTTGAAATCGGTCCGGGAAAGGTTCTAAGGGTTAAGGTTGATTCCTAAGGGTTCGAGAAGGCTCCTAAGGGCTTGGTAAGTGCTATTAGAAGCTCGAGGGTGCGCTTTTGTCGAAGTATGTTTCGATCGGGCCTTGGGCCAAATTTGGGTGTCTACAAATGCCCCTCTTTGGTATCTAATCACTAATGATCGAATGCCAAAGAAAAAGAGACATCCGAAGAGACCCAAGGCATGCTAACGGGTCCGTCGTATTCAAAGCAAACTTTAAATATCAGATGGTAACATGGTGAGTATACAAAAGCCATGTATGTCAGGAAAAATGTCCGTTCCTCAAGGCTATCGGTCCTTTAGCGCCTAGCGACATTATTAGGCATGACCGTGATGGTGCGAGTTGTGAAAGCTCGATATGCTGGGAAAAATATCTGCTTCTCTATATGATTGAAGATGTTTGATGTTTAAGTTTTATTCGGTGATAGATTCATGTTCGATGATAGGTTTAGGTTTGATAATAGGTTTAGATTCGATAATAGGTTTAGTTTTGATAGTAGGTTTAGGTTTGATGCTAAGTTTAGGTCTTATAATAGGTATGAGTTTGGAGTTCAGTTTCGTGGTTGGTGAGGTGATAGTGAGTTTCGATTTCGAAGTGGGCATAGAAATTAATTTGAGAGTCAATGCTGAGGTTAGTGGGGTGATGTGTTTGTTGTCGAGTTCAAGTTTTAAAGCAGGTGTAGCGATTAGTTCAGGGATCGGGTTTAAGGTTGGTGGGGCAATGTATTCTATTTTGGGGGTTGGTTTCAGAGTTGATTTGGAAGTGAGAGGGCTGGTGATTTTGGGAGTAGATTTGATTACTAATTTGGGTTCATATTTTAGTTTTGTGATTGATTTAAGTATGAATGGCTTCGTATAACACCGATTGATTGGTTCAAATACTACCTCTAGAGTCGGCACGTGAGCCTGTTCAAGGGTAGTTTGTGTCATTGGTTTGGGCGTCTATTCAGGAGGTGTGGGGATTGATTCTTTTATTGGTAGATTATCGGATTCAAGGGTCTATTGAGTTGGTTTGGAGATAAGCATGTTGAGCTCGGAGATGAGTTTGGTGATGGTTGAGTTAGTTTAGGGTGGATTCAATGATAGTTTGGATTTTAGGGATCTTGGTAACTGGTTCATGGCGAAAGGTAACTTCACATTTATAGGTACGTGAGATAGGGTTGGTTGGTTGTAAGTGAATAGTATGCTCTTGCTCTGAGGGAGGTTCAATTCTTCGGATCAGGATAGCTGGGTGGAATGGGGCGGGGGTGAATGAGTGTATAGTCTCATATGCGAGTTGAGTTTGATTGAACAATGGGTTGTAATAGGTGATGTTAGTTTGCGTGTCGTTGGGGCATTGGTTTTGGTCATAGTACGGGTCCATATATTGGTTGGTGTATAATGGTTGGTCTTGGTCAGGGTATAGAGGTTGGTTATAGTTAGGGTACAAGTTTGTTTAGAGGTCTTGAGCTTGGTCACATAGGTGGTATGGTTGCAGGTTAGTTTGGATTTGTTCTTGGTTTGCATTGATTTGTTCGGAGTCTATCACTTCGTTTAGGGTGTTTGTCTCGGGGTTGTCGGAGGAGGGTTCGTTGGATGTTAAGGTAGGAAGACTGAGGTCTCCATTCTTCAGTAGATATTCTATGCGTGAGGCTCGTTGATAAAGGCTAGCGAGGTCGTGTAGTCGCTTAGGATGAGAACGCTCCGAAGTGGCTCTCGGGTATTGCTAATCATGATTTCTATCACATCGCTTTCTTTTATTTGATTCCCCATTCAAGTGGCAAGTCTTCTCCCACGGTTGGCGAATGTCAAGAAGTCTTAATCGTCCTCTTGTCTTGTGTGCATCAAGTCAGAGAGATTAATTTCTTCATGAGTCAGGTGCTGGTATTAATCTAGGAATCTGTCGGCTAAGTCTTCGAATGTCTCGATTTTGGCTAAAGGTGAGGCCACAAACCAGTCAAGAACTTCTCCTTTTAGTGATCTCGTAAAGTAATGGATCAGGAGCCCATGATTGGTGAGGAGTGGTCGACAGTCATTGCAGAATAGGGCCAAGTGGTGCTTTGGGTTTCCCATACTGTTATATTTGTTGAATTTTTTATGTTTAAAACCAGCGGGTTTAGTGAAGCCGATGTCTCGGCAAAATTTTTCAAATCCAAAAGTGTGACTAGAGCGTTATTTGTTAGCCATGTAGTCATCTAGAAATTGGTGGAGGTTTTTTATGTTTATGGCGGTGTCTTTTCTAGGTGCCTTGGGAGAGGGTTGTCCTCGACAGTGGTTGTTGTAGAAGGTGTGAGAGGTATATGAGTTATGTATCGGTGGAGTTGGAGCATGTGGAGGAGTCTGCGTCCTTTCCTTTTGTCTATTCCTCGAAGTAACTTATCTTTGGGACTAGAGCAATGCGTCGGCTTCTTTTCCTCCTTTTGTGAGTGCACTGGGAGTGTGGTCCATAACTTGACTATCGGGATAGCTTCGCTCAGTACACTTTCTTTGCTGCTGTCACTATGATTTGTACTTCGTGGAGCAAAGGGGTATTTTTCTCTCTCATTAACCATGTTTACCCGAGCATGACGCTGGGCTATCCACGGAAGCGGCCTAATGTTATACTTGGGGTCGCTAAAGGAGCCCCATACGGGTGGGTCTTTATCATCAAAGTTCGATTTTCTGATGCCGGCCATTTTAAAATAAATTTTTCTTTTTTTGGTTTTTTTTTGAAAAAGTTTATCCACGTGCAAGTGTGTGTAGAAAAGTGATAAAGCGAAACAAAATAAAAAGCAAAATAAAAAGCAAAAAATATAAAACTAAATTAAATAAAGCAAGGAAAATAGAAAACCAAATTAATTAAGTCGGGGCAACCTTAGCGAAAAAGAGTCCCATCGCGATCGCCAGTCTGTTGGTACGTGCTTTATCTGGGTTCCTTTTGGTCCCCGTGAATCAGTGGCCAAATTCAGTCCAAGTGGACTCTGGCGAAGGCGATGATGGAGTAATAAATTAGGAAATATTAAATGCTGAAATTAAATAGGCAAATTCTAAATGAAGAATACCTGAGAAGATACGATCGCCAGCTGCTGATATTTATCGACGCTGCAACACGTCATTGATCACGCTTTAAGGGGGAGTGGGGGCTTACAGGCTAAACTCCTTTACTGAATCGTCCGCCGGTGAACGTCAGCAGCTATGGGTTGCCTTTAGTGTAACTAGTTTGGTTTTCCTATTCCTGCTGGGAATTTATTTACCTTGGTCTCCTATTCCTACTAGGAGTCTGATTAAGAAAGGTCTCCTAATTCTACTAGGAATTTAATTTAGAAAAGAGTCTCCTAATTCTACTAGGAGTCTAATTAATTTAAATATCCTAATTTTAATTAGAAATTGAATTAATTAGAAAAAAGCGGTTTGGGCCTGCTATGCTAAGGAGGATCGGCCCCGTTCATGGGTACCCTCCGTAAGCTCCCTTGGCCAAATCGGGTGGCTAAAAATTGAAAAAGACTGAATTTAAATTATAAAGTAATATTTTTTTTATAGATTATGAGATTGATGATTGGTATTTAAGGGTTAAAATTTTAGAGCTCAAAAAAAATTAACTAAAGCTATAAAGCAGACTTTAGGATTTAGAATTATGAGAAATTAAGACTAAAGTTAAAATCTAAGGACTGAAATCAGAGTCAAAATCAAAAAAATCAGACCGTAGGATTAAGGGCTGGTCCCAGAAAACTAAGAACTTGAACCAAAGATTAATATTAGGACTGAAAATTAAGGTATCGGGATAAAAACTAAGATTTAAGACTGAAAATTAGACAATAGAATTAAAGATTGATTCTAGAAACTAAGAACTAGAACCAAGGATTAATGTATGGATTAAAAAAGAGGTATTATGGTCTAAGACTGAAAATAGGAACTAATAATTAAAACCTAAGTTTTAAATCTAAGAAATAAAGACTAGGACTAGATATTAGAAACTAAAACCTAGGACTAGAAATCAGAGCCTAAGATCTAAAACCAGAAATTTAAACTAGAAAGTAAATTGTACCTACGGCCTGGGCTGCAGAGAGAAATCTCGGAATCCTACGCTTGGAGACGAAGAACTTGAAACTCGAATCTCAAAGTTGTGGGGGCCACGGTTTGGGTCATAATGGAGAGATCCTTTTATAGGTATTTTACTAATTGTGCACCCTGTGGGTGTGCTTAATTTTCAATTACATGCCCTATTTCGAGCGTTTAATCGAATTGTGCGCCGATTAGCTGGTGCTTATTCGCTTTGAGTCAGTCACCAACATAGTGAGTGACTGGCTGACAAGATCAATAGGGTTTCCTAGTTCTAATCATGTTAGGACTAATTGTGCGCCTAGTTTGAAGTGCACAATCTAATTAAATACTTCATTTGAAGCACTTAATCGAGGAATTTTGGGGGCCAAGGACTGTGAGACTAGGTCGGGCATAGGCCAATTGTGCGTCGGTGACTGGGCGCTTAATCTGATCGCGCATGCCATGTGGGGCACGTAATTGAGTCTCGAAGTGGTCTAAGAAAGGAAGTCTGGTCTAAAAGGGGACGAATTGCACATTTGTGGTTTTGCGTGCAATCAAATTGCACGCGTTGTTTTAGACACATAATTTGGGGTTGTTCAAGTCGGGTCTGAAATGTCAGACTATTATTTCAGCCTATATTTTGACTATATACTATTATTTCAGTATATGGCCTCCCTACATTGGGATCTGAGCCACAGAGCTATTGTTTCAGCCTGTGTTCAGCCATATAGTATTGTTTCAGTGCATGGTTCCCACATTAGAGTTAGGGTCTAAAATGTTGTTTAAGTCTACATTTTGACTATATACTATTGTTTTAGTATATAGTCTCCCTACGTTGGGGCCTGAGCCATAGAGCTATTATTTCAGCCTGTGGTCAACCATATACTATTGTTTCAGTGCATGGTTCCCACATTAGGGTTAGGGTCAGAAATGTCCTACTATTATTTCAGTCTGCATTTCGACTATATACTATTGTTTCAGTATATAGTCTCCCTATGTTGGGGCCTGAGCCACAGAGCTATTGTTTCAGCCTGTGTTTAGCCATGTACTATTATTTCAGTGCATGGTCGCCACGTTAGGGTCATGGGGCCTAAGCCACAGAGCTATTGTTTCAACCTGTGTTCAGCCATATACTATTGTTTCAGTATATGGTCCCACATTAGGGTTGTGAAACTTTCAGAGAAGATAAGTCCTTTTTGAAAAGTCACGGGTGAGGTCAAAGGTTGATCGAATAGATTTGTATATTCTGAGAGGACAAAATGGTGGTGTCTACAGATGCCCCTCTTTTGCGCGCTCTTGTAAAGTAAGAACGCATCGAAGAAGTAGACACCCCTCGTTCGAGGTGTCTTCTTGTTTCTCTTAGGAAATCACAAATGTGAACTAGGGATGCTGACATGACATGCTTGACTTTCTTATCTATTAGCATAAGCTAAAATGGAGCATTGGGGGGCCCAGTGGTAGCTGTCGAAAGGCGTATTCCATGTCGTGGATGCAAGTGATCCCATCGCATATCGTGACCCGCTGTAATAGACAGTCAATGGGAGAAGTCAACATATCCTATTCCACAGGTGCAAGGGGCATCCCGTTGTGTGGCACGACCTGCTATGAGTGATAGTCAAATGAAAAGGAGAATCACCATATCCTAATCTGTGGGTGCAAGGGGCATCCCACTGCATGTCGCGACCTGCTACAAGGGGCAGTCAAGTAGAGGGATATGACTTAGTCGAGGTACCAGGGGGCGTCATACAAATGTACATAAACGAGGTCCAGAGACTAATTAATAAAATCATATAATGTCGAAAGCTTTTGCAAGTCATGTCAGATCGGGCGCGTCATCGCTCACACCAATGTGCGACAGGCGTTCCTTTGCCAATAGGCATTTGTAAGTTCTTAGATTAAATATACTCCTTGGTCAGTTTCCTAGGGGAAATGGCTAGTTTGGGCTGGTAATTGAGGTGGATTTTGGTAGGTAAGAGGTCTTTTTGTTAATTTTTGTTTCCTTTTTTTTCTCCTCTTTTTTTTTGTTTTGGCTTTATTTTTTTTTGTTTTGGTAGTAGAGGTTTTTGGTTTCGATTTTTGAAGTAAGAGGATTTTTTTTTTGAAATTTTAGAAATTTAAGTTAAGATGAATTCGGTGGTAAAATGGTAGAAAATGTGACTTCCAAGACATCGGTTAGCAGATCCACCGGTACAGGATTTGTGGACCCGACCATTTATGTGGTTGTCAAGACGACACTTGGCATGTCAGATACTTCGTCTAACCTTCTCGATAAATACAGATGATTATCTCTTATGGGAGGACTACAGTGATTCACGAGTTGAGAGAGATGGGTTTTGAAAATATTTGGACTTTATCATAGCTAACTATATTTTTAGAAGAAATATCGAGTAAAAGATTGGGTGATGATACTTACCTGAAGTGGTGATACTTATATGCGTAGCCCGCAATGGGACTAATCGGTTGTAGTGATGCGATGGGACATGGTGGTCTATCTTTTCTTCATTTCTACTGCAACAAGGATTTGGTGGCCATTGCCATGACGCAATGTCTTAGGGAAGTGAGTGTTGCGATGGGACATGGTGGTCTTTCCCTTCTGATTGTGTGCTGGGGTGGGTTGGTGGTTGCAAGTGCGATGGGATGCGAGGAAGTCTTTCTTCTTCTGTTGAAGTCTAGTAACTGCTGCATAGCTAGGGATTTGGGAGGTAGGCTTTCTGCTTCTGTGATGGAACATCGGTTGAGCGTAATTGGCAATGGGATTTTTAGAAAGCTCGACTCTATGGAAGGTTTCATGATGAGGATTTCAGGGAGGTGTGATTGACGTAAGATGAGATGAAGTTGATGTGTCGCAATGGGACATGTGTGTGATGAGATCGAGTCATAGTTGCATCGCGAGGGGACATATTCACAGATGTGTGGTAGGTAGTGTCTAGTTGTTTCGGGTAGTGATGTTTGCGATGGAGCGTTGATGGGATATTTGTGATATGTTTCTTTTTTTGGCAGATCTTGGGTTGTATGAGATCACATCGCTATTGCGTCGTGACTGGATTCGTCTTTGACTTTGGTCATGTGCCTGAGTTTTGGGAGGCTTGCTTTTGGCTTTTCACGATGGGATGTGTGGTGGCATTGCTGATTTAGGTCAGTGAGCTTAGGTATTGGGATGGCGTTGTATGTGTGCATCTTATCACGATGGGACATGTGCGGCGAGGTCATGCAATGGGATTCCCCCCTCTTGTCTGATCGTGATGGGATGAGGGAAGCTGACGGTGTCACAACAAGGCATGTACATCTTATAGCAACAGGACCAGGGGTGTGGTCAATGTTTCCTGTAAGGCTACGTGATGGGAGAAGGGTCTGCGGCTCTCCTTCTTTCTCTCTGAATAGCCTCTGAGGCTACATGATGGGATAAGATAATTTTGACTGAGATGGGATAAAAGGTGTGAGGATGCCTAAAGTTGGCTATTGCGCGCCTGGGACCAGTCGCTTGATCGAATTGAGCGTCTATTTTCGGGCGTGCGATTAAGGGTTTAAAGGGGTTCGAAAAGGGTCATTTATGCATCTGGATGTTAGAGTGCGATCTAATTACGCGCTCTAAGCATAGCGCATGATTGAGTTGTCACCAGGTCACTGTGTGGGTAACCTTTCGTATTGTGCGGCGTGAGTGGGTCATGTAATAGATTTAAGCAGTCTATATTGGGCGTGTGATAGGAGCATCGTGCCATCTGCACGGGCGATGATTTTATTGTGTGTTCTGGTCAGGGTGTGTGATTTAACTTGTGTGTCCTCTACGCATGACTGCATTGCGTGCCTATTTTCAGGTGCGTGATTTAGTCTGTACTCTATATAGGCGGCAGAGTCGTCATTTCTTTTACATCTCTAGTTTTAGTCTCGAGTTTTACTTTTCTGAATCATTTATGCTTGGATATCCATGTTTTTATGATATTGGGTGATCCGATCGTCTAATTGTGATGTCATTTCTTTCGATGTTCATTATTTCGCGTGATCTTCATCCTGAGGTGATGCTCGGGGGCAACATTATTCTGGGAATGGGCGGTATTGGGAATGAGGAGGCTAGTCTTCACATCGGTCCCTTTTAGGGAGCAGTGAAGGTAGCATAGAGGAGGCGGTGACAGAGGAGGTGATGATGGCGGAAGAGAAGGTGTTACAAGTGGAGAGATGTGCTCCCCAACCAATCCTGCCTGAAGCCTCCGATTGGATGCTCCGGGCGGAATCTGCTCATCACTTTGTCTCAGTTTTGAACCCAGCCTTCATTTTGGGTTTTAGGTTTAAGTTTTAGGTTTTCATTTTGGGTTGTATATTCAGGAGGTATGCCTCCGGTGATATTGTGTAAAAAAAGTTTATTAAATTAAAGGTTATTTTATTTATTATGTTTGCTTTATTCCTTTAATTTTGTGATTAGTTAACTCTTATTATCATGATGAGAGAATGAGTCTTGTGTTTAGGATTAAGGTTTGTTTGTTTTTTTCTTATGTTTGGATTTAGGATGACACTTGTTAGATAGGTGTAAATTTGGATTTAATTTTTTTAATGTTCTAGATGAGTGTTAGATGTTTTAATCATATTGGTTCATCTATTTTTAAGTGGATTGGTGCTTCTTAGGGGGTTAAGTGTTGGATGATCATTGGCTCATCTATGTTTTCCATAGATTTAATTAGATGGAGGATATTTGTAAGGGTGGCACTTGTTGTTTTATGATTTAGGAGGTGTATGTTATCAATAGAGGCTAAGGGGCTTGGTTTTGTTTTGAATTTTATTTCTAAACTTAGGATTTAAAAGTTTGGGGCATTTTTAATTTCTAATGTCTTTTCTTCCTTTTTATTTTACATCCTGGGTATTAAATCCTAAGAGGTTTGTAATTATATTGTTTATTTTTTTTTTCTTTATTGCTGAGAATGAGCGATATTTTTCTCTTATTGTGTTTGTTTCACTTATGTTTATTTATGTTTGTTGTTGTATGTTACGTTAGAGGGGAATAGGTAGTATTAGAGTATGGTATTTATTTTTCAAGTGTATCTCTGTTGTTCTATTTCAGGTGTTCGTTTTGGGGTCCCATGACGAAAAAGCAAGAATTTTAAAAAAAAAATGCCCCAGTTTGGGGTATCAGTCTTGTGACCTGAGTATCGCTATCAAGGTGCTAGCACTCTTTAAAAAAATGCCTCAATTTGAAGGAATGGTGAGACTTTTATCGGCCTCACAGATGTCCTGGAGTGTATTAGTAATGATCCCATGTTGGGAAGTAGTTCGATTATTTTAGCCACATGGCAGGCTTGATTTTGTAAGTGCTGAATGATCATCATGTATCGTAGTTTTCAACAAGGATTAAGGGGAATGGTAGATAAATAGCGACTGCATCATTCGAGAGTTTTCAGTTTTATTCTGAAAGAGATTTTAAAAATCATTTGACTCATTGTCTGAAAAGAAAATAAAGGGTGAAAAGGAGGTAAGGTTTATTGATTTGAAGGTAGCTTCTTATTCAACCAAATTTTGAAATAGTAGTCAACTACTTTCTTCTCGGGTGGATAATGTGGTGCCCTAATTGTGCTCTCCATCATGGTCCGGCACCATCAAATCATCAAATTCTATGGTTACCAGGAGTTTTGTCCTCCTCCCACCACCGTACGACGACATCTAGTAGTGTGAAGATGTCAGGGATGCCCTCATGGCTTGCTTATACTTTCCTAATAAGATTACCAGGAATTCCCTCATAATTTGCTTATGCTTCCCTGAATTCATTGATTGTTCATTCGTCGTATTCTACTCGTTCGGCTGTGTTTCTTTTCTGTATATTTTTTTGAAAAAACTTGCTAACGTAAGAATTGTGAGGTTTGATGGAACCTTACATTTTTATTTTTTCTGCTCTTACATCGACTCTAATGGCTGAAGGGGGTATATGAGAATCCAGAGTTTTCTATATTTCAAAAAAGGGAGTTTCATGATCCACTAGCCCTTTCAATCAATTCGCCCGAGTATGAGGGTAGTCAATGAGTCAGATGATACCCAAAATGGTTTTGAAAATAATGACCTACGACTGGTGAATGCCTTGTGATGACTGCGAGGCTGATAGGTATATAAGTATGTTTGTTTAGGCTACGAAACATGGTGGTCATTGAGTTATGATTCCAAGGGTCAAAAAGTCCTTCCCATGTGGTTGTTTCCTGGGCATGTTGCCAAGATAATATAAGGACTTCCCTTGTGAGTTTTGATTTCCTCCAGGTGAGGCGGTTGTATAGGCACTTTTCTTAGCAGTAGCTCCTCGATTTCAAGTTCTCGGTCAAGTATGAGTCCGAAGGGTTTAGGGCATAGAAGAGTATTTTTGTTTTCTAGTATTTACGTTTTAGGCATTTATACTTTTAGTTTTTTTATACTTTTCTATATTATTATTTTTTATATTAATTTTTTATTATTACTATTGTGTTACAATACAGCATCAGTTCCTTAGGCAGGGGACTGACTCAAAAAGTCCGCTTGGTGGGACATGTTGGATGGTCGAAGTGACCGTTCGATTAGATAATATTGTTTCGGGGTCCTCGATCCCTTTCAATCAAATCGATGAGGGATGAGAGTGAGGTTATGTTTAGGTTTGTGTTTTGGATGGTATAGGGTTTATCAAAATAAGTGTGGTGTCATTTGATTTTCTTCCTTCGATAGGTCTTTTATGTCCGAGGTCTCCTTAACAGGAGGGACCTTCTTTTGTTTTTCGACGAAGTGAGGCATCTCGTAGAGATGAAACATAGAATTGTTAAAGAGCTCTTCGGGGTCATTTGTGAGTGGTTGGAAAGTTGTTTGCGAGTGAAGTTGGAGTGAAAACCGTTGAGAGGGATGGTAGTGTTGTAAAGGTAGTGATAAGATAAGGCAGAGGTAGAGTAGGAAGAGGAGACGCGAGGGCGTAGTCCAAGGTTGACCTTTCCTACGTGTGGGGCGGTCTAGTTTTGTTTGATTATGCTTATTTGATTTGATTCATACTTTGGGTTTATCATGAGGTTGTTTTAAAGTTTTATTTATAATTTTTGGAGGAGGTTGAGCATTTGAAGTTTGACGTAGTAGTTTTATCGCCGATTGGAGTTTGGTGAAGGTTTTGATTATGAGGTCCACGGGGATTTACATCTGATGATCAAAAGTGATTTTAGTTGTGATGTTGATTTTATGTTTTGATGGGATTTGAGGTATGTTGATTTGGATGGTGATTGGTGTCGTAAGATTTGAGTTTGGTTTGATTTTAAAAGTGGGAGCGATGATCGACTCCTTGATAAGTTTTGTGGTAGCCTCAAAGGTGAGTGGGGTTGACGTTATAGGAATAGGTTTGATTTTATTACTGGGTTCGTGTTCGATAACAGGCTCGAGTTTGATGATGGGTTCAAATTTGATGATGGGCTTGAATTTGTTGATAATTTAAGGTTTGATGACAGGTTCGTATTCGGTGATTGGTTTAGGTTCGACGGTAGGCTCAGGTTCGAGGATCGATTTAGATTCGCTGATAGTCAGAGGCTTGATGTCAGGTTTGTATTCGGTGATCAGTTTAGGTTTGATGATAGGTTCAAGTTTGACAATGGGTTCAGATTTGATGGCGGGTTCACCTTTGATGGAGGGTTCAAGCTTGTGGATGGGTGATGGGTCGATAATAGGTTCAGGTCTGGATTCAATGATTGGTATAAGTTCAATCATCGGTTTGGTTTCATGTCCGATGACAGGTTCAAGTTCGATCATGGGTTTAGGTTTGGTGACAGATTCATGTTCGAGGATAAGTTTAGGTTTGATAATAGGTTTAGATTCGATAATAGGTTTAGTTTTGATAGTAAGTTTAGGTTTGATGCTAAGTTTAGGTTTAGGTTTGATGATAAGTTTAAGTCTTAATGATAGGTTTGAGTTTGGGATCAGTTTCGTGGTTGGTGAGGTGATAGTGAGTTTAGGTTTTGAAGTGGGCATAGAAGTTAATTCGAGAGTCGATGCTGGGGTTAGTGGGGTGATGTGTTTGTTGTCGAGTTCAAGTTTTAAAGCAGGTGTAGGGATTAGTTCAAGGGTCGAGTTTAAGGTTGGTGGGGCAATGTATTCGGTTTTGGGGGTTGGTTTCGGAGTTGATTTGGAAGCAAGAGGGCTGGTGATTTTGGGAGTAGATTTGATTACTAATTTGGGTTCATATTTTAGTTTTGTGATTGATTTAAGTATGAATGGCTTCGTATAACACCGATTGATTGGTTCAAAAACTACCTCTAGAGTCGACACGTGAGCCTGTTCGGGGGTAGTTTGTGTCATTGGTTTGGGCGTCTATTCAAGAGGTGTGGGGATTGATTCGTTTGTTGGTAGGTTATCGGATTCAAGGGTAAGTTGAGTTGGTTCAGAGATAAGTGCGTTGAGCTTGGCGATGAGTTTGGTGATGGGTTGAGTTAGTTTAGGGGTGGATTCGGTGATAGTTTGGATTTTAGTGATCCGGTAACTGGTTCATGGCGAAAGGTAACTTCGCGTTTATAGGTACATGGGATAGGGTGGTTGGTTGTAAGTGAATAGTATGCTCTTGCTCTGAGGGAGGTTCAATTCTTCAGATCAGGCTAGCTGGGTGGAATGGGGCAGGGGTGCATGACTGTACAGTCTCATATGTGAGTTGAGTTTGATAGAACAATAGGTTGTAATAGGTGATGTTAGTTTGCATGTCATTGGGGCACTAGTTTTGGTCATAGTACGGGTTCATATATTGGTTGGTGTATAATGGTTGGTCTTGGTCGGGGTATAGAGGTTGGTTATAGTCAGGGTACAGGTTTGTGTAGAGTCTTGAGCTTGGTTATATAGGTGGTATGGTTGAGGTTAGTTTGGTTTTGTTCTTGATCTGCATTGATTTGTTTGAAGTCTATGGCTTCGTTTAGGTTGTTTGTCTCAGGGTTGTCGAAGGAAGGTCCATTGGATGTTAAGGTAGGAAGACTAAGGTCTCCATTCTTCAGTCGATGTTCTATGCATGAGGTGCGTTGATAAAGGCTAGCGAGGTCATGATAGTCGCTTAGGATGAGAATGCTCCGAAGAGGCTCTAAGGTATTGCTAATCATGATTTCTATCGCATTACTTTCTTTTATTTGATTCCCCGTTCGAGCAGCAAGTCTTCTCCAACAGTTGGCGAATGTTGAGAAGTCTTCATCGTCCTCTTGTCTTGTGTGCATCAAGTCAGCGAGACTAATTTCTTCATGAGTCAGGTGCTAGTATTGATTTAGGAAACTGTCAGCTAAGTCTTCGAATGTCTCGAATTTGGCTAAAGGTAAGGCCGTGAACCAGTCAAGGGCTTCTCCTTCTAGTGATCTCGAAAAGTAATGGATTAGGAGCCCATGATTGGTGTGGATTGGTCGACAATCATTGTAGAACAAGGCCAAGTGGTGCTTTGGGTGTCCCGTACCGTTATATTTGTTAAATTTTAGAGGTTTAAAACCAGCAGGTATAGTGAAGTCGATGTCTCAGAAAAATTTGTCGAATCCAAAAGTGTGACTAGAGCGTTCTTTGTTAGCCTAGTCATCTAGAAATTGGTGGAGGTTGTTTATGTTTATGGCGATGTCTTTTCTAGGTGCCTTGGGAGAGGGCTGTCCTCAGCAGTGGTTGTTATAGAAGGTGTGAGAGATATATGTGTTATGTGTCGGGGGAGTTAGAGCATGTGGAGGAGTCGGCGTCCTTTCCTTTTGTCTGTTCCTTAGAGTAAATTGTCTTTGGGACTGGAGCAATGCGTCGACTTCTTTTCTTCCTTTTGTGAGTGCGCTAGAAGTGTGGTCTATAACTTGACTATCGGGGTAGCTTCGCTCAGTACCACTTTCTCTGCTGCTGTCACTGTGATTTGTACTTTGTGGAGCGAAGGGGTATTTTTTGCTCTCATTAACCATGTTTACTTGAGCACGATGCTGGGCTGTCCACGAAGACGGCCTAACGTTATACTCAGGGTCGCTATGGGAGCCCCATATGGGTGAGTCGTTATCATCAAAGTTCAATTTTCTGATGCCGGTCATTTTAAAATATTTTATTTTATTTTTTTATTTTTTGAAAAAGTTTATCCACGTGGAAGTGTTTATAGAAAAGAGATAAAGCGAAACAAAATAAAAATCAAAATAAAAAATAAAAAATATATAACCAAATTAAATAAAACAAGGAAAATAGAAAACCAAATTAATTAAATCGAGACAACCTTAGTGAAAAAGAGTCTCATCGCGATCGCCAGTCTGTTGGTATGCAATTTTTCTAGGTTCCTTTTGGTCCTCGTGAATCAGTGGCCCAATTCGGTCCAAGTGGACTCTGGCAAAGGCGATGATGGAGTAATAAATTAGGAAATATTAAATGCTAAAATTAAATAGGTGAATTCTAAATGAAGAATACCTGAGAAGATGCTATCGCCAGCTACAAATATTTATCGACGCTGCAACACGTCACTGATCACGCTTTAAAGTGGAGTGGGGGCTTGTAGGTTTAACTCCTTTACTGAATCGTCCGCTGACGAACTTCAGCAGCTGTGGGTTGCCTTTAGTGTAACTGGTTTGGTTTTCGTATTCCTGCTGGGATTTTATTTAACTTGGTCTCCTAATCCTACTAGGAGTCTGATTAAGAAAGGTCTCCTAATTCTACTAGGAATTTAATTTAGAAAAGAGTAAAAAAGTCTCCTAATTCTACTAGGAGTCTAATTAATTTAAATATTCTAATTTTAATTAGAAATTGAATTAATTAGAAAAAAGGGGTTTGGGCCCGCTATGCTAAGGAGGATCGGCCCCGTTCCCGGGTACCATCCATAAGCTCCCTTGGGCAAATCGGGTGGCTAAAAATTGAGAAGGACTGAATTTGAATTATAAAGTAATATTTTTTTTATAGATTAAGAGATTGATGATTGATATTTAACGGTTAAAATTTTAGGGGTAAAAAAAAGAATTAAGAACTAAAGTTATAAAGCAGACTTTAGGGTTTAGAATTATGAGAAATTAAGACTAAAGCTAAAATCTAAGGATTGAAATCGGAGTCGAAATCAAAAAAATAGACCGTAGGATTAAGGACTGGTCCCAGAAAACTAAGAACTGGAACCAGAGATTAATATTAGGACTGAAAATTATGGTATCGGGATAAAAACTAAGATTTAAGACTGAAAATTAGATAATAAAATTAAAGACTGATTCTAGAAACTAAGAACTAGAACCAGGGATTAAAGTATGGATTAAAAAGGAGGTATTATGGTCTAAGACAAAAAATAGGAACTAATAATTAAAACCTAAGTTTTAAATCTAAAGAATAAAGACTCGGACTAGAGATTATAAACTAAAACCTAGGACTAGAAATCAGAGCCTAAGATTTAAAACTGGAAATTAAAACTAGAAAGTAAATTATACCTCCAGCCTCGGCTGCAAAGAGAAATCTCGAAATCCTAAGCTTGGAGACGAAGAACTCGAAACTCGAATCTCGTAGTTGTGGGGGCCAGGGTTTGGGTCGTAATGGAGAGGTCTTTTATAGGTAATTTACTAATTGCGCGCCCAGTAGGATGCGCTTAATTTTTAATTACACACCTTGTTTCAGGCGTTTAATCAAATTGCCTGCTGGTTAGCTGGGGCTTATTCGCTTTGAGTCTGTCACCGACTTAGTGAGCGACCGGCTGACTGGCTCAGTCGGGTTTCCTAGTTCTAATCACGTTAAGACTAATTGCACTCCTAGTTTGAAGTGCGCAATCTAATTAAATACTTCATTTGAAGCACTTAATCGAGGAATCTTGGGGGTCAAGGATTGTGAGACTAGGTCGGGCATAGGCCAATTGCGCATCGGTGACTGGGCGCTCAATCCGATTGTGCGTGCCATGTGGGGCGCGTAATCGAGTCTCGAAGTGGTCTGAAAAAGGAGTCTGGTCTGAAAGGGGACGGATTGCACATTTGTGGTTTTGCATGCAATCGAATTGCGTGCGTGATTTTAGGCGTGTAATTTGAGGTTGTCTGAGTCGGGTCTGAAACGTCAGACTATTGTTTCAGCCTGTATTCTAACTATATACTCTTGTTTTAGTATGTGGTCTCCCTACATTGGGATCTGAGCCACAGAGCTATTATTTTTGCCTGTGTTCAGCCATGTACTATTATTTCAATACATGGTTCCCACATTAGGGTTAGGGTCTGAAATGTCAGACTATTGTTTTAATATGCATCTCGACTATATACTAATATTTCAGTATATAGTCTCCCTACGTTAGGGCCTGAGCCACAGAGCTACTGTTTTAGCCTGTGTTCAGCCATGTACTATTGTTTCAGTGCATGGTTCCCACATTAGGATTAGGGTCTGAAATGTCAGACTATTGTTTCAGTCTGCATTTCGACTATATACTGTTGTTTCAATATATAGTTTCCCTACATTGGGGCCTGAGCCACAGAGTTATTGTTTTAGTCTATGTTCAGCCATCAACTATTGTTTCAATGCATGGTCCCACGTTAGGGTCATGGGGCCTGAGCCACAGAGCTATTGTTTCAGCCTGTGTTCAGTCATATACTATTATTTCAGTATATGGTGCTACATTAGGGTTATGAAACTTCCAAAGAAGTTAAGTCCTTTCCGAAAAGTCATGGGTGAGGTCAAAGGTTGACCAAATAGATTTGTATATTTCGAGAGGAAAAAATGGGGGTGTCTACAATGGTGTACTTGTAAAACAAGATAGCGGCCCTTGGGTCGTGCTCTTGATTAGAATAGCCCAAAACCTCGCATGTTATGCGTAGGGTACCTAAAACAAAACCATAAAGATAGGTTAGACAGCGGTTTTTTGTATCCCAGCATGTGATCTGGGGTGCTTAGAATAAAGCAATCAAAAGTGCAAGTGGGCTGGCCAACGGACCGGCCAAAATCATCCTCCAAGAAGGGTGATGCCCTCATGATCTCGGTGTAGACGAAGTATGGACTTGTAAATGAAAAAGAGAAATCTATTATCTTATAAAAAGTATCTTTTTACCTGGCGGTTGTGCACATAGTGTGGGCATGAAAATGGGAAAGAAAAATCTATTATCTTTTACAAAAGTAGCCCTTTTACCTAATGGTTGTGCACATAGTGTGGGCATAAAAAATGGGAAAGGAAAATATATTATCTTTTACAAAAGTGGGCCTTTTACCTAGTGGTTGTGAACATAGTGTGGGCATGAAAATGAGAAAGGAAAATCTATTATCTTTTATAAAAGAGGCCCTTTTACTAGGTGGTTGTGTACATATTGTGGGCATGTGTTAAGACTTGAAAAGTACCACTTTTCACCCCTTAACTTAACCTTTGATTAGGCCCTTAGCCTCCTAATAAGTTCTTGTTAAGTGTTTCGTGTAGGTAATAATCAGCAGTGAAATAAGGCCAGGAATCCTGTTAAGAAGCCTGCTTTGGCACCAGAAATCCCTCAGAAGAATGAACTCTGAATCCAGACTTGAAATGAGCCTCGCGCAGCTGACCCAAGCTTTAGAGGATTCAGGAGAAATATGCCTCGCACAGTTCAACTAAGCTTCCCAAGACTTTTACAGCAACCTCTCGCGCAGATGAGTGACTGAAGAGCTTCAGAAACTCAAACTCGCGCAGCTCTCGCAAAGCTCAAGAGTAGAACACATCGGGCAGTGTCGCGCAGTTCAAAGCAGACCTCTCTCAATCTCGCGCAGTTCGCTCAAAATGGCTGAGGAGAGAGAGCTTCAGAAGATTCTTCACGCAGCTATCGCACAGTCGCCGCGAGATGCAATTATCAGAAGAAGAACTCCTCGTGCAGTTCTCGCGCCATTCAAGAAGAAAACATCCTTGGCGGCCACTCTCGAAGATCAGCCAGAAGACCGAAAGCAACCTCGATCGCTTGAACTTCAACCTCGCGAGATCGTTTTTCTCAACCTCGCGAAGCCCAATCCAATGAGAGCGCAATTTTCATCCAGAATCGCCTGAAGAGCAAACCAAGGCAACCTCACGACGGCTGAAGCTGCAATGTCAAATCATCCTAGCGAAGAGCAAAGAGCTACCACGCGACAAGTCTGGGAAACTACAGCTACCTAGCAAAGCTCTGAACCTAAACTTCCATCTCTTCAATAGAGGACCTTCTGGGAATTTCCAAAGATTAGGGCATGCACTCCCATGCTCAAATCTCTGTGCACGTGCCCCGAGGCATCCAAGGATCACTATTAGGCCATGTGGCATCGTTAAAATTAGGGTTTCCTAACCCTAATGCGCCGCCACCCCACTGCTATATAAACCCATACCTAGCTTAGGTTTAGGTATCTGGGAACACATCTCAGATCGTTTTTCTTTTCTCTTTCTTTTTATCTGTAAGTAGTTTTCTTTTTCTCTTTCCTTCTCTCCATAGTCCAGCACTTGCTGGCTATGCCTTTGTATGTGTTTTTGAATTAGATCAATGGAAATTCTGTAATAGGATCTGTATTTTTTGGGATTTATATTTGAATGTGAGATGCTCTGTGCAAGGCTGCTGCTTTGTGATCCGCCATTGCTTTGGCTGTGTTTCAAAGCAATGGAGGACTGATTCTAAGGGCCACTCAGATCCAAGTGACCTGTGTGTCTGGGCTATCATGGTCCTACAGCCTTAGCCCCACCACAGGACCCACTAAATCTGAAATTCCTAAGGGAGCTTGAGCTGGTAGCCTTGTGAGCATGGTGGTAGCAGCGATATTCTTGTTTTGTCTTGGGCTCCGTGAGGAGGATAATCTCTGGGATAGTCTGTGACCATTTAAGTGGACAGATTATAGCCTTAGGGTGATTCTAATCCACCAATCTAAGATGGATCCTTCTTCTTTACACCTGAGCTTGTAGAAGCCTGGTGAGAGATTGTACAGAGGCAGACTCCCCTATATTGGTATAGATCTGCCATCAGATGTTGGATCTGATCTGGTTATAGAGATTGTAGGCTGGTGACTGGACCATTGTAGCCTCACTCAAGCAATGGACAGCTAGATCGAAGGTTGTACTCAATCTCTTACTGGTTCTATGTGTCTAGGCTATCATGGTCCTATATAGCCTTAGCCCCACATATAGAGCTTTAGAGATTGAGATTCCCTATGGATTCTTGAGCTGGTAGCCTAGATGAAATAGTGCCTGCAATGATTTACTTGTTGTGTTTTGACCCATCCCTGGATAGTGGCTCCCTTATGGGATAATCTGTGACCATTTGAGTGGACAGGTTATAGCCTTAAGGGTGGAATCATGGCAGAGTGATGGGTTGGATCCTTTCTCCTTAGTGGTGATAATGTAGCCACTGGACAAGACTTCTATAACATCATATCTGAATCTGAGTTACAAAACTCCTCTAATCTGGGCTCAATAACATACTTCTCACCCTTTTATATTTATTTTCCACACTCCATCTATCCTTTCAACCCTTTCTGTAGTTTAGACATTAGAATACTTAGAATAAGTGACCTTAAACACCCCTCCTTTTAGGACTGCTAGATCTGTAGTCAGATCTAGAGAGACTACTAGAGATGGCTCCTTTGGAGCTGTAGATCACCTTTCCCTGTGGGACAAACTCTTACTTATCAAAACTTGCTACAAAGGACCCTATATCTTGCAGGTCTAGGACTTCTGAGTTGTGCTGAATTCACCCTCTGTTTTACTCTTCCTTTGATTTTCAATGACTTTCACCACCAACCAATAATGTAAGCACACCAGAAGGCACCAACAAGTTTTTGGCGTCGTTGCCGGGGAAAGATGATCTATTAGTAGACCCTTAGTTTTTGTATTCTTAGTATTCTTTGCACATGTGAATAATTGATACTGCTGACATAATTTTGAACCTTTATTGCAGATCTAGACAGCAGCAGTGAAGGATAGTTGTACTGCAATTGGAGCTTAGCTACCTCTGTTTACAAACTCTCTGACTTTTAAAGCTCTGTCTATCTTTCTTAAAAAAAATTTCTAGCAGTATCTAGGATAGTTTAAATGTATTCTTTGAATAGCTGTAAACTAGTTAGATAAATTTGTTAAATTGTAAAGTTATTCTTTTGCAATGTGCTTGCAAGAAGCTCTCCTTGCTGTTGGTGTGCTTGTATGCTAGGGAGGAGATCTTTCAGCCCTACTTTAGAGCCTCTTAACCCTGAGTTAGAAAGGGGAAGGAGACTTAGAAGAGACAGGCACACCACAGGAGAGCCCCCAAGTGAATCTATGACAGCAATTATGGGTGAAGAACAACCCAGAACCCTCAAGGAGTTGGATGCTCCGGATGACTATAACTCCCCTTTTAGCATTCAATTCCCTGATATTTAGGGGAACTATGAGATAAAAACTTCAATCATCCAGATGCTGCCAGCTTTCCATGGGCTTAGCAAAGAGGACCCTTACAAGCATATTGACAAGTTCTTAGCCTTGTGCACCACTTTTAATATCACTAGTTTGGGACCTAAGGCTACTAGGCTTAGACTCTTTCCCTTCTCTCTGAAGGATAGAGCCAGTACCTGGCTAACCACTCTTCCCAACAATATCATTGTTTCATGGAAAGACCTGCAGACCAGATTCCTAACCAAGTTCTTCCCTGAGACCAAAACTAGCCAGTTGAGGAAAGAGATTCTTGCGTTTGCTCAATCTCCAATTGAGGATTTTAACTAGTCCTGGGATAGGTTTAAAGAGATGCTCAAACAATGCCCCCACCACAAGATCCCTGAGTGGCAGCTTGTACAAAGCTTCTACAATGGGATTGATGAGAAAAATAGAGATATGGTCAATGCCTCTTGTGGTAGATCCTACATGCACAAGACTGCTGAGGAGGCATGGGAATTGTTTGAGGTGATTAGTGAGAATGCTTTTCAAAAGCCATCCCTGGCAAGAACTAGTCAGGAATCTGAGTCAAAGGTGGGGCCTGCTGCTGGATCAAAAGGAAAAGTTTATGAGGTGTCTGGGAACAATGACCTGCAGCTGCAGATGGCAAACCTCTCTATGAAGTTTGATAAATTATTGACTGTGATGCAACCTGTAAGGGCTGCTCATGTATGGCGGAGGCATGTCCGATATGCCCCCACAAAGACACAAAGTGGAGGAATGTCCATCCGCAAGGCAATTTCCTAATTGGTTTTGGAACACGCTACGCAATCTTATGGCCAAGAATAACTGGGGCTACAATAGGCAGCCATATGGATACCAGCACCAAAATGCTGGTTACCAATGGAGAGACCACCCAAATCTGAGGTGGAAGCAAGACAACTACATGCAGCCCCAGCAGATGTTGGCCTTACCACAAAGGCCACAGCAGCAGTTCAACCAAGAGAATGCCCCTAGGTCTACCTTCCAGCACCATCAGCAGCCCCATCAGCAGCAAAATCAGTTAGTCTCACCCCACTCTCAGCCAAGAAATGTTTCTTTTGAGGACCAGGTCTTGAATTCATTGCAAAACTTGGGTTCCTTGGCTCAGACTGTGGACTCTCATGATCAGAGCCTCCAGAAAATAGAAGAGCAGATTAGCCAAATGTCAAAAGCCTTGGCTAGGAGAGATGAAGGCAGATTGCCCTGCCAGCCAATTGCTAACCCCAAGGGTCAGTTTTTAATTGAGGAAGCTTCCTCAAAGTTTGAGGACACTAATGCTGTCACTGCCCTAAGGTCTGGCAGGCTGGTAAACAACTAGGTGGGTAACAGACCAGCAGAGGCAATTTCCACAGATGATGCAAACGATCATGATAGAGAAGTTGTGGGACCACAAAGCCAAGAAGTGCCTGCCACCTTGTAGCAGGAGAAAAATAATGAGGCTGTAGTTGAGCCGCAGCAGGGAGAAAAACATGAAAAAAGAAAGAAACAGAAGTTTAGTCATGGGCTAGAAGCAAAGGGCCCAACAGAACCTCAGCTGCCATTTCCTCAGGCTCTGGATGGTCCTATCCCTTTTGATAAAAGGAACGCCCAGATGGAAGAAATGATGGAGACCTTCAGGCTGGTGAAAATCAATTTACATCTGCTTGAGGCAATTAAACAAGTCCCGGCCTATGCAAAGTTCCTCAAAGACCTCTGCACCCAAAAGAGAAAGGCTAGAGGCCATGTGTCCAAAAAGGTCTTTGCAACTGATACAGTGAATTCTGTATTTAACATATCAATGCCTTAGAAGTTGTAAGATCCTGGGATACCCACTATTCCCTGCGTAATTGGAGACCATACAATTGGAAAAGCCCTTTTAGACCATGGAGCCAGTGTTAACATGTTGCCATACAGTGTATATCTACAACTAGGTTTGGGGAGCTGAAAGCTACCCCCATTGTGCTAATGATGGCTGATAGATCTGAGAGGAAACCTCTGGGAATGGTTGAGGATGTCTTGGTGGGAGTGGATAAGTTTTTCTACCCTACTGACTTCTTAGTTTTGGACATGGGGTGCAGCAATAGCCCAAATCCCATACCTGTTATATTAGGCAGGCCTTTCTTGGCCACTGCCAATGCATGCATTCAATGCAGGTCTGGAGTAATGGAGGTAACTTTTGGACATATGAAAGTTGAGCTGAATGTGTACAACAGTGCAAAGTACCCTCAGATGGACAATGAGGAGAGCTTTGCAGTGGATGTACTAGAGGAAATTGTAGAAGAGGAATTGCCCACTCTGCTGGAGTGGGACAACATTGTCAAGAATTTAGTTACAATTTGGGATATGGTGGAGGAAGAGAGCCCAAATGGAGGATCAAAAGACATGACCATACCGAAGTCTTCTGTGGGCTCAGTACAGCACTCCAATTGGAAACCTACATTGCTACCTCTTCCTCCAACCTCCAATGCACCAATTCAAAAGCCCTCGATCCGAACTCAAGAAGCTTTCAGAAACATTAAAATATGCCTTCCTTGAAAAAGGTGATAAGCTTCCTGTGATTATCTCTTCCTCCCTTACCAATGAGCAGGAAGAGGAATTACTAACAGTTTTGAGGAAGCACAAGAAGGCAATTGGTTGGACCATTGCCGATCTGGGAGGAATAGATGCATCAATCTGCATGCATAGGATTCATCTTGAGGAGGGAGCACTACCCTCCAGGGAAATGCAGAGGAAGTTAAATCCTCACATGCAGGAAGTGGTCCTTAAGGAAATCATTAAATTGCTAGATGCAGGGGTGATTTACCCCATCTCTGATTCTCATTGGGTGGCACCTATCCAGGTGGTGCCCAAGAAATCTGGCATAACAGTGATTAAGACTGAAACTGGAGAGTTGAGGCCAGCCAGGGCAACCACTGGCTGGAGAGTGTGCATTGATTATAGGAAGCTCAACTCTAAAACTAGAAAGGACCATTTCCCTCTCCCCTTCATTGATCAAATTCTGGACAAATTGGCTGGAAAAGCTTTTTACTGTTCTCTTGATGGGTACTCAGGGTACAACCAAATCCCTGTGCATCCTCAAGACGAAGAGAAAACCATCTTTACCTGTCCTTTTGGCACCTTTGCTTACAGAAGGATGCCTTTTGGACTCTGTAATGCGCCAGCCACTTTTCAGAGGTGTATGTATGCCATATTCTCTGATATGATTGACAAGTTTTTAGAGATTTTTATGGATGACTTTTCTGTCTATGGGGACAGCTTTGGCCAGTGTCTCTGACAAAGACTCAAATTAGTTTTGCAAAGATGTGAGGAAACCAATTTGGTTTTAAGCTGGGAAAAGAGCCACTTCATGGTAACACAAGGCATTGTGTTGGGCCATGTAGTCTCTAAAGAAGGGCTTGAGGTAGACAAGGCCAAAGTGAACCTCATTGCCAATTTGCCCCCTCCAAAAATAGTCAAGCAAATCAGATCCTTCCTGGGGCATGCAGGATTTTACAGGAGGTTCATTAAGGACTTCAGCAAAATTGCTAAGCCATTGTGCCACCTGCTCTGTCAGAATGTCCCCTTTAACTTTTCTACTGAATGTCTGAAGGCTTTTGAAACATTGAAAATATGCCTCACCTCTGCCCCTATACTCCAAACACCGGACTATACCCTGCCTTTTGAGCTGATGTGTGATGCATCAAACTTGGCAATAGGTGTTGTGTTGGGCCTAAGAAAAGATAAACTGCCTGTGGTCATTGCTTATATCAGCAAATCACTTGCTGAAGCTCAGCTGAACTATACCACAACTGAGAAAGAGCTTCTAGCAGTGGTTTACGCTGTTGACAATTTAGAGCCTACCTACTAGGATCTAAAACTGTGATCTTCACTAACCATTCAGCATTGAAGTACCTACTATCCAAGAGAGATGCTAAGCCTAGGTTGATTAGATGGATACTCCTGCTACAAGAGTTTGACATCGAAATCAAGGACAAAAAGGGTGTGGAGAATGTGGTGGTTGACCACTTGTCCAGAATTATCTTGGAGAAATGCTTGGATGGCCCTACAAATGATGCCTTCCCTGATGAGAAATTATTTGCCATCCAATCCTTAGTCCCTTGGTTTGCACACATTGTCAATTATCTAGTTATAGGAAAGATTCCCCCCCACTGGACCAAAATGGATAAAGACCTATTCTTCTCAAGGGTCAAGTATTTTTTCTGGGAGGAACCTTGACTATACAAGTACTGTGCCGACCAGATCATCGGAAGATATGTTCTCGAAAGTGATATCTCCAGTATTCTAGCCATGTGCCATGAAAATGCCTGTGGAGGCCACTTTAGTGGGAGAAAAACTGCTGACAAGGTCCTGCAGTGTGGTTTTTACTGGCCATCCTTATTCAAAGATGCATACACACACTACAAGGCATGTGAGAGATGTCAGAAATTAGGAGGGCTGTCCAAAAGAAATTCAATGCCTTTACAGCTCATCCTTGTTGTAAAACTGTTTGATGTATGGGGAATAGACTTCATGGGCCCCTTTCCTCCCTCTAATGGTTACCGCTTCATCTTAGTGGAGTGGACTATGTTTCCAAATGGGTAGAAGCCATTGCCACAAGAACCAATGATAATCAGGTGGTCCTTAAATTTATAAAGCACAACATTTTCTCATGATTTGGAACCCCTAGAGCTATTATCAGTGATGGGGGTAGCCATTTCTGCAACAGGAATTTCGAGAGCTTGCTCAAGAAATATTCTGTGACCCATAGGATTGCTACTCCCTACCACCCATAAACAAGTGGGCAAGTTGAAATTTCCAATAGGGAGATCAAGCACATCCTTGAGAAAACAGTTAGGACTGACAGGAAAGATTGGGCTGAGAAACTAAATGATGCACTGTGGGCCTATAGGACTGCCTATAAGACTCCCATTGGAATGTCCCTTTTCAGACTGATCTATGGCAAGGCCTGCCATCTCCCAGTAGAGTTAGAATACAGGGCCTATTGGGCCATTAAGAATTTGAACATGGACCTAATTTCTGCTAGTCATCACAGGTCATTACAACAATCGGAATTGGATGAGTTGAGGATGGATGCTTACACTAATGCCAGGATCTATAAGGAACAGGCTAAAGCTTTCTTTGACAAGGGCTTGCTAAGAAAAAGCATCGAACCGGGTGGTAAGGTTTGGTTATTCAACTCCAAACTAAAATTCTTTCCTGGAAAATTAAAATCCAGATGGGATGGTCCCTATGTTGTCTTGAATGTTTCCCCATCTGGTGCTATGGAAGTCAAGGATCCCAAATCTGGGAGGACCTTCAAAGTGAATGGTCAGAGGCTTAAGCCTTTGATTGAACAACCTGCTGATCCTATGAGCACTATTCATTTTCATAAGACCCCTACGTCTACCTGACCCACAGTTGTGTCCATGTTGTACTATACTACTTTTGTTTCTACCTTAAGTTCTAGGAAATTTTAGGGGTCAGATGGAGTTTGATATTGTTAAGCTTGACAGAGTTGGTGTGGGACTGGCATGATTTATTCTTCTTCTTCTGTGAATTACTGATTCTCGAATGTGAATGCACATTAGGCGAATATTTTTTATGAGTAGGCTGCACTACCTATAGCGCCCCAGTTTGGCACTAGGCCCTCGGGCATTCCAAATTGTGATTTGGGAAGACTCGCGCAATTCGCATAGACCATTCCTTTCGCTGTCACGAGCTTCAATGCTGCAGAATCTCTCGCGCACTTCCAGCTCTAACTCCCATAATCGCACGATTCTGATATCTCGTGATTCCCTTACCCAGCTGCACGAGTCTAATGCATTTATCATTTCCCACGCTGACTACTAGGACTTGACGTTTCCCAACTCACTCTCAATTAATTGCGACGACTTAGATGTTATTCAACTGTTTCATCTTCCACCATCCTCGCCTTTAAACACGCAGGGAGGCCCTATTCATCTTCATCGCATCCTATCTCCTCTCACCCTAGAGATCCTTCCCTAATCCTAATCATGGCAGATGACAAGCCAAATGAGCTGCCTAACAAGTTTTACCCGATGTAGCTGGACCCGCCGCCACCTAAAGAGCCGGATCCCCTCCAACCCCTCTAGGATGAATACGAGGAGGTTCTGCAAATTCTTGCCAAGGAGGAGGAGGAAAAGCTTCAGCCGCAGAAGAAGAAGCAAAAAATAGAGCCCTCCCCTGCCCCCTCCGCTCCACCCCCTCCCCCACCTTCTCAACCCCCTCACCCCTGATCTCTCTCTCTTTCCCTCCTCCATTTTTGTAATTTTCTTTTAACCTTAATGATATTTTCCTTTTCTACTTTGCTGTATAGTTTTCTGTTCTTGGTTACTTTATTTCTTATTCTTGTCTTTTATGCTGTAATAACTCTGCTGCACAGCCACCTTTGAACCAGTGAGGACACTGCTCCTCGTAGGTTTGGGGGTATGGCAGGCATACCCTGCCAATGGAATAGTTAACATAAGTGCAGGAGACTCATCTGAGTAATATGGAAATAGACCTCTGTTCACTTAAGAATCATGAAATTAAGAAGTTTAAAATTTATGCAAACCTCGGACATTATAAACCTCTAATACTCCACCTTTCCATGATAATATCACCAAGGAAACTCACTTGTATCAGCACTCAGTGAATCAGTAGAGAGAGAAAAAGGTGAGGACATACTTGAAAATTCAAAGGAAGACTATATCCAGTGAGAATTGGGCCTATAAAAAAATTTTCCATCTTTTGAGGAGTAACCAAGGCAATCCCTTCTAGTTCTAAAGACTGACTGAGTCACTATGCTCACTAGAAGTTAGGTAACTCCAAGTTGAAACAACTGACAATACTCATGAGACTGAGGAAAGGATCAAGGCCTTCTCTTGGATAGTTTGAGCCTAAAAAGACCAATCCTAAAGCAACTGCCCTTGTCCATACCCCCTTTGAGCTTTAAATCCTAAATTTCTTCAAAATACACCTGAGTACTTGAACCTGAACCCATGAACCTGATTCAACCTACCCTCACTCTGAGAATTCAGAAGGAAAAGGAGAAAGAGTTGAAGATGGACTAGCTATGGTCAACATTAGGTGAATGGAGAAGAAGGATCTCAAAAATCTGGCAATATGGTAACTGAGAACATGGTGGCATTTCTGAAAAGCAAAAACAAAATAAAAAGAAGGAAACTCCAGTAAAAAGAAACAAAAATAATAATGAAGAGGAATAAGAGAGAAGTCAAGAGGAACTTTCATTGGAAAATCAAAATCAAGAATAGAAACTGATCACTTCAAATCTGAAAATCTCAAAGAAGATGCAAGGAGTTAAACTCAAGAAGGTGAAGTCATGAATCACCTCTGTCACCTACTGATTTCTCAATTTTGAACCCCTTCTCAACCCTCCATTCTTTCAACCCCACTCCATAAGCCACATTACAACCCAGTTAAAAGCCCTTGTGATCCAAAGTTGAGTGAGCTGTCATGTGAAGATAAAGAGTTATCCAATCTATGGTGAGGAACTGCCAATGATGTCAGCACTTAAGAACTTTGCCTATGCTCATGCTTACAAACACATTTGGGGGATGTAACTGCTCTTGAGCCTGTGAGAGAATGAACCCCTCAACAAAACCCTTATGAGAGTATGCCCTGCAAAGTTTTTGGGTCTAAACTTGAATGCATTATATATGACCTTAACCTAATTTTTGACCTAAGGATAAGCTCAGTGCTGGCACACACTTGTACAGTTTTCTGTGATTGTAAACTATTTGGAAATGATGTGCAATCATGAAGATTTTATGCTGTTTAAGTTACTGTGCAACCAATGAATTAAATTTCTTTTATGTGTACTGATTCAAGAGTAGACTAAATCTGATTCCTTGATTGCTCATTGGATGATATTGCACTTTTGTTAACTGTTTCATTGGAGAAGTTTGTGGGTGTCATCACTGAAAACCCTCAGGAGACTTCACTCCTCCACTAGGGATCACCTAGGAGTTTAAAAGGCTTGGTACATATGCTAAATGTATCCGTGCTCCCTACGAAAGTGGCATTTAATTTTTTAGAGTAGATTTAATGTAGCTTTACTTAGGGACTAGCAAAGATTAGGTTTGGGGGTGTGTTAAGACCTGAAAAGTACCACTTTTCACCCCTTAACTTAACCTTTGATTAGACCCTTAGCCTCCTAATAAGTTCTTGTTAAGTGTTTTATATAGGTAATAATCAGCAGTGAAATAAGGCCAGGAATCCTGTTAAGAAGCCTGCTTTGGCACCAGAAATCCCTTAGAAGAATGAACTATGAATCCAGACCTAAAATGAGCCTCGCGCAGCTGACCCAAGCTTTAAAGGATTCAAGAGAAATATGCCTCGCGCAGTTCAACTGAGCTTCCCAAGACTTTTACAACAACCTCTTACGCAGATGAGTGACTAAAGAGCTTCAGAAACTCAAACTCGCGCAGCTCTCACGAAGCTCAAGAGTAGAACACATCGTGCAGTGTCACGCAGTTCAAAGCAAACCTCTCTCAATCTCGCGCAGTTCACTCAAAACGGCTAAGGAGAGAGAGCTTCAGAAGATTCCTCGCGCAGCTATCGCGCAGTCACCGCGGGATGTAATTATCAAAAGAAGAACTCCTTGTGCAATTTTTGCACCATTCAAGAAGAAAACATCCTTGCGAAGGCGAAGCCACTCTCGCGAAGATCAGCCCAGTGAAGACCGAGCAACCTCGCGACTGCTTGAACTTCAACCTCGCGACATCTGAGACTGTGTTTTCTACTCAACCTCGCGAAGCCCAATCCAGCGAGAGCGCAATTCTCTACCGCGCGACTGCCTGAAGAGCAAACCAAGGCAACCTTGCGACGGCTAAAACTGCAATGTCAAATCATCCTAGCAAAGAGCAAAGAGCTACCACATGACAAGTCTGGGAAACTACAGCTACCTAGCGAAGCTCTGAACCTAAACTTCCATCTCTTTAATAGAGGACCTTTTGGGAATTTCTAGCGATTAGCGCACTCACTCCCATGCTCAAATCTCTGTGCACGTGCCCCGAGGCATCCAAGGATCACTGTTAGGCCACGTGGCATCGTTAAAATTAGGGTTTCCTAACCCTAATGCGCCGCCACCCCATTGCTATATAAACCCATACCTAGCTTAGGTTTAGGTATCTGGGAACACATCTCAGATCATTTTTCTTTTCTCTTTCTTTTTATCTGTAAGTAGTTTTCTTTTTCTCTTTCCTTCTCTCCATAGTCCAGCACTTGTTGGCTATGCCTTTGTATGTGTTTTTGAATTAGATCAATGGAAATTCTGTAATAGGATCTGTATTTTATGGGATTTATGTTTGAATGTGAGATGCTCTGTGCAAGGCTGCTGCCTTGTGATCCGCCATTACTTTGGCTGTATTTCAAAGCAATGGAGGACTAATTCTAAGGGCCACTCAGATCCAAGTGACCTGTGTGTCTGGGCTATCATGGTCCTACAGCCTTAGCCCCACCACAGGACCCACTAAATCTGAAATTCCCATGGGAGCTTGAGCTGGTAGCCTTGTGAGCATGGTGGTAGCAGCGATATTCTTGTTTTGTCTTGGGCTCCATGAGGAGGATAACCTCTGGGATAGTCTGTGACCATTTAAGTGGACAGATTATAGCCTTAGGGTGATTCTAATCCACCGATCCAAGATGGATCCTTCTTCTTTACACCTGAGCTTGTAGAAGTCTGGTGAGAGATTGTACAGAGGCAGACTCCCCTATATTGGTATAGATCCGCCATCAGATGTTGGATCTGATCTGGTTATAGAGATTGTAGGCTGGTGACTGGACCATTGTAGCCTCACTCAAGCAACGGATAGCTAGATCAAAGGTTGTACTCAATCTCTTGCTGGTTCTATGTGTCTGGGCTATCATGGTCCTATACAGCCTTAGCCCCACATATAGAGCTTTAGAGATTGAGGTTCCCTATGGATTCTTGAGCTGGTAGCCTGGATGAAATAGTGCCTGCAATGATTTATTTATTATGTTTTGACCCATCCCTGGATAGTGGCTCCCCTATGGGATAATCTGTGACCATTTGAGTGGACAGGTTATAGCCTTAAGGGTGGAATCATGGCAGAGTGATGGGTTGGATCCTTTCTCCTCAGTGGTGATAATGTAGCCACTAGACAGGACTTCTATAACATCAGATCTGAATCTGAGTTACAAAACTCCTCTGATCTGGGCTCAATAGCATACTTCTCACCCTTTTATATTTATTTTTCACACTCCATCTATCCTTTCAACCCTTTCTATAGTTTAGACATTAGAATACTTAGAATAAGTGACCTTAAACTCCCCTCCTTTTAGGACTGCCACATCTGTAGTCAGATCTTGAGGGACTACTAGAGATGGCTCCTTTGGAGCTGTAGATCACCTTTCCCTACGGGACAAACTCTTACTTATCAAAACTTGCTACAAAAGACCCTGTATCTTGCAGGTCTAGGACTTCTGAGTTGTGCTGAATTCACCCCCTATTTTACTCTTCCTTTGATTTTGAATGACTTTCACCACCAACCAATAATGTCAGCACACCAGAAGGCGCCAACAGCATGAAAATGGGAAAGGAAAATCTATTATCTTTTACAAAAGTGGCCCTTTTATCTGGTCTTCCTTTTATTTGATGCCTTACTTATGGGTGAGATGACGGGTAATAGGTCCTTTTCTTAGCATAGTCGAACCCCAATCACTTGGTCAGACTTGAGGGAGGACCAGGAATCTTCAAGTTTGGAACCTCCATCCCTTTAGATTGAATTAACCTTTTATCCTTACCCCAGGTCATACGTTTGACGATGCGGTCATGAAGACATTCTTGGTCGGGACCCGTTTTGAGCTAACATGAGTGGCCCGAATCAAATAAATAGGATTTGTAACCAACGGAAGAAACAGAGACCCTCTTCTCACCTCTATTTTATTTATTTTTGAACATTTTTAATCACAATGCCCAATACGGGTTTTCACCGTGCCCGTTTATCACCCTCTTTTTTACTCGTAGCGGCCTTTCAAGTTTTCACTACGTCCATGGATTTTTGCATTTTTATCCCAAGCGCCTTTTCAGCTTTTCACCTTGTCCGCACAAAACTGTTATTTTTACCCGTGGCGCCCTTCCAGGTTTTCACCACATCCATTTTGCTTTGAGCTTGTATATTTTTATTTTCTTTTCTTCCCTCTTTTTTTCAAAGGCCACGACATGGACGTCGATTTCATTATAGCCGGCTAGATGGAGTTCTTTGTCATCTTACAACTTGGCTCGTGCTGACTCTACGGATATTGTGACCACTCGTAGACCTTCAAGATGGCTTTCTTCAGGGATGTATCTTGGTCATGGGTTTGAAAGGGATAGGGTAGGAATTTTGAAAGTATTCTAGGTTAAAAGTTCTCCTCGATTGGGTTCCAGTCACCATAATATACTTCTTCCTTGGGGGGCTTTTACGTACATGCCCCATGATTTTTCTATCTCTTTTCTTTTCTCTCTCTCTCTCTATATATATATATCTATTCCTTTTTTACTTTTTTTTTCTTTTTCCACACAATCTCTTTTTTTTTAGGGGGGGGGGGGGGTTTGCTTTTCCGATTTTTTTTTTTTTTAGATTTTTTCTATTCTGGGAGGGGGTACAAAAGAAAGGCCAAAGGCTCAACATGGGCAACAAAAGGTATAAATATTTAGGGACACTATTGGCTACTTGGCTTTGAAATGATGGCCTCTTTTAAGGGGCCCTGGAGCAGTCACTTATCTATTTCATCAATACTTACCTTGCTGCGGAGACTTAGCAATAGAATCGGCGTATATCCAGTGTTGATGGGCTCAGGAAAGTGATCTCCGTCTATGATGGCGAGGCAGAGCACGTATCCCAAGAGAACTTCTCTAATGACGTAAGGTCCTTCCTAGTTGGGCTTGAATTTCCCTCTTGGATCGCCGTGGAGAGACGAAAAGATTTTCTTGAGTACCATGTCTCCTACTTTCAAATCTTGAGTGCGAACACGTTTATTGTAAGCACGTGCGATCCTTCTCTAGTAGGCCTGGGTACGGCACAAGGCTAAGAGCCTTTTCTCATCCAACGGGTTCAACTGTTCAAAGCGAGACCTCTCTCTTTCAGCTTCTGGTAGACCAGATTTGATGAGGATGCGGAGGGAGGGTACTTCAACTTCGACTAGTAGGACAACCTCAATTCCATATACAAGGGAGAATGGTATTGCCCCTGTAGCGGTACGAATTGATGTTCGATAGGCCCATAATGCGAAAGGTAGCATCTCACTCCAATCTCGGTAGGTGACAACCATCTTCTCAAGGATTTTGATGACTATCTTGTTAGCAGCCTCTACAGTCCCATTTGTTTGTGGTCGATACGGTGACGAGCGATGATGTTTGATCTTGTATTGCTCGCAGAAAGCTCTGATGCACTTGTTCGTAAAGTTAGTATCATTATCCATGATGATGTCTTTGGGCACACCAAATTAGTAAATAATATTATTCTTATTGAATTTCTCGACATGACTGACATTGATGTTCGTATATGATGCTGACTCTACCCATTTGGTGAAGTATTCAATGGCAACGAGGATGAACTGATGCCCATTCGAAGCTTTCAGATTGACCTTTTCGACGATGTCAAGGCCCCATGTGGCAAATGGCCAAGGAGCGGTCATGCTGTGTAGATCTATAGCAAGAGTATGTATCAGACTGGAGTATTCTTGGCATTTGTAACACTTCTGTGCATGCTTGCAACAGTCAGTTTCTATTGTAGTCCAGAAATATCCCTGTCGTACACAAGGGAGAATGGTATTGCCCTTATAGCGGTATGGATTGATGTTCGATAGGCCCATAATGCAAAAGGTAGCATCTCACTCCAATCTCCGTAGGTGACAACCATCTTCTCAAGGATTTTGATGACTATCTTGTTAGCAGCCTCTACAGTCCCATTAGTTTGTGGTCGATACGGTGACGAGCGATGATGTTTGATCTTGTATTGCTCGCAGAAGGCTCTGATGCACTTGTTCGTAAAGTTAGTATCATTATCCATGATGATGTCTTTGGGCACACCAAATCAGTAAATAATATTATTCTTATTGAATTTCTCGACATGACTGACATTGATGTTCGTATATGATGCTGACTTTACCCATTTGGTGAAGTATTCAATGGCGACAAGGATGAACTGATGCCCATTCAAAGCTTTCGGATTGACCTTTTCGACGATGTCAAGGCCCCATGTGGCAAATGGCCAAGGAGCGGTCATGCTGTGTAGATCTATAATAGGAGTATGTATCAGACTGGAGTATTCTTGGCATTTGTAACACTTCTGTGCATGCTTGCAACAGTCAGTTTCTATTGTAGTCCAGAAATATCCCTGTCGTAGGATCTTTTTTGCGAGCATGTGCCCATTGACGTGGACCGCGCATACTCCCTCAGGGATCTCCTTCATGATGTTGGCTACCTCGCCCTCCGTTAGGCATCTGAGCAAGATATTATTATACGATTGCTTGTAGAGTCACTCACCGCAGATGATGTAGTTCACTGCTAAATGTTGGATGGTTCGCCTGCCCGTCTTGGACGTGCCTTCAGGGAAAGCTCGAGTTTCAAGGAAATTCTTGATATCTGAGAACCACGGAGGCTCATCATCTAACCTTGGGGGTCCTCAATCTGGAGGCAGAAGGCTAGCTCATTCCTTTTCTCGATCATGATCGGCTTCATCTTGACACCATGGGAATTTCTACCATTGATGCCAAAGTTGCTAATGCATTAGCAAAGCAATTTCTTGCTCACGGGACATAAGATAATATAATATTATCGAAGCAAGCTATCAGTTCCTTGAGATGCTCATGATATGAGATCAACTTCTCATCTTTCATCTTCCAAGCTCCATTGGTTTGGCATATGATTAACTGTGAGTCACCAAATACCCTGAAATGAGTTACATTTAGATCCAAGGCTGCCTCTAGGCCTACCGCGCAGGCTTCATACTCGGCCATGTTGGTACAAGGGAACTTGAGTTTGATGGAGACCGGTATGTGAGACCCTTTTGGTAAAATCAGAATAGCGCCAACTCATTGACCCTTGAAATTTACTGCCCCGTCAAAGTGCATCACTTAGAATTCTTCTATCTCTGTCGTATCATCCACTGTCATGAACAAGATGTTCTCATCGGGGAACTCAGTTCGCTGAGGCTCGTAATCAGGTAAGGGATTTTCAACAGGATGATCGGCGAGTGCTTGCCCCTTGATTGACTTTTAGGTGACATACGAGATGTCAAATTCAGATAGGAGAAGTTGTCAGTATGCAGTTCGTCCAGTGAGAGTCGGCTTCTCGAATAAGTACTTCAACGGGTCCATTCGTGCTAAGAGCAGAACTGCCTGGGATAGCAAGTAGTGGCAGAGCCACTGTGTAGCTCATACCAGAGCCAGACATGCTTTCTCTATATGAGAATACCACGTCTCGTAATCAGTAAACTTCTTACTAAGATAATAGATGGTCTGCTCTCTTCTTCCTATCTTGTCATGCTGCCTTAGGACACATCCCATTGAAGCTTCCGTTGTGGAGAGGTATATTATGAGCGGACTCCCGGATACTGGTGGTACCAAAATTGAAGGGTTGAGAAGGTAGCCCTTGATTTTATCAAATATTGCTTGACAGTTGTCGTTCCATTCAATGGGTGAATCTTTTCTCAATAACTTGAAGATCAGCGTGCAGATTGGAGTGACTTGTCCAATGAACCAACTGATATACTGTATTCTGCCCAAGAAGCCTCTGACTTCTTTCTCGGTAGATGGCGGTGGCATTTCTACGATAGCCTTTACTTTGATCGAATCAACCTCGATGCCTCTTCGGCTGACGATGAAGCCCAATAGCTTTCCTGAAATGGTGTTGAATACACATTTCTAAGGATTCAAATGCAACCTGTATTTTTTAGCCTCTCAAATAGCTTTTGGAGGTTTATTAGATGATCACTTCTCTCTGGTGACTTGGCGATCATGTCATCCACGTACACCTCAATTTCTCGATGCATCATGTCATGAAATAGTATCATCATCGCTCTTTGATAGGTCGCACCGGCATTTTTCAACCCGAACGGCATGACTCGGTAACATAAAGTTTCCCATGGAGTGATGAACGATGTCTTTTCTCGGTCTGCTTTGGCCTTCCTGATCTGATTGTAACCAGAAAATCCATCCATGAATAAGAGCATCCCTTGCTTGGCAGTGTTATCGACCAAGATATCAATGTAAGACAACGGGGAATCATCTTTTGGGCTTGCCTTGTTCAGGTTTCTGAAGTCGATGCATATGTGAACCTTTCCATCTTTCTTCAGCACCAGGATAATATTGGCTAGCCACTGAGGGTACTTGGAGACCATGAGGAATCCCGCATCATATTGCTTTATGACCTCGTCTTTTACTTTCAGCATCCACTCCGACTTGAGGCGTCTCAACTTCTGCTTAACTGGCTTGGCATCTGGATGAAGTGGCAACTCATGCTTGACCAAATCGGTATCCAAACCAGGCATGTCCTCTTATAACCATGCGAAGACGTCTTGGTATGATCGAAGGAAATCAATCATGTTTTTTCTTTCCTCAGGGGACTCGGTCCTTAGATTGGCATCCTTTATTTCTTCAACAATCGGCATAGGTCCATGCTAAAAATTAGAAACCGATCAAGGAGCTCATTGGAGGGCTCCTCAACAGGGATTTCCTCGTCCAGACTCGTAACTCCTACCTCTTCTTGTATTTCTACAGGAAAGGGGTCAATTTCATGTGGGACAGATTTTTTAAATAAGGCATCATTTTCTTTGATTTTCTCAAGAATTTTGAAAGATAAATTTTTTAGATTAGTGTATTTCTTTTATTTTTTTAGATTTTTTCTTTTCTTCGAAAATGGGCCCTTGGCAAAGTGGGTCCCTATATATACATGGAATTATCTGTCAAGGACACACCTCACTTTTTATAGGTTGTTTTTTTTTAGGAAGCGGGTGCCAAATTTTAGGCCATTTGTTGCTTCCAAGGTTTGGAGCACAGTCGCCCAATTTCTTACCTATGATGTTATCCCTTTACCTGCTTGGATGGAGGAGGCTAATTGATGTGCCTCTTGGGAGTCTGCCTCCATCATGTTGATTCTGGGATCATCAAGGATCCTATCCTCAAGTATCAATATGGTTCTGTGGTGGTTTACCACCAGGGGGGATTGCTCCGGCATGGGCAGGTCCTCTTCAAATAGGAATAGAGAGACTAAGTTTAATTCAAAATTAGGCGGGATGATTTGGGGGTTGGTAGGGTGGACGGGGGTCGCCGGCTTGTGTGGGGTTAGCTGTGTTTCCCCATTCTAATCAATATTTACGATCCTTGCACTCGCAAATGTACTCTGGATGTGAGGTCTAGGGTGAGGTTCATCCTCTAAGTTTATTCCCCGGGCTTTAACTGCAGTAATGGTTCGGGCCTTTTCCTTGGCCTCTCAGACTTCCTCGTCGGTGGGTTTGTAACCTAACCCAAATCTAACTTGTTGTCCACCCTTGGCCTTGACTGGTTCCTTCCTGCTTTGCAATCGAGGTCCCAATCCTTTACCCTATTGGTAGTCCCATTTCTGGAGCATGGTTATGGCTGCGACCATTCCTTCGCCGGTCTTTATGGCGATTCTTTCAAGGGGCTCTGGGATTACCGCTAACACATCATATTCAAAGTTATGGAAGTGTCTTCAGTCGTGTGTGGCACATCTAGCATTTTAGGGTTCTCAATATTGTGGGTAGCTTTTTCTCTTTCATCCTGCTCCTCACCCATAATGGTGACTATCTTCTGCTCGAACACAAATCTAAGCTTTTGGTACAAAGTTGACAGTATTGCCCCGACCTCATGTAACCAGGGGCGCCCCAATAGCAGATTGAAGGAGGATTTGATGTCCATTACTTGGAAAGGTATGACAAAGGTCATTAGCCCAATCATGAGCTCAAGATCAACTTCTCCAATTATTTCTCTTCTGGTATTATTAAATCCTCTTGCGCTGGTTCTTGTTGGCAATAACATGGAAGGATCTACCCCTATCTTGGTAGCGGTTCTCAGAGTGAATACATTCAAAGCGAACCCATTGTCGATCAATACCAACGGGATCACCAAATTTCTGACTTCTACGTTGATGTTGAGGGGTTTAGAATAATTATTTCCTTCATCTGGCAAATCAGCATCAGAAAAAGAGATAGCATTGGGAGCTAACACCTGCCCAATTTTCTGTCCCACTTCATCTGGGCTCACCTGGATAGATACATGTGCATTTTTTAATACCCCCATCAAGGCTTGGAAATGAAGCAGGAATATCATTAAGAGGTCTCAGATGGTGATATGGGTTGGCATTCTCTTTACCTAAGTATCCAGTATGTGTTCTCGGCTCATCTTCTCGAATGGATTCACTACAGTAGTTTCTTTCTTTCCTTCCGATCGGGCTGGTGCTGGTGCTTCTAGTTGGTTGGAGATTTTTCTTGACCTAGTGACGAAATCTACTCCCCCCTCTCTACTATTACCGACATTGATATTTATCTGTTCGTAAGTAAGAGAGGCCTGATGGGGATCGTAGGTTAGTCTCAGGATCTAGAATGGAGTGTATGAGGGGATCGAAAATGTCTGCACTGATGGATTAGGATGGGCGGATATTACCTGATTAACCTCTGTGAAAGATGGAGAGGCAAAAAAGGTGGGCCACTTGGGGTTGTTGGGAATGGTGGATGACTGTATCGGGGGTGGTGTGATAGGGCTAGGCCAGTGATAACTAATCGGTGTCGAAAGTGGGCATGGGAAAAAATCAGCCATCTAGTAATTGGTGGGGGCAGCGGTGTATGGTTGATATGAGTTGGTTTGGGCATTAGATTGGATGTGGATGGGGGAAAATTGGGCATGGTATGGGTGGACGTGGAAAAAATAGGTGTATTTTGGATGGATATGTGGGGAAAATGGGGTATATTTAGAGAGGGCATGGAAGGAAAATTGGGCATGATTTGAGTGAATGTGGGAAAATTGGGCATGAGAGATGGGGAAAATGTGGTCTATGTTAGGTTTATGTGGAGGGAGAATGGGATAAATTTTGGGTGGATGCTGATGAAAATAGGGTAAGGATGTGGAGGAAAAATGGGATGAATTTTGGGTGGATGTTGATGGAAAATGGGGTAAGGATGAGGAGGGAAAATGGGATGGATTTTGGGCGGTTTGAGAAAAATGGAGGAGATTTGGAGTGGATGTGGAAGAAAAAATGGGGTGAAAAATGGGGTGATTTTTTAGTGGTGGTGGATGAAAAAATGGGTGCACTGAAGGATCCGATGACGTTAAATCGGTATTGGGTGGGGGAATCGGAGATGGGCATCTCCTCCATATGGGAATGTGATGGGGAAGGTGATGGGGATGAATCGGGATCTACGTAAGCCGGATCGACCGCCCAAGACATGGTTTGGTGGTGGGCCGAGTATGGATTCTTCAGGTGAGGCCTGAACACTTTCTTTCTCCTTTCCCTATGGGATGATGGAGGGTAAGGCGATGTCATAGTTTCGGCACCACAAGCTCTCTTTTTTGGATTTTGGATTTTCTTGATTTTTTAGTTTTTAGATGAGAAAAATTTGGACTTCCTTCTCTTGGATCTTTACAGTGCTTTTTCGGGGCTTTGGAACTCCCTTTTTGGATGGCATTCACACCCCTAATGCCTCTCACGGTGGGATCTCGATACACTTTGGAAGAATCAAAGGGAACCCTTTGATCTATGTAAAGGCACGGAAATCCACGTGATGACTCGATCCCTCGAAAGAGTCAATAAGAGGGCGACCTCTCTTGACCAGCTAGGGCATTTTGGGTGTCAATGGTGTGAGATTTTTCGAGGGTATTACAACCACTAAAGCGAGGGGTTCAGAAATTGTGAAGAAAGGCCCCAAGTTCAGGATACTCAGCCAGAATAGGTCAGCGTATATATTATATACGCAAGGCTAAAATTTCCAAATTTTGGTCTTGCATATATATTATATACGCAGGGCAAAAATTGTAGATTTTTAGCTTAGCCTATAGTTTATATACGCAAGGCTATTTCTGGAGGATTTTGGCCTAGTGTATACTTTATATACGTGAGGCTAAAAATTATATATGTATATATTTTTTTACAGTAGCAGACCCGAGTTGGTCTATTTTTGGGCTTTTGGAAGCAATGCTTTCGGGGACACTTCTGTTATTCTTTATCTAGTCTCTCCTTACCGCGCCTAAGGGATACAAGGCCGATATATACCTTTAGCACGAAAGCCTTCTCAGATACTGGATGGGTGATTCCTTTCGAGATCATCACCACTAGGGCTGCGGCTCTACCGGGAACCAAGACGAGTGTATCGTAACCTATTCCCGCCCCCTTTTTGTATAATCTACTCACGTAAAAAAAAAATTTCAATTAAGTCCCCCTCTTGGTTCAATTTTAAGTTCAATTTTAGGGAGTTTGCTTAAGGTCAAAAATGGGTGATGAGAATCCCGTGCTACCTCTGTGGGCCGGCATCCACTGTTAAAATATGAGTCTAAACTATCAAATAACCCGCCAAACGGCTAAGGTGGTAAGGCGGAATCGTAAATGCTCAAGTAGGCCCGCCAAATGACTAAGGCGTTTAAATGACGGAATTGTAATCGCTCAAGTAGGCTCGCCAAATGGCTAAGGCGTGTAAATGACAGAATCGTAGGGGTAAGTATAAAAAATACTGAATCGTAGAGGTAAGAAAAATGACGAAATCGTAGGGGTAAGTGAGTAAATGGAACAAAACGTTAGTAAACGAGAAAGCACATGCAAAAAAGAAGGCCAAAACTTCAAGGAGAATCTCTACAAGCTATCCCCAGCGGAGTTGCCATTTGTGCAATCGTGAATTTTATCAATCCATCACGACGATGCGATCACTAAAAAAATGGAGTCGCTACCCAGAGCTTTTGGTGTCTCGCGATACCTCAAAATTGATATAGTGACTCAGATTTTCCAATCTTTGCCAAAGGCTCTTGGGTAGGGGCTTTGATTATCGATCGGAAAGGTGTTAGGCACCCAATCAACTCGCTTGTCAGCGGTGTCTACTTATGGTCAAATATAAAAAATGAGCGGCACTCCCCCTTACCCGAAGGCACTCCGATCCTATTGAGCCCTTCATACCCGATGAAATTTTGGCCGTAACGGTTCAATTCTAGGATAGAGAGAAAGCACAAGAAGATGGAGGAATGAAGGGGAGAGTCAGATTTCTCGGGCCCTTGTAGCACTACTGTGGGCTTTTGCGTGGTTTCACTTCCGATCAGCTTCCGATAGCAAACGGGTTTGAGGAATGAGTCTTGGCTTCTAAAGCTTGAGAGCTAGAAGGTAGGAGAGGTAGGCTAAGGCCTAGTTCTTGCTAAAACTAAGGGATTGGTTATGGAAGATGGGATCTAAAAGGTACACCTAGGTTCTGAAATTTGAAGGGATAAATGCATGAAAAGGAGGAGAGGAATCACTAAAGCTCTTTCCCCCTTTGGAAATTTTTTCAAGGTCCTAATCAAGGGGGGGTGGCTCTCTATTTATAGAGTTAGAGTAGATTAGAGGGTTACTTAAAGGCTAATGGGTTTAGCAATTAGGTAATCTCTAACCTAAGGTTTTTAGGTTTTTTAAGGGTTTGGATAGGTGGGAACTTGAGTTTAATGGTAGATGAAAGGGTAGTCTTCTAAATGGTAAAAGGGTAAAAAAGTGAGCTAGTGGGGGTGCAACAGTCTTAAAGAAATCCACCCCAAGCTTTGGGGTGGTTAAAAGGTCAAACCCCAAATTCGAAATATGACATTTCCTCAAAAAAAAATACTGTTCACAAGCCTTGCGTATATAAAGTATACACTAGGCTTAGGAACAGTGTCTCTTAAGAAATGAGAAGTTCAGAGCTTAGAGCTGAAGCCTGGGAACAGAAACATGCCTTGCGTATATAAAATATACGCAGGGCCAATTTCTGGAAAAATTTGCCTTGCATATATAAAATATATACAAAGCCCAATTCTGGGTATTAACACAGCAGACTTAAAAAATTAGGCCCCAGGGCTGGTCCACTAAGGGTTCATGGGGATCAGTTATGGGTTCTATGGATCTTGTTGGGCTTTCTAAGGGTTCAGGAAGGTGTTTTCGAAAGCTCGGGAGTATGTCTTTCTCGAAGTATGTGTCGATCGAGCCTTTGGCCAAATTTGGGTGTCTACAAGAGGCAACTGATTTGGGCTAGTATAATTTTTTTTTAGTTTGCTATAAATAATATTGAATTTGTTGTATTATTTGTTCACTTTGGTGTACTGAAACATAGGTTGATATCAATTTGGAATTTTACTTTATTTTTCTTTTATGGGTGCATGCAGTTTGACAAGTCTCCAACTCTTTAACTCTTACAAGCAAGTAAGATGAACCCTATCTGGAGATGGACCTGTTGATTTATACAAATATATAATTTAATTAGTTGTTGGGGCTTATATGTAATTTAAATGGGTTGTGGTGGAGTTGGAGTGTGTGGGAACAAAAGTGTGGTTGACTTGGAGTTGGACTGTGGGGAAGGCAGTCCACTAAAACACAAGTGTGGTGAACTAGGATTCGTGTATCATCACTAAAAGGCCCTCATGAGGTCATTATAAATTTACATATTTCTCAAAAAGAATGGACCGATAGCTAAATCATCTCGAATTAATCCATGCTTTTATCAAAACTAATACAAGAGTTTACCATCATCAATGTCCAAAGAGGTAAGCTAATGGGTATGTCTGATAATGTTGCTCTTCGACAATGATATTAGTATTTTTCACCTCAGTGACCAACTGCTATGATCTTCATAAAGAACCCGCCCAAAACTTCATTGTGTATCCTTAAGGAACACCCTAATATTTTATTAAACGATTAAAATATGTGGTGCCTACTGTTTCATACTTCTACTTAAGTGTTTTGTATATAAGTTGGTTGTATGACCGGTCGTAAAGAAAAACAAAAGGCCGCCGCTACCTCTTCAAAAAATTATTCGTGGGATGAAAAGATGGAGGAGGCCTTCATCAAGGAGATGGTCAAACAGTTTCATCTACACCGAAAATTGGCTATTGGGTCCTACCAAAAAAATGTTTGGCCAAATATGACTATGAAGTTAAGGACTTACCCTTCCTTCCATGATAAACTAAAAAAAAGTCACTAAAGATAAGTGTTACAACTATTTGAGGACTGTGAAAAATCACTACAGTCAGATGAAATGCATCCTGGAAACTAGTGGGTTTGGATGGGATGACCATGCGATGAGGGTCCTTGCAGAGCCCGATATTTGGGACAATTTCTACAATCGACCGATTAGTCCCTAAAGGACCTTACAAATCACGTTGATTTATGTAATTGGAATTATAACTAAACTTCACAATTATGTTCATTGTTCCTTAATCGACACCAGGGTTTTGGGTGGGCAACACCTATCGAGGTCGTGAGGCGCAAGACTATACTAGTTTGTGCCTTCTGTTCAAATACCATATACACTGGGCATGAGGAGCTCCACCCAGTGGATCCATGTGAAGACAAATAGCCTACCGTTCCACTAGGAGGTGACAATAGTGGTGGCTCATGTCATCCGATATTCAAACAGTCCGACCTCCCCCAACCAAGAGACAATCAGTCATGTGCAATCTCCCTTCACGGCGAAGAGTGGTTCAAGCCCATCTTCAAGGACCGGCCCAATGTGATCCACTACCTCTCATTCTGGGATGAAATGGAAGAGCTCTAATCTTTCTTATGGTCTACTTGATCACTTGGTTGGATTTCGAACATCTCCTAACACCCTTGTAAGTCAACACCATGTCCCAACCACCCAATAGAATAGATTTATAGAGATATTGGACGAAATGAAGGCAAACAACTTTATCGACATGCCTATATTTATATAACTATGTGTTAGGGTGGAACACACAAGTTCCCGATTGGCAAAAATAGTTGTCACGATGGCCCCGAGCCATCGCTAAGCGTACCTATTTACGTTACTTGGGAGGTTGCGGCCACCTCAATAGGCTTGTCTTTCTATAACACTTTAAAATAAACTTCTAACAATTCCTTACTCTGCAGTGTCCTTAAATTTATAGGTTGAATGGCACCTCCCATCGTGTCTGATAATGAACTAATCATCATGTTGGCAATGGGTTTCATCATCACTGCGACCGTCTACTATTTGGCGCTCCGTCCTGAAAGGCGGTGACAACACAACTCGATCCTCACTAGACCCTTACATGTGAGGGAGACACTTAATGGCCATCTGGACATTGCATATGAACTCTGTAGCATGCATACACCTACATTTAAGAGTTTATGCAATGACCTAAGGTCGAGGGGTCCTATAGGAGACACAGAGGATGATGATCGAGGTGGCCATGACAATATTCCTTTACACGGTAGCTCAAAATCAAAAGAATCAGGTCATGTAAGATAGATTTCAGCATTCACAGTCATCCATTAGCCTCTCCATCAATAGTGTACTTATCGCTATTTTGGCTCTATACCCCGAGTTTGTGAATCAAGGTATGAGCGCTACACCCCCTGAGCTCTTGAACAAGCCTTTGTTGTATCCTTAGCTCAAAGATGTTGTAGGAGTCATCAATGATACACATGTAGATGTTACAGTTCTGAAGAGAGACTCGCAATGATATCGAAATCACAAACAAGGAACGTCACAGAATATTTTGTGTTATGTGATCTTTGATATGCTCTTCCAAATACTCCCCAGATGGGAGGGCTCTAGTCCTGACTCAAAAGTTCTCACAAATGCGTTGTCAAGGCCCCTCATTAGGCATCATGTGCGACAAGGCAAATACTACCGTGTTGACTGAGGGTATTTCAGCATGCGGGGGTTTCTAACTTCGTTCCGTGGGGAAAGATACCATCTTCAATAGTTTGATAGCTCAAATCCCCCTGTCACACCCCAAGAGCTTTTCAACAAATGACATGCCTCCTTGGGAAATGTTGTGGAACGCACTTTTGGGGTACTTAAACAACAGTTCCCAATATTAAAAAATCCAACAAGATTCCCTATTAAAACACAAGTGAGGATAGTCACTGTATATTGTATGCTTTATAATTACATAAGGATGTATGATAAAGACGATCCATTCTTTGGGGAATGGCCCGGGGAATCGGAAGTGGAACCCTCATATGATTCAGTTGAGAAATTAGACCATGACGTTCACCGCACTCAAACCCCAATGAATCGTGAATGGATGGCACGTAATCACTTTGACCTAATAGGCTCTAGGTATGTGATATTGTTAAATTAATATAATAATAATATATTATTTTTACTTAATATACTAATAATATGTTAAATGAAATTTTAGTATTTGTTCTCAGATGTAATGGGTAAATATTACATCGCTTTCATTGGTAGGAGACCTAGTGTTTATCGAATATGGGAGGATTACCCACGAATAAGGAAGTAGTCAATGTGTTACAGAGGTTTGTAATTACCTCCTCATATAATCGTCCCATCAACCAACACCACCATATTCGAGAAGATTCTATTACGATATATCATCCACCCCGTTTTCCCCAACTACCTTTCATTTCACATGATGAACCCCCACCCCCATTTTCTCCAAGAATTGATTAATCTTTGGGTAGTACCTAGAAATTAGGCTGAGAGTGTCTATGTACGATGTGTTTGTATATTGTTTACCCGACTTGCTATTCTCTTTGATGTAGCTCTTTTATTTGTATATGTATTTCAAAGGATGTAATGAAACTACCATTTGAATGTGTATGAGTTGCTTGAGGATTGATTTAATAATATTTAGTGAAATATTATAAGTACAATTTTTTTAACAACATATTAGAAATGTTCTAAATTATTCGTAGCCTTGTCAGGAACTCCGAGATCGGCGCATTCACGCACAGGGTCATCAGCATCGCGGCCTACACCTCCAACAAGACGAAGGATCGAAGTAATAGACCTAGATCCTCCTGATCAGGGTTCACAACCGCACCGACTCCCCCCATGCCCTCCATTTTCACATGTGCCTCCTAAGATTTATCCTCAAGTTCAGGCACCAAAAATCTGAGGCCCTTTCCAAAACCAACAAGCCCGACCTGCCTATCGTGCACCACCAGTGCAGTACGTAACACAGGTAATTCGACCACCGGTGTTCACAACTAACCCAGTGATTCTCAGTTCGGACTCAGAGGTCGATACTTTCGACCATACGATGGAGTCGGAGGATGAGCTGAACCCTGATTGGGAGCCTCCCTTACAGCAGTTGGGACGATCATACTGGTTCAACCAGACAGGTGATGACTGCCTCATATTCTTCCGAGGATGAGGATGGCGACAACGCTACCTCATAGTCATCTTCGGTGTTATATCTCGCTTTTCTTAGGTTCATTTTTACTTTGTATTTTTGTGTTTTGGCTTTCTGGTTAAGTCAATTTTGAATGTATTGGGCTTATGAACCTCATCATTTGCCATTAACGATATCGGCCTAGACACTTTCATGAGTTTATAATTTTTATTTTATATATATAATGTTTTTTGTGTAATAAGTATGTCCCGAGAAATTATATTCCAAAATAAATTCATCACATAACTCCAACCTCGCTTGGATTGGTCGCTCGAAAATTTAGCCAAATTTGAGTATGACAAGTAGTCTGATGATTAGCATTCGTACGACGGTAGCTCAACCATAGATTCATCCTATTCTGAGCTTTTCAGAGAATAGCTTAAGAATGATTGAGAAATTAGCTTTTCTGAGAAAAGTCAGGTTCAAAGCAACTTAAGAACACATCTGAGAAAAGATAGGAATCAAAGTATGCTAAAAATTAGCTAGCATCTGAGTTGTCAGGATTCATAGCTATTCGGGGAAAAGCCATGGAACACCTGAACGAGGCCTAAGGCCTCGTTCGTTTGCCAAGAAAGACCAAGAATCTCAGTTATGTCTCAGAAAGCAAGCAAAATTGGAGCCTTTCTGAGCATTTCCCCATTCGCGAGTTTCGATGGGCGCTACGCAAAAATGTCATTTTCTGAGCGAAAGTGACATATCAATGTCTGAGCCTTTTGCAAAGAAAAGCTCTGAATCTGAGTTATTTTTTGTATAATTCTCTTACTTATATACACTAGAGCAGCCCCTCTTTCCAACTGTTTCTCCCATATATATATATATATATATATATATATATATATATATATGGGATCAAAATATTTATAGTGATTAATGTGATAGATCCTTGGATTCGAACTGATTGAATTGGACATGAAACTTGACTAAATTGTTGAATTATAGTAATTTAAATCCAAACCCGATATTGATTGAAGCCCGTATTTGATTTGAAGCCGATATTTGATGAAACTCGTATTTGAATCTAAACCCGATATTGATTGAAGCCCATATTTGATTTGAAACTGACATTTGATGGAATTGATTGACAGCTATGAATCAATGATAGATTAGATGATGTGTGATACCTTTGAATTTTGAACCCGCAAACGAGGTTTTGATTTGAATCTGAATATTGAATTTCTATGAAGAAGTATATGTTGAATTCGCAATGGGATTTTGAATCCGAACTTCTAAGAAGTATATTTAAAGTTTAACCCAAAATGGGATTTTGATCTAAAATCTAATTATTGGACTTCTAAAAGAAAGTATACTTAAATATTGAACCTTGAATATGAAATTTCTGAATATTGAATTCTGAATATCAAACTTTGATATTAAATATTCCTTCTGAACTTTGAATTGAATATGAAATCTGAAATATTGAATTTGAAATACCGAATAGTAAACATTGAAAATTTGACTGAATACTGAATCTTGAACATGTAAGTTGATACATGAATGAATTTTTAATGTTGGTTATTTGATAACGAATCCTGAAACTTTCAAAGTGAAAAGATGATACTACTTTGGATTTTGAAAACCTCGCATAGCTGACTATTGTTCTCACGGACAGGCTCATATGAGCACCTCGTATTCGAAAGGATTATTGAAATGTTAGCTGAGGATTGGGGCTCTTAGACCAACAGGGTCATTGATCCTTATCTTGATTGACTAAATGGCGAAGAGGGACAACCTTTGTCTGCACAATATTGGCATCTGAATTCTAAATCTGAACCATGATTGGTATTTGGTATCTCACCGAAATTATTTGAAAGATATTAATAAATCATCAACCGACTGTATTAAATTAATTACCTAATACTATAAATTTTGTGGTGGTGTATCTGAATAATTATTTAAATGAACAAATCATGATTAAATTGCAATGAAGCAGTCTGACTCTTCTTGATGACATTGTTTGAATGGTAGATTAGTAACTGAATTTGATATGTTATTATTGGTATTTGTAGACTTTGTGCTAATAGAATAGGTGATTGAAATCGAACTTGGCATGGCTTTAGTGATGTTGATAATTAAAAATTTTGATTGATCATGTCTTGAAAATGGGATTGAATGATCATTTTGTATTGAATGGATTCTTGAACATTATCATCATTGTCTCATTAGGACCTAATGAGTCATTGTTGGATAAATTAATAGATTTGGAACTGAGATATAGGGATATGGTATTATTGATTAAGATAGACAACCGATGATATTTGACTGAAAAAATTGGTTGAATTATGAGAATTTATTGGAATTGTATTGATAAATCTAGCTAGTACTTTATTCAGCTTCATCGCTTACATCGTTTCATGACAAAAAAATCCAGAGACGGTATAGACGTCACACAATCAAAGCTAGACGGAGCGGTCGGGTAAAGATTTAGAATGACCCAACACATACGTGGATAGACCACAAGCCACTTACACTAGATTTTGACTTTGTACAGTTGCTTTACTTTTTTTTAATACTAGTTTCATTTATTATTTTATAAAACCATTGCTCTCATTGTAAATATCTTATATTTGAAAATATTTTGATCGAAATAGTGGATACTTTTGTTTTAACTTATCTTTTCGCAACTAGTAGAAATTTCAAAGGAACTCGCGTTTTCCTAATAAATGAATAATCAAATTTAGAAATTACTTAGATTAAGAAAATGAGATTTTTCACAATAAATAAACTTTGTATTTTCCTCTGATTTTGGAGAAAAAATTTTATATTGAACACCGAAAATCGAGGAGTGTCACACCAACCCGGCTCATGGATCATAACGTGGGGGACGCGAGAGCCGCCCGGCGTGCGAGGCCAAGTGTTGGGGGCATGACACAAGCTGAATAGTAGGGCAACCTACTTTTCCCATTGGGAGTTATTTAAAAATTTGAAAGGGTAGCTACTTGTTCCCATATCTAGCTCTGCCTGTACCAGAGATTGTTGTCTCCATGGTTTTGACCAAAGATAAATTTGATTCGATCTTATCTTCTTCCATTCTCATCTATATAAGGCACATGAAGCCCTCATAATCGAACCACAAAGCAAGTGACTCCCATTTGCCAAAATGTAAATTTCAGTTATGTTTTGTTTGTGTTTTTGGACATTGCATTGCTCAGTCCACCTTATTATTTTTATTTTTTAATTTTGTACTTTTTTATTCTTATAAATCTCAAACTAGTGAAAGTAGTATGAACCATTGGTAACCTCATTTACAGTTTAACTGATTCATGACATTTACAATTTGCTACCTATCAAGTAAAATTAAAGAAAATAATTGAATTTATTATCAATTTACTTCATTCAATTAGCAGGTCTAAGCGATGTTTTGGTAACTATGGTCTAACCAGTGAAGTATTTTAAATTATTGCTCACGTACGAGTCTATTCATTGAGTAGTAGTAGACTAGAATTGATGTTGTGGACTCCAAGTATACCAATTAACCGCATTATGGTATTATTGCTTGTTCGCCTTTCTAGATTAGTTGGAAAAATATAACACTAATGCTAGGTAAGATTCATTTCCATGGCAGTCCATTTTGTTGGATTCCAATGAAGGGCAAACTGTTTGGAATTGTTAGCCACGCAAATTGCAACAGTAATCATGTGTGGTGTGGATGGGTTGTAGGGTGTTCTTTGTTAGAATCTGATAAATTTTCTAAGCCGACACATTTGGCTTTGAATGGGACAAGGAAACATTCGGCTCTGAGATTTTGTTTGGAATCTCCTTGGGGAAAGCTTATTTCATCCAACTAAAATAACCCAGATTCAAGAGCTTAATTTAAACATGAACTGTCCTTCAGATATTTCCAAGCTACTCGGAGGCTTAGCATTCAGATTTTTCAGGATTTTTAGATAATGTTTTTATCTCAGATTCTTCCTTTTGCTTCGAGATTCTTCCTCTTCTCTTATCAGTCTATTTATCTTGCTCTTTGATTATTTTAATTAGGATCTAATAATTTGCTTTGAATTATGAAATTTGGCTATTAAGAAGTCAAAATTTGACCAGGTATGGAGGGGTTTTTTAATCTTAATTCTTGACTATGGGAACATATGGGTGGGAAAATCTGTTGTGAAACACACATACTGCCTGCTTCTAAGTAGAACACCTTTTCACAGCTACAATGGTCCTTTAAAGATGTGAGAGCCTGGATGCGATATTACTCAGTAAAAATCAGTTCATAGTACACTCTGACCTCACATGTTATCCTTCAGTAATAGATACAAAATCAATCTTGAATGTCAAACAGGGACTTGAGTAATTTCCAGTTATTTTTATAATGTTTCTTACCTATTTTAATTTCTCTTCTAGGACATGAGATTAGAGCTGAAACAAACATCACAGTCAGACTAGGGATGTTGTTCAATATTGTTCTAGTATATTAGAGCGAAAACAAGAAAGTGAAAGCAAAGAACATATTAACTTTTTTAGATTCCCTTACTAGGCACAAAATTAACATCATCAGATGAGCTCACGGGTAACAGTCTTTCAACTTTATTGATTCTTTGATGTTCTTAACTTCGTAAGTCTTTGAACTTGTTTGATTCTTTGACGGCCTTTTGAATTTGCTGAATTTGATGTAATATGAATTTGCTGTAATATTTTGATTCTTAACATCATAAAATGAGCCCCATCAGGATTGTCCATTTGAATAGGTTGTGCCTTTTGTTCGTTGAATATGTTGTGCCATTTGTTTATTTTGATTCTTAACATCATAGAATGAGCCCCATCAAGATTGTCGTTTGGATTTCAAATATCTCTTGACACCCTTGTAAGTCAACGCCATGCCCCGACCACCCAGTAGAATAGATTTATAGAGATATTGGAGGAAATGAAGGCAAACAACTTTACCGACATGCCTATATTTATATAACTATGTGTTAGGGTGGAACAAATCAGTTCCCGATTGGCAAAAATAGTTATCGCGATGGCCCCGATCCATCGCCAGGCGTACCTATTTACGTTGCTTGAGAGGCCGTGGCCAACTCAATAGGCTTGTCTTTCCGTAACTCTTTAAAACAAACTTTTAATTATTCCTTACTCTGCATTGTCCTTGAATTAATAGGTTGAATAGCACCTCCCATCGTGTCCGATGACAAACTGATCATCATGTTGACAATGGGTTTCATCATCACTATGACCGTCTACTATTTGATGCTCCGTCCTAAAAGGCAGAGACGACACAACTCGATCCTCGCTGAACACTGGTATGTTAATGGCCATTCAGACATTGCATACAAACTCTTTCGCATGCGCACATCCTGTATTTAAGAGTTTATACAATGGCTTGAGGTCGAGGGGACTCCTACAAGATATACAGAGGAAGAGATGGTCGAGGAGACCAAGGCAATATTCCTTGACACGATAGCTCAAAATCAAAAGAATCAAGCCGTGCAAGATAGATTTCAGCGTTTAGGGTCAACCATTAGTCTCTCCTTTAATAGTGTGCTTGTCGTTATTTTTGCTCTCTACCTTGAGTTTGTGAAGCATGCTATGAGCGCCACACCCCTTAAGCTCTTGAACGGGCCTTGGTTGTATCCTTAGTTCAAGGATGATGCAGGAGCCATCAATGGTACACATGTAGATATTACGATTCCAAAGAGAGACTCGCAAAAATATCGAAATCGCAAACAGACAACATCACAGAATGTTTTGTATTTTGTGAGCTTCGATATGCTCTTCCAAGATGTATTCCCTAGATGGGAGGGCTCTAATCCTGACTCAAAAGTTCTCACAAGTGTGTTGTCAAGGCCCCTCAATAGGCTTCATGTGCCACAAGGCAAATACTACCTTGTTGATAGCGGGTATTCCAACATATGGAGGTTTCTAACTCCGTACCGTGGGGTAAGATACCATCTTCAAGAGTTTAATAGCTCAAATCTCCTTGTCACTCCTCAAGAGCTTTTCAATAAGCGACATGTCTCCTTGAACAATATTGTGGAACGCACTTTTGAGATACTTAAACAATGGCTCCCAATACTAAAAAATCCAACAAGATTCTCCATTAGAACACAAGTGAGGATAGTCGCTGCATGTTGTATACTTCATAATTACATAAGGATGTATGATGAAGACAATCTATTCTTTGGGGAATGGCTCGAGGAACGTAAAGTGAAACCCTCAAATGATTCAATTAAGGGATCAGACCCCGACGTTCACTGCACTCAAACCCCAACGAATCATGAATGGATGGCCGCATTTAGGGAAAATATAGCTAACACAATGTGGGCAGCTCAATAACATTGACGTAATAGGCTCTATGCTTGTTTTGTTATTAACTTAATATAATAATAATATGTTACTTTTGCTTAATATGCCAATAATATGTTAACTGAAATTTAAGTATATGTTCTTAGATGTAATGAGTAAATACTACGTCGCTTTCATTGGTAGGAGACCTGGTGTTTATCGAACATGGGAGTATTGCTCGGGAGAAGTCCAAGGTTATCGAGAGCCTATCAGAGGTCGTTCAGAACATATGAGGAAGCGATCAACACGTTTCAAAAGTTTATAAATATCCTCTCAGATAATCGTCTCATCAACCTACAGCACCATATTCGAGGAGACTCTATTATGATATATCATCCACCCCGTTTTCCTCAACTACCTGTCATATCATATGACGAACCCTCCACCCTCCCAATTTTTCCCAACAATCCATTAATCCTCGAGTAGTATGTAGAAATCAGGCTGAGGTATCTATGTACAATGTGTTTGTAGATTGTTTACACGACTTAATATTCTTTTTGTTGTAGCTCTTTTGTTTGTATATATGTTTCAAAGGATGTAATGAAACTACCATTCGAATGTGTATGAGATGCTTGAGGATTAATTTAATTATATTTAGTGAAATATTACAAGTATAATTTTTTTAACAACATATTAATAATGTTATAAATTATTCGCAGCCATGTCAGGAACTCCGCTTTCAGAGCATTCATGTACAGGGTCATCAGTATCGCGTCTTGTGCCTCCAGCTAGACGAAGGATCGAAATAATAGATATAGATCCTCCTGATCAGGGGCCACAATCACACCAACTCCCCCAACGCCCTCCATTTGTACTTGTGCTTTTTAGGATTCATCCTCGAGTTCGAGCACCAAAAATCCGAGGCTCTTTCCAAAACCCACTAGCCCGACAAGTCTATCGTGCACCACCAGTGCGGCACGTACCGCAGGTAATTTGACCACCAGGGCTCGTAATTAACCCAGTGCTTCTCAGTTCAGACTCAGAGATTGATCCTTTAAACCGTACGATAGAGTTGGAAGATGAGTTGGACCCAGAATGGGAGCATCCCTTACAACATATTCGTGACGATAGTTGAGACGATCATACTGGCTCTCTCAAACAGATTATGACTGCCTCATGCTCTTTCGAAGATGAGGATGGCTACGACGCTACCTCATAGTCATCTTCGGTATTATATATCGTTTTTTCTAGGTTCTTTTTTACTTTGTATTTTTGTATTTTAATTCTTCGATTAAACTGATTTTGAATGTATTGGGCTAATGAACCTCATCATTTGCCATTAACAAGAACGGTTCGGACACTTTCATGAGTTTATAATTTTTATTTGATATATATATATAACATTTTTGATGTTATAAGTATGTCTCGAGAAATTATATTCAAAAATAAATCCTTCACATAGCTTCAACCTCACATGGATTGGTCACCTGAAAATTTTTAGCCAAATCCGAGTACGACAAGTAGTTCGATGATTAATATTCGTACGACAGTAGCACAATTATAAATTAATCTGATTCTGAGCTTTTCAGAGAATAACTTAAGAACGATTGAAAAATTAGCTTTTCTAAGAAAAGTCAGGAATCAAAGCAACTTAAGAACACATCTGAGAAAAGACAGGAATCAGAGTTAGCTAAGAATCAGCAGGAATCTGAATTGTCAGGATTCAGACTTTTTTTGGGAAAAGCCAAGAAACACCTGAAGGAGGCTTAAGGGATGATGCCTTCAAGTGTGTAGCGTTGATTCAAATCTCATGGTTGGCTATTTAAATAATTATAAATAAATAAAAATAAGAGCGGGTGAAGATAAACGCCTTTGGTGCTTTACTAACCAGTGTTCTAGATAAAATTGGTGTACTGATCAGCATCATCGACAATTTGAGGAGGCCCAAAGGGGACTTCTATTCCCAATCATGTGTTCATCAAGAGGAGTTTGTTGATCATTTGCTTATTCTTTGCCTTGTCGCCAGCCATATTTGGAACTCCATCTCCAAGATCTTTGATTTGGTGACCTGCCTACCATCCAACTGCACTAGTCTGCTGCTCGCGAAAAGCCTTCTTTCCAATTTTTATTTTTATTTTAATGATAATAAGACTTCTTTCCGATTTCGGCCGGGTCTTTGTAATTTCATTAATCAACAATATTACAACATTTCTTTTCAAAACAACAAAATATATATATATAAATATATATATATATATATATATATATATATATATATATAAATGCTTTAAATAAAGATAAAAGAACCATATCAGGACTCATAAGCATTTTCGTCACTAAAAAGGATGAGGAAAATCTAATTCCCGAAGGGATAAGTGCACAATACACCATTTATATTGATATTATCTTTATACCCTTTTTATTTTATATTATTACAGATATACAATCCAACTATCCGTATCAAGTCGTTGTAAACGGTTGGTAAAACCCTTTAGTAATGCGCCTTTACGTAAAAAGCCCTTAAACAATATTTACGGGGTGATTTATATAAAGAGGTCTACATAAACCAACCCATGAGTTAAAGAAGGTGATCCTATAACCATGGCATATAAACTTCAAATGTCCATAAAATGATCCTCACCACAATAGCATATAAACTTTAAAAGGCCAATGGCCTAAAGTATGCAACTAGTTTTTGGTTCCACCATTTTTCCGAGGTGCTTTCTCACCTTGGCTGAATATTATTTTATTTTTTTTCAAATGATGAGCCAAACCATAGTTGTTCTTTTGACTTATGTTGATATTGAACTTCTAAAATAATCAAGCTAAAAAAATTATACAGGTAGCAAGTCTTTTGGGTTCTATTTTGATTTTTGACCCATACCCAACTCAATTAATTGTACCCAACCCAATTATACAGGATTGAAATTGGGTTAAAGTCTGGATCACAAAAAAAAGGACCCAGATGACATATATATATATATATATATATATGAGAAAAGATTATATGACTCGAGTCATGGGACATAATCTCGTGAGTCATCACTCGAGCTCCTATTGGCTGGATGTCACAACAATGACTTTGAAAAGTCAATTGATGGGACATCTAACAAATAGGAGCTCGAGTCATGGGATTATGTCCCATGACTCAAGTGAGAGGATCATTACCATATATATGTATTGAAGATCTAACTGGCTTATTATTTGTGAGTTCAAATTCAAATTAGCAATGCAAGTGAAACCCTTTCTTTCAAATGAGATACTTCTCTTAGTATTTACATCAAGTGTACTTTTTATTTTTTGAATTTTATTTTAGTTTGAAATAGGGTCATTAGGTTAGTTTATTGTTGCTCTATAATTTGGATGTGAATCAGTGGAATTTTTTTATGGCGTTTGATAAATGTTTCCTCTATGTTCTCTTCAACTTTTTGACAACAGAAGATAGTTAAAATTCTCAAATTAAATTGTTTCTTGAAAAGACAGTAACAGGTCCAAGGTGATATTTTGATTTTTTATATGATCGTGTTTCTCATTAATAGCAAATAGATGTTGTACAGAGCCTTATTTCCATCTATAAGTGCTTCATGTAGATTCTAGATCTCTATTATGAAAATTCTAAGTTACTAAAATAGCATAAATTATGCATCCATGTAGGAGAGGAACTCTTCATCACCCTCAAATTCCAACAAATAAATTCTCATCATCACTATCATCGACGCAATTTTAAGAGCACATTAAATTCACACATGCATTTTATTCTCTTAGTAAACATGTCAAATTCCATCTAAAAAACTATACAGATCATTCAGTATGGAGATTGGTCTATCCGGAAAAGAAAGAAATTGAAACACAGCTTTTACTAAAAAATTTCATTGTTTCTACTTCCTAGATGGTAGTGTTGGTATTAGTTGCACAATGTGAAAGGGTGTGCGGGTCACTTTAACTAGCCAAAATGGTCAAAAGTGTACTTTCACCAATTTAGAGCCCATAAATATCTGCAGATCTCCCGAACTTTGACCAGTTTGGTGGAGAAAGATTTTGCCGTGGACCTGATACCAACTCTTCTAGACACAGATCACACCCTTAACAGGAATCAACACAACTCTACAACTGTTTCTACACCTTTCCAACTTTGAAATAATGTGAACACACAGATCCCATGCCTTATGCTCCCTTAAAAGAAAAAAGTAATCAAAATTTCGTCCAAGAATAAGATGCTTAGTCAAGATTTGGATGCTTGCCTTGGCCTCGAATCCAAACACCAACACCTATAATTCGATCTTGAAATCCCGAGCAAAGCATCTGGAGACATCTTCTCCAGTTCCTTGGCTTTCCAGGCATCAAAGCTGTTCGAGCATTGGGTCCTAGTTGACATCTCGATTCCTTCGATTTGATGATCTTGAGCACACATTCTTTTGTAAAGCCTCAATGCTGCCACACAATCCTCATATGGGTCATGCACCCCGGATTGGATCTCGTACCTGTAAATTCAGAATTCCAAATTTCACTTTATATTAGGGATTTTAATCTATTAAAGAGCGGCCATGTTCAACACAAAAATATTTTATGTTGATAAAGAATAAACTGGTTTTGCAACAGATCATAAGAGGATGCATAAGAATAGAAAATATAGTTGAATTTTGGGATTGGGGCCCAATGGTGAAGGCGACAATATTGCACCTTGAGGTCGCAGGTTCAATCCCAGCTTACCTATCAATATCAATACACACACACATATAGGGAAAGGGCATGAGTTTGGATGCATGGATGAACCCATGCATTGAATCCCAAATCACGTGCCACGTGGCACATGATCCCAAAATTTGGCATCATGTGACATGTGGCATGTGATCTACAAAAAGAAATTTAACAAAAAAAATAGTTCTTTGGTGGTCAAAACTATGTACAATGTTTCAATACCGCCTCACCCATTTGACGACATTTTGGACGGTGGATATGCATCGGATCATGTCCATATTTTTAGGATGGTCTCTGATCATCCTTGGGCAAGTTGCCGTTGAACACAATCCCTTGTTTGGTGCCACGCGGGCCACACCTGGTTCGAATGCATGGATCCACCATACATTCAAACCCATATCCCCGGGCCTCATATATATAGATATATATATATATATATTTTAAATTTATTTACATTAAAATCTATGGGGAACGAAAGGCAAAGGAGTGCCTGGCACTCTCTGATCTGCTAACAAATGTGATTTCTAGGAGATGACAAGTTCTAACCCGCAGGGTGACTGGAACAATCTCTAAAACCTAATGAGATTACAAGGCAAGATGTAAAGATTCAATAAATTTGACTAAAATATCGACATATTACCAGATTTCCATTTTGATATCAAGGCCTTGCTAGCATAGTCATCAAGTCAGGGTTTGGAAAGAAGGTGTGCAAGAGGATTAATTTGAAAAGAATCGGCAAAAAATCGAGAAAAAAAAAACAAAATTAACAAGTACGAAAAATATAGAATATTGGAAAAAAAATATGATCCATTGAAATAGTTGCCACTTAATTGCAAATTAATCTCGAAACTTTTTCAACAAAGGAAAAATCGCAATTAAAATGTGATTTATCAGTTTTACAAATAACTCGCATTTTATTTGCGACTTTTTCAAAAAGTTTGCCGAGTTTCTTGACTATGCTAATTAGCCCCTGACAGAGGTGAACCAGGAATAGATATGCAGTGGCCTTAGAACATACAAAGCTGCTTTATCAACATTAAACCAATACATGGAAGTAAAAAATCCTTTAAATGTGGATACTTTGTATCAGCATATGGTTTCATTTATCTTATATTATTTTTGAGGATTGGGCCTGTAGCCCAATGGAAGGTGCACGATGATGACCGAGCAAAAAAAAAAGTGCACGATGATGCAACCTTGAGGTCACAGGTCCATCCCAGCTTACCTATAAAAAAAAAAATTTTTTTTTTTTTTGGATAATCTGGGTATCCAAGCCTCTTAGAGCACCCACCTAATCCCAAAGGCACATGCGCACCCCAAGTTAGCACATGCCGGGTCAGCGCGAGATATAAATATCCCTAGGGTGGCCTCAAAGGGGTGAGGGGATTCGGACTCAGGTCTCGTGCTTTTAGAGCCAGGTACCTGGCCAGCTCGCCTAACCCCTTGAGATTATATATATATATATATATTCTTTTTCATATTTTGTATTGTCAAGAGCTCTCTAGGCTCTGCTAAGCTATTTTACTGAGGCTGCTCCATAAGCAATATGACTAACCGAGAGGGACCAAATTACCTAATACAAATGATTCACCAGTCACTGAATTCTTGAAGAGCGAAAATTCAAGGTTTTCAGAAACCAATTGAGCAGCATCCACTAAGCTCATCGCCTAATAAACGCATGTCGTGGCCAATCGGGCCACATGATATTAAATTAATTTCTTTTAGGAGAGAGCCCACCACAACAGCTTGCTATTAGGGTCCTCAAGCATCGCCAATCCATTGCACTGCTACATGGATCTGCCACAACCCTTAAAACAAACTAAAAATAAAAATACAAATTGCCATTGGCAATTGATAGGGTTGAGCAGATTAAAAGTCTACAAAGATAATACAGACCAGTGACCGGATATTATGCTCATTTTTTAAATTTGGATCAAATGTCATTTTTGTTAGATCTGAAACATTGAAACACAATCACCAAGAATATGTATTTCATCAAGAATGTGAGATTATTGCAAGATTTAAACTGGAGAATAAAAGACAAAAGAAACCACTTGCCCTAAATAGGTGTGCGTGAGGTACTTTAGCGAGTGGCTGACCAAATTTGTTTTCATCAAGGGAGGGTATTTGGCAGTGTCCCTGTGTTAAGAGCACAAAATCAAATAGTAAGCAACATAAGAATACTAAGTGCTTGATGCACTAAATGACAAAGAAAAAAGTAACTACAAGCTTACCTCATCAAATGGTCGGGATAATTCATTTTCAAACAATGGAGATCATGATCCAAGCCATGACCCACAAGAACCCTGGCCTTTCCACCTTCCAAGCGGACTCTCCATATGGATTCTCCATTGTACAAGATTTCCAGAATTTTCTCCTGTACTTGCTTGAGTGGCATTGCATCTTTCATATGCTCTTCTGTTATGCCCGTTATTTCTAATCTGATTTTATTTTTAAAAAAACAAAAAAAGATGAATAGGCAAGGTCAGTGGATCCATACCTAACAGTATACCGAAAGGCTCAAGCATGTAAAATTGAAAATTACCTGTAATTAGAGATAGGGATTTGAGGCTTAACATAGGAATGAAAGATCATGTTTTCATGTTCATCAATTAGGCACACCCTCGCACAAAGATCAAGCGACCCATCGCTTCCACCACCGACCATTTCACAGTCCATGGCAACTACTTCTGGACCTCGGTTAGTGTGATCCTCAGCTAAACCTGAATCTTCCATTTCAGGCCGGAAACACCCTTCTGCAAGAGGTTCCTGCAAAATATTCCATCGAAAAGTGGCTAATAAAGTGCGGGTGATACCAGGTGTCTTGGCTTCTCCTCTTTCTCGTGGTGGGCCCCACCAATAAGCAGTTGCAGCCATGGTTCAAAATCTTATTTTACCGATATGTATCGTTCCCCATCAACACTCAGATGATACGTATCTGGTATCACCAATACTTTCAATGTATCAAAGTGATACAATGAATATATCAGTATGTATAGGGTATGTATCGACGATACATACTCAATATACCATGTATCGGTGGGCTTCAATACCGATACGTATCGGACAATACGTATCAGTTTCGTCTGATATTTTGAACCATGGATGCAGTTACCTGATTCTTTCATCCCCATTTAGGAAGACCATTACATATCAGAACAAAAATGCATATTCATAAGACCAAGCAACAAAAATTCGGCTTTCGATTTGGATATCATGTGTACTTGCAAACTTCATGAATCAACTTACAAGGGGAGGAGCAACAGGTGACATGCAGCATGTTCCTCTGTGTGATTCAAGATCATCAGAACTATCAAAGATGTTCAAGCAAAGGTCGCAACCTAGAGCGGTAAAAATCTTGGCACAATCGGCCTTGGCCAATGGACCTTCGTAAGATATAACATGGATTTATTATTTTGAAATAAAATATTAACAAGAAAAAGGGAAATGTTTTCGCCACTCATACCTGATTTTTCGAAAATTTGGTGCCAAAGAAATAGTGAGTTTTCATTAAGACTTGGCGAAAAGTGATGACATATTTCACAATGAATGAAGTGATGCCAAAACAGCTAACCTCATTTCACCTTTTGTGCTACTTTGGTCTTTGCACAAACCCAGTAATCACTTGGTCCCTGGTCTTCAGGAACCTCAGGTACAAGTGACAAAATCATTTCCAAAGAATGCATGCATTCACATCTTTAAAAAATAAAGATGGATGCATTAGAATAAAGAAATATTAAAATCATTTTTACCTGTGAGATGCTCCCTCAGCGATTCAAATGATTTGCAATGCTTTCTGCAAACCCCACACATAGGCTGGTGAACCGAGTGATATGAGGTTCTCATATGTGCAACAAGATGCTCTTTTTTGTTGTACTGCTTGTAGCAAGCTGAGCATATGTTCCTGCCAACAACTGTTGGGTGAGTCATCATGGAGATTTAACTAATCCGAATGCTAAATACAAGTTAAACAAAAAAAAAAGTAATAACTTCTTATCTGCCTCGGCTAAAAAAAAAAATTCAACTTGGAGATATAGTTTGTCTGAATGCTAAAGGGTACCTCTATTCGCTTTGGTAAAAATATTTAACGAGTGTTTGAACAACCCACGAAGTTAAATTGCATTGTAATCTAATGAACATGCAATTGTAATAAAACTAATATATGATGCTTAAGTGAAATTTATTTCAAATACTGGGTTGTGTAGGTGATGCAGGGCAGATTTCGGGCAGTCATTGACGTCGAAAAGAAGGCGAAACAGTGCTAGAATTTGCACAAAACATCTGAAGATTAAAGGTGCTGAGAAGGGTCTTAAAATAGTGTCTGAAATAAAGACCCGATGGGCCTTGATTAAGAGGGCCAAATGGGCCTTGAGGATTGCTCAAATAAAAGGTCGCAAGACCCACTTAAGTGACAAGTGATCTGCTAAAATGAGAAAATAAATCTCGATTTAAGGTCACCTGATCATATATGTGATCACCTGGGACAGATTACCGAGTATGCATTCTTGGTAATCTTAGGTTGTGTCTGGATAGGGGGGAAAAGAAATAAGAGGAAAGGAGAGGAAAAATTATAAAATATCTTGTTTGGCAACAAATTTGTGCCACTAGAAATAATAGGAAAATATATAATTTTCATTTCGTTTGGAAACCAACAAATCCCCCTAACATAGAGGGATTTTATTGGAAATCTTTGGAAAATAATTAATGGTAGGCAGTTTTGCTCCATCTTTTTATTGTGAGAGAACTTTCCCTCTCTCTCTGTATCTCTCTATCCGATCTCTCTCGTGTCTCTCTATCTGACCTCTCTCTTCTTTCTCTCTATACAATCTCTCTCTCTTCTTTGTATGTACAATCTCTCTCTATCCCCTCTCTCTCTATATATATGTTCTCTCTCTCTATACGATCTCCGATTTCTCTCTCTCTCTCTCTCTCTCTCTCTCTCTCTCTCTCTATACGATCTCTTTCTCTATCAGATCTCTCTCTCCGATTTCACTTTCTCCTTGAAATATCTCTCTAATTTCTCTCTGCCTCCCTCTCTCCCTCCAACCGATTTCTCTTCTCTCCTCTCTCCCCGATTCTCTCTACGAATCTCTCTTTCATACAATTTTTCTCTCTCTACCCACCTACGTCAACTATTTTTCATTTTTTATTTATTTATGAGTTAGTGTATGTTATGTACACCAAAGATGGTGCTCCCTTTCTATTTTTTATGCGTTATTAAGTAATCCAAACGCCATAAAACGATGAATTCCTATTAATTCCAACGAGGCTGGAATCCGAAGGATCTTCAAATCCATTTCCACCCTTTTCTGGAAAACATCCAAACAGAGCCTTAAAGAAAGAGTTGAAATTTTAAAAGGCAGGTTTTCGTTCCATTTAAAGAGACCTATGAAAATTGGAGTCTAAATGTAGGAAGTTTCTTTCTTTATTTAATTAGAATGGAGTCAAGGTAAAATAGGAAGTTTTCTTATCTTTGGCATTTAAAATTTAAGTTATAATAGGAAACCTAATTAGAATAGAAGTCTTTTTTTCTTTTTCTATATATTGTAAAAATACTCCCAAGAGGGGGGATTATGGAATAAGAATATGATTTATTTCTTTTGTGATTTCTTTAAAGAACACTAAGGGTTTTACTCCTTTATCACGGGTTTTTACTCGGATATTATTGGGGCTTCTAAGCCAATGCTGAACACAAAATTCGAGGGTTCCTCCAGTTGCTGCTGAATATATCAGTCTTTTGAGGCTAGATTTTATCATCTGATCAGGTGATCATTTGAGATATTCTGTGCCACTTATGCTGGTTCTGATCCAGTTCTGCTGTTCTTAAATTCTGCCATAAAATTGTGTTGCTGCTGATATTCTCCTATTGTTGGTGCCACGAATATATTCTAATACGGCCAGTCCTCAATCAGTAATTACTACAATAAAGGTTTTCATGCATAAACTTGAAATTATTTTATTGATGGTAGTACGATTTTCATTAGCATGGTTGTCAAGGCTCGCCATTGCCTCGCCATGACGAATGGCAATAGGAAACGCCATATACAACCAAATAATCATGATGGCTAAATGGTGACACCATAGTGACACCATGGCGGAATAGCATTATAGCGTCGTTGTGCATGCTATTTATTTTTTTGGATAATAACGTATAATACTTATAAGTTATAACATTTTTATAATATATAAGTTACAAAAGTTAACTTACAAGTTACAGAACCCCAACTTATAAGTTATAAAATCCTCTCTCTCTCTCTCTCTCTCTCTCTCTCTCTCTCTCTTGTCACAACTGCTACCAACACCAGCGTCGATGAAACCTCAATGTTGGCGACACTACCATATGTATACTTAATATTTCATATTTTTAATATTATATATTTGTTGATATTTCATATATATATATATATACTTAGGCAAATTTGTTGATGTTCCATATTTGATTTGTATTTGTTTATGTTTGTTTATGCCTAAAACATGAAATCCTCAATATTAAAATCAAAGTACGATTCTTCAGTAGTTGAATTTTTTTCTTCCTATACAAAAAATATAAATAAATAAAAGTTAAAAATAAAAAAAGAATATTACTAATTAATAGATAAAATAAATAATTAAAATAATAAATAGTCTCGCTATGGCCACGCCATGACATAGCGAGCCTCTTTGCCATGACCTCGCCACACCGTCTTAACTACCTTGAATATGTATCAGACCTGTAAATCCGTGATCCTAAATGTAATTAGAAAACATGTGTCTGAACAGATATATCAAATCTAGTATTAAATGTGTAACAAAAATACGTATTAAACAACCTTTCTTTGTAAAATAGCATTACTTAAATACCGAACCGCGGCTGGGTTACCAGATAGAATGTAAAGCTACCAAGTAGCTAGGGCACGAATACCATGCGTCCAACAAAATAAAAACATTTCACTTGGAACCAACCATTCCTATGTAAGACTAAAACTGAGATACCTTAGGGGGTCCTACTCCCCATTAGTCGGGAGCCATCCAATCAATGGCAGACAAATGTAATCATATAACTCGTATATATCAGAACACTTCCTTTTGAACCAACCCTTCTGATGTGGAATTCAATCGAGTCACCTTAGGAGGTCCTATCCCCATCAGTAGGGAGTCATCCAATCAACTTCAAACTAAAATCATATGCAATAATTGCAATCATACATTGTATACATAGATGCTATGCCTTTTCTTATAATACCATGCTATAAATTGAAATCAAGAACTATAGAAATCCCAAAACTTATGTTTTAAATATCCAAGTTCCATATGCAATCTATTAGAATCAAACAATGGAAATTAGGGTTATTACGACAATAGGACAACAATACTTTTCATGTATCACTTACTAATTTCAACTGTTATATAAACCTTTCAAAAATCTTTTATGTAGATGCATGATTAATTTGGCTAAGCATAACGAATTAGCCTAAGCATGATTAATTAGACTTAGCATGATTATCTAGGCTAAGCATGATTAACTAAACTAATTATAGTTAACTAGTCTAAACATGATTTGCTAGACTAAAACGAAATTTAACTTGCTTGATTAAGCTTGTGTTGGATCAGATCACGCCGCACCGAGCCGCCTCCCCCCTCCCCCCTCCCCCTCAGCTTAGAGAGTGGGGATGAATTCCATCCCCCCCACCACTTCATAGAGTTCCAAAGGAAAAGGCACCTCCCTTCTTGGGCATTATACGCACATGCATGCACACACATATACACCTATGTGGGTCCAAGTGAGCCACATGTTTATTTCATTTTAAACATTTTCACCTTTACCTTTTATTGTGAATTGCCTCTTTCATTCAACATTATCCTAATACCAATGATGCTATGTTTTGTGCATATCCTTATATTTTATTGTGACCTTCTAGGTCATGTGTCACATCTTCGATGGTGCCCCTTGACCTCTAAGAATCAAGTGTTGCATCGCCCCCTCGACTGTGTTGCATGACCTCCTTGAGTATGTTATATCACCTCCTTGACCATGCCCCTTGGCCATCTCCAAGGTCCAAGTTTGCATCACCTCCTTAACTGTGTTGCATCACCTCCTTCATTGTGCTGCATCACCTCCTTAGTTGTGTCTTTGGCCATCTCCAAGGGTCAAGTGTTGCATTATCTCCTTTGACCAGTATCCACCACCTTTGACTAGTTTCCACCTCCAATGACTAATCTCCACCTCCTTTGACTAGTATCTAGGGTTAGGGAGTTGAGCAATTATACTTTAGCTAGGTGTATCAACTCATGTCAAATTATCATGCCCTATCTTTTTTCTAAAATGATCATCATGTCTTAGATGAAAAATTACTACTTACCCATATCTTTCTCCAAAATAATCATCACATCCCTGAGCTAAAACTTATCATTTTACTCTTCACTTTTCAGAGAATGGCTTTTACATCTCAATTGCACAAATTGCTCATTGACAAAGGTTGGAAAACAACAAATCGTAACTTTCCAATCTTGAAAGTCTATGGTTGTCACAGCCCAAAATCCACGCAGCTGGATCTCGAGCTGAGACCCAGACAGATCAAAAAAAACCAAGAAAAATACTGGTATACAAATTTTTCTAACTAAGGATCTAATACAAATTATCCAACTAACCAGATGTCAGAAACACAGTAGAAACTTTTTCCTTTAATTCTCAAGAACTGGACAGAACAACTCACTATATTGAACATCACAACTTCTCTTTACAACCAGGCCCAAACGACAAATATAAAATTTTTGACACTAATACACCTGGATCTGACAGATCAGAAGAAACCAAGAAAAATACTGATATAAAAAATTTTCTAACGGATCTAATACAGATTATCCAACTAACCAGATGTCAAAAACACAATAAAAACTTTTTCCTTTAATTCTCAAGAACTGGTCAGAACAACTCACTATATTGAACATCTCAACTTCTCTTTACAATCGGGCCCAAACGACATATAAAAAAAGTTTGACACTACTACATGCCACACACTATGACCATACCCTATACATAGATAATCATACAAAATATAGCAGTCTTACAAAAGTCTTCACCAGCTAACACTGCCAAGAACACCATTTACAGCTCTTCTTCCAATCCCTTCCCTTTACCTGCAAGATAATTAAGACTACCATAAGAGCTAATCCACATGCTCCGCAAGTATCCAAATCTAATAACTAATGATTAAACTACTAACAAGCTGATAGTTTCAAATTATCAACATGCCCTTCTAACGGTTCGTTATTTTTTATTGTAAACAAATCAAATACTTCATTTGCAATCTTGACCGTATGTGGTTAAAACCAAATCTCTGACACAGATACATTAACATACGGATACAAATCTATTATTTGAAATACCTGAACAGATATATAACTGTGAGGTTACTTTATAGCTAACAACACGACTATTGCGTGCTTTTCTCAACTACATATGAGTCGAGAACAGAGAACATATAACAAATTTAGATCAGATCAGATATCAGAATCACCACTAGCCAGGGTGTTAATTTTGCTCCATAAAAATTCATAACCATTCCTTCCATGCTTGTTCGGATCATTTGTCATTCGAATTAAAGCCATAAATATCGAAAACAAACAGACCAAGTATTCAAAAATCAGATTTGTCTACTACAAGTTACCTATTTATGTCAAAACGTGAATCCTGATATAGTTCTGAGTCTAGTGTGAAAATCTGGGACACCGGTTACAATTTTAAAAGTGTCCCTACAAAAATCCAAATTTCAAAGGTTCCAAATAGATACACTGAGTACAAGTTTAAAATCTGCCCATACAAAAATCCAAATTGCAGAGGTTTCAAACAGCTAAACTGATTACCAATTTTATATTTGCCCGTACAAAAATAAAAAAAAACAGATAAACTAATTCAGATTCATGCAAAACAGTAGATCTCAGGTTCAAAATAAAAATATACACATTGATTCATGCAAGACAGGAAAAGGGGTTAGATTTCAACATATCTAAACTGCTTTCAGAAATAGGTGATTGATTTCGCAAAATAAAAGTACCATATTCAGATTCAGATTAATCAACAGGTACTAGATAAAGAAATTTGCCTCAAGAAAATCGGGTAGATTAGGGTTCTTCTATAACTTTCTCTCTCTCACTCTAGATGTCTTTCTCCCGCTCGATCGCTTGCTCCACTTTTCTCACACGATCTCCACTCTCGCTCGGTCTCTCTCTCGGTCCCCCTCTCTTTTTCTCAGGCTTTCTTTCTCGCTTTTTCTCGTTCTTTCTTACTTTTTTTTCTCTGTCTTATCGTTTACAGCCCATGAAACCTAGCGTCTCAAGCCTTCGAACCCTTCTAGAAACCTCTCCTCAAATCCCCCAAACACAATTAGTAGCTTATATTATATTTAGATAAAACTTAGATAGTAGCATACTCATATATAGGATATATCTCATATACCATATCTTATCTAGCTATTATATATGGTAGTCTATTATCTTATATTATATTATATAGTACATACATTATCTAAGCCAAATGTCAAATATGCCCTTTAATTTATAAAATTACTAAACCAAAAAACCCCTTTTTAACCACTTAAATGTCCCAAATACCTGTCTAATTATTGTTTACCAAAAGACCTTCATACCAAATTGCCAAACGGCCACCCTAATGCCAAATGCAAAATCCTAAATGCATTAAATAAATAAAATTAAAGATCTTACCTGGTTTCAAATCCCCCTTACATCCTCCCCTCCTCATGAAATTTCGTCCTCGAAATTTACTAGATCATCAAACAACTGCGAATACTTCTCTCTAACTTCTTGCTCCCACGTTGCTTCCTTATCAGAATGGTTTTGCCACAGAATCATGACTAATGAAATCTTCTTATTGCGAAGCACTTGTTCTTTCTTGTCTACAATTTGGATAGGTTGTTCAATATAAGATAAGTCCTCGCGAATTGGTATCGATTCGTACTCCAATATATGAGCAGGATCTCGAACATATTTTCGTAACATAGACATATGGAAGATGTTGTGGATGGCTGACATATGCGGAGGCAATGCTAATCTATAAGCAACCCACCAATTCGATTTAGAACATCAAAAGGACCAATGAACCTTAGTTCAGTTTACCTTCTTCCCAAATCGCATCACACCTTTCGCTGGGGATACCTTCAAAAAGACATGATCACCCTTCTCAAGCTCCAAATCTCTCCTCCTGACATTTGAGTAACTTTTTTGTCTATGATGAGTTGTCTAAAGTCGATCTCTAATAAGTTTATTCTTTTCTGTCGTTTCTTGCACCAAGTCCGAGCCTAACAGCTTTCTTTCACCATCCTCATCCCAACAAAGAGGTGAACGACAAGGTCTACCGTACAAAGCTTCATACGATGCCATATGAATATTGGCCTGATAGCTATTATCATATGCAAATTCAATCAAAGGTAAGAATTGATCCCAACTTCCTTTAAACTCCATCGCACAAGCCCGTAACATGTCTTCTAGAATCTGAATTACTCTTTCAGACTGCCCATCAGTTTCAGGGTGATAAGCTATACTAAACTCTAAGATCGTCCCCAAAGCCTTCATCAAACCATTCTAGTACTTTGATGTGAAATGCGAGTCTCTATCAGATACAATTGATTTCGGGGTCCCATGTAACCTAACAATCTCAAAGACAAACAGTTGGGCCAATTTGGTCAACGGGTCATTCTTAGAAATGAGCAGACTTCGTTAATCGATCAACTACAACCCAAACAGTATCATGATTCTTCTTGGTTCGAGGAAGTCCCATAACGAAATCCATAGTAATATCATCCCACTTCCATTCTGGAATATCTAGGGGCTGTAATTTGCCTGCAGGTTTCTGGTGTTCTGTCTTAATTTGCTGACAAATCAAACATTTGGAAATATACTAAGCAATTTCTCTTCTCATATTATGCCACCAAAATTTTCTCTTCAAATTTTGATACATTTTAGTTATTCCCGGATGAACTATGTATTTAGATCGATGGGCTTCGTCTAAGATCTGTTCCTTCAATTCAGGAATGTCAGGTACACACTTTACCATTGATTTTCAGACTACCATCCTCATGGATTTTAAAATCCGACTTAAATCCTACAATCGCATCTTCCATGATAGCCTTCAGTCTAGGATTTTTTTGTTGAGCCTCTTTAATTTCTTGAAGAATGGTAGGTTGAACAGTCAGATTTGCAAACAGAAGTTTAGACTTACCCATTTGAACTTTAGAGTCTCAATCGGTCAATTTCTTTAACATTTGTCATTCAGAAATCATTAGTCGAGCAACCAATTTGGAAGAATTTCAACTTAAAGCATCTGCTACAACATTGGCTTTCCCAAAATGATAATTGATTGAAAAATCATAATCTTTTAAAAATTCAATCCATCTCTATTGTCGCATATTCAACTCTTTCAGGTCAAACAAATATTTCAGGCTTTAATTATCAGTATAAACTTCAAACTGAACCCCATACAAATAATGCCTCCAAATTTTTAAGGCAAACACTATCGCAGCCAGTTCTAGATCATGCGTTGGATAATTCTGCTCATGAACTTTGAGTTGTCTGAAAGCATAAGCGATAACATTACAAAACTGCGTTAGCACACACCCTAAGCCAGTCCGAGATGCATCACTACAGATAATGAATCTCTCGCTCCCCGAAGGAATGGTTAACACTAGAGCGGAAATCAATCCATTATTCAATTCCTAAAAACTTGCTTCACATCGATCGCTCCAAACAAATTTCACATTTTTCCAAGTCAATTGAGTTAAAGGAGCTGAAATACTAGAAAAGCCCTCAACAAATCTTCTATAGTATCCTGCCAATCCCAGAAAACTTCTTATCTCTATTACAAAACTTGGCCTGTCCCAATTCCTGGCAGTTTCGACTATAGAGGGATCAACAGCTACACCCTCTTTCGATATCACATGGCCTAAGTAACTTTTTCAAGTCAGAACTCACATTTACTCAATTTACCAAATAATTTATTTTCCCGCAACACTTGTAAGGCTAATCTCAGATATTGTTCATGATCGGCATGGGACGGAGAATAAACAACAATATCATCTATGAAGACAACAATAAATTGGTACATAAATGGTTTAAAATTTTGATTCATAAGGTCCATGAACGCGGCAGGTGCATTGGTTAATCCAAACGGCATTACTATGAACTCGTAGTGACCGTAACGGGTACGGAAAGCAGTAATCAAAATGTCTTCATTCTGAATTCTCAACTAATGATACCCCGATCTCAGATCAATTTTTGAAAATACAGACGCATTTTGTAGTTGGTCAAACAAATCATCAATTCTAGGAAGATGATACTTATTCTTAATTGTAGCCTGATTCAATTGCCTATAATCTATACACAGCCTCAGAGACCCATCATTCTTTCTCACAAACAACACTGGAGCACCCCATGGGGATACACTCGGCCTAATGAACCCTTTTTCCAGCAATTCTTCTAATTGCACCTTAAGCTCCTTGAGCTCAGCAGGTGCCATTCGATACGGTGCCTTCGAAATTGATGCAGTCCCCGAGTCAGATTGATAGTAAAATCAGTTTCTCGTTGTGGAGGTAAACTAAGCAACTCATCCAGAAACATATCAGCAAATTCTCTAATTATCGGAATATCCTCAACCCTTAACTTATTCTTCTGCTCATCAACAATGTAGGCTAAATAGCCTTGACACCCTTTTTGTAGCAGACAATTCGCTTTAATAAACGAAATCACACTAGGTCTAGATGAATCTTCCATCCCTCTATACTGAAATTCACACAGACCAGGAATATGAAAAGTAACAATCTTCTCAAAACAGCCAACAAAAGCATGATAAGTAGACAGCTAGTCCATACCCAACAACACATCAAAACCTATCATTTCTAATAAGAGCAAATCTGCTACTAACTCATGACCGCTAATGCAACTAACACAAGACTTATACATTGTACAGGTGATCAATGATTTACCCAGAGGTGTGGCAACGTGTGAGACATTCTAATTCAGCGGGGTTCAACTTCTAAGTGACATGCAAAGCTTGCAAATACAAATGAATGAGTGGATCGAAGATCAATTAAAAATTTTGCCACATGTTGATAAATAGTTAAATTACCTTCCACCACGAAATTTTAAGCCCTTGCATCATGTTTTGTGATGGCAAACACCCATCTCGATACATTAGGTTTCTGATCTATGTCTCCACGTTGTTGTATGTTGTGGCCGGAGGTAATCTGACACTAATCATGCCCAAACCGACCGTGATCGATAATATGCCCCGCCTCACGCCGCCAGGTTGATTACCATGAGGTTTTCCACACTTACCATAAACCGATAATTATTATGCAGAAGGTACCATTTGGCGACGAGTCTCAAAACGTGGCTTCTTTTCTTCTCTCCATTGTTGTTTACCCTTCTGTCGGTCCATAAATGTTAATTTAGACTTCCCTTTCTGCTCTTGGATTCGTCGTATATCTGCATCGTCGTCTTCAACGAACAAAGCCCTCACAACAACATCCACAAAAGTCCTCAGTTTTAATGCTGATAACTTCTCTCGTATTGATGGCCGTAATCCTCAAGCAAATTTCTTTGCTCTCGCAGCCTCCTCCATGGATTGCGTAATGAATCTTTCCAACTCTATAAACTTTGCTTCATACTTAGCCACTAACTTATTGCCCTAATATAGTTCAACAAGCTCAACTTGCTTCTAATCACGTATGTACTCAGGAAAGTACTTCTCATAGAAATATTCTACAAACCTTGCCCAAGAAATCTTCTCTCTAGGTTGCAGGCATGTCCTTTGTATCATTTTCCACCATATGTCGGCTTCGCCTTGAAACATAAATGCAGCTAACCAAACCTTCTATTCTTCAGGACAGTCCATACCATCCAATCTTTTCTCCACTTCCATCAGCCAATCCTCCGCTTCAATAAGACTCGGACCACCCCGAAAAGCCGGTGCCCCAAGCTTTCGAAACCTTTCTAGACTGAAGGTATCATGAGGAGTCGACCCTGCACCAGGAGCTGCCAAACTACTATGTACTTGGCGTCGCATGTATTCGTCGAAATCTTTGAAGGATGGCCTCATCTCACTTTCCTTACCCTTTGCTCTTTCTCTCTTCTTAACTCCACTCGCAAACAACTGTAGAGTTTCGTCGTGAGCTATATCACGAGCTTTACCTTTTCTTTTGTCGCTCTATCTCGACATAGCATCCTACAAGGGCAATGGACAAAGAGTAATCATTACAATCCTAAAAAATTTACTCAAACAACTCTCAAACGTATTAACTATACTCATAGGACCACAACGGTCGTGCCATAAGCACAACAACGTTGTCACAACTCAACTCTAGCTCTGATACCACACTATCACGACCCAAAATCCACGCACCTAGATCTCGAGCCACGACCCAGACAGATCAGAAGAAACCAAGAAACTTGAAATAAAAAAAATTTCTAACAAGGGATCTAATACAGATTATCCTACTAACCAGATGTCAGAAACATAGTAAAAACTTTTTCCTTTAATTCTAAAGAACTGGTCAGAGCAACTCACTATATTAAACATCACAACTTCTCTTTACAACCGGGCCCAAACGACAGATATAAAAAGTTTGACACTAACACACCTGGATCTGACAGATCAAAAGAAACCAAGAAAAATATTGATATAAAATTTTTTCTAACAAGGGATCTAATAAAGATTATCCAACTAACCGGGCCCAAACGACAGATATAAAAAGTTTGACACTACTGCATGCCACACACTATGACCATACCCTATACACAGATAATCATACAAAATATAGAAGTCTTACAAAAATCTTCACCAGCTAACACTGCCGAGAACGCCGTTTACAGCTCTTCTTCCAATCTCTTCCCTTTACCTGCAAGGTGGTTAAAACCACCGTAAGAGCTAATCCACATGCTCCGCAAGTATCCAAATCTAATAACTAATAAGTAAACTACTAACAGTCTGATAGTTTCAAATTATCAACATGCCCTTCTAACGGTTTTTTTTTTTTTTTTTGTAAACAATTCAAATACTTCATTTGTAATCTTGACTATATGTGGTTAAAACCAAATCTCTTACACAGATACATTAACATACGGATACAAATTTATTATTTGAAATACCTGAACAGATATATAACTGTAAGGTTACTTTATAGCTAACAGCACGACTATTGCGTGCTTTCTCAACTACATCTGAGTTGAGAACAGAGAACATATAACAAATTCAGATTAGATCAAATATCAGAATCACCACTGGCCAGGGTGTTAATTTTGCTCCATAAAATTTCATAAGCATTCTTTCCATGCTTGTCTGAATCATTTGTCATTCGAATTAAAGCTATAAATATCGGAAACAAACAGACCAAGTATTCAAAAATCAGATTTGTCTACTACAAGTTACCCATTTATGTCAAAACGTGAATCCTAATATAGTTCTGAGTCTAGTGTGAAAATCTGGTACACCGGTTACAACTCTAAAAGTGTCCTTACAAAAATTCAAATTTCAGAGGTTCCAAATAGATACATAGAGTACAAAGTTTAAAATATGCCTATACAAAAATCCAAATTGTAGAGGTTTCAAATAGCTAAACTGATTACAAATTTTATATTTGCCGGTACAAAAATAAAAATAAAAAACAGATAAATTGATTCAGATTCATGCAAAATAGTGGATCTCTGGTTCACAATAAAATTAAACACCTTGATTCATGCAAGACACAGATTTCAACATATCTAAACTGCTTTCAGAAATAGGCGATGATTGATTTCACAAAATAAAAATATCATATTCAGATTCGGATTAATCAACATATACTAGATAAAGTTACTTGCCTCAAGAAAATCGGGTAGTTAGGGTTGTTCTTCTTCTTCTTTAACTTTCTCTCTCTAGATCTCTCTCTCTCACACTCTAGATCTCTTTCTCCTGCTCGATCGCTCGCTCCACCTTTCTCACGTGATCTCCACTCTCGCTCGGTCTCTCTCTCGGCCCCCCTCTCTTTTTCTCAGGCTTTCTTTCTCTCTTTCTCCTTCTTTCTTACTTTTCGTTTCTTTGTCTTATCGTTTACAGCCCACAAGACCCAGCGTCTCAAGCCTTCGAAACCCTTCTAGAAACCTCTCCTCAAATCCCCCAAACACAATTAGTAGCTTATATTATATTAGATAAAGCTTAGATAGTATCTTACTCATATATAGGATATATCTCATATACCATATCTTATCTAGCTATTATATATGGTAATCTATTATCTTATATTATATTATATAGTATATGCATTAGCTAAAGCCAAATGTCAAATATGCCCTTTAATTTATAAAATTACTAAACCAAGAAACCCCTTTTTAACCACTTAAATGTCCCAAATACCTGTCTAATTATTGATTTGCCAAAAGACCTCCATACCAAAATACCAAACGGCCACCTTAATACCAAATGCAAAATCCTAAATGCATTAAATAAATAAAATTATAGATCTGACCTAGTTTCAAATCGGGTCCTTACAATGGTAGACTTGGGAGATGAATTGGTTTGATGACATTTGGCTACTAATAGAATTATTTAAATTAAAGATGTATCTTCAGCCGTCCTTGAGATGCTTCTCTTCTCCATTTTGTTTAATTATTTTTCTTTTTGTGTGTGACGGATAATAATAAGATTTTATTATGAAAACAATAAATGAGGTATAGATAGGCAAAACTAGATGGTGACCAAGACAAGCAGATTATAGGCAACTAAAGGCTGAAAATGCAGTTTTTTTGTTTTTTTTTTTTAGGAGTTTAAATTGCCATCTTTCACAAGGGCATTTGTAACCTATTTGGCCTCCATGAGGATGGTAAAAAAAAAATACAAATGCTCTTCCATACAAATGAACTTTATCGCATACTTTCATATGAGGGCCACTTTGGTCTTCAATAGACATGCCAATTCCATCTCATATGACATTCCTTGATTTTCTCTCTTATTGGACTACCATGAACTGGGCAATGATGATGATGATAATGGTGATGATGATGATACTGATGATGATGATACTGATGATGATGACGATGATGATGACTAGACTGTCTAAACTTCCTCTTATGTACTTATTCCAATTCTACTATTTCTTGTCACTCTACAAGAAACTAAAAGAGGTATGAAATTAGAAGAGGATAATATTATTGTTTTCTTTTCAATGGGGTTTAACTATTCTTGTTATTTATTTGATAATAATTCAAGAATAATGCATTCAGCCTAATCATGATGTTGAATTTTTGTGCATACTTGCACATCTGCGCCATACAAGAAGACCCTGCATTAGGAAGATGCACACATGAGGACAAAAGGAAGGAAGAACTAAAGCTTGAGTGAAGATTGTGGCTGTGGATCAAAAGTGGGCGACTGTGAGAAAGAATCATTCAGTTTTCTATGAAACAGAAAAGTTTCATTTCACGGTTGACCGTGAGGAATGTCATGACCATGAGAGAGAATCATTCAGTTTTCTGAGAAACAGAAAAGTTTCATTGCCACGTGAGTTTTTTTGGTTAGTGTCGTATTAGGTTTTTAAGGGTGTTTTAGTCCATTAGAAGTAGAGTTAAGTTAGGGTTTTATTAAGTGTTATAAATAGTTGTAAAGGATTTTTCTAAAGATTATGATGTTTATAAATGAATGAATGAAAAAAGCTTTGAAGAGTGGTTCTTCTTCTTCCCGTGATGGTTTGGTGTGAGGCCAGTCAATTCTTCTTGATTCTCTTCTCCAATTCTTCTTTGATTTCTATACCTTATTTTGAAACCCTAATACTGAGTGTTCCCTAATTTTCTTTGCACAAATCCTTAAATAGCTGTTGCTTGTTGGATACACTTCTTTATCACAGTAATTCCTTGAGTTGTGTAAATCCCAATTGGTTGAAACCTAATTCTTATTTCAACAAATGGGAACCTTCTACTCTACAAACCTAAATTAATTTGTTGTAATTAGGGTTTAATTTAACTCTTTTGAGCCGTACATCTTTTCAAACTCTAAATGGAAATTAAAGACGCCCCTATTGGTTGTCATTTGATGCCCCTAGGCTAGAGGTAAACCGAGTTCTATCTTTAGAACTCTAGTTTCCATTTTAAAGGGATTATTGTGCCTGATTTAACACTAGTTGGAACTATGCCTAATCACTTGGATGTAATACCGCAATAATTTTATTAATTTTAGCATATAATTTATGGGATAATGGCTCTTGACCGACATTTAAACACCATAGCGGATTTAAAATGATCGTATAGCATTAAAATTAGATTCATAATCTCACACCATTCAAGTGTGATTATCATTATGCCATGTGGTAAACATCTTTAATCAATCTAAGTTGTCCAAGTAGCAATCTATCATTTAAACATGTCTCAACCCAAAGAAACATGCCTATAATTGAATGTGAACCATCTGATTGATGAACTCTAATATAAGCCATTAGAACTGAAAACAATGGTTGATATTAAAGTCCACATATCGGATGGTTTAAATCTCCCTAAAACACCATTTTTGGACTTGTTTTCCCTTCAATATATGATCGATCACTTTGACGGTACAGATTATTGGTGCATATTGGTGTGCATGGAGAGTTTGGTGCATGTGTGAGTTTGGTGTGTGTGTGTGTGTGCGCGTGTGTGTGAGTTTGGCGTGAGTGGGTAGATTATTGACGGACAGGATATGTTCTTTCCTCCTCTTCTACCCCTACAAAGCACTTTTCTCCTATATCTGATATTCCAGATATGAAAATGGTGGTCATGGTGGCCATGGTGTTGTTCCACTCACTGTATGTTCTTTTGCTTTCGAGCGGGACATGATTACTCGACGTGCTTCTAGCTTTATGGTTTCCCTCCTCGCCAGGGACCCTCTACTGTTTATGTTGTTGATGTTAGATCCAAATTGTTGATGTTGAGGCTTTCACTATGCCTACATGTGACTTATTTGCTCTATAGGCCGAGCCGAACTCGCCAATTTGTGTGGGTGTCCTCATGTTTCTCAACCTGCTCCACCTCCTGCGCCGAGTACCTCATTTACCTACTCTGCAGCTATGTCCATACCACCATCATCCTCATCTCCCCGGATCATTAATTCATTTGATCATATGTCTGGAGAGTCCGTTTTATTTTCCTATGCTTCTCTTCTATCTACTCCTAGGCAGGTGCATATAATTAATGGCTTTGTTATCCCTATCACTAGTCAAGTAAGGTTACCCGATCAGCCGATCTATCTCTTTCAAATATTATGCATGTTCCAAATCTTAAAGCTAATCTCTTATCAGACAGTAGTCTTACCAAGTCCTTGAATTGTTCCATAACCTTTTTTCCTACTCATTGCATTTTACAAGACCTGACTATGAGGAAAACTTCTAGCATGAGGTTTGAGCATGGTCACGTATACTACTTTGGCTCTAAGAGGCCTAAGGCTGCTTTTATTTTGTCTTCCTTTCCGGCTACTGTCAGTAACAGGACTTTAGATCTTTGGCGGGGCCAACTTGCAGAGTTTGTGTTATCTCTTTCCAAAATTTAAAAATGTTTCTATTTGTTTTAAAATCTAATGTGAGACATGCCATCTTTCAAAGCATAGTAGATCCTCTTTCATTTCACATCATACTCATAGTATTTTTTGTTTGACCTTATACATAGCTATAAATATTATGTGATTTTTATTAATGAACATTCTCGATGCACATGGGTATACTTACCGAAATCTAAAGATGGGAACACCTATATCATTCCCTCTGCCATGAATCATATTCAATTTGGGAAGACCATTAAGGTTCTCCACTCTGATAATGGTGATGAGTACATGTCTTCAACATTTTAGGATCATCCCAGCAAGGGTAGGACATAACACAAATTTGTGTGGCCTTATACCCCAGCATTGCGGAGCGTAAGAATAGGCACCTCATGGAAGTGACTCGTTCACTTCTTCATGACATGCAAGTTCCTAAATCTTACTAGTCCATGGCTTTGCTTACTGTTACGTTTCTCATAAATCGTATACCCATCGGCATTTTAAATGGCCAAACTTCTATGTGTATCTTGAGGCCTAGAGTCTCCTTGTTTTCTGTTGAGCCTCGTACCTTTAGATGCACTTGCTTTGTTCATGATCTTCGCATCTAAAGGCAGAAATTATATGATAAGGCAATTCGATGTATTTTTGTGGAAAATTTTGGCGTGTCAAAAGTGTATAGTTGTATAGGTGTTATGATCCCAAGAGGCCAAAACTAGGAAATTATTCAGTATTATGGATGTGTCTTCCTTTGAGGATACTCCATACTTCTCTTCTCAATTTTCCACTCCTGGGGTACCTACATGGTTCTTCCGATCCCTACTAAGCCCATACAGAGTATTCCTACTGAGCCGACTCCCTCTCCTACGGAGCCTACTATTTCTGATGATCGATTGCCTATTCATCTCACATATCAACGTTGCAATAGAAATGTGGCTCCTGCTTCTGCACCGCTGCCAGTGACTTGGAGTCAGTGCCCTCAAGTATACCTGCACCACTTCTCATTTGCATTCTCCCACTACTATTATTGTTCCCTCTACTACTGATGATCTTGATCTTCCTATTGCTCATTGTAAGGATAAGAGAAGTTGTGTCACTCCTTATCCCATTGCTCAGTATATCTCTTATCATGGCCTTTCTCATTCTTATCGCGTTACCCTTGAAAAAGCTTCTACAGTCTCTGTTGCTCACTCTTTAAAGAAGCTCTAAAGATTCCTTATGAAGTACTGCTATGAGGGAGGAAATGGCTGCTCTTGAGAAGCATATGTGATAGGACTTGGGAACTTGTTGATACTCCACCGAATACACATGTTGTTGGATGCAAATGGGTATTTGCCTTGAAATATCATGATGTTGGGACAATTGACAAATACAAGGCTCGATTGGTTGCAAAGGGGTTTACTCAAGTTTCTGGTTTGGATTATACGGCTACATTTACTCCTGTAGCGAAGCTCACATCTCTTCGAGTTCTAATTTCTCTTGCTGCACACCATCATTGGCCTCTCTATCATCATGATATGAAGAACACGTTTCTTCACGAGCAGTTGGAAGAGGAAATCTAGATTGTCATCCCCACCTGGCTATCAACTTAAAGGGGAGTATTCGTGAAAAGTGTCGGCTTCTCAAATCCATTTATGGATTGAAGCAATCTCCTACGGCTTGGTTCCATCGCTTTAGTACTGTTGTTCTCACCATGGGTAATGCGATCCGAAAAGTGAAAAAAAATGTGATGATGGAGGGTAGTAGTAAAATCGAGTTAGTATCGAGATTGAAGGGATTGTACGGTACTTTCAAGAGGAAATTACGAGCTGCTGTGAGGAACTGGTTGCAGGTTCAGAAGAGGCCCAAGAAGGGGCAGGTGCAGGAGAATAATGAGCAGAAAAGAGATTCAGATTTCACAAAATTTGAGGGCAGAGAGTGGGCCCATAACAGAGTTAACATATGGCCAGTTATGGGATATTTTATGGGCTGCAACTGGGCTTTAAATAAGGCCCATACAGAGAATAAAAACAAGTCACATGATAACTTAAGTTGTCACGTGAACTGAAAAAGGAAAAGTTTTAGATTTCAAGTCATGTTATTGCTGCTAGAGTTTTACCATAACAGGAAGGTTAAAACTTACTAAAATTGTGGTCACATCTACGATAAAAGAGAGGTCGAAAATCACAAAACAGCTGGCATTTAAATCTCCTTAAATATCTGTGATGCAGCTGAATTAGAGAACTAAGAATGCAATCCAAAAAAAATTTATGCGAGAACCCTATCCAAAGAAGGAAATAAATCCTTTGACCTGTCCAGAAAAGTTGGCTTTCTTTTTTAGTTTTGTAATCTTTAATTTATGTGGATCTAGATTAGTGAGAAGTAAGTAAATAGTACAAGCAGTTTCTAGTTGTGGATATATCTAAGAATCCTAGGTCGAGTAGGAGTTTAAACTGGAAATAGAAGTAAATTAGAATTTACCTTTTCTTTACATCTTTATATATATTTAAGCAAAGATACTGAGATCAGAGTTAGTGAATAAAGTTTATTTTTTTGTGTGAGAACGTGGGTCTCCTCTTGGGTTCTTTAGAAACCTCTTAATGTTGCCTCTTTTTCTCTCTCTTCTTGTTAGATCATTTGCTAAATAAGGTGAGTAATATATTAAATTCTGAATTTTATTATTTTCTTTTCTCCTCTTTTCCATGCTACATCAATGGGGTTTACAAGGTGTCACTCCGATCATACATGCTTCATTCACACTACTACTGTTGGGCTACAAGCTATCATGATTGTTTATGTTGATCATATCATCATCACAGGGGATAATACTGCATTTATAGCACATGTAAAGGTTGGTCTGTACAAGCCTTTGATGTAAAAGATTTAGGTTTTCTTCAATTCTTCTTGGGTATTGAGATTGCTAGATCTGCTCAGGTATTTCTCTCTCCCAGAGACAGCACTCGCTGGAGTTATTGAAGGACAGTGGCATGCTTGGATGTAAGCTAGCTAGGTCTCCTATGGACCTAAGCATTACCCACATGCGGATGTTAGAGCCCTGCTACCTAATCCTTCTAAGTGTCAGCGTCTTGTTGGAAGGCTCATCTACCTTACCAACACCCGTCCTAATTTGGCATTTACAGTTTCTTTGGTGGCTTAGTTCATGCATACACACAGGATTCCTCATATGGTTGTTATTCATCGGATCATCCGTTATATTAAAGCCTCTCCCGGTCGTGGTCAGGATATTTTTGTCAAGTTGGGCATGAAAGATATCTATGCACCAGCTTGAGGGGGAGTATTGGCGAATATTGATGTGTGTGGGTAGAGTGTACCACTTAAGGGCATGTGTTAATATGTGGTGTGTAGTAATATATTGCTATCAATAGTCTATAGGCTAGTTGGGGTTCCATTCAACCTTAATTAGACCATTCTATTCTCTAACTCTCTTCTCTCTCTTTCCTCTTCTTCTTCCTCTAACCTACAAACTATAACCCTGAAGTCAACTTAGATCACCCACATCTGAAACCATTGATGGTGTGATCATTTCAACACAATTTTAGTGTTTAAATGACAGTTAGGAGAATCAGGCCCTTAATTTATTGTTTCTGTTGCTCTTGAATTCTAAATTAATTTCAGCAAAGTTGCTCTGTCCTGCATCGATCTCCAAAAGGCCCTCTTAACTGCAGTGAAAGCACCATGATCCCAACCAGCCAAGACCTCCCCACAAGATCTCATCCAAAGGTAATTAATTAAGCGTAATTCAAATTAAAATTTTACTTGGGAACATACTTTATTACATGCACAATAGTTTGTTCTAACGCTTATAAGAATATGCAGTAGCATTGGGAATAAGCTACTCTATTTCAATATCAGGTTGTATTAGGTAGAGGTAGCTGAGGGGTTTGTAGAGTTTAAAGAGTTGTAACCTTAATTATTTATGTATGAATAGGAGAAGTGGAGAAGAAATGTAAAAAAGAAAAGCTTGAAGGAATAAATCTGTTGAGATACCATATAACTGTTACATAATAAACAAGCCAGAGAAAAAAACAGAACAGAAAATTTAGCAGATTCAAGGAAGTTAGGCCTCCCAGTTGATCGGATTCAATGTGATCACCCTCCCAAACTTAAGCAAAACAATAATTCTCATTCCTTGAAAATAATCCTACATTCATCCATGTATTAATTGTTATTGCTAAGGCAACACAGAATCCTACATTCATCACATTTTCTTATTTTTAATATATATCCTATTTGGTGGTGAGGAAGGATAATAGCATTTCTCATGTTGCACTGTTCTTGGTGGGGGACACACTTGGGACTTTAGACTACGCCATAATTTAAGCGATGATGAGATTGTATTTTTTGCATTTCTTCTTGCATACATTAGCCCATGTATGCCAAATCAGAATAGGGTGAACAAAAGAACTTGGACAGTCCGTAAGAACAGTGTTTTCTCTGCCAAAACTTTCTCTGAGTTTTGGTGTTGGCAGCCAGTTGTCATCCTGATTGGATAACATTATGGAAGGGATGTGCACCTCCTAAAGTGCTATTTTCAGTTGGACAGCAGCTTGGGACAGAATTTTAATAATAGATTAACTAATTAAAAGGGGTATAAATAGACTTGTTTGCGTGATGTGCTCATAGAAGGAAGAGTGTCATCTTTTGGTGAATCGTGAGGCAGCTAACAATATGTAGGGGGGCTCATCATATCGCCACTTCAGATAGATGGTGCTTCCCCATTTCATGTGCTGGGGGGGGGGGGGCACGGGCATCTCTGACCCCATATATGGCTGTTATCCGGGCAATTTGGCTTGACAGGAATGAAACAACTTACGGGGGTCGGAGCCAACTGCTATGGTGGGAATTTCCCTAAAGGAGTGCATCCTTAATTGGGTTGTAGCTATGGTTGAAAATCTCGTCTAATACCGGTACGTACAAGGCGATACGTACCAGTATTGGAGGTCACCGGTACGATACATTCAAAGTACCGTACTGGTGCATTCCATATGTCCTGGCAATGTACCAGGCAATACATACCAATGTATCGTCCGATACGTACTGGTTTTGAGCCGGACGATTCGTACCGGAAAACCAGTATTTTAACCCATGGTTGTCACATATAGGTCTCTTCTTCTGATTCAAGAGAGAGTATTGCCGATCTTTGAATAACATGGAGGAAACAAAACATATGCATCTGTAGTATAGCCTTGTCAGGCCTTAGGGGCAGCTTTGGTTTGGTATCTTTGTCGGAGCCTTTTGTGTTTTGTGCTTTCTATATGGGTGGGAGGTAGTATTTGGGGTGCTTTAGTAGCTTACTTAGCTCCCTTTCCCCTTCTTTTCTACCTTTTGTTTCTTTAATAAATGTTGCTTATTATCAATAAGAAAAAAAGGATGATTCTTATTCTAAACTATGACCGAAGATGCTAAGGATAAGGATGGAAAGTAATATAGTGCTAGTTTTTTAACAAAAATAAAAGTCCCTAAGTTAGCCTTGTGGGTGCATGCGTGAAAGTCCCTGCGGTCAAAGTCACACGATTAATAAGGGTCACAACATCTTTCTCAAAGTGTAGTCCTTCATAATGTTATAGTTTCAACATTTTTTGCTATTTAATTCATTCTTTTTTTTTGTTCATATCTCTAATTTTTCATTGGTTGATTTTAGGCTCATAGTTTTGACTATGGTTTGAGAAATAGGTCGGGTGCTTGGCTACAGTAATATAGGTTGCCTGCGTCTACCCATATGACATAAAATATATACCTGAAAATTGATATTAATAAGATCGATATCGGCATGAATCTACCAAAGTATGCAGAATCACGATCTAATCTTCAAAATAAAATGTAGGTTAAAAGCCCAAATATAAAATACATTAAAGACACATATAATTTACCTGAAATTAAGCTGTAAAATGGCATATTCTTAACAAAAAACAGAGAATCAAGATATAGTAGGTAAAATAAAAATAAAAAATCAAGGTTTAAAAACCCTACTATTGAATACATTTAAAAGACCACCAAAAAGAAAGCAACAAATGAAATCCCATGTCAAATTAAGTATGAAAATTGCATGTACCCATTACAACTTTTTGACGTATCTGAAAAAATGCCGACTCCTGATACCATTTCACAAGAAAAATAATAACAATAATATGACTAACAATAATATGACTATTAATCTTAATAAAAATTAAAAACAGATCATACAGAGTGCACAAGGCTCCCGCTTTCAGCAGGGTCTGGGAGAGGTATAGATGGTAGGCAGCCTTACCCCAAGACTCAAACCTGAGACCTATCGCTTTGGGCAGATAACACGTGCCATCGCAGCAAGGTCCGACCTCTTTTTAATCTTATTATTAATTACAACAATTATGAGCAATTAGTTGCAGTTAAGCTCGAATCTCACTGGAAGAATATTAATACTAATAACAATAATAGCAACAACAATAATTGTAAACCACCACAATATCACTTGAAATTAAGCTCCAAGATAGTAAAATCTCACCAAAAAATGCAGAATCAACATATAATCGTTCAAAACAAGTAAATAAATAAAATATTAAAGTTAAAAATAAATAAATAAAAATAAGAATTTAAAAACCGTAATATTTAAGGGTGGGGAAAAAAAAGCCATTCCCACTTGAGAATGGCATTTACCATTACAACTCATTCCATGTATCTGAAAAGTACAGAATCATTATATCATTTCACAATAAACACCAACGAAAAAAAAAAAAAACTAGGTCAGAAACCCTAGACTATAAATATGATATTAGCCGCCCAAGTAAATTTAGAATCGGTAGTTCTAACTAATTAAGCTTGAAAAAGAAAACATTTAATACAAATAAAGATGAATAAAATAATGTGTGGAAATATTTAAAAAATAGTAAATAAAGTAAAAGTCGACTGACACCTAACGGTTTTCGGATGGTCGCCTGACTCGGGATCCATGGTGAAGGCGATTGGTGAGCACTTGATCTGCAAATAAATTAAATAAAATGGGAAGGCGGGAACAAAAGGTCAAAAATATGAAATAAAAAATAAACAAGGATCCCTTATAAAGCTTACATAAAAAAAAATAACAATTGGTTATAGGGTTGGAGAATAGAAATGGGCACGCGGCGCGGGGTTGGGTTGCAGAATAGAAGCGCCGCTAGGGTTCTCTTTACTTTGGGGCTTTTTATAGCATGGTCTACAGGACCACCAAAAGAAGATGTTGCCCCTCATTTCTACAAAGGTATGGGTCGGGTCAAGTCAACCCGACCAGTGTTGGGTTTGGGTTCAGATTTCTTGCCTGTAGAGTCAGGTCACGTTGAAAAACCCGGCCTATTTATTAAACGGGTCGGATACGGGTTTTGAGGTTTTTTACTTAAACTTGAGCTGGCCCATTTTTCTGCTGAACAGACCGACTCAAACCACGTTAGTGATTTATTAAACAAGTCGGGTTGGGCACAGGGTGACTCCAAATTGACTCAAGCCCGATACGTTTGCACCCCTAGTTATAAATATGAGACGACGATGGAGTGGCACTTATTTGGACTTTGGGCTCAGCCCAAAACGACATCTCGGGAGCGAGAGGTAAATGGGCTCGTTTATATGCTTCAATAAAATAGGAGCGTTACATGTGTCACAAGATTATTGAGGTACTGAGCTTGGGCCCATAGTACAATGGGAGGTTGGCAATATTGCAAACTCAATATCCAAGGTTGAGCCCATCATAAGAAGAGCAATTCATCCAATCAATTTATTAAAGAGTACCTTTATTTTCACTCACAGATTCTTTTCACCCACCGATATAAGTGGGTTCAAGCTTGAGGCAAATTGATTCTTTCCTTCCACCCACATATTCACTTCCATTTTCTAACGTTCGAATCCACCTACCGAAATCTTTAGCATACACCCACATCGTCTTCTTCCCTCTTCCTCTTCCTGCTTGCACCATATTTGAATCAAACACACTCACATCGTCTTCCATAATCGTCTCTTCGCGTTGTGCAACATTAGGAATGGTTTCCGTGGTTGTACGAACGTTTTTTAGACTCATGGCTACATACTGAAATCGTCTTTCCCAATCTTTTTCTCGTGCTGCAAGAACATAAGCAACGGACGAACTCTATACCCACACCTGTGAAGAAATCCTCTGAGTTCTTGTTAGGATTTGTGGGGCAACAACAGTCAACTTTTCGAGGTATTTTCAATTTTTTAGTTGATTGTTCAACATATTTAGTTGATTGTATTGTATACTCATATAAGGTTCGTTGATTGTTCAATATATTTAGTTGTTTTTATATTTTGAGTACCTTTAAATCCACCAAACAAATCTTTGAGTTCACCCACAGTAAAACACATTAATTTGGTTGAACTCAAAGATTTGGTGGGTGAATTTGAATGTACTCATTTTTTGTTGTGGTTCTAAACCAACCGTTGATGATATGATTGGATTGATAAGGGGTGTGTGAAATGGATGATTTCCGTAAACGGCCTACGACTTCCTATAGAAGAAAGCGTATAAAAGCCCGAATCGAAAGAACATCCGAAGATATATCTTTTAAAATTGATGTTGATAATTCAGGGAGTTTAGCAATAGTTATTGAAGTTGTATCTGCAGCGACAGTGATATCTGAAAAAAAAAAAAAGAGTGGAAGAAGAGAGAGTGGAGGAGGGGAAAATATTAGAAAAGAGAGTGGAAGAGGTTATTGGAGAGGGTAGTATGAATGATGTGGCAGTAGAGGGGAGGGTGGGTGATGTGGCAGTAGGGGGTGAAGTAGCTGAGAGAGTGGAAGTGGGTGAAGGTGAGGGAGCTAAGAGGGTGGAGGAAAGAGTGGAAGGCGAAGAAGAAGCAATTGGACCTTCGAAAAATAAGATAAAAATGAAAGAGGTCGACGTTGAGCCAGCCCAAATTAAAGTCGAGGATAATGTGGCACCATTTCCCGGAGGCCCTACAGACACTTCGCTTCTAAGATGGTATAGAAACCATGTTGCCCACGATCTATGGGTTAACAAAGTAAGCAACAATATTCAATTCATGTAATACATTTATCATTTTCATTTAAAATATGTGTACATAATTACAAATTTCTTACTAATTTTATTGTTGGTTGATGTAGGATCGAGAAACACTTTGTTGCATCCAACAATCAGTCAAACTCGATGCCTAGTCCATCGTTCAAATGTCTCGCAAATTTAAAAGTAGGATAAAGATGGTAGGGTTTTGATTGCTGGCTAGGGTTACATTTAGGACCATCAACCATGTCTGAGTATCTGTCTTGGTTGAGAGATGGCTCCCTGAAACAAATAGATTTCACTTTGTTATCGGTGAGATGACTATCACTCTCAACGACGTGAAGCATCTCATTGGCTTATCTGTAGTCAGTAAGGCACTTGTTACAAACTCTTACAGTATAGCTGAATTGGTAGTAATGTGTGTTCAAACATTTGGTATTAGTGCCGACGATGTGATAAAAAAATTAAATCACAAAGGATGTAAGGGAAAAACTTTTCACTTAGAATGGTTGCGTGCTCGTTTGAGCCAGATACCCAATGATGCATCTGATGATCAGATTGACTGTGCTATGAGGGGTTACATTCTTTATATGCTAGACTGCACAATCCTTGTCAATAAATTAGGCAGTATGGTGTTGGCTCGGTATGTAAAGGTGTTGATCGACCTAAAGACCATTGGGGACTATGTGTGGAGAGCAGCTGCACTCGCTTATCTTTATAAGCAGCTGGGCATCGCATCAGGAAAGAAGGTCGTGTAAATTTTTGAACTGTTTACGTTGATTGAGGTATACAACATTGGCATAGCAATGTCTTACTAAATTACATTTCTAATATTTAATAAATAATTGATGTGTGTTGTTGTTAAACTATATTTTTATATTTTCAGGCGTGGAGCTACGAGCACCTAGCTCTTGACCATCCAACACTTATCCAAAAGTTGTTTGATAAACTTTCTTTGGCCTTTAGATGGCAGCAACCTTCTATTTAACCCGCTCATCCTAAATCAAAGTTGGTTCTTTTACGTGAAGCATTAGATGACTTACTAATGGATAAGGTATTATCATAATTAGTTATTTTACGTGAACCTATATAATTATAATAACTCTCTCTCTATCGTACAGATTATTTGAGATCCATATTGTAAGATTAGATCAGTGTATTCGTTTACGCCTATGACATTTTACACCAGATGTCTGTTTTGTTTTGACATCGTCGAGCCGTACTACCCAGAGCGGGTGTTGAGATAGTTGGGGCACGTGCAATCAATTCCTCTGACACCAATAGCACCTGCAGAAGGGAGTATTAGAGGAAGAACTGTGAAGACATACACCATACATTATCGAGCTTATCCGAAAAACTTTGAACATCATCGCAGTCACCAATTATCCATAGAGGATCGTGCTGCTCTAACGTTTAGTGGAACCACTGTGGATGGTTATATGGAGTGGTACAAGAAGTCCTCACATTTGTGCCTCGTAGACCCCAACCATCGCAGGAGTTTGAGGCCATCCCAAAGTAGAGATGATGTCGACGTTGTCTCTGAGGGATGGGTATGCATTTGTGTTATTTTGATGTCTCTCATTTTTAACTGCTACCATATACAAAAATTTATATAATGTCTAATGCTCATTTTGAATACAACGACATCACAGAGATAGGGCGTTGATGCTATTAGAGGATTCGACAGCTGTCGGTACAAATCAAGACATCGGATACTTGATCAAGGTCATGAAGAGGGTACATGATGAGCCTTGATTCGACTTGCCCTCCTCACAGGTTCCTACCTCAAGTAATGTATCCCCCGTCACTGAAATCACTTCAACACCACGCCGATCCACTTCAACACCACGCCGATATCCTCCTCGGAAAGTGAAGGAAAAGTTAAAGTGATATGGCATATAGAGTTTTTTTGTATATGTATATTTCTTGAAGAAATCAATTTTTGTATATTTCTTGAAGAGAAAGTTGTGTATTGTTTGAAGATATCACTTTTTGTTATAAATACAGATAGTGCTGTCAGTTGACCTGTTAGTGAGGCTTATAATTGGATGAGTTTCCTTATCTTTCTTAATTTCTTGTGTATTATTACTTGAAGGTATCAATTTTTTGTGTAAATAAAGGCATTATTGTCAAGTTGACTTGTTAGTAAGACTTGCAAATGTCTGAGCACTTTTAAAGTTACTTTGTAACCATAGAATTGAAACATCTTTGTTTGAGCATTTTCCCAATCCCACCATACCCAAATGAATCTTTGAAAAACTCATTAACCACACATTACAAACAGAATGAGAAAAGAAGAAATAGGGGATATTGCGCTACACACTCTAACATAATAACACCTAAAAACGCCATAAAATTATGGTTGGATTATCAGCTTCATATCCTTCCTTTAAGAACTCGATATTTTCAGCTTTGCAAGTCATTTTCACCAGAAATAAAACTTCCTATTTGAACCCTCAAATCAGACAATCAAGCATGCTCCAAATTAATCAAGCGTGTGTGTGATTGAATTTGATAGAAGAAAGTGTTAGTGGTGTGAGGAACAAAAAATAAAAATAAAAAAAGTGTCAGTTGTCATAGAAAATTCAAAAAATAAATTTGATATTGACGGTGGGATCCCACTGTCAGAGCAGCAAAAGTGACTGCAGCCACACACCGTCGGAGCCCAATATTTTTCCTGGCAGTGGATACCCACTGTCAGTTGTAAACTAGTGACAACACGCATGACTGGAGTTCAACCTATGATGCTCTGTGGTGGGTGTCTGTTGTCACTAGTTTACAACTGACAATGGGTACCCACTGTCAGGAAAAATATTAGGCTCTGACGGTGGGTGCCCACTGTCAGACCCAAACAAGTGACAGTAAGCATGCACCGTCAGGGCATCAGAAGTTGAACTCTAGTGACCACCATTAGGGCATCAGAGTTTGAACTCCAGTCACTAGAGTTCAACCTCTGATGCCCTGACGGTGGGAGCTTGCTCTTACTAATCTACACCTGACAGTGGGCATCCACCGTCAGGAGAAAAATGGGAGTCTGACAGTGGGTGTTTGCTGTTAGTTTCCCTCACTAACAATGGGTTTCCACGGTCAGAGCCAAATTTTTTTTGGAGACAACAGGCACCCACCGTCAGACCATCAGAGGTTGAACTCCAATGAGCATCCTTACTAGAGTTCAACATCTGATGGCCTGACGATGGGTGCTTGCTGTCTCCAAAAAAAATTTGGCTTTGACGAGGGGTGCTCACTGTCAGGTGTACAGCAGGATCCTACTGTTAGGGTATCAAAGGTTGAACTTTAGTCAACCTCTGATGCTCTGACGGTGGGTGCCTGCTGTCACCTGTTTGGGTCTGACAGTGGGTACCCACCGTCAGAGCCTAATATTTTCCCTGACGGTGGGTATCCATCGTCAGAGGCTTTTTTTTAAAAAAATTGTGATAGTGGGCTCCCACAATCAGATCCAATAGACTGACAGTGGGTGCCCACCGTCAGGCCATCAGAGTCTTGAATTCATGTGAGGAGCCTCACAGGAAATGAAACTCTGATGCACTGACGGTGGGTGCTTGTTGTCAACTGTTTGTATCTGACAGTGGGCACCCACCGTCAGACCCACATAACTTTTTTTTTTTTTAATCATCACTAACACTTCTTTGTTTTTGATAATCCAACCACACTTTTATGGGCTTTATGTTATTGGTGAATCATGGAATAGTCGAATCAGATAATAGCCTTTCACTTTACAAGATTAGAGTGACTTCATTTGGTAAAAGGGGGCTCATTGAGGCATAGTCTACAGATCTTGACAAAAAGGTTTGTAAAAAAATACTATCTCTGTCATATGGTTTAGCACACTCAATTGTCGAATTCGATAATAGCCTTTCTCTTAAACTATGTTCTAAGGCCAACTTCTCATGTGCAAGTAATGATTATTTTATTAATTTATTTATAATACAATCACCAAACAGTATTATGATGTCTATATTATTGTTATGTGAAGTAAAAAGGATCCCACATAACTTGACTTATGTACATAGTTAATAGTTTATATTTAAGAGGTAAAAGGTTTGATTTGCATGGCCATATAGAATATTATTAAACAATTTGTTCTATTTGCACCTACCGAATTATTAAGGGCACCTATGAAAATCATTGGCTACTTCGAATCAGATGAGAGAAAGAGGCTTTCGAACAAATCTTAAAATCATGGACTTAAAATCAAACAAGGTAGATACAATAGAGTCAAAGGCTATTATCTGATTACCAAGTCTTTCTTTTAAACTATTCTCTAAGGCCAACTTCTCATGTGCAAGTAATGGTTATAGAAATTGGTGGATAAAGAATCATAAAAAATAAATAGTTTATTTTCACTATTTATGAATATGCACAACCCCCAAATAAAAAAACTATCAATCGAGGTCAACCACCGGATAATCTTCGGTCATAAATTTTTCACCATCATTGCTAGAGTTGAAGTTCTTCGATCGTTTTGTGAACTGAGCTGCACAATCATCTCGGTATCGCTTCTATACAGTCGTCAATGATGGAATGAGACTATCTTTAATCAAGGTCACTAGCACGAAGTGACAGTCGTTCACATGAGCAATGCAAATCACCTTATTTGTTGTGTCTGCTATTATTCATAATAGAAAAAATGTCATACAAAATCGGGTGCTAAGGACTAAAGGGGTACTATAGCATGACGTTATTAGGTATCTCATATCCGACACAGTCATCCAGTAGGCACTCCGAGCATTATCAGTCGCCTCCCTTAAAAAGTGATTTGAATGAACGCAATACCCACATATAAGCATTCTCTTTCTCGGATGACATGATCGCGAAACTAACGTAAAAGCTTTTCTGTATAGAGGTCACTTCGATGATGCTCAATACCGAAAGTTCGTATTTATTCATCTTATATGTGCAGTCTAAAACAAACACCTGAGGAAAGATGCTTGCTAGCTCTATCGAATCCGAATGAGTGAAGAAGATGTCGGTCAATTTATCTGTTTTGAGATCTTTACAATGAAAACATACTTATTTGGTTTCTTGAAACCTGAAAATCAATTGTTGGAGGTGAGTCCTCCCTTCTCTCTCAGTCAACCGCATTGCACGTCTCGCATTGTAGATGGCTTGAATGGTTGAATAATTTTTCGAATGCTATGCAATATGTGACTAGGCTTTACCCCAACAGTTGACATCTATTTTAAAATCTCTCTCTTGTTTTCCTTCAACCGTCCCGCATACGAATGACCTTCCCCAAATTGCCCCGGGGGTGGTTGTGAACTCCGCAAACTACATCCAACTTCTATACAGAGCCACCTTGTTTAATCTCCGTTCTTCGTAATGAGAACGGACAACTTGACTTTTTTGTAAAAGTTTTTCTCGTTACTAGGGTCTTCAATTGTCCCTTCTTACAATTACGAAAGTTGTCTGCTCTCTCGCAAGCCAACTTTACCTTGACACTGCGACCTTGAAATCTCTTATCGGACATCTGTATTATTAGTACAGTTCCCGCTTTATTTGCGACATCGCGAGCCCACACTATTATTTCCTCGTGGGTGCTCAATAACTGATTTGGGATCATAAGGAGGATAAGGTCCGTATTATGTGCTTGCGTGTCGTCCACCTGAATATAATAACATAACATTCAAATCAAAACATAATTACTATTGAAATGAACAAACTTATGCACATAATCAAAACTTAGAGACAATGCTATTTAAAAACATACTCTCGTAACTTACTTTGAAATCCTCAAAGATTCTTTTGCAATCCTTTTTTAACCAAAGCCAATCTATTATGAATCAAAGTTAATGCATTAAAAATTAAAAATATATATTACTCTTCCATAAATAAATTCAATATAAAAATAGAATGGAACCTACCGAACTATTTTTTATTAATGCATAAAAACCCTAAGTTTACTTAGATTGAAAAATTATATAATGAAAACTAATACAAATAAAATAAAAAATAATGCAAATAGATTGAAAAATAATCCTTTTACAAAACCCTAAATTTACTTAAAATGAAAAATTATATAATAAAAACTAATACAAATAGAACGAAAAATAATGGAATTAAAATGAATACAAATAGAATGAAAACTAATGTAAATAGAATTCAAAATAAGTTCACTACTACTACCAAACCCTAAGTTTACTTCGAATGAAAAATAATATAATAGAAATTATATTATTATAGAATGAATAATAATAGAATGAAAATGAATACAAATTGAATGAAAAAAAACTCATTTACTTGTACAGGAGGTTGTGATTATGTCCGATGGAGTTGGGTGAACTCTAGATCATCATCATATGATAGCAACTCTTCGGAGCTATCATCCACGTCCTTCAAACTCATATCGAAACTAAAACGAGAGGAATAAGGAAGTATGTGGGTGTACCGAAAGGAAAAAAAAAAGACAGTCGTGGGTGTCGAACTAAGCGAAGAAGAACGAACGTGAGAGCGTGGGAAATGCTCGATGTTCAAAGAGGTCATAGCGCGGGAACGAGAGGAAGAAGAAGTAGAGCAGCTCGAGAGCGTGAGATTTGCATGCATGAATAAGTAGGTGGAAATAAAGGAAATAGTGGGTGTATTTGGCTCACAAATTTCAGGGAGACTTTTTTATTTTTTTTACTTGCACGTGGGAGCATGGGTGGATGGAAAGAATCTGTGGGTGGAAATAAAGGTACTCTTTATTAAAAGCTACTTTTAAAATTTGTGAAAGTCAACTTTTGTGACTGTTCATAAGCGTTAATCATATAATGTCAGCAAGGGTACAAATGGGTCAACAACTTTGACCTGATTACAACCTATCCTCAACCTGGTCCCATAGGTTGAGATTTTGGATCATAAATGGGTCACTTAGACCATTGGGTTAACCCGACCCATTTTTAGCCCTAAATGCCAGTAAGGATTGAATAGAGACCTGCACCATGTGCTGATTTTTAGATGTGAAAATTTTGTAGGGATAGAGCATTTTAAACTTTGACCGCAATTCCATTACAAAAAAAAATGTTGACAGCAATGATAGTAGGAGATTAGCTAGACAGGTACACGATCTATGTACCTAATATAAATTCGGGTTGTATGCGTATGATGATCTTGACCTTACAATCGACCGGCCACTTATTGGATGGACCATAGTTTGATTAGATGTTCATAATTAACCATTGGTTCACTTTTCTTATTTACCGTCCAATAATAAGGCATTGACTGGACTGATTACTGATTTGACGATTTGGATTGAAGGAAACACCTACAAATTACATGCAGAGATGAATGGCTTTGTCATCATCTATAGTTTTTAGGACCATCATATACTTATGGGTAGCTTTAAATGCACCCATTGGATCTTGCTGAGCACCTACACTAAAAACCATTGGTTGCTTTAAATTAGACGATAAATAATAAAAACGAACCACATGTAATTACCACGGGTTTAGTCGGAAAATATGGCTTTGATACCAAATTTATCAAAGTGGGAGAGAGAGTGGAGAAAGAAAAGAAACAAAAACACTGAATCAAACTCTCATATATTGCACATGAAAAACAAGAGGACAAGCCCAACTATTTTAAACTAATAAACAATACTAGTTACACACTATTACAAACTATTACATACACTATTTACTACACTTAGTCAAATATAATGCTAACAAATTAAAGAAAGGCTCACCGATATGGAGGGCTTTCAACCGATACACACGATACACACTTGCAGAAAGAAAACTTAGAAAATTAATTGATGTCTGGACAATCCCCAAGCTATCAGTATTTATAGATTGTATCGGACTTAAGATAGGTTAAAGTCTACAAAAGTAAGGGACACATGTGCTGAATTTAGTGGTTGCAGTTGCTCCGTCCCTTAATAATTGAATTCTGACTCCATTGAATGGGTCATTGGTTGCATTATTGAGCTCTGAGGTCAGTGCATGTGTCATTGGAGACAGCTGGCAATTGTGTAGCCCATTGTGTCCTGTGAATATTTATTGAGCAGCGTATAGTTTGTCAATACCAATATCTTAAAGATATGCATCTGATTCATTTCTTGGTTTTTATTTGATGAATCATTGCATCCCAATATTCTCCTAAGGATGCATTAGGAGTGTCATCTTGAGATTCTCCAACAAGAATTGTGAACTAGTTAGTATCTTTATCTGGAGACATTGGAGTATCTATTGTGTCGGATTTACCAAAGACTTTGAGAAATTGTGTTTTTATAGCTTCGACACATTTTATTTTAAGATCTTCTTCGGATATGGAAGGGTATTTTTTTCTTAAATTTGCTTGAAAGAGTTCAAGGGGATTGGTTGATGGAAGAGATGGAGTTTTGCTAATTTGCAATTTTTTATAAAGAGAAGTATTGATATTGATAGTTTCAATGGTTTCATTGATAGAAAATTTATCCTACCATTGAACCTAAAAGGTTCGTTGTAATAAAGGTATAAGAGAATTCTATTTAATTTGAAGGTTCCAAATTCATAGAAGAATTGAAGAGAGACTTTGGATGCACTATTAGTATCAGAATTTAAATATGGATGGTTAATTACCAATGGTTGATAGGCTGTCAAAATATTAACAGGAAGAATATCACTTGTAAGACCAAATTTGGTTCACCAATTATAAAATCAATTTGATATTCTTATTTGAAGTAAATAAAAACACAGTTTTATTAATCAAGAGTGCTTTTGTTTGGGGTTCATGTAGTAAAAGGCCATTATGAATGATTGAATATAATCCCAATAATTATATGAATGTCTAGAAGTTAACTTCCTGGATTTATTTAAATCAAATCTCCAAATTGATGGTTTCATGATCTTATGGATGATAGCTTTATTGTATAGTATTGGGCTATTTGATCGATTTTTCTCCAAATGATAGAAAATGCCACTGAACCAGTGGTTGTTAATATTGCTTCTGCAATAATACGAGATTTGTTGTCTAATACAGGATATAATAACTGATTGAGATAACGATCTTGTATGGCCCATGGATTTGACATCCATTGCTTGTCTTCTAGTTCTATTACCAGAATGGTTTCATGATATTCTCTTTGGAAATATGTTGGTTATATATTGAGAACCTCTTTTACTTTATTTTTCTTATTTGAGATATTATAACATTTTTGAGTTATTTACCGATTTCTTTGAATTAATTGTCAGAAATTGTAATCATTGGGTCCTCTTGAGGAGGATGACATTGAATTAGATACCCTGTAAAAATTCATGAGTAAGGAAGTCAGGAAAAGAATTGGTTTCTCCTTTGATATATTCAATATTAAAATCAAATGAGGATAATTTAGCTTGTCATCAAGTAAAAATATGTTTAGATGCTAGATTTTTTACAACTTTTTACACTAAAGTCAATTCTTAGTAAAAATGATTGGTTAAGCAAGTCATCCTGAAATTTGAGGATACATTTTACTATTGATAAAATTTCTTACTTAATAGTGGAATAATTTTTCTGAGCATCTTTCTATAGACCAGAAGTATATCTTATTAGTTCTTCCTTCTGTTTAGAAGGATTTACCAGTTTTAATATGCCTCCATAACCAATTTGAGAGACATCAATCTTTAAAATTTTAGATCAATTAGGATTGGCTAAAGAGAGACACGGAATCTACTTTACCTTTAATTTGATTTTGTGAACAACTCAGTGTAGACACCCCATTTTGCCCTCTCGAAATATACAAATTTGTTTGGTCAACCTTTGACCTTTACCCTAACATGGGACCATATGCTGAAACAATAGTATATGACTAGGCACAGGCTGAAACAATAGCTCTGTGGCTCAGGCCCCATAACCCTAACGAGGAAACCGTGCACTGAAATAATAGTACATGGCTGAACGCAGGCTGAAATAATAGCTCTGTGGCTCATATCTCAACATAGAGAGACTATATACTGAAACAATAGTATATAGTCAAAATACAGACTGAAATAATAGTCTTGCATTTCAAACCCTTTACCCTAATGTGGGACCATATATTGAAACAATAGTATATGACTGGACACAGGCTGAAACAATAGCTCTGTGGCTCAGGCCGCATAACCCTAACGTGGGAATCGTGCACTAAAATAATAGTACATGACTGAACGCAGGCTTAAACAATAGCTCTGTGGCTCAGATCCCAACGTAGAGCGACTATATACTAAAACAATAGTATATAGTCGAAATGCAGATTGAAACAATAGTCTAACATTTCAGACCCCTTTACCCTGATATGTGACCATATACTGAAACAATAGTATATGGCTAGACACTGGCTGAAATAATAGCTCTGTGGCTTAAGCCCCATAACCCTAACACGGGAACCGTGCACTAAAACAATAGTACATGACTGAATGCAGGCTGAAACAATAGCTCTGTGGCTCAGATTCCGACATAGGGAGATTTATACTGAAATGAGAGTATATAGTCGAAATGCAGACTGAAACATTAGTCTAGCATTTCAGACCCCTTTACCCTGATATGGGACCATATACTGAAATAATAGTATATGGATGGACACAGGCTGAAACAATAGCTTTGTGGCTCAGGACCCATGACCCTAACTTGAGAACTATGCGCTGAAACAATAGTACATGACTGAACACAGGCTGAAATAATAGCTCTGTGGCTCAGATCCTGACATAGGGAGACTATATACTGAAACAATAGTATATAATCAAAATGCAGGCTGAAATAATAGTCTGGCATTTCAGACCCGACTCGAACCCGGATAGCCTCGAATTACGTGCCCAAAACCACACGCGCAATTCGATTGAACGCAATACCACACACGTACAATCAATCCCCTTTTCAGACCAGACTTCCTTTCCCAGACCACCTTGAGATTCGATTACGCGTGCCACATGGCACGCACGATAGGATTGAGCTCCCTACCACCGGTGCGCAATTGGCCTATGCTCGACCTAGTCTTACCATCCTTGACCCCTAAGCTTCCTCGATCAAGCGCTTCGGATGAGACGCTTAATAGGATTACGCACTCTACACTGGGCATGCAATTAGTTCTAATGTGATTAGAACTAGGAAACTCGCTGAGCAAGTCAGCCGGTCACTCACTGAGTCGGTGACCAACTCAAAGTGATTAAGCACAGGGAGATCGGTGAGTAATTCAGTTAAACGCCTGAAACAGGGTGCGTAATTGAAGAAAAACCTATAAAAGATTTTTTTTTAATTCGCTCGAAGAGAGGACGGAATTTTAGGAGAACATAATTTTTTGGGATTTCAAAACCAGAGAAATCCGAGGACGAACTCATAAAGCAACATAGCCATGATTTCGAGATTCAAGCTTCGAATCTTCGAGATTTCTCTTCGCAGCCTCAACCTTAGGTAATTTTTTTATTTCCGACCATAGTTCTTAGTCCTTAGACTTAGGATTTTCTTAGTTTAAATTATTAATATTAATTCAATCTTAGACCGTAGCACCCTTTTTCGGACCGTAATTTTAATATCTGGTTCTAGTTCTTCGTTTCTAGAACCAATCCTTAATCTGACGGCCCAATTCACCGACCATAGACTTAATTACGTTCTAAGATCTCAATCTCCAGTCCTATCATTAATCTCTGATTCTAGTTCATAGCTTCTAGAACCAGTCCTTAATCATACGGCCTGATTTTTTTAATTTCGAACCCGAATTCAGTCCCAAAATTTTAAATTATAGTTTTAATCCCTTAGTTTAATATTTCTAAAATCCCAAATATTAATTTAATCTTCTACAGTCCTATTTTTATAATTTAATTCTTAATTATAATCCCGAAAACGACCCCAAAAATTTTTAAATACTTTTTTTAACCTAAAAATCTAATTTATTCTTAACCTCAGCCACCCGATTTGTTCAAGGGAGCTTACGGAGGGTACTCAGGAATGAGGCCAATCCTCCTTAGCATAGCGGGCCCAAAACCCATTTTTTAGGATTGTTTTTATTGCTTTAATTAGGATTAGAAAATCAAGTCCATAAAATTCTTAGATTCTTAGTATAATTAATTTAGATGCTTTATTTTGACTAGATCCTTAGAATAATTTCTCTGATTCTAATTCTAATAAAATTGGTTCCTTTTATTTTAATTAGATATTTACTATAGTTAGTTTATTTGTTTTAATTAGTTTTTTTTAATAAAATTAGTTTATTTATTTTAAATAGATTCTAAAAAAATTGATTCCTCGCTTAAATTAGAGTCCTAGTAAAATTAGTTTCATATTTCAATTAGAATTGTAGTAGGACTAGTATACTTGCTTTACTAACAATTTCAGTACGATTAGCATACTTGATTTAATTAGAGTTTTACAAGAACCAACATGCTTGCATTCCTAGTACAATCAGGAGACTGATATTAATTGGACTCATAGTAGTATTAGGACACTAAATTAATTAGAATTCTAATAGGATTAGGAAACTAGATTAATTAGACTCCAGATAGAAATAGAATCATAATGTTAGATTAAATTACCATAATATACCTATACCACTAGACTCACGATAAAATTAGGGAATCTGAACTGATCCGAGTTGCAATAATAACAGGGAAGGAAAGGAAAGTTAAACTATATAAATTATAAGGAAGAGCCATAATTGTTGACGTTCGCAAGCTGACGATTCAGTATAAAAGTAACCCACACCCGCTCTAAAGTGTGATCAGTGACGTGTTGTATCATCGTTAAATATCTGCAGCTGGCGATCACAACAAATTAGGAATCTTCCTAGAACCCCCCTTTTTTTTTTATTTGTAATATTCCAAACACCGCATCGCTAGAGTCCACTTGGACAGAATTGGGCCACTGATTCAACGGGGACAGAGAGGAACCGAGAAAAAGTGTGCACCAAGGGACTGGCGATCGCGATGGGACCCTTTTGTTGAACTCTTTCCTTTCTTTAGATAGGTAGTTTAATTTGTTTTTCTATTTTACTTTCCGTCCCGTCGTTTCGAATCCCTTTAGATACATGAGTCTTCGTGAAAAACTCGAGATGTCTGGCATACGAAGAGTGAGTTTAGGAGATCCACCATTGTAGGGATATCATGACACCTCATGTACAGAGGAGAACCCTTTTATAATTTCAGCCCACGACAACCTGAGATTAATGTGGCTAGTGAACAAGAGAATCCCTTCTCTATCCCACACACCGGTAATAATCATAATGGGAGAGATGGTAATACTGGATAAAACCTTACTGCTCAACAAATTGTAGAGCTCGGTATTCAAAGAATACAAAGAGGAGATGACTCCGAGGAATTACTTCGAGGGTTGGCTGCTGCATACGAGACCATTAGGTCACGACAATTCGCAGAAGACCAAGAACAACAGGAAAGGCCACCGCCTACCCCGAGCACGGTGTCAATCCGCCTCACACTATTGAGACAACCTACTCACATGTTCTTCAACGATGATTCTCTAGATAAGGTTTGCTCATGGGCCGCTCCAAAAGACAGCACCGTTTAAATTGAAGATCTCCCTAAAATGCTCGACGAATACATGGCCAAAAGGGAACACCTCGATCACTCATTTGGATTTGACAAATTTTGTCGGGATGTCGAATTTAATTTGCCAATAGGATTTAAACCACCGAAATTTACCAAATATAGCGGCACCGAAAATCCGAACCATCACTTGGCCCTCTTTTGCAACGATTGCCGACCCATATATAATAACCAAGGACTTCTCATTCACTATTTCTAACGCTCATTAGAAGGGAAAGCTCTAGATTGGTTCGTGAGACTCCCGTTTTATAAGATAGAAACATTCGATAAATTAGTTGGTCAATTCCTAGACCAATACAAGCACTTAATCTAAGAGACAGTCAGTCTCAGCAATCTGATGGCGGTCAAGTAAGGGCCCAATGAAGAATTTATTAACTTTGTCGCCAGGTGGAGAAAACTCGTTGCCAGGACTGACACATTAATGAAAGAGAAAGACTCTGTTGATATTATTATCGACAGTACTAGGGAACCGTTGAAGAGCGCGCTTGTCATAAGTGATTGCCCCAACTTTACTGTACTCCACTCTTGGGCAGCCCGACTAGCGCGATACATTAAAGGCGGAGACCTCGCCCTATCTATAGTCACATCAAAAGTAGGCTCTTCTAGTGAATCAAAGTAAAAAAATAATAAGAAAGCCTTAGCAACTGAATAGGTTAACACCATTGCCAACCAAGGATAAAACCCCGGAGAACAAAAATTTCCAATCGAGAAATTTCGGGTAAAATTAGAATTAACAATAGTACACGAACCAAAACCAAGGCACCAATCAATAAAGATATGCGAACCAAAACCAAGGCTAGAACCAAAATCAGGGCCAATACCAGAATAGGAACTAATATCCTAACACCTACCAGAACCAGAATGTGATGTAGAATCGACCGGCCCACACATCGAACTATAATAATGTACCCCCACAGCAAAACTTCAACCCAGCTAGAGGCCCCTACCAGCCGAAGCGGGAAAACTATCCCCCTTTACCTAATATAATCTCCAAAATTTTCCATTTCCTTAACACTCAGAATCTCCTCTGATTCTCGCAGGAAAGACCCTGGCCCTGACTGACAAATCTAGATTATAACAAATACTGCGCATTCCATCAATACGCTGGGCGCAACCTAGAAGACTGCTGGGTCCTCCGGGATGTAATATACGACATGAATAACCGAAATCAAATCGACTGGGAAGTGCTTAGGAGTTCTAACCCTAGTAATAACCAACCCAACAAAATTTAGGGATTATTAATAACCCTATGCCTAACCACAACCAAGCAACACTGGCTCAGGTCACCACCGTAGATCTCTCCGGTCGATCCTCCTTCCAACCCTCCACCTTAATCACTCGCATCCCACCTTCTGACACTTTTGCTACCCCTACAAGAGTTCCTTTACCCTTCCATCCCTTGGCCTTGATCACTCGAATCGCCCCGCCAAGCCCGCCTCCCTACCCAAAATTCACTTAGATATGAGTCCATTCTTTTAGGGCCCGGAGACCATTCCTCCATAGTCACTGTTAGGGTATTTTAAATACTTGCTGTTAACTTTATTTGAAAACAATGATAAGAATGTGTTAGTAAAAATAAATCAAAGGTGGATTGAAAAATACAAAACAGCAAGTCTAAAGATACACACAGATTTACAAGATACAAGGCCTGTTGTAGCAAGTTTTGATAAGTAAGAGTTTGTCCCACAGAGAGTATTGATCTGAAACCTCGAGTGTTGCATAGTAGTCTCCAAATCTAGCTACAGATCTAGCAGCTCTAAAGAGGGGTGTTTAAGTGTCACTAAGCTATATTAAAAATATAAAAGCAGAGAAATAAAATGCAACCATATCCTAAAGAAATGGTTAAACAGAAGATGGTGGAGTGTGTTAAAATAAAATACAAAAATTTTGAGAAGTAAGCTGGTTGAGCTAGAGTTAATGATGTAATAATATAACTCAGATTTAGTCTGTCTCTGTAGTGCTCCTTGCTGAGACGCTATTAAAAGCCTCAACAAGGTATAAGCTCCCAGTTTAACCTATGCCATTTGGGGCGCTCTTAGGGCTATACTCTTTCCACTCCAATGGCCACAGGGTATCCGATAGAGTCTGTCAAATCCCATTAGTTAAACCAAAAATTTGCTAGTCTAATCCAGAAGAGTGGATCGATCATTTCCACAGTCACTGGACCAGCTCTAGCTATGAATACTATTGCAGCACTATGTAATGCCAGTGATACAAGCTCCCTAGATCTGCGCACAGACCTGGCTGACATTCATAGGTATCCCAACCCATAAGATCCTAAGTGCTTTGCTAAGGCTAATTGCTCACTAGTGCCCACAAAAAGGACCATGCAAAAGGTTGAATAAGGCTTCAGATTCAGCTGGTCATTGCTACAAACGGCCTGTAATGACTCAGCCTCAAGCTGCAATTACTACAAAGAGATCAGATCTAACATCTGATGTCGATTAGGTAGAACAGAGGGGAGCCAGTTACTATATAAACCTCCTCACAAGGCTCTAGAAGCTCATGTACAGGGGAGAAGAATCCTTCTCAAACATGTGGATGAACACAACCTCAGGGTTATACTCTGTCCACTTGAATGGTCACAGGGTATCCCATTGGTCTGTCCATCCCACAGAGGCCTGAGAAAGAATATAAATACTGCTACAACCACCATGGTCCACAGGCCTCTGAGCTCCTCGGACCTCACTTCAGATTCAACATTGCTTTCCATGTATCTATCAAACCAAGGGAAATTAGATAGTAAACAATAGATCTACTAGAAACTGAATGGGCTAGTCCCAAATACATGGATCCTATAGATATCTAAAGAAACCATAAGATCTATAGATTTGATTAAGCATTAAAACAATAGTTCATTGATAACAACAAAACTTACAATGAACTGTCTCCTGGCTGCAGCCTATACACAACTGCTCATCCACGATCCCAATGTATACAAAATCTATTACAAGACTGAAACAAAACTAAACTTAGCTGCTTATAGGGAGATTAGCCAGCAAGTGCTGAGCTAAGAGAGAAGAGAAATAGGAAAAAGAGGTGATTAAATCCTAACCCTAGCCTTCTAGAGCTCTCAGCCGACAGAGGATGAAGGAAAAATGAAAACAATAAACTCTAAGTACAGCTTATATATTTTGTCAAAATGGCCTTAGCTCTAAAGAGATTAACCCTAATTTTTCTAGCAGACATGGCACTGTTACAACCCTTGAATGCCTTGAGATGTGTAGTTCAAAATCCGTGCCTCAAAAAGTGTGCCCTAGCCTTGGAAAATTCCCAAAAGGTCCCTAAGTTAAAACTAAGAAGTTGAGAGCCTGCGCTTCATGGGGCTGATAGCTATTTTAGTTTACTCATGCAGTTGCTTTACTTTCGCTGAGTTGCCTTTGGTTGATGGGAAGGGCTCATTCGCGCAGTAACCTTTAGTGAATCGCGCAGTTGCTTTGCATCACAGTGCTGTCGCGAAGATGATCTGGAGAGCCAGGGTGTTTCGCGCAGTAGAGCTTCAAGAGCTCTCCCTTGCTAAGTACTCACGCAGGTGGGCTCCTGCGCTCGCGTAGTAACTTGTAAGGCTCCAGAATGCATGAGATCTGCGCGAGGGGAATTCTGGGCGTCTCTCTCTTCCACGGCCATGCAAGAACTCTGCGAGGTGACTTTTTATTTTATGTGCATATGGACTCGCTAGGTTCTTCACGCGGTTGCTTTGAGGCTTGATCTCCGCGAGAGCTTCGCGACCAAGAATTCTAAAGGTTTTACACTGCGAGATCTTCGCGATGTCTTTACAGCTTTCCTCTTGACTGTGCGGCCTATCAGCGCGAGATCTTCTTACACTGCATCTTTAGCTTCACGAGGAGGCTCCTCAACTCTGTGACGTTAGTTTCTTGGCACTCTGCTGCACTACACTTGCTGTTGTTGCAGCATCCTTCCTTCTCAACTGACTTCAGTCATCTGCTAGCCTTTAGGTCAATGATGATCAGCAACAGTGAGTCACCATGGTGAGCACTACCAAGGGGTTCCATTAGGCTTTGGCTCAGCTGTCATCTTTGCTTGTATTCTCTCTCTTCCTTGGGCCAAAAAGCCAGGATTTTATATTAAGCTGCACATTTTATTACTAATTGCAAAACATACTTCACAAATAATTATTAGTGGGCTTCAAGGTCCATCAAAGGCTAGGTTAAGAGGTGAAAAGTGGTACTTTTCAGTGCATAACAGTCACCCACCGGAACCTTTAACCCCTCCAAATCCTGAGCCAACGCCATTGCCACTCCCTTCGTCCGATTCTGAGCCTGAGTATGGAGACCATGTTCTTCAAACTACAGCCCAAATCACCGCATGGGTATAAAGTGTCACCCAAAAGACTCCAAACCTAGAAAATGAAACAAAGGCTGAGTGTTCACTAAATATAGAAGAAGGTGAGCGAGAGGAGCATCCCGACCCATGCGAGACACTGGTCTCCACTTTCCTAGAAGAAGAGGATTATATACAGTACCTCCCACCTTGGAGCGACACCATGTAAGTATGTGCTTCGACCTCAAATTTCACTCACTTCACAAATACATCGACATCGAGCCACACCGGGTTTGGTCAACAACCAACTTCCCCGATTCTTAAATCGGGAACCAATTACCCACCTCCGCCTTTCCCTCGAAATAAAGATTTCACAAACGCACAGCCACCAGAGGGGAACGGGCGAGAAAGAGAAGTTAACTTGCCGCCCCTACCTCACATTATCCCTCCACCAATCCCTGCACCTCAACCAATCCAACCACCTGCACCTAAGGCTCATTGTTCAGGCAAAGAAATTACACTCAAGCCAGTGCAAGAATATGACCTTCTGCGGCATCTTCAAAAGATTTCAGCCCAAATATCAATATTAGAACTCATCAAGAAATCCCCTGACCATCACCGATTATTGATAAGGATACTTAAGGACACACAAGTGGATGAAGACACAACATTGAATGAGCTTCATCAAATCGCCTCGGTCATGGTGCAACCCCCGACACTCACTTTCATAGATGCAGACATGCCTAAAGAGTTGCTCTGCGAAAGAACATCTCACATATACCTTACAGTCATAATCAGAGGATTCTCCGTACCCCATGCGTCGGTCGATACGGGAGCATGACTCAATATCTGGCCTCTCACGATATTAAAGACACTCGAATACACAGAGCAGGATGTCAGACCCTCCGCACTATAACTTATAGCTTATGACGGCTCGTGTCATTTCGTCAAAGGAACTATCAAACTCCAAGTTTGCCTTAGACCTGTAACGAAAGATGTCACTTTCCATGTTTCTGATTCCGCTAGTACGTCTAATTTTATCTTAGGAAGAAAATGGTTAGAATCAATGAAAACCGTCGCGTCCACATACCATTAATGTGTCAAATTCTCGTACGAGGACTCTATTGTCCGTATATATGCTGATGCACCCCTCCAGGAGATGGACACTGATTACGCTACGAGTATTCCGACAGTCCATGATTTCGTATTGAACACGGGCCATATTCAAAAGACTCGAATCCCTGATGAGACAACCGTTGCGGAAGTCCGTCCCCCTACCCCTCCTAATTCTCCCCTAACGCGTCAATAAAAATTAATGAGGAGAGAGGTTAGCTCAGACCTCGCCAAACTTTATGACATCAATCCCACCGCGACAAAAGGGTGGGACCTCATGTACAAACTTGGATACTTCTCCCACACCAGACTCGGTAAAAATAAGTAAGGTCGTGTAGGACCTGTCGTCCCAACGAAAATATGCAGACACATAGGGTTAGATTACCAATCGGGCAGCTCATAAGCCGACTTGTTCCCTTCCTCATCAAAATGGTCTCTATACAACCACTTCATCTATGGGACTATGGAGAAAGTTGATGTACAAAGGCAGAGAGAGGTGTCCTTCACTAAATCCCAAAAAGCAGAAATTGAACGAATGACTAAAGCATTTAACGATTTGATGAATCTAAACGATGATATTGATGAACCGCTCGAAGGAGTCAAAACTTTATTTGACACTAAGGGATTTACAGCAGAGAGAGAGGGAGAACCTTCCAAACTCGAGCTGCAAGTAGAAGATTGGGAATTCACTGACGACGAAGATTTCCACATAGCTGCCTTACAAGATAGTGAAGAGTACTTACATCTAACGTGGGAAGAGGATGACACCCCACAAGGGGATCTTAACTCGCATAGCATCCGCCTCAACCTTAGCCTTGGAGGATGGAAATGCATGTGGGACTCCCCGTGTATCGCTCACCCATATCAACCCCGCTGTAGGGCATGCACCAGCATATTGGAATGCTTTGCTAGCTGGGACTGACATTCCGTAATTGTAGAATCGAATGACTCTAACCTCATAACAACGGAAGCAGGTAATGACCCACCAACTCAGCTACCAGCACAAGAAGCAGAAAATCTCAACAGTCATCTGGTTGACCTAGGGGGAAACACCCCCATTGCCCTCATTGAGTTTGAAGAGGAACTTGAACTAGACACTCCTCCATCCTCAGACATGCTAGAACTCTAAATATTTTAGAAATCTCTCGAGGAAGAATGACAACCCCCTCCGAGTAATGGCGAGGACTACTGGATAGACCTCCCTGCACTCGAGCTAGTAGAGCGGGCCAACCTAGGATTCCAAGCATGGTCAGATCAAGAAGACGAGTTTAGTACCAGCCTCGAATCCAACCCAGAGGGGTGGGAATGTCTTTGGGAATCTTCCTGCATTTCTCACCATTACCAGCCTCGTTGCCAAGCCTGCATGCTTATCCTAACATACTATGAAGTTCAAGGGAAATAGCTCACTACCCCTGAGGATCCTTTAAGAGATCACCCTTAATAGGAAGAGCTACCGTATTATAACTCAAAGGGTGATAGTTCGACTGATTATGATCTTTAGAGCTTCTTCCAAGAGGAGGCAGTCAATATGATAGAGGAAATCCGAACGTCGATACCGCTGCCACCGTCATCGCTTATTCAAAAAGTCTCATCAGATGAGGACTTCAAAAAAAAAAAAATGCCAAATTTTGAATAAGTCTACATTTCTCGAAGAATCGCCTGAACGATTTCAGCAGTCGTCCCTCTCCCTCAACTAGAGGAAACAACTCTTCCGACGCCTTTTAAGGCGACCGGCCCTGTACCATATCTACCATCGAAAATAAAAAAAATAGAAAAAAAAGAAAACCCTAAAAATTTAGAAATACAAAATCCAAAAAAATCAGAAAACTCCAAAAAAGAAAGGAAACCCTTCATTTCAAACTAATTTTGTGGCCAACAAGGAGACTTCTCCCCTAAGACTTCTACCCCGTCTCCCGCACGAAGACGCAAGGCATCCAGGCTAAACAATAAGCCGGTGATCATACCAAAGGAAATACTTCGCGACTTTGAGAGGAGGATTAATAGCCTTGACCTTCACCTTACTAAAGATCTCTCGGTCATAAATTGTACCAATGAAGGGTTACCTTTCGCAAAATCGAATCCTCAGTGTAATAATTTTGCAATATATGAGCTTGCCGAAGATGAAGAAGAAACACCGGCTCTTAAGGAGGCGCAGGACTTCCAACGGGTTATCAAGCGTTTCGACGAGCAAACTCAAGCTGTCGCGAAACCCACAGAAGAAATTAACTTTAGTACTTAAGAGAAACCTAAGAAGCTACTAATTAGCACAACGCTTAATTCTAAGGCATGTCAACAAATCATACAGGTCCTACAAGAGCACCTCGACTCCTTTACATGGTCCGATGAAGATATGCGTAGTTTAGACCCAAGTTTAGTAGAGCATCGTCTCATCTTGGAACCTGATGAGAAGCCTGTTAAGCAGAAACTCAGTAGGATGCACCCACAAACTGCCCTTCAGGTCAAAGAGGAAGTTGACAAATTACATAAAGCCAAATTCATCAGAGTCATCCTCTACCCCAAGTGGGTCGCCAATATAGTACCTGTCGCTAAAAAGGACGGCAGAATATGGGTTCTCATTGACTTTTGAAATCTCAACTAGGCATACTCAAAAGATGACTTCCCACTTCCGCACATTGACACTCTAGTCAACAACACCGCTGGACATGAGATACTATCCTTTATAGACGATTTCTCTGGGTATAATTAAATCAAATTCGCAGAGTCTTACCAAGAGAATACTTCTTTCACCACATCATGGGGAACTTATTGCTATGTTGTCATGCCTTTTGAGCTCAAGAATGTAAGAGCCACATATCAACGTGCCATGATGGCTATTTTTCATGACATGATATATAAATGTGTAGAAGTCTATGTTGATGACATATTAGTAAAGTCTCAAACAAGAGCAAGACATGTTGAAGCACTCTGACTGGTGTTATAAAGGGCTAAGAAATATCAGCTAAAAATGAACCCGAAGAAATGTGTCTTCGGAGTCACCTCCAGAAAATTACTTGGTTTCATAGTCAGCAAGTGAGGGATCGAAGTCGACCCTGCAAAAGTCAGAGCCATCCTTGAGATGCCACCTCCCAGTAATATCAAAGAGTTATGAGGCCTGATAGGAAGATTATAATTCATCAGGAGATTTATCTCCCAACATTTAGATAAGTGCAACCCATTCTACAGAGTACTTAAAGGAGGAGTTGAGTACAAATGGGATGACCAGTGTTAGAAAGCCTTTGACAATATCAAAAAGTACCTCCTTAACCCACCAATACTATCACCACCAGTTCTCAGAAGATCCCTAATCCTATACCTCTCAGTGAATGACAAGCAATGGGAGTGATCCTGGGATAATATGAAGAAGATGGCAAGAGAGAGAAGGCTATCTACTACCTTAGTAGGACGATGGTCAAGTACGAACGGAAATATACTCTCATGGAGAAGACCTGCCTCATGCTGGTGTGGGCCTCAACAAAATTATGGCACTACTTCAGAGCACATAAGATACTAGTATTAGCCCGAATGGACCCTCTGAAGTACATATTCGAAAAGCCCGCAACATCAGAAAAGATTGCTCGCTGGCATATGCTACTGTAAGAATTTGATATCACTTATATCACGCAGAAGTCGATCAAAGGACAAGCAATCACCGATTACCTCACAGATCTCCTGCTCTCGGGTGACGAGTCCATACATGCTGATTTCCTCGATGAAGACCTACTCACGATTCATAACGAAGAGCCCGATAAGACGTCATGGACCATTTATTTTGACGGTGCTCTAATTCACAAAGGAAAAGGATCGAGATAGTCCTGTTAAGCCTAGAAGGAGTTGCCATACCTATGGCTTTTCAATTAGACTTCCCTGTCACTAATAATGTCGCAGATTATGAAGCTTTCATAGTTGGACTACGAGCAGTACTACAATTAGGCATTAAATAGTTAAAAACCATCAGCGACTCCACGCTAGTAATCTCGCAAGTCATAGGAGAATGGAAAACTAAGGAAAGGAGACTGATGGCATATCTAGAAACCGCTCAATATTTAATAAAGAAATTTAAATGAATCTCGTTCACACACATCCCTAGATTAGAAAATGAGCCCGCAGACTCCCTTGCCACGTTAGCCTTGGTCATCCAAATACGTATTAGACAAAGTACCAATACCTTCTTCATCGAAAAATTAACAGTACCCGCCCACGAGGTGGCATAGACCATCAAGAGAGAACTACCGATTCTCCCCACAAGCACAGGGCCAAAAGAGGTAATCACTCTGAAAAAGCACGACAAATCAGGAATTGAAGTCACTATGTTCAGATTTGAGAGATCACTAACCGACGACAGACAGCCATGCTATTTCGACATCTGGAACTTCCTGAAGCATCAATACGTCCCCCCATATGCCACGAAAATTGAATGAAAGACTAGAAGGATCTGATGCGCCCGATTCTGCATACTCGGCAAAACATTATATAAAGAAGCCTTCACCAAAGGAGTACTGCTATGATGCGTCACAACCATCGAAGGACAGTACATCATCCGAAGCTTTGCGCCGATTACCTCTCATACTGGTGAAGCGGAGACTCGTTGATCAAATTACACGATAAGGCTACTTTTGGTCGACAATGATCAGAGATTGCCACCTCTACGTCCAATTCTGTAAGTAATGCCAAGAACACACCACACTTATCAAAGCTCCATCAGTTGCATTGAATACTATGACCTCCCTGTGGCCGTTTTCGATGTGGGCCTTCGACGTCATCAGACCTTTCACAGATATAGTTGGGAACACTCATAAGCACGCGTTCATACTTACAACTACCGAATACTACACCAAATGGTAGAAGCTGAATCCTATATCAGAATCACCACTTTGACACTCATAAGGTTTATCGTTCAAAATATTATCACCAGGTTTGGAGTACTCAGAATGTTCGTTACCAACAACGGTCTGTAGTTCATCGCAGAGAAGACAAAGAAGTTATGCAAGAAGTTCGGCATCGATCTATGCCACTCATCACCGTTCTACCCCCAGGGCAATGGACAAGCTGAAGCTATAAATAAAATGTTGATTCGAATTTTAAAATGCATAGTAGAAATAAGTAATAGAGCCGACTAGCCTGAACGACTACTAGAAGCACTTTGGGCTTATAGGACCTCTATTCGTACGGCCATTGGACAAACTCCCTACCTTCTTACCTACAGGATGGAGGTAGTCTTACCATATGAGATATAAGTACCATTCTTACGAATTCAACTTGATGATAAGCTATCCTTAAACGAGAGGAGAATCACCTTACTCAAGCAGCTAGAACAACTTGATGAAACATATTTAAGGGCAACTGATCACGCTCAGGTATATCAGAGGAGAGTGGCCAGGGCTTACGATAAGAAAGTCCTTGAATGAACCTTTAATATTGGAGAATTAGTTTTGAAGAAAATCATACCTTTCAAGCACACCCATCCGAAAGGAAAACTAAAACCGAACTGGGAAGGCCCTTATGTTATAACAACCGCATACCCTGGAAATACATACAAACTGGCGAACTAAGAAGGGAAAGAACTCCCTAGCCCTTGGAATGTCATATACCTTAGAAAATACTATCCTCAGCCCTATGATCATCACATCTTGTGGTTAAATACTTATACACCCCTGCAGTCGTCACGACCCATTCATTGGTCGTACGTCATCAATTCTCAGAATATCCTTACGACTTTTAGTTTATTGCCCACTTTCTCACTCAGGTGATCTGATTGAAGGACTAGTGACCTATTTAACCTCTTTCAAAAGCATAAGTAACACTCGATTCTTATTTCCCTTCCCCCGCCATTGGAGGAGACATTAGAGCAAAAAAAAATGAAGATGCTAGGATCAATCAAAACTCATTATTCTTGCATTAGCAGGATGCTTTCAAAAATATATATATATATATATAAAATTGAGTGAGAGTATTATGACGAATGAACAAGTCAATGAGCTCGGGGAAGCATAAGTAGACCGTGAGGACATCTCTGGCACTTTACTTGAAGTGCATAAGCAAGCTGCGAGGGCATCCCTGATGTCCTTATACTACTGGATGTCATCGTAAGGAGGCGGGAGGAGGATAAACCCCTGCTAATCATAGAATGTGAGATTTTGATGATACTGAAACATGACGAAGAGCTCGTTCATGGCACCCCGCATCCCTCTGAGAAAAAGATTGTTACTCACCCATTTTGGAAAGCATTAGATACAATCTATTCCCCACATCACTAAGCCTTACCCCCTCTTCTATTTTTATTTCGGACGATAAATCAACGGCCTTGTAGGATATTCCTAGAAATGAAACTGAAAACTGATGAATGATGCAATCACCTACTATACCTACCGTACTTCTCCCTAATAACCACGAGATAAGATGACCACCACCCTAAGGAAAACCCCTATATGTGACTAACCTAATCAAAGAGACCTCCTTCGGTTCGATGACAGTACCAATCAACCTTTCTTCAAAACTAACTCACCAAATACCCATGACTTCTTATATACCCAAAGTGCTCATCTAAAACCCAAAAAAGCTCCATTGCATCTAGACACTGGGGCATTTTTTTTTGTCAGAAAGAGAATCACCTTAGAAGCGTCGACTCGTCCACAAAAAAAATGCGAGATAACGAAGTCACCATCCGGAGAATACTACCGAAGATGTTATACTGCCAACCCTACCATGCTCCTACGTTGGGACATTTTTATTATTATTTATTTATTTAAGTTCTATCTTAGTTATTTGCTTTCCCTGTTGTATTATGTTTATTTAAAAAAAAAATGAACAAACAAAAAAGAAAAAGAGAAAGAAGGAAAAAAAGGAGCATATGTACATCTTTTACTACCAAGCTCGGGTCTAAGAAACTCACCCCCTTGACAACTAGCAAGGGGGAGAACAAAAATTACTGATAGTGTTACCTTTACACATGCAGATATAAAGTGACCTTCAATCATTACTGGGTTAGCTCAGGAAGCATCCAAGTCCCAATGACAATTGACGACGCTAAAGAAACTAAAAGCAAAAATAGATGCAAGAGTTAACTAAAAGAAAAGGAGCCGATCAGGAACATCTAAACCAAAATCTCCATATATATATATATATATATCAAAGTTTTCTCTTCTCTTTACACTTGTCATCGAGGGCATCCCCCCTATATGTACAGCACACAATAAAAATAATAATAAATACACACACCCTTACTCCCTACGCAGCCGCTGGGATGGACGAGCGCTGTTGTCCCCAGTATTATCAGCTCGAAGGTCCATAGACTGATCCTCCAAAAACACAATCCCGACACCCAGATTCGACAGAACCTCTAGACGACGTGGCCTCGCTACAGAACCCCCTGTTCATCTGACTAACAAACCGCCTCGATTGAGAATGAGGAGCATACCCAGCGAGAATCTCACGAGCATCGCCCTTGACATGATCACGTGACATGCGACGAGACTGCCTAGATGAGGAACCTGTAGCCCTCGACTTCGATCCATCAAGCTGACTAGCTAGCCTATGCGTCCCTCGCTCACTCCTTGTCAGATGATATTGTAGCCGATCTAGGGACACTTGCATCTCTGCCCGCGCCGTCCGACGCGCCGCCTCCAACGCCCTAGTCTGAGTCCTCTGTGTGACCATCATCTCAACAAACAGGTCCTCGAGACTCTGCATCTCCCCAAGGATCCGTCTCACCTAAGGAGTGGTGACCGCTCGTGCCGCCTATAGACGCGCCTCCTCAAGCTAACGAACCTGCATAACTAGACCAAGTCAATGAAAATCAATGCATATATATATATATATATATGAATATAGAAAAAGCTTTGAAAAGAAAAGAACCATACCAGCTCTAGCCTCTCCTCCAGAAGGCCCTCAACCATCGCAGCGGTCACTGGATCAGCAGGAGGCACGGAAGGGACAACAAACGTAGGCTGCAACAAGAATAAACAAATGCATCAGATAACACTATAATGACAAATAAACTATAGTCACAATAACTAAAACATACCTGAGAAGGAATAGGAATAGACTCCTGAGGGGGAGCCTCGGGAGCAGAGTCTGGAACAGCTTGCGGAGATAACCAAACAAGCCAACACAAGATATGTTAGAATAAATAGAATGAAATAACCTAAATTGAAGAGCACCACACCAGAAACTATACCTGACTCTCCGGGCATAGAGAGGTAGCAGTCGTCTCCCTCGTCTGAAGAACCTCGACAACCCGACGCTGAAATACCATATAATGTTAGTAAACTATTAAGAAAGTGAAACAATAACACCCAACAAACTAATGCAATGACACAAACGAGATAAAAGATTGAATGAAACGTACCCAATGCTCTAGCTCAGCCCAAAGCTAAGCCATCGCTGGATCCTCCCGACTAGAGGAAGCAACTGAAGATGGATCAAACGTCGAGGTGGGATCTCCAGCAGCGAGATTGGCTCTCTACTAATAACAATAAACACATTAGTTGACGAACTCACGCTAACAATTAACCAAAAGTAAGTTCATATAGACCCTTACCGATCGATCAATCTTAGATCGCAGACTAGCCGCTACCTCTCGGTTAGCCTACTGCTGTCTGCGATAGACCTCCAGCAGGGCCTCCTGGTGGGCAACCTCGGCCTCCCTCTCAGGCTGTCCAAAATAAAATGAGACACCACAACCATGTCAGAATGACCAGAAGACCAAGTCCACATAATACAAAAAACTAATAAATTAACTCACCAGGAGCCGTCGAGTCTCTGCTAGCCGAGCCCCCAACTCTTCCTCCGCTATCCTAGCCTGAGCCACTGAGAGGACCAAGGAGTGCAACATCTCCTCATTCGGACAAGGAGCACACCCCATATGCTCCATCATCCTATAGAGAGCATCTATCGCCCCTCGCACGCTCACTATGAGATGGCCCTACTCCAATGTAGCCAGCCTCTCCCTCAACGCCGACGCTGACTCCGACCCGCCGATCGCGAAAGAGCCACTCCGTGGAAGGGACGTGTGAAGAGGTGCTCGCCACCCAATGCACTGAACCATCTCCTGTACTCTCGGACATCCGCCTATTCATGCGCTCCTGTGACGTTGGTCCCCCCAGCTCTAAAATCTGCTATCTGAAGTGCCATCCGCTCTGCAAAGTTTCGACCAAGGGGGCCGGTCATTCTCTTCGCCACCCTGTGGCGAATCTCCGAAGGGACTCCCTGAGCGAGCCCCAACTGCCGCACCACTCGAGATAGGTGGATCCTCTCCACCCTCTCAAAACAATGGGCCGATATGTCCACGTCGAAGAAGGGCTGTCCAGACCGGATCACTGGCACACCCACATCCTCCTTAGCCACGTACGGCCTCCAAATCACCTAACCAAATAAATAAACCAACCCATCAATGAATTCTCAGAGCCTAAAAACCCAAAACAAAATGAAACAAAATGTAAACACGATGATATAAATACCTACCCCGCGTGCATATTCTCGAAAAGGCCTCGCGCGGTATGAATATCCGAAGACCAGCGACGACCCCTCAATGCCTCCCTCCACATGTACATCTGCGGGAACGTGAACGTCACCTCCAACGGAACTCCTGGACGAAGAAAAGCAAAATGATCATATGCCCAGAACTAAAAAAAAAATATGAAAGAGAAATGCTAAACGGCTACTACTACAAGAAAAAAAAGAAGACGTCATGACACTGATTAACTAAAACTCACTTGGAGGAAGGAAAGGAAACCTTCGATCGTCGCGACACCCCGTCCCCGATGATAAAGCTGCTCATAGAGATGCACCAATGCGACCGCACCCCACACGTAACTAGGGACCCGATCCAAGTCCCTGAGAACCATAAAAAATAATCTGGTGATGCATCCCCGAGTCGAAGAAGAAAAGAGTACTGCACTAAGGAAGTGCATCAAGAACGCTCGGAGCACCCTATCTGTAGCCAACCCCAACTCAACCACGGGCTCCCGACCTGCCACCACCACACAACCCACCTCGTCAGACGCCCTCGCCTCTGAATGATGCCTTTGAGGGACGAAACCGCTAGCGAATGTATCAAAGAACTAGGTGAGTCGAACTACACCCGGCCCTGATCCACTCGATCTATACGATACAACCAAAATCTCCTCACTCACCTCCAAATAATTTCCCATCATCCGCCCCGTGATTGGCTCACCCTCAAAATGAAGATCGGTGATGCAGACCCAATCCTCTGGAGGCGACAACATCATGTAACTGGAAAGAGAAGCACCTGATGCGTCTCCCTCCACCTCTCCAGAATCGCCGCAATCAAGCCATGATCAACTTGAAAGGGCTCCAGCTCCAGGATCGGCCCAGAGCCAAAAGACACCAACCGTGCTCGATGGAACTCCGGTAAGCCACGATACCAAGTATGGGACTTGGTCCACGCCGAGCTGATAGCTAGCTGTGGGGGCTCCTATCAAACGAAGCACAAGTAGAAGAACATAAGACTAATATGCATACCCATGACGAAAGATGAGCACATATCTCAAGTTAAAAGCAAATGAAATATGCCCCGAAAACATAATAACAACTCATAACGAATACACAAAACATGATAAGAACAACTGAAACATGACCTATCTCTAGATGTCGTCATGATGCATAAGTGAGCACACAATCAATAATCGATGCATGTTAGACATAAATTAGAAGGGGTTTCAGATCCTAACAAGTCTATGTCATAACCTAAATATTTAAGATAAGTGGAGAAACTCTTGCTCAGGGGTACCTACCCGACCTCGAGCAAAGAAATCCTCCAGTGGGAAGTGTCTGCGATCCCGATGCTCCTCGCCTTGGTGCTCCTCAGCCCCCTCATCTCCAGCTCTATCACCCTCAGCTCTCTCACCCCCTCCTCAAGCATACCCTGCTCAATCTCGAGTACCTCCTCCCTGACCTCCATCTGGCTGGCCTTTGGTAACTCCTCTCCAACTATCTCCCTGACGTCCTCCCCGACGACAGCATCAGTCCGAGCCTCGGACGTCTCACCTACCTCCCCCATCATCATCCTCTCCAACTCAGAAACATTAAGATCATGCCCACCAATACCCTCACCCTCCATCCTAGAATGAAGAACTTAAAAAACTGGAAAGAATGGAAGAAGCGGTGCCTGTAATGGACGATTGGATCGCGAGATATCACGAAAACATGAAAAATAGAGCACTAGGAAACTAGAGAATCGAATACCAAAATGGATAGCGCAGGAAGAATGAGACATTTTTGAACTATTTATAAGACTTGGCTAAATCGCGCGCTTGAACGCACGCGCTTGACCGAATTACGCACCATGGTCCCTACGCTTAATTCAGATCAAGCGCTCATCCCCGAGCGTGTAAATGGATTATAGCCCGCTCAACCCAACCTGACCACCTGGTTGCACGTCGTCCATCACGCGCATAATCACTTCAAGCGTCCGAATCCGAGTGCTCGAATGTCAACAGTCGCTGCAATAGTGACTAGCCATCACCTTAATCCTGCACCCCATATCATGCACGAAACTCGATTAAACGTCTGGACGCCGGCGCTTAATGACCTTTTGACCCTTCGAAACGTGCGCTTCCATTTCGGCGCGCAATTCGATTATGTGCTTGTAGTGAAGCACGCAATTTCTCAGAAATAAAAAAAAAATGCCTAGAACAATAGGTTGACAAGACCAAATTAGGAGACTTCCGACACTAATTACCGACCCAAATTACGCTCCTTGCTAAGGCCGATCCAAAAAAAATTCTGACGAAAAAATACACGCCTCAAAAAGTGAAAAAAGTTCCCCCCATCACTTACACACTTCAGCTAAGACCAAACTAAAAAAAAAAAAACAACAACAAAAAGATGCCCCCCATCATTCATGCACTTAGACTAAACTAAATTAATCCAAAAATGCTCCCAACACACCCCGAATCAAAATAAATAAATAAGAGCGGACCAAATTTACATAAATAAGCATCACACTCAAAACAAGTTAATAAACCAAACCAAGATTTACTAGATAGAAATGACCACAAATGAAATAAAAACATAATTACTTCATAAATGAATAAAATAATTACAAAACACACTGAAGGCATACCCTCTGAATATACAACTTAAAACAAGAAACTTAAAATTCGCACGTTTAGGCAGTGCCCGAATCCAGATTTATTCGAGAAACTAGAAGTCTCGGAGAAGCCCGGAGGACGAATGCACCCTAAATGAATTCTAACGATGACAGCCTCTTCCCCTTGCCCCGAACTAGCAAAAAGAAAGAGTGGCTCACGGAAAGCCACCCAGGATCTGCAGTATCCACTGTTGGGAGCTCACCTTAGAAACCCTAAAAAGGAGAAGCAACTAACGCTGAATCCACAGAGTCTACCGAGGAAATATAGGCATCGGTCACAAGAACTCTGGCCATGCCTTATCCTTGGGTTTCCTTTCTACCACCTTCTTCTCCTCCACCTCTTCCCTTAGCATGGTAGTAATTTGACTGCTACCTTGCATTCCCAATCCCGTCCATTCTCAATAATCCGCTTAATAATCACAATTCTTCGGGTTCAGTACCCGGGATACAAAAGAGAAAGGAAGAAAAGACATTGATGAATCAGAAGTGCCTAAAATCATAAAAAGAATGCCCCAAAATTTCTAATTCTAAACCTGAAATAAGATGCAAAATAACAAGAGCCCAAAGCTTTTAGCTCACACATTTATAAACTATGCCTCATAAACCATAGAATGATAGGTGTCACACCTTTAAACCCTTCTAATCTAATTGAATGCAAAACCAAACACATACCCCCTTGAAAGATCACAATTCATGACAACCTAGATAGATCAATAATCACACAATACTTACCCCTCCAAGGGAACACAAACCCAAAGCAAAATAAATAAACCAATAAGATTCAAACACTCAACCTCCATCTAGAAATTTTAAATTAAACCCTAAATTCACACATTTCAACAAGTGTCATCTCAAATCAAATAAAAGACTGAAATAAAATACCTTAACCTTTGAACAAAAAAAATAATTCCCCAAAATGAAGCCCTAACTTGTCTGAGACCACACAAAAAATGCCCCCAACAAACCCAAACAGAACCAAGTAAACCCTCTAAACGAAATTCCAATAGAACAAACTAATCTTGGGATAAAAGCTAAATTAAATCCTAAACTAAATCAAACAAATCAAATACGAATTCACTAATCCATTAAATAAGTTTAAACAAATAAATAAACATAATAGACCAAAGAAACATCTCTTCATTTAAAAGCCAAAAATCTTTACAAGTATCACCAGAGGCATACCTCCTAAACTTACAACCCAAAACAAAAACCTAGAACCTAACTTATAACCTAAAACGAAAATCAGAGACCAAGCGAGGAGTAGAGAGTCTAATCGGAGGCTTCAGGAAGGATTGGTTGGAAAACACATCCCTCCATTTGTAACACCCTTCTCTTCTGCCATCTTCATCTCCTCCGTCGCCGCCTCCTCTACACTGCCTTCACAGCTCCTTAAAAAGGATCGATGTGAAGACTAGCGTCCTCATTCCTAATATTGCCCATTCCTAGAATAGTGACACTCCTGAGTATCACCTCAGGACAAAGATCATGTGAAATAACGAACATAGAAAGAAATGACATCTCAATCGGACGGTTAGATCATCCGATATCGCTAAAACACAAATTTTAGAACCTAAGAGATCCAGAAAAAGTAAAACTCGAGACTAAACTATAGAATGAGAAGCAAATGAAGGCTCCCTCGCTTATATAGAGTACGGACTTAATCACGCGCCTGAATACGTGCGCTTAACTCAGTCACGCGCATCACACAAAGCGCTCAATCCAAAACCCACACGACGAACCGAAGCACGCAAATGAGCTATCACCCGCACCAACGACACAACACTCTGATCACACGCTCTTTACAGACGATGCAACCTTATCAAGTGACTCTCACGAGCTGCGCAATATGAAAGGTCGCCCGCATAGTGACCTGGTGACTCCTCAATCATGTGCAGGTATTAAAGCGCATAATACAATCACACGCACACTTAAACACGTGTATACAACCCTTCGAACATGTGAGCGCATGCCCAGAAACAGGCGCGCAATCATATTGAGTGGCATGTGCTAAGTGCGCAATACCCGAACTAGTCGACCCTCACACCTTTTCACCCCATCTTAACCAAAATTCTTCTGTCCCATAGTGTGGCCTCACATGTTACAAAAAAAGAATGACACAACCACTTACCTTTCTCCCATCACGCAGCCCTACGGGGAGTATTGACCGCCCCCTAGTCCCATCGTGGCAAGATATACATCCCTTACCGTAACACCCTCATGAGCCCACCGGAGAGGGACAACCCAAGATCTGCCAAAGAAAGAAACAGGACACACCTATCGTACAAATATCCTATCTGCGGTCCATCGCTAACTATGCTTAGCCGATATCACATCACAAACATCACTACCCGAAAAGCTCAAACAACACCTGTCACGCCATATAAAAAAGGAGAAAGCTCTCCCAATGTCCCATCGCTAAAGCAAGGAGCTCTCTCTCTCTCGAATTGATCCCCACAGTCCCGTCATGACTCATCTAGCACACAGTCAAAGAAATAAAAATTCCCCAAGCCGCATCGCAACATCACTCCCCCAAGACGTTTCATCACACTGGTGACCGCTAAGCCCTGCTGCATCAGACATGAAGAAAGGAGGAGAAAATCTCCAAAGTCCCCTCGCGACACTACAACATCACCAAACCGCACAAGCTAGGCACAATTCAGGTAAGTATCACCCCCAGGTAAGTACTACCCACTTTTCCACTTACTCGATATTCCTTGTAAAATATAATTAGCTATGATTAAATCAAAATATTTTCCAAAACCCATCTCTCTCGACTCGCGAATCACTGTAGTCCTTTCATAAGAGATAATTATCAATATTCGCCGAGAAGGTTAGACGGAGTATCCGACATGCCAAGTGTCATCTTGACAACCACATAAACGATTGGGTCCACAAATCTCATACCGGTGGATCTACTCAGCGACATCTCGAAAGCCACGTTTTTCTGCCGATTTACCACCGAATTGATCTTAAGTTAGAACTCCCAAAATTTCAAAACCTCTTACTTACTTTAAAAAAAAATCCTTTACTTCCAAAAAAAAAGAAAAAAAAGAAGAAATAACACAAAAAAAACCTTACCACTTACTTCCGAAACAAAAAATCTTACTCCCAAAATAAAAAAAGAGACGAAAGAAACCAAAGAAAAAATGAACAAAGCGACTCACTTATCAAAATTTCACTTCAATTACCAGTCCAAACTTGTCATTCCCCTGGGAAATCGAACACTTAATATATTTAATCTAAGAACTTACAAACGCTTATTGGAAAAGGAACGCCTGACGCGCATTGGTGTGAGCAATGGCACACTCGGTCTGACATGACTTGCAAAAGCCTTTGACATTATATTGTATTTTTATTATTTGGTCCCTGGACCTATTTATGAACATTTGTATGATGCCCCCCGATACCTTGACTGTGTCATACCCCTCTGTTTGACTGCCCCTTACAGCAGGTTGCGACATGCGGCAGGATGCCCCTGGCACCCACAGATTAGGATATGGTGTTTCTCCTTTCCGTTTGACTGTCACTCGCAGCAGGTCACGCCATGAGACGGGATGCCCCTTGCACTCGCAGAATAGGATATGCTGACTTCCCCCATCGACTGTCTATGACAGTGGATCACGATACACGACGGGATCGCCTCTGGGCATCCACGACATGGAACACGCCTTTCGACAGCTACCACTGGGCCCTCAAATGCTCCATTTTAGCTTGTGGTGATAGATAAGAAAGTCAAGCATGTCATGTCAGCATCTCCAGTTCACATTTGTGATTTCCCAAGAGAAACAAGAAGACACCTTGAATGAGGGGTGTCAACTTCTTCGACGCGTTCTTACGTCGCAAGAGGGCACCGAAGAGGGGCATCTGTAGACACTCCCATTTTGCCCTCTCAGAATATACAAATTTGTTCAGTCAACCTTTGACCTTTACCCTAACATGGGACCATATGCTGAAATAATAGTATGTGGTGGACATAGGCTGAAATAATAACTCTGTGGCTCAGGCCCCATAACCCCTAACGAGGGAACTGTGCACTGAAATAATAGTACATGGTTGAATATAGGCTGAAACAATAGCTCTGTGACTCAGATCCCGACGTAGGGAGACTATATATTGAAACAATAGTATATAGTCGAAATGTAGACTAAAATAATAGTATTACATTTCAGACCCTTTACCCTAATGTGTGACCATATTCTAAAACAATAGTATATGGCTAGACACAGGCTGAAACAATAGCTCTGTGGCTTAGGCCCCATAACCCTAGTGTGGGAACCGTGCACTAAAATAATAGTACATGGCTAAACGCAGGCTGAAACAATAGCTCTGTGGCTCAGATCTCGACGTAGGGAGATTATATACTGAAATAATAGTATATAGTCAAAATGCAGACTGAAATAATAGTCTAGCATTTCAGACCCCTTTACCCTGATATGGGACCATATACCGAAATAATAGTATATGGCTAGACACAGGCTAAAATAACAGCTCTGTGGCTCAAGCCCCATAACCCTAACGTGAGAACCGTACACTAAAATAATAGTACATGGCTGAACGCAGGCTGAAACAATAGCTCTGGGGCTCAGATCCTGATGTAGGGAGACTATATATTGAAACAATAGTATATAGTCGAAATGCAGACTGAAACAATAGTCTAGCATTTCAGACCCTTTTACCCTGATATGGGACCATATACTGAAACAATAGTATATAGCTGGACATAGGCTGAAACAATAGCTCTATGGCTCAGGACTCATGACCCTAACTTGGGAACCATGCACTGAAACAATAGTACATGGCTGAACACAGGCTGAAATAATAGCTTTGTGGCTCAGATCCCGACATAGGGAGATTATACTGAAATAATAGTATATAGTTAAAATGCAGGCTGAAACAATAGTTTGGCATTTTAGACCCGACCTGAACCCGAACAGCCTTGAATTACGCGCCCAAAATCACGCGCGTAATTCGATTGCACACAAAACCACACACGTGCAATCAGTCCCCTTTACAGACCGGACTATCTTTCCTAGACCACCTCAAGACTCAATTATGAGCGCCACATGGCACGTGCGATCAGATTGAGTGCCCTACCACCGGCACGCAATTGGCCTACGCCCGACCTAGTCTTACTGTCCTTGACCCCTAAGCTTCTTCGATCAAGTGCTTTGGATGAGACCCTTAATTGGATTACGCACTCCACACTGAGCGCGCAATTAGTTCTAATGTGATTAGAACTAGGAAACTGGCTGAGTAAGTCAGTCGGTCGCTCACTGAGTCGGTGATCGACTCAAAGCAATTAAGCACCGGGAGACCGGGGTGTAATTCAGTTAAACACTTGAAACAGGGCGCGTAATTGAAGAAAAACCTATAAAAGATTTTTTTCTAATTCGCCCGAAGAGAGGCTAGAATTTTAAGAGAACAAAATTTTTTGGGATTTCGAAACCAGAGAACTCCGAGGACGAACCCATAGAGCAACATAACCATGATTTCGAGATTCAAGCTTCGAATCTTCGGGATTTCTCTCCGCAGCCTCTACCTTAGGTAATTTTTTTATTTTCGACCGTAGTTCTTAGTCCTTAGACTTAGGATTTTCTTAGTTTAAATTATTAATATTAATTCAATCTTAGACCGTAGCACCCTTTTTCGGATCGTAATTTTAATATCTGGTTCTAGTTCTTCATTTTTAGAACCAGTCCTTAATCTGGCGGCCCAATTCACCGACCATAGAGTTAATTCTGTTCTATGATCTCAATCTCCAGTCCTATCACTAATCTCTGATTCTAGTTCATAACTTCCAGAACCAGTCCTTAATCATACGGCCTGATTTTTTTAATTTCGAACCCGAATTCAGTCCAAAAATTTTAAATTCTAGTTTTAATCCTTTAGTTTAATATTTCTAAAATCCCAAATATTAATTTAGTCTTCTACAGTCCTATTTTTATAATTTAATTATTAATTATAATCCCAAAAATGACCCCAAAAATATAAAAATACTCTTTTTAATCAAAATATCTAATTTATTCTTAACCTCAGCCACCCGATTTGCCCAAGGGAGCTTACGGAGGGTACTCAGGAACGAGGTCAATCCTCCTTAGCATAGAGGGCCCAAAACTCCTATTTTAGGATTGTTTTATTGCTTTAATTAGGATTAGAAAATCAAGTCCATAAAATTCTTATATTCTTAGTATAATTAATTTACATGCTTTATTTTGATTAGATACTTAGAATAATTGCTCTGATTCTAATTCTAATAAAATTAGTTCCTTTTATTTTAATTAGATTTTTACTATAGTTAGTTTATTTATTTTAATTAGTTTTTTTTTAATAAAATTAGTTTATTTGTTTTAAACAGATTCTAAAAAAATTGATTCCTTACTTAAATTAGAGTCCTAGTAAAATTAGTTCCATATTTCAATTAGAATTGCAGTAAGACTAGTATACTTGCTTTACTAAGAATTTCAGTACGATTAGCATACTTGATTTAATTAGAGTTTTACCAGAACTAACATGCTTGCATTCCTAGTACAATCAGGAGACTGATATTAATTGGACTCATAGTAGTATTATAACACTAAATTAATTAGAATTCTAATAGGAATAGGAAACTAGATTAATTAGACTCCTGATAGAAATAGAATCATAATGTTAGATTAAATTACCATAATAAACTTACACCACTAGACTCACGATAGAATTAGGGAATTTGAATCGAGCCGAGTTGTAATAATAATATGGAAGGAAAGAAAAATTAAACTATCTAAATTATAAGGAAGAGTCATAACTCCTGATGTTCGTAGGCGGACGATTCAATATAAAAGTAACTCACACCCGCTCTAAAGCGTGATCAGTGACGTGTTGCAGCATCGTTAAATATCTGCAACTGGCGGTCGTAACAAATTAAGAATCTTCCTAGAACCCCCCCCCTTTTTATTTTATTTCTAACATTCTAAACACTGCAGTGCTAGAGTCCACTTCGACAGAATTGGGCTACTGGTTCAACAAGGATCAAAGAGGAACCCAGAAAAAGCATGCACCAACACCCGAGAATGTTCATCAGTCTATGAGGAAAATGCTTTTTTTAATCTTGTATACAGAATTACAGAATTGTTGCATCTTGGGCAATATTAGGATAATAATCTGCAATGTAATTAAGACTTCCCAAAAATCTTTGTAATTAGGTTTTATCTTGGATTTCATTTGAAAATTTAGAGACAAATTCAATGCTTCTATTGATGGGAATGATTTGGCCCTCGTGCATGTTATGACCAAGAAATCTAACATACTTTGAAATAATTTAATTTTTGGAGCAGAAATAACTAATCCATTTTTTAAATTATTTCTTTAAATATTTTTAAATGTTTAAAATGTTGGTCAAGTGAATTTGAAAAGATGAGTATGTCATCAATATATACAATGGAGAAATATGTGTAAGGAGTGAATATGTCATTCATGATATTTTAAAATTCAGATGGTTCATTCTTGAGTCCAAAAGGCATAACATTCCATTCAAAGTGCCCAAAGGGAACAATGAAAGCCGTTTTGTAATGGTCATTCTCTGCCACCTGAATTTACCAATACCCAGATTTTAGGTCAAATATTGAAAAGATGGGGGCTGAGTGTAAATAATCCAGTAAATCCTTTTTATTAGGAATAGGATAACAGATCCATTGTAAATAACCATTTAATGGCTTATAATTGATTACAAGACGATGTGTCCCTCGTTCTTGCTCAGCATTTTTATTGACATAAAATGCGGTACAACTCCATGGGGAGTGACTAGGTCTAATGAGTTGTTTTTATAACTATAATGACCCAAGTTTTTGCCAACGTTGATGTGCAATCGTGAATTTTTATCAAACTCGTCGCGACGATGCGCTCTCTAATAAAATATTTAGAGTCTCCATCCGGAGATTTTGGTGTCCCGAGAAACCTAGATCAATTTTATAAGCACCAAAGTGCCATAAATATGACTCTGAATCTGGTCTACGCCAAAGGCTCTTGGGTAGAGGCTTCGGTTATTGATCGGGAAGGTGTTAGGCACCCGATCAACCCGCTCGTAAGCGGTCTCTACTATAGCCGGGTCTATGTGTGGATGGTTTATATAATATATATATATATATATATATATATATATATATATATATATATATATATAAAGGAAACCAAAATGAGCGGCACTTCCCTTGCTCGAAGGCACACCGATCCTATTGAGCCCTTCCTGCCTGCCAAAATTTGGGCAACGTAGCAGCTCAATTCTAGGATAGAGGAAAAGTAAAGAAGAGAGAGGAATAGAGAGGAGAGCCGGAGCTTACGGGCCCTTGTAGCACCGATGTGGATCCTTGCGCGAGAGCGTCTTTGATGAGCTTCCGCAAGCAAACAGGTAGCGGGATGGGGTCTAATCTCTAAGGCTAGGGAGCTAAGAGGTAGGAGAAGAAGGCTAGGGGCTAGATCTAGCTAAATCTCAAGGATTGATAATGGAAAATGGGATCTAAAGGATGAACTATGGTGCTGGAATTTTAATGGACAATGCTAAAAAGGGATGAGAGGAATAACTAAAGCCTTTTCTCTCTTTTAAATTTTTTTCAAGCCCTTTGTAAGGGGGGGTGCCTCTCTATTTATAGAAAAAGAGACGGTTAGGGGATACTTAAAAGCTAATTAGGGTCAGCAATTAGGTAATGGGCAATCCAAAGTTTTTGGAGTTTTCTAGAGCTTGGAGAAGAAGGATTTGGGTTTAATGATAGATGATAGGGTGGTGACTTGAATGGCAAAAGGGGGATAACCTAAGCTAATAGGGTCACTAGGGTCCTAAAGAAACACACCCTAGACTTTGGGATGGTCCATAAGTCAAACCCCCAATGTCAATTTTGGTCATTTTTTGAAGAAAAACCATGCCCAAACTATTGGAAGTTGAAGACCCACAGGGGCCCAGCCCGGTTTTACAATTTCATGTATAAATTTGCGATCTTTATTTCGTCATAACTTTTGATGCATAACTCTGATTGAGGCGATTTTTAGCTTGTTGAAAAGCTGGGGAAGCCCTCTTTTCAATGTTATATAACTCAAATTTAGAAGAGATTTATGTAAATTCTGGCACTGCTCTCTTTAATTACTGCTCAGGAGGGTTCGAAATTGGTTCTATGGGTCCGATTTTACAATTTCCTATATAAATTCATGATCTTCATTTCACCGTGACTTATGATGTACAACTCCAAATTAGGTGATTCTTAGCTTATTGGAAAGATGGAAAGCTCTACTTTCTAATGGTATATGCCTTAGGTTGGGAAACTATCTATAAAAACTTTGTCACTCTTCTTTCTAACCGTTATTCAGGGGGGTTCGAATCGAGCCCGGGAAGGGTTCTAATAGGTCTGGGAAGACTATGGTTAATGCCTAAGAGTTTGGGATGATTTCTAAGGGTTTTGGGATGATTCCTAAGGGTTTGGAAAATACTTTTGAAAGCTCAGGGGTGTTCTTCTCTCGAAATGTGTCTCGATCGGGCCTTGGGCCAAATTTGGGTGTATACAGATGCCCCTCTTGGATATCCGATCACTAATAATGTAATGCCAAAGAAAAGAGACATTCGAAGAGGCCCAAGGCATTACTGACGGATCCACTGTATTTAAAATGAACTTTAAACATCAGATGAGTAACGTGATGAGAAAACAAAATCTCTGTATGTCAGGAAAAATAATCGTTTCTCAAGGTAATCGATCCCCAATAACTGGACATAATCGAGGTAGAATGAGTTGCGAAAGCCCAATAACTGAGAAAAATGGTTGCTTTTCGAGATGATTTGAAGGAGTTTAATGTTCAAGATTCATTCTGAATACAACAGCTTCGTAAGTAAGGAGGGTGATCGACCTACATTCAAAGATAGGCGTAAAGCAAGTAAGCAAGGTTCCACAGTTTGTGTCCAATTATATGAGACATTGACCTCCTCATCTGACTAGTCACGGGTGCCCCTTTTTGAAGCAAGGTTTGAGGTCTTTGGGTGAACCCATTGATCCCAAAATTTATTTAGCACGACTACCCGAGCGGAGTGAATAAATGTCACAACGCTTTTGGGGAGTATGTACTGTTTTTGATAATGTGCCCCGGATCATCATGACCCAGAGCATCTAACCTCAAATGACACTGAACAGATCTGGACAAAATCGGGTGCCCCCTAAAGGAGACATCCAATCCTGGTCTCAGCTAACAATGATCTTACAAATCATTTAACTATGCATAAACATGCACCCATTAAGGGTTATAAGCAATGAAGGCGATGGAAGTCTCGACCTAGATCCCATTTGGGTATAATTTACAAGAACAAACAACCATCCTACGAATACCCAGATGCATGGCGTACACTTTATAGTGATACCATGCCAATACAGGTTTTAAGCCTGCGAAAATAAGGGAAATGAACCCTTCTGCATGCATGTTTACACATAGTTGATTGATATGTAGTTTCATTTTCTACAGGTTGGTCTCAACCAACAATTGACCTTTTTCATAACGGAGTTATCCGGACCTCAAACCCGTAAGGCGCACCCCTGGACAACACAAACCAAGAGTCCACACCTTTGAAATAACTTGTGATGAATCTAAAGTTAGACACTCACATTCCTATGAATTCACAAATAGAGCGCTCATCGCGAAGATTTAACAGTAGAGTAGACCCGATCGAAACATTGACCATTTGACCGGGATTAACACTATTGCTCCTACTTTAAAGTAGGATCCAAAGATCCAAGGCGAACCTTAGACTTAGGACATTAATTTAGCACATCTACGTTGACGATAAAATATTAATATTTTACCGCATTGAAATTCGTACATGAGTAGCGAAAACACAGGTTTCTTCTTCTTTTTTCTTCTTTTTTTTTTTTTTCAAATGATTGCTTTTTCCATTTTTTTCCAAAACAAGAACTATCTAGAGATACTAAGAGCTCAGGTTCTCAAATAGCTTGACAAAAACTGAAGCCAATGTTCTCAAGTCCATGTGATATCAAAAGGATTGGGTTAGAATCGGGTGTCCACAGAAGGAGACACTCAATCTTGGCCTCCGCCATCAATGAAATTACAAACGAATAACTATGCATAAATATGCACCCATTAGGGGCAATAAATAACAAGGCGATGGAAGTCCCGACCCAGATCCCGTCTAGGTACTATTTACGGGAACAAACGACCATCCAATGGATACCCAGACGAATGGCGTATACTTCATAGGGATACCGGCAGGTTTTAAGCCTGCGCCCTAAAATGGGCTCTTCTGCATGCATATTTGCACATAATTATCTGACGTAGTTTCGTATCTGACAGGTTGGAATCAATCCAACAATAGATCTTTTCGAAGACAGAGTTATCCAGACCTCAAACCCCGTAGGGTGTCGCCCGAACAGTGTAGACCAAGAGTCTATACCTTCAAAAATATCACGTGATGAACTTGAAGTTCAAGGCACTCAAGTTCACCTGAAACTAAAAATGGAGCGATTAGCGCAAAGATTTAGCGATGGAATCAATCCGATCGAAACATTGATTGTTTGACCGAGATTGACACCATTGCTCCTACTTTGAAGTAGGATCCATAGATCTAAGGTGAACCTTAGACTTGGAACATTAATTTAGCACAACTGTGTTGCTGATAAAATATTGACATTTTACCGCATTGAAATCCGCATGTGCGTAGTAAAAAGTACCATAAAAACTCATCTATCTTTTTTATTTTTAAAATGATTGCTTTTTTTATTTTTTTTAAAATAGACCGATCATCTATGGAGAGATGCTTTATTTGATCTATCCATCGCTGAGAGGTTACCTGCCTCGAGGTTTTGGGCCATTTGATGTTCCTGCACATTTCTCAAGAAAACGTCAGTCCCTTTTTTATTTATATGGGTAATAAATATGCATCCTAAGTAACAGAAGGAGCAATAAATTTTTAACTACACTTTTTTATTTTTCAAAAAAAATATATATATTTTTAGATTTTTGTTTTTAGAGATTGTTTGTTCTTTTTCATCATTTTTGAAATGGAAGTACAATGCTGTAAATATGTACATGGAAAAGAGTAGAATTATAGAGTTTTTTTTTTTATATTTAGATTTTTCTTGATTTGTTTCTTTTTCTTGGCTTTTCTTCTTTTTTTGTTTGATGCCTTATCAGTGAGACGAAGTAACGGGTCCCTTTTTTAGCATAGCTGAACTCATTCATGCAGTCAGATCTGAGTGAGGTTCAGAATTTTTCAAGGTCGGAACGCCCATCCATTTAGATCGAATTAACCTTTTCTCCTTACCTTGGGTCATACGTTTGACGATGTAGCCTGAAGATATTCCTGGTCAAAACCTGATTTGAGCTAACATGAGCGGCCCAGTTGGCTATCAGATAACACAGAGATGTAACCGAAGGAAGTAGCTAAATGATTTATTTTTTATTTTTTATTTTTTGAACATTTTTACTCACAGCGTCTAAGACGGGTTTTTGCCGTGCTCGTTGTTACCCTCTTTTTCACCCGTAATGCCCTTTCGGGTTTTCATTACGTTCATGGGTATAGCTCTCTTACCCCAAGCGCCCTTTCGGGTTTTTACTTGGTTCGCACAAGCTCGCTGTTTTTACCCATAGCGCCCTTTCGGGTTTTCACTACGTCCATCTTACTTTAAGCTTGTATTTTTATTTTATTTCCTTTTATTTCTTTTATCATTTTTTTAAAAAGCCATGACATAGACGTCGATTCCGTCATAGACGGCTGGATGGGGTTCTGGTGTCGTCTCTCAACTCGGCTCGTATTAATTTAACAGATACAATAACTGCTTGTGGACCTAAAAAAGGGCTTTTTTCAGGGTGTAACTTGGTCATGTGTTAGGTTAGGATTTGAAGGTGTCCAGGGCTATGAAGGTTTCCTTGGCATGGCTTCAGTTTTTCGCAACATACTTTCTTCCTTGGAGGATTTTACTGTACGCGCCCCATGATTCTTCTTTTTTTTTTTTCCTTTATCTTATTTCAGGGAATCTCTTTTTGAGGTTTTATTTTTTCGATTTTTTTGGATTTTGATGGTAACTTTACTTCCCTTTTTTTGTATATGTACACTGTGCGACCATGGATCCTCTCGAACCCGTCGCGGCGATGCGCTCGCTATTAATGAAAATGTAGAGTCGCCACCCAGAGCTTTTGGTGACCCGGGAAACCTTGAAATCGATATTTTGAGCACCGAAGTGCTAAATATGACTCTGATTTACCGGTCTTTGCCAAAGGCTCTAGGGTAGGGGCTTCGATTATCGATCGGGAAGAGCTTAGGCACCCGATCAACCCGCACATAGCGGTTTCTATCTATGGCCAAAAATAAAAATAAAAGGGCAGAGTTTCCCCCTTGCCCGAAGGCAATATGGTCCTATCAAGCTTTGAGCCAAAGTGGCGTAGAACGAATCCTTGGACGGAGGAGACACCAAGAAGGTAGAGGAAGAGAGGGGTGAGCCGGAGCTCACGGGCCCTTGTTGCACCGTGGAAGATCTTTGCTTTGGCGTGCTTTCGATGGCTTAAACGATATGGAAATGAATTCTAACACTAGGATTCGGTAAAATAGGAAGTGTAGGGTGAGGCTAAAGGATAGACTTTAGCTAAAGGGAGTGATCTAATGGTGGAAATGGACTGAAATAGATGAAGTATGCATGCTGGAATTCTGGAAAAATATTGGCATTTTCTCTCACTAGGGTTCTCTCTTAAGCACTCTCTAATCCTTCAACAAAAATTCAACCCTTTGGGAAGAGGGGGGCCTCTCTATTTATAGAGAAGGGATGGGTTAGGGGCTTACTTAAGAGATAATGAGTTTAGCAATTAGGTAATCTCCCATCTAAGGTTTTCTAGGTTTTCAAGGTCCTAGGGTTTTGGGAAACTGATTTTAATGGCGGATGATGGGGTGAGACCATGGGTGACTTAAGGGTTGCCAATAATCTCAAAGGGGGTGCAACCAACCTCAAGACACCCACCTTAACTAAGGGGATGGTCAAAGGGTCAAACTGGATGAAGGAAATTCGAGCAACTGATCACAGTTACTGTAGCTAAGCTGGGCGTATATATTATATACGCCCAATTTAGGAACAGTGAATTTCACCAAAAACAGGGGAGCCTTGGGAAGATGAAGCCCGTGGTGGGTCCCACCTATGCTGGGCATATATATTATATACGCTCGGCTAAATTTCCCCCAAAAAAGGCAGGCGTATATAATATACACGCTTAACTAATCTGGGGCCAAATTGGCTGGGCGTATGTAATATACACGCCTGAGTAAAAGTTTTATGATTTTATGTGAAACTTCAATCGGCCGGCTGAATGAAATTCTGTGTGTTTTGTTAACTCAGCTTGTTCTGATGCAGTAGATGTTATGACCGCTTGTGGACCTTAAAGAGGGCTTTCTTCCGGGTTGTAATGTGACTGGGGTTTAAGCAGGTTGTGTTTTTCTGGGGATTTGGATCTAAGTTTGGAGTGAATTCTAGATTAGGGGACTCCTCTTTCTTTCCAAAGGCTTTTTATGCCCCAGTCATTTCTTTTTTCTTGGTCCCCCTCTTTTTTTGGTGGGTTTTGCTTTCTTCTTCTTCTTTCTCCTTTTTCTTCTTCTCTTTTTTTTTGGTTTGGATTTTTCCTCTTTTCTCTTTTCTCTTTTTCTGGAATTTTGGGAGGGGTATATGAAAGAAATGGTTATTGGCCCGACGTGTGTAGCAAAAAGGGTGAAGGTTTTTAGGGAATATTTCTTTTGGGCTACTTGTCTTTGAAATGATGGCCTCTTCTATGGGGTCCTTAAGCGGTCACGCATCTACTTTTATCAAAACTCACCTTGTCCCAAGACCTATGAGTAGAACTTGCGGAGGTATCCAGCGTTGATGAGCTCAGGAAAGTGGTCTCCGTCCATGGTGGCGAGGCGAACGGCGTATCCTGGCAAAACCTCTCGGACGACCTAGGGTCCTTCCCAATTTGGCTTAAACTTCCCTCTCGGATCGGCGTGGAGAGACGGGAAAATTTTCTTTAGTACAGTGTCTCCTACCTTCAGATCTCGGCCGCGGACGCGTTTATTGTAAGCACGTGTAATTCTCCTCTGATAGATTTGGGCGTGGCACAAGGCTAGGAGTCTCTTCTCGTCAATTAAATTCAACTGTTCAAAGCGGGCTCTTTCCCTCTCAGCTTCAGGTAGATGGGATTCCAAAAGGATACGGAGTGATGGTACTTCAAACTCAACGGGTAGCACGGCCTCGGTTCCGTACACAAGGGAGAATGGTGTTGCCCCTGTAGCAGTACGGATAGACGTTCTATAGGCCCAAAGTGTGAAGGGTAACTACTCACTCCAATCTTTGTAAGTAACTACCATCTTCTCTAGGATGCAGATCAGAGTTTTGTTGGCCGCCTCTATAACTCCGTTCGTCTGAGGCCTATATGGGGATGAGCGATGATGCTTGATTTGGAACTGCTCACACAAGGCCTGGATGCACCTATTAGCGAAATTAGTGCCATTATTAGTGATGATATCTTTGGGTACGCCGAATTTGTAAATGATGTTGTTCTTGATAAACTTCTCAACCTAACTAGCCTTAATGCTCGTGTAGGAGGACGCCTCTACCCACTTCGTAAAATACTCTACCGTGACGAGGATGAACTGATGTCCATTGGAAGCCTTAGGATTGATTTTGCCGATGACGTCGAGACCCCAGGTGGCGAACGACCAAGGAGTGGCCATGTTGTGCAAATCAATGGCCGGAGCATGTATTAGACTGGAGTGCTCTTGGCACTTGTAGCACTTCTGCATGTGTTTGCAGCAATCAGTCTCCAATGTGGTCCAAAAGTATCCTTGCCTTAGAATTTTCTTAGCAAGCATGTGTCCACTGACGTGTGCCCCGCAGACTCCTTCATGGATCTCCTTCATGATCTCACCCGCTTCTTTCCGGGTTAGGCATCAGAGCAGAATATTGTCGTGAGACCGTCTATACAGGAGATTGTCGCAGATGACGTAGTTCGTTGACAATCGCTGGATGGTGTGTCTGTCTACCTTCGATGTTCCTTCTGGGATAGTTTGGGTCTCAAGGAAGTTCTTGATGTCCGAGAACCAGGGAGGTTCATCATCTAACTCTGTAGGTCCTTCGATTAGGTGATAGAAAGCCGGTTCGTTCCACTGCTCTATCATGATCGGCTTCATCACAACTCCGTATGGAATCTCAACCATGGAGGCCAGGCTAGCCAGGGCATCAGCAAATCGATTCCTTGCTCGTGGTACATAGGAGAAGGTGACCTCCTCAAAGCAAGTTATTAGATCCTCAAGATGTTCATGGTATGGGATCAGTTTCTCATCCTTGGTTTTCTAATCTCCATTGGTCTGGCATATAATTAACTGTGAATCTCCAAAGACTCTAAGGTGAGTTATATTTAGATCAAGAGCCGCCTGTAAACCAGCTGTATAAGCTTCATACTCGGCCATATTGTTGGTGCATGGGAAGTTCAATTTGATTGAGATGGGTATATGTGATCCTCTTGGCAAGATAAGAATGACGCCAACTCCTTGGCCTTCAATATGCGATGCTCCATCAAAGTACATTACCCATGACTCCTTTGTTTCCTCAGTATCTTCGTCAGTCATGAACAGAATGTCCTCATCGGGGAATTCAGTCCTTAGAGGCTCATAGTCCGGCAGAGGGTTCTCAGCAAGATGATCAGCGAGTGCCTGCCCCTTAATCAACTTTTGGGTGACATAGGTAATGTCAAATTCGGATAGGAGTAGTTGCCATCGTGCATTTCAGCCAGTGAGTGCAGGTTTCTCGAATAAGTACTTTAGCGGATCCATCTGTGCTAGAAGTAGGACGGCTTGGGATAATAGGTAGTGTCGAAGTCTTTGAGTAGCCCAAACGAGCGCCAAGCATGCTTTCTCCAGATGAGAATAGCGCGTCTCATAATCAGTAAACTTTTTGCTCAGGTAGTAAATGGCCTGCTCTCTTCTTCCTATCTCATCATGCTGTCCTAACACACAACCCATGGAAAATTCTGTTGTTGATAGGTACATTATCAGAGGTCTACTAGGTACGGGGGGTACCAATATCGGAGGTTTCAGGAGGTAACCTTTAATCTTGTCGAATGCAGCCTGGCAATCATCATTCCATTCAACCGGTGGGTCCTTTCTTAGTAGTTTAAAGATTAGTGCGCATATCATAGTTAACTGTGCGATGAATCGGTTGATGTATTGGATTCTGCCTAAAAAGCCTCTGACTTCCTTCTCTATAGACGGTGGCGACATTTCAATGATGGCCTTGATCTTGGTCGGATCAACCTCGATCCCTCTCCTGCTGACAATAAAGTCCAATAACTTTCCTGACATAGCGCCGAAGGTGCTCTCCTGGGGGTTCAACCGTAACATGTACTTTCTCAACCTCTCGAAGAGCTTCTGAAGGTTTATCAAGTGGTCCTCCCTTTCTGGTGATTTGGCAATCATGTCGTCGACATATACTTCGATCTCTTGGTGCATCATTTCGTGGAATAGGGTCGTCATTGCTCTTTGGTAGGTTGCCCCAGCATTCTTCAGCCCGAATGGGATTACTTTGTAGCAGAAGGTTCCCCAGGGGGTAATGAACGCTGTCTTCTCGCGATCAACCTCTGTCATCTTTATCTGATTGTATCCTGAGAATCCATCCATAAATGAGAGCATTCCATGCTTTACAGTGTTATCGACCAGGATATCGATGTGGGGTAGTGGGAAGTCATCCTTAGGGCTTGCCATATTGAGATTGCGAAAATTGATACACATTCGAACCTTTCCATCCTTCTTCGGTACGGGGATGATATTAGCTAGCCACTGCGAGTACTTGGATACCATGAGAAACCCCGCGTCATACTGCTTGATGACCTCGTCTTTGACTTTCAGCATCCATTCGGATCGGAGGCGTCTCAGCTTCTGTTTAACCGGCTTAACATCGAGATAGAGTCGCAACTCATGCTCAACCAGATCGGTATCCAAACCAGGCATGTCTTCATACGACCATGCGAAGACGTCTTGGTATGACCGAAGGAAGTCTATCATGCCCTTCCTCTCCGTAGGGGACAACGATTTTCCGATTTTGGTGATTCTGGGGGCCTCTTTGGTGCCTAAATTGACATCCTCCATCTCTTCGACGATCGGGGTAGGGCCATGCTCAAAATTGGCAAATTGTTTGAGGAGCTCATTAGGGAGCTCATCGGTTTGACCTTCCTCGTCCAGACTCATGACTCCTACCTCTTCTTGTATTTCTACAGGAAAGGGGTCGGCTTCACGTGGGATGGGTATCACGACATCAATTTCAATCTTATTGAGAATTTTAAAGGACAATATTTTTGGAATTGGTATTTTTTCTATTTTTATGGTCTTTTGCATTTTTTTGGAGGTCAGCCCTTGGCGAGGTGGATCTCTATATATACAAGGTAGAGTGGTCCAGAGGCTAACCTCACTTTTTACAGGTTGATTTTTTTTGGGGAGTCGGTGCCATTTTCACGATATTTGGCGACTCCCAGGAGTTGGGGCATGGATGCCCAGTTACTCACCTATGAGGCTTGGCCTTTACCTCTTTGATTGGGAGCGACATCGGTAGGCTCTTGCAGTTCCTCCCTCAACATATTTACAGAGGGATCCTCTGGGACCCTGTCCTCTATGGTTAGGATGGGCCCAGAGTGGCTGGTGCTGGAGTGATGGCTGAATCGGGGACCTTCTTCCTCAAATAAGGAAAGGGCGGCTAAGTCCATTTCGAAGTCTGGGGGGATGATGTAGGGATTGGTGGGGTGGATTCAAGTAGGCTTATGTGGGGTGACCCTCATCTCCCCATTTAGATCAATTTTTACAACCTCGGCGCTGACAAAGGTTTCACGGATGTGGGGGTGAGCGTGAGGTTCCTCTTCCAAGATGATTCCTTTGGCCTTGGCGACTGCTGCGGCTCTCATCTTTTCCTTGGCCTCTTTGACTTCCTCTTCTTTGGGCCTGTAGCCTAAGCCGAATTTAGTTTGTTGCCCCTTGACCTTGACGGGGTCTCTTCTTCCTTGGAGGCGTGGGCCCAACCCTTTCCCTTTTTGATGGCCCCATCTGTGGAGCATGAACACAGCTGCGTCCATTCCTCCTCCAGTTTTATCCAAGGTATTTTTAGTTGGTCCGAGGGAGACGGCTGAGAAGTCATACTCGAATCGGTGAAGGTCGATGTCCACTGCTGTGTGCGGTATGTTCAGCACTTTCAGATTCTCAATGTGTAGGGTGCTTCTTTCCTTGTCTTCTCTGCTCTCACCCAAGATGGTGAAAATTTTTCCTTTCGAGATGAATCAGAGCTTTTGGTGCAGGGTAGATGGTATTGCTCCGAGCTTACGTATCCATGGCCGGCCCAACAGCAGATTGAAAGTAGACTTGATGTCCATCACCTGAAAGGGGGTAGTGAAGGTTTGTGGCCTGAGGATCAAGTCGAGGTCTACTTCTCCTATGATTTCTCTTCTAGTGTTGTTGAATCCCCGGGCGCTTGATATGGATGGCCGGAAGGTGTCGGGGTTCACCCCAATTTTGATTGCCGTTCTTAGTGGGCATACGTTCAATGCCGACCCATTGTCTATTAGGACCAACGACACCACCAAGTTTCCTACCTCAACTGTTATATTCAGGGGTTTAGAATGGTCATTCCCCTCGATCGGTAGGTCTGCATCGGTGAAAGAGATGGCGTTTGGGGCCAACACTTGCCCTATTATTTTCCTTACTTCATCTGGAGTTACGTGGGTGGAGACATGCGCGCCCTTGAGCGCTCCCATTAGGGTTTGAAAGTGGAGTGGAGACGTGATTAACAAATCCCACACAGTGATATGTGCGGGTGTTCTCTTGAGCTACATCTCTGGTATGTGCTCTCTGGCTATTTTTTCAAAGGGATTCCCCGCGGCCTGTTCTTTCTTCTTCTCTTCTCCTCTGACGGCCCCTGATGCTTCCGGCAGTATAGAAATCCGGCCTGACCAGGTAACAAATTCAACAGCCTCCTCTTGGTTGCACCCGACATTCATGTCTGTCTGTTCATAGCTCAACGGCACTTGATGCGGGTCATAAGCATGTTTTGGGATGAGAAAAGGAGTGCATGGGGATTCTGGGGAGGATTGGGCTGGATATACCGGTTTCTCGAGTCCAACCAGGTTAACTCCAATGGGGGGTGGAATGGTAGTGGGGGGAATTGGCAAAATTGGATTCATGGGCACGAAGGGGGCTTGTACTGGTATTACCTGAGCATGGTAGGACCAGTGGTGATTGGGTGATGAGGGGATTGGGTGACGGGTTGCTTGCATGAGTGGGGGTGGAGTTGGATTGAGGCCAAAATAGCGAAGGGATGGCGAGAGTGTGACTGGGATGGAGGGATGGGGAGACGTCTGAGGTGTGGTGGGCGCGGGGTGATAGGGATATGAAGGATTTGTATATGGGGAGGTATGATGGGATGGTGATGGATTTGGGGATGATGGAGTTGTGCATTGAGCGGGATGATTTGGATATGACGAGCTTGTGTAGGGGGTGGCATGGTGAGGTGATGATGGGTTTGTGGGTGAAATGGGGTAGATTGGGGATGATGGAGTTATGCAGGGAGGGGGGTGATTTGGGGATGGTGGGATGGTATATTGGGTGGTGGGATTTGAAGGTGTGTATGGGATGGGGTAACTTGGGGATGGCGGAGTAATGTATTGGGTGGAGAGATTTGGGGGTGTGTATGGCGTAGGATAATACGGGGATGGTGGAGTTGCATATGGTATGGGATGATTTGGGTGTGACGGAGGAGTGTATGGGGTAAATTGGGCGTGGGGTGGATATGTGTATGATTGCGGCAGGGCTGTACCTGCTTGGATTTGATAGGTGAGAGCAGGGGTGAAAAAATACTGCCCTAAATCTAAGGGCTCCTCTTGGTATGCCGGTGTGGGAAAATAATTGGCTAGATACAATGGCTCGATCACCCCAACAAATAGTTCATCTTCGTTCGCGCCTGGGGAGTGAAAAATCCTCCTGATTACTGATATAATCTGAAGGGTCAAACTCTTCTTCTTCCTCCTCTATCCAATGTATGTTAGGCCTGGGACCTCCTGGGTGCGGTGGTAGAGGGGCTTGATGGATACTCTAGTTCTGCCCTTGAGGAAGTGGTGGGGGAATGATTTTTCCCGCCTCTATCAGATCTTAGACTGCGTGTTTTAGTGGAAAGCACCGGTTCGTAGGGTGACCCGGTCCTTGGTGGAAATTGCAATGCAGATTCGGATCATAGTTCCTTGGTATTGGGTGGGGTGGCGGGCGAGGTTGGAGTAAATTGACCAGGCCTTTCTGTAGCAATACCGGTAATAAGACACTCAAGGATTGCCCCAACGGTGTGAACACTCGTTCAAAACGTGCTTTCATCTGCTCCTAGGTAAACGAGGCTCTTGGTCCGTTGCTTGGCCTTGGTACTTGCTCAAACGGCCGGGTGGTTGTGTAACTGAGTCAGTATCGGGGCATTGGTATTGGCCTGGGGTAAACAATGTTCACCTCTCCCCGGTCTTCTTTCAATTCTTGGTTCACGGTAACCCGTGGCCCCATTACATTCCTTCCTAACTCGCTTCTCTAATGGCGCCTTCGCAATGATTGGCATTTGACCGCATCAAGAAACTAGACCATGATATACTAAAAATCTGATGACCGAGGAGGGCTCTTTGGTTATCAATTCAATCTTCATCATCGGAACTGGCGAGTTACCCGAGCTGCTTAATGCCCTCCACCTCCCCAAGTAAGCATTGAATGTTTCATCATGTCTTTGCTTTAGACAGGCCAAATCCGACTTCCTTGGCTCTATGTCCATGTTATAGACATACTCCTCTTGAAATAAGCGTGTCAGATCTTTCCAATTTTTTATCATGGACGGTTCCAGAGATGTGAACCATCTCAGTGCTGGGCCCGTTAAACTCTTCTGGAACACCTTGATGAGGAGTCGTTCATCTCCGCCATACTAGCACATATCCCCACAGTAAGATTTTAAGTGGGCGATGGGGTTGCCAGTGCCATTATATTTATCAAATGATGGCATCTTGAATTTCTGTGGCAGGGGGACATCAGAGAATAGACACAAGTCTGAAAAGTCTATTGAATGTAGTTTTATTCCTCCCATCTTCATCAGCTACTTCTGTATTCTGTCTATTTGTTCTTTTAGCTGTTCTGGTTCTTTTGAGGCTGCAGCGGGGACTGCTTCCCCCTAATTTTGTTCGACCCTAGGTGTGATGATGGTGGGCCCGAGAGGGTTAAAACTGGTAACTCCACTATTGCAGATCTCATCCTCCTTGTACTGTTGGTCATGGTATTGGTGAGGGGCGACTTCTGCTATTTGGACTTGGGGGGTGAGGGGTTGGATGACCTAGTGGGGCCATATTATTTGTAGGGGATGAGAAGGGATAAATGGGTGAGCGGTTTGTGGGTAAGTGATGTGCTGAGTTGGGTGCACATTCTGGGGGTGATGGGGGTGTGATTGAGGTGGCGTGATGTTGTGGGTTTGAGGAATGGGATGGATTGGATTTCTCGTTGGAGGTGGGATGGGGGCGTAAGGGGTATAGGCGAATGAAGGGTACTGGTGGGGGGGTATGGGGCTAGTGAATGGGCCTTGATGAGCGTGGGTGGATGGGCCTTGGGTTTGAGGGATTTGGGTTTGATGGTTTCAGAAGGCTTGGATTGATGGGCCTTGGGCTTGGGTGTGGGGGTTAGTATGACTTTGGGCCACTAGGCCTTGTTGGGTTTAGGCTAATGGGCCATGAGGGGGTTGGGTTTGGATCTGAGCCTGATGGGCTTGGGTCCATGGGCCTTGGGCTTGATAGGTTTGGGCTTAGGCCCATGGGTTTTGAGGGTTTTGGGCCTGGGCCTGATGGGCTTGGGTCCATGGGCCTTGAGGATTCTGGGCCTGGGTCTGATGGGCTTGGGTCCATGGGTTTTGAGGGTCTTGGGCCTGGGCTTGGATCTGATGGGCTTGGGTCCATGGGCCTTGAGGATTCTAGGTCTGGGCTCGGGTCTGATGGGCTTGGGCCCATGGGTTTTAAGGGTCTTAGGCCTGGGCCTAATGGGCTTGGGCTTGGGCCCATGGCTCTAGAGGTGTTTGGGCTTGGGCCCATGGATTTGCATAGGTTTGGGTCTGGCATTGAGGTGGGGGATTTTGGGAGGTATGGACGATGGGTGGTTGGGCATGGTTAGGAGGGAATGGGGTATGGAGGTTTTGGAGATTTGGATGCGGGGTTGGAGATGTAGGGTTCCGAGAAGCAGCCCACAAGGCGTACATCGTTCTCATGTCCTCCATTGAGGGCATGGATTCAGGTGTGAGATTGGGGGGTGATGGCTCACTCAATGATGGAGGGGGTTGGGAGAAATTGGGCATGACCCGGGTAAATGGGGGGGTATGTTGGGATGTGGATGGGCCATGTGGTGGGAATGGTATGTGAGATGAGGTGGATGGGATGTAGGATTTTGGGGGCATGGATTATAAGAGGGATGGAACGTGGGAGGTAGGCGGGGATGGGACTCCCTATGGGGTCTTTGGAAATATGGGAATGCGGTAAGGGTGTTTGGATGGGAGATGGGGATGAATGGGTCGGTTGGGAAATGAGAGGTTTCAGTAGGGGATGAAAAAGGGGTATGTTGGGAGAATGTGAGGGAAGGGGATGGGGTGGAGGTGAACACGGGTGCCCCAAATGGACCCGTGATATCGAACCTGGTTTGGGTGAAGGTGTCGGAGATCGGGTCTTCTCCGATATGAGAATGGGATGGGGATGACGGTGGGGATGTATCAGCTCTTGACATGATCCGCTGACGGGTGTTGTATCGATGTCGCGGATAACGGCCGAATACCTTCCTTCTACGGGATTTAACTTGAGGTTGTCAGAGGACGGTCACACCAAAATGTACTCTTTTGGTTTTCTTTTCTCTTTTTGTGTTTGTTTTGTTTTTGTTTGGTTTCTTCTTTTTTTTTTTTTCTTTTTTTTTTGGAAAATGATTTTTGATTGATGATTTTTTATTTTTTTTGAAGAGAGATTTCTTTTGTTTTTTTTCTTTGAAGATGATGATTTTTTGATGGAGATTACTCCCCTTTGCTTAGATGAATAATGACCTAGTGCCCAGGGTCAACTCCCGTCTCGGGCGATATATGTACCTTTAGTAGATCCCACGGCAGGATCCAACACACTTCGAAAGAAGCGAAAGGGAACCCTTTCGTTCTATTTAAGGGGAGGGAATCCACGCAAACGACCCGATCCCCCGGAGCAAATCAATGAGAAGCCGCCTTCTTTTGACCGTGCGGGGGCATATTGGGTGTTAAGAATGCTGGAGGCTACTGTGGGCACTAATACCGCTAATCGGGGAACTGGGGTGATGGATTGGGCCTCAGGTCGGGTTGTTGTGGCCCAGTATATACTGGGCGTATATATTATGCACGCCCGACCAAAAAAAAACAAACCAGATTTTGGCTGGGCGTATATATTATATACGCCTGGCTTAAATCCAGGGATTTTGGCTGGGCGTATGTAATATATACGCCTGGCAAAAACACTTCTGTCAGCTTAGTTTGATAGTGAAACAAGGAATGTGGGTCTTTAATGTGGTTTTGAACGGGGGAGGGATGCTCCTGGGGACTGCTGTGTATGTTATCGGGTCCCTCCTTTCCATTTCCTAGGGATACACGGCTGAATTTTGGGTTGTCTACGCTCTCACCAATGTGGGTTTTACGGCTTGATCGGAATTGGCAACCCAACCGATATATCTCCGGCGCAAGCGCCTTCTCAGGTACTGGAAGGGGTGGTTCTTTTCAGGATCATCACCACTAGGGCTGCCGCCTTACTGGGACCCGGGTAAATTGTATCTGTGCCTAAACCCCCTGAAAACTGCCCAAAAATGCAAAAATAAATTTAATTATGTCCCCACACTGTTGGTTCACTTTTAATTACAGATTTTTAAAGGGGAGTGAAATTAAGTCCAAAAATTGGGTCGGGGATGACAAGCCCGTGCCGCCTCAACGGGCCGGCGTTCAATGGTGAGATATGATGACTGAAATGAAAAGTGCACGTAAGCTCGCCAAATGGCTAAGGCTCGTAAATGACTGAAATTTAAATGACGTAAAAGTAAATGTGAGCGGGCCCGCCAAACGGCTAAGGTGGCTTAAATGACAAGAATCGGAAAAACAGAAATTTAAAGGCGCACGTAGGCCCGCCAATCGGCTAAGGCACTTAAAGGACTAAATCGTAGGGGTGAGTACATTAGTAAAGACAACAAAAATATAGAAGAAAAAGAAAAAACAAAATAGCAGAAAATAAGAAAAAGAATAGCAATGGTTAGTAAAAAAGAATGGCCAACAAGAGGAGAAGCGTTAGGGTGATATTCCCAGTAGAGTCGCCATCTGTGCGACCATGGATCCTCTCGAACCCGTCGCGGCGATGCGCTCATTATTAATGAAAATGTAGAGTCGCCACCTGGAGCTTTTGGTGACCCGGGAAACCTTCAAATCGATATTTTGAGCACCGAAGTGCTAAATATGACTCTGATTTACTGGTCTTTGCCAAAGGCTCTAGGGTAGGGGCTTCGGTTATCGATCGGGAAGGGTTTAGGCACCCGATCAACCCGCACGTAGCGGTCTCTATTTATGACCAAAAATAAAAATAAAAGGGCGGAGTTTCCCCCTTGCCCGAAGGCAATACGGTCCTATCAAGCTTTGAGCCAAACCAAAATTTCGGCAGTGTAACGGCTTGAATCCTTGGACGGAGGAGACACCAAGAAGGTAGAGGAAGAGAGGGGTGAGCCGGAGCTCACAGGCCCTTGTTGCACTGTGGAAGATCTTTGCTTTGGCGTGCTTCCGATGGCTTAAATGATATGGAAATGGATTCTAACACTAGGATTCGGTAAAATAGGAAGTGCAGGGTGAGGCTAAAGGCTAGACTTTAGCTAAAGGGAGTGATCTAATAGAGGAAATGGACTGAAATAGATGAAGTATGTATGCTGGAATTCTGGAAAAATATTGGCATTTTCTCTCACTAGGGTTCTCTCTTAAGCACTCTTTAATCCTTCAACAAAAATCAACCCTTTGGGAAGAGGGGGGCCTCTCTATTTATAGAGAAGGGATGGGTTAGGGGCTTACTTAAGAGCTAATGGGTTTAGCAATTAGGTAATCTCCCATCTAAGGCTTTCTAGGTTTTCAAGGTCCTAGGGTTTTGGGAAACTGATTTTAATGGCAGATGATGGGGTGAGACCATGGGTGACTTAAGGGTTGCCAATAAGCTCAAAGGGGGTGCAACCAACCTCAAGACACCCACCTTAACTAAGGGGATGGTCAAAGGGTCAAACTAGATATAGGAAATTCGAGCAACTGATGGCGATTCATGCTATCTTTGGGCGATATATTATATACGCCCAGTTTAGGAACAGTGAATTTCACCAAAAATAGGGGAGCCTTGGGAAGATGAAGCCCGTGGTGGGTCCCACCTATGCTGGGCGTATATATTATATACGCCCGGCTAAATTTCCCCCAAAAAAGGCAGGCGTATATAATATACACGCCTGACTAATCTGAGGCCAAATTGGCTGGGCGTATGTAATATACACGCCTGAGTAAAAGTTTTATGATTTTATGTGAAACTTTAATTGGCCATAACTTTTGAACCGTAGCTCCAAATTGGGTGATCTTTAGCTTGTTAGAAAGCTGGAGAAGTCCTCTTTCCAATGGTATATAGCTCATCCTTGGTAATAGTCTGTGTGAAATTCTGCAGCTCTCCTCCCATCAATTGCTAAGAAGGGTTTAAGTTGAGTCTGGGAAGGGATCCTAGGGTTTAGGGGTGATCTCTAAGGGTTGGGGGAATGGTTCTAATGGGTTTTAGGTGATTCCTAGAGGTATGGATAGATTTCCAAGGGTTCAAGGGTGCCATCGGAAGCACAGGGGTATATCCCTCCCGAAGTACAGATTGATCGGGCCTTGGGCCGAATTTGGGTGTCTACATACACATTTTTTTTTTGGGGAAGGGGTTTATTAAAAGAAAGGCCCGAGCTCAAATGGGGTAGCAAAGGATATCATCATTTTTAGGGATGATTTTTGGCTATTGTACTTAGAATGATAGCCTCTTTTGGGTGGTTCTTAAGCAGTCACATATCTGTTTCACCAATACTTACCTTATCGCGATAGACTAAGTGTAGAACCGTTGGATGTATCCAGCATTGATGGGCTCAGGAAGATGATCTTCATCCATGATGGTGAGGTAGATGGTGTATCCCGATAGCACTTCTTGGATGACATAAGGTCCTTCCTAGTTCAGCTTAAACTTTTCTCTCGGATCGGTGTGAAGGGATGAGAAGATCTTCTTTAGCACAGTATCTCTTACCTTCAAATCTAGACTGCAGACACGTTTATTGTAAGCGCGTGCGATTCACCCTTGGCAAACTTGAGTATGACACAAGGCTAGGAGTCTCTTTTCATCCAAGAAGTTCAATTGTTCAAAGTAGGATCTCTCTCTCTGCTTCGGGTAAGCTTGATTCCATGAGGATTCGTTGTGAGGGTACTTCAACCTCTACTGATAGGACAACCTCGGTTCTATACACAAGGGAGAATGGTGTTGCCCCTATAGCAGTACGGGTCGACATTCTTTAGGCCCACAAAGAAAATGGGAGCATCTCACTCCAATCTTGATAAGTGATGCCCATTTTCTCGAGGATGCAAACGACTGACTTGTTCACAGCTTTCATGACTCCATTAGTTTGAGGCCGATAAGGTGACGAGAGATGGTGCTTGATTTTGTATTACTCGTAGAAGGTCCGGATGTGCTTATTCACAAAGTTTGTGCCGTTGTCCATGATGATATCCTTGGCTACTCTAAATTGGCACACAATATTACTCTTGAGAAACTTCTCGATATGACTGGCTGTGATGTTGGCATATGATGCCGCTTCTACCCACTTGGTGAAGTATTCAATGGCGATGAGGATGAATTAATGCCCATTTGATGCTTTCTGATTAATCATTCCGATGATGTCAAGGCTCCAGGTAGCAAATGGCCAAGGAGTGGTCATGCAGTGAAGATCGATGGCAGGAGCGTGTATCAGACTGGAGTGTTCTTGACACTTGTAGCATTTCTGAACATATTTGCAGCAATCTGATTCCATTGTGGTCCAAAAGTGTCCCTGTCATAGAATTTTCTTAGTAAGCATGTGACCGCTAACGTGGGCACCACTTACTCCCTCGTGGATCTCCTTCATAATATTGATCGTTTCACTTTTTATAAGGCACCTGAGCAAAATGTTATTATAGGATCGCTTGTAAAGGCATTCTCCACAAATAACGTAGCTAGCTGCTAAACGTTGAATGGACCGCCGGTCCGTCTTGGACGTACCCTCGGAGAAAGTTAGTGTCTCATGGAAATTCTTGATATCTGAGAACTAATGTGGCTCATCATCAGGCATTAGGGGTTCCTTGAACTAGAGGCAGAAGGTCAGCTCATTCCTCTGCTCGGTTATGATCAGCTTCATCTCGGCACCATACGAGATTTCTATCATTGATGCCAACGTTGCTAGTGCATCGTCGAAGCGATTCCTTATCCGGGGGACATATGAGAATGTCACGTCTTAGAAGCAAGTTATCAAATCCTCAAGCTACTCATGGTAAGGGATCAGTTTCTCATCTTTCGTCTTCCAATCCCCATTCGTCTGGCATATGATCAACTGCGAATCACCGAACACTCGGAGGTGAGTTATATTCAGATCGAGAGCCGCTTGTATGCCCGTTGCGCAAGCTTCGTACTCGGCCATGTTGTTAGTATAAGGGAAGTTAAGCTTGATAGAGACTGGTACATGGGATCCTTTCGGCAAAATCAGAATGGTGCCAACTCCCTGACCCTCGGCGTTGGCTGCTCCGTCAAAGTGCATTACCTAAAATTCTTTTGCTTCTTCTTTATCATCTTCCGTCATGAGTAGGATGTCCTCATCGGGGAACTCAGTTCTCAAAGGTTCATAATCTGACAAAGGATTGTCGGTAAGATGATCAATGAGTGCCTGCCCCTTGATCGACTTTTGAGTGACATACGTGATGTCAAACTCATACAATAAAAGTTGCCATCGTGCAGTTCGCCTGATGAGAGCTAACTTCTTGAATAGGTATTTCAACAGGTCCATTCGGGCCAGGAGTAGCACGGCTTGGGATAGCAAGCAATGGCGGAGTCTCTGAGTAGCCCATACAAGAGTCAGGCATGCTTTCTCCAGATGAGAATAGTGCATCTCATAATCAGTATACGTCTTGCTCAGATAGTAGATGGCCTGCTCTCTTCTTCTCGTCTCGTCATGCAGCCCTAAGACACATCCCATCGAGACTTCCGTCATGGAGAGATACATTAGGAGTGGTCTCCTCGGCTCGGGTGGTACCAAAACAGGTGAGTTAAGGAGGTAGCTTTTGATTTTATCGAACGCTGCCTGACAATCATCGTTCCATTCAACGGGCGAGTTCTTCCTTAGTAGCTTGAATATTGGTGTGCAGATTGGAGTTGGCTGTGTAATAAATCAATTGATATATTATATTTTTCCCGAGAACCCTTTAACTTCTTTCTCAGTAGATGGTGGCGGCATTTCTATGATAGCTTTAACTTTGACTAGGTCGACCTCGATACCTCTCCTGATGATAATGAATCCTAACAGTTTTCTGGACATAACACCAAATGCAAACTTCTGTGGATTCAGTCGTAGTTTGTACTTTCTCAACCTCTCAAACTTCTTCTGGAGGTTCACTAAGTGATCGCTTCGCTCCGATGACTTGGCTATCATATCATCAATATATACCTTAATTTCTCGATGCACCATGTTGTGAAATAGCGTAGTCATAGCTCTCTGGTATGTTGCACCGACATTCTTCAGCCCGAATGGAATGACGATGTAGCAAAGGTTCCCCAAGGGGTGATGAACATAGTCTTCTCTCAATCTGCCTCTGCCATCCTAATCTGATTGTATCTCGAGAATCCATTCATAAAAGAAAGCATCCCGTGCTTAGCAGTGTTATCGACCACAATGTCGATGTGCGGTAATGGGAAATCATCCTTCAGACTCACCCTGCTCAAATTACAGAAATCAGGACACATGCAAACCTTTCCATCCTTCTTCGGCATAAGCATAATATTAGATAGCTACTGCGGGTACTTGAATACCATGACAAACCCCTCATCATACTACTTGATGACCTCATCTTTGACTTTTAACATCCACTCGAGTCGGAGACGTCTCAACTTCTTCTTAATCGGCTTCATATCAGGGTAGAGAGGTAACTCATGCTCGACCAAATCGGTGTCTAGACCAGGCATACCCTCATACGACCAACCAAAAATGTCTTGGTATGATCGAAGGAAATTGATTATGATTTTTCTTTCTTCGGGAGACAGCGATGTTCCAATTTTGATAATTCGGGGAATCTCCTCAGTCCCTAGATTAACTTCCTCGGTTTCCTCAAAAATGGGGGTAGGGCCATGATCAAATTCTGCAAACCGGTCAAGGAGCTCATTAGGCAGCTCCTCCAAAGGGATATCCTCGTCCAGACTGGTAACACCTACCTCTTCTTGTATTTCTACAGGAAAGGGATGGATTTTACGTGGGACGGGTATTTCGAATAAGGTATCTTTTTATGGGATTTTATTTAGAATTTTAAATAATAATATTTTTGGATTATATATATTTTTAATATTTTTAGAATTTTTATTCTCTTCGGAGACAGACCCTTGGCAGCACGAGTCTGTATATATACAATGAATTGCCTGCCAAAGGCTTATCTCACTTTTTATAGGTTATTTTTTTGGGAAATGGGTGCCAAATGTTAGGCCACTCCCCGCTTCCAGGGTTTGGGACAAAGGTGCCCAGTTGCGTACCTGAGAGGCCGCTCCTTTACCTGTTTGGATGGAGGGTGCTGACTGATACGACTCTTCGGAGTCAGCCTCCATCATGTTGATCCCCAATTTGTCTGAGATGATATCTTCAAACATTAACATAGTTTTGTGGTGATTCACCACAGGGGGAGTTTGTTCAGGTACAGATCATTGTTCCTCAAAGAGGGATAATGCGATCAAGTCTATCTCCAGGCTGGAAAGGGTGATGTGGGGATTGGTGGGGTGAATCGGTGTTGTAGGCTTATGTGGGGTTAATTGGGTCACCCATTTTGGTCGATCATCACAACCCTGACACTCACGAATGAATTTCTGATATGAGGCCTGGGACCGGGTTTCTCCTCTATATGGATCCCCCTAGCTTTTGCAACTGTCGTTGCACGGGCCTTTTCTTTAGCGTCTCGCATCTCTTCTTTCGTGGGCTTGTAACCTAGCCCAAATCTAACTTTTTGGCCCCCATTAGCTGTGATGGGCTCCTTCCTACCTTGCGGTCTGGGCGAAGTCCCCTTCCTTTTTGATAGCCCCACTTTTAGAGAATGGCCACTGCTGCTACCATTCCACCTCCGGTTCTTGGAATGATGGCCTCGATGGGCTCCAGGAGTATTGTCGACACCTCGTATTCGAAACTATGGAGGTCGACGTCCTCAGCGGTGTGTGGCACATCTAGCACTTTGGGCTTTTCGACATTGTTGGTGGCCTTTTCTTTCTTACTGTGCCCTTCACCAATGATTGTGATAATTTCATATCCGAACGCAAACTTGAGCTTCTGGTGTAGCGTGGATGGGATCACTCCAACTTCATGTAGCCACGGGCACCCTAATAGCAGATTGAACGAGGATTTGATGTCCATCACTTGAAATAATATGGAGAAGGTCATTGCCCCAATTAACAGATCAAGGTCAACTTCTCCTAGTATCTCTTGTCGTGTGTTATCGAAGCCTCTGACACTAGGTCTCAACATGCACGGATCCACCCCTATCTTGGTGGCGGTTCTCAGTGGGCATATGTTTAATGCAGACCCATTATTGATTAAAACTAAGAGAATTATCATATTTTTAGACTCAACAGTTATATTAAGGGATTTGGAGTGACTGCTCCCTTCATCTGGTAAATCGGCATCTAAAAATGAAATGGCATTTGGAGCCATTACTTGACCAATTATCTGCCCGACTTCATCTGGGCTAACCTGAAGTGATATATGTGCATTCTTTAACAGATCCCATACAGTAATATGAGTAGACATTCTCCTTAACTGAGTCTCCAATATATGCTCACGACTCATTTTTTCAAAAGGGTTCACGACACTATCCTTCTTTCCCTCTGGTTGGGTCTGTGCTGCTGTTGGTGCTTCTAGTTGCTTCAAAATCCTCTCAAATCGGGTAACAAAGTCCACTGCTCCCTTTCTGTTGCTGCCAGTGTTAATATTTATTTGTTCATAACTCAGCGAGATTTGATGAGGATCATAGGTTGGTCCCGAAATCTGAAATGGTGTAACTGCTGGTATCAGATGCACTTGCACTGTGGGCTCTGGAGGTGTGGGTAACACTTGGTTTACTTCGGTGATAGTTGGTTGGGTGGCAAAGTTGGGTCAGATGCGGGTGGTGAAGCTTTTGAGTGGTGGCACCGGGGGAAAAGGGGTAAGAGTAGGCCATTGGTAGCTGATAGGTGCTGGCGGGGGATTGGGGACATGGCGGGCTATCGAGAAATTGACGATGGTGGTCGTATATGGTTGATATACATTTATATACATATTATTGACGAGTGTGGGTGATGGAAAATAAGCCCTAAGGTCTAAGGGTTCAACTCGTGGTGCTGGGCTGGGGAAATAATATGATAAATTCAGGGGTTCAATCACTCCAATATTCCTTTCTTCACAATTTCTTGGCAATGGTGCCACATAGCGCTCCTGATCACTGAAGTAATCCGATGTGTTAATCTCAAACTCCTTCTCATATTCTTCTATCATCCCGATGGTGGGTTTGGGATCTGCTCCTTCGGTAGGATGTAGGGGTAACGGCACCTGATGAATATTCGTATGTTGGTTCACTTGAGAAGGTGCTGGTGGAATGATTTTCCCAGCGTCGATCAAATCTTGGATCGCGTGCTTCTATGGGAAGCAGCGATCCGTCGGGTGACCCGGACCCTGATAAAAATTGCAGTGAGTATTAGGGTTATAATTCTTTGAGATTGGGTGAGGAGGAGGTTGCGGTTGATGAACAGTAACTAATCCATTTTCTATTAATAAAGGCAAAAGTATACTTAGAGATTGCCCTAGGGGTGTAAACATTAGGTCATAGTGAGCTCTCCTCTGCTCCGGAGTCATTTGTATTCCTTATCCATTCCTTGCCCTCTGCATCTGCTCAGTTCTGATTTGCGCTGGCTGGGCTGCTTGAAATTGGAATGGGGCTATATTATTATTGGGCCTGACATTGGCAATATTCTGGACATCGGCCCCTGTTCTTTTCTCGTTCCTCTGTTCTGAAAACCTTCTAACCCCACCGGCTCCACTTGGTACATTCTTATTTAGGCGACCTTCCCTGATAGCATCTTCACAGTGATTATCGTTTCTTACCAGGTCAACAAAGCTGAACTGTTGCTGGTATACTAAAAAGTCTGAGATCACTAGTAAGGTATTTTTGGAAATCATCTCTATTTGTTCATCATCAGGTATCCTGTTTCTAACCTGAGATGCCAATGCTCTCCAACGCCTTAAATAATCGCTAAAGGTCTTATTCAAGCTCTGCTTCAAATGGGCCAAGTTTGACTTATGCGGTTTGATATTTATATTGTAGACATATTATTCTTGAAACAAGTGTGTCAAGTCCTTTCAAGTTTTCATCATAGATGGTTGCAAAGATGTAAACCATCTCAAGGCTAGACCGGTCAAACTCTTCTGAAAGACTTTTATCAATAGTCTTTTATCCCCTCCATACTGACACATGTCCCCACAATAAGACTTTAGGTGTGCTATGAGATTGCTGATGCCGTTGTATTTGTTGAAAGTCGACATTTTAAATTTTGGGGGCAAGGGGACCTCTGTAAACAAACATAAATTTGTGAAGTTTGTGGCGTGAATTTTAGCACCACCCATTTTCAACAACTGCTTTTGAATTTTGCTCAACTGTTTCGATTCCTTGGATATGGGGGCCACTTTCTCAGCAGTTGGTTAGACTTCACTCTGGGCTACCAGGGGGTGGGCAATTACAGGAGGAGGGTTAAGGCTGGTCAATGTCTCAACATAGGCTCCACTATTTCTAGTCTCGCCCTCTTCATACTGCTGGTCTATATAAGGTGCAGTGAGGGTGGGATTCTCTTGCTGATGCTGCATGGACGGGATGGGAATGGCATGAAGGTTGGGTGAGTCCATTGGGGATGAGGGAAGGTTTGTTAGGTGATGGGATGAGTGGAAGTTAGATTTTGGAGTGGGGCCTGATGAGGCCATTGGGCCTGGGGAAAGGCTTGGAACTGACTTTGGGAGGTTGGGAAATGGGTGAATTGGGGTTGATTTAAGGCATGGGTTTGAGCTGGGTAATGGGTGAAATTTTGAAAGAATTGTGAAGGGTATGAGTGTGAGGCTCCAAGGTTTTACTGGGCTTGGGTTTGGTCCATGAAGCCTTGGGAGGGTTGGGCTATGAAGGTTTGGCCCCTGGGTCCTTGGTCATGATAGGTGTGGCACAGGGGGACCTTGGTGGGTTTGGGTCATGGGCCATTGATGGGTTTGGGCCATGAGCCCTTGATGCCTATTGGGCCTTGATAAGTCTGGGCCATGGGCCCTTGGTGGGTCTGGCCCATTGAGTCTCGATGGGTCTGAGCCATGGGTCCTTGGTGGGTCTGGCCCATCGAGCCTTAATGGACCTGACCCAGTGGGCCTTGATGGGTCTGACCCATTGGGCCTAGTCTAGTGGGCCTTGGTGGGTCTGAGCCACAGACCCTTGATGGGTCTGGCCCATTGGGCCTTGATGAGTCTGAGTCATAAGGCCTTGATTGGTCTAGGCCATGGGCCCTTGGTGGATCTAGGCCATGGGCCCTTGGTGGGTATAGGTCATGGAGCCTTGGGGTATGTAGGTAGTGGGGGTTTGGGCCATTGGGCCTTGGGGTATGTGGGTAGTGGGGGTTTGGGCCATTGAGCCTTGGGGTATGTGGGTAGTGGGGGTTTGAGCCATTGGACTTTGGGGTATGTAGGTAATGGGAGTTTGGATGGTGTGGTTGATGGAAGTCATGAGGGAATGAGGCATGGAGGCTTGATAGGGTCTCGGATGGATTCATGGATGTGTGGTATGGATGAGAGGGGATGTGTTCGGAGGCCTTTAACTTATTGTAAGTTTGGAACATCTCCTCCATCATGGCCATGGAGGGGGGTCGGATGGAGATAAGTTATTTGAGGGTTGGAGGAATATGGATGGGGTGTGTGAAGAAAAAAAATTGGGCTTGGTCCTGGCAAAATCGGGCATGACCCGGATAGAGGTGGGGAAATTGTGCATGGTTTGTGAGGATGGGAGAAAATCGAGTATGTTGGATGTGGAAGGAAAGCGGGGTGTATTTTGCATGGATGTGTGAAGATGGGGAGCATTTGGATTGGAGGGAAAATTGGGCATGGTTTGAGTTGATGGGGGAGGAAAATTGGGCATGACCCGGATAGATGGAGGGAAATGTGGTGGATTTTGAGTGAATGAGGGAGAATTGGATGTAATTGGAGGGGATTGGGATAAATGGGGTATGACTTGAGTGTATGTGGGAAAATGGGGGTAGTTGGGATTGGATATGGGGGAAAATTTTGGATTGGATGTGGAGGGAAATTGGGGTGTATGGGGTGTTTGTTGGATGGATGTGGGAAACTTAGGGGCTTGTTGGATTGATGTGGGAGAATTGGAAATGGTATGGATGGATGTGGAAAAATTGGGCATGCTTTGTATGGATGGAGAAAATTGGAGATAGTTTAGGTGGATGTGTGGGGAAAATGAGGTGGTGATGTAGAGAAGGTGGGAAATGAGATTGGACTTTGGATGGATGTGGGAGGAAAATGGGATATGGTTGGATTTAAAGTGGAGGGGAAATGAGACATAGTTTGGGTGGTTGTGTAGGGAAATTTGGGCATGGGAGATGGAGAAAAATGTGGTGTATGTTGGGTTAATGTGGAGGGAGAATTGGCACTATCTGGAGTGGATGTGGGAGGAAAATGAGGTGTTTGTTGGGTGGATGTGAATGGGGAAAAGTTGGACATAGATTGGGTAAATGTGGGTGTTGGATTTTGGGAGGTATAGGGAAATGGGGTATTGTTTGGGAAAATGATGGGGAATGAGGTGTTAGATTTTGGAAAAATATGAGGAAATTAGGCATGTTAGATGTGGAAGAGATGGGATAAGTTTTGGGTTGATGTGGAGAATTGGGTTGGATTTAGGGTGGATGAAGGGAAGTGGGGTGTTTGTTGGGTGGATGTGGAAGGTGAATTTGGAGTGGATATGGGGGGAAAATGGGATGAATTTTGAGAGAATGTGGAAGATGTGGATGGAAATATGGGTGCACCGAAGGGTCCGATGACATTGAAATGGGTTTGGGTGGGGGAATCGGAAATGGGGATTTCCTCCATGTGGGAATGAGTTGGGGAGTATGGTGGGGATGAATCGGGATCGGTGTAGGTTGGATCAACCGCCCAAGACATGATTTGTTGGCGGATTTGGTACGGGTTCCTCGGGTGAAGACCAAAAACCCGTCTTTCTTGGGTTTTTAACTTTTTAAATTTTTCTTTTGGTGGTGATTTTTGAATGATGATGAGAACCCCCTTTTAGAATGGTGTGAACACCCCTAATGCCTCCTACGGCAGGATCCCAATGCACTCTTGAAGAATCCTTTGATCTATGTAGAGGCCTGAAAATTTACGCGACAACCTGATCCCTCGGAAGAGTTAATAAGAGGGAACCTCTCTTGACCGGCGAGGACGTTTTGGGTGTCAAGGGTGTGAGATTTATCAAGAGTCTAAAAAACCACTAAGCGGGGGGTCGGGGCAATGCTCATTGGAACTTTTTATTCACTTTTCGGGTCCCTCCTTTCCGTGCCTAAAGGATATAAGGCTTTTTCGATTCTGCTAGTGCTCTCCCCAAGGTTTTAGGCTTCGTAACTGGATAGGTTACCCACCTGATGTACCTCAAGTGTAAGCACATTTCTCAGGTACTAGGTGGGCTGGGACTTTTCCGCATCATCACCACGAGGGGCTGCCGCCAAACTAAGACCCGAGAGTTTGTATGTGTGCCTAAATAATCCAACCCTTGAAAATCTATCCCGCAAAAATCAATTTAAATCCCCTTTGTTGGTTCAATTTTATTTTTCACTTTTAAGGAAGTTTTCTTAAGTTCAAAGACCGGGGGTGAGGATCCCGTGCCGCCCCTACGGGCCGGCATTCACTAGCGGAATATGATTGCGGAATTAAAAGCGCAAGTAGGCCCGTCAAATGGCTAAGGCACTTGAAATGACGGAAACGTAAATAATTAAATGACAATGCACAAGTAGACCCGCTGATCGGCTAAGGGGCTTGAAATGACAGAAACGTAAAGAAAGTAAAGACGATGCTCAAGTAGGCCCGCCAAGCGGCTAAGGCATGTAAATAACGGAAAATAAATTAAAGTAAAGACAAAGCTCAAGTAGGCCCGCCAATCGACTAAGGAGTGTAAATGACGAAAAAGTAGGGGTAAGTAAAAAATTAACGGAATCGTAGGGGTAAGTAAGCAAGAAATGAATAAAAAGTTAGTAAAAATAAAAAACACATGTAACGAAAAAGAGCCAAAACTTCAAGGAGAAGCTTTACAAGCAATCCCCAGCAAAGTCACCATCTATGCAACCGTGGATTTTTATTAAACCCGTCGCGACGATGCACTCTCTAATAAAATATTTAGAGTCGCCACCTGAAGCTTTTGGTATCCCGAAAAACCTAGATCAATTTTATAAGCACCGAAGTGCCACAAATATGACTCTGAATCCGGTCTACGCCAAATGCTCTTGGGTAGGGTCTTCGGTTATTGATCGGGAAGGTGTTAGGCACCCGATCAACCCGCTCGTAAGCGGTCTCTACTATGGCCGGGTCTATGTATTGCTGATTTATATAATATATATAAAATTATATATATAAAAAAGAAACAAAAATGAGCGGCACTTCCCCTTACTCGAAGGCACACCGATCCTATTGAGCCCTTCCCGCTTGCCGAAATTTGGGCAGCGTTACGACTCAATTCTAGGATAGAGGAAAAACAAAGAAGGTAGAGGAATAGAGGGGAGAGCCGGAGCTCTCGGGCCCTTGTAGCACCAATGTGGATCCTTGCGCGAGCGTATTTGATGAGCTTCCAAAAGCAAACAGGTAGCGGGATGGGGTCTAATCTCTAAGGCTAGGGAGCTAAGAGGTAGGAGAAGAAGGCTAGGGGCTAGATCTAGCTAAATTTCAAGGATTGATGATGGAAAATGGGATCTAAAGGATGAACTAGGGTGCTGGAATTTTAATGGACAATGTTAAAAAGGGATGAGAGGAATAGCTAGAGCCTTTTCTCTCTTTTAAAATTTTTTCAAGCCCTTTGTAAGAGGGGGTGGCTCTCTATTTATAGAAAAAGAGAGGGTTAGGGGGTACTTAAAGGCTAATTAGGGTTAGCAATTAGGTAATGAGCAATCTAAGATTTTTAGGGTTTTTTAGAGCTTGAAGAAAAGGGATTTGGGTTTAATGGTAGATGATAGAGTGGTGACTTGAATGGCAAAAGGGTGATAACCTAAGCTAATAAGGTCACTAGGGTCCTAAAGAAACACACCCCAGACTTTGGGATGGTCCACAAGTCAAACCCCCATTATCATTTTTGGTTATTTTTTGAAGGAAAATTAGGCCCAAACTGTTGGAAGTTGAAGACCCGCAGGAGCCCAGCCCGATTTTGGAATTTCCTGCACAAATTCGAGATCTTCATTTCATCATAGCGTTTGATGCATAACTCTGATTGAGGCGATTTTTAGCTTGTTAGAAATCTGGGGAAGTCTTCTTTCCAATATTATATAACTCAACTTTATAAGAGATTTGTATAAATTTTGGCACTGCTCTCTTTAACCACTGCTTAGGACGGTTCGAAACTGGCACTATGGGTCCAATTTTATAATTTTCTACACAAATCCGTGATCTTCATTTTGCCATAACTTTTGATGTACAATTCCAAATTAGACAATTCTTAGCTTGTTGGAAAGATGAGAAGCTCTACGTTTTAATGATATATGCCTTAGGTTGGGCAACTATCTACAAAAACTTTGACACTCCTCTTTCTAACCGCTATTCAGGGGGTTCGAATCGGGCCCGGGAAGGGTTCTAATATGTTTGAGAAGGCTATGGTTGATTCTTAAGGGTTCGGGATGATTCCTAGGGGTTTGGGAAATGCTTTTGAAAGTTCGAGAGTGCGCGCCTTAGGCCAAATTTGGGTGTCTACAGTTTAATCATTGACCTTCGATAATAACGCGACTGTTTGATTGATTTGACTTTGGTCAAACTTTTAACATCTGTGATGCGGTGTCTAACCCACCTATCTTCATTGGGTAAATACACCCAAACACAAATCTGAACCCAAACTCCTAATTCGAGCAATAATTTGAAACTCGAACCCGTATGTGAAGTGTGAGTGTTGCACACGACTCGAAACCCGGGATCGGATCAAGTTCGATTTCCACCTTTTCAAGTACTATAATTATAATATTGGGCTTACTTAGTTATGATTAATGAATAATTTAGAACGAGAAGGCTGGTATACGCATGATCAAGGGGGGTCTTGTGCACCCTAAGCACGAACCTAAACCGAGCCCAATAACCCAAACTGATATATGGATATATGTACCCAAGTGTGAAGGGCTCATATAAATATTGGTGTAAACCATTATGCAAGCCACGCGACGGTGCAGTGGTTAGGGACATGGTTTGCAATTAGGAGGTCGAGGGATCAAGTCTTGTGAGGTGAATTTTTATAATTCATTTTGGACCGTTGGATAACTGACCATACACCGATTTTCGATGTACCCACCAAACACGGAACCAACTCTGGCAAGCTTAAAAGGAGGAGTACGCAGGAATAGAGCCTCATTTCCTTCGAGTGCTCCGTTTGAGTTGAGAAAGAAAAGAGAGAAACGAGAAAGAGGACCGAGCTCTCCACCCCTCTTCTTCCTTCTTCTTTGAAACCCAAGCCATCGATCCCATCTTCTCAAACCACTCTTCTTCTCTCTTCTTCTTTGAAACCCAACAATCGACTTCCCCTCAAATCCCACTTTGTTATGTTCTGCATCGCAAGAAAACCCTCGATTTCGATATTGTAAGATCAAAGGATCGAGCATCAGATGAATGACAAGCCTTGGCGTCGATTCTTTCAATTTCAGTGATCGTAGGCTTCGCATGCGCAATCTGAGAAGGTAACTTTGAACCACCGCATGCACACATAGGTCACAGAATGATTTTGAGATTTAGGGTTGATTTGTGTTGTGCATTTGGATTGCACGCAAGGATCGAATGAGGAGAATCGAGTCATAGAAGAGATGAGTGAGAGCTTCGGTGTCAATTTCTATGGATTCGATTGTTGTAGACTCCTTATACACGATTTAGAAGGTAAGATTTATGTTTTGATAGTGTGGCATAAGTTTAGATTTCGATTTGTGGGTGATGAGGGATCATATGCATGGTTTTTGGGAGGTTCGGATTGAGGAAGAAGAATCCCAAAAGTTGCAGAATCGCACGGATTAGCTCAAGCGAATTGGTAATCACTCGAGTGAGACCCCTTCAGAAACCAAGGAAAAAATTTTTTGAGAAAAATTCGCTCGAGCGAATTTTCCTAAGAAATCGGGCCAAAATTTTCGGGTCAAACTCGCTCGAGCGACTTTGAGTGCACCACACAGAATTTGACAAATTCTCTCGAGCGAATTTAGGAGTTGCTCGAGTGAAATCCCTTCAGAAATAGGTCAAAAGTCCTGATAAAATTCGCTCGAGCGAATTTGGTTTTCACTTAAGGGAGGTGCTGAAATAGTCTTGGTATTTTAGCCATAACGTTTTACTCCAAACTCGAATTGATGCAATTCTTATAGTGTTGGAAAGAAGACAACGAGCTTTATAACTTTGTGGAAATAAAAATTTCATGAATCTAATATTTTAAAGGTCAAAATTGAGCGGCAAGTTGGGATAAGTTCTACATTCCAAGGTTAGCACAAACTTGTCCATTCTGGCTCAATTTTGAGAAAATACTTAAGTACGTTGAATTTAGTAGTAATTAAAATTAATCCATAATGTATCATCGTATATGTGATGTAGAGGAAGGAATAAGTCGCCATCAATAAGGGTCATCTCACACCTTCCTGTGATGCTTGGAATCGAGGTAGGGAAACCTTAATGCACAATTACATGTTGAATTTGATTCATAGACTCCATGATATGATTGAATGTGCATTTTACTTTAGACCTTTTGAATTTGGATTTAGACCCTTTGAGCTTTTGAAGTATCGAATTCTAGAAATATTAGTAGGGAAATTTCACTACACAATAGCATTTATCTTCGATTCACAGATTTTATGATTGAAATTTGAATGGTACTCTCTTGAACACTAAATTTGAACTTCGAACATGAATTTAAGATTTGAACTTCAAACTTTGAATGGGAATTTCAAATGTGAACGTTGAATATGAATTTGAAACCTTTGAACTCCGAATATGAATGTGAATATGAACATCGAATTGAACTCTAAACTCTGAATAAGAACTTTGAATCCGACCTTTGAACTTTGAATAAGAACTCTGTATATGAACTCAGAATCCGAACTTTGAACTCTGTATATGAAATCTACGTATGACTCTGAATCCGAACTTTGAACTCTGTATATGAAATCTACGTATGACTCTGAATCCGAACTTTGATCTTTGAATATGAACTTCGAATGTGAATGTGAGCTTCGAACTCCAAACTCTGAACTTTGAATATGTTCATGAACTCTGTATGTGAAATATGAACTCCGTAAGTGAGCCCTGTATGTGAACTCTGAATGTGAATCTGAACTCCATAGTGAACTCTGAATGTGAATCTGGACTCCATAAGTGAATTTTGTATGTGAACTCTGAATGTGAACTTTGAAATCCCCTAAACTTTGAAAACTTTGTTATGGAACTGTTACGGCAGCATATCAATATGTGGCACCGTTACTGCGGCATATCCGTATGTTGCACCATTGCGATGGTATTTTCGTATGTGGCACCGTTACGGCGGTATATCCGTATGTGGTACCGTCAAGGTGCATATGAATGAATCCTTCGAACTCTGAAACTTTTTTATGGAACCGTTACGGCGGTATGTCCGTATGAAGCATCGTTATGGTGGTATATCCATATTTGAACCGTGCTTCAGCACACATTGAACCATGATGACGGTATTTGAACCACACAAGTATCCCTCACAATGCAGGGGCTTGGACACTTTGAAAATATGCATGAGAAAGGTGAAAAATGAATAAGTAAATAGAAATCATGTGAAACCCAAGAAAAGACACTATCCAATATCATTTGAAATTCAATTTTGAATCATGTGACTTCGAACCTAAGAATCCTTGCAATTGTTTTGACATTCAGCTGATTTGTAATTAGTTATTGAACTCATTGCTTTACAATTGTTTTGATATGAAGAATGCTTTGAAATTTAGTCGATTTTGTTTTCGATATGAAAAATGTTTTTGACATTTAGTTTATGTTTTTCTAATGTGAAAATGCCCTTTTGAATTATAGTCATTGAATCTATGCATTGATGGGTAAGATGTGAATTGATATTGAATTTTCTCTACTGAGCTTAGACTGTTAACTCATCTTGACACCTTGTGTCACAGGTGCAGGTATTAGACATGTCCCTGAACTTGAGATAAGTCCCGCTTATGTATAGGAAGTAGAAGGAGATCTTCCGCTCGAAGAAGACCATCCGTAGACAAGTGTTGAGTTAGACTTTTGACTTGGTACAGTTTAGTAACCTTTGTAAGAAATTTTGAAATAGTATTCATACCACTGTTTAGGTGACGATCGGCCGCCACCGATGGTCTTTAGCTTTGGTTTATGTTCTATATATTTAATGAAATCTCCTTGTTATTGACATATGATATCTGTATCTTTGATTTCTGCACATCTATATATGATGTATCGGATTTTGTTTTGATTTTCGGACACCGGACGGTCCGGTCTTCCCTGGATTTCCGTGTGGGGAAAATCGAGTTGTCACAGATAGTATCAGAGAGTTTAGTGTGGACTTTGCATGTCAGATCCGATCTTCCTTGGATTTTCGTGCGGGAAAAATCGGGTTGTCACGATAACAAACTGGCAATTTCAATTTTACATAATTCCGAATAAGCAAGTTTCATTTTACTTGGTCTTGCTTTGGTTCAAATATTTCTTTCATTGAAATCAGCATTATATGGGAAGGAAACAATATGTTTCTTTTGATTCCAAAAAGCATTGGGAATATCACTGCAGATATCAGTGTGAAGATTTAAGCAATTGAGAAGTTTTTGCTTGAATTGAAGGTGAATCAATTTGTTTTTGTAAAGATAAAATCTTTACTTTGATTTGAAGGAAATTGATTTGTTCTTTGAACAATAAATTGGTTTCCATTTGATTAACCAATTTAGTTTGAGGTTGTGTAATAAATTTAGAGGTAAGATCATGTCCATTATACTGGGCATAAGTTTTAGTTGAGTCTACCTTTATTAAAGGTAAAATTGAAGTGATAAATGGAGTGCCTAGAGTAACCAATTGGGTTAGATTTTGGACAAGTGTGAAATTAGCAGGTATACAAATATCTTGATTACAAATTGAAACATAATTCAATTTATATCTAATATGTATTCTGTAACCACTTGTATTGGTAAGATTTTGAGTAGTTTTATCAAAGTATTGGGTAGGAACTAATCCTTCCCGAATACAATTCATATCAGCTCCACTATCGACAAGAGCGATGACATCTTTAATAGTGAATTCTTTGTTAACAACCAAAGTTATTTTGATACACTTTTGAGATGTTACTTATCGCATTACATTTAAGTAATTATCATGTGATACAGTAGAATCAGAAATCAAAAGATTACTAGAAGAAGCTTCTTTATTTTCAAGAAGATTTAATCTAGTATTGACTTTATTAGCAGTTTGATGCTTGAGCTTAATTAATGCAATTTTTAATGAATTAATTTCATGCTTAAGATCATTAGTTATGACAGGTCTAGTTGGACCTTAATTTTTTAATCAATTTAATAATTTTTTAATTGAATATGAATTTTTTATAATTAATTCTTTTTTATTTTCTTTCTCAGCCATAGTGATACAGGCTTTAATTAATTTGAATTTCATTGTTGGATCTTCAGATTGTTGATGCTCACTGAGTATATTAATACTCAAATTATTCATAGCGAAAAATACTTATCATCCATCATTTGACGTATTAATAGTATTGCAATTGTAGTCGATCTTATTTTCTTCATCTGAAGAGGAAGAAGATCGAATACTATTAACCTCATTAGATTTAGTATTTTCTTCATTAGAAGAATTGAATATTATCTTTGAGTTTGTTAGTCTTAACCCACCCTCGATTTGAAGATTAGCTAACTTTTCTTTGGTTTTACACTTATTGACATAATGGCCAAACCTATGGTATTTATAGCATTTAATGTCATATTTGAATCTTTTTTATTATTTTTCCCGATTTCTACAAGAAAAATAAGGTTTATCGTCCCTATTGGAAAAGTGACTATTTCTTCTTTTTGATTTAGATATATTTTTAATTTTATTGGATTCCATTTCCTTTTGGAGATCTCTAAAATTATTTTGTATTTCTTTAATATTAGAAATTTCATTATTCATAAGGACATTAATCTGTAGATTATCCTTCTTAATTGGTTTAAGAGATAATCCTTTTAACCGGGCGATTAATTTGCCAAGAAATTAAACTTCTTTAGTGACATGTATATTTGAAGTTAAATTAAATCCAGTAATTTCTATCGGTGGTTTAATATTTGGTTGTTACAGATTTAGAATTATTAGATTTAGAATTTTAGGAAGAGAAAATAAAGAAGTATTATTTTCTTTCCTATTTAATTGATTACTAATTGTTTAAAGATTTAAATTAGTGAAATTATTTTGTTTGTATAAATTTGATAAATCTACTTTTGATGACTGGTAAGTTGATTCAATAGGTTTAATGAAAGCATTAGCGTCTAAGGTTACTGGTGAATAAGGTTGAGTTAATCTTAAAGCTTCCATTGGAGGATGAATCAACTGAATGATAGAATCATTCAATTTCTGCCAAGATTTATGACATTCTTTAAGGATATGAAATTTCTTTTCCTCTTGAGTCATTTCAAGAAATTGGGTTACTTTGAACCAAGTGACAAAAGGAATGATTTTATAAAAAAATTCTACATATTTGTAAAATTCAGTCTTAAATTCTTGTAATTTTTTTTTGAAATACCATGCACGAAATGATGCATATTTATGCTGATAATAATAAAATTGTTTGGTTTAATGGGTCTTATTAAATCCATAAAACTTTTAAGAAATTGAGAAATTCATCTCACTAGCAGTAGGAGATTCTCTCTGCTGATGGGTATATATCTCATGAGGAATTTATTGTCCAGAGATATGAATTCCTTCAAGATTGGGTTGATCATGTTCAAAGATAACTGACGAGGTGTGCAACCGTGGGATTTGTGACGATCCGGTCGTGGCGATGCGCTCGCTTGCAAAAACTATAGAGTCGCCACCCGGAGCTTTTGGTGTCCCAGGAAACCTATATCATTTTTATGAGCACCGAAGTGCTAAAAATATGACTCTGAATCCGATCCACACCAAAGATTCTTGGGTAGGGGCTTCAGTTATCGATCGGAAAGGTGTTAGGCACCCGATCAACCCTCTTAACGCGGTCTCTATTAATGGCCAAAACTAAAATGAAATGAAAGAAAAGAAAATAGTTTCCTCTTGCCTAAATGGGCCTTAAATCTTATTTGTACCCCTCCGTTCCTACCAAAAATTCGGCGGCGTAACGGCACAAATGGGAGGATAGGAAATGCTAAAAAGAGATAGAAGAAGGAAGGGGAGAGCCAGAGCCCTCGGGCCCTTGTAGCACCGTAAGAGAGCCTTGCATGGCTTACTTCGATGAGCTCTTGAAGGCTTTGAATGGTATGGGATAGGATTCTAACTCCTAAGGCTTAAAGCTAAGAGAGAGAGAAGGGAGGCTAGGGGATCACACATACCTAACCTAGAGGCTTTTCATGAAAGGCAAGGGTGGGAAGAGGTTTTTGAATTCTGATTTTTGTATGGGAAGTATGCACCAAAGGGAGAAAGATCTTCTCACTTGAAGCTCTTTCTCTCTTAGGTAGAAATTCTTAACCCCTAAACCAAGGGGTGGGGGGCTCTATTTATAGGAAATGGGTGGATTAGGAGACCACTTAAGAGCTAATTGGGGTTAACAATTAGGTAATCTCAAATCTAAGGTTTCCTAAGGTTTTTGAAGCCTTGAAATATGTGAGAAGGTCCTCCAATGGTGGATGATGGAGTGAGGCTTTAAGCTACTCAAGGAGTTGTAAATAGGTAGTGAATGGGTGCAACAGAACTATCAAAACACACCCCAAAGGTCAAGGTGGTCAATAAGTCAAACCCCAATCATGAATTTCAGGGCAAAAAGATATGATTACGGTTCATATGCCTGACACAACTAATAGTTGCGCTAGGAAAATGTATAGTAAAACAGTACTGAACAGTGCCTGGAAGTTGGCTCGTGAGGGTGGGGCCCACTTTTAAAATTGGCGCAACTATTAGTTGCGCTAGGCTTAAATCCTGGGAGAAGTGGCCTAGCATAACTAATAGTTGTGCCAGGCAAAAGTATAACTGGCGCAACTATTAGTTGCGCCAAATCCCTAGGGGGCCCACATGAAATTACTTTTTTACCCTCCGGGTTCGGACTGCCATATCTTTTGATGTATAACTCTGATTGGGGAGATTCTTGGCCTGTTGGAAAACTGACAACTTTTACTTTTCAATGATATGAGATTCGATCGCAGTAAAAGGCCGTAGCTGGTCCTGGTACACCACTCCTTTTCCAAGGCTTGGAAGGTTAGGTTTAGGTTCATAACAGGTTCTAAGGGTTGAGATTGATTTTTTAAAGGTTCGAGGCAGGTTCTTAAGGGATCTAGGGTGATTCCTAAGGGTTTAGAAGGATTCTTAGAGGTTCTAAGGTGGTTCCTAAAGGTTCCATACATGCCATCAAAATCTCGGAAGTGCACCTCTCTCAAAATATGTTTCGATCGGGCCTTAGGCCAAATTTGGGTGTCTACAGATGCCCCTCTTTGGTATCCGATCACTAATGATTGTATGCTAAAGAAAAGAGACATCTGAAGAGGCCCAAGGCATTACTGACAAGTTTGCTGCATTCAGAATGAACTTCAAATATCAAATGAGTAATACGGTGAGAAAATGAAAGCCCTGGATGCCAGGCTAAACATTCATTTCTCAAGGTAATTGGTCCCCAAGTGCTTAACGACATTACTGGGCATAACCGAGGTGGAACGAGTTATGAAAGCCCTATATCTCAGGCCAAAAATTTGCTTCTCGAGATAATTTCGAAGGTATTTGATGTTTAAGATTCATTCTGGATGCAACAACTTTGTAAGTGAGAGGGGTGATCGACCCACGTTCAAAGATAGGCGCGAAGTAAACATATGCAAGGCTCCACAGTTTGCGTCCAATCCTATGAGACATTTGATGGCCCTATCTGACTGTTCGCGGGTGCCCTTGCTGAAAGCAGGGTTTGAGGTCTTTGGGTGAACCCATCATCCCAAAGTTTATTTAGCATGACTGCCCAAGCGAAGTGAATAGATGTCACAATGCTTTTTAGGGAGGACGTGCCACTTTCGAAAGCATGCCCTAAATCAACATGACCTAGAGTATCCAGCTTCGACTACCTTGAACAGATCCAACCAAACATTGGGGTGTCTCCCTAAAGGGACATCCAATCCTGATCTCTGCTGATAATGATCATAAATATCAATTAACTATGCATAATCATGCACCCATCAGGGGCAATAAGCAACAATAAAGGTGATTGAAGCACTGACCCAAACCCACCCGGGTATAATTTACGAGGACAAATGACCATCATACGGATATCCAGACGCATGGCGTACACTTTACAAGGATACCACTACCCATATAGGTTTTAAGCCTGCAGAAAATAAAAGGGAAATGAACCCTTCTGAATGTATGGTTGCATATAGTTTGATTGATACGTAATCTCATTCTCAATAGGTTGGTCTCAACCAACGATTGACCTTTTCCAACGAAGAATCTGAAGCTTAAGACACTTAAGTTCATGTGAATCAAAAATCGAGTGCTCATCGCATAGATTTAGCAGTGGAGTCGATTCGATCGAAACATTGACTGTTTGATCGGGACTGACACCGTTGCTCCTACTTTAAAGTAGGATCCAAAGATCTGAGGCGAACCTCAGACTCAGGACTTTAATATGGCACAGTTGCATTGCTGATAAAATATTGACATTTTACTGCCTTATGCTTGTGCGTCTCTACGGGGGAATACAAATCTGTTTTTGATTTTTCTATTATTTTGGATTTTTCAACTATTATTTTATGTGATATTTTAGAATTTTTACCTATCATTTTATGTGATTTTTTGGAATTTTTTTCAATTATTATTTTATGTGATTTTTTTGGAATTTTTTTTCAACTATTATTTTATGTGATTTTTTTGAAATTTTTTACCTATCATTTTATGTAATTTTTTTGGAAATTTTCAACTATTATTTTATGTGATTTTTTTATTTTTCAAGTTGTTATTTTAAGTGATTTTCCCATTATTTTTTTGTGAATACTTTCGATTTCTCTGTGGGATTTTTTATTTTATTATCATTCATCATTTTTGGTGGATTTTTCTTCATATTTCCTTGTGTAGGACTGAGGTGCTTATTGATCTCGGTCTGCTTTTATTCTAGCACGGCTTCCTTAGTAAGTTGAAGGATGATCGAGATGCCATCTCAGAAGCACGTGCATCTACCGGGAGTGACAAAACAAGCAAAAAGAGTGGGGGGGACCGGCTTTCCTATCTGGCTTGTACTAGGCCCAAGGCCCGGCCTACACAAAAATTGCCTGGCGCAACTAATGGCTGGGGAGGAATTTAAACAGCTCGAGTTCGGGCTGTGGGGCATTATTTAAAAAATTTTCTCCCCCCCTTCCTCTTGAAACTAAAAACTGACCCTTCTTAGGGTTCCTTTACATTGTCTCTACGCGTTCCCCATTTCCGTTGCTTTGCTTGTGTGGATCGATTGCCGGCTCACGCTAGATCAAAGACCCTTTCTTCTTCCAAAAGGTAACCATTAAAACTTTTCTTTTGATTGATTTTTCTTGCTTTCTTTTTTTTGCAAATGTGATCATGATCATGCATTTTGAGTAGTGGTTTATTTTTGGTTTGTTGGTGTATTTATGGATGGTGTGTGGATGACTTATGCTCAATGCCCTATTTTTGTTATTTTATGAATTCATTGGTGCCTATATGTTTTGTTTGCTTTGTTTTTGTTTATTTTTGTTTAATGGGGTGGATGCATTTTTTGTTGGTTTTCTTTATTTTATGGGAAAAAAGAAAGGATTCTTTGTGCTTTTTTTTTTTAAAGAAGGTTTTTCTTTTTGCCTTTTGATTTTTTTTGAAGTATAAGGACTTTTATTTTTTTATTTTTTGTGAACAAAGTAAAAGGATTTTTTTTTTTGAAGGTTGGTTTTTTGAAGTATAAGGACTTTTATTTTTGTAAACAAAGTAAAAGGATTTTGTTATTTTGATTTTTTTTTTGAAGTAGGACTTTTTTATATATTTTTTTTGTTTTTGTAAACAAAGTAAAAGAATTTTTTTTTAGTTTGATTTTTATTTTGATTTTTTTTTGAAGTAGAAGGACTTTTATTTATTATTTTTGTTTTTGTAAACAAAGTAAAAGGATTTTTTTATTTTGATTTTTTTTTGAAGTAGGACTTTTATTTTATTTTTTTGTTTTTGTAAACAAAATTAAAAGGGATTTTTTTTTATTTTGATGATGATTTATTTTTATTTATTTTTCTATTATTATTTATTTAAAAAAAAAAATTATTTTTGTTGCATGTGTATCTTCATTTCCGAAAATAAATGGGGAAATGGTGAGCATTCTTACCCCCCCCCCCCTTGATGCATAGTATATCATGGTTATTTGTCATTGACCTGACCGGATGTGATTGCCTTTTATTGTCCCAACATGTCGGGCGATGATGAGCATATTCCTAAGGAGGGCCATGAGGAGGGGCCCAAGATAGTGTATGGACCGCAGGGGGAGCAGTTCCTCTGGGTAGAGCGGAGAGCGGGTCCATGGTTCGAAATGCAAGGCGAGGCCGCCCGAGTTGGTCTCCTTCATCAACAGCATACCCATACTTCGAATTTCGGAATAGCGGGCAAGGTAAGAAATACGCTCAATTTATTTTCTTTGTGCAGCTTTGCCTTACTTCCGCAATCTGATGTGCATTTCTTTGGGTGCAGGACCTGCCCAACATTGTATTCCGTGGGGGGTGGCTCAATTTTCACGACTTCTACCTCTATGTCCCTCCCATAGTGAAGGTCCTATTGGCGCAGGTGGGTTTTGGAGAGTTTCTATCTTGCCCTGCCATGAGGGTCGGTGTCGCCTATCTGAAGGCCCTGATCGAATGGTTTCACCCTGAGACAATGACCTTCCATATGCCGTACGCTGAGATGACCTTCATGCCCGTTGACTGGGCAATGATTACGGGTATCAGGGTAGGAGGGATACCGATAGCCAACCTTGCGGTGCCGAGTAGAGAGGACATCATCGGACTGATTGGGGCCTATCCCCCTTGCGGGCAGACGCATGGCACTGAGGTCAAGATGACCTGGCTGACTGCACTTTATACACTTGATGAGCTAGTGGATCTGGGGGGTCAGCCAGACAGGGTGCTTTACATCACACCAGAGCGGGTGATCGTCTTATCCTGTATCACTCTCCTGGTCCTACTGGGTAAGACCCTCTTCACCAACGCGAGCGGTGGCGGAGTCAACCTAGCCTTGCTGAGCATCATGAACAATTGGGGTGACGTCCATAGGTATGACTGGGGAGAGGCAGGGTACGCATGGCTGATGTATAACTTGGCTCGGGTCACAACCGGGGATTTTAAGTCTGCTGTCAGTTTTTGGGCCGCCTTGGAGGTAATCCCTCATTCCTTTACTTTTGCCATTTTTCCTGAATGATCTTTATATGCTACTGACCTGCTCTTGTGCACTTCCCCTTTTTAGGTATGGGGATATCATCATTTTCTCCCTGGGCGCCCGCTTCTTTTTTTGGAAGCGCTTACCTATCCTCTTCTTAGCAACTGGAATCAAGCCCGGCGCCGTGACGTAGGCCTGAAGCACTTGGAGATGGGCTTGAGGTCCCAACTCGACTTGATGGTTCCTGAGCAGGTAAAACTCTTTTTCCAACCTTGTTTGTTCTAGCTTAGAAATCTTCTTTGTTTGATGTGCTATCTGTTTGGCCCCCCTTTTGACTTGGGCAGATCCTCCATGACCCGTACCTTGCATCCCCCTTCTGGGATCAGGCAGCCATCGGCCCTCTCGCCTGTTTAACAACCGTCGCATCATTTTCTTTTATGGAGCGTGGGCCAAGTTTACTATTTGGGGGAGCGGGTCATGCACTAGTACCAGGGCTACTGTAATATCCCGAAAAATTGAGTGTTTAACTTTGACCTCGGGATTTGCACCTAATTGGTCAAGGTTTGACCAAGTGATGGTCAAACAATGAATATATGAACTGATGAACTGATGTGATGCAAATGTGACTAAGTGTAGTGAATGGTATTGGTTTACATACACCTATCTCTGGTGTATGCGCTTAACACCGAAACAGGGTTTAATAACCCTAAAATTCCTTTTGTTGGTTGTTGAAGAGAGAGTTAAGAAGAGAGAGAGAGAGAGAGGGAGTAAAGAGGAGTTATGGAAGCTTGGAGTTAATGCAAATCAAGAGGAGATTAGAGCATTAAATGTTGATTCAACGCTTGAGGAGCCGTTGAAGCGGAAAGATGGAACTCTAGCCATCAAACCCAACAAATCAACCCTTGAGGGATCTATTGAGGTATGTTGTATCAGATTTCAATACCTAGAGAATTGATGAGTTAAATTCGGTCTAGCATAGTCAATACGATAGTTTAAAGACTTAGAAAAAGAGGGAAAAAGAAAAGAAAGGAGTTTTAGAAGAACAGCTCAAAAGGGGGCTGAATCTGGCCAATTCGATTAATCAAAATGGGGATTCGATTAATCGATTTCAATCTGGAAGTTGAAAAGTCAGGGAGGCCCGATTTCGATTAATCAAATTAGATTTCGATTAATCGATTTGGAAGGTCGATTAATCGATTTGGCAATCGACTAATCGACTGGGTACCTCCAGTGGCTGGAGATACAAGACCTAGGGAAATCGACTAATCGAGTTGGGAAATCGATTAATCGATTTTGGATTTCGATTAATCGATTTAGGATTAACTAATCAATTTTGGACTTTCGACCACTCGATTTGAGAATCGACTTTGCTATGCTAGGGATTTCGATTAATCAATTTGGGATCGATTAATCGATTTTGGATTTCGATTAATCGATTTGAATTTTGATTTATTGATTTTGGGAATCGATTAATCGATTTGGGTTTCGATTAATCGATTTTGAGAATCGATTAATCAACTTTGGCAGTTTTACTTGACTTTCTAGTTTGACTTTGAGATTCATGGAGGATCTAGAACCTTCTCTATTGCATCTTTAGTGATGTGTTACATGTATTGTAATGTACCATAGGTAGTACGTGTGAAAGTGAGCACAAGGAGCCACGTGGGACCTTGATGCTTGGACCTTCGGAGACCTGAGGTAGGGAACACCTTGAACATATACTTTAATTACAAGAGCATGTATGTAGTGATATATTTATCAGAATTGAAAATGTTTTAACTATGAAAGGCTTTGTGAAATGGGTGTGTGTGTGACACCAAGAATGTGATAAAGGCATCTGTGTGATGCGAGTAACTGAGACTAAGAGAACAAATGAAAATGAGACATCCCCAGGGGATGGGAAAGTAATAAAGGCATTAGTGTGATGTGAGTAAATTAGACATCCCAGGGATGTATATATGATTAAATAATTATTGTTGAGGCCTAACTGATATAAGATAGCACACTTACACGGTGAATAACTATATGTAAAGCACATGTTATTTTTATTATTTGAGGTTTGTTTAATGGATACCCACGATCGACGCGAGGATATCCGTGACTGCAATCTAACTGACACCAAATCCGGAGGACTATCCAGACATATAAGCACATCCCAGGGATGTTGAGTTGAGATTTAACCCCGCCGTCTATTGAGAAAGGGGCTTGGGTAGTATTCCCAGGGAATACATATAACAGCTGTCTATTTAGGCGACAATAGTGGGTATTCCATCGAGGTTCGATGCTATATTGCTCAGGGATTACTTAAGTTGAAGATTTAAGTTTTGCTTTAGGCCTGTTCAGTGTCATTCATGATAAATCAACAGTAAAGTAAGACATGCAAATTACCAGTAAACTTGAATGCAAATCATTATCTTTTAAACTGTTTTCTAGCAAATGCATAGACACATCATGCTTAGAATATCATGGAATATATGTGAGATTTTAATTTATATGTTCATTGTGATTGTTCCCTATTGAGCTAGGATGTAGCTCACCCTTTAGACTATACGTCGCAGTTCCATTGTTAGCAGCAGCTGAGGCTTCGGGAGATGTAGATCCGGGTGATTCGGATTACGTGCCTTGAGACGAGTTGGAGCCTCCTCCCGATGACTTCTTCAAGGAGACTCTGCTGTGTACTTTGACAGAGAGTAGTTTTTGAGAATAGATTGTATGGCTTGGTATGTCAAGCCTTGATTTTTGATGAACAATGTAATTAAATTGATTATTTCTTTTGGCGAACCATCTGGGGTGATCTGTTTATCACCGATGGTTCAGATTGATTCTCTGTTTCATGCAGTGGCATGAAAGTAGAACTGTCTTTTGTTTGTGCTAGATGGGCATGTTACTTTTTCGCATTATGCAATTAATTACCTTATTTATTTATCATTGCTTGTTATACCAATGTTCCGTGCATAGTTTTGGGATACGGTCTGGAGGATCGTACTGATGGCACGGGTTTCGGAGTGTTGAAATTCGGGCTGTCACAGTTGGCATCAAAGCATTTTCTTTTAGAAATTCTGAAAATTATTCTTTTGTCAGAGCATAGGGACTTCTGCTAATGAAAACTTTATTTTCACGTGCAGACCATTATGTTTCCTAGAGGAAGGGGCCAAACCAGGGGCGGCCATAGTAGAAGCTTGCATAGTTGAGATGATTTTATCTCGGACGCAAATAGAGTGCCTATAGGTGATAGAGGGGCTTCTGGCAGTGGTGGCTAAGGGAGCCAAGATCAGGCATAGACTCAGGATCGCGATCGTCAGGATCAAGATCAAAGAGAACAGGAGAGAGTCAAAGAGAGGAATGAGGATAGAGAGGATTGTCAGAGGATGATGCACACCATGGAGACCATGGCGGTTGCTATGGCTCAGCAGGCAACATCCTTGGTAGCTCATACTGCTCACGAGCAGCAGCAGCCACCGACACCTCCAGTGGCTTCGACACTGCCAGTGTCTTCAGCTTTTACCGATTTAGGAGGATGAGACCTCCTAGCTTTTCAGGACAGGCAGACTCTATGGTAGCTGAGAACTGGTTAAGTGAGATGGAGAAGGTTTTTAGTGTACTCACGTGCACAGAGGACGAGAGCGTCCGTTGGGTAGCCTACATGTTAGACGGGGAGGCTGGGCCTTGGTGGAAGTCTGTTTCTAGGACTAGGGCTCAAGAGACCCCAGATATGCCCTGGACTTGGGACGAGTTCGTCGAGGAATTTAACAAGCAGTATTTTCTGGAAGTGATAAGGAATCAAATGGAGATTCAATTTCTACAGCTTACTCAAGGGAAGATGATTGTGAGAGAATATGGAGTGGAGTTCATGCGACTCGCTCGCTTCGCGCCCGACTACATCATCACAGAGATGATGAGAGAAAAGAGGTTTCAGCAAGGATTGAAGCTGGACGTGAGGGGAGGAGTAGCACCATTCCAACTGAGGACCTATGGAGAGGTCATGAGCAAGGCTTTGGTGGTAGAGGAAGAAAATAATAACAAGTACCGCCAGAGGGAGCAGTAAGGAAGGTGGAATACAGACCAGAGCAGGACGGGGAACTACGAACCGGTGAACAAAGAGCCAAGTATCGTACCAAATAATTAGAAACCACCATTCTAAGGAGCTTATGGGAGATCGGCACAGCAGAGCAACCAACAGAAATTCCCATTGCTTGCGTCGGGGAGGCCGATGAGATACGAGAGCCCTGCTATTACTATCGGAGCTACAGTTACCCAGGGGTTCTCGTGAGCAGCTTCTTCCACACCTCGTGAGACGTGTGCCAAGTGTGGTAAGTCTCATAGGACAGCTGACTGTAGGCAAGGAACTCAGAGCTGCTTTAGATGTGGCAAGGTGGGCCACTTGATCAAGGAGTGCCTTGAGATGAACAAAGGGAAGACGGCTTCAGCTCCTATTCCACGACCTATACAAGCTAGGAAGCCGATCGTCCAAGGAAGAGCCTACGCAGTCACAGCTCAAGAGGCTCAAAATACAAACGATGTTATTCAAGGTGAGTTTTCTTTTAAATAAAGAATTTCAATTCTTGAAAAATTTTATACAGAGAAGGTGCATCCATATAGAAAATAGAAAAGAACTTGCTTGTAATCAATTCTAGTGTTATGATATACTTTATATATACCTATATGTATGATTAGGTGCATTACAAATATATAAGAAGGGAAGCGACGTGACATATGAAGCTCGAGTGTTGATAGACCCAGGGTCTACCGCTCATTTGTTACCCCTCGCTTCACAAAGAGGATGAAAGTCGACCCAGAGGAGTTAGACTTCGTTTTAACCATGGTTGTTCCTACTGGGATATTGGTTGATACCGAGAAAGGTTGCAACTCCGTGATCATGAGAGTCATGGATGGAGTCGTTTTTGAACTATCGGCGAACCTAATCCTGTTAGACATGCAAGGATTCAACGTGATCCTTGGCATGGATTGGCTGTCGACTCACTGTGCGACGGTAGATTGTAAGAACAAGGTCGTCATCTTCAGACCCAATACGAGGAGATCATTTAGATTTCAAGGAGAGAGGTCGACACATATGCCACTTATCTCGGCAGTCAGGGCCGAGCGCTTGATCAGAAAGGGGTGCAGTGGATACTTGGCATTCTTGAAGGAAGATAAGGAGGAGAAGAATGTTATCTCCGAAATAGCCATGGTGCGAGATTTCGCCGATGTATTTTCGGAGGAGTTACCCAGATTACCTTTAGAGAGAGGTAGAATTCGCCATCGACTTAGCACCAGGAATGGAGCCTGTGTCTAAAGCACCATATAGAATGGCTCCTGTTGAGTTGAAGGAATTGAAGGAGCAGTTACAAGAGCTAATGGATAAGGGGTTTGTTAGACCGAGTGTGTCTCCATGGGGCGCACCGATCTTGTTTGTAAAGAAGAAGGATGGGTCAATGCGTCTGTGCATTGACTATCGACAATTGAACAAACTTACCATTAAGAATCGATACCCTTTGCCTAGGATAGATGACCTATTTGATCAACTGCAAGGAGCAAGGTATTTCTCCAAGATTGATATGAGATCTGGGTACCATCAGTTGAGAGTCAAGGCAGAGGATATTCAGAAGACTACATTCAGGACTCGGTACGGACACTATGATGTCCTTGTGATGCCTTTTGGGTTGACAAATGCCCCGACGTCATTCATGGATCTAATGAATAGGGTGTTTAAACCACACCTAGACTCTTGTGTCGTAGTGTTTGTTGACGATATCCTGATCTATTCAAAATCAGAGGAAGAGCATGAAAAGTACTTAAGAGTAGCCCTATAGACTCTATGTGAACACCAACTGTATGCCAAGCTCAACAAATGTGAGTTTTGGCTAGAAGAGGTTAGCTTTTTGGGACACGTTGTCTCAAAGCTTGGTGTCACTGTAGATCCAGCAAAGATCGAAGCAGTGGTGAATTGAGAGCAACCAAAGACCGTGACCGACATCCGTAGTTTCCTTGGATTAGCAGGTTACTATCGGTGTTTCGTTGAGGGTTTTTCAAAGATATCAGGACCACTCACGAGACTTACACGGAAAGACGCAAGGTTCAAATGGAGTGAGGCATGCGAGAAGAGTTTTCAAGAACTCAAGAAGAGACTCACTTTAGCTCAAGTACTGGCAATTCCTTCAGGCAGTAGAGGGTTCACAGTATACAGTGATGCTTCGTATATTGGTTTAGGCTGCGTGCTAAATCAACACAAAAAGGTGATAGCATATGGATCGAGAGAGTTGAAAGAGCATGAGAAGAATTATCGGACACATGACCTTCAATTAGCAGCGGTCATTTTCGCGCTCAAGATTTGGAGACATTATTTGTACGGTGAGACTTTTGAGATTTTCACTGACCACAAGAGCCTCAGATATTTGTTTACACAGAAGGAACTAAATATGAGGCAGCGCAGATGGATGGAGTTTCTCAAAGACTATGACTATTCTATACAGTACCATCCAGACAAGGCTAATGTAGTGGCCAATGCCTTGAGTCAGAAGAGTTCAGCTCAGTTGGCTAGTTTAATTTTGGGTATGCACCGATGGAAGTTATTTGAAGATCTGGCACTATATGATGCGAACATCGAGTCACAAGCTACAGGAGCCTTCTTGGCTAATATCTCAGTGAGACCGGTGATATTTGAGCATATCCATGAACTACAGATGAAAGACCTGGTGCTAACCAAGATTCGTCAAGATGTAACTGAAGGCATTAGATCTGAGTTTTCGATCAAGGAGGATGGTTCCTTATTGTTCAAGGGTCGCCTCTGTATTCTGGACAATGCCGATTTACGGCGAACAATTCTTGATGAATCTCACAAGTCAAGCTATGCCATCCACCCGAGAAGCACGAAGATGTATCAAGATCTGAAAAAGAATTACTGGTGGAGAGGCTTGAAACAAGAGGTGGCAGAGTACGTGTCGCAGTGTTTGACGTGTCGGCAAGTCAAGATTGATCATAGACACCCTGCGGGATTATTGCAGCCTTTACCTATACCGGAATGGAAGTGGGAGTCGATCTCTATGGACTTCATCTTTGGGTTACCGCGTACTGCAAAGAAGTACAATGCCATTTGGGTAGTGGTCGATCGATTGACCAGCTCAGCGCACTTCTTGCCTTACAACACGATGTACACGGCGGGAAGACTAGTAGAGCTGTATATGAAGGAGATTGTCCGTTTACATGGGATTCCGAGTAGCACTATTTCGGACCATGACCCATTATATACATCAAAGTTTTGGAAGAAATTTTAAGAAGGAATGGGAACGAGACTAGATTTCAGTACGACATTCCATCCACAAAATGACGGACAGACTAAGAGGGTCAATCGGATCATTGAGGACATGCTTAGGGCATGTATGTTAGAATTGCAAGGATCATTGGATCAGCACCTACCGTTGATTGAGTTTGCATATAACAACAGCTTTCAGACAAGCATTGGGATGGAACCATATGAAGCTCTTTACGGACGGCGATGTAGATTGCCGATCAATTGGGAGAAAACCGGGGAGAAATTTATTTTGAGACCCGAAATACTTGAAGATAATGCCACCTATGTTCATATGATAAGGGCAAAACTCAAAGCGGCTCAGAGCAGATAGAAAAGCTACGCCGATATCAAGCAGACGAGTGTAGACTTCAAGGTGGGTGAACATGTGTTCGTGAAAGTGTCACCTATGAAAAGGGTGATGTGATTTGGAAAGAGAGGGAAGTTAAGTCCCCGCTATCTTGAGCCATTTGAGGTTCTAGGTCGAATAGGGGAAGTTGCTTACCGCATTGGATTGCCACCGTTATTTGATCAAGTACACAATGTGTTCCACGTATCTATGCTCAGGAAGTATCTTAATGACCCTGATCACGTATTGAGCGGCAAATCATTTGAGATGCATGAGGATATGAGCATGATCGAAGAGCCGACGGAGATTTTGGATCAAAAGGAATAAGTGTTGCGAACAAAAATGATTCTATTAGTGCTTGTTCGATGGAAGTATCATCTGGCCGAAGAAGCTACGTGGGAATGAGAGGCCGACGTGAAAGAGCAGTATCCGGACTTGTTTGCGACAACTTGAGAGTCGAAAATTGTATCACCGCAAGCATGATTGAGGATGTAAACCATTTATTGTAATTCAAAGGAATCAGTTTCAATCCGTATAGTTTCCAAATACAATGTTGAGTACATGGTTAGAACTCTTCATAGCCACAAAATGGCTGTGAGAACATGTTTCACAAGATCAATGACCAACTGGCCTTGTGTTACAAGAAAAATCAAGGAGACATGAAAAATAACAAAATTCTAAAGAATCTGATCAAAACCGATTAATCAATTTTCAAATAATGGAAATTTAATGAGGATTCAGGAAATGAAAGAAGTGAAATTTTGATTAATCGATTTGGGTTTCGATTAATCGATTTTAGTTTTCGATTAATCGATCTGGAGATTCGATTAATCGAGTAACTTAAAAATTTTAGAAAAATTTGAAGATTTTATACGATTTCGATTAATTGAAGAAGAATTCGATTAATCGATTTGGGATTTTGATTAATCAATTTGGAGGTTCGACTAATCGAGTCACTTGAGAATTTTGGGAAAAATTTGAAGAACTTCACGATTTCGATTAATCGAAGTGAAATTCGATTAATCGATTTTTGGATTTCGATTAATCGAAGTGAATTTCGATTAATCGACTGGCTCACGCCAGTGAGCTTGAAAAGTTAAAATTTTAAATGACCACGATTTCGATTAATCGATTTTGAGCCTCGATTAATCAATTTTGGAAACTGATTAATTGATTTCTCGCGGCTGAACCTAGTTTTGAAACTCGATTAATCGATTTTAGAAATCGATTAATCAAAATGAGTCTATATATATAAGTCGAATGGGATTTCTCCCCATTTGAAAATTTTGGGATTTTTTATTCTTGCGTGCCTTTCCTTTTTCTTCTTTGACCGACTGTGAACTTAGGGTTTTTGGGTGTTTTGGACCGATTTCGGATCAAATCACTTGACATTGGATCAAACACCTAAGGTAAAAACCCTAGATTTCATTCTTCTTTCCATTTCAAGCCATAAAACCCCTAGTTTTGCTATTTTATTTCCAAGATGTCGCCTAAAACCCGGTTATCTTCAAAGAAGGCAACGTCTAAGCTCCCGGTCCGGCGTAAGAACGCCACACCGCCACCGCCTACCCCATCACCTGTGAGGACCCCATCACCGTCGAAATCAGATACCACATCCGGCTCGACGAGCGCGTCTTCGCGCGAGTCTTCACCAATTCCACCACCGCCCGTCAACGTACTCCAACCAAACAAATGGTGGGCGGCAAAGACCTTCGAAATCGAGTATATTGTTGACGTGGAATTGTTTACTAACCTCGATGTGGCGGGCGAGACCCAATGGGCTCGAAATTACCTAGTAAAGGCTGGTCTCGGCAACCTTTTGAAACCAATCCGCGGGTCCTACTACCCTAGATTGGTCTGCCTGTTTTACCAAGGGTTGAAGGAGGGGCCTACCGACGACGTTGTCACGACCACCATTGAGGGTCACGACTATACCTTCACTCATCGCCACATTCACGAAGTCTTAGAATGCTATTTGGACTTTATGCCCGAGATCACCCTCTTCCCACCCTTTGCGGAAGAGGTGAAATTTGAAGAAATTATGACCCGAATGACCAAGGGGAAAAAGGGGTCAGGATCGTCCATTAGGAGGGGTCGATCTCCCCCATTGCATGTGGATGCTTGATTCCATAATCAAGTGCAACCTCTACCCGATGTGCCACGAGACCGAGCGGGTGGAGTTAGTGCAGCAGGCACTCTACGCGGCCTTCTATGGCTGTTGGTTTGATGCTACGATGATCATCCTCGAGGAGATGGTCTACATAAAGGGGAAGTTGATGAAGGGCAACTTGAGGCCCAAAGAAAAGATGTCATATGCTCTCCTCATTTCGAGCATGCTGGAGTGTTACTCAGATGCTCCAGAGTATGCCATCTCGCCACATGAGGAGAGGGTGACGGACCATGTGAAACATTTCTCCATTGCTTCATGGAGCCGTAGCTACAACTTGCTGAAGCGGACCCTACCAGCTCAGGGCCTACCAGCGGCAGCACCAGTAGCACCACCACCACTCCTACCACCACATCAGGACCCACCTGTGGGGGAAGCACACCCCATTGAGCCACCAGCTGAGGGGGCACCCTCCCATACCACCGCCTCGCCTACGACGCCAGCGCAGTTTGCGGCTGCCACACCAACTTCTTCATACCGCCGATGAGCGGCTCCCCCGGCGCCCACTATCGAGGACGTGTTGGCTCGGATGGAGGCCAACAATGAGAGAATGAACCGACGGATGGACTTTTTAATGTATCACACTCTATGGTGCATCTATTCGTTGGACTACTAGCAGTGCCTCGCGCAGGAGGAGGCGTGGACTGCCGGTCGGACAGTGTTTCACATGGGTGCCACTTTTTCCGCGAGTACCTCTGCTGCCGATGCATCTGCCTGCCCTCAAAGAGCTGAAAGCAGCCTTTAAAATGACCCACCACCACTGAGCCGCCATCCGTGAGCAGCCCACCTCACCGTCACAAATCACCAGAGAGGGACGGCCCGGCGCTGATTTATAGTTTCCTTTTGTGATCATTTTTGCATATTTTGTACTGTTCTGTTACAAATTCTAAATTGTAATTACCGAAAATAGTTGAAGAAACTTGTATATTTGAACATTGATAATGGAATACAGATCAGTTTTTTTTTTTTTGGATGTACTTGTATTAGTTTTGTTTTCTCGTACTGTGTGATGTGTAAATTACTTTCGTGTGTGGGTACGTGACACAGCAGTGTGTGGGGTACCACACCAGCGCACCTTTGGGTTATTTTTGAGGATGAAAATTCCCAAGGTGGGGAGAATGTAATATCCTAAAAAATTGAGCGTTTAACTTTAACCTCGAGATTCGTGCTCGATTGGTCATAGGTTTGACCAAGTGATGGTCAAACATTGAATACATGAAGTGATGAACTGATGTGATGCAAATGTGACTAAGTGTAGTGAATGGTATTAGTTTAGAGCTACAAACTCCTATCTTTGGTGTGTGCGCTTAACACCGAAATAGGAAGGAAGATATAAGGGTTTAATAACCCTAAAATTCCTTTTGTTGGTTGTTGAAGAGAGAGTTAAGAAGAGAGAGAGAGAGAGGGAGTAAAGAGGAGTTATGGAAGCTTGGAGTTAATGCAAATCAAGAGGAGATTAGAGCATTGAATGCTGATTCAACTCTTGAGGAGCCGTTGAAGCGGAAAGATGGAACCCTAGCCATCAAACCCAACAAATCAATCCTTTGAGGGATCTATTGAGGTATGTTGTATTAAATTTCAATACCTAGAGAATTGATGGTTAAATTCGGTCTAGCATAGTCAATATGATAGATTAAAGACTTAGAAAAAGAGGGAAAAATAAAATAAATGAGTTTTAGAAGAACAGCTCGAAAGGAGGCTGAATCTGCCCAAATCGATTAATCAAAATGGAGATTACAAATTAATCGATTTTGGTCTGGAAGTTGAAAAGTCAAGGATGCCCAATTTCGATTAATCAAATTAGATTTTGATTAATTGAGTTGGAAGGTCGATTAATCGATTTTAAAATCGACTAATCGACTGGGTATCTCCAGTGGCTGGAGAAACAAGACCTGGGGAAATCGACTAATCGAGTTGGACTTTCGACCACTCGATTTGAGAATCGACTTTGCTATGCTAGGAATTTCGATTAATCGATTTGGGATCGATTAATCGATTTTCGATTTCGATTAATCAATTTGGATTTCGATTAATCGATTTTGAGAATCGATTAATTGACTTTGGCAGTTTTACTTGACTTTCTAGTTTGACTTTGAGATTCATGGAGGGTCTAGGACCTTCTCTGTTGCATCTTTAATGAAGTGTTACATGTGTTGTAATGTACCATAGGTGGTACGTGTGAAAGCGAGCACAAGGAGCCACGTGGGACCTTGATGCTTGGACCTTCGGAGACCTGAGGTAGGGAACACCTTGAACATATACTTTAATTACAAGAGCATGTATGTAGTGATATATTTATCAGAATTGAAAATGTTTTAACTATGAAAGGCTTTGTGAAAATGGATGTGTGTGTGACGCCAAGAATATGATAAAGGCATCTGTGTGATGCGAGTAACTAAGACTAAGAGAACAAATGAAAATGAGACATCCCCAGGGGATGAGAAAGTAATAAAGGCATCAGTGTGATGCGAGTAAATTAGACATCCCAGGGATGTATATATGATTGAATAATTATTGTTGAGGCCTAACTGATATAAGATAGCACACTTACACGGTGAACAACTATATGTAAAGCACATGCTATTTTTATTATTTGAGGTTTGTTTAGAATACCCCACCGACGTGGCGGCATACCCACGACTGACGCGACAGGATATCCGTGACCAGTACGGCGGCCAATCCGTACACCAGTGCGGAGGTCTATCTGTACACAGTAAGCACATCCCAGGGATGTTGAGTTGAGATTTAACCTCGCCGCCTATTGAGAAAGGGGCTTGGGTAGTATTCCCAGGGAATACATATAACAACTGTCTATTTAAGTGACGATGGTGGGTATTCCATCGGGGCTCGATGCTATATTGCTCGGGAATTACTTAAGTTGAAGATTTAAGTTTTGCTTTAGGCCTGTTCAGTGTCATTCATGATAAATCAACAGTAAAGTAAGACATGCAAATTACCAGTAAACTTGAATGCAAATCATCATCTTTTAAACTGTTTTCTAGCAAATGCATAGACACATCATGCTTAGAATATCATGGAATATATGTGAGATTTTAATTTATATGTTCATTGTGATTGTTCCCTATTGAGCTAGGATGTAGCTCACCCTTTAGACTATATGTCGCAGGTCCATTGTTAGCAGCAGCTAAGGCTTCGGGAGACGTAGATCCGGGTGATTCGAATTACGTGCCTGGAGACAAGTTGGAGCCTCCTCCCGAGGACTTCTTCAAGGAGACTCTGCTGTGTACTTTGACAGAGAGTAGTTTTTGAGAATAGATTGTATGGCTTGGTATGTCAAGCCTTGATTTTTGATGAACAATGTAATTAAATTGATTATTTCTTTTGGCGAACCATCTGGGGTGATCTGTTTATCACCGATGGTTCGGATCGATTCTCTATTTCATGTAGTGTCATGAAAGTAGAACTGTCTTTTGTTTGTGCCAGATGGGCATGTTACTTTTTTGCATTATGCAATTAATTACCTTATTTATTTATCATTGCTTGTTATACCAATGTTTCGTGCATAGTTTTGGGGCACGGTCTAGAGGATCGTGCTGATGGCATGGGTTTCGAGGTGCCAAAATTTGGGCTGTCACAGCTACTATGCCATACCCGTGGACCCTCCGGCGGACATTTGGAATCTTGTTGGCAGCATCGAGGAGTTCACAGCGGCCTTTCTCAACAACGGGCTCCCTATCCATGCTCTCAATGTGCCTGAGGACTATCATGTTTGGTACGAGTGCATATCGTACCGATTTTTCTTACCCCGCTTTGTACCCAGTGCCAATTTCCTTGTATTTGGTGGCCCACTCGGTCAAGTAATTCTTCTCCGCTTGGATTAGTTCCCCTTATATTTTAATTTTGGCCTTTGTGTTTTCTAAGCGGATCTTTATTTTGTTCACAGTTTGCTCCAAGAGATGATTCGGACGGTGAAGGCGGGACAAGCGTGGCTGATGCGTCAGGGGTAGAGCCCTTCGGTGCTGGCCCTTCTGGTGCAGGTCCCTCGGGCGAGGGCTCCTCTGGTGTTGGTCCATCTGGTACCTCCCATACCGGTATCCCTGATGGCGATCCGCCCGTTGTTTACGGGACCTTCCGACGCCTGGATGATAGCTTCCTTTCGAGCCTCTGCGCTGATGTGGATAGACAAGTGTGGCTCTCTACTGAAGTGGCCCGTGTCCCTCCTCCTGAGGTGATCCCAGGGGTAAGTCTTCTGACGACCCATCTCTTTTTATTTTGGTCTCCTTTTGCACATGTTTTATGATTACCCTGATATCTTATGTCGGATCTTTCTAAACGTAGGACTTTAACTCGACCATGGAGTATGCGGCGTATCATCGCCACATTGCGGAGCTCGGGGAGGTGGAGACGGTGAGTACCTTACTGCTTTGCTTCATTGTTATTTATCCCTTAACTAATCCTGACTCTTGATTTTGACCGTGCCTTGCAGCGTGCCCGTGCCAAGGAGTCGCGCCCTTTGCTTAGTAGGATTTCGCAGGCGTGGTCTCGGGTGGGGGACATGTGGACTTTCCAGTGCTCCTCTCGTCGTCGGAAGAATTTAAAGGGCGCGAGCAAGGAATAGGCTTTAGTTTCTGCCTTTAAAACTCAGTACTCTTGGGATTGGACTTGGATCTTTTTGTTTAGATAGTTTTTCTTGGGGTGGATGATGTGACACTTTGGATGATATATATTTTTTTGGAAAATATTTTTAGTGCTTTTGTTTTGATTTTATGCCATGGTTTCCTTGCCCCGTATCTATTTTTTGCAGGACGTGTCTGCCAAATGCTCTCAGAAAGCGCTTTTTTGGGTCGCATGCCTTAATGTAGGATAAATCCTGCGCATAAACAAAGTAATTCCCAAACCGTTAGTGATCAGAAGCGTAGATATAGAAAATAAAAAGGGTGAAAGTCCCCCCAGTTAGGTCCCGAGATGGCTGGGGACGGGGGATCTTTAGTCTGGCGCAACTAATAGTTGCGCAAGGCTAAATCGTAGGGAATTTGTACTGGCGCAACTATTAGTTGCGCCAGGTAAAAATGGGGACAAAATGCATTGGCGCAACTAATAGTTGCGCCAGGCTTAACCTGGGGAGATATGGGTCTTTATATACCCGAGGCAGCCCAAAACTTATCCCTTTTTAGTTTGACTTGGCCCCTTTGACCGATTCTTTTTGCTTTTACTTTTCCAAGGCAGGTCCATCACCATACATCGATTTTTATCTTCTTAACTTATCTTTGTACGTCTATAGACCCGCTTTGCAACCCTCCCTTACGTGGAGGGCCCGGAGCCAATTTACCCCCTTCCTTGGGCTTGGGGCCCAAATTTCTAACAGCTTGGTTTGGGAGCTTGAATGAGAGTGAGCTAGCCAACTTGGAGCGCCTTGGGCTATCTCGCCTTCCTTCCTTTCTTGAGATTCCTCCACGGTGGGACCTCCTTTACGCTGCCGCTTCATTTTGGGATGTAAATTTCCATGTATTCCATTTTGGGAAGCGGAAGCTAACCCCAGCCCTTGAGGAGCTATCCAATCTGTCCGGCCTAAAGTCTCATTGGGGGGCCCACAAGGTGTTCGCTAAAATTCCTCAAAGAACTTTTCGGTGATGAAAGTCTCCAAAAAATGCCGGTTAGGAACATTTTTAACACAAAAGCTTTAGCGCTCGGTCTTATCTCAAAAATCCTCTTCTTTATCGGGGGGGAGAGCTTCTCCTTGGCAATTTGTGACATTCTGACCGAGTTGGAGGTGGGCCGATCTATGATGCATTTGGTGCTTGCCGAGCTATAACGGTGCCTTGATGAGTTTGCTTTGGGCAAGGTGGTGGGCCTTTGAGGGTGTCCTTTACTACTTTAGGTTTGGTTGTGCTAGCATCTCGCTATCTTGGGGCCCATGCCCTGTTTTTATATTGCTCGAGGTGAAGCAGCTCAATGCTTTTTAGGTAGGTGTCACTTGCTTTCGCAGGGTGACTTGTCAGTTTTGAAGCTTTGGTTGATCGATGCCGAGCTAACATGGAGGCTTCCTTGGTTGGACCGGACCTTCCCAGTAGTTTGCTCTAGAGACCATGAGGGCATCACCCTCTTAGGATTGACTGGCAGCACCTTCTACTTCCCATTCCGGGTGTTGCGTCAATTTGGTTGCTCTCAGCAGGTGCCTTGCGAGGCCAAACCCCCTTTATGTGACTTGATCTTTTATAGGGGGGCCTCTAAAGACATAGATCAGATTTCTGCTCTTTGGGAGATGCGTCAGTCGACACTAATGTGTGATATGGAGCAGGGAGATTCGATTCAGTCTTCTCTTGAGTACGAGGCCTGGCTATTGACCGAGCAGCCTGTTGCTGATGGTCCAAATTCAGCAGAGATCATTGACACTGGAGGCCCCTGGCCAAAGAAGGAGACGGTACTTCGAGCCCGTATCGAGCTACTAGTGGACGAGAAGAGGGTCTTGCAAGAACTTTTATCACAAGAAAAAGTCAGAGCAGAAATAGCAGAGCGCGAGGTCCTTCGTTTGAGAGGGTCCTTGAGTGTCGCCTTTGGAGCCGCCGATTCGTCTCGGAAGAGGTATAAGAGCTTGCATGGACGCTGGTTGACCGAGCGGAATGTCCGGGAAGATGACCTTCGTGCTGAGATTAACGCATTGAAGTGCAAGTTGGGCCTCTAACTCCTTCCTGCACACATAACTTTTTGCACAGATCAGATACACAGAAAAAGGAGTGTAAAAACCCCTTTACAGATACACCCACAATTTTTTGGTATATATATTTTTTTTATGTTTTTTGCTATTGTTTTTTTTGGTTTTGTTAAAAGGGAAAGAAAGGAGGCTAGTCATCACACCGGCTATTATTTTGGGATGTGATGTAAGCGGTGCATTAGTAAAAAAAGGGAAATTATTATATGCACAGACTCTCTTTTTTTGTTCTTTCGGTTTTATGTATTCTCTCTCTTTTTTTTATTTATTATTTTTTAGGTGTGGTGCCTTGATTACTGGGTGAGATCTCGAGTCCTCTTTTGAGCATGGTCGAACCCATTTTCTATGGTTGGGCTTGAGTGAGTTTTAGCAGTTTCACCAAGGCCGGAACGTTAATCCCTTTGGATTGGGTCAAACCTTTCTCCTTACCTGGGATCATGCGTTTGACAATGCAGTTTCACAAAGACAACTCTGGTCGGGGCCTGATTCGAACTAGCATGAGTGGCCCAAAAAGGGGACCAGGGAGAGTAACCAAGAGGGCTCTTTAACCAATCATTTCAAACCTTTCCTCTTTTTCTTTTTCTTTTTTTCTTTTCTCTCTTTTTTTGTTTATCTCCTTTTTTACCTGTGGCGCCCTTTCACGTTTTCACCACGTCCATGGGTTTAGCTCTCTTACTCTAAGCGCCCTTTCGGGTTTTCACCTGGTCCGCACAAACTCACTGTTTTTACCCGTAACGCCCTTTCGGGTTTTCACCAGGTCCATCTTGCTTTGAGCTTGTATTTTTATTTTATTTTTTTATTTTTTTATTTTTCATTTCTTTTTTCAGCAGCCATGACATAGACGTTGATTCCATCATAGCTGGCTGGATGGGGTTCTGGTGTCGTCTCACAACTCGGCTTGTGTTGACTTAACAGATATCATGACTGCTTGTAAACCTAAAAGAGGGCTTTCTTCAGGGTGTAGCTTGGCCATGGGTTAGGTTAGGATTTGAAGGTATGCTAGGCTAAAAGGGTTTTCTTGATACGACTTCAGTTTTCTCAACATACTTTCTTCCTTGGGGGTTTTTACTGTACATGTCCCACGATTCTTCTATATTTTTTTTATTCTTTTTGCACCATTTCAGGCAATCTCTTTTTGAGGTTTTGCTCTTTCGATTTTTTTTTAAATTTTGATAGTAACTTTACTACCCTTTTTTTTGTATATATACACACACATTTTTTTTGGGGAAGGGGGTTATTGAAAGAGGGGCCCAGGCTCAAATGGGATAGCAAAGGATATCATTATTTTTAGGGACGCCTTTTTGGCTAATGTGCTTGGAATGATGGCCTATTTTGCCACGATTCTGCTTTCACCAATACTTACCTTATTATAGATAGACTAGAGAACCGTCGGACGATCCAAAGATTGATGGGCTTAGGAAGATGATATCTGTCCATGGTGGAGAGGCGGATGGCGTATCCCGGTAGCACCTCCCGAACGACATAAGGTCCTTCCCAGTTCAGCTTGAACTTCCCTCTCGGATCGGCATGGAGGGATGGGAAGATCTTCTTTAGCATAGTGTCTCCTACTTTTAGATCTCGACCGCGGACACATTTATTATAAGCGCATGCGATTCACCCTTGGTAAACTTGAGTATGGCACAAGGCTTGGAGTCTCTTCTCATCCAATAAGTTCAATTGTTCAAAGCGGGATCTCTCTCTCTGCTTTGGATAAACCTGATTCTATGAGGATTAGGAGCGAGGGTACTTCAACCTCAACTGGTGGGACGGCCTCGGTTCCATACACGAGGGAGAATGGTGTTGCCCCTGTAGTGGTACAGATCGAGGTTCTGTAGGCCCACAAAGAAAATGGCAATATTTCGCTCCAATCTCGATAAGTGACAACCATTTTCTCAAGGATGCGGACGATCGTCTTGTTAGCAGCTTCCACGGCTCCATTAGTTTGAGGTCGATAAGGTGAAGAGCGATGGTAATTGATCTTGTATTGCTCACAAAAGGCTCATATGCGCTTATTTGCTAAATTTGTGTCATTGTCCGTGATGACATCTTTGGGTACTCCAAATCGGCACACAATATTATTCTTGAGAAACTTCTCGACGTGACTGGCTATAATGTTGGCATATGACGCCGCTTCCACCCACTTGGGAAGTATCCAATGGCGACCGGGATGAACTGATGCCCATTCGATGCTTTCGGATTAATCATTCCGACGAAGTCAAGGCCCCACATAGCAAATGGCCAAAGAGTGTTCATGCAGTGACGATTGATGGTAGGAGCATGTATCAAACTGGAGTGTTCCTGACACTTGTATCATTTCTAAACATGTTTACAGTAATCTGATTCCATAGTGGTCCAAAAGTATCCCTACCGTAGAATTTTCTTGGCAAGCATGTGACCGCTGACGTGGGCTCCACATATTCCCTTGTGGATCTCCTTCATGATATTGATTACTTCACTTTTTGCAAGGCACCTGAGCAAGATGTTATTGTACAATCGCTTATAAAGGCATTCCCCACAAATGACATAACCTGCTGCTAAATGTTGAATGGTTCGTCGGTCCATCTTGGACATACCCTCAGGGAAAGTTAGTGTCTCGAGGAAATTCTTGATATCTGAGAACCAAGGTGGCTCATCATCAGGCTTTATAGGTTCCTCAATCTGTAGCTAGAAGGCCGGCTCATTCCTTTGCTCGATCATGATCGGCTTCATCTCAGCACCATACGAGATTTCTATCATTGATGCCAACGTTGCTAGTGCATCGGTAAAGCGATTCCTTATTCGGGCGACATATGAGAATGTCACGTCTTGGAAGCAAGCTATCAGATCCTCAAGGTGCTCATGGTAGGGGATTAGTTTCTCATCTTTCGTCTTCCAGTCACCATTTGTCTTGCATATGATCAACTGCGAATCGCCAAACACTCGAAGGTGAGTTATATTCAGATCGAGGGCCGCCTGCAGACCAACGACATAAGCTTCATACTCAGCCATATTATTAGTACAAGGGAAGTCGAGCTTGATAGAGACGGGTGCATGGGATCCTTTCAGTGAAATTAAAATGGCGCCAACTCCCTGACCCTCGACATTTGTTGCCCCGTCAAAGTGCATTACCCATGGTTTCTCTGCTTCTTCGATATCGTCCTCTGTCATGAAGAGGATGTCTTCATCGGGAAACTCAATTCTTAAAGGTTCATAATCTGGAAAAGGACTGTCGGCAAGATGATCTGCGAGTGCTTGCCCCTTAATCAACTTCTGAGTAACATATGTGATGTCGAACTCAGACAATAAAAGCTGCCATCGTACGGGTCACCCAGTGAGAGCTGGCTTCTCAAACAGGTACTTCAATGGGTCCATGCGGGCTAGGAGTAGCACGACTTGAGATAGTAAGTAATGGCAGAGCCTCTAAGTAGCCAATACAAGAGCCAGGCATGCCTTCTCCAGATGAGAATAGCGCGTTTCATAATCAATAAATTTCTTGCTCATATAGTAGATGGCCTGCTCTCTTCTTCCTGTTTTGTCATGCTACCCCAAGACTCATCCTATCGAAACATCCGTCATGGAGAGATACATCAAGAGTGGTCTCCCCAGCTCGGGTGGTACCAAAATAGGTGGGTTAAGGAGGTAGCTTTTGATTTTATTGAATGCTGCCTGACAGTCATCGTTCCATTCGACAGGTGAGTTCTTCCTTAGTAGCTTGAAGATCGGCGTGCAGATTGGAGTTAGCTATGTAATTAACCGACTGATATATTGTATTCTGCCCAGGAACTCTCTTACTTCTTTCTCGATAGATGGTGGCAGCATTTTAGTGATAGCTTTGACTTTAACTGGGTCGACCTCAATCCCTCTCCTACTGACGATGAATCCTAACAGCTTTTCGGACATGGCACCAAACGTGCACTTCTGTGGATTCAGACATAACTTGTACTTTCTTAACCTTTCAAACAATTTCTAGAGGTTTATCAAGTGATCGCCTCGCTCCGATGACTTGGCTATCATCTCATCGACATATACTTCAATTTCTCAGTGCATCCTGTCAAGATATAGCGCAGTCATAGCTCTCTGGTACGTTGTACCAGCATTCTTCAGTCCAAATGGCATGACTTGATAGCAAAAGGTTCCCTAGGGGGTAATGAACGTCGTCTTCTCGCAATCAACCTCTGCCATCTTTATCTGGTTGTATCCTAAAAATCCCTCCATAAAAGAAAGCATCTTGTGCTTGGCAGTATTATCGACCAAGATGTCGATGTGTGGCAATGGGAAGTCGTCCTTCAGGCTCGCCCTGTTCAAATTGTGGAAATCGATGCACATGCGGACCTTTCCATCTTTCTTTAGTACAGGCATGATATTGGCTAGCCACTACGGGTATTTAGATACCATGAGAAACCCCGCATCATACTGCTTGATGACTTCATCTTTGACTTTCAACATCCACTCGAGTCGGAGACGTCTCAACTTCTGCTTAACCGGCTTCATATCAGGGTAGAGAGACAACTCATGCTCGACCAAATTGGTGTCCAAACCAAGCATGTCCTCGTATGACCAAGCAAAAATGTCTTGGTATGACCATAGGAAGTCGATCATACTTTTCCTTTCTTCGAGAGACAGTGATGTTTAGATCTTGGTTATTCTGGGAATCTCCTCAGTCCCTAAATTGATATCTTCTGTTTCTTCAACAATGGGGGTAGGGCCATGCTCAAAGTTAGCAAACCGATCAAGGAGCTCATTGGGGAGCTCCTCCAAAGGACTATCCTCATCCAGACTTGTAACTCCTACCTCTTCCTGTATTTCTACAGGAAAGGGGGCGACTTTACGTGGGGCAGGTATTTCGATTAAGGCATTCTTTTATGGGATTTTATCTAGAATCTTAAAAGATAATATTTTTGGGTTTTGTATTTTTTCAATTGTTTTGAGATTTTGTATTTTTTCAATGTTTTTGAGATTTTTGTTTTCTCTAGAGACGGACCCTTGGCAAAGTGGGTTGCTATATATACAAGGTATTGCCTGCCAAGGGCTTATCTAACTTTTATAGGTTATTATTTTTTTAGAAAATGGGTGTCAAATGTTAGGCCACTCCTCGCTTTCAGGGATTGGGGTAAAGATCTCCAATTGCGTACCTGGGGGGCCGCTCCTTTACCTGTTGCGATGGAGGGTGCTGACTGATATGGTTTATTAGAGTCAGCCTCCATCATATTGATTCTCATTTCGTCTGAGATGGTGCCCTCAAATGATAACTTGGTTTTATGGTGATTTATCACCAGGGGAGTTTGTTTAGGTACTGGTCGTCGTTCCTCAAAGAGGGATAAGGCAGCTAAATCTATCTCCAAGCTGAGAAGGGAGATCTGGGGATTGGTGGGATGGATTGGGGCTATGGGCTTGTGTGGGGTCAAATGGGTTACCCCATTTCAATCGATCTTCACGGCCCCTGCGCTGACAAAGGAATCCCTTATGTGCGGCCTAGGGCGAGGTTTCTATTCTATGTTGATTCCTCGAGCTCTTACAACTGTAGCGACCCTGGCTTTCTCTTTAGCCTCTCGGACCTCTTCTTCTGTGGGCTTGTATCCTAGCCCAAATCGAACCTTCTGTCCCTTGGCAACGACTGGCTCTCTCCTTCCTTGTAATCTGGGTCCCAAACCCTTTCCTTTCTGATAGCCCCACTTTTAGAGCATAGCCACCGCCACTATCATTCCGCCTCTAGTCTTATGTATGACGCCCTCAATGGGCTCCGGGAGTATCGTTGACACCTCATATTCAAAACTGTGGAGGTCAATGTCCTCAGCGGTGTGCGGCACATCTAACATATTGGGTTTTTCGGTGCTATTGGCAACCTTTTATTTCTCACTATGCCCCTCACCGATGATCATGATGATCTTGTGCCTAGACACAAACTTGAGTTTCTGGTGCAAAGTGGAAGGTATGGCTTCGACCTTGTGTAGCCACGGGCACCCCAACAATAAGTTAAACAAGGATTTGATATCCATTACTTAAAACAAGATGGAAAAGGTTATTGGCCCGATCAACAGCTCAAGATCAACTTCTCCCATTATTTCTCTCCTGGTATTGTCAAAACCTCTAGCGCTAGTCCTCGTGGGCCTCAACATGCATGGATCGACCCCGATCTTGGTGGCTGTTCTTAACGGGCATATGTTCAATGCGGACCCATTATCAATCAAAACCAGGGGAATGACCATATTTCCACACTCAACGGATATGTTTAAGGATTTCGAGTGGCTACGTCCTTCCTCAGGTAGATCAACATCAGAGAATGAGATGGCATTTGGAGCCATCACTTGCCCAATTATCTGCCCGACTTCATCTGGGCTGACTTGGAGCGACACATGAGCATTTTTTAATGCCCCCATTAATATTTGAAAATGGAGTGGGAACATCATCAACAGATCCCAAACGGTTATATGGGCGGGCATTCTTCTCAGCTGAGTCTCTAGTATGTGTTCTCGACTCATTTTCTCGAATGGGTTCACTGCGCTATCGTTCTTTCCCTTTGTCTGGGCTTGTGCTGCCGCTAATGCTTCAGGCTATTTTGATATCTTCCCTGACCTGGTAATAAAGTCCATGGCCCCCTCTCTACTGCTACTATCGGTGTTAGCGTTGGTCTGTTCATAACTCAGCGGGACCTAGTGAGGATCATAGGTTGGTCCCAATATCTGAAATGGTATAGCTATCGATGTCGGAGGCACTTGTACTGCAGGCTCAGGAGGTGTGGGAAACACTTGGTTTATTTCGGTGGTAGCGGGTTGGGTGGCAAAATTGGGCCAGATGGGGTTGGTGAAGCTTGAGGGTGGTGGTATCAGGGAGAAGGAGGTAAAAGTAGGCCATTGATAGCTGGTAGGTGCTGGTGGGAGATGGGGGGTTTGATGGGCCGTTAGGTAATTGACCGGGGTGGTGGAGTTTGCCGGTGGCTAAACTGGGGGCCATGGGGTGGGCGTAGGCCATGGATAACTGACGAGTGCAGGTGTAAGATTGGGGGCTTGATGGTTTATTGGGTAATTGACGGGGGTGGTGGTGTATGGCTGATATGCATTTATGTGCACATAATTGACAGGGGTGGGTGATGGAAAGTATGCCCTGATATCCAAGGGTTCAATTTATGGAGTCGAGTTGGGGAAATAATCTGACAAATTCAGGGGTTCAATTACCCCGATGTTCCTTTCTTCAATATTCTTTGACAACGACACCACATAACTCTCCCGATCACTGATGTAATTGGATGGGTCAAACTCAAACTCCTCTTCATTTTCTACCATTCCGACGGTGGGTCTGAGACCTGCTCCTCCGATAGGATGTGGGGGTAGTGGCACCTGGTGAATATTTGCATGCTGAGAAGGAGCAGGGGGGATGATTTTTCTGGCATTGATCAAATCTTGGATTGCATGCTTCAATGGATCGTAGTTCTTCTGGATCTGATGGGGAGGAGGTTGTGGTTGACGAATAGTGACTAATCCTTTGTCCCAGAGGCAAAAGTACACTCAACGATTGCCCCAGAGGCATAAAAACTCGATCATAGTGGGCTCTCCTCTGCTCCGGAGTCATTTGCATTCCCTGCCTGTTGAGAACTGGAAAATACCATTTTTCACCCCTTAATCTGGGCCTTGATAGACCCTTGAGAGAACTAAATAAGTATTTTAAGTGCCTATGTTGCAGCTAACAATAAAGACATGCTTAACCATAAAAGCAGCTCAAAAGTGCCAAAAAGATGACAATCCATGTCAGTCCAAAGGAAGGAAGTGAAGAAACAACCTCATCAGCTGTGGAAAGGTCTAAATAGAAGAGGCAAAGACCTGTAAGAGAAGCAGGGAACATTTCGAGAAATGCACTCTGAGTTCTTTTCAAGAAGAACTTGCACTTTTCAGAAAGAACCTTGAACTTTGCGAAAAGAAGAAAACCCTCCTCGAAAAGAAGACTAAACTTTGCGAACAGAGCTTCAGAAGTCATTGAACCTTGCGAAAAGGCCCCTAAACTCTGCGAAAAGGACTAAAACTCCAGGTGTAGCTTTCGAAGAGCATCTGAACTCCTCGAAAAGAATATTGAACTTTGCGAACAGAGCTTCAGAAGTCATTGGACTTTGCGTAAAGGCCCCTGGTCTCTGCGAAAGGGTATTCTGGAGATTCGCAGCTTTACCAAGGGCAATTCAAGAATGCTACACGCTACAATGCATTGAAAAGCCCAGACATTCCGGAAGATTCGAGCACGAACCAAAGGCATATTCCACCCCATGTGAACACCCAAAGATGAAATTACTTGGCGGAACTTCTAGAAACTCTAACAAACTTTCAAAATGCATACCGTAATTGATGCCTCTGCTTTCGATTGGTGAACCAGATCAAGCGATTACGATTGGCGACAGTACAGATCTGGATCCTGGTGCTCGACTCCTATTGGTTGATACAGATCTATCCAATTCTGATTGGTTGATACACATTTGAGCTGGCTTAGGGAAAACTATAAATAGACGAACCATTTGCCCAAATTGGGTATCCAGATTTTAGAGTTTTCATCTCTGTTTCCCTCATTCCCGTCAGATAGTTTATCTGAACCCCCTGTAATCCCTTCTTGTAGTTTACCTTTGAGAGCCATTGTGAGTGATTTGTACTTCCAAGTTCGGATTCAAGACTGTAAATCTGAGGGCTCTAAGAAGCCGTTTCAGAATTGTAATTTTGGATTTTAAAAGGTTCGTAATTTGTGTCTTCTCCATTGGAGTCATGTCGAGGGTTACGAATGTTCACCTTAGTGCATTAGACTTCTTTAGATTCACTCATCCGCATGCAACTTCCCTTAATTCATCACTTCGTGCGTAATTAGCGTTGGTAACCTAATTCTAGCAAAGATTTACAAATGATGATCATGTTACAACTAAAGAATAGGCCATTAACTATTGGATGATCTGTGACCATTTAAGTGATGATCATAGCCATAAGTCTAAACCTATTCCTTAATTCGGATTTATTTCTCTTACATCCCGGGTAGCCGATGAAGATTGAATCTCGCTGAACTACTGATTCTCCATTAAAATTGAGAGGCTAAAGTACATGAAGCTATTATTTCGCATTTGTCTTATTTTAAACGCGTTTCCCAACTCGGATCCGGATCAAGTAGTTAGTTCTTTTCTTTATTTTCTTATAGTTAAATGTGACACAATCCAACACTCTCTTTTATCTATTCTTTTTTTTAGATAATTATAGAGGCCAGATCTGGTAGCTCAGATCTGGAGGTTTATCTTAAATTTTAAATCAATTCCCTGTGGACGATCTTTTACTCACTTACATTTAAAACTTGCTACAATTGGCCCTAATCTTGCAGGCCAGTGTTAGCCCCAATGTGCTGATATCCCTTTCATAAGTTAACATCCATATAACCTAGCATTCTTTAATTCTTTAATTTTTGATTCATAATGCACACAATTATGGCACACTTGGAGCGACATCAAGTTTTTGGCGCCGTTGCCGGGGAATAGATTTTAAAATTGGTAGACCTAAGTTTTTCTATTTTGTAGATTTGATTTTTATTTTAATTTTTGCTTTAAACCTGCACTTTGCATTCCAAGTGCTTGATTAAATGTCTGTAGCTTTTGTATAGAAAACCTTTTTACCGGTAATTTTTATTTTTTTATTTTTCGAGTTTTATTCTTTGCCTTCTAGTTATTTGAATAAATGTCACGCCACTCTTTTGTCTTTTGTCAAATTTGGGCAAGAGTCGTGAGTTTTTCTTTTATTTTTGTCAATACTTGAATAAGGTATCGCAGTTTTTGGATGTTTGCAGATCCGAGCAGCCGTCCAACAAGGAGCATCTGGACCAAAAGTGGAGCAGATCCGCTTGAGTTTGCATCCTTCTCCTTTGTATTCATTTTCTATTTTTAAATTCTTGAGAACCAGCAATTCATTGTGTTTAATGTTTGTTTTGATTATAATTTCTCTTTTAGGCATCTTGATTTTTTTTTTACAAAACCAAATACAAAATAAAAGAAGTCGAAAACACAAATAGAAAATCTCCGAGTTGTTTCTCATTATTTTCGAAGAGTAAATAAGGGCTCTTGTTGAGCCGGGCTGATCCAAAACAAGTAAAAAAATAATAATAATAAAAATAGAAAATTATAAAACAATATAGATATCTTCCTAGGATAATGTTTTTCCATTTGCATCCACTTTTCCCATCCGGACTCTTTGAGATCATTTTTTTTAGGAATCATGTAGGATAATGAGTAGTGAATCATAGGTCGTTTTGAATATTCAATGGACCCACTAATTTTATTTTCCTTGAGATTTCTTCATCATAAAGGGTCTCAAATTGTGTGAACCCCTGCTTTTAATATGTGCTCCCATGCTTCATTATTTTTTTTTTCATACACATCATCAACAAAGGGTCAATCTTATGAATCTTGCTTTTCGTATTCTGCTAATCATTTTTATAATCACTTAGATTCATAAGTATCTCGTGCTTTTGGGTTTGTTTCTTTGGGCTTAGGATACATCATTTGGCATTAGATTTTCTGTTTAGGAATTTTAGTTTCAAATTCTTTTTAGATCACGATTTTTTTTCTTTCTTAGGTTAATGTGTCCTCGTTTTCGATTTTCGTCATTTTTCGTGAGTATAGTTAGTTTATAACTTTGTTTTCCTATTTTGCATTCACAAATTCAGTTTTGTATCAACACTTTTCTTTTTCTTTTTAACTTTGTATTCATCCTTACCTTGCTTTTACTATTTCTCGTTATTAGCATTAGTTTCCTTTCATTTGCATAGTAATCCTTCTATTTGTTAGATTTTATTTAGCAGTTCTAGCATTGTTTTGTTGATTTTCTTGCATTTGTATATCCTGCTTTTCCATTTCCTTGCTCATATCTTCGCTTTTACATTTTTATTTTCTCAGCATATAGTTTAGATTTTTCTCGTTCTTAGTTTTTCTTTCTTCTTTACCTCACGCCTAATCTCTCATTGCCTAGAACATTGAGGACAATGTTCATCTTAGGTTTGGGGTATGGTATGCCAATGAAATAAGTTAATGCTTGATGCTTATGACCGAGAATTTTTGAAAATGAAGTAATTTCACACCATTGCTTTTGAAAAATGAGGAAGTTAAAACTTTTAAAATTAATTTCTAGTGTAATTCTAATACTTTCATGAAGTGAAGGTCGAAAATTTCTAAAAAAAAAATTGATGTTTTAGTAAACCTAAATGAGAGAAAACAAAGGATGATATACCTCAGAATTTAATAGAAAACCACACCGGTGAGATTTGGACCGAAATGTATTCTTTGGAGGTATAAATTGGCGCGCTTTTTCGCTCTAGGACTGTTGAACTCGCTTGTTTTCACTAGAAGTTACACATATCCAAGTTAAAATATCTTGACAAAGAATCATGATATTAAAGACATGATGTAAGGCCTCCTTTTGGACAGCTTTGAACTTCAAAACCCAACCTTTTCAAATCGCCTTGATACACACCAATTGAGCTTTATAAATCCAAGATTTCTTTGAAACCTCATCAACCTCATTTAGCCTAACCCTCACTCCGAGAATTCAAGGTAAAGGAAAGAAAGTCAAGAAAGGTGAGTTGGGTAACAGCTTGGTAAAAGAAAAGAAAATAATTGAAGGCAATGATGTATCAGAAGAAATGTGGCATTCCACCAATGTTGATTTGAAAAAAAAAAAAAAAAAAAAAAGAAAAGGAGAAGGCATTTCATTGGAAGTTTGAAAAGAAAGAGAAAAGATGGCCACTTTGGCTCAAAATTCAAAGAAGAAGATGAAATTGTGTCAATTGAAGAAGGTGTGTCTATCACCTCCTTACCTTGACCGACTTCTCAATTTTGAACTCCATTCCACCCTTTATTCTTGATAAATTTCACCCATAAGCCACATTACAACCCAAGTTAAAGTCCTTCTTGATCTGGTGATGGATTGAGTTGTCACATGGAGATAAGGATTTGTGTAATCTATGGTGAAAAAATAGTAAATTCGTAATCAAAAGCAATGCCTATGCTTCTGCCTTACAATCCTATTTGAGGACCAGTAATTGCTCTTGAGTCAGTGTGAAATAGTGCAACCCTCATATTTACATGGTGAGTGAAAACCCGGTGAGAGTTGAGTTTGAAATCAAATTATTTGGGGTAACATCAAAACTGAATTCTCAAATAGAAGGCAAGCTTTTCATTAATTTTTCTTGTAAAAACTTTTGACACCAATCGAGTGAATGGTAAAGGAATTACAAGAGAATTTTAGTTTTGAACTGATGTTTTCTTAAAAACTTCTTACAACTTTGTTGATGCAGATGTGAATAACTGATTGGATAAAAGTTTGCTTTTAATGTAACTGCATTGATCTTAATCGATTTATTGGAGAAGTTTGTGGGTACCTTCCTTTGAAAACCCTCGAGACTTCACTCCTCCACTAGGGATCACCTAGGGGTTTAAAAGGCTTGTTGCATATGCTAAATGCAACTGTGCTCCCTACAAAATGGCTTTTATTCTATTTTTAAATTTTGTCTTTGCTCGTGGACTAGCAAAGCTTAGGTTTGGGGGTGTGTTGAGAACTGGAAAATACCATTTTCACTTTAACTGGGCCTTGATAGACCCTTGAGAGAACTAAATAAGTATTTTAAGTGCCTATGTTGCACTAACAATAAAGACATGCTTAACCATAAAAGCAGCTCAAAAGTGCCAAAAGATGACAATCCATGTCACCAAAGGAAGGAAGTGAAGAAACAACCTCATCACCGTGGAAAGGTCTAAATAGAAGAGGCAAAGACTAAGAGAAGCAGGAACATTTCAACAGAGAAATGCACTACGTAGTTCTTTTCAGAAGAACTTGCACTTTTCAGAAAGAACCTTGAACTTTGCGAAAAGAAGAAAACACTCTAAAAGAAGATTAAACTTTGAACGAGCTTGAAGTCATTGAACTTTGCGAAAAGGCCCTAAACTCGCGAAAAGGACTAAAACTCAGTGTAGCTTTCAAGAGCATCCGAACTCCTCGAAAAGAAGATTGAACTTTGACGAGCTCGAAGTCATTGAACTTTGCGAAAAGGCCCCGAACTCGCGAAAAGGTATTCGAGATTCGCAGGCTTTAACAAGGGCAATTCAATCGCTACACGCCGCCAATGCATTGAAAAGCCCGAGAGACATTCCTAAGATTCGAGCACGAACCAAAGGCATATTCCACCCCATGTGAACACCCAAAGATGAAATTACTTAAGGAACTTCTAGAAAATCTAACAAACTTTCAAAATGCATAACATAATTGATGCCTCTGCTTCGATTGGTGAACCAGATCAAGCGCCTCGATTGGCCGTAATGATCCGGATCCTAGTGCTCGACTCCTATTGGTTGATACAGATCTATCCAATTCGATTGGTTGATACACATTTGAGTGTCTTAGGAAAACTATAAATAGACGAACCATTTGCCCAATTTGGGTATCCAGATTTTAGAGTTTTCATCTCTGTTTCTCATTCGGTCGAGATAGCTTATCCAACCCCCGTAATCCCTTCTTGTAGTTTACCTTTGAGAGCCATTGTGAGTGATTTGTACTTCCAAGTTCGGATTCAAGACCGTAAGTCCGAGGGCTCTCTAAGAAGCCGTCTCAGAATTGTAATTTTGGATTTTAAAAGGTTGTCAATTTGTGTCTTCTCCATTGGAGTCATGTCGAGGGTTCAATGTTCACCTTAGTGCATTAGACTTCTTTAGATTCACTCATCCGCATGCAACTTCCCTTAATTCATCACCTGCGTAATTAGCGTTGGTAACCTAATTCTAGCAAAGATTTACAAGGATGATCATTTACGAACTAAAGAATAGGCCACAACTATTGGATGATCTGTGACCATTTAAGGGATGTGATCATAGCCATAAGTCTAAACCTATTCCTTAATTCGGATTTATTTCTCTTACATCTGTGCTGGTAGCCAGATGAAGATTGAATCTGCTCTGTTGAACTACAGATTCTCCATTAAAATTCAGAGGCTAAAGTACATGAAGCTATTATTTCTGCATTTGTCTTATTTTAAACGTTTCCCCAACTCGGATCTGGATCATGTAGTTAGTTCTTTTCTTTATTTTCTTATAGTTAAATGTGACACAATCCAACACTCTCTTTTATCTATTCTTTTTTTTAGATAATTATAGAGGCCAAATCTGGTAGCTCAGATCTGGAGGTTTATCTTAAATTTTAAATCAATTCCCTGTGGACGATCTTTTACTCACTTACATTTAAAACTTGCTACAATTGGCCCTGATCTTGCAGGCCAGTGTTAGCCCCAATGTGCTGATATCCCTTTCATAAGTTAACATCCATATAACCTAGCATTCTTTAATTCTTTAATTTTTGATTCATAATGCACACAATTATGGCACACTTGGAGCGACATCACTGCCCATTCCCTATTCTCTGCATCTGCTCAGTTCTAACTGGTGCTAGTGGGGCTGCCTGAAATTGAAATGGGATTATATTATTACTGGGCCTGGTATTGGCAATGTTCTGGACATCGACCTCTGTTCTCTTCTCATTCTTCTACTCTGAAAACCTCCTAACTCCACTAGGTCCACTTGGCATGTTCTTATTCAGACGATCGTCCTTGATGGCATCCTCACATCAGTTAACATTTCTCGCCAGATCGACAAAGCTAGACTACTGTTGATATACCAAAAGTCAGAGATCACTGGTAGAGTATTCTTTGAAATCATCTCTATCTGCTCATCAATAGGTATTCTGTTTCTGACCTGCGCTGCTAGTGCTCTCCACCACCCTAGATAATCGTTGAAGGTTTCGTTCGAGTTCTGCCTCATACGGGCTAAATCTGACGTACGCAGCTCAATGTCTATGTTGTAGACATATTATTCTTGAAAGAGGTGCGGTAAATCTTTCCACGTCTTCATCATTGACGGTTCCAAGGATGTGAACCACCTCAGGGCCGGACCTGTTAGGCTCTTCTGAAAGACTTTTATTAGTAGTTTTTCATCCCCTCCGTATTGGCACATGTCCCCACAGTAGGACTTCAGGTGTGCAATAGGATTGCTGGTGCCATTATATTTGTCGAAGGCTGACATTTTGAATTTGGGGGGTAGGGGGACCTCAGCGAACAAGCATAAATTTGTGAAGTCCGTGGCATGAATTTCAGCACCACCCATTTTCATCAATTGCTTTTATATTTTGTCCAACTGTTCTTTCAGCTGCTCTGACTCTTTCGACACAGGGGCTGCTTTCTCGGCCGTTGGTTGGACTTCACTCTGGGCCACCAAGGGGTGGACAGTTATGGGAGGAGGGTTAAGGTTGGTCAATGCCCCGTCATATGCCCCGCTGTTCCTAATCTCGTCTTTCTCATACTACTGGTCAGCATAATGTGCAGCAAGGGCGGGATTCTCTTGTGGGTGTTGCACGGGTTGGATGGGAATGACATGAGTGGGGGTTGGGTGAGCCCATTGGGGGTGAGGAAAGGTTTGTTGGGTGATGGGATAAATTGAAGTTTGGTTTTGGGGTGGGGCCTGACGGTGCCATTGGATATGGGGGAAGGTTTGGAGATGGCCTTGGGGTGTGGGGCCATGGGAAAATTGGGTTTGGGGTATGACATGGGTTTGACCCAGCTGTGAAGGTTGGGTGAAATGTTGGAGGTATTGTGGAAGGTATGAGTGTGGGGTTTGGGCTTAGGCCATGGGCCATTGATGGGTTTGGGCCATGGGCCCTTGATGGGTTTGGGCCATGGGCCCTTGGTAGGTTTGGGTGGTAGGGTATTGGGCCATTGGGCCCTGGAAAAAGGGGGTTTCGTCAATGGGCCTTGGGGCATGTGGGAGGTTGGAGATTGGGCCATTGGCCCTTGGGGTGTATGTGTAGTGGGAGGTTGGGCCATGGGGCCTTGGGGTAAGTGGGTAATGGGGGATTGGGTGGTGTGGATTATGGGGGTTGATGGGAGTTATGGGAGAGTGAGGCATGGATACGGGCTAGGGTATGGGATGCGTTCATGGGCATGGGGTGTGGAGGAGAGGTATTTTGGGAAGCCTTCCATGAGGAGTAGGCTTGAAACATTTCCTTCATCATGGCCATGGAAGGGGGATCGGATGTGGACGGTGGGTTTAAGGGGTGATGAGATGTAGGTGGGGGGGTGTGGAGAAAAAATTGGGCATGGCCCCATATTGATCGGGCACGGCCATGGTAGGTGGTGGGACATGGGGTGGATGAGAGGGGGTATTGGGAAAGGGGAAGGTAGGGATGTTTAGGGATGATGATTGGTGGGGTATGGATGTTTGAAAAAAATCGAGCATGGCCCCAGTAAAAATGGGCATGACCCGAGTAGATTGGGGGATTTGTGGGGGGTTGGATAGGCGTATGGTGTATATGAATGTGGGTGGATCGGGCCTATAGGGGGAAGATGGGAAATAGGGCATGAATGTGGATTTAGAGAATGGGTTTGGGTCTTGTATGGATGTGGATGAGAAATTAGTTGGATTTGGCATGGGCATGGCTTGGGCAAAAGATGGAGAATGGGGGGTTGGATTTTGGGGGGGGTAGTGGTTGAAAAAATGGGGGTGCCAAACGGGCCGGTAACAGCAAAGGGTGATTGGGTGAGGGGGATGGTGGAAAAAACTTCTCCCGAATGGGAGTGGATTGGAGAATGCGGCGGGGATGAGACGGGATCGGCATAAGTCGGGTCCACTACCCACGACATTCTACGGGAATGGGTTGGGTAAGGGTGCCTTGGATAAGGCCCAAAAATCCTCCTCCTTCCCCTACGGGGCGGTGGAGGGCAAGATGATGCCGTTGTGCCGGCACCACAAACTATTTTATTTTTGGGTTTTGATTTACTTTTTTATTTTTTTATTTTTGGAAAAAAGTTTTTGAAAAACAAACATTCCGAGGCCTTGGAATTCCCTTTTCGGGTGGCTCTCATACCCTAATTTAAGACCCGCGGTGACGATTTCGATGCACTTCGAAAGAATCGATGGAGAACCTTCAATCTATTGAAGGCATAGAAATCGAGGTAAACAACTCGATCCCTCGGAATGAGCCAAAAAGAAATTGCCCTCTTTTGACTGGCGGGGGCATATTGGGTGTCGGAGATGGCAGGGCCCAAACAAGGCACTAAACACACTGATCGGGGGACTCAGGAGGTGACAAAGGCCACAGATTCGGGCAGCTACTGTCCAGAACAGACCTGGTGCAACTAATACATGCGCGCCTAGGTAGCAGGCCCCCTCTTTTACACTGGCGCAACTATTAGTTGCGCCAAGGTAAAATTTGAGGATTTAAAGCTGGCGCAACTATTAGTTGCGCCAGGCTAAAATGGGGCTCTAGATGTATATGACAACAGCAAACAACACCCAAAATGAGTCTCTTTTTTTGGTTTTTATGGAAGCTAGGTTTTCGGGAACTGAGCTATTTTTTGTGATCGATTCTCTCCTCACCGTGCCTAAAGGATTTGAGTCCGGTATAACTCGCTAGCGCGCTCCCCAAGGGTTTTAAGCTTTGGAATGGGAACCCACCCGATATACCTCTGGCGCAAGCGCCTTCTCAGATCTAGGTGGGCTAGGACTTTTCTAGATCGTCACCACTAGGGACTGCCGCCATACTAAAACCCGGGTGATTGTATGTGTGCCTAAATCTAACCCTTTTAAAAATCTACCCCGTGAAAACAAATTAATTAAGCTCCCTATTCTTGATTCAATTTTAATTTTTTTTTCAAAGCTTTTCTTTTTTTTGGAAGTTTTCTTTAGTTCAAAGACCGAGGGTGATGATCCCGTGCCGCCACTACGGGCCGGCATCCACTGTTGGGATATGAGTGCACAAGTAGGCCCGCCAATCGGTTAAGGCACTTTAAATGACGAAAATTTATAGGGAATTAAAAGATAATGTGCAAGTAGGCCCGCCAATCGGCGAAGGCGTTAAAGTGACGAAAAAGTAAAGAAACTAAAGGACAGTGCGCATGTAGGCCCACCAATCGGCTAAGGCTCGTAAATGACGAAAAAGTAGGGGTGAGAAAAATAAAAAATAGCAAAAATGATTAGTAAAATTAAAAATAAAGGGCCAAATTTCAAGGAGAAGCTCTACAAACACTCCCCAGCAGAGTCGCCATCTATGCAACCGTGGAATTTGTGACGATCCCGTCGTGACGATGCGCTCGCTTGCAAAAAATATAGAGTCTCCACCCAAAGCTTTTGGTGTCCTGGGAAACCTATATCATGTTTATGAGTACCGAAGGGCTAAAAATATGACTCTGAATCTGGTCCACACTAAAGGTTCTTGGGTAGGGGCTTCGGTTATCGATCGGAAAGGTGTTAGGCACCCAATCAACCGCTTAACGCGGTCTCTATAATGGCCAAAACTAAAATAAAATGAAAGAAAAGAAAATGGTTCCCTCTTGCCCAAATAGGCTTTAAATCCTATTTGTGCCCCTCCGTTCCTACCGAAAATTCGGTGGCGTAACAGCACAAATGGGAGGATAGGAAATGCTAAAAAGAGATAGAAGAAGGGGAGAGCCAGAGCCCTCGAGCCCTTGTAGCACCGTAGGAGAGCCTTGCGAGGCTTGCTTCGATGAGCTCTTGAAGGCTTTGAATAGTATGGAATAGGATTCTAACTCCAAAGGCTTGAAGCTAAGAGGTAGAGAAGGGAGGCTAGGGGATCACACACACCTAACCTAAAGGCTTTTCATGAGAGGCAAGGGTGGGAAGAGGTTTTTTAATTCTGGTTTTTGTATGGGAAGTGTGCACTAAAGGGAGAAAGATCTTCTCACTTTAAGTTCTTTCTCTCTTAGGTAGAAATTCTCAACCACTAAACTAAGGGGTGGGGGCTCTATTTATAGGAAATAGGTGGATTAGGAGACCACTTAAGAGCTAATTAGGGTTAGCAATTAGGTAATCTCAAATCTAAGATTTCCTAGAGTTTTTGGAGTCTTGAAATGTGTAAGAAGGTCCTCTAATGGTGGATGATGGGGTGAGGCTTTAAGCCACTTAAGGGGTTACAAATAGGTAGTGAATAGGTGCAACATAACTATCAAAATACACCCCAAAGGTCAAGGTGGTCAACAAGTCAAACCCCAATCATGAATTTCGAGGTAAAAAGACATGGTTACTATTTATATGCCTGGCGCAACTAATAGTTGCACTAGGCAAATGTATAGTAAAACAGTACTGAACAGTGCCTAGAAGTTGGCTCGCGAGGGTGGGGTCCACTTTTAAAACTGGCGCAACTATTAGTTGCGCTAGGCTTAAATCTTGGGAGAAGTGGCCCGGCGTAACTAATAGTTGCGCCAGGCAAAAGTATAACTGGCGCAACTATTAGTTGTGCCAAATCCCTAGGGGGCCCACATGAAATTACTTTTTTACCCTCCGGGTTCGGACTGCCATATCTTTTGATGTATAACTCTGATTGGGGCGATTCTTGGACCATTGGAAAGCTGACAACTTTTATTTTTTAATGGTATAAGATTCGATTGCAGTAAAAGGCCGTAGCTGGTCCTGGTATACCACTCCTTTTCCAAGGCTTGGAAGGTTAGGTTTAGGTTCATAACAGGTTTTAAGGGTTGAGATTGATTTTTTAAAGGTTTGGGGCAGGTTCCTAAGGGATCTAGGGTGATTCTTAAGGGTTTGGAAGGGTTATTAGGGGTTCTAAGGTGGTTCCTAAAGGTTCCATGCATACCATCAAAAGCTCGGAAGTGCACCTCTCTCGAAATATGTTTCGATCGGGCCTTGGGCCAAATTTGGGTGTCTACACGAGGTCACTTTTGAAATAGAATTTCTTGACGAAGATGCCAATGAAACTTTGTAAGGAGGCCAAGATTCAGATTATGATCTTTGAGAAGATGTCCTTAAACTTGATTGTCTATCAAATTTAAGGAGAACATCTCCTTGACGGGTTTGAACAATTGTTCAATATCCTGATGTAGGATTTTGAATTTATGAAGATTAGTTTGTAGATCCTCATTGGATAACAGTTGAAGGCCTTCACGGTCTTCATTCAAACTGAGAGTTTGTTCTGTTGTCTTGATTGACGTATCGTTGAACCAATTAGCCCAACCATATTTGTAAATGATTTTTGGATTTACTGATGAAATTATCCATCTGTTCATTTGGTCTTAAACATTAGACCATCTAACAAGTTTATTATTTTTAATCGATTTTTTATTTTGAAGATTAAAAATTGACATTGGAAATTTACCAATAGGTAATTAATTTTAATTTTTTAATATTTTGAAAAAAGTAGAAAATTGATGTTGAAAATTACCAATAAGAGTGTAATTACATATGTAAATAGTAACATCAGAATAGTAATACTATAGTGAATAGTAACTCAAAATACTATTCATATATATAGTAAATACTATTCATTATCTTCTCCAGATCTATATGGAACGATACTCAAACCGACAGATTTACCACAAACTTACTCGTTTGTCAATAATTTATAGGAATAATAGCTAACGCAATCATTGCTTAACGCCTTCCCTCCCAATGCGACTTTTTGACGACCCATAAGCGCAATAATAAATATCAAAGTCATCATTGTACTCGTATAAATTAAAGAAGAAGATAAACAAGGTTTAATATGTATATAAATATGGTAAAAAGTACTACATACTACCTCTTCATATTCCGACATTATCTATTCCCCATATGTAATTATCACGGGTTTAGTCGGAAAACATGGCTTTGATAGCAAATTTATCAAAGTGGGGAAGAGCGTGAAGAAGGAAAAGAAACAGAAACACTGAATCAAACTCTCATATATTGTGCATAAAAAGCAAGGGGACAAGCCTAACAATTTACACTAGTAAACAGTACTAGTCACATATACTTATGGTTTTTAGGACCATCATATAGTTATGGGTAGCTTTAAATGCACCCACCAAATCTTGCTGGGCACCTACACTAAAACCCATTGGTTGCTTTAAATTAGAGGATGGAGATCGTTTTTCACTTCAATCTTCCACACAAGTGGTCTTGAGATCTTGGCGCACCTATCATATGGTCCATTTTTTATTCCACATGGCATAAATCTACAAAAAGTGGCCCTAAAATCACATGACACACATCACACACAAGCATTGATTTAGGGCTATATTTTTGTAGATTTATGCCATGTGGAATAAAAAATGGACCATATGATAGGTGCGCCATGGTCTCAAGATCCCTTTTACGGAAGATGGGAACAAAAAATGATCTCTATCATCTTATTTAAAGAAGTCAATGGCTTTTAGCGTAGGTGCCCACCAAGATTTGGTGGGTGCCTTTAAAGCTACCATATACTTATTCCTTCTATCTTGGGGCTGGCACTCTTCATGTAGCTAATAAAATAGCCCTTTTAATCACACAAAGCTGTCAAAAGCTGACTATTGTACTTTTTAGGGCCATAGAGCACCTTTAGAGTCTAAAGTTGACTTACTGATTTTCTACAGCTTTAACAAATGTGAGAAGTTAGGCTCTTGATAAACATTTGATGAGGTGATTAGATTTATCTCAAAGGACCTGACTGTGGTGTCTAAATGATCGTACACCATTAATGATTAAAAATGTGATAATTGAAGGGCCATGGACCCAAAAATGGTATTTTAGGGAGATTTGAATGATCGGATTTGTGCACTCTAACGAAACCAACCCTTATTCTTAGAGCTCTCTAACAATGCTCTTTATTTCTTGCTGTTATACATACTTATGTGGCAAAAAAATAAAAAGTGGGGTGGTAAGAGCGGTAAAATAAGGAGTAGCTCTTGAATCCAATAAGGCGCTTTATTTTTATTTTTACTCTTTCTTTATTTTATCAAATATAATATAGAGTTCTTTCAATATATATATATATATATATAAAATAAAGAGTTTCTTTCTTTCTCTTCAATAGTTAGCATTTGAATAAAAAAAATAGTATTTTAAAAATAAAGAGCTTCTTTCTCTCTCTTAAATATTGAGGAGAGAGAGTAGCTCATTAATTACAAGTGGAAATAAAATTGTTGTTGGAGTGGAAAAGGCACTAGCGAATGGCTGAAATGGCTATATATAAAGTTGTTGGAGATGCTCTTATCTTTTAATGTCCAATATTAAAGCTCATGTACGGAGTGGTTCACATCCACTTATAGGCATGGTTCTTTGACTGAGACATGCTCCTAATAATGGATTGCCACATGGACATTTCAGATTGACCACAAATATGTGTTACTTGGCATAATAATAAATCACCCTTCAACAAAGATAAAAAACATCTATTATAAGATCATTTAAACTCCATTTTGGTGTGTAAATGTTGATTAGGAGCCATTATTCCAATCTCGAAAAGTAACATTATCTTTGCATTTTACAAAAACCTAATTTTTTAACCTTCGAATGTGACCCCGATCTCATCCTCTAATGGAGGACGTCACCATCCTTTTAGGTTCACGTTTGCATTGTTTAGATCAATTTCAAAAAGAAAAAAAATAAATAAACTATAAAAATGCAAGTCCAACATTGATTGATTTCATCGGCCCAGATTTCAAGGCTTACATACACATGGTGTAAATGAGTTTATCAAAATTTTAAGAAAGTAATCTAGCTCCACGTGGCAATTCAATTAGTGTTTCAAGTGCTTGGAAGACGGAACATTTTTCCCCTAATATTATATTCCAGTATATTTATATATATATATATGAAGTGGGTGGTCAATTGATCACACAAACTTTCTAAAAGTTACTTATTAAACTTGAGTCCCTAATTTGTATTAGTGAATTCACCGTTCTAATATTATGTTGACCACTGAAATCTATATTTTAAAACTTTAAATAGAATTTTTATGGTGTTTGCTTTCATATCATATATATTGGAAAAGGGTTCCGTCCTCCAATGGAGGAAGGTGAGCGTCCTCCAAGATCCTACATGGAGCTCCATGTGACACTTGTAACACTATTTTGATGTTATCTTTGAAAAGTAATAATTGAAAACTCATCTTTACCATGTATTTTGTTACCAGTAAAATTTGAACCGTTAAAACTAGTCCAATTTTGACTTGTGCCTTAAAAATATTTTTTTGCTTTTTTTTAAATTGATCTAAACAATGCATCTGTACTCCATGTGGCACCCGAAATGTGCTTTGAATGCCATGTGAAGCTCCACATGTATCTTGGTGGATAGTCACTGTCCTCCATTGGAGGACCTAACCGGCTCCTATATATATATCTAACTAAATCTCTTTATATCATTTAGATTTTCTCTCTCTAGGAACATTCTCAATCCTTTGAGAGTTGAGTCTTCATAGTCAAAATCTTTCTCTCATTCCTCTTTCTCTCTCTTAATTTCATTTAAATTTTGTCAGCCCTCTCTCTCTCTTTCACTCTCCCTTCAATCTCTCTCCTCATTCTATAATCTCTCGCCCGCTTTCTCTCTCATTGTCTCTCTCACTCTCTCTCTATCCCTCTATTCCTCTCTCTCTCTCTTCTTAGAGACTCATATTAGATCTTTACATCACATTCTGTCACGATCCAAAATTCTACCTATAGACACCTAAATCTAGCCCAACATGTGATCGACCCATTCTTCGAGAAGAATGCTGTAGACACCCCAAATTTTCCGTCTAGGAGTATACAAACCTATTTGATCAATCTTTGACCTTGCCCATGACTTTCAGAAGGGACTTACCTTCTTTAAAAGCCTTAAAACCCTAATATAGGAACCATATGCTGAAATAATAATATATGGCTGAACACAGGCTGAAACAATAGCTCTGTGTCTTAGACCTCGCAACCTTAATACGATGATCATATACTGAAACAATAGTATATGGCTAAACACAGGCTGAAATAATAGTTCTGTGGCATAGACCTACAACCCTAATACGGGGATCATGCATTGAAACAATAGTACATGGACCCAGACTGAAACAATACCTCTGTGGCTCAGACCCCACAACCCCAATATGGGGATTATGTACTGAAACAATAGCACATGATTGAGATCCAGGCTGAAACAATAGCTCTGTGGCTCGGACCCGACCTAAATACAGGTAGATCTTGAATTATGCGCCCTCTATAGCACGCGCAATTCGATTGCACGTCACACAGCTGGCACGCAATTGGTCCAATTTGGACCAGGAGTCCTTTTCCTATGGACCGCCTTAGGAGTAGATTACGCGCCCTAGGCAGTGCGCGCAATCAGATTGCACACCCTACCATTGGCGCGCAATAAGCCTAATTTGGACCGAAACTCCCCCTTCCTTAAACCACCTTGAGACTTGGTTGCGCGCTCTAGCTAGCGTGCATAATCCGATTATGCGCCTTACCACCTGCGCGTAATTAGTCCATTTCGGACCTGGTCTCTAAGTCCTATGACCGCCCAAACTCCACGATTAAGCACGCTGCACATAGCGCTTAATTGGATTGCGCGTGCTATGCAAGGCATGCAATTAGTCTAATTAGACTAGGACTGTAACACCCGGCTGAGCTAGTCAGCTAATCACTCATTGAGTCCGTGATTGACTCAAAGTGATTAAGCGCCTATTTCAGGGCGTAATTCGATTAAGCGTAGCCCACAGGGCACATAATTGAAATTGACTGGCTAATTACGCGCATGGACTGGGCGCATAATTACCCGAATAGTTATAAATAGGCCCCCTTACCTTGACCAAAAACACAACAATACAACGTCCAAGCTTAGGGGTTTTGAGATTCTCTCTTCGGCGCCTGACTTCAGGTAACCCTTAGGTTCTAATTTCTAGTTCTTAAATTTCTAGTTTATGGTTTTCAATTTTTAGGTTCTAGTTTCTAGTTTCTAGTTTCTAGTTTTCAATTTTTAGGTTATAGTTCTTAGCTTCTAAGTTCTAGTTCTTAATTTTGGCCTCAGTTCTTTATTTTCATTCTAGTTCTTATTCTTAAACTCTAGATTTCAGTCTTTAATTCCTGATCTCTAATCATCAAATTTTCAAGTTTTTAATCATCAAACCAATTTACTATTCTTCTTTCCCTCAAGCTCCTCCCTTTGAGAAAATTCGAGGTTCTCTCTGGGGCTTCCCAAAAGGGATCAAGCTGCCTTCTAGACTTCTAAAATTGCAGATACTTCTTTGAGAGCCCCAAGTAGTCAAGCTAGTGGCACTAGCCTGTTAGTCTTGACTCTCGAAGTACTATCAAAGGAGGAAGCGCTCAGTCTAGAGCCAATTAGGTCTCTCCAACCTTTTCCCAATTATCAATCCCGTCACTTTTATATTTTACCTATTTTGATATATCAAATGAAGTCAGATTGATGCGAAATTAGTCACGTTTGAAAGCTTATCAAAGTATTTTTTCAACAAGCTAAAAAATGCACAATTCTGACAAGTATTGAAGAAGTTATGGCCAATTTTCGAAAGTTGCCCAAAAAGTGACGAATCTCATGACTCCTAATTGAATTAGGATTAGTCTCTTTATTATTTTATTTTCGAAAATAAGATTCATTTCTTAGAAATAAGATTAGTTTCCTTATCGTTCTAGGACTTTACTTTATTATTTTAGAAGCATTAGGAATTAGAGTTACGCCAGGATTAAGAATTGGGATATTCCTTTATTTGAATAGGAATTAGAGTTACACTAGGATTTTTAGTAAAAGCCTATAAATAGACCCCTACCCCCTAGCCATTCTACACAATTTACACAATTTTCCTCTACACAATTCTCTCCAACACAATTTTAGCATCCAACAATCGAATTTTCGAGTTCCCCCTTTCTGCAGCGCTTGGCTTCAGGTAACTGTTAGTTCTAATTCTTAATTTTTAGATCTTAGATTCTATTTTTTAATTCTTAATTCTAGATCCTAAATTTTAATTCCCAATCCTTAATCTCTAGTTTTTGACTTCTAAATTCTAGATCTTAATTTCTGGTTCTAGTTCTTATTTCTAGAACCAATTCTTAATTTTAGTCATTAAATTCCTAAAACCAGTTCCTAATTTCTAGCTTTAGATCTTAGGTTCTAGTTCTTAATTCCTGATTTCTTGTTTTAACGTTCTAGTTCTTAACCTTAAGTTTAAGTTCTAGAATTTTAATCCTTACTCTTGATTTTAATTCACAATTTTTAAAACTCATAATTTTGATCTTCAAATCCTCAATTTTAAAACTTAAATTCAGTTTTTCAAGCCATACAATTTTTAAAATAATCTTTAGCCATTCGATTTGTGCAAGAGAGCTTACAGAGGGTACCCGAGAACGGGGTCGATCCTCCTTAGCATAATGAGTTCAAACCTTTTTTTTTTAATTAATTCGATTTCTAATTAAAATTAGGATATTTAAATTAATTAGACTCCTAGTAGGATTGGGAGACTTAATTAATTAGATTTATAATAGGATTAGGATATTTAAATTAATTAGACTCCTAGTAGAATTAGGAAATTTAATTAATTCCTAGTAAGATTAAGAAATTAAAATTAATTAGACTCCTAGTAAAATTAGGAGACCTTTTTTAATCAGACTCTCAGTAAGATTAGGAGACTAAATCAATTAGAATCCCAGCAGGAATAGAAAAACCAAACTAGTTAAACTATAGGCAACCCATAGCTGCTGACGTCGGCCGACCGACGATTCAGTAAAGGAGTTCAACCTGTAAGCCCCTGCTCTTCTAAAAGCGTGATCAGTGACATGTTACGGAGTCGATAAATATTTGCAGCTGGCAATCGCATCTTCTCAGGTATTCTTTATTTAAGATTCGCCTTTTCTTTTTAGCAATTTAATATTTCCTAATCTCTGCCATCGCCCTTAGCCAGAGTCCACTTAGACCGAATTGGGCCACTCTTTTCGAGGTTCGAAAGGAACCCATAAAAAGTGCATACCAACAGACTGACAATCGCGATGGGACTCTTTTTCACTAAGGTTGTCTCGATTTAATTAATTTGGTTTTCTATTTTCCATGCTTTATTTAATTTAGTTTTTTTATTTTTCTTCACTTTACTTTATCACTTTTCGACACACACTTGCACGTAATAAACTTTTTTAAAAAAAATATATAAGTAAAAAAATAATAATAATAATAATAAAAACTATTTTAAAATGTCCGGCATCGGAAAATTAGACCTTAATGATATCGGCCTTCCCTCATGGGACCCCCCTAGCGATTCCGATTATAACGTTAGGTCATCTCTCTGGACAGCCCAGCATCGTGCCCTGGTAAATACGATCAGTGAGAGCGAAAAATACCCCTTCGCTCCACGAAACACAAATCACAGCAATAACATTGAAGAAAGTGAAGATGGACAAAACTTCACGACTAGTCAAGTTATGGGCCACACAGCTCATGCACTCACAAAAGGAGGAAAAGAAGCCGATGCATGGCTCTAGTCTGATTAGTAACATAATTTACCAATTTATCATCCTTAACTTAGTGATGTTAGACCATAGTTTGGTACTAACAAGTTAATGATGTACAAATATTAAGGAAAACCAGTAAAATAGAGTTAAAGTGTTAATATTCATCAAAATGGAATCATAAAGTAGAAAAAAGATGATTGAGCGTAAAAGATAATTCTTCGCCTAAAAAAAACGAAAAATCATGTTTTACGATTTTGTAGAACAAAGTACTGAAGAATGAGAGAAATCGTAATTTATGATTCTCCAAAGAAAAATCATTTAAAGTAAAGATGATAGAAGGGAAAGTAAAGAATCATTAGCTAGAAGCCTACTGTGAATAGAAAAATGTGATTTACGATTTTCCAGAAAGAAAAGAAAGAAGAAATTGTAGTTTACGATTTTACAGAATGGAAGCCTTTCAATGCTGCTGATCACGAGAGAATGTACACCGCCATGCATATTTTTAGATGTCTTCTACAATTAGAAGTTTGACCAATCACAGATCTGAGAGATTGACAAAGAAGATTCTTAGAAGGACCGTTGCTGAAAATTAGAGAACACTCTAAAAGTGCATCAACTATTAAAAGCAAGGAGGGATAAAATTAGGAATTATAGTTGTAATAGGATACTTTTATTTTTAGTAGTTTCTTTTATTAGGACTAGATTTTTGTAAACCGACCCCTTATGACCTATAAATAAGAGGGCTTGGTGTAAGAATAGATATCGAAGAAATTCTCATCATCAATTGACGACTGAGTGTTAAGTAGTGAAAAATGCCAGTTTTCACCCCTTAACCTGGCCTTTGATGGACCTGTGAGCACATTAATAAACCTCTGTTGAGTCTGTTTTGTAGATAGCAATAAAAGATAGGAAAATTACAGAAAACCACTCAAGAATGCCACACAAATAAGTCCATCTCTCAGCACAGTGCAGACCCAGCAATGGCACACAAGAGGGTTGCACACCATTGGGCCCTTGGAGCGCGTGGCTACAGCAGGGTAAGGCGAAGGAAGTGAAAACAGGCTGAAAATATCCTATCGAGAGGTCATCTGAAGAGTTTGATAGGAGCTGAAAGCAAAGAAAGGAGGAATTCGTGCAGTTGGAAAGGTTTCGATAGGATCTGAAGGCAGAAGAAGAATGGATTCGTATGGATTGAGGAGTTCGATAGGATCTAAGAACCTATCGAGCAGCTGAAAGAAAGGAAGAAACCATCCTATCGAAAGCCTGAGGTGTAAGAGGAACCTATCGAATGATTTCCTGAACCTATCGAGATGGAGATGCTAGAACATAACCTACCGAAGGGTGCTTGCGCCTTTCGATAGGAGTGAGAGCAACCCTATCGAAATGATGGCATGCAGAGCAGAACCTATCGAAATGGTCTTCCAACCTGTCGAATCCTCCAGGCAAAGGGCTGAGAATGCTGAAGCTCTAAGAGAAGGCTCATCCTATCGGAACCTATCGAAGAGATCTGAGAACCTAGCGAAAGGACCAAAAAGCTCCATTTGAACCTATCGAAAGCTTCCTCAACCTGTCAAAATCGTGTAAAGAACTTCTCAAAAAATAGGCAATTCACCACTACAACTTGGTGACCTACTACATGCAAATCGAGGCACATTGGTGACCAGCACGATGATTCAAAAGATACCCTAGGAAACTCTAACCAACCCATGTGCTCTAACAAAACTCTAACAAACTCTGAGGACCTTCTAGAAGGGAAGATTGGTGGGAAAAATAAGAGAAAAAGCTATATATGGAGATCCCCAATTGCAATTGGGGGAGATCGAGATTTGGATCAATTTATGAAGATCAAAGCTTGCAGCAAAATTTCATTTTTCCTCTTTTAACTCAACTACGGTTGGCTAATTCCCTTGGAGTAGTGAAGAGAGAGGTTAGATCTGTAATTGGGTAAGTTGAGAGTGTTATTATGGGTTAATTGCTGCACAGACTACAGATCTGAGAGCATCTCATTATAGAGCGAGTTTTATTGCAATGTAAATGTTGTTTTTAGTGATTTAATTAGATCTATAGTTTCTCTGGTTTCATTTGGTGCTCGATCGGATTTGTGTAGAGGAGTCTGTTGATCAGCTCACCCACTTAACTGGTAGACCTCTTGGATACCATCTGATCTCCCTAGATCTGATATCCCTGTGATTTCTTGTGTATGTGACCTGGAAATTGTAGCATTTGTAGTAGTTTAAATGCTCTGGTTGAAACCTTTGGTTTGGAGGAATTTCCTAAGATGATCTGTGACCATTAAAGTGGACAGGTCATAGCCTTAAGAGCAGTCCAATCTCTGGTTTCAATTGGATTCTTCCACCATAAACCTTTGGATCGGATGAAGTCTATAGGATGGTCTGTGACCATTAAAGTGGACAAATCATAGCCTTAAGATCAGTTAAATCCTTTGGTTTAGAATGGAATCTTTTACCCTACAGCTGTGCTTGTAGCCAGCCGAGGGAGTTGTGTGCTTTGAACCCCTGTAACATGATCAGCTTAACCTAATCGCAGTGAGACCAATCTCTAAGCTGCTCTTCTTCCTTTTCTATTTTTAAACCCTTCCATGTGCAAGATCTAGATCTCTGGACTCGATCTCAGTAGTTTACATTTCAAGTATAGTTTAGTTCAAGTGACAACCCTGTTTAACCTCTCCCCTTTTTCTTAGCTTCCTTAGCATTAGTTAGGGTGCCAGATCTCTTACAGATCTGGAAATTTACCATATTTTAAACTCACCTCCCTGTGGACATTCCCTTACTTATTAAAAACTTGCTACAAAGGACCCTATATCTTGCAGGACTAGGATATTTTAGATGTGCTGAATCCATCCCCTGTTTTACTATCATTACACAATAAATAAGCACACTAGAATCACCCAACAAGTTTTTGGCGCCGCTGCTGGAGAGATATTTTTAAAATTGGTAGATCTAAGTTTGATTTAGTTTAGACCACAGATCTACAGTAGTTTGTTTGATTTTTTTTTACTACTAACTCTATTTATAAGTTTTGTTGTTTTCCAGTATTCTGTTTGTATTTCACCAGATCTAAAGCTGCTACGAAAGAGGAGCATTGTGCTGGAGGCTGCTCTTGAGTTTGCATCCCTCTACTCTCCTTCATTTGTCAGATTTGTTAATTTTTTATTCAGTAGTCATTTATTTTTGTTCCTGTTTGTTTTGTTTGAAGAATTGCTCTGCATTAGATCTTGAGTGATGTATGTTTGGGAGAAGAACTCTCCAACCTCAGATTGTTCCTTTAAATCCAAAGGTTGAAAGGCTTCTCAGATCTAGACAAACTCCACTCACATCTGTTGTAGCTGAATTTCCATAAATGGGTGAGCAACAGCAGCCTAGAACTCTCAAGGAATTTAATGCACCAGGGGTTTACAATTCCCCCTTCAGCATTTAGTTCCCAGCTGCTCAAGGAAATTATGAAATAAAGTCTTCTATAATCTAGATGCTACCGTCATTTCATGGCCTGACTAAAGAGGATCCTTATAAATACATTGATGAATTCTTAGGACTCTGCACCACTTTCAACATCACAGGTTTGGGGGAGGAGGCAACCAGGATGAGACTATTTCCTTTTTCATTAAAGGATAGAGCCAGGACCTGGTTGTCAATGCTTCCACCCAACGACATTCAGTCCTAGAGTAATCTTCAATGTCAGTTCTTGGCCAAATTCTTTCCCATGTCCAAAACAAGCCAGTTGAGGAAGGGCATCATCTCATTTGCTCAAGATCTAACTGAGGATTTTCACCAAGCTTGGGAGAGATTCAAGGAACTCCTAAATAAATGCCCCCACCATCAAATCCCTGAATGGCAATTGGTTCAAAGTTTTTACCAAGGGATCGATTCGAAAAGCAGAGATATGATAGATGCTTCTTGTGGTGGCACCTACCTTCATAAAACTGCTGAGGAGGCCTGGGAGTTGTTTGATATCATTAGTGAGAACTCCATGTAGAGGGAGACCTTGTCTAGGGACCTAGATTCTCTTAGATTGGTGAAAGAGAATACCACCAGAGGGAAGATGTTTGAGGTAAATGTGCTAAGTGATTTGGAGAGGAAAGTGGATGTAACACCAAATTTGATAAGCTCATGGTGGTGCGCTAGGGTGGAGGAGGCATGTGTTATATGCCAATCCCCTACCCACCCCATTGAAGAATGCCCATCAGCTGTCCAGTTTTTAGATTTTGTTACGGAGCATGTGGCTGCCACTCAGTCCTATGGGCAACAGCCTGCTGCTGGGTATCAATGGAGGAACCACCCCAACTTGAGGTGGAGACAAGATGCATACCCAAACTAGCAGCAGCAGCCACAGTAGACCATGCCCTACAAAAATGCTCAACCCTACCACCAAAGTTATGTTCCGCAACCTCATTATCAGCAGCCCATGGCCCAGCCTGTGCAGCAACCTACACCCCCTCCAGCTGTGAGAGCACCTTCTTTCAAGGAATAAGTCCTAGCCTCATTACAGAAATTGGGTCCCTTATCTCAAACTATGCACTCTCATAGCCAAAGCATTAAGAAGATAGAGGACCATCTTGGTCAGCTGTCTAATGCTTTGACTAAGAGAGAGGAAGGGAGGCTGCCTAGCCAACCATTGGATAACCCAAGGAGATAGTTTGTAGTGGGTGAAGTTTCCTCCACCTAGGAGGAAGCTAAATCTGTTACTACATTAAGGAGTGGACGCCTGGTAGATAATCAAGTGGGTTGTGAGCCTGTCAGAGATTTGGGAAAAGAAAAAGAAGTGGTTTTCGGAAAGACACAATAGGAGCAACCTAGTTTAAATAAGAAAGAGAATGAGAATTCTCAAAAAAATAACAAAGTTAAAAAGACAGATGACCAGTTGGCTAGGGCTGCAAATGAGGGAGTAGTCCCACATTTGCCATTTCCTAAAGCATTGCAAGCACCTTCCTCTTTCGACAAAGGGCAAGGTAAAATAGAGGAAATGATGGAAACGTTTAAGCAAGTGAAGATTAACTTGCCTTTACTTGATGCAATTAAGCAAATTCCAGCCTATGCCAAGTTCTTGAAAGACCTGTGCACCCATAAAAGACAGTCTAGGATACATTTATCCAAGACGGTCTTTTTGGCATAAAAGGTGAAGCAGGTATTGACTATAGCCACCCCAAAAAAACTCCAAGACCCTGGAGTCCCCACTATCCCCTGCATCATTGGGGATCATACCATTGAAAAGGCTTTGTTAGATCTGGGAGCTAGTGTGAACTTGCTTCCATATTCAGTATATGAGAAGCTGGGATTAGGAGAATTGAAGCCCACACATGTGGTCTTACAACTAGCTGATAGATCTGAAAGGAAGCCTGTGGAGATCATTGAAGATGTTTTGGTTGGGGTTGACAAATTCTTTTACCCTGCTGATTTTCTGGTGTTGGACATGGAACCAAGCAAGTGTGTTACTTCCATACCTGTAATATTAGGAAGGCCCTTTTTGGCCACAGTTAATGCTTGTATACAATGCAGGTCAGGAGTCATGGAAGTATCTTTGGGAACATGAAGGTTAAATTGAATGTGTACAACTCAGCCAATCAACCCCATCTCGATGAGGACTATTTTTCCATAGAGGTGATAGATGAGGTTGTGCAACAAAATTTGGATGTGTTGCTGCATGATAATGAGTGGTCTAATGTTGTTGATAAAGTATGGAAGGAAACAGAGGAAAAGAAGGCCTCCACCTCTGAGATTGAACATGTGAAAAGTGTATCCTCTGAAGCAAAGACAACATAGCATCACCCATGGAGGCATGCTCTGTTACCTCTTCCACCACCCTCTAAGACGCCCCTATTGCCTTCCCTCATCAGCCCCCCAGATGTGGAGTTAAAACAACTCCCAAAATCTTTGAAATATGCCTTTTTAGGAGACAATAACAAATTACCAGTGATAATTTCTTCTTCCCTCACCCTTGAGCAGGAAAAAAAACTACTTTGTGTGCTAAAAAGGCATAAGAGGTCAATAGGATGGACCATTGCAGACTTAGGGGGGATCAATCCTGTTGTTTGCATGCATAAAATCCATCTTGAGGAATGCTCTAAACCTTCTAGAGATGCAAAGGATACTCAACTCACACATGCAGGAAGTGGTGATGAAGGAGGTACTCAAACTCCTCGATGCTGGGATAATTTACCCTATCTCGAATTCTCAATGGGTGGCACCTACCCAGGTAGTACCCAAGAAATTTGGGATCATAGTAATGGAAGCTGACTCAGGTGAGCTGATTCCAACCAGACAGACCACTAGGTGGAGGGTATGCATAGATTATCGAAGGCTCAATGAGAAAACCAGCAAGGATCACTTCCCTTTGCCCTTCATAGATCAAATCTTGGACAAATTAGCAGGAAAGGCCTATTACTATTTTCTTGATGGATATTCAGGGTACAATCAGATCCCTGTCTATCCCCAAGACCAAGAAAAAACTACATTCACGTGCCCATTTAGAACCTTTGCATACAGAAGGATGCCATTTGGGTTGTGTAATGCACCTGCAACTTTCCAAAGATGTATGTATGCCATCTTCTCTAACATGATTGACAAGTTTTTGGAGATCTTCATGGACAATTTCTCCATTTATGGAGATGATTTTAGCCAATGCCTACACCATCTCAGTTCTGCGCTGCAAAGGTGTGAGGAGACCAACCTAGTTCTGAGTTGGGAAAAGAGTCGCCTCATGGTGGCTCAGGGCACTGTCCTAGGACATGTTGTCTCCCATAAAGGAATAGAGGTTGATCAGGCTAAGATTGACTTAATTACACATTTGCCCCCTCCCAAAACTGTTAAGCAAGTCAGGTCATTCTTGGGCTATGCTGGGTTTTATAGGAGGTTCATCAAGGACTTCAACAAAATTTTCAAGCCTCTTTGCCACCTGTTGTGCCAGGAGGTTCCCTTTGAGTTCAATGATGAATGCCTTGCTACTTTTGAACTGTTAAAGACTTGTTTGACTACAGCTCCTATCTTACAAGCCCTTGATTTTTCTTTGCCATTTGAGCTGATGTGTGATGCATCAGACTTCGCCATTGGTGCAGTTTTGGGCCAAAGAAGAGACAAGGCACCATGTGTGGTAGCGTATGCTAGTAAATCAATGGTTGATGCTTAATTGAATTACACCATGACTGAGAAGGAATTGTTAGCCATTGTATTTGCTTTGGAGAAATTCAGGTCTTATGTGTTGGGATAAAAAATCACTGTGTTTACTGACCATGCAGCATTGAAGTACCTCTTGTCCAAGAAGGAAGCAAAAGCAAGACTAATCAGATGGATTCTTTTTTTACAGGAATTCAACTTGAAGATTAAAGATAAGAAGGGAGTTGAGAATGTGGTTACTGACCATCTGTCAAGGATCCCAGAAGCTGGAACAGAGAGCTTGCCCATCAATGATTCTTTCCCAGATGAACAGCTTTTTACTGTATAGATAAGTGTGTCCTGGTTTGCCAATCTAGTAAACTACCTTGCTGTGGGAAGGATCCCTCCACATTGGAATAAGGATGATAGAAGTCTGTTCTTCTCACAGATTCGATATTACATGTGGGAGGATCTTTACCTCTTTAAGCATTGCGCAGATCAGGTGATAAGAACTTGTGTACCTGAGACCGAATTCAAAAACATTCTAACCATGTGCCATGAACAGGCTTGTGGGGGCCACTTCAGTGGTAACAAGACTACGGCAAAGGTGCTTCAAAGTGGTTTCTACTAGCCTACTCTGTTCAAAGATGCCCAGCAGCATTGTAAAGCTTGTCCTCGATGCCAACAAATGGGAAGCATTACAAAGAGAAACTCCGTGCCTTTGCAACCTATACTTATTATCGAATTGTTTGACATTTGGGGAATCAATTTTTGGGACCTTTCCCACCCTCCTATGGCTATGGACTACGTGTCCAAATGGGTAGAGGCCATAGCTACAAGAACAAATGACCACAAGGTTGTCATTAAATTCTTAAAAGAGAACATCTCCTCAAGTTTTGGCATCCCCAAAGCATTATTAGTGATGGAGGAAGCCACTTCTGTAATAAACCTTTTGATAAACTGATGGAAAAATACTCTGTGAGTCACAGAGTAGCCACTCCCTACCACCCACAAACCAGTGGGCAAGTAGAGATTTCCAATAAGAAAATTAAGCACATTCTAGAGAAGACTGTGAGAACTGACAGGAGGGACTGGTCCATAAAATTGACAGATGCCTTATGGGCTTATAGGGCTGCCTATAAAACCCCCATAGGTATGTCCCCATTCAGACTAGTCTATGGCAAGGCGTGTCATTGGCCTGTTGAGTTGGAACACAAAGCATACTGGGCTATTAGAGAAATAAATTTCGAGTTAAACTCTGTTGGTATACACAGGAAACTCCAGTTATCTTAGCTGGATGAGCTGCGATTAGAAGCTTATGCAAATGCCCGAATTTACAAGGAGAAGACCAAAGCCTTCCATGACAGACACTTGCTATGGAAAGAATTCAAGACAAATGACAAGGTATGAATGTTCAACTCTGGATTGAAATTCTTTCCAGGAAAGCTGCAGTCCAGATGAGAGGGACCTTTCACAGTTGTACATGTTTCCCCATCTAGGGTTGTAGAAATCACAGACCCTAGAGATGGTAGGACCATGAAAGTCAATGGTCAAAGGCTAAAAATTTGTGTTGAAAACATTCTTGAGCTTGCGGAGACCATTGATCTTCAGGGCCTTCCAATTTAATACCTGATTTCATTGTGTATTATATGTATCATATTTCTTTTTGTCTTGATAGTTTGTTCATGTACATTGCCATGCTAGGGGTAGGTTGTCATCTTGATAATGCTTACAGTTCAGAGATCATGGGAGTATGTTTATAAGGTCAATAAATAAATTTTAGCATCACAGTAGGAGTTTACTGGGTGCTGAGACTGAGCACTGCGCTGAAACGTAAAGTTATTGGGCTTTTGAGACCTTTCGATAGGTTAATTGCACCTTTCGTGAAGACAGTCGATGATTTCGATAGGTTCTTTGAGATTTTCGATAGGCACTGATACTGGTCGATAGCTAAAATCAACTCTTCGATAGGATCAAGAGAGACAGAAAGAAGGTTTCGATAGGTTTTGGATACCTATCTGGAACCTATCGAAATAATGGATCACCCACCAAATACCTATCGAAAGGATGATTCCACCTATCGAAATCCTATCGAATCATTCAATTTGAAAGTTTCATTCGCTATGATTTCGACAGGATGCCTTGACCTATCGGAATCACGTATCTCATCCTATCGAAATCATCTTTCATTCTCTATAACCTTTCGATAGGACAGTCTCTTCCATTCGACACCTACTGAAAACCCTAACTCCCTCTTCCTCATTTGCCCTTCCCACTATCCGCGCACATGTTCATCCTTATACACAAATTGGTGTCTCAGCATTCATTAAGCATACTTCCTTGACTTAACTACCACTCCTAAAAATAGCCCATCATGCAGTCTGTGTTGTTGTTCTAAGTGTGCATGATTTATTTGTATTTTGAAAACCGATTTGAAAATGATGAATTATACTGAATTTGGAAAACTAAAAAGAATAAAGAAATATCAGCACAGAGAGAAGTTAATTAACCTGCAAGATCAGGGTCAATTGTAGCGAGTTTTAAATGTAAGTGAGTAAAAGATCGTCCACAGGGAATTGATTTAAAATGAATGGTAAACCTCCATATCTGAGCTACCAGATCTGGCCTCTAAGCAAATACGATGAGAGGTTGAATTTGTCACATTAACTAAATTATCTAAAAGTAGAATTTAAACTAAGTGATCCAGATCCGAGTTGGGGGAATTGGATGCAACATTAATAAGAATGGAGAAATAATAGTTGACTTAAGCTTAGTAATTGATTGCAGAATGAGAACTAGTGTAGCACAGTCGAGAAAGTCTCAAATCTTCATCTGGCTACCAGCTCAGATGTAAGAGAAAATAATCCAACTCAAGGATTAGGATCGAGTTTGAACTTATGGCTATGATCTGTCCACTATCATGGACACAGATTATCCAATAGTCTTCAATCCGGATTCTTGATTCAGAACATGAGCACCACTACAAATGTTGTAAGAAATTAGGTTACAAACGCAGATTCTCACAGGGATAATGAATTAAGGGAAATTGCTTTAAAAATAGTAAATCTAAAGGAGTCTAATGAGTAAGGATATCACAAGGAACCCTCAACATGAATCCGATTGAGAACGTACTGTTGAAAGCAACCTTTTCAAATCCACCAACTTAAACGACTCTCTCGGATTTGTAGTCTTGAATACAATTCTCACTTGAATTGCATAAGTATCTCACAGTTCTCAGTTACAAACAAAAGCTACGCTATTACAGAGGTTTCAGAGAAGCTATTTGAATTGGAAATGGGGCAGCAGAAATGAAACTCAAACTCTGGATACCCAAATTGGGCAAATAGTTCGTCTATTTATAGTTTTTCCCCAAGTCCATTTCAGATGTGCATTAACCAATCAGAATTGGTTAGATCCATATCAGCCAATAGGAGTCGAGCATAAGGATCCAGATCTGTTCTGGCCAATCAGAATTGCTTGATCTGCTTCAGCCAATCAGGCGACAGAAGCATCAATTCTGTTATGTAATTTAAAATTTTGTTTGAACTTCTAGAAGTTTCCGCCAAGTAATTTCATCTTTGGGTGTTCACATGGAGTGGAATATGCCTCTGGTTCGTGCTTAGAATCTTTCAGAATGTCCCTGAGTTTTCTAATGTATTGGGGCGCGTGTAGAGATTACTGAATTGCCCTTGCGGATGCTGGGAATCTTCATAATACCATTTCGCATAGTTTGGAGACCTTTTCGAAAGGCATTGTAACTTTTGAAGATCTATTCTCACAGATCTGGTGTTGTTCGCAAGGAATTTTCTTCTTTTCGAATAGGTCAGGAATCTTTTCGAATAGATCAGGTGCTCTTCGAACACTAAGCCTGGAGCTTTTAGTTCTTTTCGCAGAGTTCAGGTTCTTTTCGAATAGTTCAGGCATCCTATCGAAAAGCATTCTGTAATGCATTCTTCTTTTCGAGTAGCTCTAAACCTCTTTCTAGGTTGAAACCAGGCCTTTGTCCTCTTTAGTTTAGGAATTTGGACAGCCAGTGGGGTTGTCCCTTCTCTTTCTTTCTCTAGATCAAAATGGATCATCATCTTTTTGGCACTTTTAAGCTGCTTTCAGGGTTAAGCCTGCCTTTATTGTTAGTTGTAAAACAAATACTTAAAACACTTATTTAGTTCTCTCAAAGGTCTATCAAGACCCAGGTTAAGGGGTGGAAAACGGTATTTTCCAGTTCTCAACAGTCCGCACTCTATTTCCCACACAGCAACCACCACTCCATTTATTCCCACTTTCACTTTCAGCCTGGAAGAATGCGAACATTTATTGTACCAATTCATATTCCAACGCCCCTGATCTTTAAATATCAGCCTTGCCCAACCCTTCCACGTCCATTTCAGCTTGACTTGTGCAATCCTTCCATCCCACACTCATGGCCGACGACAAACCTCAAGACTTACCAACCAAGTTCTACCCAGTCTGGCCACCATCGGTCAAGCCCGACCCTCTCCAATTTCTCTGAGATGAATACGAAGAGGTACAGAAAATCCTCGCCAAGGAGGAAAGGAAAAAGAACAAGCGGGACAAGAAGAGACAGAAGACCGAGCCTCCGGCATCCCCACCTCCATCCTCCCCCACTACCCCACCCCCTGCCCCCTAATCCATCATTTTTTTTTTCTCTTTTTCCTTTTCTTCCTCCCATCCTGGCTTGTAGTTCCTCTTCCACCGTAAGCAGGGGGAGGATATCCCTACACCAGATTTTGTTATTCTGTAGAGATAAATCTCATATTTGTAGTCTGTTATGTTCAATACAATATATATATATTTTTTAATGTTATCTATGCTTGTATACTTTCAACTTCTGTTTCTCTTTCTTTTCTAATATTATGTCTTACTTGTTTCCTTACTACCATGCTCCCAAATAGTGAGGTCAGTGTTTAATTTAGGTTTGGGGGTATGGCAGGTATGCCAATGAAATGAGTTAATGATAGTGCAGCTAAGCTAAAAAGGAGTGTTTGGAATTAATTAGAGTAAATTCTCACTTGATTTTTTTGGAAGAGAGGAAATTAAAAAAAAAATTGTTTGAAACTAAAATAAGTTGTAGTCCAACAGGTTTCATGAGGCAAATGTCAACAGTTTTCGAAAAATAATTTTGATGTGTAGTAAACCTGAAATGAGAGAAGATTGTGAAGATACACCCCTGAAAATTTGATGAAAGGCCATATCTAGTCAGATTTGGGCCTGAGAATTTTTCTTTGAAAAGTGTCTTGGCAAATTCTTCTGCTCTAAGGACTGATTGAACTCAATTCTTCTCACTAGAAGTTAGTCAAATCCAAGTTGAAACAGCTCGATAACACTCATGACATGGAGGACATGAAGTAAGGTCATCCCTTAGACAGTTTGAGCTTAAAGATCCTACCCTTTGAACTACCCTTGACACACCCACTTTGAGCCTTAAAGATCCCAGTTTCTTTGATGGAAACCAGAAAATTCAAACCCACAAAACCCTTTTTACCTAATACAGCCTGTCCCTCACTCTGAGATTTCAAAGGTAAAAGCTAGTGTGATTTTTATTTCAGAAAGAGAAAAACTCATTTGCTGGTGTTGTGGTTTTAAAAAAAAAAAAAAAAGGATGAGAAAGAGAAGTCACTTCATTTGAAAATCTACAAGAAGATAAGAAGCTGATTACTTCAAGTCTGAAATTCCAAAAAGAAAGTGAAGAGGTGCTAAAATGAAGTAGGTTGAGCTGCAGACCACCTCCTTACCTTTACTAACTTCTCAATTTGAACCACTTTTACCCTTTCATTCTTTTACAAACCTCATCCCTAAGCCACATTACAACCCAATAAAAAGACCTTACTGATCTGAAATAAATTGAACTGTCATGTGGAGATAAGGATTTGTTTTAATCTATGGTGAAAAGAATTAGAAAATTTCAGGAATTAGAGCAATGCCTATGCTCATGCTTGCAGTCCTATTTGAGGGCTATAACTGCTCTTGAGCTGCGTGAAATTCTGCACCCTTCATTTTCTTTGTTGTGAGTGAACAGTCCTGGTGAGACTTGGGTTTGAAATCTAATTTGATGGGGGTAGTATCAAAATGGAATTCTCAAGTGAAAGGTGAGCCATGCATTAATTTTTAGGAGAAATGCCTTGACATGAGCTGAGTGATGGTAAAGGATCACATCAGACTTTCAAGTTTTAAACTGATTTTTTTTTTCTGTTGAAATTCCTCTAATAAATTGAAAAGACATGGTGTGAATTTATTCTATTTACTGAAACTCTGTTTTAGTAGGATGCACTCCTATGAACGAACTTTATGGGAGAAGTTTGTGGGTACCTTCACTGCAAACCCTCAGGAGACTTCACTCCTCCACTAGGGATCACCTAGGGGTTTAAAAGGCTTGATGCACATGCTAAATGCATTCGTGATCCCTATAAAAGTGGCACTTTTATTTTTCTTTAATTTTCCTTTGCTCAGGGACTAGCAAAGTTTAGGTTTGGGGGTGTGTTAAGTAGTAAAAAATGTCAGTTTTCACCCCTTAACCTGACCTTTGATGGACTTGTGAGCACATTAATAAACCTATGTTGAGTCTATTTTGTAGATAGCAATAAAAGATAGGTAAAATGCAGAAAACCACTCAAGAATGCCACACAAAGATGTCCATCTCTCAGCACAGTGCAGACCCAGCAATGGAACACAAGAGGGCTGCACACCATTGGGCCCTTAGAGCACGTGGCTACAGCAAGGTAAGGAGAAGGAAGTGAAAACAGGTTGAAAACATCCTATCGAGAGATCATCTAAAGACTTCGATATGAGCTGAAAGCAAAGAAAGGACGAATTTGTACAGTTGGAAAGTTTTCGATAGGATTTGAAGGCAGAAGAAGAATGGATTCATGTGGATTGAGGAGTTCGATAGGATCCAAGAACCTATCGAGCAGCTAAAAGAAAGGAAGAAACCATCCTATCGAAAGCCTGCCTAAGGTGTAAGAGGAACCTATCAAATGGTTTCCTGAACCTATCGAGATGGAGATGCTGGAACAGAACCTACAGAAAGGTGATTGAGCCTTTCGATAGGAGTGAGAGCAACCCTATCGAAATGATGGCATGCAGAGCGGAACCTATCGAAATGGTCCTCCAACCTGTCGAAAAGCTTCCCCAGCCTGTCGAATTCTCCAGGCAAAGGGCTGAGAATGCTGAAGCTCTAAGAGAAGGCTCATCCTATCGGAACCTATCGAAGAGATCTGAGAACCTAGCGAAAGGACCAAAAAGCTCCATTTGAACCTGTCGAAAGCTTCCTCAACCTGTCGAAATTGTATGAAGAACTTCTCAGAAAATAGGTGATTCACATGCTGCAACTTGTTGACCTACTATACGTAAATCGAGGCACATTGGTGATCGGCATGACGATCCAAAAGATGCCCTAGGAAACCCTAACCAACCCACATGCTCTAACAGAACTCTAACAAACTCTGAGGACCTTCTAGAAGGGAAGATTGACGAGAAAGATAAGAGAAAAAGCTATATATGGAGATCCCCAATTACAATTGGAGGAGATCGAGATTTGGATCAATTTCTGAAGATCAGAGCTTGCAGCAAAATTCCATTTTCCCTCTTTTAGCTTAACCATGGTTGGCTAATTCCCTTGGAGCAGCGAAGAGAGAGGTTAGATCTGTAATTGGGTAAGGTTGAGAGTGTTATTGTGGGTTAATTGCTGCACTGACTACAGATATGAGAGAATCTCATTGTAGAGCAAGTTTTATTGCAATGTAAATGTTGTTTTTAGTTATTTAATTAGATCTATGGTTCCTCTGGTTTCATTTGGTGCTCGATCGGATTTGTGTAGAGGAGTCTGTTGATCAGCTCACCCACTTAACTGGTAAACCTCTTGGATACCATTTGATCTCCCTAGATCTGATATCCCTGTGATTTCTTCTGTCTGTGACCTAGAAATTACAGTATCTGTAGTGGTTTTAATGCTCTGGTTGAAACCTTTGGTTTGGAGGAATTCCCTAGGATGATCTGTGACCATTAAAGTGGACAGGTCATAGCCTTAAGAGCAGTCCAATCTCTGGTTTCAATTGGATTCTTCCACCATAAACCTTTGGATCGGATGAAGTCTATAAGATGGTTTGTGACCATTAAAGTGGACAGACCATAGCCTTAAGATCAGTTAAATCCTTTGGCTTAGAGTGGAATCTTTTACCCTGCAGCTGTGCTTGTAGCCAGCCGAGAGAGTTGTGTGCTTTGAACCCCTGTAACATGATCAGCTTAACCTGATCACAGTGAGACCAATCTCCGAGCTGCTCTTCTTCCTTTTCTGTTTTTAAACCCTTCCATTTGCAAGATCTAGATCTCTGGACTTGATCTTAGTAGTTTACATTTCAAGTAGAGTTTAGTTCAAGTGACATCCCTATTTAACCTCTCCCCTTTTTCTTAGCTTCCTTAGCATTAGTTAGAGTGCCAGATCTCTTACAGATCTGGAGATTTACCATATTTTAAACTCACCTCGCTGTGGACATTCCCTTACTTATTAAAAACTTGTTACAAAGGACCCTGTACCTTGCAGGCCTAGGATATTTTAGATGTGCTGAATTCATCCCCTATTTTACTATCATTACACAATAAATAAGCACACTAGAATCACCTAACACTGAGGTTGGGTTTTTTTTCGATCAATTTAGAGTAAATTTTTAGTGCTCAGTAGATTAGATATTCAAGGTTTCTCAAGAGCAATTAACGCCTGTAATTGGGAGCTGAAGATTAGAGTAGATATCTGTAGTTTCTCAGAAGAAATTGACAACTGCGGCTGAGGGGTGAAAGATATAATTTTATTGCTTTTTAGTTTAGATTTACTGCTTTATAAACATCTTCAGATTTTAATTTGAATTGACGACTCAGGTTGCAGTTTGCATATTAGTCTAATGGTTTTATTTTTCCATCTTCAATTTTCTAAAATTTGATTGACGCCCAAGTTTTAGGAGATTGTAGATTAGATTAAATCTCTATTGATAGGATTTTAGTATTGATTGACACCCAATGCTAGGAACCTTGATATATGGTATAATGGCACTGTTTAATTTTATAAATATCCAATAGTTGAAGATTGTAATTGACGACCATAATCTGAAGTAGGAGGATTTAAGATTTATTTTATGCAATTTAGATTTAAAAACAATTCTTTATTCATATTTCTCTAGTAGTTTAAGAACTTAAAAGATAAATATAAGTTTTCATAAAACTAAATTAAAAATATATAACCTATATTTATGGGAACAATCCTATACTAGCTCTACAATTTCCATTGTGCGCTTGTAATAGGTTAGATATACATAGCAAGCACGAACACAGTCCCTGATTGACTTATACAGAGCTACAAGAGACCAAAGATAAGTTACTCCGAGAAGCAAACAAAGAGGAAAGACACCGACTCCTCCGCGTACTCTGACTCCTCTGACATGTAATGCACACACCTCTCACACCTCCTACAACATCTACCGAAGACAACCCTCTCCCGAGACATCTAGAAAAGACACCGCTATAAACATAAATGACCTCCCTCGACTTCTAGATTACTATATGGCTAAGAAAGAGCGTTCTAAACAATCTTTCGGATTCGATGGATTTTTTTTAGACATCGACTTCACTATACCTACTGGCTTTAAACCTCCAAAATTCAACAAATAAAATAGTACTAGAAGCCCAAAACACCACTTGGCCCTATTCTGTAATGATTGTTGATCAATCCGCACCAATCATGGGCTCCTGATCAGTACTTTCAGAAATCGCTAGAAGGAGAAGCCCTTAACTGGTTCACTGCCTTACCTCTAGACAAAATCGAGACATTCAAAGATCTAGCCGACAGATTCCTAGACCAATACCAACACCTGACTCACGAAGAAATTAAATCAGCTTCATTGACTTGATGCACACAAGACAAGAGAATGATGAAGACTTCACGACATTCGCCAACCGCTGGAGAAGGCTCGCCGCCCGAATGGGGAATCAAATAAAAGAAAGCGATGCGATAGAAATTGTGATTAGCAATACCTAAGAGCCTCTCCAGAGTGTTCTCATTCTAAGCGACTACTCCAATTTCTCTAGCCTCTGAAAATGCGCTTCACGCATAGAGCGTCACCTAAAGAATGAAAGCCTTAATCTCTCTACACTAACGTCTGAAGAACCCTCTTCCGACAACCGTGAGACCAACACCCTAAACAAGACTCTAAGCCCTGAACAAATCAACACAAACTAAGGACAAAACCAGACTAACTGTCAACCATACCATCCATATGACCAAGCTCAAGATCTATGTACAAACCTATACCCTGACCAAAACCAACCACTACACACCAACCAATACATGAACCCGTACTATGACCAAAACCAGTACCCCAACAACACTATGCAAAAAAATTCCACCTTCTACAACTCGTTATTTGAACAAACTCCACCAAGCCCTCAACTCATGTATGATGTCGTACACTCATTCACTCCCGCCCCATTCCACCCAACAAGCCTGATCCGAAGGATTGAACCTCCCTCGACACTGCGCAAACTAATACCACCTTCTACAACCCGTTATTTGAACAAACTCCTTCAAGCCCTCAACTCGTGTATGATGTCATACACTCATTCACTCCCGCTCCATTCCACCCAGCAAGCTTGATCTGAAGGATTGAACCTCCCTCGGAGCACGTCCATACCATTCCCTCACAGCCAACTAACCCTATCCCACATACCCATAAATGCGAAATCACCTTTCGCACTAAATCGATCACCAAGATAACTAAGATCCACACTATTACCGAATCCACTCCTAAACTAACCCAGCCCTATCACCAAGCTCAACGCACTAATCCAACCTACTGCCAAAGTCGCCAAACATGTTCCCGAAACATCCTGACCTATCACTAAAATCATCAAACATGATTCCAAAGCAACTCAGTCGACCGTTAAGATCAATAAATTAACCCCTAAACCAATTCAACCTACCCTTGAATCCGACAACCTAGCAATAACGAATCAACCCCCACACTTCCTGAATAGGCGCCCAAACCAATGATGCAAACTAGCCCCGAACAGGCTCACGTGCCGATTCTAGATGAAAATTTTGAACCAATCAATCGGTATTATATGAGGCCATTCATACTTAAACCAATCATAAAACTAAACTCTGAACCCAAACCAGTAATCAAATCTACCCCCGAAATCACCAGTCCTCTCACTTCCAAATCAACTCCGAAACTAACCCCCAAAATCGAACACATTGTCAAACACATTACCCCACCAATCTCAAAACCAGTCCCTGAATCAATCCCTACACCTGCTTTAAAACTTAAAGTCAACAACAAACACATCACCCCACTAACCTTAGAATCGAATCTCGAATTGACTTCTACGCCCACTTCAAAACCTAAACTCACTATCACCTCACCAACTTCAAAATGAAACCCCGAATTCGGCTCTGTCGCCAAACAGACCTCCGAACCACTCACTCCAGAATCAACCATTGAACCGGCTTCAAAACCAACTCATGAATCAACCCCTACAAAACTCGCCACTGAACTTATCATCCCCTCAACTCCGAAACAAGAACTTAAACCCACTATATAACTTACCGTTCCACTGACTACGAAACTAAATCTCGAACCTAAAATTATCATCAAACCGATCCTCGAACTTAAACCTTTTATCAAAACTAAACGTACTATCAAATCTAAACCTATCCTCGAACAAGAACCTATTACTGAATCTAAACCCATGATCGAACTTGAACCTATCATTAGACACGAAACTAAACCGATCATTAAACTGAAATCAATCGTCGAACCTAGACTCGAACCTATCATCGACCCTAAACCCATCGACAAGCTCGAACCCACCATCAAAGGTGAACCCACCATCAAACTCGAACCCACCATCAAAGGCAAACCCGCCATCAAACTCAAACCCATTGTCAGACCTGAACCTACCGTCGAACCTAAACCAATCACTAAACACAAACATGTCATAAAACCTCAAACTATCAACAAATCCAAGCCTATCGTTGAACATGAACCCGTCATCAAACTTGGACCTGTCATCAAACGCGAACCCGTTATCGAAACTAAACCTATCATCAATCCTGAACCTATCATCGAACTTATCCCTACAACACTAAAACCACTCACCTTTGAGCCAACCACCGAACCTATCAAGGAGCCGATCATCGCTCCCACTCTCGAAACTAAACTAAGATTAAATCTTATGACCCTGATCAATATCCAAATCGATATGTCACCAAATCCTCAAATCTCTCCACAACATGAAATCAACATCACAACTAAAATCACTTCTGATCGCCAGATCCAAATCTCCATTGACCTCACAATCAAAACCTTCACAGAACACCAACCAATAACGAAACTACTACACCAAACTCTCGACACTAAACCTCCTCCAAAAATTACAAACAAAACTTTAAAACAACCTCACGATAAATCCAAAGTGTGAATTAAATGAAACAAGCATAATCAAATAAAACTAAATTGCCCCACACGAAGGAAAGGTCCACCTTGGCCTACGCCCTCGCGTCTCCACCTCCTGCTCTACCTCTACCTTATCCTCTCATTACCTTTACAACACCAACAGATTCCACTCCAACTTCACCAAAAAATAACATCCCGATAACTCGAAAAATACCCTAACAACTATAAGCTCCAACTCTACGAGGTGCCTCACCCTAACGAAAAATTAAAGAAGGTCCCTCCCGACAAGGAGACCCCGACCATAGAAGACTTATCAAACAAAGAAGTTAAAAGACACCACACCTATTTCGATAAATCTCATATCACCCAAAATACAAACCTGAACATAACATCTCTCTCATCGCTGATCAATCAGATCGAAAGGGATCGAGGACCCCAAAGCAGATTATCCAACTGCCACTCAGTCCATCCGTCCTTTTGAGTCAGTCCCCGCTTAAGGAATTGATGCTGTACCAGAACACAATAGTAATAACAAAAAATAATACAAAAAAATATATATATACAAAATAAAAAAATATATAAATATATATACATGTGTCATCTGCCCAACAATATCTCTCACCTATAACTCTTAACCGACCTAAAACTTGAATTCGGGGAGCTAGTGCTAAGAAACAACACCTGCACAATCACCTCGCCTAGAGGAAATCAAACCCATATGGGGAGTACTTATATTATCTCGGCAACATGCCTAGGAAACAACCACTGGGGAAGAACTTTCTGACCCTTGGAATCATAACTCAATGACCATCATGTCTCATAGTCTAAACATGCAAAACTATATATTTATCATCCTCGTAGTCATCGCAAGGCATTCGCCAGTCGTAGGACATTATTTTCGAAACCATTTTGGGAATCATCTAATTCATTAACCACCCCTCTTGTTCAGGCAAGTTGATCGAAAGGACTAGTGGATCATGAATCTCTCTTTCTGAAATATAAAAAACTCTGGATTCTCACACACCCTTCCACCCATTGGAGTCAATGTTAGAGCAGAAAAAAATGAAGATGCAAGGTTCCATCAAACCTCACAATTCTTGCGTTAGCAGGTTGTTTCAATTTACACATAGAAAAGAAACACAACTGACCGAGAGCAATACGATGAATAAATAGTCAATGAATTCAGGAAAGCATAAGCGAAACTGTGAGGGCACCACAGGTATTCCCCACTAGGGAGGCATAAGCAAAATCATGAGGGCATCCTTGACATCTTTACACTACTAGATGTCGTTGTACGGTGGCGGGAGGAGGATAAAATTCTTGCTAACCATAGAATTTGATGATTTGATGGTGTTGGACTATGACGGAGAACTCAATTATGGCACCACATTATCCATCCGATAAGAAAGTAGTTGACTACTATTTCAAATTTTGGTTAAATAAGAAGCTACCCTCGGATCGATAAACCTCACCTCTTCTTCACCCTTTATTTTCTTTTCAAATAATGAGTCAAATGATTTTTAAAATCTCCTTGAGAATAAAACTGAAAACTCTCGAATGACAAGTGATGCAATCACTCTTTATCTACCATTCACCTCATCCTTGTTGAAAACTACGTTACATGATGATCGTTCAACACTTACACAATCAAGCCCGACATGTGGCCAAAATAATCAAACTACTTCCCGACATGAAATCATTACTAACGCACTTCAAGATATCTGATGGCCAGATAAAAGTCCCATCTTCACTTGACATTGGGATTTTTTTTTTAAGAGCGCTAGCACCTTAGTAGAGATACTCAGGTCAAGAGACCGATACGCTAAACTGGGGCATTTTTTTTATTTTTTTAGTTTATTTCTTGCTTTTCCACCTTGGATACCCCACACCCCAAACTGGGGCATTTTTCAGTTTAGTTCTTACTTTTCTACCATGGGTCCCCAAAGCAAACACCTAAAAAGAACAACAAAGATACACCCAAAAATAAACACATACTCTAATACTACCCATTCCCTTTCAAACGTAACACACAACGACAAAAATAAACAAACATCAATGAAACAGACACAATAAACAAAAGCACCTCTTTATTTATATAATAAAATTTGTACAGGTATCACCGGAGTTTTACCTCCTAAACATACAACCCAAAACGAAAGCCTAGAACCTAACCTACAACTTAAAACTGATACAAACCCAAAACAATGATGAGTGGACCATCCAGTCAGAAGCAACAGAAAAGCGAGGAGAGGATTCGTTGGGTAACACTCTTTCCATCCATTTAGAGGACTTCCCTCCCGCCATCTTCACCTCCTAACAATAATGAAGGGTTTACATTGCACCTCAATCCCAACACCCCACAGAAAACAATAACAACTCCATCCTCATCGCCATCAGAAGTCGCTTCAAGACCAAAAACGTGTGAAACAACGAACATTGGGAGAAACGACATCCTGTTGCAACCTACCACGATACACGGCCAAAAGGGGGGGACCACCAATGTCCCATCGTCAATTTTGCCTCCCCAAAATCCCATCGCGTGACCCCTCATAGTAAATAGTAAAGAAGGCTCAACCAATACCCCATCGCGAAAAGCAAAGAGCCAAACTCCCCAAATGCCCTACCATACGGCAATCATCAGACTCCACCACAACAAAAACATGTGCTCACCGTTACCACTTTCAGATTCAAGAAATCACCAACCGACGACGGGCAACCATGGTACTTTGATATCTTGAACTTCTTAAAGCATCAACACATCCCTCCCTACGCTACCAAGATTGAGCGAAAGAGGATAAGGAATCGATGCGCAAGATTCTGCATCCTAGGCGATACACTATACAAAGAAGTCTTCACTAAAGGAGTATTGCTACGATGTGTCACGACGGCCGAAGGACAATATATCATCCAAGAAGTTAACTTACGACGCTCACATCGACAGACAGAGACTCGCCAATCAGATCATACGACAAGGCTACTTTTGGCTGATGATGGCAAGGGATTGCCACCTTTACGCCCAAAGTTGCAAACAGTGCCAAGAACACATTGCGCTTATCAAATCCCATCAATTGCATTGAATCTATAACCTCACCGTGGCCATTTTTGATGTGGGCCTTCGATATCATCAGACCCTTCACAGACACAGTCAGGAACACTCACAAGCACGTGTTTATACTTACTACAATTGAGTACTACACCAAATGGGTAGAAGCCGAGTCATATGTCAAAATCAATGATTTGGCACTTGTGAAGTTTATTATTCAGAACATCATCACTCAGTTTAGAGTACCTTGGATGTTCGTTACCGACAACAAACCATAATTCATTGCAAAGAAGATGAAGAGGCTATGCAAGAGATTTGACATCGACCTACATCACTCATCACTAATCTACCATCAAGGAAATGGACAAGAAGAAACTATAAACAAAATGCTGATCCAAATACTGAAATGAACAGTGGAGATAAGAAATGGAGCCGATTGTCCTGAACAACTACTAGAAGCACTCTGGGCCTATTGGACTTCCATTCGCACGGCCACTAGCCAAACTCCTTACCTCCTTACATATGGGATGGAAGCAGTCCTACCCTACGAGATACAAGTACCATCCCTATGAATCCAACTAGATGATGAGCTATCCTTAAACGAAAGGAGAATTGCTCTGCTTGCTACGCTAGAACAACTCGATGAGACACGTCTGAGGGCAGCTTATCACACACATGTATATCAGAGGAGAGTGGTAAGGGCCTACGATAAGAAAGTCCTTAAGCGAACCTTCCAGATTGGAGAATTAGTCTTCAAGAAAATCATGCCTTGCAAGCATGCCCATCCGAAAGGAAAACTGAAATCGAACTAGGAAGGCCATATGTTATAGCAGCCGCATACTTAGGGAATGCATACAAGCTGGTGAACCAGGACAGGGAAGAACTCCCTAGCCCTTGGAATGCCAGGTACCTTAGAAAATACTACCCCTAGCCCTGTGATCATCACATCCCATAGTCGGATACTTATACCTATCGCCCCTATAGTCATCATGACTCATTCATTGGTCGTACGCCTTCAATTCCTAGAATATCCTTGAACACTTTCGACTTATTGCCCACCTTCTTATTCGGGTAATTTGATCAAAGGACTAGCGAAATACCCGACCTCTTTCAAAAGCATGGTAACACTCAATTCTCATCCTTCCCCTCATCATTGGAGGAGACGTTAGAGCACAGAAAATGAAGATGTTAGGCTCAATCAAAACTCATCATTATGCGTCAGCAGGTTACTTTCAAAAAGATATATATAGATATACAAAAAATAAAATTGAGAGAGAGCAATACGACGAATGAACCAGTCAATGAGCTCAGGGAAGCATAAGCAGATCGTAAGGACGTCCCTGATAACTCCACTAGAAATGTAAGCAAGTTGTGAGGGCATCCCTGGTGTCCAGATATCGTTAGATGTCGACTTAAGGTGGAGAGAGGAGGGCAAACTCCTGCTAACTCTAGAATGAGAGACTTTGATGGAGTTGAAGCATGACGAAGAGCTCAATCATGGCATCCCGTACCCTCGAGAAAAAGACTGTTACTCTTCCCTTTCATAAATTGTTAGGTACAAACTATTCCCTACGTCACTAAGCCTTATCCCTCTTTCACCCTTTATTTTTATTTTTGGATGATAAATCAAAAACTTCCTAAGATATTCCCAGAAATGAAATCGAAAACCTGTGAACGATGACTAATGCAACCACTTACTATAAACCGCACACCCCCCTTAATACTGACCACGAGATAAAATGACAACCGTCAAAGGTAGACCCCCTATGTACTACTGATATGACTAAATGACCTCGCCCGGTTTGATGACAGTATCAAAGAGGTTTTCGCAAAACTAACTCACCAAACACACATGGCCCCCTATAGGCCCAAGTACTCGCAAAGAATTAGAAAGGCTCCATTGCACCTCGACACTGGGGAATTTTTATTTTGAAGGAGCAATCACATTAAGGCCCTTGTTTGTCCACAGAGAAGATGCATAATGACAAAGTCACTACCCCAAGAAAACTAATGAAGATGCTACATTGTTGATCCTACTATGCTCCTACACTAGGGCATTTTTTTTAGTTTTAGAGTTTTTATTTTAGTTATTTACTTTCCCTGTTAAATTATTTTCCTTTTCTTGTAATAAAGTAGTAAAAAAAAAAAAAAAAAAGAAGCATAAAACAAATTACATATAATGATCTATCTTTTATTACCTAGACCCCCGGTCTGAGATGCCTCCCCTCCTTAACAATCAGTAAGGGGGGAAATAAAATTACTAATAATTTTATCCTTATGTGCAGATACGAAGTAACCTTTAACTATTACTGGGTCAACATTTGTCACCGGGGGTATACCCCCTGTATATACAATGAACAAAAGAATAAAATACATAAGCCCGTCTCCCTCCGTTGCCTCTGGGATGGCCAGTCGCTATCCCTGGTATCATCGACCCACAGATCAGGAGTCTGGTCCTTTGAAGTCTCCATCCAAGCCCCTCGAGTAGGTGGGCATGCCCTGGGGAGGGAAGGCCTAGCAACTAAACCCCCTTCACTCGCCTGACTGGTAGTCTGCCAAGACCGTGAGCACGAGGGACCCCTAGCAAGTAACTCTCGAATGATGGAGTCCTCATAAACGTAACCCCTGACATGCTCACGTGTCGTACGATGAGGCTGCCAGCCAGTGAACCAGTGGCCATCGACTTTGACTGAGCAAGGCGACTAACCATCCCACGAACTCCTCGTTCGCTCCTCGCCAGTCGATACTGCAGTCGATCTATCATGGCCTGCATCTCCACCCGTACTGACTGATGAGCGACCTCTATCACCTCAGTTTGAGTCCCCTATGTGACGAGCATATCAATAAGCAGGTCCTCATGATTGTGCATATATCTGTGGACCTGCCTTGCCTCCGGAGTGGCTTGCACTCGCGCTGTCTCCAGATGTGACTCCTCGAGCTGACAAGCCTGCATGATTACACAAAGTCAAGAATCGAGCATACCCACAAAGGAAGGAAAGCTGAAAAGAGAACAAGAAGCATACTTGATCCGCCCTCTCCCGAAGGAGACGCTCGACAGTCGCAGTAGTCATTGGATCGGCTAGCGGCGGGGGAGGAATTTCGGAGGCAGGTGGCTGCAACATAAAACGGAAGGAACACATCAGCTCATATTTCAACTAGAGAATCAAAAATGAAATATAACTACGCTAATTATGCCATACCTTAGCAGGAGCAGGAGTGGACTCTTGAGGAGGAGCCTCGGGAGCAGAGTCAGGAATATCCTGCACGTGAACCAAATAAACACAAGAAATTTGTCAGATAAAATCAATCAACAAAATAAAACAAACCAACATACTCATAAATTTAACACATTATACCTTACTCTTTGGGCGTAGAGAGGCGGTTGTCGCCTCCCTCGTCTAAAGGTCCTCGGCAACCTGACGCTGAAAAATGTACAACATAATATCAACAAACCCAAACGTCACGTGTAACAAAGCGACTTAGAAGATTGAAGAAACTCACCCAGTGCTCTAGCTTGGCCCGGAGCTGGGCTATAACTAGATCCTCCCGACTGGAGGAGGCAACAAAAGATGGATCGAATGTCGAAGTAGATGATCCAGCAGTGGAAAGCTCCACCCTTTGTAGATATAAATGAACATATTAGAAATGACAAAGCCAATAATTGCTAGTGATTAATAAAGTAAAACTAACACAAACACTCACCAATCGATCTATCTCCGAGCGAAGGCTGACCTCACCTCTTGGTCGGCCTACTACTGACCTCGCAGCAACTCAATCAATGTCGCCTGACTAGTGAGCTCACCCGCCCTCACAGTCTGACAAACATAAAAGAGAATGAAACAAAACCATTATGCTAAGCCAACTAGAAACAAAAATGAATAAAACTTACAATCAAAACAAATAAACTCACCAGAGATCGTCGGGTCTCTGCTAGCTAAGCCCTCAGCTCATCCTCTGAGGCCCTGGCTTGAAAGACGGAATCTGTCAGAGGCCACAGCATCTCCTCATCCGGACGAGGAGCGCACCCCATCTGCTCCATCACCCTGTGGAGGGCGTCTAACGCTCCACGAAAGCCCGCACCTAGATGGCCCTACTCTAATGCGACCAGCCTCTCCCTTAAAGTTAAAGCGAACTCAGGCTGTTGATCGTAAAAAAGCCACTCCCATGGAAAGGGAGGGTAAAGAGTCGACCACAACCTATATCTCGTAATCATCTCAAGAACTCTCAGGTGTCCGCCTCATCGCGCCCCAGTAACCCTAGTCCCCCCAACTCTGAAATCGGCGATCTGCGCCTCCATCCTTGACGTGAAGTCCCTACCAGAGGGACCGATCATCCTCTTCGCCACTCAGTGACGAATCTCCGAAGGGACTCCCTGAGGGAGCCTTAGCTGTCGTACAACTCGAGAAAGGTTGATACGCTCCACCTTCTCGAAACAGTGGACCCAAATGTCCACATCGAAGAATGGCCGACCGGATTGAATCACTGGTTGCTCGACATCCTCCTTGGCCGTATAGGGCCTCCAAATCATCTATAATCGAAAGTAAACAGAATGACTCGTCAATGAAAAATCTACGACCTAGACACCTTAAACATTTTGACAACACAGATAATATGCACCTGCCCTGCGTGCATGTCCTCAAAGAGACCTTTGACGGTCTGCAGGTCCGAAGACTGGCGGTGACGTCCCAACGCCCTCCTTCATACATGCATCCGTGGGAATGTGAAAGTGACCTCCACCGGGACCCTCGGGCGCAGGAATGTGAAGTGGTTGTACGCCCAGAACTAAGCAGATAACACTGAAACAATTACTAAAACAAACACTATGACTACTAAGACGTTACAAAGAAAACCAATAACTAACTAAAACTCATCTGGAGGAAAGGGAGGAAGCCTCCAATGGTCGCGACACCTCTCCCTCTATGGTAGAGCTGCTCGTAGACGTTCTCTAGTGCCGCTGCTCCCCAATCATTCGTGGGCACTAGGTCCAGGTCCCCGAGGAGTTTCAGGAACCGACCCGTCATGCACCCTCGGGTCGATGATGAGAAGAGGACCGCCCCGAAAAAGTGCATCAAGCATGCCCAAAGTACTCGATTTGCCACCACTCCTGGCTCCATCACAAGCGCCCGACACGCCATCACCTCACAATGTGCCTAGAATATCGCCCTCAGCTCTGAGTAACGTCTTAGAGGGACGAATCCGCTGGCAAAGGTGTCGAAGAACCAAGTGACCCGGACCACCCTTGTCTCGGACCCACAGTATCAATACTCAACACTGAGCACCTCCACGCATACGGCCTGGTAATCACTCTCCATCTGCCCCGTAATTGCCACCCCCTAAAATATGAGTCCAGTTATGCAGACCCAGTCCTCCGAGGTCGGTAGTAACATCCCTATAGGGAAGAGCAGTGCCTGCTGCTCCTCCCTCCATCTCTCCAAGATCGCCCCGATCAGGCCACGGTCAACTATGAAGGTCCAATTCTAGAATCGTCTCAAAGCTGAAAGCTGCCAACCGTGCCCACAGGAACTCAAGTAGGGCACGGTACCAGGCATGAGACTCTAACCACGTCATGCTAACGGCTAGCGTCGGAGGCTCCTAATGAGCGATAAAAGAATACATTAAGCCTAAGATCTATACCTATGCTAAGACTACCAACTACAGACAGTGACTAAGCCTAATCCTAATGAAAATAATCACAATAATAACAATAATGATAATAATAATAATAAAGAAATACTATAATAAACACAACAGAGATCGCTAACTAGCACGTAAAACATGAGTAACACAGAGCGATAAAGTAAACGTGACCTAAAATTAGATATAGATATGATGCATAAATGCACACACATACTAACACTAAGTGCAGGTTCAACATAAAATTAAAAGGGTTTCTAAAGCCCAGAAGTCTATGTTATAACCTAAATGCCTAGAAATAAAAGGAGACTCTTGCTCACGGGTACCTACCTGATCTCGTGCAAAGAACTCTAGTGGAATCTTGATCACGGGCTCATGCGGAGCAGCATCCTCCTCATCGGCCCCGCCATTGACCTCAGGTGCCTCATCCTGGACCACCACCTCTGCCTCACCCTCAGCTACCACTCTAACACTAGTACAAATCTCAAAAGTCTCACCTCCCTCCTCAATCATCTGCTCTAAATTGAAAGCGATTAGGAAAAATCCAACACTACCCTCAGACTCCATCTTCAGTCAAATAAAGCTCAAGAAACTACGAAGAATAGAGAAAATAGCGCCTGAAATGGATGAGTGGATCGTAAGATATCTTGAAAGCACGAAAATCAGGGCACTAGGAAGCGAGAAAGTAAAGGGTTCAGGAAGCGTGGGTGAAAATGAAGACCTCTTCAGCTTATATAGAGCGTGACCAAATCGCGCGCCCTGTCACTTGCGCTCAATTCGTATTACGCACCCTGGACAGGGAGCGCAATCAAACAATCACCTGCCTGAACCCTTATCGCACGCCCTGGGCAGGACGAGCAATCACATTATGCTCTCCACACTTGGCGTGCAACCCCAAGAGTCACCCGCATAGTGATCAGAGGGGCATTTGAATTGCGCGCACTAAGTAGCACGCGTAATTGAAATATATGCATCCAACCGCGCGCGTAATTGACCCCTCGGTTCTCTCAATCCTGCGCGCCTGACCGGGTGCGTAATCAAATTAAGCGCCCTGTGTCTTACGCGCAATTAACTAGGTTCAACAAAAATATATGTGCCAGCAGTAGCGGCCAGAGATGGAATCACAGACTCAGGAACCAACGCTAAACAACACACAGGATGCAGATTTCACATGCATACTCTGACCTAGGCATGTACACCTTGAAAAATAAAAAAAAATTCACCTATTCACATCTGTACACCTATAAATGATTAAACACTTAAAACCATTAGAGCCCGTCGAAGCCTAAACCAAGTCGACATCAAACCAAGCTAAAACACACCCAAACATCCCGTACTTGATCATTAAGAATCAAACTAAACCAAAAATACCCCGACTAAATAAAGTAGACCCAAACTGAATAAAACCGAATCAATCAAACCAAATAAAAAATTAACCTAAATGCAAATAATTATAACTAAAAATCTCCATAAATATAACAAGTTGATTACAAATTACACCAAGGGCATACCCTTTAAATTTACAAAAGTAATTACGACCCCGAAACTAAAGACGAACTTGAAATTAGAAGAGGCATCCTCAAAAGAAATGCCCAAAATAATAATACATAAAAAGAGGAAAAATAACGGAAAAGCCCGGAGGAGAAGCACACCCTAAAAGAATTCCAACAAGAATCTCATCTTCCCCTCCTGAGTTGGCAGAAAAAAAAGAGTGACTCACAGAAAGCCACCCGAGATCTGAGGCATGCACTTATGGAAGGCCAGCCTTAGGAACTCCCAAGGGAATGCCAACCAAAAATCAGCCCACAGAGCCTACCAAGGGGCAACTAGCGTCGATCAAGAGAACTCTGGCGCAACTCTATCCTTTGGTTTCCTTTCCCCCACCTTTGACTCTTCCATTTCTTCCCCCAATAGGGTGGCACTTCGGGTCAGATTAACATCATCAACCCTAGCACCACCCCATATTCCCAGTACTATTCATTCTCAAAAAACAAAAAAATACATAATAATTACAGACCTTTTTAAGGTCTAATACCCGAGACCCAAAATAGAATGGAAGAAAAGACATTAAAAGAAATAATAAAAAATGCCCCCAAACTCACAACTTCAAAATTATAAATAAAGCTCAAAATAAACCCAATCCCTTAACCTCTATTTATAAACTACACCCCCCTTCACTACAATCCAACAAGTGTCACATTCACAAACACCCTTCATCTAATTAAATCCAAACTAGACACATGCCTTTAAAAAGAATCATAATCCATGACAGATTTAGATTAACCAATACTCACACAACACTTACCCCTCAAGAAACACAAATCCAAAGCAAAGTAGATGGACCAATGAGATTAAAGCATCTAACACTCATCTAGAAGTTTAAAAAAAGCTCCACATTATTAACAAGTGTCACCCAAAAGCAAGCATTAAACTTCACAACAAAAAAATAATGCATTCCTAATAACCTTAAATTCCCCAATGAAACTCCTTAAGTGCAAATAAATGCAAACAAAATTCAAACAAAAAGCAAATAAAATCTATACAAATTCAAATAAATTCAAACAAATTCAAATAAATAAATCCAAATAAATTCAAACAAAATCCAAATAAATCTAAATAAATTCAAATAAATTCAAACAAACCCACATATACCCAAACAAATCTAAATAAATCTAAATAAATACAAACAAATTCAAACAAATAAATACAAATAAATCCAAACAAATCCAAGTAAAATCCAATAAAGCCAAGTAAAACCATACGAAATATAAAGAGAGGGAACATTGTCCTACTGTGAATTGGACCCGCTTCTTAGACCCACATCACAGCCAAGTCACCCCCCTGATAATCTACTGTAAATTAGCATCCCACCGCGATTGGAATTAGTCCCCCCAGAATCCCATTGCTAAGCACAAAAAAAAAATACCAAAAAGCCCATCGCAACACGAAGTGAAAATTAACTGTGACAAAGTAACCAATCACACTACTTGTCCCATCATGATTAGAATCACTCTCCCTTGTCCCATCGCGTAATCTTCCACGCCGATTGGAGGAAGAGGACTGTTGATATCCCATCACACATCCCCACAATAACACATGTCCCATCGCGACATGACGCACATATCCAACGCTATGACAACGCCTAACCTCATTGCCTCATCACACGCCCCCACATCCCATTGTGACGCTAAAGCCTAGTCACATCACCAAGGACAAAGGCAAGCCTCGTCACAATCTCAAGACACCATTCAAACTGACTCCAACCCATCATATTACCCAGATCTGCCAAACAAAGGATGCCATTATTGTTCCATTGCGACATCAAAACAGCTATGCCAAAAAATTGAAGCAGTGTCAAGACCTTGCTCTAATTCGCGCACGTGATTTTTAAAATTGCCCACGCGATTTCTAAAATCGCCCGGGAGATTTGACCATAAGTTTTTGGCCTAATTTGAGAGATATTTGCCCGCATGAATTTCAACTCGCCCGCGCGATTGTGGGCGATTTTGTGTGCGATTGGGGTTCTTCTTCCTCAATCGGAATCGCCCAAATCCTTGCATACACGCCAAACCATCCATGAATCAAATTCAAAACTTATTCTACACTATTAAAACATAAATCTTACCACCTTAGGATGTGGGGCTTACGATGATTGATATACAAAGGGGGCTTCGGTGAAGAGCGTATGGATTCTCGCGTGCCCAATATCAAAACGAAGCTCCACTCTACCACAGAGTAATCTTCATTTTATTAAGTCGCGCACATAATATCTAGGTGCTTGGTATCGAAAGGAACTCAGCGCGTAGCTTCGCATTCGTCCAATGATGTAACTTCTCCCTTTCCACGATCTTAACGATGTCGAGATCGAGGGTTCCTTGCGATGCAAAGTGGAGCATAGATCTATCAAGTGGAGTGGAAGAATCTGAGAGGAGATCAGTGGTTAGGATCTCACCACAAGGGAAAATGAGAAGAGGAGTTGGGGGCTTTCTTCCTCTCACGGCTCTCTCTCGGTACTTCCCGACAAATCCCACGCAAGCAAATGAATGGGTTTTCCCACACATCTTCCCTTATAAGTCATTGGGGAAGATCACACACACTTTGACACAAAATGCATTCTTCTAAATTAATTATTTCAAAATTTCAAGGTGGCATTGTGTGCCTTGCCGAACACGTACACGTAGTCGGGCGCATTTGGGTTATTGGCTCGGGTTAGGTTTGTACCTAGGGTGCACATGATCGCACTTGATCACACGCACACCATCCTTCTCATTTTAAATTATTAATTGATAATAACTAAATAATCCCATGTGTGATAACTATAGTGCTGGGCTCGAACTTGGTCCCATCTGAGGGTTCAAGTCATGTGCAACACGCACACATTGCATAAGGGTTCAAGCTCTAATTTAAAGTTCGAGCTAGGAATTGGTTTTCAGATTTGAGTTTGAGTGCATTTTCCCAGCAGAGACAGGTGGGTCAGAGACTACGTCACGGACTTCAAAAGTTTGACCAAAGTCAAATCGGTCTAAACAATCGTGTTATCATCAAAGGTCAACGATTTAACGTTGGCAAAAATCAGGGTCGTTACATTCTGCCCTCCTTAACAGAATTTTCATCCTCGAAAATTCACTATGGGACTTTTGGGTAGCGACTACTGAAGGTTCGACTGGTTCGTTTTATGAACAACACCTCTATTCTATTCGACATCCAAATTTCACCACCCTCCAAATTAATAAACCACATCTATAGATCACTAATAAGCACACCCACAACTAAGTACTGAAAGACTTATTCACAACCATTTAGTACACGTAGATACGACTACTTTGTAGAAAGCATCCATAACTAAGAGATCGGTTATACACTTATGAAGAATTCTAACCACCATCTCAGCATCACAACCAAGATGCTAGGATTCCCACTCCCAAGTTAGCGTCATCTTCTAAACTTTCAATTCTTAAGTTAATTGTCAATGGTCATTCTTCAACTCATCCCTACTATGATTCTCAAGTCCACAGACTTCACGCGATCACCCTTACAACTTTCTTTTATTTCAGCAAACTCGACTCTATTGCCTATTATTAAGTGGTGAAAAATGCCACTTTGCACCCTTTAACCTGACCTTTCATGGACCTGTGAGCACACTAATAAGCCTCTATTAAATGCATTTTATATATAGCAGGGAAAGCTGGTAATAATGCATCAAACCACTTAAGAATGCCCACAAAGAAGTCATCTCTCAGCACCATGCAGACCCAGCAACAGAACAAGGAGAAAGAAGTGAAGATAGGTCCAAAACATCCTATCGAGAGGATGTCTGAAGACTTCGATAGGAGCTGAGGATTAAAAGGAAAAAATTCGTGCAGTTGGAGAAGGGTTCGATAGGATCCGAAGGCAGAAGAAGGATGAATTCGTATGGATTGAGGAGTTTGATAGGATTTCAGAACCTATCGAGCAAAGAAAGGAAAGAAGAAACTATCCTATCGAAAACTTGCCTGAAGTGTCAAAGGAACCTATCGAACGGATCTGAGAACCTAGCGAAAGGACTAAAATGCTCGATTCCAACCTGTCGAAGGCTCCCTGAACCTATCAAAATGAAGATGCTGAAATTGAACCTATCAAAGGATGCTTAAGCCTTTCGATAGGAATGAGAGCCAACCTATCGGGATGACGGAACACAGAGCTAAACCTGTCGAAAAGGACCCCTGGACCTATCGAACTACTCAGCCAACCTATCGAATACTCCAGATATTGGGCTGAGGACCCTGAAGCTTCAAAGAGAAAACTCATCCTATCGGTACCTATCGAAGAGACTAGGGAACCTATCGAAAGGAACTACAAGCATACTTTTAACCTGTCGAAAGCTTCTCCAACTTGTCGAAATCGTGTGCTGAACTTCTCAAAAACTATGCTATGCACACGCTGAGACTTGGTGACCTGTTGCATGCAAACTGAGGCACTTTGGTGACCGAGGCGACGTTCTAGAAGATGCCCTAGAAAGCCCTAACTGACCCACGTGCTTTAACAGAGCTCTAACAAACTCTGACGACCTTCTAAAAGGAATTTTTGGTGGAAAAAATAGAGGAGAAAGCTATATATAGAGATTCCCAATGCCATTGGGGAGGATCAAAATTCTGAGCAATTTTCCAGAGATCAGAGCTGGCAGCGAGATGCCATTTCCCTCCTTTAGCCCAACCATGGTTGGCTAAATCCCTAGGAGCAGCAAGGAGTGAGTTAGATCTGTAATTGGGTAAGGTTAAGAGTGTTGTTGGGGGTTAATTACTGCACAGACTACAAATTTGAGAGCATTCCATTGTAAGAGTGACCTTGTTTGCAATGTAAATATTGTTTTCAATGTTTTAATTAGATCTAAAGCTCTTTTGATTTCTTTTGGTGCTCGATCGGATTTGTGTTGAGGAGTTGCTTGATCAGCTCACCCACTTAACTGGTAGACCTCTTGGATATCATCTGAATTCCCTGGATCTGATATCCCTGTAATTTCCTCTGTCTGTGACCTGGAAATTGTAGCATCTGTAGTGGTTTTAATTGTTCTTATTGAGGCTCTGGCTTTGTAGGAGATCTCTAGGATGGTCTGTGACCATTAAAGTGGACAGATCATAACCTTAAGGTAAATCTAAGCTCAGGCCTCAATTGGATTCATCCACTGTAATCCATGGATTCGATAAAGTCTCTAAGATAGTCTGTGACCATTAAAGTGGATAGATTATAGCCTTAAGACCAGGTGGATCCTATGATTTTGAGTGGAATTTATACCCTGTAGTTGTGCTTGTGGCCAGCTGAGGGACTTGTGTGCTTTTGAACCCCTGTAATATGCTTAGCTCAACTTGATTGCAGTGAAGACAACCTCCAAGATCTGAGTTTTTAAACCATCCATCTGTAAGATCTGAGGCTCCAGATTTGATCTAAGACAATCTACATTTTAATTGTAGTTTAGTTTAAGTGACAACTCATTTCAAACCTCTCCCCTGTCTTTTAACTAAAGTAGAGATAGCTAGGGTGTCAGATCTCTTACATATCTGGAGATTTATCATATTTCTAACCAGCCTCCCTGTGGACATTCCCTTACTTACCATTCTTTTAAAGCTTGTTACAACAGATCCTGAATACTTGCAGGTCTGTATGAGTATGTCTGCCTAGTCTTATTGATAATTTTATACCCTCATTTGAGGGTAGACCCTCATTCCTCACTCTCTGAAAAACCCTAGCTCTCTTCCTCATTTTTCACCTCCCTCTTTCTCTATTAAATCCTCACAGAATCTTTTACTGTTTAGTGTGCCATCTTGTCAATACATTTAGCTTGCGTAGAGGAGCATTTTGCCCCTGATTTTAGAGAAATTGGAGCGGTGCATCGCTAGCTCTGTGAAACCCTAGGTACTTGAAGGTGAGTTGCCTTCCTACCCTTACTTTGTTGTCTTTCTAAGTTTTCCCATTCCAAGTTGGTGAGAAATTACTCTCTGAGATTACAATGGATGAGCCTGAGGAAACGCTTGCCAGCATACGCCGGAAATCAACTGCATCCACCCCTAAATCCTCCAAGAAAGCGCTACCTGCTACCAAACCACCTGTAAAGAGGAAGCTTGTTGAGGGGACACCCAAAAAGAGTCCTAAAGCTAAGAAAGCCAAGGCTGTTGAAATTTAGGAACCTGTGGTAGAAACACCCTTAGAGAGAGCTACCCCTAACAGACCCATTGCTATAGAGCTTCCGGCTATACTGACCACCCCCAATACATTGGTCGACAAGTTGAGCCTTGTCCCTGAGACTGAATTTGATTTGGCATATTTTGCCAACATTGGTGAGTGCCGGGAAACACTGAGATATTTGAAGAAAGAAGGCTTGTTTCCCCTACTGTAGCCATTAAAAGAATCAGTGTATCCCGAGCTGGTGAAGTTATGGTACCAAAATCTGAAGAAGAAGGTGGCACAGGGGACTGATGATGTACTAGAGATTTCGATTGATGATTGGCAACTAACTATCGATCACAGAGACATAGGAATGGCTTTGGGGGTCCCATACCAATTTGACTCCACCCGCGCTGAGGGAGTACCTGTTGGAGCTACATTTAAGGTTATGGCCAAGCAGCTAACCAATGGGATTGTGGGTTCTAGAGAATCCCTGATGAGAAGAGACCTCCATCCTAGTCTCAGATTCATGGATACCATCTTAAGGAAAATGTCTATGTTACAGGACATTTACAGGAGAGAAGGTCCCCATTAGTGGACGCCTTATTCTATTGTTCCAAGGGGCAGTTCGTGAATGCACCTAAGCTGATCTTTGAAACTATGGTAGATATAAATGACAAGGTGCTAAAAAGACAGGCTTTTGCTAAGAGTGGAGGCCTACCCTTCAGCAGACTGATCACCTGTCTGCTCAAAGCTGGAAAGTTTAGGATTAAGGAGGCTGAGCCAGTGGAGAAAATGGCTCCCAAGGTTTTTGAAAAGAGGGCATGGTCTACAAGTTTAACCTTGATTCAAAAGACCAAGCCGGTTGAGCCAGAGGGGGAGGTGCCCACTACCTCAGCAGCAGAATAATCATGCTGCTGACATTCCCCCATCCACCATCCCTCCAATTGCACCCATTTTTTCATCCACTTTCCCTACACCATCACCTACACCTAGGGTCTTGGAACTCCCCACCTTCTCCGAGCCTACCACCCACCAAGTCCTCCCCTCAATCTGACCCCCATGGCACCCTACTCTTTAGGGATGAAAGAAGAAAAGCTGATGCGGCTCTAGGACTGGACCCCATGGCCCTTTTCCCTTCCGATTCGGATTCTGATTCTGCTCCTGCTGTTGATCCTAAAGGTAAAAAGCCTGCTGCCCAGTCTGAGGAGGCACCCACAAAACATCCTAAGAAATCGAAATCCAAGGGCAAGGCCCCTGTATCTAAGGGGTAGCTGGCACCAAGTTGTAGCTGAATGTGACCATTTGTTCCTTCAGTTTTTTTTTTCATTTGTCTCTTGTATATATTTGACATTTTTGTTGTGTTATTCTGTAGATATTTTTTTTACCCTGTCTCTCCCTTGATTGTATTTTCTAAAAACAGTGAGGACACTGTTTGGTTTAGGTTTGGGGGTGTGGCATGTAGGCCAATAAACTAGTTAATTTTAGTGCAGCCAAGTTAAAAAGGAATAATCGAAAAAAAAAGAATGAATTCACAGCATATTTGTTGTTAAGGAAACTTTAAAAACCATTGGCAACTGAAGTAAGCTGAAGTTTTAACATTTTTTATGAAGAAAATGTCAAGAATTTCTGAGGAAAGTTTTTGATGTGTGATAAACCAGCAACGAGAAGAGACTGTGAAGATACTCCTCAGATATTTAGATGGAAGGCCATACCCAGTGAGAATTGGGCCTGAAAATTTTTTTGAAGAGTGTCTTGGCAACTTCTTCTGCTTTGAAAGCTGACTGGACCTAATCTGGATCACTAGAAGTTAGGCAAATCCAAGTTGAAACAACTTGACAGCACTCAAGACATTGAAGATGTGAAGTAAGGTAATCCTTTTGACAGTTTGAGCCCAAAATTCCCCACCTTTGAACTGCCCTTGATGCACACCACTTGAGCCTTAAAAGCCCCAATTTTCTTTGATGAAAACTAGAAATTCTAAACCCAAAACCTCTTGACCTATTTCAGTTCACCCTAAATCTGAGAAATCAGGAAGAGGAAGGAGGAGAAAGGTTAGAGGAGCAAGGTCCTAAATCAGGTTGAAAGAAAGAAAAAACACAGTTAGTGGTATTTGTGGTATTACGTATATATAAATAAAATAAAATTATAAAAAAAATATAAATAAATAAATAACTAAAAGGAAGAGAAGCTGGCCACTTTGGCTCTGAAAACTCAAGAAGTAGATGAAATTGTGCTAAATTAAAGGTGAAGTCATGAATCACCTCCCTGCCTTTACTAATTTCTCAATTTTGAACTCTATTATCCCTTTTGGTTCCTTCACAAACCTCATCCCTAAGCCACATTACAACCCAATAAAAAGACCTTACTGATCTGAAAGTGGACTGAGCTGTCATATGGAGATGAGAATTTGCTTAACCTATGGTGTAAAGAGCTGGAAAAGTCAAAAATTCAAGCAATGCCTATGCTCCTGCTTGCAGTCCTATTTGAGGGCTGTAACTGCTCTTGAGCTGAGTGATATGATTTACCCCTCTTCTCTGTACTAATGAGTGAACAGCCCCAGTGAGACTTGGGTCTAAAATCCACTTGATGGGGGAAGTATCTAAGCAGGATCCTCAAATTGATGGTGAGTTATGCATAAAATTTCAGAAGAAATGCCTGGACACAAACTGAGTGATGATGGAGAGATTTCAGCAAACTTTCATATTTCCAAATGGATATCTTTCTGTTGAATTTCCTTTGATGAATGGGCATGATGTGAATTTATTTGATGTACTTAAATTCTGCTTTGACAGGTTGCACTATTATTAACTAACTTATATTGGAGAAGTTTGTGGGTACCTTGACTGAAAACCCTCAGGAGACTTCACTCCTCCACTAGGGATCACCTAGGGGTTTAAAAGGCTTGGTGCATGTGCTAAATGCATCTGTGCTCCCTACGAAAGTGGCATTTTATTTTTCTTTGAATTCTCCTTTGCTCAGGGACTAGTAAAGCTTAGGTTTGGGGGTGTGTTAAGTGGTGAAAAATGCTACTTTGCACCCTTTAACTTGACCTTTCATGGACCTGTGAACACACTAATAAGCCTCTGTTGAGTGCATTTTGTAGAAAGTAGGAAAAGCTGGTAATAATGCAGCAAACCACTTAAGAATGCCCACAAAGAAGTCATCTCTCAGCACCATGCAGACCCAGCAACAGAACAAGGATAAAGAAGTGAAGATAGGTCCAAAACATCTTATTGAGAGGATGTCTGAAGACTTTGATAGGAGCTGAGGATTAAAAGGAAAGAATTCATGCAGTTGGAGAAGGGTTCGATAGGATTCGAAGGCAGAAGAAGGATGAATTCGTATGGATTGAGGAGTTCGATAGGATTTCAGAACCTATCGAGCAAATAAAGGAAAGAAGAAACTATCCTATCGAAAACTTGCCTGAAGTGTCAAAGGAACCTATCGAACGGATCTGAGAACCTAGCGAAAAGACTAAAATGCTCGATTCCAACCTGTCGAAGGCTCCCTGAACCTATCGAAATGAAGATGCTGAAATTGAACCTATCGAAGGATGCTTAAGCCTTTCGATAGGAATGAGAGCCAACCTATCGGGATGACGGCTCACAGAGTTGAACCTATCGAAAAGGACCCCTGGACTTATCAAACTACTCAGCCAACCTATCGAATACTCCAGATATTGGGCTGAGGACCCTGAAGCTTCAAAGATAAAACTCATCCTATCGGTACCTATCGAAGAGACTAGGGAACCTATCGAAAGGAACTACAAGCTTACTTTTAACCTGTCGAAAGGTTCTCCAACCTGTCGAAATTGTGTGTTGAACTTCTCAGAAACTATGCTATGCACACGCTGAGACTTGGTGACCTGTTGCATGCAAATTGAGGCACTTTGGTAACCGAGGCAACGTTCTAGAAGATGCCCTAGAAAGCCCTAACTGACCCACGTGCTTTAATAGAGCTCTAACAAACTCTGACGACCTTCTAGAAGGGATTTTTGGCAGAAAAAATAGAGGAGAAAGCTATATATAGAGATTCCCAATGCCATTGGGGAGGATCAAAATTCTGAGCAATTTTCCAGAGATCAGAGCTTGCAGCGAGATGCCATTTCCCTCCTTTAGCCCAACCATGGTTGGCTAAATCCCTAGGAGCAGCAAGGAGTGAGTTAGATCTGTAATTGGGTAAGGTTAAGAGTGTTGCTGGGGGTTAATTGCTGCACAGACTACAAATTTGAGAGCATTCCATTGTAAGAGTGACCTTGTTTGCAATGTAAATGTTATTTTCAATGTTTTAATTCTCTTTTGATTCCTTTTGGTGCTCGATCGAATTTGTGTAGAGGAGTTACTTGATCAGCTCACCCACTTAACTGGTAGACCTCTTGGATATCATCTGAATTCTCTGGATCTTATATCCCTGTAATTTCTTGTGTCTGTGACCTAGAAATTACAGCATCTGTAGTGGTTTTAATTGTTCTTATTGAGGCTCTGGCTTTGTAGGAGATCTCTAGGATGGTCTGTGACCATTAAAGTAGACAGATCATAACCTTAAGGTAAATCTAAGCTCAGGCCTCAATTGGATTCATCCATTGCAATCCACGGATTCGATAAAGTCTCTAGGATGGTCTGTGACTATTAAAGTGGACATATCATAGCCTTAAGACCAGGTGGATCCTGTGATTTGGAGTGGAATTTATACCTTGCAGCTGTGCTTGTGGCCAACTGAGGGACTTGTGTGCTTTTGAACCCTTGTAATATGCTTAGCTCAACCTGATTGCAGTGAAGACAACCTCCAATCTGTTCTTCTCCATTTTCTGAGTTTTTAAACCATCCATCTGCAAGATATGAGGTTCCAGATTCGATCTAAGACTACCTGCATTTTAATTGTAGTTTAGTTTAAGTGACAACTCATTTCAAACCTCTCCCCTGTCTTTTAACTAAAGTAGAGATAGCTAGGGTGCCATATCTCTTACAGATTTGGAGATTTATCATATTTCTAACCAGCCTCCCTGTGGACATTCCCTTACTTACCATTCTTTTAAAGCTTGCTACAACAGATCCTGAATACTTGCAGGTCTGTATGAGTATGTCTGCCTAGTCTTATTGATAATTTTAGACCCTCATTTGAGAGTAGGCAAACATCCCAACACCTATGCATTCTCAATCTAAGTTTTCAGTCCTCTAAAACATAGGGTCTATCATAATTGATGTCGCTTCAATCTCCATAGATCATCTTCGAGTTCCTCTCTAGCTCACGGGTCCACCCTAAGACCACCTAAGAACCTAAGGCCTATGTTCCAATGGAATCTATTGTCATACCTCTGATATCAACTGTGACACAGTGTGACATAGTTGACCGGGGATCTAGAGCCATATCTCTGATGTCAACTGTGACATAGTTGACCCGCACGGGATCTAAAGCCATAGCTTTGATACCATCTGTGACGACCCGATTTTCCCTTTCACAAATTTTTGGGGAAAACTGAAATGTCTAGTGCGGATAATCTAATTCAAATCAGATATCTTATGCAGATGCAGAAATCAAAAATACAGATATCATATGGAAATAAACAAGATTTCCATTTTCTTTAAACATAAACCAAAAACTAAATAGAAACTATCACCAAGGTGTACCAAGTTCAAAAGTACAAAAATCCACACTATACCGAATCTAGGAGTACTGAACTATGGGTAAAAATCCTCAGGTGGCAGATTCTCTTCTGCCTATGGAATGTAGTTAGGATCTACCTCTATCCCAGGGCCCTGATCAAAACTTACTCCTGTGACATCTAGTCAGGATGAGCTAACAGTCTCAGCTCAGTAGAGAAAAGATTAATACCAATATACAACTTATCAATCAATGCATAGATCCATAGACTATAATTCAAAGGCATTTTTTGAATAAAAAACTGAAAACTAAGTTTTAATGTCATTTTCCTAAATGAGATCGGCACTAAATGACAAAAGCATTTTCATTTCAAAATAGAGGCTAAATTCTAGAAATATATATATATATTCATATAGCATATAGGATTCAAAAGTATAGTGCTCGAAATCATAGATTTTAAAAAAGTGTCATATCAGGAAATGGGAACATATTGGAAACTGAAACATATCAAGAAACAGAGGCATATTAGAAAACTAAAGCATATCAGATAACGGGAACATATCAGAAAAGTCATGTCATAAGCGAAAACAAGAATCAAATCATGAGCGAAAATAAAATGAATTAGATCATTAGCAGAAACAAGATGAATCAGATCGTGAGTAAAAATAAGACAAATCAGATCATGAGCAAAAACAAGAAGAATTAGATCATGAGCGAAAACAAGACGAATCAGATCGTGGCATCAGATTACGGAATAAAGCTGATAACGGAATAAAACAGATAACAGAACAAAGTAGATAACAAAACAAAATATAAAACGGAACAAAGCAAATAACGGAACAAAACGGATAACGGAACAAAACAGATAATGAAATAAAACAGATAACCGAACAAAGCAAATAACGGAAACAAATCAAAAAATAGAAACAAAACAAATAAGGGAACAAGCAGATAACTGAACAAGGCATCAGGTCAAAACTTCAGATCAAAGACAACATATCAAAGCATCCCCTAGTGGGAACAGAGCATTCCATAGCGAAAATAAGGTCGTAACCCCAGGGACTCCACTCCACTCTTGGAGCCTCTACTCCTCTTTGGCAGTGTATTTCAGAGTCACACAATACACATTTCAGATTCAGAGTTCAAAGTTCAATATAGAGACTTCAGAGTTCAAGATACAGAGTTCAGAGTTATAATTCAAAGTTCATATTCAATTTCAAAGTTCAAATTTGGAGTTCTTATTCGGAGTTTGAAGTTCAGAGTCCAAATTTTTGTACAAAATTTAAATTTCTTATTTCAGAGTTCAAAATCGATGCAATATGCAAAGTTCAGGTTCAGACTCAAAGATCATATGCAGATTTCTTATTCATTTTCGTGCTTTACCTGTAGTTTCATATCTCAATGCATAACTTAAAACATTAACTTAACTAATCTTCTAAGCAAATATAGTATTGGGAGCCAAAAATTTTCTGATGGGAATCTCCACCTAACCATCGTCATTCAATGAACACTTTTCAGAAGTGCAACAAGCCCTTGCGTTATGAGGGATACTTGTGCGGGTCAAATTATCGTCAAAACGGTTTGGAGTGTATGGATAAACCGTCGTACTGGTTCAGAAAGCGGGGGGATTTGTTCTGATGAACCTCAAATCAACATGCAAATTTTAATTCATTTTATGTACCATGTAATTGTAATTCATAGCTAATTCCTGAAGGATTCAAAGCTCGAACACAGTTTCATATTCAAATTGCAAAGTTCGTAATCAAAATACAGATTTCATAGTTTATTTTAGAAGCTTATGTTCAATGATTCAAATTTAGAGTTCAACAATCATATGTAAAAGCGGATTCAGATTTCAGATCCAAAGAGTTCAAATTATATTCAAATACGGTAAGGCTGATCATGTTTCACTCAATCATTTCATAACATCAATGAAAATCAAGCCAAAAATGGAATTGTTATTGAGTTTTCCCTACCTTGATTCCTAACATCGCAAGAAGGTGTGAGATAGCCCTTATCGATAGCGACTGATTCTTTCATCTATATCACATATATGATGATGCATTAGGGATTGATTTTAATCACTAATAACTTCGACGTTACTAATAACTTTGACATACTTAAGTGTTTTCTCAAAACCAAGGCGGAATGGACAAGTTCGTGCTAACCTTGGATCATGTAGAACCTGCCCCAACTTCTCGCTCAATTTTAATCTTTAAAATATTTTATTCATGAAATTGCTATTTCACACAAAGTTATAAAGCTCATTGTCCTCTTTCTAATGCCATAAGAATCGCATCAATCCGAGTTTGGAGTACACGTCTGTGACCAAAATACCAAGGTAGTGTTAGGACCCTGCTCTAATTCGCGCACGCAATTTTCAAAATCACCCGCGTGATTTCCAAAATTCACTCGCACGAATTCTGGGGAAAATTTTCCCACACGAATTTCAACTCGCCCACACGATTCTATGTGCGATTGGGCTTCTTCTTCCTCAATCCGAATTGCCCAAATCCTTGCATACACCACCAACCAATCATGAATCAAATTCAAAATTTATTCTACACTATTAAAACATAAATCTTACCTTCTTAGGTTGCGGATGCGGGGCTTGCGATGATTGATATATAAAAGGGGCTTCGGTGGCGAGTGTGCGGATTCTTGAGTGCCCGATATCAAAATGAAGCTTAAACAAAGCTCCACACTACTATACAAAGATCTTCATCTTCCTAAGCCGCGCACGTAATATCTACGATGCTTGGTTTCGAAAGGAACTCGACACGTAGCTTCGCGTTCGTCCGGTGATGTAACTTCTCCCTTTCCACGATCTTAACGATGCCGAGATCGAGGGTTCCATGCAATGCAAAGCGGAGCATAGATCTATCAAGTGGAGTGGAAGAATCTGAGAGGAGATCAATGGTTAGGATCTCACCACAAGGGAAAATGAGGAGTTAGGGGCTCTCTTCCTCTCATGGCTCTCTCTCTGTTCTTCCCTCCAAATCCCACGCAGGCAAATGAATGGGTTTTCTCACACAGCTTCCCTTATAAGTCATTGGGGTTTATTTGGTGTGAAGCTGGTACACCCAGAGTCGGTGCACAAGCTCTTTCTCAAAGGCCAAAACATAAAGTCTAGCCCCACTTACAAACCAAATCCTTCACCGTTGGTGCTCTCACGGAACTCGTGTATCTAATTACCCAACTGATCACACACACTTTGACACAAAATGCATTCTTCTAAATTAATTATTTAAAAAATTCAAGATGGCCTTGTGTGCCTTGTCGAACATGTACATGTAGTTGGACGCATTTGGGTTATTGGCTCGGGTTAGATTCATGCCTAGGGTGCACTTGATCATGCGCACACCATCCTTCTCGTTTTAATTTATTCATTGATAATAACTAAATAATCCCATGTGTGATAATTATAGTGCTTGAAAAGGTGGGCTCGAACTTGGTTCGATCTTGGGGTTCGAGTCGGGTACAACATGCACACATCGTATAAGGGTTCAAGATCCAATTTAAAGCTCAAGTTAGGAATTGGTTTTTCAAATTTGAGTTTGGGTGCATTTTCCCAGATAAGATAGGTGGGTCAGAGACCACGTCATGGACATCAAAAGTTTGACCAAAGCCAAACCGGTGTAAAAAATCATGTTATCATCGAAGGTCAATGATTTAACTTTAGCAAAAATCGGGGTCGTTACAATTTCGGTAGTGGGCCATTTTGGTTCATTTCGGATAAATTTCAAGAAAAATCAAAAACATTTCGGGAAGTTCACAAAAAATAATAGAAATTATATTTAATATATTTATAAAATATCTTATTAATTATTTAAATATGACTTAAACTAAAAGAAAAGTCATTATTTTGGGCCAACTTTTGTTAATTTCACCGAAAGTTTCGTCCGACCCCTATTTCGGTGAATTTCAAAGAAATTTTTGAGAATTTCAGAGAAATTTTGGAAAATTTCAGAGGAATTTGTCACTATGGCTAAGCCAGAAATTTCTTAAAGGGCGGGCAAGATATGACCCACAGAAGGTGTTGATGGTTTATAATATTCTTTCTTATACTATTAATAATAAAAAAAAATAAAAAAATTATAATTAAAAAAAAAAAAAGACATAAATAAACAATGTATTGAAAAGGCGAAATAAACATCGAGAAAAAAAATTTACTTGGGAGCTTCAGGCTTGGAGTTTGAGTTTCAACCTTAGAGTTGGGTTGGACAGTTTGTGGGAATGTGATGAAAGGATCTAATATGAGACAATTTGTGAGAATGTGTTATGACTCAGGTCTATTTTGACCCTGTTTAATGGTGATAAATGGGTGAAGCACCAAGGCCAGTGTTTGTGCGCATACCTTATCATAGCCCATACCACTAAATTAAGAAAATTCAAAATAAAATCCAGTTTACACAAAAATGGTAATTGAATCCCAAGAGACATGCTACCTTAAACTACTAAGGTAATTAAATCTCATCATTCATGGAATTGAGTTGCAATCAATTAGAGTACTTAAAGGACTCTTGCCTTTTTAGCCAGTCAACTTGCCATTTGGGCTCTTTCTCTAATTACCTCTTCTATATAAATGAGAAACCTAGAGAGAAGTATGATTCTCCACCTCTTGCATCCGTCTCTCTCTCTTTTGTTCCCTTTTCTCTACAAGAATGCAGCCACCTTCCACCATCATCTCATCCTTAAACGAGATCCACGACCAAGAAATCCCACGAGTTCAGACCACCATCATCACAGCTGCTAAGCTTCCTTTTCTGAAACCCAAATCACCCCCAACAAGGTTCCTCATCGCTGCGACGAATTCCATCGTGAGAGAAGTATACTTAAGAAAAGACTCGAGCAAATCAACGCTTTGAATTTGATCTCCGTCAACCCAAATCGCCACAAAAATCATGAATCACGCTTCAACAGGTGGGTGCCTCTCAATCCATCTTAAATTATTCAATTATTTTTAAAAAGGAAACACTAAATGAACCCTAAAAATAATCGAGGAAGAAAGAGATCTCAGACTGTAGTCGAAAATCTCGACCTGTGCCTAAAATTCTAAACTCGACCGGTTGAAACTCAAAGTTGATCGGTCGAGGTTTATCTTGTTTAAGGACTTTTGTCCTCTGTTTGATTTCGATCGGTGGAAAATCAAATTCAACCAGTCGAGTTCTGCCTTTCCTTCATAATTTTTCCTCTGTTTGACTTGACCGATCAAAAACCAAATTCAACTAGTCAAGTTTATAATAAGTTTTTCGCACTCTGTTTGATAATCACGATCGATCGAAAACCAAATTCAACTAGTCGAGTTTATAATAAGTTTTTCGCACTCTGTTTGATAGTCACGACCGATCGAAATCTAAATTCGACCAGTTGAGATTGATCTTCCACTCCAGTTTAAATCCACTTTTGACCAGTCGAGATTGACTCACCAAAGGTCATTCAGAAACTTTGATAGGTTGAGATCGCTCAAGCGGTCGAGATGTAATACACCTCATTTCTTTTGCACACTCGACAAATCGAAATGCAAATTTGACCAGTCGAGTCATATCCTCTTCTGTTTTTGTTTTCTTCTCTTATCTTGACAGGTCAAAATTGAACAGTTTCAAACTGTATTTCTTTTAAAAAATATAATTCTTGATATCTTTTCACGTGGACATCCGATTTATGAGATTCATGACTCAATCTCGTAGTTTTTAGACCTTTCAGACACAATGGAAATATTTGTTACCTCCTTTAAGGCCCCTACGATCCCCGTAAGGATATATGTGTCTCTTTAGGGTTTGAAACGAGTCAAATCACATTATCGATTAATCAATAAGTTATATAGACACGACTACCTCCAAGGAAGAGTAGTTGGACTTAATCATAGAATAAAAATATTAAATATTTCTTATGCTTTGTTTTTACTCAATGCTTTGTGTTCTATGATCTATGTTGATTCGTTTATGAGCATACAATGCTTTGGGTGCATGAAATAGTTTCTTTCTTTTATATGTTTCATCTTTATCATATGACATTCATCGCGTAGAAAATTACGATAGGCATCCATGTATGGATGCAACACCTCTATGGGCTGCCATATAAAGTGCATCTAGGTTACTACGAAATCCGTCCCTTGGAAAGCGTGATCTAGTGAAGCATATCGTACTGTGGCTCACTCCAATTAAGTTATAAAAAAAGATGATAAATGAATATATTAAGATACGGATAAGATAAGAAAGTGAGGACTTAAGCCCACGTCAATAATATAATCAATGTGGGAACCAAAGCCCAAAACCTAATATTGATATGATAAGACATACTGTGAAAGTCAGTTGAACACTAATTAATTTCTACACATTCCATACCTTATGAGCCATCGTAAGGGTCCAACGTCTGTAGTCAAGACGAGTTTTAAGGACATTATGTTTAGCTTTGTCTCAAATTAAAGGGACACTAAAAGCTTCGACTTGAGGGAACCTGTTGTACTGATGCGTGCAACCTCATCTAGCTGGATGGTGGTTTACGATACATTATGTTATGGAGGTTAGGTGATTATCTATACGTGGACCTCGCGTGGTACGCTCGAGCAGCGGCCCTAACATAGATCGTTTATGTAAAATAAGTAAGATGCGAAGTACGTTGTATAGGCGTATGGAGCAATGATAAGTTGAGAAGACAGATAAGAAAAAAAATAAGAAATGGATGCATCATATATATTTTCTGCTATGATGTAATTTTTTTGTTTTAAAATGATATGTTATGAGATTATGGATATTTTTGTCATCCTATAAAAATGCTTGGTGTGCAGATCTTATCGATCCATCACGACGATGTGCTCAAAAATAGAGTCGCCATTCGGAGCTTTTGGTGTCTTAGGATATCCAAAAATCAATATTATAACCACTGAAGTATAAAAATATGACTCTGATCCGGTCTACGCCAAAGCCTCCTCTAGGCAAGGATTTTGGTTATCAATCAGGAAGGTGTTAAGCACCCGATTGACCCACTCGTAAGCGGTCTCTACTATGGCCAAATAAAAATAAAATAGCGAATAAAGAGAAAAAGTGAGCAGCACTTCCCCTTGTCCGAAGGCACTCCGATCCTTTTTGAGCCCCCCGCAATTACCGAAATTTTGGTGACATAACGGCTCAAATTCTAGGATAGAGGAAAAACAAAATAAGGTAGAGGAATAGAGGGGAGAGTCAGAACTCTCAGGCCCTTGTAGCACTGTCGTGGGCCTTCGTGTTGATGCAGATTCCAATGAACTTCCGATAGCACAAATGTGGCAGCCCGACTTTTCCCCTTCTCGTAAATGGGAAAGGTCGTGCCGTCGGATCACCTAACATGATCTTGTCATACAAGGGTATCGTGTACAAATTATTACATATGCGGAAGCAAATTGAATTAACTCTGATACATAGAAATATGGCAACAACTGATATTCATTCATTTATCTAAAGCAGCAAACTGAACAGGAATATAAACAGAAATCTATACATGAAGTAGTAAACTACTTTAAATCACACTGCTGTTTATACATATTTAATGTTTAAAAACAAATCTCTCTCTCTCTCAAACCTCTCAAGGAAAGAAGTCCTCAGCAGAACCTTCCTCCTTGTCCTCCTCCTCAGACTGGTAGGTAGGATCAGCTTCGTGCTCAAGGTCACGAGCAATATCTACAGCAAAGACATGAAGTCGTAGGATGAGCTATCATCAAAGCTCAGCAGGAAAATTTAAAGTGCTAAGTTATATGTTAGATTTCTAATTCACTTCTAAATACATAAATTATAAAATTAAACACATTATATCTCACCTTGTATCTATTCTAGCAACATTTAGCATTTATTCTAGTAGCATATAGTATAACAAGCAATAAATCATGCAAATATTATATCATGCTGACAGATTTATGCTGAACAAATACGAGGAATCATACTGACAAGACATATACAAGAAACAAGAAAATCAAGCTCCCGAGCTAGCGGGATCACTTGTCAAGCTCCCGAGTTAGCGGGATCACTTGGACAAGATATCAAGCTCTCGAGTTAGCGGGATCACTTGTCAAGCTCCCGAGTTAGCGGGATCACTTGTCAAGCTCCTGAGTTAGCGGGATCACTTGGACGAGATATCAAGCTCCCGAGTTAGCGGGATCACTTGTCAAGCTCCCGAGTTAGCGGGATCACTTGGACGAGATATCAAGCTCCCGAGTTAGCGGGATCACTTGATTCAAGATGAAACAAAGACGTGTACATGACATCAAGGATAACAAGACATGAACAATGCATGATAACATATATGGGAGCACATCATGAACAGATATCATATAGCAAAACTGATTTGAATAACTAAACCCACATGATTATATAAAACTGTAATTATCATAATCATTGATATTCATGTATCCAAGCTGAACTAGCATCATAATCATGTAAAGCATACATCAAGTCTGTAGCTTCCTAAGCTAATCTAACACCAACAGTCATAGTAATACATTGAAAATTAGCATGTGCATATATTATACTTTCTCTAAACTCATCTAGTATCATCATACATACAAATTCATCTACTGATCTATATCAAGTCATCTAAATTAGTTTGACAATAGTTCTAACATAATAACATATGTCAAGCTGATCTTATCGAACTGATATGCTCATAATCATTTATCAAAACTTTTATTAGTATAATCTGAAACTTGCATAATACTGAACTAGCATACGAACCTAGCATAACTATTCATATTCATGCATTGAAACTAATCGTATCCTCATTTCCATCTAATTAAATTAGCATTACTGATCTTGCATGTTTATACATCATGAAACTAGCATACTTGATTGACTCAGTTAACTATTGATTAACGTTGAACTTATCCAAGCTGAACGTATCAAAGCTGCACTATCATGTTCATACTAATTCAAAACTGAGCTTCTTATTCTTAACTAATAGTTTATCCAAACAGAATTTAACAAAGTTGAATACTTTAAATCTGAATTCATCAAAACAATATTAGCATGGCACTACTAATCATCTTTATATACCACGCTTGTCATCCTTATTTCTTAACCTTAATTCGAGCATATCTTATCCATACCAAATTAAATATCACATTATAGCTGATAACTATTAATAGGTTACCGATATTCATCATGCAAAATATTCCTTCGTTTACTAATGTCTATCATTCTCAGAAAATAAAATTTAATCAGATATCATATTTCCTATACATATGATTCTACTAAGAGTTTACTTAACTAGATGAGAATATAAAACTCAATATCATTTAGTTCAGAAAAGTCCCTACAACAGCATACATCGAATCTATCTCATTATAAGCAACTATTTTATACTTATAGCTTTATTGAATAAAATAATTTTATATGCTATCTAGATGTGAATGAGCAATTAAAACACAAGTTAGCAAAGTACATTCCCTACCTTATACCAGGCTTATGTGTAACTGGTTACCCGTGCACGCATGTCTTCAAGCAAACTTGTCATGTGCACCAAATACCTAGAATTTATGGTCATAGTTTTAGTATTTTTAATGGTTTATTGGGTCAACATAGACCCCAAATATAGATCATTTATGGTCCCAAGTCTCATGGTCAAACTCAGCAAGTCATCCCAGCACAAAACCCTGACAGAGGTGTCATCAAGTGCGTTAGATGCAGGGTTGCCGCAGCAAGCAACATAGGTTGCTGCGGCAAGCTTTGCAGCTGAGCATATTTCTGCTACGTGTCACCAAATTTTAACCCCTTAAACGTTGGATTTAAAAATTTGTTCCTTCATAAAAGTTGTAGGGCTCGTTGTTCCCTTTCCAACGTATTAAGAATTGTACCAATCGGAATTCAGGATCAAAAGTTATGATTAAAATACCGACTAGTGGTCTGAGCATACTGTTGTCGCGGCAAGCCTGAGCACCTTGCCGCGGCAACCATGTAAGGTTGCCGCAGCAAGCCTTTCAGGCTTGGCTTGCCAAGGTGTTTTCTGCTCCACTTTGGCTTCTTTTACTCAGGCCTTTAGTTGGGATCTTTTGTATGATTATAAAGATCATACATTTTACATATATATTGTACAAAAATTTGGATTTTCTTATTCATTTTTGTGCGAAAATTTTGGTGTAGTTTTTATGAGCTATATGGGTTCCGAACCCATTTCAAACTGTGATTCGGGTTGCCGATTCGATCTTAGTGAATCGACACCACAGACTTATATTCTCTCTAAAATTAAACTAATGAAATGAACCTAGTCTAGTACTTGGCTAGTTGACGGCTTACCTTTTGGTGAATTCATCATTTTGATGACGCCGAACATGTATCGGTGTTGAGGTCGCCGAGCTCGTGAAATATGTGTCGAAGCTAGGGCCGTGAGGATTCTCCAAGACCAAGGGTTAATCTGCGGAAGCTCTTGCGACCGAATCGTAGGGTCACAAATGAGATTTTTTTTTAAAGCATGAAGCAAAAGGAGATGGCTGTCGAGCTCTTGTAGCGGCTACTTCCACTTTGCGTGCATGGGAGTCACTAGTGACTCATGCATGCGTGGAGGAACTTGGAGGATTAAAACAACTTATAAGCTGTTAAGGGATGAAATCCCTTCTTATTCACACACACATTTGCATGGTATAATAGCAGTTAAACTAAAATAGGCTTTGGCTCAAGTAGAACTCTACTACAACTTGAAAGTGTATTAGCTAGCTAATGTTTGGCTTTGGCTTTAAGTGTATTAGCCAGCGGCTAATGGTAGGCTGGCTATGGTCTAAAGCCAACACAACTTGGAAAAGTGTATAGCTGGGTCTTGTCTAGTATATTTATTAATATGCTTGCCTTAGTTGTCGTGGCAACTTCTTATGCTTGCCTCAAGTGCTGAGGCAACATACATTGCTTACCTCAAGTGGCCGAGGCAACCCTTTTTGTTTACCGTGTTTTGGGTCAAAATGGTCGACACCCTTATGTGTCAAACATGTCGATGCATCATTACCAAATTGTGTGTTGAGTTATTTTATTATTTCGAAAAATAAAAATTTCCAAGTATTTGTGTGACAGATATAGTGTGACTTATCGAGTGAAGCACAGTTTTGTCAACTGTTACAACAAAGGATTAGGGAAAGGTTCTAACTATCAAGGCTTAGGAAGAAGATGGTTGGAAATGGTGGAATAGGAGATAAGCTAAGGCTTTGTTCTTGCTAAAGTTATTGTTGATTGATGATGGTGGATGTAATAGTGTAAGGGGGATGAGAGCTAAAGGTTTAGCTTGAGAGGTTAGGAATAATGGAGGTGGGGAGTTAATTTGCTAGAGTTTTTTCTCTTGGATTTCAAAAGTGATTAGAAAGGGGGGGGGGGGGGGGGCTCTATTTATAGAGAAAGGAAGGATTAATGAGGGGTTTAAGTGCTAATGGGTTTAGAAATTAGGTAATGGGATATCTAATGTTTTTGGGTTTTTCTAAGGTTTAGAAAGGTATGAATTGGGTTTTAATGGTAGATGATAGGGTAGGGATTTAAATGATAAAAGGGTGATAAAGAGGGCTAGTAGGGATACTAGGGCCCTAAAGAAATACACCCCAAGCTTTGGGGTGGCCGACAAGTCAAACCCCAAAGTTAAAAATCGGCCATTTTGAAGAAAAAATGAAATTTTAAGCTATGCATACATTGGATGTACGCATAGCTTAGGAGCAGTGCCCCCTGAGAACTTCAGAGCCTGTTCCAGAGCTCAATCTAAAGAAAAAAATAAAATTTGGCTATGTACATCCGTTGTACGATAGCCAATTTCGGTAAAAAAATTGTCTGCATTTCTGCGCTTTCTTCAAATCACCATAACTTTTGATGTACAACTCGGAATCAGGTGATTCTTGGCTCGTTGGAAAGCTGGGAACCTCTAATTTCCAATAGTATAGGCCTTAGCCTCAGAAGATATTTATATAATTTTGGCACTCCTCTTTCCATCAGCTACTCTGGCTGGTTTGAAATTGGTCTGGGAAGGGTTTTAAGGGTTAGGGTTGATTCCTAAGGGTCTGGGAAGGGTTCCAAAGGGTTTGAGTTAAATTCTAAGGGTTTAAGAGGTACTTTTAGAAGTTTGAGAGTACGCATCTCTCGTAGTACGGGTCAATCGAGCCTTGAGCCAAATTTGGGTGTCTACAGATTCCCCTCTTTGGTATTCGATAACTAGTGATAGTATGACAAAGACAGAGACATCCAAAGAGGGCCAAAGAAAATGCTCTTGGATCCGCTGTATTCAAAGTGAACCTCAAACATAAAAAAAGAAAAAAGAAATATGGAGAGAAGCGGGAGCCCAATATGTTGGGAAAACATCCGCTCAGAGAGAGTAGCGGAAGCCCAATATGTTGGAAAAATGTCTGTTCCTCGAGAGAGAATAGCAGAAGCCTAATGTGTTGGGAAAAAGTTCGTTCCTCAAGAGTACCGGTCCCTGAATGCTTAGCGATATTACTGGGCATAACCAAGATGGTGTGATTGAAGATGCATGATGTTTGAGATTCATTTTGAACAAAACAGCCCCGCGAGCGGGAGGGTGATCAACCTATACTTCAAAATTAGCGTAATACAATTACGCGAAGATCCAACGGGTTGTGCCCAATCTAATGAGGCATTGATTGCCCCACTTGATCGGCCACGGGTGCCCCTATGTGAGGTAGGGTGGTTCGAGATCTTTGGGCGAACCATCGATCCCGAGATTAATTTAGCACCACTACCCGAGCAGAGTGAATATTTATGTCACAATGCTTTTTGGGAGTGTGTGCTACTTTTTATGATGATCTTATAAACAGATCAACTATTCAAAAATATGAACCCATTAGGGGCAATAAAAGTAAAGCGATAGAAGTCTCAACCCAGGTCCCGCCCGAGTACAATTTACAGGAATAAACGATCATCCTACAGATATCTAGACTCATGGCGTACACTTTATAAGAATACTGTGTAGGTTTTTAAGCCTATGATTGAGAATAAACACGGGAAAAGGTCCCTTCTGCATCCATGTATGAACATAGTTGTTCGATATGTAATCTCATTTAGTGGTAGAATCAAGCCGATCGTAACATTGACTATTTGACCGAGATTGACGCTGTCGCTCCTACTTTGAAGTAGGATCCAAAGATGTAAGGCAGACCTTAGATTTAGGACATTAATTTAGCTCAGCTGCGTTGCCGAGAAAATATTGACATATTACCGCATTGAAGCACACATGTGAGTAGCTGTTCATGGCAAAAAGTGATTTTTTATTTTTCAAAATGATTTTATTTCTTCTCTCCTTTTTTTCTTTCTCTTCTTTGAATAAACTGAACGTCGGTGGTGAGATGCTTCATCTGATCAGTTCATCGCTGAGAGTTTTTCTGCTTTGAGGCTTTAGACCATTTGATGTTCCTGCACGTTCTCAAGAAAACGCTAGTCCCTTTTTTATATATATAGATAACAAATATGCATCCTAAATAACAAGAAGGAGAAGCAAACTTTTTCCTATACTTTTTTATTTTTTAAGATTTACATATTTTTTGAATTTTTCTTTTTAGATTTTTTTATTCTTCTTCTTCATTTTGAGATGGAAGTACGATATTGTAAATATGTACATAGACATAAAAAAGGAGTAGAGATACGTATATATTTTTTTATATATTTTTGGATTTTTATATATATATATATATATATATATATATATTATTTTTTATTTTTTATTCCTTAATAGTGAGACGAAGTAACGAGTCCCATTTTGAGTATAGTCGAACCCGCTCATGTGGTTGGACCTTAGTGAGGTTTAAAATTTTTACCAAGGTCGGAAAGTCCATCACTTTGGATTGAATCAACCTTTTATCCTTATCTCGAGTCATGCGTTTGATGGAATGGACTAAAGATCTACCTGATCAGGAGCCAATTTGAGCAAACATGAGCTGCCCGGTTGGCAATCAGATAATTCGAAATTGTAACCAAGGGAGTAACTGATGACTTTCTCCTTTTTTTTACTAACAATGCCAAAGACGGGTTTTCACCGTGCCCTTTATTGCCCTCTTTTTTATCCATAGCGTCCCTTCGGGATTTCACTACGTCCGCTGGTATGCATTTTTATCCCAGACGCCTTTTTAGGTTTTCACCTAGTCCGCACAAGCTCAATCTTTTTACCCGTGGCGTGCCCTCGTGGGTTTTCACCACGTCCATTTTACTTTGAGTTCATATATTTTCTCTTTTTAAAATTTTATTTATTTATTGTCCTTTTCTTTCTCTTTATTTTTCAAAGACCACGACATGGGCGTCGATTTTGTCATAGCCGGCTAGATTAGAGTTTTTTTGTTGTCTCTCAGCTCGGCTCGTGCTGACTCAATGGATACTGTGACTTCTCGTAGATCTTGAAGAGGGCTTTCTCTTGGGATGAATTGTGGCCACAGGTTGAAAGGGATGAATTAAAAATTTTGAAGATATTCTTGGGTAAAAAGGTTTCCTTGATTGGATTCCAGTTGTAGTAATACACTTCTTCCTCGGGGGATTGTTACTGTACATGCCCCACTTTTTTCTTTTATATTTTTTATTCTTTTTTCTTTTCAGACATCTTCTTTTTGGGATTTTTGCTGTTCTGATTTTTTTAAGATTTTTATGACAACTCTTTTTTTTGTTTGATATATACATTTTTTCTTTCTTCTTTTTCTAGGGAGGGTTTTATAAAAAAAAGGTTAGTGGCTCAATGGGTGTAGCAAAGGGTATCAGCATTTAGAGATGCTTTTTTGGCTACTTGGCTTTGAAATGATGGCCTCTTTTAAGAGGCCCTTAAGCAGTCACGTATCTATTTTATCAATACTTACCTTATCGAAGGAGACTTAGGAGTAGAATCGTCACACATATCTAGCATTGATGGACTCAGGAAAATGATCTCTGTCCATTGTGACGAGACGAAGCACGTATCCAGGCAACACTTCTCTAATGACATAAGGTTCTTTCCAGTTGGGTTTAAATTTTTCTCTCAAATCGGAGTGGAGACATGGGAAGATTTTCTTGAGTACCGTGTCACCCACCTTTAAATCTCGGATGCGAACATGCTTGTTCTAAGCACGTGCGATCCTTCTTTGATAGGCCTGAGTGTGACGCAAAGCTAGAAGCATTTTTGCATCATTCAGATTTAGCTATTCAAAGTGGGACCTCTCTCTTTCGGCTTCCAATAGATCGGATTCAATGAGGATGCGGAATGAAGGTACTTTAAGTTCAACTGGTAGCACGGCCTCAGTTCCATACACAAAAGAAAACGGTGTTGCCCCTGTAGCGATACAGATTGATGTTTGATAGACCCAAAGTGTAAAAGGTAGCATTTCGCTCCAATCTCAATACGTGACTGTTGGTACACGCTTTTTCTGGGTTCCTTTCGATCCCCAAAAAGAGTGGCCCAATTCGGTCTAAATGGACTCTGGCAAAGGCGATAAATAAAAGAGATATTAATGTACTAAAATAAAAGGTAAATTCTAGAGTAAAAATACCTGGTTTGTTACGATCACCAGCTGCAGATGTTTATCGACGCTGCAACACGTCACTGATCACGTGGGTGGAGATATGGGTTGTTCTCTTTACCGAATCATCGGTCGGCCAATGTCAACAGCACTGGGTCACCTGTAAGTTTAGTTATATAGTTTCCTAATTCTACTCTAAGTTTACTTACTCTGATTCTCCTATTCTCACTAGAAGTCTGATTATATCCGAACACTTCGTAGGGAATTTGATTAATTTTAATATCCTAATCCAACTAGGAATCTAAATAATTTAGCTTCCTACTTCTACTGAGATTCTAATTAACTAAGGTATTCTAATTTTATGAAGAATTTAATTAACTGGTAAGTTCCCTTGGTATCTTTTGTAAGCTCCCTTGGGCAAATCGGATGGCTAGAGATTATTTCGAAAATAATATGGATTGAAAAACTTATTTTGAATTTGTAGGTAGAGATTTATAGATCGAAGACTGAAAATTTTTAAGATTATAAATTAGGACTGAATATTAAAACTAAAACTAAAGAACTTGAATTCGAAGTTAAGAACTAAAAAAAAGACTGAAGAATCTAAAACTAGAGTTTAGAGACTAAAACTTAGGACTGATTCTAATAATTAAAATCTAAAATCAGAGATTAAAAACTAAGAATTTGAATTTAGAAATTAAGATTTGAGATCTAACGTCTAGATGTTAAATTTTTAAAATCTAGAACAACAAACTAGAAACTAGAATTGAAATTTAAGGATTGAATTCTAAGGACTGGTTAAGAACTAGAATCAGAAATTTAAGAACTAACTTAAGAACTGGTTCTAGAAATTAAGAACTAGAACCAGAGATTAAAATTAAGATCTAAAACTAGAATTTAAGAACTAAAAGCTTGAACTTAAGAACTAGAAGAAAAAAATTAAGAACTAGAACTAAGGGATTACCTGAGCACCGCAGAGAAGAATCTCGAAATCCTAAGCTTGAAGGCAAGGGACTTGAAACTTGAGAATTGGTGTGCTGTGATATGTTTTTGGGATGAGGTAGAGGGGTTTATTTATAGGTATTTGGTCAATTACGCGTCCTGTGGGGTGCGCTTAATTAGTCGGTGAAATTTCATTATGCACCATGTCTGGTGTACTTAATTGAATTGCGTGCCCTATATCAAGTGCTTAATCACTTTGAGTTAGTAACTGACTCAGTGAGTGACCGACTGACTGACTCAATCAGGTGTCCTAGTTCTAGTCAAATAGAACTAAGCACGCCCTACATAGCATGCGTAATCAATTAAGGCCATTTTTCAAGTGCTTAATAAGGAACTAGAGGTTCAGTCTAAATTGGACCAATTACGCGCCAGCGCTAGGGCGCATAATCGATTACATGCCTTGTCCTAGGCATGTAATCAAGTCCTAAAGCAGTCCGCGGACGAATTGCGTGCCAACTATGGGGCGTGCAATCGATTTGCGCGTGTTGGACAACGCGCATAATTTGGGATTCTCCTCGGGTTTGAGTTGGGTTCAAGCCACAGAGCTATTATTTTAGCCCGAGTCTCAACCATGTACTATTGTTTCAGTGCATGGTCCCCATATTAATATTTTAAAGTCTTCAGAGAAGGTCAGTCCTTTTTTTAGAGATCGAGGGTAAGGTCAAAGGTTGACCGAACAAGTTTATATACTCCAAGATGAAAAAATTGGGGTGTCTACAGATGCCCCTCTTCGGCTGATCATTGTGGAGTAAGGATGCATCGAAGAAGTAAACAACCCTCTCCCGAGGGCGCCTTCTTATTTCTTTTGGAAAATCACAAGTGTGAATTGGGGAGTTGACATGAAATACTTGCCTTTCTTATCTATTAGCACAAGCTAAGAGGAGCATTCGGGGGCCCAGTGGTAGCTGTCGAAAAGTGTATACATAATCGCGAATGCAAGGGGCATCCTGTCCCATGGTGTGACTTGCTGCAAGGGGCAGTTAAACGGAAGGAAAGTCGACATATCCTAGTCTATGGGTGCAAGGGTCATCCCGTTGGATGTCGCGACTTACTGCGAGTGATAGTCAAACAGAGGGATATTCGACACAATCGAGATACCGGGAGGCGTCATATGAAGTTTGATAGGTAGGAGGCTTATTTATTTATAATTATTTTGTTTATATCAATATATATATATATATATATATATATATATATATATATATATATATATATATATATATATATATATATCTTCTTCTTTTTTCTTTTAAAAATTTAGAATTTAAATTTAAGATCAATTCGGTTGTAAATCGACGAAAAATGTGGCTTTCGAGGCATCGCTGAGCAGACCCACCGGTACGGGATTTGTGGACCCGACCATTTATGTGGTTGTCAAGACAACACTTGATATGCCAGATACTCCGTCTAACCTTCTCGTGAATACTGATGATTGCCTCTTATGAAAGGACTACAGTGATTTGCGAATCGAAAGAGACGGATTTTGAAAACATTTAACTTAATATTAGTTAATTATATATTTTACAAGGAATATCGAGTAGAGGAAGGTGATTTTAATAGTGGTTCCAATGATTCTTTGGCCATTTGATCCGTTCTGATGTCTAAATTAGGGTCAAATTGGTTAAATCTACCCAGGCCCACCAAATGGGTCCGACTGTTAGACCAACAGTTTGACTCGAACCAAATTGTAAAGGGGGTTTGTGTCGAATCCTCTCTGAGTGGACCCAGTTTCTAATGGCTAGTTTGGGTTTGGGTCACCTAGAATTGGGTCTGACTTAATTTCATATTAAGGATTGGCTCTCCTTACTATCATAATAAGATTATCCAACTTATTGACAGCGGAGTACTATTACACATCTTAGGCTCTGAATCCTGTTAATAGTAATTTTCACATTTTATTTGAGACTTAATGCATGAAGAGTTCAACTTTTCCAAGAATGATTGGTAAAAGAGATTTTATGATGCCTCACGAAATCTTTTGTATTAATTTTATTATTATTATTATTATTATTATTATTATTATTACTATTAGTAGCAAGGATCAAAATATCGGTTTGATTTTCGGGCATGACTGAAATTGAATATTTTACTGCCATACATAATGTGACAGAAATTTGGGACCTTATTTTCATTTTGGTGTGGACTGAAACCGATAAATTTTAAATTATTGGCCGAAATTTTAAACCATAATTAGTAGTAGTAGGAGAACACATGTGCACGCAAGCATAATGACAAATTTCGCCGAAATGTGACGAAAACTCACAAAATTCGTCGAAAAGGGGGTCAAACGAAACTTTCGGAAAAATTTCGGTACTTTTCGAAAATTTCAAAATTTTCGATATTTTCAACAAAATTTTGGAAATTTCGGTAAATTTCAATTTTTTTTTTTTTTAAGTTAGTAATTTATTGTTTACATACCAGCAAAGGCACAAAAAATTTTGACCCAAAGTGGTGACTTGACGTTGTGGAAGAAATCTTAAATGAAAGGCAGATTATATAGGAAGCTAGAGTGTTGCTTTTTCTGGCATCACCCGATGTGGGACTAAATTTTAGCTAGAAAACCCTTCATTTTGTCAATTTGCCTATTATAGTTTTAAGCTTGAGCTGTCTACTATAGTTTTATGCTTGAGCTCGAGGGTTAGTGTTTGGCCACTTGGATCAATTGTTTAAATATATTTTTTATATATTTGTTGATCAAAAGCTTAAAACTATGGTGATTTTTTTTGTTTTCCAGTTTTAACCCTTTTTCATTTTGTGGATTGCCCATTTTTTCTAAAATTTTGATAAAAATCTTTCAATCCGATTTGAAGCCAACAACCAAATATTCGTATACATGACACTTCCATAGCTTCTGTCAAAAAAGGAAAAAAGGAAAAAAAAAAAAAAAAACACTTCCATAGCTATAATAAAAAAAGCAAGAGAAACTAGAGGACCTTTTAAAGTACCCAATCATTTATCAACACCGAAAACCAACAAGAACAAATGTTTATGAGAGTTTCACGAAACCAAATTTAAGTATTAACCCCTCAACTAAGAAATCTCAATAAGCCGAATGTAAGCTTTAGACATCAATTTCCAAAGCGACATTTTGTAGTCTAAAATTTGTCTACAAATTATCCATTATAATATTGTCATAAATGTTTCTACCTCTCAAAATCCCCCTTAGGAGAAGAACATAGCTCAACTGATTAAGCAGTTGTTTTTGAAAAGAAATTAGGGAGACTAATTGGACTGTACACAGAAATTTTGGAAGGAGATTCATCTTTTGGAATGACGAGGATAAAATTAAAATTTACCACTTTGAAAATAGTTGCATATGGCGGGCCACATAGCCTCACTTGCGTTTTAAGTCGCGCTGTCAACCCAGCAGACCAGCCAATCTAGCCTGGTCAACTAGCTAAGTTGTCTAGGCCAACCCATCCACTGCTGGGCTACTGCCCAACAATCTAGCTTTGCAAGGATAGGCTGTTAAGCCAGGCAACAGATGGGCACACAAGGTCCCACCTTGTGCACAAAATAAGAGGGTGAATAGTTTGACCCTCACAATTTGGAGATCCATGCACAACCAGATCAAAACCTGACTTGAGACCTACTCTGATTTCTATGCACTTACAATTTTTCTTTTTGATAGGTAAGATTAGATTCTCATTGATAAAAATGAAAATTCAAGGCGACCGAGAAGACCAAAAAGAAGGAAAAGAAACAAAAGGGAAACGAAACAGCACAACTACAAAAAAATTTGGTGTGTCAGTTTGAGACAAAAGTTCCCATGAATCCATATTTTCCTTGTTTGACCAAACTGATTCTTAAACTTTGATTGATTGTATCTGGGGAACCATGCATTTTCATGCCCGACTTGAGCATAGACCTCAATTCTTTTTAGATTTGACAGACCAGATCTCTGTTTATATGCAGAAAAATAAAATGATAATTTTACTTTGATCATTTTATGACGAGTATCTCATTTCACACGATTTGAGGAGATCTTCGCAACGATGCTAGGATCATTGGATATCGATGTTGTTTGTGGAAGGTTCATGATCAATTCCAAGTAGACCTATGTAAGGTCATATTTCCTTCAATTGGGGCATCCATAATCAATTCCAAGTAGACCTATGTAAGGTCACATTTCCTTCAATTGGGGCATCCATGCAACACTGAGATTTTTTAGACTACTTCCCGCAATGTGTCCCTTACTACAGTTGTAGGCCTTTCCCATAAACTTTTGGGTCGATTATTGGATTGGCATTTTCGTAGTTGTATAACTTCTCCAAACAAGCTCCAATTTTGGTGTACCATATAGTAATCGAAAACTCTTACGAGCTCCGATTGGGGAATGCTATGCGTCATTGGAAGATGTTTTAGACCTGTTTGTATAGAGTGAAAGCATAGGAATCAAACTATATATCATTGGAAAACTCTCAATGATATATAGTTAATCATTGAGAGTATTTTCCAAGGATATAATATTTTCTGAAATTGAAGCAATAGGGCAAAAGTTAATCATCTTAATTCGACAATCAACCTTTGATTAGTTGAAGAGGATCGTTTTCAAGTGCATCCAAGTGCAGCACTAATGTATTTTACGACACGACAGCATCCACCTGATGAGGATACATGTTTTACGTTGTGTTCTACATCGATAAGAAAGAAGAGTACCTTAGTGTGTTCTACATCGATAAGAAAGAAGAGTACCTTAGTGTGTTCTACATCGATAAGAAAGAAGAGTACCTTAGTGTGTTCTACATCTATTACACGTGTACTCCGCACCTTTGCTAAATATATTGTTGATTCAATCATCATAAATGTTAAATTTTCAATGTTTTCTTAACACATGTTTGTACTATCCAATTTCAAGATGCATTTCATAAGGGATTTGAGGGTCCAAGGGGTAGAAGACCACAAATGAGTTTGGCTGTATTATTGGGTATATTACAACAACAAACAAAGAAAAGAAAACCATAATGGTTTTCGACTATTAAATTAAACCTACTCCGATCTAGTATAGCCCGAAATATCGGACAACTTTTACAAATCGGATTACAATAGCTCCTGCAGAGGAATAGATAGGAAGATATTTTGCGTGGTAAAAACTAAAAAGATACAAAATTTCGGTGCTATAGTTTAGCATCCATACCATATATGGCTAGAAATCTTCATCCACTCTGAAGACATAGTTTTCTGCTCCATCCTCTAAACTTGACATCACTGAAGCCTTCTGATAATCACCCACTCTTCTCTCGAAGAAATTTGTTTTACCTCTGCTCAAACAAGTTGATCAACAATGCAAGTTAATCAATGCATGCAAACATAGATGCATCATAAGTGCATGCATATCTATGGGATAAATTATACACATGCCCTCATTTGTGAGAGGACGAAGCACTCGCCAACAAGTTTGGACTGGGAGCTGTTTCTTCGAACCAATGAGTTTAGAAACACAGTTTTTGGGTGCAACACATTTTATTATTTCTTATGTTGTATATAACCATCGCTCTCTTTTTTCTTTTGTTTTTCTTTTTTTTTTTCTTTTTGATAGATAAGCATGAGTTTTGAACCCTTGACGTCAAGGCTACACGCTTGAGAGGGCATTACCACTAGGGCAAAGGTCTAATCCTGTCTTTAGCCGTCACTCATACACGTGGCCAAATCTCCATCTGCCAAACTGGTCAAAACTTTGTGAGATGCACATATATTTATGAGCCCAAATCAGTGGAAGGTTAAAAATGCACTTTCACTGATTTGGCGCCCATGAATAACTGTGCATCTCCCAAGATTTCAACACTAACAGGGAGGTTGACCCATGCACCACCCTTCGTGCACACCGCATGGGTCAATCACGTAATAAGAACTCATGGAATGGACCCTTCTCCCATACTTGGCCCAAACTCAATTTGAATTTACATGAGATTCTCAAGGAAGGAAAACCCGAAATGAAAATGGTTGTAGTTGACTTGCACCATCACATTCTAGCAGTGGTCGGTGACACTGGTCTACCACCTTTGAGCATTGGATGAAAATCCTTTTGTCGCATAGTGGTGGTGCAGTCCCTACCAAAGTGACAAAATACTGGTAGAGGTTTTATACTGCAAGAGAGAGTCAGAAAAAGGGAAAAACATGGGGAAAGGACGGGAAAATTTTGAAAGGTAAAAAACTGTCAAATACGGAAAACAAAAAAAAATGGAAAAATTGGGAAACAATTGAGATCATTTTTTTTTTTTAAGTTTTAAACAGTTTTTTAGAAATACGGGAAAAAATGTTTAATACGTAATACGCAAAATACGTGTATTATACAAAAATATGTTGTTTTATTAAAAAATACAGGTGTTATACGTGTTTAGTACGTTGTGGCAAAAAAAATGCATATCATGCACGTACTTTTTAAAAAAAATGCCATATCTTGTCACAATGGTCCCTACAACTTATGCAACATACACCAACTACGTCAGTGTTGCATCAGTGATGAGACCACCATTGGATGATATCCAATGGTGATACGACAGCTGGTCATCTATAATAGAGGTGGCTGTAACTATGTACACTCATCTCATCTCATGGTAATATACTAAAAAACACTCACTGCAAGGAGATGAACTCCATCCAATCAAATGGATTTTCCACATTATACCTCCTCTGGCATCCCAAGGAGACCTGGAAAGTCATCAGAAGATTAAAACTCACGTGGTATGAAAAACTACAAGAAAGACGCTAAAAAATGATCTACCAGGAGACGATCTGCAACAAACTTTATGTATTGACTCATGAGATCCGAATTCATTCCGATCAATGCGCAAGGGAGAGCTTTACAAACAAATTCAGTTTCGATTTCCACCGAGTCGTGCACAATTTGGTGCACCTTTTGCGAGCTCAGCGGCTTTCTTAACAAGCTGCAAGTAAAAAAGGAGTAAACCAATGCAATGTGATTTGTACAGTGGAGGGCATTATGGTTCTATTGAGGGTCAAGGGGTGTTTGTGTCCTTCCCTATTTCCTTTGGGCATTCCAATATTTGTACATAGGTCTGAGAGGATATCTTTAATGCACTGCATGGGCTTTTTTTCATGTATATAACTGCACATAGAGCAAAGTTTTAAATACCGGACGGACGCCAACCGGCAAGGGCACCGGTTCGGTCGGATCGGGTCCAGCCAGGTTCAACCAGACTGGTTCGAGAAAAAGATTTAAAATAAAACTGTAGCTTATATCATTCTATGATAAAATCATAATATATTTTAAGATATGTATTAAAAATAATCAATCTTAAAGTCAACAAGTAGATTCGTACTTGTTGGTTAGAACTTAGGCTTTAAGTGTTATTATAGGTATACATTTTGAGTTCAAATCGCCTAAGAAACATGTGGGCTTTTCAAAAAATTTAAAAACAATTATGATGTACTGGACCGGTTCATGTTGAACAGGATAAAACCGGCTGATTTAATGTAGAAACCGGCCGGTTTGCCGGTTCAACCAAAGAAAACAAAATGTGCTGGTTCTTATGCCTACTGGACCACTTGACCCACCGATTCTGGTCGTAACGGATCGAACCGGCTGGTCCTGTCCAGTTTTTCAAACACTGATATAGAATGTTGATTAACCTTCATACCAATTAAGGAATAATCGAGAATGTGGTCTCTTTTCTTATCCAAAGCCATTGTTTTTGCTAAATCATCTTGGGCAACAAATAGCAAGTGGTAGAAATTTTAAACAACCCACCTGTACAAAAGACAAGCAAAGTCGCAATGTAGACCCTCATCTCTTGAAATAAGTTCGTTAGAGAATGTTAATCCGGGCATTAGTCCCCTTTTTTTCAGCCAGAAAATGGCACAGAAGCTGAAAAGAACAAAAGAAGTGGTAGTATGTAATAGAATAATGATCCTTTGAAAAGATACTAGAGATCGAGATCAAAGAAAAAAAGGCTACCTTCCAGAAAAAAAGATTCCCTCAACACATGAAAAGGCGACGAGTCTCTCTGCAAATGAACCGGAACTGCAATTCGAACATGGGCAGAGTAAGACCAACTGAAAAAGCACAAAATTCTCTATTTACAGAGGATGTTTGACATTTAAAGTAGGTATGTGAATGCAAAACGAGATTCCAACATGGTCTGCTTCATCTGATAAGGCTTATTATTATTATTATTATCATTATTTAAATTTTCAGAGACAGCAGCTCTACCTATTCAATAGAATTTATCTGATCAGGAAATTAATGGATATTGTTTTCAACAAATAAGTAGTAGAACTCGCTATCGGTTAAATTCAGTTTAGGCGTAACAAATTTTGAATTTTATCCATAAATATTTTCTTTAAATAAGTAGCGACCAATCACCCATGGAATCCAAGCACGCCAACTGGAGCCCATATTTTATCATCCCTGAGCACATCACGAAAGCACTTACATGTGTACATCTGTAAGTCCAAGAAGCAATCAAACCCAAGCACCACACTACCTGCATATCTGAACCTCTTTGCAGGCCAACACAAACAGGCCGGCGTTCTAGCCATCTCTAAGATCTGTGCCACAGAGAGGTGCAAGGACAATTTCTGGTGAACATGGTTCAAAATTCCAGACCAAACCGATAGATATCGTCCGATACATATCAGTTTTAGAAGGCACCGAGTTGATAAATTGCAATGTATCGACCCCTCAATGTCTGGCAAAAGTATCAGCCGCTACATTGAAATTATTGTTCATAACGGCTATTGTTTTTAATTTTTTTATTATTAAAACAAAGTATCTATTGTCTGATGCATTGAACAATGCATCGTCCAATAGAAACAATACGTATCGGTTTGGGGGCAAACTGATACATATCGGATTTCCGAGATTTTGACCCATGCTGGTGAAGCAGTCAGGAAATTGAAGGGAATATGACATAGAGCAGAAGCATTACATCTTTATGGACCATGTTTGGAGCCCGAGAGAGATGGCCTTTTTTTTTTGGTTAATTAAGTCGGGATTGACCCTACAACCTCAAGGTAGCGTCATCGTGCACCTTCTTGTTGAGCTACATGACCAAACCCAGAGATGGGTTGTTCTCAATTATTTGTTTTATTTATATAATACAAACAATGCACCCCCGACCTTCATCTTGGATTACTTGCAATCATCTCACCCACTGGCAAAATAGTTGATTTTTGCACACTTCAGTATCCTGGCCATGGTATCCAAACTCGGCCCATACCGATATGTATCAGTTTCATTGAGAACCGATCCCACCTCGATATAGGTATCGGAGTGGTATCGGTATCAGTGTTGGTATTGGACCGATACGGGTCAGTATCGGCCCATACTGCCTCGGTATTGGCCGATACTGACCAATGCAAATACTTTTCTCTATTTTTTTTGTTTTAAAAAATAATATGGCCAATACAGTATCGTCGCTGATACGGTATCGGCGATAGGTTATCCGTATCAATCCCAGATGGACCCATACCCGATACGAGGTTGATACCTTGATCCTGACATATTGGGAGCTTTTTCCTTTTGTCTCCTAAGTTTGGAATGGGTCATGCCGGGGAAGATTAGCAAGAATTTGGTCGCATGGTCTTCCAGGCCCTCTAATAGAGAAGAATTTTGTGGATGTTGTGCTTGGGCATGATGGTGGCATTCAATGCAAATGAAAGGAGAAAAAATATGGAATATTTGATGGTATAAAACCAGCGGTTTGACTTTGTACCTGAGTGTGGAATATTTTAATATCACTCGCTTTGATTAGAACAAAGCTCCATGATATTTTTTTTTCAAGAAAAGATTCACTACAATGTTGGAGGGTGATACTTGATTAATATGGGTCAAGCTCATCGTGGACAGCTAAGTAGTAGTCACCTCCTCAAAATAGGCCTTTAGCTCAATTTTGAAGGAAGTGTGCTCTTCAATGGACACAGGCATATGGGGTCTTGCTAGAAATACTTCGGGAGAGATCATTCCCGCCTTCTTCAAAAATCTGAATGCCATGGTGGACTCCAATTTGTCAGGTCTCAGGGTGTCTAACAAGGATTTCATCCCACCTATGAGTTTTTTTCATATCTGTCACTTGTAGTGGAATTAGACTCTTTATTCTTGTAATGCCATTTATAGGGTGACACAGGATTCCAACATGGAGATTCAATACATTTTTTATTTTAATAAATAAAAAAATCTAAGGTGCATTAACCGTGCACCAATTGTGGTGGATGGTTGCACACCAAGTTCATCCATTGAAATGTTAAGGTGTGACAGGCCACATGTAGATGGGAATATGGGACCCAGCCAAATACTCATGCTTCTAATCATATTATCAAAGCATTTTTGTGCCTCAAGATGAACTGTGGCCTATATTCTGTCTATCTGTCCTTTTAAAGGCTCTTGTAGGGTTCTGATTAAATGGTAGAAATCATTCAATGGAAAAATCTTTGGGCTGAATCTAATCTAAGCTATGGCAAGGTATTAATCTAAGCTATGGCCAGATGCAGAACTGTGACCCTCTGTGCACCTAATGCCAACCCTTAGTAAATTGTACTCATTCCAAATAAGAAACAAAATTCGTATACAATCGCGTCAGATCTGGTATCAAAACTTGGCCGATAGCGATATGTCCCGGTTTCTGGCCAAACAGACCGATAGTGATACCAGTACCGGTATCGGTAGTGGCTCATAGCAGGATGATATCAGCCGATACCATCCTCTCTTTTTTTCCATTTAAATAAATCCAGAATCGGACAGATCGACAAAACTTGGACTGATACTCGAGATTGATACCGAGTTTGATACCTTGGTCAGATCAATTTTGACTCATATGCGATCTATGACAGTGTAAAAGATCCATGAGTCAAAAAACCTATAAGTTTGGAGACAATAAATATATGGCAAGAAACTTAGCACAAACAATAACTGAAGTAGCAAGAACAGCAGATGAAAATTGCAAAAAGTATATACCTTTGAATCCAATCCAGAGCCCATCTAGCTTTTTTGGCAACAGAAGGAATATTTTCTATGGCATTGAATAGCCTATTCTTCTCTTTTGTGTCCTTGATGTATGTCTCCAAAAGCAAGCTGTACATCTCTGAGTGAGATGGAAAAAAAATCAGATTACCAGAAAAATCTCCAACAGCATCGGAAACCCACAAAATCTCCAACAGCATCAGAAACCCACAAAGCTCTACCAGAGTGAATGTTCTCCATGGCGATTTGAAAACCATAAAATGCTCGAGCCTACAGACAACTTGTTAGAAGACAATAATGAGATTGCAAGAAAACTAAAGGAATCAATTAAAAAAAAAAAAAAAAAATCAAATGAATGAAGAGAGATGAATTTTTCAAATTTGCACATCTTTCCTTATACTTAATATGATGAAAATAAGGAATATTTATGAAAAAGGGTACAATTTTGCAAAGTAGTTATAAGGGAACACTTGCCCTTGACATCAAATAAATACTAATTTTGGATTAGCTGTGGATATTTCTTCCAAGGGGAATATGAGGTTTTTGCATTAAATGTAGGAAAGCTGTCTTAGTGAATCTAAATCGGTCCTAAAATGCTTCAAGATTCACACTGGAACCTTAGTTGCACGAAGCGGCAGGAAGCGTGTAGTAGGTTGGAAGCAGGAGCATCATTAAAAGCTTAAAATTGAATAGTTTTATGGTTGGAAGCGGAAGCAGGAGCGGTATGCTAAGTAGTAGCGGGAGTGGTATGCTGCTAGGACTGGAACACAATAAATTGTGTGACAAAGGTATATATTAGTTAATTTTGTGATGAAAATGGTTTACTAGCATTACCTATAACCTCTAAAAATACTTGTGCGATGCACAGAAAAATGGAAAATTGAAATTATTCGAACAACATGGAAAAGAAGGCTAAGAATATAAATAATGATAAACAAAAAATAGTAAACTACTTATAATACTAAGTAATGCTTAATTAAATCTAATGAGCTAAATTTTCTAATTAGAGCCATATTTTCCAGTTGAAGTATATATATATATATATATATATATATATATATATATATATATATATATATATATGGCAAAGGGGAAAATACGCTTGGGCGTAGAGATATCTTTGCGCCTTTTGATATGGGCACGACACGTAGCGCCTTTTTTGTGAAGTGATGGATGGCATGGGGCCCACTTTATTAACTAGGGTAAAACTTTTAAAATATTTTAAGAGTTATATTCCCTTTCGGCTGCCATTCTTGACTTTTTTAGAAGTCTCTTTCTTTTCTCTCTTCTCCAAGGATCAAAATTTCAACAGAAATGACTGAAATTTCAATCCAAATTATCAGTTTCAGTCCCCACCGAAACGAAATTTTGGACCGAAATTTCGGTCACTTTTGCATGGGGATCAAAATTTCAGCCAAATTTTTGGATTTCGGTTTTGGTCATGCCCGAAAACGAAATTTCGGCCAAAATTTTTAATCCTTGCTCCTCTCCTTTTTTTCAAGAAAGTGTCAGACTTACTTTTTCAAGTATATTTTACTCAGAAAATGTGGGTGTCCGATGGCAAAACACTAGTACCATGGGTCAAAATATCGGATTTCCGATACGTTTCGTCCTGACCCTCAGGACGATACGTATTGGGTATCGTCCGATATATTGAATGTATCAGTTTGATACATTCAAAAAAAAATATATCCCAAAAAATTCTTATAAAATCTCAATAAAATCTGAAAAATTATATTTATTTATTTTGTATTTATTTCAACTATTTTTGTTTATATTTTTTACTTATTTAATGCATTATTTAGATGAATATATAAGTAACATGTCTATTTTGTAACTTAACCCAAGTCACATGCCTATTTTGTGACTTATTTTTGACTTAAGATCACATTTTTGACTTAATGCAATAGATCTTCTAACATTATTTTTGACCAGCTGATCACATGCCTATTTTGTTTCCCCTTTCCCTTCTTGAATTCTCTGAGATGAGGAAATTAGGATTGATGCAAAATTGCTACACTTTCATATATATTCTTAGAGCTTATACAAATTTAGAAGGAATATGCTCTAACTGCCATTAAATCCTCTTAACTAAATGTTTTACCCTGGCATGTAGGTTTGTTTATATATATAGATTATTTATTAACAATATTTCATAATTTGATCGACGCAATCACGTATAAACTAAATTACAATGTATATTGACAAAAATAAATTATATATTGTCAAAATTAATAGTTATGTTGATAAAAATAAATTTAATTGTACATGGAAAACTTACTTTAGAGCCACATTGAATTTCGTGGTGGTTCTTGGCCCTCATGATCATCATCATCGGTGCGTGAGCTTTCCGGCCTTTGCCTATAATGTTGGCCATATTGATACCCATGATCATATGTGCCCCCTTGAAACTGAGATTGTAGCAACGAATATGACTCAGTGTAGTACGTAAAGGCCGGTCCTCCAAAAATCTGACCAACGAAGTCATATGGCACCAGGTAGGTTTGTTGTGTAAAGGCCGGTCCTCCAAAAATCTGACCAACGAAGTCATATGGCACCAGGTAGGTTTGTTGTGGCTGGTAGTATGGGTTACTAGTTGTTGAATCTTCGGTATTTTGCAAACTGAATCCCCCGAAGCTAAAAGTCATATAACCCATATCTGTATCATCATGTGGACCTTATGGTGGTGGTGTTTGATATGATTCTGACGCTCCTCTTCCTTCAATCCCTCCCATTCTAAATGTAGGAGTGTCGAACAATGTTAACGGTGCCGAGTCATCGTCCCATGCCGCAATATCTCTATAAGGATCAGAGGTACCAACATCCTCCCCTCCACCACTAGTGCCAACGTCCCCTCCACCATCATCCTCACCACTCTCACCATCACTACCGGGCTGCGTTTCGTCATCAGATCCAACCACTGAATGACGATTCAATCTTCTTTTCCGCTTCGGTGGTTTGGAAGCCTGTTGCTCCGCTACTCTTTCAGCATTGTCCAGCCATTCAATGCTCTCAGTATCCAAGACTGGCTCTTCCCTCTCTTCGATCCATTGATTCAAAGGGTCATCCTCCTCGAATATATAATCCAACTGGATGGGATCAAAATATTCACTGTCTGCAAGGTAGAATATGATAGATGAATTAGTATAAGATGTAAGTAAGACTTCATATAATTGAGGAACTAAGACTTCATATAATTACTTACCACGATTGGTCCTCTGCATATTCCTGACCCTTAATCGCATGTTGTAGTGGCAGTAGACTAACTTTTCCAATCGTTCCATAGTTTATTCCTTGTCTTAGTATGAATGAGAGAGAAAGTGCTCCAATTCCGCTCACAGTTGGACGAGGAACATGTTTGCGACAATACCCTTATTGCTACCCGCCTCAATATCGGATCATCACCTCCATAATGCATCCACCAATCAGCGGGTTTGTCGTGTTTAATTTGGGATTGCGCCAACGAGGTCCCAAATGACCCATGTCTCTTGCGAAACACGTCAATCTATAAAGATGAAATACAGTAAGCCACATATCAATAAACATATCATAATATCATATGACATTTGACTTATTAGTTATAAGGTATGATACTACGATTACTCGCATCTCTGATGGCTTAACCTTGGTCCGCCAACTCAGGGAGCATTCTTTGTATTACATTGAGCAAGCCGGTATACACTTCATCAGTGTCACTCAACTCGAAGCGTCGCGTATACTAGAAGGCCAGATTCAAGTAGTGTGCTACACATCAAATATGAGCAATTTCATCAGTATATGAAAATAATAAAAAAATAAATAAATATCACTACATAAGCAGTTTAACATATTATACCTGCTGCATGCAAGTACTGGTGAAATTGTGCATCCCACCTCTTGTCGATAATCGCCCAGTATCGTTTATATTTTATAGGGCATTTGATTTTGATAGCCAATTTTGCCTTATCCATTGACTTATAAACGTACCCCATCGATAGTTTCTCATCACCATCAACCAATCTCAACACTTGCACCAACGGGATAGTGACAGCAATCAGGTGGTCAACATCTGCCCAAAATTGCGTGTTGTGGATCAGATCAGCAACTTCAGTGCAATCTAGTCTCTTTGCTTGTGGGAGTTCTATTTCATATTTATTCCATTCTTCCGACGACACCATGGTTTTCAGCTCACGCCTATATCTAGCCAAACTCTGTAGGGCTAAAAACTGTGTTGCAAAACGTGTAATCGCAGGCCGGAGCAACTCATTGTTCGTGAAGTCTCTCATTAAATTGACCAGCTTGTCACTGTTGTATAGGTAGGAAGTAATCGTTCTTCCCTTCTGAATAGTTGTCTCTGCCTTGCTTCTCTTTCCTAAATCCTCAAGAATGAGCTCCACGCAATGAGCGGCACACGGGGTCCAGTACAGGTGACGTCTCTTCATCATAAGTTTTAATCCAGCGGCTTTGTAATTTGCTGCATTGTCTGTTACCACCTGCACAACTCGCTGCTCTCCAACCTCTTGAACTACCTTATTCATTAGTTGAAAGAGGTAATCACCGCTCTTATGCGGTCAAGCATCAATCGATTTCAAAATATCCCCCGATCGTCAGTAAACCAAAAAGTTGATCAAACTCTTCTTTGTGGGACCAGTCCATCCATCGCACATAATTGTGCAACCTCTCTCATCCCATATATCCTCAAAGCTTTGTACATAGGCACTTATCTCATCGTACTCATCTTTTAGTAAGGGCCCAGATATCTCATATGCAGAAGGCTTTTTAACTCCTAGACCAACTTCTGCACTTGTATCAATCATGCTTTTGAAGTACGACGACTCTGCTACTTGGGTCGGAATGTGGTTGTATATAAAAAACTTGGCAATGAATTTTCCAAGCTTCTTCCCTATTTTTTTAAGTGAGATTGCACTCAATTTGGTTTGTTTAGAGCTTTCAGTGCGATACATGAATGGATCCATAGGGCCTGTTGGTTTGTTTGGAGCTTTCAGTGCGATACATGAATGGATCCATAGGGCCTGTAGTACGGCCTCTAGTAGACGGCCTATAATCCCTCCCGGATGCTGACCAACGCAACCCGACAGTCTGCTCAACATCCTCATCAACATCAATAACATTTGGCCTACGAGTAGATCCATCACCAGCAACAGGCATGGATGGACCCCTCAACCTGGACCGAAACCGATAATCGGCTTCTTCCTGATCTCGCTGTTGTTGTGCTTCTCTGACACTCTCTCATAGCTCTCGCTATCTGCTCATCCTCATCCTCATCATCCTCAGGTCTAGGTGATGTAAACTCTGGATCTGCCCTCCTGATTTTCTCATACATTTCCCTATCACAATCGGCTTCAACTTTTTTCTTTCCCTTTGCTGCTCGTAAACTAGCTCTGACATTTTCTTTCACTTCTCTGGGTACATTGGGACACCCTTTTGTCTCTCCCTTCACGTGAGCCAGATGCTCCTTTAACCGTGTGATACCTCCTCCTAGCAGTTTTTTCCCACAAAGCTTACACTATATCCGGAGTATATCACCATCTATTGTTGTACCGTATTGCCATGATGGATCTGACGATCGTACCATATTTATTTATTTCACCTGCATGAATGAGCAAATGATTGGATTAAATTAAACATCTAATTTACACTTGAAAATCAAATTTATTTTTTAATTATTGCTATTTTAAAAATATTAGATTATATTTTATTAAATTTATTTGATATTATTTATATTACATTTGAAATTTTATTTGATATTATTCTAATTTTTAAAAGATTAGATTATATTTTACCAAATTTATTTTATATTATTCTAATTTTTGAATATTTATTTGATATTATTATAATTTTTGAATATTTATTTAATTTTTGAATATTTATTTGATATTATTATAATTTATGAATATTTATTTGATATTATTCTAATTTTTGAAAATTTATTTGATATTATTCTAATTTTTAAAATTTTATTTCATATTATTCTAATGTTTTATGGGACATACCCCATTATTTTAATTATTTTAATTACATGTGACCCATAATATTAATTATTTTAATTATATGTGACCCATAATTTTAAAGGTACATGTGACCCATATTGACCCATATTATTAATTATATTAATGAGATTGTGACCCATAATTTTAAGGGTACATGTGACCTATATTGACCTATATTATTAATTATATTAGTTATTTTGTGATCCATAATTTTAATTATGTAAATTATTTTGTGACCCATAATTTTAAGGGTATATGTGACCCATATTAACCCATATTGACCCATATTATTAATTATATTAATTATTTTATAACCCATAATTTTGTGACCCATAATTTTAAGGGTATATGTGATCCATATTGACCCATATTATTAATTATATTAATTATTTTGTGACCTATAATTTTAATTATTTAAATTATTTTTTGGCCCATAATTTTAATTACATGTGACCCAAAAATTTAAAATAATTATGGGGCATACCCTATTATTTTAATTATTTTAATTATTTTAATTATTTTAATGTCTACCATTAAATATGGTAGATCTACCAAATTTATGGCTAGATCTACTATATTTAAGGGTAAATCTATCATATTTATAGGTAGATCTACCCTTAAATAAAGTAGATCTACCTTATTTTAACCTTTAAAACGAAATAAAACGATGGGAAAATGATAAAACACGTACCTTCGGCGTTGATCCCGAGCTTTTTTGTGCGATTCGGCGGTGATTTGGGGTGAAAATAAGCAAAAAAGAAGAGTGTAAATGAGGAAGAAGGAAGAAGGGAAGAGCAAAAAAATGCTGAAAAAAAGCAAAAAAAATGAGCCAAAACCAACCCTATAATCGGCTAAGTCAAAAGGGCACGTGCTTGGGCCCATGGACGATAAATTCAAATTATCGTTCGTATCGGACGATAATTTGAATTATTTTTTAGAATTTTAATTTTTTTATATTATCGGACGATAATATCAAATTATCGTCCGATATGGACGATACGAGCAATACTTTGCCCGTATCGGACGATAATTTGGGTATTTTCAGTAGGGTACGATACATACCCTATGTATCGTACCACTGAGGTCCCAAACCGATACGTATCATCCGATACGTATCGGTATCGGACGATATTTTGACCCATGGCTAGTACCTCAATAGCGAAGCGCTGGCACATCGGTAGCGAAGCGCCGACACCCCGGTAGAGAGGCACCAGCACCCTAATAGTGAGGCACTGGCACCCCGACGCAGGGGTTGACGCCTCGTTTTAGGGGCGCCAACGCCTCTATATCGAGGTTTCGACACTTTGCTAAAAAAAAAATAAAAAAAATTTATCGAAGCGTCGACACCTTGATATAGAGGCGCCGACACCTAAAACGCAGTCGACTTTTTTTAAGCCTTAAACACACCTTGATATAGAGGCGTAACGCCTAAAGATGGCACCCTCAGGGGTGCCAACATTTCGCATCGAGGTGCGTACCGCTATCGGGGTGCCAACGCCTCTCTACAAGGGTATCGGCGCTTCGATACCAAGGTCTTATTGTTTCGCTATCGAGCACCCACATTTTTTGAGTAAAATATACTTGAAAAAGTAAATCTGACATTTTCTTGGAAAAAGGGAAAGAAGAGAGAAAAGAAAGCAACTTAAAAAGTCAAGAATGACGGCTAAAAGGGTATATAACTTTTAAAAGTTTAACCCTAGTTAGTAAAGTGGGCCCCATGCCACCCATCACTTCACAAAAATATGCTACGTGTCGCGCCCATATCAATAAGCACAGAGATATCTCTATGCCTGGTGCATATACCCAGCCCTATATATATATATATATATATATATATATATATATAGTGTCATTTAAACACTAAAATGATGTTAAATGATCATATAGCATCAATGGTTGAAGATGTCGGTAATCCACACCGTTGAAGTGATAGATCACAGATTGAAAGGCAATGGGCCCAAAAATATAATTTTTTAGAGTTTTGAACCATCCGATCTATGCATCCTACTACCAACGGTTGTGCTTATTTTAATGGCTGATATTAAATTTCGCCAATCAGATTGTTTACATCCACGGATGGACATGATTCTTTGGCTAAAACATTTTCTAGTGATGGATTGCTACCAGAGCAATTTAGGTCGATCATAAATATGCACCACATGTCATGATAGTAACCGACACTTCAATGGAGTGAAATCATTTCAAATTTGACGGTGGAAGACTGTTTAAACACCATTTGTGTTTAACCGAATGGCTATATGTCACATCAGGTTGACTTTTCAAGTCACCTGATATGACATGCAGCCAATTGGAGTTCGAATCATGGGCTTATGTCCCATGAATTGAGTCATATGATCATTTCCCATATATATATATATATATATATATATATATATATATATATATATATATATATATATTCCAATTGTATAGAATGGTAAACCATGCACATAGTGGTCCTAGAGCACTGCTCCTAATACCAACTCTTTACCTTTTGAATTTGTATAATGTGTACGAGCTGTACATCAATCCTTTGCCAACTCTCGGATGGACAATGGCCCACGAAATTGGATTGAGAGGACAATTCTTAACATTCAATCAGTTTCATGAATTACAAGGTCTACAAATAAAAAATGAAATGAATGTTGCAATAGGACAGATCGGGGCAGCAAATTGATGTCAACTGAGTGAAATATTTGCAAATCCGATATCTATAGAAGATTCCTAATTTCAAGGAGCTAACAGTGATGCTGTTATCAAAATCGATGATATAAGACAATCTAGGAAAATGATGTTAGTAATAAGTATGATAGAACATCCTTGTATTTACAACCCTTGTTAGTGCCATTGTGACAAAATACGTTTTTTTTTTTAATAAAAATACGCATGTAATACACTGCCACAACATACTAAACTCTATATTAGACGTATTTTTGAATAAAACGCATATTTTTGCATAAATGTGTTTTTGCATAGTAAACGTTTTTTTACCCTAGTTTACCATATTTTTAAAAAACTGTTTAAAATTTTTATTTTTTTTAAGTTTCATGTTTTATTTTTTTTTCAGATTTTTCCGTCTGTCTTCATATTTTACAGTTTTTTACCTTTCAATTTTTCCCCCTTTTTCGTATTTTGCTCTTTTTCTGACTTTCTCGCTCACCGTATTAAACCTGTACCTGTACCTGTATTTTGTCACTTTGGTTAGTGCAAAGGCATGGGCTCTCTAGCATAAAAGCGTTGAATCTGGAGAGCAGCCACATTGTGCCTAAAAGTCTAGAGGTTACGTTTGTATCCTGTTCACCCCTCCCAACACCCCGTACATACGGGACCAAAATGGGTAATGGCCTTAATGTCAGATTGGCAGAAATAAATGAACGGTTTTCTCTCTTTTTTCTAAAAAACAGTATTCTCTATATTCTAAATATAATGACACAGGGACAGAAGTTCCAACATTGCAATATTTCACTTTCATGTAGTAGAATTTTAATGTCGATGTCAATGCCACGTTCACGCTAACATAATCATAAGGAAATAATATTTTATTCTCATACAGATTTAATAAAAGATCGCTAATTACAACAAAAAGAAAATAAGCAAAAGAGAGGTAAAAAATTGTATTAACCTAAATTTCTAAGGCCTCGTTTGAGAGTCTAGAAAACCCAGGATTATGAGTTTGAACTAGATTTGAAGCAAATTCTGAGATTTTCCAAGCGCATCAGCTGCTCGCAAGATGGTATGGGCCCCTCCAAAATTCTGAGCTTTTCTGGCCGAAAGCGACAAGCCTTCGTCCAAGCTTTCTGGTCGGAAAAGCTCAGAATCTGAGTTTGAGAATGTATACTCTCCCTTTGAAGCAACACTCAATCAGTCCCTCCACCCAACGGCCATCTCTTTGCTTTGGCTTTAAGTACCTGTTTTGCTTTGCCTTTAACTAGCAGTTTTGTACCAGTTTTGCAGTTATAAATACTAATTTTATTAAAACTGGTATATTACTGAGTTTGAAATGAGTATAGTAGTGATATATTAACCGCTATATTACTGGTATAATACCCGTATAAAATTGAAAATTACTGGTATGAATGTGGTATAATACTGGTTTAAGTATAAAACTGGAATATCACAATGTTTGGAAGTGGTATAGAACTGGTATAAAAGTGGTTTATAATGGTAGTTCCAAATATACAACTGTTCCAGTTTCAAAATTGGTATTTGGCCATAAAATATACAGCTACATGAATATAAAATAGCTGGGCAAGTACAAGTGTTGTACCCCCTGCCCCGCCAGAAAATGCAGCTGAAGGGACTAGTCAGCTGCCACTTGTTGATTGCAGCTGGGTACACAAAGAGGGTCCATTCAATGGCAATGGTAACACCTTACACATTGTCTCTCACATGCGGAATAGTGGAGGCACAACTATCTTACCAAGAGGTTCTTTGCACCACCTGCTTCCACCTAGTCTATGGTAGGTGTCATATCTAGCAGAGGATAGACAAGGAGCTTTGACCAAGGTGTCAATGTTTGATTTTATTTGATCTTGCTGCCACCACACCAGCTTTGATAATGGCCTATGAAATCCCCCCTCCCGGATGGAACAAAGCACACCTTGCTACAACAGCTTTTGAGAGGTATGCTCTCCTCCTTCCTTGTTCTTCTCTCCATAGAAATTCTGCTCCTCTTCTTCTTTGAAATTCGCTTTTTTAACTATAATAAGTAAAAGCAATTTTTGATGCATTTTTGGTTTTTTGTGGGATCTCAAACAAACATTTGGGCAACCATAATCTTCAATATTTGCTGGGAACTGTCCTCTTTCAAGTGTGTATGACAGTTTCGATTTTAAATCTGTCTTATTTGAACTGAATTTAATCTATAGTTCCTTGCATCACCTGTATTTTTAGCTATTATTAGACTAATATATTCTTGTTTTTGTTGTTACTGTCTGGGACATTGCAACCGCCCATAATGGAACTCAATTGAATCTCAGAACAGGTATGTTGTCCTTTTAAGTTACCCTTGACAATTATATGGGGCCCACTCTACTGAAACAACAGATTCAAACTACTATAAATGAAGTATAAAAACAGCAGATTGAATCTAGTATAACTATAAAAACAACAGATTCAATGCTCAGTTTCTTGTTAAGTAATGGTCCATAAAACAAACTCTTTAAATTAGCCAGAGCAATCACCTAAATTAGGGGCTCCACAGATTGATTTTGGTACTTAATGAAGCCTAATCTGCAATTTAATTTTTACAAAGCACCCAAGTATATAGATGACTGTTATGTGTGTGACTTCCATAATATAATGATCATCACGTTCTAGATAAATTGTTAACCTGTACACTATGGTGAACAAATCAGTTTAATCTGTGGGCTTTTCACAGACTGGCTTTTCACATACTAGCATAGTATAAACTATGGGTTTATACTATTTAAGTATACAAGTTAACCTGTGGTCCATGGTGAGCAATGAAGCTTAATCTGTGGGCTTTTCAGAGATTAGCATAGTATAAACTATACTGAGTTTATACTATTTAAGAACCTCAAGGGGTTAGGTGAGCTGGCCAGGTACCTGCTTCCAAAAGCAGGAGACCTAAGTTCGAATCCCCTCCCCCCTTTGAGGACACCCTAGGGATTTATATCCTGTGTTGACCCGACATGTGCTGAATTTGGGGTGCGCATGTGCCCTTGGGATTAGGCGGGTGCTCTAAGAGGCCCGGATGCTCGGGTTATCAAAAAAAAAAAAGAGTTTATACTATTTTTAACCTGTAGTCCATGGTGAGCAATCAAGCAAATATGTGGTCTATTCACAGAAAAAATGTAATATAGTAGTTTGATTGAAAATGGTCTGCCCAGTTGCTTAACTTGAATAACCATGAGTCTAAACTGCTTAATCTGTAGGCACAATGATAGAGGGTACCTGATGAACATGTTTGCATTAATTTAATAGTTTAGGGAGACTAATCATCATCATGTTGGCATGAATTTAGTAGTTTAATATAAATATAAATTGTCAATAGATGTTGCAGTTTAATATAAATGTTGTAGTGAATAGACGAAATTGAGCAGTATAATCATGCAGCTAGGGAGATCAGTATTTAGATTCGATGGCCTTTTATTCATAAAAATATAAAACCACATAGCCAACTTCCAATGAACCTAAGTCATGTCTAACTTATATGTGTAGGACTTGCATATTATACTATTATGGGTTGGATTTATGGATTGATAGAGGATTAAGCTAGTTTAGTCCAGTTACATTATATTTGAGCACTGATTTCTCTGTGACTTGCATAGAATACCATGAAAGATGGATTATGCACGTCTAATAGACATTTTAATGAGGCCTCATCAACAAATGATAGAGGATTAACCTCATTTAGTCGAGTTCTATGTAGAGGGGAACTCATGGATACGTAAATGGCAGTTTGGATTGCTCATAGGTCTATTACTGGAAATATAAATGGTATTTTGGATAAGCTTGGGTTACAGATTGCTAATCAAAACTGCCATTTATACATTCCCCGAGCATTTTTTTTGGAAATTCCATGCATACGGGTGCAGAGGAGTTCCACCCATTGGATCCTCGTGAACCATCCCACTCCACTGTTCCTCTCGGTGGTGATGGTAGCGATGACTTGTACCATTCGATTTTTGAAATTTTCAAAGCCCCCGAACAAGATGGACCAAGTCGGGCACAATCTCCCTTCAAGGCCGAAAGTGGTCCACCACTACAAGTCGAACCCGCCCAACTCGGGAGTCTTCGACTAGCTCCGATAGGAAAAGGAGAGCACTGACCAACCTAACGGTCTTCTCAATCGCGTAGCTAGGTTTCAGGCATCTCTTGACACCCTCGTCACTCAGCACCAAGCACCTACCACCCAATATGATAGATTTATGGAGGTGTTGGAGGAGATGAAGTCGAACCACTATATAGATGAGTCTATGTTTATCAAACTATGTGTTCGAGTGGAACAAACCAGTTCCCGATTGGCAGACATAGTGATCGGTACATTTGGTTCGATCTCTTAAACCTTAGCAAGTGACTTAACGTATAGCATGACACTTCAGTCGAGGCATCGATTCCATAGGGATTGGTATGAGATTATACCTAATTGATTTTTACTTTCTAAAGCAAAGTTTGTTGTGAAAGATAAATTATTATGAAAGGAAAATTTGTAAACTAATTAGCGAAATCTTGGGTTGCAATTAGAGATAAAATCTAGGGTTTCATAACTAAGTCGCTTTCGTGATTCGGGTTCGAGTTTGCTTGATTTGATTTATGAAAGAAATATCCTTCACAGAGCTACAAGCTCTGCTCAGATTTCGAGATCATTTAATTCCTTGCTCATAATATGAGATTATTGATTTTGCATGATTCACCAATTAATGATGGTCCATACTTTCTCAGCTAGTCCCATCTTAATCACACGACATTAAGAAACATACACACTTGTTGCACACAGGTAATCTTAGATCATAAATCTGAAATTAATAAAAAAGTATCTATCTCCGCTCTTATTTCTACAAGAAATATCAGGGTAAAAGATAAACTGAATAACAGCCTATTTTATTCCATTAAAGGTCAAAGAAGTTACAATCATAACCAAAAGCAACTAAAAACCCTTGACACAAAGCTATGCTTCGTTACTCCCCTAGAGTGTAGGTTTAGCCATGCATGACAGAGGTTTCCACAATGGTAGAATGCTCCATCTCTTCCAACCTTCCTCTCCAAGAGTCAGGGTTTCTCTGCTCTCTTTTCCAGCCTCCGCCTCCTACGCAATCCCATTTCGTCCTTTTCAACTTCTATTTATATGCTTTGGTTAGGGCGCGCGAGAGGTCGCTCGAGCGAGAACCAAAGTCGCTCGAGAGACTTCTACCCGAGAATTTTAGTGCTTTCTTTTAACGCTTCTCGCTTGAGTGAGAACCAATGGTCGCTCGAGTGACCCATATCAGTTCCAGCTTTTTCTAAGCACTTCTTGCAGCAGATCTTCCTCCATTCTGCTCATTGGGTATTTATTTCCTACAAACATGCAAACGCATTATTATTCTACACCTAACCTACTCTAAGTCCTAGCAGTACAAGTTTGGGGCTAATTTGTGTAACTAATTAGCACTAATCACACCCCCAAACCTATATTTTGCTAGTCCTAGAGCAAAACAAATGAAGAAACAAGAATGGAAACAGAAATATGCCACTTTCGTAGGGAGCACAGTTACGTTTAGCATATGTAACAAGCTTTAAACCCCTAAGTGATCCCTAGGAGAGGACTTGTGATCCTGAGGGTTTCCAGCAAAGTTACCCACAAACTTTTTCACGATAAGGACTTCAGTACTCTGATGTCCATTTCACAATTTAGCATTCAACCAAAGGTTTTCAGGTTGAGACAAAAAATAGTTCATACAACCATACCCCACTATCACAATCTTTGGGTCATTTTTCACTCGATCCACCACTGGTTCAAACCACATTTTGTTTAAGTTATTGTGCAGTGAGTAAGGTGCATGTGAGTATTAACTTGGTAGATTTGTTCCTAACACAATCTTTCTCCTATTAAAACTTCATTGCGAGTACTAGAGCGATCATTCCATTCTTCAGTCATGCTTTTTTTTTCATTAGATGGTCATTTTCTTTCCCGTTTTTTTTTTCAAAATGGTTAGTGTAATACCAGTTCACTTAAGCTTTCTAGCTGACCCATGTAGCGAGTTATAGGTGTAAAGACACCCCTACGGATCTATTGGCTCGAATCAACCAGGCTACGAAACCGATGTAACCATTACACAAGTGAATCACTTCAATTTTCTCACCTTTTCGCGCCAACACTCTCTGCTTACTAAGGCAGGAGGCCCAGTTACTCAATGATTAAACTTTCCATGAAATATTGTGTCATATTATTCTCTTTTTATTTTATAAAATGATCAATTCTTAGGCCAAAGAATACAAATCGCCTCTTACTAATCTCAATTTCATCGAAATCATCGAAAAGTTCATGTTAGTCACAGATCCTTAGTTTGCTAACCACATGACCTAGTGCAATGAGTGTAATGTTTTAAAGCATGGTTTAAAAGACTCAATGGACTAGATGCAATGAGAACTACCCCTATAGAAGGAGGTGAAATGTGATTGTACTTTACTTAATCATAACACTAATTACCTTGGTTAAACGCTTTAGCAGTTAAATGGACAATGAAAGTACATTACATTAGACTCGATTAAAACCACTAAAATATGCATCTAAAATTCTCCCCCAAACCCATGATATAAGACATCGTCCTCAATGGGAGAATGAACTAGACAAGAAAAACATCACCCGATAATGAAAAGGGAAGGTAGAGACACCCTCAAACCCGCACTGAAACATACATGCAAGCCAACAAATATACTACAAAAGAAAGGTAGTTGTGCAATATGTAACAGGGATCCAGGAATCATTAATGTATGATTCTATAAACAATCCAAAATGATGTTACAGTAAACCATTGACAGTAAGAGGCCCTAAGGCCGACACAATACATAACTCAAAACACACTAATCATAAAGACAAACAAAAATACTGAAAACTGCTGGGCACCATCATCATAAGTCCAATCAACCTCATCCTCAATGCCATCTCTGGGTCTCGAACTAGAAGAAGCAGCACCACCCGCGCATACCCCCAAAATCCGTGCAATTGAGTCCGTCGGGAACATATGCCTCATCATATTCATGAGTAAGGCATCCTGAAAGTTCATTGGACGGTTGAACTCAGCGTGAGTGACCCAATCACCTTGGGGAGCATCCATAGGTGGAAACATAGCTGGTTGTGGCTGGGGAACCTGGGGCTGTGCTACAAGTTTGGCTTGCGCACGTGCAGCCATGCGCTGATACCCCCAACCCTGAACACTCTTTACCAACTTGTGGTAACTGAGACCCCACTCATCTCCCCCATAGGACCCAGCATTATCAGTTTTTCTCTCCTCGTCACTATGCACGGTGAACTCATCAAACCAATCTTCATAATCATCAAATAGTCGCGAGATCAGACGAGCATATGGCATCATCGTCAATGGCTTCTTTTTGGAGGTAGGTGGTAGCATAGCACCATGCCTGTATGTGAGACCCTCAAAGAGAACTGCTAGGGCATTAAACCAAAGACCCTTAAAGATCGAGAAAAGAACTTGTAAAAGTACACCCACGCGGTCTTGATCGTGTCGGACGGGCTAAAGATTTTTTTTTTAAGACAATGTCCAAAAACCACATGCGTGATGGTAATTGGGCACGTCGCATAGATAGGCCAGGTCCTTGTTCCACGGAACATTTCTGCGACAATGGTGGGACATGGTATCGATTCAGATGTTGGTGCCCCCAATCCCATATTCTGGGTGAATACCAAAGGGCACCCCATGTCTGCAGCAATAGCTTTAAGATCGAAGCGAAAAACTCGGCCATTGACCCTAGTCGTGGGGGAGGTACCGTGTTGCTCAAGGTTTTGGTAGAAAAGTCTAACCAGACACAGGTAATAGTGGGGGTGGAAGGGGGCTAGTAAGCTCATTAACCGGGCTTGAACAAGGTAGTTCATAGCCCATTGTGTATCCTCATCAATGAAGAAGTCACGCTCGATCGACCATTCAGACTCAAAAGCCTTCCCACTCCACTATTGATTTGGTCGATCTTTTCATGATGGAGGGTCGTTTTGGGTACGTTTCGACGATGCTGCATTTTTTGTGCCATTGAGAATACAATGAAAGTGCTTCAAATGAAATGTAAAAAATAAACACAGGTACCTTTGGCGCCAAGGGTTTACTCGGGAAGGAGAATGAATGATCGATATAAACACAATTTCTTGCGAAAAAACAAGTTCTCGTGGGCCGAGAGGGGAGTACAATGCATCAAATCCAAGATATCGCGAGAGACTGAAGTGCAAAAGTTGTGGATAACTATTTAAACATCGAGGTCGCTCGAGCGGGAACTAGTTGTCGCTTGAGCGACGTGGAATAATTACGAAGGGTCGCTCGATAGCTCACTCAAGCGAGAACCAAATGTCGCTCGCACGAGCCATTCCAGTGAAATTTCGCTGCAAGGTGAATGCTTGGGTCGCTCGAGCGATCCATTCCAAAGAAATTTACTGCAGGATGAATGCTTGGGTTGCTCAAGCAGAAAACAATGGTCGCTCATGCAATCCATTCCTGAAAAAATTTGTTGCAAGGTGAATGCATGTCTCGATCGAGGGGAGACCAATGGTCACTCAAGCAATCCATTCCAGAGAAATTTGTTGCAGGGTGAACGCATGTCTCGCTCGAACGATCCATTCTAGAGAAATTTGCTGCAAAGTGCGAAAACACCCCTCGCTTACATGAGTACAAAATTGCTCGAGCGAGAGTGTCCGAAAAGGATAGCCTTAAAAAAAAGAATTTCTTTTTCTTTAAAAAAAAAATCAAAAACTGAAGACAACCTAAATCCTAGTCCTATTACAAGCAAGGTAAATCCTACCAACATGAACCACAAATGGGTTGCCTCCCATAAAGCGCTTGGTTTAATGTCATCAGCCAAACAAACAGGATCCATTCTAAGAATCAGGTGGGGTAGTGAGATCGGTGGAATCGATCACCCAATCATGGTCAACCCGTTGGATCATCGGTTTCAGTCTCTGCCCGTTCACCTTGAGTGTGCAGTTAGTAATTGGGTCAAAGATTTCAACTGCTCTATGGGGAAACACTTGTGTAAAAATTATGGCTCGTCCCACCAAGACCGGAGTTTTCCCGAGAAGAAACGAAGTTTCGAATTATGCAACCAAACTTTTTTATTTGGCGTGAACGATTTCCGAACAATAAATTTCGAGCGAAAAGATCTCGTTCGCTCTTTGTATATCTTTGAACTTTCGCAAGCTTCATTTTGCAATTCTTCCAGCTCATTGAGTTGGAGTTTCCGAGTTGACCCGACTTTGTCCATTTCAAAGTTTAACATTCGAATGGCCCAAAAGGCACGATGTTCTAACTCTATCGGGAGGTGACATGCCTTTCCATATACTAATTGGTATGGAGACATACCAATTGGGGTTTTATAGGCAATCCGATATGCCCACAGGGCATCATTAATTTTCTTGAACCAATCTTTTCGATCCGAGCAGACCGTTTTTTCCATAATTCTCATTATCTCTCAATTTGACACCTCTATCTATCCACTAGTTTGTGGATGGTATGGAGTGGCAACACGATGGTTTCCTGAATACTTCTGAAGCAAAGAGTCGAAAGAGTGGTTGCAGAAGTGAGTGTCACCGTCACTTATGATCACACGAGGAACTCCAAATTGAACAAATATATGGTCCTTGACAAACTAAATCACCACCTTATGGTCATTTGTTTTTGTGGGAATGGCTTCAACCCACTTAGACAAGTAGTCCACTGCCACAAGAACATATAGATTTCCGTTCGAAGGTAGAAATGGACCCATGAAGTCTATCCCCCAGACATTAAACATTTCACAGAATAAAATAGGGTGAAGGGGCATCATATCTCGGCATGATATCGTGCTTCGACATTGACACCGCTCACAAGACTCCTGAAAATTGTGAGCATCTTTAAAGAGAGGACCAATAGAATCCACATTGTAAAACTTTGGTGGCCATCTTCCGTCCTCCAAAATGCCCACCGCAAGCTTCAATTTGGCAGAAAGATAAAATGCATGCAAACTCATCCTCAGGCACACATCGCCTAATCACTTGATCAACACAATGCTTGAACAGAATGGGATCCCAACAAAAATATTTGGCCTGGCTGAAAAACCGGTCACTGTCTTGTTTGAACCATTGAGAGGGGATTTGTCCCATAGCAAGATAGTTAACAACGTGGGCATACCAAGGGAGAAAAACACCCAATGTAGCAAAAAGTTGCTCATCGAGGAATGAGTCCTAAATAGGTTCGCTACCTGCATGGTTCTCGACTAGGATTCTTGACAGATGATCACCCACAACATTTTCTACGCCCTTCTTATCCTTAATTTCAAAATTAAACTCTTGGAGTAGAAGGATCACTGAATCAATCTAGGCTTTCTATCTTTTTTAGATAGAAGGTACCGCAAAGCTGAATGATCAGAAAAAATGACAATTTTAATGCCCAATAAGTAGGCTTTAAATTTGTCCAAGGCGTAAACCACCGCAAGAAGCTCTTTCTCAATGGTGGTGTAATTCATCTGAGGATCGAAAAGAGTCTTACTTGCGTAAAAGATAACGTGTGGCACTTTATCAACTCATTGTCCCAAAACTGCCCCAATCGCATAGTCAGAGGCGTCGCACATTACCTCAAAAGGGAGGGAATAGTTTGGTGGTTGAATGATCAGAGCGGTTGATAAGAGGGTTCGGAGCTTTTCAAATGCTACTTAGCACTCGTCATCAAAATTGAAGATGACATCTTGTGCAAGAAGATTGCTTAACAAGGGCGCAATTTTACTGAAGTCCTTTATGCAGTGCCTATAGAATCCGGCATGGCCGAAAAAAGATCGAATATGTTGAACCGTAGATGGTGGCCGTAGATTCGCAATGAGGTTAACCTTAGTCTTATTAACCTTAATCCCTCGTTTCGATACTATATGCCCAAGAACAATTCTCTGTTAAACCATAAAATGGCTCTTTTCCTAACTTAGCACTAGGTTCTTCTCTTCACATTCATCTCTCAAGGACTCTAGATAGATTTTGGAGACATTGACCAAATGATGGACCAAAGACATTGAAGTCATCCAGAAACACCTCTAAAAAGGTGTCAATCATATCAGAGAAGATGACTAGCATGCACCGTTGAAATGTAGTTGGTGCATTGCAGAGTCCAAATGGAATTCTTTGGTACATGAACGTACCGAATGGGCATGTGAAAGTTGTCTTCTCTTGGTCCTCAGGGAAGACAGGTACCTGATTGTACCCAGAGTAGCCATCTAGGAAACAGTAATACTCTTGCCCGACCAATTTTTCTAAAATCTAATCAATGAATGACAATGGGAAATGGCCCTTGCTAGTCATGGAGTTCAGTCGTCTGTAATCAATACATACATGTCAGCCCATGGTTTCACGGGTTGGCATGAGTATGCCCTCAGAATTGCGTACGACTGTAATTCTTGATTTTTTTAGGACCACTTGAGTGGGACTGACCCACTCACTATCTGATATCGGGTATATAATACCAGCATCAAGGAATTTAACAACTTCCTTCTTCACTACCTCCTTTATATTCGGGTTCAATCGCCTAGATTGCTCTTCCAAATGTATTCTATGCATACACACAGAGGGATCAATTCATTTCAGATCGGCGATTGGCCGCCCAATAGTTTCCTTGTGGCGAACAAGTACTCAGAGTAGCCATCTAGGAAACAGCAATACTCTTGCCCGACCAATTTTTCTAAAATCTAATCAATGAATGACAATGGGAAATGGTCCTTCCTAGTCATGGAGTTCAGTCGTCTGTAATCAATACATACATGTCAGCCCATGGTTTCACGGGTTGGCATGAGTATGCCCTCAGAATTGCGTACAACTGTAATTCTTGATTTTTTTAGGACCACTTGAGTGGGACTAACCCACTCACTGTCTGATATCGGGTATATAATACCAGCATCAAGGAATTTAACTACTTCCTTCTTCACTACCTCCTTTATATTCGGGTTCAATCGCCTAGATTGCTCTTCCAAATGTATTCTATGCATACACACAGAGGGATCAATTCATTTCAGATCGGCGATTGGTCGCCCAATAGTTTCCTTGTGGCGAACAAGTACCTCAATTAATTGTTGCTCTTGTTTGGTGGTCAAACAAGAAGAAATGATAACTGGGAGAGTATCTTGTGGACCAAACAAGGCATATTTGAGTGTAGCCAGGAGGGATTTCAACTCAAGTTTGGGTGGAAACTTTGTGGAAAGTTTCAGAACTGATTTCTCAAGTATGGGTACCTTAACCTTCCATGATGGCGAGTCTAATAGGGAGGAAGAAGCTAAAACCTGTTTCATCTCTTCAATAGATGTGCCTAACTCAATATCCTCCGCCCCGTAGTGGAACAAAGCCAGCTCTAGGGCATCATGGGACAGAATTTTATGGACTACATCCTCAATCAGTTCATCCAATGTATCGACTAAAAAACAATCGGATTCTAAGTCGGTAGCCGGCTGATTTGAAGCATTAAAAACATTTAATTTGACTTTCATGTTCCCAAAGGAGACGTCCATCACTCCCATTCGACAATTTATGCATGTGTTGGCCGTTGCCAAAAATGGACGGCCAAGGATAACCGGGATTTGATGGCAAGGTCTCGGAGTGGCTTCCATATCAATAACAATAAAATCAACTGGGAAATAGAACTGATCGACTTAAATTAACACATCTTCAACCATTCCACGAGGTTTCCGAATGGATCGATCGGCTAACTACAAAGTTACCAATGTAGGTTGAAGATCACCCAACCCCAATTTCTCATAGACCGAGAAAGGTAGTAAATTTACACTCGCACCTAAATCCAGAAGGGCCTTGTCAATGGAATGGTCTCCTATGACACAAGAAATAGTGGGTACACCAGAGTCCTTGTATTTGAGTGAGATGTCATGCTGCAAAATCGAGTTAACTTGCTCGGTCAATAGGACCTTAGAAACATGAGTCCTTGATTTGCATTTCTGAGTGCACAATTCCTTGAAAATTTTAGCGTATGCAGGCACTTGTTTAAAAGCTTCCAATAACGGGAGATTAATTTCACCTGACAGAAGGTGTCCATTAACTCCTCCATTTTTATGCTCGTTCGGTTAAATGAGGAAGGCTTATCAAGGCATTGTGGAAACTGAGCCTTCGGGATATAAGGTTCGTCAGGCATTGCATTAGAAACAGGTGCCTAAGCCGAAGGAGTGGATTGCTTCCTCTAATACACTAATGTGTTTGCTCCAGACTTTAGCAGTTTATTCGTCTCCTTGTTCAAATTCTCCTTTTCAGGAGTGATATTACCCGAACAACTAACCGCTTTCATCCTACCTCCCTCCTCTCCACCTTTTAGTATAAAGACAACTTCCACATGTTCATTGGAGGAGGTACCCTCCATACCGAACTATCACTTGGGGTTATTCACTGGTTGACTGGGCAACCTTCCCTCCTCTCTTCTATTAATGGAGTTGGCTAGTTGTCTTATTTGGGACTCGAGCTTTGATATCGATTGAGTGTGAGAGTGCACAATTTGAGATTGCGATTGAAGCTTTGGTAATGTTGGCAAGACTTTATCCTCAAAGTTGGGTGCACAAGAGGGTTGTGAAAAAGTAGGTTCTCGCTGTTGGTTAGCGAAACCGGATGGATTTCCTTGATAATTAGGCCAAGGAGGTTGCGAGAAATTTGTGGTCTGGTTAGGCACAAAATTTGCGCTTTGTGGAGGTGCAAAATTCGTGCCTTGGTTTGGATTTTGCCATGACTGGTTTGGATGACTCTTCCAACCGGGGTTATATGTATTGGAAAATGCATTATTGCCCGGTTTTTGGAAGGTTTGTGCAGCATTTATGTTCTCTTGAACAAATTCTAGATACTGAGATGCCGACGGGCATTCATTTAGGGAATGAGATGGGCTAGCACATAAAAGACATGCTTCAACATTATTTGAGGCAGGTGAATGTTCCAAATTAACAAATTGATCAAACCGTTTCGTCAACAAGTAAAGCTTATTAGATAATTCAATTTGATTAACCTCAATCGCATCAATCATAGGGCCAGATGTCCCTGCATCACAGCGACTTGTTGCTCCATGTTAGAGAAAATTTTCGCTTAAATTCTCAAATAATTGTCAAGCCTCATCTTGATTCTTAATAAAAAAAGGTGCCTCCACATGATACATCCACCATATAGTGGTTCCTCTCTTAGAGCCCGTCATAAAAAGTTTATACCAACTGCCACTGCAGTACAGCGTGATGTGGACACTGACGAGTAAGTTCTAGTAATCTTTCCCAACCCTCATGAAATTGTTTTCCAGGGTGTTGCGTGAAAGAAATGATAGTTTTTCTCATTTGATTAGTTTTGCCAATAGAGTAGTATTTTTTCAAAAATTCCTGGTGCATTTGTGCCCAAGTAGTGATTGATCCTATTGGCAAGGAATGAAGACAATGCTTTGCTTTATCCTTCAGAGAGAATGGGAAAAGTCTAAGCCGTACCGTATCATCCATGAGATGTTGTAATTTAATGGTGGTGAAAACCTTCATAAGATCATCCAAATGCTTATATGGGTTTTCATTTGCAAGTCCATGAAATGGTGGCAACATCTGAATTGTGGACGACTTAATTTCAAATTAATGATTCCCCGTGGTGGGCAGTTGGATACAACATGGTGAGACATATGTTGTTGGCAGCATAGTAATATCGTAAAGGAGGGAGTGGTTCCTCTTCGAGTCTTCCACCTCCTTCAGCCATTAGGGGAATGGGTTGACTTACTTGGTTATCAACCAAAGATGTGCAATTGCTCGATTCACACGGAGAGTCCACTCAAGTTCGAGGTCGAGGGGTTCAATGCGGGGAAAGTGTGACCGTCTCCCTTGCATACACACGCAGACACTACTAAAACTTCCTAAACTAATCTAACACTAGACACAGATAACGATGAAATTATATGACTCACAAATGATTAAAAAAATCAAACTGTCGCGGGTTGTTGAAGCTTCAAATGCTTCCCAATCAGAGTGTGTGGTTGGTTTCTTTAATCTGCAAGAACACAAGAAAGAAAATATAAAGACAAAAATGACAACGAAAATAAAATAATAAAAAAATTAATCCTAACTAAATTATCTAGAAAGATAACTACCAACTAGGTAGTTTTCGCTGCCAATCCCCGACAGCGGCGGCAAAATTTGATCGATATTTTGGTTCGATCTCTTAAACCCTAGCAAGTGACTTAACGTATAGCATGGCACTTGAGTCCAAGTGTCGAATCCACAAGGATTGGTATGAGATTATACCTAATTGATTGTTACTTTCTAAAGCAAAGTTTGTTGTGAAAGATAAAATTATTATGAAAGGAAAACTCGTAAACTAATTAGCGAAATCTTGGGTTGCAATTAGAGATAAAATCTAGGGTTTCGTAACTTCACGTCACTTTCGTGAGTCGGGTTCGAGTTTGCTTGATTTGATTTATGAAATAAATATCATTCACAGAGCTACAAGCTCTGCTCAAATTTCGAGATCATTTAATTCCTTGCTCATAATATGAGACTACTGATTTTGCATGATTCATCAACTAATGATGATCCATTCTTTCTTGGCTAGTCTCATCTTAATTATACGACATTAAGAAACATACACACTTGTTGCACACAGGTTAATCTTAGATCACAGATCGGAAATTAATAAAAAAGTATCTATCTCCGCTCTTATTTCTACAAGAAGTATTAGAGTAAAAGATAAAATTGAATAACCTACAAGAATTTCATTCCATTAAAGATAAAAGTAGTGCAACTTTTACAATTATAACCACAAGCAACTACAAACCCTCGACACAAAGCTACGCTTTGTTACTCCCCTAGAGTGTAGGTTTAGCCACGCATGACAGAGGTTTCCACAATGGTAGAATGCTCCATCTCTTCCAACCTTCCTCTCTAAGAGTTAGGATTTCTCTACTCTCTTTTCCAGCCTCCGCCTCCTACGCAGTCCCATTTCGTCCTTTTCAACTTCTATTTATATGCTTTGGTTAGGGCTTCCCCTAAAAAGTCAACAATAATTCAAATCGTGAGAGGTCGCTCGAGCGAGAACCAAAATCGCTCGAGCGACTTCTACTCGAGAATTTTGGTGCTTTCTTTTAACTCTTCTCGCTCGAGCGAGAACCAATGGTCGCTCGAGCGACCCATATCACTTCCAGCTTCTTCTAAGCACTTCTTGCAGCAGATCTTCCTCCATTCTGCTCCTTGGGTATTTATTTCCTACAAACACGCAAACGCATTAATATCCTACTCCTAACCTACTCTAAGTCCTAGCAATACAAGTTTGGGGGCTAATTTGTGTAACTAATTAGCCCTAATCACATAGTCCTCGGAAAGCATCCAAGCCATCGCCAGGCCTACCTCTTCACTGCTTGAGAGGTCGTGGCCTCCTCGATAGCGACATGTTATTTGTAGTGTCTGTTGATCGAAAAATTTTATCTATTCTAATGATTTTATCTTTTCACAATAGTTACGTATAATGACACAGTCCCAATTTGTCCGATGACGATCTAATCATCTTGTTGACAATCACAGGACGGTATATTATTTGATGCTACGTCCTCCAAGATGTCGACGTCACACTATGATACTCATTGGTCTCCTATATGTCTAAGAAACCCTCAATGGCCATCCCGACATTGCATATGAACTTTTTCGCATGCGCATGCCGACATTTAGGGCCTTGTGCAATGGCCTAAGGTCTAGGGGCCTGCTACATGATTCACAGAGAATGAGGGTTGAGGAGGGAGTGGCAATATTTTTGTACACGGTAGCACAAACCCTAAAGAATAGGGTCGTGAAAGGTAGGTTCCAGCCTCGGGTTCTACCATTAGCCTATCCTTTAATAGCGTACTTAATGTCATTTTGGACCTGTATGGCGACTTCGTGAAGTAACCCAAGGGTGTCACACCCCAGAAGATCTTGAACAAACCATGGGTCTATCTTTGGTACAAGGATGCTGTGGGAGCCATTGATGGTACACGTTGAAGTTACAGTTTCGATTTTAAATTATTACAAATAAATCAAACCAATAACCCCTTCCATCAAGGACAACAACCCACATGCTTGTGTTGGTGCTTGGAGCTTTAGGAATCGCAAAGATGTCTGCTTACTTGCCAAAGAAAGAAGTTACTGAGAAATTTTATAATTTGAACCACAATAATTTGGATTAAACTGTCATTTATATGAAACTGCCATTTAAAATTTTATAATTTCATCCAATCTGCCATTTATATTAAACTGCTCAGAGAGAGTATAAATGGCGGTTTGGATGAGTAATCTATAAACCAGGTTACTCCGAACTGCCATTTATATTTCCAGTAACAGACCTGTGAGCAATCCAAACTGCCATTTATATTTCCATGAAGCCCCCTCTACATAGAACTTGACTAAATGAGGTTAATCCTCTGTCATTTGTTGATGAGGCCTCATTAAAATGTCTGTCAGAGATGCATAATCCATCTTTCATCGTATACTATGCAAGTCCCACAACAATCAGTGCTCAGATACAATGTAACTGGACTAAACTAGCTTTATCCTCTATCAATCCATAAATCCAGCCCATAATAGACAATATATAAGTCTCACACATATAAGTTAGACATTACTTCGGTTCATTTATAGTTGGCTCTGTAGTTTCATATTTTTATAAATAAAAGGCCATTGAATCTAAATACTGATCTCCCTACCTACATGATTATACTGCTCAGTTTCGTCTATTCACTACAACATTTATATTAAACTACAACCTCTAGTCACAATCAATATTTATATTAAACCATTAAATTCACACCAACATGATGATGATCAGTACCCCTGAACATTAAATCCATACCAACATGTTCATCAAACTCCATCTATCATTGTGCCCATAGATTAGGCAATTTAGACCCATGGTAATGCAAGTTAAGAAACTGGCCAGACTATTTTCAATCAAACTTCTACAATACATTTTTTTTGTAACTAGACTACAGATTAAGCTTCATTCTTCACCATGGACCACAGGTTAACCTGTATACTTAAATAGTATGAACCCAATATAGTTTATACCATGTTAGTCTCTGAAAAGCCCACAGATTAAGCTTCACTGCTCACCATGGACCACAGGTTAACCTATATACTTAAATAGTATAAACCCAATACAGTTTATACTATGCTAGTATCTGAAAAATCCACAGATTAAACTGATTTGCTCACCATACAGTTTATACTATGCTAGTATCTAGAGCATGATGATCAGTATACTATGGAAGTCACACACATAACAGTCACCTATAGTATACTTGGGTGCTTTGTAAAAATTAAATTGCAGATTAGGCTTCATTAAGTACTAAAACCAATCTGTGGAGCCCCTAATTTTGATGATTGCTCTAGCTAATTTATAGAGTTTGTTCCATGGACTATTACTTAACAAGAAACTGAGCATTGAATCTGATGTTTCTACAGTTATAGTAGATTCAATCTATTGTTTCTATACTTCATTTATAGTAGATTGAATCTACTGTTTCAGCAGAGTGGGCCCCTATAACTCTCAAGGGTAACTGAAATAGACAACATACCTGTTCTGAGATTGAGTTGAGTTCCATTATGGGAGGTTGCAATGTCCCAAACAATAACAAAAAAATATCAGTTTAAGAATAACTAAAAATATAGGTGGTGCAAAGAACCATATATTAAACTCAGTTCAAATAAGACAAATTTAAAATTGAAACTATCATACACACCTGAAAGGGGACATTCCCAGTAGATATTGAAGATTATGGTTACCCAAATGTTCGTTTAACCATAAAAAACCAAAAATGCATCACTTATTTTTACTTTAAAAAAACAAATTTCAAAGAAGAGGAGCATAATTTCTATGGAGAGAAGAACCAAGGAAGAGAGCATACCTCTCAAAAGTTGTTGTTGCAAGGGGTTCTTTGTTCCATCCGAGAGAGGGGAATTTATAGCCCATTATCACAGCTATTGTGATAGCAACAAGATTGAATAAAATTACGCATTGACACCTTGGTCAAAGCTCCTTCAATGTCTATCCTCTGCAACACATGGTACCTACCATAGACTAGGTGGAGGCTGGTGGTGAAAAGAACCTCTTGGTAAGAGGTGTACCTCCCATATTCCGCATGTGAGAGGCAATGTGTAAGGTGTACCATTGCCATTGAATGGAACATCTTTGTGTACCCAGCTACAATGAACAAGTGGCGATGCATCTGTTGGCGGCGGCAGGGGGTACAACACTTGTACTTGCCCAGCTATTTTATAACTTGCCTCGCTATTTTATATTTATGTAGTTGTATATTTTATGGTCAAATACCAATTTCGAAACTTGAACAATTGTATATTTGTAACTACAGTTATAAACCAATTTTATACCAGTATTATACCAATAATATACCAGTTTTAATCTACTTTTATAGCAATAATATACCAATTTTATACCAGTTCTATACCGCTTTCAAACATTATAATATAACAGTTTTTTACTTAAACTGGTATTATACCACATTCAAACCAGTAATATATTACATTCATACCAGTAAATTTATACGAGTATTATACCACATTTATACCAGTAATATAGCAGTTATATACCAGTACTATACTCATTTCAAACTCAGTAATATACCAGTTTTATACTTAATATATCAGTAATATCAGTAATATAATCAATAATATACCAGTAATATACTCAGTAATATACCAGCAATATAATCAGTAACATACCAGTAATATACTCAGTAATATACCAGTTTTATACAGTTTTAATAAAATTGATATTTATAACTGCAAACCTGGTACAAAACTGCTAGTTAAAGGCAAAGCAAACAGGTACTTAAAGCCAAAGCAAAGAGATGACTGTTGGGTAGAGAGACTGATTGGGTGTTGCTTCAAAGGGAGAGTAGACATTCTCAAACTCAGATTCTGAGCTTTTTCGACCAAAAAAGCTTGGATGAAGGCCTGTCGCTTTCGGTCGGAAAAACTCAGAAAATGGGTGGGGCTTACGCCATCTCGCGAACAGCTGATTCGCTTGGAAAATCTCATATTTTGCTTCAAATCTGAGTTCAAACTCAGAATCCTGGGTTTTCTGGACTCTCGAATGAGGCCCAAGAAGCGAAGACTAAAATTATAAATTTTGGATTAGAGATAAGAAGGGTTATTCTAGAGAAAGATGGGTAAAATAGTAATTTTGGATCTGGAATATGATGATCATTTGGGGGAAAGATGACCGTAAAAAAAAAGTTTAATCAAAGATGAAGTCATTTCTCAGGAAGATCGGGGACAAAATGATACTTTTAGAAGAATTGATACGCCCATCTTAAGTGTAGCTGCCTAATACCCTAACCCTAGATACTGGTCAATAGAGGTCGAGGCAGGTCAAAGGAGGTGGAAACTAGTCAAAGGAGGTGTAAACTGATCAAAAGAAGTGGAAACTGGTCAAAGGAGGTGGAGATTGGTCAAACGAGGTAATACACCACTTGACCCCGGAGATGGCCAAGGGGCACAACCAAGGACGTGATGAAATACTTGGCCCATAGAGAAGGCCAAGAGACACAGTCAAGAAGATGATACATCACAATCAAAGAGGTGATGCAACACAGTCGAGAAGGCGATGCAACACTTGGCTCTTCGAAAAGATAGAGGGCAACCATCGAACAAATGACACAAGACTTAACCCTTGAAGGTGGTCAAAGTCACAACCAAAAATTAAAATATAATAGGGGCATCATTGGTATTAGCATAAAGTTGCAAGGCATAAAAGTAAATTCACAATGAAAAATAAGGATGAAATTAAAAAATAAAATAAACATGTGGCTCATATGAAGCCACACATTAAAGCTCGTATGTGTGTGCATACATGTGTATGGATGTATGTGTGACGTGTGATATACGTGTGATGCATGTGTGACATGTGTCTACATGCATGTATGTATATATGTGTGCATATGATTGACCAAGAAGAGAGGTGCCACCTAGAGAAATCTAAAAATTGGTTGGGGGGGGAGAGAAAGAGGATGGAAAGGCATCCATCCCAGTGCCCCAATCTGAAGATAGAGGGAGAGGAAGGAGGATGTTTGGCACGGCGCACCTCAGCTCGGTCAAGTGGCTCAACTCAATCATGCACGATCCGGTCTTGCATAGACACCTCATGCAAGCTAAATTTCGTTTAGTCTAGCCAATCACGTTTAGACTAGTTAAGCATAATTAGTTTAGTTAATCATGCTTAAGTTAGATAATCACAATTAGCCTAATTAATCACGTTTAGCCTACTTAATTGTGATTAGCCTAATTAATCATACTTAGACTAATTAATCCTGATTAGACTAATTAATCCTGATTAGACTAATTAAACATGTTTAGGCTAATTAATCAAGATTAGCCCTAGATCAATTATGTGCATGCATAGAAAAATTTTGTTTTATGGCCAAAGTAAAAATGTTTACACTGATTAAGCGGGATTAATGCAAATTAAGCATACAAATGCATATAAGTGGTACCTGTGATCACCAATTCGAACTGCTTCACATAGCCCAAAATTCACAAACTGAATAATTCTAAATTTCTAATCATTCGGTCAATGCACTTTTGCATCATAATGGGAATCAATACCCATATAACATTTAGGCATGAATTTCATATCTTGATCAGATGATTAGAATCATCAAAGCTTGTGGTTTAGGGGTTGTCACACATCAGTTGATTAATTGGCTCATGCCAAGTGGGCAGTGCATACAAGGTTGAGTTTCAACCACAATATTCAAGTCTAGCATTTTATAACAATTCTCTAAAAAGATTGAATGGTCAAACATATGTTCAAAATCATACAATCAATGCACTTTTGCATCGTAATGGGAGTCAATACTCATATAACATTATAGACATCAATTTTATATTCTTGATCAGATGATTAGAATCATTTGATCAAGAATTTTCAAGTTGATGTCTATAATTGGCTCAACAAAGCTTGTGGTTTTGTGGTTGTCACACATCAAGTTGATTAATTGGCTCATGAAGTGGACAGTGCATACAAGGTTGAGTTTCAACCACAATATTCGAGTCTAGCATTTTATAACAATTCTATAAAAAGATTGAATGGTCAAACATATTTTCAAAATCATTCTACCGCTTCATAAATTCTCCTACAAGTAACAATGGGGAGCCATATATTTTGAGAATTAGTAAATGAGTGAGGGAACACAACAGCATTAGTCACACTTAGCTTTTAGTTATCCATGTTCCAGTAAGATAAAAAATATACATCCAATTAGAAGGAAACTACGAGCATTAATTTACATTTAAGAGTGCACAATTAAATTGATAAACAACAAATGCATGAGTTAATGTTCAGAGTCAAGGAAATGACATAGAATTTAAATTGATAAATATGGAGGAAAATAAATGCATAATATTTTGAGAAAGGAAGTGACCTCGGGGATTTGAACATCTTTCAAAAACCTTGCAGCCAAATTTTCCAAAACTATGCCATCGGATGCAGCGAAAAATGCCAATACATGGCTTAGGAAGTATTTCTCAGAATCGGAAAGAGTATCCCACTGATGGACATCCTGCGAAAGATCAACCTCCTCTGCTGCAATTTTAACATGTTATCAGGAAACAAAGATTTCAACTCAAATAAGCAAAGTGCTACTCTGAAAAATAAAACATTTTAGTAAAATAGATAATGAAAATTTGTTCAAGAAAAAATAGAATGGACAAGAAGCACTTTGACCCACAAATTGAATGGCCAAGTTTGTCCAACACACACACACACACGCGCGCGCGCATATATATGTACTTTTTTATGTGATATGTAATATATATATATATATATATATATATATTATAAAATTTAAAAAAATAAAATCTATGCAATATATCAAGAAGAATAAAGATCACAAAGGATGAAAATTGAGGTTAGCTAACAATTTCTTCTGTTGGAACAATAGAACCAGATCTTGGGCCTGGGTCTATGCAACAAATAAATGCACATGAGCTTCAGCTGTTAATGTGATGTGGTGAGAATGGAGGGCTGGTGTCACCTAGAGGTCATCAGCACATTGTGACTCACTCTTTCTTATTTATTATTATGAAAAAGAACTTTAAATAGCTTTATTTCTATCATTTCCATTACAATTAGTATTAGGATTATGGTTAATTCATATACAAATAAGCTAAAGGAGGGGCTGTGAACCATAGATATTGCAGTACTTGATATTTTAACCGGAAAATAAAGAACTTGATATTTCATTGATTGAAGGTTTGAGACTTTGAGCTATTAGCTCCCTTGAAAATGTATTTGAAGGCTAAAATTGATCGATTTCTCTTCTATTATAATTTGAATTGATGGTGACCGTGATAGCAATCTCCTCGCAACGAGTAAATTTTCAGGGAGACACAACTTGCACATAAGATTTGTACCATTGCACATAGGTTAAAAAGAAAGACTCAATATTTTTGGGACATATGCAACCTCGAGTACCATCTAAGCTAGATTTGAAGGCCATGGTATAAAAATCTTTGGTGGCAAAGATTGGCACGAAACACGCTCTCTATCATCTGATTCAACAGAGTCAAAGCCCATCATCTGACTCAATGGTTGACTATGCTGAATAAGATGATAAAGATAATGTTTCGTGCCAATCTTTGCCACCAAAGATCAATATATCATGCCCTTCAAATCAGACAGCTTGGACGGTGTTTCACGTGGCACAAGTCCCAAAAATACCAAGTCTTTCTTTTTAACCTATGTACAAACAGTACAAATCTCGAGTGCAAGTTGCAGCTCCCAAATTTTTATGAATAATCATTTAATACACTTTCGTTTTGGCTTTTTGGACCTCATTGCAAGGGTGAGGGCTGGGGAGTGTCAAGAGATACGAAGTGGGGGTGCCTAAGAAGTTTCTATCTAAATAACATTAACTTAAAATATTCATATATATTAAACAAATCATTAAACTCAACTTGTTATGTGATTGTCCATTGAAAATTACAAAAGAAGTTCATATAAGTACAAAAAAAATCAAAGATTTGCACGTATTTTGGGATCAGTGGTATCAATAGTTGGTTATGTGAACCAGTTGAGGTCAAGGAGTGAGAGGAACACCATGGATAGATGATTCCCGCAATTGAGGAATTGAAAGACAGAAAATAAGATAATCTTTAGGGGGGCACATAACACCCATGGGAATTACTGCGAGTAAAATAAGGGGGCTTATTCCCTTTCTGGATCCTCGAAGGCTTTTAGGAGTATTTCATTTCAAGATTGCATTAAAACTGGAAAGATGTGTTTTATATGGGAAACCGGCATGGATTTTTTCTTTCTTTTTTTCTTTTCTTTATCTTTTTAGGTGAAGTGCATCAGCCTAGCAGAGGGTATTCTAAAACTCCATCATGGTTGTCTTTCTCATGGAATACAAATCCTTCTAGGTTTGGGAGAGGATTCGTACTTATGGAGAGGTCGTTGTAAAGGTGTTCTTAAGCATGAGAGGTGTTTAAGGGCCCAACAAAGCATTTGAGAGAGCTTCTTGACCTCTAGGCTCCAATGTTTAGTCAGCTTTAAGCAGACAAAAGTTGGTCCTCAGTATTTAGTTACTATCATTGTCAAAAAAATTCATATTAATATAAATTTTTAGCTAGGGAGGGTGCTCTTGGAGATTAAGTGTGGTAGAGGTTCATAATTCTTGTTGGCGTGTTGCGTTTTGATTTTTTTTCTTATTATTAACATAATAGTTACCTATAAACAAAAAAAAAGGAGTGGGGGTGGTGGCACAGTGGCCAGGTCCACGCCCTCAAGAAGCGAAGGTCCTAAGTTCGAATCCCAACCGCTATTGACCCCACTTGCAGGGATTTTTTGTCCCTACTTACCTGGTACGTGTGATATGCGGGTGTTGCAAGAGCCCGAGGACTTAGACGGGTGCTCTAAGAGGCCCGGATACCCCGTCGTCGAAAATAAGTAAATAAATAACAAAAAATAAGGAAAATGGAAAAGGAATAAGATAAAACAAATTTTGAAAATGAAGTCCAGGAAACATAGAAAAAATCTTGAATAAAAGAGTAGCAGTATAATGAATTCTCAAATGAAAAAGTAAAAAAAGCTTTGAAATTGAAAGAGTTGAACACATCCCAACCGTAGATAGAGGCTATGACAATGATAAATTGAATAGAAAAGGTACCAACTGACATTAGTCAAAATGAAAATCAGGAAAACAGTCCTAAATAGAAACTCCTAGAAATGAAAATAGGAGAAATATGAATGAAAATTGAAATGGTTTGGGCATGTCCATCGGAGGCTTGAAACAGCTCCCTACGCGAAGGACTGCAATCATAGAAGTAAAAAGATGTAAAAGGTGGAGACAAACAAAGACTTGAAGGGAAGTAGTGAGAAGCTACATGAATGATTGGGGAGCCTAATAACGAATGGGAAGGAAGTGTTGGTCCCATAAATTTTAGACGGTTGATTGATTGCCTACCGCCACTTGATCGATGAGGGAATGCCACGGGGCTAATGATTGCCTTGAGCCAAGGGTTTCTTCCGACCATCTTGATCCATGATTTCTACCTTTGACATTTGTCCACACCCCCCCCCCTCCCCCCATTATATAGATGGTTTAGATTTTCCCATTAATGCTCAAGGGGCAACGGTCATCATTAATCACATAATGATTGGTAATTAATCACCCAATTAATTATGTCTGTAACCGACTAATATTTACTGTGGCTTTAATCATCATTGATGAAGCATCATAGCCACATGTGCCACCAGGAAGTAGTGAGAAGTGACATGAAAGATTGCAAAACAATAAAGTTTAGCCTGAAAGCAAAAAATGAGGGGAAAATTAGGGCTCACAGAGCCAACCCAGATAGATGGTACAAAGTGATGATGATGATGACGGTGTAGAACAAAATGACACCAATTCTAAATGGAAAATCCCATTTTAAAAAGGGGTGAAATTATCCAAGAATAATTTAAAGCTTTAGAACAGTGGCTTGAGATTGGATTAAGAAACCCTATTCCAAGACGAAAACTCCCAAATAAAATTTAAGAGTAGAAGAGGAGTATAAATCAACCAAATTTTACGAAACCAACCCGTCTTTCTCAGACTAATACAGGTTCAAACAGGCTTTACAAGCACGAAAATTAACATGATAATTATAAACTAAATCCCAAAAACAAAAAACAATTTACAGAAATTAACAGATAAGCAACCAGAAAATACCAAATATCTGACAAGTTAATGCTTCCAAACACAAATCTTTACAACAAAATAAAACTAAACTCCAACTAAAAGGAACGAAAATCCTACTTTGGAAACCCAATAATAATAATAATAATAATAATGCTTCATGTTCGTAAATTGTTTCGAAATAAAATGTAGATTAACAAAATTCCAATAATAAAAAAAAAATTAATAACAACATTTAACAAAAAAAATGCACTCTGAAAATACCAATATCTCCCAAGTTAATCCTTCCCCACACAAATCTTTACAAACTTAACTAAACTTCTCCAAAAATAAAAAAATAATAACGAAAATTAACAGAAACCCAACCGTAAAACCCCAATATCTCATAGCACTATCGTAAGTGAAAAAAATAAATGTAGATAACCAAAATTCCAATAAAATTAAAAATAATAACACCATTATTATTTGGAATATCTAGAGAGCGAGAGAGAGAGAGATTGAATACCGGTCCAAAAGCTGGCTTCAGCTTTCTTATACATCTCCCATAACTGCTTATATCTAAGGGGAAACATACAAAATCTCTGCGATTTCTCCATCAAAATTGGTTCCTCTTCTTCTTCACTTTCTCTTTCTCTCTCCTTTTCAAGAGAACCCATTTCCCTAAATTTTCTTAATCTGTCTATCTCCTTTTCGATTCCTGAAAGTATCTATCGATCAACAAAACCCAAATAAAACCCCCCTGATAAGACAGAGGGAAGCGAAAAAGACGAGAGAAATAGATTTTAATTTTCAAAAAATTGGCTTTTTGGTCGGCTTTTGGTTGTTGTTTAAAGCAATGTTTTTAAAACCGGCCAGCGGTTGAACCGGTTTAAACTAGAACCGGACCAAGTTGCGGCTAGTCATGTGATATTGCTACGTATTCTATTAAACTACTTTGAACCATTAAACTGGCCGATTTGAACCAGACCGGTTATTGAACCGCGATTCGTATGTACAGCAACAATCGAGAATCGAATGTAGCGAAAGATATTGGATGAGTTGTGGTATATACCACTAATAAACTAGTAGAGAACACACGCATAGAAAACTTACGACTGTCTAGAATCAGACGATAAAGATTATTTTTCATCCCAATCTTTTATAAAATTGAACTTGAGATCATGACGCACTTATCAGACAGCTATATCTTAATTTCATGTGACACACATTTGCAACAATAAGTGTTTTATTCAAGGTAAATAACGATTTTCACTGGAGGATTTGAGCGTATTCTTTACTGCTACTTTATTGGACACGGAAGCAATATAATTATAACTTTATGAGAATAAGAAGAGTAACAATATAAGTATGACTTTATTGGAATAGTCAAAGTTTCCTCCTATCTCCTCTCTGTCTCTTATCAAAAGCTAAAAAAAATTGAAAAAGCAACCGTCGCCCCCTTCTTCATTGTCTCCCTATTTCCCAAGGTGTTTGGTACTTTTCTCTTTCTCTACTTTTTTTCATTAGAAATTAATGTATTAAAATGTTATGCAATAAACCCTTCTTAGCTTGAGTAAGTTTACTGACACTAAATCTTGATTTTCACCCATGGTGAAAATCCATTAATCGGATGATAGAGATCGATTTTGCCTTTTTGGTCTCAATTCTTTTACCTATGGATCTTGAGATCATTGGCTTACCATTAGAGGTCCAATTTTTGGAATTTGTTCCATGTGCAATAAACTTAATAATAGTGGATTATTTTTTATTTTTTTTCTCCACATATTTAAATAGATTGATACAAGGTAATTTATTTATTAAATTTTACATAATTTTTTTTACTATTTTTATATTTTTTATAATTTTATTAGTGATGTTACAGTTCTTCTGCGATCTGACTGCAGTTGAACCAATATGAACCGAACTAGTCTCTTTCGATTTGAATTTAGATCCAATTTAAAAAATTAATTTTAATTAATCAATTTATTAATGTTGTCACAGTTCAACTACGGTCTGACTGCGGTTGAACCAGTTTGAACCGAACCAGTCCCTTTTACGGTTCAAGCTCCGGTCTAATTTTAAAAACATTGGTTTTATGACAACCCGATTTTTCCCACACGGATTCCAGGAAAAATCAGACCGTCGGATCCAATATTCAGCATTCACACCGAACAAATTCAAAGCAAATAAAAAATTTGACAGAATTAAGCAAAAGATTTCATTCATCGTTAAGTATAAAACGAAACCAAAATAAACTATTGGCGACGGCCGACCGTCACCCATACAATTGTATACAAAACATACATGTGCAAGTATATTTTTACAAAACTAGTTGCTAAAATGTAAAAAGATCAACAATACAAAAGTCCAGACTATACCAAAGTCAAGACACTAATCTATGGGTAGAACTCCTCTGGCTGAAGATCTGCTTCTTCTTCCGATACGTAGTTAGAATCCTCCTCTAGTCCAGGATCCTAATCAAGATCTAAACCTATGATATAAATGTTGCAGTGAGCTAATAGTCTAAGCTTAGTAGGAACAAATTCAATACAATTTACATTTATCAAATCAAAACATAGAATTGATGACTAAGTCAAAAATATTTTTCATCTAAACAAAATTCAATGACTAAAATCAAGCCTTTTCATATTCAAAACCAATTTTCAATTATCTTGGAGTTAAAATCGAATAGAGCTTCACATATGACTTATTTGTACACATTTCAAGGTTTCACATGACTTCTGATTTCTTATTCATTATCATATTTTATATGCAAATTTTTATATTAATGCATGATTTAAACTTTAACTTAAAAGAAACTCTAACGGGAGTATAGTGTTATGGAGCTAAAATATCAATGGAAATCCCTACTTAACTATTGTCGTTTAATGAACATTTTCGAAAGTGATTGTCGTCACGGTTTGAAATACAGTATAACCTGCTGTATCGGTTTCAAATTACGAATTAACCGTCGTACTGGTTTGAATTTACGGTATAACCCGCCGTATTGGTTGTGCCGTCGGACCGAAGTGTGGGGGATTCGTTTACATAGACCTCAAATAAAATATTTTAATACATAGGGAGGTGTCGATAATTCATAACTAAATTCATTTCATTTCAAAGTTTGGAGTTCAATGATTCATATTCGAATTCAGATTCAGAGTTCAGAAGATTCACATTCGAAATTCGAAAATTAAAGTTCAAATAATTCATATTCAAAATTTGGATGCAACTAGTAATTCAATTTCTAATTCACAAGTTCAAATACAACACATTTCTCAAGTTCTAATTTGAATTTACGATTCAAATTTCAATGTTCATGATCTATGGATCAAAAATCAAAGTGTAAGTAAGCATTAAATTTCCTCCTACCTTAATCTCGAAATCTTGCTAAGCAATGCCAAGGTCCTACCGATGGCCTTCCGTTCTCAATCTAAATCATAAGATGTTCGTAACCCACGTGTCAACATCAGAGGAATCGAATAGTTCAAGGTTTTTTTTCAAGCCTTTCCAAAGGAAAGATTTTGGTAGCCAGAAATAGGGAATTCGCTCGAGCGATTTCCAAATTCGCTCGAGCAAATTTGTCAAATTCTTTGTGGCACCTCTAAACTCACTCGAGCGAGTTTGACTTGAGAAATTTTACTTTGATTTTGGGGAAAATTCTCTCGAGCGAATTTTCCCAGCTCTTTTTCCTTTGTTTCTGAAGGTGATTCGCTCGAGTGAATTTGTGCGATTCTACAACTTTTCAGGCTTCTTCTTCCTCAATTCGAATTTCTCAAAAATTGTTGCATGCACCCTCAAACCACACATGAATCAAAATTAAACTAAATCCACACCATCAAAACATAAATCTTACCTTCTAGATGTGCATGCAACGTCCGCGATGATCGGGATTGATCGATATAGGTGTCATGCATGCGTGGTTTTTCGATGATCAACATCGAACAAACTCAATTTTCACGTACAATGATCTTCATCTTTTCATGTCACGCATGCAACGCTCACGATGATTGGAATCAAATGATATAGGCGTCGTGCATGCGGAATCCTACGATGGATCGATATCGACGAAATTTAGTGCCGAACCCTCTCATTCTTTCAATGATTCAATCTTCTCCCTCCGATCGTAATTGAGACGGAATCAAATTTCTTAAGCGGAGAATCCGATAGAAGATTTCCTTGAAACGATCCGAAGGATTGGAGAGAAGATCAAATGGCTTTTCTTTTCTCTCGGTTCTTCTCTCCTAACATTCATATAAGTTCCCATTTCTGCGTGAGAGATTGGTTTTATACTTATGACAGCCGATTTGGTGTGAGGCTACTATGCCAAGGCTTAAAGTTCCCCTTAACAGGAATTGATCCTTGGACCTCTCATTTACAATCCAAGTCTCTTACCGTTGGTGCTCTCACGGAGCTTGTGCAATCAATCCACACAATTTAATACATATACCTTTATACAGGGATACACATTCTAAAATAATTATTTTTAAATTCGAGGCTCGCATCGTATACAGTATCAAACACGTACACTTAATCAGTGTATTCGGGTTCGAAATTTCCAGGGTGTTACATCCTCCCTCCCTTATAGAAATTTTCGTCCTTGAAAATTTACTATGCGACATTTAGGTCGAAAGACATATTCTTATACAGTACGAAACAATGAGAGCATGGCTATTGTTAGTGGTAGTAATACTATAGCAAGGGATCACATAGAAGAAGTAAGGAGATTGAAATTTTCTATAGGGAGAGAACGCAATCCTTTAACAAAAGCTCTACACCATGCAGTTAAAAAATTTATTTGCTGAGCTTCACACCAAAGATGTCCATTTTCTCATCAATCGGTGCTCATTCAAGAGTTTAACAATAAAAAAAGAACACATCCAAGGCTGACGAATAGTTACATCCACAACTAATTTTTATAAAAACGTCAATAGCTAAAATAGTAACACTTCCAACTGGAATCAGGAATTTTGTCAACCATCCAAACAACGCATTTACAAAAACGCATCCACAATAGATAGAATATATCAATGACTAAGTTGAATTTTGTTAACCATTCAAATCATGGCATACATTCATAGCCACGAGAACATATCCATGTTTAGTTTGAAGAACGTGTCCACAACTAGATTGAAAAGCACATCCATCTACTTTAGAAAAATATGTCTACAGACATCAGTAAAATATCTCCACTATTAACCACCATCAAAATTATCCCATTACTTTACAAAAATTTAATTGTTAATCAAAGTATCAAATCGCCGTAACAAAAAAAAAATAAACCATTTACCCATTTGTCAGATCCATCATCGATCCACTTGCTCGTCCGTCCGCTCCGCTCCTTGACCATCATCACCTCCGGCTTTAGAACTAGATGCACCCGATGTATACTCCCGTGCTATCACGACTTGTGGAGTGGCGGTGGTGGGGTACGAATCCCGCATTAGGTCCACCAGCATGGCTTTGTGGAAATCCAATTACCGGTTCATAGCGTTTATCTGCTGACTGAATTCCACCAAGGTGAGAATATCGTCGTGTGAGGCGTGTGGCAGCTGAGCTGGAACTTGCTGAGGTGGGGGCAGCTGAGGTTGTGCGGAAGGTTCAGGCTGAGTTTGCTCCTCTTGAGCTTGGTTCGCAACCTAATGCCAGTGTCGGTCTAGGACACTTTTCCTCCGTTTTCGGTAGCTCAAATTCCAATCCTCGAGTCAGTGCCTCTTGACATTGTCGGATCGTTGCTGCTCATCTAGCAATATCTTATAAGCGTCATCTCCATCCTCGTACTCCTTGATCATTCGGGAGATGAGGCTAGCGTACAACAACAATTTCAAAGGTTTCTTTCTCTCATTTAGCATTTGCTCGCGTGCATATTTTATTCCCTCGAACTCCATTTCTGGTGCACTGAACCATCATTCTTCAAAAGCCGAATACAAGGCTTGTTGAAACACCCTTACCCTTTCTTGTTCCTGTCGTAGGGTATAAAGGTTGCACCTAAAGCTTACATCCAACATCCACATTTCAGAAGGCAATTGTGCCCTCTTGATGGATCGACCAGAACCGTGCTCTCTATTGGTCATGTTTGCAATTATTTCATGGAATGGGGTCAGTTTAGAGTGCGGTTCTAATAGACTTTTATCCTTAACAAAGAACAGGGGGCATTCCATCGCACTGGCTATGTGTTTGATGTAAAATTCAAACACTTTGCCATCTATTTTGGTGCAGAGATTATCGGTGTTTTCCTCCAGATAAAAATTATGGTAAAAGAGTCTAACTAGCCTCGGATAGCAGTACTCGTGAAAAGGGGTGAGCAAAGATTGCAACTCGGCCGTGGTGATGTAGTTATATGACCAAAGGGTCGTGTCTTGGGCCTCGAAGAGGTCTTTATCGAAGGACCATTCGGTTTCAAATCCCTTCGAATCCCACCATGCAGTGGGTTGATCCCTTGGTGGTGGTGGGGGATCGACCTTAGGTCACTTCGATGAAGCAACCTTCGAAGCGGAAATCTTCGAAGATTTTAAGAGGCTACCTTCTTCTTAAGTGCCATTGGGATGAAAGAAATTCCAACTTCAAATGAAAGTACGGTTTACCTTTTTATTGCGAGAGCAAAGGACGTGGGGAATGCGTGAGAAAAGGCAGAGGAGTCCTCGCAGTTGACGGAAAAACCACGTGTGCTCTAGAAGGGGTTGTTGAGTTTTCGTGCGGGAAGGCAGAAGAATCTAAAGATCCCTTTTTTCGGATTCAAAAAATCATGCGAAATGAGAAGAAAAAGACATGTAGTGCTTATATACTGCAAAAATCGCTCGACAAAAAACCAATTTACACTGTGCCGATCGAAAATTCGCTCGAGCAATTTTCTAAGTTCGCTCGAGCAAATTCATCCAGGTGGCCTTTTTAATGGAGCAATCCATTGACTGTTCAGAGGCTTTGAAGTCCTTTTTTCTTCTATCTTTGCTTGCACTTAGTTTATCCACTTGTATGCACACATTCATCCACAATGCATTGAATCAAAATTAGCCTCCAATTGCCCTCCCATGATGATATACTAAGGATTTAACTTGTAACCATACGATGTGTGCGAAAAATCTTTATGCACGGTCCTAATTTACAGCAGTCACAATAGGTTTTGCGTGATAAGATCATCAATTAATTAGGACTTCAAAGATCCACTGCCTGCCTAAACTTAACTACACCGATTCATAAAATTGAAGCCAAGCTTAAGATTACGAGTGCCATTTTGTAGGCAAAATTCTCAATCGAATCATTAGGACAATTTCATTTCTTCATTATTACAACTACACTCAACAAAATGAGTGTGGCTTGTCAAACTAAATTACTGGAAAATTTTATAATAGTTTTGTATATAACTCTGGGTGCCACGTGACAATTTTCCACCTTTAATACAATAGTTGTGAACAAACTAGACGCCTTTATTTCACTGTTCATTACGTTCAATACAATCGTAGAAAGTTTATACATCTTCTTTTCCTCCAACAATTCAGGCTTCACTCAAATAGATGTGGATATGTATCACGCATCTCCCCTTCACATTCCCAGGTGGCCCCAACGGATGAGTGATTTTGCCACCGTACTAGTACTAATGGGATTCGCTTGTTCCGTTGGACTTGTTTCTTCCGATCGAGGGTCCTAAAGAAATACACCCTGAAGTCCGGGAAGGTCCACAAGTCAAATCCAAAAAGTCAAATCTGCCATTTCTTGAAAAAAGTAAGTTTTTAAGGCATGCATGCATAGTATGCACGCATGCTTTAAATCTCCCTCTAGAACTGAGAAGTTAAGGCCCCATGCTGGAGCCCACTTTTAGAGAAGATACAATTTTGGTCATGCGTGTGTGTGTAAATTTGGTCATGCATGTATAATATGCACGTATGAGTTAAATTTACTCATACCCATTAGATGTATCGTCTCGAGCGACCCCAAAACGATATATTATAATGATCAATTAGACATTTCTATAAAAAGTTATGGTCATTGAAAGTTTGAGGGCCGCACAACATCATGAATCCATGAAATACAATTCTTTCTTCATTGGTTGACTTTGGGATTTTACCGGGATTGAGTCTCTCTCTAAGGTTTTTCTAGGTCTTCCTGAGGGTATCTAGGGTTCTAATGGGTTCTAAAGGGTTATGGGAGATTCTTTTAGAAGCTCGAATCACCATGAACTAGAGTGCTCAACTCCAAACAAAATTGAAAGGATCGGGCAAAATTGGGTGTCTACAATTTCATTTTGTGTTTATAAAGCTTTAACAAATGCTTATTTTCTAGGATATTATCTGATAATTAAATTTCTCCTATGTCAAATGAAAATATAGTACATAATCATATTATTATCATATCGAGATTATAATTACATGCGTAATAGACCCTTCGGAGTAAACCGTAAAGCTAGCAATTAACCCAACTTTGATAATAAAAAATATTTCATTACAGATATGAGAGTGAGAGTCCTATTTTAAAAATTACATTGAAGTGAAACTAGAAAATAATATCGAACCTATTTGGATCTAGTTGTTATATGAAAAATGACTCATTCATTCTCAAGTGTGAAAAATTCAACCTCCTTATTCTGAAATGGTCAAACCTTGGATAGATCACTATTTATGAGCATGCAAACCAAGCGTACAAATAAGTGAAAGCATAATTTTGACCATTTTAGCATAAGGAGATTGAACAATTCAAATTTCAGAGCGAACATGCCAATCCCATACAACCTCATTGTTATAAGATTTTTCCTTTTATGGAGTAGCCATGCATTCGTCTAGTTTATGTCCCACCATAACTCTAGAACAATGAGTCACTAAATCGGCTATCGTTTGGGTGGGCCTTATCGGTAGATTGTAATTGGAGAACAGAGATTGAGGAGAATCCAATGTTCCAAACTTCAAAAATTGGTGAAATGTTGCCCCCTTTGACAACAAATCTTTGAATGACACAATGGTGGGAATGAAGTCGGCATTGATTTGTCTAAACCATGGAGTCACCTCCATGTTCCTGCCAGGATTGAACAGATTTCGCTCTGAAAATACCTTAGCATGTGTTGTTCCACCTATTGCATAGAACCTCCAATCCTTGTAATAATTGTTTACTACATGAAAATATCCCCACCTAACCAAAATAAGAAACACAGTTAGAACAGTTAGATTTTTCAGTAATGGAATTTTATTGAGGATCTTTTAAATACCTGCAACGTGGCATCCTTTGAGTAGATGAATTAAACCAATTTCTATATATCGTAACCCTAAGTATTTTATCAATGGTATCCTCATCTGCTCCGCCTAACAACATATTAAAGTTGTGATTTGAAAGATAACAATTCGAGATTGTGATGTCGGTCGATCCTTGCAGGACGGTGACCAATCCAAGATTTCCATCCCTTGAACTAAGGTGGTCAATCCATATGTGGTGTGACCCATCAAACACATGGACAGTATCACTTTGCCCAGTTGAAAAAACATCAAAGTTATGCAGTATTACTTTCTCTACTCGAGCGAGAGCATTCCCAAAAAGAGTCCCGTTTACACCTCTTCCATCTATTGTTGTGTTAGACTTAACCCATAACTTATCTTTAAGTGTAATTACCATGCTCTCCTTGAAGACTATCCAAGCTCCCCCTATATTTTCACCAGCAAAATTGACAGAAAAACGGAAAGTACCCGGAGTTGGATTACTTGGGCCATCATCGGATAGATTAACCATGTAGTAAGGCCCAGCCGCGCCACCAGTGGTTCGTGCAGCAAAGCCAATTGCGTAGACCGGGAGTCTATTGCCTTGTGCACATGAAGAGTACTGACATTTTATACCATCTACAATACAATTATTTCTTTTTTGATCTGGGGAACTTATTGATTTCTATACTTGTTGTCCATGATCTATGATTATGCTTTTTTCCTTACAATTGATGAGTTGGAGAATGGAGCTATGAGCTCTTTTTGCTTGGATTAAGGCGTAACTAGAGAACTCTAAGGTTGCTTTTGGAATGTAAACCTGTTCAAATTTTAGCATAGAGAGAAAAGTTAGTGAGTAATTAAAGGAAAACTGGGATTCAAGAAAATTAGTAGTCCCTCCAAATGAGATTTTACCATGTATAATTATCTCTTCAAGATTCTCCATCCAAATATTATTTAGAAATTTATATTTACTGTGCTGGTTTCTCTCCACACAAGTCAATCTATATCTTCCAATCTAAAACGATTTGACCGATCCAAATCAACCATGAATGTGCAAATCGACCTTGGCAGGTGAGATTGATTAGTGAGATGCACAATTGATGTAAGTGCTTCCTACACAATCTTTTCTCTAGAGGATGCGACGACCTAAAAGTGCTTCTTACACCATCATAATTTCTCTAAAATGCTCTCTCCTATAAATATTCTCTCTAGAAGGAATGATAGAGTGTTAGAAGTGTTAGTATTAGATACTTATATGTGTGTGCATCAATGGGAGAGATGCAGTTGTCAATATTATGTGAATTAGTAAAATTTTTTTATCTCTAAGTGGTTTGATGCTAAAAAATATCTAAAACTTTGCAGTTGTCAATATTTTGCATGGGCCAAGCACCTAAAACAAACCTAGTGTTTATTTTTAACTTTTTCAAAGAGGGAGAAAATGTCACCTAGCAATGGGATATTACTCAAATTTGATTTTTGTAGAATTTCAAGAAATCGAAGAATTTGCAGCATTTTCAAAAAGGAGCCATTACTTCCACAGTCATTTTCAAAAGGGAGCCATTACTTGCTAGGTATTAGGTGTTGGCATGTTGGGGTGGAGCCAATAGTTTTCTTCAAAGGAGGGAAAGATATGGTGGAAAGAAAAAATTTGGTATTAAAAATGAGTTAGTTTTTGGACAAGTGGCAGGTGACTTGGTATTGGAGTCATTTTTTAGATTTGTGTCATGTAAAGTTAATATGTTTATTGCCTAAAAGGTGCCCCATGATCGAAAGATCTTTGATATAAAAGATTGGGATGGATAATGATTTCCATTTCTTGATTAATATCCATCGAACGCCACTGAAATTAATGCCTACCATTTAAATCCAATATCTGCTATTTTTAGAAGTGTTTGATTTCATTCAATCAGATGATGGAGATTGTTTTGCATTTCACTCTTTTACAAAATCGATCTGGAGATCTGGGGCATGAAATCACACAACACAAATGATGGCTCCACACCTTACACATCCCAAAAAAGGGACCTGAGTAACAAGAGCATTGGTGCTCAGGTCAGATACCCAATATTAACTCAAAATTAAAACAAGGAGCAAGTGCCTTTGTAAGTAAAAGAGGGTCAATCGCCTTTAACTAAGAACCCTGTAACATAGTCTGACTAGATTTAGCCGCCATATTTCACTCATTTTCAAGAGTTGAAGGGGACAGCACAACCTCCCGTCGATTGCACCTATGCATGGGCCGCAATTCTTTGCACAACTAAACTATTTATCAAATATGTAACAAGTGGCATATGTGACTATAGTTTAGATACATTTCAGTCCATTGGTCTCGTTGAATTATTTCTATGTTCTTATCAAGAACATATGTAGGTTGTCTTTGAAGTACTATTTCTATTTCTAATCAAGAACACAAAAGATTAGTATGGAGTTTTATGGAGTTCGAGAGCAACCAAAGTTAAGATGGCTCATGCCCTATGCATACTAATTTTGGAGAAAACTCACTGGAGCTAGTTGGTTGTTCATTAATCTATGGATGTCAATGGGTTGGGTCGGGAAATGCTAGGCCAATATTTTTATTGCGTGATGGGTCAACGACCAACCACGCGACCTAAGCTTACCGAGCCTTAAGGTCAGGCCCGACTTAACCCAATCTAGGGAAAAAATTGGGTAAGAAGGGCATCTTGGAAACGGACAAAACAAGAAGAAAAAAACTGATGGGCACTGCAGGTCAAGGCAAATCAGGTAGCGGGCTGACCCTTCTAGTGTCCTAACTTGAGAATGACAATGATTGGGCCTAGTAGTTTAACTGATGGGTCGGGCTTGAATGAGGCTAGTAGTAGCTTGTCAGCATGCCTCGAAACAATAATTTTGGATAAAAAAGTATAAAATGTAGAAAAATAAATAAAAATTAGTAGTAAGAGAATCTTTGAAAGATAACAACTTACCAAACCAGTGAGATTTGTCTCTAAGCACGAAGAAAGACTTTGATTCAATGTGTATAAGCTCCTCTCAGCTTCTTGATACTGAGATGATAGAAAGTGATTCAAAATCCATGGTATCTGGTCAAACCCTTTCACCTCGTGCGGTAATTCTTCTTCAATTGCCAACCTTTTCAAACTAACTTCAATGTGATAGAGATCTCTAGAGATATTTTTCTCTAAAACACTTGAAATTAAATCACACTCTTCATTAATTGGTAGAGAATAAACCATCAACAAATGAGAAATTAAGAAAAAAGAAGTTAAAATCCAAGACATACCCATATCTTCTTATTTGCCAATGCTTTCGTTTTGATCTCTCTATAAACACATATATAGAAAAAGCTAGAGAGACACAGAGATAGAGGAAGTTACAAAATGATGAGGAGACGATAGAGTGGTTCTTGGTTTGTTTAGGATGTTTGATAACAATTGTGACAACCCGAATTTCGGCACCCCAAAACCCGTGCCATAAGCACAGCCCTCTAGGCCGAGCCCCAGAAGTCCATACAGAACATTGGTATATCCAAGCAATAACTAATGAAAGGAAAAACATGCGAACTGAAACAAGCATGCAATAACGATATGCTATTCTAAAACAAAAGCTCAAAAGGCAGTTCTACTTCCATGCCAACGCACGAACAGAAGAACCGACCCGAACCATCGGTGATAAGCAGGATCACCCCAGATGGTTCGCCAAAAGAATTTATTATTTAATTATATTTTTCCCCAAAAATAAGGCTTGACATACCAAGCCGCACAAAAAACTCTCAAAATCACTCTCAAAGCACGCACGGGTCCTCTAGAAGAAGTCATCAAGAAGTGGCTCCAACTCTTTCCTAGGCACGTAATCTGAATCCGCCGGATCTACGTCTCCCGAAGCCTCAGCAGCCGTAAGAACAGTACCTGCGACATATAGTCTAAAGGGTGAGCTACATCCTAGCTCAAAAGGGAAATAACACAATGAACATATAAGTCAAGCTCTCACATATATTCTATGACATAAAACAACATGATGTATTAATGAATTTACTGCGAAAAATAACAGTTTAGATGACTGAAAAATAAATGTACTGAGTGTTATTGTTATTTCACACGTTCTCTTTTGTTCTCAACCTTCCACTGATTTAGCCTAAAGACTTAAATCTGTAACTTAAACATTCCCCAACTTACTATAGAGTCGGGCGCCCGATGGAATATCCTCCATCGTCGTCTAATTAGACAGTTTTCATATCACTATTTTCATTCATCATTTCTACCCAGGTCCCTTTCTCATAGGCAACGAGGTCTAATACTCATATCAACATCCTTGAGATATGCAACTGGTGTATGGATTGGCCGCCGTATCGGTCACGGATATCCTGTCGCGTCAGTCGTGGGTATCCCACCACGTCAGTGGGATATTCTGTTCAAACCTTAAATAATAAAAGTATCAAGTGCACTACATATAGTTATTCACCGTGTGATTGTGCTAAATATAATAGATTAAGCCTTGTTAGTTCTCATTCATTCTTGCTTTACAATTTCACATATATCCCTGGGATGTCTAAATCAATGCATCATACAGTTGCCTTTATTATATTCTCATCCTTTAGGGATGCCACATATTTACTTATTTACTTTGTGTCACTTACACATACATTTACGGTTTCACGTTTTCTATGTATTTGTATTCATTTTTATATCACTACATACATGCTCTTGAAATTAAAATATATGTTCAAAGTGTTCCCTACCTTAAAGCAAAGCTATCTTTTAACGTATCGTCATTCCCTAGGGAATCAAACATATCTAACACATGTCAAACTTACATTGCATGTGCCAAAGGTACCCTCAGAAAAGTTCCTAAGAATCTTGGGAACTATAGCTTCCAAGAATAATAATAAATTAAAATAAGGTAAAATTCTATGTAGTACCTCACGCAAGTGAGCACTATTCATTGCTCGAGCGATCACTATTCATCGCTCGAGTGGTTATAAGCGAGGTATCATCCTCGTTCGAGCGATTCGAAATGAGGCCTTTTGACTTCACGCGACCCTCGCTCAAGCGATCTCCCTCTTCACAAAGTTCCTCGCTCGAGCGAGACCAAAACTTTTTCTCTTATATATTTTGTCCTTCCTCGCTCGAGCGAGGAGCGATGATAGTAATTGCTCGATCGTTTTGAGAACTACCCCCCCCCCCCCTCTCATTTAATACCCTATTTAAACATCAAAACAATTCTACCTAACAATTAATGCCTTATCTAAATCATATATAAATATTTACATACCTTGTTCTAGATTTGATCCAAGATCAACATACCAATGAGGGTTTCAAAACCCTTCCTCCAAACTCCTTTTTCTTGATCATCAACTAGTTCACCACCCTTAGATCTTCTCAAATCTCATCACTACGCCTTCCTTATCTCATGCATTAAGGATTTAAAAGGTGAATCTCATTCTTTTCTCAAGAGGATTATCTATTTCTAGTTCTCTTTTAACCAACCATTTTCTTTTCTTTCTCCCTATCTCACCCTCTCTCTTCCTCTCTAAACTCAACCAGGAGTGTCACGTATGGGAGACTCCTCCCCTCTTCTCTATCTTATTTTGATTAGTGTATTAACCACATACATTTATATTTGTGTTTTGCATCCATACAGCTTACCTACTAAACATATACACTTAAGGTATACATAGTAATTGTGGTTCCCTTGTGAACCATAAATACACAAGTGCTGTGTGCGTCGTGCGTGACGTACACTGTTTCCAAAAAACCGGGGTTATTACATTCACTCCACCTTATAAAATTTTCATTCACGAAAATTGACAATGTGCAAAAAAAACTAACTTCAACTAGTATCAAGGTCTTCAAATAGGCTAACCATTTAGCCTAATAATCTAATTAAGCATTTGGTCAAAATGGCCCGTAATCAAAACTACATGAAGGAAAAACATAATCCATACTCTATTTGTACAAAACCATAAGGTACTCATCCCAATCAACCTGAAAATATAAAAACTCATTTAACGGTCATGATCACAATCAGTAGGATATTCATTCTAACTCAACCAACGAGCACCTGCATAAGAACTACACACAACCTCACATTCGAATACAACTAGACACATTGCGCCAATTAGACCCAAATGACAAAAATATATACATAGAGCTATTATCATGTTCACTAACAAAATTGTGACAAGCATGTCACCACAGTTTAAAAAAAAACTCGACATTCACCTCAAAACCAAAGCAACAACAAAAAAATATTCTCATCAAAATATATAAAAAGTATTACATTGCTATTTTCAAAAAGAATTTTAAATGTTAGATGATGACCTAATCGTCACCCTGCTCATACTCCTTATCATTGTCATCATCATCGTCATTGCCGTCGTCGTCGTCACCAACCTCGCCCGCAATAGTGGCACTAGCTGTAGTCGCCCTAGTAGCAGGACCCGAGCTAGATGCACCAAAGATAGTACCTCGCATAGCACCGATGTGCTCCCGATACGTCTGTGGAAACACATGGCTCATGAGGTCGATGAGGAGTGACTCTTGAAACCGCTGATATAGTCGAATCTCCTGCCCTTGTAGGAGGATCTCCCACATCATGCTGCTATCGGTGGTAGGGAAGGGCTATGAAGACGGAGCGGAGGGAGTAGTCTGTCCAGTCGATGGGGGTTGTGCCGCTTGTCGAGCAACTTGATGATCTCGCTTCCTGTTTAGACTATTTTGGAGGCTTTTAAGTTTCTACTTAGGTCCTGGCCTAGGAATGGGACGATATTATCAGTGAGGATGGGCTCGTCCTCTCTCATGTGAAAGCCATCTTTCCCGTTGTGCAAATCAAAGAGGTGAGAAATGAGGTGGGCGTACGGTAGGCGATTTATGGGTGGTGGAATAGCACCCTTCATGTTTCGTTTAAGAGCATGTATAATGCCCTTGAGAACCACCCTACGTGCGCTAAACCACTTGTTGTGAAAAGTAGAGTGCAGCGCCCTTAAAAATGCGTCACGACGTTCTTGGTCGTGGCCCACTTGGTATAAATTCTTCTTAAAGAAAATGTTAAGAGGCCACATATGTGGCAGCAACTGGGACCGAGTGATAGATTGTCCGGATGTAGTGGTGCCGCCAAGAATACTTCGTTTCAGTTACGTATTGCTGGATTCTGAACTTCTTCTTTACACGAGTCATGAAACCTCTAGGAACAACTATATGCTTCATCGAATTGTTGTATGATTCGCGAAACTACAGGTTGGTGCGTATATATTGATACGACAAGAATTTCCTCGTTGGTAGTTGTTTTAAGAGTTTGGTAAAATAATTTAACGAGCCGTGGATAATATAGATTTCCAAACGGCGTTAATAAGGATCGCATGTGATTTTGTGTGAGAAAATCAGAAGTCCATTTGGTGGACGTAGGATCCCGAAAGTAAGTGGGGTGGATTTCCCACTTGGTTTCAAAGACTTTGGCTCCCCACCAATCATCTAATAGGGTCAGTGTATCTGTTTGGAGTGGTGGTGGTGATGGTTATGGCTCTTGTGGCACTTTGTTGCAAGAACATGACGATCAGATCGCCACCCTCTTTCTAGGTTGTGGGTTAGGGCTTGTAGAAGCCATTAGGGTGTCAAAAGGGCTAGATCACTAAAATAAGGTGGCTTTAGAGTAGGATTTACCTTTTAAAGCATTTTTAATGGATTGAATTCTTCGAATTCGGCTTGAAATCACCCTGAGAAGAAGCTTCAAGGCAAAAAATCCTAAATCCTCACTCCTTAACCCCCTCCTCGCGTGAAGAAATGGGCGAACAATGATTGCCGCCCACTTTTATACCCTCTCACCTCGCTTGAGTGGTAATAAGGCCTTACTCGAGCGAGTCCAGAACACTTTGGCGCTTTATTTTTCATATGGCTCGCGCGAGCGAGCGTAAGTCGCCGCTCGAGCGAGCACAGAAACAAATTTCTGCCTCTTTTGGTCCTGTATTTCCATCCTGTATCACTTCTAACTTCTAGTATCCTTCTAACATATGATTTCCTATCTAATGCATTTAGAAATTTACTGATGAAATGATCAATCTACCAATGTTCGAAATGAATTATGCTCAAAATTTAACAAAAACTCTTCCATTCATTTCGAAACAACAATTGCACACACATTCTAAAATATTATACATTTTACAACATTTGTAGGACACTAATTAGTGTCCTCAAATAAGCAAGGATACTGTTGTCTGACATCGGCCTCACGTTCTCACGTTGCTTCTTCGGTCGGATGATTTCTCCATTGAACAAGAACTAAAGGAATCACTTTCGTGTGCAACACTTGTTATTTTCGATCCAATATCTCCACCGGTTCGTCTATCATGCTTATATCTTCATGTATTTCTAAGGGTTGACCTCCCAAGATGTGGGAAGGATCGTTCACGTACTTTTTGAGCATAGATACGTGGAAGATATTATGTACCCACTCAAACAACGGGGGTAATCCAATACGATAAACGACTTTCCCTACTTGACCCAAAACTTCAAATAGTCCAAGGTAGCGGGGACTTAGCTTCCCTCTCTTTCCAAATCTCATAACGCCCTTCATAGGAGACACTTCACAAACACATGCTCATCCACCTTGTAGTCTGCACTCGTCCTTTTGATATTGGTGTAGCTTTTCTGTCTGCTCTGAGCTGACCTAAGTCTTTCTCTGATCATACGGACAATGGTGGCGTTATCTTCAAGCAACTCCGACCCCAAAACAAACTTTTCGTCGGTTTCTTCCCAGTTGATAGGTGATCTACACCGTCTTCCATAAAGAGCTTCATACAGTGCCATTCTAATACTCACGTGGAAGCTGTTGTTGTATGCAAATTCAATCAACGGTAGGTGTTGATCCCATGACCCTTGTAGTTCAAGCATACACGCTCTAAGCATGGCTTCTATCACTTGTTTACCGCTTTCATGCATCCGTCGGGTTTTGGATGGAATCTTTGGTGAAATCAATGCGTCCCCATGCCTTCCTGAAATTTCTTCTAAAACTTTAAAGTGTATAACAGATCCCGATAAGAAACAATGCTACTTGGAATCTCGTGTAATCGCACGATTTCTTTTATATATAACTCCGCAAGTCTTCTCGCAGTATACATCGTGTCGTAAGGCAAGAAGTGTGCTGATTAGGTCAATCGGTCTATGACTACCCAAATGATATTGTATCTCTTCGTTGCACGCGGTAATCCCACTATGAAGTCCATAGAGATTGATTCCCACTTCCACTCTGGTATGGGTAGAGGCTGTAATAATCCAACAGGATGTCTATGATCGACCTTCACCTGCTGACACGTCAAACACCGTGACACGTACTTAGCCATGTCTTGCTTCAAACCTCTCCACAAGTAATTCTTTTTCAAATCTTGGTACATTTTAGTGCTACCAGGGTGGATCGCATAATTTGACTTGTGAGCCTCATCAAGAATAGTTTGCCTCAGATCGGCATTGTCTGAAATGCAAAGACGACCCTTGAACAATAAGGAACTATCTTCCTTTATTGAGAACTCAGGTTTGATGCCTTCAATCATATCTTGATGAATCTTGGTTAACTCTGGGTCTTTTAGCTGTAGCTCGTGAGTATGCTCAAATATCACTGGTCTCATTGATATGTTAGCCAAGAAGGCTCCCGTGGCTTACACCTCGATATTTGCATCATATAGTGAAAGATCTTCAAATAATTTCCATCTGTGCATACCTAAAATCAAACTAGCCAACTGAGCTGAACCCTTCCGACTCAAGGCATCGACTCTTACATTAGCCTTGCCTGGATGGTACTATATGGAATAGTTGTAGTCCTTGAGGAACTCCATCCATCTGTGCTGCCTCATATTTAACTCTTTCTGTGTAAACAGGTATCTGAGGCTCTTGTGGTCAGTGAAGATCTCAAAGGTCTCACCATACAAATAATGTCGCCATATTTTCAATACAAATATGACCGCTTCTAGTTCCAAGTCATGTGTCGGGTAGTTCTTTTTATGCTCTTTCAACTGTCTTGACCCATAAGCTATCACCTTTTTGTGTTGATTGAGCGCGCAGTCCAAACCATTATGTGAAGCATCACTATATACCGTAAACCCTCCACTGCTTGAAGGAATCGCTAATACTGAAGCTGAAGTGAGTCTCTTCTTGAGTTCTTGAAAACTCTTTTCGCACTCTTCACTTCACTCAAATCTCGCATCCTTCTGTGTAAGTCTTGTAAGAGGTCCCGATATTTTTGAAAACCCCTCTACAAAACGTCAATAGTAGCTAGCTAGTCCAAGGAAACTACGGATATCTGTTACCATATTTAGTTGTTCCTAATTTACCACTGCTTCGATCTTAGCCGGATCTAATGTGACACCATTCTTTGAGACGACATGTCCCAAAAATCTAACTTCCTCCAACCAAAACTCATACTTATTAAGCTTGGCGTACAGTTGGTGTTCATGCAATGTTTGTAGAGCAACTCTTAGGTGTTCTTCATGCTCCATTTTTGATTTGAAGTATATTAGAATATCATCAACGAATACCACGACGCAGGAGTCCAGGTGTGGTTTAAACACCCGATTCATCAAATCCATAAATGACGCCGGTGCGTTCATCAACCCAAACGGCATTACCAAAAACTCATAGTGTCCGTACCGTGTCCAAAAAGCAGTCTTTTGAATGTCCTCTGCCTTGACTCTCAGCTGATGGTATTCAGATCTCAGATCGATCTTGGAAAAATACCTCGCTCCTTGCAGCTGATCAAATAGGTCGTCTATCCTTGACAAAGGATATCGGTTCTTTATGGTGAGTTTGTTTAACTGGTGATAGTCAATGCACAATCGCATTGACCCATCCTTCTTCTTTACAAATAAGACCAGTGCTTCCCATGGAGACACGCTTGGTCTTACAAACCCCTTGTCCATGAGCTCTTGTAACTGCTCTTTCAACTCCTTCAACTCAGCAGGAGCCATCCTCTAGTGCTTTTGAAACAGGCTCCGTTCCCGGTGCTAAGTCAATCGTGAACTCCACCTCTCTATCTAGAGGTAATCCTGGTAACTCCTACGGAAATACATCTTCAAATTCACATGCGACCGTGATATTTGAGATGTCATTCTTCCCTTCTTTAACGTCTTTCAAGAATGTTAAATAACCGCTGCACCCTTTTCTGATCAAGCGCTCGGCCCTGACTACAGAGATACGTGGCATATGCGTCAATCTCTCTCCTCGAAATCAGAACGATCTCCTTGTATTAGGTCTGAAGATGACGACCTTATTTTTGTAATCTATAGTCGCACAGTATTGTGACAACCAGTCCATGCCAATGATCACATCGAATCCTTGCATGTCTAACAATATTAATTTTACTGCAAATTCATGCACTTCTCCATCATCGATGCCAACTATTACTAACTTACAAACCAATTATGTGTCAACTACTTCTCTAGTCGGGATTGACACTGATAGAACAAAGTCCAATGTCTTCGGGATAATCTTCATTCTCTTTGCAAACCTCGGAGTAACAAAGGAGTGGGTAGACCTTGGGTCTATCAACACTCGTGCTTCATATGCTACATAGCATCCTTTCTCGTATACTCGTAACGTACTTATAACATACATATATACAGATATAGTGCATACTTATCAAAATTTAATGCATAAGGGCGAGTCTACACTATTGCCAAATGAATGTACCTTCTCTATCTAAAATTTTTAAGAAATTGAAACTCTTTATTTAAAAGGAATCTCACCTTGGATAACGTCATGTACGTTCCCTGCTTCTTGTGTAGTGACTGTGTATGCTCTTCCTTGTACGACCAGCTTCCTCGCTTGTATCGGTCGTGGCATTTAAGCAGAAGCCGTTTTATCTTTATTCACCTCGGGGCAATTTTGAGAGTTTTCTGTACGGCTTGGTATGTCAAGCTTTATTTTTGAGGAAAAATGTAATTAAATGATATATTCTTTTGGCGAACCATCTGGGGTGATCCTGCTTATCACTGATGGTTTGGGTCGGTTCTTATGTTCGTGCATTGGCATGGAAGTAGAACTGCCTTTTGAGCTTTTATTTTAGAATAACATATCGTTATTGCATGCTTGTTTTAGTTCGCAATGTTTTTCCTTTCATTAGTTGTTGCTTGGATATACCAATGTTCCGTACGGACTTCTGGGGCTCAGCCTAGAGGACCATGCTGATGGCACGGGTTTTGGGGTACCGAAATCCGGACTGTCACAACAGTGGTCTATATATAGGAAGCTGCAAACAGACTAGTAGAAATAAAGATAGAGAGGTTTAGAAGGTTAAAGAAGTTTCAAGAGAGAGCTACATTTAGAAAAAATAACAAAGACTAAACAAATTGAGTGATAAGAGGTTATAAATACAAAAGAGGACTTTCTAGTGAAGAGAACATATTAATGGCTCTTATGATGGGAATAAGCATTTTTTTCAATCATTTTTACGTAGAGAATATAATTAAATTGACTATGTTAAAAATGGTAATTCAAAAGGAGAGATATAAAACTTATTGATTATTAAAATATGGTTGGACCATCTTATTAAGACCATAGTCACCAAGATGGAGTACGGGAATAAGAAGACGACAAGGGTAAAATTTAGAAGAAAAATGGCAAAAAATGAAAATTACTAAAAACGAACGGGAAAAAATGGAGTACAAAATTAACTATTGCAAAGGAAAAATCTAAAAAAATAGCAACAAGCAAAAAGTAAGTGAAAAATCTAGAAAAAAAGAAAAAAGAAAAAAACGTATTAATATTATGAAAAATATGAAAATAATTCTTTAGGTTACCTTTTTCAGTTTAAAATAATTTTATTTTTTTTATTTTTTTGTATTTTAACAACAAAAATGCCGTCATTTTGTTTTTCATTTAAAAAAAATGCATTTTAATCATTTTCTACAATTGTTATGAAAAATACTTATTCGACCCTTTCTCTAAAAAAACAACAAAGTTTGCGGTGACTACGTTTTGAAGCTTTGAACAACTTTTAGCCACCAAATTTTGCCTAATGTTGGCTAGCACATGCTCTAGGAACGTTGAAATTTTGGGAAAATAACTTTTGACATGGCTAAAAATCTTTTAATATTCTTTGAGATTTTGAATAACAGGCTATGAGAAGCTTTTATAAATAGAGATCATGAGAAGCAACCATTCTAGGCTATGTAGCATAGCTTTCTACCAACTCAAGTCATTAAAACCATACCACTTTTTTGTGTAAACAAATTCATGATGTTTTATCAAACTCACCAATAAAAAGGACAACTATGTGATGTTTTATAAAAACTCATGAAGAAAACAAATTCAAGATGTTTTATCAAACTCACTCACATTCCTCAGCTGTGACCCAAATTCTATGTCAATTCAATTGATGAACTATCAAAGGCCTTGCTTATATAGAAAATGAATAATAATAAATAGGACTGTTTACTTGTATTAAAATCGATGCAATGAAATAGGGTGTATGATTCTATCTCAATTTACATAATAAATGACATAAACCTTGACTTTACAATAGGTACTCTATCTGAATCTGGTGGGAATCTCAAGAGACTAATGGATTTCTTGTAGAAATCAATAATCTAATTCACCCTCTTTCTTACCAACTTTTTTCTCTCTTTTTGTATTTTTCTACACTTTTTCTATTTTTTTCTCTGTGATTTTTCTCTTTTTTCTTTTCCTCTATTCTCCTCATCTCTTTGCAACTAATTTCACTAGTTATTTATAGGAAACATAAGCATTCGATCTGAATTCTAAATAGACTCTAACATCATGGCACGAAGATTGAGACTGATGCCATTAAAATTAATGCAATCAACGGTTCCTTGACATCTTTAATTTTGTTTGCGAAATAATCCTTGTGAATTAATTTTGAGCCAATGAGGGTGTGATAACTAGTGAGTTACCATTGGCTCTGCTAGATCGGGGTTTTGAACCAATGAGAGTGAGACAACTGGAAAGTTACTATTGAGTTTTCCAGATCTGGCTTTTGGACCAATAGGAATTGAGTATTAAGATGCTCCTCCCACGTTCACTTTAACTATCATTAACTGTTTGATTTATTAAACCTTCCCTGAACATCAATCTATTGATCTTTGGTGACTTTGTACAGATATCATCACTGAGCACTGAAGTATTGTAATCACAGAGATGTAAGCCTATCATTACTGTTGAGAACTCAACTAATACTATCATTGATCTCAACCCCAAATATTTGATAAAGTCCCATAATGGATGAACACAATTGGCCCAGACCTTGAAAAGCCTGGATACCTAGTTTTAGATCTAGTAAAGGTCCGAATCACATAGGAAATGACCCATTGGACCCAAGGCCCATATTTGAAAATCATAGGAGTAAGTGATTTTGGAACCATTAATGAGTGGTCAATCGGTTGACTTAACTCATGAAACCCCTAGAATTATTAGAAACATGCATCTTGATGCCTTGAGACTCAATAAGAGATAATCAAACCCTTTCATCGACAACGATAAACATAAATCCTTATTAAACTCTAAACTAAAGTAATGTTTGGTATAAGCGTGAACCGACAAGATCCTCCTTTAAGGGTCAAGTCATGGCAATGAAAACTTGACCTAGAGTCTGATTTTAAATGAGCTGCTTGAATCGAACGATTGATAGATAAAGATTAGTGATATGATTGAACATGAGTTTGAACTTGTACTTGCACTTGTACTTGAACTTGAAATTGAACTTCTAGAAAGAAGTAATTTGAATACTGAGTTTAGAATATAGAATTTTGAATACTAAATATACAATATAGAAATTCGAATACAGAACCTCAGAAATTTGGATATGGGATACAAAATTTTGAATACAGAACATGAAATACAGAGTTTTAAATACAGAATATGAAAGACATAATTTGTATAATACAGAATTGTGAATGTAGAACATGAAAGAAAAAAATCTTAATAAAAAATTTCGAATACAGAATATCGAATATGGAAATTTTGAATAATACATCAAATACTGAAAATTTGAAAGTAAAAAAACGATACCATACTGAATATAGAGCCTCACATAGCTGATCGTTGTTCTCACGAACATGCTCATGTGAGCACCTTGTATGTGAAATGATTATTGAAATGTCAGCTGAGGATCAGGTCTAGTTAGACCAACAGGGTCATTGATCCTTATCTCGATTGACTAAATGACGGAGAGTGACGGCCTTTGTTCGCGCAGACATTGGCTTATAGAATACAGAATATAGGACCATGGTTGGTTTTTGGTATCAACACCAAATTAATTAAAAGACACTAATAATTAACCCATAAATTATAAATTCAATGACAAGAACATGATGTTAAAGTAATCAGAAATTTCATTTATCCAATTCGAAAAAACCTTAATATATTTGTAAACCTTATGCTTGTTAATGTTATAGCTGTAAGTTTCTTGCCAGTAATTGTTGTATTAGTTAATGCTAAAATGATATTTTGATGCTTTAGTTGTAAATCTTAATATTCTTCATTTAGATATAAATCATACACCATGAATTGTGAATCTTATGGATGCTCATCTTCATGCTAGATAGATTATTATTAATGTATTCGTACTTAGACTTTCTGCTTAATAATAGTCTAATCTTGCTTAGTTCTATTTTATCACAACTGTTGGAAACCCCACTTGCATTTGTGCCTATGAGATTTTCTTATACTACTTGTACTGAAAACCCATTACAAACTTGACTAAAACTTTATTAAGTTTCATCACTTACGGTCGTTTCATGACCCAAAAATTCCAGACGCCAATCAGCGGCCACCCAACCAGAGTTAGAGGAGCTGAACAAGGAAGAATCCTGGAGCAACAGTCGAGCTGATAGTTAAGCTCATTTTGCCTATAGAGCTACCAGCACCTGCACTTGGTTTGAATAAGATCTTTTCTTCTTGCTTTTGTTTTAAGTCCATTACTTTTGAAAATAATTATTATATCTTTATAATTGGGCTTGTATGGACATCGACTCTTCTAAGGTTTTACTTTTGGAAAGAACAGGATCTCTTGAAATTTCCTTAATTATATTTCTGTACTCGTTTGAATTTGTTACGATCAAATCGTAAACCCGAATTTACCTAATCAGGTTAACGAAAATGAGAAGTTAAATCGATAGTATTTAACTAATATTTTTGCAACTACTTTGATAAATAAAATTAATCATTTTCGCAATTAAAATATTTCCCGCGATGTTTAAAAAAAAAATGTGGTAATTTACATGAACCGGGAAATGACTTAGATTTGAAATGCCTGAATACAAATATGAATATATGAAGCAGTGTGTCGTCGCGCCCACCTAGGTTGCTGCTCGATGCCGCCAACGGACCGCGAGGTCGGGGAGGGGTGCGAGGGGCGTGACACCAGTAACCATTTCCAAAATTAACTTGAACTGTGACAACCCGAATTTCTGTGCCCGGTGTTAAGACCTGAAAAGTACCACTTTTCACCCCTTAACTTAACCTTTGATTAGACCCTTAGCCACCTAATAAGTTCTTGTTAAGTGTTTTGTGTAGGTAATAATCAGCAGTGAAATAAGGTCAGGAATCCTGTTAAGGAGCTTGCTTTGGCACCAGAAATCCCTCAGAAGAATGAACTCTGAATCCAAACTTGAAATGAGCCTCGCGCAGCTGACCCAAGCTTTAGAGGATTCAGGAGAAATATGCCTCGCGCAGTTCAACTGAGCTTCCCAAGACTTTACAGCAACCTCTCGGGCAGATGAGTGACTGAAGAGCTTCAGAGACTCAAACTCACGCAGCTCTCGTGAAGCTTAAGAGTAGAACACATCACGCAGTGTCGCGTAGTTCAAAGCAGACCTCCCTCAATCTCGCTTGAGGAGAGAAGAGATTCCTCATTCAAGAAGAAAACATCCTTATGAAGGCAAAGCCATTCTTGCAAAGATCAGCCCAGCGAAGACCGAGCAACATCGCGACTGCTTGAACTTCAACCCCGCGACATCTGAGACTGTGTTTTCTACTCAACCTCGCAAAGCCCAACCCAGCGAGAGCGCAATTCTCTACCGCGTGACTGCCTGAAGAGCAAACCAAGGCAACCTCGCGACAAGTCTGGGAAACTACAGCTACCTAGCGAAGCTTTGAACCTAAACTTCTATCTCTTCAGCAAAGGACCTTCTGGGAATTTCCAACGATTAGGGCACGCACTCCCATGCTCAAATCTTCGTGCATGTGCCTCGAGGCTTCCAAGGATCACTGTTAGGCCACTTGGCATCCTTAAAATTAGGGTTTCCTAACCCTAATGCGCCGCCACCTACTACTATATAAACCCATACCTAGCTTAGGTTTAGGTATCTAGGAACACATCTCAGATCGTTTTTCTTTTCTCTTTCTTTTTAGCTGTAAGTAATTTTCTTTTTCTCTTTTCCTTCTCTCCATAGTCCAGCACTTGCTGGCTTTGTCTCTGTATGCATTTTTGAACTAGATTAATGGAAGTTCTGTAATAGGATCTGTACTTTGTGGGATTGGTGTTTGTGTGTGAGATGCTCTGTGCAAGGCTGCTGCCTTGTGATCCGCCATTGCTTTGGCTGTGTTTCAAAGTAATGGAGGACTAATTCTAAGGGCCATTCAGATTCAAGTGACCTGTGTGTTTGGGCTATCATGGTCCTACAGTCTTAGCCCCACCACAAGACCCACTAGATCTGAAATCCCCATGGGAGCTTAAGCTGGTAGCCTTGTGACCATGGTGGTAACAGCGATATTCTTGTTTTGTTTTGGGCTCCGTGAGGAGGATAACCTCTGGGATAGTCTGTGACCATTTAAGTGGACAAATTATAGCCTTAGGGTGATTCTAATCTACCGATCCAAGATGGATCCTTCTTCTTTACACCTGAGCTTGTAGAAGCCTGGTGAGAGATTGTATAGAGGCAGACTCCCCTATATTTGTATAGATCCGCCATCAGATGTTGGATCTGATCTGGTTATAGAGATTGTAGGCTGGCGACTGGACCATTGCAGCCTCACTCAAGCAATGGACAACTAGATCGAAGGTTGTACTCAATCTCTTGCTGGTTCTATGTGTCTGGGCTATCATGGTCCTATACAGCCTTAGCCCCACATATAGAGCTTTAGAGATTGAGGTTCCCTATGGATTCTTGAGCTGGTAGCCTGGATGAAATAGTGCCTGCAATGATTTACTTGTTGTGTTTTGACCCATCCCTGGATAGTGGCTCCCGTATGGGATAATCTGTGACCATTTGAGTGGACAGGTTATAGCCTTAAGGGTGGAATCATGGCAGAGTGATGGGTTGGATCCTTTCTCCTCAGTGGTGATAATGTAGCCCCCGAACAGGATTTCTATAACATCAGATCTGAATTTGAGTTACAAAACTTCTCTGATCTTGGCTCCATAACATACTTCTCACCCTTTTTTATTTATTTTCTACACTCCATCCATCCTCTCAACCCTTTCTATAGTTTAGACATTAGAATACTTAGAATAAGTGACCTTAAACTCCCCTCCTTTTAGGACTGCCAGATCTGTAGTCAGATCTGGAGGGACTACTAGGGATGGCTCCTTTGGAGCTGTAGATCACCTTTCCCTATGGGACAAACTCTCACTTATCAAAACTTGCTACAATGGACCCTGTATCTTGCACGTCTAGGATTTCGTAGTTGTGCTGATTCCATCCCTTGTTTTACTCTTTCTTTGATTTTTAAATGACTTTCACCACCAACGAATAATGTAAGCACACATTCAGAATCTGCCAACAAGTTTTTGGCGCTGCTGCCGGGGAAAGATGATCTATTAGTAGACCCTTAGTTTTTGTATTATTAGTATTCTTTACACATGTGAATAATTGATACTGCTGACATAATTTTGAACCTTTCTTGCAGATCTAGACAGCAGCAGTGAAGGATAGTTAGACTGCAATTGGAGCTTATGTACCTCTGTTTGCAAACTCTCTGACTTTTAAAGCTCTGTCTATCTTTCTTAAAAAAATTTTTTAGCAGTATCTAGGATAGTTTAAATGTATTCCTTGAATAGCTGTAAACTAGTTAGATAAATTTGTTAGGGTACAATTATTTTTTTGCAATGTGCCTGTAAGAAGCTTTCCTTGCTGTTGGTGTGCTTGTATGCTAGGGAGGAGATCCTCTACCTTTAGAGCCTCTTAACCCTGAGTTAGAAAGGGGAAGGAGACTTAGGAGAGACAGGCACACCACAGGAGAGCCCCCAAGTGAATCTGTGACAGTAATTATGGGTGAAGAACAACTCAGAACCCTCAAGGAGTTCCCCTGAATATCAGGGTTCCCTGATATTCAGGGGAACTATAAGATAAAAACTTCAATCATCTAGATGCTGCCAGCTTTCCATGGGCTTAGCAAGGAGGATCCTTACAAGCATATTGACCAGTTCTTGGCCTTGTGCACCACTTTTAATATCACTGGTTTGGGACCTGAGGCTACTAGGCTCAGACTCTTTCCCTTCTCTCTGAAGGATAGGGCCAGTACCTGGCTGACCACTCTTCCCAACAATAGCATTGCTTCATGGAAAGATCTGCAAATTCCTAACCAAGTTCTTCCCTGAGACCAAAACTAGCCAGTTGAGGAAAGAGATTCTTGCGTTTGCTCAATCCCCAACTGAGGATTTTAACCAGTCCTGGGATAGGTTTAAAGAGATGCTCAAACAATGCTCCCACCACAAGATCCCTGAGTGGCAGCTTGTACAAAGCTTCTACAATGGGATTGATGAGAAAAATAGAGATATGGTCGATGCCTCTTGTGGTGGATCCTACATGCACAAGACTGCTGAGGAGGCATGGGAATTGTTTGAGGTGATTAGTGAGAATGCTTTTCAAAAGCCATCCCTGGCAAGAACTAGTCAGGAATCTGAGTCAAAGGTGGGGCCTGCTGCTGGATCAAGAGGAAAAGTTTATGAGGTGTCTGGGAACAATGACCTGCAACTGTAGATGTCAAACCTCTCTATGAAGTTTGACAAATTATTGACTGTGATGCAACCCAGAAGGGCTGCTCATGTGGCAGAGGCATGTCTGATATGTCAGTCCCCACAACACACAGTGGAGGAATGTCCATCTACAGGGCAATTTCCTGAATTGATTTTGGAACATGCTGCTACTGCTCAATCTTATGGCCAGCAACAATCTGGGGGCTACAATAGGCAGCCATATGGATACCAGCTCCAAAATACTGGTTACCAATGGAGAGACCACCCAAATCTGAGGTGGAAGCAAGACAACTACATGCAGCCCCAGCAGATATTGGCCTTACCACAAAGGCCACAGCAGCAGTTCAATCAAGGGAATGCCCCTAGGTCTACTTTCCAGCACCATCAGCAGCCCCATCAGCAGTAAAATCAGTTGGTCTTACTTCTCGTCTTTTGAGGACCAAGTCTTGACTTCATTGTAAAACTTGGGTTCCTTGGCTCAGACTGTGGACTCTCATGGTCAGAGCCTCCAGAAAATGGAAGAGCAGATGAGCCAAATGTCAAAAGCTTTGGCTAGGAGAGATGAAGGCAGGTTGCCCTGCCAGCCAATTGCTAACCCCAAGGGTCAGTTTTTAATTGAGGAAGGTTCCTCAAAGTTTGAGGACACCAATGTCACTACCTAAGGTCCGTGGTAGACAACGGTGGGTAATGCATCAACAGATGAATGATCATGATAAAGAAGTTGTGGGATCACAAAGCCAAGAAGTGCCTGCCACCTTGTAGCAGGAGAAAAATAATGAGGCTGTAGTTGAGCCGCAGTAGGGAGGAAAACATGAAAAAAGAAAGAAACAGAAGTTTAGTCATGGGCTGGCGGTGAGGAACCGATGGAACCTCAGCCATTTCCTCAGGCTTTGGATGGTCCTATCCCTTTTGATAAAGGGAATGCCCAGATGGAGGAAATGATGGAGACCTTCAGGCAGGTGAAAATCAATTTACCCCTGCTTGAGGCAATTAAACAAGTCCCAGCCTATGCAAAGTTCCTGAAGGACCTCTGCACCCAAAAGAGATAGGCTAGAGGCCATATGTCCAAAAAGGTCTTTGCAACTGATACAGTGAATTCTGTATTTAACATATCAATGCCTGAGAAGTTGAAAGATCTAGGGATACCCACTATTCCCTGCGTAATTGGAGACCATACAATTAGAAAAGCCCTTGTAGACCTTGGAGCCAGTGTTAACCTGTTGCCATACAATGTATATCTACAACTAGGTTTGGGGGAGCTGAAAGCTACCCCATTGTGCTAATGATGGCTGATAGATCTGAGAGGAAACCTTTGGGAATGGTTGAGGATGTCTTGGTGGGAGTGGATAAGTTTTTCTACCATGCCGACTTTTTAGTTTTGGACATGGGGTGCAGCAATAGCCCAAATCCCATACCTGTTATATTGGGCAGACCTTTCTTGACCACTACCAATGCCTGCATCCAATGCAGGTCTGGAGTAATGGAGGTAACTTTTGGACATATGAAAGTGGAGCTGAATGTGTACAACAGTGCAAAGTACCCTCAGATGGACAATGAGGAGAGCTTTGTAGTGGATGTACTAGAGGAAATTGTGGAAGAGGAATTGCCCACTCTGCTGGAGTGGGGCAACATTGTCAGGAATTTAGTTAAAATTTGGGACATGGTGGAGGAAGAGAGCCCAGATAAGAGATCAAAATACATGACCATATCGAAGTCTTCTGTGGGCTTAGTGCAGCACTCCAGTTGGAAACCTACATTACTACCTCTTCCTCCAACCTCCAATACACCAATTTTGCCATCCGCCCAACAGGCCCCTGATCTGGAACTCAAGAAGCTTCCAGAAACATTAAAATATGCCTTTCTTGAGAAAGGTGATAAGCTTCCTGTGATTATCTCTTCCTCCCTTACCAATGAGCAGGAAGAGGAATTACTAACAGTTTTGAGGAAGCACAAGAAGGCAATTGGTTGGACCATTGCCGATCTGGGAGGAATAGATGCATCAATCTGCATGCATAGGATTCATCTTGAGGAGGGAGCACTACCCTCCAGGGAAATGCAGAGGAAGTTAAATCCTCACATGCAGGAAGTGGTCCTCAAGGAAATCATTAAATTGCTAGATGCAGGGGTGATTTACCCCATCTCTGATTCTCATTTTGGCACCTATCCGGTGGTGCCCAAGAAATTTGGCTGATTGCTTAAGCCAAATTGAGAAGTTGATTATAGGAAGCTCAACTCTAAAACCAGGAAGGACCATTTCCCGCTCCCCTTCATTGATCAAATTCTGGATAAATTGGCTGGAAAAGCTTTTTACTATTTTCTTGATGGGTACTCAGGGTACAACCAAATCCCTGTGCATCCTCAAGACCAAGAGAAAACTACCTTTACCTGTCCTTTTGGTACCTTCGCTTACAGAAGGATGCCTTTTGGACTTTGTAATGTGCCAGCCACTTTTCAGAGGTGTATGTATGCCATATTCTCTGATATGATTGACAAGTTTTTGGAGATTTTTATGGATGATTTTTCTTTCTATGGGGACAGCTTTGGCCAGTGTTTACAACACCTCAGCCTAGTTTTGCAAAGATGTGAGGAAACCAATTTGGTTTTAAGCTGGGAAAAGAGCCACTTCATGGTAACACAAGGCATTGTGTTGGGCCATGTAGTCTCTAAAGAAGGGCTTGAGGTAGACAAGGCCAAAGTGGACCTCATTGCCAATTTGCCCCCTCCAAAAACAGTCAAGCAAATCAGAACTTTCCTGGGGCATGCGGGATTTTATAGGAGGTTCATTAAGGACTTCAGCAAAATTGCTAAGCCATTGTGCCACCTGCTTTGCCAGGATGTGCCCTTTGACTTTTCGGCTGACTGTCTTAAGGCTTTTGAAACATTGAAAATTTGCCTCACCTTTGCTCCTGTACTCCAAACACCAGACTAACCCTACCTTTTGAGCTAATGTGTGATGCATCAGACATGGCAATAGGTGCTGTTTTGGGCCAACGAAAAGATAAACTGCCTGTGGTCATTGCTTATATAAGCAAATCACTTGCTGAAGCTCAGCTGAACTATACCACAACTGAGAAAGAGCTTCTAGCAGTGGTTTACGCTGTTGACAAATTTAGAGCCTACCTACTAGGATCTAAAACTGTAATCTTCACTGGCCATTCGACATTAAAGTACCTATTGTCCAAGAGAGATGCTAAGCCTAGGCTGATTAGATGGATACTCCTGCTATAGGAGTTTGACATCGAAATCAAGGACAAAAAGGGTGTGGAGAATGTGGTGGCTGACCACTTGTCCATAATTATCTTGGAGAAATGCCTGGATGGCCCTGCAAATGATGCCTTCCCTGATGAGCAATTATTTGCCATCCAATCCTTAGTCCCTTGGTTTGCACACATTGTCAATTATCTAGTTATAGGAAAGATTCCTCCCCACTGGACCAAAATGGATAAAGACCTGTTCTTCTCAAGGGTCAAGTATTTTTTCTGAGAGGAACCTTGCCTATACAAGTACTGTGCCGACCAGATCATCCGAAGATATGTTCCCGAAAGTGATATCTCCAGTATTCTGGCCATGTGCCATGAAAATGCCTATGGAGGCCACTTTAGTGGGAGAAAAATAGCTGACAAGGTCCTACAGTGTGGTTTTTACTGGCCATCCTTATTCAAGGATGCATACACACACTGCAAGGCATGTGAGAGATGTCAGAAATTAGGAGAGTTGTCCAAAAGAAATTCAATGCCTTTACAACCCATCCTTGTTGTAGAACTGTTTGATGTATGGGGAATTGACTTCATGGGTCCCTTTCCTCCCTCTAATGGTTACCATTTCATCTTAGTGGCAGTGGACTATGTTTCCAAATGGGTAGAAGCCATTATCACAAGAACCAATGATAACCAGGTGGTCCTCAGATTTGTAAAGCACAACATTTTCTCAAGATTTGGAACCCCTAGAGCTATTATCAGTGATGGGGGTAGCCATTTCTGCAATAGGAATTTCGAGAGCTTGCTCAAGAAATATTATGTGACCCATATGATTGCTACTCCCTACCACCCACAAACAAGTGGGCAAGTTGAAATTTCTAATAGGGAGATCAAGCACATCCTTGAGAAAACAGTTAGGATTGACAGGAAAGATTGGGCTGAGAAACTGGACGATGCACTGTGGGCCTATAGGGCTGCCTATAAGACTCCCATTGGAATGCCCCCATTCAGACTGGTCTATGGCAAGGCCTGCCATCTCCTAGTAGAGTTAGAACACAGGGCCTATTGGGCCATTAAGAATTTGAACATGGACCTAACTTCTGCTGGTCATCACAGGTCATTACAGCAGTCGGAATTGGAGGAGCTGAGGATGGATGCTTACACCAATGCCAGGTTCTACAAGGAACGGGCTAAAGCTTTCTTTGACAAGGGCTTGCTAAGAAAAAGCCTCGAACCGGGTGGTAAGGTTTGGTTATTCAACTCCAAAATAAAATTCTTTCCTGGCAAATTAAAATCCAGATGGGATGGTCCCTATGTTGTCGTGAATGTTTCCCCATCTGGTGCTGCGGAAGTCATGGATCCCAAATCTGGGAGGACCTTCAAAGTGAATGGTTAGAGGCTTAAGCCTTCCATTGAACAACCTGCTGATCCTATGAGCACTATTCATTTTCATGGGACCCCTACATCTACCTGACCCGCAGTTGTGTCCATGTTGTACTATACTACTTTTGTTTCTACCTTAAGTTTTGGAAAATTTTAGGGGTTATGTGGAGTTTGATATTGTTGAGCTTGATAGAGTTTATGTGGGATTGGTATGATTTATTCTTATTCTTCTGTGAATTGTTGATTTGGCCCTCGCGCATTCCAAATTGTGATTTGGGAAGACTCACGCAATTCGCATAGACCATTTCTTTCGCTGTCGTGAGTTTCAATGCTGTAGAATCTCTCGTGCACTTCCAGCTCTAACTCCCATAATCACGCGATTCTGATTTCTCATGATTCCCTTACCCAGCTGCGCGAGTCTAATGCATTTGTCATTTCCCATGCTGACTGCTGGGACTTGACGTTTCCTAACTCACTCTCAATTAATTACGACGACTTGGATGCTATTCAACCGTTTCATCTTCCACCATCCTCGCCTTTAAATACACAGGGAGGCCCTGTTCATCTTCATCACATCCTATCTCCTCTCACCCTAGCGGTCCTTCCCTAATCCTAATCATGGTAGATGACAAGCCGGACGCACTGCCTAACAAGTTTTACCCGATGTGGTTGGACCCGCCGCCCCCTAAAGAGCCGGATCCCCTCCAACCCCTCTAAGATGAATACGAGGAGGTTCTGCAAATCCTTTCCAAGGAGGAGGAGGAAAAGCTTCAGCCGCAGAAGAAGAAGCAAAAGACAGAGCCATCCCCTGCCCCCTCCACTCCACCCCCTCCCCCACCTTCTCAACCCCCTCACCCCTGATCTCTCTCTCCTTCCCTCCTCCGTTTTTGTAATTTTCTTTTACTCTTAATGAAAATTTCCTTTTCTGATATGCTGTACAGTTTTCTATTCTTGGGTACTTTATTTCTTGTTCTCGTCTTTTCTGCTGTAATAACTCTGTTACACAGACACCTTTGAACCAGTGAGGACACTGCTCCTCATAGGTTTGGGGGTATGGCAGGCAGACCCTGCCAATGGAATAGTTAACATAAGTGCAGCAGACTCATCTGAGTAATATGGAAATGGATCTATGTTCACTTAAGAATCATGCAAATAAGAAAGTTAATATTTCTGCAAACTTTAGACAGTATAAACTTCTAATATTCCACATTTCCATGATAATATCACCAAGGAAACCTACTTGTATCAGCACTTAGTGAATCATTAGAGAGAGAAAAAGGTAAGGACATACTTGAAAGTTCAAAGGATGACCACAACCAGTGAGAATTGGGCCTACAAAATTTTTCTATTCTTTGAGGAGTAACTAAGACATTTCTTTTAGTTCTAAGGACTGGCTGAGTCACTGTGCTCACTAGAAGTTAGGTAACTCCAAGTTGAAACAACTGACAGTACTAATGAGACCTAGGAAAGGATCAAGGCCTTCTCTTGGACAGTTTGAGCCTAAAAAGACCAATCCTAAAGCAACTGCCCTTGTCCATACCCCCCTTTGAGCTTTAAATCCTAAATTTCTTCAAAATACACACAGTACTTGAACCTGAACCTATGAACCTGATTCAACCTACCCTCACTCTGAGAATTCAGAAGGTAAAGGAGAAAGAGTTGAAGATGGACTAGCTATGGTCAACATTAGGTGAATGGAGAAGAAGGATCTCAAAAATCTGGCAGTATGGTAACTGAGAACATGGTGACATTTTTGAAAAGCAAAAACAAAATAAAAAGAAGGAAACTCCAGTAAAAAGAAACATAAATAATAATGAAGAGGAATAAGAGAGAAGTCAAGAGGAACTTTCATTGAAAAATCTAAATCAATAAGAGAAACTGATCACTTCAAATCGGAAAATCTCAAAGAAGATGAAGGGAGCTGAAGTATGGAAGGTGAAGTCATGAACCACCCCTGTGACCTATTGATTTCTCAAATTGGAACCCCTTTTCAACCTTCCATTCTTTTTAACCCTACTCCATAAGTCACATTACAGCCCAGTTAAAAGCCCTTATGATCCAAAGTTGAGTGAGCTGTCATGTGAAGATAAGGAATTATCCAATCTATGGTGAGGAACTGCCAATGATGTCAGCACTTAAGAGCTCTGCCTATGCTCATGCTTACAAACCCATTTGGGGGATGTAACTGCTCTTGAGCCAGTGAGAAAATGAACCCCTCAACAAAACCTTTATGAGCGTATGCCCTGCAAAGTTTGTGGGTCTGAACTTGAATGTATTATTTATGACCTATAACTGATGAGCTCAGTGCTGGCACACACTTGTGCAGTTTTTGGTGGTTGTAAACTGATTGGAAGTGTTGTGCATTCATGAGAAGTTTATGCTATCTAAATCTTTGTGCAATCAATGGATTAAAATTCTTTTATCTGTATTGATTCAAGAGTAAACTAAATCTGATTCCTTGACTGCTCATTTAATGATACTGCACTCTTGTTAGCTGTTTCACTAAGAAGTTTGTGGGCGTCTTCACTGAAAACCCTCAGGAGACTTCACTCCTCCACTAGGGATCACCTAGGGGTTTAAAAGGCTTGGTATATATGCTAAATGCATCCGTGCTCCCTACGAAAGTGGCATTTAATTTTTAGAGTAGATTTAATGTAGCTTAGCCAAGGGACTAGCAAAGATTAGGTTTGGGGGTGTATTAAAGCCTGAAAAGTACCACTTTTCACCCCTTAACCTTTGATTAGACCCTTAGCCACCTAATAAGTTCTTGTTAAGTATTTTGTGTAGGTAATAATCAGCAGTGAAATAAGGCTAGGAATCCTGTTAAGGAGCCTGCTTTGGCACCATAAATCCCTCAGAAGAATGAACTCTGAATCCAGACCTGAAATGAGCCTCGCGCAGCTGACCCAAGCTTTAGAGGATTCAGGAGAAATATGCCTCGCGCAGTTCAACTGAGCTTCCCAAGACTTTATAGCAACCTCTCGCGCAAATGAGTGACTGAAGAGCTTCAGAAACTCAAACTCGCACAACTCTCGTGAAGCTTAAGAGTAGAACACATCGCGCAGTTCAAAGCAGACCTCTCTCAATCTCGCACAGTTCGCTCAGAACGACTGAGGAGAGAGAGCTTCAGAAGATTCCTCACGCAGCTGTCACGCAGTCGCCGCGGGATGCAATTATTAGAAGAACTCCTTGCATAGTTCTCACGCCATTCAAGAAGAAAACATCCTTGCTAAGGTAAAGCCATTCTCGCGAAGATCAGCCTAGCAAAGACAGAGCAACCTCGCGACTGCTTGAACTTCAACCTCGCGACATCTGAGACTGTGTTTTCTACTCAACCTCACGAAGCCCAACCCAGCGAGAGCGCAATTCTCTACCGCGCGACTGCCTGAAGAGCAAACCAAGGCAACCTCGCGACGGCTGAAGCTTCAATGTCAAATCATCCTAGCGAAGAGCAAAGAGCTACCACGCGATAAGTCTAGGAAACTACAGCTACCTAGCGAAGCTCTGAACCTAAACTTCCATCTCTTAAGCAGAGGACCTTCTGGAAATTTCCAGTGATTAGGGCACACACTCCCATGCTCAAATCTTCATGCACGCACCCCGAGGCATCCAAGGATCACTGTTAGGCCACGTGGCATCGTTAAAATTAGGGTTTCCTAACCCTAATACGCCGCAACCGCACTGCTATATAAACCCATACCTAGCTTAGGTTTAGGTATCTGGGAACACATCTCATATCGTTTTTCTTTTCTCTTTCTTTTTAGCTGTAAGTAATTTTTATTTTCTCTTTTCCTTCTCTCCATAGTCCAACACTTGCTGGCTATGTCTCTGTATGTATTTTTGAACTAGATTAATGGAAGTTCTGTAATAGGATCTGTACTTTGTGGGATTGGTGTTTGTGTGTGAGATGCTCTGTGCAAGGCTGCTGCCTTGTGATCCGCCATTGCTTTGGCTGTGTTTCAAAGCAATGGAGGACTGATTCTAAGGGCCATTCAGATTCAAGTGACCTGTGTGTCTGGGCTATCATGGTCCTACAGCCTTAGCCCCACCACAGGACCCACTATATCTGAAATCCCCATGGGAGCTTGAGCTGGTAGCCTGGTGACCATGGTGGTAGCAGCGATATTCTTGTTTTGTTTTGGGCTTCGTGAGGAGGATAACCTTTGGGATAGTCTGTGACCATTTAAGTGGACAGATTATAGCCTTAGGGTGATTCTAATCCACTGATCCAAGATGGATCTTTCTTCTTTACACCTGAGCTTGTAGAAGCCTGGTGAGAGATTGTATAGAGGCAGACTCCCCTATATTTGTATAGATCCGCCATCAGGTGTTGGATCTGATCTGGTTATAGAGATTGTAGGCTGGTGACTGGACCATTGCAGCCCCACTCAAGCAATGGACAGCTAGATCGAAGGTTGTACTCAATCTCTTGCTGGTTCTATGTGTCTGGGCTATCATGGTCCTATACAGCCTTAGCCCCACATATAGAGCTTTAGAGATTGATGTTCCCTATGGATTCTTGAGTTGGTAGCCTGGATGAAATAGTGCCTGCAATGGTTTACTTGTTGTGTTTTGACCCATCCCTGGATAGTGGCTCCCCTATGGGATAATCTGTGACCATTTGAGTGGACAGGTTATAGCCTTAAGGGTGGAATCATGGCAGAGTGATGGGTTGGATCCTTTCTCCTCAGTGGTGATAATGTAGCCCCTGGACAGGATTTCTATAACATCAGATCTGAATCTGAGTTACAAAACTTCTCTGATCTTGGCTCCATAACATACTTCTCACCCTTTTTTATTTATTTTCCACACTCCATCCATCCTCTCAACCCTTTATGTAGTTTAGATATTAGAATACTTAGAATAAGTGACCTTAAATTCCCCTCATTTTAGGACTGCCAGATCTGTAGTCAGATCTGGAGGGACTACTAGAGATGGCTCCTTTGGAACTGTAGATCACCTTTCCCTGTGGGACAAACTCTTATCAAAACTTGCTACAATGGACCCTGTATCTTGCAGGTCTAGGATTTCTTAGTTGTGCTGATTCCATCTCTTGTTTTACTCTTTTTTTGATTTTTAAATGACTTTCACCACCAACCAATAATGTAAGCACACACTCAGAATCCGCCAACACCTGGAAATCCGTGCCATCAGGATCATGCTCTGGATGATCCCCAGGACAAATCAAAGAGTGTCTGCTCGTCTAGCGGAAATCAGAGTAGACATTGTCCAGTAGTGGCAGATCGAGTCATCATATAAGGCTTGTAAAATAAAATAAAATAATAACAAAGCATCTATATAAAGACAAAGAATATACATTCCCAAAAAGGAACCAAGAAAAACCACTGGTGATGGACCTCCATCACCCAAACAATGGTTCCTGATAGTGGTTCCTATAGAATGTATAATAATACAAATAAAAACATCTACAAAAAGTAAATACAGAAAGTGGCCACCAGGCACACGATAATCCAGAGTATCATACAAAAATCCCAAAATAAAAGACTCAAGTACCCAGGCTACGGATAAAAATCGCACTCGACGCTGCCTCTCCTCATCCTCACCGGATCAGTCGGTAATCGTAATCGCCTCTCGGCAGCTCTAGCCTCAGAACCTATAATTATAATAGAAAATAGGGTGAGCTACATCTAAGCTCAATAGAAGAATCCCAACTAAAAATATATTGAATATGCAAGACATGATATCTCAAAGCAGGAAATCAAATCAGAACATGCAGACAGGGAAAAATCAGATCAATTACTTAGCTTTTAAACAAGAATGACTGCCATGCATGGTTTTAATCTGTGACTTAATTTCTATATATTTTTCTAACTTAATAAACTCCCGTGAATATATAACATGGAGCAATCAGGAATCTACCGATAGGAAACCCCAACCAATCGTCCTTCACATGAACAATTTCAGGGTGCAACAATGCCTCATCTATGGAGTGTAATTGTGCCGAGGGATTAACAAGTGTGCCAGGCACGGATATACCGCCGAGTCGGTGGGGATTATCTGGTTAAATCATAACATCACATACACACATAGACCTCACAAATCAGATAGCAGAAATCAGGAGCAGGATTCAGAATATCAAAGCAGGAAACAAATGAGAGATTTATGATATGTAAACATGCTTGTTAAAAATAGAAATCAGGGTGCAGATATGAAAGAATCATGAAATCATAGTAAAATATATTTTAGGTTGGATTTCCCCTACCTCAGGTCAGACCTTTCTAAGCAAATCCAAAACTTTTTTGAATGTCAAGGTCTGATCCTAGACCATAACTATAGTACACTAGGTGTCAGGTATGTCAGACCATTAGCTGGCACGGTGTCCAGTAGCGTTCAATTCTCAAAAATAAAACAGACAGAAAATAGGGGTGATTGATCGATCAACACCTTGATTGATCGATCAATCTTCCTTCTTGATTGATCAATGACCTCATTGATCGATCAATCCTCTCCAAATACTCCCAGGTAACAGGTTAATTGATCGATCAATAGCCTCTATTGATCGATCACCTCCTCTCATTGATCAATCAATGCTTCAATTGATCGATCAATAGCTCCTTACTCTTCACACTTGACAGAGGAAAAATTGATCGATCACTAGCTTAGTTGATCGATCACCAACCTAAGTTTTCAAATTTCCCTCTTCCCGTTCTCATTCTCACTTTATACAGATTGATCGATCAATGCCCTTATTGATCTATCAATTCATGCCAGTGATCGATCAATATCCTTTTTGATCGATCAATCTTTACCATTGATCGATCATACTCTCTGTGATCAATCAATCCTCATAATTGATCGATCAATTAGCAAATTGATCGATCAATGCCTCTCGAGCACCGAACTTTCAGAAAACCAACTCTACTGTTCCCTCTTTATTTTTATACAAATTGATCGATCAATGCTTCTCATTGATCGATCAACCCAGTATTGATCGATCAATCTTTAGGATTGATCGATCAATAATGACAGTTCCACTGTCATTAATGGAGGTCACTCCTTTGACCCATTTTCAACCCCTTTTTCATTAATGGCTTCTAACCATCTCTACACACACAAACACAGTATAAGGGACTTTAATCTTGCCCTTCTTAAATGCAAAGGCTCACCTCTATTTGGGCCCTTTCAGGGTCTCGGCAAACGAGATCCAGAGAGGTTTTCAGATCCGGGATTGGGGATTCATCACCCCCTTTACTCGGGAATGGCAATTTGCGGCTCCGTTTCGACACGTAGCGGCAACACACCTTCTTGTCGATCCGACACGACGTACTAACGTCGATTTCTCATTCTCAAATCAAGTGATTGCTAATCTATGTTCTCTCACACACGTTTCTTTGAAGAACCAACTAAACCTTCTTCTCCTAGCTTATGGTTTATCAGATACAGAAACAAGAAGAAAGAGGAGGTGGAAGATGAACATCCCAGATACCCCCTTCCTTCTCTTATAAGCTAATGACTTGAAATATCTCTGATATTTTAGTTTCCTCTAAATTTAAACTTCGGTGTGGAGCACAAACACGGTCGCTACGGCGTAACACGCCGTATCAATGTCCTACAAGACTCAGACTTAAGCGAGAAGTCACACATGACTTCACCTACATGCGGATTAATATTATTTCTAATAATATTAATTTAAAAAAATTTAAATATGTCTCGATTTCTGTGTTAGGCATGCATATCGAAATAGTCAGGTTCTTGTTCAGAATTTTAGGGTCGTTACATTATCCCCCCCTTAGGAATGTTCGTCTTCAAAAATGCCAGGGAGGTCGTAGGAGATGCAGGGAGTAAAACTAGCAGGCGAGCATAGCAAACAAGAATCAAAATGTATGCAGACAGAAGTTTTAGATGGAATGCAGAATAAGTAAACTATACAGATATAATGATGAAAAAAAAAACATGTAATAACATAGTGAATACCTGCAGGGATGGCGGATGATCCGGCCTCGTCAGGGGCAGGTCGACAGGGGCGGGGTGGTGGTGTACGGTAGTCACGAGGATCCATCGTATGCTGACGGGCGTGAGCAATCATCAATGTAGACGTGGTGGTGTATAAGTGTTGCATGACGAGCTCGTGCATGCCCTCATGGTAATCCAACCGACGATGAATCTGTCACTGGAATGCCTCCATCCCATCCAACCGCTCGTGTATACACCGGTTACCCTCCACAAGCTCACGAAGCATCGCTGCGACGTCCACTGAGTAAGGAGGAGGGGGATGTGAGGTAGTGGGACGAGGTGGCCGACATGGTGTCGTGGGGACAGGGCGAGTAGACACCTCTGGCGGAGGTGGCTGATCAAGTGGTGCCTGCCCCTCTCCAAGTACGTGCTCGGCGGGCGCAGCACCCTCTGCAATGGCAGGCTCAACGGCTCCCTCCTCTCCCTCTGGTAACCGCCTGACTAGGAGGTTGTAACTCTTGGTCCAGTCCTTGAGGTGGAAGACCTTCGTGTTGTTGACCATCCGTGGTTCACTGGGAGCCAAACTATACGCCTCGCGTAGAGCAACGTATTGCTCCACCATCTTTGTAATCAAGCGAGCGTAGGGAATCTGTTTCTTAACCCCAGTCTTTATCTTCTCTGACATCAGGTCCTTGGCATTTAAGATGCCATCAATTACCAAATCTGCCACAGAGAACAAACGGTTCTCAAAAGTAGAAAAGAAGGTTTGTTGCACAACGCCAGTCCGTGAGGACTTGTGTAAGAATGGGTTGAGTGCACACTTGATATAGGTATCAAGCATCCACAATTGGTCAGGTAACTGGGTCCGGTTGATGGATTGCCCTTTCCCATGTTGACCTTGGGTCATCTTGGTGACCACGCCAGGAAAAGGGACGTTTTTAATGTATGGGGGCCCCAATAAATTAGTTTCAATGTAGACCGACGTGCACTGCAGGGCAGTCGGTACACGAAACTGGTTAAACTTGTACTCAAACCCATCAATCGAAGTGATGAGTCGATGTCGACTATCACCCCAACGAAGGTTTTAGAAAAAGAGCCTCACGATCCGGGGGCAATAATGATCGTGGAATTGCTCGAGTAGGGGTTTCAACCCGAGCTTTTGAATGTATCCCATGGGCTAAACCATCTCGGGCCGATCCTCATAAAGTGTAGAGGCGAATACATACTCGGGGAAGAAGGTTTTGGAAGTCCACCATGGGTTGGGGACTTCGCACTCAATTTGGGTCGGTACGGGGTTTTGGACCGGTGGAACCACGCCCGCAATAGGTGCCACGGGTGGCACGACAGGTTGGGGAATGGGTTCGGGGGGTGGTACCGAAGCATGAACTCGAGACATTGGAGTCTTACGCGAAGCGTTCTTCGTTTGCGGTCCCATGGTTCAAAAGCAAAATTGCGGAAAGAAAAAACCTCAAGAAGACTAAAAGGAAGGTTTTACTGATCGAATGGAGTGAAATCTACGCGAATCACGCAGAAGAAGAAGTCGAATGACCGGAAAACACGTCGGAAGGAAGGTGGAACGATAGGAATTGAAAACCTCTTGATCGATCAATCGCTCGCGCCTCACAAATGAGCATTTGAAAAACCCAAACGCCACTTAAAACCCTAGGATTGATATATCAATGCTCTTATTGATCGATCAATAGAGCATTTAAAAAGCCCTAACCCGATACATTGATTGATCAATCACTCACTGTTGATCGATCAATGACACATGAATTGATCGATCAATACCCTATGTTGATCGATCAATTGCCCTCATTGATCGATCAACCAACCTTGGTGATCGATCAATACATCCAAAATTGATCGATCAATATCGAAATTGATTGATATATCAATAGATTTTAAACCCAATAAGCTAACTAGTGTTGATCGATCAATGCACTTATTGATCGATCAAATATCAAAGGTGATCGATCAATACCTAAATTGATCGACCAATCATGTTAGGAAGGAATTTGTTAATATAGATGTCTTTAGTTTATTAATGCGGATGAACCGCATGACAAGAATGAAGGCGTACCGTACCCTACATACGACACTCGTACAAGTAAGGCATGCACGCACAATAATGAATGTAAACCGACCCGTGAAAGTACCTTCGACGTCAGGTAAACAAATGCGGGTACTGCTCGCGAATCTCAGTTGCTCTCTCCCAAGTAGCTTCGAAAGCTGAATGATTTCTCTACTTTACAAGTACTAGTGGAATCAACTTGGTTTGCAAAACTTGATCTCTATGATCCAAAATCGCTATCGGTTCCTCAATCACCGCCAGGTCCTCTTGCAACTCAATCGGCTGGAAATCCAAGACGTGAGTCGGGTCGCGCACGTATCGTCGTAACATGGAAACATGAAAACCGTTATGCATGCTTGCCAACTGCGGTGGCAAAGCAATCCGATAAGCGACTTTGCCAACCCGTCCGAGTACCTCAAAGGGGCCGATATATCGAGGACTCAACTTTCCTCTCTTCCCGAAGCGTATAACGCCCTTGGTTGGTGAGATCTTCACAAAGACCTTGTCTCCGACCTAAAAACAATGGTTAATTCTATAGCTAATCATTTTAACTAGGAAATAGTAAATTTCTCGAACGCATCTAAGTATACCTAAAACTTGACGTGCGTTCGATAGAGATCGGCATAGCTCTTTTGGCGACTTTGAGCAACCCTCAATCTTTCGCAGATCAACTGAACTGTCTCGGTTGTACTGTCCACGATATCAGGTCCCAAAACAAGCTTCTCACCGACTTCTTCCCAATTCAAAGGAGATATACATCGTCGTCCATACAAGGCTTAATAAGGCGCCATCCCAATACTTGACTGATAGCTGTTATTGTAAGTGAACTCGATCAAAGGTAAATGCTGATCCCATGAACCATGAAAGTCTAACATACACGCATGCAATATATCCTCTATGATCTGGTTCACTCTCTCAGTCTGCCCATCTGTCTGAGGATGAAATGCTGAGCTAAACTTTAATTTAGTACCCATGCCTTCTTGAAATCATCGCCAGAATTGTGACGTATAGAGCGGATCTCTATCACACACGATGCTGACTGGTATGCCATGCAACTGAAGTATCTCCTTCATGTACAGCTCTGTAAGCTTATTGGTTGTATACGTAGTCCGGTATTACAGAAAGTGTACAGACTTTGTCAGTCGATCTATAATGACCCAGATGGCATTGTTCTTTCTCAATGTGCTCAGCAATCTTAAGATAAAATTCATAGAAATGGCTTCCCATTTCCACTCTGGCACTGGTAACAGTTGTAATAACCCTGTTGGATTCTGATGGTCTACTTTCACCTGCTGGCAGACCAAACACTGAGAAACATAATTCGCAATATCTTTCTTCAGTCCTCTCCACCAAAAACTTCGCGTGAGATCTTGGTACATCTTGGTACTCCCGGGATATATAGCATACGTAGACTTGTGCGTTTCCTCTAAAATCGTATCCTTCAGGCCCTTATTATCAGGTATGCACATCCCATATCTGAATAGCAAAGTACCATTATCCTTGAAGGAGAAATCAGGTCTGATCCCGTAGATCACATCTTTTCTAATGTCCATAAGTTCATCATCAATCATCTGGAGCTTACGCACGTTATCAAATAATGTGGGCCGTATCACAATAGTAGCCATCAATGCCCCTGAACCTCTAACGTCTATTAGTGTATCGCACAAGGCCAGGTCCTCAAGTAGATGCCACCTCTGTACTCTAATGATAAGATGTGACAACTGAGCTGAAGACTTCCTGCTCAAAGCATCCGCCACAACATTGACCTTCCCAGGGTGATACTGGGTGGAACAATCGTAATCCTTTAAGAACTCCATCCATCTGTGCTGTCGCATGTTCAAGTCCTTCTGGGTAAACAGATACTTGAGGCTTTTGTGGTCAGTGATTATGTCAAATGTCTTACCATATAAGTAGTGCCTCCATATTTTCAGAGCAAAAATTACCGCTGCCAATTCCAAATCATGCGTTGGATAATTCTTCTAGTGTTCCTTGAGCTGTCTAGAACAGTACGTGATAACCTTTTTATGCTGGTTGAGGACACAATCCAAACCACTGTAAGATGCATCACTGTATATAGCAAAACCTCCTCTGCTAGAAGGTATAGCTAGCACTGGGGCTGTAGTTAGACGCGCATTGAGTTCTTGAAAACTAGGGGTGTTATCGGGTCGGTTCGGGTCGGTTTTGGGGCAAAACTGAAACCGAACTGATAACTATTAGTTTCTATTTTATGAAATCGAACTCGAACTGATAAGGTTCGGCCAGTTTTTGGTTTTTAAATCTCAAATTTCAACTTTTTATTATTAGGAAGCCAATTAGGTTGCCAATTCATAAGAAAGTGTGCGAACTAATTTTGCAAGATCTTACCAGGGTAATTGTGTATTGCTTGCATTTCAGATCTTAGCAATTCCTCTTTAGCATATAAAGCATGATTGTGAATATTATCTTTCTCCCGCTCTTCAACTCTAACATTCACCTCAACTACCTACAAAAGTCAGGGGTAGTTGTTGACAACATATGATGAATAGGAATATCCACTATCAATCCTTATATCATAAAAAGCAATAGAAAGTATGATCAAATTCAGGGTACTGACTATTGAGCCACAGACAAAATCTGAACTTTGAGTGCTCTATCTCCATATATATAGGCAATATATTTTTAAAGAAGCAGCCATGATTTTACAACATATAAGGGAAAATAGGAAATATATGTTTAAGCAATTTCCTCTAGAAATTTAATAGGAAATGATACAATTATGAACAACTAACTCCTGTTTATACAAAGAAAATAAACTGATAAAAAAGATTAGAAAAGTTAGTATAGGGCATTTGAATAGTGTAATCTAATTAAACTAAAGAAATATATTTTGAAGGAAATACTAAATAGTATAATCTAAATAAACTATAAATCAACAAAGAAATAAATTAAAATCGACACAAGACCACCTATTAAATTATAAATCAACAAAGATTTAATTAATACTTTCATATAGTCTATATCCCATCCATTTGAATCACAAAAACAAGAGCAAAAAATAAAGTCACGAAACACGACATAAGTATTCTATTAAACCCATCACGGAAGATCTAGAGGGAGAAAATAATCCCAAAACAAATCATCTTCTCCTCTTAAAAGATTGAGAAAATAATCCCAAAGCAAAACATCTTCTCCTGCTAAAAGAGTGAAATCTAATTATCTATACTCTCTAGTCTCTACTCTTCAGAGGCCAAATGCCTAGGCACCAACTGCTCACTCTCTCTGTTTCTTTGTGGGCCTACAAAGTAAAAAAATGACATATATAACAAGATGCAATGTGCAAATTTATAAATAATTAAATATATAAAACAAAAGTAAAATATATCTTACACTTACATTCGCCACTCATCAGTAAATCTATATATCCAAATCTATATCCTCACCAACTATGGGTGTGAGATTGGATCCACTTGCTTCCTCTAAAAGTTCTACAAGAGAAACAAAAAGAGAACAAAAGAGACTAATAAGCACTAAAGCAAGACAAAATGTTAAACTAAATAAATAAATGACACACACAATAAATTAAAATATACTTGACGCAAGCTTATCATATTCTTCTACCTCATCCATCGCATTCCGAAGGCTTATCGGAGAAGAAGACGAGCGAATCTAATTTTGCCCACAAATGAGGGCTTCAACCATTTTTGGGGATAGGGAACTCCGAAAAGGCTCAAGAATACGACCAGCAGTGCTAAATACCGACTCAGAGGCAATAGTAGATACAGGGATAGCAAGAACGTGTGTGCAAGTTTGGAGAGCACACGATACTTAATGGAGTTAATCTTCCACCAACTTAGTATATCGAAACGATCAATTTTTTCCTCACAACCCTCTGCTAAATATCTTTCTTCTTCGAATTTATTTTCCATTGAATTCCCTTCTTGTAAGTGTCTCCTAAATTGAGACATCCTCGACAATCTCACAAAGGTAGAACCACTATTAGCATTCGTTCCCTCTGATTGTTGACTACCCCTTTGCTCTTCTCTGTTTGTTTCATTTTTCACGTAATACTCATATAGATGAACAAATGCATTTTTTACTTTTGCAATCATTTCTGTCGCCTTCTCATGAGAATACATTCCTTTGAAACAAAAGGAAAGACATCCTAATTTATATCGCGGGTCAAGAATCAATGCGACAAACAATAACAAATTCATGTTATTTATATTTCCCCAATATTTTTCAAACATACTTTTCATATCTTCTGCCATTCTTTTTAGAAGAAAAGAGTCTTCATTACGGTTACACTCTTCATTGAGGGTGTCTTGGATTGTAGTTAACTCATTGAAGAAAGAATTGCTACTAACATGATTGGATCCTGAGAAACGTAAGGTCGCTTCATAAAAAAGATGAAGAAATTTTGAAAATAACCTTACTTTTTCCCAATCATCGGAATCGGGTGGCCCCAAAGCTTTTTTAGTTGCTCTCTTTCCTCTTCCGTCATTCCCATCCTCATTCTCAATCTCCTCTGTAAGGGTTCTTAAAAATTGTGGATCTTCTTCCTCTAAGCGTTCAAAAGCCTTTTGATATTTTTCAGCCCTCTCCAACATATGATATGTAGAATTCCATCTTGTTGTTACATCAAGTGCTACATGATGTTCATACTTAATTTTTTCTAACCCCACACAATGCTTAAATATTCTCGCTCTTTGTGGAGAGGATCTAACATATCTTACCGCATTTCTCACCTTGGTTATAGAATCGTCTACATCTTTTAACCCTTCACGTACAACGAGGTTCAAAATATGAGCACAACATCTCATATGTAAGAACTCATGCTCCAAAATCGTCCATTTTCTATTCTTTGTCTTTCTCTTTATAAATTGAATCAACCCATTATTAGAGCTCGCATTATCAACGGTTATAGTAAGAATTTTATCAATTCCCCAATCAAGCAAGCATGCCTCAACTTCCTTCCCTAGAATCTCATCCTTGTGACTTTCTACTTGAATGAAATTGAGGATTCTTTTGTGCATTTTCCACTCACTATCTATAAAATGAGCTGTTAGACACATATAGTTGATATTCTGTAAGGAAGTCCATGTATCCGTAGTAAGGCAAATTTGATCTGCTTTGAGGGAATTCTTCAATTTTTTTTTTTTCTCACTGAAAAAGACATTAAGACACTCTCTCGCAATCGTGGTGCGACAAGGGATTTTTGTCCACTTAGGACAAGCAAGGAGCATAAACCTTCTAAATCCCTCTCCCTCTACGAATATAAAGGGTAATTCATCCATAATCAATATTTCCGCCAATGACTTTTTAAGATCATCGGCCTTAAAAGCAACCGCCACTATCTCCTTCCCTTTGCTCTCTCCATTTTCATCCTTTATAGAATTGAACGCTAGAGTTGATTGATTCTTATCCACGGGTTTATGGGGAAACTTATCACAATGCTTTAATAAGTGATTCTTCATTGTCCCGATCCCATTTTCCTTAGAATGACATGCAAAGTCTTTTCGACACCAATTACATTTAGCTTTTAGAGGAACCTCTTCTAACTCATCTTCATATTCTATAATTGTGAAGTTTTTCCAAACGATTGACCTTTTTTTTCTAGTAGTCTTAGATATCTTTGGTTTCATAGACGGAATATTTTGGATGCTTCCACTTGCATCCTCATTTCTATCGATAAAAAAAAATATTACAACAAAACAGATAACATCAATGCTAAAGTAAGTTTTACTTTGGAAGTTTCAGGACCCAACAAAAAAAAATAAAAAATCAAACAAGAGATCTAGAAAAATAGTTATCATAAAGGAATATTGAAAGCACTGAAAAAAGAATCTCGACTACATAAAATTGGAACATGTGAAAGTCAAGATTCTCTATTATTTAATGGATTCAAATAGGGCTTGTTTGATTGCACATATCAGCAAACACGTTTCAGCCCTAATACACCATGATGCAGCCCCAAATCGCTACATTCCGGTGCCAGATCAAATTCCAAGTGACACCTAAAATTACACCCGTTTTGGATTATTTTTAGTTTCAAAATTTATTTTTTAACTGTTTTGGCCCTCTCCCGAGTCAAAGAAGATAACACCAAAACAATTCGGTGTATTAGATTGGGCACCTTTGACCACATTTTCAACATAAGATATATATCAGATGAAGCCCAAATTTTTAGAATGGCTATTGACCATTCTGGCAACTTGGACATCAGGGGCACAAAGGATCGCTAATTATATATTATAATTAATTTTAATACTATAGATTCCCACAGAAAGCTAAAGCAAACTTAAGTAAAAAATTTATACTTAATGCCCTATCATTCCTATCAAAATCAATTCATTTTACCTGGCACCATAACCAAGTCTCTATCCGACAGAAAGCTAAAGCAAACTTAAGCAAATGACTATAAAATGGGAAGCCACTCTAAATGCATCTACCACCACAACTATAATCAATCCTTTGTACAACTTTCAGTTATGCCTTTCCCATTTTTGCAGGGCTTTACAAAGATTAAGAGCTCAATGAATGGAAAGTTGATAAATGTAGGATTAGATTTAACATCTTCAAGTGAAATCCTACAGATTGAATATTTTTAAGGTTTAACAAAGATCTGGACAGAGAGGAAGAGAGGAAGAGAGAGAGAGGAACATATAGAGAGGAAGAGAGAGATCTAGACAGAGAAAGAGAGTAGAATACTAACTGTGGGCTGTGGTAGAGACTGGAGAGTGCAGTCTTTGGAGTGTGATGGCGTGGCGCTGGAGACAGACGACGATGGATGTTGGAGAAGAAGGCAAGCTCAAAGCTGAATAGGGTAGTCGTCGGTGCTTTGTAGAAGGTAATAGATTTAGGGCTTTTCCCTTTTATACTTAAGTTTTTAAAACAAGATTTTTTGTTTAGTACCTAATTTTTTAAGTTTTTGTATGTAGCACCACTATTGGTTTCTTATCGGTTCGGTTTCGGTTTTTTAACGTTAAAACTGAAACCAAACCGATAACTATCGGTTTCTATTTTTCAAAATCGAAACCAAACCGATATGTCCCAAAATCAAAATCGAACTGAAATTCGGGTCGGTTTGGTCCGTTCGGGTCGGTTTCTGCACAACCCTATTGGAAACTCTTCTCACACTGATCAGTCCAATCAAACTTAGCATTTTTCTTTGTGAGTTGAGTAAGCGGACTTGATAGCTTGGAGAACCCTTCTACGAATCGTCGGTAGTATCCTGCTAAACCAAGAAAACTACAGACTTCAGTTACTGTTCTCGGATGTTCGCAATTCACGACCGCTTCAATCTCGGTTGGGTCGACTGTTATACCTTTAGCAGAGATGATATGGCCCAAGAAACTAACTTGGTCCAGCCAAAACTCACACTTACTAAGCTTTGCATACAATTTGTGATCTCTGAGGGTTTGTAAAGTCATGTGCAGATGCCCTTCATGTTCCTCCTTTATCTTGGAATAGACAAGGATATCATCTACAAAGACAACTACGGACTTATCCAAGTGTGGTTTAAACACTCGGTTCATCAGGTCCATAAAAGACGTAGGAGTGTTCATCAATCCAAATGGCATAACCAAGAATTCATAGTGCCCATATCTGGTTCTAAACGTCGTCTTCTCGACATCTTCTGCTTTGACTCTTAGCTGATGATAACACGATCGCAAGTCAATCTTTGTAAAGAACCTTGCTCCTTGTAATTGATCAAACAGATCATCGATTCTAGGGAGCGGGTAACAATTCTTAATCGTCAACTTGTTCAACTGTCGATAGTCGATGCACAAATGCATTGAACCATCCTTCTTCCTGATAAATAGTACTGGTACTCCCCAAGGAGACACACTAGATCGAATGAACCCTTTTTCAAGCAGTTCTTGCAGTTGCTCCTTTAATTCTTGTAATTCTGCTGGAGCCATCCGATAAGGAGCCTTAGATACTGGTTTAGTACTCGGAACTAGATTTATTGCAAATTCAATCTCTCGAGCTGGTGGTAATCCTGGTAAATCCTCAGGAAATATATCGGGGAACTCACATGCAACTTGAATATCGGATATCACATTAGTCTCTTCCCATTGCTCTTGCAGAAAAGCCATATAGCCACTGCATCCACTCTTCATCATCCTTTCGGTTCGAATAGCTGATATCAACGGAGCTACCTTAGACTTCACCCTGAAGAATCTGAATGATTGTTCCTTTGGAGGGTGAAAAACTACAACCTTTCGAAGGCAATCGACGCTCGCATGGTAAGCAGATAGCCAGTCCATTCCAAGAATGATGTCAAACCCTTTCATATCTAGCAAAATTAAATCTGCCAGCGTCTCGTGATATTTTATCAACACAATCACTGATTTACACACTGTGACTGCATTCACTGAACTTCCCATAGGAATAGACACCGTCAATATGAACTCTAAGCGCTCAAGAGTGACGCTCAATTCTTTCGTAAATTGAGGCCTAACAAATGAGTGTGTAGAGCCTGGGTCTACCAAAACTCATGCTCGATGAAAACAAATATCACAATGCTGATATACTTTCAGCTCACCTATAATTCAGCCACACAATTAGATTAAGTGCTTATGATGTGTATGTGTAATGTGCATTATCAATATAAACATTTAATCAAAATAATTCTACTTTACTAATTTCCAGTCCATCCTACTATAGAATTAATCTTACTTTTAATTTTAATCATACCTTGAATGACATCATTTGATGTCAGAGCATCAATCGCGGTCACAGCATACGCTCGACCTTGAACCACAGGTCGAGAAGATCTCTGTGTAGACACTAATCTGGACCGCTCCTTGCTGTCTTTGCTCTCCTCTGGGCAGTTTCTAACCAAGTGGCCCATCTTGCCACACTTGAAGCACGCCCCTGTCTCCCTTCTGCACTCCTCCGTCTTGTGTGGCTTCCCACACTTTGCACATGTTACAGCTGGAGTGAATGAAGAGACCCTCGAAGATCCCTGCACTACTGACGCTCCGCTACCAGAAGAACCAGACGGTCGGAATGGTCTGGAAAATATAGGCACTGCTGCTCCCTGGTACGAACTCGGCCCTGAAGAAATTGCCGGTCGGGAATGAGTGGGGTATCTAGGAGGTCTAGCGAATCTCGCCCTCTTGTTTTGCTCAGGGTCCTGAGATTGCCCTTGAAAAGACCTCTCCCGGCTTTGCTTGTCTTTCCAAGCAAACTGCTTATGGTTTTCCTCCTCTGCTATGAGAGCCTTAACCATAACCCTCTCATATGTCTCCATTTCCCACATGGCGACATCTTTTTGTAGGCTTAGGCCGAGCTGAAATTTCCGTGCTCTCATTAGCTCAGTGGCTACATGCTGGGGTGCGAACCTAGCCAGTCGATCAAACTCAGCGCCGCACTCTCTTACTGACATCGCACCCTGCTTAAGCTCTATAAATTTCACCTCCCACTGGTGTCTCACTATTTTCGAAAAGTACTTGTTGTAAAATACTTTCGTGAACTCCTCCCAGGGCCATGAAGTGTGAGGAAACTCTCTCGTTCGATTTTAGGACACCGACTTCCACCAAGGTCCGGCATCACCATCCAATTTGAAAGTGGCCCAGTGCACTTTCTCCATCTCCTCTATCTAACCCTCTGCCTCTATGAGATCTGTCTCACTCGAGAAGTTAGGAGGTCTCATTCTCCTAAACTCCGCGAATCCCCTTGGCTGGTGAGGGGGCCTATCTGCCTACTGAGTCAGAGCAACTGTCTGCTGAGCGACGTTGGTAGCCAAAGCTTCCAACACCTGCTCCATTTTATTCTCATTGCCTCTTCTTCCTCCTCTCGGTCCTACCGGAACGATATTTTCACCTGATAGGAATCCCAATCCCCTAGATGTCCCAGCGACATCGAGAATGTCTTGCAAAGGAACCTCTCTCTGTCCTTCTCTGCCACCGCTGCGTCCGCCTCTGAACTTAGGGCCCATACTGATATATCATTGTGAAAACAATAACATCAATCAATACCTAGGTTGTAAAAATAATCCGACCTGAACCCGCAGTTCAACCTAAAGCTTAGGCTCTGATACCAACTGTGACAGTCCGAAATTTCTGTGCCCAGAAATCCGTGCCATCAGGATCATGCTCTGGATGATCCCCAGGACAAATCATAGTGTCTGCTCATCTAGCAAAAATAAGAGCAGACGCTGTCCAATAGTGGCAGATTGAGTCATCATATAAGGCTTATAAAATAAAAAAAAATAATAACAAAACATCTATATAAAGACAAAGAATATACATTCCCAAAAAGGAACCAAGAAGAACCACTGGTGATGAACCTCCATCACCCAAACAATGGCTCCTGATAGTGGTTCCTATAGAATGTATAATAATACAAATAAAAACATCTACAGAAAGTAAATACAGACAGTGGCCACCAGGCACACGATAATCCAGAGTATCATACAAAAATCCCAAAATAAAAGACTAAAGTACCCAGGCTATGGATAAAAATCGTTTGCCTGGACGTCAGTCTCCTCATCCTCAGCCTCTGGATCAGGCTGGTAATCAGAATCGCTCTCAGTGCCGGGAGCTCTAGCCTCAGAACCTATAATTATTATAGAAAATAGGGTGAGCTACATCTAAGCTCAATAGAAGAATCCCAACTAAAAATATATTGAATATGCAAGACATGATATCTCAAAGCAGGAAATCAAATCAGAACATGCAGACAGGGCAAAATCAGATCAATTACTTAGCTTTTAAACAAGAACGACTGCCATGCATGGTTTTAATCGGTGACTTAATTTCTATATATTTTTCTAACTTAATAAACTCCTGTGAATATATAACATGGAGCAATCAGGAATCTACCGATAGAAAACCCCAACCAATCGTCGTTCACATGAATAATTTTAGGGTGCAACAATGCCTCATCTATGGAGTGTAATTGTGCCGAGGGATTAACAAAGCAGATGCACAAGTGTGCCAGGCACGGATATATCGCCGAGTCGGTGGGGATCATTTGGTTAAATCATTAAATCACATACACATATAGATCTCACAAATCAGATAGCAGAAATCAGGAGCAGGTTTTAGAATATCAAAGCAGGAAACAAATAAGAGATTTATGATATGTAAACATGCTTATTAAAAATAGAAATCAGGGTGCAGATATGAAAGAATCATGAAATCATAATAAAAAATATTTTAGGTTGGATTTTCCCTACCTCAGGTCAGACCTTTCTAAGTAAATCCAAAGCTTTTCTGAACGTCAAGGTCTGATCCTAGACCATAAATATAGTACACTAGGTGTCAGGTATGTCAGACCATTAGCTGGCACGGTGCCCAGTAGCGTTCAATTCACAATAACAAAACAGGCAGATAACAGGGGTGATTGTTCGATCAACACCTTGATTGATCGATCAATGACCTCATTGATCGATCAATCCTCTCCAAATACTCTCAGGCAACAGGGTTAATTGATCGATCAATAGCCTCTATTGATCGATCACCTCCTCTCATTGATCGATCAATGCTTCAATTGATCGATCAATAGCTCTTTACTCTTCACACTTGACAGAGAAAAAATTGATCGATCACTAGCTTAGTTGATTAATCAATCTGTCTCATTGATCGATCAATGACCTCATTGATCGATCACCAACCTAAAATTTCAAATTTCCCTCTTCCTGTTCTCATTCTCACTTTATAGAGATTGATCGATCAATGCCCTTATTGATCGATCAATTCATGCTAGTGATCGATCAATCTTTGCCATTGATCGATTATTATCTCTGTGATTAATCAATCCTCATAATTGATCGATCAATGCCTCTCGAGCATTGAACTTCCAGAAAACCAACTCTACTGTTCCCTCTTTATTTTTTTACAAATTGATCGATCAACCCAGTATTGATTGATCGATCAATCTTCAGGATTGATCGATCAATAATGACAGTTCCACTGTCATTAATGGAGGTCACTCCTTTGACCCATTTTCAACCCCTTTTTCATTAATGGCTTCTAACCATCTCTACACACACAAACACAGTATAAGGGGCTTTAATCTTGCCCTTCTTAAATGCAAAGGCTCACCTCTATTTGGGCCCTTTCGGGGTCTCGGCAAACGAGATCCAGAGAGGTTTTCGGATCCGGGATTGGGGATTCATCACCCCCTTTACTCGGGAATGGCAATTTGCGGCTCCGTTTCGACACGTAGCGACAACACACCTTCTTGTCGATCCGACACGACGTACTAACGTCGATTTCTCATTCTCAAATCAAGTGATCGCTAATCTATGTTCTCTCACACACGTTTCTTTGAAGAACCAACTAAACCTTCTTCTCCTAGCTTAGGGTTTATCATATACAAAAATAATAAGAAAGTGGAGGTGGAAGATGAACATCCCAGATCCCCCCTTCCTTCTCTTATAAGCTAATGACCTATAATATCTCTGATATTTTAGTTTCCTCTAAATTTAAACTTCGGTGTGGAGCATGAACACGGTCGCTACGGTGTAACACGCCGTATCAACGTCCTATAAGACCCGGACTTAAGCAAGAAGTCACACATGACTTCACCTACATGTGGATTAATATTATTTATAATAATATTAATTTTAAAATTTTTAAATATGTCTCGATTTCCGTGTCAGGCACGTATATCGAAACAGTCAGGTTCTTGTTCATAATTTTAGGATCGTTACATGAACATAGTATGTTGCTTCCACAATAGTATTAGTAATCACATATTTTAATTATAGATAGTGCCTGTACAATTGTGCTTTCCCTTTATGTGCCTTGTACATTAATATTGGAATATTACTTGTTTATGTCAACTTGTTGATCTTTCTTCACTCATATTTTTATATCATGTCGTGTTATAAACTTTACACCTTACTAGTCATTGTGCGAAAACCTTATGCGTAAATCAACTGTAACCTTAGCTACATGTAAATTTCACTGAAAACTACAATTTTAATTCAACTAAGACTTTATTAAGTTTCACCGCTTACGATCTTTTCATGACCCAAAAATTTCAGAGGCAGGTCAACTGCCGCCCAGCCAGAGCTTGAGGAGCAGGTCGAGAAGAGATCTAGGAGCGTCCATTGAGCTAATAATTTTTAGCTCATTTTGTCAGTAGAGCTACCAGCACCTGTACGTGTGACCGGATCACATGTCTCTTTTTTACGGAATCTCTCTTTTCATTTTGTTTTAGTTCAAACTCGGTTTAGGAGCAAACAAACAGGGAATCAAATTAAGAGCCGGTCATACCAGCTAAGAAGACAAACATCCTTGGTTTAGGGTATAGGCCGGAGGATTATGACAAACATCCTTGGTTTAGGGTATAAGCCGGAGGATTATGACAAAGACAATTACCTCCTCTGGTTTGGATTCTCTATACTCATTTTGTCAAAGGTACCACTGAACATGTCTACACAATACAATCAAAACTGTCCCAGAACGACACTTGGGGATATCTCCTCTCTATTAAAGCAACGCCATTTTTCTTGTTTTCATTTGATAAACTTGAGCTGGAATATATGCATGTGATGGGATGACCATGCATGGCCATAAAAAGTTAAATATAGGATGGGAAGTTAGCTAGGATCAAAATCGGTTAGATATGTCTCTGTGATTTCGAAAATAGTCAATTTTGTTTAGATATGTCTCTGTGATTTCGAAAATAGTCAATTTTGTTGGTGTTCAAACGATTTCTATTCGGATTTGCAAAAGAAAGATTGTTGTTAGGATCTTTTTGGTATTTGATGATCATGCACGTACGTGACCTACATGAGCTTGCATGGCCATCGGATGGTACCATTTTATCAATGATAGATGATAGATGGTGTGAGATGCACCCCATCTATGATGTTGGCATAAGGAAGAAAGAGTTGAGTTGAGTGCATGTGCCATGTGATGGAATAGCATGCCTGCTCAATCCTAACCACATGATTAGATGGTGGTAAAATACTAAAAGAAAATCAGAGATTTATTTAGTTCTTTTTATTCTGCTAAAAGAAAAGAATTGATAGTTCTAGATCTATGTGGTACGCTTAGCCGATTTGGACCGAATTCTTTAGCTATTCGGCAAGATTTTATTGGATGGTTTATTATTAAGTTAGTTTGATAGCTTAATTAGGGACTAGTTAGTGTTCCTTTGGGATAGTTAAAGACTTTTAGGTAAATCGAGATATTGCTCATTGATAAAAGAATAGATGATCGTGGTCATGTACTCTAAATTTAGCAGATTTCATATATAAAACTACTGTTCAAATCCGAATAGAGTTACCAGCACCCACACACGTGTGATCGGATCTTTTTTTTTTTTTTTTTTTTTTTTATAGTCCAATACTTTTGTTTACTTTACAAATCATGTAATTGGAGTTATTGTAAATATTTTGCCATAAGGTTTAAAAATGTTTAATCAAAGCCCCAGATCATATTTTGAGAAATCTGATGCCAAGACTTTTGTAAATATTTCCTCCTAATGGTTAGACTTTTAAGCCTCGTTTGTTTGCAAAGAAATCCTCAGGACGACGATGACGCCTTTAAAAGCATTCAAATTCAAAGCTTTTTAGAGCTATTCGGCCGTTCGCAAGTTGTTGTGGGCCCCAGAGAAACCAAGCCTCTTTCTGAGTGAAAGCGACGGTTTAAAGTTTTGCACAGGAAAGCTTTGAATCTGAGCTCCTTTGTATACTCCCTGCAGAGCTATACACCAGATTGGGTCCTTTCCAACGTCTTTCCAACTACTATTTTTTTCTCCAAATCGCCTTCCTCGTCATCTCCAAAATTAATCTTCTCCGTTGTTACTAGGGTTTATGTTTATCTTCTATTTTTTAAAAATTAATTCTAATGCCGATGGTCCCTGAAATGGCGACCGCTTTCAGAAGCCAATTAAGAGTTCAGGAACCGTTTGATTCGGATCACGTAAGGAGTTCTCCAGCAACGACTCTCTCAAAATCCAGATCGAAAGTGAATCTTTTGGAATTTTCAGAAAAAGAGAGAGATGATCAAGTGGTTCCTGGAGTGCAGATCTTCGAACTTCAAGAAGATCCCTCCTTTTGGAAGGACCACAACGTACAAGTTATTATTTTTATTTTTTTATTTTCTTAAAATTCTTCTGCAGGGTTTCGATTAGGTTTTTGGCTGTAAATGTGGCTTTATAAATAATTTATGTGGGGATGATATTGTGGTTTAATCCAGACATTGTAATTTTTTAGGACTCCCTGGTGGATCCTGAACTCGTTTTATGTAAAACATCGGTCAATTTTCAAAATACTTAGAATTTTAAAAATTTAAAGATCAATATTTTTGTCAATTCTATGTTTTTTTTAAATTTATTTTATTTTATTTGACATAAAGAACATTTTGTAGATCTTGGCTTCCGCTTAAATATTGGTTTATTTATAAAGCCTTTGGTGTCATTTTGGGTAAAACGAATACGTATCGGAATCATTTAGGTCATGCACGGAATTCAAATATTTGGCATTGTTTTTTAAATCTCGGAAGCATAGTGACCATGTCGGGAAGAAAAAGCGGCTTTGAAAAAAATAGTGAGATTCAGGGAAAAGTCAATCAAAATCCCAAAAGAGTAAACCCGACAGAAGAATTTAGTGAATAAATTAATTAAAAATGGTAAAAATTAAAAAAAAATCAGAAGTTTTTTACCAAAATCGGGGAAAAGTCAGACAATTCGCATATGACTCACCAGTTATTTGGAAAATATATAATTTTTTTTTATAAAAAAAATATGAATAGACTCAAATTTGATTCGTTTATAAAAAAATCCGTAAATTATTTGCGTTGTTTTCAAGAAGTTGGTGAATTTGGTCACTATGCTCCGAAGGAGCTGATTTCACTTAAAAATGATTCTCACAAAGGGCATAAATTGGAAGTTGATTTTTTCTGCTTATTGATCCAGCAATTTTTAATGCAAAAAAGTATTTGTTGAAGTACTTTAAGTGAAATATATGTGACAACACTTCTCAGTTTGAAGCTACAAAATAATAGTTGTTTCTGTGTTATTGAATTTCATAGCAGGAATCGGGAATCGGGCCGTCCGGTGCTCCCAAACGACCTTCGTACAGTTGGGGGGCAAATTTAAAACCATACTGAGGAATGATTAGATATTATTATTATTATTATTATTATCATCATATTCTGGTGATATTTGTTTCTGTCACCATTTTTTTCCAAAAGAATCACCTAGTCAATTTATTTAAAAATGCAAGCTTGATCTAATACTGAGTCGATGAGGCCAAGCTCCGTAGGGGCTTTCCTACTTTTTGTAGAGCGGCTTGTCACAGAGTTACTCTTTGCAACGTAATCTCTCGTGCGGCAACTAGTTTTTCTCGAACTAGATCAGCCTACTCACGTTTCAAACCTGCACGGTAAGGCATTAGGTTAGAAACTATGCGGATTCCCGAATGCAATTCATATAGCTATACGCAGCGACATTCCTAGGGGCAGCCCCACTTAGATTTCAGGCCCACACCGTGAGGGTGGTCGTGGACTACCAACACGATGGCTCCAGCGCACGACGCGACAGGAGCGACCTAACACCTATGCGAGGCCCGGATGTGCGAATTCAAGCTCACAAGGCTATCGTACGCGTTCCGTTGGGGATCACTTAGGCCAGCGACACGTCACGTGGCTGTTAGATCCTTTCCCCATATATATGGTTTAAACATCAACAGTGCCAAAATGGCAGGAGGACCTCAAACCTATTGGTTTGACATACCGCAACGTTTGTGCACTGCTGACCTATCTGGTTCATGTCGCGACCGCATCGCGTGCCCTACTGGCACCGCATCACGACCTAAACTGCCACCACGTCGCGTGCCCTCTTGGCCCACGATCGAAGCTCTTGGAGTACCAATGGCGAAGCCCTCATGGCTTGGTGATGCGCTGACGATGCCCCAGCTTTAATCCACCAATGCCTGACGCACTAATGACACAAGTGGCCCTGCGGCTGACTTGGATGGCCACGCCGCGAGCCCACGTCACATCCTCCCCTACTTAGTTGCGTTGACGTCCCTGTCGATGCGCTTCTAGTACTTCTTTAGGGCGGATTGGAATGACGGGTGGGTACTCTCAAGTTCCCAAGTAATTTCGGCCTTTGGTAGGCCCTTCCACTTCAAAAGGTACTCCACAGAAAATTCATTCTGACTGCCATCTTCCCTGTTACTGCGTCTGTGTATAAGGATTTCTTCAACCTGTCTCTTCAACTGTAAATTGGCATCTGGGGCGACACGAGTTGACAAGCTTCTCCCTGGATTATTTGGGTCTCTTTTATATGGCTTCAAGCAACTGACGTGAAAGATCGGGTGCATTCTTAGTCGGGAAGGAAGTTGCACTCGAAATGAGACATCATTGATCCTTTTTGTGATTGGGAATGACCCATCATACTTACGAACTAATCCTACGTGTTTTCTTCTAAAAAATTTGAGCTGCTTCAGATTAAGTTTTACTAAAACTTCATCGCTTACGTGCAACTCGATAGACCGTCGACCCTGATCGGCCCACTTTTTCATTCGCTTAGCGGCCTTTTCCAGATAGGCCCTAGCAATCTCTGCATTTCTCTGCCACTCCTTGGCAAGATAGTAGACTGCCGGACTTGACCCAGTATATCCCATAGTAATTGTATGCGGCGTTAACGGTTGTTGGCCAGTTGTTAATTCGAATGGGCTCTTATTTGAGGCTGAACTCTTCTGCAGATTATAACAAAATTGTGTCACGTATAACAACTGAACCCAGTTCTTTTAGTTGACACTAACAAAATGTCTTAAATATTGTTCCAAAATAGCATTCACCCTTTCTGTCTGTCCGTTTGTTTGTGGATGCATGCTGGATGAGAAGTTCAGTTTCGTCCCCAGGAGCTGGAATACTTCTGACCAAAACTTGCTAGCAAACCGTGGATCTCTATCACTGACAATCACATGCGGCACTCTCCAATGTTTCAGAACATTACTGACAAATAATCATACAGCCTGCTTTGCATTACAATTTAATGGTGCCAGAATGAATGTAGCATACTTTGAGAACCGATCCACAACTACCAGGATGGACCCAAGTGTCCCTACCTTAGGCAATGCAGAGATGAAGTTAAGGGAGACGCTCTCCCACGGTCTGGATGGCACTGGCAACGGCTGCAGGAGTTCAAATGGTTTAACTCTTTCCACTTTATCCTGCTGGCATATCAGGAAAGTGCTTACATACTCCTCTACGTCCTCTTCCATCTTAGGCCAATAGAAACACCTTTCCAACAAGGTGAGCGTGTGATGAATTCCTGGATGACCCGCCCACAATGTGTCATGACACTCTTTCAAGAGTTCCTTTCTAAGTTCTGTTACTTTCGGCACATAAAAATGTCCCCCTTTGGTTACCAACAGTCCTTCCTCAGTCCAGAACCACCGTGTTTTCCCCTCTTGTATCTGCTGTAGTAGGGTCCTCGCGAGTGGATCTAATTTTAACCCATTGTGCAATCTATCAGGGATAGTCGAATTAATGCGGCTAGCTGCAGTTTATTCTTCAATTTTTAGCGCTGCTAACTGAACTTTTAATGCTGCTAACTCTGCTTTATGACTCAAAGCGTCTGCAACTTGGTTGGTCCTGCCAGGCTTGTACACCAAGTCCATATCGAACTCGGTCAAGAAATCTTGCCAACGGGCTTGTTCCGATGATGATTTCTTTTGTATTTGAAAGTAGCTGGTACCACATTGTCAGTCATCACTAGGAACTTCGACCCAAGTAGGTAGTGCCTCCACGCCTTTAGACAATGTACTACCGCCGTCATCTCCTTTTCTTGAACCGTAACCGCCGCTTGGTATCATTTAGCTTTCTGCTCTCAAAGGCCACTGAATGCTCTTCTTGCATGAGTACTCTTATTGCATAGTCAGAGGCATCCGTGTGTACCTCAAATGGCTTGGAGTGATCAGGTAGCTTCAGCACGGGGTTAGTCATGACCACCGCCTTTAAATCCTCAAATGCCCTCTGGCATTTTTCCTACCACTGCCATGGTCGATCCTTTTTCAAGAGGTCAGTCAGTGGTGCCGCACGGTGTGAATAACCGGGGATGAACCTTCTGTAGTAGTTGACCAAACCCAAAAATGACCGCAACTCGGTCACACCTTCTGATACTCTCCAGTCTTGGATTACACGAACTTTCTCAAGGTCCATGCTGATGTTTCCTCCCCCAATGCGGTGTCCCAAAAATATAATCTGGTCTTGTGCAATTGAACACTTCTCCTTCTTGACATAGAGCTGATTTTCTCGCAGTATCTTGAAGATCATTTGGAGGTGGCTGAGATGTTCTTCCAGTGTGTTGCTATACACAACTATATCGTCTAAGTACACCACGAACTTGTCGAGGTGGGCATAGAACAACTCATTCATCAGGGTGCAGAAGGTGGCTAGGGAATTAGTCAGCCCAAAGGGCATCACTAGAAATTCAAAGGCTCCGTACATGGTCACACAGGTAGTCTTGCTTTCGTCTCTGTTGAGAACTAGAAAATACCATTTTCCACCCCTTAACCTGGGCCTTGATAGACCCTTGAGAGAACTAAATAAGTGTTTTAAGTGTTTGTTTTACAGCTAACAATAAAGGCAGGCTTAACCTTGAAAGTAGCTTAAAAGTGTCAAAAAGATGATGACCCATCTTGATCTGGAGGAAGAAAGAGAAAGGACAACCTTACTGGCTGTCAAAATACCTAAAATGAAGAGGACAAAGGCCTGGTTTCAACCTGGAAAGAGGTTTGGAGCTATTCGAAAAGAAGAATGCACTACAGAATGCTATTCGAAAAGGTCCCCAATCTTTGCGAAAAGGTCTCCAATCTTTGCGAATAGATCTCCAGAAGTTACAATTCTTTTCGAAAAGGTCTCCAATCTGTGCGAATAGATCTCCAGAAGTTACAGTTCTTTTCGAAAAGGTCTCCAATCTGTGCGAATAGAGCTTCAGAAGTCACAGAACCTTGCGAAAAGTTCTCCAAACTGTGCGAAATGATATCCTGAAGATTCCCAGCATCTGCAAGGGCAATTCAATAATCTCTGCACGCGCCCCAATGCATTTAAAAGCCCAGGGATATTCTGGAAGATTTTGAGCACGAACCAAAGGCATATTCTACCCCATGTGAACACCCAAAGATGAAATTACTTGGCAGGAACTTCTAGAAGCTCAAACAGATTTTTGAATTATATAACAGAATTGATGCTTCTGTCACCTGATTGGCTGAACCAGATCAAGCAGTTCTGATTGGCCAAAACAGATCTGGATCCTTGTGCTCGACTCCTATTGGTTGATACAGATCCAACCAATTCTGATTGGTTGATACACATTTGAGCTGGACTTAGGGAAAACTATAAATAGACGAACCATTTGCCCAATTTGGGTATCCAGATTTTGAGTTTCATTTCTATTGCCCAATTTCCAATTCAGATAGCTTGTCTGAAACTTCTGTAATAGCCTACCTTTTTATTTGTACTTGAAAACTGTGAGATACTTTTGTAATTCAAGTGAGAATTGCATTCAAGACTACAAATCCGAGAGCTGTTTAAGCTGTGCTCTGTAATGATAATGGTGAATTTGAAAAGGTTGCTGTGAACCGTACGTTCTCAATTGGATTCGTGTTAAGGGTTCCCTGTGATCTCCTTATTTCATTAGATTATTTTAGATTTATTATTTTTAAAGCAATTTCCCTTAATTCATTATCCCTGTGAGAATTGGCGTTTGTAACCTAATTTCTCACAGCATTTGTAGTAGTGCTTTTTATTCTGAATCATGGTTGCGAATTGAAGACTATTGGATGATTTGTGTCTATTGAAGTGGACAAACCATAGCCATAAGTCCAACTCAATTCCAATCCTTGAGTTGGATTACTTTCTCTTGCATCTGTGCTGGTAGCCAGATGAAGATTGGATAATATCTCATTTGTTTTACATTTATTCTCATTCTGCAATCAAGTACTAAATCGAAGTTAGATATTATTTCTCCATTCTTACTAATTTACATCAAATCTCCCCAACTCGGATCTGGATCATTTAGTTTTAATTTTTACTTTTATCATTTAGTTAATGTGACAAATTCAACCTCCCATCTTATGTGCTTTGTAGATAGGATCAGAGGTCAGATTTGGTAGCTCAGATCTGAAGGTTTATCTTACATTTTAAATCAATTCCCTGTGGACGATCTTTTACTCACTTATATTTAAAACTTACTACAATTGGCCCTGATCTTGCAGGCTAATTATGTTCTCTCTGTGCTGATATTTTCTTATTCTTTTTAGTTTTCCAAATTTAGTACAATTCATCATTTGTAAGTTTGTTTTCAAAACACAAATGAATCATGCACACTAAGAACAAACAATAAGTTTTTGGCGCCGTTGCCGGAGAATTTGTTTTAAAATTGGTAGACCTAAATTTTTTTTTGTATTTTATTTTTACATCAGTGCTAACTGTTCTGTTGCTTAAATCTGTGCAGTTACATTTGAGCTTGGAATCTACTCAGTTTTGAAGGTTTGCTTTGCATAATATTTTTTTTCTTTTCTCTTCTCTATTTCTGTGTTGTATGTTTGGTAGAAGGATTCTCAATCCTGAGATTGTCCCTCTAAATTTAGAAGTTGAAAGGCTACTAAGAACCAGACAAACATCACAGAATTTTGCTGAGACTGCTACTATGGGTGAAGAACCTAGATTTTGAGGGATTACTTTGCACCTGGTGCATATAATTCCCCATTTTGTATCCAATTTCCTACTGTTGAAGGAAATTATGAGATCAAATCATCAACCATCCAGATGCTTTCTTCCTTCCATGGTTTGAGTAAGGAAGATTCATACAAGCATGTGGATGAATTCTTGTCTCTTTGTACAATATTCAACATAGCTGGACTGGGTCCAGAGGCAACCAAGCTTAGGCTCTTTCCTTTTTCATTAAAGGACAAAGCTAGAGCATGGCTGTCTATGTTGGCACCAAATAGTATCACTTATTGGAATGATTTGCAGTGTCAATTTTTAGCCAAATACTTCCCTATGTCTAAGACCAGCCAGTTGAGACAAAATATTATTTCCTTCTCACAACACTTCAATCAAACTTTCCATGAAGCATGGGAAAGGTTTAAAGAACTTTTAAGGCAATGTCCTCATCATCAAATTCCCCGATGGCAGCTTGTTCAAAGGTTCTATCAGGGAATTGATCAAAAGGGCAAGAATATGGTAGATGCTTCCTGTGGAGGCAGCTACTTGAAAAAAATAGTTGAGGAGGTCTGGGATTTATTTGAAGTGATTGGTGAAAATTCAACTCAACAGGAATCTTTGTCAAGAGACATTGAGAATCCTGCTCGGTTGAACAATCAGCAAACCACCAAGGGAAAGATTTATAAGGTAAATGAGTTGGAAAGGAAAATGGATAATTTGACCACTAAGTTTGATAGATTGATGAACTCACTTAAAAATCCAATGGTTGCAAGAATAGAGGAGGCATGTCTGATATGCCAATCCCCTACTCATTCACTTGATCAATGTCCAGCTGCACCACAGTTCCCAGATCTAGTGGTGGAGCAAGCTCATGCTGCCCAATCATTTGAACAGATGTAGTCAAATGAATATGCATGGAGAGGGCACCCCAATTTAAGGTGGAGCCAAGGCAATTATCAATCACAACAAAGAAGAACCAAAGAACCAAGTACCTTTCAAAACCGCCAACTATCAAGAGAATTTTTATACCAAGCCAAATTTTCAGCAATCATTCCACAACAACTCAGGCAAAGAATCGCTTCCAGTTCAAACCTCTTCTAGATCCCCTTCTTTTGAAGACCAAGTTCTAAATTCACTCCAAAATTTAGGGTCTTTAACTCAGACTGTAAACTTACACAGTCAGAGCATAAAGAAGATTAAAGAAACATTGGGTCAACTTTCAAATACTTTGGCAAAAAGAGAGGAAGGCAGGTTACCTAGCCAACCCTTGAACAATCCTAAAGGACAGTTCATGGTTGGAGATGCTTCTGTTTCACATGAAGAAGTAAAAGCTATCAGTACTTTGAGAAGTGGAAGAGTTGTAAATAACAATGTGAATCCTGAAAAAGAAGAAGAAAAAATTGAGGAAACTGCTAGAGATATGCAGCAAGAGCAGCATGATATTAGCATTGGGGGTATTGATATACCTCAGAAAAATTTAAAAAATGAAAAAACAAAAAATCAAAAACATTATGGTGATGATTCTAAAGCTATAAATGAAGGATTAGTTCCTCATTTACCATTTCCCCATGCCATGAAATCTGCATCCCCTTTTGATAAAGGGAACATAAAAATAGATGAAATGATGGAGACTTTCAAGCAAGTCAAGATAAATCTACCTTTGCTTGATGCAATCAAACAAGTCCCAAAGATATGCAAAGATATTTGCACTAACAAAAGACAATCTAGGATACGCTTATCCAAGAAGGTCTTTGTCAGGAAAGAGTTAATCAGTTTTTTCCATTACCACACCTCCTAAACTTCAAGATCCCGAATCCCACAATCCCTTGCATCATTGGGGAACATACCATTGAAAAGGCTTTATTAGATTTGGTGCTAGTGTCAACTCGCTTCCATATTCTCAGATATGAGAAACTAGGTTTGGGAGAGTTAAAACCCACTCATGTGGTGTTACAACTAGATGATCCGAAAGAAAGCTATTGGGATGATTGAGGATGTATTGGTAGGGTAGATAAGTTTTTCTACCCGATTTTTGGTATTGGACATGGAACCTACAAAAGCAAAACTTCCATCCTGCTATTTTGGGAGACCATTCCATACAACAATGTTTGCATTCAATGCAGATCTGGTATTATGGAAGTCTCTTTTAGAAATATGAAGGTGACGTTAAATATTTACAATGCAGTTACACAGCCTCAATTCAGTTATGAGGAATGCTTTCTTGTTGATTTGTTGGATGAATTGGTAGAAGAAACTTTACCACAGTTTTTGTAGTGTGAAGATTTAACCACATATTTTAAAGATGCTTGGAGAAATGCTGTGGAAGAAACAGTTTTTACCTCAAAGTCTGAGGAAGTGAATGCTGTGCAAGGAACTCATGATCAATCAACAAGGTGTTTTTCATGGAAACCTGTTGTTCTTCCGCTTCCACAAACAGCCAAGGTACCTTTGCTACTTTCTTTACTCAGTTCACCTGATGTTGAGTTGAAAAAGTTCCCCAAAAACCTAAAATATGTGTTTTTAGGAGACCATAAAATATTGCCTGTGGTTATTTCTTCATCCCTCACTGAGGAGCAGGAGAAAAAATTGTTGAATGTATTGAAACAGCATAAGAGGGCAATTGGCTGGACTATTGCTGATTTGGGAGGAATCAGTCCAGCTGTTTACATACATAAAATTCATTTGGAAGAAGATGCAAAGCCTTCTAGGGAAATGCAGAGGAGGTTGAATCCTCATATGCAAGAAGTGGTCATGAAAGAGGTTGTTAAGTTGTTGGATGCAGGGGTCATTTACCCCATTTCAGATTCAGCTTGGGTGGCACCTACACAGGTGGTACCTAAGAAATCTGGGATCACCGTGTAACCTCAGCATTCGTGAGCTTATTTCAACTGCATAAACAACTGGTTGGAGGGTCCAGATGATTACGAAATTAAACACAATGACCAGTAAAAGACCATTTCCTTCCATTCATTGATCAAATTTTAGATAAGCTAGCGTGAAAAGCTTATTATTGTTTTCTTGATGGTTACTCCGTTACAACCAGATTCTGTATCCACAAGATCGTGAAAAGACCACATTCACTTGCCCTTTGGCACTTTTGCCTATAGGAGAATGCCTTTGGTCTTTGTAATGCTCCTGCTACCTTTCAAAGATGCATGTACTCCATTTTCTCCGATATGATTGACCAATTTATGGAGATTTTTATGGATGATTTTTCAATATGGAGACAGCTTTTGCCCAAAGGTTTACATCATCTCAACTTGGTATTACAGAGATGTGAAGAAACCAATCTAGTTTTGAGCTGGGAGAAGAGCCATTTCATGGTCACCCAAGGCATTGTCCTTGGCCATGTTGTCTCCCACAAGAGCATTGAGGTGGACAGGGCAAAAATTGATTTAATTGCACATTTGCCTCCTCCCAAAACTGTTAAACAAATCAGAAGTTTTATGGGACATGCTGGATTTTACAGGAGGTTCATTAAGGACTTCAGTAAAATATCCAAGCCTCTTTGCCATTTACTGTGCCAAGATGTTCCTTTTATTTTTAATAATGAATGCTTGAAGGCATTTGAATTCTTAAAATATTGTTTGATTTCAGCTCCAATACTACAGTCTCCAGATTATTCACTGCCTTTTGAGCTGATGTGTGATGCATCAGATTATGCTTTGGGAGCTGTTCTTGGGCAAAGAAAGGATAAGCTGCCTCATGTCATAGCTTATGCCAGCAGATCAATGATTGATGCACAACTCAATTACACAACAACTGAGAAGGAGTTGATGGCAATTATTTATGCTTTGGAGAAATTTAGGTCATATGTTTTGGGTTCACAAATTGTAGTGTTCACTGACCACTCAGCCCTGAAATACCTTTTGTCTAAGAAGGATACCAAACCAAGATTAATCAGGTGGATCCTCCTATTACGGGAGTTTGATTTACAGATTAAAGATAAAAAGGGTGTGGAGAATGTGGTGGCTGACCAATTGCCTAGAATTTAATCCGAGATTGATAGGCTGTCTATCAATGAATCTTTCCCTGATGAGCAACTTTTTGCTATCAGTGTACACACTCCTTGGTTTGCAATATAGTAAACTTTTTGGCTACTGGAAGAACCCCTCAACACTGGAATAAAATAGATAAAGATCTTTTCTTCTCAAAGATTAAACATTTTATTTGGGAGGATCCTTATCTGTTCAAGATTTGTGCAGACCAAATAATTAGAAGATGTGTCCCTGAAGAAGACTTTCATAGCATACTTTCCATGTGTCATGAACAGGCCTGTGGAGGTCATTTTAGTAGAAACAAAACTGCTGCAAAGGTTTTGCAGTGTGGATTTTATTGGCCTACACTTTTCAAAGATGCATTGCAGCACTGTAAGTCTTGTCAGAATTGCCAGAGATTGGGCAGCATTTCCAAGAGAAACTCAATGCCTTTACAGCCCATTTTGGTAGTTGAATTGTTTGATATTTGGGGGATAGATTTCATGGGACCCTTTCCTCCTTCAAATGGTTTTAATTTCATCTTAATATCTGTGGATTATGCATCCAATTGGGTTAAAGCCACAACCACTAAAACCAATGACCACAGAGTTGTCCTTAAATTCTTAAAGGATAACATTTTTTCCAGGTTTGGTTCCCCCAGAGCCATTATCAGTGATGGAGGTAGCCATTTTTGTAATAAGCATTTTGAAGTTCTATTGAAAAAGTACTCTGTGACTCATAGAGTAGCTACTCCATATCATCCACACTGGGACAAGTGGAGATTTCAATAGAGAAATCAAACATATATCGGAAAAGACTGTGAAGAAGGATGTAAAAGGATTGGTCCTTTAAGCTGAATGATGCATTGTGGGCATATAGGACAGCCTATAAAACCCCAATTGGCATGTCCCCATTCAGATTGGTCTATGGCAAAGCATGCCATTTACCAGTGGAGCTAGAATATAAGGCCTTTTGGGTTATTAAAACCTTGAACATGGATCTTACTATTGCTGGTAATCACAGGAAACTGCAGCTTGCTGAGTTGGAGGAGATGAGAATGGATGCATACACCAATGCAAGATCTTACAAAGAAAAAGTTAAGGCTTTCTATGACAAAAATCTGCTGAGAAAAGAGTTCATAGCTGGCTCTAAGGTATGGCTATTCAACTCAAAACTTAAGTTTTTTTCTGAAAAGCTGAGATCCAGGTGGGAAGGGCCATATACTGTCATTCAAGCATGTCCTTCTGAGGCTGTTGAAATTATGGACCCAAGTGATGGGAGAACCTTGAAAGTAAATGGTCAGAGGCTCAAACCGTGCATTGAAAATACCCTGGAGCCTGTGCTGACCATCTATCATCAAGAGCCTCCAAAAATCTGATGATAAACAACTGTATCATATGTATTTTATTTGTGTTTGTTTTGTAGTTTTTGCATAGTTTATGTCTCTCTGTTTTTAATCATGTTTTACACTCAATTCGAGAAGTTTACAATATGTGAAAAATTAATTCGCAAAGAAAAAAAATTCAATTCAAAAAGTTTAATTTTCTTTTCGAAAAGGATCTGGACTCGTAACTAATCGTCAAAAAATGATTACCTTTTCAATTTGTTTGAAGTTTTGCAAAAGTTGTTGCTTCAAGCCTTTTGCTTTTCAAAAGTTGTTTCAAGTTTTTGCTTTTCGAATGGTACGATGCCATTCTCTTGTAAAAGGATCGCTTTTGAACTTTTCAAAACTTCAAAGATGCTTTAAAATCGCTTTTGAGTATATTTAAACCCTTTCAAGCAAGGGTTTCATATTCAAAGCCTTCCCAGAGTGTCCTCGCTTCACGTAAAACCCATTTTCCTTCCATCCTCGCATGCTTTAGAGTTCAGATCCAATTTCTTCATATTTGTTCCATTGATTAAGCTTGAAGAGAGGGATTTTGCTTCGATGTCCGTAGATTTAATCAAGCGATCAAAGATTTCAAGCAAAACCCTAGATTTTGGAATTTTTCTGTGCATATCCTCTGTTTGTGTTTTGCAAAGTTAATTTCTGTGTCAGCATATATTGTGTGAAATTCAAACAAAGTTTTAGAATGGGGAAAGCTGAAAAATCACTGGAGAATGTTCTCAAATCTTCCTAAGAAAATTAGTAAACCTCCACAAAAGAAAAGTTAAAACCTCACCAAGAGGAAACTATCGATGGATAAAGTCGATAAGATTGAGAAAGGGAAGAAGGTTAGACATGAGGAACCCTAGTCCCGAGCCCGAGCTTCCTCCTCTCTTTGCATTTGGTGCTTTAAACCCATTCATTGAAGCTCGGTTGATCCCGAGCTTATTGTTGATGAAACTTTTTCTCAAACAAACCTGAATGTAAGCTATCATTGAACTACATCAGGGATGCTTCACTGAGCAATATCCTAACCCTCTTCAGAGAAAATCTATCCAAGAATGGTGAGATTATGGTTCCAAAACTGGTAAAGTGATCGAGAAGGATGCCGATGTCCCTACTCTTGTAATTTTCATTGATGATTGTGATTTAACGTCACTTATGAAGACATTGGAAATGCTTTGGGGATACAATTTCAACATGATCCGACCGTCCTTTGGCTGCACGTAGACAAATTCTTCTTTAGAGAAATGGTCTGCACATCTAACCCAAGGCATAGTTGGAATGGACATCCATCATGAGGAGAGAGACTTAGCACCTCAATTTTTTGATGGATTCCATTTTGAGGGGATGTTTTATGTCATGCACAACCAGGAAAGAAGAACACCCATTTTGGAGGCCCTCTTTCATTTCTCTAAGGGGCAATTCTTCAATGCCCCTATGCTAATTTTTGAAGCCATGGCTGACATCAGTGTCAAGATGAAGAAAGAGTAGAAAATAGCTGGAATACCATTTGGTAGGCTGATCACAGCCCTACTAAGAGCCAAATTTGACTTTGATGAGCAAGAGCCATTTGAGATTGTCTTTCCTCACGCTTTTGGGAAGAGGGCTTGGACTACAAGCCAAACCATGTTGAATAGAATGAGGGAAGAGGTTGAGCCAGCCCAAGAACCTCATTGCACTGACCAGCCCCGCACTGCCATTGAACTCGCTTTTACTGCACTCGAGGTGACCAGCTCTTTAGCTGCACCTATTTCACTTACAGCTGACATTGAACAAGCTGCCATTACTGAGGTGACCAGCGCTTTAGCTGCACCCATTGTTGAAGAGGCCATCATCGTACCCACTTCACCTAGCATAGCTCCTATTCCTTCACCCATTCCAACAATTCCATCACTCATAACCACCATAATCCAATTGCAGACTCTCCCTCTACACCAAACACTCCAGCCATACTTACACCACCAAATTCACCTAACAATGTCCAAGATTTGATGGGAGCTAAATTTTGGAGAACATTGGCACTTGAATCGCATTCAACTCATACCCTCACCTCCTCATTTCACCCCTTTGGCTAGTTCCCCCTTTACAGCCATTTCACCCTTTCCCCCTCAACCATCTACATCAATTTTACCTCCTACTTTACATACCACACCCACAATACATAATTAGCCAAATTTACCTTTCTCCAATCCATCCAAGCCCAACTATCAAATCAACATGCATAATCACCCAGGACAAATTCCTCTCCAAACCTTAGCCTCCACATCCCAAACAACCACTTTAGCCAACTCCCTTCAGCAACCCAAACAGATCCGAGGTAATAGTTTTAGATCCATCCATCCTCACCGTGTCCGACCATGCTACCCAATTGAACTCGAGGCAATACTTTTGATTCACCTACACCCATCCTTAATGTCTCGCTCAAGCCACTCAAACTGACCTCGAGGTAGTGCTTGTAGATTCATCTTCCTTCCCCATCACCGAATACATATGGTCCCCTACCACCCATTCCCATCCCACGCTTTGCCACTCTTAAAAGGGCTATGGAAGATAACCCTTACATCTTTGTGATGTCCTTAAGGGATTGCCGATTTCCACACTTACATCAAAACCTCTTATGAAGACCAGATTCAAAATTGAGTCATGTATGAAATTTGAGAGAGAGAAGATGCAGGACCTGTTGGGCCAAACTTTTCAGATGGTTAGGAGTGAATAGCACAAGGTTACCATGTTGCAAGCACAGCTTGAACAAGAAAAATTGAGGGCTACTAGACTTGAAAAATATATTGGCTTCACCAAAAAGATCAAATCTGAGGAATACACCGAGCTGCAAGCCACAATCCAGGAGAAGGCTAAATCGAGTTCAGACTCTAATACTAACTCAAGTTCTGACTCTAACAGTGATTCCAGTTATGAACCCATTGAACCAACTTATGATAGAGATTTTGACCCCAGTTATTATAATACATTGTACATGTTTGTTTTGTTGGGTCTGTAGTATGTAATTCCTGTTTTCTGTTAACTTTTGTTAATTTGTAATTACTGTGCATTTCTTTTCTTTATTCTCTGTCAATATGATTTTTGTTTTTTATTCTTTTCGTTGCTTATGCACTCCTAGACCAAAGGAGGACATCGCCATCATAGGTTTGGGGGTATGGCAGAATTGCCAATAGTTTAGTTAACATCAGTGCACCTTATGATCAGCAGAATTTTTGAAGATGAAGTAATTTCACACCTGTTGTTTTGAAAAATGAGGAAGTTAAAACTTTTTAAAATTAATTTCCTAGTGTAATTCTAATACTTTCATGAAGTGAATGTCAGAAAATTTCCAAAAGAAGATTGATGTTTAGTAAACCTAACAAGAGAAAAAACAGTGATGATATACCTCAGGATTTTGATAGAAAACCACACCTAGTGAGATTTGGGCCTGAAATGTATTCTTTGGAGGTATGATTTGGCAATTTTTTATGCTCTAGGGACTATTTGAACCTGCTTGTTATCACTAGAATTTACATATATCCAAGTTAAAACAGTTTGACAACAATCATGATATTAAAGACATGATGTAAGGCCTCCTTTTGGACAGTTTGAACTTCAAAAAGCCCCACCTTTTGAAACTGCCCTTGATACACACCATTTGAGCTTTATAAATCTAAGATTTCTTTGAAACCTCATCAACCTCATTTAGCTTAACCCTCACTCTGAGAATTCAGAAGGTAAAGGAAAGGAAGCTGAAGAAAAGAGAGTTGGGTATCAGTTTGGAAAAAAGAAAAATAATTGAAGGCAATGATGTATCAGCAGAAGAAATGTGACATTTCAGTTAATGTTGCTTTGAAAAAAAAAAAAAAAAAAAAAGAAAAAAAAAGAAAAAAGAAAAGGAGAAGTCATTTCATTGGAAGTTTGAAAAAGAAAGAGAAAAAGATGGCCACTTTGGCTCTGAAAATTCAAAGAAGAAGATGAAATTGTGCTGAAATAAAGAAGGTGTCCATACCACCTCCTTACCTTGACTGACTTCTAAAATTTTAAACTCCATTCCAACCCTTTTATTCTTGATAAATTTCACCCATAAGCCACATTACAACCCAAGTTAAAGTCCTTACTGATCAATGATGGATTGAGCTGTCACATGGAGATAAGGATTTGTGTAATCTATGGTGAAAAGAGCAGTAAATTCAGAACTGAAAAGCAATGCCTATGCTTCTGCTTACAGTCCTATTTGAGGGCTGTAACTGCTCTTGAGCTGTGTGAAATAGTACAACCCTCCTACTTGCATGTTGAGTGAAAACCCTGGTGAGAGTTGGGTTTGAAATTGACTTATTTGGGGTAACATCAAAGCTGGATTCTCAAATAGAAGGCAAGCTGTTCATTAATTTTTCTTGTAAAAAACTTTTTGACATAAATTGAGTGAATGGTAAAAGGAATTACAGCAGAATTTTAGTTTTGAACTGATGTTTTCTTGAGGATCCTCTTATAGCTTGACTGATGCAGGTGTGAATAATCTGATTGGATGAAAGTCTATTTTAACAGAACTGCATTGATCTTAATTGATTTATTAGAGAAGTTTGTGGGTACCTTCACTGAAAACCTTCAGGAGACTTCACTCCTCCATTAGGGATCACCTAAGGGTTTAAAAGGCTTGTTGCATATGCTAAATGCAACTGTGCTCCCTACAAAAGTGGCTTTTTACTTTATTTTTAATTTTGTCTTTGCCCAGGGACTAGCAAAGCTTAGGTTTGGGGGGTGTGTTGAGAACTGGAAAATACCATTTTCCACCCCTTAACTTGGGCCTTGATAGACCCTTGAGGGAACTAAATAAGTGTTTTAAGTGTTTGTTTTACAGCTAACAATAAAGGCAGGCTTAACCCTTGAAAGTAGCTTAAACGTGTCAAAAAGATGATGACCCATCTTGATCTGGAGGAAGAAAGAGAAAGGACGACCCCACTGGCTGTCAAAATGCCTAAAATAAAGAGGGCAAAGGCCTGGTTTCAACCTGGAAAGAGGTTTGGAGCTATTCGAAAAGAAGAATGCACTACAGAATGCTATTCGAAAAGGCCCCCAATCTTTGTGAATAGATCTCCAGAAGTTACAATGCTTTTCGAAAAGGTCTCCAATCTGTTCGAATAGATCGGCAGAAGTTACAGTTCTTTTCGAAAAGGTCTCCATTCTGTGTGACTAGAGCTTCAGAAGTCACAGTACCTTGTGAAAAGTTCTCCAAACTGTGCGAAATGATATCCTGAAGAATCCCAACATCTGCAAGGGCAATTCAGTAATCTCTACACGCGCCCCAATGCATTTAAAAGCCCAGGGACATTCTGGAAGATTCTGAGCATGAACCAAAGGCATATTCTACCCCATATGAGCACCCAAAGATGAAATTATTTGGTGGGAACTTCTAGAAGCTCAAACAGATTTTTGAATTACAGAACAGAATGGATGCTTCTGTCACCTAATTGGCTGAACCAGATCAAGCAGTTCTGATTGGCCAAAATAGATATGGATCCTTGTGCTCGACTCCTATTGGTTGATACAGATCTAACCAATTCTGATTGGTTGATACACATCTGAGCTAGACTTAGGGAAAACTATAAATAGATGAACCATTTGCCCAATTTGGGTATCCAGATTTTGATTTTCATTTCTATTGCCCCATTTCCAATTCAGATAGCTTGTCTGAAACTTCTGTAATAGCCTACCTTTTATTTGTACTTGAAAACTGTGAGATACTTTCAAGTGAGAATTGCATTAATCCGAGAGCTGTTTAAGCTGTGCTCTGTAATGGTAATGGTGAATTTGAAAAGGCTGTTGTAAACCATACGTTCTCAATTGGATTCGTGTTAAGGGTTCCTTGTGATCTCCTTATTTCATTAGATTCCTTTAGATTTACTATTTTTAAAGCAATTTCCCTTAATTCATTATCCCCGTGAGAATTGGCGTTTGTAACCTAATTTCTCACAGCATTTGTAGTGGTATTTTTTGTTCTGAATCACGGATGCGAATTGAAGACTATTGGATGATCTGTGTCCATTGAAGTGGACAGACGATAGCCATAAGTCCAACTCAATTCCAATCCTTGAGTTGGATTACTTTCTCTTGCATCTGTGCTGGTAGCCAGATGAAGATTGGATAATATCTCATTTGTTTTACATTTATTCTCATTCTGCAATCAAGTACTAAATCAAAGTTAGATATTATTTCTCTATTCTTACTAATTTACATCAAATCTCTCCAACTCGGATCTGGATCATTTAGTTTTAATTTTTACTTTTATCAAATGTGACAAATTCAACCTCCCATCTTATGTGCTTTGTAGATAGGATCAGAGGTCAGATCTGGTAGCTCAGATCTGAAGGTTTATCTTACATTTTAAATCAATTCCCTGTGGACGATCTTTTACTCACTTACATTTAAAACTTTCTACAATTGGCCCTGATCTTGCAGGCTAATTATGTTCTCTCTGTGCTGATATTTTCTTATTCTTTTTAGTTTTCCAAATTTAGTACAATTCATCATTTGTAAGTCTGTTTTCAAAATACAAATGAATCATACACACTAAGAACAAACAACAGTCTCCCTCGGCGACTCGCACCTGATAATCGCCAGATCTCAAGTCCAGCTTGGTAAAGTACATCGCACTGCCCAACTGATAAAACAAATCTGCAATCAATGTCACTGGATACTTATTCTTGATAGTGACCTTATTCAATGCTCTGTAGTCGATGCACAATCGAAGGCTACCGTCACGCTTCTTCTAGAATAGAATTGGGGTGCCAAATGGAGCTTTAGATGATCGAACAAACCCTGCCTCCAATAACTCATCTAACTGTCGACGTAACTTGGCTAACTCTGAAAGAGCCATTCTGTAGGGAGCTTTAGCCGGTGGCTTCGCACCTGGTTCTAATTCGATTAAGTGATCCACTGATCTCCTTGGTGGCAACACCTTAGGCAATTCAACAACATGACAACTTGTTAAATTTGGAGTATTCCACACTTTCCGCATAATTCTCTACCCTGCTTTTCTTCTAGCAAGTAGCAAGAAATGTAGGTTCCTCTTTTTTAGTCCTTCTTTAATCAAGTGTCAGATAAACCCATCACTTCCACTTCTTTATCTTTCGAATGACGGGATCATGCAAGGGTCTCTTTCTCCTAACATGCACACCTCCAAGGTATGGCATGGGCACTGCTTTAGCCTGGTGCAGGAGTTCTAACCCAAGGAAAACCTTGAAATCATCCATCCAGACGCCATAAAGTTCGCCGCCCGCCCACGGCCTATCCGTCTACCCCTTTGCTATTCCCGCTATGGGTGCGCTCAGTTCACGACTTTTATAATCCGAGTCTTGCTCTAGTTTCAATCCTAGGCGACGTGCTTCTTTCTCAGCAATAAAGTTATGCGTCGCCCTCGTATCCACCTCTATGTACATCAGCCCATTGGGCGCAACGGTCTTTCCCTTTTCCACCTGACCCTTGATGGCATTCAACAACCTGAGTGCCCCAATTCTTGGTTCATCGACGGCAGGAGATGGAGCATTGGCGAATCCCTGTAGGTGTTGAGAACTAGAAAATACCATTTTCCACCCTTTAACCTGGGTCTTGATAGACCTTTGAGAGAACTAAATAAGTGTTTTAAGTGTTTGTTTCACAGCTAACAATAAAGGCAGGCTTAACCATGAAAGCAGTTTAAAAGTGCCAAAAAGATGATAATCCATGTTGATCCGAAGGAAGAAGGAGAAGGGACAACCTCACTAACTGTCAAAATGCCTAGACTAAAGAGGACAAAGGCCTGGTTTCAACCTGGAAAGAGGTGTGGAGCTATTCGAACAGAAGAATGCATTACAGATTGCTTTTCGAAAAGAATCTGAACTTTTCGAAAAGAACTTGAACTTTGCGAAAAGAACTCAAAGCTCCAGGCATAGTTTTCGAAGAGCACCTGAACTCTTCGAAAAGATTTTTGACCTATTCGAAAAGACAAGAACTCCTTGCGAACAACACCTGAACTGTGCGAAAAGAGCTTCAGAAGTCACAGAACCTTGCGAAAAGTTCTCCAAACTATGTGAAATGGTATTCTGAAGACCCCGAGAATCTGCAAGGGTAATTCAGTAATCTTTGCATGCGCCCCAATGCATTTAAAAACTCAGGGACATTCCAGAAGATTCTGAGCACGAACCAAAGGCATATTCCACCGCATGTGAACACTCGAAGATGAAATCACTTGGCGGGAACTTCTAGAAGCTCTAACAGATTTTTGAAATACATAACAGAATTGATACTTTTGTCATTTGATTGGCTGAACCAGATCAAGCAGTTTTGATTGGCCAAAATAGATCTGGATCCTTGTACTCGATTCCTATTGGTTGATACAGATCTAACCAATTCTGATTGGTTGATACACATCTGAGCTAGACTTGGGGAAAACTATAAATAGATGAACTATTTGCCCAATTTGGGCATCCAGATTTCGAGTTTCATTTCTATTGCCTCATTTCCAATTCAGATAGCTTGTCCAAACTCCGTAATAGCCTAGCTTTTATTTGTAATTGAGAGTGTGAGATACTTACGTAATTCAAAAGAGAATTGTATTCAAGACTACAAACCGAGAGTCGCTTTTTAAGGCATGCTCAGAATTGTAATGGTGAATTTGAAAAGGTTCTTTGTGAACCGTGACGTTCTCAATTGAATTCGTGTTGAGGGTTCCTGTGATCTCCTTATTGCACTAGACTCCTTTAGATTTACTATTTTTAAGCAATTTCTTAATTCATTATCCTGTGAGGATTAGTGTTTGTAACCTAATCTCTCACATTTGTAGTGGTGTGTTTCGCTCAATTAAGGGTTCAGATTAAAGACTATTGGATGGCCTGTGGCCATTGAAGTGGACAGACCATAACCATAAGTTTCACTCTAATCCTTGAGTTAGATTACTTTCTCTTGCATCTGTGCTTGTAGCCAGATGAAGATTGGATCATATCTCATTTGATATACATTTATTCTCATTTTACATCAAGGACCAAATCAAAGTTAGATATTATTTCTCCATTCTTATTAATTTACATCAAAATCTCCCCAACTCAGATCTGGATCATTTAGGTTAATTTTTGCTTTTATCATTTAGTTAACATGACAAATTCAACCTCCCATCTTATGTACCTTATATATAGGATCAACGGTCAGATCTGGTAGCTCAGATCTGAAGGTTTATCTTACATTTTAAATAAATTCCCTGTGGACGACCTTTTACTCACTTACATTTAAAACTTGCTACAATTGGCCCTGATCTTGCAAGCTAATTAACTTCTCTCTGTGCTGATATTTCCTTATTCGTTTTAATTCTCTAAATTCAGTAGCATTCATCATTCGCAAGTATGTTTTCAACATACAAATAAATCATGCACACTTAGAGCAGCAACAAGTTTTTGGCGCTGTTGCCGGGGAATTTATTTTAAAATTGGTAGACCCAAGTTTTTTTTTATTTTTTTTTATTACATTAGTGCTAACTGTTCTATTGTTTAAATCTGTGCAGTTATTCCTATACACTTTGAGCGTGGAACATACTTTGAAAGGAATACTGAAGGTTTGCTGTGTATAATTTGATTCTCTGCTTCTGTGTTGTATGTTTGGTAGGAGGACTCTCAATCCTGAGATTGGCCCTTTGAATTTAGAAGTTGAAAGGCTACTAAGAACTAGACAAACATCACAGAATTTTGCTGAGACTACTACTATGGGTGAAGAACCTAGACTTTTGAGGGATTACTTTGCATCTGGTGCATATAATTCTCCATTTTGCATTCAATTTCCTACTGTTGAAGGAAATTATGAGATCAAATCATCAACTATCCAGATGTTTCCTTCCTTCCATGGTTTAAGTAAGGAAGATCCATACAAGCATGTGGATGAGTTCCTGTCTCTTTGTACCACATTCAACATAGCTGGACTGGGTCCAGAGGCAACCAAGCTTAGGCTTTTTCCTTTTTCATTAAAGGACAAAGCTAGAGCATGGCTGTCTATGTTGACACCAAATAGTATCACTTCTTGGAATGATTTGCAGTATCAATTTCTAGCCAAATACTTCCCTATGTCTAAGACCAGCCAGTTGAGACAAAGTATTATTTCCTTTTCACAACACTTAACTGAAACTTTCCATGAAGCATGGGAAAGATTTAAAGAACTTTTAAGGCAATGTCCTCATCATCAAATTCACCGATGGCAGCTTCTATCAAGGAATTGATCAAAAGGGCAAGAATATGGTAGATGCTTCCTGTGGAGGCACCTACTTGCAAAAAATAGTTGAGGAGGTCTGGAATTTATTTGAAGTAATTGGTGAAAATTCGACTCAACAGGAATCTTTGTCAAGAGACATTGAGAATCCTGCTCGGTTGAACAATCAGCAAACCACCAAAGGAAAGATTTATGAGGTGAATGAGTTGGAAAGGAAGATGGATAATTTAACCATAAAGTTTGATAGATTGATGGACTCACTTAAAAATACAATTGTTGCAAGAGTAGAGGAGGCATGTCTGATTTGCCAGTCCTCTACTCATCCTCTTGATCAATGTCCAGCTGTACTACAGTTCCCAGATTTAGTGGTGGAGCAAGCTCATGCTGCCCAATCATTTGGACAGATGCAGTCAAATGAATATGCATGGAGAGGGCACCTCAATTTAAGGTGGAGCCAGGGCAATTATCAAACACAACAGTAGCAGCAACCAAAGAACCAAGCACCTTTCAAGATTGCTCAGCCTTATCAGTAGAATTTTTATACCAAGCCAAATTCTCAGCAGCCCATTCCACAACAACCTGTACAACAATCTGCTCTAGTTCAAACCCCTTCCAGATCCCCTTCTTTTGAAGACCAAGTTCTAAATTCACTCTAGAATTTAGGGTCTTTAACTCAGACTGTAAACTTTCACAGTCAGAGCATAAAGAAAATTGAAGAAACATTGGGTCAACTTTCAAATACTTTGGCCAAAAGAGAGGAAGGCAGGTTCCCCAACCAACCTTTGAACAATCCCAAAGGACAATTCATGGTTGGAGAGGTTTCTGTTTCACATAAAGAAGTAAAAGCTGTCACTACTTTGAGAAGTGGAAGAATTGTAAATAACAATGTGGGTACTGAAAAGGAAGAAGAAAAAATTGAGGAAATTGTTAGAGATATGCAGCAGGAGCAGCATGATGTTAGCATTGGGGGTGTTGATGTACCTCAGAAAAAAAAAAATGAAAAACAAAAAAATCAAAAAGATTCTGATAATGATTCTAAAGCTGTAAATGAAGGACTAGTTCCTCATTTACCATTTCCCCATGCCATGAAATCTGCATTCCCTTTTGATAAAGGGAACACAAAAATAGATGAAATGATGGAGACTTTCAAGCAAGTCAAAATAAATCTACCTTTGCTTGATGCAATCAAACAAGTCCCAGCATATGCAAAATTTTTGAAAGATATTTGCACTCACAAAAGACAATCTAGGATACAGTTATCCAAGAAGGTCTTTACTGTTGAAAGAGTTAATCAGGTTTTGTCCATTACCACACCTCAAAAACTCAAAGATCCTGGAATCCCCACAATCTCTTGCATTATTGGGGAACATACCATTGAAAAGGCTTTATTAGATTTGGGTGCTAGTGTCAACCTGCTTCCATATTCTGTATATGAGAAACTAGGTTTGGGAGAGTTAAAACCCACTCATGTGGTGTTACAACCTAGCGCATGATCCAAAGAAAGCCAGTTGGGGTGATTGAGGATGTGTTGGTAGGGGTAGATAAGTTTTTCTACCCTGTTGATTTTCTGGTATTGGACATGGAACGTACAAAAAGCAAAACTTCCATCCCTGTCATTTTGGGGAGACCATTCCTGGCTAAAGCCAATGCTTGCATTCAATGCAGATCTGGTATTATGGAAGTGTCTTTTGGAAATATGAAGGTAAAGTTAAATGTCTACAATGCAGTTACACAGCCTTAATTCAGTTATGAGGAATGTTTTCTTGTTTATTTGTTGGATGAACTGGTAGAAGAAACTTTACCACAGTTTTTGCAGTATGAAGATTTAACCACAGATTTTAAAGATGCTTGGAGAAATGCTGAGGAAGAAACATTTTATACCTCAAAGTTTGAGGAAGTAAATGCTGTGCAAGGAACTCATTATCAATCAGCAAGGTTCTCTTCATGGAAACCTGCTATTCTTCCCCTTCCACAAATAGCTAAGGTACCTTTGTTACCTTCTTTTCTCAGCCCACCTGATGTAGAGCTGAAACAGTTGCCAGAAAATTTGAAATATGTATTTTTAGGAGACCATAAAACATTGCCTGTGATTATTTCTTCCTCCCTCATTGAGGAGCAGGAGGAAGAGTTGTTGATTGTATTGAAACAGCATAAGAGGGCAATTGGCTGGACTATTGCTAATTTGGGAGGAATCAGTCCAGCTGTTTGCATGCATAAAATTCATTTGGAAGAAGATGCAAAGCCTTCTAGGGAAATGCAGAGGAGGCTGAATTCTCATATGCAAGATGTGGTCATGAAGGAGGTTGTTAAGTTGTTGGATGCAGGGGTCATTTACCCCATCTCAGATTCAGCTTGGGTGGCACCTACACAGGTGGTACCTAAGATATCTGGGATCACTGTGGTAACCTCAGATTCTGGTGAGCTCATTTCAACCAGACAAACCATTGGTTGGAGGGTCTGTATTGATTACAGAAAACTAAACACAATGACCAGAAAAGACCATTTCCCTCTTCCATTCATTGATCAAATTTTAGATAAGCTAGCAGGAAAAGCTTATTATTATTTTCTTGATGGTTACTCTGGTTACAACCAGATTCCTGTGTATCCACAAGATCAGGAAAAGACTACATTCACTTTCCCTTTTGGCACTTTTGCCTATAGGAGAATGCCTTTTGGTCTTTGTAATGCTCCTGCTACCTTTCAAAGATGCATGTACTCCATTTTCTCTGATATGATTGACCAATTTATGGAGATTTTTATGGATGATTTTTCAATATATGGAGACAGTTTTGCCCAGTGTTTACATCATCTCAACTTAGTGTTACAGAGATGTGAAGAAACCAATCTAGTTTTGAGCTGGGAGAAGAGCCATTTCATGGTCACCCAAGGAATTGTCCTTGGTCATGTTGTCTCCCACAAGGGCATTGAGGTGGACAGAGCAAAAATTAATTTAATTGCACATTTTCCACCTCCCAAAACTGTTAAACAAATCAGAAGTTTTCTGGGGCATGTTGGATTTTACAGGAGGTTAATTAAGGACTTCAGTAAAATATCCAAGCCTCTTTGTCATTTATTGTGCCAAGATGTCCCTTTTGTTTTTAACAATGAATGCTTGAAGGCATTTGAATTCTTAAAAAATTGTTTGATTTCAGCTCCAATACTACAGTCTCCAGACTATTCACTGCCTTTTGAGTCGATGTGTGATGCATCGATTATGCTTTGGGAGTCTTTCTTGGGCAGAAAGGATAAGTCTCATGTCATAGCTTATGCCAAGAGATCAATGATTGATGCATATCAATTACACAAAGAATCGAGAAGGAGCTGCTGGCAATTATTTTTGCTTTGGAGAAATTTAGGTCATATGTTTTAGGTTCACAAATAGTGGTGTTCACTGACCACTCAGCCTTGAAATACCTTCTGTCTAAGAAGGATACCAAACCAAGATTAATCAGGTGGATCCTCCTATTACAGGAATTTGATTTGCAGATTAAAGATAAAAAGGGTGTGGAAAATGTGGTGGTTGACCACCTGTCTAGAATTCTAACTGCTGAGATTGATAGGCTGCCTATCAATGAATCTTTCCCTGATGAGCAACTTTTTGCTATCAGTGTACACACCCCTTGGTTTGCAAATATAGTCAACTTTTTGGCTACTGGAAGAACTCCTCAACACTAGAATAAAATGGATAAAATTTTTTTCTTCTCAAAGGTTAAACATTTTATTTGGGAGGATCCTTATCTGTTCAAGATTTTTACAGACCAAACAATTAGAAGATGTGTCCCTGAAGAAGACTTTCATAGCATACTTTCCATGTGTCATGAACAGGCCTATGGAGGGCATTTTAGTGGAAACAAAACTGCTGTAAAGGTTTTGCAGTGTGGATTTTATTAGCCTACACTTTTCAAAGATGCACTCTGTGACTCTGTAAGTCTTGTCGAAGCAGATTGGGCAGCATTTCCAAGAGAAACTCAATGCCTTTATAGCCCATTTTGGTAGTTGAATTGTTTGATATTTAGGGGATAGATTTTATGGGACCTTTTCCTCCTTCAAATGGTTGTAATTTCATCTTAGTAGCTGTGCATTATGTATCCAAATGGGTTGAAGCCACAGCTACTAAAACCAATGATCATAGAGTTATCCTGAAATTTTTAAAAGGCAACATTTTTTCCAGGTTTGGTTCCCCCAGAGCTATTATCAGTGATGGGGGAAGCCATTTTTGTAATAAGCATTTTGAAGCTTTATTGAAAAAGTACTCTGTGACTCATAGAGTAGCTACTCCATATCATCTACAGACCAGTGGACAAGTGGAGATTTCCAATAGAGAAATTAAACATATATTGGAAAAGACTGTGAAGAAGGACAGAAAGGATTGGTCCTTTAAGCTGAATGATGCATTATGGGCATATAGGATAGCCTATAAAACCCCAATTGGCATGTCCCCATTCAGATTGGTCTATGGAAAAGCATGCCATTTACCAGTGGAGTAGAATATAAGGCCTTTTGGGCTATTAAAACCTTGAACATGGATCTTACTACTGCTGGTAATCACAGGAAACTGCAGCTTGCTGAGTTGGAGGAGCTGAGAATGGATGCATACACCAATGCAAGATCTTACAAAGAAAAAGTTAAAGCTTTCTATGACAAAAATCTGCTGAGAAGAGAGTTCATAGCTGGCTCTAAGGTATGGCTATTTAACTCAAAACTTAAGTTTTTTCTTGGAAAGCTGAGATCCAAATGGGAAGGGCTATATACTGTCATTCATGCATCTCTTTTTGGGGCTGTTGAAATTTTGGACCCAAGTGATGGGAGAACCTTGAAAGTAAATGGTCAGAAACCATGCATTGAAAATACTCTGGAGCCTGTGCTGACCATCTATCACCAAGAACCTCCACATATCTGATGATAAACAACTGTATCATATGTATTTTACCTGTGTTTGTTTTGTAGTTTTTTTTTTTCATAGTTTCTTCTCTCTGTTTTTAGTCATGTTTACTCTCAATTCGAGAAGTTTATAATATGTGATAAATTAATTCGCAAAGAATAAAAATTCATTTCGAAAAGTTCAATTCCCTTTTCGAAAAGAATTTGGACCTGTAACTAACTGATCGAAAAGAACTATTTGCTTTTCGAATAGTTAGTTCTGAAGCTATTTGCTTTTCGAATGGTACTGATGCCATTCTCTTTTGTAAAAAGGACTTTTTTGAACTTTTCAAAAACTTCAAAGATACTTTGCGAAAATCATTTTTAAGCATATTTAAACCCTTTCGAAGCAAGGGTTTCATATTCTAAAGCCTTCCCAGATTTGCCACTCTCAAAAGGGCTATGGAAGAGAACCCTTATATCTGTCACGATGTCCTCAAGGGGTTAGCTGATCTGCAAGCTTACATTAGAACCCCTTATGAAGAACAGATTCGAAAATTGGAGTTGTTCATGAAATTTGAGAGAGAGAAGATGAAGGACCTGCTGGGTCAAACTTTTCAGATGGTTAGGAGTGAGCAGCACAAGGTTACCATGTTGCAAGCACAGCTTGAATAGGAAAAATTGAGGACTACTAGACTTGAAAAGTATATTGGCCTCACCAAAAAGATCAAAGCTGAGGAATACATCGAGCTGCAAGCCACAATCCAGGAGAAGGCCAAATCGACTTCAGACTCCAATACTGACTCAAGTTCTGACTCTAACAGTGATTCTAGTTTTGATCCCATTGAACCAACTTATGATACTGATTTTGATCCCAGTTATTAGAATACATTGTACATGTTTGTTTTGTGGATCTGTAATATGTAATTCCTGTTTTCTGTTAACTTTTATTAATTAGTAATTACTGTACATTTCTTTTCTTTTTTTCTGCCATTATAATTTCTGTTTGATTGTTTTATTTTCTTTGCTTATACACCTCGGACCAGTGAGGACACTGCTCATCATAGGTTTGGGGGTCATGTAGCAGAATTACTAGTAGTTTAGTTAAAATCAGTGCAGCTTATGATCACATAGCAGAATTTTTGAAGATAAAGTAATTTCACACCTGCTGTTTTGAAAAATGAGGAAGTTAAAATTTTTTAAAAACTAATTTTTCGAGTAATTCCAATACCTTCATGAAGTGAATGTCAGAAAATTTTCAAAATAAAATTGATGTTTTAGTAAACTTAAAAAGAGAGAAAACAGTGATGATATGCCTCAGGAATTTGATAGAAAACTACACCGAGTGAGACTTGGGCCTGAAATGTATTCTTTGGAGATATGAGTTGGCAATTTTTTCTGCTCTAGGGGCTGTTTAAACCTGCTTACTATCACTAGAAGTTACACATATTCAAATTGAAATAACTTGACAACAATCATGATATTAAAGACATGATGTAAGGCCTCCTTTTGGACAGTTTGAACTTCAAAAAGCCCCACCTTTTAAAACTGCCTTTGATACACACCAGTTGAGCTTTATAAATCCAAGATTTCTTTGTAACCTCATCAACCAACCTAATCATCATCATTGAGCCTAACCCTCACTCTGAAAATTCAGAAGGTAAAGGAAAGGAAGCTGAAGAAAGGAGAGTTGGGTAACAGTTTGCTAAAAGAAGAAGAAAAATAATTGAAGGCAATGATGTATCAATAAAAGAAATGTGGCACTCCAGTCAATGTTGCTTTGGAAAGGAAAAAAGTCAGAAAAAGTCATTTCATTAGAAATTTGAAAAAAGAAAGAGAAAAAGATGGCCACTTTGGCTCTGAAAATTCAAAGAAGAAGATGAAATTGTGCTGAAATAAAGAAGATGTGTCTACCACCTCCTGACCTTGACTGAGTTCTCAATTTTGAACTCCATTCCACCTCTTTATTCTTGATAAATTTCACCCATAAGCCACATTACAACTCAAGTTAAAGTCCTTATTGATCAATGATGGATTGAGTTGTCACATGGAGATAAGGATTTGTGTAATCTATGGTGAAAAGAGCAGTAAATTCAGAACTGAAAAGCAATGCCTATGCTCTTGCTTACAGTCCTATTTGAGGACTGTAATTGCTCTTGAGCTGTGTGAAATAGTACAACCCTCATATTTGCATGGTGAGTGAAAACCCTGGTGAGAGTTGAGTTTGAAATCAAATTATTTGGGGTAACATCAAAACTGAATTTTCAAATAGAAGGCAAGCTTTTCATTAATTTTTCTTATAAAAACTTTTTGACACCAACTGAGTGAATGGTAAAAGGAATTACAGCTGAATTTTAGTTTTAAACTAATTCTTTCTTGAAGATCTTTTTATAGCTTGATGCGGATGCAGTGAATAACTCCTGACCGGATAAAAGTCTGCTTTTAATGTAATCGCATTGATATTAACTGATTTATTGGAGAAGTTTGTGGGTACCTTCACTGAAAACCCTCAGGAGACTTCACTCCTCCACTGGGATCACCTAGGGGTTTAAAAGGCTTGTTGCATATGCTAAATGCAACTGTGTTCCCTACAAAAGTGGCTTTTCATTCTATTTTTAATTTTGTCTTTGCTCAGGGACTAGCAAAGCTTAGGTTTGGGGGTGTGTTGAGAACTAGAAAATACCATTTTCCACCCTTTAACCTGGGTCTTGATAGACCTTTGAGAGAACTAAATAAGTGTTTTAAGTGTTTATTTCACAGCTAACAATAAAGGCAGGCTTAACCATGAAAGCAGTCTAAAAGTGCCAAAAAGATGATAATCCATGTTGATCCGAAGGAAGAAGGAGAAGGGACAACCTCACTAACTGTCAAAATGCCTAGACTAAAGAGGACAAAGGCCTGGTTTCAACCTGGAAAGAGGTGTGGAGCTATTCAAATAGAAGAATGCATTACAGATTGCTTTTCGAAAAGAATCTAAACTTTTCAAAAAGAATCTGAACTTTTCGAAAAGAATCTGAACTTTTCGAAAAGAACTTGAACTTTGAGAAAAGAACTCAAAGCTCCAGGCTTAATTTTCGAAGAGCACCTGAACTCTTCGAAAAGATTTCTGACCTATTCGAAAAGACGTGAACTCCTTGAACTGCAATCGAAAAAAGAGCTTCGTAAGTCACAAACATTGCGAAAAGCTTCCAAACTATGCGTAAATGGTATTCAAGACCCCAATCAGTAGGTAATTCAGTAATCTTTACATGCGCCCCAATATATTTAAAAACCCAGGGACATTCCAGAAGATTCTGAGCACGAACCAAAGGCATATTCCACCCCATGTGAACACCCGAAGATGAAATCACTTGGCGGGAACTTCTAGAAGCTCTAATAGATTTTTGAAATACATAACAAAATTGATACTTCTGTCATCTGATTGGCTGAACCAGATCAAGCAGTTCTGATTGGCCAAAATAGATCTGGATCCTTCGATTCCTATTAGTTGATACAGATCTAACCAATTCTGATTGGTTGATACACATCTGAGCTAGACTTGGGGAAAACTATAAATAGATGAACTATTTGCCCAATTTGGGCATCCAGATTTCGAGTTTCATTTCTATTGCCTCATTTCCAATTCAGATAGCTTGTCTGAAACTCCTGTAATAGCCTAGCTTTTATTTGTAATTGAGTAGTGAGATATACAGAATTCAAAAGAGAATTGTATTCAAGACTACAAACCGAGAGTTTGTCGTGCTCAGAATTGTAATGGTGAATTTGAAAAGGTTGTTGTGAACCGTACGTTCTCAATTGGATTCGTGTTGAGGGTTCCCTGTGATCTCCTTATTGCACTAGACTCCTTTAGATTTACTATTTTTTAAGCAATTTCCCTTAATTCATTATCCCTGTGAGGATTAGTGTTTGTAACCTAATCTCTCACAGCATTTGTAGTGGTGTTTCTCATTCTGAATTAAGGGTTCAGATTAAAGACTATTGGATGGCCTGTGGCCATTGAAGTGGACAGACCATAACCATAAGTTTCACTCTAATCCTTGAGTTAGATTACTTTCTCTTGCATCTGTGCTTGTAGCCAGATGAAGATTGGATCATATCTCATTTGATCTACATTTATTCTCATTATGCATCAAGGACCAAATCAAAGTTAGATATTATTTCTCCATTCTTATTAATTTACATCAAAATCTCCCCAACTCAGATCTGGATCATTTAGGTTAATTTTTGCTTTTATCATTTAGTTAACGTGACAAATTAACCTCCCATCTTATGTACCTTGTATATAGGATCAGCGGTCAGATCTTGTAGCTCAGATCTGAAGGTTTATCTTACATTTTAAATAAATTCCCTGTGGACGATCTTTTACTCACTTACATTTAAAAGTTGCTACAATTGGCGCTGATCTTGCAGGCTAATTAACTTCTCTCTGTGCTGATATTTCCTTATTTGTTTTAATTCTCCAAATTCAGTAGCATTCATCATTCGCAAGTATGTTTTCAACATACAAATAAATCATGCACACTTAGAGCAGCAACAGTAGGGCATTCAAAGACTGTTTCTATGGGCAATCTTTCACTCGATGAGGCCCTCCGCATAGAACGCAACTCGACTTAAGTGCAAAATTCGCTGACTCGGCAGATTTGACATAAGACTCTTTCCCGTGTGACTTCTTTTCTTGCGTGCTGCTCTTGCTTTTCTTGTTCGCTTTTGTCGGATTCTTGAACCACTCTTGTTCTCATGCGGCCTCTTCTTATTTTGATATGATGGCCCGTAGTCTGTTAATCATTCTGCAGCAGCCTGCGCTGTTGCTAAGTCTGGTAGTGCTCTTCTGTTTAACTCGGTTTGCGCCCAGGGCTTGAGGCCTTCAATGAAGTAAAATAATTTATCCTTTTTAGACATTTCCTTGATGTCCAACATCAAAGCAGAGAATTACCTCACGTATTCTCTTATTGTGCCCGTATGTTGCAGCTTTCGTAGTTTACGTCGGGCGATAAAGTCGACATTTTTGGGCAAGAACTGAGCTTTTAATTCTCTCTTCAAATCTTTCCATGTATCTATCACACAGCGGCCATCCTGAATCTCTGTGTAGTGTGTATGCCACCATAGTTTAGCATCTCCCTCAAGATACATGGTTGCTGTGACCACTTTCATAGCTTTGGTGGTAGGTGGGACGAGACGGAAGTATTGCTCAATGTCCCATAAGAAATTCTCTAACTCCTTAGCATCCCGAGCACCCTCGTAGCACCGCGGCTCGGGTATCTTGACCTTCCGTTGGGGTGTTTCTGGCTGTTGAATAGTCCCAAAACCAATTGCCCTCATCAGGACGTTCATCTTCGTGGTCAGGACGTCGATCTGTAAACGAAGGGCTTCGACGGTGCCCCTCATGTCCTCGGCGAGGATCTCCACGTTCTCCGCTAACGTGGCATGGTCCGCTTCCTGCTTATTTACAAGCATAACCACAGACTCTATCTGTTCTATTCGAGCTTCCAGATCATCCAACCGTTCTCTTGTGCGCCTTCGCGTAGCACCACTGCTTATCCTAGTGTCAACCATCTTTAGGCTCTGATACCAAATGTCACGGAGTTACTCTTTGCGACGTAATCTCTCTTGCGGCAACTAGTTTTTCTCGAACTAGATCATCCTACTCGCGTTTCAAACCTGCACGATAACACATTAGGTTAGAAACTATGCGGATTTCCGAATGCAATTCATATAGCTATACGCAGCGACATTCCTAGGGGCAGCCCCACTTAGATTTCAGGTCTGTCCCGTGAGGGTGGTCGTGGACCATCAACACGATGGTTCCAGTGCACGAGGCGACAGGAGCGACCTAACACCTATGCGAGGCCCGGATGCTCAAACTCAAGCCCACAAGGCTATTGTACGAGTTCCGTAGGGGATCACTTAGGCCAACGACACATCACGTGGCTGTTAGATCCTTTACCCATATATATGGTTTAAACATCAATAGTGCCAAAATGGCAGGAGGACCTCAAACCTATTGGTTTGACATACCGCAACGCTTGTGCACTGCTGACCCATCTGGTTCATGTCGCGACCGCATTGCGTGCCCTGCATCACAACCCAAACTGCCACCACGTCGCGTGCCCTCCTGGCCCACGACCGAAGCTCTTGGAGTACCAATGGCAAAGCCCTCATGGCTTGGTGACGCGTCGACGATGCCCCAGCTTCAATCTACCAATGCCTGACGCACTAGTGGCACAAGTGGCCCTGCGGCTGACTCGGATGGCCACGCCGCGAGCCCATGTTACAGGCTTCTTGTCTCATTAAATTTTTTTGGTTAAAGTTTTAGCTCGTATTTTTCTTTTAATTTCTACAATCATGCGGGTTGTTATAGTTGAGAAATATCCCTCCAAGGCCATAACAAATGCGTGAAACAAGATAGTTGTGACAATATTACTTGGACTGGGCATCCGGAGTCTCAGTTCACCTTCGATCGATCATGTGGTTGACGAGAATGTTCGCCAGGTAAGATACGTTGCTTCTTTTCTTTGTTTTTGTTTGAGATAAGATCTGCTCACCATTGGCTTTATTTTATGTAGTAACTAACAATGACTACTAACAATGACTTTGTAGACCATTGGATTAGCACACATCTCAAATAATTTAGATTGTTCATCTATATAGACTCATGGACTGGTACAACCAAAAAATTGCATTAATATGAATTTAATAAGACTGCTGTTAATGCCATACCACATTATGTTACATCCACCTCACTTGCTCAAAGCAAAAATTGTTGACTGACGATGGAAATCCTTTTTGTCCCAATCTTCCACACAAAAGATCTTGAGATCATGATCTTACCATCAAATAGTAAAATGTTTGTTTCATGTGGCACACATCTCAAAAAGTGAATGTGCTCATGGATCAACTTCATTTTTGGCGATGTGTAACACATGAATTAACATCTGACAGTCTGATTATAACAACCCTAATATTTTGCTAACGTTGAATCACTGATCTTCGATGGTAACGCGACTGCGTGGACTGATTTGACTTTGGTCAAACCTTTGATGACTGTGACTGGGCCTCCGGCCCATCAATCTTAAATTGGGTAAATGCACCCAATGCATAAATTTGAAACCAATCCCTGGTTCGAGTACTAAATTTAAACTCGAACCCTTATGAGAAGTGTGTGTTGCACACGACTCGAACTGTAACGTCCCCAATTTTTCTGAACCATGGTGTACCTGTTAAGTGTATGTGCCTCATACGGCACACGGTTGACTCGATTGCTTATTATGTATTATAATTATATTAAATTCAAGTCTTAACCTATTGCAAGCGTACAATGGAAATTATAGAGCTAGTATAGGATCGATCCCACGAGGAAGTTCATCATCTAATTAATTCCTAGTCTATATCTTTTATCTAAATCCCTATCTTAAAAACTTTTATTTTTCTTTAAGATTTCCTAATCTACTGGAGAAATATGAATAAATAATTTTCTAAAAACTAAAGTGCGTAAAATAAATCCTAATCTTCCTTCTTCAGATTAAGGTCGTCAAACTGAATCTTCAGCTTTCGGATATTTATGAAAATAAATAGTACCGTTACACCATATTTCTAGTCTCCTAGCATTGGTCATCAATCAAGTCTAAGATCCTATCAATGCAGATTTAATCTAATTGACAATCAACCAAAAATTTGGGCGTCAATCAAACTCTAGAAAACTAAAGATGGAAAAGTAAAAACCGTTACACTAATATGCAAATTCTAACCTATGTCGTCAATTCAAATTAAAACTTGGAGATATTTACAAAGCAAATAAAATCTAAACTAGAAAGCAAAGTAAAATATATCCTTCACCCCTCAGTTGCAGTCGTCAATTGCTCATGAGAAATTACAGATATCTACACTAATCTTCAGCACTCAATTGCAGTCGTCAATTGCTCTTGAGAAACCTTTGATATCTAATCTACTCTAATTATGTTACACTACTTTGATTGGAAGAAAATCCAACCTCAGGCGTCAATTGATGCTGAAATTCTTCGATGCTTATTCCTATGTCGAGCCCTCTTATTTACAGATCATAAGGGGTCGGTTTACAAAGATCTAGTTCTAATAATAAAGGCTACTAAAAAGAAAAGATTCCAAATATAATTTTAATTCATAATTTTATCTTTCCTTGCTTTCTTTAGTTGATGTGCTTTTGGATTATTCTTTATTGAGTAGCAACAGAGTCCTTCGGATTAGATCTTTATCAATCTTCTCAGATTTGTGATTCACCAGACTTCTAATTACAGGAGCCTTCTAATTTTGGATATGGCGGTGTTAAACTCTCACGTGATCCGTAGCAGCAATGTGTAGTAGAGAACTTCTATTTTTAGGAAATTGTAAATAACAATTTCTTTCTTATTCTTTCTAGAAAATCGTAATTCACGATTTTCTATATTCAATAGGCTTTCAGCTAATAATTTTTTATTTTAGATCGCCTTTTGAAGAACTATGATTTTTCAGCCTTCCTATTGTTGGCGAATCGTCTTTAACGCTTAATCATCTTTTTACTATTTTTTGAGTTCATTTTGACAAGGATTAACACTTGGGCTCTAATTTACTGTTTATCTTTAATATCTGTACATCAGTAACTCGTTAGTAGCAAACTAAGTCCTAGCATCACTAAGTTAAGGGTGATAAAATGGTAAATTATGTGACTGATCACACCCCCAAACTTAAGTTTTGTTAGTCCCTAGCAAATAAGGAAACATAAAATATTTAAAACTTTTAAATTTAAATACCACTTTCGTAGGGATCACGATTGTATTTAGCAGATGCAACAAGCCTTTAAACCCTTAGGTGATCCCTAGTGGAGGAGTTGTAGTCTCCTGAAGGTTTTCAATGAAGTTACCTACAAACTGAAAATATTTTTGAATGTTTTAAAATATTTTTCAAAATAAAAAATTTAAAATATAAACTAATTTTTGTACACTACTAATCATTCACTTAGTCATCATATGTCCATTATTTCAAAATATTTCAAATCTTTTATCCTTACCTTCCCATCATCACAATTATCCTTGATTAGAACTCAAAAATTTTAATTCTTGTACAGCGTGGAGTGTGTACATATATTCATCATAGATTTTTCTAAACTGCAGTTTTTAGAAACTATTTTCATCCAAATTCTCACTTATTGGTATACTCTAAAAAATAATCAAAATTTTGGGTTCTCATAATATGATATGTTCGTGATAAATTCAAAGGACAATCAGCTAAAAAGATAAATCTGATGGAATTGATAATCAATTCTTTTCATATAATTTCTTTAGTTATTCATAGTATCTATTTCATATATCTCTACCAGACTCATATTTTTGCAAATCGTAAATAAAAAACGTCTTTCCTTTGGCTTGTAATGGGGTATTAGGTTTTCAGAAGGTTTCAAAGAAAAAGGTAAAGAGGATTCAAAATTATTTTCAAGAGTTTAGCTCTTCCTTCTCTTCTTCTTTTATTTTTTAGCTTCAATAAGTATCCTTATTTTGGATAACTTTTTTCCATTTCTTTTTATTTTTGTAAATCTCATTTTTCTCTTCTTTTTCAGTTTGGAAGCTTTTTACTTCTCTTTTCACAAAATCATTTTTTACGATTTTTCATTCTTTTTTTTTTCTTTTCTCATATTTTCATACATTTATATTTCTTTTTCAGTTGTACCCTTTTCAGCAGATCCCTTATCTATTAACTCATACTCCTTTCACTCCCTTTTCTTCCATTCTTTTACATTATAAACTCTCAGAAATTATAAGGGTTAAGGATAAAAAGTTTTGTGCAGTATATATAGTTAAGGGTTTATAAAATTTTGGTACAAAGAAATTTAGTTCTTAGGCTTCTAATATGGGTTCAAATGGTAAAATATTTTAGGATTTTAGCTTTTTGGCTCTAATTAAAAAAAGATGGCCTTTGGTCATTTTCACGATTTACTAATATGGACGTCTTATTGCTTTTGATATATTTAATAGATAGTTCTAAACAAATAAATTATCATAATCATAGAATATATTGATTCTAAGTTCAGCATTATGAGATTTTATTTTGATAGCAATAGTAGAAAAATTTTAAAAAAATTAAGTACGAATAAAAACAGTCTCTCTTTCTCTTAGAATAAAGAGGAATGGGCTCTATAGTTCACTGGTTATATGATTTTAAAACTATAATCTAAAATATTTTATAGTTCAGATCAATCGTATAGTTTCAAACATTCTTCTGATATAGTGTTCTAGAGATGTTTTACTTTGAATTATAACTATTTTTATTTTGATTTTTGAACTACTACTATGATGGTTTGTTAGGAATTTCTAATTTTTATATTTTTTTTCATAATTTACATATAATGATTAACTTATCTAAAAAAAAAAAAAAAAAAGAAATTAAAATTTTAAAATTTCTACGAAAAAGAAAACTAAAAAGAAAACTAAACTAATCTATACAATGATGGTGTATCCCCCCTAAACTTAAATAGGACAATGTCGTCATTGTGCAAAACAGGGGACATACAGAAAAATTTTACCTATTACTTTACTGCTATGTTAGTAACCGGGTGTATATTCTGTAAAAAAACAAAAAATTCTTCCCCCAAACTTAGGAGAAAAATACTTTCGGTTGAATAGAAAATGTTAGTAATGTTAGTAACACACGCTGTTAGTAAAAAAAATATAAAAATAATGAAACAGAAAGATTAGAATCAACAATTATATAAAAACTATAAAGAAACTAGTTACAGTCATATGAAAAGAAAATTAATTACACACCAACATAGGCCAAATGACGGGAGGACCTCAAACGTATTGGTTTGACATACTTTACTGTTCACACTACAATGCCTCGCATCGCTCCCCCCACATGACTATGTTGCGTCCGTGTTGCGACCGTGTCATGACCCATTCTGCCACCATGTTGTGTGCCCTCATGGCCCACGACCGAAGCTCTCAGAGTACCTATGGCGAAGCCCTCATGGCTTGGTGACACACTGACGATGCCCCAGCTTGAACACACCAATGCTTGATGCACTAGTAGCAAAAGTGGTCCTGTGGTTGACCCGAATGGCCACACCACGAGCCAACGTCTCAAAGAAATTTCTAGAAAAATTTAGACGCACACTAAACTAAGACTCTGGCAGTAACGTCCAAGAATAAATCTTCGATAAAGATCAGTCCTCAGCTTCTAACCACCTTCAATTAGAGTCTCGCATCCCTACAACAAAAGGAGTTCTAACCTTTGGAGGGTTGCTACTCCAAGAGCTGTCGATTCACTCCCCACTGCCCTTCATTATCTCACATACCCATCCTCTGAGGAGTGGGAAGTGAAGACAATTCCAGATCACCCTTCAGCCTATACTGCTCCCTTGTGAAAAAAATTACAAAGAGACAATAGAGTTGGGAAGGGGGAACTATGAGTAATGGAGAAGGGTGGCAGGGATATCAAGGATGGGATGAGAATGACACTGAAAATTGTAGCCCATCCTTATCGTATAGAAATTGCATTCTAGTAGGTTATAATGGTATAAGGGTTAGGAAGTGGGGGGAGATGGGTTCTTGGTATATGGTTTCAGATTTGGGTTAGGTTTAGGGTCAAAGGTAGTTTTGGTGGATGATTCAGCATTAAAGACAGATCGCTGATGCTTCAATTTTTCTACTTTCTGTTGTACAGCTAGGAGCTTAGCTCTATATTTTTCTAAAATTTTATCGAGTCTTTTGTTGGAGTCGCTCTGGTTATGTTCTTCCGTCATGGGGTTTTAGGTACGAAAGGTGGAAGATGGAAAAGATGAGTCGGTTTAGGGATGGTTATGGATTTATAGGGAAAGGTATCGAACCGTCACTTTGAGTAAATGTCTATGTGTAGGTTCTTAGGCTAGGGTAGTTGGGAAGTGGTGAAATTAAATGCATTTTATATTCGTTTCCTATACAAAATTGAATTGGATTGGACTCTATATTCACGAGAATCGCAAATCCATGCGTTTCAAGTGATTAAAAATAAAGAAAAAAGTCTTTACGATTAGTAATATCTTATAAATCGTAGAGGGGTCATTTCAAAAGTAATTATGTACATATATTACACATGTGTTCGCTACGGGTGAGTCGATAGCACGACGAGTTTCAGAAGGAATTCAATGGCGATCAAGGGGAGTTGATGTCCCTCCCATAAAAGTATTTCCTCCTGGGGTGCCAACTGGCCATCGGAAAGAATAGTTAAGAATGGTTAATTGCTCAACCTGAGTTTCTAACCGTGTAATGGATTCCAAGAGATTATTGAGTAGCTGTGTTTGAATATGGCCATATTGCAACCAACTTTCGACCAATTGCGATAAGGCTTCCTCAATGTCAGTGTGGTCTTGGGTCAGTGTGGGGCAAAATTTAGGAGAGTGCTGAGGAATTTCTTGAGTTAAGCTGCGGTTAAATTCAATGGCTTCTCCTTGTTGAGATGTTGGGTGCGATTTTACACCACCAGAGATTGAATTTTTGTCTTCCAAAGTTTTAACTTTGGAAGGTAATTCATCATTGGCTTTAATTTGTACAAATCTCTCTGCCTAAGAGGTATACTCCATGAAGTCTCAGTGTGACAGCTCAGATTCCTACTCGCGAAACTGTTGTGTTGCTTACCGTACAATTATTAAAGGGTTAAAAATAACAAATTAAAAGGACAAAGTACAATAAAATGGGATCAAGGTAAGCAACCAGTCCTGTAAGAACCAGGGCTGTTGCAGCAAGCTTTAAGGGGTAAGTCAGGGTATGTCCATAGGGAAATGTGCTTTAAAAATAGGGTAAATCTCTAGATCTATACCATGGCACTCTATCCTAAACTAATGCAACGAAAGGAAAGAAGAGAGGTTTTAGGGGTTGTCACGTTACTAAAAATTACAAAAATCAAATGCAAATGATCCAGAACTGATTAAAACTCAGATTTAAGGAAATGAAGAAAAAGATTAAAATCAAAAGGTGGAGAGTAGCAGCTAGGGATTTTGGTCTTTACTAAAAATCATTTGGTTCAAGGGCAATGCATAGAACTGATTTGCAACAATCCTTCATCTGGCTATAAGCTCAGATATAAGGTATAAGAATCTAATCTAAAACAAAGAATTGGAGTAATCCTAAGGCTATGATCTGTCCACTTGAATGGTCACAAATCATCTAAGAGATTCCTCTAATTCAAGGATCTAAATTAGAACAAGTAAACTATTGCAGATGCTGTGGATGCAAGGCTACAAGCTCAAGCATTCACAAGGATATTTAATCTAGGGAAATCAAATGCAAACAAGAGATCTATAGATCAAAATCAACTTTATAATCCATAATATACTGATTCAATACAAACTTACAGTAAAATATGCTCAGATATGCAATCTGTGCAATATCCAATCCATATACAAAGCCTTGAACCTCTCAATTTATAGCTCTCAACCTCACCTTAGCTACTAAAGGGGTTTAGCCACCCATGTTGGTCTAAAGAGTGAATGGGGAAGAAGAAAGAGGGAAGGAATTTTGCAGTGAAGAAGAATTCGAATTTGCTCTGATTCTCTCAATTTTTGGATAGTTCATTTGTGCAAATTTTCTTGTATTTATACTCTTCCCTTCTGTCCTCAGATCTTTTTCAGCCAACCAGAGTTCAAGGGAATAATAATTCTATTATTCTGAGCTGTTGATGTGGCTAATTTCTCTTCTAGAAGCTCTCAATCAATTGGTCCAAACTAGACAAGCACATGTGAAGTGGTTAGAGAGTTTCCATTCATGCCCATTTGTGTTCTAAAAATACCCCCAAGGGTAGCTGAAGTGCCTTGGAGTGTGTGCACAGAGCACTGAAGTGAGCAGCAGCTGTGGCTGAAACTGAGAAGTTCCCAAATTGAGTGTTGAGAGGTTCATGGAACCTTTCGACAGGTTCTGAGTCCACTTGGTGTCCCATTCGATAGGTTAGAATAGCCTTTCAATAGGTTGTTCGACTTCTCGACAGGATTGATTTGACTGTTCGACAGGATTGATATTAATTCTTAACTTCTATTCGAGCTCCATTCGTCCTCTCGACAGGTTATAAAACAACCTGTCGATCTCTTATACAGTTCCAGTTGACTCTTTGATAGGTTGAAAGTTGTGCTCGACAGGTTGGTGTTGACTGCTCACTAGGTTCTGGGGAACCTCTCGACATTTTTTGGAACCTCGCGAGATCCACTGCATCTCCAGGTAACCTCTCGACAGGTAGCAATCTGCTGTTCGACAGGTTCTACTGCTGTAGCTTAATCCTTTTGACAGGTACTACCAACCTCGCGATCTCTTTTCTTTTTCACCTCAGGACCTCTTGACAGGTTGGAACACACCTCTAGAACCTCTCGACAAGTTCATCTTTAAGCACCCCAACCTCTCGACAGCTTCACTTCTCTCATAAAAACCTCTCGACAGGTTGGAGTAACCTCTCGAACTATCCTGTTCTTTGCTTCCATAGCTGGCACACAGCTTGGGGTACTGTCCTTCATTTGTCTAGCACACAGTAGCTTCTTGATGGGTTCAATCTTCATCCAATGCAGCTGCCTTGGCTCCCAAGTGTACCCAGTTGGACACATGGCATTCCCATAGACTTTTGAGGCTTTGTGAATTGCTTGATTGGTTGGCCTTTTGGGCTGCATGAGCACATGTTGAGGCAGCAGGTCTCTTCTTTGACATTTTTAGATGGATGTCTGCACTAAGGCTGTAATTTATTGCTTATCTACAAAACACACTCAAAACACTTTATTAGTCAACTCAAAGGTCCATCAAAGGTCAGGTTAGGAGGTGAAAAATGATATTTTCCATTGCTCAACACACCCCCAAACCTAAGCTTTGCTAGACCCTGAGTAAAGGAGAAATTAAAAACAAGTATTGAAAATGAAAATGCCACTTCTATAGGGAGCATAGATGAATTAGCATATGCATCAAGCCTTTTAAATCCCTAGGTGATCCCTAGTGGAGGAGTGGAGTCTCCTGAGGGTTTTCAGTGAAGGTACCCACAAACTTCTCCAATGAATCAGTTAATATTAATGCAACATGTCAAAATAAAATTTAAAAATAAAATTCATTCCACACCTTACTCATTCAAAATTTTCTTTAGGGAATTCTCAGCAGTAAATCAGCAGTGTAATACTAAAATTCGGCTGTAATTCCTTCACAATCAATCAACTCATGTAAAGGTATTGTGTGTGAAAATTAATGTAAAGCTTACCATCAATTTGAGAATTCTATTTTGATAGTGCCCCAAACAAATTTAATTTCAGACCCAAGTCTCACCAGGGCTATCACTCACAACAAACATGAAGGGTGCATCATTTCACATAACTCAAGAGCAATTACAGCCCTCAAATAGGACTGCAAGCATGAGCATAGGCATTGCTCTAATTTCTAAAATCCTTTAACTCTTTTCACCATAGATTACACAAATCCTGATCTGCACATGATAGCTCAATCTATTTCAGATCACTAGGGTCTTTTTATTGGGTTGTAATGTGACTTATGGGTGAAGTTTATAAAGAATAAAGGGGAATAAAAAGGACTAATCTTTGAGAAATCAGTAAGATAAGGAGGTGGTCATGACAACACCTTTTGCATTTCAGCACAAGCTTCATCTTCTTTGAATTTCCAGATTTGAAGTTGCCATCTTTTCATCTTCTAATTTTCCAATGCAGTGACTTCTCTTTCACATTTTTTTGTTTTACTTTTATGTTTTTCTTTCTTTTTGTATGCTTTTCTTTTGTATTTTTCTCCTCAATTTTTTTTTATGGGTTGGAATGCCACAACTGCCAATAAATGTGTTTTCTTTTCTTTCAACCAACTGTCAAACCAACTCTACCTTATTCAATTCCTTCATCTTTACCTTCTGAAATCTCAGGATGAGGGTTAGGCTGCATCAGGTCACTGAGTTCTGGGTTCAAATTTTATGATTTTTATCAAAGAAAAACTTGAATTTTTTAAAGGCTCAAATGGTGTGTATCAAGGGCAGTTCAAAGGTGGGAAATTTTAAGCTCAAATTGTCCATAGTGTGGCCTTACTTCATTTCTTCAATGTCATGAATGCTGTCAAGCTGTTTTAATTTGAAATTGCATAACTTCTAGTGAAAAAGAATAGATTCAATCAGTCCTTAGAGCAGAAAAATTGCCAAAACACTCTTCAAAGGAAATTTTCAGGTCCAAATCTCACTGGGTATGGTCTTCCATCAAATTCCTGGGGTATATCCTCACAATTTTCTCTCTTTTCAGGGTCACTAAGCACCAATTTTGAAACAAATTCTTGACATTTGCTTCATGACAATTTTAGAGCTACAAAAAATTTTAGTTTATAAAGTTTTTAATTTCCTCTTTTTTTTTTTCAAAAATCAGGTGGGAATTCTCTTTATTTTCAAAAATTTTATCCAACCTTGCTGCACTAGTATTAACTATTCCATTGGCACCTCTTGCCATACCCCAAACCTATGAGGAACAGTGTTCTCACTGTTGCAGAAAAGGAAGCAGCAGGGTAGGCATAAGGAAAGTAACTAATTCAATAAAAGACCATTCGAGAACAAATTCAAACACAAAGGAGAGTAACACCACAATTTGACAAAACAAAAATTTATTGGACATCAAGTAGCTACAAAGCATAAGAGAAATAAGAAATTTTTATATTTAACAAAGAGTATATACAGCAACATGCAAAAATAGACTAATTACAATCAAATCCTAAATACAGTCTACTCCTAATAAGACTCTAAGTTAGTACTTGATACGGTCATTGGCTCCCATCCTCGTTGATCTATAATTTTGTCATATTCTTTCTTAAAATTCTCCCTCCTTTTCAGTCTCTCAGTGCTGGCATCACCCTCTTTAGTCCTTTTTGCAGATGGCTTTCGAGGCTTTCTTAGCCTTCTCAAGTTTTTCCATGATGAGTTTCCTCTTTGCAGGTGGGTTCTCTTTGGGTTGTGTGGCTAGCCTACTAAATTTTCTGGTGGACTTTTGGGTAGATTTGGAAGGGGCTTTGAAAAGGTCGGCCAAAGTATCCTCACGGTCAGCCATTGGTCACAAAAAAATCCACACAATCACTCTCACAACTACAGCGAACTTCTTTGCTCAATCAAAGTAACCACACACTCTAAAAAAAATAGAATTACAATGCTGGAAAATCACAAAGGGGAGGTTGAGGAAGAGCTTACCCAGAAAACCTAGGGTTTATTAGATCTTGCAGTATACGGCACCAAACCAGTCTCAGATAGGTGCAAAATGTAGCCCTTGTGGAATTGAACCACTTGAAGCAACGACAAGGTGAGTGGAGTTGGAAGCAGTGAGGTGGAGGAGTGAGAAGAAAGTTGGAAATCGGGTAAAGGAGGAACAGGTTTGGAACAGAAGCTATCGAATAGATGGAATGAAGTGTTGATAGGTTTAAAACAACTAAAATCGTATTCAACGGGATTGGAGAGAGGATTTCGATAGGTTGCATCAACCTGTTGAAGAGTTAAAACATTTTAGACTTGTAGACTTCTCAGGTTGAAGGTGTCGAGAGGTTGGCTGAACCTCTCGAAAGGTACAAGGCTCCAGAAAAATCAAATTGATAGGTTTAGTCATCCTATCGACAGGTACACGGGCTTCAGATTTTTCAAGTCGAGAGGTACAGACATCCTCTCAACAGGTTTAAAATTCTCAGTACTTAACCTCTCGATAGGTATCAGAACCTATCGAGAACACAACCTACACCTTCAGTACCTCTTGATTTTCTCTCTCAACATCTCGATAGGTTCAAAGATCCTGTCAAAATTCACCTTTACACCTTCAGAACTTGTCAAACATCAATTCAAACCTCTTGACAGGTATCAGAACCTGTTGAAATTCATATTGGGAAACTTCAGAACCTGTCAAAATGTTCTCTACACCTCTCGACAGGTTGTTTTTTAGTTCAAAAAGATTTCTCAGAAGTTTCCAGTCCATTCTCCACACAGATTTGTCAATTCTATTATGTTTTCACTGGATTTCTTATGCCTTGGTGCCATTCCTACTGTAACATATCTGGCTCATTATCCTAAATGAAAGACTAAACACAAATGGCAACATATATACAATGCCAAACAGATTTGAAAACAGCAGCAACCTTCTAAATGGCAGTTATGATACATATTGTACAATGTTGAAAATCAGTCATGTTTTGGAGGTTCTTGAAGGTGAATGGTCACCACAGGCTCTACCATAATTTCAACAAAGAGTTTGAGCCTTTGACCATTAACTTTCATGATCCTACCATCCTTTGTATCCATGATTTCAATAGCTTCAGATGGGGATACATGCATTACAATGTAAGGTCCCACCCATCTAGATCTCAACTTTCCTGGGAAAAATTTTGGATTTGAACATCCATACCTTGTTGCCAGTAGTAAACTCCTTCCTCAGCAAATGCTTGTCATAAAAAGCTTTGGCTTTCTCTTTGTAGATTCTTGCATTGGAGTAGGCTTCTAATCTCAGCTCTTCCAGCTCTGACAGCTGCAGCCTCCTGTGCATACTAGAAGCAGTTAGATCAACATTCAATGATTTAATAGCCCAATAGGCCTTATGTTCTAACTCTATTGGTAAATGACATGCTTTACCATACACCAGCCTAAAGGGAGACATCCCTATTGGTCTTATAAGCAGTTCTATAAGCCCAAAGGATATCAGTCAACCTCAAGGGCCAATCCTTCCTATCTCCTCTCATAGTTTTCTCTAAAATGTGTTTGATCTCTCTATTAGAAATTTCCACCTGCCCACTGGTCTGTAGGTGATATGGGGTGGCAACTCTATATGTCACAAAGTACTTTCTAAGCAAGTTATCAAACTGCCTATTACAGAAATGGCTTCCCCCATCACTAATGATAGCTCTGGGTGTGTCAAACCTAGAGAAAATATTGTCCTTCAAGAACTTAAGGACAACTATGTGATCATTGGTTCTTGTGGCTATAGCCTCAACCCATTTGGACACATAGTCCACAGCCACAAGAATGAAATTGTATCCATAGGAAGGAGGGAAGGGACCCATGAAGTCAATCCCCCAAATGTCAAAGAGTTCAACAACAAGTATAGGCTGTAAAGCATGGAATTTCTTTTAGAGATACTTCCCATTTTCTGACATCTTTCACAAGCTTTACAATGCTGTCATGCATTTTTGAAGATAGTGGGCCAATAAAATCCACTTTAAAATATCTTGGTAGCAGTCTTGTTTCCATTGAAATGGCCTCCACAAGCCTGTTCATGACACATGGTTAGGATGTTATGGAATTTATCATCAGGGACACACCTCCTCACAACTTGGTCTCCACAATGCTTGAGAAGGTATGGATCCTCCCACATGTAATATTTGATATGAGAAAAGAGTAGCTCCTTGTCTATTTTGTTCCAATGTGGGGGAATCCTATCCACTGCCAAGTAGTTGACTATGTTTACAAACCAAGGTGCAGAAGTGCTGACAGTAAACAGCTGTTCATCAGGGAAAGAATCATTAATAGGCAGCCTATCAAACTCAGTAGCTAGGATCCTGGATAGGTGGTCTGCAACCACATTTTCAATCCCTTTTTTATCCTTAATCTCAAGATCAAATTCCTGTAATAGGAGGATCCATCTGATTAATCTTGGCTTGGTATCCTTTTTAGACAAAAGGTACTTCAGGGCTGAGTGGTCAGTGAACACCACAATCAGGGCTCCTAACACATAAGACCTGAATTTTTTCAAAGCATAGACAATGGCCAATAATTCCTTCTCAGTAGTGGTGTAGTTTAACTGAGCATCAATCATTGTCTTGCTTGCGTAAGCAATCACACAAGGTGCTTTGTCTTTTCTTTGGCCCAAAACTGCACCAATAGCAAAATCTGATGCATCACACATTAGCTCAAATGGCAAAGAAAAATTAGGTGCTTGAAGGACAGGTGCAGAGGTTAAACAACCTTTCAAAAGTTCAAAAGAAGTGAGACGCTCATCATTAAATTCAAAAGGAACCTCTTGGCACAACAAGTGACAAAGAGGTTTTGAGATTTTACTGAAATCTTTGATGAATCTCCTATAAAAACCATCATGCCCCAAGAAAGATCTGACTTGTTTCATAGTTTTAGGTGGGAGAAAATATGCAATCAAATCAATTTTAACCTGGTCTACCTCTACGCCTTTGTGGAAAATAACATGGCCAAGGACAATGCCTTGATTGACCATAAAATGACTCTTTTCCCAACTCAAACCAAGTTAGTTTCCTCACATCTCTGCAGCACAAGGCTGAGATGGTATAGACATTGGCTAAAACTATCCCCAAAGACAGAGAAATCATCCATGAATATCTCTAAAAATTGATCAATCATGTCAAAAAAGATGGCATACATACACCTTTGAAAAGTTGCAGGGGCATAGCACAATCCAAATGACATCCTTCTATAGGCAAAAGTGCCAAATGGACATGTAAAAGTGGTCTTCTCTTGGTCTTGTGGATAAATAGGGATTTAGTTATACCCAGAATATTCATCAAGAAAGCAATAGAAAGCTTTGCTTGCCAACTTATCCAAAATCTGGTCTATGAAGGGCAAAGGAAAGTGGTCTTTTCTGGTTTTTAAATTGAGCTTTCGATAATCAATGCACACTCTCCAACCTGTGATTTCCCTAGTTAAAATTAGCTCACAAGAATCAAAATTAACCATAGTGATTCCAAATTTCTTAGGTACCACCTGAGTAGGTGCCACCCATTCAGAATCTAAAATGGGTTAGATGATTCTAACATCTAACAATTTGACCACCTCCTTCATCACCACTTCTTGCATGTGGGGGTTTAACTTTCTCTTTATCTCTCTAGAGGGTTTGGAACCTTCTTTCAAGTGGATCTTATGCATATAAATAGCAGGGCTGATGCCTCCAAGATCAGCAATAGTTCAACCTATTGCTCTCTTATGCTTTTTTAAAACACACAACAGCTCTTTCTCTTGCTTATCATTGAGAGAAGAGGAGATTATCACTGTTAACTTCTGGTTTGCCCTCAAAAAAGTATATGTCAAAAACTTGGGCAGCTATTTCAACTCTACATCAGGTGGACTTATGAGTGAAGGCAACAAAGGCATCTTTGATGGTGGTGGCAGAGGCAACACAGCTGGTTTCGAAGGAGGATACCTTGTTGCTGGCCCCACTACAAAATTTAAGGCTTTCACCTCTTGAACCACAGGTGTGGGGGCCTTCTCTTCCACAATTTCACTCCACACATTCTCAAAAACATCACACCAGCAGCTTGGGCAAAGTCTCTTCCACAAGCTCATCCAACACATTAATCAAAAAGCAATCCTCACTATCCAAGTGAGGCTAACTTGCTATATTATAAACATTCAATTTTACTTTTATGTTGCCAAAAGAAATCTCCATTACACCTGATCTATATTATATACAAGCATTAGCAGTGGCCAAGAAAGGCCTGCCCAAAACTACAGGAATGGAGGTAGTGCACTTGCTTGGCTCCATATCAAGAATCAGAAAATCTGTTGGATAGAAAAACTTGTCAACTCCAACTAACACATCTTCTATCATTCTCACAGGTCTCCTTTCAGATCTGTCAGCTAGCTGTAGCACCACATGTGTGGGCTTCAATTCTTCTAAACCTAACTTCTCATAAACTGAATATGAAAGTAGGTTTACACTAGCTCCCAAATCTAACAAAGCTTTCTCAGTGGTGTGATCCCCAATGATGCAAGGGATTGTGGGAACTCTAGGGTCTTAAAGCTTTGTTGGGGTTGCAATGGACAGAACTTGCTTCACTTTTTCAGCACAAAAGACCTTCTTGGATAGGTGTATCCTAGATTGTCTTTTGTGTGTGCACAAATCTTTCAAAAACTTTGCATAGGCTAGAACTTGCTTGATTGCATCAAGTAAAGACAAGTTGATCTTCTCTTGTTTAAATATCTCCATCATTTCCTTGACTTTAGCATTCCCTTTATCAAAAGGAGAAGGTGCTTGAAGTATATTGGGAAGTGGCAAATGGGAGACTGATCTCCCGTTTGCTGCCTTAACAATCTTATCAGATTTTTCTTTATTTTTTTCTCATTTTTTTGTTGGGGCACATCAACACCCCCTTATTTTTCATATACTGCTCCTGCTGTATATCAACATGGGTTGTTCTTTTATTTCATGTACTTTTCTCATCAAGCTCAACACCAACTTTATTGTCAACTAGCCTTCCACTTCTCAAAGTGGTGACAGATTTGGCTTCTTCATGTGAAGAAGTCTCACCCACCATATACTGTCCTTTTGGGTTGCTCATGAGTTGACTAGGCAGTCTTTCCTCCTCTCTCCTAGTCAAAGTATTGGATAGCTAACCAATGTGGTCCTCTATTTTCTTAATACTTTGGCTATGAGAGTTAACAATTTGAAACAAAGAGCCCAAATTCTGTAATGAAGCCAGAACTTGCTCTTCAAATGTGAGGGATCTAGAGGGTGCTGGGGCTGGTGTACTTTGATGCACAGGTTGTGCTATAGGCTGGGCCATAGGCTGTTAGTATTGAGGCCTTGGGAAGTAGTTCTACTGGTAGGGTTGAGCATTTCTATAAGGCATGAGCGGCTGTGGTTGCTGTTGCTGCTGGTTTGGGAAGGAATCTTGTCTCCACCTCAAATTGGGGTGGTTTCTCTATTGATAATCAGCAGTAGGCTATTGTCCAAAGGACTGAGCAGCATTCACATATTCTATAATAAGGTCTGAAAATTGGGCAGTAGAGGGACATCCCTCAAGGGAGTGAGTGGAGGACTGGCATATCACACATGCCTCCTCCACTTTGGCAGCCATTGGAGACTACATTACTCCCATGAGCTTATCAAATTTCTGTGTCAAGCTATCCACCTTCCTCTTCAAATAATTGTAACCACTAACCTCATACATTTTCCCTCTTGTAGTGTTCTCTCTCACCAATCTACCAGGGGTCTCAATGTCCCTTGATAAAGTTTTCCTTTGCATGGAGTTTTCACTGATAATATCAAACAACTCCCAAGCCTCATCAGCTATCTTGTGGAGGTAAGTACAACCACATGAGGCATCAACCATGTCCCAGCTTGTGGGATCAATTCCTTGATAGAAACTTTGAACAAGTTGCCATTCAGAAATTTGGTGATGGGGGCATTGCTTTAGGAGCTCCTTAAATTTCTCCCATACTTGGTGAAAGTCTTCAGTTTGAGACTGGGAAAATGAAATTATGCTCTTCCTCAGCTGACTTGTTTTGGACATGGGAAAAAACATGGCCAAAAATTGACATTGAAGGTCATTCCAAGACTGAAGACTATTGGTTGGGAGCATTGACAACCAAGTTCTGGCTCTGTCCTTTAATGAAAAAGGAAAGAGCCTCAACCTGGTTGCTTCCTCCCCAAACTAGCAATGTTGAAAATAGTCCACAATCTCAGAAATTCATCAATGTGCTTGTATGGGTCTTTACTCAGGCCATGATATGAGGGCAACATCTGTATGATGAAAGATTTAATCTCATAGTTCCCTTGGACAGCAGGGAATTAAATGCAGAAGGGGGAATTGTAGACCCTTGGTGCATTGAATTCTTTCAATGTCCTAGGTTGCTCACCAATTGTAAAAATCTCAGAATTAACCACCGGTGTGTGTAGGGACTGCTTAAGTCTGAGAAGTCTCTCAACTTTAAGATCAAAAGGAACAATCTCAGGATTGAGAGATCTTCTACCAAGCATACACACAGCAGGAACCAAGTACAACACAAAATATAGCACAAAATTTAGCAAAACAATTATAAAAACGCACAACTATTATTACAGATATAAAAATGTGCAAATCTAAAAATATAAAAGAGTTAGAAAATGCAAACTTTAGCGTAGCTTGCTCCTCCAATTAGCACAAAGCTCCTCTCAGAACCACAGATCTAGATCTGAAACACAAAATTAAACTATAAAAAACTACAACAAAAATTACACAAACACAAAACAGGCAATTATAAATCTAAATCTAAAATAAGAAAAACTTAGATCTACCAATTTAAAAACACAAATCTCTGGCAGTGGTGCCAAAACCTTGTTGTGTTGCTTATCGTATAATTATTAAAGGGTTAAAAACAACAAATTAAAAGGACAAAGTACAACAAAATGGGATCAAGGTTAGCAACCAGTCCTACAAGAACAAGGGCTGTTGCAGCAAGCTTTAAGGGGTAAGTCAGGATATGTCCACAGGGAAATATACTTTAAAAATAGGGTAAATCTCTAGATCTATACCAGATCTGGCACTTTATCCTAAACTAATACAAGGAAAGGAAAAAGGAGAGGTTTCGGGGGTTGTCACTTTACTAAAAATTATATAAATCAAATACAAATGATCCAGAACTGATTAAAACTCAGATTTAAGGAAATGAAGAAAAGGATTAAAATCAAAAGGTGGAGAGTAGTAGCTAGGGATTTTGGTCTTTATTGAAAATCAAGTGGTTCAAGGGCAATGCATAGAACTGATTTGCAACTATCCTTCATCTAGCTACAAGCTCAGATGTAAGGTATAAAAATCTAATCTAGACCAGAGAATTGGAGTAATCCTAAGGCTATGATCTATCCACTTGAATGGTCATAGATCATCCCAGAGATTCCTCTAGTTCAAGGATCTTAATTAGAACAAGTAAACTATTGTAGATGCTGTGGATGCAAGGCTACAAGCTCAAGCATCCACAGAGAGATTTAATCTAGGGAAATCAAATGCAAACAAGAGATCTATAGATCAAAATCAACTTTATAATTCACAAGATATTGATTCAATATAAACTTATAGTAAAATGTGCTCAGATTTGTAATCTGTGCAACATCTAATCCATATACAAAGCCTTGAACCTATCAATTTATATCTCTCAACCTCACCCTAGCTACTAAAGGGGTTTAGCCAACCATGGTTGGTCTAAAGAGTGAATGGGGAAGAAGAAAGAGGGAAGGAATTTTGGAGTGAAGAAGAAATTCGAATTTGCTATGATTCTCTCAATTTCTGGATAGTTCATCTATGCAAATTTTCTTATATTTATACTCTTCCCTTCTATCCTCAGATCTGTTTCAGCCAATCAGAGCTCAAGGGAATAATTCTATTATTCTGAGCTGCTGATGTGGTTGATTTCTCTTCTAGAAGCTCTCCATCAATTGGTCCAAACTGGACAAGTACATATGAAGTGGTTAGAGAGTTTCCATTCGCGCCTATTTGTGTTTCAAAAATACCCCCAAGGGTTGTTGAAGTGCCTTGGAGTGTGTGCACAGAGTACTAAAGTGAGCAGCAGCTGTGGCTGGAACTAAGAAGTTCCCAAATCGAGTGTCGAGAGGTTCAGGGAACCTTTCGACAGGTTCTGAGTGCACTTGGTGTCCCATTCGATAGGTTGGAATAGCCTTTTGACAGGTTGCCTGACTTCTCGATAGGATTGATTTGACTGTTCGACAGGATTGACATTAATTTTTAACTTATGTCTGAGCTCCATTCGTCCTTTTGACAAGTTATAAAACAACCTGTTGATCTCTTATACAGTTCCAGTTGACTCTTCCACAGGTTGAAAGTTGTGCTTAACAGGTTGGTGTTGACTGCTCGCTAGGTTCTGGGGAACTTCTTGACATGTTCTGAAACCTCGTGAGATCCCCTGCATCTCCAGGTAACCTCTCGACAGGTAGCAGTCTGCTGTTCGATAGGTTCTACTGCTACAGCTTAATCCTTTCGAGAGGTACTACTAACCTCACGATCTCTTTGCTTTTTCACATCAGGACCTCTCGACAGGTTGGAACACACCTCTAGAACCTCTCGACAGGTTCATCTTTAAGCACCCCAAACTCTCGACAACTTCACTTCTCTCACCAAAACCTCTCGACAGGTTGGAGTAACCTCTCGAACTGTCCTGTTCATTGCTTCCATAACTGGCACATAGCTTGGGGTGCTATCCTTCATTTGTCTAGCACACAATAGCTTCTTGATGGGTTCAATCTTCATCCAATGCAGCTGCCTTGGCTTCCAAGTGTACCCAGTTGGACACATAACATTCCCATAGACTTTTGAGGCTTTGTGAATTGTTTGATTGGGTAGCCTTTTGGGCTGCATGAGCACATGTTGAGGCAGTAGGTCTCTTCTTTGGCATTTTTAGATGGATGTCTACACTAAGGCTGTAATTTATTGCTTATCTACAAAACACACTCAAAACACTTTATTAGTCAACTCAAAGGTCCATCAAAGGTCAGGTTAGGAGGTAAAAAATGGTATTTTTTACTGCTCAACAGAAACCCAGACTGTCAGATCGACGCTAAGGTTGATCCCTGAACTGAAAACTTGGCACATCCACATGCAAAGTGAAAACAAACTGGAAAACATAGCTAAGCACAGATAAACATCATATGTTGAAATGAAATCTCTAATTCTATATCTCAAAAGCTCAAAATAACGGTTCTAATCCCATATCATCTCATGGGCAGAAGAACCGAGATTAACCACCGGTGATGGCCGACCGTCATCGAAACATGGTTCACCAAAAATAATACAATTATTATCCAAAAGAAATGTGTTATTTACATTACAAAGCCCACAAACTAAACCATAACTCCAAATCTGGACCTACCCGTGCTTTGCACACAGAAAACAATTCTCAGGATGAGGTTCTATCTCCTCCTCCGCAGGTGTGTATTCGGAGTCCTCCTTAACATGGTCCTTTGTGCTAAGATCCTCACCTGCACCTGTGACGTATAGTGGAGGGATGAACTTCATCTAAGCTCAATAGGGACAAACAAATAGCATGCCTATTCTTACGTCTCACCTATATCTTATGACATGAGTTAAACATGATTCTTCTCATACAAATGCACAATTTTAAAGATGGCAGAATAAATGGAGCATTTACTGAATTTTGGAAGGCTTAATACATATTCTTTTACTGAATTTCATAACAAGAAAAGGAAACTTAAAGTGATTCACTTGAATTATCCCTCGAGCAAATATAGCATCGAGCCCCCGATGGGATACCCACCATCGTCATTCATATGAACCATTTACACAAGGTGCGCAAGGTCTCAACAAAGATGGACACTTGTGCTAAACATAATTTACCGTTGGCCGGTAGGATTCACAAGGGTTTACGGATATCCCGCTGTACCGATCACGGATATCCCATCGCGTCGGTCACGGATATACCGTTGCGTCGATCGGGTATTCACAGGAAACCTTAAATCATAGTGTGTAACTTATAGTTTATCATCATGTAATGTGGTAATTATAACTAGGTTCCAAAACTTAAAACACATGAACTCATACAAGCTTATTACACATTCTGAATGAATCTTGAAAGATTTCACATGCTTATCACATTATTGACACAAATCGTAAAAGATCCTTACATGGGCAATGCACATATCTTAGCATGATTTTTTGAACACTCACACATGCTTATACATTCATAAAACTCAAAGTGGTCAAAGCAAACACATCAAGATCATAATTCATATGTTAGTCATTTCAAATGCACATGGTATGAAGTTTTCCTTACTTCAATCACGAAGTCACAAGCGAAGTCCTTCAAATCGAGCTAGCTTCACCCTCACACAAGCATAAGCTCAACCTAACACATCGATTCACAATTCACATGTCAGAAATGATGCAAACGGAAGGGTATAAACTCTCCTCAAAATCCCTTAGACAAATCACAATAAATTCCTGAATCTGGCAAATTTGATCGATCGATTCCCAATCTTGATTGATCGATTTCCAAATTTGATCGATCGAAACTATTTCGATCGATCGAATCCTTCAGAAACCAAACCCCTGGCATGACAACTTCAATCGATTGATTTCTAATTCAGTTGATCAAATTCCAAATTCGGTCGATCAAAATATATTTTTTTTCTGTCAAATTTTGTTAGAATATTTTAGGATTCCCTATTTTATACCTTTCGATCAATCGAGTGTCCAACTCATTCGATCAAAACAGATTTCGTTTGGTCGAATTTAATTTTGTTCGAACGAATTTCTTCAGAAATTGTATTTCACTTCTCAAGTTAAAACTGATTGATCGAATCCAATTTCGATCGATCGAATTTGACAGATTTCTTAAATCCTTCAATTTTCATCATTCTAAACCAACTTTTCTCTCGATTCTTTTTCTTACTTTCTACATTTAAACCCAAATCCACAAAACTAACACAATCATACATATCTTACCTTGTCATGATCGATAGCAACTTTTGAAGTAATTTGTCGAAGAGGGTTTCAAGCGAATTCGTCGAACCCTTCAGCAACCGTGATGAAATGACTCATAGCTCTCGATCATGCTTCGTTCTTATGTATACAACCTTTCTTCATGCACACTATTTGGTGCATTCAATTTGGGAGTTATTGCCCAATCCTCACCTCCTCTTCTCTCTCTCTAAAACTCTCAAGAAATAAATGCAAAATGCTAGCTAGATTATAAATGTGGGTTTTATACCCCTTCCTAAGGTTACTCCTCCTTGCTAACCACACACATTCAACACAAGTGTTAGCTAACTTGGGTTGACTCACTTATAACTCAAACACACCTAAATTGGGTGTTTGTCTAAACACTCTTAACACTCAACACAACTCGTATGGTACCAAAACCTTCAAATGGTTGTCAGTTTCTTTGTCGGGCACACTTATCAAAATTGGTCTCTTTTGGGTTCGAGTGTTCGGGATATTACATTCTCCCCTCCTTAGAAATTTTTGTCCTAAAAATGCTCTAACCAACGGTGCTTACGACACAATTGGTTACCTCGCATGGTACCACACATGGCTAAACAAACAAGTTAGTTAATTAAATTTCCACACCTACGATCTACACCCTGCTAGAAAATGTCAGTATAAAATCATTTGCTATCGTAAAATCATCAATCAAATATACAACCCAACACATAAAATAAGTGAACGTGGCAACCATGCCACAATAGTTATAAGGACTTATACAATTATCCATCAAAATTCACCAAAACATAAAATTTCAAAATTTCCTCAGAGCAAACACTTTAATCATCTGCCGCCCCCTTAGCTCCATCAGCGTCATCCACTCCACCAGCTTGTAAGTCCTCGGCATCCACTTCCAAAGTAGGAGCGTCAAACACATGAGTCCGCATCACTGCCATCCGTTGGAGGTAGTCCGTTGGATACATGTAGTGCATAGTATCCTCCAATATCAATTCGTGGTAGTCGAGGCGATGATTCAGCTGGCGGTTACTCTCTGTAATGAGGGTCGCTACTTCCTCATTGGTCCTGCCGGCAGCCTACTGATGTGGTGGAGGCATGGGAATGTGAGCATACTGCGGAGCGGGAGGTACGACTTCAGGCTGTTCTTCCAAAGGTTCATCATGGGCTGGTTGTTCTTGTTCTGGGGCATCCTAGGCAAGCTGTTCTTGGTCCTGGGGAGCAATAGGAGCAGGAGGTCCTTGTTCACTCGATTGCAGACATGTCTTCAAGCGATTATAGGTCTTCTTCCAATGCTTGAAAGTGTATAGTTCCACATTATCAGATGATTTGGGCTCACGAGGAGAAACCTTATATGCAGCGCTTCTCGGATACTCCTCAAGCAAGGTAGATATGAGGCCTGCGTAGGGTATGTACTCTTCCGGCTTGTCAGCCCCTCTAAAATTTTTCCTCTGGCATGTTTCATGCCCTCAAAAACCACTTCAGGAGCGTTGAACCATTGCCCCTTAAATATTGAAAACAACGCCTGCATTATTACCCCTAGTCTCTCAGTTTTATGGCGTAAGGGGTACAAGTTGCATTTGAAAATGGTGTCTAGCATCCACATATAGCTAGGCAAATTGGCCCGATTAATTGCTCAACCAGATCCAAGTCGACCGGGAGTCATTTGCTCAGCTATCACCAGATGAGGTATTGGTTGGGGGTTTGGGGGTAACAAGTCGATACCGGGGCTGTAACTGTCATAACACTCTAGAGATTTACATGTCATGCCATGGGTGAAAACATGGTCTCTTCCATCAATCTTAGTGCAAATGGTATTAGGTTTCTTACCGTCGTACATATTTTGGTAAAATAATTGCACAAGGCGAGGGTAATAGTATTGATGAAGGGATTTTAAAAGATTATCCAATCCGGCCTTCCCTAAGTAATCAAGTACCCATCTGTCTATACCCGGCATGTTGGGTGTTTCAAAAAAGGTAATAGTATTGATGATGGCATATATGAAACCCCTTAGGAACCCTTCTAAAACCTTAGGAGCCATTCCAAACCCTTAGGAGTCACCCTAGATCCCTTAGGAACCTTCCCGAGCCCTTAGAAACCCATCTCGACCCTTAGAAACCATTTCAGACTAAACCTTTCACGCATAATGGATGAAGAGTGGTGCACCGGGAGTATTTGTGACCTTTTACTATAATAAAATCATATACCATTAAAAAGTAGAAGTCCTCATCTCTCCAACGAGCTAAGAATCGCCCCAATCAGAGTTGTACACAGAAAGATATCACATTTCAAAAATCCAGGCAAAAATGGGCATGATTTGAACCTGTCGAGAGGTTCACTTGAACCTCACAACCTGCATAGAGCCTCGTGAGAACCCCGTGAGAAGTGGTGCAAGTATTACTTGCACCAAGCCATTTCTCCTCAGAAATGGCTTGGCACAACTAATAGTTGCACCAGCTATGAGTGGGTCCCCCCTGCGGGCAGCCGATTTCCAAGCCACTGTAGGAACACTGATTACTGTTCCTAAGCCTGACGCAACTATTAGTCGTGCCAGGCTTATGAACAGTAACTATAGGTTTTTACCTCAAATTTTGAGATTAGGGTTTGACTTGTTGACCATCTTGACCTTTGGGGTGTATTTTGCTAGTTCTGTTGCACCCATTTACTATCTATGTGCAACCTCTTAAGTGGTTTAAAGCCTCACCCTATCATCCACCATTGGAGTAACTCTTCACATTTTTCAAGGCTCCAAAAACCCTAGGAAACCTTAGATGGCCCATTACCTAATTGCTAAACCCAATTAGCCTCTAAGCACCCTCCTAACCTCTCTTTTTCCTATAAATAGAGAGGCACCTCTCCCTTTACAAAGGCTTAAAAATTTTTGCATTAAAGAGATTAAGGAATCCCTTCTCTCTCTCCTCTAGTGCACCATTCCATACAAATTCTAAAACTTTAAAAACTCCTTTAGACCTTAGCATTTCACCAAAAAGGTCTAGGTTAGAGGTGTGTTACCCGTAGCCTTCCCTCTCTATCCCTTAACTATCAGGCCATAGTTTTTAGAACCCCATTTATCATCATACAAGCCTTCAAAAGCTCACCGAAGCAAGCCAACGCAAGGCTCCACAATAATGCAACAAGGGCCCGAGAGCTCCGGCTCTCCCCTCTATTCTTCTACCTTCTCGGTTCTCCTCTATCCTCCCATTTGTGCCATTATGCCGTCGAATTTTTGGTAGGAACGAAGGGGCACAAATAAGATTTTAAGACCCATTTTGGCAAGAGGAAGCCTTTTTCATTTCTTTTTTATCATTCTTTATTTGGCCATAAGTAGAGACAGTATTTAGCGGGTTGATTGGGTGCCTAACACCTTCCCAATCGATAACTGAAGCCCCTACCCAAGAGCCTTTGGTGTGGACTAGATTCAGAGTTATATTTGTGGCACTTCGATGCTTATAAAAATGATCTAGGTTTCCTGAGACACCAAAAGCTTTGGGTGGCGACTCTATATTTTCATTAGTGAGCGTATCGTCGCGACGGGATCGTCAAAAAATCCCACAGTTGCACAGATGGCGACTCTACAGGGGACTAGCGAGTAGAGCTTTCCCTTGAACTTGGCCTTTTTATTTTTAATTTTACTAACCTTTATTGCTGTTGTTTATTTTATTTTTACTATTTTTTACTCACCCCTCCAATTACGTCATTTTACTTACCCCTACTTTTACGTGATTTACGAGTCTTAGCCGATCGGCGAGCCTACTTGTGCAAAGTCTTTAATTTTCTTTACATTTTCGTCATTTTAAGTGCCTTAGGCGATTGGTGGGCCTACTTGCACTTTGTATTTAAATTCCTTTACTTTTACGTCATTTAAAGTGCCTTAGCCATTTGGCGGGCCTACGTGCGCACTTATGTTTCTGTAATCATATTACAAACAGTGAACGCCGGCCCGTAGAGACGACATGTTGGGGGATTTCAGTGTGCTGATTATTATGAAGTAAAAGAAAGAAAATAAAATCAAAGTAAGACAAAGGATGGATTCAGCACATCTAAAATATCCTAGACCTGTAAGATACAGGGTCCTTTATAGTAAGTTTTAATAAGTAAGAGTTTGTCCCATAGGGAGTAGTGATCTACACCTAGGTGTATAGTAGACCTCCAGATCTGGCTACAGAACTGGTAATTCTAAGAAGAAAGAGAGCATTTTGGGTGTCACTAGATCTAATTTATAAAACTAAAATATAAAACTAAATCTAAAAGATTGAGGAAGATAGATGGTAAAATGAAATATAAAATGGGGAGAAATAAATAGCTAGGGCCTAGTTTTTATTGCAAAACAGATCAAGAGCTGGGGATTTGAAGCAATCCTTCATTTGGCTACAAGCACAAATGCAAGGTATAAGAATATGATTTAGACCGGTGGTTTGGATTGATCTTAAGGCTATGATCTGTCCACTTAAATGGTCACAGATCATCTAATAGATTTCCTCTATCCCGATGGCTTCGATCAGAACAAGATAATCACTACAGATGCTGTGGATGTAAGGCCACAGGCACCAGCACCCATAGGCATATCAAACCCAGGAAAATCAGATGATCATCAAGATATCTACTGGAAAAGGGCCTGGGCTTGTGCCGAGTGCAAAAATCTGATCGAGAATCTAATGGGACCACAAGATCTTTAGATTTAATTAAGCTTTAAAATCAACAATTTATTGCTTTAGTAAAAAACAACTTACAATAACATTGTTTCCAGATCTGTAGTCTGTGCATCGATCCACATTTCTTTATGCCGAAATTATAATTACAAAATAGATCTGAGCTGCCACCTAGATCTAATCCAACAGGCTGGATTAGGGAGAGAAGGGGGAAGAGAAAAGGGGAAAAATAAAACCTAAAGCTAAACCTAAATGAACTAAGGAGAACCCAGGGTATTCCTTTATTCCTACTTTCCTTGCTAAGAAATTACAGTAGAATAGATGGGTATTTATACATATGCATTGATCCATGTGCCTTGAGTTGCAGCCAATCAGAGAGCAGAGGACTCAGTACTGTTATGCACAGCTAAGGTGTCTTCATTTCGGCCAAGAAAAATTGCATGTGGACTGTTGTCTCATGTGCAGAAAATTGTGCCAGCTGATGTGCTTTTGCAGCTCTCAAAAATGCCCTTGTCGGCCACTGATATTTGCTAATGGAACTCGAGATAAATCCCTGAGATGTGTGAGACATTGGGATGTGTGCCCTAGAAGCATTGGAATCTCCAAAATGTCCCTAAAATGTGAAATAGATGGCTAGAACCCGTGCCTCGATAGGTTGGAGCTTCAGAACTTCAATCTCGACAAGTTCAGGCAACTGTTCGATAGGTTGAATGGGCTTAAGGTATGCATTCAACAGGTTCTAATAGGAGCTCGACAGGTTCATTCAACCATTCGACAGGATGCTCGACAGGTTCATTTTCAGCATCAGAACCTCTCGATAGGTTGATTCAGGCATCAAAACCTCTCGACAGGATGCTTGACAGGTTTAAACAACCATTCAATAGGTTGCGATAGGTTCAATTTTAGCCTTTTTTCTGCACTGTAGCTTGATTTCAGCACATACCAGCTCGTGGGGTTCAACCGATCACTCGAGAGGTTGGATCTTATCATTTTAAACCACTCAAGGGGTTAGTTTTCAACATGAACCACTCGTGGGGTTCACTAAATCACACATTTAAACCACTCGAGTGGTTGCACCAGTCCTCTAAACTGCTTGAATTCTTCAAGTTTGCAGCTGTGCTACTCATAGGCTTCCATCATCAGCTCGAGTAGATGAACTTCAATACTTAAAGTACTCAAGTGCATTAATGTTGTAGCTGTAATATGCCACTTGAATTGCTCTGCAGCTGTTCGCATAAAATGCCTTGAGGTGCTGATTTGCTGCTGTCTTCCATCCAAGGTGCTGCCTTGCTACAAACACAAAATATTGTATTACTGCATAGCACCTTGTTAACCTTTGGGCTTTACCACTCTCTCTCTCAGCAGGTCTTCAAGGCCCCCAAAGCATGCTAAAAAACCCCAATGGTGTGAACCACCATGGTGCCTTTTCAATAAATCCATCAGCTCCACTGCTAAACACAAAATTCCTTCTTCTTGGCTTCAAAAGCATGGATTGTAGCATTAAGCTCTTATTTTGCCGTTATCTATAAAAACACACTTAAAAAGATATTATTAACATGCTCAAAGGTCCATCAAAGGTCTGGTTAAGGGATAGAAAGTGGTATATTTCAGTGCTTAACACGGCACGGGATCATCACCCTCGGTCTTTCAACTTAAGAAAATTTCCTTAAAAGTGAAAAATAAAATTGAACCAATAAAGGAGATTTAATTTGATTTTTACGAGGTAGATTTTTAAAGGGTTGGGTTATTTAGGAACGCATACAATCACCTGAGTCTTAGTACGGCAGTAGCCCCTAGTGGTGATGATCCGGAAAAGTCCCAGCCCACCTAGTACCTAAGAAAAGTGCTTACACTTGAGGTATATCAGGTGGGTAACCTTCTTGTTACCAAGCTTAAAACCTGGGAAAAAGAGAGATATAGTGAACCCAATTTGGCCTTAAAGCCTTAGGTTCGGTGATGAAGAGAGCGGATCATATAAAACAGTCAATCCCCGGAAGCCTAGCTTCCACCAAAAGCTAGTTTGGAGACTCATTTCGAACTGAGATTGCTGCTGTCATACAAACTGGAGAACCATTTTGCTCTGGCACAAGTATTAGTTGTGCTAATGCAAAATGTCCCAAAAGTACACTGGCACAACTATTAGTTGCGCCAGCTTTAATTTGGGAATTTTTACTTTGGCGCTACTATTAGTTGCGCCAGTTTGGTTCTAAGCAGCACCAGTTCAGATCTAAGGCCTATTTCACAACCCGGACTCCCCGATCAGTTTGTTTTATGCCTCTGCTTAGGCCCCACAATTTTTGACACCCAATACGCCCTTGCCGGTCAAAAGAAGGTGACTTTTTTTTTATTCGTTTTGGGGGATTGGGTTATTTACATTGGTTTCTGTGCCTTCAATAGATTGAGGGGTTTTCCTTTGATTCTTCTGAAGCATGTTGAAACCTTTGTTGTAGGACCTATTTAGGGTACGAGAGCCACCCGAGAAGGAAATTTAAAAGGCCTCGGAATCCTCATTTCTTTTCACTTACAAAAATATAAACACTAAAAATTAAAAATAGAGTCTTGATTGGTGCCGGCACAATGACATCATTGTACCCTCCGTCATCCCGTAGGGGAGGGAGGGAGCCTCAAGAGCCCCATCTGAGGCACTTGTACCCAACCCGATACCAAGATATGTCGTGGGCGGTGATCCCTGCCACATTCTCCAACCCATTCTCACACAGAAGAAGTCTTTAATTCCACCCCCTCACCCATTCATCCCTCACCATAACCGGCCTGTTAGGTGCCCCTTTTTTCCCATCCACCACTTCCCAAAGTACCCAAAATCCTAATTTCCTGTCATTTTCCCAAGCCATGCTTTCATCCATGGCCATCTCCAACCCATCTCACCCCCCTTCCACAACCACTCAAAACCCATCCACTACCCTAACCAACATACCCTATTTCTCATCCGCCCAACCTGATCCATCCACATCCATCCATACCACATCCAATCCCCCACACATCCCTCCCTATACCCAAGTCATGACCATCTTTTCCCAAGCCATGACCAATTTTCCTCTCTCATTTTCCACTTCCATGCCCCATACACCCCCCTCCATACATGCCCAATCCATCCACTAATGCCCCACCTCATTTCTCCAATCCACCCCATATCCCGCCTCTTACCCGGGTCATGTCCGATTTTACCAGAGCCATGCCCAATTTTTCCTCTTCACACACTCCATCCATACCCCCCAATCATCAAATAGCCCATCTCCATCCGATCCCCCTACCATGGCCATGATGGAGGAAATGTTCCAAACATATAACAAATGGAAGGCCTCCCAACACATCCCCTCTCATCCACACCACACACCCATGGATCCATCCCATACCCTATCAAGCCTCCATGCCTCACTCCCCCATGACCCCATCAAACCCCCATCATCCACACTATCCAAGCCCTCATCTCCCACATGTCCCAAGGCCCAATGGTCCAAGCCCCCATTTCCCACATGTCCCAAGGCCCAATGGTCCAAGCCCCTATCTCCACATGTCCCAAGGCCTAATGGCTCAAACCCCCATTTCCCACATGCCCCAAGGGCCCATGGGCTAGATCCATAAAGGCTCAATGGGTCAGACCCACAAAGGGCCCATGGCCTAAACCCACCAAGGACCCAAGGGTCAGACCCACAAAGGCCCAATGGGCTAGACCCACCAAGGCCTAATGGGCCATACCCACCAAGGGCCCATGACCCATACCCATCAAGGGCCCATGGCCCAAACCCATCAATGGCTCATGCCCCAAACCTATCATGACCAAGGCTTTGTGGCCCAACCCTCCCAAGGCTTCATGGCCAAAACCCAAGCCCAGTAAAACCTTGGAGCCTCACACCCATACCCTTCACAATTCTTCCAAAATTTCACCCATTCACAACCCTCATACCCAGCAAAAACCCATACCTTACATCAACCCCAATACACCCATATCCCAATGTCTCAAAGTCAGTTTCAAGCTTTTCCCGAGGCCCAATGGCCTCATTAGGCCCCACCCCAAAATCTAACTTCCGCTCATCCCATCATCCAACAAACCTTCCCTCATCCCCAATGGACTCACCCAACCCCCACTCATGCCATTCCCATCCAGTCCATCCAACATAAGTGTAGACACCCAAATTTGGCCCAAGGCCCGATCGAAATACCTTTCGAGAGAGGTGCAATTCTGAACTTTTGATGACATGTATGGAACCTTTAGGAACCTTTTCAAATCCTTAGGAATCACCCTAGATCCCTTAGGAACCTGACTCAAACCTTTAGAAATCAATCCCGACCCAGAACCCTTTCTGAACCTAAACCTAACCTTATCAAGCAAATGGTTGAGGAAGGGTGCACCAGAATTAGCTACGACCCTCTACTATAATCATATCTCATACCATTGAAAAGTAGAGGTCGTCATTTTTCCAACAGTCCAAGAATCGCCCCAATCAGAGGTATACATCAAAAGATACGACAAACCGAGCCCAGAGGGCATAAGAGTAAAATCAAGGGGCCCTCCTAGGGATTTGGCGCAACTAATAGTTGCGCCGATGATAATTTTGCCTGGCACAACTATTAGTTACGCCAGGCCACTTCTCCCAGGATTTAAGCCTGGCGCAACTAATAGTTGCGCTAGTATTAATTGTGGACCCCACCCTCGCGAGCTAACTTCCAGCACTGTTTAAACACTATTTTACTATATATTTGCCTGGCGCAACTATTAGTTATGCCAGGCATATAAATAGTAACCTCTAAATTTTATCCCGAAAATCATGATTGTGGTTTGACTTGTTGACCACTTTGACCTTTGGGGTGTGTTTTGATAGTTCTGTTGCACCCATTCACTACCTATTTGCAATCCCTTAAGTGGCTTAAGGCCTCACCCCATCATCCACCATTGGATGACCTTCTCACACATCTCAAGGCTCCAAAAACCCTAGGAATCCTTAGATGTGAGATTATCTAATTGCTAAACTCATTAGCTCTTAAGTGGTTTCCTAATCCACCCATTTCCTATAAATAGAGCCCCCCACCCCTTGGTTTGGGGGTTGAGAAATTTGCTTAAGAGAGAAAGAGCTCAAAGTGAGAAGTTCTTCCTCCCTTTTGTGCACCATTTTTACCAAAATTCTAGAAACTCTCAACCTCATTTCAATCTTGTTCTTGCATCCAAAACCCTGAGCCTAGGTGTGTGTGATCCCTTAGCCTCCCTTCCCTACCTCTTAGCTTTAAGCCTTAGGAGTTAGAATCCCATTTTCCACCATACAAGGCCTTCAAAAGCTCATCAAAGCAAGCCACGCAAGGCTCTCCTACTGTGCTACAAGGGTCTGAGGGCTCCGGCTCTCCCCTTTCTTTTCCTATCTCTTTCTAGCTCCCTCCATCCTCCCATTTGTGCTGTTACGCCGTCGACTTTTCGGTAGGAACGGAGGGGCACAAATAGGATTCTAACTCCTTTTAGGCAAGAGGAAGCTATTTTACTTTCTTTTGCTTCATTTTATTTTTGGCCATAAGTAGAGACCGTGTTAAGCGGGTTGATTGAGTGCCTAACACCTTCCCTATCGATAATCGAAGCCCCTACCCAAGAGCCTTTGGTGTAGACCGAATTTAGAGTCATATTTTTAACACTTTGGTGCTCATAAAAATAAACTAGGTTTCCCGAGACACCGAAAGCTCCGAATGGTGACTCTAATATTTGTTTTTTTGCAAGTGAGTGCATCGCCGCGACGGGATGGTCACAAATCTCACGGTTGTACAGATGGCGACTCTGCTGGGAACAGCTTGTTGAGCTTCTCCTTGAAATTTGGCCTATTTTATTTTTATTCTACTAACCATTTTGCTATTTTTTTTATTGTTTATTTTATTTAAATTTTATTTTACTCACCCCTACTTTTCTGTCATTTACATGCCTTAGCCGATCGGCGGGCTTACTTGTGCATTGTCTTTATTTTTTCCTTACATTTCCGTCATTTTTGGTGCCTTAGCCGATTGGCGGGCCTACTTGAGCATTGTCTTTTAATTTATTTAATTTTCTTTCATTTAAAGTGCCTTAGCCGATTGGCAGGCTTACTTGTGCAAACATATTCCGATAGTGGACGTTGGTCCTTAGTGGCGGCACGGGGTCATCACCCCCGGTCTTTGAACTAAAGAAAACTTCCAAAAAAAAAAAGAAAATCTTTGAAAAAAAATAAAATTGAACCAAGTTAGGAAGCTTAATCAATTTATTTTTTACGGGATAGATTTTCAAAGGGTTGGGTTTAGGCACACATACAACCACCCGAGTCTTAGTATGGCGGCAGTCCTTAGTGGTGACGATCCAAAAAAGTCCCAACCCACCTAGTATCTGAGAAGGCACTTGCGTCGGAGGTATATCGGGTGGGTTCCCATTCTGAAGCTTAAAACCCTTGGGGAGCATGCTAGTGAGTTATACCAGACTCAAACCCTTTAGGAGCAGTGAGGAGAGAATCGATCACCAAAAAATAGCTCAGTTCTCGGAAGCCTGGATTCCATAAAAACCAAAAAAAGTGACTCATTTTGGGCTGCTGTCTCTTCTGTTATACATTCTGGAACACTATTTTTTGTCTAGAGAAAGTATTAGTTACGCCAGTACAAGAAAATTGGAATTTATAACTAGTGCAACTAATAGTTGCGCCAGCTTTAAAATCCAAAATTTTACCTTGGCACAACTAATAGTTACGCCAGTGTAAAAAAGGTGTCCTGCAAACTGGGCGCATGTATTAGTTACGCTAGGTCTGTTTAACAGCACACCAGCCCGAATCTGTGGCCTTCTTCACCTCCTGAGTCCCTCGATTAGCATGCTTAGTGCCTTGTTTAGGCCGCGCCGTCTCCGACACCCAATACGTTCTAGCCGGTCAAAAGAAGGCAACTTCTTTTTGGCTCATTTCGGGGGATCAGGTTGATTGCCTCGATTTTTGTGCCTTCAATAGATCGAAGGTTCTCCTTCGATTCTTCTGAAGTGCGTCAGAATCATCGCTGCGGGTCTTAAATTAAGGTACGAGAGCCACTTGAAAAGGGAATTCCAAGGCCTCGGAACCTTTGTTTTTCAAAAAATTTCAAAAAAAAAATATAATAAATCAAAACCCAAAAAAATATATACAGTTTGTGGGGCCGGCACAACGACATCATCTTGCCCTCCGCCGTCCCGTAGGGGAAGAAGGAGGAGGATTTTAGGGCCTTATCTAGGGCACCCTTACCCAACCCGTTCCCGTAGAATGTCGTGGATAGTGGACCCGGCTTATGTCGATCCCGACACATCCCCACCACACTCTCCAACCCATTCCCATTTAGAGGAAGTCTTTTCCACCATCCCCCTCACCCAATCACCCTTTGCCGTTACTGGCCCGTTTGGCGCCCCTATTTTCCCAACCACTACCTCTCGAAACATCCAAAGTCCAACCCCCAACTCCCCGTATTTTGCTCAAACCATGCCCATACCAAATCCATCACATTTCCCACCATGGCCATGCCCGATCATACCGGGGCCATGCCCAATATCCCATCTCCACCACCCAATCCTCCCTCCATGACCATGATGAAGGAGATGTTCCAAGCCTACTCCATATGGAAGGCTTCTCAAAAAAACCTCCCCTCCTCCACACCCCATGTCCCTAAACCCATCTCACACCCTAGCCAATCTCCATGCCTCACTCCTCAATGACCCCCATCAACCCCCCATAATCCACACCATCCAAACCCTCATTACCCACATGCCTTAAGGCCCCATGGCCCAACCTCCCACTACTCATACACCCCAAGGCCAAATGGCCCAATCTCCAACCTCCCACATGCCCCAAGGCCCCATGGCCCAACCTCCCACTACTCATACACCCCAAGGCCAAATGGCCCAATCTCCAACCTCCCACATACCCCAAGGTCTATTGGCCCAAACCCCCATTTCCCACATATCCCAGGGCCCCATGACCCAATACCCCACCACCTAAAACTACCCAGGGCCCATGGCCTAGATCTATCAAGGCCCCTTGGGCCAAACCCATCAAGGGCCCATGGCCCAAACCCACCAATAGACCATGGCCCAGACCCACCAAGGCCCATTACGCCAAACCCATTCAGGGCCCATGGCCGAGACCCACCAAGGCCCATTGGCCTAAACCTACCCAGGTCCATTGTCCAAAACCCATCAAGGCTCATTGGCCCAAACCTACCCAGGGCCCATGGCCCAAACCCATCAGTGGCCCATAGCCCAAAATGACCAAGGCTTCATGGCCCAAACCCAAACCCCACACTCATACCTTTCACAATACCCCTAACATTTCACCCAACCTTCACAGCTAGGTCAAACCCATGCCATACCCCAAACCCAATTTTCTCATGGCCCCACACCCCAAGGCCATCTCCAAACCTTCCCCCATACCCAATGGCCCCTTTAGGCCCCACCTCAAAACCAAAATCCCATCACCCAACAAACCTTTCCTCATCCCCAGTGGGCTCACCCAACCCCCACTCATGTCATTCCCATCCAACCCGTGCAACAACAACAAGAGAATCCCGTCCTCACTGCACATTATGCTATCCAGCAGTATGAGGAAGACGAGATTAGGAATAGCAGGGCCTACGCTGGGGCATTGACCAGCCTTAACCCTCCTCCTATAATTTCCCACCCCTTGGTGGCTCAGAGTGAAGTCCAACTAACGACTGAGAAAGCAGCCCCTATGTCAAAAAAGTTAGAGCAGCTGAAAGAACAGTTGGACAAAATACAAAAGCAGCTGATGAAAATGGGTGGTGCTGAAATCCACGCCATTGACTTCACCGATTTATGCTTGTTCGCTGAGGCCCCCCTGCCCCCCATATTTAAAATGCCGGCCTTTGACAAATATAATAGCACTGGAAATCCTATTGCGCACCTAAAGTCCTACTGTGGGGACATGTGCTAATACGGAGGGGACGAAAAACTACTAATAAAAGTCTTTCAGAAGAGTCTAACCGGTCCGGCTTTGAGATGGTTCACATCTTTAGAACCATCCATGATGAAAATGTGGAGGGACTTGACGCACCTCTTTCAAGAACAATATGTCTATAATATAGACATTGAGCTGCGTAAGTCAAACTTGGCCCGTTTGAAACAGAACCAGAATTAGACCTTCAATGACTACTTGGGATGCTGGAGAGCACTGGCAGCTTAGGTCAAAAACAGAATACCTGATGATGAGCAGATAGAGATGATCTCAAAGAATACTCTGCCAGTGATCTCGAACTTTTTGGGGTACCAGCAGCAGTCCAACTTTGCTAATCTGGTGAGAAATGCTAACCGATGTGAGGATGCCATCAGGGAGGGATGTTTGAGTAAGAACATGCCAAGTGGACCCAGTGGGGTTAGGAGGTTTTCAGAGTAAAGGAACGATAAGAGAACATGGGGCGATACCCAGAACATTACTAATACCAAGCCCAATAATAATACAATCCCGTTTCAATTTCAGGCTGCCCCGCTAGCACCAGTCAGGCTTGAGCAGATGTAGAGAATTGGGAATGGGCAAGGAATGCAAATGACTCTAGAACAGAGGAGAGCCCGCTACGATCGAGTTTTCATGCCCCTAGGGCAATCGTTGAGTGTACTTTTGCCTTTGCTAGTGGAAAAGGGATTAGTCACTATCCGTCAGCCGCAACCTCCTCCTCACCCGATCCCAAAGAACTATGATCCGAATACCCACTGCAATTTTCATCAGGGTCCGGGTCACCCAACTGATCACTGCTTCCCATTGAAGCACGCAATCTAGGATTTGATCGACGTTGGGAAAATCATTCCCCCTGCACCTTCTCAGCATGCTAATATTCACCAAGTGCCACTACCCCCACATCCTACCGGAGGAGCAGGTCCTAGACCCACCGTTTGAATGATAGAAGATGAGGAGGAGTTTGAATTTGACCCATCCGATTATATCAGGGGAGAGTTATGTGGCACCATTGTCGAGAAACATGGAAGAAAGGAACATAGGGGTAATTGAATCCCTAAATTTGTCAAAATATTTCCCCAACCCGACCTCGCAAATTGAACCCTTGGATCACGGGGCATACTTTCCATCCACCACACCCGTCAATTACGTACATATCAATACATACCAACCATACACCACCACCCCTAGCAATTACCCGATGAGCCAACAGGCCCCCAATCCTACACCTGCACCCTCCAGTTATCAATGGCCCGCGCCCACCCCATTTCCCCCAGTTCAACCACCAGCAAACTCCACAGCCCCCATCAATTACCCAATAAGCCATCAGGCCCCCAATCCCACACCTGTACTCGTCAGTTATCAATGGCTTGCGCCCATCCCTTCACCCCAAGTTCTGCCTGCGAACTCCACCACCTCGATCAATTACCTAAAGGCCCATCAGACCCCCCATCTCTCGCCAGTGCCCACCAGCTATCAATGGCCTACTTTTACCTCCTTCCCTCTAATGCCATCACCCTCAAGCTTCACCACCCCTATATGGCCCAAATTTTCCACCCAACCCACTACCACTGAAATAAATCAGGTGTTGCCCACACCTCCTGAGCCAACAGTACAAGTGCCTCAAGTACCGGCAGCCATACCTTTCCATCTCTCGGGACCAACCTATGACCCTCATCAGGTCCCGCTAAGCTACGAGCAAATAGATGTCAATATCGGCAGCAACAACAGAGATGGGGTAGTGGAATTTGTCACACGATCTGGGAGGATATCGAAGCAGCCAGAAGCGCCAGCAGCAACACAGGCCCAACCAGAGGGGAAGAAGGATAGCGCAGTAAACCCCTTCAAAAAAATGAGTCAGGAACATATACTAGAGACTTAGCTAAGGAGAATGCCCGCCCATATCACTGTGTGGGATCTGTTAATGACATCCCCACTCCATTTCCAAGCATTGATGGGGGCGTTGAAAAATACGCATGTGTCTCTCCAAGTTAGCACCGATGAAGTCGGGCAGATAATTGGGCAAGTGATGGCTCCGAATGCTATTTCATTCTCTGATGCTGACTTACCTGAAGAAGGGTGTAGCCACTCCAAGTCATTAAATATAACCGTTGAGTCTGAAAATATGGTCATTCCCCTAGTTTTAATTGATAATGGGTCCACATTGAACATATGCCCATTAAGAATCGCCACTAAGATCGGGGTCGATCCATGCATGCTGAGATCCACCAGAACTAGTGCAAGAGGGTTTGACAATACCAGGAGAGAAATAATGGGAGAAGTTGATATTGTGCTGTTGATAGGGCCAATGACCTTTTCCATCTTGTTTCAAGTAATGGATATCAAATCCTCATTTAATCTATTGTTGGGGCGCTCGTGGCTGCACGAGGTTGGAGCCATACCTTCCACTTTGCACCAGAAACTCAAGTTCGCGTTTGGGCATAAAATGATTACAATCATTGGTGAGGGGCACAGTGAGAAAGAAAAAGCCGCCAATAGCATTGAAAAACCCAATATGTTGGATGTGCCACACACTGCTGAGGACGTTGACCTCCATAGTTTTGAATATGAGGTATCGGCGACACTCCCGGAGCCCATTGAGGGCATCATGCCTAAAATGGGAGGCGGTATGATAGCAGTGGTGGCTATGCTCCAAAAGTGGGGCTATCAGAAAGGCCGAGGGCTCGGGCCTAGACTGTAGGTAGAAGAGAGCCAGTAATGGCCAATGGATAGAAAGTACGATTTGGGCTAGGATACAAGCTACAGAGGAAGAGGTTTGAGAGGCTAAAGAGAAAGCTAGGGTCATCACAACTTCAAGAGCTCGAGGAATCAACATAGAAGAGAAACCTCGCCCTAGGCCGCACATAAGAGATTCCTTTATCAGCGCAGGGGTCTTAAAGATCGATCAAAATGGGGTAACCCGTTTGACCCCACACAAATCCATAGCCCCTGCCCATCCCACCAATCTCAACATCTCCCTTCCTAACTTGGAGATAGATTTGGCCGCATTATCCCTCTTCGAGGAACGACGACCAGTACCTGAACAAACACCCCCTGTGGTAAATCACCACAAAACGGTATTAACGTTTGAGGACATCATCTCAGACGAATTGGGGATCAATATGATGGAGGCTGACTCCAATAAGCCATATCAGTCAGCACCCTCCATCCCAATAAGTAAAAGAGCGACCCCTCAAGTATGCAACTAGGCATCTTTGCCTCACTCCCTGGAAGCAGGGAGTGGCCTAAAGTTTGACACCTGTTTCCCACAAAAAACAACTTATAAAAAGTGAGATAAGCCCTTGACAAGCAATACCTTGTATATATAGCAACCCGCCTTGCTAAGGGTCCATCTTCGAAGAAAATAAAAATCTCAAAAACATGGAAAAAATACAAAATCCCAAAAATATTGAAAAAATCTAAAGTCCAAAAATACCGTCATTTAAAATTCCAAAAAAAGTCCCATAAAAGGATGCCTTAATCGAAATACCCGTCCCACGTAAAATCGATTCCCTTCCTATAAAAATACAAGAAGAGGTAGGAGTTACAAGTTTGGACAAGGATAGTACTTTAGAGGAGCTCCGCAATGATCTCCTTGACCGGTTCACCGACTTTGAGCATGGCCTTACTCCCATTGTCGAAGAGACAGAAGACGTCAATTTAGGGACTGAGGAGATTCCCAGAATAACTAAAATCGAAACGTCGTTGTCCCCTGAAGAAAGGAAAAGCATGATCGACTTCCTTCGGTCATACCAAGACGTTTTTGCCTGGTCGTACGAGGACATGCCTGGTCTAGACACCGATTTGGTCGAGCATGAGTTGCCTCTCTACCCTGATATAAAGCCAGTTAAGCAAAAGCTGAGACGTCTTCGACTCGAATGGATGCTGAAAGTCAAAGATGAGGTCGTCAAGCAGTATGACGCAGGGTTTCTCATGGTATCCAAATACCCGTAGTGGCTAGCTAATATCGTGCCTGTACCGAAGAAACATGGAAAGGTCCGCATGTGCATCGATTTCTGCAATTTGAACAGGGCGAGCTCGAAAGATGATTTCCCATTGCCACACATCGACATCTTGGTTGATAACACTGCTAAGCACGAGATGCTTTCATTTATGGATGGATTCTTAGGATACAACCAGATAAAGATGGCAGAGGCCGATCGGGAGAAGACTGTATTCATTACTCCTTGGGGAACCTTTCGCTACTGAGTCATGCCATTTGGACTGAAAAATGCCGGTGCAACATACCAGAGAGCTATGACTGTGCTATTTCACAACATGATGCACCAAGAGATTAAAGTATACGTCGATGACATGATAGCCAAGTCACCGAAGCGAGGTGATCACTTGGTAAACCTTCAGAAGCTGTTTGAGAGGCTGAGAAAGTATAGGTTATGTTTAAATCCACAGAAGTGCACTTTTAGTGCTATGTCTGGAAAATTGTTAAGATTCATCGTTAGTAAGAGAGGGATCGAGGTCAACCCAGTCAAAGTCAAAGCTATCACGAAAATGCCACCACTATCTATTGAGAAGGAAGTTAGAGGGTTCTTAGGTAGAATACAATATATCAGTCAGTTTATTGCACAGCTAACTCCAATCTGCAAGCCGATCTTCAAGTTACTAAGGAAGAAATTGCCCGTTGAATGGAACGACGACTGTCAGGCAGCATTCGATAAAATCAAAAGCTACCTCCTCAACCCACCTATTTTGGTACCACCCGAGCTGGGGAGGCCACTCTTAATGTACCTCTCCACGATGAAAGTCTCAATGGGATGCGTCTTGGGGCAATATGACGAGACAGGAAGAAGAGAGCCGGCCATTTACTATCTGGGCAAGAAGTTTACTGATTATGAAACGCGGTATTCTCATCTGGAGAAAGCATGCCTGACTCTTATATGAGCTACTCAAAGGCTTCACCATTACTTGCTATCTCAGGTTGTTCTATTCTTAGCCTGAATGGATCCATTGAAATGCTTGTTCGAGAAGCCGACCCTCACTGGACAGACCGCGCGATGGCAGTTGTTATTGTTTGAGTTTGACATCATGTCTGTCACTCAGAAGTCAATTAAAGGGCAAGCACTAGCCGATCATTTCACTGACAACCCTTTGCCAAATTATGAACCTTTGAGAACTGAGTTCCCAAGTGAAGATATCTTATTCATGACGAAAGACAATATCGAGGAAGCAGAATAATCATGGGTAATGCACTTTGACGGGACAACAAACGACGAGGGCAAAGGAGTTGGCGCCATTCTGATTTTGCCAAAAGGATCCCATGTACCAGTCTCTATCAAGCTCAACTTCCCTTGCACAAACAACATGGCTGAGTATGAAGCTTGTGCCACTGGTCTGTAGGCAGCCCTAGATCTAAATATAACTCACCTATAAGTGTTTGGCAATTTGCAGTTAATCATATGCCAGACGAACGGTGACTGGAAGATAAAAGATGAGAAACTTGATCCCTTATCATGAACACCTCGAGGATCTGATAGCTTGCTTCCAAGATGTGACATTCTCATATGTCCCCCGGATAAGGAATCACTTTACTGATGCACTAGCAACTTTGGCATCAATGATAGAAATCCCATACGGTGCTGAGATGAAGCCGATCACGATCGAGCAGAGGAATGAGCCGGCCTTCTACCTCTGGATTGAGGAACCTATAAAGCCTAATGATGAGCCACCTTGGTTCTCAGATATTAAGAATTTCCTTGAGACCCTAACTTTCCCTGAGGGTACGTCCAAGACAGACCGATGAACAATTCAATGTTTAGCAATAGGCTACGCCATTTGTGGAGAATGCCTGTACAAGCGGTCGTACAATAACATCTTACTCAGGTGCCTTATAGAAAGTGAAGCGACCAACATCATGAAGGAGATCCACAAAGGAGTATGTGGAGCCCACGTCAGCGGTCACATGCTTACTAAGAAAATTTTGCGGCAGGGATACTTTTGGACCACTATGGAATCATATTGCTGCCAACATATTCAAAAATGCTACAAGTGTCAGGAACACTCTAGTCTGATACTTTCTCCTGCCATCGATCTACACTGCATGACCACTCCTTGGCCATTTGCTACCTGGGGCCTTGACGTTGTCGGAATGATTAATCCGAAAGTACTAAACGGACATCGATTCATCCTCGTCGCCATTGAATACTTCACCAAGTGGGTAGAAGCAGCATCATATGCCAACATCACAGCCAGTCACATCGAGAAGTTTCTCAGGAATAATATTGTGTGCCAATTTGGAGTACCCAAAGATATCATCACAGACAATAGTACAAATTTTACAAATAAGCATATCCGAGCCTTCTGTGAGCAATACAAGATCAAACACCATTGCTCGTCACCTTATCGGCCTCAAACTAATGGAGCCGTGGAAGCTTCGAATACGACGGTCATCCGCATCCTCGAGAAAATGGTCGTCACCTATCGAGATTGGAGTGAAATGCTGCCATTTGCCTTATGGGCCTATAGAACATCGATCTGTACCGCTATAGGGGAAACACCATTCTCCCTTGTGTATGGAACTGAGGCTGTCCTACCAGTTGAGGTTGAGGTACCTGTTGACAAGTGAAAAATACCATTTTTCACCCCTAAACTTAAGTCTTGATAGACCTTTGAGAGAACTAAATAAGTGTTTTAAGTGCCTATGTTGTAGCTAACAATAAAGACAGGCTTAACCATAAAAGCAGTTTAAAAGTGCCAAAAAGATGACAATCCATGTCAATCTAAAGGAAGGAAGTGAAGAAACAACCTCATCAGCTGTTGAAAGGCCTAAAAGGAAGAGGCAAAGACCTGTAAGAGAAGCAGGGAACAATTCGAACAGAGAAATGCACTACAGAGTTCTTTTCGCAAAGAACCTGCACTTTTCGTAAAGAACCTGGAACTTTGCAAAAAGGACTAAAACTCCAGGCTTAGTTTTCGAAGAGCATCTGAACTCCTCGAAGAGAAGAGTGAACTTTGCGAAAAGGAGAAAACACAATTCGAAGAGAGATTGAACATTGCGAAAAGAGCTTCAGAAGTCTCAGCACTTTGCGAAAAGGCCCCTAAGCTCTGCGAAAAGGTATTCTGGAGATTCGCAGCTTCAACAAGGGCAATTCAGTAATCTGTTGCACGTGTCCCAATGCATTTTAAAACCTAGGGACATTCCAGAGGGTTCTAAGCATAAAGCGAAGGAATATTCCACCCCACGTGAGCACCTAGAGAGGGAATAACTTGGCAGGAACTTCTAGAAACTCTAACAAACTTTCAAAATGCATAACAGAATTGATGCCTTTTTTCACCGATTGGTGAAAGATCGAGGAATTCGATTGGCGAATAGATCTCGATCCCGTGCTCGACTACCATTGGTCAATACAGATCTGAGAACCTCTGATTGGTTGATACACATCGAAATGGACTCGGGAAAGCTATAAATAGACGAAGCATTTGCCCAATTGGGGCATCCAGATTTTGAGTTTCATTTCTAATCCCCCATTTCCCAGCCAGACAGCTTGTCTGCAATCCTTGTAAAAGCATTTGAGAGCTATGAGATACTGTTGTAACTCAAAGGAGAGTTTACATCCAAGACTGTAAATCTGAGAGCTGTTAAGCCGTGCTCTGTAAATTGTAAGGATGAATTGTAAAAGGTTGCTGTAAACTATGCATTCTCCATTGGACTCATGTCAAGGGTTCCCTCTGATCTCCTCAGTACATTAGACTCCTTTAGATTCATTATTGTGCATGTAATTTCCCTTGATTCATTAATTCTGTAAGAATTAGTGTTGGTAACCTAGTCTCTTACAACATTTGTAGTGACGTTTATTGTTCTGAATTGAGGATTTGGATTAAAGACTATTGGATGGTTTGTGGCCATTAAAGTAGACAGACCATAGCCATAAGCGTAAGCCTAATCCTTGAATTAGATTTATCTCTCTTACATCTGTGCTTGTAGCCAGATGAAGATTGGATCACCTCTGTTGAGCTGCAGTTATTCTCATTAGATTTCAAAGACCAAATCAGATTTAGATATTACTTCTCCATCTTTGTTTCAATCACTCCCCCAACTCGGATCTGGATCATTTAGTTTAAATTTTTCTTTGTTTTTAGTTTGTTAAACGTGACAAATTCAAACCTCTCATCTTATCGCTTTCTAGATAGGATAAGAAGCGGATCTGGTAGCTCGGATCTGGAGGTTTATCTTACATTTAGACAAATTCTCTAGACGATCTTTCACTCACTTACTTTTAAAACTTGCTACAATTGGCCACGATCTTGCAGGCTAATTCTCTTCTACATTGTCTTTGATTTGTTTATATAGTCTAGAGCCAATTGTAATTTAGCGACTATAAATCTGTTTTTTAAAACTCACATAAATCAAGCACACTAAGAAGCAACAACAAGTTTTTGGCGCCGTTGCCGGGGAATTTGTTCTAAAATAGATAGACCTAAGTTTTCATTTTAATTTTATCAAGACTAAAATATTCTATTGTTTATACTTGCGCGATTATTCATATTCGTGTTTTGAAGAAGGAAATAAAGGAATTCTGAAGGTTTGCTGTGAATAATCAGATTTTTTTTCTGAGTTGTATGTTTGGTAGGAGGACTCTCAGCCCTGAGATTCTCCCATTGAATTTAGAAGTTGAAAGGTTACTACGAACCAAACAAACAACACAGAATTCTGCTACTATGGGTGAAGAACCTCGACTTTTGAGGGATTACTTTGCACCTGGTGCTTATAATTCTCCCTTTTGCATTCAATTTCCTACTGTTGAAGGAAATTATGAGATCAAGTCATAAACTATCCAAATGCTTCCTTCCTTCCATGGGTTGAGTAAGGAAGATCCATACAAACATGTGGATGAATTCTTGGCTCTTTACACCACATTCAACATAGCTAGACTGGGTCCAGAAGCAACCAAGCTTAGGCTCTTTCCTTTTTCATTAAAGGATAAAGCTAGAGCATGGTTATCTATGTTAGCACCAAACAGTATCACTTCTTGGAATGATTTGCAGTGCCAATTCTTAGCCAAATATTTCCTAATGTCTAAAACAAGCCAATTGAGACAAAGTACCATTTCATTCTCCCAAAACTCAATTGAAACTTTCCATGAAGCATGGGAAAGATTTAAGGAACTGTTAAGGCAATGTCCTCATCATCAAATTCCTAGGTGGCAGCTGGTTCAAAGCTTCTATCAAGGAATTGATCAAAAAGGCAAAAATATGGTGGATGCCTCCTGTGGAGGCACGTACTTGCAAAAAATAGTTGAAGAGGTTTGGGACTTATTTGAAGTGATTGGTGAAAACTCAACTCAGTAAATCTCATCAAGGAAATTGAAAACCCTGCTAGGTTGAACAACCACCAACCCACCAAAGGGAAGATCTATGAGGTGAATGAGTTGGAAAGAAAGATGGACAATCTAACCACAAAGTTTGATAGATTGATGGACTCACTTAAAACTCCAAATATTTCAAGAGTAGAGGAGGCATGTCTGATATGCCAGTCCCCTACTCATTCAATTGACCAATGTGCATCACAGTTCCCAGATTTAATGGTGGAACAAGCTCATGCTGCTCAATCATTTGGACAGATGCAGTCAAATGAATATCCATGGAGGGCACACCCCAATTTGAGGTGGAACCAAGGGAATTACCAATCCCAACAACAACAACAACCAAAGAATCAAATGCCTTTCAAAACTGCAGACCAGACAAGAAAATTTTATGTCAAACCAAACTTTCAAATGACCCATTCCACAACAACACATGCGTGATGCTGATTCAAAACCCTTCGGGTCCCTTTCTTTTGAAGATCAAGTCCTAAATTCACTTCAGAATTTAGATCTTTAACTCAGGATGAACTTTCACGGGAGCATAAAGAAGATTGAAGAAACATTGGGATGACTTTCAAATACCTTGGCAAAAAGAGAGGAAGGAAAGTTACCAACCTTTGAACAATCCCAAAGGACTTCATGGTTGGAGAAGCTTCTAATTCACATGAAGAAGTAAAACTATCACCACTTTGAGAAGTGGAAAAATGATAGATAACAAAGTGGGTCAAGAAGAAAGAGATGAGGAAGAGGATAAAGATATGCAAAGAAGAGCATAGTGATATAGAGGTTCTTGATGTACCTCGAAAAACCAAAAAATGAAAAACAGAAAATTAAATTTTTTTGAAAATACTTCTAAAGTCATGAAAGATTAGTTCCTCATTTACCATTTCCTCATGCAATGAAATCAGATCCCCTTTTGATAAAGGGAACACAAAAATAGATGAGATGATGGAGACTTTCAAGCAAGTCAAGCTAAATTTACCTTTGCTTGAGGCAATCAAACAAATTCCAGCATATGCAAAATTTTTGAAAGATGTTTGCACTCACAAAAGGCATCTAGGATACAGCTTGTCCAAAAGGTCTTTCTTTGTGGAAAGAATTAACTGTGTGTTATCCATTGCTACACCTCCTAAACTTCAAGATCCTGGAATCCCCACAATCCCTTGCATTATTGGGGAACACACCATTGAAAAGGCTTTATTAGATCTGGGTGCTAGTGTCAACCTACTTCCATATTCTGTATATGAGAAACTAGATTTGGGAGAATTAAAACCCACTCATGTGGTGTTACAACTAGCGCATGATCCGAAAGAAAGCCAGTAGGGATGATTGAAGATGTATTGGTGGGAGTAGATAAATTCTTCTATCCTGCTGATTTTCTAGTTTTGGATATGGAACCAACCAAAAGCAAAACTTCCATCCCTATCATTTTGGGAAGACCATTCCTGGCTACAACAAATGCTTGCATTCAATGTAGGTCTGGTATTATGGAAGTCTCATTTGGAAACATGAAGGTAAAATTAAATGTTTATAATGCAAAATTCATTTCAATTCAAAGAATGTTTTCATGTTGATCTATTGGATGAACTTGTGGAAGGAACTTTACAACAATTTCTGCAGGGTGAAGACTTCACCACAGATGTTAAAGATGCTTGGGGATATGCTGAAAAAGAAGCAAGTTGTATCTCAAATTCTGAGGAAATAAATGTTGTGCAAGGAGCTCTTAATCAATCAGCAAGTTTCTCTTGGAAACCTGCTACTCTCCCCCTTCCACAAACATCTAAGGTACCTTTGTTACCTTCTTTTCTCAGCCCACCTGATTTAGAACTAAAGCAGCTGCCAGAAAATTTGAAGTATGTATTCTTAGGTAATCATAAATCATTGCCTGGCATTATTTCTTCCTCTCTCACAAAGGAGCAAGAGGAAGAGCTGTTGATAGTCTTGAAAGAACATAAAAGGGCAATTGGCTGGACTATTGCTGATTTAGGAGGAATCAATCCAGCTGTTTGCATGCATATAATCCACTTGGAAGAAGATGCAAAGCCTTCTAGAGAAATGCAAAGGAGGTTGAACCCTCATATGCAAGAAGTGGTCATGAAAGAGGTTGTTAAGTTGTTGGATGCAGGGGTCATTTACCCCATTTCAGATTCAGCTTGGGTAGCACCTACACAGGTGGTACCTAAGAAATCTAGAATCATCGTAACCTCGATTCGGTGAGCTTATGTCAACCGATAAACAACCTGGATGGAGAGTCTATTGATTACGAAAATTAAATGCAATGACCGTAAAAGACCATTTCCCTCTCATTCATTGATCGATCTTAGATAAGCTAGCAGGAAAAGCTTATTACTTTTCTTGATGGTTACTCTGTTACAACGATTCACTGTGTACCCACAAGATCGTGAAAAAACCACATTCACGTCCCCTTTCGGCACTTTTGCGTATAGGACCATGCCTTTTGCTCTTAGTAATGCTCCTGCTACCTTACAAAGATACATCTATGCAATTTTTTCTGATATGATTGCCCAATTGATGGAGATTTTTATGGATGATTTCTCAATCTATGGCAACAGTTTTTCCCAAGATTTACACCATCTCAAATTGGTACTACAAAGATGCGAAGAAACCAATCTAGTTTTGAGTCGAAAAGAGCCATTTCATGGTCACCCATGGCATTGTCCTTGGCCATGTTGTTTACAAGGGCATTGAGGTGGACAAAGCAAAAATTGAGTTAATTGCACATTTACCACCTCCCAAAGCATTAAACAAATCGAAGTTTTTAGGACATGTTTGGATTTCTGAAGGTTCATCAAGGACTTCAAAAAATAACTAAACCTCTTTGTCATTTCTTTGTGCCAAGATGTCCCTTTTGTTTTCAATAATGAATGCATGAAGGCTTTTGAATTCCTAAAAAGCTGCGATTTCAGCTCCAATATTGCGATCTCAGATTATTCATTACCTTTTGAACTCGATGTGTGATGCATCAAATTATGCTTTGGGAGTCAGTCCTGACGAGAAAAGATAAGTCAGCCTCATGTCATAGCTTATGCCAAGAGATCAATGATTGATGCACAACTCAATTACACAACAATCGAGAAGGAGTCACCGGCAATTATTTTTGCTTTAGAAAAATTCAGGTCATATGTCTTGGGTTCACAAATAGTGGTGTTCACTGACCACTCTGCCTTGAAATACCTTCTGTCTAAGAAGGACACCAAACCAAGATTAATCAGGTGGATTCTCCTATTACAGGAATTTGATCTACAGATTAAAGATAAAAAAGGGGTGGAGAATGTGGTGGCTGATCACCTCTCCAGAATTTTAACTGTTGAGATTGATAGGTTGCTTATCAATGAATCTTTCCCTGATGAGCAACTTTTTACCATTAGTGTACACACTCCTTAGTTTGCCAACATAGTCAACTTTTTGGCTACTGGAAGAATTCCTCACCATTGGAATAGAATGGATAAAGATCTTTTCTTCTCAAAGGTTAAACACTTCATCTGGGAGGATCCTTATCTGCTTAAGAGTTGTGCGATCAAATAATAAGGAAATGTGTCCCCACTCAAGAATTTCATAGAATACTTTCTATGTGTCATGAATGTGTCGTGGAGGTCATTTTAGTGGAACAAAACTGCAAAAGTTTTAAAGGTGGATTTTATTGGCCTACACTTTCAAGGATGCCTCAAAAGATTGTAAGTCCCGCTTGTAATCGCTGTAAATTAGGCAAGATTTCCAAGAGAAACTCAATGCCTTTACAAACCTATTTTGGTAGTTGAGTTGTTTGATGTTTGGGGATAGACTTCATGGGTCCCTTTCTCCTTCCAATGGGAATAACTCATTTTAGTAGTCAGGATTATGTATCCAAATGGATTGAAGCCACAACTAAAACAAATGATCACAAAGTGGTTTTGAAATTTCTTAAGGATCACATTTTTCCGTGTTTGGTTTTCCCAGAGCCATTATCGCGATGGGGAAGCCATTTTGTAATAGACATTTTGAAACATTGTTGAAGAAATACTCAGGACTCATAGAGTAGCCACTCCATATCATCCACAAACCAAGGACAAGTGGAGATTTAATAGAGAAATCAAACATATTTTGGAAAAGACGTGAAGAAGGATGAAAGGATTGGTCCTTGTTTAATGATGCATTGTGGGCATATAGGACAGCCTATAAAACCCCAATTGGTATGTCCCCATTTAGGTTGGTCTATGGCAAAGCATGCCATTTACCAAGAGAGTTAGAATATAAAGCTTTTGGGCCATTAAAACATTGAACATGAATCTAACTACCGGTAATCACAGAAATTGCAACTTGTCGAAAGTTAGAAGAGTCATGAATGGATGCATACACAAATTCAAGATTGTATAAAGAGAAAGTCAAACTTTTCATGATAAAAATTTATTGAGAAAAGAGTTCACTGGTTCTAAGGTATGGTTATTTAACTCAAAGCTCAACTTTTTCCTGTGAAAACCGAGATCCGTATGGAAGGGCCATACATCGTTATTCGCAGCTTCTTCGAGTCATGACATCCTTGATCCAAGTAATGGAAGAATCATAAAGGTCAATGGTCAGAGGCTCAAACCATGCATTGAAAATACCCAGAGCCTCACGCCCATCTATCATCACGAATCTCAAAAATTTGATGGTAGAAAATTGTACATTATGTTTGTATATCATAGTTTTTGCTTATTTTCTCTTTCGCTTTTTATCTCTTTTCGCATAGTTTAAACATGCTCAAAGTTCAACAAGAAAGTCATAATTCTTTTCAGAAAGTCCAAATTGCTTTTCAATAGACTCGAGTCAGAATGAATCGCCGAAAGCAAAGATGTGCTTTTCAATAGTTGGTGCAAGCCATTTTCTTTTCAAAAGATAGTTCAAGCTAATTCCTTTGTAAATGATGTTTCAAGTCGTTAACTTGTCGAATGGTACTGATGCCATTCACAATTGTAAAAAGGTCTCTTTTGGAACTTTTCAAAAACTTAAAGGCGCTTTGCGATATTAACTTTGAGTATATTTAAACCCCTTTCGAAGTCGGGGTTTCATTTCAAACTCTTTCTGCAGAGCGACTCTTCACTGCCACCCTACTTCGCTCTCTCCTTGCACGAGTTAACAAGTTCACTACCCTTTTGTAACTGATTGTGTAGATCATTTGCATTTTCAGAGAAGGATTTCAGCTTGTAATCTGGGGGATTTCTGCAAAGCAAACAACTCGTTCAAACATAAACCCTAGATCTCGGTATTTCTCTACCCATTCTCTCTGGTTATCATTTAGTAATTTGATTCTGTGTCAGCATCTATTTTGGGCATTTTTATACATCAATCTAGAATGGGAAAAGCAGAGAAGTCATTAGCTGCAATGTTTCCCAAATCCTCTGCGAGGAAAGTGAGCAAATCGACCCCAAAAGCAAAAGGAAAAGCCAAAACTTCAGCTAAACGGAAACTTTCAATGGATAAGGCAGACAGGGTGGAGAAAGGAAAGAAAATTAGACATGAGGAACCCACCCCTGCTACTGCTAGCCCTGAGCCTGAGCTTACTCCTCTGCCCATTCATTTGGTCCTACCAAATCCCTTCATTAAAGCTCAGAAGCTAATACCCGAGCTGATGGTAGACAAACTTTTTTCGTCACCAAACCAGAGTGCTTGCCATCCTTAAGATACCTTAGAGAGGCTTCACTAAGCAATATCCTTACCCCCTTGCCAGAGAAAATTTACCCAAGAATGGTGAAGTTATGGTACCAAAACCTAGTCAAGGTCACTGAAAAAGATGCTGATGTCCCTACCCTTGTAATTTTCATTGATGATTGCGATCTTACTGTGACATTTGAAGACATAGGGAACGCTTTAGGGATACCATTCCAATTTGATCCCTCTGGTCCTTTGGCTGCTCCAGAAACGGCCTCTTTTAGAGAGATGGCTGCCCATTTAACCCAAGGTATTGTGGGCACTGGGCAGTCCATCATGAGAAGAGACCTTGCCCCCCAATTTCTATTGATGGATTCCATTTTAAGGGGCAGCTTTTATGTCATGTCACAAGCACCAAGAGAGGAGATCACCAATTTTAGAGGCCCTCTTTCATTTCTCCAAGGCGTTTTCAATGCCCCTATGTTAATTTGAAGCCATGGCGATGTCGATAAATGAAGAAAGAGCGGAAGATAGGGCCTACCATTTGGCGATTGATCAGCCCTCCTCGTGAGCCAAATTCGACATTGATAGTGAGGAGCCATTTGAAGTCATTACCTCGAATTTTGGGAAAGGCTTGGACTACAAGCCGTGCTATGCCGAGAAGGATGAGAGAGGCGGTGAACGGCACATGCCCTCTCACACTGAACTCGCAGCCAGAGTGAGCTGAACCCACCCCGCAGATGAGCCCGCCTGAAGCCACCCCTGCAGATGAATTTGAGCTTACAACTGAGCCTGCCCCTGCCATGTTGCCAGATCCAAATTTGTCAGCATCAACTTTGCCCAATCCAGTTCTGCCAACTCCTGTGGTGACCAGCTCTTTAGCTGCCCCACTTCTTGAAACATCTTTGCCAGTACCTTTGGTGACCAGCTTTTCAGCTGCACCTACTTTGGAAGAAGTTGCCCTTGCACCCTACTCCCCTACTCAAGCCCCTGCACTTTCACCTATCCCAGCTGTCCCATCTCCCACACCTTCCATCATTCCAATTATGGATTCCCCCTCTACACCAACCATTCTCACACCACCAATTTCACCCTCCAATGCCCAGGCTTTAGAGGAGTTAGCTGCAGATTTTATTGCCCCATCTCCCTGCACTCCTCTGCTCCAAAGCCCCTCACCTTCCCCTGCTCATTCAGCCCACACACCTGAGATCTCCCCTACACCTGAACCTGAGCCCTTCACTGCAGAGGCCTACTCTTCTTTATTGGGTTCTATTTTTGGAACCATGGAACTGGACCCCACCCCTATACCTGCTCCTCCTCCCTTCACCCACTTTCCAACCTCTCCATTTACAACCATTGCACCTCCACCCTCCACCTCAGTTGTCCCAGTCTCTACTATGCCCACCTCTCCCACACCTGCATCCATTACCCAAATCCTTACCTACCTCCAATCCATCCAAGCCCAACTTCAAATCAACACAGACAATCAGTCTGTAACCATGGAACTGCTCCATACCTTAGCTTCCACAACCCAAACAACCACCATTACCCTTAGACCTATTTTTTCTTCCCAGGCCACCCAAACGGATCCAGAGGTAATATTGGTTGATCTTCCATCCCCTCCACCACTCCCCATTTTCTCTGAGCAAGCCACTCAGACAGACCCTGCTGTCCCCCTTCTAGCCACTTCTCCCCCCCTTACCACAGCTGGGCCACCTTTAGTCCCCTACCATTCCATTCCCCTCCCTCGATATGCCACCCTCATCAAAGCCATGGAAAATAACCCTTATATCCGCAGAGATGTTCAAAAGGGGCTAGCTGATTTGCAAGCTTACATCCGCACCCCCTATGAAAACCAAATCCAGAAGTTAGAGATTTTTATGAAATTTGAAAGAGATAAAATGCGGGATCTGCTGGGACAAACATTTCAGCTGGTGAGGACTGAGCAACACAAGGTGCCCATGTTGCAAGCCCAACTGGATCAAGAAAAATTGAAGACCACCAGCCTCACCAAACACCTTGGCCTCACCAAAAAGATCAAATCTGAGGAGTATACTGAGCTGAAAAACACTATTCCGGAGAAAGCTCAATCAAGTTCGGACTCCAACACTGACTCTAGCTCGATTCGACAAAGGACTCGATTCGAGCCACTTGAACCAACCTATGATACAGATTTTGACCCCAGTTATTAGCTCGCATTGTACTTTTTGTGTTATACAGTGTAATAGAAAATTCTGTTTTGTGTCTACTACTGTGCATTTCTGTCTGTCTTCTTGCCATCATTACTTTTGTTGTTTTTCTTTCTTGCATATATTTTTCCTCTGTTTTGGACCAGTGTGGACCCTACTTCCCTTTGGTTTGGGGGTGTGACAGAAATAACAATAATCAATTAAGGAGTTAACATCAGTACAGTTTTGGATCAGCAATTTTTATATATTTTTTTCACATCTGTTGTTTTGAAATATATTAAGAAGTTAAAAAAAAAAAAAAAAAAACTCTTTAAAATTACTTTCTTATGTAATTCTAAAAAACTTTCATGAAGTAAATGTCAGGAAATTTCCAAAAGAAAATTGATGTTTTAGTAAACCTAAAATGAAGGAAAACAGTGAAGATATACCTCAAGAAGTTGATAAAAACCACACCCAGTGAGGTTTGGGCCTGAAATATATTCTTTGGAGGTATGTTGTGGCAATCTTTTCTGCTTTTGAGACTGTGTGAATCTGCGTACTGGCACTAGAAGTTACACATCCAAATTGAAATATTTTGATAGCACTCATGATATTAAAGACATGATGTAAGGCCTCCTTTTGAACAGTTTGAACCTTACAAAGCCCCACCTTTTGAAATTGCCCTTGATACACTCCAGTTGAGCTGTATAAATTGATGAATCCTTTGAAATCTCATCCAATAAACCTCATCAATTTTATTTAGCCTAACCCTACCCCGAGAAGTCAGAAGAGAAAGGGAAGAAAGCTGAGGGAAGGAGAATTGAGTAACAATTTAATAGCAAAAGAAGGGTAAAAGTTGAAGGCAATGATGAAACAACAGAAGGAATGTGGCATGCAGTCAGTGCTAATTCAAAAAAGAAAAGAAAAATATTTGAGCAAAACAAAAGAAAGAAGGCATTTTCATTGGAAGTTTGAAAAAGAAAGAGAAAAAGATGGCCACTTTGGCTCTGGAAATTCAAAAGAAGAAGATGAAACTATGTTGAAGAAAAGTGGGTTTGCATATAACCTCCTGACCTTGACTGACTTCTCAAATATGAACACCTTTCCAACCCTTTTTAGAGATTTCACCCATCAGCCACAATCAAACCCAAGTAAAAGTCCTTACTGATCATTGATGGATTGAGCTATCACATGGAGATAAGAATTTGTGTAGTCTATGGTGAAAGGAGCAGTGAATTTTTTAACTAAAAGCAATGCCTATGCTCGCCATACCCTATTTGAGGACTGTAATTGCTCTTGAGCTGTGTGAAATAGTATAACCCTCTCATTTGTTTTTTTGAGTGAAAATCCTGGTGAGAATTGGGTTTAAAATCAACTGATTAGGGCAACATCAAAGCTGGATTCCTAAATCAAAGGCTTGCTGTTTGTTAATTTTCCTTGTAAATGGCCTCTGACATAAATCGACTGAATAGTAACAAGAATTACTGCAGAATTTTAGTTTTAAACTAATATCTTTCTTGAAAAACCTTCTTACAAAATAACTGATGCAGGTGTGAATAATCAATTGAGGAAAGTGGCTGTAACAGAACTGTAGTGATCTTAATTAACGTATTGAAGAAGTTTGTGGGTACCTTCACTGAAAACCCTCAGGAGACTTCACTCCTCCACTAGGGATCACCTAGGGGTTTAAAAGGCTTGTTGCATATGCTAAATGCAACTGTGCACCCTACAAAAGTGGCTCTTTACTTTGTTTATTTTATTTTATTTTATTTGCTCAGGGACTAGCAAAGCTTAGGCTTGGGGGTGTGTTGACAAGTGAAAAATACCATTTTTCACCCCTAAACTTAAGTCTTGATAGACCTTTGAGAGAACTAAATAAGTGTTTTAAGTGCCTATGTTGCAGCTAACAATAAAGACAGGCTTAACCATAAAAATAGCTTAAAAGTGCCAAAAAGATGACAATCCATGTCAATGCAAAGGAAGGAAGTGAAGAAACAACCTCATCAGCTGTTGAAAGGCCTAAAAGGAAGAGGCAAAGACCTGTAAGAGAAGTAGGGAACAATTCGAACAGAGAAATGCACTACAGAGTTCTTTTACATAAAGAACACGCACTTTTAAATAAAGAACCTAGAACTCTGCGAAAAGGACTAAAACTACAGGCTTAGTTTTCGAAGAGCATCTGAACTCTTCGAAGAGAAGAGTGAACTTTGCGAAAAGGAGAAAACACAATTCGAAGAGAGATTGAACATTGCGAAAAGAGCTTCAGAAGTCTCAGCACTTTACGAAAAGGCCCCTAAGCTCTGTGAAAAGATATTCTGGAGATTCGCAGCTTCAACAAGGGCAATTCAGTAATCTGTTGCACGCATCCCAATGCATTTTAAAACCTAGGGACATTCCAGAGAGTTCTAAGCATAAAGCGAAGGAATATTCCACCCCACGTGAGCTCCTAGAGAGGGAATAACTTGGCGGGAACTTCTAGAAACTCTAACAAACTTTCAAAATGCATAACAGAATTGATGCCTTTTTCACCTGATTGGCTGAAACAGATCGAGGAATTTTGATTGGCGTAAGGATCTCGATCCGTGCTCGACTACCATTGGTCAATACGATATATGAGAACCTCGATTGGTTGATACACATCTGAAATTTGGACACGGGAAAGCTATAAATAGGCGAAGCATTTGCCCAATTGGGGCATCCATTTTGAGTTTCATTTCTAATCCCCATTTCCCGCCTGGACAACTTGCGCAATCCTTGTAATAGCCTACTTTGTACTTGCATTTGAGAGCCATGAGATCTGCTGTAACTCAAAGGAGAGTTTGCATCCAAGACCGCAAACCGAGAGTCGTTTAAGTGCTCAGTAAATTGTAAGGATGAATTGTAAAAGGTTGTCAGAACTATGCATTCTCCATTGGACTCATGTCAAGGGTTCTGATCTCCTCGACATTAGACTCCTTTAGATTCATTGTTGTGCATGTAATTTCCTTGATTCATTAATCCTGTAAGAATTAGTGTTGGTAACCTAGTCTCTTACATTTGTAGTGACGTTTATTGTTACGAATTGAGGATTTGGATTAAAGACTATTGGATGGTTTGTGGCCATTAAAGTGGACAGACCATAGCCATAAGTGTAAGCCTAATCCTTGAATTAGATTTATCTCTCTTACATCTGTGCTTGTAGCCAGATGAAGATTGGATCACCTCTGCTGAGTTGCAGTTATTCTCATTAGATTTCAAAGACCAAATCAGATTTAGATATTACTTCTCCATCTTTGTTTCAATCACTCCCCCAACTCGGATCTGGATCATTTAGTTTAAATTTTTCTTTGTTTTTAGTTTGTTAAACGTGACAAATTCAAACCTCTCATCTTATCAGTTTTCTAGATAGGATAAGAAGCCAGATTTGGTAGCTCAGATCTGGAGGTTTATCTTACATTTTAGACAAATTCTCTGTGGACGATCTTTCACTCACTTACTTTTTAAACTTGCTATAATTGGCCCTGATCTTGCAGGCTAATTCTCTTCTAACTGTGCTGATTTTTCTTTATTTGTTTATATAGTCTAGAGCCACTGTAATTTAGCAGCTATAAATTTGTTTTCAAAACTCACATAAATCAAGCACACTAAGAAGCAACAACAGTACCCTCACTCCGAATCCTCATGGAATCTGGCTTACCTGAAGCAGAGAGAGAGAGATCCTACTTTGAACAATTGAATCTATTGGATGAGAAGAGACTCCTAGCCTTGTGTCACACTCAGGTGTACCAGGAGTGAATCGCACGCACTTACAATAAACGTGTCCGCGGTCGAGATCTAAAGGTAGGAGATACTATGCTGAAGAAGATTTTCCCATCCCTCCACGCTGATCTGAGAGGAAAGTTCAAGCCGAACTGGGAAGGACCTTATGTCATTTGAGAAGTACTGTCGGGATACGCCATCCGCCTCGCCACCATGGACGGAGATCATCTTCCTGAGCCCATCAATGCTGAATACATCCAACGATTCTACTCTTAGTCTATTGCGATAAGGTAAGTATTGATGAAACAGATGCGTGACTGCTTAAGAACCACCCAAAAGAGGCCATCATTTCAAGCGCAGTAGTAAAAAAAAAACATCCCTAAAAAAGATGATATCCTTTGCTACCCCATTTTGAGCCTAAGCCTTTCTTTCAATAACCCCCTTCCCCCCCAAAAAAAATGTGTGTGTGTGTACATATACAAAAAAGGAGATGAAGGAAAGTTACCATCAAAATTTAAAAAAATCGAAAAAGCAAAACCTCAAAAAGAGATTACCTGAAATAGAGCAAAAAGAATAAAAAAATGTAGAAAGAATCACGGGGCATGTACAGTAAACACCCCTAAGGAAGAAAGTATGTTGAGAAAACTGAGCCGTATCAAGGAAACCATTTTAGCCCAGCATACCTTCAAATCCTAACCTAACCCATGGCCAAGCTACATCTTGAAGAAAGCCCTCTTTTAGGTTCACAAGCAGCCATAATATCTGTTAAGTCAACACAAGCTGAGTTGTGAGATGACACCAGAACCCCATCTAGCCGGCTATGACGGAATGGACGTCTATGTTGTGGCTTTTGAAAGAATGAAAGAGAAAAAATAAAATAAAAATACAAGCTCAAAGCAAGATGGATGTGGTGAAAACCTGAAAGGGCATTACGGGTAAAAACAGCGAGTTTGTGCGGATCAAGTGAAAACTCGAAAGGACGCTTCGGGTAAGAGAGCTAAGCCCATGAACGTGGTGAGAACCCGAAAGGGCGCCACGGGTAAAAAAGGAGATAAATAAAAAAAAAAGGAAGAAAAAAATTAGAAAGAAGATAGGTTTGGACTAATTGAGAGGATTGATACTTGAGCCGCCCTCTTGGTTACTCTCTTTGATACCCTTTTTCGAGTGGGCTGCTCATGCTAGTTCGAATCGGGTCTCGACCAGAATTGTCTTTGTGAAACTGCTTTGTCAAACGTGGGACCCAAGGTAAGGAGAAAGGTTTGACTCAATCCGAGGGGATTGACGTTCCAGTCTTGGTAAAGCTGTTGAAACCCACCTAATATTTGACTACTTAAGAGGGGTTCGATCATGCTCAAAAGAGGACCCAAGGTTTCAAAAGGTGATTAAGGCACCGCATAAAAAAAAAATATATATATGCATAAAACAAAAAGACCAAAAAGTCTATGTAGATGTATATAATAAACTAACTTTCATTTACAAAATGCACCACTTACACCACATCCCAAAAAATAGCCGGTGTGATGACTAGCGTGTTTTCCTTTTTTACAAATAAAAACATAAAGAAAATATGTATACCAAAAATGTGTGTATCTGTAAAGGGGTTTTTATGCCCCTTTTCTGTGTATCTGATATGTGCAAAAAGTTCTATGTGCAGGAAGGAGTTAGCGGCCCAGCTCACACTTCAATGTGCTAATCTCATCATAAAGGTCATCTTTCCGGACATTTCTCTCAGTCAGCCAGTGATCGTGCAGGCTCTTATACCTCTTCCGAGAAGAGTTGGTGGCTCCAAAAGCGACGGTAATCCCTTCAAATGGAGGACCTCGCTCTCTGCTATTTCTGCTCTAACCTTTTCATGTGCCAAAAGTTCTTACAGGACCCTCTTCTCATCCACCAGTAGCTCGATGCGGGCTCAGAGTGTCGTCTCTTTCTTTGGCCAGGGGCCTCCAGTGTCAATGATCTTTGATGAATTTAGATCGCAGGCGTCACCAACAACCAGGCCTCGTACTCGGGAGAAGCCCGAATCGAATCTCCCCGCCGATATCATCACATCGTCACGATCGACAGGTCTCCCAAAGAGCAGCAATCCGATCTATGTCTTCAAAGGATCCCCTAGAAAAGATCAAATCACATAAAGGGGGTCTGGCCTCACAAGGCACCTTCTGAGGGCAGCCGAACTGACGTAACACTCGGAATGAGAAGTAAAAGGTGCTGCCAGTCAATCCTAGGAGGGTGATGCCCTCATAGTCTCTAGAACGAACTATTGGGAAGGTCTGGTCCAATCAAGGAAGCCTCCATGTCAGCTCGGCATCAGTCAACCAAAGTTTCAGAGCTGACACATCGCCCTGTGGAAGTAAATGACACCTACCCAGAAAGTACTGAGCTGCCTCACCTCGAGCAATATAAAAGCAGGGCACAGGCCCCAAGATAGCGAGGTGCTCACCCAACCAGACCTGAAGCAATAAGGGGCACCCCTGAAGGCCCTCCACCTTGCCCAAAGCAAATGAATCAAGACCTCGATATAGCTCGGTGAGCTCCAAATGCATCATGGATTGGCCCACCTCCAGCTCCGTCAAAATGTCACAAATTGCCAATGAGAAGCTCTCCCCCTAGTAAAGAAGAGGATTTCAGAGATGAGACCAAATGCTAGAGCTTGCACGTCGAAAATATTCCTAATCGGAAATCTTTGGAGACTTTCATCACCAAAAAGTTCTTTGAGGAATTTTAGCGAACACCTTGTGGGCCCCCCAATGAGACTTTTCTCATACTCAAGTTTCTTCAAACCGAGAGTAAGGTGAACAAATTTGGAGTAGCCTTGTTGAGGCGTGACTCTTGTAAGGCCCCTGTGAAGCTTCGGTCCAGACAGATTGGATAGCTCCTCAAGGGTTGGGGTTAGCTCCCGCTTTCCAAAACAAAATACATGGGAATTCATATCCCAAAATGAAGCGACAGCGAAAAGGAGTTCCCATCGTGGAGGAACCTCTAGAAAGGAAGGAAGGCGAGATAGCCCAAGGTGCACCAAGTCGGCGAGCTCACTCTCATTCAAGCTCCCAAACCAGGCTGTTAGAAGTTTGGGCCCCAAGCCCAAGGAAGGGGGTAAATTGGCTCCAGGCCCTCCACGTAAGGGAGGGTCAGAAAGCGGGTCCATGAACGTACAAAGATCTTCTGAGAAGACAAAAATTGATGTATAGTGATGGACCCACCTTGGAAAAGCAAGAACAAAAAGAACCGATCAAAAGGGCCAAGACAAATAAAAAGAAGTGATTTTTAGACTAACACGGGTATATAAAAACCCACTGCTCCCCAGGTTAAACAGTTCGCAACTATTAGTTGCGCTAGTGTTTTTCTCCCCTAGTTGCGCCAGCACATTTTGGTCCCCACTTATGCCTGGCGCAACTAATAGTTGCGCCAGTACATATTTCTGGGATTTGACCGGTTCTTTTTCCCCCGTCTTCAGCCATCCCAGGACCCAGCTGTGGGGACTTACACCCCTTTTATTTTTTCACACACCTCCTTTCACTAATAGTTTGGCAATTATTTTGTTTATTCATATGCAGGACTGATCCTACTTCAAAGCATACACCCAAGGACTCGCTTTCTGAGAACATTTTGGGCAAACACATCCTGCAGAGAAACAGGTCCAATACAAAGAGATCGTGGCATAAAATCAAAGCAGAAATTCTAAAAATATTTTCCAAAAAATGATCCAAAGTATCACATCAACCATCCCAAAAATAATTAAACAAATCGAATTCCAAAGAGTATTGAGTTTTCAAAACAAAAACTAAAAGCCTATTCCTTGCTCGCGCCCTTTGATTTCTTGCGACGGCGAGAGGAGCTCTAGAAGGTCCGAATGTCCCCCACCCTGGACCATGCCTGCAAGATCCTACTGAGTAAAGAACACACTCCTTAGCATGAGTACGCTGCAAGGCACAGTCAAAGTTAAGAGTCAGGATCAGTTAAGGGACAAATGATAATGAAATGAATAAGAGGAGTAGGGCAGCAGGTACTCACCATCTCCACCTCCCTAAGCTCTGCAAGATGACGATGGTACTCTGCATATTCCATGGCCGAGTTGAAATCCTACGTTCAAAATGATATAACATCAATTATCAGGGCAATCTTAAAGCATGTACAATAGGAGGCTGAAACAAAAAGAGATTGGGACGTCAGCAGACTTACCCCTGGAACCACCTCAGGAGGAGGGACACGGGATGCCTCAGCAGAAAGCCGCGCTTGTCGATCCATGTCCGCGCAGAGGCCCAAAAGGAAGCTATCATTCAGGCGCTGGAAGGTCTCATAGACCACGGGCAGATCGCCACTAGGGATACCAGCATGAGAGGTACCTGATGGACCAGCACCCGAGGAGCCCTCGCCCGAGGGACCCACACCAGAGGGGCTATCACCGGAGGGATCTTCCCCTGACATATCAGCTGCACCTGTCCCGCCTTCACCATCTGAATCATCCCCTGGAGCAAACTTTGAACAAAATAAAGATCCGCTTAGAAGGAATGAAGGGCTGAACTAAAGCATAAAGGGAACTAATCCAAGCTAAGAAGAATTACTTGGCCGAGAGGGCCGCCGAATGCAAGAAAATTGGCGCTAGGTACAAAGTGCGGCAAGATAAACCGGTACGACAGGCACTCGTACCAAAGATGATAGTCCCCGAACACATGGAGAGCATAGATGGGAAGCCCATTGTTGAAGAAGGCCGCTATAAGCTCCTTGATACTGCCAATAGGATACCAAACATCCGTCGGAGGGTCCACAGGTATGGCATAATAACCTTGGAATTGGTGCATGACTCGCTCCCCCAAATAATAGAATTTGGCCCATTCTCCATAGAAGAAAACGATGTGGCGATTGCTAAATAGGTGGGAAGCGCCTACAGCTGCTTGGTCCCAGAAGGGGGATGCAAAGTATGGGTTAGGGAGGATCTGCCCAAGTCAAAAGAGAAAAAAGAGAAAGAATCCAAGCAGTTAGCACATCAGTAAAGGGAGATTCCTGAGCTAAAAACAAACAAAGTTGAAAGAGAGTTTTACCTGCTCAAGAACCATCAAGTCGAGTTGGGACCTCAGACCCGTCTCTAAGTGCTTTAAACCTACATCGCAGCGCCGGGCCTAATTCCAATTGCTGAGGAGGGGATAGGTAAGCACCTCCGAGAAAAGAAGCGGGCGTCCAGGGTGAAAGTGATGGTATCCCCATACCTGAAAAGGGGGGGCATTGCACAAGAGCGGGTTAGTAGCGTATATGGATCATTAAAAAAAAATGGCAAAGGCAAAGGAATGAGGAATTACCTCCAGCGCAGCCCAAAATCCAATAACAGACTTTGAATCCTTGGTCGTGACCCGAGACAAATTATACATCAGCCATGCATACCTTGCCCCTCCCCATTCATACCTGTGGATGCCACCCCATTTGTCCATCACACTCAGCAGGGCTAGGCTGACTTGGCCACCGCTCGCATTGGTGAAAAAGGTCTTACCAAGCAGGACTAAGAGAGTAATGCGGGCTAGGATGATCACCCGCTCGGGCGTGATGTAGAGCACCCTGTCTGGCTGACCCAGATCCACTAACTCATCAGGTGTATAAAGTGAGGTCAGCCAAGACATCTTGACCTCGGTGCCATGTGTCTGCCCATGAGGAGGATAGGCCCCAATCAATCGAATGATGTCCTCTCGACTTGGCTCCGCGAGATTGGATATCGGTATCCCCCCTATCCTGATGCCGGTAATCATAGCCTAATCGACAAGTGTCAAAGTCATCTCTACATACGACATGTGAAAGGTCATCGTCTCAGGGTAAAACTGTTTAATCAGGGCTTTCAGATAGGCAGTGTCGGCCGTCATGGCGGGGCAAGATAGAAATTCTCCAAAGCCCACCTTGTGGTAGAAGGACCTTTACCACGGGAGGGACGTAGAGGTAGAACTCATGAAAGTCGAGCCACCCCCCGCGGAACACAATGTTGGGCAGGTCCTGCACCTAAGAAAATGCGCATCAGACCACAAAGGCAAAGCAAAAACTACATAATAGAAGTAAATTGAACCTCTCTTTTACCTTGCCCGCTATCCCGAAATTTGAAATGTGGGTATGTTGTTGGTGAAGGAGGCCGACCCGGGCGGCCTCGCCCTACATCTCGAGCCATGGGCCCGCTCTCCGATCTACCCAGATGAACTGCTCTTCATGGTCAGACACTATCTCAGGCCCCTCCTCGTGGCCCTCCTCAGGAATATGCTCACCCTCGCCTGACATGCTGGGGCAACAAAAGGCAACCACATTAGAATAGATCAGTGGTAAAGGACGATTTTTGTGCTACATACCAAGGGAAGGTAAGTATGCTCACACTCTCGCTGTTCATGGTCAGGAAGTAAAGATGCACACAGACATAGGCAACAAAAAAGCACACAAAAAAACCAACAACATCCCTTTTAGGTTGAAAATGCAAAAAAATCCCCTCCTTTCTATCTTAGAATGTAAAGAAAATAATAATAATAATAAAATAAACCCCCTTTTCTTTTATGTTTAAAAAAAAAGCCATTTAAAAAAAAAAATCGTCATCAAAACCAAAGGGTCCTTCCTTTATGCCAAAAAGGGAGGTTTTAGAAAAAACAAAATACAAAAAAAAAAAAATCATTTTCTTCATGGTCCATAAAATCAAAAATAAAAAACAAATGAAAAAAACCTTCTTCCAAAAAATCCCTCCCCTTATGTCCATAAAATCGAAAAATCCCTCTTTTACAAAAAAAAAACTAAAACAAAAAATATATGCCTTAGTTTACAAACAATAATTTTTTTTTTTTTTTTTGAGGCAAAATCCTTTTCCTTAATTAATGATAAGAAAAAATAAAAAAAAAGGAAACAACACATTGCCCTTGATTAGTTTTCAATATATATAGGAACCAAAAATCGTTTTTTAATTAATTAACCTTTCAAAAAACAAACAAACAAAAAAAACAACAACAAAATTTTTTCTTTTTCCTAACTAGTTTTCAAAATAGTATCTTCGCTTAGTATTCAAGATAAAAATAAAAAATAAAAATAACACCCCTTCTCTAAGCACAAATAAAAATAAACACAAAAATTATTATTGTTTATATATATATTATGCATTAATAAAACCTATAAAACCACAAAAATAAGGCATTATTCATAAAAAAACCCTTCACACATCATCAATCAACATGCTTATAATGGAAATAAACTAGTTTTCATCTAGGAATGCAAAATCATGATCATATTTGTAAGAAAAAGCAAGAAAAATCAAAGAAAATAGATGAGACATGGTTACCTCTTAGAAGAAAAAGGGTCTTTGATCTAGCATAAGCCGACGATCGATCCACACAAGCAAAGCAATGGCAATGGGGCATGCGTAGAGGCAATGTAAAGGAACCCTAGGAGGGGGGCGGTTTTCGGTTTCAAAGAGGAAGGAGGGGGAGAAAATTTTGAAATAAAGCCCCCAGCCCGAACTCGGGCTGTTTAAATTCCCCCCAGCCAAGCTTGGCAGAACTAATAGTTGTGCCAGGCAAAATATTTCCCACCTTTTGCTTGGCGCAACTATTAGTTGCGCTAGGCTATTTTGAGGCCCCTAGTGGCCTGGCACAACTAATAGTTGCGCCAGGCACTTAGGTCGGCTCTTGGGCCTGGTACGGGCCAGATGGGAAGACCGGTCCCCACACTCTTTTTGTTTGTTCTGTCGCTCCCAACAGATGCACGCGCTCCCAAGGCGGCATTTCGATCATCCTTTGACTTGCCAAAAGAGCCGTTCTAGAATAAAAGCAGATCGAGATTAATGAGCACCCCGATCCTACACAGGAAAATATAAAAAAAAATCCAAAAAAATCTCCACAGAGAAGCCGGAAGTATTCACAAGAAAATCCACATAAAGTAATAGCTTCAAAATTCTAAAAAATCACATAAAATAATAACTTCAAAACTCCAAAAAATCACATAAAATAATAGTTGAAAAATTCAAAAAAATCGCACAAAATGATAGAAAAATTAAAAATGGATTTGTATTCCCCACAGAGACGCACAACCATAAGGCGGTAAAATATCCATATTTTATCCGCAATGCAGTTGCGCCATACTAAAGTCCTGAGTCGGAGGTTCGCCTCGGGATTTTAGATCCTACTTTAAGGAAGGAGCAATAATGTCAGTCCTGGTCAAACAGTCAATGTTTCGATCGAGTCAACTCCACGGCTAAATCTTTATGATGAGCGTTCTGTTTTGGATTCATGTGAACTTAAGTGTCTTAAGCTTCAGATTCTCCATTAGAAAAGGTTAATCGTTGGTTGAGACCAACCTGTTGAGAAAGAGATTACGTGTTAATCAAACTATGTGCAACCATGCATCCGGAAGGGTTCATTTCCCTTTTTATGTTTTGCAGGCTTAAAACCTGTATGGGCAGTGGTATCCCTGTAAAGTGTATGCCATGCGTCTGGATATCCGTATGCTGGTCGTTTATCCTCATAAATTGTACCTGGGCGGGTCCGGGTCGGGGCTTCTATCGCCTTTGTTGTTGCTTATTGCCCCTGATGGGTGCATGATTATGCATAGTTAAATAATGTTTATGACCATTGTCAGCAGAGACCAGGATTGGATGTCCCTTTATGGAGATACCCCAATATTTGGTTGGATCTATTCAAGGTAATCAAAGCTGGATGCTCTAGGCCATTAATCTAAGGCATGCTTTCAAAAATGACACGCACTCCTGAAAAACATTGTGACATCTATTCACTTCGCTCGGGCAGCCATGCTAAATAAACTTCGGGGTTGATGGGTTCGCCCAAAGACCTCGAACCCTACTTTCAGCAAGGGCACCTGCGAACAGTTAGATGGGGCCATCAAATGCCTCATAGGATTGAACGCAAACTGTGGAGCCTTGCGTATGCTTACTTCGTGCCTATCTTTGAATGTGAGTCAATCCCCCCCTTTTTTTACTCACGAAGCTGTTGCATTTAAAATGAATTTTAAACATCAGATACCTTCAAAATCATCCTGAGAAGCAAAAATCTTTCCCAACTATAGGGAGTTCGCAACTCATTCTACCTTGGTTATGGCCAGTAATGTTGCTAAGTGCTTGGGAACCGATTATCTTGAGAAACGAATGTTTAGCCAGGCGTGTTAGGGCTTTTGTTTTCTAACCGTGTTACTCATTTGATTTTTGAAGTTCATTCTGAATGCAGTGAACTCGTCAGTAATGCCTTGGGCCTCTTCGGATGTCTCTTTTTTTCTTTGGCATGTGATCATTAATGATCGGATACCAAAGAGGGGCATCTGTAGACACCCAAATTTGGCCTGATTGAAACACCTTTCGAGAGAGGTGCAATTCCAAGCTTTTGATGACATGTATGGAATCTTTAGGAACCCCATAGAACCCTTAGTAACCTTTCCAAATCCTTTGGAATCACCCTAGATCCCTTAGGAACTTGACTTGAACCTTTAGAAATCAATCCCGACCCTTAGAACCTGTTCTGAACCTAAACCTAACCTTATCAAGCAAATGGTTGAGGAGGGGTGCACTAAAACTAGGTACGGCCCTCTACTATGATCAAATATCATACCATTGAAAAGTAGAGGTCGTCAGCTTTCCAACGGTCCAAGAATCGCCCCAATCGGAGGTATACATCAAAAGATACGGTAAACCGAGCTCGGAGGGCATAAGAGCAAAATCAAGTGGGCCCCCTAGGGATTTGGCGCAACTAATAGTTGTGCTAGGCTATTTCTCCCTATAAATGACCCGACACAACTAATAGTTGTGCCAGTGATAATTTTGCCTGGCGTAACTATTAGTTGCGCCAGGCCACTTCTCCCAGGATTTAAGCCTGGCGCAATTAATAGTTGCGCCAGTATTAATTGTGGACCCCACCCTCGCGAGCTAACTTTCAGGCAGTGTTTAAACACTAATTTACTGTATATTTACCTGGCATAACTATTAGTTGCGCCATGCATATGAACAGTAACTTCTGGATTTTGCCCCAAAAATTGTGATTGGAGTTTGACTTGTTGACCACCTTGACCTTTGGGGTGTGTTTTGATAGTTCTGTTGCACCGATTCACTACCTATTTGCAACCCCTTAAGTAGCTTAAAGCCTCTCCCCATCATCCACCATTGGATGACCTTCTCATACATCTTAAGGCTCCAAAAATCCTAAGAATCCTTAGATGTGAGATTACCTAATTGCTAAACTCATTAACTCTTAAGTGGTTACCTAATCCACCCATTTCCTATAAATAGATCCCCCCACCCCTTGGTTTAGGGGTTGAGAAATTTGCTTAAGAGAGAAAGAGCTAAAAGTGAGAAGTTCTTCCTCCCTTTTGTGCACCATTTTTACCCAAATTCCAGAATCTCCCAACCTCATTTCAAGCTTGTTCTTGCATCCAAAACCCTTAGCCTAGGTGTGTGTGATCCCCTAGCCTCCCTTCCCTACCTCTTAGCTTCAAGCCTTAGGAGTTAGAATCCCATTTTCCACCATACAAGGCCTTCAAAAGCTAATCAAAGCAAGCCATGCAAGGCTCTCCTACGGTGCTACAAGGGCCCGAGGGCTCCGGCTCTCTCCTTTCTTCTCTTATCTCTTTCTAGCTCCCTCCATCCTCCCATTTGTGCTGTTACGCCACCGACTTTTCGGTAGGAACGGAGGGGCACAAATAGGATTCTAACCCCTTTTGGGTAAGAGGAAGATATTTTCCTTTCTTTTGCTTCATTTTATTTTTGGCCATAAGTAGAGACCACATTAAGCGGGTTGATCGGGTGCCTAACACGTTCCTGATCGTTAACCGAAGCCCCTACTCAAGAGCCTTTGGTGTAGACCGGATTCAGAGTCATATTTTTAGCACTTCGGTGCTCATAAAAATAAACTAGGTTTCTCAGGACACCGAAAGCTCTGGGTGGTGACTCTAATATTTATTTTTTTTGCAAGCGAGCGCATCGCCACGATGGGATGGTCACGAATCCCACGGTTGCACAACCAGCAAGAGAATTCCGCCCTCACTGTATCCTATATGGACCAGCAGTACGAAAAGGACGAGATTAGAAATAATGGAGCCGATGCTGGGGCATTGACCAGCCTTAACCCTCCTCCTATAATCTCCCACCCCCTGGTAGCCCAAACTGAAGTCCAACCAACTGCAGAGAAAGTGGCCCCCATATCCAAGGAGTCAGAGCAGTTGAAAGAATAGTTGAACAAAATTCAGAAGTAGTTGTTAAAGATGGGTGGTGCTAAAATCCACGCCACACACTTCACAGATTTGTGTTTGTTTGTTGTGGTTCCCTTGCCTCCGAAATTTAAAATGCTAGCTTTTGACAAATACAACGGCACCGACAATCCTATAGCACACCTCAAGTCCTATTGTGGGAACATGTGCCAGTATGGAGGGGACGAAAGACTACTAATAAAGGTCTTTCAAAAAAGTTTGATTGGTCCAGCCTTGAGGTGGTTCACGTCCTCGGAACCATCTATGATGAAAATATGGAAGGACTTGACGCACTTGTTTCAGGAACAATATGTCTATAATATAGACATTGAACCGCGTAAATCTGACTTGGCCCAATTAAAGTAGAACCCAAATGAGACCTTCAACGATTATTTGGGGTGTTGGAGAGCACTGGCAGCCCAGGTTAGAAACATGATACCTGATGATAAACAGATAGAGACGATTTCTAAAAATACTCTGCCAGTAATCTCAAACTTTTTAGTATACCAGCAGCAGTCCAGCTTTGCTGATCTGGTAAGGAATGCTAATCGATGTGAGGATGCTATCAGGGAAGGCTGCCTCAATAAAAATGTACCAAGTGGAGCCAGTGGGGTTAGGAGGTTTTCAAAATAGAGGAACGATAAGAGAACCGGGATCGACGTCCAGAACATTGCCAATACCAGGCCTAATAATAATATAATCCCATTCCAATTTCAAACAGCACAACCAGTGCCAGTTAGAACTGAGCAGATGCAAAGAGCAGGGAATAGGCAAGGAATGCAGATGATTCTGGAGCAGAGGAGAGCCCGCTATGACCGAGTGTTTACACCCTTGGGGCAATCTCTAAGTGTACTTTTTCCTTGACTAATAGAAAAGGGATTAGTTTCTATTCGACAACTGTAACCTCCTCCTCATTTGATCCCAAAGAATTATGACTCTAATACCCACTGTAACTTTCATCAGGGTCCGGGTCACCCGATTGATCGCTACTTCCCATTGAAGCATGCAATCCAAGATATAATTGATGTATGGAAAATCATTCCACCCAGACCTTCGCAAGTGAACCAGCATGCAAATATCCACCAGGTGCCATTACCCCCACATCCTACCAGAGGAGCAGGTCCCAGACCCACCATCGGAATGATAGAATGTGAGGAGTTCAAGTTTGACCCATCAGACTACATCATTTATCGGGAGAGCTATGTAGCACGATTGCTGAGAAACTGTGAAGAAAGGAATATCGGGGTGATTGAACCCTTGAACTTGCCAGATTATTTTCCCAGCCCAACACCACGAGTTGAGCCCTTAGATCTTAGGGTCTATTTTTCATCACCCACTCTTGTCAATTATGTGCATATAAATGTATATCAACCATACACCACCACTCCCATCAATTACCCGATAGCCCATCATACCCTCAACCCCCCGCCAACACCTATCAACTACCAATGGCCTGCTCTTACCCCTTTTCCCCCGGTGGTGCCACCACCCTCAAGCTTCACTACTCCCATTTGGCCCAATTTTGCTACCCAACCAGCTATCACCGAGGTAAATCAAGTGCTACCCACACCTCCAAAGCTCGCAGTGCAAGAGCATCCGATACCAGTAGCCATACCATTTCAGATTCTAGGACTAACCTATAACCCACATCAGGTCCCTCTGAGTTATGAGCAAATAACTATCAACGCTAGCAACAACAGAGAAGGGGTAGTGGACTTCGTCATGAGATTCGAGAAGATCTCGAAGCATTAGCAGTAGTAGCACAATCCCAATCAGAGGGAAAGAAAGACAGCGTCATGAATCCTTTCGAGAAAATGAGTCGAGAACATATACTGGAGGCTCAGCTGAGAAGAATGCCTGCCCATATTACTGTATGGGATCTGTTGATGACGTCTCCACTCCATTTTCAAGCATTAATGGGAGCATTAAAGAATGTACATGTCTCACTTCAAGTTAGCCCAGATGAAGTCATGCAAATAATTGGTCAGGTTATGGCTCCAAATGCCATTTCATTTTCAGATGCCGATTTATCTGATGAAGGGAGTAGTCACTCCAAATCCTTGAACATTATTGTTAAGTCCAAAAATATGATAATCCCCTTAGTTTTAATCGATAATGGGTCTGCATTAAATATATGCCTACTGAGAACCGCCATAAAGATCGGGGTAGATCCATGCATGTTGAGACCCACGAGAACCAGTGCCTGAGGTTTTGATAATACCAGAATAGAGATAATGGGAGAAGTTGACCTTGAGCTGTTAATCAAGCCAATGACCTTCTCCATATTATTGCAGGTAATGGACATTAAATCCTCATTTAATCTATTATTGGGATGCCCCTGGCTGCATGAACTTGGAGCAATACCGTCAATGCTACACCAAAAACTCAAGTTTGTGTCCAAGCATAAGATTATCACCATCATTGGTGAGGGGCACAGTGAGAAAGAAAAATCCACCAACAATATCAAAAAGCCCAAAGTGCTGGATGTGCCACACACGGAGGAGGACGTCGACCTCCATAGTTTCGAATATGAGGTATCGACGATACTTCCGGAGCCCATCGAGGGCATCGTTCTAAGAACCGGAGGTGGAATGGTAGCGAGGCCTCGACTGCAAGGTAGGAAGGAGCCCGTCACAGCTAAAGGGGGCTAAAAAGTCATATTTGGGCTAGGTTACAAGCCTATGGAAGAAGAGGTGAGAGAGGCTAAGGAGAAAGCTCGCACAACGGCAGCGGCAAAAGCTAGAGGGATCGACATAGAGGAGAAACCCCATCCCAGGCCTCATATAAGAAGTTCATTCGTGAGCGTTGGGGTTATAAAAATTGATCGGAATGGGGTAACCCGATTAATCCCAGACAAGCCTTCAACACCGGTTCACCCCACCAATCCCTACATCATCCTTCCCAGCCTAGAGATAGACTTGGCCCCGTTATCCCTCTTTGAGGAACGACAATCTATACTTGAACAAACTCCCCCTGTGGTGAATCACCATAAAATCATGTTAACGATTGAGGATATAATCTTAGACAAAATGGGCAACATGATGGAGGCTGATTCTCAAGAGCTGTATCAGTCAGCACCCTTCATCCAAACAGGTAAAGGAGCAGCCTCTCAGGTATGCAACTGGGCATCTTTTCCCCAAACCTTGGAAGCGGGGAGTGGCCTAATGTTTGGCTCCTATTTCCTAAAAAAAAGAACCTATAAAAAGTTAGATAAGCCCTTAGCAGGCAATACCTTGTATATATGTAGACTCGCGCTGCCAAGGGTCCGTCTTCGAAGAAAATAAAAATTCCAAAAACATTGAAAAAATATAAAGTCTAAAAATATTGTCATTTAAAATTCTAACTAAAATCCCACAAAAAGATGTCTTAATTGAAATACCCGTCCCACGTAAAATCGACCCCTTTCCTGTAGAAATACAAGAAGAGGTAGGTGTTACGAGTCTGGACGAGGATCTCCCTCTGGAGGAGCTCCCCAATGAGCTCCTTGATCGGTTTGCCAAATTTGAGCATGGCCCTACCCCCATTATCAATGAAATCGAGGGCATTAATCTAGGGATTGAGGAGATTTCTCGAATTAGCAAGATCGGAATGTCACTATCTCTCGGAGAAAGAAAAAGTATGATCGACTTCCTTCGATCATACTAAGATATTTTTGCCTGATCGTACGAGGACATGCCTGGTCTGGGCACCGATTTGGTCGAGCATGAGTTGCCGCTCTACCCTGATATGAAGCTAGTTAAGCAGAAGCTGAGATGTCTCCGACTCGAGTGGATGTTGAAAGTCAAAGATGAGGTCATCAAGCAGTATGACGTGGGGTTTCTCATGGTATCTAAGTATCCGCAGTAGCTAGCTAACATTGTGCCTGGACTGAAGAAGGATGAAAAAGTCTGCATGTGCATTGATTTTAGAAACTTGAACAAGGCAAGCCCGAAAGATGATTTCCCATTGCTGCACATCGACATCTTGGTCGATAACACTGCTAAGCACGGGATGCTTTCTTTTATGGATGGATTCTCAGGATACAATCAGATTAAGATGGCAGAGGCGGATCGAGAGAAGATTACATTCATCACTCCTTGGGGAACCTTTTACTACAGAGTCATGCCGTTTGGGCTGAAGAATGCTGGTGCAACATACCAGAGAGCTATGACTGCACTATTTCATGACATGATGCATCGAGAAATTAAATTATATGTCGATGATATGATAGCCAAGTCATCGGAGCGAAGCGATCACTTGGTAAACCTTTAGAAACTTTTTGAGAGGTTGAGAAAGTACAGGTTATGTCTGAATCCACAGAAGTGCGCATTCGGTGCTATGTCTGAGAAACTATTGGGATTCATCGTTAGCAGGAGAGGGATTGAGGTTGACCCAATCAAAGTCAAAGCTATCACCAAAATACCGCCACCATCTATAGAGAAAGAGGTTAGGGGGTCTTGGGTAGAATACAATATATCAGTCGATTCATTGCACAGCTAACTCTAATCTGCATGCCGATCTTTAAACTACTAAGGAAGAATGCTCCCGTTGAATGGAATGATGATTGTCAGGCAGCATTCGATAAAATCAAAAGCTACCTCTTTAATCCACCTATTTTGGTACCACCTGAGCCGGGGAGACCCCTCCTGATGTATCTCTCCACGATGGAAGTTTTGATGGGATGTATCTTAGGGTAGCATGACGAGACGGGAAGAAGAGAGTAGGCCATCTACTATATGAGTAAGAAGTTTACTGATTATGAGACACACTATTGTCATCTAGAGACAGCATGCCTAGCTCTTGTATGGGCTACTCAGAGGCTCTGCCATTACTTATTATCCCAAGCCATTCTACTTTTGGCCCGAATGGACCCATTGAAGTACCTTTTCGAGAAGTTGGTTCTCACTAGATGAATTGCACGATGGAAGCTTTTATTGTCTGAGTTTGACATCACATACGTCACTCAGAGGTCGATCAAGGGGCAAGCACTCGCTGATCATCTTGCTGACAATCCTTTGCCAGATTATGAATCCTTGAGAACTAAGTTCCCCGATGAGGACACCCTATTCATGACGGAGGACGATACTGAGGAAGCGGAGGAATCTTGAGTAATGCACTTTGACGGGGCAGCCAATGCTGATTGTCAGGGAGTTGGCACCATTATGATTTCAGCAAAAGGATCCCATATACTAGTCTCTATCAAGCTCAACTTCCCTTGCACTAACAACATGGTCGAGTATGAAGCTTGTGCCGCTGGTTTGTGGGCGGCTCTCGATCTAAACATAACTCACCTCTGAGTATTTGGCTATTCGCAATTGATCATATGCCAGACGAATGGAGATTGGAAGACAAAAGATGAGAAACTAATCCCTTACCATGAACACCTCAAGGATCTGATAGCTTGCTTCAAAGACGTGACATTCTCATATGTCCCCCAGATAAGGAATCGCTTCGCCGACGCACTAGCAATGTTGGCATCAATGATAGAAATCTCGTATGGTGCTGAGATGAAGCCAATCATGATCGAGAAAAGGAATGAACCAGCCTTCTACCTCCAGATTGAGAAACCTATAAAGATTGATGATGAACCACCTTGGTTCTCAGATATCACTAACTTTCCCTGAGGGTACGTCTAAGACGGACCGACGAACCATTCTATGTTTAGCCACAGGATACGTTGTTTATGGGGAATGCCTTTACAAGCGATCGTACAATAACATCTTGCTCAGGTGATTTACAAAAAGTGAAGTGATCAACATCATGAGAGAGATCTACGAGAGAGTATGCAGTGCCCACGTCAGCGGTCACATTCTCACTAAGAAAATTCTACGACAGGGATACTTTTGGACCACTATGGAATCGAATTACTACAAACATGTTCAGAAATGCTACAAGTGTCAGGAATACTCCAGTATGATACACGCTCTTGCCATCAACCTTCATTGAATGACCACTCCTTGGCCATTTGCTACTTAGGGCCTTGACGTCATCGAAATGATTAATCCGAAAGCATCAAATGGACATCGGTTCATCCTTGTCGCCATTGAATACTTCACCAAGTGGGTAGAAGCAGTGTCATATGCCAACATCATGGCCAGTCACGTCGAGAAGTTTCTCAAGAATAATATTGTGTGTCGATTTGGAGTACCCAGGGATATTATCACGGACAACGACACAAACTTTGTGAATAAGCACATTCGAGCCTTCTGCGAGCAATATAAAATCAAGCACCATTGTTCGTCACCTTATCGACTTCAAACTAATAGAGCCGTGGAAGCTGCAAACAAGATAGTCATTCGCATCCTCGAAAAGATGGTTGTCACTTACCAAGATTGGAGCGAAATGCTATCATGTGCTTTATGGGCCTACAGAACGTCGATCCATACCACTACATGGGCAACACCATTCTTGTTGAGCATTGAAATATACCACTTTCTACCCCTTAACCTGACCTTTGATGGATGTTTGAGATGATTAATAATGAAGTTTTAAGTGTGTTTTTACAGCTAGAAATAAAGTATAGCTTAGTGCAACAATCTAGCATTTTAGTGCCAAGAAGAAGGAATTTTGTGTTTAGCTATGGAGCTGATGGATTTATTGAAAAGGCACCATGGTGGTTCAAACCATTGGGGCTTTTTAGTATGCTTTAGGGGCCTTTGAAGTCTTGCTGAGAGAGTGGTGAAGCCCAAAGGTCAATGAGGTGCTATGGAGTAATACAACATTTTGTGTTTGCAGCAAGGCAGCACCATGAATTGAAGACAGCAACAAATCAGCACCTCAAGGCATTTTATGTGAGCAGCTGCAGTGCAATTCAAGTGGCATATTACAGCTACAGCACTGAGCACATGTGTTTTACCTCAAATATAGTTGCTGCAATCGTAGAGAGCAGCTGCTGCAAGCAATAGAACATCTGCTACATGGAGAAGCAAGCTATTAGAGCAACTCACACTCTAAATCAGCAACTTATTGAGCACTCACCTAAAGCAGCCAGCCTTTCTAGCTCAACATTTGAAGGAACCACCTACTCAAGCTACTGGCTGGTGTGTACATGCTGTCGAGTTGCAAAACTGAACATCAGATGCTGCTGAATTTTACCCCACGGGCAGCACAACTGCTGCAATCACATGAGTTAGCAATCACAGGCCAAACCAGCCATTCGAGTTGCAAATTGATCCTCAAGACTTCACAGCTACAACATTAATGCACTCGAGTACTTTAATATGCTGAAGTTCATCTACTCGAGCTGATGATGGAAGCCCATGAGCAGCACAACTGCAAACTTGAAGAATTCGAGCAATTTAGAGAGCTGGAGCAACCACTCGAGTGGTTTAAATGCATGATTTAGTGAACCCCACGAGTGGTTCATGTTGAAAACCAACCCCTCAAGTGGTTTAAAATGATAAAATCCAACCTCTTGAGTGGTTGGTTGAACCCCACGAGCTGGTATGTGCTGAAATCAAGCTGCAGTGCTGAAAAATGTTGTTGAGGCATTCTGTCGAGCAGTTGTAGTGCTGAAAAATGCTATTGAATGAACCTATCGAGAGGTTAAATGAACCCGTCGAGAACCTGTTGAGAGGTTAAATGAACCTGTCGAGCTATTTAAAATGCTGCTGAAGAACCTATCGAGAGGTTCTTGAACTGCCGAGTTCTCAGGTATGTACCAAGCCATCAACCTATCGGTGATGCTAGTTCTCGTACGAAGCACCTGAAGCCATCAACCTATCGAGCTGATGCTTGAACCTCTCGAATTGTTGCTGGAACCTCCCGAGTTATTGTTTTAACCTCTTGAGAGGTGCATTCTGAAGCCTCCAACCTCTCGAGGCACGGGTTATAGCCGCCCAGTTCAATGCTCAGGGTTATTTTGGGGATTCTACTGCCTCTAGGGCACACATCCCAATGTCCGACATGGCTCAAGGCATCCAATGTCTGAAAATAGGCCATGACACTATCTCCAAAAGCATTTTTATTTCTCATGGGATGTTGCACACAATTGCTAGATATTGCTTATAAATAGAACATGAAGCTTTTTATAAACTATCCAGGGTTAGCCTGAGATCCCCTTATGGGTTTTTAGCTTTTTAGGGTTTAGTTTCCTTTTTTATTTTTCCTTTCCTTCTTCCTTAGCTCAGCAGCTATGCTGAGTTAGATCTATGTAGCAGCTAGGTTTAGGTAAAACTGTAATTTAGTTTTGCAAGAGCATTGTGAGCAGTTTTGGGGATTTTTCTACACAGACTGGTGCCTTGAGGATAGATCACTGTAAGTCCTTTTGTTCAATGAAATGCTATGTTTAATGCTTCATTAGATCTATATTTTCCTTCTGTTCATCAGTAGATCTGTATGGATTTGATGCTTCCATGGGTGCATGTGCTTGTAGCCATGCACACATGATGGCAGCTGTGGTTTTATTGTACTAGTTTTGACCCTATGGCTGGACCAAATCTCTGGGATGATCTGTGACCATTCAAGTGGACATATCATAGCCTTAGGATGAATCCAGATCACAGGGCTGTTGGATTCTTTTTCCCAATATTTATGCTTGTAGCCAAAGGAGGGACAACTACAGATCTAACTCCTCTATTTTGCAAAGTTATTTTCAGAGAATAGATCTGAGATCTTGTAGAGATTACAAACTTGAGAGTTTGGTCATTACAGGCCTCCTTTTAGTAGTGACCAGTTGATTCTAAAGCCCTAAACCATTTATGAGATCTAGTGGTTCTCACCAGATCTACATGAATTGTTTGATCCTATGGCTGCATGTGCTTGTAGCCTTGCAAACATACTGTCTGTAATAGTTTTCATGTTCTAACTTTAGCATCTATGATTGGATCACCTCCCTAGGATAATTTGTCACCATTTAAGTGGACAGATTATAACCTTAATAGCAGTTCAAATTACAGTGTTAAGTCGGATTCTTCTACCTTGCACTTGTTCTTATAGCCAAGTGAAGGAATGCTGCAGATCTAGCATCTTGATCTGAGTTGCAGTGAAGATTATCCCACAACTGTCTACTTCTCCACATTTTCACTTTATTTCACCTCATCATCATCATCCTTCTTTACCCCCTTTCTTTAGATCTAGTTTTATTTTTGTCTTTAGTTTTAGTTTAGTTTTGTGACACCTAAACACCCTCTCTTTACCTTGCTTTCTAGTGTAGGTTTAGAGTTGTAAGATCTGTAGCCAAATCTAGAGTTACTATACACCTTTAGGTTTTTTAGATCATCACTCTCCGTGGGACAAACTCTTACTTTCAAAACTTACTATAACAGCCCTGTATCTTGCAGGACTGAGTTTAGAATTGCTATTTTTGTGCTGATTTCATTCCATTTCACTTCCACTTTTCATTTGTTTTTATCACATTTTCTAACAAAAGTAATAGCACAACAGTTTTAACCAACAATTTTCCCTTGTGTATGGAACCGAGGCTGTCCTACCAGTAGAGGTTGAAGTACCCTCGCTCCGAATCCTCATGGAATCAAGCTTACCTGAAGCAAAGAGAGAGAGATCTCGCTTTGAACAATTGAATCTACTGGACGAGAAAAGACTCTTAGCCTTGTGTCATACTCAAGTTTATCAGGGGTGAATCGCACGCGCTTATAATAAATGTGTTCATGGTCGAGATCTGAAGATAGGAGACACTGTGCTGAAGAAGATCTTTCCATCCCTCCATGCCGATTTGAAGGAGAAATTCAAGCTGAACTGGGAGGGACCTTACGTCGTCCGAGAAGTGCTATCGGGATACGCCATCCACCTCGCCACCATGGGCGAAGATCATATTCCTGAGCCCATCAATGCTGGATATATCTGACGGTTCTACTTTTAGTTTATCGCGATAAGGTAAGTATTGGTGCAACAGATACATGACTGCTTAAGAACCACCCAAAAGAGGCTATCATTTCAAATACAGTAGCCAAAAAGCATCCCTAAAAATGATGATATCCTTTGCTACCCCATTTGAGCCTGAGCTTTTCTTTCAATAAACCCCTTCCCCAAATAAAAAATGTGTACATATTCACAAAAGGGGAAGTAAAATCAAAATAAAAAAAAAGCGGAAAAGCCAAACCCCAAAAAGAGATTGCCTGAAATAAAATAAAGAAAAAAAGAAAAAATATATAAGAATTATGGGGCATGTACGGTAAAATCCCCCAAGGAAGAAAGTATGCTGTGAAAAATTGAGATCGTGTCAAGGAAATCCTTTTTAGCCTAACATACCTTCAAATCCTAACCTGACCCATGGCCAAGCTACACCCTGAAGAAAGCCCTCTTTTTAGGTTCATAAGCAGTCATAGTATTGGTTAAGTCAGCACAAGCCGAGTTGTGAGACGACACCGAAACCCCATCCGGCCGGCTATGACAAAATCAATGTTTATGTCGTGGCTTTTGAAAAAAAAATGAAAGAAAAAATAAAATAAAATAAAAATACAAGCTCAAAGCAAGATGGGCATAGTGAAAACTTGAAAGGGTGCAAAGGGTAAAAACAGCGAGCTTGTGTGGACCAAGTGAAAACCCGAAAGGGCGCTTGGGGTAAGAGAGCTATATCCATGGACGTAATGAAAACGTGAAAGGGCATTACGAGTAAAAAAGAGGGTAACAATAGGCATGACGAAAACCAGTCTTGGGCACTGTGAGTAAAAATGTTTTAAAAAAAAAAGAATAAGAAGAAAATCATTCAGTTACTTCCTTTGGTTACATCTCTGTGTTATCTGATCGCCAGCTGGGCCGCTCATGTTAGCTCAAATCCGGTTCTGACCAGGAATATCTTCAGGCTACATCGTTAAACGTATGACCCAAGGTTAAGAGAAAAGATTAATTCGATCCAAAGGGATGGACGTTCTAACCTTGGAAAATTTTAAACCTCATTCAGGTTTGACCGCATGAACGAGTTTGATTATGCTAAAAAATGGACCCGTTACTTCGTCTCACTGAGAAGGCATCAACCAAAAAAAAGAAGACAAGCCAAAAAAAGAAAAAAATCAAGAAAAATCTAAATACAAAAGAAATTTTATATTTCTACTCTTTTCCATGTACATATTTACAGCATTGTACTTCCATTCCAAAAATGAAGACAAAGAACAAAAAATCTCTAAAAACAAAAATTCAAAAATATATATATAAAATTTGAAAAATAAAAAAGTGTACGTAAAAATTTATTGCTCCTTCTATTACTTAGGATGTATATTTATTACCCATATAAATAAAAAAGGGACTGGGGTTTTCTTGAGAAATGTGCAGGAATATTAAATGGCCCAAAACCTAGAGGCAGGCAACCTCTTGGCGATGGACAAATCAAATAAAGCATCTTTCCACAGATGATCAATCTATTCAAAATAAAATTAAAAAAAAAATAGATGAGTTTTTATGGTACTTTTTGCTACGCACATGCAGATTTCAATACGGTAAAATGTTAATATTTTATCAGCAACACAGCTGTGCTAAATTAATGTTCAAAGTCTAAGGTTTGCCTTGGATCTGTGGATCCTACTTCAAAGTTGGAGTAACGGTGTCAATCTCGATCAAACAGTCAATGTTTCGATCAGATTGATTCCACCACTAAATCTTCGTGCTGATTGCTCCATTTTTGGTTTCAGGTGAACTTGAGTGCCTTGAACTTCAAGTTCTTCACGTGATATTTTTGGAGGAGTAGACTCTTGGTCTACACTATCCGGGCGAGTGCCCTACGGGGTTTGAGGTCTGGATAACTCTGTCTTCAAAAAGATCTACTATTGGATTGATTCTAACCTGTCAGATATGAAACTACGTCAGACAACTATGTGCAAATATGCATACAGAAGGGCCCATTTTAGGGCACATGCTTAAAACCTGCACGGTATCCCTGTAAAGTGTACGCCATGCATTTGAGTATCCATTGGATGGTCATTTGTTCCCATAAATATTATCTGGACGGGATCTGGGTCGGGACTTCCATCGCCTTGTTATTTATTACCCCTAATGGGTGCATAGTTATTCGTTTGTAATTTCATTATTGGTGGAGGCCAAGATTGAGTGTCTCCTTCTGTGGACACCCGATTTTGACCCGATCCTTTCGATATCACATGAGACTTGAGTATGTTGGCTTCGATTTCATCGTAAACTATTTCGAGGGCATAAGCTCTTGGTATGCGCTGTCTGGGTGTGCGCCCCCCGGGGTTTGAGGTTCGGATAGTTCTTGTTTTGAAAAAAAAAATAGAAAAAGCAATCATTTGAAAAAAAAAGAAGAAAGAAGAAGAAACCTATGTTTTCATGCCACGCACAACGATGCACATGCATGTTCTAATGCACTAAAATGTCAAATTTTTATCGGCAATGCAGCTGTGCTATATCAATGCCCTAAGTCTAAAGTTTACCTTTGATTTTTGGATCCTACTTCGAAGTAGGACCAACGGTGTCAATCCCAGTCAAACGGTCAATGTTTCGATCAGGCCGACTCCACTGTTGAATCTTTGCAATGAGCGTTCTATTTGTGGATTTATAGGAATGTGGGGGTCTTACTTGAGATTCATCACGAGCTATTTCAGAGGTGTGGACTCTTGGTCTACACTGTCCGGGCGTGCGCTCTACTGGGTTTAAGGTCCGGGTAACTCCGTTATGAAAAACATCAATTGTTGGTTGAAACCAACCTGTTGAAAATGAAACTACGTGTCAATTAAACTATGTGTAAACATGCATGCAGAAGGGTTCATTTCCCTTATTTCTGCAGGCTTAAAACCTATATTGGTATGGTATCCTTGTAAAGTGTATGCCTTGAGTCTGGGTATCCGTAGAATGGTCATTTATTCTCATAAATTATACCCTGACGAGATCTAGATCGAGACTTCCATCGCCTTTGTTGCTTATCGCCCCTAATGGGTGCATGTTTATGCATAGTTAATGATTTGTAAGATCATTGTCGGCAGAGAACAGGATTGGATGCCCCCTTTGGGGGGCACTCGATTTTAGACAAATCTATTTTGTGTCATTTGAGGTTGGATACTCTGGGTCATGATGATCCGAGGCACATTGAAAAAGTAGCATGTACTCCCAAAAAGTGTTGCGATATCTATTCACTTCGCTCGGGTAGGCGTGCTAAATAAACTTTGGGATCAATGGGTTCACCCAAGGAGCTCGAACCTTGCTTCAAGCAAGGGCACCCATGACCAGTCAGATGAGGCAGTCAATGCCTCATATGATTAGATACAAACTGTGGAACCTTGCGTACTTGCATTGCACCTATCTTTGATTGCGGGTCGATCACCCTCCTTACTTACGAAGCTGTTGTATTCAGAATGAATCTTGAATATCAAACTCCTTCAAATCATCTCAAGAAGTGACCATTTTTCCTAGCTATTGGGATTTCACAACTCATTCTATCTCGGTTATGCCCAGTAATGTCGCTAAGCGCATAGGAACCGATTACCTTGAGAAACGACCATTTTTTTCGACATACAGGGCTTTTATTTTCTCACCATGATACTCATCTGCTGTTTGAAGTTCATTCTGAATAAAATAGACCTGTCAATAATGATTTGGGCCTCTTCAAATTTCTCTTGTCATTGGCATTCGATTATTAGTGATCGGATACCAAAGAGGGGCATCTGTAGACACCCAAATTTGTCCCAAGGCTTGATTGAGATATAATTCAAGAGAGGCACATCTCTGAGCTTTTGATGGCATGTATGGAACCCCTTAGGAACCCTTCTAAAACCTTAGGAGCCATTCTAAACCCTTAGGAATCACCCTAGATCCCTTAAGAATCTTCCCGAATCCTTAGAAACCCATCCCGACCCTTAGAAACCATTCCGGATCTAATCCTAGCTTTCCCAAGAAATGGATGAAGAGTAGTGCACTAGTACTAACTATAATCAAATCATATATCATTGAAAAGTAAAAGTCCTTAGCTTTCCAACGAGCCAATAATCGCCCCAATCAGAGTTGTACACAGAAAGATATCACATTTTGAAAATTTGGGCAAAAATGGGCATGATTTGAACCTGTCGAGAGGTTCACTTGAACCTTGCGACCTGCATAGAGCCCTACGAGAACCCCGTAAGAAGTGGCACAAGTATTACTTGCGCCAAGCCATTTCTCCCCAGAAATGGCTTGGCGCAACTAATAGTTGCATCAGCTATGAGTGGGTCCCCCCCTGCGGGTAGCCAACTTCTAGGCCACTATAGGAACACTGTTTTACCGTTCCTAAGCCTGGCGCAACTATTAGTTGTGTCAGGCTTATGAACAATAACTATGGATTTTTGCCTTGAATTTCGAGATTGGGGTTTGACTTATTAACCATTTTGACTTTTGGGGTGTTGCACCCATTTACTATCTATGTGCAACCTCTTAAGTGGTTTAAAGTGTCACCCTATTATCCACCATTGGAGTAACTCTTCACAATTTTCAAGGCTCCAAAAATCCTAGGAAACCTTAGATAGCCCATTATCTAATTGCTAAACCCAATTAGCCTCTAAGCACCCTCCTAACCTCTCTTTTTCCTATAAATAGAGAGGCACCCCTCCCATTAGAAAGGCTTGAAAAAATTTGCATTAACGAGATTAAGGAATCCCTTCTCTCTCTCTCCTCTAGTGCACCATTCCATACAAATTCCAGAACTTAAAAAACCCCTTTAGACCTTAGCAATTCACCAAAAAACTCTAGGTTAGAGGTGCGTTAACCCCTAGCCTTCCCTCTCTACCCCTTAGCTATCAAGCCATAGTTGTTAGAATCCTGTTTCTCATCATACAAGCCTTCAAAAGCTCACCGAAGTAAGCCAACGCAAGGCTCCACAATGGTGCAACAAGGGCCTAAGAGCTCCGGTTCTCCCCTCTATTCCTCTACCCTCCTATTTGTATTGTTACGCCGTCGAATTTTCGATAGGAACGGAGGGGCACAAATAGGATTTTAAGACCCATTTGGGCAAGAGGAACTTTTTTCATTTCTTTTTTATCATTCTTGTTTTGGCTATAAGTAGAGACCGCATTTAGCGAGTTGATTAGGTGCCTAACACCTTCCCAATCGATAACCGAAGCCTCTACCCAAGAGCCTTTGGTGTGCACCGGATTCAGAGTCATATTTGTAGCATTTCGGTACTTATAAAAATGATCTAGGTTTTTTGGGATACCAAAAGTTTTGGGTGGCGACTCTATATTTTTATTAGTGAGCGCATCGTCGTGACGGGATCATTAAAAAATCCCACGGTTGCACAGGGCCGGATCGATCGTATATTCGTACGCAAACCCCTTTTTCACCCACCATTCCTTTGGCTGTTCTAATGGTGGTGGTTGTGAAGTAGGTGGTGGTGGTATTGGTGTGGATTGTTGTGGAGGTTGTTGCGAAGAACTTGGTGGTTGCAAAGAATCCGCTTGAGATTTAGGTTTCTTTGATGTAGGGGTCTTAGACGATTGTCTCATCTTGGGAGCAAAAGGTCTCTAATTAGGATCTAGGGTTTCAATAATCTAGACAAAATGGTTGAATTAAATGGAAAGTTCTCGAGATTTTAGGGTTTTACCTTGTTGATGAGGTTTGGATTCAATCTCGTGAAGAATCCACACGTGGTTAATCAATCCATGATCTCCAAGAACAAGCACAAAAGAAAACCTCGCGAAAAGCCCCAATTTTTTTTCCCTTTTTGATTTTTAAAATGGCCGAATCACTTATATATTATGCGATTCGATCGATCAAGATTGACTTAAATTGATCTGGTTCATGATTTCGATCAATCAAATTTTATTTCGATTGGTCAAAATATGAAATTCGATCGAACGAATTTATTTTCGATCAGTCAAATTTCTCAGACTAACTTTGGCACTTAAAATCTTCTATCGAACGAGTTAAGAATTCGATCGAATGATTTTCAAATTCGATGGAACGATTTAATTTTTGATCAGTTGAATTTAGTATACCTTACCTTAATGTGTAAATATTTCCTGTTTGGTGGTTTCAATTGATCGATTTTCACTTCGATCGATCGATTTATAATTCGATCGATCGATTTTGGTTTTGATCGATCGAATTTGACAGAAACACTTGAATTGTGTATTTTTCAGTTCCCATTCTGATTGCAATGCTTAAACCTTCATACGATTTTGTATCGAGTAATTAATATAGTTATTTTACATGCAAAAATAGTCACAAAAGGACTTTTACAATTCACATCTCTCCTCGTTCATTCAAACAACGAAGGGTATTGGTCGCGAATATCTACTTCGCGCTCTCATGTAGCTTCTTCTTTAGAATAGTTTTCCCATTTGACTAACACTAAGGGAATCCGTTTTGTACGCAACACCTGTTCCGTTCGATCTAAAATTTGCATCGGTTCTTCCACAATGGTCAATTCCTTGTAAACTTCAATCGGAGGTACATCGAGTATATGAGTCGGATCCCTCACATACTTTCATAGGATGGAGACGTGAAATACATCGTGCACTCTATCAAGTTGTGGGGGTAAAGCGACCCTATATGCAACTTCGCCCACTCTCCCCAACACTTCGAACGGTCCAATATAGCGAGGACTTAGCTTCCCACGCTTTCCAAAACGCATTACGCCCTTCATTGGTGAAATCATCACAAACACGTGATCTCTGACTTGAAAATTGACGCTGGTGCTCTTGATATCGGCATAGCTCTTCTGCTGACTCTGAGCAGTCTTAATTCTTTCTCGAATAATACAAACAACTTCCACATTTCTCTTTATCACTTCTGGGCCCAATATAAAATTTTCACCTGCTTCTTCCCAATTGATCAGAGATCTACATCTCTGTTCGTAAAGCGCTTCATATAGAGCCTCCTACTGCTCTGCTAGAAACTGTTATTATATGCAAACTCAATCAATGGTAAATGCTGATCACATGATCCGTGAAAGTTTATCATACAGGCTCTAAGCATATCTTCAATAATTTGATTGATTCTCTCGGTCTGACCATCAGCCTATGGATGGAACGCCGAACTGAAATCTAACCTTGTGTCCATGCCTTCTTGGAATCTCTGTCCAAATATTGAAATATATAATGGGTCACAATCTGAAACAATACTCATCGAAATACCATGCAATCGGATGATCTCTCTCATATACGGATCTGCCAGTTTGTTTGCTATATATGTTGTGTTGTAGGACAGGAAATGTGTTAACTTTGTCAGTCGTTCAACGACTACCCATATAGCATTGTGGGACTTCGCCGTTCTAGGTAATCCTACAATAAAATCCATGGAAATTGATTCCCATTTCCACTCAGGTATTGGTGGAGGTTGTAATAAACCTGCTAGATATCTATGATCCACCTGTACTTTCTGACACACCAAGCATTTAGAAACATACTCGGCGATGTCTTTCTTCAATCCTCTCCACCAATAGTTCTTCCTCAAATCCTGGTACATCTTGGTACCACCAGGATGAATAGCATACTTGAACTTATGGGCTTCATTCAATATAGTTTGTTGTAGGTCGGCGTCAATCGGTATGCACAAACGTCCTTTAAATAATAACGATCCATCTTCCTTAATTGCAAAGTTCGCTCTGGTACGCTTCATCACACCCTTTCTGATCTTTAACAGTTCTGTATCTTTCATCTGAAGCTCGTAGATTCGATAAAAAATTATTGGTCTAATTGTGATGTTAGCCAACAATGTACCTGAAACCTTGACCTTAATATTCTTATCATACAAGGAGAGGTCTTCCAACAACTTCCATCGACAAAGTCCCATAATAAGACTAGCTAATTGAGCCATATTCTTCTGACTCAATGCATCTGCCATGACGTTTGCTTTACCCGGATGATACTAAATTGAGCAGTCGTAGTCCTTGAGGAATTCAATCCATCTTCGTTGCCTCATATTCAACTCTTTTTGTGTAAACAAGTACTTGAGGCTCTTGTGGTCTGTGAAGATTTTGAAGGTTCCACCGTACAAATAATGTCTCCATATCTTTAGTGCAAAGATCACTACAGCTAACTTGAGATCGTGCATCGGATAGTTCTTCTCATGCTCTTTCAACTATCTTAATCCATAAGCCATTTCTTAAGTTCTTGGAAGCTCTCTTCACATGCACTGGTCCACTCGAATTTAACATCTTTCCTTGTAAGTCACGTGAGTGGTCCTAAAATCTTCGAGAATTCCTCTACAATCCTCGGTAATACCCAGCTAGACCGAGTAAACTGTGAATCTCGATCACAATCTTTGCTGGATCAACTATTACACCTGCTTCTGAGACGACGTGGCCTAGGAAACTCACCTGCTCTAACCAGAACTTGCACTTGTTGAGTTTGACATATAACTGATGCTCACGTAGCATCTATAGTGTAATGCATAAGTGCTGCTGGTGTTCTTCTTTGGACTTCTAGTAAATAAGGATATTGTCTATGAACACAACCACGCATGTATCAAGATGTGGTTTAAACACCCTGTTCATAAGATCCATAAACAAAGCTGGTACATTAGTCAAGCCGAAAGGCATCACCAAAAACTCATAATGCCTGTATCTGGTTCTGAACGCAGTCTCTTGAACATCTTCGGCTTTTACTCTCTGCTGATGATAACCTAATCTCAAGTCAATCTTTATAAAGAACCTCGCCCCTTGCAACTGATCAAAGAGATCATCAATCCTGGGTAAGGGGTATTTGTTCTTTATCGTCAGCTTGTTTAATTGACAATAGTTGATGCACAATCTCATCGACCTGTCCTTCTTCTTGACAAACAAGACTGGTTCTCCCCACGGAGACACACTAGGTCTTATAAAGCCCTTGTCCAATAAATCTTGTAACTGCTCTTTTAACTCTTTCAACTCTGCAGGAGCCATTCGGTAAGGCGCTTTAGATACTGGCTCCATGCCTGGTGCTAAGTCAATCACAAACTCCACTTCACGATCAGGTGGCAATCCCAACAATTCATCTGGAAACACGCCCGAAAATTCACACGCAATTGAAATATCATTGATGACGTTCTTCACTTTTTGTTGCTCTTGCAAAAATGTTAGTGTGCGAGCAAGGATCCTCTTTGACCCGTCGTGACGATGCACTCGCTATGGAATAAAATGTAGAGTCGCCACCCAGAGCGTTTGGTGACCCGGGAAACCCTTAAATCAATATTTTGAGCACCGAAGTGTTAAATATGACTCTGATTTATCGGTCTTTGCCAAAAGCTCTAGGGTAGGGGCTTCGGTTATCGATCGGGAAGGGTTTAGGCACCCGATCAACTCGCATGTAGCGGTCTCTATCTATGGCCAAAAATAAAAATAAATGGGCGGAGCTTCCCCTTGCCTGAAGGCAACACAGTCCTATCAAGCTTTGAGCCAAACTGAAATTTCGGCTGCGTAACGACTTGAATCCTTGGACGGAGGAAACACCCAGAAGGTAGAGGAAGAGAGGGGTGAGCCGGAGCTCATGGGCCCTTGTTGTACCGTAGAAGACCTTCGCTTCGGCGTGCTTCCAATGGTTTTAAATGGCTTAAACGGTAGAAGAATAGGTTCTAATGCTAGGATTCGGTAGATAGGAAGTGTGGGATGAAGCTAGGGACTAACCTTTAACTAAAAGAGGTGATCTAATGGTTGAAAAGGATGATCTATGCATGCTGGAATTATGGTTGAAGAAATATGAAAAGAACTTTCTCTCACTAGGGCTCTCTCTCTCCTAACTCAAGCTCTCACCCTAATCTTTTCAACCTTGATTTTTCAACCCTTTAGGGAAGAGGGGGGGCTCTCTATTTATAGAGAAGAGGTGGGTTAGAGGGTTACTTAAGAGCTAATTAGTTTAGCAATTAGGTAATCCTTCATCTAAGGTTTTCTAGGTTTTTAGGGTCCTAGAGGTTTGGGAAATTGGTTTCAATGGCGGATGATGTGGTGAGACTATGGGTGACTTAAGGGTAACCAATAAGCTCAGAGGGGGTGCAACCAACCTCAAGAAACCCACCTTAACCAAGGGGATGGTCAAAGGGTCAAACCAGATGGAGGAAATTTGAGCATTTAATGACAGATATCGAGCTAAGTCCGATATATTACATACGCCAAATTTTATGCATGAATTTTCGTGAAAACTAGGGGGAATCTGAGAAGATGGGTGCCCGTGTTGGTGGCCACGTATGTTGGGCGTATGTATTATATACGCCCGACCAAATTTGGCCCAAAGATGCCAGGCATATATAATACATACGCCTGATCGAACTAGGGCCAAATTTGCTAGGTGTATGTAATACATACGCCTGAGTAAAAAGTCATGATTTTTTGTGATCCTTCAAACGGCCATAACTTTTGAACCACAACTCCAAATTGGGTGATCTTTGGGTTGTTAGAAAGCTGGAGAAGTCCTCTTTCCAACTGTTTATGGGTCTCCTCAGTAGTGGTTGGTATAAAAAAATTGTAGCTCTCCTCCCATCAAATGCTCAGAAGGGTATAAGTTGAGTATGGGAAGGGATCCTAGGGTTTAGAGGTGATCTCTAAGGGTTGGGGGAATGGTTCTAATGGGTTTTAGGTGATTCCTAAAGGTTTGGATAGATTCCCAAGGGTTCAGGGGTGCCATCGGAAGCACAGGGGTGCATTTCTTCCGGAGTACAGACCGATCGGGCCTTGGGCCGAATTTGGGTGTCTACAGATGCCCCTCTTTGGCATTCGATCACTAATGATCGGATGCCAAAGATAAGAGACATCCGAAGAGGTCCAAGGCATGTTTGATGGGTCTGCCTAGTTTAACTTAATTCTCAAACATTCATGGTGATGGTGAGTATACATAAGCCCTCTCATTTCGGGATATCGTCTGTACCTCAAGGCTAACAGTCCCCAAGCGCATTGCGACATTACTGGGCATAACTGTGATGATCATAAAAAGTGTAAGCCCGCTAGTTGGGATATCATCCACTTCCTAAGGGAAATTATAGATTTGTGATGTTGAGTATTAATCTGAACAAGATAGCTCCATGAAACGGGGTGATCGATCTATGCTTCGAAATCGATGCGAAGCAGACAAAGCGAAGGCCTACAAACTTGTGTCCAATCCTATGGGATATTGACTGTTCCATTGGATTGGCCACGGGTTCCCTTACCTAGGTAAGGCTCGGAGTCTTTGGGCAAACCCATTGACCTCGAGGTTGCTTTAGCATGATTTACCCGAGTGGAGCGAATATTGATGTCGCAACACTTCTTGGGAATGCATGCCCATTTTCAAAGTGAAAATTTTTTGTGTTTCCTTTTTTTGAATTTTCTTTTGTTTTGAGGCCTCTAAGGAAAGCTCAAGGACCTCTGGAAACTTTATTCTTGCACAACTCTTTAAGTGGATCATATGCCAGTTGATACGCTTTAAGATGTGTGTGCTCTGTCGGGGATAGGTACACCTTGGGGATGTGTACGTTTTGGTGGTGAGGTCCTTCTGATTCACACGAACCGGAGTGCCTTAACTTGAGACAAGGCTAAAAGGATCAGGCTAGAACCAAACATCCATCGAAAGAGACGGTCAATTCTAGCCTCCGTCCCTAATGAAATTACATCTTACTAACTATGCACAGACAGACACCCATCAGGGGCGATAAGCAGCAAATAGGCGCGAATGGAAGCCTTGACCCTAAGGTATAATTTACGAGGACAAACAACCATCCTGCGGATACCCAAACGCAAGTGTGTACATTCAACAGGGACACCGTGCCTATACAGGTTTTAACCCTGTGTAAAAGGAAATAAAAAGGGAATGAGCCTTTCGGTCTGTATGTTTGCACATAGTTTGGTTGGTTGTAATTTCATTTTTGACGGGTCAGTTTCGATTGACAATAGACTTTTTGAATGGTCTGAAGTCAGGTATACTCTTGGTCAACATAGATCCGAAGGTGGATGATCAGAGCTAACGCTTGGAAGGTGGGGTCAACCTACTCAGGATTTTTACTTCATAACAAAAGGTTGTTGCTCCGAACCTTCTCCTTCTTTTTCCTTTTCTCTTTTTTTTGCACATGTCAGTTCGAGACTTTGAGCAGGCTCAAACTATTTTTATTTCTGCATGTATCCTCAGGCAGGTCAACTAATCATGTTGATGTACCTTAAGGACGTGCGCATCTCGGTGATAGGTCATTGGTTTTCCTGTCGGATCAGGTCTCGACTTCTGCTGGGGAGGATCTTGGCCTTGGTGTACGTTCTTTGGAGCGACCGGTGATGGATGAGTTCATTTGCCTGCCGGGTCAGGCTCTGACTCTTGGGGAACATTTTAGGGAACAGTGACTGGAGATGGGTAAAATTATTTGCCTGCCAGATCAGGTATGGGCGTATCTACGTTTCCAACCTGGTCGCCCTCTACTTCTCCTAGTAGTTCCTACGTCCCCCCTTATGAGCAATTGGCATGCAAATCGTCGCCAGGACGTAGGTATGAAGCACCTGGAGTTAGGGTTGCGCTCTCAGTTTGATCTGCTGATCCCTGAGCAGGTATAACAATTTCTCTCTTTGCAAATTTGATGGACCTTTTATGCTGTGAGTTTTGGCCAAATGTATAAATCTCTCCTCTTTTGTGTTGAGTAGGTAATCCTTGATCCCTACGTTGGATCCCCCTTATGAAATCTGGCTGCAGTAGGCCCTTCTCGCCTTTTATTAGATCGATGCATTATTTTCTTCTATGGGTCATGGGCTAGGGCCTATTACTTAGGAGAGAGGGTGATTCACCAGTATCGACCTCTTTTTGCCATGCCCCAAGCTCCTCTAGCTGATGTATTGGCTCTCGAGGGTTCTACCGAGATGCTTTCCGCTCACTTCCTCCACCACGGGGTCCCTATTGATGACCTTCTCTTTCCTTGGGGATATTAGATGTGGTACGAGTCTCTGCCCTATCGTTCCTTGCTGCCCCGATTCATGCCTGGTGCCAATTTTTTGGCTTTTGGTGGTCCGCGATCTCAGGTAATGTTCTTTCCTCTTTCTATTAGCTGCCTTTCATATGATTATCTTAATTGCCCTGCTATTTGAACGAAGATTGTTTCTCTCTATAGTTTGGACAGGATGACGATTCAGATGAGGGGGATGAGGCACCTGTTCCTGGTGAGGCTATTGGTGCAGGACCTTCCGACCCTTCCGATGCTGGTGCTTCCGACAGTTCACCAATTGAGGTCCAGGGGACCTTTAAGCGCTTGGATGATGCCTTTCTGTCGTGTATGTGTGCCGATGTGGCTGAGAAGGCACACATATCTGCTGAAGCTATCCAGATTCCACCCCCTGAGTTGATCCCTGGGGTAATCTCTCCCTTGTTATCTTGCTCTTCTATTTTCTTGGATTATGCCGATGGCCTGTGTGACTGATACCTCTCTCTTTATCTTTTTGCTGTAGGATTATGAGTCGACCGTAAACCAAGCTGAATATTACCGTAACATTGCTGGTCTTAGGGAGGTTAAGGTGGTGAGTGAATATTGACCGCATCTAGCCATCCTCATATTTACTTTCTGCTTGTTTCCCTAGCTGATGGCCCTTCGTGTGCTTATGCAGCGTGCTCATGAAAAGGAGTCGCCCTCTCTGCTTGGTCGCATCTCGCAGGCGTGGACCCGGGTGGGGGAGACCCGTACCTTTCAAAGCGTGACCCGACGTTGGAATAAGTCAAAGGGGGCTCGCGTGTGATTACCTGCATATGACCCACGGATGCCACGTCATCTAAGGGTTTCCCATGGGTGCGTGGGCGTGCCCGCCTGTGGGCTGCCCCGGGAGAAAAAGTAGGCTGAGCGACACCCGTCCCCCCCTTGGGGAAGGAAAAAATAAAAAAATGCATGGCCCGATGTGAGGGAACCGGCCCTGCTCCTTCAAGTGGGCGTATATATTACATACGCTGGGCAAAATTTTTGAAAATTTGCCTGGGTGTATATAATATATAATACCGAGTGAGGGTGCTCGCACTGGGCGATATAATATATACGCTTAGCCATAATGCTTTCGCTTTTCGGCTGATATAATATATACGCCAGATAATCGAGCTCGACGGGTTCCTTATAATCTGCGCCCAGCCCTCTTTACCTCACTATTCAGCCGGGCTTTGCCTTTTTGCCCCTCCTTTTTCTTTCTTTTCTCTTTCTTCCCTTTTTTCTTGACAAGTGGGTCCATTGCCCTACATTGGTTGAGCTTTATATAGAACATCTTTGTACGTCTATGGACCCGCTTCTCGGCCCAAATTCTTATACGGGAGATGGGGTTAGTGTACTTCCCTATTTGGACTCGGGGCCCAATTTTTTGCAAAAGTGGTGCGCTAGCTTGGCTGAGGGCGAGCTCGCTGTTCTGGATTGCTTGGGGTTATCCCGCCTTTCCTCTCTCCTTGCTGTTCCTTTGTTGCTTGACCTCCTACAGGAGGCTTTGGCGTCATGGGACCATAGGGCTCATGTCTTCAGATTCGGGTCCAGGGAGCTCACCCCAACCTTGGAGGAGCTAGCCTTTATTACCGGCTTGAGGATGCATCGGGGGCTTACCAAAGTGGTGCCCAAACCGGGGTATGCAAAGGCAGTCTACGCGGTTCTTGGTTTGAAAAAGGGTGGATATGAGAAGGGCTTCGCCGGCGGGCCCACTTGGTGCTCGGTGAAATTCCTGAGAGAACTTTTTGGCGACCCGAGTCTCCGAAAGTTGCCTGTCCAAGATCCTTTCAATGTGAAGGCCTTTGCCCGTTATTTGCTATCGGAAGTTCTCTTCTTTACTGGGGGCGAGAGATTTTCCCTCAGGTTATGCGATGTCTTGACCGAATTGGAGGGAGGCCGTTCACTGGTACACCTAGTCTTGGCTGAGATGTATCGGGGCCTGGATGACTCGGCCTCGAGCCCAGTTGGGATTCTTCGTGGGAGTCCACTCCTCATTCAGATTTGGCTAGGAGAGCATTTGGCTATCATGGGGCTTGTGCCGAGATTCTGCTTGGTAAGAGGGGATGTGGCTCGGGGCTTTTTGACACGCTGCTCAAGGCTGCCCCATGGGAGCATTGAAGAACTGAGCCTGTGGCTATCTAATGCGGAGTTGATCTGGCAACTTCCCTGGTTGGACGACACCTTTCCGATTGTCCGCTCTCAGGATTGTGAGGGTATCACGCTTTTGCGGTTGACTGGTAGTACCTACTATTTCCCATCTCGGGTGCTTCGTCAATTTGGATATACCCAACACGTGCCGTGCACTGTGAGGCCACCCTTGTGTTCCCTGATATTCTCTCGGGGTTCTCTCAGTGACCTAGATCGCATAGCAGCCCTCTGGGAGACCCGCCAGTCGGCGCACATGTGTAGCCTGGTTCAGGGGGGTGCCCTCTCTTCTGATTATGAGGTTTGGCTGGCATCTGAGAGCTTACCTGCCCCTAACCCTGTTTCGATAGATGCGGTAGAGACGGGACCCTGGCCATTCAAGGAAACGATGCTCCAGACTAGAATTAAGTCTCTTTTTATAGAGAAGTTGGCTTTGATTGAGGCTTTGGGGAAGGAGAGGGCTAGAGCCAAGATGGTGGAGGTGAGGGCTGCTACGGCCGAGAGTGAGGTTCTTCAGTTGACTGGGATTTTGACTAGGTCTCCTACTGTAGCTGACGCTTCACAGAGGTGGCAGAAGAGTCTTCACGATAGGTGGTTGACCGATCGAAATGCCCGTGAGGACTCTCTTCTTGCAGAGATTAGTGCCTTGAAGCGCGGTTGTTGCCCCTGACTTGTTCCTGCACATACCATAGATCATATACACAGAGGGGGGGCTGATGCCCCTTAACAGAGATCTCCTTCCTTTTTTGGATTGTTTCCTTTTTTGTTTGTTTTATACTTGCACAGAAGGTAGAAAGTAGAAAGTGTGTCATGTTGTTATCTTTTTGGGACATGACACTTCATACGTGATGCTTGTAAGAAAAGAAATGAAATCTGCTATACACATATATACATATTTTTTTGGTGTTTGAATTTTCTTCCATACGTCTCGCAATGTAAGGTTTTTCTTATGGAAAAGGAAAATCTATTATCTTTTTTCAAAATTTTCTCCTACACAGGCTGAGGCTTCTTACGGGAATGGAAAATATATTATCTTTTTCAAAATTTTCTCCTTTTTGTGATGTCGGTATTTTCAAGGCCAACCGGTGGGTCCTCTTTTTGAGCATGGTCGAACCTCGTTTAGGAGTTTTCGGTGTTTCTTTTTAAACATGGAGGGGTCAGCTCCCCCCCCCCGAGATTGATTGGTCTTCTAGCCTTACCTATGGTCATGTGTCAGACGATGCGGTAGAGACGGCATACTTGATTAGGATCCAATCTAATTTTAACATGAGCAGCCCAACAAAAGAAGGGGGAAGGGGCTTAAGGGGTCCAGGCTAAAATAGGTGAGCCAGAACAGATCCTCTCCTAATCTCTCTTTTTTTTGTTTTGACGTTTTTGCTCACAGCGCCCAAGACGGGTTTTCGCCATACCTGTCATCCCTATTTTACCCGTAGTGCCCTTTCGGGTTTTCACTACGTCCATGGGTTCGCTTTCTTACCCCAAGTGCCTTTTTAGGTTTTCACCTGGTCCGCGTGAGTTCGCTATTTTTACCCGCGGCGCCCTTGCAGGTTTTCACCACGTCCATCTTGCTTTGAACTCAAATTATTATTATTATTTTTTTTAGAACCAGAAAGCCACGACATGGACGAAGATTCCGTCATAACCGGCTGGATGGGGTTCTGGTGTCATCTCACGACTCGGCTCATGTTGACTTAACAGATAATATGACTGCTTGCAAACCTACAAAGAGGGCTTCTTTCAGGGTGTAGCTTGGCTATGGGTAGGGTTAGGATTTGAAGGTATGCTGGGTTAAAAGGGTTTCCTTGATATGGCTTCAGTTTTCTCAAAATACTTTCTTCCTTGGGGGTTTTGCTGTATATGCCCCGTGATTCCTCTATACACATTTTTTGTTTGTCTTTTTTTTGTTCTTTTTCCTCCATTTTAGGCAATCTCTTTTTGAGATTTTTCTTTTTTGATTTTTTTAGATTTGATAGTAACTTTATACACATGCATCTTTTCTCTCTCTTTTTTTTTGGTAAACGTACACGTAGATATATATATATATATATTTTGGGGGATGGGTTTATTGAAAGAAAGGCCCAGGCTCAAATGGGGTAGTAAAGGATATCATCATTTTTAGGGATGCTTTTGGGCTACTATGCTTGGAATGATGGCCTCTTTTGGATGATGCTTAAGTAGTCACATATCTGTTTCATCAATACTTACCTTATCATGATAGACTACGAGTAGAACCGTCAGACGTATCCAGCGTTGATGGGCTCAAGAAGATGATCTCCGTCCATGGTGGCGAGGCGGATGGCGTATCCCGACAGTACTTCTCAAATGATGTACGGTCCTTCCCAGTTTGGCTTTAACTTTCCTCTTGGATCGGCATGGAGGGATGGGAAGATCTTACTCAACACGGTGTCTCTTACCTTTAGATCTCGACCGCGGACACGTTTATCGTAAGCGCATGCGATTCTCCCCTGATAAACCTGAGTGTGACATAAGGCTAAGAGTCTCTTCTCATCCAATAAGTTTAGCTGATCAAAGCGTGATCTCTCCCTTTCTGGTTCGAGTAAGCCTGATTCCATGAGGATTCGGAGCGAGGGTACTTCAACCTCCACCGGGAGGACGGCCTTAGTTCCATACACAAGGGAGAATGGTGTTGCCCCTGTGGTGGTACGAATTGACGTTCTATAGGCCCAAAGTGTGAAGGGTAACTACTCACTCCAATCTCTGTAAGTGACTACCGTCTTCTCAAGAATGCAGACGACTGTCTTGTTCGCAGCTTCCACGGCTCCATTAGTTTGGGGCCGATAAGGGGACGAGCGATAGTGCTTGATCTTGTATTACTCGCAGAAGTCTCGAATGCGCTTATTTGCAAAGTTTATGTCGTTGTCCGTGATGATATCTTTGGGTACTTCGAATCGGCAAACAATATTGTTCTTGAGAAACTTCTCGACGTGACTGGCTGTGATGTTGGCATATGATGCCGCTTCTACCCACTTGGTGAAGTATTCAATGGCGACGAAGATGAATCGATGTCTGTTCAATGCTTTCAGATTAATCATTCCGACAACGTCAAGGCCCCAGGTAGTAAATGGCCAAGGAGTGGACATGCAGTGAAGATCAATGGCAGGAGCGTATATCAGGCTGGAGTGTTCTTGACACTTGTAGCATTTTTTAACATGTTTGCAATAATCCGATTCCATAGTGGTCCAAAAGCATCTTTACCGCAGGATTTTCTTAGCGAGCATGTGACTGCTGACGTGGGCTCCACATACTCCCTCATGGATTTGTTTCATAATATAGACCACTTCACTTTCAGTGAGGCACTTGAGTAAGATGTTATTGTATGATCGCTTGTAGAGGCATTCCCCGCAAATGACGTAACCTACTGCTAAGCATTGAATGGTTCGTCGGTCTGTCCTGGATGTACCCTCTGGGAAGGTTAGGGTCTTGAGGAAATTCTTGATGTCTGAGAACTAAGGTGGCTCATCATTAGGCTCTGTAGGTTCCTCAATCTGGAGGCAGAAGGCTGGCTCATTCCTCTGCTCGATCATGATCGGCTTCATCTCAACACCATAGGGGATTTCAATCATTAACGCCAAAGTTTCTAATGCGTCGGTAAAGCGATTCCTTATTCGAGGGACGTATGAGAAAGTCACATCTTGGAAGCAGGCTATCAGATCCTCTAGGTGTTCATGATAGGGGATCAGTTTCTCGTCATTCATCTTCCAGTCACCATTCATCTGACATATGATTAACTGTGAATCGCCGAATACTCGAAGGTGAGTTACATTCAGATCAAGAGCCGCTTGTAGACCGGCGGCGCAAGCTTCATACTCAGTCATATTGTTAGTGCAGGGGAAGTTGAGCTTGATAGAGATCGGTACATGGGATCCTCTTAGCGAAATCAGGATGGCGCCAACTCCTTGGCCTTCGACATGCGATGCTCCGTCAAAGTACATTACCCATGATTCTTCTGCTTCTTCTGTATCATCTTCTGTCATGAACAGGATGTCCTCATCGGGGAATCTAGTCTTAGAGGCTGATAGTCAGGTAGAGGGTTCTCAGCAAGATGATCGGCGAGCGCCTGCCCCTTGATCAATTTCTGAGTGGCGTATGTGATGTCGAATTTTGATAATAAAAGTTGCCATCGTGCGGTTCGTCCAGTGAGAGCTGGGTTTTCAAATAGGTATTTCAATGGGTCCATTCAGGCCAAGAGTAGAACGGCTTGAGATAGCAAGTAGTGGCGGAGCCTTTGAGTAGCCCATACAAGAGCTAGGCATGCTTTCTCCAAATGAGAGTAGCGTGTCTTGTAATCAGTAAACTTCTTGCTCAGATAGTAAATGGCCTGCTCTCTTCTTCCTATTTCATCGTGCTGCCCCAAAACACATCCCATCGAAAACTCTGTCGTGGATAGGTACATGATGAGGGGTCTACCAGGTATAGGTGGTAGCAATACTGGAGGATTTAGGAGGTAACTCTTGATCTTGTCAAATGTAGCTTGGCAGTCATCATTCCACTTAACTAGTGAATCCTTTCTTAGTAGTTTGAAGATTGGTGCGCATATTGGAGTTAACTACGCGATGAACCGACTGATGTACTGGATTCTGCCTAAAAAGACTCTGACCTCTTTCTCTATAGACGGTGGTGGCATTTCAGTGATGGCCTTGATCTTGGTCGGATCGACCTCGATCCCTCTCCTACTGACGATAAAGCCTAATAGTTTTCCTGACATAACGCCGAATGTGCACTTCTGGGGGTCAACCGCAACCTGTACTTTCTCAACCTTTTGAACAACTTCTGAAGGTTTACCAAATGGTCATCCCTTTCCGGTGATTTACCAATCATGTCATCGACATATACTTCGATCTCCCGATGCATCATGTCGTGGAATAGGACCGTCATTGCTCTCTGGTAGGTTGTCCCAGCGTTCTTGAGCCTGAATGGCATCACCTTGTAGTAGAAGGTTCCCCAGGGAGTGATGAACGCAGTCTTCTCTTGGTCGGCCTCTGCCATCTTAATCTGATTGTAGACCGAGAACCCGTCCATGAAAGAAAGCATCCCGTGCTTAACAGTGTTATCGACTAAGATATCGATGTAGGGTAATGGGAAGTCATCCTTAGGGCTTGCTTTGTTGAGATTTCAGAAATCAATGCACATTCAAACCTTTCCATCTTTTTTTGGCATGGGGACGATATTGGCCAGCCATTGCGGGTACTTAGATACCATGAGGAAACCTGCATCATACTACTTAATGACCTCGTCCTTGACCTTCAACATCCACTCAGGTCGGAGACGTCTCAGCTTCTGTTTAACCGGCTTGTAGTCAGGGTAGAGTGGCAACTCATGCTCAACCAGATCGGTATCCAAACCAGGCATGTCTTCATATGACCATGCGAAGACGTCTTGGTATGACCGGAGGAAGTCTATCATACCCTTTCTCTCCGCAGGGGACAACGATGTTCTGACTTTGGTGATTCTAGGGACCTCTTCGGTGCCCAAATTGGCGTCCTCTATTTCTTCGATGATCGGGGTGGGGCCATGCTCAAAATCGACAAATTGTTTGAGGAGCTCATTGGGGAGCTCATCGACTTGACCTTCCTCGTTGAGACTCATGACTCCTACCTCTTCTCATATTTCTACAGGGAAGGGGTCGGCTTTGCATGGGACGGGTATCTCGACATTATTTTCAATTTTATTGGGAATTTTAAAGGACAATATTTTTGAAATTGGTATTTTTTCTATTTTTATGGATTTTTGCAATTTTTCAGAAGTTAGCCCCTGGTGAGGTGGATCTCTATATATACAGGGTAGAGTGTCCCAGAGGCTAACCTCACTTCTTACAGGTTATTTTTTTTAGAGAGCCGGTGTCGTATTCACAGCATTTGGCGGCTCCCAGGAGTTGGGGCAAAGATGTCCAGTTACTTACCTGCGAGGCTTGGCCTTTACCCTTTCGGTCGAAAATGACATCAGTAGGCTCTCGCAGTTCCCCCCTCAGCATGTTTATGGAGGGATCCTCTGGGACCCTGTCTTTGAAAGTTAGAGTGGGCCCGAAGTGGCTAATGCCAGAGTGATGGGTGGGCCCGGGGATTGGGGTTATCCTCGTCTCCCCATTCAGATCAATCTTTACCACCCCGACGCTTACAAAGGTTTGGTGGATGTGGGGCCGGGCAGGAGGCTCCTCTTCCAGGTCGATTCCCCTGGCCTTGACGACTGCTGCGGCCCTTATCTTCTCTTTGGCCTCTCTGACTTCTTCATCGGGCTTGTAGCCCAGGCCAAATTTGGTTTGCTGCCCCTTAGCCCTGACGGGGTCTCTTCTTCCTTAAAGGCGTGGGCCCAATCCTTTCCCTTTTTGGTGGCCCCATTTGTGGAGCATGAACACGGCTACCTCCGTTCCTCCTCCACTATTGGCAGGGTCTTTTTCAGTCGGCTCGAGGGAAACGGCTGAGAAGTCATACTCAAATCGATGGAGATCGGTGTCATCTGCTGTGTGTGGCATGTTAAGCACTTTCGGATTCTCAATATGCAGAGCGCTCCATTCCCTGTCTTCTCTGCTCTCACCTACGATGGTGACGATTCTTCCGCCTGAGATGAATCAGAGCTTTTGGTGTAGAATTGATGGTATTACTCCGATCTAATGCAGCCATGGCCAACCCAATAGTAAATTAAATGTAGACTTGATATCCATTACCTGTAAGGGGACAGTGAAGGTTTGCGGCCCGATGATCAGGTCGAGGTCTACCTCTCCTATGATTTCTCTCTGAGTGTTGTCGAATCCCTTAGTGCTTGTTATGGATGGCCGAAAGGTGTTGGGGTTCGCACCAATTTTGATTGCCGTCCTTAGAGGGCATACGTTCAATCCTGACCCGTTGTCTATCAAGAGCAACGGCACCACCAGGTTTCCTACTTCCACTGTTATATTCAGGGGCTTAGAGTGGTTGGTCCCTTCGAGCGGCAGATCCGCATCAGTGAATGAGATGACATTTGGGGCCAATACTTGCCCAATTATTTCTCCCACCTCGTCTGGGGTTACGTGAGTGAAAACATGCGCGTCTTTGAGTGCTCCCATTAAGGCTTGAAAGTGGAGCGGGGACGTGATCAACAAATCCTAGACAGTAATATGTGCGGGTGTCCTCTTGAGTTGTGCCTCCAACACATGTTCTCTGGCAATTTTTTCAAAGGGGTTCCATGTGGCTTGCTCTTTCTTCTTCTCTTCTCCTCTACCGGCCCTCGATGCTTCTGGCTATGTAGAAATCCTACCTGACCGGGTGATAAATTCGACAGTCTCTTCCCGATCGCGACCAACATTCATGTCCGTCTGCTCGTAACTTAGTGGCACTTGATGCGGGTCATAGGTGGGTTTCGGGATGAGGAAGGGAGTGCTTGGTGATTTTGGGGCAGATTGGGCTGGGTATGTTGAATTCTTGGGCCTAACCAGGTTGACTCCAATAGGGGGTGTAATGGTATTGGCAGGAATTGGCGAAGTTGGGTTTGAGGGTGCAGAGGGGGTTTGTGCAGGCATTACCGGGGCATGGTAAGACTAGTGGTGATTGGGAGCGGGTGATAAGGGGAGTGGGTGAGGGGTTGTTTGTTTGGGTGAAGGTGGAGCTGAATTGGGGGCGAAATAGTGTAGGGATGGTGGGGGTGTGACTGGGATAGGGTGACTGGGAAATGTCGGAGGAGCAGGTGGAGTGGGGTGATAGGGGTATGATGGGGTAGCAGATGGAGCAGGGGGTACTAGTACGAAGGGTTTGTAATCGGGGTGGCATGGTGGGGCGATGATGGGTTCGTGGATGAAACGGGATAAATTGGGGATGATGGAGTCATGCATGGGGCGGGGTGATTTAGGGATGGTGGAATTGTGTATTGGGCGAGGTGATTTGGAGATGGCGGGGTAGTATACTGGGTGGTGGGATTTGGGGGTGGATATGGGGTAGGGTAGTATGGGGGTGGTGGATTTATGTATGGCGTGGAGTGATTTGGGCGTGACGGAGAGGTGTATGGGGTGGCTGATGGTGGGATGGCGTATGGGGTGGGGTGACTGGGAGGTGGTGTGTACTGTGGGGTAAATTGGGAGTGGAGCGGATAGGCACATGATTGCGGTGGGGCTGGGCCAGTTTGGATTTGATAGGTAGGAGCGGGAGTGGGAAAATACTGCCCTACAATTGGTTCTCCCTCGTTCGTATGTCGGGGTGGGGAAGTAATCGGCTAAATACAACGGCTCAATTACCCCTACAATTGGTTCTCCCTCGTTCAGCCTGGGAAATGAAAACTCCTCTTGACTACTAATGTAATCCGAGAGGTTGAACTCTTCCTCTTCCTCTTCTACCCAATGGATGTTAAGCCTGAGGCCTCCGGGATGTGGTGGTAGAGGGGCTTGATGGATGTTCTGGTTCTGCCCTTGAGGAAGCGGCGGGGGAATAATTTTTCCTGCCTCTATTAAATCTTGGATCGCGTGCTTTTGTGGGAAGAACTGGTCTGTAGGGTGACCTAGCCCCTGGTAGAAGTTGCAATGCAGGTTTGGATCATAGTTTCTTAGTATCAGATTGGGGGGTGGGCGAGGCTGGAGTAAATTGACTAGACCCTTTTGTAGCAATACTGGCAATAAGACACTTAATGATTGCCCTAACGGCATGAAGACCCGTTCGAATCATGCTTTCATTTGTTCCTGGGTGAACGGGTCCCTCGGTCCATTGTTTGGCCTTGGCGCTTGTTCGAAACGGGCCGGGGGTGGGTGTGCGGTCTGGAGCTGTATCGAGGTGGTGTTGGCTTGGGGATAAACGATGTTCTGCACCTCTGCACCTGGCTTTCTTTCAACCCTTGGTTCGGCAGCTTTCCAAACCCCAGCGGCCCTGTTGGCCATGCTCTTTTAAAACCTGCCCTCTCTAACGGCGTCTTTGCAACGGTTGGCATTTCGGACCAAATAAGTTAAATTGGACTGCTATTGATATACCAAGAATTCTGCGATGACTGGGAGGGCTCCCTTGGTTATTAATTCAATCTGCTCATCATCCGAAATCTGGTGGGTCACCTGAGCGGCCAATGCCCTCAACCTCCCTAAGTAGGCACTGAAAGTTTCATCATGCCTTTGCTTCAAACGGGCCAGATTCGACTTCCTTGGCTCTATGTCCATCTTATAGACATACTCTTCTTGGAATAAGTGTGTCAGATCTTTCCAAGTTTTTATCATGGATGGTTCTAGGGACGTGAACCATCTCAGCGCTGGGTCCGTTAGACTCTTTTGGAATACTTTGATGAGGAGTCGTTCATCTCCGCTGTACTGACACATATCCCCACAGTAAGATTTTAAGTGGGCGATAGGGTTACCAGTGCCATTATATTTATCGAATAACGACATCTTGAATTTTTGTGGTAGGGGGACATCTGAGAACAGACACAAGTATGAAAAGTCTATCGAATGTAGTTCTAGCCCTCCCATCTTCGTTAGCTGCTTCTGTATTCTATCTATCTGTTCTTTCAGCTGCTCTGATTCTTTTGAGACTGTAGCTGGGGCTGCTTCCCCTTGATTTGGCTCGGCCCTGGGTGTGACGATGACGGGCCTAGGGGGGCCAAAGCTGGCAGCTCCTCCACTGTTGCGGATCTCGTCCTCCTCGTACTGTTGGTCATTGTACTGGTGAGGGGCGAGGTCTGCTATTTGGATCTGGGGGGTGATGGGTTGGAAGACCTGGTGGGGCCACAAGGCTTGTAGGGGATGGGAGGGAGTGAATAGATGAGCGATTTGTAGATGAATGATGTGCTGAGCTGGGTGTATATTCTGGGGGTGATGGGGGTGTGGTTGATGTGGCAGGATGCTGTAGGCGTGGTTTTGAGGCATAGGGTGGATCAAATTTTTCGTTGGAGGCGGGATGGGGGCATAAGGGGTGTAGGTGAATGGAGGGTATTGGTGAAGGGGTAAGGGGTTTGTGAACGGGCCTTGATGAGTGTGGGTGGATGGGCCTTGGGTTTGGGCTTGATGGTTTTGGAAGGCTTGGGTTGATGGGCCTTGCGCCTGGGTGTGGGGGTTGGTATGATTTTGGGCTAATGGGCCTTGTTGGTATTGGGTGTAGGGTGATGGGCCTTGGGCTTGGGTTTGATAGGTTTGGGTCCAAGGGCCCTGGGGGGCTTGGAACTGGGCCTGGGCCTGATGGGTTTGGGCCTGGGGCATGGGCCTTGATGGTTCTGGGCCTAGGTTTGGGTCTGATGGGTTTGGGTTTGGGCCCATGGGCCTTGAGGATTTTGGGCCTGAGCCTGAGTTTGATGGGTTTGGGCTTGGGCCCATGGGTCTTGAGGGTTTTGGGTCTGGGTCTGATGGGTTTGGGCTTGGGCCCATGGGCCTTGAGGATTTTAGGCCTAGGCCTGGGTCTGATGGTTTTGGGCTTGGGCCCATGGGCCTTGAGGATTTTGAGCCTGGGCCTGGGTCTGATGGGTTTGGGCATGGGCCCCATGGGCCTTGAGGATTTTGGGCCTGGGCCTGGGTCTGATGGGTTTGGGCTTGGGCCCATGGATTCGTGTGGGTTTGGTCCTGAGATGAGGGGGCTTGGGTTTGTTGGGCTTAGGCCTGGGCCTGGAATTGAGGTGAGGGATCTTGGATGGTATGAATGATCGGTGGTTGGGCATGGTCATGGGGGAATGGGGTATGGAGGTTTTGGAGACCTAGATGTGGGGTTTGGAATGTTGGACTCCGAGAGGTAGCCCACAGGGCATACATCCTTCTCATGTCCTCCATTGAGGGCATGGATTCAGGTGTGAGATTGGAGGGTGATGGCCCATTCAAGGACTGAGGGGGTTGGATGAAATTGGGCATGACTCACAGATGGGGGTATGAATGGTTGTGCTGGGAGGGTGTGGATGTATGGCTAAGGAAGATGGTGGGTTGCTGGTCACACCCTGGGCAAAGTTGGGCATGACCTGGGTAAATAGGGGGTCTGTTGGGATGTGAATGGACCATGTGATGTGGAGGGTATGTGAGATGAGGTGAGTGGGATATGGGATGTACGAGGCATGGATGATGAGGTGGACGGAGTGTGGGAGGTAGGCGGGGGATGAGGTTCCCGATGGGGTCTTTGGGAGTAGGGGGGTGCGGTAAGGGTGTATGGATGGGAGATGGGGATGTATGGGTCGATTGGGAAATGAGGTGTTTCAGTAGGGGATGAGATGGGGGTATGTTGGGAAAATGTAAGGGCGGGGGATGGGGTGGATGCGAACACGGGTGTCCCGAATGGACCCTTGACATCGAACCGGGTTTGGGTGAAGGTGTTGGAGATCGGGTCTTCTCCTATATGGGAATGGGATAGGGATGATGGCGGGGATGTATCAACGCTCGACATGATCTGTTGACGAGTATCGTACCGATGCCTTGGGTAAGGACCTAACACTTTCCTAGTTCTTCCTCTACGGGTTAGGTTTGAGGTCGCCGTAGTGACGGTCGCATCGAAAGTGTGCATATATATGGATTTTTTATTTTTCTATATATTTATTTTTTTTGGATTTTTCAAATGAAAATTATCTCCCCTATTTAAATGAATGATGATCTGGTGCCCTAGAAAAGTTTTCGTCTTGGGTGATATATGCACTTTTAGCAGGTCCCACGGCGGGATCCGATACACTTCGGAAGAAGCGAAAGGGAACCCTTTCGTTCTATTGAAGGTGAGGGAATCTACGTAAACGGCCCGATCCCCGGAGCAAATCAATGAGAAGTCGCCTTCTTTTGATTGGGTGGGGGCATATTGGGTGTTACAGAATGCGGGAGGCTACTGTGGGCACTAATATCGCTAATCGAGGAACTTGGGTGGTGGATTGGGCCTCAGATCGGGCTGCTTGAACCCAGTATATACTGGGCGTATGTATTATATACGCCTAACCAAAACTTAGCAGATTTGGCTGGGCTTATATATTATATACGCCTGGCTTAAATCTGAGGATTTTGGCTAGGCGTATATATTATATATCTCAATATTTCGATTTTGGTCATGATATATATCATATACCGCGAGATAGTTCGCTGCCTTCTTTTGACAAAGAAATGAAGCCCATTTGGACTGGTTTTCTGGGAGAGATGCTCCCGGGGACTACTGTGTATGTTATCGGGTCCCTCCTTTCCGCTTCCTAGGGTTACATGGCTGAATTCGGGCTGTCTACGCTCTCACCATTGCGGGTTTTACGGCTTGATTGGAATTGGCAACCCAACCGATGTACCTCCGGCGCAAGCGCCTTCTCAGGTACGGGAAGGGATGGTTCTTTTCAGGATAATCACCACTAGGGCTGCCGCTTTACTGGGAACCGGGTAAATTATATCTGCACCTAAAGCCCCCAAAATCTATCCAAAATATGCAAAAACAGATTTGATTATGTCCCCACACTGTTGGCTCACTTTTAATTACAGATTTTTAAAGGGGAGTGAATTTAAGTCCAAAATCGGGTTGGGGATGACAAGCTCGTGCCGCCTCAATGGGCCGGCGTTCAATGGTGAGATATGATGACTGAAATAAAGAGCGCACGTAGGTCCGCCAAACGGCTAAGGCTCGTAAATGAATGAAATTTAAATGACGTGAAAAGTAGATGTGAGCAGGCCCGCCAAACGGCTAAGGAGACTTAAATGACAAAATCGTAAAAAACTGAAATCTAAAGGTGCAAGTTGGCCCGCCAATCGGCTAAGGCACTTAAAGGACTGAATCGTAGGGGTGAGTATGTTAGTAAAAAAAATAAAAAATAAAGAAAAACAGCAGAAAATTAGAACAAAAAACAGCCATGGTTAATAAAAAATAAATAAAAAGAGAGGCCAACAAGAGGGGAAGCGCTAGGGTAACATCCGCAGCAGAGTCGCCATTTGTGCGAGCAAGGATCCTCTCGAACCCGTCGCGGCGATGCACTCACGATTGGAATAAAATGTAGAGTAGCCACCCGGAACTTTTGGTGACTCGGGAAACCCTTAAATCAATATTTTGAGCACCGAAGTGCTAAATATGACTCTGATTTACCGGTCTTTGCCAAAGGCTCTAGGGTAGGGGCTCCGATTATCGATCGGGAAGGGTTTAGGCACCCGATCAACCCGCATGTAGCAGTCTCTATCTATGGCCAAAAATAAAAATAAATGGGCAGAGCTTCCTCTTGCCTGAAGGCAACATGGTCCTATCAAGCTTTGAGCCAAACCGAAATTTCGGCGGCGTAACGGCTTGAATCCTTGGACGGAGGAAACACCAAGAAGGTAGAGGAAGAGAGGGGTGAGCCGGAGCTCACGGGCCCTTGTTGCACCGTAGAAGACCTTCGCTTCGGCGTGCTTCTAATGGTTTTAAATGGCTTAAACGGTAGAAGAATAGGTTCTAATGTTAGGATTCAGTAGATAGGAAGTGTGGGATGAAGCTAGGGACTAACCTTTAACTAAAAGAGGTGATCTAATGGTTGAAAAGGGTTGAAAAGGATGATCTATGTATGATGGAATTCTGGTTGAAGAAATAAGAAAAGAACTTTCTCTTACTAGGGCTCTCTCTCTCCTAACTCAAGCTTTCACCCTAATCTTTTCAACCTTGATTTTTTCAACCCTTTAGGGAAGAGGGGGGGCTCTCTATTTATAGAGAAGAGGTGGGTTAGACGGTTACTTAAGAGCTAATTGGTTTAGCAATTAGGTAATCCTCCATCTAAGATTTTCTAGGTTTTTAGGGTCCTAGAGGTTTGGGAAATTAGTTTCAATGGCGGATGATGTGGTGAGACTATGGGTGACTTAAGGGTTGCCAATAAGCTCAAAGGGGGTGCAACCAACCTCAAGACACCCACCTTAACCAAGGAGATGGTCAAAGGGTCAAACCAGATGGAGGAAATTCGAGCATTTAATGACAGATACTGTAGCTAAGCTGGGCGTATATATTACATACGCCCAGCTTATGCACAGTAATTTCATGAAAACCAGGGGGAATTTGGGAAGATGGGTGCCCGTGTTAGTGACCACATATGCTGGGCGTATGTATTATATACGCCTGGCCCAATTTGGCCCAAAGATGCCAGGCGTATATAATACATACACCTGGCCGAACTGGGGCCAAATTTGCTGGGCGAATGTAATACATACGCTTGAGCAAAAAGTCATGATTTTATGTGATCCTTCAAACTGCCATAGCTTTTGAACCACAACTCCAAATTGGATGATCTTTGGCTTGTTGGAAAGCTAGAGAAGTCCTCTTTCCAACGGTATGTGGCTCATCCTTAGTAGTGGTAAGTATAAAAAAATTATAGCTCTCCTCCCATCAAATGCTCAGAAGGGTCTAAGTTGAGTCTGGGAAGGGATCCTAGGGTTTAGAGGTGATCTCTAAGTGTTGGGGGAATGGTTCTAATGGGTTTTAGGTGATTCCTAAAGGTCTGGATAGATTCCCAAGGGTTCAGGGGTGCCATCGGAAGAACAGGGGTGCATTTCTCTCGGAGTACCGACCGATCGGGCCTTGGGCCGAATTTGGGTGTCTATAGTTAGGTATCCACTGCACCAATTCTTCATCATCCGTTCCGCTCATACCATGGAGATGATCGGTATAATCTTACCCTTGTCACTGATAAATTAGAATGATTTCTATTTCGGTGGATGAAAAGTGATAACTTTTCGTAGGCAATCAATGCTCGCATGATAAGCAGATAGCCAATTCATGCCAAGGAGTACATCAAATCCTTGCATATTCAACAAAATGAGATCCGTCATCATCTCGCGATCCTCAACTCACACAATAATAGATCGGAAACATGTGTCTGTGGACACTGAGCTCCCCGTAGGAACTGACACATCTAAATAAACTCCAATGCTTCGGGAACGATCTTCAATCTTTTTACAAATTTCGGAGTCACAAATGAGTGAGTATACCTTGAGTCTATCAGAACTCGTGCATCACAACGATCACCGTCATTTTCTTGATATAATTGTAAGGTACCTATAATAATAATACACATACTAGATAATTAAGCATGCTTGGCAATGTTAAACATTCATACAGGATAACCCTAATAGGTAAAGTTTATCTATGCACCTTCATTATCTAAAAGCCATCGCACTAAATTAAACATATCTAAACACTCATACCTTGGATCACATCATTACTTGCCAGGGCATCCTCAATGGTTAATGAAAATGCACGACTAGGTATGGTAGGCCTCATGGATCGCGTAGGCCTTTGTACAGTCACGGTTGAAATAGTACCCTCTTTCCTTAGTTCTAGGAAATTTCGAATCATATGGCCCATTTTTCCGCATTTAAAACACCCCTCGGTCCCCCATCTGCAATTCGAAGCTTTATGCGATTTACCAGCACGGGCACACGGAACCTGGGGTGTTGAGGATGCTGCTCTCGAGAACCCTTGATTAACTGATGCTCCCAAAGTCTGTGTCTGTGTAGGGCCCTCGATACAGAAAGGTCTGATAGGAGTATGTGCAACCGTGGGAATCGATGCGATCCCCATCGCGATGAAGCGCACTCTAACGATAAAAATAAAAATAGAGTCACCACCTGGAGCTTTCGGTGTCCCAGGATACCTAGTTCATTTTCTATGAGCACCTAAGTGCTAAAAATATGACTCTGAATTCGGTCCACACCAAAGGCTCTTGGGTAGGGGCTTCGGTTATCGATCGGGAAGGTGTTAGGCACCCGATCAACCCGCTTAACGCGGTCTCTACTAATGGCCAATAATAAAATGAAGTAGAAGCAAGGAAAATAGCTTCCTCTTGCCCAAAAGGGCTTAGAATCCTATTTGTGCCCCTCCGTTCCTATCGAAAAATCGGTGGCATAACGACATAAATGAGAGGGTGGAGGGAGCTAGAAAGAGATAGGAGACGAAAGGAGAGAGCCGAAGCCCTCGGGCCCTTGTAGCACCGTAGAGGAGCCTTGCGTGGCTTGCTTTGATGAGCTTTGGAAGGCTTTGTATGGTGGTAAGTGTGGTTCTAACTCTTAAGGCTTGAAGCTAAGAGGTAGGGAAGGGAGGCTAGGGGATCACACACACCTAGGCTATGGGTTTTGGATGTAAGAACAAGCTTGGGAAGAGGTTTTGGAATTTTAGAATTTGGGAGAAAATGGTGCACAAAAGGGAGGAAGAACTTCTCACTTTGAGCTCTTTCTCTCTTAAGCAAATTTCTCAACCCCTAAACCTAGGGGTGGGGGGCTCTATTTATAGGAAAGGAGTGGATTAGGAGGCTACTTAGATGCTAATTGGAGTTAGCAATTAGGTAATCTCAAATCTAAGGTTTCCTAGGATTTTGAGAGCTTGGAAAGGTGTGAAGGTGGTTCTAATGGTGGATGATGGGGTGAGGCTTTAAGCCACTTGGAGGGTTACAAATAGGTAAGGAATGGGTGCAACAGGACTAACAAAAGACACCTCAAAGGTTGAGGTAGTCAAGAAGTCAAACCCCAAACACGAATTTCGAGGTAAAAACCCATTGTTACTGTTCATATGCCTGGCGCAACTAATAGTTGCGCCAGGCAAATGCACAGTAAAATATTGAGGAACAGTGCTGGAAGTTAGCTCGCGGGGTGGAGGCCACCTTTTAAACTTGGCGCAACTATTAGTTGCGCCAGGCTTAAATTTATGGAGGATTGGCCTGGTGCAACTAATAGTTGCGCCAGGCAAAATTTATACCTGGCGCAACTATTAGTTACGCCAGGCCATTTTTGGGGAGAAATAGCCTGGCGCCACTATTAGTCGCGCCAAATCCCTAGGGGGGGCCACCTCGAAATTACTTTCTTGCCCTCCAAGTTCAGATTGCCACATTTGCTGATATATATCTCCGATTGAGGCGATTCTTGGACCGTTGGACAGCTGACGACCTCTACTCTTTAATGGTATAAGAGTTGGTCGCTGTAGAGGGTCGTAGCTAGTTTCGGTGCACCCCTCCTCCTTATTGCCTGGGAAGGTTAGGTTAGGGTTTAAGAAAAGGTTCTAAGGGTCGGGGTCAGTTTCTAAAGGTTCGGGGTAGGTTCTTGGGGGATCTAGGGGGATTCCTAAGGCTTTAGGGTGATTCCTAAGGATTCCATACACACCATCAAAAGCTCGGAAATGCACTTCTCTCGAAAGGTGTTTCGATTGGGCCTTGAGCCAACTTTGGGTGTCTACAGATGCCCCTCTTTGGTATTTGATCACTAATGATCGTATGCCAAAGAAAAGAGACATCCGAAGAGACCCAAGGCATTACTGACGGGTACACTGCATTTAGAATGAACTTCAAACATCAGGTGAGTAACATGGTGAGAAAATAAAAGCCCTGGAGTGCCAGGCTAATCATTCGTTTCTCGAGGTAATTGATTCCCAAGCGCTTAGCGACATTACTGGGCATAACCAAGGTGGAATGAGCTGCGAAAGCCCAATAGCTAGGAAAAATGTTTGCCTCTCGAGTTGCGAAAGCCTGTTAGTCGGGAAAAACATTCGCTTCTCGAGATGATTTGAAGGTGATTGATGTTTAAAATTCATTCTGAATGCAACAGCTTCGTAAGTAAGAGGGGTGATCGACCCACATTCAAAGATAGGTGCGAAGTAAACATACGCAAGGCTCCACAGTTTGTGTCCAATCCTACAAGGCATTTAACGACCTCATTAGATTATTCACGGGTGCCCCCACGGAAAGTAGGGTTCGAGATCTTTGGGCAAACCCATTGGTCCCAAAGTTTATTTAGCATGACCACCTGAACGAAGTGAATAGATGTCACAACGCTTTTTAAGAGTGCGTGCCATTTTTCAAAATGCGCCTCCGATCCACATGACCCAGAGCATCCAGCTCCAAATACCACTAAACAGATCCAACCAGTTATCAGGTGTCTACCCAAAAGGGACATCCAATCCTGGTTTCTGCCAATAATGATCATAAACATCAATTAACTATGCATAAACATGCACCCATTAGGGGCAATAAGCAACAACAAAGGCGATGGAAGCCCTGACCCGGACCCGCCCGGGTACAATTTACAAGGACAAACGACCATCATATGGATACCCAGATGCATGGCGTACACTTTATAGGGATACCGCTGCCCAAACAGGTTTTAAGCCTGCAGAAAATAAAAGGGAAGTGAACCCTTCTGAATGCATGGTTGCACATAGTTTGATTGACACATAATCTCATTCTCGACAGGTTGGTTTCAACCAACGATTGACCTTTTTTAACGGAGAATCTGAAGCTTAAGGCACTTAAGTTCACATGAGTCCAAGCGCTTGTCACAAAGATTTAGCAGTGGAGTTGACTCGATCGAAACAGTGATTGTTTGACCGATACTGACACCGTTGCTCCTGCCTTCAGGCAGGATCTAGAGATCTGAGGCGAACCTCCGACTCCGGACTTCGATGTGGTACAGCTGCATTGCTGATAAAACATTGATGTTTTACCGCTTTATGCTTGTGCGCTGTGCGAGTTGATTTATCTGCAATTTTGAAATTTTCAACTATCATTTTGTGAGATTTTCTGAATTTTGAAGCTATTATCTTATGTGAATTTTTTTGGAATTTTGGAGTTATTATTTTAATTAATTTTTTTGAATTTTGGAGTTATTATTTTTTGGAATTTATTGGGTGAATATCTCCGGCTTCTCTGTGGGGATTATAATTTTTTTTAGATTTTCCTTGTGTGTAGGATCGGGGTGCTCGTTGTCCTCGACCCGTCCTTATTTTAGCAGGGCTTCCTTGGAAAATCGAAGGATGACCGAAAAGCCGCCTTTGGAGCGCGTGCATCGGTTGGCAGTGACCGATCAATCAAGCAAAAGGAAGTGGGGGGACCGGTCTTCCCATCTGACCCGTACCAGGCCTAAGACCCGGCCAGAGTACCTGGCGAAACTATTAGTTGCGCCAGGCCATTATGGGTTTAGAAATAGGCTGGCACAACTAATAGTTGCGCCAAGCCAAAGGAAGGCAAACATTTGCCTGGTGCAACTATTAGTTGCGCCAGGTTTGGTTGGGTATTTAAAACAGCCCGAACTCGGGCAGTGGGGCCTCATTTCGAATTCTCCCCCCCTCTTCTTCCTCTTTGAAACTGAAAAACCGTTCCCCCTCTCCCTTAGGGTTCCTTTACGTTGCCTCTAGCGTGCCTTTTACCGTTGTTTCGCTTGCGGATCGATCACGGGCCTACGTTTGACCAACGACCCCTTCTTCTTCATAAGGTAATCATTTAGAACTCTTTTTTCTTGATTTTTCTTGCTTTTTTATGCAAATATGATCATGATCTTGCATTTCTAGATGGTAAATGGGCTATTTTTCTTGTGAGCATATCTATTTATGATGCGGTGATGATATTTTATGAATGGTGTCTTATTTTGGTTGTTTTATGTTTTTTTATTTATTTAATGCATAATATATATGTTTTTTTCTGTTTTGTTGTTTTTTTTAGACATAGAAAGGACTCTATTTTAGGTTGTTTTTTTTCTTCTTCTTTTTTTTCTTCAATCCTAAATATAAAGCAAGGACTCTCTCTTTTTTTTTTGTGTCTTTTTTCTTCTTCTTCCTTTTTTTGCGAAAACTAACGAAAGTGGCTTCTTTTTTTTTTTGGGGGGATCTCAACTAACTAACAAAATGGTTCGGCTATTTTTTTGGGTTTAAGATCTATTAAGGAGCAGGATTTTATTTTTGTTTTTCTTAACATTAAAAAGGATTTTGCTTTTCTGTTTTATTTTTGTTTGTTCTTTTGAAAACTAACTAAGGTATTGATCTATGTAATATATTTTTTTGTTTTAGTTTTTTTGTAAAAGAGAGATTTTTTTTAAAGTTTTATGGGCACAAAAGGAGGATTTTTGGTATTTTTTTTTTTTTTTTTATAGTATGCAAGAAGGATTCTCTTTTTTTATTTTATTTTATGGTCCATGAAGAAAAGGATTTTTTATCCCCCTCTTTTTTTTAACATGAAAGAAAGAGATTTTTTTTTGTTCCCTGTTTTTAGAGCCATAAAGAAAGGATTTTTTGTTTTTATGATTTTAGGAATATAAAATGGAGGACTTTTTTTGGTTTTTCTAAACAGAAGGAAAGAGATTTTTTGTTTTTATGTTTTTAGATGCATAAAGAAAGGATTTTTTTTTTCTGTTTTTATGATTTTAGGAACATAAAATGAAGGACCCTCTCTATTTTTTTTTCTAAATAGAAAGAAAGATTTTTTTTGTTTCCCTAGACATAAAGGGAGGATTTCTTTTTCTAAGTGTAAAAGAAGGGGCCTTTCTTTTTTTCTTTTTAGAGTGATAAAAGAACGATTTTATTTGCTTCTAACTTGCTTTATTTTCAAAGATAGGAAGGGAAAATTTTATTTATTATCCTTTTCTGAAAAAAAGAGTTTTTTTTTTGCGTTTTCAGCCTAACAAGGGATTTTTTTGTTGTTTTTGTTGTTTTGTTTGTGTTTTTTTTTGCATGTGTATCTCTCATTCTTTTTTAAAATATGTGAAAAGAAAAGGGAAAGGTGAGCATACTTACCTCCCTTTTTGCAGCATAGGATATCATGGCTCTTTATCCTTGATCTGTTCTGACGTGATTGCTTTGTTGCCCCAGCCTGTTGGGCGGTGATGAGCACGTCCCCGAGGAGGGCCACGAGGAGGGGCCCGAGATAGTGTACGGTCCGCGAGGAGAGCAGTTCCTTTGGGTGGAGCGGAGAGCGGGCCCATGGCTCGAGATGCAGGGTGAGGCTGCCCGGGTCGGCCTCCTCCATCAGCAGCACACTCACATCTCCAATTTCGGAATAGCGGGCAAGGTAAAAGATAGGTTCAGTTTCGTTCCTTTGCGCAGTTTTTTATCACCTTTGCCATCTGATGTGTATATATATATATATATTTTTTGGTGCAGGAGCTTCCCAACATTGTGTTCTGCGGGGGTGGCTTGATTTCCATGAGTTTTACCTTTATGTCCCTCCTGTGGTGAAACTTTTATTGGAGCGGGTGGGCTTCGGGGAGTTCTTGTCCTGCCCTGCCATGAGGGCGGATGCCGCCTATTTGATGGCCCTCATTGAGCGGTTCCGTCCCGAGACCATGACGCTCCACATGCCGTATGCCAAGCTGACGCTGACGCCCATTGATTGGGCCATCATTACTGGCATTAGGATCAGCGGAGTCCCGATATCCACCTTGGCGATACCGAGCCAGGAGGACATCATTCGGTTGATCGGGGCCTATCCTCCTCATGGGCAGACCCATGGCACAGAGGTCAAGATGTCCTAGTTGACCTCCCTCTTTTCTGCTGATGAGCTGGTGGACCTGGGCCAGCCAGATCGGGTGCTTTACATCGCGCCAGAGCAGGTGATCGTTCTAGCTCGCATCACCCTCCTACTCCTGCTGGGCAAGACCCTTTTTACAAATGCCAGTGGGAGACGGGTCAGCCTAGCCCTGTTGAGTGTGATGGATAATTGGGGCGATGTTCTCAGGCATGACTGGGGAGGGGCGGGATACGCCTGGCTGATGTACAACTTATCCCGGGTCACGACCGGGGATTCAAAGTCTGCCGTGGGATTTTGGGCCATTCTAGAGGTAATTCCCCACCCCTTTTTGACTGATCCATTTATATTGCTGACCTGCTCTCGTGCCATGCCCCTTTTTCAGGTATGGGTATACCACCACTTTCACCCTAGGCGCCCACTCCTTTTCACGGAGGTGCTCACCTATCCCCTCCTCAGCAACTGGCATCAGGCCTGACGCCATGACGTGGCCCTAAAGCACCTAGAGATGGGCCTAAGGTCCCAGCTTGATTTGATGGTGCCTGAGCAGGTGATAATTTCAAACCTAGTTTACTTTCAGCTTGAGCATTTCTTTTGATTGAGGCGTTGCTTATTTAGTCCCTCTTGCTTTTTGATTTTGAGCAGATCCTCCCCGATCCGTACCTGGCGTCCCCCTTCTAGGACCGAGCAGCCGTGAGTGTCTCCCGCCTATTCAATAACCATTGCGTCGTCTTCTTTTATGGAGCGTGGGCCAAATGCTACTATTTAAGGGAGAGGGTGGTGCATCAGTTCCAGGGCTACTATGCCATATCCGTGGACCCGCCGGCTGACGTTTGGAGTCCTGCCAGCAGCATTGAGGAGTTGACAGCGGCCTTTTTCAACAATGGGTTCCCTATTCGCGCTCTCCATGTGCCTGGGGATTATCATGCTTGGTACGAGTGCCTCCCCTACCGGTTCATCCTGCCATGTTTTGTCCCTAGCGCTAATTTCCTTGCGTTCTGGGGCCCACTTGGTCAGGTAACCTCTTCTCAACTTGGATTAATTTCTCTTTTGCTTTTTACTCAGCCCGAGTCTTATCTGAATAGATTCTTATTTGGTTCATAGTTTGCTCCGAGAGATGGTTCGGACGATGAAAGTGGGCCGAGTGCTATAGATCCCTCTGGTGCTGGTCCTTCTGGTGCGGGTCCCTCGGGCGAGGGTTCATCAGGTGTAGGTCTGTCGGGTACCTCTCAGGCGGGTGTCCCTGGTGGGGGTCCATCTGTAGCTTATGGGACCTTTCGGTGTCTTGACGATGGCTTCCTCTCAGATCTCTGTGCCGACGTGGACCGACAGGCACGGCTCTCTGCCTAGGCGGCCCGCGTTCCTCCTCCTGAGGTGGTCCCTGGGGTGAGTTTTCAAATGAGTCTCCTCTCCTTTATTTTAGTTTCCTTCGATACATGCTTTCAGGGGTGTTCTAACAATTGAATTCTGTATCGTAGGACTTCAACTCGGCTATGGAATATGCGGAGTACCATCATCATCTGGCAGAGCTTCGGGAGGTGGAGACGGTGAGTTCCTGGCTGCTCAACTCCTCTCTCATCTTTTTTTTATTATCATTGGCCCCTTGACTGATTTTATCCTTGACTGTGCCTTGCAGCGTGCCCGGGCTAAGGAGTCGCGCTCCCTGCTCAGTAGGATTTCACAGGCGTGGTCTAGAGTGGGGAACATGAGGACCTATCAGAGCTCCTCTCACCGTCGCAAGAAGTCTAAGGGAGCGAGCAAGGAATAGGCCATTAGTTTCCTTCAGCATTTTGGATTTTATTTTGGGATCTGTTTTTAAACAATTTGGAGAATGGTTGGTGTGGCACTTTTGGAGACAAATTTGATGATTTTTTTATAATTATTTGGGAAATGGTCTTGCTTTGATTTTTATGCTCTGCTTGCTTGGCATCAAATCTGTTTCTCTGCAGGATGTGCCTGCTTCATACCCTTTTTAGAAAGTGGCCTTTTGGGTCCCATGCCTCAATGTAGGATCAATCCTGCACATAATAAAATAATCCACAAGTCATTGATGGTTGGAAATGCCGACATATATAAAAACCAACAAAATAGGGCAGAAGTCCTCTTGCGCCTTGAAATGGCTGGAGGGAGTTTAGTCCGCGCAACTATTAGTTGCGAGCTAAAGAAAATTGCCAAGGAAATTTCACTGGCGCAACTAATAGTTGCGCCAGGCCAAATTGGGGGTTCAAATGCACTGGCGCAACTATTAGTTGTGCCAGGCCAGAATAGGGACAGTAATGCGTTGGCATAACTATCAGTTGCGCCAGCTTTGGCCTGCGAGCAGTGGGGCCTTATATGCCCGAATTGACCTAGAATTTGTTTCTTTTTTGTTTGACTTGGCTCCTTTGACCGGCATTTTTTTTTAGCTCTTGTTTTTCCAAGGCGGGTCCATCTTCCTACATCGATTCTTATCTTCCCAAAAGATCCTTGTACGTTCATGGATCCGCCTCCTAACCCTCCCTTACATGGAGGGTCCAGAGCCAATGTATCCTCTTTGTCGGGCTTGGGGCCCAAGTTCCTGGCGGCTTGGTTTGGGAGTTTGAACGAGAGTGAGCTCGCCGACTTGGGCTATCTCGCCTTCCTTCTTTCTTAGCGATTCCTCCTCGGTGGGAGCTCCTTCATGCCGCCGCATCGTGCTGGGATGTGAACCTTCATGTATTTCATTTTGGGAAGCTGGAGTTGACCCCAACCCTTGAGGAGCTATCCAATCTGTCTGGCCTGAAGCTTCATAAGGAACTTGCAAGAGTTATGCCTAAACCAGGGTATTCCAGATCCGTTCACCTTACTCTCGGTTTGAAGAAATCCGAGTATGAGAAAAGTCTCATTGGGGGGCCCACCAGGTGTTCACTAAAATTCCTCAAAGAACTTTTCGGTGATGAAAGCCTCCGAAAATTGTCAGTTAGGAATATTTTTAACGTGAAAGCTCTAGCACTTGATCTCATCTCTGAAATCCTCTTCTACACCGGGGGAGAAAGCTTCTCATTGGCAGTTTGTGATATTTTGATGGAGCTGGAGGCGGGCCGGTCCATGATGCATTTGATGCTTGTCGAGCTGTACCAATGCCTTGATTCTTTTGCCTTGGGCAAAGTGGAGGGTCTTCGGGGATGCCCCTTGTTGCTCCAGGTCTGGCTGGGTGAGCATTTTACCATTTTGGGGCCCGCGCCTCGCTTCTATGTTGCTCGAGGAGAAGTGGCCCGCTATTTTTTGGGTAGATGCCACTTGCTCCCTCAGGGTGATACATCGGCTCTGAAACTTTGCTTGGTCGATGCTGAGTTGACATGGAGGCTTCCTTGGTTGGATCGGACCATCCCAGTGATTCATTCTAGAGACCAGGAGGGTATCACCCTCCTCGGATTGACCGGCAGTACCTTCTACTTCCCATTCCGGGTGTTGCGTCAGTTTGGCTGCCCTCAGCAGGTGCCTTGTGAGGCCAGACCCCCTTTATATGATTTGATCTTTTCTAGGGGATCCACTGAAGACATAGACCGGATTGCTACTCTTTGGGAGACACGACAGTCGACCCTGATGTGTGATTTTGAGCAGGGAGACTAAGTTAGAACTTCTCCTGAGTATGAGGCCTGGTTGTTGACTGAGCGGCCTGCCGCTGATGGCTCGGATTTGTCAAAGATCATTGATACTGGAGGCCCCTGGATAAAGAAAGAGGCAGTGCTCTGAACCCGTATCGAGCGATTGGTGGATGAGAAGAGGGTACTGTAAGAACTCTTGGCGTGCGAGCGGGCTAGAGCAGACACAGTGGAGAGCGAGGTTCTCCGCTTGAAGGAATCACTGAGCGTTGCTTTTGGAGCCACCGACTCTTCTCGGAAGCGGTTCAAGAGCCTGCATGGTCGTTGGCTGATTGAGAGGAATGTCTGAGAGGATGATATTTATGCTGAGATTAGCGCTTTGAAGCGTGAGTTGGGCCGTTGACTCCTTGCACACAGAACTTTTTGCACATATCATATACAAAGAAAAAAGGGGCGTAGAAAACCCCTTTACAGATACACACATTTTTGGTATACATATATATATATATATATATATATATTTATTTATTATTTTTATTTTTGTTTTTTTGTTTTTTTTTCTATACTTGTAAAAAGGAAAACATGTCAGTCATCACACGGGCTTTTTTTTTGAGATGTGGTGCAAGTGATACAAAAGGCAGTTATATACATCTATACAGATCTATTTTTTTGGTTTATGTATTATCTCCTCTTTCTTCTATTTTTTTCTCTTCTTCTTTTTTTCTTTTTTGCCTTAATCATTGGGTGATATTTTGAGAAACCTTGGGTCCACCTTTGAGCATGGTCGACCCCCCCTTTTGGAGTCGGACCTGGATGGGTTTCCAAATTTATCCAAGGCCAGAATATTGATCCCTTTAGATTGAGTTAAACCTTTCTCCTTGCCTTGGGTCATACGTTCGACGGTGCGGATTTCACCAAGACAATTCTAGTCGGGCCCTGATTTGAACTAGCATGAGCAGCCCAGTCGGACAAGAGGGTACAGGAGTCCTCAAACATCAATCTTCTCAATCAGTCCAAACCTTTCTTTTCAATTTTTTCCTCTCTCCTTCTCTCTTTTTTTTTCATTTATCTCCTTTTTTACCCATGGCGCCCTTTCAGGCTTTCACCATGTCCATGGGTTTAGCTCTCTTACCCCAAGAGCCCTTTCGGGTTTTCACCTGGACCGCACAAACTCGCTGTTTTTACCCGTAGCGCACTTTCGGGTTTTCACCACGTCCATCTTGCTTTGAGCTTGCATTTTTATTTTATTTATATTATATATATATATATATATATATATATTTTCAAGAGCCATCTCATAGACGTCGATTCCGTCATAGCCGGCTGGATGGGGTTCTGGTGTCGTCTCACAACTCGGCTCATACTGACTTAACAGATATTATGATTGCTTGCGAACCTACAAAGAGGGCTTCTTTCAGGGTGTAGCTTGGCCATGGGTTAGGTTAGGATTTGAAGGTGTGCTAGGTTAAAAGGATTTCCTTGATACGGCTTCAATTTTCTCAACATACTTTCTTTCTTGGGGGTTTTACTGTACATGCCCTGCGATTCTTCTACATTTTTTGTTCTTTTTGCTTCATTTTAGGCAATCTCTTTTTGAGTTTTTGCTTTTTCAATTTTTTTGGATTTTGATAGTAACTCTACTTCATCTTTTCTCTCTTTTTTTGGTATATGTACACATATATATATCTTTTTTCTTTTTTTAGGGGAATGAGTTTATTGAAAGAAAGGCCTAGGCTCAAATAGGGTAGCAAAGGATATCATCATTTTTAGGGATGCTTTTTGGCTACTGTGCTTGGAATGATGGCCTCTTTTGGGTGGTTCTTAAGCAGTCACGTATCTGTTTCACCAATACTTACCTTATCGCGATTGACTAAGAGTAGAACCGTGGGACGTATCCAGCATTGATGGGCTCAGGAAGATGATCTCCATCCATGGTGGCGAGGCGGATGGCATATCCCGGCAACACTTCTCGAATAATGTAAGGTCCTTTCCAGTTTGGCTTGAACTTTCCTCTCGGATCGGCATGGAGGGATGGGAAGATCTTCTTCAGCACAGTGTCTCCTACCTTTAGATCTCGACTGCGGACACATTTATTATAAGCGCATGCGATTCGCCCCTGGTATACTTGGGTATGACATAAGGCTAGGAGTCTCTTTTCGTCTAGTAAGTTTAGCTGATCAAAGCGTGATCTCTCTCTTTTGCTTCGGGTAAGCTTGATTCCATGAGGATTCGGAGCGAGGGTACTTCAACCTCTACTAGGAAGACGGCCTCGGTTCCATACACAAGGGAGAATGGTGTTACCCCTGTAGCGGTACGGATCGACGTTCGATAGGCCCATAAAGAAAATGGCAGCATTTCGCTCTAATCTCGATAAGTGATGACCATTTTCTCAAGGATGCGGACGACTGTCTTGTTCACGGCTTCCACGGCTCCATTGGTTTGAGGCTGATAAGGGGATGAGCGATGGTGCTTGATTTTGTATTGCTCACAGAAGTCTCGGATGCACTTATTCGCAAAGTTTGTGCCGTTGTTCGTGATGATTTCTTTGGGTACTCTAAATCGACACACAATATTGTTCCTGAGAAACTTCTCGGCGTGACTACCCGTGATGTTGGCATATGACGCCTCTTCTACCCACTTGGTGAAGTACTCAATGGCGACAAGGATGAACCGATGTCTGTTTGATGCTTTTGGATTAATCATTCCGACAACGTCAAGGCCCCAGGTAGGTAGCAAATGGCCAAGGAGTGGTCATGCAGTGAAGATCAATGACAGGAGTGTGTATCAGACTGGAGTGTTCCTGACACTTGTAGCATTTTTGAACATGTTTGCAACAATCTGATTCCATGTTGGTTTAAAAGTATCCCTATCGTAGGATTTTCTTAGCGAGCATGTGACTGCTGACGTGGGCTCCGCATACTCCCTCATGGGTCTTTCACAATATTAACCTCTTCACTTTCAGTAAGGCACCTGAGTAAGATGTTATTGTATGATTGCTTGAAGAGGCATTCCTCGCAAATGATGTAACCCGTCGCTAAACGTTGAATGGTTCGTCGGTCTGTCTTGGATGTACCCTCTGGGAAAGTTAGGGTCTCGAGGAAATTCTTGATATCTGAGAACCAAGGTGGCTCATCATCAAGCTTTGTAGGTTCCTCAATCTGGAGGCAGAAGGCCGGCTCATTCCTCTTCTTGATCCTGATCGGCTTCATCTCAACACCATAGGGGATTTCAATCATTGATGCCAAAGTTGCTAATGCGTCGGCAAAACGATTCCTTATCCGGGGGACGTATGAGAAAGTCACATCTTGGAAGCAAGCTATCAGATCCTCGAGGTGTTCATGATAGGGGATCAGTTTCTCATCTTTCTTCTTCTAGTCACCATTCGTCTGACATATGATTAACTTTGAATCACCAAATACTTAAAGGTGAGTTACATTCAGATTGAGAGCTGCCTGTAGACCAGCGGTGCAAGCTTCATACTCAGCCATATTGTTAGTGCAAGGGAAGTTGAGCTTGATAGAGATCGGTACATCGAATCCTTTTGGTGAAATCAGGATGGCGCCAACTCCTTGGCCCTCGACATTTACTGCCCATCAAAGTGCATTACCCATGATTCTTCTACTTCTTCTGTATCGTCTTTCGTCATGAACAAGATATCTTCATTTGGGAATTCAGTTCTTAATGGCTCATAGTTAGGTAAAGGATTGTCGGCAAGATGATCAACAAGCACCTGCCCCTTGATCGATTTCTGAGTGACGTACGTGATGTCGAATTTAGATAATAAGAGTTGCCATCATGCGGTTCGTCCAGTGAGAGCTGACTTTTCAAATAGGTACTTTAATGGGTCCATTAGGGCTAAAAGTAGAACGGCTTGAGATAACAAGTAATGGCGGAGCCTTTGAGTAGCCCATACAAGAGCTAAGCATGCTTTCTCTAAATGAGAGTATCGCGTCTCGTAATCAGTAAACTTCTTGCTCATATAGTAAATGGCCTGCTCTCTTCTTCCTGTTTCATCGTGCTGCCTCAGGACACATCCCATCGAAACTTCCTTCGTGGAGAGATACATCAAGAGTGGTCTCCCTGGCTCAGGTGGTACCAAAACTGGTGGATTAAGGAGGTAGCTTTTGATTTTTTCAAACGCTGCTTGACAATCATAGTTCCACTCAATAGGTGAATTCTTCCTTAGTAACTTGTAGATCGGCGTGCAGATTGGAGTTAGCTGTGTAATGGACCGACTGATATACTGTATTCTACCCAAAAATCCTCTACCCTCTTTCTCGGTAGACGGCGGTGGTATTTCAGTGATGGCTTTAACTTTGATTGGGTCGACCTCGATCCCTCTCCTGTTGACGATGAACTCTAGCAGTTTCCCTGACATAGCCCCGAATGCGCACTTCTGTGGATTCAGATGGAGTTGATATTTTCTCAACCTTTCAAACAGCTTCTGAAGGTTCACCAAGTGATCGCTTCGCTCCGGTGACTTAGCTATCATATCATCGACATATACTTCGATTTCTCGGTGCACCATGTCATGAAATAGGGTAGTCATAGCTCTCTGGTACGTTGCACCGACATTCTTCAGCCCGAATGGCATGACTCGATAGCAAAAGGTTCCCCAGGGGGTAATGAATGCTGTCTTCTAGCGAACAACCTCTGCCATTTTGATCTGATTGTATCCTGAGAATCCATCCATAAAAGAAAGCATCCCGTGCTTAGCCGTGTTATCGACCAAGATGTCGATGTGTGGTAGTGGGAAATCGTCCTTTGGGCTTGCTCTGTTCAAATTGCGAAAGTCGATGTACATACGAACCTTTCCATCCTTCTTTGGTACAGACAAGATATTGGCTAGCCATTGCGGGTACTTGGATACCATGAGAAACCCTGCATCGTATTGCTTGATGACCTCGTCTTTGACTTTCAGCATCCATTCGAGTCAGAGACGTCTCAGCTTTTGCTTGACTGGCTTCATATCAGGGTAGAGGGGCAACTCATGCTCTAAATCAAGATCCGTACTGTGCATGTCCTCGCATTTACGTAAAAACATCTTGGTATGATCGAAGAAAGTAGATCATGCTTTTTATTTCCTTAGGAGACAGTGACATTCCGATCTTGGTTATCCTGGGAACCTCCTCAGTTCCTACATTGACGTCTTCGATTTCTTCAACAATGGGGGTAGGGCTGTGCTCAAAGTTGGCAAATTGGTCAAGGAGCTCATTGGGGAGCTCCTCGAAGGGAACATCTTCATCCAAACTCGTGATCCCTACCACTTCTTGTATTTCTATAGGGAAGGGGTCGATTTCACGTGGGATGGGCATTTTGATTAAGGCATCCTTTTATGGGCCATTTTCTGGAATTTTAAATGACAATATTTTTGGACTTTGGATTTTTTCAATGTTTTTGAGATTTTGTGTTTTTTGTATGTTTTTGAGATTTTGTATTTTTTCCATGTTTTTGAAAATTTCGTTTTCTTCGGAGACAGACCCTTGGCAAGGCGGGTTTGTGTATATACAAGGTATTGCCTGCCAAGGGCTTATCCCACTTTTTATAGGTTGTTTTTTTTTGGGAAACGGGTGTCAAATGTTAGGCCACTCCCCGCTTCCAGGGTTTAGGGCAAAGATGCCCAGTTGCGTACCTGAGGGGTTGCTCCTTTACCTGATTGGATGGAGGGTGCTGACTGATATGGCTCATTGGAGTCAGCCTCCATCATATTGATCCCCATTTTGTCTGGGATCATGTCCTCAAACGATAACTCGATTTTATGGTGATTCATCACAGGGGGGGCTTGTTCAGGTACCGACCACCGTTCCTCGAAAAGGGACAACGCGGCCAAATCTATCTCCAAGCTGGGAAGGGAGATCTGGGGATTGGTGGGATGGACTAGGGCTTTGGGTTTGTGTGGGGTCAAATGGGTTGCTCCATTTTGATCGATCTTTACGACCCCTGTGCTGACAAAGGAATCCCTTATGTGCGGCCTAGGGCAAGGTTTCTCCTCTATGTTGATTCCTCGAGCTCTTACAACCGCGACAACCCTGGCTTTCTCTTTGGCCTCTCAGACCTCTTGCTATGTGGGCTTGTATCCTAGCCTGAATCTCAATTTCTGTCCCTTAGCCACAACTGGCTCTCTTTTGCCTTGTAATTTGGGTCCCAGACCCTTCCTTTCTGATAGCTCCACTTTTGGAGCATTGCCACTGCCGATACCATACCGCCTCCCGTTTTAGACATGATGTCCTCAATGGGTTCTGGGAGTATAGCTGACACCTCATACTCATAACTGTGGAGGTCGACGTCCTCAGCGGTGTGTGGTACATCTAGCATATTGGGTTTTTCAACACTATTGGCGGCCTTTTCTTTTTTGCTGTGCCCCTCTCCAATGATCGTGATGATCTTATGCCCAGATGCAAATTTGAGTTTTTGGTGCAATGTGGAAGGTATGGCTCCGACTTCATGTAGCCACGGGCGCCCCAACAACAGATTAAATGAGGATTTGATATCCATGACTTGAAATAAGATGGAAAAGGTCATTGGCCCTATCAACAGGTCAAGATCAACTTCTCCCATAATTTCTCTCCTGGTATTGTCAAACCCTCTAGCGCTGGTTCTGGTGGGCCTTAACATGCATTGATCAACCCCAATCTTGGTGGCGGTTCTCAACGGGCATATATTTATGGGCTCCAGGTTATATTCAAAGATTTTGAGTGGCTACCTCCTTCCTCAGGTAAATCGGCATCAGAAAATGAAATGGCATTTGGAGCCATCACTTGACCAATTATCTGCCTGACTTCATCTGGGCTAACTTGGAGTGATACATGCACATTTTTTAACGCCCCCATTAATGCTTGAAAATGGAGTGGGGATGTCATTAACAGATCCCATACAGTGATATGGGCAGGCATTCTTCTAAACTAAGTCTCCAATATGTCTTCTCGACTCATCTTCTCAAATGGATTCACAGTGCTCTCTTTCTTTCCTTTGGGTTGGGCCTGTGCTGCTGCTGGTGCTTCAGGATACTTTGATATCTTCCCTAATTTGGTAACAAAATCTACTGCCCCATCTCTGTTGCTACCGCCGGTATTGATATCTGTTTGTTCGTAGCTTAGCGGGACCTGATGAAGATCATATGTGGGTCCCGAGAGCTTGAGAGGTATGGCTGCCGGTTCTTGAGGTACTTGCATTGTTGTCTTAGGAGGCGTGGGCAATACTTGATTCACCCCGGTGGCAGTGGGTTGAGTGAAAAGATTGGGCCAAATGGGGGTGGTGGAGCTTGAGGGTGGTGGCATTAGAGGGAAGGAGGTAAAAGTAGGCCATTGATAGCTAGTGGGTGAGGGCGGCTGATGGGCTGTCAGGTAGTTGATCGGGGTGGTGGAACTTACTGGTGGTTGAGCTGGGGGGGATGGAGTGGGTGCAGGCCACTGATAACTGATGGGTGCGGGTGTGGGTTTGGGGGCCTGTTGGCTCATTGGGTAATTGATGGGGGCTGTGGTGTACGGTGGTAGTTGAAACGGGGCGGGTGTAGGCCATTGGTAACTTGTGGGTGCGGGTGTAGGATTGGGGGCCTGGTGGCTCATTGGGTAATCGATGGGGGTTGTGGTGTATGGTTGGTATGCATTGATATTCACATAATTGAAGGGTGTGGGTGACGGAAAGTATGCCCTGAGATCCAAGGGTTCAATTTGTGGAGTTGGATTGGGGAAATAATTTGATAAATTTAGGGGTTCAACAACCCCTATATTCCTCTCTTCAATGTTTCTTAACAGCGGTGCTACATAACTCTCTCGATTACTGATGTAATCAGATGGGTCAAATTCAAATTCCTCCTCATCCTCTATCATTCCGATGGTGGGTCTGAGACCTGCTCCTCCGGTAGGATGTGGGGGTAGTGGTACTTGATGAATGTTAGCATGCTGAGAAGGTGCAGGGGGAATGATTTTCCTGCCATCGATTAAACCTTGGATAGCATGCTTCAATGGGAAGTAGCGATCAGTAGGGTGACCCGGACCCTGATGAAAATTACAGTGGGTATTTTGGTCATAGTTCTTTGGGATCGGGTGAGGAGGAGGTTGCGGTTGGCGGATAGCCACTAATCCCTTTGCTACTAACAGGGGCAAAAGTACACTTAAAGATTGCCCCAAGTGTGAAGACTCGGTCGTAGCGGGCTCTCCTCTATTTTGGGGTCATTTGCATTCCTTGCCCATTCCCTATTCTTTGCATCTGCTCAAGCCTAACTGCAGTTGGTGGGGCCGCCTGAAATTGAAATGGAGCAGTATTATTATTGGGCCTGGTGTTGGCTATGTTCTGGACATCGCCTCCTGTTCTCTTCTCGTTCCTCTGCTCCGAGAATCTTCTAACCCCGCTAGGGCCCCCTGAAGTATTCTTACTCAGACGCCCTTCCCTGATGGCATCCTCGCAGTGGTTGGCATTTCTCACCAAATCAGCAAAACTAGACTGCTGTTGGTACACAAGGAAATTAGAAATCACTGGCAGAGTGTTCTTTGAAATCATCTCTATCTGCTCATCATTTGGTATTCTATTTCTGACTTGCGCTGCCAGTGCTCTCCATCGCCCTAAGTAGTCACTGAAGGTCTCGTTTGGATTCTGCTTTAAACGGGCCAAATCAGACTTGTACGGTTTAATATCAGTATTATAGACATACTGCTCCTAGAACAAATGCGCTAAATCTTTCCATGTCTTCATCATGGATGGTTCAAGGGATGTGAACTGCCTCAGGGCCAGTCCGGTCAAACTTTTTTGAAAGACTTTTATTAGCAGTCTTTCATCCTCCCCGTACTGGCACATGTCCCCACAATAGGACTTGAGGTGCGTGATCGGGTTGCCTGTGTTATTGTACTTGTTGAATACTGGCATTTTAAATTTGGGGGGCAAGGGGACCTCAGCGAATAGGCATGGGTCTGTGAAGTCTGTGGCGTGGATTTCAGCACCACCCATTTTCATCAGCTATTTTTGTATTTTATTTAACTGTTCTTTCAGCTGCTCTGATTCTTTGGACATGGGAGCTGCTTTCTTGACAGTTGGTTGGACTTCACTTTGGGCTACCAGGGGGTGGGCAATTACTAGTGGAGGGTTGAGGCTGGTCAATGCCCCAGCATAGGCCCCGCTGTTCCTAATCTCGTCCTCTTCATATTGCTGATCGGCATAATGTGCAGTGAAGATGAGATTCTCAACTTGTTGCTGCATGGGTCGGATGGGAATGACATGAGTAGGGGTTGGGTGAGCCCATTGGGGGTGTGGAAAGGCTCGTTGGGTGATGGGAATTTGGTTTTGAGGCGGGGCCTGGTAAGGCCATTGGGTATGGGGGAAGGTTTGGAGATGGCCTTGGGGTGTAGGGCCATGGGGGAATTGGGTTTGGGGGATGACATGGGTTTGACCCAGCTGTGAAGGTTGGGTTAGGTGTTGGGGGTGTTGTGGAAGGTATGAGTGTGGGGTTTGGGTTTGGGCCATGAACCCTTGATCATTTTGGGTCATGGGCCACTGATAGGTCTGGGCCATGGATCCTGGATAGGTTTGGGTCAATGGGCGTGGGTAGGTTTGGCCCATGGGCCTTTGGTGAGGGTTTGGCCTAATGGGCCTTGTTGGGTCTAGGCCATGGGCCCTTGGTGGGTTTGGCCTGATGGGCCTTGTAGGGTCTGGGCCATGGGCCCTTGATGAGTCTGGCCTGATAGGCTTTGTTGGGTCTGGGCCATGGGCCCCTGATGGGTTTGGCCCAATGGGCCCTGGGGGATATGGGTAATGGGGTTTTGGGCCAATGGGCCTTAGGGATGATGGGTAGTGGGGTATTGGGCCATGGAGCCCTGGAGGTCATGGATGGTGGGGTATTGGGCTATGGGGCCCAGAGATGTATGGGAAAAGGGGGTTTGGGCCAATGGGCCTTGGGGTGTATAGAAGTTTGGAGGTTGGGCCATTTGGCCTTGGGGTGTATGGATGGTGGGGGGTTGGGCCATGGGGCCTTGGGGTATGTGGGTGATGAGGGTTTGGATGGTGTGGATTATGGGGGGTTGATGGGGGTCATGGGGGAGTGAGGCATGGAGATTGGCTAGGGTATGGGATGGGTTCATGGGGTGTGGAGGAGAGGGGGTGTTTTGAGAAGCCTTCCATAAGGAGTAGGCTTGGAACATCTCCTCCATCATGGCCATGGAAGGAGGATGGGATGTGGATGGTGGATTCAAGGGGTGATGGGGTATAGATGGGGTGGAGGTGGTGGAAAAATTAGGCATAGCCGCGATGGGTGGGGGTGTATGGGGTGGATGAGGGGATGTATTGGGTATGTTTTGGGATGGTGGGGGCCATGATGATGGGGGATGAGGAAAGTTGGGCATGGCCCCGGTAAAAATGGGCATGACCCAGATGGATGTGGGATTTTGCGGGGGGTTAGATAGGGTGGAAGTGGTGTATGTGAATGTGGGTGGATCGGTTCTATAGGGGGATGATGGGAATTGGGGCATGGATATGGATTGGGAAAATGGGTTTGGTATGGGCATGGTTTGGGCAAAGGATGGGGAATGGGGGGTTGGATTTTGGATATTTTGGGGGGTATCGGTTGGGAAAATGGGGGCGCCAAATGGGCCGGTAACGGTAAAAGAGGGTTGGGTGAGGGGGATGGTGGAAAAGACTTCTCACGAATGGGAGTGGGTTGAAGAATGTGGCGGGGATGAGTCGGGATCGGCGTAAACCGGGTCCACTACCCACGACATTCTTCAGGAACGGGTCAGGTAAGGGTGCCTTGGATAAGGCCTAAAAATCCTCCTCCTTCCCCTACGGGACGACGGAGGGCAAGATGATGCCGTTATGCCGGCACCACAAACTAAATATTTTTTTGTGTTTTGATTATATATATATTTTTGAATTTTTAAAATTTTTTTTGAAAAACAAAGGTTCTGAGGCCTTGCAATTCCCTTTTTGGGTGGCTCTCGTACCTTAATTCAAGACCCGCGACGACGGTTCTGATGCACTTAAGAAGAATCGAAGGAGAACCTTCGATCTATTGAAGGCACAAAAATCGAGGCAAATGACCCGATCCCCTGTAATGAGCCAAAAAGAAGTTGCCTTCTCTTGACCGGCGGGGGTGTATTGGGTGTCAGAGATGGCGAGGCCTAAACAAGGCACTATGCACACTGATCGGGAAACTCGGGAGGTGGAAAGGGACAAGGATTCGGGTTGGGTGCTGCCAAATAGACCTGGCGCAACTAATACTTGCACCCAGATTGCAGGGGAGGACTTTTACACTGGCACAACTATTAGTTGCGCCAAGGTAAAAATTGGAAGTTTAAAGCTGGCGCAAGTATTAGTTACGCCAGTTATAAATTCGATGTTTTACCTTCGCGCAACTAATACATGCCAGCAAACACGCCTCTCAGAAGCAGCCACTGATGCCCGAAATGAGTATTTTTTTAGTTTTTTGTGGAAGCTAGGCTTCCGGGAACTGAGCTATTTTATGGTGATCGATTCTCTCCTTACCGCACCTAAAGGATTGAGTCTGGTATAACTCGCTAGCGCGCTCCCCAAGGGTTTTAAGCTTCGGAATGGGAACCCACCCGTTATACCTCCGGCGGGAACCCACCCGTTATACCTCCGGCGCAAGCGCCTTCTCAGATACTAGGTGGGCTGGGACTTTTCTGGATCATCACCACTAGGGGCTGCCGCCATACTAAGACCTGGGTGTTTGTATGTGTGCCTAAACCAACCCCTTTGAAAAATCTACCTCGCAAAACAAATTAATTAAGCTCCCTAACTTGGTTCAATTTTAATTTTTTTTCAAAGCTTTTCTCTTTTTTTGGAAGTTTTCTTTAGTTCAAAGACCGGGGGTGATTATCCCATGCCGCCACTACGGGCCGGCGTCCACTGTTAGGATATGAATAAATAAAAAAGACGGGGCCAGTCAAGCGACTTGGCGGGAAATATAAAGTGCTGAAATTTAAAAGGTGCCAGTCAAGTGACTAGGCAAAAAGTTGCTGAAATTTAAAGCGAAAATGTAGGGGAGAGTAAAAAAGGTGCCAGTCAAGTGACTAGGCAAAGATTGCTGAAATTTAAAGCGGAATCATAGGGGTGAGTAAAATGACGTAATCGGAGGGGTGAGTGACAAAAAAATAGCAAAAATAGTAATAAAATGTTAGAAAAAAAAAGGCCTAGTTCAAGGGGAAGCTCTACTAGCTAATCCCCAGCAGAGTCGCCATATGTGCAACCGTGGGAATCAATGCGATCCCCGTCGCGACGAAGCGCACCCTAACGATAAAAAAAAATATAGAGTCGCCACCCGGAGCTTTCGGTGTCCCGGGATACCTAGTTCATTTTTTATGAGCACCTAAGTGCTAAAAATATGACTCTGAATCCGGTCCACACCAAAGGCTCTTGGGTAGGGGCTTTGGTTATCGATTGGGAAGGTGTTAGGCACCCGATCAACCCGCTTAACGCGGTCTCTACTAATGGACAATAATAAAATGAAGTAGAAGCAAGGAAAATAGATTCCTCTTGCCCAAAAGGGCTTAGAATCCTATTTGTGCCCCTCCGTTCCTACCGAAAAATCGACGGCGTAATGGCACAAATGAGAGGGTGGAGGGAGCTAGAAAGAGATAGGAGAAGAAAGGGGAGAGCCGGAGCCCTCGGGCCCTTGTAGCACCATAGAGGAGCCTTGTGTGGCTTGCTTTGATGAGCTCTTGAAGGCTTTGTATGGTGGTAAGTGTGGTTCTAACTCTTAAGGCTTGAAGCTAAGAGGTAGGGAAGGGAGGCTAGGGGATCACACACACCTAGGCTATGAGTTTTGGATGTAAGAACAAGCTTGGGAAGAGGTTTTGAAATTCTAGAATTTGGGCGAAAATGGTGCATAAAAGGGAGGAAGAACTTCTCACTTTGAGCTCTTTCTCTCTTAAGCAAATTTCTCAACCCCTAAACCTAGGGGTGGGGGGCTCTATTTATAGGAAAGGAGTGGATTAGGAGGCTACATAGATGCTAATTGGAGTTAGCAATTAGGTAATCTCAAATCTAAGGTTTCCTAGGATTTTGAGTGCTTGGAAAGGTGTGAAGGTGGTTCTAATGGTGGATGATAGGGTGAGGCTTTAAGCCACTTGGAGGGTTGCAAATAGGTAAGGAATGGGTGCAACAGGACTAACAAAACACACCCCAAAGGTTGAGGTGGTCAACAAGTCAAACCCCAAACACGAATTTTGGGGTAAAAACCCATTGTTACTGTTCATATGCTTGGCACAACTAATAGTTGTGCCAGGCAAATGCACAGTAAAATAGTGAGGAACAGTGCTGAAAGTTAGCTCGCGAGGTGGAGGCCACCTTTTAAACTTGGCACAACTATTAGTTGCGCCAGGCTTAAATTGAGGGAGGATTGGCCTGGCACAACTAATAGTTGCGTCAGGCAAAATTTATACCTGGCGCAACTAATAGTTGCGCCAGGCCATTTCTGGGGAGAAATAGCCTGGCGCGACTAATAGTCACGCCAAATCCCTAGGGGGGCCACCTCGAAATTACCTTCCTGCCCTCCAGGTTTGGATTGCCACATCTGCTGATATATATCTCTGATTGGGGCGATTCTTGAACCGTTGGAAAGCTGATGACCTCTACTCTTTAATGGTATAAGAGTTGGTCACTGTAGAGGGTTGTAGCTAGTTCCGCTCCTCCTTATTGCCTGGGAAGGTTAGGTTAGGGTTTAAGAAAAGGTTCTAAGGGTCGGGGTCGGTTTCTAAAGGTTCGAGGCAGGTTCCTGGGGGATCTAGGGGGATTCCTAAGGCTTTAGGGTGATTCCTAAGGATTCCATACACACCATCAAAAGCTCGGAAATGCGCTTCTCTCGAAAGGTGTTTCGATCGGGCCTTGGGCCAACTTTGGGTGTCTACAGAGCAGATATAGTGGGCCTAAGATAACTTACATAGACAGGTTGTCTTGAAACAATAGCTGGTAGTGTGAACCTCGGTTTTTATTCCCTGAGTAGTAGTCACTCGCTCTCCCTTGACCCGCCTTATTCTTATTTTGTTGATCCCGCCTCTTATACATATTCTTTATATCCCTCTCTGCCATAATTGCCTTGCCTATCACTTCAGCATTGGTCACGAGTTCCAACACCGAAATCCTATCTCGTACATTCAGCCTTAGTCCTTCTTCAAATTTAATGGCCTTCATCTCTTTCATGGCCACTAATTCTGGTGTGAACCTCGATAACCTTGTAAACTCATTACCATACTCCCGTACAGTCATGCTTCCCTGCTCCAAATTTAAAAAATCTTTCTTCAGTTGATTCCTCCCTTGCTTGGGGAAATATTCTTGGTTAAACACTTGAAAAAACACAGCCCATGTTCATAGGCTGTGAGGATTTTCAATCTCTCTCTTTCTCAATACCGATTTCCACCACGGATCGACATCACCCTTAAGTTGGAAGGAAGCCCAGCCAACCTTCTCATTTTCAGTACTCTATAACCTCTATAGGAGCTTCTCCATTTGGTTTAACCATTTTTCCGCTTCAAGTAGATCTGTTTGTCCATAGAAGCTAGGAGGTCTCAATCTCATAAAGTCTACAAACGAAGAGGGTAATAGCATTGAAAGAGGTGGTGGTGGTTGATGGTTGATAGCGATGCGATCTCTCTCGAGTCTATTGGGCCATGATAGCGACCACTGCCTTCATGGCTTGAGCCATCCTATTAGTTGCTTCCTCTCTCTGATCTCCCTCCTCAGAAGGGTTTCTCCCTCTCTTTGATCTCACTCCTCAGATTCCTATCTCGACCACTTCTCGATTGTCCTCTACTTCTGCTAGACATAATTTTTGCAGACATAAAACCAACGTTCCATTAGCAGAAGGTCCCTACATTCTGATGATATCTCAAACACATAACACATGTCTAAGATAAATTCAGAATTTCTAAAGCCATGGCTTTAATACCAACTGTGACAGCCTGGATTTCCTACCAGCGAAACCCTGACCATCGGATCGACGCTAAGGTTGATCCCCGAATTTAACACTTGGAACATCCACACGTAAATTGGAAACAAAGCATAAACCATAGCCAAGCAGAGATAAATATCATATGCTGAAATGAAATCTCCAATTCTATATTTCAAAAGCTCAAAATAACGGTTCTAATCCCAGTCAACTCATGGGCAGAAGAATCAAGAAGAACCACCCGTGATGGCCGACCATCACCGAAACATGGTTCACAAAAAATAATACAATTATTATCCAAAAGAATGTGTTATTTACATTACAAAGCCCACCAACTAAACCATAACTCCAAAGCCAGACCTACCCGTGCTTTGCACATAGAAAACAATTCTCAGGATGAGGTTCTATCTCCTCCTCCGCAGGTGTGTATTCGGAGTCCTCCTTAATAAGCTGGCGGTCCTCCGTGCTAAGATCCTCACCTGCACCTGTGACATATAGTCGAGGGATGAGCTTCATCTAAGCTCAATAGGGAAAAACAAATAGCATGCATATTCTTATGTCTCACATATATCTTATGACATGAGCTAAACATGATTCTTCTCATACAAATGCACAATTTCGAAGATGACGGAATAAATGGAGCATTTACTGAATTTTGGAAAGCTTAACACATATTCTTCTACTTAATTTCATAACAAGAAAAGGAAACTTAAATTATCCCTCGAGCAAATATAGCATCGAGCCCCCGATGGAATACCCACCATCGTCGTTCATATGAACCATTTACACAAGGTGCGTAAGGTCCCAATAAAGATGGACACTTGTGCCAAACAAAATTTACCATTGGCAGGTAAGATTCACAAATTCATAAGGGTTATATGTTAATTAGTGAAAAGTACCACTTTTCACCCCTAAACATGAGCTTTGATAGACCTATGAGTTGACTAATAAGTTCTTGTTGAGCATGTTTTGTAGATAGCAGTAATAAGCAGTCAGTGCAGAAATCCACCCTAAAATGCTCTACAAGAAGGTCCATCTCTCACCACAGCTCTGACCCAGCCATGGCACACAAAAGGGACCCACACCAATGACCACCTGGGGCATGCAACAACAGCAAAGTAGCGGTGAAAAATGAAAAACAAGCTGAGAGCAACCTGTCGATAGGTTACTTCAACCTATCGATAGGATCTAAAGGCTAAAAAGGGAGAAGTCGTGGAGATCAGAGTATTTTGATAGGATCTGAAACCTATCGGGCAGTTGAAAGCAAGCAGGAAGCATCCTATCAAAAGGTCCCCTGGAACCTATCGCAAAAATGCAACCTATCGAATGGTTGCTACAGATCAGTGGGAGAACCTATCGAAAGCAATTATGCAAGAGCTCAACCTGTCGAAAGGATCGCTCAACCTATCGAAAACATCAAATGAAGGCTGCAGATGCTGAAGCTCTAATTGCAGGATTCAACCTATCGAAACCTTTCGATAGGATCCTGAATCCTAGTGAAAGGACTAAAGTACTGGATTTCAACCTATCGAAAGCTTCATCAACCTATCGAAATCGATCTAAACACTTCCCAGAAAAGCTGCTGTGCCCACACCGCGAGTTGGTGACCTACTGCATCCAAACCGAGGCACCTTGGTGACCGGCGCAAGGATTCTAGAAGTGCCCTAGGAAACCCTAACCGACCCACGCGCTCTCCCCCAGCTCTAACGAATTGAAAGAGCCTTCTATAAAGGGAATAAAAGAGGGAATAACAGAATCATTCTAGATCTACAATTGGCGGAAAAAATAGATTTGAGGCTGAAGGAGAAAGCTATAAGAAGGAAGGAAGCCGTCAGAAAAAGGGGATCAATTCCAAAAACCAGAGCTTGCTGTGAAATTCTTTAATTCTTTCCTTTAGTCCAACTATAGTTGGCTAAATTATTGAGAGTAGCAAAGAGAGGTCGAATCTGTAATTAGGGAGAGCTGAGAGTGTTGTTGAGGGTTAGATGATGCACAGACTGCAAATCTGAGGACATTTCATTGTATGGTCAGTTTAATTCAATGTAATGTTGGTTTAATTGTTGTAATTAGATCAATAGTTTCTTTGGTTTCATTTGGTGCTCGATCGGCTTTGTGTAGATGAGAATAGCTCACCCACTTAACTGGTAGACCTCTTGGATGCCATTTGATCTCCTTGGATCTGATACTCCTGCAATTGCCTGTCTGTGGCCTGGTAATTGCAAACATTCGCATTGATTTTAATGTTCTAATTGAGCCCCTAGGTTTGGAGGAAATCCCTAGGATGATTTGTGACCATTTAAGTGGATAAATCATAGTCTTAAGATCAATTCAAACCTCTGGTCTAAATTAGCTTCTTCTACCTTAATCCTTTGATTTGGAGGAAGTCTATAGGATGATTTGTGACCATTAAAGTGGGCAGATCATAACCTTAAGATCAGTTTAAGCCTTTGGTATAGAGTAGATGCTTCTACCTTGTAGCTGTGCCTATGGCCAGATGAGGGATTGGTGTACTCTTAACTCTCTGTAGCCCTAACAACTCAACCTAATTGTAGCAAGAGCAATCTCCAAGCTGCTTCTCTCTATTTTCTGTGTTTAATTCCCCCTCTCTGCAAGATCTATACTCTGGATCTGATCCTACCATCCATCTCTGCAATCTTACTTGTTTTTAGTTTAATTTAGAAGTGACAACCCCTTAAACCTCTCCTCTTTTTTTTACTGTTTTAGCATTAGGAAGGGTGCCAGATCTACCACAGGTCTGGAGATTTACCTGATTTTAACTCACATTTCCCTGTGGACATTCCCTTGCTTTTTTTAAAACTTGCTACAACAGGCCCTGAATACTTGCAGGACCGTGTGTGAGCTTGCCTTGGTGTGTGCTATCCATAGACCCTTTAATTGTGTGATTTTAAACCCCTTTTTGAACACAAGGCAGATTCCTAACAAGTTTTTGGCGCCATTGCCGGGGAGATGTGTGCTTGAAATTGGTAGATCTAAGTTTGTTTTAGCGTAGATTGTAGATTTGCGATAGATTGTTTAGTTTTCCACTAACTGCTATTTAAATTTCAGCTGTTTTGTAGTAGTTTTGTTATTTTTAACAAATTGGAAGTTGTGTTTACAAAGGAACATTGTGCTAAAGACTATGCTAAAGTTTACATTCCTCTACTCCTTTTATTTTTCTGATATGTGGATTTGTATTGTGTTGATTCCTGATTGTTGTGATAAATTAGTTGTGCATTGTGTGTGCATTAAAATTGTGAGTAGTATATGTTTGGAAGGAGAATTCTCATTCCTCAGATTGTTCTATTAAATCCAGAGGTTGCAAGAATCCTTAGGACTAAACAAATTTCACCCACATTTGCTACACCTGGATTTGCTGAAATGGGTGAGCAACAATCACCTAGAACCTTGAAGGAATTCAATGCACCAGGGGTTTACAATTCTCCCTTCTGCATTCAATTCCCGGCTGCTCAAGGGAATTATGAGATCAAGTCATCCATAATCTAAATGCTACCCTCATTCCATGGCCTGACCAAAGAAGAACCATATAAGCACATTGATGAATTTCTAGAACTGTGCACTACATTCAATATCACAGGTTTGGGGGAGGAAGCAACCAGGATGAGACTCTTTCCTTTTTCACTAAAGGATAGGGCCAGGACTTGGTTGTCAATGCTCCCAACCAACAACATTCAGTCCTGGAGTGACCTTCAATGTCAGTTTTTGGCCAAGTTTTTTACCATGTCCAAGATAAGCCAGTTGAGGAAGGGCATTATCTCATTTTCTCAAGATCCAACTGAGGATTTTCACCAAGCTTGGGAGAGATTAACAAAACTCCTGAATAAATGTCCCCATCATCAAATCCCTGAATGGCAACTTGTTCAAAGTTTCTATCAAGGGATTGACTCCAAAAGCAGGGAGATGGTCGATGCCTCTTGTGGTGGTACTTACCTCCACAAAACTGCTGAGGAGGCTTGAGAGTTGTTTGGCATTATCAATGAGAACTCCATGCAGAGAGACATTGTCCAGGGATTGGTACACTCCTAGACTAGTGAAAGAAAATACCACAAGAGGAAAATTGTATGAGGTAAGTGGACACAATGATTTGGAAAGGAAAGTGGACAGTTTGACCCAGAAATTTGACAAGCTCATGGGAGCAATGCAGTCACCCATGACTGCTAAAGTGGAGGAGGCATGTGTTATATGCCAGTCCCCCACTCACTCCCTTGAGGAATGCCCCTCAGCTGTCCAATTTCCAGACTTGGTGATGGAGCATGTTGCTGCCACTCAATCTTATGGCAACAACCTACTGCTGGTTACCAATGGAGAAACCACCCCAACTTGTGATGGAGACAAGATGGTTTTCAAAACCAGTAGCAGCAGCCACATCAGCCCATGCCTTACAAAAATGCTCAACCATACCACCAAAATTACTTCCTATCTCAATACCAGCAGCTTATGGCTTAGCCTGTGCAGCAATCTGCACCCTCTCTAGCTGCTAGATCCCTTTCTTTTGAGGAACAAGTTTTGGCTTCATTACAGAACTTAGGACCCCTGTCTCAAACTGTGCACTCTCATAACCAAAGCATTAAAAAGATAGAAGACTATCTTAGTTAGCTATCTAATGCTTTAGCCAAGAGAGAGGAAGGGGGGCTGCCTAGCCAACCAATGGATAACCTAAGGAGACAATATGTGGTAGGTGAAGTTTCCTCTTCCCATGAGGAAGCCAAATCTATCACCACATTGAGAAGTGGAAAATTGGTAGATAATCAAGTAGGCTGTGGGCCTTTGAGAAATTCAGAAAAAGAGAAAGAGGTGGTTAAAGAGAAAGTGCAATAGGAGCAACCCATGATGAATAAAGAGGATAGTGATGATCCTCAAGAAATAAATAAAACAAAAAAAAGAGATGATGAGTTGGCAAAGGCTGCAAATGAGGGAGCAGTCCCACATTTGCCATTTCCTAGGGCAATGCAAGCACCTTCCCCTTTTGATAAAGGGCATGCTAAAATAGAGGGAATGATGGAAACCTTTAAGCAAGTGAAGATTAACCTACCTCTCCTTGATGCAATCAAGCAGGTTCCAGCCTATGCCAAGTTTTTAAAAGACCTGTGCACCCACAAAAGACAATCAAGGATACATTTGTCCAAGAAAGTCTTTTCAGCAGAAAAAGTGAAACAGATATTGACTATTGCCACCCCAACCAAACTCCAAGACCCTAGAGTCCCCACTATCCCCTGCATTATTGGAGATCATACCATTAGAAAGGCCTTGTTAGATCTTGGAGCTAGTGTAAATTTGCTTCCATATTTAGTATATGAGAAGCTGGGCTTAGGAGAGTTGAAGCCCACACATGTGGTCTTGCAACTAGCTGATAGATCTGAAAGGAAGCCTGTGGGGATCATTAAAGATGTCTTGGTTGGGGTTGACAAGTTCTTTTATCCTATTGATTTTCTGGTGCTGGACATGGAACCTAGCAAATGTGCTACTTCTATCCCTGTGATCTTAGGCAGTCCCTTTTTGGCCACTGCAAATGCTTGCATACAATATAGATCAGGGATCATGGAAGCAACTTTTGGCAATATGAAAGTCAAGCTGAATGTGTACCATGCAGTTCATCAGCCCCACCTAGAGAGTGAGGATTGTTTCTCCATTAAAACATTAAATGCTGACTTAACCACTGCTGGTGTGAACAGGAGATTGCCAATATCCGAGCTTGAAGAGTTGAGGATGGATGCCTATTCAAATGCAAGGATCTATAAAGACAAAACCAAGGCCTTTCTTGACAAGCACCTGCTGTGGAGACAATTCAAAACAGGTGCCAAGGTATGGTTGTTCAAGTCAAGATTAAAACTCTTTTCAGGCAAATTGTAGTCCACATGGGATGGGCCTTACATAGTCTTATGTGTTTCCCCATCTGGAACTGTAGAAATCAGGGACCCTAAAGATGGTAAGGTCATGAAAGTCAATGGCCAAAGGTTAAAAAGTTATGTTGAAAAAATCTGTGTACCTGAGGAGACCATTGATCTTCAGGACCCTCCAATTTCTACCTGATTTCAGTGTGTATCATATGTACCATATTTTTGTTCTGTTTTAAATGATTACTTTATGTGTTAAGGCTTTGTTCACAATAAAATTGCCATTCCAGCATTGGGTCATCACATTGGTCTTGCCCGCAATTTAGGGACTATGGGAGTGTGTAAATAATGAAATTTTTTTGAATGGAAGCACAACAAAAGAGTTTGCTGAGTGCTGAGGCTGAGCATTGCACGAAGATGCTATTTTTATGGGCATATGAGACCTTTCGATAGGTCATTTGACAATTTCGATAGGTCTCTGGAGGATTTCGATAGGCACTGAGATTGGTCGATAGGTGATAACAACTTTTTGATAAGTTCAAAAGGTTAGAAAGAAGCTTTCGATAGGTTCTAGATACTTATCAGGAACCTATCGAAAGGATAAATCATACGTTATATGAACCTATTGATAAGAAGGATTGACCTATCGAAGTATTCCATCTGCACGCTGTACTTCTATAGCGTTTGACAGGACGCCTTGACCTATCAAAATCATTCAATTCATCTTATCGAAATCGATTTTTCCTCTTTATATACCTATCAGTAGGTCACTTTTACCCATTTCACACATTCTGAAGAAACCCTAGCTCTCCCTAGCTCTCTCTTCCTCATCTATCGCCGCCCTCTTTCTGCCAAATACTCTCAGGACTATTTCTCATTCGATCTGTCATTCTTCAAGATCACTCAGCTCACACTAAGGAGCATTTTGCACCTGATTGTTGTGGAATTGAGTTGTGCATCACGGTTTCTACAAAACCCTAACAGTTTTGCGGTAAGTTGTTCTCCAGCTTTCCCTCTGTGACTTCCTTAGCTGTCTTCTTCAGATTTTCCCTACAAATTGATGAGTGAGCTCTAAGAAATTCATTTCTGAAAGCAAAATGGCTGATTCTAAAGAAACCCTAGCTGACCTATTTCGGCAACCAACTGTTTCCACCCCCAAATCCTCCAAGAAAGCAAAGCCTCCCTCCAAACCACCTTCCAAAAGGAAGCTCCCTGAGGGGACACCCAAGAAGGCTCCTAAAGCTAAAAAAGCTAAGTCTGTACCAATTCAGGAACCTACTGCAGATATACCCATGAAGAGATTTGCCCCAACTGGGGAAGCGCCCTTGCCCACCGCTGCCATACAGTCTGTGGTGGAGCTTCCAGCTGCGTTAACCACTCCTAATGAGTTTTTGAATAAGTTGAGTCTTGTCCCTAAGACTGAATTTGATCTGACATACTTTGCCAACATAGAGGAGTGCCAAGGGACACTACTGTATCTGAAGAAGGAGGGGTTGTTACCCCTACTTACACCCCTGAAGGAGAATGTGTATCCTAGACTAGTTAAATTGTGGTACCAGAATTTGCAAAGAAGGTGGTGCCTGGGAAAGAGGCTGTGCTAGAAATTTTGATTGATGATTGGCAAATCACCACGGATTGCAAGGATATTGGGATGGCTTTGGGAGTTCCACACAAATTTGACTCCACTAGGTCTGAGGGAGCACCCAAATGTGTTACATTCAAAGAAATGGCTAAGGAGCTCACCAATGGAATTGTGGGCTTTGGCGAATCTTTGATGAGAAGAGACCTCCAACCCAGTGTCAGATTCATTGATGCTATTTTGAGAAAAAATGTTTATGTCATTGGGCACTTGCAGGAGAGAAGGCCCCCAATGGTAGATGCCTTATACTACTGCTCAAAAGAACAATTTTTGAATGCACCTCAGTTGATTTTTCAAAAACTTGTTGGGGGATTTCAGTATGCTGATTATTGTGTAATGATAAAAGCAAAATAGAAATAAAGTAAAACAGAGGATGGATTCAGCACATCTAAAATATCCTAGACCTGCAAGATACAGGGTCCTTTGTAGAAAGTTTTAATAAGTAAGAGTTTGTCCCACAGGGAGTAGTGATCTAAACCTAGAAGGTGTATAGTAAACCTCCAGATCTGGCAATTCTAAGAAGAAAGAGAGCAACTTTTTGGGTGTCACTAGATCTAATTTATAAGACTGAAATATAAAACTATATCTAAAAGATTGAGGAAGATGGATGGTAAAATAAAGATCAAATGGTGAGAAATAGGAAGCTAGGGCCTAGTTTTCTTTTACAAAACAGATCAAGGTATGTGAATCTGCAGCTGTCCTTCACTTGGCTACAAGGTCAAGTGCAAGGTAAAAAGAATCCACTCTAAACCAAAGGCTTGAATTGATCTTAAGGGTATGATCTGTCCACTTGAATGGTCACAGATCATCCTATAGACTTCATCCAATCCAAAGGATTAAGGTAGAAGAATCCAATTTAGACCAGAGGTTTTGAATTGATCTTAAGGCTATGATCTGTCCACTTTAATGGTCACAGATCATTCTAGGGATTTCTACCAAATCAAAGGTTTCAATTAGAGCATTAAAATCACTACAGATGCTGTGGATGCAAGGCTACAAGCTCAGACATCCACAGGGATATTAAATCAAGGGAGATCAAATGGTATTCAAGAGATCTACCAGTTAAGTAGGTGGGCTAGTCCCATCTACACAAATCCGATCGAGAACCAAGTGAAACTAGATGATCTATAGATTTAATTAGACATTAAAATCAACAATTTATTGAATCAAACAACTTACAATATCCTTGTTCTCAGATCTGTAGTCTGTGCATCAATTCGCAAGACCTTCATGTCAAATTACGATCAAAAACCTGATCTGAACTACTATCCAGATCTAATCCAACAGGCTGGATTAGAGAGAGAGGGGGAAGAGAAAAGGGAAAAATAAAATCTAAAACTAAACCTAAATGAGCTAAGAAGAACTCAGGCTATTCCTTTGTTCCTACTTTCCTTGCTGAAGAAAAACCGCAGAATAGATGGGTATTTATACATATGCATCGATCCATGTGCCTTGAGTTGTAGCCAATCAAAGAGCAGAGGACTCGATTCTGTTATGCACAGCTGAAGTGTCTTCATTTCGGCTAAGGAAACTTGCATGTGGATTGTTGTCCCATGTGAAGAGTTTTGTGCCTAGCTAATGTGTCTTTGCAGCTCTAAAAAATGCCCCTACCGGCCACTGATATTTGCTAATGGAACCGAAGATAAATCCCTGAGATGTGTGGGACATTGGGATATGTGCCCTAGAAGCATTAGAATCCCCAAAATGTCTCTAAAGTGTGAAATAGATGGCTGGACCCGACAGGTTGGAGCTTCAGAACTTCAATCTCGACAAGTTCAAGCAACTGTTCGATAGGTTGAATGGGCTTCAGGTGTTCATTCGACAGGATCTCGACAGGTTCATTCAACCATTCGACAGGATGCTCGATAGGTTCATTTTTAGCATCAGAACCTCTCGACAGGTTCTCGACAGGTTCAAACAATCATTTGATAGGTTGCGACAGGTTCAAATATCCATTCGATAGGTTGCGACAGGTTCAATTTTAGCCTTTTTTTTCAGCACTATAGCTTGATTTCAGCACATACTAGCTCGTGGGGTTCAACCGACCACTCGAGAGGTTGGATCTTATCATTTTAAACCACTCGAGGGGTTGGTTTTCAACATGAACCACTCGTGGGGTTCACTAAATCATTCATTTAAACCACTCGAGTGGTTGCACCAGCCCTCTAAACTGCTCGAATTCTTCAAGTTTGCAGCTATGCTGCTCATGGGCTTCCATCATCAGCTCGAGTAGATGACTTCAACACTTAAAGTATTCGAGTGCATTAATATTATAGCTGTAATACGCCACTTGAATTGCTCTGCAGCTGTTCGCATAAAATGCCTTGAGGTGCTGATTTGCTGCTGTCTTCCATCCAAGGTGTTGCCTTGCTACAAACACAAAATAATGTATTACTGCATATCACCTCATTAACTTTTAGGCTTCACCACTCTCTTCTCAGCAGGTCTTCAAGGCCCCCAAAGCATGCTAAACAGCCCCAATGGTGTGAACCACCATGGTGCCTTTTCAATAAATCCATAAGCTCCACTGCTAAACACAAAATTCCTTCTTCTTGACTTCAAAAGCATGGATTGCAGCATTAAGCTCTTATTTTGCTGTTATCTGTAAAAACACACTTAAAAGACATTATTAACATGCTCAAAGGTCCATCATAGGTCAGGTTAAGGGGTAGAAAGTGGTATATTTTAGTGCTCAACACACCCCCTAACCTAACCTTTGCTAGTCCTCGAGCAAAGTGAAATTTAAAACAACTAACCTTTGAAATTAAATGCCACTTTCATAGGAAACACGGGTGCATTTGGCATATGCACCAGGCCTTTTAAACCCCTAGGTGATCCCTAGTGGAGGAGTGGAGTCTCCTGAGGGTTTTCAGTGACGGTACCCCCAAACTTCTTCAATAAAATTAGTTAATACTAATGCAATACGCTAAAACAGAGTTTAAGTAAATAAAATAAATTCCACACCATTCCATTCAATTTTTAGAAGATTTTCAGCAGAAAAATCATCAGTTTCAAAACCTGAAATTCTGCTGTAATTCCTTCATTATCAATCAGTTCATGTCAAGGCCTTGTGTTTGAAAATCAATGCAGAGCTCACCTTTAATTTAAGAATTCTGCTTTATAATGCCCCAACCAATTTAGATTTCAGACCCAAGTCTTATCAGGGTTGTTCACTCACAATAAAAATAGAAGGGTGCATCATTTCACACAGCTCAAGAGCAGTTACAGGCCTCAAATAGGACTGCAAACATAAGCATAGGCATTGCTCTAACTTCTGAAATTTTTTAGTTCTTTTCACCATATATTAAATAAATCCTCATCTCCACATGACAGCTCAATCAATTTTCAGATTAGTAAGGTCTTTTTATTGGGTTGTAATGTGGCTTATGGGTAAGGTTTATAAAGAATGAAAGGGTGGAATGGGATTCAAAATTGAGAAATCAGTAAAAGTAAAGAGGTGATTTGCAACTCAACCTTCTTCATTTCAGCACAATTTCATATACTTCTTGAATTTCTAGATTTGAAATGGCTAGGTTCTAATCCTCTTTTCAGTCTTTCAATGAAATGACTTTTCTGTCACATTCTTTTTGTTTTGCTTTTCTGTTTTTCTTTTCTTTTTGTATGCTTTTTTTTTTCTCTTTTTTAATTTTTAAAATTTTTTAATTTTTAATTTTTTATGGGCTGGAATGCCACAAATGCCACCAACTGTGTTTTTCTTCTCTTTCAACCACTTCTCAAACTAGCTCTACCTTCTTCCATTCCTTCACCTTTACCTTCTAAAATCTCAGAGTGAGGGTCAGGTTGTATCAGGTCACTGAGGTTTTGGGTTCAAATTTTCTGATTTTTATCAAAGAAAAATTAGGATTTTCAAGGCTCAAATGACGTGTATCAAGGGTAGTTTAAAGGTGGGAAATTTTAAGTTCAAACTGTTCAAGGGATGACCTTACTTCATGTCTCCAATGTCATGAATGCCGTCAGCTGTTTCAACTCGGATTTTGCCTAACTTCTAGTGATTAAAATTAGATCCCATCAGTCCTTAGAGCAGAAAAATTGTCAAGACACTCTTCAAAGAAATTTTTTTTCAGGCCCAAATCTCACTGGGTATGGCCATCCATCAAATTTTCTAGGGTGTATCCTCACAGTTTTCTCTCATTTCAGGTTCACTAAACATAAAATTTTGAAAATTCTTGACATTTGCTTCATAAAAAATGTTAAAACTACAGCTTATTTCAGTTTTAAAAAGTTTTTAATCTCCTCTTTTCCAAAAATCAGGTGGGAAATCACTTTATTTTTAAAAACTTTTTTTAACATAGCTGCACTAGCATTAACTCATTTCATTGGCACACCTGCCATAACCCCCAAACCTAAGATGAACATTGTCCTCAATGTTCTACACAGTGAGAAACTAGGGGCAGTAGGGTAAAAGAAGAAAGAAAAATTAAGCAGAAAAAAAAATTGCAGCTATGTGCCGCAGAAAAAATAAAAAGAACAAAACTGAATATATGAGCAGAAAAATAAAAGAACTGCTATGTAAATGAAAGGAAACTAATGCTCATGACAGAAAAACAGTAAAAACAAAGTAAGGAACTGAATACAAAGCTACAAAAACTGAAAAAAAAAAAGAGTTGTAGGAAAACAAAGTTAGAAACTAACTATAGTCACAAAAAAAATGCAAAAATTCAGTAAAACTAGGACACATTAACCTAAGATAGAAAAATCAGCCCAAAGAAAACCTAAGTTGGGGCACATTAACCTAAGTAAAATAGAATTTTAAACTAAAATTCCTAAAACAAAAGATCATAAGAGAAAATAAAACATCCCCTAAGCCCAAAGAAAACCCCAAAAGCCTGAGCCAATCAGATACTTATGAATCTAAGTGATTATAAAAATGATCAGCAGGAATAAAATACAGTGAAAAGCAAGATTCATAAGACTGACCCCTATGTTGATGATGTGTATGAATCAAAATGAAATTTGAAATAATTAAGCATGGGAGCACACATTAAAAACAAGATTCATACAGCTGAGATCCATTTAATGGTAAAGAAATCTCGTAGGAAAATAAAATCAGTGGCTCCATTGAATATGTAAAACAACATATGATCCACTGCTCATTATCCTCCATGATTCCTCAAAATGAAAAACCATGATCTCAGCAGGTCCAGATGGGAAAAACGAATAAAAACAAAGAAAAATAGCCCATCTAAAGATATTTTTATGTTTTTATAATTTTCTAATTTTTTATTTGTTTTTTGGATCAGCCCAAGCTCAACAAGAGCCCTTATTTGCTATTGCTGAAAAATAATAAGAAATTTTAATTTGTATTTTCATTTTCTTCTATTTTTGTATTTAGTTTTGTTATCTAAAAATCAACATGCTAATAGTAGAAATTTAAACTAAGACATACTCAAAATTCAGCAGAACTGTTAGTTTTAATGAATTTAAAAATAGAAAATGAATGCAAAGGAGAAGGGGATGCAAACTCAAGCAGATCTGCTCCTGTTGAAATCTATTTACTCCTCGTTTGGCAGCTGCTCTAGATTTGCAAAAATCCAACAACTACAGCAGTACCTTATTCAAGCATATTGACAAAAATACAAAGAAAAACTCAAACTGCAGCCTCATTTATGCAAAAATGCAAAGGGCTACAGCAGCATTTATTCAAACATCAAGAAGGCAGAAAATAAAAACTCAAAAAAATCAGAAATTCTGTTGCAGTAAAACAGATTTTCTATACAAAAACTGCAGCAGATATTTAATCAAGAACTTGGAATGTAAAGTGTAGGTTTAAAGCAAAAACAATAATAGAACTACAAAATAAAACTCAGATCTACAAAATAAAAATCAGATCTACAAAAATGAAAAACTCAGATCTACTATCTAGATCAAAACTCCCCGACAACGGCGCAAAAAACTTGTTGGGGGATTTCAGTGTGCTGATTATTATGTAATGATAAAAGCAAAATAAAAATAAAGTAAAACAGAGGATGGATTCAGCACATCTAAAATATCCTAGACCTGTAAGATACAGGGTCCTTTGTAGTAAGTTTTAATAAGTAAGAGTTTGTCTCATAGGGAGTAGTGATCTAAACCTAGAAGGTGTATAGTAGACCTCCAGATCTGGCTACAGATCTGGCAATTCTACGAAGAAAGAGAGCTTTTCGGGTGTCACTAGATCTAATTTATAAGACTGAAATATAAAACTATATCTAAAAGATTGAGGAAAATGGATGGTAAAATAAAGATCAAATGGTGAGAAATAGGAAGCTAGGGCCTGGTTTTCTTTTGCAAAACAGATCAAGGTATGTGAATCTACAGCTGTCCTTCACTTGGCTAGAAGCTCAAGTGCAAGGTAAAAGAATTCACTCTAAACCAAAGGCTTGAATTGATCTTAAGGGTATGATCTGTCCACTTGAATGGTCACAAATAATCCTATAGACTTCATCCAATCCGAAGGATTAAGGTAGAAGAATCCAATTTAGACCAGAGGTTTGAATTGATCTTAAGGCTATGATCTGTCCACTTTAATGGTCACAGATCATCCTAGGGATTTCCTCCAAATCAAAGGTTTCAATTAGAGCATTAAACTCACTACAGACGCTTTGGATGCAAGGCTACAAGCTCAGGCATCCACAAGGATATTAAATCAAGGGAGATCAAATGGTATTCAAGAGATCTACTAGTTAAGTGGGTGGGCTAGTCCCATCTAGACAACTCTGATCGAGAACCAAGTGAAACTAGATGATCTATAGATTTAATTAGACATTAAAATCAATAATTTATTGAATCAAACAACTTATAATAACCTTGTTCTCATATCTGTAGTCTGTGCATCAATTCGCAAGATTATATGGATATCCCACCGTACTGGTCGCGAATATCCCACCGCGTCGGTCACAGATATACCGTCGCGTCAGTCGGGTATTCACACGAAACCTTAAATCATAGTGCATAACTTATAGTTTATCACAATGTAATGTGGTAATTATAACTAGGTTCCAAAACTTAAAACACATGAACTCACACAAGCTTATTACACATTCCGAATGAATCTTGAAAGAATCCACATGCTTATCACATTATTGACATAAATCGTAAAAGATCCTTACATGGGTAATGCACATATCTTAGCATGATTTTTCCAACACACGCACACCCACACATGCTTATACATTCATAAAACTCAAAGTGATCAAAGAAACACATCAGATCATAATTCATATGTTAGTTGTTTCAAATGCACATGGTATGGAGTTTTCCCTACCTCAACCATGAAGTCAAAAGCGAAGTCCTTCAAACCGAGCTAGCCTCACCCTCACACAAGCATAAGCTCAACCTAACACATCGATTCACAATTCACATGTCAGAAATGACGCGAACGAAAGGATAAAAGATCTCCTCAAAATCCCTTAGACAAAACACAACAAATTCCTGAATCTGGTAAATTCGATCGATCGATTCCCAATCTCGATCAATCAATTTCCAAATTTGATTGATCGAAACTATTTCGATATGTCGAATCCTTCAGAAGCCAAACCCCTGGCACCGCATCTTCGATCGATCAATTTCTAATTCGGTCGATCGAATTCTAAATTTAATCGATCGAAATATATTTTGATCGGTCAAATTTTGTTAGAATATTTTAGGATTCCCTGTTCTATACCTTTCGATCGATCAAGTGTCCAACTCGTTCGATCGAAACACATTTCGTTCGATCGAACGAATTTCTTCAAAAATCGTATTTCACTTCTCAAGTCAAAATCGATCGATCGGATTTGACAGATTTCTTAAATCCTTCTATTTTCATCATTCTAAACCAAATTTTCTCTCGAATCTTTTTCTTACTTTCTACATTTAAACCCAAATCCACAAAACTAACACAGTTATACGTATCTTACCTTGTCGTGATCGATAGCAACTTTTGAAGTAATTTGTCGAAGAGGGTTTCAAGTGAATTCACTGAACCCTTCGGCAACCGTGACAAAACGACTCGTAGCTCTCGATCATGCTCTGTTCTTATGTATACAATCTTTCTTCACGCATACTATTTGGCGCATTCAATTTGGGAGTTATTGCCCAATCCTCACATCCTCTTCTCTCTCTCTAAAACTCTCAAGAAATAAATGCAAGAGTAAATGCTAGCTAGATTGTAAATGTGGGTTTTATACCCCTTCCTAAGGTTACTCCTCCTTGCTAAGCACACACATTCAACACAAGTGTTAGCTAACTTGGCTTGACTCACTTATAACTCACACACACCTAAATTGGGTGTTTGTCTAAACACTTTTAACACTCAACACAACTTGTATGGTACCAAAACCTTCAAATGGTTGTCGGTTTTTGTGTCGGGCATGCTTACCAAAATTGGACTCTTTTGGGTTCGAGTTTCGGGATATTACACTCAGATTCAATCTCACGCGGTGCTTGGCATTACACTGGTTCCTCACTAAAGTTCTTAAAAAATTCTCAAGCAGCTTCAACAGACATGGTATGGAACATCCCCCCACAGGCAACATCAACTATGTCTCGATTTTGGTCATTCAGACCTTCATAGAAAGTGAGGACTATTTGCCAACAGGGTATCTCATGATGAGGACACCCATACAAAAGATCGTTGAGGCGTGTCCATCCCTCTTGTAGTGATTCATCCGGGTATTATTTGAAAGTTGTAATAAGATACCAGATTTGATTCGTTCTATGTATTGGGAAGTATTTCATGAGAAATCCTCCTTCCATGTCCTCCCAATCGGCGAACAAATTATGAGGCAATGAGTGTATCCACTTCCTTGCTTCATCTCTAAGAGAATATGAAAATAGCCTTAGACGAAGAGATGTTTCTAGCAAATTTTGGATTCGGATAAGGATGCACACTTCTATGAACAATCTTAAATGTGAATAAGGATTTTCATCCCTTAGCCCACGGAATATTGGAAGTTTTTGAAATATTTTAGGCGTAATGTTAAAAGGCTCATTACCGGTCATAGGGGTTATTTGTATACATGGGGGAAGTGCATAATATTCCCCCATCGTTTTACCCATATATTGTCTAAAATTGAATATTTCTAGTTTTATTTTAAATTTTTGTAATTTTTATTTTAGAAAGTAGGGAGAGAAACAAATCTGAGTTTCTAATTTCTGGGGCCTGCAGAAGTGTTGAAAGTCTGGTCTATTGCTCCGAATAAACCTGCAAAAGATTAAGAAGAGATCAAAGAAAAAATAAAAATATAAAGAAATATAAAAAGAGAAAGATAAATATTAGTTTCTAAAAGGATAAAAATAATAGATAAAAACTTGAAAGAATTAGATAAATTTTGCTTCCCCGACAGCGGCGCCAAAAACTTGATTCGATCGCTTATTATGTATTATAATTATATTAAATTCAAGTCTTAACTTATTGCAAGCTCACAATGAAAATTGTAGAGCTAGTATAGGATCGATCCCATAAGAAAATTCATCATCTAATTTATTCCTAGTTTATATCTTTTATCTAAATCCCTATCTTAAAAACTTTTATTTATCTTTAAGATTTCCTAATCTACTGGAGAAATATGAATAAAGAATTTTCTATAAACTAAAGTGCATAAAAATAAATCCTAATCCTCCTTCTTCATATTAAGGTTGTTAATCTTAATCTTCAACTTTCGAATATTTATGAAAACAAATAGTACCATTACACCATATTTCTAGTCTCCTAGCATTGGTCGTCAATCAAGTCTAAGATCCTATCAATGCAGGTTTAATCTAATCAACAATCAACCAGAAATTTGGGCGTCAATCAAACTCTAAAAAACTGAAGATGAAAAAGTAAAAACCATTACACTAATCTGCAAATTCTAACCTAGTCATCAATTCAAATTAAAACTTGGAGATGTTTACAAAGCAACTAAAATCTAAACTAAAAAGCAAAGTAAAATATATCCTTCACCCCTCAGCTGCAGTAGTCAATTGCTCCTGAGAAATTATAGATATCTACACTAATCTTCAGCACTCAATTATAGTCGTCAATTGCTCTTGAGAAACCTCTAATATCTAATCTACTCTAACTATACTACACTACTTTGATCGAAAGAAAATCTAACCTCAGGCATTAATTGATGTTGAAATTCTTCGATGCTTATTCCTATGCCGAGCCCTCTTATTTATAGATCATAAGGGGTCAGTTTACAAAGATCTAGTTCTAATAAAAGAAGCTACTAAAAGAAAAAGATTCCTACTATAACTCTAATTTCTAATTTTATCTTTCCTTGCTTTCTTTAGTTGATGCGCTTCCAGATTGTTCTTTATTGAGCAGCAGTAGAGTCCTTCGGATTAGATATTTATCAATATTCTCAGATCTGTGGTTCACCAGACTTTTAATTGAAGGAGTCTTCTAATTCTGGATATGGTGGTGTTAAACTCTCACGTGATTCGTAGCAGCAGTGTACAGTAAAAAGCTTCTATTTTTAGGAAATCGTAAATAACGATTTCTTTCTTATTCTTTCTGGAAAATCATAATTCACGATTTTCTATTTTCAGTAGGCTTTCAGCTAACAATTTCTTATTTTGGATCGATCGGTTTCTTCTTTTATCACTTTCTGAAGAATCGCCTTTTAAAGAATTACAATTTCGCAGCCTTCCTGTTGTTGGCGAATTGTCTTTAACGCTTAATCATTTTTTTACTGGTTTTTGAGTTCATTTTGACAAGGATTAACACTTAGGCTCTAATTTATTACTTATCTTTAATATTTGCACATCAGTAACTCGTTAGTAGCAAATTAAGTCCTAGCATAACTAAGTTAAGGGTGATAAAATGGAAAATTATGTGACTGATCACACCCCCAAACTTAAGTTTTGCTAGTCCCTAGCAAACAAGGAAATATAAAATATTTAAAACTTTTAAATTTAAATGTCACTTTCATAGGGAGCACGATTGTATTTAGCAGATGCAACATGCCTTTAAACCCTTATGTGATCCCTAGTCGAGGAGTTATAGTCTCCTGAAGGTTTTCAGTGAAGTTACCTACAAACTTCAAATATTTTTGGACTTTTCAAATCTTTGATCCTTAGCTTCCCATCATCGCAATTATCCTTGATCAGAACTAAAAAATTTCAATTCTTGTATAGCGTGGACTGTGCGCATATCAGTGAAAAGTTTATTCATCATAGAATTTTCTAAACTATAATTTTTAGAAAATATTTTTATCCAAACTCTCACTTATTGGCATACTCTAAAAAATAATCAAAATTTTGAGTTCTCATAATATGATATGTTCGTGATAAATTTAAAGGGAAATCAGCTAAAAAGATAAATCTCATGGAAAAGATAATAAATTCTTTTCATATAACTTCTTTATTTATTCATAGTATCTATTTCATATATCTCTACTAGACTCATATTTTTGTAAATCGTAAATCACAAAGGTCTTTCCTCTGGTTTGTAATGGGGTATTGGGCTTTTAGAAGGTTTCAAAGAAAAAGGTAAAGAGGATTCAAAATTATTTCTAAGAGTTTAGCTCTTCCTTCTCTTCTTCTTCTATTTTTCAGCTTCAGTAAGTATCCTTATTTTAGATAACTTTTTCCCATTTCTTTTTCTTTTTGTAAATCCCATTTTTCTCTTCTATTTCAGTTTGGAAGCTTTTTGCTTCTCTTTTCACAAAATCGTCTTTTACGAACTTTCATTCTTTTTCTTTCCTTTTCCCATATTTTCATATATTTGTATTTTTTTTAGTTATACCCATTTCAGTAGATCCCTTATCTATTAACTCATACTCATTTCACTCCCTTTTCTTTCCTTCTTTTACATTCTAAACTCTCAGAAATTATAAGGGTTAAGGATAGAAAGTTTTGGGCAATACATATGGTTAAGGGTTTATAAAATTCTGGTACAAAGAAATTTAGTCTCTAGGCTTCTAATATGAGTTCAAACGATAAAATATTATGGGATTTTGGCTTTTGAGCTCTGGTTAAAAACAGATGGCCTTTGGTCATTTTCATGATTTACTAATATGGATGTCTTATTGCTTTGATATATTTAATAGACAGTTATAAATAAATAAATTATCATAATCATATAATATATTGATTCTAAGTTCAGCATTATGAGATTTCATTTTGACAAGAATATTAGAGCAGTTTCAAGAAAATTAAGCATGAATAAAAACAGTCTCTCTTTCTCTCAGAATAAAGAGGAATAGGCTCTATAATTCACTGGTTATATGATTTTGAAACTATAATATAAAATATTTTATAGTTCAAATCAATCGTATAGTTTTAAATATTCTTCTGATATAGTATTCTAGAGATGCTTTACTTTAAATTATAATTATTTTTATTTTGATTTTTGAACTACTACTATGATGGTTTACTAAGAATTTCGGATTTTTATATTTTTTTCATAATTTACATATAATGATTAACTTATCTAAAAAAATTCAAAAAAAAGAAATTAAAATTTTAAAATTTCTACGAAAAAAAGAACTAAAAAGAAAACTAAACTAATCTATACAAAGGTGGTGTATCCCCCCTAAACTTAAATAGGACAATGTCTTCATTGTGCAAAACATGGGACATACAGGAAAGTTTTACCTATTACTTTACTACTATGTTAGTAACCGGGTGTATAATCTGCAAAAAAATAAGAAATTCTTCCCCCAAACTTAGGAAAAAAATACTTCTGGTTGAATAGAAAATGTTAGTAAAAAAAAATTGTTAGTAATGTTAGTAACACACGCTGTTAGTAAAAAAAATATAAAAATAATGAAACAAAAAGATTAGAATCAACAATTATATAAAAACTATTTCTATAAAGAAACTAGTTACAGTCCTATGAAAAGAAAATTAATTACATCAAAGAAATTCCTAGAAAAATCTAGACACACACTGAACTAAGACTCTGGCAGCAACGTCCAAGAATAAATCTTTGATAAAGATCAGTCCTCGGCTTCTAACCACCTTCAATCAGAGTCTTGCATCCCTACAACAAAAGGAGCTCCAACCTTTGGAGGGTCGCTACTCCAAGAGTTGTCGAATCACTCCCTACTGCCCTTCCTTATCTCAATCCCCATCCTCTGAGGAGTGGGAAGTGAAGACATTTTCAGATCACCCTTCAGCCTATACTGCTTCCTTGCGAAAAAAATTACAAGGGGACAGTAGAGTTGGGAAGGGGGAACTATGAGCAATGGAGAAGGGTGACGGGGAGATCAAGAATGGGATGAGAAAGGACACTGGAATTGTAGCCCATCCTTATCATATAGGAAATCGCATTCTATGCGGTTTGTAATGGTATAAGGGTTAGGAAGTGGGGGAAGATGGGTTCCTGGTATATAGTTTTGAATTTGGGTTAGGTTTAGGGTCAAGGGTAGTCTTGGTGGATGCTTTAACATTAAAGACAGATCATTGGCGCTTCAATTTTTCTGCTTTCTGTTGTATAGCCAGGAGCTCAGCTCTATATTTTTATGAAATTTTGTCAAATTTTTTGCTGAAGTTACTTTGGTTATGTTCTTTCGTCATGGGATTTTAGGTACGAAAGGTGGAAGACGGAAAAGATGAGTTCGTTTAGGGATGGGTATGGATTTATAGGGAAAGGTATTGAACCGTCACTTCGAATAAATGTATATGTGTAGGTTCTTAGGCTAGGGTGGTTGGGAAGTGGTGAAATTGAATGCATTTTATGTTCATTTATTATACAAAATTGAATTGGTTTTACTTTCAATGCACCCGAAAAGACAGAACACTAGGTTCTGCTGTTCCCTAGAATTGTCGTTTGCAATTCTGGATAAGGTTCACAAGAATCTAAAGTTGAGAAAATCGTGCTCGCTATGATTGGACTCTATATTCACGAGAATCGCAAATCCATGCATTTTAAGTGATTAAAAACAAAGAAAAAAGTCTTTACAATTAGTAATATCTTATAAATCGTAGAGGGGTCATTTCAAAAGTAATTATGTACATTTGTTACACGTGTTTGCTACGGGTGAGTCGGTAGCGCGACGAGTTTTAGAAGGAATTTAATGGCGATCAAGGGGAGTTAATGTCCCTCCCATAAAAGTATTTCCTCCTGGGGTGCCAACTGGCCATGGGGAAGAATAGTTACTCTCTCTCGAGTTAATCAGAATAGTTAATTGCTCAACTTGAGTTTCTAATCGTATAATGGATTCCAAGAGATTATTGAGTAGCTGTGTTTGAATATGGTGGTTGCAGCCAGCTTGCGGCTAATTGCGACAAGGCTTCCTCAATGTCAGTGTGGTCATGGGTCTGTGTGGGAAAAAATTCAGGAGAGTGCTGATGTAGCATCCTGAAAAACTTAGACCTTTGAACAGTATGCCTCGGTGTGCGTGCTCGACTGATCACGTACCCGATATGGTGAAAATAATTAAGTTAGTTGAGTTAAGTCTTAAGTGAAAAAAAGATTAGTTTAGACTCGCGTGTGGACCTTTGGATGAATTGTATACACCTAGCTATGGCGTACTGGCTTAACACCTAAGTTTAGGTTGGTTATAAATGAAAATAAAGGCAGGATAATTTATTTCTCTTATAATTTTGATTCTAGAGAGAGAATAAAAGTTTAGTAATGGTTAAATAACTTATTTGACTAATTGGGCCAGCTGTATTGGCTGCTAGTTGGGCCAACTGATTGGGCCGACTATTCGAGCCAAATATAGGTCCTAATCGGGTGCATGCCTATTAAAAAATACGTCACCGTTTAGATTTTTCAAACGAGATCATTTTAGATCCGTTTGAGCTCGTATGAGATTTTTAGGAATGAGTTCATACACCGCGGTGGTGCGTTTTGGCTTAACGCCGGGTCCGATTGATAAGTAGTTTGGGTGTACAGGCCCCACATTGAACCAAGGGATCATTTATATAATAGATAATACCTTAACTAGGTACGCCCGTTTCACGCGAAAAACTAGGTCCTTAGATAAGACTAACACCCAAAATGGGTGTATGTGTTTTGCATGAGAGCCGGCCTTTTTAGTTAAAAAAAGGGCTAGCTTCCTTTTGAAGCCTTAACCGGTTGCAAGAGTTTGATGGTTTGGGTTTTGAAGAGAGAAGGAAGAAGAAAGAGGAAGAATCGCCAGATTCGTATGCTCCAAGCCTTGTGATTGTGTGGAAAAGGTTTTGTGAGATTGTATAAGGGAAGAATCATTGTCGGTTTCGACTATTGGTTTTGGTTTTGTGGGTTTTAAAACCCTCTTCTTGCGAAGAGATCATGAGTTTTGATCCACAAATCATAGCGTGAGTTTGTGTGAAGTGTGTGTGTAAGGATTGCCGTCGATTTCGTGGGCTTGGGTGTGATCGTGAAGCTCGGAGATGATTGAGGTAGGTTTGGAAACCCTTTTTATTTAACGAAGAAGACAATTCGATCTATGAGTAGATCGCCGATTTAAAGAGGTAAATAGCGTAATTCTTCAATGTATTTTAACTAAATATAGGTTGCTTAGATGTGTGTAAAAGATTAGGATCAAAAGGGATTGAACTTTGATTTAAAAGATGGGTTTCAAGATTTGAACCTGAGAAATGCTCAGAAACTGCCAAAATCGATTAATCGATTTTTGATAGAAGAGAAATTAGAAAGGAACTTCATGAAATCGATTAATCGAAGAAAGTTTCGATTGATCGATTTTGCCAAAACTTGCTGACACTACTGTAGTATTTTGGTTATAACTTTTTGTGCCGAAATGCGATTGATACGATTCTTATTGTGTTGGAAAGAGGACAGCAAGCCCTACAACTTTAATGAATTGACTAACTTGTGAATCAATCATTTTAAAGGTAAATATTTAGTGATAAGTTGGGTCAAATTCTGATTTTTATCGAGAATCGAAACCGATTAATCGAGTAAAATCGATTAATCGATTTTTAAATTTCAATTAATCAAAATTGGGTCGATTAATCGACTGGACACAATCAGTGAGAAAGATTTTTGGTTGTTTAAAAATTGATCAATCAAGAGAAAATCGATCAATCGATTTTGGAAAATCGATTAGTCGATTGTGTCTGAGTTTGCCAGCACTGCTTTGGTATTTTGACCATAAATTTTTGCTCCGAACTCCGATTGATGCGATTCTTAAAGCGTTGGAAAGATGACAAAAAGAATTAAAACTTTTGTGATTTAACAATTTAGTAAATCTAAAATTTTAAAGGTAAATAATTTAGGAGAAAGTTACATCAAATTCTAAGTTGGCACGAACTTGCCCGTTCCGACTCGGTTTTGAGAAAACACTTAAATAGGTTTAAGTTATTAGTGATTAGTGTTGATCCTTGATACATCATCATATATTTGTGATGTAGATTGAGGGAGGAAAGCCATCGATAGGACATTGCTTGGCTTTGCGCAGTTTCGAGGTTAAGGTGGGGAAAATTTCATATGCAATTGCATTTTGATTTAATTTCATAGATGCTTGATATGATCGAATGAAAGATGATAAGTTTTGTTTTGAAATAAATTAGTATTTGAACTCCTTGCAATGGAAACTTTAGATCTTTGAACTCTAATATTTGATTGAATATTTTGATTGTTTGAAATGCTCGAAAGCTTTGAATTATCGAATCTTTGACATAGTGGTTGTTTTGAAAATTATTGGCGTATCGAATCAAGCAATGATCTTTGTTTTAAACCTTTTATATAGCCTTCGAAAATCATATAAGGAATTTCAGTCTTGAACATCGTATGTGTGTTTTGCAAGTTTTGAATCGAACCCAGAAGTTAAATTTGAAGGAAGCAAATGTGAACTTTGAATTGAATCCAAATCGAATTTGTATATAAATTTGAATCCAAATCGAACCATAAGTTAAGAAAATTTTAAGTGAACCGCTATGGGCGGATTATAAGTGTGCTGTGGACCGCTAAGGGCGGATTATATAACATCGTAGACCGCTATGGGCGGATTATATGTGCATGTGTGGACCGCTATGGGCGGATTATATGGTACCTTGTGGGCCGCTAGGGCGGAATCGAACCGGCACGGTGGCTAACAGTGAATCGAACCGGCATGGCGGTTAAACCCATGAATCGAATCGGCACGACGGGATATCCGTGAATCGAACCAGCACGACGGCTAACCGTGAATCAAACTGGTACGACAGTCTCCGTGAATCGAACCGGCACGGCGGGATATCTGTGAATTGAATTGTGTAAACTATGTGACAATGTGTAAGCTATGCAAGTGAGTGTGTGAATCGAACTGACACGGCAGTCTCCGTGAATCGAACCGGCACGGCGGGATATCCGTGAATCGAATTGTGTAAGCTAAGTAAGAAAGTATGAAACATATGAGTAAGTTAAGTAAGAATATGCAAGACTTGTAAGTAAGATAAGTAAGGACTGTATAAGATGTGTAAGTAAGCCAAGTAAGAATGTATAAAATATATATGTAAGCAAAGTAAGAATATGTAAGACATGTGGGTAAGCCACGTAAGAATATGCAAGACATGTGGGTAAGCCACGTAAGAATATGTAAGACATGTAAATAAATGTGATTCAAACTCAGTAAATCGAAAATAAGAAATATGCTTCTGATAAGAGATTAGTCAGTTTCAATTTTATTAAGAAAATGTCTTTGAAATCAGTTTCGGTTTTGATAAGAAAACATCTTCGAAATCAGTTTGCCTTTGAAATTAGTTTTGAATTTTGATAAGAAAATGCCTTTGAACTTAGTTTCAATTTTGATAAGAAATGCCTTTGAAATCAGTTTTAGTCTTGATGAGAAAATGTTTTGATCTTGTCTTTGAATCTATGCATGTGATGAGATGTATATTGGTATTAGTTCTCTCCACTGAGCTTGGATGTTAGCTCACCCCGACTATACGTCATAGGTGTAGGTTGGAGGAGGGCCCAGACTACATACTTGAAGAAAAAGGAGCTTCCGCATAAGGATTTGTACTTTGTTTTGGGATCGTAGATTTAGTGCATCGTGGATCATGGTAAGTTCGAGGTTGGTACGTCCATGCTATTATACATGCATGGTACACTACTATTGGTGATGGATAGTCATCACTGGCGTTGTTTAGTTCAGTACATATTAGATATTAGAATTGGAATTTTTGTTCATGATACTTATATAACCTTGCATTGATTTCTGTATGCATATGGATGTGCCAAGTATTCTGTATCAGATTGTGATCTACGATCTGGCGGTCCAGATTTTCTCATTTGGTTTTGGTGTAAAGTTAAAATAAAAAAAAAAAATGTCTCCAAATTTTAGGTTGGGAAAATCTGGGCTGTCACAGCTGAGGAATTTCTTGAGTTAAGTCGTGGTTAGATCCAACGGCTTCTCTTTGATGAGATGTTGGGTGCGATTTTACACCCACCAGAGATTGAATTTTTTTCTTTCACAGTTTTAACTTTGGAAGGCAATTCATCATTGACTATAATTTGTATAAACCTCTCTACCTAAAAGGTATACTCCTTGAAGTCTTAGATTCAATCTCACCCGGTGCTTGACATTGCACTGGTTCCTCGCTAAAGTTCTCAAAAAATTCCTAAGCAGCCTCAGCCAACATGGTGTGGAACATCTCCCCACAGGCAACATCAACTATGTGTCGGTTTTGGTCATTCAAACCTTCATAGAAAGTGAGGACTATTTGCTAATGGGGTATCTCATGATGAGGACACCTAGACAAAAGATCATTGAGGCGTGTCCATCCCTCTTGTAGCGATTCATCTGGGTATTGTTTGAAAGTTGTAATAAGATACCAGATTTGATTCATTCTATGTATTGAAAATTATTTCATGAGAAATCCTCCTTCCAAGTCCTCCCAATCGGCGAACAAATTATGAGGCAAGGAGTGCATCCACTATCTTGCTTCATCTCTAAGATAATATGAAAATAGCCTTAGACGAAGAGATGTTTCTAGTAAATTCTGGATTCAGATAAGGTTGCACACTTCTATGAACTGTCTTGAATATGAATAATGATTTTCGTCCCTTAGCCCACGAAATATTTGAAGTGTTTAAAATATTTTGAGCGTAATTTTAAAAGTCTCATTACCGGTCATAGGGGTTATTTGTATACATGGGGGAAGTGCATAATATTCTCCCATCGTTTTAGCCATATATTATCTAAAACTGAATATTTCTAGTTTTGTTTTAAATTTTTATAATTTTTATTTTAGAAAGCAGGGAGAGAAACAAATCTGAGTTTCTAATTTCTGGGGTTTGCAAAAGTGTTGAAAGTCTGGTCTATTGCTCCGAATAAACCTGCAAAAGATTAAGAAGAGATCAAAGAAAAAATAAAAATATAAAGAAACATAAAAAGAGAAAGATAAATATTAGTTTCTAAAAGGATAAAAATATTAGATAAAAACTTTAAAGAATTAGATAAATTCCACTTCCCTGACAGCGGCGCTAAAAAATTGACTTAATTGCTTATTATGTATGATAATTATATTAAATTCAAGTCTTAACCTATTGCAAGCGCACAATGGAAATTGTAGAGCTAGTATAAGATCGATCCCACGAGGAAGTTCATCATCTAATTAATTCCTAGTTTATATCTTTTATCTAAATCCCTATCTTAAAAACTTTTATTTATCTTTAAGATTTCATAATCTACTGGAGAAATATGAATAGAGAATTTTCTATAAACTAAAGTGCATAAAAATAAATCCTAATCCTCCTTCTTCAGATTAAGGTCGTCAATCTTAATCTTCAGCTTTCGAATATTTATGAAAATAAACAGTACCGTTACACTATATTTCTAGTCTCCTAGCATTGGTCATCATTCAAGTCTAAAATCCTATCAATACAGGCTTAATCTAATTAATAATCAACCAAAAATTTGGGCGTCAATCAAACTCTAGAAAACTGAAGATGGAAAAGTAAAAATTGTTACACTAATCGACAAATTCTAGCCTGAGTCATCAATTCAAATTAAAACTTGGAGATGTTTACAAAGTAAATAAAATTTAAACTAAAAAGCAAAGTAAAATAAATCCTTCACCCCTCAGCTGCAGTCGTTAATTGCTCCCGAGAAATTACAAATATCTACACTAATCTTCAACACTCAATTACCGTTATCAATTGCACTTGAAAAATCTAATCTACTATAACTATGTTACACTACTTTGATCGGAAGAAAATCTAACTTCATGCATCAATTGATGCTGAAATTCTTCGATGCTTGTTCCTATGCCGAGCCCTCTTATTTATAGATCATAAGGGGTCGGTTTACAAAGATCTAGTTCTAATAAAAGAAGCTACTAAAAAGAAAAGATCCTAATATAACTCTAATTCCTAATTTTATCTTTCCTTGCTTTCTTTAGTTGATGCGCTTCTGGATTGTTCTTTATTGAGCAGCAGCACAGTCCTTCGGATTAGATCTTTATCAATCTTCTCAGATCCGTAGTTCACCAGACTTCTAATTACATGAGTTTTCTAATTCTAGATATGGCAGTGTTAAACTCTCACGTGATTGCAGCAGCAATGTGTAGTAGAAAGCTTTTATTTTTAGGAGATCGTAAATAACGATTCTTTCTTATTCTTTCTGGAAAATCATAATTCATGATTTTCTATTTTCAATAGGCTTTCAGCTAACAATTTCTTATTTTGGATCGATTGTTTTCTTCTTTTGTCGCTTTATGAAGAATCGTCTTTTGAAGAATTATGATTTTTCAACCTTCCTGTTGTTGGCGAATCGTCTTTAATGCTTATTCATCTTTTTACAGCCTTTTGAGTTCTTTTTGACAAGGATTAATACTTAGACTCTAATTTACTATTTATCTTTAATATCTGCACATTAGTAACTCGTTAGTAGCAAGCTAAGTCCTAGCATCACTAAGTTAAGGGTGATAAAATGGTAAATTCTGTGACTGATCAGTGGTACACATTGAGAATTTTAGAAATAATTTAGTTTCATACATTGGTGCAAAGAGTTAGGTGTTTAACTATGTGTGTAGCTACATGAGCTCCGTCAGAGCACCAACGGTTAATAATTTGACCCGTAGACAAAAGGTCTAGGGACCAAAACTGATTGGGTACATTTTTGCCTCATTTTGAGCCTTTTTTTATAAGAGTTAATGCATGTTTTTGGTGTGCTAGCGTACACCAAACCAAACTCTTTGGATAAGAATTAACACCCCAATTCAGTGTACTAGCTTCACAGGGAAGCAAACCCATGTGTTATAAATGAGGGGGCTTCTCACATAAGCTCATTTAGTTCATTTCATGGCATGAGATTTTGAGAGAGAAAGAGAGCTTGAGAGAAGGGGCTCCATCTTCCTTGCACACCGGACCTCAACTATGTTGTTGATCTCCCTCTCAAATCTCTCCGTTCCCTGGATTATCGACGCCAGAGAGCAACGATTTCGACGCGGTTACAATCCACCAGCGTGAGAGAGTTCCATTTCTTCCAAACCCGCTTTTGCCCGTTTTGAAAATCTAACATCCGTTGATCTCTAAAGATCACCTTTCGCGCATGAATCTTTAGTTTATCGTGTACGTCCGGAGGATTCAATCTTCGACTCCATTCTATCATGATCGCAAGAAAGAGTGGGTTTCAAGATCATCGGACGTGTAAGAGGCGCGATATTTTTGATATTGCTCATTGTACGCGTTGTTTATGCGAGTTTGAAAGGTAAGATCTCATAGATCATTAGTGATTTAGATTAAGGTTTTAGTTTTTTTGAAATCATGCAATGAATCAAGATAGTCGACTCCGTTCTGTTACGATCACAAGAAAGAGTGGGTTTCAAGATCATCGGACGTGTAAGAGGCGCGAGCACTGATATTTTCGATACCACTCATTGTACACGTCGTTTACGCGAGTTTGAAAGGTAAGATCTCATAGATCATAAGTGATTTAGATTAAGGTTTTAGTTGTCTTGAAATCATGCAATGGATCAAGATAGATGTGGAAAAAAGTGCAAAAGAAAGAGATCTGAAATCAGGTAAAATTTGTAAAATTGCACAAATTTGCCCGAGCAAATTGAAATTCGCTTGAGGGAATTACCTTCAGGATAAAGGGAAAAATCCTTGAGAAAATTGCACATGCGAGATGCACGTTAAATCCAGGCTAAAAAGTTATGGAAATTTTTGCTCGCGCTTATTGGTTGGTGCCAGGTGAAATCGCCCCTGATTGGCTTAGTTTGATTTTTCTTTGAAAAAATTTATGGAACTTCGACATATATGTTTCCTTAGTCATTGATGAATGATTTTTGAATACATTGAATTATAGATTATGTGTTGGATTCATCCGTAGGGATCTTCTCATCATTTTCGCATGACTCGTAACCGAAGTAGGGAAAACTCAATGCACAAATCCATCTTGAATTTTAATTCATAGACACTCTGATATATTTGAATGTAAATCTTGAAATTTTGTATTTAAATTTAGACACATTGAATTTGAAATTCGAATTCTGACCCTTGAGCTTTTGAGGTATTGAATGTTTATACGACTTTGGATTTGAAATTGAATTTGAACCATGAACTGAAAAGTAACCATTGTATCGAATCTAATGAACTCTAAATATGAGGACTGAACTTCAACTGATAGTGAATTTGAACTCCAAATATGAATGTAAATCCTTGAAATTCTAACTCTAAACTTTCTTTGAACTTTGCATAAAAATCTGAATATAAATTTGAACTCCAACAGTGTATGTGAATATGAATCGTGAAATGAGAACTTGAATATCTGTATGTGGCACTGTTACGACGGTATATCTGTATGTGGCACCGTTACGGTAGTATATCCGTATGTGGTACCGTTACGACGGTATATCCGTATTTGAACTCTGAACCCCAAACTCTGAAACTCTATTGTGGAACTGTTACGACGGTATATCCATATGTGGCATTGTTACGGCAGTATATCCGTATGTGGCACCATTACGATGGTATATCTGTACTCTGAACTCTGAACTTTGAATTTTGAATATGACTTTGAACATGAACTCTGAACTTCGAACTCTGAGTAAAAATCCGAATGTGAATACGAATCTTGAATTCGAACCTTGAATATGGAATCCGTATATGAACTCTGAACCAAAAATCCAAATTAAATCACGGATTATACAAACTCTGAATATGAAACCCAGATAAGAACTCCGAATATGAACTTTGAACTTGAATATGAACTCTAAATTAGGACTCTGAAATCGAATTCAAACTCTGACATTGAACGCTGACATTGAATTCTGACATTGAAATTCGAACTAGAACTCTGACATTGAATTCTGATTTGAGAACTCAGATTTTTACTCTGATTTTGGTGGTTAAGAACTCAAGAATTCTGTTTTAGATGTGACGATGTTTTGAAAATTAGTTCTGTTTCCGACATGAAATTGCCTTAAAAAATTTAGTCACTTTTTTTTCTGTGTGATATGAAAAATACATTTTGAATTTAGCCTCTGTTTTGAAATGAAGGTGCTCTGCTATTTAGTCTTGGTTTCCTGTTATGAAAATGCCATTGAAGCTTGGTTTTCTGATTTTGATTCGAAATGCTTTTGAATTATAGTCATTGGATCTATGCATTGATTGATAAGATGTACATTGGTATTGGTCTTTTTCTACTGAGCTTAGACTGTTAGCTCATCCTGACATTTATGTCACAGGTATAGGTATTAGTCAGGTAACTGGACTTGAGATCGGTCCTGCGTATGCATAGGAAGTAGCAGAAGAACTTCCAACTGCGAACTCCTATCCATAGATTATTGGATTTGGACTTGGAATATGTTTAGACCTTATGTGTTTAGACTTATGTTGGATTTAACACACTTTAGACAATATATATTTCATACCACTGTTTAGGTGGCAGTCAGCCGTCGCTAGTGGTCTTTGAGTTTTGTTTTATGTTTTGTAACAAATGGAATCTCTCTCTACCTGTTCAATGCCAACATGATATCTGTTAGTTCTGATTTTTTCGTTGCATAATATGATATCTGTTCTTTTGATTTTCACCCATCTATGTAGAAATTTTTTTTTGTTATGATGTTCCAAATGACAGACCGATTTTCCCTAGAAACCAGTGTGGGGAAAATCGAGCTATCACAGATGGTGTTAGAGATATGGTACTAGATTCCATATACGATATTGATCAGTCATAGAATATACTATTTTATCACCCTTAACTTAGTGATGCTAGGACTTAGTTTGATACTAATAAGCTGTTGATGTGCAGATATTAAAGAAAAATAGTAAAAGAGAGCCAAAGTGTTAATATTCATCAAAATGAACTCAAAAAGCAGTAAAAAAACAATTAAGCGTAAAAGACAATTCGCTGCCTATTGAAGAATAGAAAATGGTGTTTTACGATTTTACAGACGATAGAGCGTTGCTAATGAAGAGCTATAGGAAATAGTAATTTACGATTCTTCAAAAGACGATTCTTCAGAAAGTGACAAAAGAGTAAGAAGAGAATAGAAGAAAGGCGATGAATTATAATTTAGAGAATCGTCTACTAAGAGCATCTCCAGCAGAGACGCTACAAGCCCAAAGATCGCCATTTTAGCAAACGGCATCGCCGATCCGAGCTCCAACAAGTACGCTATCCTCCTCGCCAAAGTAGCGAAGTGCTACAGTGCTCGCTATAGATAGCGAGTACTATAGCATTAGCTATTTATTACCAATCCTCTCTGCTATCTCCAATCCATCCTCTCCCGCCAATCCTCTCTGCTACACCCTTTCTTCCTCTTGGTGTAAGTAATAATTAAAACCCTTTCTTCAATGCATCTAAAACCCTAATTTCTTCATCATTCTAGCAATATTTCTTTAAATTTTGTTCCTCTATTTGAAGCAAAATTTTGTTCCAATTTTATAAAATTTTTTTTCAGGATCTAGGGTTTCGCTCTTGAATTTTCTAGGCTTAAACAAGTTTGTCTATTGAATTGGTATTATAGTTTTGAGTTATTTAGTTGAAAATGTGATTATTTGTGATTTATGTTGTTAATTGGATTGAAATGATTGGTTTTCTATTTGTTGGGTTGGGATGGAGATGATGGTTTTAACTGATTAGTCTATGATTCATCATTCTGTAAGGAGTTATAAATTTCGATATGTTTTGATGGGTGCGATCGGATCTGCCGATCCTAAAGCAAAAGTTTATGATTGTAAATATAAGAAAACATATATTAAAAAACAAAAAAATAAACGTACAAACCACTAAATTTAGATAATATGTGATTACAGTGGCTAAACATGATAGAGATAGTTTTTCATCTCAATCATTGATGCCAAAGATCTTTAGATCACAACCCCCGACCAAGTCATACCTTATGTTATTTACCTGTGATTAATTTAAGATATCTAAGTTGCCTAGGCTATGTTTGATGGAATGCCTCATAGAACACAATTTTAGGATACCAAGCATAAGGAAAGGGTATCCCTACTTTTTTGAGATGAGTACTTTAGTGGAGTAGAAGTGCACTATGGGTCTTGAAGTGAAACATTGTATCATTGCCATCACCAATAGTCCTCGTGTAATTTTTCATTATGTGATGCAATTGCGGCCTGATAGCGCGTCCCATATTTTAGATTCTTTTGAATCGACTTGGGTAATTCCAGAAACCTGTTCTTCATAAATATTTGGTATATAAAAATTCAATCCCAAGTCCTTTTATCCTTATTAACCTCCAATACCAAAAATTCAGTCCCAAGTCCTTTTATCCTTATTAACCTCCAACTCAATTTCATCATATCAATTTGATGGATGTCATTGGTGACCAATTGAGAAGATATTTGCCAATCTAGACCTATCCTTGAAGGGGGTCTATTTAAACTGAACAACGCATATACTTCTCTATGCTACACAAAGAAGTCCTTAGTACCACAGTTGGTAATATAAGCCAACACTAATTTAGCATTTTCATGTCATAACTCATAAGTGATCTGTGGAAAAAATGTCAGTATTGTAACATGAAGCAGTTGCCTATTAACAGATTATGACCAAAACCTAAGACAATCAATCCATTCAAGTAAAACATACTGCATGTATATAAGCAACTATGAAATTTCTAAAACAAGAGAAAAAAATTCACCTTTTCTATGCGGCAATTAGGATCACAACTATGATTGACGAAACGCCCCAAATTAGTTAAAGAGGGAGACACCCAGATAGTTAAAAGGGAGAGTGCCTTGGCTCATCCCCAGTATGGAGTTTATCAACATCTTCCTATTGGGAAAGACTTTTTCAAAGTTAAAGTAAGAAACTTTTATCAATATTAATTAAAGCAAAGAAGGAGACTATAGCAACGACAACCACTCAAAGATCCTTATGGCCTATGATACAAGGCTGAGCTTATGCTGTTTAGGCACAGAATGCCTAGACTATGAACTATGTGATCCAAGGTATGATTTCCTATGGGTTGTCAGTCTAGTTTCTTTTATTTTAGATGAAGAAGGTGAATAAATTAAAATGGTCTTTGAGCTTGCTACTTTGGAATGCCATGACACTTTTGCATGTACCTAGGTATCATTCATATGTACCAGAAAAGTGATACCTGTTCTCATAAGGCACGAGTGTTGATAGACCCGGGGTCTACACACTCTTTTGTCACATCACAATTCATAACGAAAAGAAGTGTCATGCCTGAGCCTCTTGATTTTATCCTAGCACTGTCCATTCCAACAGGGAATTCTGTGAGTACGGATTCGGTGTGCTGATTAGTCACCATCGCTATTGAAATCATGAGACAACGACTGATCTAATTATGCTAGATATGCAAGGATTCGATGTAATCCTTGGCATGGACTGGTTTTCCTAGCATTCTAATGTTGATTGTCTTAGGAAGATAGTCACTCTTCGTCCCAGGAAGGGTAAATCCTTCAAATTCTACGACAACGAACCAATCGTCACACCCTTCATATCCGCTCTACGAGCCGAATGATTACTAAACAAGGGATGTTGTGGGTATTTAGCATTCTTACAAGATCTGAAGGAAGAGAAAGTCAATCTTATTGATGTTCCTATAGTGTGCATATTTCCCGATGTGTTCCCTAAAGAATTATCGGGTTTGCCGTCGGATAGAGAGGTCAAGTTTGCAATAGATTTAGCTCTAGGCACAGAACCGGTGTCGAAAGCTCCGTAGCGCATGGCACCAACTGAATTGAAAGAACTTAAGGAACAGTTGTAAGAACTTCTTGATAAAGGATTTATTAGGCCTAGTGTTTCGCCATGGGGAGCACCCATGCTATTTTACAAGAAGGATGGATCTATGCGGCTTTGTATCGATTAGCTGTAATTGAATAAACTAACGATAAAGAACCAATACCCACTTCCACGAATCGACAATCTCTTCGATCAATTACAAGGAGCGAGATTCTTCTCCAAAATAGACTTAAGGTCCAGATACCAATAATGAAGGTGAAGGCTGAAGACATCCCGAAAATAACATTCCGTACGAGATATGGTCACTATGAGTTCCTAGTGATGCCATTCGAGTTGACAAACGCACTCGTGTCTTTTATGGACCTTATGAATAAAGTGTTCAAGCCTCACCTTGATTGGTGCATAATTGTCTTAAATGATGACATCCTCATCTATTCGAAGACGAGAGAAGAACACGAACAACATTTGCGCATAGCTTTACAAAAACTTCGCGATCACCAATTGTATGCAAAGCTAAGAAAATGTGAATTTTGGCTGGAGCAAGTGAGTTTTCTGGGACATGTCATTTCAAAAACAGGTATAAAATTGGACCTAGCCAAGATAGAAGCAATGATGAAGTGGGAGCAACTGAAAATCGTGACTAAAATTTGTAGCTTTCTGGGATTAGCCGGATACTACGGGAGATTCGTTGAAGGATTCTCCAAAATTGCTGGACCACTCATGCAGCTCATGAGAAAGAATGCTAAATTTGAGTGGACTGAAGTGTGTGAACAAAGCTTTCAGGAGCTTAAAAGAAGATTAACCTCTGCACTAGTACTAGCCATACCTACAGGCAGTGGAGGATTTGTGGTGTTCAGCGATGCATCGCACAGTGGTGTAGGTTGTGTGTTAAACCAGAATGAGAAAGTGATTGCCTAAGGTTCGTGGCAAATTAAAGATCACAAGAAAAATTATCCCACACATGACCTCAAACTAGCAACTATAAACTTTGCCTTGAAGATCTGGAGGCACTACCTCTACAGTGAAGCTTTCAAAATATTCACAGATCACAAAAGTCTTAAGTATTTGATTACCCAAAAGGTTCTGAATCTGAGGCAGAGGAGATGGGTGGAGTTTCTTAAAGGTTATGATTCCTCCATTCAGTACCATCTAGGGAAGGCCAACATAGTAGCAGATGCGCTGAGTAGAAAATCATCTGCCCAATTATCACACCTCATCACGAGAATACGCAGATGGCATTTACTTGAGAATTTGGCCTTAATTTATACAACGTTCAATGTGATGGATTCTAGAGCCTTAATGGCCAACATTGCTATTCGGTCAACTCTATACAATAAAATCCATAAACTGTAAGGGGCCGATGAAGAGCTTGGAACCATCAGATGGAAAATAGTCAAGGGAAAATGCCTGATTTCTCCATCAAAGAGGATGGATCATTAGTGTTTAGAGGCTGACTATACAAACTGGATAACGTCGACCTGCGACAGGCAATATTAGATGAAGCTCAAAAATCGATGTATGCTATCCACCCTGGGAGTACCAAGATGTACAAAGACCTCAAGAAGTGTTGCTAGTGGAAAGGATTAAAGAAGGAAGTCATAGAGTATGTAGCAAAATGTCTGGTTTGTCAGCAAGTGAAAGTCGATCATCGTCATCATTCAGGTCTATTACAGTCGTTGCCAATCCTTGAATGGAAATGGGAGCATATATCCATGAATTTTATCCTTGAATTGCCGAGAACACAGAAAGGATATAATGCCATTTGGGTAATCGTCGATCGATTAATCAAATCTGCCCATTTTCTACCCTACAGTACCTGGTATAAAACCAACAAGCTTGCAGAGGTGTACTTTAAAGAGATAGTTAGATTACATAGCATACCTACTAGCATCTTGTCAAACAGGGACCCGATGTATACATCACAATTCTGACAACGTTTCCAAGAGGGAATGGGGTCAAGGCTAGAATTTAGCTCGGCATTTCACCCCCAAGCTGACAGACAAACCGAAAGGGTGAATCAAGTGATTGAAGACATGCTCAGGGCTTGTATGCTAGATTTCCAAGGATCATGGGACAACCACTTGCCCTTGATCAAATTTGCATATAATAACAGTTATCAGGCAAGCATTAGAATGACTCCTTTTGAGGCACTCTATAGTCGACGATGTAAATCCCCGCTCAATTGGGAAGAGATTGGAGAACGAGTATTGCTAGGCCCTGATCGGTTGCTTATTATGTATTATAATTATATTAAATTCAAGTCTTAACCTATTTCAAGCGCACAATAGAAATTATAGAGCTAGTATAGGATCGATCCCACGAGGAAGTTCATCATCTAATTAATTCCTAGTTTATATCTTTTATCTAAATCCCTATCTTAAAAACTTTTATTTATCTTTAAGATTTCCTAATCAACTAGAGAAATATGAATAAAAGAATGGGTTATTAAACTAAAGTGCATAAAAATAAATCTACTCCTCCTTCTTCAGATTAAGGTCGTCAATCTTAATCTTCAGCTTTCAGATATTTATGAAAATAAATAGTAACATTACACCATATTTCTAGTCTCCTAGCATTGGTTGTCAATCAAGTCTAAGATCCTATCAATAAAGATTTAATCTAATCAACAATCAAACAAAAATTTGGGCGTCAATCAAACTCTAGAAAATTGAAGATGGAAAGTAAAAACCGTTATACTAATCTGCAAATTTTAACCTGAGTCGTCAATTCAAATTAAAACTTGGAGATATTTACAAAGTAAACAAAATCTAAACTAGAAAGCAAAGTAAAATATATCCTTCACCCCTCAGCTGCAGTCGTCAATTGCTCCTAAGAAATTACATATATCTACACTAATCTTCAGCACTAAATTGCAGTCGTCAATTGCTCTTGAGAAACCTCTGATATCTAATCTACTCTAACTATGTTATACAACTTTGATCGGAAGAAAATCGAACCTCATGCGTCAATTGATGCTGAAATTCTTCGATGGTTATTCCTACGCCGAGCCCTCTTATTTATAGATCATAAGGGGTCGGTTTACAAAAATCTAGTTCTAATAAAAGAAACTACTAAAAACAAAAGATTTCTAATATAACTCTAATTCCTAATTTTATCCTTCCTTGCTTTCCTTAGTTGATGCGCTTCTGGATTGTTCTTTATTGAGCAGCAGTAGAGTCCTTCTGATTAGATCTTTATCAAACTTCTCAGATCCATGATTCACCAGACTTCTAATTGCAAGAGTCTTCTAATTCTAGATATGGCGGTCTTAAACTCTCACGTAATCCGCAACAGCAGTGTGCAGTAGAAAGCTTCTAGTTTTATGAAATTGTAAATAATGATTTCTTTCTTTTTCTTTCTGGAAAATCGTAATTCACGATTTTCTATTTTCAGTAGGTTTTCAATTAACAATTTCTTATTTTGGATTGATTGGTTTCTTCTTTTTTCGCTTTTTGAAGAATTGTCTTTTGAATAATTACGATTTTTCAGCCTTCCTGTTATTGGCGAATCATCTTTAACCCTTAATCATATTTTTACTGCTTTTTGAGTTCATTTTGAGAAGGATTAACACTTAGGCTCTAATTTACTGCTTATCTTTAATATCTGCACATTAGTAACTCATGAGTAGCAAACTAAGTCCTAGCATCACTAAGTTAAGGGTGATAAAATGGTAAATTATGTGACTGATTAGGCCCAAAGCTTATCGAAAGAGCGAATGACGCCATCCAAACCAATCGTCAAAGTTTAAAAGTCGCTCAAAGCCGGCAGAAGAGCTATGCCAACCTCAAGAGAACAAATGTCGAGTTTCAGGTAAACTCTATTGAAGGATTTGATTATTTTACTCTTTCAGTCAGTGGTACATAATACTAACACGCGCATTCATTTCAGAATGGGGACAACGTTTTCATCAAAATTTTATCGACCAAAGGCGTAATGGGTTTCGGGAAACATGGGAATTAAGTCTGAGCTATGTTGGGCCTTTTGAAATATTAGGTCGAGTCGGCGAAGTGGCATATTGGATCGCTTTGCCTCTACAACTGTCAACTATGCACAACGTGTTCCATGTATCAAATGTTGCGGAAATATGTGAAGGACCCGACGCACGTGTTGCACTATTAGCTGATCGAAATCCAAGAGGATTTGACCGTGACCGAAGAACTGATTCAAATTTTGGACTACAATGAAAAAATATTAAGGACCAAGCGGATCCCACTTATTTTAGTATAGTGGTGAAACCATTCTACAACCGAAGCCAGTTGGGATCGAAAAGCAGAGCTTCGCGATCAATATCCGAATCTTTTCGATTGAATCAGTTAAATATAACCGTACTTGTATCTTAAGGATTATAAATGGTTTCCTTGTATGTCGGGAAATGGGAGATTTTATTCTTTTTTTTGTAAGCCCTCACTTAACTCACAATGGGTGAGAACTATTATCATTCCATATACTGCAGCAAAAATTGGACTTGATTCAAGATTCAGAAATCTTATTACAATGCATCACCTTTCAACATATTATATTGACAATAATGTAGAGTAAGAGGATGCCTTAGTAAACTTAAATTAACTCTAAAATATCACCGGAGGCAGGTAATGTGAAAGCCTAAGAATTAAGAGGTTGGGGTGATGTTAAATGAGGCTAATTAATTGTGAATACTCATATTACAGCTGAAGGAGGGCAATTAAAACCAAATGGAGGTTTGAACCACTCGCTCGAGCGAGATTAGAAACTTGCTAGAGCGATCCCATCAGAATCCCAGGCTTGCTCGAGTAACTCTAGACCTAGCTCGAGTGAGAATTTCGGCCATGCCTTCTTAAAGAGACCTCACTTGAGCGAGTTTCACTTCTAGCTCGAGCGACTGATGCCTTATATAAAAGGGGTGGAAACCCTAAAGGTCTATTTTGTCACGATTCAACCCATTCAAACCCCATTTTCTTTCCCTCTCCCATGAGAGAAAAACTCCATTGCTCCTTAAACACCCGATTTCACTTCTAGTTCGCACAAGATTTGTCGAATTTGACTCCTACATCCCATGCATGTCCGTCTACGACCACGAGATTTCATGAATCTTCTTCCCAAGCCAAGGTAACTTCTAGAAATAGTTCTATTTCATATTTTCTCATGTGCTATGGCTTTTAAAAAGAAATCCACTTTTAAATCACCGACCTCGAAAGCCCAATCTTCCAAACGTTCGAAGAACGATCCTCCACCAATCTAGGAACAACCTATCCCATGGTGGAACGCGAAGGCTTTAGAGCTAGCATGGTCTTTCAACTAAGAGTTATACATCGATGAGGACACCACCTCTTGGTCGATCGATTATCTTAGGCAAGCAAGGTTAGAGGTCTTGCTTCGACAATTCCATGCACACTACTACCCACAGCTCGTCAAGCTTTTCTTTAAAAATCTACGAGTCAGAGTAGACGACCACGCGAGAAAATTAACTGCCGTAATCGATGGCCGAACATTTCACATCAATGTCCTCGATATTGTAAAAGCCATGGGTTGTCGCACCGATTTTATTCAAAACCAGAGCTTGTTACCCCCACACCCTAGAGATGTACCGTTTCATCGCATCGCCAACAAATTGGTTGATGGTGAACACGGTTCTGATAAATCTGTGAGGAGAGCCCAATTGTCGGCTAAAATGTTGCCATTGGATGACGTGTTTAGGACAAATTTGTACCCCCTCAAACATGAACAAGAGAGAAGAGATACTCTTCTTCAAGCCTTATTTTTGATGCATGAAGGCCGATGGTTCAATGCACCCCGTGTTCAATGACATCATGTATGCCCATGAACAGATGTTGAACACCAACCCCAAATCGCTACACTCGATGCCGTACTCTCGTCTCATCTCCTAACTCCTGAAGGGACATGAAGACACTGAAAATGATAACCCCTATGAGGTAGTGGCCAATGAGGAAAAATGCACTGATAACGTTCACATGTGGACCATGTGTGACTGGTGTTTAAGCCTCAAGAAATTGAGGATCAGTGTACAGAACCGACGCCTTCAACGGTTAGCTGAGGGTGCTGAACAAGGATCAGAACAGCTTGCCCCTTTGGCTAAAGGTGCTCAGCAAGGTGGATACCGAGTCCATACTAAGGATTACATCGAATCCTTGCATATCTAGCAGAATCAGATCAGCCGTTGTCTCATGATTTTCAATAGCGACGATGACTGATTAGCACACAGTATCCGTACTCACAGAATTCCTTGTTTGAATGGGCACTGCTAGGATAAAATCAAGAGGCTCAGCCATGACACTTAATTCAGTTGTAAATTGCGGTGTGACAAAAGAGAGTGTAGACCCCAGGTCTATAACACTCATGAAAGATTTAAAGTCACTCAAAGCCGGCAGAAGAGCTATGCCAACCTTAAGAGAACAAATGTCGAGTTTCAGGTAAACTCTATTGAGGGATTTGATTATTTTACTCTTTCAGTCTTCGGTACATCATACTAACACGTGCATTCATTTCAGAATGGGGACCATGTTTTCATCAAAATTTCATAAACCAAAGGCGTAATGCGTTTTGGGAAACATGGGAAGTTAAGTTCGCACTACGTTGGGCCTTTCGAAATATTAGGCTGAGTCGGCGAAGTGGCATATCAGATCGCTTTGCCTCTGCAACTGTCAACTGTGCACGTGTAACATGTATCAATGTTGCGGAAATATGTGAAGGACCTGACGCACGTGTTGGACTATCAGCCGATCGAAATCTAAGAGGATCTGATCGTGATCGAAGAACCAATTCAGATTTTTGATCGCAAGGAAAAAATATTTAGGACCAAGCGGATCCCACTCATTTTAGTACAGTGGCGAAACCATTCTACAACCGAAGCCAGTTGGAAATGAAAAGCAGAGCTCTACGATCAATATTTGAATCTTTTTTATTGAATCAGTAAAATATAATCATACTTGTATCCTAAGGATTAGAAATGGTTTCCTTGTATATCGGGAAATGCAAGATTTTCTTCTTTTTGTAAGCCCTCACTTAACTCACAATGGGTGAGAACTGCACTCATTCCATATACTGTAACAAAAATTGGACTTGATTCAAGCTTCAAAAATCTTGTTACAATGCATCACCTTTCAATATATTATATAGACAATAATGTAGAGTAAGAGGATGCCTTAGTGAACGTAAATTAACTCTAAAATGTCACCGGAGGTAGGTAATGTGAAAGCCTAAGAATTAAGAGGTTGGGGTGATGTTAAATGAGGCTAATTAATTGTGAAAACTCATACTACAACTGAAGGAGGGGAGTCAAAACCAAACGGAGGTCTGAACCACTCGCTTGAGCGAGATTAGAAACTCGCTGGAGGGACTTGTTGGTTTACTACCCAGGTGCTTGCTGCAGTTATTAAAGTGATGAAATGGTAAAAGTTAGAAGACAAAGGTGGAGTGAAATGGCTATGAAATCACCAACCTAGAGTACACACAGCCTACAAGATACATGGCTATTGTAGCAAGTTTTAAGTAAGTAAGAGTTTGTGCCACAGAGAAATTGATTTAGAACCCAAAATGGGCTATAATAGTAGGCCTCCAGATCTGGCAATCCTAAAGAAAGGGAGTTGGGGGTCACAACTACACTAAATTGCCTACTAAAAAGAAAAGAAATAAAGTCCAGTCTTATCCTAAGAAAGGGTTATGAAGAAAGATGGTGGTGGTGTGTTAAAATAAAGATAAAATGGTGGGAAGTAAACTACTAGGCCAAATTCATATCAGTTTTGTAACTCAGATCTAGATCTACTTCTGTAGGAATCCTTGCTGATATGCTATCAAAAACCTCAGCAAGGAAGAAGAATCTAACTCACTCTTGTGATATAGCCTGATCCCTTAAGGCTATAACCTGACCACTTTAATGGGCACATACTATCCAATAGGGAGGATTACAGCACAAGAAGAAAATCAGAAAACCAATTTGATCAAATGGAGTAGATTGATCTCAAGGCTATAACCTGTCCACTCAAATGGTCACAGATTATCCAATAGATGTCCTCCACCCAACTGATCAAATCAAAATATTAAAACTATTGTAGTCACTATGTTTGCCAGGCTACAAGCTCCCTAGATCTGTTACAGATTTGGCAGGCATTCATAGGAATTTCAACCCATAAGAAACTTAAATGCAGCTGATCATTACTGCTAAAGGCCTGTAATGACTTAGCCCTCAAGTCTATAATCACTACAGACAAAGTCAGATCTAACATCTGATATTGGTCAAGTAACACAGAGGGGAGCCAGTTCCTGCAACAACCTCTCACCAGGCTACAAGCTCAAGTGCAAAGGAGAAGAATTCTTCTCAGATATGGACTTGGAATCACCCTAGGGCTATAGTCTATCCACTTGAATGGTCGTAGGCTATCCACAGAGGTTATCATCACCACAGAGGTCTGAGAAGAAATATGTAAACTGCTGCTGCCACCATGGTCCCAGAGCTACAAGCTCAAGCTTCCATGGGCCTTTCAATAAGTCAAAATCCTAAATATATGCTATAGCCTGAACAAAATTATGGGCAAATAGGAAAATAATAGATTGAATGAACATTTAAAGTGTAAATTCTATTGATCAACATTACCTACAATATAATTTCTCAAGGCAGTAGCCTTGTACACAACTGCTCAACCAAAGATCCCAAAGATTACATGACCCATTACAAAACTAAATAAAACTACACCTAACTGCTTACAAAAGATTTAGTCAACAAGTGCTGGGCTAAGAGATAAGAAAAATGAGAAAAAGAAATGATCAAACCCTAACCTTAGCCTGCTCGAGCTCACAGCCCACAGAGGTTGAAGGAGAGATCTTATTCTAAGTTACAAGTGCAGCTTATATACTCAGTCCCTAATGCCTTGGCTCAGAGAAGAGTAAACCCTATTTTTTCTAGCAAATGTGGCACTGTTACAACCCTTGGATGCCTTGGGATGTGTGCCTCAAGATTAGGGCCTCGTGATGTGTGCTCTAGACCTGAGGAAATACCTAAAGGTCCCTAGAGTTAAGATTGAGAAGTGGGTAGCCCGAGCTTCGTGGGGCTGGCTTTGGCTCATTAATTCACTCACGCAGTAGCTGCATGCCTCGCGAGGTAGGAATTTGGCTTGGGAGGTTGTTCACTTGTGCAAGTGGACTTCGCATTATCACGCAGCTGCTCTGGCTTTGAATGCACTCGCATAGTAGGGCTTCAAAATTTCCTGTCGCGAGGTACTCGCGTAGATGCCTTTACATCTCACTCGGTACAGGGTTAAGCTTCTAGGCGTGTGAGAGCTACGCGAGATAGTTTCTGGGTGTCTCTCTCTTTCACTAAAGTGCGCGACTGCTATGTGAGGGACTGATCTGTGGTAATCCCTTCACTAAGCTGCGTGAGCTCTAGTGTGCTGCATGTGTCATGCACGCAAGAAGACTTTATTAGTGAATTTAAACATGAGGCAACACCTCAACTATGCGAGATATGTCATTTGTTCCTCTGCTGCTATGCACATGCTTCTGTTGCAGCTTTCTCCCACTCTCATCTATACTTCTTTCATCTGTTAGACTTCCTTGGACTATCATGGTATGTAAAATAGTCACTATGGTGTGTACCACCATAGTGTTCCATCAATCTCTAGCTCAACTGTCATCCTTGGCTTGAATTCTCTCTCTTCTTGACACCAAAGGAATGAACTTTGTGTTAAGCTGCATAAGTTATTATTAGTCTACAAAATGAGCTAAACAAGAGTTATTAGTCACCTTTAAAGTCCAGCAAAGGCTAGGTTAAGAGGTGAAAAGTGATACTTTTTAGTGAATAACACACCCCCAAACTTAATCTTTGCTAGTCCCTGAACAAAGAAAAATTTAAATAGCTACTCTAAGAATGTAAATGCCACTTTCGTAGGGAGCACAGATGCATTTAGCTTATGCATCAAGCCTTTTAAACCCCTAGGTGATCCCTAGTGGAGTAGTGAAGTCTCCTGAGAGTTTTCGGTGAAGGTACCCACAAACTTCTTCAATGAAACAGTTAACAAAAGTGCAAAATTGTCAAGTCAGTTGTCAATACTCAGAGCATCAGTTCACCTTTGATTCAAAATAAGAGGAATTTAAACAAAGGATATGCACAGACATTTAATCATTAAAACTTTTGCATATATGCACACCATTTCCAATTAGCTTACAACAAGAGAAACAACACATGTAGGTTAGTACTGAACTCACCATCAATTCAAAATTAGGTTTTAGACAATGCCCAATATATTCAATAACAGACCCAATGCTTACCAGGGCAGTCTCTCACAAAGAACTTTGAGGGTTTTCATTTTCTCACAAGCTCAAGAACAGTTACAATCCCCAAATGGGTCTGCAAGCATGAGCATAGGCAAAGCTCTTAAATTCTGGCATCATTGGCTATTCCTCACCATAGATTGGACAACTCCTCATCTCCACATAACAACTCATTCAACTTAGGATCACAAGGTCTTATGATTGGGTTGTAATGTGGCTTATGGGTGTAGGTTATAAAGAATGGAAGGGTGAAAAGGATGCAAAATTGAGAAATAAGTAGGTGAAGGAGGTGATTCATGACTTCTCTCTCTTTAGTTCAACACATTTCATCTTCTATGACATTTTTCAGACTTGAAGTGGCCAGCTTCTCCTCTTCTTTTTTTAATTTTTTCAATGAAAATTTTCTCTTGACTCCTCTCTCTTCCCTTTCATTATTCTTTTTCAATTTTTCTTTAAGATAATTTTTTTTTTTTTTTGTTTTTTTATTTTTTTTTTTCTGAAATGCCACCCTCTCCCCAACTGCTACACTGCTATCCTCTTCTTGTGTTTCTTCTCCATTCACTCAATGTTGACCTTAGCTTGTCCATATTTAACTCCTTCTCCTTTAACTTTTGAATTCTCAGAGTGGGGGTAGGTTTAAATCAGGTCCATAGGTTCAGGTACAACTACTCAGGTGTATTTTGAAGAAAATTAGAAATTAAGGCTCAAAAGGTGTATACACAAGGGCAGTTTACTAGGTTTGGTATGTTTAAGCTCAAACTGTCCAAGAGAAGGCCTTGATCCTTTCCTAAATGTCATGGATACTGTCAGCTATTTCAACTTGGAGATGCCTAACTTCTAGTGAGGACATTGACTCAGCTACCTTAGAGTAGAAAGGATTGCCTAATACACTCCTCAAAGGAAAGAAAAAAATATTTTGTAGGCCTAAATCTCACTAGGTATGGCCTTCATTGAACTCTTAGGCATGCCCTGACCTTTTTCTCTCTTTACTGGTTCACTAAGTACTGACACAAGTGAATTTTCTTGGTGTTCACCTCATGGAAATGTTAAAATTTAAAAGTTTTTAATGCCTAGATGTCTGTAAAAAGTTTTACATTTCGTCATTTTCAGAGTTTCTTAGGTGATCACAACTCTATATCTATCTTACTCACTTGATTCTGCTGCACTTAGGTTAACTATATCATTGGCAGACCTTGTCACACCCCCAAACCTATGAGGAGCAGTGTCCTCACTGATTCAAAGATGAAAGGGCATGTGCAATAGGGATCAAACACAAAATAAAGTAAGTAAAAGCATTAAATAAGGCACACAGAAACAACTAAAAATAAACTAACAGATATAAAGATAGAAAGTGAACCAAACAAAATATAACAAAAATAAATTTCATTTATACACAAAAAATTGTACAATGTAACGGAAAAGAACTACACAAAAATAATGCAAAGACATTCTAACTAACTACAGGTGCATATCTAGACATCCTAGTTATCCGCTGGCTCAGTCTTGACTTGGGGTCCTTTTCCTTTTTCTTTCTTCTTCTCCATAGTAGCAGCAATTGAACTGGCAAGAGGGGTAGTCTCAGCTGCGTGTGTAGGAACTCTGCCAATTAGTTCAGCAACTCTTCTTTCAAGGATTTCTGCCTTCTTTTCAGCAAACAGAGTTCGAGTTTCATAGAGTTCCTTGGTGGCCTTTGCAACATCTTTGGAGGCAGCTAACCTTTTCTCTAGACCATCTGCTCTCAGCTTCTCAATTGCTGCTATATGCTTTTCTGCTTCATATTGAATCAAGATTCTACCCCACCCTTTTGATATATCCAGCAGTTGAACTCTGTGATCCAACTCCATTCGACTGATTTTCTCTTCATAACGCTGTCTGATGGATTTTCTAATGGTAGCCATGCCTTTGATGACATCCTTTTTCAGGTATGGGTTCTTTTACATGGCATGGAGGAGAGTGGAGTATGGAGGAATGGAAAAGGATGAGACAGGTAGGATGGGCTGCTCATTACTGAAGGAAGGGCCAGCCAGCAAGGGAGAGGGGATGGATGATGGCATGGGTGGATGGAAGTAGAGGGAATGGGCTGAGGGAATTCCAATTCAGGCTCAGGTTGGGGTTCTGTTTGGGTTGGTGTTGAGGAGGTGGATATTAAGTCCTCCACATTTGTTGTAGCATCAGAGGTTGATACAACAGGTGGGATATCAGGTAGGGGAATAATGGGCAACTGGATAAGTATAGGTTCAGGTTCAGGTTCAGGTTCAAGTTCAAGGTCAGTTTGTGTGGAGGCATTAGTAAATGTAGTTGGAGGGATAATGGGAACAAGTTCAATGGGTGTAGGTGTGGTTACAACTAGGGTTGAGGGTTAGGTTAAAAGGGACAATGTGGGTTGGATGGCTTGTAGGCTAGTATGGATTAAGGTATGGTTTTGGAGGTCAGGGCATGAAGGTTGGCCAAAATGGATGATCGGGTTTAGGAGTTGGCCAACACTTGGGTTTGAAAGGAGAGTAATAGGTTGAAGATTTGGAATAGGAATTTAGGGGTGATAGGTGGAATTGGTTGAAATGGGGAAGTGGATGCATGAGTGAAGGTGGAGGGTTGTGGAGATGGAGGTGTAAGGGCAAATTGATGGGGTTGTGGTGAATCTAGAGGAGGGGGAAAATGTGGAGGGTGAGGGGGGTCTGGGAGAGGGGTAAACTCATAGTTGATGTCCCCTATGATAGAGGACATCATGGCTGAGTATTCCTCTTCTGAAAAAGTGATTTGGTCATGGGTAGGTGAAAATGGGAAGGATTAGCCTAAAGGCTCACAGGTAATAGCTTCAAAAGGTGTGGAGGTTTCAATGGGCTGAGAGGGGATAGCTGAAGAGCTGTGAGGGATTTCAAGGGTGTGAGTCTCAGGGTAAGAGGCTTGGGCTGCTGAGGGTGGTGGGAGGTGAATGGTTGGGTCCGGGATAGTTGTGGTTTTAGGAATTAGGGTGGATTGGGAGATATAGGTGGGTTAGGGCTCTTTGTGGACTTTGGTTAACCTTCTTTTCTTTTTGTAGGTGGTTAGCATAAGTGGGCATGTGGGAGGTAATGGTATGGCCTCATCAAATGTGGTATGGATGGATGGGCTTGGTGTGGCTGATGTGATGGGTGGGGGTACAGTTAAGGTAGAAGTAGGTATGGTGACTGTGGTAGTTGGTAGAATGGACTGGGGTGAAGGTAATGGGACTCTGGGAGGTTGTGAGACTAGGGTTGAGGGAGTAGTGGCTGGTATGGAAGTTGAAGGGGTGGCTAAAGAGGTAATGGCTTCAGATGTGGAGGTGGTGCTGGCTGGAACACTCGAATTGGCTGCAAGAGAGGGCAGTAGAGCTTGCAGCCACAGAGACAGTAACAGCAGCAACATCAGCATCTGCTTCTTGAATTATAGGGGCTGCTGGAGCTAATAGATCTGCCTTCTTCTTCTTCTTCTCAATTAGAGTGCGATCCCTTATTATTTCTTTCCACATTTTTTGGGAGCCAAGGGGACGGTCTTCTCATCCATTTGAACTTGGTACCCCCCAACTTCAGTAAGGCTGTAATGAGCCTGCAGTAGGGAAGTGAGTGGGGTTTCTTCTTGGTCTTCACCTTTTCATGAATATCTTTTATCCCTTCAAAGATCAACTTGGCAGCATCCAAGTAGTGATTCATGTGGAATGAGTAGAGGGCATCCACAATGAGAGACCTCCTCTCCTGCTCATGGCCAGAGCAATATACATTCTTCCTCAACACCTCATCCATAAATCTGAGGTTTGTGTACAGATTCCTCTTCCTGATTGAGACTCCTGAGGCTGTGACCCCTCCAGTCAGCTCCTTGGCTATCTCTGGAATGGTAGCTGTTAAAGGGAGACTCAAGTCACACTCAGGGATATACTTGGCTGGTATCCTAAGTATTTATGCTATTACAGCTTGGTTGAAAAGCATTTCAAATTTGTCAATCAACACCAGCAATGTTGGATTCCCATCATCCCCAATCTTTATTCTGATATTTTGATAAAATAGCTGCACTAGTCTAGGGAAGACTAGCTACAATGGGGGCCTCAACAAGGGCAATAGAGTTGCCTTGATCAGGTACGCAATGGAGGCTGATGTCTCTGGCAGCTGCACATTCTTCCAAAATAATTCTAAAAAGGTGGTCAACAACCACATTCTCAACTCCCTTTTTATCCTTGATCTCAAGATCAAACTCCTATAACAGGAGGATCCATCTGATCAACCTTGGCTTGACATCCTTCTTAGCCAATAGGAATTTCAGGGCTAAGTGATAAGTGGAAACAACAATTTTAGACCCAAGTAAGTAGGGTCTAAACTTGTCTACAACAAACACAATAGCTAGCTGCTCCTTCTTAGTAGTGGCGTAGTTGAGCTGAGCTTCAACTAGTAATTTGTTGGCATAATAGATCACTGCAGGCAACTTGTCTTTCCTCTGTTGTAAGACAGCACCTATGGCCAAGTCTGATGCATCACACATCAGTTCAAAGGAGAGTGAGTAATTTGGGGCTTGGATAATAGGAGCAGTGGTAAGGCACTTTTTCAAGACCTCAAAGGCCTCAAGGCACTCTTCAGAGAAGTCAAATGGCACATCCTGACAGAGTAGGTGGCACAATGGCTTTGAAATTTTGCTGAAGTTCTTAATGAACCTCCTGTAGAATCTAGCATATCTTAAGAATGATCTGATTTGTTTGACAGTCCTGGGTAGGGGCAGGTGTGAAATCTGATCCACTTTAGCCTTGTCAACCTCTATACCTTTGTGGGAGATCACATGGCCCAACACAATTCCTTGTGTTACCATAAAGTGGCTCTTTTCCTAGTTCAAGACCAAATTGGTCTCCTCACATCTTCGTAAAACCAAGTTAAGGTGACTCAAGCACTGACTAAAGCTATCCCCATAAACTGAGAAATCATCTATGAAGATTTCCAAAACTTGTCAATCATATCAGAAAAAATTGCATACATGCACCTCTGAAATGTGGCTGGGTCATTGCACAGTCCAAAAGACATCCTTCTATAAGCAAAGGTGCCAAAAGGACATGTGAAAGTAGTTTTTTCTTGATCTTGAGGATACACAGGGATTTGGTTATACCCTGAGTATCCATTAAGAAAGTAGTAAAATGCCTTCCCAGCTAGCTTATCTAGAATTTGGTCAATGAAAGGGAGGGAGAAGTGGTCTTTCCTGGTTTTGGAGTTGAGTTTTCTATAATTAATGCAAACTCTCTAGCCAGTGGTCTCCCTGGTTGGCATCAACTCCCTAGAATCAGTAGTGATAACTGTTATGCCTGGCTTTTTAGGAACCACCTAGATAGGTGATACCCATTCAGAATCTGAAATGGGATAAATTACCCCTGCATCCAACAGTTTCACTACCTCTTTCAAGACCACCTCCTGTATGTGAGGATTAAGCTTCCTCTGCATCTCCCTAGAGGGTTTTGCACCCTCATCCGGGTGAATTCTGTGCATGCAAACTGAGGCGTCAATGCCTCCAAGATCAGCTATTGTCCACCCCATTGCTTTCTTGTGCTTCTTAAGAATACTCAATAATTCCTCCTCCTGCTCACTAGTGAGAGAGGAGGAGATAATCACTGGAAGCTTGCTGTCTTACCCCAAGAAGGCATATTTTAATGTGGCTGGAAGCTGTTTCAGCTCTAGCTCAGGGGGACTTTCGATGGAACGCAACAAATGTGCCTTAGTGGTTTGAGGAAGGGGCAGCAATATAGGTTTTCAGCTAGAATGCTGCACTAGACCCACAAAAGACTCTATTTTTGTGATGTCTTCTGTCATGAGAACTTGGGCCTCCTTCTCAACCATACACCAAATATTTTCTAGGTCATCAACAACATTATCCCAATCCAGCAGATTAGATAATTTCTCTTTCACAAGGCCATCTAGTACATCTATTGCATAGCAATCCTCAATGTCCATCTGAGGTTCCCTTGTAGCATTGAACACATTCAATTGGGCCTTCATGTTCCCAAAGGTCACCTCCATCACCCCTAACCTGCATTGTATGTAAGCATTTGTAGTGGCCAAGAATGGCCTTCCAAGGATGACAGGAATTGGAGCTTTCCTTTTGTAAGGGTCCAAGTCCAAAATAAGGAAATCAGTAGGACAGTAGAACTTGTCCACCCCCACCAAAACATCCTCCACCACACCAACAGGTCTCCTCTCAGACCTATCAGCCAATTGGAGCACAACTGATGTGGATTTCAGCTCCCTCAACCCTAGCTCCTCATACACAGAATATGGGAGCAAGTTCACACTGGCCCCTAAGTCCAAGAGGGCTTTACCAATAGTGTGGTTTCTAATTATGCAGGGGATAGTAGGTACCTCTGGGTCTTGTAATTTCTCAGGTGTGGCAATGGATAGAACTGACTCAACATGCTCAACAGTAAAAACCTTTTTGAACAACTGCACCCTTGCCTATCTTTTCTGTGTGCAGAGGTGCTTCAAGAATTTAGCATAGATAGGGACCTATTTTATGGCATCAAGCAAGGGCAAATTGATCTTGATCTGCTTGAAGGTCTCCATCATTTCCTCCATCTGAGCATTCCCCTTATCAAAAGGAGATGGGCCAACTAATGCATAAGGAAATGGCAGCTGTGGGACTGCTGGTGCCACAGCTATATGCCTAACCACATCATGGTCAAATTATTTTTATTTTTTTCTTTTTTCTTTCTTTATTATTTGTTGTTGGGGCTCAACATCAGCCCCATTATTTTGCCCTTGCTGATCCACAGCAGGGGATGACTTCTTTAGTTCTTCACCACTCACATTCTTTTTATTTTCACTCTCTATGACCTCCTCAGTTGCCCTGCCCACTAAATTATCAACCACTCTGGCACTCCTCAGGGTAGTGATTGCATTAGCCTCCTCATGGATAGAGGATGCTTCTCCAATCATGTACTGTCCTTTAAGGTTGGCCAAGGGCTGACTAGGCAACCTGCCCTCCTCTCTTTTGTTCAAAGCATTAAAGAATTGACCCAGCTGGTCCTCTATTTTTTGCCAATGAGAGTTCACAGTTTGGACTAAGTTCCCCAAATTCTGCATAGATGCCAACATTTGCTCTTCAAAGGAAGAGGATCTGGGCTACTGTGGGGGCAACACCAACTGATTGGGCTGTGGTGTAGGCAACTGAAAATTCTGTCTTGGTGGGCATCCATGGTTAAATTGGTGCTGAGGTCTGTATGGAGCTGCCAACTGCTACTGGAGTTGACTCAAATTTGGGTGGTTTCTCCATGTGTACCCAGCAGGTTGCTACCCATATGCTTGGGCAGCATTGGCATAGTCCATAACTAAATAAGGGAATTAGTTGGCTGATGAAAAATCTTAGAGTAAATGTGTGAGAGATTGGCATATCAGACATGCCTCCTCCACCTGTGCAACCATCCTAGGCTGCATCACATTCATCAATTTGTCAAACTTTAAGCTCAGATTATCCACCTTCCTTTCCAACTCACTTTGCACCTTAACTTTATACATTCCACCCTAGGGGTGGTCTCTTTCACCAATTTAGCAGGGGTCTGGCTGTCATTGCGAGACAGTGGCTCCTACTGCATGGAATTTTTTCCTATGATGTCAAATAGCTCCCAAGCCTCATTAGCTATCTTGTGGAGGTAACTACCATCACATAAGACATCCACCGTATCCCTACTCTTGGGATTAATTCCCTGGTCAAAGACTTGCACCAGTTGCCACTGTGGAATTTGATGGTGGGGACATTGTTTTAACATCTCTTGAAATCTCTCCCATGCCTCATAAAAATCCTCAGTTGAGGACTGAGTAAATGATAAAATGTTTGTCCTCATCTGGCTGGTTTTATTCACGGAAAAGAATTTAGCCAAAAATTGGCTTTGGAGGTCACTCCATGTCTGAATGCTATTGGCTGGGAGCTTAGAGAGCCAGGTGCTGGCTTTGTCCTTTAGGCCTTGTTTGATAACATGGAAATGTAATTTCATTGTGAAAATGAAATTTAGTTTCCAATTGTTATTGTTTGATAGCTATTTAAGGAGTTGGAAATGAAATTAAGTTGCCTCGCATGGAAATTGAATTTTCATACACCAAATTATTTTAGGAGGAAATCATTTCAACCTTTTAACTAGCTGAAATTGAGTTTCCTACTAACAAAATAATAATTTTTTGTTATTGCAAATCTAAAGTTACTTGTAAAAAATCTAAAAATAAAAAAAATTATTTTTTAACTATTAAAAAGTAACTTCAAATCTATGACCATCATACCAGCACGATCATTATGACCACCACATTATCTACATCATACTCTTTTCAGCTAATATTTGACTTTGGTCAAAGTTTGAATTTTAATCAAACTTTAATTGGATTTATAAGCTATATAAAATTTTGACTTTTGATCAAACTTTGACTACTGAAACATGATAATAAGTTGCTAGTTAGAAATATATTATCAAATTTTTAGGAGTCAAAGGTTGACTTTAAGGTCAAACTTTGACTTTTAATTAAAATTTTACTTTTTTATTAAACTTTGACTCCAATAATTTGATGGCCAAAAAAGGATACTGCTACGTTAATGTATAATTTGATATTAAATTCTCACCTGTATTAGTAAATAGTTTGACCTTTAGTCAAAATTTGACTTTTGGTCAAACTTTGACTTTTACACAATTTATTTTAAGTCAAACTCGAAACCTGCTTATAATTATTTGTATTTTGGTAATGTAAATTTTTATCTATCAAAGTTTAATATTTGGTCAAACTTTGACTTTTAAACACAATTTGATTTTTTTGAACTTTTGTATTCCTAATGAGATTATTATTTTTTTAATTTATTACTTTGTAGTACATTACCAAATTTTATTTTACTTTTTTTTACATTTGGTCAAAGTTTGACTTTTAAAAAAATTGATATTTAGTCAAAATTTTTACTAGTGTAACCTAACGATGGATACAAATATTATTATATTAATTTATAGGTTCGCAGTAGATTATCGAATTTTTTATTGGTCAAAAAGTTAAAAATTTTGGTCAAAGTTTAACATTTTTAAAAATTTGAATTTCCTTTGAAGTTTAAAAATTGAATTTTGTTTCAGCATGTAACCTTATAGTACATTCTAGCATTTACCATATAACTTTGTACTTTAGTCTTAAAATCTTTTATTAAAAAAAGTTTTACATTTGGTCAAAGTTTGACTTTTATTAAAAGTGGATATTTGATCAAATTTTGACTAGTGTAACCTAACGATGTATATGAATACTATTATATTAATTTGTAGTTGGACTTTTGTAACTTGTTGGTACATTGCCAAATTTTCTCTTGGTCAAAGTTAAAATTTTAGTCAATGTTTGACTTTTATAAAAATTTAATTTCATTTCATTGTATAAACTTACATTAGCTACTAGTATTTACAACTTTGTTATTTAACTTTACATATTTTTTTTATCAAAATTTTAAGTTTGGTTAAAGTTTGACCTTTTATTTGAATTTGACCTTTCAAATTCTGATTTATGTAACTTAGTAATAAATAGTGATTAATATGGTATTAATTTATAACGTAATAGAATATCATTAAAAAAATTATTTGTTAATATTTGACTTTAATTATGATTTTAATAATAAATTATCAAAACTTAAAAACTCATTTTCAAATTCATTTTTAAAGATACTAATTAAACAAGAGAAATCAATTTCCAATGAAATTCATTTCTCAAACACACTAATCAAACAGTGGAAAATCTATTTCTAGAGGAAATCATTTCCCAAGAAATCATCTAAGAAATTGATTTCATTTCCTCTTTAGAGTTTCATTGCTATCAAACAGGGCCTTAGGGAAAAAGGAAAAAGTCCCAATTTAGTGGCTTCAGGTCCCAGGCCAGCAATATTGAAAGTGGTGCAAAGTGTCAAAAATTGGTTAATATGCTTGTAAGGATCTTCCATATGAGCCCATGGAAAGATGGCAGCATGTTAATGGTGAAGGACTTGATTTCATAGTTTCCCTCAACTGAAGGGAATTGTATGCAAAAGGGAGATGTGTAATCCCCAGGTGCACTGTATCCTTCAGGGTTCTTTGCCTCTCAACCATGACAGCTGGCTTAGTTTCAATAGTAGGGCCTTTTGTGGTGTTTCTTGGTCTAAGGACCCTTTCAACCTCAGAATTTGGAGGTTCCAACTCAGGGTTAAGGGACCTTCTTCAAAGCATACACACATAAATTCAGCAGCTAAGGAAAATGCTCACAGCACACAAAATTTCAAACCAAATTAACAACTAAAAAGATTTTACAACTAAACTAGTGACAGGGAATTTAACATTAAGGGGCCGAGTTTTAGGGTAAAAGAAGTGCAAACAGAGCTAGCTAAACTCCAGCTACAGCTCTAGCTTTTCCCTACTGTTGTTGTCCAATTTTGCAAAATTCCACAAAAAAAATCAATAGTACTTTTTATTCTCTTTAAGGCACAACTACAAAGAATTTCTAGACTAAAATATAATAAAACTCAGGTCTACTACAAAGATCAATATCCCCGGCAGTGGCGCCAAAAACTTTTTGGTTTACTACCTAGGTGCTTGCTGAAGTTATTAAAGTGATGAGATGGCAAAAATCAGAAGACAAAGGTGGAGTAAAATGGCTATGAAATCACCAACCTAGAGTACACACAGCCTGCAAGATACAGGGCTATTGTAGTAAGTTTTAAGTAAGTAAGAGCTTGTCCCACAGAGAAATTGATCTAGAATCCAAAATGGGCTATAATAGTAGGCCTCTAGATCTGGCTACAAATCTGGCAATCCTAAAGAAAGGGAGTTGGGTGTCACAACTACACTAAATTTCCTACTAAAAAGAAAAGAAATAAAGTGCAGTCCTATCCTAAGAAAGGGTTATGAAGAAAGTGATCGTGGTGTGTTAAAATAATGATAAAATGGTAGGAAGTTAAACTACTAGGCCAAATTCATATCAGTTTTGTAACTCAGATCTAGATCTGCTTCTGTAGGAATCTTTATTGATGTACTATCAAAAACCTCAGCAAGGAAGAAGAATCCAACTCACTCTTGTTATTTAGCCTAGTCCCTTAAGGCTATAACCTATCCACTTTAATGGTCACAGACTATTCAACAGGGAGGATTAAAGCACAAGAAGAAAATCAGGAAACCAATCTGATCAAATAGAGTAGATTGATCTTAAGGCTATAACCTCTCCACTCAAATGGTCACAGATTATCCAATAGATGTCCTCCACCCAACTGGTCAAATCAGAATATTAAAACTATTGCAGACACTATGTTTGCAAGGCTATAAGATCCTCATATTTGTTACAGATCTGGCAGGCATTCATAGGAATTCTAACTCATAAGAGACTTAAATGCAGCTGATCATTGCTACTAAAGGCCTGTAATGACTCAACCCTCAAGTCTGTAATCACTACAGACAAAGTCAGATCTAACATCTGATATTGGTCAAGTAACACAGAGGGGAGCCAGTTCCTGCAACAACCTCTCACCAGGCTACAAGCTCAAGTGCAGAGGAGAAGAATCCTTCTTAGATTTGGACTTGAAATCACCCTAGGGCTATAGTCTATCCACTTGAATGGTCACAGGCTATCGATAGAGGGTATCCTCGCCACAGAGGTCTGAGAAGAAACATGTGAACTGTTGCTGCCACCATGGTCCCAGGGCTACAAGCTCAAGCTTCCATAGGCCTTTCAATCAGCCCAAATCCTAAATGCATGCTATAGCCTGAACAAAACTATGGGAAAATAGAAAAATAACAAATTGAATGAACATTTAAAGTGTAAATTCCATTGATCAACATTACCTATAATGCAATTTCTCAAGGCAGTAGCCTTGTGCACAACTGCTCAACCAAAGATCCCAAAGATTACATGACCCATTACAAAACTAAATAAAACTACACCTAACTACTTATAAAAGATTTATCCAGCAAGTGCTAGGCTAAGAGAGAAGAAAAATGGGAAAAAAAATGATAAAACCCTAACCTTAGCCTGCTCGAGCTCACAACCTACATAGGCTGAAGGAGAGATCCTATTCTAAGTTACAAGTGTAACTTATATACTCAGTCCCTAATGCCTTGGCTTAGAGAAGAGTAAAACCTAATTTTTCTAGCAGATGTGGCACTTTTACAACCCTTAGATGCCTTGGGATGTGTGCCCTAGACCTGGGAAAATACCCAAAAGGTCCTTGGAGTTAAGATTGAGAATCGGATAGCCCGAGCTTCGCGGGGCTGGCTTTGGCTCATTAATTCACTCGCGCAGTAGCTGCATGCCTCACAAGGTAGGAATTTGGCTTGGGAGGTTGTTCACTCGCACAGGTGGACTTCGCATTATCACGTGGCTGCTTTGGCTTTGAAGGCACTCGCATAGTAGGGCTTCATAATTTCCTCTCGCGAGGTACTCGCGTAGGTGCCTTTACATCTCGCTCGGTACATGGTTAAACTTCTAGGTGCGCGAGAGTTGCGCGAGATAGTTTCTGGGCATATCTCTCTTCCAGAGCCACGCAAGAACTTCACGAGGTTGTGCTCGCTGATGCTTTAAAGCTTGATCCTCACAAGAGTTTTGCGAGTTCTTTAAGTGTTTATTACAACTAAAGTGTGTGACTGCTGCATGAGGGACTGCTTTGTGGTAATCCCTTCACTGAGCTGGATGACTTCTTCGTGAGCTCTAGTGTGCTGCATGTGACATCCACACTAGAAGACTTTGCTAGTGAATTTGAACAATGCGAGGCAACACCTCAACTGTGCAAGATATGTCAATTGTTCCTCTGCTGCTATGCACATGCTTCTGTTGCAGCTTCCTCCACTCTCATCTATACTACTTTAATCTGTTAGACTTCCTTGGTCCATCATGACATACAAAATAGTCACCGTGGTGTGTACCACCATGGTGTTCCATCAATCTCTGGCTCAGCTGTTATCCTTGGCTTGAATTCTCTTTCTTCTTGGCACCAAAGGCATGAACTTTGTGTTAAGCTGCACAAGTTATTACTAGTCTGCAAAACAAGTTAAACAAGAGTTATTAGTCAGCTTCAAGGTCCAGTAAAGGCTAGGTTAAGAGGTAAAAAGTGGTACTTTTCAGTGAATAACATGACTCTAGACCTAGCCTGAGCGAGAATTTCGGCCATGCCTTCTTAAAGAGACCTCGCTCGAACGAGTTTCACCTCTAGCTCTAGCGACTGATGCCTTATATAAAAGTGGCAGAAACCCCAAAGGTCTATTTTGTCGTGATTCCACCCATTCAATCCCCATTTGCTTTCCCTCTCCCATGAGATAAAACCTCAATTGCTCCTCAAACACCTGATTTCACTTCTAGTTCCCACGAGATTTGTTGGATTTGACTCCTAGGTTGCAGCCATGTTCATCTACGACCATGAGATTTCACGAATCTTCATCCCAAGTCAAGGTAACTTCCAAAAATCTAGTTATATTTCAGATTTTCTCATGTGTTATGGCTTCTGAAAAGAAATCCACTCCTAAATCACTGACCTCGAAAGCCCAATCTTCCAAATGTTCGAAGAACGACCCTCCACCGATCCGGGAATGACCTATCCCGTGGTGGAATGTGAAGGCTTTAGAGCCGAAATGGTCTTTCGATCAAGATTTATAGATCGACGAGGACACCACCTCTTGGTCAATCGATTATCTTAGGCAAGCAAGGTTAGAGGTCATGCTTCGACCATTCCATGCACACTATTATCCACGACACGTCAGGCTTTTCTTCCAAAATCTGAGTCAAAGTAGATGACCACACTGGAAAATTGACCATGGTAATCGATGGCCGAATATTTCACATCGATGTCCTCGACATTACAAAAGCCATGGGTTGTCGCATAGATTTTACTCAAAACCTGGGCCTATTAGCCCCACACCTTAGAGATGTACCATTTCATCGCCACCAAATTGGCCGATGGCGAACAAGGTTCTAGTAAATCCATGGGGAGAGCCCAATTGCTGGGTGAAATGTGGACATTGGATGACGTGTTTAGGAAAAATCTATACCCCCTTAAACATGAACAAGAGCGAAGAGATACTCTTCTTCAAACCTTATTTTCGGCGTATGAAGGCCGATGGTTCAATGCACCCCGTGTGGTGTTCGATGACATCGTGTATGCCCATGAACAGATGTTGAACACCAACCCCAAACTGCTACACTCGATGTTGAACCCTCGTCTCATCTCCCGACTCCTTGAAGGACATGAAGACACTGAAAATGATAACCCCTATGAGGTACCGGCCAATGGGAAAAAATGCATTGATAACCTTCGCATGTGGACCATGCGTGACTGGCGTTTAAGCCTCAAGAAATTGAAAATCAGCGTACATCACCGACGCCTTCAACGGTTAGCTAAGGGTGGTCAACAAGGACCAAAACAGCCCGCCCCCATGTCTGAAGGTGCTCAACAAGTCCTAGCAGAATTACTTACTACACTGACGACAAGACTGCCCGGAGGCCCTGCTAATAAATTTGATGTAGAAGGCGTACCCGACCAGCTCCTCCCCTTACATAGCCATGGCAAGGGAGCATACGACAGAGTATATAGTAGTTGCATCTGGTTTTGGAGCAGGTGCATCTACTTCTGGGTGTTGGTCACTTCAGGTGCTGTCTTGTTATTGGTGAGAAAACAGTGGTGAAGAAATATAAAGCAAAAAGTGAAGAAATAAAAATTTGTTAAAACAACAAATCTGAAATACACAGCCTGCAAGATACAGGGCTATTGTAGCAAGTTTTGAGTAACTAAGACTTTGTCCCATAGAGAAATTGATCTAGAACCCAAAATGGGTTATGTTAGTAGGCCTCCAGATCTGGCTACAGATCTGACAATCCTAGAGAAAGGGAGTTGGGTGTTATAACTAAACTAAATTAACACTAAAAGAAGAGAAATAAAGTACAGTCCTATCCTAAAGAAAGGGTTATGAAGAAGGTGGTGATGGTGTGTGTGAAAATAAAGATAAAATGAGGGGAAGTAAGCAATTAAGCTAAAGTTAATTCAGTTATGTAACTCAGATTTAGGGCTGTCTCTGTAGTAAATCCCTTAGATGGCTACAAGCACATTTACAGGGAAGAAGTATCCAACTCAACACTTATGGTTTGACCTGATCTCTTAAGGCTATAACCTGTCCACTTCGATGGTCACAGACTATCCAATAGAGAGGATCAAACCACATGGACTAAATCAGAAAGCCAATCTGATCCAATGGAATAGATTGATCTTAAGGCTATAACCTATCCACTTAAAAATTATCCAATAGATGTCCTCTACCCAATAGATCAAATTAGAACATGAAAATTATTGCAGACACCATGTATGCCAGGCTACAAGCTCAGACATCTATGAGAGTAAATAGTTCTTGAAAAACCAGTGTAAACCATAGTAGTTTAAAAGCTATTTAGGGACTATAAATGCAGCAAGCCATCGCTATAAAAGGCTTGCAATGACTTAGCTCACAAGTTTGTAATCTCCACAGAGAAATCAGATCTAACATCTGACGTTCGTCAAGTGTAATAGAGGGGAGCTTGTTCTTGCAACAACCTCTCACATGGCTACAAGCTCAAGGGCAGAGGAGAAGAATCCTTCTTAGATCTGTGGCTTGGAATCACCCTAGGGCTATAGTTTGTCCACTTGAATGGTCACAGGCTGTCCACAGAGGTTATCCTCACCACAGAAGACTGAGATGGAACAAGTAAATTGCTACTGCCACCATGGTCCCAGGACTACAAGCTCAAGCTTCCATGGGCCTTTCAAATCCGCTCAAGTCCTAAATGTATGACATAGATTGAACAAAACTATCAACAAATAGGAAAATAACAGATTGAATAAACCTTTAAAACATAAATTTCATTGATTAAAAACACTACTTACAATAAGATTTCTCAAGGCAGAAGCCTTGTGCATAACAGCTCACCAATGACTCCCAATGTTCAAAAGACTCATTACAAAACTGATGAAACTAAGCCTAATTAATTACAGGGGACATAGACCACAAGTGTTGGGCTAAGAGAGAAGAAAAAATGGAAAAAGAGGTGATCAAACCATAACCCTAGCCTGCTCGAGCTCAAAATTGACAGAGGTTGAAGGAGGGATGATAAAATTCTAAGTTAAAAATATAGCTTATATACTCAGTCCTAATACCTTAGCCAACAGAAGATTAAGCCCTAATTTTTAGGGTAGATGTGGCACTGTTACAACCCTTCGATTCTTTGAGATGTGTGCCTCAAGATTAGGGTCTTGGGATGTGTGCCCTAAACCTGGGGAAATCCCCAAAAGGTCCCTGAGTAAAGACTGAGAAGTGGAGAGCCCGAGCTTTGCGGGATAGACTTTTACTCTTTAGTTCATGTGGGCAGCTGCTGAGTGCTTCGCGAGGTAGAATTTGTCTTGGAAGGTTCCTTTCTCACGCAGAAGGTCTTTAAAGCATCATGCAGCTGCTTTGGCCTTTATTGCACTCGAGAGGAAGAATTTGTAGTGCTTAGCTTTGCTCACGTAGTAGAGCTTCAGAATTCTCTGTCACGAAGGTGTCACGTGGAAGATCTTCAATCTCGCTTGGCTTCTTATCAATGGACTAACACAAATCGCTTGGTAGAGTTTTGAGCTTTTAAATGCGCGAGAACTGTGCGAGGAAATATCTGGAGCTCTCTCTCCTCTTGAACCACGCGAGGACTTTGCGAGCTTGCTGTTGTTTTTTTTTCCACTTGGCCTCGAGAGATAGTGCGCGCAACTGATATGAGGTTTGTTCCTAGCGAGAGCTTCGCCAACTGAATTTCTAAAGGCTTAGTGTGTGAGAATTATGCGAAATCTTAGAGTGTTGAAAGCAGCTCAATCGCGTGACTACTGCGCGAAGCAGTTCTCAGAAGTTCATTCCTCCATTGGGCGCGCGAGTTCCTCGTGAGTTCACTTATGCTGCATGTAACATTTGCGCGAGGAAGCTTTGCTGTAGCCTTCAACAGTGTGAGGCAACATTTCTACTGTGTGAGATAATACCATTTCTCCTCTGCTACTATGCAGTTGCTGCTGTTGTAGCCTTCTCCTCTCACATCCATACATCTTTCATCTGCTAGACTTCCTTAGTCCATCATGACATGTAAAATAGTCACTATGGTGTGTACCACCATGGTGTTTCATCATTCTTTGGCTCAGTAGTCATTCATGACTTAAATTCTCTCTTTTTGGCACCAAAGGCATGAACTTTGTATGAAGCAGCATAATTTATTACTAATTACAAAACAAGCTAAACAAAGAGTTATTAGTTAGCTTTAAGGTGTAGAAAAGGCTAGTTTAAGAGGTGAAAAGTGGTACTTTTCAGTGAATAACACACCCCCAAACCTAATCTTTGCTAATCCTCAAGCAAAGAAAAATTTAAACAACTACGTCTAAGAATGTAAATGCCACTTTCGTAGGGAGCACGGATGCATTTAGCTTATGCATCAAGCCTTTTAAACCCCTAGATGATCCCTAGTGGAGGAGTGAACTCTCCTGAGGGTTTTTATTGAAGGTATCCACAAACTTCTCAATGAAAATAGTTAACAAAAGTGCAACATCACTAATTCAGTTTTCAATAATCAGAGCATCAGTCCACCCTTGATTCTTTTCAAAATGTGAGGAAATTGAACAAATGAAATGCATAGACCATTTATTCATTAAAAATTATTGCATGAATGTACATCATTTCCAATCAGCTTACACAAAGGAAAACAACAAATGCATGTCAGTATTGAGCTCATCATCAATTCAAAAATTAGGTTTAGGCAATGCCCCATACATTCAATGTCAGACCCAATGCTTAACAGGGTAGTCTCTCACAGAGAATTTTGAGAATTTTTATTTTCACACAAGCTCAAGAACAGTTACAACCCCCAAATGGATCTGCAAGCATGAGAATAGGCAAGGCTTCTAAATTCTGGCATCACTGACTATTTCTCACCATAGATTGAACAACTCCTCATCTTCACATAACAACTCATTCAACTTAGGATCACAAGGTCTTATGACTGGTTGTAATGTGGCTTATGGGTGTAGGTTATAAAGAATGGAAGGGTTGAAAGGATGCAAAATTGAGAAATCAGCAGGTGTAGGAGGTGATTCATGACTTCACCTTCTTTTACTCTTAGCATATTTCATCTTCTTTGATATTTTTTAGACTTGAAGTGGCCAACTTCTCCTATTATTTTGATTTTTCCAATGAAATTTTCTCTTGACTCGTGCTGCTGCACATTCTTCCAAAACAATTCTAGAGAGGTGATTAGCCATCACATTCTCAACTCCTTTCTTATCTTCGATCTCAAGATCAAACTCTTGCAACAGGAGGATCCATCTGATCAGCCTTGGTTTGGCGTCCTTCTTGGCCAAGAGGTATTTCAAGGCTGAGTGATCAGTAAAAATAATAATTTTAGACCCAAGCAAGTAGGGTCTAAACTTGTCCACAGCAAACACAACAACTAGCAGCTCTTTCTCAGTAGTGGTGTAGTTGAGCTGAGCTTCAACTAGTATTTTGCTAGTATAATAGATCACTGCAGGCAGCTCATCATTTCTCTATCCTAAGACATCACCTATGGCCAAGTCTGATGCATCACACATCAGCTCAAAGGGGAGCGAGTAATCTGGGGCCTGGATTACAAGAGCAGTGGTAAGGCACTACTTTAAGACCTCAAAGGCCTCAAGGCACTCCATAGAGAATTCAAATGGCACATCCTGACATAGCAGGACAGGTGTGAAATCAAGTTCACTTTAGCCTTGTCAACCTCTATTCCTCTATGGGAAGCCACATGGCCTAACACAATTCCTTGTATTACCATAAAGTGGCTCTTTTCCCAGCTTAAGACCAAATTGGTCTCTTCACATCTTTACAAAACCAGGTCAAGGTGACTCAAGCACTGGTTAAATCTGTCCCTATATACTAAAAAAATCATCTATGAAGATTTCTAAGAATTTGTCAATCATATCGAAGAAAATTACGTACATGCACCTTTGAAATGTGGTTGGGGTATTGCATAGTCCAAAGGGCATCCTCCTGTAAGCAAAGGTGCTAAAGGGACATGTGAAAGTAGTTTTTTCTTGATCTTGAGGATACACAAAGATTTTGTTATACCCTGAGTATCCATCAAGAAAGCAGTAAAATGCCTTTCCAGCCAACTTATCTAGAATTTGGTCAATGAAAGGGAGAGGAAAGTGGTCTTTCCTGGTCTTGGAGTTGAGTTTCCTGTAATCAATGCAATTTCTCCAGCCAGTGGTCTCCCTGGCTGGCATCAACTCTCCACAATCAGTAGTAATAACTATTATGCCTGACTTTTTAAGTACCACCTAGATGGGTGACACCCATTTTGAATCTGAAATGGGGTAAATCACCCCTGCATCCAACAATTTTACTATCTCCTTCAAGACCACTTCTTGCATGTGAGGATTAGGCTTCCTCAGCATCTCCTTAGAGGGTTTTGCACCCTCTTCTAAGTGAATTTTGTGCATGCAGAGTGAGGCATCAATGCCCCCTAGATCAGCAATTATCCACCCCATTGCCTTTGTGTGCTGCTTGAGAACACTCAATAATTCCTCCTCCTGCTCACTAGTGAGAGAGGAAGAGATAATCACTAGAAGCTTTTTGTTTTATCCCAAGAAGGCATATTTTAATATGTCTGGGAGCTTTTTAAGCTCTAGATCAGGGGGACTTTCAATGGAAGGCAACAAAGGTGCCTTGGTGGTTTGAGGAAGGAGCAGCAATATAGGTTTCCAGTTGGAATGCTGCACTAGGCCCACAAAAGATTTTATTTTGGTGCTGTCTTCTTTCATGAGAACTTGGGCCTCCTTCTCAACCATACTCCAAATAATTTCAAGGTCTTGAGTAATATTATCCCAAATCAACAGATTGGATAATTCTTCTTCCACAAGGCCATCTAGTACATCTATTGCATAATAGTCCTCAATGTCCATCTAAGGATGCCTAGCAGCTTTGTATATATTTAATTGGGCCTTCATATTGCCAAACGTCACCTCCATCACCCCTGACCTACATTGAATGCAAGCATTGGCAGTGGCCAAGAATAGCCTTCCAAGGCTGACAGGAATTGGGTTTTACTTTTGCAAGGGACCATGTCCAAAACTAGGAAGTCAGCAAGATAGTAAAACTTGTCCACCCCACCAAAACATCCTCCATCACACCCACAGGTCTCCTCTTAGACCTATCAGCCAGCTAGAGCACAACTGATGTGGATTTAACTCCCCCAAACCTAGCTCCTCATACATAGAATATGGGGGCAGGTTCACACTGACCCCTAAGTCCAAGAGGGCTCTACCCATGGTATGGTTTCCAATTATGCAAGGGATAGTAGGTACCTCTGGATCTTGTAATTTCTCAGGTGTGGCAATGGACAGAACTAACTCAACATGCTCAACAGTAAAAACCTTTTTGAACAACTGCACCCTTGCCTATCTTTTCTATGTGCAGAGGTCCTTTAAGAATTTAGCATAGGTGGGGACCTGTTTTATAGCATCAAGCAAGGGCAAATTGATCTTGACCTGCTTGAAGGTCTCCATAATTTCCTCCATCTTAGCATTTCCCCTTATCAAAAGGAGATGAGCCAGCAAGTGCATGAGGAAATGGCAGCTGTGGGACTGTTGGTGACACAGCTGCATGCCTAACCACATCATGGTTAAATTTTTATTTATTTCTTTTTTCTTCATTTATTGTTTGCTATTGGGGCTCAACATCAGCCCCTTTATTTTGCCCTTGCTGATCCACAGCAGGAGATGAATTCCTTGGTTCTTCAACACTCACATTTATTTCATTTTCACTCTTTATGGCATCCTCAGGTGCCCTGCCCACTAAGTTGTCAACCACTCTGCCACTCCTTAGGGTAGTGATTGCATTAGCTTCCTCACAGGTAGAGGAGCCTTCACCAATCATGTATTTCTCTTTAGGGTTGGCTTGACTATGCAATTTTCCCTCCTCTCTCCTGTTCAAAGCATTACAGATTTGACCCAGTTGATCCTCTACTTTCTTAATTCTTTGCCCATGAGAGTTCACAATTTGAACCAGGCTTCCCAAATTTTGCATTGATGCCAGTTTTTCCTCTTCAAAGGAGGAGAATCTAGGCTGCTGTGGGGGTAGGACCAACTGATTGGACTGTGGGGCAGACAACTAAAAATTCTACCTTGGTGGATATCCTTGGTTAAACTGGTGCTGAGGTCTGTATAGAGTTGCCAACTGCTGCTGCTGGGCTGAGGGTATGTATCTTGTCTCCACCTCAAATTTGGGTGGTTTCTCCATGTGTACCTAGCAGGTTGCTGCCCATATGATTAAGCAGCATTGGCATATTCCAAAACTAACACAAGGAACTAATTGGCTGATGGACAATCTTAAAGTGAATGTGTGGGAGATTGGCATATCAGATATCCCTCTTCCACTTGTGCAGCCATCTTAGGCTGCATCACATTCATCAATTTGTCAAACTTTAAACTCAGATTATCCACCTTCTTTTCCAATTCACTTTGCACCTTAACCTCATACATTCCACCTCTAGGGGTAGACTCTTTCACCAATTTAGATGTGGTCTGGCTGTCATTGCGAGACAGTGACTCCTGCTGCATGGAATTCTCCCCTATAATGTCAATAAATAGGAAAGCTTTTTGAAATGAAGTTGCCTATGCTCAGGTGTGTGTAATCCATTAGGTTAATGGAATGCCCTCATTGCATAAACTTGAATGATGCAATGCCTTCATTGCATCATTATAGGGGACAATCCAAACCTGAATGATGCAATGCCCTCATTGCATCATTATAGGGGACAATCCAAACCTGAATGATGCAATGCCCTTATTGCACAAAACAGTAAACCAGAAAAGAAAATTGCATTCATATCAAACTCATTAAATCTAATAAAAATAAGATAAAAAACCTATATTAATAATTTACAAAGAGCATGGATTGCCTCCCACGAAGCACTACAGATGAGTCGGTAGCTCGACGCGATCATTGGACTATTTACAAACTCCTAACCCTTAGGCTTACACACACTAGATAAGATGCGCGGGGACAATGCTAAGCTTTTTTCCCTAAATGACAAAAAAGTGATTTATCTTTAAAGAATTAAAATTTGTTGTTTTTACTAAACTAAAATGCAAGAAAATAATCTAAGTCCTCCTACTTCTAGATTATGGTCGTCAATCACAATCTTTCAGTTCTCGTCGGCGGCGTAACGGCTTGAATGGCAAGGGAGCACATACTGGAGACACAGCTCAAGAGAACACCCGCACATATTACTATGTGGGATTTGTTAATCACGTCTCCACTCCACTATCAAGCCCTAATGGGAGCGCTCAAGGACGCGCATGTCTCCACCCATATAACTCCAGATGAAGTAGGGGAAATAATAGGGCAAGTGTTGGCCCCAAACGCCATCTCTTTCACCGATGCAGACCTACCGATTGAGGGGAATGACCACTCTAAACCCCTGAATATAATAGTGGAAGTAGGGAACTTGGTGGTACCGTTGGTCCTAATCGACAATGGGTCGGTGCTGAACGTATGCCCTCTAAGGACGGCAATCAAAATTGGGGCGAACCCTGACATCTTCCGGCCCTCCATATCAAGCGCACGGGGATTCGACAACACTAGAAGGGAAATCATAGGAGAAGTAAACCTTGACCTGATCCTCGGACCGCAAACCTTCACCACCCCCTTTCAAGTGATGGACATCAAGTCTACCTTCAATCTACTGTTGGGCCGGCCGTGGATACATAAGCTCGGAGCAATACCATCTACCCTGCACCAAAAGCTTCGATTCATCTCAGAAGGAAAAATTGTCACCATCATAGGTGAGAGCAAAGAGGACATGGGGAAGAGCACTCTGCACATTGAGAATCTGAAAGTACTAAACATACCACACACAGCCGAGGAAGCCGATCTCCACCGATTTGAGTATGACTTCTCAAGTGTTACCCTCGAGCCAATTGAAAAAACCCCGGATAAAACTCGAGGAGGAATGGACGCAGCTGTGTTCATGCTCCACAGATGGGGATTAAAAAGGGAAAGGACTGGGCCCACACCTCTAAGGAAGAAGAGACCCCGTCAGGGCCAAAGGGCAACAAACTAAATTCGGCTTAGGCTACAGGCCCAGAGAAGAGGAAGTCAGAGAAGCCAAGGAAAAGATGAGAGCCGCAGCAGCCGCCAAGGCCAGAGGAATCATCTTGGAAGAGGAACCTCACGCTCGCCCCCACATCTGTGAAACCTTTGTAAGCGACGGGGTAGTAAAAATCGATCTGAATGGGGAGACGAGGGTAACCCCACATAAGCCTACCTCAATCCACCCCACAAATCCCTACATCATCCCCCCAGAATTCGAAATGGACTTAGCCGCCCTTTCCTTGTTTGAGGAAGAAGTTCCCCGATCCACCCCTCACTCCAGCACCAACCACTCTGGGCCCCTCCTAACCGTAAAGGACAAGGTCCCGAAGGATCCCTCTGTAAATATGTTGAGGGAAGAAATGCAAGAGCCTACCGATGCCGCTCCCGATCAAAGAGGTAAAGGCCAAGCCTCGCAGGTGAGTAACTGGGCATCTTTACCCCAACTCTTGAGAGCCGCCAAATGCCATGAAAATGGCACCGACTCTCCAAAAAAAAACAACCTGTAAAAAGTGAGGTTAGCCTCTGGACCACTCTACCTTGTATATATAGAGATCCACCTCGCCAGGGGCTGACCTCTGAAAAAATACAAAAGATCATAAAAATAGAAAAAATACCAATTCCAAAAATATTGTCCTTTAAAATTCCCAATAAAATTAAAATCAATGTCGTGATACCCGTCCCATGTGAAGCCAACCCCTTCCCTGTAGAAATACAAGAAGAGGTAGGAGTCACGAGTCTGGACGAGGAAGGCCAAGCCGACGAGCTCCCCAATGAGCTCCTCAAACAATTTGTCGATTTTGAGCATGACCCTACCCCGATTGTTGAAGAGACAGAGGATGTCAATTTGGGCAGCATAGAGGCCCCCAGAATCACCAAAATCGGAATGTCGCTGTTCCCTGCGGAGAGGAAAGGTATGATTGACTTCCTTCGGTCATACCAAGACGTCTTCACATGGTCGTATGAGGACATGCCTGGTTTGGATACCGATCTGGTTGAGCATGAGTTGCCACTCTACCCCGATGTTAAGCCGGTGAAACAGAAGCTGAGATGACTCCGACCCGAACGGATGTTGAAGGTGAAGGATGAGGTCATTAAACAGTATGACGCAGGTTTCCTCATGGTATCCAAGAACCCACAATGGCTAGCGAATATTGTCCCCGTACCAAAGAAGGATGGAAAGATTCGAATGTGTATCGACTTTCAAAATCTCAACAAGGCGAGCCCTGAGGACGATTTCCCACTGCCACACATCGATATCTTGGTTGATAACATCGCAAAGCATGGAATGCTCTCATTTATGGATGGATTCTCTGGATACAATCAGATAAAGATGGTAGAGGTTGATCTCGGGAAGACAGAATTCATTACCCCCTGGGGAACCTTCTGCTATAAAATAATGTCATTCGGGTTGAAGAATGCTGGGGCAACCTATTAAAGAGTAATGACGGACATGTTCCATGACATGATGCACCGAGAGATCGAAGTATACGTCGACGACATGATTGCCAAATCACCAGAAAGGGAGGACCACTTGATAAACCTGCAGAAGCTATTCGAGAGGTTGAGAAAATATAGATTGCGGTTGAATCCCCAGAAGTGCGCCCTCGGTGCTATGTCTGGAAAGTTGTTGGGCTTTATTGTCAGTAGGAGAGGGATCGAGGTCGATTCGACCAAGATCAAGGCTATCACTGAGATGCCGCCACCATCTACAGAGAAGGAAGTCAGAGGCTTTTTAGGCAGGATCCAGTACATCAGCCAATTCATCGCACAATTAACTCTGATATGCGCACCAATCTTCAAGCTGCTGAGAAAGGACTCACCAGTTGAGTGGAAAGATGACTGCCAGGCTCCATTCGACAAGATTAAAGGTTATCTCCTGAAACCTCCAGTATTGGTACCGCCCGTACCTGATAGACCCCTGATAATGTACTTGTCCATGACTGAGTTTTCCATGGGCTGTGTGTTAGGACAGCTTGATGAGACGGGAAGAAGAGAGCATGCCATCTATTACCTAAGCAAGAAATTCACTGATTACGAGACGCACTATTCTCATCTGGAGAAAGCATGCCTGGCGCTCGTTTGGGCTACTCAGAGACTTTGACACTACCTGTTATCCCAGGCCGTTCTACTTCTAGCACAGATGGATCCGTTGAAGTACCTATTCGAGAAACCTGCTCTCACTGGCTGAACCGCACGTTGGCAATTACTCCTATCCGAGTTTGGCATTACTTATGTCACCCAGAAGTCGATTAAGGGGCAGGAACTCACCGATCATCTTGCTGAGAACCCTCTGCCAAACTATGAGCCTCTAAGGACCAAATTCCCCGATGAAAACATTTTGTTCATGACCGACGAGGATACAGAGGAAACGGAGGAGCCCTGGGTAATGCACTTCGATGGGGCATCGCATGCTGAGGGCCAAGGAGTTGGCACCATTCTTATCTCGCTAAGAGGATCCCATATACCCATCTCAATCAAATTGAACTTCCCCTGCACCAACAATATGGCCGAGTATGAGGCCCTGCATACCTGGTTCTGACTCTTGATCTAAATATAACTCACCTTAGGGTCTTTGGAGATTCACAGCTAATTATATGCCAAACCAACGGGGATTGGAAGACCAAGGATGAGAAACTGATCCCATACCATGAACATCTAGAGGATCTGATAACCTGCTTTGAGGAGGTCACCTTCTCCTATGTGCCGCGAGCAAGAAATCGGTTTGCTGACGCCCTGGCTACCCTGGCCTCTATGGTTGAGATTCCATATGGAGTGGTGATGAAGCCGATCATGATAGAGCAGAGGAACGAACCGGCTTTCTGTCACCTGATCGAAGGACCTACGGAGATAGAGGACCAACTGTTCTCGTGACATCAAGAATTTCCTCGAGACCCGAACTGTCCCGGAAGGAACATCAAAGGTAGACAAATGCACCATCCAGCGATTGGCAACAAACTACGTCATCTGCGGCGATCTCCTGTATAGACGGTCTCACGACAATATTCTGCTCCGATGCCTAACCCAGAAAGAAGTGATTGAGATCATGAAGGAGATTCATGAAGGGGTCTGCGGAACCCACGTCAGTGGACACATGCTTGCTAAGAAAATTCTAAGGCAAGGATACTTTTGGACTACTTTGGAGACTGATTGCTGCAAGCACGTACAGAGGTGCTACAAATGTCAAGAGCACTCCACTCTAATACATGCTCCCGCCATTGACTTACACAGCATGACCACTCCTTGGCTGTTCGCCACCTGGGGTCTCGACATCATCGGCAAAATCAATCCTAAGGCTTCCAATGGACATCAATTCATCCTCGTCGCTGTGGAATACTTTACAAAATGGGTAGAGGCGGCCTCCTATACGAGCATTAAGGCTAGTCATGTTGAGAAGTTCATCAAGAACAACATCATTTGCAGATTCGGCTTACCCAAAGATATCATCACTGATAATGGCACTAATTTCTCTAATAGGCACATCCGGGCCTTGTGTGAGTGGTTCAAGATCAAGCATCATCGATCATCCCCATACAAGCCTCAGAAGAATGGAGCTATGGAGGCAGCCAATAAAACTCTGATCCGCATCCTGGAGAAGATGGTAGTTACTTAGAGAGATTGGAGTGAGCAGTTACCCTTCGCACTTTGGGCCTATAGAACGTCTATCCGCACCGCAACAGGGGCAACACCATTCTCCCTTGTGTATGGAGCCGAGGCCGTGCTACCCGTTGAGGTCGAGGTACCGTCACTCCGTATCCTTTTAGAATCCCATCTACCTGAAGCTGAGAGGGAAAGAGCCCATTTTGAACAGCTAGACCTAATTGACGAGAAAAGACTCCTAGCCTTGTGCCACACTCAGGTCTATCAGAGGAGAATTGCACGTGCTTACAATAAGCGCGTCTGCAGCTTAGATCTGAAGGTAGGAGACATTGTACTGAAGAAAAAAATTTCGTCTCTCCACGCTGATCCGAGAGGGAAGTTTAGGCCAAATTGGGAAGGACCCTACGTCGTAGAGGTTCTACCAGGATACGCCGTTCGCCTCGCCACCATGGATGGAGACCACTTTCCTGAGCCCATCAACGTTGGATACCTCCGTAAGTTCTACTCATAGGTCTTGGGACAAGGTAAGTTTCGATAAAAGTAGATGCGTGACCACTTAAGGGCTCCATAAAAGAGGCCATCATTTCAAAGTCAAGTAGCCCAAAAGAATATTCCCTGAAAACCTTCACCCTTTTTGCTACACACTTTGGGCCAACAACCATTTCTTTCATATACCCCACCCAAAATTCCAAAAAAAGAGAAAAGAAGAAAAGGGAGGAAAAATCCAAACCAAAAGAAGAAGAAGAAGGCGCCCCCCAAAAAAAAAAACAACAAAGAAAAAGTGGGGTACCCAAAAAAAAAAACGATGACTGGGGCATAAAAAGCCTTTGGAAAGAAAAAGGAGTCACCCAATCTGAAATTCACTCAAAGCTTAGATCCAAATCCCCAGGAAAAACCCAACTTGTTTGTACCCCAACCACATTACAACCCGGAAGAAAGCCCTCTTTAAGGTCCACAAGCAGTTATAACATCTACTGCATCAGAACAAGCCGACTTAACAAACCACACAGAACTTCATTCAACCGGCTATGACGGAATCGACGCCCATGTCGTGGCTTTTTGGTTCTTGAAAAAAATAAAAAAAAATAAAAAAAAAAAGAAAAGAAAAAAAAAAGAGAAAAAAAGAAAATTAATTTGAGTTCAAAGCAAGACGGACGTGGTGAAAACCCGAAAGGGCACCACGGGAAAAAACAGCGAACTCACGCGGACCAGGTGAAAACCTGAAAGGGCACCTGGGGTAAGAGAGCGAACCCATGGACGTGGTGAAAACCCGAAAGGGCACTACGGGTAAAAACAGGGATGACAGGCATGGCGAAAACCCGTCTTGGGCGCTATGAGCAAAAAATGTCAAGAAAAGAGAGATTAGGAGAAGATCTGTCCTAGCCTACCTGCTTTTGTTTTGATCCCTTGAGCCTCTCCTCCTCCTTGCTGGGCCACCCATGTGAAAATTGGATAAGATCCCGATCAAGTATGTCGTTTCTGCCGCGGCGTCTGACGCATGACCGAAGGAAAAGACAGAAGGCTAGACCAATCCCGGGGAAGCTGACCTTCCCACGTTTAAAGAAAAAAACCTCCATCTCACGAACAGGGTTCAGCCATGCTCAAAAAAGGGACCCGCTGGTTTGGCCTTGTGGTTACTGGCATCACAAAAGAAAAGAAAAATTCCAAAAAAGAAAATAGATTTTCCTTTCCCATAAAAAGCCTCACATTGTGGAGGAGAAAATTCCAAAAAAGAAAATAGATTTTCCTTAACCATAAAAGGCCCCACACTGTGGAGGAGAAAATTCCAAAAAAGAAAATAGATTTCCCTTAACCATAAAAAGTCCCACACTGTGGAGGAGAAAATTCTAAAAAAGAAAATAGATTTGCCGTTCCCATAAAAAGCCCCACACTGTGGAGGAGAAAATTCCAAAAAAGATAATAGATTTTCCTTTCCCATAAAAAGCCCCACACTGTGGAGGAGAAAATTCCAAAAAAGATAATAGATTTCCCTTTCCCATAAAAAGCCCCACACCGTGGAGGAGAAAATTCCAAAAAAGATAATAGATTTCCCTTTCCCATAAAAAGCCCCACACTGTGGAGGAGAAAATTCCAAAAAAGAAAATAGATTTTCCTTTCCCATAAAAAACCCCACATTGTGGAGGAGAAAATTCCAAAAAAGAAAATAGATTTCTCTTTCCCATAAAAAGCCCCACACTGTGGAGGAGAAAATTCTAAAAAAGAAAATAGATTTCCCTTTCCCATAAAAAACCCCACTTTGTGAAAGAGGAAATCTCCATAAAAAGTCTTACATTGCGAGACGTACAAAAAAAAAATGAAAAATATATGTATGTATACATTTCATTCCATTTCTTACAGTGTTGCCTGCAGAGTGTCACCGCCCCAAAAGATAACGACGTGACACACTCTCTACTTTGCGGCTTTCTTTACAAAAAAAAAAAAAACACAAAAAAAATCAAAACCCAAAATGTATATATCTGTATATATATGACAAAAAAAAGAAGAAAAAAGATAACCCAAAAAGAGATCTCTGTTAGGGGGCTTTCCCCCCCGTGTATATGATCTATGATATGTGCAAGAACAGATCAAGGGCGGGGAGCACGCTTCAAAGCGCTAATCTCTGCAAGCAGGGAGTCCTCGCGGGCATTTCGATCAGACATCCACCTACCATGAAGACTCTTCTGTCATCTCCGTGAAGCTTCAGCTGCGCTACGAGACTCAGTCAAAAGACCAGTCAACCGAAGAACCTCGCTCTCGGCTGTAGCGGCTCTCACCTCCACAATATCAGCTCTGACCCTTTCTTTCTCCAAAGCCTCGATCAAAGCCAGCCTCTCTACGGAAAGGGACTCGATCCGGGTCGGAAGCATCGCTTCCTTACATGGCTAGGGCCCTGTCTTTACCACATCTACCAAAGCTGGGCTAGGAGTAGGTAATTCCTCAGATATCAGCCAACCCTCGTAACCCGGAGAGACGACGCCCCCCTGAACCAAGCTACACATATGCGCCGATTGGCGGGTTTCCCAGAGGGAACGCTATTCAAGATCACTATGAGAACCGGGAGAGAATATTAGAGAGCACAAGGTGGCCTCATGATTACACAGACATGCTGAGTATACCCGAATTGACGAAGCACCCGAGATGGGAAGTAGTATGTGCTACCAGTCAACCCCAAAAGTGTGATGCCCTCATAATCCCGAGAGCGGACAATTGGAAAGGTGCCGTCCATCCAGGGAAGTTGCAGTGTCACCAGATCAGATAGCCACAGGCTCAGTTCCTCGACGCTCCCACAAGGCAGTCTCGAACTCCGGATCAGAAAACCCCGAGCCGCATCCCCTCTAATAAAGCAAAATCTCGGCACAGGCCCCATGATAGCCAAATGCTCTCCTAATCAGATCTGAACAAGGAGCGGGCTCCTGCTGAGAATCCCAACCCGGCCCGCGGCTGCAGCATCTAGGCCTCGATACATCTCCGCCAAGATCAGGTGTACCAATGAGCGACCTCCCTCCAATTCGGTCAAAGCATCACATAACCCAAGGGAAAAGCTCTCACCCCCAGTGAAGAAGAGAACTTCCGACAGCAAATAAAGGGCAAAGGCCTTCACATTGAAGGGATCTCGAATAGGCAACTTTCGAAGGCTCGAGTCACCGAAAAGTTCTCTCAGGAATTTCACCGAACACCTGGTGGGCCCTTCGGTGAAACATTTCTCGTATCCACCCTTTTTTAAGCCAAGGACTGCGTGGACCGCCTTTGCATACCCCAGTTTGGGCACTACTTTGGCAAGGCCTCGATGCATCTTCAAGCCAGTGATGGAGGCTAGCTCTTCCAAAGTTGGGGTTAGCTCCCTAGACCCAAATTTAAAGACATGGGCCCTATGGTCCCATGATGCCAAAGCTGCCTGTAGTAGGTTGGGCAACAGAGGAATCGCGAGGAGAGAGGAAAGGCGGGACAACCCGAGGCCTTTCGATCCACCCCCGCAACCGTCGGTAATAGAACTCAAGCCAAATCAAATGAAAAAGCCCTAAGGGGTTGTCCCGGACTCAAGAAGAAAGGAGGAAGGGAGAATTTGAAAAGGGGGGACCCTTTTGTGCTCGGGCTCGGCGGTTTAAATCGCCAGATTTTAGACGATGTATGTATAATATATCGCTGACCATTTTTTTTCAGATTTTGGTCGGTGTATATATATATCGACCAAAAATGGCGATTTTTAAATGCCTCCTCCTTTTTAAGGTTTTATGCTATGGACCTCGATCCGGACCCCCCTTCGAGGCCCACGTGTCATCGGCCATGGTGCACGCATCTCCAAATGACCCTTTGAGTTCACTTCGATTGGCCCAAGGGGACCGTGCTATAATAAACGGATCTAGGTCCGTAGGTGCCCACCTATTGCGCCCACAAAATCAAAAAAAAAGAGGAAGAAGAAAAATAAAAAGAAGAAGAAAGAAAAATATATAACACTAGTTCTCAAAGGAGCATTGCGATGACCGTTTGCGCCACTCCGAGAACCATGCTAAATCAATTCAGAATGATCGGGTCCGCCCGAAAGTTCTCAAACCCCGTTTCATGCAGGGACACTTTGTACTTGACCCGGCAGGCAGATAATTTTGCCCATCTCCGATCACTGTTCCATATAGAGTCCCCCAGGAGTCGAGACCTGATCCGGCATGCGAATAAACTCATCCACCACCGGTCACGCTTGGGAACATGCACCTAGCCCCAAATCTCCCCCAGCAAGAACCAAGGCCTGATCTGGCCGACAAACTAAGAACCCGTCACCAGAATGCACACGCCCCTAAGGTATATCAACATGGCAAGTTGATTTGCCTAAGGATACATGCAAAAATAAAACCCGTTCGAGCATGTTCGAAGTCTCGAACTGACATGTGCAAAAAAAAAAAAAGGGAGAAGAAATAACAACCTATTATTGCATAAGTAAAAATAAAATAAAATAAAATAAAACCTGAGTGGGTTGATCCCACCTTCCAACATTCACTCTGGTCCCCTCCCCTTCGGATCTGTATTGACCAAGAGTGCCCCCGACTTCAGACCATTCGAAAAGTCTATTGTCAGTCGAAACTAACCCGTCAAAAATGAAATTACAACCAACCAAACTATGTGCGAACATACAGACCAAAGGGCTCTTTTCCCTTTTTATTTCCTTTTACACAGGCTTAAAACCTGTATAGGCACGGTGTCCCTATTGAATGTACGCACTTGCGTCTGGGTATCCGCAGGATGGTCGTTGTCCTCGTAAATTGTACCTTAGGGTCGAGGCTTCTGTTCGTGCCTATTTGCTGCTTGTCGCCCTTGATGGGTGTCTGTCTGTGCATAGTTAGTAAGATGTGATTTCATTAGGGACGGAGGCTAGAATTGGCCATCTCTTCCGAGGGATGTTTGGTTCTAGACCGATCTTTAGCTTTGTCTTGAGTTAAGGCACTCCGATTCATATGAATCAGGAGCTCCTCACCACTGGAACGCGCACATCCCCCAAGGTATACCTATCCCCAGCATGGCACACGCACTCTTAAAAGTGTATCAACTGGCATTTGATCCACTTAAAGAGTTGTGAAAAAATAAAGTTGTCAGAGGTCATCGAGCTCTGCTTAGAGGCCTCGAAACAAAAGAAAATTCAGAAAATGACACAAAAAAAAAAAGATTTCTCGAAAAATGAGCATGCATTCCCAAGAAGTGTTGCGACATCAATATTCGCTCCACTCGGATAAATCATGCTAAAGCAACCTCGAGGTTGATGGGTTCACCCAGAAACTCTGAGCCTTACCTAGGTAAGGGCACCTATGGCCAACCCAATGGAGCTCTCAATATCCCATAGGATTGGACACAGTTTGAAGGCCTTCGCTTTGTGTGCTTCGCATCAATTCCGAAGCATAGATCGATCATCCCGTTTCATGGAGCTGTCTGGTTCAGGTTAATACTCAACATCACAAATCTATAATTTCCCTCAGGAAGTGGACGATATCCTGGCTAGCTGGCTTACACTTTTTGTGATCATCGCAGTTATGCCCAGTAATGTCGCAATGCGCTTGGGGACTGTTAGCTCTGAGGTACAGACGATATCCCAAAATGAGAGGGCTTACGTACACTCACCATCACCATGGATGTTTGAGAATTGAGTTGAACCGAGGCGGACCCATCAAACACGCCTTGGACCTCTTCGGATGTCTCTTGTCTTTGGCATCCGATCATTAGTGATTGAATACCAAAGAGGGGAATCTGTAGACACCTAAATTCGGCCCAAGGCCCGATCAGTCTGTACTTCGAGAGAGATGTACCCCTATGCTTTCGATGGCACCCCAAAAGCCTTAGGAATCACCCTGAACCCTTAGGGATCTACCCAAACCTTTAAGAATCACCCTAAACCTGTTAGAACCATTCCCCAACCCTTAGAGATCACCTCTAAACCCTAGAATCCCTTCCCAGACCCAACTTGAACCCTTCTGAGCAGTTGATGGGATGAGAGCCACAACATTTAACATACAACATTACCATGGATGAGCCATATACCATTGGAAATAGGACTTCTCCAGCTTTCCAACAAGCCAAAGATCACCCAATTTGGAGCTACGGTTCAAAAGTTATGGCCGATTGAGGTTTCACATAAAATCATAGGACTTTTACTCAGGCGTAGATATTACATACGCCCAGCCATTTTTGCCCCAGATTAGCCAGGCGTGTATATTATATACGCCTGCCTATTTTGGGGAAAATTTGGCCGGGCGTATATAATATATACGCCCAGTATAGGTGGGACCCACCACGGGTTCCATCTTCTCAAAACTCCCCTGATTTTGGTGAAATCTATTGTTTAAATCATGATATATATATATACCTTAGCTACAAGAATCGCATCATCGTGAGCTCGAAGTTCTTCCATCTAGTTTGACCCTTTGACCATCCCCTTGGTTGAGGTGGGTGTCTTGAGATTGGTTGCACCCCCTTTGAGCTTATTGACAACCCTTAAGTCACCCATGGTCTCACCCCATCATCCGCCATTGAAACTAGTTTCCCAAAACCCTAGGACCTTGAAAACCCAAAAAACCTTAGATGGGGGATTACCTAATTGCTAAACTAATTAGCTCTTAAGTAAGCCCCTAACCCATCCCTTCTCTATAAATAGAGAGGCCCCCCTCTTCCCAAAGGATTGAATTTTTGTTGAAGGATTAGAGAGTGCTTAAGAGAAAACCCTAGTGAGAGAAAATGCCAATATTTTTTCAGAATTCCAGCATGCATACTTCCCCTATTTCAGTCCATTTCCACCATTAGATCACTCCTTTTAGCTAAAACCTAGCCTCTAGCTTCACTCTACACCCCCTATTTTATTGAATCCTAGCATTAGAACCCATTTTCACACCATTTAAGACATCGGAAGCACGCCAAAGTGAAGATTTTCCACGGTGCAACAAGGGTCCGTGAGCTCCGGCTCACCCCTCTCTTCCTCTACCTTCTTGGTGTCTCCTCCGTCCAAGGATTCCAGCCGTTACCCCGCCAAAACTTCGGTTTGGCTCAAAGCTTGATAGGACCGTATTGCCTTCGGGCAAGGGAAAACTCCGCCCTTTTTATTTTTATTTTGGCCATAGATAGAGACCGCTACGTGTGGGTTGATCGGATGCTTAAACCCTTCTCGATCGATAACCGAAGCCCCTACCCTAGAGCCTTTGGCAAAGACCGGTAAATCAGAGTCATATTTAGCACTTCGGTGCTCAAAATATCGATTTGAAGGTTTCTCGGGTCACCAAAAGCTCCGGGTGGCGACTCTACATCTTATTAAAGGCGAGCACATCGCCGCGATGGGTTCGAGAGGATCCACGGTCGCACACCCACGATAGAACAATTTTAGCATTGGTAAGCACACACATCACTCTAGGCATGAATGATAGATTTATCTAAGGAACGGAGCATTGGGTTAGTTTCAATATGCAACAGTAGAATAAACAGGGCATCGGTATTTGATAATGAAAATTTGCATGCTAAAATGACTACTAGTTTTTTATTTTCAAAAGTATATATGATATGAAAACCGGTTTTGAAAACTCATTTTGTGGATGGTTTCGAAAACTGTTTTGAAAGTTTGTGGGTATCTTCATTGTAAATCTCAGGAGACACAACTTCACCACTAGGGATCACCTAGGGATTTAAAGGCTTGTTGTATACGCTAAATGCAATCATGCTCCCTACGAAAGTGACTTTATTTTCATAGGCTAGTTTTATATTGTTAGGATAGTTTTAGTTTTCTTTTGGGTTAAGTTTTCAATGTTGCCTTAGCTTGAGGCCTAGCAAAGTTGAGGTTTGGGGGTGGGATCGGTCTCCAAAATGATATAATTTATCCCCAAATCTTGACCTTGTTAGCCCTCGCTAAACTACTAATGTGTGCTTTTAGTTCGTGTTGTGTTGCAACAGGGTCAAAGGCCGGATCAACGTAAAAATAATTAAAAGAGCAAAATAAGAAGAGACCCAAGCAGTGGCAACCAATCCAAGGAGAACGAGATGAAAAGTGCAAAGAATGGTCATTTCGACCGGTCGAGGTTGCATTCTCAACCGGTTGAGATCGCTCAGAAAGTATGTGTTGAAAGAAGAAGAAAAGAAGAAGAACAATGATAAAGTGGACCAGTTGAAATGGCAATTTTGACTGGTCGAATTACAGGTAGCTTCAGAAGTCACAAAGTGGATCGATTGAGTTCAGCTTGACCGATCGAGATGGATTACAATAGGATGTTTGAATTATATATATAATCTCGACCGGTCAAAGTTTGAATCCAACTGGTCGAGTCTATAGCCTATGCAAAGGAGAGAGAGAGAGAGAGAGAGAGAGAGAATGAAGCTGTGACTGATCGAGAGCAACTCGATTGATCGAAATCAAGGATAAAAGAAGACAGGGTGCAACCTAGAGGGAATCTGAATCCCGATCGGTTGAGATTGAGATTCATTCTCTAGCTTCCGAGATCTTCTCCAGATTTTTCTTCGTGAGCTGATTTCTTGGGATCTCCTAGGTAACTTGCCATGTATAATTGTGTCAGGGCCTTGTACATCTATAAATAATGACCCTAGAGTTAGGTTTCGAGATCCCTTTCGACAGAACTTTTCTAGAGAGTTTTTGGTCGGGAGAGTTTGTAGTTTAGGTTAGGTTCAGTTCTGGAAAAGAGTGAGATTGATTGTAATCATCGAGAGAAGATCGATTCAACAATGTTGAAGATCATTCGATCTATGTGAGGTTAAAGGTTTCAAGGTTAGGATCTCTTGTAAATTTCAGATAAGTGTTTAATAAAATCTTATTTCTGTTTTTTATTTCGAATTCTGTTTTACAGGCACGATTGCATGTTTGTGGTTCCGATTGTATCGAGAAAGGGCACAGTAAAGGTTTAATTCTGTTTAGTTTAATTTCGATGGCCTTGTAGGGATCAGGATTAAATTCGATAGAATATTCACTGATGGACTAGGGCTTGTAGCATAGTTTTAGTTGGTTATTGCAATGATGCCTTGATATTTATATTTATATAATTCATATACAAAGTTGTAGAGCTTGTAGCCTAGAGCGGGAGTACCTGAGATTCAAAATAGGAAAGGAATAGGAGATTATTATTCATGAGTCTGAGATCCAAGAGAGATCTCAGACTGCCTCCTCACATCTTCATCCAAAACTGTTTTTAGGTTTTCCTTTTAGTTTATTTAATTTAGGAAACCTAAATTTATACAATTTTTATTAGGATATGACAGAGGTTAGATTATATAAACGGCAAATCCCTGTGGTTCGACTCCCGTGTACTCACCCTAGTACATCGAACTTGTGCACTTGCAAGGTTTAGATTTAAAACGATCACTAGATCAGGAATAAAATTTAAGTTAAATACAAATCTGCGATGAAGAGGGATCCCATGTTGTTTTTTCACTATTTTCCAAATTAGAATTGCTTTAGATAACTTAATTAGAATTTTCCTTTAATCAAGGCTTTAGTTTAGATAAATGACTAGTCTCTGTGGTTCGACACCCTTGTACTCGCCCTAGTTCCGTGAAGTTGTGCACTTGTAAGGTTTCAGATATTAAACAATCAAGTTTTTGGCGTCGTTGTTGGGGACTACTATTTTATTTGAATTATTGCCTTCTAGTTATGTTTGTATTAGTAATTATCTAATTATAGTTTGCTTTTTTCATATTTGGAGACCAAGGTCCGAGTCTATCAAAGCTTCGAAGGGGACGCTTGTGAGAGACCAAGGTACACACCTTTGTTTTTAGATTTAGTTAGGTTTTTGTATTTGTATTTTTTCAGTTTCTAGTTTATGTCAATGAGATATGGAGTTTCCCACAATTCTGATGCCCCTATATTTTTATGGGTTTAATTATGAGACTCCATACCAAAATCGGGATGAATTTGAGGAGAATTGTCCTAATTGGTGAGAACCAAATCATGGTCGTAAATTAAATCAACTTTTTATGTTAAATTTTTCACACCAATCTCAGTTTGACCCACAATACTCACAATCCCCATGGAGTTCTAGTTTCGAAGATCTGATGTTAACTATTTTATAAGAACTCTAATCCCAATCTATATTGAATTAATCCACTCTCATACTCAATCTATTGCGAGAATTGAACATCAAATTGGGCAATTGGCCGCTGCCATTGCTAGGGAGGACGACTCCTTTCCAAGTTCACCAATAAGTATTCCGCATGATGAGAATTTGAGAGGAGAAACTATCCCTGCCAATGAGCATGAGGTTGCAACCAGGACCCTTAGGAGCGGACATGAGATAGATAGCAAGGAAGATGTTGTTGGCAGACAAAAGATTAAAACTATGGACGATAGTCAACCAATTTGTGATATCCCTCTAATACCAAAAGAACAATTGCATGAGGACACAATTCCTTGGCCTCTATCGATTGAGTAGTATAGCATTATCTATGGGGCACCTTGAGTGCTGGGAGATCTATTCCTACAATGCTTAGACGAACCATCAACTTGATTGGGCATAACTTGTGAGTATTTGATGCTCCCAAAGTGCCGAAACATACTGAGTTCAAATATTTCATGGTTTATAGGGTGGATGATTGTGAAACCTTGGGCCTTGAGGACCCATCGCAATGATGGGTTAAAATATGGAGTCACCACCCAAAATTTTCGGTGTTTCGAGAAACCAAAATCAAATATAATAAACATTGAAGTATTGGATTTGACTCCGATCACCGGTCTACTCCAAAGGCTCTAGCCAAGGACTTCGGTTACCAATTAGAAAAGTGTTAGGTACTTAATCGGGCCACTCGTAAATGGTCTCTACTATGGCCAAAGTACAAAAAAAAAAAAATGTGGGCGGCACTTCCCCTTGCCCGAAGGCACATGGACCCGTATTAAGTTTTCCGCACTTTCCGAATTTCAGCGGCGTAGTGGCTTAAATCATAGGGTAAGGGAAAAGCCTAAAGAGAAAAATGGAGAATAGAGGAACAAAAAGAGAGCCGAAGATGGACTCTCGAGCTCCTGTAGCACCACCGTCGGATCTTCGTGTGTGGCTATTCTGGCAAGCTTCCGATTGCATGTGTGGGTGATGAAATCCTAGGATTTGACTAAGGTTGGGAGATGGAGAGCTTGGAAGTATGGAGTTATGAGAGGGATTGACTAGGATTTTACCTTGGTAAAATTAGTGTCCTAAATGAGGGGTTGGGGGGTCTCTATTCATAGAGAAATGGAAGATTAGTTTACTCCTAATTGGTTTTAGATCTCTAATAGAAGGTTAGGTTTTAGGTAATGGGTTGATCTAAGGATTTAGGGATTTCGGGGGCTTGGAGAAGATGAAGATGGATTTAATGGTGGATGATGTGGGGATCACTTAAAGGGTAAAATGGTGGTTCTAATGTCTTATGAAGATCTAAAGGTAGTTGGGAACCTAACCACAAAGTTAGGGATAGTCCACAAGTCAAATGCCTAACCATGGAAATCAAGATTTCAGATTTGCAGGTTTTTAAGTCATGCGTGCATATTATGCACGCATGTTTTAAAACCACAAATACAACAGAGAAGTTCAAGGCCCAAGTCGAGAGCTCAATTTTGGAGAAGATGGAGTTTGTTCATGTGTACATATTATGTACACATGAGTTAACTCTCAGGCATGCATAATATGCACACAAGGGTTGCCCATGCGTGCATAATATGCATGCGTGGGTTAAATTTGCCTATGCGTGCATAAAATGCACGCATGGGTTTTATTTCTAGAGAAAAAGAAAGCCTCGACATGTGGGCTCAGGACGGTCCAGGATGGGTTTTGGGAGTTCTAAGGGGTTTTCGGGGTTATGGGGGATGCTTTCAGAAGCTCGGAAGGGCGTTCCTATCAAAGAATGGGTCGATCACGTGTTGGGCTAGATTTGGGTGTTTACAGATGCCCCTCTTTAACATCTGATCACTAGTGAGAGTATGTAAAGACAGACAACCAAACAGGCCCAAGACTCAAATACTTTCGGATCCGCTATATTCAATGCAAGTCTCAACCATCATTTAGTGCAGGGTTGGGCATTTTTTGGGCCGAACTGACCAAACTTGACCGAACCGCCGGTTTTGGTCCGTTTTGGATGGGTACCAGTTTGAGTTTGGTTTGGCAAAAAGAAAAATAGAAATTTTCAGTTTGGTTTTTGTTCTGGGCCTTCTCAAGCTGAAACCGACTGAACCGAATCGATTGTAAGTAAATTATATATATATATATATATATATATATATATATATATAGTCAACTTGAGTCAAGCAAACGATTGGGCCTCAGATTTTCGGTCCAAAATTTGGGTCCAAATTTAGTGTTTCACAACCTTACTTTAGGCTCGAATCTCACAAGATGTTGAATTAGAGAGTAGAGACTTAGGGCTCTAATTTCTAAAGGTTCAATCAATAAAAGTGTATTTGAGCAAAAGTAAAACAATTTTGGAAAAAATGAAAATAGTAAAAGTGTAAAACAAATTGAGAAATTAGAAAAATTTTGATGTGCAAGTAGAACTTATAGGAAAATCGAAACCGACCAAACCAAACCAAAACCAAATAGAATCAGGTTGGTTTGGTTCATCAGTTGGACGGTTTGGTTTGATTTTAACATTAGAAACCGAATAGAACTGGTTTGGTTTGTGATTTTGGTCCAAAACCGACCAAATTGAACCGAATACACCCCTAATTTAGTGGAAACATGGAGAGTGGTGGAGGCCCAACCATTGCGTAACCATCCGTTCCTCAAGATTAGCGGTCCCCAGATGCTTAGCGACCTTACTGGACATGACTGTATGATAATACTATTGACGATTTATGATGTTTGAGTTATGCCTTGGACTTGCAGCTCCGCGAGTGGACGGGTGATCGACCCATTTCTTCAGTAGTGAAAGTGCAAAGATCCAATGACTACGTTCAATCTTATGGGGCATTGATTGCCCCATTTTGACTGACACGGGTGCATCTACTGGAAGTAGGGTCTGAAATCTTTGAGCATACTCATCGACCTCGGCCTTATTTTAACACAAATACCCGGACTGAGGGAATATTGATGTCAAAACACCTTTTGGGATATGTGTAGACAAACGCATTTTTAACACATTTCTATCTTTAATTTTTCTTTTGTACATATTTTCCATTATTATTTTTTGTTTTTGTCTTGCTACTTATTTTTTACAAACAAATGCTATGCGTGCATATTAAGCACGCATAGTGTGCCAACTGTGCGTTATGCGTGCATATTATGCATGCATGGCATGCACCCCCTTTTTCGAATTACCCGCGGGATTTAATTGAACACAAAGAGGGCTCTGTGCGTGCATACGCACAACCTAAGACCAAACCGAAATTATAAATCACCTGTGTTCACCCCCCTTTTTCAAACTCCACCCAACCTATCTCTTCCAAACTCGACGCAGATACTCCTTTCACTTTTCTGGGAGGTCCGAGCCCTTCTAGAGGTGTCGCCGTAATCGCTTGATCGATGTTTTGTATCGCCGGAGTTAGGGGTTTCTCGTAAAGGTAAAATTTTCAACTCTCCTCCTAAATCTCTAGATTTCCCATCTATGCAAGGTTAGGGTTTGTTAAAATGAGTGATTTCTCTCATGAAGGAATTTGCTTGTTATCTTATCACAATTTGTATGCATTCTTGCTTGAATTTTGGCGATGAAATTTTTTTTCTCTAGAAATAATAATCAAACACCTAAATCCAAAATTTGATGGCTTCCCTATGCGACGGTTGTTTGAAATGCGAGGGAAGGGGCCTTCCCTTTCCTTTTTGGAAAAGATTCTTCAACTCCTCAAGCGAGAAAAATAGGGGCCTTATATAATTTTTGTAAAGTAAACAAGGACTCCCCTTTTTTGTTGTTTTTTTATAGGGAATGGGTATACACGATTTTTTAGTTTTGTTTTTTTGTTTTTCTTTTTGAAAACATAAAACCAAACCTAGATTATGACGAGAGGAGGGACATGACTCCTTTCCCCTTTTCAAATTGTGAGAAATAAGGGGTGATGATGATGGTGATTGTTTTTTTGAACTGTTAAGCGAAAGGTGACTTCCCCTCCCTTTTTTTTCTTTCTTTTTTTGGGTGGATGATCTTTAAAGGACTGCCTCCTTTTTCTTCTGTTGGTTTTTTTTGAAAATGTCGATGATTGGCGGTGGTAATTGAATTTTTTTTTTTGTTGACATCCTCTTAGAAACGGGTATTTCTTTTTTCTTTCCTAGGATGCCGTGAGGTAGACGAGGTGAAGGTGATACTGGTTTCGGGGCTGGTCCCTCCGAGGTCTTCGAAAGTAAGGGAGAACGCCTTGTTCGAGTGCTCCGAACAATGGACAAGCGAACTCCGGAGGGGAAAAAGCGCTATCGGTTGGAGATGGAGGGGGATGATGCCCGACGTGGCCTTCTTCATCAACAATACACCCATATCTCTAACTTCGGGATTGCCAGCAAGGTATGCATGTTTCTCATGATTTGTTCCTTCTTATTTGTGCATTTCTTTTTGTTCTAACTCATGTGCCCTACTGATGTAGCCCTTTCCATTGCTCTCTTTTTGCAGGGGGTGGTTCGACCTGCGGCGTCTTTATGCTCGGCTACCTCGTGCTGTGAAGGCCCTTGTTGCCCAGGTCAGCTTTGGCGATTTTCTCTCCTCCCCAGCCATAAGAGGGGACAACTCGTATGTGATGGCTCTCTTGGAGAGGTTTCATCCAGAGACCATTTCATTCCATATTGTGGGTGTGCGCTTTTTCTGGGTTCCTCTCGGTTCCCATTGAATCAGTGGCTTCCAATTCTGTCCTAGTGGACTTTAGCGATGCGGCATTTGGAATATTAAAAATAAAGGAGTTTCTAGGAAGGTTTCTAGTTTGTTGTGAACACCAGCTACAGATATTTATCGACCCTACAACACGTCAATGATCATGCTTAAGAGCGGGTATGGGTTACTTCTATACTGAATCATCCGCCTGCGAACGTCAGCAACAGTCTTTTCCTTAATTTAGATAGTTTAATTTCCTTTTATTTCCCGTTATGATTATAATTCTGGTCAGTTTAGACTTCCCTGGTTCTATGATAAGTTTATTTATAAATTTGTCAAAGTGAGTAGATCTATTCTAATATTATAATTCTATCAGGAGTCTAATTAATTTAGCTTCCTAGTCTTATTAGAATTCTAATTAATTTAGTATCCTAATACTATTAAGAGTCCGATTAATTGTGGTCTCCCAATCCCATTAGAAGTCTGATTATGATCAGGTTCCCTAATTAGACTAGGAGGGCATATGTAATAGTTCTGGTGAAATTCTAATTAGTTCGTGCATACCAATTGTGTTAGAATTCTAATTAAATCAAGTATAACAATTCTATTGAAATTCTAATTAAAGCAATTGTAACAGTCCTATTGGAATTCTAATTGGGATAAAAGGCTAATTTTACTGAAACTCTAATGTAAGCCAAGGAATTAATGTTACTGAAATCTAATTAAAAATGAATAAACAGATTTTTATCAAAATCTAATTAAAATAGATAAACTAATTTTATAAAAATTATAATTAAAGCAATGAATTAACTATGCTAAAAGTCTAATTAAGGTAATGAAATTAATCATACTAAATTCTAGTTGAAGCAAGGAATTGATCAATTAAATTCAGATTTAAAAAGATTAATCAGTCATACTAAGATTTAAGACAATTAATTAAACATGCTGAAATAAAATAAACCTACTAATCAATTATACTAAAAGGATAAAACTAAAGCAATTAATTAATTCTAAAATTTCTAAAGGAGGGTTTGGGCCCGCTATGCTAAGGAGGATTGGCCTCATTCCCGAGTACCCTTCGTAAGCTCCCTTGGGCAAATCGGGTGGCTAAGATTAAAGGTAAATTAGATTTTGGACCGTGAAATAATATTTTTAGGCTTTTCAGAGTTGATTTCGGAATAATAATTATGAATTAAATTGTAAACTAGAATTAATATTTAGAATTTTTGGAGTTATTAAACTAAGAAATTAAAATTAAAAACTAAATTTTTAGGACTGAATTCGGGTCCGAAATCAGAAAATCAAGTCGTATGATTAAGGACTGATTCTGAATCGAACGATTAGAACCAGAAATTAATGATAGGATTGTAAATTGAGATTTTAGAACAGAATTAGAGCCTAGGGTCGGTGTATCAGACCGTCAAATTAAGGACTGGTTCTAGAAACAAAGAACTAGAACCAGATATAGAGAATTATGGTCCGAAAAGGGTGCTACGGTCTAAGACTGAAGATAAATTCCTATACCTAGAGATTATAAGCTATTGTAGGAAACTAAAAATTAAATTATTACCTAAGGGCCCTGGCTGGGGAGAGAAATCTCAAAGATTAGAAGCTTGAATCTCAAAATCATGATTAGGGCGCTCTATGGGTTTGTCCTCGAAGTTCTCTGGGTTTAGAATCTCAAAAAAATCCGTTCTCTCTTAAAAAATTGCCAGCCTCCCTGGGCGAATTAGGAAAAAAATCTTTTATAGGTTTTTCTTCAATTACGCGCCATTTTTCAAGCGTTTAACTGAATTACACGCCAGTCTCTCGGTGCTTAGGTTACCGACTCGGTAAGCGACCCGCTGACTTGCTCAGCGAGTTTCCTAGTCCTAATAGCATAAGGGCTAATTGTGCGCTTAGTAGTACATACGCAATCCAATTAAGCGTTTCTTCAGAAGCGCTCAATCAAGGAAGCTTAGGGGTCAAGGACAGTAAGGCTAGGCTGGGCGTAGGCCAATTGCGTGCTGGTATTGTGGCGCACAATCCGATCGCGTGTCTGGCTTCAGGCACATGATCGAGTCTCGAATAGGTCTAGGGAAGGAAGTTTGGTCTGAAAGGGAGACTGATTGCGTGTTTGTGGTCTGGCGTGTAATCGAATTACACACGGGGTTTTAGGCGCTTAATTCGGGTTATATGGGTCTGGTCTCTAGTCTGAAATGCAAGACTATTGTTTCAATATGCATTTCGACTATATACTATTGTTTCAATATATAGTCTCCCTACTTCGGGATTTGAGCCACAGAGCTATTGTTTCAGCTTATATTCAGTCATGTACTATTGTTTCAGTGCATGGTTCCCATATAAGGGTTATGAGGTCAAAGGTTGACCGAATAAAAAGTATATTCCGAGAAGGCAAAATCGGGGTGTCTACACATATGTCAGTAAACGAGATGACCATCACACCCCTACACTGGACAATGATTACGGGGATTCGGGTCGGAGGGCAGCCTGTGATCTTTCCCCGCTTTTTGGAGTGTGAGCTAGTGACTCGACTGATTGGGGCCTATCCTCCTTCCAGCCTCATGTCATGGACCGAGGTCCAACTGTCCTGGTTAGTAGGGCTCTTTAGTTCATAGGAGATTCCAGAGGGCCAAGCAGGTGATGCAGTCACATAATTTATCATTTTATTACCCTTAACTTGGTGATGCTAGGCTTTAGTTTGCTACTAATAAGATACTGATGTGCATATATTAAAGAAAAGCAGTAACACAGAGCCTAAGTAATAATATTCATCAAAGTGAAATCATAAAGCAATAACGATTGAGCATACAGTAACGATTTACCAAGAGTTTAAAGATAGAAAATTATACTTTATGATTTGGCACTACCGCTAAAGACAAAGAAAGAAAAGAAAAGTAAGAAATTGTAATTTTACGATTCTTCAAAAAAATGATTCTTCAGGAAGCGATAAAAGGAGAAGAGCAATCAATCGTTGTAAATAGAAAATTGTCCAGTATGAAAGTTATAGAAGAAGAGAAAATTATGATTTACGATTTTCCTGAAAAAATGATTTCCTAAAAATAAAAGCTTTCCACTACTATGAAACGTGAGATCTATCACCGCCATATATATTTTTAGAAGTCTTTTACAATTAGAAGTCTAACCAACCACGGATCTGAGAAGATTGATGAAGATATACTCCAAAGGACTCTGCTGCTATTAATTAAAGAATACTCTAGAAGCACATCAACTAAAGAAAGCAAGGAAGAATAAAATTAGGAATTAGAGTTATATTAGGAATCTTTTATTTTTAGTAGTTTATTTTATTAGAATTAGATCTTGGTAAACCGACTCCTTATGATCTATAAATAAGAGAGCTCGACATAGGAATAAGCATCGAAGAATTTCAGCATCAACTATGCCTGAGATTGGATTTTCTTTCGATCAAAGTAGTGCAAAATAGTTAGAACAGATTAGATATCTGAGGTTTCTAAAGAGCAATTGACGACTGCGATTGAGTGCTGAAGATTAGTATAGATATTTGTAGTTTCTCAAGAGCAATTGATGACTGCGGCTGAGGCGTGAAGGATATATTTACTTTACTTTTTAGTTTAGATTTATTTTCTTTGTAAACATCTCTAAGTTTTAATTTGAATTGACGACTCAGGTTAGAATTTGTTGATTAGTGTAACGGTCTTACTTTTTCATCTTCAATTTTTTAAGGTTTGATTGACGCTCAGATTTTAGAAAGTTGTTGATTAGATTAAATCTATATTGATAGGATCTTAGACTTGATTGACGCCTAATGCTAGGAAACTAGAAATATAGTGTAACAATACTATTTAAATTTACAAATATCTGATAGCTGAAGATTAAGATTGATGACCTTAATCTGAAGAAGGAGCATTAGGATTTATTTTATGCACTTTAGATTAAAAAACCATTCTTTTATTCATATTTCTCCAGTAGATTAGATATTAAAGATAAATAGAAGTTTTTAAATATAAGGATTTGAATAAAAGATAAAACTAAAGAAACTAGATAACAAACTTCCTCGTGGGAACGATCCTATGCTAGTACTATAATTTTCATTGTGCGCTTGCAATAGGTTAAGACTTGAATTTAACATAAAATATATACGTAATAAAAAAGACGAGTCACACAAGTGTTGATGTAGCTGGAGCTGGCTCTAGCAATGCTAAAGGGTTGTTTATCCAATCTTCCTTAGAGTTTGACATTACGTCTATTGAGCAGTCAGATTCTTTCTCTAGTTCATCCTCCAATTGTGGTCTTAATTGTATCCCCTCCAAACTTACTTTCTTTGCTATCAATTCCTTGTATTTGTCCTTCAAAGCTCTCAGCTGTTCTTCAACTTTTTCTTTTCTTTTCAGATCCACATTCAACTTTTTAATCATAGTAGATTTCGATTGTAATTCCTCTTTCGTCTTATCAGCTGCAGTGTGTAGTCTTGCTACCGTGGACCAGAACTTGCCTGTGATTGATTCAATTTTCTCTTTTTGTTCTGCACAATTTAGGACTAAGGAATCCTTATCATTCTAAAGCTTCCGTATTTTCCCTTCAGCTATTGTAAGCAGGTGGTTCTTCTCGTTCAGCTAAGCTTTAGTGACTGCTCATACTCTTTATGAGCTTTTTCTTTCGCATTATCCCCTGCTTTTGGGTCTTGAATTAATCCACCGAACTGCTGAATCAAATTTGCAATTTTTTTCTCATATGCCTTCCTCTCTCCTTCCCATGCCTGCTGATCATGTCGTAGTAATCTATTTTCTTCTCTCAGCTACACAATTTGAGCTTGAAGTGCTCCAGTGGCTTCATGAACTTTCTTTGGTGTTTCAACTATCCAACGTGTCTGGTGCTCTTTTACAGCTTTTCGCCTTAGATTTTTTGCTAACTCTTGGCATTCTTGTGCAGTAGGCATGGTTTCAACAACTTTGTTTTTCAGTCTATGGAATTCTTCCATCATTCTTCTTATTACTCCTAGCAATGACATTAAATTTGGTGCATTTGTAAGCTGTCATTGTTCTACTTCTCTCAATCTTCTTTCTTGTTCAGGCCTTTCAATTATGGGAATTGTTGTGGTGGTGACTGGAGGAGACGTCTCTTGATTCAGTAATTCGATAAAACCCACCCTTGGAGCTTTAAAACTAGGTCCTGCATCTGTAGTTTGAGATGTCGGCGTCTGCTCTGTGGCGGATGAAACTGCGGGTGGAGCAATCAACTCAATAGGTGTAAGAACATGGCTAGAAGTAGCAAATTCAGCAACTTGCTCTATTGGTGGAAAACTTTCTTCTGCAGTTGTAACTAGGTTCACATGCTCTGCTTCAGGAATAATTGGCAGTGTGCCTGCCTCAGTTGAAGGGGGCATAGCAAGCCTTGTTGGGGAATCCAAAGCTGAGTCATAATGACTAGCTTGCTCATCAGCTAGTGTTGGTGTATTTCTTACTTCCAACTCAACTTGCCTCTCCTGTATCAGAGAAGCAGGCTCCAATCTTCCTTGGAGTGGAGTAGATGTACTCACCCTCCCTTCTAGGATGGTTTCTTCTGAAACTATAGGTTCTACCAGTAGCCTTATGGTAGGCTCTTCTTGTCCCTCAAGGACTTGAGTGGTTTCAGGTATAGAAGGGAAATTCTCTGTTTAGGCCAAGATAGGAATTTTCTTTTTGTTCGTAGCACTTAGAGTTCTCCTATAAGCCTTAGCTGTGAGGCTCTCTTCATGTAACAGTTGCCAGAATTTATTTGGTATAGACACGGGTCAGGTCAGGCAGGTGCCTAACACGAGACATAAAGGATCTGATTAGTTGAGTATTCAAAACTGATAAGAGTATGAGGCCCATAGTGGTCCAGTCACGTGTGTTAGGAACCCTCGGTCCTCAAATACACTAAACTAGTATATAAGTAAAAAGTTAGATCATCCCAGACATGTTAGTGGTGTATAAGAGTATACACTCAAAATTTTTATATAAATAAGTGCAATAGCTTACACTTGCATAAATATACACACCAGCTATAGAAGTTACCTGTGCAATACAATTACACTACAGCCAAGCCTCAGCTGGCTTATACATCTACACCAAGTGTAGTGGCTTAGTAGGTAAGGGAAGCTTGTTTTGGCTTATCTGGGTATACACCCAAGAGCAAATGCTAGCTTTGTATAGAAGTATAGTCACATAGAGCTTACACCTGCCAACGTGTATTGGACTTGGATTCAAATATAGCCTATTTTGTCTTATTTGCTGATATCTTAAGTAGCAAGTGGTAGCTATATATGGGATGCTAGCCCTTTGTAGCTTATAAGCTACTTTTAGTGCCTTTTGGTTACATGGCTGCATGAGCAATCCTTGACTCTCATGCACGCAAAGTGCAGCTCAACTGCTATAAACTTGACAAAGCCCTTTGTAGCTTATAAGCTACTTTTAGTGCCTTTTGGTTACATGGCTACATGAGCCATCCTTGACTCTCATGCACGCAAAGTGCAGCTCAACTGCTATAAACTCGACAAAGCCGCTCCTTTCTTCTTCCTACTACCAACGTTAAAGAAAGTCCTTCTAGCACAGATACTATACTAAACCATAAAATGAGACCTTACTGCTAGCTTTCCCAACCTATATCCCTTTTCAACCTCCCTTCCTTAGATTCAGAAACCAGGAATCACAAGGTGACCTACAAGTTGATCGAGCGGATTGCGAAGGCGATCACTTGGTCTCAACGAGTACATTCCGGCCCTCGATCTTACGAGCTTGGCAAACTCAACACCGGCACACGTTCGGCGTCAATGTACCCATGAGTGCACCACACAAAACGGTATGTCGCAAACAAATCAAGATTCAATTCATTCATCTGTTTCACAGAAAAGGTACAACGTTACTGTCGATCCCATGAGATCAAATCAACAGCTAAAAATCAAGGTCTGTGTGAAGGGTTTCGAAGTCAAACTTTCCAACAAATGCGCTCTGAAACGTTCATTCCGAAGGCATAAAATTAAAGGGGCCTCTGTGCTACATAGAGAATAAAAGATAATATAATTATATTGGCTAGTAGACAATAAGAACCAGGAAGAAAGAAGAGCAAGAGAGGGCACCCCGGCAGGCTTGCCACGGCAACCTCACAAGGTTGCCACGGCAAGGAGCTCAGCTAGTGAGCTTGCCGTGACAACCTTGTGGCTTTCCGAGGCAAGCCCATGTCTGGCTTGGGCAGAGGTATTGAGGTACCTTTGGTTAGTGTCTGGGTGTGTGTGTTGACACGTAGGAAAATTAACTGTGTAGGGCCCTTATGTATGGTCTAAGATGACCCAGTAACATGAAGAAATGGTAAAACAACATACATGTAACTTATAGGTGCTTGGTGCGTACCGATGAGTGTGTGTGCACATGTCGCATGTAAAGTATAAGCTAAGGTAGGGATTTTACCTTCCTGACTTATGTGTTGGTTTCTCATTCATCTTTGATTTGCAAACTATTATGTGTATATAAATGCCCATATGGATACAACGTATAGTAATAATAGTTGCAGGTTCATGAATAGTGTTGTATAAATAGTGATGTATAGTATAAATGCATACTGTTATATGGCAGTATTGTTAATAAGAAGAGTAAGTTATAAATGCATACTTTTGCATGACTCAATTGGTGTTGATTTTAATATAGAACTATGATAGTTAGCATGATGATCCTACGATCAGTTTAGCAATTAAAATTAGTTTGATATATGGTAGGTCAGTATTATATATGGTGTATGAACTGATGATGCAAGTTTAGAAGCATGCCTTTGGAATATGTTAGTTTCGATGATGCATGTTTCTAAATAATGATGTAAGTTAAGATTCAACATAGGACCATGTATGAACATGCTAGTTTTATTCCGATATATGATAAACTAATTTCAGTTTGAGCATGTAAGTTATGTTATGCTTTGATATATACTTCTTTGATATGATGCATAGTTCATATTGCATTATTCAAATCCTGCTATCCTTGATGTCCTCTATACGTTGTTGCTTAGTTTTGAGCCAAGTGATCCCGCTAGCTCGGGATCTTGACTGTGTATTTGTTTTCAAGTGATCCTACTAACTCGGGAGCTTGATTGTCGTGGTCCAAGTGATCCCGCTAACTCGGGAGCTTGACAAGTGATCCTGTGAACTCGGGAGCTTACTTTGTCTCAGTTCAAGTGATCCCACTAACTCTCGAGCTTGACAAGTGATCTCGCTAACTCGAGAGCTTGATTCTTTTGTTCCTGTACATGTATATTTACATCTGATAAGCTTGTTTAAGCTAAGATTGTTTTAGCATGATTCCTTGTTCCGCATGATTTCTCGTATTTGTTGCACCATGATTTTTGGTCTTTATTCAGCATGTTAGCATGATCAATTAGTCACATGAGAATGACTTGTTTTTAGTATATATTGCTAAAATATGGTTCGATTGTATTTTATGCATCAAGAAGTGAATGTAGTACTATAACATATGACTTAGAAATGTAAATGCCCCTGCTGAGCTTTGATGATAGCTCATCCTATGACTTCAATGTCTTAGCTGCAGATCTCGATCCGGAGCACGAGGGGGATCCCACTTACCAGCCAGACGAGGAGGACGAAGAGGAGGACAAGGAGGAGGAGGAAGAAATTACTGAAGAATTCTTTCCCAAATAGGTCTGAGAGAGAGAGATGTCTTTTAAACACTACACTTGTATAAACCACGTATCATGTTTTATTTTGAAATATTTTATACTACGTGTATAGGTTTGCTTTCCATTGTTTAGGTGACGGATGGTCGTCATCGGTGGAAAGCTATATATCATATCAGTTAGTCGTGTTTATAGATCTTGATAGTTCACTGCTTAGATGAGTAAATATCAGTTTTTGCCATATTATTGCATGTGTTAAGATCTGAAAAGTACCACTTTTCACCCCTTAACTTAACATTTGATTAGACCCTTAGCCATCTAATAAGTTCTTGTTAAGTGTTTTATGTAGGTAATAATCAGCAGTGAAACAAGGCCAGGAATCCTGCTAAGGAACCTGTTTTGGCACCAGAAGTCCCTCAGAAGGATGGACTCTGAATCCAGACCCGGAATGAGCCTCGCACAGTCCAACTGAGCTTCCCAAGACTTTACAACAACTACTCGCGCAGCTCTCACGAAGCTCAAGAGTAGAACACATCGCGCAGTCTCGTGCAGTTCAAAGCAGACCTCTCTCAACCTCGCACAGTTCACTCAGAACGGCTGAGGAGAGAGAGCTTTAGGAGACTCCTTGCGCAGCTGTCGCGCAGTGGCCGCGGGATACAATTATCAGAAGAGAACTCCTCACGCAGTTCTCGCGCCATTCAAGAAGAAAGCATCCTCGCGAAGACGGAGCCATCCTCGCGAAGATCAATTAAGACATGAAACCTTGCACAGTTCAGAACTCATTAAAGCCTCACGAGCAAACTCGCGAAGTCCATTGAAGAGAAGTGCTCGCAAAGTTCTCGCGCTATTCAAATATGTCCTCGCGAAGATCAACCTAGCGATCGCGCAGCTACCTCGCGACTGCTTGAACTCCAACCCCGCTACATCTGAGGCTTTGATGTCTACTCAACCTCACGACTACCTGAAGAGCAAACCAAGGCAACCTCGCGACGGTTGAAGCTTCAATATCAAATCATCCTCGTGAAGACCAAGAGCTGCCACGCGACAAGTCTGGGAAATAATGGCTACCTAGAGAAGCTCTGAACTACAACTTCCATCTCTTCAGCAGAGAGCCTTCTGAGAATTTCCAGTGATTAGGGAACGCACTCTCATGCTCAAATCTCTGTGCACACGCCCCAAGGCATCCAAGGATCACTATTTGGCCACGTGGCATCGTTAAAATTAGGGTTTCCTAACCCTAATGCGCCGCCACACCACTGCTATATAAACCCATACTTAGCTTAGGTTTAAAAAATCCTAGAATAGCTGGGAACACATCTCATTTCTTGGAGACTTGATCTGAGATGATTTTTCTTTTCTTTTTATAGCTGTAAGTAGTTTTCTTTTTCTTTTTCCTTCTCTCCATAGTCCAGCACTTGCTGGCTATGTCTTTGTATGCTTTTTGAACTAGATCAATGGAAGTTTTGTAATAGGATTTGTACTCTGTGGGATTTGTGTTTGAATGTGAGATGCTCTGTACAAGGCTGCTGCCTTGTGATCCGCCATTGCTTTGGCTGTGATTCAAAGTAATGGAGGACTGATTATAAGGGCCACTCAGATCCAAGTGACCTGTGTGTCTGGGCTATCATGGTCATATACAGCCTTAGCCCCACCACAGGACCCACTAGATCTGAAATCCCCATGGGAGCTTGAGCTGGTAGCCTTGTGACCATGGTGGTGGCAGCGATATTCTTGTTTTGTCTTGGGCTTCGTGAGGAGGATAGCCTCTGGGATAGTCTGTGACCATTCAAGTGGACAGGTTATAGCCTTAAGGTGATTCTAATCCACCGATCCAAGATGGATCTTTCTTCTTTACACCTGAGCTTGTAGAAGCCTGGTGGGAGATTGTACAGAGGCAGACTCCCCTATATTTGTATAGATCCGCTATCAAATGTTAGATCTGATCTGATTATAGAGATTGTAGGCTTGTGACTGGACCATTGTAGCCTCACTCAAGCAATGGACAGCTAGATCGAAGGTTGTACTCAATCTCTTGTTGGTTCTATGTGTCTGGGCTATCATGGTCCTATACAGCCTTAGCCCCACACATAGAGCTTTAGAGGTTAAGGTTCCCTATGGATTCTTGAGCTGGTAGCCTAGATGAAATAGTGCCTACAATGATTAACTTGTTTTGACCCATCCCTGGATTGTGGTTCCCCTATGGGATAGTCTATGACCATTTGAGTGGACAGGTTATAACCTTAAGGGATTGAATCATGACAGAGAGATGGGTTGGATCCTTTCTCCTCAGTGGTGATAACGTAGCCATTGGATAGGATTTCTATAACATCAGATCTGAATTTGAGTTACAAAGCTCCTTTGATCTAGGCTCAATAACATACTTCTCACCCTTTTATATTTATTTTCCACACTCCATCCATCCTCTCAACCCTTTCTGTAGTTTAGAATACCTAGAATAAGTTACCTTAAACTCCCCTCCTTTTTAGGACTGCCAGATCTATAGTCAGATCTTGAGGGACTACTAGAGATGGCTCCCTTGGAGCTGTAGATCACCTTTCCCTGTGGGACAAACTCTTACTTATCAAAACTTGCCACAATGGACCCTGTATCTTGCAGGTCTAGGATTTCTTAGTTGTGCTGATTCCATCCCCTGTTTTATCTTGATTTTAAATTCCTTTTACCACAAACCAATAAAGCAAGCACACACTCGGAGATCCGCCAACAGCATGTTAGAGTGATTACATTGCTTTCGCATTTGTAATACTTTGTACAATATAAGACGCACTTGTATGATAGGATCATGTTAGGTGATCCGATGACGCGGCCTTTCCTATATACGTTAAAGGGAAATTTTAGGTTGTCACAGGTGGTATCAAAGCCCCAGCGTTAAGTCATTTGGAGACTTACCTCTGGCGTAGATATATGGCAAAGTATCTGAGTTTGTTCAGTGTTAGGAGTTAGATTGAGTTTATGTTTATCTGATCAAGTTGTTGCTTGATCATAATAGGTTGAGATGCCTCCAAGACATGGGAGAGGAAGAGGTAGACCACTGTTACCTCATCATACTAGGCCAAATGCGATTCCAGTGACAGGCTACGAGCATGACACCGCCTCGTGAAGCGGTGAGAATGTGCATATGGCGGAGAGCCGAACGACTATGGTGAATGTTGCTAAGCCTACTCCTCCTGTCGTAAATGAGCATTAGATGGGGACTGCTCCCGGAGTTGAGCAGAATGCGGGATAGAATTCACAGTTGATGGAGACCATGGTCAACACCATGGCCATGCTAGCTGTGAGACGACCCCAGAGGGCTTTGCAGAGTTTGTACGACTAAGACTGCTGAGTTTCTATGGTTAGCATGACTCAATAGAGGCGGAGAAGTGGTTGACACAGATTGAAAAGGTGTTATAAAGAGTTACCTGCACCGAGGTTGAGAAAGTTAGCTGGGCGGCGTATAAACTGGAGGGTGAGTAAGAGCCATGGTGGCAATCTGTAGAAAGAATGAAAATTCCTGGAGTACCTTGGACTTCGGCGGAGTTCACAGAAGCGTTCAATGAAAAGTATTTTCTGACACCTGAGAGATAACATATGGAGGTACAGTTTGAGACCTTAGTATAGGGACAGATGAATGTTCGGGAATACAAGGTAGAATTCACTCACCTCTCTCGATGTGCACCCTTACTCGTCGCCACGGAGCTCATGAAGATACAAAAATTTGAGCAGGGTTTGAAGCCCCTGATCAAGGAACGAATGTCGTTGTTTCAAGCAACGACCTTTGCCCATGTGATGAAGTTGGCTCTTATAGCGGAAACGGATGTGGAATGTATGCTTAAAAGGTGAGAGGAACATAATAAAACTAGAAAAGCTCCATCTCAGTCTTGTAGTTCTGGTCAAATCAACAAGCGATCGCGATACCAAGGGTAGGCAGCATTTCAACCTGCTGTAGGAGCCTATACACGGCCGTACAGTCCAGCAACGTTACCACCATTACCATCGACAATTCCGCTTGTTCAGAACCAGCCCGTTCAGACTGCAGCCAAAAGTACATCTGGCGTGTCACGAGTACGACCAGCAGTATCTCGCATGGGATTCTATACGGCTTCATCGGTAGCTTCAGCCAAGATCTGTGGAAAGTGTGGGAAGGCACACAAGACAGACGAATGTCGTAAAGCGTCTGGTGCATGCTTTCATTGTGGAAAGATGGGACACTGGATCAAATATTGCCCAAAAATGGTAGGAACGGCAGCAAAGGCTGGACCAGTCTTACGATCGGCGCGGCCTACGGTTTCAGACCGAGCTTATGTTGTGTCGGCAGAAGGTGCCCAAACAAGCAACGATGGGATTCAAGGTATCCGAATGACTTACTTAGTGATAAGTTCTTGAAATTATTTCATTATATGTTCTTGATATTATTTAGGAAAAAGGTACATCTAGTTTCAGATTATATTTCAATATACATCTCAGACATTATTTTTGTTTTGGTCCATTTGAGAATTGATAAATTTCACTTAAGTTAAGTAGACATAATTTAGCTAACACTAGTATGTATGCACATTAGGTACCTTGTAGTTGTGTCAAGTGGATGCCTACTTGTGTTGTGAGGCATAGTGTTGGTAGATCCTGGATCTACACACTCATTCGTCACACCCCAGTTTGCTCAACATTTGGGGAAGTTGGGAGTTACTCTAGAATCTCTTGACTTTATTTTGGATGTGTCGGTTCCAACCGGACAAGATGTCACTACTGACATAGTATGTCGAGAGATCATAGTCATAATCAGAGATTACATGGACTATGAGGCAATCGTCGACCTGATCTTACTTGATATGCAAGGATTCGACGTAATCTTTGGCATGGATTGGTTATCCAACAATCATGCAAGCATTGATTGTCAACAGAAGATGGTCACTTTCCGTCCATAAGGAAGGAAATCAACTAGATTTTTCGGTGTACAGTCCACTATACTACCCTTCATTTTAGCTATTCGAGCACAACGATTACTCGATGACGATGCTCAAGGGTATATCGCTTTTATTCAACGTAAAGATCAAGAAGAGAAGAAAATTTTACTTTCAAATGTGCCGATTACCTGTGAATTCCCTTATATAATACCTAATGAATTGCCAGAATTACCGCTTGACAAGGAAGTGGAGTTCGCTATTGAATTAGCCCCGGGCACCAAGCCAGTATCAAAGGCGCCGTATTGAATGACACCAGTAGAGTTGAAAGAACTCAAGGAGCAGTTGCATGAGCTTCTTAATAAAGGCTTTATCAGACTGAGTGTATCTCTGTGGGGCGCACCAGTGTTATTCGTGAAAAGAAGGACAGTTCGATGTGCCTCTGCATTAATTACCGTCAATTAAATAAGCTAACAATCAAGAATCGATATACGCTCCCCAGAATTGACAATCACTTTGATCAGTTACAAGGAGTGTGGTTCTTTTTAAAGATTGATTTACGCTCTGGGTATCACCAGATGAAGGTAAAAGTTGAAGATATTTCGAAGATGACTTTTTAGACACGATATGGTCACTACAAGTTTTTCGTCATGCCCTTCGGGTTGACCAATACACCTGTAGGATTTATGGACTTGATAAACTGAGTCTTGAAGCCTTATTTAGATCAGTGTATCGTAGTATTCATCGATGATATACTCATCTACTCAAAGACGAAAGCAGAGCACGAGGATCATCTACGTCTTGCTTTGCAGACATTGAAAGATTCGCAGTTGTATGCCAAGTTCAGCAAATGTGACTTCTGGTTGAATCAAGTCAGTTTTCTGGGCCATATCACCTCTGAAGCCGGTATTACTGTCGATCCTGCAAAGATTGAGGTTGTAGTGTAATGGAAACAGCCACAAACAGTAATCGAGATCCGAAGCTTTCTAGGTCTCGTAGGATATTACCAATATTTTGTAGAAGGATTTTCGAAGCTTGCTGGACCACTCACGCAGCTCACTCGAAAGAATGCCAAATTTGAGTGGACTGAGGCGTGCGAACAGGATTTCCAGGAGTTAAAATGGAGACTCACCTCTGCACCCGTATTAGCACTACCATCAGGAAGTGGTGGTTTTGTTGTCTTCAGCGATGCCTCATATAGTGGGTTAGGTTGTGTATTGAATCAATGGGAATGTGTGATTGCATATGGTTCCCGTTAGTTGAAAGATCACGAGAAGCACTATCCCACTCATGACCTGGAACTAGCAGCGGTCATCTTTGCGTTGAAAATTTGGTGGCACTACCTGTATGGTGAAACCTTTGAGATTTCCACCGATTGTAAGAGTCTCAAGTATCTCTTTACCCAGAAAGAGTTGAATTTGAGATAGAGAAGGTGGATGGAGTTCTTGAAAGATTATGACTGTTCTATTCAGTACCATCCCGAAAAAGCCAATATATTGGTTGATGCTTTAAGTCGGAAGTCATCTGCACTGTTATCCCATCTTGTGACACGGCTACAAAGATGGAAGTTACTCAATGAGATAGTATCATCCAGTGCCACTCTTAGAGCAACATCAACTGGAGGTTTGCTTGCTACAGTGATTATTCGATCTACACTCTTCAATAGGATCAGAGAACTCCATATGCATGATGCAAAGCTTATTGCCATCAGACAAGGGGTACTCAGTGGGCTACAGCCAGACTTCTCGATTAAGGATGATGGGTCCTTATTGTTTCGAGGCCGAGTATGTGTAGCTGATGATAGTGCCTTGCATCAGGAAATTCTTGAAGAGGCTCACAAGTCAGCTTATGTCATTTGTTCAAGTAGCACGAAAATGTATCAGGATTTGAAGAAGACATTTTGATGGAATGGATTACAGCGATATGTGGCAAAACATGTTGCAAAATATTTGATCTGTCAGCAAGTAAAGGTCGAACATAAGCATCCTGGCTGGACTGTTGCAGCCACTGCCCACCCCAGAGTGGAAATGGGAGAACATTTCCATGGATTTTATTCTTGGCTTGCCCCGTACGCAGAAGGGTTACAACGCGATTTAGGTGATTGCTGATCGTCTCACCAAATCTACACATTTCTTACCCTACAGTACGCACTATACAGCGTCAAAATTGGCCAAAATTTATTTGCGCGAGATAGTACGATTACATGGGATACCCGTGAGTATCGTGTCAGATCGCAATCCTTTATATTCCTCATGATTTTGGCAAAGTTTTCAAGAAGGCATGGGTTCCAAGTTGAAATTCAGTACTGCGTTTCATCCTCAGACCAACGGACAAATAAAGAGGGTGAATCAGGTGATAGAAGATATGTTACGGGCCTGTATGCTGGATTTCTAAGGATCATGGGATAAGAACTTACCCCTGATTGAATTCACATACAATAATAGCTTTCAATCGAGCATCGGCATGGCACCATTTGAGGCACTGTATGGACACCGATGTAAATCTCCGATTAACTGGGAAGAAGTTGGAGAGCATCTTATTTTGGGCCCTGACTTGATAGAAAGCACTGATGCAGTTATTCACGTTATTCGGGAGAGACTGAAGAGTGCTCAAAGTCGGCAGAAGAGTTATGCCGATCTCAAAAGAACCAGTGTTGATTTTCAGGTAACTAAACACACCTACAAGTCTATTGATTCGTGCATTCAATTACGTATATTGTAATTCTAACGTGTCATATAGATTGGCGATCACGTCTTTATCAAAATATCTCCGACAAAGGGCTTGATGCGATTTGGGAAATGAGGCAAGTTGAGTCCTTGTTACGTTGGACCATTCCCAGTTTTGGGCAGAATGGGTGAGGTCGCATATCGAGTTGCGTTACCTCCACATTTATCCAGTGTACACGACATATTCCATGTGTCTATGCTGAGAAAGTATGTTAGTGATCCAACACACGTGTTGGATTATCAACCGCTTGATATTTAGGAGGATTTCACGGTGACTGAAGAACCAGGTCAGATTTTGGACCACAGAGATCAAATCCTGAGAACGAAGCTCATTCCACTCGTGTTAATCCAATGGAAGAATCACGATTCTCATGAGGCTACCTGGGAACGCGAAGCTGATATTCGCGCTCAATATCCTCACTTATTCACCTAAGGTATGCCATGTATAGTATTAGATCTAATAAATTAATGCATAAGATATCAATATGTTTCTCTGTATTGCCTTTATCGATATATAACGTAACTGTTCACACTTAAAGAATTCGATGGAAATGAATTTGTTACATCATCTATGATCTCCTACTATATATCGATGACATTGATGAAAATGAACACAATTAAACTATGTCCAACCCTAGGCTTACCTGAATGAGTTAAACCAAATAGTTCAATATTTGTATAGACCGAAAAAGAAATAAGGTGTTTATATATACTACTTTGATCAGCCTATAATTTTGAATGATACCTAGTACTATGTGACATATAAAAGTAAACTGGTTCACCTAAAGACAATCACGTTAGACCCAAACGCATGGTATATACATTTGATTTCAGACCTGTGTGTATATTTTTGGTCAAACTAAAAATCTTTAGAGCATGTGTAAGCATCACCTGTATCATCATATATTTTTTGATGATACACTAGTAGGTGTGACACATAAATGTGTTACTAAATTGCACCAAAAGCCTGCCTGGCCTCAAGATCTGGGCCAGTCACCATCTGAAGGACTTGCCACGGCAAGGGTTGGCTTCCCGTGGCAAGCAGTTTGGGTTGCCGCGGCAACCATTGAAGAGTTAAGTGGGTCCGAGAAACCCCACACTTCATTCCCTGGTTCCGTTCTTGTGGGGTCTTTGCATCTTTTCTCTCTCAAGTGATATACAACTGATTTTTGAGTGCACAAGCCCCTGAATTCGTGCCAAGATCATTGCATGTCGGCGAATCGCGCTTGGCCGACATCCTTCATCCCCAATTGCAGTCGATTGTTCCCCTCTTTGGTGTCTTGGTGAGGTAAAACCCTCATTTCTAGTTTTTGTTGCTTCTTTTCACTTTTTTAAACTATCATGCCTCCTAGGAAGATTATGGTTTCAAAAAACACTCCCGTACGCCCAAAGGCTACGGCTAAATTGAAGCGCAAAGCCATATCAACATCCCAAGAGCATGCCAATCCACCCCTGGATCGTGAACAACCCGTTTCATGGTGGAACACGAAGGCCGTGGAGCCGGATTGGCTCATTGAGGACTCACTACTGGTACCAAACGACCTGACCGCATGGTCTTTACGGTACATTCAACAGGCGCGTTTAGACGCCTTGTATCAGCCCATCCATACCCATTTTTACCCACACCTTGTCCATTTATTTTACCAAAATTTAAAGGTTATGCCAATTGGAAACTGAAATCGATGGTCACAAGTTTTAGTTTGGCCTACAAGACATAGCTCAGGCTATGGATTGTAGTGCGACCTTCGACGAGAGTCTCAGTCTGCGAATCCCATGTCTAAAAGATGTGAAATTCCATCACATCACTACCAAAATGATAGACGGACATACCGCTTTTGCTCAAGGTCTTTTGGTTCGATGCAGCCAGTTACCACAAAATATGTGATTTCTTGATTGTGTATTTAGATGCAATCTCTAGCCCATGCAGCATGACCGTGAGCGCCGTGATGCTCTCTTACAAGCCCTATTTGCGGTCCATGAAAACCGATGAGTTAATGCCCCAAAGGTTGTATGGGAGGGCATAAAATATGCCAATATCTATCTTCAGAGTAATGTCCCTAGTCCCATGGCTGCATGCCCTTACCCACGTTTGATCACTCACCTTCTAGAGGGTCATCACGATGCCGTTAATAGGGTACCTTATCAAATCCCTCTTGGTGAGAAAATCCGCACCGACCATATTCAGGTGTTTACCCCCGCAATATGGAAGAATGTTTATCAACGATCACAACAAGCGGTGAAAAATTACCTAGCACAATAAATACATGCTCCTCCATAACCATCACAAGCTACACCATCGGCACCAACCCAAGAAACCCCCATTCCCTCTCAAGCCGAACCAATTCCCCCTTCGGAAGAGACTTATACCATTTCCGACCTTGCATGGCTCATGCGAGAAAACCATGAACAAACCCAACAATTCGACAACCTTTATCGGAACCACTATATGCTTCATCAACGTGTCGATTATATTGAAGAGGCCACTAATATTTTGATGGAGCATACCTTCAAGATCTCTGCAACCCCTTACATCGGTCGGGCACGAAATTATGAATTTGCGTACACTCACAACGCAGCCATGTTAGTGCTAGAGCTTTAGTGGAAGGATGCTGGACCATCCTCAGCTGGTCAGCAGCAGCCTAGCTCACAGCTTGGTGAGTAGATAACTCACATTTCTATCAGTTTTATATAGTTTCATTTCTGCACTTGAATTGGTGTAAGTACTTTACTTTCTCATGTGACACGCATAGCATGATCTAGATTAGTGATTAAAAACCCATAAGTGTATATGTCTAATTACATTGCTTTCTTATGTGACACACATCGCGTGATCTGCATTATTGATTATTGTTAATGAATTAGTGATTTTGGATTTCATGCACCCTTACCAAACTATCTACTTTTACTTCTTGATTATTAACTGTATCCACTATGACCTGATGTCACTTCTTGTCTTCATTTATTTTCGAGGATGAAAATCCCTTAAGTAGGGGAGGATGTAATAGTTGCCAGAATTTATTTAGTATAGACACGGGTTAGGTCAGGCAGGTGCCTAACACGAGACATAAGGGATCTAATTAGTTGAGTATTCAAAACTGATAAGAATATGAGGCCCATAGTGGTCTAGTCATGTGTGTTAGGAACCCTCGGTCCTCAAATACACTAAACTAGTATATACGTAAAAAGTTAGATCATCCCAGACATGTTAGTGGTGTATAAGAGTATACACTCAAAATTTATATATAAATAAGTGCAATAGCTTACACTTGCATAAATATACACACCAGCTATAGAAGTTACTTGTGTAATACAATTACACTACAGCCAAGCCTCAGTTGGCTTATACATCTACACCAAGTGTAGTGGCTTAGTAGGTAAGGTTAGCCTGTTTTGGCTTATCTGGGTAAACACCCAATAGCAAATGTTAGCTTTGTATAGAAGTATAGTCACTAAGAGCTTACACCTACCAACGTGTATTGGACTTGGATTCAAATATAGCCTATTTTGTCTTATCTGTTGATATCTTAAGTAGCAAGTGGTAGCTGTATATGGGATGCCAGCCCTTTGTAGCTTATAAGCTACTTTCACCTCCTTTTGGTTACACGGTTGCATGAGTCATCCTTGACTCCCACGCATGCAAAGTGCAGCTCAACTGCTATAAAACTCGACAAAGCCGCTCCTTTCTTCTTCCTGCTACCAATGTTAAAGAAAGTCCTAGCACAGATACTATACTCAACCATAAAATGAGACCTTACTGGTAGCATTCCCAACCTATCTCCCTTTTCAACCTCCTTTCCTTGGATTCAGAAACCAGGAATCACAAGGTGACCTACGAGTTGATCGAGCGGATTGCGAAGGCGATCACTTGGTCTCAACGAGTACATTCCGGCCCTCGATCTTACGAGCTTGGCAAACTCAACACCGGCACACGTTCGGCGTCAATGTACCCATGAGTGCACCACACAAAAAGGTATGTCGCAAACAAATCAAGATTCAATTCATTCGTCTGTTTCACAGAGAAGGTATAACGTTACTGTCAATCCCATGAGATCGAATCAACAGCTAAAAATCAAGGTCTGTGTGAAGGGTTTCGAAGTCAAACTTTCCAACAAATGCACTCTGAAATGTTCATACCGGATGCATAAAATTAAAGGGGCCTCTGTGCTACATAGAGAATAAAAGATAATATAATTATATTGGCCAGTAGACCATAAGAACCAGGAAGAAAGAAGAGCAAGAGAGGGCCCCCCGGAAGGCTTGCCGTGGCAACCTCACAAGGTTACCGTGGCAAGGAGCTCAGTTGGTGAGCTTGCCGCAACAACCCTGTGGCTTGCCGAGGCAAGCCCATGTCTGGCTTGGGCAGAGGTATTGAGGTACCTTTGGTCAGTGTCTGGGTGTGTGTGTTGACACATAGGAAAATTAACTGTGTAGGGCCCTTATGTAGGGTCTAAGACTACCCAGTAACATGAAGAAATGCTAAAACAACATCCATGTAACTTATAGGTGCTTGGTGCGTACCGATGAGCGTGCGTGCACATGTCGCATGTAAAGTATAAGCTAAGGTAGGGATTTTACCTTCCTCACTTATGTGTTGGTTTCTCATTCATCTTTGATTTGTAAACTATTTTGTGTATATAAATGCCCATATGGATACGACATATAGTAATAATAGTTGCAGGTTCATGAACAGTGTTGTATAAACAGTGATGTATAGTATAAATGCATACTGTTATATGGCAGTATTGTTAATAAGAAGAGTGTCAGTTGTAAATTCATACTTTTGCATGACTCGATTGGTGTCGATTTTAATATAGAACTATGATAGTTGGCATGATGATCCTACAGTCAGTTTAGCAACTAAAATCAGTTTGATATATGGTAGGTCAGTATTATATATGGTGTATGAACTGATGATGCAAATTTAGAAGCATGCCTATGGATTATGTTAGTTTCAATGATGCATGTTTCTAAATAATGATGTAAGTTCAGATTCAACATAGGACCATGTATGAACATGCTAGTTTTATTCCAATATATGATAAACTAATTTCAGTTTGAGCATACAAGTTCTGTTATGCTTTGATGTATACTTCTTTGATATCATGCATAGTTCATATTGCATTATTCAAACCATGTTATCCTTGATGTCCTCTACACGTTGTTGCTTAGTTTTGAGCTAAGTGATCCCGCTATCTCGGGAGCTTGACTGTGTATTTGTTTTCAAGTGATCCCGCTAACTTGGGAGCTTGATTGTCGTGGTCTAAGTGATCCCGCTAACTTGGGAGCTTGACAAGTGATCCCGCGAACTCGGGAGATTGCTTTGTCTCCGTCCAAGTGATCCCGCTAACTCGACAGCTTGATTCTTTTATTCCTGCACATGTATATTTACATCTAATAAGCTTGTTTAAGCTAAGATTGTTTCAGTATGATTCCTTGTTCCGCATGATTTCTCGTATTTGTTGCACCATGATTTTTGGCCTTTATTCAGCATGTCAACATGCTATATTAGTCGCATTAGAATGATTTGTTTATAGTATATGTTGCTAAAATATGCTTCGATTGTATTTTATGCATCAAGAAGTGAATGTGGTATTATAACATATGACTTAGAAATGTAAATGTCCCTGCTGAGCTTGATGATAGCTCATCCTATGACTTTAATGTCTTAGCTACAGATCTCGATCCAGAGCACGAGGGGGATCCCACTTACCAGCCAGACGAGGAGGACGAAGAGGAGGAGGAGGAGGAAGAGATTGCTAAAGAATTCTTTCCCAAATAGGTTTGAGAGAGAGAGAGATGTCTTTTAAACACTACACTTGTATAAACCATGTGGTATTATAGTTTTTTTTTTAAATATTTTATACATGTATAGGTTTGCTTTCCATTGTTTAGATGACGGATGGCCCTCATCGGTGGAAAGCTATACATCATATCAGTTAGCCTTGTTTATAGATCTTGATAGTTCACTGCTTAGATGAGTAAATATCAGTTTTTGCCATATTATTGCATGTCAGAGTGATTACATTGCTTCCGCATTTATAATACTTTGTACAATATAAGACACACTTGTATGAGAGGATCATGTTAGGTGATCGGACGACGGAACCTTTCCTATATACGCTAAAGGGAAATGTCAGGTTGTCACACTTCACGTCTAGGCAAGGCCTTCTCTTTAGGATCAATGCTATATCCCACATTCATTAATAAATTTATGATTAGACCTCCAAAGGACAGACATAATTTATGCATCTGATACTTCTCCAGATTCAATTTCTCCCTCATGGTATTGATTACTTTCAACAGGTAGGGTAGAACATCGAAGCAATAGCGATTAGCCATGAGATATAGAGCCTTCGCAAAGAGGGCTCTTCGTTGTGTTCCGTGACCCGTGGGGTGGATAGTCTTCTGAATCAGGACATCCATGAAGTGGAGTTGTAGATTTCATGATTCTAAATCCTTTCACAAAAAAAATGATTTGTCCTTTGGGGGTTTGCCTAGCAACTCCGTAGCCATTTGAATAAAATCCGGAAGGGTCTCGGGTGGTTCTCTAAGTATGCACTACTCTGGATTGTCAAGGGACACTTCAGGTCTTTCCAAGGGTGCATTCATCACCCTAGCAACCATTGCTTTTATTATTAAAATTGGGAATCTGTCAATGGTCGTGGACAGAATTAGTGTTGAACCCTTGCTGTAATTAATCATGTTTTTGTAAAACAGTCTTACCAATCTTGGGTAAACTTGTGTAACTTCGAGCTCTAAAAAGTAGTAGAGTCCTGCATCCCTAAAATATTTGATAGCCTCTCCACTAATTTCAAAGTGTTCCCAAGAAACAACTTCCACCCCAACCTCAGCTCCTACCATATGGTGTTTAGTTGAAGCTGGGATCTGATCCAATGTCCTTTCAGAGGATATTGGCTTTTTGCCTTTATCCATTTTTGTGTCCTTTGTAGGGGAAGATATTTTTTTCAGTTCCTAATCCTTCTTCGGATGTTTCTCTAATAACCATCCATGAGGACTTAGCTTTTTTTTTGGATGGGCCTATCACTTTTGATTTTGCTTTAATGGTGGCAGACCGTGCTATCTGGCTAATAAAGGAAGAGTTATCAGAATTGTTACCTTCTTCTCTACCGTCTTCTTCTCGTGGTTGCTTCTCAGTTGCTCCCGACATTTTGTAATTTTGCCTGTAGTGTAATTCTTAGGCTTAAAGGAAAAAGAAATAATTTTACAAGGGTTGCTATGGATGAGTCGGTAGCTCAACGATCCATGAGGTTTTTATGCTGGACTTTGGGGAGCTGATGTCTCCCCCAAGAATACTTGTCATCTAGGATTGTTAACCTGCTATATAGGGAACTGGCCACTTTCTCTCTTTGTTACCTGCGAGGCTAATTGATCAATCTGGCTTTCTAACTTCGTTATGAACTGTGTATGTGAGTGAAGTGTCTGAGAGAATTGGGCAAGCTGATGTAAATCCTTTGAATATTGATACGACTATTGCTGCAAATCCTTGAGGATTTGAACAATTGTGGCATCAGGTGCATTGCTTAGTAGACCATATTGTTATTGCACAGTTGGCATTGGAGGTCTAGATTGGAAAACTTGAGTTTGGGTGAATTTGGGCTGCACAATAGTTTGTGCTAGTTGTGCTCCTCCTGTGGGACCATAATTAAATTTAGGGTGGTTCCTCCACGACGGGTTATAGGTGTTCTCATAGTCTCCCCTTTGGAATGCCATTACTTGTTCTTTTTCCATCACCTCTTGGTATGATAGCGTAACAGGATTCTTGGAATAAGTGAAACTTTGGCAGTTAGAAGGGTTTGCCAAAGATTTATCCGGAGTGCTAGGTTTGGCAGTCATTAATGTTGCGATTTGTTGTTCAAGTGCTGCTACTTTTACACTCATGTCATCCTCCTTTTTTACTCTATCCTTACCAATATCATAAAGTCCACCCCTCGCGAGTGGGGTATGGCAGATCACATCAGGGTCAGATCTTAACAAAGCCTATTTTTGCTTTGAATTATCAGTCAAATTTTCAAATAGATTCCAAAACGGTTGGCCATTCTGAGCCATAAAGGCTCCTCCACTGACGACATCGACTGTAGACTGGTTAGTCTCAGTCAACCCTTGGTAGAAACTTTGCGCTATCGACCAATTTGGTACCTCGTGATGAGGACACTTCCACAATAAATCCTTCATTCATTCCCAACTCTCGTGAAATAATTCTCCCGACAATTGCCTGAAGTCTTGGATTGCTTGGCGAATTTGGTTAGTTCTACCAATCGGGAAATACTCACCCAAGAACTTGGACTGCAGTCCATCCCATGTGGTAATACTCCTGGCAGGTAATGAAATTAACCATGACTTCGCCTGATCTTTAAGAGAAAAAGGAAACAGACGTAGTTTCAAGGCCTCTTTGTTGGTTGTCGATAATTACAGTATTGTGTAAAGTTCTATAAAGTCCCTCAGATGTTGGTAGGGATCTTCTCGATCAAGCCCATGAAAGGTAGGTAAAGATTGGAGTGTGTTAAGCTTGATTTCATAATTTTGAACTACAGGCACCTCAGATATAACAATACAAGAGGGCTCGGTCAAAGCTATGAGGCTGAAATGTGCTTGGATAGAAAGATCGTCAGCCATGTTTCAGGATTCTCTTATGGAAGATCGGTTTACTGCTAAATTATGCAAGAGAGTCCTTTCAATTTATGGATCACACTTGAAGAAATCTAGACCTCGAGATCGAGTGTGATGCATACAAAAAGGAAAAATGATGTTTTTGTGTTTTCAGCTTTATTTAATTTTTATTTTAGAAAGTAGGAAAATAAAACAAATCTTAGCCTCTAGCTTCTTTGATCAGGGGAAGTTGAAACCTTGATTTGTTACTCCGAATAAACCTGTAAAAGATTTAAGAAGTGATCAAAGAAAATTTAAAAAGATAAATAAATATAAAAAGAAAGAGATAAATATTTGTTTTCTAAAACTAATATAAAATAAAATCAATTTCCCCGGCAGCAGCGCAAAAACTTGTTGTTTGCTCTTTTTATTATTTTAATTAAGTCTTAACCTATTGCAAGCGCACAATGAAAATTATAATACTAGCATAGGATCGTTCCCACGGGGAAATGAATTATCTTAAATTTCGTTATGCTGAAAACTTACATCTATCTTTAAGATCCTAAACTACTTGAGAAATATGAATAAAAGAATGGTTTCTTAAACTAATTTGCAAAAAATAAATCCTAAATTCTTCTTCAGATTGTGGTTGTCAATCACAATCTTCAGCTATCGGATGTCCACAAATTTAAAATACCGTTATACTATATCTCAATCCTCTAGAATTTGGGCGTCAATAAAAAACTAGCATCCTTCAATATAGATTTATACTAATATTTAATCTACCAGAAATTTGGGCATCAGTCAAACTCTAGAAAATCAAAGATGGAAAATAAAAACCATTACACTAATCTGCAAATCTCAACCTGAGTCTTCAATTCAAATCAAAACTTGGAGATGTTTACAAAGCAGTAAATTACAATAAAAATAAATCTAAACTAGAAAGCAATAAAAATTATATCTTGCACCCCTCTGCCGCAGGCATCAATTGCTTCTGAGAAACTACAGATATCTACTCTAATCTTCCAACTCTCAATCCCAGTCGTCAATTGTGATCAAGGAACCTTGGATATCTAAACTAAACTACTCTAAATTTGATCGGAAAAAAACTCAACCTCAGTCGTCAATTGATGCTAAGAATTTCTTCGATAATTAATTCCTATACCGGGCTCTCTTATTTATAGATCATAAGGAGACGATTTACATTGATCTAATTGTAACGAAAGAAACTACTAAAATAAAAGATTCCTATTATAACTCTAATTCTAATCCTAGCTTATCCTTGCTTTGAATGGTAGATGTGCTACTGAAATTTCTCCTTTATTTCAGTAACAGAGATCTTTTAGGAGTCTTCCTTCCTTAATCTTCTCAGATCCGTGAGTGGCCAAACTTCTAATTTAACAATTATTCTAATTATATGCATGGCGGTGTATACCTTCTTCACATGATCAGCAACACAAGAGCTTCAATTTATATAATTGTAAATTACGATTGTTCTCTTTTTACAGCTCTCACTCTCAGGACGATTCTTCATTTACGATTGCTCATTTTCTCCTTCATATCACATTGAACGGTTTTAAGAACTGTAATTTATGATATATTACTTTTTGTCTCTTCTTCAGCTATGGTCAATCATTTTTTTATGATTTTCTAACTTTAAAGCATATAGCGAATCGTCCTTTACGCTCCATCATCATTCTTATTACTTTTTGAGTTTATTTTGATGAAGTTTAACACTTTGGTCTCTTTTAGTGAATTTTCTTAATATCTACATATCATTAACTTGTTAGTGGCAAACTAAGGTCTAGCATCACTAAGTTAAGGGTGATAAAATGATAAATTATGTGACTGATCACGAAGTGATAAAATGAAAAGGAAATAAGACTAAACTAAGCAAAAAATTAAACTAGGCAAAACTACTTTAGCATAAAAGAGTCTCATCGCGATCACCAATTTGTTGGTACGCGCTTTTTATGGGTTCCTTTCAAACTCCGGAATAAGTGGCCCAATTCGGTCAGAATGGACTCTGGCTAAGGATGATGGAGTAATGAACTATGAAATATTAAATTCTGAAATTAAAAAGATATATTGTAGAGGAGAAATACCTGGGTTTGATGTGATCGCCTGCTACAGATGTTTATCGACGCTACAACACGTCATTGATCATGTTTTATGGGGTGTGGGTTAATTCATTTGTTAAACATCGGCTGGCTGACTCCAACAGTTCTTAGTTTGTCTGGCTTAACTTCTGATTCTGGTTGAAGTCTATTTAACTTTTCTATTTTGTCCTGTATTTGACTGATTACAAGTTTCCTAGTAGTATTCTAATTCTGATTGGCTGAGTATCCTACTGCTACTCTAACTCTAATTATTTTAATCTCCTATTGTTACTCTAATTCTAATTAATTCAGTCTCCTAATAATACTCTAATTTCTAATTAACTTAGCCTCCTAATGCTACTCTAATTTTTTTAAAAAGGGTTGTGGCCCACTATGCTAAGGAGGATCGGCCCCGTTCTCGGGTACCTTCCGTAAGCTCTCTTGGACAAATCGGTTGACTAAGGGTCATTTTAAAAATATAATGGATTGAAAACTGAACTTAAGTTTAAAAATTGAGGATTTAAGGATTGAAATTACGAGTTTAAAGGTTAAAAATTAAAATTATGACTGAGGGCTATGAACTAGAAGTAAGAAATCATGAACTAGAACTAGAACCTGAAAATAAGAATTAAAATCTAGAACTTAGAAAATTAAGAACTAAGAACTAAGAATTAAGACCTAAAAACTAAAAATTAAGAAGTAGAAATTAAAATATAAGTTCTAGAACTAGAAAGAGATTACCTGAAGTTAAGCGCTTCTTCCTCCTTTCAGTGCCGCAAAGAGAAGAAAATCGAGCTTAGGAAAGGCCTGAGCTCGAGAGAGGAGAGATTCCTATTGAAAATGATTGTGTTTTGGGTGAGGTGAGGGGGTCTTTTTATAGGTGTCGGGTTAATTCCACGCATGAGGGCATGTGCAGGATTAGCCGATTCCGCGCAAGTAAAGTTGCGCTTAATTGAATTTCGCGCAGGCATATGCGCTTAATTTAGTTTGAGTTGGCCTGTGAACCGAGAGTCCTAGTTCTAGTGTACTTAGGAAAACTAATTCCGCGCAAGTGAGACTGCGCTTAATTGAATTCCACACAGTGAAGTATGCGCTTGATTCAATTTGGGTCAGTTTCCTTGTTCCAGTGTGCCTGGGAAACCAATTTCGCACAGTGGCGCATGCGTGGAATTGAGAGTTCAGGTGGTCTGATGTAACAGCCTGAAAATTTTGACTTTGAATAGTGTATCCTGGGATGTATGCCAAACTTTGAATAGTGTACTTCGGTGTGCGTGCCCGACTGGTCACGTGCTCGATTTTATGAAATTACTTACGTAAGTTAAATTGGGATTGGTCTTGAGTGGAAAAAGACAGATTTAGACTGTGTGTTGAGCATTAAGTGGTTTCTTATGCACCAAGCTTTGGTGTATGGGCTCAACACCGGGTCCGATTAGTGGATGGTTTGGGTGTGTAGGCCCACACCTAATCAAAGAAAACTATTTTGTTATGAGATAACACCTAAATAGGTATGTTCGTTTCATACGGGAGCTAGATCCTTAGATGAGAACTAATACGCCCAAAAACAAGTATATGTGTTTTGTATGGGAATCGATCCCATTTAGTTAAAGAAGGCAATTTCTTCTTTTGGGAGCTAACACCCGATTTGCACAAGGGTTTTTTAGGTTTTGGGTTTTTGAGGAAAGAAGGAAGATAGAAATAGGAAGAGATGAAATGAACGTGTTGAATCCAGGTGTGTTGAGCCTTAGATTTGCATGAAAAACATTTGTGAGATCGTATAAGGGGAAGATCACATCGGTTTCGACATTTGGTTATGGTTTTGTGAGATTTGGAGCCGTTTGAGGTTTTGAAACCCACTTCTTGCAAAGAGATCGTGGGTTTTGATCCGTAAATCGTAGCGTGAGTTTGGGTGAAGTGTGTGTGGAAGAATTGTCGTCGATTTCGTGGGCTTGGTTGTGATCGTGGAGCACGGAGATGATCGAGGTGGGTTTGGAAACCCTTTTTGTTTAACGAAGAAGATGATCCGATCTACGAGTAGATCACCGATTTAAAGAGATAAATAACGCAATTCTTCCATGTATTTAATTAAATATAGGTTGCTTAGATGTGTGCAAAAGATTAGGATCAAAAGGATTGAATTTTGATGAAAAAAATGGGTTTTAAGGTTCAAACCCGAGAAGTGCTCAGAAACTGCCAAAATCGATTAATCGATTTTGAAACTCGATTAATTGATTTTTGACAAGAGAGAAATTCAAGAGGAACTTCACGAAATCGATTAATCGAAGAGAATTTTGTTTAATCGATTTTGAAATTCGATTGATCAATTTTGAAAATCGATTAATCGAGTTTGCCTGGGCTTACTAACACTATCATAGTATTTTGGCCATAACCGTTTGTGTCAAATTCTGATTGATGTGATTCTTATTGCGTTGGAAAGAGGACAGTAAGCCCTACAACTTTCATGAATTGACCAACTTGTGAATCAACCGTTTTAAAGGTAAAAATTTAGTAATAGGTTAGATAAATTTCTGATTTTGTCGAGAAACGAAACCGATTAATCGAGTAAAATCGATTAATCGATTTTTGAATTTTGATTAATCGAAATTGGATCGATTATTTGACTAGCCTCAAATAGTGAACAAGATTTTTGGCTCTTTGAAAATCGATCAATCGAGAGAAAATCGATCAATTGACTTTGGAAAATCGATTAGTCGATTTTGTTTGAGTTTGCCAGTACTGCTTTGGTATTTTGACTATAACGTTCTACTCCGACCTCTGATTGATGCGATTATTGAGGCGTTGGAAAGATAACAAAGATATCTACAACGTTTGCGTTTTGACCAACTTATGAATCTGAATTTTTAAAGGTCAAAATTTATGAGGAAGGTTACATCAATTTCTATGTTGGCGCGAACTTGCCCGTTCTGACTCGATTTTTTTAGAAAACACTTAAATAGTCTAAGTTATTAGTGGTTGGGGTTAATCCTTGATGCATCATTGTGTGCTTATGATGTGGATTAAGGGTGGAAGGCCATCGATAGGACCTTGCTTTCTTCGAGGTTAAGGTAGGGGAAATTTAATATCTGATTATATTTTTGAAATTGATTCATAGATGCCTTGATTTAATCAAATGAAAATGATAAGTGTGATTTGAAGTTTTGTTATTTAAAATCGATGCTTGAATCTAATTGGACGTGTAGGGGAACTTCAACACAAACTTGCATGTTTAACTTTGATTCATAGTTTCTTTGAGGTATTTATATGAAAAAAATGATAAGTTTTCTTGATGTATTTTGATGTTAGTTTGATAGATATTTGAATTATAACTTGAACTCCTTGCAAAATAGAAATTTAAAATCCGTGAGTCGAAAATGGTGAATTCTGAACTGTGAACTTAACCTAGAATTTGTACTATGGTATTCGATTTTTAAACTTAATTTTTAAATGGTGAGTTCTAAAACCTTTTAAGCAAGAATGTGAGCTTTGGATTGTGATTTAGAAATCTGAACTAGAATGTGAACTCGAAATCTTTGAATCTTGTAGATTTGTGAGAAGGTACACCCTTGGATCGCTGTGGCGGGATTTATGTACACCCTTGGACCGCTGTGGCAGGATTTATGTACGCCCTTAGACCGCTTTTGCGGGATTTTACATACACCCTTGGACTTGTTGTGCTCATGTACGCCCTTGGACCATTTTTACGGGATTTTACGTACACCCTTGGACTTATTGTACTCATGTACGCCCTTGGACCATTTTTACGGGATTTTACGTACACCTTTAGACTTGTTGTGCTCATGTACACCCTTGGACCATTTTTACGGGATTTTACGTACGCCCTTGGACTTGTTGTGCTCATGTACGCCCTTGGACTTGTTGTGCTCATGTACGCCCTTGGACCGTTTTTATGGGATTTTATGTACACCCTCGGACTCGTTGTGCTCATGTACACCCTTGGACCGCTTTCACAGGATTTTTTGTACTCCTTTGGACACTGTTGTGAGTCATGTATGCCCTTGAACCGTCTTTACGAGATTTACGTACACCCTTGGATTTCGATGTAGTCATGTATGCCCTTGGACCGCTTTCGCGGGATTTGACATACTCTTCAGATTATACTTCGTGAATCAAACCATAAGTCGTGAGATTAAAGTGGACTGCTATGGGCAGATATTGTGTATGTGGACCGCTATGGGCGGATTATATGTATGTGGACCGCTGTGGGCGGATTATGCTTGTCGTGGACCGCTATGGGCAGAGTGTAAGTACCATGTGGGCCGCCGGGGCGGATTTGAAATCAGTTTTGAAAGATAAATAAATATTTTGAAATCACTTTTGTGTGTAAAAAGGAAATCAATTTTGAAATCAGTTTTATATGATAAGGAAATCAGCTTTTGAATCAGTTTTATGTGAAAAAGGAAATCAGTTTTATATGATAAGGAAATCAGCTTTTGAATCAGTTTTATGTGAAAAAGGAAATCAATTTTGAAATCAGTCGTGTGATAAGAAAACAGTATTTGAAATCAGTCTTTGTTGATAAGAAAAAGTATCTTTGAAATGAGTTTCAGTTTTAAATAAGAAAATGTTTGATTGTGACATTGAATCTATGTTTCCTTATGATAAGATGTGAATGAGTATTGAAATTTCCTTTACTGAGCTAGGATGTAGCTCAGCCCTTCGACTATACGTCACAGGTATAGCTTCTACGTGGACACCAGACTTGCAGATTGAGGAATTGAGGAGGGCTATGATATTCGGGGTCGTAGATTGAGTACTTTGTGGAGATTGGTGAGTTTAGACTTGGTACCCTTTGAACTCGTATATAATTCTGTACACCACTGTTTGGTGATGTTGGTACATCACCGGTGGTCGTTGTTAGTTATTGTAATATTAGATTTTAGAATTAGAGATTTATTTATGTCATATGTATCATCTGCTTTAATTTCTAATGCTATGTTTAATACCAAGCATTCTGTGTTCGGATCGTGTTCTACGACCCGACGGTCCGGGTTTTCCCATTCGTGTTTGAAGAAAAAAAAATATATATATATATATATGTCTCAAAATTCAGGTTGGAAAAATTCGGGCTGTCACATCTGAGGAGTTAGAGGTCGGGTTCGATTGGGAACCACTTATGCGTGTCCAGTGACGTGTGGAATTGAATTATGTGCAATGGCGTATGCTCGAGATTCGGGTCCTTGGGCGGTTTGGGGAGTAGAGTCCCATTCCAATCTTAGGAGTAGAGTCCCAATCCAATCTGGACCGATTCTGCCTATATGGGGACATGTGGAATCGATTTCACACAATTGTATTTGAGTGGAATAGGGCTCTTTGGGCGGTGTATGAAAGGCAACCCTAGTCTAAGTGGGACTAATTTCGTGCAACTGTATATGCGTGGAATCATATTACGTGCAAGTGTATCTGTGAGGGATCCAGGTCTTAATTGGTCCACGAGAAGAGTGAGCCTAGTCCAAGTGAGACCAATTCCGTGCATGTGGCCATACGTCGAATCGATTTCGCGCAAGTGCATCTGCACGGAATTTGGGATTTTCTCGGGTCAAGTCGGGTTCAAGCCGCAGAGCTATTGTTTCAGCCTATGTCTCAACCATATACTAATATTTCAATAATGGTCCCTGTATTTAGGGTTTTATGGTCTTCGGAAAAGGTCAGTCTTTTTTCGAAGATCGTGGACAAGGTCAAAGATTGACCGAACAGGATTGTATGCTCCAAGAGGGCAAAATTGGGGTTCTACACATTGGTTTGCGGGTGATAGGGGGTTGCTATTTTGTGAGTAACAAAATATTTCTTAAGCTCTCGAAATATCTATTACAGAAATGGCTTCTCCCATCACTTATGATGGCTTGTGGAGTTCCAAATCGTGAGAATATATTCTCCCTAATAAAAGAGATTACCACCTTATGATCATTAGTCTTCGTGATTGCTGCCTCAACCCATTTTGAAATGTAGTCTACAGTCATAAGGATATATATAAATCCGAAGGAAGGTGGAAAGGGACCCATGAAATATATGCCCAGACATCAAAGGATTTTATGACCAAGATCGGTTGGAGGGGCATCATATTCCTTCGGGACATAGTCCCTGCCTTTTGACATCGGTCACAGGCCAAAGAAAAGTTCTTGGCATCTTTGAATAATGATGGCCAAACTGAATGCAACACCTTGGCAGCCGTTTTCTTTCCACCAAAGTGGCCCCCATAAGCATAAGTGTGACAAAATTGTAAAATATTATGGGTGTCACTATCGAGAATATATTTCCTAATTATTTGGTCTAGGCAAAGCTTAAATAAATCAGGATCCTCCCAAATATAATATTTTATGTTAGAAAAGAAAACATACCTGTCCTGTTTGAGCCAGGTCGGGAGCATCTTATTTGTAGTAAAATAATTCACGATGTTGCCATACCATGGCACCACAATTTGGATAGTAAAAAGTTGCTCATTCGAAAAGGTATCGTGCAGAGATTCTTTGCTGATGGTTTCTGAAAATTCTATTCTGGATTAGTGATCAACCACCACGTTCTTAACTTCCTTTTTATCTTTGATTTCAAAGTTAACTTCTTGCATAAGTAGGATCCATCTGATTAGCCTTGGCATGGCATCCTTTTTTGACAATAACTATTTTATATCAGAATGATCAGAAAAGATGATGATCTGATCCCAATAGGTACAGTCAAAATTTATCCATTGCAAACATGACAGCGAGAAGCTTGATCAGTCACATAATTTACCATTTTATTACCCTTAACTTGGTGATGCTAGGCTTTAGTTTGCTACTAATGAGATATTAATGTGCCGATATTAAAGAAAAGTAATAAAACATAGCCTAAGTGATAATATTAATCAAAGTAAACTCATAACGTAGTAAGAATGACGAATGAGCATACAGTAACGATTCACCAAGAGTTTAAAGTTAGAAAATCGTACTTTACGATTTGGCGCTACCGCTGAAGACAAAGAAAGAAAAGAAAAGTAAGAAATCGTAATTTTATGATTCTTCAAAAAAATGATTCTTCATGAAGCGACAAAAGAAGAAGAACAATGAATCGTTGTAAATAGAAAATCGTCCAGTATGAAAGTCATAGAATAAGAGAAAATCGTTATTTATGATTTTTCAAAAAAAAATGATTTCCTAAAAATAAAAGCTTTCCACTACTACGAAACATGAGAGCTATCACTGCCATGCATATTTTCCGAAGTCTTCTATAATTAGAAGTCTGACCAACCATGGATCTGGGAAGATTGATAAAGATATACTCTGAAGGACTGTGCTACTGTTAATTACAAAATACTCTAGAAGCGAATCAACTAAAGAAAGCAAGGAAGAATAAAATTAGGAATTAGAGTTATATTAGGAATCTTTTATTTTTAGTAGTTTATTTTATTAGAATTAGATCTTTGTAAGTCGACTCCTTATGATCTATAAATAAGAGAGCTCGGCATAGTAATAAGCATCGAAGAATTTCAACGTCAATTGACGCCTGAGATTAGATTTTCTTCCGATCAAAGTAGTGTAAAATAGTTAGAATAGATTAGTTATCCGAGGTTTCTCAAGAGCAATTGACGACTGCGATTGAGTGCTGAAGATTAGTGTAGATATCTATACTTTCTCAAGAGCAATTGATGACTGCGACTGAGGGGTGAAGGATATATTTTACTTTACTTTTTAGTTTAGATTTATTTACTTTGTAAACATCTCCAAGTTTTGATTTGAATTGACAACTCGGGTTAGAATTTACAGATTAGTGTAACGGTCTTACTTTTCCATCTTCAGTTTTCTAAGGTTTGATTGAAGCCCATATTTTAGGAAGTTGTTGATTAGATTAAATCAGTATTAATAGGATCTTAGACTTGAGTGACGCCCAACTGTTTAAATTTATAAATATCCGATAGCTGAAGATTAAGATTGACGACCTTAATCTGAAGAAGGAGGATTATGATTTATTTTATGCACTTTAGATTAAAAAATCATTCTTTTATTCATATTTCTCCAATAGATAAGAACTTAAAGATAAATAGAAGTTTTTAAATATAAGGATTTAAATAAAAGATAAAACTAAAGAAACTAGATAACAAACTTCCTCGTGGGAACGATCCTATGCTAGTACTATAATTTCCATTGTGCGCTTGCAATAGGTTAAAACTTGAATTTAACATAAAATATATACGTAACAAAAAGTCGAGTCAAGTTTTTGGCGCCGTTGCCGGGGAAGCGAAATTTATCTAATTCTTTCAAGTTTTATCTAATATATTTATCTTTCTCTTTTTATAGTTCTTTATATTTTTTTTTTCTTTGATCACTTCTTAATCTTTTTTACAGGTTTATTCGGAGTAACGGATCAGACTTTCAACACTTTTGCGAGCCCCCAGAAATTGGAAACTCGGATTTGTTTCTCCCTGCTTTCTAAAATAAAAACTACCTAAACTTAAAACAAAAACTAGGAATACTCAGTTTTAGACAGCATATGGCTAAAACAATGGGGGACTGCTATGCACTTTCCCCATACATACAAATAAACCCTATGACTGGTAATAAGATTTTTAAAATCAAGCCCAAAATATTTCAAGCACTTCCGATATTTCGTGGGCTAAAGGATGAAAATCCTTATTTACATGTAAGACAGTTTATAGAAGTGTACAATCATTTCTGAATCAATAATTTGCCTAAAACATCTCTTCGTCTAAGGTTGTTTTCATATTCTCTTAGAGATAAGGCAAAGCAGTGGATATACTCCTTGCCTCACAATTCGTTCACTAACTGGGAGGACTTGGAACGAGGATTTGTCATGAAATACTTCCCAATACATAGAATAAATCAAATCTGGTATCGTATTCAAACTTTCAAATAATATCCAGATGAAACTCTTTAAGAGGGATGGACGCACCTCAACGAACTTTTACATGGGTGTCCTCATCATGAAATATCCCGTTGGCAAATAATCCTCACTTTCTATGAAGGTCTGAATGATAAAACCCGACCCATAGTTGGTGTTGCCTATGGGGTGATGATCCATACTTTGTCTGCTGAGACTGCGTGAAAATCTTTGAGAACTTAGCGAGGACCCAGTGCAATGCCAAGTACCGGGAGAGATTGAATCAGAGACCGCGAAGAGTATACCGTTAGGCAGACAGGACTATACAAATTAAAGTCAATGATGAATTGCCTTCCAAAATTAAAACTTTGGAAGACAAAAATTCAAACTCTGGTGGGTACAAAATCGCGCCCAACATCTCAACAAGGAGAAACCCGTGAACCTAACCACGGTCCAACTCAAACAGTTCCTCAGCACTCTCATATACTTTGCCCCATAAAGACCCAAGACCATTGTGACACTAAGGAAATCCTGTTGCAGATAGTCGACAGCTGGATGCAGCATGGCCAAATTCAAACACAGTTACTCCAAAATCTCCTGGAAACCATTTCACAGTTAGAAACTCAGGTTGAACAACTAACCATTCTGATTAACTCAAGAGAGAGAGTAGCTCTTCTTCCTCATGGCTAGTTGGCACCTCAGGAGGAATTACTTTTATTGGAGGGACATCAACTCCCCTTAATCATCAATGAATTCCCCCTGGAATGCATCGAGCTACCAACTCACCCGTAGCAAACACGTGTAACATATGTATATATATGTGCTTTTGAAAAAACCCTCTACGATTTATAAAAGAATACTAATCGTAAAGACTCTTTCTTTTTATTTTAATCACTTGAAGTGGATGGATTTGCGATTCTCGTGAATATAGAGTCAAATCATAGCGAGTACGATTTTCCAGTCATAGATTCTCGTGATCGTTATTCAAAATTGCAAATGACAATTCTGGGGAACAAGAGAACCTAGTGATCAATCTCATCGGGTGCATTAGAAATAGAAACCCATTAAATTCATAAGGGAAGCAGACAAGCTTTGCATTCAAGACTACCACTTTCCAACCACCATAGCCTAAGAACCTACATATCGATATTTACTCGAAGTGACAGTTCAAAACCAAGACTTTGCCCTATAAAATCCACACACATCCATTAACCAAAACTATCCAATAACCCCTCTTCTTCCTCCGTCTGTAACCTTAAAACCCCATGACAGAAGAGCATCACCAGAGTGATTTTAGTAAAATTCTTGAAAAACAAAGAGCCGAGCTCCTGGCTGCACAACAGAAAGTAGAAAAATTAAAGCGCCAGAGATCTATCTGAAATGCTAAATCATCCATCGAGACTACCCTTTACCCTAAACCTAACCCAAATCCGAAACCATATACCACGAAACTATTTTCCCCCACTTCCTAACCCTTATACCATTACAACCGACCCAAAATGCGACTTTCTATACGATAAGGTTGGGCTATAATTTCCAGTGTAATTTCCCATCCCATCCTTGATCTCCTCACCACCCCTCTCCATTGGCCCTAGTTTCCCCTTCCTAACTCTATTATCTCTTCATAAAATCTTCGCACGGGAGCAGTATAGGGTGAATGGGGGGATTGAGATGTGTCATCTTCCAACTCCTCAACTTCTTCCTGTAACTGCATCACAGGTGCAGTTGACGAATCATGGAGTGGGCGACCCTTCAAAGAAGAGGAGGGGAGGCGAGGGATTTGGAAGGATAGTGAGGAGTGTTCCGACAGCTCTTGGAGTAGCAACCCTCCAAAGGTTGGAGCTCCTTTTGCTACAAGAGGTGAGAGACTCTGATTGAAGGTAGTTAGAAGCCGATGACCGATCTTTATCGAATGACCTTTATGTCGGATGTTACTGCCAGTGTCTTAGTTTAGTGTGTGTCTAGATTTTTTTAGGAATTTCTTTTTATTTCTTGCAATATTTCTGTAATCAATACCCATATATATATATAAACAATTTTTTTTTTCTAATTTCATTGTTACTAACATCTAACATTGTAGTTCTACAAAGCCGGAAGTATTTTTCTCTCAAGTTTGGGGGGGAAGATTGTTTATTCCTTTTACAAATTATTAACCCGGTTATTAACATAGTAATATATAAGGTAATTTCATTATGTATGTCCCTGTTTTGCACAATGAAAACATTGTCCTATTTAAGTTTGGGGGGGGGGGGATACATTATATATTAGTATAGCAGTATATTAGTTTTTGTTTAAAATTTTACTTCTTCATAAAATTTTCAAAAAATTTTAGTAAGAAAGTTAATCATTATATGCAAATTATGATAGAAAAATATGAAAATCTGAAATACTTAGCAATCCATCATAGTAGTAGTTCAAAAATCAAAATAAAAATAGTTACAATTCAAGTAAAGCATCTCTAGAACACTGTATCAAATGAATGTTTGAAGTCATACGATTGATCTAAACTATAAATATTTTAGATTATAGTTTCAAAATTATATAACCAGTGAGCTATAGAGCCTATTTCCTCTTCTATTTTGAGAAAGAGAGACTGTTTTTATTCATGCTAAATTTTTCCTTGAACTTCTCTACTATCTGTAATCTCATATTGCTGAACTTAGAATCAATATATTATATAAATATGATGCTTTGTTTGTTTAGAACTATCTATTAAGTATATCAAAGCAATAAGACATTCATAATAGTAAATCGTGAAAATGACCAAAGGCCATCTTTTGTAAACTAGAGCCAAAAAGCCAAAAATCCCATAATAATATACCCTTTGAACCCATATTAGAAGCCTAAAACCGAATTTCTTTATACCGAAATTTTATAAACCTTTAACCATATATATTAACCAAAGCTTTCTACCTTTGACCCCTACAATTTCTGAGAGTTTAGAATATAAAAGAATGGGAGAAGAGGGAGTGAAAGGAGTATATGCTTAACAGATAAAGGATCTACTGAAAAGGGTACCACTGAAAAAGAAATACAAATGTATGAAAAAATAGGAAAAAGGAAAGAAAAATAAGAAATCGTAAAAAATGATTATGTGAAATTGGGATTTAAAAAAGAAATGATTCAGTCACATAATTTATCATTTTATTACCCTTAACTTGGTAATGTTAGGCTTTAGTTTGCTACTAATGAGATACTGATGTACAGATAATAAAGGAAAGTAGTAAAATAGAGCCTAAGTGATAATATTCATCAAAGTGAACTCATAAACAATGAGAATGATGATTGAGCATACAGTAATGATTCGCCAAGATTTTAAAGATAGAAAATCGTACTTTATGATTTTGCGCTACTGTTGAAGACAAAGAAAGAAAAGGAAAGTAAGAAATCGTAATTTTATGATTCTTCAAAAAAATGATTCTTCAAGAAGCGACAACAGAAAAAGAGCAATGAATCGTTGTAAATAGAAAATCGTCCAGTATGAAAGTTATAGAAGAAGAGAAAATCATGATTTACGATTTTTTAGAAAAAAATGATTTCCTAAAAATAGAAGCTTTCCACTGCTACGAAATATGAGATCTATCACCGCCATACATATTTCCAGAAGTCTTCTACAATTAGAAGTCTGACCAGCCATGGATCTGAGAAGATTGATGAAGATATACTCCGAAGGACTATGCTGCTGTTAATTAAAGAACTCTAGAAGCGCATCAACTAAAGAAAGAAAGGAAGAATAACATTAGAAATTAGAGTTATATTAGGAATATTTTATTTTTAGTAGTTTATTTTATTAGAATTAGATCTTTATAAACCGACTCCTTATGATCTATACATAAGAGAGCTCGACATAGGAATAAGCATCGAAGAATTTCAACATCAATTGACGCCTGAGGTTGGATTTTCTTTCAATCAAAGTAGTGTAAAATAATTAGAATAGAATAGATATCCGAGGTTTCTCAAGAGCAATTGACGACTGCGATTGAGTGCTGAAGAGTAGTGTAGATATCTGTAGTTTCTTAGGAGCAATTAGTGACTGCGGCTGAGGGGTGAAGGATATATTTTACTTTACTTTTTAGTTTAGATTTATTTGCTTTGTAAACATCTCCAAGTTTTAATTTGAATTGACGACTTAGGTTAGAATTTGTAGATTAGTGTAACGGTCTTACTTTTCCATCTTAAGTTTTCTAAGGTTTGAATGACGCCTAGACTTTAGAAAGTTATTGATTAGATTAAATCTATATTGATAGGATCTTAGACTTGATTGACGCTCAATGCTAGGAGACTAGAAATATAGTGTAATGATGCTGTTTAAATTTATAAATGTCTGATAGCTAAAGAATAAGATTGACGACCTTAATCTGACAAGGGAAGATTAAGATTTATTTTATAAACTTTAGATTAAAAAACCATTCTTTTATTCATATTTCTCCAGTAGATTAGATCGTAAAGATAAATAGAAGTTTTTAAATATAAGGATTTAAATAAAAGACAAAACTAAAGAAACTAGGTAACAAACTTCCTCGTGGGAACAATCCTATGCTAATACTATAATTTCCATTATGCTCTTGCAATAGATTAAGATTTGAATTTAACATAAAATATATACGTAACAAAAAGTCGAGTCAAAACTCCTTTTCAGTAGTGGTGCAATTCACCTGAGCTTTGATCAAGGTTTAGTTTGCATAATAGATTACATGAGGAGCGTTGTCTTTCCGCTGTCCAAGGACTGCACCTATTGCATAATTAGAAGAGTCACACATCACTTCAAAGGGTAGGGAGTAGTCTAGGGGTTGAATAATTGGTGCTGATAAAAGAAGTGCTCGAAGCTTATTGAATGCATCAAGGCAGGTATCGTCAAAGTCAAAAGGTACATCATTCACGAACAGGTGACACAGAGGCCTCAAGATTTTTGAGAAATCTTTAATGAAGTGGCGATAGAAGCCAGCATGGCCAAGAAAAGATCGAATATGCCGTACCGACATTAGTGGCGGTAGATTCGCTATTATATCAATTTTGGCTCTGTCAACTTCTATTCCTCTCATAGAAACGATATGCCCTAGGACTATGCCTTCTTGAATCATAAAATGGCTCTTCTCCCAACTTAACACCAAATTAGTTTCCTCACATCTTTCTAGAATGATGACAAGATGATCAAGACAAGAATCAAAAGTCTGGCCAAATACCAAAAAATCGTCCATGAACACCTCAAGGAACTTGTCTATCATGTCAAAAAAGATAGTCCTCATGCATCGTTGGAACGTTGCTGGAGTATTGCATAACTCAAATGGCATGCGGCAATATGTAAACATTCTAAAAGGACACGTGCAGGTAGTCTTTTCTTCATCTTTCAGGTATACCGGAACTGGATTGTACCCTGAATATCCGTCTAGAAAGCAGAAATATTCCTGACCTGTAAGTTTTTTCAAAATTTGGTCAATAAATGGAAATGGGAAGTGATCCTTGCGAGTCATTGAATTCAACTTTCGGTATTCAATATATACGCGCCAACCTATGGTTTCGCGTAATGGTACTAGCTCACCGACTACATTTTCTCTAACCGTAATCCCAAATTTCTTTGGGACTAATTGAATGGAGCTCACCCACTCACTATCAGAAATCGGATAGATGATACCAGTGCCTAATAGTTTCACGATTTCTTTTTGTACTACTGCCCTCATATTTGGATTTAGTCATCATTAACTTTCTCGTGAAGTCTTGGAATTGCCCTCCAAATGAATTCGATGCATACATATTGGTGGATCAAGCCCTTTAAGGTCAGTGATAGTCCACCCTATCGCATGCTTGTACTTCTTAAGTATGGCCAATAACTTACTATCCTGATCTACAATGAGAACAGAAGAAATAATTACCAGGAGAGTTTCGTTGGGCCCAAGAAAAGCATACTTAAGGTTTGCGGGAAGTGTTTTAAGCTCTAAGTGTGGTGCTTTTTCAATGGATGGCAGCAACGCTTCATTAGAAGTAGTGGGTAGAGGTTCTATCCATGGATTCCAAGTCTTTGATTGGAGATCACGAGAAGAGTTGTCCAGTAAATAAGCCATCTCCTCAGAGTGTTGTTCAGGTTCCCCCAAATCCGCGTGCCATAATGTAGTTTCTAACACATCCTTAGACAATACTAAAGGTAACTCTTCTTCCACTATTTCATCAATTTCATCCACACAGAAGCATTCTTCATCATCAATTGAAGCCATCTGATTAGCAGCGGAGAAGACATTTAATTGAATCTACATATCTCCAAAAGAAACTTCCATCACACTGGTTTTACAATTTATGCACACATTGGCCATGGCAAAAAATGGTCTACCGAGTATGACAGAAGTTTGTGTTGGAGACTTTAAGCTTGGTTCCATGTCTAATACCAGGAAGTCAATGGGAAAAATAAACTTGTCGACTCCAACTATGACATCTTCAATTATTCCAATAGGCCTTCTTTCAGATTTATCGACTAACTGAAGAGTTACTGACGACGTAGGCCTCATTTTTTCTAGTCCCAACTTCTCATATACTAAGTATGGTAGCAGATTCACGCTGGCTCCCAAATCCAAAAGTTCCTTATGCATGGTCGCCAATAATGCATGGAATTGTTGTCACCCCAAGGTCTTTAAGCTTAGGCGGTGTTTTAGCCTGTAAAATTGAGCTCACTTGCTCAGTCAAGAAGACTTTTAGTGATAAATTATTTTGTCGTTTTTGTTTCTGCGTGCACATCTCTTTCAAAAATTGTGCATAGGCTGGAATTTGCTTGATATCCTCCAGGAGGGGAAAATTTATCTTTACTTCTTTGAAAATTTCAGTAATCTCTTCTAATTTTTTTGGGTTTTTATCAAAGGGAAATGGCGCACCGTAAGCGTTTGGAAATGGTAACTTAGGAACATACGGTACTTTTGTTGCAGAATTAGGTGCACTGTCATTATTATTTTTTTGTTTTTCATTTTTTGATTTTTTTATTTTTCTAGTGGTGGAACTTCTTCTATGGCTTCATGCTCTTTTTCCTTGGTCTCAGGGATAACTACTGGTGTAGGCATCTCTACCCTATTGTCAACAATTATGCCACTTCTTAAGGTCTGAACAACTTATACTGTAGGAATTGGTGTATTTCCCTTATGAAATTGTCCTCCTGAGTTGTTCACTAATTGTGAAATCACTTGGTTACTCTCTCTTTCCACCCACTGCATAGCTACTTGCCCAATTTGGGTTTCTAGGTTGGTAATGGATTGAGTGTAAGAATGTAAATCTTGAAAGATTTGAGTGAGTTGAGATAACTCCCTAGAATGTTGGTGCGCCTGTTGTTGCAAATCTTGGAGGATCTGGACAATAGTAGCATCATCGTCACAATTCTGAGGACTAAGCTATCGTTCAAAAGATTGATACGGGACATATGACTGTTGGAAATTTTGAGGATATTGTGGGTATGTATAAGATAATTCTTGTTGAGTTATCCTCGGAAAGCCGAAATAATTTCCCCACTGAGGATTATAAAAATTCTCATAACTACCCCACTGAGATACAAAGACTTGCTCTGTTTCTATTACGTCTGAATACATGGGGGCAGTTGGGTATTTCATTGGGGCATGGGTTAGGTTATAATTTGGCTAAAATGATTCATTGGCCTTGCATAGCTATATATTTTTGTGCTTTTAATTTTATATGATTTTTATTTTAGAAAGCATGGAGAAAAAACAAATCTGAGCCTCTAGCTTCTATTGTCAAAAAAAGTGTTGAAACCTTTGATTCGCTCCTCCGAAATAAAACCTGAAAAAGATAAAGAAATGATTAAACAAAATAAAAATGGAAACGAAAAGAGGCTTGAAAGACAAATAATTGATAGCACACAGGATTGGGTTACTGGTCAGATGACAAGCAAGCTAACCTTTTCCCAACCTCACTTAAATGGGCACTCTATGACCACTTCGTCTATGTGACCCCCGAGAAGGCCAATGTGCCAAAAGGAAAAGAAGTATCCCTCAAGCTGTAAGCGACAAAAATTGAGCAGATCGCCAAAGCCTTTAAGGACCTAACAAGCCTAAACCAAGGTGATGACGACATCGACCAACCGCTTGAGGGTATAGGACCACTGTTTGCGATCGAGGAACCCTGCACTACTGAAGGAAAAACCACCCAAACACGAGCTGCACATAGAAGACTTGGAGTCAACTGATGTGAAAGACTTCCACATCGCCGCTTTAGGAAATGACAAAGAACCAAAGTCATCCCAACCTCATGAACCGGAAGAAGAGGACTGGCTCTCAATGTCAAGTGAAGAAGAAGACTATCGGAATAGTCTTACTGATATAGAACTTGAAGATCACCTGAGAGAAAAACGGTTGAAGTTGCTCGGGGAGCTCAATCACTCCCAGAGCGAGGGATCGAATTTTGATGACGAACTTGATCATCGATCCTTCTTGGACAATTGGTGATGCCCGCGCCGCTGCCCTTATCCAGAGTCACCCTATTGCAGCTTGTGTGCATCTGTCTTAATGGGGTGTGAAAGAGCTATCCTGCACAAGATACTGCTAGCAACAAAGGCGAAAGATCATCATGTCGCCTTTATGGAAGTCCAAGAAGAACTGGAGCTCAACACTCCTCAATCTCTAGACACACCACGACTTTTGATATTCTGAAACTCACTGGAAGAAGATTGGCAACGGTCGTAGAGTGATGACAAAGACTACTAGATAGTCCTTTCAGCACTTGGGGAGATCCCTGTATCTCTCACCCATATCAGTGTCACTGTCGAGCATGCATACACATCATAGCATACTACGAAGTATAGAGCCGAGAACTCACCAGTTTAGAAGAATGTCTTGAACAACCTCGGCAGCAAAAACATCTTCAGTCCAATCTGAAGATGAGAGCTTAGATGACTACTGCCTCTTCACCCTTTTCAAGAATGAAGCAGTTTGCATGATAGAAGAATAAAGCACGGCGACTAGATCGTCGCCATCTTCACTCATCAGGAAGATCATCTTAGATGAGGACTCTAAAAAATGCCAAATTCTGAACGAGTCCACATCATCAGAAGACTCACACGAACGGCTTCAACAACCGTCCAACTTCCTCAACTAGAAGAAGCAATCTTGCCGGTTCCTCTCTAGGCAACCGACTTTGTACCATATCTCTTATCAAAAATCAAAAAAATAGAAAATCCTAAAATCCATAAAAATTTAAAAATAGAAAATCCCAAAAAATTAGAAGAACACAGAAAAGGGAGGGAGCTCTTCATCTCAGACCCATTTAGCGATCGACAAGGAGACTTTTCTCCTAAGGCTACGAGTGGCAGTCACACTGATAGAGTCAAGGAAGTAATAACTGACATGATTGCACATGACAGTGAAGAACCCTGCCTCAGCTCAGTTTGAAGTTACCCCACCGCCTCCTCCTCACGAAGGGGTCGAGCATCCCAAAGAAGTGACAAGCCCGTAATCATACCTGACGAGATACTCCACGACTTCGAGAGAAGGATGGATAGCCTCGACCTACACCTGACTAAGCATGTCGCGGTCATAAATTACACCGATGAAGGGTTACCTCCCGCAAAACTAACCCCCCAGTATAGCCATTTTACAGTGTACAAACTGACAGATGATGAAAAAGGAGCACCAGCTGTTGAGGAGACATAGAACTTCTAACAGGTCATAAAACGCTTCGACAAGCAAACTCAAGCCGCCACAAAGCCTACTGAAGAAATCAATTTCAGCACTGAGGAGAAATGTAATAAGCTGTTAATCAGCGTAACACTCAGCCCCATGGAAGGACAACAGATCATCCAAGTCCCCCAAGATCACCTCAGCTCCTTTACATGGTCCTATAAGGATATGCCTGGCTTGGACTCGAGCTTAGCAAAATACCATTTGGTTCTAAAACCCGATGCAAAGCCTGCCAAGTAAAGCTCAGGAGAATGCACCTGCAGATAGCACTATAAGTCAAGAAAGAAGTCGACAAGGTACACAAGGAAAAGTTTATATGAGTCGTCCTCTATCCCAAATGGGTCACAAACATAGTACCTATCACCGAGAAGGATGGTAGAGTAAGGGTATGTATCAATTTTTGGAACCTCAACTAGGCATGCCAAAAAGATGACTTCCCGCTCCCTCACATCGGCACTCTAGTCGATAATACTATTGGACATGAGATGTTATCCTTTATGGATGGCTTCTCTGGATGCAATCAAATCAAACTAGCGAAATCCAACCAAGAAAAGACTTCCTTCACTACGCCATGGGGAACGTACTGCTACGTGGTCATGCCTTTCGAGCTGAAGAATGAAGGAGCCACATATCAACGCGCCATGGTAGCCATCTTGCATGACCTGATACACAAGTGCGTGGATGTCTACGTCGATGACATATTAGTAAAGTCTCAAACACGAACAGGACATGCTGAAGCATTACGACTGGTATTACAGAGATAAAAAAAAGCATCAGCTAAAGATGAATCCAAAGAAAAACATGCTCGGAGTGACCTCTAAAAAACTACTGGGATTCATAGTTAGCAAGCGAGGAAGCGAGGTCGATCTGGTAAAGGTTAGAGCCATCCTCGAAGTGCCACCTCCCAGCAACATCAATGAACTACAAGGTCTGATAGGAAGACTACAATTCATCAAGAGATTCATCTCCCAGCACTCAGATAGATGCGACTGTTAGGTTATTTTAAGTGCTTGCTACTGACTTTATTAGAGACAGTGATAAGAATGGGGTAAATAAAAATGAATAAAAGATGGAGTGAAAACTACGGAGCAGTAAGCCTAAAATATGCACAGTCCTGCAAGATACGGGGCCTGTTGTAGCAAGTTTTAATAAGTAAGAGTTTGTCCCACAGGGAAAGTTGATCTAAAGCTCCAAGGGAGCTCTCTTTAGTAGGCTCTCCAGATCTGGCTACAGATCTGGCAATCCTAAATGGAAGGGGATTTAAGGTCACTATAATCTAAATCCTAAGGTAACTTAATGTCTAAACTACAGAAAGGGTTAAGAAAGAGGTTGGAGTGTGAGAAAATAAATATAAAAGGGTGAGAAGTATGCTATTAGGTACAGATCTAATGGGTCTTATAACTTAGACTCAGATCTGTTACTATAGAAATCCTGTCCAATGGCTACATTATCACCAAAGAGGAGAAAGGATCCAACTCACCCCTGTGCCATGATCCAATCCCTTATGGCTATAACCTGTCCACTTAAATGGTCACAGACTATCCAATAGGGGTACCACAATCCAGAGATGGGTTAGAATAAGATTATCATTGTAGGCACTACTTCATCCAGGCTACAAGCTCAAGAATCCATAGGAACCTCAACCTCTAAAGTTCTGTGTGTGGGGCTAGGCCTACAAAGTGCACGAGCCTGGCCACACAGGACCAACAAGAGTTTGAGTACTAGCTTTTAAGCTTGGCTGTTCACTGCCTTAGAAAGACAGCAGTGATCCAGTCACAAGCCTACAATCTCTACAGCCAGATCAGATCTGCAATCTGATGGTGGGTCTATACAAATATAGGGGAGTCTGTCTCTACACAATCTCTCACAAGGCTACAAGCACAAGTGCAGAGAAGAAGAATCTATCTTAGATCTGTGGATTGGCCTCACCCTAGGGCTATAATCAGTCAACTTGAATGGTCACAAACTATCCATAGAGGCTATCCTCCTCACAGAGGTCTAAGACAGAACAAGAACATTGCTGCCGCCACCATGTTCACAAGGCTACCAGCTAAAGCTCCCATGGGGATTCAGATTTAGTGGATCCTGTGGTGGGGGAAGGCCTGTAATGTGCCTAACCTGGACACACAGGTCACTTGGATCTGAATAAAACCTTAAAAGCAATCCTCCATCGCTTATAATACAACGTAGCAATGGAGGATCTCAAGGTAGCAGCCTTGTACAGAACAACTCACAATAAAAACACCATCCCATACATGCAATAGATCCTATTACAAAAACTCCATTAAAAACTATACCATATAATCATACAAAAGGCATAGCCAGCAAGTGCTGGACTATGGAGAGAAGGAAAAAGGAAAAAAGGAAAAACTCCTAAACCCTAACCTTAGCCTACTGTAATTCTATAATCAGTTTCAAGACGAAGAACAGAAGTCAAGAACAAAAGTTCTTTAAACCTAAGCTAGGCTTAGGCTTATATAGAAGTCGGTTCTTTGTGAATTAGGGTTAGGAAAACCCTAATTTCATCAATGCAATTGCTGCCCATTCTTGTCCCTTGGATGCCTCGGGGCGTGTGCATGGAGATTGGAGCATTAGAGTACGTGCCCTAATTACTGGAGATTCCCAGATTGCCCTTATAGAAGTGGAGAAAAGTTTAGAACCTGATCCTCGCTAGGTAGAAAAGGTTTACAGGTCTTGCCGCGTGGTAGAATTAGTGTCGCGGGGTTTCTTTGACTTGAAGCTCTTGCAGTTGCGAGGTTGGTACTTTGGTCATCGCGGGGATGGTTTGGTCGTCGCGGGATTGGTCTTTCAATTTGAATGGCACAGGAATTACGCGAGCAGTTCGTTCCCCGATGAATCCCGCGGCAATCCTCACGAAGAAAACAATGTACATGGGCTTCTGGATCGCGCGAGTAGTTCCTTGAAAGTATGTGTCCCACGGCCACTGCGTGACAACCCCGCGCTAGAATGCCTGGAGCTCTCTCTCTATTCAGTGAATCGCACAAAGGTTGAAAACTCATCTCTTGAGCGGTGCGAGACTGCGCGAGTGCTTCGCGAGCGCTTAAGACTGAGCTTCACGAGAACCTCGTGAAGTGTACTTTTAACTCCCTACTGACATCCATCTATGCGCGAACAGCGCGAAGACTACGCGACCGGTTGGGGTGCTCCCTTCAGAAGCCCGCGATAACTACGCGATGTATTCTTTTTGATTTGATTGAGCCCTGCGACATCTGTGCGAGGCATTCTCCTTGATTTGTTTCTGCTTTGTTGTGCCTCTGCTGCAGCCAATCCTCTGTATGGATTTAACCTTTACACTTCTGAGGGGCTTCGGGGTCAACAGTAGGCTTCTTGGCATGGTTAGGGGTTTATTTGCAGCTGCTGCTTATTACATACAGAATAGACTTAAAACACATTTATTAAATGATTAAGGGTCTAACAGAGATTAAGTTAAGGGGTGAAAAGTGGTACTTTTCAGGTCTTAACAGCGACCTTTCTACAAACTACTTAAAGGAGGGGCCGAGTACTCATGGGATGACCAGTGTCAGCAAGCCTTTGACAATATCAAGAATTACCTCCTCAATTTGCTAATACTATCACTGCCAGTACATCTTCGAGAAGCCAGCTACCTCCGAAATGATCGCTTGTTGGCATATGCTCTTACAAGAATTCGACATCACTTATGTCACGTAGAAGTCTGTCAAAGGACAAGTGATTGTTGATTACCTCGCAAACCTTCCACTCTCAGGCAATGAACCTATACATGAAGAATTCCCCGATGAACATCTCCTCTTAATCCACGACAAAGAGTCCAACAAGACTCCATGGACCCTCTACTTCGACGGTGCTCTCAATCACAAAGGAAAAGGCATCAAGATAGTCCTTCTAAGCCTAGAAGGAGTTGTCATATCGAAAGCCTTTCAACTAGACTTTCCAGTCACCAATAATGTTGCAGAATATGAAGCCTTCATCGCCAGACTACAAGCTGCATTACAGTTGGGTGTCAAGCAGTTGAAAACAATCGACGACTCCAAGCTTGTGATATCGCAAGTTATCAGGGAATGGAAGACCAAAGAAAGATGACTGATGGCATACTTAGAAACTGCTAAGTTCTTGATAAAGAAGTTTGAACGAATCTCTTTCACTCATATTCCTGGACTTGAGAACGAGCTCGCAGATTCCCTCGCCACACTAGCCTCAATCATTCAGATACCAGTCAGATAGAACACAAAATCCTTCTTCATCGAGAGGTTGACAATGCCAGCATACAAAGTTGCCTGGCAAGTGAAACCAAAGCTACCAATTGGACAAGAAGCCATCATGAATGAAAGATAACCTACCTCAGGCAACTCCACAAAGAGAGAAGCAGACTTCATAACTTTTAGATTTGAGAAGTCACCAATTGACGATGGACAACCATGGTACTTCAATATATGGAACTTCGGGAAGCATAGCCATATCCCTCCTTACGCTACGAAGATCGAACGAAAGATAATTAGGAACCGATGCAAAAGGTTCTGCATCTTGGGCGAGACACTATACAAAGAAGCCTTCACCAAAGGAGTACTGTTGTGGTGCATCATGACAGCCGAAGGACAATACATCATCCGAGAGGCACACACCGATGCCTGTGGTGCCCATGCCGGTAGACAGAGACTCACAGATCAAATCATACGATAATGCTACTACTGGCCGACGATGACAAGGGATCGCCACCTCTACGTCCAATGCTGTAAACAATGTCAAGAACATGTCGTGCTCATCAAAGCTCCATCAATTGCATTGAATCCTATAACCTTGCCATAGTCATTCTTGATGTGGGCCTCCGATATCATCAGACCCTTCACGGACACGGTCGGGAATACTCACAAGCACGCATTCATACTCACCGCAACCGAATACTACACCAAATGGGCAGAAGCTGAGTCATATATCAGAATCACTACTTCTAAGCTTGTGACGTTTATCATTCAGAATATCATCACCCACTTTAGAATACCCAGGATGTTCATCACCGATAACGGACCGCAGTTCATCGCAGAGAAGACAAAGAGACTATGCAAAAGATTCGGCATCGACCTACATCACTCATCGCTATTGTATCCCCAGGGAAGTGGACAAGTAGAGGCCATGAACAAAACTCTGATATGAAATTTAAAATGAACAGTGGAAACGAGCAATGGAGCCTACTGGCCTGAACGATTACCAGAAGCACTCTGGGCCTATAGAACTTCTACTCGTACGACCACTGGCCCAACCCCTTATCTCCTCACGTACGGGATGGAAGCAGTCCTACCCTACAAAATACAAGTACCATCCCTACGTATCCAACTTGATGATGAGCTATCTCTAGATGAAAGGGGGATTGCTTTTCTCACTGACCTAGAACAACTCAATGATATGTGTCTAGAGGCAGCCGATCATGCCCAAGTATACCAGAGGAGAATGGCTAGAGCCTATGATAAGAAAGTCCTCGAGTGAACCTTCGAAATTGGAGAATTAGTCTTGAAGAAAATTATGCCTTCCAAACATGCCCATCCAAAGGGAAAACCGAAACCGAACTGGGAAGGTCCATACGTTATAACAGCCGCATACCCAGGGAACGAATACAAGCTGGTGAAACAGGACGGGGAAGAACTCTCCAACCCCTGGAATGCTATGTACCTCAGGAAATACTACCCTTAGCATCATAATCCTCGTGTCTTATTGGTAGAAACCTATATCTACCACCCCCGTAGTCATCAAGACTCATTCATTGGTCGTACGCCATCATCTCCTAGGATAGCCTTGAAGGCTTTCGACTCATTGCCCACCTTCTCATTTGGACAATTTGATCAAAAGGACCAGTGGAGTACCTGACTTCTTCCAAAAGCATAAGTAACACCTCCCCCCCACCATTGGAGGAGATATTATTGCATGAAAAAATGAAGATGTTAGGTTCAATCAAAACTCATCATTCTTACGTCAGCAGGTTGCTTTCAAAATATACATACGCATACATAATTGAGTGAGAGCAATACGATAGGTGAACCAGTCAATGAGCCAAGGGAAGCATAAGCAAATCATGAGGAAATTCTTGGTAACTTTATTAGGAAAGTATAAGCAAGTTGTGAGGGCATCCCTAGTGTCCCAATATGACTAGATATCTTCGTAAGATGGTGGGAGGAGGATAAACTCCTGCTAATCATAGAATGTGAGACTTTGATAGTATCAAAACATGACGGAGAGCTCAATCATGACACCCCATACTCTCATGAGAAAAGGACTATTGCTTATCTCTTTCAGAAATTGTCAGATAGAAACTATTCCCTCACATCATTGAGCCTTATCCCCTCTTTCACTCGTAATTTTATTTTCGGACAGTGAGTCAGAACCCTCCTAAGTTATCCCCAGATATGAAACCAAAAACTCGTGAATGATGACTGATGCAACCACTTACAATCTACCGCTCACCCTATACTACTGAAAATGGGATAAGATGATTACTACTGAAGGTAGAACCCTAGTATACGACTAATATGGCTAAACAACCTCTCTCGGTTCGGTGACAATATCAAGGAATTTTTTTGACACTAATTAGTCGAACACATCGCTCCTCATAGACCCAAGTACTTTCAAAAATCAGAAATGATCCATTGTGCCTTGACATTGGGGCTTTTTTATTTCGAAAAAGGAGTCGGCTTGAGATCCTTGCTTGTTCACGAACAGGTGCAGAATAATGAAGTCATTGCCTCAGGAAGACTACTGAAGATACCGCACTGTCTATTCCATCACGCTCTTACACTGGGACATTTTTTTTAGTTTTAGATTTCTCTTTCAGTTATTTGCTTTCCCTGTTACATTATTTTCCCTTTCTTGTAATGAAAAATAGTAATACAAAAAAAAGAAAAAAAGAAAGAAAATATATAATCTTTTACTACCAGGCCTCGGTCTGAGATACCTCCCCCCTTGGCAATTAGCAAGGGGGAAAATAAAATTACTAAAAAAATTTATCTTCATGTACAAGTATGGAGCAACCTTCAACTATTACTGGGTTAACTCACGGAGTATCCAAGTCCCAATAATAGATGAAGGCACCAGACTGACGATTAAACTACAGAAGGTAATACAATGAAAAGTAAAGCGAAACCAGGTATATCTAAACCCAAAACATCATTTTTATATATACCAAAATTTTCTTTACATCTATCACTGGGGGCATACTCCCTATATATACAATGAACAAAAAGGATGATAAAAATGCTTTACTCCCTTCACTGCCTCTACGAGGGATGCTCATCACCCTCTCTAGCATCATCAACTTGAGGACCAGGAGCCTGGTCCACAGAGGCCTCAGCTGAAGCCTTGGGCCTGGATGGAGGCCTCCTAGAAGAAGAAGGTATGGCAAGAGAACCCCCTTGCTCGCCTGGCTGGAGGCCCGTCGAGACTGCGAATGCAGAGAGCCAAAGGTAAAAAAAGGCCCAAGAGCAGAGTCTGCCTGAGCATACACCCTCATACACTCACGGGTCTCTCGATGGATCTCTGTCAGTCTAGCCCTCGATCCCGACCCCGAGAGGTGATCGACCATCCCTCGCACTCTTCCTCCTATCCTCGATAGCTTGTGCTGTAGAAGCTCAATCGTCAGTTGCATCTCAGCACTCACGATGGCTCGAGCACTCTCCGCTCCGCTGCTTGAGTCCACCGCTCAATCATAAGGTCCATAATCAACTCCTGGAGATGACGCTCAGTAGTATCGAAAGGAACCTCACGAGTCTCCTCGTGAACCTGAGCACGTTGCACCGCTAGACGAGCACCCTCTTGCTCACGCACCTGCGTAAGGCTAAGGCTAAGAAGATGGATCGACATAGTAAGAAAAAGAGCCAAAATGATGAAGACATACCAAATCAGCACGCTCCTGTCGAAGGCACTCTATCGCAGCAGTAGTAACGGGATCAGCTAAAGGTATCGGTGAAATAGGAACCGGAGCCTCGGGCACGGATGGCTACAAAACAGAAGGAGAGAATCATAAAATATTTTGACTAGAAAATAAAAAATGAAATATAACTACGCTAACTACATCATACTTGAGTAGGGATAGGAGTAAACTCCTGAGGAGGAGCCTCGGGAGCGGAGTCAGGAATGACCTGTATAAGAACAAAACCAACCAACAAAACACGTCAGATAAAACCAAATCAACAAAAGCGGAATAAACTAATACACTCACATTATACCTGACTCTCGAGACGTAAAGAGGTAGCTGCCGCCTCCCATGTCTGGAAGTCCTCATCTACCTGACGTTAAAAATATACAACACACTAGTAGCAAGCTGCTAGGCAACGAAGAACAAAACAACTCAGAAGACCAAAGAAACTCACCAAGTGCTCCAGCTCAGCCCAAAGCTGAGCTATCACGAGATCCTCTTGACTAGATGATGCAGTCGAAGAAGGGTCAAATGCTAGAGCAGATACCCCAGCACTCGATAACTCCGACCTCTATAAAAAAAATACATAACAGACACATCAGAAGTGACAAAATAAACGATGCTAAAGATTAATAAAGCCAATTTAAGATAAACACTCACTAATCAGTTAATCTCAGAACGTAGGCTGACTTGTACCTTATGACCAGCCTGCTGCAAACCTCGTAGCAGCTCAATCATCACCGCGTGGCAGGCGACCTCACCCTCCCTCTCAGCCCGATGAACACAAGGGAAACCAAATAAAACAATGACGTTTAACTAACTAGAAACCAAATGAAACCACGCTAACAAATAAAACCAGTAAACTAACTCACCAGAGATTGTCGAGTCTTCGCAAGTTGAGCCCTTAGCTCGTCCTCTACCGCCCTGACTTGGAAGACGAAGTCTTTCAAGGAGCACAACATCTCCTCATCATGCCGAGGGGCATGTCCCATCTGCTCCATCGCTCGGTGCAGAGCGTCTATCGCTCTGCGAATGCCCATGCCAAGGTGACCCTCCTCTAATGCGGCTAGCCTCTCCCTCAATGTTGAAGCTGACTCGAGACCGCCAACCATAAAAGAGCTGCTCCCATGGAAGGGACACGTGAAGAGTCAACCACCTCCAATATCCTGAAACCATCTCATAAGCTCTCAGGCATCCGACTCATTGCGTGCCCCAGTCACCCTAGTCCCCCCGACTCTGAAGTCAGCAATTTGAGCCTCCATCTTCGACGCGAAGTTTTGGCTAGGGGGACTAGTCATCTTCTTCGTCACTCTGTGGTGAATCTCCGAGGGGACTCCCTGAGGGAGCCCCAACTGCTGAGCTACATGAGAAAGGTGGATACACTCCACCTTCTCGAAACAATGGACCCAGATGTTCACATTGAAGAAGGGCCAACTAGACTGGATCACTGGTTGTTCGGTGTCCTCCCCGACTACATAGGGCCTCCAAATCACCTGTCGCCAGAAAAGAAGAAACAATTATCAACAAATCCAAAACCTGAAAAGCTAAGACATTGACAACATAGATAACGCATACCTTCCCTACATGCATGTCCTCGAAGAGACCTCGCACAGTCTACAGATTAGAAGACTGGCGACGGTGCCCCAGCGCCCTCTGCCACACGTGCATCCTAGGGAACGTGATGGTGATCTCCGCTTGGACGCACGGGTGTAAGAAAGTGAAGTGATCATACGCTCAGAACTGAAAGAATGCAAAAAATACCACTAAGTCAAAAGGCTAAACAACTAAGACAATGAAGAAACCCAACAATCAACCCAAAACTCACCTATAAGAAAGGAAGAAAATCCCTGATAATGGCAACGCTCCTCCCTCTACGATATAACTGCTCGTAGAGGTGCGCCAATGCCGCCGCACCCTAAGCATAAGTAGGAACTCAGTCTAGGTCCCTGAGTAACGTCAAAAACAACCTGGTGACTAATCCCCAGGTGGATTAAGAGAAGAGCACTGCCCCAAGGAAGTGCATCAAGAATGCACGGAGTACCCGGCCTGTCGCTACTCCCAGCTCCACCACAGCCTCTCGGCGCGCCATCGCCTCACATCACGCCTGGAATAATGCTCTTAGGTCCGAGTGATGTATCCGAGGGACAAAACCACTAGCGAATGTGTCAAAGAACCAGGTGAGACGGACCTACCCTGATCCAGATCCACTGTAACTATATGCGTAAGAATCTTCTTGCATACCGCTAGATAGTCCCCCTCCATCTGACCAGTCACTGACTCCCCCTCGAATCTGAGTCCAGTGATGCGGACCCAGTCCTCTGAAGTCAGAAGCAACATCCCGACTGGGAAGAGCAGTGCCTGCTACTCCTCCCTCCACCTCTCCAAGATTGCCCCGATCAGACCCCGGTCGACCTGGAAAGGCTCCAACTCTAAAATCAGCCCGAAGCGGAAAGACACCAACCATGCCCGCTGAAACTCATGCAAGGCACGGTACCGGGTGTAGGACTCTGACCACATAGTGCTGATAGCTAGCACCGGTGGCTCCTAACCATTCATAAACAAAAAACAAGAAGGAATAAAATAAGACTAATAATTACGCTAAAACTAATAAGAATTACGAGCAATAATAAACCTAATCCTAATAAAGCAGTAAAACAGCAATACATGTGATAGTCACGAACCACAATGACAGTCTACAACAAGCACGCAAAATATGATAAAATTCTGACAGAATAATAAAATAAACATGACCTAAAACTAGATACAAATATGATGCATGAATACATAAACGTACTACGCTAGATGCAAGTTCAACATAAATTAAAAGGTCTTTCAGATCCAAGATATCTACACAATAACCTAAATGCCTAAGTAATAAAGGAAGACTCTTGATCAGGGGTACCTACCTGGTCTCGTGCGAAGAACTCCTCCAGCGGAATTCGGATCGCGAACTCATGTGGAGCAGCCTCGTCATTATCATCCTTATCCTCGTCACCACCCTCCGATACGTTCTTCCACACCACTACCTCAGTGTCACCCTCCAATATGACCTCAGCGCCAATGCGAACCTCAGAAGTCTCACTGATCTCTCCCACCACCATCTGCTCCAACTTTGAAGCAGTCAAGCCAAGTTGGTCACTGCTCTCAGACTCCATCTCAGGATAAAGAACTCGGAAAGTTAAGAAGATTGGAAGAAACCATGCTTAAAATGAACGAACGGATTGCAAGATATCGTGAAAGCACGAAAATTAAAGCTCAAGAGAGCAAGGGAGCAAAGAATCGAGAAGAAAACGGATAGCGTAGGAAAAATGAAAATTTTCTAGGCTTATATAGAGCGTGGGTTAATCGTGTGCCATGAAGCGGGCGCTCAATCAAATAGCGCGCCCTAACACCAGCGCATAATCGTGATCACGTGCGCCTGACAAGGCGCGTAATCAATTTGTTGCCCGCCCAAAAACCAATCGCGTGCCCTAGGCCTTGTGCATAATTCGAAGAGTCACCCGCGCAGTGGCCAGTTGACTCTTCTATCACGCGTGTCAGACAGAGCGCGTAATCAAAATAAATGCCCACTAGTAGGCGCTCAATTGACCCTACAAATGCCTGTATTGTGCGTGGCCCACCAGGCGCACAGTTCAATTAAATGCGTTGTTCTCTACGCGAAATTACCCAAGCCTGACAAAAATATATATACCTGGTTGCAGCAGCCATGGGTAAGTCCATACTTGGGCACTCACACTAAACAGTTCTTACAACACAGAGTGCACACACCACTCCAACTTAATCTCGTATGCCCAGAAAATCGAAGAAACTCACCTATGAATGCACACACGCTCCAAAAATAAAACACTTGAACCTTTAAACTTATCAAACCCAAACCATTTCAACACTTAACCAAACTAAAATATACCCAAATACTTTCAACTAAACTAAAAAATGCGCCCAACTAAACTAAATAAATTAATCAAGCCAAACCAAAATTAACTTGAATCCGAATAATAATAATAAAATTTCTCATAAATGTCAAAATTATTACAAACTACACCGAGGGCATTCCCTTTGAATATACAATCTAAAATAAACACTCCGTAATTCACCTGAGATGCCACTTGTAATGCGATCTATCAAGTTACAGGACCAAGCATCGGCATCGTAGAGCCTCAAGTTGCCGGAAAAGAAAGAGTAACTCATAGAAAGACACCTAGGAGTCGATGCAAACGCCCAAGAAGAGCCACCACAAAAACCCCACAAGGGAAGGCCGATTAAAGAATAACCCGCAGAGCCTACCAAAGAGCAATTGGCGTCGATCATGAGAATTCTAGCATGACTCTTTCCTTTTCTTTCCTTCCACCAACCTTTGACTCTTCCATCTCTTCCACCAATAGGATGACACTTCAAGTCAGATTAACATCATCACCCTAAAACCACCCCGAATTCCTAATACCGCTCATCCCCAAAATATAAATAATGAAAAATAATTATAAATTTCTTTAAAATATAACACCCGGGATACAAAATAGAAGGGAAGAAAAGACATTAAAAAAAAATGCCCCACACCCACAAAGCCAAAGTTATAAATAAGTTCAAAATAAAACCCAAGCCCTTAGCCCCTATTTATAAACTATACCCTCATCACCACAATGTGACAAGTGCACCATTTCTAAGCATCCCCCATCTAATTAAATCCAAACCAGACACATACCCTTAAAAAGAAACAAATCCAAGGCAAACTTAGATAAGCCAATAATCACACAACACTTACCCCTCAAGAAACACAAATCCAAAGCAACTTAGATAAGCCAATAGGATTAAAACATATACCATCCCTCTAGAATTCTAGAAACTAAACTCACACACCTTTGACAAATGTCACCTCAAACTAAACCTCAAATTAAAACAAACAAATCTCATACCTTAAACAAAATAAATTAAAATTCCCTAAAATGGAACTCTAACCCATCTTGATCACAAGATAATAGAACCAATTCAAACCCCAATTAAATTCTAAATAAATCATAAAAGGTCCAGATAAAATCCCAAATAAAATCCTAAATAAAATCCGGAATACAATAAATCCTAAATAAATCACATAAAGTCCCAAATAGAATCATAAATCCTAAATAAAGTCAAATACCTAAGCAAATCAAATAAAATCCTAAATAAATCATACATAAATCGAACAAAATCCTAAATAAGTCAAATAAATCCTACATAAATCAAATTCTAATAAATTAAGTAAGCTCAATTAAGTTAATTAAATCCCAATAAATCCTGAATAAAACCCAACGAGACAAGCAAGAGACATACAACAAACACGAAAAAACATAAATAAAACACAATAAATAAAACACCTCTTTATTTATTTGATAAAATTTTACAGGTGTCACTGGAGGCATGCCTCCTGAACATACAACCCAACATGAAAACCTAGAACCTAACCTACAGCCCAAAAGGGACATAAACCTAAAATATGATGCGCGGAGCATCCAATTAGAAGCAATAGAACAGAGGGAGGAATGGTTGGGGAACACTCTTTCCATCCATTTGGAGGACTTCCCTCTCGCCATCTTCACCTCCTAACAATATGAAGGATGTATACAATCCCTCAATTTTGACACCTCCCAAGCCATAGCTGAACGTCCATAGAAACCACTTCGGGACAAAGAACACGTGAAACAACGAAGATCAAAAGAAACGATATTGAAGTCGGACGGATATATCACACAATAGAGATACTCTAAATGCCGGCTTGCTTAGATAAAGAGAGAATGGAGAAAAAACAAAGCAGTCCGGAAATATAAAGGAACTCGGCTAATTAAGCGCTAGAAAAATTATGCGCAATCCAATTCAATGCAGGGCCACCTATGCAAAATCCCACTTGCACGCATCATCTTGGGGGCACAATTAGACGATTGTCTGCCTTAAAGACCCGACGAATCGATCCCGCGCTAGAGACCTAGCACCTAATCAAATTACATGCCCATGTTGATGCATGAAATTTGAAAAGTCATCCGCACATTTCATCCTCGTAACCTATCAAACCTTCAATTGCACACTATCCACCTTGCGTGCAATTCAAAAAGTCACCCGATGATGCTTCAATCATGTACACGGATCAGGGCATGTAATCAGATTACACGCACACACTCAAACGTGCAATTGACCCCCTAAACCCCTCAATCACACGTGCCCAACCAGGCGCATAATTGAATTAAGCGCCCATATTCAGGTGCGCAATTCTCAGCTATGACACACTCCCCGAGCAAAATAAACACCTCCAACGGAATAAACATATGCCCTCAACAAAAACCCTAACCAAACAAACACACAAGACAACATGTCCTATCAAGAAGCATAACACGTCACAAACCAATCAAGGGTGAGGACATCTCTCCATAGTCCCATCACAACCAAATCACCCCATGACAACCTACTACAAATTAACATCCCACCCTGATCAAAATTATTCCCCAGAGTTTCATCGCATACTCACAAGTACATGTAACCACTCCTTGGCATCCGCTGCACATGACAAGCTGACAACATAAAATAAAATCATGTTCCCATTGCTAAATACAAAACTCCTCATGACACAAAGTGAGAGTGATGACAAGGTTGCCACACGCGCTACTAGTCCCATCATGATCAGAATCACACTCCCTTGTCCCCATCACGTAACCGTCCAGAGAGAGAGTCATGTATATCCCATCACACATCCTCACAATAACCCACGTCCCACCACGACATAACGCATATACCCAATGCTATCCCAACACCTAAGCTCATTGACCTAAGTTAGTCGCGCTCTCATGCCCCATCGTGACGCTAAAATCCCACCACGCGACCTCACATGCCACATGACCCAAGGTAGGCTCAACTGATGTCCCATTGTGAAAAGCCAAAAATGAGCCTCCCGAAAATCATATCGCAAAGGCCAAAGGGCGAGTCCCATCACAATCTCAAGACATCACCTACCAAAGGAATACCCCATCATTGTCCCATCACATCAAAACAATAAAAGAGTCATCAAACCAATACCCCATCACATGCTCATAAACATGTCCTGTGGCGACGCGGCTGCAACCTAATCTCGCCATATGACCAAGATCTACCAAAGAAAGAAATAAACATAGCTTTCACTATCGCATAACCGCCAATATCCCATCACTGATTACACTTCCCTGAAACTCCGTTGCAATCCACCACGACACACAATGAAAGCTGAGGACTACCAATGTCCCATCGCTAGCTGTGCCTCCTCGAAATCTCATCGCGTTACTCTGCCTGGTAAATAGAAGGGAAGGCTCATCCAACACCCCATTGCAAAGAGCCGAACCTCCCTCTGGACTTCTTATCATGAAAATAATACATCCCATTGCAACAACTCCCTAATGCCCCATCACACGACAATCACCCCAGACTCCATCAAGGCAGAAACATACGACTACTGACAGAAGAGGAGAGAAATTTCTCCGACGTTCTATCGCACCCATCAACTATCAAGTCCCATTGCAAACATTTCATCAGACAATCTGGACATCCCGTCACACTGACAACTATCAGGCCCCACTATAATAATCACCAGAAGAGGGAGGATAGACACTCTGATGCTCCATCACGTGACCTCGCACAACAGATAGAATGAAGGAGGGGCAACTAATGTCCCATCATAAATCACACCCCTCCAAGATGTCCCATCACGACACTCCCACCAGAAGATAAGGCAACATAGAAATCACCTCAATAATGCATAACACCAACAAGAAGGCTTTGAGTTCATGTGGAAAAATTCACACAAAAAGCTCAGCAGCCCGAATGCGACAAAGCCCATTAACATGAATGATGTGAGTGGTTGTGTGATTTCTCATACTTCCACAAAGAACCCGAGTCCTTCCAAGGACTTCACCACCCCCAAAAACTTTGGTCTCATCGCTTAACCTTACACACCCAGCAGAGGCGACTCGAATCTGAAGGAGAGGAAACTCTCTAATGTTCTATCTTGACACCACCATGAGAGCAACAGTTAGCCAACACCAATGTAGGCAAAAGCCTCCCACCAGTCATAAATCAGGTAAGCACCCCTTTCTACTCGATATTTCTTGTAAAATATAGTTAGATAATATTAAGTCAAATGTTTTCAAAACTCGTCTCTCTATCAACTTACGAGTCACTATAATCCTATCATAAGAGACAATCATCAATATACACGAGAAGGTTAGACGGAGTATCTGGCATGCCAAGTGTCGTCTTGACAACCACACAAATGGTTGGTTCCACAATTCCCATTCCGGGGGATCTGCTCAGCAATGTCTTAGAAGCCACATTTGTCACGGATTTACCACCGAATTGATCTTAAGTTAAAATCCCTAAATTTCTAAAAATATATACTTTTGAAAGCAAAATATGATAATAATAAATAAATCTCCTACCTATCAAAATTCACTCCTCACTCCAATCAATGCCTTCCCCTGGGAAACCAAACACTGAGTACACTCAACTCTGAGAAATCATAAATGTCCACTGGAAAAGGATGCCTGACGAGCCATTGGTGTGAGCAATGAAGCACCCGATCTGACATGACGTGAGAAAGCCTTCGCCATTATATTACATCTTGTTATTCGATCTCTGGACCTTGTCTCTGGACATTTGTATGACCCCCCCAGTACCTTGACTGCATCATTTTCTCGTTGTTTGACTGCCCCTTTTAGCAAGTCACGCCATGCGATGGGATGTCCCTTGCACCCGTAGATGAGGATATGAAGATTATCCAACCGTTTGACTGCCCCTTGTAGCAGGTCACGACACGCGATGGGATGCCCCTTGCACCCGTGGATTAGGATACACAGATTTCCCCCATTGACTGCTACTCGCAGCAGGTTGCGATATGCGATGGGATGCCCCTCGCATCCACAGTATGGAACATGCCTTTTAACAACTACCACTGGACCCCCGAATGCTCCATTTTTGATTGGATTGATAGATAAGAAAGTTAAGCATTTCATGTTAGCATCCCCAGTCCACATTTGTGATTTCCCAAATGAAACGAGAAGGCACCTTCGGAAGAGGAGTGTCTACTTCTTTGATGTATTCTTACTTCATAAGAACGCGCCGAAAAGGGGTATCTGTAGACACCCCAATTTTTCCCTCTTAGAGTATACAAACTTGTTCAATCAACCTTTGACCTTGCACACAACTTTCAGAAGGGACTTACCTTCTCTGAAAGCTTTAAGACCCTGACACGACAACCATATACTGAATTAATAGTATATGAATAAACACAGGCTGAAACAATAGTTCTATAGCTTAGATCCCATGACCCTAATATGGGGACTATATACTAAAACAATAGTATATAGTCAAAGCACAGGCTGAAATAATAGCCCTGTGGTTCTAATCCGACTTAGCCAGGGAAGGATCCTGCATTACGTGCGTTGTATAGCACGCGCAATCCGATTGAGTGCCACACAGCTGGCATGCAATTAGTCCAATTTGAACCAGGATTACTTTCCTGCAGACCACCTTAGGATCCGATTTCAAGCCTAGGATAGGGCACGCAATCGATTACGTGCCCCACCACCTGCACGTAATTGGTTCACTTTGGACCAGGTCTCTAGTTCCCTTGACCGCCTAAACTCCCCTATTAAGCGCCTAGCATAAAGTGCTTAATCAGATTACACGCGCTAAAATGGGCGCTCAATTAGTTCTAATTTGATTAGAACGGGGATAGCGGACTGAGCCAGTCAGCCGGTCACTCACTAAGCCCGTGACCAACTCAAAGTGTATTAAGTGCTTGGAGTAGGACGTGTAATTCAATTAAGTGACCCAGATAGGGCGCGCAATTGAATTCTATCGACCAATTATGCACACCCCGTAGGGTGCATAATTGCCAAAATATCTAAAAATAGATCCTCTTACCTCAATGTAGACCCCCAAATTTGGCCCCCAAGGCCCGATCGAAATATACTTCCAGAGTAGCACACCCCCAAACTTCCGATAGCTTCTCCCCTACCCTTAGGAAACTTCCCATACCCCTAGGAACTGGCCCTAAACCCTTAGGAATTACCCCCAACCTTTAGAAACCTCCGTGAAACCTTTAGTTAACTCTCTTGTGCATTGGTTAGAGAGAGATGAACCAGGTCTGGCAAGGACCTCTAATGAGACTGAATCTTATACCATTGAAAAGTAGAGGTTCTCAGCTTTCCAAGAAGCTAAGAATCACCTCAATCTGAGTTGTACGTCAAATGTTACGGCAATTTGAGCAAGGCCCTGAAACCACACTTGGCTAGGGCATATGTGGTGCATGTATTACATGCGCCAAGCCATTTTTTTCCAGAAATGGCTTGGCGCATCTAATGCTTGTGCCAAGTACAAGTGGGACCCACCTTGGGCTTTGGACTTCGAAACACTGTAGCTATGCTTGGTGCATCTAATACATGCACCAGGCTTAATTATAGTAACTGATGATTTTTTGCTCGAAAATGGATTTTGGGGTTTGACTTGTTAACCATCTCAAAGTTTGGGATGCATTTCATTAGGACTGTTGCACTCATGTTTACCATATTTGCAACCCTTTAGTCATTTCAAACCTCACCCTATCATCCACCATTGAAGCCCCTTGCCCACATTTCTAATCTTCTAAAATCCTAGAAAACCTTAGATTAGGAGATTACCTAATTGCTACTCTCAATTAGCCTCTAAGCACCCTCCTAACCTATCCTTTTCCTATAAATAGAGAGCCCCCCCCTTGGTTTAAAGGCTTGAAAAAATTTTCAAAAGAGAGAAAAGAGTAAGAAAGCTTTCCTCCCCTTTGGTGCACCATTTCCCATATAAATGCTAGAATTCGAAAACCTCTTTTGAGCCCTATATTCCATCATAGATCCCTTAGTTTAGGTGTGAGCTACCCCTTAGCCCACCCCTCCTACCCCTTAGCTAGCAAGCTTTAGAGGTTTGAAACCACCATCCCATCATCCAAGCCATCGAAAGCTCCTCAAGTGCACCTACATGAAGGTTCACAGCAGTGCTACAAGGGCCTGAGAGCTTCGACTCCCTCCTATTCCTCTACCTTCTTCGCTTTTGCTCTATCCTCAGAGTTGTGCCGTTACGCCACCAAAATCTCGGTAGGAACAAAGGGGCACAAAGAGGATCTTAGTGCCTTCGGGCAAGAGGAAGTGCTCTTATTATTTCCATTTTCATTTTATCTTTGGCCATAAGTAGAGACCGCTTTAGAGTAGGTTGATCGAGTTCCTAACACCTTCTCGATTGATAACCGAAGCCCCTACCCAAGAGCCTTTGGCGTAGACCGGTGAATCAGAGTCAAATTTTTGGCACTTCGGTGCTCATATAATTGATCTAGGTTTCCTGGGACACAAACAGCTCCAGGTTGCAACTCTATACCATTTAGTAGGTGCGCATCATCGCGACGGGATCATCGAAAATCCCATGGTTGCATAGATGGCGACTCTGCTGGGGACTAGCTTGTAGAGCTTCCCCTTGAAATTTGGCCTTCCTTTTTATTTTTTACTAACATTTGCTTGTTTTTCTTCTCATTTTCATTTTTTCTTTCTTTTACTCACCCCTACGATTAGGTCTTGCTTTTACTCACCCCTATTTTCCCATCATTTACGTGCCTTAGCCAATTGGCGGGCCTACTTGAGCACCGTCCTTACGATTCCTTTATTTTCCGTCATTTACATGTCTTAGCTGATTGGCGAGCTTCCTTGTGCATTTATACGCCTTAGCCATTTGTGGGCTTACATGAGCTTTTACATTTCTCCAAACATATTTCATCAGTGGACGTCGGCCCTTAGAGGCGGCACAGGACCATCACCACCCATTTTTGGACTTAAAAGGAAAATTCCTCTAAAATCTGAAATTAAAATTGAACCAAGAGGGGACTTCAATTGAATTTTTACGGGGGTAGATTTTTCAAGGGTTGAGAATTCTAGGCAAAAATACAAACGTCCCGGTTCTTAGTACGACAGCAGCCCCTAGTGGTGATGATCCGAAAAAGAACCACCCACCTAGTATCTGAGAAGGCGCTTGTGCTGGAGGTAAATCGGGTGGGTAACCTATCCTATTACAAAGCTTAAAACCCTTGGGGAGAGCGTTAATAGTCCCAAAGCGACCTTGTATCCCTAGGTTCGGTGAGGAGAAACCCGGTGGAACTAAGAAATCGGTCCTCGGAAGCATCGCTTCCAGAAAACCAAGGAAAAAAAGACTGAATTCGGGCTTGCTGATCTGCTGTTAAGGGGTATCTGACCCCACTGTTTGCCTGGTGCAACTAATACACGTGCCAAGTCTGGAAACCTCAGATTTTGCCTAGCGCAACTAATACATGTGCCAAGTTTGGAAACCCCAGATTTTTCTTTGGCGCATGTAATAGATGCAGCAAGCATAAATTGAACCAAAGCTGGTCTGGCACATGTAATACTCATGCCAAGTGGTGGTTGATCTGCACTGAGCATAACAGCCTGAAATCTGAGGCCTTTTTCACATCCCCGAGTTTCCTGCTTAGTGGTTTAGCTCCTTTGATTAGGTCTCGCACTATCCGACACCCAATACGCCCCCGCCGGTCAAAAGAGGGCAACTTCTTATTGACCCATTCCGAGGGATTGGGTTATTTGCATTGATTCCCGTGCCTTCGATAGATCAAAGGGTTCCCATTTAGATTCTTCCGAAGCACATCGAGATCTCGCCGTGAGATTTATTTAGGATACAAATACCACTCGAAACGGGAATTCAAAGGCCGCGAAATCCTTCATCAAAAAAATTCAAATACAAAATTTCAAAAAAATTAAATAAACAAAAAAAATAAAATTGTTGTGGTGTCGGCACAATTACACCGCCTTGTCCTCTGTCATCCCGTAGGGGAAGGAGAAAGCTTTACGGGCCCCATCCAAGGCACCCGTACCTGACCCTTAACCAGGCCATGTCATGGGTAGTGGATCTGGCATACGCCGACCCCGATTCATCCCGCCATATTCCCCAACTCATTCCCATACGAAAGAGGTTTTCACATCCATCCCCCTCACCCAATCCCCATTTTCCGTCATCGGACCTTTCGGTACACTCATTTTCCCATCCACCACCACTCAAAACCCCCAAAATCTGACACCCCACTCCCTTTCATTCTCACAAATAAGGTCTATTCCCCCCACCATGTCCATCCCAGACCCACCTCACATTCCATCCACATCCACCCGAAACCCGACCTAATTTTCCACCTTCACCAACATACCCCATTTTTCATCCTCCCAACATATATCCGATCCACCCGCATTTACCCATGCCACACCTAGTTTTTCCAATCCACCCCATATCCCTTCATTTACCCAGGTCATGCCCAATTTTACCAGGGCCATGCCCAATTTTTTCCACACATCTACATCATCCACACCCCAAATACCCTCAAATGAACCACCTCCATCCAATCCCTTTCCCACGGCCATGATGGATGAAATGGTCCGGACTTACACTAGTTGGAAAGCCTCCCAAAACATCCCCCCTCATTCTCACCACACATCTTCCAACCCATCATCCATATTCCCAAGCCTCCATGCTTCATTACCTCAAACCCACCAAGGCTCAATGGCCCAAACCCCCATCATCCACACCCACCAAGCCCCAATGGCCCAAACCCCCATCACCCACACCCATCAAGGCCCAATGGGTTAGACCCATCAAAGCCCAATGGGCCAGACCTACCAGGGCCCAATAGCCCAAAGCCAACAAAGCCCAATGGGCCAAATTTCCCAAGGCCTTATGGTCCAAACCTCTCCAAATCCTTCATCCAATACCCAAGCCCAGCGTGGCCAAAATCTTGGGTCCACATACCCATACCCTCCACAATTCCCTCAATATCTCCCTCACACACAAACCTCACACCCCACCCTAGGCGAGAACCCGGCACATACCCTGCACCAATTCCCCCATCCTCATACACCTCAAGGCCATCTCGAAGCTTCCCCTCAAACACAATGGCCCCATCAGGGCTTCACCCATAATCCAAATTCCATTGATCCTATCACTCCACAAAATTTCCCTCACCTCCAATGGTCCCACCTAGCACCTATCTAGCCCAGCCAGCACCAACAAGAAAATCTCACCCTCACTGCACCATATATAGACCCATAATATGAGGAAGATGAGATCAGGTATAGTGGGGCTTACGCTGGGGCATTTGCCAGCATCAATATCCCACCCATAATCTCCAACCCCCCGATAGCACAAAGTGAATCAAGGCCGACTGTTAAAAAAACCACCCCGTTGTCTAAAGAGTCTGAGAAGTTGAAAGAACAATTGGACAAAATCAAAACGCAGCTGTTAAAGATGGGTAGAGCCGAAATCCATTCCACAGATTTCTTGAACTTGTGCTTATTTGTAGAAGTCCCCTTGCTCCAAAATTCAAAATGCTAGCTTTGATAAATATAACGGCACGGGCAACCCCATCGTACTCAAGTCCTACTGTGGGGACATGTGCCAATATGGGGGAGACGAGCGCCTACTTATAAAAGTCTTTCAGAAGAGTCTGACTAGCCTGACCTTGAGGTGGTTCACATTCCTAGAGCAATCCATGATAAAAAACATGGAAAGATCTGATGCATTTATTCCAAAAATATTATGTCTACAACATAGACATGGAACCTTTCAAGTCAGATCTGGCCCAATTAAAGCAGAACCCTAATGAAACCTTTGGCGATTACCTTGGGCATTAGAGAGCACTGGCAGCTCAGGTAAGAAATAGAATACCTAACGATGAGCAGATCGAGATGATCTAAAAAAACACCTTGCCAGTCATCTCAGACTTCCTCGTTTACCAACAGTAGTCTAGCTTTGCTAATTGGGTGAGGAACACCAATCATTGTGAGGACGCTATCAGAGGAGGGTGATTACACAAGAATGCATCAGGTGGGGCTGGTGGGGTCAAGAGATTCTCTGAGCAAAGAAATGATAGAAGATCGGGGCAGAGGTGTAGAATGTCACACATACCAGGCCCTACAGTAGTATAATTTCATTCCAATTCAAAGCCACATAGCCAACTCCAGTAAGAAGTGAGCTGATATAGAGAACCGAGAATGGGCAAGGGGCACAGATGACCCCGGAATAGAGAAAGGCCCACTTTAATCGAGTGTTCACACCGTTGGGGCAATCACTGAATGTTTTGTTGCCCTTATTAATAGAAAAAGGGTTGGTCACAACACTCCAACTACGACCCCAACATCCATTGTAATTTCTATCAGGGATCGGGTCACCCTACTGATAGTTGCTTCCCATTGAAGCACGTAAAACAAGATCTGATTGAGGCCGGGAAAATCATTCCCCCTGCGCTTCCCCAAGCCAACGAACATGCCAACATTCACCAGGTACCGCTACTCCCACACCCAGTAGGAGGGGCAGGTCCGAAACCCACTATCAGCATGGTGGCAGAGGATGATGAAGATTTTGACCCGTCGGATTACATCTGCAACCAGGGAAATTTTGTGGCACCATTGCAAAGAGATTAGGGAGATGGAAGCATTGGGGTGATCGAACCCTTGAATCTGGCAGATTATTTTCCCAACCCCACTCCACAAATAGAACCCTTAGATCTTAGGATATACTTCCCAACACCAACTCCTGTTAACTATGTCCAAATTAACTCCTACCAACCATACGCGGCATCCTCCACCAATTACCCAATGGCTGAATATGTCCCCCATCCACCTCCGACGCCCATCAGTTATCAATGGCCCACCCTCGTCACATCACCCCCAATTCAGTCATCCACAGTCCCCCAATTGGCCCACCTTCTCCACCCTTCCAGAAGTTAACCACGTGATACCCACCCATTCCAATCCCTCAGCACCAATGTCCCAGTACCCACTTGTTCCCCATTCCAGATCTCAGGACCAACTTACAATCCTCATCAGGTCCCGCTCAGCTATGAACAGACAGACATCAATGCCGACAATAGCAGGGAAGGGACAGTTGATTTTGTTACCAGGTTAGGGAAGATCTCTAAGTAGCCATATGCATTGGTGCTAGCACCAGCCCAGTTAGAGGGAAAAAAAGATACCACTGCAACAAACCCATTTGAAAAGATGAGCCGTGAGCACATACTTGAGACCCAGCTCAGGAGGATGTTGGTCTATATCATGGTTTGGGGTCTGTTAATGACGTCCCCACTCCATTTTGAAGCTCTAATGTGGTCGTTAAAAAATGCACACGTCTCACTCCAAGTAAGCCTAGATGAGGTTGGGCAGATAATCGGACAAGTGATGGCTCCCAATGCTATCTCTTTCTCGGATATGGATCTACCAAAGGAGGGAAATAATCATGATAAATCCCTCAACATCACCGTAGAGGCCAAAAACATGGTGATCCCACTGGTACTGATTGATAATGGGTCAACTCTAAATGTGTGCCCTCTGAGAACTGCCACCAAAATGGTGTGGACCCCTGTATGCTGAGGCCGAAAAAAACTAGCGCTGGAGGGTTTGATAATACAAGAAGGGAAATAATTAGGGAAGTTGATCTTGAGCTCGTGATCAGGTCAATGACCTTTTCTATACCTTTTCAAGTAATGGACATCAAATCTTCTTTCAATCTATTATTAGGACGCCCTTGATTATACAAGGTTGGGGCGATACCTTCAACGTTGCACCAGAAGCTCAAATTCATGTCTGGGCAGAAGGTTATCACAATCACAGGTGAGGGGCATGAGAAAAAGGAGAAAGCTGCCCACAACATTGAGAATCCCAAAGTGCTGGACATACCTCACAAAACCGAAGATACAAACCTCCATAGTTTTGAATATGAGGTATCGAAGGTAGTCCCAGAACCCCAGAAAGCATCAATCTAAAAATCAGAGGCGGGATGGTAGCGGTTGTGGCCATGCTTCAAAAGTGGGGCTATCAGAAAGGAAGGGGATTGGGTCCCCGATTGTAAGGCAGGAGAGAGCCAGTCAAGGCAAAACATGGATAGCAAGTCCGATTTGGGTTAGGTTATAAGCCCACAGAAGAAGAGGTTTGAGAGGCCAAAGAGAAAGCCCGAGCCGTAGCAGCTGCTAGAGCTCGAGGAATCAAATTAGAAGAGAAGCCCCGCCCCAGACCTTACATTCGAAACACCTTTGTGAGCGCAGGGATCATAAAAATAGATCGAAATGGGGCAACGTAGTTAACCCCGCACAAACTAGCACCCCCTTTCCACCTTACCACCTTACCAATCCCTCCCAACCTAGAGATAGACCTAGCCACTCTGTCCCTCTTTGAGAAAGAGTCTCCCATCCCTGCACAATCTCCCCCTGTGGTAAATCACCACAGGACTCTGCTGACATTTGAGGATAGAATCTCAGATGAGTCCATGACTAGTATGATGGAGGCTGACTCCAAAGAATCACATCAGCCAACCACATCCATCCAAATCGGTAAAGGAGTGGCACCGTAGGTACGGAATTGAGCGTCTCTGCCCTAAACTCTGGAAGAGGCGAGTGGCCTAAAATACAACACTCGTTTCTCAAAAAAATAAACTATTAAAAATAAGATAAGCCCTTGGTAGGCAATACCGTGTATATATAGGGACTCACTTTACCAAGAGCCCATTTCTGAAGAAAATAAAAATCCTAAAAACATAGAAAAAAAACAAAATCCAGAAATAGTGTCTTTTAAAATTCTGAATAAAGTTAAAGAAAATGATGCCTTGACAGAAAAGCCCACCCCACAATAAATCAACCCCTTTCATGTAGAAATATAAGAAGAGATAGGAGTCATAAGTCTAGATGAGGAAATCCCTATTGAGGAGCTCCCCAATGAACTCCTAGAGCAGTTTACTAATTTTGAGCATGGCCCTATCCCCATTCTTGAAGAAATAGAGGACATCAATCTAGAGACTAAGGAGGTTCCTAGAATCACTAAGATCAGAACATCGCTATCTCCCAAGGAAAGAAAAAGCATGATTTATTTCCTTTGGTCATATCAAGATATCTTCGCATGGTCATATGAGGACATGCCTGGTTTGGACACTGACTTGGTCGAGCATGAGTTACCACTCTACCCTGATATCAAGCCAGTCAAGTAAAAATTGAGGCGACTCCGACCCGAGTGGATGCTGAAAGTGAAAAACGAGGTAATCAAGCAATATGATGCAGGATTTCTTTTGGTCTCCAATACCCACAATGGTTAGCAAATATCGTTCCAGTACTAAAGAAGGATGAAAAGGTCTGCATGTCCATTAATTTCAGAAACCTAAATAAGTCGAGCTCGAAAGATGACTTCCTGTTACCACACATCGACATCTTTGTCGATAACACTGCTAAGCACAAGATGCTCTTGTTCATGGACGGATTCTTCGGATACAATCAGATTAGGATGGCAGAGGCAGATCGAGAGAAGATAATATTTATCACTCCTTGGGGCAATTTCTGCTATAAGGTCATGCCATTTGGGCTGAAGAATGCCGGGGCAACATACCAGAGAGTTATAACGACACTATTTCATAACATAATGCACTGAGAAATTAAGGTGTACGTCGACGACATGATCACCAAGTCACCAGAGCGAAGTGACCATCTGATAAACCTCTAAAAACTGTTTAAGAGGCTAAGAAAGTACAGGTTATGTTTGAATCTTCAGAAATTCACATTCGGTGCCATGTTAGGAAAGTTGTTAGGATTCATCGTCAGCAGGAGAGGTATCGAGGTTGACCCTATCAAGGTAAAGGCCATCACGAAAATGTCACCGTCGTCTACCGAAAAAGAGGTAAGAGGTTTCTTGGGTAGGATATAGTACATCAGTTGGTTTATTGCACAGCTCACTCCCATCTGCACGTCGATCTTCAAACTACTAAGAAAGGATTCTCCTATTGAATGGAACGACGACTGTCAGGCAACATTCGATAAACTCAAGGGCTACCTTCTCAACCCTCTTGTATTAGTATCACTCGAGCCGAGGAGACCACTCTTAATATATCTCTCCACAATGAAAGTTTCGATGGGATGTGTCCTAGGGCAGCATGACGAGACAGGAAGAAGAGAGCAGGCCATTTACTACCTGAGTAAGAAGTTCACCGACTACGAGACGCACTATTCTCATCTAGAGAAAGCATGCTTGGCTCTCGTTTGGGCCACACAGAGGCTCCGCCACTACTTGTTATCCTTGGCCATTCTACTCCTAGCACGCATGGATCCATTGAAGTACCTATTCCAAAAGCCAGCTCTTACTGGGCGGACCGCACATTGGTAGCTCCTATTATCCAAATTTGATATCACATACTTCACTCAGAAGTCGATCAAGGGGCAAGCACTTGCTGATCATCTTGTCGAGAACCTTTCACCCGATTATGAATCTCAAAGGACTGAATTCCCAGATGAGGACATCTTGTTCATGACAGAGGATGATACAATAGAGATAGAGGAGTCTTGGGTGATGCACTTCAATGAAGCGACAGATGTCCAATGTCAGGGAGTCGGTGCTATTCTGAACTCGCCAAAGGGATCTCGCATACCAGTTTTTATCAAACTCAACTTCCCCTGCACTAACAACATGGTTGAATATGAGGCCTGTGCTACTGGACTACAAGCAACACTTGACCTAAGGTAACCTATTAAGTAGTGAAATATGACAGTTTTCACCCCTTAACCTGACCTTTGATGGACCTGTGAGCACACTAATAAACACCTGTTGAGTCAGCTTCATAGATAGCAATAAAAGATAGGAATAGTACAGAAAACCACTCAAAAATGCTGCACAAAGAAGTCCATCTCTCAGCACAGTGTAGACCTAACAATGCAACATAAGAGGGTTGCACACCATTGGCCACTTGGAGCGTGTGGCAACAGCAGGGCATAGTTAAGGAAGTGAAAGCAGGCAGAAAACATCGGTTATCTGAAGGCTTCGATAGGAGCTAAGGGCTAAAAATGGAGGAATTCATGCAGATGGAAGGGCTTCGATAGGATCTAAAGACAGAGAAAGGAAGAATTCGTGAGGATTGAGAAGTTCAATAGGATCCAAGAACCTATTGAGCAGCTGAAAGAAAGAAAGAAATCATCCTATCGAAAGCCTACCTAAGGTGTAAAGGGAACCTATCGGATGGTTGCCTGAACCTATCGAGATGGAGAAGTTTGAGGTCAGACCTATTGGAAGGTACTTGAAAATTTCGACAGGAGTGACAGCAATCCTATCGAAATTCTGGCATGTGTTGCGACATCTCAGTGTGCTTGTTTTATTTGTTGGTAGTAAAAATAATTTAAAATCAAAGAAAGAGTAAAATAGGGGATGGAATCAGTACAACTGAGAAATCCTAGACCTGCAAGATACAGGGTCCATTTGTATCAAGTTTTGAGAAGTAAGAGTTTGTCCCACAGGGAAAGGTGATCTACAGCTCCAAAGGAGCCATCTCTAGTAGTCCCTCCAGATCTGACTATAGATCTGGCAGTCCTAAAAGGAGGGGAGTTTAAGGTCACTTATTCTAAGTATTCTAAGATAGCCTAATGAGTTAACTACAGAAAGGGTTGAGAAGATGGATGGATTATGGAAAATAAATAGAAAAGGGTGAGAAGTAGGTTATTGAGTCTAGATCAGAGGAGTTTTGTAACTCAGATTCAGATTTGATGTTATGGAAATCCTGTCCAATGGCTACATTATCACCAAAGAGGAGGAAGAATTCAACTAATCCCTGTGCCATGATCCAATCCCTTAAGGTTATAACCTGTCCACTTAAATGATCACAGACTATCCCATAGGGGAACCACAGTCCAGAGATGGGTCAAAACAAATTAATCATTGTAGGCACTACTTCATCCAGGCTACAAGCTCAGGGAATCCATAGGGAACCTCAACCTCTAAAGCCCTATGTGTGGGGCTAAGGCTGTATAGGACCATGATAACCCAGACACATAGAACCAGCAAGAGATTGAGTACCACCTTAGATCTAGCTGTCCATTGCTTGAGTGGGGCTGCAATGGTCCAGTCACAAGCCTACAATCTCCATAACCAGATTACATCTAACATCTGATGGCGGGTCTATACAAATATATGGGGAGTCTGCCTCTGCACAATCTCCTAGCAGGCTTAACAGGTCAGGCTCGAGGAAGAAGGATCCATCTTGGATCGGCGGATTGGATTCACCCTAAGGCTATAGCCTGTCCACTTAAATGGTCACAGACTATCCCAGAGGTTATCCTCCTCACGAAGCCCAAGACAAAACAAGTTAATTGCTGCTACCACTATGGTCACAAGTCTACCAGCTCAGGCTCCCATGAGAATTTCAGATCTAGTGGGTCTTGTGGTGGGGCTAAGGCTGTATAGGACCGTGATAGCCCAGACACACAGGTCACTTGGATCTAAGTGGATCTTTAGAATCAGTCCGCCATTGCTTTGAATCACAGCCAAAGCAATGGCGGATCACAAGGCAGCAGCCTTGCACAAAACAGCTCATAAATACACAAATCCCATAAGAGTACAAATCCTATTACAAAAACTCCATTAATCTAACCTCAATAGACATACAAAGGCATGGCCAGCAAGTGCTGAGCTATGGAGAGAAGAAAAAGAAGAAAAAGAAAACTACTTACAGTTACAGGAAGAACAAGAACGGAAAAGAAAATTACAAAATCTTAGATAGGAGTTCCTCTTCTAAATTCTAACTCCAAGTCTCCCTCTTCTTTCTTTCCTTTCTTTTCTCCCCCCTAAACCTAAACCAGGCTTAGGTTTATATAGCAGTGGTGTGGCGGCGCATTAGGGTTAGGAAACCCTAATTTCAACGATGCCATGTGGCCGAATAATGATCCTTAGATGCCTCGAGGCACATGCACGGAGGTTTGAGCGTGGGAGTGCGTGCCCTAATCCTTGGAAATCCCTAAAAAGCCCTCTGTAGAATGATGGAAGTTGGAGTTCAGAGCTTCGCCAGGTTGCAGTCGATTCCCAGACTTGTCGCATGGTAGCTCTAGTCTTTGCGTGGTTGAGTTTAACATTAAAACTTTAGACGTCGCGTGGTTGCAGCTTCTTGATGCTTTGAGCACTCACAAGGTAGACAGTTAAGCTCTCGCTGGGTTGGGCTTCGTGCAGTTGGATTGATAATTGTGAATAGCGTGAGAACTACGCGAGCTTTCCACTTCACTTCGTGAGGCTGATTCTGGCTTTTGCGAGACTGCTTTCTTTCTGAACAACGCGAGAACTGCGTGAGAAGTTCACTTCTTAATGGATCTTCGCGAGGATCCTCGCGAGGCATTGAGGCTTTTCTGAACTGCGTGATAGGTTCTCTTGATATTTGCATCCCGCGGCTACTGCGCGACAGCTGCGAGAGGTAGGATTCTGAAGCTCTCTCTCCTCAGCCATTCTGAGCGAACCGTGCGAGGGTGAGAGGGGTCTTCTTGAACTGTGTGGGAGCAGCGCGACCTTTAACTTCTAAACTTTGCTAGAGTTGTGTGACTCAAGGCTTCTGAAGCTCTTCTGTCACTCTACTATGCAAGAACTTGTTTGTGAAGTCTTGGGACTTCACGAGGACTGCGCGAAGTGTATTTTTCTGAATCCTCTGGAGCTTTGTCAGCTGCGTAAGGCTCTTCTATGGTCTGGATTTATGGTTCATTCTTCTAAGGGACTTCTGGTGCCAAAACAGGCTCCATAGCAGGATTCATGGCCTTATTGCCCTGCTGTTTATTACCTACAGAAAACACTTAACAAGCATTTATTAGATGGCTAAGGGTCTAATCAAAGGCTAAGTTAAGGGGTGAAAAGTGGTACTTTTCAGGTCTTAACACACTCCCAAACCTAATCTTTGCTAGTCCCTTATCAAAGCTACACTAAATCAACTATAGAATTTAAATGCCACTTTCGTAGGGAGCACGGATACATATAGCATATATACCAAGCCTTTTAAACCCCTAGGTGATCCCTAGTGGAGTGAAGTCTCCTGAGGGTTTTCAGTGAAGACACCCACAAACTTCTCAATGATACAGCTAACAAAAGTGCATTATTATCAAGTGATCAGTCAAGAAACAGAGTTAGTTCACCTTTGCATTAGTAGAAAATAAGAAATCTAAACACATTGGCTGCACAAACATTTAAACAGTGTAAGCTTCTCATGAAAGCACAACATTTCCAATCAGTTTACACCAAAGACACTACACATGTGTGTCAACATTGAGCTCATCACTGGATCAAAAATTAGGTTATAGATCATGCTTAATGCATTCAATATCAGACCCAAAACTCTCCAGGGCATACCCTCATAAAGAACTGTTGAGGGTTTCATTTTCTCTCAAGCTCAAGAGCAGTTACATCCCCCAAATGGGTCTGTAAGCATGAGCGTAGGCATAGCTCTGAAGTTCTGGCATCATTAACAGATCCTCACCATAGATTAAACAACTCTCTGCCTCCACATGACAGCTCACTCAACTTTGGATCACAAGGGCTTTAACTGGGCTGTAATGTGTCTTATGGAGTGGGGTTAAAAAGAATGGAAGGTTGAAAAGGGGTTCAAAATTGAGAAATCAGTAGGTGAAGGAGGTGATTCATGACTTCACCTTCTTTGATTCAGCTCCTTTCATCTTCTTTGAGGTTTTCAGATTTGAAGTGATCAGTTTCTCTTCTTGATTTCGATTATTCCAATGAAAGTTCCCTCTTGACTCCTCTCTTACTCCTCTTCATTATTATTTTTGTTTCTTTTTTATGCATTTTTCTTCTTTTTATTTTGTTTTTGCTTTTCTGAAATGCCACCATTTTCTCAGTTACCATACTGCCAGACTTTGAGGTACTTCTTCTTTCTTCACCTAATGTTGACCATAGCTAGTCCATCTTCAACTCTTGTTCCTTTACCTTCTGAATTCTCAGAGTGAGGGTAAGGTTAAATCAGATACATAGGTTCAGGTGCAAGTACTCAGGTGTATTTTTGAAGAAATTTAGGATTTAAGGCTCAAAGGGGGTATGGACAAGGGCAGTTGCTTAAGGTTGGTCTATTTAGGCTCAAACTGTCCAAGAGAAGGCCTTGATCCTTTCCTAAGTCTCATGAGTGCTGTCAGTTGTTTCAACTTGGAGTTGCCTAACTTCTAGTGAGCACAGTGACTCAGCCAGTCCTTAGAGCTAGAAAAAATTGCCTTAGTCACTCTTCAAAGAAAAAAGTTTGTATAGTAGGCCCAAATCTCACTGGTTATGGTCTTCCTTTGAATTCTTAAGTATGTCCTTACCTTTTTCTCTTTCTAGTGATTCACTAAGTGCTAATACAAGTAAGTTTCCTTGGTGATCTCATCATGGCGATGTGAAATTTTAAAAGTTTATACTGTCTAAAGTCTGGAAAAATTTTAAATTTCATTATTTTTCTAATTCTCCAGTGAACATAGTTCCATTCCATATTACTCACATGATTCTGCTGCACCTAGGTTAACTATTCCATTGGCAGGATCTACCTGCCACACCCCCAAACCTATGAGGAGCAGTGTCCTGACTGGATCAAAGGTGTGTGTGCAGCAGATTTATTAAGGGCATAATAAAAGGAAACAACAAGAAAGAAAACAACCAAGAATAGAGAACTGTACAGAATAACAGAAAAAGAAAATTTCATTAAGACTAAAAAAAAGAAAATTACAAAAAGAAGAAAGGAGAGAGGGATCAAGGATGGGGGCTCTACTGTGGTGTGCCTGTTCCTTCCCAGTCTTCTACCCCTTTCTAGCTCAGGATTGAACGGCTCTAAAGTAGGACTAAGAGATCTCCTACCTAGCATGCAAACACACCACTAGCAGGGACAACTCCTTGCATGCACATTGCACTTGATTCAATGAATTTTTTAACAAATTTACAGCTAATTTAAGAAGGCATACATTTACAACTATATTAAACAACTGCTATGTAATTTTCAAAGAAACTAGACTGAGTGTTAAAGGTTAGGGAATTGCAAACAGAGGTAGCTAATCTCCAAATGCAGTCTAATGTCCTTCTCTGCTGTTGTCTAGATCTATAAGAAAGATTCAAAATTATATCAGCAGTATCAATTATTCACATTTACAAAGAATACTAAAAATTTTAAAACTAAGGGTCTACTAATAGATCATCTTTCCTCGGCAGCGGCGCCAAAAACTTGTTGCGACATCTCAGTGTGCTTGTTTTATTTGTTGGTGGTAAAAACAATTTAAAATCAAAGAAAGAGTAAAATAGGGGATGGAATCAGCACAACTGAGAAATCCTAGACCTGTAAGATACAGGGTCCATTTGTAGCAAGTTTTGATAAGTAAGAGTTTGTCCCACAGGGAAAGGTGATCTACAGCTCCAAAGGAGCCATCTCTAGTAGTCCCTCCAGATCTAACTACAGATCTGGCAGTCCTAAAAGGAGGGGAGTTTAAGGTCACTTATTCTAAGTATTCTAAGATAGCCTAATGAGTTAACTACAGAAAGGGTTGAGAAGATGGATGGATTGTGAAAAATAAATATAAAAGGGTGAGAAGTAGGCTATTGAGTCTAGATCAGAGGAGTTTTGTAAATCAGATTCAGATCTGATGTTATGGAAATCCTGTCCAATGGCTACATTATCACCAAAGCGGAGGAAGAATTCAACTCATCCCTGTGCCATGATCCAATCCCTTAAGGTTATAACCTGTCCACATAAATGGTCACAGACTATCCCATAGGGGAACCATAGTCCAGAGATGGGTCAAAACAAATTAATCATTGTAGGCACTACTTCATCCAGGCTACAAGCTCAGGGAATCCATAGGGAACCTCAATCTCTAAAGCCCTATGTGTGGAGCTAAGGCTGTATAGGACCATGATAACCTAGACACATAGAACCAGCAAGAGATTGAGTACCACCTTAGATCTAGCTGTCCATTGCTTGAGTGGGGCTGCAATGGTCCAGTCACAAGCCTACAATCTCCATAACCAGATCAGATCTAACATCTGATGGCGGGTCTATACAAATATATGGGGAGTCTGCCTCTGCACAATCTCCTACCAGGCTTAACAGCTCAGGCTCGGGGAAGAAGGATCCATCTTGGATCGGCGGATTGGATTCACCCTAAGGCTATAGCCTGTCCACTTAAATGGTCACAGACTATCCCAGAGGCTATCCTCCTCACGGAGCCCAAGACAAAACAAGTTAATTGCTGCTACCACCATGGTCACAAGGCTACCAGCTCAGGCTCCCATGAGAATTTCAGATCTAGTGGGTCCTGTGGTGGGGCTAAGGCTGTATAGGACCGTGATAGCCCAGACACACAGGTCACTTAGATCTGAGTGGATCCTTAGAATCAGTCCGCCATTGCTTTGAATCACAGCCAAAGCAATGGCGGATCACAAGCGACGACCTTACGCATAAATACACAAATCCCATAAGAGTACAAATCCTATGACAAAAATTCCATTAATCTAACCTCAATAGACATATAAAGTCAGGGCCAACAAGTGCTGAGCCATGGAGAGAAGAAAAAGAAGAAAAAGAAAACTACTTACAGTTACAGGAAGAACAAGAACGAAAAAGAAAATTATAAAATCTGAGATAGGAGTTCCTCTTCTAAATTCTAACTCCAAGTCTCCCTCTTCTTTCTTTCCTTTCTTTTCTCCCCTCTAAACCTAAACCAGGCTTAGGTTTATATAGCAGTGGTGTGGCGGCGCATTAGGGTTAGGAAGCCCTAATTTTAACGATGCCACATGGCCGAATAATGATCCTTGGATGCCTCGGGGCACGTGCATGGAGATTTGAGCGTGGGAGTGCATGCCCTAATCCTTGGAAATCCCCAAAAAGTCCTTTGTAGAATGATGGAAGTTGGAGTTCAGAGCTTCGCCAGGTTGCAGTCGATTCTCAAACTTGTCGCGTGGTAGCTCTAGTCTTCGTGTGGTTGAGTTTAACATTAAAGCTTCAGACGTCGCTTGGTTATAGCTTCTTGATGCTTTGAGCAGTCGCGAGGTTGATAGTTAAGCTCTCACTGGGTTGGGCTTCGCACAGTTGGATTGATAATTGTGAATAGCGTGGGAACTACGCGAGCTTTCCACTTCACTTAGTGAGGCTGATTCTGGCTTTCGCGAGACTGCTTTCTTTTCTGAACAGCGCGAGAAGTTCACTTCTTAATGGATCTTCATGAGGATCCTTGTGAGGTGTTGAGGCTTTTCTGAACTGCGTGATAGGTTCTCTTGATATTTACATCCCGCAGCTACTGTGCGACAGCTGCGCGAGGCAGGATTCTGAAGCTCTCTCTCCTTAGCTATTCTGAGCGAACCGCCCGAGGGTGAGAGGGTTCTTCTTGAACTACGCAGGAGCTGCGCGACCTTTAACTTCTAAACTTCACGAGAGCTGTGCGACTTAAGGCTTCTGAAGCTCTTCTGTCACTCTACTGCGCGAGAACTTGTTTGTGAAGTCTTGGGACTTCGCGAGGACTGCACGAAGTGTATTTTTCTGAATCCTCTGGAGCTTTGTCAGCTGCGTGAGGCTCTTCTATGGTCTGGATTCATGGTTCATTCTTTTGAGGGACTTCTGGTGCTAAAACAGGCTCCTTAGCAGGATTCATGACCTTATTGCCCTGCTGTTTATTACCTACAGAAAACACTTAACAAGCATTTATTAGATGGCTAAGGGTCTAATCAAAGGCTAAGTTAAGGGGTGAAAAGTGGTACTTTTCAGGTCTTAACAGCATGCAGAGCTGAACCTGTCAAAAATCTTTCCCAAGCTGTCGAATGCTCCTGAAAAAGGGGCAGAGAATGATGAAGCTTCAAGAGAAGGCTCATCCTATTGGACCCTATTGAAGAGATCTGAGAACCTAGCGAAAGGACCAAAAACCTCCATTTGAACCTGTCGGAAGCTTTCTCAACCTATCAAAATCATGTGAAGAACTTCTCAGAAAATAGGCTATTCACACGCTGCAACTTGGTGACCTACTGCATGCAACTCGAGGCACTTTGGTGACCGGCACGATGATCCTGAAGATGCCCTAGGAAACCCTAACCAACCCCACATGCTCTGACAGATCCTTAACAAACTCTGAGGACATTCTAGAAGGAAATATTGGCGGGAGAAACAAGAGGGAAAAGCTATATAATGAGATCCCCAATTGTAATTGGGGGGATCAAAATCTAGAGATTAGGGCTTGCAACAAAATTCTATTTTCCCTCCTTTAGGTCAACGATGGTTGGCTAACTCCCTCGGAGCAGCAAGGGGTGAGGTCTGATCAGTAATTGGGTAAGGTTGAGAGTGTTATTTGTGGGTCAACTGCTGCACAGACTATAGATCTGAGAGTATTTCATTATAGAATGAGTTTTATACGATGTAAATGTTAATTTTATTATTTTAATTAGATCTATAGTTCCCTTGGTTTCATTTGGTGCTCAATCGGATTTGTGTAGAGGAGTTGGCTGATCAGCTCACCCACTTAACTGGTAGACCTCTTGAATACCATTTGATCTCCCTAGATCTAATATCCCTACAATTGCCTGTGTCTGTGACCTGGTAATTGTAGCATCTATAGTGGTTTTAATGCTTTGATTGAAACCTTTGAGTTGTAGGAAATTTATAGGATGGTCTGTGACCATTGAAGTGGACAAACCATAGCCTTAAGATTAGTTCAATCTCTGGTTTCACTTGCATTCTTCCACCTTAAACCTTTGGGTCGGATGAAGTCTATAGGATGGTCTGTGACCATTGAAGTGGACAGATCATAGCCTTAAGATCAATCAAATCCCTTGGTTTATAGTAGATTCTTCTACTCTGCAGTAGTGCTTATAGCCAGCTGAGGGATTGGTGTGCTTTGAATCCCCTGTAGCACGATCAGCTTAACCCATTTGCAGTAAGTCCAAACTCCAAGTTGTTCTTCTCCATTTTCTATTTTTAATCCCTTCCAATTGTGAGATCTGAACTCTAGACTCGATCCCAGTTAATTCTACATTTTATTTGAGGTTTAGTTTAAGTGACAACCCTTTAAAATCTCTCCCCTTTCTTTTACTAACCTAGTATTAGGTAGGGTGCCAGATCTCTTTCAGATCTGGAGATTTACCATATTTTGAACTCACCTCCCTGTGGACATTCCCTTACTCTTTTAAAATTTGCTACAACAGGCCCTGAATACTTGTAGGTCTGTGTGTGTGATCAGCCTTGAATCGAGTGAATTTAAACCCCTTTTTAAATGCAAGGTAGTTTGCCAACAAGTTTTTGGCGCCGTGCCCGAGAGGTGTGCTTTTAAATTGGTAGATCTAAGTTTGTTTTAGTTTAGATCATAGATCTATGATAGTTCGTTTGATTTTTCACTAACTGTGTTTGTAAGTCTTGTTATTTTCTAGTTCTTTTTGTCATTTCATCATATGTGGAGCTGCTGCTAAGGAAGAACATTGTGTTCGAGGCTGCTCTTGAGTTTGCTTCCCTCTACCCTTATTAATTTGTCAGATCTGTTGATTTTGTTTTCGATTCATTGGTCATTTGTTTTTGTTCCGGATTATTGTGTTTGAGGATTTGCTCTACAGTAAGATTGTGAGTGGTGTATGTTTGGAAGGAGAACTCTGAACCCTCAGATTGTTTCATTAAATCCAGAGGTTGAAGGAATTCTCAGATCTAGACAAATTTCACCCACATCTATTGCAGCTGAATTTGCTGAAATGGGTGAGCAACAACAGCCTAGAACTCTATTGGAATTTAATGCACTAGGGGTTTACAATTCCCCCTTCTGCATTCAATTCCCTGCTGCTCAAGGAAATTATGAAATTAAATCTTCCATAATCCAGATGCTACCCTCATTCCATGGCCTGACCAAAGAGGATCCATACAAGTACATTGATGAATTCATAGGGCTGTGCCCCACTTTCAATATCATAGGTTTGGGGGAGGAGGCAACCAGGATGAGATTCTTTCCTTTTTCATTGAAGGATAGAGCCAGGACCTGGTTATCCATGCTTCCCCCCAACAGTATTCATTCCTGGAGTGATCTTCAATGTCAATTTTTGGGCAAATTTTTCCCCATGTCCAAGATAAGCCAGTTGAGGAAGGGCATTATCTCATTTTCTCAAGATCCAACTGAGTATTTTCACCAATCTTGGGAGAGATTCAAAGAACTCCTGAAGAAATGTCCCCATCATCAAATCCCTGAATGGCAACTTGTCCAAAGTTTCTATCAAGGGATTGACTCCAAAAGCAGGGATATGGTTGATGCCTCTTGTGGTGATACTTACCTCCACAAAACTTCTGAGGAGGCTTGGGAGTTGTTTGATATCATTAGTGAGAACTCCATGCAAAGGGAGACTTCGTCTAGGGATTTAGATTCTCCTAGAATGGTGAAGGAGAATACTACGAGAGGAAAGATGTATGAGGTAAATGTGCATAGTGATTTGGAGAAGAAAGTGGACAGTTTGGTATTGAAATTTGATAAGCTCATGGGAACAATGCAATCACTAATGGTTGCTAGAGTGGAGGAGGCATGTGCTATATGCCAGTCCTCCACTCACTCCCTTGAGGAATACCCCTCAGCTGTCCAATTTCCAGATTTTGTTCTAGAGTATGTGGCTGCTACCCAGTCCTATGGGCAACAGCCTGTTACTGGGTACCAATGGAGAAAGCACCCTAACTTGAGGTGGAGGCAAGATGCCTACCCAAACCAGCAGTAGCAGCCATAGCAGCCCATGCCCTACAAAAATGCTCAACCCTACCACCAAAGTTATGTTCCCATGCCTCATTATCAGCAGCCCATGCCCAGCTTGTGGTGCAGCCTGTGCAACAACCTGCACCCCCTCCAACTGTGAGATTGCCTTCTTTCAAGGAACAAGTTCTGGCCTCAATGCAGAATTTGGGTCCCTTATCTCAAACTGTGCACTCTCACAGCCAAAGCATTAAAAAGATAGAAGATCATCTTGGTCAGGTGTCTAATGCTTTGACTAAGAGAGAGGAAGAGAGGCTGCCTAACCAACCATTGGATAACCCAAGGAGATAGTTTGTAGTGGGTGAAGTTTCCTCCACCCATGAGGAAGCTAAATCTGTTACTACATTGAGAAGTGGAAGGTTGGTAGATAATCAAGTGGGCTGTGAGCCTGTGAGAAATTTTGAAAAAGAAAAAGAAGTGGTTTTCGAAAGGACACAACAAGAGCCACTAATGATGGACAACTAGGAACAACCCAGTTTGAATAAGAAAGAGAATGAGGATTCTCAAGAAAATAAAAAATTTAAAAAGAAAGATGACCAGTTGGCTAAGGCTGCAAATGAGGGAGTAGTCCCACATTTGCCATTTCCTAAGGCATTGCAAGCACCTTCCCCTTTCGACAAAGGACAAGGTAAAATAGAGGAAATGATGAAAACTTTTAAGCAAGTGAAGATCAACTTGCCTTTACTTGATGCAATCAAGCAAATTTCAGCCTATGCCAAGTTTCTAAAGGAGCTATGAACCCATAAAAGATAGCCTAGGATACATTTATCCAAGAAGGTCTTTTCAACAGAAAAGGTAAAGCAAATTTTGTTTATTGCAACCCCCACAAAACTTCAAGACCCTAGAGTCCCCACTATCCCCTGCGTCATTGGGGATCATAAAATTGAGAAAGCCTTATTGGATCTGGGAGTCAGTGTGAATTTACTACCATATACAATATATGAGAAGCTGGGCTTAGGAGAGTTGAAGCCCACACATGTGGTCTTGCAACTAGCTGACAAATCATAAAGGAAGCCTGTGGGGGTCATTGAAGATGTCCTGGTGGGGTTGATAAGTTCTTTTACCCTGTTGACTTTTTAGAGCTAGACATGGAGCCAAGTAGATGTGTTTCTTCTATACCAGTGATATTAGGCAGGCCCATTTTGGCCACGGCTAATGCCTGCATTCAATGCAGGTCAGGAGTCATGGAAGTCTCCTTTGGCAGCATCAAAGTAAAACTGAATGTGTTCAACACAGCCCATCAACCTCTAGATGAGGCCTTTTTTTCCATTGATATACTAGAAGAGGTCGTGCCTGAAAACCCACATCAACTGCTGCAGGGCAATGATTGGTCTACAAAGGCAAAGCAGCACTCAGGCGATGGACATCTATTGCAGAAAAGATCCACAAAAGGTGACAAGTTTGATGAGCCGGAGGAGACCGTTGACCTTTCAGATCCTCCAAGCTAGCCCTTGAGTTCAGTATGTATCATCTGTACCATATTTTCTTTTGTTTTAGGTGTTTACTTTGTGTTTTGATTAATGTGCTTTTGTAATAAAAATGCCATGATAAATACTAGGCCATCATTTCAATATTGCCAGCTGTCCTGAGATAATTAGAGCTTGTCCACAAGGGAAACAAATCGTAGGGCAGCACAGCAACAAAGCCTGCTAAGTGCTGAGACTGAGAGTTCACCCTTTGTTAGGTCACATGGTGATTTTGACGGGTTATTTGATGGTTTCGATAGGCACTGAGGCTTTTTGACAGGTGAAACCAACTTCTCGATAGGTTAAAAGGGGCAAAACGAAGATTTCGATAGGTTCTGCATACGTATCGGGAACCTATCGTAAAGATGAATCGTCTACCATTTAAACCTATCGGAAGGATGGTTCTACCTATCAGGATCCTATCTAATCATCCCTTTTGAAAGCTTTGTCTGCTAAGCTTTCGATAGGACACATTAACCTATAGAAACCATCCATTTCATCCTATCGAAATCGTATTTCACCCTTTATATACCTGACGATAGGTCATTTCCACCCCATTCGATACCTTCTGCAAAACCCTAGCTCTCTTCCTCATCTTTCGCCTCCCTCCTTCTCCACTAAATCCTCACAGAACCTTCAGTTATTCAATCAGCCATTTCGTAAGTACATTGAGCTTGCGTAGAGGAGCATTTTGCACCTGATTTTAGAGAAATTAGAGCTGTGCATTGCGATATCTATAAAACCCATGGAGTTTTGGGGAAAGTTGCCTTCCCACCGCCAATCTGTTGTTGTTCTAATTATTAACCTCTGAATTTCATTACAAGTTGGTGAGTGAGAAATCTCTGAGAGTAAAAGGGCTGAGCCTGTGGAAACCCTAGAAAACCTACTCCGGAGACCAGCCGCTTCTACCCCCATAGTGATTTTTGCCCTTTGTACATATTTTTATTGATTAAATGGTCATTTCTTTTTGCGTTTTCCCTTTCGGTGTACTACCATGCTCCCCACAGTGAGGACACTATTTAGTTTAGGTTTGGGGGTGTGGCAAGCGTGCCAACCAATGAAGCGAGTTAATGCTAGTGCAATAATGTTGAAAAAGTTTTTGAAAATAAAGTGATTTCCCACCTGATTTTTTGGAAAAAGTGGAAATTAAAAACTTTTTAAAATTGAAATAAGCTGTAGTCTAATAGTCTTCATGAAGCAAATGTCAACAATTTTTGAAAATATTTTGATGTGTAGTAAACCTGAAATGAGAAAAGACTGTGAGGATGCCCCCCAGAAAATTTTGATGGTAGGCCATACGCAGTGAGGTTTGGGCCTAAAAAGATAAAAAAATAAATAAATAATTCTTTGAAGAGTGTCTTGGCAATTTTTTCTTCTCTAAGGATTGATTGGATCTAGTTTCGATCACTAGAAGTTAAGCAAATCCAAGTTGAAACAACTTGACAGCATTCATAACATTGAGGACATGTAGTAAGGCCATCTCTTGGACAGTTTGAGCTTAAAATGTCCCACCTTTGAACTGCCCTTGATACACACCATTTGAGCCATAAAAACCCCAGTTTTCTTTGATGAAAACTAGAAAATTTGAACCCAAAACCTTTTGACCTGTTTCAGTTCACCCTCAATCTGAGAAATTAGGAAAAATGAGAAGTGAGGTTAGAGGAGCAAGGTTCGATGATTGGTTGTAAAAGAAGGACGCACATTTGGTGGTATTGTGGCATTCCTGTCCATAAAAAGAGAAATGGAGAAAAATACAAAAAAAAGAAAAACATACAAGAAAAAAAAAGAAAAAAATCAAACAAAAAGAATGAGAAAGAGAAGTCATTTCATTTGATATTTTGAAAAAGAAGATTAGAAACTGATCACTTCAAATCTAAAAATTCCAAGAAGCAGATGAAATTGTGCTGAAATGAAGAAGGCTGAGCTACAAATCACCTCCATACCTTTACTGATTTCTCAATTTGAATCCTTTTTACCCCTTTATTCTTTTGTAAATTTCACCCATAAGCCAGATTGCAACCCAATAAAAAGACCTTACTGATCTGAAATGGATTGAGCTGTCATGTGGAGATGAGGATTTGTTTGATCTATGGTGCAAAGAATTAGAAAATTTTAGAAATTATAGCAATGCGTATGCTCATGCTTGCAGTCCTATTTGAGGGCTGTAATTGCTCTTGAGCTGTGTGAAATGATGCACCCTTCTATTTTTATTATGAGTGAACAACCCTGGTGAGACTTGGGTCTAAAATCCAATTTGATGGGGGTAGTATCAAAACAGAAATCTTAAGTGAATGGTGAGCTTTGCATAAATTTTTAGGAGAAAGGCCTTGACATGCACTGATTGATGATGAAGGAATTACAGCAGAATTTCAAGTTTTGAACTGATGATTTTATGAAGAAAATCTTCTAAAATTGAAGGTACATGGTGTGGAACTTATTTTATTTACTTAAACTATATTTTAGCGTGCTGCATAAGTATTAACTGATTTTATTGGAGAAGTTTGTGGGTACCTTCACTGAAAACCCTCAGGAGACTTCAGTCCTCCACTAGGGATCACCTAGGGGTTTGAAAGGCTTGCTGCATATGTAAAATACATCGGTGATCTCTACGAAAGTGGCAATTTAATTTTCTTTGTTTTTCCTTTGCTCAGGGACTAGCAAAACTTAGGTTTGAGGGTGTGTTAAGTAGTGAAAAATGCCAGTTTTCACCCCTTCACCTGACCTTTGATAGACCTGTGAGCACACTAATAAACTCCTATTGAGTCTGTTTTTGTAGATAGCAATAAAAGATAGGAATAGTGTAGAAAATCACTCAAAAATGCTGCACAAAGAAGTCCATCTCTCAGCACAGTGCAGACCCAGCAATGACACATAAGAGGGCTACACACCATTGGCCACTTGGAGCGTGTGGCAACAGCAGGGCAGAGTTAAGGAAGTGAAAGTAGGCAGAAAACATTCTATCGAGAGGTTATCTGAAGGCTTCGATAGGAGCCGAGGGCTAAAAATGGAGGAATTCGTGCAAATGGAAGGGTTTCGATAGGATCTAAAGGCAGAGAATGGAAGAATTCGTGAGGATTGAGAAGTTCGATAGGATCCAAGAACCCATCGAGCAGCTGAAAGAAAGAAAGAAATCATCCTATTGAAAGCCTGCCTGAGGTGTAAACGAAACCTATCGGATGGTTGCCTGAACCTATCGACATAGAGAAGCTGAAGCTCAGACCTATCGGAAGGTACTTGAACATTTCGATAGGAGTGGGAGCAATCCTATTGAAATGCTGGCATGCAAAGTTGAACCTATCGAAAAGCTTTTCCAAACTATCAAATGCTCCAGACAAAGGGGGCAGAGAATGCTGAAGCTTCAAGAGAAGGCTCATCCTATCGGAACCTATTGAAGAGATCTAAGAACCTAGTGAAAAGACCAAGAAGCTCCATTTGAACCTGTCGGAAGCTTCCTCAACCTGTCAAAATCATGTGAAGAACTTCTCAGAAAATAGGTTGTTCATACGCTGCAACTTGGTGACCTGCTGCATGCAACCCGAGGCACTTTGGTGACCAGCACGACGATCCTGAAGATGCCCTAGGAAGCCCTAACCAAGCCCACGTGCTCTGACAGAACTCTAACGAACTCTGAGGACCTTCTAGAAGGGAATATTGGTGGGAGAAATGAGAGGGAAAAGCTATATAATGAGATCCCCAATTCTAATTGAGGGGATGAAATTTGGAGATTAGGGCTTACAACAAAATCCAGTTTTCCCTCCTTTAGCTCAACGATGGTTGGCTAACTCCCTCGGAGCAGCAAGGGGTGAGGTCTGATCAGTAATTGGGTAAGGTTGAGAGTGTTATTTGTGGGTCAACTTCTGCACAGACTGTAGATCTGAGTGTATTTCATTGTAGAATGAGTTTTATACAATGTAAATGTTAATTTTATTATTTTAATTAGATCTATAGTTCCCTTGGTTTCATTTGGTGCTCAATCAGATTTGTGTAGAGGAGTTGGCTAATCAGCTCACCCACTTAACTGGTAGACCTCTTGGATACCATTTGATCTTCCTAGATCTGATATCCCTGCAATTGCCTATGTCTGTGACCTGGTAATTGCAGCATTTGTAGTGGTTTTAATGCTCTGATTGAAACCTTTGAGTTGGAGGAAATCTATAGGATGGTATGTGACCATTGAAGTGGACAGACCATAGTATTAAGATCAGTTCAATCTCTTGTTTCACTTGGATTCTTCCACCTTAAACCTTTGGGTCGGATGAAGTCTATAGGATTGTCTGTGACCATTGAAGTGGACAGATCATAGCCTTAAGATCAATCAAATCCCTTGGTTTATAGTAGATTCTTCTACTCTGCAGTAGTGCTTATAGCCAGCTGAGGGATTGGTGTGCTTTGAATCCCCTGTAGCACGATCAGCTTAACCCATTTGCAGTAAGTCCAAACTCCAAGCTGTTCTTCTCCATTTTCTATTTTTAATCCCTTCCAATTGTGAGATCTGAACTCTAGACTCGATCCCAGTTAATTCTACATTTTATTTGAGGTTTAGTTTAAGTGACAACCCTTTAAAATCTCTCCCCTTTCTTTTACTAACCTAGTATTAGGTAGGGTGCCAGATCTCTTTCAGATCTGGAGATTTACCATATTTTGAACTCACCTCCCTGTGGACATTCCCTTACTCTTTTAAAATTTGCTACAACAGGCCCTGAATACTTGTAGGTCTGTGTGTGTGATCAGCCTTGAATCGAGTGAATTTAAACCCCTTTTTAAATGCAAGGCAGTTTACCAACAAGTTTTTGGTGCCACTGTCGGGGAGGTGTGCTTTTAAATTGGCAGATCTAAGTTTATTTTAGTTTAGATCATAGATCTGTGATAGTTTGTTTAGTTTTTCACTAATTGTGTTTATAAGTCTTGTTGTTTTCTAGTTTTTTTTGTCATTTCATCAGATCTGGAGCTGCTGCTAAGGAAGAACATTGTGTGAGAGGGTGCTCTTGAGTTTGCTTCCCTCTACCCCCGTTAATTTGTCAGATCTGTTGATTTTGTTTTCGATTCATTGGTCATTTGTTTTTGTTTCATATTATTGTGTTTGAAGATTTGCTCTGCAGTAAGATTGTAAATGGTGTATGTTTGGAAGGAGAACTATGAACCCTCAGATTGTTCCATTAAATCCAAAGGTTGAAAGAATTCTCAGATCTAGACAAATTTCACCCACATCTATTGCTGCTGAATCTGCTGAAATGGGTGAGCAACAGTAGCCTAGAACTCTAAAGGAATTTAATGCACCAGGGGTTTACAATTCCCCCTTCTGCATTCAATTCCCTGCTGCTCAAGGAAATTATGAAATTAAGTCTTCCATAATCTAGATGCTACCCTCATTCCATGGCCTAATGTTAAGTGGTGAAAAATGTCACTTTTCACCCTACAACCTGACCATTGATAGACCTGTGAGCACACTAATAAGCTCTTGTCAAGTGTATTTTGTAGACAACAATAAAAGAAGATACTAGGGAAGAAAAGCACTCAAGAATGCCCAACAAGGAGCCATCTCTCAGCACAAGACGAACTCAGCAATAGCACACCAAAGGGTAGCACATCATTGAACCCTTGGAGCGTGTGGCTGTAACAAGGCAAGGTGAAGAAGGTGAGAATAGGTTGAAAACGTCCTATCGATTGGTCACCTGAAGAGTTCGATAGGAGCTGAAAGCATTGAAAGGAAGGAATTCGTGCAGTTGAGAAGGGTTCGACAAGATCAGAAGGCAGAAAAAGGAAGAATTCGTGCAGAAGTGAAGAATTCGATAGGATCCAAGAACCTATCGAGCAGTTGAAAGTGAAAGAGAATTCAACCTATCGAAAGCTAGCTTGAGGGAAAAAGGAGACCTATCGAAAGGTTCCCTGAACCTATCGAATGGTCCACTGAACCTATCGAAATAGAAGTGCTGAGATAGTACCTATCGCAGAATGATTTAAACCTTTCGATAGGAACAAGTGTCATCCGATCGAAGCAATAGAATGTGAATCCTCAACCTATCGAATTACTCTTCCAACTTGTCGAAGGCCCCAGATCAAGTGCAGTGAAGCTGAAGCATCTAAGCCCAACCTATTGGAACTTATCGAAGAGACCAGGGGACCTATCGAAAGAGGCTATAAGCTTACTTTTAACCTATCGGAAACTTCTCCAACCTGTCAAAATCGTGTGCTGAACTTATCAGAAACTATGTTATGCACACGCTGTTACTTGGTGACCTGTTGCACACAAACTGAGGCACTTTGGTGATCGGAGCGACATTCTAGAAGATGCCCTAGGAAGCCCTAACCGACCCACGTGCTTTAACAGAACTCTAACAAATTCTGACAACCTTCTAGAAGGGAGGATCGAATTTCTGGACAATTTCCTGGAGATCAGAGCTTGCAACGAGATTCTATTTTCCATCCTTAAGCCCAACCATGGTTGGCTAATTCCCTAGGAGCAGCAAGGGGTGAGTTAGATCTGTAATTGGGTAAGGTTAAGAGTGTTGCTGGGGTTAATTGCTGCACAGACTACAGATCTGAGACCATTCCATTGTAAGAGTGACCGGGTTTGCAATGTAAATGTTGTTTTCAATGTTTTAATTAGATCTAAAGCTCTTTTGATTCCTTTTGGTGCTCGATCAGATTTGTGTAGAGGAGTTACTTGATCAGCTCACCCACTTAACTGGTAGACCTCTTGGATATCATCTAAATTCCCTGGATCTGATATCCCTGTAATTTCCTGCGTCTGTGACCTAGGAATTGCAGCATCTGTAGTGGTTTTAATTGTTCTAATTGAGGCTCTGGCTTTATAGGAGATCTCTAGGATGGTCTGTGACCAATAAAGTGGAGAGCTCATAACCTTAAGGTAAATCTAAGCTCAGGCCTCAATTGGATTCATCTGCTACAATCCATAGATTCGATAAAGCCTATAGGATGGTCTGTGACCATTAAAGTGGACAGATCATAGCCTTAAGGCCAGGTGGATCCTGTGATTTGAAGTGGAATTTATACCCTGTAGCTGTGCCTATGGCCAGCCGAGGGACTTGTGTGCTTTTGAACCCCTGTAATATGCTTAGCTCAACCTGATTGCAGTGAAAACAACCTCCCAGCTGTTCTTCTCCATCTTTTGAGTTTTTAAACCTTCCACCTGCAAGATATGAGGCTCCAGATTTGATCTAAGACAATCTTCATTTTAATTGTAGTTAGTTTAAGTGACAACCCGATCAAAACTTCTCCCCTATCTTTTAGCTAAATTAGTAATAGCTAGGGTGCCAGATCTCTTACAGATCTAGAGATTTACTCAATTCCAAACGACCTCTCTGTGGACTTTCCCTTACTTACTTTTAAAACTTGCTACAAAGATCCTGTATCTTACAGGCCCAAGATATTTTAGATGTGCTGAATCTCTCTTGATTTTTACACCATAAATCAGCACACTGGAATCCCACAACAAGTTTTTGGCGGCGCTACCTGGGAGGTGTTCGTGAATTTGATAGATCTAGTTTTGTTTTATAAATCTGTAACTGTGTGTTTGATTTTACTAATTGCATTTATAGGTTTTGCTATTTTTTTCAGTATTTTTTTGTGTGCATTCCATCAGATCTGAGTACAGAGTGAAAGGAGAGCCGTGTTGAAGGCTACTCTATAGTTTGCATCCCTTTTTCTCCTATTTATTTTCAGATCTGCTGATTTTATCTTTTAGATTATTAGTCAGTTGTGCTGCTTCTTTCAGTTTTGTGAGGATTTACTCTGCATTCAGTGGTGAGTGTTGTATGTTTGGTAGGAGAACTCTGCAACCTCAGATTATTCCACTAAATCCAGAGGTTGAAAGACTTCTCAGATCCAGACCAACTACATCTACAGCTATTGAATTTGAATATGTTGAAATGGGTGAGCAGCAGCAGCCTCGAACTCTCAAGGAATTCAATGCACATGAGCGTCGACTGACGTGTCTCCCAAAGAGCAGCTATCCTATCCATGTCCCCAGAGGACCCCCGAGAGAAAATCAGGTCACACAGAGGCAACTCCGTCACACAAGACACCTCTGAGGGCAACCGAACTAGCACAGCACCAGAAATCGGAAGTAGCAAGTGCTGCCAGTCAAACTGAGGAGAGTGTTGCCCTAATGATCTCTAGAGCGAACCATTGGAAAGGTCTGATCTAACCAAGGAAGCCTCCACACCAACTTGGCTTCGGTCAGCCAAAGCTTTAAACCCTGCATATCTCCCAGTGGAAGCATATGACATCGACCCAGAAAGCAGCGAGCCACCTCACCAAAGCGAAGGCATCTTGGTAGCGATAAAGCTCCGCCAGCACCATATGCATCACAGAGCGGCCTCCCTCTATTTTTGCCAAGACATCACAAAGTGCATGTGCATGTGAAAAGCTCTCTGCCCCTGTATAGAAAAGAACCTTAGAGATAAGGCAAAGGGCAAAGGCCTTCACATTATGAGGATTTTTGATCGACAATTTTTGCAAGCTTTCCTCTCTGAAAAGTTCTCATAGGAATTTCACTGAACACCTGGTGGGCCCCAAATGAGATTTCTCTCATAATCATTTTTCTTCAAGCCCAAGGTGATCTGAGTGGCTCTGGCCCAAGGTGAGCAGCACTCTCGAAAGGTATCTATGCAGCTTGAAACCCGATAGATTGGAAGCTCCTAGAGAGTAGGAGTCAACTCACGATTCCCAAAATGAAAAACATGGGTGTTAACTCCCCAAAATGAAGTCGCGACATGAATAAAATCCAAAAGTTGGGGAACTTCGAGGAAGGACACGAGACGGGCCAAGCCGAGCCGATCCAAACCCTCAACTCTCCCTCGTCCATACTCTCAAGCCACTTCCTTAGAAAACTGGGCCCCATGCCCAAAGAGGGAAATATCGTGGTCCCGGACCCCCCTTGAGAGGCGGGGTTGGAAAGTGGGTCCATTGACGTACAAAGATGTTCCCGAGGATAAAAATTTAATATATGACGATGGACCCACCTTGGGGGCAAGAAAATAAAAAAAAAAGGAGCAAAAAATGACAAGCCAAGGTCAAGAGAGGAAGAAAGTACATTCCCAGGCTTAAGAAGGCCCCACTGCCCTCTGGAAGCACTTGGCGCATGTAATACATGCGCCAGTATAATAATCCCCAGATTTGGCCTAGTGCATGTAATACATGCGCCATGTCACTTGGGTCCCCACATGCATAAAAGTGACGGTTGGGGAGGAGTTTTTTCGACTGTTTGCCTGCACTTTATGCCTCCTGTCTACAAACACACACAGTAGGCCCGATACAAAGGGGAAAACTTGGTGTTTGGTCACATCTAACTTGTATAAATCTTCATGCAGGAAAAATCCACACCGATGTAGAAATAGTGGCCAAGTGTTAACAAAATATGTGTGGCCCCAGAGGCCATCCCTTTTGATAAAATCAAACCCATCCTGCAAGAAATCTGATATACTACATCACGCAAAGGAAAGATAGAGCATGCAATTAAAAGAAAAGGGCACCAAAATTCATCTGAAGAAACTTGAAAAACCATCCAAACAATAATAACAATGCCACATCATCCAGTACATATGTCCAAAATCCTAAAAGAAAATATGTCCCAAAAGGTCTCAAAATTCTAAAGCAGAGCCTAATCCTTATTGGCGCCCTTGGACTTCTTGCGCCTGCACGAGGAGCTCTGATATGTCAGGACATCTCCCACTCGAGCCCATGCCAGAGAAAGTCGGGTAAGCAGGGAGCGCGACTCCTTTTCACGAGCACGCTGAAAGTCACACCCAAAGCCATCAGTCAAGATTAGTTGAAAGAGAAAATAGCAAGGCAATGATCAGAACCAGTCAGTATGATACTCACCACTTCCACATCCCGAAGGCTGACTATGTTCCGGTAATACTCTACCTAGTTCACCGCCAACTCGTAATCCTAACACAAAAAGGAAAGAGACATTCAGCTATAGGCGCCAACACATGCATTTTTCTAAGAAACAAGCATGCAGAAAGAGAAAATTTGCTTACCATAGGAATCAATTCAGGAGGAGGGATCCGGATTGCGTCAGTAGATATACAGGCCCACTCCTTTACAGCGCTACATAAACCCCCAAGGAAGGCATCATCGAGGCATCTAAAGGTCCCTTAGACCTCCACAGTTGAACTACCAGAGGCACTAGCACCATAGGCACTTGAGGGACCAGCTCCCGCAACATCGGCAGTACTTGCCACTGCCTCATCATCATCATCAGAGTCACCTCCCTGCTCGAACTATGAAAAGGAGCAGAATTTTAGTCAGTAGAAGCAAAAACGGAATCAGAATCGCTAAAAACGTGCCTAAGGAAAAGATAAACACCTGAGATCTCAGACCACCAAAGGCCAAGAAATTGACCCTAGGTACGAAGCGCGAAAGAATGGACCAGTAAGGTAGGGACTCATACCACAGCTGGTACCCCCTGGGCATGAGGAGATCATTGATGGGGGCCCTAAGATGAAGAAACCGGGCAGAGAGCTCCTCAATAGTACCCCCAAGAGCCATGACGTCCGCAGGAGGAGCCTGTGGCACAACAAAGTGGTCATGATACTGGTGGACCACTCTCTCTCCTAGGTAATATGCCCTGGCCTAGGCCCCATAGAAGAAGATGACACAACGGTCAACAAAGAAGCAAGACGGACCCACAGCAACTCGCTCTCAAAAAGGAGAACCAATGTAGCGGTCATAGATAACCTGCCTAGATAGAAAAGTATCATGTCTGCCAAGCAGATAGCATAGAAAGAAATGCTGGGAAAAAAAAAGGAGAAATAGTCATACCTGCTCCGGGATCAGCAGGTCGAATTGGGATCTCAGGCCCATCTCCAAATGCTTCATGCCAACATCCTTGCGGTGATGCATGTTCTAGCTGCTCATGAGTGGATACATGTACACATTGAAATGCAGGAGGGGGCGGCCAGGCTGGAAGTGTAGATAGCTCCAAATCTGAAAAGAACAGTACACAGAAGATGTGTTAGAAATATGATAGATGACTAACCAATAAATCAAGAAAAGTAAAGGAGTCAATGATTACCTCAATCGTCGACCAAAAGCCAACAACAAAAATCGAGTTCCCCAATGAGACTCGGGCTAGGCTAGACATCAGAACGGCATATCCAGCCCCACCCCAGTTGTATCTATGCACGTCATCCCAATTTACCATAACACTGAGCAGGGATAGTGAAACTCGGCCGCCGCTGGCATTTGAGAGGTCTTGCCTAGCAGGAAGAGGAGAGAAATGCTAGCCAACATCACTGCACGCTATGGCCCAATGAAGATATCTGCATCCGACTGCCCCAAGTCCACCAGTTCATTCTCCGTAAATAGATCAGCTAGCCAGGACATTTTAACTTCAATGCCATGCAAATTTGCGGAGGTGGGATAATCCCCGATCAATTGAATCACCTCATCCCGACTGGGCATGGGAAGGTCAACCACTAACACACCACCTATTCGAATCCCCGTAATCATGGACCAATCAATGGGGGTAAGAGTCATCTCTGCTATGGCCATATGAAAGGTCATTGTCTTGGGACGGAAGCACTCGATCAGGGCCTTCAGATAGGCCGAGTCAGCCCGCATGGTAGGGCACGAGAGGAAGTCCCCGAAACCGGCCTGGACAAGAAGGAACTTCACGACCGGAGGGAGGTAGAGATAGAAGTGCTGAAGGCCCAGCCAACCTCCTCGGAAGGTGATGGAGGGCAAGTCTTGCATTCAAATAAAGAGGTGTCAGATGCTGAAGATATAACAAGCTCACATAAAACAACGAAGCTTATGTCGTTACCTTGCCGACGATACCAAAGTTGGAGACATGAACGTACTACTGATGAAGGAGCCCGGTATGGGCAGCCTCGCCTTGCATTTCGAACCAGGGACGGGAGGAGCATTGCACTACAAAAAATTATTCCCCTCGGGAACCATAGGCCACTTCCGGCCCCTCTTGCTCTTGCGCATACTCCTCACTCGACATCCTGAGACGGATACAAGCAATAGAATCAAAACATATCGGTAGCAAGAAGTCATTTTCTAGCAGGCTAACAGGGAGGTAAGTAGGGCCTTTTTCTTTCCTAATCATCATCATCATTTTCAAAAAAAATCATCATCAAATCACCCGCATTTTTGAAAAAGGAGAGAACAAAAGCAAATCCAAAATAATAATAATACATGCATGTGCATTTATGCAATCAAATATCCAAAAAAAAGAAAAATAATAATAATATATACATGTGCATTTATGCAATAAAAAAAATAAAAAAATCCAAGAAAAACAAAAAAAAATATATACATGTGCATTTATGCAATAAAAAAAATCCAAAAAAAACAAACAAAATATAAACATGCATTTATGCAATCACAAAAAATATAAAAAAAAATAAACAAAAAATATATGTACATGTGCATCTATGCAATCAAGAAAATCCAAAAAAACAAAACAAAAAAATATATACATGTGCATTTATGCTATAAAAAAAAATCCAAAAAAACAAAACAAAAAATATATACATGTGCATCTATGCAATCAATAATCCAAACAAAAAAACCAAAAATACATACATATGCATTTATGCAATCAAAAATCCAAAAAAACAAAAAAATAAAATAAAAAATACACGCATACATGTGTGCATTTAGGCAACCCAAAAAAAAAATCATCAAAAAAATCAAATAAAAAAGAACAATACATGTGTGAGAATTTATGCAATCCAAAAATCGAAAAAAAAGGAGAAGGAATGCCCTAAATCAAAAATATATATAATAACTCAAGAAAAGAAAAATATAGGGCATCATTTACATGGAATAAGATCAAACCAATCATGGGTAAGCACACTTGCAAGAACTATCATTCACTTATCATTTAGAAAAGCAAGAATCATGACCACATTGCAAAAGATTTCAAGAAAAATCAAATAAAATGGGTTTAAAGTGATTACTTTCAAAAGAAATTGAGTCCTTGATCCGGCGTAGAGTGGGTGTTTAATCGACGGGAGTGAACACCAGCAATGAAGCATGCTTGGAATCAATCCAAAGGAACCTTGGAAGGAGTCCCGTTTTGGTTTAGAGAGGGAGGGAGAGAAATTTTGGAAAAAAAGACCCTCTTGGCTTGGGCTCGGGCGTTTTAAAAATCCCCAGTCTTGGCTTGGTGCATGTAATACACGCGCCAAGCATGTTTCAGCCCCGTTTTAGCTTGTCGCATGTATTACATGCGCCAGGCTATTTTGGGCTAGATTTAGCCTAGTGTATCTAACACATGCGCCAGGCTAGTCCTGGCCCATTTTGGCTTGATGTGTGCGTTGCACACACCGAGCCCGATCTTCCTCTGACCTGAAGAGGTGCACACGCCCCCAGAGCGGCACATCGATCTCCATTTGATCTGCCCGAGAGGTTGTGCTAGAATAAGGGGCTCGGGATTAATAAGCCTCCTGAGCATACATGAAATAACAGATAAAAAAAGACTAAAAAATTCCACATGAAATAGCAGAAAAAACTCACATAAAATACCAAAAAATTCCACATAAAAATCCATGTAAAATACCAAAATATTCCACATAAAATAATAAAAAATTCTATAAAAATATTACTTAGAAATAACAAAAAGGGCATGTACTCCCAAAAAGCATTACGACATCAATTCGCTCCGCTCGGATGGTCATGCTATATCAACTTCGAAACCGTTGGGTTCACCCAAAGACCTCAAACCCTGCTTCATGCAGGGGCACCCGTGGCTAGTTAAATGGGGCAATCAATGCCTCACATGATTGGACACAAACTGTGAACCTTCGCGTGTTTGCTTCGCACCTAACTTTAAGTATGGGTCGATCACCCTCTCACTTACGGAGATGTTGGAATCATAATGAAATTTGAACATTAAACATCTTCAATCATCTCGAGAAGCGGATGTTTTTTCTAATATATTGGGCTTTCGTAACTCGCTCCACCTCGGCTATGCCCAGTAATGTCGCTAAGCTCTTGGTGACCGATAACCTTGAGAAACAGATGCTTTTCCTGACATACAGGGCTTTCGTTTACTCACCATGTTACCCACCTAATGTTTGATGTTTGAGGTTCGTTCCTGACATACAGGGCTTTTGTTTACTCCACCTAATGTTACCCACCATATTACCCACCTGATGTTTTTCCTGTTAGTGATGCCTTGGGCCTTTACGGATGTCTCTTGTCTTTGGCATTCAATCATTAGTGATCGGATACCAAAGTGGGGCATCTGTAGACACCTAAATTTGGCCCAAGGCCTGATCAAAACATACTTCGAGAGAGGTGTACCCTCAAGCTTCCGATAGCTTCTCCCCTACACTCAGGAAACTTCCCAGACCCCTAGGAACTGGCCCTAAACCCTTAGAAATTACCCCCAACCTTTAGAAACCTCCCCAAAACACCCTTAGTTAACCCTCCCAGGCATTGGTTAGAGAGAGATGAACCAGAGATGATAGAGACCTCTATTAAGACTAAATCTTATACCATTGCAAAGTAGAGTTTCTCAGCTTTCCAACAAGCCAATAATCACCTTAATCCGAGTTGTAGGTCAAAAGTTACGGCAATCCGAGCAAGGCCCTAAAACCACACTTGGCTAGGGCATATGTGGCGCATCTATTACATGTGCCAAGCCTTTTTTTCTTAGAATGGCTTGGCGCATCTAATACTTGCGCCAAGTACAAGTGGGACCCACCTCGGGTTCTAGACTTTCAGACACTATAGCTATGCTTGGTGCATCTAATACATGCGCTAGGCTTAGCTATAGTAACTGATGGTTTTTTGCTCGAAAATGGCTTTTAGGGTTTGACTTGTTGACCATCTCAAAGTTTGGGATGGGTTTCAATAGGACTATTGCACCCATGTTTACTTTATTTGTAACCCTTTAGTCAATTGAAACCTCACCCTATCATCCACCATTGAAGCCCCTTGCCACATTTCTAAGCTTTCAAAATCCTAGAAAACCTTAGATTAGGAGATTACCTAATTGCTAATCCCAATTAGCCTCTAAGCACCCTCCTAACCTACCCTTTTCCTATAAATAAAGAGCCCCCCCCCCCTTGGATTAAAGGCTTGCAAAAATTTTCAAAAGAGAGAAAAGAGTAAGAAAGCTTTCCACCCCTTTCGTGCACCATTTCCCATATAAATTCCAGAATTCCAAAACCTCCTTTGAGCCCTATATTCCACCATAGATCCTTTAGTTTAGGTGTGAGCTACCCCTTAGCCCACCCCTCCTACCCCTTAGATAGCAAGCTTTAGAGGTTTGAAACCACCATCCCATCATCCAAGCCATCGGAAGCTCCTCAAGTGCACCTATGCGAAGGTCCATAGCGGTGCTACAAGGATCCAAGAGCTTCGGCTCTCTCGTCTATTCCTCTACCTTCTTAGCTTTTGCTCTATTCTCATATTTGGGCCGTTATACCACCGAAATCTCGGTAGGAACGAAGGAGCACAAATAGGATCTTAGTGCCTTCGGGCAAAAGGAAGTGCTCTTTTTATTTCCATTTTCATTTTATCTTTGGCCATAAGTAGAGACCGCTTTAGAGCAGGTTGATCGGGTGCCTAACACCTTCTCGATCGATAACCAAAGCCCCTACCCAAGAGCCTTTGGCGTAGACCGGTGAATCAGAGTCACATTTTTGGCACTTCGGTGCTCATAAAATTAATCTAGGTTTCCAGGGACACCAAAAGCTCCAGGTGGCAACTCTATACCATTTAGAGGGTGCACATCGTTGTGATGGGATCGTCAAAAATCCCACGATTGCACACTCTAACAAAGGGGACAACACACAATTCGAGAAATCTAGCTATTGAGTTTTTGAGTTCCTTCCTTCTGAGCTCAAGGATTTTGAGATCCTCTCCGGCACCTAGGTAATTCCTCAGCTTTAGCTCTTAATTCTAGGTTCTAGCTTTTAGTTTTTTATTTCGTAGATCTTAGATCTTACTTTCAGTCCATTAATTTCTAGTCCTAGATTATAGGTTTTTAATTCTAGTTTTAAATTTCTGGTTCTTAGCTTCTAGAGCCAGTTCTTAGTGTTCAATCTTTAGATTTTGATCCTAGTTTTAGCCATAGTTCTAAATTCTAGTTTTAGTCATAGTTCTAATTCTAATTCTTAATATCTTAATTTAGATCTTCGATTTCAATTCTTAATTTTTAAATTCAGATTCTTAGTTTCTTATCTCTAGTTCTAGGTCCAGATCCCTAGAATGAATTCTTAATTTTAGCTTTCAAATTTCTATGTCTAGTTCTTAATCTCTAGGAGCAGTGTTTAATCGTAGCCTCTCTTATTATCTTCTAATTTTAATCTTTTCTAGTTTATATTTCTTCAATTCTAATCATAATCTTAAAATACTTTTATTTTAATCTTTAAAATTTTAGCCTTCTAATTCCAAAATCAGTTTTACAAATCCATATTATCTTTAAAATGACCCTTAGCCAACCGATTTGCCCAAGGGAGCTTACAGAGGGTACCCGGGAACAGGGCCGATCCTCCTTAACATAGTGAGCCCAAACCCACCCCCTTTTTTTTAGATTTCTAGTAGAAGTAGGAAACAAAAAATAGTTAGACTTCTAGCATAAGAAGGATATTTAAAATAATTAGACTTTTAAATAATTAGATTTCTCGTAGAATTAGGATACTTAAAATAATTAGAATCCTAATAGAATTAAAATACTTAAAATAATTAGAATCCTAATTAGAATAAAATACTTAAAATAATTAGAGTTCTAATAGAATTAGGATATTTAAATTAACTAGAGTTCTAATAGAATTAGGACACTTAAGTTAATTAGAATTCTAATAAAAATAGGATATTTAAAATGATTAGAGTTCTAGTAAAATTAGGATACTTGGATTAATTAGACCTTTAATAGAAGTAGGAAACCTAGGAGAATTAGATTCCTAGCAGAATTAGGAGACTAATACCAATTAGACTTCTAATAAGATTAGGACTCTTAAGCTAGTCAGACTCTCAGTGGGATTAAAAGATAATTAGACTCTCGGTAGGATTAGGAAAAGTAAAGCAATTAGACTTAGAGCGAGATTAGGAAACTAAATTAACTAAACTTTTAGGTGATCCATTACTGTTGGCGTTGGAAGGCCGACGATTCAGTAAAGAAGTCGAACCCACACCCCAGAAAGGCGTGATCAATGACATGTTGCAGCGTCAATAAATATCTACAGCTGGCGAACGCAACGAACCGGGTATTTTCCTTCCAGGATTTTACTTCTCTTACCCCCACACCCTAGTTTACTATTTATCGCTTTCTGTCAGAGTTCACATATACCAAATTGGGCCACTCTTTCCGGGGGCCGAGAGGAACCCAGAAAAAGCATGCAACAACAACCCCCTTTTTCCTTTTTGTGGATTCTCCTAATTTTTATTTATCCCTGCTAGGGTTTGTGCTTTGCATGATATTTCTTGTGAATGTGGGCTTTAGAGATGCTTTGCTTGACTTTATGAGTATTTTTGGTTAAAGATGTGAGGACATTTAGCTCGAAATTTATAATTTTGATGCCTTTTCCTATGATAAAAAAGGCATGGTTTTTTTCTAAAATTCTCGTTTAACGCACCCCTCTGAATCTATGTGGAGCATACTTACCTTCTTTTAGTCCGGTATTCATAGCAATGCACATGATTTCCTTTCGCTCATAACAGGGCCAGGAAGGTGGTCCTGAAGTGATTTATGTTACCAGGGGGGAGCACCTTATTCAGGTGCAACATTCCTCTCATACCTGGTACGAGATGTAGGGCAAAGCAGCCTGCAGTGGATTACTCCATCAGCAGTATACCCACATTTCCAACTTCGGCATAGCTAGTCAGGTAAAAAAGTATCCCTTGGTTGCTTTCATTTATTTGGACTTCCTTGTTTCCGGATATGACATTCTTCATTCTTTTGATGCAGTCTCTGCCCCTGATTATGTTCCACGGAGGTTGGTTAGACCTCCAGCGCCTTTACGTCCATCTTCCTAAGGTTGTGAGGTTCCTTTTGGCTCAGGCCGGTTTTGGGGACTTCTTGTCATGCCCCGCCATGAGAGGAGATGCGGCCTATGTGAAGGCCTTGGTGGAGCGATTTCATCCGGAGATTATGATCTTCCACATGTCTGTAGCTGAGATGACCATCACTCCTGTGGACTAGTCCATGATCACAAGGATTGGGATAGGAGGGGTGTCAGTGGTCTACCCCCATGTACCAGATTGTGCAAAGGTGATTCAGTTGATCAGGGACTATCCCCCTTCCTCACATATGATCGGTTCTGAGGTCAAGCTTTCTTGGCTAGCAGACTTGTTCGAGGCTGATGAGTTGGTGGATCTGAACAAGTCAGACATGGACATCATTATTGAGCCTGAGCGGGCCTTGATGCTCGCCCATATTGCTCTCCTCTTTCTGGGTAAGACAATTCTTGCCAATGCTAGCGGCGGTCGGGTCTCACTATCCTTTTTCAGTCTTATGGGATACTGGGAGAATGTGCATCATTTTGATTGGGGAGGTGTTGGGTATGTTGTGCTGATGGCCATCTTTGCCAGAGCTTTAGTTGGGGATGTCACTTCTGTTCTTGGCTTTTGGCCTGTGATCAAGGTAACCCATTAGTTTAGTTTTTTTATCCTTCTTGGTTCATTATTGCTTGCTTGCTCTTGACTTATTTTCTTGTTTGTTCATCTTTTCAGGTTTAGAAGTATTTACATTTTCAGTTGGGCCGCCCTCTCCTCTTCTCTGACGAGTTCACATACCCCCTCATGAGCTGCTAGCATAAGGATCGTTGTCAGGACCTGTGGATGAAGCATCTGGAACTGGGGTTGAGGTCTCAGTTTGACTTGATGATCCCAGAGCAGGTTTAACATTTCCCTTCTTTTTGTTGGTTAGAGATTTTTTTTTTGAGTTTTGATCATATTGCCTGACTAATGGGACTCTCCTTTTTTGGGTAGATTACTTTTGATCCCTACGTCAGCTCCCCCTTCTGGGATCATTTCGCTGTTGGCCAGTCCTGGCTGTTCGTCGATCATCGCATTGTCTTCTTCTACGGCTCCTGGGTCATAGCATACTATCTGGGGGAGAGGGTGGTGCATCAATATCGAGACTATTTCGCAGTGCCATTGGGTCCTCCTGGGGATGTAATGTTACCATAGGGTACGGTCAAGGAGTTTGCAGATAGGCTTCTTCGTCATGGGATTCTTGCTGATGATCTCTTTGAGCATGGGGGATATTAGAAGTGGTATGAGTCTCTTCCCTATCAGTCCACCCTCCCACACTTTGTACTAGGAGCCAACTTTTTGGCATTCGGAGGTCCGCGATCTTAGGTATTCCTCTTTCTTTCTCCTGTATGTGGGTTCCCGACTGTCTAGATTTTTCCCTACTGACTGGATTTTTGCCTCTCCATTTTTTATAGTTCAAGGAGGGAGGGGACTCTAGTGAGGAAGGTGTAGGAGTGGGTCCAGCAATGGCATCTGGTGCAGGACCTTCAGGCCCTTCCGGAGCGGGACCCTTAGGGACCTCGATTGTAGAGACTCAGGGGACCTTTAGGCATTTTGACGATGCGTTCCTTTCAACTTTGTGTGTCGATGTGACGGAGCATGCTCGCCTCTCCACCGAGGCAATTAGGGTCCCTCCTCCTGGGTTGGTCCTAGGGGTGAGCTCTTTTTTTCCATATTTAAAGATGTGACTATTTTCATTCATTTTTTTTTGTGCTTCTTTTTTTGTGTTCTTGAGCTATTGAGTTCTCTTTCTTCCCCTCTTGTAGGTTTATGAGTTAGCTGTCCAACAGGCAGAGTATTACCATCATATTGCTGATCTCTGAGAAACCGAAGTGGTAAGTGCAACGTTGGTTTACCCTGTTTGTATCCTCACTGCTATATACCTTCTCCTCGCAGATCCTTCTATTGTGATGTCTTCAGCGTGCTCGCGAAAGGGAGTCGCACTCATTACTTAGTCGACTATTCTAGGAGTGGTAACGAGTAGGGGATGTTCGAATGTATCAAACTTCTTCGTGCCGGTGGAAGAAGACAAGGGGCATTGACTAGGAACAACTTTTACTTTTACCCTTTTTTGAAAAAATTGAACTTTTATACACTTGGGAGCCATGTATTAATGATGAATGGTTGGACTTATTTGAATGGAATGGTTGCTTCTTTCTATTTGTTATTTCCTTCCTCTCCTCTTTTTTGGATGTGATACGCTTGATTTCCTGCAGGATGGGCCATAGAATTGACAAATGGGGCAATGCCTCCCAGGTTGTGTATTGGCAAAAGATAGGCAAACTCTGTGTATGTCCTCTTTTTCTGTGGCGCATATAAAAGAAAAAGAAAGAAAAAAACTTGTAAGATAGGTTATGTGGTGGGCCTGGGTGTCCTAGCTCATGCTCTGGGGTGCAAATAAAGAAAGAGTGCGTGCAGGTGGACTGGTCTAATGAGCGGTTAAAATAGACTTGCCACCCTCTCGTTTGTTTTGGCTATCTGGCCTAGCGTGTATATTATACACGCTAGGCAAATCAGGGCATATTTTTCTTGGGACTTTTTGGCTTAGCATCTGTAATACACACGCTGGGAAAAATCTGGAGAATTTTGAACTAGCGTGTATATTACACACTCTAAGTGCTTTCTGGTCAGTGGGGAGCCGTTAAAGCCCGAGAATGCACTCCTTTTTCATTGTTTTGAGTTTTGCTCCCATATATATATATATATATATATATTTCTTTTCTTCCCAAGGGTGGGCCCACTATCCTACATTGAATTGTGATTCTTTCAACGTCTTTGTATGACCATGGACCCGCTTCATGACGCTGCCCCTCCAGGGGTCTGAGACCTTTATACTTCCCTCTTTGGGTGTGGGGCCCTGTTTTCTGAAGAAATGGCATGATAGCTTGAACGAGAGTGAGCTTGCAAGTTTGGATTAGCTCGAGCTAACTCGTCTTTCCTTGAAGTTCCTCCGTTCGAGACCTTATTCACATGATAGTTTTGCATTGGGAAGTGGAAACCCATGTCTTTCGCTTTGGGACCCGTGAGCTAACTCTAACTCTTGAAGAACTCTCTGACCTGTCAAGTTTGAAGCTGCATCGAGACCTTGCCAGGGTGGTGCCAAAACCGGATTACGCTAAAGTCGTCCACATGAATCTAGGCTTAAAGAAGGATGATTATGAGAACAACCTTGTTGGTGGGCCCACCAGGCGTTCGATGAAATTCCTAAGAGAACTTTTTGGCGACGAAAGCTTGAAAAGATTGCCGGTCAAAAATATCCATAATGTAAAAGCTTTTTCCTTTTGCCTTCTCTCAGAGGTCCTTTCTTACATTGGGGGGAGAGCTTCACTCTCGCACTCTGCGATATATTGGTGGAGCTTGAAGAGGGGCATTCTCTGATGCATATGGTTCTGGCGGAGCTTTACCACTGTCTCGACACCTTTGCGTTGGGCAAGGTTGATTGTCTCTGGGGATGCCCTGTTCTGCTCTAGGTTTGGCTGGGGGAGCATCTTACCATTTTTGGGTCCGTGCCCCACTTCTATTTTGTTCACCTGGAGGTGGCTCGCTGCTTTTTGGGCCGATGCCATATATTGCCACAGGGAACTATACGTGAGCTGAACCTTTGGCTGACTAAGGCCAAGCTGGTATGGAGGCTTCTGTGGCTTGATAGGACCTTTCCAATAGTTCGATCCAGAGATCACGAGGGTATCGCCCTTCTTAGCTTGATTGCAGTACTTATTATTTCCCATCCCGGGTGGTGCGCCAGTTTGGTTATGTTCAGCAGGTACCTTGTTCGGAGAGACCTCCGTTGTGCGGACTGATTTTTTCTCGAGGGTCCTCTAGGGACTTTGATAGGATATCCACCCTCTGGAAAACACGTCAGTCGATGCATATGTTCGGCATGGAGCAAGGGGATTCTCGTTCGAATTCTCTAGGGTATGAGGCTTGGCTAGTATCTGAGAGGCCTTCTGCTCGTTACTTGGATTAGGTGGAGAGTAGTGATGCAAAGGGGCCTTGGCCTAGGAAAGAGTCAGCACTTCGGACCCGGATTGAGCTACTGGAACATGAGAAGCGGGTCCTGCATGAGTGTTTAGAGAAACAACAGGTTAGAGCTGATGTTGCAGAAGCAAGAGTTGGTGTTGTAGAGTGTGAGGTTCTTCATCTGGAAGGAGCCCTGAGTGATGCTCTTGGTGCTACTGATGCTTCCCGGAAGAGATACAAGGGCCTTCATGGCCACTGGAAGACGAATCGAAATGTTCGGGGGGATGCTTTACGTGCAGAGATTCATGCCTTGAAGCACGGTCATTGACCTGGGCATGCACATACTTTTTGCATAGATCAAAACATCATAGGAAGGGGCATAAGAAACCCCTGTTAGATATTTTTTGGTATATATATTTTCTTAATGTTTTTATTGCTTTTTCAAATTTTGTAAAAAGGGGAAGTGAGGCATCACACCGATTATCTTTTTGAGATGTGGTGTATGCACTGTATAGACATGTAAAGGGAAAAAGGGAAATCTATTACCTTACACATGCGTTATCTTTCTTTGCTTTTGTAAAGGGACAAATCAAGTATCACACCGATCATCTTTTTGGGATGTGGTGTTCACAGTATGGGGATGAGAATGGGAAAGGGAAATTTATTATCTTTTATAAGTGTGGTCCTCTCCTCTCTCTCTTTTTGTTTGATGTCTTAACCATAGGATGAGGTGATGGGTCCTCTTTTGAGCATAGTCAAACCCAATCATTTGGTCGGACTTGAGCGGGGGCCAAGAATCTTCAAGTTCGGAGCGGCCATCCCCTCGGATTGAATTAACCTTTTATCCTTACCCTGGGTCATATGTTTGATGGTGCGATTTATGAAGATATTCTAGGTCAGGACCCGATTTGAGCTAACACGAGCGGCCAGTTGGCGACCAGACGAATCAAAATTGACCAAGGGGGGAGCTGAAGATTTCTTTTTCTTTTGATCATTTTTTTCTTCTTTTAATTTACTCACAGCGCCCAAGACGGGTCCTCGCCATGCCCATTGTCACCCTCTTTTTTACCCGTAGCGCCCTTTCGGTTTTCTACTACGTCTGTGGGTATGCATTTTTACCCCAGGCTCCTTTTCAGGTTTTCATCTGGTCCACACAAGCGCGCTCTTTTTACCCACAGTGCTCTTTAGTATTTTCACTACGTCCATCTTGCTTTGAGCTTGTATACTTTTTTTCTCTATTTTTTCTTTTTTATTTTCTAAAAAGCCATGACATGGATGTTGACTCCGTCATAGCCGGCTCGATGGGGTCCTTTTGGTCGTCTCTCAGCTTGGCTCGTGCCGATTCAATGGATACTGTGACTACTCATAGACCTTAAAGAGGGCTTTTTCTTAGGATGTATCTTGGCCCTAGGTTTTGAAAGGGATAAGTTAGGAATTTTGAAGTTATTCTTGGGTTAAGGGGTTTCCTTGATTGGGTTCCAGCTACCGTAATATACTTCTTCCTTGGGGAATTTCGACTATACATGCCCCATGATATTTCTATCTCTTTTCTTGTCTATATATATATATATTTTTTTTCTTTTTCCTTTTCTTTTCAGACAATCTCTTTTTGGGGTTTTGCTTTTCTGATTTTTTGGATTTTGAGGGTAACTCTTTTTCTCCCTTTTTTTTGTTTGATATATACACTTTTTTCGTCTTCTTTTCTAGGGAGGGGTTTAATGAAATAAAGACTAATGGCTCAATAGGTATAGCGAGGGGTATGAGTGTTCAGGGATGCTTTTTGGCAACTTGGCTTTGAAATGATGGCCGCTTTTGTGGGGTGTCACATATCTATTTTATCAATACTTACCTTGCCGTAGGAGACTTAGGAATAGAATCGTCCTACGTATCTAGCATTGATGGGCTCGGGAAAGTGATCTCTGTCCGTGGTGGCAAGGCGGAGCGCATATCCAGGGAGTACTTCTCGGATGACGAAGGGCGCTTCCCAGTTGGGCTTCAACTTCCCTCTCGGATCAACATGGAGAGATGAGAAGAGTTTCTTAAGTATTGCGTCACCCACCTTTAAATCTCGGGTGCGAACACGCTTGTTGTAACCACGTGTGATCCTTCTCTGATAGGACCGGGTGTGACATAAAGCTAGGTGCCTCTTCTCTTCTAGCAGGTTTAGTTTCTCAAAGTAGGACCTCTTTCTTATGGCCTCCGGTAGATCAGATTCGATGAGAATGCAGAGTGAAGGTATGCCAACCTCTATTGGCAGTACTGCCTCGGTTCCATATACAAGGGAAAATGGTGCTGCCCCTCTAGCGGTACGGATTGACGTTCGATAGGCCCATAGGGCGAAAGATAACATCTCACTCCAATCTCAAGAATACGAACAACCATTTTATTAGTTGCCTCTATGGCTCCATTGGTTTGCGGTCAGTATGGTGATGAACGATGATGTTTGATTTTGTACTGCTCGTAGAAGGCCCTTATGTGCTTGTTCGCAAAGTTGGGGCCATTATTCGTGATGATATCTTTGGGCATGCCAAATTGACAAATGATATTGTTATTAATGAACTTCTTGACATGACCGGCCGTGATGTCCCGTAGGAGGCCGCCTCTAACCATTTGGTGAAGTATTCGATGGTAACGAGAATGAACTGATGCCCATTTGAAGCTTTCAGGTTGACCTTTCCGATGACGTCGAGACCCCATGTGGCGAATGGCCAAGGAGCGATCATGCTGTGTAGATCTATAGCAGGAGCATGTATCAGACTGGAGTGTTCTTGGCATTTGTAGCACTTCTGCATGTGCTTACAACAGTCAGTTTCCATGGTGGTCCAGAAAAACCCTTATCGTAGGATCTTCTTAGCGAGCATGTAACCATTGACGTCCGCCCCACATACCCTTCATGGATCTCTTTCATGATGTTGGTTACCTCGCCTTCAGTTAGGTATATGAACAAGATATTATTATAAGACCGCTTGTAGACGCTGTAGCCACAGATGACATAGTTCACTGCCAAACGCTGAATGGTCCGCCTGTCCTCCCTGGATATCCCCTCAGGCAAAGCACGAGCTTCGAGGAAATTCTTGATATCTAAGAACCATGGAGGTTCCTCATCAAATTTCAAGGGTTCTTTAACTTGGAAGCAGAAGGCCGGCTCATTCCTCTGTTAAATCATGATCGACTTCATCTTGAAACCATATGGAATTTCGACCATTGATACCAACATTTTAAGTGCATCGGCAAAGCGATTTCCTACTCATGGGACGTAAGAGAATGTGATATCGTCAAAGCATGCAATCATATCCTCGAGGTGCTCGTGATACAGGACTAGCTTTTCATCCTTCATCTTCCAATCTTTGTTGGTTTAGCATATGATTAGCTGTGAGTCATTAAACACTTTGAGATGAGTTACATTAGGTTTAGGGTTGCCTGTAGGCCTGCTACACAAGCTTTATATTCGACCATTTTGTTAGTGCAGGAGAAATTGAGCTTGATGGAGACGGGTATATGGGACCCTTTTAGTGAGATTAGAATAGCACCAACTCCTTGACCTTTGGCACTTGCTACCCCATCGAAGTGCATTACCTAGGATTCCTCTATCCCCACTGTATCTTCCTCTGTCATAAACAAGATGTCTTCATTTGAGAATTCAATTCTCAAAGGTTTATAAATAGGTAAGGGGTTCTCGGTAAGATGATTGACTAGTGCTTGTCCCTTGATCGGCTTCTGAGTGACATATGTGATGTCAAATTTGGATAACAGATGTTGTCAACGTGCGGTCCTCCCAGTGAGGGCCGGCTTCTCAAACAAGTATTTTAGTGGATCTATTCTTGCTAGGAATAGAACGGCTTGGGATAGCAAGTAGAGACAAAGCCTCTGTGTAGCCTAAACGAGAGCTAGGCATGCTTTCTCCATTTGAGAATAGCGTGTCTGATAATCAGTGAATTTCTTGCTCAAGTAATAGATAACCTGCTCTCTCCTTCCTGTCTCATCATGCTGCCCTAAGACACATCCCATTGAAACCTCCATCATGGAGAGGTATTTTAAGAGTGGTTTCCCTGGTTCAGGTGGTACCAATACTGGCGGGTTGAGAAGGTAGCCCTTGATCCTATCGAATGCTGCTTGACAGACGTCATTCCATTCAACAGGCGAATCTTTGCTTAATAGCTTGAAGATTGGTGTGCAGATGGGAATGAGTTGTGCAATGAACCGACTGATGTACGATATCCTGCCCAAGAAGCCTCTGACTTCTTTCTTGGTAGATGGAGGTGGCATTTCGACGATGGCTTTTACTTTCACTGAGTCAACCTCTATGCCTCTTCTACTTATGATGAAGCCTATTAGCTTTCCTGACATGGCACCGAATGCACATTTCTAAGGGTTCAATCACAACCTGTATTTTCTTAGTCTCACAAATAGCTTTTGAAGGTTTATCAGATGATCACCTCTTTCCTGAGACTTGGCTATCATGTCAGCAACGTACACCTCAATTTCTCGGTGCATCATGTCATGGAAGAGTGCTATCATCACCCTTTGGTACATCAGCCCGATATTCTTCAACCTAAATGGCATGACTCAGTAACAGAAAGTTCCCCATGGAGTAATGAACGATATTTTCTCTCAATCTGCATCTGCCATCCTGATCTGATTGTATTCAGAAAATACATTCATAAATGAGAGCATCCCATGTCTCGTAGTGTTATCGACCAAGATGTCGATGTGTGGCAAAAGGAAGTTGTCTTTCGGGCTCGCCATTTTAAGGATGCTGAAGTCGATGCATATGCGAACATTTCAATCTTTCTTTGGCACAGGGACGATATTAGCTAGCCATTACGAGTACTTAAAGACCATAAGAAACTTTGCATTATACTGTTTGGTGAATTCATCCTTTACCTTCAACATCCATTCTGGCCTGAGGTGTCTCAACTTTTGCTTGACCGGCTTGACATCTGGATAAAGTGGCATCTCATTCTCGACCAGATCGGTATCCAGACCAGGCATGTCCTAGTATGACCATGTGATCAATCACATAATATACCAATTTATCACCCTTAACTTAGTGATCCTAGGACTTAGTATGCTACTAATAAGTTAATGATGTACGGATATTAAGGATAATCAGTAAAAGAGAGCCATAGTGATGATATTCGTCAAAATAAACTCAAAAAGGGTAGTAAAAGAAGATTAAGCTTAAAAAGATGAATCACTATATATTGAAAGCTAGAAAATCATGAAAAGATGATTGAGCACTATGACTAAACAATAAGAAATCATAATTTATAATTCTTCAGAGAAATAGTATAGAAGAAAAGCGATGAATCGTAATTCAGAGAATCGTCCAAAGAGAGCTATGAAAGATAGAAAATTGTGATTTACGATTCCCCACAAAGAAAAGAAAAGAGACAATCATAATTTATGATTAGAAGCTTTCCTGTTGTTGCTAATCATGTGAAAATCTACACCGCCATGAACAAAATTAAAAGTTTGACTGATCACGAATCTGGGAGATTGATGAAGAAGAATCTTAAATGGACTCTGGTGCTGAAATAAACGAAGAAACCCAAAAGCGCATCAACCATAGAAAGCAAGGAAGAATAAAATTATAATTAGAGTTATAATAGAAATCTTTTATTTCTTTTATTAGAATTAAAACTTATAAACCAACTCCTTATGATCTATAAATAAGAGAGCTCGGTGTAGGAATAAACTGTTAATCTCTGAAAAGTACAACTTTTCATCCCTTAATCTAGACTTCGATGGACCTTTGAGCATGCTAATAATGTCTTTTAAGTGTGTTTTTACAGATAATAATAAAATAAGAGCTTAATGCTTCAATCCATGCTTTTGAAGCCAAGAAGATAGAAGTTCATGCCAAACAGTGGAGCTGATGGGTTTAGAATGAATACACCATGGTGGTTCACACCATTGGGGTAATTTGGCATGCATATGGGACTAGTTGGGTTGTCTAAAGGGGCCCTAGAAGTCAAGTAGATGAAAGAGTATGGCCCCAAGCTGAGAAGGCTATTGCAACATGCATGAGCAGAACAGTAGAGGAGCATAGAAGAGGCCTCGCGGGGCTCTCGCTCAGTTCAAATTAGGCAGAATGTGAGCTCACGAGGATCTCACGAAGCTAAGGCCTAAAGCATCAAAATAGCTTGCTAAGACATCGCATAACTCAAGAGGTGAAAGAGCCCGAAAAGTTATCTCGTGCAGCTGTCACGAGGATTAGAGCTGTAGAAAATGCCCTTGTGAAGCTCTTGCGAGGCTCAGATACCTTAAATGACAAGTGTTCACATAGTTCTCACGCAGATCAAGTAGCTTCGCGAGCTGAAGTATTGACACCAGTTCAACCTCGCAAGCTGCATAAGCCACAAAGCAGTTTCGCGAGCTGCAGTGTTCCCAGCAATTAAACCTCGCGGGCAGCAGAAAGCTACACATAAAGTCCATCCTCACGAGCTTCCTCGGCACCCATTTTAGCCTGGCGACAGCCTTGTGATAGGGCATCCTAGCAGCATATCAGCCGTGCAAATCTCAAGTTCCCAACTTCCTAGCTTGTTGTTCTCCACTTTCAGGGACCTTTTTGACATTTCACACCTTCTAGGGCACACTGCCCGAGGTGTTGATCTGTCCCACACATCCCGAGGCAATCCAAGGGCGATAATAAAGCCACGACACCAGCTCCCCACAGGTTTATTTCGGATTGGCTATTACACACAATAGTTAGGGTTTGGCTATATATAGAATAGTTTGTTGTTTTGTAGATTAACCAGGAATAGCTTGAGTTTAGTTTTAGGGCTAGGGTTATGGTTTTAGTTTCCTTTTTTATTTTCCCCTTTCTTCTTCCTTAGCACAGCAGTAATGTTGTGCTAAGATTCTGGTAGCAGCTTAGTATAGATTAATTTTGCAATGGGTTTTGTAATAAAGAGTGAGCAATTTTGGGGATTTGCATAGGCTGCTGCCTTGAGGGCAGATGATTATAAGTATCTCTTGTTCAATGAAATGTCATTTTTATTACTTCATTAAATCTGTATTTGCTTTGTATTTTACATAGATTTTATAAGTCTGGTGCTCCCATGGTTGTTTGTGCTTGTAGCCTTGTAACCATGGGGGAAGCAGTAGGTATCATGTTCTGTCTCATCATCTGTGAGGAAGATAGCCTCTGTGGATAGCCTATGACCATTTGAGTGGACAGACTATAGCCATAAGGATAGTCTTAGTATCAGATCTGAGATGGATTTTTTTCTCTGCACTTGAGCTTGTAGCCTTATGGGGGATTGTGTAGAGCCAAACTTTACTCTGTTGTGCATCACCGTTATCAGTGTTTAGATCTGTTTGCTGTAGAGGTTGCAGACTTGTGAGCTGGGTCATTGCAGGCCTTTTGTAGCAATGACCAGTTGTATCTAAGTCCCCATTCAACCTCTGATTATTTGTGGTTTCCACTAGATTTTTAAGGGTTGTTTGCTCCTATGAATGCATGAGCGTGTAGCCTTGCAAACATAGTGTCTGTGTAATGATATTCATGACTGGCTTAATTCATTGGAGGGAGGAAATCTATTGGATAGTTTATGACCATTTAAGTGGATAAATTATAGCCTTAAGATCAATCTATTCCTTTGGATTAGGTTGGATTTCTAACTTAATTAATGTGATTTGACCATCTCCCTTGGATAGTCTATGACCATTTAAGTGGACAGATTATAGCCTTAACAACAGTCTAAATGACATGGGTTGAGTTGGATGCCTCTACCTTGCACTTGTGCTAGCCAAGTGAAGGATTGCTGCCGATCCCAATCTACCACTGAGTTGCAAGACTGATTTATACTTAGCTGTCTACTTCTCCATCTTTTATCTTTATTTTACCACACACATCATCATCCTTCTTTACTCCTTTGTTTAGTTGTAGTTTTATTTATGTTTTTAGTTTAATATAGCTTAGTGACACTTAAACTCTCCTCCTTTAGGATTGCCAGATCTGGAGGTTACTATACACCCTTGGGGTATCAGATCATTACTCCCTGTGGGACAAACTCTTACTTGTCAAAACTTGCTACAACGGGCCCTATATCTTGCAGGCCTGTGTGTATTTTAGACTTGTTATTTTTTATTTTTTTCAATCCACCTTTGATTTATTTTTACTAACATATTTTTACCACTATTTTCCAATAAAGATAGTAGCAAGCATCTGAAATATTCCCAACAAGTTTTTGGCGCCGCTGCCGAGGAGCTTTGATCTAGTATAGTAAATCTAAGTTTTTGTTAACTATATTCATTGTATATTTAGTGTTTGAATAAATTCCAGCTGTAGTGTTCTTATGTTTTTTTTTATTTTTCTTAATTTTTTTCGATTTTTAGACTATTTGTTGGATTAGGAATGTGTAAGTAAAGTACAGTTGTAATCATTTTTGTTTACCTTTATGTTTCCTGTTTTGCATATGTAGTGTTTGAATAAAGTCCTACTGGAGTTGTTTTTTTTCTTGCAGGCATGGAGCAGTAGCAAATAGGGAAGCTTGGCTGCAGCTGGAGCAATTTTGAATCAGTTTGCATCTCTCTCCCATACAGTCTTTTCATTTCTGCAGTTTTACATTTCAGCAGTACTATATTCTAGTTTTTAATAATTTTTATTCTACCTACTATAAGCTATCCCTTGTTTAGCTGAGTGTGTGTGTTGTATGCAAGGAAGGAGGTCTCTCAATCCTAAACTTGTATCGTTAAATCCTGAAATTGAGAGAATTCTGAGTCCTAGTTCTGCAACGCACACCTCGACTGAAAATCTGGTAGAAACTGAGATGGGAGAGTGACCTAAAACACTTAAGGAGCACAATGCATCAGGGGCATATGCATCTCCCTCTTACATTCAGCTCCCTAATGTTGTGGCAATTATGAGATTAAAGCCTCAACCATCCAAATGCTACCAAGTTTTCATGGGCAGAGCAAGGAAACTCCACCAGCACATAGACTGATTTGTCATTGTGCACTACTTTTAATATTGTTGGGTTGGGAGAGGAAGCCAACAAGCTTAGGCATTTTCCTTTTTCACTAAAGGATAAGGCCCAAACATGACTCTCCTTGCTCCCACCAAAGAGCATAAGTCGTGGAATGATCTTCAATGCTAATTTCTAGCCAAATTTTTTCCGATCGATAAAACGAGCCATTTGAGGAAGAGCATCATCTCTTTTGCTCAATCCCCAACTGAGCAAATGCATGATGCATGGGATAGATTTAGGGAGTTGTTGAGGCAGTGCCCGCACCACCAGATCCCTATGTGGAAGCTTGTACAAAGCTTCTACCAAGGACTTGATGCAAGGAGTGAAGCGATGATTGATGCATCGAGTGGTGGCACATACCTTACCAAAACTGCTAAGGAAGCATGAGATTTATTTGAGTTGATTAGTGAAAATTCTCTCCAATAGTAGGCTTTGCCCAGTTATGGCATTGAGCCACCTGCTAGAGTTACAAGAGAACCCACATCTTCCAGGAAGTTGTATGAAGTTAAAGTTTATAGTGACCTGGAAAGGAAAATGGACTCACTGTAAAAAAAGTTTGACAAAGTTTTGAGCTAGATGCAGCCCCACGTGGCTACACAGGTTAGAGAGGTGTGTACCATATGCCACTCACCTTCACACTCCCATTTACAATGTCCCTCTGTTGGTCTGTCCCCTAAATTTTTTAATGAGCAAGCCAATGTTGTCCAATCATCTGGACAACAACCTACTGGGTACACTTGGAGGAACCACCAAAATCTGAGGTGGAGACAAGTTGATTCACCTTATACCCAGCAACAGCAGGCTTTGCCCTACAATACTAACCAGCAGTCTTACCAAGGTCATACACAAGGACAACAATTTTCTCATCAGCCCTCCCAGCCAGGATAGTTAGTTGTAGCACCCCAGTACCCTAGAGCCCCCTTCTTTGAGGATCAGGTTTTGTCTTCTTTACAAAACCTAGGCTCTGTTGCACAAATTGTGGATTCCCACACTGAGCATCAGAAGAATTGAGGACCATCTTGGTCATATTTCAAATGCTCTAATGCGATGGGAAGAGGGTTGGCTCCCGAGCTAAATATTGAACAACCCACGAGGAGTTCATTTGATTGATGGAGCTTTTTCAAGTCATGAAGAACTAGGTCAATCAATGCCTCGAGGAATGGAAAGGAGGTAGCTACCCCAGACTATAGTGATGCCAAACGAGTGTGCATAAGGAAAGAAGCTGAATAAAATGGGGTTGTTGAGCCCCAACTGAAAAAAAAAAGAAAAAAAACATATAAAACTATAAAATATATATATATATATATATATTAAAAAATTAAAAAATGAAAGAAAATTTTTACAATGATCATTTGCTGTATTGATGAGAGAGTGGAACTTCCTCACCCACATTGCCACACTTGGGGTGAGGAATTTGATGAATTTAATGAAGAATGAACCTCTACGACACCTTTGCTGCCTTTTTATTGCTTATCCACTTACCGTGAGCTGGAACTACTCCCTGCACCTCTCATGCAACTGAATATCTGTTGAATGGAAGAATTCAGGTTTGTTGCAAATCCAAAGGTATGACCTTTCATTTTTTATTTTATAGTTCTTTCCAATGCAGCTAAGTCTAGATGGGGAAATTAAAATTTTTGTCATTCATGTACCCGCCATCCGGACTGTTGTATATATTGGGTGGTCTGATCAGATTTTTTGTATGAATCCTGCTTTCCAATGTGTATTCTCAATGCTGAAATTTTTTGCCATCATTTTGATTCATACCCAGATCATGTTAGGTAGTTAGGTACAGGATTTCTCTGTTTTTAATTGTTTCGTTAGTTTTTGCTTTATTTATATCTACTATTTTTAATTTCATTTCTGCTATTTTTACTTTCTATTTTTAGTAATTTGTGTCGTAGTATTGTTCTCGTAGTGTCACACTTGTATATACCATCTGTTCTTCTCTTTCTAGTTTAATTTCCTGAAGTTTTGTTTAGTTTATTTTCTTAATCTTCTGCTGTAATTTAGGGTGTCTTTCTATTGTTTACCCTACTACTCCTATACACATGTTGCATGAAATAGTGAGGACACTGTTTAACTTCAATTTTGGGGTGTGGCAGGATAGTCCTGCCAATAGACTAGTTAATTATAGTGCAGTAGTGGGTGAAAAATTGAAATGAATAAAGTCAATTCCTATCCAACCATGTAGAGAGATTGAAAATTTAAAAATTTTACAGACTTTTTGAACTAAAAATCTTTGAAATATTAGCACCACCATGAAGCTGACATCAAGAATTGTTTTTTTCATTTGGTACTTAGTAAACTAGAGAAGAGAGAAAAATGTGAAACGACACCCCATGAGTCAAATTGAAGACTATACCTTGTGAGATTTGGGCCTATCAAATTTCTTTTGAAGAGTGTTATTGGCATTTTTTCTTGTCTAAGGACTGTTTGACTCAACACTTTTCACTAGAAGTTAGACACCTCCAAATCAAAATAGTTTGACAACACTCATGACACTAAGGAGATGATGTAAGGCCTTCATTTGGACAGTTTGAGCCTGAATTCCCAACCTTTTAAAACTGCCCTTTTGCATACACTCTTTCAATCTTTAAATCCATTTTTTTTCTTCAACATACACCGGAGTACTTGCACCTGAACCCTATTGACCTAATTCAACCTTACCCTCACTCTGAGAGGTCAAGAGGTAAAGGAGTAGAAGTTGAAGATAGGTAGGCTAGGTCATCATTTGGTGGAAGGAGAAGAGAAACAACTATAAAATAGCAGTGTAATAGTGGTATGTGATTGACATTCATAAAAAAAAAAAATAGAAAAAAAAAAGAGAGAAGTCAAGAAAAGTACTTCATCTGAAATTTGAAAAGAAGAGAAGAAGCTGGCCCTCTTTGAATGTGAAATATGTCAAGGAAGATGAAGTAGTGCTGAGATGAAGGTTGTGAAGTCATGAATCACCTCCTACCTTGCCGATTTCTCAATTTTGATATATTCTATCCTTTTATTCTTTAAAAACTTCACCCATAAGCCACATTACAACCCATCAAAAGGCCTTGTTGATCCTAAGTGAAATGAGCTGTCATGTGGAGATGAGGGAGTGTCCAATCTATGGTGAAAAGTCATGAGGATATAAGAAATTAGAAGCTTTGCCTATGCTCATGCTTGCAGGCCCATTTGGGGTCTGTAACTGCTCTTGGGCTGCTTTGAATGTGAACACTCTTAGATTTTGAATGTTGAGAGATAGCCCTGGTGAGGATTGGGTCTGAAAATTTAATTCATTGAGGTTGTATACACACCTGATTTTTGAATCAAAGGCAAGCTTAGTGCTAATTTGTGCATATTGTATTTCTAATGTGAATTAAATGGTGGTGATGCCCATACATGCTAATTTCAGTGTTAAATTGTTTGCATTATTGTTATAATTTCCTCTGATTTTTAAAGAATAGGTGTGGATTGAAGCTTTATTTATTGAAATCTATTTTGTCATTGACAGTACTATATTTAACTGTTTTAATGGTGAAGTTTGTGGTATCTTCACTGAAAATCCTCAGGGGACTTCACTCCTCCACTAGGGATCACCTAGGGGTTAAAAGGCTTGGTGCATATGCTAAATGCATCCGTGCTCCCTGCGAAAGTGCCATTTTCTATTTTGAATAACTATTTTTAATTTTGCCTTTGCTCAAGGACTAGCAAAGATTAGGCTTGGGGGTGTGATAATCTCTGAAAAGTACCACTTTTCATCCCTTAATGTAGCCTTTCATGGACCTTTGAGCATGTTAATAATATCTTTTAAGTGTGTTTTTACAGATAACAGCAAAATAAGAGCTTAATGTTGCAATCCATGCTTTTGAAGCCAAGAAGATAGAAGTTCATGCCAAACTGTGGAGTTTATGGGTTTACAATGAATGCACCATGGTGGTTCACACCATTGGTGTAATTTGGCATGCATATGGGACCAGTTGGGTTGTCTAAAGGGGCCCTAGAAGTCAAGAAGATGAAAGAGTACGGTCCCAAGCTGAGAAGGCTGCTGCAACAAGCATGAGCAGAGTAGTAGAGGAGCATAGAAGAGGCCTCGCGGGGCTCTCGTGCGGTTCAAATTAGATAGAATGCGAGTTCGCAAGGATCTCGCGAAGCTAAGGCCTGATGCATCAAAGTAGCTCGCTAAGACCTCGCGCAGCTCAAGAGGAGAAAGAGCCCCAAAAGTTATCTCGCCCAGCTTTCGTGAGGATTAGAGCAGCAGAAAATGCCCATGTGAAGCGCTCGCGAGGCTCAGATACCCTAAATGACAAGTGCTCACACAATTCTTATGTAGATCAAGAAACTTTGTGAGCTGCAGTATTTACACCAATTCAACCTCGTGAGCTGCATAAGCCACAAAGCAACTTCGCGAGCTGCAGTGTTCCTAGCAATTAAACCTCACGAGTAGCAGAAAGCTGCACACAAAGTCTATCCTCACGAGCTTCCTCATCACCCATTTCAGCCCAGTGATAGCATCACGACAGGGTATCCCAGCAACATATCAGTCGCGCAAAGCTCAGGTTCCTAACTTCGTAGCTTGTTGTTCTCCACTTCCAAGGACCTTTTGGGCATTTCACACCTTCTAGGGCACACTACCGGAGGTGTTGATCTGTCCCACACATCTCGAGGCAATCCAAGGGCCACAATAAAGCCACGACACCAACTCCCCACATGTTTATTTCATATTCGCTATTGCACACAACAGTTAGGGTTTGCCTGTATATAGAACAGTTTGTTGTTTTATAGATTAATCAAGAATAGCCTGAGTTCAATTCTAAGGCTAGGGTTAGGGTTTTAGTTTCCTTTTATATTTTTCCCTTTATTCTTCCTTAGCACAGTAGCAATGCTAGGCTAAGATTCTTATAGCAGCTTAGTATAGATTAATTTTGCAATGGGTTTTGTAATAAAGAGTGAGCAGTTTTGAGGATTTGCACAGGCTATTTCCTTGAGGGCAGATCATTGTAAGTATCACTTGTTCAATGAAATGCCATTTTTATTGATTCATTAAATTTGTATTTTCTCTATATTTTACATAGATTTTATAGGTCTGATGCTCCCATGGTTGCTTGTGCTTGTAGCCTTGTAACCATGGTGGCAGCAGTAAGTATCAGCAGTAAGTATCATGTTCTGTGTAATCATCTGTGAGGAAGATAGCCTCTGTGGATAACCTATTACCATTTGAGTGGACAAACTATAACCCTAAGGATGGTCTAAGTATCTTATCTGAGATGGATTCTTTTTCTCTGCACTTGAGCTTGTAGCCTTATGGGAGATTATGAAAAGCCAAACTCTACTCTGTTGTGCATCACCATTATCAGTTTTTAGATCTAGTTTGTTGTAGAGATTATAGACTTGTGAGCAAGGGTTGTTTGCTCCTATGAATGCATGAGCTTATAGCCTTGAAAACATAGTGTCTATGTAATGATATTCATGACTGACTTAATTCATTGGAGGGAAGAAATCTATTGGATAGTCTGTGACCATTTAAGTGGACAGATTATAGACTTAAGATCAATCCATTCCTTTGGATTGGGTTGGATTTCTAACTTAATCAATGTGATTTGACCATCTCCCTTGGATAGTCTGTGACCATTTAAGTGGATAGATTATAGCCTTAAGAGCGGTGTAAATGACATGGGTTAAGTTGGATGCCTCTACCTTGCACACTTGTGCTTGTAGCCAAGTGAAGGATTGCTGCAGATCCCGATCTACCACTGAGTTGCTAGATTGATTTATACTTAGTTGTCTATTTTTCCATCTTTTATCTTTATTTTATGACACACATCATCATCCTTCTTTATCCTTTTCTTTAGCTGTAGTTTTATTTCTGGTTTTAGCTTAATATGGCTTAGTGACACTTAAACTCCCCTCCATTAGGATTGCCAGATTTGTAGCTAGATGTGGAGATTACTATACACCCTCAGGGTATCAGATCATTACTCCCTATGGGACAAACTCTTACTTATCAAAACTTGCTACAACAGGCCCTGTATCTTACAGGTCTGTGTGTATTTTAGACTTGTTGTTTTTTTTTTTTTTCAATCCACCTTTGATTTATTTTTACTAATACATTTTTACCACTATTTTCCAATAAAGATAGTAGTAAGCATATGAAATATTTCCAACAAAAACCATCAAAGAATTTTACAGCATCAATTGACAACTGAGGTCTGTGTTTTCTCCCGATCAAAGTAGCTTAGGATTTATAAAGTAACATTGTCCACAGTTCTCTAAGGTCTTGCCTGACAACCAAGGCTAAGGAAGCTGAAAGATCAACCCTCTGGATGGTTCTACTTTTACTTTCTAATTTAGATTTTATTTTATTGCAATTTCTTGCTTTGTAAATATCTTCAAATTTTAATTTGAATTGATGACTAGGTTGAAGTTTGCAAATTAGTGTAACGGTTTTTTCTTTTCCATCTTCAGTTTTCTAGAATTTGATTGATGCCCAAGTTTTAGGAAATTGTTGATTAGATTAAATCTGTATTGATAGGATTCTAGTTTTGATTGATGACCAATACTAGGATACTTGAGATATAGTGGAACAGTACTGTTTAATTTCATAAATATCTTATAGCAGAAGATTGTGATTGACGACCATAATCTGAAGTTTGAAGATTAGGATTTATTTTTTGTAATTTAGATTAATAAAAAATTCTTTTATTTATGTTTCTCTAGTAGTTTAAGATCTTAAAAGATAAGTATAAGTTTTCAGAAAAATTAAATTAATATAATAACCTATCTCTGTGGGAACGATCATTTGCTAGTACTATAATTTCCATTGTACACTTGCAATAGCTTAAGACTTAATTAGATGACATAAACAAGCCGCTAACAAGTTTTTGGTGTCATTGCCGGGGATCAGTGTTTTAATATATTAATTTAAGAAAACAAGTATTTATCTTTCTCTTTTTATGTACTTTTATATTTTTCTTTGATCACTTCTTATTCTTTCACAGGTTTATTCAGAGCGACGAATCAGAATTTCAGCTTCCCCTGATCAAAGAAGCAAGAAGCTCAGATTTGTTTTCTCTCCCTGCTTGCTAAAATAAAAGTGGGTAAAATTAAAATTAAAATAAATATATATAGTAACTATTTTAGCCACCCTGCTTTGATTTCATTGTGGCAGGAAGAAACTAATATGTGGCTAAGATGATGGGGGAATATTATGCATTGACACCTCTTACACTTCCCCCATGAATTCAAATACACCCTACAGCCGGTAATAGGACTTTTGAAATTACGCCCAATATACTTCAAATTCTTTCGACTTTCCATGGGCTAATGGACGAAGACCCCTATTTGCATCTAAATAAGTTCGTGAAAGTATGTGCTATCATTCGAATTAAGAACTTAATAGAAGCATCCACCCGATTGTGGCTATTCACATATTCCCTTAGAGATGAAGCAAAGCAGTGGACAAACTCTTTGCCTCATAATTCAATTGCTAATTAGGGAGGACTGGAACATATGTTTCTTACAAAATTCTTCCTAATCTACAGGTCGAATAAAATTCGGGATCTTATCATAACATTCCATCAATTTTTGGATGAATCTCTTCCGGAATGTTGGAACCGTCTCAAGGATCTTCTGCACAAGTGCCCTCACCATTGGATTCCACATTGACAATTAGTGCTCACTTTCTATGAAGGTCTTGAAGATGCGAACCGGCATATGATTGATGTGACCTGTGGTGGTACATTTCATAAAATGACAGCAAAAATAGCTTGGGAACTCTTTGAGACCCTTAGCGAGAAACCAGTGCAACACCATGCACCGGGTGATGTTGACTCAAAGACTTCAGCAAATATACTTCCTAAGCAAGGAAGATTTTATAAATTAAAGTCAATAATGAAAGGTTTTCTGAGGATGAAGCCTTGGAGAATAAAAGTTTAATCTCTGGTGGGTATAAAATCATACCCAACATCTCAAAAAGGAGAAGCCCATAGTCCTAACCATGGCCCAACTCAAGTAGTCTCCCAACCTCCAACTATTTCTCTTTACCCTACAGAGGCCCAATACCATACTGCTTCAGAGGATACCTTGTTGTAAATAGCTTACAGATGGATGCAACATAGCCGTATCCAGACACAGTTACTTAACCACCTTCGGCAATCTGTTGAAAGGTTAGAAACTCAGTTTAAGCAACTAATCCTTTTTGATAGAGATAGTAACATACTACCTTTACATGCAGTTGGTACGTCTAGAGGATATATATTTATGGGAGGCACATCAACTCCCTTTATTTTTAACTAAATCCCTCTAGAACCTGTCGAGCTACAGACTCACCCGGAGCAAATATCTGTAATATGTATGTATATAATTTTGAAGAGTATTCTACGATTTACAGTATGTGAAAATATAGTCAATCGTAAAGCCTCTTTTGTCATGTCACAATCACTTAGAACGTATGGATTTACGATTTCTAGTGATTCGTAGAGTTAAATCGTAGTGAGTATGATTTGAAGCATCAATAAGTATCACTTTTGTTTTACAGAATTACAAACGATAATTCTAGGGAACAGGCGATTCTAGTGATCGATCTTATCAGTTATATTGGAATTTGAACCCATTTAATTCATAAAGGAAGCGGACACACATCGCATTCAATATTGCCACTTGCCAACTACCCCAGCCTTTAAGCCTACACCTTGATACGTGAACCCTTCCCTTTCCTATAAAACCAGACCCTTACCTTTCTAAAAACTCATCTCTTTCATCTTCCTTTCATACCTTAACCCTAATGGCGAAAGAATCCAGCCAAACTGATTTCAGTAAGAAACTTGATAGAATCCTTGAAATACACAAGGCAAATTTTTTTTGATAAATAATCAGAGCTATCAATAATTTTTTAAAATTAATTTTTAGTCTCTCCTATTTTTGTGCCAATGAGGGCATTGTCCGATTTAAGTTTGGGGGGATACACAATTTCTGTGTATAATAGTGGTTTTATTTAGTATAAGTAGCATATCAGTAGTTAGTTTAGTAGTTTATTTTTGTAAAAAAAAAAATTTGGATCTTTTGTTTAAGTTGATCAGTGCATAGGAATTATGATAGAAAAAAATTACAAATCTTGAAAAACTTATGATTCATTATAGTAGAAGTTTAATAATTAGAATATAGAACAATTACAATTTATGCTTAGCTCGTTGAACATTGTATTAGAATGGATGTTTGAAACAATAGATTGATCTGAACTGTAAAATTTAAACTATAGTTTCAAAGTTATAAACTAGTGAGATTTTGAGCCAATTTTCCTCTTTCATTCAAAGAGAGACTGTTTCTATTCAATTAAAAAATTTCTTTGAACTTCTATGCTGTTATGAAATCTCATATTACTGAATTTAGAATCAAAATATTCTATGAATATGATAAACTGATTTTTTGTCTAAAACTATCTATTAGAAATATCAAAGTAATAAGGCATATATGCTAGTAAATCGTAAAGGTGATTTAAGGCCATCTTTTGTAAATAAGAGCCAAAAAGCTAAAATCCCCCAAAAAATTTATCTTTTGAACCCATATTAGAAGCCTCAACTGAATTTTTTTGTATCAAAATCTGATAAACCCTTAACCATATGTAATGCCCGAGGCTTTCAACCTTTAACCTTTACAATTTCTGAGAGTTTAGAATGTAAAAGAAGGGAAGAAGAGGGAATGAAAGGAGCAAAAGTAGAACAGATAAGGGTATGTTAAGAAAAAGCGGTACAACTGAAGAAATAAAATGAATATGGGAAAGGAATAACAAATTGTGAAAAATGATTTCTAAAAGAGAAGAACGATTCTTTAGTAAAAGAGGTTTCTAAAAGAAGAAAAATCTTAATATACGATTTTACAGAAAAGCTGAAGAATTGGGATATATATAAAAAAAGATGGAAAGAAGTTATCCAATTGTGGATACGTACTGAAGTAGAATAAAGAAGTCAGAAGAAGATAGGAAGAAGAACTAAATTCTCAGAAAAACTTTGAATCCTTCTACCTTTTTTTGATACCTTCTGAAACCCAAAGCCCCATTACAAGCTGAAGGAAAGATCTTTCTAATTTACGATTTGTAAAAGCATAAGCCTAGTAGAGATATGGATAATAGATATTATGGATTATACAGGGAATTATATGAATAGAATAGATTATCTTTTCTATGAGATTCATTAATTTTTGCAAGTATCTCTGACTGAATTTTTTCTGAAAAATATATTGAGAGAACCTAAAAGTTTGGATATCCTTTTGAAAGTATACCAATAGTAAGTTTTCGAATAAAAATATTTTCTAAATCTATAGTTTAGAAAAATTTATGAAGAATAAATTGTTCACTAATGCATATACTCCCTGCTTATTATGAGTTGAAATTGTTGGAGTTCTAATCGAAGATAACTGCTGTAATGGAGAGTAAGGATAAAAGATTGGTAATTTTAAAAAATCGTAATAAACTATGTACTGACAATTTGACCACTTAGGTAACTTAGTTAATTTAGTTAGTGTACAAAATTAGTTTAGAATTTTAATTTTTAATTTTAAAAAATATTTGAAAAATCTAAAAATATTTGAAGTTTATAAGTAACTTCACTGAAAACCTTCAGGACACTACAACTTCTCCACTAATGATCACCTAGGGGTTTAAAGGCTTGTTGCATCTGCTAAATGAAATCGTGCTCCCTACGAAAGTGGCATTTAATTTAAGTTCTTAGTTTATATTTCCTTGTTTGCTAGGGACTAGCAAAACGTAAGTTTGGGGGTGTGATAAGTCACATAATATACCAATTTATCACCTTTAACTTAGTGATGCTAGGACTTAGTTTACTACTAATAAGTTAATGATGTGTAGATATTAAGGATAATCAGTAAAAGAAAGCCATAGTAATAATATTCATCAAAATGAACTCAAAAAGAGCAGTAAAAGGCAATTACGCGTAAAAAGATGATTCGCTATATACTTAAAGCTACAAAATTGTTAAAAGACGATTGAGCACTGTGACTAAAGAATAGAATAAGAAATCGTAATTTACGAATCTTTAGAGAAGGAGTATAGAAGAAACGCGATGAATCATAATTCAGAGAATCGTCCAGAGAGAGCTATGAAAGATAGAAAATCGTGATTTACGATTTTCCAGAAAGAGAAGAAAAGAGACAATCATAATTTATTATTAGAAGCTTTCCTGTTGTTGTTGATCACGTGAAAATCTACACCGCCATGAACAAAATTAGAAGTTTGATTGATCACGGATCTAGGAGATTGATGAAGAAGAATCTTAAAAGGACTCTACTGCTGAAATAAAGGAAGAAACCCAAAAGCACATCAACCATAGAAAGCAAGGAAGAATAAAATTAGAATTAGAGTTATAATAGAAATCTTTTATTTCTTTGATTAGAATTAGAACTTGTAAATCAACTCCTTATGATCTATAAATAAGAGAGCCTGGTGTAGGAATAAATCATGAAAGAATTTTACAGCATCAATTGACAACTGAGGTCTGTGTTTTCTCCTGATTAAAGTAGCTTAGGATTTACAAAGTAACATCATCCACAGTTCTCTAAGGTCTTGCCTTACAACTAAGGCTGAGGAAGCTGAAAGATCAACCCTTTGGATGGTTCTACTTTTGCTTTCTAGTTTAGATTTTATTTTATTGCAATTTCCTTCTTTGTAAACATCTGAAAATTTTAATTTAAATTGACGACTTAGGTTTAAGTTTGCAGATTAGTGTAACGATTTTTACTTTTTCATCTTCAATTTTCTAGAATTTGATTGATGCCCAAGTTTTAGGAGATTATCAATTAGATTAAATCTGTATTGATAGGATTCTAGTTTTGATTGATGACCAATACTAGGATACTTGAGATATACTATAACGTTATTGTTTAATTTCATAAATATCTGATAGCAGAAGATTGTGATTGACGATCATAATCTGAAGTTTGAAAATTAGGATTTATTTTTTGTAATTTAGATTAATAAACAATTCTTTTATTCATATTTCTCCAGTAGTTTAAGATCTTAAAAGATAAGTATAAGTTTTCAGAAAAATTAAATTAATATAATATAACCTATCTCTGTGGGAACGATTAATTACTAGTACTATAATTTCCATTGTGCACTTGCAATAGGTTAAGACTTAATTAGATGACATAAACAAGCCGCTAACACCATGCGAAGACGTCTTAGTATGATAGAAGAAGATCAACCATTCTTTTTCTTTCCTCGGGAGATAGTGACGTTCCGATTTTAGTGATTCTAGGGGCCTCCTCGGTACCTAGATTGATGTCATCTGTTTCTTCAATAATTGGTGTAGGGCCATGCTCAAAATCGGCAAACCGATCAAGGAGCTCATTAGGGAGCTCCTCGGTATGGATTTCCTCGTCCAGACTCGTGATTCCTATATCTTCTTGTATTTTTACAGGAAAGTGGTCGACTTCAACTGGGACGGGTTTTTCTATTAAGGCATCATTTTTTTAGATTTTATCAGGGATTGTGAAAGACTATTTTTTTAGATTATTTTGTATTTCTTTTATTTTTTTGGGATTTTTGTTTCCTTCGGAGATGGGCCCTTGGTAGGGTGGGTCTTTCTATACACATGGTATTGCCTGCTAAAGGGTCATCTTACTTTTTATAGGTTATTTTTTTTGGGAAGCCGGTGTCGTATTCGCGGCCATTTGATGCTTCTAGAGTTAAGGGCATTGATGCCTAATTTTTCACCTGAAGTGCTACCCCTTTACCTGACAGAGTATCTTTTGAGATCATCTTGATTTGTTCATCATCGGATATTCTATTTCTGACTTAAGCTGCCAATGCCCTCCACCGCCCAAGGTAGCCATTGAATGCTTCATCAGGCTTCTACTTCAACTAGGCTAGATCTGACTTGCAGGGTTTAATGTCTATGTTGTAGACATATTGTTCTTGGAATAGGTGGGTCAGATCCTTCCAAGTTTTAATCATGGAAGGCTCCAAGAAAGTGAACCACCTCAAAGTCAGGCATGTGAGACTCTTCTGGAAAAGTTTTATGAGCAAACGTTCATCCCCTCCATACCGGCTCATGTCTCTGCAATAGGACTTGAGATATGCAATGGGGTTGCCCGTGCCATTGCATTTGTCAAAGATTGGCACCTTGAACTTTGGGGGTAAAGGGACTTCGACAAATAAGCACAAGTCAGAAAAGTCCGTAGCATGGATTTTAGCTCCGCCCATCTTCATCAGCTATTTTTAGATCTTATCCATTTATTCTTTTAACAGCTCTAACTCCCTCGATGGTGGGGCTGGCCCCTCAACAGGCTGCCTCAATTTATTTTGGGTTGCCAGTGGGTTGGTGAATATGGGTGGTGGAGGATTGAAATTGGTGAATGCCCCTATATAGGCCCCTCTATTCCTGATCTCATCCTCCTCATACTATGGCTCCACATATGGTGGAGGGAGAGGTTATCCCGTTGGTTCTTAGTAGGATGAATGGGTGCTTAGTGTGACCACTGTACATGGGGGAAGTTCTAATGAGTAACTTGCGGGGTGAGTTGTGGATTTTGGGCCAGTGTATGATGAGGCCACTGTATTTGGGGAAATCCTTAGGGACGGATTTGAGAGGTAGAGGGATTGGTGAATTGGGGGTGGTTGATGGTGTTGGAGGGATTTCCATACTGGATTGGGTGCGAGGGATGTGGATGAGTGAGGCTTATGCCATGTTGAGAGATTGGATGAGATGGGTGCATTATTGGAGGGGGAATGGGGGGCCTGTTGGGAGAATGTGGGATATTATGGGAATTGTGGAGGGTTTGAAAATAAGGCTCCCAGGTTTGGGCCTTTATGGGCTTGGGTATAGGGCATTGGGCCTTGGTGGGCTTGGGTTATTGGGCCTTGATGGGCTTGGGGTATTAGGCCTTGATGGACTTGGGATATTGGGCCTTGAGGCCCACTCAAATGGCCCCATGGTTGATGGGAGCCTTGGGTGGTATGAATTATGGTAGGTTGATTGGAGTTTTGGGGGAAGGAAGTATGAAGACTTTGGAGTGTATGAGATGGGGTTGGAGATGTGTGGGATGGATGGGGGAGGCTTTGAGAGGCCTTCCAAATTGTGTAGGCCCTGACCATTTCATCCATCATGGCCATGGGATTGGGTGAGGGGGTGGATGTAAATGGCCTAACTGATGAGGGGGGACTATGGGGTATGGATGGGATGGTTATATGGGAAAAATTGGGCATGGCCTGGGTAAAATCAAGCATGACCTGGGTAGATGGGGAGATGTGTGGTGGATTTGGAAAATTAGGCATGGTATGGGTGGGTGTGGAAATAACAGGTGTATTTTGGATAGATGTATGGGAAAAATGGGGTGTATTTGGAGAGGGTGTGGAAGGGAAACTGGATATAGTTTGGGTGAAGGTGGGAAGATTGGGTATAGGAGATGAGGTGAACTGTGGTGTATGTTGGGCTAATGCGGAGGGAGAATTGGATGTATGTGAAGTAGATATGGGAGGAAAATTGGGTGTTTGTTGGATGGATGTTGATGGGGGAAAGTTAGACATAGTTTGCGTAAATGAGGGGGAATGGGGTGTTGGATTTTGGGTGATTTGAGGGGTGGCGGATGGAAATACGATTGCATCGAAGGTCCGGTGACGGTAAATGATGGTTGGGTGACTGGAATGGAGATAGGAATATCCTCCAATTAAGAGTGTAATGGGGAATGTGGCGGGGATGAATCGTGGTTAACGTAGGTTGGGTCAACCGCCCACGACATAGTTTTTTGGAGGGTTGGGTACGAGTTCCTAGGGAAAGGACCAAAACCCCATCTTCTTCTTCCCCTATGGGAGGACGGAGGATAAGGCGATGACGTTGTTCCGACACCACAAAGTCTTTATTTATTTATTTTACATTATTTTTATTTTTTTTTGAATGACAAAATAAAATTCTCTCCCTTGATTAAAGTGGTGCTTTATCCGGGGCCTTGGAATTCCCATTTTGAGTGGTGTTCACACCCCTAATATTTCCCACGGTGGGATCCCGATGCACTTTAGAAGAAACAAGGGAAACCCTTTGTTCTATGTGAAGGCACGAAAGTCCACGCGGCGACAACCCAATCCTTCGATAAAAGTCAATAAGAGAGTGACCCCTTTTGACCGGCGAGGGCATATTAGGTGTCGAAACATGTGGGATTTATAGGAGGTACTAAACCACTAAGCGGGGGACTCGGGATCAGTGAACAGAAGGCCTCAGATTCAGGATGCTCAGCAAGAATAGGTTTAGCGTATGTATTATATACGCTAGGCCAAAAAATTTGGAGATTTGGCTTTGCATGTATATTATACATGCTAGGATAAATCTGGGGATTTTTAGCTTAGTGTGTATATTATACACGCTAGAGTAATTCTAGGGATTTTTGGCTTACCATATATATTATACATGCTAGGCTAAAAATATATATTTATATTTTGAGACAGCAACAGCAGGCCCAAATTGGTCTACCTTTTCTGGGTTTTTTGGAAGTGGTACTTTCGAGGACTGATTTTCTTATTATTTCGGGTCCCTCCTTACCAAACCTAGGGTTACAAGGCTGATTTGGGGTTTTCTAACATGCTCCCCAAGGGTTTTAGAGCTTTTTCTTAAGCTCGGTCACCCACTCGATATACCTCCGACGCAAGTGCCTTCTCAGCTACTGGATGGGGTGGTTCTTTTCAAGATCATCACCATTAGGGGTTGTCACCGTACTAAGAATCGGCATGTTTGTATCGCTGCCTAAATTCTCACCCTTTAAAATCTATCCATGCAAAAATGAATTAAGTCCCTTAGTTCACTTTTAAGGTTCGATTTTAAATTCAATTTTTGAAGGGAGTTTGCATAATGTTAAAAAATGGTTTGTGATGATCTCGTGCTGCTCCTATGGCCAGCGTCCACTGGTAGAATATGATTGCAAGAAAGTAAAGCTCAAGTAGGCCCGCCAAACGGCTAAGGCGTGTAAAATGCACAAGTAAGCCCGCCAATCGGCTAAGGCGTGTAAATGACAGAAAAAATAGGGGTAAGGAAAAATTGACGGAATCATAGGGGTGAATATGAAAAGTGACAAAAAAGTTAGTGGAATAAAATAAAAAATAAAATAAACAAAAGAGGCCAAAACTTCAAGGAGAAACTCTACAAGTCATCCCCAGCAGAGTCGCCATCTGCGCAATCGTGGGCTCTCGCGAGTCCGTCAAGACGATGCGCTCGTATCGGTATGATATAGAGTCGCCACCCAGAGCTTTTGGTATCTCAGGAAACCTAAATCAATATTAAAGGCACTAAAGTATAAAAGTATGACTCTGATTCTGGTCTACGCCGAAGGCTCTTGGGCAGGGGCTTCGGTTATCAATCGGAAAGGTGTTAGGCACCCGATCAACCCGCTCGTAAGTGATCTCTACTTATGGCCAAGTAAAAGAAAAAGAAAATAAAATAATAGAACTTTCGCTTGCTCGAAGGCACTCGGATCCTATTTAAGCTCCCCGCAATCACCAAAATTTTGGCGGCATAACGGCTCAAATTCTAAGATAGAGGAAAAGCAAAGAAGGTAGAGGAATAGAGGGGAGAGTTGGAGCTCTCAAGCCCTTGTAGCACCGTGGATCCTCACGTGAGAGAGTATTGGATGAGCTTTCGAAAGCAAATGGGTTGCGGGGTGGGTTCTAATCTCTAAGGCTTTGTAGTTAAGAGGTAGGAGAAGAAGGCTAGGGAGTAGTTATTGCTAAGTCTCAAAGATTGATGGTGGAAAATGGGTGGTGAATGGATGAATCTTAGTTCTAGAATTTTGTGGACTTAGTGCTCAAAAGGGAGGTGGAAATATCTAAAGCTCTTTCTCTCTTTGGAAATTTTTTTCAACCCTTAATCAAACGGGGTGGCTCTCTATTTATAGAGAAAGGGTGGGTTAGTGAAGGGTTAAAGGGGCTAATTGGGTTAGCAATTAGGTAATAGGGATCTAAGATTTTTTTGTTTTTTAAGGTTTTAGAAAGGTGGGAAATGGGTTTAATGGCAGATGATAGGGGGGCTCCAAAGGGCTAAAGGGTTGCAAATAGAACAAATGATGGTGCAACAGTCTTATCAAAATCCACCCCAAACATTGGGGTGGTCAACAAGTCAAACCCCCAAAGTGATTTTCAGACAAAATCCAAAAAACACTGTAGCTAAGCCTAGCGTGTATATTACACACGCTAAGCTTAGGAACAGTGCCCCTGAGAAGTCCAGAGCCCGTTCTAGAGTTCAATTCTAGAGGAAGAAGGCCAATCTTGCCTAGCATGTATGTTATACACGCTAGGCTAAATTCCTACAAAATTGACCTAGCGTGTATATTATACATGCTAGGCAAAATTCAGTCAAAAAATGCCCTAGCGTGTATATTATACACGCTAGGCCAACTTCCTGCATTATTGCCTCATTTTCAAACCGCCATAACTTTTGATATTCAACTCCGATTGAGGCGATTCTTGGCTCATTGGAAACCTGAGAACATCTCCTTTCCAATGGTATAGGACTCAGATATAATAGAGGTCTGTGGAAATTTTGGAATCCCTCTTTTAAACCACTGCCCGGGAGAGTTTGAAATGGGTTTAGGAGGGGTTCTATAGATTAGGGTTGACTCCTAAGGGTCGGGGATAGGCTTCTAAGAGTTAGGGTTAAGATAAAAGGGTTTGGAAAGTACTCTCAAAATCTCGGAGGGTATGCCTTCCTTTAAGTGTAGGTTAGTCGGGCCTTGGGCCATATTTGGGCGTCTACAGTGTTGCAACGACGATAAATATTTGTAGTTGGCGAACGCATCATGCAGGTACTCCCCATTTAATATTCACATCTTTAATTTCAGCCAGAGTCCACAGGACCAAATTGGGCCACTTCTTCCAAGGACCGAAAGGAACCTAGAAAAAGTGTGCACTATCACACCCGTATTGAAAACCTTCATGGATAGATTTTAACGGCATGATGTAGATCATCAGTATGGATGCTGTCCGATGAGATGTCGTCTGTTCCCCATAGCCGTCGTCAATTTTAGGGGACCAAAATTTCATTAAGGGGGGGAGGATGTAACACCCTAGAAAAATTCGACCCTAATTATTGTCACTCTGGATATTTACATGTGTCCAATGACCGAGTGCGATCGGCGCCTTGGGTCAAAATTGAGCAGGGTATTTGAAATGCAAAAATATACCATTGTGATAGAGTATATGTAACAAATCACGTAGGTAATGACACAAGCTCCTTGTGAGCACCACTGGTAAAGAGTTGAACTGGCAAACGTAAGCTCATGCGATCAAGACCCATCATGAACACTGAACCCTTAGTTTTAGTATTTGTTTTTAGGCCAGTAGACCATGTTTGATGTGTCGACTGCACACCAAACCAGGATCCTCGTGTATAAGAATCACTTTCCATGCATAAACCATGCATGCTTTCATTAAGGCTATGAAGGAGAAGAACCAAATGAAAGGAAGAGAATCCCCTCCTCTCATTTTCCACTTGAAATCAGCCATCGACCCCCTTTCAAATCTCTTTTCTACTTCAAGAAGGTCTCGGTTGTTCCACCCGCAAGACTCACTAGCTTGGCAACACCATTGTAATCATAGAACAAATCATCAGAATGATACAAGACCATATCCAACTTCTGTCGACACCGACGATCTTAGATCTTCGCATGTGTGGAGGTTAAGAACTTAAATTTTCATAACACGATCATGTAAATATCTGTTTCGAAATCAGGACCCGATCATCGAGAGTTTGGGTCGCATGCAAAAGTTAGACGATCGGATGCATGAGAATCACGAACACCGATCTTCCCTACAATCGATCGCTAATGTCCTTACATGCGTGAAACTTTGATGTAAGGTTGTCGATATGTGTAGATAGGATTAACCTAGAGTGGTTAGTACGTAAAGGATAAGTTAAAAATCGTGATCTACGAATGTTGGGAAGAGGAACAAATTCCAAAAACATTCCAAACCTAAAAAACTCGCTCGAGCTACCTTTAAAGTTAGCTCGAACAAGAACCCTGCAAGCCTAAAAGTATGGAGTTCTTCGAATTCGCTCAAGCGAGATTGGACCTAGCTTGAGCGAGGTCCCTTCTGAAGCACTCGCTCGAGCGAGTGCACAGTGAAATTTTTAGGTCATTTCGGTTCGGGTAAAACTCACTCGAGCGAGTTTTGGACTGCCATATGAACTCACTCGAGCGACCCTAAAACTTGCTCGAGCGAGCTCCCCTGTTTTTGACCATCCCAGCTTTTCCTCTAGAAAGGTTGTGCAAAGCCTTGTTACACATACTCCCTGTATGGTTTTTACACCTCTACGATCTAGGTGGATGACGGGAAAACCATTGTTAGGGCTTCGTTTAATTTACGAAAATCGTACTACACGACCTTGAGACTAAGGTAGGGAAGGTTTCACTGCATGATTACATTTTCTTCGAATTATGGTCATTGATGGGAATTATTTTTATACGAATATTTGAACCTTTGTGCATTATAATAATTTGAACTCTTATATCTGTAACAACTTGATTTTTTAGCATGATCACTTGCATACTAAAACTTGATGCCTTGATACGTTTTGAATCTTCGTATGTCATTCTTTTGAACTCCAAATTGAATTATTCTGACTTTGAAATCAAGTGCAAAGGGGAGTGGAGTCTCCAAGAGAGGGGTGGAGTCCCCAGGGTTTTTCAAACCTTGTGCCCGCTACGAACTGCTTTATTCCCGCTATGGGATACTTTGGCTTGATATGTTTCCACACCAGTTCCAAAGGGGACTGGAGTCTCCAAGAGAGGGGTGGAGTCCCCCTAGTTTTCAAACCTTGTGTCTGCTATGGACTGCTCTGTTCCTGCTACCGGATACTTTGAACTGATGTTTCTGGGTGATGACATGTTACGTTCTCCGATATATCTGTTCTCTGATTTATCCTGTTCTATGATATGTTATGTACTCCGATATGTTTCTCTGCTCTCTGGTATATCTTTGCGCTGCTACGCATTTGTTTCCGCATATTCCTGCATCATTACATGACATGTTTTTTTAATCTAGTGTATTATTTTCTATAATAAATGTATAAATCTATGAATTAGAATGATAAATGTGATTTGGTATTGTTTCTTTTCCCTACTGAGCTTGGACTGTATCTCATTCATCGACTATATGTCACAGGTGCAGGTGTAGATCCAGTGTTGGATCCGGAATTAGCAGAGGATCCCGATTATATTCCAAAAGAAGAGGAAGAGCTGCCACCTGAGGAGTTCTTTCCCTATCTTCATTTTTCTTGGACCTTCGCTTAGTGCGGATTATTTTGTACTTTGGACACTAGGTACAGTCTTTTATTAAACTTCGGTATAAGTTTTGTATAGTTTTTGACCACTGTTTAGGTGAGTGTCGGCCGTCACCAATGGGTTGTATAGTTTTGGTTATTTTGGAATGATGGGAATCTTTTGTTATAATGCCATATGTTTGTTTATTGCTTTGCTTCCACACTTACTCGCATTTTCGCATAAACACACTGAACACTTGATGGCCGAATCTTCCCAATTATCTATCTAGGAGAAGATCGAGCTGTCATAATGGTATCAAAGCATTCTGATATCAAAGAAAACTCTATAATCAGATTGTGTCCTATGATTTAACAGCACGAATTTTGGGTAAGAAACTTTGGACTGTGACAGCTTAGTATCAAAGCATCCGGTATGAATTCTGAATATTTGATCTCTTAGTCTGGTTTTCCCTGAATTTCGTGAAGGGAAAATTGGGCTGTGACAGCTTGGTATAAGAGATTTAGGCATTAGGTCTTATGAGAAACAGAAAGCCATAACTCTAGGTGCATGAATTTGGCTTAGGTTCGGAACATGTGGCATCTGTTTTTCATCAATTCTTGGGGCTAGATTTTTACAATCGTTTTGAATGAATATGATGTTGATAGTGACAGGTCAATATGCCTCCGAGAGGTAGACAGCCCAGAACTGCCCGTACCAGAACAACGGCAGATGGTGAAGGAATCGCAACTGGTTCAAATGTTATTCCTTTATGCAACAGCAACAACAACAATGTCTCAGGAGTGGAGAACAATGTTGGAAATGTTCCAGGAGTAGGGAACAACAATCGAAATGACTGACAGTTGCTAGAAACCATGGTGAATACCATGGCATTACTCATTGAAAGACGTCAACCATTGGGCTTCCAAGAGTTTAGGAGGATGAGACCTCCTAGTTTTTATGGGCAGACAGATCCGCTTGAAGCGGGGAAATGGTTAAATCAAATGGATAAAATTCTTTGGAGAATCCCATGTACCGCAGAAGGGAAAGTGAGTTGGGCCTCATTCCAACTCGAAGGAGAGGAGGATCCGTGGTGGAAATCCGTCAAAAGATTCCGAGCACCAGGGACACCATGGACTTGGGCAGAATTTATCGAGATATTCAATGAAAAGTACTTCCCCGCCCCTGAGCGGTATCAAATGGAAGTCAAGTTTGTGACGCTGGAGCAAGGATAGATGACCGTCCGCGAATATGAGGCCAAGTTCACCAGGCTATCTAGGTTTGTACCATTGCTAGTGGCCACAAAACTAATGAAGACCCAAAAGTTTGAACGAGGCTTGAAGTCGGCTATCAAGGAAAGAATTTCATTATTTAAGGCAACGACTTATGCACAAGTGATAAGATTGGCCCTCATCGCCGTAAGGGATATCGACAACGTGTATAAGAGGAGGGAAGAACAAAATAAAAGTAGAAGAGGTCAGACCCAATAGTATAACTCAGAGTAGGCCAACAAAAGGCCAAAATTTTTTTCACCACCCTCCCAACATACTCAAACGGCATCTTCGAGGCTGCTTACTGTTGTCGCTCCAAGTGTGCCATAATTGTGTGCATTATGAATCAAAAATTAAAGAATTAAATAATGCTAGGTTATATGGATGTTAACTTATGAAAGGGATATCAGCACATTGGGGCTAACACTGGCCTGCAAGATCAGGGCCAATTGTAGCAAGTTTTAAAAGTAAGTATTTCAAGATCGTCCACAGAGAAGTTTGTCTAAACTGAGAGATAAACCTCCAGATCTGTGCTACCAGATCTGGCTCTATAATTATCTAAAAAGAATAGATAAAAGAGAGTGTTGGATTGTGTCACATTTAACTATAAGCAAATAAAGAAAAGAACTATCTACATGATCCAGATCCGAGTTGGGGAGATGTTTAAAATAAGACAAATGCAGAAATAATAGCTTCATGTACTTTAGCCTCTGAATTTTAATGGAGAATCTGTAGTTCAACAGAGCAGATTCAATCTTCATCTGGCTACCAAAGCCAGGATGTAAGAGAAATTCGTCGAATTAAGGAATAGGTTTAGACTTATGGCATGATTTGTCACGGATCATCACTTCATTGTGGCCTATTCTTTAGTTGAACATGAACATCCTTGTAAATCTTTGCTTGAATTAGGTTACCAGCGCTAATTAGCACGAGGATGATGAATTAAGGGAAGTTGGATGCGGATAAGTGAATCTAAAAGTCTAATGCACTAAGGTGATCATTGGAACCCTCGACATGACTCAATGGAGAAGACACAAATTGACAACCTTTTAAAATCCAACGTTACAATTCTGAGCCGGCTTCTTAGAGAGCCCTCGGACTTCTGATCTGAGCTTCTCGAAGAACCCTCAGTTCTGATCTTGAATCCGAACTTGGAAGTACAAATCCTCACAATGGCTCTCAAGGTAAACTACAAGAAGGGATTACGAGGGGGTTCGGATAAGCTATCTCGGAGGAATGAGAAAGCAGAGATGAAAACTCTAAAATCTGGATACCCAAATTGGGCAAATGGTTAAATCTATTTATAGTTTTCCCTAAAGCATTTCGGATGTGTATCAACCAATCGAAATTGGATAGATCTGTATCAACCAATAGGAGTCGAGCACCGGGATCGGATCATTACGCCCGTCGAAATGCTTGATCTGGTTGATTAATCGAGAAGCAGAGGCATCAATTATGTAATTCAAAAATCTGTTTGAGCTTCTAGAAGTTCCTTAAGTAATTTCATCTTTGGGTGTTCACATGGGGTGGAATATGCCTTTGGTTTGTGCTCGAGAATCTTAGGAATGTCCTTGGGTTTTAAAAGCGCATTAGGCGCGTGCAAAGTTTCTGAAATACCCTTGGACGGTGCAAATCCCGAATGCCATTTCGCATAGTTTAAGGCTTTTTAGAAAGTAGTTTGGCTCGAAGTTCTTTTAAAAGCATTTTGGCTTGAAGTTCTTTTAAAAGCATTTTGGCTTGAAGTTCATTTTCAAAGCATTTTGGCTTGAGGAGATCTTTTCGCAAAGGTCATTCTTCTTTTCATAAAGGTCATTCTTCTATTTGAGGAGTGTTTTCTTCTTTTCGCAAAGTTCAAGGTTCTTTTGCGAATAGTAGATTCTTCTTGAATTGACTTTTAGCTTCCATTCTTCTTTGCGAATGGATCCTTCTTCTTCTTGAGTCTTTTCTTGCTCTTTTAGGACCTTTTTAGCCATTCTTTGAGGCTATTTCTTCACTCCCTCTTTGAGTTTGACATGCGTTGTCGACTTTTGATCATTTAGGATGGTTTTTTGATTTGGACTGTCTTTTTGGTTAGGCTGTAAAATGCACACTAAAGCACTTATTTAGTCTTCTCAAGGGTCTTTCAAGGCTCATGTTTAGGGTGAAAAATGGTATTTTCACTACTTAACACACCCCAAACCTAAGCTTTGCTAGTCCACGAGCAAAGAAACATAAAAACAAAGTAAAGAGCCACTTTTGTAGGAAGCACAGGTGCATTTAGCATATGCAACAAGCCTTTTCAACCCCTAGGTGATCCCTAGAGGAGGAGTGAAGTCTCTGAGGGTTTTCAAAGAAGGTACCCACAAACTTCTCCATGAAATAGTTAACATCGATGCAATATTATCAAATGAGCAATCAAGGAGCAGGGTTAGTTACTCTTGAATCAATGATGAAGCAGAAAATTTGATTATTGTTTGCAGAATTTAAACATTTATAAACCTCATGAATGTTTCAATATTTCCAATCTGTGAGCAGTCATAGAAAATCATACAAATGTGCGATAGCTCATCCTATGGATAAAAATTAGGTTATAAGTCATACTTAAGGTGCTCAAGTTCCAACCCAAACACTCACCAGGTATACTCTCATCGTGTTTTTGTTGAGGGGTTCATTTTCACTCAAGCTCAAGAGCGATTACATCTCCCAAATGGATGTAAGCATGAGCATAGGCATGATTCTTAGGCAATGGCATCATTGACATCTCCTCACCATAGATTGGGTCACTTCTTATCTCCACATGACTCACTCAACTTTGGATCACAAGGGCTTTTAATCTAGGTTTGTTTGTATGGCTTATGGAGTGAAGTTTCAAGGAAAGGCAATTTGGACAGGTTTGAATTTGAGAACTCGGGAAGTGCGGAGATGGTTCATGACTCCACCTTTTTGAGTTTAGCTTCTTTCTTCTTCTTTTGATTCTCACATTCACACGATTGATCAGTTCTTTCTTTGATCTTGCATTTTTCAACATAAGGTCCCTTTTTTGCCTTTTGCTTGCAACTTTTTCACATTGTTTGTCTCTTCTTTTCTCGGTCACCATATTGCCTGTTTTTGAGGTATTTTCTCTTCATTTTCTTGATGTTGCCCGAAATGGTCCATCTTGATTCTTTCTCCTTTACCTCCAATTCTCGAGTGAGGGAAGGCTGAATTAGTTCCATAGGTTCAGTGTGTACTTTTGAGTATTTTGATGAAGAATTGTAGGATTCTGACTCAAATGGGGTACAAACAGGGCAGATTTTTCTTGGTTGGTTCTGTTAGGTTCAAAGCCAAAGGCCTTGATCTTTTCCTCGGTTTCATGAGTGCTGTTACTTGTTTTAATTTGGAGTTTCCTAACTTCTAGTGGATCTAATGCCTCATTGCAATCCTTTGAATCGAAAAAATTGCCTCAGTCACTCTTCATGAGATGGAAAATATATGGGCTCAATTCTCACTGGTTATGGTTTTCCTTGAGCTTTTAAGTATATCTTTACCTTTTCTCTTCCTTTGACTTGCTAAATCTGATAGGTTTTCATGGTGCTAGCATCATGGAAATGTAGAATATTGAAAGGTTTATGATGTCTAAATTTTGCAAAGAAATTTTAAATTTCCTAATTGTCATGATTCTTAAGTAAAATAATTCATTTCTGATTACTTAGGTGATTCTGTTGTCCTTAGGTTAACTATTCCTTGGCAGACACAGTCGCCACACCCCCAAACCTATGGGGAACAAAGTGTCCTCACCGGTTCAAAGGTGGCATAGTCACGAGTTATTAGGGGAAAACAAAGAGAAAAAATAATAGCATGGAGAATTGCAGAAAGCAAATTGTATGAACGAAATTTTCTGAGAAAATAAAAGGAAAAGAGGAAAGGGAGTAAGGGTGAGGGGTTTATTTTGTCTTTTTTAAAGTAGGGAGAACAAAAAGCAATTTGGTTAAAATTATATGAGAAAAAATTGCAATAGAATAAAAGCGAAAATAAGAAAATAAGAAAGAGACAATTGATGTAATTGGGCTTGTAAACCTGCTACCTCAGATCTGTGTGGACTAAGTGCACAAGTGGTGCCTAAAGAGCTGGTCACCACAGGAGTTGGGCTTGTATCTTGGTAGGGGCTGGTTGAGGCTCCACAATTTCCACTTCTGACATGCCCACCCACACTTTCGTGGCTTGGTTCTCTGTCGTGCTCGGTGAAGAACTAGCTCCTGCTCAGTGCTATGGGTTCAAAGTAGGGCAGCAATAGGTGCAAAGCGGAGGGCATGGGCTGGTTCTCCTACTTCCTCATTCTTCTTAACATGGCACGACTTGTGGTCCGGGTTTTCTTGCCAAAGTTGTGAGGAGTGAGTACCTCAAAGGGCTCTTCCTATCAATGTCAAACTTGGCTCTTAAGAGGGCAGAATGAGTCTTCCAAAGGGAGGCCAGAATCTTCTTCCTTTTTTACCTTGACACTCACATCAGCCATTGCTTTCAAGATCAGCATGGGGGCATTGAAGAATTGCCCCTTAGAGAAGTGAAAGAGGGCTTCTAAGATGGGGGTTCGCCTCTCTTGGGTGTGCCCAGTAACATAAAAACTCCCTCGGAGTATGGAATCCATCAGTAGATATTGCGAGTATCTCTTCTCATTATTGATTGCCCGTAACCCACCATGCCACATGTCAAATGGGCAGCCATATCTCTGAAAGAGGCAACTTGAGAGCAGTCAAGGGTCCATCAGATTGAATTGAAAAGGTATCCCTAGGGCATGTCCAATGTCCTCGGCGATCCTGATTAAGTCACAGCTTGTCTATAAAATAACTAGGGTTGGCACATCAAGATGTTCCTCTGTGACTGGTGAGGTTACGATACCACTTTGCCATCCTTGGGTAAATTTGCTCAGGTAGTGGAGTGAGGATGGTGCTGAGGGAGGAGGGCACCAAAGGTACCTTGGTAACTTGTGGAAGAGGGAGAGGAGCAGTCTCAGAGAGAGAACTTGATGATGTTGGTGAGTGCCTTGCACAAAGCAAACTCCTTTGAATTTGATCTCCTTTTCCTTCTTTCTCGTAGCGAGTTCACACAGTTGAGACCCATTTATGATGAAGAAATCTCAAGGAAAATAAAATTAGTGAGTCCATTGAATATTCAAAACTATGATTCACTACTCATTATCCTACATGATTCCAAAAAAAAAAAAATGATCTCGGAGGTCCGGATGGGAAAAGTGGATGCAAATGGAGAAAACAGCCCATCCGGAAGATATCTATATTGTTTTTATAATTTTCTAATTTTTATTATAATTTTTTTTTTTTTTTACTTGTTTTGGATCAGACTCAACAAGAGCCCTTATTTACTATCTGAAAATAATGAGAAACAACTCGTAGATTTTCTATTTGTGTTTTCACTTCTTTTATTTTGTATTTGGTTTTGTAAAAAAATCAGCATGCCTAAAAGGCAAGAGAAATTATAATCAAAACAAACATTAAACACATGAAGCTACTGGTTCTCAAGAATTTAAAATAGAAAATGAATGCCAAGGAGAAGGGATGCAAACTCAAGCGGAGATCTGCTCGACTTTGGTCCAGATGCTCCTTGTTGGGCCTGCTCCGGATCTCGCAAACATCCAAAAACTGCACCTTATTCAAGTATTGACAAAAATAAAAAGAAAAACTCAAAGCACGCCCCAAATTTGACAAAAGACAAAAGAGTGGCGACATTTATTCAAATAACTAGAAGGCAAAGAATAAAAACTCGTAAAAATAAAAAAATAAAATTCTGCGAAAAGCAGGTTTTCTATACAAAATCAGAGACATTTAATCAAGCACTTGGAATGCAAAGTGCAGGTTTAAAGCAAAAATTAAAATAAATGAAAATAAACATAGGTTTATCTATTTTAGAACAAACTTCCCCGACAGCGGCGCCAAAAACTTGTTGTCGCTCCAAGTGTGCCATATTTGTGTGCATTATGAATCAAAAATTAAAGAATTAAAGAATGCTAGGTTATATGGATGTTAACTTATGAAAGGGATATCAGCACATTGGGGCTAACATCGGCCTGCAAGATCGTGGGCCAATTGTAGCAAGTTTTAAAAGTAAGTATTTCAAGATCGTCCACGAGAAGTTTGTCTAAAGCGAGAGATAAACCTCCGGATCTTGCTACGGATGCGCTCTATAATTATCTAAAAGAATAGATAAAAGAGAGTGTTGGATTGTGTCACATTTAACTATAAGCAAATAAAGAAAAGAACTATCTACATGTTCCTGGTCCGAGTTGGGGAGATGTCTAAAATAAGACAGATGCTGAAATAATAGCTTCATGCACTCTAGCCTCCGAATGTCAATGGAGAATCAGAGTTCAACGAAGCGATTCAATCTTCATCCGCTACCGACGGATGTAAGAGAAATAAATCCGAATTAAGGAATAGGTTTAGACTTATGGCGTTGATCTCATCCACTTAAATGGTCATGAGCGTACATGTGGCCTATTCTTTAGTTGAACATGAACATCATCAGAATCTTTGCTTGAATTAGGTTACCAACGCTAATTATACGAGGATGATGAATTAAGGGAAGTTGGATGCGGATAAGTGAATCTAAAGAAGTCTAATGCACTAAGGTGATCATTCGAACCCTCGACATGACTCCAATGGAGAAGACACAAATTACAACCTTTAAAATCCAACGTTACAATTACTGAGCACGGCTTCTTAGAGAGCCCTCGGACTTACAAACGAGCTTCTCGAGCCCTCGATTTGAATCCGAACTTGGAAGTACAAATCCTCTCAATGGCTCTCAAAGGTAAACTACAAGAAGGATTACGGGGGTTCGGATAAGCTATCTGACCGGAATGAGAAGCAGAGATGAAAACTCTAAAATCTGGATACCCAAATTGGGCAAATGGTTCGTCTATTTATAGTTTTCCCTAAGCCAGCTCGGATGTGTATCAACCAATCGAATTGGATAGATCTGTATCAACCAATAGGAGTCGAGCACCGGGATCCGGATCTTCGCCAATCGAAATGCTTGATCTGGTTCACCAATCGAAGCAGAGGCATCAATTACAGTTATGTAATTCAAAAATCTGTTTGAGCTTCTAGAAGTTCCCGCCATAATTTCATCTTTGGGTGTTCACATGGGGTGGAATATGCCTTTGGTTTGTGCTCGAGAATCTTCCGGAATGTCCTTGGGTTTTAAACGCATTGGCGCGTGCAAAGTTTCTGAAATACCCTTGGACGGTGCAAATCCCGAATGCCATTTCGCATAGTTTAAGGCTTTTTGCAAAAGTAGTTTGGCTCGAAGTTCTTTTCGAAGCATTTGGCTTAAGTTCTTTTCGCAAAGCATTTTGGCTTCAGAAGTTCATTTCGCAAAGCATTTTGGCTTCAGGAGATCTTTTCGCAAAGGTCATTCTTCTTTTCGCAAAGGTCATTCTTCTATTCGAGGAGTGTTTTCTTCTTTTCGCAAAGTTCAAGGTTCTTTGCGAATAGTAGAAGTTCTTTGCGAATTGACTTTTAGCTTCCATTCTTCTTTGCGAATGGATCCTTCTTCTTCTTCAGGTCTTTTCTTGCTCTTTTAGGACCTTTTTAGCCATTGCTGAGGCTATTTCTTCACTCCCTCTTTGAGTTTGACATGCATTGTCAGCTTTTTGATCATTTTAGGATGGTTTTCGGATTTGGACCTGTCTTTTTGGTTAGCTGTAAAATGCACACTAAAGCACTTATTTAGTCTTCTCAAGGGTCTTTCAAGGCTCATGTTTAGGGGTGAAAAATGGTATTTTTCACTACTTAACACTTACCTCTATACCCATGAGGCCTTTTTGCTCCATGAACCCTACGACAACCGGGGTGTCAAAGGCACAACAAACTCCCTGAGTCATTTCATCAGCACCCAGAGAATCATGTATGAAATGAGGGAAGTCTCATAGGACTGAAGAGTGTAAGAGGACAACTGGAGCATGTTTTAAATGCGGCAAGATGGGGCATATGATTTGGGATGTCCCGAGGCAAAGAAGACTATAGCAACGACAACCACTCAGAGATCCTTACGGCCTATGGTACAATGCCGAGCTTATGCTATTTTAACACAGAATGCCCAGACTAACAATGATATGATCGAAGGTATGATTTCCTACGGGTTGTCAATCTAGTTTCTTTTATTTTATATGAAGAAGGTGCATAAATTAAAATGGTCTTTGAGCTTGCTACTTTGGAATGCCATGACACTTTTGCATGTACGTAGGTATCATTAACATGTACCAGAAAAGTGATATCTGTCTTACAAGGCACGAGTGTTGATAGACATGGGGTGTACACACTCTTTTGTCACACCACATTTTGCAACCGAATTAAGTGTCATGCCTGAGTCTCTTCATTTTATCCTGACAGTGTCCATTCCAACATGGAATTCTGTGAGTACGGATACAGTGTGTTGATTAGTCATCGTCGCTATTGAAAATCAAGAGAAAACAGTTGATCTAATTTTGCTAGATATGCAAGGATTCGATGTAATCCTTGGCATGGACTGGTTAACCACCAAGCAGGCTAATGTCGATTGTCTTAGGAAGATAGTCACTCTTCACCCCAGGAAGGGCAAATCCTTCAAATTCTACGACAACCAACCAATCTTCGCACCCTTGATATCCGCTATTCGAGCTGAATGATTACTAAACAAGGGATGTCGTGGGTATTTAGCGTTCTAACAAGATCGGAAGGAAGAGAAAGTCAATCTTATTGATGTTCCTATAGTGTGCGGATTACCTGACGTGGTCCTTGAAGAATTACCAGGTTTGCCGTCAGACAGAGAGGTCGAGTTCACAATAGATTTAGCTCCGGGCATAGAACTGATTTCAAAAGCTTCATATTGCATGACACAAGCTGAATTGAAGGAACTTAAGGAACAGTTGCAAGAACTTCTCGATAAAGGATTTATTAGGATGAGTGTTTCGCCATGGGGAGCACCCGTGCTGTTTGTCAAGAAGAAGGATGGATCTATGCAACTTTGTATCAATTATCGGCAATTGAATAAACTGACAATAAAGAAGCAATATTCACTTCCACGAATCGATGATCTCTTCGATTAGTTACAAGGAGCGAGATTCTTATCCAAAATTGACTTAAGGTCCGGATACCACCAATTGAAGGTGAAGGCTGAAGACATCCCAAAAATAGCATTTTGCACGAGATATAGTCACTATGAGTTCTTAGTGATGCCATTCAGGTTGACAAATTTTATGGACCTTATGAACAGAGTGTTCAAGTCTCACCTCAACTGGTGTGTAGTTGTCTTCTTAGATGACATCCTCATCTCTTTGAAGATGAGAGAAGAACACGAACAACATATGCGCATAGCTTTACAGACACTTCGTGATCACCAATTGTATGCGAAGCTAAGAAAATGTGAAATTTAGCTGGAGCAAGTGAGTTTTCTGGGGCATGTCATTTTAGAAACAGGTATAACATTGGGCCCAACCAAGATAGAAGCTGTGGTGAAGTGGGAGAAACGGAAAATTGTGACCGAAATTCGTAGCTTTTTGAGATTAGTCGGATACTACAGGAGATTCGTTGAAGGATTCTCTAATATTATTAGACCGCTCACACAGCTCACGAGAAAGAATGCTAAATTTGTGTGGACTGAAGCGTGTGAGCAAAGCTTTCAGGAGCTTAAAAGAAGATTAACCTCTGCACCAGTACTAGCCATGCCTACAGGCAGTGGAAGATTTATAGCCTTCAACGACGCATCACATAGTGGCTTAGGTTGTGTGTTAAACCAGAATGAGAAAGTCATTGCTTATGGTTCGCGGCAACTTAAGGATCACGAGAAAAATGATCCCACACATGACCTCGAACTGGCAGCTATAATCTTTGCCTTGAAGATATGGAGGGACTACCTCTACAGTGAAGCTTTCAAAATATTCACAGATCACAAAATCCTCAAGTATTTGTTTACCCAAAAGAATATGAATCTGAGGTAGAGGAGATGGATGGAGTTTCTTAATGATTACAATTGCTCCATTCAATACCATCCAGGGAAGGCCAACGTAGTAGCAGAAGCGTTGAGTAGAAAATCATCTGCCCAATTATCACATCTCATCACGAGAATATGCAAATGGCATTTACTTGAGAATTTGACCTTAATTGACATAACATTCAATATGAAGGATTCTGGAGCCTTAATGGCCAACATTGCTATTCGGTCAACTCTATATGATAAAATCCGCGAACTGCAAGGGGCCGATTAAGAGCTTGGAACCATCAGACGAAGAATAGTCGAGGGAAAATGGCCTGATTTCTCCACCAAAGAGGATGGATCATTAGTGTTCAAAGGCCGACTATACATACCAAATAACGCCGACCTGCGACCGATGATATTAGATGAAGCTCATGAATCGATGTATGCTATCCACCCAGGGAGTACCAAGATGTACCAAGACCTCAAGAAGAGTTGTTGGTGGAAAAGAGTAAAGAAGGAAGTCAGAGTATGTAGCAAAATGTCTAGTTTGTCAACAAGTGAAAGTCGATCATCGTCATCCTTTGGGTCTATTACAGTCGTTGCCAATCCTTGAATGGAAATTGGAGCATATAACCATGGATTTTATCCTTGGATTGCTAAGAACACAAAAAGGATATAATGCCATTTGGGTATCGTCGTTCGATTAACTAAATCTGCCCATTTCTACCCTACAATACCCGGTATACAACCAACAAGCTTGCAGAGGTGTACCTTAAAGAGATAGTCAGATTACATGGCATACCTGCTAGCTTCGTGTCAGACAGAGACACGTTGTATAGATGGCAATTCTGGCAATATTTCTAAGAGGGAAAGGGTTCAAGGCTAGAATTCAGCTCGTCATTTCACCCCCAAACCGACGGACAAATCAAAAGGGTGAATCAAGTGATTGAAGACATGCTTAGGGCTTGTATGCTAGATTTCTAAGGATCATGGGACAGCCACTTGCCCTTGATCGAATTTGCATACAATAACAGTTATCAGGCAAGCATTGGAATGGCTCCTTTTGAGGCACTTGACTCGTTCGATATATTTACGTTTCTAATTAAGTCTTAACCTATTGCAAGCGCATAATGGAAATTATAATACTAGCATAGGATAGTTCCCACGAGAAAGTATTTTATCTTATATATATATATATATATTAATTTTCTGAAAATGTATACTTATCTTTTAAGATCCTAAACTACTTGAGAAATATAAATAAAAGAACGGTTTCTTAAACTAATTTTACATAAAAGTAAATCCTAAATCCTCCTTCTGATTGTGGTCATCAATCACAATCTTCAGTTATCGAATATTTACAAATTTAAAATACCATTACACTATATCTCAGTCCTCTAGAATTTGGGCGTAAATAAAAACCTAGCATCCTTTAATATAGATCTATACTAATCTTTAATCTACCAGAAATTTGATCATCAATCAAACTCCAAAAAATCAAAAATGGAAAAAAAAAACCATTACACTAATCTGCAAATCTCAACCTGAGTCGTTAATTCAAATTAAAACTTGGAGATATTTACAGAGCAGTAAATTGCAATAAAAATAAATCTAAACTAGAAAGCAATAAAAATTATATCTTTCACCCCTCAGCCACAGGCGTCAACTGCTTCTGAGAAACTACAGATATCTACTCTAATCTTCTAGCTCTCAATCCCAGTCGTCAATTGTGATTGAGGAATCTTATATATCTAACCTAAACTACTCTAATGATCAGAAGAAACCCCAACCTCAGGCATTAATTGATGCTGAGAATTTTTTCGATGATTAATTCCTATACCAAGCCCTCTTATTTATAAATCATAAGGGGTCGGTTTACAAAACTCTTAATTCTAATAAAAGAAACTATTAAAATAAAAGTGTATTTTTTTTTTTTTTAACCTGGGTATCTTGGCCTCTTAGAGCACCCGCCTAATCCCAGGGGCACATACGCACCCCAAATTAGCACATGTCGGGTTAGCACGGGATATAAATCCCGAGGGTGGCCTCAAGGGGGAGAGGGGATTCTAACTCAGGTCTTTTGATTTTGGAAGCAAGTACCTGGCCAGCTCGCCTAACCCCTTGAGATTAAAAAAAAGTGTCTTAATATAACTCTACTTCTAATCCTATCTTTTCTTTCTTTCAACAGTCTATGTTCTTCTGGATTTTCTCCTTTATTTCAGCAATAGAGTCCTTTAAGAGTCTTTTTTCGTCAATCTTCTCAGATCCGTGATTGGCCAGACTTCTAAGTCAATAATTCTTCTAATTATATGCATGGTAGTGTAAATCCTAACATGATCAGCAGCTTCAAAAAGCTTCCTTTTGTAAAATCGTAAATCACGATTTTCTAGCTTTTCACTCACTGAACGATTCTTTATTTATGATCGATCGTCTTCTGTTTTGTATCGTACTTGAACTTTTGAATGTTTCTTTTGAAGAATTGTAAATTACGATTTCTTACTTTCTTCCTTTACAGCATTCCGCACAATCATAAAGTATAATTTTCCATCTTTCAGTAGGCAAGGATTCATCTTTTTCATTCAATCGTCTTTCTTATTGCTTTATGAGTTCATTTTGACGAATATTAACGCTTCGGCTCTGTTTTGCTATTTTTCCTCAATATCTATATATCAGTAACTTATTAGTAACAACCTGAGGTGTAGCATCACACACCCCCAAAACTTATGCTTTGCTAGTCCCTACCAAACAAGGAAATATAAAACATCCTATACTAAGAATTTAAATGCCACTTTCGTAGGGAGCATGATTGCATTTAGCAGTTGCCACAAGCCTTTAAACTCCTAGGTGATCCCTATTGGAGGAGTTGTAGTCTCCAGCAGGTTTTCAGTGAAGTTACCTATAAACTTAAAATATTTTTAGATTTTTCAAAATATATTTCAAAACTAAACAAAGGAAATTTAAAAATCTAAGATAATTTTTTACACTGATTATTTAATCATCACATGGCTGCTATGATTTTCAAAGATAGGACTCCTCCAGCCACTACTTTCCATCTTAACAGTTATCTTTGATCAGAACTCAGCAATTTCAATTCTGTAAAGCGTCGAGTGTGTACCAGTGAAATGTTTATTCTTCATAAAGTTTATTCTTCATAGATTTAGAAAATATTTTCAATCAAAACTCTCACTATTGGCATACTCTCAAAAAGATATCGAAAATATTGGGTTCTCACAGTATAATTTATATATGATAAATTTGAAGGATAAGTGAAAAAATTTTAATCTCATGGACAAGATAATCTATTCTATTCATATAATTCCTTGTGCAATCCGTAGTATCTATTATTCACATTTCTACTAGGCTTATGCTTTTTGAAAATCGCAAATCAAAAAGGTCTTTCCTTTGGCTTATAATGGGGCTTTGGGTCTCAAAAGGTGTCAAAGAAAGGTAGAAAATGATTCAAAATATTTCTAAGAATTTAGTTCTTCCTTCTCTTATCTTTTCTTCTTCTTTCTTTATTTCAGTATCAGTAAGTATCCACAAATTTGGATGCTTCTTCGCTTTTACTTTATTTTTTTCTGTAAATCCCATTTCTTTTCTCAAACTTGTAAAATCCTGTTTCACGATTTTTCTTTCCTTTTATCCTTTTTGATTGCTTCTTTGTATAGAATCGCGTGATACGATTTTTGACTCTTTTGCCATATTTTTTTTCTCAGCTATACCCTTTATCTGTTGTCTTTTAGTCCTTTCACTCCCTCTTCTTCCCTTCTTTTGCATTCTAAATTCTCAGAAAATGTAAGGGTTAAAGGTTGAAAGCTTTGGACAGTACATATGGTTAAAGGTTTATTAGATTTTAGTACAAAGAATTTCAGTTTAGGCTTCTGATATGGGTTCAAATGATAAATTATTTCTAGGATTTTAGCTTTTTGGCTCTGATTTACACAAAAGATGGCCTTTAATCATCTTTACGATTTACTAGCATAGATGCCTTATTATTTTGATATTTCTAATAGATGGTTCTCGACAAAAAATCAGGTTATCATAGTCATAGAATAATTTGATTCTAAATTCAGTAATATGTGATTTCATACAAACATGGTTCAAAGGAATTTTGACTTGAATAGAAGCAGTCTCTCTCTCAAAGATTTGAAACATTAGTCTCTAATGCTCACTGATTTATACAATTTTGAAACTATAGTCTAAATGTTGCAGTTCAGATTAATCTATTGTTTCAAACATTCATTCTAATACAGTGTTCAAAGAGTTAAAAAACACGAATTGTAACTGTTCTATTTTTTTATTGTTAAACTTCTACTACGATGGATCGTAAGTTTTTTTGGACTCATATTTTGTTTCTATCATATTCACAATGTGATGTTTAAATATTTAAAATTCTAAAAATTCTAAAAAAAACTAGAAACTAAAACAGAAAGAAAATTTTTTCTGCAAAAAATTCTAATCCTAAAAGTTATGCAAAAATAAAGTATTATTTACAAAATTAAACAAACATATACACTACATGTATATCCCCCCCAAAACTTAAATTGGATAATGCCCTCATTGGCACAAAAATAGGGGGAGATTCAATCAAAATATCATACCTGTGAATTACTGATATTACCAATCATATACCGGATGAAAAAAAAATCTTTAAAGAATGTCCCCAAAACTTAAGGAAAACACATCCATTTTATTCTTAGAGATATCAATAAAAAAATTGAAGAAGAAAAATTAGTACAATTACACAGTTAGAGAGTTAGTTAAAAGAAAATGTCATATATTATCCTAATATTTACAATGATCATGAAAAGGAAACTATAGATACTGAAAAAGTAGAAACTAATTACATGAAAATATAAACCTAGGAAAAATCTAGATACACACTATCTATAACACTGGCAGCAACGTCCGAGAGAAAATGTCTTCGATAAAGATTGATCCTCGGCTTCTAACCAAAATTTGCTACCCCTAAAAGATGATTAATCTCTCCCTGGGTGAGTGTGCCTAATAGAAAAGGAAAAAGAAAAGACTCATGAAGATGGAGGGGGTGATAATGGGGAAGATTTTGACATTTGGGGGATGGTGTTTCGTTAGTGGGTTTTGGTTTAGGGAGAACAGATAGGAGCTCTTGAATTAGTTGCACCCTTTCTTCTGGGAGAGCACTAACTTCTTCTTCATGACGCCTGAGTAGGCGCTTGAACGCTTCACTTATTTCAGATCAACTTCGTGGTTTTGCCATGGCAAGAGTGTTGGCTGTAGAAGAAGGCGAGAGGAATGGGATGAATTGACCAAGAGGTAACTTACTTATTTATAATCGATCCAAATCGAGAATTCGAAGAGTTGCCATAAATGGACATTATGGTTTGGTGTTGAATCATGCGAATCGATTGGTAGTCCTATGCTAAGGGACGTGTTTGTGTAGTGTAAATCGAGGCGACACCTTTGGTATCAACGATTGTACCTATTTGATATCAAAATATGCGGCATAGACCAAATGTTCTCTCAGCAATTGTAGTCACTACGATTATCTGTGGGAGAATACTCAAACTACAAAATCTATCGATAAAATCGTAGACACTACAAATCATAATTACTACGATTCGATGTATCACAAAATCCGTCGACATACCTACTATTGTACAAATAATATACATAAATTTTCTACGGATGAGTCGGTAGCTCGACAGTGCCCAGGAGTTTTTCAGTTATACTCCGGGTCTTTTAGTGACATTGAGGTCACTGTCCCTTCTAAAGATATCATCAGTTTGAATCTCTGTCCATTAACCTTAAAGATACAATTATCTTTGGGATCTTGAATGGTTACAACCCCATGGGGGAATGCTTTCACAACATTATAGGGTTTGTCCCAACGACTTCGTAGTTTTCTTGGAAACAGTTTTAACCACAAATTATATAACCAAACTTGTTGGCACGACTCAAACCTTTTTCGCAAAATGTGCTTATCATGAAATGCTTTGATTTTGGCCTTATAAATTCAAGCATTTTGGTACGCATCATTGCAGATTTCCTCTAGCTCATTGAGTTCAAGTTTTCACTGCTCGCTAGATGCTGCTTTGATGGCCCATAGTGCTCTATGTTCTAATTCCACAGGTAAATGACATGCTCTTCCATATACTAACCTATAGGGAGAGATGCCCATGGGTGTTTTATAGGCCATCCTGTATGCCCACAAGGCATCATTCAGTCTTAGGGACCAGTCTTTTCTATTAGGTCGAGCTGTTCTTTCCAATATCTTTTTTATTTCACGATTGAAAACGTCAACTTGCCCACTAGTTTTCGGGTGATAGGGGGTTGCGATGAGTTATGCCGTATTTCTTGAACAAGTTCTCAAAATATCTATTACAAAAATAGCTACCTCCATCACTTATAATAGATCATGGGGTTCCAAACCGTGCAAATATATTTTTCCTGATAAAAGAAATTACCACCTTATGATCATTTGTTTGTGTAGTTGTTGCTTTGACCAATTTTGATATGTAGTCAATGGCCACAAGTATGTATATGAATCCAAACGAAGGTGGGAAGGGGTCCATGAAGTCTATGCCCCATACATCAAAGGATTTTGCGACCAAAATCGGTTGAAGGGGATCATATTCCTTCCGGACATTGCTCCTAACTTTTGACATCGATGGCAAGCTTGACAAAATTTTTTGGCATCCTTAAATAGCTATGGCCAATAAAATCCTAATTGTAGTATCTTGGCATCCATTTTCCTACCACCGAAGTGACCCTCACAGGCATATGTGTGACAAAATTATAAAATATTATGGGTGTCACTATCGGGCACACATTTCCTAATTATTTGGTATGGGAATATTTTAAATAGATCATGACCTTCCCAAATATAGTATTTCACATTAGAAAAGAAAATGTATCTATCCTGATTGGACCAGGTCGGGGTAATCTTACCTGTTGCCAAATAATTAATGATATTGGCATACCATGGCACTGTTGCTTGGATGGCAAAAAGTTGCTCATCCATAAAGGTATCATGTAGACTCTTTACTGATGGTTTCAGGCAGTTCTATTCTGGACAGATGATCAACCACCATGTTTTTAACTCCCTTATTATCCTTAAAGGATCCACCTTATTAGTCTTGGCTTGGCATCCTTTTTAGATAGTAGGTATTTTAATGCAGAATAATCAGAGAAGATAACGATGTTAGATTCCAATAGGTACGATCATAATTTATCCAAAGCAAAGACTACAGTGAGAAGCTCCTTAGTGGTGGTATAGTTAACCTGAGCTTAAATCAAGGTTCAACGTGCATAATAAATTATATGAGGGACTTTGTCTCTTCACTGTCCTAGAACGGCACCTATTGCGTAATCAAAAGCATCGCGCATTACTTCAAAAGGTAGGGAGTAGTCGAGCGGTTGAAAGATTGGTAAAGATGAGAGAAGTTCCTTAAGCTTTTTAAATGCGTCAAGATGGGCATCGTCGAAGTAAAAGGGTACATCATTTACTAATAGGTGGCATAGTGGTCTCGAGATTTTGAAAAAATCTTTGCTAAAATGGCGATAGAAGTCGACATGGTCAAGGAAAGATCAAATTTGCAGTACTGAAGTTGGTGGTCGTAGATTTGCTATTACATCGATTTTAACCTTGTCAACTTCTATTCCTCTTTTGGAGACAATATGCCCTAAGACTATGCCTTCTTGAACCAATAAATGGCTCTTCTCCCAACTTAGTACTAAATTAGTTTCCTCGCATCTTTCTAAGATGAGAGCAAGATGATCAAGACAAGAATCGAAAGTTTGGCCAAATACCGAAAAGTCATCCATGAATACTTTAAGAAACTTGTCTATCATATCGGAAAAGATTGCCATCATGCATATTTGGAATGTTGCAGGAGCATTGCATAACCCAAAGGGCATGCGACAATAAACAAACGTTCCAAAGGGACACGTGAAGGTAGTCTTCTCTTGGTCTTTCGAGTAGACCGAAACATGATTATACCCCAAATATCCGTCTAGAAAGTAAAAATATTCCTGACTAGCAAGTTTTTCTAAAATTTGGTCAATGAAGGGCAATGGAAAATGATTTTTGTGAGCCATTGAGTTGACCTTTCAGTAGTCAATGCATACATGCCAACCTGTGATTATGGTACCAACTCATCGGCTGCATTTTCTTTCACAGTAATCCCAGATTTCTTTGGGACTACCGGATGGAACTCACCCACTCACTGTTGAAAATTGGGTAAATAATACCTGCATCTAGTAGTTTTATGATTTTCTTTTGAATAACTTCCCTCATATTTGGATTTAACCATTGTTGGGTTTCTCGTGAAGTTTTGGCATTGTCCTCCAAATGAATACGATGCATACATATCAAGGGGTCAAGCCCTTTAAGGTCAGCGACTATCCATCCTATTGCACGCTTATACTTTACAAGTGTGGCCAATAACCTACTCTCTTGTTCCCTGTTAAGAGCAGATGAAATAATTATTGAGACGTTAGGCCTAAGAAAAATGTATTTAAGGGTATTAGGAAGTAGTTTCATATCCAAGGATGGTGCTTTTTAGATAGATGGTTGTAATGGTTCATTGGAAGTAATAGGCAAAGGTTCTATCCATGGCTTCCAAGTTTTGGATTGGAGTTCACAGATAGAAGTGTTCATCAGATAAATGACCTCCTTCAGTTGGTGGTCTGGTTCTTCCAAGTCCGTATATCATAATGCAGTCTGAAGCGCATCCTTTGATAAGACTAGAGGTAATGCTTCCTCTACTAATTCTTCAATTTCATCTATACTGAAGCATTCCTCATTGTCTATAAAAGCCACTTGGTTGGCTGTGGTGAAGACATTTAATTGAATTCGCTTATCTCTAAAAGAAACTTCCATTACCTCGATTTTACAGTTTATACAAGTATTGGTTGTGGCCAAGAATGGTCTACCGAGTATAACGGGAATTTGCGTTAGAGATTTCGAACTTGGTTCCATATCTAACACCAGAAAATCGACAGGAAAAACAAGTTTATCGACCCCAACCATTACATCTTCAATAATTCCTATAGGCCTTCTTTCTGTTCTATCAACTAATTAGAGAGTTACCGAAGTAGGCTTCATATCTCCTAGCCCCAATTTTTTGTAAATAGAGTATGGTAGCAGATTTACGCTGGCTCCCATATCCAAAAGTTATTTATTACATGATTACCTATGATGCATGGAATTGTAAGCACCCCAGGATCCTTAAGCTTGGGTGGAGTTCTAGCTTACAAGACTAAGCTTACTTGCTTCGTTAAGAAAACTTTTTGCGAGACATTGTTTCGTCATTTTTGTTTATGCATACACATCTCTTTTAGGAATCGTGCATAGGTTGGGACATATTTAATTACCTCTAAGAGGGGCAAATTGATCTTTACCTCTTTGAAGATCTCAGTAATTTCTTCTAATTTTTTGAATTTTATCAAAAGGGGATGATGCACCAAAAGCATTTAGAAATGGTAACTTTGGTAAATAGAGTACCTCGATCACAAATTTAGGTGTACCGTTCGCTTTATTTTCTACTTTTTCTTATTTTTTGTTTTCCATTTTTTCAAAATTTTCTTGTGGGAGAGTCTCTTCTTTGGCTTCATTATCTTTTTCTCTGGTCATAGGGACAACTACTGGGTTAGGCATCTCTACTCTATTATCAATAGTCCAGCCACTCCTTAAGGTTTGAACAGCTTGAACTGTGGGAATTTGTGTTTGCGAGCTCGCTTGGTTACTCTCTCTTCCCTCCCACTGCGAGGCCAGTTGCCCAGTTTGTGTTTCAAGATTTGTAATGGACTAAGTACAAGAGTGTAAGTTTTGGGAGATCTAAGACAACTGGGCTAATTCCCTATAGCGAGGAGCGCATGTTGTTGCAAATCCTGGAGGATTTGGTTTATAGTAGCACCATCGTTCCCATTCTGAGAATATGGCTGTTGCGCAAAATATTGGTATGGGCTATACGACTGTTGGGAATTCAAAGAGTGTTGTGGGTATGTATAAGATAATTCTTGTTGAGTTACCCTTGGGAAGATGTAAGGATTGTCCACTGAAAATTATAAGAATTCTCAACACTACCCCATTGTGAGGCAAATGCCTGCTCTGCCCTCAGCGCGGCTGGATACAATGGTGTAGTTGGGAATTCCATTGGGGGATAAGTCATATTGAGATTCGGTCAAATTGTTTCATCACGGCCTTGCATCTTAAATAAAATATTTTATATATATATATATATATATATATATATATTTAGAACGCAAGGAGAGAGACAAATCTGAGCCTCTAGTTTCTGTGGCCAACAGAAGTGTCAAAACCTTTTATTCACTACTCCGAGTAAACCTGTAAAAGCTTAAGAAGTGATCAAAGAAAATTAAAAATATAAAGAAATATAAAAAGAGAAAGATAAATACTTGTTTTCTTAAACTAATATCAAGATAAAATCCTCTATCCCTGACAGCGGCGCCAAAAACTTGACTCGTTCAATATATTTATGTTTCTAATTAAGTCTTAACCTATTGCAAGTGCACAATGGAAATTGTAATACTAGCATAGGATCATTCCCACGAGGAAGTGTTTTATCTTATATATATTAATTTTTTGAAAACTTATACTTATCTTTTAAGATCCTAAACTACTTGAGAAATATGAATAAAAGAATGGTTTCTTAAACTAATTTTGCACAAAAGTAAATTGTAAGTCCTCCTTCAGATTGTGGTCGTCAATCACAATCTTCAATTATCGGATATGTACAAATTTAAAATACTATTACAGTATATCTCAGTCCTCTAGAATTTGGGCGTCAATCAAAAACTAGCATCCTTCAATATAGATCTATACTAGTCTTTAATCTACCAGAAATTTGGGCATCAATCAAACTCCAAAAAATCAAAGATGGAAAATAAAAACCATTACACTAATCTATAAATCTCAACCTGAGTCGTCAATTCAAATTAAAATATAGAGATGTTTATAAAGCAGTAAATTGTAATAAAAATAAATCTAAACTAGAAAACAATAAAAATTATATCTTTCACCCCTAGCCGCGAGCGTCAATTGCTTCTGAGAAACTACAAATATCTACTCTAATCTTCCAGCTCTCAATGTCAGTCGTCAATTGTGATCGAGGAACCTTAGATATCTAAACTAAACCACTCTAATGATCGAAAGAAAACCCAACGTTGGATACCAAGCCCTCTTATTTATAGATCATACGGGATCGGTATACAAAACTCCTAATTCTAATAAAAGAAACTACTAAAACAAAAGTGTCTTAATATAACTTTACTTCTAATCCTATCTTTCCTTGCTTTCAACAGTTGATGTTCTTCTGGATTTTCTCCTTTATTTCAGCAACAAAGTCCTTTAAGAGTCTTCCTTCGTCAATCATCTTAGATTCGTGATTGGCCAGAGTTCTAAGTCAAGAATTCTTCTAATTATATGCATGGCGGTGTAAATCCTCACGTGATCAGCAGCTTCAGAAAGCTTCCTTTTGTAAAATCATAAATCACGATTTTCTAATTTTTCACTCTCTAAACGATTCTTTATTTACGATTAGTCGTCTTCTATTTTGTATCGTACTTCAGCTTTTGAACGTTTCTTCTGAAGAATCGTAAATTAAGATTTCTTACTTTCTTCCTTTGCAGCATTCCATACAATTGTAAAGTTTGATTTTCCGTCTTTCAGTAGGCGATGATTCATCGTTTTCATTCAATCGTCTTTCTTATTGCTTTATGATTTCATTTTGACGAATATTAACACTTTGATTCTCTTTTTTTATTTTTCCTTCATATCTGTACATTAATAACTTGTTAGTAGCAAACTGAGGTCTAACATCACTAAGTTAAGGGTGATAAATTGGTATATTATGTGACTGATTAGCACTCTATAGTCGCCGATGTAAATCCCCACTCAATTGGGAACAAATTGGAGAGCGAGTATTGCTAGGCTTAAAGCTTATCGAAAGAAAGAATGACGCCATTCAAACCATTAGTGAAAGATTAAAAGTCGCTCAAAACCGGCAGAAGAGCTATGCTGACCTCAAGAGAACAAATGTCGACTTTTAGGAAAACTCTATTGAAGAATTTGATTATTTTACTCTTTCAGTCATCGGTACATAATACTAACACGTGCATTCATTTCAGAATGGGGACCACATTTTCATCAAAATTTCACCGACCAAAGGCGTAATGCATTTCGGGAAACTTGGGAAGTTAAGTCTGTGCTATGTTGGGCCTTTTGAAATATAAGGCCGAGTCGGCAAAGTGGCATATCAGATCACTTTGCCTCTGCAACTGTCAATTGTGCACAACGTGTTCCATGTATCAATGTTGTGAAAATATGGGAAGGACCTGACACACGTGTTGGACTATCAGCCGATAGAAATCCAAGAGGATCTGACCGTGACAAAAGAACCGATGCAAATTTTTTATCGCAAGGAACAAATATTAAGGACCAAGCGGATCCAACTCATTTTAGTACAGTGGCGAAACCATTCCACAATCGAAGCCAGTTGGGAACGAAAAGCAAAGCTCTGCGATCAATATCCGAATCTTTTCGATTGAATCAGTTAAATATAATCATACTTGTATCCTAAGGATTAGAAATGGTTTCTTTGTATGTCAGGAAATGGGAGATTTTCTTCTTCTTTTTGTAAGCCCTCACTTAACTGAAAATGGGTGAGAATTGCTATCATTCCATATACTGTAATGAAAAATGGATTTGATTCAAGCTTCAGAAATCTTGTTACAATGCATCACCTTTCAATATACTATATGGATAATAATGTAGAGTAAGAGGATGCCTTAGTGAACTTAAATTAACTCTAAAATATCACCGGAGGCAGGTAATGCGAAAGCCTAAGAATTAAGAGGTTGGGGTGATGTAATATGAGGCTAATTAATTGTGAAAACTCATACTACGGCTGAAGGAGGGTAGTCAAAACCAAATGGAGGTTTAAACCACTCGCTTGAGCGAGATTAGAAACTCACTGGAACGACCCCATCAGAACCCCAAGCTTGCTCGAGCGACTCTAGACCTAGCTCGAGCAAGAATTTCGCCCATGCCTTCTTAAAGAGACCTCGTTCGAGCGAGTTTCACCTCTAGCTCAAGCGACTGATGCCTTATATAAAAGGGGCAGAAACCACAAAGGTCTAGTTTGTCACGATTCAACCCTTTCAAACCCCATTTTCTTTCCCTCTCCCGCGAGAGAAAACCTCCATTGCTCCTCAAACACCCGATTTCACTTCTAGCTCGTGCAGGATTTCCCATATTTGACTCCTAGGTCGCATGCATGTTCATCTACGACAACGAGATATCCCAAATCTTCTTTCCAAGCCAAGGTAACATCTAGAACTAGTTCTATTTTGGATTCTCTCATGTGTTATGGCTTCTAAGAATAAACCCACTTCTAAATCACCGAAAGCCCAATCTTCCAAACATTCGAAGAACGACCCTCCAACGATCCAGGAACAACCTATCCCTTGGTGGAACGCGAAGGCTTTAGAGTCGGAATGGTCTTTCAACAAAGGGTTATACATCAACGAGGACACCACCTCTTGGTCGATCGATTATCTTAGGTGAGCAAGGTTAGAGGTCTTGCTTCGACCATTCCATGCACACTACTACCCACGACTTATCAAGCTTTTCTTCTAAAATCTATGAGTCAGAGTAGATGAACATGCTGAAAAATTGACCATGGTAATCATTCGCCGAACATTTCACATCGACGTCCTTGACATTCCAAAAGCCATGGGTTCTCGCATCGATTTTACTCAAAACCAGGGCCTGTTACCCCCACACCCTAGAGATGTACCATTTCATCGCATCGCCAACAAATTGGTGGATGGCAAACACTGTTCTGGTAAATCCGTGAGGAGAGCCCAATTGTCGACCGAAATGTGACCATTGGATGACGTGTTTAGGAAAAATATGTACCCCCTCAAACATGAACAAGAGAGGAGATACTCTCCTTCAAGACTTATTTTCGGCGCATGAAGGTCGATGGTTCAATGCACCCCGTGTGGTTTTTGACGACATCGTGTATGCCCATGAACAGATGTTGAACACCAACCCCAAATCGCTACACTTGATGCCATATTCTCATCTCATCTCCCGACTCCTTGAGGGACATGAAGACACTGAAAATGATAACCCCTATGAGGTAGCGGCCAGTGAGGAAAAAGGCACTGATAACGTTCGCATGTCAACCATGCGTGATTGGCGTTTAAGCCTAAAAAAATTGGGGATCAGTGTACAGAACCGACGCCTTCAATGGTTAGCTGAGGGTGCTCAACAAGGACCAAAACAACCTGCCCCTATTGCTGAAGGGGCTCAGTAGGGTGGATAACCAGTCCATGCCAAGGATTACATTGAATCTTGGCATATCTAGCATAATCAGATCTACCGTTGTCACATGATTTTCAATAGCGACGATGACTGATCAGCACATCATATCCATACTCACAGAATTCCCTATTAGAATGGATACTGCTAGGATAAAATCTAGAGGCTCAGGCATGAAACTTAATTCGGCTACGAATTGCAGTGTGACAAAAGAGTGTATAGACCCCGAGTCTATCAAGACTCGTGAAAGACTAAAAGTCACTCAAAGCCGGTAGAAGAGCTATGCCAACCTCAAGAGAACAAATGTCGAGTTTTAGGTAAACTCTATTGAAGGATTTGATTATTTTACTCTTTCAGTCATTGGTACATAATACTAACACGTGCATTCATTTTAGAATGGGGACCACATTTTCATCAAAATTTCATCGACCAAAGGCGTAATGCATTTCGAGAAACGTGAGAAGTTAAGTCCACGCTACGTTGGGCCTTTTAAAATAATAGGTCGAGTCGACGAAGTGGCATGTTGGATCCCTTGGCCTTTGCAACTGTCAACTCTGCAAAATGTGTTCTATGCATCAATGTTGCGAAAATATGTGAAGGACCCGACGCACATGTTGGACTATCTGGCGATCGAAATCCAAGAGGATCTAACTATGATCGAAGAACCGATTCAAATTTTAGACCGCAAGGAACAAATATTAAGGACCAAGTGGATCCCACTGGTTTTAGTACAGTGGCGAAACCATTCCACAAAAAAAGTCTGTTGGGAACGAAAAGCAGAGCTCCGTGAACAATATCCAAATCTTTTCGGTTGAATTAGTTAAATATAATCGTACTTGTCTCCTACGGATTAGAAATGGTTTCCTTTTATGTCAAGAAATGGGAGATTTTCTTCTTTTTGTAAGCCCTCAATTAACTCACAATGGGTGAGAACTGTTATCATTCCATGTACTGTAACAAAAATAGGATTTGATTCAAGCTTCAGAAATCTTGCTACAATGCATCATCTTTCAATATATTATATGGACAATAATGTAGAGTAAGAGGATGCCTTAGTGGACTTAAATTCACTCTAAAATATCATCGGAGGCAGGTAATGTAAAAGCCTAAGAATTAAGAGGTTGGGCTGATGTTAAATGAGGCTAATTAATTATGAAAACTCATACTACAGCTGAAGGAGGGGATTCAAAACCAAATGGAGGTCTGAACCACTTGCTCGAGTGAGATTAGAAACTCGCTGGAGTGACCCCATCAGAACCCCAAGCTTGCTCGAGCGACTCTAGACCTAGCTCAAGCGTGAATTTCTGTCATGCCTTCTTAAAGAGACCACGCTCGAGCGAGTTTCACCTCTAGCTCAAGTGACTGATGCTATATATAAAAATGGCGGAAACCCCAAAGGTCTATTTTATTACGACTCAACCCATTCAAACCCCATTTTCTTTCCCTCTCCCGTGAGATAAAACCTCCATTTCTCCTCAAACACCTGATTTCATTTCTAGTTCACGCGAGATTTCTTAGATTTGACTCCTAGGTTGCATGCATGTTCATCTACAACCACGAGATTTCGTGAATCTTCTTCAAAAGCCAAGGTAACATCTAGAACTAGTTCTATTTCGGATTTTCTCTTGTGTTATGGCTTCTAAAAAGAAATCCACTTTTAAATCATCGACCTCAAAAACCCAATCTTCCAAACGTTCAAAGAACGAACCTCCACTAATCCGGGAACAACCTATCCTGTGGTGGAACGCGAAGGCCTTAGAGCCGGAATGGTCTTTCGACCAAGAGTTATACATTGACGGGACACCACCTATTAGTCGATCGATTAGCTTAAGCGAGCAAGGTTAGAGGTCTTGCTTCGACCATTCTATGCACACTACTACCCATGGCTCGTTAGGCTTTTCTTCCAAAACCTACAAGTCGGAGTAGAAGACCACATCAGAAAATTGACCATGATAATCGATGGCCGAACATTTCACATTGATTTCTTCGACATTGCAAAAGCCATGGGTTGTCGCTCTAATTTTACTCAAAACTAGGGCCTGTTACCCCCACACCCTAGAGATGTACCATTTCATTGCATCACCATAAAATTTTCCAATGGCGAACACGGTTCTGTTAAATCCTTGAGGAGTGCCCAATTGTCGGGCAAAATGTGGCCATTGGATGACATGTTTAGGAAAAATCTATACCCCCTCAAACATGAACAAGAGCAAAGAGATACTCTTCTTCAAGCCTTATTTTCGGCGCATGAAGGCCGATGGTTCAATGCACCCCTTGCAGTTTTCGACGGCATCGTGTATGCCCATGAAAAAATGTTGAACCCCAACCCCAAACCGCTACACTCGATACCATACTCTCATCTCATCTCCCAACTCCTTGAGGGACATGAAGACACTAAAAATGATAACCCATATGAGGTACCGGCCAATGAGAAAAAACGCACTAATAACGTTCTCATGTGTACCATGCATGACTAGCGTTTAAGCCTCACGAAATTGAGGATCAGCATACAGAACCGACGCCTTCAATGGTTAGTTGACGGTGCTCAACAAGGACTAGAAGAGCCCGCCCCTATGGTTGAAGGTGCTCAGCAAATCCTAGCAAAATTACTTACTGCACCGACGACTAGACTGCCAAGAGGCCCTGCTGACAAATCGAATGCAAAAGGCGTACCCAACTAACTCCTCCCCTTACATAACCATGGAGAGGGAGCATACGACAGAGTATACTGCAGGTGCATCTGGTTCTGGAGGAGGTGCATCTACTTCTGGGACGAGACGTCGTGAGGGGCAGCCAGCCAGGTGAAAATCAGTAAATGGGTATACATTTTAAAGTATATGGGTGTTTTTTAGTGTTCTTGTGCATTACTTTAAACAATGGATGACTGTAATTATAACGTGTTAAATTATGTCTTGTGATGATGGTAAACAATCTCTCTTTTTGGGTATGGCGCTGAGATGCCTTAAACAATGACTAAGTTATATGTATAAATGGTTAATTCTAGTTTTGATGATTATTTTGAATGGATGGGTTAAATCGTTGTGATAAACTATAGGGTTTTGGTTAAGTGGTAAATGTTGTTTGGGCAATGAGATGCCTTTAATTATGGAAGAATTGGAAATCGTTAAATGTTAAATTTCTCTTATCATGGTTAACTGCACATGGTTAATTTATTCATGCTCCTAAAGTGTGGTTATGCATTGCATAAATGAATTATGATAGGTTTGAAATGACCTGATTGATGATTAAATACTACCAGTCAATAGCTTAAAATTGCTAATTTTGGCCAATATCACCTTTTAGAGGATGTGTGGTAGTTTGTGGTATCTATAACTCATTACACTATGAACCTTGTTGTTATAATGATTAGAATGTGTGGGAAACCATATGCTTAAAATTATTAAGATACACTGTCATTCATTTGCAGTCAATCTTACTCACCAATCATTTTCGACAAAATTGCTCTGCCCTCACTTCCAAATACATATTAGCAGACATGATGTCACATGACTTTTGCATGAACCTTTGAACGCACACCCTGTAGACACCCCGATTTCGCTCCCTCAGAGTATACAAACCTGTTCGATCAACCTTTGAGCTTTCCCATGATCTCCGGAAATGGACTGACCTTCTCTGAAGACATTAAACCCTAAATACAGGGGACTATATACTATATATATAGTATATAGTAAAGAAATGGGCTGAAAAAATCAACCCAGAAACTCAGACCCATCAAAGCCCAGAAGTCTCTGAATTTTGCGCATTACAATATGCGGATAATTCAGTTACATGTAGAGACAGTTGCACGGAATTAGTCCCACTTGAACTAGGCACAGACTTTCGTGCACCACCTGAACTTCTCGATTCCACGCATACACTCTTGTGTGAAATAGATTCAAGTTATTGAACAACACACAGAATTAGTTCAGACGCGGACTGGGACTCTAATTCCCAAAGCCTCCCAAATTCCCCTATCTCACGCAGACGCCCCTGCGCAGAATTGGTTCCAAGGCACACTTGAACTAGGACACCCGCCTTGTTGGTCACTCCTGAGTCAGTGACCGACTCAAAGTGGATTAAGCACATTGAATTATGTGTGGAATTCAATTGATCACATTTGGTCATGTGCAGAATTCATCTATTGCGCACATGGCCCCACACGCGGAATTAGCCCGATACCTATAAAAAGGCCCCCTTACCTCGTCAATTACACACCAATTTCAATAGAAATCTCCTCTCTCTCGAGCTCAGGCCTCTCCCAAGTACGAGTTCTCTCCTTTGCAGCCCTGAAAGGGAGAAGAAGCCCTTAGCTTCAGGTAATCTCTTTTTAGTTCTTAATTTTCTATTTCTAGTTCTTAATTATTAGGTTCTACTTCTAGTCCTTAATTCTTAGTTCTAGTTCTAGTTCTTAGTTGTAGTTCTTAGTTCTTAATTCTAGTTCTTAATTTTCTAGTTCTCAATTATTAGGTTCTAATTCTCAGCTCTTAATTCTAGTTCTTAATCTTTAGTTATAGATCCCTAGTTCTTAGTTTTAATTCTAGTCCTTAATTTTCAAGTTCTAATTCTCAATTCTAGTTCTACTTCTTGGTTCTAGTTCATAGTTCTAGATCCAAGGTTTTCAATTCTTAATTTCAAACTCTAGATCCTAAATTTCTAGTTCTAGTTTTAATCCAAAATTCTTAGTTCTTAAAAGTTTTTAATCCTTAAATCCTTAATATTTAGTTCAAAATCAAGTTTTTTTAATCTCTAATACTTATAAAAATCGCCTTAGCCAATCGACTATCCCAAGGGAGCTTACGAAGGGTACTCGGGAACGGGGCCGATCCTCCTTAACGTAACGGGCCACACCCCCCTTTGTTTTTCCTAGTCAGAGTAGTATTAGGAGAGTAAATTTATTAGAATAACATTAGGAGACTAGAATAATTAGAATTAGAATGGTAGTAGGAAACTTAGTCAATTAAAGTTAGAGTAGTACTAGGAAACCCGCAATCAGTCCAACTTAGAACATGATTAGAAGATAAAAATAATTAGATTTAGAACAAGATTAGAAAGTTAGACCAAACAAACTACAGCTATTGGAGTTAGCAGGCCGACGTTCAGCATAGGAGTTAACCCGCACCTCCTCGCGCATGTTCAGTGACGTGTTGCAGCGTCGATAAATATCTGTAGCTGGCGATCGCATCATCCAGGTACTCCCCATTTAATATTCACCTCTTTAATTTTAGTAATTTAATATTTCTTAGTTTATTATTCTACCGCCCCTAGCCAGAGTCCATAGGACTGAATTGAGCCACTTCTTTCAGGGACAGATAGGATCCCAGATAAAGCGCGCACCAACAGACTGGCGATCGCGATGGAACACTTTTCTGCTAAAGTAGTTCCTGTCTAGTTTAACTTTATTTCCTTACTCCATTTAGTCCAGTTTTATTTCTTTTTAACTTTGCTACATCTGCTCACCCTCTCGAGACCTCCCTAAGAGTTTATAAGTATCTACCAAAATTAGAGATATCAGGGATACGAAAGATAAACCTGACCAGCAACGGAAATCCGTTGCTATGGGGCTACCATGATAACCCCATAAATGACACTGAACCCACCCACGAATCACCCCCATGTCATCTCGATATTAACATGGCCGGCAACCAAGAACACCCCTTCACCCCCCCAAGCACAAGCAATAACAACAGCATAAAAGATAGCAGTATCATACAGAACTTCACTGCCTGACAAGTCATGGAACTTAATGTCCAAAAGCTGCAGAAAGGGGGCGAAGAAGCTGGAGAACTGCTTCGAGGCATGGCCGTCGTGTATGAAATAATTAAGGATCAACAAGACAAGGAAGAATGAGAACGACCAAGAAAGGAGAGACCGCCGCCTACTCTGAGTACGGTATCAGCACATATATCACTGCTTAGGCAAACCACTCGCAGCCTCTTTGATGATGCTCGCCAAGACAGGGCTTACCCCCGGACTACCCAGAAAGATGCCACTGTAAGAGTAGAGGATCTCCCTAAGATGCTCGACGAATACACAGCTAAGAGAAATTGCCCTGGCTTATCATTCGGGTTTGATAGGTTCTGTCAGGATCTCGAGTTTAACATACCTACAGGATTCAAACCACCAAAGTTCAGTAAGTACAACGGCACTAGGAACTTGAATCACCATTTGGCATTATTCTGCAACGATTGTTGACATGTTCACGACAACCAAGGGCTCCTAATACACTGTTCCAGAGATTGTTAGAAGGAGAAGCTCTCGACTTGTTTGCTGGACTCCCACTTCACAAGATCAACACATTCGATGATCTAGCCGATCAATTTCAAGACCAATACAAGCACCTGATATAAGAAGCGATCAGTCTTAGCGACCTAATGACGATGAAGTAAGAGCCCGAGGAAGACATCGTAGAATGCTGGAGGAAAATCGCCTCCCACACTTGAAGCCAGATGAGGGAGAAAGATGCAATCGATATTATCATAGACAACGTCAAAGTGAAACTCCAAAGCGCTCTTATTATAAGCGATTGTCTAGACTTCGCTACCCTTGACCTGCACGCCAACCGCATCCAATAGCATATTAAGGGAGGAGACCTCGCCTTTCTAATAGTCACATCAAAATTTGCTCCTCCTAGTGACTCAAAGCCAAAAAATAATAAGAAAAATTCCAGCTCTGAACAAGTCAACACGGTTGTTAACCAGGGACAGAACTCCGAAAATGGAAATTATCAACCGAGGAATTCTGGTCAGAATCAATACCATAACCAAAATCAACAGTGATACCCTAATCAGAATCAGAACCAATACCAAAACCAGAACCAATACTCTAACCAAAATACCCACCAAAACTAGAAGGCCACCCAAAATCAGCCAGCTAACCCTTAAAATTACAACAACGTGCCCCCACCCCAGAACTTCAATCAGCAAACCAGGGGCCCTTATCAATCGAAATCTGAGCACTATCCTCCATTTCATAACACCATCCCCAACATCGTTTGTCTTCTTAGTAATCAAAATCTTATCTGATTCCCACCAAAATGACCATGACCCTGGCTCGTGAACCTTGACTATAATAAATTCTGTGCTTTTCGTCGATTCGCAAGACATAACTTACAAGACTGTTGGGTTTTACGAGGTATGATTTACAACATAAATGATCAGAACTAGATTGACTGGGAATCCCTCTGAAATTCCAACCAACAACCCCAGCAAAACTTAAGGATCATTAATAATCCCATGCCCAACCACAACCAGAGGCCGGTTTCCCACATCACCACAGTAGATCTCCTGGGTCAATTCCCTTTTCGTCCTTTACCCTCATCACCTGCGTTAGTCCTTCAGACACCCCGACCAATTTGATCGAACCCCCAAGGCCCCTCATCGTCGACCACACCCTTCATCCCTGATCATCCAGATCGCTCCTCCGAATCCTCCACCCTATCCAGCCTTTGCTCGAATGCGAGTCCAATCATTCAGAACTCAACGACCAGACCTTCAACTAATAAAAGCCTCGACTTGCCCAAATTCTGAGATAACTCCACCACCGCTTCCCCTATGTGACTCCAAACTTGAGAACGAAGATGACGTCCTTCAAACCGTGTCCCAAATCTCAGCATGGGTAGACAGCCTCCCCCAAAACACTTCAAGTCTAGGACACAAGACTATTGTTGAACATTAGCCAGATGTAGGGATGAGGCAACAAATGAAAGAGCCCGGTAAGGAGGCAGCCTTGATCTCCACTTTCTTTGAAGAAGAAGACTACATGCAGTATCTTCCACCATAGAATGGCATAGCTCCAGTACGTATCCCTTCTTAAAATTTTGCCCCTTTTACAACAACCACTTCAGAAAGCTCATCAAGGTCACAATCGCGACATGGCTCAAGGATCAACAACTGACATGCCCGGTCATCAAATCAGGGACTAATTATCCACCGTCACCGTTCCCTTGAGAGAAGCAGAACGTCGGCGCTCAGTCATTAGAAAGAATAACAAGAGAAAGGGAAGCAAACTTTCCTCCCCCACTTCATGTAATTCCTCCTCCCCTAGCTCTGACACCGGTGCCTCAGCCACCTCAGCCGAACATGAACAAAGCCCACAGGCCCGGTAAGGAGCCAGCCCCGAAAACAGACCAGGAATACGACCTCCTTTGGCATCTTGGGAGAGTACCAGTGCAGATATCCATACTCGAACTTATCAAGAAGTAACCAGAACACCACCGACTGCTAATAAAGATGCTGACATGCCAAAAGAATTGTTGTAAGGGAGCTCGACCCCCATCTTTGAGTCCTGCACCAGTATCGACGAGTATGTCATATGATGGCATATGATGGCCTTCGTCCTTATCCCTCATTGCATATGATGGCATATGATGGTTATCGACGCTTCGTCAAAGGAACTATCAAGTTACAAGTTTGACATGGGCCAGTCACCAAAGATGTTACATTCCACATTTCCAACTCTTCTAGTACCTACAACCTTATACTAGGAAGGAAGTGGTTGTAATCCCTGAAGGCTGTTGTGTCCACATACCACCAGTGCATCAAGTTCCCCCACAAGGATTCCATCGTTAGGATATATGCTGACACACCCCTTTAGGAAATAGATTTCAATTATACGGCAAGTATTCCAATAGTGCATGACTCTGTGCTAAATACCAGCCACATCAAAAGGGTGGAGACTCTCGACGAGGCATCAGTAGCAGAAATCAGCCATCCTCCATTCCTCCCAACCCGCTAACAAAGACTGACAAAGAGAGCAGCAGGCCCTGACCTCACCCGACTATATGACATAAATCCAACTGCAACAAAGGGCTGAGACCTTATGTATTAAGTAGGATACATCCAGCTTACGGGACTCGATAAGAATAAGCAAGGAAGCATAGGCCTTGTCATCTCGAAGAAAGTTCGTAAGCATATAGGACTGGGCTACCAATCAGACGGCAAACAAGTTGACATCTTTTTGGCCTCGCCTAAATGGTCGCTATACCACCATTTCGTCGACAGAGCCACCGAGAAGGCCGATGTGCCGAAGAGAAAGGAAGCATCCTTCACTAAACTGCAGTTGGCAGAGATTGAATAGATGGCTAAAGCCTTAGCTAATCTAACCAACTTAAATTGAGGTGACGACATGGATAAACCGCTAGAGGGAGTTGGACCACTATTCAAGATTGAAGACCCTCCTATTGCTGAAAGACAGAGATCTCTAGAATTCGAGCCGCATATAGAGGACTGAGAGTCAACCGATGAAGAAGACTTCCATATTTCATCCTTAGGGGTTAAGAGAGAACATTAATTAGACACTTCTCTGTCCCTATAGTTATCCCAGCCTCAACCACTAGTAGAAGAGGACTGGCCGTCAATATCAAGCGAAGAGGAAGACTATTGGGCGAACCTTCCCGCCATAGAACTAGAAGATCGCCTGAGGGCAGATCGTTTGAAATGGCTCGAAAAAGGTGACCATTCCCCTTATGAGAGTTTAGGTTCTGATGATGATTTTGACTTTCAATACATACTTGACAATTGGCGATGCCCGCGTCGATGCCCTATCTAAAAAAGCCCTACTGTTGCTTGTGCATGACTATGATGCTACAATGTCGGAGGCTATCATGGATGAAATTTAGTGAACAATTGGCACAGAAAATGCTCATATTGTCACCATAGAAGTCAAAGAGGAACTAGAGCTGGACACTTCTTAATCCCTAGAAGCACCTCAGCTGCAGATATTCTGGAGATCATTAGAGGAAGAGTGGCAACCTCTTCCAAGTAACGATGAAGACTACTGGATAGATCTCCCAGCATTTGAGTTGGCTGAGCAATTGAATCAAGGCCTCCAAAGGTTATTATATGGAGAAGACGAGTCTGACTCTTACAATGGTCACCTCGACCCCAATCTTGAAGGAAGGGAATGCCCTTAGGGATATCCCTACATCTCCCAACCATACCAGCCTCATTTTCGGGCCTGCATTTTCATCCTAGCATACTGCGAAGTCCAAGGGAGAGAGCTCACCAGCCCAGCAGACCATCAGTCATGCTCACCCAAAGAAGACTAGCCTCAGTAAGAAGAACATCTCTAGCCTAGTTCTGAGGATGAGAACTCAGCCAACTAAGACCTCCAAACTTTCTTCAAAGACGAAGCGACTAACATGATAGAAGAGTTTGAAGCATCAACTGGACTGCCGCCTTTGTCCCTCATCCAGAGAATCACACCACACGAGGACTAAAAAAAAAATCCCAAATTTAGAAAGAGTCCACGTCATCCGAAGGCTCGTACGAATGACACCAGCAGTCGTTCCGCTTCCGCAACTGAGAGAAGCACCCCCGTCGATTCCTCTTCAAGAAATCAACCTTGTACCATACTTATTATCAATAATAAAAAGAATAGAAAACCCCAAGATCCCTAAAAATTAAAAAATAGAAACCCAAAAAAGTTAGAAAATTTTGGAAAAGAAAGAGAACCCTTCACCCCAGACCCCTTCAGCTATCGACAAGGAGACCCTTCTCTTAAGGCTACAAGTAATGGTTACGCGGATGAAGTCAAGGAAGAACCAACCGATGTACCTGCGCAAGGTTGTGCCACCACTTTTGGCACCGCAGAGCCGCATCTTGAGCCCACTCGACGCAACCTTACTACTTTCCCCTCGCAAGAGCACCAAGCATCTCAACGAAACAACAAGTCAGCCATCATAGAGAATGAACAACCTCGATCTACACCTCACCAAGGATGTCGCGGTTATCAAATGCACCGATAAAGGGTTACCACTTGCAAAACTAACAACCTAGTGTAGTGATTTTGCAGTTTATGAGCTTACAGATGACAAAGAAGGACAAGCCGCTAAAGAGACACAGGACTTCCAATGGGTCATCAAATGCTTCGACGAGCAAACTCAAGCCGCCGCAGAGCCCACAGAAGGAATCAACTTCGACATCGAGGATAAGCCCAAGAAGCTACCTATCAGTGCAACACTTAGCCCAAGGAACGACAATAGATTATCCAAGTCCTTCAAGATCACCTCAGCTCCTTCTCATGGTCCTACGAAGACATGCCTGATTTTTACCCTAGCTAAGTAGAGCATCATTTGGTCTTGGAACCCAATGCGAAACCCGTCGAGTAAAAACTCAGAAGAATGCACTCGCAGACCGTGCTACAAGTTAAAGAGGAAGTCGACAAGCTACACAAGAAAAAATTCATCCGAGTCTTCTATCCCAAGTGGGTTGCAAATATAGTACCTATCGCCAAGAAAGACGACAGAGTACGGGTGTGCATCGACTTTAAAAACCTCAACCAGGCATGCCCAAAAGATGACTTCCCGCTCCCACACATCGACAGTCTGGTCGAAAACACTGTCGGACTTGAGATGTTGTCCTTCATGGATGGTTTCTTCGGATACAACCAAATTAGATTAGCATAATCAGACTTAGAGAAGACTTCCTTCACTATGCCATGGAGAACTTATTGCTATATTGTCATGCCTTTCGGCCTCAAGAATGCAGGAGCCACATATCAACACGCCATGATGGCTATATTTCATGACATAATGCACAAGTGTGTAGAAGTCTATGTCGACAACATACTAATGAAGTCTCAAATGCATGCAGGACATGTCGAAGCCCTATGACTTATGTTACAACGATGTAAGAAGTATCAAATGAAGATGAATTCGAAGAAATGCATTTTTGGAGTAACTTCCAAAAAACTACTGGGATTCATAATCAGCAAGCGAGGAATTGAAGTCATTCCGATGAAAGTTAAAGACATTCTTGAAACGCGACCTCCCAGCAACATCAAAGAATTATGAGGTCTGATAGGAAGACTGCAATTCATCAAGAGATTCACCTCCCAGCACTCAAACAGATGCGACCCTTTCTGCCGACTACTCAAAGGAGGAGTCGAATACATATGACCAGTGTCAGCAAGCCTTCGACAACATCAACAAGTACCTCCTCAATCCTCCGATATTATCACCATGAATCCCTGGAAAACCCTTGATCCTCTACATCTCGGTCAACGAGAAAGTAATGGGGGTAATCCTAGGTGATCACGATGAAGATGGAAAGAAGGAGAAGGCAATCTACTAGCTCAGAAGGACGATGGTCGAGTACGAAAAAAAAATATACAACAATGGAGAAGACTTGCCTAACATTAGTGTGGGCTTCAATGAAACGACGACACTACTTTGGAGCATATAAGATGATGGTGCTAGCATGCATGGACCCACTGAAGTACATTTTTTAGAAGCCATCCACATCAGAGAAGATCGCTCGATGGCATATGCTGCTACAAGAGTTCAAAATCACCTACGTCACCCAGAAGTCAATCAAAGGACAGGTGATCGCCAATTACCTCACTAATTTACCACTCTCGGGCAATGAGCCAGTATGCACTGACTTCCCTGATGAAGACTTACTCGCGATTCATGAGGAAGAGCCTGACAAGACCTCCTGGACCCTATACTTTGATGGAGCTCTTAACCATAAAGGAAAAGGCATCGGGATAGTCCTACTGAGCTCGAAAGGAGTCGTCATACCAAAAGCCTTTCAACTTGACTTCTCGATTACCAATAATGTCACAGAATATGAAGCCTTCACTACCAAACTACGAGCAACACTACAACTGGGAATCAAACAATTGAAGACATTCAGCAACTCCAAACTTGTGATATCACAGGTCATCGGGGAATGGAAGACAAAAGAAAGAAGACTGATGGCATACTTAGAAACAGCTCAGTTCTTGATAAAGAAATTTGAAAGGATTTCTTTCACCCATATCTCGTGATTAGAAAATGAGCTGACAGACTCCCTTGCCACGTTAGCCTGGCAAGTGAAATTGGAACTGCCAACTCAACCAAAGGCTACTACGAATGATGGGTAGTCTACCCCAGCGGATCCTGCAAAGAAAGAAGCTATCGTCGTAACCTTTAGATTCGAGAAGTCACCGACCGATGAGGGAGAACCGTGGTACTTCGACATATGGAACTTACTAAAACATCGACACATCTCTCCTTACGCTATAAAGATTGAACGGAAGACCATGAGAAATCGATGTGCCAGATTCTACATCGTGGGCGAGATACTATATGAAAAAGCCTTCACTAAAGGAGTACTGTTACGATGTATCACAGTTGTCGAGGGCAATACAGTGGTCCCATGCCGGTAGACAGAGTCTCATGGAGCAGATTGTACGACAAGGCTACTACTAGCCAACAATGATGAGAGATTGCCACCTCTACATTCAGTGTTGCAAGTAGTGTCAAGAACATGCGGCGCTCATCAAAGCCCCATCAGTCGCATTGAACCCCATAACCTCACCATAGTCATTCTCAATGTGGGCCTTTGACATCATCGGACCCTTCACAGACAGTCAAAAACACTCACAAGCATGCCTTCATCCTCACTACAACCGAAAACTACATCAAGTGGGCAGAAGCTGAGTCATACGGGCAGAAGTCGAGTCATACATCAGAATTACTGCTTCGACTCTCGTGAAGTTTATTATTCGAAATATCATCACTAGGTTTGGAGTTTCCAAAATATTCGTCACAGACTATGGACCGCAATTCATCTTAGAAAAGATAAAAAAAATATGCAAGAAGTATGACATCGATCTACACCACTCGTCACCATTCTATCCTTAAGGAAATGGACAAGTAGAGGCCACGAACAAAATGGTAATTCAGATTCTAAAACAAATAGTGGAGACAAGCAATGGAGCCGACTGGCCCGATCGACTTCCAGACGCACTCTAGGCCTACATGACTTCTATTTGCACGGCTGCTGGCCAAACCCCTTATCTCCTCACGTATGGGGTGGAGGCAGTCTTACCTTACACAATACAAGTAACATCTCGGAGTATCCAACTTGATGATCAGATATCCATAGACGAGAGGAGAATTTCTCTACTCATCGAGCTAGAACAACTCGATGAGACACGCCTAAGGGCAGCTGACCATGCACAAGTATATCAAAGGAGAATGGCTAGGGCCTACGATAAGAAGGTTCTCGAGCAAGCCTTCGAAATTGGAGAGTTAGTCTTGAAGAAGATTATACCCTCCAAGCATGCTCATCCTAAAGGAAAACTGAATCCAAATTGGGAAGGGCCATATGTTATAGCAACCGCATACCCGGGGAATGCATGCAGACTGGTGAACCAAGATGGGGAGGAACATCCTAACCTGTGGAACACCATGTATCTCAAAAACTACTACCCTTAACACCGTGATCATCATATCCCATAGTCAGATGTAGATACTTATACCTACCACCCCGTAGTCACCATGACCCATTCACCAGTCGTACGTCATTATTTTCAAGAATATCCTTCGAAGTTTTCTGACCCACTACCCACTTTCTTACTCAGGCAATTTGATTGAAAGGACTAGTCGAATACCTTACCTCTTTAAAAACATAGGTAACACTCGATTCTCCCCCCTTTCCCCACCATTGGAGGAGACGTTAGAGCGCAGAAAATGAAGATGTTAGGTTCAATCAAAACTCACTATTCTTACGTTAGTAGGCTGCTTTCAAAATATATACATGCTTCAAGAGAGAGACAAAAGGGAGAGATCAAAATAGAGAGGTAATAGAAGCATATTTGAGTGAGAGCAATACGACAGGTGAACAAGTTAATTAGCCTAAGGAAGCATAAGCAAACCAAGAGGACATTCTTGTCAACTTTGTTAGGAAAGTATAAGAGTAGAAGAAGGATGTGAGGGTTTCCCTGGAGCCTCTACACTACTAGATATCATCGTAAGGTGGCGGGAGGAGGACAAACCCCTGCTAACTATAGAATATGAGACTTTAATGGTGCCGAAACATGACGAAGAGCTCAATCATGGCACCGCATCCCACCCGAGAAAAAGATTGTTGCCTATCTCTTTTAAAGTTAAGTAGAAAACTATCCCTATATCACTAAGCCTTATCCCTCCTTCACCCTGAATTTTACTTTCGGACCATGAGTCAGAACCTTTCTGAGGATATTTCCAAAAATAAAATTGAAAACCCGTGAATGATGACTGATGCAATCACCTACCACCTAGCGCTCACCTCACTTTACTAAGGCTATGCCATATGACGGCCACTGTCAAAGATAAACCCGGCACCCGACTGATATTATGTAACACCCTCTTTCCATTACGGCAAGGTGCCACTAGAGAATCCTCTTTAAAATTAACTCATCAAGCACGTGCATCGCTCTACATAGACCCAGATACTCACTTAGTAAAGCTCCATTGTGACTCGACCCCAGGCCCCCCGTGCTTGACTATAGTTGGATGCAGAACAACAAGGTCGTCACTCAAGGAAAGCTGCCTGGAGATACTACGGCACTGCCTATCCTACCATGCTCCTACACTAGGGCAATTTTTTTATTTTTTAGGACTTTCTTTCAGTATTTTTCTTTCCCTGTTGCATTATTTTCCTTTCTTTGTAATGAAAAGTACATAAAAGAAATTATAATTAAATAATTAAAAAAAGATGATTCTTCCCTTTGTTACCAAACTCTGATTTGAAATATCTCCCCCGTTGATAATCAGCAAGGTGGAAAATAAAATTACTGATGACCTTTGTTTCCCTGCACAGATACAAGTAACCTTCAACTATTACTGGGCCAACTCGAAGGCATTCAAGTCCCAATAACAGATGGCCGCGCCTAAGCAGACAACTAAAGCATGGACAATAAAGAGCACAAAGAGGTACGCCTGAACCAAAAATTTGTATATATATATATATATATATATAATTCTTACATAAACTATCGGGGGCAGCCCCCCTATATATTAAATGTATAAAGTAAACAAAAAAAAATGCCCTACTCCCTCCTCTAGTGCTAAGATGGCCTGTTGTTGCTGTCTCCAGTATCATCCACTCGGGAGTCAAGAGTTTGATCCCCCAAGAACCCAATCGAACCTCTCGGAGTAGGTGGGCATGCCCTGGGAGGGGAGGGCCTGGCAACAAAACCTCCCTCACTCGCCTAACTGGCAGTCCGCTTGGACCGCAAACACGTAGGACCCTCCAACATCACAACACGAAAGATGGAGTTCTCATGCACGTACTCCCTAATATGCTCACGGGTCGTGCGTCCAAAGAGCCAGTGCCCACCGACTTCAACTCAGCCAAACGGCCAACCATCTCACGGATCCCCCGATCCCTCCTCACTAGTTGGTACCGCAGATGATCTATCATTGCCTGCATTTCTGCCCGCACCGTCTGACGAGCAGTATGCAACTCGGCACTGTGGGTCTCCCGATGGATGATCAGGTTCGTAAGTACATCCACGTGATCCCTCTAGATCATCCGTAACTGCGTGACATCTTACCTTCGGGTAGGCATAGACACGCTCAATCTCCATGCGAGACTCCTCGAGCTGACAAGCCTCCACAAGAACACATGACTAAGAACCAAAAACCTAAAAAAGGATGAGAACACTAAAGAAGGAAGTAATTACCAGATCGTCCCGCTCCCAAAGAAGACTCTTGACTGTCGACACGATCACCGGATCTGCGACCAGCGCAGGCAGAGGAGGTGGCACCATCACAGGCTGTTACAACACAAACGAAAATGCATCAAAAAAGGCATATACATAAAAATTAAAGAACAAAACTACAACATACCTGAAGATAGTGCCACCTCAGGAGTTTACTCCTCCCTAGGAGTAGACTCCTAGGGAGGAGCCTCGAGAGCGGAGTTGGGAATGGCCTGCACAAGGCAAAATAAGCAACAAAGCACCAAGACACATCAGATAAAATTGATCAATAAAATAAACAACCAACACATACATAAACTAAAACGCACGCTATACCTGACTCTTAGGGCATAGAGAAGTAGTTGTAGCCTCCCTCAGTAGAAGGTCCTCGGGTAGCTGACACTGAAGATAGTCAACATGATATTGCAGTTCCCTAAATAAAGAAGAACAAAATAACTCCGGAAAAGAAAACTTATCGAACGCTCTAACTCAGCACGAAGCTAGGCAACCCTCCGGACTAGAGGATGCCACTGTAGACGAGTCAACTACTGAAGTAGATCCGCTAGCAGTGGAAAGCTCCCCCCTTTGAAAGTATAACTGACAACAAGTACATTATAAATTATAAAAATGATAACACTAACGATTAACAAGACCGAATATAAACACTCACCAGTCTATCGATCTCTGAGCGTAAGCTAGCCTCCACCTCATGGCTAGCCTGCTGCTGACCCTAAAACAGCTCGATCAGCTATGCCTGGCGAGCTGCTGTATCCTCCCTCATCGCCTGAGAAATATATAAACACATTAACCCACCAAAATAAGACAAGTGAAACCTAATACAATTAAGATGCAACAAACTCACCAGAATACAATGGGTCTCCTCTAGTTGACCCCTCAAACCATCCTCCACTGCTCTGGCATCAGTGATAGAGGCTGCCAGTGACTGCAACATATCCTTCTCAGGAAGAAGGGCACTCCCCATCAGCTCCAACACTCCGCAGACTCTTAGGCTCAGCTGGCCTCGCTCTAGCTCGGCCACTCTCTCCCTCAGTGCTCCCACATAATTAGTCCCACCAAAGCTGAACGAGCTCTTCCCCTAGAAGGGGAATCGGGTAAAAAGTCAGCCGCGCAGCTCCTTGAACCATCTCTTGTAGGCTCGAGCATCTGCCTCATCCCGCGCTTCGGTCACCTCAGTCCGCCCAGTCCTATAATCTAAATACTGATCTAGCATCTTCTTCTTCGTCACTCATGCAAGAATCTTTGAGGGGACTCCTTGGCAGAGTCCCAACTGTCGTTTGACTCGAGAGAGGTGGATCCGCTCCACCATCTCAAAGCAGGGGACCCATATCTCTTGCTTGAAAAGTACCTGACCAGAGTATATCACAGCCTGGTCGAACCCCTCTCCATCCTCATAGGGTCTCCAAATGACCCGTGATAAAAAAAAATGAAATAAATATGTCAGTAAAACTGGAAACACCCAACGAAATAGAACTAACAAAATAAGGTATACACACACCTGACCGAGGTGCATATCCTCGAATAACCACCTCACGGTTTGGAGATCTATACTCCTCTGGTAACCCCCCATTAGCATCCACCACATATACATATGCGAAAACATGGGCATCATCCCTGGAGGGACCCTAGGGCAAAGAAATAGGAAATGATTATACGCCTAGAACTGTACAACATGAAACAGAACAACATCAATGAAACTCCTAAAGGGGGGACGACAAATACTAAGGACTTGTAAAAGAGAAACTAAGACCTCACCTACAGGAAAGGGATAAAGCCACTGATGGTAGCAACTCACCTCGCCCAACGGAATAGCTGCTCATAAAGATGGGCCAATGTAGCCGCACCCCTCACGCATACAGTGGGACTCGCTCCAAGTCCACGAGTAGCGGCAGAAACAACCTGGTAACAGATCCCTGGGTGGAAGAGGAAAATAGAACCCCTCTAAAGAAATGCATTAGGAAAGCCCTGATGACGCGATCAGCCTCCACCCCTGCCTCTAATATGGGGGCACAAGCCTCTAGCACCGTACGACGCTCCACATACATCACCGCGGACTTCGGATGACTTATCAGGGGAACAAACCCAACATCAAATGTATCGAAGAACCAAGTGGTCTGAATCAGTCTTGGCCCAAACCCACTGGAAGCATACTCGAGTCCAAAACACTCCATGCTCACCACCTGGTAATCCGATAGCATCTGCCTGGTCAGAGGCTCGCCCTCGAATTGCACTCCCGTCATGCAGAGCCAATCCTCTGGGGTCAACAACATCATCCCCATGGGGAAAAGTAGCGCCTGGTGCTCCTCCCTCCACCTCTCCATGTCGGGGTGGAAAGGTTTGAGCCATAGGATAGGCCCAAACCCAAAAGACGCAAGCCTTGCTTGCTGAAACGCAGGGAGAGCCCGATGCCATGCATGGGACTCGGCCCATGCGAAACTAATAAATAGGGAGAGGGGTTCCTAAACGTATGAGACAAATCATGAAAACATTAAACCACATAAGAACTAACAAAAATAAAATAATGGACAATAATACAAGCTACTGATAGTTGATCGATGATAGTGATAATAGTAAAACAACATTAAAATCACTTTCGACAATAATAATAAAATAATCATAAAAGGCGATAATAATAGCGGTAAGAACCTAATTAAGAATTGATGACCAACGTAAATGGTAATGAATAATAACAGACAATAGCAAACAGATAATATATGACAAGATAAAACAGTGACATAACAAAAACAGGACCTACAGCTATATACAGGCATGATGCATGAATGCACATGCAGTTCACAAACAAACGCAGGTTCTGCATAAAGTAAATGGGTTTTTATATCTTAGAAAAATCTATGTTATAACCTAAATGCCTAGGAAAATAAAGGGACTCTTATTTTCGAACACTTACCTGGTTCGCCGCGAACGCATCTGCCAGTGGGATTCGTATCGGACGCTCAACCCAAGGTGGAGCAGCATCATCAACACTCTCAGCAATAGGGGGACCTTAGCTATTAATCTTTGAATTATGCCACTTTCACCTCCTAACCTAGCCTTTAATAGACCTTTGAGCTATTAATAATTGATTTTTGAGTGTGTTTGCGTAGTAGCAATAAATTATAGCTTAGTGTAACAATCCATCTAATACATGCCAAGAAGAAAGGAATGAGAGTTAAGCATTGAGGCTGATGGAAAGACAGTGTTTAAACCATGGTGGTCCCCACCATGTGGGCTATTCAACATGCCCTGGACCCCTAGAAGTCTTATAGTGAAAGATGAGTGGGGCCCACACCTAGTGGAGTGCTATACCAGACTGTGTAAACTAGCAAAGAATCAGAACCGTGAGCTCGAGCAGCTCTGAAACTACTTCGAGCAGTTTAGAAGACTGTTGCAGCATCCACTCGAGCTATCTCAAGTAGATGCAAATTCAGAAACTCCAGCTCGAGAAGCCCTCGAGCACATCAATGCTACAGTAATACCATCTGTCGAGCAGTTCAGTAGCTACAATCTTGAAGGGTATTTTTGGAAGCTCCATCCACTCGAGCCTTCAAAAAATAGTTCAGCTACTCGAGATCCACTCGAGATTATTATTCTGAAGCTCCATCCACTCGAGGCACGGGTTCCAGCAGATATTTTTTGACTTGAAGGGTATTTTGGAACTTCTACAGCACATGGGACACCTGTCCAAGTGTGTTGTGCTTTTCCTAACTGTCAAGGGCAATGCTTAGTTGTAAATGAGCCACATCAGCAAGATCCTAACTAACTTTATTCCTCTCATCTTTGATTGGCCAATGCAAAAAGGCACTTTATGGATTACATATAAACCAAGTAAGCATTCAGAAAAAGTATCTGGAGCAAGGAGGATATTCTTGCCTTAGGTCATTTTTAGGGTTAGGTCATTTTTTTATTTTCTTCTTTCCTTAGCTCAACATGTTGAGCTAAATTTTTGTAATAGTTAGGGCTGAGATAAGCTATAAAAAGGGTTGTGTATTAGCATTATAAAGGGGCTGGAGTCTTACGGAGACTGCAGTCTTGAGGGCAAACCATTGTAAGTTCCTTTTTAAGCAATGAAAGTTATTTTTACTATTCCATTCAATCCGTCATGCTCTTGTGTTTATCATTTAGATCTTTATAGATTGTATGCGCCTATGGATGCATGTGCTTGTAGCCTTACAAACATAGTGGCTGCAGTGATTTTTTTGTTCTGGCTTTTAACCCCCGTGACTGGGGTATATCCATGGGATATCCTATGGCCATCCATCCATATCTCAGGGTTGAGTTGAATTGTTCTACCTTGCATTTGAGTTTGTAGCCAAATGAAGGACAGTTGCAGATCCAACTCTTACTCTGCTTTGCCATGTCTTTTTTAGTGAAAATCAGTCCCTAGCTATTTACTTCCCACATTTTTTGTTTGTTTTACGAAACCATTTCTCATCCTTCTCTAAACCCCCTTTCTTTTATTGCCATTTTTAGTTATTTTTATTTCTGTTTTAGTTTAGTTTTGTGACATCCAAAAACTCCCTCTCTTTGCCTTCCTTTCCTAGTTTAGGTTTAGAATTTCCAGATCTGTAACAGATCTGGAGATCCACTATCTACTATTACTAAAGTTTTTAGATCATTAATCCCTATGGGACAAACCCTTACTTATCTAAAACATTCTACAACTGCCCTGGATCTTACAGGACTGCGTGTTTATTTTGTTTTTGTATTGTATTCTATTTATTTTCTCTCTCTTTGATCTATTTTGCCATGCTTTATTTCCATTATATTTTTGTTCATTTTAACCATCTTTGTAATAAAAAGAACACAAACAAACAAAAATAACCAATAAGTTTTTGGTGCCGCTGCCAGGGACCATTGATCTAAATAGTAGATCTGAGTTTTTTTTTTATGTTTTCATTTAAACTTGTTTACCGCATTTTATCTGTTTAAATAAAGTACTGCTGTATTTTTGGGACTTGTGCAGATCTAGAGTAGTAGCAAATAGGGGAGCATACAGCTGCAGCTAGAGCAAAAATCTGTCTTAGTTTGCATCTCTTTCTCCCTTGCTAGAGTTTCATTTTGTGCTTTCTTTATTACAACAGTAGTGTGTAGTATTTGTTTCTTTTTGTTGTAAGTTTACTTTTTACTTGTTGTGTGTTGTATACTAGGTAAAGATCTCTTCATCCTGAGTTAGAACCTTTAAATCTTGAAATAGAGAGAGTCCTTAGACCTAGGCAAACAACACATACCACTATTGAAGTTATAGAGCCATTTGAGATGGGATAGCAACCTAGACCTCTGAGGAATTACTATGTATCAGAGGCATATTCATCCCCCTTTTGCATTCAATTCCCCACAACTCAGGGTAATTATGAGATTAAACCTCAAACCATTCAAACGTTGTCATCGTTTCATGGGTTAAGTAAAGAGGACCCTTACAAGCACATTGATGAGTTTCTTTTCTTGTGCACTCCATTTAAAATTGCTGACTTGGGAGATGAAGCCACTAAAATGAGGTTTTTTCCCTTTTCATTAAAGGATAAGGCTAGAAATTGGCTTAACATTCTCCCACCTATTAGCATAACATCTTCGAATGCCCTACAGTGTCAGTTTTTAGCTAAATTTTTTCTTATGAGCAAAACCAATCAGTTGAGAAAGAGCATCATTTCTTTTGCTTAGTTCCCAACTGAAGATTTTCATGAAGCCTGGGAAAGATTTAAGAAATTGCTAAGGCAGTGTCCACACTACCAAATTCCTAAGTGGTAGCTTGTTCAATATTTTTACTAGGGGATTGATTCCAAAAGTAGAGATATGGTGGATGCTTCATGTGGTAGCACTTATCTTAGCAAGACTGATGAAGAAGCTTGGGACTTTTTTGATATTATTAGTGAAAACTCTATGCAGTAAGAGACTTTATCAGGAAATGACAATGAGCCTGCTGCTAGAGTTGTAAGAGAGCCCACTTCTAAAGGGAAGTTGTATGAAGTAAATGTGTACAATGACCTAACAAAGAAAGTGGATAGTTTGTCTCAGAAATTTGATAAAGTGTTGAGTGTGTTGGAGCCTTAAATAGCTGCACAGGTTGGAGAGGCATGTCTGATATGCCAATCACACACACACTCATTATCAGACTGTCCATCTGCTGGTCAATATCCTGAGTTGGTAATGGAGCATGCTAATGTTGCCCAATCATATGGGCAGCCTGCTGCATATCCTTGAAAGAATCACCCTAATTTGAGGTGGAGACAGGATAATTTTCAGCAACCCCAGCAGCAGCAAGCATTGCCCTATAGACCACCCCAGCAGTATAATCAGGGTTATGTTCAAAGACAGCAATTTACTTAGCCTATGGCACGGCCAAATCAGTTGGCCCTGCCACCACCACAGACCAGAGCGCCCTCCTTTGAGGTGCAGGTTTTGTCCTTACTTTAAAATCTCAACTCCTTGCCACAGACTGTAAACTCCCACAGTCAGAGTATCAAAAAAATTAAAGACCAGCTGGTTCAAATTTCAAATACTTTGACTAAGAGAGAAGAGGATAGACTGCCAAGCCAGACAATGACCAACCCTAAGGGACAGTTTATGATTAGTGAAGGTTCCTCAACTCATGAGGAAGCTATGGCCATCACCACCTTGAGGAGTGGAAAAGTGGTGGATGACCAAGTAGGCTGTGAGGCAAAGAAGAGTGAAGAAGGAGAAAACTCAATTCTTGTTGTTGAGCAATAGGAGGAAAATAATGGGGCTGCTGTTGAGCCCCAACAGTTGGAAAAAATTAAAAAAACTAAATGTAGTGATGTTGATGTTGGGCTAGTAGTTGAGGTACTAGCAATACTTCATCTGCCGTTTCCTCAAGCTTTCAATGGACCTTCTCCTTTTGATAAGGGGAATGCCAGAATGGAGGAGATGATGGATACATTCAAGCAGGTAAAAATTAATTTACCTTTGCTTGATGCCATCAGGCAGGTCCCAGCCTATGCAGAGTTCCTTAAGGACTTGCGCACTCAAAAGAGAAAAGCGAGGATCCATTTGTCCAAGAAAATGTTTACAACTGAAAAAGTAAAATCTATTTTATCCATAGCTACATCAGCTAAACTTCAAGACCCAAGGGTACCTACCATCCCCTGCATCATAGGTGACCACACTATAGGAAGGACTCTCTTGGATTTGGGAGCTAGTGTCAATCTGTTGCCATACTCAGTGTATGAGAAGCTAGGTTTGGGAGAGCTAAAGCCCACACCTGTGAGTTGGTACGAGCTTTTTCTGGGTTCCTTTTGGTCCCCAAAATTAGTGGCCCAATTCAGTCCCAAGTGGACTCTTGTGATGGGTGGTGGAGTGATTGTTTAGAAAATAATAAGTACTAAGATTGAAGAGGTAAATTCATGATAAAAATACCTGGTTCATTGCGATGGCTAGTTGTAGATATTTATCGATGGTGCAACACGTCATTGATCACGCTTGTGAGGAGGTGAGGGCTTCTTCTTTATTGAATCGTCGGCCTGCCAACATCAGCAGCACTGGGTCGCTAGAATGTCTAGATAACCTATTCTCCTCTTGTTGTGTTGATTAATTAAGTTTCCTGATTCTACTGGGAGTCTAATTATGTGTAGGATTCCTAGTACTATCCTGACTCTAACTATTCTTTTGGTCTTTTGCTTTTAGTTTGAGTAACTCTGCTAATTATATTTGACTAATCTGAATTTCCTAATTCCGTTATGCGTCTAGTTATTCCTAATGTCTTACTTCTACTAAGATCCAATTACTTTATGTGTTCTAATTCTGTTAGGTGTTTAATTAATTTCAAGTATCCTAATTCTATTAGGAGTCTAATTAATTGTGAGATGCCTAGTACTACTCTAACTTTAGTTGTTTTTGGTCTTCTTGCTTTTAATCCTAGTCTAAGTCTAATTAATATCTTAATCTAATTGAGTCTCCTAATCCTACTAGGAGTCTTATTAATTTCAGTGTCCTAATCTTATTAGATATCTAATCAATGGAGTCTCCTAATACTATTAGGAGTGCAAATATGTTAATTCTACAGAGCCTAATTAGGAGTGTACTAATTCTATTGAAACTCTAATTAATTAAAAATATACTAATTCTATTAAAACTCTAATTAAAGTAAATGTACTAATTTTACTAGAAATCTAAGAAAAGGGGTTTTGATCCGCTATGCTAAGGAGGATCAGCCTCGTTCCCGGGTACCCTCCGTAAGCTCCCTTGGGCAAATCAGGTGGCTAAGATTAAAGAAAACTGAATTTTAATTATAAGACAATATTTTTGGATTTGAAAAGGCAATAATCTTTGGATAACAATTATGGATTAATAAATTGAGATTTAAAATCTAGAACTATAAGGAATCAGTAAATTAGGACTAGAACCTAAAATTTAAAGACTGAAATTTGGACTGAAATAAAAAAATCAGACCGTATGATTAAGGACTGGTTCTAGAAAACTAAGAACTAGAACCAGAGATTAATGATAAGACTGAAACTTGAGATAAGATTTTAAAATAGTGAACAGAATTAAGGACTGGTTCTAAAAACTAAGAATTAGAACTAGAGATTAGAATACGAATTTAAAAGGGTGTTACGGCCTAAGACTGAAAATTAAAAAAAACAAACTAATAGTTAAAATCTGAGATCTAAGTCTGAAAATTAAGAACTAGAACTGAAAATTAAAAACTAGAAGAAAAAAAAATATGCCTAAGGCCGGGGTCTATAGAGAGGAATCTCAAAATCCTAAGCTTGAAGGCAGGGAACTCGAAACTCGAATCTCAATGTCATTGTTATTTTTTTTGAGTCGCGGTAAGGGGGTCTATTTATAGGTATTTTACTAATTACACACCCTGTGGGGTGCATGTAATTAGTCGTTCAACTTCTATTACACGCCCTATCCGGGGTGCGTAATTGAGTTTTGCGCCCTATATCAAGCGCTTCCCCACTTTGAGTCCATGATCGACTCAGTGAGTAATCGACTGACTGGCTCAGTTGGGGTGTCTCGATCCTAGTCTGATTAGACTAATTCTGAGCCTGAGGTAGAACGCACAATCTGATTAAATGCCATACTAACTGCATTTAATCATGGATTTTTGGCAGTCTTAAGAATTAGAGACTAGGTCTGAAATAGCCCAATTGAGCTCCGGTGATGGGATGCTTAATCCAATTGCGTGCGCTTGTTGGGACATGCAATATGGTCTCGAGGTGGTCGGAAGAGGGGAAGTTTGGTCTGACAGTACTGATTGAGCACTGGTGGTGTGGCGTTCAATCAAATTGCGCGCTTGGCTCAATGTGCGTAATTCAGGATTATCCCGAGTCTGGGTCAGGTATGAGGCGTAAGTCTATTATTTCAGCCTGCATTTCGACTATATGCTATTGTTTCAGTATATAGTCCCCGCCCCTAGGGTTATGGGATCTGAGCCACAAAGCTATTGTTTCAGCCTCTGTCCAGCCATATACTATTGTTTCAGTATATGGTCCCTACCTTTATGGGATCTGAGCCATAAAGCTATTATTTCAACCTGTGTTCAGCCATATACTATTGTTTCAGTATATGGTCCCTACCTTTATGGGATCTAAGCCACAAAGCTATTATTTTAGCCTGTGTTTAGCCATATACTATTATTTCAGTATATCGTCCCCATGTTAGGGTTTTAAAACCCTCGGAGAAGGTAAGTCCATTCTGAAGAGTTACAGTCAAGGTCAAAGGTTGATCGAATAAACTTATATACTCCGAGAGGGAAAAATGGGGGTGTCTACAGATGCCCCTCTTCGGTGCGCTCTTGCGAAGTAAGAGCACGTTAAAGAAGTAGACACCCCTCTCCTGAGGGTGCCTTCTCGTTCTTCTTGGGAAATCACAAATGTAAATTAGGGATCGCTGACATGACATGCTTAGCTTTCTTATATATCAGCATAAGCTAAAATGGAGCTTTCAGGGGCCCAGTGGTAGCTGTCGAAAGGCAGATTCTTGGTCGTAGATGGAGGAGGGCATCCCACCGCATATTGTGACTTGCTGTGAATAACAGTCAACAAGGGAAGTCAGCGTATCCTAATCCGCGGGTGCAAGGGGCATCCCGTGGCATAGCATGACCTAGTGCGAGTGACAGTCAAACGGAAAGGAGAATTATCAGATCCCAATCTGTGAGTGCAAGGGGCATCCCGTCGCATGTCATGACCTGCTGCAAGGGGCAGTCAAATAGAGGGAAATGATGCAGTCGAGGTATCGGGGGGCATCATACGAATGCCCATAGACAAGGTCCGAAGACCAATAATAAAATAAAATGTCATGTAATGGCAAAGGCTTTCACAAATCATGTCAGACCGGGCGCATCATTGCTCACACTAATGGTGCGTCAGGTGTCTCTTTCCAGTGGACTTTTGTGATTTCTCAAAGTTGAATATATTCATTATTCAATTTCCCAGGGGAATGAACAGATCAGGGCAATAAGTGAATTTCGACTGATAGGAGTCTATGTATTTATTTTTATTTATTCGTTAATCTTTTTGGAAATATTTGTTCATTTTTTTTTAAAAAATTTTCTGAAAGTTTGAGGATTTAACTTAAGATCAATTTCGGTGGTAAAACTATGAAAAATGCAGCTTCTGAGACATTGTTGAGCAAATCCACCGTTACGAGATTTATGGACCCGACCGTTTGCGTGGTTGTCAAGATGACACTTGGTATGCCAGATGCTCCGTCTAGCCTTCTCGACGAATACTGATGATGGTCATGTATGGGAAGACTACAGTGATTCACGAGTCGAGAGAGATGGGTTTTGAAGACATTTGACTTAATCATAGCTAACTATATTTTATAAGGAATATTGAGTAATTAAAAAGGGGGTGATATTCCCCTGGTCGGGGAGGAAGGCCCTTGCATTGCTTGCGATGGGACTTGATCGACTGTCATAGTGATGTTGCGATGGGACATTAGAGGGTTTCCTCTCTTTACTTCACTTTTGCTGCAACGGAACTTGACGGTCATCAATGTGAGGAAGGGTCTTAGGAATATGAAATCCATGGTGAGACATGGTGGTTCTCCCCTTATGGTCGTTGTTGACAAGTGAAAAATACCAATTTTCACCCCTGAACTTGAGTCTTGATAGACCTTTGAGAGAACTAAATAAGTGTTTTAAGTGCTTATGTTGCAGCTAACAATAAAGACAGGCTTAACCATAAAAGCAGCTTAAAAGTGCCAATAAGATGACAATCCATGTCAATCCAAAGGAAGAAAGTGAAGAAACAACCTCATCAGCTGTTGAAAGGTCTGAATAGAAGAAGCAAAGACCTGGAAGAGAAGTATGGAACAATTCGAACAGAAAAATGCACTACAAAGTCCTTTTCGCAAAGAACCTGTACTTTTCGCAAAGAACCTGAAACTCTGCGAAAAGGAATAAAACTCCAGGCGTAGCATTCGAAGAGCATCTGGCTCAAGAGAGATTGAACTTTAAAGAAGAAAACACAATTCAAGCAGAACGAACATTGCGAAAAGAGCTTTAGAGTCACAACACTTTGCGAAAAGGCCCTAAGGCGTGTGAAGAGGCATTACGGAGATTCGCAGCTTTAACAAGGGCAATTCGATGTCTGTTACTGCGTCCCAATGCATTTTAAAACCTAGGGACATTCCAGAGGGTTCTAAGCATGAAGCGAAGGAATATTCCACCCCGTGAGCACCTAAAGAGGAATAACTTGGCGGGAACTTCTAGAAATTCTAACAAACTTTCAAAATGCATAATGAATTGATGCCTTTTTCACTGATTGGTGAACGGATCGAGGAATTGATTGGCGAAGTCTGGATCCCGTGCTCGACTACCATTGGTCAATCTGAGATCGAGAACCTACGATTGGTTGATACACATCCGAGTTGGACCGGAAAGCTATAAATAGACGAAGCATTTGCCCAATTGGGGCATCCAGTTTTGAGTTTCATTTCTAATCCCCATTTCCCGGCCAGACTTGTCTCGCAATCCTTATAATAGCCTACTTTGTACTTGCATTTGAGAGTCGTGAGATCTGCTTTGTAACTCAAAGGGAGTTTTCATCCAAGATCGCAAATCCGAGAGGCATTAAGCGTGCTCGTAAATTGTAAGGATGAATTTTAAAAGGTTCTTGTAAACTATGCATTCTCCATTGGACTCATGTCAAGGGTCCCTCCGATCTCCTCAAGACATTAGACTCCTTTAGATTCATTATTTTGCATGCAATTTCCTTGATTCATTAATCCCGTGAGAATTAGTGTTTGTAACCTAGTCTCTTACAAGATTTGTAGTGATGTTTCTTGTTACGAATTGAGGATTTGGATTAAAGACTATTGGATGGTTTGTGGCCATTAAAGTGGATGACCATAGCCATAAGTGTAAGCCTAATCCTTGAATTAGATTTATCTCTTACATCGTGCTTGTAGCCGATGAAGATTGAATCACCTCTGTTGAGCATGATTATTCTCATTAGATTTCAAAGACCAAATCAGATTTAGATATTACTTCTCCATCTTTGTTTCAATCATTCCCCCAACTCGGATCTGGATCATTTAGTTTAAATTTTTCTTTGTTTTTAATTAGTTAAACGTGACAAATTCAAACCTCTCATCTTATCAGTTTTCTAGATAGGATAAGAAGCCAGATCTGGTAGCTCAGATCTGGAGGTTTATCTTACATTTTAGACAAATTCTCTGTGGACGATCTTTCACTCACTTACTTTTAAAACTTGCTACAATTGGCCCTGATCTTGCAGGCTAATTCTCTTCTAACTGTGCTGATATTTCTTTATTTTTTTTATATATAGTCTAGAGCCAATGTAATTTAGCAGCTATAAATCTGTTTTCAAAACACACATAAATCAAGCACACTAAGAAGCAACAACAGTTGTGTGGTGAGGTAGGTCCTGCTAGTTGAAGGCGCGGTGGGACATAAGGGGATTCTGGTGAGATGTCCGTGCTAAGACGGGATGTGGTAGGATGTCAGAGATTTCTCCGTCCTTATGTTTCTGCTGTAATGGCGTCTAGTGACTATTGCATGGTGAAGCATTCGGGGATTAGGCTCCTTGCTTATGCGACGGGGCATGATCGAGCCTTCCCTCAATTTGGTTACGTAATGGGGCTCCGGGGATTAGGCTCCCTGCTTACGGGAAGGGACATGGTTTGGGTCTTCCCTTCTCGATTGTGTATTGTGACGGGGTTTGTATGAGTGTTTTGGGTAATAGTTTCATGAGAGAACGGGTTTGCAAGATGCTTGAGCTGTGGTGGCATTACAATGGGACATGCGCGACATCGTCGATTCCTTAGTTGTTCCAATTTCGTGATAAGACAATGATGGTGTTTCTTCTTTTGGTAGATCTTAGGTTATATGAGATCATGTTGTGGTTGCATCGCGACGAGACGTGTTTCTGAGTGTGCGGTGAAGGGTTGGTCTAGTGACTTCTTGACTGTCGCGATGGGGCAATGATGAGGTTTTGGGATCGCGACGGGACTTGCCTTCGGTCTTGGTGATGTGGTAAGATTCATCGTCGCGGTAGGGTATGGTCAATTTATGCTGATATGTCTAGCTACGATGGGACATGAAGATGATCAGTGTCTCTCTCATTCTCTCTTTTTTTTTGAATAGCTTGGGAGGTAACGTGATGGGACAGAAGAGAAGGAGGGATTCTGATCGTAATGGGATGTGCAAGTTATCAAAGGGGTTAATTTGGCTGCGATGGGGCTTTTGAGAGAATATACTCATCTCTGGTCGGTGCATGACGGGTTAGGGGGATTAGGTGTACATCATATTGCGATGGGGTATGCTTATTTTGTCAGTGGCATACGTTGTAGTTGAGGATTACATGCATGATTCAAGGCGTTGAATTGATTTTGAGGTCTTAAGGTGTCAATTAAGCGTTTGGGTTCATGCGCGTATTATATTCGCGTGCTTCTGGCATTGCGCATGATTAAATATGTCATCGGGCTGGTAAAGTGGCAGTGTTCGGGCATTAATCTAGATTCCGCGCATGGGTACTAACATGTAATCCAATTAAGCGGCTAGGCAGTTGCGTGTAATTGGAGCATCACCGGGTCACTATGCTGGTGACCCTTCGGATTCCACATAGTTTATGGGGCGTGTAATGAGATTAAGCGTCCTGTATTGGGCACGTGATTGGAGCATCACACTGATGGCGCGGGCGAAAGTTTTATTATGTGTATCTTGTGGTGTGCGTGATTTGGTTTCCGCACAGATTGCTTGGCGCATGACCTAATTGCGTGCTGGGATCTGGGCGTGCGATTGAGTCTGTACTCTATATAAGCAAAGGGGTTTTCATTTTCTTTGTATCCTTCAATTTAGTCTCAAATTTTACCTTCTTTGATTTCTTTACACTCGGGTATCCGTGTTTCTATGATATTGTGAGATACAATCGTCCATTCGGGATGTCGTTTCTTTCGATGTTCATCGTTTCACGTATTCTTTGACCTAAGGTGGTGCTTGGTGATGGTATAACTTTGAGAATGGGCGGTATTGGGAAAGAGGAGGTTATCCTTCACATCGATCCCTTTTAAGGAGCAGTGAAGGTAGCATCGAGGAGGTGGCGACGGAGGAGGTGAAGATGGCAGAAGAGGAGGTGTTACAAGTGGAGGGATGCGTTCCCCAACCAATCCTCCCTGAAGCCTCTGATTGGATGCTCCAAGTTAGGTGTTGCTCCTCTCATGGTCTTCGTCTTAGGTTTAGTTTTCATTTTTGATTGTAGATTAGGTATTTCGGTTTTCATTTTGGGTTGTAATTCAGGAGGTATGCCTCTAGTGGCACTTGTAAAAAAAAAACTTTTGTTAAATGAATGAAGAGATGTTTATTGTATTGGTTTTTGGTGAATGGGCATTATTTAATTTTTAGGCTTGAGAAGTCTTGATTTTTATCATGATGAGGGCATGAGTCTCATGTTTAGAGTTTAAAATTTGTTTTGGTCTTACGTTTGGTTACTTGTTAGAAATGTGTGAATTTGGAGTTTGATTTTAGGATTTTTAGATGAGTGTTAGATGTTTTGATCTCATTAGTCTATCTACTTCAAGGTGGATTTGTGTTTCTTGTAGGGTGAGTGTTTCGCATTAGTTGGTTCATCTATATTTGTCATGGATTGTAGCCTTTTAAGGGGGGGCATGTGTCTGGCTTTAGATTGAATCAAGTGGAGGGTGCTCATAAGTGTGGCACTTGTCATCCTGTGCTGAAAGGGGTATAAGTTTATAAATAGGGTCTAGGGTTTTTTATTTATTTTGCATCTCATTGAAGATTTTTAGGGGCATTTTTTTCTTTTTTTCTTTTAGTTTATTCTTATTTTTGTTAATGTATTTTCTTTCTATTTACTTTGTATCTCGGGTACTGGACCCTAAGGAAATTGTAATTTTTTTTTTAAATGGATGGAATTGGGAATGTGGGGTCGTAGTCGGATTGCTTTCATGCTAAGGGAAGAGATGAAAGAAAAGAAGGCAGCAGGAAGAAAACCAAGGGAAAGTGTTGGGTCAGAGTTCTCGTGACCGACACCAATTTCTCCTTGGTAGGTTTTGTGGATTGACTTTTTGTTAGCTCTCCCTGTTATGCTTTCTAGGGTAGGCTTCCATATGTGGATCCCGCAGATCCTGGGTGACTTTCCATGAGCCACTCTTTCTTTCCTACCGACTCAGGAGGAGAAGGTGAGATTCTTGTTGGAATTCGTTCAGGGTGTGCTTCTTCTCCAGGCCTCTCCAAGATCTCTTCTTCCACGAATAAATCCAGATTCGGGCATGGCCTGAAGGTGCTGGTTTTAGATTTCCTGTTTTAAATTATGTATTCAGAGGGTATGCCCTCGGTGTGTTTTATAATGGTTTTATTTATTTATGATTACTCATATTTTTGTACAATTTTGGTTTGGTTTAGTTTTAGTTCACTTTGTTTAGGTGTGTTATTTATTTATTATTTTTTTGTGTTTGGGTTGATTCGGTTTATTTTTTTGCTTACTTTGGGGTGTGTTGGGAACATTTATTTGGGTTTAGTTTAGTTTGGTCTAAGCAAGTAATTCCCTCTGGGGATGTTGGGGGGCATTTTTTTTATTTTTCGGAGTGTATATTTTCTAAGTTTAAAGTATGTTTTTTTTCTTTTTAGACTCGTCCTAGCAAGGCCGTAGTTTGGGGTCAGTAACCAGTGTGTAAAATGGCCTTATTTTAGCCTTTAAATATGCTATTTTGGGTATTCATTTTTGTGCTTCACCTGGGGAATTACGCGCTTAACACTGGGCGTATAACTAAATTGAGCGCCGGCATAGCCGCGCGTGTTTGAGGAGTCTAGGGGATTATTATGCGTCGGTAAGATGTCGTGTAATCAAATTACACGCGCGTTCTGATACGCAGGATTGGGGCGACACCTGGTCACTGTGCTAGTGACCTTTGGGATTTACACGCAATGTTGCAGGTGCATGATATAATTACGTGTGTGGTCTACGGCGTGCAAGCAGGGCGTTGGGTTATTTTGAGCAGGCGACTAATAGATTACGCGCTCTAAGAGAACCGTGTAATGGGAATTTAGTGAGAGGGTTTTGATGCGCAATTTCATTGTGCGCCCTAAGCGAGGCGCGTGATTTAACCACGCTCTATATATACCTAGAAAGCATTCATTCTTCCCGCACTATCCATTTTTTTCTTTGATTCTCTGTTTCCTTGTCTTCTCGTGCTCTAATTTTCGTGTTTTTGTGATATCTTGCAATCCAACTATCCATTTTGGGTGTCGTTTCTTGTGTTCTTTCTAGTTTCTTGAATTGTTACTTCTGAGATGGAGTTCGGGGGTAGTGATCAGTTCCACGGGACTATTTCAGAGGTTGAGCAGATGCTAGCAGCAGAGATTGGTGACTCTTTCGATGCTCGGACCGGCGCTGGTGTCGTGGAGGAGGATGTTGGGGTGGTAGTGAGAGAGGAGGTATTGATGAGATGGTGGTCAGGGAGGAGGTATCTACGATTGGTGAGGGTAGAGTGGATGACGGTGCTGAGGGTCAGGACGGGAGGTGCATCCCATTGGAGGAGTTCTTTGTGCAATACCAGGTAGGTGCCAGTGACCAAGAGTCCTTTTATTTATTAGGCTTTTAGGTTATAACGTACGCTTCCTAGGATCTGAAAACCCTTTTATTTATGTCGTACTTACACTTGCTATTGGTTGTGTACATCCATGCATAATGACTGTATCTAGTTCTACGCCGTGTCTAAATTATTGATTTATAGCGCTTTAATTGTATTTTCCATAAATTATCATGGTGGTTTTCCTTTCATTGCTTAGTGTTGTTGTAGGTGCTAGTCTTATGTTATTTCTTCCTTTTCTCTATGCTTTATCGTTTGGTAGGAGCCTCCGCAGCTGACTAATAGCTCATAATGGTCTGAGTCTCATACGTGGTATCGTGCCTTGCCTGAGTTCCAGCGGGCATGGCTGGCGTTTTTTGGGTTTGGGTCGATCCTAGAGTTGGACCCCTTTCAGGTTGATCGTGGTCTGATCGCTACGATCCTGGAGAGGTGGAGGGAGGAGCAGTAGGCATTGCACTTCCCATTTGGGATGATACTACCGACCCCAGAGGATTGGGTCCGCATCACGGGGCTTTGATTCGAGGGGAGCCAATTATGGGATAGATGGCTGGAGATTATCTGAGGGTATGTGAGGAGATCCTCGAGGTTACCTATCGGTCGGGTGGCTTGGGGCCGGGGATGGTCCAAGTCAGAAGGTTTTTTGACACTTTTGCCAGCGGGTTCATCCCTCCGAGGCATCGTTCAGACCAGAGGGGGCTATTCGAGGCATGTTGTGTGGCGATGGCATGCCAAGAGCCTACGATTGAGCCGAGGTTAGTGCGGATCGAGTGCTGTCGGCCTTTTTGATGCACTTCTTTGGTGTGGTGCTCTTTTGTTCATCGACTCGGGGGTGTGTTATCAGGTTGTTTTTTAGACTTCTTGGGGATCTAAATCGAGTCCCTACTTATGCTTAGGGTGTGGACGCGTTGGCGCATGTGTATGAGCAGCTTTATCATCGAGGGTGAGGTGTTGCGACGATTAGAGGTTTCCTTCCTTTTCTTCAAGTAGGTTTCAGTTAATCTTGGTGTTATAATATCTCTATTGTCTAGTCTTTCATTGTAGTGATATTTTTTTGTGTTTGGGCATTTTGTGTGTTCTAGTTTTGGGCGTATGATCATTTTGCCTTCCTTCACCCATGTGTTCCGGCGGAGGTTACTTTCACATTCTGGCGGATGCATGTGTGGAGGATAGCATTGGGGCGTCGACGTTGGTCTTCGGATCTTCAGACTGTGCGTGGTCTTTTTGAGGACATTCATGAGGGGTAGGTATATATCATCATGTACACATTTTTGTTTGGTTTTGCTTTGGGTTTTAAGCTCTAAGACTTTACTGATGGGTTGGGTTGCTTGTTTGGTTGTAGGTGATTTGGAGGCCGTACGTGATCAAGGAGGACGCTGCTTTGCTAGTGATAGGATCTAGTCAGCCTTTCTTTGATGTGGACATCTGGGTTCATTGCTTTGAGAAGGTGGAGCGAATCCACCTATCCCGAGTGACACGTCAGTTGGGACTTCGACAGGGTGTCCCTCCTGAGATTCGCCATAGGGTGGCGAAGAGGATGACCAGTGCCCCTGGGTAGGGACTTCACGAGATGCATGGTGATTCAAATGGGTAATTTTAAAGCCGGAGGGACTAGGGTGATGGGGGCGCATGATGAGGCGGATGCTAGGGAGTTTGTTATATGGTTAGGGCGTTGGGCGGTGGGTGCCTCTTCACTCGCCCCTTCCATAGCAGCGGCTCTTTTGCAGTCGATGGACCTGAGTCAGCGTCGGCATTGAGGGAGAGATTTGCCACACTAGAGCAAGGACATCTTACGGTGGGTGTTCGCAGAGTGTTAAATGCCCTTCATAGGGAGATGGAGCAGACGGGGTGTGCTCCTCGTCCTGATGAAGAGATGTTGTGTTCCCTAGCTACCTCGATCGCTCAGGCTAGGGCAGCAGAGGATGAGCTGAGGGTTCAGCTAGCGGAGACTTGGTGACTCCTGGTGAGTTAGTTTGGTTTGCTAGTTGTTTGCACTATGTCGATTTAATTTCTGGTTGTTCTAACGTGGTTCTCCTATTTCATTTTCTTCTATTAGTCCGAGAGGGAGGTTGAGGTTGCCAGTCATGCGATGATGGTTTAGTTGTTACGCGGTCAACAGCAGGCTTGCCGGAGGTAGAGGCTAGTCTGCGATCTGAGATTGATCGATTGGTAAGTGTCTACCTTGCTTTATCGGTTGTTGATATTTTATTGATTCTTATTAGGTCTGGTGTCTTTGTTAATGTTTGCAGAGGGCAAAGCTTTCTATCGGTGGGGCTTCTGCTCACACATTCGATCCGTCTTTAGCTACTTCTTCCAGTCGAGAGGATCCGACGATGGCTCAGCTTCCTGCCGAGTTAGAGCACTGGGTGAGTTCCTTTAATCTCCTGAATTGTTTAACTTTATGTGGTTTTGGTAATTTGTTAGTGTCGAGTGTTATGTTTTATTTTGTTTGATAGTTTACAAATACAATGTGTTATTTCAGCGTCAGGTCACCGAGGACCTTCGGATGAGGGAGGTGACTGCTGCCTCTCTACACCCTGAGAGCCAGGTATGGTTTTTTTAGTTCAATGTAATTCAATTTAGATTATTTTACTCATTTTGTTCTGACTATCTTATGTTGTTTTTTTTGGCTTTTGTGCAGGTCATACCGGACTCCACTCCAGAGGTTCCCCCTCATGGGTTTGCTCCTACTCCTTCTCAGGTGTGTCTTAGTTAGCGTATTTATTTGTGATTGCTCATTAGGGGTTTGGTCATCTGTTGCGTTTATTATTCCGCGTTGCAGCCATCCACATTTGCTATCCCTTCAGTGCCATCGACTCATTTGATGACTGTCGCGACTATCGAGCATCTCCTTGGGGAGAGGGTGGATCTGGTATACTTCTCTCTCTTTGACTTTTCCTTGTTTTACTGATGTATTGGTCTTCTTACTTGATGTGGACGTGCAGGTTCGGTAGCTTGAGGAGTCATGTCTGGAGGTAGCACGGGCATGTGCTACTCCAGGGGCGAGGCGGATCCTTGGTGACACGCACAGCCTTGAGGACCTACTGGTAGATCTGATCGTCACACAGGGGAATCAAACCAAGGCATTGAACCCCGCCAGATGACGCGAGCAGAGATGAAAGCAACCATAGATAGACTACAGTACCGTTTGATGAGGAGTGAGAGGGGGATGCATGTTAATCTCTGAAATGTACCACTTTTCACCCCTTAACATGAGCTTTAATAGACTTATGAGTGGACCAATAAATGCTTGTTGAGTATGTCTTGTAGATAGCAATAAAAAGCAATCATTGTGTAGAAATCCATCTCTCAATACAGTTCAGACCCAACAGTGGCTCACTTAGAGCATGCAGCAATAACAAAGCAGTGTTGAAGGAGTGAAAACAGGCTGAAAACAACCTATCGAGAGGTTACTGGAACCTATCGATAGGATCTGAAGGCTGAGAGAAGGAAGAAGTCATGAGGATGGGAGAATTCGATAGGATCCTAGAACTTATCGCGCAATCGGAAACAAGAAGGGAGCATCCTATCGACAGGTTGCCAAAGCTTGAAGAGAACTTATCGATAGGGTTTTAAAACCTGTCGCGCTAAGGACACCTATCGAGAACCTATCGAAAAGTTGAGAACCTATCGACAGGAGCTATAAGCAAACCTATCGAAAAGTTGAGAACCTATCGACAGGAGCTAGAAGCAAACCTATCGAAATGTAATGTGCAGAGATCAAACTATTGAAAGGAGCCCCCAACCTGTCGAACACACAAGATGAAGGCTGCGAATGCTGGAGCTTTATTCTTAGCCCAACCTATCGGAACCTATCGAAAGGATCCTGAATCCTAGCTAAAGGAACAAAAGGTCAGTTTGGAACTTGTCGAAAGCCTCAGGAACCTATCGAAATCGACTAAAAGACTTCTCAGAAAAGATGTTGTGCACACACTGCAAGTTGGTGACCTGCTACATGCAATCCAAGGCACTCTGGTGACTGGCATAAAGTCTCTAAAAGTGCCTTGGGAAACCCTAACCGACCCACGTGCTCTCTCCCAACTCTAACTAACTGAAAGAGTCTTCTAGAAGGGGAATAAATGAGGGAATAACAGAATGATTCTAGAAGCTATAATTGGCGGGAAAATGGATCTGAGGTAGAGGAGGAAAGCTATAAAAGGAAGGGAAGCTGCTAGAAAAAGGGGATCAATTGTGGAGATCAGAGCTTGCATCGAAATTCTCTATTCTTCCTTTTAGCCCAACCATGGTTGGCTAATTTCTTTGGAGCAGCAAGGAGTGAGGTTGGATCTGTAATTGGGGAGAGTTGAGAATATTATTAAGGGCCAGATGATGCAGAGACTACAAATCTTAGAGCATTTCATTGTATAATGATTTTATTTCAATGTAATGTTGGTTTAATTGTTGTAATTAGATCCATATTTTGTCTGGTTTCATTTGGTGCTTGATCGGATTTCTGTAGATGGGAATAGCTCACCCACTTAACTGGTAGACCTCTTGGATACCATTTGATCTCCCTAGATCTGATGTTCCTACAATTGCCTGTGTCTGTGGCCTGGCAGTTGCAGCATTTGTAGTGAGTATACTGTTCTGATGGAAGCTTGAGAATGGAGAATTGAAGTGGACAGATCATAGCCTTAAGATCAATCTAAATCTCTGGCTTAGATCCGATCCTTTTACCCTGCAGCTGTGCTTATAGCCAGATGAGGGATTGATGCATTCTGAATTCTTTGTGTGACACTGTCAGCTCAATCCAATTGCGGTAAGACCAAACTCCAAGTTGCTTCCCTCCATTTTCTGTTTTTAATTTCACCAAAAAAAAATTCCCCTCACTTGTAAGATCTGAACTTTGGATTTAATCTCAATTCATTTTTGCATTTAATTGTGTTTCTATAGTGACAACCCCTTAAAACCTCTCCTCTCTCTGTTGCTATTTTAGTATTAGGCAGGGTGCCAGATCTGCCTTAGATCTGGAGATTTACTTAATTTTCAGCTCACATTTCCCTGTGGACATACCCTTATGCTTTAAAACATGCTACAACAGGCCTTGAACACTTGCAGGTCTGTATGTCTACTTGCCTTGGTGTGTGCAACTAATAGATCCTTTAATTGTGTGATTTTAAACCCTTTTTTAAACTCAAGGTAAGTGGCCAACAAGTTTTTGGTGCCGCTGTCGGGGATTTGTGTGCTTAAAATTGGTAGATCTAAGTTTGTTTTAGTATAGATTGTTGATCTCTAATAGACTGTTTAGTTTTTTCACTAACTACTTTTGAAAGTTTTTTGCTGTTTTGGAATAGTTTTTGTTGTTTTTAATAGATTGGAAGCTGTGTCTAAGGAGGAGCATTGTGCTAGAGGTTGTGCTAAAGTTTTCATCCCCCTACTCCTTATATTTTTCTGATCTGTGGATTTGTAGATTTATTAGTTAATTGTGCTTGTTCCTAATTGTTGTGTTAAATTTTCTCTGCATTGTGTGTATTAAGATTGTGAGTGGTGTATGTTTGGAAGGAGAACTCTCAACCCTCAGATTGTTCCATTAAATCCAGAGGTTGAAAGAATTCTTAGGTCTAAACAAATCTCACCCACATCTGTTGCATCCGAATTTGCTGAAATTGGTGAGCAACCTAGAACCTTGAAGGAATTCAATGCACCAGGGGTTTACAATTCTCCCTTCTGCATTCAATTCCCTGCTGTTCAAGGGAACTATGAGATCAAGTCCTCCATAATCCAACTGCTACCCTCATTCCATGGCCTGACCAAAGAAGACCCATATAAGCACATTGATAAATTTCTAAGACTGTGTACATTCAATATAATAGGTTTGGGGGAGGAAGCAACCAGGATGAGACTTTTTCCTTTTTCATTAAAGGATAGAGCCAGGACTTGATTGTCAATGCTCCCACATAATAGTATTCAGTCCTGGAGTGATCTTCAATGTCAGTTTTTGGCCAAGTTTTTCCCCATGTCCAAGACAAGCCAGTTGAGGAAGGGCATTATCTCATTTGCTCAAGACCCAACTGAGGATTTTCATCAAGCATAGGAGAGATTCAAAGAACTCCTGAAGAAATGCCCTCATAATCAATTCCCTAAATGACAGCTTGTACAAAGTTTCTATCAGGGAATTGATTTTAAAAGCAGAGATATGGTAGATGCCTCTTGTGGTGGTACTTACCTTCACAAAACTGCTGAGGAGGCTTGGGAGTTGTTCGACATCATCAGTGAGAACTTCATGCATAGAGAGACATTGTCCAGGGACTTGGAAATTCCTAGAATGGTGAAAGAAAATACCATAAGAGGAAAGATGTATGAGGTGAGCGGGCACAATGATTTGGAAAGGAAAGTGGATAGTCTGAGCCAGAAGTTTGATAAGCTCATGGGAGCAATGCAGTCACCCATGGCTGCTAAAGTGGAGGAGGCATGTGTTATATGCCAGTCCCCCACTCACTCCCTTGAGGAATGCCCCTCAACTATTCAATTTCCACATTTAGTGATGGAGCATGTGGCTGCCACTCAGTCCTTTGGACAACAGCCTACTGTTGGTTACCAATGGAGAAACCACCCCAACTTGAGGTGGAGACAAGATACTTTTCCAAACCAGTAGTAGCAGCCACAGCAGCCCATGCCTTACAAAAATGCTCATCCATACCACCAAAATTACTTTCCAAGGCCCCACTACCAACAACCCATGACTCAACCTATGGCTCAGCCTGTGAAGCAAGCTGCACCCCCTCAAGCTGCTAGATCACTTTCTTTTAAGGAACAAGTTCTGGCTTCATTACAGAACTTAGGACCCTTATCTCAAACTGTGCACTCTCATATCCAAAGCATTAAAAAGATAGAAGACCATCTTGGTCACCTGTTTAAGGCTTTGACCAAGAGAGGAAGCGAGGCTGCCTAGCTAACCCATGGACAACCCAAGGAGACAATATGTGGTAGGTGAGGTTTCTTCTTCTCATGAGGAAGCCAAATCTGTTACCACATTAAGAAGTGGAAGGTTGGTGGACAATCAAGTAGGCTGTGGGCCTTTACAAAATACAGAAAAAGAAAAAGAGAAGGTACAACAGGAGCAACCCATGTTGAATAAGAAGGATAATGATGATTCTGAAGAAAAAAATGAAATGAAAAGATGATGAGTTGGCTAAGGCTGCAAATGGGAGAGCAGTCCCACATTTACCATTTCCTATGGCAATGCAAGCACCTTCCCCTTTTGATAAAGGGCATGCCAAAATAGAGGAAATGATGAAAACTTTTAAGCAAGTGAAGGTCAACCTGCCTCTACTTGATGCAATCAAGCAGGTTCCAGCTTATGCCAAGTTTTTAAAAGACCTTTGCACCCACAAAAGACAATCAAGGATACATTTGTCCAAGAAAGTCTTTTCAGCAGAAAAAGTGCAACAAATATTGACTATTGCAACCCCAACAAAACTCTAAGACCCTAGAGTCCCCACTATCCCTTACATCATTGGGGATCATACCATTGAAAAAGCCTTGTTAGATCTGGGACCTAGTATGACTTTGCTTCCATATTCAGTATATGAGAAGCTAGGCTTAGGAGAGTTGAAGCCCACACATGTGGTCTTACAACTAGCTGACAGTTCTGAAAGGAAGCCTGTGGGGATCATTGAAGATATTTTGGTTGGAGTTGACAAATTCTTTTATCCTGTTGATTTTCTGGTGCTGGATATGGAGCCAAGCAACTGTGCTACTTCTATCCCTGTGATCTTAGGCAGGCCCTTTTTGGCCACTGCAAATACTTGTATACAATGTAGATCAGGGGTCATGGAAGTATCTTTTGGTAATATGAAAGTCAAGCTAAATGTGTACAATGCAGCTCACCAGCCCCACTTAGAAAATGAGGACTGTTTTTCCATTAATGTGCTGGATGAGTTTGTGCAAGAAACTCTGCCTCAGCTGCTGTATGGTAATAATTTCTTTAATGTTTTTGAAGAAGCATGGAATGAAACAGTGGAAGAGAAAGCTTCCACATCGGAGCTTGAGCAAGTGGAAATGGTAACTTCTGAAGTAGGGCCAACAAAGCATCACCCATGGACTCCTGCTTTACTACCTCTTCCACCACCTTCTAAGGCACCCCTATTGCCTTCACTCATTAGTCCCCCAGATGTGGAGTTAACGCAACTCCCAAAATCTTTAAAATATACCATTTTAGGAGCCAATTACAAACTGCCAGTGATAATCTCTTCTTTCCTCACTCTTGAGCAGGAAGAAGAATTGCTTTGTGTGCTAAAAAGGCATAAGAAAGCAATAGGGTGGACTATTGTAGATTTGGAGGGGATAAATCCAGCTGTGTGCATGCACAAAATTTATCTTGAAGAGGTTCTAAACCTTCTAGAGAGATGCAAAGGAAGCTCAATCCACACATGCAGGAAGTTGTTATGAAGGAAGTAGTCAAACTTCTTGATGTTGGGGTCTTTTACCCGATCTCAGATTCTCAATGCGTGGCACCCACCCAGGTGGTGCCCGAGAAATCTGGGATCATAGTAGTTGAAGCAGACTCAGGTGAGATAATTCCAACCAGACAGACCACTTGTTGGAGGGTATGCATAGACTATCGCAAGCTCAATGAGAAAACTAGCAAAGATTACTTCCCATTGCTTTTTATAGATCAAATCTTAGATAAGTTGGCAGGTAAGGTTTTTTACTGTATTCTTGATGGCTATTCAGGATACAACTAAATTCCTATTTACCTTCAAGATAAAAAAAAAAACCACATTCACTTGTCTATTTGGAACCTTTACGTACAGAAGAATGCCATTTGGACTATGTAATGCACCTACCATTTTTCAAAGATGCATGTATACTATCTTTTCTAACATGATTAGCAACTTTTTAGAGATTTTTATGGATGATTTTTCTATTTATGGGGATGATTTTAGCCAATGCCCGCACCATCTCAGCCTTGTGCTGCAAAGGTGTGAGGAGACCAACCTAGTTTTGAGTTAGGAAAAGAGTCATTTCATGGTGACTCAAGGTATTGTCCTAGGACATGTTGTTTCCCAAAGAGGAATAGAGGTTGATCAAGCTAAAATTGATTTAATAGCACATTTGCCTCCTCCCAAAACTGTCAAACAAGTCAGGTCATTCTTGGGCCATGCTGGTTTCTACAGGAGGTTCATCAAAGACTTTACCAACAGTTCCTATATTATAAGCTCCTGATTTCTCTCTGTCATTTGAGCTGATGTGTGATAGATCAGACTTTGCCATTGGTGCAGTACTGGGACAAAGGAAAGGCAAAGCACCATGTGTGGTGGCATATGCTAGTAAATCAATGGTTGATGCTCAATTAAATTATACTACAACTAAAAAAGAGCTGCTAGCCATTGTATTTGCTTTGGAAAAGTTCAGATCATATGTGTTGGGATCCAAGATCACTGTATTTACTGTCCATTCAGCCCTAAAATACCTCTTGTCTAAGAAGGAGGCCAAGGCTAGACTAATTAGATGGATTCTTCTTCTGCAGAAATTCAACTTGGAAATCAAAGATAAGAAGGGGGTTGAAAATGTGGTTGCAGACCACCTATCAAGGATCCCAGATGCTGAAATAGAGAGTTTGGCCATCAATGATTCTTTCTCAGATGAGCAGCTTTTTGCTATAGAGATAAGTATGCCCTGGTTTGCCAACATAGTAAACTATCTTGCTGTGGGAAGGATACTCCCACACTGCAGTAAGGATGATAGGAATCTGTTCTTCTCACACATTCGATATTACTTGTGGGAGGATCCTTACCTTTTTAAGTATTGTGCAGACCAGGTGATAAGAAGATGTGTACCTGAAACTGTGTTTGAAAACATTCTAATCATGTGTCATGAACAGGCTTGTGGGGGCCATTTCAGTGGTAACAAGACTGCTGCAAAGGTGCTTCAAAGTGATTTCAATTGGCCCTCTCTTTTCAAGGATGCCATACAGCATTGCAAAGCTTGTTCTAGATGCTAGCAAATGGGAAGTATTACAAAAAGAAACTCTATGCCCTTGCAACCTGTGCTTGTTGTTGAACTATTTGATATATGGGGAATTGATTTTATGGGACCTTTTCCCCCCTCCTATGGATATAATTTCATCCTTGTAGCTGTGGACTATGTGTCCAAATGGGTAGAGGCCATAGCTACAAGAACAAATGATCATAAGGTTGTCATTAAGTTTTTAAAAGACAACATCTTCTCTAGGTTTGGCACCCCCAAAGCTATTATTAGTGATGGAGGAAGCCACTTTTGCAATAAACCTTTTGAAAAATTGTTGAAAAATACTCTATGACCCACAGAGTTGCTACTCCCTACCACCCACAAACCAGTGGGCAAGTAGAGATTTCCAACAGGGAAATCAAACACATCCTAGAGAAGACTATGCGAGCTAATAAGAGAGATTGGTTCATAAAACTGCCAGATGCCTTGTGGGCTTATAGGACTGCCTATAAGACCCCCATAGGGATGTCCCCATTCAAGCTAGTGTATGGCAAGGCATGCCACTTGCCTGTTGAGTCAGAACATAGATCATATTGGGCCATTAAAATATTAAATTATGACTTAACTTCTGCTCGTGAGAACAAGAAATTGCAATTATCTGAGCTTGATGAGTTGAGGATGGAAGCATATTCAAATGCCCGGATTTATAAGAAAAAAACCAAAGCCTTTCATGACAGGCACTTGCTGTGGAAAGAATTCAAAATAGGTGACAAGGTATGGTTGTTCAATTCAAGATTAAAATTCTTTCCGGGAAAATTGCAGTCCAGATGGGATGGGCCCTACACAGTTTTATAGGTTTCCTCATCTGGAGCTGTAGAAATCATGGACCCTAAAGATTGAAGGGTCATGAAAGTCAATGGACAGAGGTTAAAAATTTGTGTTGAAAAAATTTGTGAGCCTGAGGAGACCATTATTCTTCAGGACCCTCCAATTTATACATGATTTCAGTGTGTATCATATGTACTATATTTTGGTTCTGTTTTAACTGCTTACTTTCTATTTTGATGTTTTGTTCATTTACAATAAAATTTCCATGCTAGCATTAGGTCATCATTTCAATCTTGTCAATAGTGCAGGGACCATGGGAGTATGTCAACAATGGAAGAAAATTTGAATGGAAGTACAGCAAAAGAGTTTGCTGAGTGCTGAGGCTGAGCATTGCACGAAAATGCAATTTCTATGAGCATTTGAGGATTTCGATTGGTCATTTGAGGATTTTGATAGGTCGTTTGAAGATTTTGATAGACTCTGAGACTTGTCAATAGGTGAAAACAACTTTTCAATAGGTTCAAAAGGTCAAAATGAAGCTTTTGATAGGTTTTGGATACCTATCAGGAACCTATCGAGAGGATGAATCCTGTACCATATGAACCTATCGATAGGAAGGATTTAACCTATCAAAGCTTTCCACCTGCAAGCCATATTCTTTCTATTGTTCGATAGGAACACCCAACCTATCGAAATCATTCAGTTCATCCTATCAAAATCGATTCTTACCTTTTATATACCTGTCGTTAGGTCATTTCTGCTACATTCAACATTCTCTACAGAACCCTAGCTCTTCCCCATTTGTCACTGCTAAGGAGCCAACCCCGGTCGATAGGATAGAGTGAACCTCTCGAGAGGTTCAATAGTTTTAAACCTCTCAACAGGTTGCACCAACCCGTCGAAAACCGCATCACCAACCCTGTCAGAGCTCATTTTCATCCTTATCCACAAGTCGGTGTCTAAGCATTCATTGCGCATACTTCCTTGACTTAACCACTGTTATGACCTGAAAAGTACCACATTTCACCCCTTAACTTAACCTTTGATTAGACCCTTAGCCATCTAATATGTTCTTGTTAAGTGTTTTATGTAGGTAATAATCAGCACTGAAATAAGGCCAGGAATCCTGCTAAGGAGCCTGTTTTGGCACCAGAAGTCCCTCAGAAGGATGAACTCTGAATCCATACCTGAAATGAGCCTCGCGCAACTGACCCAAGCTTTAGAGGATTCAGGAGAAATATGCCTCGCGCAGTCCAACTGAGCTTCCCAAGACTTTACAACAACTTCTCGCGCAGTTGAGTGACTGAAGAGCTTCAGAAGCACAAACTCGCGCAGCTCTCGCAAAGCTCAAGAGTAGAACATATCGCGCAGTCTCGTGCAGTTCAAAGCAGACCTCTCTCAACCTTGCGCAGTTTGCTCAGAATGGATGAGGAGAGAGAGCTTCGGAAGATGCTTCACGTAGTTGTCGCTCAGTAGCCGCGGGATGTAAATATCAGAAGAGAAATCCTCACGCAGTTCTCAAGCTATTCAAGAAGAAAGCATCCTCGCGAAGACAGAGCCATCCTCACGAAGATCAATTAAGACATGGAACCTCGCGTAGTTCAAAACTCATTAGAGCCTCGCAAGGAAACTCATGAAGTCCATTGAAGAGAAGTGCTCGCGAAGTTCTCGCGCTATTCAAATCCATCCTCGCGAAGATCAACCCAGCGAATGCGCAGCTACCTCGTGACTGTGTGAACTCCAACCCCGCGACATCTGAAGCTTTGATGTCTACTCAACCTCGCGAAGCCCAATCCAGTGAGAGCGCAATTCTCTATTGCGCGACTGCCTGAAGAGCAAACCAAGGTAACCTCGCGACGGTTGAAGCTTCAATGTCAAACCATCCTCACGAAGAGCAAGAGCTACCACACGACAAGTCTGGGAAACAATAGCTACCTAGCGAAGCTCTGAACTTCAACTTCCATCTCTTCAGCAGAGGACCTTCTGGGAATTTTCAGCAATTAGGGCATGCACTCCAACACTTAAATCTCTGTGCACGCGCCCCGAGGCATCCAAGGATCACTATTAGGCCACATGGCATTGTTAAAATTAGGGTTTCCTAACCCTAATGCGCCGCCACACCACTGCTATATAAACCCATACTTAGCTTAGGTTTAGACATCCTGGAAAATCTTGGAACAAATTTGGGAACACGTCTCATCTCTTGGAGATTTGATCTGAGATCAATTTTCTTTTCTTTTATAGCTGTAAGTAGTTTTCTTTTTCTTTTTCCTTCTCTCCATAGTCCAGCACTTGCTGGATATGTCTTTGTATGCATTTTGAACTAGTTTAATGGAAGTTTTGTAATAGGATTTGTACTTTGTGGGATTTGTGTTTGAATGTGATCTGCTCTATGCGAGGCTGCTGCCTTGTGATCCGCCATTGCTTTGGCTGTGATTCAAAGTAATGGAGGACTGATTCTAAGGGCCACTTAGATCCAATGACCTGTGTGTCTGGGCTATCATGGTCATATACAGCCTTAGCCCCACCACAGGACCCACTAGATCTGAAATCCCCATGGGAGCTTGAGCTGGTAGCCTTGTGACCATGGTGGTGGCAGCGATATTCTTGTTTTGTCTTGGGCTCCGTGAGGAGGATAGCCTCTGAGATAGTCTGTGACCATTCAAGTGGACAGGTTATAGCCTTAGGGTGATTCTAATCCACCGATCCAAGATGGATCCTTCTTCTTTGCACCTGAGCTTGTATTAGCCTGGTGGGAGATTGTACAGAGGCAGACTCCACTATATTTGTATAGATCCGCTATCATATGTTAGATCTGATTTGGTTATACAGATTGTAAGCTCGTGACTGGACCATTGTAGCCTCACTCAAGCAATGGACAGCTAGATCGAAGGTTGTACTCAATCTCTTGTTGGTTCTATGTGTCTGGGCTATCATGGTCCTATACAGCCTTAGCCCCACACATAGAGCTTTAGAGGTTGAGGTTCCCTATGGATTCTTGAGCTGGTAGCCTGGATGAAATAGTGCCTACAATGATTAACTTGTTTTGACCCATCCCTGGATTGTGGTTCCCCTATGGGATAGTCTGTGACCATTTGAGTGGACAGGTTATAACCTTAAGGGATTGAATCATGGCAGGGAGATGGGTTGGATCCTTTCTCCTCAGTCGTGATAACGTAGCCATTGGACAAGATTTCTATAATATCAGATCTGAATCTGAGTTACAAAACTCCTCTGATCTAGGCTCAATAACATACTTCTCACCCTTTTATATTTATTTTTCACACTCCATCCATCCTCTCAACCCTTTCTGTAGTTTAGACATTAGGCTACCTTAGGATCTGTAAACTAAGTGACCTTAAACTCCCTTCCCTTAAGGATTGCCAGATCTGTTGTCAGATCTGGAGGGACTACTAGAGATGGCTCCCTGGGAGCTGTAGATCATCCTTCCCTGTGGGACAAACTCTTACTTATCAAAACATGCCATAATGGACCCTATATCTTGCAGGTCTAGGACTTCTCAGTTGTGTTGATTTCATCCCCTGTTTTACTTTGATTTCTTTTACCCCAAACAAATAAAGAAAGCACAGCTGAGGTAGCAACATGTTTTTGGCGCCGTTGCCGGGGAGAGTTGATCTATTAGGAGACCCTAAGTTTTTGTAGTTTTATTATTCTTTGGTAGTGAAGAATAATTGATACTGCTGATGTATTTGTGAATTTTTTTTTTGCAGATCTAGACAGCAGCAGTGAAGGACAGTTGGACTGCAATTGGAGCTTAGCTACCTCTGTTTTCAAACTCTCTAACTTTTAAAACTCTGTCTATCTTTCTTGACAATTCTCTAGCAGTATCTAGGATAGTTGTAAATGTATTCTTTGAATAGCTATAAATTAGTTAGATAAATTTGTTAATTGTAAAGTTATTCATTTGCAATGTGCTTGCAAGAAGCTCTCCTTGCTGTTGGTGTGCATGTATGCTAGGGAGGAGGTCTCTCAGCCCTACTTTAGAGCCTCTTAACCCTGAGTTAGAAAGGGGAAAGAGACTTAGAAGAGACAGGCACACCACAGGAGAGCCCCCAAGTGAATCTGTGACAGCAAATATGGGTGAAGAACAACCCAGAACTCTCAAAGAGTTGAATGCTCCGGATGACTATAACTCCCCTTTTAGCATTCAACTCCCTGATGTTCAGGGGAATTATGAAATAAAAACTTCAATCATCCAAATGCTGCCCTCTTTCCATGGGCTTATCAAGGAGGACCCGTACAAGCATATTGACCAGTTCTTGGCCTTGTGCACCACTTTTAATATCACTGGTTTGGGACCTGAGGCTACTAGGCTCAGACTCTTTCCCTTCTCTCTGAAGGATAGGGCCAGTACTTGGTTGACCACTCTTCCCACCAATAGCATTGCTTCATGGAAAGACCTGCAAACCAAGTTCCTGACCACGTTCTTACCTGAGACCAAAACTAGCCAGTTGAGGAAGGCAATTCTTGCTTTTGCCCAAGCCCTAACTGAGGATTTTAATCAAGCCTAGGATAGGTTTAAGGAAATGCTCAAACAATGTCCCCCACCATAAGATCCTAGACTGGCAGCTTGTTCAAAGCTTCTACAATGGGATTGATGAAAAAAGTAGAGATATGGTTGATGCCTCTTGTGGTGGCACTTACATGCACAAAACTGCTGATGAGGCTTGAGAATTGTTTGTGGTGATTAGTGAAAATGCTTTTCAAAAGCTATCCTTGGAAAGAACTAGTCAGTAGTCTGAGTTAAAAATGGGGCCTGCTGCATTGACAAGAGGGAAAGTTTGTGAGGTGTCTGGGAACAATGACCTGCAGCTACAGATGGCAATCCTCTCTATGAAGTTTGACAAATTACTGACTGTGATGCAACCCAGAAGGGCTGCTCATGTGGCGGAGGCATGTCTGATATGCCAGTCCCCACAGCACACAGTGGAAGAATGTCCATCTGTAGGGCAATATCCTGAATTGGTTTTGGAACATGTTGTTGCTGCTCAATTTTATGGCCAGCAACAATCTAGGGGCTACAATAGACAGCCATATGGATACCAGCACCAAAATGCTGGTTATCAATGGAGAGACCACCCAAATCTGAGGTGAAGGCAAGACAATTATATGCAGCCCCAGCAGATGTTGGCTGTACCTCAAAGGCCACAACAGCAGTTTAATCAAGGGAATGCCCCTAGGTCTAACTTCCAGCACCATCAGCAGCCCCATCAGCAATAAAATCAATTGGTCTTACCCCCATCTCAACCCAGAAATACTTCTTTCGAGGACCAGGTCTTGACCTCATTGCAAAACCTGAGTTCCTTGGCTCAGACTATGAATTCTCATGGTCAGAGCATCAAAAAGATGGAAGAACAGATCGGCCAACTAGCGAATACCTGAGCCAAAAGAGAAGAGGGAAGGTTGCCCAGTCAACCAGTGGTTAATCCCAAGGGCCAATTTTTGATTGGTGAAGGATACTCAAACCCTGAAGGGGATCTTTCATTGAATTGATGCTAAGAATTGTGCACTTTGTATGTTATGTACTTTACTGTTTATAGGAATTTTTAGTGATCTTGTTGGAGTATGAGTTTAGTGCTTTATGCCTACTTTTATTCATGTTCCCTTTGTTTGATAATTTCAAGTGATTGAATGATGATGGTATTGTTTGAATGCTTTTCATGATGTGTGAATTTAATGCTTTGAGAGTATGGAAAATTTTGAATGTTTTATAATGCTTATGGGTGTCCCTGGAAGAGAGCCTGTGAGAGAATCCACCCACAAAACAAAGGTCAAAAGGCTAACTAGTGGGTGTGTGAATTCTGACTCTGTTAAGCCATCGCGAGGTTCTAAAAATTTGGTTTGGTTTCCTCTCGCACAGTTCATAAAGAATTACTTTGCTTTGCTGTCGCGAGTTTCAGATATAGTTGTGTGGGCTTCCTCGCGCAGTTTAAATGAACATCCAATCTCGCGACCCATTCATGCCTATCCAGCGAGCGGATATTTTTAAAGCACGCCAACCCTCGCGATATTTAAAATCCCACCCCGCGCTGCTTTTCTTTACTTCTTTCTCTTTCGTCTCTTGCCAGCGAAACCCTAGCTCCCACTCCTCTCAATCTCTCTCCTCCAGCATCCTGTCTACAGTTCATCGCTCACTTTGAAATTTTGGATTTTTGTTCTTAAAGCTTCCGTCAATAGTTGCCCCCTGTTAGGAGCTCCTGCGGTCTACCGTGCATCAAATTGAATAGAACCCTAACTTTTAGGGTAAGACTCTGCTCTTAATTTTTTCGTTTAAAATTTCAACTGCACACTCACCAAGGAGAATCTTAATGGCTCCTAAAAGTACACCTGTAAAGAGAGCCAGGGACCAGGCCACCGTGGAGCCTGCCCCTAAGAAAGCCAAGTCCTCTACGGCACAACAAAAAGGGAAGGAGGTGGTTCCTGAGGCGGCTGAACAAACACTTGATTACTCTATACCCTCTGAGCTCCTCATTTCCATTCCCTTAGAGCCTGAAGCCATTTTTGATATATCTTTCTTTGAAACTGAGTCGTTGTCAGCACCTGCCATTGAGTTCTTGCGCAAGGCTGCTTTGATCCCCTTGATGAAAATGATTCCTGCACTAGCTTACCCTAGGTTAGTGCAACTCTTTTACCAGCACCTTAGGGTCAGACCAGACACACATGGGCAGCAGTTGACAATTTTGAGATGCTACTCAGCCCAGCGTTGATTGCTGAAGTCATTGACATCCCTGCCATTTTTTATCCCAACTGTGGTTATGGTTCCCCTGTGAGTGCCCCCATTGACACCATTGCACAGGCCCTTACCAGAGGTTTGAAGGCCACAGGGGACTCCATCAGAAGAAGAGATTTGGATCCCAAATTACTGTTCATTGATCAAGTGCTGAGGAAGAATATTTATTGCTCCGGCCATCAGCAAGAGAGGAGGACACCAATTGCTGATGGTCTTTATTCCTTCTCTCTAGGCCATAGATTTAATGCTGCATGGTTGATTTTTGAGGCCATGAAGGATATGATGGTGAAGCTCGGGTTGCAAAAGAAGATCCACACTCTCCCCTATGGAAGACTCATCACCAAATTTCTTCTGAGGGGAGGGTACAAGATACCAGTGGGGGAGTTATCTGCTGACCTCACTCCCACCACTTTTGCCAAAAGACAATGGGGATCGTGATCTCGATGGATCCCGGAAGAAGAAGAAGAAGGCTGAAGCTCAGGTTGTTTCTGAGCAAGGAGAGGGAACTGCTGTGGCAAAGGCCACCCCTGCCCCCAAAAAGAAGGCTAAAGCCCCTGCTTCAAAGAAGGTGGTGCAAGCTTTTGTCACCTCTGCTTCTGCAGCAATACCTCCATCCACCACACTTGCCCCTCCATCAGTTTCTTTGCCTATTCCATCTCTCCCTTTCCCTCTCTTATCTCCCTTTTCCATTCCACCTCCCCCTGATAACCCCAACCAGATCCTTACCTAAACCAACCACCCCTATCATTCCCACAGATACCCCACATATTGACCCAGCCACCATCCCAACCATCCCTACCTCACCTCCACTCCCAGACCTAGACTTTAACCTAGCCACTACTTCCGGATATCAGGCCTTCATGACTACCTTGCTTGATACCCTGCCAACCCATGATATCCCTCTCCCAGATTCCCCACCCCCTTCACCACATCACTTACCAGACCTTTCATCTTCGCCCCCCACAACTTTCCATCATGCCCCCACTTCCCCTTTCCAACCTGTTCCCTCCTCTTCTCATACTCCACCCCAACCAACCTCAGATACCCTTACCCATATCCTTTCCTTAATACATGACATCCAGACCCAGCTATCCACCACAACACAAACCCAAGACCAAATGCAAACTAACATCACCAACATAAAATCCACCCTTCAAACATTGACAAACCCACCCATATCTCTACACAACCTCCTACCACCCCACTCATCCAGCCCCTTCACCTCGACTCCACGGTGTAACGGACCTCACCCCAATTGACTTACCTACACCTTCACCCTCCAAGACACCATACCCCACCACTCCTTCCCACTCTACCTATCCTTCCACCACTCATATTACCTCCACCACAATTTACCAACACTTCTACCCAAATAGACCCCATTCCTTTCCCATCTACCTTTCCCATTCAACCCCACATATTTGTAACCCCACCACTTCTATTTCGACCCTTCACCATTCTATTTTTCCCTTACCCAGAACCATCCACCTCCACTGACCATCCTTCATTTACTTTTTCACCCATGCCTTCCATTCCACCCCTTATCCTACCCCCTCCTCAATTCACTGACCATTCAACACAGACTACCCCAGCCACTTCCACCCCTCCTCTAGACTTCATCACTACAGCCCCCACTTTATCCCCCCAGGATCAATCACCTTCTACTTCTTCCACTCCATTTCTACCAATCATACCCAGACACTCCTATTACACCCCTCCCTACTTCACCCTCCTCCATGCCATGAGGGACAATGCCTATATCAAGAGGGATGTCCTGAGGGGCATGGCACAACTTCGACAAGCCATTGAGTACCCCATGCTGCAGAAGCTGAGTGACTTGAAGCTTGCTCACAGTGAGAAGCTGAGAGATATTTCCAAGGGGTGGGAGACAATTTTGGAGACCCTCAATGCGAACAAGGTTGCGACAACATACTACAGAATGACTACGGAGATGGAAAAAGCCAATGCCGAAATGGCGAAAAAGAGAGCCAGGTTGTTAGAAAGGAAATTGAACAATGCTCAGGAGATCAACAAACTCGATGGAGCTTTGGATACCAATCTCAGATGCTACCAAGAAAATTGAGATTTTGGAACAGAGGGTGCCTTCCTACTATCCCAACCAATTCAGGCCACCCCTCTCGCCACTGCACCCCCTGAGGCCCCATCTTTTTCCACACAACCAGGCCCATCTTCTTCCACTCCCCCTGCCCCTACACCTACACAACCTGTTCCCCCACCTCCTACAACCCCAACTCCGGTACCTCCTCCTGCTCCTACTTAAGTTCCTGCTCCTGCTAAAGTCCCTACACCAGCTCCTGCTCCTGTCTCAGTGCCTCCCCCTGTTCCATCTCCTGCCCCCAAAAGAAAACAAACTCCTTTCAAGAAACCTCCCACCTCTAAAAGAGCCACTGCAGCCCAAAAAGGAAAAAGGCCAGCCCCTCCATCCCCACCTCCAAAGGTCACCAGAGCTTCTGCTCAGGATGATCCCCATGGTTGCCTACTTTCCAAAGAGAACGTAGACAGGCTACTGCTGCCCTTGGATTGGATCCCACTAAGCTTTTTCCTTCTGACTCAGACTCTGATTCTGCACCACCTATGGATCCCAGTGCCAAGACTCCTGTTTCTGCTCCTTCATCAAGCCCTGCTGAACAAACCTATCCTCCGAGAAGGAAAGTTACAGCTAAAAGAACTTCTTACACTGCTGCCTCTCTAAAAATTGGAAAAGAAACATCTGCCCAGTCTGAGGAGGCACTACCAATGAGCCAGCCAGTGAAGGGGAAGAGCCCTGCCATTCCTCCAGCAAAGGAACAAGAAAAGTCTTCTGTGGCTCCCCCTAAGCTTGACAAAGGGAAAAGTCTTCTCCTGCCTCAGGTGAAAGAAAAAGATAAATCCCCTGTTGTCCCTCCTGAGTCAGAACAAGCCCAATCCCCTCTCATTCCCCCTCTGCCTCAGCCAGGGAAGGGCCCCAAAGGGAAGAGTCCCAATGGAAAAAGTCCTATCAAATCCCCTGAGCCAACCACAAATAAATCTTCAGAGATCCCTCCTCAACCAAAGACTAGAAAAATGAGGGTCAGGGCACCAGCCATACCCAAAACTGCGGCCTAAAGAAAGGAAGAGAGGGAATGAAAGAAAAAAGAGGAAGAGGCTTACCTTCAAGAGCATGCCAAGAAGATGGGTTGGGATAAGTTCTGATCCAGACTCTGATTAGATTGTACCTAGGATTTTTTCTGTTTTTGCACTCTTTTGCTTCTGTTTTCTTTTAGTTTGTACATTTCTCATTTTTAATAGATTTTCCTCTTTTGTCATTACTATTTTACTTTGTCTGTTGTGTGTTTTGTTCCATGTTATTTTCTTTTCTTTTTACCCTCAATAAATCTGCTACAAATTCACTTTGAATCAGTGAGGACACTACTCCTCATAGGTTTGGAGGTGTGGCAGGCAGACCCTGCTAATGGAATAGTTAACCTAAGTGTAGCAGAGTCATCTGAGTAATATGGAAATGGATCTATGTTCACTTAAGAATCATGACAAATAAGAAATTAAAAATTTCTGCAAACTTTAGACATTATAAACTTTTAATATTTCACATTTCCATGATGATATCACCAAGGAAACTCACTTGTATCAGCACTTACTGAATCATTAGAGAGAGAAAAAGGTGAGGACATACTTAAAAATTCAAAGGAAGACCATAACCAGTGAGAATTGGGCCTATAAATTTTTTTTTCCATCCTTTGAGGAGTGACTAAGACAATTTCTTCTAGCTCTAAGGACTGGCTGAGTCACTGTTCTCACTAGAAGTTAGGCAACTCCAAGTTGAAACAACTGACAGTACTCATGAGACTTAGGAAAGGATCAAGGCCTTCTCTTGGACAGTTTGAGCCTAATAAGACCAACCCTAAAGAAAATGCCCTTGTCCATACCCCCTTTGAGCTTTAAATCCTGAACTTCTTCAAAATACACCTGAGTACTTGTACCTTAACCTATGAACCTGATTCAGTCTACCCTCACTCTGAGAATTCAGAAGGTAAAGGAGAAAGAGTTGAAGATGGACTAGCTATGGTCAACATTAGGTGAATGGAGAAGAAGTATCTCAAAATTCTAGCAGTATGGTAACTAAGAACATGGTGGCATTTCAGAAAAGCAACAACAAAAATAAAAAGAAGAAAATTCCATCAAAAAGAAATAAAAATAATAATGAAGAGGAGTCAAGAGGAACTTTCTTTTGGAAAATCAAAATCAAGAAGAGAAACTGACCACTTCAAATCTAAAAATCTCAAAGAAGAAGAAAAGAGCTAAATTCAAGAAGGTGAAGTCATGAACCACCTCCTTCACTTACTGATTTCTCAATTTTGAACCCCTTTTCAACCTTCCATTCTTTTTAACCCCACTCCATAAGCCACATTCCAGCCCAGTTAAAAGCCCTTGTGATCCAAAGTTGAGTGAGCTGTCATGTGGAGATAAAGAGTTATCAATGATGTCAGCACTTAAGAACTCTGCCTATGCTCATGCTTACAGACCCATTTGGGGGATGTAACTGCTCTTGAGCCTGAGAGAAAATGAACCCCTCAACAAGACCCTTATGAGAGTATGCCCTGGAAAGTTTTTGGGTCTGATCTTGAATGCATTATGTATGACATATAACCTAATTTTTGATCTGATGATGAGCTCAGTGCTGGCACACACTTGTGTAGTTTTCTGTGGTTGTAAACTGATTGGAAATGTTGTGCATTCATGAGAAGTTTATGCTGTTTAAATTACTTTTATGTTTACTGATTCAAGAGTAAACTAAGTCTGCTCCTTGACTGCTCACTTGATAATATTGCACTTTTGTTAACTGTTTCATTGAGAAGTTTGTGGGTATCTTCACTGAAAACCCTTAGGAGACTTCACTCCTCCACTAGGGATCACCTAGGGGTTTAAAAGGCTTGGTACATATGCTAAATGTATCCGTGCTCCCTACGAAAGTGGCACTTAATTTTTGTAGTAGATTTAATGTAGCTTTGCTAAGGGACTAGCAAAGATTAGGTTTGGGGGTGTGTTAAGACCTGAAAAGTACCACTTTTCACCCCTTAACCTTTGATTAGACCCTTAGCCATCTAATAAGTTCTTATTAAGTGTTTTATGTAGGTAATAATCAGCAGTGAAATAAGGCCAGGAATCCTGCTAAGGAGCCTGTTTCGACACCAGAAGTCCCTCAGAAGGATGAACTGTGAATCCAGACCTGAAATGAGCCTTGCACAGCTGACCCAAGCTTTAGAGGATTCAAGAGAAATATGCTTCGCACAGTCCAACTGAGCTTCCCAAGACTTTACAACAACTTCTCGCGTAGTTGAGTGACTGAAGAGCTTCAGAAGCACAAACTCGTGCAGCTCTCGCAAAGCTCAAGAGTAGAACACATCGCGCAGTCTCGCACAATTCAAAGCAGACCTCTCTCAACCTTGCACAGTTCGCTCAGAATGGCTGAGGAGAGAGAGCTTCAGAAGACGCTTCGCACAGCTGTCGCACAGTAGCCGCGAGATACAAATATCAGAAGAGAACTCCTCGTGTAGTTCTCACACTATTCAAGAAGAAAGCATCCTCACGAAGATAGAACCATTCTCGTGAAGATCAATTAAGACATGGAACCTCGCGTAATTCAGAACTCATTAGAGCCTCGCGAGGAAACTCATGAAGTCCATTGAAGAGAAGTTCTCGCGCTATTCAAATCCATCCTCGTGAAGATCAACCCAGCAAATGCGCAGCTACCTCGCAACTGCGTGAACTCCAACCCCACGACATCTGTGGCTTTGATGTTTACTCGACCTCGCGAAGCCTAATCCAGCGAGAGCGCAATTCTCTACCGCGCGACTGCCTGAAGAGCAAACCAAGGCAACCTCACGACGGTTGAAACTTTAATGTCAAACCATCCTCGCAAAGAGGAAGAGCTACCACGTGACAAGTCTGGGAAACCATAGCTACCTAGCGAAGCTCTGAACTTCAACTTCCATCTCTTCAGCAGAGGACCTTCTGGGAATTTCCAGCGATTAAGGCATGAACTCCCAAGCTTAAATCTCCATGCACACGCCCCGAGGCATCCAAGGATCACTATTAGGCCATGTGGCATCGTTAAAATTAGGGTTTCCTAACCCTAATGTGCCGCCACACCACTGCTATATAAACCCATACTTAGCTTAGGTTTAGACATCCTGAAAAATCTTGGAACAAATCTGGGAACACGTCTCATCTCTTGGAGATTTGATCTGAGATCATTTTTCTTTTCTTTTGTAGCTGTAAGTAGTTTTCTTTTTCTTTTTCCTTCTCTCCATAGTCCATCAGTTGCTGGCTATGTCTTTGTATGCATTTTGAACTAGTTTAATGAAAGTTTTATAATAGGATTTGTACTTTGTGGGATTTGTGTTTGAATGTGATCTGCTTTATGCAAGGCTGCGGCCTTGTGATCCGCCATTGCTTTGGCTGTGATTCAAAGCAATGGAGGACTGATTCTAAGGACCACTTAGATCCAAGTGACCTGTGCGTCTGAGCTATCATGGTCATATACAGCCTTAGCCCCACCACAGGACCCACTAGATCTGAAATCCCCATGGGAGCTTGAGCTGGTAGCCTTGTGACCATGGTGGTGGCAGCGATATTCTTGTTTTGTCTTGGGCTCCATGAGGAGGATAGCCTCTGGGATAGTCTGTGACCATTCAAGTGGACAGGTTATAGCCTTAGGGTGATTATAATCCACCAAACCAAGATGGATCCTTCTTCTTTGCACCTGAGCTTGTATTAGCTTGGTGGGAGATTGTACAGAGGCAGACTCCCCTATATTTGTATAGATCCGCTATCAAATGTTAGATCTGATCTCGTTATAGAGATTGTAGGCTCGTGACTAGACCATTGTAGCCTCACTCAAGCAATGGACAGCTAGATCGAAGGTTGTACTCAATCTCTTGCTGGTTCTATGTGTCTGGGCTATCATGGTCCTATACAGCCTTAGCCCCACACATAGAGCTTTAGAGGTTGAGGTTCCCTATGGATTCTTGAGCTGATAGCCTGGATGAAATAGTGCCTACAATGATTAACTTGTTTTGACCCATCCCTGGATTGTGGTTCTCCTATCGGATAGTCTGTGACCATTTGAGTGGACAGGTTATAACCTTAAGGGATTGAATCATGGCAGAGACATGGGCTGGATCCTTTCTCCTCAGTGGTGATAACGTAGCCATTGGACAGGATTTCTATAATATCAGATCTGAATCTGAGTTACAAAACTCCTCTGATCTAGGCTCAATAACATACTTCTCACCCTTTTATATTTATTTTCCACACTACATCCATCCTCTCAACCCTTTCTGTAGTTTAGACATTAGGCTACCTTAGGATCTGTAAACTAAGTGACCTTAAACTCCCTTCCCTTAAGGATTGCCAGATCTGTAGTCAGATCTGGAGGGACTACTAGAGATGGCTCCCTTGGAGCTGTAGATCATCTTTCCCTGTGGGACAAACTCTTACTTATCAAAACATGCCACAATGGACCCTGTATCTTGCAGGTCTAGGACTTCTCAGTTGTGCCGATTTCATCCCCTGTTTTACTTTGATTTCTTTTACCACAAACAAATAAAGAAAGCACAACTGGGGTAACAACAACCACCATTGCTAAAAATAGCCCAACATGCGGTCCCCACTCCATTCCCCATATTAATCTACACAACAACCCATACAGCAACCACCTTACCATTTATTCCCACCTTCATTTTCAGCAATTAAACTTGGAAGAATGTAAACGATTTATTATATTGATTCATATTCCACCGCCCATGCATTTTAAATATCAGCCTCGTCCAGTCCTTTCACATCTATTCCCTCCTGACCTCTTCAGTCCTTCCATATCCCAATCATGGTAGATGACAAACTCAAAGATTTGTCAACCAAATTCTACCCTGTCTGGCCACCACCGCCACCACCAGTCGAGCCTGATCCCTTATAATTTTTATGGGACGAGTACGAAGAAGTGCAATGGATTTTGGCAAAGGAAGAGAAGAAAAAGAATAAGAGAAAGAAGAAAAACCAAAAGCTAGAACCACCGGCATCCTCTCCCCCTTCACCCCCTACCCAACCTCCTCTCCCTTAGAACTTTTTCCCCCCTTTGGCTTGCAGTTCCTCTTCAATGATTTTGATACCTTGTGTCTAGATTTATTTTCTTTGCTTCTTCGGCATATATGTACTGCTTTATATAATAAATCTTCCGTTTCCTTTACTTGCATAATTTTTGAATAATGTACTGCTTTTCTTTATTTGCCTGCTTAATGTACCCTTTTCTGCATTTTACTCCTATTTTTACCATACTGCACTACACCTTTCTCTCTGAACAGTGAGGACATTGTTTAATGTAGGTTTGGGGGTATGGCAGGTGTGCCAATGAAATGAGTTAATACTAGTGAAGCTATGTTGAAAAAGTTTTGAAAATAAAGTGATTTCCCACCTGATTTTTGGGAAAAGAGGAAATTAAAAACTTTTTAAAACTGAAATGAGCTGTAGTTTTAACTTTTTTCATGAAGCAAACGTGAAATTTTCAAAAATTGATGTTTAGCGAACCTGAAATGAGGGAAAACTGTAATGTTATACCCCAGAAAATTTGATGGAAGGCCATACCCACTGAGATTTGAGCCTGAAATTTTTTTTCTTTAAAGAGTGTCTTGGCAATTTTTTCTGCTCTATGGACTAATTGGATCTAATTTTGCCCACTAGAAGTTAGGCAAATCCAAGTTGAAACAGCTTGACAGCATTCATGACATTGAGGACATGAAGTAAGGCCATATCTTGGACAGTTTGAGCCTAAAATTTTCCCACCTTTGAACTGCCCTTGATACACACCATTTGAGCCTTAAAATTCCCAATTTTCTTTGATAAAAACTAGAAAATTTGAACCCAAAACCCCTTGACCTATTTCTGTTCACTCTCGATCTGAGAAATCAAGAAAAAGAAGGAGAAGTGAGGTTAGAGGAGCAAGTTTTAAAATTTGGTTGAGTAAGAGGAAAGCACATTTGGTGGTGTTTTGGCATTCCAACCCATAAAAAGAAAAAAAAAAAAAGAAAGCAAAAGCATACAAAAAGAAAAGAAAAACAGAAAAGCAAAGTAAAAGAATGAGAAAGAGAAGTCATCTCATCGAAAGATTGAAAAGATGATTAGAAACTGGCCATTTCAAATCTGGAAATTCAAGAAGTAGATGAAATTGTGCTGAACTAAAGAAGGTGCTGCATCACCTCCTTACCTTCCTGATTTCTCAATTTGAATCCCTTTTACCCCTTTATTCTTTTATAAATTTCACCCATAAGCCACATTACAACCCAATAAAAAGACCTTACTAATCTGAAATGGATTGAGCTGTCATGTGGAGATGAGGATGTGTTTAATTTATGGTGAAAAGAGTTAAAAAAATTTAGAAGTTAGAGCAATGCCTATGCTCATGCTTGCAGTCCTATTTGAGGGCTGTAACTGCTCTTGAGCCGTGTGAAATGATGCGCCCTTCTATTTTTACTGAGAGTGAATAGCCCTGGTAAGACTTGGGTTTGAAATCAAAAATTGATTGGGGCATTGTCAAAACAGAATTCTTAAATTAAAGGTGAACTCTACATTAATTTTCAGACACAAGGCTTTGCCATGAACTGATTGATGATGAAAGAATTACAGCAGAATTTCAAGTTTTAAACTGAATATTTTTTCTACAGAAAATCCTCTAGAGTTGAATGCACATGGTGTGGAATTTGTTTTAATCTCACTTAAACTCTGTTTTAGCATGTGCACTAGTACTAACTAATTTTATTGGAGAAGTTTGTGGGTACCTTCACTGAAAACCCTTAGGAGACTCCACTCCTCCACAAAGGATCACCTAGGGGTTCAAAAGGCTTCATGCATATGCTAAATGCATCTGTGGTCCCTACCAAAGTGGCATTTTAGTTTTCTTTATTCTTCCTTTGCTCAGGGACTAGCAAAGCTTAGGTTTGGGGGTGTGTTAATCTTTGAAAAGTACCACTTTTCACTCCTTAACATGAGCTTTGATAGACCTATGAGTGGACTAATAAATGCTTGTTGAGTATGTCATGTAGATAGCTGTAAAAAGCAGTCATAGTGCAGAAATCCATCTCTCAATGCAGTTCAAACCCAACAATGGCTCACTTAGAGCATGCAGCAACAGCAAAGCAGTGTTGAAGGAGTGAAAACAGGCTGAAAACAACCTATCGAGAGGATTCTTTGGAACATCAATAGGAAGAGAAGGAAGAAGTCGTGAGGATGGGAGAATTCGATAGGATCCTAGAACCTACCGCACAGTCAAAAACAAGAAGGGACCATCGTATCGACAAGTTGCCAAAGCTTGAAGAGAACCTGTCGATAGGATTTTAAAACCTGTCGCACTAAGGACACCTATTAAGAACCTATCGAAAAGTTGAGAACCTATCGATAGGAGCTAGAAGCAAACCTATGGAAATTTAGTCTGTAGAGATCAACCTATCAAAAGGAGCCCCCAACCTGTCGAACACACCAGATGAAGGTTGCGGATGCTGGAGCTTTATTCTCAGCCCAACCTATCGGAACCTATCGAAAGGATCTTGAATCCTAGCGAAAGGAACAGAAGGCCTGTTTTAAACCTGTCAAAAGCCTCAGGAACCTATTGAAATCGACTGAAGGACTTCTCAGAAAAGCTGCTGTGCGCACGCTGCAAGTTGGTGACCTGCTGCACACAATCCAAGGCACTCTGGTGATCAGCACAAACTCTCTAGAAGTGCCCTGGGAAACCCTAACCGACCCATGTGCTCTCCCCCAACTCTAACTAATTGAAAGAGCCTTCTAGAAGGGGAATAAAGGAGGGAATAATAGAATAATTCTGAAAGCTATAATTGGTGGGAAAAATGGATCTAAGGCAGAGGAGGAAAGCTATAAAAGGAAGGGAAGCTGCTAGAAAAAGGGGATCAATTGTGGAGATCAGAGCTTACATCGAAATTCTTTATTCTTCCTTTTATCCCAACCATGGTTGGCTAATTTCTTTGGAGCAGCAAGGAGTAAGGTTAGATCTGTAATTGGGGAGAGTTGAGAATGTTATTCAGGGTCAAATGATATACAGACTACAAATCTGAGAGCATTTTATTGTATAACGATTTTATTTCAATGCAATGTTGGTTTAATTGTTGTAATTAGATCCATATTTCATCTGGCTTCATTTGGTGCTCGATTGAATTTGTGTTGATGGGAATAGCTCACCCACTTAACTGGTAGACCTCTTGGATACCATTTGATCTCCCTAGATTTGATGTTCCTGCAATTGGCTGTGTCTGTGGCCTGACAGTTACAGCATTTATAGTGAGTATATTGTTCTGATGGAAGCTTGAGAATAGAGTGAATCTATTGGATGATCTGTGACCATTGAAGTGGACAGATCATAGCCTTAAGATCAATCCAAATCTCTGACTTATATCAGATCCTTCTACCCTGTAGCTGTGCTTATAGCCATATGAGGGATTGATGCATTCTGAATTCTTTGTGACACTATCAGCTCAATCCAATTACAGTAAGACCAAACTCCAAGTTGCTTCTCTCTATTTTCTGTTTTTAATTTCACCAAAACAAAATTCCCCTCACTTGTAAGATCTGAACTCTAGATTTAATCTCAATTCAATTTTGCATTTAATTGTATTTCTGTAGTGACAACCCCTTAAAACCTCTTCTCTCTCTTTTGCTATTTTAGTATTAGGAAAGGTGCTAGATCTGCCTTAGATCTAGAGATTTACTTAATTTTCAGCTCACATTTCCCTGTGGAGATACCCTTACTTACCCTTTAAAAGTTGCTACAATAGGCCCTGAATAGTTGCAGGTCTGTATGTCTGCTTGCCTTGGTGTGTGCAACCAATAGATCCTTAAATTGTGTGATTTTAAACCCTTTTTTGAACACAAGATAAGTGGCCAACAATGTGCGGGATGGTTGGTCAGCTTGCTGGATCGGAGTCGAGGGCTATGAGTTCCTTGGCAGGGTAGCCTCGTCATACGACACGTGATCGTGTAAGAGATATGTCCATGAGGACTCCGTTATTCAGAAGTTTCTTACTAGGTATCCTCATTCTTTGTCGAGGGGGGGCTGCTAGTCAAGCAAGTGAGGGGGGTTCAGTTGCAGGGCCTCCTCATTTTCAGGGTTGTCTGCTGACTCTGAGTGTTGGGCTCGCGCTTTCGAAGGATCAGATTCTCGTTCTTCGAGCCGATGATACTGGGGATAGTGGTGAGCAATCATCCCAGAGGCAGCGCAGGGAGTAGAGGTGTATGTTTATTTTTTGTACTCATTGTCCATGCTCATTGTATATACAGGGGGTATGCCCCTGGTGATGGTTGTAAAAAGAAAATTTTGATGTATATATATTTGGTTCAGATGTACCTGATTCGACTGTTCATTTTATATTACCTCTTGTACTTTTGTGTTTGTCTTTGGCACTGTCAGTTGTCATTGGGGTGTGGAGGCAGCTTAAATCATCCCAACGATAGCTGAAGATTGCTTTGTTTCTACACATGAGGAGTAAGGCTGTTAGTAATTTTATTTTTCCCCTTATTGGTTGTCAAGGGGGGAGGTGTCTTAGACTGAGGTCAGGTAATAAAAGAGAGGCGTTGTTCTGTTTCTTTCTTTTTCTTTTTTTCTTTTTTTTGCTTTTTTTTTTACTTTTCATTATAAGGAAAGGGAAATAATGCAACAGGAAAAGCAAATAACTAAAAGAAAAATCTAATACTACTAAAAAAATGCCCCAATGTAGGAGCGAGATGGAATAAGCAATGCAACGTCTTCAATGCTATTCCTTGGGTGGTGACTTCGTCGCTTTGCTTCATTTTTAGGCAAGCCAGAGCGTTTAACATGATTATAAAAAAAATGCCCCAGTGTCGAGGTGGAATGGAGCTTCTCTGAGTTTTTGATATGTACTTTTGGCCTACAGGTGGCCATGTGTACTTGGTGAGTTAGTTTTGGAAGAAACATTGGTTCATACTATCATCAAACCAGGGGCGTTGTTTTGGTTACAGTAGCTGTATATCGGGGGTGTACCCTTGGTAATGATCATCCTATCTCGTGGTCATTATTCTGGAGTAGTGTGGTGGGTGTAGTAGGTGATTGCATCAATCATCATTCATTGGTTTTCGATTTCATTTCTAGAGATATCCGAGAGGCTTTCAATTTAGTGTTCGGAAATAAAAAAATGGAAGAGGGGTAAGGCTTAGTGATATGGGGGAATAGTTTGTAGCTTACGCTTTCTAGAAGAGGTGAGTAACAGTCTTTTCCGCAGAGTGGGTATGGGCTGCCATGATTGAGCTCTTCGTCATGTTTCGGTGCCATCAAGGCCTCACATTCTATGGTTAGCAAGAGTTTATCCTCCTCCCGCCACCTGACGATGACATCTAGTAGTGTGGGACACTAGGGATGCTTTCATAGTTTGCTTATACTCTTCTGGCAGAGTTACCAGAGATGTCCTCATGGCTTGCTTATGCTTCCCTTAGCTCATTGACTGGGTCATTCGTCGTATCGCTCTCACTCGATTTTTTTTTTTTTTTGCATATATATTTTTTAAAAGCAACCTGCTAACGCAAGAATGGTAAGCTTTGATTGAACCGAGCATCTTCATTTTTTGTGTGCTCTAATTTTTCCTTCAATGGCGAGGAAGGGGAATGAGAATCAGGTGTTACTTACACTTTTAAAAGAGGTCAGGTAAGTCACTAGTCCTTTGATCACGTTGCCCGAATACGAAGGTGGACAAGAAATTAGAAGTCTTTAGGATATTTTTGGAATTAAAAACATACGACCAATGAATGGGTCATGACAACTACCGAGGTGGTAGATATAGGTATTTGGCTATGGGATGTGATGATCACATAGTTTAAGGGTAGTATTTTTTTAGGTACATGGCATTCCAAGGGCTGGGGAGTTCTTCCCCATCCTGGTTCACCAACTTGTATGCATTCCCAGGGTATGCGGCTGCTATAACATATGGGCCCTCCCAGTTCGATTTCAGTTTTCCTTTTGGATGGGTGTATTTGGAGGGCATGATTTTCTTCAAGACTAACTCTCCAATGTCAAAACATTACTCGAGGACTTTCTTATCGTAAGCCCTGACCACTCTTCTTTGATATACTTAAGCATGGTCAGGTGCCTTATCTCATCAAGTTACTCTAGCTTGGTGAGCAAAGCAATTCTCCTTTCGTCCAAGGATAGCTGATCATCAAGTTAAATCTATAAGGATGGTATCTATATCTCATAGGGTAGGCTGCTTCCATCCCGTATGTGAGGAGATAAGGAGTTTGGCCAGTAGCCATGCGAATAGAGATCCTGTAGGCTCAAAGTGCCTCAGGTAATCGTTCAGGCCAGTCGGCTCCATTACTTCCATCCCGTATGTGAGGGCAGAACGCTTGAAATGGCTTGAGGAAATTAATCAATCCCGGGATGAAGATTCAAGGTCTAACGATGAATTCAACTACTAACCCGTACTTCAGCAAGTCGATTCCCTCGAGCTGTTTGTTGACATCGTCATTTAGGTTTGTCAGATCTGTGAGTGCCCTAGCCATTTGCTCAATCTCTGCTTCCTGCGATTTGGTAAGAGGTGTTTCTTTCTATTTCTGTATGTCAACTTTTTCGGTAGTCCCGTAGACGAAGTGGTCGTACAGAGACCATTTCAAAGAGGTAGGCAGTATATCAGTTTGCTGGTTGCCTTACGAATCCTAATCCTATGCGCTTACGAATTTCCTTTGGGACAACAGGCCTTATGCGGCCTTGCTTATTCTTACCAAGTCCGGTGTGAGGGACGTATCCTAGTTGGTACATGAGGTCCCACCCCTTTGTCGCAGTAGGATTGAGGTCATAAAGTTTGGTGAGGTCGGGGCGGCCTCTCTTCTTTATGCATTGGAGGAGGGCTAGGAGTGCTAACTTCTATGGCAGTTGCCTTGTTGAGGACTCGCGTCCTCTTGATGTGGCCAGTGTTCAACATGGAGTCATGGGCTGCAGGGATACTCATTGTGTAATCAGTGTCTATCTCTTGGAGTGGTGTGTCTGCGTATATGCAGACAATGGAATCTTCATATGGAAACTTGACACATTGATGGTATGCGGATGCCAGGACCTTCATGGATTCTAACCATTTCCTACCTAGGATAAGATTATAAGTGCTAGAGGAGTCAGATACATAGAAGGCGACGTCCTTTGTTATGGGTCCGAGGCAGACCTGAAGCTTGATAGTCCCCTTTAATGAATCGATGTGAGCCGTCGTATGCTATGAGGGATAGGGCTGAGGGCCTAATGTCTTATTCTGTGTACTCGAGTGTCTTTAGTGTAGTGATAGGGCAGATATTGAGTCTTACTCTGGTGTCGACTAGTGCATGGGTTACAGAGAATCCTCTTATTATAACTGTTAAGTATATGGAAGCCGAGCTTCCTCGGAGCGACTCCTTAAGCATGTCTACATCTATGAAGGAAAGTGCTGGAGGTTGTGCCATGACTAAGGCAATTTGATGCAGTTCGTCCAGGGTAGCATCTTCGTCTACTTGTGTGTCCTCGAATGTCTTGATTAGTAGTTGATGGTGATCAGGCGACTTCTTGATGAGTTCCAGGATCGATATTTGGGCTAGGATCTTCTAGAGATGTTGTAGGAAATCATACTCCTGTCCGGCTTCTAGTGTAGCCTCTTCACTTGGCCGGTGAGCCTTGTGTATGGGTGGTTGGGAAGGCTGAGGTGCGGGAATTGGTGGAGGAATGATGTGAGGCGGGGGAGGTATGTTAATCTCTTTTTCTCTTATGTTCCTCTCCGGTGGTTGTATTAGTACCTTACCCTGAGGAAACGGTGGTGGGGGATAGTTAGTTCCTGATTTAAGGATTGGGCAAGTTGGTTGTTGACTGGACCAGACAGTGCTTGGAGCCGATGTATTAGTGTTAGTATTATGTGCGAAGGGGGTGGAATTTGAAGAAGGGGTACGTATTTATGCCAGGTCGCTCCACGAAGGGAGGTATTGTGTATAATCTTCTTCCTCCAGGAAGGCGGAAATCAACCTTTCTTCTTTAACTGGTTCTTCTTTTGAACGTTCTATCTCTACCGTCGATGGGAACTCTTCAGTTGTCTCTTCACGTTGTTGACTGATAGTGTTCTTGGTGACACTGTCTACCCATGCTGCGATCTGCTATGCGCTTTGAAGGACATGGTCCTCATATTCTAGTTTAGAGTCGGATGAGGGAAATAGTGATGGCATTGGCTTAGGATTCGTTAGGGCTGGAGGTTCTGGTGGGTGGCTATGAAGGAAGGGTCTCCAAGCCCTGAAGGACTGAACTCGTACCTGAGTGAAATTTGGATAGGGAGGTGGATTTGGAGGGGCGACCTGCGTAATCAGGGTTGTGGGATGTGGGAGTTGAAAATTTCCTACGGGGTTAGTGGGGGTGCTAACAGGTTGGAGGCAGGTGATCAAGGTGGAAGGTTGGAAAGAGGGTTGACCGGGGAGGTCTACCGTAGTGACGTTGGAGGGTCCACCTTCGTTGCGATTGGACATGGGATTATTAATAATCCCCAGGTTCTGCAGTGGTTGGTTACCATTTGGGTTAGAGTTCCTGAGCGTTTCCCAGTCGATTTAGTTTTGATCGTTCATGTCATAGATTACGTCAAGAAGGACCTAGCAGTCTTCCAAATTGTGTCTCGCATATCGATGGAATACACAATACTTGCTATAATCCAGGTTTGTCGTCCAAGGTCGAGGCCGTTCCTATGAAAATTTAAGGAGGTTCTGAGTGTTGAGGAGAAAAAAATATTGAGAATGGTATCAGCCAATAGAGGATAGTGTTCCCGTTTCCAGTGGTAGGGGCCCCTAGTTTGTTGGTTAACGTTTTGTGGCAGAGGTACATTGTTGTAGTTCTTGGTGTTGGTGGGCCGATTTTGTGTCGTATTTGAGTTTTGGTAAGTGTTGCGATATTGGTTCCTATTTTGATATTGCCCTTGATTTTGATTCAAGCCTTGGTTTTGATTCAGATATCTCTGTTGATTTAGGCCCTGAATCTGATTTGTGTATCCTTGGTGGGCTTGGTTCTGTCTGAAGTTCCTTGGCTGAAAGTTTTCGTTTCCTAAATTCTGTCCCTGATTGCCAACAGTATTAACCTGCTCGATTCTCGATGCTTTCTTATTATTTTTTGACTTTGATTTGCCTGAAGAGCCTGCTTTCGATGTAACTATGGACAGGGTTAGGTCCCTGCCTTTAATGTGTCGCGCCAAATGAGAGGCTCGGGAATGAAGCGCTACAAAATCGAGGCAGTCACTTATAACGAGTGCACTTTTTAAGGGCTCTCTAGTGTTGTCAATAATAATGTCGACCGAGTCTTTCTCCTTCATTGAGGTACCAATTCTAGCAGCAAGTTTCCACCATCTCACGATGAAATAAGCGAACTCTTCATTAGGTTCCTGCTTTGCAGCCATAAGATCGCTAAGGTTGACCGTTTCTTGGATCAGGTATTTATATTGGTCGAGGAATTGACCGGCTAGGTCGTCAAACGTATCTATCTTACATAGCGATAGCCCTGTGAACCAGTCTAGAGCTTCTCCTTCTAATGATCATTGGAAATAGTGGATGAGAAGCCCTTGATTATAGTGTATGGACTGACAGTCATTATAGAAAAGGGCTAGATGGTGATTGAGATTCCCACCACTATTTTACTTGTTGAATTTCGACGGTTTAAATCTTGCAGGTAAGTTAAATTCGAGTTCTCGACAAGACTCTTTGAATCTGAATGAGAGGCCAAGGCGCTCCCTCTTAGCCATATATTCGTCAAGCATTTTAGGAAGATCTTCGACTCTTATAGTGGTGTCTCTTTGGGCAGTTCGCAAGTGAGCTCTATCTTATGGATTGTCGTTGAAGAGGGTGCGAGCGGCCAGTCTTAGGGGTCACATGTGGGTTGATATCGTGCTTTGCGTAGGTGGCGACCTCTCACTCCCTTGTCGTTCTCGTTCATCTAACTCTTCTCGTCCCTTGACCGTCTCATATGCAGCGGCCAATCCTCGAAGCAATTCTTCAGCGTCATTGTCTCCTTTTTGTATTCTCTGAATGCTTAGCTCTACAATCTGTCAGGCCGTGTGGTTCCGTCCACTACTGCTTTCCCCTCTGCTATGGTTATTGTTAGGGTTTGGGGTAGAAAGGGATTCTCTTGGTCACCAGCCATGTTAATCTTCGGTTGTTGGTTTAAATCGTGGGGTGATTCTTCCTTGTATATGGGATTATTGTGGTATCCCCACAGCGGAGGATCTCCTAACCTCAATCTCCGTATCCCGGACATTTCGAGTCTTTGGCAGAGGTTCATATACTCTTCGCTTCTTTTATATTATTTTTTTATATTTTTGTATATTTTCCTTTATATATATATTTTTTTCGTATCTTCTATTTTATTTGTTTGTTTTAGCAACTGGTTAAAAGAACGTAAACTACAACAAAATAAAACTAGGTATCTAGGTACGAGCGACTTTGACAATAAGAGGTCCCATCGCGATCGCCAATCTGTTGGTATGCGCTTTTTCTGGGTTCCTTTCGGTCTCCAGAATTAGTGCGCCAATTTGGTCCCAAGTAGACTCTGGCGATTGGTAGTGGAGTGATTGTTTAGAAAATAATAAGTACTAAGATTAAACAGGTAAATTCATGATGAAAATACCTAGTACATTGCAATCACCAGCTGCAGATATTTATCGACGCTGCAACACATCCCTAATCACGCTTGTGAGGAGGTGAGGGTTCCTTCTTTACTGAATCGTCGGCTTGCCAACGTCAGCAACACTAGGTCACTCGGATGTCTAGATAACCTATTCTCCTTATATTGTGTTGATTAATTAAGTTAATTTTCTTGATTCTACTGGGAGTCTAATTATGGGTAGGATTCTTAGTACTATCCTAACTCTAACTATTCTTTTGGTCTTTTGCTTTTAGTTTGAGTAACTCTCTTAATTATATTAGACTAATCTGAATTTCCTAATTCCATTATGAGTCTAGTAATTCCTAATGTCTTACTTCTACTTGTTCTATTGCTTACCTTGCAATTATTTAAGGGTTAAAATCAGCAAACTAAAAGGCAAAATCACAGAGAAATGGGATCAAGGTAAGCAATCAAGCCTGCAAAAATCAGGGCTGTTGCAGCAAGCTTTATGGGGTAAGTAAGGGTATGTCCATAGGGAAATGTGCTTTAAAATAAGGTAAATCTCCAGATCTATGACAGATCAGGCACTCTAGTCTATCCTAGTTTAAAACAAAGCAAGGAAAGAGGAGAGGTTTTTTATAGGGTTGTCACTAAACCTACTGAAAATTAAAGTTATTGCTAATGATCCAAAACTGAGTAAAAATCAGATTTAAAGAAATGGAGATACGGATTAAAATCAAAAGAAGGAGAGTAGCAGCTAGGGATTTTGGTCTTTTACTGAAAATTGATTGGTTCATAGGCAGTGTAGGGAACTGATTTGCAACAATCCTTCATCTGACTACAAGCTCAGATGTAAGGTACAAGAATCCAACCTAGACCAGAGGATTGGAGTGATCCTAAGGTTATGATCTGTCCACTTTAATGGTCACAGATCATCCTAGAGATTTCTCTAATTCAAGGGTCTTAATTAGAACAACAAAATCATTGCAGATGTTGTGGATGCAAGGCTACAAGCTCAGAAATCCACAGGGATATTAGATCTAGGGAAATCAAATGGCAATCAAGAGATTTATGGATCCAAATTAACTTTACATTCAACAATTACTGATTAATACAACTTATAGTCCAATTGTTCTCAGATCTGCAATCTGTGCAACATCTAATCCTCCTACAAAGCTTTGAACCACTCAATTTATAGCTCTCAACCTTACCCTAGCTACTAAAAGGGTTTAGCCAACCATGGCTGGTCTAAAGAGTGAATGGGGAAGAAGGAAGATGGAAGGAATTTTTGAATTTTGGTCTGAGCTCTCTCAATTTCTAGATGGTTCTTCTGTAAACTCCTTAGGCTTTTATAGTCTTCCTCGTTGTCCTCAGATCTGTTTCAGCCAATCAGAGCTCAAAGGAATAATTATGTTATTCTGAGCTGCTGATGTGGCTGATTTTTCTTCTAAAAACTCTCCACTAATTGGTCCAATTTGGACAAGTATATGAGAAGTGGTTAGAGAGTTCTCATTCGCGCCCATTTATGTTCCAAAAAATAGCCCCAAGGGTTGTTGAAGTGCCTTGGAATGTATGCACAGAGCACTGAAGTGAGCAGTAGTTATAGCTGGAACTGAGAAGTTCCAAAATTATGGTTCGATAGGTTCAGGGAACCTCTTGATAGGGTCTGAGGCTTCTTTTTGCTTCATTCGACAGGTTGAAGTAGGCTTTCGATAGGTTGGATGGTTTCTCGATAGGATATGTTGCATTGTTCGACAGGAGGACCTCACAACCTCCCCGCTGTCCTAGCTCCAGCCAACCTATTGATAGGTTATAATTCAATTTGTCGACATCTTACACAGCTCCAGTTGAGCCTTAGACAAGTTCAGTAGTGTTGTTCAATAGGTTGACTCAGCCTCGCGCAGGTTTAAGTAAGTCCTCGCTAGGTTGGGTTTGTCTACTCGCTAAGTTCAGGGTGACCTATCGGCAGGTTCTTCTCTACTATTCTGAACCTCACGAGATCCCCTACATCTCTAGGTAAGTCCTCGACAAGTTGCAACACCACTTGACAAGTTCTTTCAACTTGTGGACAACTTCATTTTTCTCTCTCAAAACCTATCGATGAGTTCTCATTCAACTTTTAGGCATCTCAACAGGATGCTTCATTTGATTTCAACTCCACGACAAGTTCTGGGAACTTGTCGATCTCTTCATATCCAAGTATCCAAACCTGTTGACAGGTTGAATTAACCTCTCGACAGGTTACAGCCTTTGCTTCCACAACTGACACATAGCTCTGGGGTGTTGTTCTTCATCTGTTCAACACTCAACATCTTTTGAGGGGTTCAATCTTCATCTACTGCAGCTGCTCTTGGTCCCAAGTGTACCCAGTTGGACACATGCCATTCCCATTGATTTCTGAGGCTCTGTGGACTGTTTGATGGCTATCCTTTTGGGCTGCATGAGCACATGATGAGGCAACAAATCTCTTCTTTGGCATTTTTAAATGGATGTCTGCACTAAGACTGTAATTTATTGCTTATCTATAAAACATACTCAAGACACATTATTAGTCAACTCAAAGGTCCATCAAAGGTCAGGTTAAGAGGTGAAAAATGGTATTTTTCACTGCTCAACAAACCCCAAAATCTAAGCTTTGCTATTCCCTGAGCTAAGGAGAAAGGGGTGATGGTGGTGACGGTGGAAGGGGTGTTTGAGCTACTGGGAGGTATGGGGACTGCAATGGAGGGTATGGAGGGTGATGGAATGGGAATGTTGGCAACATCACAAAGGAGGCCCCTGAGCTAAGACTAGCGAGGTGGGAGGCTAGGCCTGAGCTAGGCGATGTAGAGGTCCCATTTGTATTGAGTGATGGGGTGTCGAGAATCACATGCGACTCTTGAGCTGGTCACCTGAGGGGCTTCTTTGTCAGGATCTCAACTAATTTCTTCTTGCTTTTCCCAATCAGGGTCCTACTAGCAGACCAATCCCTCTTCCCAAACACTTTTGGATTCAGTTTCTCCACTGGCTCATCCTTTTATATCACAAATTTTCCTTTTCTTAGCAAACCAGTGATGAGTCTGCTCTAGGGTAACCCTCGCAAGGCCTGTCCTCTTTTGATCTTTTCATTCACATCTACCATGGCCTCAAATATCAGTTGGGAGGCATTCAAGAACTGGCCCTTGGAGAAAAAGTAAAGGGCATCCACTATAGGGGTTCTTCTCTCTTTCAAATGTCCACTGACATAAATGTTCTTCCTCAAGATTGAGTCTATGAAAAGCAGGCTAGGGTGTATATCTCTCCTCATTAATGATTCCCCAGAGCCCAAAATGCCTTGAGTCAGATGTTTGGCCATTGCTCTAAAGGACACACTCTCAAGTGCTCCTAAACCATAAACTGAGTCAAAAACTGATGGGACCCCTAATGCCAACCCTATATCATTGCAGTCCACGACAAGCTCCCAATTATCAATCAGGACCACAAGGGTAGGCTTAGTTGACCCTGGCTTCATCTTCTTCCTGATATTCTGATACCACAATTTGACCAATCTAGGGTAGGATTTTTCTTGCAATGGCGTCAACAAAGGTGTCAAGCCTGCCTTTACCAAATAGTCCAAGGTGTCCTTACACTCCTCTACCTATGAAAAATAAGGTAGGTCAAAAATTGTCTCAGGGATCAGGTCCAAGGCATCCACAAACTCATTGGGAGTAGTCAGGTTCACAGGTATCTCAGGTTCTGCCTCAGGGTTATGTTCTATCTCAGGGATAGGTTTAGGCACTGGCACATCCTCAATAATTTCTTCAGCAATTTCCTCTGTGATTTTGGCCTTCTTAGCTCTCTTTGCTTTCTTAGGGTTTTCCATGATGAGCTTCCTCTTAGCAGGTGGGTTCTCTTTGGGCTGGGTGGCTAGCTTACTAGATTTTATGGTGGATTTTTGGGCAGATTTGGGAGGGGCTTTGAACATATCAGCTAAGGTATCCTCACGGTCAACCATTGGACAAGCAATCCACACAATTAACTCTCAACAATTCACAGTAACTTCTTTTGCCTAATCAAATTACCACACAAACTAAAAATGGAAGTATAAAGCTTGGAAATCACAGAGTGAGGTTGAAGAAGAACTTACCCATAGAAAACCTAGGGTTTCTCAGAACTTGCTATGCACGACACCAAACTGACTGAGACTAGGTGCAAAATGTAGCCCTTGTAAAATTGAAACACTTGGAATAATGGCAGGGTGATTGGAGTTAGAACCAGTGAGGTGGAGGAGAGAGAAGAAATTGGGAAATCGGGCATAAGAGGAACAAAGCTCTAAGCAGAAGATGTCGACTGGATAAAATGACCTCTCGACAGGTTTAAAATGAGTAAAAAGCTATTTCGATAGGTCAAGGAAGGAGATTTTGACAGGTTGAAGCAACCTGTCGAATTGTTAAAACAAGTGGATTGCCAGGTCTGTCAGGTTGAAGGTCTCGATAGGTTCTTTCAACCTATCGATATGTTATAGGCTTTAAAAAAAATCAAATCGATAGGTTCAGTCATCCTATCGACAAATACATGGGCATCAGGGTCCAACCTCTCGACGGGTTTAAAATACTCAGCATTTAACCTCTCGACAGGTATCAGAACCTGTCGAGAACATAGCCTACAACTTCAGTACCTATCGACTTTCTTGCTCAACATCTCGGTAGGTTCATAGATCCTATCAAAATTCATATTTACATCTTCAGTACCTGTCGAACATCAATTCAAACCTCTCAATAGGTATCAGAACCTATCAAAATGCACATTGGGAGCCTTCAAAACCTGTCAAAAATCAAGTTAGACCTCTCGACAGGTATCAGAACCTGTCAAAATGCACATTAGGAACCTTCAGAACCTGCCGAAAATCAAGTTAGACCTCTCGATAGGTCTGTTTAACAATCCACCTTATTTCTCATTAGTCCCCTTGTCTCCATTCACACAGATTTTTCAATTCTGCTTTGTTCCCATTGGATTTCTCATGCATTGGGGGCCTTCCTAAGTTAATCAAGGTTGACTCAGTAACCTAAATGAAACACTTAAACAAAAATGGCAACATATATACAAGGCCAACAGTTTTTAAAATAGCAATAGACACAAAACCAACAGTTATGATACATAGTATATAGTGTTAAAAATCAGTCACACTTTGGAGGTTCTTGAAGGTGAATGGCCACCACAGGCTCTACTATATTTTCAACAAAGAGTTTGATCCTTTGACCATTAACTTTCATGATCCTACCATATTTTAGATTCATAATTTCAACAGCTCCAGATGGGGATAAATGCATTACAATGTAAGGCCCCTCCCATCTAGATCTCAACTTGCCTGGGAAAAATATCAATTTAGAATTGAACAACCATACCTTGTTGCCAGCAGTAAACTCCTTTCTTAGCAAATGCTTGTCATAAAAAGTTTTGGCTTTTTCTTTGTAGATCCTTGCATTGGAGTAGGCTTCTAATCTCAGTTCTTTCAGCTCTGACAGCTGTAGCCTCCTATGCATTCTAGCGGAAGTTAGATCAACATTCAATGATTTAATAGCCCAGTAAGCTTTGTGTTCTAACTCCAATGGTAAATGGCATGCCTTGGCATATATCAACCTAAAGGGAGACGGCCCTATTGGGGTCTTATAGGTAGTTCTATGAGCCCAAAGAGCATCAGTTAACTTAAGGTACCAATCCTTCCTATCTCCTCTCACAGTTTTCTCTAAAATGTGTTTGATCTCTCTATTAGAAATTTCCACCTGCCCACTGGTCTGTGGGTGGAATGGGGTGGCAACTCTGTGTGTCACAGAGTACTTTCTAAGTAAGTTCTCATACTGTCTATTGCAGAAATGGCTTCCCCCATCACTAATGACAGCTCTGGGGGTGCCAAACCTAGAGAAAATGTTGTCCTTCAAGAAATTGAGGACAACTTTGTGATCATTGGTTCTTGTGGCTATGGCCTCAACCCATTTGGACACATAGTCCACAGCCACAAGAATAAAATTGTATCCATAAGATGGAGGGAAAGGACCCATGAAGTCAATCCCCCAAATGTAAAATAGTTCAACAACAAGTATACGCTGTAAAGGCATGAAATTTCTTTTAGAGATACTTCCCATTTTCTGGCATCTTTCACAAGCTTTGCAATGTTGCTATGCATCTTTGAAGATGGTGGGCCATTAAAATATACTTTGGAGCACCTTTGCAGTAGTCTTGTTTCCACTGAAATGGCCTCCATAAGCCAGTACATGACACATAGTTAGTATGCTGTGAAATTCATTCTCATGGACACACCTCCTCACAACTTGGTCTGCACAATGCTTGAACAGGTATGTATCCTCCCACATGTAATGTCTTATCTGGGAAAAGAATAGCTACCTATCCATTTTATTCCAATGTGGGGGAATCCTACCCATTGCCAAATAGTTGACTATGTTTGGAAACCAACGTGTAGCTATGCTAATAGTAAATAGTTGTTCATAAGGAAATGAGTCATTGATAGGCAGCCTATCAAACTTAGCAGCTAGGATCCTGGATAGGTGGTCCGCAACTACATTTTCAACCCCTTTCTTATCCTTAATCTCAAGATCAAATACTATAATAGGAGGATCCATCTAATTAATCTTGGCTTGACATCCTTTTTAGATAAAAGGTACTTCAGGGCTAAGTGGTCTGTGAACACCACAATCCTATATCCTAACACATAAGATCTGAATTTTTCCAAAGCATAGACAATGGCCAACAATTTCTTCTCAGTTGTAGTGTAGTTTAACTGAGCATCAATCATTGTCTTGCTTGCATAAGCAATCACACAAGGTAACTTGTCCTTTCTTTGCCCCAAAACTACACCAATAGTAAAATCTGATGAATCACACATCAGCTCAAATGGCAAAGAATAATGAGGTGCTAGAAGGGCAGGTGCAAAGGTTAAACAGCCTTTTAAAAGCTCAAAAGTAATGAGACATTCATCATTAAATTCAAAAGGAGCCTCTTGGCACAACAGGGGACAAAGAGGTTTTGAGATTTTACTGAAATCTTTGATGAATCTCCTATAAAAACCAGTATGCCCCAAGAAAGATCTAACTTGTTGGACAGTTTTAGGTGGGGGAAAATGTACAATCAAATCAATTTTAGCCTGGTCTACCTCTATGCCTCCGTGGGAAATAACATGGCCAAGGACAATGCCTTGATTGACCAGAAAATGACTCTTTTCCCAACTCAAAACCAAGTTGGTTTCCTCACATCTCTGTAACACTAGGCTGAGATGGTGTAGACATTGGCTAAAACTGTCCCCAAAGCTAGAAAAATCATTTATGAATATCTCTAAAAACTGATCAATCATGTCAGAAAAGATAGCATACATACACCTTTGGAAAGTTGCAAGAGCATTGCACAATCCAAATGACATCCTTCTATAGGCAAAGGTGCCAAATGGACATGTGAAAGTTGTCTTTTCCTGGTCTTGTGGATATACAGGAATTTGGTTATACCTAGAATATCCATCCAGAAAGTAATAAAAAGCTTTGCTTGCCAACTTATACAAAATCTGGTCTATGGAGGGCAACGGAAAATGATCTTTTCTGGTTTTTAAATTGAGCTTTCAATAATCAATGCACACCCTCCAACCAGTGATTTCCCTAGTTCGAATTAACTTACCAGAATCAGATTTAACCCCAGTGATTTCAGATTTCTTAGGTACCACCTGAGTAGGTGCCACTCATTCAGAATCTGAAATAGGATAGATGACTCCAGCATCTAACAATTTGACTACCTCCTTCATCACTACCTCTTGCATGTGGGAGTTTAACTTTCTCTGCATCTCTCTAGAGGATTTGGAACCCTCTTCCAAGTGGTTCTTATGCATACAAATAATAGGGCTGATGCCTCCAAGATCAACAATAGTCTAACCTATTGCTCTCTTATGCCTTTTTAACACACCCAACATCTCTTCCTTTTGTTCATTAGTGAGGAAGGAAGAAATGATCACAGGCAACTTCTGATTAGCTCCCAAAAATGCATATTTCAAAGACTTAGGCAGCTATTTCAACTCCACATCAAGTGGACTTATGTGTAAAGGTAACAAAGGAGCCTTTGAAGGTGGTGGAAGAGGCAACACAACTAGTTTCCAAGGAGGATACCTTGTTGTTTGCCCCATATCAGAATTTAAGGCTTTCACCTCTTGAATCACAGGTGTGGAGACCTTTTCTTCCAAAATTATACTTCACACATTTTCAAAAATATCACACAAATCATCATAATGCAGCAGCTTGGGCAAAGTCTCTTCCACAAGCTCATCCAACATATCAATCAAAAAGAAATCCTCACTATCCAAGTGAGGCTAATTTGCTGCATTATAGATATTCAATTTCACTTTCATATTGCCAAAAGATACCTTCATTACAGCTGATCTACATTGTATACAAGCATTAGTAGTGGCCAAGAAAGGCCTGCCCAAAATTATAGGAATGGAGGTAGTGCACTTGCTTGGTAGAAAATCTGCTGGTTAGAAAAACTTGTCAACCCCAACTAACACATCTTCTGTCATTCCCACAGGTTTCCTTTCAGATCTGTCAACCAGCTGTAATACCATATGTGTTGGCTTCAATTCTCCCAATCCTAACTTCTCATAAACTTAATATGGAAGTAGGTTCACACTGGCTCCTAAATCTAACAAGTCTTTTTCAATGGTGTGAACCCCAAGATGCAAGGGATTGTGGGAACTCCAGGGTCTTGGAGCTTTGTTGGGGTTGTAATAGACAACACTTGGTTCACTTTCTCAATAAAAAATACCTTCTTGGATAGGTGTATCCTAGATTGTCTTTTGTGTGTGCACAAATCTTTCAAAAACTTTGCATAGGTTGGAACTTGCTTGATTGCATCAAGTAAAGGCAAGTTGATCTTCACTTATTTAAATGTTTCCATCATCCTCAACTTTACCATTCCCCTTGTCAAAAGGAGAAGGTGCTTGAAGTGCATTAGAAAATGGAAAATGAGGGACTGATCTCCCATTTGCTGCCTTAGCAATCTCATCAGTTTTTTTTATATTTTTATTTTCATTTTTCTGTTGGGGCTCATCAACACCCCCCTTATTTGTCATATGTTGCTCCTACTGCATATCATCATGGGTTGTTCTTTCATTTCCTGCACTTTTCACATCAGGCTCAACACCAACCTTGTTGTCAACTAGCCTTCCACTTCTCAAAATGGTGACAGATTTGGCTTCTTCATGGGAAGAAGTCTCACCCACCATGTACTGCCCTTTTGGGTTGTTCATAGGCTGACTAGGCAGTTTTTCCTCCTCTCTCCTAGTCAAAGTATTGGATAGCTAACCAAGCTGGTCTTCTATCTTCTTAATACTTTGGCTATAAGAGTTAACAGTTTGAGACAAAGAGCCCAAATTCTGCAATGAAGCCAGAACTTGCTTTTCAAATGTGAGGGATCTAGTGGGTGCTGGGGCTGGTGCACTTTGATGCACAGGTTGTGCGATTGGCTGGGCCATAGTCTGATGGTATTGGGGAGTTAGGAAGTAATTTTTCTAGTATGGCTGAGCATTTTTATAAGGCATGAACTGCTGTTGTGGCTGCCGTTGCTACTGGTTTTGAAAGGTATCTTGTCTCTACCTCAAGTTGGGGTGGTTTCTCTAATGATAATTAGCAGTTGGCTGTTGTTCAAAGGACTGAGCAGCATTCACATGTTCCATAACAAGGTCTGGAAATTGGACAGCAGGACATTCTTTAAGGGAGTGAGTGGGGGACTGGCATATCACACATGCTTCCTCTACTTTGACAGCCATTGGTGACTGCATTGCTCCCATGAGCATATCAAATTTCTAAGTCAAGCTATCCACCTTCCTTTCCAAATCATTGTAACCACTGACCTCATACATTTTCCTTCTTATAGTGTTCTCTCTCACTATTCTAACAGGGGTCTCAATGCCCCTTTACAAAGTCTCCCTTTGCATGGAGTTTTCACTAATACTATCAAATCAAACCTCATCAGCTGTCTTGTGGAGGTAAGTACCACCACATGAGGCATCAACCATGTCTCTACTCTTGGGATCAATTCCTTGACAAAAACTTTGAACAAGTTGCCATTTAGGAATTTGGTGATGGGGACATTATTTCAAGAGCTCCTTAAATCTCTCCCATGCTTGGTGAAAGTGTTCAGTTGGGGACTGAGCAAAGGAGATTATGCTCTTCCTCAGCTAACTTGTTTTGGACATGGAAAAAAACATGGTCAGAAATTGACATTGAAGGTCATTCCAAGACTGAATACTATTGGTTGGGAGCATTGACAGCCAAGTTCTGGCTCTGTCCTTTAGCGAAAAAGGAAAGAGTCTCAACTTGGTGGCTTCCTCCCCCAAACCTGCAATGTTGAAAGTAGTGCATAGTCCTAAAAAATCATCAATGTGCTTGTATGGGTCTTTCTTACTCAGGCCATGATATGAGGGCAGCATTTGTATGATGAAAGATTTAATCTCATAGTTCCCTTGGATAGTAGGGAATTGAATGCAGAAGGGAGAGTTGTACACCCCTGGTGCATTAAATTCTTTCAATGTCCTAGGTTGCTCACCCATTGTAAAACTACCACAATTAACCACAGGTGTGTGTATAGACTGCTTAGGTCTGAGAAGTCTCTCAACTTCAAGATCTAAAGGAACAATCTCAGGATTGAGAGATCTTCTACCAAGCATACACACAGCAAAAACAAAGTTTAGCACACAAAATTATAGCATAGATTTCAGTAAAACAATTTCAAAAACACACAACTACTGCTGCAGATCTAAAAATATAAAAGAGTTAAGAAATGCAAACTTTAGCATAGCTTGGTCCTCCAATTAGCATAATGCTCCTCTAAAAACAACAAATCTAGATCGGCAACACAAAATAAAACTACAAAAAACTATAGCAGCAATTAGTCAAACACAAAAAAGGCAATTATAAATCTATATTTAAAATAAGAAAAATATAGATCTACCAATTTAAAAACACAAATCTCGGGTGTGGCGCCAAAAATTGTTGTGGTGCTTACCTTGCAATTATTTAAGGGTTAAAATCAGCAAACTAAAAGGCAAAGTCACAGAGAAATGGGATCAAGGTAAGCAATCAGGCCTGCAAGAACCAGGGCTATTGCAGCAAGCTTTAAGGGGTAAGTAAGGGTAAGTCCATAGGGAAATGTGTTTTAAAATAAGGTAAATCTTCAGATCAATGACAAATCTGGCACTCTAGCCTATCCTAGTTTAAAACAAAACAAGGAAAGAGGAGAGGTTTTTTGTAGGGTTGTCACTAAAACTACTGAAAATTAAAGTTATTGCTAATGATCCAGAACTGAGTAAAAATCAGATTTAAAGAAATAGAAAAAGGGATTAAAATCAAAAGAAGGAGAATAGCAGTAAGGAATTTTGGTCTTTTACTAAAATTGATTGGTTCATAGGCAGTGCAGGGAACTGATTTGCAACAATCCTTCATCTGGCTACAAGCTCAGATATAAGGTATAAGAATCCAACCTAGACTAGAGGACTGGAGTGATCCTAAGGATATGATCTGCCGACTTTAATGGTCATAGATCATCCTAGAGATTTCCCTAATTCAAGGGTCTTAATTAGAACAACTAAACCATTGTAGATGTTGTGGATGCAAGGCTACAAGCTCAAGCATCCACAGGGATATTAGATCTAGGGAAATCAAATGGTTACCAAGAGATTTATGGATCCAAATTAACTTTACATTCAACAATTACTGAATCAATAACACTTACAGTCCAATTTTTCTCATATCTATAATTTGTGCAACATCTAATCCTCCTACAATGCTTTAAACCTCTCAATTTATAGCTCTCAACCTCACCCTATCTACTAAAAGGGTTTAGCCAACCATAGTTGGTCTAAAGAGTGAATGGGGAAGAAGGAAAATGAAAGGAATTTTTGAATTTTGGTCTGAGCACTCTCAATTTTTGGATGGTTCTTCTATAAACTCCTCAGGCTTTTATAGTCTTCCTCTCTGTCCTTAGATCTATTTCAGCCAATTAGAGCTCAAGGGAATAATTCTGTTATTCTAAGCTGTTGATATGGCTGGTTTTTCTTCTAAAAACTCTCCACTAATTGGTCTAATCTGGACAGGTACATGAGAAGTGGTTAGAGAGTTTTCATTTGCACCCATTTATGTTCTAAAAATAACCCCAAGGGTTGTTGAAGTGCCTTGGAATGTGTGCATAGAGCACTGAAGTGAGCAGCAGTTACAACTGAAACTGAGAAGTTCCCAAATTGTGGTTCAATAGGTTCAGGGAACCTCTCGACAAGTTCTGAGGCTTCTTTGTGCTTCATTCGATAGGTTGAAGTAGGCTTTCGGCAGGTTGTATGGCTTCTCGATAGGATCTGTTGCACTGTTCGACAGGATGACCTCAAAACCTCCCTGCTATCCTAGCTCTAGCCAGCCTATCGATGGGTTATAATTCAACCTATCGACATCTTATATAGCTCCAGTTGAGCTTTCGACAAGTTCAGTACTACTGTTCGACAGGTTGACTCAGCCTCGCGCAGCTTCATGTAAGTGCTCGCTAGGTTGGGTTTGTCTGCTCGCTAGGTTCAGGGGAACCTACCGACAGGTTCTTCTCTGGTGTTCTGAACCTCACGAGATCCCCTGCATCTCCAGGTAGGTCCTCCAAAGATTGTAACACACCACTCAACAGGTTCTCTCAACTTATCGATAGCTTCAATTTTCTCTCCCATAACCTATCGATGAGTTCTCATTAAGCTTTTAGGCATCTTGACAAGATGCTTCACTTGGTTTCAACTCCTCGACAGGTTCTAGGAACTTGTCGATCTCTTCATATCCAAGCATCCAAACCTGTCGACAGGTTGAATTAACCTCCCGACAGGTTACAGCCTTTGGTTCCATAGCTAGCACATAGCTCTCGGGTGTTGTTCTTCATCTGTTTAGCACCCAGAATCTTTTGAGGGGTTTAATCTTCATCTACTGTAGCTGCTCTTGCTCCCAAGTGTACCCAGTTGGATACATGGCATTCCCATGAACTTCTGAGGCTCTATGGACTGTTTGATGGCTGGCCTTTTGGGCTATATGAGCACATGATGAGGCAGCAAATCTCTTCTTTGGCATTTTCAGATGGATGTCTGCGCTAAGACTGTAATTTATTGCTTATCTATAAAACATACTCAAGACACATTATTAGTCAACTCAAAGGTCCATCAAAGGTCAGGTTAGGAGGTGAAAAATTATATTTTTCACTGCTCAACACTACTAGGATCCAATTACTTTAAGTGTTCTAATTCTGTTAGGTGTTTAATTAATTTCAAGTATCCTAATTCTATTAGGAGTCTTATTAATTGTGAGATGCCTAGTACTACTCTAACTTTAGTTGTTTTTGGTCTTCTTGCTTTTAATCCTAGTCTAGTTAACTGTCCTAGTTTTACTAGGAGTTTAATTAATATCTTAATCTAATTGAGTCTCCTAATACTACTAGGAGTCTAATTAATTTCAGTGTCCTAATCTTATTAGGAATCTAATCAATTGAGTCTCCTAATACTATTAGGAGTGCGAATATGTTAATTCTACAGAGACTAATTAGGAATGTACTAATTCTATTGAAACTCTAATTAATTAAAAATATATTAATTCTATTAAAACTCTAATTAAAGTAAATGTAGTAATTTTACTAAAAATCTAAAAAAAGGGGTTTTGGCCCGCTATGCTAAGGAGGATCAATCCCATTCCCGAATACCCTCCGTAAGCTCCCTTAGGCAAATCAAGTGGCTAAGATTAAAGTAAATTGAATTTGAATTATAAGACAATATTTTTTTATTTGAAAAGGCAATAATTTTTGGATTACAATTATGGATTAATAATTCAAGATTTGAAATCTAGAACTATAAGGAATTGGTAAATTAGGACTAGAATCTAAAATTTAAAGACTGAAATCGAGAGTGAATTAAAAAAATCAGACTGTATGATTAAGGATTGGTTCTAGAAAACTAAGAACTAGGACCAGAGATTAATGATAGGACTGAAACTTGAGATAAGATTTTAAAATAGTGAACAGAATTAAAGACTGGTTCTAAAAACTAAGAATTAGAACCAGAGATTAAAATACGAATTAAAAAAGGTGTTACGGCCTAAGACTGAAAATTAAAAAAAAACAAACTAAGAGTTAAAATCTGAGATCTAAGTCTGAAAATTAAGAACTAGAACTGAAAATTAAAAACTTGAAGAAAAAATATATATACCTAAGGTTGGAGTTTGCAAAGAGGAATCTCGAAATCCTAAGCTTGAAAGCAAGGAACTCGAAACTCGAATCTCGAAGTCATTTTTTTTGGGTCATGGTAAGGGGGTCTATTTATAGGTATTTTACTAATTACGCGCCCTGTGGGGTGTGTGTAATTAGTCGGTCAACTTCAATTACGCGCCCTATCCGAGGTGCGTAATTGAGTTGTGCACCCTGTATCAGGCACTTAACCACTTTGAGTCGGTGACCAACTCAATGAGTGACCGGCTGAGCCGACTGACTGGCTCAATTGGGGTGTCCCAGTCCTAGTCTGATTAGACTAATTGCGCGCCCGGGGTAGGACGCACAATTTGATTAAACATCATACTAATTGCATTTAATCATGGAGTTTTAACGATCTTAAGAATTAGAGACCAGGTCTGAAATAGACCAATTGAGTGTCGGTGATGGGACGCTTAATCCGATTTCGCGCGCTTGTTAGGGCGTGCAATTAGGTCTCGAGGCGGTCGAAAGGAGGGGAAGTTTGGTCTAACAGGATTGATTGAGCATTGGTGGTGTGGCATTCAATCAAATTGTGCGCCGAGTTTAGTGGGCGTAATTCCATATTGTCCCGGGTCTGGGTCAGGTCCGAGGCGCAAGGCTATTATTTCAACCTGCATTTCGGTTGTATACTATTGTTGCAGTATATAGTCCCTGCCCCTAGGGTTATTGGATCTGAGCCACAGAGCTATTGTTTCAGCCTATCTCCAGCCATATACTATTGTTTCAGTATATGGTTCCTACCTTTATGGGATCTGAGCCACAAAGCTATTATTTCAGCCTATGTTCAGTCATATACTATTGTTTCAGTATATGGGCCCTACCTTTATTAGATATGAGCCAAAAAGCTATTATTTCAGCATGTGTTCAGTCATATACTATTGTTTCAGTATATGGTCCCTACCTTTAAGGGATCTGAGTCACAAAGCTATTATTTCAGTATATGGTCCCCATGTTAGGGTTTTGAAACTATCGAAGAAGGAAGTCCTTTCCAAAGAGTCACAATCGAGGTCAAACATTGACCAAACAAACTTATATACTATGAGAGGGAAAAATGGGGGTGTCTACACTGTGGCCCTCCAAATTGCTGACAGATCTGAGAGAAAACCTATGGGCATTGTAGAAGATGTACTGGTGGGAGTAGATAAATTTTTCTACCCTGCTGATTTTTTGGTGTTAGACATGGAGCCTACCAAGTGAAGCACTCCAATACTTGTCATTTTGGGCAAGCCATTTCTGGCCACTACCAATGCTTGCATTCAATGGAGGTCTGGAGTGATGGAGGTCACTTTTGGAAATATGAAAGTTAGGCTTAATGTGTACAATGCTGCCAATCAGCCTCAAATTGACAATGGGGACTGTTTTGTAATAGATGTCATAGATGAATTGGTGGAAGAGACCTTACCTAGACTGTTGGATTGGGATAAGGTATTAGATGATTTTGAGGAAGTGTGGACTGAGGTTGTTAAGAAGGAGGACCCCACTCTAGTTGTTGAAGAAATGAACACACTGGATTCTTCACTGGGCCTAATGCAACACTCTACATGGAGACCTACATTACTGCACGAACCTCAACCCTCCAAGGCTCCTTTGCTACCTTCTGTGGAAATTCCACCAGAACTGGAGCTGAAGCAGCTCCCAAAAAGTCATTGGATGGACAATTGCTAATTTGGGAGGAATTGATCCATCTATTTGCATGCACAAAATTCACTTGGAAGTGGGTTCCAAACCCTCTAGGGAAATGCAAAGAAAGTTGAACCCTCACATGCAGGAAGTAGTCATGAAAGAAATTGTCAAATTACTGGATGCTGGAGTCATTTACCCTATTTCTGATTCTGAGTGGGTATCACCTATCCAGGTGGTCCCTAAGAAATCTAGCATCACAATAATACCAAATGAGTTTGGAGAGTTAATGCCAACCAGAGAGACCGCTAGTTGGAGAGTGTGCATAGATTACAGGAAATTGAACTCCAAGACCAAAAAGGACCACTTCCCTTTCCCTTTTATTGATTAGATTTTGGACAAGTTAGCAGGCAGAGCATGTTACTGCTTTCTTAATGGATATTCTGGTTACAACCAGATAGCAGTGTATCCTCAAGACTAGGAAAAGACTACTTTCACCTATCCATTTGGCACCTTTACCTATAGAAGGATGTCATTTGGACTGTGCAATGCTCCAGCCACTTTTCAAAGGTGCACGTATGTCATTTTTTCTGATGTGATTGATAAGTTTTTAGAAATCTTCATGGATGACTTTTCAGTCTATGGGGATGATTTCAGTCAATGTTTGCATCACCTCTGTCTTGTGCTTCAAAGGTGTGAAGAAACCAACTTGATTTTGAGCTGGGAAAATAGTCACTTTATGGTCACCCAAGGCATTGTGCTTGGCCATGTGATATCCTAAAGAGATTGACAAGGCAAATATTGACCCGACATCATATTTGCCCCCACCAAAAACCATCAAACAAATCAGATCATTTTTAAGACATGTTGGTTTTTATAGAAGGTTCATTAAAAATTTCATCAAGATCTCCAAGCCATTGTGCCACTTACTTTGTCAAGATGTGCCATTTGTGTTTGATGTTGAATGTGTGAAGGCATTTGAGATATTAAAAATATGTTTGACCTCTGACTCAGTGTTCCAGGCCCCTGATTACACTCTATCCTTTGAACTGATGTGTGATGCATCTGATTTTGCTGTTTGAGCTGTTTTAGGATAGAGAAGAGAGAAACTGCCCTGTGTAGTTTACTATGCTAGCGAAACATTGACAGAAGCTCAACTGAATTATACAACCACTAAGAAAGAGCTTCTGGCTGTAGTGTTTTCTTTGGACAAGTTTAGACCTTATTTACTGTTATTCACTAAGAAGTGCCACTTTTCACCTCTTAACCTAACCTTTGCTGAACCTTAAAGCTGACTAATAACTCTTGTTTAGCTTGTTTTGTAGTTAGTAGTAACTTATGCAGCTTAACATAAAGTCCATGCCTTTGGAGCCAAGAAGAGAGACAATCCAAGCAAGAGATGACAGCTGAGCCAAAGACTGATTGAACACCATGGTGGTACACACTATGGTGACTAGTTTGCATGTCAAAGTGGACCCAAGAAGTCCAGCAGATGTGAGAAATATGGATGTGAGTGCAAAGGACTGCAATAGTAGCAGATGCATAGCAGCAGAGGAGTTAATGTGTTATCTCGTACAGTAGAGGTGCAGCCTCGCGTAGCTAAGCCTGCAGCAGAGTTATCTCGCACAGCTAATATATGCAGCACAGGAGAACTCACGATGCAATTGTGCACTTTAGCTATAACCAACACTCGGTGAACTCACGAAGCTTTTGCGCACTAAGTCTTCATAAATTCAACTCGCGAGGCTCTCACGAGGATCAAGGCTTATATTAACTGCGTGCACAATCTCACAAGGCCACTTTGCATGAAGAGCACAAACAAACTCGCGAAGTCCTTGCATGGTTCAAAAGGAAAGAGAGCTCCAGAAATGTCCTCACACAGTTCTCGCACATTTAATAGATCTACCCTCTACTGAGCAAGCTTTGTTATTCCTTCAATAAGAAGCCGAGTGAGATTTAAAGGCATCCATGTGACACCCTCGCGAGAGAAAATTCTGAAGCTCTGTCGTGCAAGCAAGCCAAGCACTGTAAATTATTCTGCGTGAGTGTATTCAAAGCCAGAGTTACGTGACCTTTCAAAGGCATACTACGTGAGTGAAAGATATCAAGGCAATTTCATCCTCGCGAGTGCATTTCAAGCCAAACCAACTGTGCGACAAGCTAAAGTCTTCTGCGCGAGCAAGAAGATTCCCAAGCCAAATGCTACCTCGCGAGCACCCTGCCAACCACATAAATGGATTAATGCACCAAGGCCATCCCCGCGAAGCTCGAGCTCTCCACTTCTCAGTTTCTACTTAGGGACCTTTTGGGGATTTCCTCAGGTCTAGCGCACACATCCCGAGGCTCAGATCTTGAAGCATGCATCCCAAGGCATCCAAGGGTTATAACAGTGCTACATCTGCCCTAAAAATTTAGGGTTAATCTTCTATTGGCTGAGGCATTAGGACTGAGTATTTAAGCTATAAATGTAACTTAGAATTGGATCATCCCTCCTTCAACCTCTGTCGGCTTTGAGCTCGAGTAGAATAGGGTTAGGGTTTGATCACCTCTTTTTCCCATTTTTCTTCTCTCATAGCCCAACACTTGTTGGCTATATCCTCTATAAGCAATTAGGTCTAGTTTTAATTAGTTTTGTAATGGGTCTTGTAACCTTTGAGATTTTTTTGTGAAGAGCTGTTCTGCACAAGGCTGCTGCCTTGAGAAATCTCATTGTAAGTATTGTGTTGAGCAATGAAATTTGTATTTTAATGGTTCATTCAATTTGTTATTTTTCTATTTGCCCATAGTTTTGTTCAGGCTAAGCATGCATTTAGGATTTGAGCTGAATTGAAAGGCCCATGGAAGCTTGAGCTTGTAGCCTTAGGACCATGGGGGAAGTAGCAATTTATATGTTCCTTCCCAGACCTCTGTGGGTGGATAACCTCTGTGGATAGCTTGTGACCATTTAAGTGGACAGACTATAGCCCTAGGGTGATTCCAAGCCACAAATCTGAGAAGGATTCTTCTCCTCTGTACTTGAGCTTATAGCCTTGTGAGAGGTTGTTACAGGAAGAGGCTCACCTTTGTTTTACTTGACGAATATCATATGTTAGATCTGACTTCTCTGTAGTGATTACAGACTTGTGAGCTAGGTCATTGTAGGTCCTTTGAAGCAATGACCAACTGCATTTAAGTCCCCAAACAGCCCTTGAACAACTATGGTTTCCACTAGTTTTTTAAGAACTATTTGCTCCCATGGATGCCTGAGCTTGTAGCCTGGCATACATGGTGTCTGGATTGGTTTTCATATTCTAATTTGATTCATTGGGTGGAGGACATCTATTGGATAGTCTATGACCATTTAAGTGGATATGTTATAGCCTTAAGATCAGTCTATTCCATTAGATCATATTGGTTTTGTGATTTAGTCCATATGGTTTGATCATCTCTATTGGATAGTCTGTGACTATTGAAGTGGACAGGTTATAGCCTTAAGAGATCAGGTCAACCCATAAGGGTTGAGTTGGATACTTCTTCCTTACAGATGTGTTTGTAGCCATCTGAGAGATTTGCTGTAGAGATAGCCCTAAATCTGAGTTACATAACTAAATAAACTTTAGCTTAATTGCCTACTTCCCAACAATTTTATCTTTATTTTCACACACACTATCACCAACTTCTTTATAACCCTTTCTTTAGGATAGGACTACACTTTATTCCTCTTCTTTTAGTATTAATTTAGTGTAGTTGTGATACCCAACTCCCTTTCTTTAAGATTTTCATATCTGTAGCCAGATCTGGAGTCCTACTATTATAGCCCATTTTAGATTCTAGATCAATTTCTCTGTGGGACAAACTCTTACTCACTTAAAACTTGCTACAATAGCCCTGTATCTTTAAATCTGAGTGTGCTTCAGATTTACTGTTTTAACCAATTTTTATTCTTTTCTTCCACTGTTTTCTCACCAATAACAAGACAGCAATCCGAATTAAACTAACAAGTACTTGGCGCTACTGTTAGGGATAATGATCTTTTTAGTAGACCTAAGTTATAATATAATTTATAATAGAAAATTCTTTGTAGCCGTGCCTTAAATAGAATAAAAAGTACTACTGATTTTTTATTAGAATTTTTGCAGACTTGGACAACAGCAATAGGGAAAAGCTAGAGCTGTAGCTGGAGTTTAGCTAGCTCTATTTGCACTTCTTTTACCCTAAAACTTAGTCCATTTGTGTTGAATTCCCTGTTAATAGTTTAGTTGTAAATCTATTTAGTTGTGATTTTTGGTTTGTAATTTTTTTTTGTGCTGTGAGCATCTTCTTTAGCTGTTGATTCTGTGTGTGTATGCTTGATAGAAGATCCTTAAACCCTGAGTTGGAACCTCCAAACCCTAAGGTTGAAAGGGTCCTTAGACTGAGAAACAACACACCAGCCCCTACTGTTGAAACTGAGCCAGCTGTCATGGCAGAGAGGCAAAAAACTCTGAAGGAATACAATGGACTTGGGGATTACACATCTCCCTTTTACATACAATTCCCTTTAGTTGAGGAAAATTATGAAATCAAGTCCTCCACCATTAACATGCTGCCATCTTTTCTTGGGCTCAGTAAGGAAGATCCTTACAAATACATTGACCAATTTTTGGTACTTTGCACCACATTCAATATTGCTGGCATAATACTTGAAGCCACCAAACTGAGGCTTTTTTCTTTTTCTCTAAAGGATAAAGCCAGCACCTGGCTCTCTAAGCTCCCATCTAATAGCATTCAGACATGGAGTTACCTCCAAAGTCAATTTTTTGGCTAAATTCTTTCCCATGAATAAAATCAGCCAGATGAGGACAAACATATTGTCATTCACTCAGTCCTCAACTAAAGATTTTTATGAGGCATGGGAGAGATTTCAAGAAATGTTAAAACAATGTCTCCACCACCAAATTCCACAGTGGCAACTGGTACAAGTCTTTTACCAAGGAATTAATCCAAGAGTGGGGATATGGTGGATGCCTCATGTGGTGGTAGTTACCTCCACAAGACAACTGATGAGGCTTGGGAGTTGTTTGACATCATAGGGCAAAATTCCATGTAGCAGGAGTCACTGTCTCGCAATGACAGCCAGACCCCAGCTAAATTGCTGAAAGAGTCCACCCCTAGAGGTAGAATGTACGAAGTTAAGGTGCAAAGTGATTTGGAAAGGAAGGTGGACAATCTGAGTATAAAGTTTGACAAATTGATGAATGTGATGCAGCCTAAGATGGTTGCATAGGTGGAAGAGGCATGTCTGATATGCTAATCTCCCACACATTTAGTTCGAGATTGTCCATCAGTCAACCAATTCCCTGATTTAGTTATGGAGCATGCCAATGCTACTCAAGCATATGGGTAGCAACCTATTGGATACACATGGACAAACCACCCAAATTTGAGGTGGAGATAAGATACATACCCTCAGCCCTAGCAGTAGCAGTTGGCAGCTCCATACAGACCCCTACACCAGTTCAACTAAGGATAACCACTAAGATAGAATTTTTAGTTGCCTGCCCCACATCCCAATCAGTTGGCCTTGCCCCCACAGCAGCTTAGACCCTCTTCCTTTGAAGAGAAAATGCTAGCATCTATGCAGAATTTGGGAAACTTGGTCCAAACCGTGAACTCTCATGGGCAAAGCATTAAAAAAATAGAGGACTAGCTGGGTCAAATCTGTAATACTTTGAACAAGAGAGAGGAGGGTAAATTACCTAATCAACCCTTGGCCAACCTTAAAGGACAGTATATGATTGGAGAAGGCTCCTCTACCCATGAGGAAGCTAATACAATCACTACCCTAAGGAGTGGTTGACAATTTAGTAGGCAGTGCAGCTGAAGAGACCATGGAGAGTGAAAATGAAAGAAATGTGAGTGTTGAAGCACTAAGAAATTCATCCCCTGCTGTAGAGCAGCAAGGGCAAAATAAAGGGGCTGATGTTGAGCTCCAACAATAAATAATAAATGAAGAAAAAAGAAAAAAACAAAAATTTGACCATGATGTCGTTAGGCATGCAGCTATGGCACCAGCAGTCCCACAGCTCTCATTTCCTCATGCACTTGCTGGCCCATCTCCTTTTGATAAGGGGAATGTTCAGATGGAGGAAATGATGGAGACCTTTAAGCAGGTCAAGATCAATTTACCCTTGCTTGATGCAATAAAATAGGGCCATGCTTATGCTAAGTTCTTAAAGGACCTCTGCACACAGAAAAGAAAGGCAAGGGTGCAGTTGTCCAAAATGGTTTTTACTGTTGAACATGTTGAGTCAGTTATGTCCATTGCCACACCTGAGAAATTATAGGACCCAGGGGTACCTATTATCCCCTGCATAATTGGAAACCACACCATTGGTAGAGCGCTCTTGAACTTAGGGGCCAGTGTGAACCTGCTCACATATTTTGTGTATGAGGAGCTAGGTTTGGGAGAGCTAAAATCCATATCAGTTATGCTCCAACTGGCTGATAGGTTTGAGAGGAGGCCTGTGGGTGTGGTGGAGGATGTTTTGGTGGGGGTGGACAAGTTCTACTATCCTGCTGATTTCCTAGTTTTGGACACTTGCAAAAGTAAAACCCCAATCCCTGTCAACCTTGGAAGGCCATTCTTTTCCACTGTAAATGCTTGCATACAATGCAAGTCAGGTGATGGAGGTGACCTTTGGGAACATGAAGGCTCAATTAAATGTGTACAATGCTACTAGGCAACCTTAGATGGACATTGAAGACTGCTGTGCAATAGATGTACTAGATGGCCTTGTAGAAGAAGAATTATCCAATCTGCTAAATTGGGATAATGTTGTTGATGGCCTGAAAAAAATTTGGAGTTTGGTTGAGAAGGAAGCCCAAGTTCTCATGACAAAAGACAACACCAAAGTAGAGTCTTCGATGGGCCTAGTGCAGCATTCCAGCTCGAAACCTACATTGCTGCCCCTTCCTCAAACCACCAAGGCACCTTTACTGCCTTCCATTGAAAGTCCCCCTTAGTTGGAGCTAAAATATCTCCTAGACACATTAAAGTATGCCTTCTTGGGGTAAAACAAAAAGCTTCCAGTGATTTTATCTTTCTCTCTCACTAGTGAGCAGGAGGAGAAATTATTGAGTGTTCTCAAGAAGTACATAAAGGCAATGGGGTGGACAATTGCTGATCTAGGGGGTATTGATGTCTCAGTTTGCATGCACTAAATTAACTTGGAAGAGGGTGCAAAACCCTCAAGGGAGATGCAGAGGAAGCTTAATCCTCACATGCAAGAAGTGGTCTTAAAGGAGATAGTAAAACTGTTGGATGTAGGGGTGATTTACCCCATTTTAGATTCAGAGTGGGTGTCACCCATCCAGGTGGTATCCAAAAAGTCAGGCATAACAATTGTTACTTCTCATTTTGGGGAGTTGATGCCAGCCAGGGAGACCACTGGCTGGAGAGTCTACATTGATTACAGGAAACTCAACTCCAAGATAAGGAAAGACCACTTCCCTCTCCCTTTCATTAACAAAATTCTAGATAAATTAGCTGGGAAGGTATTTTACTGCTTCCTTAATGGATGCTCAAGGTATAACCAAATCCCTGTGTATCCTCAAGATTAAGAAAAAACTACTTTCATGTCTCTTTGGCACCTTTGCTTACAGGAGGATGCCTTTTGGACTGTGCAATGCCCCAATCATATTTCAGAGGTGCATGTATGCTATTTTTTCTGATATGATTGGCAAGTTCCTGAAAATCTTCATGGATGATTTCTCAGTTTGTGGGGACAGCTTTAGCCAGTGCTTGAGCCACCTTGACCTAGTTTTGCAAAGATGTGAAGAGACCAATTTGGTCTTAAGCTGGGAAAAGAGCCACTTTATTGTAACACAAGGAATTGTTAGGCCATGTAATCTCCTAAAGAGGAATAGAGGTTGGCAAGGCTAAAGTAGACTTGATTTTACACCTGCCACCACCTAGGACTATCAAGCAAATCAGATCATTCTTAGGGCATGCTGGATTTTACAAGAGGTTCATTAAGGACTTCAGCAAACTTGCATAGCCATTGTGCCACCTACTTTGTCAGGATGTGCCATTTGAATTTTCTGTTGAGTGTCTTGAGGCCTTTGAGATCTTAAAAAAGTACTTTATCACTGCTTCTATAATCCAATCCCCAGATTACTCACTCCCCTTTGAGCTGATGTGTGATGCATCAGACTTGGCCATAGGTGTTGTCTTAAGACAGAGGAAAGATAAGTTGCCTGTAGTGATCTATTATGCTAGCAAAACACTAGCTGAAGCTCAGCTCAACTACACCACTACTGAGAAGGAGCTGCTAGCTATTGTGTTTGATGTGGACAAGTTTAGACCCTACTTGCTTGGGTCTATAATTGTTATTTTTACTTATCACTCAACCCTGAAATACCTGCTACCTAAGAAGGATACCAAACCAAGACTGATCAAATGGATCCTCCTATTGCAGGAGTTTGATCTTGAGATCAAAGATAAAAAAGGAGTTGAGAATGTGGTGGCTGACCACCTCTCTAGAATTGTTTTAGAGGAATGTGCTGCAGCACCTGTTAATGAAGTGTTCCTTGATGAGGAATTATTTATTCTATAGTCTAGTGTGCCTTGGTTTGCACACATTATGAATTTTCTTGCTATTGGTAAGATCCCCCCTCACTGGTCCAAGATGGACAAAGACCTATTTTTCTCTCAGGTCAAACATTTTTGTGGGAGGATCCATACCTATATAAGCATTGTGCAAATCAAGTTGTTAAGAGATGTGTGCCTAAAAGTGAGTTCCACAACATACTTTCTATGTGCCATGAGCAAGCATGTGGAGGTCACTTTAGTGACAAAAAGACAGTTGTAAAAATTTTACAATGTGGGTTTTATTGGCCCTCTTTGTTCAAAGATGCATATATACATTGCAAAGCCTGTGAGAGAAGTCAAAGGTTGGGAGGCATTTCCAAGAAAGATTAAATGCCATTGCAGCCCATCCTTGTGGTAGAACTTTTTGACATCAGGGGCATTGATTTTATGGGCCCCTTTCCTCCTTCTATGGGTTTCAATTTCATACTTATGGCAGTGGACTATGTATCCAAATGGGTGGAAGCCATTGCCATAAGGACAAATGACCACGTAGTTGTCCTTAAGTTTTTAAAGGACAATATCTTCTCCAGATTTGGCACCCCCAGAACTATTGTTAGTGATGGGGGGAGTCATTTCTGTAACACGCCTTTTGAGAATATCCTCAAAAAGTATATTGTTACACACAGAATTGCAACTCCCTACCACCCACAAACCAGTGGCCAAGTTGAAATATCTAATAGGGAGATCAAGCACATCTTGGAGAAGACTGTGAGGACAGATAGAAAGGATTCGGCATAGAAGCTGAATAATGCTTTGTGGGCTTATAGGACTACCTATATGACCCCTATTGGCATGTCCCCATTTAGGCTGGTCTATGGCAAGGCCTATCACTTGCCAGTGGAGTTAGAGCACAAAGTCTATTGGGCTATCAAAACACTGAATTTTGACCTAACTAGCTCTGGTACTCATTGGAAATTGCAACTGTCAGAGCTGGATGAGTTGAGAATTGAGGCCTATACAAATGACAGAATTTATAAGGAGAGATCAAAGGCATTCTTTGACAAGAAGCTAATATTCTTTGACAAGAAGCTAATAAGGACTTCAATGCTGGTACCATGGTTTGGCTTTTCAATACCAAACTAAAATTCTTTCTAGGGAAGTTAAAATTCATATGGGATGGACCTTACACTGTCATCCATGCATCCCAATCTGCTGCTGTGGAGATCTTGGATCCCATGTCTGGGAGAATCATGAAAGTGAATGGGCAAAGACTAAAAATTTGTGTAGAAAATTCAATGGAGCCTCCTCTGACCATTCACCTACATTACCCTCCAACTGCTTAGTGATCCACAACCTTGTAAAATGTGTATCATATCTGTTGAATTTGTGCTCTGTTTTGCTTTGCTTTGCTTAAAAATCTGTCATGAGAGCCTCGCAAGTAAACTTATGAAGCTCACCGAATATATTTTTCACTGTGCGAGAGCCCTCGCGGGGTACTTTGCTTCAATTGCGCGAGTGATACACCTGCCCTCTGGCACAACATCAGCTTCGTGAATGAGCTCGCATAGTATTTGAGTCCCTTAAAGCAGACTTCGCGAGATCTCCTGGCACTACATGAAATGAACATTTTGCTCTGTGATCACCTCGTGAGGCTTTGTTCTCCTCAACAAAGACCTTTCTCGCGAGATCCAAATCAACTGTGCGAGAGCCTCGCGTGCTAACATTTTGAAGCCTATAATGTTAATTGCCTCACGAGGCCCTGATACTCTAATTGTACGCTCCTCGCAAAGTTTAACAGCTAAGCTGCGCGAGGGATGCAAAACTTCTTCGCGCGCTTTGTCCCAACTTGAGCTCTATGAGTGACCTGGCGAGACGCATAGAGCTTCTAAATTTATCCTTCTGAGGCATCTTTCTTTTACGCGATAGCACTTCTCGCAAGATTGAATACATACTGCACGAGAAGAAATGTACCTCACGAGTACCTGGCGACAGCTGCACGAAACACGGGTTCTTTCATTTAAACCCTGTGATTTTTCATTTTCTTCATTTCATCTCCATTTGCCCTAAATCTCACTGAGCATCCCCAAGCTCCCTCCTCCCTCCTTTCTTCTCTACTGCCAAAACCACTCCAACTCAGTAAGTTTCCTCCTGCAAGTGTGTTCTGCATCACCTCCTGGTTACTTTGAACTCGGTTTGAGGAGATTTGATCCACCGTGCATCGTTTGAAGTGGAACCCTAGCAATTGGTGCTAAGATTTCTCACTCTCTCAGTTGGTTTGATTGAAGATTAATTTAGAGTTAAGAAGAGAGGAATTTGTGGGCATTACCTCTATTGGAGTGTGAGTTATCTCCACTTTTTTTTTAAAGCCCTAATTTAGAGAAATTGGATAGCTATGGCCATAGGTTTGAAATTCATTGATACCTTGGTTGCCTTGGTGAATCCTACACCCACTGGTAGCCCTATGGCCACTAGAAAATCTGTGCAGATTACAGAGGCCTCCATAGTAGAGACCATTGAGGTACCTACCCAAGTTGTTGAACCCCAAGTGGAGTCAACCAAGAAAGGGGCAGCCCCTGTGAAGAAGGCCAAGGGTGTGGCCTCTGATGCCCATGCTACTAAGAAGTCTGCTCCTAAGAAGAGAGCAAGAACACCTGCCAAAAGCCCTGAGAAATCTGAGAAAAAATAGAAAAAGGGGAAGGAGGTGGCCACTGAGGTAGCCCCTGAGGAGGAGGAAGATAATGAATACTTAAGAATCCCTTCTGAATTTGTGGCTGCCATTAAGCTGGAAGCAGAGACTATTTTTGACAAGGTTTTCTTTGAGGAGCATCCAGAAACAACTGCCTTCATTGCATACTTGACCAAAGCCACTCTGATACCTCTACTGAGGCCCCCACTGTAGCTAGTCTTCCCTAGACTAGTGCAACTATTTTATCAGAATATAAGAGTGAAGATTGGGGATGATGGGAACCCAACATTGCTAGTGCTGATAGACAAATTTGAGATGCTATTCAATCAAGTTGCAATAGCTGAGATACTTGGGATACCAGCCAAGTACAACCTAGAGTTGGGCTTGGGTCCCCCTTTGACAACCACCATTCCAGAAATAGCCAAGGAGTTGACTAGAGGGATCACAGCCTCAGGGTTGTCCATAAGGAAGAGAGATTTCCACCCTAACTTGAGATTTATGGATGGGGTGCTGAGGAAAAATATATATTTTTCTGGCCATGAGCAGGAGAAGAGATCCCTCATTACAGATGCTCTCTACTCCTTCCACATGAACCACTACATTGATGCAGCCAAAGTAATCTTTGAGGGAATAAAAGATAATAATGAGAAGGTTAAGAGAGAGCAGAAACCCAACTCACTTCCCTACTGCAGGCTCATTACAACCTTGCTGAGGTTAGGGGGATACCAATTTCAGATGGATGAGAAGACCATCACTTTGAACCACAAAAAATGTGGCCAAAAGCAATGGGGGATTAGTGGAACTCTCATTGAAAAGAAGAAGGAGCTGCTAGCTGAGGCAACTCCCACAATTCAAGAAGTAGCAGTTGCTGCTGCTGCCTCTACCATTGCTAGCTCTGCTGCCCTCTCTCAGGTAGTCCACTCAAGTGTGCCAGCCAGCACTTCCGTACCATCTCAGCCCATTACCTCATCATCCATAACCATGTCCATTCCCATGCCAATTCCTACCTCAACCCCAGCCTCACAACCCCCCATAGTTCCATCACCACTTCCACAGCCAAGTTTACCCACCACCTCAGCCATCACTACATCTCCTACATCCACCATACATAATGAGACCATTCCTTTATCCTTACCCATATCTGTACCCTTAACTACCTACCCAGCTCACCCCAACCCACCTGTGAACACTTCATATAGAAAAAGAAAAAATCCCAAAGCCCAGATAGAGCCCCAACCCACCTACATTTCCCAGACTTTCCCTACCCAGAAACCACAGCCACACCAGACCCTACCCTTGAAATCCCTCACAGCTCTCCAGCTACCTCACATCAGCCCACTGCATCCTTTGAACCTGATACCCTTGATCCCTTAGCCCATTCCATCCCTTTTTCCCCTTCCCATGACCCCCCTTTGCATCTGAGGGGTACTCAGCTATGATATCCTCTATCATAGGGAAAATCAATTATGAGTTCACCCCTCTCCCAAACTCACCCCACCCTTCCAATTTTACCCCTCTTCCAGATCTCCCACAGGCAACAAACTTTCACCATGCACCCACCTCCCCATTTCAACCTATCCCAACCATCCAAACCATAGCCCCTATCACCCCTGACCCCCTACCCCAAATACTTAACCTACTACTATCCCTTCAATCCCATGTGATGGCCAACACCCAATCCCAAACATCCATGGAGGCCACCCATCAAACCATAAACTCCACCCTCCAAACTAGGCCTCAATTCCTAACCATTTAGTAGCCATCCAATCAACCTTATCCAACTTAACCCATCCATCACAACAGCCACTTATCCCTATACCTCACCCATTTATCTACTCCACCCCCTTCTCCCCAACACCTAACCTTAGTTGCTCCCATTATCCCTCCAATTACACTTACAAATGCCTCCACCCAAACAGAACTTGAACCAGAACCCCACCCTGAAACCCTACCTACAGTAGCAATATCTGATGCTACCATAGATGTGGACAATCTAATCCTCACCTCCTCAATTCCAACCCAAACTGATCCTGAGGTAATAGACCTCATTGAGCCTGTCCTCGAAGTCCATCACCCTTTACCCTCAATCTCCACCCCACCCATGCCATCATCCATCCCCTCCCCATTGCTGGCTGGCCCTTCTTTCAGTGCTGAGCAGCCCATTTTACCTGCCTCTTCCTTCTACATATCTCCTTACTTAACCCTCCTCCATGTCATGCCAAATAACCTTTACCTAAAAAGGGATGTCATTAGAGGCATGGCAGACCTCATAACCTCAATTCGAATGTCCTATGGCGCAAAGATACATTAAATGGAGCTGGATTCCAAAGTTCAGATGCTGAGAATATCAAAGGGCTGGAAACAAATGTTGAGGCTATTTGAAGCTCAACAGCATACTGCAACAACTGAGAAAATGAGAGCAGATGGACTCGAGAAAAGATTAGCTGCCTCCAAAGAGATCACAAAGGCTACCCGGGAACTATATGAGAGTAGAGTTGCACTTGCTTGAAAGAAGGCAAAAATACTCGAAAGGAGAGTTGTTGAAATGACTGCGGGAGAGCTTGCACAAACAGCCGAGCCTACCCCTCCTGCCATTGCCCCCCTAGGACCAAGCTGATGCACCTGACAATTATGATGATTAGATTTTCACATGTAGTCAGTTAGGATATTTTTGTATAATCTTTTTGTATTTATTTTCCCTTATATTGTATAAATTCCTGTGTTATAAATAAAAATCCTCTTTGCCTGATTTTGTTTATTTTCATTTATGTATGTTTGTTTTGTTTTATCTGTTTCTGTGTGTTTTGTTTGTTGCTGTACTTGCTTTATTTTGTATTTTGTTGTCCCAAAATACCCTGCTGCACTTGCACTTTATCTTTGAATCAGTGAGGACACTGCTCCTCATAGGTTTGGGGGTGTGGCAAGGTTTTCCAATGATGAAGTGAACCTAAGTGCAGCAGAACCAAGGAAGTAAGATAGGAATAGAGCTAAGTTCACCTAAGAAACTTTTAAAATATGAAAATTCAAAAATTTTGCAGACCTTTAGGCCTTAAACACTTCTAAATTTTAACATTTTCATGAGGTGAATATCAAGAAAACTCACTTGTGTCAGCACATAGTGAACCATTAAAGAGACAAAGAGGTAAGGACATGCCTACGAGTTCAATGAAAGACCATACCTAGTGAGATTTGGGCCTACAAATTTTTTTCTGTTTGAGGAGTGTCTTAGGCAATTCTTTTTGCTCTAAGGACTAACTGAGTCAATATCCTCACTAAAAGTTAGGCATCTCCAAGTTGAAATAGCCGATAGTATGCATGATATTTAGGAAAGGATCAAGGCCTTCTCTTGGACAATTTGAGCTTTAAAATACCAAACCCAGTTAACTGCCCTTGCGCATACACCTTTTGAGCCTTAATTTGCAATTTTCTTCAAAATACACCTGAGTACTTGCACCTAAACCTGTGGACCTGATTCAAACCTCCCCCCACTCTGAGAATTTAGAAGACAGAAGGAGAAGGAGTTGAAGATGGACAAGCTAGGGTCAACATTTGGTGAATGGAGGAGAAAAACCAAAGAAAGATAGCAGTGTAGCAACTGGGAATGAGAGAGTGGCATTTAAGAAAAATCAAAGCAAAAAAAATAAGGAAAATGTATTCAAAGGAAAAACAGAAAAAGAATAATGAGAAGGAAGAGAGATGAGTTAAGAGGAAATTTCATTAGAAAAAGTAAGAATAAGAGGAGAAGCTGGCCACTTCAAGTCTGAAAAATGTCAAAGAAGATGAAATGTGCTGAACTAAAGAAGGTGAAGTCATGAATCACCTCCTTCACCTGCTGATTTCTTAATTTTGCATCCTTTTCATCCTTCCATTATTTATAACCTACACCCATAAGCCACATTATAACCCAGCCATAAGGCCTTGTGATCCTAAGTGGAATGAGTTGTTATGTGGAGATGAGGAGTTATCCAATCTATGGTGAGAAATAGCCAATGATGTCAGAATTTAAGAGCTTTGCCTATGCATGCTTGCAGACCCATTTGGGGACTGCAACTGCTCTTGAGCTTGTGATAAAATGAAAACCCTCAAAGTTCTTTGTGAGAGACTGCCCTTGTAAGCATTGGGTCCGATATTGAATGCATTGGGTATTGCCTAAACCTAATTTTTGAATTAATAGTGAGCTCAGTACTGACATAAATTTGTTGTTTCTCTTGTTGTAAGCTGATTGGAAATAGTATGCATACATGTAAGAGTTTTAATGAGTTAATGGTCTGTGCATATCATTTGTTTAAATTCCTCATATTTTGAAAAGAATCAAAGGTGGACTGATGCTCTGATTTTTGAATACTGATTTGGTAAGGTTGCACTTTTGTTAATTATTTCATTGAGAAGTTTGTAGATACCTTCGTTGAAAATTCTCAAGAGACTCCACTCCTCCACTAGGGATCTCCTAGGGGTTTAAAAGGCTTGATTTTTAGAATAGTTGTCTTGATTTTTCCTTTGCTCAGGGACTAGTAAAGACTAGGTTTGGGGGTATGTTATTCACTGAAAAGTATCACTTTTCACCTCTTAACCTAGCCTTTGCTGGACCTTGAAGCTGACTAATAACTCTTGTTTAGCTTGTTTTGTAGTTAGTAATAACTTGTGCAGCTTAACACAAAGTCCATGCCTTTGGAGCCAAGAAGAGAGAATCCAAGTAAGAGATGACAGCTAAGCCAAAGACTGATGGAACACCATGGTGACTAGTTTGCATGTCAAAGTGGACCCATGGCTGCTGCCTTGAGAAATCTCATTCTAAGTATTGTGTTGAGCAATGAAATTTGTACTTTAATGGTTCATCCAATCTATTATTTTTCTATTTGCCCATAGTTTTGTTTAGGCTAAGCATGCATTTAGGATTTGAGCTGAATTGGAAGGCCCATGGAAGCTTGAGCTTGTAGCCCTGGGACCATGATGGCAGCAACAATTTACATGTTCCTTCTCAAACTGCTGTGGGGTGGATAACCTATGTGGATAGCCTGTGACCAATTAAGTGGACAGACTATAGCCCTAGGGTGATTCCAAGCCACAGATCTAAGAAGGATTGTTCTCCTCTGCACTTGAGCTTGTAGCCTTGTAAGAAGTTATTGCAGGAACATGCACCCCTCTATTTTACTTGACCAATATCAGATGTTAGATCTGACTTCTCTGTAGTGATTGCAGACTTGTGATCTAGGTCATTTCAGGTCCTTTGAAGCAATGACTAGCTGCATTTAATTCTCCAAATAGCCCTTGAACAACTATGGTTTCTACTAGTTGTTTAAGAACTATTTGCTCCCATGGATGCCTGAGCTTGTAGCCTGGCATACATGGTGTCTGCAATGGTTTTCATGTTCTAATTTGATTCATTGGGTGGAGGACATCTATTGAATAGTTTGTGACCATTTAAGTGGACAGGTTATAGCCTTAAGATCAGTCTATTCTATTGGATCAGATTAGTTTTCTAATTTAGTCCATATGGTTTGATCCTCTCTATTGGATAGTTTGTGACCATTGAAGTGAGCAGGTTATAGCCTTAAGAGATAAGGTCAACCCATAAGGGTTGAGTTGGATACTTCTTCCTTGCAGATGTGCTTGTAGCCATCTGAGGGATTTGCTACAGAGACAGCCCTAAATCTAAGTTACATAACTGAATTAACTTTAGCTTAATTGCCTACTTCCCATCAATTTTATCATTCTTTTCACACACACCATCACCACCTTCTTTATAACCGTTTCTTTAGGATAGGGCTGCACTTTATTCCTGTTCTTTTAGTGCTAATTTAGTATAGTTGTGACACCCAACTCCCTTTCTTTAGGATTGTCAAATGTAGGCAAATCTGGAAGCCTACTATTATAGCTCATTTTGGGTTCTAGATCAATTTCTCTGTGGGACAAACTCTTACTTATTTAAAACTTGCTACAATAGCCCTGTATCTTATAGGCTGAGTGGGTTTCAGATTTGTTGTTTTAACCAATTTTTATTCTTTCCCTTTTTTATTTATATTTCTTCCATTATTTTCTCACCAATAACAAGACAACAATCTGAATTAAACCAATATATTCTAGGGTCTAAAATTATAATTTTTACTGACCACTCTGCGCTGAAATACCTACTGGCAAAGAAAGATGCAAAGCCTAGGCTGATTCGATGGATCTTACTCCTGTAGGAGTTTGATCTCGAAATCAAGGACAAGAAAGGGGTAGAGAATGTGGTAGCTGATCACTTATCCCGAACTGTGAATGATGAAACTGCTACAACACCACTTAAGGATTCATTCCCTGATGAACAATTGTTTGCTATCAAGTCAAGTGTTCCCTGGTTTGCAAATATTGTGACTTACCTTGTTATAGGTAGGATCCCTTCTCACTGGTCCAAGATGGATAAGGACTTGTTCTTTTCACAAGTCAAGCATTTTTTCTAGGAGGATCCTTACCTCTATAACTATTGTGCAGACCAGGTGATCAGAAAGTATGTCCCTGATAGTGAAATTCACAGTGTTTAAACCATGTGTCATGAAAATACCTGTGGGGATACTTTGGAGGGAAAAAGACAGCTAAGGTGCTGCAGTGTGGTTTCTATTGGCCATCCTTGTTCAAGGATGCTTTTGAGCACTGCAAGGCCTGCATGAGATGTCAAAGGATAGGTGGCATATTAAAAAGGGATTCAATGTCATTGCTGCCTATCCTTGTTGTTGAGCCATTTGATGTCTGGGGGATAGATTTCATGGGTCCTTTCCCCCCTTCAATGGGCTTTAATTTCATTCTTGTGGCAGTTGACTATGTTTCCAAATGGGTGGAAGCTATTGTCACCAGGACAAATGATCATAGAGTTGTCCTAAAATTTATAAAAGAAAATATTTTCTCTAGATTTGTCACCCCAGAGCCATCATCAGTGATGGGGGGAGTCATTTTTTTAACAGGCACTTTGAGAGCTTGCTCAAAAAGTATTATGTTACTCATAGAATTGCTACTCCATACCACCCACAGACCAATGGGCAGGTGGAGATTTATAATAGAGAAATCCAAAATATTTGGGAAAAGACAGTCTGGACAAACAGGAAGGATTAGTCCCTCAAATTGGCTTATGCATTGTGGGCTTATAGGACAGCCTATAAGACTCTTATAGGGATGTTCCCATTCAGACTTGTTTATGGCATAGCATCTCATCTCCTAGTGGAGTTAGAGCACAGGGCCTATTGGGCCATTAAAAGTTTAAACATGGATCTAACTTCTACTAGTTTGAACAAGAAGTTGCAACTATCTTAGCTGGAAGAATTATGGCTGGATGCCTATTCAAACTCCAAAATTACAAGCAGAAAGCCAAGGCCTTCTTTAATAAGAACCTTCTCAAGAAGGACTTTGCTGATGGTGCCAAGGTATGGCTTTTTAACTCTAAGCTGAAGTTTTTTCCAGGCAAGTTAAGATCCTGATGGGATGGGCCATTTACTGTATATCATGCATTCCCATCTGGTGATATTGAGATCATGGACCCTACTTCTGGAAGGGTCATAAAAGTAAATGGTCAGAGGCTCAAACTTTGTGTTGAGAATATTATGGAGCCTTCTAAAATCATTCACTTTCAAGAATGTCCCACTGATGTATGATCTATAGCCCTGTATCATGTGTATCATAACTATTGTGTGTGTTTTATTTTTTATAAATATTGTCCTATTTTGTAGTTTGTTTCGTGAATCTTGATGTATGCTGTTGTGTACAATATTATGTTGTATTGTTGTGTGTGGATGTGTGTTTAATGATATATGAGAGTGTGCAATGATATATGAGAGTGTGCCTGTCAGCACAAGGGTAAGCTGAGCTGCTATTAGCTTTCTTGAGAGGATCAGGAGCCTTCAGGCATCCTCTCGAGACACTTCACCTGAAGCAAATACTATCCTCGATAGGCTAATTGGATTAAATGTTACCTACTCGAGATCCTCTCGAGCTGTTTGTGCTGAAGACCCAGCCTCTCGAAGATCAGGTACTCAGTTTATAAGCCTCTCTTGTAGTTCACATCCTCAGACTGCCAGGCTCGATAGGCTAATTTGCATAACTAGCATCTGCTTGAGATCATCTCGAGCTAGTTATTTTGAAGACTCAGCCTCTCGAAGTTCGGATTCTCAACTTATAAACCTGTCATGAATTCATTTCTCTCATTCAAACTTCTTGCTCAAACACTCGAACACACTCACCCGACCAAAATTTCTTCCTTCTTCTTGACTGCACCATTTGCCCCGCCATTCAACCATTGCCTCTTCCATTTTGTTGAGCTACTCAAACCACACATTGTGCACCAAGAAGCTCCTGATTTAATTCACTATGCACTGCCCTCAACAATACCCCAGTTTTGGATAGGTTTTGAAATTTCTTCTCAGTCCTCCACATTTCTTTGAATAGTTTTATTGGATTGAGTCATCATTTTTGCCGGGAGTTAGGTTTTTTTCATTCCCATTTAGTCGATTAAGTGAGTGCTGAGTTTTTGGGGATACCTAGGGTTTGCATTTATTTCATAGAAATTAGGGTATAATGGTTGAAAGGTCGAATGTGGAGAAACCCTACAAGACTTGCTGAACCCTGCCCAAACCCAACGCCCCACTCTAATCAGAAAATCTCAGAGGATAGCCTCATCCTCAGCCACTGAATCTCCTGTGGACAACCCTAAGAGAAAAGCTATTTCGGGTGAATCAACAGCCACAAAAAAAAAAGTCAAAGTTGCTGCCACCCAGGATCCTAAACCTGTCAAATCAAAGAAGCAAAAAAAGGGTAAAGAAGCAGCCCCTGAAGTTGACTCCTTTACTACCCCATATTAATTTGTGGCTACCCTCAGCCTGGTACCAGAAACAGCCTTTGATAAGGCATTCTTCACTAAGGAAGACCTGGCTAAGGATGTCGTAGAATTTTTGACCAAGGCCTCTCTAGATTCACTATTAAAGCCTCTGGAAGAACTTATTTACACTAGATTGGTGAGGCTATGGTACCAAAACATCAGAATAAAGAAATCTGGAGGAGAACCAAAGGGGGAGGATCCAATCATGGTAATTATGAGTTGTGGACACAATTGACATAGTACAAGCATTGGACATCCCAGCATCATATGACCCATCCTGTAACTTGGGTGCCCCAATCAGTGCATTCATAAAAGAGATTGCCCAGTAGTTAACTAAAGGGAAGAAAGTCAGTGGTGATTCAGTGATGAGGAGTGACTTTAGCCCACACTTACTTTTTATGGACAATGTTTTGAGGAAGAACATTTTTGTGGCTAGTCATCAGCAGGAAAGGAGGCATCCAATAGTGGATGCATTACTCTCTTTCTCCAAGGGGCATTTCTTTAATGTTGCCAAGTTGATATATGAAGGGGTGGAGGACATTCATAGTAAAGTGTAGAAAAAGTAAAAACTACAAGGTCTATCCTAGAGCAGGCTGATCACAACCTTGCTCAAGAGAGGAAAATATGTGTGGAAGGAAGGAGAGCCCACTGATGAGCTACCACCAATTATATTTGGAAAGAAGTAGTGGAGCATCAGTAGGACATTGATGGAGAAGAAGAAAAAGAAGTCTGAAGCAGCTACTTCAGCAACAGCCATTCCTACAGAAGCCTCTACAGCCACTGCTACACCTACTCCAATCCCTTCTGTAGCACCCCTTGTATCAGTTTTAGCAGTCACATTAGTAGTAGCTCCACCTTCTACCATTCCTCCCATTCCACTACTAGTACAACCCTCCACAATACCTTCCACCCAACCTTCTATTCCACCAATCCCCACTCCACCAACCTTACCTTCCTATTCCATTCCTATGTCAACTCCAACTCCTCCTACTCCCATAGAATTCCCCTTCAACCTTCCTACATCTCCTATATGAAAAACCTACAAAAAGAAGACCCAACACCCAACCACAGAACCAAGTCTACCCACTACCATACCCACTGAAATACCAAACCCCATACCATACCCACCTTCCCCTTTTACCTATGATGATAGTGAGCCAATGGCTAATGCCATTGAAACCTTTGAAACCACTGAACCTACCCATTCCCCTATCCATTCCCCTACCCTTTCCCCTATCCAAGACCCATTCCATATGTCCCAAGACTAGTTTACCACAGAGGGTTTCTCATCCCTAATGGAATCCATTGTGGAGGACATTAGGCATGAGTACACCCCTCTCCCTGAATCCCCACACCCATACTCATTTACCCATGCCCCTACCTCACCATTCCAACCAATCCCTCCAACCCAACCTGTAACCCCAACCATACCTAACCCTCTAACCCAAATAATTTCCCTCCTAACCTCTCTCCAATCCCAAATCCATACTAACACAGATAACCAAGCATACTAACACAGATAACCAAGCCTCCATCTAAACAAGCCTTAACTCTATCCAATCCACCCTTCAAACTTTTATCCCACCACCCCAACCACCCTCACCTATCCCAGTCCCTATCCCCCCTCCATGCCAGCAGCCTTCTACATCTGTGGCAACAATTAATGCTACCACCCAAACTGACTTTGGCTCTGAAGAGCTACCTATGGCACCCCTTTCCACTTCCTCATCCTTCACCCAAACTTCACCCACTAAGGAGAAGCTAATCCTTGCCCTACCATTCATTCCCTCCCATCTACCCAACCTTGTACTGAGCTGGCTGTTGTCTCAACTTTTGTTAATGATCCATCCAACTGGGTCATTATACCTTACAATCCAACCATATTACCCCCAAGACCCACCCTCACTGCCTTTATTAGTGCCAATGCATATCTGGCTCAGGATGTCTGCCAGCTGGTAGCCTTTGTGAGCAACAATTGTGAGGAACAGCTAGCCTGAATGAAACCTCTTTATTAGAAAACTTTAGAGGCAGTTATGTTGGAGCATAATAAGGAGATGCTGGCCATGTAAACAAAATTGGACACTGCTGTGGCTGTGTACAAAATCTATGAACAGAGGGCTAACAAATATTCTAGTTTATATGATTCATTATCAGCCACTCTGATGTCATTGGGTGTTAAGGATGTGCAGCCTCCAGCAGAAGCCAAGGGAGTAAAAATTCAAGAGCCTACATTTCATAAGGCCAGCACCAAACCAAGGAAACCAACAACTTCAAGAACAAAATCTGGTGCTGCCAAGGCTGAAAGTGTCAAGAAGGGCAAAGAGAAGACAACAGCTGAGCACATAGATGTAGATTCAGACTTATGTAGCTTTTTTTCTATTTTAGAAAGTTGATGTTTAGGATTTTTTCTGTAATGCTTTGTTTTGTTTTCAAATTAGCATGATGTATTCAATGTTTATTTTGTACAAATTTTTGTAATGAAATCTAGGATTGTGTGAATAAATTTTCTTTTTGTGCCAACTTGAATTGTACCTTAGTTTCTTTTCTTTTTATTTTTTCTGCTATAAGTAAATTTTTTGCTACATGTGTAATTTATTTCCATACCCTGCTGCCCCTCAATACAAATCTATTGAAACATTGAGGATAATATTTGTATTAGGTTTGGGGGTATAGCAGGGTAGACCAATGAAACAGTTAAATTTAGTGCAGCAGTGTAGTTTGATTGAAATAAATAAAGTTAATTCTCACCTAACCAATTGTGAAAAAAGGAGATTGAAATTGTTGGCAGATGTTTTAAAACTGTAATCCTTTAAAAATTTAACACTTCCATGAAGTTGACATCACGAAAATCTTTCACAATCAGTAATTAGTAAACCAGAGAGGAGAGAAAAAGGTGAGGCTATATCCCATGAGTTCAATTGAAGACCATACCCAGTGAGATTTGGGCCCATAAAAAAATAATAATAAATAAAAATAATTCTTTTGAAGAGTGTCTTTGGCACGTTTTCTGCTCTAAGGAATGACTGAATCAACACATTTTCACTAGAAGTTATACCCCCCAAATTGAAACTGTTTGGCAGTACTCATGGCACCAAGGAGATGATTTAAGGTCATAATTTGGACAATTTAAGCCTGAAAAGACCTACCCATTGAATTGCCCTTTCGTTCACACTGTTTGAGCTTTAAAATCTATTTTTCATTAACCAACACCAGAGTACTTGAACCTAAACTTCATGACCTGATTCAACCTTACCCTCACTCTGAGATATTAGAAGGTAGAGGAATTCAACATTTGGTGGAAGGAGAAGAGAAGAGATCTAGAAGAAACAGTGTATCAATTGTATAGTAGGGGCAATCCACCAAAATAATATTAATAATTAAAAAAAAAAAAAAGAGGAGTCAAGATAAGTACTTCATCTGAAAGACTAAAATGAGGCGAAGAAGCTAGCCACTTCAGATCTGAAAAACATCAAAGAAGATGAAGCAGTGCTGTGATGAAGAAGGTGAAGTCATGAATCACCTCCTACCTCTTAGTAATTTCTCAGTTTTGAACCTTTTCCACCCTCTTTTAATGTTTTTAAACCTCAATCATAAGCCACATTACAACCCATTTACAAGTCCTCAATGATCCAAAGTGACGTGAGCTGTCATGTGGGGATAAAGGGATGTCTAATCTATGGTGAAAGGACATGAAGATGTCAGGAATTAGAAGTAATGCCTATGATCATGCTTGTAGGCCTATTTGAGGACTGTGACTGATCTTGAGCTGCAATAAATGTGATACACCCTTGAGCTTCATTTCTGAGTGAAAACCCTGGTAAGGATTGGGTTTGAAAATTAACTTTACTGGGTAATGTTTAAACCTAATTTTGAATTAATGATGAGCTTAGTACTAATTTTCAAACACTACACTGTTGTTGTAAGCTGATTGGTGGTGATGGAATGATATTCTAATTCATGTGTTAAAATGTTTGCCATTACTGTTTTTAAACTCCTTTAAATTTGAAAGATTAAGGTGTGGAATGAAGCTTTATCTGTGGAAATCATATTTGACATGTGTGCACTATACTTAACTATTTTATTGTGAAGTTTGTGGGTATCTTCACTAAAAACCCTCGGGAGACTTCACTCCTCCACTAGGGATCACCTAGGGGGTTTAAAAGGCTTGATGCATAAGCTAAATGCATCTATGAGCCCTACGAAAGTGGCATTTAAATTTTTAGAATAACTCATTTTTCCCTTTGCTCGAGGACTAGCAAAGATTAGGTTTGGGGGTGTGTTAATCTCTGAATTATGCCACTTTCCACCTCTTAACCTCACCTTTAATATACCTTTGAGCTATTAATAACTTATTTTTGAGTGTGTTTGTATATTAATAATAAATTGCAGCTTAGTGTAACAATCCATCCAATACATGCCAAGAAGAAAGGAATGAGAGTCAAGCATTGAGGCTAATGGAAAGACAGTGTTTGAACCATGGTGGTTCCCATCATGTGGGCTATTCAACATGCCCTGGACACCTAGAAGTCCTACAGTGAAAGTGAAGTGGGGCCCACACCTAGTGGAATGCTGTAGCAAATTGTGTAAACCAGCAAAGAATCAAAACCTTGAGCTCGAGCAGCCTTGAAGCTACCTCGAGCAGTTTAGAAGACTGCTGCAGCATCCACTCGAGCTGTCTTTAGTAGATGCTCATTCAGAAACTCCAGCTCGAGAAGCCCTCGAGCACATCAATGCTACAACAACAGCATCTGTCAAGCAGCTCAGTAGTTGTAGTAGAAGATCTTGTTGAGCAGATCAGAAGCTTAAGAAGCTACCTGTAGAGTGGATACACCTTCAGAAGTTCCAACTCGAGCAGTTCTTGAGCATATCATAGCATAAGTCTTCTAACCTATCGAGCAATATGCTGAAGCATTAAAGCAATCTCGAGCAGCTGCCAACCTTCATATGCAAGCCTATCGAGAACCTCTCGAGTACTTCAGAACTTCAGCACTCAGCCACTCGAGCACATAATAATGTCTACACAACCTGTCGAGTGCCTTTAGAGCACTTGTCGAGAACCTATTGAGCTACCATTAGGAGCATTCCATCCACTCGAGCAGAGTTGCTTGAACCACCCTAGCCACTCGAGAACCTTCAAAAAATAGTCCAGCTACTCGAGATCCACTTGAGATTATTATATCAAAGCTCCATCCACTCGAGGCACGGGTTCCAATCGATATTTTCAGACTTCAAGGGTATTTTGGAACCTCGACAGCACATGGGACACCTGTCTAAGTGTGTTGTGCTTTTCCTAACTGTCAAGGGCAATGCTTGGCTGTAAATGAGCCACATCAGCAAGATCTTAACTAACTTGATTCCTCTGTTATCTGATTGGCCAATGCAAAAAGGTACTTTATGGATTGTATATACATCAAGTAAGCATGCAGAAAAAGTATCTGAAGCAAGGAGAATATTCTTGCCTTAGGTCATTTTTAGGGTTAGGTCATCTTTTTCTTTTCTTCTTTCCTTAGCTCAGCATGTTGAGCTAAATATTTGTAATAGTTAGGGCTGAGATTAGCTGTAAAAAGGGCTATGTATTAGCATTGTAAAGGGTTTGGAATCTTGCAGAGATTGCAGCCTTGAGGGAAAACCATTGTAAGTTCCTTTTTAAGCAATGAAAGTTGTTTTTACTTTTTCATTCAATCTGTAATGCTCTTGTGATTATCATTTAGATCTTTATAGATTGTATGCACCTATGGATGCATGTGCTTGTAGCCTTGCAAATATAGTGGCTGCAATGATTTTCTTGTTCTAGCTTTTAACCCCCATGACTGAGGTATATCCATGGGATATCCTGTAACCATTCAAGTGGATAGGATATAGCCCTAGGACTAGTCCATATCTCAGGGTTGAGTTGGATTGTTCCACCTTTCATTTGAGCTTGTAGCCAAATGAAGGACAACTACAGATCCAACTCTTACTATGCTTTGCCATGCCTTTTTCAGTGAAAATCAGTCCCTAGCTATTTACTTCCCACATTTTCTGTTTATTTTACCAAACCATTTCTCATCCTTCTCTAAACCCCCTTTCTTTTATTGTTGTTTTAGTTATTTTTATTTATGTTTTAGTTTAGTTTTGTGACATCCAAAAACTCCCTCTCTTTACCTTGCTTCCCTAGTTTAGGTTTAGAACTGTCAGATCTGTAGTAGATCTGGAGATCTACTATCTACTATTATTATAGTTTTTAGATCATTAATCCCTGTGGGACAAACCCTTACTTATCTAAAACTTGCTACAATAGTCCTGGATCTTACAGGATTGTGTGTTTATTTTATTTTTGTGTTCTATTCTCTTTATTTTCTCTCTCTTTGATATGTTTTGTCATTCTTTATTTCCATCATATTTTTTGATCATTTAAACCATCTTTGTAATAAAAAGAACACAAACAAACAAAAATCACCAACATCAGCCCCGACAGGAATCCCGGCCTCAGCAGCAATCTCCAGAACACCCTCACCCTCCACAATCGGGATCTTCGAAACACCGTCACCATCCAACATCTCCACGAACTTTGAGATAGACATGCTACCCTTAGGCTCCATCTCACAAAAAATCACTCAAAAAATGAAAAGGAACACAAGAAACTGCGTCAAAATCTGATGGGTGGATCACAAGATATCACACTTGCACGAAAATTAGAACGCTCAAGAACAGCGAAGCAAGAAAATCAGGAAAAATTAGAATGTGCAAGTGAAATGAGAGAAATTTTCAGATTTTATAGACATCGGTCAATCCCGCAATATCCCCATAGCGCAAAATTGAATTGAGGATACCAAATAATATGCAAATTCTGAGTTTTACGTTAATCCTCTTGCACGGAATTAGCCTTCCGTCAACCCGCACGACCGACAAACCAAAACCACGCAACATCACTGGCACGAGATTAAAATTCCACACATCCGCCACTGGATGGAATTCAAAATGTCACCTCGACTTGGCCAACCTGTTAATCACTAACCTTTCAATCTCACACAATGTGTAGCACATGAAACCGGATTAAACGCAGACCTCATTGTGCTTAATGAACCCACTAACTGTTGGATCCCGCGCCTTAGGTCACACGTGAAATTGAATTTTGCACCGATATCTACGCTTGTAATCACTAAATCTGAACAAAAAATATATATATACCGAGGCTGGAAGGCCTCTAGACACAAACAAGGGCCAAAAAGGCCTCTTAACATGTACAAACAGTAACTAAATCAAAACAAGAAGATAAAATAAAATAAACAAAATTTTATTAATAGTAAAAAATATTACAGGTCACACCGGGGCCATACCCCCTAAATTTACAACCCAAAACGAAAACCTCAAACCTAACCTAAAACCTAAAATGAAAACTGCAAAGCCCAAAACAGACACACGACGCGCAGGAACGTCCAATCAGAAGTAACAGGAGGGTCGGAAGAGGATTGTTGGGTAACACCTTCCCTCCACTTGTAATACCCCCTTCCTCCATCTCCACGTCCTCCTTCGCTGCCTTAACTACTTTGTGATGATAAAAACAGAGAGGTACCGCCCCGCTAGCCAACCACCTCGACTACGGCGGTGCTTCTAACAACACCTCCCTTTTATTACAGTAGCTCTTCCAAGTCACGTCATCATCATAAGCTGCCTCAGGGCGAAGATCACCAAAATCATAAAGAAGGGAAGGAGAGACATCGGCCTTCGGACGGAGAAGAATAAATGTAAGAAAGGAAAGAAGAAAATGAAAAATCCCGTCAATATATAGATATCCGACGAATCACGCGTGTCGGGATCTGCGCGTAATTAAATTAAGCGTCTTTTCCACAACGCGGATTCTGCATCTCGCGTACGCCCTTATGTGCGAAATTCAACCCCCGCCGAACCATGCATGTGACAATCCAATCTCACGCGTGACCTCCTATGCGGAATACGAAACACACGACAACTGGATCACGCTAAATCCCAATCGACGCCTGAATGTCCATGCTATGTAATGGCTGATTCCTCAATCCCATGCACCCACGGCTGCACAAAATCGGATTAAACGCTAACATTGACACGCGAAAGAACCCCACTGACCTCTCAATCATGAGAAATGAAACCTGTGCGGAATTTAATTAAACGCTACCAAACCTATGCACAAACTAGCAGCGGCCAGAGATGGAGTTGCAGGCTTGTAGCCATGCATAAACAGTGCCTATAACGCAGAACTTACGCATACACTCATACTACCCTAGGAACGCATCAAACTCAAACGCCCTAAAAGCCGAAAGAAAACCCTTACTCTTTTACACACACTTTGAACTTAACCGTTAATCACTCCAACGCAAACCGAGATAAACCAAAACACACCCAGAACCAAATCAAGATAAACTAGACCAAACCAAACCACACAAAACTAAATCCAATCTAATCGGAATTTAGGAAACTAAAAATAAAAGATATAAAGATAATGAGAAATAAAACAAAACCACTTTTATAAACCTGACAAAATTATTACAAGTTGTAAAAGGGGCATTCCCCCTGAACATACAAATTTGAAACGAAAGACGAATTTGAACTTAGGACAAACACTTAAAGACACCCAAGCCCACGAGAGCATGGGAAAAATAGCCCGAGTAGTAGTCCACAAGAGGAGGAGAGATGATGGAGATGCCCGAAGAGGAAGCATGAGCTGAGCAAGTTCTAACATAATCTTATCTTCACCTCCTTATCTCCCTGAGACGTTGCTGATGATGTAATCTTCCAAGTCACATGATCAAGTAGAAGCATCTCATAACTCCAAGCCGACAGAAAAGAAAGAGTGACTCACAGAAGACCACTCAGGATTTGAGGCATACACCTATGGAAAGACGATTTGGGGGCACCCCAAAGAAGGGTTGACAAAAGGTTAATCCACAGACCCTACCAAGGAGCAACTGGGACCGATCACGAGAAATCTGATCCAACACTTTTCCTTGGTTTTCTTCCCACCACCTTTAACTCTTCCATCACTTCCCCCAACATAGTAGCACTTCGAGCGCTACTCCACATTCCCAATACTGCTCATTCACAAAAAAAAAAAAGAAGAAAGCAAATTGCCATTACAAACCTCTTTAGAATGTAACACCCGGGAAATGAAATGAAGAGGAAGGAAAGACATTAATAAAAAATTGAAAAGTCAAAATTTACAAATCTGAAATAAAATAATAAAATAAAGCCCAACCCCTAAACACCTATTTATAACCTATGCCTCCTTTACCACAAATTGACAAGTGTCCCCCTTCATCTATCTTAATTAAAACAAGATACCTAGCCCCAAAGGAAGCACCAATCCATGACAAATCTAAATAAACCAATAAACATGCAACACTTACCCCCCAAAAAAAACTCTAATCCATGACAAATAAGATAAACCAATAGGTTTGAGACATTTACCCCTAAAAGGAAAACAAATCCACGATAAAATAGATAAGTCAATCACATTAAAACACTCAATACACTAATCTAGAAACCTAAATTCACACATTTCTAACAAGTGTCATTCCAAACAAAACATAAGACCAAAACAAAATACTTTAAACACACACATGGAATCACCTCCTTCACCATGAAAAAGGCAAAGTTCTACAAACCCAAAATTAAAATACCCAATAACAATATAAATGCCCCAAAATGAAACCCGTCATTAATACCAGAGCCCTAAAAAGCAGATAGAATAAATTAAACAAGATGAAACAAAAATCAAATCAAATAAAACAGAATAAAATAAAATGTAATAAATGGGAAAATCACCCCCTATGGTCCCATGGCAACGACACTCACCACCTGCTTCGCTGCAGAAAATAAACGTATAAAATCAGCACTCATAGTCCCATCGCAATAACACAACCCAAAAGTTCAGGACACCTCCTGATGCTCCGTCACAATCAGACTGCTAGGACATCAAAAAATAATAAACAATAAAAGTCCCATCGCGACACAAAATTGAAAAATGATAATAACAACACCCAAACGATGACAAACCAGCCATGAGGCGGAGCATTCCCCTCACTTACTACCTGCCCCACCGTGATCCGAAAGCGAATCGTTTCCCCTTTGTCCCATCAAATTGTCCAGAGAGGAGGCCGCCGAAGCTAATCACACACCTTCACAAGTGAAAGCCCCATCGCGACAAGATGCACCCATGGACAACAATATCCCAACACCCAAAGCTCACTGCCACCCCCTCCTATCCCATCACGACGCTTCCCCACCACATGCAACCACCGTACGCCCATGAGCAAACTGCCATCGAAACTCTGCCACATTTTGACATCGGAAACAAAAGTCCTGTCATGGTAAACTAAACCCATAACCCAGTAAACCAGGAGAGGAGGTTTACCAATGCCCCACCACCAAGAAGTAGGTGGTAAAAGTTTGAACCCCCCAAATATCCCATGGCGACAATCTCCAGGCCCCGTCGCGCTAAAAATCACCAAACCCTGCCATTACAGAAGAAGAGTCCTCTCTGACGTCCCATCACACCCAACAAATATCAAGTCCCATCGCCAGCCTCTCATCACACGCCCTGATGTCCTATCGTGTGGCCACTACGAAATAACAGTAAGCAAGCCCCGTCGCGAGATAAATCAGGTAAGAATCACTCCCCCTCTGCTTGATATTCCTTGTAAAATATAGTTAGATAATATTAAGTCAAATGTTTTCAAAACTTGACTCTCCCATTCCGTGAATCATTGTAGTCCTCACATAAGAGACAATCATCAGTATCCACGAGAAGGTTAGATGGAGTATCCAGCATGCCAAGCGTCGTCTTGACAACCAAATAAAGGTTGGATCCCCAAATCTCGTACCGATGGATCTAGTCAGTGACTTCTCGGAAGCCACATTTTTTGAAGTTTTACCACATAATTAATCTTAAACCCAAATTTTCAAAAACTTCTATCTATCAAATTTCACTTCTCATCACTCCAATCTATTTTTTCCCCTGGGAAATCGAATACAAAGTATACTCAACTTTGAGAAATCATAAATGTCCACTGGAAAGAGACCCATGGCGCGCCATTGGTGTGACCAACAATGCGTCCGGCCTGACATGACTTACAAAAGCCTTTGCCATTACATCATATTACATCATAATATCTGGTCACTTGGCCTTGTCTCTAGACCTTCGTATGAGGCCCCCAGTACCTCGATTGCATCAATTTCCTCTTGTTTGACTGCCCCTTACAGCAGGTCACAACATGCGATGGGATGCCACTTGCACCTGCGGTGGAGGATATACCTCTTGATAGCTACCATTGGGCCCCCGAATGCTCCCTTTTAGCTTGTGCTGATAGATAAGAAAGCCAAGCATTTCATGACAGCTCCCTGGTTCACGCTTGTGATTTCCCAAAGAAACGAGAAGGCACCTCGAAAGAGGGGTGTCTACTTCTTCGATGTATCCTTACTCTGCAAGGACGCGCCAAGAGGGGCATCTGTAGACACCCGAATTTCGCCCTCTCAGAGTATACAAACTAGCTCCGATCAACCTTTGGCCTTGCCCATGATCTCTGAAAAATGACTGACCTTCTCTGAAGACCTTAAACCCTAAATACAGGGACTGTATACTATATACATAATATATAATCGAGAAATAGACTGAAAACATTAACCCATAAACTCGGACCCATCAAAGCCAGAAGTCCCTGAATTTTGTGCATTATAATATGCGCTTAATTCAGTTACACGCAGAGACAGTTGCACAAAATTAGTCCCTCTTAGACTAGGCACAAACTTCCATGCACCGCCTGAACTTCTCGATTCCATGTCTACACTCTTGCACAGAATAGATTCAACTTATGGAACAATGCACAGAATCAGTTCAGATGCGAACTGGGACTCTAATTCCCAAAGCCGCCTAAATTCCCCAATCTCATGCAGACACCCATGCGAGGAATTGGATTCCCCACATAGTCTTATGCGCGAAATTGGTTCCAAGGCACACTGAAACTAGGACACCCACCCAGCCGGTCACTCCCGAGTCAGTGATTGACACAAAGTGGATTATGCATGAAATTCAATTAAGCACCTGTTGTCATACGTGAAATTCATCTATTGCGCGCATGGCCCCACATGCAGAATTAGCCTGATACCTATAAAAAGACCCCCTTGCCTCGGCAATTACACACCAATTTTAATAGAAATCTCCTCTCTCTCGAACTCAAACCTCTCCCAAGTTCGAGTTCTCTCCTCTGCAGCCCTGAGGAAGAAGTGCTTAGCTTCAAGTAATCTCTTTCTAGTTCTTAATTTTTTAGTTCTAGTCCTTAATTATTAGGTACTAGTTCTAGTCCTTAATTCTTAGTTCTAATTCTAGTTCTAGTTCTAGTTCTAGTTCTTAGTTCTAGTTCTTAGTTGTTAATTTTCTAGTTCTAGTTCTTAATTATTAGGTTCTAGTTCTTAGTTATTAATTTTCTAGTTCTAGTTCTTAACTATTATGTTCTAGTTCTTAATTATTAGGTATTAGTTCTTAATCTTTAGTTCTAGATCCCTAGTTCTTAGTTTTAGTTCTAGTCCTTAATTTTCAAGTTATAATTCTCAATTCTAGTTCTAGTTCTTGGTTCTAGTTCATAGTTCTAGATCTAAGGTTTTTAATTCTTAATTTCAAACTCTAGATCCTTAATTTCTAGTTCTAGTTTTAATCCTTAAATCCCAGTTCTTAAAAGTTTTTAATCCTTAATATTTAATTCAAAATCCAGTTTTTTAATCTCAAATACTTATAAAAGTTGTCTTAGCCAACCGATTTGCCCAAGGGAGCTTACGGAGGGTACCTGAGAATGGGGCCGATCCTCCTTAGCAAAACGGATCACACCCCCTTTGTTTCTCCTAGTTAGATTAGTATTAGGAGACTAAATTAATTAGAATAACATTAGGAGACTAGAATAATTAGAATTAGAATGGTAGTAGAAAACTCAGTCAATTAGAGTTAGAGTAGTACTAGGAAACCCGCAATCAGTCCAACTTAGAACAGGATAAGAAGATAAAACTAATTAGATTAGACCAGGATTAGAAAGCTAGACCAAAAAGACTACAACTGTTGGAGTGGGCAGGCCGACGTTCAGCAAAGGAGTTAACCCGCACCTCCCTCCACGTGATCAGTGATGTGTTATAGCGTCGATAAATATTTGCAGCTGGCAATCGCATCATGCAGGTACTCCCCATTTAATATTCACCTCTTTAATTTCAGCAATAAAATATTTCTTAGTTTATTATTCCACCGCCTCTAGCCAGAGTCCACAGGACCGAATTGGACCACTTCTTCTAGGGACCGAAAAGAACCCAGGAAAAGCACGCACCAACACACCTGTATTGAAAACCTTCATAGATAGATTTTAACGGCATGATGTAGATCATCAGTACGGATGTTGTCCGACGAGATGTCTTTCGTTCCCCATTACCGTCGTCAATTTTCGGGGACAAAAATTCCATTAAGGGGGGGAGGATGTAACACCCTAGAAAAATTTGACCCTAATTATTGTCACTCCAGATATTTACATGTGTCCAAGGACCGAGTGCCATCGATGCCTTGGGTCAAAATCGAGCACAGTATTTAAAATGTAAAAAAATACCATTATGGTAGAGTATATGTAATAAATCGCATAGGAAATGACACAAGCTCCTTGAGAGCACCACTAGTAAAGAGTTAAATTGGCTAACAAAAGGTCATGGTATCAAGACCCGTCATGAACATTGAACCCTTAGTTTTAGTATTTGTTTTTAGGCACGTACACCATGTTTTATGTGCCAGCTGCACACCAAACTAGAACCTCGTGTATAAGAATCAATTTCCATGCATAAACAATGGATGCGTTCATTAAGGCTGTGAAGGAGAAGAGCCAAAAGAAAGGAAGAGAATCCCCTCCTCTCTTTTTCCACTTGAAATCAGCCATAGACCCCCTTTCAAATCTCTTTTTTGCTTCAAGAAAGTCTCGGTTGTTCCACTAGCAAGAATCACTGACTTGGAAATGCCATTGTGATCAGAGAACAAATCATCGGAAGGATACGAAACCATATCTAACTTTTCTGACACCGATGATTGTAGATCTTCACATGTGTGGAGGTTAAGAAGGTAATTCCCGTAACGCGATCATGTAAGTCACTGTTTCAAAATTAAGACCCGATTATTGAGAGTTTGGGTCCCATGAAAAGGTTAGAGGATTGGACGCATGAGAATCACGACCACAAATCTACCCTACAATCGATCACTAAGGTCCTTGCATGCGTGAAACTTTGATGTAAGGTTGTCAATATGTGCGCATAGGATTAACCTAGAGTGGTTAGTATGTAAAGGATACGTTAAAAATCATGATTTTCGAATGTCGAGAAGAGGAACAAATTCCAAAAACATTCCAAACCTTAAAAACTCGCTCGAGCTACCTTGAAAGTTAGCTCGAGCGAGAACCCTGCAAGCCTAAAAGTATGGAGTTCTTCGAACTCACTCGAGCAAGATTGGACCTTGCTCAAGCGAGGCCCCATCTGAAGCACTCGCTGAGCGAGTGCACAGTGAATATTTTAAGCCATTCGGTTTGAATAAAACTTGCTTGAGCGAGTTTTAGAGTGCCACATGAACTCCCTCGAGCGACCTTAGAACTTGCTCGAGCGAGCTCCCCTATTTTTTACTATCCCAGCTTTCCCTCTATAAAGGTTGTGCAGACTCTTATTACACATACTCCCTGTTGTTAATACATGGTTTGTACACCTCTATGATCTAGGTGGATTGTGGGAAGACCATTGTTAGGGCTTCGTTTAATTTATAGAAATCGTACCGCACGACTTTGAGACTAAGGTAGGGAAGGTTTCACTGCATGATTACTTTTTCTTCGAATTATGGTCATTGATGGGCATGATTTTTATATGCATATTTGAACCTTTGTGCATTATAATAATTTGAACTCTTATGTCTGTAACAATTTGATTTTTTAGCATGATCACTTGCATACTACATCTTGATGCCTTGATAAATTTTGAATCTTCGTATGTCAATCTTTCGAACTCCAAATTGAATTATTCCGACTATAAAATTAAGTGCAAGGGGAGTGGAGTCTCCAAGAGAGGGGTGGAGTCCCTGGAGTTTTTCAAACCTTGTGTCCGCTATGGACTGCTCTGTTCCTGCTATAAGATACTTTGGCTTGATATGTTTCCACACCAGTTCCAAAGGGGAGTGGAGTCTCCAAGTGATGGGTGGAGTCCCCAGGGTTTCCAAACGTTGTGTCCGCTACGGACTGCTTTGTTCCAACTTCGGGATACTTTAAACTGATGTTTCTATGTAATGACATGTTACATTCTTCGATATATCTGTTCTCTGATTTGTTCTGTTCTATAATATGTTTTGTACTCCGATATGTTTCTCTGCTCTCTGGTATATCTTTGCTCTGCTACGCATTTGTTTTCGCATATTCCTGCATCATTACATGACATCTTTTCTGAGTTATGTTTTTGAATCTAGGTATTCCATCCCATAAGATCCTAAGTACTTTGCCAAGGCCAATGGCTCACTGGAGCCCACAAAAAGGACTATACAACAGGTTGAGTAGGGCTCTAAATCTAGCTGGTCATTGCTATAAAAGGCCTGCAATGACTCAGCCTCAAGCTACAATTACTACAGAGAGATCAGATCTAACATCTGATGTTGGTTAGGTAAAACAAAGGGGAGCCAGTTCCTATACAAACCTCCTCACAAGGCTCTAGAAGCTCATGTGCAGGGGAGACGAATCTTCCTCAAACATATGGCTGGACACCACCTTCGGGCTATACTCTGTCCACTCAAATGGTCACAGGGTATCCCATTAGTTTGTCCATACCACAGAGGTCTGAGAAAGAGTATGAAAACTGCTGCAACCACAATGGTCCACAGGCCTTCGAGCTCCCTAGATCTCACTACAGATCCAGCATTGCTTTCCATGGGGCTATCAAACCAAGGGAAATCAGATGGTAAATAGTAGATCTACTGGAAACTAAATGGGCTAGCCTTAAATACATGGATCCTATAGACATCTAAGGAAACTATACGATCTTTAGATTCAATTAGTCATTTAAAACAACAATCCATTAACAAAAGCAAACCTTAAAATGAACTGCCTCCACGCTGTAGCCTGTACACAACTGCTCATCCAAGATCCTAATATATATAAAACCTATTATAAACTGAAATAAACTAAACCTAACTACTTACAAGGGGATTAGTCAGCAAGTGCTGGGCTAAAAATGGGAAAAAGAGATGATCAAACCCTAACCCTAGCCTGCTGGAGCTCGCAGCCGACAGAGGATGAAAAGAATGGTCGATGCCAAAACTAAACTCTAAGTGTAGCTTATATACTCTATCCATACGGCCTTGGCTCTGAAGAGATTAACCCTAACTTTTCTAGCAGGCGTGGTACTATTACAACCATTGAATGCCTTGAGATGTGCGCCTTAAAATCTCTACCTCAGGATGTGTGCCGTAGCCTTGGGAAATTCCCAAAAGGTCCTTGAGTTAAAACTAAGAAGTGGGGAGCCCGTACTTCACGGGGCTGGTGGGAAATGCTCACTCGCACAGTGAATCTTCAGTCCATCGCACAGCTCCTTTACACTACAATTCTGTCGCTGAGATGATCTAGAGTGCCTAGACTTCTCACGCAGTAGAGCTTCAAAAGCTCTCTCCCTCGTTGGGTACTCGCATAGGTATGCTCCTATGCTCGCATAGTAATTGGTAAGGCTTCAGAGTGCGTGAGATCTACGCGAGGAGAATTCTGGGCATCTCTATCTTCCAGGGTCGCGCACAAACTCCGTGAGGTGAAATTTTGTTCAGTATACACATGGACTCGCTATGTTCTTCGCGCGGCTGCTTTAAAGCTTGATTTCTATGAGAGCTTTGCGACTAAAAATTTTGAGGATTTTAATCTGCGAGATCTTCGCGATGTCTTTGCAGCTCTCCTCTTGACTGCGCGTCCTATCTGCGCGAGGGCATCTTCCATTACATCCTTAGCTTCATGTGGGAGGTTCTCAACTATGTAAGATATGTCTTTCTATGCTCTAATGCATTGCACTTGCTGCTATTGAAGTTTCTCTATTCTCAACTAACTTTATCCATCTTCTAGGCTTTTGGTCAATGATGACCAGCAAATGAGTCACCATGGTGAGCACTACCAGGGTGTTCCATTAGGTTTTGGCTCAGCTGTCATCTTTGCATGTGTTCTTCCTCTTCTTTGGGCTAAAAAAGATGGATTTTATATTAAGCTACACAAATTATTGTTAACTATAAAACACACTTAATAAATGATTATTGGTCTGCTTCAAGGTCTATCAAAGGCTAGGTTAAGAGGTAAAAAGTGGTACTTTTCAGTGAATAACAGTCGCTGGAACACCACCGACTGCTAATAAACAAGTTGGATGAAACACGCATGGACAAAGATACCACCCTAGACGAGATGCACGACATCGCCTCGATTATGATGCAACCCTCATCACTTACCTTCACAGACGCTAACATGCCAAAATAATTGCTACACGGGAGCTCGGCCCCCATATATTTGATGGTCATAATCAGAGGATTCTCAATTCCTCATGCACTCATTGATACTGGTGTAGGACTCAACATATGCCAAATAACAACGCTCAAGACACTTGAGTATATGGAACAGGACATAAGGCCTTCGTCCTTATCCCTCATATGATGGTTCTCGACGCTTCATCAAAGGAACTATCAAGTTGCAAGTTCGACTTGGGCCAGTCACCTAAGATGTTACATTCCACGTTTCTAACTCTTCTAGTACCTACAACCTAATACTAGGAAGGAAGTGGTTGAAATCTATGAAGGTTTTTGTGTCCACATACCACCAGTGCATCAAGTTCCCCCACGAGGATTCTATTGTCAGGATATATGCCGACGCAGCCCTTTAGGAAATAGATTTCGATTACACGAAAAATATTCCAACAGTGCCTGCCTCTGTGCTAAATACGGGCCACATCAAAAGGGTGTAGACTCTTGACGATGCATTAGTAGCATAAATCAGCCATCCTCCATTCTTCCCAACCTGCCAACAGAGACTGACAAAGAGAGCAGCAAGCCCTGACCTCACCCGACTATATGACATAAACCCAAATGCAACAAAGGGCTAGGACCTTATGTATCAACTAGGATACATCCCTGTTGGTACGCGCTTTTTCTGGGTCCCTTTCGGTCTCCTGAAAGAGTGGCCCAATTCAGTCCAAGTGGACTCTAGCAAAGGTGGTGTTTTTAGAGATAATCAAATATCGAAAAAGGATTGTAAATCTCAAAGAAATACCTGGTGCATTGGGATCGCTAGCTGCAGATGTTTATCGACGCTGCAACGTGTCATTAATCACGCCTTTTGAGGTGGAGATATGGGTTGTTCTCTTTACTGAATCATCGGCTGGCCGATGTCAACAGCACTGGGTCACCTGTTTTAGTTAAGCTAGCGTTCCTAGTTCTTCTTCTAACTACTTTTCGCCTTTCCTACTCTCGCTATAGTTATAAGGGATTTGGTTAATTTTAATCCTATCAGAAGTCTAATTAATTTAAATATTTAAAAATCTAACTAATTAAGTCTCCTAATCCTACTAGGAATGCAAATATGGAAACTAATTAAGAATGTACTACTTCTATTGAAACTCTAATTAATTAAAAATATACTAATTCTATTAAAATTCTAATTAAAGTAAATATATTAATTTATTGAAACTCTAAAAAAAGGGGTTTTGGCCCGCTATGCTAAGGAGGATCAGTCTCATTCCCGGGTACCCTCCGTAAGCTCCCTTGGGCAAATCAGGTGGCTATGGATTATTTTAGTAATAATATGGGTTGAAAAACTTATTTTGAATTTGTGAATATGGATTTACAGATCGAAAATCGATTTAAGAATTAGAACTGAAATTAAAAATTCTAAGACTGAATTTAAAACTAAGATCTAAGATCTAGAATTTAAGAACTAGAGGGGGCTAGAACCTAAATCTAGAATCATAAGGGAAAAAGAGGAACTGGTTCTAGAACCTAAGAACTAGAACCAGGGAAAAGAAAAATAGATAGGAGTTAACGATTGAAGAGATTTAGAATCTACGATTTAGAACTAAAAGCTTAAGAACCTAAGGCCTAGAACTAATTGTCTAGAACGAAGAACTAGAACTAGAAGAACTAAAAAACTAGAAGGGAGGTATACCTGAGACCAGAGCCACAGAGAGAAATTTCGAAATCTTAAGCTTGGAAGTCGGAACTCGAAAATTCAATTGCTGACTGCATTGTAATGTCTTTTGCGACGAGGTGGTGGGTCCTATTTATAGGCATTTGGTCAATTGCGCGCCCTCTGGGGTTCGCATAATTGGTCGGTGAATTTCAATTATGCACCCAGTTTGGTGTGCTCAAATGAATTATGCGCGTTGTATCCGGCGCACAATCACTTTGAGTCGGTGTCTGACTCAGTGAGTTACCGGCTGACTGGCTCAGCCGGGTAGCCTAGTCCCAGAATAATTAGACCAATTACGGGCTCTATGTAATGCATACAATCAATTATGCGCAAGATTAAGAGCACATAATAAGGAATTTTCAGGCGGTCTAGGGAATTAGAGATCGGGCTGGCTTAGGAACTAATTATACGCTTGTGCTGAGGTGCATAATCTAATTACACGCTCTAATTAGGGCGTACAGTCGTGTTTCAAGTGGTTCTAAAAGGGTAAAAGGTCAGTCCAAAATGGACTAATTGCGCGCTGGTGGTGGAGTGTGCAATCTGATTGTGCGCACTTGGCGGGGCGCGTAATCAAGGCCTAAAGCTATTCTTAGGAAGTGAAATCCTAGTCCAAGAGGGACCAATTGCGCGCCAGCCTTGGGGTGTGCAATCGATTTATGCGTGCTATACGGGGCACATAATTCGGGACTTCCCAAGTGTAAACACCCCCATTTTGCCTCCTCGAGATATACTTTTGTTCGGTCAACCTTTGACCTTTTTTTTAACCCTAATATTGGAACCATGCACTGAAATAATAGGTCATGGCTGAACACAGGCTGAAACAATAGCTCTGTGGCTCAGATCCCGACATAGGGAGACTATATACTGAAATAATAGTATATAGTCGGAATGCAGACTGAAACAATAGCCTTGCATTTCAGTCTAGAGACCAGACCTGGACAATCCAGAATTAAGCGGATGAAACCCTGCACGTCATTCGATTGCACGCCACACCACAAGCGCGCAATTAGTCCCCCTTTCAGACAAAACTTCCTTTCTCAGACCTGTTCGAGACTCAATCACGTGCCTGAAATCGGACACACGATTGGATTGAGCGCCACAAAACCAGCGCGCAATTGGCCTACGTTTGACCTAGTCTCACTACCCTTAACCCTTAAGTTTCCTTGATTAAGCGCTTATGATTAAATGCTTAATCAGATTGCGCACCTCCCATGACGCGTGCAATTAGCCCTAATTTTGTTAGGATTGGAAAACTCGCTGTGCAAGTCAGCTGGCCGCTCACTGAGTCGGTGATTGACTCAAAGCGATTAAGTACCAGGAAACTGGCGCGTAATTCGATTAAATGCCTTGAAAATGGCACGTAATTGCAGGACAGCCTATAAAATATTTTTTTCTTAATTCGCCCAGGAGGCTGGCAAATTTTCGAGAGAGAATGGATTTTTTTGCGATTCCGAAACCGGAGAACTCCGAGGACAAACCCATAGAGCACCTTAATCATGGTTTCGAGATTCAAGCTTCTAATCTTCGAGATTTCTCTCCGCAGCCTCGACCCTTAGGTAATAATTTAATTTTTAGTTTCCGATCATAGCTTCTAATCTCTAGATCTAGGAATTCTATTAATTTTTTTAATTTTCAGTCCGATACTCCAACCATAGGCTCTAATTCTATTCTAAAATCTCGATTTACAGTCCTATCATTAATTTCTGGTTATAATCCTTCGATTCAAAACCAGTCCTTAATCATACGACCTGATTTTCTAATTTCGGACCCGGATTCAGTCCTAAAAATTTAGTTTTTAATTTTAATTTCTTAGTTTAATAACTCCAAAAATCCTAAATATTAATTCTAGTTTACAAGCTAATTCATAATTATTACTCTAAAATCAACCCTGAAAAGCCTAAAAATATTATTTTACAATCCAAAAATTAATATGTCTTTAATTTTAGCCACCCGATTTGCCCAAGAGAGCTTACGGAGGGTACTCAGGAACGAGGACAATCCTCCTTAGCATAGCGGGCCCAAACCCCCTTTTTTTAGGAATTTTAGAATTAATTAATTACTTTAGTTTTATCCTTATAGTATAATTGATTAGTAAGTAATTTTATTTCAACATGTTTAATTAATTAAGTGTCTTAAATCTTAGTATGACTGATTCATCTCTTTAAATCTGGATTTAATTGCTCAACTCCTTGCTTCAATTACAATTTAATGGAATTAATTTCGTTGCTTCAATTAGATTTTTTTTAGCATAGTCAATTCATTGCTTTAATTAGAGATTTTTATAAAATCAGATTTGGTAAAAACTAATTTATTCATTTTAATTAGATTTCAGTAACATCCATTCCTTTGCTTAAATTAGAGTTTCAATAAAATTAAGTTTCTCCTCTAATTAGAATCCTAATAGGACTATTATAATTGCTTTAATTAGAATGTCAATAGAATTGCTATACATGATTTAATTAGAATTCCAGCACAATTAGCATGTTTGAATTAATTAGAGTTTCACCATAACTATTACATGTGGACTCCTAGTAGCATTAGGACAGTAAATTAATTAGAATTCTAATAAGACTAGGAAGATAAATTAATCAGACTCCTGATAGAACTATAATATTAGAATAGATCTACTCACTCTGACAAATTCACAAATAAACTTACCATAGAACCAGGGAAGTCTAAACTGACCACAACTATAACTATAAAGGGAAATAAAAGGGCAACTACACTATCTAAACTAAGAAAAAGACTGCTGCTGGCATTCGCAGGTGGACGATTCAGTATAGAAGTAACCCATACCCGCTCTTAAGTGTGATCATTGACGTGTTGCAACGTCGATAAATATCTACAGCTGTCGATCGCAATAATTAGAATACCCCTTTATTTTTGACATTTCAAATGCCGCATCGCTAGAGTCCACCAGGACAGAATTGGAAGCCACTGATTCAACGGGAACCGAGAGGAACCCAGAAAAAGCGCGTACCAACAGACTGGCGATCGCGATGGGACACTTTTGCAAGTTTTTTTTTTAGATAGTTTTTATTTTATTTCCCTATTTTTTTTCTCTACATCATGTCATTTAGATTCCCTTTAAAATATATGAGTCTTTACCAAAGACTCGAGATGTCTGGTATACGAAGAGTAAGCTTAGGAGACCCACCACTTTGGGGGTATCATGACAACCCCATGTACGAAGAAGAACCGCTTCAAAATTCTAGCCCACGACAACCTGAAATTAAAATGGCTGGTGAGCTAGAGAACCCCTTCTCTACCCCATACACTGGGAACAACCATGATGGGAGAGATGGTGGCATCGGACAAAACCTTCCCTCTCAACAAATCATAGAACTCAGTATCTAAAGAATACAAAGAGGAGATGATGACTCCAAAGAATTGCTTCGAGGGTTGGCCGCCGCATATGAAACCATTAGTTCACGACAATTTTCAGCAGAACAAGAGCGACAAGAGAGGTTACCGCCCACCTCGAGCACGGTGTCAGCCCGCGCCACCTCACTGAGACAACCTGCCCGCACATCATTCAACGATGACCCTCTGGACAAGGTTTGCTCATGAGTTGCTCCCGAAGACCGCACTATTAAAATCGAAGATCTCCCTAAAATGCTCGATGAGTACATGGCCAAGAGAGAGCGTCCCGACCATTCATTCGAATTCGACAAATTTTATTGAGATATCGAGTTCAATTTACCGATAGTAAGCCTTAGGAACTAAGCAAGTTAACACCGTTGTTGACCAAGGGAAAAACTCTACTAACGAAAATTTCCAATCGTGAAATTTCGGACATAACTAAAACCAACAACGATATACCAACCAAAATCAAGGTGCTAGTCAGCATAGATACGCGAACCAAAACCAAGGCCAGAATCAGAATTAAGGCCAATACCAAAATAGGAACCAGTACCCTAACACCTATCAGAATCAAAGCACGACACAGAGTCAACCGGCCCACGCGCCAAATTATAATAACGTACCCCCACCACAGAACTTCAACCCAGTCAGAGGCCCTTACCAACTGAGGCAGGAACACTACCCCCCTTTGCCGGATATAATTCTCAATATTTTCTATCTTCTTAATACTGAGAATCTCCTCCGATTCCAGTAGGAAAAACCTCGACCATGGCCTACAAATCTAGACTATAGTAAATACTGTGCCTTCCATCAAAATGCGGGGCATGATTTAGAAGACTGTTGGGTCCTTAGGGATGTGATCTATGATATGAACTACCGAAATCAAATTAATTGGGAAGCGCTTAGAAATCCCAACCCTAATAATACTAACCCCAACAGAATTTGGGGATCATAAACAACCCTATGCCCAACCACAACCAAGCAACACCAGCCCAGGTCATTACCTTGGATCTCTCAGGTCAACGCTCCTTCCAGCCTTCCACCTTAATCACTCACATTCAACCCTCTGCTGCTTCCGCCACACTAGTAAAAACTTCTTCACCCCTACATCCCTCGGCCCTGATCACTCGCATCGCCCCGCCGAGCTCGCCTCCATATCCAAAGTTCACTCAGATACGAGTCCATTCCTTTAAGGCCAGGAGACCATTCCTCCATCGCCACCCACCGAAACCTTCAACCCCTCCAAATCCTAAACCAATGCCATTATCGCTCCCTTAGTCCTATTCTAAACCCGAGTATGGAGATCACGTTCTCCAGAGCACAACCCAAGTTGCCGCATCGATAGAAAGTGTCACCCGTAAGACTCCAAGTCAAGACAACGAAACAACTACCGAGCATTCACTGAATTCGAAAGAAAGTGAGCCAGAAAAACACCCCGACCTGTGCGAGACACTGGTCTTTGCTTTCATAGAAGAGGAGGATTACACACAGTATCTCCCACCTTAGAACAGTGTCGTGCAAGCACACACTCTGACCCCTAATTTCACTTGCTTCACAAACTCATCAATGTCGACTTGTGTCGGGTCTAGCTAGCAACCGACTTGCCCAATTCTCAAATCGGGAACCAATTATCCACCTCCTCCCTTCCCTCAGAGTAAGGATTTCACGAGCGCACAACCACCAGAAGGAAATGTGTGAGAGAGAGAAGTTAACTTGCCTTCCCCGCCTCATATCATCCCTCCACCAATCCCTACACCTCAACCACTCCAATCACCTGCACCCAAGGCTCACCAGCTAGGCAAAGAAGTTATACTCGAGCCAGGACAAGAATATGACCTTCTACGACACCTCCAGAAGATCTCGACCTAGATATCCATATTAGAACTCATCAAAAAATTACCTGACCATCACCGACTGTTGATAAGAACACTTGAAGACACATAAGTAGATGAGGATACGACTCTAGATGAGCTTCATCAAATCGCTTCGATCATGGCGCAACCTTCGGCACTCACTTTCACGGCCACAGACATGCGTAAAGAGTCCCTCTGCGGAAGTGCGGCCCCCATATATCTCACAGTCATAATTAGAGGATTCTCCGTACCACACGCACTAGTTGACATGGGAGTGGGACTGAACATCTGCCCTCTCACCATGTTAAAGACTCTTGAATACATAGAGCAAGATGTCAGGCCCTCCGCACTATCACTTATAGCCTATGATGGCTCACGTCGTTTCGTGAAAGGAACTATAAAACTCCAGGTTTGCCTCGGACCTGTGACAAAAGACGTTACTTTTCATGTTCCGATTCCGCTAGTACGTACAATCTTTCTTTAGAAGGAAATGGCTAGAGTCCATGAAGGTTGTCGCTTCCACATATCATCAATGCATTAAATTCCCACACGAGGATTCCATCGTCTGTATATACATTGATGCACCCCTCCAGGAGATGGATACTGATTACGCGACGAACATACCAATCACTCACGATTACTTGTTAAACACAGGTCACATTCAAAAGACCCAAACACCAGGAGAGAGAACCGTTGTGGAAATCTATCCCCTGACCGTTCTAGTTCTCCCCTAATGCATTAATAAAACTTAGTGAGGAGAGAGGTCGGTTTAGACCTCTCCAAACTTTATGACATCAACCCCATCGCGACAAAAGGGTGGGATCTCATGTACCAACTTAGATATGTCCCTCACACCAGACTCGGTAAGAATAAACAAGGTTGTATAGGACCCGTCGTCCCAACAAAAATATGTAAACACATATGGTTAGGTTATCAATCGGATGGCCCACAAGCCGACTTATGCCCTACCTCACCGAAATGGTCTCTATGTGACCACGTTGTCTATGGGACCACTGAGAAAGCTGACGTGCCGAAGCGTAAGGAGGTGTCCTTCGCCAAATCCCAAGAAATAAAAATTAAACAAATGGCCAAAGCATTTAATGATTTGACAAGTCTAAAAGATGATATCGATAGACCACTCGAAGGAATCAAACCCTTGTTTGATCTCAAAGAGTTCATAGAAAAGAGAAGAGAAGAACCTCCAAAAACCAAACCACAGTTAGAAGATTGAGAATCTACCGATGATGAAGACTTTCATATAGCTGCCCTACAAGATGACGAAGACCACTGGCACTCAATGTGGGAAGAGGGTGACACCCCACAAGAGAATCTTAACCCGTATAGCCTCCGCCTTGGCCTTGGCCTTGGAGGGTGGGAATGCTCGTGGGATTTCCCTTGTATCATTCACCCTTGCCAGCCCCGCCGTAGGGCATGCACCAGTATATTAGAATGTTTCGCCAAGTGCACCCGACATCCTACGACGAAGGAATCGGACCATTCCAACCCCGTGATGACAGAAACCAGCAATGACCTACTAGCTCAGCTACTAGCACTAGGAGCAGAGAATCTCGACAGTTATCCATTTGATCTAGAAAGAAACACTCAACAAGCTCTGATGGAGTTTGAAGAGGAACTCAAACTAGACACTTCTACATCTCCGAATTTGCCGCAACTCCAAATATTTTGGAAATCTCTCGAAGAAGAATAGCAATCTCCCTACACTCGAGTTAGCGGAGTAAGTCAATTTAAGACTTCAAGCATTATCAGATTAAGAAAGTGAGTTCGACACTGCCTCTGACTCTAACTTAGAAGGATGGGAATGCCCTTGGGAATCCCCCTATATTTTTCACTGTTATCAACCTCACTGCCAAGCATGCTCACTCATCCCAAAATATTATGAAGATTAAGGAAAAGAACTTGTTACCCCTGAGGATCCTTCAGGAGATCCCCTTCAATGGGAAGAACTACCATATTATAACTTAGAAGAGGATAGTTCGATCAACTACAATCTTTAGAGTTTCTTCGATGAAGAGGCAATTAATGTGATAGAGAAAATCCAAACGTCGGTGCCACTATCACCCACGCCACTCGTTCAAAGGGTCTCATTAGCTAAAGACTCCAAAAAAAAACCGCCAAATTCACAACAAGTCCCCGTTTCCCAAAGAATTGCCCGAATGGCTCCAGCAGCCGTCTCGCTCCCTCAGCTAGAGGAAGCAATTCTCTCGGCGCCCCTTGAGGTGATCGACCCTGTACTATATTTATTATCAAAAATAAAAAAAATAGAAAAACTAAAAAACCCTAAAAATCTTGAAATACGAAATTCAAAAAAATCAGAAAGCTTTAGAAAAGAAAGGGAACTCTTCGTCCATAACCAAATTTGTGTCCGACAAGGAGACTCTTCTCCTAAGGTTTCTAACCCATTCCCCACACAAGGACGTAAAGCATCCTGGCTAAACAACAAGCCAGTGATCATACCAGATGAGATACTTCATGACTTTGAAAGAAGAATCAATAGTCTTGACCTTTACCTTACTAAAGATCTCTTGGTTATAAATTGTGCCGATGAAGGGTTACCCATCGCAAATTCAAATCTCCAGTGTAGTGACTTTACAGTATATGGACTTACCGAGGATGAAGAAAGAGCACCAGTTGCTTAGGAGGCACTAAACTTTTAACGGGTTATCAAGCGTTTCGATGAGCAAACCCAGGCCACTGTAGAACCCATGGAAGAACTTAACTTTGGCACTGAGGAGAAACCCAATAAGCTATTGGTTAGCGCAACGCTTAGCTCTAAGGAACGCCAACAAATTACACAAGTCCTGCAAGAACACCTCAACTCTTTTGCATGGATCTATGAGGACATGCCTGGTTTAGACCCGAGTTTAGTAGAACATCGCCTTGTCTTAGAACTCGATGCAAAGCCTGTTAAGTAAAAACTCCATAGGATGCACCCACAAATTGCCCACCAAGTTAAAGAAGAAGTTGACAAATTACACAAAGCCAAATTTATTGGAGTAGTTCTTTACACTAAGTGGGTCACCAACATAGTGCCTATTGCCAAGAAAGATGGCAGAGTGTGGGTTTGCATCAACTTTCGAAACCTCAACCAGGCATACCCAAAAGATGACTTCCCACTTCCACACATTAACACTCTAGTCGACAACATCGCGGGACATGAGATGCTATCTGTTATGGACGGCTTCTCTGGATGCCTTTTAGGCTCAAGAATGCAGGAGCCACATATCAATGTGTCATGATGGCTATCTTTCACGACATGATGCATAAGTGTGTAGAAGTCTACGTTGGTGACTTATTAGTGAAGTCTCAAACAGGAGTAGGACATGTTGAAGCGCTCTGACTAGTTTTACAAAGGGCTAAGAGGTATCAGCTAAAAATGAACTCAAAGAAATGTGTCTTCGGAGTCACCTCCGAAAAATTACTTGATTTTATAGTTAACAAGCGAGGGATCGAGGCCGACCCTGTAAAAGTTAGAGCCATCCTCGAGATGCCACCTCCCAGTAACATGAAAGAATTATGAGGCCTGATAGGAAGATTGCAATTCATCAGAAGATTTATCTCCCAGCATTCAGACAGATGCGATCCTTTCTATAGACTACTTAAAGGAGGAGCTGAATACAAATGGGATAACTAGTGTCAGTAAGAGATCGGCAAAGCAATGGGAGTAATTTTGGGACAATATGAAGAAGACGGCAAGAGAGAAAAGGCTATCTACTGCCTTAGTAGGACGATGGTCGAGTACAAATGAAAATATACTCTGATGGAGAAGACTTGCGTCACATTAGTATGGGCCTCAACTAAATTACGACACTACTTTGGAGCACATAAAATACTAGTACTAGCGCTCTAAAGTACGTATTCAAAAAGCCCGCAACATCTGGAAAGATCGCTCGTTGGCATATGCTCTTGCAAGAATTCGACATCACTTACATCATGCAGAAGTCGATCAAAGGGCAAGCAATCGCTGATCATCTCGCGGACCTCCCACTCCCGAATGACGAGTCCATACACACGGATTCTCCCAATGAAGACCTATTCGCGATTCATAATGAAGAGCCTGATAAGACGTCATGGACCCTTTATTTTGACGGTGTTTTAAATCATAAAAGAAAAGCCATCGGGATAGTCCTCCTAAGCCCAGAGGGAGTTGTCATGCCTAAAGCTTTTCAACTCGATTTCCCTGTCACTAACAATGCCATAGAATATGAAGCTTTTATAGCTGGACTACGAGCAACACTACAATTAGATGTTAAACAGTTAAAAACCATCGGTGATTCCAAACTAGTAATTTCACAAGTCATAGGAGAATGGAAAACTAAGGAAAGGAGACTAATGGCATACCTAGAAACCGCTCAATACTTAGTAAAGAAATTTGAACGAATCTCATTTACGCACATCCCTAGATCGGAAAATAAGCTCGCAGATTCTTTAGCCATGCTAGCCTCGGTCATCCAAATACCTATCGGACAAAGTACCAAGACCTTCTTCATTGAAAAGCTAACAGTACCCACTCAAGAGGTAGCATGGACCGTCAAGAGAGAACTGCCCATCCTCCCCACAAGTACAGGATCGAAAGAAGCAATTATCCCGAAAAAGCATGTCAAGGCAGAAATCGAAGTCGCTATGTTTAGATTTGAAAAATCACCGACTGACGATGGACAACCATGGTATTTCAACATCTGGAGCTTCTTGAAACATCAACACGTTCCTCCATACGCCATAAAGATTGAACAAAAGACTATAAGGAATCGATGCACCCGATTCTGTATACTTGATGAAACATTATACAAAGAAGCCTTCACTAAAGGTGTACTACTATGATGTGTTATAACTACTGAAGGATAATACATCATCCGAGAAGTACATGCCAGTACCTATGGCACCCACTCCGGTAGACAGAGACTCGCCGACCAAGTTACATGACAAGGTTACTTCTGGCCGACAATGATCAGAGATTGCCACCTCTACGTCCAATCCAGTAAGAAATGCCAAGAACATGCCACACTCATCAAAGCTCCATCAGTTGCATTGAACACTATCACCTCACCATGGTCATTCTCAATGTGGGCCTTCGATATCATTGGACCCTTCATAGGCACGGTTTAAAACACTCACAAGCACGCGTTCATTCTTATAGCAATCGAATACTACACCAAATGGGCAGAAGCTAAATCCTCCATCAGAATCACCGCTTCAACACCAGCAAGGTTTATCGTTCGGAATATCATCACCAGATTTGGAGTACCTAGGATGTTTGTCACTGACAGTGGACCACAGTTCATCATGGAGAAGACAAAGAAGTTATGCAAGAAGTACGACATCGATTTACGCCACTCGTCACCGTTCTACCCTCAAGGTAATGGACAGGCAGAAGCTACGAACAAAATGCTGATTCAAATCCTAAAATGCATAATAGAAACAAGCAATGGAGCCAACTGGCCTGAACGATTACCATAAGCACTCTGGGCCTATAGGACCACTCTTCATACGGTCATTGGCCAAACTCCCTACCTCCTTACCTACGAGATGGAGGAGAATTGCCATATGAGATATAAGTCCTACGGGATGGAGGCTGTCCTACCATATGAGATATAAGTACCATCCTTACGCATTCGACTTGATGATGAGCTATCCTTAGATGAGAGGATAATTGCCCTACTCACGCAACTAGAGAAGCCTGATGAAACACGTCTAAGGGCAACTGATCACGCTCAAGTATATCAGAGGAGAGTGGCCATGGCTTACGATAAGAAAGTCCTCGAATGAACCACTAATATTGGAGAATTAGTCTTGAAGAAAATTATGCCTTCCAAGCACACTCATCCGAAAGAAAAACTGAAATCAAACTAGGAAAGCCCATATGTCATAACAGCCGCATGCCCTAGAAATGCCTATAAACTGGCAAACCAAGATGGGGAAGAACTCCCTAGTCCTTGGAATGCCATGTACCTTAGGAAATATTACCCTTAACCCCGTGATTGTCACAGCCTGTGGTTAGATACTTATACTTATCACCTCCGTAGTCGTCACGACCCATTCATTGGTCATACGCCTTCAATTCTCAGAATATCCTTGAGACCTCCAATTTATTGCCCGCCTTTTCTCGCTCGGGCAATTTGATCAAAAGACTAGTGACCTATCTAACCTCTTTCAAAAGCATAAGTAACACGTGATCCTCATTTTCCTTCCCCCGCTATTGGAGGAGACGTTAGAGCAAAAAAAATGAAGATGTTAGGTTCAGTCAAAACTCATTATTCTTACGCTAGCAGGATGCTTTCAAAAAAAATATGCATTTACACGTCTAAAAAAATCGAGTGAGAGCATTACGAAAAATGAACAAGTCAATGAGCTCAGGGAAGCATAGGCAGACCGTGAGGACATCTCTGGTAATTTCACTAGAAGTGTATAAGTAAGCTATGAGAGAACCCCTGATGTCCCCATACTACTAGATGTTGTCGTATGGTGGCGGGAGGAGGATAAACTCTTGCTAACCCAAGAATATGAGATTTTGATAGTGCCGAAACATGACGAAGAGCTCGATCATGGCATTTCGTATCCCTCTGAGAAAAAAAGACAGTTACCTATCCCTTTTGGAAAGCATTAGATAAATCAAAAGCCTTCCAGGATATTCCAAGAAATGAAACCGAAAACTGATGAATGACGACTGGCACAATCACTTACTATAGATACCATACTGCTCCCTAATAACCACGGGATAGGATGACCACCACCCTAGAATAGACCCCCGTATACAGTTGACCTAAGTAAAGAGACCTCCCCGGTTCGGTGACAGTACCGATCAACTTTTTCTTCAAAACTAACACACCAAATACCCATGACTGCTTATAAACCTAAAGGGCTCACCGTGAAACCCGGAAAAGCTCCATTGCACATTGACGCTGGGGCCTTTTTTTTTAGATTGGAAGAAGAATCATACTAGAAGCGCCGGCTTGTTCACGAAGAAGATAAGAAATGACGAAGTTACCCTCTGGAAAGCGCTACCGAAGATACCATATTGCTGATCCTACCACACTCCTACACTGGGGCATTTTTATTTTTATCATTATATTATTTCTATTCTAGCTATTTACTTTCCCTATTGCACTATTTTCATTTAAAAGAAAAAAAAAAAAAAAGAGAGAGCACACATCTATCTTTTGCTACCAGACTCCGGTTTGAGATACTTACCCCCTTGACAACTAGCAAGGGGGTGAACAAAACTACTGATAGCATTACTTTCACATGTGCAAATACACAAGCAACCTTCAACCATCACCAGGCCAGCTCAGCAAGCATCCAAGTCCCAATGACAATTGACGGCGTTAAAGTAACTAAGAAGTAAAGGTGGACATAAGAGATAACTAAAAGAAAAGAGCCAATCAGGTACATCTAAACCAAAAGAATCTCTCTATATTTATATATGCCAAATCTTTTCATTTCTTTTTACACTTGTCACTGGGGACACCCCCCTATATATACAACAACACACACACGCTATGGATATGAACATACACACACACCTACTCCCTACATTGTCGCTGAGACAGTCGAGCACTGCTATCCCCAGTATCAATAGCTCGGAGGTCCGTAGACTGGTCCTTTGAAAATACGATCCCGGCACTCAGAGTTGGCGGAACCTATAAGAGACAAGGCCCTACCACAGATCCTCCCTCACTCGTCTGGCTAACAGACTGCCTTGATCGAGAACGAGGAGGATACCCCGCCAGAATATCACGAATAGCCGGATCCCTACAAGCATCATCCCTGACACGGTCATGTGACATGTGATGAGACAGTCCAGTCGAGGAACCCGTAGCTCTCAACTCCGACCCATCAAGCTGACGAGCCAGCCTATGTATCCCCCGCTCACTCCTCGCCAAATGATACTGCAACTGATCTAGGATCACCTGCATCTCCGCCCACTTCGTCTGACGTGCCACCTCTAACGGCTTGGTCTGAGTCCTTTGTGTGACCATCATCTCAATGACCAAGTCCTCCCAACTCTGCGTCTCCCCAAGGACTCGTCTCGCCTCAGGAGTGGCGCGCGCTCGCGCCGCCTCTAGACGCGCCTCCTCAAGCTGACGAACCTGCATAATCATGCCAAGTCAAGTGAAAACTAATATATATACATGAACAAACTATGAAACTTTGAAAAAGGCAAAGAACCATACCAAATCCAGCCTCTCCCTCAAGAGTCGCTCAACTGTCTCAGCGGTCACTGGATCAGTAGGAGGCATAGGAGGAACAGCAAATGTAGGCAACAACAACAAGAGTAGATAAATACATCAAAAAAATACTATAATGAAAAATAAACTACAAACACAATAACTAAAACATACTTGAGTAGGGATAAGAATAGACTCCTGAGGGGGAGCCTCGGGAGTGGAATCCGAAATAGCCTGCACAAAGAACCAAATAATCCAACACAAGATATGTCAGAACAAAATAAAGATGGAATAACCGAAAAATAGAATTATCCCACATCAAAAGAAACTTTACCTGGCTCTCCGAACGTAGAGAGGCAGCAGTCGCCTCCCTCGTCTGAAGATCCTCGACAATCTGAGGCTGAAATACCACATGATATTAGTAAACTACTAAGAAAGCAGAACAATGACACCTAATAAACTAATGAAATGACATAAACCAAGATGAAAGATTGAATTGAACTTACACAATTATCTAGCTCAGCCTGAAGCTGAGCCATTGCTAGATCCTCCCGACTAGAGGAAGCAACTGAAGACGGATCAAATGCCGAAATGGGACCACCGACAGCCAGCTCGGCCCTCTACAAATAATAATAAGCACATCAGTTGGCAAGCTCACGACGCTAGCAATGCTAAATTGTAAAGACGCTTACCAATCGATCAATCTCAAAATGTAGACTGGCTGCTATCTCCCAGTCGGCTAGCTGCTGATTGCGATAGACATCCAGCAGGGCTGCCTGACGTGCAAGCTCACCCTCCCTCTCAGACTGTCCAAAACAAAATAAAAAACAAGAGACACCTCAACCATGTTAGAGTGACCAGAAGACCAAATCCACATAATACAAAAAAAACATAAATTAACTCACCAGGAGCTGTCGAGCCTCTGCTAGCCGAACCCCTAACTCATCCTCCGTTGCCCTAGCCTAAGCAACCGGGGAGGCTAAAGACTATAGCATCTCCTCAGTCGGACTAGGAGCACACCCCATCCGCTCCATCACCCTGTGGAGAGCGTCTAATACCCCTCGCATGCTCACGGTGAGATGGCCCTACTATAATGCAACCAACCTCTCACTCAAAGCTGACGCCGATTATCCTCTTCGCCACTCTATGGCGAAACTCTGGAGGGACTCCCTGAGCAAGCCCCAGCTGCCGTACCATGCGAGAAGTGTGGATCCTCTCCACCCTCTCAAAACAATGGACCCATATGTCCACATCGAAGAAGGGCCGGCCAGACTGAATCACTGGTACCTCCGCATCCTCCTCACTCTCATACGGCCTCCAGATCACCTACGACCAAACAAATGAATCAACCCTCAATGAAGACTCAAATCCTAAAACACTAAAATGAAAAAAGAAGAAGCATATGCATGACGATTTATACCTGCCCCGCATGCATCTCCTCAAAGAGGCAGCGCGCGGTCTGGAGATCCGAAGACCAGCGACGACCCCTCAATCCCTCCCTCTACACGTGCATCCACGGGAACATAAACCTCATCTCCAACGGAACTCCCGAACGAAGGAAAGCGAAATGATCATACGCCCAAAACTGAAAGGGAAAGTAACAACAACAACAGCGAGACATAAGGAGAAACATTTACCATTAAAAGGCCTAAAATTAACCAGACTAAGGATCTCATGACATTAATTAATTAAAACTCACCTAGATGAACAGAAGGAAACCTTCGATCGATGTGATGCCCTGGCCTCGAGGGTAAAGCTGCTCATAAAGATGCGCCAGCGCGGCCGCACCCCACGCATAGGTAGGGACTCGATCCAAATCCCCAAGTACCATAAAAAACAACTTGGTGACGCATCCCTGAGTCAAAGAAGAGAAAAGTATGGCACCGAGGAAGTCCAACAAGAATGCTCGAAGCACCCTATCCGCAGCCAACCCCAGCTCCACCACGAGCTCTCGACCCACCACTACTGCACAACGCGCCTCAGAGGTCACCTTCGCCTCCGAGTGGCGCCTCGGGGGGACGAAGCCACTCACAAACGTATCGAAAAACTAAGTGACTTAAACTATACCTGGCCCCGAGCCGCTCAACCTATATGACACACCCAAGATCTCCTCACACACCTCTAAATAATGTCCTGCCATCCGCCCCGTGATCGGCTCACCCTCAAAACGAAGACCGGTGATACAGACCCAGTCCTTTGGATTCGATAACATCATGCCAACTAGAAAGAGAAGCGCCCGATGCTCCTCCCTCAACCTCTCCAAGATCACCGCGATCAGGCCACGATCAACCTGGAAGGGCTCTAGCTCTAGGATCAGTCTGAAATAGGAAGACACTAACCGCGCCTACTGAAACTCCAGTAAGGCACGATACAAACCATGAGACTCGGCCCATGCCGAGCTGATAAACAGCTGTGGGGGCTCCTATTAAATGAAACACAAATAATAACAGTAAAACTGACACATACTTATGATGAAAGGCAAATGAATTCTTAAAAAACCTAGAAGCAAGTCAAATATGCCCCAAACACAATAACAATTTATAGCAAACACACAAAACATGATAAGAACAACTGAGTAGAAACATAACCTACCCCTAGATGCAATCATGATACATGAGTGAGCACACAATCAATCATTAATGCAAGTTCAACATAAATTAGAAGGGTTATAGATCCTAATAACCCTATGTCATGACCTAAGTCACTAAGGAAATGGAAGAACTCTTACTCATGAGTGCTTACCTGGCCTCGGGCAAAGAAATCCTCCAACGGGAAGTGCCTGCGATTCAGATGCTCCGCAGCCGCACCCTAGCGCTCCGCAGCTACACCCTCAGCTCCCTCACTCGCGGGTATCTAACCCTCAACTCTTTCACCCTCACCCTCAACAGCCCCCTGCTCAACCTCAAGCACCTCCTCCCTGACCACCGACTAGTCAAACTCTAATACCTCCTCTTCAACTACCTCCCCAACATCCACCTCCCCGACAACATCAGTCCGAACCTCGGAAGCCTCACCTATCTCGGCCCCTAACATCCTCTCTAACTCAAAAAGGGTAAGATCACGCCCACCACCACCCTCAGACTCCATCCTAGAACAAAGAGCTCGAGAAACTGAAGAGAACGGAAGAAACGATGTCTGAAACGAATGATCGGATCATAAGATACCACTAAAACACGAAAACTAGAGTGCACGAAAACAAGAAAAACTAGATAATCGAAGACTAAAATGGATCGCGCGACAAAAATGAGAAACTTTAAGCCATTTATAGGGAACAGTCAAATCGCACGCTTAAATTCAGGCGCCCAAACCAATCACACGCCTCCTTAGTTGCGCTTAATTCAGATTACACGACCTATCTAGAGCACGCAATAAAATTGTTGCCCGCTCAAACTAACCCGACCACTTGGTTGCGCATCGCCTTCCAGGCGCATAACCACATCAAGCGCACGAACTAGCACACGTGAACATCAACAATCACTTCCATAGTAACTACCACCACCCCAATCCAGTGCCACTAAACATGCATTTAATTCGATTAAACGACCGAACATTGTTGCTTAATAACCTTTTAATGCCTTGGAATACGCACTTTAATCGTGGCACACAATTAATTTAAACGCCCAGAGGGATGCACGCAATTCCCTGGAAAATAAAAAATATACGGATATAGAACGACACATTCACGGACCTAAACTAGGAGATTCATAACACCAATTACCAATCCAAACTATACCCTTGTCAAGACTCATCCAAGAATACCCCTAATTTGGAGAAATATACGCCCTAAAATGAGCAGAATGCCCCGACACCATTTGCACACTCCGACTAAAGCTAAAACAAAAGAAGAAAACTTGCTCCAAACTAAGACCAAAGCTAAACACAAATTTTGCCTCAACTAACACCGATTTAAAACTAAAAAGAATACCCTCATATCATACACAACCCCAATTAATATTAATTAAACAATCAAAAGGAAAAAATGCCCCCTTTTTTGCCTGTATACTAAGACCAAATAAAAATGTCCTCATCATTTATACACTCCGACTAACTCCAAACTAAATCAAAACAAAAAAACACTCCTAGCATTCCCCGATCCAGAATAAATCAATTAAACAAATGAATCTCACACTCCAAATAAATCAAATAAGCTACAAAACAAACTAAAACTGGAATTCACAAAAGAATTAAAATCATAATCACTTCATAAATAAATAAATAATTACAAAACACATAGAGGGCATACCCTCTGAATATACAACATAAAACAAGAAGCTCAAATCCGCACGTTCAGGCAATCCCTGAATCCGGATTCATTCGGGAAACTAGAGATCTCGGAAAAACCCGGAGAAAGGAGGCGCCCTGAACAAACTCTAATCGTAATAACCCCTTCCCCTTGCCTCGAGACACTAGGAAAGAAAGAGTGGCTCACGGAAAGCCACCCAAAACCTGCAGGATCCACCCTTACGAACTCGCCTTGGAAACACTAAAAAGGAAGAGCAACTAATGTTGAATCCGCAGGACCTACCGAGGAAAAATAGGCATTGGTCACGAGAATTCTAACCCTACCGTTTCCTTGACTTTCCTTCCTACCATCTTTTTCTCCTCCATCTCCTTCCTTAGTATGACAGCAATTCGACTGCTACCTTGCATTCCCAATCCCGTTCATTCTCAAGAGCCCATACAATAAACACAATTCTTCGGGCCCAATACCCGGGATACAAAAGAGAAGGGAAGAAAAGACATTAATTAATAAAAAAATGTCCTAAGAGAATGCATCAAAACTTTTAATCCCAAACTTAAAATAATAAAAATTAAGAGCCCAAAACTTTTGGCTCACACATTTCTAAACTATACTCCCTAAACCATAGAATGACAAGTGTTACATCTTTAAACCCTTCTAATCTAATCTAATCTAAACCAAACACATACCCCCCGGAAAGACCACAATCCATGACAAACATAGATGAACCAATAATTACACAACACGTAACCCCCTAAGAGACACAGATCCTAGGCAAAATGGATGAACCAATAGGATTTAGATATTTAACACCTATCTGGAACCTTTGAAAACTCACACTTTTTCAACTTCATGTTGAACACAAACAAAAGACTAAACTTCAAGTTAAAATCAAACCTTAAACCAACAAAAACTTTAAATTAAATAATAAAAAAAATAACAATTCTCTAGAGTGAGACCCTGACGGCTCAATAAGACGAATTAACATTGGGATAAGCCCTGAATAAATGAATCCTAAAAATCCAAGCTAAACTGAACCTTAAAACTAAACAAACAAATCGAATAAATCCAACTAATCCGTTAATAAATTTAAACAGATAAACAAGCGCAATAAGAATAAAAGAAATGCCCCTTCATTTATAATTTAAAATTATACAATTATCACCGGAGGCGTACCTCCTAAGCTTACAACCCAAAACGAAAATTGGGTTCGAAACTGAGACAAAGCGAGGAGCAGATTCTGCTTGGAGCGTCCAATTAGAGACTTCAGGGAGCATTGGTTGGGAAATACATCCCCCCACTTTTTACTCCTGCTCTTCCGCCATCTTCACCTCCACTGCCGCCACTTCAACGCTACCTTCACTACTCCTTAAAAAGGATCAATGTGAAGACAAGCGCACTCATTCCCTATACCACCCACTCCCAGAACAATGCCGTCCACGAGCATCATCTTAGGACGAAGATCACGCAAAATAACAAATATAGGAAGAAACAACATCCCAATCAGACGGTTAGATCGCTCGATATCACTAGAACAAGAATTTCAGAACACAAGATATTTAGAAAAGGTCAAAACTCGAGACTAAACAAGAATGAAAAACAAATGAAAGCTCTATTACTTATATAGAGTACGGACTCAATCACGCGCACCAACACGTGTGCTTAATTAGATCACGCACCGCTCACATGGCGCACAATCCAGAACACGCGCTGTGACCCGAGCGCACAATTATACCATCGCGCGCCATCCATGCGATTCTCTGATCACGTGCACCCTATGAACCGTGCAAACCAATCAAACGACGCACTGTAAATGCACAATACGAAAGGTCACCTGTACATTGGCTGTACACTGACCAGGTGACACTTCATTCACGCACAAGGATTACAGCACATAATCCAATTGCACGCACACATACTCACGTGTAAATGAGTCGTCAAGCTTGAGATTGCACGCTTGGAAGCAAGTGTGCAATCACGTTGAGTGCCCAAAAACAAGCACGTAATACTTGATTTTAGACAAAATCTACACCCTCACACCGTTGTATCCCATCTTGGTCAAGATTCTTCTATCCCATCATGGTCAAGATTCTTCTATCCCATCATGGCCAAGATTCTTTTATCACATCGCGGTCATACCATTTTGTCTCATCCCGTAGCCTCACAGACCACCCCGATAGGAAAGAAAGACCTATTCACCCGTCCTATAACATCGATCATCCCCTAATCCCGTTGCGGCAAGACATATACTCTTTACCATAATACCCTCACGACCCCATCACGATAACGTGCACACATGCGACATCACCTCAATACCCAATCCCATCAAAATAAATTAACCATACCCTCACAACCCATTGCAAAAGCCGAAAACAAACCATCCAAAGATGAAGTCAATCACAACGCAACCACGACGACATTCCTTTTATAACCCAAGATTGGCCAAAGAAGACACCAATGTCCTGTCGTTAACTATGTCCAGTCGACATCCCATTGCAAACCTCGCTACCTAGAAAAGAAAGCTCAGATAGCACAGGCCATGCTGTATGATGAAAAGAGAGAAAGCTCAGTCATGTCCCATTGCTAAGGCAATGAACTCTCTCTCTCTTTCTCTCTCTTTCTCCCGAATCAACCCTCAGGCCCCATCGCGACGTCATTTATCCCCAGACATTGTATCACAATCGTCGAGTCCTGCCACAGCAGACATGAAGAGAAGTAGTCTCCAAGGTCCCGTGGCGACATCACATCCGGAACACTGCATCACAATAATAACCACAAAGTCTCATTGTAACACTATAACACCACCACGAACCGTACAAGCCGCATGCAACCCAGGTAAGTATCACCCCAGGTAAGTATTACCCTTTTTTTTTAATTACTCGATATTGCCTATAAATATAGTTAGCTATGATTAAGTCAAATGTTTTTAAAACTCATCTCTCTCGACTCACGAATCACTGTAGTCCTCCCATAAGAGACAATCATCAGTACTCACCAAGAAGGTTAGACGTAGTATCTGGCATGCCAAGTGTCGTCTTGACAATCACAATAATGGTCGGGTCCACAAATCACGTATCGGTAGATCTGGTCAACGACGTCTTGGAAGCCACGTTTTCTGCTATTTTACCACCAAATTGATCTTAAGTTAAAATCCCTAAAATTTTAAAATCTCTAAACCTCTTTATTTAAAAAAAAAAAACAAAACTAAAAAACCTTTATTTCATTAAAAAAAAAATCTTACTTCAAAAGAAATAAAACAAAAAAAAAAACTACCAAAAAAAAGAGAAACAAAAAAGCAAAGCAACAAGATAAATAGACCCAACTCACCTTCCTTTAAATGCCGAAAATTTTGATTAAGGGTCCCATCACCAACGCACAATAAATTATGTTTGAACCCGACTTTTAATTCCTAAGACCTCTGAACTTGCAATCAAGCGCATACCCCACTACGCAGAATTGGATCAAGCGCATACACCACTGCCCAGAACCATTTATTCAAACACCCAACATAGAATACCCAATTTACAGACCAACCCCTGAACTTGCAATCAAATGCATATCTCATTGTGCGAAATTGGATCGAGCGCATACGCCACTGCGCAGAATCATTAGTTTAGACACATTAGAAGTAAAATTCCCAATTTACTGACCTCCGAACTCCAAATAAATCAAGCGCACACGCCACTCTGCAGAATTCAACTGAGCATACCTCATAAGGCCCCCACTTCAATTACTAGCCCAAATCAACCATTCCCCTGGGAAGCCAAACATTGAGTATATTTAATCTAAGAACTAACAAATTTCTATTGGAAAAGGAACGCCTAACGTGCATTAGCGTGAACAATGACGCGCCTGGGCTGACATGACTTACAAAAGCCTTCGATATTACATGATACTTCATCATTTTATTATCGATCCCTGGACCTTGTTTTAGACATTGGATTGACGCCCTGATACCTCAATTGTGTAAAATCCCTCTGTTAGCTCGTGCCATGAGACAGGATGCGCTATGCACCCACAGACCCGGAATGTGCCCTTCGAATGCTCCATTTTAGCTTGCACTGATAGATAAGAAAGCCAAGCATGTCATGTCAGCATCACCAATTCACATTTATGAATTGCCAAGAGAAACGAGAAGACACCTTAGATGAGGGGTGTCTATTTCTTCGACGCATTCTTACTTCACAAGAGCGCGCTGAAGAGGGGCATCTGTAGACACCCCAATTTTGCCTCCTTGGGATATACTTGTGTTCGATCAACCTTTGACCCTTTTTTTAACCCTGATATGGGAACCATGCACTGAAACAATAGTACATGGCTGAACAAAGGCTGAAACAATAGCTCTATGGCTCAAATCCCGACAATAGGGAGACTGTATACTGAAATAATAGTATATAGTCAAAATGTAGACTAAAATAATAGTCTTGCATTTCAGTTTAGAGACCAGACCCGAACAACCCCGAATTAAGCGCATGGAGTCCCACGCGTAATTCGATTACACGTCACACCACAAGCGCGCAATCAGTCCCCCTTTCAGACAAAACTTCCTTTCTCAGACCTATTCGAGTGTCGATCACACACCTGAAATCGAACGCGCTATTGGATTGAGTGCCATAAAACCAACATGCAATTGGCCTACGCCTGACCTAGTCTCACTATCCTAAACCCTTAAGCTTCCTTGATTAAGCGCTTAGGATTATATGCTTAATCAGATTGCGCACCTCCCATCACGCGTGCAATTAGCCCTAATTTTGTTAGGACTAAGAAACTCGCTGAGCAAGTCAGTCGGTCGCTCACTGACCGACTCAAAGCGATTAAGTGCCAGGAAACTGGCGCGTAATGTGATTAAACGCCTGAAAAATGGCGCGTAATTGAAGGAAAGCCTATAAAATATTTTTTCTTAATTCACCCAGGAGGTTGGCAAATTTTCGAGAGAGAACGGATTTTTTTGGGATTCCGAAATCAGAGAACTCTGAGGACAAACCCATAGAGCACCCTAATCATGGTTTCAAGATTCAAGCTTCTAATCTTCGAGATTTCTCTCCGCAGCCCCGACCCTTAGGTAATAATTTAATTTTTGGTTTCCGATCATAGCTTCTAATCTCGAGATCTAGGAATTCTATTAATTTTTTTTATTTTTAGTCGTAGACCATAGCACCCCCTTTTCAGACCAAAATTCTATATATCTGGTTATAGTTCTCTGTTTCTAGAACCAGTCTTTAATCTATCGGTCCGATACACTGACCCTAGGCTCTAATTCTATTCTAAAATCTCGATTTACAGTCCTATCATTAATTTCTAGTTCTAATCCTTCGATTCAGAACTAGTCCTTAATCATACGGCCTGATTTTCTGATTTTGGGCCCGGATTCAATCCTAAAAATTTAGTTTTTAATTTTAATTTCTTAGTTTAATAACTCTAAAAATCCTAAATATTAATTCTAGTTTACAACCTAATTTATAATTATTACTCTGAAATCAACTCTGAAAAGCCTAAAAACATTATTTTATGGTCCAAAAATCAATTTGTCTTTAATTTCAGCCACTCGATTTACCCAATGGAGCTTACGAAGGGTTCTCGGGAACGAGGCCAATCCTCCTTAGCATAACGGGCCCAAACCCCGTTTTTTTAGGAATTTTAGAATTAATTAATTGTTTTAGTTTTATCCTTTTAGTATAATTGATTAGTAAGCAATTTTATTTCAGCATGTTTAATTAATTAAGTGTCTTAAATCTTAGTATGACTAATTCATCTCTTTAAATCTGAATTTAATTGATCAATTCCTTGCTTCAATTACAATTTAATGGAATTAATTTTGTAGATTCAATTAGATTTTTTTAGCATAGTCAATTCATTGCTTTAATTAGAGATTTTTATAAAATCAGATTTGGTAAAAACTAGTTTATTCGTTTTAATTAGATTTCAGTAACATTCATTCCTTTGCTTAAATTAGAGTTTTAGTAAAATTAGTTTTCTCCTCTAATTAGAATCCTAATAGGACTATTATAATTACTTTAATTAGAATGTCAATAGAATTATTATACATGATTTAATTAGAATTCTAGCACAGTTAGCATGCTTGAATTAATTAGAGTTTCACCAGAACTATTACATGTGGAATCCTAGTAGCATTAGGACACTAAATTAATTAGAATTCTAATAAGACTAGGAAGCTAAATTAATCAGACTCCTGATAGAATTATAGTATTAGAATAGATCTACTCACTCTAACAAATTCCCAAATAAACTTACCATAGAACCAGGGAAGTCTAAACTGACTAGAACTATAACTATAAAGGGAAATAAAAGGGCAACTACACTATCTAAACTAAGAAAAAGACTGCTGCTGACGTGCGCAGGCAGACGAATCAGTATAGAAGTAACCCATACCTACTCTTAAGCGTGATCACTGACATGTTGCAGCATCGATAAATATCTGCAGCTGGCGATCGCAATAAATTAGAATACCCCTTTATTTTTAACATTCCAAACGCTGCATCGTTAGAGTCCACCAGGACAGAATTGGAAGCCACTAATTCAACAGGAATCTAGAGGAACCCAGAAAAAGTGTGCACCAACACCTAGGTTTGAGCTGGGCCCTTGCCACAGAGCTATTGTTTCAACCTGAGTCCCGACAATGTACTATTATTTTAGTGCATGGTCCCCGTATTAGGGTTTTAAAGTCTTCAGAGAAGGTTAGTCCTTTTTCGGAGATCATAGGAAAGGTCAAAGGTTGATCAAATAGGTTTGTATATTCTGAGAGGGAAAAATGGGGGTGTCTACAATCCCACTTAAGGGACTCGGCAAGAATAAGCATGGACGCATAGGGCCTGTTTTCCCGAAGAAAGTTCGTAAGCATACAAGACTGGGCTACCAATCAAATGTTAACAAGCCGACATCTTGCCGACCTCGCCTAAATGGTCACTATACGACCATTTCTTCTACGGAACAACCGGAAAGGTCGATGTGCCGACAAGAAAGGAAGCATCCTTCACTAAACTGCAGATAACGAAGATCGAACAGATGGCTGAAGCCTTTGCTGATCTAACCAACTTAAATAGAGACGATGACATGGATAAACTGCTAGAGGGAGTTGAACCACTGTTTGAGACTGAAGACCCTCCCATTGCTGAAAGACAGAGATCCCTAGATTCCAAGCCGCATATAAAGGACTGGGAGTCAACCGATGAAGAAGACTTCCATATTGCATCCATAGTGGTTAAGCGAGAATAGGAATTAGACACTTCTCCATCCCTACAGTTATCCCAGCCTCAATCACCAGCAAAAGAGGACTGGCCATCAATATTAAGCGAAGAGGAAGACTATTGGGTGAACCTTCCCGCCATTGAACTAGAAGATCACCTGAGGGCATATCGTCTGAAATGGTTTGGAAAAGGTGACCATTCCCATGATGAGAGTTCATGCTTCGATGATGATTTCAACTATCAATACATATTCGATAATTGGTGATGCCCACGTCGATGCCCTATCCAAAAAAGCCCTACTGCGGCATGTGCATGACTATGATGCTACGATTCCAGAAGGCTATCATGGACAAAATCTGGTGAATGATTAGCACAAAAGATCCTCATATTGACACCGTAGAAGTCGAAAAGGAACTAGAGTTGGACACCCACAATCCCTAGAAGCACCTCAGCTGCAGATATTCTGGAGATCATTAGAGGAAGAGTGGCAACCTCCGCAAAGTAATGATGAAGACTACTGGATTGATCTCCCCATACTGAAGTTGGCAGAGCAATTGAATCAAGGCCTCCAAAGGTTATTAGATGAAAAAGATGAGTCCAACTCTTACAATGGCCACCCCTGCCTCGATCCTGAAGCAGGGGAATGGATTTAGGGATATCCCTGTAGCTCCCAACCCTACCAGCATTGTTGTTGGGCCTGCATATTCATCCTAGCATACTACGAAGTCCAAAGGAGAGAGCTCACGAGCCCAGTAGGCCATCAGTCATGCTCACCCAAAGAAGACTAGCCTCAGCAAGAAGAACATCTCCAGCCCAGTTCTGAGGACGAGAACTCAACAGATTACAACCTCCAAACTTTCTTCGAAGACCAAGTGACTGACATGATAGAAGAGGCTGGAGTATCAATCAGATCACCGCCTTTTTCGCTCATCCAGAGAATCACACCAGACGAGGACTACAAAAAAAATGCCTAATTCAGAACGAGTGCACGTCATCCAAAGACTCTAACAACCCCCCCGCTTCCTCAACTGAGAGAAGCGCCCCCGTCAATTCCTCTTCAGGAAATCGACCCTGTACCACACTTATTATCAAAAATAAAAAAAATCAGAAAACCCCAAGACCCCTAAAAATTGAAAAATAGAAAACCCAAAAAAATTAGAAAATTTTGGAAAGGAAAGGGAACCCTTCATCCTAAACCCCTTCAGCGATGGACAAGGAGACCCTTCTCTTAAGGCTACAAGTAATGGATATGCAAACAAAGTCAAGGAAGAACCAACCGATATAGCCGTGCAAGGCCGTGCCGCCACTTTTGACTCCGTAGAGCCGCACCTTGAGCCCGCTCAAGCAACCTTATTACTTCCCCTCGCGAGAGCGCCAAGCATCTCGACGAAATAATATGCCAGTCATCATACCTTTTCAAAAGCTACTAAGAAAGTGAGTAGTTGATACGAGTTTACTGAGCGCATCGTCTTCCCTAGTAGAGTGAGAAAGAGTGGAGTTTATTTACTATGCAAGCAAAAATGTGAGTTTCACTGACTGAACACTACCCGAAAGCCGATACCGAGAAGAGCAAGAATCCGACTTTTTCTACTTCGCTTGCCCTACTTCTAAGGCAAGAATTCTTTGATTCAAGATCCCCGCCCAACCCCCCATACCTACTACCAAAGGAATTCTTAAACATCCCTCCATTCCAGATAAGAGAGCTTAAGTCTGATTAGCCTGATCCACCATCTCGAAATGGAGACTATGAGAAAGTAACCCACCTTATCCAACTAGCAGGGTTTTTTTTGTCTTAAGTTCTTTCCTCGGAAGCAAGGAATTTCTTTCTTGTTGGCAGCAATTTCAGTTCCTCATTAGTGTAAGCCCCTAAGGGAGTCCCAGAAGTCTTTGAAGTCGTGGAGCGAGGGGATAGGCTTTGAGGTCTAGAACCTGACGAGATACTCTACAATTTCGAGAGGAGAATGAACAGCCTCAATCTACACCTCACCAAGGATGTCGCGGTTATCAAATGCATCGATAAAGGGTTACCTCTCGCAAAACTAACCCCCCAGTGTAGTGATTTTACAGTTTATGAGCTTACAGATGACGAAGAAGGACAAGTCGCTAACAGACACAGGACTTCCAACGGGTCATCAAATGCTTCGACGAGCAAACTCAAGCCGCTGCGGAGCCCACAAAAGAAAATCAACTTTGGCACCGAGGATAAGCCCAAGAAACTACTGATTAGTGCAACACTTAGCCCCAAGGAACGAAAATAGATTATCCAAGTCCTTCAAGATCACCTCAGTTCCTTCGTATGGTCCTACGAAGACATGCTCGGAGCTTAGTAGAACATTGTTTTATCTTGGAACCCAATGTGAAACCTGTCAAGCAGAAACTCAAAAGAATGCACCCACAGACCATGCTATAAGTCAAAGAGGAAGTCGACAAGCTACACAAGGCAAAATTCATCTGAGTCCTCCACTATACAAAGTGGGTTGCAAATATAGTACCTGGCACCAAGAAAGATGGAAGAGTACAAGTGTGCATCGACTTTTGAAACCTCAATCAGGCATGCCTAAAAGATGACTTCCTGCTCCCACACATCGACACAATGGCCGACAACACTGTCGGACATGAGTTGTTGTCCTTCATGGATGATTTCTCTGGATACAACCAGATTAGATTAGCAGAATCAGACCAAAAGAAGACATCCTAGACTACGCCATGGGGAACTTACTTCTACTCCTTCATGCCTTTTGGCCTTAAGAATGCAAGAGCCACATATCAACATGCCATAATGGCTATATTTCATGACATGATGCACAAGTGTGTAGAAGTCTATGTCGACGACATACTAGTGAAGTCTCAAACACGAGCAGGACTTGTCGAAGACCTCTGACTTGTGTTACAATGATCTAAAAAGTATCAACTGAAGATGAATCCAAAGAAATGTGTGTTCTGAGTAACCTCTAGAAAACTACTGGGATTCATAGTCACCAAGCGAGGAATCGAAGTCGATCCAGTGAAAGTTAAAGCCATTCTCGAAATGCCACCTCCCAACAACATCAATGAATTATGAGGTCTGATAGGAAGAATGCAATTCATCAGGAGATTCATCTCCCAGCACTCAGACAGATGCGACCCTTTCTACAGACTACTCAAAGGAGGAGCCGAATATATATGGAATGACTAGTGTCAGCAAGCCTTCGACAACATCAAGAAGTACCTCCTCAATCCTCTGATAATATCACCACAAATCCCTGGAAAACCCTTGATCCTCTACGTCTAGGCCAACGAGAAAGCAATGGGGGTAATCTCAGGCCAGCGCGATGAAGATGGAAAGAAGGAGAAGGCAATCTACTATCTCAGCATGTCGATGGTCGAGTACGAACAAAAATACACAACATTGGATAAGACTTGCCTAACACTAGTGTGGGCTTCAATGAAACTACAACACTCCTTCGGAGCACATAAGATGATGGTTCTAGCATGCATGAACCAGCTGAAGTATATTTTCGATAAGCTAGTCACATCTGGGAAGATCGCTCAATGGCATATGCTGCTACAAGAGTTCGACATCACCTACGTCACCCAGAAGTCAATCAAAGCACAGGCGATCATTGATTACCTCATTAATTTACCACTCCCGAGCAACAAGCCAGTACGCACTGACTTCCCCGACGAAGACTTACTCTCAATTCATAAGGGGGAGCTAGACAAGACCTCCTGAACCCTATACTTTGACGGAGCTCTTAATCATAAAGGAAATGGCATCGGGATAGTCCTACTAAACTTGAAAGGAGTCATCATACCAAAAGCCTTTCAACTCGATCTCCCGGTCACCAACAATGTCGCAGAATATGAAGCCTTCATTGTTGGACTACGAGCAGCACTACAACTGGGCATCAAATAATTGAAGACAATCGATGACTCCAAACTTGTGATATCACAGGTCATCGGAGAATGGAAGACAAAAGAAAGAAGACTGATGGCATACTTAGAAACAACTCAGTTCTTGATAAAGAAATTCAAAAGGATTTCTTTCACCCATATCCTGAGATTAGAAAACGAGCTGGCGGACTCCCTCGTCACATTAGCCTCAGTCATACAGATACCAATCGGACAAAGCACAAAATCTTTCTTGATCAAAAAATTAACTACACCAGCCCACAAAGTCGCCTGGCGAGTGAAATTAGAGCTGCCAACTCAGCCAAAGGCTACTATGAATGAAGGGCAATCTACCCCAGCAGATCCTGTAAAGAAAGAAGTTATCGTCCCAACCTTCAGATTCGAGAAGTCACTAATCGACGATGGACAACCACGGTACTTTGACATATGAAACTTCCTAAAACACCAACATGTCCTTCCTTATGCTACAAAGATTGAACGGAAGACCATGAGGAATCGATACGCCAGATTCTGCATCCTGGGCAAGAAACTATACAAAGAAGCCTTCACTAAAGGAGTACTGTTATGATGCATCACAGTGGCCGAAGGGCAATACATCATTCGGTAAGCACACGCCAGTGCCTACGACGCCCATGCCAGTAGGCGGAGACTCACAGACCAAATCATATGACATGGCTACTACTACCCAACAATGACAAGAGATTGCCACCTCTATGTTCAGTGCTGCAAGTAGTGTCAAGAACACGCCGCACTCATTAAAGCTCCATCAGTCGCACTGAACCCCATAACCTCGCCATGGCCATTCTTGATGTAGGCCTTTGACATCATCGAACCCTTAAGAGACAGTCGGAAACACTCACAAACATGCCTTCATACTCATTGCAACCTAATACTATACCAAGTGGCCAAAAGCCGAGTCATACATCAGAATTACTGCTTCGACGCTCATGAATTTTATTATTTGGAATATCATCACTAGGTTTGGAGTTTCCAGAATGTTCGTCACAAACTATGGACCACAATTCATTGCAGAAAAGATGAAGAAATTGTGCGACAAGTACGACATTGATCTACACCACTCATCACCGTTCAATCCCCAAGGAAATGGACAAGCAGAGGCCACAAACAAACTGATAATTAAAATTCTAAAACAAACAATAGAGACAAGCAATGGAGCCGACTAGCCCAATCGACTACTAGAAGCACTCTGGGCCTATAGGACTTCAATTCGCACGGCTACTAGCCAATCCTTTTACTTCCTCACATACGGGGTGGAGGCAGTCTTACCTTATGAAATACAAATACCATCCTGGCGTATCCAACTTGATGATCAGCTATCCATAGACAAGAGGAGAATTTCTCTACTCACCGAGCTAGAACAACTCGATAAGATGCGTCTAAGGGCAGTTGACCACGCACAAGTATATCAAAGGAGAATGGCCAAGGCCTACGATAAGAAGGTCCTTGAGCGACCCTTCAAAATTAGGGAGGTAGTCTTGAAGAAGATTATGCCCTCCAAGCATGCTTATCCTAAAGGAAAATAAAAGCCAAACTGGGAAGGGCCATATGCTATAGCAGTCGCATACCCAGGGAATCCATACAGACTGGTAAACCAAGATGGGGAGGAACATCCTAAACCGTGGAACACCATGTATCTCAGAAAATACTACCCTTAGCATCGTGAGCATTATATCCCATGGTCAGATGTAGATTCTTATACCTACCACCCTGTAGTCGTCATGACCCATTCACTAGTCGTACGTCATTATTTTCAAGAATATTCTTCAAAGTTTTCTAACCCACTGCCCACCTCTTACTCATGTGATTTGATCGAAAGGATTAGTTGAATGACTAACCTCTTTAAAAACATAGGTAACACCCGATTCTCCCCCCTTTCACCACCATTGGAGGAGACGTTAGAATGCAAAAAATGACGATGTTAGGTTCAATCAAAACTCACTATTCTTGCGTTAGCAGGCTGCTTTCAAAATATATACATGCTTCAAGAGAGAGATAAAAGCGAGAGATCAAAATAGAGAGGTAATAGCAGCATACTTGAGTGAGAGCAATACGACAAGTGAATGAGCGCCTAAGGAAGCATAAGCAAATTGCAAGGACGTTCTTGGCAACTGTGTTAGGAAAGAATAAGCAGGACGTGAGGGCTTCCCTGGTGCCTCTACACTACTAGATATCGTCGTAAGGTGGTGGGAGGAGGACAAACCCTTGCTAACCACAGAATCTAAGATTTTGATGGTGCTGAAACATGACGAAGATCTCAATCATGGCAGCACATCCCACTCGAGAAAAAGACTGTTGTCTATCTCTTTTAAAGTTTTAAAGTAGAAAACTATCCCTATTTCACCCTTAATTTTACTTTCGGACCATGAGTCAAACCTTTCCATGGATATTCCCAGAAATAAAGTCGAAAACCTATGAATGATGACTGGTGCAATCACCTACCGCTTGCCTCACTCTACTAAGGCTATGCCATATGATGGCCACTATCAAAAGTAAACCTGACACCCGACTGATATAACCAAACACCCTCTTTCCACTGTGGCAGGGAGCCACCAGAGAATCCTCTTTAAAATTAATTCATCAAACACACGCATCGCTCTACACAGACCCAAATACTCACTCAGGAAAGCTCAATTGTGACTCGACACTGGGGCATTTTTATTTTGGAGAAGGAATCACCTCAGGGCCCCCCGACTTGACTATAGTTGGATGCAGAACAACAAGGTCGTCACTCAAGGAAAGCTGCCTGGAGATACTACATTACCTATTCTACCACGCTCCTACACTAGGGCATTTTTTTTAGTTTTTAGGACTTTCTTTCAGTAGTTTACTTTTCCTGTTGAATTATTTTCCTTTCTTTATAATGAAAAGTAGATAAAAAAGTAAAAGTAATAATAAATAATAAATAAAAAAAAGATGATACTTCCCTTTGTTACCAAACTCCGGTTTGAGATATCTCCCCCCTTAACAATTAGCAAGGGGGGAAATAAAATTACTGATAAACTTTGTTTCCCTGCGCAGATACAAGCAACCTTCAACTATTACTGGGCCAACTTGAAAGCATCCAAGTCCTAATAACAGATGATCGTGCCTAAGCAGACAACTAAAGCATGGAAAATAAAGAGCACAAAGAGGTACGCCTGAACCAAAATTCTGTATATATATATATATATATATATATCAAAATGTTTTCTTACATAAATCACAGGGGGCATCCCCCTATATATATAATGGATAAAGTAAATAAAAAAAATGCCCTACTCCCTCCTCTGGTGCTGAGATGGTCGGTCGCTGCTGTCTCCAGCATCATCCACTTGGGAGTCAGGAGTCTGATCCACTAAGAACCCAATCGAACCTCTCGGAGTAGTTGGGCATGCCCTAGGAGGGGAGGGCTAGGCAACGGAACCTCCCTCTCTTGCCTAACTTGCAGTCTGTCTGGACCGCAAACGAGATGGACCCTCCAACATCATAGCACGAAAGATGAAGTTCTCATGAGCCCAGTCCCTAATACACTCATGGGTCATGCGTCAAGGCTGATTAGCCAAAGAGCTGGTGCCCACTGACACTGACTCAGCCAAACGACAAACCATCCCGTGGATCCCCCGATCCATCCTCGCCAGTTAGTACCGCAGATGATCTATCAATGCCTACATTTCCACCCACATTGTCTGACGAGCAGTATCCAACTCAGCCCTGTGGGTCTCCTGACGGATGACCAGGTCCGTAAGTACATCCACGTGATCCTACTCTGGATCGCCCATAACCGCGTGACATCTCGCCTCCGGGTAGGCACAAACATGCTCAATCTCCATGCGAGACACCTCGAGCTAACGAGCCTGCACAAGAACACATGACTAAGAACCAAAAATCTAAAAAAGGATAAGAACACTAAAGAAAGAAGTAATTATCAGATCAGCCCGCTCACTAAGAAGACTCTCGACTGTCGACGCGGTCACTAGATCTGCAACTGGGGCAAGCAAAGGAGGCAGCACCACAGCAGGCTGCTACAAAACAAACAAAAATGCATCAAAAAAGGCATATACATAAAAACTAAAGAATAAAACTACAACATACCTGAACAGGGGGAGTACACTCATGGGGAGGAGCCTCGGGAGCGGAGTTGGGATTGGCCTGCACAAGGCAAAACAAGCAACAAAACACCAAGACACATCAGATAAAACTGATCAACATAATAAACAACCAACACACACATAAACTAAAACACACACTATACCCGACTCTTAGGGCACAGAGAAGTAGCTATAGTCACCCTTAGTTGAAGCTCCTTGACCAGCTGACGTTGAAGATAGTCAACACGATATTAGCAGGTCCCTGAATAAAACAAAATAAAATAGCTCCCGAAAATAAAACTTACCCAACGCTCTAACTCAACACCAAGCTAGGCAATCACCAAATCCTCCGGACTAAAGGATACCACTGTAGGCAGGTCAACTACTAGAGTAGATCCGCTAGCAGTGGAAAGCTCCGCCCTCTACAAGTATTACCGACAACAAGTACATCAGAAATAATAAAAATTATAACATGAACGATGAACAAGACCTAATACAAACACTCACCATTCTATCAATATCCGAGTGTAAGCTGGCCTCCACCTCACGGCCAGCCTACTTCTGACCTTGAAGCAGCCTGACCAGCTGCGCCTGGCAAGCCACCATATCCTCTCTCATCGCCTGAGAAATATACAAACACATTAACCCACTGAAACAAGACAAGATAAACCTAATACAACTAAGATGCAGCAAACTCACCAGAATACGATGGGTCTCCTCCAGCTGACCCCTCAAACCATCCTCCGCGGCTCTGGCATCAGTGATAGAGGCCACTAGTATCCGCAACATCTCCTCGTAAGGACGAGGGGTACTCCCCATCTGCTCCTGTGCAAGGTGCAGGGCCTCCAACGCCCCTTGGGCTCCTGGGCTCAGCTAGCCCGACTTTAGCTCGGTCACTCTCTCCCTCAATGCTCCCACGGAATTAGGCCCGCCAATGCTGAACAAGCTCTTCTCCTAGAAGGGGAATCAAGTAAAAAGCCGATCACACAGCTCCTCAAACCATCTTGTGTAGGCCCGAGCATCTGCCTCATCCCGCGCTCCGATCACCTCGGTCCCCCCAGTCCTAAAATCTAAATACTGATATGGCATCTTCTTCTCAAAAAAGCGGCCAGGGGGACCAATCTGCTTCTTTGACACCCGTGCATGAAGCTCTGGAGGGACTCCTTGGCAGAGTTCCAACTGTCATGCCACTCGAGAGAGGTGTATCTGCTCCACCATCTTGAAGCAAGGGACCCATATCTCCCACTTAAAAAGTACCTGACCAGACTGTATCACAACCTGGTCGGCCCCCTCTCCATCCTCATAGGGTCTCCAAATGACCTATGATCGAAAAAATAAATGAAAAAAAATGTCAATAAAACTGGATACACCAAGCGAAATAAAACTAACAAAATAAGGTATACACACGCACTTGATCGAGGTACATATCCTCGAATAGCCACCTCGTAGTCTGGAGATTCGTACTCCTTTAGTGACCCCCCATCAGCTTCCATGACATATACATACGTGGAAACATGGGCTTAGTCCCTGGAGGGACCCTAGGGCAAAGAAATAGGAAATGATCATATGCCCAGAACTATACAACATGAAACAGAACAACATCAATGAAGCTCCTAAGGGGGGATGAAGAATGCTAAGGACTTATAAAAAATAAATTGAGACCTCACCTGCGGGAAAGGGATAAAGCCACCGATGGTAGCAACTCCCCTCGCCCGACGGAATAGCTGCTCATAAAGATGGGCCAATGCAGCCGCACCCCACGCATACAATGGGACTCACTCCAAGTCTACGAGTAGCGGCAGAAACAACCCGGTAACACATCCTTGGGTGGAAGAGGAAAATAGAACCCCTCCGAAGAAATGCATCAGGAAAGCCTTGATGACATGATTAGCCTCCACCCCTGCCTCTAATATGGGGGCACAAGCCTCTACCACCGTACAACGCTCTGCATACGTCACCGTGGACTCCGAATGATGTCTCGGGGGAACAAACCCAGCGGCAAAGGTATCGAAGAACCAAGTGGTCCGAATCAATCTTGTCCCAAACCCACTGGAAGCATACTCGAGCCCCAAGCACTCCATGCTCGCCACCTGGTAATCCGACAGCATCTGCCCGGTCACAGGCACGCCCTCGAACCGCACTCCCATCAAGCAAACCCAGTCCTCTGGGGTCAACAACATGATCCCCATGGGGAAAAACTGTGCCTGGTGCTCCTCCCACCACCTCTCCACTATGGCCCCGACCAGACCGACGTCGGGGTGGAAAGGTTTGAGCCATAGTATAGGCTCGTACCCAAAGACACGAGCCTCGCCTACTGAAACCCAGGGAGAGGCTGATACCATGCATGGGACTCGGCCCACGTGAAACTATTACACAAGGAGAGGGGTTCCTAAATGCATGAGATAAATCAGGAAAACATAAATCCACATAAGAACTAACGAAAGTAAAAAAATGGACAATAATACAAGCTACTAATAGTTGATCAACGATAGTGATAATAGTAAAACAACATTAAAAACACTTCCGAGAATAATTATAACGACAATATTAATAATAATAAAATAATGATAGAAGGCGATAATAATAACGGTAAGAAACTAATCAAGAATTGATGACCAACATAAATGGTAAGGAATAATAACATAAAATAGCACAGAAAGAATATATGACAAGATAATATGGTGACATAACAAAAAAATGACCTAGAGCTATATACTGGCATGATGCATGAATGCGCACACAGTTCACAACCAAATGCAGGTTCTGCATAAAGTAAATGGGTTTTGATATCCTAGAAAATCTATGTTATAACCTAAATGCCTAGGAAAATAAAGGGACTCTTATTTCCGAACACTTACCTGGTTTGCCGTGAAGGCGTCTGCCAGTGGAATCCATATCGGATGCTCAGCCTGAGGCAGAGTGTCATCATCAACACTCTAAGCAACAGGGGGACCTCGACCCCAATAAGAATCCCGATCTCAGCAGCAATCTCGGGAACACCCTCACCCTCCATGATCGGGATCTTCAGAACACCGTCACCATCCAACATCTCAACGAACTCCGAGATAGACATGCTAACCTCAAGCTCCATCTCACAAAAAAGAACTCAAAAAATGAAAAAGAATACAAGAAACTGCATCGAAATCTAATGGGCGGATCACAAGATATCACACTCGCACGAAAATAAGAACTCAAAAACAACGAAGCAAGAAAATCAGCAAAAATCAGCACGCGCAAGTGAAACAAGAGGAATTTTCAGCTTTTATAGACATCGGTCAATCTTGTGCTATCCTCATAGCGCGGAATTGAATTGAGCATACCAAATAATACGCAAATTCTGAGTCCTGCGCTAATCCTCTTACACAGAATTAGCCTTTCGTCAACCCACGCGAGCGACAAACCAAAACCACGCAACACCACTGGCACGAGATTAAAATTCCACACATCTGCCGCTGCATGGAATTCAAAATGTCACCTCACTCGGCCAGCCTATTAACCACTAACCTTTCGATCTCATGCAATGTGTAGCGTGTGAAACTGGATTAAACGCAGACCTCGTTGTGCATAATGAACTCGCTTACTGTTGGATCTCGCGCCTTAGGTCACACATGAAATTGAATTATGTGCCAATATCTATGCGCATAATCACTAAATCCAAACAAAAAAGTATATACACCGAGGACGGAAGGCCTCTAAATGCAAACACAGGCTAAAAGGACGCTTAACATGTACGAACAGTAACTAAATCAAAACAAGAAGATAAAATAAAATAAACAAAATTTTATTAATAGTTAAAAATATTATAGGTCACATCGCGGGCATATCCCCTGAATTTACAACCCAAAATGAAAACCTTAAGCCTAACTTACAACCTAAAATGAAAACAAAGGAGCCCAAAATAGACACACGACGCACAGGAGCGTCCAATCAGAAGCAATAGGAGGGTCGAAAGAGGATTGGTTGGGTAACACCTTCTCTCCACTTGTAACACCCCCTCCCGCCATCTCCACCTCCTTCATCGCTACCTTCACTGCTTTGTGACAATAGCAACGGAGAGGTACCGTCCCGCTAGCCGACCACCATGACTACGACGGTGCTTCTAACAACACCCCCTTCGACTATTGTAGCTCTTCCAAGTCATGTCATCATCATAAGCTGCCTTAGGGCAAAGATCACGCGAAATCACGAAGAAGGGAAGGAGAGACATCAGCCTTCGAACAGAGAAGAAGAAGTGTAAGAAAGGAACGAAGAAAACGGAAAATTGCATCAATATATAGACATCCGGCAAATCACGCCTGTAGGGATCTGCGCATAATTAAATTTAGCGTCTTTTCCACAACGCAGATTCTGCATCTCGCGTATGCCCTTATGCATGAAATTCAACCCCCGCCGAACCATGCATGCAATGATCCAATCTCACACATGACCTCCTGTGCAGAATATGAAACACGCGACAACTAGATCATGCAGAATCCTTATCGATGCCTAAATATCTGTGCTATGTAACACCTGACTCCTCAATCACATGCACTCGTGGCTGCGCGAAATCGGATTAAACACCACTGCCCCCTCAATCACACGCAACAAAACCTGTGCGGAATTGAATTAAACACTACCAAGCCTATGCAGAATTCCCCAAGTATAATAAAAAAGTATATGCACAAACCAACAACGGACAGAGATGGAGTTGCAGGCTTGTAGCCATGCATAAAACAGTGCCTACAACACAAAACTTACGCATACGCTCATACTACCCTAGGAATGCATCAAACTCAAACACCCTGAAAGCCGAAAGAAAGCCCTTACCCTTTTACACACGCATCGAACTTAACCGTTAATCATGCCATCGCAAACCAAACAAAACCAAAACACACCCAGAGCCAATCAAGATAAACTAGACCAAACCAAACCACTCCAAACTAACTCCAATCAAATCAGAATTTAGGAAATTCAAAATAAAAGATATGAAGATAATGAGAAATAAAACAAAACCACATTTATAAACCTGACAAAATTATTACAAGTTGTGTCGGGGGCATACCCCCTAAATATACAAATTTGAAACGAAAGACGAATTTGACCTCAGTACAAACACTCAAAGACACCCGAGCCCATGAGCACTCAGGGAAAATCACTCGAGCAGTAGTCCACAAGAGGGGGAGAGATGACTAAAATGCCCGAAGAGGAAGCATGAGCTAAGCAAGTTCTAACATAAATCTCATCTTCACCTCCTTATCTCCCTGAGATGCTGCTTATGATGCAATCTTCCAAGTCACACGATCAAGTAGCAGCATCTCAGAACTCCAAGCCGGTAGAAAAGAAAGAGTGACTCACAGAAGGCCACTCAGGATTTGAGGCATACAGCTATGGAAAGCCGATTTAGAGACCCCCCAAAGAAGGGCTGACAAAAGGTTAATCCATAGACCCAACCAAGGAGCAACTGGGACTGATCACAAGAATTTTGATGTAGCACTTTTCATTGGTTTTCTTCCCACCACCTTTACCTCTTCCATCTCTTCCCCCAACATAGTAACACTTCGAGCGCTACTCTACATTCCCAATACCGCTCATTCACAAATGAAAAGGAAGAAAGCAAATTGCCATTACAAACAAACCTCTTTGGGATGTAACACCCGGGAAATGAAATGAAGAGGAAGGAAAGACATTAATAAAAAAATTCAAAAGTCAAAATTTACAAATCTGAAATAAAATAAAAAATAAACCCCAACCCCTAAACACCTATTTATAACCTATGCCCCCTTTACCACAAAATGACAAGTGTCCAATTCACAAGCCCCCTTCATCTATCTTAATTAAAACAGGACACCTAGCCCCAAAGGAAACACCAATCCATGACAAATCTAGATAAACCAATAAACATGCAACACTTACCCCCCAAAAGAAACACTAATCCATGACAAATTAAGATAAACCAATAGGTATGAGACTTTTACAGCTAAAAGGAAAACAAATCTATGACAAAATAGCTAAGCCAATCACATTAAAACACCCAATACACTAATCTAGAAACCCAAATTCACACATTTCTAACAAGTGTCATTCCAAACCAAACATAAGATCAAAAGAAAATATCTTAAACACACACATGGAATCTCCTCCTTCACCATGACAAAGGCAAAGTTCTATAAACCATAAATTAAAATACCCAATAACAAAATAAAACCCATCACTCATACCAGAGCCCTGAAAAGCGGACACAATAAAATAAATAAGATGAAACAAAAATAAAATCAAATAAAACAAAATAAAATAAAATGTAATAAATGGTAAAATCACCCCCTACACTCCCATCGCAACCACACTCGCCACTTGCTTCACTGCAGAAAATAAACTAATAAAATTCGCGCTCATTGTCCCTTCGCAATAACACAACCCAAAAGTTCTGGACACCTTCCGATGCCCTGTCACAATCAGACTGCTAGGACCTCGAAAAATAATGAACGATAAAAATCCCATCACGACACAAAAGTTAAAAATGATAATAACGACACCCAAAAGATGACAAACCAGCCATGAGGCAAACTAATCCCCTCACTTACTACTTGCCCCACCGCGATCCGAAAGTGAATCGTTTCCCCTTTGTCCCATCACGTCGTCCAGAGAGGAGGCCATCGACAACTAATCACACACCTTCACAAGTGAAAGCCCTGTCATGACAAGATGCACCCATGACCAACATTATCCCAACACCCAAAGCTCACTGCCATGCCCTTCTATCCCATGATGACGCTACCCCACCACATGCACCCACCATACACCCATGAGCACACCGCCATTGAAACTCAGCCACATTTTGACATCGAAGTTAAAAGTCCCATCGCGATAAACTAAACCCAAAACCGAAAAAACTAGGAGAGGAGGTTCACCAATGCCCCACCACCAAGAAGCAGGTGGTAAAAGTCCAAACCCCCCAAGTATCCCATCGCGCCAACAATCACCAGACCCTACCATTATAGAAGAAGAGAGGAACCTCTCCGACGTCCCATTGCAGCCAATAAATATCAAGTCCCGTCGTTAGCCTCTCATCACGTGCCCTGATGTCCCATTGCGTGGCCACTATGAAATAATAGTAAATAAACCCCGTCGCAGGACAAATCAGGTAAGTATCACTCCCCCTCTACTCGATATTCCTTGTAAAATATAGTTAGATAATATAAAGTCAAATGTTTTCAAAACCCAACTCTCCCAATCTGCAAATCACTGTAGTCCTCCCATAAGAGACAATCATCAGTATCTACGAGAAGTTTAGACGGAGTATCTGACATGCCAAGCGTCGTCTTGACAACCAAACAAAGGTCGGGTCCCCATATCCCATACCGATGGATCTACTTAGCGATGTCTCAAAAGCCACATTTTTCAAAGTTTTACCATCAAATTGATCTTAAGTTAAGAAAACCCAAATTTCCAAAAATTCCTATCTATCAAATTTCACTTCTCATCACTCCAATTTATTCTTTCCCCTGAGAAATTAAATACTAAGTATACTCAACTTTGAGAAATCATAAATGTCCACTGAAAAGGGACCCCTAACGCGCCATTGGTGTGAGCAACGGCATGCCCGACCTGAAATGAGTTGCGAAAGCCTTCGCCATTACATCATATTATATCACAATATCTGGTCACTTGACCTTATCTCTAGACATTCGTATGACGCCCTCGGTACCTCGATTGTGTCAATTTCATCTTGTTTTACTGCCCCTTGCAGTAGGTCACGACATGCGACGGGATGCCACTTGCGCCCACGATGGAGGATATACCTCTCATAGCTACCACTGGGCCCCCGAATGCTCCCTTTTAGCTTGTGCTCATAGATAAGAAAACCAAGCATTCCATGGCAGCTCCCCAGTTCACACTTGTGATTTCTCAAAGAAACGAAAAGGCACCTCGAAAGAGGGGTGTCTACTTCTTTGACGCATCCTTACTTCGCAAGGACACGCCGAAGAGGAGCATCTGTAGACACCCCATCTCCCTCTCGGAGTATACAAACCTACTCGGTCAACCTTTGATCCTTTCCACAATCTCTAGAAAAGGGCTGACCTTCTCTGAAGACGTTAAACCCTAAATACGAGGACTGTATACTATATATAGTATATAGTTGAGAAATGGGCTGAAAACATCAACCCAAAACTTGAACCAATCAAAGCCCAGAAGTCCCTGAATTTTTTGCATTACAATATGCGCTTAATTCAGTTACATGTAGAGACAGTTGTCCAAAATTAGTCCCACTTGAACTAGGCACAGACTTTCGTGCATTGCCTAAACTTCTCGATTTCACGCATACACTCTTGCACGAAAGAGATTCAACGTATGGAACAACACGTGGAATCAGTTCAAACGCGGACTGGGACTGTATTTCTCAAAGTCGCCCAAATTTCCCGATCTCACGTTGACACTCCTGTGCGGAATTGGATTCCCCGCATAGTCTTATGCACGAAATTGATTCCAAGGCACACTGGAACTAGGGCACCCACCTTGGCGGTCACTCCCAAGTCAGTGACCGACTCAAAGTGGATTAAGCGTATTGGATTATGCGCAGAATTCAATTGAGCGCTTGTGGCCATGCGCGAAATTCATCAATTGCGCACATGGCCCCACACACAGAATTAGTCCGGTACCTATAAAAAGACCCCCTTACCTCACCAGTTACACACCAATTTCAATAGAAATATCCTCTCTCTCGAGCTCAGGCCTCTCCCAAGTTTGAGTTCTCTCCTCTACAACCCTAGAAGGAGGAAGAAGTGCTTAACTCCAGGTAATCTCTTTCTGGTTCTTAATTTTCTAGTTCTAGTTCTTAATTATTAGGTTCTAGTTCTAGTCCTTCATTCTTAGTTCTAGTTCTAGTTCTTAGTTCTTAATTCTAGTTCTTAATTTTCTCATTCTATTTCTTAATTATTAGGTTCTAGTTCTTAGCTCTTACTTCTAGTTCTCAATCTTTAGTTCTAGATCCCTAGTTCTTAGTTTTAGTTCTAGTCCTTAATTTTCAAGTTCTAATTCTCAATGCTAGTTCTAGTTCTTGGTTCTAGTTCATAGTTCTAGATCCAAGGTTTTCAATTCTTAATTTCAAACTCTAGATCCTTAATTTCTAGTTCTAGTTTTAATCCTTAATTCCCAGTTCTTAAAAGTTTTTAATCCTTAATATTTAGTTCAAAATCTAGTTTTTTAATCTTTAATACTTATAAAAATCGCCTTAGCGAACGGATTTTCCCAAGGGAGCTTACAAAAGGTACCCGAGAACGGGGTCGATCCTCCTTAGCATAACGGGCCACGCCCCCTTTGTTTCTCTTAGTTAGAGTAGTATTAGGAGACTAAATTAATTAAAATAATATTAGAAGACTAGAATAATTAGAATTAGAATGGTAGTAGGAAACTCAGTCAATTAGAGTTAAAGTAGTACTAGGAAACCCGCAATCAGTCCAACTTAGAATAGGATAAGAAGATAAAACTAATTAGATTAGTGCAAGATTAGAAAGCTAGACCAGACAGACTACAGCTGTTGGAGTCAGTAGGCCGACGTTCAGCAAAGGATTTAACCCGCATCTCCCCATGCATGACCAGTGACGTGTTGCAGCGTCGATAAATATCTGCAACTAGGGAGCTCATCATCCAGGTACTCCCCATTTAATATTTGCCTTTTTAATTTTAGAAAATTAATATTTCTTAGTTTATTATTCCACCACCCCTAGCTAGAGTTCACAAGACTTAATTGGGCCACTTCTTCTAGGGACCAAAAGGAACCCAAAAAAGTGTGTACCAACACTACCGTATTGAAAACCTTCATAGATAGATTTTAACGACATGATGTAGATCATCAGTATGGATGTTGTCCGACGAGATGTCTTCCGTTCCCCATAACCGTTGTCAATTTTTGGGTACGAAAATTCCATTAAGGGGGGGGAGGATGTAACACCCTAGAAAAATTCAACCCTAATTATTATCACTCTGGATATTTACATGTGTCCAATGACGGAGTGCGATCGATTCCTTGGGTCGAAAATAAGTGTGGTATTTGAAATGCAAAAATATACCATTGTGATAGTGTATATGTAATAAATCGCGTAGGTAATGACACAGGCTCCTTGAGAGCACCACTGGTAAAGAGTTGAATTGGTGAACATAAGGTCATGGGATCAAGACCCGTCATGAACATTGAACCCTTAGTTTTATTATTTGGTTTTAGGCCAGTACACCATGTTTGATATGCTGGCTGCACATCAATCTAGGACCTCGTGTATAAGAATCACTTTCCACGCATAAACCATGCATGCATTCATTAAGGTTGTGAAGGAGAAGAATCGAAAGAAAGGAAGAGAATCCCCTCCTCTCATTTTCCACTTGAAATCAGCCATAGACCCCCTTTCTAATCTCTTTTCTACTTCAAGAAGGTCTTTGTTGTTCTACCCTCAAGAATCACTGACTTGGAAACGCCATTCTGATCAGAGATTAAATCATCGGAAGGATACGAGACAATATCCAAGTTCTTCCGGCACCGATGATCGTAGATTTCACATGTGTGGAGGTTAAGAAGGTAATTCTCATAACGCGATGATGTAAATCTCTATTTCAAAATTAGGACCCAATCATCGAGAATTTGGGTCACATGCAAAGGTTAGAAGATTGAATGCATGAGAAACTCGAACACCGATCTACCCTACAATCGATCACTAAAGTCCTTTCATGCATGAAACTTTGATGTAAGGTTGTCAATATGTGCGGATAGGATTAGCCTAGAATGGTTAGTACGTGAAGGGTACGTTAAAAATTGTGATCTTCAAATGTCGTGAAGAGGAATGAATTCCAAAAACATTCCAAACCTGAAAAATTCGCTCGAGCTACCTTGAAAGTTAGCTCGAGCGAGAACCCTGCAAGCCTAAAAGTATGGAGTTCTATCGAACTCGCTCGAGCGAGATTGAACCTAGCTCGATCGAGGTCCCTTCTGAAGCACTCACTCGAGCGAGTGCATAGTGAAATTTTTAGGCCATTTCGATTCTGGTGAAACTCACTCGAGCGAGTTTTGGAGTGCCACATGAACTCGCTCAAGCGAGCTCCCCTATTTTTGACTATCCCAGCTTTCCCTCTAGAAAGGTTGTGCAGACTCTTGTTACACATACTCCCTGTTGTTAATACATGGTTTGTACAGCTCTATGATCTAGGTGGATCATGGGAAGACCATTGTTAGGGCGTCGTTTAATTTACGAAAATTGTATCGCATGACCTTGAGACTAAGGTAGGGAAGGTTTCACTGCATGATTACAATTTCTTCGAATTATGGTCATTGATGGGCATGATTTTTATATGCATATTTGAACCTTTGTGCATTATAATAATTTGATCTCTTATATCTGTAACAACTTGATTTTTGAGCATGATCACTTGCATACTGCATCTTGATGCCTTGATATGTTTTGATTCTTTGTATGTCAATCTTTAATTGAATTATTCTGACTCTAAAATCATGTGCAAAGGGGAGTGGAGTCACCAAGAGAGGGGTAGAGTCCCTAGTATTTTCAAACCTTGTTTCCACTACGGACTGTTCTGTTCCCGCTACGGGATACTTCGGTTTGATATGTTTCCACACCAGTTTCAAAGGGGAGTGGAGTCTCCAAGAGAGGAGTGGAGTCCCCGAGATTTCCAAACCTTGCGTCCGCTGCGGATTGCTCTGTTCCTACTACAGGATACTTTGAGCTGATGTTTCTGTGTGATAACATGTTACGTTCTCTGATATTGTGATAGCCTGAATTTTTGAACCGAGAAACTCGTATCGTCAGATCACAATGAAGGCAATCCTAGAACACATTAACACTTGGTGCATCCTCACAAAGCAGAACCAATAATAATATCTCTATCAATGCCGATAGAGTCATCATATATGCATGGCAAAAGATATTCCAATTCGACGAAATAACAAAATGACAGTTCTATCCTTATGAAAATAAGCATGACAGAACTGAAACGAACCACTGGTGATGAACAAACATCACCCAAATCAATGGTTCAAAATAATATTTACATATAATTCTAAACGAAAATAAAAAGGCTGGACGTACCAAGCCTTATACAAAATGTCAAAATATCTCTCACAGTCCCCTAAGGGAAACAATCCTATGGCAGAAGATCTGATTCCTCTTCTGGTATGTAATCGGGATCCTCTTCTCGGCTAGAATCCTCAATCCCCATGTCTGCGTCTATACCTGTGATGTATAGTCGAATGGTGAGCTAACATCGAAGCTCAATATGGGAATATCACTAGCATGCATAACATATTCAAGCATAGATCTTATGACTGAATTTAAAGCACATTTTATAAAACTAAACTTTTAGATATTTGAATCACAATTAAACTGAATTCAAAGTGCCCACACGTGGCTTGTTTCTTAATTTACACGTTCTTGCTTAACTTAGTTCACATGCTTCTTATGCTTCAAAATGACTTAAAGGCTTAACTTAATTAATCTCCCAAGCGTATATAGCATTGAGAGCCACATTGATACCGATGGGAATCTCCGAACCACTATCGTTCATGACCAATTTCACAATTGCCAAGCCCCTGAGCTACGTTAACAGGGTCACTTGAGCCACCTTGCCAAGCCCCTGAGCTAAGTTAACGGGATCACTCGTGCCACATTGGCCGTTGGCCAGTCCACATGTACGAATATCCCGCCGTACCGGATACACATTGGAGACTCATTTCACAGATCCTTAAATCATTGTGCAATTCTAACTTATAGTTATTCACCATGTAGTTGATTAGTGTGATTAATTATAGCTAGGTTTTGATGTTTCACATGCTTGCTTATCACACTCACACTCGTACATCATATTCAAACTTGCTTGCTTATCACATTCACACACATTCATCAATTTCACACATGCTTGCTTATTGTACTTATTTCATTTACCCACATTTCTTATCACATTCACATTCATATCACACACACATGCACACACATGCTTAATCACATTCACATTATCTATATGATTCATATTAGAAGTCATGGTATTGAATTTCCCCTACCTCACACACAATTCAAGTCCAATCATGCAAAGACGGAGCACGGATGCTTATGCGTTAATCCAAATCATGACCTACATATTAAGGTATTCAAAAGTCATTAACTAATGTCTAAAAGATCATAAACTTAAAAGATTCAGAGAGTTCTTGAAGAAAAATTCGAATTTGCCTCAACTTGCTTAGTCGCGTGCACAAGCTCCAAGGTCACGCGAGCGAGTTATGTGGCACCTCATAGTCACACAAACTCGCTCTAGCAACTTGGCTTGTCTATCTTTCTTGAGCTCATGGCCTGAGACAGTCGCGCAAGCGAGAGTGATGTCGCGTGAGCGAATTCTCCTGTTCCTTTCCAGTCGCGCAAGCGATTGTTTAATATATTTTCATGCCTATTCTGAAGCCTCTCACACTGTAGACACCCCCATTTTACCCTCTCGGAATATACAAACCTATTCAGTCAACCTTTGACCTTTCTCATGATCTCTGGGAAAGGACTAACCTTTTTCGAAGACTTTAAAACCCTATATAGGAACCATGCACTAAAATAATAGTACATGGTCGGGACCTAGGCTGAAACAATAGCTCTATGACTCAGACTTGGCTCAAACCCAACAAAATCCCTAATTATGCGCCCTGTATAGCGCACATAACTCGATTGTATGCCCCATGGCTGGTGCGCAATTGGTCCCTCTTGGACCAGAATTTCACTACCTGAGGACCGCCTAGACCTGGATTATGTGCATTCTCAGGAGTGCAAAATCATATTGAACACTTCACCACCAGTGCGCAATTAGTCCGTTTTGGACTGGCCTTTTACCCTTCTAGAAACCGCCTGAAGCACGACTGTACGCCCTATCTAGAGCGTGTAATCGAATTATGCTCCTCAGCACAAGCGCATAATTGGTTCCTAAGCCAACCCGGTTTCTAATTCCCTAGACCGCCTGAAAATTTCCTATTAAGTGCATTAATTTATGCGCTTAATTGATTACTCGCACTACTTAGAGCGCGCAATTGGTCTAATTAGACTAGGCCTATGCTACCCGGCTGAGCTAGTCAGCCGATCACTCACTGAGTCAGTCACTGACTCAAAGTGATTGTGCGTCTGATACTGGGCGCATAATTGAAATTCACTGAGCAATTATACGCACCCCACAGGGCACGCAATTGGCCAAATACCTATAAATAGGACCCACCACCTCGTCCCAAAAACACATCAATTCATCATCACACGAACTTCTCTCGAGTTCCTGCTTTCAAGCTTAAGGATTTGAGATCCCTCCCTGTGGCTCTGGCCTCAAGTATTCATCCCTTTTAATTTTTAATTCTTCTAGTTCTAGTTCTTAGTTCTAGCCCTTAGTTTAGTTCTTAGTTCTAGATCATTAGCTCCATAAATTAAGTTCTTAAGCTTTTAGTTCTAGATCTTATATTTTAAATCTATTTAATCCTTAATTCTTATCTATTTTTCTTTTCCCTGGTTCTAGTTCTTAGGTTCTAGAATCAGTCCTTAATTCTAGTCTTAAATTCAGTTTTGAAATTTCCATTTTTAGTTCTAACTTGATTCTCAAAATCCTTGATTTTTGATCCGTAAATCCATAATTTATAAATTCAAAAATCAAATTTTCAATCCATATGATTAAAATAATATCCAGCCACCTGATTTGCCCAAGGGAGCTTACGGAGGGTACCCGAGAACAGGGCCAATCCTGTTCCTAATTAATATATTCACTTTAATAGGAATTTTAGTAGAATTAATATATTTTTAATCACTTAGAGTTTCAATAGAAGTAGTATATTCCTAATTAATTTTCGTAGAATTAACATATTTGCATTCCTAGTAGGATTAGGAAACCTAGTTGAAGTCCCCCGATTAATTAGACTTCGAATAGGATTAAAATTGATTAGACCCCTGATAGTCATAGCAAGTGTAGGAAAGGTAAAGTAATTAGAAGAGAATTAGGAAAATTAGTTTAACTAAACTTCCAGGTGACCCAGTGCTACTGACATCGGTCGGTCGATGACTCAGTAAAGAGAACAACCCATATCTCCACCCCGGAAGGTGTGATCAGTGACGTGTTGTAGCGTCGATAAATATCTGCAGCTGGCGATCGCAACGAACTAGGTACTTTCCTGAGATTTACCTCTTTATTTTTAATACTTAATTACCTCTAAAAAACATTGCCTTTGCTAGAGTCCACTTGGACCAAATTGGGTCACTCTTTCTGGGGACCGAAAGGGACCCAAAAAAAGCGCGTATCAATAGACTGGTGATCGCAATGGGACGTCTTGTCGCCAAAGCCACCCGTGCTTAGTTAATTTTCCTTTTCTTCTAGCTATTTTTTTTTAGTTTTATTTTTATTACTTTTCGCATTTAAGTTTGCTATCAAGAGCACATGAGCATACACCAGAGGCTCGAGAAGTCAGGAATACGAAGGATTAGAATTGGTCACCCGCCGTTATTGGGGTACCATAATAACCCGCTATACCACGACCAACCCCTCGAAGATTTAGCATAATACAACCTGGAAGTCAACATGGCCAGTGGTGAGGAAACCCCCTTCACACCGCCAAGCACCAACCACAATGACGGACATAGAGACAGCAACTTTGGGCAGAACTTTACAACTTAACAACTTGTGGACCTCAGCGTCAAGAAATTACAAAGGGGAGGAGATGAAGCTGACAAACTACTCTACAGCTTAGCCGCAGAATAGGAGACTATCAAAGGAAGACGGGAGGCGGAAGAACGAGAGTGACAAAGTGTTGTCTTGCTTACCTTACAATTGTTAAAGGGTTAAAACATCAAAATAGGAGGACAAAGTATAGAGGTATGGGCTCAAGGTAAGCAAGCAGTCCTGCAAGAACCAGGGCTGTTGCAGCAAGCTTAAGAGATAAGTAAGGGTATGTCCATAGGGAAATGTGTTCTAAAATGTAGTAAATCTCCATATCTATAACAGATCTAACAATTTAACCTATCTTAGTTTTAAAACAAATCAAAACAGAAAAGAGGAGAGGTTTCTAAGAGATGCCACTTTACTAAAAAGTACAAAAATCAAATGTAAAATAATCCAGAACTGATTAAACTCAGATTCAAGGGAATGGAAAAGATTAAAATCAAAATATGGGGAGCACTAGCTAGGGGTTTTGGTCTTTACTGAAAATCAATTGGATCAAAGGCAATGCATAGGACAGATGTGCTACAATCCTTCATCTGGCTATAAGCTCAAATGCAAGGTATAAGAATCTGACATTAACCAAAGAATTGGAGCAATCCTAAGTCTATGATATGTCCACTCAAATGGTCACAGATCATCCTAGAGATTGTTCTAATTCAAGGATCTGGATCAGAATAGGCAAGCTATTGCAGATGCTGTGGGTGCCAAGCTATAAGCTCAAGCATCCACAGGGATATCTAATCCAAGGAAATCAAATACGAAAAGGTAAAATTTAGATCATAATCATCTCTAAAAACTATAATTACACTGTAATAATACAACTTACAATCCTATTGTGCACAGATCTGTAATCTGTGCACCATACAATCTATCTACAAGCCTTTGAAACTCTTGATTTACAGCTCTCAACCTTGCCCTAGCTACGGAAGAGGTTTAGCCAACCATAATTGGCTAAGGAGAGAATGGCGGAAGAAGGAAGAAAGAGGGAATTTTTTTGGCGGGAAATGGAATTCGGATCTGGCTCTGGCTCTCCCAATTTCTAGATGCTAGCTCTGTAAATTCTTTAAGCTTTTATACTCTTCTCCTCTCTTCTCAGATCTGTTTCAGCCAATCAGAGCCCAAGGGAATAATTCTATTATTCTGAGCTGCTGATGTGGCCAATTTTTCTTCTAAAAGCTATTTCCTATTGGTCCAAAATTGGTAAACACATATGATGCAGTTAGAGGGTTCCCATTCATGTGCATTTGTGTTCCAAAAATACCCCTACGGGTCATTAACACACCTTGGAACTCGTGCACAAAATTCTAAAGTTGGCAACTGCTATGAAAGGAACTGAGAAGTTCCCAATTCGAGTGTTGAGAGGTTCAAGGAACCTCTCGACAGGTTCTGAGACTGCTTGGTGTTCTCATCGACAGGTTGAAGTGGCTTTCGATAGGTTTGGAGACTTCTCAAGAAGTTCAGCTGACTAGTCGACAGGATTGGAGTACATTTCTATCTTCCATCCAGTTCTCCATTATCCTCTCGAATGGTTATACAAAATCCTGTCTACTACTTGTGATGCTGAGTTGCACTAGTCGATAGGATTGGAGCCCATTTTCACCTTCTGTTCAGTCTCATTACATCCTCTCAACAGGTTATAGAAAATCCTATCGACATCTTTGTAAAGCTCCCGTTGAGCTTTCGACAGGTTGGAAATAGCACTCGACAAGCTGCTTAAACCTCGCGAGGATGAGCGTAGCTTCAGGTAAGTTGTCAACAGGTTGCATTGCATTGCTCTTCCAACCTCTCGACAGGATCTTTACTTTTGTCTCCAGAACCTCTCGACAGCTTAGCTTCTTTACCTTCTAACTCCTCGACAGGTTGGAGCACACTCTCTAATCCTCTCGATAGGTTCATGGAACCTTTCAACAACTTAACTTTTATCTCCAGAACCTCTCGACAGGTACTGGGAACCTCTTGACAGCTTGGTATTTGAGTAACCTAACCTCTCAATAGTTTGGAGTGTCCTCTCGAGATGTTCTGCCTTGAGTTTCCACAACTGGCACACATCTTTGGTGTGCTGTCTTTCATCTGTCAGCACTTAGTAGCCTCTTGTTGGGTTCAATCATCATTCCTTTCAACTGCACTTAGTCCCAAGCATACCTAGTTGGGTCCATGACAATCTCATGAACTTCTAAAGCTCTGTGGATCACTTGATTGGCTGGCCTTTAGGCTGTAGGAACACATGTTGAGCAGCAGATTGCTTTTTTGTCCTTTTTAGATGGATGTCTGCACTAAGGCTATAATTTATTACTTATCTACAAAACACACTTAAACACCTTATTAGTCAGCTCAAAGGTCCCTCAAAGGTCAGGTTAGGAGGTGAAAAATGGTATTTTTCACTACTTAATACACCCTCAAACCTAAGCTTTGCTAGTCCTTGAACAAAAGTGAAATTAAAAACAATTATTGAAAATGAAAAGTGCCACTTCTGTAGTGAGCACAGATGCATTTAGCATATGCATCAAGCCTTTTAAAACACTAGGTGATCCCTAGTGGAGGAGTGAAGTCTCCTAAGGGTTTTCAGTGAAGGTACCCACAAACTTCTCCAGTGACTCAGTTAATATCAATGCAGCATATTAAAACAAAATTCAAGCCAGAAAGAGTTCATTCCACACTTTGTCCATTCTATTTTAGAGGATTCTCAGCAGAAACATGGCAGTTTAAAACTAAGATTCTGCTATAATTCTTTCATAATCAATCAACTCATGTCAAGACATTTTGTATGAAAAATTAATGCAGAGCTTACCATCAAGTTGAGAATTATGTTTTGATAATGCCCCCAACAAACCTAATTTCAGATCCAAAGCTCACCAGGGCTGTCACACAAAATAGAATAGAAGGGTGTATCCTTTCACATAGCTCAAGAGTAGTTACAGCCCTCAAATAGGACTGCAAGCATGAGCATAGGCATTGCTCTAATTTCTAAAATCTTCTAACTCTTTTCACCATAGATTACACAAATCCTCATCTCCACATGACAGCTCAATCCATTTTAGATCGGTAGGGACTTTTATTGGGTTGTAATGTGGCTTATAGGTGAGGTTTATAAAGAACAAAAGGGAAAAGGATTTCAAATTGAGAAATCAGTAAATTAGGGAGGTGATTTGCAACTTCACAACCTTCATTTCAACACAAGCTTCATTTTCTTTGAACTTTCAAATTTGAAGTGATCAATTTCTAATCTTCTTTTCAATGTATCCTATTGAGTGACTTCTCTTTCTTTTTTTTCACTCTTTTGTTTTGCTTTTCTTTTTTTTTTTTGAATATTTTTCTCCATTTATTTCTTTTTATGGGCTGGAATGCCACAACTACCACCAATTGTGCTTTCTTTTCTTTCAACCAAATGTCAAACCTTGCTCCTCTAACCTCACTTCTCCTTCTATTTCCTGAATTCTCAGATTGAGGGTGAACTGAAATAGGTCAAGGGGTTTTGGGTTCAAGCTTTCTGATTTTATCAAAGAAAAACTGAGATTTTAAGGCTCAAATGGTGTGTATCAAGGGCAATTCAAAGGTGGGAAATTTTAGACTCAAACTGTCCAAGGGATGGCCTTACTTCAGGCCCTCAATGTCATGAATGCTGACAAGCTATTTCAACTTGGATTTGTCTAACTTCTAGTGAGCAAGATAAATTCAATCAGTCCTTAGAGCAAAAAAAAATTTGCCAAAATTCTCTTCAAAGAAATTTTTTATTCAGGCCCAAATCTCACTGGGTATGGTCTTCCATCAAATTTCTGGGGTGTGTCCTCATAGTTTTCTCTCTTTTCAAGTTCACTCAGTATTAATTTTTGAAAATTCCTGGCATTTGTTTCATGACAATGTTAGAGCGACAACACTATTTAATTTTAAAAAGTTTTTAAATATCCTCTTTTTCAAAAATCAGGTGGGACTTCACTTTATTTTCACAAATTTCTTTTAACATGACTGCATTAACATTAACTATCCATTGGCATACCTTGCCACACCCCCAAACCTATGAGGAACAGTGTCCTCACTGATTTAAGGAGAAAGTGCATGTGCAATAGGGTAAAATCAAACACAAAATAAAATAGAGTAAGAAGCAGTATCAAACAAGGTACTAACAAACAATTAAAACATACAAACAAACAAACATAAAGACATAAAGTAAAGCACACAAAATGTACTAAAGAGAAATTTCATTTATAACACAAAAAATTTGTGCAATGCAAGGGAGAATCACTACACAATGAATTTATAAAAACATCCTAACTGATGACATGTACAAGTCTAATCATCTCAAGTGTCTACTAGTTCATCCTTGACTTGGACTCCTTTTACTTTTTCTTTCTGCAAAAGTGAACTAGCTGGAGGGCAGAGGCAAGTGGGGTAGTATCAACTACTTGTGCAGGCTCTCTGACAGCCATTTCAGCAACTCTCTTTTCAAGTATTTTTGCCTTCTTTTCAGCAAGTTGAAATCGACTTTCATACAGTTCCCTTGTGGCCTTGGTGGCCTCTTTGGAGGCAACTAGCCTTTTCTTGAGTACATCAGCCCTCATTTTCTCTGTTGCTACTATATTCTTCTGAGCTTTAAATATAATTGTTGGCGGATTCTGAGTGTGTGCTTACTTTATTGGTTGGTGGTGAAAGTCATTTAAAAACCAAAGAAAGAGTAAAACAGGGGATGGAATCAGCACAACTAAGAAATCCTAGACCTGCAAGATACAGGGTTCATTGTAGCAAGTTTTGATAAGTAAGAGTTTATCCCATAGGGAAAGGTGATCTACAGCTCCAAAGGAGCCATCTCTAGTGGTCCCTCCAGATCTGACTACAGATCTGGCAGTCCTAAAAGGAGGGGAGTTTAAGGTCACTCATTCTAAGTATTCTAATGTCTAGACTACAGAAAGGGTTGAGAGGATGGATGGAGTGTGGAAAATAAATATAAAAGGGTGAGAAGTATGTTCTGGAGTCAAGATCAGAGAAGTTTTGTAACTCAGATTCAGATCTGATGTTATAGAAATCCTGTCCAGGGGCTACATTATCACCACTGAGGATAAAGGATCCAACCCATCACTCTGCCATGATTCCACCCTTAAGGCTATAACCTGTCCACTGAAATGGTCACACATTATCCCATAGGGGAGCCATTATCCAGGGATGGGTCAAAACACAAGTAAATCATTGCAGGCTATATTTCATCCAGGCTACCAGCTCAAGAATCCATAGGGAACCTCAATCTCTAAAGCTCTAGATGTGGGGCTAAGGCTGTATAGCACCATGATAGCCCAAACACATAGAACCAGCAAGAGATTGAGTGCAACCTTCGATCTAGCTGTCCATTGCTTGAGTGAGGCTGCAATAGTCCAGTCACCAGCCTACAATCTCTATAACCAGATCAGATTCAACATCTGATGGCGGATCTATACAAATATAGGGGAGTCTGCCTCTGTACAATCTCTTATCAGGCTTCTACAAGCTCAGGTGTAAAGAAGAAGGATCCATCTTGGATCGGTGGATTAGAATCACGCTAAGGCTATAATCTATCCACTTAAATGGTCACAGACTATCCCAGAGGTTATCCTCCTCACGGAGCCCAAAACAAAACAAGAATATCGCTGCTACCACCATGGTCACAAGGCTACCAACTCAAGCTCCCATGGGGATTTCAGATCTAGTGGGTCCTGTGATGGGGCTAAGGCTGTAGGACCATGATAGCCCAGACACATAGGTCACTTGGATCTAAATGGCCCTTAGAATCAGTCCTCCATTACTTTGAAACACAGCCAAAGCAATGGCGGATCACAAGGCAGTAGCCTTGCACAGAGCATCTCACACACAATCATAAATCCTACAAAGTACAGATCCTATTACATAACTTCCATTAATCTAGTTCAAAATACATACAGAGACATAGCCAGCAAGTACTGGACTGTGGAGAGAAGGAAAAGAGAAAAAGAAAATTACTTACAGCTAAAAAGAAAGAGAAAAGAAAAATGATCTGAGATGTGTTCCCAGATACCTAAACCTAAGCTAGGTATGGGTTTATATAGCAGTGGAGTGGCGGAGCGTTAGAGATAGGAAACCCTAATTTTAATGATGCCACATGGCCTAACAGTGATCCTTGGATGTCTCGGGGTGCGTGCACAGAGATTTGAGCATGGGAGTGCGTGCCCTAATCGCTGGAAATTCCCAAAAGGTCCTCTGCTGAAGAGATGGAAGTTTAGGTTCAGAGCTTCACTAGGTAGTTGTAGTTTCCCAGACTTGTCACGTGGTAGCTCTTTGCTCTTCGCTAGGATGATTTGACATTGAAGCTTCAGCCGTCGTGAGGTTGCCTTGGTTTGCTCTTCAGGCAGTCGCGCGGTAGAGAATTGTGCTCTCACTGGATTGGGGTTCGCGAGGTTGAGTAGAAAACACAGTCTTAGATGTCGCGGGGTTGAAGTTCAAGCAGTCGTGAGGTTGCTCGATCTTCGCTGGGCTGATCTTTGTGAGGATGGCTTTACCTTCGCAAGTATGTTTTCTTCTTGAATGGCATGAGAACTGTGCGAGGAGTTCTTCTTCTGATAATTACATCCTATGGTGACTGCACGATAGCTGCGCGAGGAATCTTTTGAAGCTATCTCTCCTCAGCCGTTCTGAGCGAACTATGCGAGATTGAGAGAGGTCTGCTTTGAACTGCGCGACACTGCATGATGTGTTCTACTCTTGAGCTTCGCGAGAGCTACGCGAATTTGAGTTTCTGAAGCTCTTCAGTCACTCATCTGTGCGAGAGGTTGCTGTAAAGTCTTAGGAAGCTCAGTTGAACTGCGCGAGGCATATTTCTCCTGAATCCTCTAAAGCTTGGGTCAGCTGCGTGAGGCTCATTTTAGGTCTGGATTCAGAGTTCATTCTTTTGAGGGATTTCTGGTGCCAAAGCAGGCTCCTTAACAGGATTCCTGGCCTTATTTCATTGTTGATTATTATCTACACAAAACACTTAACAAGAACTTATTAGGAGGTTAATGGTCTAATCAAAGGTTAAGTTAAGGGGTGAAAAGTGATACTTTTCAGGTCTTAACACACCCCCAAACCTAATCTTTGCTAGTCCCTTAGCAAAGCTACATTAAATCTACTCTAAAAATTAAATGCCACTTTCGTAGGGAGCACGAATACATTTAGCATATGTACCAAGCCTTTTAAACCCCTAAGTGATCCCTAGTGGAGGAGTGAAATCTCCTAAGGGTTTTCAGTGAAGACACCCACAAACTTCTTCAATGAAACAGTTAACAAAAGTGCAATATCATCCAATGAGCAATCAAGGGGCAGACTTAGTTTACTCCTGCATCATTAAGCATAAAAGAAATTTAATTCATTGGTTGCACAGTAACTTTAAACAGTATAAACTCTTCATGATTGCACAGCATTTCCAAATAGTTTACAATCACAGAAAACTGCACAAGTGTGTGCCAGCATTGAGCTTATCCTTAGGTCAAAAATTAGGTTAAGGTCATACATAATGCATTCAAGTTCAGACTCAAAAACTTTGCAGGGCATACTCTCATAAGGGTTTTGTTGAGGGGTTCATTCTCTCACAGGCTCAAGAGCAGTTACATCCCCCAAATGGGTCTATAAGGATGAGCATAGGCAGAGTTCTAAAGTGCTGACATCATTGGCAGTTCCTCACCATAGATTGGATAACTCTTTTATCTTCACATGACAACTCACTCAACTTTTGGATCACAAGGGCTTTTAACTGGGCTGTACTGTGGCTTATGGAGTGGGGTTGAAAGAATGGAGGGTTGAGAAGGGGTTCAAAATTGAGAAATCAGTAGGTGACAGAGGTGATTCATGACTTCACCTTCTTGAGTTTAGCTCCTTTCATCTTCTTTGAGATTTTCATATTTGAAGTGATCAGTTTCTCTTCTTGATTTTGATTTTCCAATGAAAGTTCCTCTTGACTCCTCCCTTGTTCCTCTTCATTATTATTTTTATTTATTTTTACTGGAGTTTCCTTCTTTTTACTTTGTTCTTGCTTTTCAGAAATGCCACCATGTTCTCAGTTACCATACTGCCAGATTTTTGAGATCCTTCTTCTCCATTCACCTAATTTTGACCATAGCTAGTCCATCTTCAACTCTTTCTCCTTTACCTTCTGAATTCTCAGAGTGAGGGTAGGTTGAATCAGGTTCATAGGTTCAGGTTCAAGTACTCAGGATTTAGAATTTAAAGCTCAAAGGGGGGTATGGACAAGGGTAGTTGCTTTAGGATTGGTCTTTTTAGGCTCAAACTGTCCAAGAGAAGGCCTTAATCCTTTCCTAGGTCTCATGAGTACTGTCAGTTGTTTCAACTTGGAGTTACCTAACTTCTAGTGAGCACAGTGACTCAGTCAGTCTTTAGAACTAGAAGGGATTGCCTTGGTTACTCCTCAAAAGATGGAAAAATTTTTATAGGCCCAATTCTCACTGGATATGGTCTTCCTTTGAACTTTTAAGTATGTCCTCACCTTTTTCTCTCTCTAATGATTCACTAAGTGCTGATACAAGTAGGTTTCCTTGGTGATATTATCATGGAAATATGGAATATTAGAAGTTTATATTGTTTAAAGTTTGCAAAAATGTTAACTTTCTTATTTGCATGATTCTTAAGTGAACATAGATCCATTTCCATATTGCTCAGATGAGTCTGTTGCACTTATGTTAACTATTCCATTGGCAGGGTCTGCCTGGCACACCCCCAAACCTATGAGGAGCAGTGTCCTCACTGGTTCAAAGGTGGCTGTGCAGCAGAGTTATTACAGCATAAAAGACCAGAACAAGAAACAAAGTAACCAAGAATAGAAAATTGTACAGCATATTAGAAAAAGAAAATTTCATTAAGATTAAAAGAAAATTATAAAAATGGAGGAAAGGAGAGGGGGATTAGGGGTGAGGGGATGGAGTGGAGGGGGCAGGGGATGGATTTGTCTTTTGCTTCTTCTGCGACAGCTGAAGCTTTTCCTCCTCCTCCTTGGCAAGGATTTGCAGAACCTCCTCGTATTCATCCCAGAGGGGTTGGAGGGGATCCAACTCTTTAGGTGGCGGCGAGTCCAACCACATCGGGTAAAACTTGTTAGGCAGCGCAGTTGGCTTGTCATCTGCTATGATTAGGATTAGGGAAGGACCGCTAAGGTGGGAGGAGAGAAGATGTGATGAAGATGAATAGGACCTCCCTACGTATTTAAAGGTGAGGATGATGGAAGATGAAACGGTTGAATAACATCCAAGTCACCGCAATTAATTGAGAGTGAGTTGGGAAACGGCAAGTCCCAGCAATCAGCGTGAGAAATGACAAATGCATTAGACTCGCGCAGCTAGGTAAGGGGATCACGAGATATCAGAATCGCACGACTATGGGAGTTAGAGCTGGAAGTGCGCGAGAGATTCTGCAGCATTGAAGCTCGCGACAGCGAAAGAAATGGTCTATGCGAATTGCGCGAGTCTTCCCAAATCACAATTTGGAATGCGCGAGGGCCTAGTGCCAAACAGGAGCACTATAGTTAGTGCAGCCTATTCATAAAAAATATTCACATAATATGCATTCAAATTCGAAAATCAGCAATTCACAGAAGAAGAAGAATAAATCATACCAATCCCACACCAACTCTATCTTAACAATATCAAACTCCACATGACCCCTAAAATTTCCTAAAACTTAAGGTAGAAACAAAAGTAGTATAGTACAACATGGACACAACTGTGGGTCAGGTAGATGTAGGGGTCCCATGAAAATGAACAGTGCTCATAGGATCAGCCGGTTGTTCAATGCAAGGCTTAAGCCTCTAACCATTCACTTTGAAGGTCCTCCCAGATTTGGGATCCCTGACTTCCCCAGCACCAGATGGAGAAACATTCAAGACAACATAGGGACCTTCCCATCTGGATTTTAATTTGCCAGGAAAGAATTTTAGTTTGGAGTTGAATAACCAAACCTTACCACCCGGTTCAAGGTTTTTTCTTAGCAAGACCTTGTCAAAGAAAGCTTTAGCCCGTTCCTTGTAGATCCTGGCATTGGTGTAAGCATCCATCCTCAGCTCATCCAATTCCGATTGCTGTAAAGACCTGTGATGACCAGCAGAAGTTAGGTCCATGTTCAAATTCTTAATGGCCTAATAGGCCCTGTGTTTTAACTCTACTGGGAGATGGCAGGCCTTGCCATAGACCAGTCTAAATGGGGACATACCAATGGGAGTCTTATAGGCAGTCCTATAGGCCCACAGTACATCATCCAATTTCTCTGCCCAATCTTTCATGTCAGTCTTAACTGTTTTCTCAAGGATGTGCTTAATCTCCCTATTGGAAATTTCAACTTGCCCACTTGTTTGTGGGTGGTAGGGAGTAGCAATCCTATGGGTCACAGAATATTTCTTGATCAAGCTCTTGAAATTCCTGTTGCAGAAATGGCTACCCCCATCACTGATAATAGCTTTAGGGGTTCCAAATCTTGAGAAAATATTGTGCTTTACAAATTTGAGGACCACCTGGTTATCATTGGTTCTTGTGGCAATGGCTTCAACCCATTTGGAAACATAGTCCACTGCTACTAAGATGAAATGGTAACCATTAGAGGGAGGAAAGGGGCCCATGAAGTCAATTCCCCATACATCAAACAGTTCTACAACAAGGATGGGCTGTAAAAGCATTGAATTTCTTTTGGACAGCCCTCCTAATTTCTAACATCTCTCACATGCCCTGCAGTGTGTGTATGCATCCTTGAATAAGGATGGCCAGTAAAAATCACACTGCAGGACCTTGTCAGCTATTTTTCTCCCACTAAAGTGGCCCCCACAGGCATTTTCATGGCACATGGCCAGAATACTGGGGATATCACTTTCAGGAACACATCTTCGGATGATCTGGTCGGCACAGTACTTGTATAGGCAAGGTTCCTCCCAGAAAAAATACTTGACCCTTGAGAAGAACAGGTCCTTATCCATTTTGGTCCAGTGGGAAGGAATCTTTCCTATAACTAGATAATTGACAATGTGTGCAAACTAAGGGACTAAGGATTGGATGGCAAATAATTGCTCATCAGGGAAGGCATCATTTGTAGGGCCATCCAGTCATTTCTCCAAGATAATTCTGGACAAGTGGTCAGCCACCACATTCTCCACACCCTTTTTGTCCTTGATTTCAATGTCAAACTCCTGTAGTAGGAGTATCCATCGAATCAGCCTAGGCTTAGCATCTCTCTTGGACAGTAGGTACTTCAATGCCGAATGGTCAGTGAAGATTACAGTTTTAGATCCTAGTAGGTAGGCTCTAAATTTGTCAACAACATAAACCACTGCTAGAAGCTCTTTCTCAGTTGTGGTATAGTTCAGCTGAGCTTCAGCAAGTGATTTGCTGATATAAGCAATGACCATAGGTAGTTTATCTTTTCTTTGGCCCAAAACAGCACCTATTGCCAAGTCTGATGCATCACACATCAGCTCAAAAGGTAGGGTATAGTCTGGTGTTTGGAGTACAGGAGCAGAGGTGAGACAGATTTTCAATGTTTCAAAAGCCTTAAGACAGTCAGCAGAAAAGTCAAAGGGCACATCCTGGTAGAGCCAGTGGCACAATGGCTTAGCAATTTTACTAAAGTCCTTAATGAACCTCCTATAAAATCCCGCATGCCCCAGGAAAGATCTAATTTGCTTGACTATTTTTGGAGGGGGCAACTTGGCAATGAGGTCCACTTTGGCCTTGTCTACCTCAAGCCCTTCTTTAGAGACTACATGGCCCAACACAATGCCTTGTGTTACCATGAAGTGGCTCTTTTCCCAGCTTAAAACCAAATTGGTTTCCTCACATCTTTGCAAAACTAGGCTGAGGAGTTGTAGACACTGGCCAAAGCTGTCCCCATAGACAGAAAAATCATCCATAAAAATCTCTAAAAACTTGTCAATCATATCAGAAAATATGGCATACATACACCTCTGAAAAGTGGCTGGCGCATTACAAAGTCCAAAAGGCATCCTTCTGTAAGCAAAGGTGCCAAAAGGACAGGTAAAGGTGGTTTTCTCTTGGTCTTGAGGATGCACAGGGATTTAGTTGTACCCTGAGTACCTATCAAGAAAATAGTAAAAAGCTTTTCCAGCCAATTTGTCCAGGATTTGATCAATGAAGGGGAGTGGGAAATGGTCCTTTCTGGTTTTCGAGTTGAGCTTCCTATAATCAATGCACACTCTCCAACCAGTGGTTGTCCTGGCTGGCCTCAACTCTCCAGTTTCAGTCTTAATCACTGTTATGCCAGATTTCTTGGGCACCACTTGGATAGGTGCCACCCAATGAGAATCAGAGATGGGATAAATCACCCCTACATCTAGCAATTTAATGATTTCCTTGAGGACCACTTCCTGTATGTGAGGATTTAACTTTCTTTGCATTTCCCTGGAGGGTAGTGCTCCCTCCTCAAGATGAATCCTATGCATACAGATTGATGCATCTATTCCTCCCACATCGGCAATGGTCCAACCAATTGCCTTCTTGTGCTTCCTCAAAACTGTTAGTAATTCCTCTTCCTGCTCATTGGTAAGGGAGGAAATGATAATCACAGGAAGCTTGTCACCTAGGCATATTTTAATATTTCTGGCAGCTTCTTGAGTTCCAGATCAGGGGCTTGATGGGTGAATGGCAAAATTGGTGCATAGGAGGTTGGAGGAAGAGGTAGCAATGTAGGTTTCCAATTGGAATGCTGCACTGAGCCCACAGAAGACTTCGGTATGATTATGTCTTTTGATCCTCAATCTGGGCTCTCTTCCTCCACCATATCCCAAATTTTAACTAAATTCCTGACAATGTTGCCCCACTCCAGCAGAGTGGGCAATTCCTCTTCTATAATTTCCTCTAGTACATCCACTGTAAAGCTCTCCTCATTGTCCATCTGAGGGTACTTTGCACTATTGTACACATTCAGCTCAACTTTCATATGTCCAAAAGTTACCTCCATTACTCCAGACCTGCATTGGATGCATGCATTAGCAGTGGCCAAGAAAGGCCTGCCCAATATGACAGGTATGGGATTTGGGCTATTGCTGCACCCCATGTCCAAAACTAAGAAGTCGGCAGGGTAGAAAAACTTATCCACTCCCACCAAGACATCCTCAACCATTCCCAGAGGTTTCCTCTCAGATCTATCAGCCATCATTAGCACAATGGGGGTAGCTTTTAGCTCCCCCAAACCTAGTTGCAGATATACACTGTACGGCAATAGGTTAACACTGGCTCCAAGGTCTAAAAGGGCTTTTCCAATTGTATGGTCTCCAATTACGCAGGGAATAGTGGGAATCCCTGGATCTTGCAACTTTTCAGGCATTGATATGTTAAATCTGAGTTCAACATGTCTTGCAAAGACCTTTTTGGACACATGGCCTCTAGCCTTTCTCTTTTGGGTGCAGAGGTCTTTCAGGAACTTTGCATAGGCTGGGACTTGCTTAATTGCCTCAAGCAGGGGTAAATTGATTTTCACCTGCCTGAAGGTCTCCATCATTTCCTCCATCTGGGCATTCCCTTTATCAAAAGGGATAGGACCATCCAAAGCCTGAGGAAATGGCAGCTGAGGTCTTGCTGATTCCTCAGCTGCTAGCCCATGACTAAACTTCTGTTTCTTTCTTTTTTCATGTTTTTCTCCCTGCTGCGGCTCAACTACAGCCTCCTTATTTTTCTCCTGCTGCAAGGTGGCAGGCACTTCTTGGCTTTGTGGTCCAACAACTTCTCTATCACTATCATTTGCATCATCTGTAGAAATCGCATCTGTTGGTCTGTTACCCACCTTGTTGTCTACCAGCCTGCCAGACCTTAGGGCAATGACAGCATTGGTGTCCTCAAACTTTGAGGAAGCTTCCTTAATTAAAAACTAACCTTTGGGGTTAGCAATTGGCTGGCAGGGCAACCTGCCTTCATCTCTCCTAGCCAAGGCTTTTGACATTTGGCTCATCTGCTCTTCCATTTTCTGGAGGCTCTGACCATGAGAGTCCACAGTCTGAGCCAAGGAACCCAAGTTTTGCAATGAAGTCAAGACCTGGTCCTCAAAAGAAACATTTCTTGGCTGGGAGTGGGGTAAGACCAACTGATTTTGCTACTGATGGGGCTGCTGATGGTGCTGGAAAGTAGACCTAGGGGCATTCCCTTGATTGAACTGCTGCTGTGGCCTTTGTGGTAAGGCCAACATCTGCTAGGGCTGCATGTAGTTGTCTTGCTTCCACCTTAGATTTAGGTGGTCTCTCCATTGGTAACCAGCATTTTGGTGCTGGTATCCATATGGCTACCTATTGTAGCCCCCAGATTGTTGCTGGCCATAAGATTGAGCAGCAACAGCTTCTTCTAAAATTAATTTAGGAAATTGCCCTGCAGATGGACATTCCTCCACTGTGTTGTGGGGACTGGCATATCAGACATGCCTCCGCCACATGAGCAGCCCTTCTAGGTTACATCACAGTCAATAATTTGTCAAACTTCATAGAGAGGTTTGCCATCTGCAGCTGCAGGTCATTGTTCCCAGACACCTCATAAACTTTTCCTTTTGATCCAGCAGCAGGCCCCACCTTTGACTCAGATTCTTGACTAGTTCTTGCCAGGGATGGCTTTTGAAAAGCATTCTCACTAATCACCTCAAACAATTCTCATGCCTCCTCAGCAGTCTTGTGCATGTAGGATCCACCACAAGAGGCATCGACCATATCTCTATTTTGCTCATCAATTCCATTGTAGAAGCTTTGTACAAGCTGCCACTCTGGGATCTTGTGGTGGGGGCATTGTTTGAGCATCTCTTTAAACCTATCCCAGGACTGGTTAAAATCCTCAGTTGGGGATTGAGCAAGCGCAAGAATCTCTTTCTTCAAATGGCTAGTTTTGGTCTCAGGGAAGAACTTGGTTAGGAATTTGGTCTGCAGATCTTTCCATGAAGCAATGCTATTGTTGGGAAGAGTGGTTAGCTAGGTACTGGCCCTATCCTTCAAAGAGAAGGGAAAGAGTCTAAGCCTAGTAGCCTCAGGTCCCAAACCAGTGATATTAAAAGTGGTGCACAAGGCCAAGAACTGGTCAATATGCTTGTAAGGGTCCTCTTTTCTAAGCCCATGGAATGATGGCAGCATCTGGATGATTGAAGTCTTTATTTCATAGTTCCCCTGAACATCAGGGAATTGAATGCTAAAAGGGGAGTTATAGTCATCCGGAGCATTCAACTCCTTGAGGGTTCTGGGTTGTTCTTCACCCATAATTACTGTCATAGATTCACTTGGGGGCTCTCCTGTGGTGTGCCTGTCTCTTCTAAGTCTCCTTCCCCTTTCTAACTCAGGGTTAAGAGGCTCTCTAAAGCGGTGAGGATCTCCTCCCTAGCATACAAGCACACCAACAGCAAGGAAAGCTTCTTGCAGGCACATTGCAAAAGAATAATTGTACAACTAACAAATTTATCTAACTAGTTTACAGCTATTCAAAGAATACATTTAAAACTATCCTAGATACTGCTTGAAAAAAATTTTAAGAAAGATAGACAGAGCTTTAAAAGTTAGAGTTTGCAAACAGAGGTAGCTAAGCTCCAATTGCAGTCCAACTATCCTTCACTGCTGCTGTCTAGATCTGCAAGAAAGGTTCAAAATTATGTCAGCAGTATCAATTATTCACATGTGCAAAGAATACTAAGAATACAAAAACTAAGGGTCTACTAATAGATCATCTTTCCCGACAGCGCCAAAAAACTTGTGGATTCTGATTGTGTGCTTACTTTATTGGTTGGTGGTGAAAGTCATTTAAAAATCAAAGAAAGAGTAAAACAGGGGATGGAATCAGCACAACTAAGAAATCCTAGACTTGCAAGATACAGGGTCCATTGTAGCAAGTTTTGATAAGTAAGAGTTTGTCCCACAGGGAAAGGTGATCTACAGCTCCAAAGGAGCCATCTCTAGTAGTCCCTCCAGATCTGACTACAGATTTGGCAGTCTTAAAAGAAGGGGAGTTTAAGGTCACTTATTCTAAGTATTCTAATGTCTAGACTACAGAAAGGGTTGAGAGGATGGATGGAGTGTGGAAAATAAATATAAAAGGGTGAGAAGTATGTTATGGAGCCAAGATCAGAGAAGTTTTGTAACTCAGATTCAGATATGATATTATAGAAATCCTGTCCAGGGGCTACATTATCACCACTGAGGAGAAAGGATCCAGCCCATCACTCTGCCATGATTCCACCCTTAAGGCTATAACCTGTCCACTGAAATGGTCACAGCCATAGGGGAGCCACTATCCAGGGATGGGTCAAAACACAACAAGTAAATCATTGTAGGCACTATTTCATCTAGGCTACCAGCTCAAGAATCTATAGGGAACCTCAATCTCTAAAGCTCTATATGTGGGGCTAAGGTTGTATAGCACCATGATAGCCCAGACACATAGAACCAGCAAGAGATTGAGTGCAACCTTCGATCTAGCTGTCCATTGCTTGAGTGAGGCTGCAATGGTCCAGTCACCAGCCTACAATCTCTATAACCAGATCAGATCCAACATCTGATGGCGGATCTATACAAATATAGGGGAGTCTACCTCTGTACAATCTCTCACCAGGCTTCTACAAGCTCAGGTGTAAAGAAGAAGGATCCATCTTGGATCGGTGGATTAGAATCACCCTAAGTCTATAATATGTCCACTTAAATGGTCACAAACTATCCCAGAGGTTATCCTCCTCACGGAGCCCAAAACAAAATAAGAATATCGCTGCTACCACCACGGTCACAAGGCCACCAGCTCAAGCTCCCATGGGGATTTCAGATCTAGTGGGTCCTGTGGTAGGGCTAAGGCTGTAGGACCATGATAGCCCAGACACACAGGTCACTTGGATATGAATGGCCCTTAGAATCAATCCTACATTGCTTTGAAACACAGCCAAAGCAATGGCGGATCACAAGGCAGTAGTCTTGCACAGAGCATCTCACACACAATCACAAATCCTACAAAGTACAGATCCTATTACAAAACTTCCATTAATCTAGTTCAAAATACATACAGAGGCATAGCCAGCAAGTGTTGGACTATGGAGAGAAGGAAAAGAGAAAAAGAAAATTACTTACAGCTTAAAAGAAAGAGAAAAGAAAAACGATCTGAGATGTGTTCCCAGATACCTAAACCTAATCTAGGTATGGGTTTATATAGTAGTGGGGTGGCGGCGCATTAGGGTTAGGAAACCCTAATTTTAACGATTCCACGTGGCCTAACAGTGATCCTTGGATGCCTCGGGGTGCATGCACAGAGATTTGAGTGTGGGAGTGCGTGCCCTAATCACTGGAAATTCCTAGAAGGTCCTCTGCTGAAGAGATGGAAGTTTAAGTTCAGAGCTTCGCTAGGTAGCTGTAGTTTCCCAGACTTGTCGCGTGGTAGCTCTTTGCTCTTCGCTAGGATGATTTGACATTGAAGCTTCAGCTGTCGTGAGGTTGCCTTGGCTTGCTCTTCAGGCAGTTGCGCGGTAGAGAATTACACTATCGCTGGATTAGGCTTCACGAGGTTGAGTAGAAAACACAGTCTTAGATGTCGCGGGGTAGAAGTTCAAGCAGTCACGAGGTTGCTCAGTCTTCACTGGGCTGATCTTCGCGAGGATGGCTTTGCCTTCGCAAGGATGTTTTCTTCTTGAATGGCGCGAGAATTGCACGAGGAGTTCTTCTGATAATTGTATCCCGCGGCCACTGCACGACAGCTGCGCGAGGAATCTTTTGAATCTCTCTCTCCTCAGCCATTCTGAGCGAACTATGCGAGATTGAGAGAGGTCTGCTTTGAACTGCGCGACACTGTGCGATGTGTTCTACTCTTGAGCTTTGTGAGAGCTGCACGAGTTTCAGTTTTTGAAGCTCTTCAGTCACTCATCTGCGCGAGAGGTTGCTGTAAAGTCTTGGGAAGCTCAGTTGAACTGCGCGAGGCATATTTCTCCTGAATCCTCTAAAGCTTGGGTCAGCTGCGCGAGACTCATTTCAGGTCTGGATTCAGAGTTCATTCTTCTGAGGGATTTCTGGTGCCAAAGCAGGCTCCTTAACAGGATTCCTGACCTTATTTCACTGCTGATTATTATCTACACAAAACACTTAACAAGAACTTATTAGGAGGCTAAGGGTCTAATCAAAGGTTAAGTTAAGGGGTGAAAAGTGGTACTTTTTAGGTCTTAACAATAATCAAAATTCTTTTCCAGCCCATTGATATTTTCAGCAACTCAACCCTGTGATCAAACTCCATTTGAGTGAGCTTCTCTTCATAGGGCACACTGATTGAGGTCCTGAGGTCAGCCATGCCTCTAATGACATTCTTTTTAAGGTATGGGTTATCTTGCATGGCATGGAGGAGGGTGAAATAAGGAGGTATGGAAAAGGAAGCGGTAGGTAGTATGGGCTGCTCAACACTGGAAGAAGGGATGGATGATGGATTGTGTGGGGTGGAGATTGAGGGTAAAGGGTGATGGACTTCAAGTTCATGCTCAGGGTCAGTTTGGGTTGAAATGGAGGAGGTGGGGATTAGGTTGTCCACATCTGTGGCAGCATTGGTAAAGGTAAGAGGAGGGACATCTGAAATAGGTTCAGTGGGTGAAGTGGTAGGTGTGCTGACAGCTAAGGTTAAGGGTTAGGGAGAAAGGGGTGAGGTGAGAATATGGATGGGTGTAGGGGTAGGTATTGGAAGGGGTTGGCTAGTTAAGGTGGAAGGGATGAGGGTGGACTGAATGGCCTGAAGGCAAGTGGACATAGTAGCTTGGTTAGATGTGTTGGATTGAAGCTGGGCAAGGATGGCAGTAAGAAGGGAAAGTATTTAGGTGGAGGCCTCAGGTAGGATATGGGCTTGGGTAACAGGTGGAATGGGGTGAATGTGTTGAAAGGGGGATGTGGGGGCATGCTGAAAAGGTGGGATGGGTGTAGACTGGAAATGGGTAGGTTGTGGGGATTCAGGTAGGGGGCATATTCATACCCAATGTCTCCCATAATGGAGTCAATTAGGGTTGAATATCCCTTAGTGGTCAGGTGGTCCAGCTCTTGGGTATGGGTAGGTGAGAAGGAGAAGGTGGGGTTAGTGTCAAAGGGTATGGATAGTGGAGAAGTGGTGAATGGATCAGTTGATGTGGAAGGTGCAGGGCTGAAAGGCTTAGCAGCTAATATGGATGGGCTAGCTAGAGGTAAGGTAGGGATGGGGTCTATGGTAAGAAGAGTAACTGACAGAGGTGTGGATGTGGTGATGGTTGAAAGGGTGGCTGAGCTGCTAGGGGGAATGGAAACTGAGATGGAAGGTATGGCAAGGGAGGGGATGGTGAGGCTGGCATTAGTGGAGCTAATCATAGGCACAAGTACAGTTGTGGAAGGAATGAATAAGGGGACACAGGTCACAGGTGTGGAAGGGATGAGTAAGGGTGCAAAGGGTACAAATGGAGGTACTGAGCTCGAACCAACAGATGTGAGTAGAGGCTCAGAGGTGACTGATGTAGAGATCTCAGGAAGAGGTACAAGGCTAGTCGTGGCTGTAGGGAGAGGCTCTGAACTGGCTGAAGTAGAGGTACTAGGTGTAGTAGCTGAGTTGGCTGCTTGTGGAGCTTTTATCTCAGGGTCCTCTACTGACTTGTTCTTGCCCTTCCCCATCAAGGTTCTGCTAGCAGACTAGGCCCTCTTCCCAAACACTTTTGGCTTCACCCTCTCCATAGGCTCATCCTCTTTAAACACAAATTTTCCTCTCTTAAGTAAGGCAGTGATGAGCCTGCTGTAAGGTAGCCCTGGTAGAGCTTGTGCTTTCCTAATCTTCTCATGCACATCCACCATTGCATCAAATACCAGCTTGGAGGCATTCATAAACTGGCCCTTGGAGAAAAAATATAGGGCATCCACAATGGGGGTTCTCCTCTCTTGCTAATGTCCACTGACATATATGTTCTTCCTCATAATTGAATCAATGAACAACATGCTGGGGTGTAGATCTCTCCTCATCAAGGACTCCCAAGACCCCACAATACCTTGAATCAGGTGGCTGGCCATAGCTTTAAAAGATACATTCTCAAGATCTGCTAGACCATAAATTATATCAAAAACTGATGGGACCCCTAAAGCCAACCCTATATCACTGTAATTCACAACAATCTCTTGGTTATCAATTAAAATCTTCAGACAAGGATCAGTTGACCCAGGCTTGGTTTTCTTTCTGATGTTCTGATATAACAACTTGACCAGCCTAGGGTAGGATTTTTCATTCAAATGGGTCAACATTGGTGTCAGGCCTATCTTCACCAAATAATTCAAAGTATCCTTACAATCCTCTTCCTTAGAAAAATAGGGGAGATCAACAGTTGTCTCTGGAATCAGACCTAAGGCATCCACAAATTCATTGGGAGTAGATAGGTTCACAGGAACTTCAGGTTCGTCCTCAGGGTCAGGCTCAGGCTCAGGAATTTCAGGCATAGGGTCACACTCAAGTATAGGGTTAGGTTCTGTCTCAGGGGCCTCAACAATTTCTTCACTGATTTGTGCCTTCTTAGCTTTCTTTGCTTTCCTAGATTTCTCATATTTGTCCATGTTGAGCTTCCTCTTGGCAAGTGGGGTTTCCTTGGGCTGTGTAGCTAGCCTACCAGATTTCCTAATGGTTTTAGTGGCGGATTTGGAAAGGGCTTTGAAAAGGCTGGCAAGGGTATCCTCTTGGTCAGCCATTAGACAATCAATCCACACAAATTATATCTCAACAATTCATAGAAATCATCTTTTTCCCACATGAATTATCACACAAACTAATAATGAAAGTATTGAGCTTGGAAATCACAGCGTGAAGGTGAAGGAAAACTTACCCATAGAAAACCTAAGGTTTTCAGATCTTGATGTGCACGGCACCAAATTGGCAGAGACTAGGTGAAAAATGTAGCCCTTGAGGAATTAAAGCAATTAGAACAATGGCTGAGTGATTGGAGTAGACACAAGTGAGGTAGAGGAAGAAGAAAGAAAATGGAAATCGACAGAGAGAAAATAAAGCTCAGAGACAAGTTGTCGAATGGCTTAATTGAGTTGTCGATAGGTTTAAAGCGATGAAAATCGAGTTTCGACAAGATTGGGGGAAAGGTGTCGACAAGTTGATACAACCTGTCGAAGAGTGAAAAGCAGCTAAATGTCTCGAGAGGTACACTCAGCCCTATCGACGGGTTCAAGGCTTCAGAAAAAATTCACTTTGAGAGGTTCACAGAACCTCTCGACAGGTACTCTAAACCTATCGACAATGCATCCAAAAACCTTCAGAACCTATCAACAAGTTCCTAGATCCTATCGACAATCATATTTACACCTTCAGAACCTATCGCGAATTGACTCAAACCTCTCGACAGGTCCCAGATCTTGTCGAAATGCATATTGGGAACCTTCAGAACCTGTCGAAATGTTCTCCACAAATCTCGACAGGTAGTTTCTTAGTTCAAACAGATTTTTATTAGTTCCCAAATCCATTTTACACACAGATTTGTCAAGTTTATTTAGCTCCCATTGATTTCTCTTGCCTTCGAGTTGATGATTCATGCTTCTAAACAATTTACGAAGGACTCATGATTTGTAAATGCAAACATCAAGCACAATTGGCAACCATATTTACAATGCCAATCAAATTTAAAATAGAAGCAACAACAAACACTGACAAAAATAGTAGCTATGATACATAGTATACATTGTTGAAAATCAGACATGTTGTGGAGGTTCTTGAAGGTTAATGGTCAGCACAGGCTCTACTATATTTTCAACAAAGAGCTTGAGCCTTTGACCATTAACTTTCATGATCCTACCATCTTTGATATCCTTGATTTCAATAGCTCTAGATGGGGATACATGCTCTACCATGTAAGGTCCCTCCCATTTGGATCAAAACTTACCTGGGAAAATTTTCAATTTAAAATTGAACAACCATACCTTGCTGCCAGCTGTGAACTCCTTCCTCAGCATATGCTTGTCATAGAAAGCCTTGGTTTTCTCCTTGTAGATCCTTGCATTGGAGTAGGACTCCAATCTCAGCTCTTCCGGCTCTAACAACTAGAGTTTCTTGTGCATGCCAGTAAAAGTTAGATCAATGTTCAATGCTTTAACAGTCCAATAAGCCTTATGCTCAGGTTCTATTGGTAAATGGCATGCCTTGCCATATACCAGTCTGAAGGGAGACATCCCTATTGCGGTCTTATAGGCAGTCCTATAAGCCCAGAGAGCATCAGATAACTTCAGGAACTAGTCCTTCCTATCAACTCGCACAGTTTTCTCTAAAATGTGTTTCATCTCTCGATTAGAAATTTCCACCTGCCCACTAGTTTGTGGGTGGTATGGGGTGGCAACTCCATGTGTCAAAGAGTTCTTTTTAAGTAAGGTTCCAAACTGTCTATTGTAGAAATGGCTCCCCCCATCACTAATGATAGCTCTGGGGGTGCCAAACCTGGAAAAATATTGTCCTTCAAGAAGTTGAGGATAACTTTGTGATCATTGGTTCTTGTGGCTATGGCCTCAACCCATTTGGACACAGTCCACAGCCACCAGAATATAATTGTATCCATAGGAGGAGAGAAAGGACCCATGAAGTCAATCTCCCAAATGTCAAAGAGTTCAATCACAAGTATAGGCTGCAAAGGCATGGAGTTTCTTTTGGAGATACTTCCCATCTTTTGGCATCTTTCACAAGCTTGCTATCATGCATCCTTGAAGAGAGTGGGCCACTAAAATACACTTTGGAGCACCTTGGCAACAATCTTGTTCCCACTAAAGTGGCCTCCACAAGCCTATTCATGACACATAGTTAGTATGTTGTGAAATTCATCATCAGGGACACATCTCCTCACCACTTGGTCTGCACAATGCTTAAACAGGTATGGATCGTCCCACATGTAATGTTTGATTTGTGAAAAGAACAGCTCCTTGTCCATTTTATTCTAATGTGGGAAAATCCTACCCACAACCAAGTAGTTCACAATGTTTGCAAACCAAGGTGTAGAGGTGTTGATAGTAAACAGCTGTTCATCAGGGAAAGAATCATTGATAGGCAACTTATCAAACTCCTCAACTAGGATCCTGGATAAGTGGTCTACAACCACATTTTCAACCCCTTTTTTATCCTTAATCTCAAGATCAAACTCCTGTAATAGGAGGATTCATCTGATTAATCTTGGCTTAGCATCATTTTTGGACAAAAGGTACTTTAAGGCTGAGTGGTATGTGAACACCACTATCCTAGATCCCGACACATACGACCTAAATTTATCTAAGGCATAGACAATTTCCAATAGTTCTTTCTCAGTTGTGGTATAATTTAACTAAGCATCACTCATGGTTTTGTGGGCCTTATCCTTCTTTTGTCCCAAGACTGCACCAATAGCAAAATCTGATGCATCACACATCAGCTCAAATGGCAAAGAAAAATCAGGTGCTTGAAGGATAGGTGCTGAGGTTAAACAACCTTTTAAAAGCTTAGAAGTCATAAGACATTCATCATCAAATTCAAAGGGAACCACTTGGCACAAAAGGTGACAAAGAGGTTTTGTGATCTTGCTAAAATCCTTGATGAATCTCCTATAGAACCCAGCATGCCCCAAGAAAGATTTGACTTATTTCACAATTTTTGGTGGGGCAAATGTGCAATCAAATCAATTTTAGCCTTGTCTACCTCAATGCCTTTGTGGAAAACCACATGGCTATGGACAATGCCTTGATTGACCATAAATTGGCTCTTTTCCCAACTCAACACCAAGTTGGTTTCCTCACATCTCTGCAACACAAGGCTGAGATGGTGTAGACATTGGCTAAAGTTGTCCCCAAAGATAGAGAAATTATACATGAATATCTCTAAAAATTGATCAATCATGTCCGAAAATATAGCATACATGCACATTTGAAAAGTTGCAGGGGCATTGCATAATCTAAATGGCATCCTTCTATAGGCAAAGGTGCCAAATGGGCATGTGAAAGTTGTCTTTTCTTGATCTTGTGGATAAATAGGGATTTGGTTATATCCTGAATATCTATCAAAAAAATAATAGAAAGCCTTTCTTTCCAACTTATCCAAAATTTGGTCAATGAAGGGCAAAGGGAAATGATCTTTTCTGATTCTCAAATTGAGCTTCTAATAGTCTATACACACCCTCCAACCTATGGTTTCCCTAGTTGGAACAAGCTCACCAGAATCAATTTTAATCACAGTAATTTCAGATTTCTTAGGGACCACCTCAGTAGGTGCCACCCAATCAAAATATGAAATTGGGTAGATGGCTCAAGCATCTAACAATTTGACCACTTCTTTTATTACCACTTCTTGCATGTGGGGATTAATTTTCTCTGCATTTATCTAGAGGATTTGGAACCCTCTCCTAAGTAGATTTTATGCATGCACATAGCAGGGCTGATGGCCCCAAGGCCAGTAATGGTCCATCCTATTTGTAGACACCCAAATTCGGCCCAAGGCCCGATCAATCTGTACTTCGGGAGGGATGTACCCCTGCGCTTCAGATGGCACCCCCCTGAACCCTTAAGAACCTACCTAGACTAGTAGGAATCACCCTAAGACCTTTAGAGCCATTCCCCCAATCCTTAGAAGTCACCCCTACACCCTGGAATCCCTTCCCAGACCTAACTTAAACCCTTCTGGAGGTTGATGGGAGGAGAGCTACATAATTTCACACAGACTAGTACCATGGATGAGCCATATACCATTGGAAAGAGGACTTCTTCAGCTTTCCAACAAGCCAAAGATCACCCAATTTGGAGCTACGGTTCAAACGTTATGGCCGTTTTAAGTTTCACATAAAATCATAGGACTTTTACTCAAGCATAGATATTACATACGCCCAGCCATTTTTGCCCCAGATTAGTCAGGCGTATATATTATATACGCCTGCCAATTTTGGGAAAAATTTGGCCGGGCCTATATAATATATACGCCCAGTATAGGTGGGACCCACCACGGGTTTCATCTTCTCAAAACTCCCCTGATTTTGGTGAAAATTACTGTTCCTAAACTGGGCGTATATAATATATACGCCGAGCTTAGCTATAGTAATTTCTTCCATCTAGTTTGACCCTTTGACCATCCCCTTGGTTGAGGTGGGTGTCTTGAGATTGGTTGCACCCCCTTTGAGCTTATTGGCAACCCTTAAGTCACCCATGGTCTCACCCCATCATCCGCCATTGAAACCAATTTCTCAAAACCCTAGGACCTTGAAAATCCAAAAAACCTTAGATGGGGGATTACCTAATTGCTAAACCAATTAGCTCTTAAGTAAGCCCCTAACCCATCCCTTCTCTATAAATAGAGAGGCCTCCCTCTTCCTTAAGGGTTGAAAAAAAATTGGAGGTTAAGGATTTGGAGCTTAAGAGAGAACCCTAGTGAGAGAAAATGCACACATTTTTCTAGAATTTCAGCGTGCTTAGTTCATCCCTTTCAACCCATTTCCACCATTAGATCACTCCCTTTTGCTAAAGTCTAGCCTCTAGCTTCACTCTACACCCCCTACTTTATTGAATCCTAGCATTAGAACCCATTTTCACACCATTTAAGCCATCGGAAGCACGCCAAAGCGAAGATCTTCCGCGGTGCAACAAGGGCCCGTGAGCTCCGGCTCACCCCTCTCTTCCTCTACCTTCTTGGTGTCTCCTTCGTCCAAGGATTCAAGCCGTTACGCCGCCGAAATTTCGGTTTGGCTCAAAGCTTGATAGGACCGTATTGCCTTCGGGCAAGGAGAAACTCCGCCCTTTTTATTTTTATTTTGGCCATAGATAGAGACCGCTACGTGCAGGTTGATCGGGTGCCTAAACCCTTCCCGATCGATAACCGAAGCCCCTACCCTAGAGCCTTTGGCAAAGACCGGTAAATCAGAGTCATATTTAGCACTTCGATGCTCAAAATATCGATTTGAAGGCTTCCCGGGTCACCAAAAGCTCCGGGTGGCGACTCTACATTTTCATTTAAAAGGCGAGCGCATCGCCGCGACGGGTTCGAGAGGATCCACAGTCGCACAAATGGCGACTCTGCTGGGGATATCACCCTAGCGCTTCCCCTCTTGTTGGCCTTTCCTTTTGTTTTGTTATTTTACTAACCATGGCTGTTTTTTGTTCTAATTTGCTGCTGTTTTCGTTATTTTTTATTGTTTTTACTAACGTACTCACCCCTACAATTCAGTCCTTTAAGTGCCTTAGCCGTTTGGCGGGCCTACTTGCACCTTAAATTTCAGCTTTTACGATTCTAGTCATTTAAGCCGCCTTAGCCGTTTGGCGGGCCCGCTCGCATTTATTTTCACGTCATTTAAATTTCGGTCATTTACAAGCCTTAGCCGTTTGGCGGGCCTACTTGCGCACTTTATTTCGGTCATCATATTTCACCTTTGAACGCCGGCCCGTCGAGGCGGCACGGGTTTGTGATCCCCGACTCGATTTTGGACTTAATTTCACTCCCCTATAAAAATTTGTAATTAAAAGTGAACCAGCAGTATGGGGACATAATTGACTTTATTTTTGCATTTTTTGGGTAGTTTTCGGGGGGTTTAGGCACAGATACAATTTACCCGATTCCCAGTAAGGCGGTAGCCCTAGTGGTGATGATTCTCAAAAGAACCACCCCTTCCAGTACCTGAGAAGGCGCTTGCGCCGGAGGTATATCGGTTGGGTTGCCAATTCCGATCAAGCTGTAAAACCCGCATTGGTGAGAGCATAGAAAACCCAAAATTCAGCCGTGTATCCCTAGGAAACGGAAAGGAGGGACCCGATAACAAACACAGCAGCCCCCGAGAGCATTTCTTCCAAGAAACCAGTTTAAAGACCCACATTCGGGCTTGCTGTCCACTGTCAAACAGAACCTTTTGCCCGGCGTATATAATATATACACCCAGCAAAAAAGCCCCAGATTTACACAGGCGTACATAATATATACGCCCAGCCAAAATCCCTAGATTTTAGCCAGGCGTATATAATATATACGCCCAGCCAAATCTGTACTTTTTTGGTCGGGCGTGCATAATATATACGCCCAGTATATCTTCGGTCAAAAGAACTGACCGAGGCCCAATCCACCACCCCAATTCCCCGATTAGCGGTATTAGTGTCCGCGGTAGCCTCCCACATTCTCTAACACCCAATATGCCCCCGCCCAGTCAAAAGAAGGCGACTTCTTATTGATTTGCTCCTGGGGATCGGGTCATTTACGTGGATTCCCTCACCTTCAATAGAACGAAAGGGTTCCCTTTCACTTCTTCTGAAGTGTGTCGGATCCCGCTGCGGGACCTACTAAAGGTACATATATCGCCCGAAACGGGAGTTGACCCTGGGTACCAGGTCATCATTAATCTAAATAGAGGGGAGTTAATTGCAATTTGAAAAAAAAAGAGAGAAAGAAAATCCTCATCTTCAAAAAAATCCACCTTCAAAAAAGAAAAAATCAATCAAAATCAAAAATCAAAAATAACAACAAAAAATTCACTTTTCAAAAATAAAAAATAATAATAATAATAAAATCATCATCATTTTCCAAAACCCCAAAAAAAAAATCAAAACTATACCTTGGTGTGACCGGCACTATGGCGACCTCAAACCCGGCCCGTAGGAGAAGAACCAGGAAGGTATTCGGCCCTTATCCGCGACATCAATACAACACTCGTCAGCGAGTCATGTCAAGAGCCGATACATCCCCACCGTCATCCCCTTCCCATTCAGATAGGAGAAGATCCGTCTCCACACCTTCACCCAAGCCGGGTTCGATATCACGGGCCCATTTGGGCGCCGTGTTCACCTCCACCTCATCCCCTTCCCCATTCCCCAACATACCCCTTTTCATCCCCCTCAAACCCCTCATTTCCCAACCGATCCTTACATCCCCATCTCCCATCCAAACACCATTACCGCATCCCCATACTTCCAAAGACCCCCAGGAGTCCCATCCCCGCCTACTTCCCACATTCCATCCCTCTCATCACCCATGCCCCAACATCCCTACATCCCATCCACCCCATCTCACATACCATTCCCACCACATGGCCCATCCACATCCCAACATACCCCCCCATTTACCCGGGTCATGCCCAATTTGTCCCAACCACCTCCATCCTTAAGTGATCCATCACCCCCCAATCTCACACCTGAGTTTATGCCCTCGATGGACGAAATGAGAACGATGTATGCCCTGTTGGCTGCTTCTCGCAACCCTACCTCTCAAACCCCGCATCCAAATTTCCAAAACCTCCATACCCCATTCCCTCCTAACCATGCCCAACCACCCATCGTCCATACCTCCCAAAATCCCCCACCTCAATTCCAGACCCAAACCCACATAAATCCATGGGCCCCAGCCCAAACACCTATAGAGACATGGACCCAGGCCCAAAACCCTCAAAACCCATGGGCCCAAGCCCAAGCTTATCAAGCCCAGGCCCAAAACCCTCAAAACCCATGGGCCCAAGCCCAAGCCCACCAAACCCAGGCCCAAACCCAAGACCCTCAAAACCCATGGTCCCAAGCCCATCAGACCCAGGCCCAAGCCCAAAACCCTCAAAACTCATGGCCCAAGCCCAAGCCCATCAGACCCAGGCCCAAGTCCAGGCCCCCCAGGGCCCATGGACCCAAACCCAGCTCCCTCATGGCCCAGTAGCCCAAACTCAACAAGGCCCATTGGCCCAAAGTCATATTAATCCCCACACCCAGGCCCAGGGCTCGTTGACTCGAGCCTTCCAAAACCATCAAACCCAAGGCCCATCCGCCCACGCTCATCAAGGCCCATTCACTAACCCCATACCCCCCCACCAATACCCTTCATTCACCTATACCCCTTACGCCTCCATCCCACCTCCAACGGGAAATCCAATCCATCCCATTCCTCAAAACCACAACATCCCACCACCTCAATCACACACCCATCACCCCCAGAACATGCACCCAGCTCAGCACATTACTTACCCACAAAACGCTCACCCATTCATCCCTTCTCATCCCCTACAAACCATGTGGCCCCACCAAGTCATCCAACCCATCACCCCCAAGTCCAAATAGCAGAGCTCACCCCTCACTAATACCACAACCAACAGTACGAGGAGGATGAGATTCGCAACAGTGGAGGAACTGCCAATTTTAACCCTCCCGGGCCCACCATCATCACACCTAGGGTCAAACCAAATCAGGGGGAAGCGGTCCCCGCCACAGCCTCAAAGGAACCAGAGCAGCTGAAAGAACAGATAGATAGAATACAGAAGCAACTGATGAAGATGGGAGGAATGGAACTACACTCGACAGACTTTTCAGACTTATGTCTGTTCTCTGACGTCCCCCTGCCACTGAAATTCAAGATGACATCATTTGATAAGTATAATGGCACTGGCAACCCCATCGCCCACTTAAAATCTTACTGCGGAGATATGTGCCAGTATGGCGGAGATGAACGACTCCTCATCAAAGTGTTCCAAAAGAGTTTGACGGGCCCAGCACTGAGATGGTTCACATCCCTGGAGCCATCTATGATAAAAAATTGGAAAGATCTGACACGCTTATTTCAAGAACAATATGTCTATAACATGGACATAGAACCAAGGAAGTCGGACTTGGCCCGATTAAAGCAAAGACATGATGAAACATTCAGTGCTTACTTAGGGAGGTGGAGGGCCTTAGCCGCTCAGGTAACTCATCGGATTCCCGATGATGAGCAGATTGAATTGATAACCAAGGGAGCCCTCCCATCGCATAAATTTTTAGTATATCGCCATGTCAAGTTTTTGATCTAGTCCAAAATGCCTGTCGTTGAAGACGCCATTAGAGAGGGCGGGTTAGGAAGGAATGTATTAACGGGACCGGTTCAAAGTCGAACCAAGAATTGAAAGAAGACCAGGGACAGAGGTACAGAACATTGTTTACCCTCAGGCCAATACCAACGCCCCCCCGATACAACTATAGGTTACACAACCACCCCCGACCCGTTTCGAGCAAGTATCAAGGCCAAGCAACGGCCCAAGAGCCCCGTTTACCCAGAAACAGATGAAAGCATGTTTTGAACGAGTATTCACCCCGTTGGGGCAATCCTTGAGTGTCTTACTGTCGGTATTACTACAGAAAGGTCTGGTCAATTTACTCCAACCTCGCCCGCCACCCCACCTAATACCAAGGAATTATGATTCGAATCTGCATTGTAATTTCCACCAGGGACCGGGTCACCCTACGAACCGGTGCTTCCCGTTAAAGCACGTGGTCCAAGATCTGATAGAGGCGGGAAAGATCATACCCCCACCACTTCCCCAAGGGCAAAACCAGAATATCCATCAAGCCCCTCTACCACCGCACCCAGGAGGCCCCAGGCCTAACATACATTGGATAGAGGAAGAAGAAGAAGAGTTTGACCCTTCAGATTATATTAGCAATCAGGAGGAATTTTCACTCCCCAATTTTCTTTGATGAAAACCAGAAAGTCTAAACCCAAAATCTCTTGACCTATTTCATTTCACCCTCAATCTGATAAATCAGGAAGAGGAAGGAGGAGAAAGGTCCTAAATCAGGTTAAAAGAAAGATAAAATGTAGTTGGTGGTAGTTGTGGCACTATATATAAAAAAAAAAACTGGAAGGAAGAGAAGAAGCTGGCCACTTTGGCTCTGAAAATTCAAAAAGAAGATGGAATTGTGCTGAATAAAGGTGAAGTCATGAATCACCTCCTAGCCTCTACTGATTTCTCAATTTCGAACTCTGTTATCCCTTCTTATTCCTCCACAAACCTCATCCCTAAGCCACAGTACAACCCAATAAAAAAACCTTACTGATCTGAAAGTGGATTGAGCTGTCATGTGGAGATGAGAATCTGCTTAATCTATGGTAAGAAAGAGCTGGAAAAGTCAGAAATTCAGGCAATGCCTATGCTTCTGCTTGCAGTCCTATTTGAGGGTTGTAACTGCTCTTGAGCTGAGTGATATGATTTACCCCTCTTCTCTGTACCGATGAGTGAACAACCCTGATGAGACTTGGGTCTGAAATCCAGATTGAAGGGGGAAGTATCTAAGCAGGATCCTCAAATTGATGGTGAGTCATGCATAAAATTTCAGAAGCAATGCCTGGACATATACTTAGTGATGATGGAGAGATGTCAGCAAACTTTCATGTTTCCAAATGGATGTTTTTTCTGTTGAATTTCCCTTAATGAATGGGCATGATTTGAATTTATTTGATTTGCTTAAATTCTGCTTTAACAGGTTGCACTATTATTAACTAAGTTTATTGGAGAAGTTTGTGGGTACCTTCACTGAAAACCCTCAGGAGACTTCACTCCTCCACTAGGGATCACCTAGGGGTTTAAAAGGCTTGGTGCATGTGCTAAATGCATCCGTGCTCCCTACGAAAGTGGCATTTTATTTTTCTTTGAATTCTCCTTTGCTCAGGGACTAGCAAAGCTTAGGTTTGGGGGTGTGTTAAGTGGTGAAAAATGCCACTTTCCTTTAACCTGACCTCTCATGGACCCATGAGCACCCTCATAAGCCGCTGTTGAGTGCATTTTGTAGATAGCAGGGAAAGCTGATAATGATGTAGCAAACCACTTAAGAATGCCCACAAAGAAGTCATCTCTCAGCACCATGCTGACCCAACAATAGAACAAGGAGAAAGAAGTGAAGATAGGTCCAAAACGCCCTATCGAGAGGATGCTGGAAGACTTCGATAGGAGCTGAGGATTAAAAGGAAAGAATTCATGTAGTTGGAGAAGGGTTCGATAGGAGCCGAAGGTGGAAGAAGGATGAAGTCGCATGGATTGAGGAGTTCGATAGCATTTCAGAACCTATCGAGCAAAGGAAGGAAAGAAGAAACTATCCGGTCAAAAACTTGCCTGAAGTGTCAAAGGAACCTATCGAACAGATCTGAGAACCTAGCGAAAGGACTAAAATGCTCGATTCCAACCTGTCGAAGGCTCCCTGAACCTATCGAAATGAAGATGTTGAAATTGAACCTATCGAAAGATGCTTAAGCCTTTCGATAGGAATGAGAGCCAACTTATCGGGATGACGGCACACAGAGCTACACCTGTCAAAAAGGACCACTGGACCTATCGAACTACTCAGCCAACCTATCGAATACTCTAGATATTGGGCTGAGGACCCTGAAGCTTCAAAGAGAGAACTCATCCTATCGATACCTATCGAAGAGACCAGGGAACCTATCGAAAGGAACTACAAGCTTACTTTTAACCTGTTGGAAGCTTCTCCAACCTATCGAAATCGTGTGCTGAACTTCTCAGAAACTATGCTATGCACACGCTGAGACTTGGTGACCTATCGCACGTAAATTGAGGCACTTTGGTGACCGGCGTGATGTTCTAGAAGATGCCTTAGGAAGCCCTAACCGACCCACATGCTTTAACGGAACTCTAACAAACTCTGAAAACCTTCTAGAAGGGATTTTTGGCGGGAAAAATAGAGGAGAAAGCTATATATTGAGATCCCTAATTGCCATTGGAGAGGATTGAATTTCTGAACAATTTCTTGGAGATCAGAGCTTGCAGCGAGATTCCATTTTCCCCCTTAAATTTAGTCCATCATGCAGTCCACGCTCTGTTTCCCACACAGCGACCACCACTCCATGCATTCCCACCCTTCATTTTCAATTCCCACGCCTGGAAGACTGCGTCACTTTTATTGAACCATTTCATATTCCGGCAGCCATGCACCTTAAATAGTCGCTTCGCCCAGTCCTTACACATCCATTCCACCCTAACACCTTGACTCTCTTCCAAATTTCACTCATGGCGTATTTACAAACCTCAAGATTTGCCTATCAAGTTCTTCCCAGTCTGGCCACCACCACCCCCACCGGTCAAACCTGATCCTCTTCAATTTCTCTGGGATGAATATGACGAGGTCCAGAAACTCCTCGCCAAGGAGAAAAAGAAAAACCTAAAGAGGGAGAAGACCGAGTCACCGACTGCCTCCCCCCCCGTCATCGTCATCCTCATCCACCACCCCACCACCAGCCCCCTGATCCCACTCTTTTGCCTATTCTTCCCCCCCACCCTGGCTTGCACTTCCTCTTCCACCTGATGCAGGCTGAGGATATCCCTGAGCCTAGAGGGATGTTTTTTTTTCTCTATAGGATATGTTGTCCACATGTCTGTTTTACTATTAGTTATAATAAAATGTTTTGTTCAATTCACTTGTTGTTTCCCAATTTATTTCTTGTTCAATTTATTTTTCTTTGGATGTCTGCACAACTAAACCCATTCTGCTCGAAACAGTGGGGACACTGTTTAGTTTAGGTTTGGGGGTGTGGCATGTATGCCAATAAACTAGTTAATTTTAGTATAGCCAAGTTAAAAAGGAATAATCAATAAGAGAATGAATTCACCTCATAATAGTTGATTAAGAAAATTTTAAAAACCATTTGCAATTGAAGTAAGCTAAAGTTTTAACATTTTTCATAAAGAAAATGTCAAGAATTCTTGCAGGAAGTTTTTGATGTGTGATATACCAGCAACGAGAAGAGACTGTGAAGATACTCTCTAGAAATTGGATGGAAGGCCATACCCAGTGAGAATTAGGCTTGAAAAACTTCTTTGAAGAGTGTCTTGGCAATTCATTCTGCCTTGAGGACTGACTGGACCTAATCTGGATCACTAGAAGTTAGGCAAATCCGAGTTGAAACAACTTGATAGCACCCAAAACATGGAAGACATGAAGTAAGGCCATCTCTTGGACAGTTTGGGCCTAAAATTCCCCACCATTGGACTACCCTTGATGCACACCACTTGAGCCTTAAAAGCCCCAATTTTCTTTGATGAAAACCAGAAAGTCTAAACCCAAAACCTCTTGACCTATTTCATTTCACCCTCAATATGAGAAATTAGGAAGAGGAAGGGGGAGAAAGGTTAGAGGAGCAAGGTCTTAAATTAGGTTAAAAGAAAGACAAAATGCCATTGGTGGTAGTTGTGGCACTATATATATAAAAAAAAAAAACTGGAAGGAAGAGAAGAAGCTGGCAACTTTGGCTCTGAAAATTCAAAAAGTAGATGGAATTGTGCTAAATAAAGGTGAAGTCATGAATCACCTCCTAGCCTCTACTGATTTCTCAATTTCGAACTCTGTTATCCCTTCTTATTCCTCCACAAACCTGATCCCTAAGCTGCAGTACAACCCAATAAAAGGACCTTACTGATCTGAAAGTGGATTGAGCTGTCATGTGGAGATGAGAATCTACTTAATCTATGGTAAGAAAGAGCTGGAAGAGTCATAAATTCAAGCAATGCCTATGCTCCTGCTTGCAGTCCTATTTGAGGGCTGTAACTGCTCTTGAGCCAAGTGACATGATTTACCCCTCTTCTCTGTAAAGATGAGTGAACAGCCCTGATGAGACTTGGGTATGAAATCCAGATTGAAGGGGGAAGTATCTAAGCCGGATCCTCAAATTGATGGTGAGTTATGCATAAAATTTTAGAAGCAATGCCTGGACATAAACTGAGTGATGATGGAGAGATTTCAGCAAACTTTCATGTTTCCAAATGGATGTTTTTTCTGTTAAATTTTCCTTAATGAATGGGCATTATTTGAATTTATTTGATTTGCTTAAATTCTGCTTTAACAGGTTGCACTATTATTAACTAACTTTATTGGAGAAGTTTGTGGGTACCTTCATTGAAAACCCTCAGGAGACTTCACTCCTCCACTAGGGATCACCTAGGGGTTTAAAAGGCTTGGTGCATGTGCTCAATGCATCCGTGCTCCCTACGAAAGTGGCATTTTATTTTTCTTTGAATTCTCCTTTTCTCTGGGACTAGCAAAGCTTAGGTTTGGGGGTGTGTTAAGTGGTGAAAAATGCCACTTTGCTTCCACACCCGAAGGAGGTTGGAGTGTCAGATCTGTTATAGATCTTGAGAGTTACTACATTTTAGAACACATTTTCTTGTGTACATACCCTTACTTATCTCTTAAAGCTTGCTGCAACAGCCCTGGCTCTTGCAAGACTGGTTGCTTACCTTGAGCCCATACCTCTGTACTTTGTCCTCCTATTTTGATGTTTTAACCCTTTAACAATTGTAAGGTAAGCAAGACAACAAGTTTTTGGCACCGCTGTCGGGGATCTGTGTTTGTAAATTGGTAGATCTAAGTTTTTCTCATTTTAGATTTAGATTTTTAATTGCCTATTTTGTGTTGGGCTAATTGTTGTTGTAGTTTTTTATAGTCTAATTTTGTGATTGCAGATCCGGTTCTATTATTTTGAGAGGGACATTGTGCTAATTGGAGGAGCAAGCTGTGCTATAGTTTGAATTTCCTAACTTCTTTACATTTCTTAGATCTGTAAATTTTTAGATCAGTAGCAGTAGTTGTGTGTTTGTAAATTTATTTTGCTGTAATTTGTGCTGTATTTTCTGTGTACTTATGTTTCTACTGTGTATATGCTTGGTATGAGATCTGTTAATCCTAAGATTGCTCCTTTAGATCTTGAAGTTAAGAGACTTCTTATACCTAAGCAACCCATACACACACCTGTGATTGATTGTGATAGTTTTGCAATGGGTGAGAAACCTAGGACATTGAAAGAATTCAATGCACCAAGGGTGTACAATTCCCCCTTCTGCATTCAATTCCCTGCTATCCAAGGGAACTATGTGATTAAATCTTCCATCATACAGATGTTACCCTCATATCATGGCCTGAGCAAAGAAGACCCATACAAGAACATTGATAAATTTTTAGGACTGTGCACTACTTCCAATATTGCAGGTTTGGGGGAGGAAGCAACCAGGTTGAGACTCTTTCCTTTTCCATTAAAGGATAGAGCCAGAACTTGGTTGTCAATGCTCCCAACCAATAATATTCAGTCTTGGAATGACCTTCAATGTCAATTTTTGGCCAAGTTTTTTCCCATGTTGAAAACAAGTCAGCTGAGGAAGAGCATTATTTCATTTGTTGAAGCCCCAACTGAAGACTTTCACCAAGCATGGGAGAGATTTAAGGAGCTCTTGAAGCAATGTCTATATCACCAAATTCCTGAATGACAACTTGTTCAAAGTTTTTATCAAGGAATTGATCCCAAGAGTAGAAATATGGTTGATGCCTCATGTGGTGGTACATACCTCCATAAGACAGCTAATGAGACTTGGGAGTTATTTGATATTATTAGTGAAAGCTCCATGCAAAGGGAGACCTTGTCAAGGGACTTTGAGACCCCTGCCAAATTGGTGAGAGAAAATACTACAAGGGGTAGATCTATGAAGTGAGTGGATACAATGGTTTGGAAAGGAAAGTGGACAGCTTGACTCAAAAGTTTGATAAGTTCATGGGAGCAATGCAGTCTCTAATGGCTGCCAAAGTGGAGGAGGCATGTGTGATATGCCAGTCCCCCACTCACTCCCTTGAGGAATGTCCCTCTGCTGCTCAATTTCCAGACCTTGTGATGGAACATGTGAATGCTGCTCAGTCCTATGGACAACAGCCTACTATTGGTTATCATTGGAGAAACTACCCCAACTTGGGGTGGAGACAAGATACCTTTCAAAGGCAGCAATAGCAGCCACAACAGCAATCCATGCCTTATAGGAATGCCTAGCCAAACCAGCAAAATTATTTTCCAAGGTCTCAATATAAACAGCCAATGACCCAACCAATGGTTCAACCTGTGCACCAAAGTGCACCAGCCCCAGCACCCTCTAGATCCCTCTCATTTGAAGAGCAAGTTCTGGCTTCACTGCAGAATTTAGCCTCTTTGTCCCAAACTGTCAACTCCCATAGCTAAAGTATTAAGAAAATAGAGGACCACCTTGGTCAACTATCTAATACTTTGACTAAGAGAGAGGAGGGAAGGCTGCCTAGTCAGCCCATGAACAACCCCAAAGGGCAGTACATGGTGGGCGAGTCTTCTTCACATGAAGAAGCCAAATCTGTCACCACTTTAAGAAGTGGAAGGCTGGTTGATAACCAAGTTGGTATTGAACCTAATGAGAAAGGTGCAGCTCATGAAGATATACAGCAGGAGTAGCATATAAAAAATAAGGGGAGTGTAGATGTACGCCAAGAAAAAACTGAAAACAAAAATAAAGAGAAATCTGATGAGCTTGCTAAGGCAGCAAATGGGAGATCAGTCCCCCAGTTGCCATTTCCCAATGCACTTCAAGTACCTTCTCCTTTTGACCAGGGGAATGCTAAAGTGGAGGAGATGATGGAAATATTCAAACAAGTAAAGATCAACTTGCCTTTACTTGATGCTATCAAGCAAGTTCTAGCCTATGCAAAAATTTTGAAAGATTTGTGCACCCACAAAAGATAGTCTAGGATACACCTATCCAAGAAGGTATTTTGTGCTGAGAAAAGGAACCAAGTGTCATCCATTATAATCCCAACCAAGTTTCAAGACCCTGGAGTTCCCACAATCTCCTACATCATTAGGGATCATACCATTGAGAAGGCCTTGTTAGATCTGGGAGCTAGTGTAAACCTACTTCTATATTCAGTTTATGAGAAGTTAGGCTTGGGACAATTGAAGCCCACACATGTGGTGCTACAACTAGCTGATAGACTGAGAGGAGGCCTGTGGGAATGATAGAGGATGTATTAGTTGGGGTTGATAAGTATTTTACCGAACAGATTTTTTGGTGCTTGATATGGAGCCAAGCAAGTGCACCACCTCTATTCCTGTGATTTTGGGCAGGCCCTTCTTAGCTACTGCTAATGCTTGTGTTCAGTATAAATCAGGGGTAATGGAGGTGTCATTTGGCAACATGAAAGTGAAATTGAATATTTACAATGCAGCCAATCAGTCTCACTTGGATAGTGAGGATTGCTTTTTAATTGATGTTTTTGATGAGCTTGTGGAAGAGACTTCTCCCAAGCTAATGCATGGTGATGATTTTTATGATATTTTTGAGAATGTGTAGAGTGAGATTGTAGAAAAGAAGGCCCCCACACCCATGGTTCAAGAGGTGAAAGCCTTAACTTCTTATATGGGGCCAGCAACAAGGTATCCACCATGGAAACCTGCTGTGTTGCCTCTTCCACCACCATGAAAGGCACCTTTGTTGCCTTCTCTCATATGTCCACCTGATGTGGAGTTGAAACAGTTGCCTGAGACCTTGAAATATGCTTTTTTGGAGGCAAATCAGAAGTTGTCAGTGATCATTTCTTCCTTTCTCACTGATGAGCAATAGGAGTTGTTGTGTGTTTTAAAGAAGCATAAGAGAGCAATAGTGTGCAACCGTGGATCCTCTCGAACCCATCGCGGCGATGCGCTCGCCTTTTAAATGAAAATGTAGAGTCGCCACCCAGAGCTTTTGGTGACCTGGGAAACCTTCAAATCGATATTTTGAGCACCGAAGTGCTAAATATGACTTTGATTTATCGGTCTTTGCCAAAGGCTCTAGGGTAGGGGCTTCGGTTAACGATCGGGAAGGGTTTAGGCACCCGATCAACCCGCACGTAGCGGTCTCTATCTATGGCCAAAATAAAAATAAAAAGGGCGGAGTTTCCCCTTGCCCGAAGGCAATACGGTCCTATCAAGCTTTGAGCCAAACCGAAATTTCGGCGGCGTAACTGCTTGAATCCTTGGACGGAGGAGACACCAAGAAGGTAGAGGAAGAGAGGGGTGAGCCGGAGCTCACGGGCCCTTGTTGCACTGTGGAAGATCTTCGCTTTGGCGTGCTTCCGATGGCTTAAATGGTGTGAAAATGGGTTCTAATGCTAGGATTCAATAAAGTAGGGGGTGTAGAGTGAAGCTAGAGGCTAGAGGCTAGACTTTAGCAAAAGGGAGTGATCTAATGGTGGAAATGGGTTGAAAGGGATGAACTAAGCATGCTGGAATTCTAGAAAAATGTGTGCATTTTCTCTCTTAAGCTCCAAATCCTTAACCTCCAATTTTTTTTCACCCTTAAGGAAGAGGGAGGCCTCTCTATTTATAGAGAAGGGATGGGTTAGGGGCTTACTTAAGAGCTAATTGGTTTATCAATTAGGTAATCCCCCATCTAAGGTTTTTTGGGTTTTCAAGGTCCTAGGGTTTTAGGAAACTGGTTTCAATGGCGGATGATGTGGTGAGACCATGGGTGACTTAAGGGTTGCCAATAAGCTCAAAGGGGGTGCAACCAATCTCAAGACACCCACCTCAACCAAGGGGATGGTCAAAGGGTCAAACTAGATGGAGGAAATTCAAGCTACTGATGACAGTTACTGTAGCTAAGCTGGGCGTATATATCATATACGCCCAGTTTAGGAACAGTAATTTTCACCAAAATCAGGGGAGTTTTGAGAAGATGAAACCCGTGATGGGTCCCACCTATATTGGGTGTATATATTATATGCCCCGCCAAATTTTCTCCAAAATAGGTAGGCGTATATAATATATACGCCTGACTAATCTAGGGCAAAAATGGTTGGGCGTATGTAATATCTACGCCTGAGTAAAAGTCCTATGATTTTATGTGAAACTTAAAATGGCCATAACATTTGAACCGTAGCTCCAAATTGGGTGATCTTTGGCTTGTTGGAAAGCTGAAGAAATTCTCTTTCCAATGGTATATGGCTCATCCATGGTACTAGTCTGTGTGAAATTCTGTAGCTCTCCTCCCATCAACCGCCAAAAAGGGTTTAAGTTAGGTCTGGGAAGGGATTCCAGGGTGTAGGGGTGACTTCTAAGGATTGGGGGAATGGCTCTAAAGGTCTTAGGGTGATTCCTACTGGTTTAGGTAGGTTCCTAAGGGTTCAGGGGGGTGCCATCAGAAGCGCAAGGGTACATCTCTCCCGAAGTACAGATTGAACGGGCCTGGGGCCGAATTTGGGTGTCTACAGATGCCCCTCTTTGGTATTCGACCACTAATGATCGGATGTCAAAGACAAGTGACATCCGAAGAGGTCCAAGGCACGTTTGATGGGTCCGCCTGGTTCAACTAAATTCTCAAACATTCATGGTGATGGTGAGTGTACGTAAGCCCTCTCATTTCGAGATATCGTCTATACCTCAAAGCTAACAGTCCCCAAGCGCATTGTGACATTACTGGGCATAACTGTGATGATCATAAAAAGTGTAAGCCCGCTAGCCGGGATATCATCCACTTCCTGAGGGAAATTATAGATTTGTGATGTTTGAGTATTAATCTGAACTAGACAGCTCCATGAAACGGGATGATCGATCTATGCTTCGGAATTGATGTGAAGCATACAAAGCGAAGGCCTTCAAACTGTGTCCAATCCTATGGAATATCGACAGCTCCATTGGATTGGGCACGGGTGCCCTTACCTAGGTAAGGCTCAAAGTTTCTGGGTGAACCCATCAACCTCGAGGTTGCTTTAGCATAATTGACCCGAGTGGAGCGAATATTGATGTCGCAACACCTCTTGGGAATGCATGCTCATTTTTCGAGTAATTTTTTTACGTCATTTTCTAAATTTTCTTTTGTTTCGAGGCCTCTAAGCAGAGCTCAGTGACCTCTGACAACTTTATTTTTGCACAACTCTTTAAGTGGATCAAATGTCAATTGATATGCTTTAAGAATGCGTGCGCTCTGCCAGGGATAGGTGCACCTGGGGGATGTGCTCGTTCCAGTGGTGAGGTGCTCCTGATTCACACGGATCGGAGTGCTTTAACTCGAGACAAAGCTGAAAAGATTGGGCTAGGACCAATCATCCCTCGAAAGAGATGGCCAATTCTAGCATCCATCCCTAATGAAATCACATCTTACTAACTATGCACAGATAGACACCCATCAGGGGCGATAAGCAGCAAATAGGCGCGAACAGAAACCTCGACCCTAAGATACAATTTACGAGGACAACGACCATCCTGCGAATACCCAGACGCAAGTGCGTACATTCAACAGGGACACCGTGCCTATACAGGTTTTAAGCCTGTGTAAAAGGAAATAAAAAGAGAAAAGAGCCCTTTGGTCTGTATGTTCGCACATAGTTTGGTTGGTTGTAATTTCATTTTTGACGGGTCAGTTTCTACTGACAATAGACTTTTCGAATGGTCTGAAGTCAGGGGCACTCCTGGTCAACAGAGATTCGAAGGTGGATGACCAGAGTGAATGCCGGAAGGTGGGGTCAACCCACTCAGGGTTTTCACTAAGCAGCAACAAGTTGTTATTTCTTCTCCTTTTCTTTCTTCTTTTTTCTCTTCTTTTTTTTTGTTTTGATTGAGACTCCGGGCATGCTCAAGCTGCCTTTATTTTTGCACGTATCCTTAGGCGAATCAACTTGCCATATTGATATACCTTAGGGACGTGTGCATTCCGGTGATGGGTTCTTGGTTTGCCTGCCGGATCAAGCCTTGACTCTTACTGGGGGACTATGTAGGGAACAGTGACCGGAGATGGGCAAAATTACCTGCCTGCCGGGTCAGGTACAAAATGTCCCTGCCTGAAACGGGGTTCGAGAACTTTCGGGGAACCCGATCATTTCGAATTGATTTAACACGGCTCTCGGAGTGGGGCAAACAAGCGTTGCGACGCTCTTTTGAGTACCAGCATTGTGTATATTATATTTTTCTCTTTTCATTATTTTTTTCTATTCTCTTTTTTTTTTATTTTGTGGGCGCATTAGGTGGGCGCCTACGGATCTAGATCCGTTTATTGTAGCATGGTCCCTTTGGGCCAATCGAAGGAAACTCGAAGGGTCACTTGGGGATGTGTGCACCATGGCCGATGACACATGGGCCTCGAAGGGGGGTCGAGGTCCATAGCATACAAGGGGGACCGTTGGGCATTAAAATCGAAAAAGGGAGGTCGGGCAGTTTAAAAACTGCCATTTTTGGTCGGGCATATATAATATATACGCCTGACCAAAATCTGGCAAAAAATGGTCGGGGGTATATATTATATACGCCCATCTAAAATCTGGCAGTTACGAAACTGCCCGAGCCCGAGCACAAAAGGGGCCCCCCTTTTCAAATTCTCTCTTCCTCCCTCCTTTCTTCTTGAGTCCAGGACAACCCCTTAGGGTTTTTTTTTCATTTGATTTGGCTTGAATTCTATTACTGGCGGTCGCGGGTGTGGATCGAAAGGCGCTTATCCTCCGCCGCTCTTCGTTTTTCTCCCCCATTGAAGGTAACCATTACCTTCCCTTACTTTCCCTTTGTATTTTGATAATATTATTGTTTGATGCTTTTCTTTTTCTCTCTTTTTTTTTTATGGTGAAATGTTCTTTTCTTTCATTTTCATTTAAACATATGTGATGCCTATGTTCCTTTTCTCTTGGTTTTGTTTTTGTTGTTTTCCTTAAACCTATTTTTTTTTCATCTATCATTTATTCATCTCATCCTATTTTCTCTTTCATTTTTTGTTTTCGATGGATTAGTGCATCTTATTTAATGGATTGGTGCCTACATACACATGGTTTGTTTTTTTTTTTGTTCTTGTTTTTAGTACACACACGCATCTCTTTTTTTGGATTGATATATACACATGGGGTTTTTTGTTTGGTTTTTTGGTACACACACACACACCTTTTTTGGTTCGGATTGGTATATACACATGGTTTTTTTTTTTTTTTTTTTAGTACACACACACACCTTTTTTGGTTCGGATCAGTATATACACATGGTTGTTTTTTTTTGTTTTTTAGTACACACTCACACCTTTTTTTTTGGTTCGGATTGGTATATACACATGGTTGTTTTTCTTTGTTTTTTAGTACACACACACACTTTTTTTTTTGGTTCGGATTGGTATATACACATGGTTGTTTTTTTTTGTTTTTAGCACACACACACCTTTTTTTTTTGGTTCGGATCAGTATATACACATGGTTGCCTTTTTTGTTTTTTGGGATTAGTGTATATATACATTTTTTCTTTCTTCCCTTTTTTGTTGGCAACCTTCTCATATGCCGATGCGTCTCATATTTTCAGGATGTCTGGTGACGAAGGGCATGATCGGCAAAAAGGGCAGGAGATGGCCTATGGCCCCCGTGGGGAACAGTTCTTTGTGTCTCAGCGCTCCTCCCAGCCTTGGTATGAGATGCAAGGCGAGGCCACCCACACCGGCCTCCTCTACTGCCAGCACACCCACATGTCCAACTTTGGGATCGTTGGTCAGGTAAACAGATGGGCCCCCTCCTCCTTTCTGCTTTTGTTTTCCTTTGATGCCCTCATTATACCTCCCTGCCCCTATCTGATTGATGCCTTCTGCTTGCAGCCCCGGCCACACATTATGTTCCGAGGCGGTTGGTTTGACCTCCAGCGTCTTGTGCTTTGCCTTCCCCCAGTGGTGAAGGACCTACTCACTGCTGCCGGTTTTGGGGACTTCATTTCGTGCCCCACTGTAAGGGCTAATACGGCCTATTTAAAGGCACTGATAGAGCATTTTTGCCTCGAGACGATGGCATTCCACATGGCCGTGGCAGAGATGGCCTTCACACCGGCAGACTGGTCTATGATCACTGGGGTCCGTATCGGAGGGGTGCCCATGGTACCTACCCGCACACCGGGTAGGGAGGAGGTGATTCAACTGCTAGGGGCCTACCCGTCCTCAGGGAATGTTCGGGGCTCGGAGGTCAAGCTATCCTAGTTGGTTGATCAGTTTGGGCCTAATGAGTTGGTGGACCAGGGGCAACCTGACATGGACATTTACATCGAGCTCATCGAACTGCGCCGCGCCTTATCTCGCATCTCATCGTTTTCCTCTGGGCAAGACTCTCCTCTCCAACACCGGTGGAGGCGAGTCTCTTGTCCCTCGGCCACTGATGGTGAACTGGGAGACCGTGCATTGATTCGATTGGGGCGGTGCTGGCTATGCCGTACTCATGTCCAGCCTAAAGCGGGCTGTTCTTGGGGAGTCTAGCTCCATTATGGGTTTCTGGCCTGCCATTGAGGTATTTTATCTTTTGGTTTTAGTTTATTCAATTTTCTTTTATAGCATACCTGTCCTCATCTGCCTGCTTTCTCAGGTCTGGGGGTACCTTCACTTTCAATCGGGTCGCCCTCTGCTTCAGTCCGACATTGCTACGTTCCCCCTCATGAGTAACTAGCACGTGGGCCGCCGTCGGGACATAGGTATGAAGCATTTGGAGTTAGGACTGCGCTCTCGATTCGCTCAATTTGATCCCAGGCAGTGTAAAACAATTCCTTTTATAAATTTGATTTCGGCTCACATGTGCTAGGGGTTCTGATCCAATGTGTGCATCCCCTTCCAATTTTCTCTTCTTTTACAGGTCATCCTCGACCCTTACATAGGATCTCCCTTCTGGAATTTGGCCTCAGTGGGTCCCTCTCGTCTTTTGCTGGACCGTCGTATCATCTTTCTCTACGGGTCCTGGACTAGGGCCTACTACTTAGGGGAGAGAGCGGTTCATCAGTATCGCCCTCTCTTTGTCGTGCCCCAAGCTCCTCCTGCTGATGTGTTGGCCCCAGAGGGCTCCATTGATGAGCTCACTGCTCACTTTCTTCATCATGGGGTTCCTATCGATGACCTTCTCCTGCCCGGGGGGTATCGTGGTCGTGATCACTCTCGCCTATCATTTCTTCTTCGATGCTAACTTTCTAGCTTTTGGCGGGCCGCGATCTTAGGTAATGCCCCTTCTCTCCTTTCATTCAGCATCTTTCATGTGGTTACTTTGATTGACCTGTCTCCCTTAATGATAAAATGTTTCTGTCTACAGTTTGAGCAGAGCGGCGACTCAGATGAGGGGGAAGAGGAGGCCGTTCCCTATGATGCAACAGGTGCTGGACCTTCCGATCCTTTCGGGGCTGGTGCTTCTGGCGTGGCTTCAGGTGCTGGACCCTCTGGCCCTTCTGGTGCCGGTGCTTCTGGTAGCTCGCCCGTCAAGGTCCAGGGGACCTTCAAGCGCCTGGATGATGCCTTTTTGTGACGCGTGTGTGCCGACGTGGCTGAAAAGGCACGAATTTCTGCTGAAGCTATCCAGGTCCCACCTCCCGAGCTAATTCCTGGGGTAATTTCTATCTTATTGCTCTGTTCTTATTCCTTTCTCTCGAATTATGCCGATGGCCTGTGTAACTAACACCTCCTTTTCCTTTTCGGCTAGGATTATGAGTCGGCAGTGAGTCAGGCCGAATACTACCGTAATCTCATTGAGCTTAGGGAGACCGAAGTGGTGAGTGAATGCTGGCCCAACCTAGTCATTTTCCTAGTTTACTTTCTGCCTATTTCTCTATTTGATGGCTTTTGGTGTGCCTCTGCAGCGTGCTCGTGAGAAGGAGTCGCGCTCCTTGCTTAGCCGTATCTCTCAGGCGTGGACTCGGGTGGGGGAGACCCGTACCTTTCAAAGTGTGAGCCGGCGCCAAAAGAAGTCGAAGGGGGCTACCCAGGACTAGTTTATTTTCTGCAAAAGTGAACACGATGAGACAATTTAGACTTTTGATTTATACGGGATATGCAATAACTTTAGACAACAACAGTCTCTTTTTTTTATGGTTTTATAATTTTCATGGTTCATGCGACTGTTTTATTTGGTTATCTCTTTGCTTTGGTGGTTTCCTTTCTCTTTTTCTTGCTTGGAATGAACTGGCACCTCTCCAATGATGAGGTTGATCATGTAGGTGACTCTCCGTATGTGACCTATGGGCGGCGCGCCACCCGGGTGTTTCTCATGGGTGTGTGGCATGGCCGCCCATGTGCGCTCTCGCGACGAAAAGGTGGGCCAAAATAAACTACGTTCCTCCTTGGAAAAAGAAATAGACCAGTGTGAGGGGGGGGGGGGCCTTACCAGCCCCGGCTTAAACTGGGTGTATATATTATATACGCCAGGCCAACATTCACCAATCAATAGCCGGGCGTATATATTATATACGCCGGGCAAAAATGATTCAAAATTTGCCTTGGCATATATAATATATACGCTCCTTATAACCCGCGCCTGGTCCCCCCTTGTCTCCTCCTCTACTTTGGTTTGGCTGTTTTGCCCCTCCTTTTATTTTCTTTCTTTCCCCTCTTTTTCTAGCGAGCCCATCGTCATATATTGACCGATTTCACAAGGAACATCTTTGTACGCCGATGGACCTGCCTTCAAAAGGGGGCCTAAGCTTTTATACGGGGGCCGGTATACTTCCCTGTTTGGACCCGGGGCCCAGTTTTTTGCAAAAATGGCATGATAGTTTGGCTTAGAGCGAGCTTGCTATTCTGAATGGCCTCGGGTTGTCCCACCTTTCCTCTCTTCTCGTTGTTCCCCTGTTGCCCAACCTACTACAGGCGGCTTTGGCATCATGGGACCATAGGGCCCATGCCTTTAAATTTGGGTCTAGGGAGCTAACCCCAACTTTGGAAGAGCTAGCCTCCATCACTGGCTTGAAGATGCATCGAGGCCTTGCTAAAGTAGTGCCCAAACCGAGGTATGCAAAGGCGGTCCATGCGGTCCTTGGCTTAAAAAAGGGTGGAATCTGAAATGTTTCACGGAGGCCCACAGTGTTGGTGAAATTCCTAAGAGAACTTTTCGATGACTCGAGCCTTCGAAAGTTGCCTATTCGAGATCCCTTCAATGTGAAGGCCTTTGCCCTTTATTTGTTGTCGGAAGTTCTCTTCTTCACTGGGGGTGAGAGCTTTTCCCTTGGACTATGTGATGTTTTGATCGAATTAGAGGGAGGTCGCTCATTGGTACACCTGGTCCTGGCGGAGATGTATCGAGGATTGGATGTTGCGGCCTCAGGCAGGGTTGGGATTCTCAGCGGGAGCTCGCTCCTTGTTCAAATCTGGTTAGGAGAGCATTTGGCTATCATGGGGCCTGTGCCGAGATTCTGCTTGATTAGAGGGGATGTGGCTCGGGGTTTTCTGATCCGGAGTTCGAGACTACCTGGTGGGAGCATCGAGGCCCGGGCTGTGGCTATCGATCTGACTGGATGGATGACACCTTTCCGATTGTCCGCTCTCGAGATTATGAGGGCATCACACTTTTGGGGTTGACTGGCAGCACATACTACTTCCCATCTCGAGTGCTCCATCAGTTCGAGTATACTTAGCATGTGCCGTGTGCCACGAGGCCACCCTTGTGCTCTCTGATATTCCCTCGAGGTTCTCTTAGTGATCTTGATCGCATAGCAGCCCTCTGGGAAACCCGCCAATCGGCGCATATGTGTAGCTTGGTCCAGGGGGGCGCCGTCTCTCCGGGTTATGAGGGTTGGCTGATATCCGAGGGATTACCTACTCCTAGCCCAGCTTCGGTAGATGTGGTAGAGAGAGGGCCCTAGCCATGTAAGGAAGCAATGCTTCGGACCCGGATCGAATCCCTTTCTGCAGAGAGGCTGGCTTTGATCGAGGCTTTGGAGAAAGAAAGGGTCAAAGCTGATTTTGAGGAGGTGAGAGCTGCTACAGCCGAGAGCGAGGTTCTTCGATTGACTGGTCTTTTGACTGAGTCTCGCAGCGCAGCTGAAGCTTCCCGGAGACAGCAGAAGAGTCTTCATGGTAGGTGGATGTCTAATCGAAATGCCCGCGAGGACTCCCTGCTTGCAGAGATTAGTGCTTTGAAGCGTGCTCCCCGCCCTTGACCTGTTCCTGCACATATCATAGATCATATACTCGGGGGGAAAGCCCCCTAACAGAGATCTCTTTTTGGGTTATCTTTTTCTGTTCTTTTTTTTTTTTTTCATATATACACAGCTATATACATTTTGGGTTTTGTTTTCTGTTGTAAAGAAAGCAACAAAATAGAAAGTGTGTCATGTCGTTATCTTTTTGGGACATGACACTCAGCAGGCAACACTTGTAAAGAAAGGGAATGAACTCTATACATGCGCTCTTGTTTTTCTTTTTGTAATTCTGCAATGTAAGACTTTTTATGGGGATTTTCTCTTTCACCTAGTGGGGTTTTTTTGGAAAAGAGAAATCTATTTTCTTCCATTTTTGTTTTTGGAATTTTCTCCTCCACAGTGTGAGGCTTTTTATGGGAAAGGGAAATCTATTATCTTTTTTGAAATTTTCTCCTCCACAGTGTGAGGCTTTTTATGGGAAAGGGAAATCTATTATCTTTTTAGGATTTTCTCCTCCACAGTGTGAGGCTTTTTATGGAAAAGGGAAATCTATTTTCTTTTTTGGAATTTTCTCCTCCACAGTGTGAGGCTTTTTATGGGAAAGGGAAATCTATTATCTTTTTTTGAATTTCCTCCTCCACAGTGTGAGGCTCTTTTATGGAAAAGGGAAATCTATTTTCTTTTTTGGAATTTTCTTTTCTTTTGTGATGCCGGTAACCACAAGGCCAAACCAGCGGGTCCTATTTTGAGCATGGTCGAACCCTGTTGGTGAGGCACAGGTTTTTTTTCCTTTAAACATGGGAAAGGTCAGCTGCCCTAGGATTGGTTCAGTCCTCTATCTTTCCCTTTGGTCATGCGTCCGACGCTGCGGTAGAGACAACATACTTGATTGGGATCTGATCCAATTTCCAACATGAGTGGCCCATCAAAGGGGAGAAGAGGCTCAAGGGTTCCAAACAAAAGCAGGCAGGCTAGGACAGATCTTCTCCTAATCTCTCTTTTCTTGACATTTTTGCTCATAGCGCCCAAGACGAGTTTTTGCCATGCCTGTCATCCCTGTTTTTACCCGTAGCGCCCTTTCGGGTTTTCACCACGTCCATGGGTTCGCTCTCTTACCCCAGGTGCCCTTTCAGGTTTTAACCTGGTCCGCGTGAGTTCGCTATTTTTACCCGTGGCGCCCTTTCGGGTTTTCACCACGTCCGTCTTGCTTTGAACTCAAAAATTTTTATTTTCTTTTTTCTTTTTTTCTTTTTCTTTTTTTTTTCCTTTTTTTTTTCCTTTTTTTTTTCTTTTTTTTTTTTCAAGGACCAAAAAGCCACGACATGGGCGTCGATTCCGTCATAGCCGGCTGAATGAAGTTCTGTGTGGTTTGTTAACTCGGCTTGTTCTGATGCAGTAGATGTTATAATCGCTTGTGGACCTTAAAGAGGGCTTTCTTTCGGGTTGTAATGTGGTTGGGGTTCAAACAGGTTGAGTTTTTCTGGGGATTTGGATCTAAGTTTGGAGTGATTTCTAGATTCGGGGACTCCTTTTTCTTCCCAAAGGCTTTTTATGCCCCAGTCTTCATTCATTTTTTTTTTTTTTTTTTTTTTTGGGTACCCCTCTTTTTCTTTGTTGCTTGGATTCTCCCTCCCTCCTTTCTTCTTTTTTTTGGAATTTTGGGTGGGGTATATGAAAGAAATGGTTGTTGGCCCGAGGTGTGTAGCAAAAAGGGGTGAAGGTTTCTAGGGAATATTCTTTTGGGCCACTTGACTTTGAAATGATGGCCTCTTTTATGGAGCCCTTAAGCGGTCATGCATCTACTTTTATCGAAACTTACCTTGTCCCAAGACCTATGAGTAGAACTTACGGAGGTATCCAGTGTTGATGGGCTCAGGAAAGTGGTCTCCGTCCATGGTGGCGAGGCGAACGGTGTATCCCGACAGAACCTCTCGGACGACGTAGGGTCCTTCCCAATTTGGCCTAAACTTCCCTCTCGGATCGGCGTGGAGAGATGGAAAAATCTTCTTCAGTACAGTGTCTCCTACCTTCATATCTCGGCCGCGGATGCGCTTATTGTAAGCACGTGCAATTCTCTTCTGATAGATCTGAGTGTGGCACAAGGCTAGGAGTCTCTTCTCGTCAATTAGGTCTAGCTATTTAAAATGGGCTCTTTCCCTCTCGGCTTCAGGTAGATGGGATTCTAAAAGGATAGGGAGCGACGGTACCTCGACCTCAACGGGTAGTACGGCCTCGGTCCCATACACAAGGGAGATTGGTGTTGCCCCTGTTGCGGTGTGGATAGACGTTCTATAGGCCCAAAGTGCGAAGGGTAACTGCTCACTCCAATCTCTGTAAGTAACTACCATCTTCTCCAGGATGCAGATCAGAGTTTTGTTGGCTGCCTCTACTGCTCCATTCGTCTGAGGCCTGTACGGGGATGAACGATGATGCTTGATCTTGAACCGCTCACACAAGGCCCGAATGCGCCTATTAGCGAAATTAGTGCCATTATCAGTGATGATATCTTTGGGTACGCCGAATCTACAAATGATGTTGTTCTTGATGAACTTCTCAACATGGCTAGCCTTAATGCTCGTATAGGAGGCCGCCTCTACCCATTTTGTAAAGTATTCCACAGCGACGAGGATGAATTGATGTCCATTGGAAGCCTTAGGATTGATCTTGCCGATGACGTCGAGACCCCAGGTGGCGAACGGCCAAGGGGTGGCCATGCTGTGTAAGTCAATGGCCGGAGCGTGTATTAGGCTGGAGTGCTCTTGGCATTTGTAGCACTTCTATACGTGCTTGCAGCAAAAGTATCCTTGCCTTAGAATTTTCTTAGCAAGCATGTGACCGCTGACGTGGGCTCCGCAGACCCCTTCATGAATCTCCTTCATGATCTCAATCGCTTCTTTCTGGGTTAGGCATCGGAGCAGAATATTGTCGTGAGACCGTCTATACAGGAGATCGCCGCAGATGACGTAGTTTGTTGCCAATCGTTGGATGGTGCGTTTGTCTACCTTTGATGTTCCTTCCGGGATAGTTCGGGTCTCGAGGAAGTTCTTGATGTCTGAGAACCAAGGTGGTTGATCCTCTATCTCCGTAGGTCCTTCGATCAGGTGACAGAAAGCCAGTTCGTTCCTCTGCTCTATCATGATTGGCTTCATCACCACTCCATGTGGAATCTCGACCATAGAGGCCAGGGTAGCCAGGGTGTCAGCAAACCGATTTCTTGCTCGTGGCACATAAGAGAAGGTGACTTCCTCAAAGCAGGTTATCAGATCCTCCAGATGTTCGTGGTATGGGATCAGTATCTCATCCTTGGTCTTCCAATCCCCGTTGGTTTAGCATATAATTAACTGTGAATCTCGAAAGACCCTAAGGTGAGTTATATTTAGATCAAGAGCCACCTGTAAACCAGCTGTACAGGCCTCATACTCCGCCATATTGTTGGTGCATGGGAAGTTCAATTTGATTGAGATGGGTATATGGGATCCTTTTGGCGAGATAAGAATGGCGCCAACTCCTTGGCCCTCAACATGCGATGCCCCATCGAAGTGCATTACCCAGGGCTCCTCCGTTTCCTCTGTATCTTCGTTGGTCATGAACAAAATGTCTTCATCGGGGAATTCAGTCCTTAGAGGCTCATAGTTTGGCAGAGGGTTCTCAGTAAGATGATCGGTGAGTGCTTGCCCCTTAATCGACTTTTGGGTGACATAAGTAATGTCAAACTCGGATAGGAGTAGTTGCCAACATGTGGTTCGGCCAGTGAGAGCAGGTTTCTCGAATAGGTACTTCAACGGATCCATCCGTGCTAGAAGTAGAACGACCTGGGATAACAGGTAGTATCGAAGTCTCTGAATAGCCCAAACAAGCGCCAGGCATGCTTTCTGCAGATGAGAATAGCACGTCTCGTAATCAGTGAATTTCTTGCTTAGGTAATAGATGGCCTGCTCTCTTCTTCCCATCTCATCATGCTATCCTAACACACAGCCCATGGAAAACTCAGTCGTGGACAAGTACATTATCAGGGGTCTATCAGGTACGGGCGGTACCAATATCGGAAGTTTAAGGAGATAACTTTTAATCTTGTCTAATGCAGCCTGGCAGTCATCATTCCATTCAACTGGTGAGTCCTTCCTCAGCAGCTTGAAGATTGGTCGTATCGAGTTAATGCGTATGAATCGGTGATGTCGATCACCGCCTAAAAAGCCTCTGACTTCCTTCTCTGTAGATGGTGGTGGCATTTCAGTGATAGCCTTGATCTTGGTCGGATCGACCTCGATCCCTCTCCTACTGACAATAAAGCCCAACAGCTTTCCGGACATAGCGCCAAACGCGCATTTCTGGGGATTCAACCGCAATCTATATTTTCTCAACCTCTCGAATAGCTTCTGAAGGTTTATCAAGTGGTCCTCCCTTTCTGGTGATTTGGCAATCATGTCGTCAACGTATACTTCAATCTCTCAGTGCATCATGTCATGGAACAGGGTCGTCATTGCTCTTTGATAGGTTGCCCCAGCATTCTTCAGCCCGAATGGCATCACTTTGTAGTAGAAGGTTCCCCAGGGGATAATGAACGTTGTCTTCTCGCGATCAACCTCTGCCATCCTTATCTGATTGTATCCTGAGAATCCATCCATAAATGAGAGCATTCCATGCTTTGCGGTGTTATCGACCAGGATATCGATGTGTGATAGTGGGAAATTGTCCTTAGGGCTCGCCTTGTTGACATTTCGGAAATCAATGCACATTCAAACCTTTCCATCCTTCTTTGGTACGGGGACAATATTGGCTAGCCACTGCGGGTACTTGGATACCATGAGGACACCAACGTCATACTGTTTAATGACCTCATCCTTCACCTTCAACATCCATTCGGGTCGGAGTCGTCTCAGCTTCTGTTTCACCGGCTTAACATTGGGGTAGAGTGGCAACTCATGCTCAACCAGATCGGTATCCAAACCAGGCATGTCCTCATACGACAATGCGAAGACGTCTTGGTATGACCAGAGGAAGTCTATCATACCTTCCCTCTCCGCAGGGGACAGCGACGTTCCGATTTTGGTGATTCTGGGGGCCTCTGTGGTGCCCAAATTGACGTCCTCTATCTCCTCGATGATCGGGGTAGGGCCATGCTCAAAATCGACAAATTGTTTGAGGAGCTCATTGGGGAGCTCGTCGGTTTGGCCTTCCTCATCCAGACTCGTGACTCCTACCTCTTCTTGTATTTCTACAGGGAAGGGGTTGGCTTCACGTGGGACAGGTATCACGACATTGATTTTAATTTTATTGGAAATTTTAAAGGACAATATTTTTGGAATTGGTATTTTTTCTATTTTTATGATCTTTTGTATTTTTTCGGAGGTCAGCCCCTGGTGAGGTGGATCTCTATATATACAAGGTAGAGTGGTCTAGAGGCTAACCTCACTTTTTATAGGTTGTTTTTTTTTTTAGAGTCGGTGCCGTTTTCACGGCATTCGGCAACTCTCAAGAGTTAGGGCAAGGATGCCCAGTTACTCACCTGCGAGGCTTGGCCTTTACCTCTTTGATCAGGAGCGGCATCGGTAGGCTCTTGTATTTCTTCCCTCAACATATTTACAGAGGGATCCTCCGGGACCTTGTCCTCTACAGTTAGGAGGGGCCCAGAGTGGTTGGTGCTGGAGTGAGGGGTGGATCGGGGAACTTCTTCCTCAAACAAGGAAAGGGCGGCTAAGTCCATTTCGAAGTCTGGGGGGATGATGTAGGGATTGGTGGGGTGGATTGAAGTAGGCTTATGTGGGGTTACCCTCGTCTCCCCATTCAGATCAATTTTTACTACCCCGGCGCTCACATAGGTTTCACAGATGTGGGGGCGAGCGTGAGGTTCCTCTTCCAAGATGATTCCTCTGGCCTTGGCGGCTGCTGCGGCTCTCATCTTTTCCTTGGCTTCTCTGACTTCCTCTTCTCTGGGCATGTAGCCTAAGCTAAATTTAGTTTGTTGCCCCTTGGCCTTGACGGGGTCTCTTCTTCCTTGAAGGCATGGGCCCAGTCCTTTCCCTTTTTGATGGCCCCATCTATGGAGCATGAACACAGCTGCGTCCATTCCTCCTCCATTTTTATCCGGGGTCTTTTCAGTTGGTTCGAGGGTAACATTTGAGAAGTCATACTCAAATCGATGGAGATCGACGTCCTCAGCTATGTGCGGTATGTTCAGCACTTTCGGATTTTCAATGTGCAGAGCGCTCTTCCCCATGTCCTCTCTGCTCTCGCCTATGATGGTGACAATTTTTCCTTCTGAGATGAATCGGAGCTTTTGGTGCAGGGTAGATGGTATTGCTCCGAGCTTAGGTATCCACGGCCGGCCCAATAGCAGATTGAAGGTAGACTTGATGTCCATTACTTGAAAGGGGGTGGTGAAGGTTTGCGGTCCGAGGATCAGGTCAAGGTCTACTTCTCCTATGATTTCCCTTCTAGTGTTTTCGAATCCCCGTGCGCTTGATATGGATGGCCGAAAGGTGTCGGGGTTCACCCCAATTTTGATTGCCGTCCTTAGAGGGCATACGTTCAGCACCGACCCGCTGTCGATCAGGACCAACGGCACCACCAAGTTCCCTACTTCCACTGTTATATTCAGGGGTTTAGAATGGTCATTCCGCTCGATCGGTAGGTCTGCATCGGTGAAAGAGATGGTGTTTGGGGCCAACACTTGCCCTATTATTTCCCCTACTTCATCCGGAGTTACATGGGTGGAGACATGCGCATCCTTGAGCGCTCCCATTAGGGCTTGAAAGTAGAGTGGAGACGTGATTAACAAATCCCACACAGTAATATGCGTGAGTGTTCTCTTGAGCTGTGTCTCCAGTATATGCTCCCTGGCCATTTTTTCAAAGGGATTTCCTGTGGCCTGTTCTTTCTTCTTTTCCTCTCCGACCGCCTCGACGATGCTTCGGTTGGGCGTAACTGCCTCGATCGGGTAACGAATTCAACAGCCTCTTTTTGGTTGCACCCGGCATTCATGTCCATCTGTTCATAGCTCAATGGTACCTGAAGCGGGTCATAAGCAGGTTTTGGGATGAGAAATGGAGTGCGTGAGGATTTCATGGAGGATTGGGTTGGATATATTGGTTTCTCGGGTCCGACCAGGTTAACTCCAATGGGGGGTGGAATGGTAGTGGGGGGACTTGACGGAATTGGACTTATGGGCACGGAGGGGGCTTGTACTGGTGTTGCCTGGGCATGGTAGGACCAATGTAGATGGAAAATGACCAGAGTTCCTTAGCGAGAAAGAGCTTTTGAAGCTCTAGTGTGTGAGAAATCCTAGCACTCCAGATTATCTCCGTGATAAAACTGCGATGCGAAGCAACTGTGTGATTCACTAAAAGTTCTACTGCACGAATGAGCCCTTCCCATCAGCCAAAGCCAACTCCACAAAGGTAAAGCAACTGCACGAATGAGCTAAAAGCAACTCCCAGCCCTGCGAAGCACAAGCTCTCAACTTCTCAGTTTTATTCAAGGACCTTTTGGGAATTTTCCAAGGCTAGGGCACACTTCCCGAGGCATGGATTTTGAGGCACACGTCTCGAGGCATTCAAGGATTGTAATAGTGCCACGTTTGTTAAAAAAATTAAGGTTAACATCTTAAGAGCCAAGGCCATTTTTAGAGAGTATATAAGTTGTACTTAGAGTTTATTATTTTCATCTTTCCTTCATCCTCTGCCGGTTGAGAGCTCTCTAAGGTTTCTGGCTTGTTGTTTCCTTATTTCATTCATTTTAAGTTTAAAGATTAAAAGCTTTTGGGGGATATCTTGTGTTTGTAACTTTGGGCATTTTTTTTTCGTTCATTAATGTCTTTTATTCCTCTCTATTTCGTTTCCCAGGTACTGGACCCAAGGACTTGTGTTTATTAAGTGGATTATGAGAATGGACGGGATTGGGAATTCGAGATGATACTAGGGTTGGTGCTATCAATCCAACTCGAAGTGCCACCCTATCGGGAGAAGAGGTGGAGGAGAAAAAGGTAGTAGAGAGGAAACCCAAGGATAAGGCAAGGATAGAGTTCTCGTGACCGATGCCTATTTTTCCTGGGTAGGCTCTGCGAATTCAGTGTTAGTTGCTCCTCATTTTTTAATGTGTCCAAGGGGAGCTTCTAACAGTGGGTCCACAGGTCCTAGGTGGCTTTCTGTAAGCCACTCTTCCTTTAAGCCGGCTCGGGGCGAGGGGAAGAGGTATCACAGTTAGAATTCTTTCAGGGTGCGCTCCTCCTCTGAGCTTCTCCGAGATCTCTAGTCTCTCGAATAAGTCCGGATTCAGGCATTGCTTGAACGTGCGGATTTTAGCATTCTTATTTTTAAGTTGTATATTCAGAGCGTATGCCCTCAGTGTGCATTGTAATGATTTTTATTAATCTATGGAGTGATTATATTTTGATTCCATTTGTGGTTATTCAATAATATATATATATATATATATATATTTTAATTTATATTTTGTTTGTCTCGTTGTGGGTGTGATGCTTTTGGTTTTAATTTGGTTGTTTATTTTAAATGTGGGGGCGTGTCAAGGATAGTTTTTCTTTTCGTTTAGTTTTGAGTATTATAGAGGCAATGTGAGTATTTAATCTTATTGAGAACACGTGAAGGTGTTGGGGGCATTTTTTGGTTGAGGAAAGTGGAGAGAGCATTTTCCTTGGGTTTTAATTTTTTATTGTGAAGTAAAGGGCATTTTTTTTGGGTTTTCGTTTGTTTATTTTGAATTAAGGGGCATTTTTAGTATTCTTGTTTTTTTTTTTTGTTTATTGTGAATTAAGGGGCATTTTTTTATTGGTTTTTTTTTTGTTTATTTTTGTTTATTGTGAATTAGGGGGCATTTTTATTTTATTTTTATTTTTGTTTATTTTTTTTTATTGTGAATTAAGGGGCATTTGTTTATTGGTTTATTTTTGTTTATTGTGAATTAAGGGGCATTTTTATTTTAGGTTTTTTTTTTTGTTTATTTTTGTTTATTGTGAATTAAGGGGCATTTTTTTTTTATTGGTTTTTTTTTTGTTTATTTTTGTATATTGTGAATTAAGGGGCATTTTTTTGGGGGGGTTGTAAATTTTCTTAAGTTATGAGTGTTTTAGGTTGGTCTTATCAAGGGCGTGATTTAAGTTGAGGACATCAGGCCCACTAAGGGGTGCATCCTAGGATGCACCCCTTCCCTGACATCCCGATCGGGTGTGTAGCAGATTTCCACGTTAGAGGACATCAGGGCCACTAAGGGGTGCATCCTAGGATGTATGCCCTGACCACACCGAATCCACCCCCAAACCTATGAGGAGCAGTGTCCCCACTGATTCAAAGGTGGGTGTGTAGCAGATTTATTAATGGCAAAATAGAAGGAAATAACATAGAGCAAAACAAACACAAGACTTAGAAAAATAGTAATGACAAAAGAAGAAGATCTATTATAAGAGAGAAATGTACAAAATGAAAAACAACAGGAGAAAAAGAAAATGCAGAAACAGGAAAATCCTAGGTACAAGCTAATTGGAGCCTGAATCAAACCCAGTCCCAACCCATCTTCTTGGCATGCTCTCGAAGGAGAGCCTCTTCCTCTTTTTTCTTTCATTCCCTCGCTTCCTTTCTTTGGGCTGCAGTTTTGGGCATGGTTGGAGCTTTTGGTGCCCTCACCCTCATTTTGGGGGCCTTTGGTGCAGGAGGGATCACTGGGGATTTGTCTGTGGTTTGCTCAGATGATTTGATAGGACTTTTTCCTTTGGGACTCTTCCCTTTTGGGCCCTTCCCTTTTGGGCCCTTCCCTTGTTGAGTCTGAGGGGGAATAAGAGGAGATTTTACTTTTTCTGGCTAAGGAGGGACAACCGGGCTCTTGCCTTTATCTTGCTGGTTCAGTGGTGGTGCCTCCTCAGACTGGGTAGATTGTTCTTTTTCAATTTTTATAGAGGCAGCTGAGTGAGTAGTCCTCTTAGTCAGAATCTTTCCTTCTCTCGAGATAAGTTTGCTCGTGGTCTGATGAAGGAGGAGCAACAGACTTTTAGCACTTGGATCCAGGTGGTGCAAAGTCGACTACAATCGAGAGAAAAAGCAAGGATCCAAGGCACAGCTGACCTTCTGCGTTCATCTTTGGAAAGTAACCGACCATGGGGGTCATCCTGAGCAGAACCTCTGGTGGCCTTTGGGGGTGGGGATGGAGGTGCATGCTTTTTCCCTTTTTGGGCAGCAGTGGCTCTTTTGGAGGGAGAAGATTTCGTGGAAGCAACCCTTTTCCTCTTGGGTGCAGGAGATTTAGCAGGGGGAGGCACTGGAGCAGGAGGTGGTGGAGGTACTTGAGTAGGAGGTGGAGGAGGAGGAGATGTAGATGTAGGAGCAGGGGGAATGGAAGAAGATGGCTCGGGGTGTGTGGAAGGTGGGGCCTCAGGGGGTGCTGTAGCAAGAGGGGTGGCCTGAATTGGTTGGCCTAACAGAGATGCAATCCTTTTTTGCAAAATTTCAATCTGCGTAGTATCTGATTAAAGGACTAGTGACCTACCTAACCTCTTTTAAAAGCATAAGTAACACCCGATCCTCATTTCTCTTTCCCCACCATTAGAGGAGACGTTAGAGCAAAAAATTGAAGATGCTAGGTTTAATCAAAACTCATTATTCTTGCGCTAACAGGATGCTTTCAAATATATCTATATATTAAAAATCGAGTGAGAGGATTACGACGAATGAATAAGTCAATGAGCTCTGGGAAGCATAAGCAGGCCGTGAGGACATCTCTGATAACTTTACTAGAAGTGTATAAGCAAGCTGCAAGGGCATCCTGATGTCCCCATACTACTAGATGTCGTCGTAAGGTGGCGGGAGGAGGATAAACTCCTGCTAACCACAGAATGTGAGATTTTGATGGTACTAACATATGTCAAACAACTCAATCATGGCACTCGTATCCCTCTGATAAAAAGATTGTTACTCATCCCTTTTGGAAAGCATTAGATACAAATAATTCACCATATCACTGAGCCTTACCCCCCCCCCCTCTTCTATCTTTATTTCGGACGATAAATCAAAAGCCTTATAGGATACTCCTAGGAATGAAACTGAAAACCGATGAATAATGACTGATGCAATCACTTACTATACCTACCATACTTCTCCCTAATAACCACAGGATAGGATGACAAACACCTTAAGATAGACCCCGTATACAACTGACCTAATCGAAGAGACCTCCCTTGGTTGGACGATAGTACTGAGGAACATTTCTTTGAAACTAACTCACCAAATACCCATGACTACTTATAGACCCAAAGTGCTCATCCAGAGCCCAGAAAATCTCCATTGCATCTACACACTAGGACAGTTTTTTTTGTCAGAAGGAAAATCACCTTAGAAGTGCCGACTTGCCCTTAAAGAATATGAGGAATAACGAAATTACCATTTGAAGGATGCTACCGAAGATACTATACTGCCAGTCCTATCACTCTCCTACACTGGGGCATTTTTTATTTTATTATTTTTATTATTTCTATCTTAGCTATTTGCTTTCCTGTTGCATTACTTTCAAAAAGAAAAAAAAAGAAAAAAAAAGGAAAAAAAAAAGAGCACATATCCACCTTTATTACTAGACCTTGGTCTCAGACACTCACCCCCTTGACAACTAGCAAGGGGGAGAATAAAAATTACTGATAGCGTTACCTTTACATGTGCAGTTACAAAGCTACCTCCAACCATCACCAGGCCAGCTCAGGAAGCATCCAAGTCCCGATGATGGTTGACGGTGTCAAAATATAAGAAAAGCAAAAATAGGCGCAAGAGGTAACTAAAAGAAAAGGAGCCAATCAGGTACATCTAGACCCAAACAAATCTCCATATATATATCAAAGTTTTCTTTTCTTTTTACACTTGTCACCGAGGGCATCCCCCCTACATACAATGCACACACAATGGACAAAATAAACACACACACACACACACCCCTACCCTCTACATTGCCGCTAGGATGGACGAGCACAACTGTCCCCAGTATCATCAACTCAGAGGTCCGTAGACTGGTCCTCTAAAAATATAATCTCGACACTCGGAGTCCTCAAAACCTCTAGATGACAAGGCCTCGCCACACCCTCACTCGCCTGGCTAACAGATCGCCTCGATCGCTAATGGGGAGGATACCTTGCAAGAATCTCACGAATGACAGAATCCTCACTAGCATCACCCCTGACATGATCATGTGACGTGTGATGAGACTGCCCAACCGAGGAACCCGTAGCCCTCGACTCCGATCCATCAAGCTGACTAGCTAGCCTACGCACCCCTCGTTCACTCCTCATCAGACGATACTGCAGCTGATCTAGGGACACCTGCATCTCTGCCCACATCGTCCAACGCACCACTTCCAATGCCTTAGCCTGAGTCTTCTGTGCAACCATCATCTCAACGAATAGCTCATCACGACTCTGCATCTCCCCAAGGATCTATCTTGCCTCGGGAGTGGCGCGCGCTCACATCGCCTCTAAACGCACCTCCTCAAGCTGACGAACCTGCGTAAACACACCAAGTCAAAGAAAACCAATATATATATATATATATATGAACATAAAAAAAGGGAAACTTTGAAAAAAGAAAACCATATCAAATCCAGCCTCTCCTCCAGAAGGCGCTCGACCGTCGGGTGGGTCAGGGCCATGGGCCCTTGGTGGGTCTAGGTCATGGGTCCTTAGTGGGTCTGGGCCATGGGCCCTTTATGGGTCTGGGCCCTTTGTGAGTCTGGGCCATGGGCCCTTGGTGGATCTGGGTGGTGGGGTATTGGGTCATGGGGTCCTGGGATATGTGGGACAAGGAGGTTTGGGCCAATGGGCCTTGGGGTAAGTGGGTAATGGGGGTTTTGGTGGTGTGGATTATGGGGGGTTGATGGAGGTCATTGGGGAGTGAAGCATGGAGGTTGGCTATGGTATGGGATGGGTTCATGGATGTGGGGTGTGGATGATGGGAGGTGTTTTGGGAAGCTTTCCATAAGGAGTGGGCTTGGAACATCTCCTCCATCATGGTCATGGATGAAGGGTTGGATGGAGATGGGAGATTTAAGGGGTGATGGGGTATAGATGGGATGGAGGTGGCGGAAAAATTGGGCATGGCCCCGGTATAATCGGGCATGGCCACGGTAGGTGGGGGGGTATGGGGTGGATGAGGGGATATATTGGGAATGTTTTGGGATGATGGGGGGCATGATGAGGGGGGATGAGGAAAGTTGGGCATGGCCTCGGTGAAAATGGGCATGACCCGGATGGATGGGGGATTTTACGGGGGGGCGGATAAGACGGAAGTGGTGTATTTGAATGTGGGTGGATAGAGTCTATAGGGGGATGATGGGAATTGGGGCATGGATGTGGATTGGGAAAATGGGTTTGGGTTTTGTATGGATGTGGATGGGAGATGAGTTGGACTTGGCATGGGCATGGCTTGGGCAAAAGATGGAGAATGGGGGGTAGGACTTTGGATATTTTGGGGGGTAATGGTTGGGAATATGGGGGCGCCGAATGGGTCGGTGACGGTAAAAGGGGAGTTGGGTGAGGGGGATGGTGGAAAAAACTTCTCCCGAATGGGAGTGGGTTGGAGAATGTGGTGGGGATGTGTCGGGATCGGCGTAAGCCGGGTCCACTACCCACGACATTCTTCGGGAGCGGGTCGGGTAAGGGTGCCTTAGATAAGGCCCAAAAATCCTCCTCCTTCCCCTACAAGACGGCGGAGGGCAAGATGATGCCGTTGTGCCGGCACGACAAACTATATATTTTTGGATTTTGATTATATATATTTTTTGGATTTTTTTTAAAAAAGTTTTTTAAAAAACAAAGGTTCTGAGGCCTTAGAATTTCCTTCTCGGGTGGCGCTCGTACCTTATTCAAGACCCACGGCGATGATTCTGATGCACTTCGAAAGAATCGAAGGAGAACCTTCGATCTATTGAAGGCACAGAAATTGAGGCAAACAACCCGATCCCCCAGAATGAGCCAAAAAGAAGTTGCCTTCTTTTGACCGGCGGGGGCGTATTGGGTGTCGAAGATGGCGGGGCCTAAACAAGGCACTAAGCACACTGATCGGGGGACTCGGGAGGTGAAGAAGGCCACAGATTCAGGCTGAGGTGATGTTAAACAGACCTAGTGCAACTAATACCTGCGCCCAGGTTGCAGGGCACTAATTTTACACTAGCTCAACTATTAGTTGCGCCAGTTATAATTTCTAGTTTTTTGTACTTGAGCAACTAATACATGCGCCAGGCAAAAATTGCTGCTCCAGAATGTTTGACAGCAGCTACCAACACCTGAAATGAGTCTCTTTTTTTGGTTTTTTGAGGAAGCTAGGCTTCCCAAAACTGAGCTATTTTTTGGTGATCGATTCTCTCCTCACCGCACCTAAAGGGTTTGAGTCCGGTATAACTCGCTAGTGCGCTCCCCAAGAGTTTTAAGTTTCGAAATGGGAACCCACTCGATATAACTCCGGTGTGAGTGCTTTCTCAGATACTAGGTGGGCTGGGACTTTTCTAGATCATCACCACTAGGGGCTGCCGCCATACTAAGACCTGGGTGTTTGTATGTGTGCCTAGACCCAACCCTTTTAAAAATCAACCCCGTAAAAACAGATTAATTAAGCTCCCTAACTTGGTTTAATTTTAATTTTTTTCAAAGCTTTTTCTTTTTTTTGGAAGTTTTCTTTAGTTCAAAGACCGGGAGTGATTATCCCATGCCGACACTACGAGCCGGCGTCCACTGTTGGGATATGAGTGCACAAGTAGGCTCGCCAATCGGCTAAGGCACTTTAAATGAATGGAAATGTAAGGGAATTAAAAGACAATGCTCAAGTAGGCCCGCCAATCGGCTAAGGCACTAAAATGACGAAAAAGTAAGGAATTTTAAAAGACAATATGCATGTAGGCCTACCAATTGGCTAAGGCTCGTAAATGATGGAAAAGTAGGGGTAAGTAAAATGACTTAATCGGAGGGGTGAGTAAAAAAAAGCAAAAATAAACTAAAAAAATAGCAACAACATGTTAATAAAAATAAAAAAAAACAAGGCCAAGTTCAAGGGGAAGCTCTACAAGCAAATCCCCAGCAGAGTCGCCATCTGTGCAACCGTGGGAATCGGGACGATCCCGTCGCGATGATGCGCTCTCTAAACTAACGAAAAAAATATAGAGTCGCCACCCGGAGCTTTCGGTGTCCCGGGATACCTAGTTCATTTTTATGAGCACCGAAGTACTAAAAATATGACTCTGAATCCGGTCCACACCAAAGGCTCTTGGGTAGGGGCTTCGGTTATCGATCGGGAAGGTGTTAGGCACCCGATCAACTCGCTTAACGCGGTCTCTACTAATGGCCAAAAATAAAATAAAGTAAAAGAAAAGAAAATAGCTTCCTCTTGCCCAAAAGGGCTTAGAATCCTATTTGTGCCCCTCTGTTCCTACCGAAAAGTCGACGGCGTAACGACACAAATGGGAGGATGGAGGGAGCTAGAAAGAGATAGGAGAAGAAAGGGGAGAACAGGAGCCCTCAGGCCCTTGTAGCACCGTAGGAGAGCCTCGTGTGGCTTGCTTTGATGAGCTCTTGAAGGCTTTGTATGGTGGAAAGTGGGGTTCTAACTCTTAAGGCTTGAAGCTAAGAGGTAGGGAAGGGAGGCTAGGGGATCACACACACCTAACCTAAGGGTTTTCTATGAAATGCTAAGGTCTAAAGGAGTTTTATGAATTTTAGAATTTGTATGGGGGGTGTGCACCAAAGGGAGAAAGATCTTCTCACTTTAATCTCTTTCTCTCTTAGGTAGAAATTCTCAACCCTTAAGCAAGAGGGGTGGCTCTCTATTTATAGAGGAAGGGAAGATTAGGAGGCTACTTAAGAGCTAAATGGGTTTAGCAATTAGGTAATCTCTCATCTATGGATTCCTAGGGTTTTTGGAGCCTTGAGATGTGTGGAAGGGTCTTCCAATGGTGGATGATGGGGTGAGGCCTTAAGCCTCTTAAAGGGGTGCAAATAGGCTTCAAAAGGGTGCAACAGAACTAGCAAAATACACCCCAATGGTCAAGATGGTCAACAAGTCAAACCCTAATCACAATTTTCGAGGCAAAAACTAATAATTACTGTTCATATGTCTGGCGCAACTAATAGTTGCACCAGGCAAATATACAGTAAAACAATAATGAACAGTGTTGGAAGTTGCCTCGTGAGGGTGGGCTCCACTTTTAAATCTGGTGCAACTATTAGTTATGCCAGGCTTAAAATGAGGGAGAATTGGCCTGGCGTAACTATTAGTTGCGCCAGGCAAAGTTTATTGCTGGCACAACTATTAGTTGCGCCAAGTCCTTAAGGGGCCTCCACGCATTTACATTTATGCCCTTCGGGCCCGATTTTCTATATCTTTTGATATAGACCTCTGATTGGGGCAATTTTTTTACGGTCGAAAAGCTGACGACTTCTACTCCTCAATGGTATGGGACTTGATCATCGTAGAGGTCGTACCCAGTTCCGGTGCACCCCTCCTCATCCATTGTCCGGGAAGGTTAGGTTTAGGGTTTGGAATGGGTTCTAAGGGTCGGGACTAGTTTCTGAAGGTTTGGGATAGGTTCCTAAGGGATCTAGGGTGATTCCTATGAGCACCAAAGTACTAAAAATATGACTCTAAATCCGGTCCACACCAAAGGCTCTTGGGTAGGAGCTTCGGTTATCGAGCACCCGATCAACCCGCTTAACGCGGTCTCTACTAATGGCCAAAAATAAAATGAAGTAAAAGAAAAGAAAATGGCTTCCTTTTACCCAAATGGGCCTTAAACCCTATTTGTACCCCTTCGTTCCTACCAAAAATTTGACGGCGTAACGACACAAACGGGAGGACGGAAAGAGCTAAAGAAGAGATAGGAGAAGAAAGGGGAGAGCCAGAGCCCTCGGGCCCTTGTAGCACCATAGGAGAGCCTTGCGTGGCTTTCTTTAATGAGCTCTTGAAGGCCTTGTATGGTGGAAAGTGGGGTTCTAACTCTTAAGGCTTGATGCTAAGAGGTAGGGAAGGGAGGTTAGGGGATCACACACACCTAACCTAAGGGTTTTCTATGAAATGCTAAGGTCTAAAGGAGTTTTATAAATTCTGGAATTTGTTGGGGGGTGTGCACCAAAGGGAGAAAGATCTTCTCACTTTAAGCTCTTTCTCTCTTAGGTAGATATTCTCAACCTTTAAACCAAGGGGAGGGGGTCTCTATTTATAGGAAATGGGTGAATTAGGAGACCACTTAAGTGCTAATTGGGTTTAGCAATTAGGTAATCTTAAATCTAAGGTTTTCTAGGATTTTGAGAGCTTGGAGATGTGTGGGAATGGTTCTAATGGTGGATGATAGGTTGGTGTTTCAAACAACCTAAGGGTTGCAAATAGGCACAAAAAGGGTGCAACAGAACTAGTAAAACACACCCCAAAGATCAAGATGGTCAACAAGTCAAACCCCAGTCACAAATTTTGAAGCAAAAACCAACAGTTACTGTTCTTATGCCTGGCGCAACTAATAGTTGTGCCAGGCAAATGTACAGTAAAACAGTGCCTGAAAGTCAGCTCGCGAGGATGGGGCCCACTTTTAATTCTGGCACAACTATTAGTTACGCCAAGCTTAAAATGAGGGAAAATTGGCCTAGCGCAACTATTAATTTCACCAACCAAAGTTTATTAGTGACGCAACTATTAGTTGCGCCAAGTCCCTAAGGGGCCCACATGACTTTACATTCATGCCCTCCGGGCTCGGTTTGCCATATCTTTTGACGTATGCCTCCGATTGGGGCGATCCTTGGACCGTTGGAAAGCTAATGATCTCTACTTCTTAATGGTATGAGACTCGATCATAGTAGAGGGCCGTAGCTAGTTTCAGTGAACCACTCTTCATCCATAGCCTGGTAAGGTTAGATTTAGGGTTCGAAATGGGTTCTAAGGGTCGGGATAGGTTCCTAAGGGATCTAGGGTGATTCCTAAGGTTTTGGGGTGATTCCTAAGGGTTCCATACAAGCCATCAAAAGCTCAAAAATATGCCTCTCTCAAAATGTGTTTCGATCGGGCCTTGGGCCAAATTTGGGTGTCTACACTTTCACATTATCTATTAAAATTTACCACCGCTTTGTAGAAGATGAAAAGAGCGTGTATATATGTTGTACTACACTGAAAAATGTTGAAGCTTTAGAATAAGAGTTCGCCATATCAGAAAGTGCAAGATTTAGACTATGACAACCACATGGGGTGTAAAATGCTCTAGGATTTATTTCAAGCAATTTTTTTTGTACACCTTTGTGTTTTTCTTTCATATTGGATCCATTATCATATCCTTGTCCTCTTATATCATCAATATTGAGTTCAAGAGTCTTCAAAACTTCTACAAGAACATTAAAAAGCCCTTGCCCAGAAGTATCACTGACTTTTAAGAATTCTAGAAAGAACTCTTTCACTTGTATTTGACTTGGTGACTCACCAACACATCTTATAACAAGAGACATTTGCTCTACATGGCTAATATCTGGAGTGCTATCCATTTGCTCTACATGGCTAATATCTGGAGTGCAATCAAGTATTATCGAATAGTATTTCACTATTTTCATTTTATGAATAATCATTCTTTTGATTGTATCTCCCATCATTTGTATCAACTCATTCTGAATTTTGTGACTTAGATAATGATAATGAATTTCTTTATTTTGGACTCGTCGAATGTGCTCTTGCATTATTGGATCAAATTCAGCTATCATTTAAACTATACTCAAAAAGATTTCATTTCTCTCTTGATAAATATTTTCATTATCTCCTCGAAATGCTATATTCTTGGATGCAAGAGTCTTCACGATAGAAACAATCCTTATCAATACACGCCTCCAATGTTCTTTCTCTTTCTTTATTTTTTCTTGGACCTCTTGATCAATTGTCTCATTCTTTCCCAATCTCAAACTCAACTCAATCAATTTGCTCATGCTTGTATTATGTTTTCTAGTCTTTTCATGGCTTTTCAATTTTTCACTTACATTCTTCCAATCATTGAATCCTTCTTTAGCCAATTGAGTAGTCATTCCTTCCGTGAAAAATAACTTGCAACTGAAACAATAAACTTTTTGGCTAGTATTTGAATATACTAATCAATTTCTCTCATTCTTTTCTCCATTTATTAATTGTCGCATGTAATGAGAAGATGAGAACTTCCTACCATAAATATTTCTCGAAAAATTTTCATTCTCATCTCTCAAAGGACCCTTCTCTACTAAGAAGTCTCTAAGACTCTGTTAGACATTGTTCCAATTGTTCGGATCATATATATTTAAAGGCCAACAGTTGGTATTATCAATCTCATTCTCATTTATATTTTTTTCTTCACCTTCATGTTCCCCTTCATTCACCAAGTCTCGGCCTTCATGTTCTTCATTATTCTCGTATTCTTCCTTATTGCTCAAGTTTTCAAGCTCCGTTTGTTTACTACTTCCAAAGAACCTGAAAAAGGCTCCTTCTTTAGACTGAATAAATTTTTTTGTCTTTTATTTTCTTCTTCTTTTCTCAACTCCAGAAGGATAGCTTCTATTAGACATGATTTTGAGTGTAGTGTTTCTCAACTACAAACATGAATTAGGATAAAGATAAGTTGCTAATACCATATATATAACGATGCATTCGAAGATAAAAGATTCATTTCCCAAATAAATGAATATTTCTTGAACAAATATCAATGTCTATCATTTAATTATCGACATAATAAATAAATTCCTAAATAAAAATAAGGGGCACTAAGTTGTTAATACCATATATATAACTACCTTTTTGCCCTAATGTATCTCATTTTTTTAAATACCACTGTTCTACCTTTTTCCCTGTCAAGCACACATTTTTATCAATACTTGCTAATCAAAAATTATTAATTAACCACTGAAAATTTAGCAACAACAACACACAAAACAATCAAATCATAAATTAAGCAACAAATCAAGCAACAAAACCATCAAAATTTAGCAACAAAACCAGCAAATCAAGAACTTCTTAATATTAAAACTTGAAGCTTTCCATTATATTAAGAACTTGAAGCTTCAAATTGAAGCATTGAACACATAATTAATCAAACTCAACAATCAAATTCAACAACCCACTGTATGTTATTGACAAATGACAAGACAGCAACCCAATAAAAGAGGTAGAAACACAAAATTACTTCTAAGCAGCTAAGTTTTCTAATATATTGATGATTATCGATAAAAAAAGAGTAGCTTATATTGACACAAAACTACTTCTAAGCAACCCAATAAAAGAGATAGAAACACAAAACTACTTCTAAGCAGCTAAGTTTTTCGATACATATGGGTCGATATGCATCGGATAATAAGACTGATCGATATTTGAAACCATGATTAACATTAGTCTCTACTTCATCAAATTTTAAATGGTGACTAGCTTCCTATTGACAACTAATCAGGCACAAAAATTTTGTTTAAGAATGTTTCCTTTGTGTTAGAGGAATTTGGCCCAGTCAACTTTAGGCTTCCAGTATCTCAGAACAGATTTTGAAAGTGAAATTCCCCAAGGATACGATTCCAAACAATATGATCTTGAAAAGTAGCAAAAGAAACACTTGTCAAAGTTATTTGTATGTTTCTAGTAAAATGTAGTTATTTTTAGCACAAAATCAATGGAAGTTAAAAAATGAACTTTCACCAATTTACATGGTCATAATTAAGTTGTCGTGGACCTCCCATCCAGGGCCGGCCCTGACATTTTGGGGGCCCAAGGTGGGTTCCTAAAATGGGGCCCCTATTTCATAGTACTTTATAATATATAAAAAATTCGCTAGAATTTTTTTTTGACAAATAAAATAATACTCATATTCTATTTTTCTATATCTAATTTTAAAATGTAACTAAGAATTTATACAAGTAAATATTAAACGAAAATGCAATACAACAAGAAAATGCAATACACGTAAATGCAATACTACAAAATTTCATTTAAATATTTGTCTTCTAGCATTTTTAGCGGTAAAGTCACTAATTAAAGTTGTATAGCCAATCTTATCCACCATATCATTTTCAATGGATAACATAGCTAATCCATTTAATCTTTCTTGTGACATCGTTGACCGAAGATATGATTTGATCAACTTCAGTTTGGAAAAACTTCTTTCACCAGAGGCAACAGTAACTGGTATAGTCAGCAGTATCTTATAAGAAATCCGGACATTTGGGTAACAACCTTTCATTTGCTTCAAATAATTTAGCATTTCAATCAGCGTTTTCACCTCTTTCGGCAAAGTATGTTGTTCATGTTTGAGAACATGTTTAAGATCTACGCAAAAAGTCTTCAAACATTCTTTACTGACCGAACCTAACTTCTTCAAATCAAACAAAAGTCCAAAATGTTGTCCATATGTTTTAAACTGTTCAAACCTATGCTCAATTGATGAAAGACCTTGATCAATAATATAAGTGAAGTAATTAATTATGAACGATTCTTCAGCTGACTGTGACACTTCTTCACTTGCATCCTCATAAAACAGTCTCTTTCTCCAAACAGTGCATTTTTCATGAAATATAGGCTCGATCCCCATTTGAGTCACAACTTCTTTAGCTTCAATTAGGGCCTCCGCAAGCCCACTTTCTCTATACCTTTTAAAATAGGTAATGAGTCCTTCTAACTCTTGGATAACAATATTAATATTCATACTTTCTTATTGAAGAAACTTGCTAACAGTATTCACAGCAAACAATACTTTGTGCCAAATAATCATAGCTACTAAGAACTCATAATTCTCAAGTTCATTTGTTGCGAGGGATTGTGCTTCACTAGAACTTTTGCTGTCATTTTTACAAGTAGACTATGTCAGGATAAGTAGAGTATCTCTTATTTCTAAAGCTTGATACCTTATTGCTTTAACACTTTGAACACGACTCTCCCAACATGTTTGTGATAATCCTTTAACTGTAAAACCCTTCACATTAACTGTTAAAATTTGCCACCACTTTATAGAAGATGAAAAGAGCGTGCATATACGTTGTACTACACTAAAAAATGTTGAAGCTTTAGAATAAGAGTTCGCCATATCAGAAAGTGCAAGATTTAGACTATGACAACCACATGGGGTGTAAAATACTCTAAGATTTATTTCAAGTAATTTTTTTTGTACACCTTTGTGTTTTTCTCTTATATTGGATCCATTATCATATCCTTGTCCTCTTATATCATCTATATTGAGTTCAAGAGTCTTCAAAACTTCTATAAGAACATTAAAAAGCCCTTGCCCAGTAGCAAAATCCCAGTATGTTGGGAAAACAGGTGTTACTTGAATGGAGATTAGCAAAAGCCCAGTATGTTGGGAAAAGATCCCTTCTGTATCTATGTTTGAACATAGTTGTTCGATATGTAATCTCATTTAGCTGGAATCAAACCGATTGAAACATTGACTGTTTGACCAAGATTGGCACTGTCGCTCCTACTTTAAAGTAGGATCCACTTATCCAAAGTGAATCTTAGACTTGGGACATTAATTTAGTACAGCTGCATTACCAGAAAAATATTGACATTTTACCGCATTGAAGCATGCATGTGCATAGCAGAAAACGTCAATCCATTTTTTATTTATACAAATAACCAATGTGTTTTCTAATTAACAAAAGAAGCAAACATTTACATATATTGTTTGATGATTTTTTCGTTTTTGTTCTTCAAAACTTATATTTTTAGGTTTTTTTAGTTTTTCCTTTTTCTCTCTCTTCTTTGAGATAAATGTACGATGCTGCAAATATGTACATGGAAATAAAAAGGAGTATATGTTTTTAGATTTTTTTGAATTTTGTTCATTCTTTCTCTTTCTTTTCTTCTCTTATTTGTTTGATGCCTTAACAATGAGATGAAGTAACGGGTCTCATTTTGAACATGGTCAAACCCGTTCATGCTTCGACCATGCGGTCGGACCTGAGTGTGGTTCAAAATTTTTACCGAGGTTGGAACATCCATTCCTTTGAATAGAATCGACCTTTTATCTTTACCTTTGGTCATGCATTTGGCTGTGTGGCTATAAAAATATACCTGATCTGGACCTGACTTGAACTAACATAAGCAGCCCAATGACAACCAGACCTTTGGTCATGCATTTGACAACCAGAAAACCCAAAAATGTAATCAAAGGGGTAACTGATGATTTTTCTTTCTTTTTCTTCTCTTTTTTTAGTTTTTTTACTCACTGCGCCCAAGATGGGTTTTCACCATACCTGTTATTACACTCTTTTTTACTCGTAGCATCCTTTTGGGTTTTCACTACGTCCATGGGTATTACATTTTTACCCTAGGTACCTTTTCAGGTTTTCACTTGGTCCGCACAAGTTCACTATTTTTAACCATGGCGCCCTTTCAGATTTTCACCACGTCCATTTTGCTTTGAGCTCAAATTCAAAGACCACAACATGGACGTCCTAGCCGGCTAGATAGAGTTATTTTATTGTCTCTCAGCTTGCCTTGTGCTGACTTAATGAATATTGATCAGTCACATAATTTACCATTTTATCGCCCTTAACTTAGTGATGCTAAACTTTAGTTTGCCACTAACAAGTTAATGATGTGCATATATTAAGAAAATCAATAAAAGAGAGCCAAAGTGTTAAACTTTATCAAAATGAACTTAAAAAGCAATAAGAATGACGATGGAGCGTGAAAGACGATTCCCTATATGCTTTAAAGTTAAAAAATCGTAAAAGACAATTGAACATAGCTGAAGAAGAGACAAAAAGTAAGAAATTGTAAATTACGATTCTTAAAGACGTTCAAAAAAGTAAAATGCAATATGAAGGAGAAACGCAATCTATCGTAAATGAAATCGTAAATGAAGAGTCATTCTAAGAGTGAAAGCTATAAAAAGAGAACAATCTTAATTCACAATTGTATAAATTGAAGCTCTTGGGCTACTGATCATGTGAAGAAGATTTACACCGTCATGCATATAATCAGAAGAACTCTTAAATTAGAAGTTTGGCCACTCACAGATCTGAGAAGATTGACGAAGGAAGACTCCTAAAAGATCTTTGTTACTGAAATAAAGGAGAAAGTTCGGAAGCGCATCTACCATTCAAAGCAAGGAAAAGCTAGAATTAGAATTAGAGTATAATAAAAATCTTTTATTTTAGTAGTTTCTTTTGTTAGAATTAGATCAATGTAAACTGACTCCTTATGATCTATAAATAAGAGAGCCCTGTATAGGAATTAATCATCGAAGAAATTCTCAATATCAATTGACGACTGAGGTTGGGTTTTTTTCTGATCAAATTTAGAGTAGTTTATTTTAGATATCCAAGGTTTCTCGATCATAATTGACGACTGGGATTAAGAACAGGAAGATTAGTGTAGATATCTGTAGTTTCTCAAAAGCAATTGACGCTTGCGGCTGAGGGGTGAAAGATATATTTTTATTGCTTTCTAGTTTATATTTCTTTTTATTGCAATTTACTGCTTTGTAAACATCTCCAAGTTTTAATTTGAATTGACGACTCAGGTTGAGATTTACAGATTAGTATAACGGTTTTACTTTTTCATCTTTGATTTTCTGGAGTTTGATGTACACTCAAATTTCTAGTAGATTAAAGATTAGTATAAATCTATGTTGAAAGATGCTAGTTTTTTATTGATGCCTAAATTTTAAAGGACTGGGATATAGAGTAATGGTATTTTAATTTGTAAACATCCGATAGCTGAAGATTGTAATTGACGACCATAATCTGATGAAGGAGGATTTAGGATTTATTTTTTATAAATTATTTTAAGAAACCAATCTTTTATTCATATTTCTTAAGTAGTTTAGGATCTTAAAGATAAATATAAGTTTTTTTCAGCTTAACGAAATATAAGATAAATCATTTCCTCGGGGGAACGATCCTATGCTAGTATTACAATTTCCATTGTGTGTTTGCAATAGGTTAAGACTTAATTAGAACAACATAAATAGCATATCAGATATCATGACTGCTCGTGGACCTTAAAGAGGACTTTCTTCAGGGATATATCGTGGCCATGGGATAGGTTAGGAATTTTGAAGGTATTCTTGGGTTTAAAGGTTTACGTTGATTGGGTTCCAGTTGTCGTAATACGCTTCTTCCTTGGGGGATTTTTACTGTACCTATGATTTTTCTCTCTTTTCTTTTCTATTTTTTGTTCTTTTTTTCTTTTTTCAGACATCCTCTTTTTAGAATTTTACTTTTCTGATTTTTTTTTAGATTTTGATAATAACTCTTTTGCTTCTTGCTTTGGGAGTTTCTCTGTTTTCTATTTTTTTCTTGGTATATACACACTTTTTTTCTTTTCCTAGGACAGGATACGAAAGAAAGTCTAGAGCTCAAATTGGGTAGCAAAGGGTATGAGCATTCAGGGACGCTTTCTAGCTACTTGGCTTTGAAATGATGGCCTCTTTTAAAGGGCCCTTAAGCAATCTCATATCCATTTTTATCAATACTTACCTTGCCACGGGAGACTAGGAGTAGAATCAGCATGCGTATCTAGCGTTGATGGGCTCGAAAAAATATTCTCCGTTCATAGTGGCGAGGTAGAGTGCATATCCCGGGAGTACCTCTCGGATGATGTAAGGCCCTTCCCAGTTGGGCCTAAATTTTCCTCTCGGATCAGCATGGAGAGAAAGGGAGATTTTCTTGAGTACAGTGTCACCTACTTTTAAATCTCGGGTGTGGACGCATTTGTTGTAGGCACGAGCGATCCTCCTTTGATAGACCTAGGTGTGACACAAGGCCAAAAGCCTTTTCTCGTCAATCAGGTTCAGTTGTTCGAAGTGAGACCTCTTTCTTTTGGCTTCTAATAGACCGGACTCAATGAGGATACGGAGGGAAGGTACTTCAACTTCAACTGGTAGCACAACCTCGGTGGCGTACACAAGGTAGAATGGTGTTGCCCCTGTAGTGGTATGGATCGATGTTCGATATGCCCATAATGCGAAAGATAACTTTTCACTCTAATTTTGGTAAGTGACGACCATCTTCTCAAGGATACGGACAGCTGTCTTGTTGGCGGCTTCAACGGCTCCGTTGATTTGCGGTCGATATAGTGACGAGCGGTGATGTTTGATCTTGTATTGCTCGCATAAGGCTCTAATACGCTTGTTCACAAAATTGGTGTCATTATTTGTGATGATGTCCTTGGGCATGCCAAATCGACATACGATGTTATTTTTTATAAACTTCTCGACATGACTGGCCGTAATATTTGTGTACGACGCTGCCTCTACCCATTTGGTGAAGTACTCAATGGCGACAAGGATGAATTGATGCCCGTTGGAAGCTTTCAGGTTTACTTTTTTAGCGATGTCGAGGCCCCATGTGGCGAATGGCCATGGAGTGGTCATGTTGTATAGATCTATGGCTGGAGCATGTATCAGACTGGAGTGTTCTTGGCATTTATAGTACTTTTGGACATGCTTGCAACAGTCAGCTTCCATTGTAGTCCAAAAATACCCTTGCCGTAGGATCTTCTTAGCGAGCATGTGCCCGTTGAAGTGGGCCCCGCATACTCCTTCGTGGATCTCTTTTATGATGTTGGTTGCCTTACTTTCAGTTAGGCATCTGAGCAGGATATTGTTATATGATTATTTGTAAAGGCACTTGCCACAAATAAAATAGTTCGCCACTAAGCGTTGGATGGTCCGCCTGTCCTTAGACATGCCTTCAGGGAAAGCTTGCATTCCGAGAATATCTGAGTACCATGGAGGCTCATCATCTAACTTTGTGGATCCCTCAATTTGGAGGCAAAAGCCTGGCTCATTTCTCTGTCCAATCATTATTGGCTTCATCTCGATGCCGTAGGGAATTTCTACCATTGATATCAAAGTTGCAAATGCAATGCCAAAGTGATTTCTTGCTTACGGGACATAGGAGAATGTAATATGGTCAAAGCACGCAATGAGATCTTCAAGGTGCTCATGATATGGGATTAATTTTTCATCTTTTATTTTCCAATCTCCGTTGGTTTAGCATATGATCAGCTATGAGTCCCCAAATACCCTGAGATGAGTTTCGTTCAGGTCTAGATCTGCTTGTAGGCCGACTACGCAGGCTTCGTACTTGGTCATATTGTTGGTGTAGGGGAAGTTAAGCTTGATGGAAACTGGTACATGAGATCCCTCTAGCAAGATTAGAACAGTGCCAACTCCTTGACCTTCGACATTTGATGCTCTGTCAAAGTGCACTACCCAGGATTCCTCTGCCTATTCTGTGTCATCCTCTGTCATGAACAAGATGTCCTCATCAGGAAACTTGGTCCTCAGAGGTTCATAGTCAGGTAAGGGATTTTCAACAAGAAGATCTGCAAGTGCTTGTCCCTTGATTGACTTTTTCACGACATATGTGATGTCGAACTCTGATAGAAGAAGTTGCCAGCATGCAGTTCGGCCAGTGAGAGCCAATTTTTCAAATAAGTACTTTAATGGATCCATTAGAGCCATGAGGAGAACTGCCTGAGATAGCATATAGTGTCGAAGTCTTTGTGTAGCCCATACGAGAGCCAGGCATGCTTTCTCAAGATGATAATAGCGTGTCTCGTAATCGATAAACTTCTTGCTCAGGTAGTAAATGGCCTATTCTCTTCATTCGGTCTCATCATGCTGCCCTACGACACATCCCATTGAGAATTTTGTCATATAGAGGTACATTAGAAGTGGCCTCCCTGGTACTAGCTGTACCAGAACTGGAGGGTTGAGGAGATAGCCTTTGATTTTATCAAATGCGGCCTGACAATTGTCGTTCCATTCAACGGGCAAATCTGTCCTTAGTAGTTTGAAGATCGGTGTGTAGATAGGATTTAATTGTGCAATGAACTAACTAGTGTACTGTATTCTACCCAAAAATCCTCTGACTTCTTTCTCAGTAGATGATGGAGGCATTTCCATGATGGCCTTTACTTTGATTGGGTCAACCTCAATACCTCTTCTGCTGACGATGAAACTAAGTAATTTTCCTAACATGGCATCGAATGCGCACTTTTGAGGGTTTAAACGTAGCCTGTACTTTCTTAGTCTTTCAAACAGATTTTGGAGGTTAACCAGATGATCACTCCTTTCTGGTGATTTGGCGATCATGTGGTCGACGTACACCTCGATTTCTCGGTGCATCATGTCATGGAATAGTGTTGTCATCGCTCTCTGATATATTGCCCCTACATCTTTCAACCTAAAGGCATGACTCGGTAACAAAAGGCCCCCCATGGAGTGATAAAGGTTGTCTTTTCTCGGTCTGCCTCTGGCATCTTGATCTAATTATAATCGGAGAACCCGTCCATGAATGAGAGCATCCCATGCCTAGCAGTGTTATCGACCAAGATGTAGATTTGTGCCAAGGAGAAGTCGTCCTTTGGGCTCGCCTTATTAAGATTTCTGAAGTTGATGCACATGCAAACCTTCCCATCCTTCTTTGGTACAGGGACAATGTTGGCTAACCATTACGGGTATTTGGAGATTATGAGAAACCAACCATACTTCATACTGCTTTATAACTTCATCCTTCACCTTTAGCATCCATTCCGGCCTGAGTCGCCTAAATTTCTGCTCGACCAAATCGGTGTCTAAACCAGGCATGTCCTCTATGACCATGCAAAGACATCTTGGTATGACCCAAGGAAGTCAATAATGCATTTTCTTTTCTCAGGAGACAGTGGCGTTCTGATCTTAGTGATTATAGGAACTTCATTTGTGCCTAGATTGACATCTTCAATCTTTTAAACGATTGGGGTAGGGTCATGCTTAAGATCGGTGTATTATTCAAGGAGCTCATTGGGAAACTCCTCAATTAAGTCCTCTCCATTGAGATCCGTGACTCCTACCTCCTCTTGTATTTCTACAGGAAAGGGGTCGGTTTCACGTCGGACGGGTTCTTCAATTAAGGCATCATTTTCTTTGATTTTATCAGGAATTTTAAAAGATTATATTTTTAGAGTTATGTGCCTTTTTTCTATTTTTTTATGGTTTTCCTTTTCTTCGGATATGGGCCCTCGGCAAGGTGGGTTTCTATATACACATGGTATTTTTTTTTGGAAGTTGGTGCCCTATTTACGGCCATTTGATGCTTCCAGAGTTACAGGCATTGACGCCCAATTCCTTACCTGAGATGTCGCACCTTTACTTGGTCTGGTGGAAGAAGTTGATTGAGATGGCTTTTGAGGGTCAGCCCCCATCATGTTTATCATTGCCTCATCCGAGACCTGGTCCTCGAACATTAACATGGGCTTGGGGCCAGGTTGTGATATAGGCAGGGGTACCACCTATTCGAAAGGGATAGAGAGGTTAGGTCTATTTTAATCTCAGAGGGAATGATTTGGGGGTTGGTTGGGTGGATAATGGCTGCCAGTTTGTGTGGGGTAAGTTGGATTGCCCCATTCTAGTCTATCTTCGTGACCCCTGCACTCAGGAATGTGCTTTGGATGTAAGACCACGATCAGGGTTCATCTTCCAGGTCTATCCCCCTGGATTTAACCACAGCAATGGTTCGGGCCTTCTCTTTGGCCTCTTAGACCTCTTCTTCGGTAAGTTTGTAACCTAAGTCGAATTTGACTGGTTGTTTGCCCTTAGCTCTAATCAGGTCGCTTCTGCCTTGTCGGTGAGGACCTAACCCTTTTACCTTTTTGGTAGCCCCACTTCTGGAGCATGGCCACTACCGCAATCATTCCTCCAATTTTTTCGGTAATATTTTTTATGGATTCTGGTGTCACTACCTCTAACACATCATATTGAAAACTATGAAGCTTTGTGTCTTCAGCTGTGTAGTATATCCAGCATCTTAAGAATTTCAATGTTGTGAGCCATTTTTTCTCTTTCCTCTCGCCCCTCCCCCCTGATGGATATAACTCTCTCCTCTGAGATGAACTTGAGTTGTTGATGTAGGGTGGAGGGAGCCGCCCCAATTTCGTGCAGCCATGGGCGCCCTAGTAGTAGGTTGAAGGAGGACTTAATGTCCATGACTTGGAACGGGATTGAGAAGGTCATTATCCTAATGGTGAGCTCAAGATCAACTTCTCCTATTACATCCCACCTAGTATTATAGAACCCTCGGGCTCCTGTTCTGGCTGGTCGGAACATTGATGGGTCAACCCCAATCTTGGTCGTTGTTCTCAACGGGCACACATTCAACGTCGATCCGTTGCCTATTAATATCAACGGTATCACCATGTTCCTAGTTTTTGTTATGATATTGAGGGACCTGGAGTGGTTCCCTCCAGCTGGTACAGGAGGCGGCTGGATTGATAATGATGTGGCAAAATTGGGCCAACTATATTGGGTTGGTGTTGGAGGTGAATATACTGGTGATAATGCGGCAGTACTAGGTCAGTTGTATTGGGTTGGTGCAGGAGGTGAAGGTGGATGAGCTGATGATGGTGTGGCGAAATGGGGCCTAATGTGGTTGACAGGAGCTGACTCAGAAGGCGAGGTAAAATTGGGCATCATATAATTGACGGGGGTTGATGCCGGATATTATTTGTATTGCGGAGGTGGGGTCCAACTGGGCTGAATGTGGTTAACAGGCATGGGCACCGCGAGGTATAGCCTTAAATCTAAAGGCACCACTTGGGGTCTTGGGTTCAGAAAATAATCGAAAAATAGAAGGGGTTCAACCACCCCTACTATCTCTCTTTCTTGATCCCCTTGTCTAGGCAATGTAGGGCTTTCTCCTCCGGCAATGTCTGTGAAGGGGTCAAATTCACCTGCGTCCCTCTCCATCATGTTGATGGTGGCCCTTGGGCCCATTCCCCCTGGTGGATGTGGTGGTAATGGCGCTTGCAGTATATTGGTATGAGGATTTTCCTGAGGAGGTGCCAGAGGGATGATCTTTCCCGCCTCTATCAAATCCTCTATCGAGTGCTTCAAAGGAAAGCACCAATTGATAGGATGCCTCGGTTCCTTGTGAAAACTACAATGTGTATTGGGGTAATTTCTTAGGATTGTATTCTGTGAGGGTCACGGATGAAGCCGAGTGACTTATCCTTTTTTTATTAGTAAGGGCAATAAGATACTCAAGGACTGCCCCAACGACGTGAATACTCGGTTAAGGCAGGCCCTTCTCTTCTCGGGGTCTGCTGCCCCCAGGGGACATTGTTCTACCTTGAAGCCTGATTTATTGTTATCGAAGCTTGCTGTGATACCCCAAACTGGAAAGGTATCATGTTGGTGTTGGGCTGACCTCTGCCCCTGTCCTTCTCTCATTCCTTTGTTCAGCAAATTTACCGACCCCACTAGTTGTATTTTTATTTAACTGCCCCTCTCTTATCTCGTCTTCACAGCGGTTGGCTTTTCTTACCAAATTAACGAAGTTGGCTTGCTGCTTGTATACCAAAAAATCAGAGATAATGGGTAGGACAGTTTTCGAGATCATCTCGATTTGCTCCTCGTCCGGGATACGATTTCTTACTTGAGTTGCCAAGGACCTCCACCTTCGAAGGTATTCATTAAAGGTCTCATCGAACTTCTGCCTCAGATGGGCCAAATCGGACTGGCGCGGCTTAATGTCCATGTTGTATATGTATTGCTCTTGGAATAGGTAGGTGAGGTCCTTCCAGGTTTTTATCATGGAAGCTCAAGAGAAGTGAACCATCTTACCGCGGGTCCCGTGAGACTCTTTTGAAAAACTTTTATGATCAAGCGATCATCCCCTCCATATTGGCTCATGTCCACACAATATGACTCAAGGTATGCACCGGGGTTGTCGGTGTCATTGTATTTATCGAATGATGACACTTTCAACTTAGGTGGCAAAGGCACCTCAGCAAACAGACATAAATCAGAGAAATCAGTAGCATGTATCTCAGCTCCCCCTAGCTTCATCAACCTTTTTTAGATATTATCCATTTGTTCTTTTAACAGTTCCGATTCCCTAGATTGTAGAACTGCGGTTGTTCCCCCACTTGGTTGTCGCTCTTCATTTTGAATGGCCTGTGGGTTGGTAAAGGTGGGTTATGGGGGGTAAAATTGGTGAATGCCCCTATGTAGGCCCCACTATTTCAGGCCTCATCCTCCTCATATTGGTTACCCGCATCAATGAATGGGAGAGGAATAAGGTTGTCTTACTGATTCAGCATGGGTTAGACGGGTGCTTGGTTAAGCCATTGTGAGTGAGGAAGCTTTGGTGAGTGGCTTCTGGATTAAGGGGATGGGTGAATTGTGGGTTTTGGGTGGGTACCTAATGAGGCCATTGCATCGGATGGGGAGTGAGTGAATGGGTAAATTTGGGAAGAGTATGTTGGGTGAATGTGGAGAAATGTGGTGGATTTTGGGTGGATGTGGATGGAAAATGGGGGAGACTTTGGGTGATGGTGGATAGGAAATGGGGTGGACTTTGGGTGGTGGTGGATGGAAAAATGGGTGGATTTTTTATGGATGTGGATGGAAAAATGGGTGCACCAAAAAGTCTGGTGACATTGAACCGGGATTGGGTGGGAGGATTGGAGATGGGTATCTCCTCCATGTGCGAATGTGAGGGGGAAGGTGGTGGGGATGAATCTGGGTCATCATAAACCGGACCTACCAAGACATGGTTTGACGGCGGGTTGGGTACGAATTTCTCGGACATGGCCCAAAGGCCTTCTTCTTTCTTCCCCTATCAGATGATGGCGGGGTTTGATGATGCCATTATCATGGCACCACGGGCTCTATTTTTTGTATTTTTGTAAAAAAATATGGTGATTCTTTCTTTGGAGATGAGTTTTGGATCTCCTCTTCTTACTACGCTTTTCTAGGCCTTGGGACTCCCTTTTCTGGTGGCTTTCACACCCATAATGCCTCCCACGGTGAGATCCCGATGCACTTTGGAAGAAATAAAGGAAATCCTTTGTCCTATGTAAAGGCATAGAAATCCACGCGACACCCCGATCTCTCGAAAGAGTCAATAAGAGGGTGACCTCTCTTGACCAGCAAGGGTGTTTTGGGTGTCAAGAGTGTGAGATTTATCAAGAGTATTCAAACAACTAGGCGGGGAGCTCGGGGAATTGTGCTAAAAAGGCCCCAAATCTGGACAACAGAAATTAAGTTGTGCGTACAAAGGATGAACACATGAGCAAATTTCTGAGATTTTAAGCTATGCGTACAATGGATGTTCAAATGAGAAAATTTTCTAAAATTTAAACTATGCGTACAATGGATGTACGCATGAGCAAAGTTTTGGAAATTTTACCTATGCGAACAATGGATATATGTACAACTTAATATATTTTTTTTTTCCAGTTTGCATATCCAAGTTGGGCTGATTTTGGGTTTTTGGAAGCGATGCCTCCGGGGACAGTTTTTCGGGTCCCTCCTCTCCATACCTAAGGGATACAAGTCTATTTTGATACAACTAATGCGCTCCACAAGGTGTTAAGGCTTTGTAAAGTTCGGTCACCCACCCGATATACCTCTGGCGTAAGCACCTTCTCAGCTACTGGATGGGGTGGTTCCTTTCAAGATCATCACCACTAGGGTTGTCGCTCTACCGGGAACCGGGATGGATGTATCACTACCTAAAAATTCCCCCCCTTTGTCAAAGCTACCTGCGAGAATGAATTGATTAAGTCCCTCTTGGTTCACTTTTAAATTTCAATTTTAAGGGAGTTTTCTTTAAGTTCAAAAACGGGTTGTGAGAATCCCATACCGCCTCTACGGTCCGGCATCCACTAATGGAATATGAATCTAAACTATCAAGTAATCGGCCAAATGGCTAAGGTGGTAAAATGACGGAAAATAAAGCTAAATTATCAACTAATCAGCCAAACGGCTAAGGGGAGTAAAGACGAAATCATAAATGCTCAAGTAGGCCCGCCAAACAGCTAAGGCGAGTAAAGACGAAATCGTAGGGGTAAGTAGAAAAAATGCAGAATCGTAAGGGTAAATAATGAGTAAAAATAAAAAATCAACAAAAACACATGTAAAGGGGGCTAACTTCAAGTATAAGTTCTAAAAATATCCCCAGCGGAGTCGCCATCTGTGCAACCGTAGGCTTTCGAGAGTCAGTCGTGACGATGCGCTCAAAAAATAGAGTCACCATCTGGAGCTTTTGGTGTCCCGGGATACCCAAAAATAATATTATAAGCACCGAAGTGCAAAAATATGACTCCGATCTAGTCTACACCAAAGCCTCTATGCAAGGACTTCGGTTATCAATCGGGAAGGTGTTAGGCACCCAAATGACCCGCTTGTAAGCGATCTCTACTATTGCCCAATGGCACTCTGATCTTATTTGAACCCCTCGCAAACACCAAAATTTCGGTTGCATAACAGCTCAAATTCTAGGATAGAAGAAAAACAAAAGAAGGTAGAGGAATAGAGAGGAGAGCTGGAGCTCTTGTGCCCTTTTAATACTGCCATCGGATCTTCGCTTCAATGCTGACTCTGGTGAGCTTCCGAAAGCACAATAGTTTAGAGACGGGTTCTAACTTCTAAGGCTTGGAAGTAGAGGATTGGAATAGGTGGAATGAGAGAAAGCTAGGCTATGATCTCAAGGTTTAGGTATGATGGAGTTAATGGTGAAATGGTGTGAGGGGAATGGGAGCTAGAGGTTGGGCTTAGAAGGCTTGAGGCTTTAAAATGAGGAGCTATTTCTCTATAGTTCTCTCTTAAGGAATTTTTTCAAGTGTCCTAATCAAAGGGGGGGGGGGGGGGGGGGCTCTCTATTTATAGAGTTTGAGTGGATTAGAGGGATACTTAAGAGCTAATTGGGTTAGCAATTAGGTAATCTCTAATATAAGGTGTTCTAGGTTTTTGAAGGGTTAGAAAGGTGGGAATTGCGTTTGATGGTGGATGATAGGGTGAGGGGTTAGATGGCATAAGGGTTATAACTAAACTAGTGAGGGCACTAAGGTCCTAAAGAAATAAACCTCAAACAAATGGATGGTCTACAAGTCAAACCCCAATTTCAAAATCTATCATTTTTGGGGAAAAGTGAAATTTTAAGTTGTGCGTATATTGGTCGTACGCATAGCTTAGGAACAGTGCCTTTGACAGAGCAGAGAAGTTCAGGGCCCATGCTTTTTCTGAAGCAAACAACCAAAATTTGGCTATGTGTACATTGGTTGTACGCATGAACAAATTGGGCAAAAACTACCTATGCGTACATTGGTTGTATGCATAGCTAAATTCCAGCCAGCAATTGCTTATGCGTACATCCAATGTACGCATGAGTAAAATCCTTCAAGTCTGCGCTTTCTTCAAATTGCCATAACTTTTACTGTATAACTCAGAATCAGGAGATTTTTAGCTCGTTGAAAAGCTGGGAACCTCTACTTTCTAATGGCATAGGCTTTAGCTATAGTCATGGTTAGATTTTTAGGCATAGTTCAAGATTTCCAACTACTATCCGAGATCTCTTTCTTCCCAAATCTTTCTTAGGTTTAAATTTAGGGTTTCTTTATTTATTTGGAAAAAGATTGAATAATTTAAGATGGATCGAGAGACACCCACCTTTTGAAGCGTGAATTGATTTCCGCGGTGTTTTGGTTTGACAGAAATCGGATTCGAGTGACGATTTTCCCGAGCCCTTTTTACGAGAATTCTCTTCTTACGTTCGAATCTTCGCAGTGATGAAGATCCTTGATGGGGGAGATTAGGCTTCATAATAGGATGCACAGGTCGCCAATAAGATTGGAACCCGCTGTGTAGTTCCACCTTAAAACCCGATAGTGATGGAGATCTGGCATGGAGGGTGTAGAAGATGGAGTTACACGAGCTTTTACAAAGAAGAGAAAACAGAGAGACAGAGAGACGGCTGTGAGGAAGAATGGTGTATAAAATTATAAATCTCTCTAGGTTTTGTATTTATAAAGAAAAGAAGGAATTAGGGAAAGAGTCTCAAACGGTAGGTTAATCTTTGCTGAAGGAGTAAGAGTCCTTTTAGGATTTTAATTACTTACCAAAAGAAATCCCATGAATACACTACAAAAAATAAGACTATTAGCGGCAGCTATAAAATGCCACTATTAACAAAAATACTACCGCTAATAGTCTTAATAGTTTTTTTGTTAATAGCGGTAATTTTTTGCTGCAAAAAACTGCCGCTAATAGTCGTATTTTTTGCAGTGATATTGGGATTAAAACTTGCCGTAGTTGTTTGAGGTAACACAACTCTTGAAAATTCGGTTACTATTTTTGTGTAGCCCGGATCTTAATTAGGAATTTCTAAATTTATATTATGTGGGTCATGATATGGTGTGTGCTCAAGTACCGAGTCTTGGTGCTCCACCCATCTATTACAATTAAACGGGGTCAAAAAGACCCGAGTCATAACGCATATTATGGGGCATGAACACATTGGTGTAGATGCTCCATATCATTTTTTAGCTATTGATTCACAGTTTTTTTTACTTGCACAAATTTTGAAGTGAAAGTGTGCAAATATGTCCACACTGTTAAATCTAAAGATGATTTAAACATTTGACCCGATTAGGGTTACTGTTTGACCAATCTAGAGGCCTTATAAAATTCAATAAATATTCATGAACATTCACACATTAGTGTATCTATCCCTCTTAAAATTTAAAGAAAGCTAAGAAAGCTAAGAAGGCCCAAATCAATGAAGAAATTGTTGAGGAGGCCCCTGAGACAGAACCTAACCCGATACCTAAGTCTGACCCTGAGCCTAAAATTCCTAAGCCTGAGCCTAACGCTGAAGAGGAACCTGAAGTCCCTGTGAACCTATCTACTCCCAATGAATTTGTGAATGCCTGAGGCCTGATTCCAGAGACAACTGTTGACCTCCCCTATTTTTCTAAGGAAGAGGATTGTAAGGATACTTCGAATTATTTGGTGAAGACAGGCTTGACACCCATGTTGACCCCATTGAATGAAAAATCCTACCCTAGGCTGGTCAAGTTGTGGTATCAGAACATCAGGAAGAAAACAAAGCCTAGGTCAACTGATCCTTATCTGGAGATTTTAATTGATAACTAAGAGATTGCTGTGAACTACAGTGATATAGGGTTGGCTTTAGGGGTCCCATCAGTTTTTGATACAATTTATGGTCTAGTAGAACCTGAGAATGTATCTTTGAAAGCTATGTCCAGACACCTGACTCAAGGTATTGTGGGGTCTGGGGAGTCCTTAATGAGGAGAGATCTACACCCCAGCATGTTGTTCATTGATTCAATTCTGAGGAAGAATATATATGTCAGTGGACATCAGCAAGAGAGGAGAACACCCATAGAGGATGCCCTGTATTTTTTCTCCAAGGGCCAGTTTATGAATGTGTCCAAGCTGGTATTTGATACAATGGTGGAGGTGCATGAGAAGATTAGGAAAGCACAAGCTCTACCAGGGCTACCTTACAGCAGGCTCACCACTGTCTTGCTTAAGAGAGGAAAATTTATGTTTAAAGAGGATGAGCCTGTGGAGAGGGTGAAGCCAAAAGTGTTTGGGGCGAGGGGCTGGTCTACCAGCAGAATCCTAATTCGGAAGTGCAAGAACAAGTCTGCACAGGACCCTGAGATAGAAGCTCCACAAGCAGCCAGCTCAGCTGCTGCACCTGGCACCTCTACTTCAGCCAGTTCAGAGCCTCTCCCTATAGCCACTACTAGCCCAGTACCTCCTCCTGAGATCTCTACATCAGTCACCTCTGAGCCTCTGCTTACATCTGTTAGTCCCAGCTCAGTATCTCCATTTGTACCCTTTGCACCCTTACTCATCCCTTCCACACCTGTGACCTGTGTCCCCTTATTCATTCCTTCCACAGCTGCACTTGTGCCCGTGATTAGCTCCACTGATGCCAGCCTCACCACCCCCTCCCCTGTCATACCTTCCATCTCAGTTTCCATTCCCCCTAACAGCTCAACCACCCTTTCAACCATCACCACATCCACACCTCTGTCAGTTACTCTTCTTACCATAGACCCCATCCCTACCTTACCTCCAGCTAGCCCATCCATATCAGTTGTTGAACCTTTCAGCCCTGCACCTTCCACATCAGCTGATCCATTCACCACTTCTCCACTATCCATACCCTTTGACACTAACCCCACCTTCTCCTTCTCACCTACCCATACCCAAGAGCTGGACCACCTGACTACTGAGGGATATTCATCCCTAATTGACTCCATTGTGGGAGACATTGGGTATGAATATACCCCCCTACCCGACTCCCCACAACCTACCCATTTCCAGTCTACACCCACCCCACCTTTTCATCATGCCCCCACATCTCCCTTCCAATCCATTCACCCCATTCCACCTGTTACCCAAGCCCATATCCTACCTGAGGCCTCCACCCAAATACTTTCCCTTCTTACCACCATCCTTGCCCAGCTTCAATCCAACACAGCTAACCAAGCTGCTATGCCACTTGCCTTTAGGCCATTCAGTCCACCCTCATCCCTTCCACCTCAACCAGCCAACCCCTTCCAATCCCTACCCATACACCCATCCATATTCCCACCTCACCCCTTTCTCCCCAACCCTTAACCCTAGCTTTCACCACACCTATCACTTCAACCCCTAAACCTATTCCAGATATCCCTCCTCTTACCTTTATCAATACTCCCACAGATGTGGACAACCTAATTCTCACCGCCTCCATTTCAACCCAAACTGACCATGAGCCTGAACTTGAAGTCCATCACCCTTTACCCTCATTCTCCACCCCACCCAGTCCATCATCCATCCCTTCTTCCAGTGTTGAGCAGCCCATACTACCTGCCTCTTCCTTTTCCAAACCTCCTTATTTCACCCTCCTCCATGCCATGCAAGATAACCCATACCTTACAAAGGATGTCATTAGAGGCATGACTGACCTCAGGACCTCAATCAGGGTGCCCTATGAAGAGAAGCTCACTCAAATGGAGTTTGATCACAGAGTTGAGTTGCTGAAAATATCAATGGGCTGGAAAAGAATTTTTATTCAATTTCAAGCTCAGAAGAATACAGCAGCAGCAAAGAAAATGAGGGCTAATGTACTCGAGAAAAGGCTACCAAAGAGGTCACCAAGACCACAAGGGAACTGTATGAAAGTCGAGTTCAACTTGCTGAAAAGAAGGTAGAAATACTTGAAAGGAGAGTTGTTGAAATGGCTGCCAGAGAGCCTACACAAGCAGCTGATACTACCCCACTTGCCTCTGCCCCTCCAGCCAGTTCACCTTTGCAGAAAGAAAAAGGAAAAGGAGTCCAAGTCAATACCAGCAGACAATTGAGATGATTAGACATGTACATGTCATTAGTTAGGATGTTTTTGTAAATTCGTTGTGTAGTGATTCTCCCTTGCATTGCACAAATTTTTGGTGTTATAAATGAAATTTTTCTTTAGTACATTTTGTGTGCTTTACTTTATGTCTTTATGTTTGTTTATTTGTGTATTTTAATTGTTTGTTTGTACCTTGTTTGATGCTACTTCTTTGTTTTATTTTGTGTCTGATTTTACCCTGCTGCACATACACTTTCTCTTTAAATCAGTGAGGACACTGCTCCCCATAGGTTTGGAGGTGTGGCAGGGTATGCCAATGGATAGTTAATATTAATGCAGTCATGTTAAACAAAATTTGTGAAAATAAAGTGAAGTCCCACCTGATTTTTGAAAAAGAGGATATTTAAAAACTTTTTAAAACTAAATAGTGTTGTAGCTCTAACATTGTCATGAAACAAATGTCAGGAATTTTCAAAAATTAATACTGAGTGAACTTGAAAAGAGAGAAAATTGTGAGGATACACCCCAGAAATTTGATGGAAGACCATACCCAGTGAGATTTGGGCCTGAATAAAAAATTTCTTTGAAGAATATTTTGGCAATTTTTTTTCTGCTCTGAGGACTGATTGAATTTATCTTGCTCACTAGATGTTAGACAAATCTAAGTTGAAATAGCTTGTCAGCATTCATGACATTGAGGACATGAAGTAAGGCCATCCCTTAGACAGTTTGAGCCTAAAATTTCCCACGTTTGAACTGCCCTTGATACACACCATTTGAGCCTTAAAATCGCAGTTTTTCTTTGATAAAAACCAGAAAGTTTGAACCCAAAACCCCTTGACCTATTTCAATTCATCCTCAATCTGAGAATTCAGGAAATAGAAGGAGAAGTGAGGTTAGAGGAGCAAGGTTAGACATTTGGTTGAAAGAGAAGAAAGCACAATTGGTGGCAGTTGTGGTATTCCAGCCATAAAAAGAAAAAAATGGAGGAAAATAAAATAAATAAAATAAACATGCAAAAAAAAAATAGAAAAGCAAAACAAAAGAGTGAAAAAAAAAAAAAGAGAAGTCACTTCATTGGATACATTGAAAAGAAGATTAGAAATTGATCACTTCAAATCTGGAAATTCAAAGAAAATGAAGCTTATGTTGAATGAAGGTTGTGAAGTTGTAAATCACCTCCCTAATTTACTGATTTCTCAATTTGAAATCCTTTTCCCTTTTGTTCTTTATAAACCTCACCTATAAGCCACATTACAACCCAATAAAAGTCCCTACTGATCTGAAATGGATTGAGCAGTCATGTGGAGATGAGGATTTGTGTAATTTATGGTGAAAAGAGTTAGAGGATTTCATAAATTAGAGCAATGCCTATGCTCATGCTTGCAGTCCTACTTGAGGGCTATAACTGCTCTTGAGCTAAGTGAAAGGATACACCCTTCTATTCTATTTTGTGTGACAACTCTGGTGATCTTTGGGTCTGAAATTAGGTTTGTTAGGGGCATTATTAGTAGTTCTCTTGTGAACTCACATATAAGTTCAATGCTTTAGTCCTACATTTAAAATGTCCATAAACACCCATAGGAATGCTTAAGAAGAATTTAATACATACATTTCTAAAGAATTCACATCAAAAGAGTCAAAACAACTCCGACTCTTTTTCTCGCGCGAGCACCTACCCGAGGTCTGAAACTCGTGCAACCGACTGGATTTTAGTGCACTGGAGCCAGTCACATGAGGCCTCATGCGAGTGAGCCTCTAAGTCACTTAATCCTAGCATGAACAAGTCTCAGAGCCTCACGGGCTTACTTATGCCGTCTGAAGGTTTCTCGTGGGAGCGACCTCTGGAGCTCGGGCTCGCGAGAACCAGAGATGTTTCAGATTCGAGTTTTTTGTCAACTCGATCTTCTTCGTATCTTATCCATACATCTCACACATCACATTAAATACTTAATAACAAACTTTAAATACATTGGGCATTGATTTCTCACCTTTAACTTGACGATTTACTCGTAGATCGGATCGTCTTCTTTGCTCAACAAAAAGGGGTTTCCAAAACCCACTCCAATCTCACCGACCTCCTCGTTCACTACCAAGCCAACGTAATCATAGGTGATCCTTCACACATACATACACCACGCATAAACCTCACTACGATCAAGTGGATCTAATATATGGATTCAAGAAAAACTCCTTTCTCTTTTCTTCAAACCCTTCCTTTCTTTCTCTCTAGATTGAAATCTCATAAGCCAACAAATGGGTCTCATGTGTGAGACCCCTCCCTATCCTAGCAAATGACTTTGTTATCTTGCTAAACACAAGCACATGAGTTGTATGTTACACTTATCCACTAACTCCCTCTTGGTGTGAGACACCTACACACCAAAGTGTGTTAAATTGCATGGGTTCCCTTGTGAACCACACACACCACATTCATGCATATACATCACATGACTTATACGGCTTACTAAATTTGAGATTATTACACATTGAATATTGATTATTGAACGTTGAATATTGAATATCGAATACTGAATATCGAATATCGAGTACCGACTATTGAATATTGGATATTGAATAACGAATATTGAAAATTGGAAATCAAGCCTCCTTTATTGAATGCACTCATCTTAAAATATCTTAACAATTCAAAATTATATTGATCAAGTGAAAAGATGATGCCCTTATTGAAACCGTACCTCATACACTAATCACTGTCCTTACAAATAGGCTCGAAATGAGCAACCCAAATTCAAAAGGATTTGAAATTCTAGTGGAGGTTTGGGTCCAAGATGAAATAATAGGCTCATATTGATCCTTGTTTTGATTGACTAAATGGGTGAAGAGTGCCATGTCCTTGTCTGCGCAACATTGGCAAGTGAAATTGAAACTGGACCATGGTTGGTGTTGGTATCACAACGAATCAATAAAAGATACTAATTAATTCTTTAGGTCTATAAAATAATGATAATTGCAAAACTAATAATGCTTCTTTACTAATGAATTCAAAATAAAAAATAAATCTTCTTTTTTGTTTTTAGGCACTTTAAAATGATTTGTATATAACTAAAGAAGAAAGAATTTTATAATATTGGCATTGTTAGATTGTAACTAATTCAATGATACCAAAGAACCTTCGATATTAATTATTGAAATTGAATACTGATACAACATTGTAGATTGATCAACCGTATTGTATTAATTGGAAATCATTAGTAATGTATGATTGGATATACTGATTTCTAGATTGTCTTTTGTTCTCAATTGTTATGGGAATCACATGATTATGATAATTAAGTTTTATTAATGAGATGTTATGATAAAACATCACTTGGAACGATGGTTAGACTATGTTAGGACTCTATTAAACTTCACCACTTACGGTCCCAAAAATTTCAAAGATAGAGAAGCAGCCACCTAGCCAGAGTTAGATAGAGGAGGTCAGGCAGAAATCCAGGAACCCTAAACGGAGCTAACAATTTTTCTAACACCTTTCATCTAGGAGTTAGCAGCACACATATGGGCGGACAATATTCTTTTATATTGGATTTCTTGTGTTTTTTAAATTTTTCTCTTTTCTACTTTTGTAGAACCAGTTTGTGGCGAATTGTTTTTAACGACCATTGTTCTCGTTGTATATATATTGACTTCTTACCTTTTATTTCAAAGATAACTTTAGCTTACTGATGAGATCCCTATAAGCCTTTTAAAGTTTCTAGTTTCTGCAATTGACATATTTTATTTAAATCTTGACAATGTTAAGGATAACTTTGAATAATTTTTAAAGAATTTTCGAACTTTCCTCATAAATGAATAATTGAATTTTTGAAATAGAATAGGTTAAGATTTCGATGAATATTCCATATTTGAAAAGGAGAAATGTCTATCTAGAGGCATTATGTATTTTCTCGTCACTTAATGAAAATGATATTGACGTACGCACGTGTCTCACAAACTTGGCTCATTGATCGGGACACTCGGCCGCCAGAGTCACGCGGGTGAATGAGACCAGAGGCTGGGGGCGTGACACTTTACACGTGAAACCACATGTTAGAGAGTGTGCATCTTTTATAAGAAGTTGAATTTGATGACCCGAAAGGATCACTTCCCGTTGTCTTTTAGCAATCAAATCCTTGATAAATTAGCGGGTCAAGAATTCTACTAGTTTTGGATGGTTATTCGGGGTACAATCAAGTGTTTGGCTCTTCTTTTGATTAATGCCTCAATAACCTTTCATTGGTACTTAAGCGGTGTGAGGATACCGATTTGGTCTTAAGCGAAAAAGAGTCATTTTTATGGTTCAAGATGAAATTGTCTAGGGGCATATCGTGTCTAATAAGAAATGAGAAGAGATTGTTATAGAGTGCCTAAATGAAGCGGCGGTCCTACGAGAGTTGAGGAGAATGGAACTTGCAGAAGCTTTTAAGGCCACTATTGTACAAATTCCAGTGAAAGTTGCTATAATCGAGGCCATCATTGGCAGATGGTACTCAGGACCAGTCTGGACCAAGGCCCAAGAGCCGGCTACCTCGGGCCCCCAAAATTTTGGGGGCCCCAAATCTGGTTTCAATAGGATTTTGCATTTGAAATTTTTTTTAGAGGGGGGGAGGGGCCATGCAAAGTTGACATGGGCCCCTCACAATGCAACCTACTTGAGCCTGATTGAATGGGGTGGGCCCACTTACACATTAAACAGAAAAAACAAAAACAAAACCCTACCTCTCATTCGCCTCCTATTCTCTCTCTCTCTCTCTCTCTCTCTCTCTCTCTCTCTCTCTCTCGCTAGTCTCTTGGCTCCACACCACCACCACAGACTCACCCTCCATCAGCCTACCCGACCCTTCAATTCATCAGCCCCAACACTCGCCCCCTATTCTCATAATCTCTCTCTCTCTCTCTGCTCTCTAGTCTCTTGGCTCCACACCACCACCACAGCCCCACCCTCCATCAAGCAGCCCAGACCCTTCATTCATCAGCCCCAACACTCGCCCCCTATTCTCATAATCTCTCTCTCTCTTGGCTCCACACCACCATGGAACCATCGCGGCCCAACCCTCCATCGGTCGGCCCCACCCTTCATCAGTCTCAACACGAGAGGGAATATCGCATTCCCGGGCCCCATCTATTGATATGCGCTTTTTCTAAATTTCTTTCGATGTCCGGAAGAAGTGGCCCAATTCGGTCTTAGTGGACTCTGGGTTGATGCGATCCCTGGTTGCAGATATTTATAGACGTTGCAACACGTCATTGATCAAGCTCTGCGGGATGCGGGTTGAATCCTTTACTGAATGTCGTCCGGCCAACTTCAGTAGCTACGGGTTGCCTAGGATTTAACTAGTTTGGTTTCCTATTCATACTAGGAGTCTACTCTAAAAAAGGGGATGGTGGCCTGGCTGTCATCCTTGGCTTAAGTTCTCTTCTTGGCACCAAAGGCATGGACTTTGTATTAAGCTGCACAAGTTATTACTAGTCTATAAAATAAGCTAAACAAGAGTTATTAGTTAGCTTCAAGGTCCAGCAAAGGCTAGGTTAAGAGGTGAAAAGTGGTACTTTTCAGTGAATAACACACCCCCAAACCTAATCTTTGCTAGTCCCCGAGCAAAGTAAAATTTAAACAGCTACTCTAAGAATGTAAATGTCACTTTCGTAGGGAGCACGGATGCATTTAGCTTATGCAGCAAGTCTTTTAAACCCCTAAGTGATCCCTAGTGGAGGAGTGAAGTCTCCTGAGGGTTTTCAGTGAAGATACCCACAAACTTCTTTAATGAAACAGTTAACTAAAGTGTAAAATTGTCAAGTCAGTTGTCAATACACAGAGCATCAGTTCACCTTTGATTCAAAATAAGAGGAATTTAAACAAAGGATATACACAGACATTTAATCATTAAAACTTTTACATGTATGCACACCATTTCCAATTAGCTTACAACAAGAGAAATAACACATGTAGGTCACTATTGAGCTCACCATCAATTCAAAAATTAGGTTTTAGGCAATGCCCAATACATTCACTAACTGACCCAATGCTTACCAGGGCAATCTCTCATAAAGGGCTTTGAGTGTTTTCATTTTCTCACAAGCTCAGCTCAAGAGCAGTTATAGACCCCAAATGGGTCTGCAAGCATGAGCATAGGCAAAGCTCTTAAATTCCAGCATTATTAGCTATTCCTCATCATAGATTGGGCAACTCCTCATCTTCACATAATAGCTCATTCAACTTAGGATCACAAGGTCTTATGAATGGGTTGTAATGTGGCTTATGGGTGTAGGTTATAAAGAATGGAAGGGTAAAAAGGATACAGAATTGAGAAATCAGCAGGTGAAGGAGGTGATTCATGACTTCACCTTCTTTAGTTTAGCACACTTCATTTTCTTTGACATTTTTCAGACTTGAAGTGGCCAACTTCTCCTCTTATTTTTACTTTTTCCAATGAGATTTCCTCTTGACTCCTCTCTCTTCCCTTTCATTATTCTTTTTCTGTTTTTCTTTTGGATAAATTTTTCTTTTCTTTTTGTTTTTATTTTCCAGAAATGTCACCCTCTCCCCAGCTGCTACACTGCTATCTTTCTTTTATGTCTCTTCCCCATTCACCCAATGTTGACCCTAGCTTGTCCATCTTCAACTCCTTCTCCTTTACCTTCTGAATTCTCAGAGTGGGGGTAGGTTTGAATCTGGTCCATAGGTTTAGGTACAAGTACTCAGGTGTATTTTGAAGAAAATTAGAAATCAAGGCTCAAAAGGTGTATGCGCAAGGGCAGTTTACTAGGTTTGGTATGTTTAAGCTCTAACTATCCAAGAGGCCTTGATCCTTTCCTAAATGTCATGGATACTGTCAGCTATTTTAACTTGGAGATGCCTAACTTCTATTGAGAACCTTGACTTAGCCAGTCCTTAGAACAGAAAGGATTGCCTAATACACTCCTCAAAGGAAAGAAAAACAATATTTGTAGGCCAAAATATCACTAGGTATGGTCTTCATTGAACTCTTAGGCATGTCCTTACCTTTTTCTCTCTTTAATGGTTCACTAAGTACTGACAGAAGTGAGTTTTCTTGATGTTCACCTCATGGAAATGTTAAAATTTAAAAGTTTTTAATGCTTAGATGTCTGCAAAAAGTTTTACATTTCCTCATTTTCAGAGTTTCTTAGGTGATTACATCTCTATATCTATCTTACTCACTTGATTCTGCTGCACTTAGGTTAACTATATCATTGGAAAACCTTGTCACACCCCTAAACCTATGAGGAGCAGTGTCCTCACTGATTCAACTATGAAAGGGCATGTGCAGCAGGGAATATACATAAAATCAGACACAAAATAAAGTAAGTAAAAGCATTAAACAAGACACATAGAAACAACCAAAAATAAACTAACAGATATAAAGATAGAAAGTGAACCAAACAAAACATAACAAAAAAAAAAATTATTTATACACAAAAATTTATACAATGTAACGGGAAAGAACTACAGAAAAATAATGCAAAGACATTCTAACTAACTACAGGAACATATCTAGACATCCTAATTATCTGCTAGCTCAGTCTTGACTTGGGGTCCTTTTCCTTTTTCTTTCTTCTTCTCCATTGTAGCAGCAGTTGAACTGGCAGGAGGGGTAGTCTCAGCTGCGTGTGTAGGAACTCTGCCAGTTAGTTCAGCAACTCTTCTTTCAATTATTTTTGCTTTCTTTTTAGCAAGCAGAGTTTGAGTTTCATAGAGTTCCCTGGTGGCCTTTGCGACATCTTTAGAGGCAGCTAACCTTTTCTCTAGGCCATCAGCTCTCAGCTTCTCAGTTGCTGTTGTATGCTTTTCTGCTTCATATTGAATCAAGATTCTATCCCACCCTTTTTATATACCTAGCAGTTGAACTCTGTGATCTAACTCCATTCGACTGATTTTCTCTTCATAGGGCTGTCTGATGGAGGTTCTAATGGTAGTCATGCCTTTAATGACATTCTTTTTGAGGTATGGGTTTTTTTGAATGGCATGAAGGAGAGTGGAGTATGGAGGAATGAAAAAGATGAGGCAGGTAGGATGGGCTGTTCATTACTGAAGGAAGGGCCAGCCAGCAAGGGAGAGGGGATGGATGATGGCATGGGTGGGATGGAAGTAAAGGGAATGGGCTGAGGGAATTCTCATTCAGGCTCAGGTTGGGATTCTGTTTGGGTTGGTGTTGAGGAGGTGGGTATTAAGTCCTCCACATCTGTTGCAGCATCAGAGGTTGCTACAGCAGGTGGGATATCAGGTAGGGGAATAATGGGCAACTGGATAGGGATAGGTTCAAGTTCTGGTTCAGGTTCAAGTTTAAGGTTAGTTTGTGTGGAGGCATTGGTAAATGTAGTTGGAGGGATAATAGGAACAGGTTCAATGGGTGTAGGTGTGGTTACAGCTAGGGTTGAGGGTTGGGTTAAAAGGGACAATGTGGATTGGATGGCTTGTAGGCTAGTATGGATTGATGTCTAGTTTTGGAGGGTAGAGGTCAGGGCGTGAAGGTTGGCCGCAATGGATGATTGGGTTTGGGAGTTGGCCAACACTTGGGTTTGAAGGGAGAGTAATAGGTTAAAGATTTGGGGTTGGAAATCAGGAGTGATGGGTGAAATTGGTTGAAATGGGGAAGTGGGTGCATGAATGGAGGTGGAGGGTTATGGAGATGGAGGTGTGGGGGCAAATTGATGGGGCTATGATGAATTTGGAGGAGGGGGGAAATGTAGAGGGTGAGGGAGTCTGGGAGAGGGGTAAACTCATAGTTGATGTCCCCTATGATAAAGGACATCATGGCTGAGTATCTCTCTTCTGAAAAAGGGATTTGGTCATGGGTATGTGCAAATGGGATGGATTGGCTTAAAGGCTCACAGGTAACAGCTTTAAAGGTGTGGAGGTTTCAATGGGCTGAGAGGGGGTAGCTGAAGAGCTGTGAGGGATTTCAAGGGTGTGAGGCTTAGGGTAAGAGGCTTGGGCTGTTGAGGGTGGTGAGAGGTCAAGGTTGGGTCTTGGATAGTTGTGGTTTCAGGAATTAGGGTGGATTGGGAGATATAGGTGGGTTGGGGCTCTTTGTAGGCTTTGGTTAATCTTCTTTTCATTTTGTAGGTGGTAAGCATAAGTGGGCATGTTGGAGGTATTGGTATGGTCTCATCAAATGTGATATAGATGGATGGGCTTGGTGTGACTGATGTGATGGGTGGGGGTACAGTTAAGGTTGCAATAGGTATGGTGGCTGTGGTAGTTGGTAGAATGGGTTGGGGTGAAGGTAATGGGACCATGGGAGGTTGTGAGGCTGGGGTTGAGGGAGTAATGGCTAGCATGGAAGTTGAAGGGGTGGCTGGTGAGGTAATGGCTTCAAATGTGGAAGTGGTGCTAGCTGGCACACTTGAATGGGCTGCAAGAGAGAGGGCAACAGAGCTTATAGCCATAAAGGCAGCAACAGAAGCAGCATCAACAGCTGCTTCTTAAATTATAGGGGCTGCTGGAGCTAACAGATCTGCCTTCTCCTTCTTCTTCTCAATTAGAGTGCCACTGATCCCTCATTATTTCTTTTCATATTTTCTGGGGGCCAAGGGGATGGTCTTCTCATCCATTTGAAATTGGTATCCCCCAACTTCAGTAAGGCTGTAATGAGCCTGTAGTAGGGACGTGAGTGGGGTTTCTTCTTGGTCTTCACCTTTTCGTGAATATCTTTTATCCCCTCAAAGATCAACTTGACAGAATCCAAGTAGTGATTCATGTGAAAAGAGTAGAGTGCATCCGCAATGGGAGACCTCCTCTCCTGCTCATGGCCAGAGCAATACACATTCTTTTGTAACACCCTATCTATAAATTTAAAGTTCATGTGCAGATCCCTCTTCCTGATTGAGACTCCTGAGGCTGTGACCCCTCCAGTATGCTCCTTAGCTATCTCTGGGATGGTGGCTGTTAAAGGGGGACCCAAACCATACTCAGGGCTATATTTGGCTGATATCCCAAGTATTTCTGCTATTACAGCTTGATTGAAGAGAATTTCAAATTTGTCAATCAACACCAGCAATGTTGGATTCCCATCATCCCTAGTCTTTATTCTGATATTCTGATAAAACAGCTGCACTAATCTAGGGAAGACTAGCTGCAGCGGGGGGCCTCAATAAGGGCAATAGAGTTTCCTTGGTCAAGTACGCAATGAAGGCTAATGTCTCTGGCAGCTCCTCAAAATAAACTTTGTCAAAATTTATTTCAGCCTCCAGCTTAATTGCAGTAACAAATTCAGATGGGACCCTGAGGTACTCAGTATATTCTTCCTCATCAGGGTCAACCTCAGGGATCCCATGGGCCACAGTCTTGCCCTTTTTCAGCTTCTTCATTGATTTTTCAGGGCTGTTGGCAGGTGGGTGATCCCTAGCCCTCTTCTTTAGGGTGAATTTCTTCTTACCACCTTGGGCATCAGAGGCCACACCCTTGCCCTTCTTCACTGGGGCAGATTTCCACTCAGTTGGTTGCTCCATTTGGGGCTCAACCATCTAAGTAGCCATCTCTGAGGTCTCCACTGTGGAGGCCTCTGCAATCCTAATTGATTTTTGAGTTAAGTATTTGGAGAGTTTAATACAGCAGCCAATGCATCAAAAAAATTCGAACCCGTGGCCATGGCTACTCAACTTCTCCAAATTAGGGCTTGCAATTCTCATATTATGCAATGTACACTTTATGGATGGTATTGCACACAAAATCTTCCCTTCTTAACTCTAAATTACTATCCAAATAAAGCGACAGAGAGAGAGCGAGAGATCTTACCAACTTGCAGCTAGGGTTCCACTTCAAATGTTGTACAACGGTTTGAATCCCACTAAACCTAGCTCAAAGTGACCAGGAGGTGATGGGGAGTAAAATGGTAGGAGGAAACTATATAAGGTGGAGTGAATTAAGCTATAGGGAAGAAATAATGGAGAGAGAAGATCGATTTTGCTCAATGAAGGCTAGGGCAAAGAGAGATAGAATGGAGAAATCATAGGGTTTATAGGGCTTATCCCGTGACTCGCGTGGCTGTCTCCAGGTTCTTGCGGAGTAGATTTATTGCGCACTTAACATCCAACCTCGTGAGAAGTTCTATCACAAAGACGAACAGAGCCTCGCGAGGATAGAATTAGAGACTCTATGTGCCTCACGAGGTCATTCGCGGGGCTGAATCTAGGCCTTAGCATGCGAGGTAGTCTTGCATCCCTCGCAGAGCTAGAGTATCAAGGCCTCGTGAGGCTTAAAATCTAAGTCTCAGGCACCTTGCGAGGTAGAAAATCTATGAATTTTTTTCTTCGCGGGGTTCCATATTGCTGCTAAGCTAGAGCCTCGCGAGGCTCACTATCAGGCTTCAGCAGGTGCCCTTTTACTCGTAAAGCTCTCGCGCGATACAAAATCTTCATCAGAACATCACGAGAAAGCTTCAAGTGGCTCGCGAGTGTGTAATTCCTGCCAATTAGCCTCGCAAGAAAACAAAATGTTAACCCTTTGTCTCAGTGTTGCACATTGGCCAATGCATCCATACTGTTATGCACCTCTCCATTGTGCATCAGCACCAAATCCTTCACATGTACTCCATTTCATCATTTTCATTGTGTGCTCATTATCAACATCTATACATCAAAAATGCAGAGTTCTAAAGATAGTCTTTCAAATCAAATTCATGACATTTATTTTGAGAGAACCCCAACTATTAGCAACAGACATAAACATCAAATTCATATGAGAAATATGCACATGTACTCAAAATAGAATATAACAGAATAACATCAAACACACAAGCAAATCATCATCATCCTAAAAGCAGTAATTAAAAATTTTCTAAGCAGCACAAAACAAGAAGGCACATTCAACACATATGATACACATGTTACAAAGTTGTGGATCACTGAGCAGTGGGAGGTTCATGTAGGTGAATGGTCAGAGGAGGCTCAACTAAATTTTCTACACAAATTTTTAGCCTTTGACCATTCACTTTCATGATCTTCCTAGACATAGGATCCAAGATCTCCACAGTACCAGATGAGGAGGCATGAATGATAGTGTAAGGTCCATCCCATCTGGATTTTAACTTCCCTAAAAAAAAATTTAATTTAGAGTTGAAAAGCCAAACCTTAGTACCAGCATTGAAGTCCTTCCTCATTAGCTTCTCGTCAAAGAATGCCTTTGATTTCTCCTTATATATCCTGGCATTTGAATAGGCATCCAGCCTCAGCTCATCAAGCTCTACCAGTTGCAATTGCCTGTGACAACCAGCAGTAGTTAGATCAAATTTTAGTATTTTTATAGCCCAATAGGCTCTATGCTCTAACTCCACTGGTAGGTGGCAGGCCTTGCCAGAAACCAGCCTAAAGGGGGACATGCTAATAGGGGTCTTATAGGCAGTCCTATAAGCCCACAAAGCATCATTCAGCTTTTATGCTCAATCTTTTCTATCAATCCTCACAGTCTTTTCCAAGATATGCTTGATCTCCCTATTAAAATTTCAACTTGCCCACTGGTTTGTGGGTGGTAGAGAGTTGCAATTATGTGGGTAACAGAATATTTTTTGAAGAGGTTCTCAAAAAGCTTGTTACAGAAATGGCTCCCCCCATTCCTAATAATAGCCCTGGGGGTGCCAAATCTTGAGAAGATATTATCCTTCAAAATTTTAAGGACAACTGGGTGGTTAATTGTCCTTGTGGCAATGGCTTCCACCCATTTGGACACATAGTCTACTACCACAAGTATGAAGTTAAAGCCCATAGATGGAGGAAAGGGACCCATAAAATCAATGCCCCAGATGTCAGAGTTCTACCACAAGGATGGGTTGCAATGGCATAGAATCTTTCTTGGAAATGCCCCCCAACCTTTGACATCTCTCACAAGCCTTGTAATGTATGTTTGCATCTCTGAACAAAGAAGGCCAATAAAAGCCACATTGCAGCATTTTTGTTGCAGTCTTTTTGCCACTGAAGTAACCTCCACAGGCTTGCTCATGGCACATAGAAAGAATGTTGTGGAACTCACTTTTAGGTATACATCTCCTAACCACCTGATCCGCACAATGCTTGTAGAGGTATGGATCCTCCCACAAAAAATGTTTGACCTGAGAGAAAAATAAGTCTTTATCCATCTTGGACCAGTGAGGGGGAATCCTCCCAACAGTAAGAAAATTGATAATATGTGCAAACCAGAGCGCACTAGACTGTATGGAAAATAGCTGCTCATCAGGGAACAACTCATTGATAGGTATTGCTACACATTCTTTCAAAATAATTCTAGAGAGGTGGTCAACTACCACATTCTCAACTTCCTTTTTATCTTTGATCTCAAGATCAAACTCCTGTAACAGGAAGATCCATCTGATCAACCTTGGCTTGGCATCCTTCTTAGCCAATAGGTATTTCAAGGCTAAGTGATTAGTGAAAATAATGGTTTTAGACCCAAGCAAGTAGGGTCAAAACTTGTCCAGAGCAAACACAACAGCTAGCAGCTCCTTCTCAATAGTGGTGTAGTTGAGGTGAGCTTCAGCTAGTGATTTGCTGGAATAATAGATCACTGCAGGCAACTTATCTTTCCTCTGTCCTAACAGCACCTATGGCCAAGTCTGATGCATCACACATCAATTCAAAGGGGAGTGAGTAATCTGAGGCCTAGATCACAGGAGCAGTGGTAAGGCAATTTTTCAAGACGTCAAAGGCCTCAAGCACTCAGCAGAGAAGCTAAATGGCACATCCTGACAAAGCAAGTGACACAATGGCTTTGAAATTTTACTGAAGTCCTTAATAAACCTCCTGTAGAATCTAGCATGTCCTAAGAATAATCTGATTTGCTTGACAATCCTGAGTGGGGGCAGGTGTGAAATCAGATCCACTTTAACCTTGTCAACCTCTATTCCTTTGTGGGAGACCACATAGCCCAACACAATTCCTTGTGTTACCATAAAGTGGCTCTTTTCCCAGCTCAAGACCAAATTGGTCTCCTCATATTTTTGTAAAACCAAGTCAAGGTGACTCAAGCACTGGCTAAAGTTGTCCCCATAAACTGAGAAATCATCCATGAAGATTTCTAGGAACTTGTCAATCATATCAGAAAAAATTGCATACATGCACCTCTGAAATGTGGCTGGGACATTGCACAGTCCAAAAGGCATCCTTCTGTAAGCAAAGGTGCCAAAGGGACATGTACAAGTAATTTTTTCTTGATCTTGAGGAAACACAAGGATTTAGTTATATCCTGAGTATCCATCAAGAAAGCAGTAAAATGCCTTCCCAGCCAGCTTATCTAGGATTTGGTCAATAAAAGGGAGGGGAAAGTTGTCTTTCCTGGTTTTGGAGTTGAGTTTCCTGTAATCAATGTAAACTCTCCAGCCAGTAGTCTCCCTGGCTGGCATCAACTCCCCAGAATCAATAGTAATAACTATTATGCCTACCTTTTAAGGTACCACCTGGATAGGTGACATCCATTCTGAATCTGAAATGGGATAAATCACCCCTGCATCCAACTGTTTTACTATCTCCTTGAGGATCACCTCTTGCATGTGAGGATTAAGTTTCCTCTGCATCTCCCTTGAGGGTTTTACACCCTCATCCAGGCGAATTCTCTGCATGCAAACTGAGGCATCAATGCTTCAAAGATCAACTATTGTCCACCCCATTGCTTTTTTGTGCTTTTTGAGAACACTCAATAATTCCTCCTCTTGCTCACTAGTGAGAGAGGGGGAGATAATCACTGGAAGCTTATTGTTCTGCCCCAAGAAAGCATATTTTAATGTGGCTGGGAGCTATTTTAGCTCTAGCTCAGGGGGACTTTCTATGGAAGGCAACAAAGGTGCCTTCGTAGTTTGAGGAAGGGGCAGTAATGTAGGTTTCCAGCTGAAATGTTGCACTAAGCCCACAGAAGACTCTATTTTTGTGTTGTCTTCTATCATGAGAACTTGGGCATCTTTCTCAACCAAACTCTAAAAATTTTCCAGGTCATCAGCAACATTATCCCAATCTAGCAAATTGGATAATTTTTCTTTCACAAGGCCATCTAGTACATCTATTACACAGCAGTCCTCAATGTCCATCTGAGGTTGTCTGGCAGTATTGTACATATTTAATTGGGCCTTCATGTTCCCAAAGGTCACCTCCATTACCCCTGACCAGCATTGTATGCAAGCATTTGCAGTGGCCAAGAATGACCTTCCAAGGATGACAGGAATTGGAGATTTACTTTTGTAAGGGTCCATGTCCAAAACAATGAAATCAGCAGGATAGTAGAACTTGTCCACCCCCACCAAAACATCCTCCACCACACCCACAGGTCTCCTCTCAGACCTATCAGCCAGTTGGAGCACAACCCGATATGGATTTCAGCTCCCCGAAGCCTAGCTCCTCATACACAGAATATGGGAGCAAGTTCACACTGGCTCCTAAGTCCAAGAGGGCTTTACCAATGGTGTAGTTTTCAATTATGCAGGGGCTAGTAGGTACCCTTGGGTCCTATAATTTCTCAGGTGTGGCAATTGACAGAACTAACTCAACATGCTCAACAGTAAAAGCCTTTTTGGACAACTGCACCCTTGCTTTTCTTTTCTGTGTGCAGAGGTCCTTCAAGAATTTAGCATAGGCAGGGACCTATTTTATGGCATCAAGCAAGGACAAATTGATCTTGACCGCCTTGAAGGCCTCCATCATTTCCTCCATCTGAGCATTTCTCTTATCAAAAGGAGATGGGCCAACTAATACATAAGGAAATGGCAGTTGTGGGACTGCTAGTGCCACAGTTACATGCCTAACTACATCATGGTCAAATTTTTATTTTTTTCTTTTTTTTTCCTTTATTGTTTATTGTTGGGGCTCAACATCAGCCCCTTTATTTTGCCCTTATTGATCCACAGCACAGGATGACTTCTTTGGTTCTTCACCACTCACATTCTTTTCATTTTCACTCTCTATGTCCTCCTCAGTTGCTCTGCCCACTAAATTATCAACCACTCCTCAGAGTAGTGATTGCATTAGCCTCCTCATGGGTAGAGGATACTTCTTCAATCATGTACTGCCCTTTAGGGTTAGCCAAGAGCTGACTAGGCAACCTACCCTCCTCTCTTTTATTCAAAGCATTACAGATTTGACCTAGCTGGTCCTCTATTTTTTTAATGTTTTGCCCATGAGAGTTCACAGTTTGAACTAAGTTCCCCAAATTCTGCATAGATGTCAGCATTTGCTCTTCAAAGGAAGAGGATCTGGGCTGTTGTAGGGGCAAGACCAACTGATTGGGCTGTGGGACTGGCAACTGAAAATTCTGTCTTGGTGGGTATCCTTGATTAAATTGGTGTTGAGGTCTGTATGGAGCTGCCACCTGCTGCTAGGGCTGAGGGTATGTATCTTGTCTCCACCTCAAATTTGGGTGGTTTCTCCATGTGTACCCAGCAGGTTGCTGCCCATATACTTGGGCATCATTGGCATGCTCCATAACTAAATCAGGGAATTGGTTGGCTGATGGACAATCTTGGAGTAAATGTGTGGGAGATTGGCATATCAGACATGTCTCCTCCACCTGTGCAACCATCCTATGCTGCATCACATTCATCAATTTGTTAAACTTTAAGCTCAGATTTTCCACCTTCCTTTTCAACTCACTTTACACCTTAACTTCATACATTCCACCTCTAGGGGTGGACTCTTTCACCAATTTAGCAGGGGTCTAACTGTCATTGCGAGACAATGACTCCTGCTGCATGAAATTTTTCCCTATGGTATCAAACAGCTCCCAAGCCTCATCAGCTGTCTTGTGGAAGTAACTACCACCACATGAGGCATCCACCATATCTCTAATCTTGGAATTAATTCCCTAGTAAAAGACTTGCACCAATTTTCACTGTGAAATTTGATGGTGGGGGCATTGTTTGAACATCTCTTAAAATCTCTCCCATGCCTCACAAAAATCCTCAGTTGAGGACTGAGTAAATGAGAAAATGTTTGTCCTCATCGGACTGGTTTTATTCATAAGAAAAAATTTAACCATAAATTGGCTTTGGAGGTCACTCCATGTTTGAATGATATTGGCTGGGAGCTTAGAGAACCAGGTGCTGGCTTTGTCCTTTAGGAAAAAAAGAAAAAGACTCAGTTTGGTGGCTTTAGGTCCCAGACCAGCAATATTGAAAGTGATGCAAAGTGCTAAAATTTGGTCAATGTGTTTGTAAGGATCTTCCTTAGAGCCCATGGAAAGATGGTAGCATATTAATGGTGGAGGACTTGATTTCATAGTTTCCCTCAACTGAAGGGAATTGTATGCAAAAGGAATATGTGTAATCCCCAGGTGTATTGTATTCATTCAGGGCTCTTTGCCTCTCAGCCATGACAGCTGGCTCAGTTTCAACAGTAGGGCCTTGTGTGGTGTTTCTTGGTCTAAGGACCCTTTCAACCTCAGGATTTGAAGGTTCCACCTCAGAGTTAAGGAACCTTCTTCCAAGCATGCACACACAAATTCAGCAGGTAAAGAAAATGCTCACAGCACAAAAAAAAAAATTCAAACCAAATTAACAACTAAAAAGATTTATACTAAACTAATAATAGAAAATTTAACATTAAGGGACTGAGTTTGAGGGTAAAAAAAGTGAAAACAGAGCTAACTAAACTCCAACTGCAGCTCTAGCTTTTTCCTACCGCTGTTGTCCAATTCTGTAAAATTCAATAAAAAAAAATTAGTGGTACTTTTTATTCTCTTTAAGGCACAACTACAAAAAATTTTCTAAACTATAATATAATACAACTCAGGTCTACTACAAGGATCAATATCTCCGGCAGCGGTGCCAAAAACTTGTTGGTTTATTACCCAGGTGCTTTTTGAAGTTATTAAAGTGATGAGATGGTAAAATCAAAATGCAAGAGTGGAGTGAAATGATTATGAAAACACCAACCCAAAGTACACACAGCCTGTAAGATACAGGGCTATTGTAGCAAGTTTTAAGTAAGTAAGAGTTTGTCCCACAGAGAAATTGATCTAGAACCCAAAATGGGCTATAAAAGTAGGTCTCCAGATCTGGCTACAGATCTGGCAATCCTAAAGAAAGGAAGTTGGGTGTCATAACTATACTAAATTGTGAACTAAAAAGAAAAGAAATAAAGTGCAGTCCTATCCTAAGAAAGGGTTATGAAGAAAAAGGTGGTGGTGTATTAAAATAAAGATAAAATGGTGGGAAGTAAACTACTAGGCCAAATTCATATCAGTTTTGTAACTCAGATCTAGATCTGCTTCTGTAGGAATCCTTGCTGATGTGCTATCAAAAACCTCAGCAAGGAAGAAGAATCCAACTCACTCTTGTGATTCAGCCTGGTCCCTTAAGGCTATAACCTGTCCACTTTAATGGTCACAGACTATCCAATAGGGAGGATTAAAGCACAAGAAGAAAATCAGAAAACCAATCTGATCAAGTGGAGTAGATTGATCTTAAGGCTAGAACCTGTTCACCTTAATGGTCACAGATTATCCAAAAGATGTCCTCCACCCAACTGATCAAATCTGAATATTAAAACTATTACAGACACTATATTTGCCAGGCTACAAGCTCCCCGGATCTATTACAGATCTAGCAAGCATTCATAGGAATTTGAACCCAGAAGGGACTTAAATGCAGCTGATCATTTCTACTAAAGGCCTGTAATGACTCAGCCCTCAAGTCTACAATCACTACAAAAAAAGTCAGATCTAATATATGATATTGGTCAAGTAACACAGAGGGGAGCCAGTTCCTGTAACAACCTCTCACCTAGTTACAAGCTCAAGTGCAGAGGAGAAGAATCCTTCTCAGATCTGGACTTAGAATCACCCTAGGGCTATAGTCTATCCACTTGAATGGTCACAGGATATCCACAGAGGTTATCCTCACCACAGAGGTCTGAGAAGGAACATGTAAACTGCTGCTGTCACCATGGTCCCAAGGCTACAAGCTCAAGCTTCCATGGGCCTTTCAATCAGCCCAAATCCTAAATGCATGTTATAGCCTGAACAAAACTATGGTCAAATAGGAAAATAATCAATTCAATGAACATTTAAAGTACAAATTCCATCGATCAACATTACCTACAATGCAATTTCTCAAGACAGCAGCCTTGTGCACAACTGCTCAACCAAAGATCCCAAAGATTATATGGCCCATTACAAAACTAAATAAAACTACACCTAACTGCTTATAAAAGATTTAGCCAGCAAGTGTTGGGCTAAGAGAGAAGAAAAATGGGAAAAAGAAATGATCAAACCCTAACCTTAGCCTACTCGAGCTCACAGCCTACAAAGGTTGATGGAGAGATCCTATTCTAAGTTACAAGTACAGCTTATATACTCAGTCCCTAATGCCCTGGCTCAGAGAAGAGTAACCCCTAATTTTTTTAGCAGATGTGACACTGTTACAACCCTTGGATGCCTTGGGATGTATGCATCAAGATCAGGGCCTCGAGATGTGTGCCCTGGACCTGGGAAAATACCTAAAAGGTCCCTGGAGTTAAGACTGAGAAGTGGATAGCCCGAGCTTCACGGGGCTGGCTTTGGCTCATTAATTCACTCGCGCAGTAGCTGCATGCCTCGTGAGGTAGGAATTTGGCTTGGGAGGTTGTTCACTAGCGCAGGTAGGCTTTGGATTGTCGCGCAACTACTCTGCCTTGCAATGTTGTCGCGAGGATGAGTTGCACTGCTTGGCTTGCTCGCACAGCAGAGCTCTAAAAGTTCCTCTCACGAGGGTGTCTTCTGCATATCAATTCTGTCGTGCAGTTGCTTTTTTTTTCTCTTTAGTTTCTTCGCGTAACTTGCAGAGTCCTCATGGGGTAAGAATTAGCTTGGAAGGTTTGTTCACTCGCGTAGGTGGGCTTTGCATTATCTCACGGCTGCTCTAGCTTTGAATGCACTCGCATAGTAGGGCTTCAGAATTTTCTGTCGCAAGGTACTCACACAGATGCCTTTACAACTCACTCGATACAGGGTTAAACTTCTAGGCGCACGAGAGCTGCGCAAGAGAACTTCTGGAGATCTCTCTCCTTCATAACCACGCGAGAACTTCGCGAGGTCTTTAAGCGCTAATTGTAGCTGAAGTGCGCGAAGGACTGCTCTGTGATAATCCCTTCACTGAGTTGCGCGACTTCTTCACGAGCTCTAGTGTGCTGCATGTGACATCGGCGTGAGAAGACTTTACTAGTGAATTCGAACAGCGCGAGGCAGCACCTCAACTATGTGAGATATGTCATTTGTTCCTCTGCTACTATGCACATGCTTCTGGTGCAGCTTCCTCCACTCTCATCTATACTTCTTTCATCTATTAGACTTCCTTAGTCCATCATGACATGCAAAATAGTCACCATGGTGTATACCACCATAGTGCTCCATCAATCTCTGGTTCAGCTGCCATCCTTGGCTTGAGTTCTCTCTTCTTGGCACCAAAGGCATGGACTTTGTGTTAAGCTACACAAGTTATTACTAGTCTATAAAACAAGCTAAATAAGAGTTATTAGTCAGCTTCAAGGTCCAGCAGAGGCTAGGTTAAGAGATAAAAAGTGGTACTTTTCAGTGAATAACAGAGGATTGACCCTGTTCTTGGGTACCCTCCATAAGCTCCCTTAGGCAAATAGGGGTAACTAAGGCTAAAAAAAGCAGAGAGGGCTAGGGACCTAATTGGCTATAGGCTAAGAATTTGGGGAGGGGTTTCCTAAGGATCTAAGGCTAAACGCTCCCTTCTTCAATACTCCTTCAAGGCTAGTGGGCCAGCCCCACTAGTTGACTGCCTGGAGCTTCTAGGGAAGAGTCTGCAATTCTAGAAGTCTAGAAAGCAACTCAACTGCTTTCTTTGAAAGCCCTAGAGAGAACCTCGAATTTTCTCAAAGGGAGAAGCTTGAGAAAGAGAAGAAAAAATAGTAAAATTTGTCTATTTGGCCGTGGGGTAGGGTTTTTTTATAGGTAGTGGGCTGATTGCACGCATACGGCCATGTGCGCAATTGACCAATTACATGCATAGCGGCATGCGTGGAATTGAATTTCGCGTAGGTTCTATGCATGCAATTCCCTGGGAGTCGGTCACCCACTGGGTAAATGATCGGCTGACTGGTTCAATCGAGTGTCCTAGTTCCACTATGCCTGGAACTAATTCCGCGCATGAAACAATGCGGAGAATTCAATTATGCGCGTGGACACATGTACGTAATTGAGGAGTTCGGGCGATCTGGGAAGTTAGAGTTCCAGTCCATGTCTAGACCAATCAGATTCTACGTGTTAAGGTATGCGCGGAATACAGAACTTAGGGCGGTGCACAGAAGCTTGTGCCTAGTCTAAGTCGGACTAATTATGCACAATTGACCTTGCATGCGATTTAATTGCGTGTGTAGTTACATGCACATAATTCGGGGGCTTCCGGGCCTTATTGGGTCCGGGCTTCTAAGCTGATATTTCAGCTCATATCTCAACCATATACTACGTGCTTAGTATATAATCCTCATATTTATGGTTTTAATACTTCTGGAGAGGGTTAGTCCCTTTCCGAGAGTTATGGGCATCGTCAAAGGTTGACTAAACGGGTTTGTATATTTCGAGAAGGCGAAAAGGGGGTGTCTACACCACCCTCTTCGGCTCTTTCACAAACCAATCCCATATTAGGGTTTTTATGGTTTTGAGGTATTCTCTCTCTCTCTTAGTCTTAGTTTCTTTCTATGATTCTATCTCTTTGTCTCTCTTGATGATTGTTCATTTAATATTTGTAATTGATAATAAAAAATTAGCAAAGCCCCACAATGATTGAATTTATTTAATTAAATATTAATTTAATTTTTATCTTATTATTTAGTAATTAGAGTTTTTTAAGGGGGTGTAGCAATGAAACATCCTTGATGGCTAATTGCTTGATCCTTGATAGCATCATTAGCATGGACGGATGGACCTTTACTTCAATGGAAGAAAAGGTTCATTTTCCTATTTTTGATTTCATATGGAGGAGGGATCAAATGAAACTATATCTATGGTTATGGGTCATCTCTGATAATAAAGCAAGAATAATTTATTTGGTCATTGCTAATTACAACTCGCTTATTTAATCTAGATTTCTTGGTTTTTAAATGATATCTTGATTGGGTGATCTTCAAACCTTACTTTAGGGTTGTGCATTTTTTGGGCCGAATCGAATCAGGTTGGTTCAGTTCAACAATTGAGCGGTTTGGTTTGGTTTGAACATTTAGAAACCAATTAGAACCAATTTGGTTTGTGGTTTTGGTCCAAAACCGACCAAACCGAACCGAATACACCCCTACCTTACTTTAATGATTAAGAATTTTAGGAGAAATTTTGTGAGCATTAATATTAATTAGCATTTTATGATATTTAGGCGGAGCCATTATCCCTTTTGTCAAAAGGCCGTATTACTTTCGGTAGCTCTAATTGCACCGACGCGTTCTCTGAAAGCACCTATCTCAGAGACCCCCTTAAAACCCATTGATTGTGTTGGATCAAACGATGGTGATCATGTTTCAGCTTGATCTTCCACACAAGTGATCTCGAGACCATGTCTCACCTATCAGACAATCAGTTTTTTATTCCACATATCACAGATCCCCAAACAGTGCACCTTATGTGCAATGGCACACATCATGCTCACACTTGTATCTGAAATGATTCTTGTAGAGATTACATGGTGTGAAGCTGCAAGCCATGATCTCTATGACTGCTGCGAATATCAAGCAATATTTCACAGCTCTATTAAATTTACATTATATTATCGATTTTGGGCTGAGTTTTTTTTATAAGGTTTCTCTTTCAATCAATTGCAAGTTTCTTCAACGAGATCTTGTCCCTACACTACAAAAAAAAAGACTATTAGCAGCATTTTTTTAACAAAAAACTACTGCTATTAGTCCTGTCACTACCAAAAACTGCAGCTATTAGTCTTCCCGCCACCAAAAATTGCCTTAATAATAAGTGCCGCTAAAACACCTTATTTTTATAGGCTATTAAGTCTACATTGAAAATCTTTTTCTTTATATTTTTGTAAGGTTTCTCTTTCAATCAATTTTGTTGCCTTTCTAAGCCAGCTCGCCCAACCGTTGCAAATGGGAGAGAACCGAACCGCGGACCGGTTCGATCCTGGTCAAAACTGGATATTAGACTACAAAACAAGTAATTTGAGAAAGTAAACAAAATTGACCCTCTCCTCAAAATCAGTGAGGCTATGTGATCATCATGAGATCACTGATGATAAAGACCCTCGGACCTGAACGTTTTAGTTGGACCTGAAGTTTGATCATCTTGAGGGCTACTAAACCTTTAAGCTTAAAGAGGACTTTTAGTAAGAAATTGGGTCTGTGTGGCACAAACCCATAAGACCCAAAGCTGTAAATGGACCCTTAGAAGCAACCAATATTGGGATGTCCTCTCTAAACCTGATCTGATGGTGTGATGGTGTGTGCCATTATTAGATGCACACCCAACAACTTATTTGATACTTGAAATAATTTGATTGATCATATAGTTGGAATTTGAATTGAAATAACTGAACTGGTCCTTGAAACTGAATTAAACTGATCTTTGAAATTGAATTAGATTGATTGAATTGGTACTTAGAAATTGAATTAAGTTGATTACGCTAATTGAGTTGATGTTAGAGATTTAATAGAATTGAAATGATTGATATTTGATATTGAAGTAAACATGATCGAAATAATCAGATTGATATCGAAATTGATTCAAATGGAATTATTTGGTCATCGAACTTAAATCTACTTAAAAATCAATGATATTGAAAACTAAATAAATATTCCGATATGATTGAAAATTGAACATTAAATGCTGAATATTGAATAATGAAAATAAGACCTCACTTCATTGGATTTTCTTGTCTTAATAAGCCTTAGCAATTGATACTAAATTAATCGAGTGAAAAGATGATACGCTGACTAATGTTGAACCTCATACGACTAGTCATACATTGATCTTATGTACTTACGGATGGGCTTGAAATGAGCAACCCAAATTCAGATTAGGTTGGAAATGGCAGTGGAGGATTGGGTCCAGGGTAGACTAACAGAGTTATGTTGATGGACGATTTAGTTAAAAAGGCCCTGTGTCATTTTTTATCACCTGATAGTCGGGTGGCATTATTTATAACTTAGGAGCACCCCAACACCCTTTGAACGGACATCCAAGCATTTTGCGCAGGGGATAGAAAAGGTATAATATTTTTTTTACCCTTAATACTTTCTCTCTCCTCTGTTTTCATCTCTATTGCAAATCTTTAAGGGCGAAGAGCCACGAAAGAATCAGAGAGCATGTGGAGATCTTTAAGAGAAGGAATCTGTATTCAATAAAAATTAATAAATGATCATTGCTAACTAAAGGAACCCACCATTTATGATCAGGGGATTTGAACCACCTTCCACTTTCTCTCTCCTCTCTCTCTCCTCTTTCTCTCCTCTTTCTCTATTGAACGACTCATGAAATCGATATGAAGTTTGGGCAACAAAGCCCATCTTGTTAGAGAGAGAAACTGCTGTTAGAGAGAGAGGGTTAGTTTTCTTCTCCAGTAAACGAATCGTTTGCGTCAAAAACACCTGAAAATCATTGGGAATATGAGATGGCTAGACCTCAACCGCCGTTGGATCATCATCAAACGATCGACCCAGGTTCACCCAGGTTCACGATCGTCGGAGAAGATGAACCCTATTCTTCTTAATTTCTTTTGGAGAAGATGAACCAGAGGCCGGAGGTTTGGAGAAGACGAACCAGAGGGTGGCAGTTTTCGGTCGTCGGCACAAGGGGTGGGGAGCAAATGAGTAATCCAACATCCACGCTCCACGGTTCGTGGATGCTAAACGGCGGTGTAAACCCATATTAAAGCCGTATTGGGGCGCTCTCAGGTAATTAAAAAAAATATATCGGATTCCGTGATAAAATACCTGGGGTGGCGTGCTTAAGTACTTTTCTCTATATTGATCATTGTCTTAATTGACTAAATGGGTGAAACATGTCGTGTCATTATCTGCACAACATTGGCAATCGAAATTGAAACTGGACCATGATTCATATTGGTATCGCACCAAAAGTTTCAAAGATACTAATTAAGTCATTAGGAAATTTAATGGGACATCATTATTAAATTAAGATTTTTATGTTTTAATACAGTTTGAAATGATTGGTATATAACTAAGAATGAGAGAATTTGATGGCATTAACATTATTAAATTATAAACTTGTCGTCAATATCGAAGAATCTTCTGAAATTGATTAATAAGATTGATTGGTTGATATTGCATCATAAATGGATAAACTATTATCTTAGAAAGTATTGTCAGCATGAAATTAGTATTGGTGCATACACACTGCTTATTAGATAGTCTTTGCCCATATTGTTACTGAAACAACATGATTAAGATATTTGATTACTATTGATGAGTTATGATAATAAAGCTGTAAAATTTAAATTAAAACAATATTAGACCTATGATAGGGCATTATTAAGTTTCACCGCTTATAATCCTTTTATAACCCAAAAATTTAAGAGACAATGGCGTCAATAGGTGGTACAGAGATCCAAAAATTTTGAAAGGAATTGATAGTTTGCCAACTCTTTTTTGCTACGAGTACCAGCATCATGTCGGCGAACCACATGATATTTTACACTAAATTTCTTTTATATTTTGTGAGTTTTTATACTTTTGTACAATCAGTTTGTGGTTAGACTATTTTAAACGGCCATTGGTTCTGTTTTGTAAATATTGAACAGCGTACCTCTTTCCTTTTATGATGTATGGTTTGTTTTAGTTTACAGATGAAAAATTTTAATTAATCAATAATCCAAGTGTCCTTATCGAACCTCTATAAAACTAAAGATGATTTGATAATCTTAAAAGATTCTTGAATTTCCCTTAAAAAGGAATAATCAATTTCGAAAATGAATAAGTTAAAATTTGGCAATTAAAAAGGAGAATTGTCCATAAAGAGGCATTACATATTTTCTCCCTCACTTAACGAAATAAATATGGAGGCATGTGTTCCGCATGTCTGGGTCGTGAACCGGGACGCTAGACACTAGAGTTGTGTGGTGTACCAAGTCAGGGGCGGGGGGCGTGGCACACGTTGACTTGATACTCAGCTCACTTTTAGAAATGTGTACCGTCCGATAGTTTGTCATGACCTACTGATCTTTAGTGGAAATGACGCGGATAAAAGCCTATCTCTATCATATGAGAAATACAGTCAAAATGATGGGATAAAAACTCTCTCTATCGTATGTGTAAATGCAGTCTAAAATTAACCACTACAATGAAAATATCATATATTATTAATTTAGGTAGCCTTTTACCACGTTAAATTAGACGATAGAGGTGGCATTTTGAACCATAGATATTTAGATCACGTGGCATTAAATTGAACCATAGATATTAAGAACAAGTGGCAAATGGCAACCCGAGTACCTAGAGCGGGTCGACTACTTAAATAACATATCTCTTAAACGCTGACGGTCAAGAGAATCATTCTGTTTTACCTGAAAATTACCAAAATGAACTTCGTTTCATTTTTAATGAGGATAAAACCCAGTAAAATTCTAATGCTTACTAAAGAAAGAGATAAGAAGATGACAAAATAGAAATAGTAACATTTATTATATTTTCCTTTAATGAATACAAAAGGGTTAGAGTTCTCTTTTTATACTACACTAAGTAGTGACAATATGGGTTAGTGGATACATGGGTAAGTGGATAGTTACGTAGAAGTGGAAATGAACATGGGTAAGTGGATAGTTATCTAGACATGGGTAAGTAGATAGTTATGTAGAAGTAGGAATGAACATGAGTAAGTGGATAGTTATCTAGAAGTGAGAATGATACGGTGTTGAGCGCTTATTACCCCCCATCAAGATGATAGGCATTCTTTGATCATCAGCTTGTCTTTGAGATAAGCAAACCGAGGAGATGACAGAGGTTTGGTGAATATATCAGCAATCTGATCGACGGAAGATGTGAAAAACTTGAAGTTCATCGTTGATTACCTTTTCGCGGATGAAGTGATAATCAACCTCAATATGCTTGGTGCGGGCGTGAAATACGGGATTTAAGGCCAAAGCTATTGCAGAAATGTTGTCACACCAGATGATTGGCTTCGATCGTTTAGGAATGTGTAGGTCCTGAAGTAACTGTTTTAGCTATGATACCTCAACTGCAGTATGGGCCAATGCACGGTATTCGGCTTCGGTTGATGAGCGAGCAACGATGGGTTGCTTCTTTACGCACCACGAAATAATGTTTTGTCCTAAGAAGAGATAAAATCCGGTAGTAGATCGTCGATCTATAATGTTGCCTGCCCAATCGGCATCTGAGTAGGCTATAATATCCAAAGAACCAAGTGTGAAAGTCAAGCCATAATTGATTGAACCTTTGATAAACCATAGAATCCTTTTGACCTCACAAAAATGCTTATTAAGAGGCTTATGTATATATTGACACACTTTATTTACCCCGCAAATGATATATCTGGACGAGTAATCGTGAGGTATTATAGAGCTCCAATCAAGCTGCGATACAAGGTAACATCAGAGAATTCTTTGTCTCCATTCGGGTAGGTGGATGGCTTTGTGGAGAGTAGGCTTTTGTATGGTTTGCAATCAGTCATGGAGACCCGAGCTAGGATTTCATGAGCATATTTGGTTTGTGTAAGGTTGACCGATGTTACAATTTTTATAACCTCAACGCCGAGAAAATAGTTGAGAAGCCCCAAATGTTTGATACAAAATTGTTGACCAAGAGTGCGTACAAATTTTGTGATGTAAGTGTTGTCGCTGCCGGTGACCAAAATATCATTCACATAAACAAGTACAATAGTTATGCGACATGCACTGTATTGTACGAATAAGGAGTTATCGGCAGTATTAGATTGGAAGCCTTGGCCGACTAAAAATTTTGACAACATTGAAAATCAAGCGCGTGGAGCTTGTTTCAAGCCGTAAATGACTTTGCGAAGCTTGCAAACGTGTTTCGGAAAGGAGGGATCCTCAAATCCAGGTGGTTGACACATGTAAATGTCATCTTCTAAATGTCTATGGAGAAAAGCATTAGACACATCTAATTGTCTAATTGCCCAATTGTAATGAATAGCCATTGAAATTATAACACGAATTGTTGGATGTTTGGCAACAGGGCTAAATGTTTCTGTGTAATCAAGGCCATATTCTTGATCATAGCCTTTGGCGACGAGTCGGGCCTTGTGTCGCGCTATGGTACCATCTACATGAGTTTTAATTTTAAAAATCCATTACCACCTAATAATTTTTCTATTATAAGGCATTGGAACTAAGGTCCACGTGCCCTGTTTAAGGAGGGCATTGAATTCATCAGACATAGCGGGTATGGAGAGAAAGTATCTGTTTCTTCTTAAACCACCCTTATTTGAACCGGGTTTGTATTGGATGAGTATTATTGATTGTAAGGGTAGAATGAGAGTGTTGATCAGGGAATGTACTAATAGAGGACGGGATGGGAGTAGGAGGTAATTGATTAGTGTTTTGTGGGGAAATTGGTGGAATGATGTGGACCGGTGTAGTATAGGGGTTGATGGTAGTAGGTGATGTAGAGTGAGATATTGATAAATGGTTAGGAGTGGAAGTAGCTAGTGGGGAGATTGTTTGGACGGGTGTTGAAGCAAGTGGCGTATTTATAGCAATGGGACAACTTGTGAAGCCTGGAGATGTTGGGTACAGGTCTTTGAAAGGGAAGGATTTTTCAAGGAAGTTAACATATCTCGAAATGTATACTTTACCTGTAATAATATCAAAACATCGGTAGCCTTTGTGTTCAGAGGAGTAACCAAGAAAGCAACATTGAGTAGACCGGGGTTCTAATTTATGAACAGAGTAGAGTTTCAACCAAGGATAACAACAGCAGCCAAATATCCTTAGAATTGAAAACTCTGGAGCAGCATTGTAAAGTTTTTCATATGGAGTTTTATTGTCAATGGTGTTGCTGGGCAATCGATTAATGAGGAAAACAGCGGTGCATAGGGCATCCAACCAATATGTGGAAGGCATAGATGCGGTGTGCATTAGAGTAATAGTGGTTTCTATGAGATGTCGGTGCGGCGTATGTGGGCATGATTTTTTATGGATGATGCCATTAGTAGTGCATAGATGGAGTATTTGTTTATTAACAAATTCTCCCCCATTGTCACTCTGAAAAACTTTTATTTTGCGAGAAAATTGATTTTCAACTAAATTTTTAAAATGAATAAAATACTGGTAAACATCTAATTTTATTTGAGATGATATAACCAACAATATCGAGAAAAATCATTAATGTAGATAACATAATATTTATATCTTCGAAAAGAAGTCAAGGGAGATGGACCCCAAACATCTGCATGGATAAGTTCTAAAGGTGCTTGAGTTTGATATGAAGACAATTCAAAGGGAAGTTTATGGGCTTTCCCAATGTTACAATGCTCACAACATAAATGAGTTTTAGTAGAAAGGGGAAGATGAAATTTAGCAGTTAAAAATCTAAGAGTATTTGATGAGGGATGACCGAGTCGATTATGTCATATTGTTGCAAGCTGTCGAGAGGAAATAAAGGCTCTAGTAGAGTTTAGGAATGCTGATGAGGATCGGATGGGATAAAGTTCATGTTGGCTACTGCCCTTGGTGAGAATCCTCCCCGTTTCTTTGTCCTGGATCACAAACCCAGAAGAATCAAAGGAAAGAACACAGTTATTATCCTTTGCAAATTTGTGCACGGATAATAAATTAGTGGACATATGAGGCACATATAAGATATTGGTGAGAGTAAATTTATTATGAGAAGAAGAGATGATACCAGAACATGTATTAGAGATAGAAAGTACTTTACCATTACCGATGGTTACACGATCAGACCCATGGTATGGGCTGTGAACGGAGAATTGTGATAGATCTGATGTGATGTGGTTAGAAGCTCCACTATCAATATACTAATTAGAATCAAGAGGATTGTGTTGGGTAGCAACAAAAGCTTGATTTTGTGTGGAAAGAATGAGCAGTTGACTCTTGTCATTGCGGTACCAACAACGTTCGGCATTATGGTTGGAGCGGCCACAAATGTGATAAAAGAATCGAGGTGCTGAGGATTGATAGGGTGGGTTAGATGTTTGATAGTAATGCCAGGGAATCCGACCGCACGAGCGATTTCCTCCAAAGCGGCCGCGAAATTCGCCATTGGCGTGGCCTCGTTGCCCGCCATTACAACCACCACGAAAGAATAATCGAGATTCAAAAGTTGAAGTTTGAGTAGCAGCCATGGCTGTCATTGTGTCGGACTTTCCATCATTATTAAAGAAAGAGATAAGAAAATGACAAAATAGAAAAAATAACCTTTATTATATTTTCCTTTAATAAATACAAAAGAGCTAGAGTTCTCTTTTTATAAGAAGGTAAAGAGGCCATAGATATATAACCACAATTTGATCAAAGAGAGCTCGCAGGAGCTTTAATGGAGACGCTCTGATACCATAAAGAAACAGATAAGAAGATGACAAAATAGAAAAAGTAACATTTATTATATTTTCCTTTAATGAATACAAAAGAGCTAGAGTTCTCTTTTTGTAATACGCTAAATAGTGGCAATGTGGGTTAGTGGATACATGGGTAAGTGGATAGTTATCTAGACATGGTAAGTGGATGATTATGTAAAAGTGGGAATGAACATGAGTAAGTAGATAGTTATCTAGAAGTGAGAATGGTAAGTGGATGATTATGTAAAAGTGGGAATGAACATGAGTAAGTAGATAGTTATCTAGAAGTGAGAATGAAACGGTGTTGAGGGCTTATTACTTACTCGCCGTTGGAAATTAAATTAAACCTAACATAACTAACCAACTTTCATGTGAACCTTTGACATGAACTCCCCTCCGCCCTTCTTCATCTCCCTCCTCAGAAGCTCCACCAATCTCAACCAAATCAACCAAATTCATGCCCAAATCATCATTCACCGCTACCCCATCCACAATCATCTCCTTTTCAAGCTCGTCGACCTCCGCTCTATTAACTACGCTCGTGCGGTTTTCGACCGAATCCCATTCCCCAATGACCACTCTTGGAATTCCGTGATCAAAGCTTATGCCCTCAATGGCCCCTTTCAAAATTCTCTATTTTTATACTCCCAAATGCTTCAGGAGGGCGTACATCCGAGCAATTTTACTTACCCTTTTGTCATGAAGGCTTGTTCGGTGCTGTCGGCGATTGAACAGGGCGAACAGATACATACCCATGTCATTAAATTTGGATTTGAATACGATATATTTGTTAACAATTCATTGATTGACATGTATTGTAAATGCTCGAACATCGGAGCTGCATATCAGGTTTTGGATGAAATGCCAGAGAGAGGTGAAGTTTCATGGAATTCGATGATTTCTGGGTGTGTTTATTGTGGAGAGGTTGGAATGGCGCGTGATTTGTTCGATGATATGCCGGTGAGAAGGAACGTGGTTTGTTGGACGGCATTGATAAATGGGTACGGAAAAGACGGGAAGCTTGTCGAAATGTTGGGTTTGTTTCGAAGGATGCTTATTTCGACGGACGATGTGAGACCCAACTCGGCTACAATGGTTTGTCTTCTCTCGGCATGTTCGGGTGTTGGCAATTTCGAAATGGGGAGATGGGTTTCAGTTTTTATAGATGTTAATGAAATGCATTTGGATGTGACTTTGAGTACTGCTCTGATGGACATGTATTTGAAATGTGGGAATGTGGATAAGGCGGAGAGACTCTTCGAAAAGATTCCCGGTAGGAATTTGGTTTGTTGGAATGCTATGATTACTGGTTACGTTCAGTGTGGATTGCTGGAAGAGGCGATTCAATTGTATTATCGTATGCAAGCAGATTTGGTGAAACCAAATGAGATCACTATGGTGAATTTGCTGTCGGCATGTTCTGGGTTGGGGGCACTAGAGCTCGGTAAACAAGTTCATCTCTACTTGGGTAGGAATGGGTTGCAACTGAATGTGATTCTTGCCACCGCTCTCGTCGACATGTATTCAAAATGTGGTAGTATAGATGATGCGTGTTTAGTTTTCGTCAAAACTATGAAGAAAGATGTGGTGTTATGGAATGTCATGATCTTGGGCCTCGCAATTCACGGGAACGCAAGGGATTCATTGGCTGTTTTTGCAGAGATGGAGTGCATCGGAACAAAGCCCAATGATGTTACGTTCATCGGAGTTCTATCGGCATGTAACCATTCAGGTTTAGTTGAGGAGGGAAGAGTTCATTTCAAAACTATGCTTATGAATCACAAACTGAGCCCAAAAGTTGAGCATTTTGCTTGTATGGTGGATCTTCTTGGGCGAGCTGGGCATCTAAACGAGGCAGTTGAAATGGTTCGAAACATGTCGGTAACGCCGGATTCCATTATTTGGGTTGCTTTACTTAGTGCGTGTAGAATTCACCGTAACGTCAAACTGGCCGATGAAGTTGGACAGATTATGCTGTCTTCTGATGAATTGAATCTGGGTTGTTGCATTTTGTTATCGAACCTCTATGCTAATGTCGGTAGGTGGACGGATGTGGCAAGAATGAGGAGATTGATTAAGGAGAAAGGGGTGAAGAAGCCATCCGGATGTAGTTGGATCGAAGTCGATGGAGTTGTTTATAAGTTTCTTGTTGAGGATACAAGACATGCACGATCTACTGAGATATATGACATACTAAGGAGACTCATGAAGCAATTGAGGACTGAAGGTTATGTTCCAAACTTAGATTTTGTGTAAAAGAACATTGATGGTATGTGAAATGAAAAAAAAAAACAGAGAATTCATAGGCCTTCTGTTACTTGTTATGGAAAACCATAGCTGTCAAAATTATTTTTCTTTTTTTTTCCTCGTCTCCTATACACATTGTATACTTTTTGAAGAATTTGAGATTACTAATTAGAAGAGAAAAAAAATGAGACTTCATTATGGTGTTTTGTGGTGCAATGCATAGTGACAAATTATGGATGGACGTTTAATACGGCGAGCGAAAAAGTTGGAAAAGAATGGAAAAAAATGAAAAAGTTAGGAAAAAACTTGATATATGGAAACTATTAAAATACTAAAAAAATTATATTAAAAACTATGAAAAATATGGTTGTGTTCAAAATTAAATTTATTTTTAACATTTTTTAGCAATAATAATACACTATAGAATATTAGTATCACCTATTAAGTAATATTATGATAATTAACATCCATGATCCATCAATAGACAATTATACATGCGATGGCAGTTACACAAACAGTAAAAAGCAACAATCATAAATCCATAGTAAATAGTCAAAACTGATAACTACAAAAAAAAATGGACGTATGAGACTCCATAGTCTATAATCCATGCACAGAAACTCGTGTCACTCCCTAATGGTCACTGGCCATTATATCAAATTATAAATTACAGCCCATAAGTTCAAAGTTCAATTGTTTTAAGGTTTTAAGCCTATAATCAAATGTCAAAACTCGAACGGTCATCAAAGCATGAAGATCATTTATGCCAGGCTTTGATAGAACTTACCAGCCTAGTGGCCTGGTCCTAGGCATGACTTTAGAATAGTAATTGGGCAGGGCCGCTTATGGTTAGAATTTTTCGATGGTTCACCTCATGCAACATCTTGAGGCATTGCACGGAGCCCATCAGATCTTTACATTGGTCCTTCGAACCAAGTGGCACATTTCGATGGAAAATAGTGCACATGCACCTTTAAATAGTGGAGTGACTGAAGGGGGTGGTGGTCTACGAGAAGCTCCACAATGAGATAGAGGAAGGGAAAAATTGAATAGGAAAACCCTTCGAATGCAGAGAAGGTGACTAGGAATGCCTGCCGTGGGGTTCTAGGAACTGTTTTTCTTTTTTGGGAGCGATGTTATCATCATTAATGCAAAGAAAACAAAAGCAATGGTGCCGAATGGAGAGAGAGAGAGAGAGAGAGAGAGTAGGATTATGAGGAAACCACTCTTCGTTACCCAAGTTAAGGATGTCGTTGAGGGGTAGACCATCTTGGATCGAAAATTTCGAAATCACTCAGCATCGGATGGAGTAAAGAATCACCTTTGGGAGACGGGGGCATGTCTGGGAGAGTGCATCGACGCGGATCTATTGGGTCCCTTATAGCAGAGGGGTGGGCCAGATGGCTAAGCGATTTTTGTGTAGTGGGGTTCGTCTCTGAGGAAACAATGATGATGGAGTTGTTGCAGTGGGCCAAGAGGGTTAGAGATTGTGAGTATTATTATTGTCAAGGGGAATAAGAAGCAACAATATCATTTCGAGATTCACGACAAGGTGGTAAAAAAAAAATGTAGAACTTTAATGGAGGGATTTGGCATTTGGGAGAGATGCCCATAAAATTCGAAATTCGTGGCCTGGTCTAGGGAACTGGAAGCTAACCTCCATCACAAATTCAGCATAAGGTTGCTGGCTGAGGGTTCGCGGACTTTTGTTTCACCTCTGGGACAATTTGGCCTTCAATGAAATAGGAAAGCTTTGGGTAGTTTCTTCGAAGTTGATCCTGAAACTTCTGCCTGTGAAGTTCTCTCCTTTTATCGTACCAAAGGTAATCGAGCTATTGGATTGAAATTGCACATATTTTATGGATTTCAGTGGGTTGATATCATTATGTTTTGTCATTTGAAGTTGAAACGGTTAGAGGAGTGCTCTATGGGTGTAGATGTGGACATAAAGAATATTCAGGTGTCCCTTGATAAGGAGATATCTCCTAAATTTGAAGCATCAAGTGCAAAACAAGCTCCTATGGGGCTCTCGGTGGAAGAGTTAAATAGGAGGTTGGAGGAGGGATCCCAAGTAGCAAAACTGTCGGGGTTGAGATCGACGGTGCGAGAATCCATGGGGAAGATGACAATGAGAATGAGGCCAAATGAAGACAATCAGTGGTTCTAGATACTAGTCTACCAATCAGAAGTTCATTTCGAAGATGGGCATCGATCAGAGGGGCCTGGATCGACACGTGGCCAATCGTACCTTAAATGACAATCCCACCTAAATCGAAATTCATACAATTCAAATTCGGGTGACAATTTTCAAATTAGACTTAATGTGGTTTCAAATTTGGACTTGAAATTGAAAAACAGTGAAGGTATCATAAGGATGATGATGCATGGATGGTCCAAGCCTAAAAGTCACACGTGCCTTGTGATGCGGGATGCCAAGATCGAGAGCCGTAGATTCGGACCGCAACAGATTTTTCAGCTAAGAAGAAGCGGAACAGAAATCAGAATCGGGCGTAAAGGAGGAGAAATCAGGCGTAAAGGAGGGGCAATCAAAATTCAAAGATTTTGTTCGATCGAACCCTTATTTCGTTCAATCGAACCATTATTTCGATCAAACAAAATTGCGCGAGAATAAATTTTTTTTGAATTCGAACTTATGTTTTAGGGTCAAATTTGTCTTTTTTATTATGTTTATTTTTGTTTTAGGGTTTTATTTTAAGACCTCCTATATAAGGTCTCACTATAAACAATGTAATTAGTTTTTTATTAATGAAAAGAGAGTTGCTTTTGTGCAAACCCTAGAGAGCTTATGAAAAGTTTTCAATCAAAGGAGTGAATCCCTCAATCTTGAGGAGTGAATAATCGTTTCTCGTACGACTTGGTGCGAAGCCGACGAACAGCCGTGGTGTGAAGCTCCGGAAAACCCTTGGTGTGAAGCCTTGGAATCTACCCTTTTAGTTTGTCTTTTCTCTAGTTGTTGTGAGGTATTATCTTTCTTTATTTCCATTGATAAAAGAATAAAAATTCCAAAAAAATCTTATTCCATGATATCTTTAATTTCGCCTTTTTGAACTATTTATTCAAGTTTTATTTCATTCAAATTTCCCAAGGAATCAAAAGACAATATTGCAATTATCGCTTAATGTCCTAAACTAGAGCGAAACTCGAGTTCCTTCATCAGAGTCATTTTTCTAGATCGAGAAATCTTCACGCATGCGAATGCTAGAATGGATTAAGCTAATTGCTTTATTAATTTCATTGAATTATTTTATGTGTTGACTGATTACGACTATTTTCATTGTTTAATTCATTCTAAAGTTAATCCCAAATTTGCATATTAGGGTTTTAGCGTTTTTGTCCTACGTCAGTTTTGGTATTAGAGAACAGCTTTAGTTTAGGGTTGTTCGTGCCACATAGATTTTAGGGTTCACTTGATTTTAATATATTCTATCTTACACCATCTAGTCTTGCATAACCCCATCATGGATACTAGTAGCTTAGAAGCCCTTATTAGAGATCCTACATCTAAAGTAATCGCTAGTCAAACCCGGATGGATGAGTACATCGCTGATCAACAAGCCCGACATGAGGCTTTAGAGACTCATTTCGAAGAGATCAATGAGCTCATTGCTGAGAATCACAATAGAGTCCAACAACTGTGACCGTAGGAGAGATGTTCCTCCTCGACATGAGGTCCAAACCAATCTGGACGATAAGGTCATGAAATCTGTGAAAATAGACGCCCTACTTTTGATGGAAAAAGACAACCCAAGGTCTTTCTCGAATGGGTTGCCAGTATGAAAAACTACTTTGAGTGGTATACCATGTCCAAAGAGCGCAAGGTCAGGTTTTCCAAAGTCAAGCTTATTGGTCAAGCCAAGCTTTATTGGTTGGAAGTAGAGCGTCGTAAGCAAATCCAGGGTCTTCGTGCTATTTCCACGTGGACTGAAATGAAAGTTCAACTGCACGAAAAATACGTTCCCGTATCATATAATGAACATATTCTTGATCAGTGGCAGTCATTGTATCAAGGAGATTCTCCGGTCACAAAGTACATCGATCAGTTCGAAGACTTGATGACCCAGGCTGATGTCGATAAACCAGCGAAAGTTACCCTCTCCCGATTCCGAATGGGACTTCAACCAAAGTTACAGAGGGAACTCATTCCTTATCCTGTTGCGGATCTCGAGGAATGTTTTGCTAAGGTTGAAGAATTAGAACGATATCTCGACACCCCCAGTAATGGTCAATCTAAGTCTTCCAAACTTGAGTATCAATCTAATCCTATAGAAAAGAGAAATAATGCCTCTAGTCAATCTTTAAAATCCATGATTCCTCATATTGATAAAGGAAAAGGACCTTTGATCGAGAGTTCTAGGTGTGCCCCACAACAATGTTATAAGTGTCAAGATTTTGGTCACTTTACATCCCAATGTCCTAGTAAGAGTCAAGCTTTGATTATTCAGGAGCATGCCGAGAAAGAAGTTAATGAGTTACACGAAGAAGTGTATGAACCGTGTGAAACACCAAGTGATGATGAAGGTGAAGCTCCGGTTAGAGCCGTAGGTTGCATTAGGGCAGTTCCTATTATCGAGGACGGTGTTGATAGTGTGTCCATCCCAAGTGAGTCTAGAGAGTTGATAGGAGCATATCATCATTCTGATTTGCATGAGATTAGCAGTCTAAATTTATTGAGCATCAAAAATATGCATGATCGTACTAACACATTGGATATATTTAATGCATTTGATACTAACAGTTTTGTGTTAATTCCTGATGGTTTTGAACATGTGGAATCTTTTCCATTCTCAAAAAAGGGTAATGATGGAGATCAAGATCTTTCTTTAGATAAGGGCAACCATCCGATAGTTGTCATAACGGCTCTTACGCTTATTCTTGATCCCACTATCCCGCCCTTTGATCCATTCCTTCTTGAGCATCCAATCGAACCACACCCATTTTCTCAGTTTCTATCTCATACTTTACTTGTGCAACATGAGAAAAGGTCGAATGAGGAGGTTATAGAATTCCCAAGCTTCAATGCCAATGCAAGTAAACATCATGAGTATCTCACAGCGTGAAAAGGTAAGCCATGAATGAAACTTCCGAAGTGTGCCATCCATGAATTCCCTAACTCATCATAAATGAGTTTTTCCCACACGAGGAGAATGATGCAGGATGCCAAGATCGAGAGCCATAGATTCGGGCTGTAACAGATTTTTCAGCCAAGAAGAAACAAAACGAAAATCAGAACCATGCGTAAAAGAGGAGAAACCAGGGGTAAAGGAGGGGAAATCGAAAATTGAAGTTTTCGTTCGATCAATTCCTTATTTCGATCGAACGAAATTTCGTTCGATCGAACCCTTATTTCGTTTGATCAAAATTTTCGTTCGATCGAATGAAATTGCGCAAGAATGAATTTTTTTTAAATTCAAACTTATGTTTTAGGGTCAAATTTGTCTTTTTTATTATGTTTATTTTCATTTTAGGCTTTTATTTTAAAATCTCCTATATAAGGTCTCACCATAAACAATGTAATTAGTTTTTTATTAATGAAAAGAGAGTTGCTTTTATGCAAACCCTAGAGAGCTTGTGAAAAATTTTCAATCGAGGGAGTAAATCCTTCAACCTTGAGGAGTGAGCAATCGTTTCTTGTGCGACTTGGTGCGAAGCCGACGTATAACCATGGTGTGAAGCTCCGGAAAACCCTTGGTGTGAAGCCTTGGAATCTATCCTTTTAGTTTATTTTTTCTCTAGTTGTTGTAAGATATTATCTTTCTTTATTTTCATTGATAAAAGAACAAAAATCTCAAAAAAAACTTATTCTATGATATCTTTAATTTCCCCTTTTTGAACTATTTATTCAAGTTTTATTTCATTCAAAATCCTCGAGGAATCAAAAGACGATATTGCAACTATTGCTTGATGCTCTAAACTAGAGCAAAACTCGAGTTCTTTCATCGGAGTCATTTTTCTAGATCAGGAAATCTTCACATATGCAAATGCTAGAATAGATTAATCTAATTGTTTTATTAATTTTATTGAATTATTTTATGTGTTAACTGATTTCGACTATTTTCGTTGTTTAATTCATTCTAAAGTTAATCCCAAATTTGCATATTAGGGTTTTAGCATTTTTGTCCTGCGTCACCTTGTCAAGGGCCATCAATACGGGCCACCCAGAACAGTTTGGTTATGGGGCTAATGCATCTTTTCTTTTAAAGTCGTGAAATTTTGGTCCACCACAGCGAAGTCTTCAAAAGAGATAGATGAGATTTCAGTAATGTCCTCGTTTGAACATGATTTAGCTAGTCTTTTCGACATTGAGGAGACCCCCTCAAAAGGAAAGCGAGCGATGAATCAATAGATGAAGATAGTAGAGCTTTTTCGTGTGAGGGTTGTTCCTAGGCTTCAGAATACATGAATATTTCCCAGGGATATGGGGAAGGGTTCTAGGATGACTTGAATGAGCTTCTTGAAGCTGATATGGGAGGGAACTGTCTCAAGTATGGCCTACATTCCAATGGTGCCTCCAATAATTGAGGGTTCATTGAATTGCAGCTCACTAATAGTACTCCAAGGGACGAACCAAAAAGCATGGGTCACAAGAGAAAGGGACTCAGGAACTCAAGAGCCTTCAAAGCTCAATCAATTATGGTGAAGGGAAGGGAGTGAAAGTTGGGTAGAGGCGGGTAGGGGCATTTTGGATTCCGGATTCACCATTTTTTAATGGCTCTGAAAGTTGTCTTTAATGTGCGCGATCTGGGAGATAAAGATAAGTGCTCTATAATTCGAGATGTCATTGCATCTCACAAGCTAGTGTTGGTGACTCTAAGAAACTAAGTGAGACTCTTGTGAATCCTCCAAAGAGGGGTGCTCATTGGGATTGGTTAGTTCTTGATGCTATCGGAGTCAAAGAAGCCATTTTAGTGTAGGATAATAAACCTATGGTCAATGTCGACTGTTTTATTGGGCTCATATAGGTCTCTATCAAGTGTAAGCTGCTCAAGGATAATCTGGAATAGGCTTTTAGGGCTGTATACAAGCCCAATGATTCAACATTGTGACAAAGTTTTTGGAATGAGTTATTGATAGTGAAAAACAAGTGGGGTTGCCCCTTGGATGGTCGGGGTTCACTTCAATGTCATACGTTTCTCTAATGAGAAAACTAGTAGGTTTAATATTACGGCCACCATGAGAGGGTTCTCTAATTTTATAGTGCATGTGGAACTCATAGATCTCCCAATGTCACATTGCACTTGGTTCAATGATCAGAATTTCTCTCTTCATTGCGGAAATGATCGATTCATAAGTTCTATGTAGTGGGAAAAATTGTATCCAAATTTGATCACAGAAGGCTTTGTCAGTATTGTTACCGATCACATCTTGGTGCTCCTTTCGACATTAGATGATCGCTGAGTTCGTGTCTTTTTCATTTTAAAGAACCATCGCTGAATGATGAGTCTTTACCAAGTCTGATGATCATTTTGGAGTATCCGTGTTCAATGGAATACATTTTCTCATCAAAGTTGAGAAAATCAAAGTCATTTCTTAGAGAATGGAACATAAAGGTCTTTGGGAATGTTTTTAAGGCCAAAGCTGAGATTTTATCAAAGATAGAATATCTAAACCTTAAAGAGGAGTCTCGGCCTCTAACTCTGATCAAGATTGCAAAAAAAAGGAATTGAAAGATAAGTCCAATAAGAAGATTCTCGAGGAAGAGATTCTCCGGCGTCAAAGTTCTCGCGAGAAGTGGATTAAGGAAGGTGACCGCTATTCATAGTACTTTCATGCCTTGGCTAACTCAGGAATAGAAGTAATAGGATTAGTTCCATAGTGGGTAGGGAGAGATGGGTCACATCCAAAGAGGAAATTAGAATAGAAGCAATAGGATTAGTTCCACAATGGGTAGGGAGAGATGGGTCACATCCAAAGAGGAAATTAGAAAGGGAATCGTAGCCCATTTCAAAGAGATGTACAGTAAAGATTGCTTGGTTAGACCCACCCCGGATGGACTCAAATTTCTTAGCATTTCAAAGGAGGAAAGCACGATTTTGGAATTTCCTTTCAGTGTTTAAGAAGTGAAAAGGCAGTTTCCAAGGGAAAGGCAAGAAATACTCCGCACACTCTACGTTGTTTGTATTTGGTAATCGGGAAGAGAAGCAAAGGGTGTGGAATATGACGAATGGCAGGTGGAGATACCATGGTATCGTCTTGAAGATACTAGAATGGAGAAGCAGCTTGAGGCAGAACAAGAATGTTTTTTTGGGGGGAGCGTTTGGCTGCGTTTGCGGGGGTTGTCGTTCCATCTATGGGACGAGCATGTCTTTCAGAAAGTAGGGAAACTAAGGGGAGGGTTACTGGAGATAGATCTGGCTACTATAGCCTTCGAAGAGTTATCCTACGCTTGCTTGAAGGTGAAGTCCAATTTCTGGGTGAAGATTTCGCGAATCATATGGTTCAGGGTTGGGGGTCTCAAATACCTAGTGACAATTAAAATAGAGTTGGAGGAGTTCACTGCCAGTGAAATAGACTAGTTCCAGATGAAGGATTCCGGGGAGGATTATAAACCACGTTCAGAGGATTATAAACCGCGAATCATATGGTTCAGAGGATGTGATATGGAGAGACGTCAGGATCCTGACCTATTTCCAATCCAGAACCTAGAGATTCGACACTTAGACAGCGACCCATCTCTCCGATGTTCTCCCCTGAAGAGGAAGATAACAGTGTGTACCAACGGGCATCAGTGCAGACGGTCAGCAAAAAGAGAAGGTCATTCCCCCAGCAACATGTGGCATGTCCTCGACCACTTCCTTCTTGGGCGCCAAATCCATATTTAACTTAATTTCATGTCTGAAACATGTAAACGACAGGTGTCATTCAAATTCAAATTTCGAGCGGCACGTATGTTCTTCCGAAATCTCTAGAAGAGGAAAATAAAAATCGATCCGTGGGCGGTTGTCGGGCGAGAGTTGGACCCCTCACTTGGATCGTTCCCTGGCCATCACCATCTGAATGGTGGGCCTGCAGAATCCTTTGTTAATCTCTTCAGGCATAAGCCCAGTAATGCGAAATTGAAGCCTACACGCCGAGATCGTGACCGGATAAAAAGAAGACGTCGAAAGAGAAAGTGGACCGACAAATGGGTTTTTTTAAAAGGCTCGTTAAAGACTTGTATGCACACTATTTTAGGCAATATTTTTATGGGAGTCATTACTTGCACTCATTTTTTAAGTGATTGCACCGAGGTTAAAAAAGGACTTTGTATTTTAGGAACATGTGACATGTGAAAACGTAATCTGGGCCGTCTGATTTAAAATTCATGATCTATAGATCCTTAGTGAATAAAATTGACACGAAATATAATCTTCATCATGTGATTAAATATAGTCAAAGGCTATTATTTGATTCAACGGTTGACAACAATAGATCATATGATAAATATCGTATTTTGCTCCAATCTTATCCACTAAGGATCTATAAATCATGAACTTTAAATCAAATGGCCTAGATTGTGCTTTCACATGTCACATATCCCTAAAATATAATCTTTCTTTAACCTTGGTGCAATCACTTAAAAAGTGTGTACAAGTAATGGCTCCATTTTTTATCATGGTTTAGTTTCCTTTTTTATTAGAATTCTTTTAATAAATAGTTTATTTCAGGATTCGTTTCTTTATTTGAATTATTTAGGGGTCAGACACATATGTGATATTTGACTGTTAATTTTATCACTTTCTATGCAACTATCGAAAAAGTGGTTATAAGTCTACTAATATGTGTCGAAATTGTGTGATTCTTGTCTTGTTGAAAAGCTACTTCGATAAGCTTTTAAACAAGACCAATTTCATATCAATCAGACATCATTTGATCATTCAAAAGTTGTTGCATAATAAAAAAGAGATTAATGATGAAAGTAATTATGACCATTAGATTAAAAGGTTTTAATGGTTGATTAGGAGTTTTATTTTAAGTAGTATTCCTATAGTTTATTTCCTTTATAAATACACATTGTAATCTCTTATGAGAATTAATTATTGGTGAATGAAATTGCTTTTGTGAACTTTGAGAGTTCTAAACTTTCATGAGGGGGTGATTCTCTCAAAACGGAAAGCGATTATTCGTCCCGCGTGCTGTTTAGTACGAGGCAAACTCTTCTTCCATCTCTATCTTCTTATGATCTACGAGCTGCGTAAGTAGCGTAACCCTAGCCTAGCTATCTGACTATTAAATCCATATTTAACCTATTTATTTCATTAAAATTTCAAAATCAACCTATCGGTTCATTAAATCTTTGTTAGCCTTTTATTTTCACTCCGTAATGAAAGAATCCTCTTGCGAGTTCGTTCAACGCCCTAAAACTGTCGGAGATCCACCCATTCACTAAGAACCATAATCTTCTAGATCCAATAGGGAACGTACGCGAAAAGTAACACTATTTTAGGCCGAAATTAAAATATCTAATTGAATTTCTAGAATATTTCTATGATAATTTGTTAAGGAAACTAGTTATTTTCAATTGCTTAAATTAATTTTAATTTTAATCTCAGTCTTAGCATTGCATGTGTTAGTTTCCGCATCACTCGGTCACGTGATAGAGGACGAAGCTTCTAGAGCCTCATCAATAGCTCGGAGTACTGTGGGTGTGTCGGACTCATGTTCTAGCCTTGCGGGGAAGACCGCAAATCCAACCCGGATAGCATGGACTCTATTTGTCTAGTGGAGGATAGCCCCTATCCATCTAGAAACTTTCCAGTTTCCTCCCAAGATGACCTCAATGTCCTATTGGAGTCAGACCTAAACAAAATCTGTGAGAAATATGGCATTTCTTTTTTGGGTCGACCGAATGACCTTAGAAATTTATTCATCGATAAGGAGCAATGGCTGCGTCAGATCAGCCTAAAAGAAGGCAGAGGTTCGTCTTCGTCAAGTCTGGATCATAGCCACAAAAATAACAGCTGTGGGGCGAGGTCCATTTGAGCAGGACAAGTGCTAGGAGGTAGTTTCTATCCTAGTGTGTTTCTCTCCAGTTTTTTTATGAACTTTAAAATTGTGTCTTGGAATGTTAAGAGGTTTAGGGGACTCTAACAAATGTGATATAGTAAGGGAGACGGTGGCCTCCTTGCTTCCTAAGGTGGTCACGCTCCAGGAAACAAAATGGAGTGTCTGTGATGCTACCAGGGTTAGGAAGATTCTCAGAGGATGGTGGTGGAAATGGGAGTCTCTCAACGCCCGTAGGGACTAAAGGCAGCATTATCATAGCATGGGATATGAGATTTCAGACATGTATCTAAACAAAAGTAGGGGTCATATCAATCTCTATCAAACTCTCTGACTCCAACACTCTTAATCAGTGGGCCTTCACAGCGGTTTATAGGCCAAGTGATTACCAGCTGAGAAATGGTTTTTCGGAAGAGCTATTGGCTATCCATCAACTTTGGGATGTGCCCTGGATAGTAGGGGGCAACTTCAATGTCATCAAAAGGATAGAAGAAAAAATTGGGGCTTTGAGGATCACAACTAGCATGAGAGGCTTCACAAATTTCCTTGCGCGAGCAGCTTTAATCGATGTCTCAATGTCAGGACCTCACTTTACATGGTCTAAAGGTCAAGAACTGCCAGTAATGTCCAAAATTGATAGGTTCATTATGTCTATAGATTGGGAGGACATTTGTCCGGATATTGGATGTGTAGGACACATCAGCTTAGTATCTGATCACATCCCAATATCCCTATGCACTCAGTTCGAAGTGTGGGGGTCCAACTCCGTTTCGTTTTAAATTAGCTTGGCTAAAGGTAGATGGGTTTCAATCATTAGTTGTGTGCAAATGGAGAGAATGGAATTGCAATGGGTTGGCGATTCATACTTTCTCTGAAAAACTGAGTAAGTTAAAGTAATTCCTCAAGATATGGAACAAATCGGAGTACGGAGAGGTTGTGAAAGTAAAATCTGACTTGCGATGCAAAATCGATATTCTCAACCGTAAAGAGGAGATTCAAGGATCTCTAACAAGAGCGGAGTCAGCTGATTGAAGGTCTCTCAAGGAGGCTCTTAACAGGAAGTTGTGAAAAAGATGAATCGTTGTGGTAGCAGCGATCTAGAGAAAGGTGGGTCAGAGAGGGAGATAGCGATACAAACTTCTTCCATGTGTTGGCAAATTCTCGTCAAAGGCGCAATAGGGTGATCACGGTAATCCAGGAAGGTGCCTGCATATCTGAGAAAACTGAGATTGAAAATGCTTTTGTGGACCATTATATAAATAGATTCACCGAGGAAGCTGCGACCAGACCGTTCCCAGACGGGCTTCATTTTCGAACCATTTCGGAAGAATCCAGGTGCAGAATTGAAGAACCATTCAGATTAGAAGACTTAAAGGCTACAATTCTTTATGGAGATGGTGAAAGGCCTCCTGGGCCTGATGGATATCCTTTGAAATCTTACCAAGTCTTCTGGGAGACCTTGAAGGATGACTTGCTAAAAGTGGTATCAGAATTCTACAGAAACCCTCGGCTGAGGAAGGGAATTAAAGCCACGTTTATTGTTTTGATTCAAAAGGTGGAAGGAGCTGAGAGGATTGAAGACTATAGGCAAATCAGTCTAATTGGATCCCTCTATAAAATCTTCGCTAAGATTCTAGCGAATCATCTCAAGTCGGTCATCAGTGAGATCATTAGCCCTTCCCAAACTGCCTTTATCAAGGGAAGGCTAATTATGGATGGAGTAGCTCTTGCGCATGAAGCCATTCATTTCCAGCAGCTTCAAAAGAGATCGGGGATTGTGTTAGAACTGGATAAGGAAAAGGTGTTCGATTGCATAAATTGGACTTACGTAGACCGTATCCTTCAAAATATGGGCTTTGGAGAAAGGTGGAAGGGCTAGATAAGAGCCTGCATTTCTAGTCCTATGTTCTCGGTCATGATAAACGGTTCTTCGAAGGGTCAAGGGGCATCCGGCTAGGGGACCCTCTGTCACCCTTTCTATTCAACCTAGTGGGGGAATGCCTTTGCAAGCTGGTAGAGAGAGGGGTCGACTTGGGAGAAATTTCGGGCTTAATATAACTCAAAACACGCCTACAGTAAATCTCCTTCAATTTGCTGATGACACTATGATGTTTTGTGATGCTTCCAAAGAACACTTACTTTCTTTGAAATGGATCCTCAAATGTTTCGAGGCTTGCACGGGACTAAAAGTAAATGTCGTAAAGTCTAAGGTGATGGGAGTAGGTGTGGAACACACACAGCTGGAAGAACTGGCTGGTTACTTTGGTTGTATTGTGGGGACCTTCCCTACAACATTCTTAGAATGGCACAAGCCCACCACCAAATGAATGAGGGCAGCAAGGGCTTTGAAGTAACAACCTTCTCAAGACGAGTTAGTGATGTCAATCAGTGTTGACATCAACATCCTAGATGCTGATCTCAGCACATAGTTGTAATAGAAATTTGCAAACAACTTTTCGAAGGTAATTTAGCTCTGATACCAACATGTAAGCCAGGTTTTAAATGATTTCTATGGTTAGAAGGAGTGGAAGATAAGGAGGGTAGAACTTCTCTTTCCTACAGCTCCCTTTGTTTTTATATTAACCATGGCACTTCTCTTTTTGCGATTTTTGCCGCGCCGACACGTGGTGGCACTTGACATACATGTTGACACCTGGACACTCCTCAAACAGCATGAAACTTCTAAATATATATGAAAGACAACATATTAACATAAAAATGCTCATCCTTTTTATAACGATAAAATGAACTTTTTTTTTTTTTTTTTAACTGTGTAAAGTTTAGTTACTACTAAATAAAAGGTTTGGGTCATTGAAAACGATTTTTACAACATACTATATCTTTATTTAGGTGCATGACATATACTATTTATCTTTTCATTACATATCTCTAAGACTTCCCTTCAATTATTTTCTATATATGCTCCATTTATCTAATTTATTTTCCCCAAGGTCGTGTCGCCGTATCTAGAATCTTTAGAAATTGGCATGCCAAACATCTATTGGCACCGTGACACTTAACACCCCCATGCCACGTGTCTAGGTAACACAAATATTAACACCAAAAATGCCACAATGTGACCGTAAGAAGCCCAACAATGGTATTATAAACCATCAATAGGGGTATCTTTGGCCAAATGAAAATTACATTCTCTTTGTTTTCGTTAGTGAGGAAGGTTGCAAACGGATGCACGGATCTGCTCCATGAAAACTGCATCTTCTAGTTGGCATCGCTGTCTCCCAAACTGATTGTTAGTTTAAATAATATGTATATTCAATCAAATGGACCACTGGTGATATCGACATAGATTCATACCTCTTCATGGAAGTTACATGCTCAATTGGAATAAAAAGGCAATTTTTTATTTTTTCAGTTAGAATCACAACTTACATTTATAGCATCTGGAACAGATTGAAATCCTGTCCAATCGAACTTGGAAATTACATCAGCAACAAGGGCACATGTCCGATGACCATTTCTTCTGAGCTGCGAAGAAGCCCATTCCAACACTTGGCAGTTAAAAGCTGGCCTCTATCACATGACATGTGCCATCAATGCCTCAACAATTAATACCTGTGAATCCAATTCTCAGCCGATACATAACTGAATTCAGGCACTACCATCAGATAAATAAGGACAACATTGATATCTTGCATTGATCACATCACACCACTGCACCCAGGCAGCTTCTTCGTTCTCTTGCTTTGCATTAATCTCCTCACTTGAAACACATCATCCCATCTGCCAGCCTCGGCATATATATTAGACAAAAGCACCCTGCCTGCCCCATGGCCAGGCTCCAACCTCGCCAAATTCTCCGCAGCTCTTTCTCCTACATCCACATTCCTGTGAGTTTTACTCGCTGCCAACATACTCCCCCATATCACAACATCTGCCTTCATGGGCATGCTATCTATCAATCTCTCGGCCTCTTCCAAGCGTCCGGCCCTGCCTAAGAGATCTACCATGCAACCGTAGTGCTTAATGTTGGGCTCAATGTTATGCACGCTCTTCATACACTCAAAAATCCGCTCCCCTGTCTCCACCAGCCCTGCGTGGCAGCACGAACTCAAGATTCCAATGAACGTGATCGAATTGGGTTTGATCTCAGTCTTCTGTAGTTCCGAAAATATTCTAAGAGACATATCCGCATACCCGTGCATTGCTAGCCCACATATAATGGCAGTCCACGGTGAGACCGATACAACCTTATCTCGTACCTGGTTAAACACTTGTATGGCCCTTTCTATGCTCCCACGTTTGGCATACATATCGATGAGCCCGGCGCTCAAATTATCGTTGAAAGGGATGGAATTCTTATGTATGTAGTCATGGATCCATTTTCCCTGTTTTAATGTGCCAGAATTAGCAACAGCGGAGAGGACACTCACCATCGTGATCTCATTTGGATGCAAGCCCCTAACTTGCATTGAATGAAAGAGATCAAGTGCCAGATCAAATTTCCTGCTCTGTGCATATCCTGCGATCATGGAACTCCATGAGACCACATCTTTCTCGGGCATTTCATTAAAAAGTTCCCTTGCTGATTCAACCATGCTGTTTCTTACAAATCCAGCAACGAGAGCATTCCAAGATGACACATTGTCCGTATCACTAATTTGGAATTGCGAACAAGCAAGATCAATCTGGTGACAAGCAGCGTAAAAATGGATGATCGTTGCCTCGATAAATGGATGGCCATCGAAGCCGGTCTTCAAAATTATACCGTGCAATTGCTGACCCTCATCAGTTGCTGAAAGCCGTGCGCAAGCTGAAACCAAATCCACGATCGTGACTTCGTTTGGTCTCAGCTCCGCACGTTGCATATCCCGATACAAAAACAAAGCTTCAACTAACCTATCTCCTTGGGCATACCCATCGATCATCGTACTCCAAGAAACTAAGTCCCTCACAGGGATCTTCTCAAACAAATCTCTTGCGGAATCAATGAGGCCAGCCTTCGCATACCCATTTAACATCACGTTCCACGTAACAATATTTCGCATGGGAATTTCATCAAAAATAGCCCTTGCCTCACCTAATCTCGAACGTACAGCATACATATGTACCAAATTTGTTGAAACAAGGACAAATTCTTCAAGGCCGCCTTTAATTGCAATGACATGAAATGCATCGCCATCACGAATCAAACGCAAATGCGAGCATGCGGATATCAAACTTGCCAGAGTCACCTCATTGGGAGCCACACCTGCGAATCGCATTTCCTTAAAAACATCAAACGCTTCAATCAAACAGTCGTTTTGGGCAAAACCCATTATCATCGTTGTAAATGAAACGCAATCTCTTTCAGGCATTTTCTCAAACAGATGACGGGCATCGTCCAATCGACCAAATTTCACATACCCACAAATCATTATGTTCCATGACGCCAAATCCAATGAAGAATCCGAACTATCAAACATCAATCGAGCAGTCTGTACTCGCCCGCATTTGACATAAAGGTTCATCAAACTGTTATGGACGAAAAGGTTGGAGTGGAAACCAAATTTCAAGGCCAGAGAATGGATTTGTTCACCTTGGGAGATTGCCGAGAGGTTCGAGCAGGATTTGAGAGCAGAAACCAATGCGAATTTGTTGACCATGGGGTCGAGGAAAAAGGCGCCAAGATGGTCTCTGCAATCTTTTGGCGAAATCGAAGAGACCCATCTCGATTTGGATTGGGAAATCGACAGAAATGGGGTGAGAGAGGGGAGGGATTTATTTCTTGAGGCATTGATCATGAGCACAGCAACAGACCGGTAGTTCAGGTAACCGTTACAATATTTTGAAATTTGGCGGGGGAGAGATGACCAAAATACCCCTCTGTAAATTGGCTACTTGAGGGAAAACCTGAACCAAATAGATTCACACTGGGTCATTGCATCTGACCAGCCAATCCCATAAAATGTATGACTTTTTAAATTTAAGGCCCTTGTAATCCTTTTTCAGATTGAAGCAACTTTCATAGGATTCAGTGGCTCAGATATATTTGATTCAAAGTTGACTATCACAGTCTTCCACAACATTTGACCATAAAATGATGAGTTGGCATTAAGTGAAGAGTTAGTATTAGGTACTCCGCCCATACATCAAGGGTGGTGTATAGGTAAATCTCCACCCTCAAACTGGACAAATCTTGGAGAGAATCTGAAATATTTACGAGCTTTTCATATCAGTAAAAGCACGTTTTGCACTTTCACTGATTTGGCTCTCAAAACTATCCGTGCAACCACACAACGTTGGCAAAGGGAGATAAACCAATGTACGGCCTTTAGTGTAGTGGTTGGTTACCTCCGTTCAGTCACTGCCAACTGTGTATGTGCCAATCTTCTTAGGATAAAATGGTCAATTCTTAGAAAGCATACAACCACTTATGAACTTATAAATCATTAAAAGTAGAAATTTTGTCTAGTTGTTATCATATAATTAAATCTATAATAGTCATGCATTTCAAAGATCTATAATAATCTAATTTGCCTAAGTTAGAAAGAGAGGCCAAAGAGAGAGAGAGAGAGAGAGTAAATAGAGGAGTTGATTTCATTCATCGAAACCATTCTACGAATTTCTCATTTTTGGATATTATAGATTTATCTGATTTGAACACCCACTTGAATTCATGCTTAACAAGTAATGCACCCCATACAAAGATTTTCCTAAATGTAAGCATTTAGAAGAATTTTAGAGAATCTCGCTTTGGCCTTTGATTCAATAGCATGTGCCTTGGATGTCACCTCAAAAAGATCTTCCACCTTACCTCTTAAGTAGCAGATTTAATTATATTTGAAGCGTTGAAGACGATCTTCTCCGTACTGTACCATATTTGAGGATTTTATAGTAATCCTTTTAACACGGAGATGACTTCCCAATTACTGCATTGACAAGGAACTCATAATCGAATCGAGACCCATTCGACAACCATGTTCTAATGATAACTTGCAACTCATCAACTTCACCAAAAAAAAAAAAATTTGAAATGATGAGCTTTTCACCCATCATTTTGAAAATAAAAAAAATTGAATCACAATGACTGATTTGTAGTCGAACCTGATTCAACATAGTTAAAGTACGTCATCCGATTACGATGGTTGATTTTGACCAGTCCACTGATAGAGATCATATTTTGTGCCAATCATTTATAGCCAAACCTAATTCAACACAATCAAAGCCCATTATCCGATTACAATGGTTGAATGTGACCGGTCAGATGATAGAGATAGTTCTTGTGCAAATCCTTGGCACAAAAGATCTTTACATTATTTCCTTTAAATCAGACAGCTTAAATAGTATTCCTCCATACACAAAACCCAAAAATATCAAATATTTATTTTTAAACTAGGTCACGGTACAAACCCCCTATGCAAGTTGTAGCTCCCTAGAATTAATTGCCATTTATACTTGAGAGTAAACAAGCTGATTACTCTATTACAAGCCAATGAGCATAGTCGAAAAATTCAGGGAAAAATTAGGAATTTCATGTAAAATAAGAGAAAAAAAAAAAAATTTAAAGAAAAAAGAAAGAAACATATTAAAGAAATTAGAAAAAGTTCACTTTTTCTTAAAATTGAAAATTAATCAAGATTCTCAAATTTTTTATTTTTTGAAAAATTCAAAGCTAATTCATGAATTGTTGAGTAAACTGAGAAATTGCAATTTAGTGGCAATTATTTCAAAAAGTTGGCGATTTGAGTGACTATCGTACTGAGGGTGAATCCTTGCCATAAGCTGAATATAAAACATTAGAAATTAGTATTAGTCTACAATAGGCGTCCACTCACAGTCACAATGAGTTAACACCCTTTGTAACTCTAAAAAACGTCACCTGGTGGCCTCTATTTGGTAACTGTGTGGGCGGGTCACCTATTACCAGTTACAAAGAAAAAAAGTTGATATCAGGTGACTAACCAACACACCAAGGGTAGCAAAACTGATAATTACATCACTTTGTCCACTCATGATGTGCAGTAAAGACAGTCCACACATTTATGTGACTATATAATATACACGGACTTCCATGTACAATCATACAGATGTGTGGACTGCCATGCCCACCCATGATGGGTGGACACTCATTGTAGAGTGACTCCAATTACATATCAATCTATAGATAATAGTACGGCATGTGTGTTATTAATCTTTGAATGTTAGGACTTAGGACTCAATGCACTTAGTCCTATACATTTTAGAAACTATTAGCTCTATTTGCACCCACTGAAGTTCTAAGAGCAAACACTAACAACTTCAAGGGTGCTCTTAGAGTTCCAGAGGGTGCAAATAAAGCAATTCATTAAAAAGTTTATGCATTAGACCCTACATCCTATGCTTTACCATAGTTTCCCTTTAACTAGATGAGCTAACCAGATTTGAAACAAATAAATAAATAACCAACATTTTGAAACCTTCAATTGAATTTTTATTTGTAATCTAAAATAGTTTTTTGCTAGCCAATAGAGGTTTTATGGGTCCTAATTATTCGTAATTTAAAACTTAACCATTGTTGTGGTGATTGCAGTGACTTATAAACTAGACCGGACCGGCCCTATCCAACCCGGTTCGACCAGAACTGAGAACCTAGCCAATTTGGTCCGAACAAATAAATTAATAAATATTTGCTCTTTTTTATCCAATCGGAACTATTCAGTTGCTATGACACCCGATTCCTCAGAATGGGTGGTGCCCAGCTTGTTTGGACACATAGCCCATAGTCTCTCTCTCTCTCTCTCTCTCTCTCTCTCTCTCTCTTACAATGTAACCAACACTAATAGTATCACGACCCGAAATTCTACCCTATCTCGAAGGCCTAGAACTATGGATTATGACTCGCACGCATCCCAAATACGCTAAGCGGACATATACATAATCAAAATTCTCGCGCTTATGTGGTTTCACAAAACCAATAAAATAAAAATGAAATATAAGGACAATCATAAATAATGAATAAAATCAAGAAAATTCATAAAATATCTAATAATCAATAAGGAAATAAAGATTAGACATAAATGTCCTTAAATAATGAGGACATTTATTTTGTCAGTGAAACCAACAAAATAAAGATGAAATATAAGGACAATCATAAATAATGAATAAAATCAAGAAAATTCATAAAATATCTAATAATCAATAAGGAATTAAAGATCAGACATAAATGAAAAGTGTGAGGCTATAAATAAATAATAATTTTATGAAATAAGAGAATAGACAGCATAATCTAAAGTTCCTGATTTCAATATCGAAACTCCACTATCAATAGTCGGCAGGTGGGTCGAAATTAGCACTGAGGTCCTCCTGGTATCATGCAATGTCACCCTCCCAAGGTCCCTGATACTCCACGTCCACGGGATCAACAAAGTCAGCGTCGGCAGGATCAAAATAGTCAGTGTCCACTTCGTCAATATAGTCACCTGAAATAATAAATGTCACGAGAGTTGAGTTGCTAAACAACGCGCAACTCAGTGAATACACCACTAATCCACCCAGCATTACTTAGGTGTATTGTGGGTGCATCTCATGAGTGATAATAATAGTATATAAGAAATAAATTAATGAAATAATAAATTTTTACATGTCGTAGAGTTTGTATCATATTATAAATGTAAGATTATGATCTATACACACTCCAATCCTAACGTACCTCACTATACCTCATAAACGTAACATATTTTATCATCACGACACATGCGTCCGTATATTGCATGAGCATATATTTTTACTTCTATTCCCTAATACAACCTGTGTCAGAGTCACTGCTCGAACCTACCATATGAGGGTCACCATAGTAGTTTACCACCATAACATAACACCCTATATATCATAACATATCATACACCACATTCAATCTATGGGGCGACTGGTCATAGGCGTACGATCTCTAAAGGTGAGAACACGTACTTCATAATATAACTCATATTGCCTACTTAAAGACTCGTCTTGACAATAGATGTTGGAATCCTTACGGTGGCTACGTAAGGTACGACACATACAAACTTAGTTTATTAATCTTATGTTGGCCTACACAGCAACATCTTATTAACATACTCATATCATAACTTATCTTACATATTATTTCTCACCATAATCCTACAACCTGAATCTAGAGTGATTCATAGTGCGATAAGTTTCACTAACCACGCTTTTCAAGGGACAGGTTTCATAATAATCTGGATGTACTTCGTGTGGCAGCCCATTCTATTATAGAGATTTTATATTTGTACATAACTAAGACTCCACCATGACTAAGACTTAAAGGTCGAGTGTCGTATCTTATTCATTAACTTGATCTATCATATTTAAGGTCGAGGGGTGATAGGATCATCGTATATGAAGTTATACTGAATTCGCACTCACCCTAATCATCATGATATCTCATACCACTTTGAGTTGGAGGCATGCGAATACGGTGTAATCCCTGCTTCGATAACATCTCAGCGAATCAATAAGGCCAAGTGTAGGCATGATCTTGCACACTCGTATATATAATCTAACATATCCGTAACTCGTATAACATAATCAAGATGGAAACATAGTATAATCTCACTAGTTAATAGATTTAAATTTAAGCTTACGTTATGTTCATACATATATAATTATATAGCACACCAATACAAATATAAAATAAGGTAGCTATCAGTGTGCGCGAAATAGAGAACGTGAAGATTAGAGTTCGATTCCACGAGGGCATCAAATTTCTAAATCTTCATGTTATCGTAAAGATTACGTTGAAGCGATTAAATTGATATATAAAATACTATAATCGAATAACTAATTGGAAAGATATCGCAATTCAAAGTTAGGTATATTATGACCATCGATCAAACACCTAATTTATGATTAATATGCATTAAGAGTTTTGAAAATGGTCAACAGGGGTAGAGTACTTGATACTCTGCCAAAAGGTATCAATGTTTTAGGACCCTAGACCTAGGATCGAGTATGAAATTTGAGTTTAAAACATCACGGATCAATTTCTAAGTACTTAAAGTTTTGCCTTAAGAGACATCTCCGATGTCTTTGAAAAATATGAAAAGTCAAAGTTTGGCTTTATAAGTGACATCGAAATCTTAAAGTATCGATGTCATCGCCAAGATCACGTCAAAGCGATAAATTTTGACTTCTCATATATCATATTTCGATAAGAAACGAGCTCGGTATGAGCGGTCAAAGATTCCACTTTAATTGTGTGAATGCACACTTTGACGATGCAGGAACAACGGAGGTCAGTCCTACACAGAACAGTGAGGTGTCTAAAATGTGGACGTTCATTCTGTAGTTGAGGACGTCCGTCCTAAAGTTGCAGACGTTTAGTGGGGTGTTCAAAATGCTGACGTCCGTCTTGTAACCACGGGCGTCTGTCCTGCACGAATCCGAACTGGTTCGCTTGAACAAGTTGGAGCCATATCCAACGGATGTGAGTCGGTTTCTCTACGGAAGTTGGAGCTTGGGTAGGGTTAGACCTCCCTACCAACTTTTGGTACCGTCCGGCTAGTGGTTCATCGATGGCTTCCAAACAAGGGATGATTCAAAAGAAGAGTACAAAAATATAAACAAAAATTTCAAGTTTATAAGATATGCATATTTAATAGGAAAATATAATACTAAATATGCAGATCTATAGGATTTATAAGATATTTAGGTTTAATTAATTTTAAACCCGTCAGTGCGCGATCGAATGCACCCTAAGCGACGAGATCTGAGAAGAACAGTGGGGATTGATGGGTATCCACCAGTTGAAGAATGAACGTTAGATTTACGATGGTTAGGGCCGAAGAGATTGATGCTCAAAGCGTTTGTTCTTCCAAGCTTTCTTCTTCTTCCTTCGATCTAGTCGTTTGAAAGAGGTTGGAGTGGTTACGCAAAAGAACACACAAGAGTTTTGAGGAAAGAGATTAGAGAGAGAGAGAGAGAGGTTGTGACGGCTAGGGTTTGGGTTTTATTAAAAAAAGAAGAGTTACCACTACGTCAAAAACATCTAAAAAAGACTTATAATAAGACTATTTTTTTTCGTCTTTAAATAAGATAGCCTGTAACCGTCTTAAATTTAGAAATAGGACTACCACTTACTAACCAAAGAAACATAATTTTAAGGACGGTTAATAAAACTTTACAAATCGTCTTATTTTCACATGGTTATCTTAAATCATCTAAAATAAACCTAAGTAAATCGTCTCTCCCTCTCCCTCTCCCTCTCCCTCTCCCTCTCCGTCTCCCCCTCTCTCAAAAATACAAAAAAACCCTAACTCCAAACTAAGCCGTCTCTTCCTATCTCCTCTCTCTCATACCATCTCTCCCTCTCCCTCTCTCAAAAAAACAAAAAAACCCTAACTCCAAACTAAGCCGTCTCTTCCTATCTCCTCTCTCTCATACCATCTCTCCCTCTCCCTCCCTCAAAAAAACAAAAAAAACCCTAACTCCAAACTAAGCCGTCTCTTCCTATCTCCCTCTCTCTCATATCTCTAAAAAAAAACCCTAGGGGCTCGTTTGTTTGTGAAGAAAGCCTACGAATCGTCGTTCTCTCTCAGAAAGCAACCAAAATCGGAGCGATTCTGAGCATTTCCATTGTTCGTGAGTTTTGATGGGGCCCACACAAAATCTGCCACTTTTCAAGCAAAAGCGACGTATCCATTGAGGAGCTTTTTGTGTAGTGAGCTGTTGGTTGTATACTTCGCCTACGTGTATACACCAGAGTAGGACCCTTTCAACGGCTATGAAGGTATGAAAGACTCCAGCTGAGCTGCGTTTGTACAAGTTTTTGAAGGTTTTTGCTAGAAACCCTAAAGTTTGTAGGGTTTATGGATTATCATCTGATTTGATTCTTTTCTCCATATTTATTTTTTTAGAAGAGATTGGTGAAGTTATGGGTTTTGATTCTTTTTCTTCTGATTTGTTATGGTGAAGTTATTGGTTTTGTGTTGGATATTATTTAACTGTGGATTTTTCTTTATATATATGCTTGGTTGGTGTTTGTTGAAATGCTAAAGAGATTGGTTCTTTTTGTTATGGTTTGAGGTTTTTGGTTTTGTGCTGGATTGCAGTACACTTTGAATTTTTTTAATTGATTTGATCCGTTTGGGTTTGGTTTAGACACCATTAATGTTGGTTGCAATGCATGGGCAGATTGCTTATGTGGAAAAGCTTCTCCAAGCTAGAGCAAATGTTAGTAAAGTTACCATCTTGCTTTTTTTTATACTTATTATTTATTTTTGATTGTTGGGTCTACGATGGAATAATTTGATTGGGTTTTCTCTAATTCATATTAGGTTTTTATGTTCGAATTTTTAAAAATTTCTCATTTTTTCACAAAATTATCAAAATCTATCAATTTTTCGGTATATCTGCAAAGCTGTTCTATTTCTATACCGAGACTTAGGTCACTGATTATAGCCCATCCACAAGTATACTGAAACATCATTATCTTCAACGGTTCTAGCTTTGTTGGTGCCACCCTCCTAAGGAATTACTTATACAGTCAATCTATTGATTGGTGGTGGTCAACTAAAACTAGTTTTTTATTTGACTGATTCTTAATAATTATATTAACAATTAAAAAAAAACCTGCCTCTTCTGATCAAAAGTGGATAGTTAGGGTAGTAACATCCCTCGATTTCAACCATATATTGCACATCTTTTATCACCCAAGTTATTAATCTAAAGCACTTCATTAGCACATCTTAACAAAGAATCCTGCCTATGAGATGACTGTAACTATATGATCTCTGCACTTTCTAATCCGAACTGTCAACCCATTTTATATGATTTCATATTCTTTAATCAAGGGGAAGAAAAAAAAACTAAGAGACTAACTGTTGTTGCCTGCATATACACAGATTTGGATCATGACAACCCATTTCTACACCATGTGACACAAACTAAATCCAAGCTATCCAGCTAGCAGCCCATCGTTAACACATATCTAGCAAAAAAATCAAAAGTTTGCAAGAGCCTTGGAGCCATTTAATATCAACAATTGAAAAAATATGCACAACCATCCCCTATCAGATAGAATGTATATATAGAATGGTTCAAATCCCAGAATGAATGTGATCATTTGGTCTATGATATGTTCCGGTATAAGTTACCCATTTGATGAATTGGATTCCTAAAATTATATTCCATTTAGCCCAAATGTGGGACTCTCAACCCCAAATCTGTAAAGAGTTGGTCATTTGCCATTTTCCTACTTAATATAGTTCTTGGTGTTCATGTTAAATATGTTCTTAAAACAAGCATGTGCATGCTAATGTAACAAGCATTTGCATGTACCTGCTTTCCGTGTTAGCTATTTAATTTTTCATATTTCATTGGAGTTAGTTGAGTTTTCTAGACTTTAATCTTAAATTTTGGGTATATCTCCCTTACAGCTAAGTAAGGACCACATTAGGGAGGTGACTTGTTTGGGTTGGGTGCAACTATTAGGTGCTAGCTATGGTCATCGAACCAATATGCATAGCACACATTTTCATTAATCTTAACTGTCCAGCTAAGTTTTCAATCAAATATCTATGGGAAGATAAATTTCCTTTTGTGCTATTACTCTCCTGAGATGTTACTTGCAAGTTGTATGTGTGCCCCAAGAAACCAATAACAGTTTATAATCTTACAGAGAGGCTTCATTTTTTTAAATTGTGCTCTGTCTACTATTAAGATAAAACCTTGAACTATTTTTTCATTTATTGCATAGAATCATATCTCTACAAATTATATAGCTATAATGTGTTCCTATTAATTTGAACATACTTTTATATATTTCATACATGCATGGATTACCATTTGTATAGGGGAATGCTTGTATTTCTCACCAATATTATATAATTTAGTAGACATGTCAGTGTTTTTGCTCACTAACTATATCATATCTGACATCTAGTGTTCGGAACGTACTCACCACCAACGAAAGAGCTCTTGAGGATTGATTTGAAAATTTGTACTGTAGTCGTGTTTAACTGGTAACTATAAAAGTTATATTTTCTCTAACACCCGGTATCTGTCATGGACTCCCAGAAAATGAAAGAGGTATTGATGAATGATATTAATAAACTGGTTGGACTTTCCTAATTTTATGTCAGCCAAATATTCAACCCATTTAAGCCTAGCTCAGCCCAAACCATTGACACACCTCTGAGATCTTCTAGTTGCCAACTCTTAAGCCGCAAGAGGAAAGCATCTTATCAGCTGAGTGGGACATATCAAGAAGCCTTATAAACTGATTAAGGAAACTCTTTAATTTCAGTAGGTTTTTCTTTAGTGAAGTTGTTTTATTGCTCCTCAAAGTATACAGTAAATAATGATGGCCCAATATTGGATGGTGACACAACTTTAGGGAAAATGGGCAGGAGAAAGTGCTATTGAGCCGACGGTGGGTCTATATGCTTGTACTTTCTCATGATAAAAAAACAACTAAGAGGGAAGATGGGTTATTATTGGACAGTGTGGGGGGTGGACCTATCAGGACACATCACCTGATTTGTAAGTAAGGTGATTAAGGCTATTAATGGGTCGGGTCGGGTCAGGTCAAGTCAGGTTGACCAAGAAGTCGGGTCGACCCAGACCCGACTCAATATTTTTATATGGTATAAGTTTTAGAACCAATGCCTAGTATACTAGCTGGTCCAAACCAAGCAAATCTGTCAGCTGAATCAACTTAGTTTGAATTGAGATTGCCTTTGCATATTGCTCCTTATATATATTATGCATGCACAAAGCCACAAACTACTCTAGTTTGCACTAACTTACTGCCAAATTGTTTTCATTTTATTGCCCAACTTATTGCTTATAAATATGAAATTTTACTCATGAATTATGACTTGTTATGCTGAAATACTTTACTTTTCATTGTAAAGTTTCTTAATTGGGCCTTTTACTGATATATGGTGGTTTTAGCTTACAGATTGTGCCCATCTTGAGAGCTGGTCTTGCTTTAGTAGAGCATGCCTAATCAATCTTGCCAACAACAAAAGCTTACCATCTAGGTAAGTGAAGACTTATGCAGTGTGGCCAAAAAGTATTAGTAGATATGGTTGTCAAGAAAAATATTGGCCATGAATATTATCCAACATAGTGGAATGGTAAAGAACTGAATGTCGTTATAAATTTGTTTTCGGTCATTATACTCATTTAATCCAGGATTGTGGAGTAGTTTGTTTGTGTACCAATGTGTTATCTATATCTCTAGGTGACATGCCATCCAAAGATTCCTTTCAATTATTTATTGTTCTGTGTTGGGTGTCTGTTTTTTTTTTGTGCAAATGAAGGGATATTGAGGAATGGGAAAACGCTTTAGCCATCTATATATGTGAACAAGTAAGACTTTTCTTCCCTAGCTCTGTTTGTCCTTTTTATATGACAATTTCAATAGATTTTTGTATCTGCCCTTTTTACATAATGATCTACAACTTTGATATTACCAAGAATGTGATTTTTTTTTTTGATAATTGGAAAAAAAATTTAAGAAAAAGAAAATCAGGTATCTTTACAAGAAACTAGGCAGCGAGCAGTTGCAAAAAATAAAAATCCCCAAAACTAAACTCACCAAAAATAATTAAAGCAAAAAAAGAACTAAAAAACACTCCCCAAAATTTTGGCTGCCTGGTGGGTCAAGGCTCCTAACCTGTCCCGAAAAACCTGTTTGGGTCGGATCGGCAGACCATTTTTTTTTCTAAAGTCCCCTAAATGCCCATAACCCTTTATTTTTACGAATAAAATATCGACTCAGGTCAAGTCAGGCAGATTTTCGCTTGACCCGACCCGACGCCGAACGCCTAGGCAACAAAACATCTGGTGCTACTATGTATGTTGAAAATTTGACTACTGTTTTAAGAAATATCTATTTACTGTTCATGATAACTAAAAAATTCAAGTATAAATATCTCACCCATTTATGATAAATGACAGAAATGTCTAAAACTTTTCATATAGAGTAAATTTTTTCTTTTTTCGTAGGTATGCTGGAATTCAAATAGAAATATAGAGTTAGTTATGTTGAATATTTAGTGAGAGCTAGCTGAATCCATTTGCATCTGTACTATCTTATTCAAACTCGCTCTTAAGTTGTTGGACATTTCAATTTGAAGATTGATACAAGATACGATTGATACAAGATAGTGAAACTATTAATGGTAACTATAAACTGAAACTCTTGAAGATTAAAATGGGTTTTATAGTTTATTTGATCTTATCAACAAACATTTTGACTTAATTTTGTTCTGATTCATCAGGGAAATGTATCTAGCGACACCGAGCTCTGCTACATCCGTTTCGACCAGTCTAGCTTTGCTACATCTGTTTTGACCAGGTCTGCACTATCAAGGTACAAGGTTGTGGTCATCAGATTTGTGCACACTGCACCTTTGCTCTATGCTGCCACAATAAAGCCAGAGGAAGTCCAGAAACTCATGGATTATATACAGAAACATGGGCATGGGTGTTGGCGAGCGCTGCCTAAGAACGCCAGTGAGATACGCGAAAAATTATGAATTTTTCTGATTTGGGTTTTTGTGTTTTTTGAAGTTTTTGAAGTTTTTAAAGTGTAGATCATTGATGGACTTATACTATTACAGGGCTTTCGAGGTGCGGGAAGAGTTGTCGGCTTTGATGGGCTAATTATCTGAGACCCTGATATTAAGAGTGGGAGAGTGGGAGGTTCTCATTTGAAGAAGAAGAGACGATAATCCAGTTACATAGTATTTTGGGAAGGGTTAATTTATATCCAAAATTTGTATGGGAGAAACTTTGTGGAAGGAAGACTCAATTTATACCCATAATTTATAATTTTATAGGGAAAAAGCAAGGTAAATTTATGGTTTTAGTTCAAAATATTTATTATACTCATTTGTGATTTTCTGTTGGTTAAGCAAGGTAAATTTTCATTGGATAAGCAGGGTAAATTTATTGTTTTACTATGAAGTAATTTTTTTATATCCATTTGTAATTTTTTGATGGAAGAGCAGAGTTTTCTGGGGTAGAAGCCCTTCCCCTGAATTATAAATATTTTTTTTATTACCATTTTTTAAAAAAATGACTGTCCAAGACAGTCTTATTTTTTCCAAAATTTAAAAAGTACGACGGTTCCAGACCATCCTATTTGAGCCATCATTCAAGTAGGACGGTTCATAAAAGACTGTCTGATATAACAAATAAGACGGCTCATGACCGTCTCTAAATAAAGGACGGTTTATTAGAGACACTCATGAGTTGTCTTATTAAATGGTTAATGACCGTCCTTAGTGGTTAATATGAGACGGCTTCAAACCGTCTTATATTAGGACTGTCGAAAACAGTCATTTTTTACCGTCTTATTTACTTAATATAAGATGGTTTAGGACCGTCTTATATATTTAAGACGTCCAAAAAAAGAATGGACGTGGGGACGGTCTTAGGCCGTCTTATTTTTAAAACAAGACGGCTGTGGGCAGTCTTATTTCGTCTATTTTGACGTAATGTACGAGGTGGCTAAGTTTTCTTAAAAGAAGAAAAGGTGAAAAGAGAGTTACATAAATTAAATAGGGTTTTCTAAAAATAGGGTGGGTTCCGGTGTGGATCCCTCACACAGTGCACAGTGCAAAACATCATTTAACACCGTTAAAAAAATTAAAAAAAGTCGAGTCGTTACATTCTCACCCCCTTATAAAAATTTTATCCCCGGAAGTTACGTACTTGCGGTGATGAGCTCAGGGTATTTCTCCATAATCTCAACTTCTCATTCTCAAGTGGTCTCGTTCGGTGAGTAGTGTCGCCACTGAACTTTGATGAAGCATACGGTTTTACCCTTGACGAGTGTCTCCTTCCGATCTATGATGTAAATTGGCTTCTCTATGATAGTCAGATCATCCCTGACTTCAGTTGGCTCGATATCAAGGACGTGAGATGGATCTGGCAAGTACTTGCGCAACATGGACACATGGTATATATACTGGTGAAGAGTGAGAGAAGTGAAATTCGGTAGGCAACATCGCCGTTACGATTAGTCATTACAAAAGGTCCCACGTGCCTCGAACTTAGTTTCCCCCGCATTCCAAAACGCATGACACCTTTAGTCGGGGATACACGGATGAAAATCAAGTCACAAATCTCAAACTCTACTAAACGTCTTCGATTGTTTGCGTAAGCTTTCTGACGGTCCTGGGCCTCCTTCAACTTTTGTCGGATAACTCTAACTTTTTCAGTTGTGGATCGTATGAGTTTTGACTCAAGCATCTTCCTTTCACCAAGCTCGTCCCAATAAAGAAGTGTTCTACAGCTTCAGCCATAAAGAACTTCAAAAGGTAGCATTTCGATGCTTACTTGATAGTTGTTATAAGAAAACTTGATTAACGGCAGATGATCATCTCAATTTCCTTGGAAATCTAACATGCAAGCTCGAAGCATGTCTTCCATGATTTGATTAACTCTCTCTGTCTGCCTGTCGATTTCTGGATGGAAGGTTGTGTTGAATCTAATCTCGCATCGATCGCTTCCAGGAATTTCTTCCAATGGGTCGTGTCTCTGTCTGAAATGATGTTCACAGGAACTCCATGGAGTTTGACTACTTCTTTCAGGTATGTCTCAGTAAGTTTATCCCCACTATCAATATTCTTGACAGGTAAAAAGTGCGCCGACTTAGTCAATCGATCTAAAATAACCCAAATGGCGTTATGCTACCTAGAAGTCCTCATAAGTCCAACTATGAAATCTATAGAGATGTTCTCCCACTTCCACTCGGGAATCGATAAGGGCTGCAAAGGACCGGTTTGTTTCTGGTGTTCAACTTTCACTTGCTGGCAGACAAGACATCGGGAAACATATTCGGCAACCTCTCTCTTCATGATCGGCCACGAGTAATAACTTCAAAAATTTTGATACATCTTTGTGCTACTTGGGTGCACCGAATACCCAGATTTATGTGCTTCCTCGAGAATCTTGTTTCGCAAGGTTGTAACATTTGAAAACATATAATCTTTCTCTGAATAGGAGGGTCCCATCAATGCGCATAGGAAAGTCATGTTTACGGCCCTCGGCTAACTATCCCACAATCTTCGAAACTTCAGAATCTAAGAGTTGCTCGGTTCTGATACGATCAACAAAGGTATGTTTGACCATCATACTATCTAAATGCGCTCCTTTTTCAATTCTGTCAAGTCGCACATTCAACTGAGAAATCTCATCGAGTGGCTTCTAAGCTTTCAGACGTGTTAGTAATCCTGAGGATTTTTTACTTAGAGTGTCAGCAACTATGTTTGCTTTACTCAGATGGTAATTAATTGAACAGTCATAATCCTTCATGTACTTCATCCACCGTCTCTGCCTCAAGTTCGGATCCTTCTGAGAGAAAAGATATTTGAGGCTCTTGTGATCCGTATAGATTTTGAAGGTCTCACCATATAAATAGTGCCTCCAAATCTTAAGGGCAAAGATGATTGTTGTCAACTCAAGATCATGAACTGGGTAGTTCTTCTCATGCGGTTTCAACTATCTCGAGCCGTAGGCAATGGCTCTCTTATATTGCTCTAACAGACATCCAAGTCTCTGGCGCAAGGCATCTATGTAAACTTCATAAAGGTCCAGAAAGTAAAGTGAGTATTGGAGCGACCGTGAGCTTCTGCTTTAATATATTAAAATTATGCTCGCACTTGTCGATCTACACGAATTTACTGTTCATACGAGTCAGCATAGTGAGAGGGAGTGCTAAACGAGAGTACCACTTTAGGTTAAGCCGAGGAAACTCCTCACTTCGGTGACATTCTTCGGTACTAATTTGCGACAATTTCAATTTTTTATGGGTCCACAGAAATCCCTGCGGTCGAAATCATGTGACCTAAGAAAGCTACCTTCTCAAGGCAAAATTCACCCTTGCTCAATTTCGCGTAAACTGGTGCTCACGAAGAGTTTGAAGCATAGTACAAAGGTGGTCCTTATGAGCTTCTTTCGTGCGAGAATACATAAGGACATCGTCGATGAATACAACGATGAACCTGCCAAGAAACTTTCTGAACACACGGTTCATTAAATTCATAAACACGACAAGTGCATTCGTGAGTCTAAAAGGCATAACAAGGAGCTCGTTGTCCTAAAAGCGGGCTTCGAAATATCGTCTACTTTGACTTTCAATTGATGACATCTGGACCTGATATTTATCTTCGAAAAATATATAGCACCATGTAATTGGTTGGATAGATTATCGATATGAGGAAGGGGTATCAATTTTTTACGGTTACGTTATTTAGCTGTCGGTTGTCGATACAGAGTCTCATAGAGCTATCTTTCTTATTTACGAATAAGATCGATGCTCTCCATGGTGATTCACTACGTCGAATAAATCCTTTGTCAGACAAATCTCGTAACTAAATCTCTAATTCCTTCAGTTCGTCAGCGCCATTCTGTACCGGACTTTCGCAATCAGTAAGGTACCAGGCGCAAAATCAATTTTAAACTCTACTTCTCAGTCAGGAGGAAATCCAGACAATTCTTTCGAAAAATATCAACGAACTCTCCAACGATATGAATAATTGAGGGATCCGCCTTCTCATCATGATCACAGTCGAGTGTAGCTAGTAGGGTTGCTCCTCCCCTTTATGTAACAAAATTTGAACAAATGGATCCCAATTGGTCAAAAGATGACTACATTAGAAAAATAATCTACAGAGGCATCATAAGCTGCCAACCAATCCATACCGAGGATTATGTTGAAGTCTTGGAATTCGAACACCACAAGATCTACGGGTAACTCGTGTGTTTCAATTACTAAGATCGTAGCTTGCAAAGTTTAGATGTGATCATAACATCTCCTGGCGATGTATAAATCGCAAACGTACTATCCATGAGTTTATGTTTTGCTCCGATTTTAGAAATAAAACTCGGTGTAATCAAAGAGTGGGTCAATCCAGAGTTGATCAAAACCCAAGCGTGACAAAAGGACGAATTGGCAGGTCTAGAAACTATCACAGTCCCTGAATTACATAAGGGTTCACACACGATCTAAGTTATTCACACGCAATAAAATTAATTCAAGAATAACAACATCGCATACAAAATAACTCATTCATGCAATCGGGGTAAAGACTGACAATCATGCAAGCGAAGAAAATAATTGTGACAGCCCGGATTTCGGCACCCCGAAACCCGTGCCATCAGCACGATCATCTTGACCGTGCCCCTTAACTATGCACGGAACACTGGTATATCAAGCATAAAAAGAAATAAGAACAACTTGCGGAATTTAAATCTAATTAGAAATACTTTTCAAAAGACAGTTCTACCCTCATGCCTCTACATGAAGGGAGAACCGATCCGAACCATCGATGATATAAATCATCACAGATGGTTCGCCCCAAAAGAATAATCCAACTCTATACATACACATGTTTTCACAAAATAAAGGCTTGACATACCAAGCCGTACAATCTCTACTCAAAACTCCTCAAAGTAGCACTGTGAGTCCTCTAGAAGAAGTCCTCTGGAGGTGGCTCCAACTCCTCACGGCAAAGAAAGTCCGACTCACGGATCGGCGTCCTCAAACCTCGGCGTGCTAATGGACTCACACGTATAGTCTATAGGGTGAGCTACATCCTAGCCCAATAGGGAACAAACACTGCTGAACATATAAGTTATAACTCACATATATTCTATGATATGCCATGCATGATGTAACTATGCAGTTGTTGATAAAACAGTTAAAAGCATTCGTTTACTGTTGATTTCTTATGTTTTCATTTACTCATGAAAAATGCTGAAAAGGCCTAAAGCAAAACTTAAACTTTCAACTTAAGTAATCCCCGAGCAATATAGCATCGAGCCCCGATGAGCTACCCTTCATCGTCATCTATATAGACAGTTTTAATGTATTCCCTGGGAATACCATATATTACCCAAGCCCCTTTCCCCTGGGGATTGGTGGCGGGGTTTCACTTATCTCAATCAACACCCCTGGGGTGTGCTTACTATGTACGGATAAGCCTCCGCACTGGCCTACGGTTTCGCCGCCGTATCGGTCACGGATATCCTGCCGTGTCAGTCGTGGATATCCAAAGGAACCTCAAATAACAAAAATATCTTGCCTTACATATAGTTATTCACCGTGTAAGTGTGCTATCTTATATCGCTTAGGCCCTATCAAACATGATTCAATCTGTGGATACATCCTCGATGTATCCATTAACTTGCATCACACCGATGCTCTCTCTTACTTCTTCATCCCCGGGATGGCTCATTCGTTACTCTTATGAATGTCACACACACACTTTTCACAATTCTTTGAGCAGTAAAAATAATTGAATTGAAATTTATATCACTACATACATGCTCTTGTAAAATAAAGTACATGTTCAAGGTGTTCCCTACCTCAAGTCTTCACTTGTTCAATGCATCAAGGTCCCACGTGGCTCCTTGTGCACTAGCTTACGTACCACCTATGGTACCACATAACAGGTGAAACACATCACAAAGGATGCCATAAAGAAGGTATAAGATCCTCCAAGAATCTTAAAGTCAAACCTAAAAGTCAACGAAATTTATCCCAGTCGATTAATCGAAATCCAAAATCGATTAATCGAACCTGGTTCGATTAATCGATTTCCAAAATCGATTAATCGAAGGTCAATATCGATTAGTCGAATTAATTTCGATTAATCGAACTCTCCTTTTCGCAAAGTAAACTCACTGTTCGAATAGTCGAGTTTTCCATTCGATTAATCGAATCCAGTCTCGATTAGTCGAATTCTTCTTTTCGCAAAGAACACCTACTATTCGAACAGTTCGAGTTTCCATTCGATTAATCGAATTCAGTTTCGATTAATCGAATCTCTTCTTTTCGCAAAGTACACTTCATCGCTCTAATCTAACTTCACAAGCCGATTAATCGATCCCAAATCGATTAGTCGAAGACTAAAATCGATTAATCGAAATCCCATTTCGATTAGTCGATTTTCCTTAAATCATTTCCTCCAACCCTTGGGGTCCACTGGAGGTTCCCAGTCGATCAGTCGATTCCCCAAATCGATTAATCGAAATCCAAATTCGATTAATCGAAATCCAATTCGATTAATCGAATTCGTGGTCCTCTGACCTTTCAACTTCTTGGCGAATTTCGACTAGTCGAACCCCCATTTCGATTAGTCGAAATCCAAATCTTTTCTAGTTATTTTCTAAGCAATACTCCTACAATTTCCACCCATTTTACTACAATTTATTCTATAAATCTACACCATTTGTTTACGAGAATCTCACCTTAAATAAATCTCAACTTGATTAAAATGAAGGGTTGGAAGGTTAGGGTTTCCAGCTTTTGTGTGAACAGATCCTCCGCGTCGAATCCGGCGCTTTGATTTCAAGAAATCCCCTTCCAACAACTTGCAATAACTTCTCACTAGCTCCTTTACTCCTCTCTTTCTCTCTCTCTCTCTTCTTTACTCCTCTCAACCACCAAAATATGAATATTAGGGTTTTCAACCCTTTTTATCTTATCTCTCTTCTCGGTGTGGAGCACATACACACCCATCGGTGTATGTTACTCTACACGCTCCTCTATCTCTCCACTCTTCTACACTGGTATACACATCACATCCGCTCATCTCACCCTAAGTTCATCAATGAACTATCTCATGGTCAAACCTAAGACCAATCGGGCACGGATCCCGAGGTCATAGTTCAACGTGATTTTTTTTCGGGTTATTACATCCTCCCCACCTTGGGAATTTTCGTCCTCGAAAATCACCCAAAGGTGTGGTGGTCTTCATTCCCCCCCCTCCCCCCGCACACTCGGAGGTGAGGTGGTCTACCACGTAACGCACAAGTACACACAAATACGCAAAATCAATGAACCATATATAACAGTAACAAGGTTTTTATATATAAAACATCAAAAGTTACAATAATGATTGAATTGGGGACCACAACAGAAAAACAAAAATGGTTCACCCCTATACAGAAGATGTACAATGGACAAAAAGAAAACAACACTACGGCAGTCAGGCCCCCATGTGGTGGATCTAAAGTCGAGGGCAGGCTGGTCGACGGGAGCTGGCTGATCTGCCACGGGTGGCTGGATGGCTGGTGGCGGTAGCGGATGAGAAGTCCCTGTCGGGGGCGGCGGTGGAATCTCGGTCGGCGGCAGAGGTGGAATGGTAGTGGAAGTAGATGGTGGCTGCGTCGTCGTCGACGTCGTCGTCGTCGGTGGTGCGGTGGAGGTAGAAGCACCGGCATGATGTAATTGCGACCAAAAGACGGGACCACGATGGAATCTTTGTGGTGCCGGTCCATTCTCTTCTTCAGGGCCAAACATGTCGTCCGTGTAGGTGTGGGGGTAGATAAACTTGAGGGTGTGAAACATGAGGAAATCAATCCTCCTGTTCATCCTCTCGTTATTCGCTTCCATTCGCCTCGGCGAGAGTCTCCTCAATGGTGGTGGTGGTGGGCGGTCACGTGAAGTAGAGGGGTCACGGTAGGTCGAGGTGGTGGTGGTGTACCGTGGTGGTGGTGGAATGGACCGGTCGCGGGCGTGCACCGGTAGAACGACTGGGTGATATCGCGCCATCTACAGTGTGCAGGGTCGTGGGCGTGGTGGAGGGGTGGTGGTGGGATTGTAGTCAGGTCTCGTCGCCACCGGTGGTGGTAGAGTCTTCTTCAGAGATTGTAACTCTGCTCCATTCTGTGGAGAATGGTTTCACTGGTCGGTGTCTCGTGGGGTGAGAGACGGCTAATATGCCTCTAGAATGCTAGAGATGATGCGCGCGTAGGGCATCCCATCCCTAGCTCGAAGGTTGCCCTTCATGAGCTTTCCCTTGATGTACCGCATCCCTTCAAGGATGACCATGGTAACATCAAACCATCGGCCCCTATAGGCCGCATAGAGGGCCTGTTGCACCAACTCCACACGCTCGGTGCTGTGGCGCATGGGGTAAAGGTTGGCATGAAAAACAGAATCGAGCATCCACATATAATGTGGAAGGTCAACCCTCTTTGATGAGGTGCCCGATCCCTTTTTCCCCTTGGTCATGTCGGCAAGGATATCTTCGACATTGGCCGGCTCTGGGAAGGGTGGTAGTAGTGTGGTCTCGGGTACATAGTCCAAGTAGCACTCGACTGCTTCTTGGACATGACGGCGTGTGATGAGGTATTCACGACCCTCAATCGTGGTTTTCACCACGTCGTCAGTAGGGCCATCCTTGAGGCCCTGGTAAAATAACCTAACCAATCGCGGATAGTAGAACTTCCGGATTGGTCTGAGGAGGAAGGTGAGACCGGCGTTGTTGAGGTAGTTTAGGGCCCAAATGGTCTCACCTTGGACCACATCTTTGTCAAAAAGAGTTTTGTCGAAATTGTGTTCGACTTCAAAGATCTTGGCCGCCCACCACTCAGTGGGTTGCTCAAGGTTGAGGGGTGGTGGTGGAATAGGGCTTGCGTCACTTGAAGACGCGCTCGTCGGCCCGGACGTAGTATCCGATGTCGATGGTGAGGGTGTACTCACAGGCGAAGGGGTTGGTGGTGGCGGTGCGACATTTTTGCGTCATCGCGCTTTGAAGTTGCCTTCTTCGTGGATAATCGAGTTTTAGGCGGCATTTTTGCTAAAATGCAAGGAATTAGGGTTTCCTATATGCAAAAGATAATGAATAAGAAACAAGGGTTAGGGTTTACCAAATCTTGAGAAGGTGTGTGAAGAAAATCCGGTGGAAAATGGCCGGAAATGGAGCAAACCCTAGGTAGTTGAATCGCCGGAGAAGAAGAGGAAACGGATGCCCAAAACTCAAAAGTCGAATGGTTTGAAAAACCCCTCACATATTTATATAGTGGTTGGCTCGACTAGTCGAATTCCTCGATTCGACTAGTCGAACATTAAACTTAAAGGAACTCCCAATTCGATTTGTCGATTTTCCTAATTCGACTAGTCTTCGATTTCGACTTAGTCGAAATCCCATTTCGATCAACAAATGCTTAGGGTTCAAATTTCTGACTTGGAGCCCACTGGAAGGACTCAGTCGACTAGTCGAAATCCGTTTCGATTAGTCGAAATTTTAACTTCGACTAGTCGAAATCTAATTCGACTAGTCGAAATCGTGTGCCCTTTTTAAATTTCTATATCTCCCTCCATCACTCGATTAGTCGAAATTTAGTTTCGACTAATCGACTTTCCCTTTATGTCTAATTCGATTAGTCGATATCACATTTCGACTAATCGAAATTCCAAATTCGATTAATCGAACCCTAGTTCGATTAGTCGAAATTTTCTAGCTTATTCTTCTTTTTTTTTTTTCTTTTTTTTTTTTTTTTTTTTTTGAACTCTTGCTCACTGGCATAATCAGTTGATTAATCGATTTTGACTTTCGATTAGTCGAGTTGTCAATTCGACTAGTCGAAATGTCTTAATTAATCGAAATTTCAAAAATCTCCATTGAACAGTTGAATTACAATTTGGATCAAAATTTCCATTACATTACAAGTATCGTGGAGATTTCACAACCACGTTTGCGGTTTACATCGAATCCTCACGTCGTTGGAAACAAGGCTGAGTATTGTTCCTTCACATCGGCCTCTCGTTCCCAAGTAGCCTCTTCTTTTGGATGATTGTTCCACCGAACGAGCACTAAGGGAATCACTTTAGTCTTGCAGATTTGTTCTTTTCGATCCAAAATCTCCACTGGTTCCTCTATCATGCTCATGTCCTCACACATCTCTATAGGTTGCTTCCCTAAAACATGAGACGGATCGTTCACGTACTTCCTGAGCATTGATATGTGGAAAACGTTATGCACTCGATCAAATAGCGGTGGTAATCCAATGCGATATGCAACTTCACCTACTCGTCCCAAAATTTCAAATGGTCCAATATAACGTGGACTTAACTTCCCTCTCTTGCCAAATCGCATTATTCCCTTCATAGGCGACACCTTCACAAACACGTGCTCGCCCACTTTGTAGTCAACACTAGTCCGCTTCACGTCGGCGTAACTTTTCTGTCTACTCTGTGCTGTCTTCAACCTTTCTCTGATAATCCGGACAACGGTGGCGTTGTCTTCAAGCAGTTTCGGTCCTAATACGAATTTCTCACCTGTTTCCTCCCAATTCAGAGGTGATTTGCATCGTCGTCCATATAGAGCTTCATACGGTGCCATGCCAATGCTCGTTTGAAAACTGTTGTTATATGCGAACTCGAGCATCGGTAGATACTCATCCCAGTATCCTTGCATATCAAGCATGCACGCTCTGAGCATGTCTTCTATCACTTGGTTCACTCGCTCTGTCTGTCCATCAGTTTGAGGATGGAAAGCTGAACTAAAGTCTAGTCGTGTTCCCATTCCTTCTTGAAATTTCTTCCAAAACTTGGACGTATATAGTGGGTCACGATCTGAAACGATGCTGCTTGGAATCCCGTGTAATCTTACAATCTCCTTCATGTATAAATCTGCTAATCTTCCTGCTGTATAAGTGGTATTGTACGGCAAAAAGTGCGCTGATTTGGTCAATCGATCCACGACGACCCAAATGGCATTGTGTCTCTTGACAGTACGGGGTAATCCAACAATGAAATCCATTGAGATCGATTCCCACTTCCATTCTGGTATTGGTAAAGGTTGCAATAGTCCCGCAGGATGTCTATGATCAACCTTCACTTGCTGACAAGTCAAACATCGTGACACATACTCGGCCACGTCTTGTTTCAGTCCTCTCCACCAGTAGTTCTTTTTCAAATCTTGGTACATTTTGGTGCTACCAGGGTGGATAGCATAATTTGACTTATGAGCTTCATCAAGAATTGTTCGTCTTAGATCGGCATTGTCCGGGATGCATAGACGGCCCTTAAACAACAAGGAACCATCTTCTTTTTCTGAGAAGTCCGACCTGATGCCTTCATTCACGTCTTGATAAATCTTCGTTAATGTCGGATCCTTCATCTGTAGATCGTGGATATGCTCAAATATCACTGGCTTTACTGATATGTTAGCCAAAAAGGATCCAAAGGTCCTTTGACTTAATGTTTAGCATCATAGAATGCCGTGTCTTCCAATAATTTCCATCGGTGCATACCCAAAATCAAGGAAGCTAATCGAATCAACCTTTTCGACTCAATGCATCTACATTCGCCTTGCCAGGATGGTATTGTATGGAGCAATCATAATCCTTGAGGAATTCCATCCATCTGCGCTGTCTCATATTGAGCTCTTTCTGTGTAAACAGATATCGGAGGCTCTTATGATCGGTGAAAATTTCAAAAGTCTCACCATACAAGTAATGTCTCCAAATCTTTAGCGCAAAAATGACTGCTGCCAGTTCTAAGTCATGAGTCGGGTAATTCTTCTCGTGTTCTTTCAACTGTCTTGATCCGTAAGCTATCACCTTCTTGTGTTGGTTGAGCACACAACCAAGGCCATTGTATGACGCGTCGCTGTACACAGCGTATCCTCCACTGCCTGAAGGAATCGCTAATACTGGAGCCGAAGTGAGTCTCGTTTTGAGTTCTTGAAAACTCTTCTCGCATGCCTCACTCCACTCAAACCTTGAATCTTTTCGTGTCAGCCTTGTGAGAGGTCCCGATATCTTTGAAAACCCCTCAACAAAACGTCGATAATAGCCCGCTAAGCCCAGAAAACTGCGGACATCGGTCACTGTCCTTGGTTGCTCCCATTTAACTACTGCTTCTATCTTTGTTGGATCCACCGTGACACCGTGCTTTGAGACGACATGTCCCAAAAAGCTAACTTCTTCCAACCAAAACTCACACTTACTGAGTTTGGCGTACAATTGGTGTTCACGTAGCGTTTGTAGAGCAATCCTCAAATGTTCTTCGTGTTCCGTCTTGGATTTGGAGTATATCAGTATATCATCAACAAATACTACAACGCAGGAGTCCAAGTGTGGTTTAAACACTCGGTTCATCAGATCCATAAATGACGCTGGAGCATTCGTTAATCCAAACGGCATTACAAGGAATTCATAGTGTCCATACCGTGTCCGGAAAGCTGTCTTCTGAATGTCCTCTGCCTTGACTCGCAACTGATGATACCCAGATCTTAGGTCGATCTTGGAAAAATACCTTGCTCCTTGCAGTTGGTCGAATAGATCGTCAATTCTAGGCAAAGGGTAGCGGTTCTTCACAGTAAGTTTGTTCAATTGTCGATAGTCAATGCATAGTCGCATTGACCCATCTTTCTTCTTGACAAATAAGACCGGTGCTCCCCATGGAGATACACTTGGTCTAACAAACCCCTTGTCCATCAGCTCTTGTAGTTGTTCCTTCAACTCCTTTAACTCAGCGGGAGCCATTCTATAAGGTGCTTTCGAAATAGGCTCCGTTCCTGGTGTTAAGTCAATGGCGAATTCTACCTCTCTTTCTGGAGGTAATCCAGGCAATTCTTCTGGAAACACGTCAGCGAAGTCTCGCACAACTGCTATCTCAAAAATGACGTTCTTTTCTTCCTTGTCCTCCTTTAAGAACGCTAAGTATCCACTGCAACCCTTTCTGATCATCTTTCTACTTCATCACGAGATCAAGTACGTGATGACGCACCTCACTCCTTGAAACCGAAATGATCTTCTTGTGTTGGGTCCGAAAATGACTACCTTGTTCTGCAATCAATGGTCGCATGTCAACCACCCATGCCAAGGATCACATCAAACCCTTGCATGTCTAATACCAACTTTGCTTCCAATTCATGCACTTCTAAGTCTTGAACTGCTTTTACGATGGATTTGCAAGCTAACTCCGTGTCTACTAACTCTCCAAATGGACACGAGATAGGACGAAATCCAACGTCTGGAACGATCTTCATCTTCTTAGCAAACGTGGAGTGGCGAATGAGTGGGTAGACCCGGTCTATCAACACTCGGCGTCATGTCTAAATACACTTCCTTTTCATACATAGTTAAAGTACCTATAATATATATACACATACATGTAAATTTACACATCAAAATGCACTCTCTTTATATTAAAAGAATCTACACTATTCTAATGCATGCACCCTTTCCATCTAAAATTCTTTATGAAACGGAATTTTTTCTGTAATAAAATAAAATTTCTCACCTTGGATGACGTCGTGCACATTCCACCTTCCTGAGCAAAGGATCGACATAAACTCTCCCCTAACAATCGGCTTCCTTGCTTGAATGGGTCGTGGTGTCAGAATCGAAGCCGTCTTGCCCTTGCTCTGGCAATCCTTGATCATGTGGCCCACCTTGCCACATCGGAAACAACCTCTAGTTCCGATTCTGGCAGTCTATAGTCCTATGCGGCTTGCCACATCCTGCGTCTCTCGAGGTGCGGAAGATACAGACGAGAACCACGTGTGATAGTGGCACCGATGAACATGGCGTGGCTCTCATAGCGAATAGGTCTCCCCGACGCAAGTAATGGAAACCTCTGTTGGTGTTGTTGTTCTTTGTTGCGCGGTCTTCCAAAACCTCCTCAAACTGCGGTCTCGACTCGACCCACGAACCTCGGCTTTTTATTCACGGTTCAGTAGTTCCCCATCCTTCCGTGGTCAAGTCCTCTCTGCTGCTCTCTCTGTCATATCTGCTCGTGTTCTCCTCTTCTACAACCAATGCTTTGCTCATGACCTCTTCATAGGTCCTCGGTTGAAATGGAGCCTCGCCCCTAACCTCGTGCTTCAAACCTTGTGAAACCTCTTGGACTTCATCACTTGACGGCGACGTCCGAGCAAAACGGGCAAGTCGTAGAAACTCTACCCCGTATTCTCTCACGGTCATTCTCCCTTGTACTAACTGCAAAATTGTATCTCTAATTGGTTCCTCACCACTTGAAATATTGTTTGTTGAACTCCTCAACAAACTCCTCCCAAGACCAACGCAACTCTGGGGTCTCCTGAGGCCGAGGCCGTATCACAGACTTCCAGCAACGCCCAGCCTCCCCATCCAACATGTAAGCCGCCCATCTTACACTCTCGTCTTCCGTGCAAGTTAGCACGCTAAAACTTTCTCCATTTCCATCACCAATTCTCGTGCCGCCATTGTGTCTGCCTTTAAAATGAAGGAGGTCTCATCCTTCTAAACTCAGAAAAGATGAGGGCACAGTAACGCAGTCCTCTGTGGTGGTGTAGGTGGTCGCCGTTCTCTTAACGCATGAGCCGCAAAGGATGTCTTGTTGAGCCATGGCAAACGCCATAGTCTCCATAGTGTGTATCATCCTTTTGTTCCTCTCTATCTTCTTGTCTTTCTCTCAATCTTTCTTGCTCTCTTAGATCTTGATCCCGATGATCTCGATCCTCTTCCTCATGATGTTCGCTACATCGCCTCGGGCCTCGTTACCTCCTAAAGGCACTCTGGTAGGAGATGAAATCATCTCCACTACATAAACTCCTTTGATGGCCTCCTCTTGGTGGCCTCTCCTCTAGTCGACATTTACTTGGCATTTGAAACTAAGGTTTCGTTAGCAGAAGCCCCTATGATCTGACGAAAGAATCCTTGTCAGAATTGCTAAAAGAAAATAGCTTTGATACCAATCGTGATGCCGGATTTTGACAAACCCGTGCCATCAAGATTTATCATCTTGTGCCCTTAACTTAACTATGCGGAACACCGTATATCAAGCATAAAAGAAATAAGAACAACTTGAATTTAAATCTAATTAGAAATACTTTTCAAAAGACAGTTCTACCCTCATGCCTCTACATGAAGGGAGAACCGATCCGAACCATCGATGATATAAATCATCACAGATGGTTCGCCCCAAAAGAATAATCCAACTCTATACATACACATGTTTTCACAAAATAAAGGCTTGACATACCAAGCCGTACAATCTCTACTCAAAACTCCTCAAAGTAGCACAACGGAGTCCTCTAGAAGAAGTCCTCTGGAGGTGGCTCCAACTCCTCGCCAAGCAGAAGTCCGACTCACGGATCGTCATTCCTGAAACCTCGGCTAGCTGCTAATGGACCTGCGACGTATAGTCTATAGGGTGAGCTACATCCTAGCCCAATAGGGAACAAACACTGCTGAACATATAAGTTATAACTCACATATATTCTATGATATGCCATGCATGATGTAACTATGCAGTTGTTGATAAAACAGTTAAAAGCATTCGTTTTACTGTTGATTTCTTATGTTTTCATTTACTCATGAAAAATGCTGAAAAGGCCTAAAGCAAAACTTAAACTTTCAACTTAAGTAATCCCCGAGCAATATAGCATCGAGCCCCGATGAGCTACCCTTCATCGTCATCTATATAGACAGTTTTAATGTATTCCCTGGGAATACCATATATTACCCAAGCCCTTTCCCGGGATTGGTGGCGGGGTTTCACTTATCTCAATCAACACCCGGGTGTGCTTACTATGTCTGGATAAGCCTCCGTGGCCTACGGGTTTCGGCCCGATTTGGTCACGGATATCCCGCCGTGTCGGGTGATATCTCCTAAGGAACCTCAAATAACAAAATATGATTGCCTTACATATAGTTATTCACCGTGTAAGTGTGCTATCTTATATCAGTTAGGCCCTATCAAACATGATTCAATCTGTGGATACATCCCTGGGATGTATCCATTAACTTGCATCACACCTGATGCTCTTATCTCTTTACTTCTTCATCCCCTGGGGATGGCTCATTCGTTTACTCTTATGAATGTCACACACACACACTTTTCACAATTCTTTGAGCAGTAAAAATAATTGAATTGAAATTTATATCACTACATACATGCTCTTGTAAAATAAAGTACATGTTCAAGGTGTTCCCTACCTCAAGTCTTCACTTGTTCAATGCATCAAGGTCCCACGTGGCTCCTTGTGCACTAGCTTACACGTACCACCTATGGTACCACATAACAGGTGAAACACATCACAAAGGATGCCATAAAGAAGGTATAAGATCCTCCAAGAATCTTAAAGTCAAACCTAAAAGTCAACGAAATTTATCCCAGTCGATTAATCGAAATCCAAAATCGATTAATCGAACCTGGTTCGATTAATCGATTTCCAAAATCGATTAATCGAAGGTCAATATCGATTAGTCGAATTAATTTCGATTAATCGAACTCTCCTTTTCGCAAAGTAAACTCACTGTTCGAATAGTCGAGTTTTCCATTCGATTAATCGAATCCAGTCTCGATTAGTCGAATTCTTCTTTTCGCAAAGAACACCTACTATTCGAACAGTTCGAGTTTCCATTCGATTAATCGAATTCAGTTTCGATTAATCGAATCTCTTCTTTTCGCAAAGTACACTTACTGTTCGAATGTAATCGATCCCAAATCGATTAATCGAAGACTAAATCGATTAATCAAATCCCATTTCGATTAGTCGATTTTCCTTAAATCATTTCCTCCAACCCTTGGGGTCCACCTTTGGAGGTTCCATCGATCGATCGATTCCCCAAATCGATTAATCGAAATCCAAATTCGATTAATCGAAATCCAATTCGATTAATCGAATTCGTGGTCCTCTGACCTTTCAACTTCTTGGCGAATTTCGACTAGTCGAACCCCAATTTCGATTAGTCGAAATCCCCAGATTCAGTCTTCTTTGGCTGTTCTTCCCCAATCTTTTCTAGTTATTTTCTAAGCAATACTCCTACAATTTCCACCCATTTTACTACAATTTATTCTATAAATCTACACCATTTGTTTACGAGAATCTCACCTTAAATAAATCTCAACTTGATTAAAATGAAGGGTTGGAAGGTTAGGGTTTCGACTTTTGTGTGAATGTGATCCTCCGCGTCGAATCCGGCGCTTTGATTTCAAGAAATCCCCTTCCAACAACTTGCAATAACTTCTCACTAGCTCCTTTACTCCTCTCTTTCTCTCTCTCTCTCTTCTTTACTCCTCTCAACCACCAAAATATGAATATTAGGGTTTTCAACCCTTTTTATCTTATCTCTCTTCTCGGTGTGGAGCACATACACACCCATCGGTGTATGTTACTCTACACGCTCCTCTATCTCTCCACTCTTCTACACTGGTATACACATCACATCCGCTCATCTCACCCTAAGTTCATCAATGAACTATCTCATGGTCAAACCTAAGACCAATCGGGCACGGATCCCGAGGTCATAGTTCAACGTGATTTTTTTTCGGGTTATTACAATAATGCTTAAGGAAAATAAACAAAGTAAGATTCATACCCTGAACGACTTCATCAGTGGCCAAAGCTTCCTGGTGTGACATAGCAAATACCTAACCCTGGTGTAGTCTTCTGGTACTAAGGAGCTGGGGTATTTCTCAGATATGTCGTAGCTACGACCTCTTTATCTGACCTAGGCTATAGTTGTCCCTCGATAGGTGTACCCTGACGAAGCTGTGAATCTCTGGTAACCAGAAACGGCTCTTTGAAATGAGTGAGATTGAATGTACGGTGTTATTCGTTGTTGTTTCTATCGAGAAGGAGGTTCTATCCGAGTGAAGGACGAAGGGCCTTCTCGAACTAACTTACCTCTCTGAGCTGCCTGGCGGGCTATATGTTGAATGCGCATCTCACCATTCTCCTGCTCCTAGATATAAGCTCGTTCCATAAGCTCTCCATATGTTTAAATCTTCATAGTGGTGATTCAACTCCAGATATTGGGGTTGAGCCCCTTTTGAAAGTAATAGCACTTTTCAGCTTCATTGGCTACCAGCATAGAGGCGAATCGAGAGAGTGAATCAAATTTTTCCTCGTCATGGTTCATTGCTATAAAGCTAAGAACTCACTTTCTTCAGTGTCTCCGTGGCATCCGAGAAGTACTTGTAGAATACTTCTCTAAATTGTTATCAAGTCAGTGCTCCTCTTCTTATCTGCTTGCCAATCCTTTAGCTGAAATCCACCAACTCTGTGTGTTTCCTTTCAAACACATCACGGCCTAAGGTACCTTCTCATTTTCTACAAGCATGGAGACTTTTAAAATTTTCTCTATTTGAGTAATCCAATCGTCGACGGTGTCAGGAACTAACTGCCCAAGAAAGTGTGGGGGTTGGGCCCTAGTAAAGATTGCGTATCCACTGTGGTTGTTGTTCTCAAACTGAGGTGGTGGTGTAGGTTTAATTAGGTTGTGGTGAGCAGGATTGTTCAATTGCTGGGCAATAAGGTCCTGATAAGTCCTTGTCAGTTGCTCTAGTTTTTGATTGAACCTTGAATCAACCTGGCAGTCTCCTGTTGGTGAGTCACATTCAACTGGGCCACATGTTGTTGTGTGGCCGTCAACTCGCGCAATATACACACGATCTCACTTCATTCCCCTTGAGAGGAAGATCCTTCACCATTCCCTTCGTGGAGGCATCGTATTCCTTTTTCAAAAATAGAAACTTAGAACTCGTAACAATTTAAGGCCCTAAAGTCTAACAGAAAGTAAAGCTTAAGCTTTGATACCATTCTATCACGACCTGAAATTTTATCCCATTTCGAGGGCCTAAAATTCTGAGTTATGACCCGCACGCATCCTAGATATGCTAAGCGGACATATACATAATCCGAGTTCTCGTGCTTATATGGTTTCACAAAATCTGTGAAACTAACAAAATAAAGATGAAATATAAGGACAGTCATAAATAATGAATAAAAGCAAAAAAATTCAGGAAATATCTAATCATCAATGAGGAAATAAAGATCAGACATAAATGAGAAGTGTGAAGCTATAAATAAATAATAACTGTATGAAATAAGAGAATAAATTGCCTAAACTAATGATCCAAATCTCAATACCGAAACTACACTATCAATAGTCGACACTAGGTCCTCCTGGTATCGTGCAACGTCACTCTTCAAGGGCTCCTGATACTCCACGTCCACGAGATCAACAAAGTCAGCATCAGCAGAATCAGAATAGCTAGCATCCACTTCGTCGATATAGTCATCTGAAATAATAAATGTCACGAGGGCTGAGTTCCAAAACAATGCGCAACTCAGTGGACTCAACACCAATCCACCCTACATACTCAGGTGCATTGTGGGTATATCTCGTGAATGATGATAATAGTATATAAGAAATAAAATAATAAAATAATAAATTTCTACGTATCATAGAGTTCGTATTATATCACAATTAGAAGATCATGATCTAAACACACTCCAATCCTAACGTACGTCACAATACCTCATAAACATAACATATCTTATCACCACGACACATGCGTTTGTACAGCGCATGAGCATATATTCTTACTGCTATTCTCTGATACGATATGTGTCAGATTCAATGTTCGAGCCTATCATGTGAGGGTCACTATAGTAGTTTACCACCATAATATAACACCTTCTATATCATAGCCTATCATAATATATCACACTCCCCATCCAGTCTATGGGGCGACTGACCATAAGCATGAGGCCTCTAAAGGCAAGAACACGTATTTCATAACATAATTCATATTATCTTCTCAGAGACCCGTCTTGACTGTAGATGTTGGAATTCTTACGGTGGCTACGTAAGGTACGACACGTACAAACTTAGTTTCTTAATTTTATGCTAGCCTACATAGCGATATCTTATTATCATACTCATATCATAACTTACCTTACATATTCTTTCTCATCTAATCCTACAACTTGAATCTAGAGTGAGCCATGATGCGATAAGCTTCACTAATCATGCTTTCTAATGGACGAGTTTCATAGTAACCTGGATGTACTTCGTATGGCAGCCCATACTATCATATAAGTGTTGCATTCATATATAGATGCCTACATTTCGAGTTTTACGTGACCATGAAAAGAACCACATCATCACTAAGGCCTAAAGGTCGAGTGTGGTTTCTTATTCCTTAACTTGATCTATCATATTTAAGGCTCAGTGGTGATAGGATTACCGTATATGGCATCATGCATGAGGTTACATTGAATCCGCACTCACCCTACTTGTCATGATGTCCCATACCACTATGAGTTGTGAGGCATACGAATATGGTGGGATCCTCAGTTCGATACTATCTCAACGAATCACCACGCCTAAGCGTAGTCATGATCTTACACATTTGCATATATGACCTAACATATCTATAACTCGTATAACATAAGCAAGATGAAAGCATAGTATTATCTTACTAGTGAATAGATTTAAATTCAAGATTATATTATTTTTATAGGTATATATTATATAACACACAAATACAAATATAGAATAAAATAGTTATCCGTATGTGTGAAATCGAGAGCGTGAAAGTTAGAGTTCGATTTTATAAGGGCATCAAATATCTAAATCTTCATGCTATCGCGAAAATCACGTTGAAGCGATTAAATTGATATATATATATATATATATATATATATATATATATATATATATATATATATATATATATATATATATACTATAATCGAATAAGTAAATAGAAAGATATCATAATTCAAAGTTAGGTAAATCATGACCATTGATCGAAAACCTAATTTGTGATTAATATGCATTAAGAGTTTTAGTCATGATTAACAGGGATAGAATACTTGAAACTCCGCCAAAACACATCGATATTTTGGGACCCTAGACCTCGAATCGGGACCATATACCTCGAATCGAGTATAAAATCTGAGTCTGAAATATCGTGGGTCGATTTCTAAGTACTTATAGTTTTGGTTAAGAGACATCTCCGATGTCTTTGAAAAATGTGAAAAGTCAAACTATGACTTCATAGATGACATCAAAGTCTTAAAATATTGATGTCATCACAAAGATCATGTAGAGGTGATGAATTTTGACTACTCATATGCCACGTTTCGATAAAAAAAATAAGTTCGGTGTGAGCGGTCAAAGATGTCACTTTAATTACATGAATGTACACACTTTGACGATGCAGGAACAACGGCCGCCTGTCCTATGACCACGGACGGACGACTTGCACATAACAGTGAGGGGTCCAAAATGGACGTTTCACACAGAGCGAGGCGTTAAATCACGGTTACGGCGTTCATCCCGGTTACATGGCGTTCATCCCATACGTAAAGCTGTGATGTTCAAAATGCAGACGTTCATCCTGTAGTTTTACGGAAGCCACAGACGTCTATCCTGCACGGATCCGAACTGGTCTGCCCGAAAGAGTTGGAGCCATGTCAATGAATTTGGGTCGATTTCTCTATGAAAGTTTGAGCATGGGTAGGGTTGGATCTCCCTGCCAATTTCTGGTACCATTCGGCCAGTGGTTTGTCGGCAGCGGCCAAACAAGGGATGATTCGAAAGAAGAATAAAAAATATAAATAAAATTTTCAGGTTTATAAGATATGCAGATTTAATAGGAAAATATAATACTAAATATGCAGAGATCTATAGGATTTACAAGATATTTAGGTTTAATTAATTTTAAACTCGTCGATACGCGATCGAAAGCACCCTATGCGACGGGATCTAAGAAGAACAAAGGGGATTGATGGGTATCCACCTGTTAAAGCGTGGACGTTAGATTTACAGCGGTTATAGCTGAAGGGATTGATGCCCAAAACGTTGGTTCATCCAAGCTCTCTTCTTCTTCTTCCTTCAATCTAGTCGCTTGAAAGATATCGTTGTGGTTAAGCGGAAGAACATACAAGAGTTTTGAAGAAAGAGGTTAGAAAGAGTTAGGGGAGATGAGTTGAGAGAGGGGTTGTGATAGCTAAGGTTTCTTAAAAGAAGAAGAGTTAAGAGACGACTAAGTTTTCTTAAAAGACGTAAATGTGAAAAGAGAGTTATACCGGAGTGCTAACACTGTATACAATGCAAAACATCATCTAACACCATTAAATTTTTTTTAAAAAAAATCGGGTTGTTACAAATAGACAATGATAAAATCAACTGAACAAATCACTTACGCAACAGTCGTGTTTTCAGTAACTACTATCACTGTCACAGCTGAATTGTAGCCACAAATTGAGAGTGAACAGGAAGTACCTATGTACGGGTCTCAGTGGGTCGGGTCAGCCTATTGCCTTAAATAAGGCAATTCCTAACTGCTCGAAGAGATAATGGGGCCTGTTCAGCCCATTCATAAACAAGGCATGAACCCTATTAGCCCGAAAGTTCCATGGAGAGCAACAAAAGTCCAGAGACCACCTGATTGACACCATAGGGTGAGACGGGTACATCTAATCCATTGCTATTACTGGTTGATCAATCAAGCGTCACTGTCTTGCCTTAAACTGCATTTCAAGTAAAATTTCCTTGTGCTTCAGGGCCTCATAAGAACAACAAAGAATGGCCTACAAAGCTAATTAAGCCCGTACCTGACCCGCCTTTATCAGTCCGGGATGAAGGCAAGCATGCTCGTTTGACTATTGAAAGGTATCAATGGTAGGATCAGGCCGGGCTGTAGCAGTCATGCCTCTTTGACTATTTAAAGGTTTCAATGGCTGGATCAGACCAAGCTTTTAACAGGTGAATCACTAACCACGCCATGGGGAACCTACCGATATGCGGTACGAGACGGCCCAAATAGTCTCACTCGGTTGGAGGTAAGGCCAACCCCTTTACACGAGCTTATAGTGCTTAGCACAAACCCGGCACATGGCAGGTCATGTTGGGCCGGATCAAGGTCAAGCCCAGTCCAGCCCATTGAAAGCCGTACTCCAACCATTTAACGAACAAAATGGTTGGAGGGTTCATAAGGAGCAACTACAATACTTATACCATTCATATGTAATGTAGCACACTTCTTTGACCAACCCTAGTCAACTACCTACCCGAACCCTAGGGCTGTGTTTGAGTTAGCTCTTTCACATCAAAGAACGGTTCTGGCTTTGCCCGAGAGCTGATCTAGCCACTTTAATATAAAATGTCGCTTATATCTGAGTTGGGGTCCATATTGATTTGACCAACTGGTTGGTACCAATTTGTTGATCCAAATATTTTTGGAGCTTAAGTGAACTTCAAATGATATCGAACCACTTAAGACGACGTGAATAGGTCCGAAATAACTGTCACGTAGCACAACATGGCCCATAAGTATGTGGTTGACGGTGTCCGATTACCGGAGTCAATCTTATTGGCTGGTGTAGCCTATTATTAATCAATCGCTTTCCTCGTATGTACTTTAAGGCCCTGTTTGATAACTTGAAAATGCCAAATATCGATATAGAAGACCTTCAATTTCTCTGTTTTTTGTTTGTTAGCATTATAAGGTGATGAGAAGGAATATTAAGTGAGCCTCGCCCAGAATCTTCATTTCTATTACGCCAAGCCATGTTAGAAGGAAATCACTTCAACCTCTCAAGTAGGGATGCAGATTCAGTTAATTGAACTAAATCTGAAAATTTTGGTCTTTCGGATCGGTTCGATTTTTATTTTTTTTCAATTTCCCAAATCAAAAGCAAAAGGAAACCGAAAAACAAAGCGGTTCGGTTCAGCTCAGTTTTTGTTTTTTTTTCCTTTGTAAACCATTTTTCCGATTTTTTGGCTTTCTAATCTTACCTAATTGGTTGGCGATTTTGGCAGCAAAAAATGAAACTGACCTGCACCGGAATTGGTTCGATTTCGGTTTGGAATCAGTTTCGATATGGTTTAGAACGGTTTGGCTTGGCCGATTTTTCGGTTGGGTTCGGGTTTTGGTTTAAACTTGCATCCCTCTACTCTCATGTGGCTGAAATTGAGTTTCTCACCAATAGAATAATAAATTTTTTGTTACTTCAATAGTAATATTGGTAAAAGAAAAATACCCTTTCAACAAAAAATCCATTTGCCAAATTCTTTTGCAGATACTAATCAAACAAGAGACAGCTGTCAAACAGCCTAATCAAACAACAAAAAAATTCATTTCCACATCATTTCGCAAGAAATAAACCGAAAAATTGATTCATTTGCTGTTTAAAGTTTCCCTGCTATGAAACAAACCCTGAGAAAAGAAGTATAGACCAACAATATCCTATGCTGTCCGATCTACATCATCAGAGAACTTTGGCTATGATATATAATTTGCAGACACTTCATATTATTTCAAAGATGCAAATATATTAGTCCAAGAAGGCTAACACCCATTTCAAATTACAATAACAATGATGTAGTAAACTGATGTCCATTGCTCTATAACTGATAAAAAATTGAAAAAAAATGTCCATTGCTCCATATATTTATTTGTATATAAAGACTGCCTGACCTTTTAGTGTTGGAACCTGAAAGGAAAATCAGCTCCTGTCTTGTTGTGTTGTTTGAAATTTGAAAGTTGAATCAGTGTGCATGGCTTACGTTTTTGGACAGATTGATCCCACACAATTTTGGCAGATCGTTACCAACGCTATTGAAATTTTCTAGCACAGCTCTAGGAATTCAAAATCTAAATCAAACAAAAATTTATTAATAACAGATCTGATCAACGATATGGAATTACCGAGGACAATCAGCGATCTCCTCCATCAAGAGTCAAACGAGCCAAACCCCTACAAATAAAACCAGTCATCATAATCTATGCAAACATATCAGACTGCCATAAACATATCACATAATTAATGTCAAATTAATTTTCCTAGATTTGTAAGTTAAGATGAAATCCCAGGTAAATTTTCATTTGAGGCTCGAGTTCCAGCTTCAATGAACTATATTACCTTTTTAGAAAATAGAAACATGATCGTAAACAAATCAATAGAGACACCATTGATATCCAATGAACCAAAGCAGATTCACCTATAAAATGGATGATGAAAATAAAGAATCTAGATATTAGGAATTAGGATTACTAAGTAGAGGCACCATAATTCATCTTACAATGTTTGTAGAACCTAATTATCCCACAATTCGAAAACACTGCAGTCTTTTTTTTTTTCTATAACCTAGGTATCCGGGCCTCTTAGAGCACCCGCCTAATCCCAGGGGCACGTGCGCACCCCAAATTCAGCACATGCCAAGTCAGCACAGGATATAAATCCCTAGGGTGGCCTCAAGGGGGGGAGGGGATTCAAACTCAAGACACCTGCTTTTGGAAGCTTTAAAAAAAAAACACTGCAGTCTTAAAAGCAAAATGTATCTATTGAAGTGACGATAGCCAGATAAATGCTTCTAATTGTTAGTTACCAATTATATGACTAGAAGATTAAAAAAATAAACGACTATGAAGTTTTATTACCCAGCATATAGAAAGATATCCTCTATTTATTATAAAATAGTGATATAGATTTGTCCCAAGAAGTCAATAAAGAGAAATAAAATTCTTAATAATCGGTTTACAACGTACTTATGATCAATGTTGTAAAAATAAATATTTTTCAGAGACTTCGTGTCTCTGCAGATCAAGATTGGATAGTTGAATTGTAAATTCAACATATGAATAGCAAACATAAATTTCCAATATTTGTGTCTACTAACTGAATCTTTAATATATAGATAAACATAGATGTCTACAAACATATTTCTTTTTATTTATCTTCTGCTCTCTTTTTTGTTGTCCTTCACAAACTTTAGTATTAAAAAAAAAAATAATAAACAAATAAATAAATGAATAGCAACAATTAAAAGAATATATTGTTTCACATAACTGATGCTTCCAAGAAGTAATTGATAAAGAAGACTCGCTTCCTAGAATTGATGATCTATCATATATGTCGTGTGATTTGACTTCCATGATCTACAAATCCATGGTGTAGAAGATTGAGATGAAAAAATATTTCCATCTTTTGATTGAAAGTGGTCAAACACTTTAAAATATTCGACAACTGTATAGTATGGACATCTCCAAGGTAATAGTCATTCATTCTAAAACATTTCATCACTTCAAATCACACAATGAAAATATTTCTTTTCATCCCACTTCTCTACACCATTGATATTTAGATCACATGCACACTTGCGTGCCATCTGTCCCAGAAAGTGACCCATCAACCAAGACGGTTGGCGACCAGGTTGGGTGCCTAATATCAACTCACCAGCTCTATTGTCTTAAACATTCCATTTGTTAATTTTACTGAATCACTTTATTGTTTTATATGTAAAATATTATCTTTGTTGCATTTCATGCTTAAAATACTACATGCTAAATGAGATTTTGTGCGAATCTCAAAATTGATAACTGCACCTCCATTGGTGCATAAGTCAGTAACATAATACTAACCCTACATCTAACACCGTATCTTGGTGAAATTTTTGGAGGAGTGGACAGCCATGTACCTTTGCACTTACTAATGGTGTAACCTTTTCACTTACAATTATATTTATTATACTCTTAACTCTTAAGAGCTGAAAAAATAACCATACGCCCGATAACTATAGGACTAGAACTATAATAAATATGATAGAAAATTAAAGAACCACTTTAAATAATTAAATTAGATATTTAATAGAATTATAGAGATATAACTACATTAATGATAATAAATTTTTTATAGATTTCACTTTAGTTGCAAAAAAAAGGATAACAGTAAAGTAAAGAAACAAGAGAAAGTAAATCCTAAAGGGCATTTATAGGGCTATTCACATTCTACATTAAAGATGATAGAAATTAACAAATTCACTTTAGATTGAACATTTAATGTTGGAAAGCCATTACTTGCACACAGCTTTTATGCCATTTAGCCAGTTTAAAAGAAAAAAATAGTCTTTTAAAAAGAAATTAAATGACATCCATAACCTTGTGGTTGCACCTAACTTACTCCAAACTTAGCAGAGTATGCGGAATATGTAGATTTCCCCAAAAATCGGAATCCATGAATATCTTCTTCTTTTCTTCTTTTTCTTTTTAAATGAAGGTGGGTTCAAGTTTGAAGGAGACAGGAGGTTTGCAGCATTCAGATGTGTGGTTGGTGATGGTGATGTTGGTGACGTCAAAGATGGTCTCTTGTGTTGAGATTGGTGGTGCTGGATTAGGTGACGGGGATGAGCGGTGATAGTTGTGGTGTTAATCAATCGTCCAGGCAACATGGTGATCGGTCTTAAGAGCTAGAGTTGAGAAGATGAAAACAAGAATATTTGGTTGTAGGCTTCTAGGGAGATTGTTCGACGAAATACTCGAAAGAAATGGAAGACCAGAAAATTGTCGATGGACCAGGCTTGAAATGGCCTGATGAAATGCCCAATCCATTTATTTCTTGGGCCCAAAAAATAACATCCATCTGCCCTAATCTGAAGGTATATTTTATAGAGAACTTTATGTCCAAATTTTAGAGAGATTTGGTGCAAAACATACCTAAAATGGTAAAATTTAAGCACATTCCATGACAATTGCAAGGGCTAGAGAACATGGCATTCATCTCTAATAGTGTTGGTTTGGTAACTTATTCCAGCAGATTCATGATCCTAGGCATTACTAAGTCATCCACACCTTGGCAAATTTTGCAAGGCCACAGAGAAAATTCCATTCATCTCAAATTCTTGCAAGGAATTGAAGTTGAACTCATTCCAGACCTGGTATCACCAACTTCATCTCTTCGCAGGACTTCATTGTTTAGTTCAAATTTTGCAAGGGATTGAAGTTGAACCAATGCCAGACCAGTGCTATACCGACTTCCTTAATTTTTATCAAAGCTGAATGCCCTTTTTCTCATGACTTTCTAAGTTACTGGGCTATTACCACTTCAAATCTTTAACACTAGCATTCGTAATTGAGTTAAAACGTGTTGGTATCAGGCGATAAAACAAACTAATGAGATAAAGATAAGAACATGAAGAGAAAAGAATACCCAGAAGAGTAGAATACCTAGAAGATGAAGATAAAAAACAAATAGGATAGTGTGCAATTTTTTATTTCTTAATTATGTGCAATCACAGGATTCCTGTGCAATGACCAGTTTTTTAAAATTGGGCAAAAGAGCATAAAGGCATGTACAAGCAATGACTCCCTCAATATAGTTATACTGATATAACCACGTTGAAGACCATAAAAAATTTAAGCAACCATTTTAGTCCTTATAAAAAATAAAAAAGAAAACAAATATTAAAGAAACAAAAGGAAGCTAAATCTTAAAGTGGTATTTATGGAAATTTACATTCTACATATGGCTTCTTTTAGATGTTTGAAAATTTTCATTTGATGATATCAACGTATTTAAACAAAATATATTTTATCTGCACTATAGAGATTTTCCTCATTGAAAGTTTCCTAACGAAACTTAACCTTCATTCTCTCTTTGTATATATATATATATATGACGGGGATGCCGACATTGTGGACATCGGTTATAGACCATATCGTGTGTACCGGTGCCAGAAGAAGTAGAACGGAACACAGATCCAGGCCTGAAGGAAAAATAGGAAGAATAGAGAACTCTGCCCAAGTCGCTCGAGCGACTTGGGTCCCGCTTGAGCGAGTACCTTCAGAATGAAGGCTAAACATTTATGGACTAAGTCGCCCGATCGACTTTGGGTCTCGCTCGAGCAAGATGTCGCTTCTAAGATAAGTCGCTCGAGCGAGTTTTGGATCTCGCTCGAGTGAGTCACTTCGAGAATTGCTACTTTAGGAATTTTTTTTTATTTTCTTTATTCCGTATGTAAGCACGTAAGGGTAGTTTAGTAAAACTTCATGTATTAGGGTTTTCCTTTGAGAGGCCTCCTATATAAGATCGCTAATTAAACACTATAATTAGTTTTTGATTAATGAAGAGAGTTTATGCTTTCTTGCTTGAGATGAGCCTTTATGAAGAGTGATTCTTCTTCTTCCTGAGATGGGTTTAGTGTGAGGCCAAGGGTGTGATGCCCATTATCTTCTAATTTTATTTATCATTTATCTCTTTTATTTATCTTTCTCTGCTTATTTTGCTACCTTAACCCTAAATCCAACTATTAAACCTTCAAGTACCCAGGAATCACAAATCCCAGTTATCATCTAAACCATTAGTTCGATCCGATTCAACCCCTAGATCTTAGTCGTGCCATCAAATCATTCCGACTCAAAGCACCCTCAGAAAACTGGTAATCCCGTGTTGAGCGAAAAGCGACACCCTAATTTGAAAGCGGCTAGAGTTCTACCTCTAGGATCTTCCTTCCGCGAGGCTAACGGATCTAGCGCAACAGACTGGACCCTACCAGAATCCAATACGTGATCATCCAAATGGATAACTACGAGATCCTCAAGTATTCGCATTTACTTTCAAGTTCATTGTTTAATTGATTTAGTTTAATTTCAGCGAAAATTGTCACTTCATTTTCATTCACGTAGTTTAGGGTTTGATCAAGCGTCAGTTTTGGTATCAGAGCCTAGGTTCTAAGTTAGGGAATCTTTTGTTTGCCATTCCATTTCATTGAATTTTCTTTCATTCATATACATCATTGTGCATATATGGTTTGAGTTAGGAGTCCCATTTTGTAGTTCATAGTTGCATTACATTCTAAAACCCGCCATTAGAAGCCGTGATCACCATAGACATGAATGAGATTGTCGATATTCTTAACGGCATGAGATCTGAATTGAAAACGATCAGTGATCGACTGGCTACCATGGAGCAAGCCCAAAGGAACCTTGAGGTTTCTAATGGGAGGTTGTTAGACTGAGTCAATCAGTCTAACAATGAAACCCTTGAGTTGCGCCGAGAGCGTGATGGTTCGCGCTTTGAGCGCAATGGCTACCAATATGATTAGAACCGGAATCATAGGATGGATCATCGTGGAGATGACTATGACCCAGATGGGAAACTCCTAAAAAATGTCCGAGTTGAGTTCCCAACTTTCGATGGAAGACTGGACCGTCAAGTCTTCATCGATGGTTATTGGATATGGACCAACACTTGGAGTAGTTTGGCATGAGTGATGAACGATGCGTCAAGCTTGCCAAAATGGAACTCATTGGTCAAGCCCGACTCTTTTGGGTCAACGTTGAGTGCATCAGAATGAATGTGAGTTGTGCTCCCATTACTCGTTGGGAGGACATGAAGGAGCGACTCACAGAGAAGTACGTTCCTTCCTCATACTACCATCGTCTCCTCGATCAATGGCAGGATCTACGCCAAGGTAGTATGCCCGTATTGGATTACATTGACAAATTTGAAGAATACATGATGAGAGCTAAAGTATCCGAAGACCCTCAAGTCACTCTATCCAGATTTCGTACCAGATTGAGATTTGGCTTGCAAAAAGAGTTAGTCTCTCACCTCGTTGAGGCTCTCGCCGAGTGTTACACAATCGTTCAGGACCTTGAACGATATTTGAAGATGACGGTGAGGCGAACAGAACCCCATACTGGTCAATTTCGCACCGAAGAAGTGAGTAGTGTTAGGAACCCACCTCCCAAACCCACGCAAGCTATATCTAATATGCGGTTTGATAAAGGAAAGGGTGAAGCCGGAGAATCCTCGAAAAGAGGTTCTCAAGTCAAGTGTTACAAGTGTCATGGGTTAGGGCACTTTGCAGCCCAATGTCCTACGAGAGACCTCCAACGAAACCTCTTCATTGAGGGAGAGGAAGAAGAGGAAGAGGGAGTTTTTGAAGAAGAGATATTTGAGCCGAATGTCACACCTAGTGATGAGGAAGGTGATGACATGAATCGTGCTCTAGTTGTGAGGTGTGCCTTTGCACAACCTCAACGGGATGAAAAGGAGGATTGGAGAAGGGAGAACATCTTCCACACCTTCACCACATGTGGAACAAAAAGTTGTAGGGTCATCGTGGATAGCGGAAGTTGCACCAATGTGGTGTCAACACACACCATCACCCGCTTAAGGCTTACACCTGAAGGCTTACAAAGTCGCATGGGTTGACTCTTCATCCATTCCCGTGTTTCAGAGGTGTCACGTACCTATTCAATTGGGTTCGTATTCAGACATCTTGTGGTGTGATGTGGTGCCGATGGATGTGGGTCATATCATCTTAGGGAGGCCATGGCTTATGACTTGAACGTGACCATTTTTGGTCGGTCAAATATTTGCACGTTCATGCATAAGGGCAAAAAGATCACTCTTAACCCTTTAGCCCTCCAAGCACCGTCAACCAACAAGGTCGAAAAGGACGGTTCATCTAAGACTATTAACATAGTGAGTCCCTCTGAGTTTGAGAAAGCATCGTTTAATGAGAGCGTCGTGTACGTCGTCGTCACCGTTGAGAGTCTCCTGAGTCGATGAGCGAGAACCCCAAGGAGGTTGAGCCGATCTTGAACGAATTTGCGGATGTCTTCCAAGAAGACTTACCCAATGAGCTCCCTCCCATGCGTGACATCAAACATGCAATCGGCTTGATTCCCGGATCTACCCTATCAAACCTGCCCCACTACAGGTTGAATCTGGTTGAGCACAGCAAATTGACTCGGCAAGTCAATGAGCTCCTTCAAAAGGGGTTCATCCAAGAGAGTCTGAGCCCGTGTATCGTACCTGCCCTACTCACTCCTAAAAAAGATGGTACATGACGCATGTGTGTGGATAGTCGTGCAATCAATAAGACTACGGTTAAGTATCGGTTTCCCATACCGAGGCTCGATGACATACTCGATATGATGGTTGGTGCCACTATCTTTTCCAAGATAGACCTTAAGAGTGGCTACCATTAAGTTCAAATCCGCCCGAGTGATGAGTGAAAACCGCCTTCAAGACCAAAGACGGTCTTTACGAGTGGATGGTCAAGCCTTTTGGGCTATCTAATGCCCCGAGCACCTTCATGAGGCTCATGACCCAAGTGTTGAGGCCATTCCTTGGCAAATTCCTTGTCATGTATTTTAACGACATCTTGATTTACAATCATGACAAGGAACAACACCTGATCCACCTTAGGTTGGTTTGTGAACCCTACGGGGAGAGAAACTCCATGCGAATTTCAAGAAGTGCATATTCATGCAACGATCCGTTGTCTTCTTGGGATTCATTATCTCGGCCAACGGAATGGTTGCAGACCTCACGAAGGTAAAGGCCACTGTGGAGTGACCCGAACCTTGGAATATCCATGAAGTCCGTAGCTTCCATGGCTTGGCCACATTTATTGTCGTTTCATCTGAAGTTTTAGCACCATCATGGCTCTCACTACCGATTGCATGAGAAAATGGGAGTTTCAATGGAGCAAAGCTGCAACGAAGGCCTTTGCTGAGATTAAGGAGAAAATGACAAATGCACCCGTCATGCTTCTACCGGATTTTTCAAAAGTCTTCGAAGTAGCATGTGATGCGTCGGGTGTAGGGATATACGGAGTGCTTAGCCAAGAGGGTCATCCGGTGGCCTATTTTAGCGAGAAACTTAATGAGGCAAAGCAAAAATACTCCACCTATGATATGAAGTTTTATGCGGTTGCCCGATCTCATTAGTATTGGAAGCATTACTTTAGACTGTAGGAATTTGTGTTGTTTTCTGACCATGAAGCCTTACGCTTCCTTGCTTCATAGAAAAAGTTGAACCTGAGGCACGTGAAGTGGGTCGAGTACCTTCAAGGGTTCACATTCGCGTTGAAGCATAAGGCCAGTGCTAAGAACAAGGCAGCTGATGCACTTAGTCGACGGGTGATGACTTTGCGCACTATGAGCACCGAGGTCATCAGATTTGAGCAGTTGAAACAAGATTATCCTAAGTGCCCAGATTTTGGGGCGGACTACACTGCTCTCCTTGATAATCCGAACAGCCTTAATTCCAAGTATACCTTGCAGGATGGGTATCTATTTAAAGGAAATCGCTTGTGCATCCCTCGTACCTCATTGCGTGACTTTCTCATTTGGGAGTTACAAGCCGGAAGGATTGCCGGACATTTTGCGCTCGTTGAGGATATGTTTTATTAGTCTAGCCTTATGAGAGATGTCTCTCGCATTGTGAGACAATGCCGCACATGCTAAGTGGCGAAGCAGAGCAAACAGAATACCAAGTTGTACACCCCGCTACCCGTGCCACACTCCGTGGCAAGACATCTACATGGATTTCATGCTCGAACTTCCCAATACTCAACGAAAGCACAACTCCATCTTTGTGGGTGGACCGTTTTTCTAAGATGGCTCACTCCAAACCTTGCTCCAAAACCTCTGATGCATCTCATGTCGCGAAGTTATTTTTCGGGGAGGTTGTCCGTCTCCATGGGTTACCCAAAACCATAGTGTCAGATAGGGACGTCAGGTTCACCAGTTATTTTTGGAAAACGTTGTGGCACATGATGGGTACCATGCTTCAGTTTTCATCAGTCTATCATCCTCAAACTGATAGGCAAACGGAATCCACCAATAAGAACTTAGGTAATCTCCTCCGTTGTCTTGTTGGTGATCATCCTAGGACTTGGGATTCTACATTGCCTTTGGCCGAGTTTGCCTACAATAATTCTGTCAATAGGTCCATAGGCATGAGTCCGTTTGAGGTCGTACATGATCATAGGCCTAGGACACCCCTTGATTTAATCTCCATGTCTACATCACATCGAGTGTCCGAGTCCGCTGATACATTCATACAACATATTCACAATTCGCATGCCGAGATTAGACAGAAAATTAATACAAGTAATGAACCGTACAAAGTAGTTGCGGATGTGCATAGGCGTTTCAAAGAATTTCAAATTGGGGATCATGTGATGGTTCGGGTTAGGCCTGAACGATTCCCTTCGGGAGTCGTGAAGAAGCTCTAGGCTCACGGCGTTGGGCCTTTTAGAATTGTGGCAAGGAGCGGACCTAATGCGTACGTTCTCGAACTTCCTCCGGACATTTGGGGTCAACTCTACGTTCAATGTGGAGGACTTAGTTCCTTCTTTAAGCTCAACCCCACCCCCTGGCAACCCTTTCCAATCAGCACCTGCCCATACACCCACCCTTGCAGCCTCTACCCCTTCCTTCCCCACGCAAGCAGAAGAAAGATGTAATAGAAGGGATATTACACGATCTTGTGGTGTCCACCAGCATTGGAGGGTATCAGAAATATTAGAAATATTTGGTGAAATGGATGGGCAAGCTCGGAATCCGAAAACACATGGATACATGAGGACAAGGTTCGTCGCCTAGACCCCGACATGCTCGATCGATATCATGAATTTTGCTTCATCGGTGATGAAGTCTTTTCGGTCTAGGAGAATTGACGGGAACGCCGACATTGAGGACATCGGTTATGGACCATATTGTGTGTACCAGCATCGAAAGAAGCGGAGCGGGACCCAGATTCAGGCCTAAAGGAAGAATAGGAAGAATACAGAACTCTACCCAAGTCACTTGAGCGACTTGGGTCCGGCTCAAGCGGGTAGTACCTTCAGAATGAAGGCTAAAAGTTTCTAGACTAAGTCTCCCTAGCGACTTTGGGTCTCGCTCTAGCGAGATGTCGCTTCTGAGATAAGTCGCTCGAGGGAGTTTTGAATTTCGCTCGAGCGAGTCACTTCGAGAATTGCTACTTTGTAAAAAAAAATTTGTTTTCTTTATTCCGTATGTAAGCACTTAAGGGTAGTTTAGTATAACTTTATGCTTTAGGTCCTTTGAGAGGCCTCCTACATAAGGTCACTAATCAAACATTGTAATTAGTTTTTAATTAATGAAGAGAGTTTTTGCTTTCTTGCTTGAGATAAGCATTTATGAGTGATTCTTCTTCTTCCCAAGATGGGTTTGGTGTGAGGCCAAGGGTGTGATGCCCATTATCTTCTAATTTTATCTATCTTTTATCTCTTTGATTTATCTTTCTTAGCTTATTTTGCTTCCTTAACCCTAAATCCAACCATTAAACCTTCGAGTACCCAGGAAATCACAAATCCCAGTTTTAATCTAAACCATTAGTTCGATCCAATTCAAACCCTAGATCTTACCCGAGCCATCAAATCATTCCGACTCAAAGCACCTTAAGAAAACTGGTGATCCCATGTTGAGCGAAGAGCAACGCTCTAATCTGGAAGCGGCTAGAGTTCTACCTCTATGATCTTCCTTCCGCGAGGCTAACGGATCTAGTGCAACGGACTGGACCCTACCGGAACCTAAAACGTGATCATCCGAATGGATAACTACGAAATCCTAAGGTATTCGCATTTACTTTCAGGTTCATTGTTTAATTGATTTAGTTTAATTTCGGCCAAAATTGCACTTCATTTTCATTCACGTAGTTTAGGGTTTGGTCCTGCGTCATTATATATATATATAAGAAAAACTGCTTTTCCTAATGAATTTCGTTCGAATTGAGATTTTCAATAGCTAACTAAGCAACCAAACATCATATGCACTTCGAAGCTGTTGACAAAATAAAAGCTTTTGGAACAAACAATATCGAAATCTGAGTCCTTGTGGAGAAGATAATTAAAACGAATGAATAGGGCTTTGGGGAAGAAGAAAACAAAACCCTATAATATTTGCAATAAGACCAGAGAATGTTGGCCAAACCCTACTTTTTAGTTTACTTTATGTTAAAGTAACTTTCTTTAATTTTATAAAAAAAGGAGTTCCATGCTTCTAATAAATCATATCGCAACGTACAATCCTATGTGACTAATGACCCAAGTTAAAGATTGAATTGCATAGGCTGCAATTTGATCTGGATTGTGGATCTACGATTCTGAAAACATTACTTGTGATTGCAAAATATAACGATAGTTCGATCATACGCTTTCAAATGGAAAAGTATCTTTTTTTTAATGAATAAAGGATGTCAAGTGTCTAACTGATAATGTGTTACCTTCCCAGGTATGAGAAACAATTGGCATGGATGATGACAACTATAAACTAACTTCGATGGCTGAGGATCTTACAACATGAGTTCAATCAATAAATTGTTTGAATGACCCAAAAAGATGTGCTCCATTGTTACTTCAAACAACGATTTTGGTATTCCCCTGGACCTTGGGTTATCTACCATCATCTAAGAAGCACGGACACGGATACGAGACACGGGTACGATAAGATACGGGTATGGCGATACGACAATTATCAAAAAATCAGGATATGATGCAAGGGGGATACGTGTATGTAAAAATTATTTTTATACATTTTTAGGCATATTTTAGGTTAATAAACGTAAGAAAAAAAGAAGAAAACGAAAAAGAAACACAAAAAAAACTTATAGAGTAATTTCAAATAGGTAGGCTGCACCCTAGTAGGCTCCCAGGTAGGCTCCCTTGATTTCTTCTTCTTCTTTTCCGAAAAACCCTAAATCCCAAACTCAAAGTCAATTTTTTTCTTCTTTTAATTTTTTTTTCAGGAAATGCCCAAGATACGCATGCAGCCATTTCACTCAAGTATCGGTATCCGATACGGATACGATATGGGTACATTGCAAAAAATGGAGTATTCGTGCTTCCTTGGCCATCATGCACTTGTACTAGAGGGAACTCAACTAAATCTTCATACACATATCCGTAGAGAATAAAGCTTAATTCAAAGGTATACAAGGACCTTTTAAACGATCTTGTTTTAAAGACTCTTCTCTTTCAACAGATTTTTCTTTGAAGTCTGACATTGATGAATAAGACAACTCAAGTTCCCTATAGAATCTCATGTACCATCACCCTCGTGTTTTATCTATTTATTAACAAACTCTAATGACATGTCCTAGTAGAGGCAATGTTAGGAAAGGGAATTTTGGACAACAACAGAGGAAATTTGAAGTGCTCCAGCTTCAAAGTTATTGCTCAAGATCATGATAACTATTGGTCTGCAAAAGATGCCAATCCCAACCTGAAGGTAGTGGAGATGTAAGTTGTGGGTACAACAATTATAGGTATGAATTATGTCTTAGTTGACCATCATAATGATAGGAGTTCCAACTATTGAAATCATAGTTGCTAGAATCATGATGATCGGTGATCCTCAGGTAAATCTTCTAGTCTACTTTATGCCCATTCCCACTAGCCGATTTATAGTATCACAAATAGAACTAGGAAAGTTGATGTCACTAGGGCTAGGGAGGTTAGGGGCTTGGGGTCCACAATCATGGGAATTAGAATGGACGAGAGGGCACTTAAATCCTTTGCAAAAGCTTTTGGTGGTAGATCTTACTTCCATCTACATGCCTCAGGTTGCCACCTTGCATTAGTAAGCCATAAAAACCCTTGTGAGCTTCGGTGGTGGAAAGAATAACAAAGAAGCTAGCAATTGGAAGGATCATCTTCATCAACATCATCGTTATTAGTCTTATCCCAATTTGACTGAATGATCAAGATGGCGATTTCGCATGGGAAACATTGGAAATAAATTTTTTGGAAGCTGGCAGGTGAGTCAGACGTTTCCAGGCAGTGACCGTTCACCGGCCAGTTGGTCGACTGTAATGGCCTTGGTTGGCCGGTCAGTAGTGAATCTTATGGAGGTGGGTGGGTTCTCAGGTTATTGAAAACCCTCCCTCCATCCTCGTTTGTTATGTTTCAATTTGAGTCCAGTCGGGTTTGGACTTAGTTGGACCCAAAATAAATCCAATTGGGTCAAAGTTAAAGTTGGTTAGGTCTGGGTTCAGTCCAGATGGGGATGGATCAAGTCTGGTTGGGCTAGGATTGAGTTTGATCTAGTGAGAACTGTTTGGGGATGTATCAAGTTTGGACTAAGCCTTTTTGGGTTAGCACGGGTCTGAGTTAACATGCTTTATTAAATAGGGTGATTGGGTCAATGGACCCAAGCTCGGTTAATCTTGTTTATTATTCGTGTCGGCTTGAAAATATGTAGAATAAAAAAAGCAATTGGGTCTTTTTAATTACGACCAATCTAGGGCCATAAGAGCTCATTGGAATTGGCTCATCGTGTAATATAGCACTACATAAGAAAAATATATGTTTTAATAAGTAAATCTTATTTGATAATTATTGTTTATTAATTATTTAATAGGAAAAAGCATATTTTGCTGATACAATGATCACTATGGCCTTGAACTTCAAATGCCCATATCAGGCTAAATTTTTAGCGGATACGAATTGATAAATTGATAAAAATTAAACATAAAGGCACTCTTTTTGTTCGTATCGACAAGCACTTCCATTGGAAATCACCTATCTATGATTTTGGACACGAGAAATTACATTATTCCCACCATATCAACACTAACTACAATAGTGTCATTAACCCGTGAAATGATTAGGTCGGTTACCGATCCAATCAGCTGTGTTTTTTCATGTATGCTTGTGATACCTTTAGGGTCTGTTTGGGTAGGGGGAAAGGAATTGGGCGGAAAGGAAAGGAAATGAGATAGAATCCTCTGTTTGGCAATAAAACTAGGACGCCAGAAATGGAAAGAAAATTGGGTTCATTTCCGCCGCTTCGGAAACCGTCAAATCCTCTTAAAATAAGAAGATTTCATCGGAAAATAAAAACTAAGCGTGGGTCTCTCTCTCTCTCTCTCTCTCTCTCTCCCTGGATTCTCTCTCTAAGGGCACGTTCATTTCACAGTAATATGTGAATATTATGTGCAATCGCTCCATTTTACCGCAAAAAGTACAATTTTGTGTTATATGTAATTTCTTGTGTTTTGTGCCCAAAATATTACCCGCAATATTTTTTACTTACAAGGCTACTGCTCGTAATGTTCATTTATTGCAGGTAAAATTTGCAACAGTCACCTTATATTCAGACTTAAAGGTGGACCAACTAAAATTAAATGAGTACCATTGTTTACAGCCAATGAAATTGCAATCTCAACCCATCTCCTTTAGCCAGCATCCATTGATCGCCTTGGAATCAAACGATGGAGATTGTTTCTCTGACCAATCTTCCACACAATGAATCTTTAGATCATGGACTTACCATCATACTGTCCTTTTTTATTCCACGTGAGACATCCCAAAAAGTGACCCTAAAATCATGTTTGAGAGTGATATATGCCACGTGATTTTAGGGTCACTTTTTGGGATGTGTGCCAGGTGGAATAAAAAAGTGAGCGCCATGATCTAAAGATTCATTGTGTGAAAGATCGAGGCAAAAAAAGATTTCCGTTGTCCGATTCAGAGGTGGTCAATGTATGCCGGCTAGAGGAGTTGGGGTGAAGTCACAGTTTTATGGAGTGCAATATTACACAAGCCATTCACTTCAGTGTAAAATGAATAGTCACCCATAAAGTTGATTTTACACCCACTTTTTAGGATGAAGTGAACAACCATTTTACACCAACTATGTACTTTACAAGTAAAAAAAAGTATACTTTAATGCAGGTAAAGTGGGTATTACAGGAGAAGCGATTACCTTGAAATGAACGTGCCCTAAATCTCTCGCCGCTCTCTCCAATTTCCCTCTCTCTCTATCTTCGATTTCTGTCGTTTTTCTTTCTCTCTCCCTAGTGTCTCTCTCTGCTTTCTCTCTCCAGTTTCTCTCTCTTTAAATCTTTCACAGTCTCTCTCTGATTTTTCTCTCTCCTCACTCTCTTCACGAATCTCTCTTAACACGAATTTCTCTCTCTCCCGAATCTCTTTCCTATTTTTCTCTCTTTCAACATATCAAGTTTTGGTTTGGTACGTAACATGTACAACAACGATGGTGCTCCCTTTCTATTTTCTATACGTTATTACTTGACCCAAACACCGTAAAACGTTGAATTCCTAAGCGGAGGAATTCATCGGATCTATAAATCCATTTCCAAAATTTTCCTAAAAAATATCCAAACAAAGCCTAAATGTTTCATCCTTTCTTTTGTTGACTCATAATTTCATACACATGAATAATATCGCTCCATACTCACATCACTTGGTTTATGATGCTTCCAACATGAATATGTTTTCCCTTTTGTTGCCTCTTAATTTCATGGGAATATCATTGGTTCATTTCAATCTGCCTTCGTAAAGGGAGGAAGATCACTGTTGGTCCAGCTGTAGAGCATTATGCACCAAGATTGTTCTGCATAAGGCTTTTGACAAAGTAAGATGGGAGTACATTATTAACAGTTTTCATCAACTTCATTTCGATGATACATGGATCCATTGGGTTAAAGAATGCATTACAACTCCTAAGTATTCCCTCTTAATCAATGGATTCCCTTGTAGGTATTTATCTAGCAACTATGGTATAAGACAAGGTGACCCACTCTCACCACTTTTATTCACTCTCGCCATGGAGGGATTTACTTGTCTACTAGAAGAAAAAATATTTGCAAAACATAAAGCCTCTCCATGTCCCAACTACCTGCCATTATCTCATCTCATCTCATCTCCGCCATTGACCTCTTCATCAGGATGGAAGAGGATACTACCTCTGCCAGGAACTGAGAATGTTGTTGCACCATTTTCATCAAATTCCATAATAAGAGAATCATTCTTTGAAGTAAAGCTTGCACTGTTAATGACTGCCTCATCTCCAAGCTCAGATTCACTGAAGGAGAACTTGCCATCAAATATTTTGGATTGCCTCTTTTCTTTAGGGTGTATGACATATAATCTATGCAACCCTCTTATTGAAAAGATCCAAAATCGGCTAGAAGCTTGGAAAGAAATCTCGTATCCTATGCTGCCACACAGGAGCTCATTAAAACTGTCCTCAACAGTTTACAAATTCACTGGACTGGTGCATTCTATCTCCCAAGGAAAATTATCAAAAGGATAAACTCTATGTTCTCTAGATCCTTATGGAGGGGGCTTTCTTTAGCCCAATCTATTCATCCAATTAGTTGGTAAAAAATTTGTAGACCTATTCAAAAAGGAGGGCTCAGGCTAAGTAGGTAGGATAATTGATTGGAACAATGCCAGTATGTGAAAAGTTTTTTGGAACCATGCTTCTAATAGATCTCTTCGGGATAATGGTGTACTTCCAAATATATTGATCCTTCAAATATAAGGAGCTTCAATCTTCCGAATAATTTTTCGTGGGCTTGGAGGGGAATAATAAGCATAAGAGACACCACTAAATTAAATCTCCGATATATCATTGTCGATGGCATGTCTACAAGTTTCTGGAATGATCCCTAGCTCGAAGAGGGAATTTTAATTCGTGAATTCGGTCGAAGAACAATGATCCAATCTGGAGTTGATGAAAATGCTCAGGTTGGACATCTTATTGATAATGATCAGCTTGGCCCAAAATTAGGAAGCATCATGTTCCTCCTTTAGTTGGTAGTGATACCTAGTAGCAAGAAGCTTCTAATTAGAGAGCCGCTCCCGCTTTGGAATCTCGCTCCCCCACCCGCTTCCAACCATAAAATAGTGTATTTTTAAGCTTTTGATGACACTCCCGCTCCCAACCTACGACACGCTTGAAGCCGCTTCCCGTAACTAAGTAGTGATACCATTGTTTCGAAACCGGAATCAAATGGATCCTTCTCTATGAGATCAGCTTGGAACTGCTTTAAACCGATTCATGAAAGGGTTCCTTGGAAACAGTTCTTGTGGCACACAAATTGAATCCAAAAGCATTTATTAGGGGCGCCTAGCTCACGATTAAAAATAAGCTTCTCAACATGGACAATATGTTGAAGCGAGATATCATTATACCATCTCAATGCGCCCTTTGTTGGTCCACTTGCGAAGATCAAAATCATCTATTTTTTAGTTGCTCTTATTCGAGCTGGATATGGGGATCACTTCTTGGAAGACTGCACATTGCTAAGAGCACAATCGGAACATTTGATGAACTATGCTACTGCATGGATAAAGCTAAAGGAACCAGTACTCACTCAAACCTCATCAAACTGGTTTTCGCAGCCACTATTTGGCGTCTCTTGAATGCATGTAATAATAGAATTTCTGAAAATTTGATTAAGCATAACGCAATGTCCTGAAAAACAATTGAGGATGTCAAATTCAGATGCTTCAGGAACAATTCCCCCAGACTTACACTCTTCTTAATACTGATTTAATTGGCACACACCAGTAATCGCCCCAAGTCCAAGCTCCAAGAATCTGCCAATGGTCCCGTCCTCCTTTAGGCTTCACAACATTTAATAGTGATGCAGCTCTCGTTTATAGACAAAGCAGCATTGGAGGTATTCTCAGGAATTCTGATGGACAATTCCAAGCCAGTTACCAGAGACCAGTTGAATTCGTTGATATAACTCATCCTGACTTAGAAGCCATCGCGTACGGTTTGCAATATTCCATAGATATGAACTGTTCTGATCTACAAGTTCAATCTGATTCGCAAATTGCCATCAATTGCATCAATGGTGTCTGCAGTATTCCGTGGAGATACACGTACACCATCCAACAAATCAGTAAGCTTTCTTCGAAGTTTAACACCATTTCATTCCAGCATATCTGGAGAAAGCAAAATTACAGCGCTAATCTCTTGTCCTGGATTGGATGCCTATACCGTAAGTTGATGGGCTAGCTCTGATGTTCGCATGGTTCTTCACTCTCACAGCTGAGAATATAAAGTTTGTCACTCTTACCATTTGTAATCTTTCTGATTTTTAATAATAAGGGTGGGGTCCCATCAACTTATATATTATATATATATATATATATATATATATATATATATATATATATATATATATATATATATATAAAATATTGGTTCATTCTACACGTCAAAAGGTTATATCCGAAGATCTTATGTAGATCATTAAGTTATTATGGAATTATTCTTATGGAAACTCCAAGATTTCAGTTGGAACATTAGTTGCTTACCTTGTGTCACAACTTACTGTTGTTTTCATCAACATTTTAGATTGTGAATTGGTCAAGAAAGCGTTTAAAGCCTCGGACCAGCTTTAAACTGCGGTGTGGACCCATTTCCCAAAAATATTATAAATTTATTTTCCTAAAAGACTAGAAGTGCATTTGTATTTACCCATTTTGCTCACCACTCCAATAAGCGCTTGGTTCATTGGAGTTTGGACACTTGGTTCACGGGTGAGTTTGCATTTCCAATTTTACCACCCTATTTAGTCCAACCATGCTATGAGGACATCTAAAGTACTCAAAGCATCCACTTGAATACTTTGGAATGACGACCACTTATTTATATATTTTTACTATTATATTTATCTTTTATCTATAAATATTTTCTGTTATTAGAGATAAAAAAAAAATTGGATGTTTAGCATTCAAACTTAAATATATATATATATATATATATATATAGAGAGAGAGAGAGAGAGAGGCCAAGGACTATACGTCCGGACAAGCCTTGAGGGCAGCGTCCACGTCAGATAGGTACCATGTGGCACCCATCATGAGGATCGGGTGCCACGACAACTTAGACAAGATGATCAGATACCACCCAAAAATTTTGGGCATGATTTAAGGCATAACAACAATTGAAAACACGGTCAAAGATTCCTAAAATCAATTCACCAAGTTGGTTGGGTGTTACCTTACCTTTGACCCATAAACGGAGGGGGCAAAAGTAAAAAAATATATATTTTTAAAATCACCTGTCGTATGGCTGCTCAACCCAAAACGGGTGTTCTTTTGGGTTCATCATGCCACCTGCATGCGATTTGGCATCCGGGTGTTACCCTCTAGGGATACGTCTAGATGCATTTCTCCAATTCTCACATTATATATATATATATATATATATATATATATATATATATATATATATATATATATATATATACACACACACACACACACACACACACACCGAGTCGAATTTTTTTTCGAGTCTTCGACTATACTCGACCTGGCAGACTTTCAAGTCGAGTTTTCGGGTTTTCGACCCATGGTCTAAACTGATAGAAAATGGTTGGCGCGGAAAAATAGATTGTGACAAAGATGGTGGTTGGTGGCGGGTTACAAGGTTTTGAGATTTCAAAGTAGGTGTTTTTAATGGTATTTTCATATTGGACACAAGCTGAGAAGTGACATGATTTACCTAAGTAGGTTTTTAATATGGTGTATAGTGAGTTTTTTCACAAAGATAATTTTAGTATTTTTTATAGATGTTGGTGAAGGAAGGTCAATAGGTCCCATAATAGAAATAGCAAAGGGTAATGCCTGCTCACTATTGTCATATGCGATTATGTGATCGCATATGCAATCCTGGATGTGTTTTTTGCATATGCCATGATGGCATATGCGACCTGACATGTATGTGATCGCATACATCTCCAACAGTCATATTTATGACTATTGGAGCTTTTTTTTATTATTTTTTTGCTTTTTAGGGCTCCCCGAGGTCTAAATGTGGGGTTCCTCTTCCTAATTCATATCACATTCATCCAAGGTATGATTTGTGTCTTTTTGGTCTCTTTTTTGAGTTTTTAGTTCTCTCATTCTCTCTCTTTTCCTTCTTTTGTTTCAAATACTTTTACTTAAATAATATTTTTCTTCTTTACTCTTTTCCTTCTTTTTTGTATGTTCCTATGTTCATTTTTGTACTATTTTATTTAACATCAATAAAATTTATATTTGCCCTTCTAACTTATGGGTTATATACTTTAATCGCATTCTAGACACTACAAAATTAATAGAGCACAAAATTAACACAAAACATATTACTGATCATCCTGGGCTTACAAAAAACCTAAAACAATTTTTTTTCAATATATTCATTTTTTCATAATAGTTACCAACAAGATCGAGATCAAATTAAAATTTATTTTCAACATTAAAATTCAAAAATAATCCAACATACAGCTAATCCCAATAATTACAAACCTTTATAGCACAAAAAATACTACCACAAGATATTAAAAAAATAAATAAACAATAAATTCATAAACACAATGTATCTATCTAGTCTATTTTTTTTTTTAAATAAAAAATAAAAAAATACATCCAAGATATTATCGAAGTCATTAGGCACATCATCAAAGATGCAATAACGCACGAAACTAACGCTGTCATTTCACACCTATTCATTATACATTGATAGAGAGAAAACGAATATATAAGAATTACCCAAAACAATAACAAACAAATAAAGAATTGTTTGTTTGTTTTATATTTTTTTTTTCATAAGAGTTACTAACAACATCGTTCAAATTAAGATCTATTTTCAATAATAGAACATGTCAAATATAACCCAACATACAACTAAACCCCATAATCACATAACCTCATAGCAGAAAAAAAGTCAATTATACCCAATAATAATAATAATAATAAACACTACCCAAGATATTATAAATAAATAAACACAACGTAACCAGGGATTTAAAGCCCGATACATATCGGCTGGGTTTCAAGCCGATACATATCAGCCAAACCGCCGATATTAAAGGACCCTTTTAAAACAAATATTAAAAAAGCTGTATAAATAATAAAAAATATCAAAAAAAAATTGCCCAAAGGGAATTTCCGTAATATATCTGGTTCATCTCGGAATCATAATCAGCCGATATGACCCATATTCACCGATACTGACCTGTTTTGACCCAATATTTGATCCCATATGAAATCAGGGGCATATATCATATCAAATGGGGCATAACCCGAAACATATTGGGTGATATGTATTGGATATGGCCAATATTTAAAACCATGGATGTAACTACTATAAAAAAAGGAAAAAAAAAAAGACCCAAGATCAAATCCCAGTCTAGGTATATCATGAGAGATGCAAATGAAACTAAAGCTTTCATTTCACAACCTATTCATCCTACATCAATAGAGAGAATAAATAGATAAATAATCAGTTAATTACCCAAAACCAAAATCAAAACCCAAACAAACAAAATCAAAACCAGGAAAATTAGAAGACAATGTATATACTACAATAAAATACATCCAAGATGGTCATTAGGCATAGCATCAAAGATATAAAAAAAAAGTATGAAACCAATGCTATCAATTCACAAAGAATTCATCATACATCAATACAGAGACTAAATGTTAAAAATTTACACATAACAAAAACCCTTATTCCATTCACGAGAAAAATCAAAACTAAGCAAACAAACAGAAACGAACTATAACCTGCAAACCACAATCAATCAAACTCACATTGTAGATCCAAAACAACTAAACCTCAAAATCACATCACATTAAACATAAACCACTCACTTCTTATGCCTCCGACCTCGCTTCGGCCCCCACGCCTCAAGCTTCGCAACCGGGCACCCACACCTCGCCATAAACAGCAGCACGGCCCGTCCATTCGCCGGCGCCATCCTCCTCAGCTCTGATCTCAAACACTCATAATCCGGATTCACCTCCGACCCACCCTTCCACGGCAACAGATCAATCACCTCCCTCGCCCCCTTCGATCTCAAACACTCCTCTGTCTGCAACTGTATATCAAACTCCATCGCCTTTTTCAAACCCCTGCAATCGTAAAAACAAAGTTCGGTTCCAGCAATAGTGCTTGAGAAATCATATTTTTAACCAATAAAAATATATGCATTACATATTGGAATAAAAAGAACATCACAAAGAAACAATAGAAAGTAAAGCTTCATTCCAAAATTTAGCTGAAAATTCGCCAAAACAGGAGAAATTTTCGCCGAAAATTCTTTTGTAGGGACCCCATTTCCACGAAATTTCAGTTCAAAATTCCGAGAAGCTTGTGACTATGCCTGCAATTAGGGTTTTCGCATATTTCGAAACAGGCAAAATTCCCCATTTGGGGTGGGAGAAATTCGAAATTCGGAGTAGTGAGTATGCCTGCAATTAGGGCTATCGCATCTCCGGGATCGGGCGCCGCAGCAGATCTCGAGGAAGGCAATGGAGAAGACGAGGAAGATGAGGAAGCCTAGGATGTAGGGGAAGGGGGAGGAGTGGCGAAGAGAGAGAAAGAAAGAGGGGAGGAGGAGAGAGAGGGAACGGAAGATGTAGGAGAGAGAGGAGGTGATGAGGAAAGTGCAGGAGAAGAGGACGAGGATGAGAATGAGGAGGTCTAGGGTTGCAGAGGGGGAGTGTTTGCAGAGGAGGGAGGTGGGGTTAGGGTTAGGGTTTTGGGAGGGTTTTTTGGGTTTGGGTGAGATGGAGGTAGTGGCAGAGGTAGAGGTAGAGGTGGAGGTGGACGTGTAGGTGGGGATGGGCATGGCAGTGAGATGTGGAGAGAGGGGGAGGAGCATGGTAGTGATGAATTGGTTTTGGGTTTGGCTTTTTTTTCCCTCTTCGTTTTTTTTTTTTTTTGTTTCCTTTTTTTTTCTGTCTTTTTTTTACTTTTTGAAGAGGTGGCGGTTTTGAATCAAAAAGTGTAGTCTCTGAGCTTTGATTAGGGTCGCTGTAAGCTCCGCTCGGGTTGGGTTGTGTCCACTCTTTACCTGATCCGCTCAATCGATTTGGGTGGGTTGTAGCTCTTAAATTATTCCTTGTCTTAAACTATTGTAAACCCACGATGATATTATAGCACGAGTATAAAGTATTCGATCAATCCAACAAGAAAGGTTGTTTTATGAAAACTTCTATTTGCCTTTATAGAACAAAAAATTATTATTTTAAACTAAAATGCAGAAAATAAATCTATTCTACTAATTGAAAAACCAATACACGAAATCTCAAGTCTCCTAGATCTTAGTCGTCAATTAAAATCTAGAATTCCTTCGATGTCCTAAATGTTGAAATTAAATTGTAAAAATTAAATTAAACGTGCAGAAAATTAATTGTTGAAAGTAAATAGACAGAAAATAAAAGACGAAAAATTAAATTGTTGAAAACCAAAAACTACACTATTTTGATCTTCCTGAACTTCTTTCTTAGTTGTCAATTAAAATTAAAGATCCTTGGATGTAATACAAACAGAAATTAAAATTATACTACTTTGTTGAAAATAAAAGACTGAAAAATAAATGTAAACTATGGTTGATATTTTGGCTTTCCAATCTTAGTTGTCAGCTATGATCGAGATCTATAGGATGATTATTCATGGACGCAGGCCCTCTAATTAATAGATTCACAAGAGATCTGTTACAAAAATTTAGGACTCTAAACTAAGCAAAATTCCTAAAACTAAGTTTTCTAAAACTCAACAACCTAATACATATCCTCCTTGCTTCGGCTACTGGAGACGTGTGGGATTTCTTCTTTCTGATGTTCAGCAGTAGTGATTTTCGCCAAGTCTCCTAGATCCGTGGAGTGCATGAATTCTTCTTTTAGATTTACGATTCTTACATGGTTGTGCACTTCTCACGTAGGTCTTCAGCAGTACATCATAAGGCTATAAGGTACAAAATTGTGAATACGATTTTGCGTCTTCTCTATGTTTCTTCATATGATTTCTGCTCGATCGCTCGTGATTGCCTCCTTCTCTTTTTGTCTTCATTCAACTCTCATACACCTCTGGAGCTTTCTTCTCCATAATCGTAAGGTCTCGATTCTGTTTTCTCTCTAGTTCTGGCTCTCGATTGTAAACTCTTTTCACTTCGACTGGCTCGTAGGCTTCACAATTTCTTCTCGTCTTCTTGAGAACTTATATTTCAGTCACGATTTTGCTCTTCTTTACTTGTGATCGTCTATTTACTGCTTTAGCGACTCTTTTTGGCTCATATTTACCCTTTTTTGTTCTTCTGGTTGTTCTAAATATCAACCATCAAAGCATCATTAGTAACAAACTATGGACTACACTTAGTTAAGGGTACTAAAATGGTAAAATATGTGACTTATCACACCCTCAAACTTAGCTTTGCTAGTCCCTAGCAAACAAGGGAAAAATGTAATTCTAACTAAGAAATTAAATCTCAATTTCATAGGGAGCACGATTGCATTTAGCAGATGCAACAAGCCTTTAAACCCCTTATTGAAATAACTACTAGTTTTGATTTTTAAAAGTATATACTTTATGAAAATTGATTTTTAAAACTCATTTTTGCTGATATTTTGAAAATTTGTTTTGGAAGTTTGTGGGTACCTTCACTGAAAACCCTTAGGAGACACAACTCCTCCACTAGGGATCACCTAGGGGTTTAAAGGCTTGTTGCATATGCTAAATGCAATCGTGCTTCCTAGGAAAGTGACTTTTACTTTCATAGATTAGCTTATACATTATTAGTTTAGTTTTAGTTCTTACTTCTGGGTTATGTTTTTAAATTCTGCCTTTGCTCAAGGAATAGCAAAGTTGAGGTTTGGGGGTGTGATTGGCCTTCAAATTGGTATACTTTATACCCAAATCTCGACCTTGTTAACCCTCGCTTAACTACTAATGGTCACTTTTAGTTCGTGTTGTGTTGCAACAGGTTTAAAGGTTGAATCAACGTAAAAATAGTTAAAAGAACAAGGTAAGAAGAAACCCGAAGGCATCGGCAAGAAACCTAAGGAGAACCAGTTGAAGAAGAGCGAAAATAGTCAATTCTACAGGTCGAGATCGCTCAGTAAACCAGTGTTGAAAAAAGAAAAGAAAGAAGAATAGAAAGGCTAAGTGAACTGGTCGAATCTGCAATTTCGACCGGTCGAACATAAAGCAACTTCAGAAATCATAAACTGGACCGGTCGAGTTCAATTCAACCGGTCGAAACGAACAAGAGAGTTATATATGTTTGAAATATATAATCTCAACCAGTCAAAGTTTGATTTCGACCGATCAAGTCTGAAGCCAAAACAGAGAAGAAGAATGAAGTTGTGACCGGTCGAGAGCAACTCGATTAGTCGAGAATTAAGGTTAAAGAGGACTGGAGTGCGACCTAGAGGAGATTTGAAGCCCGATTGATCGAATTTCATTCTCAATCGGTCAAGACAGTGTTTTAATGTGAAAATTTAGGTGTTCCAGCTGTGCTCTCTCTGGCTTCCGAGATCTTCTCCGATTCTTCTTCTCTACCTGATTTCTTAGGTTACTTGTCATGTATCATTGTTCTAGGGGCCTTATACATCTATAAGTAAAGACCCTAGGGTTAGGTTTTAGGTATCCTTTCAGCATAACTTTTCTAGAGAAGTTTCCGCCGTCTGAGTTCGTAGTTTAGGTTAGTTTACAGTTTTGGAAAAGTGTGAGATTGATTGTAATCATCGAGAGAGGATCGATTCAACAATGATGAAGGTCATTCGATCGATGCAAGGCTAAATGTTTCTAGGCTGATATCTTTTGTAAATTTCATATAAGTGTTTAATAAATTTATATTTCTTTTTCTATTTTGAATTATGCATACTGGTATGATTACATGTTTGAGGTTCCGATTGTACCGGGAGCGGGCGTAGTAAAGGTTTAATCTTATTTAGTTTAATTCTAATGGCCTTATAGGGATTAGGATTTGATTTGATAGGATATTCACTGACAAACTAAGGCGTGTAGCATAGTTTTTGTTGGTTACGTGCAATGATGCTTTGATGTTTAGATTTCATCTAATTCTTATATGAAGCTGTAGAGCTTATAACCTAGAGCGGGGATACCTAGGATTCAAAATAGGAAAGAAATAGAGGTTTATTACCCACAAATCTGAGATCCAAAAGTGAGCTTAGTCTGCCTTCTCATATCTTAATCCAAAACTGTTTAGATTTTCTTTTTAGTTTAATTAATTTAGGGAAACTTAAATTTACAAGATTATATTAGAATAGGACAGAGGTTAGAAAAGATAAACGATAAGTCCTTGTGGTTCGACACCCTTGTATTCGCAGGAGTACTTCGAACTTGTGCACTTGTAAGGTTTTATTTAAAAAGACAATCACTCCACCCCCCATGACCATGACCACATCAATTGTGGAGTAGATTCCCATCATCAGTACAACAGGGGAAGGACCAAGTTGTGAAACCCCAAGAGGGAGATATACAACCCTTTTAAATGAGAATTCCTCTTCCATTCTTGGCACCCTTGCTGCCCCTCTTCCTACCACGTCAGAATTGCACCTTGATTAGTAGAGAAAAATTCTGGAAATAGAGACTTGGCAGAAAGAGAATGCCCCACACCTCTTGCGAGTCTCATCATTGACAGAGGACTGATGGAGGAGGTGAATCAACTGAAATCTAAAGCAGCTCCCTAGAGAGTGGACACCACAGCCCACAATGAGGTGGGGACATCTAGTGAACCTCTTGCCTCAGCTCCACTACCAACAGCCCGAGAGAGAGATGCAATATTGAAAGGAATTAAGCAGAGGGACTATGGTGGAATTTCACCGAGAAATCCATGATCAAATCAAAGCTGAGACCATTCAAAGGGTGCATCAAGCAACAACTACTATGCAAAGAGAAATAAATCAGCTGAAGGAGAAGAATAGCCTGCTTGAAGAAGAGAAGCACACATGGGAACAATAGAGGAAGAGAGGTCAGGATGAGAATTTCAATTTAAGGCATCAAGAGGCAAAACAGAGCGAAGAGAATCTCAGAGAAGAAAGGAATTGATTCAAAGAGACCATAAAAAAAGAAAATCAAGAAGGGATTGATAATAGTAGTTGATGACCGAAAAACTAAGGTTGAAAGTAGTGAAACAAAATTTAGAAAGATTTAAGGACTAAAACCAAAGAGAATTTTGACATACCAGCCGAAGAGGAAAGGATAAACAAGGAAGAAGAAACCCAAGAAAGAGAAGTGATTATTACAGAAGGATCAAAGAAAGAAATCAAAGGTAAAGAAATCTTGATAAGTTATGATAAAAAGCCAAAATTTTTTTCATTACATTCAAACCTGGAATTTTATAAATTACAAATTATTAATATTTTTTTTTATTGATAAATTTGTATATGATTAATTAAAAGGAAAAAGAATGTTAAAAGGTATGTAAAGTTTGATGTCATAAATGAGATTAATTGAAAAATTCATGCTCACAAAAGGAAATAGATCAATTAAAATAAAAAAAAATATAATAAATTAAGATTTTTATCCTTCGAAAAGAGATAAAGAATGATTTTGATTGTATTTTAAAATTTAATTTTTTTTTTGAACTTTTGTATTAAATGAAATCTTTGATAATCAGTAAAAAAAATATTTAATCTTTATATAAATTCATAGACAAATTGAATAGTGAATTTTTTTAGTTTAATTTTAGATCCAAATTCTCTATATCTATTGTTGAAAAAGAAAAAAAAAATTTTTGATATAAATCAAATTAAAAAATTCTTCTAAATCTTGATTTAAGAAATTTAAATTAATGAAATTAGTTTGATTTTAAAAAATTGAATATTGAAAAATCTGATGAAAAAGTTGATGAAAAAAAAGAGAGTCATATTTTTAAGAAAATCAAGATGAAAAAAGGAGTTTAAAGAAAAATCAATGAATTTGAAAATAGAAATTTAGAGAAAATTTTGATATTTATTTAGAAGAGGTCTTTTGAAAATATTTAAGTGAAAGAATATTTTTCAAAGTAGAGATAGAAAATCAATTTATTATTATATTTTGATTTACCCTCATTTATCTTTATGAAAAATCACAACAACATCTAATATCTTTGATTAGTGTAAAAAGAAAAAGAATAAAGGTTGATAGCAATGAGATAAGATGGAAATGAATTTACAAATAGGCATATTAAAGAAAGAATCATGATTTTGAGTGAAAATGAGAATGAAAAATTTTGAAAAAAAATAAAGAATGAAAAGAAATTGAGTATGCAAATAAAAGGATACATGATGAAAGACTATTGATAATGATGAAGAAAGAAAGAAAGAAATTTATAGCTTTGAATCTTTTTTTATCAGTAGTCATGAATCACAATTAAGGTCATTTTTTGATTCAAAAAGATTTAGTTTTAGAAAAAGAAGAAAAGATTTACATTAGGATTTAGAGGAGAAGATTTTAGATTTTTTGAAATGAATTTATATAGTAGATTGATAAAACACGATTTATTTTAATCTTATAGTTAGTGAGATCATATTAGACAATTGAATGACAATAAATTGATAAAATAGTTTAATTTTAATTCTACCTTTTTTATAATGAATTGATTTTGATTTAGAAATCTAGCTAACTTCAGATCAGAAGAGAAAAATATTTAAGTATCTTATTTTTCAAGAATCAAATAATTGATTAAGAATATTTTTAAAATTTGCCATGTTCTAAAGGTTTTCAATTTCTATAAATCCTTCTCATTATTACGTGTTGCCTAGGATTGAAATTAGATCACAAAAGCGCATTAATTAGTCTCATTGATTTTCACCTTAGAGATTTATGTTGTCATTGTGCCTTAGACCAATCTTTATTCTTCACATTGCATTTCTAAGAATGCAGAATTCAAAAGAAATATGAGATAATTAATTAGGAGAATCTAGAAGGAAAGTTATTCATTTAGTTTTTAATCTTGAATTTGGTTTTAAAACCAAAATTTATTATTTAAGGCATTTAAAATTTTAAAAAAAGATCGATATAATTCTTGTGCACTTCATGATAAGACAAAAATTATAGCAAAATCTATCAATAATCGAATTGATAAATAAATTCTTTTTCTTTAAGTAATTTAATTTATAATTTGTTAATGATTTAGTTACGATTAGTTTTCATTTGATTGATAGGATAAGATTCTATTTTGATATTATATAAATCTTCTAATTAAATGACCTAGCACCATACTAAGACTATTATGGAAGTCCCATGGATGAGTCTATTAATTTCTTATAGATTTTTTCTTGAAAAGATAGAAAGCTTCAATCTCAAAGGCTTTAACTAGAATTTTATTATGTAAGTCTTCTATCAAATATGAGGTGCTTTTAGGTCAAAATTGACAATCTTTTTATTATCTTGTAGAATCTAATTTAGAATTCTATCAATTAAGATTTCTTCTTAAGAAGTAAGAATAGTTTTAAAATTCTTATTTAGTGTTTATAAGAAAATTATATGAATTAAAATATAAAACACCTTGTAGAGTCTCATGATTATTTGTTCATACACATTTTGAATAATTAAGGTATTAAAGTCTATCTTTTGTAAAACAAAGATATAATAGTGATGAAATAATTATTTATCCTTTGGAAATTTTGGTAGTAATTTAAATATTATAATTTGTGTGATCACTATCTGATATTTATCTGAGATCATTGATCTTGAGATGGTTTTAACTCTTATATTGAGACTATGGAATAGGATGAGTCGTTATTAAAGTTTAGCTTATAGATTCTAGACATTTTTCTTCGAAAAGCTGATAGTACAAGCTCTCAATCTCAAAGGCTTTTAGAACTAGGGTAAAAGGGTGTTCTTATTCTACTCCGGGTACCTAGTCTTTCCCTATCAAATATGAGGGTGCTTTTCGGGTCAACTGGGGGTGGGTACAATCCTTGCCTAATTAGGTCTTGTGAGAAGGTCTAATGTGTAGGAAGTTCTCCGGATCGAATCCCTGAAGAGATTATCACACCGGCCCTTTCACAACAGAGGGGAGTAGTAAGAGAATGGTTGTTAAAATGTCTAGTATGCGTGTAGTGTGTGTTAGAAAAGTGATCAAAGAAAAAATGAAAACCCAAATTAATTAAAACGAAGCAACCTTAGCAAAAGGAGTCTCACAGTGATCGCCAGTTTGTTCATACACATTTTTTGAGAACCCTCTCAAATTCAGAAAATTGGCCCAATGTAGTCACAAGGGGACTCTGTTTGTAAAAGGGGGCAAAGATATAATAGTGATGAAATAAGGTATTTATGTGCATTTGCAGGGAAATTTTGTTAGTTGCAATCGAATTTAAATATATACCTGAGTTTGTGTGATCACTATCTACAAATGTTTATCAACGTTGTAGAACATCATTGATCGCGAAGTTGTGGTTTCAACTCTTATATTAGATACCGGTCTGCCGACTTTAGGATGAATCGTTATTAAAGTTTAGCTTACGGATTCTAGACATTTTTTTTCGAAAAGCCGATAGTACGTGCTCTCAAGCTTAAAGGTTTTTATAGCTAGGGTAAAAGGGTGTTCTTATTCTACTCCGGGTACCTAGTCTTTCCTTACTGAATATGAGGGTGTTTTTCGAGTCAATTGGGGGTGGGTAAAATCCTTGCCTAATTAGGTCTTACAGGAAGGTTTGATGTGTAGGAAATTCCCTGAATCGAATCCCCGAAGAGATAATCACACCGGCCCTTTCATAATAGAGGGGCGTAGTAAGAGAATGGTTGCTAAAATGTCTAGTATGTATCTAGTGTGCGTTAGAAAAGTGATAAAAGAAAAATAAAAATAAATAACCCAAATTAATTAAAGCAGGTAACATTTGTGATATTTTAGATGTTAGAAATAGAAATCAAAATGGAATGTATGAAAAGGGAAAGGTATCTAATATAGGACAAATAAGAAATATTTATATCAAGTTTTAAAATAAGGTTGTTAGAATGATCTAAAATAAAGGCATATAATGATTTTTTGATGGATCATCTACAATTCTAAACCTAAGCTAGAAAGCAAGGTAAAGAAAGGGTGTTTAGGTGTCACAATACTAAACTACACTAAAAGCAAAAGTAAAACTATAGCAAAAGAAAGGGGATGAAGAAGGATGATGATGATATGGTGAAATAATATATAAAATGGTGAGAAGTAGATAACTAGGGACTGGTTCTTATTGCAAACAGATCAAGATTGTAGACTTGCTTATCCTTCTTACAAGCATGGTGATAGAAGAATTCAATAAAGACAAATGATCTTGGGTATGGTTGCTGAATGTAGGATCATCCTATAGAGATAATAAGGTTCAAATTGAAACAATAAAACCATTAGCATATGTAAGGCTACAAGCACTTACAATCATAGGATCAAATAATCAGATCTAGTGAGAACCATAAAATATAAGTAATTTTCTACTATTAGTTCAAACAAGGCAATGATGATCTTTTATCTTTGCATAATTCGGATCTCTTCTAAATAGATAGGAAAGAAAGTGGGTGTCACAATCTTTCACTTGGCTACAAGCTAAAGCAGGAAAAATCAATCTTACAGATAGATTAGTCTAAGGGTATGATCTATTGAATGGTCATGATAATCCTAATTACTCAGCATGAGGATAAAGATTAGAACATGAAAATTCGAAGCACTATGGTTGCAAGGTTACAACCATAGACTTGCATCCATCTAGGAAAGTTTGATGGAAATTAAGAGATCTAAAGGTTAAGTGAATGGGCATTCCCAAATACATAAATACGATGGAGAATCTAATGGAACCAAGACCTAGATTAGATGAATCTTTAAAACAACATTTCATTAATTAAACAAAACTTTGATAATCTGCTCAAGCCTGATTAATGCATGAATCCATTAAACAAAACACAATGATGCCTCAAGCCTTCTTGCATAAATTAGCTCTTGAAATGAATTCTGATTTATTTACAATTATATGTCTGGTCTCAAGCTACAGATCTAATAAGGTGGATTAGAGAAAGGAAAATAAGGGAAAAGAGAACCTAAAACTAAATAAAATTGAGCTAAGGAAAATAAGTATTCTTACATTCCTTTAAATTACAGAACAATTATTTATACATATGCAATCCAAGTGCCTGAGTTTGATAATCGAAGGAAAATTTATTTATTTATGCTAATCCATGTGTTTAGCATTCTAGCCAATTAGAGAGAAGAAAGATCCATTGGGTTACATTAAATGGTTTGCTTCACAATTTCCATTTAGTTTGACATGGTGCATGTGAGTTCTTTTGTTTGGAGTTCTCAAAATGCCTTAAGCATAATTGATAATGATTAGATAGTTCTCTTTGTTATTACCATGCAATCCATGTGTTGGTATTTCTTTGAAAGCATTGAGCTTTAATAGAGTTCTCAAGAATATTCTTTTAGATCCACTAATGAAGGTTGGCAGCTGATGGGACTTTGGTGGAGAAGCTTCAGGTGTATTTTCGATAGGATGATAGAACCATTTGACAGGATGAAGGTCTGTTGTAATGCACTTGATAGGTTAAAGACCTTGCTGCAGCTTACATGTCGAGAAGTAGCATGGGCTTCAGGTATGTATTCGAGCAGTTGGCTGGAGGATTCGAGAGGATGGGTGGTCTTCTCGACATGTTCACTGAAAGTGTAAAGGATCCACTTGAGAGGATGGGAGGAGATTGCACCATCTAACATTTCGAGAGGTTCTATAGGATGATAGCTGTTTTACAGCTATCCATTCGAGAGGATGAAGGCTCCCAGTCGATAGGTGCTGAAGATGCTCCTTCTATTCGACAGGTTGGCTGAATGCAATGAAAAACCATTCGAGAGGTTGAAGAAGATGAATTCGACAGGTTCTGTGCAGGATCCCTTTGAGAGGTTTGGGGATGCATGGAGAGAAACTCGAGAGGTTGGTAGTTAGATGAGTGAATTGCTCGAATTGTTCTTAGATGAGCTTTAGTACTTGTCAACTTATTACATTCCAGCATTGCACCATTCGATAGGTGCTATTCTTCAGGTCTCTAGCATTCGATAGGTACATGGTTGGAAGAGTACTGGTCGATATCATCAAAGCTGCAGCTTCTTTGGCATTTCAACAACTTTATTCTCCATTAGTTGCAGCTACTCTTATAGATTGCTATTGCAGCTGAAGATGTTGGAGTTCTCATGTGTGCACATAGCTGGTGTAAGTGCATGCCCAATTCCTCTTATGTGCAACTATTGCGGGTGTTCCATATGGCTGCATCTCTTTGTGATGTTGTCTAGTGTGCACAGAGCTTCATATATTACTGAGGTGGTTGCTGCAATGTGCACACAACTGCAAGTGAGGCTGATAAAGATGTAAAGCTGCTGCCTTTGCTGTAATGTTGAACTGCATGGCTGTGTGCAACTTCTAAAATGTTCATGTGTTGTCGTTATGTTCCAATGTGATCAGAGCTAAAGTTGGTTTTGATCATTTGGAGCTGAAGGTGCTGAGGCTTGAGCTTCTTTGCTCTATCATTTCTTCCAACAGCAGTGGCTATTTTCGAGGCCATGGACCTTACTTCTTTCGGATATACAAAACGGTTCTCATCTCCTCTTATTGGCACTTATTACATGGGAAAAATGCACTTATTGTATTTTTCCTAACTGCAAAATAATATTAAAAAGCAGTTATTAATTACTCTCGGCCCTAACAAAAGTCGGGTTTAAGGGGTATAAAATGGTATAAATCAGTGACTAACATAACCCTAGCAAACAGAGTCTCACCGTGACCGCCAGTCTATTGGTATGTGTTTTTCGAGAACCCTCTCGGATTCAGAAAATTTTCCCAATGTGGTCGCAAGGGGACTCTATTTGTAAAAGGAGAGCAAAGATATAATAGCGATGAAATAAGGTATTTATGTGCACCTGCAGGGAAATACTGTTAGTTGCAACCGAATTTAAATATATACCTGAGTTGATGTGATTGCCATCTACAGATGCTTATAGACGTTGTAGAACATCATTGATCACGAAGATAGGGAGGGATTGTGGATTTTGACTCCTATACTAAATACCAGCCTGCCGGCTTTAACAACTAGGGTTGCATAAGGTTTTAACTAATTGAGTTTTTTTAGTCCTAGAAAGTGATCTAATCTAAAGGGGTGTGTTGGCATGTTATGCGCAGGGGGATCGAACCATTTCCTAAGTACCCTCCGCTGGCTCCGTTCGGCAAATCGATTTGATGGCTATGATTGTTTTAAAAATATGAGGGGTTATGGACCTAGTTGGATCTAAGTTGAGAATTTAAGCAGAGGTTTCCTAAGGGTTAGCCTTACCTCTCTTTAAACCGCTCGAGAATTGAAGTAAAAGGGCTAGCCTTAACTAGAATGACTACTTAGCAAGATCCCTATGAGCACTGAAATATACCACTTTCTACCCCTTCACCTTACCTTTGATGGACCTTTGAGCATGTTAATAATGTCTTTTAAGTGTATTTTTACAGATAACAATAAAATAAGAGCCTAATGCTGCAATCCATGCTTTTGAATCCAAGAAGAAGGAATTTTGTGTTTAGCAGTGGAGCTGATGAATTTATTGAAAAGGAACCATGGTGGTTCACACCATTGGGGCTTTTTAGCATGCTTTGGGGGCCTTTGAAGACCTGCTGAGAGAGAGTGGTGAAGCCCAAGTTTTATGGACTGCTGCTGCAACGAATTGAGCAAACAGACAATTCAGCAATTTATATATTCAGCAGTGCAACAGTTCAGGTGGCACTTGTGCAGCTTTGGTTAAAGCAATCTTTGAAGCATAAGAGCAGCTGATAGCATTAAAGATGTGAGCACTTTAGTGCTGATGCACCAAACCATAAAATTGCAAAGCCAGCATGCATAGCTGCCTTGAAGAACTTGAACCGTTGGCTGAAGTGTCACTGCTGCACTCAGCAGTTTTAGTGCTGCAAACCAAGACCTTCAAGCAGTTTTATTGCTGGAAAATGAGCCATATTAGTAGCACAACTGCTGCATTTGAAGGACAAGAGAAGATGTCAAAGCTGGAATGTGGATTGTAGAGCTGTTATGTGCTGAAAATAGACTCCACGAGGGGTTGTTTTGAACCCCACGAGTTGGTATGTCCTGAAATCAAGCTACAGTGTTGAAAAAAGGCTAAAATTAAACCTGTCGCAACCTATCGAATGGATGTTTGAATCTGTCGCAACCTATCGAATAATTGTTTGAACCTATCACAACCTATGGAATGGTTGTTCGAACCTGTCGAGAGGTTCTGATGCTGAAAATGAACCTATCGAGCATCCTGTCGAATGGTTGAATGAACCTGTTGAGATCTTGTCGAATGCACTCCTGAAGCCCATACAACCTATCGAACAGATGCCTGAACCAGTCAAGATGAAGTTCTGAAGCTCTAACCTAATGAACAGATGCTTGAACCTGTCGAGATCGAAGTTCTGAAGCTCCAACCTATCGAGGCATGGGTTCCAACCATCTATTTCACACTTTAGGGACATTTTGGGGATTCCAATGCTTCTAGGGCACACATCCCAATGTCCCACACATCTCAGAGATTTATCTCGAGTTCCATTAGCTAATATCAGTGGCCGACAGGGGCATTTTTGAGAGCTACAAAAACACATCAGCTGGGCACAAATTTCTGCACATGGGACAGCAGTCGACATGTGATTTTTCTTGGCCGAAATGAAGAAACCTTAGTTGTGCATAACAGAATTGAGTTCTCTGCTCTCTGATTGGATGCAACTCAAGGCACATGGATCGATGCATATGTATAAATACCCATCTATTTTACTGTTTTTCTTCAGCAAGGAAAGTAGGAACAAAGGAATAGCCTGAGTTCTCCTTAGCTCATATAGGTTTAGTTTAGGTTTTTATTTTCTTTTTTCTCTTCACCCTTCTCTCACTAATCCAGCCTGTTGGATTAGATCTAGATAGCAACTCATATCTGTTTTGTAATTGTAATTTTGGCATGAAGAAATATGGATCGATGCATAGACTACAGATATGGGAACAATGTTATTGTAAGTTATTTTGATTGAAGCAATAAATTGTTGTTCTTAATGCTTTAATTAGATCTAAAGATCTTGTGGTTGCATTAGATTCTCAATCGGATTTGTATAGAGGAGTTTGTTAATCAGCTCACCCGCTTAACTGGTAGATCTCTTGATGACCATCTGATTTCCCTGGATCTGATACTCCTGTAATTCTCTGAGTCTGTGACCTTAGAATTGTAGCATCTGTAGTGGTTTTAATTGTTCTAATTGATGCTTTAGCTTTGGAGGAGATCCCTGGGATGGCCCGTGACCATTAAAGTGGACAGATCATAACCATAAGATTAGTCTAAGCTTAGGCTCTAATTGGATTCGTCTGCTACAAATCCATAGATCAGATAAAGTCTATAGGATGGTCTGCGACCATTCAAGTGGATAGATCATAGCCTTAAGACCAGGTGGATCCTGTGATTTAGAGTGGAGCCTTCTACCCTGCAGCTGTGCTTATAGCCAATTGAGGGATGGTTGCATATCCTCAGATCTTGATCTGTTTTGCAATAAGAATCAGGTCCTGACTGCCTATTTCTCACAATTTGATCTTTACTTGTCCATCCATCTTCCTCCATCTTTTAGTTTAGTTTTATTTTAGTTTTGTAGAGTTAGATCTAGTGACACCCAAAAAGCTCTTTCTTCTTAGAATTGCCAGATCTGTAGCCAGATCTGGAGGTCTACTATACACCTTCTAGGTTTAGATCACTACTCCCCATGGGACAAACTCTTACTTATTAAAACTTGCTACAAAGGACCCTGTATCTTGCAGGTCTAGGATATTTTAGATTTGCTGAATCCGTCCTCTGTTTTACTTTATTTTTATTTGGCCTTTATCATTGCACAATAATCAGCACACTGAAAATCCCCAACAAGTTTTTGGCGCCGCTGCCGGGGAGTTTTGATCTAGATAGTAGATCTGAGTTTTTCAATTTTGTAGATCTGATTTTTTAGTTTTTATTGTTGTTCTGTTTTAGATTTTTATATTGCATTCCAACTATTTGATTTAAGGTTTGCTGCAGTTTTTGTATAGAAAACCAATTTAACTGCAACAGAATTTCTGATTTTTTCTGAATTTTTATTTTCTGCCTTCTAGATGTTTGAATAAATGCTGCTATAGCCTTTTGCATTTTTGCATAAATGAGGCTGTAGTTTGAATTTTTTCTTTTTATTTTTGTCAATATACTTGAATAAGGTACTGCTGCAGTTTTTCGATTTTTGCAGATCAGTAGCAACTGCCAAACAAAGAGCATCTGGATTGCAGAAGGAGCGGATCAGCTTGATTTTGTATCCCCTTTCTCCTTTACATTCATTTTCTATTTTTGAATTCTTGAGAACCAGCTGTTTTGCTGTGTTTAATATTTGTATTGATTATAACTTCTGCTGCCTTTTAGGCATGCTGATTTTTTTTTACAAAACCAAATACAAAAATAAAAGAAAATATAAACACAAATAGAAAATTTTTTATTTGTTTTTTTTCAGCAATAGTAAATAAGGGCTCTTGCTGAGCCCAGGCTGATCCAAAACAAATAAAAAAATAGAAAATTATAAAAACATAAAAAAATATCTTCCAGATGGGCTGTTTTTCTTTGTTTATATCCAATTTTCCCATCTGGACCTGCTGAGATCATGCTTTATTTTTATTTTTAGGAATCATGTAGGATAATGAGCAGTGGCTCATAGGCTGTTTTGAATATTCAATGGAGCCACTGACTTTATTTTCCTTCAAGATTTCTTCTCCATAAATAGGTCTCTGCTATGTATGAATCCTATTTTTAATTGTGTACTCCCATGCTTCATCAATTTCAAATTCATATTGATTCATACTCACACAAGCAGCAGGGGGGTTTCTTTTGGCACAGGTGGTTTAGAGTTTCTTTTAGGATTTTCTGTTTTAGGAATTTTAGTTTAAATTCTATTTTTAGATTGTTGATTTCTCTTTCTTAGGTTTAAGGTGTCCTAGTTTTACTGATTTTCTACATTTTTTCTGTGATTATATTCAGTTCCTAACGTTGTTTTCCTGTTTTTTTTCTTTACAATTCTGTTTTTGTATTTGCCTTTATAGTTTTGTACCAGTTCCTTACTTTGCCTTTGCTGATTTTCTGTTATTAGCATTAGTTTCCTTTCATTTCTATAGCACTTCTTTTATTTTTCTGATCATATATTCAGTTTTTAGATTTAATTTTGTAGCAGTTCTAGCTTTGTTTTGTTGATTTTTCTGTGTTATTAGTAATTTCCTGCATTTGTATAATAGTTTTTTCTATTTTCCTGCTCATATATTCTGTGTTATTTTCTTTATTTTCTGCTGCACATAGCTGCAAATTTTTTCTGCTTAATTTTTCTTCTTCTTTTATCCTACTGCCCCTAGTTTCTCATTGTGTAGAACATTGAGGACAATGTTCATCATAGGTTTGGGGGTATGGCAGGCGTGCCAATGAATTGAGTTAATGCTAGTGCAGCTATGTTGAAATTTTTTTTTGAAAAGAAAGTGATTTGCCATCTGATTTTTAGAAAAAGAGGAAATTAGAAACTTTTTGAAACTGAAATGAGCTATAGTTTTAACATTTTTCATGAAGCAAATGTCAAGAATTTTCAAAAAATCGATGTTTAGTGAACCTGAAATGAGAGAAGACTATGAGGATACACCCCAGAAAATTTGATTGGATCTACTTTTGATCACTAGAAGTTAGGCAAATCCAAGTTGAAACAGCTTGACAGCATTCATGACATTGAAGACATGAAGTAAGGCCATCCCTTGGACAGTTTGAGCCTAAAATTTCCCACCATTGAACTGCCCTTGATACACACCTTTTGAGCCCTAAAAATTCCAGTTTTTCTTTAATGAAAATCAGAAAATCTAAACCCAAAACCTGTTGACCTGTTTCAGTTCACCCTCAATATGAGAAATCAGGAAATAAGATGACAAGTGAGGTTAAAGGTGTAAGGTTCATTGTTTGGTTAAAAGAAAAAGAAAGTATATTTGAAGGCTAGTGTGATGTATAGTTGTGGCATCCCAATCCATAAAAAGAAAAACAGAAAAGCAAAACAAAAAGAATGAGAAAGAGAAGCCATTCATTGAAAAATTAAAAAGAGGATTAGAAACTGGTCACTTCAAATCAGAAAATGGAATTGTGCTGAAATGAAGGAAGTGAAGTCATGAATCATCTCCTTACCTTATTGATTTCTCAATTTGAATCCTTTTTATACCCTTTTATTCTTTATAAACCTCACCCATAAGCCACATTACAACCCAATAAAAAGTCCTTACTGATCTGAAATTAATTGTGCTATCATGTGGAGATAAGGATTTGATTGATCTATGGTGAAAAGAATCAGAAAGTTTCAGAAATTAGAGCAATGCCTATGCATATGCTTGCAGTCCTATTTGAGGGCTGTAACTATTCTTGAGCTGTGTGAAATGATGTACCCTTCTATTTTGTTGTGAGTGAACAACCCCGATAAGATTTGAGTCTGAAATCAAATTTGGTTGGGACATTATCAAAACAGAATTCTTAAATTGAAGGTAAATTCTGCATTAATTTTCGGGCACAATGCCTTAACATGAGCTGATTGATGATGAAGGAATTACAACAAAATTTTAGGTTTTAAACTGATGATTTTTCTGCTAAAAATCCTCTAAAAACTGAATGGACATGGTGTGGAATTTATTTTATTTACTTAAACTCTGTTTTAGCATGTTGCATTAATACTAACTGATTTTATTAGAGAAGTTTGGGGTACCTTCACTGAAAACCCTCAGGAGACTCCACTCCTCCACTAGGGATAACCTAGGGGTTTTAAAGGCATGGTGCATGTGCCAAATGCACCCATGCTCCCTACGAAAGTGGCATTTTATTTCATAGGTTAGTTATTTTAAATTTCACCTTGCTCGAGGACTAGCAAAGGTTAGGTTTGGGGGTGTGTTGAGCATTGAAATATACCACTTTCTACCCCTTAACCTGACCTTTTATGGACCTTTCAGCATGTTAATAATGTCTTTTAAGTGTATTTTTACAGATAACAATAAAATAAGAGCTTAATGCTGCAATCCATGCTTTTGAATCCAAGAAGAAGGAATTTTGTGTTTAGCAGTAGTGCTGATGAATTTATTGAAAAGGAACCATGGTGGTTCACACCATTGGGGCTTTTTAGCATGCTTTGGGGGCCTTTGAAGACCTGCTAAGAGAGAGTGCTGAAGCCCAAGATTTATGGACTGCTGCTGCAACGAATTGAGCAAACCGCCAATTCAGCAATTTATATATTCAGCAGTGCAGCAGTTCAAGTGGCACTTGTGCAGCTTTGGTTAAAGCAATATTTGAAGCATAAGAGCAGTTGATACCATTAAAGATGTGAGCACTTTAGTGCTGATGCACCAAACCATAAAACTGCAAGGCCAGCATGCAAAGCTGCCTTGAAGAACTCGAATCGTTGGCTGAAGTGTCACTGCTGCACTCAGCAGTTTTAGTGCTGCAAACCAAGACCATCAAGCAGTTTTATTGCTGGAAAATGAGCCACATTAGTAGCACAACTGCTGCATTTGAAGGGCTAGAGAAGATGTCAAAGCTGGAATGTAGATTGTAGAGCTGTTATGTGTTGAAATCAAGCTACAGTGCAGAAAAAAGGCTAAAATTGAACCTGTCGCAACCTATCGAATGGATGCTTGAATCTGTCACAACCTATCGAATGATTGTTTGGACCTATCGCAACCTATCGAATGATTGTTTGAACCTGTCAAGAGGTTCTGATGCTGAAAATGAACCTATCGAGCATCCTGTCAAATGGTTGAATGAACCTGTTGAGATCTTGTCGAATGCACACCTGAAGCCCATCCAACCTATCGAACAGGTGCCTGAACCTGTCAAGATGAAGTTATGAAGCTCTAACCTATCGAACAGATGCCTGAACCTGTCGAGATCGAAGTTTTGAAGCTCAAACCTATCGAGGCACGGGTTCCAGCCATCTATTTCACACTTTAGGGACATTTTGGGGATTCCAATGCTTCTAGGGCACACATCCCAATGTCCCACACATCTCAGGGATTTATCTCGAGTTCCATTAACAAATATCAGTGGCCGGTAGGGGCATTTTTGAGAGCTACAAAAACACATCAGCTGGGCACAAATTTCTGCACATGGGACAGCCGTCCACATGTGATTTTTCTTAGCCAAAATGAAGACACCTTAGTTGTGCATAACAGAATTGAGTCCTCTGCTCTCTGATTGGCTGCAACTCAAGGCACATGGATCGATGCATATGTATAAATACCCATCTATTTTACTGTTTTTCTTCAGCAAGGAAAGTAGGAACAAAGGAATAGCCTGAGTTCTCCTTAGCTCATTTTGGTAGCTTTTTATTTTCCTTTTTCTCTTCCCCCTTCTCTCTCTAATCCAGCCAGTTGGATTAGATCTAGATAGCAGCTCAGATCTATTTTGTAATTGTAATTTCGGCATGAATAAATGTGGTTCGATGCACAGATTACAGATCTGGGAATAATGTTATTATAAGTTATTTTGATTGAAGCAATAAATTGTTGTTCTTAATGCTTTAATTAGATCTAAAGATCTTGTGGTCCCATTAGATTCTTGATCGGATTTGTGTAGAGGAGTTTATTAATCAGCTCACCCGCTTAACTGGTAGATCTCTTGATGACCATCTGATTTCCCTGGGTCTGATACTCCTATAATTTCCTGAGTTTGTGACCTTGGAATTACAGCATCTGTAGTGGTTTTAATTGTTCTGATTGATGCTTTAGCTTTGGAGGAGATCCCTAGGATGGCCCATGACCATTAAAGTGGACAGATCATAACCTTAAGATTAGTCCAAGCTTAGGCTCCAATTGGATTCGCCTGCTACAAATCCATGGATTAGATAAAGTCTATAGGATGGTCCGTGACCATTCAAGTGGACAGATCATAGCTTTAAGACCAGGTGGATCCTGTGATTTGGAGTGGAGCCTTCTACCCTGCAGCTGTGCTTATAGCCAGTTGAGGGATGACTGCATATCCTCAGATCTTGATCTATTTTGCAATAAGAACCAGGTCCTGGCTGCCTATGTCTCACCATTTGATCTTTATTTGTCCATCCATCTTTTAGTTTAGTTTTATTTCAGTTTTGTAGAGTTAGATCTAGTGACTCCCAAAAAACTCTCTTTCTTCTTAGAATTGCCAGATCTGTAGCCAGATCTGGAGGTCTACTATACTCCTAGGTTTAGATCACTACTCCCTGTGGGACAAACTCTTACTTATTAAAACTTGCTATAAAGGACCCTGTATCTTGCAGGTCTAGGATATTTTAGATGTGCTGAATCCGTCCTCTGTTTAATTTATTTTTATTTGGCCTTTATCATTACATAATAATCAGCACACTGAAAATCCCCAACAATCCCTACAAGAAAGTCGAAGTTCTATGCTCAAACACTTAAGAGTTCAACTGAATTCTAGTTCAGAATCCTAGAGCGAATCTCGAGAGTACCAAAGAGAAGAAGCAAGAATGATGTGTTGAGAACGAGTGGGGTAGGATTTATAGGTTCGACCAATTATACACCTAATCTCCTGCGTATAATTTGAAATTATACATTGTAAGTCTGGCGTATAATCCGAAGAATACATTGGGAATCCAGCGTAGAATGAATTATACGCTATGGTTAAGGCGTATAATTCAGGCGGTCTCGGAGAAGTCGGTGGTGTGACCGGTTGGTGACCCGAAAAGCTTGGACCGAGAAGATGTGTATAATTAATTATAAGTAGGGAACGATGCCTATAATTAATTATACACAGGGAAATATGCGTATAATTAATTATACGAAAGGAAACATGCCTATAATTAATTATACGCATAGAAAGTTACCAATAATTAATTATAAGCAGGGAAAGTTGCCTATGATCAATTATAAGCAAGAAAAGTTCCATATAATTAATTATAAGGAGGGAAAGTTGCCTATAATTTCCAAGTTATAAATTTTTGGGAATTCTGCTAAAGTTTGACTTTTTAAGGATTCTGGGCAGGGTCAATGGTTGACCAAACATTTTTGTATTCTCTAAGGGGACAAAAATGGGGTGTCTACAGTATCGGTACCCCAACTGGCGTATCTGATACCGTATCGGTCGATACGTATCGGATATCGGCTGATATTGTTGGTACACGCTTTTTCTAGGTTCCTTTCGGTCCCTGGAACAACTGGCTCAATTTGGTCCACGTGGACTCTGGCAGAAAGCGATGGAATAGCAAATTAAGAAATATTAAATATTAAAAGGAAAAAAGGTGAATTCTAAATGAAGAATAACTGGATTGATGCGATCGCCAGCTGTAGATATTTATCGACGCTTGTAGGCACTCAAATTTGGCCCAAGGCCCAATCAACACATACTTTGAGAAAGTTGTACTTCCGAACTTTCAAAATCACCTCCCGAACCTTTGGAGCTTAGCCCGAAACTTCTCCAAACCCTTAGAAGGCCCAACCAAATCCCATGAACCCTTAGTAGATTGGTCCCAGGCCCATTTTTGAAGCCTGTTGAGTCATTGCCCAGAATTGGGCGTTGCGTATATTTTATATACGCAAGGCAAAATTTTCTAGAAATTGGTCTTATGTATATAAAATATACGCAAGGACTATTTCTGCTTCAGGCTTTAGTTGCGGGCCCTGAACTTCTCTATTTTCTCAGGAATACTATTCCTAAGCCTAGTGTATATAAAGTATACGCAAGGCTTATGAACAGTGTTTTTTGAAAAATGGTAGAATTTCACTTTTTAGGTTTGACTTGTTGACCACCCCAATGTTTGGGGTGGGTCTCTTTAGGACTGTTGCACCCCCTTTAGTCCTATTTGCAACCCTTTAGTCATTTAAAAGCCCCACCCTATCATCTATCATTAAACCAATTTCCCACCTATCTAAGCTCCCAAAAACCTAGAAAACCTTAGATCCCTATTATCTAATTGCTAAACTAATTAGCACCTCAAACCCTTCACTAATCCTCCCTTTCTCTATATATAGAAAGCCACCCCCTTGCTTAAGGGCTTGACAAAAATTTCTAAAGAGAGAAAGAGATTTAGTGATTCCTCTCCTCCCATTTTAGCATTTATCTATAAGAATTCTAGAATTTAGGTTTTCCTTTCACAACCCATTTTTCATCATCAATCTCTTAGCTTTAGATAGAACAAGGCCTTAGCCTATCTCTCCTACCTTCTAGTTCCAAGCCTTAGAAGTCAAGACCCATTTCTCAACTCGTTTGCCATCGGAAGCTCACCGACACTCATGCGAGGGTCCACAACGGAGGGCCTGAGAGCTCTGACTCTCCCCTTTTTTCCTCTACCTTCTTTGCTTTTCCTCTATCCTAGAGTTTGCGCTGTTACACTGTCAAAATTTTAGTGATTGCGAGGGGCTCAAATAGGATCGGAGTGCCTTCGGGTAAGGGGGCGTGCCGTTCAATTTTTTTATTATTTTACTTTGGCCATAGTTGAGACAGCTTACGAGCGGGTCAATCGGGTGCCTAACACCTTCCCGATTGATAACTGAAGCTCCTACCTAAGAGCCTTTGGCATAGACCGGTGAATCAGAGTCATATTTTTATACTTCGATGATTATAATATCGATTTGGGTATCCTGGGACACTAAAAGCTCCGAGTGGCGACTCTAGCTTTCATACTAGTGCATCGTCGCGACGGATTGATAAAATCCACGGTTGCACAAATAGCAACTCTGTTAGGGACAACTTGCAGAGCTTCTCCTTGAAGTTTTAGCCTTTATTTTGTATATGTGCTTTATTTTCCTTTCCCTTTTTTTTTACTATCTTTTCATTTTTGCATACTTATCCCTACGATTCCTCACATTTTATACTTACCCCTACGATTTGGTCATTTACCGCTATAGCCGATTGTGGGCCTACTTTAGCACCTTTTACCCACCCCTACGATTCTGTCATTTACACGCCTTAGCCGATTGGCGGGCCTACTTGATGCAATTTATATTTTTTGCCTAGTCGCTTGACTGGCCTTGCAATTTTCTTACTCCTTGAACATATACCAATAGTGGACGCCGGCCCGTAGAGGCGGTACAAGATTCTCACCACCCATTTTTGAACTTAAAGAAAACTCCCTAAAAATTAAACTCTAAAATTGAACCAAGATGGGGACTTAATTGAATCTTTGAGCGGGTAGATTTTGCAAAAGGGGGGGAAATAGGTTACGATACACCCGTCTCGATTCCCAGTAGAGCGGCAGCTCTAGTGGTGATGATCTCGAAAGGAACCACCCCATCTAGTATCTGAGAATGCATTTGTGCAAGAGGTATATCGGGTGGGTGACCGAACTTAAAAAAAAAACTTAAAACCCTTGTATCACTAAGTACAGTGAGGAGGGACCCAAAATAATAAGAAAAACAATCCCCATAAGCACTGCTTCCAGAAAACTTAAAAAAAAATAGACCAACTCGGGTCTGCTGCTGCTGTCCAATATATATATATATACACTTTTAGCCTTGCGTAAATAAAGTACATGCTAGGCTAAAAACCCCTAGAAATAACCTTGCGTATATAAAATATACACTAAGCTAAAAATCGGCAGTTTTTGCCTTGTGTATATAATATATACGCAGGACCAAAATTCTGAAATTTTAGCTTTGCGTATATAAAATATACGCTAGCCTATTCTGGCTGAGTAGCCAGAATCTGAGGCCTTTTTCACTATTTTCGGACCCCTCGCTTAGGTAGTTTGTACCCTCGATAAATCCCGCACTTTGACACCCAAAACGCCCTCGCCGATCAAGAGAGGTTGCCCTCGTATTTACTCTTTCAAGGGATCGGGTGTTGTGTGGATTCCCTTACCTTTACATAGAACAAAGGATTTCCTTTGTTTCTTCCAAAGCGCATAGAGATCCCACCATGAGAGGTATTAGGGGTGTGAACGCCACCCGAAAAGGAGTTCAAAATCACCAAGAGAAGGGAGCTCAAATTTTTATCATAAAAAAAAAAACAAACCAAAAAAGATATATAATAAAAAATCTAAAAAAAAAGAGAGACTTTGTGGTTCTGAAACAACGACATCGCCATACCCTCCATCATCCCGTAGGGGAAGGAGGAAGAAAGTGTTCGGGCCTTACCGGAGGAATCCATACCCGACCCGTCGCCAAACCATGTCTTCGGCGGTCGATCCGGCATACGCCGATCTTGATTCATCCCACCACATTCCCCAACACATCCCATATGGAAGAGATTCCCATCTCCGATTCCCCCCAATCCAGATTCACTGTCACCAGACCTTTCGATGCAACCGTCAAATTTCACCCCCTTTAAATAAGCAGGAGAGTCAGTCCCACCCTAATTTTCCTCCACTGCCACTCAAAATTCACCCCCTTTTCCTCCCACATGTACTCCAAATCTCCCTCATTTTCCCCAAATCACCTAAAATCCATCCCATTTTCCCCCCACCTCCTTACCTCATTTTTCCTCAACATCCACCCAAAATTTACCCCATTCTCCCTCCACATTGTCCCAACCTACACCGCATTTTCCCCCATCTCCTATGCCCAATTTTCCCACCTTTACCCAAGCTATGCCTAACTTTCCATCCACCCAACACACACCCAATGTTCCCCAATCCACCCAATTCATGCCAAATTTTCCCCAATCTACACATGCCATGCCCAATTTTCTCACATCCTCTCCAAATGTCCCTCAATTTCCCCCATCCACCTAGGTCACTCCCAATTTTTCCCAACCACCCCCCTCATCGGAAGGGCCTTCTACATCCAACCCCATATCCGTCCCCATGTCCATGATTGAGGACATGATGAGGGTCTATTCGGCCTGAAAGGTCTCCCAAAGCCTTTCTCATCCACCCTAAACACCCAATCCACAATAAACCCTCCAAAACCTCCACACCCCATTTACCCAAAATACCAATCCTATCCAATCACTCATAATCCACACCACCCAACATCAACCTTGGGGCCACTCGAGTGGACCTTAAAGGCCCATTACCCAATCCCAATCTCATGAAGGCCCAAATCTGAGGGTGACATTTTCAAACCCTCCATCATTCCCCCAATTTTCCACATTCACCTACACCCAACAAACCCCCATTCCCCCTCAAATGGTAAACCATCTCACCCAATCCCCCAATCCGGCCTAGGCCTCATTCATCCACATTCCTTACACCCTTCACAATATGGGAACCCATTCCAAATCATCAACCATCCCAAAATTATCCATCCATTCACTCCCCAACTAAATCCCCAAAACATCCAAAATATACAAGGGCCTCTTCCGACACCCACCCAAAATCCACCATTCACGCATCCCGTCACCCCACAAACCCACCATCAAGACTTCCCCCAAATGCAATGGTCCCATCCGAGACTCCCACTCAAACCATCCAAAACCCCCAATTTGCACACCCTCTTACCCCAACTAAGTCATCAAAATCCTAACCCAACCCATCAACCACGGTGGCCTCCTCAAGCACCCACTCAACCCACTCAGAATCCACCCAACAATCTCATCCCTCCACCCTTCATTGATGCAGGTCATCAATATGAGGAGGACGAGGCCAGAAATAGTGGGGCCTACAAGGGAGCATTTGCCAATTTCAACCCCACCACCTATGTTCTCCAACCTACAGGCAGCCCAGCATGAATGGGGGTAGCCCATCGGGGGACCCACCCCAGTACAACCATCCCGAGAGTCAGAGCTATTAAAGGAGCAAATGGACAAGATCCAAAAACAGCTGATGAAGATGGGTGGAGCCGAAATCCATACCACTGATTTTTCTGACCTATGCTTGTTTGCAGAGGTGCCTCACAAATTCAAAATGCCTACTTTCGATAAGGACAATGGCACGGTGACCGACTTATAGTATGTATATATTTAATGAAAATCAACCCTTAACCTAGTGCAAGCGCACAATAGAAATTATAACACTAGTGATAGGATCGATCCCACGAAGAAGTAATAATCTTCTTATAGATTTTTATATTCCTTTTTAAAAAAAAAATTATCTTTATCTTTTAAGTCCTAAACTACTAGAGAAATATGAATAAAAGAATATTTTTTTATACTAAGTTATAGAAAAATAAATCCTAATCCTCCTTCTTCAGATTGAGGTCATCAATCACAACCTTTAACTATCGGATGTTTACAAATTTAAAATACCGTTACACCATATTGTTGCTTTCCAGAATTTGGTCGTCAATCAAAAACTAAAATTCTTCAGCATAGATTTAATCTAATCAACAATCTCCTAAAATTTGGGCGCCAACCAAATTGAAGAAAATTGAAGATGGAAAAGTAAAACCATTACACTAATCTGTGTTGGGTTTTATATTCTAGATTTGCTTGATTATTGTAAGAAATGTGTGGCCAAAATATGGTAGCAAAAATAAATCAAAAGGTGGAGATGAAATGAATGAAAACAATAATCTAAAATATACATAGTCCTGCAAGATCCAAAGCCTGTTGTAGCAAGTTTTGATAAGAAATGGTTTGTCCCACATGGATAATTGATCTAGGACCACAAGGGTTGTCTTAGTAGATCTCTAGATCTGAGTACAGATCTAGCAATCCTAAAGAAAGGGAGTTTTGTGTTGTCACTGAACTAAAACTAAAATATAAAATGAAACTATAATTAAAGAAGGGGATAAAAGAAGGGTGATGGTGGTTAGTTGAAATAAAGATAAAATGATGAGAAGTAAGCAGCTAAGAGTAACTCAGTAATGCAACTCAGGTCTAGAAGTGACTCTGCAGCAGTCCTTCAGATTGCTACAAGCACATCTGCTAGGTAGAAAAATCTCACCTAACCAAAGGGAATGGATTGATCTTAAGGCTATAGCTTGTCCACTTTAATGGTCACAGACTATCCTAGGGAATTCCTCCATTCAATGGATCAAATCAGAATATGAACACCATTGCAGACACTATGTTTGTAATGCTACAAGCTTATGCATTCATAGGAGCAATCAACCCTTAAAAATCCAGTGGAAATCACAGACAATTAGAGGCTGAATGGGGACTTAGACTCAGCTGGTCATTGCTACAAAAGGCGTGCAATGACCCAGCTCACAAGTCTGCAATCTCTACAGAATATAAGATCTAAGAACTGATGATGACATTGTAGCATAAGGGAGAGTTGGTTCTGCAACTATCTCTCACTTGGCTATAAGCTCAAGTGCAGAGAAGAAGAATCCATCTCAGATCTGTGATTGAGACCAGCCTTAAGGCTATAGTCTGTCCAATTAAATGGTCACAAGCTATCCCAGAGGTTATCTTCCTCACAGATGATGGGATAGAATAAGAAAACTGCTGCTGCCACTATGGTTGCAGGGCTACAAGCTCAAGCAGCTATGGGTGCATCAAACCTATAAAACTCTATATGAGAAACACAAGGAAATATAGATTCAACTGAACTATAAACATGGCATTGCATTGATTTAAAATAAAACTTACAATGGTTGCCCTCAAGGCAACAGCCAGTGCAAAATCCCAACTCAGCTCCTAAAGTTTATATAAAACTCATTGCAAACTAAAGTAAACTGTCTACTTACAAAAGATCTTAGCTAGCAAATGCTAAGTTAAGGAAGAAGAAAAAGAAAAGGATGACCTAACCCTAACCCTAAATGACCTAAGCACTCTCGAGCTCCCAACCAAATTAGGTTAAGGGGAAGATCATTTTTCCATAAAAATTACAGCTTATATACAAGTTGTCTAAAAAATATCTTGCCCTAGCCAATAGGAGATGAGGAGGGGAAATGCCTCATTTACCACTGCTGTCGTGGCTCTTTTGTAGCTCTTGGATGCCTTGGGATATGGGAAACAGATTAGAGCCTCGCAGTGTGTGCCCCCTAGAAGTGGGGAAATCTTCAAAATGTCCTTGTGTATGAACTGAGAAGGTAAGAGTCCGAGCTTCGCGAGGATGAGTGTTGCATATTGGCCTCTCATGAGGCTGTCGTGTTGTTGGCATTATAGTTAAAGGAGCCTCGCGAGGATTGCTTGATATGAATATTGCAGCTTACGCAGAAGGTGCTCTAGGTGGCTCAAGTCACGAGGATGTCGCTAGGCTTAATTACAGCTTGCCAGGTTCTCGCGAGGATAGACTTCAAGCTTTGCACGGATGATCGCCAGGATGACATGCTCTTCTCGCGTGGTTGGGTTTGTCTTTGAAGCATGCAAGATCTGTGCGAGAGCTGCACGAGAATATTTTCTGGGGCTCTCTCTCCTCTTGATTTGCGCGAGATGTATGCGAGCTATAAGTCTATTGTAGTGCACCGAGTGAGATCTACGCGAGCTTCTAAATGCTGCAGGCTTCATCTTCGTGAGATCCTCGCAAGACTTTCTTCTGGTGAATTAGAGCCTTGCGAGAGTCACTCGAGAGCTACGCGAGACTTGATATTTTTCTCCTCTGCTGTAGTGCACATGTTGCTGCGGTAGTGTTCTTTGCTTAGTCCATCTTTCTCTCATCTGTCTGACTTCTACAACCCACTTCAGCAACCAAAATGGTCACTATGGTGTGTACTACTATGGTGTATCCTCTGCTCTTAACTCAGCTGCCCTCCTTGGCCTTAAATCTCTCTCTTCTTGGCCTCCAAAGCATGACAGTTGCACTAAATTACAATTTTGTTATTAACTATAAAACATACTCAAAATATAATTATTAGATGGCTCTAAGGTATAGTAAATGCTAGGTTAAGAGGTGAAAAATAGTATTTTTCAGTAATTAACACACCCCCAAACCTAATCTTTGCTAGTCCTCGAGCAAAGAAAAAATTAAACAACTACTCTAAAAATTTAAATGCCACTTTTGTAGGGAGTACAGATGTATTTAGCTTACGCATCAAGTCTTTTAAACCCCTAGGTGATCCCTAGTGGAGGAGTGAAGTCTCTTGAGGGTTTTCAGTGAAGATACCCACAAACTTCTCAATGAACACAGTTAAACAAAGTGCAAACAATGACTAATCAGTTTGTAATTAATAAAGTTTCATTCCACCCTTGCTCTGTCAAAATTAAAGGAGTTCCAAAATAGTCTATGCAAATAATTTAACACCTCAGTCATGCATGCATGCTCATCACATTCAATCAGCTGACACTAAGAAAATAATATGTGCAAAATAGTACTAAGCTTACTAGTAAATCAAAATTTAGGTTCAAACAATGCCCCAATGATTTCAATCTTAGACCCAATGCTTATCAGGGCTGTCTCTCATAAATGAATTTAAGCGTGAACCATTTCACATAAGCTCAAGAGCAATTACAGACCTCAAATAGGGCTACAAGCATGAGCATAGGCATTTGCTCCTAATTTCTGACATCATCAAATATTCTCACCATAGATTAGACATTCCTTTATCTCCACAGGACAGTTTAATTGACTTTGGATCAACAAGGTCTTTTTGATGGGTTTTAATGTGGCTTATGGTTGTAGTTTATGAAGAATGAAAGGGATAAAGGAGATTCAAAATTGAGAAATTAGCAGGTGTAGGAGGCGATTCATGACTTCACCTTCGTGAATTCAGCATACTTCATCTTCATTGGCATTTTTCAGATTCAAAGTGGCCAACTTCTCTTCTTCTTTCTAATTTTCAGATGAAGTTATCCTCTTGACTTCTCTTTTCCTTTTATTTTTATTTTTATGAAATGCCATAACTATACCACTGCTACACTCTTGTTTACAGTTTGCTTCTCTTCTTTTCATCCACCAAATATTGCACTCAACTTGCTTATCTTCAACTCCTTTACCTTCTGAATTCTCAGAGTGAGGGTAGGTTTGAATCAGGTCTACAAGTTTAGATTCAAGTACTTTGGTGTTTATTGAAGAAAAATTAGGATTTAAGGCTCAACGAGTGTATACAAAAGGGCAGTTTCAATGGGTTGGTACTTTAGGCTCAAACTGACCAAATGAAGGCCTTGATTATCTCCTTGGTGTTATGAATGTTGTCAAAAGTTTCAACTTGGGGTGTCTAACTTTTAGTGAAAAGGTCTTGACTCAGTTAGTCCTTAGAGCAGAAAAAGTTGCCAAAGACACTCCTACAAAAAAAAATTTTACAGGCTCAAAGCTCACTGGGTATGGTCTTCAATTAAACTCATGGGTATGTTCTCACCTTTTTCTCTCATTACTGGTTCACTAAGCACTGATTGTGAAAGGTTTCTCTTGATGCTCACCTCATGAAAGTATTTAATTTTTTCAATGGATTTCAATGTTAAATAGTTTGCATCAGTTTTAAATTTTTCTCATTTTCAACATTGCTTAGGTAGATTCTACTCTATTTATTACACACTTAATCAAAACTGCTGCACTTAGGTTAACTACTTCATTGGCTGACCCTACCATACCCCCAAACCTGAGAGGAATAGTGTCCTCACTGTTGCAAAGAGTAAGCCATCAGGAGTAGGAGGGTACAATCATAAAACATAGCACACAAAGCATCAAAATAACATACAGAAAAGAAGAAAAGTAAAACTAATGCAAGGAAGAGACAAAAAAAAAATTACATTCATAAGACATAGATACAAATAATTTAACAAACAAGAGACAAGTGTATAAAACCTAAGTACAAGCTAACTAAACTGAATCCTATTCTGAATCTGAGTCTGAGCTCAAGAAAAAATCAGGGTCCAGGCATATTTTTCTGCATATTTGTCCTTCTCTTTCTTCACTGTGTCAGTATTGGCAGCACTAGCCTTGGTTCTTTTTGTAGATGGCTTCTTAGGCTGGGTGCTGCTCTTCCGTTGAGAAGGCTCCTTGATGGACACTCCTACTGATGAGGGTAGCTTCATTACTGAGATGGTTGATTGGAGAGTATCTACAAGTTTTGCCAACTGCTCTGATTTCTTCTTGTACACTTGGCATAAATTTAGGGATTGCATCACTACTTGCTCCAAGCTCTTCTTTTCAACTCTATGCTCCAGTTGCGACTGAGAAATCTTAGCTAGTAACAACTACTTTACCCTGGTGTTGAGCTTAGCTACCCCTCTCTTTACATCTCTCATGATATAGGGGTTTGCTGCCATAGCTCGGATGAGGGTGGAAAATGGTGGCATGAGATTAGAGGAACTAGGAACAATGGCCCTTTCAGTAGGGTCCTCAAATGTACAGTAGGGAGTGGATGAGGATGATGAAGATGGAATGGTGGTTGCCAGCTCCTCCTCCCTAGGGTCAGTTTGAGTGTAGGTGGAGGTGAAGATGGGTAATAGCTCCTCTACCTCAGGATCAGTTTGGGTGGAGGAATAGGTAGTGGAAGGTAGGATAGGGAGCAAGACTTCTGGTTCAGGGTCTGTTTGAGTGGAGGTAGAGGTGAAAATGGGTAAAATGGGTAGCTCTTCCTCCTCAAAATCAGTTTGGGTAGAGGTAAAGGTGAAGGTTAATGGTGGGAGAGGCAAGTTAGGATTGGCTGGAAGGGGGAAGTTGGAGCATGGTTAAAGTGGGTGGGCCATGGGGAGTCAGGGAGAGGTGTGAACTCATACCTAATGTCCCCAATAATGGAGTCTATCATGGCTGAGTATCCCTCAGTGGTGAATGGTGATGGAATGGGCGGTGAGGCTGAGGTGGCAGCTGCTGATATAACTGCTACAGCTACAATTACTTCTTAAATGGTAGGTGTTGCCTCAGACTCCTTATCCTTCTTCTTCTTCATCAGGGACATGCTGATTGTCCATAGTCTCCTTCTAAATTTCACAGGGGCTAAGGTTTTAGTTGTTTCCCCTATTTGGAATTGATAACCCCCCTTCTTTAGCAGCGCTGTGATCAGCCTACTGTATGGTAGTGCATGGGGCTTCTGTTTCTTCTACACCTTCTCATGAATATCTTTCATTCTCTCAAAAACCAATTGGGCTACATTGAAGCAATGTCCTTGAGAGGAGTAGATGGCATCAGCTATGGGTGCCCTTCTCTCTTGCTGGTGCCCAGTCACATAGATGTTCTTTCTCAGAACGTGATCCATGAAAGCAGACTGGGCTCCAAATCTCTCCTCCTGATGGAGTCTCCTGAAGCCTTCTTCCCTTGTGTTATCTTCTCAGCAATCACAACCATAGGGGCAGTTAAAGGTGCCCCCAAGTTATATTCTGGGTTATATGCAGCTGGTATGCCTAAGACTTGTACTATTACTGATGGATCCACTAACATCTCAAAATCATCAATCAATATCAGGAGCACAGGGTGTCCATCATTATCCTTCTTCACCCAGATATTCTGGTAAAATAGATGAACTAATCTTGGGTACACCTGCTCCAACAAGGGCTTAAGCAGGGGATCTAAGGAGGACTTTGTCAAGAATTCTATGGATGAAGCAGTCTATGCCTCCTTTTCAAAGAATGCCTTGTCAAAGGCAGTCTCTGCCTCCAATTTGATGGCAACTAGAAAATCACTAGGAGTTATCAGGGGATTAATTTCAGGGACAACCTCCTTACCATTCTTTTACTTTTTTGACTTCTTAGGGCTAGTAGTAACAGCCCTGGCCCTCTTCTTTGGTGTATTCTTCTTTTTGGGGTTTTTAGATAGGGGAACTAGGGCATCAGAGGCCTTCATAGCAGAGGATTCAGCAATCCTCACAGATTTTCTAGTGGCCATGGGGAGGTCTATAGGTGGAGGGTTTAACAAGGCATCTAGGTCTTCCATAAATGGGGATTTATCACCATTTATTCAAACACCTAGAATATAGCTCTAGAAACTATAACCCTAGGTAGCGACAGCTCAACTGAGGTTTTTTCAATAGAAATTCTTCCCAAAAATTCAACTGCTACCCAGGATGATTGACTGACAAAGAAGCTGTGTAAAAAGATTAAGAACTTACCCTCAAAAGTTAGGGTTTTGAATTTGCAACTTCAGTGGACCAATCTGCACTTTACCAGATGCTAATTGTATGATTTGTGATGCTGAGCAAAGTGCAAGAGTGCAGGATGCGAGTGATGGAGCAAAATGGGCAATGGAGAAGAGAGATGGAAAACTTGTAACGGGAGTGAGCTTGAGAGCTAGGGCTGAGAATGCAAATGAGGAATAATCAGTCGCGAAGCTTTAAAACAATGAAACCCGAGCTTCGCAAAGCTCTCACTAGGATCTCGTGAAGGTAAATCAAATGAAAATGATCCTCGCGAGCTCACTCCTAATTGAAATTAAACTCGCGGAGTTCAATTTGAACTGCGCGACTTGCTATCTTGGCAAACCAAGGGGCCTCGCGAGGCTCTCGTTCAGCTTTAATTGTAGGCCCCTTGTTGTGTTGCATCAGCTCCCTTTGCTTTCCACATCAATTTAAGCACATGCCCCTTCATGATTCATGACACACAAATGATCCAAGTACATCACAACAGCAGATCAATAGTTATAACATCAATTTATCCCAAAGTACAAGCTACTAATGGCACACACCAGATTTATCATAATGCATAGAAACTAATATGCACAACTCACCCAACACATGTAGTATATGCACCAACCTCAGTAAAAGCAGACTCATAAAGCTAGATTCAGACTCTCTAGACACTCAAGCATGCACAACACTCAAAACACTCAAAACACAGCTAATGACATAATTAAACACCACACAACAACATCCAAAAATTGTAACTGACAGAATTTTCAAAGCACACAAAAGCATAATAACAGTACGACAGAAGTTTAGCATCACACAAAATAGTTATTTTACAAAGTATACATGGCTGTGGATCACTCATGAGTGGGTGGTTCTTGAAAATACATGGCTGTAGAGGACTCCATGAAATTTTCTACACATAATTTGAGTCTCTGACCATTCACCTTCATAATCCTCCCAAAAGTGGGGTCCATTATCTCCACAGCCCTAGATGGGAATGCATGAAGAACAGTAAAAGGACCATCCCATCTGGTTCTTAACTTTCGTGGGAAATTTTTTAACTTGGAGTTGAATAGTCATACCTTAGCACCATCCTCAAAGTCTTTTCTCAAAAGGCTCTTGTCAAAGAATGCCTTAGCTTTCTCCTTATAGATCCTTATGTTGGCATAAGCATTTAATCTCAGCTCCTCCAGCTTAGACTGCTGCAGCTTCCTGTGTACACCAATAGATGTTAGATCCATGTTTAAACTCTTAATGGCCGAAAAGTCCTTGTGCTCTAACTCTACTGGCAGATGACAAGCTTTCCTATAGACTATTCAAAATGGGAATATTCCAATTGGGGTCTTATAGGCAGTCCTATAGGCCCACAATGCATCAGTCAGTTTCACAGCCCAATCCTTCCTGTCAGTCCTCACAGTCTTCTCCAAGATGTGCTTGATTTTTCTATTGGAAATCTTCACTTGCCCACTGGCCTGTGGGTGATATGGAGTAGCTATCCTATGGGTAACAACATACTTGTTAAGCAAGCTTTCAAAGTTTCTGTTACAGACGTGGCTGCCCTCATCACTGATGATGGCTCTAGGGGTGCCAAATCTGGAGAAAATATTTTCCTTTATAGATTTCAAGACTACTTTGTGATCATTAGTCCTTGTGGACGCTCCTTCCACCCATTTGGAAATATAATCCATAGCCACAAGGATGAAATTTTAACCATTGGAAGGAGGAAAGGGTCCCATAAAGTCTATTCTCCAAATGTCAAATAGCTCCACAACAAGGATGGGCTGCAATGGCATTGAATTTCTCTTGGAAATGCCACCCATCCTTTGACATCTGACATAGGCTTGACAGTGTATATGGGCATCCTTGAACAAGGAAGGCCAATAAAATCTACACTGTAGCACCTTAGCTGCTATTTTTTTCTACTAAAGTGACCCCTATAGGCATTTTCATGGCACATGCTAAGAATACTGGAGAAATCACAATCAGGGACACACTTCCTGATGATCTGGTCTGCACAATATTTGTATAGGCAAGGATACTCCCAGAAAAAGTACTTGACTTGTGAGAAGAATAAGTCTTTGTCCATCTTGGACCAATGGTAAGAGATTATGCCTGCAACAAGATAATTAACTATGTTGGCAAACCATGGGACAACAACCTGGATGGCAAATAGTTGCTCATCAGGGAAAACATCTCTAATAGGTGTAGCAGCACATTCATCCAATAAAATCCTAGACAGGTGATCAACCATCACATTTTCTACTCCCTTCTTGTCTTTGATTTCAAGATCAAACTCCTGCAGCAGGAGGATCCATCTAATCAACTTAGGTTTGGCATCTTTCTTGGCCAAAAGGTGCTTGAGGGCAGAGTGGTCTGTAAATATAATAATTTTAGACCCAAATAGGTAAGCTCTAAATTTGTCCATGGCAAAGACAACTGCCAGAAGCTCTTTCTCAGTTGTGGTGCAATTAAGTTGAGCTTCTGCCAATGTCTTGCTGGCATAATATACCACACATGGTAGTTTATCCTTTCTCTGTCCTAGGACAGCACCTACAGCCAGGTCTGATGTATCACACATAAGTTCAAATGGGAGAGAGTAGTCTGGGGCCTGGATCACAGGGGCAGAGGTTAAATTTTTTTTTTAAGTCCTCAAATGCTTCAAGGCACTTAACATCAAAATTGAATTGCACATCTTGATAGAGCAAGTGGCACAAAGGTTTAACAATTTTGCTGAAGTCCTTGATGAACCTCCTATAGAATCCTACATGACCCAAGAAAGACCTGATCTGTTTGACAGTCTTTGGTGGGGGCAAGTGTGAGATTAAGTCAACTTTGGCTCTACCAACCTCAATGCCTCTATGGGACACCACATGGCCCAACACAATTTCTTGTGTTATCATGAAATGGCTCTTCCCAGCGCAAGACTAGGTTGGTCTCCTCACATCTTTGAAGAACCAGGCTGAGGTGAATCAAACACTGACTAAAACCATCCCCAAACACAGAGAAATTATCCATAAAGGTTTTCAAAAACATGTTAATCATGTATGAGAAAATAGCATATATGCACCTTTAAAATGTGGCTGGGGCATTGTACAATCCAAATGACATTTTTCTATAAGCAAAAGTGCCAAATGGACAGGTAAATATAGTTTTTTTTTGGTCTTGAGGATACACAGGTATCTTATTATAACCTGAGTATCCATCAAGAAAGCAGTAGTATGCTTTTCCAGCCAATTTATCTAAAATCTGGTCTATGAAGGGTAAGGGGAAATGGTCTTTTCTGGGTTTGGAGTTGAGCTTCCTATAATCAATGCAAACTCTCAAACCAGTGGTCTCCCTAGTTGGCATCAACTTCCCAGAATCAGATGTGACAACTATTATACCAAACGTTTTGGGGACCACCTGGATAGGTGATATCCATTCTGAATCTGAAATGGGGTATATGACTCCAGCATCTAACAATTTTACCACCTTTAAGACCACCTCTTGTATATGAGGATTCAGTTTCCTCTACATTTCCCTTGAGGGTTTGGAATCCTCTTCTAGATGTATCATATGTATGCAAACTGATGGATCAATCCCCCCTAAATCTGCTATTGTCTAGCCTATTGCTTTCTTGTGTCTCCTGAGCACCCACAATAATTCCTCTTCCAGCTCACTAGTAAAAGATGAAGAGATAATCATAGGAAATTTATTGTCTTGCCCCAAAAAGGCATATTTTAATGTGTCTGGCAGCTGTTTAAGCTCCAGATCAGGTGAACTCTCAATAGAAGGTAACAAACGTGTCTTGGAGGTTTGAGGTAGGGGCAACAATATGGGTTTCCAGATGGAATGCTGCATTAGGCCCATTGAAAACTCTATTGTGTTGTTGTCTTTATTACTGTAATTTTGGGCCTCCTCCTGAACCTTAGTCCACACACTTTCAAAACCATCAAAAACTTTATCCCAATCCAGCAGATTGGATAAATTCTCCTCAACTAGGTCCTTTAGTACATCCATTGCAAAGCAGTCCTCATTGTCCAATTGAGGTTGCTTTGCAACATTGTACACATTTAATTTTGATGTCATGTTCCCAAATATAACCTCCATCACCCCAGACCTGCATTGAATGCAGGCATTGGTAGTGGCCAAAAATGGTCAGCCCAAAATTACAGGAATTGGGGTGCTACTCTTTGAAGGTTTCATATCCAAGACCAAAAAATCAGCTGGGTAAAAGAACTTGTCCACCCCCACCAGGACATCCTCAACCACACCCATAGGCCTCCTCTCAGACCTGTCAGCCAGCTGAAGCACAATAGGAGTTGGTTTCAACTCCCCCAAACCTACCTACTCATATACTAAATATGGCAGCAGGTTTACACTAGTCCTCAAGTCTAAGAGTGTCTTGCCTATGGTGTGGTCTCCAATAATACAAGGTATTGTAGGTACCCCTGGTCTTGCAATTTTGCTGGTGTGGCAATAGACAACACATATTTGACTATTTCTGCTGGAAAGACCTTGGACAGATGGACTCTTGCTTTCCTCTTTTGTGTGCACAGGTCCTTAAGGAACTTGGCATAGCCAGCGACTTATTTTATGGCATCAAGCAGAGGTAAATTGATCTTAACTTGCTTGAAAGTCTCCGTCATTTCCTCCAAGTTGGTATTCCGCTTATCAAAAGGGGAAGGACCTTTAAGTGCATGAGAAAATGGCAGCTGTGGTACTGTTGGTACCTCAGCTGCATGCCTACCCACATCAACAAATTTTTTTTATTTTTTTCTTTGCTCATTTTTTTCTTTTTATTGGGGCTCAACTACAGCCCCCTTATTTTATTCCTGTTGGTCTCCAACAGGGGGTGAGTCATTCCTCTCCTTTTCACTCATATTTTCCTCTTCTACACTCTTATTGAACTCCTTTTCCTCCCTGCCCACCTGGTTATCAACCACCCTACCACTTCTAAGGGTAGTGATTGCCTTAGCCTCCTCATGAGTTGAGGAGCCCTCACCAATCATATATTAACCCTTTGGATTATTCACGGGTTGACTTGACAGCCTGCTCTCTTCTCTCTTGGCTAAAGCATTAGAGAATTGACCAAGTTGGTCTTCAATTTTCTTTATGTTGTGACTGTGAGAGTTCACAGTTTGAGATAAGGAACCAAGGTTTTGCAATGAGGACAAAACCTGCTCCTCAAAAGATGGGGCTCTAGGCTGTGGTAGGGGCAAAGCCAATTGGTTCTGCTGTGGGGCTGACTGCTGGAAGGCTTGTCTAGGTGCATAGCCTTGGTTATATTGCTGCTATGGTCTATATGGTAATGCAAACTGCTGCTACTGGGGTTGCTGATATGTGTCTTGTCTCCACCTCAAATTAGGGTGGTTTCTCCATTGATACCCAGCAGGTTGTTGTCCAAATGATTGGACAATGTCAAATTTCAAGCTCAGGCTATCCACCTTTCTTTTTAGGTCACTGGGCACACTGACTTCATACATGATTCCTCTTGAAGTGGCTTCTTTCCCCATTTTAGCAGGAATCTCAATGTTATTTTGGGACAGAGACTCTTGCTGTATGGAATTCTCACTGATAACATCAAAAGGTTTCCAGGCCTCTTCAGCTATCTTGTGGAGGTAAGTGCCCCCACATGAGGCATTCACCATATCCCTGCACTTGGAATCAATTCCTTGGTAGAAGCTCTGGACAAGCTTCCACTCAGGAATTTGGTGGTGGGGACACTGCTTTAATATCTCTTTAAATCTTTTCCATGCTTGATGAAAATCCTCAGTTGGGGATTTAACAAAGGAAATTATGATCTTCCTCAACTGGTTGGTTTTAGACATAGGAAAAAATTTAGCAAAAAACTGGCATTGGAGATCATTCCGTGATTGTATGCTGTTGGCTGGGAGCATGGAGAGCCAAGTTCTAACTCTGTCCTTTAATGAGAAAGGAAAGAGCCTCAGTTTGGTGGCTTCTTCTCCCAAGCCAGCAATATTGAATGTGGTGCATAAGGCAAGGAACTCATCGATATGCTTATATGGGTCCTCTTTACTTAGCCCATGAAATGAAGGCAACATTTGGATGATTGATGATTTGATTCCATAATTTCCTTGAACAACAAGGAATTGAATGCAGAAAGGGGATGTATATACCCCTGGTGCATTGAATTCCTTCAAGGTTCTTTGTTGTGTGGTCAGCCTGGGTCTAAGGGCCCTCTCTATCTCAGGATTTGTAGGTTCTAAGTTAGGGTTAAGGGGCCTCCTTTCCAACATGCATACACATAACCAACAAGTAATATAGACCCTTACAACACACTTAAAGAATAAGAACAACAAGAAAAGAAATTACAGCTAACTATACTACTGAAATTACATTTCAACAAAATTAGAACTGAAATAGGGGGAGGAAAGAAATACAAACTAAGGCCAGCAAGGCTCCAGTTGCAGTTCTAGCTTCTCCCTTTTTCTGCTATTCTAGATTTGTAAGATCCAATAAAAAAATTAGTAGTACTTTTATTCAAAAATAGGCACTGTTATAAAGAATTTGTAAGCACAAAATTGAAAACTCAGATCTACTAACTAGATCAAATATTCCCGGCAGCGGTGCCAAAAACTTGTTGGGTTTTATATTCTAGATTTACTTGATTATTGTAAGAAATGTGTGGTCAAAATATGGTAGCAAAAATAAATCAAAAGGTGGAGATGAAATGAATGAAAACAATAATCTAAAATATACAGTCCTGCAAGATCTAACGCCTGTTGTAGCAAGTTTTGATAAGAAAGGGTTTGTCCCACATGGATAATTGATCTAGGACCACAAGGGTTGTCTTAGTAGATCTCTAGATTTGAGTACAGATCTAGCAATCCTAAAGAAAGGGAGTTTTGTGTTGTCACTGAACTAAAACTAAAATATAAAATGAAACTACAATTAAAGAAAGGGATAAAAGAAGGGTGATGGTGGTTAGTTGAAATAAAGATAAAATGATGAGAAGTAAGCAGCTAAGAGTAACTCAGTAATGCAACTCAGATCTAGAAATGACTCTGCAGCAGTCCTTCAGATGGCTACAAGCACATCTGCTAGGTAGAAAAATCTCACCTAACCCAAGGGAATGGATTGATCTTAAGGCTATAGCTTGTCCACTTTAATGGTCACAGACTATCCTAGGGGTTTCCTCCATTCAATGGATCAAATCAGAACATGAACACCATTGCAGACACTATGTTTGCAATGCTACAAGCTCATGCATCCATAGGAGCAATCAACCCTTAAATATCTAGTGGAAATCACAGACAATTAGAGGCTGAATAGGGACTTAGACTCAGTTGGTCATTGTTACAAAAGGCGTGCAATGACCCAGATCACAAGTCTGCAATCTCTACAGAATATCAGATCTAAGAACTGATGATGACATTGCAACATAAGGGAGAGTTGGTTCTACAACTATCTCTCACTTGGCTATAAGCTCAAGTGCAGAGGAGAAGAATCCATCTCAGATCTGTGATTGAGACCAACCTTAAGGCTATAGTCTGTCTAATTAAATGGTCACAAGCTATCTCAGAGGTTATCTACCTCATAGATGATGGGATAGAATAAGAAAACTGCTGCTGCCACCATGGTTGCAGGGCTACAAGCTCAAGCAGCTATGGGTGCATCAAACCTATAAAACTCTATATGAGAAACACAAGGAAATATAGATTCAACTGAACTATAAACATGGCATTGCATTGATTTAAAATAAAACTTACAATGGTTGCCCTCAAGGCAACAGCCAGTGTAAAATCCCAACTAAGCTCCTAAAGTTTATATAGAACTAATTGCAAACTGAAGTAAACTATCTACTTACAAAAGATCTTAGCTAGCAAATGCTAAGCTAAGGAAGAAGAAAAAGAAAAGGATGACCTAACCCTAACCCTAAATGACCTAAGCACTCTCGAGCTCCCAACCAAATTAGGTTAAGGGGAAGATCATTTTTGCACAGAAACTACAACTTATATGCAAGTTGTCTAAAAAATATCTTGCCCTAGCCAATAGGAGAAGAGGAGGGAAAATGCCTCATTTGCCACTGCTGTGGTGGATCTTTTGTAGCTCTTGGATGCCTCAGGATATGGGAAACAGATTAGAGCCTCGGGGCGTGTGCCCCCTAGAAGTGGGAAAATCTCTAAAATGTCCTTGTGTATGAACTGAGAAGGCAAGAGCCCGAGCTTCGTGAGGATGAGTGCTGCATATTGGCCTCTCATGAGGCTGTCGTGTGGTTGGCATTATAGTTAAAGGAGCCTCGCGAGGATTGCTTGATATGAATATTATAGCTTGCGCAGATGGTGCTCCAGGTGGCTCAAGTCGTGAGGACGTCGCTAGGCTGAATTACAGCTCGCCAGGTTCTCGCGAGGATAGACTTCAAGCTTCACACGGATGATCGCCAGGATGACATGCTCTTCTTGCGTGGTTGGGTTTGTCTTTGAAGCATGCAAGATCTGTGCGAGAGCTGCACGAGAATATTTTTTGGGGCTCTCTCTCCTCTTAAGCTGATAAGTCTGCTGCAGTGCACCGAGTGAGATATGTGCGAACTTCTAAATTCTACAAGCTTGATCTTCGCAAGACCCTCATGAGACTTGCTTCTGGTGAATTAGAGCCTTGCGAGAGTCAGTCGAGACCTGCGCGAGGCTTGACATTTTTCTCCTCTGCTGCAGTGCACATGCTGCTGCAGCAGTGTTCTTTGCTTGGCCCATCTTTCTCTCATCTGTCTGACTTTTAGGGCCCACTTCAGTAACCAAAATAGTCACTATGGTGTGTACCACCATGGTGTATTCTCTGCTCTTAACTCAGTTGCCCTCCTTGGCTTTAAATCTCTCTTCTTCGCCTCCAAAGCATGACAGTTGCACTATGCTGTAATTTTGTTATTAACTACAAAACACACTTAAAATATAATTATTAGATAGCTCCAAGGTATAGTAAAGGCTAGGTTAAGAGGTGAAAAATGACTATTTTTCAGTGTTTAACAATCTGCAAACTTTAACCTGAGTCGTCAATTCAAATCAAAATTTGAAGATGTTTACAAAGCATATAAAATCTAAACTAAAAAATAAAATAAAATCTAAACTAAAAAGCAAAAGTAGAACCATCCAAAGGGTTGATTTTTCAGCTTTCTCAGCCTTGGTTGTCAGGCAAGATCTCAGAGAACTGTGGATGATGTTACTTTATAAATCCTAAACTACTTTGATCGGGAGAAAGCACAAACCTCAGTTGTCAATTGATGCTGTGGAATTATTCTTCGATGATTATTCCTATACCGAACCCTCTTATTTATAGATCATAAGGAGTCTTTTTACAAAGTTTTAATTTTAATAAAAGAAATAACTAAAATAAAAGATTCCTAGTATAACTCTAATTCTAATTTTATTCTTCCTTGCTTTTAATGGTTGATCTGTTCTTGATTTCTCTCCTTGATAACAGCAGCAGAGATCTTCGGAGTCTATCTTCATCAATCTTCTCAGATCCATGATTAGCCAAACTTCTAATTAAAGAGTTCTAATTCTGTTATTGGCAGTGATAGTCTTCACGTGATCAACAACAATAGAAAAACTTCTATAATCATAATCGTAATTCACGATTATTCTTTTTCTTCTTTTTTCTTAGAAAATCGTAAATCACGATTTTCTATCTTTCATAGCTTCCTTAGTTGACGATTCTCTATAACGAATGATCGCTTTCTTCAGTATCGCTTTTTACTCTTTTGTCGCTTTCTGAAGAATCGTCTTTTGCAGAATCGTGAATTATGATTTCTTATGTTTTTCTTTTCTTTGACTTCAGTATTAGCTCTCAATCGTAAAATACGATTTCTCATCTTTTAATAGGTGGCGAATCGCCTTCTTTCGCTCAATCATCTTTTTAGTGCTTTTTGAGTCTATTTTGATAACTATTAACACTTTGGCTCTCTTTTACTATTTTTTTTAATATCTGCACATCAACAACTTATTAGTAGTAAACTAAGTCCTAGCATCAATAAGTTAAGGGTGATAAAATGGTATATTCTGTGATTAATCACACCCCCAAACTTAAGCTTTGCTAGTCCCTAGCAAACAAGGAAGTATAAACGAAGAAATTAAATGCCACTTTCGTAGGGAGCATGATTGCATTTAGCGAATGCAACAAGCCTTTAAACCCCTAGGTGATCTCTAGTAGAGGAGTTGTAGTCTCCTGAAGGTTTTCAGTGAAGTTACCTACAAACTTCATATATATATATATATATATTTAAAAAAAATAAATTAAAAGTAAATACAAATCTAACTAATCTACTTAATTGGTCAATGTATATTCTATTATGATTTTCTAAACTTACCAATCCTTTATCCTTATTTTCCATTACAACAGTTATCCTTGATTAAAACTCCAACAATTTCAATTCACAATAAGCATAGAGTGTAATGCACTTGTGAACAGTTTATTCTTCATAAAATTTTCTAAACTGCAAATTTAAAAAATATTTTCATTCAAAAACTCACTATTGACATACTCTAAAAAAGATATTGAAACTTTTGGGTTCTCTCAGTATATTTTTTAGAAGAATTCAGTCAAAGATAATTGCAAAAATGAATCTCATAGAAAAGATAACCCTATCCTATTCTTAAGATTCCTTGTACAATTCATAATATCTATTATCCTTATCTCTACTAGGCTTATACTTTTACAAATCATAAATCAAAAAGGTCTTTCCTTAAGCTTATAATGGGGTTTTGGGTTTCAGAAGGTATCACGAAAAGGTAGAAAAGGATTCAAAGTTTTTCTGAGAATTTAGCTCTTCTTTTTCCTATCTTCTTCTACTATTCTACTTCAGTAAGTATTCATGATTGGATATCTTCTTCCCATTTATTTTCCTTTTTTTTTTTTTTTTTCTTTTTTTTTTTCTTTTCTACATATATCCCTGTTCTTCAGTAAATTTACAAAATCGCATTTTCACTATTTTTCCTCTTTTTGAAAGCTTTTTGCTAAATCGTAATTTTTTCTTCTTCAAAAATCATCTTTTATGATTTTTCTCTCCTTTTCCCATATTCTTCTAACATTCCCTTCTCTATTTTTGTTTTACTCCTTTCACTCCCTCTTCTTCCCTTCTTTCCTTCTAAACTCTTAGAAATTATATGGGTTAAAGGTATAAAGCTTTGGGTAGTACATATGGTTAAAGGTTTATAAATTCTGGTATAAAGAAATTTAGTTTAGGCTTCTAATATGAGTTCAAAGGGTAAAATATTCTAAAATTTTAGCTTTTTGGCTCTGATTTAAATAAAAGATGGCCTTAAATCGTCTTTACGATTTACTAGCATAGATGCTTTATTGCTTTGATCTTTCTAATAGATAGTTCTAGACAAAAAATCGATTCATCATTTTCATATAGTAATTCAATTCTAAATTCAGCAATATGAGATTTCATATCAGTATAGAAGTTTAAAGAAATTCTGCTATTTGAATAGAAAGAGTCTCTCTCAGAATAAAAGAGGAAATATGGCTTAAAATCTCACTGGTTTATAATTTTTGAAACGATAGTCTAAATTTTTACAGTTTAGATCAATCTATTGTTTCAAACATTCATTCTAATATAATGTTTCAATGAGCTAAGCATGAATTATAACTGTTCTAAATTCTAATTATTAAACTTCTATTATAATGAATTGTAAGTTTTCAGGATTTTGTAATTTCTTCTATCATAATTCCTATGTACTGATCAGAAGAACTTTTTTTTTTTTTAAATTACTAAAAATAAAACTACTATATATAGAAATTGTGTATCCTCCCAAACTTAAATTGGATAATGCCCTCATTGGCAAAAAAAATAGGAGACACAAAATAAAAAATTATTGATATGCTGATTAGTTGCTGAAAAAAATCTGTTTTGATATATACTATCCCCCAAACTTGAGGGAAAATATCCGCGGCTTATGCTCGGAGTATCAATAACAAAAATATTAGTAAGAAGAAAAAAATATTAGTGATGTTAGTAACCCACACTGTTAGTACAAAAAAATGATAGTTAGTAAATTTTTTTATATATTAACTGAATATTTACATGAACATGAAAATAAACTAAAATAATTTCATAAAAGAAAATAAACCTAGGAAAAATTTAGACACATACTAAGTTAGACATGACACTGGCAACAACGTCCGAAAAAAAATCTTCGATAAAGATCTGTCCGAAATTGTGCTGCTAAAAAAGGTTTGCCCTCCCTTGCGTAGGTGCATCCAATAGAAAAGAAAATATTTTAAGAAGGTGGAGGAGGTGGAGATGGCGAAGGTTGTTGGTGGTTGGGGAATGAAAGGGGCGTCTCAGCCGCCGCCTCCGGAATGAGGGAGGAGGAGAGGGTAATGATTTCACTGATTAATTGCCCCCTTTCTTCTCACATCGCTGAGACTTCGTCTTCATGGCATTGGATGAGGCGTGAAAATGCCTTAGTAATCTCCGACCAGTTTGGTTGTTTTTCCATGGCGAAAGGGTTAGTGTTGGAGAAGCAGATGAAAGGGATGAGATTTGATTGTCTAGACGGTAATTGCTTTTTATAACCAATCCAAACCAAGAATTTGAAGAGTTGCCATAAATAGACGTTAAGGTTTGCGTTGAATCAAGCAAATCGGTTGGTATTCCTAATAAATGCTAAGGGACTTGTCTATGTAAAATGAATGGAGGTGACGCTTTTGGTATCGATAGTTGTGCCTTTCTGAAAGCCATTGCTTTTCCTAGACAAAACATTCTCTCAGAAATAGTAATCACTATGATTCTCTGTGAGAGAATACTTGGACTGCAAGAAATTGTAATTACTACGATTTAATGCACTACAAAATATGTAGACATACTATACTTTTATACATATAATATACATAAATTTTTCTACGGATGAGTTGGTAGCTCGACGGAGCCCATGAGTTGGTCAGGTATAGTCTGGGTCTTTTAGTGCCATTGTGGTCACCGTCCCTTTGTCTTCTAGAGATATCATCAGTTTAAGTCTTTGTTCATTAACTTTAAAAATATGATTGTCTTTGGGATCTTGAATGGTCACAGCCCCATGAGGGAATGCTTCTACCACATTATATGGTCCGTCCCAACGACTTTGTAATTTTCCTGAGAATAATTTCAACCTTGAATTATATAGCCAAACTTGTTGGCCCGACTCAAACCTTTTTCTTAAAATGTGTTTATCATGAAATGCCTTGGTTTTGGCCTTACAGATTCGAGCATTTTGGTATGCATCATTTCGAATTTCCTCGAGTTCGTTGAGTTTGAGTTTTTATTGCTTGCCAAATGCATCTAGCTCAAAATTTAATGCTTTGATGGCCCATGGAGCTCTATGTTCTAATTCCACAGGTAAGTGACAAGCTTTACCATACACCAATCTAAAAAGAGACATGCTAATGGGAGTTTTATAAGTTATTCTATATGCCCACAAAGCATCATCCAATCTTATGGATCAGTCTTTCCTATCAGGTCGAACCATTCTTTCCAGTATATTCTTTATTTCACGGTTGGAAACCTTAATCTGTCCACTTGTTTGCGGGTGATAGGGGGTTGTGATTTTATGTGTAACATCATATTTCTTGAGCAAACTCTCAAAGTGTTTATTACAAAAATGACTCCTCCATCACTCATAATAGCCCGAGGGTTCCAAATCGTGTAAATATATTTTTTCTGATGAAAGAAACTACTACCTTATGGTCATTTGTGCGTGTAGCCATTGCTTCTACCCATTTTGATACGTAGTCAACGGCCACAAGTATATATATAAATCCAGACGAAGGTGGAAAGGGGCCCATGAAGTCAATGCCTCAGACATCAAAAGGTTCTGCGACCAGAATCGGTTGAAGGGGCATCATGTTTCTTTTGAATATGGCTCCTGACTTTTGATAACGGTCGCAGGCCTGACAAAAATTCTGAGCATCCTTAAATAATGATGGCTAATAAAATCTCGATTGTAGGACCTTGGCAGCCGTCTTCTTACCATCGAAGTGGCCCCCACAAGAGTAAGTATGACAAAATTTCATAACATCGTAGGTGTTACTACCGGGTACATATTTTCTAATTATTTAGTCTGGGCATATTTTAAATAGGTCTGGATCCTCCCAAATATAATATTTTATGTTAGAAAAGAAAATATATCTGTCTTGATTGGACCAGATTGGGGGAATTGTACCTGTTGCCAAATAATTCACTATATTGGTGTACCATGGAACTGTAGCTTGGATGGCAAAAAGTTGTTCATCTGGAAAGGTATCATGCAAAGATTCTTTACTGATGGTATCAGGCATTTCTATTCTGGACAGGCGATCAACCACCACATTCTCAACTCCCTTCTTGTCCTTGATTTCAAAGTTGAATTTATGCAAAAGAAGGATCCACCTGATTAGTCTTGGTTTGGAAACCTTTTTAGATAGTAAGTATTTTAGTGCAGAATGATCAGAGAAGATCACGATCTTAGATCCTAATAGGTATGGTAGAAATTTATCTAGCGTGAAGATGGCAATGAGAAGCTCTTTCTCAGTGGTGGTATAGTTAACTTGATCTTCAATCAAGGTTTGACTTGGATAATAAATTACATGAGGAACCTTGTCTCTTCGCTGTCCTAATATGGCATCTATTGAGTAATCAGAAGCATCGCACATTACTTTGAAAAGAAGTGAATAGTCGGGAGGTTGAATAATTAGGGTGGATGAGAGAAGTGCCTTAAGTTTGTTGAATGCATCAAGACAGGTGTCGTCGAAGTTAAAGGGTACATCATTTGCTAGTAAGTGACATAATGGTCTTGAGATTTTTGAAAAATCTTTAATAAATCGGCGGTAGAAGCCGGCATGACCAAGAAAGGATCGAATCTGCCATACTGAAATCGGTGGTGGTAGATTTGTTATTATATCGATCTTAGCTTTGTCAACTTCCATCCCCCTTTTAGAGGCAATATGTCATAAGACTATGCCTTCTGGAACCATGAAATGGCTCTTCTCCCAGCTTCGCACTAAGTTATTTTCTTCACATCTTTCTAAGACGAGGGCAAGATGATCAAGATAAGAATCGAAAGTTCGGCCAAACACCGAAAAGTCATCCATGAACATTTCAAGAAACTTGTTTATCATATCATAAAAGATTGTCATTATGCATCTTTGGAATGCTACAGGAGCATTACATAACCCAAAGGGCATGCGACGATAGGAAAACGTCCTAAAAGGATAGGTGAAAGTAGTTTTTTCTTGATCTTCTAGGTAAATCGGGACCTGGTTGTACCCTGAATATCTGTCTAGAAAGCAAAAATATTCCTAGTCCACAAGTTTTTCAAAAATTTTATCAATGAAAGGTAGTGGAAAATGATCCTTGCAAGTCATTGAATTTAGCTTTCGATAGTCAATGCATACATGCCACCCAGTGGTATCGCGTAATGGCACCAACTCATCGGCTGTATTTTCTTTTACAGTAATCTCAGATTTCTTTGGGACGACTTGAATGGGACTTACCCACTCACTGTCAGAAATCGGGTAAATAATACCTACATCTAGTAGTTTTACGATTTCCTTTTGAACAACTTCACTCATATTTGGATTTAACCATCGTTGGCTTTCTCGTAAAGTTTTGGCATTATCCTCTAAATATATACGATGCATACATATCGAGGGTTCAAGTCCTTTAAGGTTAGTGACAGTCCATCCTATTGCACTCCTATATTTGATGAGTGTGGCCAGTAACCTACTTTCCTGTTCCTTATTAAGAGCGGAAGAAATGATTACTAGAAGAGGTTCGTTAGGCCCAAGAAAAGCGTACTGAAGGATATCGGGAAGTAGTTTCAGATCTAAGGATGGTGCTTTTTGGATAGATAGTTGTAACGGTTCATTGGAAATAACGGGTAGAGGTTCTATCCATGGTTTTCAAGTCTTGGATTGGAGTTCACATATAGAAGTATCCATTTGATAAATCGCCTCCTTTAATTGGTGATCAGGCTCCTCCTCATTCGTGTACCATAATGCATTTTGAAACACATATTTTGATAAGACTAACGACAATACTTCTTCTACTAGTTCCTCAATTTCATCTATGCTAAAGCATTCCTCGTTGTCTATTGAAGCCATTTGGTTGGCTGCGGTGAAGACATTTAATTGGATTCACATATCTCCAAAAGAAACTTCCATTACCTTGATTTCATAATTTATACACGCATTGGCCGTGACAAAAATGGTCTACCGAGTATAACAAGAATTTGTGTTGGAGACTTGGAGCATGGTTCCATATCTAGCACTAGGAAATCGACAGGGAAAACAAATTTTTTGACCCCAACCATGACGTCCTCAATAATTCCTACAGATCTTCTTTCTGATTTATCAGCTAATTGAAGAGCTACTGCTGTAGGCCTTATATCTCCCAGTCCCAACTTTTCATAGACAGAGTATGGTAGTAGGTTTATGCTGGCTCCTAGATCCAGAAGCGCTTTATTTATTGCATGGTTACCTATGATACATGGAATTGTAGGCACCCCAGGATCCTTAAGCTTAGGCGGAGTCATATCTTGTAAGATTGAACTTAATTGCTCCGTTAAGAAGACTTTGTGTGAAACATTGTTTCACCTTTTTTGTTTCTTCATACACATCTCTTTTAGGAATGTTGCATAGTCTGGAACTTGCTTCATTGCCTCTAAAAGGAGGAACTTGATCTTCACTTCTTTGAAGATCTCAGTGATTTCCTCTAATTTTTTTTTTATTTTTATCAAAAGGGGATGATGCACCAAAAGTGTTTGGAAATGGTAACTTTGGCACATAGGGTGCCTTGGTCACAGATTTAGTTGTACTATACACTTTATTTTATACTTTTTTTGGTTTTTCTAATGTTTTCGAGTTTTCTTATGGGAGAGTCTCTTCTTTGGCTTCATTTTCTTTTCCTGTGGTTGTAGGGATAGCTACTGGGGTAGGCATCTCTACCCTATTGTCAATAGTCCTACCACTCCTTAAAGTCTGAACAACTTGAATTGTAGGAGTTAGTGTCTGTGAGCTCACCTGGTTACACTCTCTTTCCTCCCATTGCAAGGCTACTTGCCCAATTTGGATTTCTAACTTTTCAAGGGACTGAGTGCAAGAGTGTAAATTTTGGGAGATCTAAGACAACGGAGTTAATTCCCTAGTGCGATGGTGCGCATGTTGTTGCAAGTCCAGAAGGATTTGTAATATAAACGCACCATCATTTTCATTCTGAGGGCATGGCTGTTGGGCAAAAGATTGGTAAGGGCTATATAGCTGTTGAGAATTTAGAGAATGTTATGGGTATGTATAAAATAATTCTTGTCGATTTACTTTTGGGAAGCCATAAGAATTATCCCACTGAGCAACACTACCCCATTGAGAGGCAAAAGCCTGCTTAGTCTCCAACGTGGTTGGATTCTAAGGAGTAGTTGGAAATTCTATTGGGGCGTAGGTCATGTTGAGATTCGGCCTAGATGTTATATCACGGCCTTGCATCTTTGAATGAACTATATATTATATTATTATTTTTATTAGAAGGCAGTGAGAAAGACAAATCTGAGCTTCTAGCTTCTGTGGCCAACAGGAGTGTTAAAACTCTGAGTTATCACTCTGAATAAACCTGCAAAAGCTAAAGAAGTGATCAAAGAAAGTTAAAATATAAAGAAATATGAAAAGATAAAGATAAATATTTATTTTTAAAAATGAAAATATAAACAAAAATAAAAGATAAAGCACTTCCCCGACAGCGGCGCTAAAAACTTGATCGGCTTATAGTATGTATATATTTAAATTAAGATCAAGCCATAACCTATTGCAAGCTCACAATGGAAATTATAGCACTAGTGATAGGATCTATCCCACGAAGAAGTGATTATCTTCGTATAGATTTTTATATTCCTTTTTTTTTTAAAACTATCTTTATCTTTTAAGTCCTAAACTACTGGAGAAATATGAATAAAAGAATATTTTTTTATACTAAGTTGTAGAAAAATAAATCCTAATCCTCCTTCAGATTGAGGTCGTCAATCTCAACCTTTAGCTATCGGATGTTTACAAATTTAAAATACCGTTACACCATATTGTAGCCTTCTAGAATTTGATCGTCAATCAAAAATTAAAATTCTTCAACACAGATTTAATCTAATCAACAATCTCCTAAAATCTGGCCGTCAATCAAATTCAAGAAAATTGAAGATGGAAAAGTAAAACCATTACACTAATCTGCAAACTTTAACCTGAGTCGTCAATTCAAATCAAAATTCAAAGATGCTTACAAAACATATAAAATATAAACTAAAAAATAAAATAAAATATAAACTAGAAAGCAAAAGTAGAACCATCCAAAGGGTTGATCTTTTAGCTTCCTCAGCCTTAGTTGTTAGGCAAGACCTCAGAGAACTGTGGACGATGTTACTTTGTAATTCCTAAACTATTTTAATTGGGGGAAAACACAGACCTCAGTTGTCAATTGATGCTGTGAAATTCTTTAATGATTGTTCCTATATCGAACTCTCTTATTTATAGATCATAAGGAGTCGGTTTACAGAGTTCTAATTCTAATAAAAGAAATAACTAAAATAAAAGATTCCTAATATAACTCTAATTCTAATTTTATTCTTCCTTGTTTTCAACGGTTGATGTGTTCCAGATTTCTCTCCTTGATAATAACAGCAAAGATATTAGGAGTTTATCTTCTTCAATCTTCTCAGATCCGTGATTAGCCAAACTTCTAATTAAAGAGTTCTTCTAATTTTGTTCTTGGTGGTGATAGTTTTCATGTGATCAGCAGCAATAGAAAAGCTTCTATAATCATAATCGTAATTCACGATTATTCTTTTTCTTCTTTTTTCTTAGAAAATCGTAAATCACGATTTTCTATCTTTCATAGCTTCCTTAGTAGACGATTCTTTATAACGAACGATCACTTTCGTCGGTATCGCTTTTTACTCTTTTGTCGCTTTCTGAACAATTGTCTTTTGAAGAATTGTAAATTACGATTTCTTGTTTTTTTCTTTTCTTTAGCTTTAGTATTAGTGCTCAATCGTAAAATATAATTTCTCATCTTTTAATAGGTGGCGAATCGTCTTCTTTCGCTCAATCATCTTTTTATTGCTTTTTGAGTTCATTTTGATGAATATTAACACTTTGGCTCTCTTTTACTATTTTTCTTTAGTATCTGCACATCAGCAACTTATAGTAGCAAACTAAGTCCTAGCATCACTAAGTTAAGGGTGATAAAATGGTATATTCTGTGACTGATCACATGCCGCATTGCCCGTCTAAAATCTTATTGTGGGGACATGTGCCGACACGACGGAGATGAACGACTCCTCATCAAAGTGTTCTAAAAAAGTCTCACGGGACCGTACTAAGATGGTTCACTTCTCTTGAACCATCCATGTTAAAAACTTGGAAGGATCCCACTCACCTATTCCAAGAGCAATACATCTACAACATGGACATTGAGTCACACAAATTCGATCTGGCCCAGTTTAAACAAAAGCCCGACGAGACGTTTAGTGAGTACCTTGAAAATGGAGAGCTCTAGCAGCCCAAGTAAGGAACCTCATCCTTGATGAGGAGCAAATTGAGATGATCTTGAAAACAACCTTACCACTTATCTCTGATTTCTTAGTATACTAACAACGATCAAGTTTCCCTGACTTGGTAAGGAACGCCAACCGCTAAGAAGACATGTTAAGAGAAGGATGGCTAAATAAAAGCACAACTAGTGGGCTAGTGGGGGTTCGGAAATTTACCGTGCAAAGAAGAACCAGGACAGATGTTCAGACAATAATGAACACTTAATCCAATACCTCGCACTAGTCGAGATGAGATCAGATCGGCAATGGGCAAGGCTCATAGATGACCCCAGAACAAAGGAGGGCTCGGTTTAACCGAGTGTTCACACCATTGGGGCAAGCCCTGAATGTTCATTTACTATTTTTGGTTGAAAAGGTCTTGTCACATGATTCTAGCTCCGATCACCACCAAATCTACTCCTAAAAAATTACGATCCTAACACTGACCCATTGCAATTTCCATCAAGGGCCGGGTCACCCAACTGATCGATGCTTTCCTCTGAAGCATGCGATACAAGATTTTATAGAAGCCAGAAAGATCATCCCCCCAACACTTTCCCAGGCAAATCAGCACGCCAACATCTATCAGGTTCTGCTGCCACCAGGGGGAGTAGGCCCGAGGCCCACCGTCAACAAGATAGAAGCAGATGAAGAGGTTTTTGATCATTCGGAATACATCAGCACTCGAGGAAACTTCATAGTACCAAAGCAGGGGGATTAAGAATAAAAGCATAGGAGTAATCCAGCCTTTGAACATGGTTGATTACTTCCCCAATTCGACACCTCAAGCAGAACTGAGGATGTACTTCCCAGTGCTAGCCCCCTGTGATATTCTCAAATTGGCCTAACTCCATACCAGCCGTGTGCTATAGAAACCCCCACCAATTGCCTGATGCTTGACCGATTAGCTACCAGTGGCCTCGCTTCGCCACATCACTCCCAGTACGGTCATCCACCAGTCCCGTAGACCACATTTGGCCCATTTTTGCCGCTCCTCCAACCTATCCACCTCTAGCAGAAGTTAACCATGTTTTATCTAGTTATCCTGCCCCATCAATCCAGGCACCCCTGATACCCTCACCCAATCTGTCTCAGATCCTAGGGCTGACCTTTGACCCCCACTAGGTCTCGCTTAATTATAATCAAACTAACATCAATGCGGGCAATAACAGCGAGGGGGCAGTTGAATTCATTACACGATCAAGGAAGATCTCTAAGCAACCAGAGGTACCGATGCTAGTCCAACCAGAAGAGAAAAAGGAACCTCCTGCAATACACCCCATGGAAAAATGAGTAGAGAGCACGTGCTAAGAACATAGCTAAAAAGAATGCTAGCTGACATCACCATCTGGGACCTATTAATGACATCCCCGCTCCACTTCCAAGCTCTAATGGGAGCCCTGAAAGATGCGCATGTATCTAGCAAAGTGTCCCCAGATGAAGTAGGGGAGATAATCGGGTACGTGTTGGCTCCCAACGCTATCTCATTTTCGGATGCCAATCTTCCGAATGAGGGAAGCAATCATTCTAAACCCCTCAACATTATGGTAGAAGTAAAGGACTTGGTGATCCCATTAGTGTTGATAGACAATGGATCAACTTAAATGTGTGCCCTCTAAGAACTTTGAGATAGGGGTGGATCCCTCCACGTTCAGGCCTGCCATAACAAGTGCGAGAGGATTCGACAACACAAGGAGAGAAATAATAGGAGAAGTCGATCTTGAGCTCACCGTTGGGCCAATGACCTTCTCCATCCCATTCCAAGTCATGGACATTAAATCCATCATTAACCCATTCCTGGGGCGCCCATGGCTACATGAAATCAAGGCAGTACCTTCAACTTTGCGTCAAAAACTCAGGTTCATATTAGAGCAGAAGGTTATCACCATTTTAGGCGAAGGATAAGAGGAAGGAGAAAAGGTCAAATACAACATCGAGAACCTTAAGGTGTTGGATGTGCCACACGCAGCTGAAGACACAGAACTCCACAGTTTTCAGTATGATGTGTCAGCAGTAATGCCCAAATCCCTCAGAAGAATCACCTTGAGGATGGGAGGAGGAATGATGAAAACAGTAGCCATGCTCCATAAATGGGGCTACCAGAAAGGAAAGGGTTTAGGTCCTTGCTTACAAGGCAGGAAAGACTAGTCAGGGTCAGAGGCAGACAAAAGATCAAGTTCGGGTTAGGTCACAAGCCCACTGAAGAAGAAGTCCAGGAAGCCAAATAGAAGGCCTGAGCCATCGCTGTAGCCAAAGCGAGGGGGATAGACTAGGAGGATGAGCCTTGATCACTACCTCACATCCTAATCACTTTTGTAAGCGCAAGGGTCATCAAGATAGACCAAAATGGGGCAACGCAACTGACCCCACACAAACCGATAGCCGTTGTCCACCTAAACAATCCCTGAATCATCCCACCCGATATGGAAATAGACCTAGCATCCATGACCCTTTTTGAGGAGGAGGTTCCCCCACCAATACAAACCCCTGTCATAAACAACCATAAGCCCATGTTAATATTTGAGGATCGGGTCCCAAACGAACCAATGATAAATATGATGGAGGTTGACCCTTAAATCCATCTCAATCAGCCTCCTTCACTTGTCCAGGTAAAGGTGCAGCATCTTAGGTAAGGAATTGGGTATTAATACCCCTAACTCTGGAAACTTCGAGTGGCCTAAAATTCAGCACCGGCTTCCCAAAAAAAAAACTATCAAAAGTGAGATTAGCCCTTGGCAAGCAATACCATGTGTGTATAGAGACTCGCTTTTCAAGGGGCCCATCTTTGAAGAAAAGAAAAACGATAAAAAAATACAAAAAGTCCAAAAATGTTGTATTTTAAAATTTTCAAAAAAAGCAAAGAAAATGTTGCCTTAATTAAAAAGCCCGTCCGACGTGAAGTCGACCTCTTCACCATAGAAATACAAGAAGAGGTAGGAGTCACGGATCTGGATGGCGAGGACTTAATAGAGGAGCTCCCCAATGAGCTCCTTGAATGGTATGCCGAGTTTGAGCCTGGTCCTTCCCTGATTGTTAAAGAGACTGAAGATGTCAACCTGGGCACTGAAGAGATCCCCAGAATCACCAAGATCGGAACGTCGCTATCTCCCGAGGAAAGAAGAAGCATGATTGATCTCCTTTAGTCATACAAAAATGTCTCTACACTATCATACGAAGATATGCCTAGTTTGGAAACCGATTTGGTTGAGCATGAGTTACTGCTATATCTGGATGTTAAGCCAGTCGAGCAAAAATTAAGGCGGCTCAGGCCGGAATGGATGCTAAAAGTGAAGATGAGGTCATAAAATAATATGACACAGGTTTCTTGATGGTTTCAAAATACCTATAGTGGTTGGATAACATCATCCGTGTACCGAAGAAAGATGGAAGGGTACGCATGTGCATCGATTTAAGAAATTTGAACAAGGCAAGCCCGAAAGATTACTTCCCTTTGTCCCAAATCAACATCTTGGTCGATAACACTGTCAAGAATGGAATGCTCTCGTTCATGAACGGTTTCTCCGGCTATAATCAAATCAAAATGGCAGAGGCGGACTGAGAAAAGACAACGTTCATCACCCCATGGGGAACTTTCTACTATCGAGTCCTGCCATTCAGATTGAAGAATGCCGATGCAACATACAAAAGGGCCATGACAACACTGTTCCATGACATGATGCACCAAGAACTTGAGGTATACATAGACGACATGATTGCCAAGTCACACAAGAGAGGTGATCCTCTGGAGAACCTCCAAAAGTTGTTTGAAAGATTGAAGAAATATAGGCTATGTCAGAATCCTCAGAAATGTGCATTCGGCGCCATGTCAGGAAAGTTATTGGGCTTCATCGTCTGCAAGAGAGGCATCGAAGTCGACCCAATCAAAGTGAAAGCCATCGTCAAAATGCCTCTGCCATCTATCGAGAAAGAGGCCAGTGGTTTCTTGGGCAGAATACAGTACATCAGTTGATTCATGGCACAATTAACTCCTATCTGCACGCCGATCTTCAAGTTATTGAAGAAAGATTTGCCCATTAAATGAAACAATGATTATCAAGCAGCGTTCGATAAGATCAAGGGTTACCTCCTCAAACCTTCAATTCTGGTACCACCAGTACCCGAGAGACCACTCTTAATGTACCTCTCAATGACGGAATTCTCGATGGGATGTGTCGATGAGACTGGAAGAAGAGAGCAAGCCACTTACTACCTAAGCAAGAAGTTCACCGATTACGAGGCATACTATTTTCATCTAGAGAAAGCATGCCTGGCTCTCGTATAGGCTACGCAAAGGCTTCGTTACTACCTGTCCTCTCAGGTAGTTTTCCTCCTGGCTCTAATGGATCCTTTGAAGTACTCGTTTGAAAAGCCAACTCTCACAGGCTGAACTGCATAGTGAAAACTTCTCTTATCAGAGTTCGACATCACATATGTCATGTAAAGTCAATCAAGGGGCAAGCACTCGCTAACCATCTTGCAGAGAATCCTTTACCTAACTAGGAACCTTTGAGACTGAATTTCCTAATGAGGACATCTTATTCATGACAGAGGATGATATAGAAGAAATAGAGGAGTCCTGGGTAATGCACTTCGATGGGGCATCGAATGCTGAAGGTCAAGGAGTGGGCGCCATTCTAATCTTGCCGAAAGGGTCTCATATACCAGTTTCCATTAATCTCAATTTCCCTTACACCAATAACATGGCTGAATATGAAGCCTGCGTTGTTGGCTTGCATGTAGCTCTTGACCTGAACATAACTCACTTCAAGATATTTGGTGACTCACAGCTGATCATATGTTAGACCAATGGAGATTGGAAGACAAAAGATGAAAAAATAATCCCCTACCATGAACTTCTCGAGGATCTGATAGCATGCACCAATGACGTTACCTTCTCTTATGTCCTGCGAGCGAGAAAGTGATTTTCCGATGCGCTAGCCACCTTGGCATCAATGGTAGAAGTTCCCTATGTCGTTGAAATGAAACCAATCAAGATCGGACAAAGACATGAGCGGGCCTTTTACCTCCAGATCGAGGGATCCACAGAGTTAGATGTTGAGCCTGCATGGTTCTCAGATATTAAGAATTTCCTTAAACTCGAGCCTTCCCTGAAGGTACATCCATAACAGATAGGTGGACCATCCCACATTTAGCGGCAAACTACGTCATCTGTGGTGAGTGCCTCTACAAGCTATTATATAATAATATCTTGCTCTGATGTCTAACTGAGACTGAGGTAGCCAATGTTATGAAAGAGATCCACGGAGTATGCGGGGCCCACGTCAATGGCCACATGCTCGCCAAGAAGATCCTATGGCAAGGGTATTTCTGGACCACAATGGAAACTGACTATTGCAAGCACATTCAGAAGTGCTACAAATACTAAGAACACTCCAGTCTGATACATGCTCCTGCTATAGATCTACATAGCATGACCACTCTTTGTCCATTCACCACATGGGGTCTCGACGTCATCGGAAAGGTCAATTAAAAGCATTTAATGGGCATAAGTTCATCCTTGTCGCCATCGAGTACTTCACAAAATGGGTAGAGGCTGCATCCTATACAAACATCATAGCCAGCCATGTCAAAAAGTTGATCAAGAATAACATCGTTTGTCGATTCGGCATGCCTAAAGACATCATCATAGACAATGATACCAACTTTGCGAACAAGCGCATTAGAGCCTTATGCGAGCAGTATAAGATCAAGCATCACCGCTCGTCACCATATCGGTCGTAAACCAACAGAGCCATCAAATTCACCAACAAAATAGTTGTCCGCATCCTTGAGAAGATGGTTGTCACTTACTGAGATTGGAGTGAAATGCTACCTTTCGCACTATGGGCTTATTGAACATTGATCCGTATCGCTACAGGGGCCACACCATTTTCCCTTGTGTACGAAACTAAGGCTGCGCTACCAGTTGAGGTTGAAGTGCCTTCACTCGACATCCTCATCAAAACTGATCTATTGGAGGTCGAAAGAGAGAGAGCCCATTTCAAACAATTGAGCATGATCGATGAAAAGAAGCTCCTAGCCTTGTGTCACACCTAGGCCTATCAGAGGAGGATTGCACGTGCTTAAAATAAGCGTGCTTGCATTCGAGATTTAAAGGTGGGTGACACGGTACTCAAGAAAATCTTCCCATCTCTCCACTCCGATCCGAGAGGAAAATTCAAGCCAAACTGGGAAGGACCCTCCATCATTAGAGAGGTACTCCCTGGATACGCGCTTTGTCTTGCCACCATGGACGGGGATCATTTTCTTGAGCCCATCAACGTTGGATATGTATGACAATTCTACTCATAGTCTCCCACAATAAGATAAGTATTGATAATATGGATACATAATTGCTTAAGGACCCCATAAAAGAGGCCATCATTTTAAAGCTAAATAGTAAAAAAGCATCCCTAAATGCTCATACCTTTGCTACCCAATTAAGCCATTAGCCTTTCTTTCATAACCCCTCCCCAGAAAAAGGAGAAAGAAATGTGTATATATCAAACAAAAGAAAGAGAAAAAGAGTTACCATCAAAATCCAAAAAAATAAATCAGAAAAGCAAAATCTCAAAAGAGGATAAGCAAAAAGAACAAAAAATAGAAAAGAAGAGATAGAAAAACCATGGGGCATATACAATAAAAATCCCCCAAGGAAGAAGCGTATTATGACAGTCGAAACCCAATCAAGAAAAATCTTTAAACCCGAGAATACCTTCGAAATTTATAACCTATCCCATGGCCAAGATACATTCCTGGAGAAAGTCCTCTTTAAGGTCTACAAGCTCACAATATCTGTTGAGTCAGCATAAGCCGAGCTGAGAGACAATAGAAGAACTCCATCCAGCCGACTATGATGGAATCGATGTCCATGTCATGACCTTTGAAAAGAAAGAAAATAAAAATATACAAGCTCAAAGCAAAATGGACGTGGTGAAAACCTGAAAGGGCGCCATGGGTAAAAGGAGTGAGCTTGCTTGGAGCAAGTGAAAACCTGAAATGGCGCCTGGGGTAAAAAGGCATACCCACGGACGTAGTGAAAACCCGAAAGGTTGCTACGAGTAAAAACAAGGGCAATGACGGGCACGACGAAAAAAGTAAAAAGGTTTTGTTTAAAAGAAAAAAGAAAGAAAAAGAGAAAGTCGTCAATTACCCCTTTGGTCATGTACAAATCCCCTAGTCGCCTACTGGCCCACCAATATTAGCTCAAATCAGGTCCTGACCAGGAATATCTTCATAACCGCACCGTCGAACGCATGGTTAGAGGTAAAGATAAATGGCTAACTCAATCCAAAAGGGATGGACTTTCTAACCTTGGGAAAATTTTGGACCTCGGCCCCTACCACCTGAACGGATTCAGCTATTCTCAAAATGAGACCCGTTACCTCTCCTCACGTTTAAAGGCAAAGAAAACAATAGATTTCCTTTTTCCATTTTAGATAAAATAATAAAAATGAGATAATAGATTTCCCTTTTCCTTTTTTAGATAAAGAAAATAATAAAAATAAGATAATAGATTTCCCTTTTCCACAAAGAAAACAACGAAATATAAGATAATAGATTTCCCTTTCCCATTTTCATTTCTGAACTTGTCTTGCACCACATCTCAAAAAGATAAACGGTGTGGCACCCTGTTTCTCCCTTTACAAATTTAAAAAAGAAACAAAAACATTAAAAAATACATACACAAAAACCCAATATATATATATATATATATCTGTCAAGGGGGTTTTCATACCCCCTCACTATGGTATCTGATCTGTGTAAAAAAGGGTATGTGCAGGATTGGTCATCGGCCTAGCTTGCGCTCCAAGTCGCGAACTTGCTCACGTAAGGCATCTTCATGGACATTCCATTTGGTCATCCATTGGCCATGGAGATCCTTGTACCGCTTTCGGGAACCATCAGTGTGACCAAGGACGTCACTCAAAGTTTCCTCCAAACGAAGGGCTTCATATTCTGCAACATGGGCCTTCGTTTCAACAATATCAGCCATTACTTGCTCTTTTACTAGGCGCTCTTATAGTACCCACTTTTCATCTACGAGAAGCTCTATTCGAGTCAAAAACACTGCTTCTTTCTTTGGCCAAGGTCCCTCAGAATTACTACTCTTAGCCGGAACAAGCCACCTTGTAAAAGGTGTCATGGAAGATAACCAAGTCTCATACTCTGAAGAAGTCAAAGGGACAGCCCCCTGCTCCAGGTCCCACATATGCATCGATTGATGTGTCTACCAAAGTGCCACTATCTTCTCCAAATCTTCAGAGGACCCCCGAGAGAAAATCAAGCCACACAGGGGAGGTCTTGTGGTATAAGGCAAATGTTGAGTATAGCCAAACTGGCGTAAACCCTGAGAAGGAAAATAATGGGTGCTGCCAGTCAACCCTAGAAGGTTGATACCCTCATGATCTCGGGAGCATTGTGGGGAAGGTCCCATCAAGCCATGGAAGCCTCCATATAAGCTCCACTTTGATCAACCAAAGGTGCATCTCGCGTGTATTCTTTTGAGGCAACCTGAAACATCGGCCTAAAAAGTAATGAGCAACCTCTCCTCGCACCATGTAAAAATGAGGTACTGATCCCAAAATGGCAAGATGCTCTCCAAGCCAGACCTAAAGAAGAACGGGGCATCCCTGAAAGCACTCAACCTTGCCCGAGGCAAAGGCATCAAGACTGCGGTAAAGCTCGGCCAACACAAAATGCATCACAGAGCGACCTTCTCCGGCTCCACTACTACGTCGCAGAGTGCAAGAGAGAAACTCTCCCCACCCGTGTAAAAAAGGACCTCCGAGAGAAGGCAAAGGGCGAAAGCATTCACGTTATGAATATTTCTGGTTGGCAATTTTTGCAAACTTTCGTTGTCAAAAATTTCTCTTAGGAATTTCATCGAACACCTGGTGGGCCCAACGACAAAGCTCTTCTCATATTCACTTTTCTTCAAACCCAAAATCGTGTGGACGGTCTTGGCATAACCCAGTTTTGGTACCACCTTAGCAAGGCCGTGATGTAACCTTAAACTCGAAAAAATAGAGAGCTCTTCAAGTGTCAGAGTTAGCTCACGGGCCCCAAAATGAAAGCAGTTTCTTCATCCCAATGAGAAACCACCACATGGATAAAATCCCAAAAAGGAGGAACATCTAGAAAAGAGGAGAGACGTGCAAGCCCAAGTTGGTCCAAACCCACGAGCTCGCTCTCGTTCAAGCATCAAACCAATGTTTTAGAAAGTTGGGCCCTACACCTAAGGAGGGAAGTATAAAGATCTCAGATCCTGCCGGAGGGACGGGATCATGAAGCGGGTCCATGATCGTTTAATGAATCACGATTCGATGTAGGACAATGGACCCACCCATGGGAGAAAAAGAGCAAAAAAAATTAGAGCAAAATCCAGAACCCAATTTAAATTTGAGAAAAAAGAATGCTTTCCCGGGCCTTATAGGCCTATTAGAGACCAAACTTGCCTTGCATATACTTTATATACGCAAGGCCAAAATTCCCCAGAAAATGCCTTGCGTATATTTTATATATGCAAGGCCAAAAATCCCAGAAAATTGCCTTGCGTATATAAAGTATCATCCTTTTGGATAAAAGAGAGGACATAGCAGGCAATTGAACTTCAATCATACATTGGCCATCAACACAAATAAAGGAAGAAAAACATGAACCTTGATCGTTTCAGCTATGCATAACTTAGGGGTCATTTCTCCTTGTGCCAAGCTCATGGCTCTTCCTGCAGATGAGTACAAATCATAATTACAGTTTCACACCCATCTAATCTATTTTTCATTTTGGCAGGCAGGCATATCACATCCGAAAAGGTAGATGACAAATAGAAAGGGAAATTAATGATATCCATTTCCGCGAATTATCCAAATGAACTAATCAGTCACAACGTCATTGCATTTCTTCCAAAAGTACTCAAAAAGCTCAAATGTTCATAAAGCAAAAAGGAAAAGCAGCCTCCGACCAGGTTCTGGGTCCTCAAGAATCCCTCCTCCACCGGCGTTGGGTCCTCTGCTACGTCATGGACGTGACCTCCCCCACCCGCGACCATGCCTAGGTTAGATGACTACGCAATGACCGTGACTCCTTCTCACGAGCACGCTGAAAGCATCATGCCAAAAGGGTCAGTTGGGAAAGAGCATGGATCGACAAAATACGGAAAGGACAAACCAATCTCATACTCACCACTTCGGCCTCCCGAAGATCAGTAATATGATGGTAATACTCCGCCTGCTGAACGGCTGACTCATAAACCTATAAAAGAAAAAAAGGGGAAAATATCAGCAGTGTAGAGGAAAAGAAGGGGGGCAAGCACATCCCTGAAGAAGAAACAAACGCACTCCGAGGACCAGCTCGGGAGGAGGAGCTCTAATCTCCTTTGTGGAAAGGCGGGCACACCCTGTCACATCCTCACACAACTCTGAGAGGAATCCATCGTTAAATCACCTGAAAACCTTGAAAGATCCTGTGGTAGATGTCCTCGAGGGTCCTGCACCAAAAGCCCCTGAGGGTCATGCACCAGAAGCCACTGAGGGTCCTGCACATGGTACCTCTGAAGGACCCGCGTCTGCTGCCACATTGGGATCCTCTGCCTCCTCAAACTGAAAAGAGAGAAATTCGATCAGTAAAGCATAAAAAAATCAGAAAGGAGGCCAACGAACAAAGGAAAGGGGAGGAAATACCTGAGTGTGTGGACCTCTGAATGTCAAAAAGTTGGCACCAAGTATAAAACATGCGAGGGTAGGCAAGAGACTCATACCACTGCTGATACCCCCCATGCTGAAAAAGGCCATCAGGAGGAATCCCAGGATGGAGGAGCCCCTCTGCAAGCTCCTCAACCGTGCCCCCTGACTCCATAACATCCTCAGGAGGACCCTGAGGCACAACAAAGTAGTCGCAATACTGGTGTACGACTCTCTCTCCCAAATAGTAGGTTTGGGTCCAGGCACCATAAAAGAAGATGACACGACGATCAATGAGCAGCCGAGATCGGCCAACAATAGCGCGATCATGGAATGGGGAGTCGATGTTGGGATCAAACACAATCTGTTCAAGAAAGACGAACGCCGTTAGTCGGAGAATACAGTCAAACTTCACTAATCAAACAAGGGAAGAAGGTATCAAACTTGCTCCAGAATCATAAGGTAACTGAGACCTCAGACCCAACTCCAAGTGTTTCATCCCCACTTCTCGGCGATGATCCTTGTGCCAGCAGCTCATAAGAGGGTAAGTGTACTCATCAGAAAAGAGAAGGGGGTGGTCTAGATAAAAATGCAAATAGCCCCAAACTTGGATAGATGCACAAATAAGAAAGTACATATCAAATCGAAATCCAATCCAAAGTAGTAAACCAGGGGGAATGAAAGAGCAAAGCAGAGGCATTACCTCAATCACAGGCCAAAAGCCATAGGTGGAGGGAAGGTCCTCGATTGAGGCTCTGTCTAGGCTGTCCATTAGTATGGCACACCCAGTGCCACCTCAATCCAAACGATGTATATTGTCCCAGTTCTCCATCAGGCTGAGAAGGGAGAGGGAGACACGACCTCACTAGCTTTGGCAAGGATCGTCTTGCCCAGAACGAAGAGGAGTGCAATGCGAGCTAGCATTAGGGAATGCTCAGGCTTGATGACGATGTCCATATCAGGTTGGTCTGGGTCAACCAACTCCTCATCATCAAATAGATCTGCCAGCTATGACAGCTTAACCTCATAACCAGTCATGTGGGAAGAAGAGGGATAAGCCCCAATCCATCAGACTACCTCCTCATGGTCGGGAATGTAAGGAGAGAACATTGGATCCCCTCCTATCGCGATCCCCGTAATCATGGACTTGTCGACAGGGGTAATGGTCATCTCAGCCACGGACGTATGAAAAGTCATCATCTTGGGACAGACTTACTCTACTAAGGCTTTCTCATAAGGCCAGTTCCCCCTCATAGAGGGACAAGATAGGAAGTCCTCAGAGCCAGCCTGTGCCAAGAGAAACCCACAACACGAGGAAGGCGGGTGTAGAAGAGCTGATGGTCGAACCAGCCCCTGCGAAATGTGATTAGAGGCAAAGGCTGCATCAGGAGAAAGAAAATGTCAGATCTTGGTGCAAAAGGGCACCAACCAAAAGAAAAAGGAGAGAAAAGAACAACCAAGAAATATGTCTTTACCTCACTTGCAATCCCAAAGTTGGAGATGTGGGTATACTGTTGGTGAAGCAACCAACTATGAGCCGCCTTGCCCTGCATCTCAAACCAACAGCAAGAGGAGTGTTGCACCCACACAAGGCGCTCACCTCCAGGACCAAGGACCTCCTCCGGGCTATCCTCACGGCCCTGGTCATCCTCACTTTGTTGACTACGTGGCATACTAAAAAGAGGTATATGGATAACAAGTATTAAAAGATGATAACAAGAGGAAATCAGGTGCTTTGTTAAAAAGGAAAGGTAAGCATGTCTCATTCCCATCAAAATTTCCAAGCCAAAAATCTAAAAGAGGGCACGCCTATTATTCACTGTAAAGTACCACTTTTCACCTCTTAACCTAGCCTTTGCTAAACCTTGAAACTGACAAATAACTATTTGTTTAGCTTATTTTGTAGTTAGTAATAATTGTGCAGCTTGATACAAAGTGCATGTGTTTGGTGCCCAAAAGAGAAAGAATTAAAGCCAGAGAGGACTGTTGAGCCAAGGACTGATGGAACACCATGGTGGTACACACCATGGTGACTAGTTTGCATGCCAAGGTGGACCAAAGAAGTTCAGCAGATGAGAGAAGTGTAGATGAGAGTGGAGGAAGTTGCAAAAACAGCATATGCATTGCAGCAAAGTCATTTTCTCGCGTAGTCAAAGATGTTGCCTCACGTGTCTAAAACCACAGCAAAGCTTCCTCATGCAGCTGTTACATGCAGCATAATGAACTCGTGAAGAACTCACACACCCAGTGGAGGAATGAACCTCAGAGAACTGCTTCATGCAGTAGTCACGCGTTTGATCTACTTTTAGCACTCCAAGACTTCGTGCAACAGTCGTGCATTAAACCTTCAGAAATCCAACTCGCAAAGTTCTTGCGAGGATCAAGTCTTATATCAGCCATGCGAGTAGTCTCGCGAGACTAATATGCATAAAAGAGTCAAGAAAGCTCACACAGCACAAGAGGAGAGAGCTCCAGAAATTCACTCTCACAACTCTAGCACGCGTAAAAGCTAAAAGTCTACCTGGCGAGCTGTGCTATGCACTAATCAAGGAGCCAAGCGAGATCAAAGATCTTCTACGTGAGACCCTCACGATAGGAAATTTTGAAGCTCCACTATGCGACCAAAACCCAAGCATGCAAACTCTACCTCGCGACTGCATTTCAGGCCAAAGCAACTACGTGATAATCTAAAGTCTTCTGCGCGAGCTAGGAGCTTTCCAAGCCAAATGCTACCTCACGAGTACTCTACAAACTGCGCGAATGAATTAATGAGCCAAAGTCAGTCTCGTGAAGCTCGAGCTCTCCACTTCTCAGTCATTACTCAGGGAACTTTTAGGGATTTCCCCAAGTCTAGGGCACACATCTCGAGGCTCTGATCTCGATGCACACATCCCAAGGCATCCATGGGTTATGACAAAGCCACATCTGCCCTAAAATTAGGGTTTATTCTTCTCTTAGCCGAGGCATTAAGGACTAAGTATATAAACTATAAATTTAACTTAGAAAACATCTCTCCTTCAACCTCAGTCAGCTATGAGCTCGAGCAGATTAGGGTTAGGGTTTGATCACCTCTTTTTCTATTTTTTTTCTTCTTCCTTAGTCTAGCACTTGTTGGCTATATCTTCTGTAAGCAATTAGGTTTAGTTTTACTCAGTTTTTGTAATGGGTCTTGTAACCTTTGGGAGTTGTTGATGAGCTATTATGCACAAGGTTGCTGCCTTGAGGACATCTCATTGTGAGTATTAGCTTAATCAATGAATGTCTATTTTAAATGTTTATTTAATATGTTATTTTTCTATTTGCCCATAATTTTGTTCAATCTATGCCATGCATTTAGGATTTGAGCTGATTTAAAATACCTATGAAAGCTTGAGCTTGTAGCCCTGGGACCTTGGTGGTAGCAGAAATTTTCATGTTCCATCTCAGTCCTCTATGGTGTGGATAATCTCTGTGGATAGCCTGTGACTATTCAAGTGGACAGACTATAGCCCTAGGGTGATTCCAAGCCACAGATCTAAGAGGGATTCTTTTCCTTTGCACTTGAGCTTGTAGCCTTGTGAGAGGTTGTTGCAGGAACAAGCTCCCCTCTATTTTACTTGACCAACATCAGATGTTAGATCTGATTTCTCTGTAGAGATTGCAGACTTATGAGCTGAGTCATTACAAGCCTTTTGTAGCAATGACCAATTGCATTTAAGTCTCCAAATAGCTTTTGAATTGCTATGGTTTCAATTGGTTCTTTAAGAACTATTTGCTCCCATGGGTGCCTGAGCTTGTAGCCTGGCATACATGGTGTCTGCAATGATTTTCATGGTCTGATTTGAGCCATTAGGTGGAGGATATCTATTGGATAATCTATGACCATTTAAGTGGACAGGTTATATCCTTAAGATTAGTCTATTCTATTAGATCAGATTGGTTTTCTGATTTAATTCATGTGGTTTGATCCTCTCCATTGGATATCCTGTGACCATTGAAGTGGACAGGTTATAGCCTTAGGAGATTAGGTCATGCCATAAGAGTTGAGTTAGATATATCTTCCTTACAGATGTACTTATAGCCTTCTGAGGGACTGCTGCAGAGACAGTCCTAAGTCTGAGTTACAAAGCTGAAAGAACCTTAGCTTAATTGCCTACTTCCTATCATTTTTATCTTTATTTTAAACACACACCATCACCACCTTCTTCATAATCCTTTCTTTAGGATAGGACTGCACTTTATTTCTCTTCTTGTAGTGATAATTTAGTGTAGTTGTGACACCCAACTCCCTTTCTCTAGGATTGTCATATCTGTAGCTAGATCTGGAGGTCTACTAACATAACCCATTTTGGGTTTTAGATCAATTTCTCAGTGGGACAAACTCTTACTTACTCAAAACTTGCTACAATAGCCCTGTATCTTGCAGGCAGTGTATTTCAGATTTGTTGTTTTAGCCAATTTTTACTTCTTCACTTCTTGATTTATATTTCTTTACCACTATTTTCTCACCAATAATAAGACAGCACCTGAGATCAACAACAACTTTTTGGTGCCGTTGCCAGGGAGATTGATCTTTTTAGTAAACCTGAGTTGTATTATATTTTAGACTAGAAAATTATTTATAGTTGTGCCTTCAATAGAATAAAAAGTACTACTGATCTTTGTGGAATTTTTACAGAATTCGATAGCAGCAGCAGGGAAAAGCTAGAGCTGCAGCTAGAGTTTAGCTAGCTCTGTTTGCACTTCTTCTGCCCTAAAACTCAGTCCATTTATGTTGAATTCCTTGTCAATAGTTTAGTTGTAAATCTGTTTAGTTGTAAATTTTGTTTGCAAATTTTTTGTATGCTGTGAGCATTTTCTTTACCTGTTGTTCTGTGTGTGCATTCTTGGTAGAAGGTCCCTTAACCCTGAATTAGAACCTCCAAATCCAAAGGTTGAAAGGGTCCTTGGACTGAGAAACACCACACCAGCCCCTACTGTTGAAACTGAGCCAGCTGTAATGGCTGAGAGGCAAAGAACTCTGAAGGAATATAATGCACTTGGAGATTACACATCTCTCTTTTGTATACAATTCCCTTCAGTTAAGGGAAATTATGAAATCAAGTCCTCCACCATTAATATGCTACCATCTTTTCATGGGATCAGTAAGGAAGATCCTTACAAGCACATTGATCAATTCTTGGCACTTTGCATCACATTTAACATAGCTAGCTTGGGACCTAAAGCCAACAAACTTAGACTTTTTCCTTTTTTCCTAAAGGACAAAGCCAATTCCAGGCGCTCTAAGCTCCTAGCCAATAGCATCCAAAAATGGAGTGACCTCCAAAGCTAATTTCTGGTAAAATTCTTTCCCATGAATAAAACTAATCAGATGATGTTATGCAGCCTACCTTACAATTATCAAATGGATAAAAACAACAGATTAACTGCACAAACTACAGCAAAGTTGAACTAAGGTAAGCTGCCAGTCCTGCAAGAACTAGGGCTGTTGTAGCAAGTTTTAAGAGGTAAGTAAGGGTATGTCCACAGGGAGATGTGGTTCAACTACAGTAAATCTCCAGCTCTATGGTAGATCTGGCGCTCTATCCTAATTTAAACTAGACTAAAGCAGGAAAGAGGAGAGGTTTTAGGTTTTTGACACTTTTACTACAAACTACAAAAGTTAAATGCAATTGATCCAGATCTAATCAAACACAGAGATAAGGGGAGATATAGAAAAGATGAAAATTCAAAAGGTCGAGAACAGCAGCTAGGGGTCTTGGTCTCTTACTAAAAATCAAAGGAATCAAAAGCAATGTAGAGGACTGATTTGTTACAATCTTCTTTTCTGGCTCCAAGCTACCCAGGTTCCCCCGACAGAGGTAAGGTATACTAATCCAACCTCCACCAATGGATCAAAGTAATCCTGAGGTTAGGATTATCCCTTCTACTGGATATAGTCCTAAGGTTATGATCTGCCCTTCTACAGGATACAGTTCATCCTCGAGATCGCTCCAATCTATTGATCTTGATTGGAACAAGTAAACTATTGTAGATGCTATAGATGCCAGGCTACCAGCTCCCCATTTCCGGCTAGCATCCACAGGAGTATCCAATCTAGGAAAATCAAATATGAATAAGTGAAATGTAGATTAGAATCACCTTTAAAAATTATAATTATATTGCAAGCTTATAATACTATTGTGCCCAGATCTATAATCTGTGCAATAAACATTCTCTTACAAGCCTCTGAATCTCTCAATTTATAGCTCAAGACCTCACCCTAACTACTGAAAAGAGTTTAGCCACTCATGATTGGCTAAAGAGAGAATGGGAGAAGAAGGAAGAAGGAGGGAGAATTTGGAGGGAAAAATGAATCTCTTACTAAGCTCTCGTTCTCTCAAATTATGGAAGGTTCTTCTGTAAAAGCTCTCTCCTATTTATACCTTCTCCCTCTGTATCAGATCCGTTTAAGCCAATCAGAGCCTAAGAGAATAATTCTGTTATTCTGGTCCACAATTGGAAAATACACATGAAGCAATTAGGATTTTCAATCGTGCATAGTTGAATGCTAAAAATATCCCTAGGGGTCGCTGACATGCTTTGGAACTCGTGCACCAAATTTTGGCATTGGCAGTTACTGAAGAAACATGCTGAGAAGTTGCCAGTTCAAGTGTCGAGAGGTTCAGGGATCCTCTCAACAGGTTCTGAATTTGGATTGTGTTCACATCGACAGGTTGTAGTGGCTGTCGACAACTTTGTAGACTTCTCGAGAGGTTTGGAGTCTTCTCGACAGGATGAGTGGCACTCGTCGATTGGATTAGAATAGCTCTTGCTATGTTCAACTTGACTAGTTGATAGGATTGGAGAGTATTCTCACCCTTTGTCCAGTGCGGCATTCATCCTCTCGATAGGTTATAGAAAATCCTGTCGACATCTTTGTGAAGTTCCTATTTGTGCTTTTGACAGGTTGTCTGAACCTCGCGAGGATGAGCATCGTTTAGCTTCAGGTGAGTTGTTGACAGGTTATCTTGGACTGCTCGACAGGTTTAGCTGAACCTCTCGAGATGTAACTTAGAACCTCTCAACTTCCCCTGGATCTCCAGGTATCCTCTCGACTGGATCCACAACTGCATCTCCAACCTCTCGATAGGTAACTGGATCCTCATAAGATGTTCATAATTCCAACTTATTACCTCTCGACAGGTTGAGCTAGACTTCTGGGTCCTCATGATAGCTTAATGGCACCTCTCGATACTTAGCTTTCGAGCATCAGAACCTCTCGATAGTTAGACTTAACCTCTCGATAGGTCCTGCCTTGTGCTTCCACAGCTGACACACATCTTGGGTGTGCTGGTCTTCATTTGTTCAACACTTAGCAGCCTCTTAGTAGGTTCAATCTTTATTCCTTACAGCTGCACTTGGTCCCAGGCATTTCAAGTTGTTCCCATGACCTTCTCATGAATCTCTAAGGCCCTTGTGGATTGCTTGATTGGCTGGCCTTTGGGTTGTAAGGTCACCTATTGAGCGGCAAATTACTTCTTTTGCTCTTTTAAGTGAATATCTACACTAAGCTTGCAATTCATTACTTATCTATAAATACACTTAAAACACATTATTAGTCAGCTCAAGGGTCCACCAAAGGTCAAGTTAGAAGGTGAAAAATGGTATTTTTCACTGCTCAACACGCCCCCAAACCTAAGCTTTACTAGTTCTTGAGGAAAGGAAAAAAATAAAAGCAATTATTGAAAATAAAACATGCCACTTTTGTAGGGAACACATATGCATTTAGCATATGCATCAATCCTTTTAAACCCCTAGGTGATCCCTAGTGGAGGAGTGAAGTCTCCTGAGGGTTTATAGTGAAGTTACCCATAAACTTCTCCAATAAAATTAGTTAATATTAGTGCAGCATGTTAAAACAAAATTCAAGCAATATAAAAATTCATTCCACACCTTATCCATTTAGTTTTAGAGGATTCTCAGCAAAAACATGATAGTTTAAAAACTAAAATTTTGCTGTAATTCCTTCACAATCAATCAGCTCATGTCAAGGTATTTTATAGGAAAATTAATGCAAAGCTTACCCTCAAATTGAGAATCATGTTTTGATAATGCCCCCATCAATCTTGATTACAGACCCAAAGCTCACCAGGGCTGTCACTCTCAATAAAAATAGAAGGGTGTATCAATTCACACAACTCAAGGCCAGCTACAACCCTCAAATAGGACTACAAGCATGAGCATAGGCATTGCTCTAACTTCTGAAATTTTCTAACTCTTTTCACCATAGATCAAACAAATCCTTATCTCCACATGACAACTCAATTAATTTCAGATCAGTAAGAACTTTTTATTGGATTGTAATGTGGCTTATGAGTGAAGTTTATACAGAATAAAAAGGTGAAATAGGATTCAAAATTGAGAAATCAGTAAGGTAAGGAGGTGATCTGCAACTTCACAACCTTCATTTAAGCATAAATCCATCTATTTCTTGAATTTTTAGATTTGAAGTGATCAGTTTCTAATCCTCATTTTCATCTTTCAATGAATTGACTTCTCTTTCTCACTCTTTTGTTTTGCTTTTCTATTTTTCTTTTCTTTTTGTATACTTTTTTTCTTTTTATTTTTCTCTATTTTTCTTTTCATGGGCTGGAATGCCACAACTATACATCACACTTGCCTTCAAATGTGTTTTCTTCAATTTTCAACCAAATATCAAACCAGCTCCTTTAGTCTCACTTCTCCTATTTCCTGATTTCTCAAATTCAGGGTGAACTAAAATAGGTCAAGAGGTTTTGGGTTTAAATTTTCTAGTTTTCATCAAAGAAAATGGGGACTTTTAAGGCTAAAAAAGGTGTGTATCAATGGCAGTTCAAAGGTGGGAAGTTTTAAGCTCAAACTGTCTAAGGGATGGCCTTACTTCATGTCCTTCATGTCATGAGTGCTGTCAAGCTGTTTTAACTTGGATTTGCCTAACTTCTAGTGAGCAGAGGTAGATCCAATCAGTCCTTAGAGCAGAAGAAATTGCCAAACACTCTTCAAAGAAAATTTTTCAGGCCCAAATCTCACTGGGTATGGTCTTCCATCAGATTTCTGGGGCATATCCTCATAATTTTCTCTCTTTTCAAGTTTACTAAGTACTAATTTTTAGAAATTCCTGACATTTGCTTCATGAAAATGTTAGAACTATAACAGATTCCAGTTTTAAAACGTTTTTAATTTCCTCTATATATATAAAAAAATCAGGTGAGAAATTATTTTATTTTCTTAATTTCTGTTAAAACCTTGCTGCACTACCATTAACTATCCATTGGCAAACCTTGCCACACCCCTAAACCTATGAGGAGTAGTGTCCTCATTGATTCAAAGATAAGGAAATGTGCAGCATGAGAAAAACATATACAGATAAGCAAGGAAAGAAAAAGAAATAAATAAACTGCAGCTAAATAGAGAACATCAATACACAAACAAAATAAGAACCAGTAGTAAAAAAAACATAAAAAAATAGACAATAAAATAGAAAGAAAGCAAGAAAACCACAGTAAATAGACTAAAGAGAAATTCCTTTGTTAACACCAAAATATGCACAATGTAAAGGAAAGTGTTCCACAAGAGATTATGCAAAAATATCCTAGCTGTATAACTCTAATCATCTGACTCCTCTGCAACCTCAAGTGGATCTTTGAGTCCTTTACCCTTTTCTATCTTCTGAGCAGCAGCAGTGGACTGAGACCTTGTGGAGGAAGGTTTTCTAGTCCTAGATGTGGTTGTCTTTGGAGGGGGTGGCTTTGGCTTGGAAGGGGGCTCCTTGAATTTGATGCCAGGCTTGACTTTGCTAGGCTCCTTTGGTTGAGGAGCTGTTTCCAAGGGAGGTGCATTAGGGTTTAATTCTTTGGAAATAGCCTCATCTAACTCCCTGTCAGTCTTTTCAGTTAAGTTCTTCTGCATGGCTGCAATAGTCAGCCCATACTCATGAGCTTTGTCCCGTGCTACTCTTAGCTGCGCCTGCAGGGCCTTTATCACATCCTCCTGGCCCTCAGCTCTATTCTTCTCCTGATTATATTACACCATAATGTCCTGCCAACACTTCTTTATCTCTTTCTTCTTCAGCTTGTAAGTTACTTGTAGAAATTTGATGTGGTCAATCAGAGGTTGCCTCATAGTGGTTCTCAGGTCAGCCATGCCTCTAAGTACATCTCTCTTAATATAGGCATTGGCTTGTATGGCCTTGAGGAGAGTAAGGTAGGGAGGTGGGGGATTAAGGGAAGCAGGTAGGATGGACTGATCAGTAGGGGGAGTAGGGCCATCCAGCTGTGGAGGAGAAATGGATGATGGCATGGGTGGGGTAGAAGTAGAGGGAATGGGCTGGGGAAATGCAACCTCAAGGAGGTCGATTGGGTGGATGATGGTAAAGGTAGGGAGAGGAACTTCAGGGATAGGTTCAACCAATTGTAAGGGTTGTGGGGAAGTGGGGGTAGTGGGGATATGGATTGGTAAAGGGATATTTGGCTTTTGGGATGGTTGGGTTAAAATTTGCAAAGTGGAATTGATGGCTAGCACAGTGGAAGGAATGGAGGCTTGGTTTAGAAGTGTGTAGTTCATGACTTGAAGTGTGGCCTCAATTGATGATTGGGTTTGATTGTTGGCCATCACTTGGGATTGAAGGGAAAGTAAAAGGTTGAGGATATGGGGTAAAGGGTCAGGTGTGACAGGGGCTGTGGGTTGGAATGGTGGAATAGGTTGGAAAGGGGGAGTGTGGGTATGGGTAAAAGGTGGGGTGGGTGAGGTGTGTAAATGGGTAGGCTGTGGAGAATCTGGTAGTGGGGTGTACTCATGCCCAATATTGTCCACAATGAACTTTATTAGGGATGAATAACCCTCACTAGAGATTTGGTCTTGGGTATGTGGAGGTGAGATGGGAAAAATGTGGTCAAAGTCAAAGAGAATGAATGGAGGGGAAGAAGTAGCTGGGCCAACTGGTGAAGCTGGTGCAGGGCTCAAAGGGGGAGTGGCTAATATGGATGGGCTAGCTGGAATGGTGAGTGAAGGTAAGGTGGGGATTGGGTCAATGGTAAAAGGAATGGATAGAGGTGTTGATGTGGTGATGGTGGAAAAAGAGGCTGAGGTGCTGGGAGGTATCGAGGTAGGAATAGAAGGTAGGGAAACTGATATGGATGGTGTGATAGAAGGGATGGTGGTGGGGCTGGCCCTCTCAGAGCTGACAAAGGATACAACTGGGACAAATGGGGGCACAAATGGAGGAGTAATAGATGTGGGCAAAGTCTCAAAGGGGATTGCCACATAAGTTTTAGGTGGAGGTAGTGACAGCTGTAGGGTGAGGCTCTGAGCTCACAGAAGCAAATGGGGCTGCATGTGGAGCTTCAACCTCAGTATCTTCACTGAACTTGTTTTTACTCTTGCTAATGAGGGTCCTACTGGCAGACCAGACCCTCTTTCTAAAATTTAGGGGTCACCTTTACCACTGGCTCATCTACTTTGAACACAAAATCCTTTCTTTTTAGTAAGGCAGTGATGAGCCTGCTGTAAAGGAGCCCAGGTAGGGTTTGCACTCTCCTGATTTTATCATGTACATCCACCATTGCATCAAAAATTAAATTTGCAGCATTCATAAACTGGCCCTCGGAGAAGAAATATAGGGCATCCATTATTAGCACTCTCCTCTCTTGTTGGTGCCCACTCACATAGATATTCTTCCTCAAAATAGAGTAAAAGAAGAGCATGCTGGGGTGCAAATCTCTTCTCATTATTGAGTCCCCAGACCCCACAATGCCTTGAGTGAGGTGCCTGGCCATTGCTTTGAAAGGGACATTCTCAGGTGTAGCTAGGCCATAGACTGAATCAAAAATAGAAGGGACCCCCAATGCTATTCCAATATCTCTGTAGTCCACCACCATCTCCACATAATCAATCAAAATTACAAGGCAGGGCTCAAGTGAATCTGGCTTGGTTTGTTTCCTAAGATTCTAATACCACAACTTAACCAGCCTTGGGTAAGATTTTTCATTCAGTGGGCTCAACATGGGTGGTAGGCCTGCCTTCACAAAATAATTCAAAGTATCCTGACACTCCTCTACCTTAGAGAAATAGGGGGTGTCAACAATAGTCTCTGGGATAAGACCTAATGCATCCACAAATTCATTGGGTGTGGATCTGAGCAAAGGGAGTTCAGGCTCAGCCACAAGGCTATTCTCAGACTCAGGAAGAATGGTAGGCTCAACTACATGGATTTCTACCTCAGGGGCCTCCTCAACTATTTCTTCACTGGGTTGGGCCCTCTGTGATTTCTTGGCTTTCTTGGATTTCACAGTTTTCTCAGCTTGGTCCATGACCAATTTTCTCTTTGTAGGTGGGGTCTTGTTGAGAACTGGAAAATATCATTTTCCACCCCTTACCCTGGGTCTTGATGGACCTTTGAGAGAACTAAATAAGTGTTTTAAGTGCTTATTTCACAGCTAACAATAAAGGCAGGCTTAACCCTGAAAGCAGCCTAAAAGTGCCAAAAAGATGAGAACTCCGGTGAAACTAATGGAAGAAAGAGAAGGGACAAACTCACTGGCTGGCAAGATGTATAAACCAAAGAGGACAAAGGCCTAATCTCAACCTGGAAGGAGGATTGGAAGCTATTCGAACAGTAGAAGGCAGTACAAATTACTTTTGGAAAAGAACCTGAACTTTTCGAAAAGAACCTGAAATCTCCAAAAAGTATTAAAAGCTCCAGGTTTAGTTTTTGAAGAGAATCTGAACTCTTCGAAAGGATTTATGAACTTTTCGAAAAGAAGAGAACCCCTTAACGACACCGGACACTGCATTTAAAAGAGCTTCAGAAGCCACAGAACTTTGCGAAAAGTTCTCCAGACTATGCGAAATGGTATTATGAAGATTCCCAGCATTTCCAAGGGTAATTCAGTAATCTCTACACGTGCCCCAATGCATTTAAAAACCGAGGGACATTTCAGAAGATTCTGAGCACGAAACAAAGGCATATTCCACCCCATGTGAACACCCGAAAATGAGATTACTTGGCGGGAACTTCTAGAAGCTTTAACTGATTTTTGAATTACATAACAGAATTGATGCTTCACACCGATTGGAATGAACCAGATCAAGCAGTTCTGATTGGCCAAAATAGATCTGGATCCTTGCGCTCGACTCCTATTGGTGGATACAGATCCAACCAATTTTGATTGGTTGATACACATCTGAGCTAGACTTTGGGAAAACTATAAATAGATAAACCATTTGCCCAATTTGGGTATCCAGATTTTGAGTTTCATTTCTATTCCCCCATTTTCATTTGGATAAGCATGCGAAACTCGTAATAGCCTAGCTTTTATTTGTAATTGAGAGCTATGAGATAATTCTATAATTCAAGAGAGAATTGTGTTCAAGACTACAAATCTGAGAGCTGTTAAGCTGAGCTCTGTAATTGTAATGGTGAATTTGAAAAGGTTGCTGTGAACCGTATGTTCTTAATTGGATTCGTGTTAAGGGCCCTGTGATCTCCTGATTGCACTAGACTCCTTTAGATTTACTATTTTTCCAGCAATTTCCCTTAATTCATTACTCCTGTGAAAATTAGCGTCTGTAACCTAACTTTTTCACAGCCTTTGTAGTGATATTCTCGTTCTGAATTGAGGGTCAAGATTAAAGACTATTGGATGGTCTGTGTCCATTAAAGTGGACAGACCATAGCCATAAGCTTAACTCTAATCCTTGACTTAGATTACTTTCTCTTACATCTGTGCTTGTAGCCAGATGAAGATTGGATCATATCTCATTTGATCTACATTTAGTCTCATTTTGCACCAAGTACTAAATCAAAGTTAGATATTATTTCTCCATTCTTATTAATTTATATCAAATCTGCCCAACTCGGATCTGGATCATTTAGTTTAATTTTTACTTTTATCATGTAGTTAATGTGACAAATTCAACCTCGCATCTTATGTGCTTTATAGATAGGATCAGAGGTCAGATCTGGTAGCTCAGATCTGAAGGTTTATCTTACATTTTAAATCAATTCCCTGTGGACGATCTTTTACTCACTTACATTTAAAACTTGCTACAATTGGCCCTGATCTTGCAGGCTAATTAAGTTCTCTCTGTGCTGATATTTTCTTATTCTTTTTGATTTTCCAAATTTAGTACAATTCATCATCTGTAAGTCTATTTTCAAAACACAAATAAATCATGCACATTTAGAACAGCAACAAGTTTTTGGCGCCGCTGCCGGGGAATTTATTTTGAAATTGGTAGACCTAAGTTTTTTTTTTTTACATTAGTGCTAACTGTTCTATTATTTAAATCTGTGCAGTTATCCTATACATTGTGAGCGTGGAATCTACTTTGAAAGGAATACTGAAGGTTTGCTGTGCATAAGTTGATTCTCTGTTTCTGTGTTGTATGTTTGGTAGGACTCTCAATCCTGAGATTGTTCCCCTGAATTTAGAAGTTGAAAGGATATTAAGAACCAGACAAACATCACAGAATTTTGCTGAAACTGCTACTATGGGTGAAGAACCTAGACTTTTAAGGGATTACTTTGCACCTGGTACATATAATTCTCCATTTTACATTCAATTTCCTACTGTTGAAGGAAATTATGAGATCAAATCACCAACTATCCAGATACTTCCTTCCTTTCATGGTTTGAGTAAGGAAGATCCATACAAGCATGTGAATGAATTTTTGTCCCTTTGTACAACATTCAACATAGCTAGACTGGGTCCAGAGGCAACCAAGCTTAGGCTCTTTCCTTTTTCATTAAAGGACAAAGCTAGAGCATGGCTGTCCATGTTGCCACCAAACAGCATCACTTCTTGGAATGATTTGCAATGCCAGTTTTTAGCCAAATACTTTCCTATGTCTAAGACCAGCCAGTTGAGACAAAATATTGTTTCCTTCTCACAACAATCAACTGAAACTTTTCATGAAGCATGGGAAAGGTTTAAAGAACTTTTAAGGAAATGTCCTCATCATCAAATTCCCAGATGGCAGCTTGTTCAAAGTTTCTATCAGGGAATTGATCAAAAGGGCAAGAATATGGTAGATGCTTCTTGTGGAGGCACCTATTTGCAAAAAATAGTTGAGGAGGTCTGGGATCTATTTGAAGTGATTAATGAAAATTCAACTCAACAGGAATCTTTGTCGAGAGACATTGAGATTCCTGCTCGGTTGAACAATCAGCAAACCACCAAGGGAAAGATTTATGAGGTGAATGAATTGGAAAGGAAAATGGATAATTTGACCACTAAGTTTGATAGATTGATGGATTCATTTAAAAATCCAATGGTTGCAAGAATAGAGGAGGCATGCCTGATATGCCAATCCCCTACTCATTCACTTGATCAATGTCCAGCTGCACCACAGTTACCAGATTTAGTGGTGGAGCAAGCTCATGCTGCCCAATCATTTGGACAGATGCAGTCAAATGAATATGCATGGAGAGGGCACCCCAATTTAAGGTAGAGCCAGGGCAATTATCAATCACAACAGCAGTAGCAACCAAAGAACCAATTACCTTTCAAAACTGCTCAGCCTTATCAGCAGAATTTTTATATCAAGCCAAATTTTCAGCAGCCCATTCCACAACAACCTGTACAACAATCTGCTCCAGTTCAAACCCCTTCTAGATCCCCTTCTTTTGAAGATCAAGTTCTAAATTCACTCCAAAATTTAGGGTCTTTAACTCAGACTGTAAACTTTCACAGTTAGAGCATAAAGAAGATTGAAGAAACATTGGGTCAACTTTCAAATACTTTGGCCAAAAGAGAGGAAGGCAGGTTACCCAGCCAACCTTTGAACAATCCTAAAGGACAGTTCATGGTTGAAGAGGCTTCTGTTTCACATGAAGAAGTAAAAGCTATCACTACTTTGAGATGTGACAGCCCGAATTTTGGCACCCCAAAATTCATGCCATCAGCATGACCCTCTAGGCCGTGCCCTGGGTTCTTTACGATACATTGGTATATACAAGCCAAAACTGTAATTAGGGCGCACGTAGCTACTCTAAACAAGTTCTCATATATAAAAAAAAATCATGGTATTGAAAAGCAGTCCTTGTCCCATGCCAATTCATGGGCATAAGAACTTACCCAAACCATTGGTGATAACTGTTCATCCTAGACGTTTTATCAAAAGAAACGGTATTTAAATACATTCGAATAAAGAGGCTTGACATACCAAGCCGTACCTAATACTCTCAACTCACTCTCAAAGTATGCAGTGGGTTTCCTAGAAGAATTCCTCAGGAGGAGGTTCTGACTCTTCTGTGGGCACGAAATCCGAATCCCCTAGATCTGCGTCTCTAAAAGTCTCTGTTGCCGCTAGTCCTGGACCTGCGACGTATAGTCTAAGGGGAGTGAGCTACATCCTAGCTCCGTAGGGAAACAAAAAGAACATATAGATTAACCTTCACACATATGTCAGCAGTTTTAAAAGCATAAATTATCGAGTAACATTTATGGAAAATAGTTGAATAACTGGAATAAAAATAATGATTTCGACTGTCACTTTGCATGGTTTTGTTTAATCTCCTTGCTGGTTTAGTTGTGAATTTGGCCCAAATCTCTTAAATCTTAACTTAAGTAGTCCCTGAGCAATATAGCATCGAGCCCCGATGGAATACCCGCCATCGTCGTCTAACTAGACAGTTGTTATATGTATTCCCTGGGATTACTGCCCAAGCCCCTTTCTCATAGGTGGCGGGGTCTATTCTTAAATCTACATCCCTGGGATGTGCTATAAATGTACGGATTGGCCGCCGTATCGGTCACGGATATCCTGCCGTGTCAGTTGTGGGTATCCCGCCACGTCGGTGGGGTATTCTAATCAAACCTTAAATAATAAAAATATCGAATGTGCTCTACATATAGTTATTCACCGTGATTATGCTAATTATATTACATCAGGCCTCATCACATTACTTCCGTTTCACTGTTAGTTTTCATCTGCATCCCTGGGATGCCCCTGATTCCATTGCATCCTTCAGATGTTTACTTTATAATTTTTCGTCCCCTGGGGACCTCAAGACTATCACGTTTGAAACTCACCCACACACCCTTTTTCATAATGATCATGCAGTACTTGACTATTTAATTGAATTACACTACACATATGAATTGGTGAAATAATGAACATGTTTCAAGAATATTCCCTACCTCAACACAATCCAACGCGTTCCTTTCTCGCAGAAACTTATGCGCAACAACCCACGTTGAACCTACATTGTATGAGACACAGTTTTACTCAGAAGGTCCTTAGACCCCTTGAAAACACAGTCCTCATGAACCATACCCAAAAGAATTTAGAGAGCTGGAAGGAAGTCCTCGCGTGAGCGGTTATGTAGCCTCGCGCGAGCGAGCTCCTGACCTCACTCGAGCGGCCACTATTCATCGCTCGAGTGATTATTATTCATCGCTCGAGCAAGCACTATTCATCGCTCGAGCGAGCACTATTCATCGCTCGAGCGATTATTATTTGAGATATCTGGGATTTTAAGAGATGCCTCGCTCGAGCGAACCATTTTTTACCGCTCGAGCGAGCCACGAAACGGTGTATGTTCTCCATTCATTCGGAGATTATCCTCTTCCTCATGAGAAGATTAATAGTGTCTAAGATCATTCGACCCCTAGTTTAAACTCTACTAAAAATATTTGAAAACATTTAAATCATACCTTACTCGATGGTCCCCCTATTATTTGATCCAACTTCTTTCAATCGTGAGGCCCTTCAAGGTCCTCTATGGAAAGACTAAGAACCTCACCTCTTTTGTAAACCTTTTCCTCTAAACTCGCTCCTTTTTCTCTCTATTTGTCCTTCTTTCTATCTAGGTTGATTTAGATTACGTAGGAGAGACTCTCCTCCCCACTTTCACTTATATAGTGAAAGCTACAAAATATCACATATACACAGAAAGTGTGTATACGTAGTTTTAATTTGGTTTCCTTGTGAGACACTAATACTTGTGTATGAAGTGTGGTATTTTGCATGGTATGTGATGTGTATGGTTTTCAAAAATCTGGGGTTATGACATTCACTCCACCTTAAAAATTTTCGTCCTCGAAAATTGACGACCCACTAGAAAACAAAGAACATTATATCCAACACAAAAGAATTCATTCGTAACAACACACTCGACAAATCAAAATCGGATCATGCAGCATATGGTTCAAAGACCCCAGATCATACCTGCATGGGGAATTTTCTTTAATCTATACAAAATGAGAACACTCATATCGATCATCTTAATTATTTTAAAACTCTCTTAACGGTTATTTTCACAAGCAGAAGGGCACTATTCTACTCCAATTTATGCGAACCTGTACCAGGATTCAGTTACTATTATACAATCAAATATGTACACATTGTACCAATTAGACTCATTAAAATTTAAATTTATGCTTATCCACATTAAGTCACTCTTCATACCGGTCCAGGCATTGTCACGATTTTTTTTTTTCTTAACAAAATTTGTCACCAAAAAAATTTATAATGATTACATTGAAGATCACAAAACACAAAACAACAACCAATAAGAAAGAGGAGGACCTAGTCGTCACTCTGCTCATACTCTTCATCATCCTCCTCATCCTCCTCATCATCGTCATCGTCCTCATCATCCACATCCTCGACAACCACCCTGGCGGCAGTGGCACCCACCGTAGTGCTCCTCGTAGCAGGGCCCGAGCTAGATGTTCCAAAAATAGCACCCCTCATGGCACTAACGCGCTCCTTGTATGACTGCGGATACACATGGCCCATGAGGTCTATGAGTAGCGCCTCCTGGAACCTCTGATGCAGCCTGATCTCCCGCTCCTACTGGAGGATCTCTTGCATCATGTTGGCGTCGGTGGTAGGTAGGGGCTGTGAAGATGAAGTAGAGGGAGCAGTAGGTGTCGCCGGTGTTTGTTGTGTGGCTTGTCGGGAAATTTGGCGATCTCTCTTCTTGTTGATACTAGTTTGGAGGCTCTTTAAATTTCGACTTAAATCTTGGGCGAGGTATGGGATGATGTTGTCGGTGAGCGCGATTTCATTTGTTTTGATTTGAAACCCCTCCTTCCCATGTCGTGATTCAAGGAGTCGGGAGATCAAACGTGCATAGGGTAAACGGTTTATCGGTGGGGGAATAGCACCCCTTAGGTTTCTTTTGTGGGCATGCGCCATGCCCTTGATGACCACCATCGGAGCGCTAAACCACCTATTGTGGAAAGCGGAGTGTAGAGCCCGCAAAATCATCTCTCGACGCTCTTGGTCATGACCGGTCGGGTGTAGATTCTTCTTAAAAATAATATCTAGCAACCGCATGCGTGGCGGTAATTGTGAGCGGGTGATTGATTGCCCTGATGCGGTGGCGCCGCCGGTAATGTCGGCGATAATGGTAGGGAAACCTACGTTCCTTGAAAAAGGTGGTAGAGAAAGGGGGTTTGGTGTGTAGGTGTTGGGGTAATGCATGACGGAGGAGACATCGACACTGCCGAAAATCAGTTCCTTGCCGTCAATGGTGACGAGGATAGAGTCCTCAGTCGGATAGGTCTTTAGTGTTTGATAAAACAATTTGACGAGCCTCGGATACTACCGATCTCCAAAAGGGTTCAACAGTGGTCGTAAGACGTTGTTTGTAAGAAAATCCGAGGTCTATGGGTGGACGTCGGATCCCCAAAACAGGAGGGATGGATCTCCCATTCATTTTCAAAAACTTTCGATCCCCACCATTCAGTTAATTGTATTGGGGTAGGAGGTGTGGATGGTGTCTGTGGCGCTTGATTGCACGAGGATGGCGATTGGATCGCCGTCCGTTTCCTAGGTTGGGTGCTAGGGCCTTGGGATGTCATTCAGATAAAAGAAAATTTTCTAATTGAAAGAAAATAGAAAATTGTGAAGATTTCACCTTTTTGAAAGTTTTCAACGGATCGGATCGTTCGAAACCGACTTGAATCGGAAAAAAAAACTTGGAGGCAGAAGTAAAAGCCCTAACCCTCGCTCGGCTGGCTCTCGCGTGAAGATGAAATACGAAATAGAAGTTCGCTCCTATTTATATTCTGACCTCGCTCGAGCGGTTATAATTTCTCGCTCGAGCGGTCAAAATGCCTCGCTCGAGTGAGCAATAGCTATCGCTCAAGCGAGAGGAATTGTGATTTTATGTGGTTCGCTCGAGTGAACATAAGTGGTCGCTCGAGCGAGACCAGAAACATTTTTCTGGTACCCTTTTGCTTGTTTTCGGTTTCTAATCTCATTACTAGTTATATATATATATATATATAAAGTTCAACGAAAAGTTGGTTCTATCATTGCTTGGAGTCAATATATTAAAAAAAAAAATTTCAATCTTTCGAAAAATATATAGACTTCATACTACCCGTAATCACATATTCTCAATTTGAATAAAACTATTCAGTTGGCAATTTCGAACAATTTGGGATATTGTTCTCTAACATCTGCCTCACGTTCCCATGTTGCTTCTTCGACCGGATGGTTCTTCCATCGGACAAGTACTAAGGGAATAACTTTTGTTTGCAACACATGCTCCTTTCGATCTAAAATTTTCACCGGCTCTTCAATCATGGTCATATCCTCATGCATTTCAAATGATTGGCTCTCAGCACGTGATCAGGGTCATTGAGATATTTCCTGAGCATCGACACGTGGAACACGTTGTGCACTTGATCAAATAACGGTGGTAATCCAATGCGGTAAGCAACTTCCCCTACTCGACCTAGAACCTCAAATGGTCCGAGATAGCGGGGACTTATCTTCCCTCTCTTTCCAAATCTCATCACCCCCTTCATCGGTGATACTTTCACGAACACATGTTCACCTACCTTAAAGTCTACACTCGTCCGCTTGATGTCAGCATAGCTTTTTTGTCTGCTTTGAGCCGCCTTTAGTCTTCCCCTGATCATGCGGACAATAGCCGCGTTATCTTTAAGTAGCTCGGGTCCCAAAACAAATTTCTCGCCAATTTCCTCCCAATTGATTGGTGATTTGCATCGTCTTCCGTACAAGGCTTCATACGGTGCCATTCCGATGCTCGTCTGAAAGCTATTATTATATGCGAACTCAATCAATGGTAGGTGTTGATCCCACGATCCTTGTAATTCTAACATACATGCTCTAAGCGTGTCTTCAATGACTTGATTGACCCTTTCAGTCTGTCCGTCAGTTTGTGGGTGAAACGCCGTACTAAAATCTAGCCTAGTTCCCATTCCTTCTTGAAATTTCTTCCAAAACTTTGATGCATATAATGGGTCCCGGTCTGAAACAATGCTACTTGGAATCCCATGTAAACGGACGATCTCTTTCATATAGAGCTCTGCCAGTCTTCCCGCCGTGTACATCGTGTTGTAAGGCAAGAAGTGTGCTAACTTAGTCAATCGATCGACTACTACCCAAATGGCGTTATGCTTCCTTGCAGTTCGCGGTAGACCGACTATGAAATCCATGAAGATAGATTCCCACTTCCATTCCGGTATGGGTAGAGGCTGTAATGGGCCTGTGGGGTGTCTATGATCGATCTTCACTTGTTGGCACGTCAAATATCGTGACACGTACTCTGCTACATCTTGTTTCAAGCCTCTCCACCAGTAATTCTTTTTCAGATCTTGATACATCTTTGTGCTTCCCGGGTGGATAGCATAGCTTGACTTGTGAGATTCATCAAGAATAGTTCGCCACAAATCGACATTGTCTGGAATGCAAAGTCGCCCCTTGAATACTAAGGAACCATCCTCCTTGATTGAAAACTCAGATGTAATACCTTCAGTTACATCTTGACACATCTTCGTTAGAATTGGGTCTTTCATCTGTAGTTCTCGTATGTGTTCAAATATCACTGGTTTCACTGATATGTTGGCTAAGAAGGCTCCTATGGCTTGTGGCTGTATGTTTGCGCCACATAGCGCTAGATCCTTCAACAGTTTCCATCGATGTATACCCGAAATTAGATTAGAAAACTGAGCTGAACTTTTCCGACTCAAGGCGTCGGCCACTACGTTAGCTTTGCCTGGATGGTACTGTATGGAAAAGTCGTGGTCTTTGAGGAATTCCATCCACCTACGCTACCTCATATTTAGTTCCTTCTGTGTAAACAGATATCTGAGGCTCTTATGGTCAGTGAAAATTTCAAATGTTTTTCCGTATAAATAATGTTGCCATATCTTTAATGCGAATATGACTGCTGCTAGTTCCAGATCATGTGTTGGGTAGTTCTTTTCGTGCTCTTTCAACTGTCTTGAGCCGTAAGCTATTACCTTTTTATATTGATTTAGTACACAACCCAACCCGTTATACGAAGCATCACTATAGACTGCGAATCCTCCACTGCCCGATGGAATGGCTAACACTGGAGCTGAGGTGAGTCTCTTCTTGAGTTCTTGAAAACTCTTCTCACACACCTCACTCCACTCAAATCTTGAGTCCTTTCTTGTAAGCCTCGTAAGAGGTCCTGATATTTTTGAAAACCCCTCGACGAAACGTCGATAATAACCTGCCAGTCCGAGGAAACTTCGGAGGTCTATCACAATTTTTGGTTGCTCCCAGTTCACTACTGCCTCGATCTTAGCGGGATCTACTGTGACATCATGCTTTGAGACGACATGTCCCAAAAAGCTAACATCTTCTAGCCAAAACTCACATTTGCTGAGCTTGGTGTACAATTGGTGTTCACGCAAGGTTTGTAGAGCGACTCGTAAGTGTTCTTCATGTCCCGTCTTTGATTTTGAGTAAATCAGGATGTCATCAACAAACACTACAACGCAGGAGTCTAGGTGTGGTTTAAACACCTGATTCATCAAGTCCATAAACGACGCCGGTGCGTTCGTCAGTCCGAATGGCATCACTAAAAATTCATAGTGTCCATACCGTGTTCTAAATGCCATTTTCTGAATGTCCTCGGCCCTGACTCTTAACTGATGGTATCCAGATCTTAGATCGATCTTGGAAAAATGTTTTGCTCCCTGCAACTGATTGAACAAGTCATCTATTCTTGGCAACGAATATCGATTCTTCACAGTGACTTTGTTCAATTGACGGTAGTCAATGCACAACCGCATCGACCCATCTTTCTTTTTCATGAATAGAACTGGTGCTCCCCATGGAGACACGCTTGGTCTTATGAATCCTTTGTCCATGAGCTCTTGCAATTGTTCTTTCAACTCTTTCAACTCTGTAGGGGCCATCTTGTAAGGCGCCTTTGAAACAGGTTCTGTTCCTGGTGCTAAGTCGATAGCAAATTCCACTTCTCTTTCTGGAGGTAACCCTGGCAATTCTTCTGGAAATACATCTGGAAATTCTCGCACTACCGCTATCTCAGAGATAATATTCTTTTCTTCTTTATTTTCTTTCAGGAATGCCAAATAACCGCTACACCCCTTTCTGATTAAATGTTCTGCTCTGACTGCAGATATGAGTGGCACCTGTGTCGATCTCTCCCCTCGAAATCGAAACGATCTCCTCGTGTTAGGACGGAAAATAATAACTTTATCCTTGCAATCCACTGTTGCGCAGTGATGAGACAGCCAATCCATGCCAAGGATCACGTCGAATCCTTGCATGTACAACTATATTAAATTTACATCTAGTTCGTAGACAACGTGATCCCGAACGCTTACCACTATTGATTTGCAGACTAACTCTGTGTCCACTAATTCTCCTGTTGGGATAGACACTGATAACACAAAGTCCAGTGTCTCCGGAACAATCTTCATCTTCTTTGCAAATCTAGGGGTGATGAAGGAGTGGGTAGACCCTGGGTCTATCAGCACTCGTGCGTCATGTGCTACGTAGCACCCTTTCTCATAGACTTGTAACGTACCTATAATACATACATATACGTACATACCATATACTTTATTTAGAATTCTTCTAACGCGTAACAACGGTTATATACACTTGTCCTAATGAATGCACATTCTCTATCTATAATTGTATTGAAACCGAAATCCTTTATTTAAAAGAAATCTCACCTTGGATGATGTCGTGTACACTCCCTGCTTCTTGGGCGGTAACTGCGTAGGCTCTCCCTCGAACAACTAGCTTTCGTGATTGAATAGGTTGTGGCATGGAAGCTGGGGCCGTCTTTTCTTTAACTGTCTCAGGGCAATCTCTAATCATGTGGCCTATCTTGCCTCATTTGAAACAGCCTCGCATTCCCTGCCTACAATCCGCTGTTTTGTGGGACTTGACACACTTGTCACAAGTTTCCCTTGGTGTTGAAGTAGCTGCTCTCGAAAAACCTTGGGTAGCTGTAGCCCCACTGGAAATAGCAGGACCCTCATACCTCATTGGTCTCCTTGATGCCAGCAACGGAAAACTTTGATGAGTAGTTTGTTGTGCGGCTCTCCCATACCCTGTCTGGAACGATTGTCTTTGATTCGGTGCTACAAACCTCGGTTTCTTATGTACCGATTCATAGCTCCCCGTCCTGCTTGGATCAATGCTTCCTCTTCCCTGTTGTTCCCTCTGACGGTATCGGTTATTGTTTTCTTCTTCGACTACTAATGACCTACTCATTACTTCTCCATAGGTCTTCAGCTGGAAGGGCACAACCCCTCCTCGGATGTCCGACCTTAAACCTTGTTGGAACCTCTTCGCTTTCATCACATCTGAAACTACGTAGTCTGGGGCGAAGTAAGCCAGTCTCATGAATTCTACTTCGTACTCTCTCACGGTCATCCTTCCTTGCGCTAGTTGCAAAAATTGGGTCTCCATCTGATTCCTCACAACTTCAGGAAAATATTGCTTATTGAATTCTTCTACGAATTCGTCCCAAGTCCACGACATATCTGGAGTTTCTTGTGCTCTCATTCGCGAAACGGATTTCCACCAAGGTCCAGCTTCTCCATCTAGCATATATGCCGCCCAACGGACGCTCTCATCCTCTGTGCATGTCAGTACGCTAAACACCTTTTCCATTTCACCCAGCTAGTTTTTGGCTGCCATTATGTCTGCCTGTCCTAAATAGTTAGGAGGTCTCATCCTTCTGAACTCGATAAATGCTGAAGCCACTGGTGGTGTAGGTCCCACTGGAGGTGTAGGTGTTCATTGTGGTTCTGGGGCTGTATGTGCTGCCAAGGATGCTGCTTGCTGTGCCATGGCAGTTGCCATTGTCTCCATTGTGTGCATCATCCTCTGACGCTCTTCTCTTTCTTCATTTCTCTCCCTCACTCTATCTTGTTCCCTCTGATTTCGATCCTGTCGATCTAGATCTTGATCTTCTGCTTGATTTTGGTTTCCTCCTTGGCCACTGCCCTCGAGAATCTCCTTGTTTCCCAATGGTACCCTGTTTGTAGGTGAGACGAACCCATCTCTACTGCGTAAATTCCTATCATGACCACCCCTGGGTCGGCCTCTTCCTCTAGGAAACATAACGGTTTGCATGAGAATCCACAGTCTCGTTAGCAGAAGTCCCTATATTCTGACGAGATGATAGCCAAAACTAGAAAGAAACGGCTTTGATACCAACTGTGACAGCCCAAATTTCGGCACCCTGAAATTCGTGCCATCAGCACGACCCTCTAGGCCGTGCCCTGGGTTCTTTACGATACATTGGTATATACAAGCTAAAACTGTAATTAGGGCGCACGTAGCTACTCTAAACAAGTTCTCATATATAAAAAAAAATCATGGTATCGAAAAGCAGTCCTTATCCCATGCCAATTCATGGGCATAAGAACTTACCCAAACCATTGGTGATAACTGTTCATCCTAGATGTTTTATCAAAAGAAACGGTATTTAAATACATTCGAATAAAGAGGCTTGACATACCAAGCCGTACCTAATACTCTCAACTCACTCTCAAAGTATGCAGTGGGTTTCCAAGAAGAATTCCTCAGGAGGAGGTTCTGACTCTTCTTTGGGCACGAAATTCGAATCCCCTGGATTTGCGTCTCTAAAAGTCTCTGCTGCCGCTAGTCCTGGACCTGTGACGTATAGTCTAAGGGGGGTGAGCTACATCCTAGATCCGTAGGAAAACAAAAAGAACATATAGATTAACCTTCACACATATGTCAGCAGTTTTAAAAGCATAAATTATTGAGTAACATTTGTGGAAAACAGTTGAATAACTAGAATAAAAATAATGATTTCGACTGTCACTTTGCATGGTTTTGTTTAATCTCCTTGCTGGTTTAGTTGTGAATTTGGCCCAAATCTCTTAAATCTTAACTTAAGTAGTCCCCGAGCAATATAGCATCGAGCCCCGATGGAATACCCGCCATCGTCGTCTAACTAGACAGTTGTTATATGTATTCCCTGGGAATACTGCCCAAGCCCGTTTCTCATAGGTGGCGGGGTCTATTCTTAAATCTACATCCCTGGGATGTGCTATAAATGTACGGATTGGCCGCCGTACCGGTCACGGATATCCTGCCGAGTCAGTCGTGGGTATCCCGCCACGTCGGTGGGGTATTCTAATCAAACCTTAAATAATAAAAATATCGAATGTGCTCTACATATAGTTATTCACCGTGATTGTGCTAATTATATTACATCAGGCCTCATCACATTACTTTCGTTTCACTGTTAGTTTTCATCTGCATCCCTGGGATGCCCCTGATTCCATTGCATTCTTCAGATGTTTACTTTATAATTTTGCGTCCCCTGGGGACCTCAAGACTATCACGTTTGAAACTCACCCACACACCCTTTTTCATAATGATCATGCAGTACTTGACTATTTAATTGAATTACACTACACATATGAATTGATGGAATAATGCACATGTTTCAAGAATATTCCCTACCTCAACACAATCCGACGCGTTCCTTTCTCGCAGAAACTTATGCGCAACAACCCACGTTGAACCTACATTGTATGAGACACAGTTTTACTCAGAAGGTCCTTAGACCCCTTGAAAACACAGCCCTCATGAACCATACCCAAAAGAATTTAGAGAGCTGGAAGGAAGTCCTCGTGTGAGCGGTTATGTAGCCTCGCGTGAGCGAGCTCCTGACCTCGCTCGAGAGGCCACTATTCATCGCTTAAGCGAGCACTATTCATCGCTCGAGCGATTATTATTTGAGATATCTGGGATTTTAAGAGATGCCTCGCTTGAGCGAACCATTTTTTACTGCTCGAGCGAGCCACGAAACGGTGTATGTTCTCCATTCATTCGGAGATTATCCTCTTCCTCATGAGAAGATTAATAGTGTCTAAGATCATTCGACCCCTAGTTTAAACTCTACTAAAACTATTCGAAAACATTTAAATCATACCTTACTCGACGGTCCCCCTATTGTTTGATCCAACTTCTTTCAATCGTGAGGCCCTTCAAGGTCCTCTATGGAAAGACTAAGAACCTCACCTCTTTTGTAAACCTTTTCCTCTAAACTCTCTCCTTTTTCTCTCTATTTTTCCTTCTTTCTATCTAGGTTGATTTAGATTACGTAGGAGAGACTCTCCTCCCCACTTTCACTTATATAGTGAAAGCTACAAAATATCACATATACACAGAAAGTGTGTATACGTAGTTTTAATTTGGTTTCCTTGTGAGACACTAATACTTGCGTATGAAGTGTGGTATTTTGCAGGGCATGTGATGTGTATGGTTTTCAAAAATCTGGGGTTATGACATGAGAAGTGGAAGAGTTGTAAATAAAAATGTGGGTACTGAAAAGGAAGAAGAAAAAATTGAGGAAACTGCTAGAGATATGCAGCAGGAGCAGCATGATGTTAGCATTGGGGGTACTGATGTACCTCAGAAAAATCAAAAAAATGAAAAACAGAAAAATCAAAAATATTTTAATGATGTTTCTAAAGCTGTAAATGAAGGACTAGTTCCTCATTTGCCATTTCCCCATGCCATGAAATCTGCATCCCCTTTTGATAAAGGGAACACAAAAATAGATGAAATGATGGAGACTTTCAAGCAAGTCAAGATAAATCTACCTTTGCTTGATGCAATCAAACAGATCCCAGCATATGCAAAATTTTTGAAAGATATTTGCACTCACAAAAGACAATCTAGGATACAGTTATCCAAGAAGGTCTTTGTTGTGGAAAGAGTTAATCAGGTTTTGTCCATTACCACACGTCCTAAATTTCAAGATCCTGGAATCCCCACAATCCCTTGCATTATTAGGGAACATACCATTGAAAAGGCTTTATTAGATTTGGGTGCTAGTGTCAACCTGCTTCCATATTCTGTATATGAGAAACTAGGTTTGGGAGAGTTAAAACCCACTCATGTGGTGTTACAACTAGCAGACAGATTTGAAAGAAAGCCAGTTGGGATGATTGAGGATGTGTTGGTAGGAGTAGATAAGTTTTTCTATCCTGCTGATTTTCTGGTATTGGACATGGAACCTACAAAAAGCAAAACTTTCATCCCTGTCATTTTGGGGAGACCATTCCTGGCTACAGCCAATGATTGCATTCAGTGCAGGTCTGGTATTATGGAAGTCTCTTTTGGAAATATGAAGGTGAAGTTAAATATTTACAATGTAGTCACACAACCTCAATTCAGTTCTGAGGAGTGTTTTCTTGTTGATCTATTGGATGAACTACTAGAAGAGACTTTACCACAGTTTTTGCAGTATGAAGATTTAACCACAAATTTTAAAAATGTTTGGAGAAATGCCGTGGAAGAGATAGCTGGTGCCTCAAAGACTGAGGAGGTTAGAGCTGTGCAGGAAACTCATGAAAAAATAGCAAGGTTTTCTTCATGAAAACCTGCTATAAACTTCCTCTTCCACAAACAACCAAGGTACCTTTGTTACCTTCTTTACTCAGCCCACCTGATGTAGAGCTGAAACAGTTGCCAGAAAATATGAAATATGTGTTTTTAGGAGACTATAAAACATTGCTTGTGATTATTTCTTCCTCCCTCACTGAGGACCAGGAGGAAGAGCTGTTGATTGTATTGAAACAGCATAAGAGGGCAATTGGCTGGACTATTGCTGATTTAGGAGGAATCAGTCCAGCTGTTTGCATGCATAAAATTCATTTGGAAGAAGATGCAAAGCCTTCTAGAGAAATGCAAAGAAGGCTGAATCCTCATATGCAAGAAGTGGTCATGAAAGAGGTTGTTAAGTTGTTGGATGCAGGGGTCATTTACCCCATCTCAGATTCAGCTTGGGTGGCACCTACACAGGTGGTACCTAAGAAATTAGGAATTACTGTGCTAACGTCAGATTCTGGTAAGCTCATTTCAACTAGACAAACCACTGGTTGGCGGGTCTGTATTGATTACAGAAAGCTCAATACAATGACCAGAAAAGACCATTTCCCTCTTTCATTCATTGATCAAATTTTAGATAAGCTAGCAGGAAAAACTTATTATTGTTTTCTTGACGGTTACTCTGGTTACAACCAGATTCCTATGTATCCACAAGATCAGGAAAAGACTACATTCACTTGCCCCTTTGGCACTTTTGCCTATAGGAGGATGCCTTTTGGTCTTTGTAATGCCCCTGCTACCTTTCAAAGATGCATGTACTCCATTTTCTCTGATATGATTGACCAATTTATGGAGATTTTTATGGATGATTTTTCAATATATGGAGATAGTTTTGCCCAATGTTTACATCATCTCAGCCTGGTGTTACAGAGATGTGAAGAAACCAATCTAGTTTTGAGCTGGGGGAAGAGCCATTTCATGGTCACTCAAGGCATTGTCCCTGGTCATGTTGTCTCCTACAAAGGCATTGAGGTGGACAGAGCAAAAATTGATTTAATTGCACATTTGCCTCCTCCCAAAACTGTTAAACAAATAAGAAGTTTTCTAGGGCATGCTGGATTTTACAGAAGGTTCATTAAGGACTTCAGTAAAATATCCAAGCCTCTTTGCCATTTATTGTGCCTAGATGTTCCTTTTGTTTTCAATAATGAATGCCTGAAAGCATTTGAATTCTTAAAAAATTGTTTGATTTCAGCCCCAATACTACAGTCTCTAGATTATTCACTGCCTTTTGAGCTGATGTGTGATGCATCAGATTATGCTTTGGGAGCTGTTCTTGGACAGAGAAAGGATAAGCTACCACATGTCATAGCTTATGCCAGTAGATTAATGATTGATGCACAGCTCAATTACACAATAACTGAGAAAGAGCTGTTGGCAATTGTTTTTGCTTTGGAGAAATTCAGGTCATATATTTTGGGTTCACAAATTGTGGTGTTCACTGACCACTCAGCCTTGAAATACCTTCTGTCTAAGAAGGATACCAAACCAAGATTAATCAGGTGGATCCTCCTATTACAGGAGTTTGATTTACAGATTAAAGATAAAAAGGGTGTGGAAAATGTGGTGGTTGACCACTTGTCGAGAATTCTAACTACTGAGATTGATAGGCTGCCTATCAATGAATCTTTCCCTGATGAGCAACTTTTTGCTATCAGTACACGCCCCCCTTGGTTTGCAAATATAGTCAACTTTTTGGCTACTGGAAGAACTCCTCAACACTAGAATAAAATGGATAAAGATCTTTTCCTCTCAAAGGTTAAACATTTTATTTAGGAGGATCCTTATCTGTTCAAGATTTGTGCTGACCAAATAATTAGAAGATGTGTCCCTGAAAAAGACTTTTATAGCATACTTTCCATGTGCCATGAACAGGCCTGTGGAGGCCATTTTAGTGGAAACAAGACTGCTGCAAAGATTTTGCAATGTGGATTTTATTGGCCTACACTTTTCAAAGATGCATTGCAGCACTGTAAGTCATGTCAGAACTGCCAAAAATTGGGCAGTATTTCCAAGAGAAACTCAATGCCTTTATAGCCCATTTTGGTAGTTGAATTGTTTGATATTTGGGGGATAGATTTTATGGGTCCCTTTCCTCCTTCAAATGGTTGTAATTTCATCTTAGTAGCTGTGGATTATGTATCCAAATGGGTTGAAGCCACAGCTACTAAAACCACTGATCATAGAGTTGTCCTGAAATTTTTAAAAGACAACATTTTTTCCAGGTTTGGTTCCCCCAGAGCTATTATCAGTGATGGGGGAAGCCATTTTTGTAATAAGCGTTTTGAAAGTTTATTGAAAAAGTACTCTGTGACTCATAGAGTAGCTACTCCATATCATCCACAGACCAGTGGACAAGTGGAGATTTCCAATAGAGAAATCAAACATATTCTGGAAAAGACTGTGAAGAAGGACAGAAAGGATTGGTCTTTTAAACTGAATGATGCATTATGGGCATATAGGACAGCCTATAAAACCCCAATTGGCATGTCTCCATTCAGATTGGTCTATGGCAAAGCATGCCATTTACCAGTGGAGTTAGAATATAAGGCCTTTTGGGCTATTAAAACCTTGAACATGGATCTTACTACTGCTGGAAATCACAGGAAACTGCAGCTTGCTGAGTTGGAGGAGCTGAGAATGGATGCATACACCAATGCAAGATCTTACAAAGAAAAGGTTAAAGCTTTCTATGACAAAAATCTGCTGAGAAGAGAGTTCATAGCTGGCTCTAAGGTATGGCTATTTAACTCAAAACTTAAGTTTTTTCTTGGAAAGCTGAGATCCAGATGGGAAGGGCCATATACTGTCATTCATGCATCTCCTTCTGGGGCTGTTGAAATTTTGGACCCAAGTGATGGGAGAACCTTGAAAGTAAATGGTCAGAGGCTCAAACCATGCATTGAAAATACCCTGGAGCTTGTGCTGACCATCTACCATCAAGAGCCCCCACAAATCTGATATTAAACAACTGTATCATATGTATTTTACTCATGTTGTTTTGTAATTTTTGCATAGTTTCTTTCTCTCTGTTTTTAGTCATGTTTACATTCAATTCGAGAAGTTTATAATATGTGAAAAATGAATTCGCAAAGAAAAAAAAATTCATTTCGAAAAGTTCAATTTTCTATTCGAAAAGGATCTGGCCCTGTAACTAACTGCTCGAAAAGAATTACTTGCTTTTAGAATAGTTAGTTCTGAAGCTATTTGCTTTTCGAAATGTTGTTTCTGAAGCCATGTGCTTTTCGAATAAGTACTGATGCCATTCTCTTTTGAAAATTGGACTATTTTGAACTTTTCGAAAACTTCAAAGATACTTTGCGAAAATCATTTTAAGCATATTTAAACCCTTTCGAAGCAAGGGTTTCATATTCGAAAGCCCTCCCAGAACATCCTGTTTCACAGAAAACCCATTTTCTTTTGATCCCTGCGTGTTTTTAGAGTTCAGCTCCAATTTTCTTCATATTTGTTCGATGGATTAAGCGTGAGGAGAGGGACTTTTTGCTTCTTATTCTAGTGGATTTCATCAAGAGATCAACAAGTTCTGCTAATACCCTAGATTTTGGTATTTTTTTTTCTGTACATTGCCTCTGTTTGTGTTTTGCAAAGTTCAATTTGATATCAGCATTCATTGTGTGAGATTCAAACAAAACTTTAAGATGGGGAAAACTGAAAAATCATTGGCCGCAATGTTCCCACAGTCCTCTGCTAAGAAAGTTAGCAAACCCTCTACAAAAGGAAAAGCCAAAACCTCAGCCAAGAGAAAACCTTTGATGGATAAAGCTGATAGAATTGAGAAGGGGAAGAAGGTTAGACATGAGAAACCCTTCCCAGTAGCTGACCCTAGTCCTGAGCCTGAGCTTCCTTCTCTCCCTATACATTTGGTACTGCCAAACCCATTCATTGAAGCTCAGAAGCTGATCCCAGAGCTTATCGTGGATGAAACCTTTTTCTTAAACAAACCTGAATGTAAGCTATCCCTGTACTACATCAGGGATGCTTCATTGAGCAATATTCTAACCCCTCTTCCAGAGAAAATCTATCCAAGAATGGTGAGATTGTGGTACCAAAACATGGTCAAAGTGACTGAGAAGGATGCTGATGTCCCTACTCATATAATTTTCATTGATGATTGCGATTTAACTGTCACTTATGAAGACATTGGAAATGCTTTGGGGATCCCATTTCAACATGACCCGACTGGGCCCTTTGGTTTCCCCAGAGACAGCTTCTTTTAGGGAAATGGCTGCACATCTAACCAAAGGCATAGTTGGCAGTGGACAGTCCATCATGAGGAGAGACTTAGCACCTCAATTTTTGCTAATGGACTCCATTTTGAGGGGATCTTTTTATGTCACCGGGCACAGCCAGGAAAGAAGAACACCAATTTTGGAGGCCCTCTTTCATTTCTCTAAGGGGCAATTCTTTAATGCCCCTATGCTCATTTTTGAAGCCATGGCTGACATCAGTGCCAAGATGAAAAAGGAACAGAAAATAGCTGGCATACCATTTGGAAGGCTGATCACAGCCATGTTAAGGGCAAAATTCGACATTGATGAGGAAGAGCCATTCGAGATTATCTCCCCTCATGCATTTGGAAAAAGGGCTTGGACCACAAGCCAAACCATGTTAAATAAAATGAGGGAAGAAGTTGCACCAGCTCCTGCAGCTACCCTGGAACCTGCTACACTTGAACCAGCCCCTGCAGCTGCCCAAGAAGTTCCTATACCTGACCCTGAGGTGCCCAGCTCTTCCGCTGCACCCATTCCACTTGCAGCTGGTGTTGAACCAACTGTCACTATTGAGGTGCCCAGCTCTTGGGCACCCATTATTGAAGGGTCATCATCCTACCCACTTCACCGTCTCACCTATTCCAACTGCTCCATCACTCATACCCACCATCATCCCTAATTGCGACTCTCCTCTACACCAACCACCAATCACTCTTACACCACCAGTTTCCCCTACCAATGTCCCAAGTATGGCCACAGAGTTTGTGGAACAATCTCCTAGCACTCCCCTTATCCCAAGCTTCCCAGATTCACCAGCTTCTTCAAATCATACACCTGAAATCACTCATACCCCTGAACCTGAGATATTGACAACAGAGGCCTATTCATCATTGATGGGAGCTATCTTGGAGAACATTGAACTTGAATCTGCACCTCTACCTGACCCTCCTCATTTCACCCATGTGGCTACTTCCCCCTTCACAACCATCTCACCCATTGACCCTCAACAATCTACATCAATTTTACCAGTCCCTACTTTGCATACCACACCCCCACCTGACACAATTAACCAAATATTCACCTTTCTCCAATCCATCCAAACACAACTACAAGTCAACACAGGCAATCAGTCTGTAACAAATGCCCTTCTCCAAACCTTAGCCTCCACATCCTAAACAACCACCTTAGCCACTGTACCTGCTGTTGCTGAACATGCTACCCAAACAGACCCTGAGGTAGTTTTTGTAGATCCACCCATCCTCACCACTGCTGACAATGTTACTCAAACATAACTTGAGGTAGTACATTTTGAGTCCCCTTCAACTTTCCTCAATGTCTCTGATCAAGCTACTCAAACTGACCCTGAGGTCATACTTTTGGACTCCTCTTCTCCCACTGCTGGGATACCTTTGGTCCCCTACCACTCCATTCCCATTCCCAGATTTTCCACTCTCAAAAGGGCTATGGAAGAGAACCCTTATGTCTGTCGAGATGTCCTCAAGGGGTTAGCTGATCTGCAAGCTTACATTAGAACCCCTTATGAAGACTAGATTCAAAAATTGGAGTTGCTCATGAAATTTGAGAGAGAGAAGATGCAAGACCTACTGGGTCAAACTTTTCAGATGGTTAGGAGTGAACAGCACAAGGTCACCATGTTGCAAGCACAACTTGAATAGGAAAAATTGAGAGCTTCTAGACTTGAAATGTATATTGGCCTCACCAAAAAGATCAAATCTGAGGAATACACCGAGCTGCAAGGCACAATCCAGGAAAAGGCTAAATCGAGTTCAGACTCCAATACTGACTCAAGTTCTGACTCTAACAGTGATTCCAGTTCTGATCCCATTGAACCAACTTATGATACAGATTTTGACCCAAGTTATTCGAATACATTGTACATGTTTGTTTTGTGGGTCTGTCATATGTAATTCCTGCTTTCTTTTAACTTTTGTTAATTAAGTAATTACTGTGCATTTCTTTTCCTTCTTCTCTGCCATTATGATTTCTGTTTAATTGCTTTCTTTTCTTTGATTATGCACTTTGGACCAGTGAGGACACTACTCATCATAGGTTTGGGGGTGTAGCAGAATTACCAATAGTTTAGTTAAAATCAGTGCAGCTTATGATCACAGCAGAATTTTTGAAGATAAAGTAATTTCACACCTGTTGTTTTGAAAAATGAGGAAGTTAAAACTTCTTAAAATTGATTTTTAGTGTAATTCCAATACTTTCATGAAGTGAATGTCAGAAAATTATCAAAATAAAATTGATGTTTTAGTAAACCTAAAAAGAGAGAAAACAGTGATGATATACTTCAGAAATTTGATAGAAAACTACACCCAGTGAAACTTGGGCCTGAAATGTATTCTTTGGAGATATGAATTGGCAATTTTTTCTACTCTAGGGACTGTTTGAACCTGCTTACTATCACTAGAAGTTACACATATTCAAATTGAAATAACTTGACAGCTATCATGATATTAAAGACATGATGTAAGGCCTCCTTTTTGACAGCTTGAACTTCAAAAAGCCCCACCTTTTGAAACTACCTTTGATACACACCAGTTGAGCTTTATAAATCTAAGATTTCTTTGAAACCTCATAAACCAACCTAATCAACCTCATTTAGCCTAACCCTCACTTTGAGAATTCAGAAGGTAAAGGAAAGAAAGCTGAAGAAAGGAGAGTTGGGTAACAGTTTGGTAAAAGAAGAAGAAAAATAATTGAAGGCAATGATGTATCAACAAAAGAAATATGGCATTCCAGTCAATGTCCCTGAAAAAAAAAAAAAAAAAAAAGAAAAAAAAAAAAAGGAAAAGTCATTTCATTGGAAATTTGAAAAAGAAAGAGAAAAAGATGGCCACTTTGGCTTTGAAAATTCAAAGAAGAAGATGAAATTGTGCTGAAATGAAGAAGGTGTGTCTACCACCTCCTGACCTTGACTGACTTCTCAATTTGGAACTCCATTCCACCTCTTTATTCTTGATAAATTTCACCCATAAGCCACAATACCACCCAAGTCAAAGTCCTTACTGATCAATGATGGATTGAGCTGGCACATGGAGATAAGGATTTGTGTAATCTATGGTGAAAAGAGTAGTAGATTCAGAACTGAAAAATTATGCCTATGCTAATGCTTACAGTCCTATTTGAGGATTGTAACTGCTCTTGAGCTGTGTGAAATAGTATAACCCTCCTATTTGCATGATGAGTGAAAACCCTTGTGAGAGTTGAGTTTGAAATTAAATCATTTGGGGTAACATCAAAACTGATTTTTCAAATAGAAGGCAAGCTTTTCATTAATTTTTCCTGTAAAAACTTTTTGACACAAACTGAGTGAATGGTAAAAGGAATTACAGCAGAATTTTAGTTTTAAACTGATGTTTTCTTGAAGATCTTTTTACAGCTTGACTGATGCAAGTGTGAATAACCTGACTGGATAAAAGTCTGCTTTAACAGAACTGCATTGATATTAACTGATTTATTGGAGGAGTTTGTGGGTACCTTCACTGAAAACCCTCAGGAGACTTCACTCCTCCACTAGGGATCACCTAGGGGTTTAAAAGGCTTGTTGCATATGCTAAATGCAACTGTGTTCCCTACAAAAGTGGCCTTTTCATTCTGTTTTTAATGTTGTCTTTGCTCAGGGACTAGCAAAGCTTAGGTTTGGGGGTGTGTTGAGAACTGGAAAATACCATTTTCCACCCCTTAACTTGGGTCTTGATGGACCTTTGAGAGAACTAAATAAGTGTTTTAAGTGCTTATTTCACAGCTAACAATAAAGGCAGGCTTAACCCTGAAAGCAGCCTAAAAGTGCCAAAAAGATGAGAATTCCGGTGAAACTAATGGAAGAAAGAGAAGGGACAAACTCACTGGCTGGCAAGATGCATAAACCAAAGAGGACAAAGGCCTAATCTCAACCTGGAAGGAGGATTGGAAGCTATTCGAACAGCAGAAGGCAGTACAAATTGCTTTTCGAAAAGAACCTGAACTTTTCGAAAAGAACCTGAAATCTGCGAAAAGTACTAAAAGCTCCAGGTTTAGTTTTTGAAGAGAATCTGAACTCTCTGAAAGGATTTATGAACTTTTCGAAAAGAAGAGAACCCCTTACGAACAACACCAGACCTGTACGAAAATAGCTTCAGAAGCCACATAACTTTACGAAAAGTTCTCCAAACTGTGCGAAATGGTATTTTGAAGATTCCCAGCATCTACAAGGGTAATTCAGTAATCTCTGCATGTGCCTCAATGCATTTAAAAACCCAGGGACATTCCAGAAGATTCTGAGCACGAACCAAAGGCATATTCCACCCCATGTGAACACCCGAAAATGAGATTACTTGGCGGGAACTTCTAGAAGCTCTAACTGATTTTTGAATTACATAACAGAATTGATGCTTCTGTCACCTGATTGGCTGAACTAGATCAAGCAGTTCTGATTGGCCAAAATAGATCTGGATCCTTGCGCTCGACTCTTATTGGTAGATACAGATCCAACCAATTTTGATTGGTTGATACACATCTGAGCTAGACTTGGAGAAAACTATAAATAGATAAACCATTTGCCCAATTTGGGTATCCAGATTTTGAGTTTCATTTCTATTCCCCCATTTTCATTTCAGATAGCTTGTCTGAAACTCCTGTAATAGCCTAGCTTTTATTTGTAATTGAGATCTATGAGATAATTCTGTAATTCAAGAGAGAATTGTGTTCAAGACTACAAATCGAGAGTCGTTGTCGAGCTCTCAGAATTGTAATGGTGAATTTGAAAAGGTTGCTGTGAACCGTATGTTCTCAATTGGATTCGTGTTAAGGGTTCCCTGTGATCTCCTGATTGCACTAGACTCCTTTAGATTTACTGTTTTTCCAGCAATTTTCCTTAATTCATTACGCCTGTGAAAATTAACGTTTGTAACCTAACTTTTTCATAGCATTTGTAGTGATATTCTCATTCTGAATTGAGGGTCCAGATTAAAGACTATTGGATGGTCTGTGTCCATTAAAGTGGACAGACCATAGCCATAAGCTTAACTCTAATCCTTGACTTAGATTACTTTCTCTTACATCTGTGCTTGTAGCCAGATGAAGATTGGATCATATCTCATTTGATCTACATTTAGTCTCATTTTGCACCAAGTACTAAATCAAAGTTAGATATTATTTCTCCATTCTTATTAATTTACATCAAATCTCCCCAACTCGGATCTGGATCATTTAGTTTAATTTTTACTTTTATCATGTAGTTAATGTGACAAATTCAACCTCCCATCTTATGTGCTTTATAGATAGGATCAGAGGTCAGATCTAGTAGCTCAGATCTGAAGGTTTATCTTATATTTTAAATCAATTCCCTGTGGACGATCTTTTACTCACTTACATTTAAAACTTGCTACAATTGGCCCTGATCTTGCAGGCTAATTAAGTTCTCTCTGTGCTGATATTTTCTTATTCTTTTTAATTTTCCAAATTCAGTACAATTCATCATCTGTAAGTCTGTTTTTAAAACACAAATAAATCATGCACATTTAGAACAGCAACAGGTCTCCTTAGGTTTTGTGAGTTGCCTAGTGGATTTCCTAGTGGCTTTGGTGGTGGATTTGGAAGGTGCTTTGAAAAAGGTGGCCAAGGTGTCTTCTTGATCGGACATTGTATACTCAAACAATTGCAATTCACTCCCAATCACCCCACAGACCTTTGTTATCAATCAAAATAACCACACCAATTTGCAAATGAAATGTCAAAAACACAAAGTGGAGCAGAAGAGAGGCTTACCAGTAGAAACCTGGGGTTTCTCAGATCTTAAAATGCACATCACCAAACCAGCTCAGACTAGGAGCAAAGTGTAGCTTTTGATGAATTGAAGCAATGGGGAAACTAGCCAGGAAGTTGTTATAACAGCCAATGAGATAGAGAGAAAAAACACAATAGAAAAATTGCTAGAGCAAACTTAAAGTGCAAAGAGAAGCTATCGAATGGGAAAAAATGGAGTTGTTGTTAGGTTTAAAGCAGTGGGAAACGACTTTCGACAAGATTGGGGCAAGGTGTCGACAGGTTGAGGCAACCTGTCGAAGAGTAGAAAGTCACTGATCCTCACGAGAGGTTCACGCAATCCTGTCGACAGATTCAAGTGGACAACAACAATCATTATGAGAGGTTCATAGAACCTCTCGATAGGTTCTTTGAACTCAATATGTAATCCTCTCGACAGGTTCTAGACTCCAGAAAATTTTCTTCAAGGGGTTCACAGAACCTTTCGATAGGTACCCTGAACTTGTTGAGAATTCAGCCAAAAATCTTCAAAACCTGTCGAAATACTTTTGGATCCTATCGACAACCATTTTTACACTTTCAGAACCTGTCGAGAATTAATTCACACCTCTCGACAGCTTTTAGATCTTGTCGAAAAGCAAACTGGAAACTCTCAGAACCTGTCGAGATGTTCATAAAACCTATCGACAGGTTATACTGCAGTTTAAATAGGCTTGTAATCAATTCCCAGTTCATTTCCCAACAGATTTGACACTCAAACTCAGGTCATGTCACAAATTTGACTCATTATCCTACCTAAGGTACAAACATACATAGCAAAAAAAAAATCATGTATAATGCCAAACAAAAATGAAACAAAAGAAACAGAAGTAACCAATCACATGAGTTATCATACATAGTATATATTGTGGAAACTCAGCCATGTTATGGAGGTTCATGATAGTGAATGGTCAGTACAGGCTCTACCACATTTTCAACAACAAGCTTGAGCCTTTGCCCATTCACTTTCATGGTCCTTCCATCTTTTGGATCCTTGATTTCCATAGCTCCAGATGGAAATACATGCTCAACTATGTAAGGTCCCTCCCCTCTGGATCTCAACTTACTTGGGAAAATTTTTAATTTAGAGTTGAACAGCCATACCTTGTTGCCAGCTATGAACTCTTTCCTCAGCAGATGCTTGTCATAGAAATCCTTAGTTTTCTCCTTGTAGATCCTAGCATTTAAATATGCCTCCAACCTCAGTTCTTCCAGCTCTGACAGCTGGAGTTTCCTATGCATGCCAATAGATTTTAAGTCAGTATTCAATGCTTTAACAACCTAATAAGCTTTGTGCTCAAGCTCTACTGGTAAATGGCATGCCTTGCCATATACCAGCCTGAAGGGAGACATGCCTATTGGCTTATAGGCAGTCTTATAAGCCCACAGAGCATCAGGTAACTTTAAGAACTAGTCCTTCCTATCCACTCTCACTGTTGTCTCCAAAATGTGTTGGATTTCCCTATTAGAAATTTTTACCTACCCACTGGTTTATGGGTGGTATGGGGCGGCAACTTTGTGTGTCACAAAGTTCTTTCTAAGTAGGTTCTCAAACTGTCTATTACAAAAGTGGCTCCCCCCATCACTAATGATATCTCTGGGGGTGCCAAACCTGGAGAAAATGTTATCCTTCAAAAAGTTGAGGACAACCTTGTGATCATTTGTTCTTGTAGCTATGGCCTCAACCCATTTGGACACGTAGTGCACAGCTACAAGGATGTAATTGTATCCAAAGGAAGGAGGGAAAGGACCCATGAAGTCTATCCCCCAAATATCAAAAAGTTCAATCACAAGTATTGGTTGTAAAGGCATAGAGTTTCGTTGGGAGATACTTCCCATCTTTTGGCATCTTTCACAAGTTTTACAATGAAGCCATGCATCCTTAAAGAGAGTGGGCCAGTAGAATCCACTTTGGAGTACCTTGGCAGAAGTTTTCTTTCCACTGAAGTGGCCTCCACAAGCCTGTTCATGACACATAGTTAGCACATTGTGGAATTCCTCATCAGGGACACATCTCCTCACCACTTGGTCTGCACAATGCTTGAATAGGTATGGATCTTCCCACATTTAATGTCTGATCTGTGAAAATAATAGATCCTTGTCCATTTTGTTCTAATGTGGGGGGATCTTCACTACTACCAAGTAATTCACAATATTTGCAAACCAAGGTGTAGAGGTGTTGATAAAAAATAGTTGTTCATCCGGAAAGGAGTCATTAATAGGTAGTCCATCAAATTCCTCTGCTAGGATCCTAGAAAAGTGGTCTGCAACCACATTTTCAACCCCTTTTTTTATCTTTGATCTCAATATCAAACTCCTGTAATAGGAGGATCCATTTGATCAATCTAGGCTTTGCATCCTTTTTTGACAAAAGGTATTTTAGGGCTAAGTGGTCTGTGAAATCCACTATCTTGGATCCCAGCACATAAGACCTGAACTTATCTAAAGCAAAAATAATTGCCAATAGTTCCTTCTCAATTGTGGTGTAATTTAACTGAGCATCAATCATGATTTTGTTGGCATATGCAATCACACAAGGGGCCTTATCCTTCCTTTGTCCTAAGATTGCACCAATTGCAAAGTTTAATGCATCACACATCAACTCAAAAAGATAGGTGCTTGAAGGATAGGTGCAGAGGTTAGGCAACTTTTCAATAGCTCAAAGGCCTTAAGGCATTCATCATTGAAATCAACAGGTGGCAAAGATATTTTGAGATTTTGATGAAATCTATGATAAATCGCCTATAGAAGCCAGCAAGCCCTAAGAATGATCTAAAGAGGTTTTGAGATTTTGTTGAAATCTTTGATAAATCGCCTATAGAAGCCAGCATGCCCCAAGAATGATCTAACTTGTTTCACAGTTTTTGGTGGGGGTAAATGTGCAATCAGATCTATTTTAGTGCAGTCTACCTCAATGCCTATGTGAGAAATCACATGGCCAAGGACAATGCCATGAGTGACCATAAAATGGCTCTTTTCCCAACTAAAAATCAAATTAGTTTCCTCACATCTCTGTAGCACAAGGTTGAGATGGTGTAGACATTGGCTAAAACTATCCCCAAAAATAGAGAAATCACCCATGAAAATCTCTAGAAACTGCTCAATCATGTCAGAAAATATATCATACATGCACCTTTATAAAGTTATAGGTGCATTACACAATCCAAATGGCATCCTTCTATAGGAAAAGGTGCCAAATGGGCATGTGAAAGTTGTCTTTTCTTGGTATGGAAGAGACATCAAAACAGATTTTCAAGTAAGATACCTTGTTGCTGGCCACACATAAGAAGTTAAGACTTTCACCTCTTGAACCATGGGTGTGGGGGCCTTCTCTTCCACAATCTCACTCCACACATTCTAAAAAATATCATCAAAATCATCACAAGAATCATCATAAAAATCATTACAATACAACAGCATGGGCAAAGTCTCTTCCACAAGCTCATCTAATACATCAATTGAAAAACAATCCTCACCATTCAAGTGAGGCTGATTTGCTGTATTGTAAACATTCAATTTAACTTTCATGTTGCCAAAAGACACCTCCATTACTCCTGATCTACACTGAATACAAGCATTGGTAGTGGCCAAGAAAGGTCTGCCCAAAATCACAGGAATAGAGGTGGTGCACTTGCTTGACTCCATGTCAAGAACAAGAAAATCTGCTGGATAGAAAAATTTATCAACTCCAACTAAAACATCCTCTATCATTCCCACAGGCCTCCTTTAAGATCTGTTTGCTAGTTGTAGCACCACATGTGTGGGCTTCAATTCTCCCAAACCTAACTTCTCATAAACAAAATATGGAAGTAGGTTACTAGCTCCCAGATCCAATAAGGCCTTCTCAATAGTATGATCCCCAATGATCCAGGGGATTGTGGGAACTCCAGGGTCTTGAAGCTTGGTTGGAGTTGTAATAGACAACACTTAGTTCACTTTCTCAGCATAAAAGACTTTCTTGGATAAGTGTATCCTAGACTGTCTTTTGTGGGTGCATAATTCTTTTAAAATTTTTTCATAGGCTGGAACTTGCTTGATGGCATCAAGTAAAGGTAAGTTGATCTTTACTTGTTTGAAAGTTTCTATCATCTCCTCAACCTTAGTATTCCCCTTGTCAAAAGGAGAAGCTGCTTTCAATGCATTAGGAAATGGCAAATGGGGAACTGTCCTCCCATTTGCAGCCTTAGCAAGTTTATCAGATTTTTCTATGTTTTTGTTTTCAATTTTCTGTTGGGGCACATTATCACCCCCCTTATTTTTATATGCTGCTCTTGTTGCATATTTTCATGGGTTATTTCTTCATTTTCTTCACTTGACTCATCAGGCTCCTCAATACCAACTTGGTTATCCACCAGCCTCCCACTCCTCAAGGTGGTGACAAATTTTACTTCTTCATGGGAAGGAGTCTCCTCAACAATGTATTGCCCCTTTGGATTGTTCATGGGCTGACTGGGCAGTCTCCCCTCCTCTCTCCTAGTCAAATAATTGGATAGCTGACCAAGGTGGTCCTCTATCTTCTTGATGCTTTGATTGTGGGAGTTAACAATTTGAGATAAAGGGCCCAAATTCTGCAGTGAAGGCAGAACTTGCTCTTCAAATGTGAGGGACCTAGAGGGTGCTGGGATTGGTGCATTTTGATGCACAGGTTGAACCATTGGCTGGGCCATAGGTTGTTGGTATTGGAGCCTTGGAAATAATTCTGTTGGTATGGCTGGGCATTCCTATAAGGCATGGATTGCTGTGGCTGCTGCTAATTTTAAAAGTTATCTTATCTCCACCTCAAGTTAGGATAGTTTTTTCAATGATAGCCAACAGTAGGCTATTGTCCATAGGACTGAGCAACATTCATATGTTCTATCACAAAGTCTGAAAATTAGGCAGCTGAGGGACATTCCTCAAGAGAGTGAGTGGGGGACTAACATATGACACATGCCTCCTCCACTTTAGCAGCCATTGGAGGCTGCAGTGCTCCCATGAGCTTGTCAAACTTTTGGGTCAAGCTGTCCACTTTCCTCTCCAAATCATTATGTCCACTCACTTCATACATTTTCCCTCTGGTAATATTTTCTCTCACCAATCTAGGGGTCTCAACATCTCTTGCCCAGGTTTCCCTTTGCATGAAGTTTTCACTGATGATATCAAATAACTCCCAAGCCTCATCAGCTATCTTGTGGAGGTATGTACCACCACAAGAGGCATCAACCATATCCCTGCTTTTGGGATCAATTCCTTGATAGAAACTTTGGACAAGTGGTCATTCAAGAATTTGATGATGGGGACATTGCTTCAAGAGTTCTTTAAATCTTTCCCAGGCTTGGTGAAAGTCTTCAGTTAAGGCTTGAGCAAATGAGATAATGCTCTTCCTCAGCTGACTTGTTTTGGACATGGGGAAAAACTTGACCAAAAACTGACATTGAAGATCAATCCAGGACTGAATACTATTGGTTGGGAGCATTGACAACCAAGTTTTGCCTCTATCCTTTAGTGAAAAAGGAAAGAGTTTAAACCTGGTTGCTTCTTCCCCCAAACCTACAATATTAAAGGTAGAGCACAATCCTAAAAATTCATTAATATGCTTGTATGGGTCTTCTTTGCTCAGGCTATGGTATGAAGGTAATATCTGTATGATAGAAGACTTGATCTCATAGTTCCCTTGGACAGCAGGGAATTAAATACAGAAGGGAGAATTGTAAACCCCTAGTGCATTGAATTCCTTTAAAGTCCTAGGTTGTTCATCCATTACAGTAATTTCAAAATCAACTAAAGGTGTGTGTATGGTTTGCTTAGGTCTAAGAAGTCTTTTAACTTCAAGATCTAAGGGAGAAATCTCAGGATTAAGAGATCTCCTCCCAAGCATAGACACAGCAGAAACCAAATTCAAAGCAGAAAATTATAGCACAAAATTCAATCAAAACAATCACAAAATATACAACTAATGCTGCAGATCTACAAAACTATAGATCTAGAAATGTAAATAGAGTTAGAAAATACAAACTTAAGCAAAGCTTACTCCTCCGATTGGTACAATGCTCTTTTCAACACCACAGATCCATATCTGAAATAAACAATTAAACTACAAAACACTACAACAGTAATTAGTCAAACACTTAACAGTCAATTAAAAATCTAATTCTAAAAATAAGAATAACTTAGATCTACCAAGTTAAAAACATAGCTCCCCGACAGCAGTGCCAAAAACTTATTGTGCGGCCTACCTTATAATTATTAAATGGATAAAAATAGCAGATTAACTACACGAACTACAGCAAGGTTGAACTAAGGGAGCTGCCAGTCCTGTAAGAACCACGGTTGTTGTAGTAAGTTTTAAAAGGTAAGTAAGGGTATGTCCACAGGGAGATGTTGTTCAACTATAGTAAATCTCTAGATCTATGATAGATCTGGCACTCTATCCTAATTTAAACTAGACTAAAGCAAGAAAGAGGAGAGGTTCTAGGTTTTTATCACTTTTACTACAAACTACAAAAGTTAAATGTAATTGATCCAGATCTAATCAAACATAGAGATAAGGGGAGACATAGGAAAGATGAAAATTCAAAAGGTGGAGAACAGCAGCTAGGGGTCTTGGTCTCTTATTGAAAATTAAAGGAATCAAAAGCAGTATAGAGGACTGATTTGTAATAATCCTCTTTTCTGGCTCCAAGCTACCCAAGTTCCCCCGACAGAGGTGAGTTATAAGAATCCAACCTCCACTAATGGATCAAAGCAATCCTAAGGTTAGGATCTGCCCTTCTACTAGATACAATCCTAAGGTTATGATCTGCCTTTCTACTAGATATAGTTCATCCCCGAGATCGCTCCAATCTATTGATCTTGATTGGAACAGGTAAACCATTGCAGATGCTGTAGATGTAAGGCTACCAGCTCCCCATTTCTGCCTGGCATCCACAGGAGTATCTAATCTAGGGAAATCAAATATGAAGAAGTGAAATATAGATTAGAATCACCTTTAAAAACCAAAATTATATTACAAGCTTATGATACTATTGTGCCCAGATCTACAATTTGTGTAATAAACAATCTCCTACAAGCCTTTGAATCTCTCAATTTATAGCTCAAGACCTCACCCTAACTACTGAAAAGAGTTTATCAACTCATGATTGGCTTAAGAGAGAATGGGAGAAGAAGGAAGAAGGAGGGAGAATTTGGAGGGAAAAATAGATCTTGCACTAAGCTCTGGTTCTCTCAAATTCTGGATGGTTCTTCTATAAAATCTCTCTCCTATTTATACCTTCTCCCTCCATCTCAAATCCGTTTCAGCCAATCAGAGCCCAAGAGAATAATTCTGTTATTCTAGGCTGCTGATGTGGCTGATTTCTCTTATAGAAGCTCTTCTCCCATTGGTTCACAATTGGAAAATATACATAAAACAGTTAGGATTTTCAATCGTGCATAGTTGAATGCTAAAAATACCCCCAGGGGTCGTTAACATGCTTTGAAACTCATGCATAAAATTCTGGCATTGGCAGTTGCTGAAAAAATGTGCTGAGAAGTTGCCAGTTTGAGTGTTGAGAGGTTCAGGGATCCTCTCGACAGGTTATGAATTTGCATTGTGTTCACATCGACAGGTTGTAGTGGTTGTCGACAGCTTTGTAGACTTCTTGAGAGGTTTGAAGTCTTCTCGACAGGATGAGTGTCACTCGTCGATAGGATTAGAATAGCTCTCGATATGTTCAGCTTGACTAGTCGATGGGATTGGAGAGTATTCTCACCCTCTATCTAGTTTCGCATTATCCTCTCAACAGGTTATAGAAAATCTTGTCGACATCTTTTTGAAGTTCCTATTTGAGCTTTTTACAGGTTGCCTGAACCTCGCGAGGATGAGCGTCATTTCGCTTCAGGTGGGTTGTCGACAGGTTGTCTTGGATTGTTCGACAGGTTTAGCTGAACCTCTCGAGATGTAACTTAGAACCTCTCAACTTCCCCTGCATGTCCAGGTATCCTCTCGACAGGATCCACAACTGCATCTCCAACCTCTCGATAGGTAACTGGATCCTCACGAGATGTTCACAATTCCAACTCATTACCTCTCGACAGGTTGAGCTAGACTTCTAGATCCTCACGACAGCTTAATGGCAGCTCTCAATACTTAGCTTTCGAGCATCAGAACCTCTCGACAACTAGACTTAACCTCTCGATAGGTTCTACCTTGTGCTTCCATAGCTGGCACATATCTTGGGTGTGTTGGACTTCATTTGTTCAACACTCAGCAGCATCTTAGTAGGTTCAATCTTTATTCCTTGCAGTTGGACTTGGTCCCAGGCATTTCCAGTTGGGTCCATGACCTTCTCATGAATCTCTAAGGCTCTTGTGGACTGCTTGATTGGATGGCCTTTGGGCTGAAAGGTCACCTATTGAGCAGCGAATTGCTTCTTTGGATCTTTTAAGTGAATATTTGTACTAAGCCTATAATTCATTGCTTATCTACAAAATACACTTAACACACATTATTAGTCAGCTCAAGGGTCCACCAATGGTCAGGTTAGGAGGTGAAAAATGGTATTTTTCACTACTCAACAGATAGGACAAACATATTGTCATTTACTCAATCCTCAACTGAAGATTTTTATGAGGCATGGGAGTGATTTCAAGAAATGTGAAAACAATGCCCTCAACACCAAATTCTACAGTGGCAACTTGTGCAAGTCTTTTACCAAGGAATTAATCCCAAAAGTAGAGACATGGTGGATGCCTCATGTGGGGCTAGTTACCTCCACAAGACAGCTGATGAAGCATGGGAGTTGTTTAACATTATTGGTGAGAATTCCATGCAGCAGGAGTCACTGTCTCGTAATGATAGCCATGTTGGTGCGCGCTTTTTTCTGGGTTCCTTTCGGTCCCCAGAATCAGTGGCCCAATTCAATCCTGAGTGGACTCTGGCAATGTTGGTGATGGAGTAATAAATTAGAAAATATTAAATGTTGAGAACAAAGAAGCGAATTCTAAATGAAGAATACTTGAAAAGATGCGATAGCCAGCTGCAGATATTTATCGGCACTGCAACATGTCACTGATCACTTTTTAAAGGGGGAGCGGGGGACTTGCAGGTTGAACTCCTTTACTGAATCGTCCACCGACGAACATCAGCAGCTGTGGGTTGCTTTTAGTCTAACTAGTTTGGTTTTCCTATTCTTACTGGGATTTTATTTAACATGGTCTCCTAATCCTATTAGGAGTCTAATTGATTTCAATATCTTAATCCTATTAGGAATCTAATTAATTAAGTCTCCAAATCCTAGTAGAAGTCTGATTACTTTAAATATCCTAATTTTAATTAGAAATCAAATTAATTAGAAAAAAGGGTTTTGGGCCCGCTATGCTAAAGAGGATTGGCCCCGTTCCCGGGTACCCTTAGTAAGCTCCCTTGGGCAAATCGGGTGGCTAAAATTGAGAGAGACTGAATTTGAATTATAAAGTAGTATTTTTTGTGAAAGCTTGATGATTAGTATTTAAGGGTAAAAATTTTAGGGCTAAAAAAGAATTAAGAACTGAAACTATAAAGCAAATTTTAGGATTTAGAATTATGAGAAATTAAGACTAAAGCTAAAATCTAAGGACCAAAATTGGGATCGAAATTAGGAAAATTTGGATCGTGAAATTACGGACCAATTCTAAAACTTAAGAACTAGGACCTAAAAATTTTAAAAAAGACTGGTTCTAGAACCTAAGGATTAGAATCAGAAATTAATAATAGGACTGGAGATTGGGAATGCAGAACAAAATTAAGGTTTAGAGTCAGGGATTAGACAATCTGATTAAAGACTGGTCCTAGGTTCAGAGAATCAGAACCAGATATTAAGAATTACGGTCTAAAAAAAAGGGGTGCTACAGTCTAAGACTAAAAATTAGAACTAATATTAAAACCTAAGTTTTAAATCTAAGAAATAAAGACTAGGACTAGAGATTAGAAAGTAAAACCTAGGACTAGAAATCAGAGCCTAAGATCTAAAACCAGAAATTAAAACTAGAAAGTAAATTATAGCTATAGCCTGGGCTACAGAGAGAAATCTCGGAATCCTAAGCTTGGAGACGAAGAACTCGAAACTCGAATCTCAAAGTTGTGGAGGCCAGAGTTTGGGTCGTAATGGAAAGGTCTCTTTATAGGTATTTTACTAATTAAATGCCCTGTTTTAGGTGTTTAACTGAATTGCGTGCCGGTTTCCAGGTGCTTAATCTCTTTGAGTCGGTCATCGACTTAGTGAGCGACCGGTTGACTTGCTCAGTGAGTTTCCTAGCTCTAACAATGTTAGGACTAAATGCGCGCTTGGCGTGGAGTGCGTAATCCGATTAAGCGTCTCATTTGAAGAGCTCGATCGAAGAAGCCTAAGGATCAAGGATCGGGCGTAGGCCAATTACGCGACGATGGTGGGGCGCTCAATCCGATAGCGCGTCTCATGTCAGGTGCGTGATCGAGTCTCGAGGTGGTCTGGGAAAAGAAAGCTGGTTTGAAAAGGGGACTGCTTGCACGCTTATGGTTCTGCATGTAATCGAATTGTGCGCATGGTTTTGGGCACATAATTCGGGGTTGTTTGGGTCCGGGTCCTGTATGAAATGCGAGCCTATTGTTTCAGCCTACATTCTGACTATATACTATTGTTTCAATATATAGTCTCCCTACATTGGGACTTGAGCCAGAGAGCTATTGTTTCAGCCTGTGTTCAGCCATGTACTATTATTTCAGTGCATGGTTCCCAAGTTAGGGTAATGGGGTTTGAAATGTCAGACTATTATTTCAATCTGTATTTTGACTATATACTATTATTTCAGTATTTAGTCTCTCTACGTTGGGATCTGAGCCACAGAGCTATTGTTTCGGCCTATGTCCATCCATGCACTATTATTTTAGTGCATGGTTCTCAAGTTAGGGTTATGGGGCCTGAGCCACAGAGCTATTGTTTCAGCCTGTGTCTAGCCATGTACTATTGTTTCAGTGCATGGTTCCCATGTTAGGGTTATGAGGTCAAAGGTTGATCGAACAAATTTGTATATTTCGAGAGGGCAAAACGGGGGTGTCTACAGATGCCCCTCTTCTGCGTGCTCTTGTGAAGTAAGAACGCGTCAAAGAAATAGACACCCCTCATTCAAGGTGTCTTCTCGCTTCTCTTGGAAAATCACAATTGTGAACTGAGGATGTTGACATGACATCCTTGGTTTTCTTATCTATCAGTACAAGCTAAAATGGAGCATTCGGGGGCCCAATGGTAGCTGTTGAAAGGCATGTTCCATGGTGGATGCCCCCAGGAGTGATCCCGTCGCGTATCGCGACCTGCTGTCATAGATAGTCGATGGGGGAAGTCAGTGTATCCTATTCCACGGGTGCAAGGGGCATCCCATCGTGTAGCACGACTTGCTGCGAGTGACAGTCAAATGGAAAGGAGAAACACCATATCCTAATCTGTGGGTGCTAGGGGCATCCCGCCGCATGTCGCGACCTATTGCAAGGGGCAGTCAAACAGAGGGGTATGACGCAGTCGAGGTACCGGGGGGCATCATACAAATGTCCATAAATAAGGTCCAGGGACCAATAATAATACAATGCAATATAATGTCAAAGGCTGTTATAAGTCATGTTAGGCCGGGCGCGTTATTACTCACACCAATGTGCATCAGGCGTTCCTTTTCCGATAGGCGTTTGTAGGTTCTTAGATTAAATATACTCATTGTTTGGTTTCCCAGGGGAATGGCTGGTTTGGGCTGGTAATTGGGCTGGTAAAGTCCCTTCGTTTATTATTTTTTTGGTTTCTTTTTCATTTTTTGGCTTTGGGAATAAGAGATTTTTTTAGTTTTGGAATCAGATTTTTGGTTTTGGAATAAGTAGTAAGAGTTTTTTTTTTGTTGTTTCTTCTTTTTTTTTTTTTAGAAATAAAAGATTTTTGGTTCGAGAGTAAGTAAGGGGTTTTGAATATTTGAAATTTTAGGGAATTTAACTTAAGATCAATTCGATGGTAAATCGGTGGAAAGCATGGCTTCCGAGACGTCGCTGAGTAGATCCATCAGTACGGGATTTGTGGACCTGATCATTTATGTGGTTGTCAAGATGACACTTGGCATGTCGGATACTCCATCTAACCTTCTTAGCGAATACTGATGATCATCTCTTATGGGAGGACTATAGTGATTCGTGAGTCGAGAGAGATGGGTTTTGGAAAACATTTAATCATAGCTAATTGTATTTATGAGAAAAATCGAGTAATTGAAAAGTGGATAGTACTTACCTGAGGGTGATACTTACTTGGATTGTGCGTATCTTGTGCGGTCTGGTGGTGTCGTAGTGTCATGATGGGACTTTGGAGGTTTTTCCTTTCTTCAGGTCTGCTGTGGCAGAGCTTGGCGGTTGTGATGTAATGTCTTGGAGAAATGATGTCGCGATGGGACTTGGGGATTCTCCCTTTCTTTGGTTGCATGCTGGGTGAGCCCTGGTGGGACGGAGGATCAATTCGGGAGAGAACTCTTTGCTTTAGCGATGGGACACGATCGAGCTTTCCCTCTTTTTTGTCGTATGGCGTGGCAGGTGTTGTCGAAGCTTTTTTAGGGTAGTGATGTTTGCGTTAGGATGATGGCCAAACATAGTTAGCGATGGGGCGCTGATAGAATATTTGGGCGATAGGTGTGTCTTATTTCTTTCTTTGGCAGATCTTGAGTTATAAAAAATCACGTTGTGATTGCGTCGTGATTGGCTTAGTTTTTTTTTTGGTGGTGTGCCTTTGGCTTTTCACGATGGGACATGAGGGCATGGCTAATTTATTGCGATGGGACTGGATATTGAGGTGGTGTCATGTGTGTGCATCCTGTCATGGTGGGGTGTGCATGACAGGGCTTCCCCTCTCTCCTTTCTCTCTAAACAACCTGTGAGGCTACGCGATGGGACAAGAGAGTTTTGATCAAGGTGAGGTAGAAAGATGTGAAGGTATAACTTTTTCCAAAGTCAGGCATTGCGCGCCTGATTTAGGTCGCTCAATATGATTGCGCACCTATTTTCGGGCATGCAATCGTAGGTTTGAAGGGTTATTTATGCATGTCTAAGTGTTCGTGTGATTGTATTATGCGTTATAATCATAGTGCGTGATTGAGGCGTCACTAGGTCACAGTGTGAGCGACCTTTCGTATTGCACCTCTGGAGTGTGTCGTTTGATGAGGTTGCGCATTTTATAGTGAGCGTGTGATCGGAGCGTCGTGTCATTGGCCCGAGCGATGGTTTAGTTGTGTGCTCGGGTTGGGGCCTGTGTTTTAGATTGAGCGTATTGTGTGATGCGTGTGACCGAGTTAAGTGCATGTGTCTGGGCGTGTGATTAAATTCGTACTCCATATAAGTGGGGGAGTCTGCATTTGTTTCTCATTCTCTAGTTTACTCTCGAGTTTTACTTTTCTTAGATATTTTTTATTCTAAAATTCATGTTTTAGTGATATTGGGTGATCTAACTGTCCTTCCTGTGTTTGTTACTCTACGTGATCTTCGCCCTGAGGCGATGCTCGGAGATGTCGTTATTCTAGGAGTGGGCGATATTGGGAATGAGGATATTAGTCTTCACATCGATCCCTTTTAAGGAGCAGTGAATGCAGTGTTGGGGAGGCGGCGTCGGAGGAGATGAACATGGCGAAAGAAAAGGAGTTATAAGTGGAGGGATGTGTTCCCCAACCAATCCTTCCTGAAGCCTCTGATTGGGCGCTCCGAGCGAAATCTACTCCTCACTCTGTCTCAGTTTTGAACCCAGTCTTCATTTTGGGTTGTAGGTTAAAGTTTTAGGTTTTCATTTTGGATTGTATATTCAGGAGGTATGCCTCCGGTGATATTGTGTAAAAAAAAGTTTATTAAATGAAAGGTTATTTTATTTATTATGTTTGCTTTATTCCTTTAATTTTATGATCGATTAACTTTTATTGTCATGATGAGAGAATGAGTCCTGTGTTTAGGATTAAGGTTTGTTTGTTTTGTTGTTATGTTTGAATTTAGGATGACACTTGTTAGATAGGTGTAAATTTGGATTTAATTTTTTTTTTAAATATTCTAGATGAAGGTTAGATGTTTTAATCTTATTGGTTCATCTATTTTTGAGTGGATTGGTGTTTCTTAGGGGGTTAAGTATTGTATGATCATTTGCTCATCTATGTTTGCCATAGATTTAATTAGATGGAGGATATTTGTGAGGGTGACACTTGTTGTTTTGTGATTTAGGAGGTGCATGTTATCAATAGAGGCTAAGGGGCTTAGTTTTATTTTGAATTTTGTTTCTAAACTTAGGATTTAAAAGTTTGGGGCATTTTTATTTTCTAATGTCTTTTCTTCCTTTTTATTTTGCATCTCGGGTATTAAATCCTAAGAGGTTTGTAATAATATTAATTTTTTTCTTTATTGCTGAGAATGAGTGATATTTTTCTCTTATTGTGTTATTTCATTTATGTTTGTTTGTGTTTGTCGTTGTATGTTACGTTAGAGGGGGAATGGGTAGTATTAGAGTATGGTGTTTATTTTTTGAGTGTAGCTCTGTTGTTCTGTTTCAGGTGTTCGTTTTGGGGTCCTATGGCGGAAAAGTAAGAGCTAATTTAAAAAAAAAATAAAAAATGCCCTAGTTTGGGGTATTCAAGGTGGGGAAGCAAGAACTAAATTGAAAAAAAAAAAGCCCCAGTTTGGGGTATCCGTCTTGTGACCTGAGTATCGCTACCAAAGTGCTAGCACTCTTAAAAAAATGCCCCAGTGTCAAGTGACGGTGGGACTTTTATCGGGGCCTCATAGATGTCCTGAAGTGTATTAGTAATGATCCCATGTTGGGAAGTAGTTCGATTATTTCGGTCACATGGTAGGGCTTGATTTTGTAAGTGTTGAACAATCATCATGTGTCATCGCTTTCAACAAGAATTGAGGTGATTGGCAGGTAATAAGTGATCGCATCACTTGTCATTCGAGAGTTTTCGGTTTTATTTTGAAGAAAATTTGAAAATCAACTGACTCATTATCTAAAAAGAAAATAAAGGGTGTAGAGGAGGTAAGGTTCATTGATTTGAGGGTAGCTACTTATTCAACCAAATTTTGAAATAGTAGTCAACTACTTTCTTCTCGGGTGGATAATGCGGTGCCATAATTGAGCTCTCCGTCATGGTCCAGCACCATCAAATCATCAAATTCTATAATTAGTAGGAGTTTTGTCCTCCTCCTGCCACCGTATGATGACATCTAGTAGTGTAGAGATGTTAGGGATGCCGCGATTTGCTTATACTTTCCTAATAAGATTATCAGGAATGCCCTCATAGTTTTCTTATGCTTCCTTGAATTCATTGACTGTTCATTCGTTGTATTGCTCTCGCTCGATTGTGTTTCTTTTCTGTATATTTTTTGAAACAACCTACTAACACAAGAATTGTGAGGTTTGATGGAACCTTACATTTTCATTTTCTCTGCTCTAACATCAACTCCAATGGCTAGAAGGTGTATGAAAATCTAGAGTTTTCTATATTTCAAAAAGAGAGTTTCATGATCCACTAGTCTTTTCGATCAATTTGCGAGTAGGAGGGGTGGTCAATGAGTTAGATGATTCTCAAAATAGTTTTGAAAATAATGACCTATGACTAGCGGATGCCTTGTGATGCCTGCGAGGATGATAAGTATATAAGTATATTTGTTTAGGCTACGAGATATGATGGTCATTGAGTTATGATTCTAAGGGTCATAAAGTCCTTCCCATGTGACTGTTTCCTGGGCATGTTACCGAGATAATATAAGGACTTCCCTTGTGAGTTTTGATTTCCTCCAGGTGAGGCGGTTGTTTAAGCACTTTTCTTAGCAGTAGCTCCTCGATTTCGAGTTCTCGATCGAGTATGAGTTCGAAGGGTTTAGGGCATAAAAGAGTATTTTTGTTTTCGAATATTTACGTTTTGGGCATTTATACATCTAGTTTTTTTTTTGTAATTTTCTATATTCTTGTTTTTTTTTCTTCGTATTATATATTTGTTATTACTATTGTGTTACGATGCATCATTAGTTCCTTATGTAGGGGACTGACTCAGAAAGTCCGCTTGGTGGGACATGTTGGATGGTCGAAGCGACCGTTCGATTAGATAATATTGTTTCGGGGTCCTCGATCCCTTTCGATTTGATCGATGAGGGATGAGAGTGAGGTTATGCTTAGGTTTGTGTTTTGGATGGTATAGGATTTATCAAAATAAGTGTGGTGTCGTTTGATTTTTTCCTTCGATTAGTCTTTTGTGTGCGGGGTCTCTTTATCGGGAGGGACCTTCTTTTGTTTTTCGATGGAGTGAGGCATCTCATAGAGATGAAGCATAGAGTTGTTAAAGAGTTCTTTGGCGGGTGGTTGGAAAGTTGTTTGTGAGTGAAGTTGGAGTGGAAACCATTGAGAGGGACGATAGTATTGTAAAGTTAATGATAAGATAAGGCAGAGGTAGAGTAGGAAGAGGAGACGCGAGGGCATAGTCCAAGGTTGACCTTTCCTACGTGTGGGACGGTCCAGTTTTGTTTGATTATGCTTGTTTGGTTTGATTTGCACTTTGGGTTTATCGTGGGGTTGTTTTAAAGTTTTATTTATAATTTTTCGTGGAGGTTGAGTATCAGAAGTTTGACATAGTAGTTTTGTCTCCGATTGGAGTTCGGTGAAGGTTTTGATTATGAGGTCTATGGAGATTTGGATTTGGTGATTAGAAGTGAGTTTAGTTATGACGTTGATTTCACATTGTGGTGGGATTTGAGGGTCAGATGATATGTTGATTTGGATGTTAATCGGGGTTGTAAGATTGAAGCTTGGTTTAGTTTCAAGAGAGAGAGTGATGATCGGCTCCTTGAAAGGTTCGGTGGTAGGTTCAAAGGTGAGTGGAGTTGGCGTTGTAGGAATAGGTTCAGTTTTAGTACCGGGTTCGTGTTCGATAACAGGCTCAAGTTCAATGATGGGTTCAAGTTTGATGATGGGCTTGGATTTGTTGATATTTTGAGGTTTGATGACAGGTTTGTGTTTGGTGAATGGTTTAGGTTCGACGGTAGGTTCAGGTTCGAGGATTGATTCAGATTCGCTGATAGTCGAAGGCTTGATGTCAGGTTTGTATTCGGTGATCAGTTTAGGTTTGACGATACGTTCTGGTTCGATAATGGATTCAGCTTTAATGGCAGGTTCGTCTTTGATGGAGGGTTCGAGCTTGTGGATGGGTGCTGGGTCGATGATAGGTTCGACGATTAGTTTAAGTTCAATGATCGGTTTAGTTTCGTGTTCGTTGACAGGTTCAATTTCGATCATGGGATTAGGTTCGGTGATAGGTTCATGTTTGATGATAGGTTTAGGTTTGATAATAGGTTTAGATTCGATAATAGGTTTAGTTTTGATAGTAGGTTTAGGTTTGATGCTAAGTTTAGGTTTAGGTTTGACGATAAGTTTAGGTTTTATAATAGGTTTGAGTTTGGGGTTCCGTTTCGTGGTTGGTGAGGTGATAGTGAGTTTAGGTTTCGAAGTGGGCGTAGAAGTTAATTCGAGAGTCGATGCTGAGGTTAGTGATGTGATGTGTTTGTTGTCGAGTTCATGTTTTAAAGCAGGTGTAGGGATTAGTTCAGGGGTCGGGTTTATGGTTGGTGGGGCAATGTATTCGGTTTTGGGGGTTAGTTTCAGAGTTGATTTGGAAGTGAGAGGGCTGGTGATTTTGGGAGTAGATTTAATTACTGATTTGGGTTCAGAGTTTAGTTTTGTGGTTGATTTAAGTATGAATGGCTTCGTATAACATCGATTGATTGGTTCGAAAACTACCTATAGAGTCGGCACGTGAGCCTGTTCGGGGGTAGTTTGTGTCATTGGTTTGGGCGTCTGCTCAGGAGGTGTGGGGATTGATTCATTTGTTGGTAGGTTATCGGACTCAAGGGTAGGTTGAGTTGGTTCGGAGATAAGTGCGTTGAACTCAGTGATGAGTTTGGTGATGGGTTGAGTTAGTTTAGGGGTGAATTCGGTGATAGTTTGGAGTTTAGTGATATTGGTAACCGGTTCAGGGCGAAAGGTAACTTCGCATTTATAGGTGCGCGGGATAGGGTTGGTTGGTTGTAAGTGAATAGTATGGTCTTGCTCTAAGGGAGGTTCAATTCTTCGGATCAGGTTAGCTGGGTGGGATGGGGCGGGGGTGAATGAGTGTACAATCTCGTATGCGAGTTGAGTTTGATCGAATAATGGATTTTAATAGGTGATGTTAGTTTGCGTGTCGTTGGGGCACATGTTTTGGTCATAGTACGGGTTCATGTATTGGTTGGTGTATAGTGGTTGGTCTTGGTCAAGATATAGAGGTTGGTCATAGTCAGGGTACAAGTTTGTGTAGAGGTCTTTAGCTTGGTCATATAGGTGGTATGGTTGAGGGTTAGTTTGGTTTTGTTCTTGGTTCGCATTGATTTGTTCAGAGTTTATGGCTTCGTTTAGGGTGTTTATCTCGAGGTTGTCAGAGGAGGGTCTGTGGGATGTTAAGGTAGGAAGACTGAGGTCTCCATTCTTCAGTTGATGTTCTTTGCGTGAGGCCCGTTGATAAAGGCTAGCGAGGTCATGATAGTCACTTAGGATGAGAACGCTCCGAAGAGGCTCTCGGGCATTGCTAATCACGATTTCTATCGCATCGCTTTCTTTTATTTGATTTCCTGTTCGAGTGGCAAGTCTTCTCCAATGGTTGGCGAATGTCGAGAAGTCTTCACCGTCCTCTTGTCTTGTGTGTATCAAGTCAGTGAGACTGATTTCTTCATGAGTTAGGTGCTGGTATTGATCTAGGAATTTGTCGGCTAAGTCTTCGAATGTCTCGATTTCGACTAAATGTAGGCCATGAACCAGTCAAGGGCTTCTCCTTCTAGTGATCTCGGAAAGTAATGGATCAGGAGCCCATGATTGGTGTGGATTGGTCGACAATCATTGCAGAATAGGGCCAAGTGGTGCTTTGGGTTTTCCGTACCGTTATATTTGTTAAATTTTGGAAGTTTAAAACTAGCGGTACAGTGAAGTAGATGTCTCAGCAAAATTTGTCGAATCCAAAAGCTTGACTAGAGCATTCTTTGTTAGCCATGTAGTCATCTAGAAATTGGTGGAGGTTGTTTATGTTTATGGCGGTGTCTTTTCTAGGTGCCTTTAGAGAGGGTTTTCCTCGACAATTGTTGTTGTAGAAGGTGTGAGAGGTATATGTGTTATGTGTCGGGGGAGTCGGGCATGTGGAGGAGTCAACGTCCTTTCCTTTTATCTGTCCCTCGGAGTAACTTGTCTTTGGGACCTGAGCCATGCGTCGAGTTCTCTTCCTCCTTTTGTGAGTGCACTGGGAGTGTGGTCTATAACTTGACTATCGGGGTAGCTTCGCTCAGTACCACTGTCTTCAGTGCTATCACTATGATTTATATTTCGTGGAGCGAAGGGGTCTTTTTCGCTCTCATTAATCATGTTTACCCGAGTACGACGCTAGGTTGTCCACGGAGACGGCCTAACGTTATACTCGGGGTCGCTATGGGAGCCCCATAAGGGTGGGTAGTTGTCATTAAAGTTCAATATTCTGATGCCGGCCATTTTAAAATACTTTTTTTTATTTTTTTTTGAAAAAATTTATCCACGTACAAGTGTGTAGAAAAGTGATAAAGCGAAACAAAATAAAAATCAAAATAAAAAGCGAAAAATATAAAATCAAATTAAATAAAGCAAGGAAAATAGAAAACCAAATTAATTAAACCGGGGCAACCTTAGCGAAAAAGAGTCCCATCGCGATCGCCAGTCTGTTGGTGTGCGCTTTTTTCTGGGTTCCTTTCGGTCTCCAGAATCAGTGGCCCAATTCGGTCCCGAGTGGACTCTGGCAATGGTGGTGATGGAGTAATAAATTAGGAAATATTAAATGCTGATATTAAAGAGGCGAATTCTAAATGAAGAATACCTGAGAAGATGCGATCGCCAGCTGTAGATATTTATCGATGCTGCAACACGTCACTGATCACGTTTTAAAGGGGGAGCGTGGATAAATTTTTGAAAAAATTTATCCACGTACAAGTTTGTAGAAAAGTGATAAAGCGAAACAAAATAAAAAGCGAAAAATATAAAACCAAATTAAATAAAGCAAGAAAAATAGAAAACCAAATTAATTAAACCGGGGCAACCTTAGCGAAAAAGAGTCCCATCGCGATCGCCAGTCTGTTGGTGCGTGTTTTTTTCTGGGTTCCTTTCGGTCTCCAGAATCAGTGGCCCAATTCGGTCCCAAGTGGACTCTGGCAATGGTGGTGATGGAGTAATAAATTAGGAAATATTAAATACTAATATTAAAGAGGCAAATTCTAAATGAAGAATACCTGAGAAGATGCGATCGCCAGCTGTAGATATTTATCGACGCTGCAACACATCACTGATCAAGTTTTAAAGGGGGAGCGGGGGCTTGCAGGTTGAACTCCTTTACTGAATCGTCCACCGGCGAACGATAGCAGCGATGGGTTGACTTTAGTCTTAGTTTGGTTTTCCTATTCCTGTTGAGACTTTATTTAACTTGGTCTCCTAATCCGTCTAGGAATCTAATTGATTTCAATATCTTAATCCTATTAGGAATCTAATTAATTAAGTCTCCTAATCCTACTAGAAGTTTAATTACTTTAAATATCCTAATTTAAATTAGAAATTGAATTAATTAAAAAAAAGGGTTTTGGGCCCGCTATACTAAGGATGATTGGCCCCGGTCCCTGGTACCCTCCGTAAGCTCCCTTGGGTAAATCGGGTGGCAAAAATTGAGAGAGACTGAATTTGAATTATAAAGTAGTATTTTTTGTGAAAGCTTGATGATTGGTATTTAAGGGTGGTTAAAATTTTAGGGCTAAAAAAGAATTAAGAACTGAAACTATAAAGCAAATTTTAGGTTTTAGAATTATGAGAAATTAAGATTATAGCTAAAATCTAAGGACAAAAATGGGGATCGAAAATAGGAAAATTTGGACCGTGAAATTAAGGATCGATTCTAGGACCTAAAAATTTAAAAAAAGACTGGTTCTAGAACCTAAGGACTAGAATAAGAAATTAATAATAGGACTGGAGATTGAGATTTCAGAATAAAATTAAGGTTTAGAGTCGGAGATTAGGCAGTGATTAAAGACTAGTCCCAGGTTATGAGAATCGAAACCAGATATTAAGAATTACAGTCTAAAAAAAAGGGGTGCTACGGTCTAAGACTGAAAATCGGAACTAATAATTAAAATCTAAGTTTTAAATCTAAGAAATAAAGACTAGGACTAGAGATTAGAAACTAAAACCTAGGACTAGAAATAAGAGCCTAAGATCTAAAACCGAAAATTAAAAATAGAAAGTAAATTATAGCTACGGCCTGGGCTGCAGAGAGAAATCTTGGAATTCTAAGCTTGGAGACGAAGAACTCGAAACTTGAATCTCAAATTTGTGGAGGCCAGAGTTTGGGTTGTAATGGAAAGGTCTTTTTATAGGTATTTTACTAATTAAACGCCTTGTTTCAAGCGTTTAGCCGAATTGCGCGCCGGTTTCTCAATGCTTAATCGCTTTGAGTCGGCCACCAACTCATTGAGCGATCGGTTGACTTGCTTAGTGAGTTTCCTAGTTCTAACAATGTTAGGACTAATTGCGCATTTGGCGTGGAGTGCGCAATCTGATTAAACGTCTCATTTGAAGTGCTCGATCGAGGAAGCTTAGGGGTCAAGGATGGTAAGACTAGGTCGGGCGTAGGCCAATTACGCGCCGGGTTATGGGGCGCTCAATCCGATCGCACGTCTCATGTCAGGCGCATGATCGAGTCTCGAGGTGGTTTGAGAAAAGAAGGCTGGTCTGAAAAGGGGATTGATTGCATGCTTATGGTTCTGCATGCAATCGAATTGCATGCATGGTTTTGGGCGCGTAATTCTGGGCTGTTCGGGTCTAAAATGCGAGAATATTGTTTCATCCTGCATTCTGACTATATACTATTATTTCAGTATATAGTCTCCCTACGCTGGGACCTGAACAACAAAGCTATTGTTTCAGCCTGTGTTCAGCCATGTACTATTATTTCAGTGCATGGTTCCCAAGTTAGGGTCATGGGGTTTGAAATGTCAGACTATTGTTTCAGTCTGCATTTCGACTATATACTATTGTTTCAGTATATAGTCTCTCTACGTTGGGATCTGAGCCACAGAGCTATTGTTTCAGCCTGTGTCCAGCCATGTACTATTATTTTAGTGCATGGTTCCCAAGTTAGGGTTATGGGGCATGAGCCACAGAGCTATTGTTTCAGCCTGTGTCCAGCCATATACTATTGTTTTAGTATATGGTCCCACATTAGGGTAAAGGGGTCTGAAATGCTAGACTATTATTTCAGTCTGCATTCCGACTATATACTATTGTTTCAGTATATAGTCTCCCTAAGTTGGGACCTGAGCCACAGAGCTATTGTTTCAGCCTGTGTCCAACCATGTACTATTGTTTTAGTACATGGTTCTCACGTTAGGGTTATGAGGTCAAAGGTTGACCGAACAAATTTGTATATTTCGAGAGGGCAAAATGGGGGTGTCTACAAGCCAGACCCCAGCTAAGTTGGTGAAAGAATCCACCCCTAGAGGTGGAATGTATGAGGTTAAGGTGCAGAGTAATTGGAAAGGAAGGTGGACAATCTGAGTTTAAAGTCTGATAAATTAATGAATGTGATACAGCCTAGGATGGCTGCACAAGTGAAAGAGGCATGTTTGATATGCCAATCTCCCACACACACTTCAAGAATGTCCATCAGCCAACCAATTCCCTGATTTAGTTATGGAGCATGCCAATGTTGCCCAAGCATATGGGCAGCCACCTGCTGGGTACACATGGAGAAACTACCCAAATCTGAGGTGGAGACAAGACACATACCAATAGCCCCAGCAACAGTAGTTGGCAGCTCCATACAGACCTCAGCATTAGTTCAACCAAGGATATGCACCAAGGCAGAATTTTCAGTTGCTTGTCCCACAACCCAATCAGTTGGTATTTTCCCCATAGTAGCGCAGGTCCTCTTCCTTTGAAGAGAAAATGCTGGCATCAATGCAAAATTTGGGAAACTTGGTGCAAACTGTGAACTCTCATGGGTAAAGCATTAAAAAAATAGAGGACCAGCTAGGTCAAATTTTCAATGCTTTGAATAAGAGAGAGGAGGACAAGTTATCTAGTAAACCCTTGGCCAACCCTAAAGGGCAGTATATGATTGGAGAAGACTCCTCTACCCCTGAGGAGGCTAATGCAATCACTACCCTAAGGAGTGACAGGGTGGTTGATAATTTAGTGGGCAGGGCAAATGAGGAGGCCACGGAGAGTGAAAATGAAAGAAATGTGAGTGTTGAAGAACCAATGAAATCATCCCTTGCTGTAGAGTAACAAGGGCAAAATAAGGGGGTTGATATTGAGCCCCAACAACAAACAATAAATGAAGAAAAGAGAAAAAAGTATAAATTTGACCATGATGTTGTTAGGCATGCAGCTATGGCACTAGCAATCCCACAGCTGACATTTCCTCATGCACTTACTGACCCATCTCCTTTTGATAAGGGGAATGCTCAAATGGAGGAAATGAAAGAGACCTTCAAGTAGGTCAAGATTAATTGTCCCTACTTGATGCTATAAAATAGGTCCCTGTCTATGCCAAATTCTGGAAGGACCTTTGCACACGAAAGAGAAAAGCAAGGGTGCAGCTGTCCAAAAAGGTGTTTACTGTTGAACATGTTGAATCAGTTTTATCCATAGCTACACCTGAGAAATTGCAGGACCCAGGGGTACCTACTATCTCTTGCATAATTGGAAATCATATCATAGGTAGAGCCCTCTTGGACTTAGGGGCCAGTGTGAACCTGCTCCCATATTCTGTGTATGAGGAGCTGGGCTTGGGGGACCTAAAATCCGCATCAACTGTGCTCTAGCTGGCTGATAGGTTTGAGAGGAGACTTGTGGGTGTGGTAGAGGATGTTTTGGTAGGAGTGGACAAGTTCTACTATCTTGCTTATTTTCTAGTTTTGGACATGGACCCTTGCAAAAGTAAAACCCCAATTCTTGTCATCCTTGGCAGGCCATTCTTGGCCACTGCCAATGCTTGCATTCAATGCAGGTAAGGGATGATAGAGGTGACCTTTGGGAATATGAAGGCCCAATTAAATGTGTATAATGATGCTAGGCTGCCTCAGATGGACATTAAGGTCTGCTGTGCAATAGATGTACTAGATGGCCTTGTGAAAGAAGAATTATCCAATCTGCTAGATTGGGATACTGTTGTTGATGACCTAGAAAATATTTAGAGTATGGTTGAGAAGGAGGCCCAAGTTCTCATGATAGAAGACATCATTAAAAGACTCTTCTGTGAGCCTAGTGCAGCATTCCAGTTGGAAACCTATATTGTTGCCCCTTCCTCAAACCACCAAGACACCTTTGTTGCCTTCCATTGAAAATCTCCTTGATTTGGAGCTTAAGCAGCTCACAGATGCATTAAAGTAAGCCTTCTTGGGGCAAAACAAAAAGCTTCCAGTCATTATCTCTTCCTCTCTCACTAGTGAGCAGGAAGAGGAACTATTAAGTGTTCTCAAGAAGCACACAAAGGCAATGGGGTGGACAATTGTTGATCTAAGGGACATTGATGCCTCAATTTGCATGCACAAAATTCACTTAGAAGAGGATGCAAAACCCTCTAGGGAGATACAAAGGAAGCTTAACCCTCACATGCAGGAGGTGGTCTTAAAAGAGATAGTAAAATTGTTGGATACATGGGTGATTTACCCCATTTCTAAGTCACCTATCCAGGTGGTACCCAAAAATCAGGCATAACAGTTATTACTTCTGATTCTGGAGAGTTGATGCCAGCCAGGGAGACAACTGGCTGGAGAGTTTGCATTGACTACAAAAAACTCAACTCCAAGACCAGGAAAGACCACTTCCCTCTCCCTTTTATTGACCAAATTCTAGTTAAGTTGGCTGGAAAGATATTTTACTGCTTTCTTAATGGATACTCAGGGTATAACCAAATCTCTGTGTATCCTCAAGATCAAGAAAAAAATACTTTCACATGTCTCTTTGGCACCTTTGCTTACAGGAGGATACCCTTTGGATTGTGCAATGCCTCAGCCACATTTCAGAGGTGCATGTATGCAATTTTCTCTGATATGATTGATAAATTCCTGGAAATCTTCACGGATGATTTTTCAGTATATAGGGACAGCTTTAGTCAATACTTGAGTTACCTTGACCTGGTTTTACAAAGATGTGAAGAGATCAATTTGGTCTTAAGCTGGGAAAAGAGCCACTTTATGGTTACATATGGAATTGTGTTAGGCCATATAGCCTCTCACAGAGGAATAGAGGTTGACAAAGCTAAAGTGGACCTGATTTCACACCTGCCCCCACCTAGGACTGTCAAACAAATCAGATCCTTCTTAGGACATGCTGGATTTTACAGGAGGTTCATTAAGAACTTCAACAGAATTATAAAGCCATTGTGCCACCTGCTGTGTCAGGATGTGCCATTTGAATTTTTTGCTGAGTGCCTTGAGGCTTTAGAGGTCTTAAAAAAATGCCTTACCATTGCTCTTGTAATCCAGACCCCAGATTACTCACTCCCTTTTAAACTGATGTGTGATGCATTAGACTTTGCCATAGGTGTTGTCTTAGGACAGAGAAAAGATAAGCTGCCTGCAGTAATTTATTATGCAAGCAAAACACTAGCAGAGGCTCAGCTCAATTATACTACTACTGAGAAGGAGCTACTTGCTGTGGTGTTTGCTGTGGATAAGTTTAGACCCTACTTGCTTGGGTCTAAAACTATTATTTTTACTGATCACTTAGCCCTGAAATACCTGTTGGCTAAGAAGGATGCCAAACCAAGGCTGATCAGATGGATCCTCCTGTTGCAGGAGTTTGATCTTGAGATCAAGGATAAGGTAGGAGTTGAGAATGTGGTGGCTGACCACCTCTCTAGAATTGTGTTGGAAGAATGTGCAACAACACCTGTCAATGAATTGTTCCCTGATGAGCAGCTATTTACTATGCAGTCTAGTGTGCCCTGGTTTGCACACATTGTGAATTTTCTTGTTGTTGGTAGGATCCCCCCTCACTGGTCCAAGATGGACAAAGACCTATTTTTCTCTCAGGTCAAACATTTTCTGTGGGAGGACCCATACCTTTACAAACATTGTGCATATTAGATTGTGAGGAGATGTGCGTCTGAAAGTGAGTTCTACAACATTCTTTCTATGTGTCATGAGAAGGCCTGTGGAAGTCACTTTAATGGCAAAAAGATAGCTGTAAAAGTATTGCAATGTAGGTTTTATTGGCCCTCTTTGTTTAGAGATGCACACATTCATTGCAAAGACTGTGCAAGATTTCAAAGGTTGGGAGGCATTTCCAAGAAAGATTCAATGTCATTATAGCCCATCCTTGTGGTAGAACTGTTTGACATCTAGGGGGTTGATTTTATGGGCCCCTTTCCTCCTTCTATGGGTTTCAATTTTATACTTGTGGCACTGCCACAAGAACTAATGACCACATAGTTGCCCTTAAATTTCTAAAGGATAATATCTTCTCTAGATTTGACACCCCCAGAGCTATCATTAGTGATGTGGGGAGTCATTTCTGTAACAGGCCTTTTGAGAATCTACTTAAAAAGTACTCTGTTACACACAGAATTGCAACTCCCTACCACCCACAAACCAGTGGACAAGTTGAAATTTCTAATAGGGAGATCAACCATATCTTGGAAAAGACTGTGAGGGAAAATAGGAAGGATTAGACACAGAAACTGAGTGATGCTTTGTGGGCTTATAGGACTGCCTATAAGACCCCTATTGGTATGTCCCCTTTTAGGCTGATCTATGGCAAGGTCTGTCACTTGCCAGTGGAGTTAGAGCACAAAGCCTACTGGGCTATTAAAATACTAAACTTTGATCTAACTACTGCTGGATCTCACAGGAAATTGCAAGTGTCAGAGCTTGATGAGCTGAGACTGGAAGCCTATACAAATGCTAGAATTTATAAGGAGAGATCCAAGGCATTCTTTGACAAGAAACTGATGAGGAAGGACTTCAATGCTGGTACCAAGGTTTGGCTTTTTAACTCCAAATTAAAATTCTTTTCAGAGAAGTTAAAGTCTAGATGGGATGGACCTTATACTATCATCCATGCCTCCCCATCTAGTGTTGTGAGAATCTTGGATCCCATTTATAGGAAGATAATGAAAGTGAATGGTCAAAGACTAAAAATTTGTGTAGAAAATGCTCTGGGGCCTCCTCAGACCATCCACCTTCATGAACCTCCCACTACTTAGTGATCTACAGTTCTGTAAAATGTGTACGATATTTGTAAATTGTTGTGTTGTTTTGTTTAAATATCTATCATGTGTTGTGTTGTGTTGTTGATGTACTGCAATTTAAATGTGCATGAATCTGTTGCAAGTTAAAATCATTTGAATGTGAACATGTTTACTTTGTGAATATGTAGATAATGGGCATTGAGATTATCATGGTGAAATGGGTGAATAGGGAAGAAATGTGGTGCTAATTCATAAAGGCATGATGCATGCCAGTATAGATGCACATGTCAGGATGCTAGCACTAAGAAGGTTAAATTGTGCTTTCTCGCAAGACTCTATGGCTTCAATTTCACATTCGCTAGCCAATTGTAGGCTTTCTCGCGGGTGGTCTGATAGGAATTTTATTCCTTGTGAGAACCTCATGAGAGAAGCGCCTCTAGAAGCCTGATATTGAGCCTCGCGACGCTCTACCTTGTTTGCAATATTAAGCTATGTGAAAAATAGAAATCACGCATTTTGTTCCTCGTGAGAGCCTCGCGAGCAAACTTCTGAAGCTCGTACTGAAACATACCTCGCAAAGCCCTTGGCTCAATGAATACATTTTTCTCGCGAGGTCCTTTACTTTAGCTGCGCGAGAGCTAAACAGGCCCTCTTGCGCGACTCAGATACAACATCAGCTTTGCGATGGACCTCGCGAGACTCTTGAGTCCCTTAAAAGGCATTCCTCGCGAGATGGCATTTATACTGCGTGAGAAAATTTTTTTGCCAGGCGAGAACCGTGCAAGGCATGGGTTCATCCACTTAAACCCTACGGATTTAGCATTCTTTCATTCACTCTCTATCTTTGCCCTAGCTTCCATTGCACACTTCTGGTTTCCCTTCTCCCTTCTTTCTCCTCTACAACCTAAACCACTCCAGCTCAACCACTTTTATCCTACAATGGTGTTCCACAACACCTTCAAGTTATTTTGAACTCGGTTTGGGGTGATTTGATCCACTATGCAATGCTTGAAGTGGAACCCTAGCTCTCGTTTGGTAAGTTGTCTCACTCTCCCCTGTGGTTTGAATTTGTAGGCTATTTCAGTGTTGAGTAGAGAAGAATTTGTGGGCATTGCCTCCATTGAAGTGTGAACTACCCAAACTTTGAATCTAAAGCCCTAATTTTAAGAATTGGAGTAGCCATGGCCACGGGTTATAAATTTATTGATACCTTGGTTGTCATGCTAAACCCTTCACCTATTGGCAGCCCTGTGGCTACTAGAAAATCTGTGAGGATTGCAGGGGCCTCCACTGTGGAGACCTCTGAGGTACCTACACCATCTGTGGAGCCCCAAGTGGAATTAAGTAAGAAAAAGGCTACCCCTATGAAGAAGACCAAATCTGTGGCCTTTGATGCCCCTGCTCCAAAGAAGAAATTTGCCCCTAAAAAGAGTGCTAGAGACCACCCACCTGCTAAAAGCCCTGAGAAATCTAAGAAAAAGCAGAAAAAGAGCAAGGAAGTGGTCCTTGAGGTTGCCCAAGAGGAAGAATCAGATGATGAGTCACTCAGAATTTCCTCTGAGTTTGTGGCTGCAATCAAGATTGAGGCAAAGACTATCTTTGACAAGGTCTTTTTTGAGGAAGAGCCAGAGACAATTACTTCAATTGAATACCTAACCAAAACCTCTCTACTTCCCCTTCTCAGGCCCCCATTGCAGCTAGTCTTCCCTAGACTAGTGCAACTATTTTACCAGAACATAAGGGTGAAGACTGGAGATGATGGGAACCCTGCATTGTTGGTATTGATAGATGATTTTGAGATGTTGTTTAACCAAGCAGCCATTGCTGAGATTCTTGGGATTCCAGCCAAATACAACCCGGAGTGTGGTTTGGGCACCATTGACAGCCACAATCCTAGAAATTGCCAAGGAGCTCACTGGAGGATCACTGCCTCTGGGGTATCAATAAGGAAGAGAGACGTGCACCCTTGTCTAAGGTTTATGGATGGGGTGCTGAGAAAGAATGTCTATTGCTCTGGGCACCAACAGGAGAGGAGGTTCCCCATTACCGATGCCCTATACTCCTTCCATTGCAACCACTACATAGATGCTGCAAAGCTCATCTTTGAAGGAATGAAGGATATACATGAAAAGGTGAAGAGGGAACAAAAACCCATTCCTTTCCCTACTGCAGGCTCATTATAGCCCTGCTACAGCTGGGAGGCTACCACTTCAACATGAATGAGGAAACTCTCAGTTTGGCCCCCAAAAAGTGTGGCAAAAAGCAGTGGGGAATTAGTGGTAGCTTAATTGAGAAGGAGGAGGAGTTGTTGGCTCAGCCAGCCCCCACAATTCAAGAGGTAGTTGCTGCTGCCTTTATTGCCAGCTCAGCTACTCTTTCTCAAGTAGGTACTTCCACTGTGCCAGCCACCCCTACCATACCTATTGCCACCATCCCATTACCATCTCAACCCATTCCACCATCATCAGCTATTAGCACTTCTTCCACACCCACCTCCATTCCCTTGCCAGCCATTGTACCAACCATTCATACACCCAGTACCTCAGCAACAACAACCTCATTACCTCAGCATGACCCTCCATACTTATATCATCTCTACCTCAGCCAATTTTACCTATTCCCACAACCACCACTACATCACCTACATCAACCATCCCTGAACCAATTCTACCCATTTTCCCTGCACACCCCAGCCCACCTGTTAAAGTCACATACACCAAAAATAAAATCTCACAGACCACCAAAGCCCCCACTCAACTTTCCCAGCCCATTACCTTACCAGCCCCTACCCCCTTACCTCAGCCCATTCAAAATCAAGAGCCCCCAACCACCATTGATCTACCATCACCATCACCCCCATCTCCATTCCACTATGCTGAACCTGAGCCTCCAATCCTTGACATCCCACATGGCTCCCCACTAGCCTCACCTCAGCCCACTGAACCCTCTACCATAATTGAACCTGATACGCTTGAACCTTTGGGCCATTCCTTTTCATTTTCCCCTTCCCATGACCAAGACCCCTTCTCAGCAGAGGGATACTCAGCTATGATGACCTATATTATAGGGGACATCAATTATGAGTTTACCCCTCTTCCAGATTCACCACAACCCCATCATTTCACCCCTACTCCTACTTCACCACAACCAACTAACTTCCACCATGCACCCACTTCCCCATTTCAACCAATTCCAACCACCCAAACCATAGTCCCTATCACAGCTGATCCCCTACCCCAAATCCTTAACTTCATCCTCTCCTTGCAAACCCAAGTGATGGCCAATACTCAATCCCAAACATCCATTAAGGCCAACCTTCAAGCCATGCAAAACCAGGCCTCCATTCAATCCAATTTACAAGCCATCCAATCAACCTTAATCCAACCTTTCCAATAGTCATTTACCCCTCCACCTACCCATATACCTACACTACCTCCATCTACCCAACCCTTAATCTTAGCAGCAACAACAGTTGCTGCTATACACATTGAACCTAGTACAGAAACCCCTCAAATTATATTTACCAATGCCTCAACACAAACTGAACCTGAACCTCAACCTAACCCTATCCAGCCACCCATTATTACCCCACCTTTGGAACTCACTTTCCCATAATCCCAACCTGCCACCCCACCTGCAGTAGTAATATCTGATGCTGCCACAGATGTGGAAAACCTAATCCCCACCTCCTCAATTCCAACCCAAATTGACCTTGAGGTAATAGACCTCACAGAACTTGAACTTGAAGTTCACCATCCAATACTCTCTACCTCCACTCTACCCATGCCATCATCCATCCCTTCATCATTACTGGCTGGCCCTTCTTCCCCTGCTGAGAAAACTATCCTACCTGCATCTTTAAACCCCATGCCCCCATACTCCTTCCTCCTAAGAGCAAGAAGGAAAATGCCTACATCAAGAGGGATGTGATTAGAGGCATGGCAGACCTCAGAACCATAGTTAGGTAGCCCCTCCTAAATCAAATCAAAATTTTGGAACTCACTCATAAGATGAAGAGAAAAAGGATAAAATATGAATGGAGGGAGATATTGCTCAAATACAATGAAGAGAAAAATAGAGCTAAGGGGATGGGGGATGTGATCAAGAACTTGTAGGAGACACTTAAAAGGGTGGAGGAAAGAGCCAATGATTATGCTAGGACTGCTGCAGCATTACAGCAGACCTTATCTAAGATTGGTGATAGAGATTTAGTAGAAGCAACTATCAAACTCTTCATAGCTGCAGCTTCCCCCTTGGCTATTGCTCCTAAACCCAAAGAGGCCAGAAAAATAAAGCCTGGAATCAACATCAAAGAGCCTGCATCAAAGCTAGAGCCAACTCCCAAGAAGATGAGCAACACCAAGCAAAGAAAGACAACTTCCAAGAGATACCAGTCCTCTGTTACTGCTCTAAAGAAGGAGAAAGGAAGAGGAGTCCAAGACAAGGCTGATGCAGCAGAAAATTTAGATGATTAGACTTTGTACATGTACTTAGGCTGTTTTTGTATAATCTTTTTGTAATTATTTTCATTAACATTGTACAATTCCCTATTTTATAAATGAAAGTCGTTTTGTTAGCTTTTGTCTGAATTTTATTTGGGGTACTTTATTTCTACAGTGTGTTTGTTTGTTTGTTTTATTTCTTTGTGTGAGTGTGGTTTGTTACTTTTACTTACCTTGTTTGTTGTCTTAATTTTATAAAAATACCCTGCTGCACATGCCCTTTATCCTTGAATCAGTGAGGACACTGTTCCTCATAGGTTTGGAGGTGTTGCAAGGTATGCCAATGATGGAGTTAACCTAAGTGCAGCAGAATCAAGTGAGTAAGACAGAAATAGAGCTGAGTCACATATGAAACTTTGAAAATGAGAAATATTAAATTCTACAGACCTTTAGGCATTAAAGCTTTTAAATTTTAACATTTTCATGAGGTGAACATCAAGAAAACTCATTTGTGTCAGCACTTAGTGAACCATCAAAGAGAGAAAAATGTAAGGACATGCCTATGAGTTCAATGGAAGATCATACCTAGTTAGATTTGGGCCTACAAATTTTTTTTCTCTTTGAGGAGTGTCTTAGGCAATTCTTTTTGCTCTAAGGACTTGCTGAGTCTATTTCTTCATTAGAAGTTAGGCATCTCCAAGTTAAAGCAGCTGACAGTACCCATAACATTTAGGAAAGGATCAAGGCCTTCTCTTGGACAGTTTGAGCTCAAAGATACCAAACTCATTAAACTGCCCTTGTGCCTACACCTTTTGAGCCTTAATTTCCAGTTTTTTTTTTAAAATACACCTGAGTATTTACACCTAAACCTGTGGACCTGATTCAAACCTACCCCCACTCTGAGAATTCAGAAGGTAAAGGAGAAGGAGTTGAAGATGGACAAGCTAGGGTCAACATTTGGTGAATGGAGAAGAAACACAAAAGGAGGTTAGCAGTGTAGCAGCTGGGAAGAGGGTGATGTTTCATAAAAATAAAAACAAAAAGAAAAGAAACAAATATGTATAATAAAAAGAAAAGAGAGGAGTCAAGAGGGAATGTCATTGGAAAATATAAAAAAAAGAGGAGAAGCTGGCCACTTCAAGTCCGAAAAATATCAAAGAAGATGAAATATGCTAAAAGTAAAAGAAGGTGAAGTCATGAATCACCTCCTTCACCTGCTGATTTCTCAATTTTGCATCCTTTTCACCCTTCCATTCTTTGTAACCTACACCTATAAGCCACATTACAGCCCAATCATAAGATCTTGTGATCCTAAGTTGAATGAGGTGTTATGTGGAGATAAGGAGTTATCCAACATATGATGAGAAATAGTCAATGATGCCAAAATTTAGAAACCTTTCCTATGCTCATGCTTGCAGCCATTTGGGGACTGTAACTGCTCTTAAGCTTGTGTGAAAATGAAATCCCTCAAAGTTATTTGTGAGAGACTGCCCTGATAAGCATTGGGTTTGACATTGAATGCATTGTGCATTGTCTAAACTTAATTTTTGAATTGATAGTGACCTCAATATTGACATTCATTTGCTATTTTTCTTTGTGTAAGCTGATTGGAAATGATGTGTATACATGTAAGAGTTTTTAATGATTAAGTGGTTTGTGCATTTCATTTGTTTAAATTCTTCACATTTTGAAAAGAATCAAGGGGGGATTGTTGCTCTGTTTATTGAAAGCTGATGTGATGAATGTTGCACTTTTGTTAACTGTTTCATTGAGAAGTTTGTGGGTACCTTCACTGAAAACCCTCAGGAGACTTCACTCCTCCACTAGGGATCACCTAGGCGTTTAAAAGACTTGATGCATAAGCTAAATGCATTCGTGTTTCCCACGAAAGTGGCATTTATATTCTTCGAGTAGTTGTTTAAATGCTGCTTTGCTCGAGGACTAGCAAAGTTTAGGTTTGGAAGTGTGTTATTCACTGAAAAGTACCACTTTTCACCTCTTAACCTAGCCTTTGCTACACCTTGAAGCTGACTAATAACTCTTTGTTTCACTTATTTTATAGTTATTAATAATTGTGCAGCTTGATACAAAGTCCATGCCTTTGGTGCCCAAAAGAGAGAATTAAAGCCAGAGAGGACTGCTGAGCCAAGGACTGATGGAACACCATGGTGGTACACACCATGGTGACTAGTTTGTATGTCAAGGTGGACCAAAGAAGTCTAGTAGATGAGAGAAGTATAGATGAGAAATGAAGATATGCATTGTCTGCAGAAAGCGGTGTCATTTTCTCGCCTGATCGAGAGATGCTACCTCGCGCGTCTAAATTCGCAGCAAAGCTTCCTCGCGTAGCTGTTACATACAACATAAATGAACTCGCGAAGAACTCGCGCGCCCAATGGAGGAATGAACCTCAGAGAACTGCTTCGTGCAGTAGTCACGCGTTTGATATACTTTCAGCACTCCAAGACTTCGCGTAGCAGTCGCACATTAAACCTTCAGAAATCCAACTCATGAAGTTCTCGCAGGGATCAAGTCTTATATAAGCCATGCGCGCAGTCTCACGAGACTAATATGCATAAAAGAGTCAAGAAAGCTCGCACAGCTCAAGAGGAGAGAGCTCCAAAAATTCACTCACGTAGCTCTCGCGCGCATAAAAGCTAAAAGTCTACCTGGCGAGCTGTGCTATGCACTAATCAAGGAGCCGAGTGAGATCAAAGATCTTTTGTGCGAGACCCTCGCGACAGGAAATTCTGAAGCTCCATTGTGCGACCAAAACCCAAGCATGCAAACTCTACCTCGTGACTGCATTTCAGGCCAAAGCAACTGCGCGATAATCTAAAGTCTTTTGTGCGAGCTAGGAGCTTTCCAAGCCAAATGCTACCTCACGAGCACTCTGCAAATTGTGCGAATGAATTAATGAGCCAAAGTCAGCCCTATGAAGCTCGGGCTCTCCACTTCTCAGTCTTTACTCAGGGACCTTTTGGGGATTTTCCCAGGTCCAGGGTACACATCCCAATGCCTTGATCTCAGTGCACACATCCCAAGGCATCCAAGGATTGTAATAAAGCCACATCTCTCCTAAAATTAGGGTTTATCCTTCTCTTAGTTGAGGCATCAAGGACTGAGTATATAAGCTATAAATTTAACTTAGAAAACATCTCTCCTTCAACCTAAGTCAGCTGTTTGCTTGAGAAGATTAGGGTTAGGGTTTGATCACCTCTTTTTCCATTTTTTTTCTTCTTCCTTAGTCCAGCACTTGCTGGCTATATCTTCTGTAAGCAATTAGGTTTAGTTTTACTTAGTTTTTATAATGGGTCTTATAACCTTTGGGAGTTGTTGATGAGCTGTTATGCACAAGGCTGCTGCCTTGAGGACATCTCATTGTGAGTATTGGTTTAATCAATGAATGTCTATTTTAAATATTTATTCAATCTATTATTTTTCTATTTATCCATAGTTTTGTTCAATCTATACCTTGCATTTAGGATTTGAGCTGATTTGAAATACCCATGGAAGCTTGAGCTTGTAGCCCTGGGACCATGGTGGTAGCAGTAATTTTCATGTTCCATCTCAGTCATCTATGGTGTGGATAACCTCTGTGGATAGCCTGTGACCATTCAAGTGGACAAACTATAGCCCTAGGGTGATTCCAAGTCACAGATCTGAGAGGCATTCTTTTCCTCTACACTTGAGCTTGTATCCTTGTGAGAGGTTGTTGCAGGAACAAGCTCCCCTCTATTTTACTTGACCAACATCAGATGTTAGATCTGATTTCTCTGTAGAGATTACAGACTTGTGAGCTGAGTCATTGCAAGCCTTTTGTAGCAATGACCAGTTGCATGTAAGTCTCCAAATAGCTTTTGAACTGTTGTAGTTTCCACTGGTTCTTCAAGAACTATTTGCTCCCATGGGTGCCTCAGCTTGTAGCCTGACATACATGGTGTCTGCAATGGTTTTCATGATTTGATTTGAGCCATTGGGTGGAGACATCTATTGGATAATTTATAACTATTTAAGTGGACAGGTTATAGCCTTAAGATCAGTCTATTCCATTGGATCAGATTGGTATTTTGATTTAATTCATGTAGTTTGATCCTCTCTACTGGATAGCCTGTGACCATTAAAGTGGATAGGTTATAGCCTTAAGAGATTAGGTCAAACCATAAGAGTTGAGTTAGATATATCTTCCTTGCAGATGTGTTTGTAGTCATTTGAGGGACTACTGCAGAGACAGCCCTAAGTCTGAGTTACAAAGCTGAAAGAACCTTAACTTAATTACCTACTTCTCATCATTTTATGTTTATTTTAAACACACACCATCACCACCTTCTTCATAACTCTTTCTTTAGGATATGACTTCACTTTATTTCTCTTTTTGTAGTGATAATTTAGTGTAGTTGTGACACCCAACTCCCTTTCTCTAGGATTGTCAGATTTGTAGTCAGATTTGAAGGCCTACTAACATAACCCATTTTGGGTTCTAGATCAATTTCTCTATGGGACAAACTCTTACTTACTCAAAACTTGCTACAATAGCCCTGTATCTTACAGGCTGTGTATTTCAGATTTACTGTTTTAGCCAATTTTTATTTCTTCACTTTTTGATTTATATTTCTTCACCACTGTTTTCTCACCAATTACAAGACAACACCTAAGATCAACAACACTGCCCCATCATTTTAATTTCAAAGAGAAAAGAAAAAAAAAAAATGATAATAAAACAAACAAAAACAAAAGTCGGTCCAATTCCGTTTCAAAAATCTTTGCCAAGCAAAATTAGGAAATCTACACACATACACGTGTGCAAACAAAAAGTAGCTAAAAGTTTCGGTAATGAGCACCCGCTGCCCCTCATCTCACAAAAATGCTTGCATGAACATATTCATCATCAGACTCAGGAGGGGTGTCAACTGACAACCTTAGAAAAGGCCCCACATTTTTTGTCATAGGAAAAGGCGTCGAATTTACAAATTTTAAGCAAAATGTCCCCACATCGTTTCTCAACCAAAAATCCTCATAAAAAATGCAATGCAAATCAAGAAGGGCATCCCTAAAGCCTACGTTCATAAGAAATATCATTTTGAGGTACAAACCCTACCAGAGGGATAAATAAAAATAAGGGAAATCCACAAAAGGAAAGAGGGGGTGCCAAGTGATGAGTTTTAAAACCCCCGCATTTCGGGCATTTAAAAGCCATTTTTTTTCAAAATTATCTCAAGATTTTTGACCAAAATTCATCCAAGGCACTCACATAAATCAAGAAAAGGGTCGAAAATGATTACATATGCAAAGGAGCGTCATTTGTTCAAAAGCCCTAATTACACTAACAAAATTTCAAGAAAATCCAACCAAAAAAAGAAAAATAGGCACAAATTCATCAAATGCCTAAACAAAATCCATGCCAATACACCAAAGGGATCACAAACGAATGCATTTACAAGAAAAATCAACTCTCAACCATCTAAATGCAAGATTTCTAGCAACATTGATGTAAAAATCAAAAGAAAAAAGGGTTTAGGAAGATTACCTCGGTTGAAAATAAACCCTAGATCCGGCGAGCAAGTCGGGGATTGATCGGCAATGTCAACACCGACGTGATGTCGAGGTTCAAATCGGATCAATGGAACACAAGGTAGGGCTCCCGTTTCGATTTGGAGAGGGGGAAAGGGAAAGGTTTTGAAAAATAACCTATTTTTGGGTCTTTGTCCGTACTCGATTGATTTAAATGAAAATTTGGCCTTGCGCATATTTTATATACGCAAGGCTAATTTTTCCCATATTTAGCCTTGCGTATATAAAATATACACAAGGCTTATCCCCCATTATCTTTGCTCTCCCGAGTTTGACCTTGTGGACATTTGTTTTTTGCACACAAGACATGCGAGTAGCTGATCAAAGTGGCACACACTCCCAAAACATTTTGACCTCCATTCGATCCGCTCAGGTAATTGTGCTAAAATAAAAATATTTAGGGTCAATGAGCACGCTTACAGATCTCGAACAGAAAATGCATCAAAAATAAAAAATAAAAAATAAAAAAATACGTGGCTTGTTAAAAGTTGCACACATTCCCAAAAAGCATTATGACATCAATATTCACTCCACTCGGGTAGTCGTGCTAAATTAACTTTGAGACCGATGGCTTCGCCCAAAGATCTCAAACCCTACTTCGCGTAGGGGCACCCATGTTAATAAAAATGGGGTCAATCAATGCCTCATAAGATTGATACAACCTTTGGATCTTCGCGTCTTTGCTTTATGCCAATCTTAAAGTATGGGCCGATCACCCTCTTGCTAGCGGGGTTGGTCTGTTCAGAACGAAACTTGAACATCATGCATCATCAATCACACCATTGCGGTCATGCCTAGTAATGTCGCAAAGCACTTGGGGACCGATAATCTCAAGGAACGGACATTTTCCTAATGATATGGGCTCTCGCTACTCTCCATGCTTTTTTCCTTTTCTTTGATGTTTGAGGTTTGTGTTGAATACAGTGGACCCAATAGCAGTGCCTTGGGCCTCTTTGTATGTCTCTTTCTTTGGCATGCGATTATTAGTAATTGGATACCAAAGAGAGCATCTATAGATACCCAAATTTGGCCCAAGGCCTGATCAGCACGTACTTCAAGAAAGGTGTACTTTCGAGCTTCCGAAATCACCTCCCGAACCATTCGGGCTTAAACCCAAAACCTTAAAACCCTTCCCAAACCCTTAGAAGGCCCAACCAAATCCCATGAACCCTTAGTGGACCGATCCCAGACCCATTTTTGAAGCCTACTGATTCATTGCCTAGAATTGGGCCTTGCGTATATTTTGTATACGAAAGGAAATTTTTTCCAAATATTGGCCTTACGTATATAAAATATACGCAAGGCCTATTTCTACTTCAGGCTTTAGGTGTGGAACCTTGAACTTCTCTATTTTCTCAGGAACACTGTTCCTAAGCCTAGTGTATATAAAGTAAACGCAAGGCTTATGAGCAGTATTTTTTGGAAAATGGATGAATTTCACTTTTTGGGTTTGACTTGTTGACCACCCTAATGTTTGGGGTGGATCTCTTTAGGACTGTTGCACCCCCTTTAGTTCTATTTGCAACCGTTTAGCCATTTAAAAGCCCCATCCTATCATCTACCATTAAGCCTATTTTCCACCTATCTAAGCTCCCAAAAACCTAGAAAACCTTAGATCCCTATTACCTAATTACTAAACTAATTAGCACCACAAACCCTTCACTAATCCTCCCTTTCTCTATATATAGAAAGCCACTCCCCCATGCTTAAGGGCTTGAAAAAAGTTCCACAGAGAGAAAGAGCTTTAGTGATTCCTCTCCTCCCATTTTAGCATTATCCATAAAAATTCCAGAACCTAGGTTTGCCTTTCATAACCCATTTTCCATCACCAATCTCTTATCTTTAGCTAGAACAAGGCCTTAACCTATCTCTCCTACCTTCTAGTTCCCAAGCCTAAGAAGTCAAGACCTATTTCTCAACTAGTTTGCTATCGGAAGCTCACCGACACTCACGCGAAGGTCCACATCGGTGCTACAAGGGCTCGAGAGCTTCAACTCTCCCCTCTTTTCCTCTACCTTCTTTGCTTTCCCTGTATCCTAGAGTTTGCGCCGTTATGCCGCTGAAATTTCAGTGATTATGGGGGTGGGGGAGGGGAGGGGTCAAACAGGATCAGACTGCCTTCGAGCGAGGGGGAGTGTCGTTCACATTTTTTTTCTTTTACTTTGGCCATAGTAGAGACCGCTTACGAGCGGGTCAATCGGGTGCCTAACACCTTTCCGATTGATAACCAAAGCCCCTACCTACCCAAGAGCCTTTGGCGTAGACCGGTGAATCAGAGTCATATTTTTGTACTTCGATACTTATAGTATCGATTTGGGTATCTAGGGACATCAAAAGCTCTTGGTGGCAACTCTAGTTTTCATAAGAGCGCATCGTCATGATGGATGTTGAAAGATTTTTTAGATTGATGCTACTTTTATTATTGGAAATGTGAGGTAAGAATATGGTGTCAAAAATAAATCAAAAGGTGGAGTAAAATGGGTGAAAACAACAATCTAAAAACACATACAGTCCTACAAGAATCTAGGGCCTGTTGTAGCAATTTTTTAAGAAGACTTTATCCAATGGAGAGTGATGATCTGAAACCTCAAGGGTTGTATAGTACACTCCAGATCTGGCTACAGATTTGGAAACTTAAAACCTACACTGGAAAACAAGGTAAAGAGAAGGTGTTTAGGTGTCACAACTAAAATAAAAAAAAAGCAGGAATAAACTACATCTAAAAGAAGGGGGAAGAAGAAGAATGATGATGGTGTGAGAAAATAAAGTAAAAATAATAAGAAGTAGGTAGCTAAGGTTAAATCAGCAATGCAACTCAGTGTTAGAAATGAATCTGCAGCATTCCTTCACTTGGCTACAAGCACAAGTGCAAGGTAGAAGAATCTGACTCAACCCTATAATTTGAACTGCTCTTAAGGCTATAATCTATCCACTTAAATGGTCACAGATTTTCCTAGGGAGGTGATCCAATCGCAGGTGCTAAAGTTAGAACATGAAAACTATTGCAGACACTATGCTTGCAAGGCTACAAGCTCAGGAAACCATAGGAACAAACAGTCCTTAAAAATCAGGTAGAAACCATAAGAAATCCCAGGCTGATTGGGGACTTAGAATCAGTTGGTCATTGCTACGAAAAGGCTTGTAATGATCCAGCTCTCAAGTTTGCAATCTGTGTAAAAATTTCAGATCTAAACACTGATGAAGATGATGCAAAATGGGAGAGAGTTTGGCTCTACAACAATCTCTCACTTGGCTACAAGCTCAAGTGCAGAGAAGAAGAATCCATCTCAGCCTTGTGATCTAGACCAGCCTTAGGGCTATACCCTGTTCACTTGAATGGCCACAGGCTATCCTAGAGGTTATCCTAACCACAAATGAAGGAGATAAAATATGAAAACTACTGCTGCCACCATGGTTACAGGGCTACAAGCTCAAGCAACCATGGGAGTATTAAGTCTATGTAAATAAAGGTAAAAATCACAGGTAAAAAATAGAGTTAATGGAGCTTTAAAACTAGAATTTCATTGAATAAAAGGAACTTACAAAGGTTACCCTCAAGGCAACAGTTTGTGCAAATCCCCAAAACTACTCTCAATGCTTATACAAAATTGATTTCAAAACTGAAATAAAACCTATAGCTGCTACAAAGAACTTAGCCTAGTATTGCTACTGTGCTAAGGCAAGAGGAAAAAGAAAATGGAAAAGGGAAGCTAAACCCTAACCCTAATTCTAAACTAGACTTTTGATCCAACTACTCTTGATGTTTTTACACAACAGAAAATTGCTATATATAGACAATCCATAACAGCATTTCATGCTTGTAGCCAATCAGAAATAAGAATGTTTGAAGCTGCTGTCGTGGCTCATTTGTAACCAAGTAGTTGCATTGGGATGTGTCGAACAACTAAGCATATTGGGATGTGTACCCTAAGAGGTGTGAAATACCCAAAGAGTCCTTGGATGCTGAAGTGTGGCAGCTGAAACCCGTGCTTCGCGAGGATATAGCCTCAGAAGTTACATCTCGCTAAGATCTCGTGAGGTTCAAATGTGGCCTTTTGTAGCTCGCGAGGATGAAATGTGTGCGACTTTTAAGCTGCTTGCTAAGCTCAATTGGATGTAGTCTTTAAGTCTCGCGAGGTTCAAATGGAGCTGCTTGCTAAGTTCAAGTGAAGGGCTCGCGAGGATCTCGCTATGTGTTAAGTGTAGATAAATGCCATTTTTCACCTCTTAACCTAGCCTTTACCATTCCTTGCAACCATCTAACAAGTGCATTTGAAGTGTGTTTTGTAGTTAAGAATAACATTACAGCTTTTAGTACAACTGTCATGCTTTGGAGGCTAAACAGAGAAGTTTTGAAGCAGACTGTGAAGCCCAATGAAGAACTAAAGAAACACCATGGTGGTACACACCATGATGACTATTTTAGATGCATTTGTGGGCCTCAAAAGTCTGACAGAGGAGAAGAATGAAGAGCTGAATAGAGGAAGGTGCAGTAGTAGAACAGGCCATGCAACAGAAAGCCAGAGAGTAAGCCTCGCGCAGCTACAAGCCATGCAGAAAGCACTCTCGCGAGGTTCAGAAGGCTAGAAGTTAACCTCGTGAGACATGGAGCCGGCAATGTAATTTCTTCTCACACAGCACCTCGCAAAGATGACAAGAGAGAGGGCTTCAGGAAAGTTATTGCGTGGATCTCGCGGGGCATAAGCCATCAAGCATTTACGCATGAAGCTTTTGCATAGAACCTCACGCAGCTCATCCATAGTTGCTATCAAGGCGTCGCGTAGTTCCTTATTTCTCCATTTCAATGCGTCGCACGGCTACATAGAGGACAAGCTTTAGAAATCTCAGCGCATAGATCTCACGCACCTCAAGCAGAGAAGCGGCTGCACAACAAGCCATATGCCATCTATGCGAGCAATACAATTCAGTGTAAAAGCAGCCTCGTTAGCAAACTCCAGATCCACGTGATTGCACTGTAGAATCAAAGCAGCTACGCGAAGCTCGAGATTCTACTTCTCATTCCAAGCTCAGGGACTTTTTGGGGATTTCCACATTGCTAGGGCACACATCCTGAGGCCCTAATTTAATCCCACACATCCTGAGGCATCCAAGGGCTATAAATAAGCCACGTCTGTAATAAAATTACGGTTTTCTCCCCTATTGGCCAAGGCATTAGGACTGAGTATAAAAGTTGTACTTAGTTTAGTTTTTGTTTTTATCTTTTCTTCAACCTTAGTCGGCTGAGAGCTCTAGCAGATTAGGATTAGGGTTAGATCATTTCTTCCATTTTTCTTTTCTTCTTTCTTAGTCCAGCACTTGCTGGCTAACTCCTTTAAGCAGCAGTAATGTATTTTGGTTTTATAATGGGTATTGTTTGGAACATTGGGAGCTGATTTGGAGTGTTGCACATGCTGTTGCCTTCGAGGGCAAGGATTGTAAGATTCTTTTACAATTTTGTTAGTTTTATTGCTTTAATTAGATCTGTAGTCTCTGTGTTTTCCTTGCATAGAAATCTATTGGATTTTGACATAGATGCCTATAGATCTGAGACCCTATTGTTGTTTGAGCTATTGTGCCTTGCAACAATGGTGGCAGTAGTAGGCTATTCTGTCTCAGGCCTCTATGATTGAAGTCTCTCCCTTGGATAGTCTATGACCATTTAAGTGGATAGATTATAACCTTAAGAGGGGGTCAAAATCATAGATCTGAGATGGATTCTTCTTCTCTACACATGAGTTGGTTAGCCTTGTGAGAGATTGTGCAGAACCAAACTGCCCTTTGTTTGCAATGCCATCATTAGATTGTAGATCTAATTTTGTTGTAGAGATTGTAAACTTGTGAGCTGGGTCATGCAGGCCTTTTGTAACAATGACCAGCTGAGTCTAAAGCCCCTTTTGGTCCTTGATTTGAGGTGGTTTCCACCTAATCTTGAGGACTGGTTGCTCCTATGGATGCCTGTGCTTGCAGCCTTGCAAACATAGTGTCTACAATTGTTTCACTGTTCTGATTTAACCCATTGCTAGGAGGAAATCTCTTGGATAGTCTGTGACCTTGTAAGTGGACAGATTATAGCCGTAGGATCAATCCCTTCAAGTGATTGAACCTCCTCTATTGGATAGTTTGTGACCATTTAAGTGAACAGGTTATAACCTTAGGAGGAGTCTAGATTGTAGGGTTACTTTGGATTCTTTTACCTTGCTGATGTGCTTGTAGCCTTCAGAAGGATTTTTGTAGAATCAACCCTAAATTTGAGTTGCGTAGTTATTTACTCATTAGCTGCTTACTTCTCATAATTTTATCTTTATTTGCCACACAACCATCATCACCCTTCTTTAAACCCTTTCTATGTTTTAGGACTGTACTTTATATTTTCAGTAGATTAGTTGTGATACTTAAACTCCCTTTTTAGGATTGCCAGATCTGTAGTCAGATTTGGAGGGCCTACTAAAATAATCCCTGCATGGTTAAGGATCAATCATCCTTGTGGGACAAACTCTTACTTACTCAAAACTTGCTACAACAAGCCTGTATCTTGCAGGACTATTGTAGACACCCCCATTTTGCCTTCTCGGAGTATACAAACTTATTCGGTCAACCTTTAACCCTTTTAATCTGCAGTGTGGGAACATGTAATAGTACATGGCTGAACGCAAGCTGAAACAATAGCTTTGTGGCTTAGATCTTAGTGTAGGGAGACTATATACTAAGCAACAGTATATAGCCGGAATGCAAACTAAAATAATAGTCTTGCATTTCATTCAAGAGACCATACCTGGACAACCCCAAATTACGTGCTAGAAACCCAGCGCGCAATTCGATCGTGTGCGGAACCACAAGCGCGTGACCAGTCCACCTTTTAGACCAAACTTCCATTCTCAGATCAATTCGAGACTCGATCACGTGCCTAAAATAGGACGCATGATCGGATTGAGCGCTTCACCACTAGCGCTCAATTGGCCTACGCCCGACCTAGACTTACTACCCTTGACCCCTACATTTCCTTGATTAAACGCTTCAGGTTAAACACTTAATTAGATTGAGCTCATGATAACATGCTCACAATTAGCCCTAATTTGTTAAGACTAGGAGACTTGCTGAGCAAGTCAGCCGATCACTCACTGAGTCGGTGACTGACTCAAAGCGATTAAGCACCGGAATCCAGGAGCGCAATTCAATTAAACACCCGTAAATCAGCGCATAATTGAAGGAAAACCTATAAAAGTTTTTTTCTCGAAGAGAGAAGGGAGGGCTACAAATTTTGAGAGAGGAGAAGGAAAATCTCGAAACCAGAGAATTCTGAGCACGAATCCATAGAACCCAACCATGATTTCGAGATTTAAATGCTCGAAATTCTGAGGATTCTCTCCGCAGTCCCGACCCCCCTTAGGTTAGGATTTAATATTTTAGTTTCTAACTGTAGCTTATAATCTCTAGATCTATTAATTTTTAATTTTATTTTCAGTCTTAGGCCGTAGCACCCTTTTCGGATCGAATCTTCTATTTATGGTTCTAATTCCTTGCTTTTAGAACCAGTCCTTGATTCGTCGATTCGATATACCAACCCTTAAGACCGAATTCTACTCTAAAATCATGATTTACAGTCCTATCATTAATTTCTGGTTCTAACCCTCAGAGTTCAGAACCAGTCCTTAATCATATGATTTGATTTTTGATTTCGAACTCGAATTTAGTCCTAAAAGTTTTTTTAAATTTCAATTTCTTAGTTTAATACCTCCTAAATTCCAAAAATATTAATTTTAGTTTTCATAATTCTAGTTTATAATTTAATTCGCTCCTATTGTTCTGAAACCAACTCTGAAAAGCCTAAAAATATTACTTTACCATCCAAAATTCAATTTTTTCTCTTTAATCTCAGCCACCCGATTTACCCCAGGGAGCTTACGGAGGGTACTTGGGAACGAGGCCAATCCTCCATAGCATAGTGGGTACAAACCCCTTTTTTTTTAGAGTTTCTTTTAGAATTAATAAATTGCTTTAATTAGTTTATATCTGGACATAATTGATTATTCGCATCAATTAGGCCTTGATATAATTATCAGAGTGCTAAATCAAAATTTCCTTTCCATTAGTTTAGTTAATTAATTATTCCAAATCTAAATTCTAGGAAATTTAGTTTATTCATGATTAGTTATATTTTGCCCTCATAAATCCGGCGAAAATTAAGCCCGTAGAAAAAAATCGATCTTTTTTTATTTTAATTAGAATTATAGTAGAATTACTACAATTGCTTTAATTATAATCCCAGTACAATTAGCATGCTTAATTTTAATTAGAATATTATTAGAACTGATACATATGCACTCCTAGTACCAATAGGAGATTGAAACCGATTGGACTTTTAGTAATACCAGAACCTTGATGCTCACTGGACTCTTGACAACTTCAGAATACTAATATAACTCACCTTAATAAGCCCACACAATCAGAGCAAAATAATAACAGAATTGGGAAATCTAAACTGACCAGAATTCTAATTACAAAGGGAAATAAGAGGAGAATTAAACTAACTAAACTAAAGAAAAGCACTGCTGCTGACATTCGCAAGTGGACAATTCAGTATAGAGGTAACCTACACCCGCTTCACAGCGTGATCACTGACGTGTTGCAACGTTGTTAAATATCTGCAGCCGGTGATCGCAATCAAACTAGGAACCTTCTTAGAAAAATCCTCTCTTTTTAATTTATTTTTGTCATTCCAAACACCGCATCGCTAGAGTCCACCTGGACAAAATTGGAGTTACTGATTCAATGGGGACCGAGAGGAACCCAGAAAAAGTGCGCACCAACAGATTGGCGATCGCGATGGGACACTTTCATAAACTTTTTCGTAGATAGTTAGTTTTATTTTATTTCCTTATTTCCTTTCCCGTTGTATTGTTTAGATTCCTTTTTATCCATATGAGTCTTTGTGAAAGACTTGAGATGCCTGGCATACATAGAGTAAGTTTAGGAGACCCTCCGCAGTGGGGACTTCATGACAACCCCGCATAAGAGGAAGAGCTGCCTTATACCTTTAGCCCACGACAATATGAAGTTAACATGGCTGGTGAACAAGAGAACCCCTCCTGTACACCGCACGCCGGTAATAGCCATAACGATAGGAATAATAGCTCTGGACAAAATCTCACCACTCAACAAATTGTAGAACTTAGCATCCAAAGAATATAAAAAGAAGGCGATGACTCCGAAGAGTTGCTTTGAGGATTGGCTGCTGCATACAAAACCATTAGGGGACAACACAATTTGGAAGAGCAAGAGTGATAAGAAAGACCACCGCCTACCCTGAGTACAGTGTCAGCTTGCATCGCGTGTTAAGTGGCGAAAAATGCCACTTTTCACCCTTTAACCTGACCATTGATAGACCTGTGAGCACACTAATAAGCCTCTAACGAGTGCATTTTGTAGACAGCAATAAAAGATGATACAAATGTAGAAAATCACTCAAGCATGCCAAAAAAGGGGCCATCTCTCAGCATAGGGCAAACCCAGCAACATCACACCAGAGGGTAGCACATCACTGTACCCTTGGAGTGCGTGGCTACAGCAGAACAAGGCAAAGGAAGTGAAAATAGGCTGAAAACATCCTATCAAGAGGTCACCTGAAGACTTCGATAGGAGCTGAAAGCAAAGAAAGGAGGAATTCGTGCAGTTGAAAAGGTTTCGATAGGATCTGAAGGTAGAAGAAAGATGGATTCATGTGGATCAAGAGGTTCGATAGGATCTAAGAACCTATCGAACAGCTGAAAGAAAGAAAGAAACCATCCTATCGAAAACCTGCCTGAGGAGTAAAAGGAACCTATCGAGATGGAGACGTTGGAACAAAACCTATCGAAGGGTGCTTGAGCCTTTCGATAGGAGGGAGAGGAACCCTATCGAAATGATGACATGCAGAATGGAACCTATCGAAATGGTTCTCCAACCTGTTGAAAAGCTTCTCCAACCTGTCGAATGCTCCAGGCCAAGGGCTGAGAACGCTAAAGCTCTAAGAGAAGACTCATCTAATCGGAACCTATCGAAGAGATCTGAGAACCTAGCGAAAGGACCAAAAAGCTCCATTCTAACCTGTCGAAAGCCTCTTGAACCTGTTGAAATCGTGTGCAAAACTTCTCAGAAATTCAGCTATGCACACGTTGTGACTTGGTGACCTGCTGCATGCAACCTGAGGCACTTGGTGACCGGCACGACGGTTCCAGAAGATGCCCTAAGAAACCCTAACCAACCCACGTGCGCTAACAGAACTCTAACAAACTCTGAGAACCTTCTAGAAGGGATTTTTGGTGAGGAAAATAGAGGAGAAAGCTATATAGAGACCCCCAATTGCAATTGGGGAGGATCGAGATCTGAGCCAAATTTTGGAGATTAGAGCTTGCAGAGAAATCCTATTTTCCCTTCTTTAGCCCAACAATGGTTGGCTCCCTTGGAGTAGCGAGGAGAGAGGTTAGATCTACAATTGGGTAAGGTTAAGAGTGCTATTGTGGGTTCCCAGCTGCACAGCCTACAGATCTGAGAGTATTTCCATTATAGAGTGATTTTGATTGCAATGTAAATGCTATTTTTAATGCTTTAATTAGATCTAAAGTTCCTTTGGTTTTATTTGGTGATCGATTGGATTTGTGTAGAGGAGTCTGTGGATCAGCTCACCCACTTAACTGGTAGACCTCTTGGATACCATCCGATCTCCCTGGATCTGATACTCCTGTAATTCCCTGAGTCTGTGACTTTGGAATTGCAACATCTGTAGTGGTTTTAATTGTTCTGATTGATGCTTTAGCTCTGGAGGAGATCCCTAGGAAGGCCTGTGACCATTAAAGTGGACAGATCATAACCTTAAGATTAATCCAAGCTCAGGCTCTAATTGGATTCATCTTCTACAAATCCATGGACCAGATAAAGTCTATAGGATGGCTTGTGACCATTCAAGTGGACAGATCATAGCCTTAAGACCAGGTGGATCCTATGATTTGGAGTGGAGCCTTCTGCCCTGCAGCTATGCTTAGAGTCAGTTGAGGGAATTGTGTACTCTGAACCTCTGTGGCATGATTAATCGAACCTAATTTCAGTGAGACCAATCTCCAAGCTACTCTTCTCCATTTTTTGCTTTTTACTCTTTTCCCCTGCAAGATCTAAGTTCCCAAACTCGATCCAAGATAGCCTTTGTTTAATTGTAGCTTAGCTTAAGTGACAATCCATTTGAAACCTCTCCCCTCTCTTTTAGCTAACTTAGCGTTAGTTAGGATGCCAGATCTCCCACAGATCTGGAGATTTATCACATATTTAAACCAACCTCCCTGTGGACATTTCCTTACCATCTTTTCAAAACTTGCTACAACGGACCTTGATTACTTGCAGGTCTGTGTGAGTGTGCTATGCCTAGTTTTATTAGCAAATTTAGACCCTCATTTGAGGGTAGGCAAACACTCCAACAAGTTTTGGGCACCACTGCCGGGGAGGTGTGTTTAGAAATTGGTAGATCTAAGTTTTAATCATAAATCTATAGTTGTTTGTTTGATTTTACTAACTGCATTTGTAAGTTTTATTATTTTTCAATATTTTGTGTGCATTTCATCAGATCTAATGCTGCCAGCGAGAGGAAAATTGTGCTAGAGGCTGCTCTGTAGTTTGCATCCCTCTACTCCCCAGTTATTTTTCAGATCTGTTGATTTTTTTGTTAGAGTAATTAGAAATTTTTGTTTATTCTACTTGTTGTGTTGAGAATCTGTTCTGCACTCAGAACTTGAGTGTTGTATGTTTGGTAGGAGAACTCTCCAACCTTAGATTATTCCACTAAATCCAGAGGTTGAAAGACTTCTCAGATCCAGACCAGCTACACCCACATCTGTTGCAATTGACTCTGTAGAAATGGGTGAGCAACAGCAGCCTAGAACTCTCAAGGAATTTAATGCACCAGGGGTTTTCAATTCCCCCTTCTGCATTCAGTTCCCAGCTGCTCAAGGAAACTATGAGATAAAATCTTCCATAATTCAAATGCTACCCTCATTTCATGGCCTGAAGAAAGAAGACCCCTACAAGCACATTGATGACTTTTTGGGACTGTGCACTACATTTAACATCACAGGTTTGGGGGAGGAGGCCACCAGGATGAGAATCTTTCCTTTTTCCTTAAAGGACAGAGCCAGGATCTGGTTATCCATGCTTCCACCCAACAAAATTCAGTCCTGGAGTGATCTCCAATGTCAATTTCTTGCCAAGTTCTACCCTATGTCCAAAACCAGCCAGTTGAGGAAGGGTATCATCTCTTTTGCCCAAGATCCAATTGAGGATTTTCACCAAGCTTAGGAGAGATTCAAGGAACTCCTAAAGAAATGCCCCCACCATCAAATCCCTGAATGGCAATTGGTTCAAAGCTTTTATCAAGGAATTGATTCTAAGAGCAGGGACATGGTAGATGCCTCCTGTGGTGGCACCTACCTCCATAAAACTGCTGAGGAGGCATGGGAGCTCTTTGATATCATTAGTGAGAACTCTATGCAAAGGGAAATCTTGGCTAGAGATCTAGAGCCTCCTAGGTTGGTGAAGGAGAATACTTCAAGAGGGAAGTTATATGAAGTGAGTGTGTCAAGTGATTTGGAAAGGAAAGTGGACAGCCTAGCTCTGAAATTCGATAGGCTAATGGGAGCAATACAGTCACCTGTGGCTGCCAGGGTGGAGGAGGCATGTGCCATATGCCAGTCCCCTGCTCACTCCCCTGAAAAATGCCCATATGCTGATCAATTTCCTGATTTTATAACAGAGCATGTGGCTACAGCTCAGTCTTATGGGCAGCAGCTTGCTGCTGGGTATCAATGGAGAAACCACTCCAATATGAGGTGGAGACAAGATGCATACCCCAGCCAGCAGCAGCAGCCTCAGTAGCCCATGCCCTACAGAAATGCTCAGCCTTATCGAGAAGGTTATGTCCCAAGGCCTCAGTATCAGCAACCCATGGCCCAACCTGTAGCTCCTCCTGTGCAGCAATCTGTACCTCGTCCAACTACGAGAGCATCATCCTTTGAGGAACAAGTTCTGTCTTCACTGCAGAATTTGAACTCTCTAACCCAAACTGTGCACTCTCACAACCAGAGCATAAAAAAGATAGAAGACCAACTTGGTCAGCTGTCTGATGCTCTGACTAAGAGAGAGGAAAGAAGATTGCCTAGCCAACCACAGGATAACCCACGAAGACAGTTTGTAGTGGGTGAAGTCTCCTCCACCTATGAGGAAGCCAAATCTGTTACAACTTTGAGAAGTGGTAGGTTAGTGGACCACCAAGTGGGCTGTGAGTCTGTGAGGAGCTTGGAGGAAGAAAATAAAGTGATTCCTACAAGAACACAACAAAGGCCACCAGTGGTGGACTTGAAGGAGCAACCAGCTGTGAATAAAGAGGATAATGAGGATCCTCAAGAAAAGAAAAAAATAAAAAAGAAAGAGGCCCCATTGGCTAAGGCTGCAAGTGAGGGAGCAATCCCACATTTGCCATTTCCTAAAGCACTGCAAGCACCTTCCCCTTTTGATAAAGGGCAAGGTAAAATAGAGGAAATGATGGATACTTTCAAGTAGGTAAAGATCAATTTGTCCTTACTTGATGCAATTAAACAAGTCTCAGCCTATGCCAAGTTTTTGAAACACCCACAAAAGAAAATCTAGGATACACCTATCCAAGAAAGTCTTTTCAACAGAGAAAGTGAAACAAATTTTATTGATTGCAACCCCAACCAAATTTCAAGACCTTGGAACCCCCACTATCCCTTGTATCATTGGGGATCACACCATTGACAAAGCCTTATTATATCTGAGAGTCAGTTTAAATTTACTTCCATATTCACTATATGAGAAACTGGGTTTGGGAGAATTAAAACCGACACATGTGGTCCTACAGCTGGCTGACAGATCTGAAAGGAAACCTGTGGGGATAATTGAAGATGTGTTGGTTGGAGTTGACAAATTCTTCTATCCTGCTGACTTTTTGGTGCTGGACATGGAACAAAGCAAATGTGCTTTTATACCTGTGATTCTAGGCAGGCCCTTTTTGGCCACTACCAATACTCATATACAATGCAGGTATGGAATCATGAAAGTATCATTTGGAAATATGAAGGTTAAGCTGAATGTGTACAACACTGGCTATCAACCCTCTCCTGAAGAGGCTTGTTTTTCCATTAATGCAGAAAAACAAAAAGTGATTCATGAAAATACACATTGGCTGTTGCAGGATAATGTTTGGTTCATAAATGGAAAACTACACTCAGGGGAGGGACACTGGATGAGGAAAGAATCCATGAAAGGTACTGATTACACAGATGCTATGGATCTCCCAGACCCTCCGGATTAACCCCTACAGTCTGTATGTATCATATGTACCATACTTTGCATTTGTTTTAGGTTTTTACTTTGCTGTTAGTTGATTTTTTTTCTTTCCTACAATGCTTTATGCTTAATACTAGGCCATCATTTCAATATTACCAGTTGTCCTGAGATAATGGGAGCTTGGCCACAAAGGAAACAAATCAGAAAGCTGACCTGAGAGCTTCTTGAGTCTTTGGTGAGAGTGCTTGACGCAAGCCTTATTTGGTTTTTGGGAGCTTTTGATAGATTAAGTTCACTTTTCATTAGGTCACACGGTGATTTTGACAGGATAATTAATGGTTTCGATAGGCACTGAGGCCTGTCGGAGGGATGGTTCCACCTATCAGAATCCTATCGAATCACCCCTTTTGGGAGCCTTGTCAGCTAAGATTTTGACAGGACGCATAAACCTATCGAAACCATCCATTGCATCCTACCGAAATCGTATTTCACCCCTTATATACCTGTTGATAGGTCATTTGTGCCTCACTCCCTACCCTCTGCAAAACCCTAGCTCTCTTCCTCTCTCTTTCGCCCCCCTCTTTTTCCACTAAATCCTCGCAGAGCCTTCAGCCATTCAGTCTGCCATTTTGTATGTGCATTGAGCTTGCACAGAGGAGGATTGTGTACATGATTTTGGAGAATTTGAAGTTGTGTATTGCGATATCTGTTAAACCATAGGAATTTTGGGGTAAGTTGCCTTCCCACCGGCAATCTGTCGTTGTCCCAATTGTTAACCTCTAAATTCCAGTACAAGTTGGTAAGTGAACAACCCCTGAGAGTAAATGGTGAAACTTGAGGAAACCCTAGCAAACCTACTCAGGAGACCAGCTGCTTCTACCCCCAAATCTTCCAAGAAATCGAAGCCAGCCTCCAAACCACCTGTTAAGAGGAAGCTCTTTGAAGAGACACCAAAGAAGGCCCCTAAAGCCAAGAAAGCCAAAGCGGTAGAAATTCAGGAGCCTCTAGTAGAAACACCCTTAGCGAGAGCTACTCCTACAGTAGAGCTGCCAGCTGGGTTAACTACCCCCAATGAGTTCGTAGAAAAATTAAGTCTTGTCCCTGAGACAAATTTTGATCTGGCATATTTTGCCAACATTGGGGAGTGCCAAGGGACATTGGAATATTTGAAGAAAGAAGGGCTATTGTCCTTTCTTTCACCCTTAAAGGAAAATGTCTACCCCAGGTTGGTGAAATTGTGGTACTAGAACCTGACAAAGAAGGTGGTGCCTGGGGCTAAGGATATACTAGAAATCTTGATTGATGACTGGCAGCTGACTGTCGATTGCAGAGACATTGGGATGGATTTGGGAGTCCAATATCAATTTGACTCCACTAGAGCTAAGGGAGCACGTACAGGGGCTACATTTAGGGAAATGGCTAAACAGCTTACTAACGGAATAGTGGGCTCTGGTGAATCCTTGATGAGAAGAGACCTCCATCCTACCCTAAGACTCATTGATACCATTTTGAGGAAAAATGTCTCTGTCTCTGGCCATTTGCAAGAGAGAAGGGCCCCATTAGTGGATGCCCTATACTTTTGTTCAAAGGGGCAATTTGTGAATGCACCTAAGCTGATTTTTGAAATAATAGTGGACATCAATGACAAGGTGCTGAAGAGACATGCTTTTGCTAAGGGAGGAGGTCTGCCTTTCTGCAAACTCATCACATATCTGCTCAAGACTGGAAAGTATGTGATCAAACGAAATGAGCCAATGGAGAAGCTTCCCATCAAATTGTATGGAAAGCGGGAATGGTCAACCAACCTCACCTTAATTAAGAAGAGTCAGCCAGTTGGAATGGAGGAGGCTGAGAAGGCACCCACCACTGTGGCAGAAGATACTCCTGCAGTGATACCCTCATCCATCCCTCCACCTACCATACCTGTCCCATTACCCACACCCCCACCCACTTTGCTTTTTCCGTTTGTATCCACCCCTCTTCCCTCAGACCCCTTTCCACCCACCTCTGAACCTGTTTTACCTTCACCCACCTCTTAGGCCTTCCCACCTGAAATCATTGACCTCCCACCATTTTCAGGACCTACCCCTACCATACCATCTCCACCTACCGACCAACCTCCTCTGCATACACAGGGTGTGGACCAGTTCACCACTGCTGGATTCACCGCCCTCATGACCTCCATTGTGGAGGATGTGGCTCATGAATACACCCCACTGCCTAACTCCCCACACCCTACTCCCTCGCACTTTAATCATGCACCCTGCTCTCCCTTCCATCATGTCCAAACATGTGCCCCTTCCACCCCCACCATGCCTGACACCCTCACTCAAATTTTATCCCTCCTCCAATCCATTCAATCCCAATTAACCATCAACACCGACAACTAGACCCTCAACCCTCTCACATCTCCCCTCCTACTTCCCCCGTACCTACCTCACACCCTGTTGCTGCACATTCTGAGGAGGTAGAAGCACCAGCCCTCCCCATACTTTCCTCACCACCAGCCACTTTACCCTCATCACCGGATCTACTTGCTTCTGTAGTAGCTAATTCCTCCCTACCCCCCACCACCTCCCCACTTGTGTTCCACGATGCCTCCACCCAAACTGATCCATGGGAGGATCTAGTCCTCTCCACCCCCTCCTCTTCATCCACTACACCCCTCTCCTTGCCCATTGTCTTTCACCAAAACATGTGCATCCCCCCTTACCTCACCCTGTTGTATGCCATGAGAGACAACCCTTACATCTAAAGGGATGTCTTAAGAGGTATGGCTGCACTCCGAGCTTCCATTGAAGCCCCTTATGAGGAGAGGATTGCCAACATAGAATTGGAGCATATAATCTAGCTCCGAGATATCTCTCAAGGGTGGTTTGAAATCCTGACTCATTATGAGTCTGCAAAATAGTTGGCAGCTGCTGAGAGTCTAATTGCCAAATATGAGAAGAAGAATTCTGAGCTTCTCAAGAAAAAATTAGCCAATGCTCAGGATATACTCAAGGCCACCAAGGAACTCTTTGATACCAACCTGCTCTATGCCGCAAAACAAATTGACATATTGGAGAAAAAGGTTGCTTCCCTCATATCTCAGCCATTTCAACCTACCCTTTAGCTACCATACCTCTTGCTGCGCCTCCCTCCACTCAATCCTGTCCCCCTTCTACAACTCAACCTCCTCCCTCCCCACCTGTGGATGTGTACCCTCCTCCTGCCCAACCTGCCTAGGAACTTCCCCCTACCCAACCTGCCCCTCCAAAACCTAAAAGGGCTCCCCCTAAGAAGAAAGTTACTTCCAAAAGATCCGCTCCCTCTGCTACTTCCATCAAGAAAGGAAAGAAGCCTTCTGCCCAGTCTAAAGACGCCCCCCCCACCCAGCCCCCACCCCAACCTGATGCCTCCTTCACCTTACTGTCAAGGGAGGAAAGAAGGCTGCTGCGGCTCTCGGATTGGACCCCACTGCCCTTTTTCCTTATGATTCAGATTCAGATTCTGTAACTACTGTTGACCTCAAAGGAAAACAACCTGCTGCCCAGTCTGAGGAGGCAGCAAAGAAGCTGCAACCGACAGCTAAATCTAAAGGAAAAGCTCCTTTATCTAAGGATGAGCTGAAAAACCTGGCTGACCTCTATGGTTGGCCGGATGATAGCTGTAAATACCTATAGCAGTTTCCTGTTTTAGTTTCTTCCTCACTTGTCCCATGTATATATTTGGCATTTTAATACAATTTTGTCTTCATGTAGTTTTGTTTATTTATTTTTATTTATTTTATTTTATTATTATTATAATTTTTTTGTGACGCTCTTTTCCCCCCATGCCTCTCTCCTGATTTCATAGTGTACAACAGTGAGGCCACTGTTTTGTTTAGGTTTGGGGGTGTGGCATGTATGCCAATAAATTAGTTAATCTCAGTACAGCTAAGCTAAAAAGGAGTATTTGGAATTAATTAGAGTAAATTCTCACTTGAATTTTTTCGAAAAAGAGGAAATTAAAAAACTGTTTGAAACTGAAACAAGCTGTAGTCCAACAGACTTCATGAGGCAAATGTCAACAAGTTGTGAAAAATAATTTTGATGTGTAGTAAACTTGAAATAAGAGAAGATTGTGAAGATACACCCTTGAAAATTTGATGGAAAGCCATACCCAGTGAGATTTGGGCTTGAAAATTTTTCTTTGAATAGTGTCTGACAATTTTTTCTGCTCTAAGGACCGATGGGATCTAATTTTAATCACTAGAAGTTAGACAATTCCAAGTTGAAACAGCTTGACAACATTCATGACATTGAAGAAATGAAGTAAGGCCATCCCTTGGGCAGTTTGAGCCTAAAATGCCCCACCTTTGAACTGCCCTCGATACACACCAGTTGATATTTTAAAATCACAGTTTGTCTTTGACGGAAACCAGAAATTTTGAACCCAAAACCTTTTTGACCTGTTTCAGTTCATCCTCAACCTGAGAAATCAAAAAATAAGAGAAGTGAGGTTAGAGATGCAAGGTTCGATGTCTGGCAAAAGAAGAAGAAAGTATATTTGAAAACTAGTGTGATGTATAGTTGTGGCATCCCATTTAAAAAAAAAAAAAGAAAAAGAAAAAAAAGAGAATGGATGATAAAGAGAAGTCACTTCATTTGAAAATCTACAAGAAGATAAGAAGCTGATGAAGCTAATCACTTCAAGTCTGAAATTCCATAAAGAAATTGAAGAGATGCTGAAATGAAGAAGGTGAGCTACAGACCACCTCCTTACCTTTACTGATTTCTCAATTTGAATCCCTTTTACCCTTTCATTCTTTTACAAACCTCATCCATAAGCCACATTACAACCCAATAAAAAGACCTTACTGATCTGAAATAAATTGAGCTATCATGTGGAGATAAAGATTTGTTTAATCTATGGTGTAAAGAGCTAGAAAATTTTTAGGAATTAGAGCAATGCCTATGCTCATGCTTACAATCCTATTTGAGGGCTGTAACTGCTCTTGAGCTGCGTGAAATTCTACACCCTTCATTTGTTGTTGTGAGTGAACATCCCTGGTTAGACTTGGGTCTGAAATCCAATCTGATGGGGGTAGTATCAAAATAGACTTCTCAAGTGAAAGGTGAGCCATGAATTAATTTTTAGGAGCAATGCCTTGACATGAGCTGAGTGATGGTGACAGATTGCAGCAGACTTTCAAGTTTGGAACTGACTTTTTCTGTGGAAATTCTTCTAATATATTGAAAAGACATGGTGTGAATTTATTCTATTTACTGAAACTCTATTTAGCAAGATGCACTACTATTAACTAATCTTATTGGGGGAGTTTGTGGGTACCTTCATTGAAAACCCTCAGGAGACTTCACTCCACTAGGGATCACCTAGGGGTTTAAAAGGCTTGGTGCATATACTAAATGCATCCGTGCTCCTTACGAAAGTGGCAATTTTATTTTCTTTTAATTCTCCTTTGCTCAGGGACAAGTAAATCTTAGGTTTGGGGGTGTGTTAAGTGGCGAAAAATGCCACTTTTCACCCTTTAACCTGACCATTGATAGACCTGTGAGAACACTAATAAGCCTCTGTCAAGTGCATTATGTAGATAGCAATAAAAGATGACACTAATGCAGAAAATCACTCAAGAATGCCCAAAAAGGGGCCATCTCTCAGCACAGGGCAAACCCAACAATAGCACACTAGAGGGTAGCACATCACTGTACCCTTGGAGCGTGTGGCTACAGCAGGACAAGGCAAAGGAAGTGAAAACTGGATGAAAATATCCTATCGAGAGGTCACTTGAAGACTTCGATAGGAGCTGAAAGCAAAGAAAGGAGGAATTCGTGTAGTTGAAAAGGTTTCGATAGGATCTGAAGGCAGAAGAAAGATGGATTCGTGTGGATCGAGAGGTTCGATAGGATCCAAGAACCTATCGAACAGCTGAAAGAAAGGAAGATACCATCCTATCGAAAACCTGCCTGAGGTGTAAAAGGAACCTATCGAATGGTTTCCTGAACCTATCGAGATGGAGACGTTGGAACAAAACCTATCGAAGGGTGCTTGAGCCTTTCGATAGGAGGGAGAGCAACCCTATCGAAATGATGACATGTAGAATGGAACCTATCGAAATGGTCCTCCAACCTGTCGAAAAGCTTCTCCAACCTATCGAATGCTCCAGGCCAAGGGCTGAGAATGCTGAAGCTCTAAGAGAAGGCTCATCCTATCGAAACCTATCAAAGAGATCTGAGAACTAGCGAAAGGACCAAAAAGCTCCATTCTAACCTGTCGAAAGCCTCCTAAACCTATCGAAATCGTGTGCAGAACTTCTAAGAAATTCAGCTATACACACGTTGTGACTTGGTGATCTGTTGCACGCAACTCGAGGCACTTGGTGATCGGCATGACGGTTTTAAAAGATGCCCTAGGAAACCCTAACCAACCCACGCGCGCTAAAAGAACCCTAACAAACTCTGAGAACCTTCTAGAAGGGATTTTTAGCGAGAAAAATAGAGGAGAAAGCTATATATAGGGACCCCCAATTACAATTGGGGGAGGATCGAGATTTGAGCCAAATTTTGGAGATTAGAGATTGCAGAGAAATCCTATTTTCCCTTCTTTAGCCCAACAATGGTTGGCTAATCCCCTTGAAGTAGCGAGGAGAGAGGTTAGATTTGCAATTGGGTAAGGTTAAGAGTGCTATTGTGGGTTCCTAGCTGCACAGACTACAGATCTGAGAGTATTTCCATTGTAGAGTGATTTTGATTGTAATGTAAATGCTATTTTTAATGCTTTAATTAGATCTAAAGTTCCTTTGGTTTCATTTGGTGATCGATCAGATTTGTGTAGAGGAGTTTGTGGATCAGCTCACCCACTTAACTGGTAGACCTCTTGGATACCATCCGATCTCCCTGGATCTGATACTCCTGTAATTCCCTGAGTCTGTGACCTTGGAATTGCAGCATCTGTAGTGGTTTTAATTGTTCTGATTGATGCTTTAGCTTTGGAGGAGATCCCTAGGATGACCTGTGACCATTAAAGTGGACAGATCATAACCTTAAGATTAGTCCAAGCTCAGGCTCCAATTGGATTCATTTTCTACAAATCCATGGATCAGATAAACTCTATAGGATGGTCTGTGACCATTCAAGTGGACAGATCATAGCCTTAAGACCAGGTGGATCCTATGATTTGGAGTGGAGCCTTCTGCCCTGCAGCTGTGCTTAGAGCCAGTTGAGGGAATTTTGTATTCTAAACCTCTGTGGCATGAGTAATCCAACCTAATTTCAGTGAGACCAATCTCCAAGCTACTCTTCTCTATTTTATGCTTTTTACTCTTTTCCCCTACAAGATCTACGTTCTCAAACTCGATCCAAGATAGCCTTTGTTTAATTGTAGCTTAGCGTAAGTGACAATCCATTTTAAACCTCTCCCCTGTCTTTTAGCTAACTTAGCATTAGTTAGGGTGCTAGATCTCCCATAGATCTGGAGATTTATCACATATTTAAGCCTACCTCCCTGTGGACATTCCCTTACTCACCATCTTTTCAAAACTATCTACAATGGACCTTGATTACTTGCAGGTCTGTGTGAGTGTGCTCTACCTAGTTTTATTAGCGAATTTAGACCCTCATTTGAGGGTAGGCAAACACTCCAACATCGCGTCATTGAGGCGGCATGCTCACACATTCTTTAACGATGACGCACTGGATAGGGCTAGCTTGCGGCTTGCGCCAAAGGACAATACAATCAAGATCGAAGATCTCCCTAAAATGCTTGACTAGTACATGGCCAAGAGGGAGCGCCCTGGTCATTCATTCGGGTTCGATAAATTTTACAGGGATGTCGAATTTAACCTGCTTGTAGGATTCAAACCGCTAAAATTTACCAAATATAATAGCACGGGAAATCTGAACCATCACTTGGCACTCTTTTACAATGACTGTTGACCCATACATGACAACCAAGGACTTCTGATTCACTACTTTCAACGTTCATTAGAAGGGGAAGCTTTAGACTGGTTCGCAGGACTCTCGCTCTATAAGATCAAAACCTTTGATGATTTAGTCGATCAGTTCTTAGATCAATACAAACACTTGATCCAAGAGACAGTTAGCCTCAGTGACCTGATGGCCGCCAATCAAGGACCTGATGAAGAGTTTGTTGACTTCATCACTCGATAGAGCAAACTTACCGCGAGGACCGGCACTGCAATGAGAGAAAAGGACTCGGTCGACATTATCGTTGACAATACTAGGGAATCGTTAAAGAGTGCGCTCATCATAAGCGATTGCCTCAGCTTCACTGCACTTCATTCACGGGCATCCCGACTAGCACGAGACATTAAAGGTGGAGACCTTGCCCTATCTATCGTTACGTCCAAAATAGGCTCCTCTAGCGAATCCAAGTCAAAAAATAATAAGAAAGCTTTAGGGACTAAATAGGTCAACACCGTTGTCAACCAAGGACAAAGTTCTAATAACGATAACTTCCAACCATGCAACTTCGGACAAAATCAAAATCAACAATGGTATACCAATCAGAATAGGGGTGCTAATCAATCCAGATATGCAAACCAGAACCAAGGCTAAAACCAGGGTCAAGGTCAATACCAAAATAGAAATCAATACCCCAACACCTATCAGAACCAAAATGCAACACAAAACTGACTGGCCCACGCATCGAAATATAATAATGTCCCCCCACTGCAAAGCTTCAATCCAACTAGAGGCCCCTACCAACTGAGGCGAGAACATTATCCCCCTCTGTCGGATACAATCTCTAATATCCTCCAATTTCTTAACACCCAAAACCTCCTCCGATTCCCGCCAGAAAAACCTTGCCCATGGCCTGCAAATCTAGACTACAGTAAATACTATGCATTCCATCGATATGTTGGACACAACTTAGAGGATTGTTGGGTCTTCCGAGACGTGATCTATGACATGAGCGATCGAAACCAAATTGATTGGGAAGCATTGAGGAATCCTAATCCTGGTGACAACCAACCCCAACAAAACTTGGGGATCATAAACAACCCCATGCCTAATCACAACCAGATGACACCGACTCATGTCACCACTGTGGATCACTCCAGTCGACCCTCATTCCAACCCTCTACTGTAATCACTCGCATCCAACTCTCCGACATTTCTGTTACCCCTATAAAGGTCCTTTCACCCCTACATCCCTCAACCTTGATCACTCGCATCGCTCCGCCAAACCCGCCACCTTATCCAAAATTCACTCAGATACGAGTCCACTCCTTTAGGGCCAGGAGACCATTTCTCCATCGTCCCCCACTAGAACCTTCGACCCCTCCAAATCCTGAACTGACACCCTCACCACCTCCCTCGTCTGATTCTGAACCCGAGTTTGGAGATCATGTTCTTCAAACCGCAGCCCAAGTCGCCGCGTGGATAGAAAGTGTCACTTGGAAGACCCCAAACCCATAAAATGAAATGAAGACTGAGTGCTCACTAAACATAAAGGAAGGTGAGCGAGAAAAACTCTCCGACCCTCATGAGACGCTAGTCTTAGCTTTCTTAGAAGAAGAGGATTACACGCAGCACCTCTCACCTTGAAACGACGTCGTGCAGGACCACGCTCCAACCTCTAATTTTACTCACTTTACAAATACATCAATGTCGAGTCACGCTAGGTTCAGTCAACAGCCGACTTGCCCGATTCTCAAATCCGAAACCAATTACCCACCTCCTCCTTTCCCTCGAAACAAGGATTTCACAAATGCACCACAACTAGATGGGAACGCAAGAGAAAGAGAGGCTCACTTGCCGCCCCCACCTCACATCAGTCCTCCGCCAATCCACGCACCTCAACCACTTCAACCACCCGCACCTAAGGCTCATCGGCCAGGCAAAGAGATTACACTCGAGCCAAGGCAAGAATATGACCTGCTATGGCTCCTTCAAAAGATCTCAGCTCAAATATCTATATTAGAGCTCATCAAGAAATCCCCTGATCATCACCGATTGTTGGTAAGGACACTAGAGGACACACAGGTAGATGAGGACACGACCCTAGATGAGCTTCATCAAATCACCTCGGTCATGGCGCAACCTCCAACACTCATGTTCACCGATGCGGACATGCCTAAGGAGTCACTCCGTGGGAGTGCCGCTCCTATATATCTCACAGTCATCATTAGAGGATTCTCTGTACATCATGCGTTAGTAGATACCAGAGCAGGACTCAATATTTGCCCGCTCATATTTTAAAGACGCTCGAATACACGAAACAAGATGTCAGGCCCTCGGCCCTACCACTCATAGCTTATGATGGCTCACGTCATTTTGTTAAAGGGACTATTAAACTCCAGGTTTGGCTCGGACCTGTGACAAAGGATGCCACCTTCCATGTTTTTTATTCCGCTAGCACCTACAATCTCATCTTAGGAAGAAAGTGGTTGGAATTAATAAAGGTTATCGCATCTACATATCATCAATGCATCAAGTTTCCATACGGGGACTCCATCGTTCGTATATACGCTGATGCACCCCTCCAACAGATAGACACTAATTATGTGGCGAGCATACCAACGGCTCATGATTATGTGTTGAATACAGGTCATACTCAAAGGACAAGAATCTTGGATGAGGCAATCGTAGCAGAAGTCCGCCTCCCTACCCATCCTAGTTCTCCCCTGATGTGTCGACCACAGTTGATGAGGAGGGAGGTTGGTCCAGACCTTGCCAAGCTTTATGACATCAACCCCACCGCAACAAAGGGATGGGATCTTATGTACCAACTTGGATACATTCCTCACACCGAACTCGGAAAGAATAAGCAAGGTCATGTGGGACCTGTTGTCCCAAGAAAAACAAGCAAGCATATAAGGCTAGGTTATCAATCGAACAGCTCACAAGCCGACTTGTTCCCTACCTCACTAAAATGGTCTCTATATGATCACTTCGTCTACGAGACCACTGAGAAAGCCAATGCACCTAAGCAGAAGGAGGTATCCTTCACTAAATCCCAAGAAGTGGAAATTAAACAAATGGCTAAAGCATTCAGCGATTTGACGAACCTAAAAGACGACATTGATAAACCCTTTGAAGGAGTCAAACCCTTGTTTGATCTCAAAGTGCCCATAGAGGGGAGGAAGGAAGAACCTACCGAGCCCAACCCACAAGTAAAAGATTGGGAATCCATTGATGAGGACTTCCACGTAGCTACCTTGCAAGGATGATGCCTCAATAGATAAAGAACATTTATACTCAATGTGGGAAGAAGATGATGCCTCATAAGCAGAGTTTAACTCGTATAGCATCAGCCTCTGCCTTGGCCTTAAAGGATGAGAATGCTCGTGGGACTCACCTTGTATCTCTTACCCATATCAACTTCGTTGCGAGGCATGCACAAAAGTGAACGACTCCGACCTTGTAATGATGGAAATAAGCAACAACTCACCGACTCCGCTATCGATGCAAGGAGAAGAGAATTCTGACAGCCAGTTGACTGACCCAGGAGGAAATACCCATGTCCCACTCTTAGAGTTTGAAGAGGAGTTTGAACTAGACACTCCTTCATCCCCAGATGCACCACAACTCCAAATATTTTGGAAATCGCTTGAGGAAGAGTGGCGACCTCCGCCAAGTGATGACGAGGACTGCTGGATAGACCTCCCCACACTCGAATTAGCAGAACAAGCCAACCTAGGATTCCAAGCCTTATCAGATCAAGAAAGTGAATTCGATATTATTATCGATTCCAAATTTGAAGGATGGGAATGCCCTTGGGAATCTCCTTGCATGTCTTACTATTACCAGCCTCGTTGCCAAGCATGCGTACTCATCCCGACGTATTATGAAGATCAAGAGAAAGAGCTCCCTCCCCCTAGGGATCCTTTAGGAGACTCTCCTTTGCGGGAAAAGCAACCATCTCATATCTTCAAGGATGATAGTTCAATCGATTACGATCTCCAGAGATTCTTTGAGGAAGGGGCAATCAATGTGATAGAGGGAATCCAAACTACGATACCCCTATCACCCACATCATTCATTCAAAAGATCTCATTAGATGAGGACTCTAAATAAAATAAAAAATGCCAATTTCAGAACAAGTCTATGCCTCCCGAAAAATCGCTTGAATGGCTCCAGCAGCCGTCTAGCTCCCTCAATTAGAGGAAGCAGCACTCTTGGTGCCTCTTAAGGTGACCGACCCTGTACCATATCTACTATCAAAAATAAAAAAAATAGAAAAAGTAGAAAACCCTAAGAAATTAAGAATACAATACCTAAAAAATTCAGAAAACCTCAAAAAAGAAAGGCAATCCTTCGTCCCCGAATCCATCGTCCGATCAACAAGGAGACTTTTGTCCTGAGACTACTATCCTATCTTCTACACTAGGACATAAAGCATCTCGACTAAACAACAAGCCGGTGAGCATATCTGACGAGATACTTCATGACTTTGAGAAAAGAATCAATAGCCTTGATCTTCACCTTACCAAAGATCTCTCGGTCATAAATTACGCCGATTAAGGGTTACTTCTCGTAAAATCGAATTCCTAGTATAGTAATTTTGCAGTATATGAGCTTACTGATGAGGAGGAAGGAACACCAGTCGCCGAGGGGGCACAAGACCTTCAACTGGTTGTCAAGCACTTCGACGAGCAAACTCAAGCTGCCGTGGAACTGACAGAAGAAATAAACCTTGGCACCGAAGAGAAACCTAAGAAATTGCTAGTTAACTCAATGCTTAACTCTAAAGAACGCCAACATATCATGCAAGTCTTGTAAGAACACCTTGACTCTTTTGCATGGTCCTATGAAGATATGCTTGGTTTAGACCCCAGCCTGGTAGAACACCAGCTTGTCTTAGAACCCGACGCGAAACCTGTAAAGCAAAAATTTCGTAGGATGCACCCACAAACAGCTCTGTAGGTCAAAGAGGATGTCGACAAGTTACACAAAGCCAAATTTATCCGTGTCGTCCTTTATCCTAAATGGGTCACCAACATAGTACCTGTTGCGAAGAAGGATGGCAAAGTACAGGTTTGCATTGATTTTTGAAACCTCAACTAGGCATGCCCAAAAGACGACTTCCCACTTCCACACATTGACACTCTAGTCGACAACACTGCTGGGTATGAGATGCTATCCTTTATGGATAGTTTCTCAGGATATAATCAAATACAATTAGCTGAGTCCAACCAAGAGAAGACTTCTTTCACCACACCCTATGGAACTTACTGTTACATCATCATGCCTTTTGGGCTCAAGAACGCAGGAGCCACGTATCAATGTGCCATGATGGCCATTTTTCACAACATGATGCATAAATGCGTAGAAGTCTATGTCGATGACATATTAGGAAAGTCCCAAACACGGGTAGGACATGTTGAAGCACTCTGACTGGTACTACAAAGAGCTAAGAAATATTAGCTGAAAATGAACCCAAAGAAATGTGTCTCCGGAGTCACTTCCGAAAAGTTACTCGGCTTTATAGTTAGCAAGCGGGGGATTGAAGTTGACCCTGCTAAAGTTAGAGCCATCCTTGAGATGCCACCTCCCCGTGATATCAAAGAATTATGAGGCCTGATAGGAAGATTGCAATTCATCAGGAGATTCATCTCCCATCATTTAGACATATGCAATCCTTTCTACAGACTACTTAAAGGAGGAACCGAGTACAAGTGGGATGACCAGTGCCACCAAGCCTTCGATAACATTAAAAGGTATCTCCTTAACCCACCAATACTATTGCCCCCAATTCCTGGAAGACCCCTAATCCTTTATCTCTCAGCAAACGATAAAGCAATAGGAGTAATTTTGAGACAATATGAAGAAAATGGAAAAAAAGAGAAGGCTAGCTACTACCTTAGTAGGACGATGGTCGAATACGAACATAAATACGCTCCCATGGAAAAGACCTACCTCACACTGGTATGGGATTCGACCAAGTTGCGACACTACTTCGGAGCACATAAGATATTAGTAATAGCCCGAATGGACCCTCTAAAGTATGTATTTGAAAAGCCCGCAACATCAAGAAAGATCACTTGCTGGCACATGCTATTACAAGAATTTGACATCACTTATGTCACACATAAATCAATCAAAGGACAAGCCATCGCTGATTATCTCGCAGACCTCCCACTCCCGAATGATGAACCTATACACGTGGATTTTCCCGATGAAGACCTATTCACGATTTATAACGAAGAGCCCGATAAGACCTCATGGATCCTCTATTTTGACGGCACTCTAAATCACAAAGGAAAAGGCATCGGAATAGTCCTCCTAAGTCTGGAAGGAGTTGTCATACCTAAAGCTTTTCAACTAGATTTTCCTGTCACTAACAATATCGCAGAATACGAAGCCTTTATAGCGGGGCTACGAGCAGCACTACAATTAGGAGTAAAACAATTGAAAACGATCGGTGACTCTAAGCTAGTAATCTTACAAGTCATAGGAGAATGGAAAACTAAGAAAAGGAGACTAATGGCATATTTGGGAACTGCTCAATATCTAGTAAACAAATTTGAAAGAATCTCTTTTATGCACATCCCTAGATTAGAAGACAAGCTTGCAGACTCTCTAGCTATACTAGCCTCGGTCATTCAGATACCCCTTGGACAAAGTACCAAAACCTTCGTCATAGAAAAATTAACAGTACCCGCCCACGAGGTGGCATGGACCGTCTAGAGAGAATTACCAATCCTTCCCGCGAGCACGACATCAAAGGAAGCAATTACTCCGAAAAAACATGACAGGTCAAGAGCCAAAGCCACTATGTTCAGATTTGAAAGATCACCAACTGACGACGGGCAGCCATGATATTTTGACATTTGGAACTTTCTCAAACATCAGCACATTCCTCCCTATGCTACAAAGATTGAATGAAAGATTATAAGGAACCGATGCGCCAAATTTTGCATACTCGGCTAAACACTACATTAAGAAGCCTTCACTAAAGGAGTATTGCTACAATGCGTTACAACTTCCACGGACAATACATCATCTGAGAAGCACATGCCAGCGCCTACGGTGCCCACGTCGGTAGACAGAGACTCGTCGATCAAATTGCATGATTAGGCTACTTCTGGCCGATAATGACAAGAGATAGCCACCTCTACGTCCAATTCTGGAAGCAATGCCAAGAACACGCCGCACTCATCAAAGCTCCATCAGTTGCATTAAACACTATGATCTCGCCATGCCTGTTCTCGATGTGGGCCTTCAACATCATTGAACCTTTCACAGACACAGTTGGGAACACTCACAAGCACGCGTTTATACTTACAACAATTGAATACTATACTAAATGGGTAGATGTTGAATCATACACCAGAATCACTGCATCCACACTCGTAAGGTTTATCATGCACAATATCATCACTAGGTTTGGAGTACCCCAAATGTTTGTCACCGACAACGGGCCGCAGTTCATTGTAGAGAAGACAAAGAAGTTATGCAAGAAGTTCAGCATCGATCTACGCCACTTCTCACTGCTCTACCCTCAAGGAAATGGATAAGTAGAAGCTACTAATAAACTGCTGATTCAAATTCTGAAATGTACAATAGAAACAATCAATAGAGCCGATTGTCCTGAATGACTACCAGAAGCACTCAGGGCCTATCGGACTTCTATTCGTACGGCCACTGGCCAAACTCCTTACCTCCTTACCTACAGGATGGAGGTCGTCTTACCATATGAGATATAAGTATCATCCTTATAGATACAACTCGATGATGAGCTATCCTTAGACGAGAGGAGGATTTCCCTACTCACGCAACTAGAGCAGCTCGATGAATCACGTCTAAGGGCAGTTGATCATGCTCAGGTATATCAGAAGAGAGTGGTCAGGGCTGACGACAAGAAAGTTCTTGAATGAACATTCAATATCAAAGAATTAGTCTTGAAGAAAATCATGCCCTCTAAGCATGCCCATCTAAAAGGAAAACTGAAACCAAACTGGGAAGGCCCTTACATCATAACAGCCACATACCCTGGAAATGCCTACAAACTGCCAAACCAAGATGGGGAAGAACTCCCTAGCCCTTGGAACGCCATGTACCTTAGAAAATATTACCCTTAGCACTGTGATCATCATATCCCGTGGTTAAATACTTATAGTTATCACCCCCGTAGTCGTCATGACCCATTCATTGGTCGCACGCCTTCAATCCCCAGAATATTCTTGAGACCTCCCACTGATCGCCCACCTTCTTATTCGGGCAATCTGACCAAGGACTAGTGACCTATCCAATCTCTTTCAAAAGCATAAGTAACACCTAATCCTCGTTCCCCTTCTCCCGCCATTGGAGGAGACATTAGAACAAAAAAAATAAAGATGTTAGGTTCAATCAAAACTCATTATTCTTGCTGTTGAGAACTAGAAAATACCATTTTCCACCCCTTAACCTGGGTCTTGATAGACCGTTGAGAGAACTAAATAAGTGTTTTAAGTGTTTGTTTCACAGCTAACAATAAAGGCAGGATTAACCATGAAAGCAGCCTAAAAATGCCAAAAAGATGATGATCCATGTTGATCCGAAGGAAGAAGAAGGGACAACCTCACAAGCTGTCAAAATGCCTAAACTAAAGAGGACAAAGGCCTGGTTTTAACCTGGAAAGAGGTGTGGAGCTATTCGAACAGAAGAATGCATTACAAATTGCTTTTTGAAAAGAATCTAAACTTTTCGAAAAGAACTTGAACTTTGCGAAAAGAACTCAAAGCTCCAGGCTTAGTTTTCGGAGAGCACTTGAACTCTTCGAAAGGATTTCTGACCTATTCGAAAAGACGAGAACTCCTTGCGAACAACACCTGAACTGTGCGAAAAGAGCTTCAGAAGTCACAATACCTTGTGAAAAGTTCTCCAAACTGTGCGAAATGGTATTCTGAAGATTTCCAACATCTGCAAGGGTAATTCAGTAATCTCTGCATGTGCCCCAATACATTTAAAAACTCAGGGACATTTCGAAAGATTCTGAGCACGAACCAAAGGCATATTCCACCCCATGTGAACACCCAAAGATGAAATTACTTGGCGGGAACTTCTAGAAGCTCAAACAGATTTTTGAATTACATAACATAATTGATGCTTCTGTCACCTGATTGGTTGAACCTGATCAAGCAGTTATGATTGGCCAAAATAGATCTGGATCCTTGTGCTTGACTCCTATTGGTTGATACAATCTAACCAATTTTGATTGGTTGATACACATCTGAGTTAAACTTGGGGAAAACTATAAATAGACGAACCATTTGCCCAATTTGGGCATCCAGATTTTGAGTTTCATTTCTATTGCCTCATTTCCATTTCAGATAGCTTGTCTGAAATTTTTGTAATAGCCTAGCTTTTATTTGTAATTGAGAGCTGTGAGATATCCCTGTACTTCACATGAGAATTGTATTCAAGACTACAAATTCGAGAGCTGTTTAAGCTGTGCTCTGTAATTGTAATGGTGAATTTGAAAAGGTTGCTGTGAACAGTACGTTCTCAATTGGTTTCATGTTTAGGGTTCCCTTTGATCTCCTTATTTCATTAGATTCCTTTAGATTTATTATTTTTAAAGCAATTTCCCTTAATTCATTATCCCTGTGAGAATTAACGTTTGTAACCCAATTTCTCACAGCATTTGTAGTGGTATTTTTTGTTCTGAATCACGGATTCGAATTGAAGACTATTGGATGATTTGTGTCCATTGAAGTGGACATACCATAGCCATAAGTCCAACTCAATTCCAATCCTTGAGTTGGATTACTTTCTCTTGCATCTGTGCTGGTAGCCAGATGAAGATTGGATAATATCTCATTTGTTTTACATTTATTCTCATTCTACAATCAAGTACTAAATCGAAGTTAGATATTATTTCTCCATTCTTATTAATTTGCATCAAATCTCCCCAACTCGGATCTGGATCATTTAGTTTTAATTTTTACTTTTATCATTTAGTTAATGTGACAAATTCAACCTCCCATCTTATGTGCTTTGTAGATAGGATCAGAGGTCAGATCTGGTAGCTCAAATCTGAAGGTTTATCTTACATTTTAAATCAATTCCCTGTGGACGATCTTTTACTCACTTACATTTAAAACTTGCTACAATTGGCCCTGATCTTGCAGGCTAATTATGTTCTCTCTGTGCTGATATTTTCTTATTCTTTTTAGTTTTACAAATTCAGTACAATTCATCATTTGCAAGTATGTTTTCAAAACACAAATAAATCATGCACACTAAGAACCAACAATACTTGTGCTAGCAGGATGCTTTCAAAATATATCTACATTTCAAAAGTTGAGCGAGAGCATTACGACGAATGAATAAGTCAATGAGCTCAGGGAAGCATAAGCAGGCCATGAGGACATCTCTGGTAATTTTACCAGAAGTGTAAAAGCAAGCTGTGAGGGTACCCCTGATATCCCTATACTACTAGATGTCGTCATAAGGTGGAAGGAGGAGGACAAACTCCTGCTAACCATAGAATATGAGATTTTGATGGTACCGAAATATGACGGGGAGCTCAATCATGGCACCCCTCCATTCCCTTGAAAAGAAGACTGTTACTCATCTCTTTTACAGAATATTAGGTACAAGATACTCCCCATGTCATTGAGCCTTATCCTTCTACTTCTTTTTATATTTTGGATGATAAGTTGGAAGCCTCGCAGGATATTCTAAGGAATGAAACTGAAAACTCATGAATGACGACTGATGCAATCACTTGCTATACGTACCATACTTTTCCCTAGTGACCATGGGATAGGATGACCACTACCCTAAGATAGACCCCGTAGGCAACTGACTTGATCAAAGAGACCTCCCCCCAGTTTGTTGACAGTATTGATGAATGCTCTCTTCAAGACTAACTCACCTAATACCCACGACTTCATATAGACCCATAGTGCTCATCAAAAGCCCAGAAAAGCTCCATTGCATCTACATGTTGGGGCATTTTGTTTGGTTCAAAAGGAGAATCATATCAAAACTGCCGATTCGTCCACCAAAAGACGAAGAGCGTCGAAGTTACTCTGCAATGAAAGCTACCGAAGACACTGTACTACCGATACAATCACTCCCCTACACTGAGGCATTTTATTTTATTTTTATTTTTAGTTCTTGTTGCTACGATAAGTTATTTGATTTCCCTGTTGCATTACTTTCAAAAGCAAAAAAAAAGGAAAAAAAAAGGAAACAAAAAAAAGAGAAGAAAAAAGAGCATATATCTACCTTTGTTATCAAGCTCCGATCTGAGATACTTACCCCCTTGACAACTAGCAAGGGGGAGAAAAAAATTACTGATGGCATTATCTTTACATGTGCAGGTACAAAGCGACCTTGAACCACCATAGGGCCAGCTTGCAAAGCATCCAAGTCTCGATGATGATTGACGGCACCAAGAACAAAAGCAAAAGTAGACGCAAGAGGTAACTAAAAGAAAAGCAGCTGATCAGGTACACCTAAACCCCAAATCTCAATATATATGTGTAAAAAATTTTCTTTCCCATTTTGTTTTCTTTACAATTGTCACTGGGGGCATCCCCCCTGTATATACAATGTGCACTCATAATGGACAAAATATACACATGCACACACCTACTCCCTACGCTACCGCTGGGACAGTCGAGCACCACTGTCCCCTGTATCATCGGCTCGAAGGTTCGTAGACTAGTCCTTTGAAAAAATGATCTCGGTGCCTGAAGTCACTGGAAGATCTAGACGGCGCGACCCCACTACAGAGCCCCCCTCACTTGCCTGACTGACAGTTCACCTCGATTGAGAATGAGGAGGATACCCACCTGGATACCCATGAGTGACAGAATCCCCGCGAGTATCACTCCTGACACGATCACACAACGTATGACGAGACTGCCCAGACGAAGATCTCGTAGCCCTCGACTCTGATCCCTCAAGCCGACTAGTTGATCTATGTGCCCCTCGCTCCCTCCCTAGAAGATACTGCATCCGACCCAGGGCCACCTGCATCTCTGCTTGTGCCGACCGATGCACCGCCTCTAATGCCTCAGCATAAGTCTTCTGTGTGACCATAATCTCGATCACCAAATCCTCACGACTCTCCACCTCCCTGAGGACCCATCTCGCCTCCGGAATGGCGTGCGCTCGCACTGCCTCTAGCTGCGCCTCCTCAAGCTGACAAACCTGCATATCCATACCAAGTCCAAAGAGAGATAACCTATACATATTTTGAAAAATAAGAAGAAAAGAAGAAAAAAGAAAAAAAAAACTCTGAATAAGAAAAGACCATACCAGATCCGCCCTCTCCCTCAGAAGGTGCTCAGAAGGAATGGTAAATCTGGGTGGCTGTAACTAGAGCAAACAAATGTGTCAGATAACTCTACGATGACTAATAAACTATAAATACATTAACTAAAACATACCTGACTAGGAATAGGAATGAACCCCTGAGGGGAAGCCTCGGGAGCAGAATCCGGAATAGCATGCACGAAACAAACCAAGTAAACCAACACAAAATATGTCAGAAACAAACATGACAACACAACCTAAATAGAATCACATCAAAAATCAGAAATTATACCTAACTCTCTGGGCGTAAAGAGGCAGTAATCGCCTCTCTCTTCCGGAGGTCCTCAGCAACCTTGTGCTGAGACGCCAACACGATGTTAGTAAACTATGAAGAAAACACAATAATAACACTTAACAAACTGCCATGATGACACAAGTAAACTGAAAGAGTTACGAAACTTACCCAATGCTCCAGCTCAGCCCAAAGCTGAGCCATCACCGGAACCTCCCGACTAGAGGAAGCAACTGAAGATGGATCAAATGTCGGAGCAGGACCTCCGACAGCTAGCTCGACTCTCTACAAATAATAATAAAAATATCAGTCGACGAGCCCACAATGCTAACAATTAAGCAGAATCGTACTTATGAAGACACTTACCAATCGGTCAATCTCAGATCATAGACTGGCCACTATCTCCTAGTCAGCTCGCTGCTGATGGCGGTAAACATCCAGCAAGGCCGCCTGACGAGCAACCTCACCCTCCCTCTCAGATTGTCAAAAATAGAATAAAACGAGATACCACAACCTTGTTAGAATGTTTAGAAAACTAAGTCCACGTCATAATAAGAAAAAAAGAAACATAAATTAACTCACCAGGAGCTGTCGAGCCTCCACTAATCGAACTCCCAACTCATTCTCTGCCGCCCTGGCCCTAGCGACTGAGTCGGACAAAGAGTGCAACATCTCCTCATCAGGACGAGGAGCATGCCCCCATCTGCTCCATCGCCCTATGGAGAGCATCCAATGCCCCCCACACACTCTCCGTGAGATGGCCTTCCTCCAATGCGGCGAACCTCTCCCCCAATGCCGACGCTGACTCTGGCCCACCAATCGTGAAAGAGCCGCTGCCATGAAAGGGACGTGTGAAAAGGCACCCACCACCCAACGCGCTGAACCACCTCCTATACTCTCGTACATCCACCTCGTCATGTGCCCTCGTGACCCTGGTCCCCCTAGCTCTAAAATCGGCTATCTGGAGCACCATTCGCTTTGTAAAATTCTGACTTGGAGGGCCGGTCATCCTCTTCGCCACTCTGTGGCTAACCTCTGGAGGGACTCCTTGAGCGAGCCCCAACTGTCGTGCCACTTGAGAGGTGTGAATCCTCTCCACCCTCTCAAAACAATGGACCCATATGTCCACATTGAAGAAGGGCCGGCCAGACTCAATCACCGCCTCAACTACGTTCTCCTCATCGTCGTAGGGCCTCCAGATCACCTATCCAAATGAACAAATCGACCCATGAACAAAGCCTAAGAATCCCAAAATAAAACAAAGCCAAACCAAAACATGAGGATATATACCTGCATTCGTGAAAACGCCTCCCTCCACACATGCATCCGTGGAAATGTGAACGTAACCCCCACCGGAGTCCCCGAACGAAGAAAAGCAAAATGATCATACGCCTAAAACTAAAAAAAAGCAGCGATGACGCATAAAAGGACTATTAAAAATCACTAAGACTAAAAATTAGCAAAACTAAAGGACCACCATGATACCAATTAAAATAAAACTCACTTGGAGGAACGGAAGGAAACCTCCAATCGACGCGATGCCCTATCCCCGATGGTAGAACTGCATATAGATATGCGCCAATGCTGCGGCACCCCACGCATAAGTATGGACCCGATCCAGATCCCTGAGAACCATCAAAAATAACCTGGTGATGCATCCCCGAGTCGAAGACGAAAAGAGTACTGCACCCAAGAAGTGCATCAGAAACACTCGAAGCACCCTATCTGCAGCCAACCCTGGCTCGATCACGGGCTTTGGACTTGCCACTGCCGCACACCGCGACTCATAGGGCGCCCTCACCTCTAAATGATGCCTTGGAGGGACGAAGCCACTCGCAAATGTATCAAAGAGCCAAGTGACCCGAACCACACCTGACCCCGATCCACTCGACCTATAAGGGACTCCCAAAACCTCCTCACACACCTCCAAATACTGTCCCTCCATTTGCCCCATGATCGGCTCACCCTTAAAACAAAGACCAGTGATGTGGACCCAGTCCTCTGGGGTTGGTAGCAACATATCAATTGGGAAGAGAAGTGCTTGATGCCTCTCGCTCCACCTCTCTATGATCACCGCGATCAGGCCTCGATCGACATGAAAGGCTCTAGCCCTAGAATCGTCCCAAAACTAAAAGACACCAACTGTTCCTGCTAAAACTCTGACAAGGCACGATACCAAGCATGAGACTCACCCCATGCCGAGCTGATAGCCAGCTGCGGAGGCTCCTATCGACCATAACAACCAAAAAGAATGACAATAACAATAAGACTAACACGTACTTATGACGAAAGATAAATGAATTGAGGAGTTGAAAATGAATAAAACATGTCTCAAATGCTATGACAACTTACAACAGGCACACAAAATGTGATGAGAATATTGAGCATAAACATGACCTATCTCTGGATGTGAGCATGATACATGAGCAAGCACACAACAAATAATCAATGCAGGTTCGACGTAAATTAGAAAGGTTTATAGATCATAATAAGCCTATGTCATAATCTGAATGCCTAGGAAAATGAAGGAACTCTTGCTTACGGGGACCTACCCGACCTCCGGCAAAGAAATCCTCTAGTGGATAGTGCTTGCGATCCCGAGGCTCCGCGCCTGGCTGCTCTTCACCCTGCTCACCTTCAGCTCTCTCGCCCTCCTCCTTGGCTACCCCCGACTCAACCTCGGGTACCTCCTCCCTGACCACCATCTAGTCACCCTCAGGGACCTCCTCTACGATCGTCTTCCCAATATCCTCCTCTATGGCAACAGCGCCAACCTGAGCCTCAAGAGTCTCACCCACATCCGTCATCAACATCCTCTCCAACTCAGAAATAGTGACCTCACACCTAACACTACCCTCACCCTCCATATCAGAATAAAGAACTCAAAAAACTGAGGTAAATTGAAGAAATGGCACCTCAAACAGACGACCAGATCACGAGATATCACGAAAACACAAAAACTCGAGCATAAGAAAACTAGGAAACTAGAGAATTGAAGACTAAAATGGATAACGCGACAAAAAATAAAAGGTTTCAACTATTTATAGAACTCGCCCGAATCGCGCGCCTAAAACCCGCGCACAATTTAATCACGCGTAGTACACTATGCGTTCAAATCAGATCAAACGCCCTATCCTGAGAATGTAACTTAATCACCCGTTGGTTGCGCGTTTCCCACTAGGCACGCAATCACATTAAGCACTCAAAAAGTAGCACGTGAATGCCAAGGGTCAGATGATTCTACATATCAAACCAGGCACTTAATTCGTTTAAACGCGACTGAACTAATGCTTAATAACCTCCTACACCTTTGAATGTGCATTCCCACCCGAGCGCACAATTCATTCAAGCTCCCTGACTGAAGCGCACAATTTCTCAGAAAAATGAAAATTTTCACATGCCCGGGACAGTAAACTCAAATTTGAAGTTAAGACATTTTGACTCTCACTATCAACCTAAATCACGCCCTTGATAAGGCCGACCCAAAACACTCGTAACTTAAGAAAATTTACAACCCAAAAAAAAAAAACCAAAAAAATGCCCCTTAATTCACAATAAACAAAAAAACCAAAAATAAAAAATGCCCTTTAAATTCATGATAAATAATTAAAACCAAAGGAAAATGCTCTCTCCTTCACTTTCCTCAACCAAAAAAAAAAATGCCCCCAACACCTTCACATGTCCTCAATAAGATTAAATACTCACATTGCCTCTATAATACTCAAAACTAAACGGAAGGAAAACTATCCTTAACATGCCCCCAGATCTAAAATAAAGAACCAAATTAAAACCAAAAGCATCACACCCACAACGAGATGAGCGAAATATAAATTAAATCAATAAAAAAAGAAGATTATTGAATAACCACAAATGGAATTAAAATATAATCACTCCATAGATTAATAGAAATCATTACAACACACACCGAGGGCATACCCTCTGAATATACAACTTAAAACAAGAATGCTAAAATCAGTCCGTTTAGGCAATGCCCGAATCCAGACTTATTCGAGAGACTAGAGATCTCGGAGAGGCCCAGAGGAGGAACACACCTTCAACGAATTCTAACCATGATGACCTCTTCCCCTCACCTCGAGCCGGCAGAAAGGAGAAAGTGGCTTACTGTGACAGCCCAAATTTCGTAACCCCAAAATCCGTGCCATCAGCACGGCCTTCGAGGCCGTGCCCCGAGTTTCCTTACAAAACATTGATATGTATACAATCCAAAAATAATCGAGGCATCGCAAGGCAGTCCTTGTCCCATGCCAATTCATGGGCATAAGAACTTACCCAAATGTTTAGTAATAACAGTTCATCCTAGGCGTTCTGTCAAGGAATGGTAATTAAAACATTCGAAATAAAGAGGCTTGATATACCAAGCCATACATAGTACTCTCTCAACTCACTCTCAAAGTATGCAGCGGGTTTCCTAGAAGAATTCCTCAGGAGGAGGTTCTGACTCTTCTGTGGGCACGAAAACCGAAGCCCTTGGATCAGCTTCTTCCGAAGTCTTTGCTGCCGCTAGTCCTGGACCTGCGACGTATAGTCTAAGGGGGTGAGCTACATCCTAGCTCCGTAGGGAAAACAAAAAGAACATATAGATCAACCTTCACACATATGTCAGTAATTTAACAAGCATAGAATCATACAGTAATCACTTATGGACAACAATTTGAATAACAGGAAAATAACCCAATGATTTTGGTCATTACTTAGCATGGTTTTGTTTAATCTCCTTATTAGTTTAGTTGTGAATTTGGCCTAATCACTTAAATCTTAACTTAAGTAGTCCTCGAGCAATATAGCATCGAGCCCCGATGGAATACCCGCCATCGTCGTCTAACTAGACAGTTGTTATATGTATTCCCTGGGAATACTGCCCGAGCCCCTTTCTCATAGGTATGGCGTCTATTCTCAATCTACATCCTCGGATGTGTTATAAATGTACGGATTGGCGCCGGGTCACGGATATCTATCCCCGAGTCAGGGTATCCGCCACGCTTGGGGTATTCTAATCAACCTTAAATAATAAAAATATCAATGTGCTTTACATATAGTTATTCACTGTGATTGTGCTAATTATATTACATTAGACCTTATCACATTACCTTCGTTTCTCTGTTAGTTTTCATCTGCATCCCTGGGATGCCCCATACTTCTGTTGCACCCTTCTTTGATTGAACTACATGATTTTTTTCGTCCCCTGGGGACCTCAAGATTTTCACGTTGTAACACACACACACACCCTTATCATGAGGGTTCATGAAATATGTGACTATTTAAATAGATTATACTATGCATATGAGTTCACGGGATAATGCACATGTTTCAAGAATATTCCCTACCTCGACGAATCTCAAGGCACGCCTGCTCGTAGAGGGTTATAATGCATCAACCTACATTTCAAAAATAGGTTTAGAACAATCACTCCCCAAGTTTCTTGTATTCGAAAAACCAAGATCCGAGTGGTCACCAGACCTCGCTCGAGCGGCCACTTGACCTCGCTCGAGCGGTCACTTGACCTCGCTCGAGCGGTCTCTTGACCTTGCTCGAGCGGTTAAATCGAGGCATCGGAGTATTACTGTGGACCCTCGCTCGAGCGAGCTTCCCTTTAGTTTTGGGGACCGCTCGAGCGAGCTCAGAGTTATATTTTCCTCTGTTCATCCTGGCTCGAGCGAGCCTTTTAGACCGCTCGAGCGAGGAACGATGATTTTGCTCCTCGATCAGATCGAGAACATGCTTCCTTCCTTCATTTAACCTTAATCTCATAAAAAGAACCATTCAGCCAACATTCTTCCTACTATTTAAAACATTCCTAGGCATCTATCATGTCTTTAACGTACCTTTGACGATGATTCACGCGCAAGTTCGATTTACGATTCGAAATTTAACTAGGCCAACAGGCCTCCAAGGTTCTTCCTCCAGTCTCTTCCTCTAATCTCCTTTGCCGACTTAAGTCCCAACGAACCCTAGTTCTCTACTAGGCTCTTCTCTTCTTTCTCTCTATATTCTCCTTCTCTCTATTTAGGTTAGAATAGAGTTACGTAAAGGTTCCTCTCTCTCTCTTTCACTTTTATATCTATAGTTAGGGATATACTAGTGTGTTTCCCACGTACACACTTAGTGTCTTTGGTTCGTTTTGGTCTCCTTGTGAAACACATATACCTATGTGTAATGCATGCCGTGCCCTTATCTCAAAAATCTGAGGTTATGACAATCACCCCAACTTATAAGATTTTCGACCTCAAAAATCGATGTTATTCTCATAAACAGGTACCACTTCTGTTATACGACTCGCATATCCAAAACAGTAATTAAACGGTTGTCGCATTTTGCAGCAACAAGCGTTGGCCATGCCAACAAATTTTCACATAAATGAAACGCTATACTCATTCCATATATATTTATCATTCACAAAAAAAACAACTTTGTGACATTCATGTCACGATAGTTTGAAAAGATTTTTTTACCAAGAACCCACCTCCTCACAAATGCCTCAAAATATTACATGTAATGTGTTCAAAATTTACGTTACTATCTAGTCCTCATCCTCCTCATAGTCGTCGTCGTCGTCCTCGCCATCCCCATCCTCATCGTCCACCGTGACGGCTGTGGTACCCGCGGTGGCACTCCTTGTAGCCGGGCCGGAGCTTGACGCTCCAAAAATAGCATCCCTCATCGCACCGATGCGCTGCATGTAAGACTGTGGGTATGCCTGGCCCATGAGGTCGATAAGTAGCGCCTCCTGGAACCTCTGATGCAACTTGACCTCCCGCCCTTGCTGAAGGATCTCCCGCATCATGCCCGTGTCGGTAGTGGGTATGGGCTGTGGAACTGAGGTAGAGGAAGTGGTCGGTTCTACCGGTGCCTGATGGGTGGTTGATCGGGAGACCTGACGGTCTCTCTTCTTGTTGACGCTGGTTTGCAGGCTCTTAAGGTTTCAGCTCCAGTCTTGGGCAAGTTAGGGGACGACGTTATCAGTGAGGAACAACTCGTCCTCCCGGATCTTAAATCCTCCCTTCCCATTCCGTGAGTCTAAGAGTCGGGAAATCAACCGAGCATACGGTAATCGATTGATGGGTGGAGGGACAGCACCCCTTACATTTCTTTTGTAGGCATGCGCCATGCCTTTTATGATGACCATAGGTGCGTTGATCCACCTATTATGAAATGCGGTGTGTAGAGCCCGCAGAAACGCATCTCGGCGTTCTTGATCATGGCCGGTTGGGTGTAGATTCTTTTTAAAGATAATATCTAAAAGCCACATACGCGGCGGTAGTTGTGATCGGGTAATAGATTGTCCCGAGGCGGACATGCCGCCAGTGATGTCGGAGATGATTGTTGGGAAATCTACGTTCCCAGAAAAAGGTGGTAGGATGAGTGGGCTAGGGGTGTAGATGTGGGGACATTTCATGATCGAGGAAATGTCGGCACATCTGAAGATTAGCTCATTACCATCGATTGTAACGAGTAAAGCGTCTTCGTCGACGTTCCAGTTTAGGGTTTGGTAAAACAATTTCACTAGCCTCGGGTAATATCGATCCCCGAATGGCGTAAGCAGGGTCTTGAGATGGTTGTTAGTGAGAAAGTCCGATGTCCACTGGGTGGACGTCGGCTCCCCGAAACATGAGGGATGTATATCCCATTCCGCTTCAAAAGTCTTGGCTCCCCACCAATCATCCAATGTGATTGGAGTGGAGGGCGGGTTTGATGATGGTTGGGAGGTTTGTGGCGCTTTGTTGCGCGCCGGTGGCGACCGAATCGCCATCCGTTTCTTAGGTTGGGGGTTTGGGCTCGAGGCCATTTAGTATAAATAAGGTTTAAAAAGGAAGGAAAGATTTCAGAAATAGGTAGATTTTACCTAGGAGAGTCGTCTTAACGGATCGGATTGTTCAAATCCGGCAGGAATCGGACGGAAAATATTGGAAATCGCTTGCCCTAACCCCTCGCTCGACCCTTCTCCCTTTCGCTTGAAGATGAACAGGCGCTTTGGCCTCCGCCATATATATAGTTCCGCCTCGCTCGAGCGGTCATTAGTTCTCGCTCGAGCGAGAACAGAAATAGTTTTATTATATATTATAGCCTCGCTCGAGCGGTTATAATGCGTCGCTCGAGCGGTCAAAATGCCTCGCTCGAGCGAGGAATAGTTATCGCTCGAGCGAGAGGAAATGTGATTTTATGTAGTTCGCTCGAGCGAACATAAGTGGTCGCTCGAGCGAGACCAGAAACATTTCTCTGGTACCCTTGCTCGTTTTCGGTTTCAATTCTCATCACTAGTTCCATTAAATAAGATTTCAACGACAACGTGGTTCAATCCTTGTTTGGAGTCAACATATCATTAAAAGGAAAATATACATAGCCTTCATAGTACCCGAAATCACATATTCCCAAAAGAATAAAACCATTCAGTTGGCAATTTCCAACAATTTGGGATATTGTTCTCTAACATCCGCCTCACGTTCCCATGTTGCCTCTTCGGCCGGATGGTTCTTCCATCGGACAAGCACTAAGGGAATAACTTTTGTTCGCAACACCTGTTCCTTTCGATCTAAAATTTCTACCGGCTCTTCAATCATGGTCATATCTTCATGCATTTCGAATGATTGGCCGCTCAGCACGTGATCAGGGTCATTCAGATATTTCCTGAGCATCGACACGTGGAATACATTGTGTACCTGATCAAACAATGGTGGCAAACCAATGCGGTAGGCTACTTCTCCCACTCGACCCAAAACTTCAAATGGTCCAAGATAGCGGGGACTTAGTTTCCCCCTCTTCCCAAATCTCATCACTCCCTTCATCGGTGATACTTTCACGAACACATGTTCACCCACTTTAAAGTCTACACTCGTCCGCTTGATGTCAGCATAGCTTTTCTGTCTGCTTTGAGCCGCCTTTAGTCTTTCCCTGATCATGTGAACAATAGCAGCGTTATCTTCAAGTAGCTTGATCGGTGCTGAAATATGACTATATTTCACACTTTAAATCCTACATTTAGCTGTTCAATGAAAGCATCTGATGGTTGTTGCGAGGTTTTGATGTTTACAGGTGTTTCTGACAGTTAGATCGTTCAAGTGCACAAAAGAAGGAAATTACAGGCTATAAAAGAGCTATGGAGAAAAAGGTCCAAAGAAGCATTGAAAGCCATGAAGAGAATCAACTTCCATCAAGAAAGGGAAGACTTTGCATTGAAGATTCAATCGATTGAGGCATTATGGTCAATCGATTGACAGATGGAGTAAAACTCAACCCTAGAAAGTCAATCGATTGAGACATGAAATTCAATCGATTGAGACATGAAGGCAGAAGTGCCCTAAGGGAATTCGAACTCAAAGTCAATCGATTGAGACTTCTGTCTCAATCGATTGAGGCAATTAGGGTTAGGTATGTTCGGCCATTATAAAAGAGAGGCTACAGCAATTGAAAAGGAGAGCTTTTGGATGGGAGAGTTTTCATTCTGAGAAATTTGTGTAATAATTTGGAGAGAGAGACTTTTGTAAAGGGTTTTCTTAGAGTAATAAAATTGTGTTGAGATTTTCCGAGAACATATTTTATTTTACACCTTCTTTGCGCTTTACTTTGGGAATGGTTTTGAATGAAATTGAAGATCTTGCGCCAAGGATGAGAGGCTAAAGGCTATAGATCAAGGAGGATGCGATCCCCAGATAAGTACCCATATTTTATGTTAATGCCGTAGTTTGATAATTTCATCATCAAATCGTTTTTCTCAAAGTGTAGTGATCATGTTTTTATTGTTTTGATCTAAAATACCATGAGATACGCTATGCTTTTCACATGATTCATACCGCGATTAGGCTGAGTCATTGTTTTTAGATAGGGTATGCCGGGTTAATGATCATGCTTAATTACTAGTCATGTTTCTCTTAGAATGATGGTGTGTTTGATGTTAATAAAATTGTGGGTTTAAAAATAGAAAAGGGTATAAATCTGGGGTAGCAAATTCCTTGATCTTGTTTTTTAAAATTTGTTCTTAGATTTCTCATTACATAATTTTTAGATAAATTTATTTTCTTTCTTGCAATTAGAAAAGTGTTAATTTTTGGTAAAAATTAAATCTGGCCCTTGGTACTTCCTCGGGGATATTTTCTAAATCTCTAGGAAGAATTGATTACAATTTCAGATTTCCCTGTGGGTTCGACACCCTTGTTCTTGCCTTACTAGAACAGATCTTGTACACTTGCAAGGGTTAATTTAAAATCGATCAAGTTTTTGGCGCCGTTGCCGGGGAAATCGGTGAAATTTTGGTTAATTCCGATTAGAGATTTTTGTTTTTATAGCAGTCAATCGATTGAGAATAACCCCTCAATCGATTGACTCTATTTTGTGTGTGTGTTTGCTTGTCAGTCAATCGATTGAGCCTTTTTCTCAATCGATTGACTGTGTGTGTTTTTAGCAATAATTGTGTCTCAATCTATTGACACAACTCTGTCAATAGATTGAAAGCAAAAAAAAAAAAAAAAAAAAAGAGAAAAAAAATCAAAAACAAATTTCTTTCCTTAATTCTTCTCTCTTAGATTAGATTTTTCAATCTTCTTTTAGGAAGTTTAGGTTTTTAGAAGTTCTTAGTTTAGTAGGATTCTTTTTTATTTATTTATTTATTTATTTATTATTTTTTTTATTTTCCTCTTTTAGATTTTATAGGATTTTCTAAAAATAGTTTTTAGGAAGTTTATATTTTTATTTTTTTTTATTCTTTTAGGAAGTTTTTATTTTAGGAAGTTTATATTTTTTTTTTTAGGAAGTTTTTATTTTTAGGAAGGTTTATATTCTTGTTTAGAAGTTTTTCTTTTAGGAAAGTTTTAGAAAAATAAAAAAATTAAAAAAAATAAAAATTAAAAAAAAAAAATTCTGATTGTTTTTCTTTCCTCTTTCTCCTTCCTTTGGTCACTGTGCACCTTTCTCTCAATCGATTGACACTGGATTTTAAACTTTTGTGAAGTTCTTGCCTTCTCTCAATCGATTGAGAGCAGCCCCTCAATAGATTGACTGGCAAAGTCATTAGTGTGTAGTTCTGTGTGCTTTGTGACCCTTGAACCTCAATCTATTGAGAGTAGCTCCTCAATAGATTGACTGACAAACTTTTTGTGTGCTCTCTACTCTTTGCTCAATCGATTGACATTCCTATGTCAATCAATTGACACAACTCTTGTGTGCTTTAATCTTGGAACCTCAATCGATTGAGAGTAGGCTCTCAATCGATTGACTGACAAAGTCTTGGTGTGAAATTCTGTGTGTTTTTTTTTTTTTTTTTTGACTCTTGGAACCTCAATCGATTGAGAGCAGCCCCTCAATCGATTGACTGATAAAGTCATTTTTATGCAAATTTGTGTGCTTCTGTCAATCTATTGAGACCACTGTCTCAATCGATTGAGATTGTGTGTGGATTTATTTTGGATTCTTCAAACCTTTGATTGTGGGTGTGGTGTATGAGCTTTACTCGTTCTCATCACCCACATTTGCTACCGTTTAATCCGGAGATCGAACGATCTTTGCGAGACAATCGTAGAATCCAAAGGAATCAGTATCATCCTACTGATACCATGGCTGATCAAGAGCAAGAAATGAATGAAAACAACAACCAGAATGGCAACAATGTAAATAATGGAAATAATGGGAACAATAATTACTATGAGGGACCTAGAACACTTGAATACTATAATGATCCTGGTTTTTACGAGGATCAGGAGTGTATCATGCATGCTCCCATTCCAGGGAATCATTATGAATTCAAATCAGCGATGATTCAAATGCTACCAATATTCCATGGTTTGGCAAACGAAAATCCATGCGTTCATCCGAGCGAGTTCACTGGGTATGCAAAATGTTGAGTCCACAATATTCGATGAGATAGCGAAGCTTCACTCTTTCCGTTCTCTTTAAGAGACAAGGCAAAAACTTGGTTCTATTCTTTAGAACCGCAATCTATTCAGAGTTGGGCCGAGCTACATCGTCATTTCCTCAAAAAGTATTTTCCCATGACTAAAGCCATAGAGATGCGTCAAAAGATCCTTTTCTTTTCCCAACAACCTACAGAGACATTCCATGAATGTTGGGAACGTTTTAAGGAGTTGATCAGAAGTTGCCCTAACCATCAAGTTCCAAGGTGGCAACAAGTCCAAAGTTTCTACAATGGACTGATTCCTGAAGAAAGACGCATGGTTGATGCATCTTGCGGTGGATCTTGTGCCACGAAAGAGGTCGATGAGTTGTGGGCATTGTTTGAGAAATTGTATCAAACCTCGATACAAAGTGAGACACTGGGGCGAACCACTTTGGACTTAGCACCTAAATCTCATGTGTTGACCAAAGACGGATTGTATGAGGTCAACAATAATAACTCGATCTATCAACCAAGGTTGATATCTTTGTCCAAACAGATGAACATGTTGTTAGTCGCAACCAAGCAAGCTAAAGTTCTGTCACCCCCCCTGTATGCTCAATTTGTGAACACCTGTGTCATATGGCTAATGAGTGCCCAACTACCTTGACATTCCTTCACGATGAATCTACTCTTCCGCAGCGTATAAATGTCACTCAATCTTATCGGTGCAAGGTAGAAACGTGTACTCAAATACCTACAACCCAGTGGAAAATCACCCCAACTTAGGATGGGTGGATCAAACCAAACCGTCAGTCAACCACAATACCGAGCCAATCCTATGAGTGGACAACAAGCGGTTCCACAAAATTTTCAAAGCAAAATTTCCGTCCGCAAATTTTCAAAGAAATTCTAATTTTCACGTAATTCTAACTTTCAGCAGAATACTCCATATTCTCATCCAAATTCGGATTTCCGGAAAAATCAGAATTTCAATCAGAATCCTAATCAATCTCATACAAGCACTTCAAAGGATTCTGATCTGGAAGAAAAGGTGATGCAGATGCAATCTTTTCAGCAGATGATAATCGACCAAGTCATCCAATTGGAAAATCAACTGAGTCGACGAGAGGAGGGTAAGCTTCCCAGCCAAACCATCAACAATCCTCGCGACCAAGCATCATCTGATGAAGGGCCATTAAATAGTCAATAGTTGAAAGTCAAGTATCGTGTTGAGAAGTGGACGGGAAGTTTATAATCAAGTGGAAATGCCTGTGGAAGCAGAGGAAGAAAGTGAAGCAGACAAAGAGCAGGAAGCAGAGAAAGAGAAAGCGTCAGCGAGAAGAGCGGAGAAAGAGAAAAGAAAAGAGAAAGAGGAAGAGAAAAGAAGAGAGAAGGGAAAAGAAAAGGTGATAGAGGATGAGTCTCCCTCAACTGTCCAACAAGGACAAGACGAAGATTCAGAAGGGGAACCCGCACCTTTTGTCCCAAAGGCACCATTTCCTCAATGCCTAACTCCTCCATCAAGAATGGGAAAGGGACCAACAAAAATGGAAGATATTTTCGAAACATTTAAGCAAGTAAAGATAAACCTTCCATTGCTTGAAACGATCAAGCAAGTGCCTGAGTATGCAAAGTTTTTCAAAGATTTATGCACTCGGAAGAGAAAGGCACGTAATCATGTTTCGAGGAAAGTGTTCTTGACTAATCAAGTCAGTTCCATATTGCAATTGGAAACCCCACAAAAACTAAAAGACCCTGGAGTTCCTACTGTTCCATGTGTCATTGGTGGGCAACCAGTTGGGAAAGCGTTATTGGATTTGGGAGCCAGTGTTAATTTAATCCCATATTCATTGTACGAGAAACTTCGAATTTGGGTGAATTGAGACCCTAGCGGTCACTGCAACTGGCAGATAGATCAGAAAGACGACCGAGGGGCGTTATTGAGGATGTCTTGGTTGGAATAGATAAGTTTGTCTTTCCAGTGGATTTTGTTGTTTTGGACATGGACACACCTGTTAAGTCACTTAATCAAGTCCCCATCATCCTTGGACGTCCGTTTCTCGCTACTGCCAACGCTTGCATTAATTGTCGAACGGGAGTCATGGACGTTTCTTTTGGAAATATGAAGGTTCGATTGAATATCTTCCATGCGATGAACCATTTCCCAAACGAGGATGAGGTCGAATGTTTTTACATCGATCAGATAGATGAAGTGGTGGATGAGGCATTACCTTCAACGCTTACCAAAGAGGAATTTGAAAATGCTTTGTTGGCCATCTATGAAGAGAAAGGATCGGAAGAGAAGCAGTCCGACGAGATAGAGTCTAGCTCATCATGCCAGGATGATCACTTAGATGCGAGTGTGCCTGAGATAGAATCATTACCTGTTGAGGTGAAGGAAGTGCTGCCTCCATCACTTGAGCAGCCACCAATTGTGGAATTGAAACAATTGCCAGAGGCCCTTAAATATGCTTTTCTGGGACCTCGTGAAACACTTCCAGTAATATCTCATCCACGTTGTCGGCAGAACAAGAAAAAGAGTTGTTGAAGGTGCTGAAAGAGCACAAGGAAGCTATCGGTTGGACTTTCACTGATCTCAAAGGGATTGACCCATCGGTATGTATGCATAAAATACATTTGGAAGATGAGAGTAAACCTTCAAGGGAACCACAGAGGCGACTTAATCCAAACATGCAAGAAGTAGTTCTAAAAGAAGTCATTAAACTCCTTGATGCTGGAATCATCTATCCGATTTCTGATAGTGAATGGGTTAGTCCCGTCCAAATTGTTCCGAAAAAGTCCGGAATCACTGTGAAGGAAACTACTGAAGGAGAATTGGTTCCCACTCGAGAAACTACTGGATGGCGTGTCTGCATTGACTATCGGAAATTAAACACCGCCACCAGAAAGGATCATTTTCCCCTTCCGTTCATTGATCAAATCCTTGAGAAGTTAGCTGGGTAAGAGTTTTACTGTTTTCTTGATGGGTATTCGGGATACAATCAAAGTGCCCGTACCCAGATCAAGAAAAGACAACGTTCACATGCCCTTATGGTACGTTTGCATACCGCAGGATGCCATTCGGCCTATGTAATGCCCCCACCACATTTCAACGGTGTATGTTGGCCATATTTTCAGATATGATCGACAAATTCATTGAAGTATTCATGGACGACTTCTCGGTTTTTGGGAGAACCTTTGATTCTTGTTTGAATCATCTTTCACAAGTGCTGCAACGTTGTGTTGACTCCAAACTTGTTCTTAGCTGGGAGAAGAGCCATTTTATGGTTAAACAAGGGATTGTTCTGGGGCACATTGTCTCACAGAAAGGAATCGAGGTGGATAGAGCAAAAGTTGATCTAATTGCTAACTTGCCACCACCCAACAGTGTTCGACAAATTCGATCATTTTTGGGTCATGCAGGATTTTATAGAAGGTTCATTAAGGATTTCAGCAAGGTGGCTAAACCATTGTGCACCTTGCTTGGCAAAGATGTTCCTTTTGAATTTACTGAGGACTGCATGCAAGCATTTTTGAAATTGCGAGAGCTCTTATCCAATGCACCAATCATCCAGCCACCGGATTATTCTCTCCCATTCGAACTCATGTGTGATGCATCTGATTACGCAATTGAGCCATCCCTAGGCGGAGGGTGAATAAATTACCTCACGTAATTTATTATGCTAGCAAGTCATTAATTGATGCCCAACTCAATTACACCACCACCGAGAAAGAATTATTAGCTGTGGTGTATGCTCTGGACAAGTTTCGTTCCTATTTGCTTGGATAAAAAATAGTGGTCTTTTCAGATCATTCCGCTCTGAAATATCTTCTAGCAAAGAAGGATACTAAACCGAGATTAATCCGTTGGATCCTTCTGCTCCAAGAGTTCAATTTCGAGATTAAGGATAAGAAGGGGGTTGAGAACGTGGTGGCTGATCATTTGTCGAGAATTCTACCTGAAGAATCTGCAATACCTGAGACCATCCGTGACACGTTTCCGGATGAACATTTGCTAGCAATTGATGTAGCTTATGCAAAGGTTCCATGGTTTGAACATTGTGAATTATCCGTTATCTTGGCGTAATCCCCAATCGAGTGGGTAAGAATGATAAGAATCTCTTTTCTCCCAAATAAAATACTATTTTTGGGATGAACCATGTCTGCTCAAATTCTTCAGATCGATCATCGAGATGTACCAAGAGGAGCAAATGAGCGCCCTACACTTGTGTCATCTTGGGGCTGTGGCGGCCATTTCGGAGACGAAGACCGCTTGAAAATCCTTCAAAGCGGATTCTATCGGCCCTCCATCTTCGTGACGCTCAATTTTGCAAGGAATGCCGACGATGTCAATAAATTTTGCAATATTTCAAAACGGAATATGATGCCTCTTAATCCAATTCGATTGTTGAAATTTTTGATGTTTGGGGATTGACTTTATGGGTCCTTTTCCCCATCCTTTGGGTTTTCATATATTCTAGTGGTCATGATTATGTCTCGAAATGGATAGAAGTCGTGGCAACCCGATCGAATGATCATCGGGTTGTGGTCAAATTCCTCGGAGAAAATGTGTTTACCCGATTCGGGATTCCAAGAGCAATCATCGTGATGGCGGTTCGCATTTTGTAATAGCCATTTTGCCACCTTAATGAAGAAGGCGGCTCACTCACAAAGTTGTTACTGCAGTACCATCCTGAACTAGCGATCAAGTGGAAGTGTCTAATTGGGAAATTAAGAGAATTCTAGAAAAAACGGTCCGCCCGGATAGAAAAGATTGGTCAAACCGGCTCTCAGAGGCTCTGTGGGCATATCGGACCGCATTCAAGACTCCGATTGGAATGTCTCCGTTTCGAATTGTTTACAGGAAAGCTTGCCATCTTCCTGTCGAATTGGAACATAAAGCATTCTGGGCGATAAAAAGATTTAATTCTGACATGCACGCAGCCGGGTCGCATCGCCGATTGCAATTGAATGAATTGGAGGAATTACGCTACGAAGCGTATGAGAATTCGAAGATGTACAAGGAAAGGTACAAAAAGCTGCATGATGCGTCCATTTCTCGAAAAGAATTTCACGTTGGCCAAAAAGTTTGGTTATTCAATTCCCGACTGAAGCTCCACCCGGGAAAATTAAAATCTCGATGGGAAGGCCCATTTCAGGTAGTGTCCATTAGTGCACATGGTGCCATTGAAATTCGGAGCCTTGTTGACAATCGCATTTGTAAAGTTAATGGGCAAAGACTCAAACCAATGTTTGAGCCGATCACCCAGTTAATGATTGAGGCGATGCACCTCCGTGATCCTGAGGACTGATCACTGAAAGGTCGAGCTGTCGACATGTAAACTCAGCGCTTCCTGGGAGGCACCCCAGTTGTTTTATTTATTTATTTTTATGTATGTCTTTCCTTGTTTGTTGTTCTTTTCAGTTTAGCCTTATTTAAAAAAAAAAAAAAAAAAAAAAAAAAAAAAGAGTCCACAGTCAATCGATTGACTGTGATTCCTCAATCGATTGACGGGTCTGTGTCAATCGATTGAACTTCATCATCATTTTTTTTACTCTTTTGTCTCAATCGATTGAACGAATGGCCTCAATCGATTGACATCTTAAGAGTTTGTGCATTTGTGTTGACCACCGACAACTCTTGTCATGGCAGCTGCCTTCTTGGGATGGTTTTCCTTGGCCCTTTAAATGCCCTTCCGTTTCCAAGGACACCAATCGGCGCTATAAATCCTCAATTTATTGACACCTTAGTGTCAATCGATTGAACTTCAATAGTGGAGTAATGGCAAGAGCTTGCCACGTTGCCGCTCCCACCTCGCGACGTGGGAAGTCCATGCATCCTCAATCGATTGAGAATTAATCCTCAATCGATTGAGATTCACACTATATATATGGTACTCCCCACCCGTGGAGTCCTCATTCGAAATCCAGCCAACTTGTCACGCCGAGATCTCTTGCTCATCCTTGTTTTGATCAAATGGCTGCCCTTATCCGACCACCGCGCCCAGCCAATGATCCACCGCGCATCCCTAATGAGCATTATATCGATCGCCAATTCCAAACGGAAAATTTTTTCGATTTGGTGAAGTACCGGAACATCGCGGAATGCGCACGGTCGCTCGAATTCATCGAGGCCCTCCGCTTGGAAATGCTGCTGACCCCACCACCCATCGATGTAGCCCCGCGCATCATTCGGCTATTCTATCAAAAGATGGTGTGGGTGCCCGAGACCCTCTCCCCAACCGGATTGCCGTTCATCACCATCGAGATCGATAACTGGCAATATAACCTCCATGCCGCTGATCTCGCCCGTGCTTTTAATTTCTACGAGGCTCGTCCCGTGAACCACCACCTTCCTCCGGCTATCGAGCGTAGCCAAGATGATATGATCAACGATATGTGTGGTGGTCGTCGTGGGACCGGTCAGGCCACAAAGCGCGCTGTGTTGCCCATGGATATCCTCTTTTGGGATATCGTTATGGCCAATAACCTTCTGCCACATGGCACAAAGACCGAGAGGACTTTGGGTCGGGTGAAGGCGCTCTACGCAGCACACACCAATACTTGGTTTGATGCGCCTGGGTTGATGCTCGCGGAGATGTACCGCTGCCATAGTGATATCGCCGGCGCCACCGTACCCGCCAAGCGTGCCGCGATTCTCCTACACTTCCCACACTATGTGATGCACCTTCTGGATCACCTTGGCTGCCCCATCTATGACGATGAGGTGATAGGTGACATCCAATTTTATCAATATGGTGTGAATGTTTGGGTCAAGAGTATCAAGGCGATCATCCGCGTGCAATCGACCCCGGTTGAGGAAGCTCCTCCTCCTCCCCGTCCAAACCCCGCACAGCGCCAACGTGGCGGTGTTAGGCGACCTCGTCCTGAAGAGGTCCCCGATTTTGATGCTGAGGCGGCTGTTGCTCACCTCGAGGTGCGGATGGACGGGCTGAATGCACGGCTCGGTGGTGTGGATAGGCGGTCCCGATTTCAAACCGCTCTCCTTATGCGGATGGCTCGCGAGTCATTCCCGGGTCGTGCCAACCATTTCATCGACGGCGCGAGAGCGGCAATGAACGAGGAGCGGGAACCAGAAAATGAGGATGATGATGATGATGTCTGATGATTGTCTTGTTTTGTTTTGTTTTGAAGTTTTTCTGTTTTGTATTTATTTTGTTTTTGTTGATGTATCGGATCGGTGTATGCAAGCTTCAATGATAATATTTTCTTTGTTTTGGGCCTATTTGTGGTTGATTTCTAGCTCTCAGTCAATCGATTGAGATCTCTCTCTCAATCGATTGATCTCCCTCATGCTTCCCTATATTTTCCTCAGTCAATCGATTGAGAATTCTGTCTCAATCGATTGACTGATGCACCTCAATTTGGACAGTCCTGGTGTTGACCTCTATTTTTAGTATGGTATATCAACCGATTGACATTTAGGTGCCAATCGATTGAAACTTGCTTGGTCAGCCAGTCAATCCCTGCTGGAATAGGGAAGTTTCTCCAAATATTTGATTTGGAGATCGGATTTAATATCTTTGACCTCTCTTGTCAATCGATTGACACCAACATGTCAATCGATTGACTGTTACTTCTTTCTAAAAAAAATTTCTTCATGCACCGACTTCCGAAATTTCTTTCTTTAGAGTGTCCCTCTTTTAGGAACTTTTTAGCTATTTAGGGCACTTGCTGGGTCCTCCTCTTAGTCCCAATTTTCAGTATCCATCCCCACCTTGGCGCCATGTCTTCCATCCGTCCTCGTACTCGAGCCGCAGTCCACAAGTTAAGGGAGCCCGCTCGCAAACGTGCCCGATACACCGCTCCACCACCACCATTCGATTGGTCCACCCATGCCATCCTCCACCTTGATGAAGCATCTGTTTCATCACCCGTACTCACCGCCCCTACCCCACCCTTATCACCACCTCGGGCACCAATCCCACCCGTCGGCGCGGTTGGAATTTCTGCAGAAATGTGGCGCTACGCTTTTCCGAAGCCGCGGGGAGGAATTTCTACCATGGAGGACTAGAGGATTTGTTTTCGGTTTTTAGGATCTCATTTTACATGTCTTTAGGGTAGGGTTGTTTTTATGTTTTCGTTGTTTCGGTTCGGTTTGTTTTCGTTTTGGGTACGTTTGTTTCGTGTTGCATCACGTTCGATTTTGCTTTACTTTGTAATCATTTTCTTTTTAATAAAAATTTAGTTTCGTATTTGTGTTTTCTCTCTTTCACTTGCTCGGTTGTTTTGTCCTTTGATTGCATAGAACAGGTTTGGGGGAGGCCTTCTTCCCTTTCTCCGCATCATCACCAATGAGGACATTGGCCAGTTCCGGTTTGGGGGGGTAATTGGTTGTTTTCTAAAAAAAGAAAATAATAAAATAAAATAAAAAAAAAACGTTTTAGCAGTTCTCGGATTTTTTGAATGTTTATCAGTCAATCGATTGAGACTACTGTCTCAATCGATCAACTGATAAACATAAAAGGGTATAAGAATTTGTGGCTCAGTCAATCGATTGAGTCCAATCTGTCAATCGATTGAGAACTCGGTCTCAATCGATTGACTGATGGTTGGCAAATGTTGTAATTTAATTGATTATTCATATTTGTGAGCATGAAGATTCTTCCTGAATTCCTTTAACCAATGCTATCATACCATGGTTATTTTATGAGTGCCCATAAGGTGTAGATATTGAACATTAATGATCATGAATCATGCTTAAAAATAATTGTTTTCATCAATCGCTTTCAATCTCAAAATCGGAGGATTAAGTGTGTAACATGGAATCCTAAAGATCGCAAAGAAAGACTAAAACCTTGAAAGTCTTTGAAACACTTGTCCTCGTTCTTGATGAGTGCTGAAATAAATTCGGAGTATCCTTGAAATTCTTGTTCCAATTGTTAAATCTCATTCCGGTTACTTTGATTTGTGATTTTATGTGTGTTATAACATTACACTAGAAATCATTGTATACTAACTTAAGGCAAATAGGCGTATTTTACCATCATGAAAGGAAATGATCTAAGGCCATCATTGGTTCGTCTGTGCTTAAACTGTCTCACCTCATAAATTTATCCTTCTAGTACACCTTTGAGCTTATTGGAAAATTTACCTTTATACATTCTTTGATAAGCTGCAATAACCTTTAACCCCTTACCGCTTCTGAAAATTCAGCTGGCCCTTACTTATTTCTGAGAAATTAGGAACAAGGGATGAAAATGAGTGAAAAGTGAGTAAGTGGTAGTGTGTCTTAAAAAATAAATAAATAAAAATAAAAAAATAAAAAATAAAAAAAAAAAAAAAGGGAAAAAGGAAATTGTAAAAACAATGAAAAATATATTGAGAAGAATGGTGAGAGACTAGAAAAGAAAAAGAATAGAAATACAAAATCAGAAATTGTTTCTTTTCCAATTTCTCAGAAATTTTTGAATCCATCCTTCCTTTCTTTTCTTAACCTTAACCTGAGCCCCATTACAACCTTAGAAAAGACCTTTTTGATCCAATCATGAGTGATGAAATGCCTTGTGGAGAGTAAGTACATAATTGTCTATGGTGCTTGATATATGCATGCTTAAAATACAGATATCTTTCTTAATGAGATTTCCCGTATAATTCTTTGATACACCGTCTTTCTTTAAACTTGTGAGATTTTCTTCTAATTGTGTTACAATTCCATCTCACACATGAAAAAAAAAAAAACTCATTCATCGGGAGTGATTTCATTCTGAGTGTATACCCATGGTGAGGATTGGAGTCTAGACATGTGATCTAAAAGTTCCAGTTTAAGTTTTTCCTCTGACATAAGAACTTTGGGCAGTGATGATCTCATGACATTGAGGCATGAAATATGAACATTAGAAGACAATGGTCTGAACTGAATGTGGCATAAATGGAATGAACATGGTTAGATGTATTCTAAAAAGATTTTTCAGGGGCATCTAATTGCTAAAGGACATGATTAATCAATTCTGAAATTCCGATAGCCTTGAAGTTTGTAGGTACCTTCACTGAAAACCTTCAGGAGACACAACTCCTCCACTAGGGATCACCTAGGGGTTTAAAGGCTTGTTGCACATGCTAAGTGCAATCGTGTTCCCTACGAAAGTGGCATTTAAATTTTAGGATGTTAGTTTTATTTTTATATTTATCATTCTCTTTGCTCGAGGACTAGCAAAGTGTAGGTTTGGGGGTGTGATCGGTGCTGAAATATGACTATATTTCACACTTTAAATCCTACATTTAGCTGTTCAATGAAAGCATCTGATGGTTGTTGCGAGGTTTTGATGTTTACAGGTGTTTCTGATAGTTAGATCGTTCAAGTGCATAAAAGAAGGAAATTACAGGCTATAAAAGAGCTATGGACAAAAAGGTCCAAAGAAGCATTGAAAGCCATGAAGAGAATCAACTTCCATCAAGAAAGGGAAGACTTTGCATTGAAGATTCAATCGATTGAGGCATTATGGTGATGGAGTAAAACTCAACCCTAGAAAGTCAATCGATTGAGACATGAAATTCAATCGATTGAGAAGGCGAAGTGCCCTAAGGGAATTGAACTCAAAGTCAATCGATTGAGACTTCGTCTCAATCGATTGAGGCAATTAGGAGTTAGGTATGTTCGGCCATTATAAAGAGAGGCTACAAAGAATTGAAAAGGAGAGCTTTTGGATGGGAGAGTTTTCATTCTGAGAAATTTGTGTAATAATTTGGAGAGAGAGACTTTTGTAAAGGGTTTTCTTAGAGTAATAAAATTGTGTTGAGATTTTCCGAGAACATATTTTATTTTACACCTTCTTTGCGCTTTACTTTGGGAATGGTTTTGAATGAAATTGAAGATCTTGCGCCAAGGATGAGAGGCTAAAGGCTGTAGATCAAGGAGGATGCGATCCCCAGATAAGTACCCATATTTTATGTTAATGCCGTAGTTTGATAATTTCATCATCAAATCATTTTTCTCAAAGTGTAGTGATCATGTTTTTATTGTTTTGATCTAAAATACCATGAGATACGCTATGCTTTTCACATGATTCATACCGCGATTAAATTTGAGTCATTGTTTTTAGATAGGGTATGCCGGGTTAATGATCATGCTTAATTACTAGTCATGTTTCTCTTAGAATGATGGTGTGTTTGATGTTAATAAAATTGTGGGTTTAAAAATAGAAAAGGGTATAAATCTGGGGTAGCAAATTCCTTGATCTTGTTTTTTTAAAATTTGTTCTTAGATTTCTCATTACATAATTTTTAGATAAATTTATTTTCTTTCTTGCAATTAGAAAAGTGTTAATTTTTGGTAAAAATTAAATCTGGCCCTTGGTACTTCCTCGGGGATATTTTCTAAATCTCTAGGAAGAATTGATTACAATTTCAGATTTCCCTGTGGGTTCGACACCCTTGTTCTTGCCTTACTAGAACAGATCTTGTACACTTGCAAGGGTTAATTTAAAAATCGATCATAGCTCAGGTCCCAAAACAAATTTCTCACCGATTTCCTCCCAATTGATTGGCGACTTACATCGTCTTCCGTACAAGGCTTCATACGGTGCCATTCCAATGCTCGTCTGAAAACTATTATTATAAGCGAACTCAATCAATGGTAGATGTGATCCCATGACCCTTGCAATTCTAACATACATGCCCTAAGCATGTCTTCAATGACTTGGTTGACCCTCTCAGTCTGTCCGTCTGTTTGTGGGTGAAACGCCGTACTAAAATCTAACCTAGTTCCCATTCCTTCTTGGAATTTCCTCCAAAACTTTGATGTATATAACGGGTCCCGGTCTGAAACAATGCTACTTGGAATCCCATGTAAACGGACGATCTCTTTCATATAGAGTTCTGCTAATCTTCCCGCCGTGTACATCGTATTGTATGGCAAGAAGTGTGCCGACTTAGTCAACCGATCGACTACCACCCAAATGGCGTTATGCCTCCTTGCAGTTCGCGGTAGACCGACTATGAAATCCATTGAGATAGATTCCCACTTCCATTCCGGTATGGGTAAAGGCTGTAATAGGCCTGCGGGGTGTCTATGATCGATTTTCACTTGTTGGCACGTCAAACATCGTGACACGTACTCTGCCACATCTTGTTTCAAACCTCTCCACCAGTAATTCTTTTCGTCTGATACATCTTCGTGCTTCCCGGGTGGATCGCATAGCTTGACCTGTGAGATTCATCAAGAATCGTTCGCCGTAACTCGGCATTGTCCGGAATGCAAAGTCGCCCCTTGAATATTAAGGAACCGTCTTCGTTGATTGAAAACTCAGATGTAATACCTTCAGTTACATTTTGATGTATCTTTGTTAGAATCGGGTCTTTCATCTGTAGTTCTCGTATATGTTTGAATATCACTGGTTTCACTGATATGTTAGCTAAGAAGGCTCCTGTGGCTTGTGGTTGTATGTCTGGGCCACATAACGCTAGATCCTCCAACAACTTCCATCGATGTATACCCGAAATTAGACTAGTCAGCTCGGCCAAACTTTTCCGACTCAAGGCGTCGGCCACTACGTTAGCTTTGCCTGGATGGTACTGTATGGAACAGTCGTAATCTTTGAGGAATTCCATCCACCTACGCTGCCTCATATTCAGTTCCTTCTGTGTAAACACGTATCTGAGGCTCTTATGGTCAGTGAAAATTTCAAACGTTTCTCCGTATAAATAATGTCACCATATTTTTAATGCGAATATGACTGCTGCTAGTTCTAGATCGTGTGTTAGGTAGTTCTTTTCGTGCTCTTTCAACTGTCTGGAGCCGTAAGCTATTACCTTTTTATATTGATTTAGTACACAACCCAACCCGTTATACGAAGCATCACTATATACTGCGAATCCTCCACTGCCTGATGGAATGGCTAACACTGGAGCTGAGGTGAGTCTCTTCTTGAGTTCTTGAAAACTCTTCTCACACGCCTCACTCCACTCGAATCTTGAGTCCTTTCTTGTAAGCCTCGTAAGAGGTCCTGATATCTTTGAAAATCCTTCTACGAAGCGTCGATAATAACCTGCCAGTCTGAGGAAACTTCGGATGTCTGTCACGGTTTTTGGTTGTTCCCAGTTCACTACTACCTCGATCTTAGCAGGATCTACAGTGACACCATGCTTGGAGACGACATGTCCCAAAAAGCTAACCTCTTCTAGCCAAAACTCACATTTGCTGAGCTTGGCGTACAGTTGGTGTTCACGCAAGGTTCATAGAGCGACACGTAAGTGTTCTTCATGCTCCGTTTTCGATTTTGAGTAGATTAGGATGTCATCAACAAACACTACAATGCAGGAGTCTAGGTGTGGTTTAAACACTCGATTCATCAAGTCCATAAACGACGCCGGTGCATTCGTCAGTTCGAATGGCATCACTAAAAATTCATAGTGTCCATACCGTGTTCTGAAAGCCGTTTTCTGAATGTCCTCGGCCCTGACTCTTAACTGATGGTAACCAGATCTTAGGTCGATCTTGGAAAAATGTTTTGCTCCCTGCAACTGGTCGAATAAGTCATCTATTCTTGGAAACGGATATCGATTCTTCACCGTGACTTTGTTCAATTGGCGGTAGTCGATGCACAACCGCATCGACCCATCTTTCTTTTTCATCCCTCCCCATGGAGACACGCTTGGTCGTATGAATCCCTTTGTCCATGAGCTCTTGCAATTGTTCTTTCAACTCTTTCAACTCGCAGGGCCATCCTATAAGGTGCCTTTGAAGGTGCTAAGTCTCATCGCAAATTCTACTTCTCTTTCTGGAGGTAATCCTGACAATTCTTCTGAAAATACATCTGGGAATTCTCGCACCACTGCTATCTCGGAGATAATATTCTTTTCTTCTTTATCTTCTTTCAAGAATGCCAAATAACCGCTACACCCTTTACGATTAAATGTTCGCGCTCATTGCGAGATATGAGTGGTAGAGTCGATCTCTCCCTTGAAATCAAACGATCTCCTCGTGTCAGGACGGAAAACAACAACTTTATCCTTGCAATCCATGCTTCGCGGTGATGGGATGACCAATCCATGCCAAGGATTACATCGAATCCTTGCATGTCCAACCATATTATATTTGCGTCTAATTCGTGGACAACGTGATCCCGAATGCTTACTACTACCGATTTGCAGACTAACTCTGTGTCCACTAATTCTCCTGTTGGGATGGACACTGATAACACAAAGTCCAGTGCCTCCGGAACAATCTTCATCTTCTTTGCAAATCTAGGGGTGATGAAGGAGTGGGTAGACCCTGGGTCTATCAACACTCGTGCGTCATGTGCTACGTAGCACCCTTTCTCATAGATTTGTAACGTACCTATAAAGCATACATATACGTACTTAACATATACTATATAAAAATTTCCCCCCCCCCTTTTTTTTTTTTTGTTCTAATGTTCAACAACGGTTGTATATATATTTATCCTAATGGAAGCCCATTCTCTTTCTAGAATTGTATTGCAACTGAAATTCTTTATTTAAAAGAAATCTCACCTTGGATGATGTCGTGTACACTCCCTGCTTCCTGGGAGGTAACTGCGTAGGCTCTCCCTCGAATAGCAGGCTTTCGAGATTGAATAGGTTGTGGCATGGAAGTTGGGGCCGTCTTTTCTTTAACTGTCTCAGGGCAATCTCTAATCATGTGGCCTATCTTGCCGCACTTGAAAGCTTTCGCATTCCTCGCCTACACTCGTTGTTTTGTGGGACTTGCCACACTTAGCACAAATTTCCTTGGTGATGAAGTACGAAAAACCTTGTGTAGTTGTAGCCCTGCTGGAAAAAGCAGGACCTTGATACCTCATCGGTCTCCCTGATGCCAGCAACGGATAACTTTGATGAGTAGCTTGTTGTGCAGCTCTCCCATACCCTGTCTGGAACGATTGTCTCTGATTCGGTGCTACAAACCTCGTTTTCTTATATACCGATTCATAACTCCCCGTCCTGCTTGGATCAATGCTTTCTCTACCTTGTGGTTCCCTTTGACGGTATCGGTTATTGTTTTCTTCTTCGACCACCAATGCCTTACTCATTACTTCTCCATAGGTTTTCAAATTTGGAAGGCGCAACCTCCTCGGATGTCCGACCTTAAGCCTGTTGGAACCTCTTCGCTTTCATCACGCAAATTACGTAGTTTGGGGCGAAGCGCCTCATGAATTCCACTCCATACTCTCTCACGGTCATCCTTCCTGCGCTTAGTTGTAGAAATTGGGTCTCCATCGATTCCTCACAACTGAAAGTATTGTTTATTGAATTCTTCTGAATTAAATCCCAAGTCCACGCATATCTAGAGTTTCTTGTGCTCTTGTTCATAAACGGATTTCCACCAAGGTCCAACTTCTCCATCTATATATAACCAACGGACGCTCTCATCCTCCGTGCATGTCAGTACTCTAAACACCTTTTCCATTTCACCCAGCCAGTTTTCGGCTGCCATTGTGTCCGCCTGTCCAGAAAAATTTGGAGGTCTCATCCTTCTGAACTCGGTGAATGCTGAGGCCACTGAAGGTGTAAGTCCCACTGGAGGGGTAGGTGTTCATTGTGGTTCTGGTACTGTATGCGCTGCCAAGGACGCTGCTTGTTGTGCCATGGCAGTTGCCATGGTCTCCATTGTGTGCATCATTCTCTGACGCTCTTCCCTTTCTTCATTTCTCTCTCTCACCCTATCTTGTTCCCTCTGATTTCGATCCTGTCTATCTAGATCTTGCTCCTCTGCTTGAGTTTGGTTTCCTCCTCGCCAGCTTGCCTGAATCTCCCTGTTTCCCAATGGCACTCTGTTTGTAGGTGAGACGAACCCATCTCTACTGTGCAAATTTCTATCATGACCACCCCTGGGTCGGCCTCTCCCTCTAGGAAACATAACGGTCTGCATGAGAATCCACAATCTCGTTAGCAGAGGTCCCTATATTCTGACGATATGATAGTCAGAACCTGAAAAGAAAAGGCTCTGATACCAACTGTGACAGCCCGAATTTCGTAACCCCGAAATCCGTGCCATCAGCACGGCCTTCGAGGCCGTGCCCCGGGTTTCCTTACAAAACATTGATATGTATACAATCCAAAAATAATCGAGGTATCGCAAGGCAGTCCTTGTCCCATGCCAATTCATGGGCATAAGAACTTACCCAAATGTTTAGTAATAACAGTTCATCCTAGGCGTTCTGTCAAGGAATGGTAATTAAAACATTCGAAATAAAGAGGCTTGATATACCAAGCCATACATAGTACTCTCTCAACTCACTCTCAAAGTATGCAGCGGGTTTCCTAGAAGAATTCCTCAGGAGGAGGTTCTGACTCTTCGTGGCACGCCGAAGCCCTTGGATCGACTTCTTGAAAGTCTTTGCCCGCTTAGTCCCGGACTTCACGTATAGTCTAAGGGGGTGAGCTACATCCTAGCTCCGTAGGGAAAACAAAAAGAACATATAGATCAACCTTCACACATATGTCAGTAATTTAACAAGCATAGAATCATAAAGTAATCACTTATGGACAACAATTTGAATAACAGGAAAATAACCCAATGATTTTGGTCATTACTTAGCATGGTTTTGTTTAATCTCCTTGTTAGTTTAGTTGTGAATTTGGCCTAATCACTTAAATCTTAACTTAAGTAGTCCTCGAGCAATATAGCATCGAGCCCCGATGGAATACCCGCCATCGTCGTCTAACTAGACAGGTTGTTATATGTATTCCACAGGAATCGCAGCCCCTTTCTCATAGGTGGCGGGTCTATTCTCAATCTACATCCACGGGATGTGTTATAAATGTCTGGATTGGCGCCGTATCGGTCACGGATATCTGCCGAGTCGGTGTGGGTATCCCGCCACGCGTCGGTAGGGTATTCTAATCAACCTTAAATAATAAAAATATCAATGTGCTTTACATATAGTTATTCACCGTGATTGTGCTAATTATATTACATTAGGCCTTATCACATTACCTTCGCTTTCTCGTTAGTTTTCATTCGCATCCTCAGGATGCCCCATACTATTGCAATTCTTTGATTGAACTACATGATTTTTTCTTCCCACAGGGACCTCAAGATTTTCACGTTGTAACACACACACACCCTTATCATGAGGGTTCATGAAATATGTGACTATTTAAATAGATTATACTACGCATATGAGTTCACGGGATAATGCACATGTTTCAAGAATATTCCCTACCTCGACGAATCTCAAGGCACGCCTGCTCGTAGAGGGTTATAATGCATCAACCTACATTTCAAAAATAGGTTTAGAACAATCACTAGCATTATTGGGGTGTATGACCCCCAAGTTTCTTGTATTCGAAAAACCAAGATCCGAGTGGTCACCAGACCTCGCTCGAGCGGCCACTTGACTTCGCTCGAGCGGCCACTTGACCTCGCTCGAGCGGTCACTTGACCTCGCTCGAGCGGTCACTTGACCTCGCTCGAGCGGTCTCTTGACCTCGCTCGAGTGGTTAAATCGAGGCATCGGAGTATTACTGTGGACCCTCGCTCGAGCGAGCTTCCCTTTAGTTTTGGGGACCGCTCGAGCGAGCCCAGAGTTATATTTTCCTCTGTTCATCCTCGCTCGAGCAAGCCTTTTAGACCGCTCGAGCGAGGAACGATGATTTTGCTCCTCGATCAGATCGAGAACATGCTTCCTTCCTTCATTTAACCTTAATCTCATAAAAAGAACCATTCAGCCAACATTCTTCCTACTATTTAAAACATTCCTAGGCATCTATCATGTCTTTAACGTACCTTTGACGATGATTCAAGCGCAAGTTCGATTTACGATTCGAAATTTTACTAGGCCAACAGGCCTCCAAGGTTCTTCCTCCAGTCTCTTCCTCTAATCTCCTTTGCCGACTTAAGTCCCAACGAACCCTAGTTCTCTACTAGGCTCTTCTCTTCTTTCTCTCTATATTCTCCTTCTCTCTATTTAGGTTAGAATAGAGTTACGTAAAGGTTCCTCTCTCTCTCTCTCTTTCACTTTTATATCTATAGTTAGGGATATACTAGTGTGTTTCCCACGTACACACTTAGTGTCTTTGGTTCGTTTTGGTCTCCTTGTGAAACACATATACCTATGTGTAATGCATGCCGTGCCCTTATCTAAAAAATCTGAGGTTGTGACACTTACAGAAAGCCACCTAGGACTTGTGGGACCCAATGTTAAGAGCTCCCTTTGGACACATTAAAAAATGAGGAGCAACTAACACTGAATCCGTAGAGCCTACCGAGGAAAAATAGGCATCGATCACGAGAATTCTGACCCTGCCTTATCCTTGGGTTTCCTCTCTAGCACCTTTTTCTCCTCCACCTCTTCTCCCGATGGGGTGGTACTTCGAGTTGGATTGATATCACCAACCCTAATATCACCCCGAATTCCCAATCTCGTCCATTCTCATAATCCACTTAATAAACACAAGTCCTCGGGTTCAGTACCCGGGAAACGAAATAGAAAGGAATAAAAGACATTAATGAACAAAAATGCCCAAAATTACAAACACAAGATATGTCCCCAAACTTTCAACCTCTAGACTTAAAATAAGATTCATGCATTTATAAACCATAGATTATAAATGCATTTATAAACCATAGATTCATGCATTTATAAACCATATCCCTTAAATTAACAAGTGTCACACATCTTGAAACCTTCCCAATTTAATTGAATCCAAAACCATGCACATACCCCTTTCAAAAAAAAAACCACAATCCTTGCCAAACTAGATGGACCAATAATCACACAACACTTGCCCCTTTGAAAAGCACAAATTCCCCAAGTCTAAGATAGACCAATAGGATTAAAACACCCAATCACTATCTAGAACTCATAAAAATTCACACAAATGATGCCTCAAATCACAAATAAAAGACCAAAACAAAACACCTCAAACAAAACAAACTACCTTAAATAAGACAAGCGAAAAAAAAACCTTAAACCAAACAAAGAACTCAAATAAGACAAAATCTAACTTGTTTAAGATAAAAAAAAAAAATGCCCCAACAAGCTAATAAAATCAGGTGAACCCACTAAGTGGGACCCAATAAGATGAATAAATAAACTCTGGATAATTTCAAAATGAACTTTAAAACTACAAGCTAAATTAAATCCTAAAACTACGTCAAAACAAATCAGATAAGTCTAATTTAATCAATTAAGGAAATTTAAACCAACTAGCTGAGCACAATAGATAATAGACAATAAAAAATAGTAAAATAATAAAAAATGCCCCTTTATTCATAATTTAAAATTTTACAATATCGTCGGAGGCATACCTCCTGAATTATAATCCAAAACGATAACCTGGAACCTAACATACAATCCAAAACAAAAACAAAAACTACAATGAGCCAAAGCGAGGAGTAGAACGTCCAATCGGAGGCTTCAGAGATGTTGCCACCAGACTTGGAGAACTCAAACGATCCACCGGCAGAAGAAACGGAAAATGGGTTAGGAATACATCCCTCCATTTACAACACATCTTCTCCCCGCCATCTGTGCCTCCTCCGCCGCCGCTTCAACGTTGCCTTCACTGCTCCCTAAAAAGGAATGGTGTGAAGACTAGCACCCTCATTTCCAATACCACCGATCCCAAGATAATACCATCCTCGAGCATCACCTCAGGGCGAAGATCACGTGAAATAATGAATACAGGAATAAACCCCATCCCAATTTGATGGTTAGATTGCTCAATATCACTGAAATATGAATCTCAGAATACCAGAACATTTAGAAAAGTCAATACTCGAGACTAAACCAGAGAATGAGAAACAAATGAAGCCTCGCACACTTATATAGAGTACGGCCCCAATCGCGCGCTTAACTATGCCCGCTTAATCCGATCACGCGCCACACATATCACGCTTAATCTAAAACACGCGCTAAGATTTAAGCGCGCAATGAAACTGTCGCCCACGCAGACGGCGAGACCTTCTGATCTCACACTTTTCAATAGCCGTGTAATCTGATCAAACAACCCATTCATGCCGCGCAATGTGAAAGGTCACCCGTACACTGATCAGGCGATGCTTCGATCCTGCTCGCATCCAAGGACGTGCAATCCAATTAAATGACTTCCCCGTGCCGCGCAATATGAAAGGTCACCCGCGCAGTGACCCGGTGACCCTTCAATCGCACGCAGATAGCGCGCAATGCAATCACAAATCCATATCCACACGTATAATCAGCCCCCTTAGACCCTGAATTGCACGCCAGAAAATAGGCGTGCAATCGGATCACGTGACTGGAAAAAGGCGCGTAATTTTTATTTTTTACACAAATTTTATCTCGCTTCAAGGAAAATTCCCTTTGTCCCATCGCGGAGCCTCATAGGCTATCCACATCGAAGAAGGAACAACCGCTCACTCTACTCCCATCACGTAACCCTACCAAAAATGTCGACCACACCCCTGGTCCTATTACAGATAAGACATAAATGCCTCGCGTGACATCGTCACCCTTGACCATATTCTTTACCCTATCTCTATCAAAACCCTTTTGTCCAATCGTGCAGCCACCCAAGCACATCCCACCATAAAAAAAAAACAAACACACGCATGACACCACCCCAATATCTGATCCCATCTCAAAAATTATAGCCATGCCCCCATGGCCCATCGAAAATTCTGAAAACACAAATACGCCAAATAGCCAACACAACGCAATCACAACGTGAGCTCACTTGACCCAAGATCTGCTAAACAAAGAGATCAACGTCCCAACGCGAAAACATCCTACTAGTGTCCCACCGCCAACTACGCTACACCTCCCATTGCGGACACCACTACCCGAAAAGCTCAAACAACATGCTTATCGTGCCAAAAGAAGAAAAGGGAGAAGGCTCAATCAGGTCCCATCGCTAAAACAAAGGACCTTCCTCCCAAATTGCTCAATATAAATGATCACCAGATACCACAGTGGACAAAAGCAAAAAAAAAAAGAGAAACTTGGGACTCCTCCCATGTCCCATCGCATCCCCTAATGCCAAGCAACAACACGAATATACTGTCGAAAACTATCCAATGTCCCAGTGCGGTATCACCACAACACCACTTGTCCCATTGCAACATCACCTTCCCCAAGACGCTACATCACACCGGCAACCGCCAACCATCACAGCAGACAAAGCAAAAAAGAAAGAAAAGATAACTTTAAAGCCCCATCGCAGCAACACCTCGCTACAATATCACAAGTCCCATCGCACAACCCAGGTAAGTATTACTCATTTTTCAATTACTCGATATTTTTTATAAATATAGTTATCTATGATTAAGTCAAAATGTTTTCAAAACTCATCTCTCTCGACTCGCGAGTTACTGTAGTCCTCCCATAAGAGACAATCATCAGTATTAGTCGAGAAGGTTAGATGGAGTATCCGGCATGTCAAGTGTCGTCTTGACAACCACATAAACGGTCAGGTCCACAAATTCCATACCGGTGGATCTGCTCAGCGACGTCTTGGTAGCCACATTTTTTGCCATTTTTCCACCGAATTGATCTTAAGTTAAAATCCCTAGAATTCTAAAATCTCGAGACCCTCTTACTTGCTTCAAAGAAAATATTTTACTATAAAAAGAAAAAAAAAAAAATCAGAAAGAAAATAATACTATCAAAAACAAAAAAAAATAAAAAAGAAGAAAAAGCAACAAAGTAAATAGACCCAATTCACCCTTTTTCTAAATACCAAAAAATAAATACAAAAAAAAAATCGATTAAGTGCCTCATAACCCACATACTATAAAGCTAACTTTTAACTCCTGAGACCGGCTGAACTCACAATCAAGGGCATATCCCACTGCGCAGAATTGGATCGAGCGCATACGCCACTGCGCATAATCACTTGTTCAGATACCTTAGGACTAGAATTTCCCAACTTAAAGATCCCCCTGAACTCACAATCAAGTGCATATCCCACTGCGGAGAATTGGATCGAGTGCATATGCCACTACGCAGAATCATTAGTTCAGACATATAAGACTAGAATTTCCTACTTAAAAGACCGACTCCAGATGAATCAAGCGCACGCGCCACTGCACAGAATTCAATTGATCACACCTTGCAAAACTAACCTTAATTACCAGCCCAAACCGGTCCATTTCCCCTGAAAAATTAGACAACAAATATATTCAATCTAAGAACTTACAAATGCCTATTGGAAAAGGAATGCCTGACGCGCATTGGTGTGAGCAATGACGCGCCTGGTCTAACATGACTTGTTAAAGCCTTCAACATTATATTGCACTCTCTCTTTTTGTATTATCGGTCCTTGGACCTTATGGATATTTGTATGACGCCCCCTGGTACCTCGATTGCACCATATCCCTCTGTTAGCTCACGCCATGCGACGGGATGTGCCATGCACCCACAGATCTAAAAACTGCCTTTCGACAGCTACCACAGGGCCCCCGAATGCTCCATTTAAGCTTGTACTGATAGATAAGAAAGCCAAGCATGTCATGTCAGCATACCAATTCACATTTGTAAATTCCTAAGAAAGTGAGGACACCTCGAATGAGGGGTGTCTACTTCTTCGACGCGTTCTTACTTCGCAAGAGCGCGCCGAAGAGGGGCATCTGTAGACACCCCCATTTTGCCTTCTCAGAATATACAAACTTATTCGATCAACCTTTGACCCTTTTAACCCGCAGTGTGGGACCATGTAATAGTACATGGCTGAACGTAGGCTGAAATAATATCTTTGTGGCTCAGATCCCAGCGTAGGGAGACTATATACTAAGCAACAGTATATTGCCAGAATGCAGACTAAAATAATAGTCTTGCATTTCATTCTAGAGACCATACTTGGACAACCCTAAATTTCGTGCTAGAAACCTAGCGCATAATTCGATCACACGCAGAACCACAAGTGCGTGACCAGTCCACCTTTCATACCAAACTTCCTTTCCCAGACTGATTCGAGACTCGATTATGCGCCTGAAATAGGACGCGTGATCGGATTGAGCGCTTCACCACCAGCATGCAATTGGCCTACGCTCGACCTAGTCTTACTACCCTTGACCCCTACGTTTCCTTGATTAAATGCTTCAGGTTAAACGCTTAATCAGATTGAGCGCATGATAACATGTGCGCAATTAGCCCTAATTTGTTAGGACTAGAAAACTCGCTGAGCAAGTCAGTCGGTCGCTCACTGAGTCGGTGACCGACTCAAAGTGATTAAGTGCCTAAATCTAGGCACGCAATTCAATTAAATGCCCGTAAACAGGCATGTAATTGAAGGAAAACCTATAAAAGTTTTTTTCTCGAAGAGAGAAGGGAGGGCTGCAAATTTTGAGAGAGGAGACGATAAATCTCAAAACCAGAGAATTCTGAGCATGAATCCACAGAACCCAACCATGATTTCGAGATTCAAACGCTCAAAATTCTGAGGATTCTCTTCGTAGTCCACCCCCCTTAGGTAAGGATTTAATATTTTAGTTTCTGACCGTGGCTTATAATCTCTAGATCTATTAATTTTTAATTATATTTTTAGTCTTAGGCCGTAGCACCCTTTTTGGATCGAATCTTCTATTTCTAGTTCTAATTCCCTGCTTTTAAAACCAGTCCTTGATTTGTCGGTCTGATATACCGACCCTTAAGACCGAATTCTACTCTAAAATCATGATTTACAGTCTTATCATTAATTTCTGGTTCTAACCCTCAGAGTTCAGAACCAGTCCTTAATCATATGGTCTGATTTTTTGATTTCGAACCCAATTTCAGTCCTAAAAGTTTTTTAAAATTTTAATTTCTTAGTTTAATACCTCTAAAAATTCAAAAATATTAATTTTAGTTTTCATAATTCTAGTTTATAATTCAATTCACTCCTATTGTTCTGAAACCAACTCTGGAAAGCCTAAAAATATTACTTTACCATCCAAAATTTAATTTTTTCTCTTTAATCTCAGCCACCCAATTTGCCCCAGGGAGCTTACGGAGGATATTCAGGAATGAGGCCAATCCTCCTTAGCATAGCGGGCCCAAACCCCTTGTTTTTTAGAGTTTTTTTTAAATTAATAAAATGCTTTAATTAGTTTATATATCTAGACATAATTGATTATTCGCATCAATTAGGCCTTGATATAATTATCAGAGTGCTAAATCAAAATTTCCTTTCCATTAGTTTAGTTAATTGATTATTTTAAATCTGAATTCTAGGAAATTTAGTTTATTCATGATTAGTTATATTTTGCCCTCATAAATCCGGCGATAATTAGGCCAATAGAAAAAAATCAGTCTTTTTTTATTTTAATTAGAATTATAGTAGAATTACTACAATTGCTTTAATTAGAATCCCAGTACAATTAGCATGCTTAACTTTTATTAGAATATTATTGGAACTGATATATATGCACTCCTAGTACCAATAAGAGATTGAAACCGATTGGACTTTTAGTAATACTAGAACCTAGCTTGATGCTCACTAGACTCTTGATAGCATTAGAACACTAATATAACTCACCTTAATAAGTCCACACAATCAAAGCAGAATAAAAACATAATTGGGAAATATAAACTGACCGGAATTCTAATTACAAAGGGAAATAAGAGGAGAATTAAACTAACTAAACTAAAGAAAAGCACTGCTGCTGACGTGCGCAAGCGGGATGATTCAGTATAGAGGTAACCTACACCCGCTTCACAGCGTGATCACTGACATGTTGCAATGTCGTTAAATATCTGCAGCTGGTGATCGCAATCAAACTAGGAACCTTCCTAGAAAAATCTCCCTTTTTTATTTATTTTTGTCATTCTAAACACCGCATCGCTAGAGTCCACCTGGACAGAATTGGAGCCACTGATTCAACGAGGACCGACAGGAACCCAGAAAAAGCGCGCACCAATAACTATGTAAATTTTAGACTTGCTGTTTTATGTTTTTCAATCCACCTTTAATTTATTTTTACTAACACATTCTTACTACTGTTTTCAAATAAAATAGCAACAAGCTTTTGAAATATCCCCAACAAGTTTTTGGCACCGCTGTCGGGGACCTTTGATCTATTAGTAGACCTGAGTTTTTGTTTTTATTTACTAAATTCATTTATAGCAATGCCTTTAATTAAATAAAAGTACTACTGATTTTTGTTGGAATTTTTGCAGATTTGGACAGCAGCAGAAGGGAAAAGCTAGAGCTGTAGCTAGAGTTTAGCTAGCTTTTGTTTGCATTTCTTTTACCTTAAAACTCAGTTCCATTTCTGTTGAATTCCTTGACAGTAGTTTAGTTGTAAATTTTGTTTAGCCATAATTTTTGTTTGCAAATGATTTAAGTCTGCTGTGAGTGTTTTCTTTACCTGTTGTTCTGTGTGTGTATGCTTGGTAGAAGGTCCCTTAACCATGAATTAGAACCTCCAAATCCTGAGGTAGAAAGGGTCCTTAGATTGAGAAACACCACACCAGCCCCTGTTATTGAAACTGTGTGAGCTGTGATGGCTGAGAGGCAGAGGACACAGAAGGAATATAATGCACCTGGGGCATATACATCCCCCTTTTGCATTCAATTTCCTTCAGTTGAGGGAAATTATGATATTAAGTCCTCCACCATCAACATGCTGCCATCTTTCCATAGGCTCAGTAAGGAAGGTCCTTACAAGCACATCGATGAGTTCTTGGCGCTTTACACTATATTTAACATTATTGGCATGGGACTGGAAGCCACCAAACTTAGGCTTTTTTCTTTTTCCCTAAAGGATAAAGCCAGCACTTGGCTCACCAGGCTCCCAACCAACAGCATACAAACATGGAATGATTTCCAATGCCAATTTCTGGCAAAATTCTTCCCTATGAATAAAACTAGTAAGATGAGGACGAACATACTTTCATTTACTCAATCCTCAATTAAAGATTTTCATGGAGCATGGGAAAGGTTTCAAGAAATGTTAAAATAATATCCCCACCACTAAATTCCGTGGTGGCAGCTTGTACAAGTCTTTTACCAAGGAATTGATCCCAAAAGTAGGGACATGGTGGATGCCTCTTGTGAGGGTACTTACCTCCACAAGACAGCTGACGAGGCATGGGAATTGTTTGACATTATAAGTGAGAATTTCATGTAGCAGGAGTCATTGTCCCGCAATGACAGTCAGACTCCAGCTAGAATGGTGAAAGAATCCACGTCTAGACGTGGCATGTATGAGGTCTAGGTGCAGAGTGAATTAGAAAGGAAGGTGGACAACCTAAGCATAAAATTTGATAAATTGATGAATGTGATGTAACCTAGATTGGTTGCACAAGTAAAAAAGGCATGTTTGATATGCCAATCTCCCACACATTCACTTCAAGAATGTCCATCAGCTAATGAATTCCCTGAATTAGTTATAGAACATGCCAATGCTGCCTAGACATATGGGCAGTAACCTGCTGGGTACACCTGGAGAAACCACCCCAATCTGAGGTAGAGATAAGACACATATCAGCAGTCCCAGCAGCAGCAGTTGGTAGTACCATACAGACCACAACACCAATTCAACCAGGGATATACACCTAAGCAGAATTTTCAGCTGCCTGCCCCACAGCCAAATCATTTGGTTTTGCCCCCATCACAGCCTAGATCATCTTATTTTGAAGAGCAAATGCTGCCATCAATGTAAAATTTGGAAAACTTGGCATAAACTGTGAACTTTTATGGGCAAAGCATTAAAAAAATAGAGGACCAGCTGGGTCAAATCTATAATGCTTTGAACAAGAGAGAGGAGGGCTGGTTGCATAGTCAACCCTAAAGGGCAGTATATGATTGGAGAAGGCTCCTCTACTCATGAGGAGGCTAATGTAATAACTACCCTGAGGAGTGGTAGGGCGGTTGAGAATCAAGTCGGCAGGGCAGCTGAGGAGACCATGGAGAATGAAAAAGGAAAAAATGTAAGTGTAGAAGAATATTTGAATTCATCCCCTGCTATGGAGCAATGGGGACAAAATAAGGGGGCTGATGTTGACCACCAACAAGAAGAAATAAATGAAGAAAAAAGGAAAAAATAAAAATTTGATCATGATGTAGCTAGGCATGCAACTGAAGTACCAGCAGTACCTTAGCTGCCATTTTCTCATGCACTTGATAGACCTTCCCCTTTTGATAAAGGGAATGCTCAAATGGAGAAAATGATGGAGACCTTTAGGCAGGCCAAGATAAATTTACCCTTGCTTGATGCTATTAAACAGGTCCCTGCCTATGCTAAATTCTTGAAGGACCTTTGTAGTCAAAAGAGGAAAGCAAGAGTCTATTTATCCAAGAAGGTTTTTGTAACTGAACATGTGAATTTTGTGCTTTCAATTGCCACACCTGAAAGTTGCAAGGTCCAGGGGCACCTACTATCCCCTGTGTTATTGGTGACTGTTGTCAGTCTCAAGTGTGCTTCGCTTATTGGTTGGTGTTGAAAATTAATTAAAAACCAAAAACAGAATAAAACAAGGGATGAATCAGCACCACTCGGAAATCCTAGACTTGCAAGATACAGGGTCCTTTGTAGCAAGTTTTGATAAGTAAGAGTTTGTCCCACAGGGAAAGGTGATCTAAGGCTCCAAGGGAGCTGTCTCTAGTAGTCCCTCCAGATCTATCTACAGATCTGGCAGTCCTAAAAGGAGGGGAGTTTAAGGTCACTTATTCTAAGTATTCTAATAACTAAATTACAGAAAGGATTGAGAGGATGGATGGAGTGTGGAAAATAATTATAAAAAGGTGAGAAATATGTTTTTGAGCCAAGATCAGAGGAGTTTTTATAACTCAGATTTAGATATGATGTTATAGAAATCCTGTCCAAAGGCTACATTATCACCTCTGAGGAGAAAGGATCCAACCCATCTCTACTGCCATGACTCCACCCTTAGGGCTATACCCTGTCCACTTGAATGGCCACAGACTATCCCATAGGGGAGTCACTATCCAGGGATGGGTTAGAACATAACAAATAAATCATTGCAGGCACTATTTCATCCAGGCTACCAGCTCAAGAATCCATAGGGAACCTCAACCTCTAAAGTTCCATGTGTGGGGCTAAGGCTGGAAAACCATGATAGCCCAGACACATAGAACCAGCAAGCGATTGAGTATAACCTTCGATCCAGCTGTCCATTGCTTGAGAGAGGTTACAATGGTCCAGTCACCAGCCTACAATCTCTATAACCAGATCAGATCCAACATCTGATGGCAGATCTATACAAATATGGGGGAGTCTGCCTCTATATAATCCCTCACCAGGCTTCTACAAGCTCAGGTGAAAAGAAGAAGGATCCATCTTGGATCGATGGATCAGAATCACCCTAAGGCTATAATCTGTCCACTTAAATGGTCACAGACTATCCCAGAGGTTATCCTCCTCATGGAGCCCAAGACAAAACAAGATTATTGCTGCTACCACCATATTCACCAGGCTACCAGCTCAAGCTCCCATGGGGATTTCAGATCTAGTAGGTCCTGTGGTGGGGCTAAGGCTGGAAGACCATGATAGCCCAGACACACAGGTTACTTGGATCTGAGTGGCCCTTAAAATCAGTCCTCCATTGCTTTAAAACACAGCCAAGGCAATGGGGGATCACAAGGTAGCAGCCTTGCACAAAACATCTCACATATAAACAACAATCCCACAAAGTATAAATCCTATTGCAAAACTTCCATTAATCTAACTCAAAAGCATATACAAAGTCATAGCCAGCAATTGCTGGACTATGGAGAGAAGAAAAGAAAAAGAAAAAGAAAAACTACTTACTGTTAAAAAAGAAAGAGAAAAGAAAAGCGATCTGAGATAGGTTCCTAGATACCTAAACCAAAGCTAGGCCTGGGTATATATAGCAGTGGGGTGGCGGCGCATTAGGGTTAGGAAACCCTAATTTTAATGATGCCACGTGGCCTTCTACTGATCCTTAGATGCCTCGGGGCGTGTGCACGGATATTTGAGCATGGGAGTGCGTGCCCTAATCACTGGAAATCTCCAGAATGCCCTTTACTGAAGAGATGGAAGTTTAGGTTCAGAGCCTCGCTAGGTAGCTGTAGTTTCCCAGACTTCTCGCATGGTAGCTCATTGCTCTTCGCTAGGATGATTTGACACTGAAGTTTTAGCCATCGCGAGGTTGCCTTGGTTTGCTCTTTAGGCAGTTGCACGGTAGAGAGTTGAGCTCTCGCTGGGTTGGAGTTCGCGAGGTTGAATAGAAAACACAGTCTCAAGCATTGCGAAGTTGCAATTCAAGCAGTCGCTCGGTAGATTAGTCTTCGCTGGGCAGCAGCGCGAGAACTTTGCAAGCTCTTCTCTTTACTTGGACTTCGCGAGTTGCCTCGCGAGGTTCTTTTGAGTTCTGAACTGCGCGAGGTTCTTTGTCTCACTCAATCTTCGCGAGCTTGGCTTTGCCTTCGCCAGGATGCTTTCTTTCTTGAATGGCGCACGAACTGCGCGAGGCATTCTTCTTTTGAGAATTGTACCCCACGACGATTGCACGACAGCTGTGCGAGAAATCTTTTGAAGCTCTCTCTCCTCAGCTGTCTTAAGCGACCTTCGTGAGATTGAGAGAGGTCTGCGTTGAACTGCGCAACACTGAGCGCTATGTTCTACTCTTGAGCTTCGCGAGAGCTGCGTGGAGTTGAGTTTCTAAAGCTCCCCAGTCATTCATCTGCGCGAGAGGTTGTCTGTAAAGCCTTGGGAAGCTCAGCTGATCTGCGCGAGGCTTCAAGGTTCATTCTTGCTGAGGGGCATCTGGTGCCAAAGCAGGCTCCATAACAAGATTCTTGGCCTTATTTCACTGTTGATTATTTCCTGAACAAAACACTTAAGACGAGTTTATTAGGTGTCTAAAGGTCTAATCAAAGGTTAAGTTAAGGGGTGAAAAGTGGTACTTTTCAGGTCTTAACACACCCCCAAACCTAATCTTTGCTAGTCCCTTAGCAAAGCTACATTAAATCTACTTTAAAAATTAAATGCCACTTTCGTAGGGAGCACGGATACATTTAGCATATGTACCAAGCCTTTTAAACCCCTAGGTGATCCCTAGTGGAGGAGTGAAGTCTCCTGAGGGTTTTCAGTGAAGACACCAACAAACTTCTCCAATGAAATAGTTAACTAAAGTGCACTGTCTTCCAATGAGCAGTTAAGGAATCAGATTTAGTCTACTCATGAATCATCATAAAAGAAGTTTAATTCATTGGTTGCACAAGAACTTAGACAGCATAATTCGCATGTTTGCACAGCATTTCCAAATAATTTGTGATCACAGAAAACTTCACAAGTGCATGTCAGCACTAAGCTTATCCTTATGTCAGAAAATTAGGTTAAGGTCATACATAATACATTCAAGTTCAGACCCAAAAGAAAGCTTTTCAGGGCATACTCTCATCAAGGTTTGTTGAGGGACTCAGTTTCTCACAGGCTCAAGAGCAGTTACATCCCCCAACTGGGTTTGTAAGCATGAGCATAGGCAGCATTCTTAAGTGCTGGCATCATAGTCAGTTTCTCACCATAGATTGGATAATTCCTTATCTTCACATGACAGCTCACTCAATCTTTGGATCACAAGGGCTTTTAACTGGGTTGAAATGTGGATTATGGAGTATGGTTAAAAAGAATAGAAGGTTTGAAAAGGGGTTCAAAAATTGAGAACTCAATGGGTGCAGGAGGTGGTTCATGACTTCACCTTCTTGAATTCAGCTCCCTTCATCTTCTTTGAGATTTTCAGATTTGAAGTGATCAATTTCTCTTCTTGATTTTGATTTTCCAATGAAGGTTCCTCTTGACTTCTCTCTTATTCCTCTTCATTATTATTATTTTTTGTTTCTTTTTGCTGGAGTTTTCTTTTATTTTTTTTTTATTTTGTTTTTGCTTCTCATAAATGCCACCATGTCCTCAGTTACCATTTTGCCAGAATAGATGCTTCTTCTCCATTCACCTAATGCTGACCATAGCTAGTCCATCTTCAACTCTTTCTCCTTTACCTTCTGAATTCTCAGAGTGAGGGTAGGTTGAATCAGATTCATAGGTTCAGGTTCAAGTACTCAGGTGTATTTTGAAGAAATTTAGGATTTAAAGCTCAAAGGGGGTATGGACAAGGGCAGTTGCTTTAGGATTGATCTTTTTAGGCTCAAACTGTCCAAGAGAAGGCCTTGATCCTTTCCTAGGTCTCATGAGTATTGTCAGTTGTTTCAACTTGGAGTTACCTAACTTCTAGTGAGCACAGAGACTCAGCCAGTCCTTAGAACTAGAAGAAATGCCTTAGTTACTCCTCAAAAAAAAAAAAAAAAAAAAAAAAATTTGTAGGCCCAATTCTCACTGGTTATGGTCATCCTTTGAACTTTTAAGTATGTCATCACCTTTTTCTCTCTCTAATGATTCACTAAGTGCAGATACAAGTGTGTTTCCTTGGTGAAATTGTTATGGAAATGTTGTATATTAGAAGTCTATAATGTTCAATATTTGCATAAATTTTAAACTTCTTAATTTCTTGATTCTTAAGTGAACAGGGGTCCATTTCCATATTGCTCAGATGAGTCTGCTGCACTTATGTTAACTATTCCATTGGTGGTCGCACATACCCCCAAACCTATGAGGAGCAGTGTCCTCACTGGTTCAAGGTCAATGTGCAGCAAAGTTATTACAACAGAAAAGAAAAGAAGAAGAAATAAAGATTCCAACAATAGAAAATAGGGCAGCACATCAGAAAAGGAAAATATTATTATGTTGAAAAGAAACGTACAAAAAGAAAGGGGGAAAGGGAGAAAGATCAAGGGTGTGGGGGTTGAGAAGGAGGGGGGGGGTGAAGAAGGCAGGGGAGGGGGTGGAGTGGAGGGGGAAGGCTCGGTTTTGCATTTCTTCTTCTGCGGCTGGAGCTTTTCCTCCTCCTCCTTGGCAAGGGTTTGCAGAACCTTCTCGAATTCATCCCAGAGGGGTTGGAGGGGATCTGGCTCTTTAGGGGGCGGCGGGTCCAACCACATCGGGTAAAACTTGTTGGGCAGTGCATTTGGCTTGTCATCTGCCATGATGAGGAATAGGGAAGGACCGCAAGGGTGAGATAGGATGCTGTGAAGATGAACATGGCCTCCCTGTGTATTTAAAGGCGAGGGATTGTGGAAGATGAAATGGTTGAGCAACTTCCAAGTCGTCGCCATTAAATGAGAGTGACTTGGGAAACGTCAAGTCCCAGCAGTCAATGTGGGAAATGACAAATGCATTAGGTTCGCGCAGCTGGGTAAGGGAATCACAAGAGACAAGAATCACGCGATTATGGGAGTTAGTGCTGGAAGCGCGCATGATATTCTACAGCATTGAAACTCGCGACAGCGAAAGAATTGGGCCATGCAAATTGCGCGAGCCTTCCCAAATCAGCATGTGGAACTCGCGAGGGCCAAATCAGAAATTCACAGAAGAAGAAGAAATCATACCGATCCCCCATAACCATTAGCAAGGACAACAATATCAAACTCCACATATCTCCTAGAATTTCCTAAAATTTAAGGGAAAAACTAAAGTAATATAGTACAATATGGACACAACTGCGGGTCAGGTAGATGTAGGGGTCCCATGAAAATGAACCGTGCACATAGGATCTGCAGGTCGTTCAATGTAAGGCTTCATCCTTTGACCATTCACTTTGAAGGTCCTCCCAGATTTGGGGTCCTGGACTTCTGCAGCACCAGATGGGGAAACATTTACGACAACATAGGGCCCATCCCATCTGGATTTTAATTTGCCAGGAAAGAATTTTAGTTTGGAGTTGAATAACCAAACCTTACCACCCGGTTCGAGGATTTTCCTCAGCAAGCCTTTGTCGAAGAAGGCTTTAGCCCGTTCCTTGTAGATCCTGGCATTGGCGTTAGCATCCATCCGCAGCACATCCAATTCCGATTGTTGTAATGACCTGTGTTGACCAGTAGAAGTTAGATCCATGTTCAAGTTCTTAATGGCCCAATAGGCCCTGTGTTCTAACTCGACTGGGAGATGGCAGGCCTTGCCATAGACTAGTCTGAATGGGGACATTCCGATAGGGGTCTTATAGGCAGTCCTATAGGCCCACAGTGCATCATCCAGTTTCTCAGCCTAATCTTTCCGGTCAGTCCTAACTGTTTTCTCAAGGATGTGCTTAATCTCCCTATTGGAAATTTCAACTTGTCCACTTGTTTGTGGGTGGTAGGGAGTAGCAATCCTATGGGTCACAAAATATCTCTTGAGCAAGCTTGCGAAATTCCTGTTGCAGAAGTGGTTACCCCCATCACTGATAATAGCTCTAGGGGTTCCAAATCTTGAGAAAATGTGGTGCTTAACGAATTTGAGGACTACCTGGTTATCATTGGTTCTTGGGGCAATGGCTTCAATCCATTTGGAAACATAGTCCACTGCCACTAAGATGAATTGGTAACCATTAGAGGGGGGAAAGGGGCCCATGAAGTCGATTCCCCATATATCAAACAGTTCTACAACAAGGATGGGCTGTAATGGCATTGAATTCCTTTTAGACAACCCTCCTAATTTCTGACATCTCACACATGCCTTGCAGTGTGTGTGTGCATCCTTGAATAAGGATGGCCAGTAAAAACCACACTGCAGGACTTTGTCAGCAGTTTTTCTCCCACTAAAGTGGCCTCCACAGGCATTTTCATGGCACATAGCTAGAATACTGGGGAAATCACTTTCGGGAACACTTCGTCGGATGATCTGATCGACGCAAGATAAGATTTGTATAGGCAAGGTTCCTCCCAGAAAAAATACTTGACCTTTGAGAAGAACAGGTCTTTATCCATTTTGGTCCAGTGGGGAGGAATCTTTCCTATAACCAGATAATTAACTATGTGTGCAAACCAAGGGACAATGGATTGGATGGCAAACAATTGCTCATCAGGGAAGGCATCATTTGTAGGGCCATCCAGGCATTCCTCCAAGATAATTCTGGACAAGTGGTCAGCCACCACATTCTCCACACCCTTTTTGTCCTTGATTTCGATGTCAAACTCTTGTAACAGGAGTATCCATCTAATCGATCGACAGCATCTCTCTTGGACAAGAGGGTACTTCATGTCGAATGGTCGATGAAGATCACGCTTTTAGATCCTAATAGGTAGGCTCTAAATTTGTCAACAAAGAGCATAAACCATCGCTAGAAGCTCTTTCGCCTTGTGGTATAGTTCAAATTGAGCTTTAACAAGTGATTTGCTGCTATAAGCAATGACCACAGGCAATTTATCTTTTCTTTGGCCCAACACAGCACCTATTGCCAAGTCTGATGCATCACACATCAGCTCAAAAGGCAGGGTATAGTCCAGTGTTTGGAGTACAGGAGCAGAGGTGAGGCAGATTTTCAATGTTTCAAAAGCCTTCAGACATTCAACAGAAAAGTTGAAGGGGACATCCTGACAGAGCAGGTGGCATAATGGCTTGGCAATTTTGCTGAAGTCCTTAATGAACCTCCTGTAAAATCCTGCATGCCCAAGGAATGATCTGATTTGCTTGACTATTTTTGGAGGGGGTAGGTTGGCAATGAGGTCCACCTTGGCCTTGTCTACCTCAAGCCCTTCTTTAGAGACTACATGGCCCAACACAATGCCTTGTGTTACCATGAAGTCGCTCTTTTCCCAGCTTAAAACCAAATTGGTTTCCTCACATCTTTGCAAAACTAGGCTGAGGTGCTGTAGACACTGGCCAAAGCTGTCTCCATAGACAGAAAAGTCATCCATAAAAATCTCCAAAAACTTGTCAATCATGTCAGAGAATATGGCATACATACACCTCTGAAAAGTGGCTGGTGCATTACAGAGTCCAAAAGGCATCCTTCTGTAAGCGAAAGTGCCAAAAGGACAGGTGAAGGTGGTTTTTTCTTGGTCTTGAGGATGCACAGGGATTTGGTTGTACCCCGAGTATCCATCAAGAAAACAGTAAAAAGCTTTTCCAGCCAATTTGTCCAGGATTTGATCAATGAAGGGGAGAGGGAAATGGTCCTTTCTAGTTTTAGAGTTGAGCTTCCTATAATCAATGCACACTCTCCAGCCAGTGGTTGCCCTGGCTGGCCTCAACTCACCAGTTTCAGTCTCAATCACTGTTATGCCAGATTTCTTGGGCACCACTTGGATAGGTGCCACCCAATGAGAATCAGAGATGGGGTAAATCACCCCTGCATCTAGCAATTTAATGATTTCCTTGAGGACCACTTCCTGCATGTGAGGATTTAGCTTCCTCTGCATTTCCCTGGAGGGTAATGCTCCCTCCTCAAGATGGATCCTATGCATGCAAATTGATGCATCAATTCCTCCCAGATCGGCAATGGTCCAACCAATTGCCTTCTTGTGCTTCCTCAAAACTGTGAGTAATTCCTCTTCCTGCTCATTGGTAAGGGAGGAAGAGATAATTACAGGAAGCTTCTCACCTTTCTCAAGGAAAGCATATTTTAATGTTTCTGGAAGCTGCTTAAGTTCCAGATCAGGGGCCTGTTGGGTGGATGGCAAAATAGGTGCATTGGAGGTTGGAGGAAGAGGTAGCAGTGTAGGTCTCCAACTGGAGTGCTGCACTGAGCCCATAGGAGCCTCTGATATTGGCATGTCTTTTGATATCCTATCTGGGCTCTCTTCCTCCACCATGTCCCAAATGTCAACTAAATTCCTGACAATGTTGCCCCACTCCAGCAGAGTGGGCAATTCTTCTTCTACAATTTCCTCTAGTACATCCACTGCAAAGCTCTCCTCATTGTCCATCTGAGGGTACTTTTGCAATCGTCTGCACATTCAGCTCAACTTTCATATGTCCAAAGGTTACCTCCATTACTCCAGACCTACATTGGATGCAAGCATTGGCAGTGGCCAAGAAGGGCCTGCCTAGTATAACGGGTATGGGGTTTGGGCTAGTGTTGCAGCCCATATCCAAAACTAAGAAGTTAGCAGGGTAGAAAAACTTATCCACACCTACTATGACATCCTCAACCATCCCCAGAGGTTTCCTCTCAGACCTGTCAGCCATCATCAGCACAATGGGGGTAGCCTTCAGCTCCCCCAAACCTAATTGCAGATATACATTGTATGGCAACAGGTTAACACTGGCTCCAAGGTCTAAAAGGGTTTTTCCAATTGTATGATCGCCAATTACATAGGGAATAGTGGGTATACCTGGATCTTGCAACTTCTCAGGCATTGCTATGTTAAATACAGAATTCACTGTATCGGTTACAAAGATCTTCTTGGACACATGGCCTCTAGCCTTTCTCTTTTGGGTGCAGAGGTCTTTCAGGAACTTTGCATAGGCTGGGACTTGTTTAATTGCCTCAAGCAGGGGTAAATTGATTTTACCGCTCGAAAGTCTCCATCATTTCCTCCATCTGGGCATTCCCTTTTTCAAAATGGACAGGACTATTCAGAGCCTGAGGAAATGGCAGCCGAGGTACTGCTGGTTCCTCAGCTGCAAGCCCATGATTAAACTTCTATTTTTTTCTTTTTTCATGTTTATCTTCCTGCTGAGGCTCAACTACAGCGTCTTTATTTTTCTCCTGCTGCAAGGTGGCAGGTAGTTCTTGGCTTGGTGGCCCAACAACATCTCTTTCATGATCATTTGCATCATCTGTGGAAATTGCCTCACCGGTTCTTTACCCACAGTTATTTACACCGTCTGACCTTAGGGTAGTGACAGCATTAGTGTCCTCAAACTCTGAGGAAGCTTCCTTAATGAAAAACTGACCCTTGTGGTTAGCAATTGGCTGGCAGGACATTCTGCTTTCATCTCTCCTAGCCAAGGTTTTGGACATTTGGCTCAGTTGCTCTTCCATTTTCTGGAGGCTCTGACCATGAGAATCCACAGTCTGAGCTAAGGAACCCAAGTTTTGTAATGAAGCTAAGACTTGGTCCTCGAAGGAAGCATTTCTTGGTTGAGAAGGGGGTAGAACCAACTGATTTTGCTGCTGATGGGGCTGCTGGTGGTGCTGGAAGGTAGACCTCGGGGCATGCCCTTGATTGAACTGCTATTGTGGCCTTTATGGTAAAGCCAACATCTGCTGGGGCTGCATGTAGTTATCTTGCTTCCACCTCAGATTTGGGTGGTCTCTCCATTGGTAACCAACATTTTAGTGCTGGTATCCATATGGCTGCCTGTTGTAGCCCCCAGATTGTTGTTGGCCATAAGATCGAACAATGCAAAGATGTTCCAACATTAATTCAGGAAATTGCCCTGCAGATGGACATTCCTCCACTGTGTGCTATGGGGACTGGCATATCAGACATGCCTCCGCCACATGAGCAGCCCTTCTGGGTTGCATCATAGTCAATAACTTATCAAACTTCATAGAGAGGTTTTCCATCTGTAGCCGTAGGTCATCGTTCCCAGACACATCATAAATTTCTCCTTTGGATCCAGCAGCAGGCCCCACCTTTGACTCAGATTCCTGATGAGTTCTTGCCAGGGATGGCTTTTGAAAAGCATTCTCACTAATCACCTCAAACAATTCCCATGCCTCCTCAACAGTCTTGTGCATGTAGGATCCACCACAGGAGGTATCGACCATATCTCTATTTTTCTCATCAATCCCATTGTAGAAGCATTGTACAAGCTGCCACTCAGGGATCTTGTGGTGGGGGTATTGTTTGAGCATCTCTTTAAACCTATCCCAGGACTGGTTAAAATCCTCAGTTGGGGATTGAGAAAATGCAAGAATCTCTTTCCTCAACTGGCTAGTTTTGGTCTCAGGGAAGAACTTGGTTAGGAATCTGGTCTGCAGGTCTTTCCATGAAGCAATGCTATTATTGGGAAGAGTGGCCAACCAGGTACTGGCCCTATCCTTCAGAGAGAAGGGAAAGAGTCTGAGCCTAGTAGCCTCAGGTCCCAAACCAGTGATATTAAAAGTGGTGCACAAGGCCAAGAACTGGTCAATATGCTTGTAAGGGTCTTCTTTGCTAAGCCCATGGAAAGCTGGCAGCATCTGGATGATTGAAGTTTTTATCTCATAATTCCCCTGAACATCAGGGAATTGAAATCTATAAGGGGAGTTGTAGTCATCTGGAGCATTCAACTCCTTGAGGGTTCTAGGGTGTTCTTCACCCATTGTTGTTGTTGTAGATTTTCCTGGGGGCTCTCCTATGGTGTGCCTGTCTCTTCTAAGTCTCCTCCCCCTTTCTATCTCAGGGTTTAGAGACTCTAAAGTAGGGCTGAGGGATCTCCTCCCTAGCATACAAGCACACCCACAACAAGGAAAGCTTCTTGCAGGCACATTGCAAAAGAATACTTGTACACAAACAAATTTATCTAATACATTTAAACTGTCCTAGATACTGCTGGAAAAATTGTTAAAAAGAAAGATAGACAGAGCTTTAGAGTCAGAGAGTTTGCAAATAGAGGTAGCTATGCTCCAATTGCATTCCAACTATCCTTCACTGCTGCTGTCCAAATTTGCAAGAAAGATTCACAGTTATGTCAGCAGTATCAATTATTCACATGTATAAAGAATACTAAGAATACAAAAACTAAGGGTCTACTATTAGATCATCTTTCCTCGGCAACGGCGCCAAAAACTTGTTGTCAGTCTCAAGTGTGCTTCTCTTATTGGTTGGTGTTGAAAATTAATTAAAAACCAAAAACAGAATAAAGCAAGGGATGAATCAGCACCACTCAGAAATCCTAGACCTGCAAGATACAGGGTCCTTTGTAGCAAGTTTTGATAAATAAGAGTTTGTCCCATTGTGAAAGCAGTGATCTAAGGCCCTAGGAGCGCCTCTAGTAGTCCCTCCAGATCTATCTACAGATCTGGCAGTCCTAAAAGGAGGGGAGTTTAAGGTCACTTATTCTAAGTATTCTAATAACTAAATTACAGAAAGGATTGAGAGGATGGATGGAGTGTGGAAAATAATTATAAAAAGGTGAGAAATATGTTTTTGAGCCAAGATCAGAGGAGTTTTTATAACTCAGATTTAGATATGATGTTATAGAAATCCTGTCCAAAGGCTACATTATCACCTCTGAGGAGAAAGGATCCAACCCATCTCTACTACCATGACTCCACCCTTAGGGCTATACCCTGTCCACTTGAATGGCCACAGACTATCCCATAGGGGAGTCACTATCCAGGGATGGGTTAGAACATAACAAATAAATCATTGCAGGCACTATTTCATCCAGGCTACCAGCTCAAGAATCCATAGGGAACCTCAACCTCTAAAGTTCCATGTGTGGGGCTAAGGCTGGAAAACCATGATAGCCCAGACACATAGAACCAGCAAGCGATTGAGTATAACCTTCGATCCAGCTGTCCATTGCTTGAGAGAGGTTACAATGGTCCAGTCACCAGCCTACAATCTCTATAACCAGATCAGATCCAACATCTGATGGCAGATCTATACAAATATGGGGGAGTCTGCCTCTATATAATCCCTCACCAGGCTTTTACAAGCTCAGGTGAAAAGAAGAAGGATCCATCTTGGATCGATGGATCAGAATCACCCTAAGGTTATAATCTGTCCACTTAAATGGTCATAGACTATCCCAGAGGTTATCCTCCTCATGGAGCCCAAGAGAAAACAAGATTATCGTTGCTACCACCATATTCACCAGGCTACCAGCTCAAGCTCCCATGGGGATTTCAGATCTAGTAGGTCCTATGGTGGGGCTAAGGCTGGAAGACCATGATAGCCCAGACACACATGTTACTTGGATCTGAGTGGCCCTTAAAATCAGTCCTCCATTGCTTTGAAATACAGCCAAGGCAATGGGGGATCCCAAGGCAGCAGCCTTGCACAGAACATCTCACATATAAACAACAATCCCACAAAGTATAAATCCTATTGCAAAACTTCCATTAATCTAACTCAAAAGCATATACAAAGTCATAGCCAGCAATTGCTGGACTATGAAGAGAAGAAAAGAAAAACTACTTACTGCTAAAAAAGAAAGAGAAAAAAAAAGCGATTTGAGATAGGTTCTCAGATACCTAAACCTAAGCTAGGCCTGGGTATATATAGCAATGGGGTGGCGGCGCATTAGGGTTAGGAAACCCTAATTTTAATGATGCCATGTGGCTTTCTACTAATCCTTGGATGCCTCGGGGCGTGTGCACGGAGATTTGAGCATGGGAGTGCATGCCCTAATCACTAGAAATCTCTAGAATGCCCTCTGCTGAAGAGATGGAAGTTTAGGTTCAAAGCCTCGCTAGGTAGCTGTAGTTTCCCAGACTTCTCACATGGTAGCTCATTGCTCTTCGCTAGGGTGATTTGACATTGAAGTTTCAGCCGTCGCGAGGTTGCCTTGGTTTGCTCTTTAGGCAGTCGCGCGGTAGAGAGTTGAGCTCTCGCTGGGTTAGAGTTCGCGAGGTTGAATAGAAAACACAGTCTCAAGCATCGCGAAGTTGCAATTCAAGCAGTCACGTGGTAGATTAGTCTTCGCTGGGCAACAGCGAGAGAACTGTGCAAGCTCTTCTCTTTACTTGGACTTCACGAGTTGCCTCGCGAGGTTCTTTTGAGTTCTGAATTGTGCGAGGTTCTTATCTCACTCAATCTTCGCGAGCTTGGCTTTGCCTTCGCTAGGATGCTTTCTTTCTTGAATGGCGCGCGAACTGCACGAGGCGTTCTTCTTCTGAGAATTATACCCCGTGGCGATTGCGCGATAGCTGCATGAGAAATCTTCTGAAGCTCTCTCTCCTCAACTGTCTTAAGCGACCTTCACGAGATTGAGAGAGGTCTACTTTGAACTGCGTGACACTGAGCGCTGTGTTCTACTCTTGAGCTTCGCGAGAGCTGCATGGAGTTGAGTTTCTGAAGCTCCCCAGTCATTCATCTGCGCGAGAGGTTGCCTGTAAAGCCTTGGGAAGCTCAGCTGATCTGTGCGAGGCTTCAAGGTTCATTCTTGCTAAGGGCATCTGGTGCCAAAGCAGGCTCCATAACAGGATTCTTGGCCTTATTTCACTGCTGATTATTTCCTGAATAAAACACTTAAGATGAGTTTGTTAGGTGTCTAAAGGTCTAATCAAAGGTTAAGTTAAGGGGTGAAAAGTGGTACTTTTCAGGTCTTAACAGTGACCACACCATTGGTAGGGCTCTTCTAGACCTAAGAGCCAGTGTAAACTTGCTGCCATTTACTGTGTATGGGTAGCTGGGTTTGGGGGAGCTGAAACCAACTCCAATTGTGCTCCAAATGGCTGATAGGTTTGAGAGAAGACCCATGGGTGTGGTTGAGGATGTTTTGGTGGGAGTAGATATGTTCTACTACCCTGCTAATTTTTTAGTCTTGGATATGGAACCTTGCAAAAGTAAAACCCCTATTCCTGTGATCTTAGGCAGGCCATTCTTGGCCATTGCCAATGCCTGTATTCAATGCTGGTCTAGGGTCATGGAGGTCACCTTCGGGAATATGAAGGTTGAGCTAAATGTGTATAATGTTGCAAGACAATCTCAACTGGACAATGAGGACTATTTTATAGTTGATGTACTGGATGACCTTGTGGAGGAGAATCTATCCCAGCTGTTGGATTGGGATAATGTTTTTTCTTATTTGGAGAGTGTGTGGATTGAGGTTATAGAGGAGGAGTCCCCACAGTACTGTAATGAAGACAGCAACACCTAAGAGTCTTCAGTGGGCCTAGTGCAGCAATCCAATTGGAAACCTACATTGCTGCCCCTACCTCAAACCTCCAAAGCACCTTCGTTGTCTTCCATTGATAGTCCACCAGATTTGAAGCTAAAACATCTACTAGATATATTAAAGTATGCCTTTTTGGGACAGAATAATAAACTTCCTATGATTATCTCTTCCTCTCTCACTAATGAGTAAGAAGAGGAATTATTGTGTGTGTTGCGGAAGCACAAAAGGGCAATTGGCTGGATAATTGCTGATCTTGGTGGCAATGATTCATCTGTGTGTATGCATAAAATATACTTGGAAGAGGATTCCAAACCCTCTAGGGAAAGGCAGAGGAAGCTAAATCCCCATATGTAGGAGGTGATTTTAAAAGAGATAGTAAAACTGTTGGATGCAGGGGTAATTTACCCCATTTCAGATTCAAAATGGGTGTCACCTATTCAGGTGGTCCCCAAAAAGTCAGGTATAACAGTTATTACTTTAGATTATGGGGAGTTGATGCAAGCCAGGGAGACCATTGATTTGAGAGTTTGTATAGATTACAGAAAACTTAACTCCAAAACTAGAAAAGACTACTTTCCTCTCCCTTTCATTGACCAAATTTCAGACAAACTTACAGGAAAAGCATTTTATTACTTCCTTGATGGATACTCAGGTTATAACCAAATACCTGTGTATCCTCAAGATCAAGAGAAAACCACATTTACATGTCCCTTTGGCACCTGTGCATATCGGAGAATGCCTTTTGGACTATGTAATGATCCTGCTATATTTTAGAGGTGCATGTATGCAATTTTCTCAGATATGATTGACAAGTTTCGAGAAATCTTCATGAATAATTTTTTAGTCTTTGGGGATAGTTTTAGTCAGTGCTTAAGTCACCTCAACCTGATTTTGCAAAGATGTGAAGAGACTAATTTGGTCTTAAGTTGGGAAAATAGCCACTTCATGGTAACACAAGGAATTGTGTGAGGCCATGTGGTTTTCCACAGAGGTATAGAGGTTGACAAAGCCAAAGTTGACTTGATCTCACTCCTTCCCCCACCAAAAACTGTCAAACAAATTAGATTATTTTTAAGAGATGCAGGATTTTACAAGAGATTTATTAAGGACTTTAGCAGAATTGCAAAACCACTATGCCACATGCTGTGCCAGGATGTGCAATTTAATTCTTCTGCTGAATGCCTTGAGGCCTTTGAGACCTTGAAAAAGTGCCTCACCTCTACTCCTATAATCCAAGCCCCTGATTACTGCCTTTCTTTTGAGCTGATGTGTGATGCATCAGATCTGGGAATAGGTGCTGTCCTAGGATAGAGAAAAGACAAGCTGCCAATAGTGATATACTATGCTAGCAAAACATTAGCAGAGGGTCAACTCAACTATATTGTAACTGAGAAGGAGCTGCTAGCTGTTATTTTTGCTATGGACAAGTTTAGACCCTACTTGCTTGGGTTTAAAATTGTTGTGTTTATAGATCACTCAGCCATCAAATACCTATTGGTCAAAAAGGATGCTAAACCTAGGCTGATCAGATGGATCCTGCTATTGTGGGAGTTTGATCTTGAGATCAGAGATAAAAAGGGAGTGGAGAATGTGGTGGCTGACAACCTATCTAGAATTTTGCTTGAAGAATGTGCTACACCTATTAAAGATGTGTTCCCTGATGAGTAGCTGTTTGCTATTCAGGCTGTTAGCCCATGGTTTGCCAATATTATAAACTACTTGGTTGCTGGCAGGACCCCTTCCCATTGGTCTAAAATGGATAAAAACTTGTTCTTTTCACAAGTCAAGCACTTTTTTTGGGAGGATCCTTGCCTATTTAAGTACTGTACAGACCAAATAATCAAGAAGTGTGTCCTTGAGTGTGACTTCCCCAATATTCTAAGCATGTGCCATGAAAGTGCCTGTGGGGGTCACTTCAGTGGGAACAAAACAACAACTAAAATTTTACAATGTGGATTCTATTGGCCTTCCTTATTCAAGGATGCTCATGCACATTGCAAAGCCTGTGTCAGATGTCAGAAGATGGGTAGCTTGTTAAGAAGAAATTCCATGTCATTGCAGCCTATCTTAGTTGTAGAACTGTTTAATATTTGGGACATTAATTTTATGAGCCCTTTTCCTCCTTTTGGTTATACATTTATCTTAGTGGCTGTGGACTATACTTCCAAATGGGTGGAAGCAACAGCCACAGGGACCAATGACCATAAAGTAGTCCTCAAGTTTGTGAAGGAAAATATTTTCTCAAGATTTGGAACTCCTAGAGCCATCATCAGTGATGGGGGCAACCACTTTTGTAATAGGTACTTTGAGAGCTTGCTCAAGAAGTACTCTGTTACACATAGGATTGTTACACCTTACCACCCATAGACCAGTGGGTAGGTAGAGATTTCCAACAGGGAAATCAAGCATATCCTAGAGAAAATAGTGAGGATAGATAGGAAGGACTGGGTCGTTAAGCTTTTTGATGCACTGTGGGCTTATAGGACTGCCTATAAGACCCCAATAGGAATGTCCCCTTTTAGGCTGGTTTATGGCAAGGCTTGCCATCTGCCAGTAGAGTTAGAGTGTAGGGCCTTTTGGGCCATTAAAACATTGAATATGAATCTAACTGTTGCTGGTATTCACAGGAAGTTGCAACTGTCAGAGCTGGAGGAGCTGAGATTAGATGCTTATGCCAACTCAAAGATCTACAAGGAAAAAGCTAAGGCATTCTTTGACAAGGGCCTGTTGAGAAGAGACTTTGAGCATGGTGCAAAGGTATGGCTGTTTAACTCTAGGCTCAAATTGTTCCCAAGGAAATTGAGAACCAGATGGGATGGTCCTTATACTATGATTCATGCATCCCCATCTGGGACTATGGATATCATGGATCCCAAGTCTGGGAAACTCATGAAAGTGAATGGGCAGAGGCTTAAGCCTTGTGTTGAAAAATCTGTGGAGCCACTTGTCACCATTCACCTTCTAGAGCTTCCCACTACTAACTGATCCACAGTCTTGTAACATATGTACCATATGTATTTTGCTTATGTATGATATGTGTGTTGTTGTGATTTCTGTCATTTTATGTATGTTTAATTTGTTTTTGGTGTGTTGCTCTAATTTTGTGTTTGTTTAGAGTGTTTTGGGAAGCTGAATCTATGATTTTAGAGCATGTTTTTTTTTTCTGTGGTTTATGTATGAACTGGGAAAATGGATAGAATGTATACTATAATTGCTAAGCATCCCCTTGATTAATCTGCTTTGATTTAATTTTATTGGTTGCTAGCATGTGTGTTTGTTGATATATGTGCATATAGCCTAATGTGTATGCATGAACCATGTGTCTAGAGCTTTCGGGAAGACAGAGGATTGACAGACCCACTAGGGACTGATGCAGCAGTAAAAATGAGAATGAGATAGAACTAAGCAGAGCCTCTCAAGGACCTATTTTAACTGGAAAGGCCTGTCGCGAGGATGCATGCGCGAGCAGTTAGTTCCTCTTTGGAACTACGCGACAGGCTAACTAAAGAGCCTCGCGAGATACTGATTTTCACTGAAAATGCTCTCGCACAGTTCCATTAAAACTGCATGACTCCAAGTCTAAATTCCTTGCTATCGAGAGGCCGGATTAAACTTAAAAGGAGCCCCATGAGATCTAATTTGGATCCTTGCGAAGCTCAGGATTCTCTTTAAAATCCTCACGAGAGCTCTGTCAGTCACCTTCTTCACAGAGCTCTAGCGATTTTTCCTCTTTTTGAACTCCCATTGCTCTTCACCATTAGAACTTGTTGTTCCATAGTTCACATTGCAAACCTCACATTTTGTTTAGCAACTGATTTTGAGCACTTTGCACCTGTCAAAGTCGACTTTGGACCACGGGACAGCTTGTATTGCTAAACCCTAGGGTTTGGGGGTAAGTTTTCAACTTTCAGACATCTGGTTAATTCTTGAGTTGTATTTTATTAGTAAATACTTAGTTATTGGGAACAAATTTGGGTGGAAATATTTTAGTGGAGCTGCAAAAAATTAGAAATTTTATTTCACAAGCCAAAACCCTAGATTTTAGGGGAGACTATGGCTGACAAATCCCCATTTCTGGAAAACCTCTATGCCATGTTGAACCCTGTTGAAACAGATATCCCTACAGCAACTAGGAAGTCTGTGAGGATTGTAGAGTCCTCCACTATGGAGGCCACTGATATACCTGCACCCCAGGCTGAGCCCCAAATGCACAAAGGCAAAAAGAGGGCTACCACTCTAAAGAAAGCCAGATTTGCCACTGAGAGCCCTAAAAAGTCCAAGAAGAAACAGAAGAAGGGAAAGGAGGTTGAGGAGTCCAACCCTTTGACAACTCCTAGTGAGTTTGTGGCTACCATCACATTGGAGCCAGAAACAGCCTTTGATAAGGCCTACTTTGAGAAGGACTCCCTGACAGCTCCCTCAATAGAATTTCTGACCAAGACCTCCTTGGTACCTCTGCTGAGCTATGTTAGGGAGATAGCTTACCCAAGGCTAGTGAAATTGTTTTACCAGAAAATCAGGCTAAGACAGATGAAAATGGAAAGCCTGTGTTCTTGGTCCTAGTGGATGATTTTGAGATGCTAGTAGGGCCAGCCCAGATAGCCCAAGCTTTAGGAATCCCAATAGTCCAAGACCCACAATCTACTTTGGGACCACCTTTGACTACTTCCATTAATGAAATTGCATTGAAAATTACAAGAGGAATAAAAGCATCAGGGGATTCAATTAGAAGAAGAGATTTGGAACCTGGTTTGATGTTCATGGACCAGGTGCTAAGGAAGAACATTTATTGTTCTAGCCACCAACAAGAGAGAAGGGCACCCATATCAGATGCCATCTTTTCCTTCTCTCAAGGGCACTGCTTCAATGCAGCCCTGTTGGTTTTTGAGGCCATGAAGGTCTTGCATGAGAAGATTCAGAAGAAATAGAAGCCTCATGCCTTGCTTTACTGCAGGCTGATAACTGCCCTGTTGAAGAGAGGAGGGTACAAAATTCAAATGAGAGAAGAGAATGCAACCCTACCCCCAGTAGAGTTTGGGAGAAGGCAGTGGACCATCAGTAGGTCACTGATTGAAACAAACAAGAAGGAGAAGGGGATTACAACTGCTACATCTACCATTACATCAGCAGCCATTCCATTAGCTGTCACCCAAGCCATCCCTACCCTCCCACTTCCATCACATCCCATTCCACCATCAGTACCCTCACCCAGACACTCCAAATTTACTTCCATTCCCATGCTAGCTCCTGCCTCACACTCACTTCCAGATTCTACACCCACAACCACCATACCAACCCAACCCCCTCCCCAGTCTTTACTTGCTCCTATTTCTACCTCTTTATCCACCATTCCCTCTTCACAACCTTCCACTGTCACATCATCCATCCTTGAGCCAGCCTCCACCACTGAACCCATTTTCCCATTTACCCTACCAAACCCAGCCATTAAAAAGAAATATACCAAGAGACCCCAATCCAAAACAACCACTACAACCACAACCACCCAACCCATTGAAACTATCCCAATCTCCCAGTCTATTCCAATCCTAGAAACCTACTCCATACCAGACCCCATACCCACTGTGTTACATCCATCCTCATCAGCATCACCCTCTCCATTCCACTATGATGCTAGTGAACCTTTGTTCACTGACATCCCCCACATTCTCATAACAGATCAACTCCATCCCTTTGACACATCTGCAACCATTGACCAACCTAACCCCATCCAACATACCACATTTGAACCATTTGACCATTCCCATGACCACCACCAATTCTCCACTGAGGAGTACTCTACCATGATGGACTTCATTCTGAGGGACATTAGGTATGAGTTTAGTCCTCTACCTGATTCACCTTAGCCAACCCAATTTACCCAAATTCCTACTTCACCTCAACCCTCTATCTTCAACCATGCACCTAATTCACCTTTTCAACTTATCCAAACTACAGTCCCTATTATCCTAGACTCCCTACCCCAAATACTTACCCTACTCACTGCCCTACAAACACAACTCCTAACCAACACCCAAAACCAGGCCACCATTCAAACCAGCCTGCAAACCATCCAAGCCACTTTGTTAACATTAATCCCACAATCCCAACTGCCACTTATCCCTACACCTACCCTATACCTACACCACCCCCATCTCCCCAACCCTTACCCTTAGAAGCAACACCAGTTGCTGCTACACAAACTGGAATAGAATCAGACCATGATAGCCCTCAACCTACCTTCACCTTTGCAGCCACCCAAACAGACCCACCAACACCCACCACCTTTGCTTACGCCCAGACTGACCCAATGGAGATAGACCTACCCACTTTGCCTACCCTATCCTCTACCCATACCCAAACTGACCCCCAAGAGGAGGAGCTGGCATCCTCCATTCCCCTTCCTTCATTACTCCAATCATCTTCATCCACACCATCTCATTCTCTGGCTGACCCTACTCCTCTTGCTGATAATACCATGTTACCAGCCTCCTCATTCTCCATACCTCCATTCTCAACCCTCCTGAGAGCCATGAATGAGAACCCATACATCAGGAGGGATGTGATCAAGGGGATGGCTGACATCAAGACAGCCATTAAGCAGCCATTTCTCCATCAAATCAAGAGGATCAAGCTGGATCACAAGATGAAGAAAAAGTAGATAAAGAAGGCTTTTATACATACCTTGCAGCTCTACCAAAAGGAGTAGTATAGAGCTGAGGGCCGGGAAGAAATAATGAAAAACCTTTAGGTGGCCCTCAGAATGGCTGAAGAGAGAGCTGATGATTATGTAAGGATTACTGCAACGTTGTAGCAGACCCTATCTTCTATGGCAGACAAAGACTTAGCCACTGCAACAACCTCTCTTTACATTGCAACGACTCCTCCTCCTACAACCTCAGCAGCAAATCCTATCCCCATTGCAAATGCTCCTCCACTTGTAGCATCAACACTTGGCATCAAGATTAAGGATCCTTCCTCAATGCCTGAGCCCACTCCCAAGAGAAGAAGTAACACAAAGCACAGGAAGACCACTGCCAAGAGATCAAAGTCCACAGCTGCTGCTCTCAAGAAAGAAAAAGGAAAAGTTGCGCAGGAACCCATAGACTTAGCTTACGATAATGAACTATTGTAGATTTCCTTTGTTAGGTTTCTTTTTATAAATTTCCTTTTTATTTTAGTAATGGTTGTACTCCAATGTGTCTTGCCTTATATATACTTTTGTTTCATGAATATAATTTTCTCTTTTGTGTCCCTTGTTTGTATTTTGTGTGTTATTTTTCTGTCTATACCCTGCTGCACATACTTTCATTTTATCTGAAACAGTGAGAACACTATTCCTCATAGGTTTGGGGGTGTGGTAGGGTATGCCAATAGAATAGTTCACCTAAGTGCAGCAAACTTAAGTAAGATATGAATAGAGCTAAGTTCACCTAAGAAACTGTAAAAATGAGGAAATTTAAAAATTTTACAGACCTTTTGACATTAGAATCTTTTAAAATTTTAACATTTCCATGAGGTGAATGTTAAGCACTGATTTTTGCCACTTTCTACACCTTTAAACTTAACTTTTGATAGGACTTAAAGTATTTAATATTTGCTTTTGATGTTGTTTTGCAGCAAGGAGGTAATTGTGTCCTTAGTGCAGTTTTCGATTAAAAAGCGCTAATAAGGAGAGTTTTGAATCAACCATTGCTGAGATTGAGAGCTGAATAGAATGGCTTCAATCCTAGGCACATTGGAGGTGTTTGGAGGGGTCACTTTCAGCACAGCAACAATTTGGGTCATGCACCATTTACTATAGCAGCAGTAGATCTGCTCTGATATGAGCTCCAAGCCTTGCAACCTCTCAATATGCAGCTAAACCTCTCAGCCAATGCTGAACCTGACAAGCAAAGCCAAGTAAACTCTTCAAATGAGGGATTAAAGCTACAGGTTTATCAAGTGTGCAAGTCGAGTAGACCAACTTGCAGCTCCAGCCATCTAATCAGCATCAACATGTAAACCTGTCAAATGGAGTAGTGCACCTAACAGTGAACACCAAGAAAACTCAATTTTTTTTAGCACTTAGTGAACCATTAAAGATAGAAAAAGGTAAAGACTTGCCCATGAGTTAAATGGAAGACCATATCTAGTGAGATTTGGGCCTACAAAACTTTTTCCTTTTTTGAGGAGTGTCTTTGGCAACTCTTTCTGCTTTAAGGACTGCCTGAGTTGACCATTTTCACACTAAAAGTTAGGCATTCCCAATTGAAACAGCTGACGGAACTCATGGCATTTAGGAAAGGATCAAGGCCTTCTCTGCGACAGTTTGAGCCTAAAAAGACTAACCTTGTAAACTGCCCTTTTGTATACACCTTTTGAGCTTTAAATTCCAGTTTTCTTCAAAATGCACCAGAGTACTTGCACCAAAACCTGTAAACCTGATTCAACCCTACCCTCACTCTGAGAATTCAGAAGGTAAAGGAGAAGAAGTTGAAGATGGACAAGCTAGGGTCAACATTTGGTGAATGGAGGAGAAACACAATATGAAGAACAACAGTGTAGCAGCTGGGAGGATGGTGGCATTTCAGAAAAATAAAACAAAAGAAAATAAAAATGTATCCAAAATAAAAAATATATATAATGAAAAGGAAGAGAGGAGTCGAGAAGAAATTTCATTGGAAAGAGTAAAAAGCAGAGGAGAAGCTGGCCACTTTGAATCTGAAAAATATCAAAGAAGATGGAATATGTTGAATGCAAAGAAGGTGAAGTCATGAATCACCTCCTTCACCTGCTGAGTTCTCAAATTTTCATCCTTTTCACCCTTCCATTCTTTGTAACCTTCACCAATAAGCCACAATACAACCCAGTCATAAGACCTTGTGATCCTAATTGGAATGAGCTGTCATGTGGAGATGAGGAGTTGTTAAATCTATGGTGAGAAGTAGTCAATGATGCCCGAAATTAGAAGCCTTGCCTATGCTCATGCTTGCAAGCCCATTTGGGGTCTATAATTGTTTTTGAGCCTGTGTGAAAACTGAAAACCTTCAAATTCAATTGTGAGAGACTTCCCTGGTAAGTATTTGGTCTAAAATTGAATATATTGGGCATTATTTGAACCTAATTTTTGAATTGATGGTGAGCTTAGTACTGACATGTGCGTGTTGAGAACTAGAAAATACCATTCTCCACCCTTTAACCTAGGCCTTGATAGACCCTTGAGAGAACTAAATAAGTGTTTTAATTGCTTGTGTTACAGCTAACAATAAAGACAGGCTTAACCATGAAAGCAGCCTAAAAGTGCCAAAAAGAGGATAATCCATGTTGATCCAAAGGAAGAAAGAGAAGGGACAACCTCACTAGCTGTCAAAATGCCTGAACTGAAGAGGCAAAGACCTGGTCTCAACCCAGAAAAGAGATGTGATTCTGCCTCAGCACTGAGGGAGAGATTAGCTGCACTGGACAGGGCCATCACAGTCCTGGAGTCTACAGAGCGATGGATGCCCTTCACAGGGCGATGGAGCGGATGGGGAGTACTCCTCGCCCAGACAAGAAGATGCTAAGATCTTTGACGGCCTCTATCTTGGAGGCTAGGGCAGCTGAGGACCGAGCAGTGGCTTAGTTGGCAGAGGCTCGTCGTGCTCTGGTGAGTTATGAGTTTATTTTATTTGTTATATTTTAGTTTTGTCGATTCCATTTTAGTCAGGTTAATGTGTTTGTTTCAACGCTTGATTGTTCAGAGTACGACGGAGGCAGAGGTGGCTCATCGGGGGCAGTAGATTGAGCTTCTCTGAGGCGAGCATTTGGCTATGCATTTGGAGATTGATCATTTGGTACATGTCTATTTTTTATTGTTAATTAATAGTTAGCATTTCATTTCTTTGATGTATTGCTTGTAATGTTTGGCAGCGGTCGGAGCTCGATGCTGCTAGGGTGTCAGCTCCAGTGTTTCATTCGGCATCAATGGCGTCCTCTAGTTGTGAGGACCCGAAGGTGACTCACCTTCGAGGCGAGTTAGCTCATTGGGTAAGTATTTCATTTGAGTTGTTTTATCTCATTTATTTATTTCGTTTGATGTTCTATCCTAATATCGTGTTGGATGTGTTCAGGGCAAGATGGTCCAGGACCTCCAGATGAGGGAGGCCACAACTGCTTCACTACGTCCGGAGAGTCAGGTATAGTGTGTGCTTTAGTTTATGTGTATGTGTCGCTAATTTTGTTTGTTAGTATTACCTAATGTGTTTGTTGTTTGTTTTGTTTTGTGCAAGTCATTCCTGACTCTGCTCCTGAGGCTCCTCCTCCTCCTCCTCAGGTATGCTGGATTAGTGTAGTTTTATTCCTATATATGACATTATCTGATGTGTCTTCATTTATCTTGTAATAGCCTATGGTGGTGCCATCTCCTCAGGCTACATTAGCCGCTGATCTTGTGACAACTGAGATGGTCGAGCGCCTTCTTCGAGAGCGAGCCAATCTGGTACTCTGTCTATTTTTCTTCTTCAGCATTCTCGTCCTTTGTTGAGTACCTGATGATTAACCATGTGTTTTTGTGAGTCTAGAGTTTGAGTGCATTCATGATTCTGGTGATCCAGAGAGGATCGGTGGGCGTGCTCCGACCGATCATCCACCAGAGACCCACACGGTGACCCGGATAATCGCTTGTGAGACCATGCAGGCTGAGATGCAGGCGACGATAGACCGCCTATAGTACCAGCTGGCGAGGAGCGAGCAAGGGATCTGGGGGATGCTTATTTGTCTTACTCAGCTGAAGTCGATGGCTACTGGCTCCTTGGCTGGACTACGTGTATGATGATTTCTTTCTTTGTGATTTGTTTGCGACTAGTCCCTTGCGCTCATTGTCCAAGCGATTGACCAGTCAGGTGAGTGAGGGAGGTTCTGTTGCCGGGCCCTCTCTTCCCAGGGTGTGTTTGTTGACTCTGGGGTCTTTAGTTGAGGTTTCGGTGGATCAGACTCTCGATCCCTAAGTCGATGACACTGGAGACAACAACCATCGACCATCCCAGAGGCAGCGTAGGGAGTAGGGTATATATTTTTTTGTAGTTTCCTTTTTCCATTATTTTTTATTATATATGCCGGGGGTATGTGTTGTGGAAATTAAGTTGTACTCACAAGTGCACGAATCAATTTGCAGATAATGGGTGCAAAGTACGAGATCGTTCCCACGAGGATTGGTTAGAAAATTTAGAAAAGAGATAACAACTAATTAAAAGAATAAGCACATATCTTACCACAGTAACTACTAATCTAAGATTTTGAGAGCTTTTGATGAATGAGATAAATACTAACGAAATTGAAGATTTAAACAATTAATGAAAGGTAAGGATTGGGATGCTAAATCCTCCCATCGTAGGTTATCATTTATGAAATATAAATTTATGATTAAGATATTAGATTTACAAAAGATGCCTGGGATTTGAACACCTATGGATTCTAAAGTGTAGATCTGAGATTAAGGAGATGTGTGATTAACATCCCGTGAGTGTATGATTAACACTCACACCTCATAGGACACTTAGAATCCGATCTCAGGGTAAATTTCACACTACAGATCTGAGATCAAGGAGATGTGTGATTAACATCCCATGAGTATATGATTAACACTCACACCTCAGAAAGTGGTAAAATTTATCCCGAGATAACAGAGATTAGGATAACATCTCTATTGCAAATCTGAGATTACGAGGCATGATTAGCCCCCATATCTCAGATGGCGAGGAAATGTTATCTATAACAAAAATAAAATCAGAGTCCACTTACAGATAAAATATCTTCATCACACATTCATATTATAATAAATGAATACCTCGGATGGGATTCATTAGATCCCTATCCATAAATGAAATTAGCCACACTTAATGAAAGTAAATAGCATGATTGAAAAATACATTAACATTAACATTAAAATACCGTAAAAAGGGCTTCAACAAAATCCATGAATAGCTTTAATCCAAGTTCCGTACAACTCCTTGCTTGAATGCAGAAAATTAAACTATTCTAAGATCTAAAACTAGGAAATGAATACTAAGAATTTGCAAGTAACTAGGATTGAATGCCCTTGAAAACTTAAAGCGGAAGAACAGAAAATAGAAAAAAATTGCAAGCAGAAGATCCCTCTCCGAATCCTCAGATTTTCCTTTAAATAACATCAAATTTCGGAATTCAAATTCAAATTCAAATTCAAATTTGAACTTGGTCGATTGATCGACTGAAGTGGTCGATCAATCGACTAGATTAAAGTTTTAATTTTTAAATTTGAATTCTTCCGAACTATGTCGATGCATCAACCAAAAAGGGTCGATTGATCGACCTAGTCAAATGGTCCGGCCTCATCTCTGTTTTACTTCAATGATCCAATTCCTGTTCAGGTTGTACCCTCTTGTGCTTCTTAATATATTTAATGACCAATTTGTCCTGAAACTTAGAAAACTTCACAAATCATGTTAGATAACTTTCATCGGATGGCTAAATGTAGACTTTTAGGGGTGAGATATCCCCATATTTCACTGCACATCACACCCCCAAACCTACACTTTGCTAGTCCTTGAGCAAAGGAAAAGATAAACAAAACTGAAGAATAAACCAACAACCTAAGAAAAGTAAAGAATGCCACTTTCGTAGGGAGCACGATTGCATTTAGCATATGCAATAAGCCTTGAAACTGCTAGGTGATCCCCAGTGGAGGAGTTTTGTCCCCTGAGGGTTTTCAGCAGAGTTACCCACAAACTTCATGACATTTTATGTAATTGATTCATGTGGAATTTGTTAATTGATCTCATTAAGTATTTTCTCCATAAATAATACGCATGTCATGTCATTCTCATTGATAATTAGTTAAGTTAAGCTAATGCTTCAACTTATAGATAAATTTCTCACCCATCTTTAGGTGTATCACGTGTGATCATCAGATCCAATTCTATTTATCTGAAAATTTATCTTATTTGTGAACTGTATAGATTTATGTTTTGATTCAAACCTCACAATAGGCGTACTCTCAAAATAGAAATTCTCTGATGATGGGTATACTTTCACACATGTGAGGGATCAATATAAAACAAAATAAAAAGGTCTCACACGACAGGAGAAACACGTTGTAAGTCAATGAACAAAAATAAATCTCATAAGGACAGATACTTGTATATTCTAAGCAAGTCATATCAAGTGCCATAGGTATCACATATTTACTCTCCACTAGGCAGTTACTAATGCAAGATCGGATCATGAAGGTCTTTGATAAGGTTGTAATGGGGCTCAAGTAAGGGTAAGAAAGAAAGGGAAGTTGGGATTCAAAGTTTCTGAGAAATTGGAAAAGGACTCAACTTTTGATTTTTATATTTCTCTTCTTTTTCTTTTCTACTTTCTCACTATTTTTCTATTTTTCTCAACTCTGTTTTCTTTTCTCTCTCCTTTTACTTCTTTTGATTTTTGCACCTCATATTTTTCATTCTTTTTCAAATATTTCTTTTTCTTTGACATACATTCTCAGTAAGCACCACAATTTAAGATCTCTCTACTTACTTTCTTTTCTCTCATTCCTCATTCCTAATTTCTCATAAATAGGCAGGGTAAAGTTGAATTTTTAAATATGGTGAAGGATTAGAGGTTAATGTGGCTTATCAAAGAATTTTTTAAAGGTAAATTTTTTAAATAGGCTCAAAGGATACTAGCAAGACAAATTTATATGAGGTGGGACATTTTAGGCACAATCGAGCCAAAGATAGCCTCCAATCACGCCCTCAAAAGATAGTAACTCTGCCTATTTATCTTGAATAAACATATAGTACGTTTTAGCACAATCATGCAAAGTCACAAGTCAAAACAGTATGTTTGAGATTATGCCAAAAATAATTCGTATTAAAAAAATAACTCCGAATTTATGTAAACTCTCATCAAAGACGTGAAATTAGCTCTAAAGCTCACCGGGTTTTAATCTCCTCTAAGTTCCTATAGTTCACAATTTTAGATAAATTTTCTTGATTTTAGCTTTTTGAACTAAGTCAAACACCATAACTTCTAAGAGTGGGTTAAATTTTTTTTTTATAATTTCCACCTTAACTTTTCTCTCCTAATAACAATAAAAAAAAAATGGCACTCAATATTCTTTTGGTGAGATTTCATAATCTATCAATTTTTTAATTCCACACTTCAACCGTATAAAATTTTCTTGGAAGAATCTTCAAAGTGAATCAGTCGATCAATTGACAAGGTTAGTCGATTGATCGACCAAATTCGGAACTTTTAAAATTATTTATTTATTTTTTTTAAATAATAAATTAACATTAAACGAATAACACATTATCACCCCCAAACCTAAATTATGCAATGTCCTCATTGGACAAAAATTAAGGGGTACCCCCAAACCTGCAACAAAACACTCATAGACCAAAAGGTAAAGGAGGTAACAAGCATCATTATAACTAAAAATAAATTTATTGAGTAAATTACGTGAACTACACTGATGGAAAAATAGAAATTATTAAACCCTAAATCTACCTAAAAACAGAAAATATGCAAAACTGATAAATCCTAAAAACATCATACATTTCCTAAAATATCTTTAAAACTTTTAACTTTTTCTTTCAAACATCCGCATCAGTTCTCGACCCTGGTTTCGGTTTTGGAAAAGAGAAATTCCACATCGCTTCAGTGATACTCCCTAGATTCGAGGAATCTGGAGTGACATCAGGGGGCGGCGGAGTTGATGGGTTGACCGTGCTACTGGTGGCCAGATCTTGAAGTGTAGGCGACGAATATAACTTTGCCCAAGTTGCAGTAGGGATTAGATCAATAATCTCTCTTGAGATTGAATTTGAAATGAATGCCGCTAAAGGATTTCGACAAGGAGTTCATGGTGGTGGTGTCGATGATGAAGAGAAAGGAATGGGTGATGGGGATTTGGTGATTGGGGAGGGCGGTGGTGTTGAATCTAGATCAATCATCTCTATATCCTTCGATATGATTGGCATGGGTTTGGCCGATCGATTGGTCCTCTTTCTCGCTGGTTCTTCCCAAGTTGGAAAAGAAATGGGATCAAGATCTACCACATTAACATTATCGAGAACCAATGGGGTTGGTGCTCCATTAGGCCTTTCCCTTTTTTGTGCAATTTCTTCCATCTTCTTCATTGTTGTTCATGTGCGATATGTTCTTTCGACCATTGAAAGAGTTGAGAAGATTAATTTATGATGGCACGTTTGGAAAAAATTCTCAGGATGTTTGAAATAAATAGAGAAAGAGTTTGAGAGTTTCTAAAAGAGTCCTACGGAGGAAAAAGAAGAGCCCTAAAATACTAAAATGCTAAAATTAAAAGATTTTGGACGGTCTTTTTTTTTTTTTTTGAAAAAACATATCCGTTGATTGATTGACTAAAGTGGTCGATCAAGCGATCAATCCATGTCGACATCGATTAATCGACTGGTGGATCGATTAATTGAGTAACTATTGACAGATATTTTGTTTTATCCTTTTATTATTATTATTATTTTTTTTTATTTGTTTTCGAAAATTGATCAGTCGATTGATTGACTTCAGTGGTCGATCGATCGACCAATCAAGTCAACATGAGTTGACTTTATATAACCTCGATTAATCTGAACAGAGACACTAGTCTAAAGAATTTTTACGAAGTCGATTGATTGACCAAATCAGTCGATCGATCGACTGATAAAATTTTTGCCCGAAAATAACACGAAAATGGAAGTTTTTCTTTTAATTTTGCATTGATTGTTTTTTTTTTTTACAAATCCTAATCCTACACAGACTGAAAAATAGAAATCCTAATCAAACTTAAAAATTAAAAATTCTAAAACTGAAAACTAACATAACTGATGCAAAAAGAAATTCTAATCCTAATCATCTTCTTCTTCTTCTGTCTGCCTTGCACGAGCCCTCATCTCGTCATAGCCATCGGGCCACAAATGTTGGCCCAACTGATGCATAAATGCTCGATCATATCGACTGCGATGGAGATTTTGATTTTATTGCCACTATTGCTCATCGATCAAGGAGTTGATCTGAGCTTGCATGACTTCGAGGGAAATTCCCTCATTGCGGGCTGGTTTTGGCTCAAGGGCTTCTTCTGACGACTTTTCGACCCCCGACGGCGGAGAAGCGGCGATCAACATTTCCCAACATACGCATACTTCGATTCCACTACGTCGGCCCATAGAGATAAAACTGCAGGTTTTCAATATTATCATCAAGATAAAAAGGGAAACCAAGATAATGCAAAAGTTGCATCACCAGATGGGGAAAATTGATTAGTGCAGCATCGCCAGCAGGGGGGTTTACAATCTCATCGTGGCATCGCCACATCGAATCATGCAAAAACCATGGAATATTGAGCCATGATCGTTTGAAGCCACCATACAACGCCTTCACCCGAGGTCCAGTTCTTTTGAATGCATGTCCTCGTGTGCAAAGACTACAAGAAACGACAATGTCCCATAACAAAATGTCACGCGAGAGGGCCGATCGTTTAGTCGCACTTCCTCTTGATGCATATATGCCATTGCACATATCATCAATCATTGGTCCTTGTTCAACATCAAGTTCTTCGCCAAGTTGGTGGTTCAAAGGGTGCTCAGTAAGAATGTTAAAAATAGTTGTGATTGTATATGAGTAAATATTTCTATTCCAGCTGTCAATGGAGACAGTGAAATGGGCATCTTCATTTGTCTTGTCCGATGCATTCTCCCACTTCATATTTTGACAAAACATGCAGACTACCCGCTCTGAGACGTTGATTTCTGGTGGAGTCATTAGAAAGTGAAGATTAAGAGCAGCAATGTATGCAAGTAAAATCGCGCATTCGGGCATCGCTTGGAATGTCGGCAGATCATACACATACTCAGATTAGATCTCTTTTGTGGCAAAATGACCTTTTGGTTGTTCTCAAAAAACTCCTTCCGGTCATAGAGGAAGTCTTGCAGAGGAGGATGAGCCATCGCAGAGAATGTTGGAGACAGTTAGAGAAGTTTGGAGAAGACTAGGAATGTTTGAGAGAATGAGGAAGAGAAAGGACGTTTGGTCATTTAAATAAATACAGAGGCACCTCTTCACTCTCGGTCGCAATGTATACATTGATCGATCGACGTGTATATGTCGATCGATCCACCCAACCATAAAAAAGACACGTCATTAAAGCGGTACATTTTTCAAATATTATTGATCGATCGACCTTTCTGAGTTGATTGATCGACACTATCTTGTAGCGTTTCCCCAAGTGTTGGAACAGTGCATTCACAAGCATAAATTGACTTTTGAGAAAGTCGATTGATCGACCTTACATATCGATCGATCGACAACGACGCATGCAAATTATGAAATGACGTGACACTTAATTTGCCTTAGAAATGCTCGACATTTAAGGTCGATCAATCGAGTAAAAATATCGATTGATTGACAATAAAGACACCAGCCAGAAAAATGTCGCAGTCCATAAATGTCCACAATTAATGTTCATTGATCGACAAAACTTGGTCTATCAATCGATCATCCGTGTCCTTCTCGATTGATCGAGGTGTGCATGTCGATCGATTGATCTCCTAAAACTTTTTTTTTACACGTTTCATACACTTGGGTTGCCTCCCAAGAATCGCTAAATTTAATGTCGCTAGCCCGACATTCCAGATCTATCAGTTTCATCCCAATTGATCGGGATTCCTTAACACAATTTCATCAAAATTTTCAATGAAATTTTCCAAAAATGATTTCACCCATTTCCCATTAACTCGAAACTTACTTTCATTTCGAAGGTTGCATAGTTCAATTGCTCAATTTGGAAATATTTGATTTACCTGAAATGGACCGCTCCATTGGGTTTTGAGCTTTCCTGGAAACAAATGTAGTCTAGAGTTATATAACAGTACCTTTTGTCCCACAGTGAATTTTTTTCTTAAAATAAACTAGTCATGAACACGCTTCATATGATCCTTGTAAGATTTTACGCAATCATATGCATCAGCTCTTACTTCCTCCAACTCTGCAATTTCTAGGTTTCGCTTCTCACCAGCTTTTCACAGGTCAAAATTCAGAGACTTGATAGCCTAATAGGCCTGGTGTTCCAATTCAACAGGTAAATGGCAACCTTTACCAAAGACCATCCTATAGGGGGACATCCCGATGGGAGCTTTGAACGTGTCCGATATGCCCAGAGTGTGCCATTTAATTTCAACGACCAATCTTTCCAATTAGGCTTTATCATCTTTTCTAAAATGTGTTTGATTTCCCGATTCGAAACCTTGACTTATCCGCTGCTTTGAGGGTGGTACGGTGTATCCACTTTGTGCGTGATCCCGTACTTTTTCATGAGTTGGCTGAAAAAGTCCACTACTACGAGGATGTATAGATTTCTGAAAAAATTGAGAAACGGTCCCATGAAGTCTATCCCCCAAACATCAAACAATTCCACTTCTAGGATAGGATTTAGTGGCATCATATTTTGGTTTGAAATTCTTCCCAACATTTGACAATTGTTGCATGAAATGCAATGTTGGTGACAATCTTTGAAGATTGTCGGCCAATAGAAACAACTCATGACAGAATGCGATTATATCTGACTGTTCAGATTTTGGGATGCACCTTCTGATGATTTGATCAGGACAATATTTGAACAAATATGGGTCCTTGAAAAAATAGTACTTCGCCTTGCTAGAAAAACAGATTTTTCGTTCTTGCTCCAGTGTTGGGGTACTTGATCTGTCATCAAACAATTGACCAGATCTGCATACCACGGTACATGATCGATGACAAATAATTGCTCATCGGGAAAGTTTTCCAAAATCAGAACCAGATCGTCAGATTTTTCAACAATTATTTAAGATAAGTGGTCAGCCATCACATTTTCAGATCCCTTCTTATCTTTAATTTCTAGATCAAGCTCTTGTAAGAGTAAAATCCACCTAATCAAACAAGCTTTTGCATCTTTCTTCGCAAAGATGTAGTAAAGAGCCGCATGATCTGTAAACACAACAACCTTTGATCCCAACAAGTAGGATTGAAATTTGTCTAGTGCAAAGACTATAGCTAGGAGTTCCTTTTCCGTAGTGAAATAATTCAATTGGGCATTATTGAGAGTGTGACTCGCATAGTAGATGGCATGAGATGCTTTCTCTATCCTTTGCCCTAGAATAGCTCCAATTGCATAATCCGATGCGTCACACATGATTTCGAATGGGAGCATCCAATCTGAGGCTTGGATTATAGGTGCTTTGACCAATTTTGCCTTGATAATTTCAAAGGCATTTTGACACTTTTCATCAAAAATGAATGAGGAATCTTTAGTTAGCAGACTACACAATGGTCTCATGATTTTGCTGAAATCCTTTATGAAACATTGATAAAAAATGGCGTGTCCAAGGAAAGACCTTCTCTGACTGTTCTAAGTGGTGGAAGGTTTGAAATCAGGTCTACCTTTGCCTTGTCCACCTCAATGCTTCGCGATGATATGATATGTCCCAAAATAATATCATTTTATACCATGAAATGACACTTTTCCCAATTCAAAACTAGGTTTTTCTCCTGACATCTTGCACGAACAAGGGATAAATGGTGCAAACAATCACTAAAATTATCTCCGTAAATAGAGAAATCGTCCATGAAGACCTCTAGGAACCTTTTCACCATATCTGAGAATATACTCAGCATGCATCTTTAGAATGTAGCTAGAGCGTTGTAAAGTCTGAAAGACATCCTTCGGTAGGAGAATGTTCCAAAGGGACATATAAATGTCGTCTTCTCCTGATTTTCTAGTGTAATAACTATCTGATTATATCCAGAATAGCCATCAAGGAAACAATAGTATTGATGCCCGACCAATCTCTCAAGCATCTGATCAATGAATGGGAGGAGAAAGTGATCCTTTCTGGTCATTGAGTTCAACTTTCTATAGTCGATACACACTCTCCAGCCAGTTTGAACCTTAGTTGGTACCAGCTCATTCTCTTTGTCCGTCACCACAGTCACTCCAGACTTTTTGGGTACCACTTGTGTCGGGCTCACCCACTTACTATCGGAAATAGGGTATATAATCCCAACATCTAACAGCTTAATAACCTCCTTTCTCACCACATCTTGCATTATTGGATTCAATCTACATTGCGGTTCTCTAGAGGGTTTAGCGCTTTCTTCCAAATAAATTTGGTGCATACACACTGTTGGGCTAATTCCTTTAATGTCTTTGATAGACCACCCGATTGCACTTTTGTGGTCTTGGAGTACTTAGATGAGCTATTCTTCTTGATCCTTATTCAAATTCACAGAAATAATCACCGGATCAGTTTCTTCTATACCCAAGTATACATATTTCAAATATGCAGGGAGAGATTTTAGTTCCAGTTTTGATTTCTCTTCTTCTTTTGATTCTTCTTGACTTTCTTCCTCCTTTTTCTCTTCTTTTAGTTAATATTCATTTTCTCCCAAGAGTGGCGTTGAGTCTAACATGTGATTAACTTTGTGTATCACCTGATCCACATCGAAGTCTTTACCAAAATATGCTAGACAGGCCTCTAAAGGGTCCTCATTTTCTGAAGCAAAAAATTTATCTTCCACAATATTATCAATCATGCAAACTTGTGCATGTTCCTCATCTTCAACAGGTTGTCTTGCAATATGAAAAATATTCAGTTCCACAATCATGTTCTTGAATGACAGATTCATTATCCCATTTCTGTAATTAATTAACGCATTTGATGTTGTTAGGAATGGTCTTCCTAAAATTATCGGAACATTATTTCTATGTTTAGGAATGGGTTCTGTGTCCAAGACAAAAAAATCAACTGGGAAGTAGAAAGTATCTACTTTGATAAGGACATCCTCGACTATTTCCCTAGGAATCTTAATTGACCTATCTGGAAGTTGAAGGGTCATAGCTGTGGGTTTAAGTTTCCTTAGCTCAAGTTCCTTGTACACAGAGTATGGTAAGAGATTGACACTTGGTCCAAAATCTAGAAGTGCTTGATTAATGCGATTCTCTCCTATAATGATTGAAATTGTAGGACATCCAGGGTCCTTGTATTTAATCGAAAGTCTCACTTGCAATACCGAGCTTACCTGCTCTGCTAAGAAGGCTTTCTTCGGGACATTAGTCTTCCTCTTGATCGTGACCAAATCCTTTAGAAATTTCGCATATGTCGGCACTTGTTGAATGGCATCTAGGAAGGGGATATTTACCTTTAGTTGCTTGAACATTTCAATGATCCCTTCCTGATCACGATTTTTCTTTGGTCCCATTAGCTTTTGAGGATATGGGCCTTTGGGCACGAAATTTTTTTCTCTCTCTTTTTTTCTTCGATCTTTTTCTCTTATTTCTCTTGTTTCTTCTCTTCTTCAACTTCCTCGTTCATCTCAATTTTGTCTTCAGGTTCAGGTTTCTCATCTTCTTATGATATTTCCACTTTATTGTCGATCTGCTTTTCAGATCTCAATGTAGTGATTGCCTTGATCTATTGTTGGCTTTCTTCCTGAGATTAGGTTGAAGCATGCTTATTAGCCATCTGTCCTCTCGGATTCAGAATTGGTTGGCTCGGAAATTATCCCTTCTCTCTCTCACAGAGGAGCGTCGCCAATTGTCCAATTTGCGTCTCTATCCTTGAGATTGAAGAGGTGTTGGATTGGATGAACTTTCACATATCCTCACTTTGAGGATATTGATTCTGAGACTGACATGGTACATCATTTCCTTGTTGATTATTGAATCCCGGTGGTGGGAAATTTGTGCGAAACTAGGTTGACTCATGAGTTGTTGTGCAGGTTAGTTCAGATATCCCGGTGTTGGTTGTGAGAATTGGTAATTCTGATTCGATTGCCTAGGTTGCACACTTAGATTTTGATTCTGGTGAAATTGGTTTCCACCTCCATAGTGTTGTTGTTGGAATTGTCCTTGACCAAACTGTTGTTGTGGTCCCTGATTGAAATTTTGATTTGGGTAGAAATTCATCCCTTGAACTCTGCCTTGAGGTCTTTGATTCCCCTATTTCTATGAGAAATTCTGATGATATTTTCAACTGTTCGAGTTGTTTTCATTGAAAACATTTCCCTGATTTTGACCGTAAGTGTTCAATGCGTTCAATTGCTCACAAGGATCTTCTGAGTAATTCTGCATTGAAGGACAACCGTCGGATGTGTGCATTAGACTTGTACAATATGAGCACGGATCTGGTTGCACGTTTACAACACTCACGTTTTTCTTCAATTTTAATTCCTTAACTTGTTGAGTGAGGAAATCTATATTTGCCATTAGATCTGGTGTTTCTTTCACCACATACAATCCTCCTTTCTTTACTGATCTTCCTGCTTGATCTCGATTCTTGTTTAGTTGGTCTCAAGTCTTCGAGAAGTCCCATTACTGTGAATCTTCAGCTAACTTTTCCAAGAATTGATAGGATTCAGTTTCCCTCAGTCCCAGGAATCCTCCACTGTTCATTGATTCAATAAAATGTCGATTGGCCTGATCAAGTCCATTATAAAAACATTGGACCAATCGCTATTTTGTGAATCCATGGTGCGGACACTTCAATAGGATATCCATGAATCTATCCCAAGCTTTATAGAATCTCTCATAATCTTCTTGTGTAAAATCAGTGATTTCATGTCTTAAGGCATTAGTCTTAGTCATGGGAAAGAACTTTGACAAAAATTTCTTAACCATCTGATCTCAAGTGATTATGGATCCAGCTGGCAAGGAATTTAACCAGGCTTTAGCCTTATCCTTTATAGAGACAGGAAATAAACGTAATCTCACAGATTCCTCACTGAAGTTCTGATACACTGATGAACAAACTTCAACAAAGTCTTTGATGTGTTGGTATGGATCTTCTTTATCCATGCCATGAAAGATTAGAAGGATTTGAATCACATTTGTACGGATTTCAAATCTGCCATCAGGTGTGGCAGGATACGTGATGCAAGACGGGGTATTTGTGGTTATAGGAGCAAACAACTCTCTCAGAGTTAGTTCCTCCTCATTTTCATTTGGGTGATTTTCACAGCCGTTTGCATTCATTTCGAATTGAATTAATGTTTCAGCTCTAGCTTCTCGTCTAGTTCTAATCTCTTTCCGATTCGAACGACAAGTTCGCTCAATCTCAGAATTTAAAGGTTCTAAAGATTTATCTTTAGAGGACCTCGTGTGCATACATAAGCTGAACAAGTTTTGCTTTTGTGAATTTTTTTGTTCGACTGATCGACTATTTAGGTCGATCGATCGAGAAAATTAAAGTTTGAAATTTGAAGATTATTTTTTTATTTTTTTATTTTAATCTTTTTTTAGAAAGAGGTCGATTGATCGAGGGTTTAGGTCGATCGATCGCTCAAGAAGAGTCTTCGATTGATCGAGGTTTTAAGTCGATCGATCGAGAATTCAAAATTTGAAAATTTTAAATTTTATTTTTAAATTTCCAAAAATGCAAAGATTACAGAGGAGATTTTTGCGGATTTTTTTTGGGAGTCGATTGATTGACTGTTTAGGTCAATCGATTGATACTCAAAAGTTTTATTTTTCTATATATATATATATATTTTTTTTTCTTTTTGTGTTCGATTGATCGAATGTTCAGGTCGATCGATCGCAACTCAAAAGTTTTCAAAATTATATATATATATATATATATTTGAATTAGCAAAGACACTGATTTCAAATCTACAGGAATTCTTAAAATTAATTTTCTATTTCTCAAAATTCTTTTTTTTTTAATTTTCTACGCCCAGATCCATGACTGCGGCGCCAAAAACTTATTGTGGATATTAAGTTGTGCTCGCAAGTGCAAGAATCAGTTTGCAGATAATCAGTGCAGAGTACGAGATCGTTTCCATGAGGATTGGTTAGAAAATTTAGAAAAGAGATAGCAACTAATAAAAGAACAGGCACATATCTTACCACAGTAACTACTAATCTAAGATTTTGAGAGCTTTTAATGAATGAAATAAATACTAACGAAATTAAAGATTTAAACAATTAATGAAAGGTAAGGATTGGGATGCTAAATCCTCCCATCGTAGATTTATCATTTATGAAATATAAATTTATGGTTAAGATATGAGATTTACAAAATATGCCTAGGATTTGAACACCTGTGAATTCTAAAGTGCAGATCTGAGATCAAAGAGATGTGTGATTAACATCCCGTGAGTGTATGATTAACACTCACACCTCAGAGGACACTTAGAATCTGATCTTAGGATAAATTTCACACTACAAATCTGAGATCAAGGAGATGTGTGATTAACATCCCATGAGTGTATGATTAACACTCACACCTCAGAAGGTGGTAAAATTTATCCCGAGATAATAGAGATTAAGATATCATCTCCATTGCAAATCTGAGATTACGAGGCATGATTAGCTCTCATATCTCAGATAGCGAGGAAATGCTATCCATAACAAAAATAAAATCAAAGTCCACTTACAGATAAAATATCTTCATCACACATTCATATTATAATAAATGAATACCTCAGATGGGATTCATTAGATCCCTATCCCTAAATGAAATTAGACACACATAATGAAAGTAAATAGCATGATTGAAAAATACATCAACATTAACATTAAAATACCGTAAAAAGGGCTTCAACAAAATCCACGAATACCTTTAATCCAAGTTTCGTACAACTCCTTGCTTGAATGCAGAAAATTAAACTATTCTAAGATCTAAAACTAGGAAATGAATACTAAGAATTTGCAAGTAACTGGGACTGAATGCCCTTAAAAACTTAAAGCAGAAGAACAGAAAATAGAAAAAAAATGCAAGCAGAAGATCCCTCTCTGAATCCTTAGATTTTCCTTTAAATAGCATCCAATTCCGGAATTCAAATTCAAATTCAAATTCAAATTCAAATTCTAACTTGGTTGATTGATCAACTGAAGTGGTCGATCAATCGACCTGATTAAAGTTTTAATTTTTAAATTTGAATTCTTTTGGACTATGTCGATGCATCGACCAAAAAGGGTTGATCGATTGACCTAATCAAATGGTCTAGTCTCATCTCTGTTTTGCTTCAATGATCTAATTCCTATTCAGGTTGTACCCTTTTGTGCTTCTTAATATATTTAATGACCAATTTGTCCTGAAACTTAGAAAACTTCACAAATCATGTTAGATAGCTTTCATCGGATGGCTAAATGTAGACTTTTAGGGGTGAAATATCACCATATTTCATTGCACATCAGTATGCCCCTGGTGACCTATGTAAGAAAAGATTTTTGAGATATATATATATATATATACATGTAGATTTTTGGTTCAGATGTACCTCATTTTGCTCTTCTTCTTCACCTTATCGTTTAAACTTTAGCTGATCACTCAAGCGCTGTCATCTGTTACTGGGGACTTGGATACTTTAATGTTGGCCTTGTAGCAGTTGAAGGCTACTTATATCTGCACATGGAGATGAGATCATTAGTAGTTTTATTTTCCCCCTTGCTAGTTGTCAAGGGGGGTGGTATCTCAAACCAGAGTTTGGTAACAAAGGGAAGTATCATCGTATCTTTTTTTTTGTATCTACTTTTCATTACAGGGAAAAAAAAGCAACAGGGAAAGCAAAATACTTGAAAGAAGAGATCCTAAAACTGAAAAAATGCCCTAGCATAGGAGCGTGATAGGATAGGTAGTGTAGTGTCTTTGGCAGTCTTCCTCGAGTGATAACCTGATAGTTCTACACAACCTTGGTCAAGCAGGGGCCTTGATGTGATTCCTTCTTCGAGTAAAAATGCCCTAGCATTGAGTTGCAATGGAGCTTTCCTGGGTTTCATGAGACTTAGGGTCTATGGAGAGCTATGTGTGTGTTTGGTGAGTTAATTTCGAAAAAAATTGCTTGATGGTGCCTTGCCACACTGGAAGGGGATGTTTGGTTACCTCAGTCATGTGCCGGGTTTTACCATTGACAATGGCCATCATATCACGTAGTCTTGATAGGAGTGAGGTGAGCTGTAGGTAGTAGGTGATTGCATCCGCCATCATCCACGGGTTTTTGGTTTTATTCTTGAAAATATCTTTAAGAAAGATTCTGACTCATCGTTCGAAAATAAAATAAGGGGGTGAAAGAGGGGTAAGGTTCATTGGTGTACGGAATAGCTTCCTACTCAACAACTTTAAAAGGGATAGTCAACAGCCTTTTTCTCAGGTGGTATGCAGTGCCATAATTGAGGTCTTCCTCATGCTTTGGTATCATCAAAGTCTCACATTCTATGGTTAGCAAGAGTTTGTCCTCCTCCCACCACCTTACGATGATATCTAGTAGTGTAAAGACACCAGGGATGCCCTCGCTGTTTGCTTTTATGCTCCTGATAAGATCACCAAGAATGTCCTCACAATTTGCTTATGCTTCCCTAGGTTAATTGACTCGTTCACTCGTTGTATTGCTCTCACTTGATTATGCTTCTTCTTTTCTGTCTCTAGTTTGTCACTTTTATCTCTCTCTTGAAGTGTACAGATATAATAATTTTTTCAAAACTACCTGCTAACACAAGAATCTTCAGTTTTGATTGAACCTAATATCTTCATTTTTATGCTCTAACATCTCTTCCAATGCCGGTGAAAGGGGTGAGAATCAGGAGTTGCCTATGCTTTTAAAAGAAGTCGAGTATTCCACTAACCCTTTCAATCAAATTGCCCGAATAAGGAGGTGGGCGACGAGTTAGAAAATTTCAAAGATATCTTTGAAAATAACGACGTACGACTAGTGAATGACTTATGATGACTACGAGGACGGCAAATATAAGTAACTATGTGTGACTACGGGATACAAGGGTCACGATGCTAAGGGTAGTATCTTCTTAGGTACATGGCATTCCATGGGCTTGGGGTATTGGGCCTTGATGGGCTTGGTGTTGGGATCCTGCCTTGTGTCTAAAAAGGGGTTTAAAATCAACCAGTAAAAGGGTCTATGGTTATCACACACCAAGGCAGGCTCACACACAGTCCTGCAAGTATTCAGGGCCTGTTGTAGTAAGTTTTAAAAGAAAGTAAGGGTATGTCCATAGGGAAATGTGGCTGAAAATTAGGCAAATATCGAGATCTAAAACAGATCTGGCACCCTTCCTAATGCTAAAATAGCAACAGGAAGAGGAGAGGTCTAAGGGTTTGTCACTTTTAAACTAAACTACAAAAATAATTAAAATTGTAGAAATGGATTCTAGGATTAAATCTAGAGTACAGATCTTGCAATGAGGGGGAATTAAACACAGAAAATGGGGAGAAGCAGCTAGGAGTTTGGTCTTGCTGCAATTAGGTTGAACTGCTAGGGTTACAGAGAGTTTAGAGTACACCAATCCCTCATCTGGCCATAGGCACAGCTGCAGGGTAGAAGAATCTACTCTGAACCAAAGGCTTGAATTGATCTTAAGGGTATGATCTGTCCACTTTAATGGTCACAGATCATCCTATAGACTTCCTCCAAATCAAAGGATTAAAGTAGAAGAATCCTATTTAGAGCAAAGGTTTGAATTGATCTTAAGGCTATGATCTATCCACTTTAATGGTCACAGATCATCCTAGGGATTTCCTTCAAATCAAAAGTTTCAATTAGAGCATTATAACCACTACAAATGCTGCAATTACCTAGCCACAGACACAGGAAATTGCAGGAGCATCAGATCTAGGGAGATCAAATGGCATCCAAGAGGTCTACCAGTTAAGTGGGTGAGCTACTCTCATCTACAAAAAGCCGATCGAGCACCAAATGAAATCAAAGGAACTGTAGATCTAATTACAACAATTAAACCAACATTACATTGAATTAAACTGACCATACAACGAAATGTCCTCAGATTTACAGTCTATGCATCATCTAACCCTCAATAACACTCTCAGCTCTCCCTAATTACAGATTTGACCTTACCCTTTGCTGCTCTCAAGAAATTAGCCAACCATAGTTGGGCTAAAGGAAAGAATTAGAGAATTTCGTTGCAAGTTCTCATTTTCAGAATTGATCCCCCCTTTTCTTGCAGCTTCCCTTCCTTTTATAGCTTTCCTCCTCTGCCTCAGATCCATTTTTCCCGCTAATTACAGCTTCCAGAATAATCCTCTTATTCCCTCCTTTATTCCCCTTCTAGAAGGCTCTTTAGTTCATTAGAGTTGGGGGAGAGCACGTGGGTCGGTTAGGATTTCCCAAGGCATTTCTAGAAGCCTCGTGCCAGTCACCAAGGTACCTCGGTTTACGTGTAGCAGGCCACCAACTCGCAGCGCGTGCACAACAACTTTTCTGGGAAGTGTTTAGATTGATTTCAATAGGTTGAAGAGGCTTTCGATAGGTTGAAATCAAGTACTTTGGTCCTTTCGCTAGGATTCAAGATCCTATCAAAAGGTTCCGATAGGTTAAATCTTGCAATTAGAGCTACAACATCTGCAACCTTCATTTGATGCTTTCGATAGATTGAAGGATCCTTTCGACAGGTTGAGCTCTTGCGCAATTGATTTCGATAGGTTCTCAGACTTTTTGATAGGTTCTATTCAAGCTCAGGCAACCATTCGATAGGATGCTCCCTTATTGTTTTCGACTGCACAATAGGTTCTAGATCCTATCAAATTCTCCCCATCTTCACGATTTCTTCCTTTTTCAGCCTTCAGATCCTATCAATAGGTTGCAATAACCTATCGACAGGTTGTTTTCAGCCTGTCTTTCCTTTTTTCAACGCTGCTTTGCTGTTGCTACCTGCCCCAAGTGGGCATTGGTGTGGGGCCCTTCTGTGTGCCATAGTTGGGTCAGAGCTATGGTGAGAGATGGACCTTCTTGTGGAGCACTTTAGGGTGGATTTCTTCACTATGATTGCTTATTATTGCTATCTACAAAACATGTTCAACAAGCACTTATTAGTCTATTCACAGGTCTATCAAAGGTCAAGTTAAAGGGTGAAAAATAGCATTTTTCATGGATTAATACACCCCCAAACCTAAGCTTTGCTAGTCCCTGAGCAAAGGAAAGATAAGAAAACTAAAATGCCACTTTTGTAGGGAGCACAGAAGCATTTAGCATATGCATCAAGCCTTTTAAACCCCTAGGTGATCCCTAGTGGAAGAGTGAAGTCTCCTGAGGGTTTTCAGTGAAGGTACCCACAAACTTCTCCAATAAAAGCAGTTAATACTCATGCAGCATGCTAAAACAGAGTTTAAGTAAATAAAATAAATTTCACACCATTTCCATTCAATTTTAGAGGGCTTTCAGCAGAAAAAGAACCAGTTCAAAACATGAAATTCTGCTGTAGTTACTTCATTATCAGTCAGTTCATGTCAAGGCATTGTGTCAGAAAATTGATGCGGAGCTCACTTTTAATTTGAGAATTCTGTTTTGATAATATCCCAAACAACTTTGATTTCAGACCCAAATCTTACCAAGGCTGTTTACTCACAACAAAAATAGAAAGGTGCATCATTTCACACAGCTTAAGAGTAGTTACAACCCTCAAATAGAACTGCAAGCATGAGCATAGGCATTGCTCTAACTCCTGAAATTTTCTAATTCTTTTCACCATAGATTAAAAAAATTCTCATCTGCACATGACAGCTCAATCTATTTTAGATCAATAAGGTCTTTTTATTGGGTTGTAATGTGGCTTATGGGTGAAGTTTATAAAGAATAAAAGGGTAGAATGAGATTAAAAGTTGAGGAATCAACAAGGTAAGGAGGTGACATATACACCTTCATTTCAGCAAAGATCCATCTTCTTTTCGAATTTTTAGAGCCAAAGTGGCCAGCTTTTTCTCTTCTCTTTCAAAATATCCAATGAAGTGACTTCTCTTCCTCATTCTTTTGTTTTGCTTTTCTCTATTTTTCTTTTCTTTTTGTATGCTTTTTGCTTTTTTGTATTTTTCTCCAGTTCTCTTTCTATGGGCTGGAATGCCACAATACCACCAAATGTGCTTCCTTCTTTTTCAACCAATCATCGAACCTTGCTCCTCTAATATCACTTCTCCTTTTTCCTGATTTCTCAGATTGAGGGTGAACTGAAACAGGTCAAAAGGTTTGGGTTCAAATTTTCTGGTTTTCATCAAAGAAAACTGGGATTTTTAGGGCTCAAATGGTGTGTATCAAGGGCAGTTCAAAGGTGGGACATTTTAAGCTCAAATTGTCCAAGGGATGGCCTTTCTTCATGTCTCCAATGTCATGAATGCTATCAGCTGTTTCAACTTAGATTTGCCTAACTTCTAGTGATTAAAATTAGATCCCATTAGTCCTTAGAGTAGAAAAAATTGCCAAAACACTCTTCAAAAAAAAAAAAAAATTTCAGTCCCAAATCTCACTAGATATGGCCTTCCATCAAATTACTGGGGTGTACCTTACAATTTTCTCTCATTTCAGGTTCACTACACATCCATTTTCTGAATATTCTTGACATTTGCTTCATGAAGAATGTTAGACCACAGCTTATTTCAGTTTCATAGTTTTTTTTTTTTAATTTCCTCTTTTTCAAATATTAGGTGGGAAATCATTTATTTTCAAAAAAAATTTCACAACTACACTAGCATTAACTCATTTTATTGGCACACCTGCCATACCCCCAAACCAAAACTAAACAGTGTCCTCACTGTTGAGAGAGCATGGTAGCAATAAACAGGGTATATGAAGAACGGATAGAAGAATAAGCACAAAGAAAGACATAACACAGAAAAGAAATTATTATTAACATCTAAAATATGTACATGATCTAAAGCAGGAAGAGACAATAAATAATCCTAAACTATATTTATGTACAAGCATCATCAGGCCAATCTTACAAATCTGCCAAAATTTTCAAATCATCCTTGGATAAAGGAACTTTTCTTTTAGGTGGGGACTTTGTAGTGGACAACTTGGGGTCTTCTAATGGGCAAGACAAATTTTATCTTTTCAAGTGTATAAGGAATCAGAATCGAAATCAGAGGGGAAAAGGATAGTAGGATCAAGGCCAAGGGTAGCAGCATCTTTCCTTCTTTTCTCCTTTGTGAGTAAGGTGGAGGAGGTGTCATGTGGGGGTGGGGGCTTGGTGGTTGCTACCTCTGCAGACTTGGTAGCAGGTTCATTCCCTTTACTGTGAGCAGAAGCAGAGGAAACAAATCTCTTAGCAATAACTTTTCTATTTGTGTAAGTCCTCTTAGGGTGTGGGGGGAAAGGTTTAGCTGTAGGAAGATCTTGGGCTGGAGGGGTGGGGGACATCTACAGGTGGGGTAGGAGTAGGTTGAGTGGCAGGAGGGTTGGGGGGAGGAGCTGTAGAAAGAGGGGTAGGTTGAAATGGTTGAGAAGTCAATGAAGTAATTCTTCTCTCCAAAATATCTATTTTCTTCGCTGCATAAAGTAGGTCTGACTCAGAGAGTTCCTTTGTGGCCTTGAGTATCTCCTGAGCATTGGCTAATTTTTTTTGGAAAAGCTCAACATTCTTTTTCTCATACTCGGCAATGGGAGTCTGAGCCTCAGCAAGAAGTTTGGCGGACTCATAACGAGTCAAGATTTCCTTCCACCCCTGAGAGATATCCTGGAGCTAGATTCATTGCTCCAATTCTATGAAGGCAATCTGCTCCTCATAAGAGACTTCCAGGGAAGCTCGGAGGGCAGCTGTGCGACCATGGGTTCTCTCGAACCCGTCGCGATGATGCGCTCATGATGGAATAAATGTAGAGTCGCCACCCGGAGCTTTTGGTGACCTGAGAAACCTTTAAATTAATATTTTGAGCACCAAAGTGCTAAATATGACTCTGATTTACCGGTTTTTGCCAAAGACTCTAGGGTAGGGGCTTCGGTTATCGATCGGGAAGGGTTTAGGCACCCGATCAACCCGCACGTAGCGGTCTCTATCTATGGCCAAAATGAAAAATAAATGGGCGGAGCTTTCGCTTGCCCGAAGGCAATATGGTCCTATCAAGCTTTGAGCCAAACTGAAATTTCGGCGGCGTAATGACTTGGATCCTTGGACGGAGGAAACACCGAGAAGGTAAAGGAAGAGAGGGGTGAGCCAGAGCTCACGGGCCCTTGTTGCACTGTGGAAGACCTTTGCTTTGGTGTACTTTCGATGGCTTTAAATGGCTTAAACGGTAGGGGAATGGATTCTAATGCTAGGATTCGGTAGATGGGAAGTGTAGGATGAAGCTAGAGACTAAGCTTGACTAAAAAGGGGTGATCTAATGGTTGAAATGGATTGAAAGGGGTGAATTACACATGCTGGAATTCTGGTTGAAGAATGAAAAATAAAAGGAAACTTTCTCTCACTAGGGCTCTCTCTCTTAAGCTCACACTTTCAACCCTAATTTTTTTCAACCCTTTGGAAAGAGGGGGGGCCTCTCTATTTATAGAGAAGAGGTGGGTTAGAGGGTTACTTAAGAGCTAAGCTGGGCGTATATATTACATATGCCCAGTTTATGTACAGTGATTTTCATGAAAACCAGAGGAGATCTGAGAAGGTGGGTGTTCGCGGTGGGCCCTACCTATGCTGGGCGTATGTATTATGTACACCCGGCCAAATTTGGCCTAAAAATGCCAGGCGTATATAATATATACATCTGACCAAAATGGGGCCAAATTTGTTGGGTGTATCTAATACATACGCCTGAGCAAAAGTCATGATTTTTTATGAAACTTCAATCGGCCATAACGTTTGAACCATAACTCCAAATTGGGTGATCTTTAGCTTGCTGGAAAGCTAGAGAAGTCCTCCTTCCAAAGGTATGTGGCTCATCCTTGGTAGGTGTCTGTGTAAAATGTTGTAGCTCTCCTCCCATCAATCACTCAGAAGGGTTTAAATTGAGTCTGGGAAGGGATCCTAGGGTTTAGGGGTGATCTCTAAGGGTTGGGGGGATGGTTCTAAAGGGTTTAGGGAAATTCCTAAGGGTTCAAGGGTGCCATCAGAAGCACAAGGGTACATCTCTCTCAGAGTATAGACTGATCGGGCCTTGGGCCGAATTTGGGTGTCTACAAATGCCCCTCTTTGGTATTCGATCACTAATGATCAGATGCCAAAGATAAGAGACATCCGAAGAGGTCCAAGGCACGTTTGATGGATCCTCTTGGTTCAACTCAATTCTCAAACATTCATGGTGATGGTGAGTGTACGTAAGCCCTCTGATTTCGGGATATCGTTCGTACCTCAATGCTAATAGTCCCCAAGCGCATTGAGACATTACTGGGCATAACTACGATGATCACAAAAAGTGTAAGCCCGCTAGCGGGATATCGTCCACTTCCTGAGGAAAATTATAGATTTGTGATGTTGAGTATTAATCTGAACCAGATAGGTCCATGAACAGGGTGATCGATCTATGCTTCGAAATCGACGCGAAGTGCACAAAGCGAAAGCTTAAAAAATGTGTCCAATCTTATGGGGTATGGACAGCTCCATTGGATTGGCCATGGATGCCCTTACCTAGGTAAGGCTCAGAGTCTTTGGGCGAACCCATCAACCTCAAGGTTGCTTTAGCATGATTTACCCGAGTGAAGCGAATATTGATGTCACAACACTTCTTGGGAATGCATGCCCATTTTCAGAGTGAACTTATTTATTTATTTTTTTTAATTTTCTTTTGTTTCGAGGCCTCTAAGCAAAGCTCACGGACCTCTGGCAATTTTATTCTTGCACAACTCTTTAAGTGGATCAAATGCCAGTTGATACGCTGTAAGAGTGCGTGCGCTCTACTGGGGATAGGTACACCTTGGGGATGTGCATGTTCCGGTGGTGAGGTGCTCCTGATTCACATGAACCAGAGTGCCTTAACTCGAGACAAAGCTAAAAAAGATTGAGCTAGGACCGAACATCCATCGAAAGAGATGGTCAATTCTAGCCTCCATCCCCAATGAAATCACATCTTACTAACTATGCACAGACAGACACCCATCAGGGGCGATAAGCAGCAAATAGGCGCGAACGGAAGCCTCGACCCTAAGGTACAATTTACAAGGACAAACGACCATCTTGCGGATACCCAAATACAAGTGCGTGCATTCAACAGGGACACCGTGCCTATACAGGTTTTAAGCTTGTGCAAAAGGAAATAAATAATGAGCCCTTCGGTCTGTATGTTTGCACATAGTTTGGTTGGTTGTAATTTCATTTTTGACGGGTCAGTTTCAACTGACAATAAACTTTTCCAATGGTCTAAAGTCGGGTGCACCCTTGGTCAACATAGATCCGAAGGTGGGTGATCAGAGCCAAAGCTTGGAAGGTGGGGTCAACCTACTCAGGATTTTAACTACATAACAAAAGGTTGTTATCCCGAACCTTCTCCTTCTCCCCTTTTTTTTTTCTTCCTCTTTTTTTTTTTGCACATGTCAGTTCGAGACTTTGAGCATGCTCAAACTATTTTTATTTTTGCATGTATCTTTAGGCAGATCAACTTGCCATGTTGATACACCTCAAGGACGTGCGCATTCCGGTGATAGGTCCTTGGTTTGCCTGCCGGATCAGGTCTCGCCTCCAGCTAGGAAGATTTTAGGCTAGGTGTATGTTCCCTAGAGCGACCGGTGATGGATGAGTTTATTTGCCTGCCGGATCAGGCCCTGACTCCTGGGGATGAGTGGTCTTGGTCTTTAAACAAATTAAACCCAACTATCTTGCTTAGGAAAGTGGGTTCGGAAGCGGGTTCCTAATGATCGGGGGTAGACATGACTAGTATTTTGCCTGCCAGATCAGGCATGATTTGAGAATTTTCGGGTGAACCCGATCATTCGAAATTGATTTAACACGGGTCTCGGAGTGGGGAAAATAGGTGTTGCGACGCTCTTTTGAGAACTAGTGTTGTGTTTCAGCATTTTTCCTTTTTCTCTCCTCTCTTTTTTTTTTACGGTTGTTATTTCATGTGAATCTCCCTCTCTTTTTTTTTGGTTTTATGCAAGATTTTTTTTTATTTTATGATTTTATGGGAGCATTCGGTGGGCGCTTACAGATCTAGATTCGTTTATTATAGCACGGTCCCTTTGGGCCAATCGAAGGGAGCTCGAAGGGCCATTTGGGGATACGTGCACCATCGCCTGGTGATATGTGGGCTTCTAAGAGGGGCCGAGCCTAGATCTGGGGCATACAAAGGGTCTGTCGGGTCATCAAAGCTAAAATTTGGCTAGGCGTATATAATATATACACCTGGCAAATCTGAAGCGAAAATGGTCGGGCATATATATTATATACACCTAACCAAAATCTGGCAGTTTTAAAAACTACTCGAGCCCGAGCACAAAAGGGGCCCTCTTTTCAAATTCCATTTTCTTCCCTCCTTCCTTCTCAAGTTTGGGACAACCCCCTAGGGTTTTTGTGTTTGATTTTGCTTGAGTTCTACCACCGGGAGTCGCTTGTGCCGATTAAAAGTGTTCACTCTCTGCCGATCTTTAGATCTATTTCCTCTCCTATTGAAGGTAATCACCAACCCCTCTTTCATCTTTCCTTTAGATTTTGATAATGTTTTTTTTTTTTGTTTGAAATGCTTGATGTTCTTCCTTTTTGTGGTGAAAGATTAATGCTTTTTTTTTTCAAGTATATGTGATTCCTTATGCCTATGCTCCTCTTTTTTTTTTCATTCATTTTTTTTATTTATTATATCATCATCATTCATCATTCAACATTTTTTTTTCTTCTCTTTTTTCTTATGTTTCTTTCATGATGGATTAGTGCATTTCTTCCCTTTTTTCCTCTTTTCTTTTTTTCTTTTTTTTGTTTGTTGTTTTTTTTCTTTAGCAACCTTTCCTTATACCGATGTGTTCCACATTTCCAGGATGTCTGGCGATGAAGGGCAAGATCAACAGGAGGGGCCAGAGATGGCCTACGGTCCTCATGGGGAGCAGTTAATCATTTCTCAGCGCTCTTCTCAACCCTGGTATGAAATGCAAGGTGAAGTCGCCCGTATCGGCCTCCACCATTATCAACACACCCATATCTCCAACTTCGGGATTGCTAGCCAGGTAAACCGATGAGCCCTTTTCTTTTCCTTCGATGCTTTTGCTATACCATTTCACTCCTATTTGATAGATTCCTTTTGTTTGTAGCCTTTACCCCACATCATGTTCTATGGTGGCTGGTTCGATCTCCAGCGCCTCGTGCTCTATCTTTCCCCCAGTAGTGAGGACTTGCTTGCTCAAGCCGATTTTGGGGATTTTATTTCGTGCCCCGCTGTGAGGGCCAACACGGCCTATGTGAAGGCCCTGATAGAGCGCTTTTGCCCTGAGACCATGACATTTCATATGGCAGTGCTGAGATGACCCTTACACCCGTGGACTGGTCCATGATCACTGGGGTTCGCATTGGAGGGGTGCCAGTGACACCTACCCGCACACCTGATAGGGAGGAGGTGACTCAGCTGATAGGGGCCTACCCAACCTCAGGGAATGTTCATTGTTCTGAAGTCAAGTTATCCTAGCTGGTTAGTCTATTTGAGCCTCATGAGTTAATGGATCTGGGCCAGCTCGATGCAGCCGTTTATCTCAAGCCAGAGCGTGCACTGATGCTGGCCCGTATTTCTCTGTTGTTCCTTTTGGGTAAGACTCTTCTTTCAAATACCAGTGGAGGGTGGGTCTCATTGTCCCTTCTCAGTCTTATGGTGAACTGGGACAACGCGCATCAATTTGATTGGGGCAGTGCTGGCTATGTGATGCTCATGTCTAGCCTGGCGCGAGCCGTACTTGGGGAGTCCAGCTTTGATGCAAGCTTTTGGCCCGCACTTGAGGTATTTTATCCTTTGGTCTTAGTTTGTTCAACTTTTCCCTTTATGGCATATATATTTTTATCTGCTTGCTATCTCAGGTTTGGGGGTATCTGCATTTCCAACCTGGTCGCCCTCTGCTTCTATCTGAAGTTCCTACGTTCCCCCTTATGAGCAATTGGCACGCGAACCGCCGTCGGGACGTAGGCATGAAGCACCTGGAGTTAGGGCTGCGCTCCCAGTTTGATCTGTTGATTCCTGAGCAGGTATAACAATTTCTCCCTTTACAAATGTGATAGTTCTTTCGTGCTGTGGGTTCAAATGTATACATATATCCCTCCTCTCTTTTTTGTTTGAGCAAGTCATCCTTGATCCCTACGTCGGATCTCCCTTCTGGAACTTGGCTATAGTGGGCCCTTCTCATTTTTTGTTAGACCGACGCATCATTTTCTTCTATGGGTCCTAGATTAGGGCCTATTACCTAGGAGAGAGGGTGGTTCATCAGTACCGTCCTCTTTTCGTTGTGCCCCAAGCTCCTCCAGCTGATGTGTTGGCTCCTGAAGGCTCCACCGAAGTGTTTACCGCTCGCTTTCTCCATCATGGGGTCCCCATGGATGACCTTTTTTCGGGGGGATATCAGATGTGGTATGAGTCTCTGCCCTATTGTTCTCTGCTGCCCGGTTCATGCCTGGTGCGAACTTTTTGGCTTTTGGCGGTCCGCGGTGTTAGGTAATGTTCTTTCCTCTTTTTATTTAGCAGCCTTCCTGTGATTGCCTTGATTGTCCTGCTATTTGAATAAAAACTGTTTCTCTCTATAGTTTGGGCAGGGTGGCGACTTAGATGAGGGGGATGAGGCGGCTGCTCCTGATGAGGCTACAGGTGCTGGACCTTCTGACCCTTCCGGTGCTGATGCTTCTGACAGTTCGCCAACCGAGGTCTAGGGGACCTTTAAGCGCTTGGAAGATGCTTTCTTGTAGCGTATGTGTGTCGATGTGGCTGAGAAGGGATGCATATCCGCTGAAGCAATTCGAATCCCACCTCCTGCGCTGATCCCCGGGGTAATTTCTCCCTTGTTGCCTTGCTCTCTTTTTTTCTTGAACTATGCGGATGACCTGTGTGACTGATACCTCTTTTTCTTGCTGTGCAGAATTATGAGTCGGCCATGAACCAAGCCGAATATTACTGCAATATCGTCGGGCTTAGAGAGGCTGAGGTGGTGAGTGAATACTGACCAAACCTGATTATTTTCTTATTTACCTTTTGCTTGTTTCCCTACCTGATGGCCTCTGGTGTGCTCCTGCAACATGCTTGTGAAAAAGAGTCGCGCTCTCTGCTCGGCCGCATTTCTCAGGCGTGAACTCGGGTGGGAGAGACTCGTACTTTTCAAAGCGCGACCCGGCGCCGGAAGAAGTCGAAGGGGGCTGCCCAAGACTAGTTTATTTCCTAAAATTTTGAAACATTGAAACAGTTTAGACTTTTGTTTATTGGGGGAATATGTAATCTTTTAAACAACAAAATTTTTTTGAATGGTTTTATGATTTTTATGATTTATATGAATGCTCTGTTTGGTTATCTCTCCGCTTTTATGGTTTCCTTATCTTTGGCATGAAGCGGGCCAGAGCCCCTCCAATGATGGGGTTGAGCCCGCATATGATTCTCTACATATGACCCACGGATACCGCGTCATCTGAGGGTTTCCCATGGGTGTGTGAGCGTGCCCGCCTGTGGACTGCCCGGGATAAGAAAGTAGGCTAAGCGAAACCCGTCCCTCTCTTGGGGGAAAAAAAGAAAGGACTAATGCGAGGGGAGCCACACTTCCCTACATTTTTAACTGGGCGTATATATTATATACACCTGCTAAAATATTTAAAATTTTGCCTTGGCGTATATAATATATACGCCTAGCAGAATATGTACAATTTTGCCTTGGCGTATATAATATATACGCCTCATATAACTCTGGGCTCAATGGTTCTATATAACCCGAACCTGGCCCTCTTTGCCTCTCTTTGCATTCGAACGTGGCCTTTTTGCCCCTCTTTCTTTCTTTCTTTTACAAGCGGATCCATCGCTCTACATTGACTGATTTTTATAAAGAACATCTTTGCACGTCCATGGACCCGCTTCCTAAAAAAGGCCCAAGTTCTCATACGGGGGCTGGGGCTAGTATACTTCCCTGTTTGGACCCGGGGCCCAATTTTTTACAAAAATGGTGCGATAGCTTGGCTGAGGGCGAGCTCGCTGTTCTGGATCACCTCGGGTTATCCCACCTTTCCTCTCTCCTTGTTATTCCTCTGTTGTCCAACCTCCTGCAGGCGGCTTTGGCTTCGTGGGACCATAGGGCCCATGTCTTCAGATTCGGGTCGAGGGAGCTCACCCCAACCTTGGAGGAGCTAGCCTCTATTACTGGCTTGAGGATGCATCGGAGACTTGCCAAAGTGGTGCCTAAACCAAGGTATGCAAAGGCGGTCCACGCGGTTCTCGATTTGAAAAAGGGTGGGTATGAGAAGGGCTTCGCCGGGGGGCCCACCAGGTGCTCGATGAAATTCCTGAGAGAACTTTTTGGCGACTCGAGTCTCCGAAAGTTGGCTATCCGAGATCCTTTCAATGTAAAGGCCTTTGCCCTTTATTTGCTGTCGGAAGTTCTCTTCTTTACTGGGGGTGAGACATTTTCCCTCGGGTTATGCGATGTCTTGACCGAATTGGAGGGAGGTCGTTCACTGGTACACCTGGTCCTGGCCGAGATGTATTGGGGCCTGGATGCCTCGGCCTCGGGTTAGGTCGGGATTCTTAGCGGGAGTCCACTCTTTGTTCAGATTTGGCTAGGAGAGCATTTGGCTATCATGGGGCCCGTGCCAAGATTTTGCTTGGTAAGAGGGGATGTGGCTCGGGACTTTCTGACTCGGTGCTCGAGACTGCCCCATGGGAGCATCGAGGAACTGAGCCTGTGGCTATCTGACACGGAGTTGATTTGGCAACTTCTCTGGATGGATGGCACCTTTCCGATTGTCCGCTCTCGGGATTGTGAGGATATCACACTTTTGGGGTTGACTGGTAGTAGTTACTATTTCCCATCTCGGGTGCTCCGTCAATTCGGATATACCCAACACGTGCCGTGCACTGTGAGACCGCCCTTGTGCTCTCTGATATTCTCTCAGGGTTCTCTCCGTGACCTAGACCGCATAGCAGCCCTCTAGGAGACCCGCTAATTGGCGCACATGTGCAGCTTAGTTAAGGGGGGCGTTCTCTCTTCTGATTACAAGGTTTGGCTGACATCCGAGGGCTTACCTGCCCCTAACCCAGTTTTGGTAGATGTGATAAAGACGGGACCTTGGCCATACAAGGAAACGAAACTTCGGACTAGGATTGAGTCTCTTTCTGTAGAGAGGCTGGCTTTGGAGAAGGAAAGGGCCAGAGCTGAGATTGTGGAGGTGAGAGCTGTTACGACCAAGAGTGAGGTTCTTCGGTTGACTGGGCTTTTGACTGAGTCTCGCAGTGCAGCTGACGCTTCGCGAAGGTGGCAGAAGAGTTTTCATGGTAGGTGGTTGTCTGATCAAAATGCCCGTGAGGACTCTCTTCTTGCAGAGGTTAGTGCTTTGAAGCGTGGTCCCTGTCCCTGACCTGTTCCTGTACATACCATAGATCATATACACAGAGGGGGGGCTGATGCCCCTTAACAGAGATCTCTTTCCTTTTTTTGGGTTGTTTCTTCTTTTTTGTTTGTTTTTTTTTTCTTTATACTTGTAAAGAAGGCAGAAAATAGAAAGTGTGTCATATTGTTATCTTTTTGGGACGTGACATTTCACACGTAATGCTGTAAGAAAAGAAATGAAATCTATTATACATATATTTTATTATTATATATATATTTTTTTGGTATTCAAATTTTCTTCCATACGTCTCACAACTTAAGGTTTTTTATGGAAAAGGAAAATCTATTATCTTTTTTTTGAAATTTTCTCCTACACAGTATGAGGCTCTTTATGGAAAATGAAAATCTATTATCTTTTTTAAAATTTTCTCCTACACAGTGTGAGGCTCTTTATGGAAAAGGAAAATCTATTATCTTTTTTGAAATTTTCTCCTATACAGTGTGAGGCATTTTATGGAAAAGAAAAATCTATTATCTTTTTAAAAATTTTCTCCTACACAGTGTGAGGCTTTTTATGGAAAAGAAAAATCTGTTATCTTTTTTGAAATTTTCTCCTACACAGTGTGAGGCTTTTTATGGAAAAGGAAAATCTATTATCTTTTTTGAAATTTTTTCCTACACAGTGTGAGGCTTTTTATGGAAAAGGAAAATCTATTATCTTTTTTGAAATTTTCTCCTACACAGTGTGAGGCCTTTTATGAAAAAGGAAAATCTAATATCTTTTTTAAAATTCTCTCCTTTTCTCCTTTTTGTGATGTTGGTACTTATGAGGCCAACTGGTGGATCCTTTTTTAAGCATGGTCGAATCCTGTTTATGAGGCTCCAGTTTTTCTCTTTAATCATGGATAGGTCAACTTCCCCGAGATTGATTAGTCTTCTGCCTTTACCTTTGGTCATGTGTCAGACGACGCGGTAGAGACGACATACTTGATCGGGATCCGATCAAATTTTAACATGAGCGGCCCAGCAAAGGGGAGAGAAGGCTCAAGGGGTCCAGACTAAAATAGGCGGGCCGGAACAGATCCTCTCCTAATCTCTCTTTTCTTGGCATTTTTGCTCACAACGCCCAAGACAGGTTTTCGCTATGCCTGTCATCCCTGTTTTTACCCGTAGCGCTCTTTCGGGTTTTCACTACGTCCATGGGTTCGCTCTCTTACCTCAGGTGCCTTTTCAGGTTTTTACATGGTCCGCATGAGTTCGCTGTTTTTACCCGCGGTGCCCTTACGGGTTTTCACCACGTCCATCTTGCTTTAAACTCAAATTAATTTTTTCTTCTTTCCCTTTTTTTTCTTCTTTCTTCAAGAACCAAAAAGCCACAACATGGGCATCGATTCCACCATAGCCGGCTGGATGAAGTTCTGTGTGGTCCGTTAACTCAGTTTGTGCTGACTTAACAGATATTATGACTGCTTGCGAACCTACAAAGAGGGCTTTCTTCAGGGTGTAGCTTGGCCATGGGTTAGGTTAGGATTTGAAGGTATGCTGGGCTAAAAGGGTTTCCTTGATACGGCTTCAGTTTTCTCAACATACTTTCTTCTTTGGGGGTTTTTACTGTACATGCCCCGTGATTCTTCTATACACATTTTTTGTTATTCTTTTTCCTCCATTTTAGGCAATCTCTTTTTGAGGTTTTGCTTTTTTGATTTTTTTTGAATTTGATAGTAACTTTATACACATGCATCCTTTTTTCCTCTCTTTTTTCTCTTTTTTTGGTGTATGTACATGTATATATATATATATATATATATTTTTTTTTTAGGGAATGGGTTTATTGAAAGAAAGGCCCAAGCTCAAATGGGGTAGCGAAGGGTATCATCATTTTTAGGGATGTTTTTGGGCTACTGTGTTTGGAATGATGGCCTCTTTTGGGTGGTTCTTAAGCAGTCACGTATCTGTTTCATCAATACTTACCTTATCGTGATAGACTAACCGTCGGACGTATCCAGCGTTGATGGGCTCAGGAAGATGATCTCCGTCCATGGTGGCAAGGCGGATGGCATATCTTGGCAGCACTTCTCGAATGACGTATGGTCCTTCCCAGTTCGGCTTAAACTTTCCTCTTGGATCGGCATGGAGGGATGGGAAGATCTTCTTCAGCATAGTGTCTCCTACCTTTAGATCTCGACCGCGGACACATTTATTGTCAGCGCGTGTGATTTTCCCCTGATAAACTTGAGTGTGACACAAGGCTAGGAGTCTCTTCTCGTCCAATAAGTTTAATTGTTCAAAGCGGGATCTCTCTCTCTCTGCTTCGAGTAAGCCTAATTCAATGAGGATTCGGAGCGAGGGTACTTCAACCTCTACAGGGAGGACGACCTCGGTTCCATTCACAAGGGAGAATTGTGTTGCCCTTGTAGCAGTACGGATCGACATTCGATAGGCCCACAAAGCAAATGGCAGCATTTCACTCCAATCTCGATAAGTGACGACCATTTTCTCAAGAATGCGAAAGATTATCTTGTTTACGTCTTCCACGACTCCATTAGTTTGAGGCCGATAAGGGGATGAGCGATGGTGCTTGATCTTGTATTGCTCGTAGAAGTCTTGGATGCGCTTATTCGCAAAGTTTGTGCCGTTGTCCATGATGATATCTTTGGGTACTCTAAATCGGCACACAATATTGTTCTTGAGAAATTTCGCCGCGATCGGCCTTTGATCTTGGTGAAGTATTCAATGGCGACGAGGATGAACCGATGTTCGTTTGATGCTTTTGGATTAATCATTCCAACAACGTCAAGGCCCCAGGTAGCAAATGGCCAAGGAGTGGTCATGCAGTGAAGATCAATGGCAAGAGCGTGTATTAGACTGGAGTGTTCTTGACACTTGTAGCATTTTTGAACATGTTTGCAGCAATCTGATTCCATGGTGGTCTAAAAGTATCCCTGCCGTAGGATTTTCTTAGCGAGCATGTGACCACTGACGTGGGCTCCGCATACTCTCTCATGGATTTCTTTCATAATATTGACCGCTTCACTTTCAGTGAGGCACCTGAGTAAGATGTTATTGTATGATCGCTTGTAGAGGCATTCCCCGCAAATGACATAACCTGCCGCTAAACATTGAATGGTTCGTCGGTCTGTCTTGGATGTACCCTCTGGGAAAGTTAGGGTCTCAAGGAAATTCTTGATATCTGAGAACCAAGGTGGCTCATCATCAGGCTTTGTAGGTTCCTCAATCTGGAGGCAGAAGGCCGACTCATTCCTCTGCTCGATCACGATCGGCTTCATCTCAACACCATAGGGAATTTCAATCATTGATGCCAAAGTTGCTAATGCGTCGGCAAAGCGATTCCTTGCTTATGGCACATAGGAAAAGGTGACTTCCTCAAAGCAAGTTATCAGATCCTCAAGATGTTCATGGTACGGGATCAGCTTCTTATCCTTGGTCTTCCAATCTCCGTTGGTCTGGCATATGATTAACTGTGAATCCCCAAAGACCCTGAGGTGAGTTATATTCAGATCAAGAGCTCCTGTAAACTAGCTGTACAGGCTTCATACTCGGCCATATTGTTGGTGCATGGGAAGTTCAACTTGATTGAGATGGGTATATGCGATCCTCTTGGCGAGATACGAATGGCTCCAACTCCTTGGCCTTCAACATGCAATGCCCCATCAAAGTGCATTACCCAGGACTCCTCTATTTCCTCCGTATCCTCTTCTGTCATGAACAGGATGTCCTCATCGGGGAATTCAGTCTTTAGAGGCTCATAGTCTCAGCAAGATGATCAGTGAGTACTTGCACCTTGATCGACTTTTGGGTGACATAAGTAATGTCAAATTCGGAGAGCAATAGTTGCCATCGTGCAGTTCGGCCAGTGAGAGCAGGTTTCTCGAACAGGTACTTCAATGGATCCATCTGTGCTAGAAGTAGAACAGCTTGGGATAACAGGTAGAGTCGAAGTCTTTGAGTAGCCCAAACAAGTGCTAAGCATGCCTTCTCCAGATGAGAATAGCACGTCTCATAATCAGTGAACTTCTTGTTTAGGTAGTAGATGACCTGCTCTCTTCTTCCTGTCTCATCATGTTATCCTAACACACAGCCCATGGAAAACTCTGTCGTGGACAGGTACATTATCAGGGGTCTATCAGGAATAGGTGGTACCAATATCGGAGGATTTAAGAGGTAACCCTTGATCTTGTCAAATGCAGCTTGGCAGTCATCATTCCACTTAACGGGTGAATCCTTTCTTAGTAGCTTGAAGATTGATGCGCATATCGGAGTTAACTGTGCGATGAATCGGCTGATGTACTAGATTCTGCCTAAAAAGCCCCTGACCTCTTTCTCTATAGACGGTGGCGGCATTTCAGTGATGGCCTTGATCTTGGTCGGATCGACCTCAATCCCTCTCCTACTGACAATAAAGCCTAACAGTTTTCCTGACATAGCACCGAACACACACTTTTGGAGATTCAACCACAATCTGTACTTTCTCAACCTTTTGAATAGCTTCTGAAGGTTTACCAAATGGTCATCCCTTTCTGGTGATTTGGCAATCATGTCGTCGGCATACACTTCGATCTCTCGGTGCATCATGTTGTGGAACGGGCCGCCATTGCTCTCTGGTAGGTTGCCCCGGCATTCTTGAGCCCGAATGGCATCACCTTGTAACAGAAGGTACCCTAGGGAGTGATGAACGCAGTCTTTTCTCAGTCAGCCACTACCATCTTAATCTAATTGTAGCCTGAGAATCCAACCATGAATGAGAGCATTCAGTGCCTAGCAGTGTTATCGACCAAGATATCGATGTGTGGTAACGAGAAGTCATCCTTAGGGCTTGCCTTATTGAGATTTCAGAAATCAATGCACATTCGAACCTTCCCATCCTTCTTCGGTACGGGAAGGATATTGGCCAGCCATTGCGGGTACTTGGATACCATGAGGAAACTCGCATCATATTGCTTATTGACCTCGTCCTTCACCTTCAACATCCATTCAGGTCGGAGGCATCTCGGCTTCTGTTTAACCGGCTTAAAATCAGGGTAGAGTGGCAACTCATGCTCAACTAGATCAGTATCCAAACTAGGCATATCTTCATACAACCATGCGAAGACGTCTTGGTATGACCGAAGGAAGTCTAACATACCTTTTATCTCCGCAAGGGACAGCGATGTTCCGATTTTGGTGATTCTAGGGGCCTCTTTGGTGCCCAAATTGGTGCCCTCCGTCTCTTCGACGATCGGGGTAGGGCCATGCTCAAAATCAGTAAATTATTTAAGGAGCTCATTGGGGAGCTCATCGATTTGACCTTCCTCGTCCAGACTCGTGACTCCTACCTCTTCTTGTATTTCTATAGGAAAGGGGTCGGCTTCACGTGGGATGGGCATCACGACATCATTTTTAATTTTATTGAGAATTTTAAAGGAAAATATTTTTGGACTTTGTATTGTTTCTATTTTTATGGTTTTTTGTATTTTTTCGGAGGTCAGCCCCTGGCGAGGTGGAACTCTATATATACAGGGTAGAGTGTCCCAGAGGCTAACCTCACTTTTTACAGGTTATTTTTTTTGGAGAGTCAGTGCCGTATTCATGACTTTTGGCGGCTCCGAGGAGTTGGGGCAAAGATGCCCAGTTGCATACCTGCGAGGGTTGGCCTTTACCCCTTTGGTTGGAAGCAGCATCGGTATGCTTTTACAGCTCCTCCCTTAGCATGTTTACGGAGGGATCCTCTAGGATCCTATCCTCTATGGTTAGGATAGGCCTAAAGTGGCTGGTGCTAGAGTGATGGGTGGACCGGGGGATCTCCTCCTCAAATAAGGAGAGGGCGGCTAAGTCCACTTTGAGGTCTGGGGGGATGATGTAAGGGTTGGTGGGATGGGCAGAAACAGGCTTGTGTGGGGTTACGCTTGTCTCCCCATTTAGATCAATCTTTACCACCCCGGTGCTCACAAAGGTTTCACGGATGTGGGGTCTGGCGGGAGTTTCTTTTTCTAGGTTGATTCCTCTGGCCCTGACGACTGCTGCGACTCTTATCTTTTCCTTGGCCTCTCTGACATCTTCTTCAATGGGCCTGTAGCCCAGGCCGAATTTGGTTTGCTGCCCCTTGGCCCTGACAGGGTCTCTTCTTCCTTGAAGGTGTGGGCCCATTTGTGGAGCATGAACACAGTTGCATCCATTCCTATTCCAATTTTGGCAGGAGTTTTTTCAGTCGACCTGAGGGTAACGGCTGAGAAGTCATACTCAAATTGATGGAGATCGGTGTCATCTGCTGTGTGCGACATGTTAAGCACTTTCGGATTCTCAATATGCAGAGCGCTCCTCTCCCTGTCTTCTCTGCTCTCACCTACGATGGTGACGATTCTTCCCTCTAAGATGAATCAGAGTTTTTGGTGTAGAGTTGGTATTGCCCCGATCTCCTATAGCCACAGCCAGCCCAATAGTAGATTAAACGTAGACTTGATGTCCATCACCTGAAAGGGGACAGTGAAGGTTTGCAGCCCGATGATCAGGTCAAGGTCTACTTCTCCTATAATTTCTCTCCTGCTGTTGTCGAATCTCCTGACGCTTGTTATGGATGGACAAAAGGTGTTGGGGTTCGCACCAATTTTGATTGCCGTCCTTAGAGGGCATACGTTCAGTGCTGACCCATTGTCTATTAAGACCAATGACACCACTAGGTTCCCTGTTTCCACTATTATATTTAGGGGCTTAGAGTGGTTGTTCCCCTCGAGCGACAGATCCGCATCAATGAATGAGATGGCATTTGGGGCTAATACTTGCCCGATTATCTCTCCCACCTCATCTGGGGTTATGTGGGTGGAAACATGTGCATTTTTGAGTGCTCTCGTTAAGGCTTGAAAGTGGAGCGAGGACGTGATTAACAAATCCCATACAGTAATATGTGCGGGTATTCTCTTGAGTTGTGTCTCCAACACGTGCTCTCTGGCCATTTTCTCAAAGGGGATCCCTGCGGTTTGCTCTTTCTTCTTCTCTTCTCCTCTGACGGCCCCCGATGCTTCTGGCTATGTAGAAATCCTGCCAGATTGGGTAATAAATTCAACAGTCTCCTCTCGGTTGCAACTAGCATTCATGTCCATCTGTTCATAGCTTAACGACACTTGATGCAGGTCATAGGCAGGTTTCGAGATGAGGAAGGGAGTGCATAGTGATTCTGGGGAGGACTGGGCTGGGTATGTCAGATTTTCAGATCTAACCAAGTTGACTCCAATAGGGGGTGGAACGATAGTGGCGGGAATTGGCGAGGTTGGATTTGTGGGTGCGGAGGGGGCTTGTACAGGCATTACCTAGGCGTGGTAAGACCAGTGGTGATTAGGAGCGGGTGATAAGGGGAGTGGGTGAGGGGCTGTTTGTTTGGGTGGGGGTGGAGTTGGATTGGGGGCAAAATAGCGAAGGGATGGTGGGAGTGTGACTGGGATGGAGTGACTGGGAGATGTCAGAGGTGCGGGTGGAGCGGGGTGATAGGGATATGAAGGGTTTGTATATGGGGTGGCATGGTGGGGCAATGATGGGGTTTTCGATGAAACGAGGTAAATTGGGGATGATGGAGTTGTGCATGGAGCGGGGTGATTGGGATATGACGGGGTAGCGGATGGAGCAGAGGGGTATGGATATGAAGGGTTTGTATATGGGGTGGCATGGTGGGGCGATGATAGGTTCGTGGATGAAACGGGGTAAATTGGGGATGATGGAGTTGTGCACGGAGTGGGGTGATTTAGAGATGGTGGAGTTGTGTATTGAGTAAGATGATTTGGAGATGGCGGGGTGGTATATTGGGTGATGGGATTTGGGGGTGTGTACGGGATGAGATAATTTGGGGATGACAGAGTGGTGTATTGGGTGGAGAGATTCGAGGGTGTGTATAGGGTAGGGTAGTATGGGGATGGTGGAGTTATGTATGGCGTGGGGTGATTTGGGGGTGACGGAGAGGTATATGGGGTAAATTGGGAGTGGGGCGGATATGTGTATGATTGTGGCGGGGCTATGCCCGTTTGGATTTGATAGGTGGGAGCGGGAGCGAGAGTGGAAAAATATTGCCCTAAATCTAAGGGCTCCTCTTGGTATGCCGGGGTGGGGATGTAATCGGCTAAATACAATGCCTCGATCAACCCCACAAATGGTTCATCCTTATTCAACCTGGGAAATGAAAACTCCTCTTGATTACTGATGTAATCCGAGGGGTCAAACTCTTCTTCTTCCTCTTCTACCCAATGGATGTTAGGCCTGGGGCCTCCTGGGTGCGGTGGTAGAGGGGCTTGATGGATGTTTTGGTTCTGCCCTTGAGGAAGCGATAGGGGAACAATTTTTTTTGCCTCTATTAAATCTTGGATCACATGCTTTAGTGGGAAGCACCGGTCCGTAAGGTGACCCGGTCCCTGGTGGAAGTTACAATGTAGGTTCGGGTCATAGTTTCTCAGGATTGGATTGGGTGGTGGGCGAGGCTGGAGTAAATTGACCAGACCCTTTTGTAGCAACACTGGCAATAAGACACTTAAAGATTGCCCCAACGGCGTGAACACCCGTTCGAATCTTGCTCTCATCTGTTCTTGAGTAAATGGGACTCTCGATCTGTTGTTTGGCCTTGGTGCTTGCCCGAAACGGGCTAGGGGTGTTTGTGCAACCTGAAGCTATATTGGGGGGGCATCGGTATTGGCCCGGGGGTAAATGATGTTCTGTACCTCTGTCCCTGGTCTTCTTTCAATCCTTGGTTCTGCAGTTTTTTGAACCCCGGTGGTCCCATTGGCCACGTTCTTTCCCAACCTGCCCTCTCTAATGGCATCTTCGTAATGGTTGGCATTTCAGACCAAATCAGCAAAACTGGACTGTTGCTGATACACCAAAAAATCCGCGATGACTGGGAGAGCTCCCTTGGTTATCAATTCAATCTGCTCATTATCGGGAATCTGGTGGGTCACCTGGGCGGCCAATGCCCTCCACCTTCCTAAGTAGGCGCTAAAAGTTTCATCATGTCTTTGCTTCAAATGGGCCAGATCCGACTTCCTTGGCTCTATGTCCATGTTATAGACATATTGTTCTTGGAATAAGTGTGTCAGATCTTTCCAAGTTCTTATCATGAATGGTTCTAGGGATGTGAACCATCTCAGTGCTGGGCCCGTTAGACTCTTTTGGAACACTTTGATGATGAGTCGTTCATCTCTGCCATACTGGCACATATCCCCACAGTAAGATTTTAAGTGGGCGATGGGGTTGCCAGTGCCATCATATTTATCGAATGATGGCATCTTAAATTTCTGTGGCAGGGGGACATCCGAGAATAGACATAAGTCTGAAAAGTCTGTCGAATGCAGTTCTACTCCTCCCATCTTCATCAACTGCTTCAGATTCTATCATCCGTTCTTTCAATTTGCTTCCGATTCTTTTAAGGTCAGAGGTGGGGACTGCCTCCCCCTGATTTTGTTCGGCCCTAGGTGTGACGATGGTGGGCCTAGGAGGGTTAAAGCTGGCAACTCCTCCACTGTTGCGGATCTCATCCTCCTCGTACTGTTGGTCATTGTACTGGTGAGGGGCAAGGTCTGCTATTTGAATTTGGGGGGTGATGGGTTGGGTGACCTGGTGGAGCCACAAGGTTGGTAGGGGATGGGAAGGAATGAATGGATGAGTGGTTTGTGGATGAATGATGTGCTGAGCTGGGTGCACATTCTGGGGGTGATGGGGGTGTGGTTGATGTGGTGAGATGCTGTAGGTGTGGGTTTGTGGAATGGAGTGGATCAGATTTTCAGTTGGAAGCAGGATGGGGGCGTAAGGGGTATAGGTGAATGAAGGGTACTGGTAGGAGGGTAAGGGGTTCGTGAAAGGGTCTTGATGAGTGTGGGTGGATGGGCCTTGGGTTTGATGGATTTCAGCTTGATGGTTTTGGAAGGCTTGGGTTGATGGGCCTTGGGCCTGGGTGTGGGGGTTGGTATGATGTTGGGCTAATGGGCCCTGCTGGGTTTGGGAAAATGGGCCATGTGGGTATTGGGTGTGGGCTGATGGACCTTGGGCCTGAGTTTGATAGGTTTAGGTCCAAGGGCCCTGAGGGGCTTGGAACTGGGTCTGGGTCTGATGGGCTTGGACCTGGGCCTGAGTTTGGTGGGTTTGGGCTTAGGCCCATGGGTCTTGAGGGTTTTAGGCCTGGGTCTGATGGATTTGGGCTTGGGCCCATGGGCCTTGAGGGTTTTGGGCCTAGGCCTGGGTTTTATGGGCTTGAGCCTGGATATGAGCTTGGGAGTGGGCCTGGGCCCATGGTTCTAAAGATATTTGGTCTTAGGCCCATGGATTTGTGTGGGTTTGGGCCTGAGATGAGTGGGCTTGGGCCTGGAATTGAGGTGGGGGATTTTGGATGGTATGAATGATGGATGGTTGGGCATGGTCATGAGGGAATGGGGTATGGAGGTTTTGGAGACCTGGATGTGGGGTTTGGGATGTAGGGCTCCGAGAGGCAGCCCACAGGGCATACATCATTCTCATGTCCTCCATTGAGGGCATGGATTCAGGTATGAGATTGGGGGGGGATGGCCCACTCAAGGATGGAGGGGGTCGGGTGGAATTGGGCATGACCAGGGTATGGAGGGTATGGATGATTATGCTTGGAGGGTATGGATGTATGGCTATGGAAGATGGTGGGTTACTGGTCATATCCTGGGAAAAGTTAGGCATGACCTGGGTAAATGGGGGAGTATGTTTGGATGTGGATGGGCCATGTGATGTGGACGACATGTGAGATGAAGTGGGTGGGATATAGGATGTAGGGGGCATGGATGATGAGGTGGATGGGACGTGGGAGGTAGGCGCGGGATGGGGCTCCCTATGGGGTCTTTGGGAGTAGGGGAGTGCGGTAAGGGTGTATGGATGGGAGATGAGGATGTATGGGTCGGTTGGGAAATGAGGGGTTTCAGTAGGGGATGAGGAGGGGGTATGTTGGGAGAATGCAAGGGAGGGGGATGGGGTGGATGCAAACATGGGCGCCCCAAATGGACCTGTGACATCGAATCGGGTTTGGGTGAAGGCGTCGGAGATCGGGTCTTCTCCTGCATGGGAATGGGATGGGGATGATGGTGGGGATGTATCGGCTCTCGACATGATCTGTTGACGAGTGTTGTATTGATGTCTTGGGTAAGGGTCGAATACCTTCTGGGTTCTCTTTCTACGGGTTGGGTTCAAGGTTGCCGTAGTGACGGTCACACCAAGAGTATATATATATTTTTAAATTTTTTATTTTTCTTTATATATTTTTTTGGATTTTTCGAATGGAAATTAACTCCCCTATTTAAATGAATGATGATCTGGTGCCCAGGGAAAATTCCCGTCTCGGGTGATATATGCACCTTTTGTAGGTCCCCCGGCGGGATCCGACACACTTCAGAAGAAGCGAAAGGGAACCCTTTCGTTCTATTGAAGGTGAGGGAATCCACGCAAATGACCCGATCCCCCGGAGTAAATCAATGAGAAGTCACCTTCTTTTGACTGGGCGGGGGCATATTGGGTGTTATAGAATGCGGGAGGCTACTGCGGGCACTAATGCCGCTAATCGGGGAACCTGGGTGGTGGATTGGGCCTCGACGGCCGCTCGAACCTTTATATCGCGTATGTATTATATACGCTAACAAAAACTAAGATTTGGCTAGCGATATATTATATACGCGGCTTAAATATAGATTTTGGGGGCGATATATTATATACGCGAGTATTTCTGGGATTTTTGGTCATGATTTAATATATACACCTGGCAAAATCGTTCTTCCACTTGGTTCGATAAAGGAATGAGCAAGCCTAAAATGAGTCTTTTTGAACTTGTTTCCTCAGAGGGATGCTCCCGGGGACTGCTGTGTATGTTATCGGGTCACTCCTTTCCGCTTCCTAGGGATACACGGCTGAATTCGGGCTGTCTACGCTCTCACCATTAGGGTTTTACGGCTTGATCGTAATTGGCAACCCAACCGATATACCTCCGGCGCAAGCGCCTTCTCAGGTACTGGAAGGGGTGGTTCTTTTCAGGATCATCACCACTAGGACTGCCGCCTTACTGGGAACCGGGTAAGTTATATCTGTGCCTAAACCCCCTCGAAACTACCCAAAACACGCAAAAATAAATTTGATTATGTCCCCACACTATTGGTTCACTTTTAATTGCAGATTTTTAAAGGGGAGTAAATTTAAGTCCAAGTTCGGGTCGGAGATGACAAGCCCGTGCCGCCTCAATGGGCCGGCGTTCAACGGTGAGATATGATGACTGAAATAAACAGCACACATAGGCCCGCCAAACGGCTAAGGGTTGTAATTGATTAAAACTAAAATGACGTGGAAAGTAGAGCAAGCAGGCCCGCCAAATGGCTAAGGCGGCTTAAATAACAAAACCGTAAAAACTGAAATTTAAAGGCGCAAGTAGGCCCACCAATCGGCTAAGGTACTTAAAAGACTGAATCGTAGGGGTGAGTATGTTAGTAAAAACAACAAAAATGAAGGAAAAATAGCAGAATAGCAGAAAATCAGAAAAACCGCAATGGCTAGTAAAGATTAAACAAAAGGCCAACAAGAGGGGAAGAGCTAGGGTGATATCCTCAGCAAAGTCGCCATCTGTGCGACCATGGGTTCTCTCGAACCCGTTGTGACGATGCTCTCACAATGGAATAAATGTATAGTCGCCACCCAGAGATTTTGGTGACCCGGGAAACCTTTAAATCAATATTTTGAGCACCGAAGTGCTAAATATGACTCTGATTTACCAGTTTTTGCCAAAGACTCTAGGGTAGGGGCTTCGGTTATCGATCGGGAAGGGTTTAGGCACCCGATCAACCCGCACGTAGTGGTCTCTATCTATGGCCAAAATAAAAAATAAATGGGCGGAGCTTCTGCTTGCCCGAAGGCAATATGGTCCTATCAAGCTTTGAGCCAAACTGAAATTTCGACGGCGTAACGACTTGGATCCTTGGATGGAGGAAACACCAAGAAGGTAGAGGAAGAGGGGTGAGCCGGAGCTCACGGGCCCCTGTTACACCGTGGAAGACCTTTTCTTCGGTGTACTTCCGATGGTTTTAAATGGCTTAAACGGTAGGGGAATGGATTCTAATGCTAGGATTCGGTAGATGGGAAGTGTAGGATGAAGCTAGAGACTAAGCTTGACTAAAAAGGGGTGATTTAATGGTTGAAATGGATTGAAAGGGGTGAACTAAGCATGCTGGAATTCTGGTTGAAGAATGAAAAATAAAAGGGAACTTTCTCTCACTAGGGCTCTCTCTCTTAAGCTCACACTTTCAACCCTAATTTTTTTCAACCCTTTGGGAAGAGGGGAGGCCTCTCTATTTATAAAGAAGAGGTGGGTTAGAGGGTTACTTAAGAACTAATTGGTTTAGCAATTAGGTAATCCTCCTTCTAAGGTTTTCTAGGTTTTTAGGGTCCTAGGGTTTTGGGGAACTGATTTCAATGGCAGATGATGGGGTGAAACCATAGGTGACTTAAGGGTTGCATATAAGCTCAAAGGGGGTGCAACCAACTTTAAGACACTATTAAGACCTGAAAAGTATCACTTTTCACCCCTTAACTTAGCCTTTGTTAGACCCTTAGCCATCTAATAAATTTGTGTTAAGTCATTTCTGTAGGTAATAAACAGCAGCTACAATAAAGTCTGAACCCTGTTAAGGAGCCCACTTTTCCCCCAGAACCCCCTCAGAAGGGTGAAAGCTGAATCCAAACAAATATTTGAACCTTGCACAGTTTTCTTAGGCTTCAAAAGATTCAGAAGTTAAGCCTTGCGCAGTCCTTGTGAGCTTCCCAAGCCTTCATTTCCAATTATCCACGCTGTTCTCCCGTAGTTGGGTTTCAGAATTATACTTTGTGCAGCTCTCGCGAAGCTCAAATATAAAGGCTCGCGCAGTCTCATGCAGCTCAAGAAAAATAGCTCTCATACCTCGCGTGGTTCACTCAGATCAGCTGAGGAGAGAGAGCTCCAGGTATCTCTGCGAGAAGCTGTCGCGTAATAGCCGCAGGATACAAAACTTCAGAAAAACCTTTCGCGCAGTTCAGAAACTAATGCACATCATGGCCTCGTGAGGATCCTCACGAAGATCCACTGGGAAATGAAATGCTCACGCAGTTCCCGCGCCATTAAGAAGGAAAGTGCAATCTCGCGAAGACCAGAGCAATCCAGCGAGAATTCAATGCTCTATCATGCGACTGTTTCAACTGCAACTAAGACAATCCCGCGATGGCTAGAATTTCAAGCAGATCCAATCTCGCGAAGACCATTCTACCACGCGACAATCTTGGAAGCCAGTGCTACCTGGCGAGGCTCTGAACTCTAACTCTCCCTCACTTCTGCAGAGGACATTCTGAGAACTTCCAACAATTAGGGCATGCATTCCAACACACCAATTCTCGTACACGCGCTCTGAGGCATCCAAGGAACAGTATCAAGCCATGTGGCATCGTTAAAATTAGGGTTTCCTAACCCTAATGCGCCGCCAAGCTGACTGCTATATAAACCTAAGCCTGGTTTAGGTTTAGGGGCTCTTGTCTTTTCTTCTTAGATAGAATTTAGTTTTCTTCTTTTAGAATCGGCTGTAGATTTCCAGTAAGTGTAGGTTAGGTTTAGGTAGTTTATTTTTATCTTTTTTTCTTCTCTCCATAGTCCAACATTTGCTGGCTATGCCTATGTATGATTATTTGGGATAGATTAATGGAATTTTACAATAGGGTGTTTTACATTTATGGGATTTCTGTTTGTGAGTTGTTCTGTGCAAGGCTGCTACCTTGAGATCCTCCACTGCTAGGATGTATTGTAAGCAATGGAGGACTGAGACTATGGTTCATTCAGATCTAAGTGACCTGTGTGTCTAGGCTAACATGCTCCCATACAAGCCTAGCCCCACCACAGGACCCACTAGATCTAAAATCCCCATGGGAACAATGAGCTTTTGTAGCCTTGTGAACATGGTGGTGGCAGCAATGTTTCTTGTTCTATCTTGAGCTTGTGAGGAGGATAGCCTCTAGGATAGTTTGTGACCATTTAAATGGGCAGGTTATAGCCTTAGGGTGAAGCCAATCCACATACTCAAGACGGATTGTTTTTCTCTGCACTTGTGCTTGTAGCCCTATGAGAGATTGTGCAGAGGCAGACTCCCCTGTATCTGTGAAGACCCGCCATCAGATGGTAGATCTGGTTTGGTTATAGAGATTGTAGGCTTGCGACTAGATCACTACAGCTTCTCTAAAGCAATAGACAGCTGGATCTAAGGCTGTACTCAAACTCTTGCTGGTTCTGTGTCTGGGCTAACATGCTCCCATACAAGCCTAGCCCCACACATAGCACTTTAGAGGTTGAGATTCCCTATGGACTCTTGAGCTTGTAGCCTGGATGAAGTAGTGCCTACAATGATAAGCTTGTTCTAACCCATCTCTAGACTGTGGTTCCCCAATTGGATAGTCTGTGACCATTTAAGTGGATAGGTTATAGCCATAACGGGATTGGATCATAGCACAAAGATGAGTCGGATTCTTTCCCCTCAGTGGTGATAGCGTAGCCATTGGACAGGAATTCTATAGCAGCAGATCTGGATCTGAGTTATGAAATCCACCAGATCTGAACCGCATAACATACTTCTCACCCTTTTATATTTATTTTCTCACTCCACCTTCTTTCTTAACCCTTTCTATAGTTTAGACATTAGGATACCTTGGAATTTAGATTTTAGTGACACTAAATCCCCTTCCATTTAGGATTGCCAGATCTGGAGGGCCTACTAAAGATGGCTCCCTTAGAGCTTAAGATCAACTTCCCTGTGGGACAATGTCTTACTTATTAAAACTTGCTACAAAAGACCCTCTATCTTGCAGGATTGTGTACTTTTAGGCTTGCTGCTCCATGACTCTCACTCTTTCACTCATCTCTTTTATTCTTCCCATTCTTATAACTGTCTTTAATAAAGTCAGTAGCAAGCACTTGAAAATACTCCAACAAGTTTTTGGCGCCGTTGCCGGGGATATTGATCTTTTAGTAAACCCTTGATTTTTTTTATTCTTTATTCTTTGGTAGCTGTACTTGTGAATAATTGATACTACTGATTTACATTTGGAATTCTTTTTTTGCAGATCTGGACCGTAGCAGAGAAGGAGAGTTGCATTGGGAGTCTAACTACCTCTGTTTGCACTTCTTTAACCCTCAAAACTCAGTCTATTTCTCAATTGAAGAGTCCATAGCAGTTGAATAGGATAGTTGCAATTTTTATTAAGTGCAATGTGCCTATAAATAGTCTTCCCTGCTGTTGGTGTGCGGGCATGTTAGGAAGGAGATCCCTCAGTCCTACATTAAAGCCTCCTAACCCTGAGATAGAAAAGGGTAGAAGACCGAGAAGGCATAGACACACGACAGTTGAGCCCCCTATTGAAATTGAGATAGCAGCTATGGGTGAAGAACAACCTAGAACATTGAAGGAATTGAATGCTCCGAATGATTACAATTCTCCATTCAGTATCCAATTCCCTGATGTTCAAGGAAATTATGAAATTAAAACTTCCATCATCCAAATGCTTCCCTCTTTCCATGGGCTTAGCAAGGAAGACCCTTACAAGCACATTGACCAGTTCTTGGCCCTGTGCATGACATTCTCCATTGCTGGTTTGGGACCAGAAGCCACTAGGTTAAGGCTCTTTCCTTTCTCCCTAAAGGACAGGGCTATGACCTGGTTATCTACTCTCCCAAACAACAGCATCACCTCCTGGAAAGACCTCCAGACAAGATTTCTGTCTAAATTTTTCCCAAAGACCAAGACCAGCCAGTTGAGGAAGGGCATACTTTCTTTTACCCAATCCCCAACTGAAGATTTTAACCAATGCTGGGATAGATTTAAGGAGATGCTCAAACAATGTCCCCACCACAAGATCCCTGACTGACAGCTTGTCCAGAGTTTCTACAATGGGATTGATGAGAAGAGCAGAGACATGATAGATGCCTCTTGTGGTGGAGCGTACATGCATAAAACTGCTGATGAGGCATGTGACTTGTTCGAGGTCATAAGTGAAAATGCTTTCCAGAAGATGTCCTCATCTAGAACTGTTCATGAGCCTTCTCCTAAGCTAGGGATTGCTGAGATTTCTAAAGGAAGAATGTATGAAGTTAGGGGAAATGATGATCTAAGGGTGCAGATGGCCAATCTTACTGAAAGATTTGATAAACTTTTGACTGTGGTGCAGCCCAGAGTGGCTGCACAAGTGATGGAGGCATGTCTGATATGCCAATCCCCACAACACACAGTAGAAGAGTGTCCATTTGCGGGGCAATACCCTGAGTTTGTAATGGAACAGGCTACTGCTGCCCAATCTTTTGGACAACAACAATCTGGTGGCTACAATAAGCAACCATATGGATACCAGCACCAAAATGCTGGTTATCAATAGAGAGACCACCCAAATTTGAGGTGGAGGCAAGACAATTATATGCAAATACAACAGGATGTTGGCCTTACCTCAAAGGCCACAATGCTTTAACCGAGGTTATGCCCCAAAGGTCGAATTTCCAACAACATGCCCAAAGAACAAAATCAATTGGTAGTTCCCACCACCTCGGCCGAAGTGCTTCTTTTGAGGACCAGGTTTTGGCCCAATTGCAAAGCCTTAGACTGTGACTTCTCACAATCAAAGCATTAAGAAAATAGAAGAGCAAATTGGCCAAATAGCCAATGCTCAAGCTAAAGAGAGGAGGCAGTTGCCAAGCCAACCAAGAGCCAACCCTAAGGGCTAGTATTCCATTGGAGAAGGCTCCTCAAATTTTGAGGGGCCAATGCCATCACTGACCTTAAGGTGCAGCTGGTGGTAGAGAACTGGGGAAATGAACAAGGAGAGGTCTACCCCAAGGATATGTCAAATGAAAGTGATAAGGATTTTGTCATGACACAGAGTAAAGAATTGCCTGCTATCCTTTAACAAGGGAAAAATAAGGAGGTTATAGTTGGACCTCAGCAGGAGATAAAAATAGATAAAAGAAAAAAGAGGAACTAGAGACCTCACCGCCATTTCCTCAAGCTTTGAGTGGCCCTGCCCCTTCTGATAAGTGTCAGGCACAGATCGAGGAAATGATGGAGACCTTTAAGCAGGTCAAGATAAATTTACCCCTGCTTGATGCAATCCGACAGGTCCCAGCCTATGCAAAGTTTCTGAAAGACCTTTGTACTCAGAAAAGGAAGGCTAGAGGTCATTTGTCCAAGAAAGTCTTTGTAACTGATACAGTTAACTCTGTATTAACCATGACAATGCTTGAGAAGTTGCAAGACCCAGGGATACCCACTATTCCCTGCATTATTGGAGACCACACGATTGGGAGGGCACTTTTGAACCTTGGAGCCAGTGTTTACCTGCTGCCATACAGTGTGTATCAGCAGCTAGGTTTGGGGGAGCTTAAGCCCACCCCTATTGTTCTATTGATGGCTGATAGGTCCGAGAGGAAACCCATGGGAGTGGTTGAGGATGTCCTAGTGGGGGTAGACAACTTCTTCTACCCTGCAGACTTCCTTGTCTTGGACATGGGCTGCAATAAAAGTACATCTCCAATACATGTTATTCTGGGCAAACCATTTTTGGCCACTGCCAATGCATGTATTCAGTGCAGGTCTGGAATCATGGAGGTCACTTTCGGACATATGAAAGTTGAGCTTAATGTGTACAACAATGCAAAGTACCCTCAGCTGGACAATGAGGAATGCTTTGCAGTGGAAGTACTAGAAGAAATTGTTGAAGAAGAACTGCCCACTCTGCTGGAGTGGAGCAATATTGCCACTAATTTAACTGAAGTTTGGAACTTGGTGGAAGAAGGAAGCCCAGCTTTAATGCCAGAAGACATACCCTTAGTGAGATCTTCTGTAGGCTTAGTGCAGCACTCCAATTGGAAACCTAAATTGCTGCCCCTTCCTCCAACCAGCAACACACCAATCCTGCCATTCATACAACAAGCCCCTGATCTGGAGCTCAAGAAGCTGCCAGAGACATTAAAATATGCTTTCCTCGAGAAAGAAGAGAAACTTCCTGTAATTATCTCCTCTTCTCTAACCAGTGAGCAAGAGGAGGAATTGCTAACAGTTCTGAGGAAGCACAAGAAAGCAATTGGCTAGACCATTGCTGATCTGGGAGGGATTGATGCATCAATCTGTATGCATAGGATTCACCTAGAGGAAGGCTCAGCACCCTCCAGGGAAATGCAGAGGAAACTTAATCCTCACATGCAGGAGGTGGTTCTGAAAGAAATCATTAAATTCTTTGGATCGGGGTAATTTACCCCATCTCTGATTCTGAATGGGTGGCACCAATCCAGGTGGTACCCAAGAAATCTGGCATATCACAAGTGAATCTGGAGAGTTGAGACTAGCCAGGGAAACCACTGGCTGGAGAGTTTGCATCAATTATAGAAAACTCAACTCCAAGACCAAAAAAGACCACTTTCCTCTCCCTTTTATTGATCAAATCTTGGACAAGTTGGCTGGGAAGGCTTTTTACTATTTTCTTGTTGGGTACTCAGGGTACAATCAGATCCCTGTGCACCCCCTTGATCAAGAGAAAACTATATTTACTTGTCCTTTTGGCACCTTTGCTTACAGAAGGATGCCTTTTGGATTGTGTAATGCCCCAGCCACCTTTCAGAGGTGTATGTATGCCATTTTTTCTGACATGATTGACAAATTCTTGGAAATTTTCATGGATGACTTTTCAGTCTATGGGGATAGCTTTGACCAATGTCTACAACACCTCCATCAAGTGCAACAAAGATGTGAAGAGACCAATTTGGTCTTAAGTTGGGAAAAGAGCCACTTCGTGGTAACATTGGGAATTGTGTTGGGCCATGTAGTCTCTAAAGATAGAATTGAGGTAGACAAGGCCAAAGTTGACCTCATTAAAAATCTGCCCCCTCCAAGAACAGTCAAGCAAATCAGATCCTTCCTTGGCCATGCTGGATTCTACAAGAGGTTTATCAAGGACTTCAGCAAAATTGCTAAGCCATTGTGTCACCTGCTCTGTCAGGATGTGTCCTTTGACTTCTCTACTGAATGTCTGAAGACTTTTGAAACTTTAAAAATTTGCCTCACCTCTGCCCCTGTACTCCAAACACCTGACTATACCCTACCCTTTGAATTGATGTGTGATGCATCTGACTTGGCAATAGGTGCTGTCTTGGGCCAGAGAAAGGATAAGTTGCTTGTGGTCATTGCATATCTCAGCAAATCACTTGCTGAAGCTCAACTAAACTATACAACCACTGAGAAAGAGCTTCTGGCAGTGGTTTTTGCTGTGGACAAGTTTAGACCTTATTTACTTGGGTCTAAAATTGTCATCTTCACTGACCACTCAGCATTAAAGTACCTACTATCCAAGAAGGATGCAAAGCCCAGATTGATTAGATGGATACTCCTGTTGCAGGAGTTTGACATTGAAATCAAGAACAAGAAAGGTGTAGAAAATGTGGTGGCTGACCACTTGTCCAGAATTATGTTGGAAAAAGGTGTTGAGGACCTCCCTACAAATGATGTCTTCCCGGATGAGCAATTGTTTTCCATCCAATCTTTAGTTTCCTGGTTTGCACATATTGTCAACTATCTAGTTATAGGCAAGATCCCTTCCCATTAGACAAAAATGGATAAAGACCTGTTTTTCTCACAGGTCAAATTCTTTTTCTGGGAGGAACCTTGCTTGTACAAGTATTGTGCAGACCAAATTATTCGAAAATGTATCCCCAAAAGTGATGTCCCCAGTATTCTGGCCATGTGCCATGAAAATGCCTGTGGGGGTCACTTTAGTGGGAGAAAAAGAGCTGACAAAGTGTTGCAGTGTGGTTTCTATTGGCCTTCTCTTTTCAGAGATGCCCATATACACTGCAAAGCCTGTGAAAGATGTCAAAAACTAGGAGGGCTGTCTAAACAAAATTCAATGCCTTTACAGCCCATCCTTATTGTAGAATTGTTTGATATGTGGGGTATTGATTTTATGGGCCCCTTTCCTCCTTCAAATGGTTTTCATTTCATTTTAGTGGTAGTGGACTATGTTTCCAAATGGGTAGAAGCCATTACCACAAGAACTAATGATAATTAGGTTGTCCTCAAATTCATAAAGCAGCATATCTTCTCCAGATTTGGTACCCCTAGAGCCATTATCAGTGATGGGGGAAGCCATTTCTGTAATAGAAATTTCTAGAGCTTGCTCAAGAAATATTCTGTCACCCATAGGATTGCTACTCCCTACCACCCACAAACCAGTGGGCAAGTTGAGATTTCAAATAGGGAGATCAAGCATATCCTCGAGAAGATTGTGAGGACTGATAGGAAGGATTGGGCTGACAAGCTTAATGATGCACTATGGGCTTATAAGACTGCCTATAAGACTCCCATTGGTATGTCCTCATTCAAAATGGTTTATGGCAAGGCCTATCATCTCCCAGTAGAGTTAAAACACAGGGCCTATTGGGCCATCAAACATTTAAACTTAGATCTAACTTCTGTTGGTCATCACAGGTTGCTGCAGCTGTTAGAATTGGAAGAACTAAGGATGGATGCTTATGCCAACGCCAGGATCTACAAGGAAAGGTCCAAAGCTTTCTTTGATAAAGGGCTGTTGAGAAAGAGTTTCAATGCTAGTGATAAGGTTTGGTTGTTTAACTCCAAACTTAATTTTTTCCAGGCAAATTGAAATCTAGATGGGAAGGTCCTTACATTGTCATGCATGTTTCCCCATCTGGTGCTGTGGAAATCAAGGAACCTAAGTCTGAGAGACTCTTGAAGGTGAATGGTCAGAGGATTAAGCCTTGTTTTGAAAAACCTGCCGACCTTTTGGACACCATTCACTGTCAAGGAGATCCTTCTTCAAACTGATTCCACAGCTGTGTCCTTACTGAAACATATGTACTTAGTTTTTGGTTGATATATCTTGCTTTCTTTAGTTTCTATTCTCTAGGATTTGCTAGTGGCCTCATCTGAATCTTAGCCTATCTGTTTTGAATTTTTGATGCTTCGCTTGCTCCTTATTGCTTTTGAATTGATAGCTTCTATTGAATGCTTAATGTGGATGGTCATTTTTGTTGTCTTTGAGTGTATGATTGAGCTTACATGTCTAAAGACAATCATAGGAGAGGGTCTTGCCAAGATTCAACCGAAATTGTAGCACATGGGGTTCAAATGGATGCTCGAGACTATAGATTAAAATGGATGCTCGAGACTATTGAGATTAAAATGGATGGGAGACTATCATGAGATTAAAAAGGAAGTCTGGGAGAGGTTCGCGCGGTTCATATATCTACTGTCGCGAAGTTCAAGTTCATCTGAGAGCACGTCACGCAGTTCCCATGGAGCCATAAATGCCTGTCGCGAGATACATGTGTACCTGACAACCTCTCGCGCAGTCCACATCGAGATATTCATTTGTTATCGCGAGATTATCAGTCTGTCACGAGGTTCACAAGATAAATTTGGAGACTCTCACGTAATCAAATAGAAATACTCCATTTACTGTTGCGAGATCCTAAGTCTGTCACGTGATTCACACTGAACCTCAGATCTTGTCGCGCAATCCAATTAGAGCCTTAGGAACCACTCGTGCAATTCACATGAATTATTCTCACTCTGTCGCGTGCTCCAAAGACACCTTTTGAGATTTTCGTGCAATCCAGCTGTAATTAGCATTCTCGCTAGGTTTATTTTCAACCCCACGACCAGCTGTTCCAAAGCACGTCAAGCTTCACATTAAGTATTTCTACCCCGCGCTTCGTCCCTTTCTCATTATCTGCTTCCTTCTTTCCTCTGTGAAACCCTAGCTTCTGTCGCTCTCCCTTCTCTCCTCTAGCATCACTCCTACAGCTCATTATTCACTCCACAAATCTATACAAGTGTTCCTAGCATCACCCTCAACCATTCCCCCCCCCCCTCCGAGATCTTGAGGTGCCCTATGCGTCAGATCAAACCAAACCCTAGATCTCAGTCTCCATTTGCTTACACTAGAAGACAGAGATAGCTATGTCTCCAAAATCTGTACAGAAGAGAAAAGGGAAGGACAAGAACCCTGGAGAGACCACCCCCAAAAAGGCCAAGACTTCAAAGTCCCCCAAGAAAGGAAAGGAGGTGGTTGAGGAGGAGGCGGTACCAACCACAAAATTCTCTACTCCTTCTGAGTTCCTTTAGTCAATTCCATTGGAGCCTGAAACTGCTTTTGATGTCCAAATTTTCGAAAAAGAACCTCTCTCTGCCCCTGCAATACAATTTCTTAGCAAAGCGAGCCTGATGTCACTGATGAGAGAAATTCCAGCAATAGCCTACCCTAGGCTAGTCCAGCTGTTTTATCAGCACATCAAAGTCAAGAGGGACAATGATGGACAAGAGTGCTTCCTAGTGATGGTTGATGATTTTGATATGTTAATGGGCCCGAAGACGATTGCGGAAGTGTTGGGCATCCCAGCAACATTCAATACTAGCTGTGGATATGGCCACCCTCTGACTGCATTAATTCACACGATTGCAAGGGCCCTAACCAGAGGACTGAAAGCCACAGGGGATTCAATCAAAAGGAGGGAACTAGAGCCTCCACTGTTGTTCATTGACCAGGTCCTGCAAAAGAACATCTATTGTTCAGGACATCAGCAGGAGAGGAGAACCCCAATTGTGGATGCTGTCTACTCCTACCACATGGGCCATGGCTTCCATGCTGCCTGGCTAATTTTTGAAGCTATGAAAGACGTGGTGGCGAAGTTAGGATCGAACAAGAAGCCTCACACCCTGCCATATGCAAGACTCATCACCTTACTGCTGATCAAGGGGGGCTACAAGATAGAAAGGACAGAGCAGACCTCCACCCTTACCCCCACTACCTTTGCCAAGAGGCAATGGGGCATTAGCAGAAGTTTGATGAGGGGTCAAAAGCAGAAGACAACTGAAGCTCAGACCGTGCCCAAGCCAGCAGCCGCTGCTGCATGAGGCTCTGCCCCTACTACAAAGGAGGTGCCTCCAGAGATCATCACTCCCATCCCTGCAGCAGCACCCACACCACCACCACCTCTGATTCCTGCAGCCTCTACTCCTTTTGCATCCATCTCTCACCCCCCTCTGTTTCCACTTTCCATGCCCACTCCACCTTCCCCTGTGCTTGGTCCATGGGAGAACTCACCATCCCCTACCTTACCACACTACACTGCCATAATTCCACCCTCACTTCCAACTAAGCTTGACAGCCCCCCACTCATCTCCTATAAAAAATGAAAACCCACTCAGACAAGCCCAACCATCACCCACAATTCCTTCCATTCCCATTGAACCACCCCACCTTGAACAAACCACCACCCCAGTCATATCTACCACCCCTCCTCTCCTAGACCTTGACTTAACCCTTAACACTTCCATAGGCTTCCAAGCTTTCATCTCTACATTCCTTGAAACCTTGCCTGCCTCCTACACTCCTCTGTCAGACTCCCCAACTACTTCACAGCACCACTCCCCAGAACCCCATTCTTCCACTCCCTCCACTTTCCATCATGCTCCTTCCTCACCTTTCCAACCAGTACTCTCCTCTTCCCAAACCCCACCTCCTACCTTTGACCATCTAACCCTCATCCTACCCCTTATCCAAGACATCCAAGCCCAGCTAGCAACCAATACCCACAAATAGGACCAAATGCAGGTTGAACTCACTTCCATCCAATCCACCCTACACACTTTAGCCATTCCACCCATCCCTACCCCATCCACATCAACCTCCCTGGTCCTGTCAACTGACAGCCACACCCAAACAGATTTCCCCCCTGACCCATTACCCCTCCCACCCTCACCATTACCTCTTACCCACCCATTTCCTTTACCCCTTTTCACCATTCCAATTTCCCTTCCCCCATCACCCCCAACTGCTGTTGAGCCTACACCCTTCACTTTCCCCCCTATACCCTCCATCCCACCTCTTATCCTACCCCCTCCCACCTTCTCTACTAAATCCACCCAAACTGACCTAGAACAGGACACCATTCCTCCACCATTTGATTTCCATACTGTCATTTCCCCTCCTTTCCCTCCCCAGGACCAAGCACATACTGCTCCTTCCACCTCCTATCTCCCAATTGCACCAAAACATCATTTCTGCATCCCTCCTTACCTCACCATCTTACAACACATGAAAGATAATACTTACCTGAGGAAGGATGTTCTGAGGGGCATGGCCACACTACGCCAATCCCTTGCTGGAGAAAATTGATGAGATGACGGAGGCCCACAATGAGCAACTACTGGTCATCTCCTTGGGGTGGAAAAAGATTGTGGAGGAATATCAGAAGACGAAGGCCTCAGCTACCTACTATCACATAAATTGGGAGTATGAGAAACGCAATGCAGCAGCAGCGAAGGCCCAGGCAAGGATGTTTGAAAAGTGGCTTAACAATGCACAAGAAATCCAAAAGATCTAAAAGGAGATCCAGGAGACTGATGCCCTAAAATTTAAAGTCCAGATAGCCGCATTGGAATCCGCCTTGGCCGCTGCCAGAAATGAACCATACCACCCAACCCCACTCAATATTCACGTGCCTCAGCCTGCGCCAACTGCTACTCTAGCTCCACCTGCCCAGTCCGAGGAGGCACCACCTAAAGCCTAACCAGAAAAGGGAAAATCTCCTGCTGCACCTACTGAGCAGCCTCCACCTCCCAAGGCCTTTGATGCACCGCCACAAGAATAAACTTATCCTCAGAGGAGGAAAGTCACAGCCAAGAGGTCTGCTCCCAAAGCTGTCCCTCTAAAAATTGGCAAAGAGCCTGCTGCCCAGTCTGAAGAGGTGCACGCCCCTGCCAAACCTGAGACCACTGGCAAAGGAAAGTCACCTGTGGTCCCCACTGAGGAACCCGCAGCTAAAGGAAAAGAGAAATCCCCAGTGGTCACCCCTGCCGAAGCTGAAGCCCCAAGCATAAGAAAAGGAAAATCCCCTCCCACCCCCCTGCTAAGCGTATGGGCAAAGTCCCTCAAGCATCCAAGGAACCAAAGGCTCCCAAGCAACCAAAAATGAGGGTGCGAATGCCAAAAGCTCCCAAAACTGCGGTCGAAAGGAAACAGGAGAGGGAGGAAAAGAAGAAAGCAGACAAGGCAGCCCTTAAGGCACAGGCTAAAAAGATGGGCTAGAATTTTCTTATCGATTCTGAGTCTGATTAGATCCTAGATTCTAGATTATATCTTAGGTTTTTTCTTTTTGTAATTACACTTGTAACAATTTTTATTGCACTTTAACAGAAATTCTAGTTATGTTTATTGCTCTGTTCTGTACTTCTTTCTGATTATGGGTTATTTTTATTGTTCTTCCTTTTTGCCTTTCATGGAGAAGAGTTTTTGGGGGATATATTTTTGTTTGAACCAGTACTCCACATCGCGGAGATGGTGTTCATAGCATTTTGTGCAAATACCTGCCTCAAGGATTGCAATGACTTCTTCAATTTGCTACGCCATGTATAGAGTACCTCGTGAAGATCCCAAGCTCAGCTGCGCGAGCGATGCCCTTTCCTCTTCACTTATTGCTCCTCGCGAGGTTCCCCATGCGTTCCACCTACCTCTTTAATTTCCATGCCTATCTTGGGACATTCAATTAATGCTACTTCTCTTTTCCAAAGAGTCATTTGTGTCCTTTCTTCTTTCCCCACACAGGACCCATTTATTGCCAATTGTGAAAAGGGGCGCAATTTCAAATCCGCCATTTCATATTCCCTCGTTCATCTCTTTTAAAGCGACCTTTCATCCCCTTTCATCTCATCCGTCCTGTTCTAACTCTCGAAATCCACCCATACTCCCACTAATGGCGGATGATGGTCCCTTTAGTTTCCCCATCAAATTTTACCCCGTTTGGGAAGATCCCCCACCGCCAAAGGAACCAGATCCATTGCAATTTCTCTGGGATGAGTATGAAGAGGTTCAGCGAATCATCGCCAAGGAAGAAAAGAAAAAGAAGAAGAAAGAGAAGAGAGAAAAGAAGAAAAGAAAAATGGCGCCACCTAAATCTCCCCCTCCATCTTCCTCAAACCCTCCCCCGGCTACAACTTGAACCCCCCCCATTTTCTCTTTTCTTTTTCCTTCTTTTTGTCATATTTTCTCTTTTCTTTCAATGAAAGTTTCTTTTACTTTTATACTATGCAGTTTGCATTTTCTGTGTATCTATTCTCTTTTGTGAATATTTTTGTCTGACTTCAAGGATTCTATTGCTTTTATCTCCTCTGCACCAGTGAGGACACTGCTCCTCATAGGTTTGGGGGTGTGGCAGGTAGGCCTGCCAATAACATAGTTAACTTAATGTGCAACAGAATCATGTGAGTAACATAGAAATGGATCTGTGATCACCCAAGAATTATGAAAATTAAGGAATTTACAACTTTTTGCAGATCTTTAGACATTATAAATTTCTAAAAATTCACAGTTTCATGATGAGAACACCAAGATAACTCACTGGTATCAACACTTAGTGAATCATTGAAGAGATAAAAAGGTAAAGACATACTTAAAAGTTCAAAGGAAGACCATAACCAGTGAGAATTGGGCCTACAAATATTTTTTTTTTATTTTGAGGAGAGATTGAGGCAAATTTCTTCTAGCTTTAACGACTGGCTGAGTCAATGTGTTCACTAGAAGTTAGGTAACTCCAAGTTGAAACAACTGATAGCACTCATGACACTTAGGAAAGGATCAAGACCTTCTCTTGGACAGTTTGAGCCCAAACAGACCAAACCTAAAGCAACTGCCGTTGTTTATACACTCTTTGAGTTTCAAAGTCCAAATTTCTTTAAAACACACCTGAGTATTTGCATCTGAACTTATGGATCTGATTTAACCTTACCCACACTATGAGAATTCAGAAGGTAAAGGAAAAAGAGTTAAAGATGGGCTAACTAGGGTCAACATTGGATGAGTGGAGAAGAATTATCTGAAGTTCTAGCAGTGTAAAAAAAAAAAAAAAAGTGGCAATTCATCAAAGCAAAAATAGAAAATCAATAAAAAGGAGAAAACTGCAAGAAAGAAAAGAAATCAATAATGAAGAGGAGTAAGAGAGGAATCAAGAGGAAACATTCATTGGAAACAAGTCAAACAAGAGGAGAAACTGATCACTTCAAATCTAAAGATTTCAAAGAAGATGAAAGGAGCTGAATTAAAGAAGGTGAAGTCATGAATCACCTCCTTCACCTACTGATTTCTCAATTTCGAACCCCTTTTTCAACCTTCCAATTCTTTTTATAACCCAATACCATAAGCCACATTACAACCTAGTTTAAGCCCTTGTGATCCAAGGTTGAATGAGTTGTCATGTGGAGATAATGAGTTGTCCAATCTATGGTGAAGATCTACCAAAGATGCCAGAACTTGAATGCTATGCCTATGCTCATGCTTACAGACCCATTTGGGGGATGTAATTGCTCTTGAGCTTGAGAGACAATGAAAACCCTCAAAAGTTCTTTGTGAGAGTATGCCCTAAAGAGTTTTGGGTCTGATATTGAATGTGTTGGGCATGACCTACAACCTAATTTTTAATTTAATGATGAGCTCAGTGCTAACACACATGTGTAGTTTCCCCTGTTGTGAACTGATTAGAAATGCTGTGCTATCATGAGAAGTTTATGTTGCTTAAACATCTGTGCAGACAATGTATTTTAAATTTCCTATATTTTTATTGATTCAAAAGTGAACTGATACTCTATTTCTTGACTACTAACTTGACAATCTTGCACTACTATTAACTGTGTTATTGAGAAGTTTGTGGGTATCTTCACTGAAAACCCTTAGGAGACTTCACTCCTCCACTAGGGATCACCTAGGGGTTTAAAAGGCTTGGTACATATGCTAAATGTATCCGTGCTCTCTATGAAAGTGGCAGTTAATTTCTATAGATTTTTAGTGTTGCTTTGCTAAGGGACTAGCAAAGATTTGGTTTAGGGGTGTGTTAAGACCTGAAAAGTACCACTTTTCACCCCTTAACTTAGCCTCTGTTAGACCCTTAGCCATCTAATAAATTTGTGTTAAGTCATTTCTGTAGGTAATAAATAGCAGCTACAATAAAGTTTGAACCCTGTTAAGGAGCCTACTTTTCCCCCAGAACCCCCTCAGAAGGGTGAAAGTTGAATCCAGACAAAGATTTGAACCTCGCGTAGTTTTCTTAGGCTTCAGAAGATTCAGAAGTTAAGCCTCGCGTAGTCCTCACGAGCTTCCCAAGCCTTCATTTCCAATTATCCGCGCTATTCTCACGCAGTTGGGTTTCAGAATTATACTTCGCGCAGCTCTCGCGAAGCTCAAATATAAATGCTCGCGCAATCTCGCATAGCTCAAGAAAAGCAGCTCTCATACCTCGCGCGGTTCACTCAGATCAGCTGAGGAGAGAGAGCTCCAGGTATCTCTGTGAGAAGCTATCGCGCAATAGCCGTAGGATATAAAACTTCAGAAAAACCTCTCGCGCAGTTCAGAAACTAATGCACATCACAGCCTCGCGAGGATCCTCGTGAAGATCCACTGGGAAATGAAATGCTCGCGCAGTTCCAGCGCCATTCCGAAGGAAAGTGCAATCTCGCGAAGACCAGAGCAATCCAGTGAGAATTCAATGCTCTATCACGCGACTGTTTCAACTGCAACTAAGACAATCCCACGATGGCTAGAATTTCAAGCTGATCCAATCTCGTGAAGACCGTTCTACCACGCGACAATCTTGGAAGCTAGTGCTACCTGGCGAGGCTCTGAACTTTAACTCTCCCTCACTTTAGCAGAGGACATTCTGGGAACTTCCAACAATTAGGGCACGCATTCCAATGCTCCAATTCCTGTGCACGTGCTTTGAGGCATCCAAAGAATAGTATCAGGCCATGTGGCATCATTAAAATTAGGGTTTCCTAACCCTAATGCACCGCCAAGCTGACTGCTATATAAACCTAAGCCTGGTTTAGGTTTAGGGGCTCTTGTCTTCTCTTCTTAGATAAAATTTAGTTTTCTTCTTTTGGAATTGGCTGTAGATTTCCAGTAAGTGTAGGTTAGGTTTAGGTAGTTTCTTTTTATCTTTTTTTCTTCTCTCCATAATCCAGCATTTGCTGGCTATGCCTATGTATGATTATTTGGGATAGATTAATGGAATTTTACAATAGGGTGTTTTACATTTATGGGATTTATGTTTGTGAGTTGTTATGTGCAAGGCTGCTACCTTGAGATCCTCCACTGCTAGGATGTATTGTAAGCAATGGAGGACTGAGACTGTGGTTCATTCAGATCTAAGTGACCTGTGTGTCTGGGCTAACATGCTCCCATACAAGCCTAGCCCCACCACAGGACCCACTAGATCTGAAATCCCCATGGGAACAATGAGCTTTTGTAGCCTTGTGAACATGGTGGTGGCAGCAATGTTTCTTGTTCTATCTTGATCTTGTGAGGAGGATAGCCTCTGGGATAGTCTATGACCATTTAAATGGATAGGTTATAGCCTTAGGGTGAAGCCAATCTACAGACTCAAGACGGATTATTTTTCTCTGCATTTGTGCCTGTAGCCCTGTGAGAGATTGTGCAGAGGTAGACTCCCCTGTATCTATGAAGACCCGCCATCAGATGACAGATCTGGTTTGGTTATAGAGATTGTAGGCTTATGACTGGATCACTGCAGCTTCTCTAAAGCAGTGGACAGCTGGATCTAAGGTTGTACTCAAACTCTTGCTGGTTCTGTGTCTAGGCTAACATGCTCCCATACAAGCCTAGCCCCACACATAGCACTTTAGAGGTTGAGGTTCCCTACGGACTCTTGAGCTTGTAGCCTGGATGAAGTAGTGCCTACAATGATAAGCTTGTTCTAACCCATCTCTGGACTGTGGTTTCCCAATTGGATAGTCTGTGGCCATTTAAGTGGACAGGTATAGCCATAACGGGATTGGATCATAGCACAGAGATGAGTCGGATTCTTTCCCCTCAGTGGTGATAACGTAGCCATTGGACAGGACTTCTATAACAGCAGATCTGGATCTAAGTTATGAAATCCACCAGATCCGTACTGCATAACATACTTCTCACCCTTTTATATTTATCTTCTCACTCCACCTTCTTTCTTAACCCTTTCTATAGTTTAGACATTAGGATACCTTGGAATTTAGATTTTAGTGACACTAAATCCCCTTCCATTTTGGACTGCCAGATCTGTAGCCATATCTGGAGGGCCTACTAAAGATGGCTCCCTTGGAGCTTAAGATCAACTTTCCTGTGGGACAAACTCTTACTTATTAAAACTTGCTACAAAAGACCCTGTATCTTGCAGGATTGTGTACTTTTAGGCTTGCTGCTCCATGACTCTCACTCTTTCACTCATCTCTTTTATTCTTCCCATTCTTATAACTGTCTTTAATAAAGTCAGTAGCAAGCAGACACCCACCTCAACCAAGGGGATGGTCAAAAGGTCAAATTTGATGAAGGGATTTCGAGCATCTGATGACAGTTACTATAGCTAAGCTAGGCATATATATTACATACGTCCAGTTTATGTACAGTGATTTTCATGAAAACCAGAGGAGATATGAGAAGGTGGGTGTTCGCCGTGGGCCCTACCTATGTTGGGCGTATGTATTATGTACGCCCGGCCAAATTTGGATCAAAAATATCAGGCATATATAATATATACGCCTGACCAAAATGGGGCCAAATTTGCTGGGCGTATCTAATACATACGCCTAAGCAAAAGTCATGATTTTATGTGAAACGTCAATCTGCCATAACTTTTGAACCATAACTCCAAATTGGGTGATCTTTGGCTTGTTGGAAAGCTGGAGAAGTCCTCCTTCTAATGATATGTGGCTCATACTCGGTGGTGGTCTATGTAAAATTTTGTAGCTCTCCTCCCATCAATCGCTCAGAAGGGTTTAAGTTGAGTCTGGGAAGGGATCCTAGGGCTTAGGGGTGATCTCTAAGGGTTGGGGGGGTGGTTATAAAGGGTTCAGGGTGATTCCTAAGGGTTCAGGGGTTCCATCAAAAGTACAGGGATACATCTCTCTCGGAGTACAGACTGATCGGGCCTTGGGCCGAATTTGGGTGTCTACAGCAGCCATACCACTCAGGGCATCTCGACGGATGTAGGGGTTGTCCCTCATTGCATACAACAGGGTGAGGTAAGGGGGTATGTAGATGGGGGGCCTAAGGATAATGGGCAAACAAGGGGTGGGGTGGAAGAAGAGGAGGGGATGGAGAAAAATAGTTCCTCACATGGATCAGTTTGGGTGGAGGCATCTTTGGAGACAGGTGTAGGGAGAGTGGGAGGTTGGGTGGTAGGTGACACAGCAGCTTCAGTGGTTACTAGTGGGGGTGAGGAAGGGGTAAAAGATGGGGATGGGATAGGTATGGGGCAAAATAGAGTGGTTACCTCCTCAGACTGGGTAGCAGCTGTGGGGGGTGGAACTATGGGTGAAGATTGAGGGGATAAAAGGATAGGTGATTGGATAGGGGAAAGAGGGGAAGTGTGAGGGAGTTGAGGAACTAAAGAGGATGGAGTAAGGGTGGATTGAATGGATTGAAGGCAGGAGCTTATGATGGCTTGGTTGTTGGTGTTGGTGGTCAATTGGGATTGAATGGACTGCAGTAGAGAGAATTTGCGTGAGGGAATCAAGCATGATGGGGTTTGAGGGGACAGGTGTTGGAATGGGCTGGAAAGGGGAGGAGGGTGCATGGTTAAATTGAGAGGGAGTAGGATGGGGGGAGTCTGGAAGTGGAGAGTACTCATGGGCAACATCATTTACAATAGATGTCATGAGGGCACTGAACCTAGAAGTGGTGAATTGGTCTAATCCCTAGGTAGGCAGAGGGGGGAAATCAGAGATGGGTTGTTCAATGGGAGGAGAGGAAAGGGTAGGGGTAAACTCTGGTAAGGTTGGAGGTTCAAGGACTTCAGGTTGGAGGTCTTGAGTGGTGGGTGTGGGGAAAGCTGGTCCAGAGGTGGGAGGTGAGGGGTCTGTCGAAAGAGGGACTGATACAAAGGGGAAAAGCAAAGTGAGTGGAGGTGTGGGTGATGGTATAGGTAGGGTAGTTGAAGGGGTGGATGAGGGTATCTCAGTAGGAAGGTCTGCTGCCATGGTAGTGGGCACCTCCTCAGCCTCCTCCATCTCAGCTGGCTTACCCTTCTTAATCAAGGTTAGGCTGGTGGACCATTCCCTTTTTTCATACACTTTTGTGGTTAACTTCTCCATTGGCTCATTACTCTTGACCGTATATTTCCCAGCCTTGAGCAAGCTTGTAATGAGCCTGCTAAAAGGCAGCCCACCTCCTTTAGCAAAAGCTTGTCTTTTCAGCACTTTGTCATTGATGTCCACCATTGTCTCAAAAATCAACTGAGGTGCACTCAAAAATTGCCCTTTGGAACAGTAGTACAAGGCATCTATAACTGGGGACCTTCTCTCCTGCAGGTGCTCAGTGACATAGAAAATTTTCCTCAAAATAGCATCAATGAATCTGAGACTGGGTTGGAGGTCTCTTCTCATCAAGGATTCACCAGATCCCACAATTCCATTAGTGAGCTGTTTAGCCATTTCTTTAAATGTAACCCATTTGGGTGCTCCCTCAGATCTAGTAGAGTTAAATTGACGTTGAACTCCCAAAGCCATCCCAATATCCTTGCTGTCCACTGTGATTTGCCAATCATCAATCAAAATTTCCAGCACAACCTCTTTCCCAGGCACCACCTTTTTCAAATTTTGGTACCACAGTTTAACCAGCCTGGGGTACACATTCTCCTTTAAGGGTGTAAGTAGGGGTAACAATCCCTCCTTCTTCAAATACGATAGTGTTCCCTGGCACTCCTCAATGTTGGCAAAGTATGCCAGATCAAAATCTGTCTCAGCGACCAGGCTCAAACCATCCACAAACTTGTTAGGAGTGGTTAACACAGTAGGAAGCTCCATAGGCTGTATTTCAGGGGTGGGAAAAGGTGCTTCACCAGTTTGAGCAGATCTCTCTATGGGTACTTCTGCAGCAGGCTCCAAAATTACTACAAACTTAGCCTTCTTAACTTTAGAAGCCTTCTTGGGCATTTCCTCAGGGAGCTTCCTTTTGGTAGGTGGTTTGGTGGTAGGCTTTGACTTCGTGGAGGTTTTGGGGGTGGAAGCAGCTGGTTGCCGGAACAAGTCAGTTAGGGTTTCTTCTGAATCGTCCATGTTGCTCTCATAAATTATTCTCGTAAAGTTCACTCACCAATATGAATTGGAATGCTGAGGTACACAACTAGGAAAACAATCAAAGGAAGGCAGAGAGACAGCTCACCCAAAACTCCTAAGGTTTTACAGAAATCGTGATGTACTCTTCCAATTTCAGAAAAATCAGGTGCAAAATGTTCCTTAGTGATGGCTGAATGATCTTGAAGAATGACAAACCTAATGGTAAACAGTCCTGAGAGTATTTGGCGGAAAGAGAGCAACGACAAATGAGGAAGAGGGAGCTAGAGTTTTACAGAAAGTGTGAAATGGGTGAAAGTGACCTACTGATAGGAATGTATAGAGGAAGAATCGATTCTGATAGGATGAGTTGGATGATTTTGATAAGTCAAAGTGTCCTGTCGAACGCTATAAAAATACAGCGTGTAGATGAAATGCCTTAATAGATCAAAACCCTCCTATCGATAGGTTCATGCAGCGCATGATTTATCCTTTCGATAGGTTCCCGATAAGTATCCAGAACCGATCAAAAACTTCTTTTAGACCTTTTAAACCTATCGAAAAGTTTTTTTCACCTAACGACAAGTTTTAGAGCCTATCAAAATCCTCAAATGACCTATCGAAAGGTCCCAAATGCCCATCAAAACTGCATTTTCGTGCAGTGCTCAACCTCAGCACCCAGGAAACTCTTCTGCTGTGCTACCCTTCAACATATTTTCATTATGGGCATGCTCCCATGATCCCTGGACTACAGGCAAGATTGAAATGATGACCTAATTCTAGCATGGAAGTTTTATTGCAAAAGAACAACATATCAAAACAGAAAGCAATCACCTAAAACAAAAGCAAAATATGGTACATATGCTACACACTGAAATCAGGTATTAAACTGGAGGGTCCTGAAGATAAACGGTCTCCACAGGCTCACAAATCTTTTCAACACAAATTTTAAGCCTCTAACCATTGACTTTCATGACTCTACCATCCTTAGGGTCCCTGATTTCTACAGCTCTAGATGGGGAAACATGTAAAACTGTGTAATGCCCATCCTATTTGGACTACAATTTGCCTCGAAAGAGTTTCAATCTTGAATTGAATAACCATACCTTGGCACCTATTTTGAATTCTTTCCGCATCAGGTGCTTGTCATGAAAGGCCTTGGTTTTGTCTTTGTAAATCCTGGCATTTGAATATGCTTCCATCCTCATCTCATCAAGCTTAGATATTTGCAATTTTCTGTTCACACCAGCAGAGGTTAAGTCAGAATTTAATGCTTTAATGGCCCAATATGCTTTATGCTCCAACTCAGCAGGCACGTGACATGCCTTGCCATACACTAGCCTGAATGGGGACATCCATATGGGGGTCTTATAGGCAGTCCTATACACCCACAAGGCATTTGACAGTTTGTGATTGGCTCCTAAAAAGGCATATTTTAAAGATTTTGGGAGCTGCTTTAACTCCACATCTGGGGGACTGATGAGTGGAGGCAATAGAGGTGCCTTAGAAGGTGGTGGAAAAGGTAGTAAAGCAGGAGTCCATGGGTGATGCTTTGCTGGCCCTGCTTCAGAATTTACCATTTCCACTTGCTCAAGCTCAGATGTGGAAGCTTTCTCTTCCACTGTTTCATTCCATACTTCTTCAAAAACATTAAAGAAATCCTTACCATGTAGCAGCTGAGGTAGAGTTTCTTGCACAAACTCATCCATCACATCAATGGAAAAACATTTCTCATTTTCTAAGTGGGGTTGATGAGTTGCATTGTACACATTTAACTTGACTTTCATGTTACCAAAAGATACCTCCATGACCCCTGATCTACATTGGATGCAAGCATTTGCAGTGGCCAAAAAGGGCCTGCCTAAGATCACATATATGGAAGTAGCACACTTGCTAGGCTCCATGTCCAGCATCAAAAAATCAGCAGGATAAAAGAATTTGTCAATCCCAACCAAAACATCTTTAATGATCCCCACAGGCTTCCTTTCAGATCTTTCAGCTAGTTGTAAGACCACATGTGTGGGCTTTAACTCTCTTAATCCCAGCTTCTCATATACTGAATATGGAAGCAAATTTATACTAGCTCCCAGATCCAACAAGGCTTTTTCAATTATAATCCCCAATGATGCAGGGTATAATGGGGACTCCAAGGTCTTGGAGTTTTGTTGGGATTGCAATAGTCAGTATTTGTTGCACTTTTTCTATTGAAAAGACTTTCTTGGACAGATGTATCCTTGATTGTCTTTTGTGGATGCAAAGGTATTTTAAAAACTTGGCATAGGCTGGGACCTGCTTGATTGCATCAAGCAGAGGTAGGTTGATCTTCACTTGCTTAAAGGTTTCCATCATTTCCTCTATTTTGGTATGCCCTTTATCAAAAGGGGAAGGTGCTTGCATTGTCCTAGGAAATGGCAAATGTGGGACTGCTCCCCCATTTGCAGCCTTAGTCAACTCATCATCTCTTTATTTTATTTTATTTTTTTCTTGAGGATCACCATTATCCTTCTTATTCAACATGGGTTGCTCCTGTTGTTCTTTCTCCATGACCACTTCTTTTTCTTTTTCTGAATTTTTCTAAGGCCCACAACCTATTTGATTGTCTACCAACCTTCCACTTCTTAATGTGGTGACAGATTTGGCCTCCTCATGGGAAGAGGAAACTTCACCTACCACATACTGTCTCCTTGGGTTATCTATGGGTTGGCTAGGCAGCCTCCCTTCCTTTCTCTTGGTCAAAGCATTAGACAGCTGGCCGAGATGGTCTTCTATCTTTTTAATGCTTTGGCTATGAGAGTGCACAGTTTGAGACAAGGATCCTAAGTTCTGCAATGAGGCCAGAGCTTGTTCCTCAAAAGAAGGTGATCTAGCAGCTGGAAGGGGTACAGATTGCTGCACAGGCTGAGCCATAGGTTGGGTCATGGGTTGTTGGTAGTGAGGCCTTGGAACATAGCTCTGGTGATAGGGCTGAGCATTTTTATAAGGCATGGGCTGATGTGGCTGCTGCTGTTGGTTTGGAAAAGCATCTTGTCTCCACCTCAAGTTGGGGTGGTTTCTCCATTGGTAGCCAGCAGTGGGCTGCTACCCAAAAGACTAAGTAGCAGCCACATGCTCCATCACAAAGTCTAGGAATAGGACAGTTGAGGGGCATTCCTCAAGGGAGTGAGTAGGAGACTGACATATAACACATGCCTCCTCTACTTTAGCAGCCATGGGTGACTGCATTGCTCCCATGAGATTATCAAATTTCTATGTCAAGCTGTCCACTTTCCTTTCCAAATCATTATGCCCACTTACCTCATACATCTTCCCTCTTGTGGTATTTTCTTTCACCATTCTAGGAAAGTTCAAATCTCTGGACAATGTCTCTCTCTGCATGGAGTTCTCACTGATAATGTCAAACAACTCCCAAGCCTCCTCAGCAGTTTTGTGGAGGTAAGTGCCACGACAAGAGGCATCTATCATATCTCTGATTTTAGCATCAATTCCCTAATAAAAACTTTGAGCAAGCTGCCATTCAGGGATTTGATAATGCAGGCATTTCTTCAAGAGTTCTTTGAATCTCTCCCATGCTTGGTGAAAGTCCTCAGTTGGGTCTTGGGCAAATGAGATAATGCCCTTCCTCAATTGGCTTGTTTTGGACATAGGAAAAAACTTGGCCAAAAACTAACATTGAAGATAACTCCAGGACTGAATACTGATGGGTGGAAGTATGGACAACCAAGTCCTGGCTCTATCCTTTAAGGAAAAAGGAAAGAGTCTCATCCTGATTACTTCCTCCCCCAAACCTACAATGTTGAATGTAGTGCACAGTCCTACAAATTCATCAATGTGTTTATATGGGTCTTCTTTGGTCAAGCCATGGAATGAGGGTAGCATTTGGATTATGGAAGACTTGATCTCATAGTTTCCTTGAACAACAGGGAATTGAATGAAGAAGAGAGAATTGTAAACCCCTGGTGCATTGAATTCCTTCAAGGTTCTAGGTTGTTGTTGCTCACCCATTTCAGTAAATTCAGATGCAGCAGATGTGGGTGAGATTTGTTTGGTCCTAAAAATTCTTTCAACCTCTAGATTTAATGGAACAATATGAGGATTGAGAGTTCTCCTTCCAAACATACACCACTCACACTCTTAATGCACACACAATGCAGAGCCAATTTATCACAATAATTAGGAACAAGCATAATTAACTAATAAATCTACAAATCCATATATCAGAAAATAAAAAGGAGTAGAGGGATGCAAACTTTAGCACAACCTCTAGCAAAATGCTTCTTGTTAGCAACAAATTCTAATCTGAAAAAATAATAAAAGCTACTACAAAACAGTAAAAACTTTAAAAAATAGTTAGTGAAAATTAAAACAGTCTATTAGAGATCTATAATCTATACTAAAACAAACTTAGATCTACCAATTTTAAGCACAGAGATCCCCGACAGCGGCGCCAAAAACTTGTTGAGATCTTGCCTTGTGTCTAAAAAGGGGTTTAAAATCAACCAGTAAAAGGGTCTATGGTTAGCACACACCAAGGCAGGCTCGCACACAGTCCTGCAAGTATTCAGGGCCTGTTGTAGCAAGTTTTAAAAGAAAGTAAGTAAGGGCATGTCCACAGGGAAATGTGGCTGAAAATTAGGCAAATCTCCAAATCTAAAGTAGATCTGGCACCCTTCCTAATGCTAAAACAGCAACAGGAAGAGGAGAGGTCTAAGGGTTTGTCACTTTTAAACTAAACTACAAAAACAATTAAAATTATAGAAATGGATGTTAGGATTAAATCTAGAGTACAGATCTTGCAGTGAGGGGGAATTAAACACAGAAAATGGGGAGAAGCAGCTAGGAGTTTGGTCTTACTGCAATTAGGTTGAGCTGCTAGGGTTACAGAGAGTTTAGAGTACACCAATCCCTCATCTGGCCATAGGCACAGCTGTAGGTTAGAAGAATCTACTCTAAACCAAAGGCTTGAACTGATCTTAAGGGTATGATCTGTCCACTTTAATGGTCACAGATCATCCTATAGACTTCCTCCAAATCAAAGGATTAAAGTAGAAGAATCCAATTTAGAGCAAAGGCTTGAATTGATCCTAAGGCTATGATCTGTCCACTTTAATGGTCACAGATCATCCTAGGGATTTCCTTCAAATCAAATGTTTCAATTAGAGCATTATAACTACTACAAATGCTGCAATTACTAGGCCACAGACACAGAAAATTGCAGGAGCCTCAGTTCTAGGGAGATCAAATGGCATCCAAGAAGTCTACTAGTTAAGTAGGTGAGCTATTCTCATCTACACAAAGCCGATTGAGCACCAAATAAAACCAAAGGAACTATAGATCTAATTACAACAATTAAACCAACATTACATTGAATTAAACTGACCATACAATGAAATGTCCTCAGATTTGCAGTCTGTGCATCATCTAACCCTCAATAACACTCTCAGCTCTCCCTAATTACAGATTCGACCTTACCCTTTACTGCTCTTAAGAAATTAGCCAACCATAGTTTGGCTAAAGGAAAGAATTAGAGAATTTCGCTACAAGCTCTCGTTTCTAGAATTGATCCCCCTTTTTTGGTGGCTTCCCTTCGTTTTATAGCTTTCCTCCTCTACCTCAGATCCATTTTTCCCGCCAATTATAGCTTCCAGAATAATCCTCTTATTCCCTCCTTTATTCCCCTTCTAGAAGGCTCTTTATTTCGTTAGAGTTGGGGGAGAGAACGTGGGTCGGTTAGGGTTTCCCAGGGCACTTCTAGAAGCCTCATGCTGGTCACCAAGGTGCCTCAGTTTGCATGTAATAGGTCACCAACTCGCAGCGTGTGCACAACAGCTTTTCTGGGAAGTTTTTAGATTGATTTCGATAGGTTGAATAGGCTTTCAATAGGTTGAAATAAAGTACTTTGGTCCTTTCACTAGGATTCAGGATCCTATCGAAAGGTTCTGATAGGTTGAATCCTGCAATTAGAACTTCAGCATTTGCAGCCTTAATTTAATGCTTTCGATAGGTTGAAGGATCCTTTCGACAGGTTGAGCCCTTGTGCAATTAATTTTGATAGGTTCTCAGACTTTTCGATAGGTTCTGTTCAAGCTCAAGAAACCATTCGATAGGATGCTCCCTTATTGTTTCTGACTGCATGATAGGTTCTGGATCCTGTCGAATTCTCTCCATTTTCACGATTTCTTCCTTTTTCAGCCTTCAGATCCTATCGATAGGTTGCAATAACCTATTGGCAGGTTGTTTTCAGCCTGTCTTTCCTTTTTTCAATGCTGCTTTGCTATTACTGCCTGCCCCAAGTGGGCATTGGTTGGGGCCCTTCTGTGTGCCATAGTTGGGTCGGAGCTGTGGTCAAAGATGGACCTTCTTGTGGAGCACTTTAGGGTAGATTTCTATATTATGACTGCTTATTACTACTATCTACAAAACATCCTCAACAAGCACTTATTAGTCTATTCACAGGTCTATCAAAGGTCAGGTTAAAGGGCAAAAAATGACATTTTTCACTGATTAACACTTGGGTATTGGGCCTTGTTGGGCTTGAGCCTGGGGTATTGAGCCTTGATGAGCTTGGGTATTGGGCTTAGGTATAGGGTGTTGGGTGTTGATGGGCCTGGATATAGGGTGTTGGGGTTGACATTTTGGAGGAATGAGACATGGAGGTTTTGGAGAGTATGATGACGGTTGGATATATAGGATGGATGAGGAAGGTTTTGGGAAGCCTTCTAGGCTGTGTGGGTTTTGACCATATCCTCCATCATGGCCATTAGATTGGTTATGAGGGTAAATGGGGATGGCCCTTCCAATGTATGGGGAGATGTGGGCATGACCTGGGTAAAAGGGTGAGGAAAATTGGGCATGACCTAGGTAGGTGGGGGGATATGTGGTGGATTTGGGTTGGGGGGGAAATGTGGAGTGGATATGGGAAAATTGGGCATGGTTTGTATAGATGGAGAAAATTGGGACATAGTTTGGGTGGATGTGTGGGGAAAATGAGGTATATCTTGGGTAAAGGTGGAGAATTGGGTTGGACCTTGGATGGATGTGGAGGTAAGATGGGGGAGATTTTGAGTGAATGTGGAAGGGAAATTGGGCATGGCTTCGGTAGATGGGAAAAAAATGAGTGTGTGTTGGGTGAATGAGGGGAAGGAGGATAGATTTTGGATGGATGTGGGAGGATAATGGGGTGAATTTTGAGAGAATAGGGAGGATGTGGATGGGAATACGGGTGCATCGTAGGGTCCGGTGATATCGAAACGAGATTGGGTGGGGGAATCAGAAATGGGGATTTCTGTTGTCGTTCTAAGTGTGCATGATTTATTTGTGTTTTGAAAACAAATTTGCAATTGCTAAGTTATATTGAATTTGGAATATAAAAAAAAGTAAAGAAATATCAGCACAGAGAGAAGTGAATTAGCCTGCAAGATCAGGGCCAATTGTAGCAAGTTTTAAATGTAAATGAGTAAAAGATCGACCACAGAGAATTTATTTAAAATGAAAGATAAACCTCCATATCTGAGTTACCAGATCTGGCCTCTTATCCTATCTACAAAGCACATAAGATGGGAGGTTGAATTTGTCACATTAACTAAATGATAAAAGTAAAAGTTTAAACTAAATGATCCAGATCTAAGTTGGGGAAATTTGATGTAAACTTATAAAAATGGAGAAATAATATCTAACTTTGATTTGGTCCTTGAAACACAATGAGAATGACTGCAGATCAAATGAAAAATGATCCAATCTTCATCTGGCTACAAGCACAGATGTAAGAGAAATAAATCTAACTCAAGGATTAGATTTAGGCTTATGGCTATGGTCTGTCCACTTCAATGGCCACAGACCATCCAATAGTCTTTAATCTAAACCCTTAATTTAGAACAAGAAATACCACTACAAATGCTGTGAGAGATTAGGTTACAAACACTAATTCCCACAGGGTTAATGAATCAAGGGAAATTACATGAAAAATAGTAAATCTAAAGGAGTCTAATGCAATAAGGAGATCAGAGGGAACCCTTAACACAAATCCAATTGAGAATGTACGGTTTATAGCAACCTTTTCAAATTCACCATTACAATTACAGAGCACAGCTTAAACAGATCTCAGATTTGTAGTCTTGAATACAACTCTCTTTTGAATTACAGAGGTATCTCACAGCTCTCAATTGCAAGTAAAAGTTAGGCTATTACAGGGATTTCGCATAAACTAGATTTGGAAATGGGGGAATAGGAATGAAACTCAAAATCTGGATGCCCAAATTGGGCAAATGGTTCATCTATTTATAGTTTTCCCCAGGTCTAGCTCAGATGCGTATCGACCAATCAGAAGTGCTCAGATCTATATCAACCAATGGTAGTCGAGCACAAGGATCCATATCTGTTATGGCCAATCAGAATTGCTCGATCTGGTTCAGCCAATCAGGCGACATAAGCATCAATTTTGTTATGCAATATGAAAATCTGTTAGAGCTTCTAGAAGTTCCCGCCAAGTTATTTCATCTCTGGGTGCTCACATGGGGTGGAATATGCCTTCGCTTCATGCTTAGAATCTTTTGGAATGTCCCTAGGTTTTTAAATGCATTGGGACGCGTGAAAAAGATTACTGAATTAGACTTGCAAAAGCTGGGAATCTCCAGAATACCATTTCGCATAGTTTAGGGGACTTTTCGCAAGGTACTGTGACTCCTGAAGCTCTTTTCACAACGTTTAGGTTCTGTTCGAAAGGAGTTCTCTTCTTTTCAAATAGGTCAATCATCCTTTCGAAGAGTTCAGGTGCTCTTTGAAAACTAAGCCTGGAGCTTTTAGTTCTTTTCGCAGAGTTCAGGTTCTTTTTGAAATGTTCAGATTCTTTTCGAAAAGCATTCTGTAGTGCATTTTTCTGTTCGAATTGCTCCACATTTCTTTTCTGGGTTGAGCCCAGGTCTTTGCCTCTTTAGTTCAGGCATTTTAACAGCTAGTGAGGTTGTCCCTTCTCTTTCTTCCTTTGGATCGACATGGATTATCATCTTTTTGGCACTTTTAGGCTGCTTTCATGGTTAAGCCTGTCTTTATTGTTAGCTGTAATACAAGCACTTAAAACACTTATTTAGTTCTCTCAAGGGTCTATCAAGGCCTAGGTTAAAGGGTGGAGAACGGTATTTTCTGGTTCTCAACAATTTCCTCCATATGGGAATGAGTTGGGGAACGTGGTGGGGATGAATCGGGGTCGGCATAAGCTGGATCAATTGCCCATGACATGGTTTGGCGGCGGGTTAAGTATGGATTTCTAGGGTAAGGCCCAAATATTTTCTTCCTCCTTCCCCACGGGACGATGGAGGGTAAGGCGATGCCGTTATTCCGGCACCACAAGATCCCTTTTTTGGGTTTTGATATTTCTTGATTTTTTTTTTTGGTTTATTTTAAATGACAAAACGAAAATTCTCTCTTGAATAAAGTAGCACTTTATTCTAGGCCGTGGGGAATTCCCTTTTCAGGTGGCGTTCACTCCTCCGATGCCTCCCACGGCAGGACTCTGATGCTCTTTGGAAGAATCAAAGGGAATCCTCTGATCTATGTGAAGACACAGAAATCCATGCGATGACTTGATCCCCCGGAGGAGTCAATAAGAGGAGTGACCTCTTTTGACTGTTGAGGGTGTTTTAGGTGTCGAAAGGAGGGGGAACAATTTGGGGTATGAAAATCGCTAAGCGGGAAGGGTGAAAAGGGTTCTTGTTTGGGCTGCCTACACTAGAGCAGTTCTGGAGATTTGGCTTAGCGCGTGTATTACACACACTAGGTTAAATTTCTGGGAGTTTGGCTTAGCGTGTATATTAGACACGCTGGGAAATTTTTGGGGGTTTTTGGCTTAGTGTGTCTATTACACATGCTAGACAAAAATAGTATATATATATATATATATATATATATATATATATATATATATATATTATACAACAATAGTAGACCCGAGTTGGTATATTTTTTTTAGTTTATGAAAGCAGTGCTTTCGAGGACTATTTTTTCTTATTATTTTGGGTTCCTCCTCACCGTACCTAGGGATATAAGGCTGTTTCTGGGTATTCTAACACGCTCCCCAAGGGGTTTTAAGGCTTTTTCTTCAGCTCAGTCACTAATTAGTCACATAATTTATCATTTTATCACCCTTAACTTAGTGATGCTAGGACATAGTTTGTTACTAATAAATTAACAATATGCAGATATTAATGAAAAATAATAAAATAGAGCCAAGGTGTTAATCTTTATCAAAATGAACTCAAAAAGTAGTAAAAAGATGATTGAGCGTAAAAGACAAATCTTTGCCTAAAAGGAAATGAAGAATCTTGTTTTATGATTGTGCGGAATAATATCCTGAGAAGAGAGAAATCGTAATTTACGATTCTCTAAAGAAAAGCTGTATTAAGTAAAGACGATAACAAGAGAAAGCGAAGAGTCGTAATGAAGAATCGTTAGCTAGAAGCCTACTGAAAATAGAAATCGTGATTTATGATTTTCCAGAAAGAATAGAAAGAAGAAATCGTTATTTATGATTTCCCAAAAATAGAAGCTTTCCATTGCTGCTGAATGAGAGAAGATACACCGCCATGCATATTTTTGGAAGTCTTTTACAATTAGATGTTTGACCAACCATGGATCTAAAGATTGAAGAAGAATACTCTTAAAAGGACTTTGGTGCTAAAAATCAGAGAACACTCTAGAAGCACATTTACGGTTCGAAAGCAAGGAAGAATAAAATTAGGAATTATAGTTATATTAGGATACTTTTACTTTAGTAATTTCTTTTATTAGAACTTTGTAAACCAACTCCTTATGATCTATAAATAAGAGAGCCCGGTGTAGAAATAAACTATCAAAGAAATTTTTAGCATCAATTGACGACTGAGGTTGGGTTTCTTTTGATCATTAGAGTAGATTTTTATTATTTTATAGATTAGATATCAGAGGTTTCTCAAGAGCAATTGACGACTGCTATTGGGTGCTGAAAATTAGTTTGAACCTTTTTTCAAAATCCTTTCCTCCCCCCTTCTCTAAACCAAAACGGAACCTCCTCCTAGGGTTCCTTTGAATTAATATGAACCTTGTTTCATTGCCGGCGTCCACTCTCGCCGATCAAACATACGTTCTATGTCGGATCAAGGATCTATTTTCTTGAAGGTAATCATTGTTTAACCTCATTTCCTTTGATTCCTCTTGAATTATTTGTAATGTGGTTTAGGATTGTTGCATTTTTAGATGATGAACGAATGATGTTTTTTGTAAGTGTGATTATTTATGACCCATTTGAATTCATTCCATGTGGATTGGTTGTGATGATTTTGAATGATGCCCTATTTCCCTTTTTCATTGGATTTTCTGGAGCCATTTTACTAATATGATTAGGGCCCTCTTTTTTCTTTGAATCTAGATGATTTTCTGTGTTACATCTAATTTTTTTTTAAACTTGTTCTTTTCTTTTCTTTCTTTTTTTTGAAACTTTTGCTCTTCTCTGTTTTGTTTATGTATGTATATATATATATATATATATATATATATATATATATATATATATATATATATTATTTTATTTTTTTTGAAACTTTTTCTTTTCTTTTCTTTCTCTCTTATTTTTTTTTAACTTTTTCTCTTCTCTTTTTTTTTGTTTATGTATGTATATGTATATATATTATTTTTTTTTATAATTTTTCTTCTTTTCTTGAAACTTTCTTTCTCTCTTTTGTTTTTGTTTATGTATGTATGTATATATATATATATATATATATTTTTTTTTTTTTTTTGTTTTTTTTTTTTTGAAACTTTTTCTTCTGTTGTTGAAACTTTTTCTCCTCTTTTTGAAACTTTCTCTTTTTTTTTTTTATGTGCATGTTTATATATACGTTGTGGTTTTTTTTTTTTTGAAATGTGGGGGGCTTGGGACTCTCCCCCCCCCCCCCTTTTTGATGTATTTATTTAAAAATGACGATGAATATGATTGATGGAAAATGAAAGAGGGCATACTTACCTTCTTCTGGCTCGTTGCTACTGACATGTCTTGATATTGTTGCTTGTGTCTCCCTCAGAATATTTAGTGAGGAGGAGCAAGGGCAAGAGGAGGGGCCTGAGGTGGTCTATGGTCCCTGGGGGGAGTAGTTTTTCGCAGTGTAGCACTCTTCCCATTTTTCGTACGAGATGCAGGGTGAGGCAGGTACCGGTCTACTTAATCAACAACACATCCATATCTCGAACCTTGGGATTGCTGGCAAGGTAATGAAACAAGTTTTATTTTTTCACTTTGTCTTTTCTTTGTGCGAGCTTGCTTTATCTTCAGGATCTGATACTTCTTTATCTTGATGCAGGCCTTGCCATCGATTACGTTCTATGGGGGTTGGTTCGAGCTCTGGCGCCTTTACCTCTACCTTCCTCCAGTTGTGAAGTTTCTCCTTACCCAGGCCAGTTTCGGGGATTTCCTTTCGTGTCCTCCCATGGGGGGCGACTCAGCCTATCTGAAGGCCTTACTTGAACGATTTCGGCCTGAGACCATGACTTTCCACATGTCGATAGCCGAGATGACCATCACCCCGGTTGATTGATCGATGATTACGGAGATTAGGATAGGGGGCACATCGGTGACTGGCCTTTGTGTACCAAGTTGGGACGAGGTGGTTCAATTGATCGGGGATTACCCCTCTTCCCAGAATATGCTTGGCGCTAATGTTAAGTTATCATGGCTGGCCAATTTGTATAGTGAGAATGAATTGGTGGATCTGGGCCAGCCGGATGCGGATATCCCTATTGAGCTTAGGCGTGCCTTGATGTTATCTCGCATCTCACTCCTTTTCCTTCTAGGCAAGGCTCTTTTTGCCAATGCCAGTGGAGGCTGGGTTTCATTGTCCTTTTTTAGTATCATGGGAAATTGGGACAATGTGCACCGATACGACTGGGGTGGGGCTGAATACGTCGTGTTGATGTCTGGCCTGGCTCAAGCCTCAATTGGGGACCTAAGTTCTATTGTCGATTTCTAGCATGCGATTGAGGTAACCCCTGACTCTCTCACTTCCCTTGGTTTATTGGCCAGTCATTCATCCTACCTTTGACACATCTTTTATGTTTACTGCTCTCTTCAGATCTGGGGGTACTTGCACTTTCAGCCTGGTCGCCCTCTCCTCTTCTCCGATGTTTACACATATCCGCTCATGAGCAACTGGAATAAGAATCGCCGCAGGGATGTCAGAATGAAGCATTTAGAGCTGGGCTTGAGGTCCAAATTTGATTTGCTGATCCCAGAGTAGGTATGGATACTTTCTTCATCTCTCCATCTTTTTCGAGGTTTGATGGAGTCTATTGACTGATAGGATTCTCTTTACCATTGTAGATCATCTTTGACCCGTACATTGGTTCTCCCTTCTAGGACCGAGCCACTGTTGGTCCATCCCGCCTTTTTGTTGATCGCCGTGTCATTTTCTTTTACGGGGCCTGGGATAGGGCATATTACCTGGGGGAGAGAGTGGTACATTAGTACCGAGATCATTTTGCTGTGCTGCGGGCTCCTCCTATGGACATTATGTCTCCTGAGGGTATTATTGAGGAGCTCTCCGCCGGATTCCTCCATCATGGGGTTCCTATTGATGATCTTCTCGTGCCTGGGGGATACCCGATGTGGTATGAGTCCCTGCCCTATCTGTCCCTCCTTTTGAGTTTCGTACCTTGCACCAATTTTTTAGCCTTCAGCGGTCCGCGATCTCAGGTAGTTCTCCTTTTTCTTTAGGGAAGTTTCTAATGGTTCTGATTCAATTTTGTCTCCACTAACTAGAACCTTGCTTCTTTCCATAGTTCGGCGGGGGAGATGATTCTGACGATGATGATGAGGCAGAGGTAGGTTCCACTGAGGCTACGAGTGCTGGTCCTTCAGGCCCCTCTGGCACGGGTGCTTCTGGTAGTTCGACTGCTGAGGTTCAAGGGACCTTCAGACGCCTTAATGATGCCTTTCTTTCGAGTTTATGCATTGATGTCACCGAGCGGGCCCACCTATCTGCTAAAGCGGTCCAGATCCCCCCACCTAAATTGATCTCAGGGGTAAGTTTTCTTTCTCGTACACTTCCTTTTCAGAGAAATGCCTGTTTTTATGCTTATGGCCCCTGTAGTTGATATCACTTTTGTGTAGAACTATGAGTCGGCTATGACTCAAGCCAAGTATTATCACAATATCACCGGTCTTCGAGATGTAGAAATGGTAAGAGCTTTATTGACCGGCTCTGACTTTTTGGTTTGCTGCTCTTACTTTTTCTCAAACTGATCTCCTAGTATGATGCTTGTAGCGCGCTCGTGAGAAGGAGTCTCAATCATTGCTCAGGAGGCTATCGCAGGCGTGGTCTCGGGTGGGGGAGGTTCAGACATACCATAGTACCTCATGCCGTCGCAAGAAATCCAAGGGTGCTAATAGGGATTAGGCCTGCTCTGATTTGATTAGACTTTTTAGACTCTTGGGACATATATTTTTTGGTTTTGGAAACATGGAATGGATGATATGACACTATGTTTTGAATGGTTTTCCATTTTTCAGAATGAATGTTAGTGCCCTCTTTTTGATTGCATGTTCTATCCCCCTTTTGCTTGCTGTAGTATACTAGATTATTTATAGGATGAGCTCGGTTTTTTTTTTCTCAAGCCATACCTTGGTTAATTCCGGCCAAGACTTTAACCTCTATGCGAACTGTTACTGAAAGAAGAAAGTTATACGACGGTTAGATGTTAACTCCTTGTATCCCAGCATGTGGTCTGTGATGCTTTAAAAATAAATCGTAGGAAATACAGGTGGGCTGGCTAGGGGGCCAGCAAAAAGGACATCCCCTACCCTCTCTTTTTCTCTTTGGGTGGCAGTAATGGTCTGGCGTGTGTAATATACATGCTAGGCAACTCTTGGGGGAGAATTGGCTTGGCGTGTGCAATACACACTCCAGGAAAATTCTGTAGGTAAATGGCTTGGCGTGTATAATATACACGCCAAGTAATTTCTGGGGAATGTGGGGCCTTTAAGCCCGAGAATGCACTCATTTCTCCCTCTTTTATTTTAAACCTGGTATTTTTTGCTGCCATTTTTCCTTTTTCTTGCCCAAGGGTGGATCCATCATCCTACATTGAATTGTATCTCGGGAACATCTTTGTATGACAATGGACCCGCTTTCCGACCTCGCCTCTTGTGGGGGATCCGGGACAACTATACTTCCCTCTTGGGCGTGGGGCCCAATTTTCTAAAGAAGTGGCTTGAGAGTTTGAATGAGAGCTAACTCGCGGGTTTGAATCAGCTGGGATTGGCCTGTCTCTTATATTTCCCAGGAGTTCCTTCACTTTGGGATTTCATTTATGCAATGGCTTCATTTTGGGAAGTTGACACTCATGTCTTCCATTTTGGGAACCATGAGTTAACTCCTACTCTTGCGGAGCTCTACAATCTCTCGGGTTTGAAGCTACATAGAGACCTTGCTAGAGTATTGCCGAAACCGGGTTATGCTAAAGCCGTTCACACGACTTTGGGTTTGAAAAAAACCGATTATGAGAAAAGTCTCATTGGTGGGCCCAACATGTGTTCGGTGAAATTCCTGAGAGGACTTTTTGGAGAGGAAAGCATGCGAAAATTGCCTATCAAAATCTCTAATAATGTGAAGGCCTTTGCCCTTTGCCTTTTCTCCGAGGTTCTTTTCTACACTGGGGGAGAGAGTTTCTCGCTTGCACTCTGCGACATCTTGGCGGAATTAGAAGGAGGTCGTTCTGTGATGCATATGGTGCTTGCAGAGCTTTATCGCTGCCTTGATGCCTTCACTCTAGGAAAGGTGGAGGGCCTTCGGGGATGTCCCATCTTGCTCCAAATTTTGCTCGGGGAGCATCTTGCTATCTTGGGACCTGCGCCTCGCTTCTATGTTGTTCGTGGTGAGGTGGCCCGTTGCTTTTTGGGTAGTGCCACATGCTTCCATGGGGGGATATACAAGGGTTGAAGCTTTGGCTGACTAAAGCTGAGTTGGTGTGGAGACTTCCTTGGTTGGACAGGGCTTTTCTGGTAATTCAATCTAGGGATTGCAAGGGCATCAGCCTTATTGGTTTGACAGGCAGCACTTACTATTTCCCATTTCGAGTGCTGCGCCAGTTTGGTTACTTTTAGCAAGTGCCCTATGCGGCTACACCACCCTTATGCGACTTGATTTTTTCTCGGGGATCCCTTGGAGACTTGGATAGGATAGCTGCTCTTTGGGAAATGTGTCAGTCGATGCATATGTCTGATTTAGAGTGGGGGAATTTGGTTTTAACCTCTCAAGAGTATGAGGCTTGGCTACTGTCTGAGAGGCCCTCTGCTTGTCACTTGGATAAGCCCGAGTGTAGAGATGTTGAGGGGCCTTGGCCAAAGAAGGAGTCAATGCTTTGATCCCGTATTGAGCTGCTGGTGGATGAGCAAGGAGTTCTGCATGATCATTTAAAGAAAAAAAAATGTTAGATTAGAGGCGGCAGAAGTCAGAGCTAATGTAGCTGAGTGTGAGGTCCTTCGTCTGGAAGGAGCCTTGAGTGACGCTCTAGGTGCTACCGATGCCTTTAGGAAATAGTATAGGAGTCTTCATGGCCGCTGGATGACAGAGCGGAATGTTCGGGAGGACACTTTATGTGCAGTGATCCGTGCCCTAAAGCGCAAGTTGGGTCGTTGATTCCATCTTGCACATATCTTTTTGCATAGATCAGATTACCACATGAATGGGCATAAGAACCCATGCTAGATATAATTTTTTTTGGGTATATATATTTTCTTTATGTTTTTATTTTTTTTCTTTTGCTCTTTGAAAAAAAGGTACGCAAGGCATCATACATGTTATTTTTTGAGATGTGGTGTGAGCATAGTGCAAATATGTTAATGGAAAAGGGAAATCTATTATCTTGCATAAATTTTATCTTTCCGCTATTTTTGTAAAAGGGGAAACTGGGGTACTGTGCTAGTCATTCCTTTGGAGATGTGGCAAACACAGTGTCGGCCTAAAATGGAAAAGGAAAATTTATTATCTTTTGCAAAGGAGGTCTTTTTGGTCATCAAACCAATCATCCCAGAGTGTGGAGCACACTATACCGACCTGAAAATGAAAAAGGAAAATTTATTATCTTTTGCAAATGTGAACTTTCCGCTCATCAAACCAATCATCCCGGAGTGATGGGCGCATAGTGCCGGCCTGAAAATGAAAAAGAAAAATTTATTATCTTTTACAAAAAAAAGTTCTTTGATGCCTTAAGCTTGAGGGGAAGTAGCGGGAGCAAATTTGAGCATAGTCGAAACCGCCCAAGGTTGGACCTGGGTGAGGTTCAGAATGCCCATCCCCTTGGATCGAATCAACCTTTTATCCTTGCCTCGGGTCATGCGGTTGACGATACGACCGTGATGATATGCTTAGCCAAGACTTGATATGAGTAAACATGAGCGGCCCAGGAGGATCGGGTCGTAACCAAGGGAGTAAGTGATGGCTTTCTCCCTTTCCTTTTTTTTTCCCTGTTTTCTTTTACAACATTTTTTGCTCACACGCCCAAGACGGGTTTTCGCCGTGCCCGTTGTTTCCCTTTTTTTTACCCGTAGCACCCTTTCAGGTTTTCACTATGTCCATAGGTATGCATTTTTACCCCTTTTCAAATTTTTACCTGGTCCACACAAGCTTGCTGTTTTTACCCCATGGTGCCCTTTTGGGTTTTCACCACGTTTGTTTTCCTTTGAGCTTGTATTTTTTCTCATTTCTTTTCTTTTATTTCATCGAAGGACACAAAATGGATGCTGATTTCATCATAGCCGGCTGGATGGAAGTCTTTTGTCGCCTCTCAGCTTGGCTTGTGTTGACTCAATAGATATTGTGATTGCTTGTGGGCCTTAAAGAGGGCTTTTTCTCGGAATGTATCATGGACATGAGATAGGTTAGGAATTTTTAAGGTATTCTGGGGTTAAAAGGTTTCCTTGAATGGGTTCCAGCTACCATAATACACTCTTCCTCAGGGGATTTTGACTGTAAATGTCCCACTTTTTCTTTTCTAGTTTTTTGTTCTTTTTGCTTTTTTTTAGACATCCTCTTTTTGGGATTTTGCTTTTCTGATTTTTTTTTTATTTGATGCTAACTGTTTTTATCCTCTTTTTGTTTTTGTTTGGTATATACACTTTTTCCGTCTTCTTTTCTGGGGAGGGGTTTATGAAAGGAAGTCCAATGGCTCAATGGGTGTAGCAAAGGGTATGATCATTCAGGGACACTTTTTGGTTACATGGCTTTGAAATAATGGCCTCTTTTTTAAAGTATCCTAAAGCAGTCATGTATCCATTTTTATCAGTACTTATCTTGTTGTGGGAGACAGAGGAATAGAATCGTCGGACATATCTAGCATTGATGGGTTCAGAAAAGTGATCTCCGTCCATGGTGGCGAGGCAGAGCGCGTATCCAGGGAGCACTTCTCGGATGACGTAAGGTCCGTCCTAGTTGGGCTTGAATTTCCCTCTAGGATTAGTGTGGAGAGACGGGAAGATTTTCTTGAGTACAGTATCACCCACTTTCATATCTCGACCGCGAACACATTTGTTGTTAGCATGTGCGATTCGACCTTGGTAAACATGGGTGTAACACAAGGCCAAGAGCCTTTTATCATCTAGCAGGTTCAGCTGCTCAAAGTGGGACCTCTCCTTTTCGACCTCTGGTAGACCTAACTCAATGAGAATGCGGAGGGAGGGTACCTCAACTTTAACTAGTAACACAACCTCAGTTCCATACACAAGGAAGAATAGTGTTGCCCCTGTAGCGGTACAGATCAACATTCGGTAGGCCCATAGTGCAAAGGGTAGCATTTCGCTCTAATCTAATAAGTGACAACCATATTCCCAAGGATGCAGATGATTGTTTTATTAGCAGCTTCTGCGGCACCATTGGTTTACGACCGATATGGTGACGAGCGATGATGTTTGATTTTATATTACCCGTGAAAGGCTCTGATACCCTTGTTTGCAAAGTTGGTGCCATTATCCATGATGATGTCTTTGGGTACACCGAATCGACAAGATATTGTTCTTGATAAACTTTTCGACATGGTTGGCTGTGATGTTTGTATAGGATGCTGCCTTTACCCATTTGGTGAAGTATTTAATGTCGACGAGGAATAACTGATGCCCGTTCGAAGCTTTTAGATTGACTTTTTCGATGATGTCCTTGTCCCAAGTGGTGAATGGCCAATGAGTGGTCATGCTGTATAGATCTATGGCTGGAGCATGTATCAAACTGGAGTGTTCTTGGCATTTGTAGCACTTCTGAACGTGCTTGTAACAGTCAGCTTCCATGATAGTCTAGAAATATCCTTGCCGTAGAATCTTTTTAGCGAGCATGTGTCCATTGACGTGAGCCTCGCATACTCCCTCATGGATCTCTTTTATAATGTTGGCTGCCTCACCCTCAGTTAAACATCAGAGAAGGATATTATTATATGACCACTTGTAGAGGCACTCACCACAAATGACGTAATTGGCCGCTAAACGTTGGATGGTCCGCCTATTCGTCTTGGATGTACCTTCAGGGAAAGTTTGAATTTTGAGAAAGTTCTTGATGTCTGAGAACCATGGAGGCTCATTATCAAACTTTAGGGGTTCCTCAATATGGAGGCAGAAGGCCGGCTAATTCCTTTGTTCAATCATGATCGGCTTCATCTCGACACCATATGGAATTTCGACCATCGATGCCAATGTTGCTTAGTGCATCAGCAAATCGATTTCTCGCTCGTGGGACATAAGAGAACGTAATATCATCAAAGCATGCTATCAGATCTTCGAGGTACTCATGGTATGGGATCAACTTCTCATCCTTTGTCTTCCAATCTCTGTTTGTCTGGCATATGATCAATTGTGAGTTGCCAAACACCCTGAGATGAGTTACTTTCAAGTCAAGTGTTGCTTGTAGGCTAGCTGTGCAGACTTCATACTCAGCCATGTTGTTTGTGCATGGGAAGGTGAGCTTGATGAACACTGGTACGTGAGACCCCTTTGGTGAAATCAAAATAGCTCTGACTCCTTGACCCTTGACATTTGTTGCCCCGTCAAAGTGCATTACCCAGGATTCCTCTGTCTCTGTCATATCATCCTCTGTCATGAACAAAATGTCCTCATCTGGGAATTCAGTTCTCAAAGGCTCGTAGTCAGGTAAAGAATTTTCGGCAAGATGATTAGCAAGTGCTTGCCCCTTGATCGACTTCTGTGTGACATATGTGATATCAAATTTAGATAGGAGAAGTTGCTAGTGTACAGTTCGGCCAGTGAGAGCCGACTTTTTGAATAGATACTTCAATGGATAGTAAGTAGTGGCAGAGCCTCTGGGTAGCCCATATGAGAGTCAGGCATGTTTTCTCCAGATGAGAATAGCATGTCTCGTAATCGGTGAATTTCTTGCTTAAGTAATAAATGACATGCTCTCTTCTTCCTTTTTCATCATGTTGCCCTAGGACACATCCCATCCAAACTTTTGTTGTGGAGAGATACATTAAGAGTGGTCTCCCGGGTTCGGGCGGCACCAATAATAGTGGGCTAAAGTGGTAACCTTTAATTTTATCAAATGCTGCCTGACAGTCATCATTCCATTTGACTGGCGAATCTTTCCTTAGTAACTTGAAGATCGACGTGCAAATAGGAGTTAGTTGTGCAATGAATCGACTGATGTACTGTATTTTTCCCAAGAAGCCTTTGACTTCTTTCTTGGTAGATGGCAGTGGGATTTTGACGATGGCTTTTACCTTGATTGGGTCAACCTCGATGCCTCTCCTACTGACGATGAAGCCTAGTAACTTTCCTGACATAGCACCAAACGCACATTTCTGAGGGTTCAGGCACAACCTGTATTTTCTTAGCCTCTCAAATAGCTTTTGGAGATTTATCAGATGGTTACCTCTTTTCGGTGATTTAGTGATCATGTCGTCAACGTACACCTCAATTTATCAGTGCATCATGTCATGGAAGAGTGTTGTCATCGCTCTCTGATATGTTGCCCTAACATTTTTCAGTCCAAAAGGCATGACTCAATAGCTAAAAGTTTCCCATGGAGTGATGAACATTTCTCGTGGTCAACTTCTGCCATCTTTATCTGATTATACCCAGAGAATCTGTCCGTAAATGAGAGCATCTCATGCTTAGCAGTGTTATCGACCAATATGTCGATATGTGGCAACGGAAAGTCATCTTTCGGGCTTGCTTTATTCAGGTTTCTAAAATCAATGCACGTGCAAACCTTTCCATCCTTCTTCGGTACTGGGACGATGTTGGCTAGCCATTGTGGGTACTTAGAGACCATGAGAAACTTTGCATCGTACTGCTTGATGATCTCATCCTTTACTTTTAGCATCCACTCGGGTCGGAGGCGTCTCAACTTTTGCCTGATGGGCTTAACGTCTCGATATAGCGGCAACTCATGCTCGACCAAATCGGTATCCAAGCTAGGCATATCCTCATACGACCATGCGAAGACGTATTGGTATGGTTGAAGGAAATCAATCATGCTGCTTCTTTCCTCGGGAGATAGCGACGTTTTGATGTTGGTGATTCTAGGGACCTCCTTTGTACCCAGGTTGACATCCTCTGTTTCTTCAATAATAGGGGTAGGGCCATGCTCAAAGTCGGCAAACCGTTCAAGGAGTTCATCAGGGAGCTCCTCAGTAGGGATTTCCTTGTCTAGACTCGTGATTCCTACCTCTTCTTGTATTTCTATAGGAAAGGGGTCGACTCCATGTGGGATGGGATTTTTGATTAATGCATCTTTTTTCTTGATTTTATCGAGAATTTTAAAAGACAATATTTTTAGATTTTGTATTTTTTCTATGTTTTTAGTATTTTTCTTTTCTTCAGAAATTGGGCCTTCGCAGCGTGGGTCTCTGTACATACATGGTATTACCTACCAACGACTAATCTCACTTTTTATAGGTTCTTTTTTTTTTTAGGAAGCGGGTGCCAAATTTTAGGCCACCTGTCGCTTCCAGAGTTTGGGGCGTAGTCACCCAATTTCTTACTTGTGATGTCGCATCTTTACTTGGTCTGATGGAGGAGGCTGATTGAGATGGCTTTTGGGATTCAGCCTCCATCATGCTTATCATGGGCCCGTCCAGGACCTGGTTCTTGAACGTCAACAAGGTCCTGTGGTGGTTTAGTACAGGGGGATAATGTGTGGGTACGAAAGACTCTTCCTCAAAAAGGGACAGAGCAGCTAGGTCTATTTCCAGGTTGGGAGAAATAATTTGGGGATTGGTGTGGTGGACAGGGGCTACTGGCTTGTCGGGGGGTTAATTATGTTGCCCCATTATGATCAATCTTCACAATCCCCGCACACATGAAGGTATTCCGGATGTGGTCTAGGACAGGGTTTCTCTTCTAGGTTTATTCCCTTGGCTCTAGTAGCGGCAATTGTTTGAGCCTTTTCCTTAGCCTCTCAGACATCTTGTTCAGTGGGCTTGTAGCCTAACCCAAATCTGACTTGCTGCCCACTCTTGGCCTTGACTGGCTCTCTCATGCCTTGTAACCGGGGTCCTAACCCCTTTCCTTTTTTATAGCCCAATTTTTGGAGCATGGCTACGACCGCGACCATTTCACCACCGGTCTTCAAAGTGATCCTCTCGAGGGGCTCAGGGATTACCGTCGAAACATCATAGTAAAAGCTATGAAGGTCTATATCTTCGGTCGTGTACGACACATCCAACACCTTGGGATTCTCGATGTTGTGGGTAGCTATTTCTCTTTCCTCCTGCCCCTTACCTAGAATGGTGACGATTTTCTGCTCTGACATAAATCTAAGCTTTTGGTGTAGGGTTGAAGGTATTGCCCCTACTACATGTAGCTCGGGGTACCCTAATAGCAAATTAAATGTAGACTTGATGTCCATAACTTGGAAGGGTATGGAAAAGTTCATTGGCCTGATGACGAGCTCAAGGTTGACTTCTCAAATTATCTCTATTCTCGTGTTATCAAATCCTTTGGCACTTGTTCTTGCTGGCCTTAACGTGGAAGGATCTACCCCTATCTTGGTAGTGGTTCTCAGAGGGCATACATTCAAGACTGATCCATTGTCTATTAATACTAATGTAATCACTAGGTTCCCAACTTCTATAGTGATATTGAGGGGTTTGGAGTGATTATTTCCTTCATCTGGCAAATCAGTATCTGAAAAGATATTACATTGGGAGCCAAAACCTGCCCAATTATTTATCTCACTTCGTCTGGGGTTACTTAGATAGACACATGTGCATCTTTTAATGCTCCCATTATACCTTAGAAATAGAGCGGAGATGTCATTAATATATCCTAGATGCTGATATTGGCTAGCATTCTCCTCAGTTGCATTTCCAGTATGTGCTCTTTGCTCATTTTTTTGAAGGGGTTTATCGCAGTAGTATCCTTCTTCCCCTCTGGTCGAGCTGGTGCTGATACTGGTGCATCTAGCTACTTGGAGATCCTTCCTGACCTGGTGACGAAATCAACTGCCTCCTCCCTGCTGCTGTCGACATTGATATCTATTTGATCATAACTGAGCGGGACTGGATGGGGATCGTAGGTTAGTCCCGAGATCTGCAATGGGGTGAAAGTAGGTGTCTGTACTGATGGATTAGAGTGGGCGGGGATCTGTTAAGTGTTAACAAATATCATTTTTCACCTCTTAACCTAGCCTTTACTATTCCTTGTAGCCATCTAATAAGTGCATTTTGAGTGGGTTTTGCAGTTAAGAATAACATTGCAGCTTTTAGTACAATTGTCATGCTTTAGAGGCCAAACAGAGAAGTTTTAAAGTAGACTGTGAAGCCCCATTAAAGAACTGAAGAAACACCATGGTGGTACACACCATGGTGACTATTTTGGATGCATGTGTGGGTCTGACAGAGGAGAGGAATGAAGGGTTGAATAGAGGAAGGTGTTGTAGCAGTCTATGCATAGCAGCAATAATGCAGAGAAGAGTTTTGGCGTAGTTGAAAGCAAGCTTGCAAGGCTCTCACGCAGGTTAATTCAAACAGAAAGAAGCCTCGCAAGTATCCCGTGCAGCCCAGTTAGGCAGTGGAATAAGGAGCTCGTGCACATCTCGCGTAGCTCATAAGTGAAAAGAGATTAAAAGAAGACCTCACGAAGTTTTCACGAAGGTCAAAGCTGTAGACAAGTCTCTGCAAGGATCTCGCAAGGTTCAGACAGTTCAAGAGGGCCAGAGGCTCGTGCAGCCAAAGAGGAGAGAGATGCCCCGAAGATTTTTTGCACAGACCTTGTACGCCTCCAAGACAGAGCCAGCCACACGAGATGTTTAGCCCATCCTGGCAATCAACCCTGCACAGCTCAACTTTCATCATCACGATAGCCTAGCAAGACTCAATGTAGACCCGCAAGAGCTTTATGACTTGATCCATCTGGAGCCCCACCTGCGCGAGCTACATTGCTCAATGTAAAAGAGACCTCGCGAAGGTCATTCCACTACAAGAGGCATCACGCGATAGCTTCGCGGGAAGCCAAAATGTTGCACTCATATGTGTGAAGCTCGGGTTCTCACTTCTCATTCCAAGCTTAGGGACTTTTTAGGGATTTTCACATTACTAGGACACACATCCCAAGGCCCTAATCTAATCCCACACACCCTAAGGCATCCAAGGGCTATAAATAAGCCACGTATGTAATATAATTAGGGTTTCCTCCCCTATTGGCCAAGGCATTAGGATTGAGTATAAAAGTTGTACTTAGTTTAGTTTTTATTTTCTTCTTTCCTTCAACCTCAGTCGGCTAAGAGCTCTAGTAGATTAGGGTTAGGGTTGGATCATTTCTTCCATTTTTCTTTTCTTCTTTCTTAGTCCAACACTTGCTGGCTAACTCTCTTGTAAGCATTTGATTGTAAATTAGTTTTGCAATGGGCATTTGTTAGAACTTTGGGAGCTAATTTGGGGTTTGCATTAGCTGTTGCCTTTGAGGGCAAGGATTGTAAGATTCTTTTACAATTTTGTCAGTTTTATTACTTTAATTGGATTTGTAGTCTCTATGTTTTCCTTGCATAGAAATCTATTAGATTTAGACATAGATGCCTATAGGTCTGAGACCCCCATTATTGTTTGAGCTATTTTGCCTTGCAACAATGGTGGCAGCAACAGAGTTACTATTCTGTCTCAGGCGTTTGTGATTGAACCCTCTCCCTTGGATAGTCTATGACCATTTAAGTGGACAGATTATAGCCTTAAGAGGGGTCTAAATCATAGATCTAAGTTGAATTCTTCTTTTCCGTACATGAGCTGGCTAGCCTTGTGAGAGATTGTACAAAATCAAACTGCCCTCTATTTGCAATGCCATCATCAGATCATAGATCTGATTTAGTTTAAGAGATTGCAGACTTGTGAGCTGGATCATTGCAAGTCTTATACAGCAATGATCAGCTGAGTCTAGAGCCCCTTTTGGTCTTTGATTTAAGGTGGTCGCCACCTAATTTTAAGGACTGATTGCTCCTATGGATGCATGTGTTTGTAGCCTTATAAACATAGTATCTGCAATAGTATTCTTGTTTTGATTTAACCCATTGCTAGGAGGAAATCTCTTGGATAGTCTGTGACCATTAAAGTGAACAGGTTATAGCCTTAGGATCAATCCCTTCAAGTGATTGAACCTCCTTTATTGGATAGTCTCTAACCATTTAAGTGGACAGGTTATAGCCTTAGGAGGAGTCTAGATTGCAGGGTTACTTTGGATTCTTTTACCTTATTGATGTGCTGGTAGCCTTCAGAAGGATTCCTGCAGAATCAGCCCTAGATTTGAGTTACATAGCTAATTTACTCATAGCTGCTTACTTCTCATAATTTTATCTTTATTTTCCACACAACCATCATCACCCTTCTTTAAACCCTTTCTATAGTATATGACTGTACTTTGTGTTTTTAGTAGATTAGTTGTGACACTTAAACTCCCATTTTAGGATAGCCAGATCTATAGCCTGATCTGGAGGGCCTACTAAAATAACCCCTGTGTGGTTAATGATCAATCATACCTGTCGGACAAACTTACTTACTCAAAACTTGCTACAACAGCCTTAGATCTTGCAGGACTATGTATTTTAGACTTGCTGTTTTGTGTTTTTCAATCCACCTTTGATTTATTTTTACTAACACATTCTTACCGCTGTTTTTAAATAAAGTTAACAGTAAGCATCTAAAATAAAACCTAATAATTTTTTGGTGTCGTTGCTGGGGATTTTTATCTCTTTGTTGTCTTGAGCCTTTGATTTTTGTTTACTAAATTCATTTGTAGCAGTGCCTTTAATTGAATAAAAGTACTACTGATTTTTGTTGGAATTTTTACAGACTTGGACAGTAGTAGAAGGGAAAAGCTTGAGCTTCAGCTGGAGTTTAGCTAGCTTCTGTTTGCATTTCTTTTACCCTAAAACTCAGTTCCATTTCTGTTGAATTTCCAGACAGTAGTTTAGTTGTAAATTTTGTTGGCAAATTATTTTAGTGTGATGTTAGTGTTTTCTTTACTTGCTATTCTGTGTGGGTATGCTTGGTAGAAGGTCCCTTAATCCTGAATTAGAACCTCTAAATCCTGAGGTAGAAAGGGTCCTTAGACTGAGAAACACCACTCCAGCCCCTGTTATTGAAACTGTGCCGGCTGTGATGGGTGAGAGACAGAGGACACTGAAGGAATATATTACACTTAGGGCATATACATCTCCTTTCTGCATTCAATTTCCTTCAGTTGAGGGAAATTATGAGATTAAGTCCTCCACCATCAACATGCTGCCATCTTTCCATGGGCTCAGTAAGGAAGATCCTTACAAGTACATCAAAGAGTTTTTGGCACTTTGCACCACATTTAACATTGTTGTCTTGGGGCCGGAAGCCACCAAACTTAGGATTGTTCCTTTTTTCCTAAAGGATATAGCCAACACTTCGCTCTTCAGGCTCCTAGACAACACCATACAGACATGGAATGATCTCCAATGCCAATTTCTGGTAAAATTCTTCCCTCTGAATAAAACTAGTTAGATGAGGATGAGCATACTTTCGTTTACTCAATCCTCAACTGAAGATTTTCATGGAGAATGGGAAAGGTTTCAAGAAATGTTAAAACAATGTCTCCACCACCAAATTTCGCAGTGGCAACTTGTACAAGCCTTTTACCAAGGAATTGGTCCCAAAAGTAGGGACATGGTGGATGCCTTTGGTGAGGATAGTTACCTCCACAAGACAGCTAATGAGGCATGAGACTTGTTTGACATTATAAGTGAGAATTCCATGCAGCAGGAGTCACTGTCCCGCAATGACAGTCAGACTCCAGCTAGAATGGTGAAAGAATCCACCTCTAGAGGTGGCATGTATGAGGTCAAGGTGCAGAGTTAATTAGAAAGGAAGGTGGACAACCTAAGCTTAAAATTTGATAAATTGATGAATGTGATGCAGCCCAGATTGGCTGGACAAGTGGAAGAAGCATGTCTGTTATGTCAATCTCTCACACATTCACTTTAAGAATCCCATCAACCAACTAGTTCTCTAATTTGGTTATGGAACATGCCAATGCTGCCGAGGCATATGGGAAGCAACCTGTTGGGTACACTTGGAGAAACCACCCCAATCTGAGGTGGAGACAAGATACATATCAGCAGCCCCAACAGCAGTAGCTTGCAGTACCATACAGACCACAACACCAATTCAACCAGGGATATGCACCTAGGCAGAATTTTCAGTTACCTGCCCCACAGCCAAATCAGTTGGTTATGCCCCCATCACAACCCAGATCCTCTTCTTTTGAAGGGAAAATGTTGGCATTAATATAAAATCTGGGAAACTTAGTACAAACTGTGAACTCTCATGGGCAAAGTATTAAAAAAATAGAGGACCAACTTGGTCAAATCTGTAATGCTTTGAACTAGAAAGAGGAGGATAGATTGGCTAGTCAACCCTTGGCCAACCCTAAAAGACAGTATATGATTGGAGAAGGCTCCTCTACTCATGAGGAGGCTAATGCAATTACTTCCCCGAGGAGTGGCAGGTGGTTGACAATCAAGTGGGCAGGGCAGCTGAGGAGACCTTGGAGAATAAAAAAGAAAATAATGTGAGTGTAGAAGAAGATTTGAATTCATCCCCTACTGTGGAACAGTAGAGACAAAATAGCAGGGCTAACATTGAGCCCCAACATGAAGAAATAAATGAAGAAAAAAGGAAAAAATAAAAATTTGATCATGATGTAGCTAGGCATGCAGCTGAGGTGCCAGCAGTGCCTCAGCTACCATTTCCTCATGCACTTGATGGACCTTCCCCTTTCGACAAAGGGAATGCCCAAATGGAGGAAATGATAAAGACCTTCAGGCAGGTCAAGATAAATTTACCCTTGCTTGATGCTATTAAACAGGTCCCTGCCTATGCTAAATTCTTGAAGGTCCTTTGTACTCAAAAGAGGAAAACAAGAGTCCATTTATCCAAGAAGGTTTTTGTAACTAAAAATGTGAATTCTATGCTTTCAATTGCCACACCTGAAAAGTTGCAAGACCCAGGGGTACCTACTATCCCCTGTGTTATTGGTGACCACATCATTAGTAGGGCTCTTTTAGACCTAGGAGCTAGTGTAAACCTACTGCCATTTACTGTGTATGAGCAACTACGTTTGGGGGAGTTGAAACCAACTCCAATTGTGCTCCAAATGGCTGATAGGTCTAAGAGAAGACCCATGGGTGTTGTTGAGGATGTTTTGGTGGGAGTAGACAAGTTCTACTGCCTTGCTGATTTTTTAGTCTTGAATATGGAACCTTGCAAAAGTAAAACCCCTATTCCTGTGATCTTAGGCAGGCCATTCTTGGCTAGTGCCAATGCCTGCATTCAATGCAAGTCTAGGGGTCATGGAGGTCACCTTCAGGAATATGAAGGTTGAGATAAATGTGTACAATATTGCAAGAAAGCCTCAGCTGGACAATGAAGATTGTTTTGTAGTTGATGCACTAGATGACCTTGTGGAGGAGAATCTATCCCAGCTGTTGGATTGGGATAATATTTTTTCTGATTTGGAGAGTGTATGGACTAAGGTTATAGAGGAGGAGGCCCCACAGTATTGTAATGAAGACAACAACACCTAAGAGTCATCAGTGAGCCTAGTGCTGCATTCTAATTGGAAACTTACATTGTTGCCCCTACCTCAAACCTCCAAAGCACCATTGTTGCCTTCCATTGATAGTCTACCAGATTTGGAGCTAAATCAGCTACCAAATACATTAAAGTATGCCTTTTTGGGACAGAATAACAAACTTCCTGTGATTATCTCTTCCTCTCTCACTAATGAGCAACAAGAGGAATTATTGTGTGTATTGAGGAAGCACAAAAAGGCAATTGGCTGGACAATTGCTGATCTTGGTGGCATTGATCCATCTATGTGTATGCATAAAATACACTTGGAAGAGGGTTCCAAACTCTGAGAGATAGTAAAATCATCAGATGCAGGGGTAATTTACCCTATTTCAAATTTAGAATGGGTGTCACCTATTCAGGTGGTCCCGAAAAAGTCATACATAACAATTATTACTTCAAATTTTAGGGAGTTGATGCCAACCAGGGAGACCACCAGCTAGTGAGTTTGCATAGATTACAGAAAACTCAACTCCAAAATCAAAAAAGACCACTTTCCTCTCCCTTTTATTGATCAAATTCAAGACAAATTTGTAGGAAAAGTATTTTATTGCTTCCTTGATGGATACTCAGGTTATAACTAAGTACCTGTGTATCCTCAAGATCAAGAGAAAATCACATTCACATGTCCCTTTGGCACCTTTGCTTATCGGAGAATGCCTTTTGGACTGTGTAATCCTCCTGCTACATTTTAGAGGTGCATGTATGTAATCTTCTCAGATATGATTGATAAGTTTATGGAAATCTTTATGGATAATTTTTTAGTCTTTGGAGACAGCTTTAGTCAGAGCTTAAGTCACCTCAACCTGGTTTTACAAAGGTGTGAAGAGACCAATTTGGTCTTAAGTTAGAAAAAGAGCCACTTCATGGTAACTCAAGGAATTGTGTTAGGCCAGGTGGTTTCCCACAGAGGTATCGATATTGACAAAGCCAAAGTTGACTTGATCTCACACCTGCCCCCACCAAAACTATCAAAAAAATTAGATCATTTTTAGGACATGCAGGATTTTACAGGAGATTTATTAAGAAATTTAGCAGAATTGCAAAACCACTGTACCACCTACTATGCCAGGATGTGTAATTTGATTTTTCTATTGAGTGCCTTGAGGCCTTTAAGACCTTAAAAAAGTGTCTCACCTCTGCTCCTGTAATCCAAGCCCTAGATTATTCCCTTCCTTTTGAGCTGATATGTGATGCATCAGATTTGGCAATAGGTGTTGTCCTAGGATAGAGAAAAGATAAGCTAGCAATATTAATATACTATTCCAGTAAAACATTAGCAGAGGCTCAACTCAACTATACCACAACTGAGAAGGAGCTGCTAACTATTGTTTTTACTATGGACAAGTTTAGATCCTACTTGCTTGGGTATAAAATTATTGTGTTTACAGATCACTCAGCCCTTAAATACCTATTGGCCAAAAAGGATGCTAAACCTAGGCTGATCAGATGAATCATCCTGCTGCAGGAGTTTGATCTTGAGACCAGAGATAAAAAAGGAGTGGAGAATGTGGTGGCTGACCGCCTATCTAGAATTTTGCTTGAAGAATGTGCTACACCTGTTAGAGATGTGTTCCCTGATGAGCAGTGGTTTGCTATTCAGGGTGTTGTCCCATGATTTGCCTACATTGTAAACTACTTGGTTGCTGGCATGATCCCTTCCCATTGATCTAAAATGGATAAAGACTTGTTCATTTCACAAGTCAAGCATTTTTTCTAGGAGGATCCTTGCCTATTCAAGTACTGTGCAGACCAAATAATCAGGAAGTGTGTCCCTGAGTGTGACTTTCCCAGTATTCTAAGCATGTGCCATGAAAGTGCCTGTGGGGGTCACTTAAGTGAGAACAAAACAACAGCTAAAATTCTGCAATGTGGATTTTATTGGCCTTCCTTATTCAAGGATGCTCATGTACATTGTAAAGCCTGTGTCAAATCTCAAAAGATGGGTAGCTTCTCAAGAAGAAATTCCATGCCATTGTAGCCCATCTTAGTTGTAGAACTGTTTGATATTTGGGACATTGATTTTATAGGCCCTTTCCCTCCTTCTTTTGCTTATACATTTATCTTAGTGGGTTGGACTATGCTTCCAAATGGGTGGAAGCAACTGCCACAAGGACCAATGACCATAAAGTAGTCCTCAAATTTGTGAAGGAAAATATTTTCTCAAGATTTAGAACCCCCAGAGCCATCATCAGTGATGGGGCAACCACTTCTGTAATAGGCACTTTGAGAGCTTGTTCAAGAAGTACTTTGTTACACATAGGATTGCTACACCTTACCACCCACAGACCAGTTGGGAGGTAGAGATTTCTAACAGGGAAATCAAACATATCCTAGAGAAAATAGTGAGGACAGATAGGAAGGATTGGGCTGGGCTGTTAAGACTTTTGATGCACAGTAGGCTTATAGGACTGCCTATAAGACCCCAATAGGAATGTCCCCTTTTAGACTGGTATATGGAAAGGCTTGCGATCTGCAGTAGAGTTAGAGCACAGGGCCTTTTCAGCCATTAAAACATTGAATATGGATCTAACTGCTGCTGGTGTTCACAAGAAGCTGCAACTATTAGAGCCGGAGGAGCTGAGATTAGATGCTTATACCAACTCAAAGATCTACAAGGAAAAAGCTAAGGCATTCTTTGACAAGGGCCTGCTGAGAAGAGACTTTGAGCATGGTGCAAAGGTATGGCTGTTTAACTCCAGGCTCAAATTGTTCCCAAGGAAATTGAGAACCAGATGGGATGGTCCTTATACTGTGATTCATGCATCCTCATCTGGGGCTATGGATATCATGGATCTTAAGTACGGAAAAATCATGAAAGTGAATGGGCAAAGGCTTAAGCCTTGTGTTGAAAAATCTGTAGAGCCACTTTCCACCATTCACCTTTAAGAGCTTCCCACTGCTAACTAATCCACAGTCTTGTAACATGTGTAACAAACCTGTTTTGCTTATGTTTGATGTGTGTGCAATTTTAATTTCTGTCATATACTATGTGTTTCATTTGATTTTGGTGTGCTGTTTTAGTTTTGTGTCTGTTTAGAGTATTTTGGGAATCTGAATCTATGTATGTTGAGCATACTTATTCTGTGGTTTATACATGAAATGTATGAGTTGGGTTGAATGTGCATTTAAACTATTAGGCATTACCTTGCATCAATTGTGATTTGGTTTTATTGGTTGCTAGCATAGGTCCTTTGATGATCTGTGTGCATATAACCTTAATTTGTGTGCATAAACCACGAGAGCTAAAATGCCATGGGTCTAGGAATTTTTAGAAGAGATAGAGCTGCGACAGACCCACCAGGGACTGATGCAGCAGTGAAAATGAGAATGAGATAGAATTGAGTAGAGCCTCGTGAGGCCCTATTTTAACTAAAAAGGCCTGTCGTGAGGATACATATGTATTGCACGAGCAGTATTGTAAACTGCACTGAGCTGCGTGACAAGTGAATAGCATGCATTCTACCTCGCGAAGCTCAGTTCTCCCAATCTCACCTTCGCGACTACCTGGCGAGAGCTTCGCGAGGCATGGGTTTCACCCATTTATACTTTGCGACTGAGTCTTTTTCATTGCTTCTACCTCTCTGCCCTAACTTCTAGTGCGCACCTCCGATCTCTCCTTTCCCTTCTTTCTCCTTTACTGCCCATTCTACTCAAGCACATTCACTATGCTCTTACCATTTTGCTCCACGTCAGCTTCCGATCAATTTACACTTGGTGTGGCGTGATTTGATCCACTGTGCAGCATTTAAACTGAAACCCTAGCTATTTCAGGGTAAGTGTTCTTAGTCTCTCATTTTACTTAATTGGTTTGTTGTTGCCTAAGATTAAGTTATTGATTGGGGAGGATTTTATGTAGAAAACCTTCACTGGAGTGTGAACTACTCAGATTTGTGTGTTTCAAGACCAAAAATTTAGGAGTCTGTGTAAAATGGCTAAGAAATCCTAATTCATAGAAAGTCTAGCAACCTTGGTGAACCCTCCCTCAATTGACCAACCCGTGGCCACAAGAAAGTCTATGAGGATTGCAGAGGCATCCATTCTGGAGGCCATTGAGTCTACTGCTACCTCTGTTGTCCCTGTTCCTAAGAAAAAATCAGCACCTAAGAAGAGGGCTAGAGACCACCCCCCTGTTTACTCAAGCCCTAAGAAATCTAGGAAAATGTAAAAGAAAGGCAAGGAGGTTGTCCCAGAGACCAACCCACTGACAACTCCTTCTGATTTTGTGGCTGCCATTAAAATGGAGCCTGAGACTACCTTTGGTAAGGTATTTTTTGAGGAAGAACCCTTGGCTGCTGCATCCATAGAATTCCTAACCAAGGCCTCCCTATTACCCTTGCTCAGGCCCCCATTGTAGTTAGTCTTTTCTAGGCTAGTGGAGCTGCTCTATCAGAACATCAGGGTTAAGACAAGTGATGATGGAAACCCTGTGCTACTGAGCTTGATAGATGACTTTGAAATGCTGGTAAATCCAGCTGGGATAGCATCAATCCTAGGTATGCCAGCCACCTACAACCCTGAGTGCGGCTTGGGAGCACCTCTGACTGCCACCATTCCAGAGATAGCAAAGGAGATTACAGGAGGGATTACAACATCAGGGGTGTCTATAAGAAAAAGAGACTTGGATCCAAGCCTACTGTTTATGGATGGAGTGTTGAGAAAAAATATTTTCTGCTCTAGGCACCAGCAAGAGAGAAGGGCACCCATAGCTGATGCCCTTTATTCCTTCTCCTTGGGGCATTACATTAATCTACCCAAATCATATTTGAGGAGATGAATGACATACATGAGAAAGTAGAGAAAAAGCAGAAGCCTCATTCCCTGCCTTATTGCAAACTAATCATTGTTCTACTGAAGCAAGGGGGCTACCAATTCCAGATGGAGGAGACAGTGACCTTATCCCCTATTAAATGTGGGAAGACACAATGGGGAATTAGCATGACCATGATAGAAAATAAGAAGAAAGAGAAGAGGGCAGCAACACCACATTTCAGGAAGTAGCAGTTGCTAGTTCAGTAACTTTAGCAGTCACCTCTGCTGCCACTTCTGTTGATACATCTGCTGCAGTCACCCCTGCAATCACTCCTGCTGCCACAATAGCAGCCAGCACTACAGCCACCCCTATCTTACCTTCCATCCCTACCTCACCTATTACCTCACCCACACCCTCCACATTTACTTCCATTCCCATTCTAGCTCCTGTCTCACACCCACTCCCAGATTCTACACCCACAACCACCATACCAACACAACCCCCTCCACAGTGTTTACCTGCTCCTATACCTAGCTCTTTATCCACCATGCCTTCTTCACAACCTTCCACTATCATATCATCCATCCTTGAGCCAGCCTCCACCACTAAACCCATTTTTCCATTTACCCTACCAACCCTAGCCATTAAAAAGAAATATACCAAGTGACCCCAATCCAAGACAACCACTACAACCACAACCAACCAACCCATTGAAACTATCCCAATCTCCCAGCCTATTCCAATCTCAGAAACATACTCCATACAAGACCCCATACCTATTGTGTTACATCCATCCTCACCAGCACCACCCTCTCCATTCCACTATGATGCCAGTGAACCTTTGTTCACTGACATCCCCCACATTCCTATAACAGATCAGCTCCATCCCTTTGACACATCTGCACCCATTGACCAACCTAACCCCATCCAACATACCACATTTGTACCATTTGACCATTCCCATGACCACCACCAATTCTCTACTGAGGAGTACTCTACCATAATGGACTCCATTCTGGGAGAGATTAGGTATGAGTTTACTCCTCTACCTGATTCACCTCATCTAACCCAATTTACCCCAATCCCTACTTCACCTCAACTCTCTATCTTCCACCATGCACCTAATTCACCTTTTCAACCTATCCAAACAATAGTCCCTATTATCCCTGACTCCCTACCCCAAATACTTATCCTACTCACTGCCCTACAAACCCAACTCCTAACCAACACCCAAAACCAAGCCACCATTCATACCAGCCTGCAAAGCATCCAAGCCACTTTTTTAACATTAGCCCCCAATCCCAAGCGCCACTTATCCCTACACCTACCCATATACCTACACCACCCCCATCTCCCCAACCCTTAACCTTAGCAACAACTTCATTTTCTGCTATACAAACTAAAACAGAATCAGACCATGAAGGCCCTCAACCTACCTTCACCTTTGTAGCCACCCAAACAGACCCACCAACACCCACCACCTCTGCTTACACCCAAACTGACCCAATGGAGATAGACCTACCCACTTTGCCTACCCTATCCTCTACCCATACCCAAACTGACCCCCAAGAGGAGGAACTGACATCCCCCATTCCCCTTCCTTCATTACTCCCATCATCTTCATCCACACCATCCTATTCTCTGGCTGACCCTGCTCCTTTTGCCGATAATACCATGTTACCTGCTGTTGGGCCATTTACCTTGTGCACAAAAAGGGGTTTAAAATCAGACAATTATAAAATCTATGGATTGCACACACACCAAGACAAACAGACTCACAGACCTACAAGTATTAGGGGCTATTGTAGTAAGGTTTAAAATGGGTAAGTAAGGGCATGTCCACAGGGAAATGTGGTCTAACTTTCAGTAAATCTCCAGATCCATAATGGATCCGGCACTCTATTCTAATCTAAGAAAGAGGAGAGGTTTTGGGGTTTTATTACTTTAACTACAAACTACAGAATTAAGTGCTACTGATCCAGATCTATTCCAACACAGAGGTAAGAGGAGATATAGAAGAGATGAAAAATCAAAGGATGAGAACAACAACTAGGGGTATTGGTTTCTCACTGACAATCGAAGGAATCAATGGCAATGTTAAGATCTGATTTACTACAATCCTCTTTTCTGGCTCCCAGCTTCCCAGGTTACCCTGGCAGAGGTAAGGTATAAGGATCCAATCTCAATCAGAGAATTGAAGCAATCCTAAGACTATGATCTGTCCACTTTAATGGTCACAGACCATCCTAGAGATTGTTCCGCTTCAAAGATCTTGATTAGAACAGGAAAACTATTACAGATGTTGTAGATGCAAGGATATGAGACCCTCATAGGCTAACATCTATAGGAATATCCAACCCAGGGTAAACAAATACGAAAAAGTGAAATATAGATCAGAATCATTTTTAAAATCCACAATTATATTACAAAATTACAATACGATTGTGCTCAAATATGCAATATGTGCATCTTACAGTTCCATACAATGCCTTTGAATCTCTCAATTACAGTTTAAGACCTCACCCTAACTACTGAGAAGAGTTTAGCCACTCATGATTGGATAAAGAGAGGAGGAAAGGGAGAAGAAGGGAGAATTTTGGAAAAATGGATCTTGCCCTATGCTCTGGTTTTTCTTAATTTTTGGATCGTTTCTTTTATATTTTCTCTAAGCTTTTATACTCTCCTCCTCTGTCCTCAGATCCATTTTAGCCAATCAGAATGTAAGGAGATAATTATGTTATGCTGATGTGGCCGATTTCTTTTTTAAAAGCTCTTCTCCCATTGGTTCTCATCTAACAAGTACATGTGATACCGTTAGGGTTTCTGCGCGTGGCCCATTGTGTGCCAAAAATACCCCCAGGGGTCACTGACATGTGTTGGAATAGATGCACAGGCTTCTGGCGTAGACAACTGCTGAAGAAAGAACTAAGAAGTTCCCCAAATCGAGTGTCGAGAGGTTCTGGGATCCTCTCGACAGGTTCTGTTTGGCTTTGCATGCAAATCGACAGGTTTGTAGACCTATCGGGAGGATTGACGGTGCTTGTTGATAGGATTGACAATCATCTCATTCATCCCCTCGATAGGTTGTGGTCGACTTGTTGATTGGTTGTCGCAGATCCTATTGACAGCTTCTTTTCATCCTCTCAAGGACTACGCCTAGCAGTTGTCGACAGGATTGGGTGCACAGCACGACAGGTTCAGTTGAACCTCTCGACATGTAAATTGATCCTCTCGACATCTTTTGATTTAGGCACTAGATCCTCTCGATAGCTTAAGAGAACCCCTCGATAGCTTGATTTCCATGCTTTCTTGACTGTCACACACTTCTAATGTGTTGTCTTTCATGTGTCTCACCCTCAGTCACCTCTAGGTGGATTCAATCTTCATCCCCTGGCATTGTACTTGGTCTTAGGTGCACCTAGTTGGGTTCATGGCCTTCAATGAGTTTCTAAGGCTTTGTGGATTGTTGGAGTTTGAGCATAGGTTGAGGCTACAGATTTGCTTATTTGGCCCTTTTTGTTGGTTGTCTATGCTAAGGCTGTAATTTATTGTTTATCTACAAAACATACTTAAAACACATTATTAGACACCTCTAGGATCTTCCAAAGGTCAGGTTAGGAGATGAAAAATGGTATTTTTTACTGCTTCACACACCCCCAAACCTAAGCTTTGCTAGTCCCTGAGCAAAGGAGAAAGTGAAAACAATTATTAAAAATGAAAAATGCCACTTTTGTAGGGAACACAGATGCATTTAGCATATGCATCAAGCCTTTTAAACCCCTAGGTGATCCCTAGTGGAGGAGTGAGGTCTGCTGAGGGTTTACAGTGAAGTTACCCACAAACTTCTCCAATAAGGTTAGTTAATATTAGTGCAGAATATTGAAGCAAGCAGCAAGTAATCATAAAGTTTGATCCACACCTTTGTCCAATCAGTTTTTAGAGGATTCTTAGCAAAAATATGGCAGTTTAAACCAAAGTACTACTGTGGCTCCTTCATAGTCACTCAGCTCATGTACAGGTAATTTGTGTAAAAAATAGTATGAAGCTTACCATTAAATTGAGAATCATGTGTTGATTATGCCCCCAACAAACCTGACTTCAAACCTAAGGCTCACCAGGGCAGACACTCTCAATCAGAAATAGAAGGGTGTATCAATTCACACAGCTCAAGAACAGTTACAACCCTCAAAAAGGACTGCAAGCATGAGCATAGGCATTGCTCTAATTTCTGAAATTCCCTAACTCTTTTTACCATAGATTAAACAATTTCTCATCTCCATATGACAGCTCAATTAATTTCATATCAGTAAGGTCTTTTTATTGGGTTGTAATATGGTTGATGGGTGAAATTTGTAAAAGAATAAAAGGGTAAAAAGGATTCAAATTTGAGAAATCAACAAGGCAAGGAGGTGGTGTACACACCTTCTTCAGTTCAGCACAATTTCATCTACTCCTCAAATTTTCAAATTTGAAGTGGCCAGTTTCTAATCCTCTTTTCAGTCTTTCAATGAAATGACTTCTCTTTCTCATTCCTTTTCTTTGATTCTCTGTTTTTCCTTTTTTTTTTTTTTTATGTTTTTCTTTTTGTATTTTTTTCCATTTTTCTTTTGATGGGCTGGAATGCCACAATACCACCAAATGTGCTTCCTTCTCTTTCAACGAAATTTTAAACCTTGCTCCTCTAGCCTCACTTCTCCTCCTTTTTCTTGATTTTTTAGATTGAGAGTGAACTGAAACAGGTCAAGGGGTTTTGGGTTTAAATTTTCTGGTTTTTATTAAAGAAAAACTGAGATTTTTAAGGATCAAATGGTGTGTATCAATGGTAATTCAAAGGTGGGAATATTTTAGGCTCAAACTATCCAAGGGATGGCCTTACTTCATGTCCTCAATGTCATGAGTGCTGTCAAGCTATTTCAAGTTGGATTTGCCTAACTTCTAGTGATCAAAACTAGGTCTAATTAGTCCTTAGAGCAGAAAGAAATGTTGCCAAGACACTCTTCAAAGAAAAAAATTTCAGGCCCAAATGTCACTGGGTGTGGTCTTCCATCAGATTTTTGGGGTATAACCTCACAATTTTCTCTCTTTTTCAAGTTCACAAAGCACTAATTTTCAATAATTTCTTGACATTTACTTCCTGCACATGTTGGAACTCCAACACCTTTAGTATAAAGGGTTTTCCATTTCCTCTTATAAAAAAATTAGGTGGGGATTTTCCTTTCATTTTCCACTGAATTTTGTTCAATTCTGGTTGCACTAACATTATCTATCCTATTGGCAAGGCATACTTTGCCACACCCCCAAACCTATGAGGAGCAGTGTCCTCACTGTTCAGAGAGAAGGGTGTAGTGCAGCCCGATAACAACATAAGTACACAGAGAAAGAAAACAAACAAATGAAGGGAAACATTGAAATTGGAATAGACAAGAAAATTGACAAGTACAGGAGAAAACAAACACAGTACTTCCTCAACCACTTCTTCACTAATTTGGACCTTTTTAGCCTTTTTGGTCTTCTTGTGTCTTGTAGTCTGCCCAGCTTCATCCATGGCAAGTTTCCTTTTTACAGGGGGGGTCTCCTTAGGCTTTGCAGGTTGCCTAACGGGTGTCCTAGTGGCTTTGGTGGCAGATTTAGAAGGCATTTTGAAAAGATTTGCTATGACATCCTCTTACTCATCCATTGATTACTCAAATGCTTCAAATTCACAACTAATCACCACACAAGCTTCTGAGGATGCTCAAATTATTCCCCCAGATTCACAAGATAAACTCCCAAACTTGAAGCAACAGAGCAAAGCAAAAGGAAAGCTTACGGACAGAAATCTAGGTTTTGTGATATCTTGATGGGCTCAGGACCAAAACAGCTCGAACCAGGTGCAAAATGTAGCCTTTGATGGATTAAAACAATGTGGAAAATTGCTAAGAGGTTACGGTGACAGCCAGTGAGGTGGAGTGGGAGAAAGCAAAAAATGGGAAAAATCGCCAGAGTATTCTCAGCACAAAGAGAAGGTGTCGAATGATGGAAAATGAAGCTGTCGTTAGGTTTTAATAAGAAAGAATCGATTTTTGATAGGATTGGGGAAGGTGTCGACAGGTAGTTCCTACTTGTCGATGGATGAAAAGTAGCCATTCCTCGCGAGCGGTTCGATTTTAATCTTATTAATAGGTTCTAAAATTACACAGTAACCCTTCGAGAGGATTAGAGATCCTCTCGACAGCCATTTCAACTCAGTGAGAATATATTCCCAATAGGTTCTAGGTTCTAGAGACACAAACACTTCGAGAGGTTTGGATATCCTCTCGACATGGATCCTGAACCTATCGAGAACTTCACCGATCAGCGTCAGAACCTTTCGACGATCACTTTTACACCTCCAATACCTGTTGACAATTAATTCAAACCTCTCGACAGGTTAAAATGCAGTTCAATTCGATTTAAATCATTCCTCAGCACCCCTCTGCACATCATTTTGTCGACTCCTAAGTCAATTCACACAGTTGCTGCTTAAAGTTTGCCAATGAATGACTTCGAAGGAGCTCTTGCATATATTACACCTTATTTAAAATGCTAAATAGTAATGAACAAAAAGCAAAAACAGCAACAAAATTAATAAAACAAAACAACTAGTATACATAGTGTACATCGTTGAAATTCAGACCTACTATGGGGGTTCATGGAAATGGGTGATCTTCCCAGGTATCACTGCATTTTCAAACATATCATCACCATCATCAAGCATATTATCATAGGGCAGCAACTTAGGCAAATTATCAGCTACAAGCTCACCTAATGCATTAAAGAAAAAATAGTTCTCACTATTCAGTTGAGTTTGATTAGCTGCATTATAAACATTCAATTTGACCTTCATATTGCCAAAAGTTAATTCCATTTCCCCTTATCTGCATTGTATGCATGCATTTGCAGTGGCTAAAAATGGCCTGCCTAGGATCACAAGGATAGAAGTAGCACATTTGCTCGGCTCTATATCTAGCACCAGAAAATTAGCAGGATAAAAGAATTTGTCAACCCCAACCAAGACATCTTCTATGATTCCCACAAGCTTCCTCTTAGATCTGTCAGCTAGTTGTAAGACAACATGTGTGGGCTTCAACTCTCCTAAGCCTAGCTTCTCATATACTGAATATGGAAGCAAATTTACACTAGCTCCCAGATCTAACAAGGCTTTTTCAATGGTATGATCCCCAATGATGCAAAGGGATAGTGGGGACTCTAGGGTCTTAGAGCTTTGTTGGGGTTGCAATATTCAGTATCTGCTTTAGTTTATCTGCTGAAAAGACTTTATTGGAAAGATGTATCCTCGATTGTCTTTTGTGGGTGCAGAGGTCTTTTAAAAACTTGGCATAGGCTAAAACTTGCTTGATTACATCAAGTAAAGGCAAATTGATCTTTACTTGTTTAGAGGTTTCCATCATTTCCTCTACTTTGGCATGCCCTTTATCGAAAGGGGAAGGTGCTTGCATTGCCCTAGGAAATGACAAATGTAGGACTGCTCCCCCATTTGCAGCCTTAGCCAACTCATCATCTTTCTTTTTATTTTTATGTTTTTGTTGAGGATCATCATCATCCTCTTTATTCAACATGAGTTGCTCTTGCTGTACATTTTCTGTAGTAATTTCTTTTTCTTATTCTGAATTTTTCACAGGCCCACAGCCTACTTGATCGTCCACCAGCCTTCCACTTCTCAATGTGGTGATAGATTTGACTTCCTCATGAGAAGAAGAAATCTCACCTTTTGCATATTGTCTCCTTGGGTTGTCCATGGGTTGGCTAGGTAGCCTCCCTTCCTCTCTTTGTCAAAGCATTAGATAGCTGGCCAAGATGGTCTTCTATCTTTTTAATGCTTTGGCTATGAGACTATACAATTTGAAACAAGGGTCCTAAATTCTGCAATGAGGCTAGAACTTGTTTCTCAAAAGAAAGTGATCTACCAGTTGGAGGGGGTGCAGTTTGTTGTACAGGCTGAGCCATAGCTGAGCCATGGGCTGTTGGTAATGGGGCCTTGGAAAGTAATTTTGTTGGGAGGGCTGAGCATTTTTATAAGGCATGGACTATTGTGGTTGTTGTTATTGGTTTGGAAAGTATCTTATCTCCATCTCAGATTGGGGTGATTTCTCCATTGATAACCAGCAGTAGGCTATTGCCGAAAAGACTGAGTAGCAACCATATGTTCCATCACAAGATCTTGGAATTGGACAGATAAAGGGCATTCCTCAAGGGAGTGAGTGGGGGACTGGCATATAACACATGCCTCCTCTACTTTAGTAGCCATGGGTGACTGCATTGCTCCCATGAGCTTGTCAAATTTTTGGGTTAAGCTATCCACTTTCCTCTCCAACTCATTGTGTCCACTCACCTCATACATTTTTCCTCTCGTGGTATTATCTCTCACCATTCTAGGAGTTTCACAATCCTTGAATAATGTTTCTCTTTGTATAGAGTTCTCACTGATGATATCAAACAGTTCCCAAGCCTCCTCAGCAGTTTTGTGGAGGTAGGTACCACCACAAGAGACATCTACCATATCTCTTCTCTTAGAGTCAATTCCCTTATAGAAATTTTGAACAAGTTGCCATTCAGGGATTTGATGATGAGGACATTACTTCAGGAGCTCCTTGAACCTCTCCCATGCTTGGTGAATGTCCTCAGTCGGGGTTTGAGCAAATGAAATAATGCCCTTCCTAAACTGGCTTGTCTTGGACATGAGGGAAAACTTGACCAAAAACTAGCATTGAAGGTCACTCCAGGACTATATATTGTTGGATGGGAGCATTGACAACCAAGTTCTGGTTCTATCCTTTAGTGAAAAAGGAAAGAGTCTCATCCTGGTTGCTTCCTCCCCTAAACCTGCAATATTGAATGTGGTACACAGTCCTAGAAATTCATCAATATGCCTTTATGGGTCTTCTTTGCTCAGGCCATGGAATGAGGATAGCATTTGGATAATGGAGGACTTGATCTCATAGTTCCCTCGAACAGTAGGGAATTGAATGCAGAAGGGAGAATTGTAAACCCCTGGTGCATTATATTCCTTCAAGGTCCTAGGTTGCTCACCCATTGTAGAATTATTAGAATCAAGAACAGAAGTGTGTAAGGGGTGCTTAGGTCTGAGAAGTCTTTCAATCTCAGGATTAAGAGAATTCCTCCCAAGCATACACACCTCAAGGGTCAAGAACAACACAGCAAATCACAGCAATTCAATCACAGATAACTACACAACTACTGGTATACTAAACTATAGATCTAGAAATAGAAACAGAGTTAAGAGATGCAAACTTAAGCAATGAATGCTTTTTCAAGTGATACAGAGCTCCTGTTAGCTCCACAAATCCGAATCTGAAACAGAGTTAAACTACAACAAAAACTAAAGCAGCAATTAATCAAACACTTCTCAAACAATAAAAAAATATTAACCAAAAAAAATGAGAAAAACTTAGATCTACCAAGTTAGAAACACAGATCCCGGCAGCGGCGCTAAAAACTTGTTGGGTCGTTTACCTTGTGCTCAAAAAGGGGTTTAAAATCAAACAATTGTAGAATCTATGGATTGCACACACACTAAGGCAAACAGACTCACAGACCTGCAAGTATTCAGGGCTATTGCAGCAAGTTTTAAAAAGGGTAAGTAAGGGTATATCCACAGGGAAATGTAGTCTAACTTTCAGTAAATCTCCAGATCCAGAATGGATTTGGCACTCTATTCTAATCTAAGAAAGAGGAGAGGTTTTGGGGTTTTATCACTTTAACTACAAACTACAGAATTAAGGGCTACTGATCCAGTAGATTCCTAGTAGTAGGAGGAAACCTAAAATAAATGGATTTCTAAGAATTAGAATATTAAAATTAATTATATTTTTAATATAATTAGGACATTTAAGTTAATTAGAGCTTTAGTAAGAATCAAAATATTTAAATTAATCAGAGTTCTAATAGAATTAGGATTTCTTTAAATTAATTAGAATTCTAATAAAATTAGGATACTTAAAATAATTAGAATCCTGATAGAATTAGGATACTCAAATTAATTAGACTCTTAACAGGATCAGGGGACTAGTATTAATTAGACTTCTAATAAGATTAGAACTCCTTAGATAATTAGACTACTAGTAGAACTAGGAGACTAGTTTAATTAAACTTTCAGAATAATTAAAACTTTTAGATTCTCAGTAGGAATAGGAAAGACTAAAAAAATAATCAGACTTAGAGCAGAAAAGAAGGAAAACAAACTAGACATCCAGATGACCCAATGCTGCTGACATCGGCAGGTCGATGATTCAGTAAAGTCGAACCCAAACCCCGAAAAGGCGTGATCAGTGATATGTTGCAGCATCAATAAATATCTATAGCTGGCAATCACAACGAATCGAGTATTTTCTTCCTAGAATTTACCTTTTCCCTTTCTTTGTATCTATACTTTCTACTCACCATCAATCACCTTACATCAGAGTCCACATAGACCAATTTGGGCCACTATTTTCGGGGATAGAAAGGAATCTAAAAAAAATGCGTACCAACAATAATATACCATTTTACTACCCTTAACTTAGTGATGCTAGGACTTAGTTTGCTACTAATAAGTTAATGATGCACAGATATTAAGGCAAATCAGTAAAAGAGCCAAAATATTAATCTTTGTCAAAATGAACTAAAAAAGAGTAATAAAAGATGATTAAGTGTAAAATGATGATTCACTATATACTGAAGGCTAGATAATCGTGAAAAGACGATTGAGCGCTGCTACTAAAGAAGAAAATGAGAAATCATAATTTACGATTCTCCAGAAGACATTCAAGAAGCTGAAGCGATATAGAATGAAAAGCGATGAATCGTAATCCAGAGAATCGTTTAGAGAGAAAGCGATGAAAAATAGAAAATCATAATTTATGATTTCCCAGAAAAGAAGAAAAGAGATAATCATGATTTACGATTACGATTATGAAGCTTTGTTGTTGATTGTCACTGCTACTGATCACGTACAGATTCCACCGCCATAAATAGAATGAGAAGTTTAGCTGATCACGGATCTGAGAAGATTGATGAAGATAAACTCCAGAAGATCTCTACTACTGAACAATCCAAAAGTACAGAGGAAGCAAGGAAAGATAAAATTAGAATTACAGTTATATTAGGATAGTTTTGTTTTTAGTTATCTCTTTTATTATAATACAACTTGTAAACCGACTCCTTATGATCTATAAATAAGAGAGCCCGGTATAGGAATAATCATCGAAGAAATTCTCAGCATCAATTGACGACTGAGGTTAGGTTTTCTTTCGATCAAAATTTAGAGTAGATTTTTATTGCTTTGTAGATTAGATATCAAAGGTTTCTCAAGAGCAATTGATGACTACAATTGGGAGCTGAAGATTAGAGTAGATATCTGTAGTCTCTCAGAAGCAATTGACGACTGCAGCTGCGGAGTCAAAGATATAATTTTTATTTCTTTCTAGTTTATATTTTATTTTCTTTTATTTTCTACTTTGTAAATATCTTCAGATTTTAATTTGAATTGACGACTCAGATTGAGGTTTGCAGATTAGTGTAACGGTTTTTACTTTTCCGTCTTCAGATTTCTAGAATTTTATTAACGCCCAAATTTTAAAGATTGTTGATTAGATTATTTGTATTGATAGGATTTTAGTAATGATTGATGACCAATGCTAGGAAACTTGACATATAGTGTAATGGTATTATTTAAATTTATAAATATCTGATAGCCGAAGATTGTGATTGACAGCCATAATCAGAAGGAGGATTATGATTTATTTGCTGTAAACTTAGTTTAAAAATAATTCTTTATTCATATCTCTCCAGTAGTTTAGGAACTTAAAAGATAAGTATAAGTTTTCATAAAAATTAAGTTAATATAATTTAACCTATCTCTGTGGGTACGATCCTTTACTAGTACTATGATTTCCATTGTGCACTTGCAATAGGTTAAGACTTAATTAGATACACATATAAGTAACCCAATCAGGCAGTCAAGGGTTTATTGGCCATGCTCAACGACTCCTTGTTTGCGTAGTTTATGCCCTCATAGATGACACACGATGCATTGAACCACCTATTTTCGTGGACGGCGACTAGTGCCTGCAGTAATGAGTCCCGTCTCTCTCTCTCATGCTGAAGAGGGTATATATTATTTTTTAATACAACATCCAAGAACCATATTCGTTCAGGTAGTTGAGTTCGGGTTACGGATTGACCGAATGTTTGAAGACCACCGGTCATTCTAGCTACGATTTGGTGAAATCGAGGTTCCTTGAGCCGAGGGGCTTGTAAGCCGAGGAGAATTTCAAAATTTGTGCTACATCGCATGGTTGCCGCAATGTCATAAATATCCATATAAAATTTTGACCATCGATTTCAGTGGTGAAAGTTTTGTCGGCGGGTCCCTGCTTAAAGTTTTGGTAGAACAATCTAACTAAATGCCGGTGATAGTGGGGCTGGACTGGTCGAATTAGGGGTTCAAGGTTGGCCCATTTGATGTGATCGATCGACCAGACAATCATATCATCGGTAAACAATTCTGGATTGAGCAACCATTTGGGCTCAAAGGTCTTATCCGACCACCAAGCCGTGGGTTGCTCTATAGGTAGTGACGGGGGTTCAGAGATAGCCAGGGCTTTTCCCTTGGCACTAGCAGAGTCTTTAGGCCTCAAAACCGGGATTTTAGTTGCGGCCTTCTTTCTAGATGCCATGTGGAGTGAATCCAATAGAAAAGATGAGGTTTTAAGGGTTTTACCTTCAAGTAATGGCTTGAAAAGGTGAAAAATCAGATCTAATGAATCTTTGTGCACGTCGATCTGCAAGTTTAATGAGTTTGGTGCGAGAAGGATTGAGTAATTTGGATGCAAAAGACTTTTGTTTACACGAGAGAGGTGATGAGAGAGGGACCCAAGCCTTGAAATGTCCAAAAATGACAAAGCGAGGGTTTCGCGAACCCCTTTAAACATTTCACAGTCGCCACGACTGTTGAGCACTGAAATATACCACTTTCTACCCCTTAACCTGACCTTTGATGGACCTTTGAGCATGTTAATAATGTCTTTTAAGTGTATTTTTATAGATAACAACAAAATAAGAGCTTAATGCTGCAATCCATGCTTTTGAATCCAAGAAGATGTAATTTTATGTTTAGCAGTGGAGCTGATGGATTTATTGAAAAGGCACCATGGTGGTTCACACCATTAGAGCTTTTTAGCATGCATTGGGGGCCTTTGAAGACCTGCTGAGAGAGAGAGTGGTGAAGCCCAAGTTTTATGGACTGCTGCTGCAACAAATTGAGCAAATCGGCAATTAAGCAATTTATATATTCAGTAGTGCAACAATTCAAGTGGCACTTGTGCAGCTTTGGTTAAAGAAATCTTTGAAGCATAAGAGCAGTTGATACCATTAAAGATGTAAGCACTTTAGCGCTGATGCACCAAGCCATAACTGCAAAGCCAGCATGCATAGCTGCCTTGAAGAACTCAAACAGTTAGCTGAAGTGTCACTGCTGCACTCAGCAGTTTTAGTGCTGCAAACAAAGACCTTCAAGCAGTTTTATTGCTGGAAAATGATCCACATTAGTAGCACAACTGCTGTATTGGAAGGACTAGAGAAGATGTCAAAGCTAGAATGTGGATTGTAGAGCTGTTATGTGCTGAAAATAGACTCCACGAGGGGTTGTTTTAAACCCCACGAGTTGATATGTGCTGAAATCAAACTAAAGTGCTGAAAAAAGGCTAAAATTGAACCTGTCGCAACCTATCGAATGGTTGTTTGAACCTGTCGAGAACCTGTCGAGAGGTTCTGATGCTGAAAATAAACCTATCGAGCATCTTGTCGAATGGTTGAATGAACCTATCGAGATCCTGTCGAATGCACACCTGAAGCCCATCCAACCTATCGAACAGATGCCTGAACTTGTCAAGATCGAAGTTCTGAAGCTCCAACCAATCGAACAGATGCCTGAACCTGTCGAGATCGAAGTTCTGAAGCTCCAACCTATCGAGGCACGGGTTCCAGCCATCTATTTCACACTTTAGGGACATTTTGGGGATTCCAATGCTTCTAAGGCACACATCCCAATATCCCACACATCTCAGGGATTTATCTCGGATTCCATTAGCAAATATCAGTGGTTGGCAGGGGCATTTTTGAGAGCTGCAAAAACACATCAGCTGGGCACAAATTCCTGCAAATGGGACAACAGTCCACATGTGATTTTCCTTGGCCGAAATGAAGACACCTCAGCTGTACATAACAAAACTGAGTAATCTGCTCTCTAATTGGCTGCAACTCAAGGCACATGGATCGATGCATATGTATAAATACCCATCTATTCTGCTATTTTTCTTCAACAAGGAAAGTAGGAACAAAGGAATAGCCTGAGTTCTCCTTAGCTCATTTAGGTTTATCTTAGGTTTTTATTTTCCTTTTTCTCTTCCCCCTTCTCTCTCTAATCCAGCCTGTTGGATTAGATCTAGATAGCAGCTCAGATCTATTTTGTAATTGTAATTTCGGCATGAAGAAATGTGGATCGATCCACAGACTACAGATCTGGGAATAATGTTATTGTAAGTTGTTTTGATTGAAGTAATAAATTGTTGTTCTTAATGCTTTAATTAGATCTAAAGATCTTGTGGTCCCATTAGATTCTTGATCGGATTTGTGTAGAGGAGCTTGTTAATCATCTCACCCGCTTAACTGGTAGATCTCTTAATGACCATCTGGTTTCCCTGGATATGATACTCCTGTAATTCCCTGAGTCTGTGACTTTGGAATTACAACATCTGTAGTGGTTTTAATTATTCTGATTGATGCTTTAGCTTTGGAGGAGATCTCTAGGATGGCCTGTGACCATTAAAGTGGACAGATCATAACCTTAAGATTAGTCCAAGCTCAGGCTCCAATTGGAATCATCTGCTACAAATCCATGGATCAGATAAAGTCTATAAGATGGTCTGTGACCATTCAAGTGGACCGATCATAGCCTTAAGACTAGGTGGATCCTATGATTTGGAGTGGAGCCTTCTACCCTGTAGCTGTGCTTATAGCCAGTTGAGGGATGGTTGCATATCCTCAGATCTTAATCTGTTTTGTAATAAGAACCAGGTCCTGGCTGCCTATTTCTCACCATTTGATCTTTATTTGTCCATCCATCTTTCTTCATCTTTTAGTTTAGTTTTATTTCAGTTTTGTAGAGTTAGATCTAGTGACACCTAAAAAGCTCTCTTTCTTCTTAAAATTGCCAGATCTGTAGCCAGATCTAGAGGTCTACTATACTCCTTCTAAGTTTAGATCACTACTCCCTGTGGGACAAACTCTTACTTATTAAAACTTGCTACAAAGGACCCTGTATCTTGCAGGTCTAGGATATTTTAGATGTGCTAAATCCATCCTCTATTTTATTTGATTTTATTTGGCTTTTACCATTACACAGTAGTCAACACACTGAGAAATCCCCAACAAGTTTTTGGCGCCGCTGTCGGGGATTGAACCCGGGTCACCCGCGTGACAGGCGGGAATACAGAACAAAGTTAGTTCTATTTTAGTCCTGGTTTAGGCTCGGATTGATCCTTTGACTGATGGGTTATAGTCGAGGTTTGTGGTTGGCACTAATAGTATAATGTGCGAGTGATGTTGACATGATTATCAAGTCATATGACCAACAGTGTACTACAATATGAGAAGCATTCAAATTATGTCATTATGGTGCATTCTTTCTATTCCATGGGCACTATCATATTTCGGACGCAAAATATGGAACAATTGTTCGGTATATTATATTTGAAAGATACACATATATGATAGAGATAGATTTAACACTGATTTCGTTACGAATTTGTCCTTGTCTAAGCATACATGGACTCACTTACCCTTGACTATCAAAATGTAACAGTGACTGATTTTATTGAAACAGCTCCAGGTACTATTATCTAATTTCGACTTCCCATTCCCATGTCGCTTCGGCATTGGACTGGCTACCCCATTGAACTAGAACAAGTGGGATACGTTTTGTCTGTAAAATCTGCTCCTTGCGGTCCAAGACTTTGACTGGTTCTTCAATTATGGTCAGGTCTTCATGACTTCAATGGGTTGATAATCCAGCACGTGTGATGCATCTCTTACATATTTTCTCATCGTTGACACGTGGAACACATTGTGGATGTTGGACAACTGTGACGGTAGAGCTATGGATAGGCCACTTCTCCCACACAACCCAAAATTTCAAAAGGGCTAATATATCGAGGGCTAAGCTTCCCTCGTTTGTCAAATCGCATCACACCCTTGGTCGGTGAGATCTTGACAAACACATGATTTCCAACTTGTAGAGAGCACGATGTTTAGAATCTAAGATACCGAATTGACATTTCAAATAGCATTGTGTGCAAATGTCACCTGAAACTTGACGCTTGACCTTTTAAGATCAGCATAACTTTTCTGATGGCTTTGGGCTACTTTTAGTCGTTCCTAGATGAGACGGACGGTCTCATTAGTGCTCTCTATGAGTTTCAGACCCAACAATATTCGCCCTCTGATCCCTTCCCACTTGAGTGGAGATTTACATCGGCGGCCGTATAAGCCTTCAAAAGGCACCTTACCAATACTCGCCTGATAGTTGTTTGTAGACACCCAAACTTGGCTTAAGGCTTGATCATGACATACTTCAAGAGAGGCACACCCCCGAGCTTCCTATAGCACCTCCCGTACCCTTAGGAATCTTTCCAAAACCCTTAGAAACTTACCCAAACCCTTAGGAATTACCCCCAACCTTTAAAAACCTCTTCGAATCCTTAGTTGACCCTCCCGGGCCATGGTTAGAGTGAGATGTACTAGGGCTGGCAGGGACCTATGCATAAACTAAATCTTATACTATTAAAAAATAGAGGTTCCCAGCTTTCCAACAAACTAAAAATCACCTCAATCCGAGTTGTACTTCAAAAGTTACAGCGATTCGAAAAGTGACCAAAACTGCACCTAACAAAGGCATGCATGGCGTGTATATTACACACACCAAGCCATTTTTTCCCAGAAATTGCTTGGCGTGTCTATTACACACACCAAGTATAGGTGGGGCCCCTGTGGATTCTGACTTCCAGGATACTATAGTTATGCTTGGCGTGGGTAACACACATACCAAGCTTAGCTACAATAACCTCTGGTTTTTGCTCGAATTTCACGTTTAGGGTTTGACTTGTTGAGCACCCTAATGTTTAGTGTGGGTTTCGTTAGGACTGTTGCACCCCTGTTTACCCTATTTGTAACCCTCTAGTCATTTGAAACCTCACCCTATCATGTACCATTGATCCTATCCTCACACATATCCATAACCCTAAAATCCTAGGAAACCTTAGATGTTAGGATTACCTAATTGCTAATCCTAATTAGCGTTTAAGCACCCCCTAACCCTCTCTTTTTCTATAAATAGAGAGGCACCCCCCTTGCAAATGGCTTGAAAAAAATCCAAAAGAGAAATGATTAAGAGAGAGCTTTCCTCCCCTTTGGTGAACCTTTTTCATACAAATTCTAGAACTTCAAAGTCTCCTTTAGACTCCACCTTTCATCAAAAATCTCCTAGTTTAGGTGAGAGCTACCCCTAGCCCTCCTCTCCTACCCCCTAGCTAGCAAACTTTAGAGGTTAGAACCCACTCTTCCATCATCCAAGCTACCAGAAGCTCATCAAGTGCACCTATGCGAAAGTCCACAACTGTGCTACAAGGGCCCGAGAGTTCCGGCTCTCCCCACTACTCCTCTACCTTCTCGACTTCTCCTTTACCCTTGAATCTGTGCCGTTATGTCGCTGAAATCTCGGTAATTGTGGAGGGGCACAAATAGGATCCAAGTGCCTTAGGGCAAGAGGAAGTGTTCTTTTCTTTTTGTTTTCTTTTTATTTTGGCCATAAGTAGAGACCGGTTTTGAGCGGGTTGATCGGGTGCCTAACACCTTCCCGAGTGATAACCGAAGCTCCTACCCAAGAGCCTTTGGCATAGACCAGTGAATCAGAGTCACATTTTTGACACTTCAGTGCTTTTAAAATTGATTTAGGTTTCTCGGGACACCAAAAGCTTCGGGTGGTGACTCTAAATTTTTCGCGAGTACACATCGTAGAGACGGGATCCTCAAAAATCCACGGTTGCACAGATGGCGACTCTGCTAGAGAGTAGCTAGTAGAGCTTCCCCGTGAAAGTTGGCCTTTTCCATTATTTTTACTATCACTTGGCTATTTTTCCCTTGGTTTTACTAACCCCTACGATGTTGTTTATTTTTACTCACCCCTACTTTTTTATCATTTACATGCCTTAGCTGATTGGTGGGCCTACTTGTGCATCGTGTTTACTTTCCTTTACTTTCCTGTAATTTGCATGCCTTAGCCGATTGGTAGGCCTACATGCGCATTTATATGCCTTAGCCATTTGGCGGGCCTACGTGAGCTTTTACTTTTCGCAATCATATCCTAACAGCGGATGCCAGCCCATAGAGGTGGCACGCGACCATCATCCCAATTTTTTGAACATTAAGCAAACTCCCATAAAATTGAAATTAAAATTGAACCAAGAGGGGGACTTAATTGAATTTTTACTAAGGATAGATTTTTTAAAAGGGTGGGAATTTAGGCAAAGATACAGACATCTCGATTCTTAGTACACCAGCAGCCACTAGTGGTGATGATCCCGAAAAGAACCACCCCATCTAGTATCTTAGAAGGCACTTGCGCTGGAGATATATCGGGTGGGTGACCAAGCCGGTTACAAAGCTTAAAACCCTGGGGGAGTTCATTTAGTTGCCTTGAATCAATCCTTGTATCCCTAGGATCAGAGAGGAGGGACCCGTTATAACGAGAAAGTCAGTCCCTGGAAGCATCGCTTCCAGAAAACCACAAAAAAGGACCAATTTTGGGCTTGTTGTTCTGTCACTATAGTTATATATTTTATTTTTGCTTGGCGTGTGTAAAATCTACGCCAAGCCATTTTTACCCAGAATTGCTCTGGCGTGTATATTACACATGCCAAGCCAAAACTGAACAAAATTAGCCTAGCGTGTATAATACACACGCCAAGCCATATTCTCCAGAATTTGGCCTGGCGCATATAATACACACGCCAAATATGTCTTGGGTTAGGTAGCCCAAATCTGAGGCCAATCTTCACCTCCCTGAGTTCCCCACTTAGTGGTTTAGCACCTAGGATAGATCCTGCACTCTTCAGCACCCAATACAACCCCGCCGATCAAAAGAGGGTAACTTATTTTTGACTTGCTCCAGGGGATCAGGTTGTTTGCATTGATTCTTATGCCTTCAATAGATCAAAGGTTCCCTTTGACTCTTCCGAAGTGTGTCAGGATCCCGCCGCGAGAGATATTTAGGGTATGAACATCACCAAAAACGGAAATTCCAAGGCCCCGAAATTCTTCATCATAAGGTATTCACCTGCCATTTTCAAAAAATAATAAATCAAAAAGAGTCATCACAAAAAAAAAACCAAAAAAGAATAGGAAAAAATATTGTGGTGTCAGCACAATGGCATCGCCTTACCCCCCGTCGTCCTACAGAGGGAGAAGGAGAAAACTTTATGGGCCCCATCCAAGGAACCCGTACTCAACCTGTCACCAAGCCATGTCGTGGGCAGTGGATCCGGCATACGTCGACCCCGACTCATCCCCACCACATTCCCCAACTCATTCTCATTTGGAAGAGACTTTTACTTCCATCCCACTCACCCAACCACCATTTACCGTCATTGGACCCTTCGGTGCACCCATCTTCCCATCCGCACTTGTCCAAAATTTATCCCTCTCCCCGCCCACATCCACTCAAGATCTAGCCACATCCACCCCGCATACGCCTCATTTTTCACCCCATTTCCCCTCAAATCCAAACAACCCTAATTTTCCCCCCTCCACCATCACCCAAAATCCACCCTATGTTTCATCACACTCTTTCCCCACCTCAAACCCAAATTCACCCCACCTTCCTACCACATCCAACATACCATCATCATCCCCATCTAATCCAAACATACCACATTCCTTCACATACACCCAAGCCATGAATAATCCTCCCATATCCACTCCACATCCTTCCTCCAATCCCAATCCATCATACATCGCCCCATCAACCCAGGTCATGCCCAATTTTACCAGGGTCATGCCCAAAATTTTCCATATACCCACCCCATCCATTCCACATGCTCCCCCTCTATCGGATGTACCCTTTGCATCCATCCCACCACCCAATCCGATGACCATGATAGATGAGATGTGGAAGGCCTACACCATATGGAAGGCCTCCCAAGATAGCCTCCCTCATCCACCCCTCATAAACCCATCCCATACATTAGCAAGTCTCCATGCCTCTTTTCCCCATGATGCCCATCAACCCCCCATCATCCATACCCTTCAAGCCCCCCATATACCTAGAGACCCGTGGAATAGGCATCAAGGCCCCATCGGCGAGACCCATCAAGGCCCAATGGGCCAGACCCACCAAGGCCCCATCGGCCAGACCCATCAAGCCCCCATGGGTCAGATCCACTAAGGCCCAATGGGCCACACCCACCAAGGCCCCATGGGCCATACCCACCAAGGCCCCATGGGCCATATCCATCAAGGCCCAACGGGCTAAACACCCCAAGGCCCAATAGGTCGAACCCATCAAAGCACCATGATCCCAACCCATTTGGATCCTATGGTCCAAACCCATCCAAGCTCCTAACCCTATAGCCAAGCCCAGCAAGGCCCAAGCCTTGGATCCTCATACCCATACTCTCCCCAATTCCCTCAATATCTCACTCACCACAACCCTCATACCCGGCCCCAGGTGGGAACGTGGCACCTACCATTCACCAACCCCAATTCACCCATCCTCATGCACCTCAAGACCATCCTCAAGTATCCCTCTAAACCTAATGGCCTCATCAAGTCTTAACCCAAAATCTAACTTCCACTCATCTTGTCACTCCACAGAACTTTCCTCACATACAGTGGTCCCACCCAGCACCCATTTAGTCTATTCCGCACCAACAGGAAAATCTCACCCCCACTCCACCATACATAGACCCACAATATGAAGAAGATGAAATCAGGAACAACGGAGCATATGCAGGGGCACTCACCAACATCAATCCCCCACCCATAAACATCAACCCCTAGGCAACACAAAGTGAATGGAGATCAACTGTCGAAAGAACGACACCCCCGTCCAAAAAATTCGAGCAATTGAAAGAAAAACTGGACAAGGTCCATAAACAATTGATGAAAATGGGTGGAGCTAAGATCCATGCAACAAAATTTTCTGATTTATGTCTATTCTCTGAAGTCCCCTTACCCCTAAAGTTCAAAGTGCTGACCTTCGATAAATATAATGGCACGGGTAACCCCATTACACATCTCAAGTCCTACTACGGGGACATGTGCCAGTACGAAGGGGATGAGCCCTTGCTCATAAAGGTTTTCTAAAAGAGTCTTGCAGGTCTAGCTTTAAGGTGGTTCACATCGCTTGAACCTTCTATGATCAAAACATGGAAAGAACAATATGTCTACAACATCGATATAAAACCGCGCAACTCTAATCTAGCTTGATTAAAGCAGAAGCCCGACAAAGCATTTAGTGATTACCTTGGGCGATGGAGGGCGCTGGCCTCTTAGGTCAGAAACAGAATACCTGATGATGAGCATATTGAAATGATATCAAAGAACACCTTGTCGGTCATCTCGAACTTTTTGGTATACCAACAGTAGTCTAGTTTTACTGATTTGGTTAGGAATGCCAATCACTGTGAGGATACGATAAGAGAAGAGTGTTTGAATAAAACTACAAACAGTGGGGTCCAGAGGTTCACCGATCAGAGAAATGAAAGAAGAATCGGGGCAAATGTGCAGACAGTTGGCAATATGTGACCCGTTATCAGCACGCCCTCATTCCAATTTAGGGCAGCTCAGCCAACCCCACCCAGAAGTGAGCTGATGTAGAGAATCAGAAATGGCCCCTGAATAAAGAAAAGCCCATTTTGATCGAGTCTTCACAACCTTGGAGTAATCATTGAATATTCCATTTTGAAGGAATCTCGCCCGAGCAAGTTTGACAGTTTTAGAATTCTCTCAAACTCGTTCTTCTTCCCCAATTCGACAAAACCCTCAAAAAAATCATTCCATACACTCCCAATCATCCACACATCAAATCTAAAACTATTCCACACTATTATTATAGATTTTACCTTCTGCTTTACACGCATGCAACGATTTCGGCGATGGACCTTCGAAATCTTTATGTATCCGATCTCTAAAATCCATGCATGCGATTCAAACACTCACGATAAAACTCTAATCTTGAAAATCGAGGTTTACAAGATCACAATACGATTCTTACTTTCTAGATTTTGCACATGCGATGTCTTTGCAGTGAACGATGTTGGGATTTTGGGTCGAAGGCTTCTCGTTCATCCGATCCAAACGACGACACAACTCAGAGATTCTTGCGTGGACGGAACATAACGAGATCACTCTGAAGAAGAGGGATTTCACAAGAAATCGATGGCTGAAATCTCACGAGAATGGAAGAGTAAAAAGAAAACAAAATGCATCAAAACCCCCTTTTTTCTCCTTTCTTCTCGGCTCTCTTGTGAGTGAAATCACAAGTGATTTTTTGCGTAAAAGGTTCTTGCTTTATAATAGTGGAGTTTGATTTGGTGTTGAGCGGAGGTATTAAAACCGGTGTATGGCTATGTATTCAAAAGCCCAAAAAAGAGTCTAACTTCCTCTCCACACTGCTTGACCCCTAGACCTCTTACTTATAAACCAAGTCCTTCACCATTGGTACTCTCACGGAGCTTGTGCACTAATTACACAATTAGTATATATATCTCTTGTAAATAAAATGCCCATCACAAAATGAATTATTCCGACAAAATCTGAGTCATGCAGCACCTTGCATCGCATGTACACATGGTCGGGCGCACTGGTGTTTGGAAAAATTCGAGTTGTTACAACAGAATATTAAATATTTTACGCTCATATCTGCATCTTTTAATTTATTTTTACAGTCTTTTTACCTAACACGGGTTTATCTTTTTGTCATCACAGATAAAGATGAATTAGTGCAGATGTGCTAGTAAATGGAGCAATTTTGGGCTAAAGTATATGATGGAGTACAAAAGAAAATATAAGAATGGAGGAGGGTGTGTGCGTGGACATATTTTTGAGATGCAAATAAACATTCATATTTGCTACCAATACTATTTTTCTCATCTTTTTATTTCTCTCCTCATTAAATGACCTAGCATCCATCATCTCATCTTATCATAGTCATACTTTCTCACACTCTTCCATCATTTTACCATTAAATATTTTTCTACATTTTTATCTCTCTCTTTAGTTTATACTTTCTTTTTACTTGCCTTCTTTTACAAGGCATGAGCTTCATTGACTTTTATGATTTTGAAATATATTTTGGATAAGGTCAAGATCACATTTCTCATGATGGTGACTCTTCAAAAAGATATGGAAGAAAATTTAGTTTAACCCAAAGACTCAAGCAATGAAGAAATAATTATTCTAAAGAGAGCCTTGGTGCTATAAATAGAGCCTTCATCTTGGAGCCAGAGGGGAGAGTGGTCTTAAAGTTCATTTGATTGGAGAAGAATAGGAGGAAGTTTTATGATTTTCTTTCAAGTGTTGTTTTAGTTTTGTATGTAATGTGTTTTGAAGAAGGAAGGATCTAAGAGCTACAATTTCTTTAATGTATTATTGTTTCTCTTTTTATTTTACTTTGATCATGTATTTCATTAGAGGTTAGCTTAGTAGTGCTAGGGTTTTGATGAAGCCTCTTTGATGTAATAGATATCAGTTCAATCATGTTTTTCTCATGATTTAAGATAAATTTTGTTAATCATTTGCTTGGTGAACAATTAAAATCGGATATCTATTGTGATTCAACATCGTTGAATACATTAGATGATTTGGTTTCAATTTTTAGAAGTATGGAAAAACATATATTTTGCCATAATAAAATAGAGCTTTGATGATGGTATTTTCCATAATAGCGTGATTGATTTCTAGACTATTATTACTTTTCTAACAAATTTCTAAGGTTCATGTTGTCAAAAATATTATATTAAGGAGTGTGGATTCTTAACCCTAGTACACATTTCATTCGTATTTTTACTCTACCTATATTCTTAGTTAGATCACATTATCTAAAAGGTAGCATTTAGTTTAGTTTAATATTTATCTTTGCATATCTTAGTTTAACTTGTAATAGTTTTTATTATTTTTAATCACTTATTTGATTTTATGTAAATCCTCTTAGTTTAGTATAAGTCAAATTTTATTTCTTGATTTGATTAGGATTAGATTAAATAACCTTACTCTTTGGGTTCGACCTCGTTCTTGCACAAGCTACACTACATCCGATTCGTGCACTTGTGAGTAAAACAAATTGAAAACAATTTGAAAACAATAAGTTTTTGGTGCCGTTGTCGGGGATTTTATTTGGTAAAGAAAAGTAGGGTTGATTTTGTTTTACCCTTCTACTAATTCCACATTCAAATCAACTTCATCCTCCTACACAATCATATCCTCCTGGATTTCATAAACACTCTCAATTTGTGGCACCACGTCCACAGTCATCATCTCCATCATCTTTAGAGGACACATTGAAAGCATTCATGCAGTCCACAAACCAAGCCATTTCAAAGCTAGAAAATCATATTGCCCAGTTGACAACTCGAGTGGGTGAGAGGGAAAAAGGAAATTTTCCAAGCCAACCCATCCCAAATCCGAAAGGGCAGTATGCAGTAAATAATCCGTTCAGTTCTACCCATGAGTAGGAGCATGTGCAGTCAATTACTACCATTAGGTTTGGGAAAAAATTGATAACCATGTTATGTTACCTGAAGTTGAAGAAAAAGAAAAGGAAATTGAAGAAGAAATTGAGAAATCTGAAGATGAGGGGAATAAAAACCCTAATGAGGAGATGAGAAATAAAAAATGAGTGAAACCATGGGTCTTATGTTTGAAACATCCCAAACCATGGGTCAAAGTAGATACATTTTATTTTCCTGTGGATTTTGTAGTCCTAGACACCAAACCTGTTCATAGCACTAGTGGTCAAATTCCTGTCATTATAGGTCGCCCATTCTTGGCAACCTCAAATGAATTGGTTAATTGTAGGAATGGTATTATGGAAATTTCTTTTGGGAACAACGACAGAGCTTAATGTCTTTAACATTAGCAGACAACCACCTGAGGGTGAGGAGATTAGTGACATTTGTTTAATTGATAGTTTGGTTCAGGAGACACTTTCTCGATATAGTTTTAAGGATCCTTTGGAGGCTTGTTTGACCCATTTTAGTTGTGACTTTGACATCAAAAAGTCTATAGAAGAGGTAAATTTATTGCTTGATTCTACTCCTCTTATGAGTTGTGATAATTGGCAACCAAAGGTGGTTCCTTTAGAACTGTCCACTTTATCTCCAATTCCATCTAATGTTGAGCCGCCCAAGTTAGAGTTGAAGTTGTTACCTAAAAATCTAAAGTACATTTTTTTAGGGCCTTCAAAGACCCTACCCATTATCGTTGCTTTTGACTTGGATAAGGCTCAAGAGAAAAAATTGTTGGATGTTTTAAAGGAACACAAAGCAACAATTGGCTGGTCCATCGCAAATATCAAAGGAATTAGTCCTTCTATGTGCATGCACAAAATTCGTTTAGAGGAAGGTGCAAAACCTTCACGAGAGCCACAAAGGAGGCTAAATCTAATCATGCAAGATGTTGTGAGAAGTGCAATTCTAAAACTTTTGGACGTGGGTATTATATACCCAATTTCATATAGCAAATGGGTGAGTCTCATACAAGTTGTGTGACAACCCAATTTTCCCCACACGGATTTCGAAGAAAATCGGACCGTCGGAGTCCGACATTCTGGTTCCACGTCGAACTCCCTAATACCAACCGTGGCAACCCAATTTCCCCCACGGTTTTTGGGAAAATCGATTCATCGTGTGATGATCTAAAATCATATCAGAGGTCGTATACACATGCGCAATGAGGAGATCAAAGTAGACATCATATGCACAACAGAAAATCGGAATAGACATCATATGGAATTTAACAAAATTCCTATATACATAGAACATAAATCCAAAATCCAAAATGACCACCGGTGACGACTGACCGTCACCTAAACAATGGTTCAAGTCCAATTATACAAACCGTATACCTAGTCAGTATCAAAAACTATAGATAAAATTCCTCAGGCAACAAATCTTCTTTTACATCTAGAACATAGTCAGGATCGACCTCAAGCTTGGGGTCCTGAACTAGATCTGCACCTATGACACACAGTGTCAGGGTGAGCTAACAGTCTAAGCTAAGTAGAAGAAAAATCACTACTAATTACCTTCCATAGATCGATGCATAGATTAATGACAAGAGTTTAGAAAACATTTTCAAAGAACAGAGTATTATCATATCAGAAATAGAAGCAGGATTCAGAAATAGTTCTCAAATCAAAGACAGAATTCATAAAGCTTGAGTTCAAAGTCAGTGTTCAATTTCTAGTTCAAATTTCTCGTAGTTCGGATTTCATTGATTTGTTTCTCATTTACATGCAACTTCTTACTTATTGAATGACTTAAACATTTAACTTAAGAAACTCCAAGCAAATATAGTGCTTGCTGAGCTGGATCTTCAATGGGAATCCCCATTGACCATCATTGTTCAATTGAACAGTTTTCAGATGCACGGTATAACTTGCCGTGCAGGTCCAGAATTTGTATTGTATAACCCGTTGTACCGGTTTAGAGTGTACGGTATAACTTTTCGTGCAGGTCCAGAATTTGTACAGTATAACCCGTTGTACCGGTTCAGAGTGTATGGTATAACCCGCCATACCAGTCCAGAGTTGGGGGAGTCGTTCAAATGAACCTTAAATCAACATGCAATTTTAATATATAGTAGGTGTCATTGTTCATAACATATAGTTACACGAAACGGAGTTCGAAGTGAACATATTCAGAGTTCACATGTTTTATAGTTCACATTCAAAATTCAGAGTACGAAATTCAAAGTTCAGAATCGGAGTTTGAATTCAATGACATATGCAAAGTTCATATTCGAATTCATATTCAATTATTCATAATTCACATTCTCATTCTTGTCATATTCAGAGTTCAAATTCAATTCGATGTTCAATATCGGAATTCAGAATAGAGTTCAAATTCACTTTTCCAAGTTCTAATTTCAGACTTCAGAAGCGTTCAAATTCGCATTCAAAGTTTCGTTTCAGAAGTCAGAATCGATCACATCAGAGAGTCTATGAATCAATTTAAAAAGTAATTTGGCATTGAGTTTCCCCTACGTCGGTTTTGATGACACTCAAAGTCCAATGGGGGGTCTTTATCAAAGACTTCTAGCTTATCGAATCCTACATGATGTTCTTACACTATGTGTCAAAGACTTATGGGTCAAATAGATCGAAGTTTAATAGGTTTCACCAAACAAAACTGTAGTTGTTCTGAAACTGTGAAATTCGCTCGAGCGACATCAAAAATCGCTCGAGTGGGTCTTATAATTTGTTGTGGCACCTGAACATCTCGTTCAAGCAAGATAGACCCGAACTATTTAGCTTGGAAAATTTGCTCGAGCGAATTGGCTTCAGAATTGCTGGTTCAAATTCTGAAGGGATCTCGCTCTAGTGGGTTCCAATTCTCGCTCGAGCAAGAGTGCGATATCAGCACTTCTCTGAGTTTGAATCTTCTAATTTCTCAAAAATCAATTCGTATAAAACACAACCAATCATACTTTTCAAATTTATAACATCGGTTCGTAGATCTTACCTACGAAAATGATGCATGCAAGGTTTACGATGATCGATATAGATGGAATGGGCGTCGAAACTCATCACTCATTCGAAGCTCGATTTCTTCCTCAAAAATCTTCGCATGAAAAAACCCAAATGTACACAAATCACGCCCAATTTTAAGAATTAAAACTCATACGTTGACACTACAAAGTTTACTTCTTTAAATCATGCATGCGGAGTCCACGATGATCCCATTCGATAATTATAATGGTGTGGCGAACGAAAAGTTCTTGCGATGCAGAATGGGACATAGACCTTCCCGTAGTGAAGAGGAATTTGTGCGGTGATTAATGGTTCAGATCTGTCGATGAGATGAAAATGGTGGAGAAGAAGAGTTATCTCTTTCTTTTGGTTTCTCTCCTCTCTCAATCCATAATTCATGCAAATGGGTTATTTTTGCGTGAATTAAGTTTTATACTTGGTGGGGTTGATCCAATGTGAAGCCGGCACACCGTGCGACTGTTAAGACCTGAAAAGTACCACTTTTCACCCCTTAACTTAACCTTTGATTAGACCCTTAGCCACCTAATAAACTCTTCTTAAGTGTTTTGTTCAGAAAATAATCAGCAATGAAATAAGGCCAAGAATCTTGTTAAGGAGCCTGCTTTGGCACCAGATGCCCCTTAGCAAGAATGCACTTCGAAGCCTCGCACAGATCAGCTGAGCTTCCCAAGGCTTTACAGCAACCTCTCACGCAGATGAATGACTGAGGAGCTTCAAAAACTCAACCTTGCGCAGCTCTCGCGAAGCTCAAGAGTAGAACACATCGCTTAGTGTCACGCAATTCAAAGCAGACCTCTCTCAATCTCGCAAAGTTTGCTTAAGACAGCTGAGGAGAGAGAGCTTTAAGATTCCTCGTGACAAATTGCCGTCAGCAAATCAGGTACAATTCTCAGAAGAAGAATGCCTCGCGCAGTTCGTGCGCCATTCAAGAAAGAAAGCAACCTGGCGAAGGCAAAACCAAGCTCACAAAGATTGAGTGAGACAAAGAACCTCACGCAGTTCATAACTCAAAAGAACCTCGCGAGGTAACTCGCGAAGTCCAAGTAAAGAGAAGAGGTCGCACAATTCTCGACCGCCTGCAAATAAGTAATCTACCGCAAGAATCGCTTGAATTGCAACCGCGATGCTTGAGATTGTGTTTCTATTCAACCGCAAACTCCAACCCTGAGAGCTCAACTCTCTACGCACACGAAGAGCAAACTAAGGCAACCTCGCGACAGCTGAAGCTTCAGTGTCAAATCATCCTAGCGAAGAGCAATGAGCTACCACGCGACATGTCTGGGAAACTACAGCTACCTAGCAAGGCTCTGAACCTAAACTTCCATCTCTTCAGTAAAGGGCATTCTAAAAATTTCCAGTGACTAGGGCACGCACTCCCACACTCAAATCTCTGTGCACACGCCCCGAGGCATCCAAGGATCAGTATAAGGCCACGTGGCATCATTAAAATTAGGATTTCCTAACCCTAATGCGCCGCCACCCCACTGCTATATATACCCAGGCCTAGCTCAGGTTTAGGTATCTAGGAACCTATCTCAGATCACTTTTCTTTTCTCTTTCTTTTTAGCAGTAAGTAGTTTTTCTTTTTCTTTTTCTTTTCTTCTCTCCATAGTCCAGCAATTGCTGGCTATGACTTTGTATATGTGTTTGAGTTAGATTAATGGAAGTTTTGCAATAGGATTTGTACTTTGTGGGATTGTTGTTTATATGTGAGATGCTCTGTGCAAGGCTGCTGCCTTGTGATCCCCCATTGCCTTGGCTGTGTTTCAAAGCAATGGAGGACTGATTTTAAGGGCCACTCAGATCCAAGTGACCTGTGTGTCTGGGCTATCATGGTCTTCCAGCCTTAGCCCCACCACAGGACCTACTAGATCTGAAATCCCCATGGGAGCTTGAGCTGGTAGCCTGGTGAACATGGTGGTAGCAGCGATAATCTTGTTTTGTTTTGGGCTCCGTGAGGAGGATAACCTCTGGAACAGTCTGTGACCATTTAAGTGGACAGATTATAGCCTTAGGGTGATTCTGATCCACCGATCCAAGATGGATCCTTCTTCTTTTCACCTGAGCTTGTAGAAGCCTGGTGAGGGATTGTACAGAGGCAGACTCCCCCATATTTGTATAGATCTGCCATCAGATGTTGGATCTGATCTGGTTATAGAGATTGTAGGCTGGTGACTGGACCATTGTAGCCTCTCTCAAGCAATGGACAGCTGGATCGAAGGTTGTACTCAATCGCTTGCTGGTTCTATGTGTCTGGGCTATCATGGTTTTCCAGCCTTAGCCCCACATATAGAACTTTAGAGGTTGAGGTTCCCTATGGATTCTTGAGCTGGTAGCCTGGATGAAATAGTGCCTGTAATGATTTATTTGTTATGTTCTGACCCATCCCTGGATAGTGGCTCCCCTATGGGATAGTCTGTGACCATTCAAGTGGACAGGTTATAGCCCTAAGGGTGGAGTCATGGCAGTAGAGATGGGTTGGATCCTTTCTCCTCAGAGGTGATAATGTAGCCTCTGGACAGGATTTCTATAACATCATATCTAAATCTGAGTTACAAAACTCCTCTGACCTTGGCTCAATAACATATTTCTCACCTTTTTATAATTATTTTCCACACTCCATCCATCCTCTCAATCCTTTCTGTAATTTAGTTATTAGAATACTTAGAATAAGTGACCTTAAACTCCCCTCCTTTTAGGACTGCCAGATCTATAGACAGATCTGGAGGGACTACTAGAGACGGCTCCCTTGGAGCCTTAGATCACCTTTCCCTGTGGGACACACTCTTACTTATCAAAACTTGCTACAAAGGACCCTGTATCTTGCAGGTCTAGGATTTCCGAGTTGTGCTGATTCATCCCCTGTTTCATTCTGTTTTTGATTTTTAAATAACTTTCACCACCAACCAATAAGCGAAGCATACTTGGAGAACAACAGCGACCCCTTATCATATGGTCCAAAAATAATGGCTACACTGCACTTAATAGGTTTTGATTCCTGGACTTCTTATTTGCAAACCAAGTTCCTAACCATTGTGCCCTCACGTGGCTTGCATAACTATTTACACATTCATTCATATGAACCTATTTTCCCTAGGTGTATATCTTTTAAAAAATGATTCCAAAAAATTTTAGGTTATTGTGTGTATCGTATACCGCACTGAACACATACACGAAGTAGTGTACGTTTGGGTTTGATATTTTAGGGACGTTACATCCTCCCCTCCTTAAAGGAATTTTCTTCCTCAAAAATTCATTACGTATTCCTTTTAGTGTGTTGTTAATCTCTGAAAAGTACCACTTTTCACCCCTTAACCTAACCTTTGATGGACCTTTGAGCTGGTTAATAAAATGTTTTTAAGTGTGTTTGTGTAGATAACAGAAAAATATAGCTTAATGCTGCAATCCATGATTTTCAAGCCCGGAATAATGAATTTTGAGCTAAGTTATGGAGCTGATGGGTTTACAGTGATGGCACCATGGTGGTTTACACCATTGGGGCAATTTAGCATGCTTTGGAGCTTTTTAAGTCATGCTAAGAGAGAGAGGTGAAGCCCAAAGTTAATGGAGTGCTACTGCAGTGGAGCTAATTTCCAATTTGTATTACTGCTGCAAGCAGCTATTCAAGCATTTTATGGATATATCCTACTCTCAACCAGCAGCTGCAACACTGAGCACGTGTTTTAATCAAAAAATCTACTGCTGCAATTACAAGACCTGCAACATTTAAACCTCTCAAGCACATCAAAAGAAGCAGGCCTTTGAAGCACACAATGCTGAGTAGCAGCCCCAAGAGCAGCTGCAGTTAATATATGGGAGAAGCATGGCTGAAGCCTCAACCTGTTGAAGCTGCAATAGTGAAACCAAGCAGCAGTTGCACCATGCACTCAAGAGCACACCAATGCTGACATCATGCTGTCAACTAGTAGGCTAAAACCACTAATGATGAGAGCAGTCCATTGCTACAGCTAGCAAAGACTAGGGCAGTTACTGTGCTAAAGCTGCACATTCATGTTGTCGAGTTGCAGAAGTGAAGAACCAAAGACCAACCTCACAGGTAGTTGACTGAAGCAAGCTACAAGAGTTGTTGTTGCTACTGCACTAACCTGTTGAGTAGAAGAGCAGCAACACTCCAGCAACCCACTGTTGAAGCACTACAGTTTAGTCAAGCACTTCATGGAGAAAAGCAAGCTCTTGAGTAGCTTGATAGTATATTGAATGATCTCGCGCTGTTCAGCATAGAACCTCTCTAGCAGCTCAACCTACCAACCTCGAGAGCTGCATGCAGTTGGACACTTTAGCATCCTCGCGAGCAGCATTAAGCTGTTGAAGCAGATCTTGGCGAGTTTCCATTTGAACCTCACGAGCCTTAAAGCTGCACACATTTTGAACCTCGCGAGATGTAAAAGTAGCTTGCAAAAGAGCCCTGCATTTGATCCTCGCGAGCTCCATTTCAGCTTAGCGAGCAGCAAAATAGCCCCGCATTTGATCTGCGAGAGCTGCAATTCAACCTAGCGAGATCCTAGCGACTTGAGCTACCTAGAGACCCATCTATGCGAGATGTTCTATCCACTACCCAACGAACCTTGAGAGCTCTCCTCCAGCAGCAACTCTAGCCATGCAAGAAGCAAATGAAGCCAACTCAGCCACGCAAAGCACGGACTCCCTACTCCTCAGTCCATTAAACAGGGACTTTTTGGGGATTTCACAATAATTAGGCCACACATCCCGAGATGCCAGGCTGTTTCCCACTTCCCAAGGCATCTAAGGGCTGCAAATAGGCCATGAAGCCAACTCCAAAGTTCTCAGTTCTGATTGGCTACTGCACATAGCAACTGCAAGGATTGTATAAATTGAGTTGTTATCTTTCTTGTAAAACATCCAGAATAGCTAGATCACTTTAGACTAGTTTAGAATTAGGGTTAGGGTTTAGTTTCCCTTTTCCATTTTCTTTTTCTTCTTATCTTAGCACAACAGCAATGTTGGGATAAGTTCTTTGTAGTAGCTATAGGTTTTATTTCAGTTTTGTAATTGGTTTTGTATAAGCATTGAGAGTAGTTTTGGGGATTTGCATAGACTGCTGCCTTGAGGGCAACCATTATAAGTTCCTTTTATTCAATGAAATGCTAGTTTTAAAGCTTCATTAACTTTGTGTTTTACCTATGATTTTCACATTTATTTACGTAGACTTAATGCTCCCATGGTTGCTTGAGCTTATAGCCCTGCAACCATGGTGGCACAGTAGTTTTATTGTTCTAACTTCAACCTCAGTGATCCGAAAAACCTTTGGGATAGCCTGTGGCCATTCAAGTGGACAGGGTATAACCCTAGGGCTGGTCTATATCACAGGGCTGAGATGGATCCTTTTTCTCTACTTGAGCTTGTAGCCAAGTGAGAGATTGTTGCAAAGCCAAACTCTCCCTTGTTTTGCATCATCTTCATCAGTGTTTAGATCTGAGTTTTTGTAGAGATTACAGACTTGTGAGCTGGGTCATTGCAGGCCTTTTTGTAGCAATGACCAGCTAAGTCTAAGTCCTCATTCAGCCTAGGATTTCTTGTGGGTTCCACTTAAGTTTCCAGGACTGTCTGCTCCTATGAATGCATGAGCTTGTAGCCTTACAAATATAGTGTCTGCAATGGTGTTCATGTTCTAACTTTAGCACCTGTGATTGGATCACCTCCCTAGGATAATCTGTGACCATTTAAGTGGACAGATTATAGCCTTAAGAGCAGTCCAAACAGTAGGGGTTAGTTGGATTCTTCTACCTTGCACTTGTGCGTATAGCCAAGTGAAGGAATGCTGCAGATTCATTTCTAATACTGAGTTGCAGTGCTGATTTATCCATAGCTCTCTATTTCTCCCTATTTTTCCTTTATTTTCTCACTCCATCATCATTCTTCTATCCCTTTCTTTAGCTGTAAGTTTATTCTTATTTTTTTAGTTTTAGATTAGCTTTATGACACCTAAACACCTTCTGTTTATCTTGCTTTCTAGTGGAAGTTTAGAGGTGCCAGACCTGTAGCCAGATCTGGAGTTTACTATATGACCCTTGAGGTTTCAGATCATCACTCTCTGTGGGACAAACTCTTACTTCGTAAAACTTGCTACAACAGGCCCTGGATCTTGCAGGACTGTTTGGCTTTTTGCTGTGTTCATTCCCCATTCTATTTTGTTTTGTTTGTGCTTTTCTTTATTTTCCTCATATTATTTCCCTCATATTTCTATAATAAATAGAACACACTTGAAGCCTTCCAACATGCGCCTGATGTCATAGAGGTGTCCACATGTTAAGGAGACATCTCCACAATCGACTGGTAAACACATCCACAATCACTCATTTATTTGTAATGCATTCATAGCTAATTATCAAGGTATCTCCACAAGTGGTTAGTACCACTTCTATACTAATCAAAATTCCCAACCATACTCATGCATCACCATCGCGATGCTAATAATCATCCATAATCAAATTAGACCATAGACCAAAATTCATCAAACAATGTACACCATTCATGAAAACAAACTGTACCATAGAGCAAAGGTAACATGCATCAAAGACATACCTGCCAACAATTTACATAATTCATTAACTAAGCTAGATATTCAAAACAACACCCGACAGTTCACTAACCGATAGTTAACCAATCATTAAACATCCACCATCACAACAAAATTCATATGATTACCTAACAGAGGTCAATCATTGGGCCTACAACATATCTCCCCACAAGATCTTAAATCATTTACATATAAACCACATTCATCAACCTAAAGTCAAAATATTTACCACTATTCACCACTTCCCTAAGTGGTTCGTAACAAGTCAAGTAACCAAAGTGAAACCATTACTAAAAATTTTCAAGACTTAAATAAACATGTTCAAAATTCTGCCCAAAATTACACGAAAGTCTCACCAAGCTAAATCTCCTCACTGACCCACCTCATCGCTCATGCAATCTGCTTCTTACTCATTACCCGCTTGGGAACTGGATGCACCCAATGTACACCCTCACACTCGCTAGATGCATTGCGAGGCGGTGTTCGGGAACAAATAGTGCATCATGTCTGTGAGTATAGCCTCCTAGAAATCCATTCTTCTTTCAAATGCGTCCATCCGCATATTGAACTTTGCCTGTGTGACAAGATCGTCATGTGTGGCATGTGGCTGTTGGGGTGGAGGCATCGGATGTGGGTCAGCTGGTTCATGTGGTGTCGGCTCCTGCTGAGCTTGCTCGACAATACGTTGATACTGTCAATGTTGCACGCTTTTGTTCAATTTTTTATAGCTCAAACTCTAGTCATCAAGTCTATATCGTTTGACATTGTTGGTCTGGCATTCTTCATCATGCAGGATCTCATAGTCATCCTCGTCGTCCTCATACTCCTCAATGAAGCGAGAGATGAGACGGGCGTAAGGCAATATGGTTAACGGCTTCTTCTTATTATCCAACATTTTCTCTCAGACATATACCATCCCGTCTCTAACAACTTTTGGAGTGTTAAACCATCACCCCTCAAAAATAGAATAAAGGGCATGTTGAAGTACTCCTACCCTCTCCTGTTCAAGTCTAAGGGGGTATAGATTGCATCTGTAACAAACCAATTTTTTTCAAACACTAATGCATGACTAAGTGTACGTGTTTGGCACAGTATACGCCACACACTTGAAGTCCGCAATATTTTATGTTATAAGAGGTCCCATTTTGACCTTTAGTTGGAAGCTAACACACCATTTTGGTGTATGAGTTGTGCATCGAACCAACTCCACCAGATGAATAACCATGGGAATCAAAGCCCATAGGTTAAATAGGTGAAACTTCCTTTGGAAGTTTCATTTGCTAAGAAATTGAGAGAAGAGAAAGAGAGAACCGTGAGTGGAGAAAGAAGAACTCCGCCCCATTTGCCTTCGAGGTCCGTCGCACCGTTGATCTCTCGCTCAAATTTCTTCCTCTTCAATTGGTTGCCTCAAGGGAGCACCGGCTATAATGCGGTTACGATATACGAGCTTGAGAGAGAGCCCCGTTTCTCTCAAATCCTCTTTTCCTTGAAGCCCAAGCCTCCTTTGAGCTCACAACTCTCAAGATCCTAGCTCAAGGAGATTCTTAGCTTGTGGCATACATCCGGTGGAGCTGATTTATGACTCCATCCGATCGCAAGAAGAAAAGGGGTTTCGGTTTCAAGCAATCGGACGAACGCTAGGTGTAGAGCACCAATTTTTTTATCCGATCATCGGGAGCGTTACATCCCTAATTTTTGGAGGTAAAATGCACAATTAATTCATGTATTGAACTTACATTCAGTAGGATAGATTATATACAAAAGATAGAGTTTTAATTTGGGGGAAAATGAATTGAGGAAGAAGAAGCCCGTGTGGCTGTGTCTGTCAAAATCGATCGATCGAATTTAGAATCGATCGATCGATTTTAGTAGAATAGAAATAGGTTGATTTTCTGAAGGAAATCGATCAATCGAATTTAAATTTGATCGATCAATTTGAGGAACCAATCAATCAAAATGGAATTCGATCGATTGAAATTTATCGACAGGCTTAATTTAATGTCGACAGGTTTCATGTACAGTCGATAGGATGTGATGTGAAGATGGGTTGGTATCTAAGTAAACCGATCGGTCAATTTAGGAACCGATCGATCGATTTGGAAATCGATCGATTAAGTGTGGGACTGATTATACAAATAGAAGTGTGTATGTTTTTTGGAGGAAACCGATCGATCAAAATGTGTTTTGATTGATCGATTTTGAGAACTGATCGATCGGATTGGGATTCGATCGATCGATTTGGTCAGATTTTGGCATTTATCTATTTTGAGGAAAAAGGACCTTGTGATTTCCTTTTCTTCGTCACTTTTTGACATGCGAGATGTAAATTTGATGTGTTATAGGTTATGATCAAGAGGACATGATAGGAATGCCACCTTGAAAGAAGAAATCTTCATTTTGGCTTCAAGTTGAGGTAGGGGAAACTCATTACTCATTGCATTTTTGAATTAATTTTATAGATATCATTGTAGGATCGAATGAATTGATTAGAACTCTTGAAATTTATGCCTTGAATCTTATTTGACATGATATTCGTTTAAATTAAGTTGTAATCTTAGCAATGGAATTAGAACTTGATGATCTGATTAATAATCGAATATTTGGATTGAAAAGTGATGATAATGATTTGAAATCGAATTTATAAGATTGACTGCATTTGATAAATGAAATCCTGTTAAGTCTAAAACCCTTTTTATTCATTGGATATCGAATGATTTGGCATTAACTTTGATTTTTGGTGGACTAGAAATTTACTGCGTGACTGTACCCTTCATGCATACTGGACCGGTACGTACACTACATGCATACTGTATACACTGACTGGACTGGTACGTACACTACGTGCATACTGGACCGATACGATAGGTTTTTTCGAACTTACTGCACAAACTGACTGGACACCAATGGAATGATTGTAAACTGACTGGACCGATAGGATGAGTTATCCGTACATACTAGATACTGCATACCGTACATTGACAAGAGAACTGTAATAGGATATTTGAACATTGTAAGATATGAACGAGAGATTTAGAACATAAGATTTGAACGAGAAATTAGAACACCGTGAACTATGAATTGGAAATCAGAACATTGTAAGAAGTGGACTGGAAGATGTGAATGTACTTAAGAGGTGAATTTGGAATGTGAGAAATTAGAAGATATGTGGAATTTCAAATTGTTTTGATTCAAGAATGTTTGAGGTTACATTCTGATAAGGAATTTTCCTTGCATATGTCATAGTATTTCTGTTTTTGTTTCAAATTGAATATCCACTCTGTTTCGTATTTGTTTCGATTCTTGAATATCTGCTCCATTTTTTTTTTGCTTCTGTCATTAAATCGATGTGAAAATATGATAAGATGTCAATTGAATATGAGATTCTTCTACTGAGCTTAGATGTTAGCTCACCCCGACTATACGTCACTGGTGTAGGTATTGTTTGGGATCTTTGCATTGAGGAAGATCTAGACTACGTACCAGAAGAAGAGGATTCTTCCGTCTGAGGATTGTACCCCTACTTCTGGGATCGTAGATTTACATTGTGGATTTTGGTAAGTTATGGGTTGGTACTTTCCTACTATTATACACGTATTACACGCCACTATTAGGTGATGGTTGGTCATCACCGGTGGTATGTTTTAGTTTACTGTTCATGTTGGATATTAGAACTGGAGATTTTTAATTACGCCATGTATTATCTACTTTGATTTCCTCATTTGTGTGTGGATGTATCAAGTATTCTAAATCAGATTGTGATCTACGATCTAGCGGTCTGGGTTTTCCCAGTTTGATTTGGTTTAAAGAAGAAAAAAACATATATCTTAGAAAAATGTGTCGGGAAAATCTGGGTTGTCACAGCATCGGAGCACCACATCCAGGAACCACATGTTTGATGGGAGCTGCGATCGTCAGATTGATCATTTGGATCGGTGTTCCCCGTTGGTCATCCTAGCAATGATTTGGTGAAAAGGTATTTGTTCGGGGTTCAGGGGCAGTAGGTCCCGGTTCGCTATAAATATAGAGGGTGTACCCATTGTCATGGCAATGTGATGAACTTCGAACCCAAATATTCGACCATCAATGGTCGTATAGATTTTGTCGTCATTCTTGCCCAATCTAAAGTTCAGGTAAAATAGCTTTACCAGGCACGAGTAGTAATGTGTATAGGAGGGCGAGAGTAACATCTTTAGTTTTGTCCGAGTGAGGTAAGCAAACGACCACCAGGTCGTTTCCTCATCTTGAAAGTATTCCTCGTCGAAAGACAATTCGGTTTTGATGTTTTTGACCTCCCACCATTCCTTTAGTTGTTCGCTCCTTGGTGGTGGAGGATTTGTTTTGTTCACTTCAAAGAAGCGCCCTTGGATATTGGATTCTTCGAAGCGACTTTCTTCTTTGAAGCCATGCAAAGGAATTAAACAACTCGACAAAAGGTAAAGTTTACCTTTTTAGGGTGAAGAAACGTGTGGAGTGTTGTGCGAGGGATGGAACGGAGCTTCACGGAAGAATTCTTACAAGGGAAGGAGAAGAACTGTGCGCATTTTCATCGAGAACTCGTGAGTTCTAGGGTGAAGAAGAAGAAGAAGAAACAAAAGGTTTCTTTTCGAATCAGTTCACGCGGGAGAAATGAAGAGAAAACATGCGGGTCCCTTATATATGTTAAGCTCTCGAGGGAAAATCAACACTCGCTCGAGCGAAATGGAATTTACAAAGGGCCGCTCGAAAACTCACGCGAGCAAATGTAACCCGAAAAATTTTGCCTGAAAAATTCGCTCAAGCGAATTGTCCTCAGAACTCGTAGTGAGGGGTTTCTAAAGCTTTTGCTCGAGCTATTTGTATTTCACTCCAACAAATTCATTCTAGTGTGGAAATTGTAGGAACAGTCAATTGGCAGTTCTCCAACCCTGTTTTAAGGTCCTCTTTTACTTGCATTCAAACATTTATATCTATACCATCATCCACAAGTGCACCCAAGTTTGGCTAATTCATCGAAGACAATTTGTGCTTCAAAAACTCAAATTTTAATGGACAATGGACTCATCCAAGTTTAAACTTAATACACACTGATTCATCAAAAATTTTAAAACTAAATCTACAATTAAAATATCCATTCTTACATCAAAACACAATCTTTAAAGCACAATTAATCCAGTTAGCACAACAATTGATCCATTTAGCACATGTAGTTCGACATTCAAAACACATTTGTAAATCTCGCTAAATTTTCCTCTGTAGAAGTCTCATGCATCATTCGAAAAGCTGCGGGTATGCGTCACTTATATCCGCTTCTCGTTCTCAGGTGGCTTCCTCGGACGAGTGATTTCACCACCTCACGAGCACTAATAGAATTCATTTGGTTCGTATCACCTACTCTTTGCGGTCCAAGATCTGCATCGGCTCTTCTAGGACGGTCAGATCTTCTTAGACTTCCAGAGGTTGGTGATCCAGGATGTGAGTTAGGTCCTTCACATATTTTCGCGGCATAGACACGTGAAACAAATTGTGAATGTTCAAAAGTTACGATGATAGAGCAATCAGATACGTAACTTTGCCAACTTAGCCTAATATTTTGAATGGTTCGACGAATCATGGGCTTAGCTTCCTACGTTTCCCGAATCACATTACGCCCTTCGTGGGCGAGATCTTTATGAACACCTTGTCCCCTACCTGGAATTCAGTATTTGTTCGTTTGAGGTCCTCATATCTTTTCTGCCGACTTTGCGCGACCTTTAGCCTTTCGCGGATCATCTGGATAGCTTCAGTCATGCTTTCGACTATTTTTAAGCCTAATACAAACTTTTCTTCGGCTTCTTCTCAATTGAGCGGAGATTTACACCTCCGGCCATAAAGTGCTTCGAAGGGAGCCATTCTAATGCTTGCCTGAGAGCTATTATTGTAAACAAATTTGATCAGGGGCAAGTGCTTGTCCCATGATCTTTGGAAGTCAAGCATATAGGCTCGAAGCATGTCTTCAATTATCTGGTTCACCCTTCAATTTGTCCATCAGTCTGAGGGTGAAATGTCAAGCTAAAATCTAGCATGGAACCCATTCCTTCTTGGAAACGTTGCCAAAACTGTGGGGTGTACAGTGGGTCTCTATCTAAGACGATGGTGGCAGGAATACCATGCAGTCTGACAATCTCTTTGAGTAATAACCCTGCAAGCTTACTAGTTGTATACCTTGTACTATATGGTAGGAAGTGGGTGGATTTGGTTAATCGATCCACTATTACCTAAATGGCATTTTGTCCTTTCACTATTCTCGAAAATCCATGGATATGGCTTCCCATTTCCATTCCGGCATCAGGAGCGGTTGTAGTAGTCTTGAGGGGTTCTGATGATCAACCTTTACTTTTTGGTATACTAGGCATTTCGAAGCATACTCAGCGCTATCTTTTTTCAAGCCTCTCCACCATAAGCTCTTCTTAAAATCCTGGTTCATCTTGGTACAACCAAGATGGATGGTGTATCGTGACTTGTGAGATTATTTTAGGATTGTGTGTCGAAGTTCGACATCGGTCGGTACACAAAGTTAGCCCCTGAACATTAGCGAGTTGTCTTCCCTAATGGAGAAATCAGCTTTAGTACAATTGATAATGCCCTGTCTGATTGTTGTGAGTTCCTCATTGTTCATCTAGAGTTCATGGATGTTGTCTAAGATCATTGGTGGGATGGTGATATTGGCCATCAAGGCTCCTGAATCATTTACCTTCTTCTTCATGTCATATAAGGATAGGTCTTTAAATAGATGCCATCTATGAATTCTCACTATGAGATTTGATAATTGAGTCGATGTCTTCCAACTCAGGCATTTGCTACTACATTTACCTTTCCGAGGTGGTACTTGATGGAGCAGTCATAATCCTTGAGAAATTCCATCCATCTCCTCTGCCGCATGTTCAAATCTTTTTGAGTGAAAAGGAATTTGAGGCTTTTATGATCTGTGAAGATCTCAAACATCTACCCGTAAAGGTAATGTCTCCAGATCTTAATGCAAAAATGATCGCTGCCAATTCGAGGTCATGCGTCGAATAATTTTTCTCATGGTCTTTAAGTTGTCGAGAGCTGTAAGCGATGACCTTTTCATGTTGGTTCAGTATGCATCCTAATCCACTGTGCGATGCATCACTAAACACTACAAACCTCCACTGCCTGAAGGTACTGTTGGCACAAGGGTAGAAGTTAACTTCTTTTTGAGTTCTTAAAAACTCTTCTCACATGAGCCACTCCACTCAAATTTCATAGTCTTCCTGGTTAGCTAAGTGAGCGGTCCTACAATTTTAGAGAACTTCAACAAACCTTCTGTAGTATCCGGCTAGACCCAAAAAGCTACAGACTTTGGTTCCTGTCCTTGGTTGTTCCCACTTTATAATAGCTTTTATTTTTGTTGGGTCAACTCTTATACCTTCTTCGGATACAACATGCCCTAGAAAGGTGACTTGCTCTAACCATAACTCACACTTGCCTAGTTTTGCGTACAATTGGTTATCACAAAGTGTTTGAAGATCAATGCGTAGGTGTTGTTCATGATCTTCTTTGGTCTTCGAGTAGATGAGAATGTCATCCATGAAGACTATGACAGACTTATCAAGATATAGTTTGAACACTTTGTTCATAAGGTCCATGAAGGATGTTTGTGTATTTGTTAGCCCGAACAACATCACTAAGAACTCATAATCACCATATCTAGTGCGGAAGGCAATCTTCGGAATATCTTCTACCTTAATTTTCAACTGGTGATACCCTGACCTTAGGTCTATCTTCAAGAAAAAAACTTAGCACCTTGGAGTTGATCGAAAAGGTTGTCGATCTGAGGGAGTGGGTATCAATTCTTTATCGTCAACTTATTCAATTAACGATAATCAATACATAGTTGCATTGAATAGTCCTTCTTAACAAACAAGACCGGTGCTCCCCATGGAGAGACACTAGGTCTGATAAATCCTTTATCCAGAAGTTCCTAGAGCTACTCCTTGAGCTCCTTCAACTCTGTCGGTGCCATACAGTATGCTGCCTTTGATACTGGTTTTGTGCCTAGAGCCAGATCAATTGCAAACTTCACCTCTCGATTCGGTGGTAATCCCGATAGGTCATCAGGAAACACATCCGGGAATTCGTATGCAATGGGAATGTCGGTGATATTAATCTTCTCATCGTGTTAACCTTGTATCAAAGCAAGGTAACCTTGACATCCTTGTTGCAATAGTCTTATGGCTCAGATAGCTGATACGAAAGGTGCCACTTTCAACTTAATGCCAAGGAGCCGAAAAAACTTCCCTTTTGGAGAGCGGAAAGTAACCACTTTTCGAAGGCAGTCTACACTGGCGTGGTAAGTGGACAACCAGTCCATGCCAAGGATCACGTCGAATCCTTACATGTTTAACAAGATTAGGTTAGACTTTATCTCATGGCCCTCTATCGGAATGATCACTGATCGATAGATAGTGTCCGTATGCACTGAGTTCCCTATAGGGACTGACACTGCCAAGATGAAGTCCAATGGCTCGAGAGTGATACTCAATTCAACCGTGAATTGAGAAGTTACAAACGAATGTGTAGAGTCTGAATCTATCAGGACACGTGCCTCGTGCTGACATATATCACAATGTTGTTACATATGCAAGGTACCTAAATTTCATGCATGTGATTTTAGTTAAGTGTTTGTATGAGGTGTAGTGACATTCATGAAGTGCCAAAATCAAAGCAAGTTTCGAAGATGTTCATGAACTAAAGATAGGGAGGTAATTCAAAATTTTAGAAGGAAATTATACCTTAGATAACCTCATTAGTTGCTTGGGCATCCTGAGCTGAGACTGCATATGTACGACCTTGTGTTAAGACCTGAAAACTACCACTTTTCACCCCTTAACTTAACCTTTGATTAGACCCATAGCCACCTAATAAGACCTTGTAAAGTGTTTTATGTAGGTAATAACCAGTAGTGAAATAAGGCCAGGAATCCTGCTAAGGAGCCTGTTTTGGCACCAGAAGTCCCTCAGAAGGATGGACTCTGAATCCAGACCTAAAATGAGCCTCGTGCAGTCTAGCTGAGCTTCCCAAGACTCTACAACAACTTCTCGCGCAGATGATTGACTGAAGAGCTTCAGAAGCATACACTCGCGCAGCTCTCACGAAGCTCAAGAGTAGAACACATCGCGCAGTCTCGTGCAGTTCAAAGCAGACCTCTCTCAACCACACATAGTTCGCTCAGAACGATTGAGAAGAGAGCTTCAAAAGACTCCTCGCACAGCTGTCACGCAGTCGCCGCGGGATGCAATTATCAAAAGAGAACTCCTCGCGCAGTTCTCGCACCATTCAAGAAGAGAGCATCCTTGCGAAGGCAAAGCCACCCTCGTGAAGATCAGTTAAGACATGGAACCTCGTGTAGTTTAGAACTCATTAAAGCCTCGCGAGGTAACTCGTGAAGTCCAGTAAAGAGAAATGCTTGCGAAGTTCTCACGCTATTCAAATCTGTCCTCGCAACGATCATCCTCGCGACTACCCGAAGAGCAAACCAGACCAACCTCGTGATGGCTGAAGTTTCAATTTCAAATCATCCTACGAAGAGCAAAAGCTACCACGTGACAAGTCTGGGAAACAATGGCTACCTAGCGAAGCTCTGAACCTCAAACTTCCATCTCTTCAGCAGAGGACTTTCTGGGAACTTCCAGTGATTAGGGCACGCACTCCCACGCTTAAATCTCTATGCACGCGCCCTGAGGCATCCAAGGATCACCATTAGGCCATGTGGCATTGTTAAAATTAGGGTTTCCTAACCCTAATGCGCCGCCACACCACTGCTATAAATACCCATACTTAGCTTAGGTTTAGGGAGCTTAGACCATCCTTTCTTTCTAAATCCTGGAATAGCTGGGAATACATCTCATTTCTTGGAGACTTGATCTGAGATTGTTTTGTTTTTCTTTTCGTAGTTGTAAGTAGTTTTCTTTTTCCTTTTTCCTTCTCTCCATAGTCCGACCTTCTTTGCATGCTATGTCTTTTGAACTAGATTAATGGAAGTTCTGTAATAGGATCTGTACTTTGTGGGATTCGTGTTTGAATGTGAGATGCTCTGTGCAAGGCTGCTGCCTTGTGATCCGCCATTGCTTTGGCTGTGATTCAAAGCAATGGAGGACTGATTCTAAGGGCCATTCAGATCCAAGTGACCTGTGTGTCTGGGCTATCATTGTCCTATACAGCCTTAGCCCCACCACAGGAGCCACTAGATCTGAAATCCCCATGGGAGCTTGAGCTGGTAGCCTTGTGACCATGGTGGTGGCAGTGATATTCCCATTTTGTCTTGGGCTCCGTGAGGAGGATAGCCTCTGGGATAGTCTATGACCATTCAAGTGGACAAGTTATAGCCTTAGGGTGATTCTAATCCACCGATCCAAGATGGATCCTTCTTCTTTCCACCTGAGCTTGTAGAAGCCTGGTGGGGGATTGTACAGAGGCAGACTCCCCTATATTTGTATAGATCCGCCATCAGATGTTGGATCTGATCTGGTTATAGAGATTGTAGGCTTGTGACTGGACCATTGTAGCCTCACTCAACTAATGGACAGCTAGATCGAAGGTTATACTCAATTGCTTGCTGGTTCTATGTGTCTCGGCTATCATGGTTCTATACAGCCTTAGCCCCACACATAGAGCTTTAGAGGTTGAGGTTCCCTATGGATTCTTGAGCTGGTAACCTGGATGAAATAGTGCCTGCAATGATTAACTTGTTATGTTTTGACCCATCCCTAGATTGTGGTCCCCCTATGGGATAGTCTGTGACCATTTTGAGTGGACATGTTATAACCTTAAGGGTTGAATCATGGCAGAGTGATGGGTTGGATCCTTTCTCCTCAGTGGTGATAATGTAGCCATTGGACAGGATTTCTATAACATCAGGTCTGAATCTGAGTTACAAAACTCCTCTGATCTGGGCTCAATAACATACTTCTCACCCTTTTTTATTTATTTTCCACACTCCATCCATCCTCTCAACCCTTTCTGTAGTTTAGACATTAGAGTACCTTAGAATACTTAGAATAAGTGACCTTAAACTCCCCTCCTTTTAGGACTGCCAGATCTGTAGTCAGATCTGGAGGGACTACTAGAGATGTCTCCTTTGGAGCTGTAGATCACCTTTCCCTGTAGGACAAACTCTTACTTATCAAAACTTGCTACAATGGACCCTGTATCTTGCAGGTCTAGGATTTCTTAGTTTTGTTGATTCCATCCCCTGTTTTACTCTTTCTTTGATTTTCAAATGACTTTTACCACCAACCAATAAACCAAGCACACACACTGAGAGATCGCCAACAAGTTTTTGGCGCCGTTGCCGGGGACAGATGATCTATTAGTAGACCCTTAGTTTTGTATTCTTAGTATTCTTTGCAAATGTGAATAATTGATACTGCTGACATAATTTTGAACCTTTCTTACAGATCTAGACAGCAGCAGTGAAGGATAGTTGGACTGTAATTGGAGCTTAGCTACCTCTGTTTGCAAACTCTCTGACTTTTAAAACTCTGTCTATCTTTCTTAAAAAAATTTCTAGCAGTATCTAGGTTAGTTTTAAATGTATTCTTTGAATTGCTATAAACTAGTTAGATAAATTTGTTAATTGTACAGATATTCTTTTGCAATGTGCCTACAAGAAGCTTTCCTTGCTGTTGGTGTGCGTGTATGCTAGAGAGGAGATCTCTCAGCCCTGCTTTAGAGCCTCTTAACCCTGAGTTAGAAAGGGTAAGGAGACTTAGAAGAGACAGGCACACCACAGGAGAGCCCTCACGTGAATCTGTGACAGCAATTATGGGTGAAGAACAACCCAGAACCCTCAAGGAGTTGAATGCTCTGGATGACTATAACTCCCCTTTTAGCATTCAATTCCCTGATGTTCAGGGGAACTATGAAATAAAAACTTCAATCATCCAGATGCTGCCCTCTTTCCATGGGCTTAGCAAGGAGGACCCTTACAAGCATATTGACCAGTTCTTGGCCTTGTGCACTACTTTTAATATCACTGGTTTGAGACCTGAGGCTACTAGGCTCAGACTCTTTCCCTTCTCTCTGAAGGATAGGGCTAGTACCTGGTTGACCACTCTTCCCAACAATAGCATTGCTTCATGGAAAGACCTGTAGACCAAGTTCTTCCCTGAGACCAAAACTAGCCAGTTGAGGAAAGAGATTCTTGCTTTTGCTCAATTCCCAACTGAGGATTTTAACCAGTCCTGGGATAGGTTTAAAGAAATTCTCAAACCATGCCCCCACCACAAGATCCCAGAGTGGCAACTTGTACAAAGCTTCTACAATGGGAATGATGAGAAAAATAGAGATATGGTCGATGCCTCTTGTGGTGGATCCTACATGCAAAAGACTGCTGATGAGGCATGGGAATTGTTTGAGGTGATTAGTGAGAATGCTTTTCAAAATCCATCCGTGGCAAGAACTAGTCAGGAATCTGAGTCAAAGGTGGGGCCTGCTGCTGGATCAAGAGGAAAAGTTTATGAGGTGTCTGGGAATAATGATTTGCAGCTGCAGATGGCAAACCTCTCTATGAAGTTTGACAAATTACTGACTGTGATGCAATCAGAAGGGCTGCTCATGTGGCGGAGGCATGTCTGATATGCCAGTCCCCACAGCACACAGTGGAGGAATGTCCATCTGCAGGGCAATTTCCTGAATTGGTTTTGGAACATGCTGTTGCTGCTCAATCTTATGGCCAGCAACAATCTGGGGGCTACAACAGACAACCATATGGATACCGGCACCAAAATGCTGGTTACCAATGGAGAGACCACCCAAATTTGAGGTGGAGGCAAGACAACTACATGCAGCCCCAGCAGATGTTGGCCTTACCACAAAGACCACAGCAGCAGTTCAATCAAGGGAATGCCCCTAGGTCTAACTTCCAGCACCATCAGCAGCCCCATCAACAATAAAATTAATTGGTCGTACCCCCATCTCAACCCAGAAATACTTCTTTCGAGGACCAGGTCTTGACCTCATTACAAAACTTGGGTTCCTTGGCTTAGACTGTGAATTCTCATGGTCAGAGCATCAAGAAGATGGAAGAGCAGATTGGCCAACTAGCGAATACCTTAGCCAAAAGAGAAGAGGGAAGGTTGCCCAGTCAACCAGTGGTTAATCCCAAGGGCCAATTTTTTATTAGTGAAGGATCCTCAAACCCTGAAGGGGATCTTTCATTGAATTGATGTTAAGAACTGTGCACCTTTGTATGATATGTACTTTACAGTTTAGAGGAATTTGTAGTGATCTTGTTGGAATCTGAGTTTAGTACTTTATGCCTACTTTTATTCCAGTTCCCCTTGTTTGCTAATTTCAAGTGATTGAATGATGATGGTATTATTTGAATGCTTTTCATGATGTGTGAATTTCATGCTTTGAGAGTATAGGAATTTTTGAATGTTTTATAATGCTTATGGGTGTCCCTGGAAGAGAGCCTGTGAGAGAATCCACCCACAAAATCAAGGTCAAAAGGCTGACTAGTGGGTGTGTGAATTCTGACTCTGTTAAGCCATCGCGGGGTTCTGAAAATCTGGTTTGGTTTCCTCTCACGCAGTTCATAAAGAAACACTTTGCATTGCTATCGCGAGTTTCAGATATAGCTGGGTGGGCTGCCTCGCGCAGTTTAAATGAACATCTAATCTCGCGACCCATTCATGCCTATCCAGCGAGCGGATATTTTCAAAGCGCGCAGAGCCTCGCGATATTTAAATCCCACCCAGCGCTGCTTTTCTTTACTGCTTTCTCTTTCCTCTCCTGCCAGCAAAACCCTAGCTCCCACTCCTCTCAATCTCTCTCCTCCAGCATCCTGTCTACAGTTCATTGCTCACTTTGAAATTCTGGATTTTTATTCTTAAAGCTTCCATCAACAGTTGCCCCCTGCTAGGAGCTCTTGCGATCTACCATACATCAAATTGAATAGAACCCTAACTTTTAGGGTAAGACTCAGCTCTTAATCTTTCCGTTCAAAATTTCAACTGTACACTCACCAAGGAGAATCTTGATGGCTCCTAAAAGTGCACCTGTGAAGAGAGCCAGGGACCAGGCCACCGTGGAGCCTGCCCCTAAGAAAGCCAAGTCCTCTACGGCACAACAAAAAGGGAAGGAAGTGGTTCCTGAGGTGGCTGCAAAAACACCTGATTACTCTACTCCCTCTGAGCTCCTCATTTCCATTCCCTTAGAGCCTGAAGCCATTTTTGATATATCTTTCTTTGAATCTGAGCCGTTGTCAGCACCTGCCATTGAGTTCTTACGCAAGGCTGGTTTGTTCCCCTTGATGCAAATGATTCCTGCACTAGCCTATCCTAGGTTAGTGCAACTCTTTTACCAGCACCTTAGGGTCAGACCAGACACACATGGGCAGCCAGGCCTCCTTGTGTTAGTTGACAATTTTGAGATGCTACTCAACCCAGCGTTGATTGCTGAAGTCATGGGCATCCCTGCCATTTTTTATCTCAACTGTGGTTATGGTTCCCCTGTGAGTGCCCCCATTGACACAATTGCACAGGCCATTACTAGAGGTTTGAAGGCCACAGGGAACTCCATCAGAAGAAGAGATTTAGATCCCAAACTGTTGTTCATCGATCAAGTGCTGAGAAAGAATATCTATTGCTCCGGACATCAGCAAGAGAGGAGGACACCAATTGCTGATGCTCTCTATTCCTTCTCTCTGGGCCACGGATTTAATGTTGCATGATTGATTTTTGAGGCCATGAAAGATATGATGGTGAAGCTCGGGCTGCAAAAGAAGATCTACACTCTCCCCTATGGAAGACTCATCACCAAATTACTTCTGAAGGGAGGGTATAAGATACCAGTGGGGGAGTTATCTGCTGACCTCACTCCCACCACTTTTGCCAAAAGACAATGGGGGATCAGCAGAAGTCTGATGGATCCCCAGAAGAAGAAGAAGAAGGCTGAAGCTCAGATTGTTTCTGAGCAGGGTGAGGGAGCTGCTGTGGCAAAGGCCACCCCTGCCCCCAAAAAGAAGGCTAAAGCCCCTGCTCCAAAGAAGGTGGCGCGAGCTTCTGTCTCCTCTGCTTCTGCAGCAATCCCTCCATCCACCACACTTGCCTCTCCACTAGTTTCTTCACCTATTCCATCTCTCCCTTTTCCTCTCTTATCTCCCTTTTCCATTCCACCTCCCACTGTGATTCGTTCCTGGGTGGAAAGTGTTGAACCCCATGACAACACTCCCCCTTCACCCACCTTACCTCAATACACAGCCCCAGTCTCTCCAACATCATCTGACCTCAACCCTGACAGCCCTCCCTTGATCACATACCTTAAAAAGAAAACCTCTCACACAACCCCTGCCTTATCTTTACCTACTTCCACCTCCCCTGTCATTCCCACAGACACACCCCATATTGACCAACCCTTAGTCCAACCCCTCCCAACTACATCTTCACTCCATGATCTTGACTTTAACCTAGCCACCACTTCAGGGTATCAGGCCTTCATGACTACCTTGCTTGATACCTTGCCCACCCATGACATCCCTCTCCCAGATTCCCCACTCCCTTCACCACATCATTCCCCAGCCCTTTCAACTTCTCCCCCTACAACTTTCCATCATGACCCCACTTCCCCTTTCCAACCTGTTCTCTCCTATCCTCATACTCCACCCCAACCAACCTCAGATACCCTTACCCATATCCTTTCCCTCATACATGACATCCAGACCCAGCTATCCACCACAACACAGACCCAAGTCCAAATGCAGACTGACATCACCAACATACAATCCACCCTTCAAACATTGACAAACCCACCCATCCCTACACAACCTCCTACCACCCCATTGACCCAACCCCCTTCCACCTCTGACTCCATAGTTCCACCAGACCTCACCCAAATTGACTTACCTACACCCTTCACCCTCCAAGACACCATACCCCACCACTCCTTACCCACTCTACCTATCCTACCCCCACTAATATTACCTCCACCACAATTTACCAACACTTCTACCCAAACAGACCCCATTCCCTTCCCATCCACCTTTCCCATTCAACCCCACCTATTTGCAACCCCACCCCTTCCATTCCTGCCCTTCACCATTCCATTCTTCCCTTACCCAAAACCATCCACATCCACTGACCTTCTTTCATTTTACTTTCCACCCATACCTTCCATTCCACCTCTTATCTCACCCCCTCCTCAATTCACTAACCATTCAACACAGACTACCCCAGCCACTTCCACACCTTCTACTTCTTCCACTCCATTTCTACCCATCTTACCCAGACACTCCTATTACACCCCCCCTACTTCACCCTCCTCCATGCCATGAGGGACAATGCCTATATCAAGCGGGATGTTCTCAATGGCATGGCCCAACTCCGACAAGCCATCGAATACCCCTTGCTGCAAAAAATGGGTGATTTGAAGCTTGCTCACAGCGAGCAGCTGAGAGATATTTCTAAGGGATGGGAGGCAATTTTAGAGACACTCAATGCGAACAAGGCTGCGACAACTTATTACAGAATGACTACTGAGATTGAAAAAGCTAATGCAGAAAGGGTGAAAAAGCACAACAGGTTATTAGAAAGGAAACTGAACAATGCCCAAGAGATCAACCGACTCAGTAAGGAGCTTGCAGACACCAATCTCCTGTGGGCTAATAAGAAAATTGAGATTTTGGAACAGAGGGTTGCCTTCCTACTATCCCAACCAATACAGGCCACCCCTCTCGCCACAGCACCCCCTGAGGCCCCATCCTCTTCCACACAACCAGGCCCATCTTCTTCCACTCCCCCTGCCCCTACACCTACACATCCCGTTCCCCCACCTCCTCCAGCCCTAACTCTGGTACCTCCTCCTGTTCCTACTCACGTTCCTGCTCCTGCTACAATCCCTACTCCAGCTCCTACTCCTGTCTCAGTGCCTCCCCCTGTTCCCTCCCCTGCCCCCAAAAGAAAACGGACTCCTTCCAAGAAACATCCCACTTCCAAAAGAGCCACTACAGCCCAAAAAGGAAAATGACCAGCCCCTCCATCCCCACCTCCAAAGGTCACCAGATCTTCTACTCAGGATGATCCCCATGGTCGCCTACTTTCCAAAGATGAACGCAGACAGGCTGCTGCTGCCCTTGGATTGGATCCCACTGAGCTTTTTCCTTCTGACTTAGAATCTGATTTCGCACCACCTAGGGATCCCAGTGCCCAGATTACTGTTGCTGCTCCTTCATCACGCCCTGCTGAACAAACTTATCCTCAGCGAAGGAAAGTTGCTGCTAAGAGGACTACTCCCCCAACTGGCTCTCTGAAAATTGGAAAGGACAAATCTGCCCAGTCTGAGGAGGCACCACCAATAAGCCAGCCAGTGAAAGGGAAGAGCCCTGCCATTCCTGCAGTAAAAGATAAAGACAAATCTTCTGTGGCTCCCCCTAAGCTTGCTAAAGGGAAAAGTCCTCTCCTGCCTTAGGTGAAAGCAAAAGATAAATCCCCTGTTGTCCCTCCTGAGCTAGCACAAGCCCAATCCCCTCTTATTCCCCCTCCGACTCAGCAAGGGCAAGCCTTCAAAGGTAAGGGCCCCAAAGGAAAATCTCCCACCAAACCCCCTGAGCCAACCACTGATAAATCTTTCGAGATCCCTCCTGAACCAAAGAGGAGAAAAATGCAGGTCAAGGCACCATCTATTCCCAAAACTGTCGACCAAAGAAAGGTAGAGAGAGAACGAAAGAAGGAGGAGGCTTACCTTCAAGAACATGCCAAGAAGATGGGTTCGGACAAGTTTTGAGCCAGATTCTGACTAGATTGTACTTAGGATTTTCTCTATTTTCTGCACTCTTTTGTTTTTGTTTTCTTATAGTTTGTACATTTCTCCTTTTTAATAGACTTTATTCCCCTGTCATTACTATCTTGCTTTGTCTGTTGTGTGTCTTCTTTCTTGTTCGGGTTTATTATACTTTAATAACTCTGCTGCACAGACACCTTTGAACCAGTGAGGACACTGCTCCTCATAGGTTTGGGGGTATGGCAGGCAGACCCTGCCAATGGAATAGTTAACCTAAGTGCAGCAGACTCATCTGAGTAATATGGAAATGGACCTCTATTCACTTAAGAATCATGAAAATAAGAAATTTAAAATTTCTGCAAACTTTTGACATTATAAACTTTTAATATTTCACATTTCCATGATGATATCACCAAGGAAACTTACTTGTATCAACACTCAGTGAATCATTAGAGAGAGAAAAAGGTGAGGACATACTTAAAAGTTCAAAGGAAGACCATAACCAGTGAGAATTGGGCCTATAAAAAAAATTTCCATCCTTTGAGGAGTAACCAAGGCAATTTCTTCTAGTTCTAAGGATTGGCTAAGTCACTATGCTCACTAGAAGTTAGGTAACTCCAAGTTGAAACAACTGACAGTACTCATGAGACTTAGGAAAGGATCAAGGCCTTCTCTTGGACAGTTTGAGCCTAAAAGGACCAACCCTAAAGCATCTGCCCTTGTCCATACCCCCCTTTGAGCTTTAAATCTTGAATTTCTTCAAGATACACCTGAGTACTTGAACCTGAACCTATGAGCCTGCTTCAGCCTACCCTCACTCTGAGAATTCAGAAGGTAAAGGAGAAAAGGTTGGAAATGGACTCGCTATGGTCAACATTAAGTGAATGGAGGAGAAGCATCTCAAAAAATTTCTGGCAGTATGGTAACTGAGAGCATGGTGGCATTTCTAAAAAAGCAAAAACAAAAATAAAAAGAAGAAAATTCCATCAAAAGAAAATAAAAATAATAATGAAGAGGAGTAAGGGAGGAATTAAGAGGAACTTTCATTGGAAAATCAAAATCAAGAAGAGAAACTGATCACTTCAAATATGAAAATCTCAAAGAAGATGAAGGGAGCTGAATTCAAGAAGGTGAAGTCATGAATCACCTCTGTCACCTACTGATTTCTCAATTTTGAACCCCTTCTCAACCCTCCATTCTTTCAACCCCACTCCATAAGCCACATTACAGCCCAGTTAAAAGCCCTTGTGATCCAAAGTTGAGTGAGCTGTCATGTGAAGATAAAGAGTTATCTAATCTATGGTGAGGAACTGCCAATGATGTCAGCACTTAAGAACTCTACCTATGCTCATGCTTACAGACCCATTTGGGGGATGTAACTGCTCTTGAGCCTGTGAGAAAATGAACCCCTCAACAAAACCCTTATGAGAGTATGCTCTACAAAGTTTTTGGGTCTGAACTTAAATGCATTACATATGACCTATAACCTAATTTTTGACCTGAGGATGGGCTCAGTGCTAGCACACGCTTGTGCAGTTTTCTGTGATTGTAAGCTGATTGGAAATGTTGAGCATTCATGAGAAGTTTATGCTTTTTAAATTACTGTGCAACCAATGAATTAAATTTCTTTTATGATTACTGATTCAAGAGTAAACTAAGTCTGCCCCTTGACTGCTCACTGGATGATATTGCACTTTTGTTAACTGTTTCATTGAAGAAGTTTGTGGGTGTCTTCACTAAAAACCCTCAGGAGACTTCACTCCTTCACTAGGGATCACCTAGGGGTTTAAAAGGCTTGGTACATATGCTAAATGTATCCGTGCTCCCTACGAAAGTGGCATTTAATTTTCATAGTAGATTTAATGTAGCTTTGCTAAGGGACTAGCAAAGATTAGGTTTGGGGGTGTGTTAAGACCTGAAAAGTACCACTTTTCACCCCTTAACTTAACCTTTTATTAGACCCATAGCCACCTAATAAGACCTTGTAAATTGTTTTATGTAGGTAATAACCAGCAGTGAAATAAGGCCAGAAATCCTGCTAAGGAGCCTGTTTTGGCACCAGAAATCCCTCAGAAGGATGGACTCTGAATCCAGACCTGAAATGAGCCTCGCGTAGTCCAGCTAAGCTTCCCAAGACTCTACAACAACTTCTCGCGCATATGATTGACTGAAGAGCTTCAGAAGCATACACTGGCACAGCTCTCGCGAAGCTCAAGAGTAGAACACATCGCGCAGTCCTGCGTAGTTCAAAGCAGACCTCTCTCAACCTCACACAGTTCGCTCAGAACGGCTAAGAAGAGAGAGCTTCAAAAGACTCCTCGCGCAGTCGCCGCGGGATGTAATTATCAGAAGAGAACTCCTCGCACAGTTCTTGTGCCATTCAAGAAGAGAGCATCCTTGCGAAGGCAAAGCCACCCTCGCGAAGATCAGTTAAGACATGGAACCTCGCGCAGTTCAGAACTCATTAAAGCCTCGCGAGGTAACTCGCGAAGTCCAGTGAAGAGAAGTGCTCGCGAAGTTCTCACGCTATTCAAATCTGTCCTCGCGAAGATCAACCTGGCGACTGCCTGAAGAGCAAACCAAGCCAACCTCGCGATGGCTGAAGTTTCAATTTCAAATCATCCTAGCGAAGAGCGAAAGCTACCACGCGACAAGTCTGGGAAACAATGGCTACCTAGCGAAGCTCTGAACCTCAAACTTCCATCTCTTCAGCAGAGGACTTTCTAGGAATTTCCAGCCATTAGGGCACACACTCCCATGCTTAAATCTCCATACACACATCTCGAGGCATCTAAGGATCACCATTAGGCCATGTGGCATCATTAAAATTAGGGTTTCCTAACCCTAATGCGCTACCACACCACTGCTATAAATACCCATACTTAGCTTAGGTTTAGGGAGCTTAGACAATCCTTTCTTTCTACATCCTAGAATAGCTGGGAATACATCTCATTTCTTGGAGACTTGATCTAAGATTGTTTTATTTTTCTTTTCGTAGTTGTAAGTAGTTTTCTTTTTCCTTTTTCCTTCTCTCCATAGTCCAGCACTTGCTGGCTATGTCTTTGTATGCATTTTGAACTAGATTAATGGAAGTTCTGTAATAGGATCTGCACTTTATGGGATTCGTGTTTGAATGTGAGATGCTCTATGCAAGGCTGCTGCCTTGTGATCCGCCATTGCTTTGGCTGTGATTCAAAGCAATGGAGGACTGATTCTAAGGGCCATTCAAATCCAAGTGACCTGTGTGTCTGGGCTATCATGGTCCTATACAGCCTTAGCCCCACCACAGGAGCCACTAGATCTGAAATCCCCATGGGAGCATGAGCTGGTACCCTTGTGACCATGGTGGTGGCAGCGATATTCTCATTTTGTCTTGGGCCCCATGAGGAGGATAGCCTTTAGGATAGTCTGTGACCATTCAAGTGGACAGGTTATAGCCTTAGGGTGATTCTAATCCACCGATCCAAGATGGATCCTTCTTCTTTCCACCTGAGCTTGTAGAAGCCTGGTGGGGGATTGTACAGAGGCAGACTCCCCTATATTTGTATAGATCCGCCATCAGATGTTGGATCTGATCTGGTTATAGAGATTGTAGGCTTGTGACTGAACCATTATAGCCTCACTCAAGCAATAGACAGCTAGATCGAAGGTTGTACTCAATCGCTTGCTAGTTCTATGTGTCTGGGCTATCATGGTCCTATACAGCCTTAGCCCCACACATAGAGCTTTAGAGGTTGAGGTTCCCTATAGATTCTTGAGCTAGTAGCCTGGATGAAATAGTGTCTGCAATGATTAACTTGTTATGTTTTGACCCATCCCTGGATTGTGGTTACCCTATGGGATAGTCTATGACCATTTGAGTGGACAGGTTATAACCTTAAGAGTTGAATCATGGCAGAGTGATGGGTTGGATCTTTTCTCCTCAGTGGTGATAATGTAGCCATTGGACAGGATTTCTATAACATCAGGTCTGAATCTGAGTTACAAAACTCCTCTAATCTGGGCTCAATAACATACTTCTCACCCTTTTTTATTTATTTTCCACACTCCATCCATCCTCTCAACTCTTTCTGTAGTTTAGACATTAGAGTATCTTAGAATAATTAGAATAAGTGACCTTAAACTCCCCTCCTTTTAGGACTGCCAGATCTGTAGTCTGATCTGGAGGGACTACTAGAGATGGCTCCTTTGGAGCAGTAGATCACCTTTCCCTGTGGGACAAACTCTTACTTATCAAAATTTGCTACAATGGACCCTGTATCTTGCAGGTCTAGGATTTCTTAGTTGTGTTGATTCCATCCCCTGTTTTACTCTTTCTTTGATTTTTAAATGACTTTTACCACCAACCAATAAACCAAGCACACACACTGAGAGATCGCCAACACCTTGGACCGTAAGTTGAGAGGGTCTCTGCACGGGTATCAAAGTCATCCCATATTTTCTTACCTCAGGGCAGTCTCTAATTCAGTGTCCTTGTGGACCACATCTGAAATAAGCACCCGTATTCCATCTATAAATCTTCGTCTTGTGTTGCCTGCCGCATCTCGTACAAGATTCAACCAGAGTGGATGACGAGGTGCGAGGAGTTGGAGGAACCCTTGACGCTCCAATAGTAGTAGAATTCACAAGATGGGAAGGTCTTATAGGTGCAGGCATGGGCGGTCTTGAATAGGCCAATTGAGCAACTTGACTAGGTACTGGTATTGAGAGCCTCGACCTCTTGCTTGCCTGATCGTGGGTAGAAGATTGTGCCTGACTTACCCTGCTCTTGCTTTGTTGTTCTCTCCTCTAGTGCATCTTTTGAATATCTTCCTCAGCAATAATGGCTAACTCCATAACGTCAGCATAGGTCGTTAGTCTGAACAAGGAGAGTCTTTCCTTGATGCTTGGTCTCAAACCATGTTCAAATTTCTTCACCTTCATCAGCTCCATGGTGACATGTTGTGGCACAAATCGGGAAAGCTTGGTGAACTTGGCTTCATATTCCCGTACAGACATCCGATCTTACTCCAATGTCATGAACTTAACTTCCCGCTGATTTCTGACTGCAGCAGGGAAGTATCTCTCGTTGAACGCCTCAACAAACTGAGCCCAGGTCCATGGAGTCCCCAATGCCTCTTTCCTTCTAGTCCTCTCAATCGACTTCCACCATGGGTCGACTTCTCCTTCTAGTTGGAAGGATGCCTAGTTCACTTTCTCTTCTTCGATGTAAGGTAGTGTTGGTACGTGCTTTTTCTGGGTTCCTTTTGGTCCTCGAAAGAAGTAGCCCAATTTGGTCCTGTGGACTCTAGCTAGGGACGATGGAGTAATGAACTATAAAATATTAAGTGCTGAAATTTAAAAGGTGAATATTAAATGGAGGATACCTGTGTTGATGCGATCGCCAGTTACAGATATTTATCGACACTACAATACGTCACTGATCATGCTTTACGGGGTGTGGGTTAACTCCTTTGCTGAACGTCGACCGATTGACTCCAACAGCTATTGTTTATCTAGCCTAGCTTTTTAATTCTACTCTAAGTCTAATTAGTTTAATCTCCTTATCCTACCCTGGGTTTGACTGATTGTGGGTTTCCTAGTACTACTCTAGTTCTGACTGACTGAGTTTCCTACTGCTACTCTACTCTAATTATTCTAGCTTCCTAATGTTACTCTGGTTCTAGTTAAGTTAATCTTTTACTGCTACTCTAATTCTAATTAACTTAGTCTCCTAATACTACTCTAACTAGGAAAAATAAGGGGGTTGTGGCCCGTTATGCTAAGGAGGATCGGCCCCATTCCCGGGTACCCTCCGTAAGCTCCCTTGGGCAAATCGGTTGGCTAAGGCGATTTTGTAAATATTGGAAATTAAAAATTGAATTTAAATTGAGAATTAAGATTTTAGAATTGAAAATTAAGAACTTGTGAATTGGAAATTAAGAAAGTAAACTAGAACTAAGAACTAGAGATTAAGGACTAAAGACCTAGAATTAGTCACTAAAGATCTAGAACTGGAAATTAAGAACTAAAGATCTAGAACTAAGAATTTAGAACTAGAACTAAAACCTAAGAACTAGAATTTAAAACCTAAGAACTAGAAACAGATTACTTAAAGCCAAACACTTCTTCCTCCTTTCGGGACCGCAGAGAGAAAGGACTCGAGCATGGGAGGAGAGGCCTGAGCTAGAGGGAGGGGAGATTTCTATTGAAATTGATGTGTTTGGGCATAGGGTAGGAGGGTTTTTAGGTATTGGGATAATTCCACGCCTGTGGCTATGTGCTCAATTCGTGAAATGAGCGCATGGGACATTGCGTGCAATCGAATTACGCACAGGATCCACAGCGCTTAATTAGGTTTGAGTCAGTTGCGAGCTCGAGGATGGACGACTGACCGGGTGTCCTTGTTTCATTAGGGTTTGGAACCAATTCTGCGCATGTGTATCTGCGTAGAATCCGATTCCATGCACTAAAGTATGCACAAAATCATCGAATTCAGATAGTCTTGGGAAGTAGAGTCCCAATCCAGCTCTGGACTGATTTCGTGTGTGAGCCTACACGTGGAATCAATTTCGCGCAAGAGCGTATCTGTGGAATCATGGACTTTAGGGGGTTAACGGTAGTCTATGCCCAGTCCAAGTGGGACTAATTAAGCGCAGACTGCTTTGCGTGTAATTGAATTAAGCGCTTGATGCCTTGCACGTAATCTAGGTCCTAAGGCGGTCCACAGGAAGAGAAAGCCTGGTCCAAGTGGGACCAATTGTGCCCATTTATCTATGCATGCAATCGAATTACATGCGTCTGTAAGTGCACAAAATTTGAGATCTTCCCAGGTCGGGTTGGGTTCGAGCCATAGAGCTATTATTTTAGTCTGGGTCTCAACCATATACTATTATTTCAGTATATAGTCCCCGCATTTTGGTTGAAGGTCTTCGGAGAAGGTCAGTCCTTCTCTGGAGATCATGGGCAGGGTGTTAAGACCTAAAAAGTATCACTTTTCACCCCTTAACTTAGCCTTTGATTAGGCCCTTAGCCATCTAATAAACTTTTGTTAAGTGTTTTCTGTAGATAATAAATAGCTGTGCAATAAGGCCATAAATCTTGTTAAGGAGCCCATGATTGGCACCAGAAGTCCCTCAGAAGAATGAGCCATGAATCCAGACCTGAGGTAAGCCTCGTGCAGCTGACAAAGCTCCAGAGGATTCAGAAAACTATGCTTCGTGCAGTCCTCGCGAGCTTCCCAAGACTTCACAACAAGTGCTCGCACAGTTGAGTAACAGAAGAGCTTTAAAAGCACAACCTCGCACAGCTCTCGCAAAGTTCAGGAGTAAATAGTTGCATAGTCTCGCGTAGTTCAAGAAGACCTGAAATCAACCTCGCGTAGTTCACTCAGAACCACTGAGGAGAGAGAGCTTCAAGAGATTCTTTGCGCAGCTATTGCACAGTAGCCGCGGGATGCAAATGTCAAGAGAACCTGTCGCGCAGTTCAGAAATGCCTCAAGGCCATTGCGAGGATCCTCGCGAAGATCTATCAAGAAAAGAAGTTATCGCATGGTTCAGGAAGAAAGTAGCCTCGTGAAGCCAGAGTTAGCCTCGAGAAGTGAAATGGAATGCTCGTGCAGTTCTCGCGCTATTCACAAGCAACAACCCAATCGCTCGAAGCCCAATCCAGCGAGAGCTTAACTATCTACCTCGCGACTGCTAAAAGCATTAAGAAGCTACAACCCCACGACGTCTGAAGTATTAATGTTAAACTCAAACACACGAAGAACAGAGCTACCACGCGATAAGTCTGGGAATCGACTATAGCCTGGCGAACTTCTGAACTCCAACTTCCATCATTATGCAGAGGACTTTCTGGGAATTTCCAAGGATTAGGGCACGCACTCCGATGCTCAAATCTCCGTGCACGTGCCCCGAGGCATCCAAGGATCATTAATAGGCCACATGGCATCGCTAAAATTAGGGTTCCCTAACCCTAATGCGCCGCCACACCCACTGCTATATAAACCTAAGCCTGGTTTAGGTTTAAGGAGGTCGGGAAGGGTTCAATTTTTGCTCTATTTTTGTTTTTAGCATTGTAGTCTTATTTTTCTGTAGCTGTAAGTAGTTTTCCTTTTTCTTCTTCTTCTCTCCATGGCCCAGCACTTGCTGGCCATGCCTTTGTATGCTTATTAAGATTAGATTAATGGAATTTGTGATTGGGTGTTATACTTTTATGGGATTCATGTGTTTGTGAGTTGCTCTGTGCATGGCTGCTGCCGTGTGATCCGCCATTGCTTTGGCTATAATTCAAAGCAATGGAGGACTGATTCTAAGGTCCCATTCAGATCCAAGTGACCTGTGTGTCTGGGCTATCATGGTCCTATACAGCCTTAGCCCCACCACAGGACCCACTAGATCTGAAATCCCCATGGAAGCCTGAGCTAGTAGCCTTGTGACCATGGTGGTGGCAAAAATATTCTTGTTTTGTTTTGGGCTCCGTGAGGAGGATAGCCTCTGGGATAGTCTGTGACCATTCAAGTGGACAAGTTATAGCCTTAGGGTGAATCCAATCCGCCGATCCAAAATGGATCCTTCTTCTCTGAGCCTGAGCTTATAGCCTGGTAGGAGATTGTACAAAGGCAGACTCCCCTATATTAGTATAGACCCGCCATCAGATGTTAGATCTGATCTGGGTATGGAGATTGTAGGCTTGTGACTGGACCATTGTAGTCCCACTCAAGCAATGGACAGCTAGATCTAAGGTGGTACTCAATCTCTTGCTGGTTTTATGTGTCTGGGCTATCATGGTCCTTTACAGCCTTAGCCCCACACATAGAGCTTTAGAGGTTGAGGTTCCCTATGGATTCCTGAGCTTGTAGCCTGGATGAAGTAGTGCCTACAATGATTAACTTGTTTTGACCCATCTCTGGATTGTGGTTCCCCTATAGGATAGTCTGTGACCATTTAAGTGGACAAGTTATAACCTTAAGGGATTGGATCATGGCACAGGGATGAGTTGAATTCTTTCTCCTCTTTGGTGATAATGTAGCCATTGGACAGGATTTCTATACCAGCAGATCTGGATCTGAGTCATAAATTCCAGCAGATCTGAACCCAATAGCATACTTCTCACCCTTTTTATATTTATTTTCCCTCACTCCATCCATCTTCTCAACCCTTTTCTGTAGTTAGTTCATTAGGCTACCTTAGGATACTTAGAATAAGTGACCCTAAACTCCCCTCCTTTTTTGGACTGCCAAATCTGTAGTCAGATCTGGAGGGACTACTAGAGATGGCTCCCTTGGAGCTGTAGATCACCTTTCCCTGTGGGACAAACTCTTACTTATCAAAACTTGCTACAAATGGACCCTGTATCTTGCAGGTCTAGGATTTCTCAATTGTGCTAATTCCATCCCCCATTTTACTTTGATTTTAAATTGCTTTTACTACCAACAAATAAAGTAAGCACATCTGGAAATCTGCAGCATAGGGTCAAAGGTTGATCGAACATGTTTGTATACTCTGAGAGGACAAACTTGGAGTGTTTACAGATGCCCCACTTTGGCGCATTCTTATGGAATAAGAGTGCATCAAAGAAGTAGACACCCCTCTTCTGAGGTTCCTTCTCGTTTCTTTGGGGAATCACAAGTGTGAGCCATGGAGCTACATAAAGTGCTTGACTTTCTTATCTATCAGCACAAGCTAAAAGGGAGCATTTTAGGCCCAGTGGTAGCTGTCGAGGGGTATATCCTCATCCATGGGTGCAAGTGGCATACCACCGCATATCGTGACCTGCTGTAAGGGGCAGTCAAACAGAGGGAAATTGACACAATCGAGGTATCGGGGGGCATCATACGAATTTCCAGAGACAAGGTCAAGTAACCAGATGATATGATGTAATATGATGGCGAAGGCTTTCACAGGTCATGTTAGACCGGGCATGTCGTTGCTCACATTAACGTCGCATCAGGGGTCCCTTTTCAGTAGACATTTATGATTTCTCAGAGTAGAGTATACTTAGTGTTCGATTTCCCAAGAGAAAGAACAGATTGGGGTGATGAGAGGTGAAGGCTTTGACAAATAGGAGTTTTAGAAATTCAAGTTTTTAACTTAAGATCAATTAGGTGGTAAAACTTTGAAAAATGTGGCTTCCAAGACGTCGCTGACCAGATCAACCAGTACGGGATTTGTGGACTCGACCTTTGCTTGGTTGTCAAGACGATGCTTGGTGTGCCGAATATTCCGTCTAACCTTCTCATGAATACTGATGATTTTCTCTTATGGGAGGACTACAGTGATTCGCGGATCAGGGGAGACGGGTTTTTTAAATGTTTGGCTTAATATTATCTAACTATATTTTACAGGGAATATCGAGAGGGGGAGTGATACTTACCTGATTTATCTCTGTGCAATCGTGGGATTTTTTGACGATCTCGTCGCAATGATGCGCTCTCTAAAAAAAATATAGAGTCACCACCTGGAGCTTTTGGTGTCTCGAGAAACCTATATCATTCTTGGGTAGGGGCTTCAGTTATCGATTGGGAAGGTATTAGGCACCCAGTCAACTCACTTAATGCGGTCTCTACTAATGGCCAAAATAAAAATAATATAAAAGAAAAGAAAAAGGCTTCCACTTGCCCAAAGGGGCTTAAAATCCTATTTGTGGTCCTCCATTCCTACCAAAAATTCGGCAGCATAACAGCACAAATGGGAAGATGGAGGAATAACCGAGAAGGTAGAGGAATAGAGGGGAGAGCTGAAGCTCTCGGGCCCTTATTGCACCATTGAGGAGCCTTGCGTTGGCTTTCTTTGATGAGCTTTTGAAGGCTCGTATGGTGAAAAAAGGGGTTCTAACCTCTAAGGCTTGCTAGCTAAGAGCTAGAGAGGGAAGGAAAATGGATAGCACACACCTAACCTAGAGGCTATGAAGGGTAAGGCTTGGAAGGGGGTTTATCAATTCTAGAATTTGTATGAGCAATGGTGCACCAATGGGAGAAAGATCTTCTCACTTTAAGCTCTTTCTCTCTTAGGTAATTTTATCAATCTTTAACCCAAGGGGAGGGGGGCAATATTTATAGGAAAAGGGTAGGTTAGGAGGCTACTTAGGTGCTAATTGGGATTAGCAATTAGGTAATCTCTAATCTAAGATTTCCTAGGATTTTGAGAGCTTGGAAAGGTGTGAAGGTGGTTTTAATGGTGGATAATTGGTTGGTGTTTCAAATCACTTAAGGGTTACAAATAGGCACTAAAAGGGTGCCACAGAACTATCAAAACACACCCCAAAGATCAAGGTGGTCAACAAGTCAAGCCCCAATCACAAAATTCGGGTAAAAAACTAGAGGTTACTGTTCATATGCCTGGCGCAACTCTTAGTTGTGCCAGGCATATACACAGTAAAATAGTGCATGCATAGTAGCTTTGGGAAGTTGATTGCCCGCGAGGGGACCCACCTATAACTGGCGCAACTATTAGTTGCGCTAAGCCAAAATCCTGCAAAATTGCATGATTTTCAAATCGCCATAGCATTTGCTATATAACTCCGATTGAGGCGATTCTTAGCTCGTTGGAAAGCTGAGGAAGTTTGTTTTCTAATGGTACATGATTTGAAAGTATTAAAATACCTCAGCTAGTCCTGGTGCACCACTCTTCATCTATTGCCCGAAAAGGTTAGGTTTAGGGTTCGAAAGGGGTTCTAAGGGTCAGGAGTGGTTTCTAAAGGTTTGGGGTAATTTCTAAGGGATTTGGGATGATTCCTAAGGGTTTGGGAAGGTATCTAAGGATACCATACATGCCATCAAAAGCTCAGAGACGCGTCTCTCTCAAAATGTGTTTCGATCAGGCCTTGGGCCAAATTTAGGTGTCTACAGTCTCGCGATAGGATGTCTAGCTTATGTGATGAGGGGCTCATGATGGGACTTGATAATTAATGGGCATTATTATATCGTGGTGGTCACGCAATGGGATAAAAGAGAGTTTCCTCTCCTCTTCTATTTATGTCGTGGCAGGGTTCGGTAGTTGTTGCATGATGGGATGTGATGATTGCCACAATGGGATATTTGGGGAGCATGGATCAAAATTTTGTCCGATACCGATACGTATCGAACGATATGTATCGGTATCAGACATGAACGATACGGTACATTCAATGTACCGTATCGGTCATTCTAATACATTATACCGAATGATACATTTAATGTATCGTTCGGTATTGTCCGATACCGATATGTATCGGTTTTAAGCTCGGACAATATGTCTCGGGAAACCAAAATTTTGATCCTTGTTAGGGAGTTTGAGTTTACTACCTGCTTCTTCATGATGGGACATTGGTGGACCTCCTCTTTTGGTTTGTTCAATTTTGGGTTTATTGATGGGTTGGTTTAGTTTATTGCGACAGGACTTTTCGTTATTGGTATTTGTGATGGGACGTTGGTCGAGATTGTCAATGTGGTGGGACCTTTGGGCGGTGCATTTTTTTTTTTTTGCTTTTCGCGATAGGACAGTGGTCGAGCCTTCCTTTGGTCACGTGATGTGTGAGGTTATGCACTGGGGTTTGATGGTTATGCGATGGGTTATGTTTATTTCTTTCTTTGGCAGATCTTGGGTTATATGATGAGGTGGGGTTATAGTTGTATCGTAATGGGACTTATCTTTAGCGTTATGGTATGGCAGAGTTTTGGTGACGGTGTTCTCATGGGTGTATGGAGGGTGCATGCGAGGCTACGCGGTGGGGTAGTGTCACGATGGGACTGTTATGAGCGTGTGTGGGATGTCAGCAGCCTCCTCTCTGGTCGACGTGTGGAGTCACCTGATGGGACAAGGGAGAGTGGTTCCAATCGTGGTGGGATAGGTAGCGAGTGTGCGATGGGAACAGTTCGTCTTTTGGCTGCTTTGTCCTTATTCGGGTGTCATTATTGCGTTGTGTGGGACTTTTATTGTTTATTTTCTATTTTTTGAGGTCCCGATTGTGGGAGGTGTTTTAAAATCTTTGGGTTGTGTTATGGTGATGGGACTGTGTGCGGTGATCTTATTTTATTTCACTTTTATTTTGTTGGTTTATTTACCATGGCGAGCGGGCAGTGAGTGCGGTTGCAATGGCACTGTAGGGGTGATTTTCTCTTCTTTTTTTTTTTATTTGATTTTGTTTTGTCTATTTTATTGTGTCCACTTTTTAGGGCTCTGGTATGAGTGATGGGATTCATTTTTGGGGCATTTATTTTTGGATTAAATTTTGCTATTGAGTATTTTAATTTTGGGTTTGGAGAACTTTTCTTTTGTCATGGTGAAGGAGGGGATTCCATGTGTGTGTTTAAGTTTTTTTTTTGGTCTCATGTTTGATTTGGCATGACACTTGTTAGAAATGTGTGTTTCTTGATTAGTATGTTGGGTGTTTTAATATCATTGGCTTATCTATTTTGTCATGGATTAGTGTTTTTTTTAGGGGGTAAATGTTGCATGCTTATTGGTTTATCTTGGTTTGTCATAGATTGGTGTTTCTTTTAAGGGGCTAGGTGTCTTGTTTTAATTGGTTTATCTTGGTTTGTCATGGATTAGAATTTCTTTTAAGGGCTAGGTGTCTTGTTTTAATTGAGATAGATGAAGGGGGCTTGTGGATGAGGCACTTGTCATTTTGTAGTGAAGGGGGCATAGGTGTTTAGGGGTTGGGCTTTATTTTGTCATTTTGTTATTTTAGTTTTTGTAATTTTAGAATTGGTGTATTTTATTTTCTTAATGTCTTTTCTTCTATTTTATTTTGTATCCCGGGTATTAAATCCTAAGGAGTTTATAGTGGTGATTTATTTATTTTGAGAATGAGTGGCATTGGGAATGTGGAGTAGCATTCGAAGTGCTACTATGTTGGGGGAAGAGATGGAAGAGTTAAAGGTGGCGGGAAGAAAGCCAAGGAAATGAACTGGTCAGAGTTCTCGTGATCAGTCCCAGTTGCTCCTTGGTAGGCTTTGTGAGTTGGCTTCTTGTGAGCCCTCCTTTGGGGGCTTTCCAAATCGACTTTTCATAGGTGTCTGCCTCAAATCCTGAGTGGTCTTCTATGAGTCACTCTTTCTTTTCTGTTGGCTTGGGGTTCTGATATGCCGCCACTCGATCGTATGACTTGGAAGATTGCATCATAAGCAGCATCTCAGGGAGAAAAGGAGGCGAAGATGAGATTTATGTTAGAACTCATTCAGCATATGCTTCCTCTCTAGGCGTCTCCATCACCTCTCCCCCTCTTGTGGACTACTACTCGGGCGGCTTTCCCTGAGCGCTCATGGGCTCGGGTGTCTTTGAGTGTTTGTCCTGAGTTCAAATTCGTCTTTCGTTTTAGATTTGTATATTGAGGGGGGATGCCTCCACTGTAACTTGTAATAATTTTGTCATGTTTATAAGAAGTGAATTTATTTATCTATCATTTTTATGATTTTATTCTGAGATTCTTAAATTCTGGCTTGGTTGGATTTGGTTTGGTTCTAGTTTCAATTTAGTCTGGATAATTTTGATTCGGTCGTAGGTGTGCTTTGGTTTAGTTTGGTTTGTGTGGGCGTGGCTAATGGTTAAGTTCGAGGCGTGTGTAAAAGGGTAAGGGCTTTTTCTAATTTTTGAAGTGTGTATGATGGGTGTAAAGTGTATTCGGAGTGGTATAGGGCCTGTTTTGTAACTCTGGGCCATAGGTGTTGTCTTAGGGGTGAGTAAAATTTTTAGTTTGGTCTCTGTCCCCCGCTGGTCTATGTATTTTTTTTCTCTATAACTAGGGAATTTCGCACAAGTTTGATGGTGTTAAATTCAATTCTGCACAGGTTCAGTTGCGCATGATTCAAGGGTCAGGGAGTTCATTCCGCCCGTCAGGGTTAACGTTTAATCCGATTTTGTGCAGCTGTTGATGCATGGGATTGAGGGGTCATGCATTACATAACACGAACATTCAGGTGTCGGTTGGGATTCTGCGTGATATTGTTGTCGTGTGTTTCGTATTCCGTGCATGAAGAGATGCATGAGATTGGATCGTTGTATGCATGGGTCAGCGGGGTCTCGCGTGGGGGGTCGCACTCGAGATTTAGGATCTGTGTTGTGGAGAGAGCATTTAATTGAATTACGCGCAACGTTCCCAAAGCGTAATTCATCGGGTGTCTATATATTAGCGAGTTTTCTTCATTTTTCTTCATTCCTTTCCTACTCTTTCCTTCCACAGGTGGTCCAAGGCCGGTTTCGATGTCTCTCCTCCCCTTCTTCGTGACTTCACGCAATCTTCAGCCTGGGATGACTTCAGATGTTGGTGTAACTTGGAGGTGTTGTTGTGGTCGAAGAGTGTGTTTAGAGGTGTCGTCGTGGTCGACGCGGTGGTAACGTTGGTGTGCAACCGTGGGAATCGAGACGATCCCGTCGCGACGATGCGCTCTCTAACGAAATATATAGAGTCGCCACCCGGAGCTTTCTGTGTCTCGGGATACCTAGTTCATTTTTATGAGCACCTAAGTGCTAAAAATATGACTCTGAATCCGGTCCACACCAAAGGCTCTTGGGTAGGAGCTTTAGTTATCGATCGGGAAGGTGTTAGGCACCCGATCAATCCGCTTAATGCGGTCTCTACTAATGGCCAAAAATAAAATGAAGTAAAAGAAAAGAAAATAGCTTCCTCTTGCCCAAAAGGGCTTAGAATCCTATTTGTGCCCCTTCGTTCCTACCGAAAAGTCGGCGGCGTAACGGCACAAATGGGAGGATGGAGGGAGCTAGAAAGAGATAGGAGAAGAAAGGGGAGAGCCGGAGCCCTCGGGCTCTTGTAGCATCATAGGAGAGCCTTGCGTGGCTTGCTTTGATGAGCTCTTGAAGGCTTTAAATGGTGGAAAGTGGGGTTCTAACCTCTAAGGCTTGCTAACTAAGAGGTAGAGAGGGTAGGTGAATGGGTAGCATATACCTAAACTAAGGGATCTAAGGTGAAAAATATCAATCAAAGGAGGTTTTAGAATTCTAGAATTTGTATGAGAAGTGTGCACCAAAGGGAGAAAGATCTTCTCACTTTAAGCTCTTTCTCTCTTAGGCCAAAATTCTCAATCCTTAAGCAAGAGGGGTGGCTCTCTATTTATAGAGAAAGGGAGGATTAGTGAGGGGTTAAAGTCCTAATTGGATTAGCAATTAGGTAATGGGCAATCTTAGGTTCCCTAGGGTTTTTGGAGCCTTGAAATGTGTGGGAAGGTCCTCCAATGGTGGATGATGGGGGGAGGCCTTAAGCCAGTTAAAGGGGTGTAAATATGCTTCAAAAGGGTGCAACAGAACTAGCTAAACACACCCCAAATGTCGAGGTGGTCAACAAGTCAAACCCCAGTCACGAATTTCAAGGCAAAAACCAACAGTTACTGTTCATATGCCTGGTGTAACTAATAGTTGTGCCAGGCAAATGTACATTAAAACAGTGCCTGGAAGTCAGCTCGCGAGGATGGGGCCCACTTTTGATTCTGGTGCAACTATTAGTTACGCCAGGCTTAAAATGAGGGAAAATTAGCCTGGCGCAACTATTAGTTGCGTCAGGCAAAGTTTATTACTGGCGCAACTATTAGTTGCACCAAGTTCCTAAGGGGCCCACATGACTTTACATTCCTGCCCTTCGGGCTCGGTTTGCCATATCTTTTGGCGTATACCTCCGGTTGGGGTGATCCTTGGACCATTGGAAAGCTGATGATCTCTACTTCTCCATGGTATGAGACTCGATCGCCGTAGAGGGCCGTAGCTAGTTTCGGTGCACCACTCTTCATCCATAGCTTGGTAAGGTTAGGTTTAGGGTTCGAAATGGGTTCTAAGGGTTGGGATAGGTTCCTAAGAGATCTAGGGTGATTCCTAAGGGTTTGGGGTGATTCCTAAGGGTTCCATACATGCCATCAAAAGCTTGAAAATGTGCCTCTCTCAAAATGTGCTTCGATCAGGCCTTGGGCCAAATTTGGGTGTCTACAGAGTCCCCTCTTTGGTATCCGATCACTAGTGATTGTATGCCAAAGAAAAGAGACATCCGAAAAGGCCGAAGGCATTACTGACGGGTCCGTCGTATTCAGAACAAACTTCAAACATCGGGTGAGTAACACGGTAAGAAAATGAAAGCCCTTGGGTGTCAGGCTAATCATTCGTTTCTCGAGGTAATCGGTTCCCAAGCGCTTAGCGACATTACTGGGCATAACCGAGGTGGAATAAGTTGTGAAAGCCCAATAGCTGGGAAAAATGTTCACCTCTCGAGTTGCGAAAGCCCATTAGTCAGGAAAAATATCCACTCCTTGAGAGGATTTATAGGTGATTGATGTTCGAGATTCATTCTGAATGCAATAGCTTCGTAAGTAAGAGGGGTGATCGACCCACATTCTAAGATAGGCGCAAAGTAAACATACACAAGGCTCCACAGTTTGCATCCAATCCTACAAGGCATTTGATAACCTCATTGGATTATTTGTGAGTGTCCCTGCTGAAAGCAGGGTTCGAGATCTTTGGGCGAACCCATCGATCTCAAAGTTTATTTAGCATGACCACCCGAGCGAAGTGAATAGATGCCACAATGCTTTTTCGGAGTATGTGCCATTTTTCTGAAAATATGCCTTGGATCAACATGAGCTAGAGCATCCAGCTTCAACTACCTTGACCAGATCCAACCAAACATTGGGTGCCTCCCAAAAAGGGGCATCCAATCCTAGCTTCCGCCAACAATGATCATAAACATCAATTAGCTATGCATAACCATGCACCCATCAGGGGCAATAAGCAACAACAAAGGCGATGGAAGCCCCGACCCGGACCCACCCGGGTATAATTTACGGGGACAAACGACCATCATACGGATACCCAGACGCATGGCGTACACTTTACAGGGATACCACTGCCCATACAGGTTTTAAGCCTGCAGAAAATAAAAAAGGAAAATGATCCCTTCTAAATGCATGGTTGCACATAGTTTGATTGCCACATAGTCTCACTCTCAACAGGTTGGTCTCAACCAACGATTGACCTTTTTCCAACGGAGAATATGAAGCTTAAGACACTTGAGTTCATATGAACCCTAAGACAGAGCATTTGGCTCAAAAGATTTAGCAGTGGAATCCATTCGATCCAAGCATTGACTGTTTGACTGAAATTGACACTATCACTCCTACTTTGAAGTAGGATCCATGGATCCAAGGCGAACCTTTGACCTAGGACATTAATTTTGCATAGCTGTATTGTCGATAAAATATTGACATTTTACCGCATCAAAAATACGTGAGTACGTAGCTCTGTGGGGAAGCACAGGTTTATTCTTTTTCTCTTTTTTCTTTTTTCAAAGATTGCTTTTTTTCATCATCATTTTTTTTAAACAAGCATTATTTGGACCTCAAACCCCGTAGGGTGCATGCTCAAACTGCGAGGACCAAGAGTCTACACCTCCGAAAATATCATGTGACGAACTTGAAGTACGAGGCACTCAAGTTCACCTGAAACCAAAATATGGAGCGATCAGGGCAAAGATTTAGCGATGGAATCAATTCGATCCAACCATTGGCTGTATGACCAAAATTGACAACGTCGCTCCTATTTTGAAATAGGATCCATGGATCCAAGGCGAACCTTAGACCTAAGACATTAATTTTGCATAGCTGTGTTGCCGATAAAATATTGATATTTTACCGCATCGAAAATATGTGAGTGCGTAGCTATGCGTAGCATGAAAACATAGATTTCTTTTGCTTTTCAAAATGATTTTCATCATTTTTTGTTAGAGCTGACGTCGGTGGTGAGATGCTTTATCTTATTTATCCATCGCTGAGAAGTTGCCCGCTTTGAGGCTTTAGACCATGTGATGTTCCTGCACATTCTCGAGAAAACGTCAGTCCCTTTTTTGTTTATACATATAAAGAAAATACATCCTAAACAATAGAAGAAAAAGTAGATTTCTACCTACACTTCTTCATTTTCAAGATATTTTTTAGATTTTTGTTTTTGGAGATTTTTTGTTATTTTTCTTCATTTTTGAGATTGAAATATGATGCTGAAAATATGTACATGAAAATGAGTAGAAATATATACACATTTTTTGGTGTTTGGATTTTTCTTGATTTTTTTGTTTTTAACTGTTCTTTTTTTTTCTTTTTTTTTATGCCTTGATAGTGAGACGGAGTAGCGGGTCCCATTTTGAGCATATTCAAACTCTTTCATGCAGTCGGACCTGAGTGAGTTTTCGGACTTTACCAAGGCCAGAATGTTGATCCCTTTGGATTGAGTTAAACCTTTCTCCTTGCCTCGGGTCATACATTTGACGGTGCGGATTTCACAAAGACAATTCTGGTCGGGACCCGATTCGAACAAGCATGAGCGCCCAGTCGAACAAGAGGGTACAGGAAGAGTAACAAAAGGGTTCCTCAAACATCAATCTTCTCAATTAGTCCAAACCTATCTTTTTCAATTTTTTCTCTTTTTTTTAAATTTATTTATCCCCCTTTTTTTACCCGTGGCACCCTTTCGGGTTTTCACCACGTCCATGGGTTTATCTCTCTTACCCTAAGCGCCCTTTCGAGTTTTCACTTGGTTCGCACAAGCTCGCTGTTTTTACCCAATGCCCTTTCGGGTTTTCACCACGTTCATCTTGCTTTGAGCTTGTATTTTTATTTTCTTCTTTTTTTTATTCTTTTTATTTTTTTTTTTAATTTTTTTTTTCAACAGCCACGACATAAACGTTGATTCCATCATAGCCGACTAGATGGGGTTCAGGTGTCGTCTCACAACTCGGCTTGTGTTGACTTTAACAAATGCTATGACTGCTTGTGAACCTAAAAAGAGGTCTTTCTTCAGGGTGTAGTTTGGCCATGGGTTAGGTTAGGATTTGAAGGTATGCTGAGCTAAAAGGGTTTCCTTGATACGGCTTCAGTTTTTCTCAACATACTTTCTTCTTTGAGGGTTTTGCTGTACATGCCCCGTGATTCCTATATACACATTTTTTGTTATTCTTTTTGCTCCATTTCAGGCAATCTCTTTTTGAGGTTTTGCTTTTTTCGATTTTTTTGGATTTGATAGTAACTTTACACACATGCATCTTTTCTCTTTTTTTTTGGTATATGTACACGTATATATATTTTCTTGGGGAAGGGGGTTTATTGAAAGAAAGGTTCAGGCTCAAAATTGGGCAGCAAAGGATATCATCATTTTTAGGGACGCTTTTTGGCTATTGTGTTTGGAATGATGGCCTCTTTTGGGTGGTTCTTAAGCAATCACGTGTCTGTTTCACCAATACTTACCTTATCGTAATAGACTAAGAGTAGAACCGTCGGACGTATCCAACATTGATGGGCTCAGGAAGATGATCTCCGTCCATGGTGGCGAGGCGGATGGCGTATCCCGACAGCACTTCTCGGATGACGTAAGGTCCTTCCCAGTTTGGCTTGAACTTTCCTCTCGGATCGGCGTGGAGGGATGGGAAGATCTTCAACATAGTGTCTCCTACCTTCAAATCTCTACTGCGGACACGTTTATTGTAAGCGCGTGCTATTCGCCCCTGGTACACTTGGGTGTGGCATAAGGCTAGGAGTCTCTTCTCGTCCAATAAGTTCAATTGTTCAAAGCGGGATCTCTCTCTCTTTCTGCTTCGAGTAAGCCTGATTCTATGAGGATTCAGAGCAAGGGTACTTCAACCTCTACCGAGAGGATGGCCTCGGTTCCATACACAAGGGAGAATGGTGTTGCCCCTGTAGCGGTACGGATCGATGTTCGGTAGACCCACAAAGCAAATGGCAGCATTTCACTCCAATCTTGATAAGTGACGACTATTTTCTCAAGGATGCGGATGACTGTCTTGTTCGCAGCTTCCACGACTCCATTAGTTTAAGGCTGATAAGGGGATGAGAGATGGTGCTTGATCTTGTATTGCTCGCAGAAGTCTCAGATACGTTTATTCGCAAAGTTTGTGTCATTGTCCGTGATGATATCTTTGGGTACTTCAAATCGGCATACAATATTATTCTTGAAAAACTTCTCAACATGATTGGTCGTGATGTAGGCATATGACGTCGCTTCTAGCCACTTGGTGAAGTATTCGATGGCGACGAGGATAAACCGATGTCTGTTTGATGCTTTCAAATTAATCATTTTGACAACGTCAAGGCCCCATGTAGCAAATGGCTAAGGAGTGGTCATGCAGTGAAGATCAATGGCAGGAGCGTGTATCAGACTGGAGTGTTCTTGACACTTGTAGCATTTTTGAACATGTTTACAGCAATCTGATTCCATAGTGGTCCAAAAGTATCCCTGCCGTAGGATTTTCTTAGCGAGCATGTGACCGCTGACATGGGCTCCGCATACTCCCTCATGGATTTCTTTTATAATATTGACCGCTTCACTTTTAGTAAGGCACCTAAGTAAGATGTTATTGTATGATTGCTTGTAGAGGCATTCCCCGCAAATGATGTAACCTGCCGCTAAACATTGAATGGTTCATCGGTCTGTCTTAGACGTACCCTCAGGGAAGGTTAGTGTCTCGAGGAAATTCTTGATATCTGAGAACTAAGGTCGCTCATCATCAGTCTTTGTAGGTTCCTCAATCTGGAGGCAGAATGCCAGCTCATTCCTCTGCTTGATCTTGATCAGCTTCATTTCAACACCATAGGGGATTTCAATCATTGATGCCAAAGTTGCTAATGCGTCGGCAAAGCGATTCCTTATCCTGGGGACGTATGAGAAAGTCACATCTTAGAAGTAAGCTATTAGATCCTCGAGGTGTTCATTATAGGGGATCAGTTTCTCGTCCTTCATCTTCCAGTCACCATTCGTCTGGCATATGATTAACTATGAATCACTAAATACTCGAAGGTGAGTTACATTCAGATTGAAAGCTGCCTGTAGACCAGTGGCGCAAGCTTCGTACTTAGCCATATTGTTAGTGCACGAGAAGTTGAGCTTGATAGAGACCGGTAAATCAAGATAGCGCCAACTCCTTGGCCCTTGACATTTGCTGCCCCGTCAAAGTGCATTACCCATGATTCTTCTGCTTCTTCTGTATCATCTTCTGTCATGAACAGGATGTCCTCATCGGTGAACTCAGTTCTCAAAGGCTCATAATCAGGTAAAGGATTATCGACAAGATGATCAGCAAGCGCTTGCCCCTTGATCGACTTCTGAGTGACATACGTGATGTCGAATTCAGATAATAAAAGTTGCCATCATGCGGTTCATCCAGTGAGAGCTGGCTTTTCAAATAGGTACTTCAATGGGTCTATTCGGGCCAAGAGCAGAACCGCCTGAGATAGCAAGTAGTGGCGGAGCCTTTGAGTTACCCATACAAGGGCCAGGTATGCTTTCTCCAGATGAGAGTAGCACGCTTCATAATCAGTAAACTTTTTGCTCAGATAGTAAATGGCCTGCTCTCTTCTTCCCGTTTCATCGTGCTGCCCCAAGACACATCCCATCGAAACTTTCGTCATGGAGAGATACATCAAGAGTGGTCTCCCTAGCTCAGGTGGTACCAAAATAGGTGGATTAAGGAGGTAGCTTTTGATTTTTTCGAACGCTGCCTAACAATCGTCGTTCCATTCAATGGGTGAATTCTTCCTTAGTAACTTGAAGATCGGCGTGAAAATTGGAGTTAGTTGTGCAATGAACCGACTGATATATTGTATTCTACCCAGAAACCCTCTAACCTCTTTCTCGGTAGACGATAGTGGCATTTCAGTGATGGCTTTAACTTTAACTAGGTCGACCTCGATCCCTCTCCTGCTGACGATGAATCCCAGAAGTTTCCTTGACATAGCACTAAATGCGCACTTCTGTGGATTCAGACATAGTCGATACTTCCTCTACCTTTCAAACAGCTTCTGAAGGTTTACCAAATGGTTGCTTCACTCCAATGACTTGGCTATCATGTCGTCGACATATACCTCAATTTCTCGGTGCATCATGTCCTAAAATAGTGTCGTCATAGCTCTCTAGTATGTGACATCAGCATTCTTCAACCCAAATGGCATGACTCGATAGCAAAAGGTTCCCCAGGGGGTAATGAACGTTGTCTTCTCGCGATCAACCTCCACCATTTTGATCTGATTGTATCCTGAGAATCCATCCATAAAAGAAAGCATCCCGTGCTTAGTTGTGTTATCGACCAAGATGTCGATGTGTGGTAGTAGAAAATTTTCCTTTGGGCTCACTCTGTTCAAATTGCAAAAATCGATGCACATGCGAACCTTTCCGTCCTTCTTCGGAACAGGTACGATATTAGCTAACCACTACGGGTATTTGGATACCATGAGAAACCTCACGTCATACTGCTTGATGACCTCGTCTTTGACTTTCAACATCCAGTTGGGTCGAAGACGTCTCAGCTTCTGCTTAACTGGCTTCATATCAGGGTAGAGGGGCAACTCATGCTTGACCAAATCAGTATCCAAACCAGGCATGTCCTCGTATGACCAGGCAAAAATGTCTTGGTATGACCGAAGGAAGTCGATCATGCTTTTTCTTTCCTCAAGAGACAGTGATGTTCTGATTTTGGTTATCCTGGGAACCTCCTCAGTTCCTAGATTGACATCTTTGGTCTCCTCGACAATGGGGGTAGGGCCATACTCAAAGTCAGCAAATCGATCAAGGAGCTCATTGGGGAGCTCCTCGAAGGGGACATCCTCATCCAGACTCGTGATCCCTACCTCTTCTTGTATTTCTATAGGGAAGGGGTCGATTTCAAGTGGGACGGGCATTTTGATTAAGGCATGCTTTTGTGGGACATTCTCTGGAATTTTAAATGACTATTTTTGAACTTTGGATTTTTTCAATGTTTTTGAGATTTTGTATTTTTTTCATGTTTTTGAGATTTTGTATTTTTTCTATGTTTTTGAGATTTTTGTTTTCTTTGGAGATGGACCCTTGGCAAGGCGGGTTTCCATATACACAAGGTATAGTTTGCCAAGGGCTTCTCGCACTTTTTATAGGTTGTATTTTTTTGGAAAATGAGTGCCAAATGTTAGGCCACTCCCCGCTTCCAGGGTTTGGGGCAAAGATGCCCAGTTGCGTACCTGAGGAGCCGCTTCTTTACCTGTTGGGATGGAGGGTGCTGACTGATATTGCTCATTGGAGTCAGCCTCCATCATATTGATCCCCATTTCATCTGAGATCATGTCCTCAAACGATAACTCAATTTTGTGGTGATTCACCACAGGGGGGTTTGTTCAAGTATCAACCGTCGTTCCTTGAAAAGGGACAATGCGGCCAAATCTATCTCCAAGCTGGGAAGGGAGATCTGGGGATTGGTGGGATGGATTAGGGCTGTGGGTTTATGTGGGGTCAAATGGGTTACCCCATTTCGATCGATCTTTACGACCCCTGCGCTGACAAAGGAATCTCTTATGTGCGGCCTCGGGCGAGGTTTCTCTTCTATGTTGATTCCTCGTGTTCTTGCAGCGGCGGCGACCCTGGCTTTCTCTTTGGCCTCTCAGACCTCTTCTTTTGTGGGCTTGTATCCTAACCCAAATCGGACCTTCTGCCCCTTAGCGACAACTGGCTCTTTTCTTCCTTGTAATATGGGTCCCAGACCCCTTCCTTTCTGATAACCCCACTTTTGGAGCATTGCCACTGCCGCTACCATACCGTCTCCTGTTTGAGGCATGATGCCCTCAATGGGTTCTAGGAGTATCGCTAATACCTCATATTCAAAACTATGAAGGTCGACATCCTCAGCGGTGTGTGGTATATCAAACATATTAGGTCTTTCAATGCTATTGGCGGCCTTTTCTTTCTCATTGTGCCCCTCCCCGATGATTGTAACGATCTTATGCCCAGACACAAACTTGAGTTTCTGGTGCAAGGTGGAAGGTATGGCTCTGACTTCATGTAGCCACGGGTGCCGTAACAGCAGATTAAACGAGGATTTGATGTCCATTACCTGAAAAAGTATGGAGAAGGTCATTGGCCCAATTACCAGCTCAAGGTCAACTTCTCTCATTATCTTTCTTAGTCTGTTATCAAAACCTCGAGCACTGGTTCTTGTGGGTCTCAGCATGCACGGATCTACCCCAATCTTAGTGGCGGTTCTTAATGGGCATATATTCAATGCAAACCCGTTATCGATTAGAACTAAGGGGATAATCATATTTTTGAACTCAACGGTTATATTCAAAGATTTTGAGTGACTACCTCCTTCCTCAGGTAAATCGGCATCAGAAAATGAAATGGCATTTGGAGCCATCACTTGACCAATTATCTGCCTTATTTCATCTGAGCTAACTTGAAGTGATACATGCGCATGTTTTAATGCCCTCATTAATGCTTGGAAATGGAGTGGGGATATCATCAACAGATCCCATACAGTGATATGGGCAGGCATTCTTCTCAGCTGAGTTTCCAGTATATGTTATCGACTCATCTTCTCGAAGGGGTTCACCGCGCTGTCTTCCTTTCCTTCGGGTTGGGCCTATGCTGCTACTGGTGCTTCTAGCTACTTTGATATCCTCCTTGACCTGGTAACAAAATCTATTGCCCCTTCTCTGCTGCTGCTGCCGGCATTGACATCTGTTTGTTCGTAGCTTAGCCGGACCTGATGAGGATCATATGTAGGTCTCAAGAGCTAGAAAGGTATGGCTACCAGTACTTTAGGCACTTGTACTGTCGGCTCAGGAGGTGTGGGCAATACTTGATTCACCTCGGTGGCAGCGGGTTGGGTGGAAAGATTGGGCTGAATGGGGGTGGTGAACCTTGAGGGTGGTGGCATTGAAGGGAAGGAGGTAAAAGTAGGCCATTGATAGCTGGTGGGTGCTGGCGGCAGATGGGGGGTCCGATGGGCCGTTCGGTAATTGACTGGGGTAGTAGAGTTTGCCTGTGGCTAAACTGGGGGTGATGTGGTGGACGCGAGCCATTGCTAACTGCTAGGTGCGGGTGTTGGATTGGGGGCATGGTGGCTTAAAGGGTAATCGGTGGGGGTTGTGGTGTATGGTGGTAGTTGAAATGGGGCGGGCGCAGGTCATTAATAACTGGCGGGTGCGGGTGCGGGTGCAGGATTGGGGGCCTGGGGGCTTATAGGATAATTGATGGGGTTGTGTTGTATGGTCGATATGCATTGATCTTTACATAATTGATGGGTGTGGTGGACGGAAAGTATGCCCGGAGATCCAAGGGTTCAAATTGCGGGGTTGGGTTGGGGAAATATTCAGACAAATTTAGGGGTTCAATTACCCCAACATTCCTTTCTTCATCATTCCTCGGCAATGGTGCCACATAACTCTCTCGATCACTGATATAATCGGATGGGTCAAATTCAAACTCCTCATCTTCTATCATTCCGACGGTGGGTCTGGGACCTACTCCTCCGGTGGGATGTAGGGGTAGTGGTACTTGGTGAATATTAGCATGCTGAGAGGGTGCAGGGGGAATGATTTTCTTGGCATCGATCAAATCCTGGATGGCATGCTTCAATGGGAAGCAGCGATCAGTAGGGTGACCCGGACCTTGATGAAAACTGCAGTGGATATTTCGGTCATAGTTCCTTGGGATCGGGTGAGGAGGAGGTTATGGTTGGCGGATAGCCACTAATCCCTTTTCTACTAACAGGGACAAAAGTACACTCAATGATTGCCCCAGAGGTGTGAAGACTCAGTCATAGTGGACTCTCCTCTGTTCTGGGGTCATTTGCATTCCTTGCCCATTCCCCATTCTTTGTGTCTACTCAAGCCTAACGGGTGCTGGTGGGGCAGCCTGAAATTGAAACGGGGTTGTATTGTTATTGGGTCGGGTATTGACTATGTTCTGGACATCGCCCCCTGTTCTCTTCTCATTCCTTTGCTCTAAAAATCTTCTAACCCCACTGGGTCCACTCGGCATATTCTTATTCAGACGCCCCTCCCTAATAGCGTCCTCGCATCGATTAGCATTCCTCACCAGATCAGCAAAGTTAGACTGCTGCTAGTATACCAAAAAGTCCGAGATCACTGGAAAAGTATTCTATAAAATCATTTCGATTTGCTCATCGTCAGGTATCATATTTCTGACCTGAGCTGCTAGTGCTCTCCATCACCCCAAATAGTCATTGAAAGTCTCATTCGGGTTCTACCTTAGATGGGCTAAGTCTGACTTACACGGCTCAATGTCTATATTGTAGACATTGTTCTTGGAATAGGTGCGTTAGGTCCTTCCATATCTTCATCATAGATGGTTCTAAAGATGTGAACCACCTCAAAGCTGGACTGGATAAACTCTTTTGAAAGACTTTTATCAATAGCCTTTCATCCCCTCCATACTGGCACATGTCCCCACAGTAGGACTTCAGGTGTGCTATGGGATTGCCGATGCCGTTGTATTTGTCGAAGGCCGGCATTTTAAATTTGGAAGGCAAGGGGACCTCAATGAACAAACAAAAATCTGTGAAGTCTGTGGCGTGGATTTTAGTACCACCCATTTTCATTAACTGCTTCTATAGTTTGTCCAATTGTTCTTTCAGCTGCTCTGATTCTTTGGACACGAGAGCTGCTTTTTTGACAGTTGGTTGGACTTCACTTTGGGCTACTAGGGGGTGGGCAATTAAAGGAGGAGGGTTTTAGCTGGTCAATGCCCCAACATAGGCTCCATTGTTCCTAATCTCATCCTCTTCATACTGCTGGTCGACATATTATGCAGTGAGGGTGGGATTCTCATGCTGGTGTTGCACAAACTGGATGGGAATGACATGAGTGGGGGTTGGGTGAGTCCATTGGGGATGAGGGAAGGTTTGTTGGATGATGGGATGAGTGAAAGTTAAATTTTGGAGTGGGGCCTGATGAAGCCATTGAACATGAGGGAAGGCCTAGAACTGGCTTTGGAATGTTGGGATATGGGAGAATTGGGTTTGAGGTATGGCATGGGTTTGACCCGGCTGTGAAGGTTGGGTTAAATGTTGGGGGTATTGTGGAAGGTATGAGTGTGGGGTTTGGGTTTGGGCCATGAACCCTTGGCCATTTTGGGCCACAGGCCATTGATAGGTTTGAGTCATAGACCCTTGGTAGGTTTGGGTCACAGGCCCTTGGTAGGTGTGGGCCAGTGGGCCTGGGTAGGTATGGGCCAAGGGCCCTTGAGGGGTCTGGCGTAATGGTCCTTGATGGATCTGGGCCATGGGTTCTTGATGGGTCTGGCCTAATGAGCCTTAAGGGGTCTGGGGCATGGGCCCTTGGTGGGTCTGGCCCAATGGGCCTTGATGGGTCTGGGCTATGGGCCCTTAGTGGGTCTGGCCCAATGGGCGTTGATGGGTTTATGCCATGGGCCCTTGATGGGTCTGGTCTAATGGGCTTTGATGGGTATGGGCCATGCGCCCTTGGTGGGTCAGGGCCATGGGTCCTTGGTGACTCTGGCCCAATGGAGCTTGATGGGTCTGGGCCATGGGCCCTTGATGGGTCTGGCCTAATGGGCCTTGATGGGTCTGGGCCATTGGCCCTTGGTGGGTCTGGGCCAATGGACCTTACTGGGTCTGGGCTATGGGCCCTTGATGGATCTGGTCGAGTGGGCCTTGATGGGTCTGGGCCATGGGCCTTGGTGGGTCTGGGCCATGGGCCCTGGGTAGGTTTGGGTGGTGGGGTATTGGGTCATGGGGTCCTGGGATATGTGGGAAAAGGGGGTTTGGGCCAATGGGCCTTGGGGTAAGTGGGTAATGGGGGTTTGGGTGGTGTAGATTATGGGGGGTTGATGGGGGTCATTGGAGAGTGAAGCATGGAGGTTGGCTAAGGTATGGGATAGGTTCATGGATGTGGGGTGTGGATGATGGGAGGTGTTTTGGGAAGCTTTCCATAAGGAGTAGGCTTGGAACATCTCCTCCATCATGGTCATGGAGGAAGGGTTGGATGGAGATGGGGGATTTAAGGGGTGATGGGGTATAGATGGGATGGAGGTGGCGAAAAAATTAGGCATGGCCCCGGTATAATCGGGCATGGCCACGGTAGGTGGGGGGTATGAGGTGGATGAGGGATGTATTGGGCATGTTTTGGGATGATGGGGGGCATGATGAGGGGGGATGAGGAAAGTTGGGCATGGCCCCGATAAAAATGGGCATGACCCGGATGGATGGGGGATTTTGCGGGGGGGCGAATAGGGCAGAAGTGGTGTATGTGAATATGGGTGGATCGGGGCTATAGGGGGATGATGGGAATTGGGGCATGGATGTGGATTGGGAAAATGGTTTGGGTTTTGTATGGATGTGGATGGGAGATGAGTTGGACTTGGCATGGGCATGGCTTGGGCAAAAGATGGAGAATGGGGGGTAGGACTTTGGATATTTTGGGGGGTAATGGTTGGGAATATGGGGTCGCCGAATGGGCCGGTGAAGGTAAAGGGGGGTTGGGTGAGGGGGATGGTAGAAAAAACTTCTTCCGAATGGGAGTGGGTTGGAGAATGTGGCGGGGATGTGTCGGGATCGGCGTAAGCCAGATCCACTACCCACGACATTCTTCCGAAGCGGGTCGGGTAAGGGTGCCTTGGATAAGGCCCAAAAATCCTCCTCCTTCTTCCCCTACAGGACGGCGGAGGGCAAGATGATGTCATTGTGCCGGCACCACAAACTATATATTTTTGGGTTTTGATTATATATTTTTTAGATATTATTTTTTAAAAAATAAAGGTTTCGAGGCCTTGGAATTCCCTTCTCGGGTGGCTCTCGTACCTTAATTCAAGACTCGCGGCGACGATTCTGATGCACTTCAAAAGAATCAAAGGAGAACCTTCGATCTATTGAAGGCACAGAAATCGAGGCAAATAACCCGATCCCCCGGAATGAGCCAAAAAGAAGTTGCCCTCTTTTGACTAGCGGGGGCGTATTGGGTGTTGGAGATGGCGGGGCCTAAACAAGGCACTAAGCACACTGATCGAGGGACTCGGGAGGTGAAGAAGGCCACAGATTCGAGCTGAGGTGCTGTTAAACAGATCTAGCACAACTAATACCTGCGCCCAGGTTGCAAGGCACTAATTTTACACTGGCGCAACTATTAGTTGCACCAAGGTAAAAAGAGTGGATTTTAAAGCTGGCGTAACTATTAGTTGCACCAGTTATAATTTCCAGTTTTTTTTACTGGCGCAACTAATTCATGCGCCAGGCAAAAACTGTTGTTCCAAAATGTTTGACAGCAGCCACCAACACCCGAAATGAGTCTCTTTTTTTTATTTTTTGTGGAAGCTAGGCTTCCGGGAACTGAGCTATTTTTTGGCGATCGATTCTCTCCTCACCGCACCTAAAGGGTTTGAGTCCGGTATAACTCGCTAGTGCGCTCCCCAAGGGTTTCAAGCTGCGGAATGGGAACCCACCCGATATACCTCCGGCGCGAGCGGCTTCTCAGATACTATGTGGGCTGGGACTTTTCTGGATCATCACTACTAGGGGCTGCCACCATACTAAGACCCGGGTGTTTGTATGTGTGCCTAGACCCAACCCTTTTAAAAATCTACCCCGTAAAAACAGATTAATTAAGATCCCTAACTTGGTTCAATTTTAATTTTTTCAAAGCTTTTTCTTTTTTTTGGAAGTTTTCTTTAGTTCAAAGACCAGGGTGATTATCCCATGCCGCCACTACAGGCTTGCGTCCACTGATGGAATATGAGTGCACAAGTAAGCCCGCCAATCAGCTAAGGCACTTTAAATGACGAAAAAGTAAGGAATTTAAAAGACAATGCTCAAGTAGGCCCGCCAATCGGCTAAGGCACTAAAATGATAGAAAAGTAAGGAATTTTAAAAGACAATGCGCATGTAGGCCCACCAATCAGCTAAGGCTCGTAAATGACGGAAAAGTAGGGGTAAGTAAAACGACTTAATCGGAGGGTGAGTAAAAGAAAATAAAAATAAACTAAAAAAACAGCAATAACATGTTAGTAAAAATTAAAAATAACAAGGCCAAGTTCAAGGAGAAGCTCTACAAGCAAGTCCCTAGCAGAGTCGCCATCTGGCCACCCATAGCTTTCGGTGTCCCGGGATACCTAGTTCATTTTTATGAGCACCTAAGTGCTAAAAATATGACTCTGAATCCAATCCACACCAAAGGCTCTTGGGTAGGGGCTTCGGTTATCGATTGGGAAGGTGTTAGGCACCCGATCAACCCGCTTAACGCGGTCTCTACTAATGGCCAAAAATAAAATAAAGTAAAAGAAAAGAAAATAGCTTCCTCTTGCCCAAAAGGGCTTAGAATCCTATTTATGCCCCTCCGTTCCTACCGAAAAGTCGACGGCGTAACGGCACAAATGGGAGGATGGAGGGAGCTAGAAAGAGATAGGAGAAGAAAGGGGAGAGCCGGAGCCCTCGGGCCCTTGTAGCACCGTAGGAGAGCCTTGCGTGGCTTGCTTTGATGAGCTCTTGAAGGCTTTGTATGGTGGAAAGTGGGGTTCTAACCTCTAAGGCTTGCTAACTAAGAGGTAGAGAGGGAAGGTAAATGGGTAGCATATACCTAAACGAAGGGATCTATGGTGAAAAATATCACTCAAAGGAGGTTTTAGAATTCTGGAATTTGTATGGGAAGTGTGCACCAAAGGGAGAAAGATCTTCTCACTTTAAGCTCTTTCTCTCTTAGGCCAAAATTCTCAATCCTTAAGCAAGAGGGGTGGCTCTCTATTTATAGAGAAAGGGAGGATTAGTGAGGGGTTTAAGTCCTAATATGATTAGCAATTAGGTAATGGCAATCTAAGGTTCCCTAGGGTTTTTGGAGCCTTGAAATGTGTGGAAAGGTCCTCCAATGGTGGATGATGGGGGGAGGCCTTAAGCCACTTAAAGGGGTGCAAATAGGCTTCAAAAGGGTGCAACAGAACTAGCTAAACACACCCCAAAGGTCGAGGTGGTCAACAAGTCAAACCCTAGTCACAAATTTCAGGGCAAAAACCAATAGTTATTGTTCATATGTCTAGCGCAACTAATAGTTGCGCTAGGAAAATATACAGTAAAATAGTGCCTGAAAATCAGCTCACGAGGATGGGGCCCACTTTTTATTATGGCACAACTATTAGTTGCGCCAGGCTTAAAATGAGAGAAAATTGGCCTAGCGCAACTATTAGTTGCACCAGGCAAAGTTTATTACTGGCGTAACTAATGGTTGCGCCAAGTCCCTAAGGGGCCCACATGACTTTACATTTCTGGCCTCCGGCTCGATTTGCCATATCTTTTGACGTATACCTCCGATTGGGGCGATCCTTGGACCGTTAGAAAGCTGATGATCTCTATTTCTCAATGGTATGAGACTCTATTATTGTAAAGGGCGGTAGCCAATTTCGGTGCACCACTCTTCATCCATAGCCTGGTAAGATTAGGTTTAGGGTTCGAAATGGGTTTTAAGGGTCGGGATAGGTTTCTAAGAGATCTAGGGTGATTCTTAAGGTTTTGGGGTGATTCCTAAGGGTTCCATACATGCCATCAAAAGCTCGAAAATGCGCCTCTCTCAAAATATATTTCGATCGGGCCTTGGGCCAAATTTGGGTGTCTACAGTTGGATGGCGTACATCCATCATTATTGTTAGAAGGAGGCAGCGGCGAAGGATGTGATGATGGCGGAAGGGAAGTCCTCCAAATGGATGGAAAGGGTGTTACCCAACCAATTCTCCCTCTCCTTTTTTGTTGCTTTTGATTGGACGCTATTCCTCGCTTTGCGTTCGTTTGGGTCCCCCGTTTTCATTTTGGGTTGTAAGTTAAGTTTCTAAGTTTTCATTATGGGTTGTAGGCTCAGGGGTGATGCCCCCAGTGATAATTGTAATAATGTTTGAATAAATGAAATTTTATTTATAATATTTTCTTCACCTTCTACTTTATTTCGCCTAATACATGTATGTGACTTGATCATGTATGTGTGTGTGTGTGTTTGGGGGCCTTCTTGGTTTGTGTTTGCGACCAGAGGCCTTTTGGCGTCAACATATGTTTTTTTGTTTGGATTTGATGATTCTGTGCATACTTATTGGCGTAGAATTCAATTTTGCTCATGGCCTAAGGCACGAGATTCAACGGTTGGCGAGTTTATTATGTGCAAATAGGTTTGCATTTAATCTGATTGCGTGCACTAAGCCATGTGCAAGATTGAAAGGTCAATGGTTTACAGGCTGGCCTAATCGAGGTGACTTTTGGATTTCGCGTGGCAGTGGGTGCATGGAATTTTAATCTCACGCAATTGTCAATGCATGGTTTTGGTTTGTCGCCTGCTCGAGTTGACGGAAGGTTTATTTCGTACACGATGATGGGCGCATGATTTGGAATCCACCCAGCCGTTATAGCACTAGATTCATTTACGCGCTATGAGGAGTGCACGGGATTGACCGATGTGTATAAAAGCCATAGATTCCTCTCATTTCACCTACGCGTTTTGACTTTCCTGACTTTTATGCTTCTCTGCTCTCTAGTGCTCTAGTTTCGACGTGGTTTCTTACATTCTTTTTCATTTTTCGAGTACTTCCTTGTGATATGGAGCCAGAGGGTAGTATGTCTATCTCAGAGTTCATAGAGATGTTTGATGGTGGGTGTTCCAGAGATTCTGATTGTGGAGGGTGAGGGTGTTTCGGAGATTACTGTTGACGTCGTTACTCCTATTGGGGTCGAGGTTCCTCCTGTCACCGAGAGTGCCAATGATGTTGCTCCGCCCCGATCTGAGCCTTCGACACGAATTCCACTAGCGGACGCCTTCGCAATGAACCGGGTAGGAATTTGGAACCAAGAGTCCTTTTATTTTCCTAGTCATTTAGGCTATGACAGATTATCTAGGATATGGAAACCCATTTACTTTACGTAGAACTTGCATTTGGTCATGAGTTGCGTGCGCATTCGTGTATCATGTATGTATATAGTTTCAAGTCATGTGTTATTTCGTTATGTCGTTGTATGCTTGTCAGATATTTTTGTGTGCTATTGTTCATCACTACTTGTTGGTCGTCAGTTAGCATCTGGCCATTACTCTTATCGTTATTAGCGTCGTTATCATCGTTCATTGTTATTATTTGTTATTTTTATTATTGTTATCACTATCGCCGATCAACTATTAGTAACTTGTATTATTGTCCATTTTTTGTTAATTGTTATGTCATTTCTCCGTACTTTTCGTGTTTTGTTTCATACGTTTAGGAGCCTCTCTCCTTGTGTATTAGTTATGCGTGGGCATAGACTCATGCATGGTATCGGGCTCTCCCTACATTTCAGTAGGCAAGGCTAGCGGATTTCTATTTCGGACCCATCCTAGGGCTCGAGCCTTTCCACCCCAACGTTGGTTTGGTCGCGGCCATAGTGGAGAGGTGGAGGGAGGAGCACCAGGCTCTACTGCTTCCTACGGGGGTGATGCTATTGACCCCTGAGGATTGGGGGTCCGCATTACTAGGGTGAGGTTCAAGGGCGAGCCTGTGATCGGGCAGATTGTGTCTACTTATTAGGTGGCGAGCGTAGATTGATGTGGGGTCGAGTATGCTTCTAGCAGGTCCAGACCTTAGTTTTTGGACACTTTTGTTGTAGGGTTTACTCCCCCGAGGTGTCATCCGGAGTCTACAGCAACGTATGAGGAGCGTTGAAGGGAGATAGAGGCCCGCTCCCTCGTGTTGGTGGCAGGGGTAGAGGCAAATCGTGTTATAAGGGCCTTCCTGATGCACCTTTTCAGAGGAGTCCTATTTTCTTCTTCTACCTGAGGGTGTATCACCAGGCTATTCCTGTCGCTACTCGTGGACTTGGAGCGAGTCCCTTTGTATGAGTGGGAGGCGGCAGCTTTAGCCCATCTTTACAGGCAATTATTTCGTCGGGCGAGAGGAGTTGCTACTATCGGTGGTTTCATCCCTTTTCTCCATGTGAGGTTTTAGTTTTATGTGTCTTTCATGAATTGTTACCTTCCTTTAGGAGTTCTTTTATTGAAGCTGGTTTATTTTGCCTTTATTCAGTTCTAGGCGTACGACCATTTCACCTTTCTTCACCCTAGGGTTCCTCTAGGGACGACACCCACGTTTCCATGGGTGTATATGTGGCGGACATTGATGGGAGATCACCGGAGGAGTACAGACCTCCAGACTGCGAGGTGGCTGTTCAAGGATATGCACCTTGGTCAGGTGTGTGTGTCCACTTTATTTTGTTAGTTCTATTTTTCTTGTGTCTCAAGTTTTATTAACATATTTGTTTTATTTGTTTTTCGATCGCAGGTCATTTGGAGGCCTTATGATGATGGCGAGGGTGCCAACCAAGCCGTGATACAGTCTAGTCAGGCTCTCTTCAGGCGGGAGTTGTGGGCCCCCTATTTTGAGATGGAGTGGATCCACCTCTCCCGTGCTGCGTGCCAGTTGGGGCTCCCCCAGGGTGTCCCTCTTGAGCTTCGTGCGCAGATGTCAAAGAAGAAGACTAATCCCCCTGCCCTCTTCTTTGAGAAGAAGGTATCAGATCATATTTAGATTTTAGGACTGGGGCCGAGGCGCGGGATGAGGCAGATGCTAGAGCCTACTCGAGATGGTTCGAGGAGCTGTACGGTCGGCTTTTTACCTAAGCCGACCGTACATCCCCTTCAGGGGAAGGGCTCCTTCAGCATTGGCGGTCCTGATTCTGTCGAGGCATTGTGAGAGAGAATGGTCAAGCTGGAGAGGGGCCAGCTAAGGCCAAGAGTTCATGGGGAATTGGAGGCCCTACATCTTGCACAGGAGCAGATGGGGAGTGCCCCCCACCCTGATGAGTAGATGTTGCAGTCACTGGAGGCCTCTATCGCCAATGCCAAAGCCGTGGAGGATGGTCTGAGGGTTCAGCTGGAGGAGACCCATCATGTTCTGGTGAGTGTAGTTTATCTTCTTTGATTGTATTAAGTTTTACTTATCATGTTTTGATGGATTAATGTGTTCGTGTATTTCTCAGGCGATGAGATATGATGAGGTGGCTCGCTAGGCGCAGCTGATTGGGTTGCTTCAGGGTCAGCAGCAGACTAGTCACATCATTTTATCATATTTGGTCATTCTATATTTAGTGATCTGATATTGTGTTGGAACATTTTTCAGTGCACGCTTGTCGAGGATCTCCAAGCGCAGGAGGCCACAGTTGCCTCTTTATGCCTAGAGAGTCAGGTATGGTGTGTAAGTGTGTCTGATGAGTTAGTTTTGTTGGTCAATTTTATCTGATGTGTTTTATGTTTGTTCGTTCTTGTGCAGGTGATCCTTGACTCTGCTCCTAAGGCTCCTCCCTAAGAGTCTACTGTTAATCAGTGAAAAATGCCAGTTTTCACCCTTTAACCTGACCTTTGATAGACCTGTGAGTAAGCTAATAAATGCATGTTGAGTATGTTTTATAGATAGCAGTAAAAGACAGGCATAGTGCAGAAATTCACCCAAAAGTGCTTCACAAGAAGATCCATCTCTCAGTACAGCTCAGACTCAACAACAGCACACAAGAGGGCTGCACACCAATGCCCACTTGGGGCATGCAGCAATAGCAAAGCAGTTTTGAAGATGTGAAAACAGGCTTAAAAAAATGTAGTGAATGGTTATTAGAACCTGTTGATAGGATCTGAAGGCTAAAAAAGGAAGAAGTCGTGAAGATGGGAGAATTCGATAGGATCCAGAACCTATCGCGAAGTCTGGAACCTATCGATAGGAGCTAGAAGCAAACCTATCAAAACTTATTACGTATGAGATCAACCTATCGAAAAGATCCTTCAACCTATCGAATACACCAGATGAAGGTTGCGGATTCTAGAGCTCTATTGGAAGGATCAACCTATTGGAACCTATCGAAAGGATCCTGACTTTTAGCGGAAGGAACAAAATGCCTGCTTATAACTTGTCGAAAGCTTCAGGAACCTAATGAAATCGACTGAAGGACTTCTCAGAAGAGCTACTGTGCACATGCTGCGAATTGGTGACCTATTGCATGCAATTCGAGGCACTCTAATGACCGGCACGACAATTTTAGAAATGCCCTAGAAAACCCTAACCGACCCATGTGCTCTCCCCCAACTCTAACTAACTCAGAGGACCTTCTAGAAGGGGAATAAAAAGGGAATAACATAATCAGCCTGGCTGAGCTATGATTAGTGGAAAAACAAATCTGAGGCAGAGGGGGAGAGATATAAAAGGAGGAAAGTTGCCAGAAAAAGGGGACCATTCAGGAGATCAGAGCCTACATCAAAATTTCCATTCGAATTCATATTCTTTCTCTTAGCCCAACTATGGTTGGCTAATTTCCTTGGAGCATCAAGGAGTGAGGTTGGATCTGTAATTAGGGAAGGTTGAGAGTGTTATTGAGGGTGGGTCAGATTTTGCACGGACTACAAATCTGAGAGCATTTTATTATATAGTGAGTTTATTTCAATGCAATGTTGGTTTTATTATTTTAATTAGATCCATAGTTCATCTAGTTTCATTTGGTGCTCGATCGGATTTATGTAGATGGGAATCAGCTCACCCACTTAACTGGTAGACCTCTTGGGTACCATTTGATCTCCCTAGATCTGATGTTCCTGTAATTGCCTATGTCTGTGGCCTGGCAGTTGCAGCATTTGTAGTGATTATAATGTTCTGATGGAAACCTGAGAATGGAGTGAATCTATTAGATGATCTGTGACCATTAAAGTGGACAGATCATAACCTTAAGATCAATCCAAATCTCTAGCTTAGATCAGATCCTTCTACCCTGCAGCTGTGCTTATAGCCCAATGAGGGATTGATGCGCTTTGGACTCTTTGTAACCCTGTCAGCTCAACCCAATTACAGCAAGACCAAACTCCAAGTTGCTTCTCTCCATTTTCTATTTTTTTATTTCACCAAAAACTCCCCTCACTTGTAAGATCTGAACTCTGGAATTGAGCCCAATTCATTTATGCATTTAATTGTGTTCCTGTAGTTTAGTTTAAAGTGACAACCCCTTAAAACCTCTCCTCTTCCATTTGCTATTTTAGTATTAGGTAGGGTGCCAGAACTACTATAGATCTAGAGATTTACTTGATTTTCAGCTCACATTTCCCTGTCGACATTCCCTTACTCACTCTTTAAAACTTACTACAACAGGCCCTGAACACTTGCAGGTCTGTGTGTCTGCTTGTCTTGGTGTGTGCCACCAATAGATCCTTTAATTGTGTGATTTTAACCCTCTTTTCGAACACAAGGTAAGAAGCCAACAAGTTTTTAGCGCCGCTGTCGGGGATCTGTGTGCTTAAAATTGGTAGATCTAAGGTTGTTGTTGTATAGATTATAGATCTGTAATAACCTGTTTAAGTTTTCACTAACTGCTTTTGAAAGTTTTTATTGTTGTGGAGTAGTTTTTGTTCTTTCATCAGATTGGAAGTTGTTTCTAAGGAGGAGCATTGTGCTAAAGATTGCTCTAAAGTTTGCATCCCTCTACTCTTATTTTTCTGATCTGTGGATTTATAGATTTATTAGCTAATTGTGCTTGTTCTTGATTGTTGTGTTAAATTTGCTCTACATTTTGTGTGCATTAAGATTGTGGGTGGTGTATGTTTGGAAGGAGAACTCTCAATCCTCAGATTGTTCCATTAAATCCAGAGGTTGAAAGAATTCTTAGGCCTAAATAAATCTCACCCACATCTGTTGCATCTGAATCTACTAAAATGGGTGAGCAACCTAGAACATTGAAGGAATTCAATGCACCAGGGGTTTACAATTCCCCCTTCTGCATTCAATTCCCTGTTGTTCAAGGGAACTATGACATCAAGTTTTCCATAATCCAAATGCTACCCTCATTCCATGGCCTGACCAAAGAAGACCCATATAAGCATATTAATGAATTTCTAGGACTGTGAACTATATTCAATATTACAAGTTTGGGGGAGGAAGCAACCAGGATGAGACTCTTTCCTTTTTCATTAAAGGATAGAACCAGGACTTGGATGTCAATGCTCCCACCCAACAGTATTCAGTCCTGGAGTGATCTTCAATATCAATTTTTGGCCAAGTTTTTTCTCATGTCCAAGACAAACCAATTGAGGAAGGGCATTATCTCATTTGCTCAAGACCCAACTGAGGACTTTCACCAAGCATGGGAGAGATTCAAAGAACTCCTGAAGAAATGTCCCTATCATTAAATCCCTGAATGGCAACTTGTTCAAAGTTTCTATTAGGGAATTGATTCTAAAAGTAGAGATATGGTAGATGCCTCTTATGGTGGTACTTACCTCCACAAACCTGCTGAGAAGGCTTGGGAGTTGTTTGACATCATCAGTGAGAACTCCATGCAGAGAGAGACATTGTCCAAGGACTTGGACATCCCTAGAATGGTGAAAGAAAATACCACAAGAGGAAAGATGTATGAGGTGAGTGGGAACAATGATTTGGAAAGGAAAGTGGATAGCTTGACCCAAAAATTTGATAAGCTCATGGGAGCAATGCAGTCACCCATGGCTGCTAAAGTGGAGGAGGCATGTGTTATATGTCAGTCCCCCACTCACTCCCTTGAGGAAGGCCCCTTAGTTGTTCAATTTTCAGACTTTGAGATGGAGCATGTGGTTGTCGCTCAGTCTTTTGGGCAACAGCCTACTGCTGGTTACCAATGGAGAAACCACCCCAACTTGAGGTGGAGACAAGATACTTTTTCAAACCAATAGCAGCAGTCACAGCAATTCATGCCTTATAAAAATGCTCAGCCCTACCACTAGAATTACTTTCCAAGACCACACTACCAACAACCCATGACTCAGCCTATGGCTTAGCCTGTGTAGCAAGCTGCATCCCCTCCAGCTGCTAGATCACTTTCTTTTAAGGAACAAGTTCAGGCCTCATTGTAGAACTTAGGATCCTTGTCTCAAACTGTGCACTCTCATAGCCAAAGCATTAAAAAGATTGAAGACCATCTTAGTCAGTTGTCTAATGCTTTGACCAAGAGAGGAAGGGAGGTTGCCTAGCTAACCTATGGACAATCCAAGGAGACAATATGTGGTAGGTAAAGTTTCTTCTTCCATGAGGAAGCCAAATCTGTCACCACATTTAGAAGTGAAAGGTTGGTAAACAATCAAGTAGGCTGTGGGCCTTTAAAAAATTTAGAAAAAGAAAAAAAAAGTGGTTATAGAGAAGGTACAACAGGAATAACCCATGTTGAATAAAAAGGATAATGATGATCCTCAAGAAAATAATAAAATCAATAAGAGAGATGATGAGTTGGCTAAGGATGCAAATAGGAGAGCAGTCCCACACTTGCCATTTCCTAGGGTAATGCAAGCACCTTCCCCTTTTGATAAAGGGCATGCCAAAATAGAGGAAATGATGGAAACCTTTAAGCAAGTAAAGATCAACTTGCCTCTACTTGATGTAATCAAGCAGGTTCCAGCCTATGCCAAGTTTTTGAAAGACCTTTGCCCCCACAAAACATAATCAAGGATGCATTTATCCAAGAAAGTTTTTTTAGCAGAAAAAGTGAAACAGATACTGACTATTGCAACCCCAACAAAACTCCAAGACCCTGGAGTCCCCACTATCCCCTGCATCATTGGGGATCATACTATTGAAAAAGCATTATTAGATCTGGGAGCTAGTGTGAATTTGCTTTCATATTTAGTATATGAGAAGCTGGGCTTAGGAGAGTTAAAGCCCATACATGTGGTCTTACAACTAGCTGACAGATCTGAACGGAAGCCTGTGGGGATCATTGAAGATGTCTTGGTAGGGGTTGATAAATTCTTTTATCCTGCAGATTTTCTGGTGCTAGACATGGAGCCAAGCAAGTGTGCTACTTCTATCCCTGTGATCTTAGGCAAGCCCTTTTTGGCCACTTCAAATGCTTGTATACAATGTAGATCAGTGGTCATGGAAGTATCTTTTGGTAATATGAAAGTCAAGCTGAATGTGTACAGTGCAGCCATCAGCCCCACTTAGAGAATGAGGATTGTTTTCCATTGATGTGTTGGATGAGTTTGTGCAAGAAAATCTGCCTCAGCTGCTGCATGGCAATGATTTGTTTAATATTTTTGAAGTATGGAATTAAACAGTGGAAGAGAAAGCTTCCACGTCTGAGCTTGAGCAAGTGAAAATTGTTAATTCTGAAGTAAGACCAGCAAAGCATCACCCATGGACTCCTGGTTTACTATCTCTTCCACCAGCTTTTAAGGCACCCTTATCCCCTTCACTCATCAGTCCCTCAGATGTGGAGTTAAAGAAACTCCCAAAATCTTCAAAATATGCCTTTTTAGGAGCCAATCATAAATTGTTAGTGATAATCTCTTCCTCCCTCACTATTGAGTAGGAAGAAGAATTGCTTTGTGTGCTAAAAAGACATAAGAGAGCAATAGGGTGTACTATTACAGATTTGGGGGGGATAAATCTAGCTGTGTGCATGCACAAAATTCATCTTGAAGAGGGTTCTAAACCTTCTAGAGAGATACAAAGAAAACTCAACCCACACATGCAGGAAGTTGTTATGAAGGAAGTAGTCAAACTTCTTGATGCTGAGGTCATTTACCCTATCTCAGATTCTCAATGGGTGGCACCTACCCAAGTGGTGCCTAAGAAATCTGGGATCACAGTAGTTCAAACAAACTCAGGTGAGTTGATTCCAGCCAGACAGACTACTGGTTGGAGGGTATGCATAGACTATCGCAAGCTCAATGAGAAAACTAGCAAAGATCACTTCCCATTACCTTTTATAGATCAGATCTTAGATAAGTTGGCAGGCAAGACTTTTTACTATTTTCTTGATGGTTATTCAGGAGACAACCAGATTCCTGTTTACCCACAAGATCAAGAAAAAACTACATTTACTTATCCATTTGGAACCTTTGCATATAGAAGAATGCCATTTGGACTATGTAATGCACCTGCCACTTTTCAAAGATGTATGTATGTTATTTTTTCTGACATGATTGACAAGTTTTTAAAGATTTTTATGAATGATTTCTCTATTTTTAGGGATGATTTTAGCCAATGCCTGTACCATCTCAGCCTTGTGCTGTAAAGGTGTGAGGAGACCAACCTGGTTTTGAGTTGGGAAAAGAGTCATTTCATGGTGACTCAAGGTATTGTCCTAGGACATGTTATTTTCGAAAGAGGAATAGAGGTTGATCAAGCTAAAATTGAGTTAAAAGCACATTTTCCCCCTCCTAAAACTGTCAAACAAGTCAGGTCATTCTTGGGCCATGCTGGTTTCTACAGGAGGTTCATCAAAAACTTTAGCAAACTTTCCAAGCCTCTTTGCCACTTGCTGTGCCAAGAGGTTCTATTTGTATTCAATGATGAATGCCTAGCTGCTTTTGAACTTCTAAAAACTTGTTTGACCACTATTCCTATATTGCAAGCTCCTGATTTCTCTCTGCCATTTGAGCTGATGCGTGATGCATCAGACTTTGCCATTGGTGCAGTACTGAGACAAAGGAAAGACAAAGCACCATGTGTGGTGGCATATGCTAGTAAATCAATGGTTGATGCTCAATTGAATTACACTACAACTGAAAAGGAGCTACTGGCTATTGTATTTGCTTTGAAAAAATTCATATCATATGAGTTAGGATTCAAGATCACTGTGTTTACTGACCATTCAGCCTTGAAATACCTCTTGTCTAAGAAGGAGGCTAAAGCTAGACTAATTAGATGGATTCTTCTTTTGCAAGAATTCAACTTGAAAATCAAAGACAAGAAGGGGGTTGAAAATATGGTTGCAGACCACCTATCAAGGATCCCAGATGCTAAAATAGAGAGCTTGCCCATCAATGATTCTTTCCCAGATGAGCAGCTTTTTGCTGTAGAGATAAGTATGCCCTGGTTTGCCAACATAGTAAACTATCTTGTTGTGGGAAGGATACCCCCACATTGGAGTAAGGATGATAGGAATCTATTCTGCTCACAAATTTGATATTACATGTGGGAGGATCCTTACCTCTTTAAGTATTGTGCAGACTAGGTGATAAGAAGATGTGTACCTGAAACTGAGTTTGAAAACATTCTAACCATGTGTCATGAACAGGCTTGTGGGGGCCATTTCAGTAGCAACAAGACTGCTGCAAAGGTGCTTCAAAGTGATTCTATTGGCCCACTCTTTTCAAGGATGCCATACAGCATTGCAAAGCTTGTTCTAGATGCCAGTAAATGGGAAGTATTACAAAAAGAAACTCCATGCCCTTGCAACCTTTGCTTGTTATTGAATTATTTGACATATGGAGAATTGATTTTATGGGACCTTTTTCCTCCTCCTATGGATATAATTTCATCCTTGTAGTTGTGGACTATGTGTCCAAATGGATAGAGACCATAGCTACAAGAACAAATGATCATAAGATTGTCATTAAGTTCTTAAAGGATAACATCTTCGCTAGGTTTGGCACCCCCAAAGCTATTATTAGTGATGGAGGAGGCCACTTTAGCAACAAACCTTTTGAAAAGCTATTGAAAAAATATTCTGTGACTCACAGAATTGCTACTCCTTACCACCCACAAACCAGTGGGCAAGTAGAGATTTCCAACAGAGAAATCAAACACATCCTAGAGAAGACTGTGTGAGCTGATAGGAGAGATTGGTCCATAAAACTGTCAGATACCTTGTGGGCTTATAGGACTGCCTATAAGACCCCCATAGGGATGTCTCCATTCTGGCTAGTATATGACAAGACATGTCACTTTCCTGTTGAGTTAGAACATAAAGCATATTGGGCTATTAAAATATTAAATTCTGACTTAATTTCTGCTGGTGTGAACAGGAAACTACAATTATCTGAGCTTGATGAGTTAAGGTTGGAAACATATTCAAATGCCCAAATTTATAAGGAAAAAACTAAAGCCTTTCATGACAGGCACTTGCTGCGGAAAGAATTCAAAATAGGTGACAAGGTATAGTTGTTCAATTCAAGATTAAAATTCTTTTGAGGAAAATTACAGTCTAGATGGGATAGGCCCTACACAGTCTTATATGTTTCCCTATTCGGGGCTATAGAAATCATGGACCCTATAGATGGTAGGGTCATGAAAGTCAATGGGCAGACACTAAAAATTTGTGTTGAAAAAATTTGTGGGCCTGAGGAGACCATTGATCTTAACGACCCTCCAATTTATTCCTGATTTTAGTGTATATCATATGTACTATATTTTGGTTCTATTTTAAGTGATTACTTTCTGTTTTGATGTTTTGCTCATTTACAATAAAATTGCCATGCTAGAATTAGGTCATCATGTCCATCTTGCCAGCAGTCCAAGGACCATGGGAGTATGTCAATAATGAAAATAAATTGAATGGAAGCATAGCAAAAGAGTTTGCTGGGTGTTGCGGCTGAACACAGCACAAAAATGCAGCTTTTATGGACATATGGGACCTTTCGATAGGTCATTTTAGGATTTCGATAGGCACTGTGACTTGTCGATAGGTGAAAACAACTTTTCGATAGGTTCAAAAGGTCAGAAAGAAATTTTCGATAGGTTTGGGATATCTATCGGGAACCTATCGAGAGGATGAATCATGTACCATATGAACCTATCGATAGGAAGGATTTGACCTATTGAAGCACCCCGCCTGCACACCGTATTCTTTATAGTGTTCTACAGGACGCCTTTACCTATTGAAATCACCCAGCTCATCCTATAGAAATCGATTTTCACTCTTTATATATCTGTCGTTAGGTCAATTTTGCTCCATTCAACACCTTCTGCAAAACCCTAGCTCTCTCTTCCACTTTTCCCACTGCTCTCATTTTTCGCTAAATACTCTAAGGACTTTTCGCCATTCAGTTTGCCATCCCTCAAGTTCATTCAGCCCGCACAAAGGAGCATTTTGCACCTGATTTTTGTGGAATTGGAATTGTGCATCACGATTTCTGTAAAACCCTAGGAGTTTTGGGTAAGTTATCCTCCTGCTTTCACTCTGTTGTTTTTCTAGTTGTTTACTTTAGAGTTTTAATATATATTGGTGCGTGAGCCTTACGAGATTAACTTCTGAGAGTAAAATGGCTGATTCTGAAGAAACCCTAGCTAACCTATTCCGGCAACCAGCTTCTTCCACCCCAAAGTCCTTCAAAAAATCAAAGTCTACCACCAAATCAACTACCAAGAGGAAGCTCCCTGAGAGGATGCCCAAGAAGGCTCCTAAAGCAAAAAAGGCCAAGTCTGCAGCAATTCTGGAGCCTGATGCAGAAATACCCGTGGAGAGATCTGCTCCAGCTGGGTAAGCACCTTTGCCCACCCCTGACATATTGCCTGAGGTGGAGCTTCCCGGAGACATATTTTGACCTTGCGTACTTTGCCAAGATAGAGGAGTGCCAGGGGACATTAATGTATCTGAAGAAGGAGGGATTGTTACCCCTACTTACACCCTTGAAGGACCCTAGGCTGGTTAAATTGTGGTATCATAATTTGACAAAGAAGGTGGTGCCTGGGACTGAGGCTGTGCTGGAAATTCTGATTGATGATTGGCAATTAACTGTGGATTGCAAGGATATTGGGATGGTTTTAGGAGTTCCACATCAATTTGACTCTACTAGATCTGAGGGAGCACCCAAATGGGTTGCATTTAGAGAAATGGCTAAACAGCTCACCAATGGAATTGTGGGATCCGGTGAATCTTTGATGAGAAGAGACCTCCAACCCATCCTTAGATTCATCAACACTATTCTGAGGAAGAATGTGTATGTCACTGGGCACCTACAGGAGAGAAGGACCCTAGTTGTAGATGCTTTATACTATTGTTCAAAAGGGTAGTTTTTGAATGCACCAAATCTAATTTTCGAGACAATGATAGACATTAATGATAAGGTGCTTAAAAGACAAGCATTTGTTAAAGGTGCTAGGTTGCCTTTCAACAGACTCATTACATGTTTGCTAACGGCTGGGAAATATGTGGTACAGAGGAATGAGCCAATAGCGACCCAAAGAGTATGAAAAAAGGGCATGGTCCACCAGCCTGACCCTGATAAAGAAGGGTAAGCCAGCTGAGATGGAGGAGGTTGAGGAGGTGCCCACTACCACTGCAGTAGATCTTACTGCTGAGATTCTCTCATCCTTCCTTTCACCTACCTTACCTACATCATCACCAACACCTCCACCCACTTTGCTTTTCCCCTTTGTATCAGCTCCTTTTCCCACAGACCCCCCTCCTCCTACCTATGAGCCAATTTTACCTCCACCCACCACTCCAGTTCTTAAACTTGAAGTCATTGAACCTCCAACACTACCAGAGCCTACCCCTACCTTTCTTCTCCACCCATTGACTAACCCATTTCTGACTTTCCCCCTCACCAACCCCTACTTCATACCCAGGTCTTAGACTAGTTTACCACTGCTGGGTTCACTGCTCTAATGACATCCATTGTGGAAGATGTTGGGCATGAGTACACCCCACTCCCTGACTCCCCACACCCCACTCCCCCTCACTTCAACCATGCACCCTCCTCCCCTTTCCATCCCATCCAAACACCTGTCCCCTCCAACCCCACCATTCCTTATACTTTCACTCAAATCCTCTCCCTCTTATAGTCCATTCAAACTCAATTGACCACCAACACCAACAATCAAGCCATCATGAGCTCATGCCTTCAATCCATTCAGTCCACCCTTACCCCATCCTCTTCAGCTCCCCAACCCCCTCACACTTCTCCGCTTTCCCCTGTCCAATCACCTCTCCATTTATCTCCTCCATCTTCACCCGTAGCTCCACCTCCCACAGCTGCTACCCAGTCTGAGGCGGTAGCAGCTCCACCTTTCCCCATACCTATCTCGCCACCATCTTTTAATCCTTCCTCACCAGCAGTGGTAGCTACTGCAGCTGTTGTGTCACCTACCACCCAACCACCCACTCTCCCTCCACCTGTCTTCAAAGATTCCACAACCCAAACTGATCCATTTGAGGAACTAGTTTTCTCCACCCCCCCTCTTCCTCCACTCCACCCCTTTCCTTTCCCATTGTACTCAAATACCCCATCTATATTCCCCCTTACCTCACATTGCTGTATGCAATGAGGGACAACCCCTACATCCATCGGGATGTCCTGAGAGGTATGGCTGCCCTCCGAGCTTCCCTTGAAGCCTCCTATGAGGAGAGGATTGCTAACATGGAATTGGAGCACAGAATCATGCTCTGGGATATCTCTGAGGGGTGGAAGCAAATCCTGACTCGTTATGAGTCCACAAACCTACTTGCTACTGCTCAGTGTAGCATTGCCGAGTTTGAGAAGAAGAATGCTGAACTTCTCCAGAAAAAATTAGCCAATGCCCAAGAGATACTTAGGCTACCCAAGAACTCTCTGAGTCTAACCTGCTCTATGCAGCAAAGAAAATTAACATTCTGGAGAGAAAGATTGCTACGTTAACCTCTCAACCATTTCAACCAGCCCCTCTAGCTACAGCTCCTCCCACCAATCCTCCCTCCACCCATCCCTGTACACCTTCTTCCACTAAACCTACTCCTACCCCATCTGTGGATGTTCCCGCTCCTCTAGCCCAAGATCCTCCTTCCTCTCAACTTACCCCACCAAAACCTAAGAGGACTTACACAAAAAGAAGAGTCACTTCTAAAAGATCTGTTTCTTTTACGCAGAAAAGGGAAGGAACCTGTTACCCAGTCTGAAGAGGTAGTCCCCACGAAGCCCCCATTCCCACATGACACCTCCTCCACCTTACTCTCCAAGGAGAAAGAAGGCAAGCTGCTGTTGCCCTTGGCCTAGATCCTACTGCCCTCTTCCCTTTTAATTCTGATTCTGATTCTGCTGATGCTTCTGCCAACCAAGACAAGAAATTCTGCTATCCAGTCTGAGGAGCCCCCCAGAAGTCCCAACCTAAAGCAAAAGCTCCTTTATCCAAGAAAGATTTGAAACACCTGGCAGACTTGTATGATTGGCCTGATGATGCTTGTAAATAGTGTAGACTATTTTTAGCTTGTTTTGAATTCCTGACTTGTATCCTGCACATTTTTATTTTATTTTTTATATTATTAATATTTTTTTTTCAGTACCTGTGTCTCTCTTTGTGCATAATTATTCTATATTTTCTTACCTCACCCTTCTCATTGTTTCCATGCTATCTAAACAGTGAGGACACTATTTAACTTAGGTTTGGGGGTGTAGCAGAGTAGACTTGCCAATATATGAGTTAATGCTAGTGCAGCTATGTTGAAAAGAAAAAGTTTTTGCAAATAAAGTGATTTCCCACCTAATTTTTAAAAAAAGAGGAAATTAAAAAACTTTTTGAAACTGAAATATGTTGTAGTTTTAATATTTTTCATGAGGCAAATGTCAAGAATTTTTAAAAAATTGATGTTTAGTGAACCTGAAAGGAGAGAAAATTGTGAGGATACACCCCAGAAATTTGATGGAAGGCCATACCCAGTGAGATTTGGGCCTGAAAAATTTTCTTTGAAGAGTGTCTTGGCAATTTTTTTACTCTAAGGTCTAATTGGATCTAGTTTCGATCACTAGAAGTTAGGCAAATCCAAATTAAAACAGCTTGGCAGCATTCATGACATTGAAGGCATGAAGTAAGGCCATCCCTTGGACAGTTTGAGCTTAAAATTTCCCACCTTTGAACTGCCCTTGATACACACCTTCTGAGCCCTAAAAATCCTAGTTTTCTTTGATGAAAACCATAAAATTTGAATCCAAAACCTTTTGACCTGTTTCAGTTCACCCTCAATCTGAGAAATCAGGAAATAGAAGGAGAAGTGAGGTTAAAGGAGCAAGGTTTGACAATTTGGTGCAAGAAGAAGAAAACACATTTGAAGGCAAGTGTGATGTATAGTGGTGGCATTCCAACCCATAAAAAAAATTAAAAAATTAAAAAAATTAAAAAAAAAAAGAGAAGTCACTTCATTTGAGATGAAGCTGATCACTTCAAGTCTGCAAATTCAAAAAGAAAATGAAGATGTGCTAAAATGAAGAAGGTTGAGTTGCAAATCACCTCCTTTCCTCTACTGATTTCTCAATTTGAATCCTTTTTTTTTACCCCTTTATTCTTTTGTAAATTTTACCCATAAGCCACATTACAACCCAATAAAAAGACCCTACTGATCTGAAATGGATTGAGCTGTCATGTAGAGATGAGGATTTGTTTAATCTATGGTAAAAAGAGTTAGAAAATTTGAGAAGTTAGAGCAATGCCTATGCTTATGCTTGCAGTCCTATTTGAGGGCTGTAACTACTCTTGAGCTGTGTGAAATGATACACCCTTCTATTTTTATTGTGAGTGACAACCCCGGTAAGATTTGCGTCTGAAATCAGAAATTGATTGGGGCATTATCAAAACAAAATTTTTAAATTAAAGGTGAGCTCTGCATTAATTTTCAGGCACAATGCCTTGACATGAACTGATTGATGATGAAGGAATTACAACAGAATTTCAGGTTTTTGAACTAGTGATTTTTCTCCTAAGAATCCTCTAAAAACTGACTGGACATGGTGTTGAATTTATTTTATTTAATTAAACTCTATTTTAGCATGTTGTATTAGTACTAACTGATTTTATTGGAGAAGTTTGTGGGTACCTTCACTGAAAACCTTCAGGAGACTTCACTCCTCTACTAGGGAGCACCTAGGGGTTTAAAAGGCTTGATACATATGCTAAATGCATATGTGCTCCCTACAGAAGTGGCATTTTTAGTTTTCTTTATTCTTCCTTTGCTCAAGGACTAGCAAAGCTTAGGTTTGGGGGTGTGTTAATCAATGAAAAATACCTGTTTTCACCCTTTAACCTAACCTTTGATAGACCTGTGAGTAAACTAATAAATGCATGTTGAGTATGTTTTGTAGATAGCAGTAAAAGATAGGCATAGTATAAAAATTCACCCAAAAGTGCTTCACAAGAAGGTCCATCTCTCAATACAGCTCAAACTCAACAACAGCACACAAGAGGGCTGCACACCAATGCCCACTTGGGGCATGCAGCAACAGCAAAGCAATTTTGAAGAAGTGAAAATAGGCTTAAAACAACCTGTCGAGAGGTTATTGGAACCTGTCTATAGGATCTGAAGGCTAAAAATGGAAGAAGTCTTGAAGATGGGAGAATTCGATAGGATCCAGAACCTATCACGAAGTCTAGAACCTATCGATAGGAGCTAGAAGCAAACCTATTGAAACTTATTGCACAAGTGATCAACCTGTCAAAAAGATCCTTCAACCTATCGAATACACCAGATGAAGGCTACGGATGCTGGAGCTCTATTGGAAGGATCAACCTATTAGAACCTATCGAAAGGATCCTGAATCCTAGCGAAAAGAACAAAATGCCTGCTTGGAACTTGTCGAACGCTTCAGGAACCTATCAAAATCGACTAAAGAACTTCTCAGAAGAGCTGTTGTGCACACACTGCAAATTGATGACCTACTGCACGCAATCCGAGGCACTCTAGTGACCTACAAGACAGTTTTAGAAATGCCCTAGAAAACCCTAATTGACCCACGTGCTCTCCCCCAACTCTAACTAACTCAGAGGACCTTCTAGAAGGGGAATAAAAAGAGAATAACAGAATCAGCCCGACTGAGCTGTGATTGGCGGGAAAAATAGATCTGAGGCAGAGGGGGAGAGATATAAAAGAAGGGAAGTTGTCAGAAAAAGGGGACCATTCAGGAGATCAGAGCCTGCATCCAAATTTCTATTTGAATTCATATTCTTTCTCTTAGCCCAACTATGGTTGGCTAATTTCCTTAGAGCAGCAAGGAGTGAGGTTGGATCTGTAATTGGGGAAGGTTGAGAGTGTTATTGAGGGTCTGATGCACAAACTATAAATCTAAGAGCATTTCATTGTATAGTGAGTTTATTTCAATACAATGCTAGTTTTATTATTTTAATTAGATCTATAGTTCATCTGGTTTCATTTGGTGCTCGATCGGATTTGTGTAGATGGGAATCAGCTCACCCACTTAACTGGTAGACCTCTTGGATACCATTTGATCTCCCTAGATCTAATGTTCCTGTAATTGCTTGTGTCTGTGGCCGGATGGTTGCAGCATATGTAGTGATTATAATGTTCTGATAGAAACCTGAGAATGGAGTAAATCTATTGGATGATCTGTGGCCATTGAAGTGGACAGATCATAACCTTAAGATCAATCTAAATCTCTGGCTTAGATCAAATCCTTCTACCCTGTACCTATGCTTATAGCCAGATGAGGAATTGATGCGCTTTGAACTCTTTGCAACCCTATCAGCTCAACCCAATTGCAGCAAGACCAAACTCCAAGTTGCTTCTCTCCATTTTCTATTTTTTTATTTCACCAAAAATTCTCCTCACTTGTAAGATCTAAACTCTAGACTTGAGCCTAATTCATTTCTACATTTAATTGTGTTTCTGTAGTTTAGTTTAAAGTGACAACCCCTTAAAACCTCTCCTCTTCCATTTGCTATTTTAGTATTAGGTAGGGTGTCAGATCTACTATAGATCTGGAGATTTACTTGATTTTTAGTTCACATTTCTCTGTGGACATTCCCTTACTCACTCTTTAAAACTTGCTACAACAGGCCCTGAACACTTACAGGTCTGTGTGTCTGCTTGCCTTGGTGTGTGCCACCAATAGATCCTTTAATTGTGTGATTTTAACCCTCTTTTCGAACACAAGGTAAGAGGCCAACATCTACTCCTCCTTCTCAGGTATGTTGAGCTAGTGTAGTTCTGTTCTTAGTCTTTCATGTATTTGCATTTTTCTAATGCATTTTCATTTGTGTTGTAGCAGCCTACAGTGGTATCTCCTCCTCAGCCTGCACCAGTTGCAGATCCAGTGACTTCTGCGACAGTCGAGTGCCTTCTTCGAGAGCGGGTAGACCTGGTATGCTTCTTTTCTTCTTTTCTAGCTTTCCCTTCCCTTGTAGGTATGCTTGGTTCTTAATTTTGAGTTATCATGCAGGCTCGTCAGCTCGAGGAGTCACGTATGGAGACAGCGTTGGCGCGTGCCATTCCAGAGGTGAGGCAACAGGCCCTTACAAGTCACCCAGAGCTGGTTGGCGCGAGGGCTCTTATCGGGATGATCGCCTGCCAGGCGGCTCACATGACCGAGCTAGAGATTGTTCGCCAGACGATACATGCTGAGATGCACGCGACGATAGACCAGTTCTGATATCAGCTAGAGAGGAGGGATCTAGGTATCTGTGGGATGGTCAGTCGCTTGGCTGAGTCGAAGTCGGTGGGTACGGGCTCTTTGGCTGGGCATCCTTGTCATACGACCCATGAGCGCGTTAGGGACTACGTTCACGAGGACTCGATCTTTCGTGCTATGATGTCTGATGGTCCTTCACACTCGTTGTCCAGGCGGACTGCCAGTCAGGCGAGTGAGGGGGTTTTGTTGCCAGACCATCCCCTCTCAGGGGGTGCCCACCTACTTCGAGGGCTGGGATTGAGGTCTTGGTGGATCCAGCTTTTGATCCATGAGTCGATGACACCGGGGACAGCAGGGAGCAGCCATCCCAGAGGCAGTGGAGGGAGTAGGGCTATGTACATATTTCTTTTACATTCTTTTGGTTCATTGTAAATACAAGGGGAATGCCCCCGATGACTTATGTAAAAAATTTTGATATATAGAAATTTTCGGTTCAAGCGTACCTCTTTGCGCTTTTTCTTTACCTTTCATGCTTTAGTTGTCTACGTAGGCCCCATCATTTGTTACTGGGACTAGGATGTTCCTTCAACTGGCCTAGTAATAGTTGAAGGTTGCTTGTGTCTATACAGGGAATAAAGTTCATCATTAATTTTATTTTCCATCTTGTTATTTGTCAAGGGGGGAGGCATCTCAAATCAGAGTTTAGTAACAAAGCGAAGTATCATTGTCTCTCTTTTGTTTGTGTTTTTTTTTTTTTTTACTATCTTTCATTACGAGGAAAGGAAAATAATGCAACAGGGAAAGTAAAGTACTCACATAAAATTTTGAAACTAAAAAAAATGCCCTAGGCAATGCACTATGCTTGACAGTCCTCCTTGAGTGATGACCTTGTTGTTCTGCATCCCAGTATAGTTAAGCAGGGGGCCCTGAGGTGATTCCTTCTTCGAAAAAAAAAATGCCTCAGTGTCGAGATACGATGGAGCTTTCCTGGGTGAGTTCCTAGGTCTACGTAGAGCAATGTGTGTGTTTGATGAGTTAGTTTTGAAGAGAATCCTCTGGTGGTGCTTTGCCATACTGGAAAGAGGGCGTTCGGTTATATCAGTCATGTGTCGGGTTTTACCTTTGATAGTGGTCATCATATCGCATAGTCGAGGTGAGCGGTAGGTGGTAGGCGATTGCACAAGTTATCATTCACGAGTTTTTAGTTTTATTTCAAGAAATATCCTCGAAAAAGCTTTGTCTCATGGTTCAAAAGTAAAATTAAGGGTGAAGGAGAGATAAGGCTTAGTGATGTAGGGACAGTTTTCTGCTTAACAACTTTAAAAGAGATAAGTAACAGTCTTCATCTTAGGTGGGATGTGGTGCCATGATTGATCTCTCCATCATATTTTGGCACCATCAAAGTCTCATATTCTATGGTTAGCAGGGGTATGTCCTCCTCCCGCCACCTTACGACGATATCTAGAGTGTAGAGGCACCAGGGAAGCCCTCACGCCCTGCTTATACTTTCCTAACATAGTTTCCAAGAATGTCCTCACAGTTTGCTTATGCTTCCCTAGGCTCATTGACTTGTTCATTCGTCATATTGCTCCCACTCAAGTATGCTTCTATTATATCTCTTTTGATGTCTCGCTTTTGTCTCACTTGAAGCATGTATATATATTTTAAAAGCGGCCTGCTAATGCGAGAATAGTGAGTTTTGATTGAGCCTAGCATCTTTATTTTTTACGCTCTAACGTCTCCTCCAATGGCAGGGGAAAGGGTGAGAGTCAGGTGTTACATATGCTTTTAAAAGAGGTCGAGTATTCTACTAGTCCTTTCGATCAAATCGCCAGAGTAAGAAGGCGGGCAATGTGTCAAAAAACTTTGGAGGATATTCTCGAAAATAATGATGTATGACTAGTGAATGAGTCCTGATGACTACGAGGGTGGTAGGTGTAGGTGTGTGTGTCCGACTATGGGACATGAAGATCATGGTGCTAAGGGTAGTATTTTCTTAGATACATGACGTTCCACATGTTAGGAAGTTCCTCCCCATCTTGGTTCACCAGCATGTATACATTTTTCGGGTACGCGGCTGATATATGGTCCTTCCCAGTTTGGCTTCAACTTCCCTTTAGGGTGAGCATGCTTGGAGGGCATGATCTTCTTCAAGACTAACTCTCCAATTCCGAAGGTTCGCTCAAGGACTTTCTTATCGTAGGCCCTAGCCACTCTCCTTTGATATACTTGTGTGTGATTTATTGCTCTTAGATGTGTCTCATCGAGTTATTCTAGATCGGTGAGTACGGTAACCCTCCTCTCATCTATGAATAGCTGATTATCAAGTTGAATACATAGGGATGGTACTTGTATTTCGTATGGTAAGACTGCCTCCATCTCATACATGAGGAGATAAGGAGTTTCGCCAGTAACTGTACGAATAGAGGCCCTATAGGCCTTGAGTGCCTCTGGTAGTCGCTCAGGCCAGTCGGCTCCATTGCTTGTCTCCACCGTTCATTTTAGAATTCGGATCAGCATTTTGTTCGTGGCCTCTGCTTGTCTATTTTCTATAGGATAGAACAGTGACGAGTGGTGTAGATCGATGTCGAATCTCTTGCACAGTTTCTTCATCTTCTCTGTGATGAATTGCGGTCTATTGTCTGTGACAAACATTCTAGGGACTCCAAACCTTGTGATGATGTTTTAAACAATAAACTTCATGAGTGTTGAAGTAGTAATTCTAACATATGACTCGACTTCTACCCATTTGGTTTAGTATTCAGTTGCAGTGAGTATGAAGGCATATTTGTGAGTGTTCCCAACTGTGTCTGTGAATGGGCCAATGATATCGAAGGCCCACATTGAGAACGGCCATGATGAGGTTATGGGGTTCAATGCGACTGATGGGGCTTTAATGAGCATGGCATGTTCTTAACATTGTTTGTAGCACTGAATGTAGAGGTGGCAATCTCTCGTCATCGTCGATCAATAGTAGCCTTGTCGTATAATCTGGTCTGTGAGTCTGTGTCTACCAGCATGGGCACTACAGACACTAACGTGTGCTTCCCGAATGATATACTGTCCCTCAGCCACTGTGACACATCGTAATAGTACTCCTCTAGTGAAAGCTTCCTCCTGGTCTTCCGTTCGATCTTTGTAGCGTAAGGAGGGAAGTGTCGGTATTTTAGAAAGTTCCATATGTCGAAGTACCATGGTTGTCCGTCGTCAGTCGGTGACTTCTCGAACATGAAGGTCGCAATGATAGCGCCTTTCTTAGCTGGATATTCTGAGGTGGATGTGTCCTCTGGCTTCGTGGCCTTTGGGAGGCTTGGTAACTCTGGTTTAATGTTCCATGCCACCTCATGGGCCAGCGTGGTTAACTTCTCAATGAAGAAGGATTTCATACTTTGTCTAACTGGTATCTGTATGACTAAGGCTAACGTGGCAAGGGAATCCAATCTTGGGATATGGGTGAAAGAAATCCTTTTAAATTTTCCTATCAAGAACTGAGTTGTTTCTAAGTATGCTATCAGTCTTCTTTCTTTTGTCTTGCCCTCTCCCACGACTTGTGATATCACAAATTTAGAGTCGCCGATTATCTTCAATTGTTTGACGCCCGGTTGTAGTGTTGCTCATAGTTCGACAATGAACGCTTCATATTCCTTGACATTGTTGATGACTGGGAAGTCGAGTTGAAAGGCTTTTGGTATGACGACTCCTTCTGGGCTTAGTAAGACTATTCCAATGTCTTTCCCTTTATAATTAAGAGCGTCGTCGAAGTATAGGGTCCATGAGGTCTTGTCAGTCTCTTCATCATGAATCGAGAGTAAGTCTTCGTCGGGGAAGTCTGTGCATACTGGCTCATTGCCCGGGAGTGGAAGATTAGCTAGTTAATCGGTGATCGCCTATCCTTTGATCAACTTCTGGGTGACGTAGGTGATGTCAAACTCTTGTAGTAGCATATGCCATCAAGCGATCTTCCCAGATGTGACGGGCTTCTCGAAGATGTATTTCAGAGGGTCCATGCATGCTAGTACCATTATTTTGTACTCTCCGAAGTAGTGTCGTAGTTTCGTTGAAGCCCATACTAGTGTTAGGCAGGTCTTCTCCATTGCAATGTATTTCTGCTCGTACTCGACCATCGTCCTACTAAGGTAGTAGATGGCCTTCTCCTTCTTTTCGTCTTCGCCATACTGTCACAGGATTACTCCCATTGCTTTCTCGTTAGCAAAGACATAGAGGATCAAGGGTTTTCCAGAGATTGGTGGTGGTAATATCTAAGGATTGAGGTGGTACTTCTTGATATTGTTGAAGGCTTGCTGACATTAGACATCCCATATGTATTCAGCTCCTCCATTCAGTAGTCTGTAGACAGGGTCACATATGTCTGAGTGATGGGAGATGAATCTCCTGATGAATTACAGTCTTCCTATCAGGCCTCATAATTCCTTAATGTTTTTGGGAGGCGACATCTCAAGAAGGGCTTTAACTTTTATCGGATCGACTTTGATTCCTCGCTTGCTGACAATGAACCCTAGTAGTTTTCTGAAGGCTACTCCAAACACGCATTTCTTCGGATTCATCTTCAGTTGATACTTTTCATATCATTGTAGCACGAGTCGGAGGGCTTCAGCATGTCCTACTCGCGTTTTAGACTTCACTAGTATGTCGTCGACATAGACTTCTGCACACTTGGGCATCATATCATAGAATATAGCCATCATGGCATGTTGATATGTGGCCCCTGCATTCTTAAGGCTAAAAGGCATGACGACGTAGCAGTAGGTTTCCGATGGCATGGTGAAGGAAGTCTTCTGTTAGTCTGATTCTGTTAATCTGATCTGATTATATCCAGAGAAATCATCCATGAAGGATAACATCTTGTGCCCGACAGTGTTATCGACCAGAGTGTCGATGTGTGGTAGCGGGAAGTCATCTTTTGGTCATGCCTGGTTGAGATTTTAGAAGTCAATGCATGCCAGTACTCTACCATCCTTCTTAGCGACAGGTACTATATTGGCGACCCACTTGGGGTAGAGGACGACTGGGATGAATTTGGCTTTGTGCAGCTTGTAGACTTCCTCTTTGACTTGTAGTATTGTCTACGGGTGCATTCTCCTGAGTTTCTACTTGACGGGTTTCGCATCGCATTCTAGGACCAAATGATGATCTACTAAGCTCGGTTCAAGACCATGCATGTCTTCATAGGACCATGCAAAAGAGCCAAGGTGATCTTGAAGGACTTAGATAATCAGTTGTCATTCCTTAGAGCTAAGCGTTGCACTGATAAGTAGCTTCTTGGACTTTTCTTTGGCGCCAAAGTTGATTTCTTCTGTGGGCTCCGCGACAGCTTGAGTCTGCTCGTCAAAGAGTTTGATGACCTGTTGGAAGTCTTGTCTCTCCTCAACGGCTTGTTCTCCTTCTTGATCATCGGTAAGCTCAAAAACTACAAAATCACTACACTGGGAGGTTATTTTGTGAGAGGTAACCCTTCATTGGTGCAATTGATGATTACAACATCTTTGGTGCGGTGTAGATCGAGGTTGTTCATCCTCCTCTCAAAATCGCAGAGTATCTCGTTGGGTATAATGACTGGCTTATTGCTTCGTCGGGATGCCCTACGCTTTCGCGAGGGGAAAGTAGTTAGGTTGCCTCGAGCGAGATCAAGGTGCGGCTCTATGGTGTCGAAAGTAGCGGCATGAATTTTTACAAGTATATCAATTAGTTATTCCTTAATTATCTCAACCCAATTATCATTTACAGTCTCAAGAGAAGAGTCTCCTTGTTGATCGCTGAATGGGTTTTTCAAAGTTTTCTAATTCTAGATTTTTAGGGGTTTTAGGATTTTCTATTTTTTTTATTTTTGATAACAGGTATGGTACAGAGTCAATTTTCTGGGGAGGAATCGATGGGGGTGGTTCCCTCAGGTGAGTAAGTGCGACGGCTGTTAGAGCCACCCATGCGAATTTTTGGATGACGTGGACTCATTCTGAATTTAGCATTTTTTTATAGTCCTCGTCTAGCGTGATCCTCCTGATGAGTGATAACGGCGGTGCTTCGATCGAGGTTCCAGCCTCTTCTACCATGTCAATTGCTTCATCTTCGAAGAAAGTTTTGAAGTTGTAGTCGGCTGAGCTCTCTTCCTCAAAACTAGGTTGGAGTTGTTCTTCTTGCTAAGGCTCGTCTTCCTCGGGTGTACCTGACTGATGATCTTCTGGACTAGTGAGCTCTCTCCCTTGGACTTCGTAGTATGCTAGGATGAATATGCAGGCCCGACAGCGAGGCCGGTATGGTTGGGAGATGTAGGAATATCCCCAAGGGAATTCCCATCCTTTAGGACCGGGGTTGAGGTCACTATTGTAAAAGTCAAACTCATCTTCTCTGTCTGATAACCTTTGGAAGCCTTGATCCAATTACCCTGCCAACTCGAGCATGGGGAGATCTATCCAGTAGTCTTCATCATCGCTTGGTAGAGGTTGTCATTCTTCCTCTAGTGATCTCAAGAATATCTACAGCTGAGGTGTTTCTAGGGATTGAGGAGTGTCCAACTCTGGTTCCTCTTCGACTTCTATGGTGGTAATATGAGCATCTTCCATGTCAATCGTTTGCTATATTTCATCCATGATAGCCTTCTGGCATCATAGCATCGTAGTCATGCACATGCCGCAGTAGGGCTTTTTTGGATAGGGTCATCGACGCAAGCATCACCAGTTGTCGAGTATGTATTGATAGTCGAAATCATTATCGGAATCTGAACTCTCATGATGGGAGTGGTCGCCCTTTCCGAACCATTTCAGATGATCTGCTCTTAGGTGATATTCTAATTCTATGGCGGGGAGGTTTGCCCAATAGTCCTCCTCCTCGCTTGATATTGACTGTCAATCCTCCTCTGATGGCTCTCTTAACACCTATGGAGAAGACATAAAAGTCTTCTTCATCAGTTGACTCTCAGTCTTCTATATGTGGCTCAAGTTTTAGAGACTCCTGTCTTTCTGTAGCCGAGGGTTCCTCAGTCTTGAACAATGGTCCAACTCCTTCGAGTGGTCTATCTATATCATCATCGTCTCAATTTAAGTTGGTTAGATCAGCGAAGGCTTCATCCATCTGTTCAATCTCCGTTATCTGTGGCTTAGTGAAGGCTACTTCTTTTCTATTTAGCACATCAGCCTTCTCAGTGGTTCCATATACAAAGTGGTCGTAAAGTGACCACTTGGGCGAAGTCGGGAAGAGGTCAGCTTGTTTGCTATCAAGTTGGTAGCCCAACCCTGTGTGTTTGCGGACCTTCTTCAAGACGATAGGGCCTATGCCCCCTTACTTATTCTTGCAGAGTCTTATATGCGGGACATATCCTAGTTGATACATAAGATCCCACCCCTTTTTTGTAGTTGGGTTTATGTTGTATAGCTGGGTGAGGTTAGGGCCTGCTGCCTTCTTTGTTAATTTCTATTGACAGGTTGGGAGGAACGGTGGATGACTGATTTCTGCTACTGATGCGTCATCAGGGGTCTCTACCCTTTTGATGTGGCTGGTATTTAGCACAGAATCATACGTTGTTGGAATGCTCGTCGCATAGTCGGTATCTATTACCTGTAGGGGTGCGTCGACATATATCCTAATAATGGAGTCCTCGTGGGGGATTTTGATGTACTGGTGGTATGTAGACACAACAACTTTCATGGATTCCAAACACTTTTTCCCTAGTATAAGGTTATAGGTTCTAGAAGAATCAGAGACGTGGAACGTAACGTCCTTGGTGACTGGCCCGAGGCGAACTTGTAACTTGATAGCTCTTTTGATGAAGCGTCGAGAACCGTCATACGTAATGAGAGATAAGGAGGAAGGCCTTATGTCTTGTTCTATATACTCAAGTGTCTTGAGCATCGTTATCGGGCAAATGTTGAGTCCCATTCCGGTATCAACCAGCACATGAGGCACTGAGAATCCTATGATTATGATGGTCAAGTATATGGTGGTCAAACTTCCCCATAGTGACTCTTTTAGCATATCCGCATCTATAAAAGTGAGCGTCGGTGGTTGTGCCATGACTAACGTGATTTCGTGTAGCTCATCTAAGGTAATGTCCTCGTCTACTCGAGTCTCGACCAATGCTTCCATTAACAGTTGGTGATGTTCAGGTGACTTCCTGATGAGCTCGAGTATTGATATCTGTGCTGGTATTTTTTTGAGGTGTCGTAGAAGGTCATATTCCTAGCCTATTTCTAGGGCTGGCTCCTTGCCAAGCATGTGGGCTTTGTTCATGTTCGATTGAGGTGGCTGAGGTGCTGATGTCGGAGCTGGGGGCGGAGGGATTACGTGAGGCGGGGTAGGCAAGTTTGCTTCCCTTTCTCTATTTATTCTTTCTGATGGCTGAGCGCCCACATTCTGCATCTCTCGGGGAAACAGTGATGGTGGATAATTGGTCCCTGATTTGAGGATTGGGCACGTCGGCTTTTGATTATTGAGCCATGCTGTGACTAGGGTTGGCGAGCTTGCTGAAGCGTTTGTCATAAAGGGGGTGAAATTGGAAGATGGAATACGCATCAAAGCTATGTCGTTCCATGGTGGAAGATACTGCATGTAGTCTTCCTCTTCTAGGAAAGTGGAGATTAGTGCCTCCTCCCTATCGGGTTCTTCCTTTTGTTGAATTATTTCTTCCTCTGACTGATGTTCAATTGCAGTCTCGTGTTCTTGACTTGAAGTGTTTTAGGAGAGGCTGTCTACCCATGCTGAGATTTGGGATGCAGTCTAAAGGACATCGTCTTCGTTCTCTGGTTCAGAGTCACATAGAGGAAGAGGTGGTGGAGTTACCTCAGAATTTGGGAGAGTCGAGGGCTCTACGAGTTGAAGGTGTGGTCTTCGAGCTCTAAATAACTAGACTCAAATTTGAGTAAAGGTTGGATAGAGTGGAGGGTTCGGAGGAGCGATCGGGGTGATCAGGGTAGATGGATGGGGGCAAACGATAAGAGGCCTCAGGGGTTCGACTGGATTGGTGGGGGGATCCGAAGGGTTGATATGGGCGATCACGGTAGATGGATGGAAAGGGAGTCGACCCGAGAGATCCACTATGGTAATGTGGGCAACCAACCCTTGGTTATGATTTAGCATGGGATTATTGATGATCCCTAGGTTCTGCGAGGTTGATTGTTGTTCTAGCTAGAATTCTGAAGAGATTCTCAGTCAATCTTGTTTCGATCATTCATGTCATAGATCATATCCCGTTAAGCCCAACAATCTTCTAAGTTATCTCCTGTGTATCGATGAAAAGCGCAGAACTTTCTGCAGTCAAGGTTTACTGGCCAAGGTCATGGTCGTTCTAGTGGAAATTGGATGAGGTTTTGGATATTGAGAAGGTAAAATATGTTGGGGATGGTGTCGGGCAATGGAGGATAGTGATTGCGTTTGGGTTGATAAGGGCCCCTATTTTATTGGTTGAAGTTCTGGGGTGGGGGTACGTTGTTATAACTTTGAGGGTTGGCCGACCGATTCTGAGTGGTATTCTGGTTCTGATGGGTATTCTGGTTAGAGTATTGGTTGTAATTTTGGTATTAGTTCTGATTCTGATTAGGGTATCGCTGTTGATTCTGGTTTTGGTAATAATTTTGATCAGAATTCCTCGATTGGTAATTTCACTTTCCAGAGTTCTGCCCCTGGTTGACAACCGTGTTGACCTGCTCTGAGCCGGAGGCTTTCTTGTTGTTCTTCGGCTTTGAGTGACTGGAAGCGACGACTTTTGATGCGATTATTGAAAAGACGAGGTCTCCTCCCTTAATATGCCATTGAATGCAGTTGACGCATAGGTGAAGAGTCGCTTAGTCCAGGCAATCACTTAAAATAAGAGCGCTTCAGAGAGGCTCTTTAGCGTTGTCTATGATAATGTCAATTACGTCTTTTTACTTCTTCTAGCTTTCGGTGTGGGCGGTAAGTTTCCTCCAGCATGCTACGAAGTCTCCAAAGTCCTCCTCAAGTTCTTACTTCGTTGTCATCAGATCACTAAGATTGATCGCTTCTTGTATCAAGTGTTTATACTGGTCCAGAAATTGATTGGCCAAATCATCAAATGTGTCGATCTTGTGAAGTGGGAGCCCGGCGAACCAACCGAGAGCTTCTCCTTTTAATGATCTCTGGAAATAGTGTATCAGGAGTGCTTGATTGTTGCAAATAGGTCGACAATCATTACAGAATAATGTCAGGTGGTGATTCGAATTCTCAGTGTCGTTGTGTTTACTAAACTTTAGTGGTGTAAACCCCGCAGGCAGGCTAAACTCGAGATTGAGGCAGAAGCTATCAAATCCAAATAATAAGCCAGGGCAATTTCTCTTAGCCATGTATTCGTCGACCATATTTGGGAGGTCATCTACTCTTATAGTGGTGTCTCTCAGGGTGGTCAAGGCGTGAACCCTATCTTGGCGATTATCATCGAAGAGGGTGCGGGTGGTTCACCTTAACGGTGATATATGTGCGGATACTGTGCTGGGAGTAGGCGACGACCTCTCATCTCTTTGTCATTCTCGTTCTTCCTTGTCTTGCTGCTCTTTGACAGTTTCGTACGCGACGGCCATGTCTCTAAGTAATTCGTCGGCTTCGTCGCCTCCTTTTTGTAATCTCTAAACACTTAGCTCTACCAGTTGTCGAGCGGTGAAGTCTTGCCCGATATTGTTGTCTTTCCTATCATTGTTGTTGCTGGTGCTCGGGGTTGTGAAAGGGTGTTGTTGGTCGCCGGCCATATTAATCTCGGGGTGACATGGGGGTGAGTCGTAGGATGGTTCAGCATCATATATGGGGTTATCGTGGTGTCCCCATAGCGACGGATTACCGATGTTGATCAGGTTTATTTTGTGCATCCCTGACATTTCTAATCTCTGATAGATACTCATAAACTCTTGGGGAGCTCTCAAAAGGGTGAGAACGTGTAGCGCAGTGATAAAGCGATCAATAAAACTAAACTAAGCAGAGCAGAAAAAATTAAAGTAGGTAGGAACTACTTTAGCAGAAAACTGTCCCATCATGATCACCAGTCTATTAGTACGCACTTTTTCTAGGTTCCTTTTGATCCTCGAAAAAAGTGGCCCAATTCAACCCCGTGGACTCTGGCTAGGGACGATGGAGTAATGAACTATGAAATATTAAGTGTTGAAATTAAAAAGGCGAATATTAAATGGAGGATTCCTATGTTGATGCGATCGCTAGCTACAGATATTTATCGATGCTGCAACACGTCACTGATCACACTTTACGAGGTGTAGGTTAACTCCTTTACTGAACATCGACTAGCTGACTCTAACAGCTATAGTCTGTCTAGCCTAGCTTTCTAATCCTGCTCTAAGTCTAATTAGTTTTATCTCCTTATCCTGCCCTGGGTTTGACTGATTGTGGGTTTCCTAGTACTACTCTAGTTTTGGCTGGCTGAGTTTCCTACTGCTACTGTAACTATAATTATTCTAGGCTCTTAATGTTACTCTGGTTCTAATTAAGTTAATCTCCTATTGTTACTCTAATTCTAATTAACTTAGTCTTCTAATACTTCTCTCACTAGGAAAAACAAGGGGGTTGTGGCTCATTATGCTAAGTAGGAACGGCCCCATTCCTGGGTATCCTCCGTAAGCTCCCTTGGGCAAATCGGTTGGCTAAGGCGATTTTGTAAATATTGGAAATTAAAAATTAAATTTAAACTAAGAATTAAGAATTTAACGATTGAAAATCAAGAACTTGTGAATTGGAAATTAAGAAAGTAAACTAGAACTAAGAACTAGAGATTAAGGACTAAAAACCTAGAATTAGGAACTAAAGATCTAGAACTAGAAATTAAGAACTAAAGATCTAGAACTAAGAATTTAGAACTAGAACTAAAACCTAAGAATTAGAATTTAAAACCTAAGAACTAGAAAGAGATTACCTGAAGCCAAGCGCTTCTTCCTCCTTCGGGACCGCAGAGAGAAAGGACTCGAGCTTAGGAGAGGCCTGAGCTCAAGGGAGGAGAGATTTCTATTAAAATTGATGTGTTTGGGCGTAGGGTAGGAGGGTTTTTATAGGTATCGGATTAATTTTGTGTGTGTGGCTATGTGCTCAATTGGTGAATTGAGCGCATGGCACATTGCGTGGAATCGAATTAAGCGCAGGATCCACAGTGCTTAAGTCGATTTGAGTCGGTTGCAAACTCGAGGATGGCTAACTAACTGGGTGTCCTAGTTCCATTAGGGTTTGGAACCAATTTCGCACATGTGTATCTGCGTGGAATATAATTTCGCACACTGAAGTACACGCGAAATTCGATTTGATTCGAACGGTCTTGGGAAGTAGAGTCCTAGTCCAGCTCTGGACTGATTTCGCGTGTGAGCCTACATGTGGAATCGATTTTGCGCAAGAGTGTATGCGTGGAATCATGGACTTTAGGGGATGCACGGTAGTCTATGCCCAGTCCAAGTGGGACTAATTACGCACGGACTGCTTTGCATGTAATTGAATTAAGCACTTGATGCCTTGTACATAATCCGGGTCCTAAGGTAGTCTACGGGAAGAGAGAGCCTGGTCTAAGAGGGACCAATTGCGCATGTGTATCCACGCGTGTAATCGAATTGCATGCGTCTGTAAGTGTGCAAAATTTGGGATCTTCTCGGGTCGAGTCGGGTCCGAGCCACAGAGCTATTGTTTCAGCTTGGGTCTCAACCATATACTATTGTTTCAATATATAGTCCCTGCATTTATGGTTTGAAGGTCTTCGGAGAAGGTCAGTCCTTCTCTAGAGATCGTGAGTAGGGTTAAAGGTTGACCGAACATATTTGTATATTCCGAGAGGGCAAAATTAGGGTGTCTACAGGTAGCACCCGAAGAATTTTCTCCATTTTATTGAGTCATTACTCCACTTCAAGCAGATCTGCCTGACCATAGAAGCTGGGCAGGTTCATCCTATCAGTGTGATAAAAATGTAATTTAGCATTATTTTTCTCCCTACTGAGCTTGGACTATAGCTCATCCCTTGACTATACGTTACAGCTGCAGGTGTAGAACCAGAAGGGGATCCAGAACAAGAAGAGGATCCCGATAATAACCTAGAAGAGGAGGAACAACTACCCGAGGAGTTCTTCCCTTGATCAGTTCTTCTAGATTCAGACATATTGTGGGAAATTTTATATTTGATACTTTGTATAGTTTTTAGATTAAATCTTTGGTGTAGTTTTGTGTAGTTTTAGACCACTGTTTAGGTGACGGTCGGCCGTCACCGATGGTTTGTATAGTTTTGCTATTTTAGAATGATGTAAAATCTTTTGTTATGACACCTTTTGTTTTTCCGCTTTGCTTCGCAACTTATGTAAACTTACCGAATACTTTATGGCCCGATCTTTCCAAATATCTATTTAGGGGAAGATCGAGTTGTCACAAAGGTATCAAAGCATCGTGATATCAAAGAAAACAGCAAGGATTTTGGGGTAAGTAAAAAATACGGGCCGTAACACGAACTATTTAGCCTGGAAAATTCGCGCAAGCGAATTGGCTTCAAAACTGCTAGTTCGAATTCTGAAGGGGTCTCACTCGAGCGGGTTCCAATTCTCGCTCGAGCAAGAGTGCGATTTCAGCACTTCTCTAATTTTTAATCATCCAATTTCTCAAAAATCAATTCGTATAAAATGCAACCAATCCTACTTTTTGAATTTTATAACATCGGTTCGTCGATGTTACCTTCGAAAACTATGCATGCAAGGTTTGCGATGATCAATATCGATGGAATCGGCGCCGAAACTCACCGCTCGTTCGAAGCTCAATTTCTTCCTCAAAAATCTTCGCATGCAAAAACTCAAATGTACACAAATCACACCCAATTTCAAGAATTGAAACTCATACATTGACACTACAACGTTTACCTGTGTCAATCATGCATGTGGAGTCCACGATGATCTCGTTTGATAATTCTAATGGTGCCGCGAACAAAAAGTTCTTGCGATGTGGAACGGGACGTGCGGAGATTAATGGTTCGGATCTGTCAACGAGACGAAAATGGTGGAGAAGAAGAGTTTTCTCTTTCTCTCCTCTCTCAATCCAGAATTCATGCGAATGAGTTATCTCTGCGTGAATTAAGCTTTATACTTGGTGGGGTTGATTCGGTGTGAAGCAGGCCCACCATGGATTAGTGTGCGACCCCTTACCACATGGTCCAAAAATAATGGCTACACTACACTCAAAAGGTTTTGATTCTTGAACCTCTTATTTGCAAACTAGATTCCTAACCATTGCGCCATCACGTGACTTGCATAACTATTTACACATTCATTGATATGAACATGTTTCCCCCAGGTGTATATATTTAAAACAATTATTCCAAAATTTTCTCGGTGTGTATCATATACCACACCAGACACGTACACGAAGTAGTGTGTGTTCGGGTTCAAAATTTTGGGGACATTACGAGTTGTGCCAAAGAAGTCTAGCATAACCGTAGTCAAGAATGAAGAAAATAAATTGATTCCAACACAGGTTCAAACCGGTTGGAGAGTGTGCATTGACTACAAAAAATTAAATTTGATGACGAGGAAGGACCATTTTCCTCTTCCATTCATTGATCAAATGCTAGAAAGGTTGGTCGGCCAAGCATATTATTATTTTCTTGATGGTTATTCTGGCTATAACCAGATTCTCATAGCACCAGAGGATTAGGAGAAGACTACTTTCACTTGTCCTTTTGGGAGGTTCGCCTATCGATGCATGCCTTTTGGGTTATACAACACACCTGCTACTTTCAAAGGTCCATGATTAGCATTTTCTCTTACATGATTGAGCATTTCCTAGAGGTGTTTATGGATGATTTTTCTGTCTTTGGATCTATCTTCGATACATGCTTACACCATTTATCTCTCGCGATAGAGCAGTGCAAAGAAATGAATCTTGTTTTAAACTAGGAAAATGTCATTTTATGGTGAAGAACGGGATTGTTCTAGGGCATGTAATATCTGAAGAGGGAATTAAGGTGGATAAGACAAAAGTTGAGTTGATTTCTAATTTATCACCTCCAAAAACTGTGAGAGAAGTTAGATTGTAAAACCCTTGTGCAGTCTGTTGGCTAAGGATGCCTCATTTATTTTTTATGATAAGTGCTTAACGGCCTTTGAGAGAATAAAATCTGAGTTAACATCGGCACCCATCATTCGACCGCCAGATTGGAGCATGCCTTTTGAGATCATGTGTGATGCCTCTGATTATGCGATTGGTGTTGTGTTAGGGGTGGAGAGTCAGTAAACTTCCTCATGTGATCTATTATGCCAGCAGGACTCTAAATGAAGCACAATTGAATTATTCCACAATAGAGAAAGAGTTAGCAATAGTGTTTGCTTTAGAAAAATTTAGACCATACTTATTGGGATCAAAGGTCATCGTCTATTCAGATCATGCAGCTCTTAGGTGCCTTTTTGCTAAAAAGGATGCTAAAGCATGACTGATCATATGGATATTGTTGCTTTAGGAATTTGATATCGAAATTTTGGACAAGAAGGGGTCCGAGAATGTTGTAGCCGACTATTTATCCCGTTTAGTTGTTGAATTTTCTAAGAATTACGTGCCCATCACAGAAGCTTTTCCTGATGAACAAATGTTATCAATCTCCCAGTTGCCTTGGTTTGCAGATATTGTCAATTATCTTGTAACAGATCAAATGCCCTTGCATTGGTCTAAACATGACCAATCAAAGTTTTTAGTTGAGGTGAAACATTTCTTTTAGGATGATCCATACTTATTTAAGTATTTTCCCGATCAGATGATAAGGAGATACATCCCTAAAAGTGGGCATCAAAATATCATCTCCTTTTGTCATGATCAAGCATGTGGAGGTCACTTTAGTTCTAGAAAGACTGCTGCAAAGATTTTATAGTGTAGTTTTTATTGGCCTACCATTTTAAAAATTGTCATGCATTTTGTGTAGCTTGTGAGCATTGCCAAAAATTGGGAAGCATTTTCAAATGGAATATGATGTCACTAAACCCTTTTTTGATTATCGAGATGTTTGATGTCTGGGGCATTGATTTTATGGGTCCCTTTTCAAATTATTTTGGCAATTTGTACATTCTTGTCACAGTTGATTATGTGTCTAAGTGGGTAGAGGTTGTTGCTTGTAAAACCAATGACTACAAGGTGGTAGTCAAATTTTTGAATGATAATATTTTTGCTCATTTCAGTGCACCACGTGCTATAATTAGCAATGGTGGAAAGTATTTTTGTAATAGATTTTTTGGGCAATTGGTAAAGAAACATGGCATAACCCATAAGATTACGACTCCTTACCACCCACAGACAAGTGGTCAAGTTGAGATATACAATAGGGAACTGGAGCAAATTTTGGAGAAAATGGTAAATCCCAACAGAAAAGACTAGTCATTGAGACTAAGTGATGCATTGTAGGAGTACCGTACTGCATTAAAAACTTCAATTAGAATGTCTCCTTATCGGATGGTACATGGTAAGGCATGTTACCTCCCTATTGAGTTAGAACATAGAGCATACTGGGCAATCAAAAGGCTGAATTTCGTTCTCAACAAGGCAAGTGCTCATAGGAAGCTACAAATAAATGAGTTAGAGGAAATTCGGGGTGATGCCTACGAGTGTGCTAAATTGTACAAGAACAAAATGAAACAGATCCATGATTAAAAAAATTTGAGAAAATCTTAAAGTTCTTTATAATTCTCACATTTATTTCCTGAAAAATTGAGATCTCAATGGAGAGGTCCTTTTGTTGTTCGTACTATCTACCCATATGACACTGTTGAACTTGAGAATCCTAAGAATGGTGATGTGTTTAAAGTTAGTGGTCAAATATTGAAACCATTTTTAGAATTGAAAAATATAGAAATTGAAGAAATTCTCTTGGAGGATCTTGTTTATCAAGATTAGTTTTGTGATCTGATGGACATACTTTCATTTATGTATCATAGTTCTGCTTTGTTTCATTTTATTTTTCTAGTGTAACAGTGTTTGATTCCTTTTGGCAAGGGTGTTCATGGTCAAGATTTTCAGGTGCTTTCTACCATTTTCCTTATCTTCAGTTTATTTTCTCATGATAAGTATCTTTTTAGCTCTTCATACATTTATATGTATCAGTTTTCTTTAGCATGCTTTCTTATCTGTCATTGAGATTTGAGGGTGTAGAATGCAATTTTTTTCTTTCAATTTAAAAAATAAAATAAAATAAAATAAAAGTCTCTTTTAGTATGATGATAAGCTCCTTATAATGATAAATTTATATTCCTAATTAGTTGGATAAGATATGAGATGCATTAAATATTTTCCTTCTTTTATAATGCATTCAATATGGTGATCTATATGCATATGACAAGAAATCAAGTCTCAATTATTATTTAAGCTATTAGAAATGCTACAAGAAAGGTTGTACTTGATCCCTTGCACTTTACGATAGTCACATGGTATAGTCTAGGTTGGATAAGTAGATATATACTTATGTAACTGGAAAGAAAGCATGCGAAAACAGTATGTAATGAACTAAACTACAACGTCTCTTTTGTTTGATGAAAGCATGAAATTTCTATATGTAGTTGTTGTAAATGTTAAAAAAAAAAACAAGTGAAAGACGATTAATGAATCGTGAAAAAAAAAAAGGTAAAAAAAAATGCTGAAATTGATTCAAAGAATATTATTTTGAAAGTTTCGAGCTTCAATACCACATCATATAGAAATGTAATGCAAGAAGTTGCATGTATTTTCTAAAAAGTTGTCAAGTCTAGATATGAGGAGAGGTTAATTATTTTATAGCTTGACCATGAATTCTAGAAAGATATGTAATTTATATTTGCTTTGGTAGACCAAAAGCTTTATCCATGTGGCTATACTTTCACTTACAGTCGAGTACTTCTGATTATTGTAGCTTTACTAATTGTTGGAATAATGGCTTTGACTTCGTGTTTGATTTGCATATGGATAATTTGACTTAAGTGTTAAGAGTTGAATGAAGGGATTTAATGCTATCTTCATGTTATGTTTAATTGATGAGCAACATATGAAGAAAATGAGAAATTTATCAATCATTGATTGAGCTTCTTTAAGATTTTCTTAGTTAAACATAGTTCTTCGGGTTTTAAACTTTGATCTTTAGTTATCGTTTGCTTGCTTGAGGACTAGCAATATCCAAGTTTTGGGGTATTTGTTGAGCATAGAATTATCAAATATTTTACCTTCATATCTGCATCTTTTAATATATTTTTACTGTTTTTTTACCTAACACAGGTTTATCCTTTTATCTTCGCAGATAAAAATGAATTGTTACAGATGTGCTAGTAAATGGTGTAATTTTGGGCTAAAGTGTATGATAGAGTACAAAAGAAAATATAAGAATGGAAAAGGGTGTGTGGACATATTTTTGAGATGCAAATAAACATTTATATTTGATACCAATACTACTTTTTCTCTCTCATCTTTTTATCTCTCTTCTCATTAAATGACCTAGCATTCATCATCTCATCTCATCATACCAAGCATTTAATGGTCATACTTTCTCTCACTCTTTCATCATTTCACCATTAAATATTTTTCTATATTTTTATCTTTCCCTCTTTAGTTTATACTTTATTTTTACTTGCCCTCTTTCACAAGGCATGAGCTTTATTGACTTTTATGATTTTAGAATATATTTTGGATAAGGTCAAGATCACATTTCTCATGATGGTGACTCTTAAAAAAGATATGAAAGAAAATTTGGTTTAACCCAAAGACTCAAGCAATGCAGAAATGATTATTCTAAAGAGAGCCTTGGTGCTATAAGTAGAGTCTTCATCTTGGAGCTAGAGGGGAGAGTAGTCTTAAAGTTCATTTGATTGGCAAAGGGTGGGAGGAAATTTTAGGATTTTCTTTCAAGTGTTGTTTTAGGTTTGTATATAATATGTTTTGAAGAAGAAGGAAGGATCTAAGAGCTACAATTTCTGTAATATATTATTTTTTCCCTTTTTATTTTACTTTGATCATATATTTCATTAGAGGCTAACTTAGTAGTGCTAGGGTTTTAATGAAGCCTCTTTGATGTAATATTTTCTCATATACATGAACCCTTATGTTTTTTGTGAATTTATTTTTAGAGATTTGAATGGAAATTATTTTTATTTTTCTTTGATTGATAAAAATGCTTCTTAGATATGAGTTCAATCATATTTTTTCTCATGATTTAAGATAAATTTTGTTAATCATTTACTTGTTGAAAAATTGTTGATATTAAAATCGGATATCTATTATAATTCAACATCGTTGAATACATTAGATGATTTGGTTTCAATTTTTAGAAGCATGGAAAAACATATATTTTTGCGTGATAAAATAGAGCTTTGATGATGGTATTTTCCATAATAGCGTGATTAATTTCTAGACTATTATGTGATTACTTTTCCAACAAATTTCTAAGGTTCATGTTGCCAAAAATGTTATATTAAGGAGTGTGAATTTTTAACCCTAGTACACATCTCATTCGTATTTCTACTCTACCTATATTCTTAGTTAAATCATATTATCTAATAAATCTCCATAATATCGGTTGTGCCTAATGGCACTATGGCCAAATACCAACATCTCTATAATATCAGTAATAAATCTTTGTTATCATATTTATATGCATATTTTATTTATAGTATGTTATATTATCTAATATTTATTTTCAATATATTATTTTAAAAAGAAAACTTTGCAAACGGAAACAGAGTTGATGACAATATTAAGGAAGGTCGTTTCTCCGATTAAATGCACATAAAACCGAACGTTAGGATTTTGGCTATAAAAAAGCCTTTGTGCCATGAGCAAAATATCGAAAAAGAAGAAAGAAGACGTTCGTTGAGAAATAGTACCTATTTGATCGGCAATCACTAGCTTCGCAGCATCGCCTCTTGATCTTGCGATCATCTGTTGACGTTGATACAACCCTTCACTGGTACCATTTAGTTTAGTTTAATATTTATCTTTGCATATCTTAGTTTTACCTGTAGTAGTTTGTCTTGTTTTTAATCTCTCATTTGATTTTATACAAATCCTCTTAGTTTAGTATAAGTCAAATTTCATTTCTTGATTACATTAAATAATCTTGCTCTTAATTTTCCTCTCTCTATAAAGTCCCTATGGGTTCGACCTCGTTCATGCACAAGCTACACTACATCCGATTCGTGCACTTGCGAGTAAAATAAATTGGAAACAATTTGAAAACAACGACAAATGTCACGATTTGAATCTTAACTTCACGATTTGAGTGAACAGTGCCACGATTTGAATCTTACTGTTAGAAATGTCTATTTCGACCAATCGTGGTTGGATTTTTCAGGAATAGTTCAAGATTTTCAACTGCTATCCGAGATCTCTTTCTTCCCTAATCTTTCTTAGGTTTAAAATTTAGGATTCAAAAAAAAAACTGAATAATTTAAAATAGATTTAAAGGCACCCACCTCGTAAAAGCTTTTGATCGGTTGGATTAGCATAGATCCGTCTTTAGCGTCCAATCATCTTACTTTTAATCTCACTCGACTTCAATCAAACGTGATAGGACTCGCCAATAAATAAAGCGGATGTTGTTAATCTCAAATATTAAGCATTTCTTATAACATTGGTGTTAGGAATTTAATTGGAGAACTCATTTTCATTGCATTCTAAATTTCTAATAACATAACTTCAAGAGATACAATTATATATAAAATATTCACCTTATGTAGGAAAAGAGGAGTCATGGCTGATGGAGATCAAACGGTGCAAGGTCATTGAGATGCTTGTTGTACAAACAAAACTTTAATTCTAATTGCAATGAGAAGGACATTGAGTTTATGCGTTACTGAGTTGGTTTCAATAAGAATTGCTTAGCGGAAAGGGATCTTAATCTAAACATGAGATTGAGAAGAAAATTTAAGAAAAGAAGGAGAGGTTGTTGTATTGGACACCACATTGAGAACCTGAGAGTGCTGTGATTTATTCGAAACAAATGGGCATAAAACCGAAATCATCAATCGTCGATCACCCCCCACTGACCCAAATAAACTTTCATTCATTAAGTGCTAAGATTCGTCTTCAACTACATCCTCATGAGCCTCAAATATATTTTTGGCCTCAAGCACTTTATTTTGTGGATGCACACATATATCCCATAAACATATGTTATGATCATTAGAGCCATTTAATATGTATCTCCACGAGAAAGCATATCCTTTAGTAGCATATCAGGATTGCATGAATTGCTTTGAGGTTTGGATGGGTGTTTGCCGCACTCAAACAAATACCAATATCCACTGGTCTTGGTCGCAATAAGAGAAAGATTTTGTGGCATGTATCGAGTGAGCCTGATTAACTTCTCCATCAATATGTATATGTTTTGATATCTGAACTTTGGGAATCGTAGCGGAATCGGAGGCATCTGCATCGTCGGATTGATCACATTGGAGAGGGACATGCACTTCGGCAATCATGAGGAAATTGGGGAAGTCGTTGGAGGTGTGGGTTCCAAGGATGAGCTGGCTATTGAGGATCTTTTGGAGGTGTGTAGAATGTGGGCCTTTAACCTATTCAAGAGATAGAGAGATGAGGGAGAGTTGAAGAGAGAGAGAGAAAGAGAGTGCAAGAGAAGTGGGTTTTTTAAAGGTGCTCCCTTGATACACAATAAGAGTATCCCTATATTACCTTCGTCTTCCTATGTATATGGACATAAATGGAAATAGAAAATTGCCATGGCCAACTCTAGGTACCAAAAATTCGGATCCCAGCTTTGCACCCAACTTCAATTTGAACTTAAATTTAGACCATTTCTTAAGGACCTAAATAAGGCTTTGGGTTCATGTTTTTTTTGTTTTTTTTTTTTTTTTTTTTTCAGTCGGGCTCTGGTATTGGGTCGTGTGCAACAAGTACACATATACATACGTGTTCAAGTTCAGATTTAGTGTGCTCAAGTGCATATATTAGAAGTCAAATTAAATTATTATTTTATTTATTTATTTATATTTTTCTAAAAGGGGTGGTCTAGGGTGTGTTAGATATAAACATCATGCTCCATTAGATGAGGGAGGCTATAATTGGGCCTTGAGTAGCTTGGGAAATGTGCCAATACCATCATGACACCCATATCTAATACCGCACACAATTATATAATATATTTGAAGATTGAGTGTACCGCATGACACATTCTAATAAATCCTAGGTAGTTGGGTCTTTCCATATAGAGTGAGAAAGTAGCTAGAGAGAGAAAGAGAGTTTAAAATGGCAAGGAGATTTTGCCACAAATTAGAATCCTAAATGGAGTCTACTTGCTAAGTAGAGAGAGAAAGAGACAGGAAGGAAAATCAGTCCTAGCAACACCAAATCCTAAATTTAAAAATTTTTCTCTTTTCTTTTGAGAAAGTTAAGGTCCCCATCTACTACCGTACAATTGGGTTATCGAAACCTTATTGAAGCGTGAACGGAACGGTAGATCCACGATGATTCGGCCAAACTTTTGTCTTCTCCTTCCTTGCTCCTCATCTTCTACGATTTTGTCACTTGAAAGATATTGTGATGGCTCTGCAGTGGTTAGGCGAGAGGACACACAAGAGTTTTTAAGGAAAGAGAATAGAGAGGGTCAGGAAAGACGAGTTGAGAGAGAGGTTGTGACGGCTAGGATATTCTTTGAAGAAGAAAAGAATAAGAGGCAGTTAAGTTTCTTAAAAAAAGAAAAGATTAGAAATCTTTCCGGAGTCGAGCTTCTAAAATATAGCAAGAACATGAGTTACATAAAATTAGTTGGGATTTTTAAAAAGACGTGGGTTCTGGCGTCCGTGCATAGTGTGTTACTACATCTAACACCAATGATGAAATTGAGAATATCCGGGTTGTTACACAAACATCAAAGGCAGGGATGAATATATTAATCTAACATTTTCACCAGTGATCACAATTCCGCCTTCTCACTTCATATATAGTAAATATTACAAAAAATGATAGAAGCTATACGCTATGATAAATGTTAAGGCTGCGTTTGGGTTAACTCTTATAAGAGCGGAAGGTGCTCTCTGCTCACTGCCCAGATTCTACCTTCTTTGATGACAAGCAATTTTATCACTTAAAATAACTCTGTTAGACCAAATGAGGTGAGGAGCTTTGTTACCAAAAGTAAAATGGTTCCCTGGAGGAGCCAAAGAGCTATCTCAAATACAACCTAAAGACCATAAGGCTGCATTTGGGTTAATTCTTTCGCGGCAAAGAGCAGCTCTTTGGCTCCGACGGAGAACTGGTGTCACGTTTGGTAGTACAGCTCCTCCCCATATGCTCTAGTGGGGGGACTGTTTTAAGTGATAAAATTGTGCTGTCTACTCTTTGTCAATATCTGCTGTGATGAGAGCAAGCTGCGAGCGGCGCATCTACTTTTCAATATCTGCTGTGCCGAGAGCAAGCAGAGAGCGGCTTATGCGCTTATAAGAGCTAACCCAGACACAAAAGGTAGTGTTTGTAATCAATTTATTTTATTTTATTTTTAAAATTTTAGCGGAATAGTTCTTTTGTTGATACATAAAAATAAACCCATCCAAATAATCGGACCCGCAAACCAAATGCTTTAAAAATCTCCGAACACACGCCTCTTCTTCCTCTCATCAAAAAGTCGATCTCAGCCGTGGAATCAATTAAATCGGATGGCACATTGAACATCAGATCGGAGACGAGTGAGATCCAGCGGGACTTGGCAGCATTGCTCCTAGTGACCAAGTCGGGGGAACCAGCAGGACTTGGCAGCTTTGATCCGGCATGGAAAAAATCCACCAAAATTGGGAAAAAAATGTGTCAAACTTGAGAAAGATAAAAAAGAAAAACTACAAAATAATTTTGAAGTTAAAAATTTGTGAATAATTATAAAAATATTCATTTTTATAAAAAAATGATGCTGAGAATTTGGTCACTATGGCTTGTTTCCGATTAGTGGGGGCTGTAAAGAAGAAATCGATGATGACGGTGGTGTCCATAAGAGATGTGTTGCAAAGGATCAAAAATCTATCTTATCACGACTCGAAATTAATTCCACCCTCACGCCAAATTTGGGCGCAACTCAACTCTTACATCTATCTACTTAATAAATACAGTCTGAGTTTACATGAAATTGTGAGCCAAAAAATTTCTTTTATTAATATTATTATTTTAGACAAGGATTAAATGCACGTGTTGAAACCACACAATTTTGGAATAATAAATGGATGGAATGTAAATGTCAATCTCTATATATCATCATCACTAATAACTAAATAGTATCAACATCCAAAATGAAGAAAAATTAACTAGTAATTAAAGTAATTAAATGATAAAAATGTACTAAATCCAAGTAATAAAAAGTCTCAAATAAGATTTAGAATGTCCCAATGGTCATATAAAATCATCAGGATCATTTCGATCCACCAACACTTCTTCATCTTGCTTCTTTGTTACCATCATGCCCATATTCCTCCACTGAAAACAAATATAATGATAAAGAGCGAGGTAAGTTATAACAAATATAACTCAGTCTAGTGTAGATGATGCTTTTTTTTTTTTTGAAAGGTATAGATGATGCTAACACAGCTATATATAAAGCAGCGACTTAAAAGGGAAAATGACGGTGGCATAAGAATCATTACATAAACTTGAGATGCATTAAATCCTATCACTCGTCTTAGTTGCTCATTTTAGGTGTAAACATTTTTTGTGCAACTTACAACACATCTAGAATCCTATACCACTCTTAGTCCTTCTTACATAGATACTTGTTTCGACCAAGTATCTAAGTAATAGGATTTAATGCATCTCATGCATGAAAAGGAATATGCCATCACCACCGTCCGATCACAGGAGTAGTGTCATATTTACTTTGATGAGAAAAAAATTGAAGGCGGGCGATAGGGTTCAAGTTTACCAACGAAACTTGTCTAGTGCCTATCAGAAACAACCACTTGCACAATAATTTGAATTAGGAGAACCAGCCCTCAAGAAAATAACTTCAAGAACAACGCATCAAGAAGAGAAATTCAGACCTTATGAAATCTTAACCGTGTATCCTGGAAATGCCTACAGAGTAGTCAATCAATATGGGAAAGAAGTTGCACATGAAATGCTTTGTATCTTAAAGGGAAACTAACGATTCCACAGAAACATGTAAATGTTACTTCAGGAATAGGAGTTGTAACTAACCATTTCAGAAACAATAATGAGTTAATTACTTTTTAAATCTTTTTTCAACTCATTAATTAAGGTTATAAGCGCACTTAGGAGGAAACCTCCAACGAAACAGTAGCTTGGAATCAACGGGCATTTATGGGGTGAGCCTTTTGGATTCTCCTAACACCACATCATTGAAGAAACGCTATATGAGGATGGAAAAAAGAAATGTCTCGGTGTCGTTAAACCGTACATGGGTAGTATGTTTGGAAAACCAATGGCCCAAAACTCCCAAGAGTGGATGTTGGACCAAGAAGTAAAATATGATTCGCTACCCATAAATAAATGAAGGCCGAGGTTCTGAGCAAGGATCAAAATTTCAGGTTTCATTCGTTTTCGGAGGGGACCAAAACCGAAATTTCGGCCGAAAATTTCAACCCCATACAAAATCTGACCGATAATTTCGGCGGAAATTTCGGTCATTTCGACCGAAATTTTGATCCTTGGTTCTGAGGTTAAAAACGAAAAGTTGTAGACATACAAACGTGGCAAGAATTCCATCAGAATAAGGTGGTAACGCTCAAACAGCTTCACTGTAAATAGAAATAATTTAAAGTACTTAATCCATCATTTTCCAGTCATGTCTCAAGCGTAACAGCCAAATATGAAATGAGTGGCAGAGGAAATTTGTGGGCATTGCCAGGAACGTCCTTGAGTGCTAAAGGAAGTCCCAGACGAGGAAAACTCAAAAGGAAAAATGAAAACTGCATTTAGTAAGCAAGCAAGTTTAAGATACTCAGAAAAACTTGCAAAGAAAAAATAAATAAATAAATAAATTTCCTTATTTTGTCTATAAATTTTTTTCCTTTGACAAGTTGCAAAGAGGTAAAAATAAGCAAATCGATCAAGTGTGTCATTGTTCTTAGAGTCTTCAATTGCAAATCAGAAAAACTGTAATTGATGACAGTGTCAATGTGTATAAATAAGGGACTACACAGAATAGTAAAGAAAGCAAAAAAGGACAGGTATCACAAAGCGAAAAGGGGAAATGTCCATACAAGCAACCGCAGGGGTATTACTGTAAAAAAGTTGTCTCAAGATAAAAATTGTCCCTGTAGGGATAAAAATAAACTCTCTCTAGAAAAGGGAATATCTCACTAGCACCCTCACTCTATGCTCTGCACATCTTAGTCGGAGCCTCAAAAGACTTGGCTATATTATGCACCTTTGGATCCATAGCCACTACTGTCGCTGTTGTGCAAGATGCCTAGGAAATCATCTGGATCGAGGGTTACGCCTCCAGCGATGATTATCGCTAATGGGCACGTTTATACCCTGCTGGATGCTGACGCAAGAGCTTCAGTCGATGTCATCTAATGTATGTTTGTTCATTTAAAATTCGTGATTAAAATGTTTCATACCTGTTTACATAATAATGCCATGCATATTAATTGAAGTAAAATGTACAGCTTTTCAGTAAAATGAACAGTCTTTCAGAAATGTTTTCAAAAAAAAAAAACAAAAAAAAAAAGAGAAAATCGATTGGGAATTAATATCACATTATAGACATCAACCTTTAAATGGAATGATAATTATTGTCTGCCCAGGTTCGATGTTGATCGATGGGCTTTTTGCTCATATGTTTTTGGATTCGGGTGCTTCCCATTCATTCGTTTCCTTGAACTTCACTAAGCATTTTGATAAGGATTCATCTCCTATGAGTATTCCGTTGGCCGTAGCAACTCTCCTAGGAAAGAGAGTGCTAGCTGATAGAGTCTACCCTCGATGTTCAATCCAGATTGGAACCCATGCATTGATTGTCGATCTGATTGAGCTAGACTATGAAGATTTCAATGTTATCCTAGGGATGGATTGGTTCACTAAATCTCGTGCGAGTCTTGATTGTTTCGTCAAGACCATGATTTTTACCCCTTCGGATGGATCAACGTTAAAATTTAAGGGAGCACGAAAGGGTGTTATTCCTAAGCTCTTTGGTCTATTGGAAGTCGAAGAAAAGCGTGGAGATATATATCTTCGATACCTATTGTGAACGAATTTGTAGGAGTTTTTCATAACGAGGTGATGGGTTTGTCGTCGAATTTTAGATTTAGCTCGTACCTGGCACTGCACCGATAGCAAAAACTCCTTACAAGATGGCACCTGCAGAACTATCTGAATTGAAGAAACAGTTACAGCAACTACAAGATAAGGGCTTCATTAGAAGGAGTCAGTCACCATAGGGTGCTCCTGTTTTATTTGTAAAGGACAGTTCTCAGAGACTGTGCATTGATTACCGACAGTTGAACCAAGCGACAATTAAGAACAAGTATCCCTTGTCACGAATCGATGTTCTATTTGATCAACTGCAAGGTTCACAATACTTCTCAAAAATCGATCTGAGATCTGGATATCACCAGTTGAGGGTGATAGAGTCTGATATAGCTAAGACGGCATTCAATACGAGGTATGGGTAGTTTGAATCATTAGTAATGCCCTTCGGATTGCCTAACGCCGCTGCAATCTTCATGGACTTGATGAACCGAATTTTCAAGCCCTATTTAGTCAATTTGTGGTGGTTTTTGTCGACGACATCCTGATCTACTCCAAGTATGAAGAAGAACACGCCGAGCACTTGAGGATAGCCTTGCAAACACTCTTAGACCACTAGTTGTACTCTAAGACAAGTAAATGCGAATTCTGATTGCGTGAAGTGGCATTCCTGGGCCACAGGATTTCTGAGGCACAATTAAGAACAAGTATCCCTTGTCACGAATCGATGTTCTATTTGATCAACTGCAAGGTTCACAATACTTCTCAAAAATCGATCTGAGATCTGGATATCACCAGTTGAGGGTGATAGAGTCTGATATAGCTAAGACGGCATTCAATACGAGGTATGGGTAGTTTGAATCATTAGTAATGCCCTTCGGATTGCCTAACGCCGCTGCAATCTTCATGGACTTGATGAACCGAATTTTCAAGCCCTATTTAGTCAATTTGTGGTGGTTTTTGTCGACGACATCCTGATCTACTCCAAGTATGAAGAAGAACACGCCGAGCACTTGAGGATAGCCTTGCAAACACTCTTAGACCACTAGTTGTACTCTAAGACAAGTAAATGCGAATTCTGATTGCGTGAAGTGGCATTCCTGGGCCACAGGATTTCTGAGGCAGGGATTATTGTTGATCCTGCTAAAATTGAAGCCATTGTGAATTGAGCAAGTCCCAGGAGTGTTATCGAAGTGCGGAGTTTCCTGGGCTTAGCAGGATACTATAGACGATTCGTAGAGGGTTTCTCAAAAATCTCTCGACCTCTTACCGAGCTGACCAAGAAGAATGCGAAATTCAATTGGACTGATGAGTGCGAGAAGAGCTTTCTCGAATTGAAGAAAAGGTTGACTACTGCTCCTATTCTAGAGATACCTTCTGGCAGTGGTGGCTTTACTATAAATACCGATGCGTCGTATAGAAGACTAGGCGGTGTCCTGATGCAGAATGAGAGAGGCGTGGCCTATGGATCTAGGCAACTAAAGGAACATGAAAAGAATTACCCTACGCACGATCTAGAACTGGCTACTATCATATTCGTGTTGAAGATCTGGAGACACTATCTTTATGGAGAGAAATTCATCATCTCCACGGATTATCAAAATCTTAAATATCTTTTTACGTAGAAAAACTTGAATATGAGACGGAAGAGATGGTTGGAATTCCTGATCAATTACGATTATGAGATCAAATATCATCCGAGAAAGGCTAATGTTGTTGCTGATGCTCTCTGCAAATTTGTTCCAGAACAGGTGAGTCGACCATGGGCATTGCTTTCGCACATTGTTATCACCTCTTCATTACTTGATCGAATCAGGGAACTGCAGCATATTGACCCTATCCTTTTGAAACTAAAGGACAGTTGGAAGCCGAGATTACTGTTAGAACTGACGGGATGATGTTGTTCCAGGGACACTACTGTATACCTGATAATATAGACTTGAAACGGGAGATCTTGGGCGAAGCCCATAAGTCTAAATTCTCTAGTCACCCTGGAAACAACAAGATGTATAAATGGTTGAAGAAAAATTATTGGTGGAACGATATGAAGAGAGAGATCGCTAACTACTTGGCTAGATGTATCACATGCCAGCAAATTAAAGCCGAACACCGAAAACCACCTGGGTTACTTCAGCCACTACCGATTCCAAGTTGGAAATGGGAAAGTATTGGGATAGATTTCATCACCGGTTCGCCGAGAACTTTGAAGAGGAACAATGCTATTTGGGTCGTGGTTGACAGATTGACTAAGTCGGCTCATTTTGTTCTGTACCGCATGACCTATTCAGCTTCTCAGTTGGCAGATATTTACATTCGAGAGATTGTCAGATTACATGGTATACCTATCGATATTGTCTGATAGAGACCCATACTCCTCGTTGAAATTTTGGCAGAAATTTCAGGACAGAATGAGGTCTAAGTTGAAATTCAGCTCTGCCTTTAATCCTCAGACGGATGGGCAGACTAAAAAGACTCAATCAAGTGTTGGAAGACATGCTTCGCACTTGTGTACTAGACTTCAGAGGCAATTGGGACGAATATTTACCTCTTATAGAGTTCGCCTATAACAACAGTTACCAGTCTACCATTCAGATGACTCTTTATGAAGCTTGTATGGGAGAAGTTGCAAAACTCCCTTGTGTTGGGATGAGGTCGGTGTGAGAAGTTTGCTAGGACCCCAAATTGTTGAGGATACGTCCAAACAAATTCAGTTGATCCGAAAACGAATGTGGATCGCGCAGAGCAGGTAAAAGAGTTACACCGATTGGAAGCGTAGGAATTGGGATTTGATCGAAGAGGATAAAGTCTTCGTGAAAATCTCTCCTATGAAAGTTGTGATGAGATTCAGGCTAACAGGAAGCTTAGTCCGAGATTCGTGGGACCGTTCAAAGTCTTGAAAAAATCGGAGAAACGATATATTGAGTCAAGCTACCACCAAAGTTTGCCGAGTGCACAACGTTTTTCACATCTCCATGCTAAAGAAGTATATGGAACTCTGCTCACGTTATCGACTGGGAACTCTTGAACGTTTATAAGGATATGTCCATTGCAGAGATGCTTGTTCGGATTATTGATCTGAAAAAATAGACCCTAAGGAATAAAGTTATACCGTTGATCCTTGTCGTTTGGCAACACCACTCTCGTGAGGAAGCCACTTGGGAACGCGAGGATGCCATCAAGAGGGCCTACCCCCATCTCTTCGAGTAAAGGTATAACTCAATTTCGAAGACGAAATTTTTATAGGTAGGGAAGAATGTTGTGATCTGAATTTCATGTCTTCAATACACCTAAATTATGTGTATGTGCTTAATAACGTGGATGCCTTGACTTCTCAAAATATTTTATCTAATATTTTGGTTTTCAAAACTCTTATATTTATTTCTATCATTAATTGACACGAGTTGTGGTAGCCTAATGGTTAGAGGCTTGAGTTAGAGACAAGAGGTCAGAGGATCGAACTTTGTTATGTGGGATTTAGACCTTTATTTTGAATCTTAAAGTAAAAGCTTATACATCCTTCCTTAGTGTGTTAGCTTAACACCAGATAATCCTCAAAATATTATAAAAAAGTGTGTTACGGAGAACCTTAAATCATAATCTCTTCGAGAGTTCTTAAGAATAGAGCCGTCAAAAAATCATTGACACATGTTGTGTGGCAGCTTAATGGTTAGAGGCTTGAGTTAGAGACAAGAGGTCAGAGAATCGCACATTGTTATGTGGGTTTTAAACCTTTATTCTGGACCTTGAAGTAAAAGCCTATACATCCTTCCTTGGTGTGTTAGCTTCACACTGGATAATCCCCAAAATATTATAAAAAGGTGTGTTACGGAGAACCCTAAATCACAATCTCTTCGAGAGTTCTTAAAAATAGAGACGTCAGAAAACCCTAGAGACCTTAGAGAAGAAATTCTAGATCTACCTTTCTAAAATTTTTCTTTTGGAAGATCGGCGAGACGTTGGCATATATTCTCAAACAGCCTTCGCGTTGTTCAAGAATCATCGTCGTTGTTGGGATCTCGATTTAATTGCGGCGATACGATCGATCTAGGTATGGAGAAATCATATTTTCCCTTGAACTTAAAATATTGATTTTAAAATAGGTTTTCATGTAAATTAATGCTTTTATTTCATGAAAAATGAATGGGTAATTAAATAAGATGCATGCTATAATTGATGGATTTAATGTTGATGGTTTTAGGTTAAAAAGAAGACAGGATGAAGCCCCAGCATGAGATTTGAAGCACTGTTGGGGCGTGCTCACGGATTGAGATCAATCGATCGAGTCTGGGAAATCGATCGATTGATTTTGAACGGTATTTATATTATATGATATACTCACGGCTTAGAATTGATCGATCGAGTCTAGAAAATCGATCGATCGATTCTGGGCAGTCAGGCTCTATATTCAATTCTTTTCATAAAAAGTGATTAAATGTCAATGTTTATGTACCATGATTAAATGTACTTCAATGCTTATGTACTATGATCCTTCTCATATGCACTTTATATGTTCCATGATAATCTATACAATGACCAATCAAGACATGTAAAATATGAATGATTAATAAGCATTAGACCCAACATCTTGTACATAATGGATTCTAAGAAGGTATTAGACCCAACATCTTGTGCATAATAGAGTCTAACTAAACAGGAATAAGAAGCATTAGACCCAACATCTTGTAAATGATGGAGTCTAAGAAAGTATTAGACTCAACATCTTGTGCATGGAGTCTAACTAAATAGGAATAAAAAGTATTAGACCCAACACCTTGTACCTGATGGAGTCTAAGAAGTATTAGACCCAACATCTTGTGCATGATAGAGTCTAACTAAACAAGAATGTGATGAGCATAATTAAACTCAACGTCTTGAGCAGGATGGAGTTTAACGTGCAATAAATGATATGATCGATTAGACCCAACGTCATGAGGACGGAATCTAACAAAACAAGTGGTAGGCATGATTAGGCCCAACGTCTTGAATATGACGGAATCTAACGTGCATTAAATGATAAGCAAGATGAACTTAAAAAAAAAGGACAAACTCATGCAACATTGATATCTATGTTATGTTTAGTTTATTTCAATTTATTGAAATTTTGCCTCTCACAAGCACACACTCATAAAATATAGAAATGTTCATATTGCAATAATTGATATCTTATGCTTCAATGGATTGCATGTCTGGTCCATACAAGTGTAAACTTATACCCCTTGTTGATATGGGTAGCCAGATGAGACAGGTATAGCTGAGGACGACGTATGGGTCTATGGTGATGAGACTACACGTGGTGCACAGGAACCTGAAATAAATGGCGATGAAGGCTTCGTGGCCTAGTTATCTATTTTCCTTCCTAATTATTATTGGTTTTTAAATAAATGATATAATGATTAGCTAGTATTTCATTAAGAATGTTTATGTTCTTAATTATATTGGACTTATAATTGGAATAAGAAAATGTTTCATGGGTTTTATTGCAAGCAATTAATGCTTTTAAAATTTTTGTCTGCCGCTGTTTAAGAGCCTTTTATTGTTTCACTATGTTTTTATGCTTCACGATACGAAGGTACGGCCTAAGATCATACAATCAGCCTTTGTGAGATTTCGGGTCGCTACACGCAATCTCTATCATCTGATTGAATACGGTCAAAGGCCATTTTCTGATTCAATGGTTGACTCTGGCCAATTAGATGATAGAGATCCTATTTCATGCCAAACTTTGGCCTCAAAGATCTGTACATCATGGTCTTCAAATCAGACACCTTAGATGGTGTTCCATGTGGCACAGATATAAAAAATAACAAAGTCTTTCTTTTTAACCATGTGCCACCGTACAAATCTCGTGTGCAAGTTGTAGCTTCCTATGATATATCGTACTCATTTCTCTATTTATAAAACAACTATCTATTAAAGTAATAAATACATCATTAAATAAGAAAGGTCAATCTATATTAGGTACTGCATGTCTAAGACATCAGGAATACATAATGAGGCCCTATGAAACAAATCTCCAAAAAACAAAGTGGGAAATAATTGATTAAAATTGAAACGAAATTACCTTAAACTATCTTGCTAATCATAATTTCCAAATGAATGAGGCCCTATGAAACAAATCTCCAAAAAACAAGGTGGGAAATAATTGATTAAAATTGAAACGAAATTACCTTAAACTGTCTTGCTAATCATAATTTCCAAATGAATGTGGTCATTTGGAATGCTTACTCATTTACAGTACTTTTTGAACCAGACTCCAATATTGAGGAAACTTTCGAAATCCGATTGCGGCCTGCAATAGAAGCAGTGTGAGATTCCCCTATCAAATGGCTCATCAGAATTCGTTAATGGAAAGAACTAACCTATCAATTCCGTGAACATCATTGGGAAATATTATCACTTTGACCTCGACACCTTTTTCTTTCAATGCCCGTGCATACTACACATTTCATGCATAAACAGGGCTCAATCAAATTATAATGAAAATCTCCGAGAAAAATGACATGACTAAACACAACTTGTCAATGCTCAAGATTATGAACACACTCAAATAGGTAACTTGCATATGTTGAGGATTGAAGAGGAATCTCTTAATGATTGCTGTCGGTAAATCAAATTTTTTAGTGACACTTTGTCTCCTAGCTCTAGTTTTAGTGCTGTTTGAGACCTCTAATTAGATGTCCAAATTCTTAGGGTTTCCATTCTTCATTGCAAGTGCAGATAATGGCAAGTATTTTGACTGGTCATTGTGCATATACCCCTAAAATCAACTCCCTCACTTCTTTATCAGGATTCATGTGTAAGTGATCAAATGAAAAGGAAAAAAAAGCTATGCCCTCTAGTTAAATAGAGATGGGGTTCGTAAAATTAAAAGACCAAACAATGCGAAACAAAAACACATATTTCATGAACTCAGCTTTAGAGAAATTTTCCAAGCGAGTCGTAAAGTCCCCCAAAACAGGTCATATCTTTAGGCATGCCACTAAGAAGTATTAATAATCTACACAGTTGCAGGTGTCATAACCTCAAAATAACATAAATTATTTCCGCACATATTTTTGCTCTAAGAGAAGAGGTACGTGTCTTACTTGCAACCCATTAGAAACGGGAACTCGGAGATCCTGGGCACCCAGAAGGAAAAGCACAGGTACTTTGACCTGCAGATACAGTCAATTTTGTAGAGGTTATCCAACAAATGGTTTCTAAATATCATTGTATTTCTTTCACTCAATCTAATTAACACGCAATACTATGCAAGAAAATTAGTGTATAATGCTAAATTACTGAAGTTGCTGCTGGGTGATACAGGTGGTTTCGTAGCAAAAACGACAAATTAAAACAAGAAAAAGGGAAAAGATAAAAATAAAAATAAAAAATTAGAAAGAACAGAAACAAAATAATGGAATTATTAATATATAAATTTCATTAAAAAAAAAATTTAGAACTTACTGCAAAACAAATTAATCGTGATTTCAATTGGAAATTCAATTTAATTAGCCTGCTTATACATTTCCTACTAAGCAAAATGTTATAATGATTCCACTGGTAACAACAACTTGATATGGTATCTAACATGTAAACATGCTACAATATATAGGTGATTTTTATTTCATAGAAAAGCTATTTTTAGTTTGCTATGTATCTCATTCCAGATCACTAATCACCCACTCTTTCAATCATGTGATCCAGAATACAATATGCTCGAGGTGGTGCATTTTAAGGTAACCCTGATCTGTATAGTTTGGGGATGTCATCTGGTTATGAACAATATGAACCACACCAACAAGAAAAGAGCTGAAAGACGTCACAAGAATAGCACAAAATATTACAAGATAATCAATTACCTTGTAAGTTGGCTGTGGCCCCTCCACGATGTTGTCCCTAAATAACTTTATCTAAATATCTTAAATAAAAGCTAAAATCTAGACAAGCGTACCTTTGACAAGTGTGAAATAGGAGACTTGCTGTAAAAGAGACATAAATCTTCAACTGAAGGTGCCTCTGTGAAATAAGTTTTTCCTACAGTGCCACAGGCCTCCACATAACACCAATCAGGGATATCTGTTGTACCAACCATCAATGAAAGGTTACAAACAGGATTTCTAACAGCTGCCGCAACAAACTTATCTGGTGCCTGCAACAAAAAGTAAAGTAAGATAGCTCCATCAGTAGAGTGAGTCCTCAAACACTTGAGAAAGGAGAATTGACCATGCTTTACCAAACTATTGAAGGTAACGTAAGCACATAATAGCATTAAACATCTAAGATAGATTTAAATATATATATATATATATATATACACACACACATATGCATATACAGACATATATATGGATGATATATTCATACATATACATATGTATGTTAGTCAAATAAAAAGGCAGTCATATTAGTCAGTGTGTTTCAGTGTACACAGATGTAGTAGACTCCAGTTGTATTCAGGTCAGTGCTTTGTTATGTTGGTTCATGTACCTGTAACCTTTTTAAAAGAAATGAAATGCTACTTTTAGTTGTTTTATATTTCTTATTGCATCTTCTAATTTTACTTTCTCTATTTGTTCTTGTTCTAGTCCCTTGTTGCCTGGTCCATATGAGATTTCAGCAGTCACCCAGAGTTCTATGTATGTGGATTTTGGGGAATGATATAATACTATTATATAAAAGGAAGTGTTTTCATCAACTATTCCTCATCACATAGGACATGGCAATCACGGTGTACTAGCAAGATCAAAATGCCTTACAACACTACACCTGGCCAATCAAGTGAGTCGTCAGAAAACCACCATGTGACCCTCCAAGAACAGCAACTCTAGATGAGTCTGCAAGTCCCATTTCAATGACATGATCTATCGTCGTAAGCACATCATTGACATCCTGACAAAACAAAAGAATATTATCAATCACAAAACATAGGCCTGTATAATCTAGAAGGAATTTTTCCCCGATTCTGTAAAATAAATTTGAAGATACAAGCATGAAGAAATGAACCCAAGACATAAACTATGTACCTGCTGCCCAACTTTTCCCGGAAGCGATTGCAATGCCTCCTCTCCAAATCCCAATGACCCTCTGTAATTAGTGTATTAGCCAATGTGTAATAGAGAATTCCCAAGGTAAAAACAGCATCAAGCATTGACTGAAGATAGATTAATAATACAGAATGAAGATTATATTGATAAAAAATTTCAAATATCATTTTCAGCCTCTAAAATTGTAATAATGGCATTTAACATGATAGTATGATAAAAAGTTAAATCTAAATATATAAATAAATCTGTGAAGTAATTAACTCAACTGCTATGAGTTAAAAGCACTGTGCTTCTGCTCGGTGACTATGGTAGTATCCATATGTACATCAAACACAGAAGCTGAAAACTCATACGTGTGGTTCTATAATTCGACCCGGTAACTAGAAAATAAGAAGCACAGTTCATGAAAATTGCGATCGGTTGGTCGATTTTGCCTGAGATTGAAATAGATTGGCCAATGGTGAGGCAGTATCAGCACTTGTCATGCCAAAAAAAGCAATATATCTTCCCCTCAAATTTCATAATCAGCATCATGCTCCAAAGAACAGAATGTGAAACCGAGTTTTTATCCTTGCAGAAAATTTCCACAGATCCGTCGGATGGCTTAGTCAATTTCTCCTCACACATCTCTTACAAAAAAATGATCAGATTCAACCAAATCTTTATCATCAATATTGCCGACAAAGGGAGATCATTATCATGGCATATAAGATACCTGTGCACAGCATTGCTTTCCCATGGTTCGGAAAACATTTCATCTAACTGAATTTCCTCACTCCGTAGTATACCATTAAAATCCAGATTTCTTTTATCCAATTCAAATATTGATTTCAATTAATGAAAACAAAAATACAGCGGATCAAAGAGATCTTTTATCCAATTGAAATCTTGATTTCAATTAATGAAGCAAGAATCCAACGCAAAAAGAAAGGCAAAAAACACTATACAAAAACACAAACCATAGGGGGAGAAATGAATCTAAAGAAGTTAGCCTTAAGTTGATTGAATCTGTTGCCACTCCAGTAAGATCTCAGCCACAGACCTAGCTGAGCAAGAAGATGAGGAGAAACACCACCAGCAAAGGGCCTCCTTAATCACATCAGATACAAATTCGAGGGCTTGGAATTTCTTTTAAGACACCATCTATTTCGCTCATTCCAAATCCCCTATAAAATTGCGATTGGGGAGTGGTCCTTCCTGTGGTAGCCATATTACCATAAAATAGATCCACTAGTCAGCCTACGAGCACCAAAGCACAAGACTTGCCTACACAATCACTAACCCTGAAGTCAGATCTGAATTCATCCCATACTTGACTCGTAAACTCAGATCTCAAGAATAGGTGCTCAACGATTCCTCCTTCGTGCCACAAAACTTACACTCTTCTGGAATATTCATCCCTCTTGGAGGAGTAGAAAGAAACCTGTTGACTCTCGTTCAAGTGTCGAAGCCGAGTAGCAGGCTAATGCACATGGGACATGTCAGATTTTGGGCCTCGGGTATCAGTGGTATTATTCATTGGCACTGTGATAATGAGGTTGCAGAAGATTGCAGCAGATTCTATTCTGCATGAATGTACTAATCATGTTGAAGTGTATGTACATTTTGTCAAAGAAAAAGTATGGGATGGCTCATTAAATCTCATTGATGCTTCTTCGTCTCAAGTAGTTAGCCGGTACGTTTACAAAGGTCGTAGGGCATGCTCTCCTTCGTGATTGATGTTGGTGTTATTGTTGATGGTGTGTACCCAGTAGATGGTGTGGTAGTAGTTCGTAGTATGGGTATTATTGTATTTCTTTTCGTAATACTTAATATAAGGCTAGCAGAGAACATTGCTCTCTCTCTCTCTCTCTCTCTCTCTCTCTCTCTCTCTCTCTCTCTCTATATATATATATATATATGGCAAAGGGGAAAATGCACTCGGGCATAGAGATTTTCTCTATGCCAATTGATATGGGCGTGACACGTAGCGCATTTTTTGTGAAGTGATGGGTGGCATGGGGCCCACTTTACTAACTAGGGTTAAACTTTTAAAATAGTTTAAAAGCTATATTCCCTTTCAGCCGTCATTCTTGACTTTTTTAGAAGTCTTTTTAAAGTCTCTTTTCTTTCTTCTCTCTCTTTTCCTAAGAAAGTGTCAGACTTACTTTTTCAGGTATATTTTACTCAAAAAATGTGAGCGCCCAGTAGCAAAGCACTAGCACCTCTGTAACGAAGGGCCGGCACCCCGATAGCAAGGCGCTGACGCCCCAGCGGCGAGGTGTCAGTGCCGATGTGTTGGCACCATTATATCGAGGTGTCGGCGCTTTGCTAAAAAAAAAAGAAAAATAGGGGCATCGGCGCCTCGTTTTAGGAGTGTCAACGCCTCTTTATTAAAGTACTAGCACTTCACTAAAAAAACAAAAAAAAATTATCGAAGCACCAACACCTCGATATAGAGGCGTCGGCGCCCCTAAAACGAGGCGCTGGCACCCCCTTTTTGTTATTTTTATTTTTTTAAATCGAAGTGTCGGCACCTCGATATAGAGGCATCGGCCCCTGAAACGAGGCGTCGGAACCTCATTTTTTTATTTTAGCAAAGTGTCGGCACTTCAATAAAGAGGTGTCGGTGCCCCTAAAAGCAGTCAAGCACCGAGCAGCACCTTAGAGTCAAGTACCAACGCCAAGATGGGATGTGACACCGCCACCGTGGTGTCGGTGATGAGGGAAAAATCACATGCTAACCCTAAAATAGTGTAAATCCCGCAAGATAGGGGTTAGGGTTCTCGCTCTTCAATTAAAACAAAAAAATAAAAGAGAAAATACGGGTAGAAGAAGATCCAAGGAATCGTTCCAAGGAAGAAAGTTGGCCTCACACCAAACCGCAAGCGGGTGAAGAATCACTCTTCTATCAAAAACTCATCTCAAGTTCTCTAGAATTCGCACAAAGCAAAACTCATAATTTTCATTCATCATCAATACTAGATTCTAGCACTAATGGCCTTTATATAGGCTTTTACAATGCATAAAACTAAAAATCCTAGTGTAACTCTAATTCCTAGTTCAAATAAAAGAAATATCCTAATTCTTCTAAAATAATAAAATAATGTGTATTTATAAAGAAAAAAAGCCTAGGAATACTACTTAAACTAAAACTCCTAATCAACCATTCAAACTTTCTAATCTAATGGTCACAATTAATTTCACTATTAATCCCATTTTTTTATTACGCGTCCACTTTAAAGGGGTCAAACGATGTCTGATTAACGTGAAATTGGTCTTGTTTGAAAGCTTGTCGAAGTAGCTTTGATGCGGGAACCTGCTCTTCAATGGTCTCGGGCTCCTCAACGGTGTTGCAATTAGTACAGATATTGACCAGAAGAGGGTTCTCATCAACCAGTACCGACTCTTTGACTGATTTTGGGGCTATCACGAGTTTAGGTAGAGGATCAATAACAATTTTGGGTGAGATGAGGTCGGCTAGGGTAACAACGGTGACGGACTTGATTTCTTGAATGGGCTTTGGGTTGAAGTTGTTATGGGGGCTGCAACCGGCATAGAGTTTACACCGTTAATGGATTCCGTAACGGGTGGTGTAGGTTTCACAACGGTTATGGGATGATAAATTGTTATGGGATTACAACGGACAGTTGATGATGTGGTTGGGTTAACGGACACGGGATTTGAAAGCTTAAATCTCAAAGCTTCATGTCTCACCGATATGATTTCTTCCTATAGTTTAAGAAAATCCTCAAAAAATTCTTGAACGAGACCTTGTTTAATGCCTCCGCTATCCGATATGTATTTGTTAACTCACGTCTAATCTCAAGAGTAAACGCACGATCATATAAAGTTGGCCAATATTGAGGTGTTGAATTCAAATACCTCAAACTCTGCGATCTAGTTTTCACTGCCTCTCATGCTTGTTTAATCTTACCAATCGTCTGATACAAATCAAGGAGCTTTTGCCAATCCATGAACGATCCCATTCTAGCCATCATGAATCCATTCAATTCATATAAGGCTTCGATAAAGTGGTCTTTACTCATGATGGACTACATGTGTCGAGTGTTGAACTTGGCTTTGATACCAATTTGATGAGGGAAAAATCCTAAAAATATCTCGTAAGATAGGGGTTAAGGTTCTCGCTCTTCAATTAAGACAAAAAAATAAAAGGGAAAATAAGGGTAGAAGATCCAAGGAATCGATCCAAGAAAGAAAGTTGGCCTCACACCAAACCGTAAGCGGGAGAAGAGTCACTCTTCTATCGAAAACTCATCTCAAGTTCTCTAGAATTCGCACAAAGCAAAACTTATAATTTTCATTCATCATCAATACTAAATTCTAGCACTAATGGCCTTTATATAGGCTTTTACAATGCATAAAACTAAAAATCCTAGTGTAACTCTAATTCCTAGTTCAAATAAAAGAAATATCTTAATTCTTCTAAAACAATAAAATAAAGTCCTAAAACAATGTGTATTTATAAAGAAAAAAAGCCTAGGAATACTACTTAAAATAAAACTCCTAATCAACCATTAAAACTTTCTAATCTAACAATCACAATTAATTTCACTATTAATCCTTATTTTTATTACGCGACCACTTTAGAAGGGTCAAACGGTGTCTGATTGATGTGAAATTGGTCTTGTTTGAAAGCTTATCGAAGTAGCTTTCCAACAAGACAAAAATCACACAATTCCGACACATATTGGTAGACTTATGATCACTTTTTCGATGATTGTACAGAAAGTGACGGGATTAACAGTCACATATCACATATATGTGCCTGACCCTAAATAATTCAAATAAGAAAACTAGTCCTAAAACAAGCCACTTATTAAAAGAATTCTAATAAGAAAGGAAACTAAACCTAGATAAAATATTGCCTAAATTGATGTGCACAAGGGTCTTTAACGGGCATTTTTTAAAAACCCAATCATAAGTGCACTTCCTCTTTTGACGTTTCCTCTTTATCCGGCCACGATTCAAACAGGAGGATCTAAAGTTCGCATCACCAGCGCCTCACTATCGAGGTACCAGCGCCTTGTTTTCAGGGTACTAGCGCTTCACCACCGAGGTGCCAGCGCCTCGCTATCGGGGTACCGACGCCTCGTTTTCGGGGTGTCGGCACTTCGCTGCAAGGTACTAGCGCTTCGCTACCGGGCGGCCACATTTTTTGAGTAAAATATACCTGAAAAAGTAAGTCTAACACTTTCTTGGAAAAATAGAGAGAAGAAAGAGAACAGAGACTTTTAAAAAGTCAAGAATGACGGCTGGAAGGGTATTTAACATTTAAAATATTTTTAAAGTGTCACCCTAGTTAGTAAAGTGGTTCTCATGCCACCCATCACTTTACAAAAAAGCGCTAGGTGTCGCGCCCATATCAAAAGCTGGTATATGGTAATTGACCATTTCCAGATGGTGATTTGTGCCATTTAATGGTATGCCCATGATCTAAAGATCTATTGTGTTGAAGATTGGGATGTCTAACATGTTGATCATTTAAAAGGGCACTGGCTACCTCGAAATCACATGATAGACATGTTTTTTCATCCCAATCGTCAGCACCATAGATTTTTAGATCATGAGCGTACCATAAAATGGCACACATGGTGACATGGCACCCTTCCCAAAAAGTGACTCGTTCCGGATTACCATATGGAAAAGTTCCCTTACCATATTCCTACACTTTCTGAAATAGTGTGTTCCATGGGGCCTTTTTTACAATTGTATTAAGCCCAAGGTCGAGTGTTTTTTTTATTTACAAAACAGTAAGCTCCAAGAAACGATGGAATTCGACACCACAATACCACAATAAGAACAGGAGAAATGCCACTAGTCTACCCTACTTGCTGGAGACAAAAAACTTTCCCCAACGTTCAAAAACTTAATAGCGACTGGGTAATTTTGTCAGAGTGTCTATGAGCATTGACTGTTTGATAATTCAAGTGCTTAAATGATCAATGTCGAACTCTTTTCTCATCAAAAAAATAGTCAAAATGTTCAGAATTTCAGATTCCAGTTTGGTCTTCCTTCCCCAATTACGAGACCTTCGACCAATAATGGGGCATCTAAAGTGTATATTTTGTTTCCATAATGGAATCTTTGGTTTCCAATCTTTAGACGTACTACTCATCCGCACGGGCTCTAGATCGTACTTCAATAAGGCTTAAGAAAATTGCAGAGACATGAAGTTTTTCTTAAAACACTTTCACAGTTTTTTTGGTTTTTCTCAATTGTATCATCGTGATGTAAAGAATAGGGGAGCCTACGTTATTAATAGATCCAACGTATTACATATCAAACAGTTAAAAATGCATAGTGCTCAACAGAATTTATGTAAACAAATGCATAATTCAGATGGCTCAAAATAAATTAATCTTCAAGGAGTCTGATAAAATTATAAAAAAAAAATACAGAGGGCTCAAAATGGAATTAATTCACACAAATCAAAGATGTCAAAAAGAAAACCTGACTCACCTATAATTAACTAGAACCAAGTTGTAACCCAACGAAGAGAGAAATGCCTGAGACTTTGAATAGCTTGAAATCGACACTGAATGTGGTCCACCATGAAGGATTACAATTAATGGATTACATCCACCCTCTTTTTTGTGGTCTTTGCATGATTCTTCAGTCTGGCAGTTAACATTTGATATAAATATAGCTTCGATAGGTTTTTTGGAACCTGCAATGAATCAAACATTTATATTGTTTTAACATCAATCTATTTTATGTCCAAGCAAAACATCTACAAAATGGAATTCTAGCATCAGTCAAGTTTCCTTTGAAAGGTAGAGTTTCCTAGCCAAACTCCCTTGGGAAATAACTGAAAATTTCAGTAAGAGAAGCAACGAATGTGTTCTCCAACCTGCCCCATTTCTCAATTGGCAAACTGCCACCCTCTACCAAATGTGAATTGCCCCAAAAATTTAATGCATCCCCAAAGATTGACACATGGAGGGAACAGGAGAAACAAAGAGAAAACACCAATAAAACCCTCCTAAGTGCAAATATGAAACAGTTTTTAGTTTTCCCACATGGAGAACAAAGAAAAAACACTAATAAAAGAGTCCTAAATGCAAATATAAAACAGTTTTTAGTTTCCCCACTTTTTTCATAACTTCCGTGCACGCCCCCCCCCCCCCCACACACCCCAAAGAAAAAAGAAAACCTTTTCTTAATTGAACTCATAGTTCCAGTTCTCACAATGTAATCTATTCTTCAAACATGGAATCACAGAAGAGAAAGTATATAAGGAGGAAAGTATGAACACAATTTCATTAATTCCATCCTTCATAACATGCATTAGCAGAAAAAAATAATAAATAATAAATAAAAAATAGGTACACGATTATAAAAGGTCAATTCTATCGACCGCATTGTTTTGCTCCATTGTAACATGTAATTTGCACATTTAATTAATTCAGTAGGATATTAGAATACAGTACTTTAAATGAAATCGATAAAAGTCAACACCAAAATATTACCTTCTGTAAGGTTTTCGGAAGTGTCACTAACTGGAATCTTCAGTATACGAAACTGGAGCGATGATAGATAAGATTTAACCTGTGGTCGATAACCATATGAGAGTTTTTACCACTACATTCATTGGAAATATTATAATTTTACCCTAATTAGAAATGAGGGTACCGCTATTCGCGCCAACTGGTTTACTAAAAACGCCAACATCTGAAACCCCTCCAAACCCATCGACAGGCTTGAAATCAGACAATGGAGATCTTTTTTCACCCCGATCTTCCACACAAAAGATCTTGAGATCATGAGCGTATCATCAGACGGTCAGTTTTCCATTCCACGTAAAAAATCTTGTGCGTTACTTGTGTGGATGTGATTAGTTTTATAAATTGTTTATATTATTTATATATAGATAGATCGATAATTATTCCGAAATTATAATTGTTATCAGAGCTAGGACACTTGATTAATTCTTACGAATTTAGTGTAATGTCTAATTCGGGATATCTTGATCTTCCAAGAGAAGGTGCGTCTACTGCTAGACCACCTTTATTTGATGGCTCTAATTATCCTTACTGGAAAGCAAGGATGGGAGCATTTTTAAGTTCTATGGATCCGCACATATGGTATGCTATTGAGGATGGATGGTCACCACCTACCACGACCTCCGTAATCGATGATATACCTAATACCACAATCAAACCTAGATCATTGTGGGCTGATCAAGAGTATGATAATTTTGGTTATAATTCTAAGGCTCTAAATGCGTTATTTGGAGCAGTGACTGCTTCTGAATTTCGTAGGATTAGTACTTGCACTATTGCAAAGGATGCATGGAAAATCCTTGAAACTACTTATGAAGTGACTCCTCAAGTGAAGATTTCTAAGCTTCAAATGCTTGCTTCTCAGTTTGAAAATCTTCACATGGAAGAGGATAAAAAATTTCCTGATTTTTATATTCATCTAAATGATACAGTTAATGGTTCTTTTAATCTTGGTGAACCAATTTCAAATACAAAAATTGTTAAAAAAATCTTAAGATCTTTACCTAAAAGATTTAGATCTAAAGTTGATGCAATTGTTGAATCCAAAGATGTGGATAACTTAAATTTGGATGAATTAGTTGGTTCTTTACAGACTTATGAGTATGAAATACAAGATAGTCATGGTAGTAAAAGTGTCGCATTTAAATCTTCTAAGAATGATTCTGAATCTAGTAGTGATTCTGATCAATCTGAAGAACTTGCACTTTTTGTTAAAAATTTTTTAAAAATTCTATAAGAATAAGAAACAACCTTTTCAAAGAACCGAGAAATCAAGAAAAATTCAATTTAAAACATTTGAGAAAAAACCTCAAAAAGATTCCTCTGAAATACAATGTTTTAAATGTCGAGGATATGGACATTATGCTGCTGAATGTCTAAATCGAAAAAATGAAAAAGGTAAGTGACGCGGGACAAACGCTAAAATCCTAATATGCTATGTGGGATTAACTTTAGAATGAATTGAATAGCGGAAATATTCAAAATCAAGGAACACATAAAATTAATTCAATGAAATTAATAAAACAATTAGATTAATCCATTTTAGCGTCGCATGCGTAAAAATTTTCCGATCTAGAAAAACGGCTCCGATGAGGGAACTCAAGATTCGTTCTAGTTTAGGGCATCATTCGACAATCGCAATATCATCTCTTGACTCCTCGGGGATTTTAAATGAAATAGGGCTTCAAATAATTTTGATAAAAGGGAAAAAACTTGGGATTTTGGATTTTTATCAATGAAATTAAAGAAGGATAATACCTGACAATAACTAGAAAAAAGATAAAATAAAATGATAGATTCCAAGGCTTCACACCAAGGATTTTCCGAAGCTTCACACCACGGCTGTACGTCAGCTTCGCACCATGTCGCAAGAGAAACGATTGCTCACTCCTCAAGGTTTGAAGGATTCACTCCCTCGGTTGAAAACTCTTTACAAGCTCTTTAGGGTCATTTGCACAAAAGCATCTCTTTTCATTCAATAATAAAAAACTAACTAAAAAGTCTTTATAGGCCTCTATATATAGGCCACCAATAGTTAAAATTCGAAATAGAGTCCTAATATTAACAAAACACTAAAATAGGCAATTTATGTAATATTTAGAAAACCCCGCCACGACGCCCACGGACGTCCGTGACCTAAGGACAGTGAGGGGGTAAAATCACGGACGTCCGTCACTGTTCATCACGGACGTCCATCACTATTCATCGTGAACAGTAAATATATATATATATATATATATTTTTTTTTTATTTTTTTTTTTGTCGTTCCCCGTCATTCTCCTCCACTCAAAATGTTTCATCACCGATGAAACACGCACGTGGTACTGATCCAGTGTATTGAAACTCGTACGGTGGAACTCCTTGCAAGTCATTCGCTGACGTTTTCTGCCTCCTTTCTCTTTATTCTTTCATCTGCCTTCCTCTGTGTGATGTCCCTATCAATACTCTCCGAGTTGGAAAAACTCATCTCCAATGAGTTAGGGAATCTACGGATGTCACACTTCGAGAGCTCAATTCTTGGTTTGTCTTTCCACGTTGTGAGATACTTCTGATTCTTATCTTCATTGGCATGGAAGCTTGGAAATTCTATGACTTTCTCATTCGACCCTTTCTCATATTGCACAGGTAAGGTAAGGGATAGAAATTGGGTAAATGAGTGCGGTTGGGTCGGGTGCTCAATAAGAAATGGATCAAAGGGTAGGGTTGTAGGATCTAGAATAGGCATAAGATCCGTTACGACAACTGTCGGAAAGTTGCTCTTGTCTAGAGGAAAATTTAGACCTTCATCCTTACCCCTTTTCGAGATTGGAAATGATTCCACATGATAAGAACCATCAGGAAGTAACTTTCCTGATGGTAATTTCAGATTAACTAAATTCTATAAATTTTTAAGGTATAAAATTGTTTACTCTAGATGCTTTATTGATCGTAAATGTTTAATTGTGAATGTTTATCTACCTTCTTTCCCTATGACAAAATGGGGGAGAAATTTATCTATATAACCTGTTACACTTGATCTTTTTTCTGTTGTATTGTTTCAAGTAACATCATTTCAAAGATTTAATTATCTGAAAAGATTGTGTTTAGGTTACTACTTTTTACTTGGCAAATACGTTTAAGGGGGAGCAAATCGTGTTGTAATTTTTTTTATATTACATGATAGATTGTTGTATAGGACTTAGATGAGAGAAAATTTGATGTATTTTTTTATTAGTCCTTGTATATTAGATTTTTTCATGATTGTGACAAAGGGGGAGATTGAAAGATTTATTGTCTTAATCATGATTTAATTTAAAATATTGCTCCATAATTGCCAAGTAAAAGAGGATGATTTACGTTTTACACTATCAGACCTACGGACATCCGTGATGAACCTCACGGACGACCGTGAGTGAATCACGGACGTCCGTGAACTGACAGTATTTAAACGCAAAGTTAGTTCGGGTGGTTATCTCTTGAGCGAAAATTTTCTCTATTATCCGAAAAAGAGAGTCTGCGTTCCCTTGGTCTTTGAGATAAACTTACCCTATTCTGATTTGATGATTTTCCTAAGGATTTACTCCGTTACGATTGTAATCTAAAGGTTTAGATCGGTATCACGTGACTCGAGATTTGAAGCGAAAGAAGTTTACTATGAATTGGATGATCGTGGGATGCGATTGTTGGTAGTGAAAAGAGCAATAGGGCATATCATTCTGAAAGCACTGTAAGGTTTAATTTTCATAGTGAATTACTTATTTTGGATCTAAAATAGATCCCGTGGTTTTTACCTGTGATAGGGTTTTCCACGTAAAAAATCTTGTGTGTTACTTGTGTGGATGTGATTAGTTTTATAAATTGTTTATATTCTTTATATATATATAGATCGATAATTATTCCCAAATTACAAGGACCATTTTTGGGGACCTGTGACAAATGGAATCCAAAACTGGCCGTCTGATGGTAATATCATGGTCTCAAGATCCATTGTGTGTCCCAGTGACAAACGATCTCCATCATCTGATTTCATGCCCTCAATGGGTTTCAAGGGGTTACCGACGTTGGCGCTTTCAGAAAAACCTTGGCACGAATAGACGTACCCTAGAAATAATATCAGTTTATAGATTAGGAAATTGGAAGATGGCAAAAGATAATGATATAAACCTTGTCAGAGTATCTTGATATTTGACTTTCAACATCTACCCAGTGCCATGTAACACCTGAATTTGTCTGCTGCTCCAGGGCAGTAGGGCGTCCATACTTGATTTGAGGAGGGTCTTTGGGACTGCTCGACACTTCAAATCGAAGGAACAGAAAAGTCAAAATTCAAAGTTTTTCCTTTAATTTGACGGCCTTACTATGGAAATCTGTATTATATATATACCAGCGAGAATGTTGTCCCCATCGACTGCAAGAACATTCCATGAGTAAAAAGAATCGATCGGGGAGATACGTGAAATTCTACAACTGTATGGAAAATATATAGTTGTTTAAGTTTCAAATATATAGACGGGATTAACAAGGCTGCTATCTTAGGTGCTATAGTGACACATAGAACAGTTGAAGTTACCTCAACACATTAATAGAAAGAATTACTTGAATGCTACCCCAGATGGAGGACACGATCATCGTACACCCATCAGAAAACCATGGTTGATTGAGGAAGTTTGAACAATATAGCCCCGGGAAGCAACCATCTTCAGCACACATAACAACAGAGACCTACAAAAAGTTTCCATGACAAGGGTACCTTTATATGTAAGATAATTATAAATAACGGTAGCATCTGTGGTGATGAATCTTTAAAAAAAAAAAATCGAGAAATTGAATTTGGGAATTGGGAAATATCAAATATTTTGTAATAAAGATGTTTTGTATCCTTTTCATTTGAGTATTTCTTGAAGCAATAATAAGTAAAAATCAACATCCCCAAAACAATGGCAGGATATTGCTAGCAGCCCAAGAACCCCAAGCAGTATTTCTCTTCCAAAAAGGCTCAGAAAATGGCTCCAAATACTAGAACTAAAAATATCAACATATGTAATAATGCTTCGTATTTTCAGAAAATCCGATGTATGCTCTGCCCATCACCCAAAACTTCTTATCAGAGGGCATATATTCATCCGTATATGTGTTTTACAAGTGAACTTTTCTTATCCTACCAGTACCAATAACAACCACCATTTCCTCCAGACAACTATATTACTATTGTACTATTTGTAGTTTCTATCATTTTCCTGATCTAAATTTTCTATGTTTCTATCAACACAATGAATAAATAAGTTTATTTCTATATTTTATAAATACAATACAGATATTAAACTCTTCAAAGTTATTTTATAGAATAACTTTGGAGGTACTCCTGGATTCTTTAGAAAGGAGGAAGAAAATATTACATAATGAAATCCTCCTTTCGTAGGATGAGATACACCCTCTTTGGTTAGAGAGTTTCATCATCCTTTCATACGATGAGATACACCCTCTTTGGTTAGAGAGACAACCAATTCAGTAGTCAATCTCCCAAATCGGTGAAAGGAAAATCTCGCAAATAGGTAAAAGGAAACAGTGAAGAAATTCTAGATTCTCCCACAAAAGTATACGGAGATGAGGACTTTCTCCTTTTATGTATGTGGCAGCACATAAGTAACACTAAATGTTTCTATAGCTAAGAGTAAAGAATGACAAAACAATAGAAAATTTACAGCATATTATAATCAACAAACAAATTGTTAACTCCTGTCACTTCAGTCATGTTAGTGACCAAAAATGGAGAAACCATAACTTGCTTGTGAACAAATGAAAGTGGTCCCTAGATAGAGCTCTCGTAAAGATGTCTGCTACATCATCATTGGACAGTGTGAACATCGCCCTTTCAGTCAAAATATCACAACCAATGGAAAGGATCAACTCTCTCTCTCTCTCTCTATATATATATATATATATAGAGAGAGAGAGAGAGAGAGAGAGAGAAAGAAAGAAAGAAATGGGGAAATGCATCCGGATGAACCCTTGGAGGGCTGCACCAAGATGCCAATACACATGCCACATGGCATGATCAACCCAAAATAACACCTGTTTTGGGTTGATCAGCCATGTGGCATGTGATTTAAAAATATATATATATATATATATATATATATATATATATACATTTTTTTAACAAATTTGGTGTATTTGATTTTATCGACCTTTGACCACATTTTTAACGGAGGATATGCATCGGATAGAGCCCAAATATTTTGGGTGACACCTTATTGATGTTATCCAAGTTGTCGTAGTACTCGATCCTCATGGTTGGTGCAACTTGGTGTGCAGATGATCTGGGTGCAGCCCTCAAGGCTACATCTGACTTCATAGTCTGGGGCCTCATATATATATATATATATATATATATATATATATATATATATATATATATATAGGTTAATCTAGCATACAATGCTTCAATGAGGCATTAGCACCAGCCACAAATTTAGTGGATAGTGCATGCCCTTTATCATGGATTCTTTTTCATTTTTACGCAAATTCTTTTGTCATAATATGAAAAGAGTAAGGGCATTTACGTGCATTCACACAATGACAATCTAGTAAATAAATAAGTATAAGATACTATTGAGGTGGATGTGCACTTGGTGAGAGAAAAAGTATGAGATAAGACATCGGAACTCGTTGATGTTGCTTCTTCTCAACAACTTGCAGATATCCTCACAAGGCTAGTTGGTCTTATGCATCTTCAGGATATTTCTATCAAGCTGGGCATGCATGATATTCATGCTCCAGATTGAGGGGAAGTGTTGGTGTGTGAATTTATATGTGCATGTATTGTCATACCATCATAGTCACAAAGTCGGGAGTCGGCAATAAATCGGCAAGGGTCTTAGTCGGGGAAAAATCGGTCAAAGTCGAAAATAATCGGGAAAAATAAAAAAATTATTTATTAAATATATCATAATATATTCAAGCTAAAAATAATAATTATAATCCTTACTACTATTATAAAAGCACCAATATTTCTGTCAATTTTGTGTTTCCACACTTTAGGAACAAAATACCCTTCTTAACCAACCCAATCTGTCCCTATATACTCCTAAGCCGTGACAATAAAATTAAAATGGGTACCATTATTTACCTTCCATAAAACTGTGACCTCATCCCACATCCTTCAGTCCGAATGTATTGATCGCTTTGAATCATACGATGGAGATTGTATTTCGCCTAAATCTCCTATATTGTTGATCTTGACATCCTAGTTGAATCATCAAACGGTAAAAATTTTATTTCACTTGGCACACAACCCAAAAAGTGACTAAATCATATGGCCTACATCACTCTCAAACATGATTTTAGATCATTTTTTAGATGTGTGCCATGTAAAATAAAAAATCGACGGTCTAATGATACTCTCATGATCCCAAGATTATTTGGGTTAAAGATGGGGATAAACAATGATCTACATCTTTTGATTCAAAGCGGTCATTTCATACCTACTAGAGGATATAGGTGAGGTCACAATTTTAAGGGGTGTAAATAATGGTACTCAAATAGAATCCATTTTCCAATGAGAATACGTAAATAATGGTACCCAAATAAGATCTCTTTCCTTCCTTATTTTTAGCACCTTCAAAGAAAGCCACAAAGTTGAGAGAATTAACAATTTTGCCATAAAAGTTCTCTTTCCTTCCTTATATTTAGCACCTTCAAAGGAACCCACAAATTTAAGAGAATTAACAATTTTGCTATATAATATTTGACTTGCTTTGATATCAAGTTCCCTTATGTGGAAGATTGGGCAGAAAAACGATCTCCATCAACCAATACAAATAGTCGATGGTTTTTTGGCATAGGTGCCCTGATGGGGACATCAGATTCAAGCAACCGCCAATAATGTTCTGAAGGCAGAAGAAGAGAATCAGAGGCGAGGGAAAGAAAAACAACTCAAATTCGGAAGACTGAATATTGCTCAGTCGATCGATCAACTTTCTGCTTCGATCGATTGAGGATGGATAGCAGCTACACATTCTGAAGCAAAATTACGTGTCAATCGATCGATCGACACCCACCTTCGATTGATCGATTATAGTTAAGAATAATATGGCTTTCGGATAAAGTATATATTTATATACTCGATGGATCGACCCCCATGCCTTGATGGTCGACCCCAGGCCTCGATGGATCCACCACAGGCCTTTTAGAGTTTTAGTAGTATTAGGAGTCTTCTAATTTCGTATTAGTGTTTTGGTTAGCCTATTTAAAGGCTTGTAAACACTTTTATTATTAGTTTTTGGTTAATGAAAATTGTTTATGCAAAATTGAGAGTTTTAAACTTTCGTGATGGTGTGATTCTCTCAAAACGGAGAGTGATTCTTCGATTCCTGCTTGCGGTTTGGTGCAAGGCCAACTCTTCTTCCATCTCTATCTTATTTAGATCTACGGTTTGCGTAAGTAGCGTAACTCTATTTATTTTATTTTCATTAAATCCCAGATCTAGCCTATTTATTCCTTAAAATCAAAAATCAAATTACCCGTTCTTCATTAAATCATTATTAGCCTTTTATTTTTGTACGGTATCAAGGGAACCGGCTTGCAAGTTCGTTCGACGCCCTAAAACTATCAGAGATCTAGTCGTTCATAAGAACCCTAGTCTTTTAGATCCGCGATAGGGAACGTACACGATAGTAACGCTATTTTGGGCCAACATTAATCATCTAATTAAATTTCTAGAATTTTCTGTGGTAATTTGTTATGAGAAATTGTTATTTTTAATTGATTATATTAATTTTAATCCTAATCTTAGCCCTAGCATTGCATTTAGCAAGTTCTTGCATCATGCCCTCTAAGATTTCGCGGATGTTAAGCTACCCAAATAATAATTTACTGGAAAGTTGAAACCCTTTGAGTCACGAATAATGTACCCCTATCAAATTTTCTCATCCTACCTAATCGATTTTTGGCTTTTCCTACCTAAAATCAAAATCAGACTGAACTAGAATTGATTCGGTTTGAATTGATTTTCGGGTCAAATGTGGCTGGTTCAATTAGTTTGGTTTTCAGGTCGGGTTTGGATTTCGGTTCAAAACTTGCACCCATACGTATGGTTGCTCGTAGGACTTAGGCGAGTGCTTAACTATATTTGACTTGGACAAGCATATGATACTTCTACGTAGGGATCTCAATAGATAGGGTAGATTTGATACACAACCTGCTCAAGACGGCTTTTTTATTAGGCTAGGCACTAAACTGTCCTATTGGGCTAAGTTAGGCATGAAGTGTCAGACACAATCTGGAGGTATAGTTGGGTCGAGTTAAGGAAAAATTTGGTCGACTAAGCTCGAGTTACACGATATCCATAAATTGACTGTCTGATGGTACACCATTGATCTCAAGCTCCATTATGTGAAAGATTGAAAAGAAAATCGATCTCCATCATCTGGTTCACATCAGTCAATGATTTTTCGAATGTAACTTAGAGATCTAGTTGGTATAATTAGAGCTATCCTTTAAAGGAAAGACTTGGTATTTGGAAGACTTAGGCTAAGTGGAAACTTCATCTTAGTTGGTATAATTAGAGCTATCCTTTAAAGGAGAGACTTGGTATTTGGAAGACTTAGGCCAAGTGGAAACTTCATCTTAGCCATCAGAATTGAAGGTCATGATCTAAAGATGTATAATGCAAAAGATTGGTATAAAATAAAATCTCAATTATATGATTCAAAGCAGTCAAATATGGATGAGATGATGGCCATTTATCGTGTTAAGTCATATGATAGAGATCGAAAATCCTTAGAATGAAATTTAAATCAGACGAATTCGATGGTGTCTCCACATTTATATTAACATGTGCAACGCATGTGCACTTTTACTAGTGAACAAAAAAGTACAAAATAGGCAAAAAAAAGAAGAGCAGTGAGCTTTGAGACGTGCCGGCAGCAGAGAGGGCGAAAGCCCTAAAGGATTTTTTCCACTTTAAGTGAAATAAAAAATAAAAAAAAATTGGATAACATGAAAAAATCGCTGATTAATCGTCGAGTCGCCGACTCGGCCGATTAATCTGCGATGTAATGGATATCCTCTCATAAGTCATAAAGCTTGTTACCCTAATTCTTCCTCTCCTTCTCTAAACCTTCATAAATCCCAACCCTAAAATCATTTAGTAAACCCTAATACCATCACCTATAACTGTCATTCATTAACCTGAATCCGTTTTACTTCTCTTGCATCAAAAGCTTGTAAGGCTGTTAAACTCAAATCAATCATAAAGATCAAACGCAAGAGTGGTGCGAGTATGGTCAATGCAAAATATCAGACCATCAAATTCATGTAGCAAACCATCAATATTCTTCAGAAACTAGAAACCTCACTTTTGGACGATGGATGTTGAAGGAAATGAACAAGAACCCTATTCTTCAGTTATAATTTTCTCAAAATCTCCACATTACAAATTTGCTTGTTTGCTATGATCTCAGATACTACTGCATGGTGCACATGCACATGCACATGAATCCAATATATAAATATAAAGAAATGCATGCATTTGTTGAATATTTAATGCAAATATGCAATCAACATAAAAAATGCATCACAAACACATGGATCATCATTTTCTAAAGACATCAATAGGTCATCTTATCATACACTTGAATTTTAGAGCAAACATAAAGAAGAGGTTACCACGTCAACAATTTTCATAGAGGGGCATTGTTTTCCATCACCAGCCCAATCCATTCTATGAAGTGAATTTGTGGCCCAATGTGCTCCACTATCCACCGCACTTTTTGCAGACAAAAAAATAAGGAACTTTCCATCTGGACTGTAAACACAATTATTCTAACCAAATTAGCAATATCATTGCAATTTGTTTCGGTGATTTAAAATATATGGTATTTATTAAATGGATCGAATAAAATATACATTTTCTTAGGTTGGTAATGCCCATTCAACAATAGCAACAACCAAAGTGAAAAATACGGGTACGGGTTTAATACGGTGAGCGAGAAAGTCGGAAAAAAATTGGCAAAATATGGCAAATAAACGGGAAAAAATCAAAAGGTAAAAAACTGTAAAATACTGACGACAAAAAACACCGGAATAGTCGGTAAAAACTGGTAAGAAAACGAGATAATATTAAAAAAAAATTTAAAAGTTTTAAAACAGTTTCTAACAATATGTTAAAATACAGGAAAAAAATGTTTAATACGAGAAAACCGCATTAATACGTGAAATATGCGTATTATACGAAAATATGCATTTTATTAAAATATATGGGTATTATATGTGCTTAGTACGTTGTGGCAAACAAAGCCAAATTATACACGTATTTTTCAAAAAATTGTCATATTTTGTTACAATGGACACAACAGAAAAGTGGCATTATAATAGATGGACATTTGCTTTACATTATCAAGAAAAAATCGTTAGAAAATGAAAGATGCATATTCCAAATTAAAACCTTCTAATGAGCAAGTAGCAAAACATACAATAAATTTTCACTTTAAAAAACATATTTACAGGAAAGCATCAAACTAATGATATAAAAAACAGGACTAAAAGCAAATTAGTTCTATAAAAAAGGCCAATGTCAACATCACTAGATGTTATTACATTGGGGCACAACAGAGGACAAAAAATCTAAAATCAAGTCATTGCCTCTCTTTTAGCACTAACCTTAAATCATCTAAATGAAAACTAACCTATGTCAACAACTCTTATCTAGTCACAAAGAGCATTCAAACTATGTTCGTGATGTAATACCAAGAGGAGAGGATCCAAGGGAAGGAAGAAATCTGAAATTTAATGTAATAACCTGAATTTTTAAAACATGATTAATGGATGAAAATGGGGCTTTCCTTTCCTAATTTAAAGTTTTAAACCAGTTTAAATTTTTTTTGGGTATTTTCCTGGTTATTTTGGTATAAAATTATTCTTAGGGGCAGTTTGATAATTTTGATAAAGGGAAAGTGTAAAATGGTAATTTTCCTCAAGGGCAGTTTTGGTATTTCAAATAAATGGAATGTGTGTAACCATTAATGTGCATCTAGTAAATGGTGTGCTTGAGGAAAGTGGTGTATAGTGTGTGCAGCTAGTCAAATATATATATATATATGTGTGTGTGTGTGTGTGTGTGTGTGCAAGTATTAATTAGATGGGGTGCATCTGGTATGGGGTGTGCATGAGAAGAGTGGTGTGTGAAAAGTATTGTGGAACATGTGTGCCATGTGTAAGTGGTGGAAACATGTGTAGCATGCATGTAATGCAAGTGTGGTATTTGTAAGTGAACAAAGATATGAAAATTAGTGAGTTACAAGTGTAGCATGCATGCAACAAATGGGTGGCATGGGTAAAGTGGTGGAAATGTGGGAGTAATGGTGCATGCATATAAGGCATGTGTGACATGTGTTTTAAGTGTGAAAAGGTGGGGGGATAGCTATAAATAGGGGAGAGAGAAAGAGAACCCTAGTGAGAAAAAGGAGAAACTAGGAGAGAGAGAAAGAGAAACCTAGTGAAATAAGGAGAAAATAGGAGAGAGAACTAGAGAGAGAAATTAAGAAATAAAGAGGAAGGAGGAAGAAGGGTACCTCCTACCATCCTCCAGCCCCAGATCTGAGTACCTTTAGGCAAGTTCTCCTCCATGATTCTTTGTTTATTTAATTAGTTTCAAAAGATGATTTCTACCCTAAAAACATGATTCTTATATCATCCTTTTTAACCATAAATATTCTCTAAGCAAGTTCTTGCTTAAATTTTGAAGACCATCATGGCTGCCATACAAAATTTGAATCTAAACCTGTTTTTGTTACAACACTAGTATCATAGTGACGAATCCAAACTACATCGGGTTAAAGCAAAAAGTAAACTGTGGAACAAAGAAGTGTACGGTTTGGTTCAGGTCAAAAAAGAGGCTCTGTTATTGCGGCTGAAGGAATTGGAAATTTTGGAGGAACTAAGAAACCTAACGGTGGAAAAAAATAGAGTTTAAGAGTGCATGCATGGCTGAAGAGGTAAGCTGGAAGCAAAAAGCCAAGGTTAGATGGCTCAAAGAGGGAGATGCCAACACCAAGTATTTTCATGCAGTCGCCAACGCTCGGAACAAAGCAAACTACTTGGGCAACATTGTAGTTGGTGGGGTGACTTACTCGAAGGAGGAGCAGATCTGGGAGAACATAGTTGCGTTCTATCAGGATATGTACAAGGATGATGGTTTGCCTCGGCCCCAATTGGATGGGATATCATTTCGTTCTATCGCAGAGGAGGATCGGCTGAGTTTGGAACAGCAGTTCAGTGAAGAAGAGGTGTGGAGGGTAGTTAGGTTTGGAGCCAAAAATAAAGCACCAGGACCCGACGGTTTCACCATGGAATTCTTCATATTTTTTTGGGCAACCATAAAGGCGGACCTGATGGAGGTTATGCACGAGTTTCACGCATCTGGCTTCATTAGGCGAAGCCTAAATTCTACGTTCATCACCCTCATTCCCAAGAGAGATGGGGTTGATGATATTTCCGACTTCCGACCGATATGCCTCACAAATTGTCTCTACAAGATTATAGCCAAAGTCTTAGCCAATAGACTCAGACCGGTTATGGGTATGATAATTTCAGACAATCAGAGAACTTTCGTGGACAACTAGTGGATCTGGTTGTGGTGGCTCAAAAGACCATCCACTCGGCGCAGCACAATCGCCAACCTACTGCTCTATGGAAATAGATATGGAGAAGGCGTACGATCAGATCAGTTGGGACTGCTTAGATTATATGATCGACAGGTTGGGGTTTAGAACAACCTGGAGTAGATGGATGAGGGGGTGTTACTCTTCGGCTTGGTTCTCGGTCTTGATCAATGGCACTCCTGCAGGATACTTTCAGAGTTCCAGAGGTCCCCACCAGGGGGATCCACTATCCCCTTTCCTATTCAATATGGTGGGGAAGCATTATCAAGGCTTGTATCGCGAGCCAGGCAAATGAACCTCATAACTGGTATTAAGGTGGGAGATCAAGGGACACACATTTCGCATCCGGATGACACCATTATATTTGGGAAGGCTGACGTTCCGGAGTTCAGAGCCTTGGCTGATGTACTTTCAGTATATGAGGTTGTCTGGGGACAAAGCATCAATTTCTCCAAGTCGGCTATCACAGGCATTGGTACAGATGATCGATTGATGGCAGATCTGGCGCAGACGGTGGACTATACAATTGAAAAGTTCCCAATTAAGTACTTGGGGCTTCCCCTCGGCCTCAAGCAACCTACAACTAGAGATTGGGAACCAGTAGTGCAAAGGTTCGAGCAACAATTGTCATCAAGGAAAGGGAAGCTGCTCAGTAGTAGAGGACGGCTTGTTCTTGTCAAAGTAGTTTTATCGTCGTTGACATCTTCTACATGTCAATGTTCAAGTGCCCGATGGGAGTTATCAACCGCCTAGAGCAAATTCAAAGGAAATTTCTGAGGGAGGGATCGGGTATGGATAAACGATATCACCTAGTTAACTGGGACACTTGTCAGCTACCCGTCGGATGTGGTGGACTGGGAATTCGCAACTTGAGGGGGACCAATATCGCTCTACTTGGAAAGTGGTTCTAGAGAGCAGGGAGGGTGGAGGAAAGGGACAGCTTATGGCGTCTGGTGCTGCTCGAGAAGTACAGGCATTTAATGGGTAATTGGGGTACCAGTATTACGGTTCACAGAAGAACCTCCACTTGGTGGAAAAGCATATGCAGCACATGGGATCTCTTCGCCAGAGGGCTGCGGTACCCGCATCCGCTTCTAGGAGGATACATGGGTGGATGTGGGTCCCCTTAGATACTCTTTCCCGGATATCTATGCCATATTTGTGAATCCTCTTGGAAGGATTATGGAGTTTGATTCTAAAACTGAGGGTAGACTGTCAAATGTTAGCATAAAGTTTGTAAATTAATTAAATCTCTTTATGGTTTAAAACAAACTCCTAAGCAATGGCATGAAAATTTTGGAAGTGTTATTGTTTCTAACGGTTTAAAAATTAATGAATCCGATAAATGTGCTTATAGTAAATTTTCTACAAATAAGGGAGTTATCATATGTTTATATGTAGATGATATGCTTATATTTGGTACTGATTTAGATAATATAATGAATGTTAAATATTTTCTCTCTTCCAATTTGATATGAAAGATATGGGTAATGCCGATGTTATATTAGGGGAATAAAAATAATAAGAAATGATAATGATCTTACTTTAACCCAGTCTCATTACATAGAGAAAATTCTCAAGAACTATAATCATTTAGATGGTAAACCTGCATCTACACAATATGATCCTAGCATCAAACTTGTTTATAATAAAGGTATATCTATAAATCAGTTAGAATATGCTAGAGTAATCGGTAGTTTGATGTATGCAATGCACTATACTAAACCTAACTTAGCATATGCAGTTGGAAAATTGAGTAGCTATACTAGTAATCCATGTCATGATCATTGGAATGTTATATCTGTGTATATAAATATTTAAAAGAAACTGTAAATTATGGATTACATTATTCTGGTTTTCCTAATGTTTTAGAAGGATATAGTGATGCAAGTTGGAATTCAGATTCAGAAGAATCCAAGGCAATGAGTGGATGGGTATTCACTCTTGGTGGTGTTGCGATCTCATGGGGATCTAAAAAGCAAACATGTATTACTCATTCCACAATGGAATTTGCGTTTATTGCCTTAACTACATGTGGGAAAGAGGCAGAATGGCTTCGAAATTTACTCTTGGAAATCCCTATGTGGCCAAAGCCTATGTCACCTATTACAATAAATTGTGATAGTAAGGTTATAAGAGCAAAAGCCTACAATAAAATTTATAATGGAAAGAATAGGCATATTGGTCTACGACACCATTATGTTAGAGAATTACTCAAGGATAGAGTAATTGGGATAGACTCAATTCGGACATATAATAATTTGGCTGATCCGTTTACCAAAGGACTTTCTAGAGAATTGGTAAAGAAAGCATCTATCAGGATAGGACTAAAACCATAAAATTGATCACCTATGTCAGAAATCCAACAAATCCTTAAGTTCAATGGAAGAGTACGACATGAGAGTGATGATTAAAAGCACTTTATTTTAGTTAAAATGTTCATCCCAAGACAGGTGTCAAGTGTTTGGAATCTGTAATGAAAAGGAGAAGGATGAGAACTTACTCTTAATAAGCCTGTAACATTTTATGTTGATATGCTTGATTATAGAAACACATCCGACAGACTTACCTATGTGAAAGTGGAGGTGCGGTCACTTCCTATGAGCTTATGGTTTTCTCAAAAAGTATTCATGAAACCAGGATATAAGCACAAAGCCATAATAGTGCTAGCTTTATAGAAAACTCAATCTTAAGAAAATATGTGTGCTATTTATCCGGTCTTGTCACATAGGGTTCTCAGATCAAGACCATGGCCTCTGTGCACCCTGATAAGACTTTGATAAATTTGCACTAAGTGAAAGTTCAAACCCAAAAGGTACCTTTTATGATATGCACATATTTTCGGTACCAATATCTTTATTTTATTTGAAAATTGCGAGGGATTTTTATATTTATTTATTATATAATAAACATTTTAATTAATTTTAAGAAAAATAAAACTCTCTTTCATTTCTTAGTTTTATGGGTTGGTTTTTTAGGCAATAGATGTTCTCAAATTTTGCATGCAAATAAATAGTCCCACATTGGTAAATGTTAAAATGGTTCATGCTATATATAGAACCTCACCTTCTATTATTGTTTGACAATAAGAGAAGATTGTGCCTAGCGGCGAGCCGCCACGTTCGCGCAAGCGTGCGTGTGTGTGACGATTGGCGTTTACGTGCATTGGCGCTCTTGGCGCGCACGCACTTTGCACCTCACACGTGTACATCGTCGCAAGGAGAGGTTTGACTTTTTGACCACGTAGATCCAACAGTGAGATTATTCATGGGTCGGGTCGGACATAATGGGCCACTAATCAGTGGGTCAATTCCATTATATTGGGCCAAACGGATTAGTCAAATATTGACCGTTGGACATAACTGTTTCATAACTGTTCATAAAGGTGTGCAACTGTTCGAATTTGAATTCGAAAAAGTGCAACCTTTCATACAACCGTTGGATGAAGCGGTTGAGATCTTTAAAAGATCTAAGCCGTTCAAAATATGACTGTTGGTCCAACAGTCATATTGAAAAGTCTATATAAGGAGACCTTAGGACACAGATTTACACACTCTGAAATCCATCGAATTCCTTACATATAGATTTGAGAAATCTCTTGCTTTCTCCTTTTAGTCGGTACTTCATCGGATTGAGTTTTCTGGGGCGATCATCTACTGTTGCAAAGTAACGAATCGCATCCAAGAGATTGGGCTCGTTGTATCCTGGAAATGTCTCGCTGAACCCTTTTGCAAACTTGAGGATTTACTCGAGTAGGGAGCGAATAGCGTTCTAAAGATAGCGATAACGTGCCTCGAGTCCAATTTCTCTTGCCCTATTTATCATTTTCGGATTTATGTTCCTAATTTTTTCTAACAATTTTAAAACGCTATCTGTATTATCATGGCTTCAAATATGAAAGTGATGACTCACGACTTCGTCAAATTGGAGCGATTCGACGGCAACAACTTCAGAAGATGACAACAAAAGATACATTTCGTGTTGACGACTTTAAAAGTTGCTTATGTCCTAACCACTCCAAAACCCGCAGAGCCTAAAGACTCTGATGAAGAATCTCTTGCCAATATTCACAATCGTCAGAAATGGGAGCAAGATGATTATATCTGTAATGGACACATTCTCAATATGCTAGCAAATTCACTCTTCGATGTGTACCAAAGCAAGCCGTCTGTAATGAAACTTTGGAAGACGCTGGAGACAAAATACAAAACAGAAGATGCCAGTACAAAAAGCTTCATTGTAAGTCAGTATTTAGATTACAAAATGATTGATACTAAACCGATTCTCGATCAAGTTCATGAGATTCAGTATATTATCGGCCAAATTAATCAAGAGGGCATAAAAATGGATCTCATCTTTCACAATCATGCAATTATCCACAAATTGTCTGCCTCATAGAAGGACTGCAGAAATACTCTCAAACATAAAAAAAAAGAACTTTCGTTTGAAGAGTTGTGCCACCATCTTCGAGTCGAAGACGAGCTTCGTGTTTCGCGACAAGAAAGACGAGCAATCTCAATTAACTTTAAGGGCTCATATGGTGGAAGTTGGCACGTCCAAATAGCATGGAAAGCGGAAAGGCAACTTCAATTCTGATAAGGCTAATAAGAAAAATAAGAGCCAAAGTCATCAGGGCCAGAAGAAAAAAGGACAGTTGCTATCACTGGGGTAAACTCGGTCACTTCAAGAAGGATTGCAGACTTCTGAAAAGGGAGAAAGAATCTCAAGCGAATGTGACTAAAGAAAAGTTCGTAGCCATGATTTCCGAAAGCAATATGATTGAAAGCGAAAAAGACTAGTGGATCGATTCTGGTGCCACTAGGCATGTTTCTAACTGCAGATCTTTTTTCGCCAACTATGTGGAGGACACGAACGGACAAGAGCTCTTCATGAGGAACGCTTCAACTGCAAAGGTCAAGGGTTCAAGGAAAATCAATCTCAAATTGACCTCTGATAAGACTCTTACTTTGACCGATATACTGTATGTTCCTAAGATTCGTAAGAATTTGATTTCGACCAGTTTACTCAATAAACATGGTTTCAAGTTAGTGTTTGAATCAGATAAAGTTGTAATCACTAAGGGTGGTGTATCTGTGGGGAAAGGATATGTCTATAATGGGATGTTCAAATTGAATGTAATCAATGAAATGCCTTCTTCCATTTATATTGTTGATTCTCTTTCATTATGGCATGATAGATTAGGGCATGTGAATGTTAGTCGATTTAATTCTATGATAGAATTAGGATTAATTCCTAGATGCAAGAAAAATATTCATGAAAAATGTAGAATTTGTGTTCAAACTAAAATCACTAGAAAACCTTTCAATAAGGTAGAAAGAAAATCTCAGATTTTAGAACTCATTCATACTGATATTTGTTATTTAAATAGTATTTTAACTAGAGGAGGAAAAAGATATTTTATAACATTTATTGATGACTATTCTAAATATACTTATGTTTATTTGCTAAAACATAAAGATGAAGCTTTAGGAAAATTTAAAGCTTATAAAGAAGTTGAAAACCAGTTAAATTTTAAAATTAAAACTTTCAAATCTGATAGAGGAGAATACACTTTAAATGATTTTAGTGAATTTTGTGAAAATGTGGGCGTCATACATCTTACGACTACACCTTGCTCTCCTATACAAAATGGTACAGTAGAAAGAAAAAATTAAACTTTAATAGAAATGGTAAATGCTATGCTTTTAAATTCTGGTTTAAATTTAAATTTATGAGGTGAAGCACTTCTCACTGCTTGTCATCTTTTAAATAGAGTGCCACAAGAGAGTTCTAGTATAACTCCCTATGAGTTATGGAAGAAAAGTAAACCAAATCTTAAATACCTCAAAGTGTGGGGGTGTCGAGCACTGGTTAGATCTTAAAAGACCCAAGTTAGGTAATAGAATCATTGAATGCGTCTTTATTGGATACTCATTAACCAGTAAAGCCTACAAATTTTTGGTAACTAAATCTAAGGGTGCAATTGATCAAAACAATATAATTGAATCTAGAGATGCTGAATTTTATGAACATTATTTTTCTTCTATTCCTAGAATTAATGAAAATTTTGATAAAGAAAAATTAATTATAAATTCTGACAATATAGAAGATACGGATCTTAGAAGAAGTAAAAGAGTGCGAAAAAAAAAATCTTTTGGTTCAGATTTTTACATGTTTGCAGTAGAGTGAACAAGATCAGAACAAGTAAAGCAAACCATGTTTTCTTTTCATATCGAAAATTATCCTTTAACATTTAATGAGGCTATGAAATCACAAGATGCTGCTTTTTGGAATGAAGCAATAAAGGATGAAATAAAATCTATAATGAGTAATAAAACATGGAAACTAGTTGATCTCCCTGAAGGATCTAAACCTATAGGTTGTAAATGGATTTTCAAACGAAAACTAAAAGCTGATGGAACTATAGATAAGTTTAAGGCCCGACTGATGGCAAAAGGATTTAGACAAAAAGAAGGTAATGACTTTTTTTATACCTATGCGCCGGTCGCTAGAATTTTGACTATTAGGATCTTAATAGCACTTGCTTCTATTTATCATCTACAAATTCATCAAATGGATGTAAAAATCGCATTCTTAAATGGTGAATTAGAAGAAGTTTATATGGAACAACCTGAAGGTTTTGTAATGACAGGACAGGAGCACAAAGTTTGTAAATTAACCAAATCTCTTTATGGTTTAAACAAGCTCCTAAACAATGGCATAAAAAATTTGAAAGTGCTATTGTTTCTAACGGTTTCAAAATTAATGAATCTGATAAATATGTTTATAGTAAATTTTCTGCAAATAAGAGAGTTATCATATGTTTATATGTAGATGATATGCTTATATTTGGTACTGATTTAGACAGTATAATGGATGTTAAATTTTTTCTCTCTTCCAATTTTGATTTGAAAGATATGGGTAATGTCGATGTTATATTAGGAATCAAGTCTCTCTTCCAATTTTTTCTCTCTTCCGCATGAGTTGATATTACGTTGGTACAACTACCGCTATCCACGATGACCGTACAAGTCTTCTCACCAAATCTGGCATAGGTGTGGAAGATGTTCTCCCTATGCCAGTCATCCTTTTCATCCCGTTGAGGCTGTGCAAGGGCACACCTCACAACTAAAGCATGACCAATAGCATCACCTTCCTCATCGCTGGGTGTGCTAACCAGTTCAAATACTTCTTCAACCACTACCTCACCATCATCCTCCTCTCCCTCGATGAAGAGAGTCCTTTGGGGTTCTTTTGTTGGGCATTGGGCGGCAAAGTGTCCCATCCAGAACATTTATAGCACTTTACTTGAGAATTAACCCTTGAGGATTCTCCGACTATACCTTTTCCTTTTTCAAACCTAGAATTGGTAGGGGCAGGTTGTGTAGGTTTGGGAGGAGGATTAAATTATCCCTCACCGGATCATTGACCGCTATATTGTGGCTCGGTCCTCTTCACCACTGTAGTTTTCGAGTACCGTTTAAGATCTTGCACAACAGCATAGCATCTTTCAAGAGTTTCTACTGGGTGAGAAATCAACTCTTTTTGCAAATCCAGTCGCAATCCCGTGCGGAATCTAGAAAGAGTGATTTCAGGGTCTTCTGATACTTTTACCCTCATCATGAGCTCTTCAAATTTGGCAATGTAATCGGTCACGAGCATACCACCTTGGCGTAAATTTTGCCACTGGTCGAGGAGGCGTTGGTGGTATGATAAAGGAACATACTTCTCAGTAAGTCGTTCCTTCATGTCGTCCCAACGAATAATGGGAGGACAACCAGCGTTCACCCTAATGCGTTCAACATTGAGCCAGAAAAGTCGAGCTTGACTAACCAACTTCATTTTAGCGAGTCTAACGCAACGATCGTCATTCATGGAATACCAATCAAAGTGTTGATCCATTGCAGAAAGCCAATCGAGGAAGACGGTAGGGTCCATTCTTCCATCGAAAGTCGGAATCTCAACTTGGACGTTCTTAAGGAGTTGAACTTCGGGGTCATAGTCATCTCTACGATAATCCCTACGGTTCCGGTTGTCTTGGCGACCATTACGTTCAAAGTGTGGACACTCACGCTCTTGGTGTTGATTTTCCAGCCCACCCATCGCTTCCAGTTGGTTGATTCGATCACGTAATCTATCATTACCAGCTCCTAGTGATGTTTGGGCTTGCTCAATGGTACTCAGACCTGCACTAATCGCACCCAACTCTTCTCGCATACCGTTAAGGGCATTGAGAATCGCACTCGAGTCCATGGTGATCACAAGTTCTATTAGGGTTCTAATATGGAATGTAATATGGACTCACAAAAACAATGCAATAAAATAAATATGAGAAGCAGAGATGCCCTAACCTAGAAAACCTAGGGCTCTGATACCAAAACTGACGCGGGACAACGACCCTAAAATGCGGAATATGATTTAATGAAGATTTTGCCAAAATTAAGTAAATTAATTCAAGTTTAATCGCAAAATTATCTTTGATACCTTAGGGTTTGCAGAATTCTGATGGGTAGATCACACGAGATTCAGATAGGGTCCAGTCCGATGTGCAAGTACTTTAGAGTCAAGGCGAGATTGGCCTAGAGATAGTACTCTAGCTTTTCTAGGATTAGGCGCTCGTCTTCGGTCCGATGTAGATTCGTGGATTCCAAATTAGGTTGTGAAAGGGATTTACGGTTTGTAAAGGCCTATGGCTTTAGATCGGTTTATGATTTTGGAAAAGGTATTGGCTTTGTGTGGTTTAGGGTTTCAAAAGGGTTTAGGGTTTTGGGGATCACAAGGAAGAAATTAGGTTATGGTTTAGAGAAGCACACAGAGATTAAGATAGCAAATATAAGCAAACCACGTAAATCAACAACAACAATAAGGAAAATATAGGAGAATCACTCCCTTAGTCTCACACCAAACTCATCTCAGGCAAAGATTACTCAAGCATAAAAGCATTCAATAATCAATCAACTAACTACATTGTTTAGGTTAATGACCTTATATAAGAGGTCTTACAATAAAAGAAAACCCTAAAACGAATATTAAATAAAAGACAATTAAACCCTTTAAACAAAAGTTCGAAATTAGACTTCTAAAACGACTAAACAAAATTCGGCGCGAATTCGATCGATCAAATTTGAAATTCGATCGATCGAAATTCATAGGTCTATGAAAATCGCCGTCGACATTCGTTCGATTGAATTTGAATTTCGATCGATCGAAATTTCGCCGTCAACATTCATTCGATCGAATTTGAATTTCGATCGATCAAAATGTCAATTCGATCGATCGAAATTTCAAATCTCGGAAATTTCGCAGTTCTTTCGGTTCTTCCTCATCCTCTTTCTCCAGAATTTTCATCTTTTCCTAGCTTTGACTTCCATAACGCTGCTTCTTTTTACGCCGGTAGAAACGATGCTGTCTGAATCCAATGTCCATGTAAGTGGCGTCCCCGTCACCATCACTGTTGTATTCTTCTTCATAAGATGAGGCTTGCGAGGTGTGCCGAACTTCGGTTAGCCCAACTACTGGTGAAGAAGATTCATCCTTATCATCACTTTGTACCCAAATCATAGGCGGGGCAACTTGAATCTTACACCATAGTTCATTGTCATTGACTCCACAGATTTAAATCATCGAATGCTCTTAAGCGAAGTGACCTTTGAAGAAGCTTAAACGAATTTACAGTAAAATACGTCTTTAGCATGCCGTATACCAATTAAAAATTGCAAAATATTGGTTTAAACTTAATGGAAAAAAGTGTGAAATGCTGGCCAAAAATAATACAGGGAACCGGTCTGAGACATGAGAAATGTCGTTGTCTTTAAACCAATATTTGCCCCCACCACTTAGCGCAAGTTGTCACCAACAGGTTACCGGCAAATTGGTTCCAGGATACAACGAACCGACTATGCATTCTTGTGAAGGAATTGGTGAATCCATTCACGCTATTCGAACACCGAAATATTACATGAGCGCTCTGAGCAAGACCTTTAAAGACACAACTAGAGAGAACAAGGGAGATTTTGTATATTGAAAACAATGAATTCAGGTTCCTTAAATAGAAATTCAAGCGGTGTTAATGCACCCTTTTCCAAAGAAAAGGTTCTATAGGCGTCCCTTAATAAAAGACACACCACTTCGGAAAACACACCTTTTTGGAAAAACACAACTTCAAAAAGACACACCATCTTTGAAAAGACAAGTTTCAAAAACTTTAAAATATCCAACATTATAGACAATAGAGTTTCTCTCCCTCCATATTTCCCATCATACGAACAAGGGAACCTGGCATCTTGTGGCGTCGAATTAATTGGTTGATGCATTTTAAACCATTCACCTAACACAGCTGAAATGTTGCTTTCCCTGCAGCTTATACCGAATAGAAGACCATAGTTCTTGCACAGATTTTGTGCAAACTCACAAGTGATAAAAAGGTGATGAAGAGTTTCCATTTCTTTTTTACAAATTGAACATCATGAAGGTAGAGGGATGTACTAGGCCTTCACCAAACCGTCCACTAGGATAGCATTGTTGAACATCCCCCATACTGTGCACGTTATTTTAGACATTTTTATCAAGGTTTAGTTTCCTTTTAAATGGATTTTGAGATGAAAATAGATGAATCAAATGTCTATCTCTGAGTTTCATCTGATGGTGAACTAATATCTTCTTGATATTTTTTTACTGATCAATGTTATAAAAAAAATATGGTTCGGGTTTTCATAAAAGAAAATTGCCATCTATAAGGTACGAAATTCCAAAACCTTCCATGTGGATTTCAGGTTTTACATTCTCGCTTATCATCTAAGACTCGTGATCTATAAGGTAGAAATATCTCCACAGGCCAAGTAATCAGTTTGGGCACTTCCAGATTGGCCATCTTTTCTTTCATATTTTGGAGTCAACTGACAAAAAGTACATGTTATGATCGCAATTCAATACAAAAAATACTTAAAGACCAATATGCTTCCACAAAATTCCAACACACTAATTGTTTCGTTCTTTTTTGAATAAGCAGTTCATGGGCCATTTCTTTGAACGAGAAAAAACAAAACTGAAAAGATAGGGATTGTTTAGTACGGTCATAGAACATATTTTCATAAAAGAGCATATTTTCATAGGCAAACATAATAATATAGGGATTGTTAGGATTTTCATAGACAAACATAAACAGCATTTTAAAATTATTACCATAAAACTAAGGTATAGTACAAGAAAACAGCCTGATTTCATCTGGACTAGGTCAGCTGTTGCAGAAACACTATATGCATAATTAATTTTAAAATAAACATAATTCTTGTAAGAGTCAAAACTACGGAGAATCTATTTTTCAATATGAATATAGTTTTAGTACATGAACATATATGAGGAATAAGCATGGGAGATATATCAATACCTGAACCGTGGAAAAAAAGCACTACTTATGCCCTGAGTTAGATGGACCACTGTTGCTGAATCATTGGGTGCACTACTACAAAAAAAAATATCAACAAACCCATAAACAAGAAAAGCTGGAAAATTTATCTCTCAACGTAATAGAACATTGGCTAACTCTTACAAAAGCCGCCACTTCTCTAAAGCACGAAGCCCACTTGAGTTGAAGTTCATCAACTTACGATTCCTGAAAAGGAGCCCTGACTGAATACAGGGCACACGGCCTGTTGTAACAGTATTTTATACCAAGCTTTCTTGGAACTTCCTGTGGGCCATTATTTGACGACCACGCAACAAATACCAAATAGTTATGCAACCCCTTAGCAGATGATGGCGCCCATACAACTTGTCCAACACTCAAGGACTTCTCGACCCCCTCCACAGGTTGAACATCTCCACTGCAAGCATTCAAAATTAAAACCCACGGCTGATATAATTTGGTGCAAAAGTCTTACTTTCTAATAATCACTCAGAAACATAGGGTTAGGTAAAAGGTGTAGACCTATTAATACTGAGAACAAATAGAGCCGGCTTCCTTTTTCCAGAGTAGGTTTCACCCCATTCCTCCTCCCATTCTCCTTCACCTTTCCAGATATCACAGTCCTTATCACCAGCACCACCTTTCCTGTAGCCCAAACCATCAAACACTGGCTTCAAAGGAGATGACTCTTCAGCAACATAAGCAATCAGTGTTTCATCATGGTTCCATGAGATCCCCTCAAACCTACAAGATCATCTGCTGTTATAATTTAGCAAACTTAGTACTGCTAATTTGCATTGCATAAATATGAAACAACAATTATCTAATAATGAAAACAGTCGAAACCATACTGACAAATTTCGGTAAAAAGTTTAAAAGTTTTGCCGAATTTCACCGAAACAGATGTCAGACTAAATTTTCAGGGAAATTTCGGTGGTTCAGTGAAAGTTTTGAATTTCCATCAATTTCATCGAAATTTGGTTAATTTTGCCGAAATTAATGTAAATTGTTTAAATTTTGACTACTTTTTAAGTAATATTCTTACAAATATTAAATATATTTTTATTTTTATTTTTTTTACTCCCCGAAATTTACCCAAAAGTTTTCGAATTATTTCCAAAATCTATCTGAAATGATAGGAAACAACCCCCAATGAAATATTGGTGAAAATGAAATTAACACTATGGTCTCAACACCATATTTATGGTTACTTCACAATTTACATTAGCAATAAACACATTTAGCCATACAAGACCCCAAAATTAGACAAGAGTTTACCATCCATCGGTATATATTGAGCCATGAACAGATGAAGGGACATGTATTTCCCTTTGTAACTGTGCAGGACCCCATATTTGAAGTTGTGTTGGGGATCCATTTTCGTTATTCCGGACCACGAGGAGCTTCAAACCTGATGGTGACGGAACAATTGTCGATACGCCCACCAGCTCAACAGGAAACGGAGACCATTCAAAATTTACAGAATTACTGCTCCTTGAAATATTAGAGGATAGAATCTGTGTCCTCCGTTTGTTTGCTAAGAGATTCATCTGGCTTATCAAAAACATAGCTCGAGAACTATTTCCTGCACAAACAAGAATAGGAATCAAGAAATAAATGGTGAGAATGGAGGACCATTTCTTCGTAAAAATCGAAATTTAGATGGTGAAAAGGTCATTACCGCTGACAGACTTGAAAACCCATGCCTTGTCAATGGTAGAAATATCAGTGAATTCTTGGAGTAATCTAGATTGTGAAGCGTATTCTTCGTCAGTTGTAACATCCAGGCCCTTCATAGAAACAGCTCCAGGCACTTCCATGGCCAATCAAGTTGACAATTTCTCTGAATACCCACTCAAGGTATGAAGGAGATTAGACGAGTCCCAACTACATGACTTGATAAAAGAAAACTGGAGCCCTACACATGTTGCTTGATTGGGTACCTTTATTACTGATGGAGATCGTTTTTCCCCCACAAAGGATCTATCTTTCTCGTACCATACACTGTCAATTTTTTTTATTCGACGTTAAAAAATCGGTCGAGATTATTTTCGTCCCAATCTTCAAAGCAAATCTTGAGATCATGGTTCTCCTTTCCGACGGTCAGATTTTGATTCCATGTGGCACACATCCCAAAAAGTGATATGAGAAATACGTTTGATGCATGCTCATGATCATATTCATACTTTGGGATGAGTGCTAGGTATAATCAAATTTGATCATCTGCTGGTAGGCATCTGATTTCAAGATCTATTGTATGGAAGATTGAAACGAAAAATGATGTCCATCATCATATTCAAAGAAATCAACGATTTATGATGGCTAAGTTCAAGTTGAGAATGAAGAACCATGGTGCGCAAATAAGTGTACCTTTTTGGGAAAGATTACAAGATTTTGTCCAATTCGTCTCAATTCTCGCCTTCTCGCTTTATATTAGTCAAGACAAGACTATTACATAAAATCATGTAACCTTTTAAGAAACGGAAGTTAGGATGAAATTATTGGGGGAGTCATTATTTGCACACATTTTTTAAGTGATTGCACCGAATTTAAAGAAAGACTTGATATTTTAAAAACATATGATATATAAAAATGCAATATGGGCGTCTGATTTGAAATTTATGATCAATAGATCTATGGTACATAAAATTAGAGAAAAACACAATACTTGTCACATAATCTATTGTAGTCAATTGTTGAATTATATAATAGTCTTTGACTCCATTTAATCAAATGATGAAAATTATATTTTATTCTAATCTTTTGAAATTGATATCTTAAAATCATGGCCTTCAAATCAAACGGCATAGATAGTGTTTTCACTTAGTAGAGGTCGCCCAAACTTGCAAGTCTTTCTTTTAAATTCGGTGCAATATGGTGCAATCACTTGAAAAGCGTGTGCAAGTAATGGCTCTCAATTATTGGTGTTGCAAGTGAATTTAGGAGGTCTTGACTAATGTTACCCCTTTTTTTATCTATCTAGCCTATTGTTACTTAATTCGTTGGTTCACTTGGTTCGAATTCGGGTTCGTAATTCGTAATTCACTAAATCCTAGCAAATCTGAATCCCTAGGGTAAGATGAGTTTTAAATTAAAGGTAATTTTTTCATAAATAGAAAAGTAATAATAATTTAGGCATTAATAATGTATAATTATTTGAGATATACTATATATATGTTATTTAATATATATATATAAGAAAATGATCATATGACCGAGAGGATATATAAATATATATAAATATATATAATTTAGGCATTACTTATTTTGAGATATACCTATATATGTTATTTAATATATATATATATATAGGAAAATGATCATATGACTCAAGTCATGAAATATGCTTCCATGGTTGCTAGAGTCATGGAAGTATATTTCATGACTCGAGTGAGAGGATCATTACTCATATATATATATATATATATATATATATATGACAAGTAGAGATGGAGCGCTAGTAGCACATGTAGCATCTCACCCAAGCGACTCGGGTTCGAGTCATGAGACTCATTTTTTGCAACTAATCTTATCTAGGCCAGCCGATTCGCTCATTTCCAATGAACCAGAGTGAAACGAACCAGGAACCGGTTTGATGCGAATAGGTTCGCGAATTGTGGGCTGGGTAACCCAGCAAGTTAGGTAACCCTGGTCACGACTACCAAAACTGGTTGTCAATGGGTCGGGCTTTGGCCCAAAGCCAACGCAACTTGGGTTCAGTTTGGGCTTAAATAATAAACCTGAGCCTGAAAGCACTTGGGCCAAACCCCCTGATTTTGTATCGGGTCCGGGCCTAGTTTTTAGCATAAAAAATAATTGGGCCTACAAAGCCTGGCCTAAGCTGGCCAAGCCCAACTAGAGAGGGAATAGGTGGGACTGGCCCAAAACCGGACCGATCCAAACCCGGTTCATGGCGGGTTTTGGCTTAATCAAAAGCCCAAGCATGAAAGCTCTTGGGCCAGATTTGGGCCTAGTTTTTAGGGTAAAAAATAATAGGGCCTATGAGCCTATCAAAAGCTCGGCCCTTTGACAGCCCTACCTCAAATTAGTAGCTATCTCATACAAGATAATTGGGCGAAATCGACGTCAACGAGAATCGGATAGAAGAGCACTATCCGAAGAAAATCTCGTAATTAATTCAAGACATCTAAATTATATATAAGTGAACCATAACAGAGATAGAAGAATCATTTCTTGATTCCCAACATTCATAGCAGGAACTTAAAATTCAACAAAAAATAATCCCATCATCTTATTCAAATTAGTCAATGATTTCTGTCCACGAAAAAACTGTGGTACTTACTATTGAACGGGTGAGATAGTCGTACCCAAAAAAAATGCCCCTTTTATTTTGTGCTTTTTCATTAAAAAAAATTCACCCGTTTTTTCACCATCTACTTATTTTAATTACAAGGAAATTTTTAGGATCGACCACCATAGTTTCACCTTTTTCAGCAATGGACCTCTAATCTCACTTTTCCCACAACAGAGCAGCTTGAAGGCAAGTCAAGTTAAAAAGTCGTAATACCCCCAAGGTTTGTAAAAGGTGATAAAACCATGTTTTTCGTCTTGTGCAGTTCAGAACACTTTTACATCATTAATTGCTTTTTTAACCCTATGATGAAGATGGTTTTGCGTCCTGATATTTCACAGGATTGATCTTGAGATCATGGGTGTACCATCAGATGATCCGTTTTATTTAGAAAGTCGACATAAATGAACGTGTAGCTAACACTATTATAGAGGAGCGATGTCGCTTCCACAAGGGGAGCGATATCGTTGCCTCAGAGGAATGATATCGCTTCCATAGAGGGGTGTCAGTGCTCATATAGCAGGGTGTCAGAGCTCCTGTAGAGGGGTGCCAACGCTCCTATAGAGGTGTGTCAGAGTGTCAACGCTCCTATAGAGGTGTGTCGGTGTGTCAGCACTCCTATAGAGGTGTGTCGAAGTGTTGGTGCCCGTGCTCCCATATAGGGTGTTGGTGCTCCTATAGAGGGGTATCAATGCTCATATAGAGGGGTCTCTGCACTTATAGGAGCTCCACATTTTTTAGTAAAATGGACTATTTGATGGTATGCTCGTGATATCAAGATTAATCATGTAGAAGATCAAGATGAAAAAATGATCTCCATCATGAGATTCAAAGTAGTCAATGATGTTAAAGCGTTTAGAATTGTTGGAGACAATAAGCTTGGTTTTATCACCTTTTATAGAACTTGGGGGCATTTTTGACATTTTATGATTGGGGGCATGGTTCAAACTTTCAGCCAATAATTCAAATTATTGGCCGAATTCTATCGGTTTCGCTCGGCACCGAAATAATAATTTAAATTATCGTTTCAATCAGGCAAAATTATTGGAAGTTCAAATTATTGGCCAATAATTTGCTAAACACCAAATTATCGGCCGATAATTTCAAGACCATTTTTAGAGTCTTTTGAAAGAAAAAGTAAAAATAAAAATAAAAAATTGGCATTGAAATTTCGGCCAGCCCTAAAAATTTTGGTCAAATTTTCGGTTTGGGTCATGCCCGAAACCGATACTAAAATTGATATTTTGATCTTTGATTTGGGGTACTGGCTTAGCTTCAAGCTGGTCGGTTATGGAAAAGGTGAAACTAAAGTTTCACTACTAGAAAAGGTGAAACTATCATGGTTGATGCTGAAAATTTTCCTTAAATAAAGGTGTACAAACAAAAGTTAAAGAGAATAGTGGAGAAAATATAAATACAAAAAAATATTAAGATATCAATAATCACATATAAATTATAAATAATTAAAATAAATTATAAATAAATTAAAAAATACATGTAATGAATAAAAAAATTATACATATTATAAAAAAAAAGTTAACAATTCATTAAAAAATACATGTAGGAAATAGGTTCCATTATTTATTATATTTTACTCTCATTTCTATAAGGGCAGGGTGTGTTTTATTTAAATCTAAATTACCATTAATATCCATATTTTAAAATAATCAAAGGTAAGATATAACATATTAAGTACCGAAAAATAAAGTTGTAATATTTTTCTATGTTTCAAAAAAAATTCTTCTAATTTTTAACTATTTCCAATCGTCAATTTTTGTTTACCCTAGTTCTCTAATTGTGTCATTTACAGATACACATAAGGGTAAATTGATGTCCAACATGTTAAATATTAAACTCCATCGAGTTGAACAATTTAATATTAATTTTTATTTGAATTTATCTATCTTTATAAATTTTTTGAATTATTATAATTTAGACGGGTGACGATTTTATTAAATTTTATAAATACTCTAATATTATTAATCATGTCTTTAAAACATTTTAGCCTATCATTTATGATTAATGCTAATACATGCGTTCGATAAGGCACATAAAATATTTTCTTTAAAATAGGTACTGAACCTATATCCCTTAAATAGTTGTTTAATAGTAAATCAATGGCGGCTTTATTACTCGAAGCAACATTAAAACTTATTAATATATTTTTAATATATTATTAACAGCATTAACTATATTAACACCTGAATGTAGGGCTCGAAGCGTGGAAAAGAAATAACATGCTTATTTAAAGACCAATTACTCTCAAGAAAATATGTGTTACACACATGTAGAGTTTCCCGGTGACGGCCATATGTTCGAAGTCAAACATACGCCACCAAGAATTGTCTTAAAATTTTGAAGTAAAAGAGATTGTTGCTCTTTAACTCTCGGTTTATTGTTGTCCTACTAAGCGGTTTAAAAAGTGGAGTAAAACCTTTTCTAATTCATTTAGTAAAAAAATTATTTTCTACCCAAACAAAGGGCGCTTCTTTATGAATAAAAAATTTAACAGTTTCAACCCGGGCTCTAACGAGGTCATAAGGCCATTAAGTAACTTAGAGTCCCATTGAATAAATTATTGCATCCCTTACATTTTGCTTTTTTGAAGCACTTCGTCAAAATAATTTCATGCCTCATTTCTCCATTTTTTGGAAGTTTCAAAATTGATTGAGGTTTGAGAGGCCATGGGTTGATCATTCACCACATTTGTAGGAGGTGATGAATGTATGGTTAATAATCCTTGACAACAACAGTCCTAATATGGCATAAATATTTTCAAATTACAATTCACATGCATCAGCAACTACAGTTTGAAAACTACGACAAAATAAAGCAATGATGATTTAAAAACTATATACAAAACAGTGGTTTTGAGGGTGCACTAAACAGTGGTCCAGAATAAGATGCATAAAGATGAAACATGAACCACACAATAAGCGCAAACACTCCCAAACCTTAATGGTGCATTGCCCTCATTGCACAAAACAATAAGCAATGAAAACAGCAAGAGGGCAAACTGAAAAGTTATAAAATACAATACATGCACAATCTAAGCACACACAAACTAAACTAATCAAAACTAAAAGAAATTTCACGAAGTTACCCTGAAAGCGTGAAAAGCGTCGATTGTGGCCACAAGATGCGAAGAGTCGAGCCCTCGTGTTGAATTTATAGGCGTAAGAAGGCAGAATGCGAATCAGCAATCGACATGGCACGACGGAAAGTGAAGCAATGGCGTAAATGTACGCATAATCACTACGTCAAAATGATAAGAAAACCACTTTTGCAATATAAAAAAGAACCACTGCCCAAGCAGTGGTGTAATAATTCACTCCCAAAATCCATTGTTTATTAAGTTAAAATAGTGGTTTAATTTCTAACTATCATATCACGTGCACTCCTTCCTATTGTCACGTGCAAAATTATCGGGCAACTCTTTTCTATTTATTTGGCAACTCTTTTCTCTCACCCCATCTAACAAAACTACTGGCTCCTCCTCTCTCTTGCCCCATCGCCCTCTCACTCCATCTTCCTCTTCGAAACCCTAGCCTCCGGGATCTGTGGTGAAGGTTGGAGACGATGTTGAAGCGATTTCTAAATTTCCGTTCAGATCACCTTCCTAGCTGATCAAATTCAAATTGGCTCAAAAGATGATAGCCTAACTCTCTAGATTCAGGTCATCTCCGTCCTCGTCAAACCCTAACTCTCCAGATTCAGGTCATCTCCCTCCTCCTCAAACCCTAAATATCCAGATTAAGAGTCTTCTAAAATAAATTTTGCACCTCCTTCTTAGATAGCCTGAAAGTTCTCCGACAACTGTGCACCTTCTTCGATAGCCTGAAAGGGAGCTGGTTTATCTGCAAGATTCTGCAGAGGCTCCGTCATCTTGGCTTCTCAGCCGTCGGATCTATCAAGATCAAGCATTTTCTATCTTGTTGCATCGCGTTCATGCTCTTCTTCATTGCTGGTCGTACAACTTCATTCATGGGATGGAGTTCGAATGTGTCCACCACCCTCAGAGAATTTTCAATTCCGAGGTACGTAATGTTGTTTTCTTTCTTGTTTTGATGAAATGGTTTTTCTGCGAAATCATTTACGATCTTATGGAATTTAGATATTTCAGATAGAGATTGTTTTTTATTTGTGAAAGGAATTTCGATTTATAAACCATAGATTAGATCTGGTGTTTTTTTTTTTGGTTTGTAATTTTAGTTATCCATTGAGTAGATTAAATTTGTATTAATAGTTCTATTTGATTTCCTTAATTTACTATCCCTAATTAAGTTCCCTCGATTAATTCTAAGTTTTGTAGATTCGGTCTGTTAGAGTTTATATCAATTGTGGAATTTTTTTCTTTCTTCCTTTTTCTCTTTTTGCTAATTTTGGTGAAAAGGAAAACGAAATGAAATAAAAGGAATGAGTCAGAATCCTAGTAACTCGTTATGAGTCGGAATCCTAGTAACTTGTTATGTGTGGCCTTTTTTATTGTTCTCGTCCAACTTTTCGCTATTTTTATAATAAACTTATGAGCACTCACCGATAATATATATATATATATATATATATATATATATATATATATATATATATATATATTACTCCTCAATCTTAATCTCGCTTTGCAGTAAGTCTTTATTGGTCTTCCCCTTCATGTTCCTTTCCTTTCCCTATCTATACTATATATAATGGATAGGCAGGTGTGGTTTTGCCAAAGCCTAGTTAACTATTTTAGGTTGTAACTTTTTCTCTAGGAACAGAAGTTACAATATTGACACAATTACATTTAATGTGAAATTACTCTAAAGCCCTTCCCTAGCATTGATAAAGAGGCTCTATGGGAATCCTTGAAAAATTAAAAATTACCTTTCATATTAAGAAAGTATAGAGAGCTTAGGCCTATTACTAAAATGTAACTCAACCACCTCTATATGCACAAGCCTCAAGTCCTCATTATTAGGACTTGAACATGACAAGCCACCACGTCAATGGGCCTTGAGACAAAAACATTTGTTGATTTGATAATCATACCCATCCAACCAATGATCTTTTACATGTCAAATATCTGTCATCTTTGAACTGTCTACTGGTAGCTGCTCTATGATAGTCAACATTACCTGCTTGGGGTGATTTATAGGATTTTTCTATCTACTTATTGCCTGCCATGTGTGGTGATGTGGATCGATGCCTTGGTTCTTGGCCCCATACTCACAATTTTTAGTATATATTGGATGTTCAACTATTTTCTAAATGGGAAAATATTTTCATTTCATATGTTGTGTTGGCTGTTAATTGTGTTGCATGTGTTGTGTTTGAATGCATCATGCACACCATTCACGTGTTCAAATGCATCATGCACCACTTAGTTTCTTTTTTCCATAGGGCATGTTGGCATTGCACCATCAAATAGGACTTGCATCCATTGCATACATTTCATAGTCGTGTTTTGTGTAGTATAGCACGCTATAGTCTCATGTCTTTCCTGTCTGTGAACTATGTTTGACCATCACACATGCCTTTTACTGGCATCTATAATGTGAAAAGTTGATAATATGATCATGGGTCTTAACTTTTTATGGTTTGTTTTTGTGCAATGGTAACCATGAGCGTGATTGGCCTAGAACAGGATCCTTCTATAACACTATGGATTCAGGTGGGGAATGTGGCGTACTAACTGAGACCATGTTCTATGTTCCAACTGAAAACAGAGCTAAGTTTTGGTAACCTCTTCTAGCTAGTCCAAAGCCAATATCATTTTAATTTCTATTTGTTTCTTTTAAAATTTTGATGTAGAAGTGTCTGCCTGCATAAATATAAAGCAAAATACAAAATATAATAGGATGAACTATAATTTGTTGCTTTCTATGCTCATCGATCTTGACAGTTCAATCAATAGGTCACCTCTTGTATGGAGCATAAACTGAAAGCTGGACTGTTAATGAAGTTATAGGCACTGGTCCAAAAAAATGTCCACTGATCGGGTAGCGTCCGATTATTGTGATTTTTGGGCCATACTCCCTCCTAGAGGTGTTCACTGATTGGATGATAGCAATTGATGAGCACCTTTGCTGCTCAGTGGACAGAGAAGGCATGCACTGCCAACTTTCGCAGTGTGAACTTCCAATTACCAAAGTATAGTCTCTGAGAAGTTGAAACACATATCAAATGGACTAGCCAATGAGCCAGTGGATCTCACCACGAGGAATACTAGTTGCCTTCTGCATTGCAATATGATGTAATTTTAATTGTATAGTCTTATATGCCTCATACTTTATCGGTGAACGGTTTGCCACCAATTTAGGTCTAGTTCAGCAAATTAAGTGAATTGCAGTTTATATCCATGCATATATAGAATGTAAGTGGTTTACACAATAAAAAAACCTTATGTGTAAACATTCCTATGTATAATACTTTAGCCAACAATTGACTCCCTACCCTACATCTCCTTCACTCTCCCCCAATGTAGGGCAACATATTTCTTCTATTATTTAATTCTTAAGAATTACTTGCATAGCAACTACAATTTTTTTTTTTAATTCCGTGGTCTATTTATGAGGAGAATTGAACTAGCAAACTGATTTGGTGAACTAAAGTGAATTGTATTATCCTACCCTAAATGAAATGGGTTTGCTTGACAATGGCCAACTGTGATTCACAAACTCGAATTTTCCAACCATCAGAACCAGAAAACCAAGTAACATAGCTTGTAATCATGTCAACACCTTTATAGGTATTCTATAGATTATGGCATGTTTCGTTTTTGCATAGCAGACAATGAACACGCTGGAGAGAGGGTTCTGAACAATACAGATTCATTGAGCAATGCCTTGCATCAGCAGATAGGCAAAAACAACCATGACTTATATTTTCTGCCCATCATGTTTTAGGCTATACCTCTAACAACTGGTCTGCTTTAGATGGCACTTTTGGAGAACCTATGGGAAGAGAGAGCTTGCATAGGCTTTGGCAAAAGTATAAGGTGGACATTGCATTCTACGGTCATGTCCACAACTATGAAAGGATGTGCCCTAACTACCAGGTATAACTGCATTCGAGCAATTATCTAAATTTTTAGTTGTCATCTTGCATACAGAGAAACTAGTTTACGTGCTCCATGCATGCACCAAGAAGATATCTTCATATATAACATACCCAATTAGACACATTGAGTACATATGAATTCATGTGATGTTTTAATACTGATAACATCTGAGATTTATATTGCAAATGTCTATATCATGCACTGACGAAATAGATTCTCTTTTAAGGTTTCTAAAAAAAACTACAGTTATAAATAGTTACAAATTATTAATTATCTAATTTCTCATGGAATCTGAGCTTAGGATGGTTTAATAAATACCTTTTCTTGAATATTTCTCTAGCTTTCTTTTTGTTCAAAGGATCAGGAAAACACTATCCACATGATTTACCCATGCCCATGCACAATTTGTCTCTCAACCAATTTACACCAGTAAATAGAGATCCGATTCTAATCTCTTTATTAAATGCGTAGAATAATTTTCTCGTTTTAGCAAATTTGTCACTAGTTTGTAATAATTAAAATTCTCATAATAAGGAAGAGCTCTGTTTCTCAATGTGTAATATCCTAAAAAATTTAACGTTTAACTTTGACCTCGTGAACCGTGCCCGATTAGTCATAGGGTTGACCAAGTGATGGTCAAACAATGCACTTATAAAGTGATGAACCAATGTGAGGTCAATACGACTTAAGAGTAGTGTATAGTGTGAGTTAGTGGTCACATACACCTATCTCTGGTGTATGTGTTTAACACACAAGCAAGAGAGTGAATATAAGGGTTTAATAACCCTATTTCCCTTTTGTTTTGGGCTATTGAAGAGAGAGTTAAGAAGAGAGAGAGAGAAGTAAAGAGGAGTTATGAAGGCTAGAGGTTAATGCAAATCAAGAAGAGGAGTTAGCATTGATTGCTGGATTCAACACGTTAGGATCGTTGAAACGAAAAGCTGGAGCCCTAGCCATTCCAACCTAGATCTTGATCAATTTGAGGATTGATTGAAGGTGAGCTTTAAATTAATGTTAATGCACAGGTTGTAGATGATTAAATTTGGTCGAATGTACTTAAAAGAGTAGATTAAAGGCATAGAAAAGAAAGGGGAAAAGATTTGGAAGAACAGCCAGAAAGGGGGCTGAATCAGACCAAATCGATCAATCAAAATTAGGATTCGATTAATCGATTTTGGTCTGGAAGTTGAAAAGTCAGGTAAGCCCGATTTCGATTAATCGAATTTGATTTCGATTAATTGATTTAGATGTTCGATTAATTGATTTGGAAATCGACTAATCGACTGGGTACCTCCAGTGGCTGGAGAAACATGACCTGAGGAAATCGACTAATCGAGTTGAGAAATAGATTAATCGACTTTGGATTTCGATTAATCGATTTGGAATCGACTAATCGATTTCGGATTTTCGACCACTCGATTTGAGAATCGACCTTATTAGGTTAGAGACTTCGATTAATCGATTTGGGATCAATTAATTGAATTTGAATCTCGATTAATCGATTTTGGGAATCGATTAATCGATTTGGGTTTCGATTAATTGATTAATCGAATTGTGTTTTGATTAATCAATTTTGGGAATCGATTAATCAACTTTGGCAATTTTACCTAACTTTATAGTTTTACTTTGAGATTTATGGAGGGTCTAGGACCTTCTTCATTATATGTTTAGTGATGTATTGCATGTGTTATGATGTACCATAGGTGGTACGTGTGAAAGCGAGCACAAGGAGCCGCGTGGGAACTTGATGCTTGGACCTTCAGAGAATTGAGGTAGGGAACACCTTGAACATGTATTTTAATTTCAAGAGTATGTATGTAGTGATATAATTATCAGATTTGAAGTTGTTTTAATCATGAAAAGTTTTGTGAAAATGGGTGTGTGTATAACACCAAGAATATGAAAAAGGCATTTGTGTGATGCAAGTGATTAAGATCAAGTAATCTAATAAGAATAAGACATCCCCAGGGGATGAGAAGGTAAATAAGGCATCAAGTGTGATGCGAGTATGATATACATCCCAGGGATGTATATGTGATTGAATAATTACTGTTGAGGCATAACTGATATAAGATAGCACTTTACACGGTGAATAACTATATGTAAAGCACATGCTATTTTTGTTATTTAAGGTTTGTTTAAAATATCCCACCGACGTGGCGGGATACCCACGACTAACACGGCAGGATATTCGTGACCGGTACGGCGGCCAATCCATACACCAGTACGGAGGTTTATCCGTAACAGTAAGCACATCCCAGGGATGTTGAGTGATATTTAACCCCGCCGCCTAGTGAGAAAGGGGCTTGGGTAGTATTCCGAGGGAATACATTAATTACAACTGTCTATTTAGGCGACGATGGTGGGTATTGCATCGGGGCTCGATGCTATATTACTCGGAAATTACTTAAGTTAAGGATTTAAGTTTTACTTTAGGCATGTTTAGTGTCATTCATGATAAATCAACAGTAAAGTAAGACATGCTAATTACCAGTAAACTTGAATGCAAATTATCAGCTTTTAAAACCGTTTTCTAGCAAATGCATAGACACATCATGCTTAGAATATCATGGAATATATGTGAGTTTTAACTTATATGTTCATTGTGTTTGTTCCCTATTGAGCTAGGATGTAGCTCACTCCTTTTGACTATACGTCGCAGGTCCATTGATTGCGGCAGCTGAGGCTTCGGGAGACGTAGATCCGGGTGATTCGGATTACGTGCCTGGAGACGAGTTGGAGCCTCCTCCCGAGGACTTCTTCTAGGAGACCCTGCTGTGTACTTTGACAGAGAGTAGTTTTGAGAGCTAATTGTACGGCTTGGTATGTCAAGCCCTTATTTTTGATAAACATGTAACTAGATTGGATTATTCTTTTGGCGAACCATCTGGGGTGATCAGTTTATCACCGATGGTTCGGGTCGGTTCTCTGTTCATGCAGTGGCATGAAGGTAGAACTGTCTTTTGCATATGCTAGTTGGGCATATTAACTTTTCTGCTTTACGAAAGTATTTACTTTATTTAATTATCATTGCTTATTATACCAATGTTCCGTGCATAGTTTTGGGGCACGGTTTAGAGGATCGTGCTGATGGCACGGATTTCGGGGTGCCAAAATTCGGGCTGTCACACAATGTGCTCAGATGCAAACTAGGACCTTTGTTTCAGAAAACTGTACTGAGTTAATCAAAGAACCAATTTCTCCATCGAAACTCATAAGTGAAAGTTCAAATTATCGATTTCACAACAATTCTCAAAAGGAAAACAACAAAGAAATGGAAATTTCAAGCTACTATAAATTTGCCAAATAATTCATAGGCTATAGGAACAGCCAAGTTTCTAAGTTTTATATTTTTTCTTCTTAGTGTTCTTTTTATCAGAAATGTTTGTTTCTTGTTGGATAGGAGAAATTCATATGATGTCTTTTTATTATACTTAAAGACAACTTTGCCCCATGAACTAAGTCAAATGAAGAGCAAGTCTTAACTCGCTATTACTTTCCATTATCCAGTGGGGTACTCTATGATAATTCCTCAATATGGAGTTAGCGGCATAATAACATAACCCAATTTGCCATATAACATTGATTAAGGTTAGTTAGTAGGCGCTAGCCATCTAATCATGATCAGCTTGTTTAGCTATTCAAAAAAATAAGAGTAACACTTAAGTGGCTTCACGAATTATGATAATGCAAATTGGAAGTTACAAAATGTGCCTCAAAAGCTTTTGCACATGCATCCAGTTTGCACGTTGTACAAGGCACCTTGTCGGATATGACTACATGGCTAGGGGCACAAGAAAAATGAATATATTTGGATGCCTATGTATGTGGATAAACTGGATATAATTTGTCACACCATACAACATCTGATTGAACTTTAGATGTAAAAGATAGAAGCTTAAGTTGAAAAGAGAGGAAACTTCTGTATTGTAGAATATGGGATTGAACTTTACACATAAACGATAGAAGTTTTAATTTGAAAAGAGAGGAAACATAGGTATTGTAGATTGTTCCAGGTTTTTCATGGTGATTAGTAAGCAAACTCTTGAATTACCCTATGTAAACCCTATCAGTTGCATGCCCTACTTGTTAAGAGATAACTTACCTAATTAGCTGACATGTTATATGGTCCTGTATACCAATTTCATTAATAACCGAGAGATTAGCTAATCTACACGCATCTATACGCATCTTAATGATCCATTTGGAGGCTTTTGGTTAGACGGCAAAATCATGCGATAGGATAATTTTTGGGCTCAATCCCATTTATGCAATACCTGCCATTTCACCATCTCAAATTAACGACCCATTTGGAAGCTTTTGATTGGACAACAAAGCTTATGCAATAGGGTAATTTTTTTGCTTAATCCTATTATGCGATGCCTACCACTTTTCCATCTCAAACTGATAGAGTTATGAGCTGAGTCATCAAAACTTCAGAAAATATTGATTTGTTCATCTCTATATCGTTATTTTATTGGTTGTTGTGGTCATAATTGCATTTGAGATGGGGATGTGCTATTTCCCACATTGCTCGCAAGTATTGGATAAGTTCATGGAGGACGATTTGCCCGATTTCCTATCAAAAGCTGAGTTTTTCGATGTCAAAGCTCCTAAAAATCCATGAAAGTCAATTTTGATAGAATGAAATGGCTAAAAGACTATTAGTAATAAATTTGATAGTGCCTTATGCCAGTGGTGAATTGTAGGGACTAGGAAATACTAATTTTCTTGGGAATGTCAAATGTGCACACTAACCTCTCTTAATTAATCAAGAGGATTGCTGAGGCAATTAAGAAGAAGGTTTGCAATGGCTTGCTATTAAAGGCAAGTCTCTTCATTTCTCTATTGCCACGTATCCGATATTTCAGCTGATGGGTTAGTTGTAATTTCTGGTTTTTTCATATTAGTGCTTTGAATTTAAGCTCTTTCGAACTCGTACATGGCTATTCTTTTGCAGTTTAACCAGATTGGGACCGTTACTGAATCCATTCAAGCAGCCCTTGACTCAAAAGCTGCTGGTTGGGGTGTGATGGCCGGCCACCGTAGTGATGAGACAAAGGATAATTTTATCGTAGATCTCTCTGTTGGTCTAGCAAGCAGACAGGTTCGATAATTTTATATTTTCTTTCAAACTATTATTTTTGTTGATACTATGGAGTTTTAACCTTTGTTTGCTGTCTCTACTTCAGATAAAGACAGGAGCTCCCTGCCGTAGTGAATGGCTTGCCAAATATAATTAGGTATTGGTGTCCCCTTTCTTATTTAAGTGGTTACCAACAAATATAGACAAATATAAGGAAGGTATTGCCAAATATAATCAGGTATTGGGTAAACTAGGTTCAAATAAAAGGAAGGGAGTCGACTCAAGGCAAGTCGGGTTGGGTTAGGAACTTCAAACCGAACCCAACAAATTTAATAAACAGGTTCAGATTTTCAATCTAACTTGTTAAAAATCTGAACCTAGTTCTTTTGTCACTAATATGTTAATAGCTACTGATCCATCAAACATTGATAAGCTTCCTCTTGGATGTCCATATGTTAATAGTTACTGATCCATATGACAATCTTAATGACCAGATCAAATTTTCAATCTGATGGATTATAATTTTATAAAAAGAAAATGAAAATAAAAATAAAAATTGTTAGTATATAATCTGACAAGCCTATTTTTTTTATGCCTTATCTATGTTCCATCTGTCAAAAAATCAGTTTGCTTTGGTGTTCTTGATTTGCTTTCGAATATTTTGAAGAGACTTGAACCTTTGTTTTTAAATTATATAATGAGGCACTCCAGATTTTCATAAAATTAGTTCACTCTTTTCATTTGATCTTAAAACTTCCCTGAATCGGTAAAATTCGCCATGTGGACCACTAGCCTTAAATTGTCCTACCCGATTCAACAAATTTCTGTATTAATGAGTGATTAGCCTTTTATTTTGGAGATTGCTGATTTAGTTGGTTGAATTTTAAAAGGTGCTTCCGAATTATTATTTTTTCCGTTCTTAAAGGTAAGGCGCGTCTTGTTTTTTGTTATCATGATCATAGTCACAAAAATTCATTTATACGTAAAAAAAATTGCTTTTAGGACATGTTTTTGACCAAAATGTATGAGAATTGAGGTGTTTGTATGTAAAAATATCTAAAGCACTATTTTCGTTTAAAAGTGCTTTGTACATTGTTTTTGGTATAAAAAATGTTTTTAAACAGAAAAAAGTATATTAATTTTTTATGTTATTTTCTTGTGTATTCCATTGTTTCAATTTTTTAAAAATTCCTAATGTAATAGCCCGAAAAATCACGCTAAACTATGACCTCGGGATTCGTGCCCGATTGGTCACAAGTTTGACCAATCAGGAGATCAAGAGTTAGCATAGAATGTGATGAACGGACGAGATGTGATGGGTTGAATGCCTATGTGGTGTGTGTTGTGAATGTGAAGTCGCATACACCTACCGCGGTGTATGTGCTCAACACACACACGTGAGGAAAGGGATAAAAGGGTTTAATAACCCTAAATGTGTGTTTTTGGTGGTTGAGAGAGAAGTAAAGAAGAGAGAGAGAGAGGAGTTATTGCAACTGATTTGGAGGGGGGATTCAAGCGATAAAAGTCGGATTCAACACGGTTTGGATCTGTTAGAGCCAAAGCTGGAAACCCTAGCCTTCCAACCATTTGATTTGAAATCAATTCGAGATTGATTCAAGGTAAATTTTTGTAATCAAATGCATAGATTATAGTTGTGGTTGAAAGTGGGTTAAATCATAGGATAATGGGTTAGAAAAATAGAGGAAAAGTATGGAAGAAGATTCGAGAAGAACAAATTTGAATCTGACAATTTTGATTAATCGAAATTGGGTTTCGATTAATCAAAATTTGCCAGGAAGTTGAAAGGTCAGAGGACCCCGATTTCGATTAATCGACCTGGGATTTCGATTGATCGATTTGGGTATCGATTAATCGACTGGGAACCTCCAGTGGACCCCAGGGGTTGGAGGAAAGGACTTGAGGGAAATCGACTAATCGAAATGGGATTTCGATTAATCGATTTCAGTTTTCGATTAATCGATTTGGGATCGATTAATCAATTTTAGGAACTCGACTACTCGAATCGAGAATTGACTTTGCGAAACTGAGAATTTCGATTAATCGAATTAGGATTCGATTAATCGAATGAAAACTCGACTACTCGAATTGAGAATAGACTTTGCGAAACTGAGAATTTCGATTAATCGAATTAGGATTCGATTAATCGAATGAAAATCGAACTACTCGAATTGAGAATCGACTTTGCAAAACTGAGAATTTCGATTAATCGAATTAGGATTCGATTAATCGAATGAAAATCGAACTACTCGAATTGAGAATCGACTTTGCGAAACAGAGAATTTCGATTAATCGAATGAGATTCGATTAATCGATATTGACTTTCGATTAATCGATTTTGGAAATTGATTAATCGACTGAGATAAAATATGTTGACTTTTGGGTTTGACTTTAAGATTCTTGGAGAGTCTTAGACCTTCTTTATTGCATCCTTTGTGATGTGTTTCACCTGTTATGTGGTACCATAGGTGGTACGTGTGGACTAGTGCACAAGGAGCCACGTGGGACCTTGATGCAATGATCAAATGAAGACTTGAGGTAGGGAACACCTTGAACATGTACTTTATTTTACAAGAGCATGTATGTAGTGATATAGAATTCAATTCAAATGTTTATTTCTTAAGAATTTGTGAAAAGTGTGTGTGTGACATCCATAAGGGTAATCATGAGGAGCGATCCCTGTGGGATGAAGAAGTAAAGAGATAAGAGCATCAGGTGTGATGCAAGTAAATGGATACATCCCAAGGATGTATCCAAGGATTGAATCATGTTTGATAGGGCCTAACTGATATAAGATAGCACACTTACACGGTGAATAACTATATGTAAGGCACCGATATTTTTGTTATTTGAGGTTTGATAGGTTACCCCACCGACGTGGCGGGATATCCACGACTGACACGGCAGGATATCCGTGACCGATACGGCGGCGAAACCGTAGGCCAGTGCGGAGGCTTATCCGTACATAATAAGCACACCCTAGGGGTGTTGATTGAGACAAGTGAGACCCCGCCACCAATCCCCAGGGGAAAGGGGCTTGGGTACTATATTTGTATTCCCAGGGAATACGTTAAAACTGTCTATATAGATGACGATGAAGGGTATCTCATCGGGGCTCAATACCATATTGCTCGGGGATTACTTAAGTTGAAAGTTTAAGTTTTGCTTTAGGCCTTTTCAGCATCATTCATGAGTAAATGAAAACATAAGTAATCAACAGTAAAACGAAATGCTTTTTAACTGTTTTCATCAATAACTGCATAGACACATCATGCATGGCATATCATGGAATATATGTGAGTTATAATTTATATGTTCAACTGTGTTTGTTCCCTATTGAGCTAGGATGTAGCTCACCCTATAGACTATACGTCGCAGGTCCACTACTAGCAGCTGCCGAGGCTTCAGGAGACGCTGACTTTGAGTCGGACTCTGCGGTGACGAGTTGGAGCCACCTCCTGAGGACTTCTTCTAGAGGACTCCGTTGTGCCACTTTGAGGGCTTTTTAGAGAGATTTTGTACGGCTTGGTATGTCAAGCCTTGGTTTTGTTTAAAACCATGTACATAAGGAGTTGGGATTATTCTTTTGGGACGAACCATCCGTGATGATTTCTATCATCGATGGTTCGGATCGGTTCTCCATTCATGCAGAGGCATGAGGGTAGAACTGTCTTTTGGGAAGTTAATTAATATAGATTTAAATTTCGCAAATTCGTTTATTATACTTTTCGATGCTTGATATATCAGTGTTCCGTGCTTAGCTAAAGGGCACGGTCAAGATGATCGTGCTGATGGCACGGGTTTCGGGGTGCCGAAATCCGGGCTGTCACAGTTGGTATCAGAGCTAATTCTTTTAGCAATTTTGACAATTATTCTTTGGGTCAGAACATAGGGGCTTCTGCTAACGAAACGTTAGTTTCAAATGCAGCCGCAAATGTCATCTAGAGGAAGAGGCCGACCAAGGGGAGGCCAACAGAGGAGTCTACGTAGTGGAGATGGTTACATCTCTCCTACTAATAGAGTGCCTTTAGGAGGTACTGAGGCCCCAGGGGGCAGTAGTAGTAGACAACGGGATGAAGAAGATCGAGAGCATCAAGATCAAGATCTAAGAGAACAAGAAAGATTGAGAGAAAGACAAGAGGACAGAGAAGAGCGACAAAGGATGATGCACACTATGGAGACTATGGCAGCTGCCATGGCACAACAAGCCGCATCCTTTGCAGCTCATGCATCAAGAGAACAGCAGCCACCTACACCACCTGTAGGACCTGCGTTGCCTGTGCCCTCATCTTTTACAGAGTTTAGGAGGATGAGACCTCCTTCATTTTCTTGTGCACACAATGGCCGCTGAGAACTGGCTGATGGAGATGGAGAAAGTCTTTAGCGTGCTGACATGCACGGAAGATGAGAGTGTGAGATGGGCAGCTTACATGTTGGATGGGGAGGCTGGGCCTTGGTGGAAGTCCGTGATACGGACTCGGGCTCAAGAGACCCCAGAGTTGCCTTGGACTTGGGAGGAGTTTGTTGAGGAGTTCAACAAACAATATTTTCCGGAAGTAGTGAGGAACCAACTTGAGATACAATTTTTACAATTAGTGCAAGGGACAATGACAGTGAGAGAATATGGGGTAGAGTTTCTACGACTTGCCCGTTTTGCTCCGGATTACGTCGTTACTGAAGTGATGAAGTCCAAGAGGTTTCAGCAAGGTTTGAAGCCTGAAGTTAGAGGAGGCGTAGCTCCATTTCAGCTGAGGACCTATGAAGAGGTCATGAGTAAAGCGCTAGTGGTTGAAGAGGAGAATACAAATCGATATAGACAGAGGGAGCAGCAGAGGGGAGGAAATGAACAAGGAAGAACGGGGGCCTACGAACCGGTGAACAAAAAGCCGAGGTTCAGAGGCCCAAAATCGAGACCACAGTTCCCAAGGGGGTTTTAAGACAAAGAACAACAACAACACCAACAGAGGTTTCCATTACTTGCGTCGGGGAGACCTTTACGCTATGAGAACCCTGCCATGTCTCATCGGGCGCCACTAACACAGTGGTTCTCGTCTTGCTTTTTCAGACCTCGAGACTTGCAAAGTGTGGCAAGCCTCATAGGACGGTGGATTGTAGAATGGGAGCTAGGGGTTGTTTCCGATGTGGCAAGGTGGGCCACTTGATCAAGGATTGCCCCGAGACGGATAAGAGAAAGAGTTTGCTTCAAAGACGACCACCAATTCAAGCAAGGAAGCCGATCGTGTGGGAGAGTTTATGCCACCGTCAGAAGGTGGAATGTGCATGACGTCATACAAGGTGAGACTTTTTTTAAAATTAAAGAAAGTTTTCATTTCATCAAAATTTTAGATAGAGAAGGAGCATGCATCAGAAATTGAATAGATATATATTTTTATATATACAAAAGCTGTATGTGAATTAATAGTGTAAATTGATGTGTAAAATATTGTATGCATGTATGTATACTATAGGTACTCTAAATATATATGAAAAAGGATGCTTCGGTGGATATGATGCTCGAGTGTTGATAGACCCAGGGTCTACCCACTCATTCGTCACTCCACGTTTCGCCAAGAAGATGGAGATTGTTCCAGAGACGTTGGATTTCGTCCTATCTGTGTCTATTCCGACTGGAGAGTTAGTAGACACGGAGTTAGCATGCAAATCCATCATTGTAGCAGTTCGAGACTTAGAGGTGCACGAACTAGAAGCAAAGTTGATACTGTTAGACATGCAAGGGTTTGATGTGATCCGCATTGTGCAACCGTCGATTGCAAGAATAAGGTAGTCATTTTCAGACCCAACACAAGAAGATCATTTCGGTTTCAAGGAGTGAGGTCGTCATCTGTGCCACTGATCTCAGCAGTAAGGGCCGAGAAAATGATCAGAAAGGGTTGTAGTGGATACTTGGCTTTCTTAAAGGAGGACAAGGAAGAAAAGAACGTCATTTCTGAGATAGCAGTTGTGCGAGACTTCGCTGACGTGTTTTCAGAGGAATTGCCTGGATTACCTCCAGAAAGAGAAGTAGAATTCGCCATTGACTTAGCACCAGGAACGGAGCCTATTTCGAAAGCACCTTATAGAATGGCTCCTGCTGAATTAAAGGAGTTGAAGGAACAACTACAAGAGCTTATGGACAAGGGGTTTGTTAGACCAAGTGTATCTCCATGGGGAGCACCAGTCTTGTTTGTCAAGAAAAAGGACGGGTCAATGCGGCTATGCATTGACTATCGACAATTGAACAAACTCACTGTGAAGAGCCACTACCCTTTGCCTAGAATTGACGATCTATTCGACCAACTGTAAGGAGCAAGGTATTTTTCCAAGATCGACCTGAGATCTGGGTATCATCGATTCTTGAGTCAAAGTGAGGACATTCGAGAAGGCGACTTTAGGACACGATATGGACACTATGAATTCCTTGTGATGCCGTTTGGATTGACGAATGCTCCGACATCGTTTATGGATCTGATGAACCGAGTGTTTAAACCACACTTGGACTCCTGCATCGTAGTGTTTGTTGATGATATACTAATATACTCCAAATCCAAGACGGAACACGAAGAACACTTGAGGATTGCTCTACAGACGCTACGTGAACACCAATTGTACGCCAAACTCAGCAAGTGTGAGTTTTGGTTGGAAGAGGTTAGCTTTTTGGGACATGTTGTCTCAAAGCATGGTGTCATTGTGGATCCAAAGAAAGATAGAAGCGATAGTTAAATGGGAGCAACCAAAGACGGACCGATGTCCAAGTTTTCGGGCTTAGCGAGCTATTATCGACGCTTTCGTTGAGGGGTTTTCAAAGATATCGGGACCTCTCACAAAGTCGACACGAAAAGATTCAAGGTTTGAGTGGAGTGAGGGCGAGAAGAGTTTTCAAGAACTCAAACGAGACTCACTTCGCCCGTGTTAGCGATCCCTTGCAAAGTGGAGGATACGCCGTGTACAAATGATGCGTCATACAATGGCCTTGGTTGTGTGCTCAACCAACACAAGAAGGTGATAGCTTACGAATCAAGACAGCTGAAGGAACACGAGAAAAATTACCCGACTCATGACTTGGAACTAGCAGCAGTCATTTTTGCGCTGAAGATTTGGAGACATTACTTGTATGGTGAGACTTTTGAAATTTTCACCGATCATAAGAGCCTCCGATATCTCTTTACACAGAAGGAGCTCAACATGAGACAGCGCAGGTGGATGGAATTCCTCAAGGATTATGATTGCTCCATACAATACCATCCTGGCAAGGCGAATGTAGTAGCCGATGCATTGAGTCGGAAAGGTTCAGCTCAGTTAGCTTCTTTGATTTTGGGAATGCACCGATGGAAATTTTTGGAAGACCTGGCATTCTATGATGCGAATATTGAGTCAAAGGACACCGGATCCTTTTTGGCTAACATATCAGTAAAGCCAGTGATATTTGAGCATATCCACGATCTACAGATGAAAGATCCGACATTAACAAAGATTCATCAAGACGTGAGTGAAGGCATTAGGTCGGACTTCTCAGTAAAAGAAGATGGTTCGTTGTTGTTTAAAGGCCGTCTATGCATTCCGGACAATGCCGATCTAAGACGAACGATTCTTGATGAGGCCCATAAGTCAAATTATGCTATCCACCCTGGTAGCACCAAAATGTACCAAGATTTGAAAAAGAACTACGGTGGAGAGGATCAAAACAAGACGGGCGAAAGCACGTGTCACGGTGTTTGACTTGTCGAAGTGAAGGTTGATCATAGACATCCTGCTGGACTATTGCAACCTTTACCAATCCCAGAATGGAAGTGGGAATCGATCTCAATGGACTTCATTGTTGGATTACCTCGTACTGCCAAGAGACACAATGCCATTTGGGTCGTCGTAGACCGATTAACCAAATCAACAGACTTTTGCGTACAATACTACATATACGAAGTGGCGAGATCTATACATGAAGGAGATTGTAAGATTACATGGGATTCCAAAGATAGTTTGGATCGTGATCCACTATATACGTCCAAGTTTTGGAAGAAATTTCAAGAAGGAATGGGAACACGACTAGACTTTAGTTCAGCTTTCCATCCTCAAACTGATGGGCAAACAGAGCGAGTGAACCAAGTAATAGAAGACATGCTCAGGGCTTGCATGCTTGATATGCAAGGATACTGGGATGAGTATCTACCGATGCTCGAGTTCGCATATAACAACAGTTTCCAAACGAGCATTGGCATGGCAATCCGATGAAGCTCTGTATGGACGACGATGCAAGTCACCTCTAAATTGGGAGGAAACAGGTGAGAAGTTTGTGTTAGGACCAAAACTACTTGAAGATAAAGCTACCGTCGTTCAAATTATCAGAGAAAGGTTGAAGATAGCACAGAGTAGACAGAAAAGTTACGCCGACATGAAGCGGACTAGTGTCGACTATAAGGTGGGCGAGCACGTGTTTGTGAAAGTATCACCTATGAAAGGTGTAATGAGATTTGGCAAGAGAGGGAAGTTAAGTCCACGTTATGTTGGACCATTTGAAATTTTGGGACGAGTAGGTGAAGTTGCATATCGCATTGGTTTACCACCGCTGTTTGATCGAGTACATAATGTTTTCCACATATTGATGCTCAGGAAGTACGTGAATGATCCGTCTCATGTATTAGGAAAGCAACCTATAGAGATGTGTGAGGACATGAGCATGATAGAGGAACCAGTGGAAATCTTGGATCGAAAAGAACAAGCATCAAGACTAAAGTGATTCCCTTAGTGCTTGTTCAGTGGAACAACCATCCTAAAGAAGAGGCTACTTGGGAACGAGAGGCCGATGTGAAAGAATAATATCCAGCCTTGTTTCCAACGACATGAGAATTCAATGTAAACCACGAACGTGTTCGTAGAATCTCCACGATCCTTGTAATTCGATGGAAATTTTGCTCGATTGTATGATTAAAGGAATATTTTTCCTTCTTGTGTATATATGACCAAGTGTATGTATTTTTATGGAACCATGAACCACTTGATGTCATAAACTACCAAAAGAAATCAAAGAAACAAAGAGATTGAAATTCTGCAGAAATTGGGCAAAACCGATTAATCGAATTTCGAATCGATTAATCGATTTGGAATTTCGATTAATCGATTTTGTTCAATTAGTCGACTGGCATGTACCAGTGACTGGAAATTGAAAGGAGAGTTAGAATATACATAGAAGGCAAATTTCGATTGATCGAGTTGGAATCTCGATTAATCGATTTGGGATCGACTAATCGATTTTGAGAATCGATTAATCGATATTGGATTTCGATTAATCGAACTGGAATCTCGATTAATCGATTTACTTATGGGACTTGGAAGAAATTGAAGTCAGATAGACGATTTCGATTAATCGAAGTGAATTTTGATTAATCGAAGTGAATTTCGATTAATCGATTTTGAAATTTCGATTAATCGAAATGGATTTCGACTAATCGAATACTTAATGAATTCTGGAAATATAGAAGTTACTACACGATTTCGATTAATCGAAGTAAATTTCGATTAATCGATTTTGAATTTTCGATTAATCGAAATGGATTTCGATTAATCGACTGGCTCGCGCCAGTGAGCTCAAAAAACTTAAATTTTTAAACGGATGCGATTTCGATTAATCGAAATGTTTTCGATTAATCAAATTTAACTTTCGATTGATCGATTTGAGAAATCGATTAATCGATTTTACGCGGCTTAACCTAGTTTTGAATTTTGATTAATCGAAATAGAATTTCGATTAATCGAAAAAGCCTATATATATAAAAATTGGGGATTTCATTTCCCATTCAAAATTTTTCTTGCTTGGGATTTTGGGCGTTTCATCTTCTCCTTCTTCTCCAACCAACCGAGTGGTCTAGGGTTTGGATCTTCCGTTGATTCGCTTCCGAATCCGCCTTCGAAACTTAAGGTAAACCCTAGATTTCCGCTTTTCTTTCAATTTGAGTTAGTTAAAAACCCTAGATTCGTCCTATTTCACCCAAAATGCCGCCCAAAACCCGATTATCTTCGAAGAAGGCGACTTCTAAGTTGCCGGTTAGGCGTAAGAACGCCGCACCACCACCACCTACCCCATCGCCGGTGAGGACTCCATCACCGTCGGCATCGGAGACCACCTCCGGTTCGACGAGCGCGTCTACGCGCGAGTCTTCTCCACACCCATGCCCCCACCACCCACTAATGTAATACAACCAAACCAAGACCTTTGAGGTCGATCGTCATCGACCCTACCCTATTCACCGATCCCGATGTGCCGGGCGAGACCCAATGGGCTCGAAACTACCTCAATAACGCCGGCCTCGGCAACCTTCTCAAACCAATCCGGGGTTCATACTACCCTAGATTGGTTAGACTGTTCTACCAAGGGCTAACCGATGGCCCTACCGATGATTGTATTTTGACCAAGATCGAGGGTCGTCTATACACGATCACTCGTCGTCACATCCACGAGGTACTCGAGTGTTACCTCGATTTCACTCCAGAGACCACCTTATTCCCACCCTTCGAGGAGGACCCTCGATTCGAGGAGGTCATGACCCGCATGACCAATGGTAAAAAGGGGTCGGGCTCCTCCATCAAGAGGGTTGACCTTCCACACTATATGTGGATGCTCGACTCGGTGATAAAGTGCAACCTTTACCCGATGTGCCACGACACCGAGCGCGTGGACAAAGTGCAACATGCACTTTATGCGGCCTTCTGTGGCCGGTGGTTCGACGCCACAATGGTCATCCTAGAAGGGATGAAATACATCAAGGGCAAGCTAATGAAGGGCAACATGCGGCCCAAGGAGAAGATGCCGTATGCTCGGCTCATCTCGAGCATGTTGGAGTGCTACTCCGACGAGCCCTCCTACAGCATCTCGCCTCACGAGGTGAGGGCTACGTATCGCGTGAAGACGTTTACGAAGTCTTCATGGACCCGTAGCTACAATCTGCTCAAGCGGACCCTACCAGCTCCGGGTCTCGCTCCAGCCCCAGCCGTAGCAGCAGCAGCAGCGGTAGCACCGCCACCACCCCCACCACCTCAGCAGGACCCACCCGTGGGTGGGGCACACCCTATTCCCGCCGAGCCATCCGTGGAGAGGGTTCCCTCCCACACCACAGCCTCACCGACCCCACCTGCCCACTCCGCGCCCGCGTCACCCACCTCATCCTACCGCCGGCGCGCCGCTCCATCCGGTCCTACCATCGAGGACGTGTTGGCTCGCATGGAGGCCAACAACGAGCGGATGAACCGGAGGATGGACTTCTTGATGTTCCACACCCTCCGCTACATCTACTCGACGGACTACCACCGCTACCTCGCCCAGGAGGAGGAGTGGACCGCTGGACGCACCGCCTTCCATCGAGGACCCGTCTTCCATCCTACCCCAGCCACTACAGACGCGGTTCCTTCCACATCTGCCTCCGCTCTGCCGACTGAGACGCTTCCACCACCGTCGCCACCACCGCAGCTGCAACCACCTCCAGCAGACCCGCCAGCCACTGAAGTACCGTCACCTCAGATGGAGCAGCCTGCTCCAGCACCAGACCTGCCTGGCGGGGGGATTGCATGAGTTTTATTTTTTTATGAGTCATGATTGTATAGATGTATGTTTTGTACGCCAACTCATGTGGCGCCTTGTAAAAAAAAAATTTGCTGATATTAATAGAAATCCAAACTTTTTGTGTACATTGTTCACATTCGTCAAATTTAAATTCTATGCTAGTATATGTAACTAATTTAATGTGTTTGAGTCAACTGGATCGCCTCACCTGAGAGTGTCGGGGGGGGGGGCGAGAGAGACCCAGCCAGACAAACCTTGGATTATTTTTGAGGACAAAAATTCCCAAGGTGGGGAGGATGTAATAGCCCAAAAAATCACGCTAAACTATGACCTCGGGATCCGTGCCCGATTGGTCACAAGTTTGACCAATCAGGAGATCAAGAGTTAGCATAGAATGTGATGAACGGACGAGATGTGATGGGTTGAATGCCTATGTGGTGTGTGTTGTGAATGTGAAGTCGCATACACCTACCGCGGTGTATGTGCTCAACACACACGTGAGGAAAGGGATAAAAGGGTTTAATAACCCTAAATGTGTGTTTTTGGTGGTTGAGAGAGAAGTAAAGAAGAGAGAGAGAGAGAGGAAGTAAAGAGAGGAGTTATTGCAACTGATTTGGAGGGGGGATTCAAGCGATAAAAGTCGGATTCAACACGGTTTGGATCTGTTAGAGCCAAAGCTGGAAACCCTAGCCTTCCAACCATTTGATTTGAAATCAATTCGAGATTGATTCAAGGTAAATTTTTGTAATCAAATGCATAGATTATAGGGGTTAAGTTGTGGTTGAAAGTGGGTTAAATCATAGGATAATGGGTTAGAAAAATAGAGGAAAAAGTATGGAAGAAGATTGAGAAGAACAGCTCGAAAGGGGCTGAATCTGACAATTTCGATTAATCGAAATTGGGTTTCGATTAATCGAAATTTGCCAGGAAGTTGAAAGGTCAGAGGACCCCGATTTCGATTAATCGACCTGGGATTTCGATTGATCGATTTGGGTATCGATTAATCGACTGGGAACCTCCAGTGGACCCCAGGGGTTGGAGGAAAGGACTTGAGGGAAATCGACTAATCGAAATGGGATTTCGATTAATCGATTCGATTTTTGATTAATCGATTTGGGATCGATTAATCGATTTTAAGAACTTCGACTACTCGAATCGAGAATCGACTTTCTGGCCGAAATTTCGATTAATCAATTAGGATTCGAATCGAATGAAAACTCGACTACTCGAATTGAGAATAGACTTTGGCGAGAATTTCGATTAATCAATTAGGATTGATTAATCGAATGAAAATCGAACTACCGAATTGAGAATCGACTTTGGCGAGAATTTGATTAATCGAATTAGGATTCGATTAATCGAATGAAAATCGAACTACTCAATTGAGAATCGACTTTGCGAAGCAGAATTTGATTAATCGAATGAGATTCGATTAATCGATATTGACTTTCGATTAATCGATTTTGGATTTCGATTAATCGACTGAGATAAAATTTCTTGACTTTTGGATTTGACTTTAAGATTCTTGGAGAGTCTTAGACCTTCTTTATTGCATCCTTTGTGATGTGTTTCACCTGTTATGTGGTACCATAGGTGGTACGTGTGGACTAGTGCATAAGGAGCCACGTGGGACCTTGATGCAATGATCAAATGAAGACTTGAGGTAGGGAACACCTTGAACATGTACTTTATTTTACAAGAGCATGTATGTAGTGATATAGAATTCAATTCAAATGTTTATTTCTTAAGAATTTGTGAAAAGTGTGTGTGTGTGACATCCATAAGGGTAATCATGATGAGCCATCCCCAGGGGATGAAGAAGTAAAGAGATAAGAGCATAAGGTGTGATGCAAGTAAATGGATACATCCCAGGGATGTATCCAAGGATTGAATCATGTTTGATAGGGCCTAACTGATATAAGATAGCACACTTACACGGTGAATAACTATATATAAGGCACCGATATTTTTGTTATTTGAGGTTTGATAGGTTACCCCACCGACGTGGCGGGATATCCACGACTGACACGGCAGGATATCCGTGACCGATACGGCGGCGAAACCGTAGGCCAGTGCGGAGGCTTATCCGTACATAATAAGCACACCCCAGGGGTGTTGATTGAGACAAGTGAGACCCCGCCACCAATCCCCAGGGGAAAGGGGCTTGGGTACTATATTTGTATTCCCAGGGAATACGTTAAAACTGTCTATATAGATGACGATGAAGGGTATCTCATCGGGGCTCGATGCCATATTGCTCGGGGATTACTTAAGTTGAAAGTTTAAGTTTTGCTTTAGGCCTTTTCAGCATCATTCATGAGTAAATGAAAACATAAGTAATCAACAGTAAAACGAAATGCTTTTTAACTGTTTTCATCAATAACTGCATAGACACATCATGCATGGCATATCATGGAATATATGTGAGTTATAATTTATATGTTCAACCGTGTTTGTTCCCTATTGATCTAGGATGTAGCTCACCCTATAGACTATACGCCGAGTCCACTAGCATTGGCCGAGGCTTGAGACCGACCTCGGTGAGTGGACCTACTACGGTGACGACAGTTGGAGCCACCTCCTGAGGACTTCTTCTAGAGGACTCCGTTGTGCCACTTTGAGGGCTTTTTAGAGAGATTTTGTACGGCTTGGTATGTCAAGCCTTGATTTTGTTTAAAACCATGTACAGAAGGAGTTGGGATTATTCTTTTGGGACGAACCATCCGTGATGATTTCTATCATCGATGGTTCGGATCGGTTCTCCATTCATGCAGAGGCATGAGGGTAGAATTGTCTTTTGGGAAGTTAATTAATATAGATTTAAATTCCGCAAATTCGTTTATTATACTTTGCGATGCTTGATATACCAGCGTTCCGTGCTTAGCTAAAGGGCATGGTCAAGATGATCGTGCTGATGGCACGGGTTTCGGGGTGCCGAAATCCGGGCTGTCACACCTAATGTACATAGTTTTTTCCTACTTTAGGCTATGTTATCCTAGGCCAAGATCTTATCTCTAGCTTTGGTGAAGATAGCGATGAATTTAGCATGCTCTGATGGCCCAAGTAAATGTGGAAGTCTTCCTTGGAATCGAATGTGAACAAGAAGGCGTGGATGAAACCTTGTCCCAGCGTCTCCTTTGTCACCAAATATTGTCCCCCTTTAATACATTGCACACTTTTCATCAGTTTATATCATAGTGACCAAATACACAGTTTTTGTGAAAAATGTGAAAAAAAAATAATTCTCATTTTTCTGAAGAAAAAAAATGCGTTTCATTCCCAATTTAAAACCCTTGTTTGGTTAATTATTTTTTATAGTTATTAATATTTTCAGATATTTTTTAATGTTTGAATTGATTCCAACATGTCTTTGACAACGACAATGTTTTGTTGGAAGAAATAGAGAACTCTGTCCGTAAAGCGTTTCTTACGGTAGACCTTGCTTTAGTAGATGATTGTTCCGTCAGCAGTTCTTCTGGGACTACTGCACTCACTGCTTTGATATTTGGAAGGTTAGTGAAGCTTCAAAGACTTTGTTTGATTCATGTTAAGAGTGTTAATTTCTTGATTCTATGTATGTGATCCATAAATCTCTCCTCTTTATGGTTGCTCTCTCATTTTTACCACTATTATATAATAATGGCTTGAGAATACTACGATATTGTTATTATCCCTATTCTCTTGACATTGAAATCCTATTGATTTTTACATGGTTATAACCAATGCTACTGTTATTTGTCCCTAAGTTTCTCTTTGATTCTAAGACTTCTAATTTTCTCATTGCACCCGTAATTGAGCATGGCCATAGATCTCATAGTACTTTGCAAATGAATATAGCCATACATAAACGATTTTTTGTCAGAAGATCTGCAAAAAATGCTCGACTCCACAATAAATCCGTTCGTGTCAATCATTTGGTGGCTTCCTGTATGTAAGGGAATCTAATACTATCTGATATTGGGGTTCCTGAGAAGCGAATTTGTCACGCTCCACTGAATGGAAATAGCCTACCTCGTGTTTTACATCCGAAAGATGATTGAATATTTGAATATTACATGGCCTCGCTGCCAAAGGTGTTTCTAGCCCTGTTGGGTTACTCGGTTTCTTCTCTTCTCTGAGTGTAGTCACAACAGGGGTGGTCTATACCCATCTGTTTAACTTTGGTATCTTGGAAAACAACAACAGTTCATTGCATATTTTCCCCCCTATAATTTGATTTGTGGTTAGGGTCATCAATGCTAGGTGGCATCCTATACTGCCATATCAGATATATTTAGTGATCATTTTTGGGGGCAGTTTTTCGCATCATAATGTGCAGTCTTCTTTAAGTATACCAAAATTCCATTTTTGCAAAAGATAATTGTATCCTTCATTTACAAAAGGATCATGGTCATTATCATGTTTTTGCTTCTAAAACTGCATGTAATCTGTGTTGCATTAGATGGTTTATGGGAAGTTTTATTCACATCCTGATGAGATATTAGAAAACGGAGCATGATAATTTTTGGGTTTCCTAGTTGACTATAAAAACTTTTCTTGTAAGAAGTTTTATCAAATACCTAACCTATTAGTATAGGCAAAAGGTTTAGTATATATCTATGTGTTATCCATTTAGGAGAAAAGTTTATGATTCAAAGCAGTCAATGATTTTCAGCTGTACTTAATGGGGGATATTTAGTTTTTGGTGTATTGGCCCCTTAAATAATCAATGCTCGAATTAGATTTCCGTAGAGATAACTTTTACTACTAAGCTATTTAAGTTTAAATTGCTATGTGGATTTCACTCGAAAAAATTGATAAATTTGGCCTGAGCACCATCTCTAGATTTATCTTGTGCAATCTTTGAAGTAAATAGCATTGGATTTCAAAATGCAACCTCAAGTTCGCAGGTTATAGCCAAGCTTATCTATTACAAAAAGGTGTACCAAATTTGTGGACGAGATTGGGATGCAGTGGGTATTTAGTGCTAAACAAGAGTTACCATGGGATGGATTTTTAAGGATGATGTGGTCCATCTTTAAACTGCAGGAAATGAGTGGAGCAGGTGGTGGTTGGGAGGTCATAGGGACTCGGGTGAATGGTCGAAGGTCCGTTTGACTTGGAGCAAGGGTTGAGATACTAGAAAATGGAGTAACATGGGTAGGTTGATACATATCTAGGGAAGGTGATGGCAGGGTGGGCTGTAGGGGTGTAGGAGACTGAAAATCGATAGAGATGCAGGGCTGATGGGAAGTTGGGAATAAATATGGGAGTAGTGTTGCGGGTCAGTGGAGGAGTAGTAGGTACTGGACATGGGCTTAGGATGTAAGTAGAATATGTTTAAAGTGGCTGGGTATTAGTAGGGGATCCAAGGATGGCAGGAAGTGAAGTATAAACTTGACTTTTAGTGATGAGATTAGGGTTAGATTGCAGAATAAAAAGAAAGAGAAGAGGAAGAAGAGAATGGTTGTGTGCTAAGCATGCACGCCCAAGCCCTATATATATATTTATATAATTTTATAAATATAAGGGAGGAATCTATTACCATCAAGAACGTAGTCAATGGTTTGACCGAGGTCAAATAGGTCAAACCGGTCACCAAGTCAGCAAATCAACTTTCTGCTGGGTCACTATAGGCTGCCTGCAGTATTTCATGCTTTTGTCGTTGGCGAGTGCCAAATTCACGAATGAGATGGAAAGAGTATCACAAAAAGACAATTGTCCATCAAATCCTATCTAAAGCTGACTTCTAAAAGCTTAACCTTATGAGGCTGGTGACACCTTATTAATCCCACATAAATCTATCTTATTTGCGAATGGGCAGTACTTCAATACATGGTCTGGTGGCCTGCCATACATTAGTTTAATAACCTTTTTGTTTTGATGGACCAATAGTTTGAACTCTTACATTGGTTTAATATGCTCATTGGGGCACGTCACCGTTTTCTCTTCTCACAGCCCAGAGATTGGGACGACAGAGAGTATATTGAAGACCCTAATGCTGTCAAACCAGCAGTAATCGGTTTGTATATGAATATTTCATTCCAACCCTTTGCCTTGGATTCTACATTGCCTATAATTTCTTCTTCGCACTGCAGGGATATGATTCAATTCCAGCTGAAATTCCTGATCCAAAGGCTATGGAGGTGTGTTAATTGTCATCGAGCAAGGTGGCTCGATGCCAAAGATATCAAACAGCATATATTACCATTGAAGTCATATGAATTTTATATATATATATATATATATATATATATATATATATATATATATATATATATATATATATATATATATATATGATCTCAATTAACCTATTGTCAATGGAACAATCACAGCCTGATAACTGGGATGAAGATGAAGATGGTATTTGGAGACGACCAAAGATACCAAACCCAGCATACAAGGGGCCATGGAAGCCCAAGGTTCGCCTGCACGAACTTTTAACGAATTCCTCTTAACCATAATTTTTTAGGCTTGGTCTGATTTGGTTTTTTGTTTCACATTTCCGGTATAATCTATATGACCTTACCAAAGATCAAGAATCCAAACTATAAAGGGGAATGGAAGATCCCATGGATCGACCACCCAGGTAAATTTCAAACCTTCAGAAGTTTGTGGCTAAATGATATGGTCACCTCTTGTAATGTTGAGAACTATATGAACATTGCTTGAGTTTTATGAAGAACTGAGATCATATTAAACGGTCTTTCTAAATTCATTTCTGTCCACATGCGTATATTTCTTCATCCCTAATTGCAATGCGGGGTACTTCTATTTGCGCTTACCAGATTACTGGTGGGCACCTACACTAAACTCTGTTGACTGTGTGGAATCAGACGATCATGATCATTTTTCATGACAATCTTCCACACAATGTATGTTACAAATGCATTTTGTCTACTATTCCTTCATTTGACGAATCTCTGATTATTATGTAGGAGGTTCCAGAGGGGCGGAAAGATAGTCCGGGAGGCCCGTGGCATTTCATTGGTCTCATGCCCCTCTTTGATCCTCCCCGACATGATAGTGCAGAAACCATCAAGAGGGCGCTCAACCTTGGTGTAAATGTTAAAATGATCACAGTTTAGCTTCTCAGTGCGACACCATGAACTCTACTTTGATTAGACGCTAGGGGACGGGACCACTTGGCAGGAGAGGCGAAACAAATTTTTTTATTTTTTTTCTTTTATTTTGAAAATGGGCCATGGGGTCAGATTGTTAACTCTTTTTCTTTTGTTCTTCTTTTTATTTGAATAAAAGGATTGGGCATGTAGAGTATAAAATGTTTGGTTGATTTGAAAAAATAGGTTGAAATGCAACCTTTTGCTTGAATAAAAGAATTGGGCATCTATTTTTTTTATTAATAGAATGATTTGCATTTGAGTTGAATGGATGTGTTTAAATATGTGATTAATAGCTTTTTTTTCTTTATATAATTTTTTTTAAAGCATTGAAAAAAAAGCATTAAAAAAAAACATTTAAAAAGCATTAAAAAATTATATTAAAAAAATTACATTAAAAAAAAAGCATTAAAAAATTTCATTAAAGAAAGCATAAAAAAAATATTATTTAAAAAAAAATTGCATAAAAAATCGTCGACGTAATTTTTTTTTTTTAAAGTATTTTTTAAAAAAAAAGTTTGCATAAAAAAGATTTTTTCTATGACTATTAAGAGCAGTCGTTGTTAAAATTCATAAACCACTGTCGTATATAGTGGTAAAAAAAAAACCACTGCTTTTTTTACAACTAATTAGGGCAGTGGTTTTTTTGGAAAAATCCACTGTCAAAGACAATGGTTTTTTTGGCTTTTTCACGTGAAGTGGAATATGAAATGGCACGCAAAAGAACAAGGATTTTAAAAGGTAAAATCGTGAGAAGGAGTTGAGGGATTTAGGGTTTGGGCTGATCGAAAATGGAATTTCGACCAGTCTCATGGCTTTATATAGCCCTGGTTCCCTAAAATTCGACTGGTCAAAACCATTTCGACCGGTTGGAATTATAAGAGAATTAAAAATTCTCTTCATAGCTTCTATGCTGAAGCTGATTCCTCAATCTTGACAAGTCGAAAACCATTTCGACCTGTCGAATCACAACATAAACTCTGGTTTCTATTTTGAATATAATTTCGACCGATCGAAATGGCTCGACCAGTCGAAATTTTGCTTCTTCATTCACTTCTTGAGCAGGTCGACCGGTCGAAATCTATTTCAACCGATCGAGATCTGGGTAGAGAACATAATTCTCTTCCCCGACCTAGATATTATTTTATTTTGTTCTCTACTACCTGCTCACAAACCAACTCATTAAATCTAATAAAAATAAGACAAAAAAAATCATAAACTAATACTATACAAGGGGCTTGGGTTGCCTCCAAAGAAACGCTAAGTTTATTCGGTCATCAGTCGGACCCCCTCAAGCCACGATAGGCATGAGAGGCTATTTATCTAGCATGTTGGGGCTACCCTTTCTATTAGTTAAGGCCTTGAGGCATCTTGGTGGTCTTTGTACAAACTCATCCACCCTATAAACCATGACAAATTTGGCTTCAACGTGTGTTGGCAATTTAAGAGCATCGAATAAGTCATTATTTAAAACCAATCGACTTGAGGTTTGTCGAAGCATTATAAAAATGGATCACTAGACACATAAGGTGTCTCAAATGTAATGCTCGGCTGCTCAGTCGATGTAAAACAAGAAATTATGTTCTCCTCATGCAATTGTTCTTGAGGTATTAGATGAATAACACAAATTGGTTGACTATTATCGGTAGCGTTAGGCGGGTCTTTCCTTGGAGGGAGAAGTTCCTCTGACAGCACATGCTGTGTAACAGCCTGAAAATTTTGACTTTGAATAGTGTATCTCGGGATGTATGCCCGACTTTGAACAGTATACCTCGGTGTGCGTGCCCGACTGGTCACATGCTCGATTTTATGAAATTACTTACGTAAGTTAAATTGGGTTTGGTCTTGAGTGGAAAAAGACGGATTTAGATTGTGTGTTGAGCATTAGGTGGTTTCTTATGCACCAAGCTTTGGTGTATGGGCTCAACACCGGGTCCGATTAGTGGATGGTTTGGGTGTGTAGGCCCACACCTAATCAAAGAAAACTATTTTGTTATGAGATAACACCTAAAGAGGTACCTTCGTTTCGCACGGGAGCTAGATCCTTAGATGAGAACTAATACGCCCAAAGACAAGTATATGTGTTTTGTATGGGAACCGATCCCATTTAGTTAAAGAAGGCAATTTCTTCTTTTGGGAGCTAACACCCGGTTTGCACAAGGTTTTGTTTTAGGTTTTGGGTTTTTGAGGAGAGAAGGAAGAGAGAAAGAGGAGGAGATGAAATGAACGTCTTGAATCCATGAGTGCCGAGCCTTAGATTTGCGCGAAAAACATTTGTGAGATCGTCTAAGGGGAAGATCACGATTTCGACGTTTGGTTGTGGTTTTATGAGTTTTGGAGCCGTTTGGGGGTTTTGAAACCCTCTTCTTGCAAAGAGATCGTGAGTTTTGATCCGCAAATCGTAGCGTGAGTTTGCGTGAAGTGTGTGTGGAAGGATTGCCGTTAATTTCGTGGGTTTGGTTGTGATCTCGGAGCACGGAGATGATCGAGGTGGGTTTAGAAACCCTTGTTATTTAACGAAGAAGACGATCCGATCTACGAGTAAATCACCGATTTAAAGAGGTAAATAATGCAATTCTTACATGTATTTAATTAAATATATGTTGGTTAGATGTGTGCAAAAGATTAGGATCAAAAGGATTGAATTTTGATGAAAAAATGGGTTTCAAGGTTCAAACCGAGAAGTGCTGTAAACCGCCAAAATCGATTAATCGAGTTTTTGACAAGAGAGAAATTGAGAGGAACTGAAATCGATTAATCAAGAGAATTTCGATTAATCGATTTTGAATTCGATTAATCGATTTTGAAAATCGATTAATCGAGTTTGCCCGGCTTCATCGACACTACTGTAGTATTTCAGCCATAACTTTTTGTGCCGAATTCGGATTGATGTGATTCTTGTTGCGTTGGAAAGAAGACAGAAAGCCCTACAACTTTGATGAATTGACCAACTTGTGAATCAATTGTTTTAAAGGGCAACATTTAGTAATAAGTTAGGTAAATTTCTAATTTTGTCGAGAAACGAAACCGATTAATCGAGTAAAATCGATTAATCGATTTTTGAATTTCGATTAATCGAAATTGGGTCGATTAATCGACTGGTCTCAAATAGTGAAAAAGATTTTTGGCTCTTTGAAAATCGATCAATCGAGAGAAAATCGATCAATCGACTTTGGAAAATCGATTAATCGATTTTGAAAATCGATTAGTCGATTTTGTCTGAGTTGCCAGTACTGCTTTAGTATTTTGATCATAACCTTCTACTCCGACCTCCGATTGATGCGATTCTTGAGGCGTTGGAAAGACAACAAAGAGATCTACAATGTTTGTGTTTTGACCAACTTATGAATCTAAATTTTTAAAGGTAAAAATTTAGGATAAAGGTTACATCAATTTCTGTGTTGGCGCGAACTTGCCCATTCCGACTCGATTTTTTTAGAAAACACTTAAATAGTCTAAGTTATTAGTGGTTGGGGTTAATCCTTGATGCATCATTGTGTCCTTGTGATGTAGCTTAAGGGTGGACGGTCATCGATAGGACCTTGCTTGCTTCGAGGTTAAGGTAGGGGAAATTTAATATTTGATTATATTTTTGAAATTGATTCATAGATGCCTTGATTTAATCAAATGAAAATGATAAGTGAGATTTGAAGTTTTGTTATTTAAAATCGATGCTTGAATCTAATTGGACGTGTAGGGGAACTTCAACACAAACCTGCATGTTTAACTTTGATTCATTGTTTCTTTGAGGTATTCATATGAAAAAAATGATAAGTTTTCTTGATGTATTTTGATGTTAGTTTGATAGATATTTGAATTATAACTTGAACTCCTTGCAAAATAGAAATTTAAAATTCGTGAGTCGAAAATGGTGAATTTTGAACTGTGAACTTAACCTAGAATTTGTACTATGGTATTCGATTTTTAAACTTGATTTTTAAATGGTGAGTTTTAAAACCTTTTAAGCAAGAATGTGAGCTTTGGATCGTGATTTAGAAATCTGAACTAGAATGTGAACTTGAAATCTTTGAGTCTTGTAGATTTATGAGAAGGTACACCTTTGGGATTTATGTACACCTTGGACCGTGTGGATTTGTGTATACCCTTGGACCGGGCGTATGGATTTTGTACGCTCTGGACCGTTTTTACGGGATTTTACGTACACCCTTGGACTTGTTGTGCTTATGTACGCCCTTGGACCGTTTTTACGGGATTTTACGTACAACCTTGGACTTGTTGTGCTTATGTACGCCCTTGGACCGTTTTTACGGGATTTTACGTACACCTTTGGACTTGTTGTGCTCATGTACACCCTTGGACCGTTTTTACGGGATTTACGTACACCCTTGGATTTCGATGTAGTCATGTACGCCCTTGGACCGCTTTTGCGGCATTTTATGTACTCTTTGGATTATACTTCGTAAATCAAACCATAAGTCGTGAGATTAAAGTGGACCGCTATGGGCGGATATTGTGCATGTGGACCGCTATGGGCGGATTATATGTATGTGGACCGCTGTGGGCGGATTATGCTTATCGTGGACCGCTATGGGCGGAGTGCAAGTACCATGTGGGCCGCCGGGGCGGATTTGAAATCAATTTTGAAGGATAAATAAATGTTTTGAAATCACTTTTGTGTGTAAAAAGGAAATCAGTTTTGAAATCAGTTTTGTATGATAAGGAAATCAGCTTTTGAATCAGTTTTATGTGAAAAAGGAAGTCAGTTTTGAAATCAGTCGTGTGATAAGAAAACAGTATTTGAAATCAGTCTTTGTTGATAAGAAAAAGTACCTTTGAAACGAGTTTCAGTTTTAAATAAGAAAAGGTTTGATTGTGACATTGAATCTATGTTTCCTTATGATAAGATGTGAATGAGTATTGAAATTTCCTCTACTGAGCTAGGATGTAGCTCACCCCTTCGACTATACGTCACAGGTATAGCTTCTAGGTGGACACCAGACTTGCAGATTGAGGAATTGAGGAGGGCTATGATATTCGGGGTCGTAGATTGAGTACTTTGTGGAGATTGGTGAGTTCAGACTTGGTACCCTTTGAACTCGTATATAATTTTATACACCACTGTTTGGTGACGTTGGTACATCACTGGTGGCCATTGTTAGTTATTGTAATATTAAATGTTAGAATTAGAGATTTATTCATGTCATATGTATTATCTGCTTTGATTTCTGCATGCTAGGTTTTGTACCAAGCATTCTGTGTTCGGAACGTGTTCTACGACCCGACGGTCCGAGTTTTCCCATTCGTGTTTGAAAAAAAAAAAAATATGTCTCAAAATTCAGGTTGGGAAAATTCGGGTTGTCACAGTTGGTATCAAAGCTTAAGTATTAGGTCTTATTGGGACCCGAAGTTTGGCGATAAGTTATGTTAGGATATAAGAAACCCAACTGTGACTTTGTCACAGTTGGTATCAAAGTCATTTCTTTTAGAAATTCTGACAATCATTCCTTTTGTCAGAGCATCGGGACTTCTGCTAACGAAACTTTGGTTCTAAATGCATTGCCAATGTCTTCTAGAGGAAGAGGTCACCAGTGGTCATAATAGAAATTTGCGTAGTCGAGATGATTTCATCTCAGATACCAATCGAGTGCCAATGGGAGATAGAGGGCTTCAGCAAAGGTGGCCAAGGAGCCAAGATCAGCGAGACTCAGATCTAGATCGAGGGAACAAGAAAGAGTAAGAGAAAGGAACGAAGAGAGAGAAGAGCGTCAGAGGATGAGGCATACCATGGAAACCATGGCGACTGCCATGGCGTAGATTTTGGCGGCTCATACCGCTCATGAGCAGCATCAGCCACCTACGCCTCCAGTGGGTTTTGCACAGTCAGTGCCCTCTGCATTTACTGACTTTAAGAGGATGCGTCCTCCTAGCTTTTCAGGGCAAGCAGAGCCAATGGACGCAGAGAATTGGCTAAGCGAAATGGAGAAGGTGTTCGGTACTTACGCCTCGAGGATGAGAGTGTACGCTTAGGCGGCCTATATGTTAGATGGGGAGGCTAGGCCTTGGTGGAAGTCCGTTACGGACTAGGGCCTGAGAGACCCCAGTTTGCCTTAGACATGGGATGAATTCGTTGAAGAGTTTATGCAAGGTACTTCAAGTAGTGCGCAATCAAATGGAGGTTCAATTCCTTCAACTTGTGCAAGGGAAGATGACAGTGAGAGAATATGGGGTAGAGTTCATGCGACTTTCACGTTTTGCTCCCGAGTTTGTGACCTCGGACCTAATGAAGGCCAAGAAATTTCAACGCGGCTTAAGGCTGGATATCAGGGGAAAAGTCGCTGCTTTTGAGTTGAAAACCTATGAAGCAGTAATGAGCAAGGCTCTTGTGGTGGAAGAAGACGTGGAAGAAATGTATAAGCGAAGGGACCAACAACGTAGAGAAAGGGCAAGTCAAATGCAGTCATATGCCCATGAGCAGGGACCCGAGATACCAAGACTCTTATTGCCAAGACCCCTCGGTCCTACTCGCACTGCTTATGCAAGACCACCTACGCTCAGGCTCGCAGTGACCTTTCGTCCTTCAATCTCATGGCAATTGAGTGTCACAAACACAACAGCTCCACCCACCTCATCATTTGGTAGGTAAATCATGCCCAAGATGCGGGGATGACATCGAGTACCAAGTGTAAGTGGACCACGGTGCATGTTTCAATTGTGGTCGATGGGGCATCGTAAGGACCGTCTGAATCAAGAATGAGAGGACACCTTGATGAGGAACCATCGAGCAATACAAGTGTCGTGTATCGTGTTCTTCAAAGGCTTAATCTCAAACAATATACTCTTTGTATTTTGGGTGTATAATCAATGCTATTAGCTCATCTTTTGATATACGTATGTGGGAATCTTTATTGCAATTAATGGTACATGTTGTCAATTGATGGTTAGACTATTTCTTTTCCTTATAGCAATGATCAAATTTTGATTGTGCTCCAATTGGTAAATTGCAGGTTGTAATTTTCATTGATGGTTCATATTATAGTGGTTGTGACTATAGCTATTAGCTTAGTGGACATATTCACCGATTTGGAGATATGTGGATTTTCATGCTTTATGATGGAGAAATTGGCTGAGGATAAGTTCAGTCTTTCGTGGTGAACTCAATGTGGATAGTAATTGAATGATTCTAGGGAATACATTTTTTCATTCTGGGTGCATGAGTTATTTCCTCATGGTGGGTAAGTTCTTATCAACAGGAATCATAGTTCGTGAGCCAGCGTTCGAAAATGTGGTCATCAATTTTCGAGGACGAAAATCTCCATGGAGGGAAGAATGTAACAACCTCAAATGTATTTGTGTGTAAATCGATTTGTATCTGGGCGCGAATATTTAACTTGATGCACGTGGTAAGACCGGATTACTTAGGGCAATTTTCGAGGACGAAAATTTTATAAGGTGGGAAGAATGTAACAGCCTGAAAATTTTGACTTTGAATAGTGTATCTCGGGATGTATGCCCGACTTTGAACAGTGTACCTCGGTGTGCGTGCCCGACTGGTCACATGCTCGATTTTATGAAATTACTTACGTAAGTTAAATTGGGTTTGGTCTTGAGTGGAAAAAGACGGATTTAGATTGTGTGTTGAGCATTAGGTGGTTTCTTATGCACCAAGCTTTGGTGTATGGGCTCAACACCGGGTCCGATTAGTGGATGGTTTGGGTGTGTAGGCCCACACCTAATCAAAGAAAACTATTTTGTTATGAGATAACACCTAAAGAGGTACCTTCGTTTATGAGCTAGATCCTTAGATGAGAACTAATACGCCCACAGACAAGTATATGTGTTTTGTATGGGAAGCGATCCCATTTAGTTCAAGAAGGGAATTTCTTCTTTTGGGCGCTAACACCGGTTTGCACAAGGTTTTGTTTTAGGTTTTGGGTTTTGAGGAGGAAGGAAGAGAGAAAGAGGAGGAGATGAAATGAACGCCTTGACTCCATGAGTGCCGAGCCTTAGAGTTGCGGGAGAAACATTTGTGGGATTGACTAAGGCGAAGACCGCCGTCGATTTCGACGTTTGGGTGTGGTTTTATGGGTTTTTGAGCGGTTTGGGGGTTTTGAAACGCTCTTCTTGCAAAGAGATCGTGAGTTTTGATCCGCAAATCGTGGCGTGAGTTTGCGTGAAGTGTGTGTGGAAGGATTGCCGTTAATTTCGTGGGTTTGGTTGTGATCTCGAGCACGGAGATGATCGAGGTGGGTTTAGAAACCCTTGTTGTTTAACGAAGAAGACGATCCACTGAGTAAATCACCGATTTAAAGAGGTAAATAACGCAATTCTTACATGTATTTAATTAAATATATGTTGGTTAGATGTGTGCAAAAGATTAGGATCAAAAGGATTGAATTTTGATGAAAAAAATGGGTTTCAAGGTTCAAACCCGAGAAGTGCTCAGAAACTGCCAAAATCGATTAATCGAGTTTTTGACAAGAGAGAAATTCGAGAGGAACTTCACGAAATCGATTAATCGAAGAGAATTTCGATTAATCGATTTTGAAATTCGATTAATCGATTTTGAAAATCGATTAATCGAGTTTGCCTGGGCTTACTGACACTACTGTAGTATTTCAGCCATAACTTTTTGTGCCGAATTCGGATTGATGTGATTCTTGTTGCGTTGGAAAGAAGACAGAAAGCCCTACAACTTTGATGAATTGACCAACTTGTGAATCAATCGTTTCAAAGGTCAACATTTAGTAATAAGTTAGGTAAATTTCTAATTTTGTCGAGAAACGAAACCGATTAATCGAGTAAAATCGATTAATCAATTTTTGAATTTCGATTAATCGAAATTGGGTTGATTAATCGACTGGTCTCAAATAGTGAAAAAGATTTTTGGCTCTTTGAAAATCGATCAATCGAGAGAAAATCGATCAATCGACTTTGGAAAATCGATTAATCGATTTTGAAAATCGATTAGTCGATTTTGTCTGAGTTGCCAGTACTGCTTTAGTATTTTGACCATAACCTTCTACTCCGACCTCCGATTGATGCGATTCTTGAGGCGTTGGAAAGACAACAAAGAGATCTACAATGTTTGTGTTTTGACCAACTTATGAATCTAAATTTTTAAAGGTAAAAATTTAGGATAAAGGTTACATCAATTTCTGTGTTGGCGCGAACTTGCCCATTCCGACTCGATTTTTTTAGAAAACACTTAAATAGTCTAAGTTATTAGTGGTTGGGGTTAATCCTTGATGCATCATTGTGTGCTTGTGATGTAGATTAAGGGTGGACGGTCATCGATAGGACCTTGCTTGCTTCGAGGTTAAGGTAGGGGAAATTTAATATTTGATTATATTTTTGAAATTGATTCATAGATGCCTTGATTTAATCAAATGAAAATGATAAGTGTGATTTGAAGTTTTGTTATTTAAAATCGATGCTTGAATCTAATTGGACGTGTAGGGGAACTTCAACACAAACCTGCATGTTTAACTTTGATTCATTGTTTCTTTGAGGTATTCATATGAAAAAAATGATAAGTTTTCTTGATGTATTTTGATGTTAGTTTGATAGATATTTGAATTATAACTTGAACTCCTTGCAAAATAGAAATTTAAAATTCGTGAGTCGAAAATGGTGAATTTTGAACTGTGAACTTAACCTAGAATTTGTACTATGGTATTCGATTTTTAAACTTGATTTTTAAATGGTGAGTTTTAAAACCTTTTAAGCAAGAATGTGAGCTTTGGATCGTGATTTAGAAATCTGAACTAGAATGTGAACTCGAAATCTTTGAGTCTTGTAGATTTGTGAGAAGGTACACCTTTGGACCGCTGTGGCGGGATTTATGTACCCTACACCCTTGGACCGGCCGTATGGATTTATGGACCTGTGGACGTTGGGCGGATTTATGTACGCCATATGGACCGCTTTTACGGGATTTTACGTACACCCTTGGACTTGTTGTGCTTATGTACGCCTTGGACCGCGTTTTTACGGATTTTACGCATAACCTTGGACTTGTTGTGCTTATGTACGCCCTTGGACCGTTTTTACGGGATTTTACGTACACCTTTGGACTTGTTGTGCTCATGTACGCCTTTGGACCGTTTTTACGGGATTTTACGTACACCCTCGGACTCGTTGTGCTCATGTACACCCTTGGACCGTTTTTACGGGATTTTACACCCTTGGATTTGATGTAGTCATGTACGTCCTTGGACCGCTTTTACGGCATTTATGTACTCTTTGGATTATACTTGTAAATCAAACCATAAGTCGTGAGATTAAAGTGGACCGCTATGGGCGGATATTGTGCATGTGGACCGCTATGGGCGGATTATATGTATGTGGACAGCGTGGAGTGCAAGTACCATGTGGGCCATGGTAGATTTGAAATCAGTTTGAAGGATAAATAAATGTTTTGAAATCACTTTTGTGTGTAAAAGAAATCGATTTTGAAATGGTTTTGTATGATAAGGAAATCGCTTTTGAATGGGTTTATGTGAAAAAAGTCGATTTGAAATCGATGTGTGATAAGAAAAGCGATTATTTGAAATCAGTCTTTGTTGATAAGAAAAAGTACCTTTGAAACGAGTTTTAGTTTTAAATAAGAAAAGGTTTGATTGTGACATTGAATCTATGTTTCCTTATGATAAGATGTGAATGAGTATTGAAATTTCCTCTACTGAGCTAGGATGTAGCTCACCCCTTCGACTATACGTCACAGGTATAGCTTCTAGGTGGACACCAGACTTGCAGATTGAGGAATTGAGGAGGGCTATGATATTCGGGGTCGTAGATTGAGTACTTTGTGGAGATTGGTGAGTTCAGACTTGGTACCCTTTGAACTCGTATATAATTTTATACACCACTGTTTGGTGACGTTGGTACATCACTGGTGGCCATTGTTAGTTATTGTAATATTAAATGTTAGAATTAGAGATTTATTCATGTCATATGTATTATCTGCTTTGATTTCTGCATGCTAGGTTTTGTACCAAGCATTCTGTGTTCAGAACGTGTTCTACGACCCGACGGTCCGAGTTTTCCCATTCGTGTTTAAAAAAAAAAAAAAAAAAAATATGTCTCAAAATTCAGGTTGGGAAAATTCGGGTTGTAACAGTTGGTATCAAAGCTTAAGTATTAGGTCTTATTGGGACCCGAAGTTTGGCGATAAGTTATGTTAGGATATAAGAAACCCAACTATGACTTTGTCACAGTTGGTATCAAAGTCATTTCTTTTAGAAATTCTGACAATCATTCCTTTTGTCAGAGCATCGGGACTTCTGCTAACGAAACTTTGGTTCCAAATGCAGCTGTCAATGTCTTCTAGAGGAAGAGGCCGACCCAGGGGCGGTCATAATAGAAATTTGCGTAGTCGAGATGATTTCATCTCAGATACCAATCGAGTGCCTATGGGAGATAGAGGGGCTTCAGGCAGTGGTGGCCAAGGGAGCCAAGATCAAGCAGAGACTCAGGATCGAGATCAGAGGGAACAAGAAAGAGTAAGAGAAAGGAACGAAGAGAGAGAAGAGCGTCAGAGGATGATGCATACCATGGAAACCATGGCGACTGCCATGGCACAACAGGCAGCATTTTTGGCGGCTCATACCGCTCATGAGCAGCATCAGCCACCTACGCCTCCAGTGGGTTTTGCACAGTCAGTGCCCTCTGCATTTACTGACTTTAAGAGGATGCGTCCTCCTAGCTTTTCAGGGCAAGCAGAGCCAATGGACGCAGAGAATTGGCTAAGCGAAATGGAGAAGGTGTTCAGTGTACTTACGTGCACTGAGGATGAGAGTGTACGTTGGGCGGCCTATATGTTAGATGGGGAGGCTAGGCCTTGGTGGAAGTCCGTTTCGCGGACTAGGGCTCAGGAGACCCCAGATTTGCCTTAGACATGGGATGAATTCGTTGAAGAGTTTAACAGCGTTACTTCCAAGTAGCGCAATCAAATGGAGGTTCAATTCCTTCAACTTGTGCAAGGGAAGATGACAGTGAGAGAATATGGGGTAGAGTTCATGCGACTTTCACGTTTTGCTCCCGAGTTTGTGACCTCGGACCTAATGAAGGCCAAGAAATTTCAACGCGGCTTAATTTGGATATCGGGGAAAAGTCACGCTTTTGAGTTGAAAACCTATGAAGCGAATGAGCAAGGCTCTTGTGGTGGAAGAAGACGTGGAAGAAATGTATGCGAAGGGACCAACAACGTAGAGAAAGGGCAAGTCAAATGCGATCCTATGCCCATGAGCAGGACCGAGATACCAAGACTCTTATTGCAGCACCCCTCATCTACTCGGACGTTTATGCAAGACCACCTCTACTGCACACTGCAGTGACCTTTCGTCCTTCGAATCTCATGGCAATTGGAGTGTCACAAACACAACAGGCTCCACCCACCTCATCATTTGCAGCTGGTAAATCATGCCCAAGATGCGGGGGATGACATCGAGCAGCCAAGTGTAAGTGGACCACGGGTGCATGTTTCAATTGTGGTCAGATGGGGCATCAGGTAAGGGACTGTCCGGAACCGAAGAATGAGAGGACACCTTCGGCATGAGGAACCATCGAGCAATACAAGTGTCGTGTATCGTGTTCTTCAGTGCTTAATCTCAAACAATATACTCTTTGTATTTTGGGTGTATAATCAATGCTATTAGCTCATCTTTTGATATACGTATGTGGGAATCTTTATTGCAATTAATGGTACATGTTGTCAATTGATGGTTAGACTATTTCTTTTCCTTATAGCAATGATCAAATTTTGATTGTGCTCCAATTGGTAAATTGCAGGTTGTAATTTTCATTGATGGTTTATATTATAGTGGTTGTGACCATAGCTATTAGCTTAGTGGACATATTCACCGATTTGGAGATATGTGGATTTTCATGCTTTATGATGGAGAAATTGGCTGAGGATAAGTTCAGTCTTTCGTGGTGAACTCAATGTGGATAGTAATTGAATGATTCTAGGGAATACATTTTTTCATTCTGGGTGCATGAGTTATTTCCTCATGGTGGGTAAGTTCTTATCAACAGGAATCATAGTTCGTGAGCCAGCGTTCGGAAATGTGGTCATCAATTTTCGAGGACGAAAATCTCCATGGAGGGAAGAATGTAACAACCTCAAATGTATTTGTGTGTAAATCGATTTGTATCTGGGCGCGAATATTTAACTTGATGCACGTGGTAAGACCGGATTACTTAGGGCAATTTTCGAGGACGAAAATTTTATAAGGTGGGAAGAATGTAATAGCCTGAAAATTTTGACTTTGAATAGTGTATATCGGGATGTATGCCCGACTTTGAACAGTGTACCTCGGTGTGCGTGCCCGACTGGTCACATGCTCGATTTTATGAAATTACTTACGTAAGTTAAATTGGGTTTGGTCTTGAGTGGAAAAAGACGGATTTAGATTGTGTGTTGAGCATTAGGTGGTTTCTTATGCACCAAGCTTTGGTGTATGGGCTCAACACCGGGTCCGATTAGTGGATGGTTTGGGTGTGTAGGCCCACACCTAATCAAAGAAAACTATTTTGTTATGAGATAACACCTAAAGAGGTACCTTCGTTTCGCACGGGAGCTAGATCCTTAGATGAGAACTAATACGCCCAAAGACAAGTATATGTGTTTTGTATGGGAACCGATCCCATTTAGTTAAAGAAGGCAATTTCTTCTTTTGGGAGCTAACACCCGGTTTGCACAAGGTTTTGTTTTAGGTTTTGGGTTTTGAGGAGGAAGGAAGAGAGAAAGAGGAGGAGATGAAATGAACGTCTTGAATCCATGAGTGCCGAGCCTTAGATTTCTTGTGAAAAACATTTGTGAGATCGTCTAAGGGGAAGATCGCCGTCGATTTCGACGTTTGGTTGTGATTTTATGGGTTTTGGAGCCGTTTGGGGGTTTTGAAACCCTCTTCTTGCAAAGAGATCGTGAGTTTTGATCCGCAAATCGTAGCGTGAGTTTGCGTGAAGTGTGTGTGGAAGGATTGCCGTTAATTTCGTGGGTTTGGTTGTGATCTCGGAGCACGGAGATGATCGAGGTGGGTTTAGAAACCCTTGTTGTTTAACGAAGAAGACGATCCGATCTACGAGTAAATCACCGATTTAAAGAGGTAAATAACGCAATTCTTACATGTATTTAATTAAATATATGTTGGTTAGATGTGTGCAAAAGATTAGGATCAAAAGGATTGAATTTTGATGAAAAAAATGGGTTTCAAGGTTCAAACCCGAGAAGTGCTCAGAAACTGCCAAAATCGATTAATCGAGTTTTTGACAAGAGAGAAATTCGAGAGGAACTTCACGAAATCGATTAATCGAAGAGAATTTCGATTAATCGATTTTGAAATTCGATTAATCGATTTTGAAAATCGATTAATCGAGTTTGCCTGGGCTTACTGACACTACTGTAGTATTTCAGCCATAACTTTTTGTGCCGAATTCGGATTGATGTGATTCTTGTTGCGTTGGAAAGAAGACAGAAAGCCCTACAACTTTGATGAATTGACCAACTTGTGAATCAATCGTTTTAAAGGTCAAAATTTAGTAATAAGTTAGGTAAATTTCTAATTTTGTCGAGAAACGAAACCGATTAATCGAGTAAAATCGATTAATCGATTTTTGAATTTCGATTAATCGAAAGTGGGTCGATTAATCGACTGGTCTCAAATAGTGAAAAAGATTTTTGGCTCTTTGAAAATCGATCAATCGAGAGAAAATCGATCAATCGACTTTGGAAAATCGATTAATCGATTTTGAAAATCGATTAGTCGATTTTGTCTGAGTTGCCAGTACTGCTTTAGTATTTTGACCATAACTTTCTACTCCGACCTCCGATTGATGCGATTCTTGAGGCGTTGGAAAGATAACAAAGAGATCTACAATGTTTGTGTTTTGACCAACTTATGAATCTAAATTTTTAAAGGTAAAAATTTATGATAAATGTTACATCAATTTCTGTGTTGGCGCGAACTTGCCCATTCCGACTCGATTTTTTTAGAAAACACTTAAATAGTCTAAGTTATTAGTGGTTGGGGTTAATCCTTGATGCATCATTGTGTGCTTGTGATGTAGATTAAGGGTGGACGGTCATCGATAGGACCTTGCTTGCTTCGAGGTTAAGGTAGGGGAAATTTAATATTTGATTATATTTTTGAAATTGATTCATAGATGCCTTGATTTAATCAAATGAAAATGATAAGTGTGATTTGAAGTTTTGTTATTTAAAATCGATGCTTGAATCTAATTGGACGTGTAGGGGAACTTCAACACAAACCTGCATGTTTAACTTTGATTCATTGTTTCTTTGAGGTATTCATATGAAAAAAATGATAAGTTTTCTTGATGTATTTTGATGTTAGTTTGATAGATATTTGAATTATAACTTGAACTCCTTGCAAAATAGAAATTTAAAATTCGTGAGTCGAAAATGGTGAATTTTGAACTGTGAACTTAACCTAGAATTTGTACTATGGTATTCGATTTTTAAACTTGATTTTTAAATGGTGAGTTTTAAAACCTTTTAAGCAAGAATGTGAGCTTTGGATCGTGATTTAGAAATCTGAACTAGAATGTGAACTCGAAATCTTTGAGTCTTGTAGATTTGTGAGAAGGTACACCTTTGGACCGCTGTGGCGGGATTTATGTACACCCTTGGACCGCTGTGGCGGGATTTGTGTATACCCTTGGACCCATTGGTATGGATTTATATACGCTTTGGACCGTTTTACGTACACCCTTGGACTTGTTGTGCTTATACGCTTGGACCGCGTTTTTACGGATTTTACGTACAACCTTGGACTTGTTGTGCTTATATGCACGCCTTGGACCGTTTTTACGATTTTACGGGACTTGTTGTGCTCATGTACGCCTTTGGACCGTTTTTACGGGATTTTACGTACACCCTCGGACTCGTTGTGCTCATGTACACCCTTGGACCGTTTTTACGGGATTTACGTACACCCTTGGATTTCGATGTAGTCATGTACGTCCTTGGACCGCTTTTACGGCATTTTATGTACTCTTTGGATTATACTTCGTAAATCAAACCATAAGTCGTGAGATTAAAGTGGACCGCTATGGGCGGATATTGTGCATGTGGACCGCTATGGGCGGATTATATGTATGTGGACCGTCAGGTGATTATGCTTATCGTGGACCGCTATGGTGAGTGCAAGTACCATGTGGGTTACCGATTTGAAATCAGTTTTGAAGGATAAATAAATGTTTTGAAATCACTTTTGTGTGTAAAAAGGAAATCAGTTTTGAAATCAGTTTTGTATGATAAGGAAATCAGCTTTTGAATCAGTTTTATGTGAAAAAGGAAGTCAGTTTTGAAATCAGTCGTGTGATAAGAAAACAGTATTTGAAATCAGTCTTTGTTGATAAGAAAAAGTACCTTTGAAACGAGTTTTAGTTTTAAATAAGAAAAGGTTTGATTGTGACATTGAATCTATGTTTCCTTATGATAAGATGTGAATGAGTATTGAAATTTCCTCTACTGAGCTAGGATGTAGCTCACCCCTTCGACTATACGTCACAGGTATAGCTTCTAGGTGGACACCAGACTTGCAGATTGAGGAATTGAGGAGGGTTATGATATTCGGGGTCGTAGATTGAGTACTTTGTGGAGATTGGTGAGTTCAGACTTGGTACCCTTAGAACTCGTATATAATTTTATACACCACTATTTGGTGACGTTGGTACATCACTGGTGGCCATTGTTAGTTATTGTAATATTAAATGTTAGAATTAGAGATTTATTCATGTCATATGTATTATCTGCTTTGATTTTTGCATGCTAGGTTTTGTACCAAGCATTCTGTGTTCAGAACGTGTTCTACGACCCGACGGTTCGAGTTTTCCCATTCGTGTTTAAAAAAAAAAAAAAAAAAAAAAAAAAATATGTCTCAAAATTCAGGTTGGGAAAATTCGGGTTGTCACATGCTGGGTATGAGTCTCTGGTTCATCTGTATTTTCAATCGAATCTTTTTCTTTTGGTTGCCACTCTTTTTCCAACACTGATGACATAGAATGACTCTTCCAACTTGGATTAAACATGTTTCTAGAATTGTTGTCTGGTCATTGGTAAGAGATTGCCGCCATGATGTGCTCTTGCACCAAATCGGGGTATAACGGGGCAGCCGGATAATCAGGTACTTCATGAGTGAAGCTTTGACAAATGCCACAAGCCTTACATGAAATATTGGGTGTGATAGCATACCCAACATGGACTCCAATTTCTTTTCCAAAGCTCAACTTCGGTAGAAATGGCCGTCATCGATTTCAACTCATCTATCCCTCCTCGCTTAGGATGTATATCGAGTGGAATCTCAGGGTCAGTTATCCTCAACGCATCATGTTGCATTGAGTTCTCACTTAAGTTTTCAAAAAATACCCATGCATCCTCTTTGATTTTTGTGTGGAATGTACCCCCACAAGAAACATCAGTCATGTGCCAGTTTTGCTCTGTCAGCCCATCATAGAAACTCTGTGCTATTTGCCATTTCAAGACCTCATGATGAGGATACTTGCGCAGAAGCTCATTAAGCCATTCCTATCTCTCATGGAAGGACTCATCCGGATTTTTGTGAAACGTGGTTATAGCCTCCCGGATCTGATTCCTCTTGCCAATTGGGAAGTACTTGGTAATGTTGTAACGCTTCCCAATTTACAATCGAATCATGGGGCAAAGAGTTTACCCACTGCTTTGCCTTGTCTTTAAGAGAGAATAGAAATAAACTCAATAGAGTTGCCTCTTCCGACAAGGTGTTTATTTTTAAAATGGTGCAGGCCATGGATCAAAATTTCGTCCGATACCGATACGTATCGGTGGTCACCGATACGGTACATTGAATGTACCGTATCGGTCATATATATGTATTAACCGAACGATACATTCAATGTATCGTCCGGTACCATCTGATACCGATATGTATCGGCCGATACGCATCGGTTTTCCGGCCTTTTGATCCATGGTGCAGACATCTAGAAAGTCCATCTGATGTTGATAGGGGTCTTCATTGTTAACCCCATGAAAGTGCGGGAGCATTTGAACACAGTTGGGATTAATTGCGAAGGTCCCATTGCCAGTGGAGGTAGGGAGGCGAATGCATGAGGGAGATGTAAGAGTAGACTCCCTCAACCTCTCCCGGTATGGTGAAAACAGAAAAGAATAAAAACACTTCAACCTCTCCTACTAGAATTTAAAAGCATGAATCTTAGCCTCTCGCAGTATCCCGTGATAAGCTTAGGTATACTCGAGCCTTCGATCTCCAAATCTGGAAAAAAACAAACTAGAATTAGAAAATTACTAATATAAATTAACTAAAATGCAATAGTTAAAATAAAACCATAGTCCCCAGCAACGGCGCTAAAAACTTGATCGGTTATAAATAGAAAGCTTACAAGTGCACAAGTTCGGAGTACTTAGGCGAGTACAAGGGTGTCGAACCACAGGGACTAGTCATTTATCTAAACTAAAGCCTTAACTAGAAAGGGGGTTTTATAAAAGTAAAATTCTAATTAAATTATCTAGAAAAGCAGTTAAAACAAATTTGGAAAATAATGAGAAAACAGCTTGGGATCTCTCTTGAATCTTAGATTCGTAGATAACAAACCCTATTTCTTTCCTATTTCGAATTTTAGGTACTCCCGCTCTAGACTACAAGTTCTGTTGCTTCATATATGAATTAGATAAATCCAAACATCAACGCATTATTGCATGTAACCAACTAAAACTATCCTACAAGGCCTAGTCCGTTGGCGAATATCCTATCTAATCCAACCTCAATCCCTACAATGCCACTAGGACTAAATCATATAGACTTAAACCTTTACAATCGCTAGTTCTTGATGACTTTTGAAACCTCCAACATGCAATTGTATCATAAATGAAATTCAAAATAAAAGAGAAACATAAATTAAATTAAACACTTATCTTTGATCGTATAAGAGATCCCAAGCTTCGGGACATTTTAGCCGCACATAGTTGCTATGATCTTCATCATCATTGAATTGATCATAGAACGATGATTACAAAACCCTCAATCGCACAAACTCTCGCAGATCTGGAAAACAAACTAAAAGTAAACCTGAAACTATGAGCAAAAAGCCCTAGGCTCAAAGCTATCTATTCCTAAACCTAGGGTCCTTATTTATGGATATATAAGCTCTTAGACATTGATTTTAATTAGGAAACAACCTAGGTGTTTTCCCTGAAATCCGTGTGGGGAAAATCGGGCTGTCACAGGTGGTATCAGAGCATGACAACAGATTCTGTTGAAACATGGGCCGGATTCACAATCACTTCTGATTAAAACCCTTGTTTGATCATGGCAAGTCAGTATGCCTCTTTGAGGTAGGTCAAGAACCGTGCGTACTAGGAGCACGCCAAGTGGTGAGGGAGTCGCCACTGGTGCTAATAGCACTCCTTTGGGAGGAGGAAACAACACTAGCACAAACAACATTCCTCCAAGAGGAGGAAGCAACAACGGCCAAGATAGACAACTACGGGAGACCACGGTTAATACTATGGCTTAACAAACAACTTTTCTTATAGACAGACAACAACCTTCAGGAGTTCAGGAGTTCAGGAGGATAAAACTTCCTAGCTTCTACGGTCAAGCCGATCCACTCAAAGCGGAAAAGTGGAGCATATGATCTGGGAAAGCCAATGTTGTAGCAAACGCTCTAGGTCGAAAGTCCTCGACTCAGTTGTCAAACCTCGTACGAAAATACACAGATGGTGTTTGCTTGAAGATATGGCCTTATGCGACACAAGGTTCAACGTTTAGGATTCTGGATCCTTGATGGCTAACATTATTATTCAACACTCTTCGAAAATATTCGCGACCTACAAATGACCAATGAGGACCTCCTGGACATCAAACAGGATGTGATTGGCGGGAATCGGCCCGATATCTCCATCAGGGAGGACAGATCATTGCTATTCAGAGGCTAAATGTGCGTACTGACTAACGCCAATCTTCGACACACAATCCTAGAGGAAGCTCACAAGTCGAAATATGTCATCCACCGTGGCAATACCAAGATGTACCAGGATCTGAAAAAGAACTTCTGGTGGAGAGGTTTGAAGAAAGATGTCGCAGAGTACATATCGAAATGCTTGGTTTTCCAATAAGTAAAAGTGGACCATTGAAATTCTTTGAGTTTATTACAACCCTTGCCGATACCGGAGTGGAAATGGGAAGCCATATTCATGGACTTCATTCTGGGATTACCGAGAACAACGAAAGAACACAATGCCATTTGGGTAATCGTGGATTAATTTACTAAGTCCACCCACTTTCTGCCATACAACATGAGGTACACATCCAGGAAGCTTGCAGAGTTATATCTAAAGGAGATTGTCAGACTACACGGTATACCTGCCAGCATCATTTCAGACAGAGATCTACTATACACCTCATAGTCTTGACAACATTTCCAAGAAGGAATGGGTTCCAGGCTAAATTTTAGCTCGACATTTCACCCTCAGACCGATGGGCAAAGCAAAAGGGTGAACGAGATCATTGAAAACATGCTTCAAACCTGTATGCTAGACTTTTAGGAATCATGAGACAAGCATCTACCCCTGATCAAATTTTCTTACAATAATAGCTATCAGGTGAGCTTTGGGATGGCTCTCTTCGAAGCACTTTACGACCGGAGATATAATTATGTAAATCTCCACTCAACTGGGAATAGGCTGGAGAAAAGCTCATGTTAGGCCCTAAGATTGTTGAAAGCACAACCGAAGTGATTCAGTTAATCCGGGAGAGATTAAGGGTTGCTCAGAGCAGGCAGAAGAGTTATGCCTACCTCAAGAGAATAAATGTCGAGTTTCAGGTAAACTCAATATAATTAATTGCCTTTATTTTTTGTTATCTCTATGCGATACTGATACCCCATATCTTTTCAGATCGGGGACCACATTTTCATCAAGATTTTACCGACTAAGGGTGTAATGCATTCTGGAAGATGTGGGAAGCTATTTCCATGCTACGCTGAACCTTTTAAGATAATGGGTTGGGTTGGCGAAGTAACATATCGGATTGCTTTGCCGTCGCAACTGTCAAGCATACACAATTTGTTCTACGTATCGATGTTGTGGAAGTGAGTAAAGGACCCGACTCACGTATTGGACTACCAACCCATTGAACTCCGAGAGGATCTGACCATAGTGGAAGAGCTGATACAAATCTTGAATCGTAAGGAGTAGACCTTGCAGACCAAGGGGATTCCACTTGTGTTGGTAAGGTGCCGAAATCACTCAACTACTGAAGCCACTTGGGAACGCGAAGCGGAGATCCGCGACTAGTACCCACCCCTTTTCGATTGAAATCCGTTCAAATTTTTTAAGGATAATCATGTACTAAAGAATGAAAATTCAACGATGTAATATTGGCTAATGTCCCAACATTTGACACCTTGTTACAGTAATTGAACCTTTCAATATAATGTTGTCTTAATTCCAGCTATCCCTTCATAGTGTGAACTAGAGGAAAGTAATGAAAATTTGTGGATTGGTTGTGTTAACTTAAAGCCATCAAAATTATGGTTTATGCCAATTTAAAAAGAATGCATTATGTTAGTTATCTTCTTGACAATTTGAGTTTAATCCGTATGATGTCAATGATTAATGGGCAGTTGGAGACCCAAATTTTAATTCAGTGTGTGTGGATGGGTATGTGTGGACATCCATATATTAATGCAGGTAAAAATGGAAAGGCAATGTTAAGCACTGAAAAATACCACTTTTCACCTCTTAACCTAGCCTTTACTATACCTTGGAGCCATCTAATAATTGTATTTTAAGCATGTTTTCGTAGTTAGGAAATAAATGTAGCATAGTGCAACAGTCCCTATCTTGAGGCTAAGAAGAGAGAGATTTAAGGCCTAGGGCCGCAGCTGATGGAAGAACGGAGGATACACCATAGTGGTACACATCATAGTGACCACTTTGGTTGTTGAAGTGGGACTTTGGAAACCCAACAGTTGAAAGGAAGATGGACCCAAACAAAGGAGACTGCTGCAGCAGGATGTACACAGCAGTAGAGAAGCAAAGAGGGGCCCTCGCGCAGCTTAAATTGCCTGAAAAGTCACCTCGTGAGGCTCGTGAAGCTCCAGCCTGCAACACATAAAGAGCTCGTACAGACCTCGCATAGCTCACTGAAGAAAGGGCCTCAAAAATTTATCTTGCAAAGATCTCGTGAGGATCATAGCCACAGACAATTGTCTCGTGTAGCCCTCACTAGGCTGACATTTAGACTTCGCGCGGATGATCACCAGGCTAAAATGCGCATCTCGCATGGCTGGCTTGGTCTTTGAAGTGCGTGAGAGCTTCGCGAGCAGCTACAGTCTGGCTTGATCTCGTGAACCGTGCTATCTATTCCAATCCATCATCGTGAGCATTCTTCTGCAGCAATTTCATCCACGCGACAGTTGCAACAGAGCCACGCGAGATGCATAACTGAAGCACATCCATCCTCGTGAGACACGGGCTCCTACCTTCTCAGTCCATACACAGGGACACTTTGGAGATTTCCCCCACTTCTAGGGCACACACCCCGAGGCTCTAATTTATTTCCCCACATCCCGAGCCATCCAAGGGCTGCAAAGGAGCCATGACAGCAGCAACAACAGGGGTTTTTTTTCTCCCCTGCTCTCATATTGGCCAGGGCAAGATATTTTTTGGACAATGTGTATATAAGCTGTAGTTTTTGTGTAGAAATGGATCGGATCCTTAACCTAATTTCGGCTATGATCTTGGGGGGCCAGTGCTTAGGCCATTGAGGGTTAGGGTTAGGCCATCTTTTTGGTTTTTCTTATCTCCTTAGCCCAACACTTGCTGGCTAAGATCTTTGTACTGGCTAGGACTGTAAATCTGTTGTAATAAGACTATGTAAAACTTCTAAAAGCCTGAAAATCTGTATTGACTGCAGCTTGGAGGGCTGATCATTGTAAGTATTTTTATATGCAATGCAAGATACTTTATTGATTCATTAGATCTGTACTGCTTTTAGATTTTCTATTAAAGTTTTATAGTTTCTATGCACCCATTGATGCATGAGCCTGTGGCTTTGCATATATGGTAGCTGTAGTGAGTTTAATATTCTTATTTCAATCCCTGGACTGGAGTATATAGTTTGGAGATGATTTGTGACCATTTAGTGGACAGATCATAGCCTTAAGACTAGTCCATATCCCTGGATTGGATTTGATTCTTTTCCCTTACATGTGTGCTTGTGGCCAAATGCAAGGATAGATGCAGATTCATCCTTTTCTATGTTTAACTAGACCATGTTTCAGCCTAACATAACAGTCCCTGTTTATTACTTCCCACCATTTTCCTATTATTTTTATAATTCCATTTTACCCTTCTCCAAAAGCCCTTTCTCATAGCATAGGACTGTAGTTTTATTTTATGTTTTAGTTTTAGTTGTGACAACAAACTCCCTTTCTTTAGGATTGCCAGATCTGTACTCAGATCTAGAGATCTACTAAAATAACCCTTTGGATTCTAAATCAAATTTCCCTGTGGGACAAACCCCTTTCTTATCAATACTTCCTACAATAGACCCTAAATCTTGCAGGTCTGTGTATATACTTTAGATTGCTATTTTTAATCCCCTTCATCTCACTCTATTTTGTTTAGATTTATTTTCACCACCACTGTGTTTTATAATAAAATAAGCAGCAAGCATCTAAAATATTCTCAACAAGTTTTTGGCCTCGCTGTCGAGGAATATTTGATCTAAGTAGTAGATCTGAGTTTTAAATTTTGTGCTTATAAATTCTTTGTAGCAGTGCCAATTTTTGAATAAAAGTACTGATTTTTTTATTGGTTTTTACAAATCCGGAACAACAGAAAAAGGGAGAAGCTAGAGCTGCACCTAGAGCTTTGCTGACCTTAATTTCCATTTCTTTCCTCCCCCTATTTCAGTTCTATTTATGTTGAAATGTATTTTCAGTAGTATAGTTAGCTGTCATTTCTTTTCTTGTTGCTCTTATTCTTTAAGTATGCTGTAAGGGTCTATATTACTTGTTGTTTGTGTGTGCATGCTGGGTAGGAGGTCCCTTAACCCTGACTTAGAACCTCCAAATCCTGAGATAGATAGGGCCCTTAGACCTAGGCTGACCACACAAACCCCTCTTGATAATACTAAGTTAGCTGAGATGGGTGAACAATAAAAAACCTTGAAGGAATTCAATGCACTAGGGGCATATATATCCCCTTTCTATTCCCTGCTATTTTAGGAAACTATGAGATCAAATCGTCAATCATCCAAATATTGCCTTCATTTCATGGGCTAAGTAAAGAGGACCAATATAAGCATATTGATGAGTTCCTTGCCTTATGCACCACATTCAATATTGCTGGCTTGGGAGAAGAAGCCACCAAACTGAGGCTCTTTCCTTTTTCACTAAAGGATAGAGCCAGAACTTGGCTCTCCATACTCTCAGCCAATAGCATACAATCATGGAATGATCTCCAATGCCAGTTTTTGGCTAAAATTTTCCCTATGTCTAAAACTAACCAATTGAGGAAGAGCATAATTTCCTTTGCTCAATCCCCAACTGAGGATTTCCATCAAGCATGAGAAAGGTTTAAAGAGCTATTAAAGAAATGTCCCCACCACCAAATTCCTGAGTAGCAGCTTGTCCAGAGCTTCTACCAAGGAATTAATTCCAAGAGCAAGGATATGGTGGATGCCTCATGTGGAGGCACTTACCTCCACAAGACAGCTGATGAGGCTTGAGAACTATTTGAGGTCATCAGTGAAAATTCCATGCATCAGGAGACTATGTCCAGAAATGACATTGAGACTCCTGCTAAAATAGGAAAAGAAGTCACTTCTAGAGGAAGGATATATGAAGTTAGTGTGCCCAGTGATCTGGAAAGAAAGGTGGACAGCCTGACCATAAAATTTGATAAATTAATGGGTGTGGTGCAGCCTAGACTGACTGCACAAGTGGAAGAAGCATGTCTGATATGTCAGTCACCCTCACAACTACTTGAGGACTGTCCATCAGCAGGTCAATACCCTGAATTGGTCATGGAACATGCCCATGCTATCCAATCATTTGGACAGCAACCTGTTGGGTATCAATGGAGAAACCACCCCAATTTGAAGTGGAGACAAGACAATTTTCAGTAACCCCATTAGCAGCAGTTGGCATTACCATATAGACCACAACAATAATATAACCAGGGCTATGCACCTAGACAAGCCTTCCAGCAGTTATCCCCACAGCAGAACCAATTGGCTTTGCTCCCACAACAGACTAGATCACCCTCTTTTAAAGAATAGATTTTAGCATCATTGCAAAACCTGGGGTCCCTATCACAGACTGTGAACTCTTACAGTCAAAGCATAAAGAAAATAGAGCACCAGCTTGGCCAGAAGAGAGGAGGGCAAGCTGCCAAGTCAACCCTTGGCCAATCCTAAGGGTCAGTTTATGATTGGTGAGGGCTCCTCAACTCATGAGGAGGCTAAGGCAATCACTACCCTTAGAAGTGGCAGGGCGGTTGATAACCAGACGGGCAGGGAGGAAAAAGAGACAAATGAGAGTATAGAAGAGGAAAATATGAGTGAAAAGGAGAGGAATGACTCACCCCCTGCTAGAGACCAGCAGGAATAAAATAAGGGGGCTGTAGTTGAGCCCCAACAAAAAGAAAAAAATGAGCAAAGAAAAAAATAAAAAATTTCTGATGATGTGGCTAGGCATGCAGCTAAGGTACCAGCAGTACCACAGCTGCCATTTCCTCATGTACTTAAAGGTCCTTCCCCTTTTGATAAGGGGAATGCCAATTTGGAGGAAATGATGGAGACTTTCAAGCAAGTTAAGATCAATTTACCTCTGCATGATGCCATAAAATAATTCCCTACCTATGCCAAGTTCCTTAAAGACCTGTGCACATAAAATAGAAAAGCAAGAGTCCATTTGTCCAAGAAGGTCTTTGCAGCTGAAAATGTGAAATCTGTGTTGTCTATTACCACACCAACAAAATTACAAGACCCAGGGGTACCTACAATCCCCTGTATTATTAGAGACCACACTATTGGCAGGGCTCTCTTAGACTTGGGGGCCAGTGTAAACCTACTGCCATATTCAGTATATGAGCAACTAGGATTGGGGGAGCTGAAACCAACTCCTATTGTGCTCTAGCTGGCTGACAGGTCTGAGAGGAGGCCTATGGGTGTGGTTGAGGATGTGCTTGTGGGAGTGGACAAGTTCTTTTACCCGACTGATTATTTGGTCTTGGATATGGAACCTACAAAAAGCAGCACCCCTATCACTATCATTTTGGGCAGGCTATTTTTGGCCACTGCCAATGCCTGTATTCAATGCAGGTCTGGGGTGATGGAGATTACCTTTGAAAACATGAAGGTTAAATTAAATGTGTACAATGCTGCAAAGCAACCTCAGCTGGACAATGAGGACCGCTTTATAGTGGATGTACTAGAGGACCTAGTTGAGGAGAATTTATCCAATCTGCTAGATTGGAATAAATTTTTTGATGATTTTGAAAGTGTGTGGACTGAGGTTCAGTAGGAGGCCCAAAATTGCTGTAATGAAGACAACAACACAATAGAGTCTTTAATGGGCCTAGTGCAGCATTCCATCTGGAAACCCATATTGCTGCCCCAACCTCAAACCTCCAAGGCACCTTTGTTACCTTTTATAGAGAGTCCGCCTGATTTTGAGCTTAAACAGCTGTCAGACACATTAAAATATACCTTTTTGGCGCAGGAAAATAAATTTCCTGTGATCATCTCTTACTAGTTGTGGGTGCTTAGGAGACACAAGAAAGCAATAGGCTGGACAATAGCAGATTTAGGGGGGATTGATCCATCAGTTTACGTGCACAAGATACATCTAGAAGAGGGTTCCAAACCCTCAAGGGAAATGCGGAGGAAACTGAATTTTGATATGAAAGAGGTGGTCTTAAAGGAGGTGGTGAAACTGTTAGATGCTAGAGTCATATACCCCATTTTAGATTCAGAATTGGTATCACCTATCCAGGTGGTCCCCAAAAAGTCTAGTATAATAGTTGTCACCTCTGATTGTGGGGAGTTGATGCCAACCAGGGAGACGACTGGTTGGAGAGTTTGCATTGACTATAGGAAGCTCAACTCTAAAATCAGAAAAGATCACTTCCCCTTACCCTTCATAGATCAGATTTTGGATAAATTGTCTGGGAAAACATACTTCTATTTTCTTGATGGATACTTAGGTTATAATCAGATACCTGTGTATCCTTAGGATCAAGAAAAGACTACATTTACCTGTTCATTTGGCACTTTTGTTTATAGAAGAATGCCATTTGAATTGTGCAATGCTCCAACCATATTCTAAAGGTGCATGTATGCTATTTTCTCGGACATGATTGACAAGTTTTTGGAAATCTTTATGGATAATTTCTCTGTATTTGGGGACAATTTTAGTTAGTGTTTACATCACCTTAGCCTGATTCTTCAAAGATGTGAGGAGACCAACCTGGTCTTGAGCTGGGAAAAGAGACACTTCATGGTCAACCAAGGCATTGTGCTTGACCATGTGGTTTTCCATAGAGGCTTTGAGGTAGATAGAGCAAAGATTGACTTAATCTCACACTTGCCCCCACCAAAAACTATCAAACAGACAAGGTCTTTCTTAGGGCATGTTGGATTCTATAGGAAGTTCATCAAGGACTTTAGTGAAATTGTTAAACCATTGTGCCACTTGCTGTGCCAAGATGTGCCATTTAATTTTACTGTTGAGTGCCTTGAGGCATTTGAGGTCTTAAAGAAATGTCTAACCTCTGCTCCTGTTATCCAAGCCCCTGCCTACTCCCTCTCTTTTGAGCTGATGTGTGATGCATCAGACCTGACTGTAGGTGCTATCTTAGGACAGAGAAAGGATAAGCTGTCATGTATGGTATATTATGCCAGTAAGACATTGGCAAAGGCTCAACTTAATTACACCACAATTGAGAAAGAGCTGCTGGAAATGATCTTTAATGTGGATAAATTTAGACCTTACCTACTTGGGTCTAAAATTATTATATTTACAGACCACTCTGCCCTCAAGTAATTTTTAGTCAAAAAAGATGCCAAACCTAGGTTGATTAGATGGATCCTCCTGTTGCAGGAGTTTGATCTTACAATCAAAGATAAGAAGGGAGTAGAAAATTTAGTGGCTGATCACCTATCTAAGATTTTATTGGATGAATGTACTGCTACACCTGTTAGAGATGTTTTCTCTGATGAGCAAGTGTTTTCCATCCAAGCTGTTGTCCCATGGTTTGCCAACATAGTCAATTATCTTGCTGCAGGCATGATCCCTGCCCATTGGTCCAAGATGGACGAAGACTTGTTCTTCTCACAAGTCAAGTACTTTTTATGGGAGGATCCTTGCCTATATAAATATTGTGCGAACAAATCATTAGGAAGTGTGTCCCTGATTGTGATTTTCCCAATATTCTTAGCATGTGCCATGAAAATGCCTGTGGGGGTCACTTTAGTGGGAAAAAGACAACAACTAAGGTGCTGCAGTGTAGATTTTATTGGCCTTCCTTATTCAAGGATGCCCATATACACTGTCAAGCCTGTGCCAGATGTCAAAGGATGGGTGGCATTTCCAAGAGAAATTTAATATCATTATAGCCCATCCTTGTTGTGGTGCTATTTGACATTTGGGGAATAGACTTTATGGGGCCCTTTCCTCCTTCAAATGGTTATAATTTCATCCTTGTGGCTGTGGATTATATTTCCAAATGGGTGGAAGCAGCTATCACAAGGACCAATGACCACAAAGTAGTCTTGAAATTTATAAAGAAAAGTATTTTCTCCGAATTTGGCACCCCTAGAGCCATCATCAGTGATGGGGGCAACCACTTTTGTAATAGAAACTTTGAGAGCTTGCTCAAGAAGTATGCTGTTACCCATAGGATTGCTACTCCATATCACCCACAGACCAGTGGGCAAGTGGAGATTTTCAACAGGGAAATCAAGCACATCCTGGAAAAGTCAGTGAAGACTGTCAGGAAGGATTGGGTTGTGAAACTGACTCATGCATTGTGGGCCTATAGGACTGTCTATAAGACCCCAATTGGAATGCCCCCATTTCGAATAGTTTATGGCAAAGCTTGTCATCTGCAAGTAGAGTTAGAGCACAAGGCCTTTTGGGCTATTCAGAGTTTAAACATGGATCTAACATCTGCTGCTGTACACAAGAAGCTGCAACTGTCTGAGCTGGAGGAGCTGAGATTATATGCTTATGCCAACTCAAGGATCTATAAGGAGAAAGCTAAGACATTCTTTGACAAAAGCCTTTTGAGAAAAGACTTTGAGGATGGTGCTAAGGTATGGCTGTTCAACTCCAAGCTAAATTTTTTTCCAGGAAAGTTAAGAACCAGATGGAATGGTCCTTTACTGTTCTTCATGCATTCCCATATGGGGCTGTGGAGATAATACTTCTGAGAGGATCATGAAGGTGAATGGTCAGAGACTCAAATTATGTGTAGAAAATCCCATGGAGTCCCCTACAGCCATGTATCTTCAAGAAACTCCCACTCATGAGTGATCCACAGCCATGTACTCATTGTAAAATAACTGTCTTGTGTGTTGTTAAAATTCTATCATTTGCTATTTTTAGTATGCTTTTGAATTCTGTGTTAGTTGTTATTAGTGTTTAGAGAATTTGGATCTAAGTGTGTGAGTCAACATTGTCTGTGGTTTGGTGAATCTTCATGTGTGATTTGGGTGAGCTATGCAACTTGGCTTTTACGCATCAGTCTACATTGGATAATCTGATTTCATCAGTTAAAATGATATGTGCAAGAGTGATCTGTGTTGTTGGACATCTGTCTACATTAAGCATGAAAATGTGTGCATGAGTCATAAAGCATCAAGTGACATGTGTCTCACATATTGTAGAGAGAGGGCTGTGACAGTAAAGTAGGGGCTGTTGCAACACAACATTGGGACTACAAGTAGAGCTTAGCGAGAGCCTCGCAAAGCCTTATTTTTTTTTTTCTAAAGTTGCCTATTGCATAGTTCATTCTGAACTACGCGAGCAGTCACTTTTCATACACTGAACTGTTCGCGAGGTTAACTCAAAGTCTTGTTGCACTCGCGAGGCTTATTCTCTCTTAACTTATCTTCGCGCGAGCCTTGCGAGGTCCTAATTGTGAATCAAAATTGCCACTCACATAGATCAATGTTAACTGCACGAGTTTCATTACGAAATTGTCTCTTCTCACGAGGATGGTTTTCATTTAAATGACCTTTCTCGAGATCCATGCAAAACCCTCGCAAAGCTCGGGCTGCTGACTTAAAAACCCTCACCAAGCTCTTTTACTTCATCTTCTACCAGAGCTCGCAAACCCGCTTGTAGACACCCTCATTTTGCCCTCTCGGAATATATAAAGTTGTTCGGTCAACCTTTGACCTCAACTGTGACTCTTCGAAAAGAACTTACCTTCTTCGAGGGTTTCCAAACCCTAACGTGGGAACCATATGCTGAAACAATAGTATATGGCTGGACACTGGCTGAAACAATAGCTCTGTGACTCAGGCCCCATGACCTTAACATGAGAACCATATGCTAAAACAATAGTGTATGGCTGAACACAGGCTGAAACAATAACTTTGTGACTTAGATCCCATAAAGGAGGGGACCATATACTGAAATAATAGTATATGGCTGAACACAGGCTGAAACAATAGCTTTATGGCTCAGACCCCTTAACCCTAATGTGGGAACCATATGCTAAAACAATAGTATATGGCTGAACACAGGCTGAAACAATAGACCCCTAATCCTAATGCGGGGACCATGTACTGAAACAATAGTACATGGCTAAACACAGGCTGAAACAATTACTCTATGGCTCAGATCCCAATGTAGGGAGACTATATACTCAAACAATAATATATAGTCGAAATACAGATTGAAACAATAGTCTTGCATTTTATACCCAACCCGGACCTGGGACATACCCCAAATTACCCGCCTTAAACTAAACGCGCAATCCTATTACACGCCACATCACCGATGCACAAAAAGTCCCTTTCAGACAAAATTCCCTTTCTTTAGACGGCCTCGAGACTCGATTGCGCGCTCCACACGAAAAGCATAATCGGATTAAGCGCCATATCACCGACACACAATTGGTCAATCCCTGACCTAGTCTCTCAACCCTTGACTGCCAAAATTCCATGATTAAGCGCTAGGCTTGAAACGCTTAATGGAATTGCATATGCCAAATGAGGCGCGCAATTAGTCCTAACGTGATTAGAACTAGGAAACTCGTCTGAGCCAGTCAGCCGATCTCTTATGGAGTCCATGACCGACTCAAAGCGATTAAGCACCTATAATCCGGAGCGCAATTCAATTAAATGCCTGGATTAAGGCGCGTAATTGAAGTTGACCGGCTAATTAAGCGCACCCCACAGGGCGCGTAATTAGCAAAACACCTATAAATAGAACCTTTTACCTCAACCCTAGAGACACGATTTTTTTTTCTCTCTTCCAAGCTTAGGGATTTCGAGATTCTCTCTTCGGAGTCCGGCTTTAGGTAATTTTTTGTTCTAGGGTTTTTTTAATTCTTAGATCTTAGGTTCTAGATCTTAGATTCTTCTACAGTTCTTAATTCTGATTTTTAATCTCTGGTTCTAGTTCTTAGGTTCTAGAGTCAGTCTTTTTTTAGGTCTTAGTTCTAAGGTTCTTAAGTTTTAGATCTTAGATTCTTCTATAGTTCTTAATTCTTAAGTTATAGATTTCAGTCCTTAGTTTATGGTCCCAACCTTTCCCAATTGTCAATCCCATCACTTTTATATTTGACCTATTTTTAAGGTATCAAATAAAGTCAGATTGGTATGAAATTGGTCACGTTTGAAACCTTATTAAAGTAGCTTCCCAACAAGCTGAAAAACGCTCAATTCTGACATGTATCGAAGAAGTTATGGTCAGTTTTCGGAAGCTACGCAAAAAGTGACATTTTTCAAAACTCCTAGCTGAGTTAGGATTAGCCTCTATTATATTATCTTAGAAAATAGGATTCGTCTATTTTATTAGAAATAGGACTTTACTTTATTATTTTAGAAGAGCTAGGAATTAGAGTTATACTAGGACTTCTAGTAAAAAATCTATAAATAGACTTTTACCCCAAGCCATTCTCTACACAATTCCTTCTGCACAATTTTCCTCTATACAATTTTCCTTTACACAATTTCCCTTTACACAATTTCTCTCTATACAAATTTCTTCTACACGATTTACACGATTCTTCAGGTAATTCTTTAGTTCTTAATCTCTAGTTCTAGTTTTTAGGTTCTAGAACCAGTCTTTTTTAGGTCGTAGTTCTTAAACTAGTCTTTAATCTCACCATCTAAATTTTCCTAATTTCGATCCTGATTTTAATCCTTAGATTTTAGCTTTAGTCTTAATTTTAAATCCTAAAGTCCGCTTTATAACTTTAGTTCTCAATTCCTTTTTTTTAGCCCTAAAATTTTAGCCCTCAAATACCAATCATCAATCTCTCAACCTATAAAAAATATTACTTTATAATTCAAATTCAGTCTCTCTTACTTTTAGCCACTCGAATTGCCCAAGGGAGCTTACGGAGGGTACTCGGGAATGGGGCCGATCCTCCTTAGCATAGCGGGCCCAACCCCCCTTTTTTTTCTAATTAATTCGATTTCTAATTAAAATTAAGATATTTAAATTAATTACACTTCTAATAAGATTAGGAGGCTTAATTAATTAGACCTCTAATAGGATTAAGATATTTAAATTAATTAGACTCCGAGTAGAATTAGGAGACCTTTTTTAATCAGACTCCTAGTAGGATTAGGAAACTAAATCAATCAGACTCCCAGTATAATTAGGAGAACCAATAGCTGCTGACGTTCGCCAACGGACGATTCAGTAAAGGAGTTCAACCTGCAAGCCCTTGCTCCGCTTAAAGCGTGATCAGTGACGTGTTGCAGCGTCGATAAATATCTACAGCTGGCGATCGCATCTTCTTAGGTATTCTTCATTTAGAATTTACCTCTTTAATTTTAATATTTAATATTTCCTAATTTATTACTCCATCACCGCCTTTGCCAGAGTCCACTTGGACTGAATTGGGCTACTCTTTTCGAGGACCAAAAGGAACCCAGAAAAAGCGTGTATCAACAGACTAGCGATCGCGATGGGACTCTTTTTCGCTAAGGTTGCCTAGTCTAATTAATTTGATTCTCTATTTTCCTTACATTATTTAATTTGGGTTTTATATTTTTTCGCTTTTTATTTTTTTTATTTCTATTTTTTTTTCGCTTTATCACTTTTCTACACACTTGCACGTGGATAAATTTTTTTCAAAAAAAAAATAAAAAATAAAGTTTTTTTTTTTAGAGTGTCTGGCATAAAAAAATTAAGCTTTAATGATATTGACCCACCCGTACAGGGCTCCCATAGCGATCTCGAGTATAACGTTAGGCTGTCTCCGTGGACAGCCCAGTGTCGTACCCGAGTAAATATGATCAGTGAGAGCAAAAAGCACCCCTTCGCTCCATGAAATTCAAATCACAATGATAGCAACGAAGAAAGTGATACTGAGCGAAACTACCACAGTAGCCAAGTTATAGATCACACTACCAGTGCACTCACAAAAGGAGGAAAAGAAGCCGATGCCCTACTACAGTCCTTCGCCCGTTCATGTCAAGTTATAGCAGACCGGAGGCTAAGGGATGAATGACGAGTTACCTCGAGAACTCGACAAGAGGAAAGGACGCCGACTCCTCCACGTACTCCAACTCGTCTAACACATAGCATGCACACCCCTCACATCCCCTATAACAACTACCACCAAAGATGACCCTACCCTGAGACCTCAAAAGACGATACCACCATAAACATAAATGACTTCCCTCAACTTCTAGATGACTACAGGGCTAAGAAAGAACGCTCTAACCAATTTTGCGCATTTGACAAATTTTACTGAGACATTGACTTCACTGTATCCGCCGGGTTCAAACCACCCAAATTCAATAAATATAATGGTATGAGAAACCCAAAGCACCACTTGGCCTTATTTTGTAATGACTATCGACCAATCAGCACCAATCATGGGCTCTTGATCCAATACTTTCCGAGATCACTAGAAGGAGAAGCCCTTGACTGGTTCGCGGCCTTACCTTTAGCCAAAATTGAGACATTCAAAGACTTAGCCGACAGATTCTTAGACCAATACTAGCACCTGACTCACGAAGAGATCAGTCTCACTGACTTGATACACACAAGACAAGAGGACGATGAAGACTTCACGACATTTGCCAACCGCTGGAGAAGGCTCACTGCCCGAATGGGAATCAAATAAAAGAAAGCGCAATAGAAATCATGATTAACAATACCGGAGAGCCTCTTCGGAGCGTTCTCATCCTAGGCGACTACCTCGATTTCTCTAGCCTCCGTGAATGGGCCTCACACATAGAACGTCTACTGAAGAGTGGAGATCTTAACCTCTCTACACAAACATCCAACGAACCCTCCTCCAATGACCCTGAGACAAACACCCTAAACGAGACTCTAAGCCTCAAACAAATCAACACAAATCAAGAACAAGACCAAACAAACCCTCAACCATGCCACCCATATAACCAAACTCAAGATTTATACACAAACCTATACCTTGACCAAAACCGAACACTATACACCAACCAATACATAAACCCATACTATGACCAAAATCAGTGCCCCAACGGCACGCAAACTAACATCACCTATTACAACCCATTGTTAGATCAAACTCAACGCGCATACGAGACCGTACGCTCATTCACTCCCGTCCCATTCCGCCCAGCTAGCCCGATTCGTAGAATTGAACCCCATGCAGACTGTGTCCATACCATTCACTCACAACTAACCAACCCTATTCCACGTACCTATAAATGCGAAATAACCTTTCGCTCTGAACCGGTCACCAAGATCACTAAAATCCAAACTATCACTGAATCCAACCCTAAACTAACTCAACCCACCACCAAACTCATCGCCAAGCTCAACGCACTTGAACGCCACAACCTACCAACAAATAAGTCAACCCCCACATTTTCTGAGCAGATGCCTAAACCAATGACGCAAACTACCCCCGAACAGGCTCACATGCCGATTATAGAAGTAATTTTCAAACCAATTAATCGGTATTATACGATGCCATTGATACTTAAACCAATCACAAAACTAAACTCTAAACCCAAATCAGTAATCAAATCTACGCCTAAAATCGAACACATTGTCAAACACATTGCCCCACCAATCTCAAAAAAAGTCCCTGAATCAATCCCTACACCTGCTTTAAAACTTGAACTCAACAACAAACACATCACCCCACTAACCTCAGAATCAACTCTCGAATCAACTTCTATGCCCATTTCGGAACCTAAACTCACTATCACCTCACCAACTTCAAAAAAAATCTTGAACCCGAATCTGTTACCAAACATACCTTCGAACCAGCCATTTCACTCACTTCAGAATCAACCATTAAACCGACCTAAAAACCAACTCATGGATCAACCCCTGCAAAACTCGCCACTGAACTTATCATCCCCTCAACTCCGAAACAAGAACTTAAACCCACTATTGAACTTACCGTTCCACCAACCACGAAACTGAACCCCAAACTTAAACCTATTATGAAACCTAAACTTATCATCAAACCTAAACCTAAACATATCATCAAACCTAAACCTAAACATATCATCAAACCTAAATCTAAACCTACTATCAAACCTAAACCTACTATCAAAACTAAACCTATTATCAAATCTAAACCTATCCTCAAACATGAACCTATCACCGAACCTAAACCCATGATCGAACTTGAATCTGTCATCGGACACGAAACCAAGCCTATCATTGAACTTAAGCCAATCGTCGAACCTACACCGGAACCTATCATCGACCCTGCACCCATCCACGAGCTCGAACCCACCATCAAAGGCGAACCCGCCATCGAACCCAAACTCATTGTCAAACCTGAACCTGTCCTCAAACTCGAGCTAGTTATCGAGCACGAACCCATCACTAAAATCGAACCTATTCCTACAACGCCAACTCCACTCACCTCTGAGACAGCCACCAAACTTATCAAGGAGCCGATCATCACTCCCTCTCTTGAAAACAAACCAAACTTGAATCTTACAACTCCGATCAACATCCAAATTAGCATATCGCCAAATTCTCAAACCTTCCAACATAAAACTGACAACACAACTAAAATTACTTATGATTACCAGATTCAGATTTCCATAGACCTCACAATCAAAACCTTCAAAGAACCCCAACCAACAAAACTACTACACCAAACTCTTGACACTAAACCTCCTCCAAAAATTACAAATAAAACTTTAAAACAACCTCACGATAAACCCAAAGTGCGAATCAAACAAAACAAGTATAATCAAACAAAGCTGAACCGCCTTAGACGAAGGAAAGGCCCACCTTGGCCTACACCTTCACGCCTCCTCTTGCTTTACCTTTGTCTTATCTTATCATTACCTTTACAACACCAACAAATTCCACTCCAACTGTACCGGCAAATAACTTTCCAAAAACTCGCAAACGACCTTGAAGAACTCTCTAACTCTACACCCCAACTCTACGAGTTGCCTTACTCCATCAAGAAACTTAAGGAGGTCCCTCCCGGCATGGAGACCCCGACCATAAAAAACCTATCGAAGGAAGAAATCAAATGACGTCACACCTATTTTGACAAACCTATATCGCCTAAAACATGAATGCAAACAAAGCATCTCTCTCATCCGAGATTAACCAAATTGAGAGGGATCGAGGACCCTGAAATAAACTATCCAATATGTCCCACCAAGCGGACGTCCTGAGTCAGACTCTACTTAAGGAACTGATGCTGTACCATAACACAAGAGTATAAAAAAATAAAAAAATAAATATAAAAACAAAAAATATATAAATATATATATATATACATATATATATACATATGTCATTTGCCCAGCAATATCTCTAACTTATAACTCTTACCTGACCGAGAACTTGATGTCAGGGAGCTGGTGCTAAGGAAAAAGTGCCTATACAACCATCTCGCCTAGAGGAAATCAAACCCATATAGGAAATACTTATATTAATTCAGCAATATGCCCAAGAAATAGCCACAGGGAAAGAACTTTATGACCCTTAGAATCATAACTCAATGACCATCATGTCTCGTAGCCTAAACAAACATACTTATGTACTTATCATCCTCGCAGTCATCACAAGGCATCCACTAGTCATAGGTCATTATTTTCGAAATCATTTTGGGAATCATTTGACTCATTGACCACCCCTCCTACTCGGGCAAATTGATCGAAAGGACTAGTGGATCATGAAACTCTCTTTCTGAAATATATAAAACTCTAGATTCTCATACACCCTTCCAGCCATTGGAGTCGATGATAGAGTAGAAAAAATGAAAATGTAAGGTTCCATCAAACCTCACAATTCTTGCGTTAGCAGGTTGTTTTAAAAAAATATATATAGAAAAGAAGCACAATCGAGCGAGAGCAATACGATGAATGAACAGTCAATGATTTTAGGGAAGCATAAGAAAATTGTGGGGGCATTCCTGGTAATCCTATCAGGAAGATATAAGCAAGCCGTGAGGGCAACATTGACATCTTCACACTACTAGATCTCGTCGTACGGTGGCAGGAAGAGGACAAAACTCCTACTAATTATAGAATTTGAGAATTTGATGGTACTGGATCATGACTTAGAGCTCAATTATGGCACCGCATTATCCACCAGAGAAGAAAGTAGTTGACTACTATTTCAAAATTTGGTTGAGTAAGAAGCTATACCCTCAGATCGATAAACCTTACCTCCTCTTCACCTTTAATTTTCTTTTAGGACAATGAGTCAAATGAATTTTTAAAATCTCTTTGAAATGAAATCGAAAACTTTCAAATGCCAAATGATGTAATCACTGATTATCTACCATTCACCTCAATCTTATTAAAAGCTACGATACATGATGATCGTTCAACACTTATAAAATCGAGCCCAACATGTGGCCGAAATAATCAAACTACTTCCCAACATGGGAGCATCACCAATACACTCCAAGACATCTGTGAGGCAGATAAAAGTCCCACCGTCACTTGACACTGGGGCATTTTTTTAAGAGCGTTAGCACCTTGATAGCGATACTCAGGTTATAAGACCGATACACTAAACTAGGGCATTTTTTTAATTTTCAATTTAGTTTTTGCTTTTCCACCTCAAATACCCCAAACAGGGGCATTTTTTTTTTATTTTTTTAGTTTACTTTTTTGCCATGGGACCCCAAAATGAACACATTAAATCGAACAACAGATATACACCCAAAAAATAAACACCATACTCTAACACTATTCATTCTCCCTCCAACATAACCCAACCAATACACCACAATAAACATAAATAAACATAAATGAAACACACAACAATAAATATAAGCAAACATAAATAAAACAAATACGATAAACAAAACACTTTAGACTGTAAATATGGGATTCACCCCCTTCACCTTAATAAAATCAAAGCTCCTTAAGTCTAAAAAAAATGAATGATGAAAAATAAATGCCCATTCAAACCAAGCACGGAAACAAATGCAATAAAGAACTCTTTATTTATTTAATGAAAATTTATACAATATCACCGGAGGCATACCTCCTGAACATATAACCCAAAACGAAAACCTAAAAAACCAAACATACAACCCAAAATGAAAACCGAGCTCCAAACTGAGATAAAGCGAGGAGCAACATCTGACCGGAATGTCCAATCGGAGGCTATGTCCAATCGGAGGCTTCAGGCAGAATGGTTGGGGAACACATCCCTCCACTTGTTGCTCTGACTCTTTTGCCATCTTCACCTCCTCCGCCATCGCCTGCTCAACGCAACCTTCACTGCTTCGTAAAAGGGATCAATGTGCAGACCGGTCTCCTCTTTCCCAACATTGCCCATTCCCAAAATCACGACATCACAAAGCACCACCTCAGGCTTAAGATCACGCAAAACGATGGATACCGGAAGAAACGACATCAAAATCAAACGATTAGATCGCACGATATCGCACAAACACTAATATCCGAGCATAAGAAATTAGGAAAAGTCAACAGAACTGAAGCATAAGAAGAGTGAAAACTCTCCCCCTTATATAGAACACGGCCTAATCATGCGCTCGAAATCCGGCGCGCAATTCAATCACGCGCCACCCTATAAACTCGTAATCCTCGTAATCCCAATCGCATGCAACATATCAAACGTGTAATCAAACTTTCGTCCGCCCAAAGGACGCGACGCTCCAATCCCGGGCCTTGATAAGAGTGCGCAATACGAAAGGTCGTCCGCACAGTGATATGGTGATGCTTCAATCACGCCCTCTAATCAGAGCGTGTAATGGGATTAAATGCTCCAATTCAAACTCATAATTGACCCCTTCAAACCCCCAGTCACGCGCTTCCAAACAGGAGCGTAATTTGATTAAACGCCCTAAAATAGGCGCGCAATACCTAACTTAAAACTTACACATCTCCACCCTTTGCCCCCATCTCGGTCAGGATCCTTCTCCCATCTCCCATCACAAAGGAAGCATTGACCGCACCCCCTGTCCCATCATGACGGGACACACATATCGCAACACAAATTAACATACCCAATCGCGACACAGTTAAAGCAAAGAGCACGTTACTTATCCCATCATGATCCTTCTCCCACGTCCCATCGTATCTCAAACACAAAAAATCCCACTAGGATCTAAATGCCCCTATCAAGCCTACAACCAGTAATCCCCCAACATCTTAACGCAGACCCCAAATGCCCCATCACGTCTATGATCCACTATGACAGAAAGGAAGAGAAAAGACTTTCTCGCATCTCATCTTAGCCTGCAACCACCGGGACTCATCCCAGCATGCAACCATAACGGGAAAGACCATTATGTCCCATCGCAACACTCACTCCCCCAAGACATTGCATCATGGCAATGGCCACCAAGTCCCTACTGCAGCAGAAATAAAGAAAAGAAAGAAAACCCTCTGAACTTTCCATCACGACATCACTACGACAATCGATCAGTCCCATCGCGGGCTACACAGGTAAGCATCACCACTTCAGGTAAGTATCATCCTCTCTTTTACTCAATATTGCTTCTGATATATATATAGTTAGCTATGATTAAGTCAAATATTTTCAAAACTCGTCTCTCTCGACTCGCGAATCACTGTAGTCCTCTCATAAGAGATAATAATCAACATTCGTCGAGAAGGTTAGACGGAGTATCCAGCATACCAAGTATCGTCTCGACAACCACATAAATGGTCGGGTCCACAAATCCCGTACCGGTGGGTCTGCTCAGCGATGTCTCGGAAGCCACGCTTTCCGAAGATTTACCACCGAATTGATTTTAAGTTAAAAATCCAAAAATTTCAAAACCCTTTACCTTTAAAACTAAAACAAAAAAAAATAAAACAACAAAAAAAAGAAACCAAAATAATAATAAATAAAGAGACCTTTTACCTACCAAAATTCATCTCATTCATCACTTACCCAAACCAGCCATTCCCCTTAGGAAACCGAGCAACGAGTATATTTAATCTAAGAACTTACAAATGCTATTAGAAAAAGAATGCCTGACGCGCATTGGTGTGAGCAATGACCTGCCCAGTCTGACATAACTTGCGAAAGCCTTTGCGATTATATAATATTATATCTTATTATCGGTCTTTGGACCTTATTTATGGACGTTTATATGATGCCCCCCGATACCTCGACTGCATCATATCTCTCTGTTTGACTGCCCCTTGCAGTAGGTCGCGACATGCGGCGGGATGCCCCTTGCACCCACAGATTAGGATATGGTGATTCTCCTTTCTGTTTGACTGTCACTCGTAGCAGGTCGCGACACATGACGGGATGCCCCTTACACCTACAGATTAGGATACGGTGAGTTCCCCCGTCGACTGTTTATGACAGCTGGTCGCGATACACAACGGGATCACTTGCATCCACGACATGGAATATGCCTTTCGACAACTACCACTAGGCCCAAGAATGCTCCATCTTAGCTTGTGCTGATAGATAAGAAAGCCAAGCATGTTATGTCAGTATCTCCAGTTCACATTGTGATTTCTCAGAGAAATGAGAAGACACCTCGAATGAGGGGTGTCTACTTCTTCGACGCGTTCTTACTTTGCAAGAGCGCGCTGAAGAGGGACATTTGTAGACACCCCCATTTTGCTCTCTTGAAATATATAAAGTCATTCGGTCAACCTTTGACCTCAACTGTGACTCTTCAGAAAGGACTTACCTTCTCCGAGGGTTTCCAAACCCTAACGTGGGAACCATATGCTGGACACAAGCTGAAACAATAGCTCTGTGGCTCAGGCCCCATGACCCTAACATGAGAATCATATGCTGAAACAATAGTGTATGGCTGAACGCTAGCTGAAATAATAGCTCTGTGGTTTAGATCCCATAAAGGAGGGGACCATATGCTGAAACAATAGTATATGGCTGAACACAGGCTGAAATAATAACTTCGTGGCTCAGACCCTTTAACCCTAATTTGGAAACCATATGCTGAAATAATAGTATATGGATGAAGACAAGCTGAAACAATAGCTCTGTGGCTCAGACCCCCTAACCCTAATGCAGGGACCATGTACTGAAACAATAGTATATGGCTGAACACAGGTTAAAATAATAGCTCTGTGGCTTAGATCCCAATGTAGGGAGACTATATACTAAAACAATAGTATATAGTCAAAATACAAACTGAAATAATAGTCTTGCATTTCAGACCTGACCAGACCCGAGACATACCTCGAATTACGCATCTTAAACCAGGAGTGTAATCTTATTACACGCCACATCACCAGCGCGCAATAAGTCCCTTCCAGACTAAATTACCTTTCTTTTGACCGCCTCGAGACTTGATTGCACGCTCCACTCGGAACGTGCAATCTGATTAAGCACCATATCACCAGCGCGCAATTGGTCTGTCCCCGACCTAGTCTCCCAACCCTTGACTGCCAAAATTCCATGATTAAGCGCTAGATTTGAAATGCTTAATTGGATTGCGTACGCCAAATGAGGCACTTAATTAGTCCTAACATGATTAGAACTAGGAAACTCGACTGAGCCAGTCAACCGGTCGCTCATTGAGTCCGTGACCGACTCAAAGTGGTTAAGCGCCTGTAATTCGGAGCGCAATTCAATTAAATGCCTAGATTAAGGCGCGTAATTGGAATTAACAAGCTAATTAAGCGCAGCCCACAAGGCGAGTAATTAGCAAAACACCTATAAATAGAACCTTTTACCTCGACCCTAGAGACACAAATTTTTTTCTCTCTTCCAAGCTTAGGGATTTCGAGATTCTCTCTTCGGCATCCGGCTTTAGGTAATTTTTAGTTCTAGGGTTTTTTTAATTCTTAGATCTTAGGTTCTAGATCTTAGATTCTTCTATAGTTCTTAATTCTTATTTTTAATCTCTGGTTCTAGTTCTTAGGTTCTAGAGTCAGTCTTTTTTTAGGTCTTAGTTCTTAGGTTCTTAAGTTCTTGATCTTAGATTCTTCTATAGTTCTTAATTCTATGTTCTGATTTCAGTCCTTAGTTTATGGTCCCAACCTTCCCAATTGTCAATCCCGTCACTTTTATATTTGACATATTTTTAAGACATCAAATGAAGTTGGATTGATATGAAATTTGTCACGCTTGAAAGCTTATCGAAGTAGCTTTCCAATAAGCTAAAAAATGCTCAATTCTGATATGTATCGAAGAAGTTATGGTCAGTTTTCGGAAGCTACGCAAAATGTGATTTTTTCAAAACTCCTAGTTGAGATAGGATTAGCCTCTATTATATTATCTTATAAAATAGGATTCGTCTCTTTTATTAGAAATAGGACTTTACTTTATTATTTTAGAAGAGCTAGGAATTAGAGTTACACTAGGACTTCTAGTAAAAAACCTATAAATAGACTTTTACCCCTAGCCATTCTCTACATAATTCCCTTTACACAACTTCCTCTACACAATTTTCCTCTATACAATTTTCCTTTACACAATTTCCCTCTACACAATTTCCCTCTATATAATTTCCTTCTGCACGATTTACACGATTCTTCAGGTAATTCTTTCGTTCTTAATCTCTGGTTCTAGTTTTTAGATTCTAGAACTAGTCTCTTTTTTAGGTTGTAGTTGTGACAGCCCGAATTTTGGCCCCCCAAAATCCGTGCCATCAGCACGACCCTCAAGGCTGTGCCCATGAAACCTTTACGATACATTGGTATATACAAGCCAAAACTTTAATTTGGGCGCACGCATCTACTCTAAATGAGTTCTCATATATAAAAATAGTTATGGTCCCTAAAGGCAGTCCTTGTCCCATGCTAATTCATGGGCATAAGAACTTACCCAAACCATTGGATAATTGTTCATCCCAAATGTTTTATCAAAAGCATACGGTATTTAATTACATTCAATAAAGAGGCTTGATATACCAAGCCGTATCTAATACTCTCTACTCACTCTCAAAGTACGTAATGGGTCTCCTAGAAGAATTCCTCAGGAGGAGGCTCTGACTCCTCAGTGGGCACGTAGTCTGAATCCCCTGGATCAAAGTCTCCAGAAGTCCTTGTTGCCGCTAGTCTTGAACCTGTGACGTATAGTCTAAGGGGTGAGCTACATCCTAGCTCAATAGGGAAACAAAGTGAACATATAGATTAAATCTCACTTATATGTGTTAGCAGTTTTGAAAGCACAATTTACTAGATATCACTTTTAAACAAAACAATTGATATAACTGGAATATCTAAAATGGACACAGCTGATTTCCTTTCATGGAGTTGTTTGTTTTCATCTTATTGGTTTAGTTATAAATTCGGCCTAATCACTTAAACCTTTAACTTAAATAATCCCCGAGCAATATAGCATCGAGCCCCGATGGAATACCCACCATTGTCGTCTACTAGACAATTGTTATATGCATTCCCTAGGAATACTGCCCAGGCCCCTTTCTCATAGGTGGCGGGGTCTATTATCAAATCTACATCCCTGGGATGTGCTATATGGATATGTCGCCGTACCGGTCACGGATATCCTGCCGCGTCAGTCGTAGGTATCCCGCCACGTCGGTGGGGTATTCTAATCAAACCTCAAATAACAAAAATATCATTGTCCTTTACATATAGTTATTCACCGTGACTTGTGCTAATTTTTAGTACATTAGGCCTTATCATTATGCTTTAGTTTCACGGTTTGTTTTTATCTGTATCCCTGGGATACTACTGATTTAATACATCATTTAGATGCCCACATTACAATATTACGTCCCCTAGGGACTTCATGATTTCACCTTGAAGCTTACGCACACACCCCTTTTTTTGAAAGATCATACAATACTCAACTTTTTAATTGAAATACACTACATATATGAGTCGACGAAATAAAGTAATGTTTCAAGAATATTCCCTACCTCAACGAAATTTCAATGCACACTTTCTCATAGAGGTTTACACTTCACAATTCTACGTCAAACCTACATTTCATGTATTTAGAATATGCTTAGAAAGGTTACTAGAATCATTGGAGCGCATAGCCTCCATGTTTCTACACCAATAATTTCAAGAACTGAGTGGTGCCTCGCGCGAGCGAGCACAAATCCTCGCTCGAGCGGTCACTTGACCTCGCTCGAGCGGCCACTTGACCTCGCTCGAGTGGTTAAATCGAGATCGCTCGAGCGATTAAAACGAGCCGCCCGAAGCTTTACTGGAGACCTCGCTCGAGCGAGCTTCCCCTTTATTTTGGGAACCGCTCGAGCGAGCCCAGAGCTATATTTTTATAATTTGTCCTCGTTCGAGCGAGCCCTTTAGACCGCTCGAGCGAGGAGCGATAATTTTTACTCCTCGATCTATTCGAGAAAACTATTTCTCCCTTCATTCAGACCTTAATATCATTAAAAATCATTCAACCAACATTCTATCCATTATTTAAAACATGCCTAAGCATTTATCATGCATTTAACATACCTTCAACGATAGGTCTCGCACAAGTTCAATCCACGATTCAAAACTCTATTAGACGAAAAGATCTCCAAGGTTCCTCCTCCAACCTTTTCTCCAGATCTTCCATCGATTTAAGTCCCAACAAAACCCTAGTTCTTTACTAGGCTCTTCTTTTCTTTCTCTCTATTTAGGCTAGAATTGAGTTACGTATGGGGCTCTTCTCTCCTCTCTCTTTCACTTATATACATATACGTTAGGGAATGCTAGTGTGTTTCCCACATACACACATAGTGTATACATGTTAGTTTTGGTTTCCTTGTGAAACACACATACATGTGTATGGTGCATGACGTGCACGATTCCCAAAAATTTGGGGTTGTGACAGTAGTTCTTAGGCTCTAGAACTGGTCTTTAATCTCACGATCTAAATTTTCCTAATTTCAATCCTGATTTTAGTCCTTAGATTGTAGCTCTAGTCTTAATTCTAAATCCTAAAGTCCGCTTTATAACTTTAGTTCTCAATTCCTTTTTTTTAGCCCTAAAATTTTAGCCCCCAAATACCAATCATCAATCTCTCAACCTATAAAAAATATTACTTTATAATTTAAATTCAGTCTCTCTCAAATTTAGCCACCCGATTTGCCCAAGGGAGCTTACGGAAGGTACTCGGGAACGGGGCCGATCCTCCTTAGCATAGAGGGCCCAAACTTTTTTTTTTTCTTTTTTTCTAATTAATTTGATTTCTAATTAAAATTAAGATATTTAAATTAATTACACTTCTAATAAGATTAGGAGACTTAATTAATTAAACCTCTAATAGGATTAAGATATTTACATTAATTAGACTTCTACTAGAATTAGGAGACCTTTTTTAATCAGACTCCCAGTAGGATTAGGAAACTAAATCAATCAGACTCCCAGTAGGATTAGGAGACCAAGTTAAATAAAATCCCAGCAAGAATAGAAAAACTAAACCAGTTCGACTAAAGGCAACCCACAACTGCTGACGTTCGCCGGTGGACAATTCAGTAAAGGATTTCAACCTGCAAGCCCCCGCTCCCCTTAAAGCATGATCAGTGATGCGTTGCAGTGTCAATAAATATCTACAACTAGCGATCGCATCTTCTCAGGTATTCTTTATTTAGAATTCGTCTCTTTAATTTCACTATTGAATATTTCCTAATTTATTACTCCATCTCCGCCTTTGCCAGAGTCCACTTAGACTGAATTGGGCCACTCTTTTCGGGGACCGAAAGGAACCCAGAAAAAGCGCGTACCAACACCGCTGTTGACCAGACCTCTCATCTCTCCTCCAAGTACCAGAATTGCTCCACCACCCATCTTTCACTCTTGCCACTTTGATTAGTAGCTCAAACTCAACATTCCGCACCTGGAAAAGTGTAGATTGATCCATTGTGAAGCTGCAAATTAAAAACCCTAGCTTTGGGGGTAAGTTTTTAATCTTTGTACACATCTTCTTTGTCAGCTAATCATCCTAGGTTGTAGTGGAAAGTTTGGGATGAATTTTTTATTGATAAACATCAGTTGAGTTGTAGCTACCTAGGGTTTTAGTTTCAAGAGCTATAATCTAGGTGTTTGGATAAATGGCTGATAAATCCTCATTTGTGGAAAACCTAGATGCCCTGTTAAACCCTCCACCAACAGACCTTCCCACTGCCACAAGGAAATCAGTGAGGATTGTTGAATCTTCCATTATGGAGGCCACTGATGCCCCTGTACCCCAAACTGAGAATCCTAAGGAAAGGGTTGCACCAAAGAAGAGGGCTAGGTCTGTTACCAAGAGCCCTAAAAAATCCAAGAAGCAAAAGAAGGGTAAGGAGGTGGTTCCCGAGAATAACCCTTTGACCACTCCCAGTGATTTCATGGCTACCATCAAATTGGAGCCTGACACTGCCTTTTATAAGGAATTTTTTGAGAAGGAGCCTTTGGCTGCTCCATCCATAGATTTCTTGAAGAAGGTGTCCTTGGTACCCTGCTGAAACGCCCCTATGAATTGGTGTACCCTATCTTAGTTCAATTGTTCTACCAGAACATTAGGGTGAAGAAATCTGACAAGGGACACCCTGTGCTGTTAATTTTAGTTGATGACTTTGAGATGATAGTGAGCACATCCGAGATAGCCCTAGCTCTAGGCATACCAGCTCCCTACAACCCAGAATGTACCTTGGGGGAACTCTGACTGCCCCCAATTATAAGATTGTTGAGAAAATTACAAGAGGGAAGAAGGCTTTTGGAGACTCTATCAAGAGGAGAGACTTGGATCCAAGCCTATTTTTTATGGATCAAGTTCTGAGGAAGAACATTTTCTGCTCTTGGCACCAACAGGAGAGAAGGGCACCCATAGCGGATGCCATCTACTCCTTCTCTCAGGGGCATTGCTTCAATGCATCCTAGTTGGTTTTTGAGGGGATGAAGGATATTCATGAAAAGGTCCAGAAGAAATAAAAACCCATGCACTGCCATACTGCAGGCTAATCACAACTCTGCTAAAGAGGGGGGGTTATCAATTCCAAATGGGGGAACCAATTGAAACCTTGGCCCCTGTGGAATTTGGAAGGAGACTATGGACAATCAACATGTCCATGATTGAAAAGAAGGAGAGGAGGTCCGAGACAACACCTACACCGCAAGAAGCAAGAGCTGCTGCTGCCACTATTATAGCAACCACTTTGGATCCTCCACCTGCTGCCAGCTCAGCCATCCCACACCCCATTCCATCATCAGTCACCATCCCCACCCCCATGCATACAATTCCATCTTCCTTTCCTTCCACAACCACCACTCCTATCCCTGCTGCCAGCTCAGTTTAGCAACCTCCACTATCTATACCTGCCCCATATACATCATTTCATCTTTACCACCCTCCACACCCACCACTACCAGCCCCATGCCAACTGTTGTGATTTTAATCTTGTTTTACTCGCAAGTGCACGAATCATGATGTAGTCAGTGGGTGTAGAGTACGTGATCGTTCCCACAAGGATTGGTTAGAAAATTTAAAAGAGGAGATAGCAATTAATCAAAAGAATTACCACAGATCTAGCACAGTATTTAAACTAATTTTATTATTTTGAGAGTTTGGCAGATGAGATAAAGACTAGGTAGTAAAATAAAATCTAAACAATTAATAAAAGATAAGGATTGGGATTCCAAGTCCCCTCATCGTAGGTTTATCATTCATGCAATACAAATATGTGGATTAAGATATGAGATTATCAAAAGATGTCAATGTGCAAGCACTGGACCTAAACACACATGAGTTATAAAATGCTGATATGAGATCAAGGAGATGTATGATTAACATCCCATGAGTGTATGATTAACACTCACACCTCAGATAGCACTCAAAATTCAATCTTTAGGTAAATTCCATAATACCGATCTAAGATAAAGGAGATATATAATTAACATCCCATGAGTGTATGATTAACACTCACACCTCGGATGATAATTGGAACTTACTCCTAGGGTAAAGTCTACACTACCGATCTAAGATCACAGAGATATATGGTTAACATTCCATGAGTGTATGATTAATACTCACACCTCAGATAGTGGTAGAACTTAGCCCAAAGAAGACAGTAATTAGATTAAAATCACCATTGCAGGTCTGAAATCATAGGGCATGATTAACTTCTAGATCTCAAATTGCAATCAGATTATATCCATATCGATAATAGCATCAGGGTCATTAAAACAATCTCACATCTCAATCTATAGATTTGTATTATTATAAATAAACACCTCGGATGAGGTTTATTGGATCCTCATCCGCAATGAAACTAGTCACACATGATAGAAATAAATGATAAAATAAAGACAAAAATTGAAATGACATTAAAATACTGTAAAGAATGATCCACAAAAATCCACGAAAGCTTTAATCCAACGTGTACAATTCTTTTTTGAATGCAAAAATTAAACTAATCTAAGATCTAAAACCAGGAGATGGAAAGAACAATGCTTGAAAATAAAAGTGAAAAACTGAAAAAAACTAAAAATGCTAAGGAAAATAAAAGGCTCCCCAAAGGGAGAGACTCCTAACCCTAATTCTAATTTTCCCTTAAATAGGATCAAATTTCAAAACCCTACTTTTCCCCCTCAATTTTGAGCTTTAAAAAAAATAGAAAGATTCGGTCCAAAGTCGATTGATCGAGTCTATTGCTCGATGCATCGAGTTTCTCAGGTTTTCGTAAAACTCGGCCCAACTCTTCAACAGACATAGCCTCAATAGTTTGGTTATAACTTTTTATCCTGAAGTCAGATTAAAGCGATTGTTATGGTGTTGGAAAGAAGACAACGAGCTCTACAACTTTGGTGTTTTAGAAATTTCATAAATCTAGTATCTTAAAGGTCAAAATTGAGATGCAAGTCGAGATAAGTTCTAGATGATCCAAAGTTGCAAGAATTTGACGTTATTTTCTAAACTCTTAGGCTATTTAATGCTCAACTTATCTCCGAACCTGTAAATCACTAAAACTATATAAAACATATTAAATATCTTTCATCGGGTGGCTAAATATAGGTATTTAGGGGTGAAATATCATCATATTTCACTACTCATCACCAGCTCTAACTCAACTAATCTTTCCATTTACCTTACCCACCCCAACCATTAAAAGTAAATACACAAAAAGATACCAACATAAACCAACTACAACCACTACAGCACACACCACCATATCCACTACCATACCTGAGCCTACCCCTAGTTCTGTACCCATTACCTTTCCTCAAACCACCTCTATACCAGAAGCACCAACCACTGACCTACCTCCCTTATCACCAGCTCCACCATCACCTTTCACATATGATGAAAGTGAGCCTCTGGCCACTAACCTACCTCCCTTATCACTAGCTTCACCATCACCTTTCACATATGATGAAAGTGACACCCCATAAACCCACAAACCACCGACCTTGTCCACCCCATTGACCCATTTGAAACCATTAACCCAGTTGACCTCACTACATCCCCTACCCATTCCATTCCTTTTTCCCCTACTCATGACCATGACCTCCTCACCACTGAGGGGTACTAAGTCATGATAGACTCCATTGTGGGGGACATCAGGCATGAGTACACACCTCTTCCAGATTCCCCACAACCAACAAACTTTAACCATGCTCCAACTTCTCCCTTTCAGCCAATCCTAACCACCCCTCCCACAACCCCTATCATACTAGACCATATACCCCAAATACTTACCCTCCTTGCCTCCCTACAAACCCAACTCATGGCCAATACCCAAAACCAGGCTACCATGTAAACCTGCCTCTAATCAATCCAAACGAATCTTCAAACCTCCACCCCACCAACCCAACCACCTACCCCTCTACCCCACTGCCCCTACCTATACCTACCCCACTCCCTTCACCCTAACCTTTTCAACTAGTGGCAACAGTAGCTGCTGCCACACAGCCAGACTATGATCTTATGGAGTTGATCCTTATTCCACCCACCCTGGCCTCTACCTCCACACAGACTGATCTTGAGGTAGAGGAGCTGCTACCCTTTGCTTTCACCTCTACCTCCACTCAAACAGACCCCGAACCAAAAGTCCTGCTTCCTATCTTACCTTCTACTACCTATTCTTCCACCCAAACTGATCTTGTGGAAGCAGAGCTGGCATCCACCCTTCCACCTCCATCATCTATCCCATCATCCTCATCCACTCCCTACCCTAATTTGATGACCCTACTAAAAGGGCCATTATTCTTGCTTCCTCCAATCCCATGCCACAATTTTCCACCCTCACCCGAGCTATCGCTGCAAACCCTTATATCATGCGAGATGTAAAGAGAGGGGTAGTTGAGCTCAGTACCAAGGTAAAGCAGCCATTGCTAGCTGAGATTTCCAAGCTGCAGACAGATCATACCAGGAAAAAGAAGAGGCTAGAGCTGATGTTGATAAAATCCTTAAATTTATGCCAAGTGTACCAGCAAAAGGCAGAGCATTTGGAAAAACTTACAGACACCCTCCAATCAACCATCTCAGTAATGAAGCCACCCTCATCAGCAGGAGTGTCCATCAAGGATCCCTCTTAACAGAAGAGCAGTACCATGCCCAAGAAGCCAACTGCAAAAAGAACCAAGGCTGGTGCTGCCAGTACTGACACAGTGAAGAAAGAGAAGAATAAATATGCCTAGACCCCCAACTTTGTATTGAGCTCATACTCAGAGTCAGATTAGGATGCACTTAGTTAGTTTGTACTTAGGTTTTATTTTCTTAATTGTCTCTTTGTAGTACATTTGTTTAGTGTATGTTTCTTACACCTGTACAAATTTTAATGTGTTGTCTTGTATATGTTTCTTTTGAATGAAAATATCTTTTTCTTGTGTTCCTCAATTGCATTCCTCTACTGTCAAACCTTGTTCAACTCTTGTGCAAGTGATTTTCATGCTTTGCGATGCTATTTTTATGATTGTACCCTTCTGCCCTTGATGTCTTATTCTCTGAAACAGTGAGGACATTGTTCCTCATAGGTTTGGGGGTATGGCAGGGTAGCCAATGGGATAGTTAACCTAAGCGTAGTAGTTTTAATTAAGGAATAAATATAGTTAAGCCCACCTGAGCAATGTTGAAAATGAGGAAATTTAAAAATTGTGTAGACTTTTTAACATTAAAATCCGTTAAAATTCAATACTTCCATGAGGTGAGCATCAAATTTTTTTTTTTTTTTATAAACACTACTTAATGAACCAGTAAGGAGGGAAAAATGTGAAAACATACCCCTTGAGTTTAATTGAAGACCATACCTAGTGAGATTTGGGCCATACAAATAATTATTCTTTTGACGAGTGTCTTTGACAACTTTTTATGCTCTAAGGACTGATAGATTCAACCTCTTTGCACTAGAAGTTAGGTACCCCAAGTTGAAACTTTTGACAATATTCATAACACTAAGGAGATGATCAAGGCCTTCATTTGGTCAGTTTGAGCCTAAAGTACCAACCCATTGAAACTGCCCTTTTGCATACACTCTTTGAGCCTTCAATTCTAACTTTTCTTCAATAAACACCAGAGTACTTGAATCTAAACTTGTAGACCTGATTGCGCAAAATAGGGGACATACAGAAAAATTTACCTATTTTGTTTACTATGTTAAAAACAATAAAAAATCTTTCCCCCAAACTTAGGAGAAAAATACTTTCGATTTTATGAAATAAAAAAAACAAAATTGTTAGTAATGTTAGTAACATACATTGTTAGTAAAAAAAAATTACAGAGTTAGTAAAAAATAAATTATATATATATATACATATATATATATATATATATGTATGTATGTATCGGAATATTTATAATGAACAGAAGGGAAAATAAAAACTAAAATCTAATATAAGAACTAATTACATAAAAAAGTATGAACCTAGAAAAAATCTAGACACACACTAAACTATGACACTGACAACAACGCCCGAGAGAAGTATTCTTTGATAAAGATCGGTCCTCGGCTTCTAATTGCCTTAAATCAAAGTCTCGCATCCCTTCCAACAAGAGGAGCTCCAGCCTTTAGAGGGTTGCTACTCCAAGAGCTGTCAAATCACTCCCCACCTGCCCTTCCAAATCCCTCCATGATTTATCGATTGCACCGTTAATGTAGCTAAGGAAGAAGATGAGCAATGGAGAGGGGTGGTGAGGAGATCAAGGATGGGATGAGAAATGACACTGGAAATTACAATCCATCCTTATTATATAGGAAGTCGCATTCTGTGTGGGTTGTGATGGTGTATAGTTTAGGAAGTGGGGGAAGATGGGTTCCTGGTATATATATTTGGATTTGGGTTAGGTTTAGGGTCAATGGTAGTATCGGTGGATGATTCAGCATTAAAGACATATCGCTAGCGCTTCAGATCTTCTACTTTCTGTTGTGCAGCCAGGAGCTCAGCTCTATATTTTTCTAAAATTTTGTCGAGTCTATTGCTAAAGTCGTTTTGGTTATGTTCTTTCATCATGGGGTGTAGGGTTACAGACGGAGGAAGAAGAAAGGTTATAAATTGGTTTTGGTTAATGGATTTGTATGGATTTATAGGTAAAGGCTCGGCTTTGAACCGTCACTTCGAGTAAGTGTCTCTGTGTAGGTTCCAAGGCTAGGGTGGTTGGGAAGTGGTAGTCTTGAATGTATTTCTTGTCCGTTTCCTATACAATTTTAAATAGGTCTTACTTTCAATGCACCCGAAAAGACTGATCACTAGGTTCTCTTGTTCCGCAGAATTGTCATTTGCAATTCTGGATAACATTCACGAGAATCTAAACTGAAAAATTATACTTGCTACGATTTGACTCTATATTCACGAGAATCGCAAATCCATGCATTTCAATGATAAAAAAAGGAAGAAAAGAAAGAAAGAGCCCTTTACGACTAGTAATCTGTTATAAATCGTAAGGAGTCATTTCAAAAGTGTTTATATTTACATATGTTACATGTTTGCTACGGGTGAGTCGGTAGCTTGACAAATTCAGGAGAAATTCAATGGCGATAAAGGGGAGTTGATATCCCTCCCATAAAAGTATTTCCTCCTGAGGTGCCAACTGGCCATGAGAAAAAATAGTTACTCTCTCTCGTTAACCAGAATGGTTAATTGCTCAACCTGAGTTTCTAACCGTGTAATGGATTCCAAGAGATTATTGAGTAGCTGCATTTGAATTTGGCCATGTTGTAGCCAGCTTTCGGCCAATTGCAACAAGGGTTCCTCAATGTCAGTGTGGTCTTGGGTCTGTATGGGGCAAAGTATAAGAGAATGCTGAGAAATTTCCCGATTTAAGCCGCAGTTAGATCCAACGGCTTCTCCTTGTTGAGATGTTGGGTGCGATTTTACACCCACCAAAGATAGAATCTTTGTCTTCCATAGTTTTAACTTTGGAAGGCAATTCATCATTGACTATAATTTGTATAAACCTCTCTCCCTAAGAGGTATACTCCATGAACTCTTAGGTTCAATCTCACTCGGTGCTTGTCATTGCACCGGTTCCTTGCTAAAGTTCTCAAAAAATTCCCAAGCAGCCTTAGCAGACATGGTGTGGAACATCCTCCACCAGACAACATTAACTATGTGACGGTTTTGGTCTTTTAGACCTTCATAAAAAGTGAGGACTATTTGCCTATGGGATATCTCATGGGGAGGACACCCATTTAAAAGATCGTTAAGGCGCGTCCACCCCTCTTGAAGAGACTTATCTGGAGATTGTTTGAAATTTCTAATCAGATATTGAATTTGATTCATTCTATGCATCGGAAAGTATTTCATGAGAAATCCTCGTTCCAAGTCCTCCCAATTGGTGAACAAATCATGAGGCAAGCAGCGTATCCACTGCTTTGCTTCATCTCTAAGAGAATATGAAAACAGCCTTAGACGCAGAGATGCATCTAGCAAATTCGAGATTTGGATAAGATTGCACACTTTTATGAACTATCTTAAATGTATATAAGGGTTTCATCCCTTAGCCCATGGAAAATTGGAAGTGTTTGAAATATTTTGGGCGTAATTTTAAAAGTCTCATTACCAGTCATAGGGGTTATTTGTATACATGGGGGAGGTGTAAGAGGTGTTAAAGTATAATGTTCCCCTATTATTTTAAAACTGAAATTTTCTATTTTTCTTTTAAATTTTTATAATTTTTTATTTTAGAAAGCTGGGAGAGAGACAAATTTGAGTTTCTAATTTCTGGGGCTTGTAGAAGTGTTGAAAGTCTGGTCTGTTGCTATGAATAAACCTCCAAAAGATTTAAGAAGTGATAAAATAAAATAAAAATATAAAGAAATATAAAAAAAAAGAAAGATAAATATTGATTTCTAAAAGAATAAAAATCTAAAAGAATTAGATAAATCTACTTCATTGGCAGCGGCACCAAAAACTTGACTTGTTTGTTATTGTGTATTATAATTATATTAAATTTAAGTCTTAACTTATTGCAAGCGCATAGTGAAAGTCTTAACTTATAGCATAGCATAGGATTGTTCCCACGAGGAAGTTCATTATCTTATTAATTCCTATTTCTATCTTCTATCTAAATCCTTATCTTAAAAACTTCTATTTATCTTTTAGATTTCCTATTCTACTGAAGAAATATGAATAAAAGAATGATTTTCTAAACTAAAGTGCATAAAAATAAATCCTAATTCGCCTTCGGATTAAGGTCGTCAATCTCAATCTTCAGCTTTCAGATATTTATGAAAATAAATAGTTCCGTTACACCATATTTTCTAGTCTCCTAGCATTGGTCGTCAATTAAGTCTAAAATCCTATTAACACAGATTTAATCTAATCAACAATTAATCAAAAATTTGGGCGTCAATCAAACTCTAGCAAACTGAAGATGGAAAAGTAAAAATCGTTACACTAATATACAAATTCTAACCTGAGTCATCAATTCAAATTAAAACTTGGAGATGTTTATAAAGTAAAGAAAATCTAATCTAGAAAGTAAAGTAAAATATATCCTTCACCCCTCTGCCGCAGTCGTCAATTGCTCCTAAGAAATTACATATATCTACAGTAATCTTCATCACTCAATTGTAGTCATCAATTGCTCTTGAGAAACCTCTGATATCTAATCTACTCTAACTAGTATATACTACTAATCGAAAGAAAATCCAATATCATGCGTCAATTGATGCTGAAATTCTTTGATACTTATTCCTATGTCGAGTCCTCTTATTTATAGATCATAAGGGGTCGGTTTACAGAGATCTAGTTCTAATAAAAGAAACTACTAAAAACAAAAGTATCCTAATATAACTCTAATTATAAATTTCATCTTTCCTTGCTTCCTTTAGTTGATGCGCTTCTAGAGTGTTCTTTATCGAGCAACACAGAGTCCTTCGGATTAGATCTTTATCAATCTTCTCAGATTCGTGGTTCATCAGACTTCTAATTGCAAGAGTCTTCTAATTTTGGATATGGCAGTGATAGTTCTCACGTGATCAACAATAACAACAATAGTAGGAAAGCTTCTATGCTTAGGAAATCATAAATAGCGATTCCTTTTTTCATTGCTTCTTCTTTGGAAAATCGTTAATCACGACTTTCTAATTTTAGTAAGCTTCCTCATAGTTGATGATTCTCTAGATTACGCTTCATTGCTTTTCTCTTTTTGTCTCTTTTGAAGAATCGTAAATTACGATTTTCTGACTTTCAGTAGCGGCAAATCAACTTTTTCGCTCAATCGTTTTTCTTATTGCCTTTAAAATATTTTTTGACAAAGATTAACATTTAGGCTCCGATTTACTACTTATCTTTAATATCTGCACATCAATGTCTCATTTGTAGCAAACTAAGTCCTAGCACCACTAAGTTAAGGGTGATAAAATGGTAAATTATGTGACTGATAAGCTTGTAGACCCATTTGGGGTCTGTAACTGCTCTTGAGCTTGTGTGAAATGGTACACCCTTAAATTCATTTGTGAGAGACAGCCCTGGTAAGCATTGGGACTGAGATTGGACTTATTGTGGGTATTGTTTGAACTTGAATTTTGATTTATTGGTAAGCTTAGTACTATTTTGCACATATTGCTTCCTTGGTATCAACTGATTGGATGTGATGAGCATGCATGCATGATTTAGGTGTTAAATGGTTTGCATATGCCAATTTGAAACTCCTCTAATTTGAAAGAGCAAAGGTGGACTAAATTGTATTTGTTACAAACTGATTAACCACTGTGTTGCACTTGGATTAACTTCCCTTATTAAGAAGTTTGTCAGTAACTTCACTGAAAACCCTCGGGAAACTTCACTCCTCCACTAGGGATCACTTAGGGGTTTAAAAGGCTTGATGCATAAGTTAAATTCATTCGTGCTCTCTACGAAAGTGGCATTAAAATTTTTAGAGTAGTTGTTTAATTTTCCCTTTGCTCGAGGACTAGCAAAGATTAGGTTTGGGGGGTGTGTTAAGCACTAAAAAATATCATTTTTCACCTCTTAACCTAGCATTTACTATACCTTGGAGCCATCTAATAATTATATTTTGGGCATGTTTTCGTAGTTAGGAAATAAATGTAACTTAGTGCAACAAACTCCATTTTGACGCCAAGAAGAGAGAGATTTAAGGCCTCGGGCTACAACTAATAGAAGAACGGAGGATACACCATAGTGGTACACATCATAGTGACCATTTTGGTTGCTGAAGCGGGACCTTGGAAGCCCAACAGTTGAAAGGAAGATGGACAAAAACAAAGGAGACTGTTGCAGCAGGATGTGCACAATATCAGAGAAGTAAAGAGGGGCCTTCGTGCAGTTCAAATTGCCTGAAAAGTCACCTCGCAAGGATCTTGCGAAGCTCTAGCCTGCAACACATAAATAGCTCACATAGACCTCACGTAGCTCAGTGAAGAAAAGGCCTCAAAAATTTATCTCGCGAAGTTCTCGCGAGTATCATAGCCACAGACAATTATCTTGCGTAACCCTCACGAGGTTCATGAACGTTAGACTGTAGCTACTCACGCAGACCTCTCGCACTTCAAATACCAAGCTAGCCATGCGGGATGCGTATTTTAGCCTGGCTATCATCCACGCGAAGTCCAAATGTCAGCCTAGCAAGATTTGCGCAACCTAAACTACCTGGAGCTCCATCCTCGCGAGGATTCTTCTGCATCAATTTCATCCATGCGACAGCTGCAACAGAGCCACGCAAGATGCATAATGAAGCACATCCATCCTCGTGAGACACGAGCTCCTACCTTCTCAGTCCATACACCGGAACACTTTTGGGATTTCCCCCACTTCTAGTCACACCCCGAGGCTCTAATCTATTTCCCCACATCCCGAGGCATCCAAGGGCTATAAAGGAGCCACGACAGTAGCAACAACTAGGGTTTTTTTTCTCCCCTACTCTCCTATTGGCCAGGGCAAGATATTTTTTGGACAATGTGTATATAAGCTATAGTTTTTATGTAGAAATGGATCTGATCCTTAACCTAATTTCAGCTGTGAGCTTGGAGGGCCAGTGCTTAGGCCATTGAGGGTTAGGGTTAGGTCATCTTTTTGGTTTTTATTCTCTCCTTAGCCCAGCACTTGCTGGCTAAGATCTTTGTAATGGCTAGGACTGTAAATCTGCTATAATAAGACTGTGTGAAACTTGTAAAGCACAGAAATCAGTAATGCTTTGAAGGCATCTTGGAAAGTATTTTATGTGTAATGCAAGCTACTTTATTGATTCATTAGATTTATACTGCTTTTGGGTTTTCCATTAAAGTTTTATAGTTTCTATGCACCCATTGATGCATGTGCCTATGGCCTTGCATATATGGTAACTGCAGTGGGTTTAATGTTTTGATTTCAGTCCCTAGACTGGAGTATATATTTTGGGGATGATCTGTGACCATTTAGTGGACAGATCATAGCCTTAAGACTAGTCCATATCCCTGGATTGGATTGGATTCTTTTCCCTTACATGTGTGCTTGTGGCCAAATGCAAGGATAGATGCAGATCCATCCTTTTCTATGTTTAACCAGACTCTGTTTTAGCCTAAAATAATAGTCCCTGTTTATTACTTCCCACCATTTTCCTATTATTTTTACAACTCCATTTTACCCTTCTCTAAAAACCCTTTCTCGTAGCATAGAACTATAGTTTTATTTTATTTTTTAGTTTTAGTTGCGACAATAAACTCCCTTTCTTTAGGATTGCTAGATCTGTACTCAGATATGGAGATCTACTAAAATAACCCTTTGGGTTCTAGATCAAACTTCCCTGTGGGACAAACCTTTTCTTATCAAAACTTGCTACAATAGACCCTGGATCTTGCAGGTCTATGTGTATACTTTAGATTGCTGTTGTCAATCCCCTTCATCTCACTCTGTTTTGTTTAGATTTATTTTCACCACCACTGTGTTTTCTAATAAAATAAGCAGCAAGCATCTAAAATATTCTCAATTGGCAAAAGGGGACTTAAAGCCTCTGAATAGTCCATTGACTGTTTCAAATCAATAAAGCGAATGAGCCAATTCACTCGAGCGAATTTCAAAAATCGCTCGAGCGAATCCTTCAGAAAATCCCCTCCAGACTGCTAAAAATAAACTCACTCGAGCAATTTTCCAGGCCAAATATTTATGGTGAAAATTACTCGAGTGAATTTTCAAGCAGCACAATGTAAATTGATTTTTGCTCGAGCGAATTTGGTTTTTGCTCGAGTGATTTTTATAGTATATAAGCACTGCACAACCTTTTCTTCTCATTCTGTATGATTTTGAATCCGAAAAAGGGATCTTTCGATTCTTCTTATTATCACGAGAAACTCATCAGTATTCTTCATCGATCAACCGTGAGGACTCTGCCTTTTCTCACGCATTCCCGCGTCCTTTGTTCTCACGACGAAAAGGTAAACCCTACCTTGCCCATTTTAGATTTCCAAGCTTTTTTTTTAATGGCATCAAAAAAGAAGATCGCCATAAAGATACTGACCTCGAAGCCCCCCGCTTCGAAAGCCGCTTCATCAAAATGACCTAAGGTCGATCCCCCACCATCACCAAATGATCAACCCAGGGCATGGTGGAATTCGAAAGGGTTTGAGACTGAGTGGTCATTCGATAACGACCTTTTCAAAGACCAAGACATGACTCTTTGGTCATACAAGTACATCACAACGGCCAGGTTGAAATCCTTGCTCAACCCGTTTCACGAGTACTACTACTCGAGGCTGGTTAGACTCTTCTACCAAAATTTTTACCTGGCAAAAAACACTGGCAACCTTTGTACTAAGATCGATGGTAGAGTGTTTGAATTTGACATCAAACACATAGCCAATGCGATGGAATGCCCCCTTGTTCTTCGTTAAGGATAAAGTTCTATTGGAACTGCGCTTTGAGACAATGCCTTCCCACCAAATTATGGCAAGTATGACCGGTGGAGAGCACGGGTCTGATCGATCGGTAAGAAGATCACAGTTGCCACCGGATATGTGGATGTTGGATGTCATCTTGAGGTGTAATTTGTACCCTCTAAGACATGAGCAGGAAAGAGTAGGAGTCTTTCAATAGGCTCTGTACGCTGCTTTTGAGGACCGATGGTTCAGTGCACCAGAAATGGTGTTCGAAGGAATAAAATATGCACGTGCGCAAATGTTAGAGGTAAAGAAGAAACCGTTGCACTTGTTGTCGTACGCTTGCCTCATAACTTGAATGATAGAAGAATATGAGGATGATGAGGACGATTATGAGATATCACCAAATGAACTACAGTGGACCGATAACATTAAGCGATACAGGTTGGAGGATTGGAACCTAAGCTACTAGAAGCTGAAGAAAAGTGTCCTAGATCGACACTATCACCATGTAGCAGAACACGGTCAGGATGAATCGGCTCCGCAGGAACAAGCACCTCCACAGCAGGGACCCTCACCTTAGCAAGTTTCAGCTCAGCCGCCACATGCCTCACGCGACGATATTCTCACCTTGGCAAAATTCAATCGACAGTGAACGCTATGAACTGGCAATTGGATTTCCACGAAGCCATGCTGGTGGACCTAATGAGGCATGCATACCCGACCACTGCCACTCCATGCATCGCGATAGCACGGAAGTATATATTAGGTGCATCTAGTTCTAGAGCCGGGGGTGATGATGATCAAGGAGCGAAGCGGACAGATGAACAAGCGGATCGATGATGGATCCGATAAATGGATAAATGGCTTGGTTTTTGGTTATGCCGATTTGCTACTTTGATTAACAGTTAAATTTTGTAAAACGAATGGTTTGATTTTGATGGTCATGATGAATGGTTTAACTTTGAGCGTAGTAATTGATGATTGATGGTTTAAATGGTATGCTGTTAATGACCAATACTTTTGGTCTGTGGTGATGCTATGATTTAATCAATAGTATGAAATTTTTATGGTTATGGTTTGTAACTAAATAGTTTGAATTCTTGATAGCAATGGTTAATTAACAAGTTGTTAGATGTCGTTCATGGTAACGATGGGATGCGATAATGATGTGGTTTAGTTTATGACTACCTTGTGCATTTAAATGGATCAATCATGTTTATGGTGACACTGTATCGTGTTATGGTGAACATTGGATCATTTTGGTCAATTCGGCTAAATGATGATTATTGGCGTTGTGTATGGTCATTGGCAATTCTGCCATTATATTGGGATAGTGATTGCTATATCTGTTTTACTCTTGAATGGGTAGTATTCCATTATGTTTAATGAATGACAGGAGTTCTGACAAATTGTGAACGGGCTTGTAACGATGAACTATGGATATGTTCTACAAACTAGTTATAGACACATGTTGGTAATTAGTAATATAAGTGTATTGCCTGGTTGTGAATGGATCTATTCGACAACCATAGATAAGTTCTTAGTTATTAAATTCTTGAATGAGCACCGGTTGATGAGAGAATGAACGTCTTTTGGTGTAAAGCTCGGCTGATAGACTTTTGTTTTAACCCCTCTAGTACTACTACCACTAACAGTAGCCATGTTTTTGGTACCTTGTGCATATGAGGATACGTCCTCCGACCCAAAAGTCACATAGTGAATTTTCGAGGATGAAAATTCATTTAAGGGGGGGAGGATGTAACACCCTAAAAGTTTCGAACCCGAATACACCTACTAAATGTATGTGTTCGATACCGTACTCGATGTGGGACTCAAAATTTAAAAATAATTAATTCAGAATGTGTACCTATGTACTAAGGTATATGTATTAAATGGTGTAAATGGTTATGCAAGCTCCGTGAGAGTACCACTAGTTAAGGCTTCAATTGTATGCATGAGGTCCAACGATCACAACCCATGGAGTGCATTATAGATATTATTTTTAGGACTTTTTAATAAAATCTTATAGATGGTTTAATGGTGTGTTGGCCTTACACCAAAGTTAGCCCCATAATTATAAAAGTAATTCTCACACAGGATCAAACCATTTGCGTGAGAATTGGTTGTGGGAGAAAGAAAGAGCCAAGAAAAGAGAGAGTTCTATCCTCTTCTTCTTCCATTTGCAAGAAATCCCAACCATTGATCTTCATCCTGAATCCCTCTTTTGAACTCGAAGCCTTTGTTCCGTCCACATCACAAGAATCTTTGGTTCTTTGACACCGTTACGATCGAAGAGAAAAGATGAGAGAATCATCGAACAAACAAACGATCGAGGACTCCGCATGCACGACACCGATATCATTCGATTCTGATCATCGTGAGCATTGCATGCGTGATATGAAAAGATGAAGATCATCATACATGAGAATTGAGTTTTGTTCGATATATATCACCGTCGACGTTGCATGCGCGTCTAGAAGGTATGATTTATGTTTTGACGGTGTGGATTTAGTTTAATTTGATTCGTGTGTGATTTGAGGGTTCATGCAACAATTTTTGGGAATTTTGGATCAAGGAAGAAGAAGCCCGAAAAGTTACAGAATCTCCACAAATTTGCTCAAGTGAATCACCTTCAGAAACAAAGAGGAAAATTCGCTCGAGCGAATTTTCTAGGCAAAATTTCTCGAGTCAAATTTGCTCGAGCGAGTTCTAGTGTGGCTTTGAGAATCTATCAAAATTGCTCGAGCAAATTTGGAATCACTCGAGTGAATTTCCCTGTTTCTGGCTATTTCAATTTTTCTCCTTAGAAAAACTTGAGAAGCTTTGAACCATTTGATTCCTCAATCATTGACACTAGTTCATAAACTTGATGTGATCTAGATTGAGAATGGAAGGCCTTCAATAAGAGCTTCTCTTTGCTTTTGAACAACATCGAACCTAAGGTAGGAGGAAATTCAATGCTTACATAGATTTTGATCTTTGATCCATAGTCTATGAATATTGAAATTTGAACTCTGAATCCGAATTCGAATATGAATCATTGTATCTTGAATATGAATCATTTGAACTTTGATTTTCGAATTTCAAATGTGAATAATTTGAACTTTGAATCCGAATTTGAATATGAATCATTGAATCTTGAATACGAATCATTTAAACTTTGATTTCCGAATTTCGAATATGAATAATTTGAACTTTGAATCCGAATTCGAATATGAATCATTGAACTTCGAACTTTGAAATGAAATGAATTTAGTTATGAATTATCAACACCTTACTATGTATTAGAATATTTGATTTGAGGTTTATACGAATGAATCCTCCACACTTCGGTGCGATGGCAGAACTGGTATGACGGGATATACCGTAAACTCGAACCGGTACGGTGGTTAATCCGTAATTCAAAACCGGTACGAACCGTAATTCAAATCGTGACGACGACCCCTTTTGAAAAATATTTAGTGAACGACGATGGCTAGGTGGGGATTCCCATCGTTATTTTGGCTCAACAATGCTATACTCATGTTGGAGTTCTTTAAGTTACAGTTTAAGTCATGCATTAAGATAAAAAATTGCATATAAAATATGGAAATGAATAAGAAATTAGAAGTCATGAGAAACTTTGAAAATTGCACAAATAAGTGATATGTGAAGCTCTATTCGATTTTGACTCTAAGATATTTGAAATTTGGTTTTGAATATGAAAATGCTTTTATTTTAGTCATTAAATTCTATTTGGGATGAAATGTCATCAATTCTATGTTTTGATCGATAAATGTAAGTTGTATTAAATTTATTCCTACTGAGCTTAGACTGTTAGCTCACTCCGACATTTATGTCATAAGTTTAGATCTTGATTAGGATCCTGGTCTTGAGGAGGATCCTGATTACGTACCAGAAGAAGCAGATCTTCCTCCTGAAGATTTCTATCCATAGACATAATTGGAGATAGATTTTGGATTCAGTACAGTATAGCAATTGTTCTCGAATGCACATATATATATGTTTTGTATATCACTGTTTAGGTGACGGTCAGCCGTAACCAGTGGTTTATTTTGGTTCCGCTTTATACTCGACGATGAATGGAATCTTTTGCTTAGTTTGTCATATATTTTATCTGCTTGAATTCCGTATTTGTATGGATGTGCCAAGTACAGGACGACCTGACATTCCCCGAAATCCGTGTGGGGAGGTCGGACAGTCACAGTTGGTATCAAAGCGTTTAGTGTGGATTCTGAATATTGGATCAACCTTTCGATTTTTCCTGAATTCCGTGTGGGGAAAATCTAGTTGTCATAGCGATGGTTTAAAATTTTGTCTGATGGAAATGGCATGCTTGATGAATGGTTAATCTTATTACTTGATGGTCAATTTAAAATTTGATGGTGATGGTTAGTTGGTAAACCGTGTAAATTTTGTTTATAGTATGGGTGGATAGTTGAACAATGGTTGAATTTGTTAAATCAATGAGGTAAACTTCTTCCTTGTGCTAATGGAATATTTTTGTGAATGGTGGGCTGTTGTGTGTGACAAGGGTGTATCCGGTTAATGATTAAAGATTTTGTTATGGTGATGGACCTATTGAAGTGTGGTTAACTTGTGTAATTGATGGCTATTAGCAATTCGGTTCTGATGCTGGGATAATAATTAGAACCCTTGATTAGTATAAATGTGATTTACTGATCAGTTGTGATGCATTTTCATAATTAGCTATGAGAGTTTTACAAATTAGTTGTGGATCATCGTAAAATTTTCGTGTTGTATTTTTGATGGATATCTGAAATCCACATTGTTGTGGAAGTATTCTTTTAGTTGTGGATATGGACACAATTTAATAGGGAATGTGGCCTTTGGAAATTGATCATGGACATGATTACTAGTTATGGATGTGGTATTAATCGTTAAACTCGAGTGATCATCCTTTGATAATAAATGGAATTGACATACTATTCGTGAAACAAGCTGATGTGATTATGGTTATCAAATTTCTACTAAATGGAATGTGTGATGATATTTATGCTTCAAGTTGTACCTATGCATATTGAATGATTGTGAATATGTCTTCTGTTGTGTTCTACTGATTAGTGTGAATATGCTTATTAGATAGTTATGGATGTGGTTGATGAATTGTTAAACTTTTGGAGGGTGGTGAACTTAGATGTTAAATAGAATTGAAGTACTGTTCGTAAAACGAACCAATTTGATCTTCGGTATTCTATCTAAATGTTTAAATTGGAGGTCGAATATCCACTATATTAGATACCCCGAAAGACATGTAATTAATTTTCAAGGATGAAAATTCCTTCAAGGAGGGGAGAATGTAATGCCTTGAATTTCTGAACACTTGACTTGGTGTACGTGCCTAGTAACGTATACGATATTCACCTTGGAAATTCTGAAATATTTAGTTTTAAAGATATACAATTTGGTGCTAAGTGTTATGTAAATAATGGTTTGGATAGTGACACAAGCCACGTGATAGCATAGTGGTTAAGAGTTTGCTTTGCATGAGGTCCTGATCGGCATACTTATGTGTATATCTAATTAAGGCTTAACCTATTGCAAGCGCACAATGGAAATTGTAGAGTTAGTATAGGATCGTTCCCACGAAGAAGTATTTATCTTATCTTTATTTATACTTCTATTTTAAAGTTTATATTTATCTTTTAAGGTCCTAAACTACTTGAGAACTATGAATAAAGAATGGGTTATTAATCTAAAGTGTATAAATAAATCCTAATCCTCCTTCTTTAGATTGAGGTCGTCAATCCCAATCTTCAGCCATCGGATATTTATAAAAATAAGCAGTACCGTTACACCGTATTGTAGTCTTCTAAAATTTAGGCGTCAATCAAATTCAAGAAAATTGAAGATGGAAAAGTAAAAACCGTTGTACTAATCTGCAATTTCCAACCTGAGTTGTCAATTCAAATTAAAACTTGAAAATGTTTACAAAGCAGTAAATAAAACAAATAAAATCTAAACTAGAAAGCAAAATAAATATATCTTTCACCCCTCAGCCGCAGTCATCAATTGCTTTTGAGAAATTAGGATATCTACACTAATCTTCAGCACCCAATAGCAATCATCAATTGCTCTTGAGAAACCTCTGATATCTAATCTATTCTAACTATTTTACACTAATGATCAAAAGAAAACCCAACCGCAGTCGAATTGATGCCGAGAATTTCTTTGATAGTTTATTCCTACACCGGGCTCTCTTATTTATAGCTCATAAGGAGTCCGTTTATAAAGTTCTAAATTTAATAAAAGAAACTACTAAAGTAAAAGTATCCTAATATAACTCTATTTCCTAAATTTATTCTTCTTTGCTTTCAAATCGTAGATGTTCATCTAAAGTGTTCTCTGATTTTCAGAAACAAAGTCCTTTTAAGAGTATTCTTTGTTAATCTCTCAGATCCATGGTTGGTCAGACTTCTAATTGTAGAAGACTTCTAATAATATGCATGGCGGTGTATCTTCTCTCATTCAGTAGTAGAGGAAAGCTTCTATTTTTGAGAAATCATAAATTACGATTTCTTCTTTCTATTTTTTCTGGAAAATCGTAAATCACGATTCTATTTTCAGTAAGCTTCCAGCTAACAATTTTTTATTACGATTCTTTGCTTTCTCTTGCATCGTCTTTTTGAGTTCATTACAATTCTTTATGACGATTTTCTATTTTCAGTAGGCGAAATTTTTTCTTTTACGTTCAATCGTCTTTTTACTACCTTTTAAGTTCATTTTGATAAAGATTAACACTTTAGCTCTATTTTGCTATTTTTCCTTAATATCTGCACATTGTTAACTTGTTAGTAGCAAACTAAGTCCTAGCATCACTAAGTTAAGGGTGATAAAATGGTAAATTATGTGACTGATCAGGTCCAGGGATCAAAACTTATTTTGTTTTGGATCGTTTAATAATCGGTTGTACACTGAATCTCAGTGTACCAACTTCACACTGAATTGACCCCATTGAAATATAAAAGAGAGTCCCACGCATAATTAAGAGTGCGTGGTTCATTTGAGAGGGATTTTGGCTGAGAAAGAGGAGCGCCGAGTGAGGAAGAACCCCCATTCCTCTCTTCATTTTCATATTTGGGAGATCCTAGCCATCCAATCTCTGACCCAAATCTTCTCCTTCACTGCAAGAATCTCCGCCCCATTTTGCATTGCAAGAAACTTCATTTTTTAAGCCATTATGATCGAAGAGAGGTGGAGATTGAGCCATCGGACAAACGAGCACGAATCGATCATCGTAGACTCCACATGCGTGATCTAAGAAGGTAAGCATCCTAGCGTGATCGTATAAATTCTGATTTTTGAAATTTAGATTTGATTAGTGTGTATTTGGATTGCATGCAAGGAGTTCGAGGATTGGACGAGCACAAATCGTGAGCATTGATATCTTCCGATATTGATCACCATAGACATTGCATGCATGAGTTTAAAAGGTAAGATGCATGATTTGATAATGTAGAATTAGTTTAGTTTTGATTCAGGTATGATTTAGGAATTGCATGCAAGGATGTTGGGATTTACTTGGAAATTTGGGGAAGAAGATCGAATTCTGAAAAGTGCAAAATCGTACAAAATCGCTCTAGCGAATTGGAATTCGCTCGAGCGAGGCCCTTTCAAAAACAATGAAAAAGGTCTTGAGAAAATTCGCTCGAGCGATTTTTCCTAGAAATCAGGCCAAATTTTTTCGGGTCAAACATGCTCGAGCGAGCTTGAGTGTGTCACATGGAATTTATCAAATTCGCTTGAGCGAATTTGGAAATCGCTCGAGCGAATTTCTCTGTTTTGGCTTCCTCAGTCCTTTCTTTGGAAAAAGCTTAAAGAAGCTTGAGTTATTCGATCCCTCCGTCATTGACACATAGTTTATGTTCTTAATGTGATGTAGATTGAGAATCGGGAACCTTCAATAGGAACCGTTGCATTTCTTTCATACGACTTCAGAGTTATGGTAGGGAAAACGCAATGCACAGTTACATTCCGATTTTGAATTATAGATTCATGTGAGGTAATTAGATTGGATTGATCATGGAAAATGTGAACTTTGAATTCTTCTAAACTCCAAATTTAGAATTTGAATATAAATTTGAACTCCGAATCCGAACTCTGAAATTTGAACATCGAAATTGAATTTGAAATCTGAATATGACTGATAAATTTGAACTTTTTACATTGCATCTATTCCAAATTTCGTATATGGACTATGAATCTGAATTCCAAATGTGAACTCTGAATGCTCTGATCTCTATGTGTGGAAAAGTTTAGCTATTAATTATGAACAATGTCACTACTAAGTATTATAACCGCATGATGATTTAAGGTTCATGTGAACGAATCCCCCAACTCTGGACCGGTACAGCGGTTAATCCATACATTCTGGACTGGTACGGCTGGTTATACCGCACAAATTTTGGACCTACATGGTGGGTTATACCATGTACTCCGAAAACTGTTCATTGAACAACGATGGTTAGGGGGGATTCCCATCGGAGATCGGACTCAACAACACTATATTCACTGGAGTTTCTTAAGTTATAAATTTACGTCATTCATTAAGTAAGAAGCTGCATGTAAACGGGAAAATGAATAAGTGAATGCAACATTTATGAGAAATCTGAACTTGGAATTTGAACTCTGATTTTGAGCTCAAGAGCTTACAAATTCTGTTTATCATGAAAATGCCTTTGAAAATTTGTATACATTTTGATTTTAATATGCTTTTGGAATTCAGCCTCTATTTTGATCTGAAATATTTTTTGATTTGAGACTATTAGCTCATCCCGACACCTTGTGTCATAGGTGTAGATACTGAACAGGATCCCGAGCTTGAGGCAGATCCTGACTATGTAGCGGAGGCAGAAGAAGATCTTCCATTTGAGGACTTTTACCAATAGATTGGGGGTTTTAACTCAATATATATATTGGGGTTTCTTTTTGTATATTTTGGGATTGGGTACTTGTTAGACGAGGTGTAACAACCTTGATTTTTCTAGTGTTGAATCGTTGACCTTTGACGTGGATATGACTGCCTTGACCAATTTGACTTTGGTCAAGATATTGATGACTATGATGGGGCCTCTGGCCCATCCACCTTGATTGAGTGAATGCACCCAATACCCAAATTTTGAAAACCAATTTCCTAATTCGAACACTAGCTTGAAACTCGGACCCTTACGCGTTGTGTGTGCATTACACACGACTCGAACCCGGGATCGGACCAAGTTCAATTCCACCTATTTCAAGCTCCACGATGTAATGCCCTAAAATTTCAAAACCATTTGCTTCGATTTAGTGACCCAAATCAAGCGGGTCGTGCGTTGCGCACCGTGAATAGTCCGATTAATAATTCCAAGAGAGTCAACTAGAGATGTACGATTGTGTAACAAGTCAAGATCCATTATGAACATTGAACCCATAGTTTGGCATGTGTTTCATTGGCCTGTACACTGAAGTTGATGTACTGGCTGCGCACCATATCACGACCCTTGGGTATATAGTGGTTTCCACACATGGTGCCAGGCACAATTTGAGAACACCGAATTCATGAGGAGCCCTCTGTGAGAACACCCCTTCTCTTCGAGAAATTCCAAACAGTGAGACCATTGCCGTCAAATCTTTTTGAACTCACCCTTCTCCTTAGAAAATCCACCCCGTGAGATCACAATCCTCCGAACTTTTTGAACTCTCCTCCTACTCCGCAAACTCCAACTAACGGAGCTTTGATTTCGACTTCATTTAAACCCAAGCAAAGGAAGTCGAATGATCAATCGGTAGATCACTTTCGTGCCGATAATCTCGACACCAGTATCCATCGATTTCGAAGATTTTAGGCTTCGCTTGGGTGATTTATGAAGGTAAATCCCAAAACCCTTCGCATGCATGCGTAGATCGTAGGGGAAAATGTGAGATTTAGATTTGATTATGTGTACCTTTGGATTTCATGCAAGGATTTGAGAAATTCAGGTCGGATTAGAGAAAGATCGAATCATTGAAGAGACGAGCAAGAGCTTCGACGTCGATTTTCATTGATCCGCTCATCGTGAATCTTGCATGCATAAATTTAGAAGGTAAATTTCGTGGATTTATCATATATGAATGTTTTAGTTTTGATTTATGTACTTCGGGAATGAGTTTTGTCGAAATTCGGGGAAGAAGAATGATTCCAAAATTTTGGGATGCTGAGAATCCCGCTCGAGCTCACTTTGACCCAGATCGAGCGGGGTCCTACATGAATCAGCCCACTCGAGCTGGCTTTCTAGGCTGAAACTGCTTGGGTAAAACCACTTGAGCTGGTCTGGGTGTGCCACTAGAGCCAGCTCGAGCTGCCCTGAACCCATCTCGAGTTGCCTTCCTGTTTAGCTTGATCCCCTGTTTTGGCCATAACTTGTTGCTCCAACCTCGGAATTATGCGATTGAGGCATTAGAAAGAAGACAACGAGCCCAATAAAAAAATTCATGAATCTAATGTTTTAAAGATCAAAATTTAATGGCAAGTAGGGACAAGTTTTACATGATCCAAAGTACACGCGAACTTGCCCTTTTTGCCCTAGTTTTGAGAAAACTTTAAGAACTTCAATATGTGCGGTATTCAATCATTAACAATACAAATACTTCGTAATGTAGGTTAAGGTTTGGGAATGTCCGTAATGATTTTTGCATCGTTTTGCATGACTTTGCCTAATTTCGCAATCGAGGCAGGGGAATTTCATTAACTAATGACATTTCTTATTTGAATTCATAGACTTGTATGATGAGTGTTTGATAAGATATGATTTGTTTGAAAATGGACTTTGAATCTTGAAATTTGAAATTTGAAATTTGAAATGGACTTTGAATTCATGTACTTATAAGATCTATTCGTATCGAAATTGTGATTTTTGAAAATGAATCATAGATCTGCACTTTGCTCTGAATCTTGTTCCAATTTGAATCCGAATTTGAAGCCCTTGAGACTCTGGATATACACTTTTAATATGAACTTTGAACATGAGCTTTGAACATGAAATTTGAACTCTGAAAACTTGAATACGAACTTGACTTGTGAACTCTAAACGTCAGTTTGAAACTCTGAACACGAACTTCAAAATGGAATCCGTTGAACATTGAACATGAATCATGAATTAGAATCCTATGGACATCGAATATGAATATGAACATCGAATCTAATTTGATATAAATGTGTACGCGAATCAAACCAGTACGACGAGATATCCGTGAATCGAACTGGTACAATAATCAATCCGTGAATCGAACCGGCATGGCGGGATATCCGTGAATCGAACCAGCACGGCGGGATATCCGTGAATCGAACTGGTACGATAGTTAATTCGTGAATTGAATCGGCACAACGGGATATCCGTGAAATGAATCGGCATGGCGAGATATCCGTGAATCGAATTGGTATGACAGTTAATCCGTGAATCGAACCGGCATGGCGGGATATTTGTGAATCGAACTGGCTCGGCGGGATATCCGTGAATCAAATATGAAAAGTATGTAAGTGGACCGAATGATAAAATATCTAAATTAAAGTGGACCGCTATGGGCGGATTTTATGCATACACTAAGGACCGCTAGGGTGGATTATACGCGGATTTGTGGACGGCTATGGGTGGATTATTCGTACAATGGTGGACCGCTATGGGCAAATTATTTGTATTATTGTGAACAGCTACGGGCGGATTTAAATATAAGAGAATCTAACATGACTTTCGAATCCAAATTGTACTTGACTTTGAACCTTTGTGAAACTCTACTTAAGACACGCGATTTTTTTTTAAAGTTTGTTTTGATATGAGTGAAAATATTTGTATATTTCGTTTGATATGAAAATGACATGACTGTTCTGAGATGAAAATAATTTTGAATCATGTCCCTATTTTAAAATGAAATGTTTTTGAAAACTTGTATTTAAATCTGTGTTGTGATGAGAAACTGTTTTGAAATCTTGTCATTTGAACTTATGCATAAGATGATAAATGTATTATTCTGAGTTCCTCTACTGAGCTTGGACTATAGCTCACCCCCCGACTGTACGTCGTAGGTGCAGGTCTTGAGTGAGATCTGGAGTTTGAGGCGATCCTTCTATCATAGACTGGTGGATTTGATCTTGAGGTTTGGACTTGGTACGTCCAATCATCTTGTAGACTGGTAGAATTAGATTTTTGATGTACATCCTTTTTGGGGTACCACTGTTTAGGTGATGGTAGACCATTACCGATGATTTTAAATTGTTAGCCTGTATTTTGTATAAAGATAGAATCTTCTATTCCCGTCATGTGTATTAATTGCTTTGAATCCTGCTATGTGTGGATGTACCAATAGTATTCTATTGTTTGATCGTGACCTGTACGACCTGACGGTCTGGGTTTTCTCGAGTATCCATATTGTTAAAAAAAAAATGTGTCGGGAAAATTTAGGCTGCACACGATGCGTAACTCATACCACTATTTAGGTGGCGGTCGGTCATCACCAGTGGTACCTTTTTTAATTTTTTTTTGGTTCATGTTCCGTGTATATATTGGAATCTCAGTTATCGCCATAGTTATTGTCGTAGAATATTACCACACATGTTATGTGATACCCCTCTTTAATTTTTCGCATCTACATAAGAAATCTGCTTTGATATGATTTTCAGACGGTTCGATTTTCCTCAAAATCTTTCCGGGGAAAATCAGGTCGTCACACATAGCCATGGCAGACGACAAATCCACTAATCTGCCTATTAAGTTTCTCCCGATATGGGAGGACCTACAGTCACCTAAAGTACCAGATCCTCTGTAGTTCCTGTGTGATGAGTACGAGGAAGTACAACAGATACTGACCAAGGAGGAGAAGTAAAAGAACAAGAAAAAGGAAAAGAAAAAAAAAAAAAAAAACCATCTACTTCTCCCACCATACCCTCCACCTCCGCCATCTTCCCCTCCTCACCGCCTCGTACATACATCTCATCCCCGTCCATCCCCTTGAACCCTACTATTCCCCTTCCCGACTTACGTTCTCTTCCAAGAGCGGCAAGTTGAGGACATCCTGATGCCGAGAGGGAGGGTGGATAATCTTTTTGAAACGGAAAAATTTTAAAGGTGGTTACCATCTTAGGGCTGATCTTTATCAAATTAATTTTAAAGCCTTGGATGGCCACTGCTGGTGTTCGTGTCAGTCCGTGTCTAGATTTTTCCTAGGTTTCTTCTTGATGTAATTAGTTTTTTTCCTTGCCATCTCTGTAAATATTTTCGTTTCATATTAATAGCAATTTTCTTTTTGTTTTATATTATTTTTTTTGTTTCATCTTTTCTCTTATGGTGTTGTGTTCATTTTATATACCAGACGTGGTTTCTCCTAAGTTTGGGGGAGATTGTTGACTTTCTTTGCAGATCTTATGCCCGATATCGATTGCACCATCTTGATGAATTTTATTATAATTTTTTGTATCCCCTGTTTTCTGATCATAATGAGAACATTGTCCTATTTAAGTTTGGGGGTACACTCTCTGTGTTGTATATTATTCTAAAAAATAAAAATAAAAATAAAAAATAAATAAATAAATAAAATTTCTTTTTGTATATAGTCTTAGTTTTTAATTATGTTTTTAGATTTAGTTTTATTTTCTTCATTTTTAGTTAACCACCACATGTGAGATATGATTTGATAAAAATACGATTCCAGAAGCTTAACCATCATCTGAGTAGAAGTTCTAATATCATTGATACGAAACAGCTACGATTCATGTACACTGTATCATAATAGAATGCTTGAAATTATACTTTAAATTGCAGAATTTAGATTATAGTTTCAAAATCGTATAATCAGTGAGCTTTTGGAATTATTTCCTTTCTTTGAGAGAGACTTCTTTTATATCCAAATCTTAATTTTCTTGAACTGCTTAACTATGTTTATAATGAAATCTCATATTGTTGAAATTTGAATCATATATTCTATAATTATGTTGAATATTTTTCTAGAACTGTTTAGTGTATGCATCGAAACAATATGACATTCTTGCTAGTAAATCGTGAAATGATTAAAGGTCATTTTTTTTTTCGTTTGAGCCAAAAGCCAAAATCCCAAAATATTCTATCTCTTCCTTTCTTTGAGAGAGACTGCTTTTATATCCAAATCTTAATTTTCTTGAACTTCTTGACCATGTTTATAATGAAATCTCATATTGCTAAAATTAAAATCACATATTCTACAATTATGTTAAATATTTTTCTAGAACTGTTTAGTGTATGCATCAAAACAATATGACATTCTTGCTAGTAAATCGTGAAACTGATTAAAGGTCATTTTTTTTTTTTGAGCCAAAAAGCCAAAAAGCCAGAATCCAAAAATATTCTATCTCTTGAACTCATATTAGAGTCTAAACTGATTTTCTTTGTACCAAATATTTTATAAACCCTTAACCATATGTATTGCCCAAAGCTTTCGATCTTTTCACCCTTGTAATTATGAGAATTTAGAGCAAAGAGAGAAATAAGAGAGTGGAAGGAGTGTGCAAAAACAAATAAGGGAAATGTTAAAAAGGATACATATGATGAAGAAATAAAAATTCTATAATAATATGGAAAAAAAGAAGCAAAAGAAGCTTCCAAAAAAAAAAGAAAGAAAAATTCAAAAGATATGCTGATAAAGAAATCGAAGAAAAGGGATTTACTGAAAAAAAAAAAAGTATATGAGAAGAAGTTATCCAACTTTTTGGATACTTGCTGAAGCAGCAAAAAAAGAAAAGATGAAGATAGGAGAGAGATAAGCAGAATTCTCAGAACTTTTGAATCCTTTCTACCTTTTTTTGGAACCTTTTAACCCATAGCCTCATTACAAGCCGAATAAAGACCTTTCTGATTCATGTTTTGCAATAACATGAGCCTAGTAGAGAATTATCTATTCCATGAGATTTATATTTTTGTCAATTATCCTTGAAATTATTCTTTATATATATCATTTGAGAACCCATTAATTTTGATATTTTTTTGAGAGTATGCCAACAGTGAGGATTTAAATGAAAATATTTTCTAAATCTGTAGTTTAGAAAAAATTATAATAAATAAATTCTTTCATTGGTACACACACACTCCACGATTGATATGAATCAAAATTGTTGAGTATCTGATTATGGATAACCGCTAGGATGGGAAGTCATGGCTAATGGATCATTATTCTGAAAATCATAATGACCATGTGATGATTAGCTAATTTTTTTAGTCAGTGTATAAAATTAGTTTTAAAATTTTAAGTTTGTCTTTAATTTTTGAAATTTTTTAAAAAAATCTAAAAATATTTGAAGTTTGTAGGTAACTTAACTCAAAACCTTCAAGAGACATAACTCCTCCACTAGGGATCACTTAGGGGTTTAAAGGTTTGTTATATCTGCTAAATGCAATTATGCTCCTTATGAAAGTAGCATTTAAAATTTTTAGTTAGAATCATTTATCTTTCCTTATTTGCTAGAGATTAGCAAAACGTAAGTATAGGGTTGTGATCAGTCACATAATTTATCATTTTATCAACCTTTTTAGTGATGCTAGACCCCAATTTGCTACTAATGAGATACTGATGTGCAAATATTTAGAACAAACAACAGAAAAGAGTTAAAATATTAATCACTGCCAAAATGAACTTGAAAAGCAGTAAGAAAGACGATTGCTCAAAGATATGATCTCATAGTATATTGGAGACCAGTTTGTAAGCTGAAAGAACAAGAAATCGTAAGAATCTAAAATAGAAAGAAGAATCATATTCACGATTTTACAAGAGAAGCAGAAGATTGGAGAAATCGTATTTGAAGATACAATCGATCGTACCAAAGGAATCGTGCTGAATGAAGAAAAGCGAAATTGTATTTTACGATTTTGTAAACTTTAAAGCTGTTGCTGAAGATCACGTGAAAGCCATGCACAAAAATAAAAAGAACTCTTAAATTAGAAGTCCTGTATCCCACGGATCTGAGAAGCTTGGCGAAAGAAATTCTAAAGATTTCTGTTGCTGAAATCAAGAAGTGTCTTGCGCGCATCTTCTATCTAAAGCAAGGAAGATTAAAATTAGAAGTTTTATTATTTTAAGAATCTTTTATTTTAAGTAGTTTACTTTTATTAGGATTCGAATAATGTAACTGGCCCCTTATAAATCTATAAGTAAGAGGGTTGGGAAAGAGAATAATCATCAAGGAATTTCAGCATCAATTGATGACTGAGGTTGGAATTATGGAAGATCAACCTTAGAGTAGTTTAGAGTAGAGTATCCGTAGTTTCTCAGAAGCAATTGATAACTGCAACTGGGATATGAAAGATCTTTTTATTACTTTCTAGTTTAGATTTACTGCTTTCTTTTCCTGCTTTGTAAACATCTAATAGTTCTTGATTTTAATTGAAAACGAAGATTGAGAATTTACAGATTAGTGTGACGGTTTTTTCTTTTCCATCTTTAATTTTCTAGTGTTTAATTGACGCCCAAAATTTGGAGAGTTGTGGATTAGTATAAATCTATGTTGAAAAATTCTAGTTTTTGATTGACGACCAAATTTTGGGAAACTTAGATATAGTGTAACGGTATTTTAATTTTCATAGATATCCGAGGATTGAAGGAGACTGATTGACAACCAGGATCTGAAAGTAGGAAGATTTAGATTTATTTTTCTGCATCATAATTTAATTAAAAACTCATTCTTTATTCTTTAAAGGCAAATAAAAGCTTTAGAATTTTATAACCTTCCTTGTGGGAATGATCCTATACTAGTGCTGCAATTTCCATTATGCACTTGCAATAGGTTAAGACAAAGTATAGTTATAGAGCTGTCAAATCTTCCAAACGAAAAGTTCTAAAAATGTAGATCTAGAATCTCTTCTCTAAGGTTTTTAGGGTTTTCTTACGGCTCTATTCTTAAGAACACTCGAATAGATTATGATTTAGGATTTTCCCCACAACACACCTTTTTATAACTTATTGAGAATCATCCAGTGTTAGGCTAACACACAAAAGAAGATGTATAGACATTTACTTCAAAGTCTAAAATAAAGGTTTAAAACCTACATACTAAGGTTCAATCCTCAAACCTCTTATCTCTAACTCAAGCTTCTAACCAGTAGCCTACCACATATCTTGTGTCAAATAATGATAGAAATAAATATAAGAGTTTAAAAACTAAAGCATGTAATTTTAGTTAAAATGTTTTGAAAAGTCAAGGCATCAGGTGTATATGTTATTATGCATAAACAAATAAATTAGGTGTATTAAAGACATGAAATTTGGATAACAACAGATGGTGCACGATGTTATGATGAAGTAGGTTTGTCACTCCTACTCATCACCGCGGCACCAAGTGACGACTCAGGTTCTCGACTTTCTTCATCTCAGTTGCTCTGTTCACAGAAGTTCCATGAGTTCTAATCATAGCTCTTCATAAAAAAAAGGATGTTAAAAATTATTTCTTAAATAGCTCTTTTGGATTGTCGTTTATATCAATCATTGTTACATAATTAACAATATTTGAAGAGAAATTATCTAGTGCTCGTAGAAACCAAATCAAAGCCTATGAATGATAATCAAATTTATGGACTAGAAAGGAGGGAGGAGGGCCATATGATTACCCGTGAACTCAAGATCAAACCCCATCAGATTCATAAACTTTGATGATAGTTGAGATAGTTGGACGCGATGAGGTTCAACACTTGATCATTCTAGGGATTCAGTCACCTAAACTTGAATTCCCCTTCTAATAATGGTGCCTCTCTCTCTCTCTCTTCTCTTTTTTCTTCCTTTTTTCTTCTTTTTTTTCTTCCCCCACAGGGTTATTTATAGGGTAACAAGACGACCTTTGGCAACTTCCGAGTTCTCTTAATTTGTTTGACATGTGTCATCCAAGGATTGGTTGCCTTCATCGGGATTAGAGCTGTCATCAATTCTCATTGTTAACTAACTCTCTCCTCTGAAGGTGATCGATAAAATTTATAATCCTTGCAAGTGTACAAGTGTTTAAAGCCACAACTAGTACAAGGGTGTCAAACTATAGGGATTGTTGGAATCAAATACCTAAATTTATGATATTCATCTAATTAATTGAAAGAGTTGAGTGTGTAATTAAACTAATAAAATTACAATAATTAAAAATTAAGAAGAGTTTAGCAAAGAGAAGGGAGTTTAAGGTTTTAGAATCTACCACAAGCTTTACAATTCAATTCCCTACTTTAATTATAATTATCGTATTTCTAAATGACCGGGATCATTCGTTGCTACAGTCCCACAATCGTACAGTAAAACAATATCTGAAATCTTGTCATAGGATACATCATCTTTGACAAAGATCGAACCTTTTACACTATGGTAATTATGGTCGCTTTGATCTATCATAGCATGCTGTATCTAATCTCAAGATCCACAACTGTTAATAACCATTGCATGAACAACGCCCCTAAACCATATGTACTAAGTCCGAAGAGAAAATAAACCACATAGGAAATCTATTCATCTATAAGAATAATTTAATAGTCATATATTCAAATAATTCCGTTAAAATTAAAGGTACTCACATCATATAACAACCATATGTTTGTCGCGCCTGGTTGAAGGAAGAACAATCATGTCGAAGTGAATTTCCATGGTTTCTCTTGATTCTATCTTCAAAGCTTCTCCAATTTATAATCTTCTCTCTCTAAAAAATCAAAGGAAAAGCCTATGATCGTTAAAAGAAAATCCTAAGGGACTATAAATATAAGCCAGGACCGGTTACAAAAGGACTAAAATTTGACTAAACCAGGTCTAAGTTCGGCATCAAAATTTTCTGTTCGTCCAAGCGAGCATGACAGACGCATCCTCGGTATGTTGGTCATAACTTTTGACTTTGAATTGGGATCGATGCAATTTTTGCAGTGTTGGAAAGTGTCACGACCTAGATTTTTACACTTCAGATCAGACCTAAAATTTCGTGTGATAGTCCTATTTTCCCGACACATATTTTTTTTCTTATACAACACGGATACTTGGGCAAATCGGATCGTCGGGTCGTACAGATTACGATCTGAATACAGAATACTTGGTGCATCCACACAATACGGAATTCAAAGCAATTAATACATATGACAGGAGTAGAAGATTCTATCTTTATACAAAATATAGGCTAACAATTTAAAACCACCGATGATGGATGGCCATCACCTAAATAGTGGTACCCCAAAAAGGATGTACATAAAAAAATCTAATTCTACCAGTCTACAAGATGATTGGAAGTACCAAGTCAAAACCTCAAAATCTACAACTATATCAAGATCAAATCCACTGGTCTATGGTAGAAGATTCGCCTCAAGCTCCGGATCTCACTCAAGACCTACACCTGTGATGTATAGTCGAAGGGTGAGCTACAGTCCAAGCTCAGTAGAGGAACTCAAGAACAATTACATTTAATCAGATTATACATAGATTCAAATGACAAGATTTCAAAGCAGTTTCCCATCAAAATACAAATTTTACTACAAGTTTTCAAAAGCATTTCATTTTAAAATGGGGACATGCTTCAAAACCATTTTTATCTCAGAACAGTCATGTCATTTTCATATCAAGCGAAATATACAAGGACTTTCTCTCATATCAAAACAAACTTGAAAATCACGTGTATTAGGTAGAGTTTCACAAAGGTTCAAAAGTCAAGTGCGATTCGGATTCAAAGATCATGTTAGATTCTCTTACATTTAAATCCGCCCTAGCGGTTCAAAATTTTTCGAATAATCCGCCCATAGTGGTCCACGATTGTATGAATAATCCACCCATAGCGGCCCACAAATGCATGTATAATCTGCCCTAGCGGTCCTCAGTGTGTGCATATAATCTGCCCTTGTTGTCAACTTTGATTTATCTGATTTATCGTTTGGCTCACTTACATAAATTACATATTCGATTCAGGGGTATCCCGCCATCCTGATTCGATTCATGGATATCCTGCCGTGCCGATTTGATTCACGAATTAACTGCCGTAACAGTTCGATTCACAGATATCCCGCCGTGCCGCTTCGATTCACGGATTAACTACCGTACCAGTTCGATTCACAAATATCCCACCATGCCGGTTTGATCATTGATATCCTGTCGTGCCTCTTTGATTCATGGATTAACTGCCGTACCAGTTCGATTCATGGATATCCCGCCGTATCGGTTCGATTCACATACACATTTATATCAAATCAGATTTGATGTTTCAATGCAAGCCAATTCAAAGTTCATAGTTCATATTCAAGTGTAACTTCAAAGTTCAGGTGTCAAGTGTAATTCAAGTTCAAAATTCGTGTTCGAATTAGGCAAATCAAAACTCATATTCTTATTTCAAATATCTAGATGCAAATCAGATTCTTAATAGTCAAAGCATTTCAAACATTCAATGCAACGAGATCAGTTTCCATTTTTAAAAATCAATTCATATACAAAGCTCAATATTCAAGTCATGTTCATATTTTGAAGTTCGAATTCATGTTCGTATCAGATTCAAATGCAAATATCAAGGTTCTAATTTCAGATTCCTAGTTCAAAATTTGTATTCAAAGTTTATATTCGGAGTTCATTTTCAAATTCCAAACTTCAAAGATTCAAAGTCCGTTTTCGAAACAAATCATAGCTGATCAAACACTCATCATACAATTCTATGAATTCAAGACACAAATGCATTTGGTTAATAAAGTTCCCCTACCTCAATTCCGAAGTTGAACGAAAATAATGCAAGGATCCTATTGACAGCCTCCCGCCTACAACTGACCAACTATTTTTATGTATCTAATTAAGTTTTAACCTATTGCAAGCGCACAATAGAAATTGTAGAGCTAGTATAGGATCGTTCCCACGAAGACAGGTTTCCCTATATTAACTTAATTTTTCTAAAAACATATATTTTTCTTTTAAGTTCCTAAACTGCTGGAGAAATATGAATAAAAGAATTGTTTCTTTATCTAAATTGAAGAAAATAAATCCTAATCCTCCTTCTTCAGATTATGGTCGTCAATCAGCTATCAGAAATTTACGAATTTAAACAATACCGTTACACTATATATCAAGTTTTCTAGCATTGGTCGTCAATCAATACTAAAATCCTATTAATACAGATTTAATCTAATCAACAATCTCCTAAAACTTGGGCATCAATCAAATTCTAAAAAACTGAAGACGGAAAAGTAAAAATCGTTACACTAATCTGCAAACTTCAACCTGAGTCGTCAATTGAAATTAAAATTCGGAGATGTTTACAAAGCAAAAAATTGTAATAAAATAAATCTAAACTAGAAAGAAATAAAATTATATCTTTCACCCCTCAGCCGCAGTCGTCAATTGCTTATGAGAAACTACAGATATCTACTCTAATCTTTAGCTCCCAATTGCAGTCGTCAATTGCTCTTGAGAAACTTTGGATGTATAATCTACAAAGTAATAAAAATCTACTCTAACTTTGCTTAGAAGTGTGTTAATCAGTGAAAAATATCATTTTTCACCTCCTAATCGGACCATTGATGGACCTTTGAGTGATTAATAATGTGTTTTCAGTGTTGTTTTATAGTTAGCAATAAATTACAGTCATAGTACAGAAATCCATCCAAAAGTGCCAAGAAGAGAGGTATCTGTTAAAGAGTTACAGCAGAAAAGAATCACAACAAATCATGCTTCAGCTGTGTATACAGTGAAGCAAAACAACAGTAGCAATTTCAGTTGTGTTCACTCAAGCATGCTAGTATGATAGCAGTGCATCATTCATCTTCGTCTGCATTAGTGCACACTAGAGCAGTGTATGTAATCCTCTTGAGATGCACCTTGGACAATTCGAGCAGTTGCTAAGGCTTATAACCCAACTACTCGAGTGGTAGTGAACCCATTGAATGCTCCATTGATGAAGAGTAGAGCTACTCGAGAGGTTGCCAGAAGCTGCACTGATGAATTCGAGCAAATCAGAGAACCTATCGAGCAGATGGAGAAATGCACCCAACCTATCGAACACATACCTGGAGCTGTGCTGGATCTCAAGCAGATGATCCAACCTATCGAGAGGATGGCTAAAGAAAGTAGAGATGTCGAGCAGTTCAACTGAACCTATCGAAATCAACTGTAAAACCTATCGAGAGCTACAACCAACCTATCGAATGGTTTAAAATTGAAGCTAGAACCTATCGAAAGGTTCTCTGAACCTATCGACATGCGAACTCTGAACTTCCTTCCAGCCAACTGACAGCGTAGGTCATACAATACTTTGATGCATGTGTCGAGAGGCTGTCAAACTGCTTTGAGGGTACTTTTGGAATGCAAATGGTGCGGAGAAGAATTGCCTAACTGCCTGATGTGTGCTTAACCAATTCTAACAAATTCGTGGGAGATTCTTGGAGGGAATGCAGACACCTCAGCAAGCCTGATAACATATTTGATCCCCTTTTTATCTGATTGGCTAAAACAGATCTGAGACGGTGGGGAGAAATGTATAATAGGGGAGAAACACAACAAAGAGGGTATTTAGAGTTGAGCAAAAACTTGAATTAGTTTTCCCTCCCAAAATTCGAGTCTTCTTCTCTCTTTTCTATTCTCTCTTTAGCCCAACCATGGTTGGCTAAATTCCTCTAACAGCTAGGTTGAAGTTAGATCTGTAAATTGAGTGGTGAGAAAGCATTGTATGAGGAGTGGTGAGTGCAGAGACTACAGATCTGAGAGCAATTATTGTAAGTTGGATTAGATCAATGAATTACTAATTTTAAAGCTTCATTTAATCTGTAGATCTTTTGATTTCTATCAAATTTCCATAGATTTTATGCTCCTATGGATGCCTGAGCTTGTAGCCTTGCATCCATAGCATCTGTAGTGGTTTTATTGTTCCAAATTTATTCCCCATGACTGGATTATATCCATGGGATACTCTGTGACCATTTTAGTAGACAGATTATACCCCTAGAACTAATCCATATCTCAGGGTAGATCTGGATTGTTCTACCTTGCATTTGAGCTTATAGCCAAATGAAGGATGGCTGCAAATTCATACTCTACTCTATTGTCTCACAAAACAATTTCATAGACACTGATCTAGAACTGTTAATTCTCCATATTTGATTTTTATTTCACCAAAAATCTTGCTCTCCTCTTTAAATCATTCTTTGCTCACCTCTAGTTTAGTTCCTTTTAAATTTGCTTTTAGTTTAAAGTGATAACCAAACTCTTTCTCTCTTCTTGTTTTTACTTAATTCTTAGTTAAAATAGGAATAGGTTTCTAGATCTGTAGACACTCAAATTTGGCCCAAGGCCTGATTGAAATATATTTCGAGAGAGGTGCATTTATGAGCTTTTGATGGCATGTATGGAACCCTTAGGAATCACCCTAGATCCCCCAGGAACCTACCCCGAACCTTTAGAAACCAACCCCAACCCTTAGAAACCCTTTTTAAACCCTAACCTAACCTTCCCAGGCATTAAGGAGGAGGGGTACACCAGAACTAGCTACGACCCTCTACAATGACCAACTCTTATACAATTGAAGAGTAGAGGTCATCAGCTTTCCAACGGTCCAAGAATTGCCCCAATCGGAGGTATATATCAGAAGATACGGCCGTCCGAACCTGGAGGGTAGGAAGGTAATTTCAAGGTGGCCCCCCCTAGGGATTTGGCGCGACTATTAGTCGGGCCAGGCTATTTCTCTCCAGAAATGGCCTGGTGCAACTAATAGTTATGCCAGGTATAAATTTTGCCTGGCGCAACTATTAGTTGCGCAAGGCCAATCCTACCTAATTTTAAGTCGGGCGCAACTAATAGTTGCGCCAAGGTTAAAAGGTGGCCCCCACCTCGCGAGCTAACTTCCAACACTGTTCCTCATTGTTTTACTATGCATTTACCTAGCGCAACTATTAGTTGCGCCAGACATATGAACAGTAACTATGAGATTTTGCCTTGAATTTCATGTTTGGGGTTTGACTTGTTGACCACCTCAACCTTTGGGGTGTGATTTGATAGTTCTATTGCACCCATTCCTCACCTATTTGCAACCCTCTATGTGGCCTAAAGCCTCACCCCATCATCTACCATTAGAACCACCTTCACGCCATTCCAAGCTCTTAAAACCCTAGGAAACCTTAGATTTGAGATTACCTAATTGCTAACTTCAATTAGCACCTAAGTAGCCTCTTAATCCACTCCTTTCCTATAAATAAAACCCCCCACCCCTTGGTTTAGGGGTTGAGAATTTTGCCTAAGAGAGAAAGAGCTCTAAGTGAGAAGTTCTTCCCCCCTTTGGTGTACTATTTTCCCTCAAAATTCCAGAATTCCAAAACCTCTTTCCAAGCTTGTTCTTACATCCAAAACCCATAGCCTAGGTGTGTGTGATCCCCTAGCCTCCCTTCCCTACCTCTTAGCTTTAAGTTTTAGGAGTTAGAACTCCATTTTCCACCATACAAGGCCTTCAAAAGCTCATCAAAGCAAGCCACGCAAGGCTCCTCTACGGTGCTACAAGGGCCTGAGAGCTCCGACTCTCCCCTTTCTTCTCTTATCTCTTTCTAGCTCCCTCCATCCTCCCATTTCTGTCGTTACACCGCCGATTTTTCGGTAGGAACGAAGGGGCACAAATAGGATTCTATGCCCTTTTGGGCAAGAGGAAGCTATTTTCTTTGCTTTTACTTCTTTTTATTGTTGTCCATTAGTAGAGACTGCGTTAAGCGGGTTGATCGGGTGCCTAACACCTTCCCGATCGATAACCGAAGCCCATACCCAAGAGCCTTTGGTGTGGACCAGATTCAGAGTCATATTTTTAGCACTTAGGTGCTCATAAAAATGAACTAGGTATCCCGGGACACCGAAAGCTCCGGGTGGCGACTCTATATATTTTCATTAGAGAGCGCATCGTCGTGATGGGATCATCCTGATTCCCATGGTTGCACAGATGGCAACTCTGCTGGGGAGTAGCTAGTAGAGCTTCCCTTTGAACTAGGCATTTTTAAAATTTTTCTAACATTCTATTGCTATTTTTTTTTAGTTTATTTTTATTGTTTTTTTACTCACCCCTCCGATTACGTCATTTTACTCACCCCTATGTTTCCGCTTTAAATTTCAGCAATTTTTGCCTAGTCACTTGACTGGCACCTTTTTTACTCACCCCTACGTTTCCGCTTTAAATTTTAGCAATTTTTGCTTAGTCACTTGACTGGCACCTTTTTTACTCACCCCTACATTCCGCTTCAAATTTCAGCAATTTTTGCCTAGTCACTTGACTGACACCTTTTTTACTCAGCCCTATGTTTCCGCTTTAAATTTCAGCAATTTTCGCCTAGTCACTTGACTAGCACCTTTCTTACTTCGCTTTACATTTCGGCTTAAATTTTCAGCACTTTATATTTCCCGCCTAGTCGCTTGACTGGCCCCGTCATTTTCTTTTTACTTCCATATCCTAACAGTGGACGCCGGCCCGTAGTGGCAGCACGAGATAATCACCCCCGGTCTTTGAACTAAAGAAAACTTCCAAAAAAAAAAGAAAAAAAGATTTGAAAAAAATTAAAATTGAACCAAGTTAGGGAGCTTAATTAATTTGTTTTGCGGGTTAGATTTTTCAAAGGGGTTGGTTTAGCACACATGCAAACACCCGGGTCTTAGTATGGCGGCAGCCCCTAGTGGTGATGATCCAGAAATGCCCCAGCCCACCTAGTACCTGAAAAAGCGCTTGCGCTGGAGGTATATCGGGTGGGTTCCCATTCCGAAGCTTAAAACCCTTGGGGAGCGCATTAGCGAGTTATACCGGACTCAATCCTTTAGGTGTGGTGAGGAGAGAATCGATCACCATAAAACAGTTCAGTTCCCGGAAGCCTAGCTTCCACAAAAAACCAAAAAAAAAAGACTCATTTCGGGCATCAGTGGCTGTTATTCTATGTTCTGGAGAGACAATTTTTGCCTGGCGCATGTATTAGTTGCGCCAGTGTAAAAACACTGAAATTTATAACTGGCGCAACTAATAGTTGCGCCAGATTTAAACTCCCAGATTTTACCTTGGCGCAACTAATGGTTGCGCCAGTGTAAAAGTCCTCCCCTGCAACCTGGGTGTAAGTATTAGTTGCGCCAAGTCTGTTTGGCAGCACCCAACCCGAATCCTTGGCCCTTTCCACCTCTCGAGTTCCCCGATCAATGTGCATAGTGCCTTGTTTAGGCCCCGCCATCTCCGACACCCAATACGCACCCGCTGATCAAGAGAAGGCAACTTCTTTTTGGCTCATTTCGGGGGATCGGGTCATTTGCCTTGATTTTCGTGCCTTCAATAGATCGAAGGTTCTCCTTCGATTCTTTTGAAGTGCATCGGAACCGTCACCGCAGGTCTTGAATTAAGGTATGAGAGCCACCCGAAAAGGGAATTCCAAGGCCTCGAAACCTTTGTTTTTCAAAAAAAAGTTTTCATAAAATTCAAAAAAATATATATATAATCAAAACACAAAAAATATTTAGTTTGTGCTGCCGGCACAACGGCATCATCTTGCCCTCCGTCGTCCCGTAGGGGAAGAAAGAGGAAGATTTTTGGGCCTTATCCAAGGCACCCTTACCCGACCCGCTCCCGTAGAATGTCGTGGGTAGTGGACCCGATTTACGCCGATCCCGATTCATCCCCACCACATTCTCCAACCCACTCCCATTCGGGAGAAGTCTTTTCCACCATCCCCCTCACCCAACCCCTTTCACCGTTACCGGCCCATTCGATGCCCCCATATTTCCAACCACTGCCCCCCAAAATATCCAAAGTCCAACCCCCCATTCCCCATCTTTTGCCCAAACCATGCCCATGACAAACCCATTTTCCCAATCCACATCCATGCCCCAATTCCCATCATCCCCCTATAGACCCGATCCACCCATGTTCACATACACCACTTCCACCATATCCGATCCCCCGCAAAATCCCCCATCCATCCGGGTCATGCCCATTTTCACCGGGGCCATGCCTAACTTTCCTCATCCCCCCTTATCATGCCCCCCATCATCCCAAAACATACCCAATACATCCCCTCATCCACCCCATACACCCCCACCTACCGTGGCCATGCCCAATTATACCGGGGCCATGCCCAATTTTTCCACCACCTCCACCCCATCTATGCCCCACCACCCCTTAAATCCACCATCCACATCCCACCCCCCTTCCATGGCCATGATGGAGGAGATGCTCCAAGCATACTCCTCATGGAGGGCCTCCCAAAATATCTCTCCTCCACACCCCACATCCATGAATCCATCCCACACCTTGGCAAACCTCCATGCTTCACTCCCCCATGACCCCCATCAACGTCCCATAATCCACACCATCCAAACCCCCATCACCCACATACCCCAAGGCCCATTGGCCCAAACCCCCTTTTCCCACACATCTCACGGCCCCATGGCCCAATACCCCTCCATCCATGATCTCCAGGGCCCCATGGCCCAATACCCCATTACCCATCATCTCCAAGGCCCATTGGCCCAAAACCCCATTACCCATATCCCCCAAGGCCCATTGAGCCAAACCCATCAAACCCAAACCCATTAGGGGTCCATGGGCCAAATCCACCAATGGCCCATGGCCCAGACCCAATAAGGCCCATCAGGCCAGATCCATCAAGGGCCCATGGCCCAAACCCAACAATGCCCATCGGGCCAGACCCATCAAGGGCCCATGGCCCAGACCCAACAAGGCCCATTAGGCCAGACCCAACAAGGCCCATCAGGCCAGACCCATCAAGGGCCCATGGGCCAAACCCATCAAGGGCCCATGGCCTAGACCATCAAGGCCCATTGGGCCAGACCCACCAAGGGCCCATGGCCCAAACCCAAACCCCACACTCATACCTTCCACAACACCCCCAACACCTAACCCAACCTTCACAGCTGGGTCAAACCCATGTCATCCCCCAAACCCAATTCCCCCATGGCCCCACACCCCAAGGCCATCTCCAAACCTTCCCCCATACCCATTGGCCATACCAGGCCCCACCTCAAAACCAAATTCCCATCACCCAACAAACCTTTTCACACCCCTAATGGGCTCACACAACCCCTACTCATGTCATTCCCATCCAACCCATGCAGCAACAAGTTGAGAATCCTGTCTTCATTGCACATTACGCCGATCAACAGTATGAAGAGGACGAGATTAGGAACAGTGAGGCCTATGCTGGGGCATTGACTAACCTCAACCCTCCACCGGTAATTGCCCACCCTCTGGTAGCCCAGAGTGAAGTCCGACTGACAGCCGAAAAGCGGCCCCTATATCGAAAGAGTCAGAGCAGCTGAAAGAACAGTTAGATAAAATACAAAAATAGCTGATGAAAATGGGTGGTGCTGAAATCCACGCCACGGACTTCACAGACCTATGCCTATTCGCTGAGGTCCCCTTGCCCCCCAAATTTAAAATGTCAGTATTCGATAAGTACAATGGCACAGGCAACTCGATCGCACACCTCAAGTCCTATTGTGGGGACATGTGCTAGTACGGGGGGGATGAAAGACCGCTGATAACAGTCTTTCAGAAAAGTTTGACCGGACCTGCCCTGAGGTGGTTCACTTCTCTTGAACCATCCATGATGAAGACATGGAAAGATTTAGCGCATTTGTTCCAGGAACAGTATGTCTATAATACTGATATTGAACCACGCAAGTCTGATTTGGCCCGTTTAAAGCAAAATCCAAACGAGACCTTTAGTGACTACTTAGGGCGATGGAGAGCACTGACAGCTCAAGTAAGAAATAGAATACCAGATGATGAGCAGATAGAGATGATTTCAAAGAACACTCTGCCAGTGATTTATGATTTCCTTGTGTACCAACAGCAGTTTAGTTTTATTGATTTGGTGAGGAATGCCAACCGCTGCGAGGATGCCATCAGGGAAGGACGTCTGAGTAAGAATACTTTAGGGGGCCCTAGCGGGTCAGAAGATTTTCTGAGCAGAGGAACAAGAAGAGAATAGGGGCGATGTCCAGAACATAGTCAACACCAGGCCCAATAATAATACTGCCCCATTTCAATTTTAGGCAACCCCACTATCACCAGTTAGGCCTGAGCAGATGCAAAGAATGAGGAATGGGCAAGGAATGCAAATGACCCCGGAACAGAGGAGAGCCCACTACGACCGAATCTTTACACTTCTGGGGCAATCTTTGAGTGTACTTTTGCCCCTGCTAGTAGAAAAGGGATTAGTGGCTATCCGCCAATCGCAACCTCCTCCTCACCCAATCCCAAAGAACTATGACCCAAATATCCACTGCAATTTAGGGTCCGGGTCACCCTACTGATCGCTGCTTCTCATTGAAGCACGCCATCTAGGATTTGATCAATGTCAGGAAAATCATTCCCCCTGCACCTTCTCAGCATGCTAATATTCATCAAGTACATCCTACCGGAGGAGCAAGTCCCAAACCCACCATCGGAATGATAGAAGATGAGGAGGAATTCGAATTTGACCCATCCGATTATATCAGTGATCGGGAGAGTTATGTAGCATCGCTGTTAAAAAATGTTGACGTAAGGAATATAGGGGTAGTTGAACCTCTAAATTTGTCAGATTATTTTCCCAACCTGACTCCACAAATTGAACCCTTGGATCTCAGGACATACTTTCCATCGCCCACACCCGTCAATTACGTGAATATCAATGCATACCAACCATACACCACAACCCCCATCAATTACCCAATGAGCCAACAGGCCCCCAATCCTACACCCGCACCCGCCAGTTATCAATGGCCTACGCCCGCCCCAGTCCAACTACCACCGTACACCACAACCTCCATCAATTACCCAATAAGCCACCAAGCCCCCAATCCAACACCCGCACCCCATCAGTTATCAATGGCCTGCGCCCACTCCATCACCCCCAGCTCAACCACCGGCAAGTTCCACCACCCCGATCAATTACATCAGACACCAGCACCCACTGGCTATCAATGGCCTACTTTTACCTCCTACCCTCCAATGCCACCACCCTCAAGCTCCACCACCCCCATTTGGCCCAGTCTTTCCACCCAACCCACTGCCACCGGGGTGAATCAAGTATTGCCCACGCCTCTTGAGACAACAGTACAAGTACCTTAAGAACCGACAGCCATACCTCTCCAGCTCTCGGGACCCACATATGATCCTCATCAGGTCCTGCTAAGCTACGAACAAACAGATGTCAATGCCAGAAGCAGCAGTAGAGAAGGGGCAGTAGATTTTGTTACCAGGTCAGGGAGAATATCGAAGCAGCCCGAAGCACCAGTAGCAGCACCGACCTAACTCGAAGGAAAGAAAGATAGCGCGGTGAGCCCCTTCGAGAAAATGAGTAGAGAACATATACTGGAGACTCAGCTGAGAAGGATGCCTGCCCATATCACTGTATGGGATCTGTTGATGACGTCCCCACTCCATTTCTAAGCATTAATGGGGGCGTTAAAAAATGCGCATGTATCACTCCAAGTTAGCCCAGATGAAGTCGGCCAGATAATTGGTCAAGTGATGGCCCCAAATGCCATTTCATTTTCTGACGCGGATTTACCTAAGGGAGGGGGTAGCCACTCAAAATCTTTGAATATAACTGTTGAATCTGGAAATATGATTATCCCTTTGGTGCTAATTGATAATGGGTCTACATTGAATATATGCCCATTGAGAACCGCTACCAAGATTGGGGTTGATCCGTGCATGTCAAGGCCCACCAGAACCAGCGCTAGAGGGTTTGACAATACCAGGAGAGAGATAATGAGAGAAGTTGATCTTGAGCTGTTGATAGGGCCAATGACCTTTTCCATCTTGTTTCAAGTCATGGATATCAAATACTCATTTAATCTATTGTTGGGGCGCCCGTGGCTACATGAAGTCGGAGCCATACCTTCCACATTGTACCAGAAACTCAAATTTGCATCTGGGCATAAGATCATCACGATCATTGGAGAGGGGCACAGTGAAAAGGAAAAGGCTGCCAATAGAATTGAAAAACCTAATATGCTAGATATACCACACACCGCTGAGGACGTTGACCTCCACAGTTTCGAGTACGAGGTGTCGGCAATACTCTCAGAACCCATGGAGGACATCATGTCTAAAACGGGAGGCAGTATGGTAGTAGCAGTGGCGATGCTCCAAAAGTGGGGCTATCAGAAAGGAAGGGGTCTGAGACCCAAATTACAAGGCAGAAGAGCCATTTATGGCTAAGGGACAAAAAGTAAGATTCGGGCTAGGATATACGCCCACAGAGCAAGAGGTCTGAGAGGCCAAAGAAAAAGCCAAGGTCGCCGCGGCAGCAAGAGCTCGAGGAATCAACATAGAAGAGAAACCTCGGCCTAGGCCACACATCAGGGATTCCTTTGTCAGCGTAGGGGTCATAAAGATGGATCGAAATGGGGCAACCCATTTGACCCCACATAAACCCATAGCCCCAGTCCATCCCACCAATCCCCATACCTCCCTTCCCAGCTTGGAGATAGATTTGGCCGCATTGTCCCTTTTCGAGGAACAACGATCGGTACCTAAACAAACTCCCCCTATGGTGAATCACCACAAAGCCGTGTTAACATTTGAGGATCTCATCTCAAACGAAATGGGGAATAACATGATGGAAGCTGACCCCAAGGAGCCATATCAGTCAGCACCCTCCATCCCAACAGGTAAAGAAGCGGCCCCTCAGGTATGTAACTGGGCATCTTTGCCCCAAACTCTGGAAGCAGGAAGTGGCCTAAAGTTTGGCACCTGTTTCCCAAAAAAAAAAAACCTATAAAAAGTGAGAGAAGCTCTTGGCAGGCAATACCTTGTATATACATAAACCCGCCTTGCCAATGGTCTGTCTCCGAAGAAAAGAAAAATCTCAAAAACATGGAAAACAAAAATCTCAAAAACATGGAAAAAACACAAAATCCTAAAAACATTGAAAAAATCCAAAGTTTAAAAATATTGTCATTTAAAATTCTAAAAAATGTCCCACAAAAGGATGCCTTAATCAAAATACCCGTCCCACGTGAAATCGACCCCTTCCCTGTAGAAATACAAGAAGAGGTAGGTATCATGAGTCTGGACGAGGATGTCCCCTTCGAGGAGCTCCCCGATGAGTTCCTTGACCGATTTGCTGACTTTGAGCATGGTCCTACCCCCATTGTTGAAGAGACCGAAGACATCAATCTAGGAACTGAGGAGGTTCCCAGGATAACCAAAATCAGAACGTCACTATCTCCTGAGGAAAGAAAAAGCATGATCAACTTCCTTCGGTCATACCAAGATGTTTTTGCCTAATTGTACGAGGACATGCCTGGTCTGGATAGTGATTTGGTTGAGCATGAGTTGGCCCTCTACCCTGATATGAAGCCAGTCAAGCAGAAGCTGAGACGTCTTCGACCCGAATGGATGCTGAAAGTCAAAGATGAGGTCATCAAGCAGTATGGCACGGGGTTTCTCATGGTATCCAAATACCCGCAGTGGCTAGCCAATATCGTGCCCATACCAAAGAAGGATGGAAAGGTCCGCATGTGTATCGATTTCTATAATTTGAACAGAGCAACCCCAAAGGACGATTTCCCACTGCCACACATCGACATCTTGGTTGATAACACAGCTAAGCACGGGATGCTTTCTTTTATGGATGGATTCTCAAGATATAATCAGTTCAAAATGGCAGAGGTTGATCACGAGAAGACAACGTTCATTACCCCCTAGGGAACCATTTGCTATCGAGTCATGCCATTCGGGCTAAAGAATGCCGGTGCAACGTACCAGAGAGCTATGACTACACTATTTCATGACATGATGCACTGAGAGATTGAAGTGTATGTCGATGACATGATAGCCAAGTCACCAGAGCGAAGCGACCATCTGGTAAACCTTCAAAAACTATTTGAAAGGCTAAGAAAGTATCGACTACGTTTGAATCCACAGAAGTGCGCGTTCGGTGCTATGTCAGGGAAACTGCTAGGATTCATCGTCAGCAGGAGGGGGATCGAGGTCGACCTAATCAAAGTTAAGGCCATCACTGAAATGCCACCATCGTCTACTGAGAAAGAGGTTAGAGGGTTTCTGAGCAGAATACAATATATTAGTCAGTTTATTGCATAGCTAACTCCAATCTGCATGTCGATCTTCAAGTTACTAAGGAGGAATTCGCCCGTTGAATGGAATGGCGATTGTCAGGTAGTGTTCAAAAGAATCAAAAGCTACCTCCGTAATCCACCTATTTTGGTACCACCTGAGCCAGGGAGACCACTCTTGATGTATCTCTCTACGACGGAAGTTTCGATGGGATGTGTCTTGGGGCAGCACGATGAAACAGGGAGAAGAGAGCAGGCCATTTACTATCTGAGCAAGAAGTTTACTGATTATGAGACATGATACTCTCATTTGGAGAAAGCATGCCTAGCTCTTGTATGGGCTACTCAAAGGCTCCGCCATTACTTACTATCTCAGGCCGTCCTGGTTTTAGCTCAAATGGACCCATTAAAATACCTATTTGAAAAGCTAGCTCTCACTGGACGAACCGCACGCTGGCAACTTTTATTATCTGAATTTGACATCACGTACGTTACTCAGAAATCGATCAAGGCACAGGCGCTTGCTGATCATCTTGCTGATAATCCTTTACCTGGCTATGAACCGTTGAGGATCGAGTTCTGAGATGAAGATATCTAGTTCATGACGGAGGACGATATAGAAGAAGCAGAAGAATCATGGGTAATGCACTTTGATGGGGCAGCAAATGTCGAGGGCCAAGGAGTTGGCGTCATCCTGATTTCACCAAAGGGATCCCATGTACCGGTCTCTATTAAGCTCAACTTCCTTTGCACTAACAACATGGCTGAGTACGAAGCTTGTGCCGCTGGTCTACAGGCAGCTCTCGATCTGAATGTAACTCACCTTCGAGTATTTGACAATTCACAGTTAATCATATGCCATACGAATGGTGACTGGAAGACGAAAGACGAGAAACCGATCCCCTATCATGAACACCTTGAGGATCTGATAGCTTGCTTCCAAGATGTGACGTTCTCATACGTCCCTCGGATAAGGAACCGCTTTACCGACGCATTAGCAACTTTGGCATCAATGATTGAAATCTCCTATGGTGTTGAGATGAAGCCAATCATGATCGAGCAGAGGAATGAGCCGACCTTTTGCCTCCAGATTGAGGAACCTACAAAGCCTGATGATGAGCCACCTTGGTTCTCAGATATCAAAATTTTTCTCGAGACCCTAACTTTCCTAGAGGGTACATCCAAGACAGACCGACCAACCATTCAACGTTTAGTGGCAGGTTACGTCATTTGCGGGGAATGCCTCTACAAGCGATCATACAATAACATCTTACTCAGGTGCCTCACTGAAAGTGAAGCGGTCAATATTATGAAAGAAATCCATGAGGGTGTATGCGGAGCCCACGTCAGCGGTCACATGTTCGCTAAGAAAATCCTACGGCAGGCTTTTGGACCACCATGGAATCGGATTGCTGCAAACATGTTCAAAAATGCTACAAGTGTCAAGAACACTCAAGTCTGATACACGCTCCTGCCATTGATCTTCACTGCATGACCAATCCTTGGCCATTTGCTACCTGGGGCCTTGACGTTGTCGGAATGATTAATCCAAAAGCATCAAACGGACATCGATTTATCCTCGTCGCCATTGAATACTTCACCAAGTGGGTAGAAGTGGCGTCATATGCCAACATCACGGCCAGTCACGTTGAGAAGTTTCTCAAGAATAATATTGTGTGCCGATTTGGAGTACCCAAAGATATCATCACGGATAACGATACAAACTTTACGAATAAGCGCATCCGAGACTTCTGCGAGCAATACAGGATCAAGCACCATCGCTCATCCCCTTATTGGCCTCAAACTAATGGAGCCGTGGAAGCCATAAACAAGACGGTCGTCCGCATCCTTGAAAAAATGGTCATCACTTATCGAGACTGGAGCGAAATGCTACCATTTGCTTTATGGGCCTATCGAACGTCGATCCGTACTGCTACAGGGGCAACACCATTCTCCTTGGTCACTCCCCCTGCCCCCCTTTATTTTGGGGGGCCGCTCATGCTAATTCAAATCAAGTCCTGACCAGAATTGCCTTTGTGAAACCCGCACCATCAAACGTATGACCCAAGGCAATGAGAGAGGTTTAACTCAATCTAAAGGGATCAATATTCCGGCCTTAGCAACATCCAGAAACCCTTCCAGGGCCGACTCCAAAAAGGGGGGTCGACCATGCTCAAAGGTGGACCCAGGGTTTCCCAAAGTATCACCCAATGATTAAGGCACAAAAAGAAAAGAAAAGAAGAAAGAGGATATAATACATAAACCAAAAAAATAGATCTGTATATATGTATATAACTGCCTTTTGTATCACTTGCACCACATCTCAAAAAAGGTCGGTGTGATGACTAGCGTGTTTTCCTTTTTTACAAGTATAGAAAAAAAAAAAACAACAAAAAAAATAAAAATAAAAATAAATAAATATATATATATATATATATGTATATATGTATACCAAAAATGTGTGTATCTGTAAAGGGGTTTTCTATGCCCCTTTTTCTGTGTATATGATCTGTGCAAAAAGTTTTGTGTGCAGGAAGGAGTCAACGGCCCAACTCGCGCTTCAAAGTGCTAATCTCAGCATAAAGATCATCCTCTCGGACATTCCTCTGAGTCAGCTAATGACCGTGCAGGCTCTTAAACCTCTTCCGAGAAGAGTCGACGGCTCCAAAAGCAACGCTCAATGATTCCTTCAAACGGAGAACCTCGCTCTCTGCTGCGTCTGCTCTAACCCTCTCGCATGCCAAGAGTTCTTGCAGGACCCTCTTCTCATCCACCAATAGCTCGATACGAGTCCGAAGTGCCGACTCTTTCTTGAGCCAGGGGCCTTCAGTCTCAATGCTCTCTGACACATCCGGGCCATCAGCGGCAGGCCGCTCAGTCAACAACCAGGCCTCGTACTCAGGAGAGGTTCTAACTGAGTCTCCCTGCTTAAAATCACACATCAATGTCGACTGATGCATCTCCCAAAGAGCAGCAATCTGGTCTATGTCTCCAGAGGATCCCCTAGAAAAGATCAAATCACATAAAGGGGGTCTGGCCTCACAAGGCACCTGCTGAGGGCAGCTGAACTGACGCAACACCCGAAATGGGAAGTAGAAGGTGTGGCTAATCAGTCCTAGGAGGGTGATGCCCTCATGGTCTCTAGAACGAACCACTGGGAAGGTTCGGTCCAACCAAGGAAGCCTCCATGTCAGCTCAGCAACGATCAACCAAAGTTTCAAAGCCGACCTATCACCCTGGGGGAGTAAGTGGCATCTACCTAAAAAACATTGGGCCACCTCACCTCGAGCAATATAGAAGTGAGGTACGGGCCCCAAAATGGCAAAATGCTCACCCAGCCAAACCTGGAGTAACAAGGGGCATCCCCGAAGGCCCTCCACTTTGCCCAAGGCAAAAGAATCAAGGCATCGGTATAGCTCGACAAGCACCAAATGCATCATGGACCGGCCCGCCTCCAATTCCATCAAAATATCGCAAACTACCAATGAGAAGCTCTCTCCCCCGGTGTAGAAGAGGATTTCAGAGATGAGACCAAGTGCTAGAGCTTTCACATTAAAGACACTCCTAACCAGCAATCTTCGGAGGCTTTCATCACCGAAAAGTTCTTTGAGGAATTTCAACGAACACCTTGTGGGCCTCCCGACGAGGCTCTTCTCATACTCGGATTTCTTCAAACCAAGAGTAAGGTGAACGGATCTGGAATACCCCGGCCTAGGCATAACTCTTACAAGGTCCCTATGAAGCTTCAGGCCAGACAGATTAGATAGCTCCTCAAGGGCTGGGGTCAGCTCCCGCTTCCCAAAGCGGAATACATGGAGGTTCACATCCCAGCACGAAGCGGCGGCATGAAGGAGCTCCCACCGAAGAGGAATCTCTAAAAGGAAGGAAGGCCAGATAGCCCAAGACACCCCAAGTCGGTGAGCTCACTCTCATTCAGACTCCCAAACCAAGCCGCCAGGAACTTGGGCCCCAGGCCCAACAAAGAGGATACATTGGCTCCGGACCCTCCACGTAAGGGAGGGTTAGGAGGCGGATCCATGAACGTACAAGGATCTTTTTGGGAGGATAAGAATCAATGTAGGAAGATGGACCTACCTTGGAGAAACAAGAGCTAAAGATGCTAGTCAAAGGAGCCAAGTCAAACAAAAAAGAAATAATTTCTGGGTCAATTCGGGCATATAAGGCCCCATTGCCCGCAGGCCAAACCTGGCGCAACTAATAGTTGCGCCAGCACATTGCTGTCCCCATTTTGGCCTGGCACAACTGATAGTTGCGCCAGTGCATTACCCCCCCATTTTAGCCTGGCGCAACTATTAGTTGCGCCAGTGAAATTTCCTTGGCACTTTAGCCTGGCGCAACTATTCTAAAATCCCCCATCCAGCCATCTAAAGACTGAATTGAAGAGGGGACTTCTGCCCTTTTTGTTGATTTTATATATGTCGGCACTTCCGACCATCAATGGCTTGTGAATTATTTTGTTATGTGCAGGATTGTTCCTACATTGAGGCATGCAACCCCAAAAGACCGCTTTTTTTTCAAAAAAGGGGGCAATGGGCAGACACATCCTGCGAAGAAACAAATATAGAAGGCAAGGAAACCATGGCATAAACTCAAAAGGAAGGCGTTAAAACATTGAATATTTTCAAAAGAAACATGACCAAAAAAAATATATCATCCATCCCACAATGCTGAATCCAAAATACTGAGTTTTAAAAAGCAAAAAAACTAATAGCCTATTCCTTGCTCGCTCCCTTGGCCCGGGCACGCTGCGATAGGTCCTCATGTCCCCCACTCTAGACCATGCCTGCGAAATCCTACTAAGCAGGGAACGTGACTCCTTAGCCCGGGCATGCTGCAAGGCACAGTCAAGGACAAGATCAGTCAAGGGGCCAATGATAATGAAAAAAGAGAGGAGTTGGGCAGCCAGGTACTCATCGTCTCCACCTCCCGAAGCTCTGCCAGACGACGATGGTACTCCGCATATTACATAGCCGAGTTGAAGTCCTACGATACAATATTCAATTGTTAGAACACCCCTGAAAGCATGTACCAAAGGAAACCAAAATAAAGGAGAAGTGGCTCATCTGAAAACTCACCCCAGGGACCACCTCAGGAGGAGGAACGCAGGCCGCTTCGACAGAGAGCCGTGCCTGTCGGTCTACGTCGGCACAGAGGTCGGAGAGGAAGCCATCGTCAAGACGCCAAAAGGTCCCATAGGCTACAGATGGACCCCCACCAGGGACACCCGCCTGAGAGGTACCCGACGGACCTGCACCAGATGACCCCTTGCCCGAGGGACCCACACCAGAAGGACCAGCACCAGAGGGATCTACCCCTGACATGTTAGGAGCACTCGTCCACCTTCATCGTCTGAACCATCTCCCGGAGCAAACTGTGAACCAGACAAGGACCTATTCAGATAAGACTCAGGTCGAGTAAAAGCGAAAGAGAAATTAATCCAAGTTGAGAAGAAGTTACCTGACCAAGTGGGCCCCCGAACGTAAGAAAATTAGCATTAGGGACAAAACGCAGCAAGATGAACCGGTAGGGGAGGCACTCATACCAAGCATGATAATCCCCAGGCACATGGAGAGCGCGAATGGGGAACCCATTGTTGAAAAAGGCCGTTGTCAACTCCTCAATACTGCCAGCAAGACTCTAAATGTTAGCCGGTGGGTCCACAGGTATGGCATAGTAGCCCTGGAACTGATGCACCACTCGCTCCCCCAAATAGTAGCATTTGGCCCACGCTCCATAAAAGAAGATGACGCGACAGTTGTTGAATAGGCGGGAGGCACCCATGGCTGCTCGGTCCCAGAAGGGGGATGTCAGGTACGGATGGGGAGGATCTGCTCGAAATCAAAAAGCAAGAGAGACCAAGTAAGCAACACCTCAATCAAAAGAAATGCCCAAGCTGAAAGTGAACAAAGGTTGAAAAGTTATCACCTACTCAGGCACCATCAAATCAAGCTGGGACCTTGATAAGTAGTGAAAAATACCATTTTTCACCCCTAAACACGAGCCTTGAAAGACCCTTGAGAGGACTAAAAAAGTGCTTTAGTGTTCATATTGCAGCTAAACCAAAAAGACAGGTCCAAATCCGAAAACCATCCTAAAATGATCAAAAAGCTGACAACGCATGTCAAGCTCAAAGAGGGAGTGAAGAAATAGCCTCAGCAGTGGCTAAAAAGGTCCTAAAAGAGCAAGAAAAGACCTGAAGAAGAAGAATGGAAGCTAAAGCTCAATTCACAAAGAAACTCTTCAATTCGCAAAGAACCTGAAACTTTGCGAAGAAGGAATAAACCTCAAACAAGGTTTACGAAAGGTAGCAGAACTGTTCGAATAGAAGAATGACCTTTGCGAAAAGAAGAAAAGTTTAATTCGAACAGAACTGAAACCCCACGAAAAGAGCTTCAGGAGCCAAATTACTTTGCGAAAAGACCCTTAAACTCTGCGAAATGGCATACTGGGGATTTACAGCCACTTTGAAGGGCATTTCAGTAAACTCTGCACGCGCCCCAATGTAATTAAAAGCCCAGAGACATTCCGGAAGATTCCAAGCACAAACCAAAGGCATATTCCGCCCCACGTGAAAACCCAAAGATGAAATCACTTGGCGGGAACTTCTAGAAGCTCAAACAGACTTTTGAATTCCCATAATAGAATTGATGCTTCTAACGCCTGATTGGCTGAACCAGATCAGAGCATTTTCATTGGCCAGAACAGATCTGGATCCCCGTGCTCAACGGCCATTGGGCAATCCAGATCTGAGCACTTCTGATTGGTCAACTCAGCCTTGTGCAGGATAGAGGGAAAGCTATAAATTGAGAAGACATTTGCCCAATTGGGGCATCCAGATTTTAGAGTTTTCATCTCTGTTTCCCTCATTCCGGATAGCTTATCCGAACCCCTGTAATCCCTTCTTGTAGTTTACCTTTGAGAGCCATTGTGAGTGATTTGTACGCCCAAGTTCGGATTCAAGATCAGAATCGAGGGTTTCTAAGAAGCTCGATCGTAAGTCCGAGGGCTCTTAAGAAGCCGTGCTCAGTAATTGTAACGTTGGATTTTAAAAGGTTGTAATTTGTGTCTTCTCCATTGGAGTCATGTCGAGGGTCTAATGTTCACCTTAGTGCATTAGACTTCTTTAGATTCACTCATCCGCATCCAACTTCCCTTAATTCATCATCCTGCTAATTAGCTGGTAACCTAATTCAAGCAAAGATTTACGATGATGTTCATGTTCAACTAAAGAATAGGCTACAATGATGATCTGAACCATTTAAGTGGACAGATCACAGCCATAAGTCTAAACCTATTCCTTAATTCGGATTTATTTCTCTTACATCTGTGCTGGTAGCCAGATGAAGATTGAATCTGCTCTGTGGAAATACAGACTCTCCATTAAAATTCAGAGGCTAAAGTACATGAAGCTATTATTTCTGCATTTGTCTTATTTTAAAACATCTCCCCAACTCGGATCTGGATCATGTAGTTAGTTCTTTTCTTTATTTGCTTATAGTTAAATGTGACACAATCCAACACTCTCTTTTATCTATTCTTTATTTTAGATAATTATAGAGCCAGATCTGGTAGCACAGATCTGGAGGTTTATCTCTCATTTTAGACAAACTTCTCTGTGGACGATCTTGAAATACTTACTTTTAAAACTTGCTACAATTGGCCCTGATCTTGCAGGCCAGTGTTAGCCCCAATGTGCTGATATCCCTTTCATAAGTTAACATCCATATAACCTAGCATTCTTTAATTCTTTAATTTTTGATTCATAATGCACACAATTATGGCACACTTTGGGCAACAATAAGTTTTTGGCGCCGCTGCCGGGGAAGTTTGTTCTAAAATAGATAGACCTATGTTTATTTTCATTTATTTATCAGTCATTTATTAATTTTGTTGTTATTTTTATGCAGCGTACAGCTGTGTAAAAGGAAAGGAAAGTTCTTAAATAGACAGGTTTGCTGTACCAAACTCTCTCTGAGTTGTATGTTTTGGCGGTGAGAACCTCAATCTCGAGATTCTCCGTTAAATTCGGTTGAAAAAGACTCCTAAGAAACTGACATACATCACAGACATCTGCTGAAATGGGCGAAGACCAGAGATTGTTAAGAGACTACTTTGCCCCTGGTGCTTATAATTCCCCATTTTGCATTCAATTTCCCACAGTGGAGGGAAATTATGAAATTAAGTCCTCCACCATCCAAATGTTGCCTTCATTCCATGGATTGAGTAAGGAAGACCCTTACAAACACATTGATGAATTTCTGGCTTTATGTACAGTATTTAACATGGCTGGACTGGGTACAGAGGCAACCAAGCTTAGGCTCGTTCCTTTTTCATTAAAGGACAAAGCTTGAGCATAGTTATCTATGTTAGCAGCAAACAAAGATCACATCATGGAATGATTTGCAATGTCAATTTTGTCAAAATATTTCCCAATGACTAAAACCAGCCAACCGAGACAAAGCATCATCTCTTTCTCCCAAAACTCAATGAAACTTTCCATGAAGCATGGGAAAGGTTTAAAGAACTGCTATAAGGCAATGCCCTCACCATCAAATTCCTAAATGGTGGTTCAAAGCTTCTATCAAGGAACTGATCAAGGGCAAGAACATGGTGGATGCCTCTTGTGGAGGTACCTACTTGCGTAAAATGCTTGAAGAGGTTTGGGACCTCTTTGAGGTGATTGGAGAAAATTCAACCCACAGAATCTCCGCCAAGGGACACCGAGAATCCAGCTAGGATGAATAATCCCCAATTCACAAGAGGGAAAGTTTATGAAGTCAATGAGTGGAAAGGAAAGTGGATAATTTGACCACAAAATTTGATAGATGATGGACTCATTTAAAGCTCCAAATGGGTCAAGAGTAGAGGAGGCATGTCGATATGCCAGGTCCCCCACTCATTCCATTGATCAATGTCCTTCGCATCATAATTTTAACTCATGATGGAACAAGCTCATGCAATTTCATCTTATGGAAGATGCAATCGAATGACTACCCATGGAGATCTCATCCTAATCTAAGGTGGAATCAGGAAATTACCCCAACAAGAAGAAGCAGACAAAATCAATTACCTTTCAAACTCGCCACCATATCGCTAGAATTTTTATAATAAATCAAATTTTCAATGACCTAACCAACAACAAGCCATGCGTGATGCACCAGCCCCTGCCCCTCCTAGATCTCTGACCTTTGAAGAACAGGTCTTGCGTTCACTTCAAAATCTTGAACTGCCTCTGCATGAACCTTCACAGAGCATTAAAAATTGAAGAAACTCCGGCCAACTCTCAAATTCATTGGCTAAGAGAGAAGAGGGTAACTACCCAACCAACGTGTGAACAATCCTAAGGGACATTCATGGTTGGAGAATCCTCAAATGGCCATGAGGAAATCAAAGTCGTGACTACTTTGAGAAGTGGAAGAATAATAAACAACACAAAGGGTAGTGAAGAGAAGAAAGATGAAGAACAAGTGCAGAACAACAAATGGATAGCAATATGGTCTGTTGATTTACATCAAAAAATTCAAAAAATGAAAAATGTAAAATAACAAAATTGTTGAAAAGATGAGGAGAAGAAATTTGTTCCTCACCTCCCATTTCCCCATGCAATGAAGTTTCTCCTTTGACAAAGGAAACACAAAAATTGAGGAAATGATGGAGACATTCAAGCAAGTTAAAATTAATCTACCGCTTGATGCAATCAAACAGTCCTCGCTATGCAAAATTTCTCAAAGAGGTGTGCACCCACAAAAGGCAATCTAGGATACATTTATCCAAGAAGGCCTTTGTCAGGTGGAGAAAATCAACCAAGTGCTATCAATTGCAACACCACCTAAGATGCAAGACCGGAATCCCCACGATCCTCAGATCATTGGGGAGCACACCATTGAGAAAGCCTTGCTAGATCTGGGTGCTAGTGTCAACCCGCTTCCCTATTCGCCTATGAGAAGCTAGGTTTGGGAGAATTGAAACCCACTCAAGTGGTGTTACAATGATGATCCGAAAGGAAACCTATGGGGTTGATTGAAGATGTTTTGGTAGGAGTAGACAAGTTTTTCTACCCTGCCGACTTTTTGGTGTTGGACATGGAACCAACCAAAGTACCACCGCCATCCTTATTCGGGAAGACCATTCACAGCTACAGACTAATGCATGCATTCAATGCAGTCCGCATCATGGAGGTGTCTTTGAAATATGAAAGTTAAATTGAATGTGTATAATGTCATACTCAACCTCAATTCTCTTGAGGAATGTTTCCATGTTGACATCATTGATGAGTGGTGGAGGAGTCTTTACAAACATTTCGCAAGGTAAAGACTCCACCACAGAATTTAAAATGATTGGGGATCCACCGAGAAAGAAGGAAAAGGAGATCAAATTCAAAAGGAGTCGCTGGTGCAAGGCACTCACCAAATACCATCAAGTTCTCTCTCTTGGAGACCGCTCCTCTCCTCTTCCACAAGTTACCAAGGTACCTTTGCTGCCCTCTTTTCAAATTTCACAATTGGAACTCAAACAGCTCCCCAAAAATCTGAAATATGCGTTTTGGGAGATCATCAAACACTACTGTGATTATTTCTTCCTCCCTTACAAAGGAGCAAGAAGAGGAGTTGGTAGTTCTAAAACAACACAAGAAAGCAATTGGTCGGACCATTGTCTTTGATTTAGGAGGAATAAACCCACCGTATGCATGCATAAGATCCACTGAAGAGGATGCCAAGCCTTCTAGAGAAATGCAAAGAAGGTTGAATCCTCACATGCAAGAAGTGGTAATGAAGGAAGTTGTCAAGTCGCTAGATGTCGGGGTCATTTACCCCATTTCAGATTCTCGCTTGGTAGCACCCACATGTGGTGCCTAAGAAACTGCATCATCGTAGAAATTGAATCTGTAAACTTATGTCCACCGGACAAACAACTCGGATGGAGGTGCATAGACTACGAAAATTAAATACCATGACAAGGAAAGACCGTTCCCTTCCCCTTCATTGACTAAATCCTTGATAAGCTTGCGTGCAAAGCTTACTATCGCTTCCTTGATGGGTACTGTTACAACCAGGATCCTTGTGTACCCACAGACCAAGAAAAGACCACCTTCACCGCCTTTGGCACTTTTGCCTATAGGAGGATGCCCTTTGGTCTTTGCAATGCCCTCGCTACTTTTCAAAGATGCATGTATGCCATCTTTTACATGATTGATCAATTCATGGAGATCTTCATGGATGACTTTTCAATTTATGGAGATTTTTCCAATGCTTACACCACCTCAAGTTGGTGTTGCAAAGATGTGAAGAAACCAATTTGGTTCTAAGTCGAAAAGAGTCATTTTATGGTCACCCAAGGCATTGTCCTAGGACATGTGGTCTCCATAAAGGCATAGAGGTGGACCAAGCAAAATTGATCTAATTGCACATTTGCCTCCTCCCGTAATTAAGCAAATCAAAGTTTCTTAGGGCATGCAGGATTTTATAGGAGGTTCATCAAAGATTTCAAAGAAAATTTCCAAGCCACTGTCATTTATCGTGTCAAGATGTTCCTTTTGTGTTTACTAATGAATGCATGACCTTTGAGGTCCTTAAGAAATGTGATTTCAGACTCCCATCTTGCGCCCCTGACTATTCGGTCTTTGAGCTGATGTGTGATGCATCAGACTATGCCCTAGGAGCTGTCCTAGGCGAGAAAGGATAAGCTTCCCCATGTCATAGCTTATGCCAGATCCATGATAGATGCCCAGCTCAACTACACAACAAGCGAGAAAGAGTCGGCCATTGTGTTTGCATTGGAAAAATTCGCCTTATGTTTTAGGTTCACAAATTGTGGTGTTGACCACTCGCCCTAAAGTACCTTCTCCTAAGAAGGATACCAAGCCAGATTAATCGTGTGGATCCTCCTATTGAGTTTGATCTCGATTAAGGATAAGAAAGGAGTGGAGAATGTGGTGGTCGATCACTTATCCGAATTCTCAATACTTAGGATGATAGCTTACCCATTAATGAATCATTTCGATGAGCAACTTTTTGCCATCAATACCCACCGTCCTTGGTTTGCAAACATAGTCAACTTCTTGGCTATTGGATGATTCCTCAACATTGAATCGAACGGATAAAGATCTTTTCTTCTCACAAGTTAAACATTTCATTTGGGAAGATCCTTATCTATTCAAGAATTGTGCGAGACAAGTAATCGTAAAGTGTGTCGGACCATGAATTCCGGCATATTGTCAATAAAATACCGCAAAAAAATTCTGCAGCAGGTGGTTTCTATTGGCCCACAATCTTTAAAGATGCCTTACAAGATCAGAATCTTGCCAGAATCGCCAAAAATCAAGCAAGATTTCCAAAAGAAACTCAATGCCCCTGCAGCCAATCCTGGTAGTTGAGTTGTTTGATGTGTGGGGCATAGATTGTGTGGGCCCGTTTCCCCCTTCTAAGGGAAATAAGTTCATCTTGGTAGCTGTGGACTATCTCTCCAAGTGGATTGAGGCCATATCTACCAAATACAATGATCACAAAGTGGTTTTAAGATTCCTCAAAGACCACATTTTTCCAGATTTGGATTCCCAGAGCCATCATTAGTGATGGGGAAGCCACTTTAAGCTTGACTCTCTATTAAAAAGTACTCATCACTCACGAGTAGCCACTCCCTATCATCCACAAACCAAAGGATGTGGAGATTTCAAATAGAGATCAAACACATTTTGGAAAAAGCTGTGAAGAAGGATGAAAGGACTGGTCCTTTAAGCTTAATGATGCTTTGTGGGCATACGTAATCGCCTACAAGACTCCTATAGGGATGTCCTTTCGGTTTATGGCAAGGCATGCCATCTACCAAAGAGAGAATTAGAATATAAGGCATTGTGGGCAATCAAAACTTTTAATATGGATCTCGCTTCGGTAACCACAGAAGCTTCAACTCACCGACTGGAAGAACCGAGGATGGATGCCTACACTAGCTCCAGTTGTACAAAGAAAAGGTTAAATCATTCCATGATAGGAGCCTCATGAGAAAAGAGTTCATCTGGGTCCAAGGTATGGTTATTCAACTCTAAACTTAAATTCTTTCTGGCAAATTGAGATCCAGATGGGAAGGGCCATACATCGTCATCAAGGCCTCCCTCTCGGGAGTCAGGATATTTCAGATCCCAAGGATGGAAGAATACTCAAGGTAAATGGTCGAGGCTCAAACCATGCATTGAAAACACCCAGAGTCCTTGCCCACCTATCATCATGAATCTCCAAAAATCTGATGGTAGAAAAGTGTATAATATGTTTGTACAACATTGTTTTCCTGACTTTTGCTGTTTCTGTCTATTTTTCTTGTTCGCATAGTGTAAATACACTTAAAAGTTCAAATCGCAAAGAAAAAAATACTTTTCAAAAAAGTTCAAAGTTCTATTGAATTGATTACGAGTCAGAATGAACTACTCGAAAAGAACCATGTTCTGCTCGAATAGTTAAAATTTCCTTCGAATAGAAAACTGGGAGAAGTCCTTTGCGGAAAGATCTTTCTGGAGCCAAATCCATTTCGAATAGACATACTGAAGCTCAGTTCTTTGCGAACTGCACTTTCTGAAGAATTTTTACCTTTCGAGAGACACTTTTGCTATTCGAAATAGAGAAAAGGACTCTTTTGGAACTTTTCGAACACTTAAGGGTGCTTTGCGATTTTACTTGTTAGTATATTAGGTCATTTTAAAAGTCACTGGATATCTGCAAACACTCTCCCAAGCAAAACCCCTTTTCAAAACCCTAGCTCACCCTCTTCCGTCGCGAACTCCACACGATTATCCACCATCTATTCTAATCTTCTGCGCCTTTTCTCTTGTCAGAAATCAAAGGTGTAGATCACAGCTGCGCGATCTTTTCAGAGCAAAGAAACTCACACAGAGGAAACCCTAAGATCATGAATCGCTTCTACTCTTATTCTTTTCATGATTCTTTGGTACTTAAGCTACATTTGAGGCCATTTTAAATATGGGAAAACCGAGAAATCTCTTCGCCATGTTCCCTAAATCTTGACCAAGAAGACAGCCAAAACACCCCAAAGCCAAAGGCAAAGCCAAGAAGTGCAAAGAAAACTTTCAATGGACAAAGCGAGATAGGGTTGAAAAGAAAAAATACGCCATGAGGAGCCCACCCTCACGCCTTTCGAGCCCAGTGGCTGTCCCCATTACCCATTTCTTTGGTTTTGCCTAACCCATTCATTGATGCCCGAAGCTCATACACGAGCTATTGGTGGATGAAACTTTTTCTCCTCCAAACACGATTGCGTGCTATCTTTAAGATATCTCGTGGAGGCTTCCTCGGCACCATCCTCACTCCATTACGAGAAAATTTACCCAAGGATGACAAAGGCGTGGTATCGTAACCTCACCACAGTCACGAGAGGAACATCTTGATGTGCCAACCCTAGTTATTTTATAGACAACTATGACGTAATCAGGATCGCCGAGGACATTGGACATGCCCTAGGGATACCTTTTCAATTCAATCTGATGGACCCTTGATCTGAAGTTGCCTCTTTCAGAGATATGGCTGCCCATTTGACACGAGGCATGGTGGGTTCGGGCAATCAATAATGAGAAGAGATGCCTCAATATCTCTCGATGGATTCCATACTCCGAGGGAGTTTTTATGTTCTGGGCACACCTAAGAGAGGCGAACCCCCATCTTAGAAGCCCTCTTTCACTTCTCTAAGGGCAATTCTTCAATGCCCCATGCCGATCAAAGCAATGGCTGATGTGAGTGCCAAGGTAAAAAGGAATGTAAGATTGCTGGCCTCCCCTTTGGAAGACTCATTCTGACCCTCTTAAGAGCCAAGTTTGACATTGATAGGGAAGAGCCCTTTGAGGTACTCCTCCTCACAACTTTGGCAAGAAAGCACGGACCACAAGTCAAAGCCATGTTAAGAAGAATGAGGGAAGTAGGAGACCCACCCATGCCCCTCGCACTCGCTGCCCCTGCTGCCTCGCTGAACCCATAGCACTTTGAGCGAGCTAGTTCTTGTCTTGAGCATGACAGAGAACCAAGCCACGAAAGTGTGGGTGGGCATCTAAGTGGAAATTGTGTGGAGCCTCAACCAGCCCCCTCGAGCCTCACCCCCTACCGGTTTACAAGCCCAACTCCTGTGGTGACCAGCTCTTTAGTTGCACCACTGTTGCACTTAGTCCACACAGGTCCTGAGGTAGCGACTCTTTGCACCTCCTACAGACCATATGGCTGGTTTCTTATTCCTCCACACCCTCCCCCATCCCAGCTGGCTCATCATCCACACCTTCCATCATTCCCATTCTAGATACCCCTACCACACCCACCACCCCTATTATTCAAACTCCACCCATCTCACCCAACCTTGCCTTACTCCTAGCAGACTTGCCCATTCTCCCAGGAGGTAGCCACCCCATACTAACCCCTTCCCCTTCCACCCCTCTGCTCATAAGCCCCCATTCCCCACTCCCGAAATTTCAGCTCATACACTGATTTTCCCCACACTTCGAATCTCACCCACTTCCCACAGAGGCACCACCCCCTCTATGAGCCTATGGAGATAGCTCCCACACCCCTCACCCCTTCTCCTTTCTCCCATTTCCCCCCCCCCCCTTTCACACCCCTTACCCCCCCCCCCTCCACTTCCCCCAACCCACCCCCCCCCACACAAATCTCTTCCACACCCCCAATACACCAAATACTCACCTATCTCCAAAACATTCAAACTCGGCTCCAAACCAACACAGACAACCACACGCCACCTTGAGCGATCCAAACCCTAACTACCCCTAGTGCCCCTACCTTCCATGTTGCCTCCCATGCAACCCAAAGCACCTCAAGTCCTTCTACTTCCACCCTCCACCACCACCCAAGCTACCCAAACCTCCCCCGCACCTGTGGCCTTACCCCCCCCCCCCCCCCCCACACCACCCTTAGTTCCCTACCACTCCACTCCCCTCCAGAGATACCCCCCCCCTACCAAGGCCATGCAAGACAACCCTTACATCCGTAAAGATGTCCTCAAGGGGCTGGCTGACTTGGAGGCTTACATCAGACCTCCCTATGAAGCTAAAATTGCAAAATTGGAACACTTCATGCAATTTGAAAGAGACAAAATGGGGAATCTGGTCTCACAAATCTACCAATTAGTCAAGGCTGAAAAACATAAGGTAGCCATGCTACAAGCCCAATTAGTTCAAGAATGTACCAAATTGGCTCAGAATGAGAGATCAGCCACCTAACCAAACATTTAGGCCTCACCCGAAAAATCAAGACAAAAGAGTACACTGAGCTCCAAACCTCTATTCTTTGAAAATCCTCAAAGAAAATCTGAGTCTATCAATCCATTTGTGACTCTAGCTCGAAACATAGAACCCACTTATGATAGTGACTTTGATCCCAGTTACTAAAATCTGCATGTACTGTGTTTCTGAATTCAATATATATATCTTTTATTTTTGTCTAATTCTGTGCAATTCTGTCAATTGTCTCTTTCTTATTTTCTTATTTTCTGCTTTTTATTCTATTGCAATTTTTTCTGTTATAAGCTGTGCCTAACCAGTCTGTTTTTGCTCTCCCCTATTTCAGAAAAACTTACAACCCCTCCCCCTACTCCCTTTTCCTTTTTTTTTCCTTTTATTTTCTATCCAAATTTCTGATGTGCTTGTCAGAATCGTCGGATTATTGTTGTTTCATTTGTCTTCCCTAATAATTGTCCACCACCTTTGAACCAAGTGAGGACACTCCTCATAGGTTTGGGGTGTATGCACAAGTCCCGCTTAGGGAATAGTTAACATAAGGCGTGAGAATCACCTAAGTAATTAGGAAATGTATTAATTTACTTAAGAATCATGACAACTAGAAAATTTAAAATTCCTTTGCCAAATTTAGACATTCTAAACCTTGCGATATTCTACATTTCCATGATGATTACACCATAAAAACATACTGGTATCAGCACGTAGTAAGTCAAAAGGAAGAGAAAAAGGTAAAGATATACTTAAAAGCTCAAGGAAAAACCATAACCAGTGAAAATTGAGCCCATATATTTTCCATCTCTGTTGAAGAGGATGAGGCAATTTTTACGATTCAAAGGATTACCGAGGCATTAGATCCACTAGAAGTTAGGAAACTCCAAATTAAAACAAGTAATGCAGACTCATGGCCGAGGAAAAGATCAAGGCCTTCTTTGGACAACTTGAACCTAACAGAACCAACCAAGAAAAATCTGCTTCTGTTTGTACCCCATTTGAGCGATAAATCCTACAATTCTTCAAAAAATACTCAAAAGTACTTTTTGAACCTATGGAACCAATTCAGCTTTCCCTCACTCGAGAATTCAGGAGGTAAAGGAGAAAGAGCGAAGATGGACCATTTCGGGCAACATCAAGAAAATGAAGAGAAAATACCTCAAAACAGGCAATATGGTGGACCGAGAAAAGAAGAGACAAACAATGTGAAAAGTTGCAAGCAAAAAGGCAAAAAGGGACCTTATGTTGAAAAATGCAAGATCAAAGAAAGAACGATCACCGTGAATGTGAGAATCTCGAAAAGAAGAAGAAAGAAGCTAAACTCAAAAAGTGGAGTCATGAACCATCTCCGCACTTCCCGAGTTCTCAAATTCAAACCTCTGCTCAAACCGCTTTCCTTGAAACTTCACCCATAAGCCATACAAACAAACCTAGATTAAAAGCCCTTGTGATCCAAAGTTGAGTGAGTCATGTGGAGATAAGAAGTGACCCAATCTATGGTGAAGAGATGTCAATGATGCCATTGCCTAAGAATCATGCCTATGCTCATGCTTACAGATCCATTTGGGAGATGTAATCGCTCTTGAGCTTGAGTGAAAATGAACCCTCAACAAAAAACACTAATGAGAGTATACCGGTGAGTGTTTGGGTTGGAACTTGAGCACCTTAAGTATGACTTATAACCTAATTTTTATCCATAGGATGAGCTGGCACATTTGTATGATTTTCTATGACTGCTCATGATTGGAAATATTGAAACATTCATGAGGTTTATAAATGTTTAAATTGTGCAAACAATAATCAAATTTTCTGTTTCATCATTGATTCAAGAGTAACTAACCCGCTCCTTGATTGCTCATTTGATAATATTGCACCGATGTTAACTTTCATGGAGAAGTTTGTGGGTACCTTCATGAAAACCCTCAGAGACTTCACTCCTCCTCTAGGGATCACCTAGGGGTTGAAAAGGCTTGTTGCATATGCTAAATGCACTGTGCTTCCTACAAAAGTGGCTCTTTACTTTGTTTTTATGTTTCTTTGCTCGGGGACTAGCAAAGCTTAGGTTTGGGTGTGATAAGTAGTGAAAATACCATTTTCACCCCTAAACACGAGCCTTGAAAGACCCTTAAGAGGACTAAAAAGTGCTTTAGTGTTCATATTGCGGCTAAACCAAAAAGACAGTCCAAATCCGAAAACCATCCTAAAATGATCAAAAGGACAACGCATGTCAAGCTCAAAGAGGAGTGAAGAAATAGCCTCGGTGGCTAAAAGGTCCTAAAAGAGCAAGAAAAGACCGAAGAAGAAGAATGGAAGCTAAAGCTCAATTCAAAGAAACTCTTCAATTCAAGAAAGACACGAAACTTTGCGAAGAAGGAATAAACCTCAAACAAGGTTTACGAAGGTAGCGTAACTGAATAGAAGAATGACCTTTGCGAAAAGAAGAAAAGTTTAATTCGAACATCAAACCCCACGAAAAGAGCTTCAGAGCCAAATTACTTTGCGAAAAGACCCTTAAACTCCGCTAAATGGCATCTTTGAGGATTTACCACTTTGAAGGGCATTTCAAAACTCGCACGCCCCAATGTAATTAAAAGCTCAGACATTCCGGAAGATTCCAAGCACAAACCAAAGGCATATTCAAAACCCAAAGATGAAATCACTTGGCGGGAACTTCTAGAAGCTCAAGCAGACTTTTGAATTCCCATAGAATTGATGCTTCTAACGCTCGATTGGTGAACCAGATCGAGCATTTTCATTGGCGAACAGATCTGGATCCGTGCTCAACGGCCATTGGGCAATCCAGACCGAGCACCGATTGGTCAATTCAGCCTGGATAGAGGAAAGCTATAAATTGAGAAGACATTTGCCCAATTGGGGCATCGATTTTAGAGTTTTCATCTCTGTTTCCCTCATTTGGTCGGATAGCTTATCTGAACCCCTGTAATCCCTTCTTGTAGTTTACCTTTGAGAGCCATTGTGAGTGATTTGTACGTCAAGTTCGGATTCAAGATCAGAATCTGAGGCTCTCTAAGAAGCTCGTGTAAGTCCGAGGGCTCTTAAGAAGCCGTGCTCTGTAAATTGTAACGTTGGATTTTAAAAGGTTCTGTAATGTGTGTCTCCTCCATTGGAGTCATGTCGAGGGTCCTGAATGTTCACCTTAGTGCATTAGACTTCTTTAGATTGGCTCATCCGCACCCAACTTCCCTTAATTCACCACCGCCGTGCGAATTAGCGTTGGTAACCTAATTCAAGCAAAGATTTACTGATGGATGTTCATGTTCAACTAAAGAATAGGCAGCAGATCTGTGACCATTTAAGTGGATGATCATGACATAAGTCTAAACCTATTCCTTAATTCGATTTATTTCTCTTACATCTCGTGCTGGTAGCCGGATGAAGATTGAATCTGCGGAAATCTGGACTCTCCATTAAAATTCAGAGGCTAAAGTACATGAAGCTATTATTTCTGCATTTGTCTTATTTTAAAACATCTCCCCAACTCGGATCTGGATCATGTAGTTAGTTCTTTTCTTTATTTGCTTATAGTTAAATCTGACACAATCCAACACTCTCTTTTATCTATTCTTTATTTTAGATAATTATAGAGCCAGATCTGGTAGCACAGATCTGGAGGTTTATCTCTCATTTTAGACAAACTTCTCTGTGGACGATCTTGAAATACTTACTTTTAAAACTTGCTACAATTGGCCCTGATCTTGCAGGCCAGTGTTAGCCCCAATGTGCTGATATCCCTTTCATAAGTTAACATCCATATAACCTAGCATTCTTTAATTCTTTAATTTTTGATTCATAATGCACACAATTATGGCACACTTTGGGCAACAATAGACCTTAGGCCCATTTCCAGGTGCTTTAGGCCCACATCACGACGTCGGGCCTGATGCTAGTTGCTGAGGAGGGGATAGGTGAGCACCTCCGTGAAAAGGAGGGGGCGCCCAGGGTGAAAGTGGAAATATCCCCATACCTGAAAAAGGGGCATGGCACGAGAACAGGTCAGTAATATAAATGGATCAGTCATAAAAGAAAAATGATGAGTAGATAATAGCAATAACAAAAGCGAAGGGGTGAGGAATTACCTCCAGAGCGGCCCAAAATCCACTTGAGTCCCGTGACCCGGATAAGTTGTACATCATATCCCGCCTTACGATCATGCTGGGAACAAATTATCCATCACACTCAATAGGGCCAGGCTGACCCGTCCCCCACTGGCATTTGTAAAAAGGGTCTTGCCCAGCAGGAGTAGGAGGGTGATGCGAGCTAGAACGATCGCCAGCCCAAGTCCACCCTCATCTGAAAGAGGAGGTCAAGACATCTTGACTTCTATGCCATGGGTTTGCCCACGAGGAGGATAGGCCCCGATCGACCCAATGATGTCCTCCTGGCTCGGTACCGCCAAGGTAGATATCGGGACTCCACCAATCCTAATGCTAGTAATCATGGCCCAATCAACGAGCATCAGTGTCAGCTCGGCATACGACATGTGGAACGTCATGGTCTTGGGACGAAACCGCTCAATAAGGGCCTTCAGATAGGCGGCATCAACCCTCATGGCAGGGCAGGACAAGAACTCCCCGAAGCCCACCTGCTCCAACAAAACTTTCACCACAGGGGGACATAAAGGTAGAACTCGTGGAAGTCGAGCCACCCCCCGCGGAAGACAATGTTGGGCAGCTCCTGCACCCAAAGAAATACACATCAGATAGCAGAGGTAAAGAAAAACTGCGCAAAGGAAAGAAACTGAACCTATCTTTTACCTTGCTCGCTATTCAGAAATTGGAGATATGAGTGTGCTGCTGATGGAGGAGGCCGACCCGGGCAGCCTCACCTTGCATCTTGAGCCATGGGCCCGCTCTCCGCTCCACCCAGAGGAACTTCTCTCCTCGTGGACCGTACACTATCTCGGGCCCCTCCTCGGGAACGTGCTCATCACCGCCCGACATGCTGGGGCAACAAAGCAATCACGTCATAACAGATCAATGATAAAGAGCCATGATATCCTATGCTGCAAAAAGGGAGGTAAGTATGCTCACCTTTCCCCTTTCTTCTTTTCACATATTAAAAAAAAAAAAAAGAGATACACAACAAAAAAATAAAACAAAAAAATCCCTTTTTAGGCTGAAAATGCAAAAAAAAAATCTTTTCTTCAGAAAAGGATAATAAATAAAATTTTCCCTTCCTATCTTTGAAAATAAAGCAAGTCAGAAGCAAATAAAATCGTTCTTTTATCATTCTAAAAGGAAAAAAAAGAGAAAAGGCCCTTCCTTTACACTTAGAAAAAGAAATCCTCCCTTTATGTCTAGGGAAATAAAAAAAATATTTCTTTCTGTTTAGAAAAACGAAAAAAAGTCCTTCATTTTACGTTCCTAAAATCATAAAAACAAAAAAATCATTTCTTTATGCCTCTAAAAACAGGAAGCAAAAAAAATCTTTCTTTCCGTTTAGAAAAACTAAAAAAAAAAGTCCTTTACTTTATGTTCCTAAAATCATAAAAACAAAAAAATCCTTTTTTTATGCCTCTAAAATCAGGAAACAAAAAATTTCTTTCTTTCATGTTTAGAAAAACAAAGGTAAAAAACAAAACAAAAAAAAAAATCCTTTTCTTCATGAACCATAAAATCAAGAAAAAAAAGAATCCTTCTTGCATACAAAAAAAAAAAAAAACACCAAAAAAAAAATCCTCCTTTTGTAACCAAAAAAAAAAATCCCTCTTTTACAAAAAAACTAAAACAAAAAAAATATTACATATATATATAAATCAATGCCTTAGTTTTCAGAAAAAAACAAAAAAGCAAAATCCTTTTTAATGTTAAGAGAAATAAAAAAAAAACATGTTCTCCTTAATTAATTTTCAATATATAGAAACAAAAAATCATTAGAAATTCCCTTTTCCTAAACTAGTTGTCAAAAGGATGTATAAAATTCTTGCTTTAAGATAAAAACAAAAAATAATAGAAATAAAACCCCTTTTCTAGGCACAAATAAAAGCAAAAAATTATTATATATATATTACGCATTAGTAAAAATCATAAAATCAAAAAAGACAAGAAGAAGAAGGCATTATTCATAAAAAATCATTCACACATCATCAATCAATATGCTTACAGCAAAAATAAACTATTTTTCATCTAGAAATGCAAGATCATGATCATATTTACATAATAAAAAGCAAGAAAAATCTAGAAAAAAGAGTTTAAAAGATTACCTTATGAAGAAAAAGAGGTCTTTGGTCTAGCGTAGGCCCGTGATCGATCTGCAAGCAAAACAATAGCAAAAGGCACACTAGAGGAAACGTAAAGGAACCCTAAGGGGAGGGGTAACGGTTTCGGTTTCAAAGAAGAAGAGGGGGGAGAGGAATTACAAATAAGGCCCCACTGCCCGAGTTCGAGCTGTTTTAACTACCCAGCCAAACCTGGCGCAACTAATAAGTGCGCTAGGCAAATGTTTGCCTTCCTTTGGCTTGGCGCAACTATTAGTTGTGCCAGCGTATTTTTGGGCCCATAATGGCCTGGCGCAACTAATAGTTGCACCAGGCACTCAGGCCGGGTCTTAGGCCTGGTACGGGCCAGATGGGAAGACCGGTCCCCCCACTTCCTTTTGTTTGTTCGTACTGTCACTTCCGACAGATGCACGCGCTCCCAAGGCGGCTTTTCGGTTATCCTTCGATTTGCCAAGGAAGCCGTGCTAAAATAAGGACGGACCGAGGTCAACGAGCACCCTGGTCCTATACACAAGGAAAATCCAAAAAACTATAATCCCCACAGAGAAGCCGAAAATATTCACCCAATAAATTCACATAAAATAATAACTCCAAAATTCAAAAAATTCACATAAAATAATAACTCCAAAATTCCAAAAAAATTCACATAAGATAATAGCTTTAAAATTCAAAAAACCCCATAAAATAATAGTTGAAAATTTCAAAAATTGCATAAAATGATAGAAAAATCAACCCACACAAGCACACAAGCATAAAGCGGTAAAACATTAATATTTTATCAGCAATGCAGCTGTGCCACATCAAAGTCCTGAGTCGGAGGTTCGCCTCAGATCTCTGGATCCTGCCTTAAGGCGGGAGCAGCGGTATCGGTCTCAGTCAAACAATCAATGTTTCGATCAGGTCTACTCCACTGCTAAATTTTTGCGACGAGTGCTTGGGCTCATGTGAACTTAAGTGCCTTAAGCTTCAGATTCTCCGTTAAAAAAGGTCAATCGTTGGTTGAAACCAACCTATCTAGAATGAGATTATGTGTCAATCAAACTATGTGCAACCATGCATTCAGAAGGGTTCATTTCTCTTTTATTTTCTACAGGCTTAAAACCTGTAAGGGCAGCGGTATCCCTATAAAGTGTATGCCATGCGACTGGGTATCCGTATGATGGTCATTTGTCCCTGTAAATTGTACCCGGGCGGGTCCGGGTCAGGGCTTCCATCTCCTTTATTGTTGCTTTTTGCCCCTAATGGGTGCATGTTTATGCCTAGTTAATTGATGCTTATGATCATTGTTGACAGAAACCAGGATTGGATGTCCCTTTTGGATTAGCACCCGGCAACTGGTTGGATCTGTTTAATGGTATTTGAAGCTGGACGCTCTGGGTCATGTGAATCTGAGGCGCGTTTGAAAAATGGCATGCACCCCTAAAAAGCGTTATGACATCTATTCACTTCGCTCAGGTGGTCATGGTAAATAAACTTTGGGATCAATGGGTTCACCCAAAGATCTTGAACCCTGCTTTCCATAGGGGCACCCGTGAATAACCCAATGAGGTCGTCAAATGCCTTATAGGATTGGACGCAAACTGTGGAGCCTTGAGTATGTTTACTTCGTCCCTATCGTTGAATGTGGGTCGATCACCCCTCTTACTTACGAAGCTGTTGCATTCAGAATGAATCTCGAACATCAATCCCCCCCAAAACATCTCGAGAGGCAAATGTTTTTCCCAGCTATTGGGCTTTTGCAACTCATTCCACCTTGGTTATGCCCAGTAATGTTAGTAAGTGCTTGGGAACTGATTACCTCGAGAAGTGAATGATTATCCTGACACTCTAGGGCTTTCATTTTCTCATCGTGTTACTCATATGATGTTTGAAGTTCGTTCTAAATACAGCGGACCCGTCAGTGATGCCATGGGCCTCTTCGGATGTCTCTTTTCTTTGGCATTCGATTATTAGTGATCGGATACCAAAGAGGGGCATCTGTAGACACCCAAATTTGGCCCAAGGCCTGATCGAAACACATTTTGAGAGAGGCACATTTTCGAGCTTTTGATGGCGTGTATGGAACCCTTAGGAATAACCCTAAACCCTTAGGAATCACCCTAGATCCCCTAGGAACCTACCCCGAACCTTTAGAAACCAACCCCGACCCTTAGAAACCCTTTTTAAACCCTAACCTAACCTTCCCAGGCAATAAGGAGGAGGGGTGCACCAGAACTGGCTACGACCCTCTACAGTGACCAACTCTTATACCATTGAAGAGTAGAGGTCGTCAGCTTTCCAACGGTGCAAGAATTGCTCCAATCAGAGGTATATATCAGAAAATACGATAGTCCGAACCTGGAGGGCAGGAAGGTAATTTCAAGGTGGCCCCCCTAGGGATTTGGCGTGACTATTAGTCGCGCCAGGCTATTTCTCCCCAGAAATGGCCTGGCACAACTAATAGTTGCGCTAGGTATAAATTTTGCCTGGCGCAACTAGCCAGGCCAATCCTCCCTAATTTTAAGCCGGGCGCAACTAATAGTTGCACCAAGGTTAAAAGGTGGCCCCCACCTCGCGAGCTAACTTCCAGCACCGTTCCTCACTATTTTACTATGCATTTGCCTAGCACAACTATTAGTTGCGCCAGGCATATGAATAGTAACTATGGAATTTTTTCTTGAATTTCGTGTTTGGGGTTTGACTTGTTGACCACCTCAACCTTTGGGGTGTGTTTTGATAGTTCTGTTGCACCCATTCCTCACCTATTTGCAACCCTCCAAGTGGCCTAAAGCCTCACCCCATCATCCACCATTAGAACCACCTTCACACCTTTCCAAGCTCTCAAAACCCTAGGAAACCTTAGATTTGAGATTACCTAATTGCTAACTTCAATTAGCACCTAAGTAGCCTCCTAATCCTCTCCTTTCCTATAAATAGAGCCCCCCACCCCTTGGTTTAGGGGTTGAGAATTTTGCCTAAGAGAGAAAGAGCTCTAAGTGAGAAGTTCTTCCTCCCTTTGGTGCACTATTTTCCCTCAAAATTCTAAAATTCCAAAACCTCTTCCCAAGCTTGTTCTTACATCCATAGCCCATAGCCTAGGTGTGTGTGATCCCCTAGCCTCCCTTCCCTACCTCTTAGCTTTAAGTTTTAGGAGTTAGAACCCCATTTTCCATCGTACAAGGCCTTCAAGAGCTCATCAAAGCAAGCCACGCAAGGCTCCTCTACGGTGCTACAAGGGCCCGAGAGCTCCGGCTCTCCCCTTTCTTCTTCTATCTCTTTCTAGCTCCCTCCATCCTCCCATTTGTGCCGTTACACCGTCGATTTTTCGATAGGAACGGAGGGGCACAAATAGGATTCTAAGCCCTTTTGGGCAAGAGGAAGCTATTTTCTTTGCTTTTACTTCTTTTTATTGTTGGCCATTAGTAGAGTGTTGATGAATTTCTGGTGTGCTTACATTATTAGTTGGTGAAAGTCATTGAAAATCAAAGGAAGAGTAAGACAGGGGGTGAATTCAGCACAACTCAGAAGTCCTAGACCTGCAAGATATAAGGTCCTTTGTAGCAAGTTTTGATAAGTAAGAGTTTGTCCCACAGGGAGAGGTGATCTACAGCTACAAAGGAGCCATCTCTAGTAGTCCCTCCAGATCTGACTACAGATCTGGTAGTCCTAAAAGGAGGGGAGTTTAAGGTCACTTATTCTAAGTATTCTAATGTCTAAACTACAGAAAGGGTTGAAAGGATAGATGGAGTGTGAAAAATAAATATAAAAGGGTGAGAAGTATGTTATTGGGCCCAGATCAGAGGAGTTGTGTAACTCAGATTTAGATATGATGTTATAGAAGTCCTGTCCAGTGGCTACATTATCACCACTGAGGAGAAAGGATCCAACCCACCACTCTGCCATGATTCCACCCTTAAGGCTATAACCTGTCCACTCAAATGGTCACAGATTATCCCATAGGGGAGCCACTATCCAGGGATGGGTCAAAACACAACAAGTAAATCATTGCAGGCACTATTTCATCCAGGCTACCAGCTCAAGAATCCATAGGGAACCTCAATCTCTAAAGCTCTATATGTGGGGCTAAGGCTGTATAGGACCATGATAGCTCAGACACATAGAACCAGCAAGAGATTAAGTACAACCTTCGATCTAGCTGTCCATTGCTTGAGTGAGGCTACAATGGTCCAGTCACCAGCCTACAATCTCTATAACCAGATCAGATCTAACATCTGATGGTGGATCTATACAAATATAGGGGAGTCTGCCTCTGTACAATCTCTCACCAGGCTTCTACAAGCTTAAGTGTAAAGAAAAAGGATCCATCTTGGATCGGTGGATTAGAATCACCCTAAGGCTATAATCTGTCCACTTAAATGGTCACAGACTATCCCAGAGGTTCTCCTCCTCACGGAGCCCAAGACAAAACAAGAATATCGCTGCTACCACCATGGTCACAAGGCTACCAGCTCAAGCTCCCATGGGAATTTCAGATTAAGTTGGTCCTATGGTGGGGCTAAGGCTGTAGGACCATGATAGCCCAGACACACAGGTCACTTGGATCTGAGTGGCCCTTAGAATCAGTCCTCCATTGCTTTGAAACACAGCCAAAGCAATGGCGGATCACAAGGTAGCAGCCTTGCACAGAGCATCTCACATTCAAACATAAATCCCATAAAATACAAATCCTATTACAGAAATTCCATTGATCTAATTCAAAAATACATACAAAGGCATAACCAGCAAGTGCTGGACTATTGAGAGAAGGAAAGAGAAAAAGAAAACTACTTACAGATGAACTGACAGAGAAAAGAAAAACGATCTGAGATGTGTTCCCAGATACCTAAACCTAAGCTAGGTATGGGTTTATATAGCAGTGGGGTGGCGGCGCATTAGGGTTAGGAAACCCTAATTTTAACGATGCCTCGTGGCCTAACAGTGATCCTTGGAAGCCTCAGGGCGCGTGCACGGAGATTTGAGCGTGGGAGTGCGTGCCCTAATTGCTGGAAATTCCCAGAAGGTCCTCTGCTGAAGAGATGGAAGTTTAGGTTCAGAGCTTCGCTAGGTAGCTGTAGTTTCCCAGACTTATCGCGTGGTAGCTCTTTGCTCTCTGCTAGGATGATTTGACATTGTAGCTCCAGCCGTCGTGAGGTTGCCTTTGGTTTGCTCTTCAGGGAGTTGCGTGGTAGAGAATTGCGCTCTCGCTGGATTGGGCTTCGCGAGGTTGAGTAGAAAACATAGTCTCAGATGTCACGGGGTTGAAGTTCAGGCAGTCGCGAGGTTGCTCGGTCTTCACTGGGCTGATCTTCACGAGAGTGAATTTGAACAGCGCGGGAACTTCGCGAGCACTTCTCTTTACTAGACTTCGCGAGTTACCTCGCGAGGCTTTTAATGAGTTCTGAATTGCGCGAGGTTCCATGTCTTAATTGATCTTCACGAGGATGGCTTTGCCTTCGCCAAGATGTTTTCTTCTTGAATGGCGTGAGAACTGTGCGACACTGCGCGATGTGTTCTACTCTTGAGCTTCGCGAGAGCTGCGCGAGTTTGAGTTTCTGCTCTTCACCACTCATCTCTGTGAGAGGTTGTCAGACAGTCTTGGGAAGCTCAGTTGAACTGCGCGAGGCATATTTCTCCTGAATCCTCTAATGCTTGAGTCAGCTGCGTGAGGCTCATTTCAGGTCTGGATTCAGAGTTCATTCTTCTGAGGGATTTCTGGTGCCAAAGTAGGCTCCTTAACAGGATTCCTGGCCTTATTTCACTGCTGATTATTACCTACACAAAACACTTAACAAGAACTTATTAGGTGGCTAAGGGTCTAATCAAAGGTTAAGTTAAGGGGTGAAAAGTGGTACTTTTCAGGTCTTAACACACCCCTAAACCTAATCTTTGCTAGTCCCTTAGCAAAGCTACATTAAATCTACTCTAAAAATTAAATGCCACTTTCGTAGGGAACACAGATACATTTAGCATATGTACCAAGCCTTTTAAACCCCTAGGTGATCCCTAGTGGAGGAGTGAAGTCTCCTGAGGGTTTTCAGTAAAGACACCCACAAACTTCTCCAATGAAACAGTTAATAAAAGTGCAATATCATCCAATGAGCAATCAAGGAATCAGATTTAGTCTACTGCTGAATCAGTACACAAAAGAAATATAATTCATTGGTTGCACAGTAACTTAAACAGCATAAACTCTACATGATTGCACAGCATTTCCAAATAGTTTATAATCACAGAAAACTGCACAAGTGTGTGCCAGCACTGAGCTTATCCTTAGGTCAAAAATTAGGTTAAGGTCATACATAATGCATTCAAGTTCAGACCCAAAAACTTTGCAGGGCATACTCTCATAAGGGTTTTGTTGAGGGGTTCATTCTCTCACAGGCTCAAGAGCAGTTACATCCCCCAAATGGGTTTGTAAGCATGAGCATAGGCAGAGTTCTTAAGTGCTGACATCATTGGCAGTTCCTCACCATAGATTGGATAACTCTTTATCTTCACATGACAGCTCACTCAACTTTGGATCACAAGGGCTTTTAATCTCAGAATGTGGCTTATGGAGTGGGGTTGAAAGAATGGAGGGTTGAGAAGTGGTTCAAAATTGAGAAATCAGTAGGTGACAGAGGTGATTCATGACTTCACCTTCTTGAGTTTAGCTCCTTGTATCTTCTTTGAGATTTTCAGATTTGAAGTGATCAGTTTCTCTTCTTGATTTTGATTTTCCAATGAAAATTCCTCTTGACTTCTCTCTTATTCCTCTTCATTATTATTTTTGTTTCTTTTTACTAGAGTTTCCTTCTTTTTATTTTATTTTTACTTTTCAGAAATGCCACCATGTTCTCAGTTACCATATTGCCAGATTTTTGAGATCCTTCTTCTCCATTCACCTAATGCTGACCATAGCTAGTCCATCTTCAACTCTTTCTCCTTTACCTTCTGAATTCTCAGAGTGAGGGTAGGTTGAATCAGGTTCATGGGTTCAGGTTCAAGTACTCAGGTGTATTTTAAAGAAATTTAGGATTTAAAGCTCAAAGGGGGTATGGACAAGGGCAGTTGCTTTTGGATTAGTCTTTTTAGGCTCAAACTGTCTAAGAGAAGGCCTTGATCCTTTCCTCAGTCTCATGAGTACTGTCAGTTGTTTCAACTTGGAGTTACCTAACTTCTAGTGAGCACAGTCACTCAGCCAGTCCTTAGAACTAAAAGAAATGCCTTAGTTACTCCTCAAAGAATAGAAAAATTTTGTAGGCCCAATTCTCACTGGTTATGGTCATCTTTTGAACTTTCAAGTATGTCCTCACCTTTTTCTCTTTCTAATGATTCACTGAGTGCTGATACAAGTGAGTTTCCTTGGTGATATTATCATGAAAATGTGGAGTATTAGAGGTTTATAATGTCCAAGGTTTGCATAAATTTTAAACTTCTTAATTTCATGATTCTTAAGTGAATAGAGGTCTAATTCAATATTACTCAGATGAGTCTGCTGCACTTATGTTAACTATTCCATTGGCAGGGTCTGCCTGCCATACCCCTAAACCTACGAGGAGCAGTGTCCTCACTAGCTCAAAGGTGTCTGTGCAGCAGAGTGAATGAGGCTAAAAGAAAAGGAAAGACAGGGAACAACACACACAACATGCAAAACAAGATAGTAAAGACAGGGGAAAAGTCTATGAAAAATTAGAAACGTACAAAATACAAGAAAACAGAAGCAAAAGAAACAGAGAAAATCTTAGGTACAATCTAGTTAGAATCTGTCTCAAAACTTGTCCCATCCCATCTTCTTTGCATGCTCTTGCAGGAGAGCCTCTTCTTCTTTCTTCTTTCGTTCCCTCTTTGCCTTTCTTTGCTCGGGAGTTTTGGGTAAGGTTGGAGCCCTGACCCTCATTTTCCTCTTCTTTGGTTCAGGAGGAATCTCCGAAGATTTAGCAGTGGTTGGCTCAGGGGGTTTGGTGGGAGATTTTCCTTTGGGGCCCTTACCTTTGGAGGCTTGCCCTTGCTGAGGCAGAGGAGGAATAAGAGGTGGTTGGGGCTGGCCGCTCGGGAGGGCAACAGGGGATTTAGCTTGTGCTTGCACCTGAGACAGGAGAGGACTTTTCCCTTTTTCTGGTTTAGGGGGAGCCACAAAAGATGGATCTGGTACTTTGGCTGCAGGAATGGCAGGGCTCTTCCCTTTCACGGGCTGGCTTAGTGGTGGTGCCTCCTCAGACTGGGCAAATGTTTCTTTTCCAATTTTCAAAGAGCGACTTGGGGGAGTAGTCCTCTTGGCAGCAACCTTCCTTCGCTGAGGATAGGATTGTGCAGCAGGGCTGGAAGAAGGAGCAGCAACAGGAGGTTGGGCACTAGGATCCCTAGGTGGTGTAGCATCAGATTCTGAGTCAGAAGGAAAGAGTTCAGTAGGGTCCAATCCAAGGGCAGCAGCAGCCTGTCTGCGTTCTTATTTGGAAAGTAGGTGCCCATGGGGATCTTCCTGAGCAGAAGCTCTGGTGACCTTTGGAGGTGGGGATGGAGGGGCCGGCCTTTTGCCTTTTTGGGCTGTAGTGGCTCTTTTAGAAGTGGGCTTTTTCTTGGAAGGGGTGCATTTTCTTTTGGGAGCAGGAGAGGGAATAGGGGGGCACTGAGGGAGGAGCAGGAACTGCAGTAGGGATTTGAGCAGGAGCAACAGGTTGTGTAGGTACTACAGAAGGAACTTCAGTAGGCATTTGAGGAGGAATAGGAGGAGCTACCGGAGTGGGGGCTGTGGGAGGTGGGGGAATAGATTGTGTAGGGGTTGGGGTAGGGGCAGTGGAAGAAGAGGGGCCTGGATGTGTGGAAGAAGAGGGGGCCTCAAGGGGAGCTGTGGCGAGAGGGGTGGCCTGTATGGGTTGGGAAAGTAGGAAGGCAACTCGCTGTTCCAAGATTTCAATTTTCTTATTAGCCCACGGCAGATTGGTATCTGCAAGCTCTTTACTGAGTCGGTTGCTCTCCTGAGCATTGTTCAATTTTTTCTCTAATAGCCTGTTGTGCTTTTTCGCCCTCTCTGCATTGGCCTTTTCAATCTCAGTAGTCATTTTGTAATACGTCAGTGCAGCCTTGTTCGCATTTAGGGTCTCCAAAATTGCCTCCCACCCTTTGGAAATATCTCTCAGCTGCTCGCTGTGAGCAAGCTTCAAGTCACTAAGTTTCTGCAGCAAGGGGTATTCGATGGCTTGGCGGAGTTGGGCCATGCCATTGAGAACAACCCTCTTTATGTAGGGATTGTCCCTCATGGCATGGAGGAGGGTGAAGTAGGGGGGGTGTAATAGGAGTGTCGGGGTAAGATGGGTAGAAATGGAGTGGAAGAAGTAGAAGGGGATTGATCCTGGGGGGGAAGAGTGGGTGGTGGAAGGATGAAGTCAAGAGAAGAGGTGGAAGTGACTAGGGTAGTCTGTGTTAAATGGTCAGTGAATTAGGGAGGGGGAGGGAGAAGAGGTGGAATGGAAGGTATGGGTGGAAAGTGAAATGAAGGAATGTTAGTGGAGGTGGATGAGTCAGGGTAGGGGAAGAATGGGATGGTGAAGGGTCGAAATGGAAGGGGTGGGGTTGCAAATAAGTGGGGTTGAATGGGAAAGGTGGATGGGAAGGGAATGGGGTCAGTTTGGGTAGAAGTGTGGGTAAATTGAGGTGGAGGTAGTATTAGAGGGGGTAGGGTAGGTAGAGAGGGGAAGGAGTGGTAGGGTATGGTGTCATGGAGGGAGAAGGGTGTAGGTAAGTCAATGTGGGTGAGGTCTGTTGGAACTGTGGAGTCAGAGGTGGAAGGGGGTTGGGTCAATGGGGTAGTAGGAGGATGGGTAGGAATGATTGGGTTTGTCAATGTTTGAAGGGTGGATTGTATGGTGGTTATGTCAGTTTGCATTTGGGCTTGGGTTTGTGTGGTGTTGGAGAGTTGGGTTTGGATGTCATGTATGAGGGAAAGGATATGGGTAAGGGTATCTGAGGTTGGTTGAGGTGGAGTATGAGGATAGGAAGGAACAGGTTGGAAAGGGGAAGTGGGGGCATGATGGAAAGTGGTAGGGGGAGAAGGTGAAGGGTGGTGAATGATGTGGTGAAGGGAGAGGGGACTTAGGGAGAGGGATGTCATGGGTGGGCAAGGTATCAAGCAGGGTAGTCATGAAGGCCTGATACCCTGAAGTGGTGGCTAAGTTAAAGTCCAGATCATGGAGAGGTTGGACTAAGGGTTGGTCAATATGGGGTGTGTCTGTGGGAAGGACAGGGGAGGTGGAAATGGGTGAAGATATGGTAGCTGTGGTGTGAGAGGGCTTCTTTCTGAGGTAGGTTATCAGGGGAGGGCTGTCAGGGTGTGGATCAGATGATATGGGAGAGACTGGGGCTGTGTATTGAGTTGTGGTGGGTGAAGGTGGAGTGTTGTCCTGAGGTTCAACACTTTCTTCTAGGTACGGATAATAGTGGGAGGGGGAATGGAAAAAGGAGATACAAAAGGGAAAGGGAGAGATGGAATAGGTGAAGAAACTAATGAAGAGGCAAGTGTGGTGGAAGGAAGAGTTGCTGCAAAAGTAGAGGTGACAGAAGCTCGCTCCACCTTCTTTGGAGCAGGGGCTTTGGCCATCTTTTTGGGGGCAGGGGTGGCCTTTGCCACAGCAGGTCCCTCTCCCTGCTCAGAAACACACTGAGCTTTAGCCTTTTTCTTCTTCTGGGGATCCATTAGACTTCTGCTGATCCCCCATTGTCTTTTGGAAAAAGTGGTGGGAGTGAGGTCAGCAGATAACTCCCCCATTGGTATCTTGTATCCTCCCCTCAGAAGTAGTCTGGTGATGAGTCTTCCATAGGGGAGAGTGTGGATTTTCTTTTGTAGCCCCAGCTTCACCATTGTATCCTTCATAGCCTCGAAGATCAACCATGCGGCATTAAATCCATGGCCCAGCGAGAAGGAATAGAGAGCATCAGCAATTGGTATCCTCCTTTCTTGCTGACGGCCGGAGCAATAGATATTCTTCCGCAGCACTTGATCGATGAACAGCAGTTTGGGCTCCAAATCTCTTCTTCTGATGGAGTCCCCTGTGGCCTTCAAACCTCTTGTAATGACCTGTGCAATTGTGTCAATGGGGGCACTCACTGGGGCACCATAACCGCAGTTGGGATCAAAATTGGCAGGGATGCCCATGACTTCAGCAACTTACTCAGGGCTAAGCAGCATCTCAAAATTATCAATTAATGTAAGGAGGCCTGGCTGCCCCTGTGTGTCTGGTCTGACCCTAAGGTGCTGGTAAAAGAGTTGCACTAACCTAGGGTAGGCTAGTGCAGGAATCATTTGCATCAAGGGGAACAATCCAGCCTTCCGTAGGAACTCAATAGCAGGTGCTGACAACGGCTCTGATTCAAAGAAAGAGATATCGAAAATGGCTTCAGGCTCTAAGGGAATGGAAATGAGGAGCTCAGAGGGTGTAGAGTAATCAGGTGTTTGCGCAGCCACCTCAGGAACCACCTCCTTCCCTTTTTGTTGTACCGTAGAGGACTTAGCTTTCTTAGGGGCAGGCTCCACAGTGGCCTTGTCCCTGGCTCTCTTCACAGGTGCACTATTAGGAGCCATCACGACTCTCCTTGGTGAGTGGGCAATTGAAATTTTGAAAGGAAAGATCAAGAGCTGAGTCTAACCTAAAAAGTTAGGGTTCTATTCAATTGGACACACGGTGGATCTCAAGAGCTCTTAGCAGGGGACAACTGTTGATGGAAGCTTTAAGAACAAAAATCCAGAATTTCAAAACAAGCAATGAACTGTAGACAGGAAGCTGGAGGAGAGAGATTGAGAGAAGTGGGAGCTAGGGTTTCGCTGGAAGGGGAGGAAAGAGAAAGCAGTAAGGAAAAGTAGCGCGGGGTGGGATTTAAATATCGCGAGGCTCGGCGCGCTTTGAAAATATCTGCTGTCATTGGTGCCGGGAAAGAATGGGTCATAGATTAGATGTTCCTTTAAATGCGATGCAGCTCACCCGATTATATCTCTAAACTCATGACGACAAAGAAACAAAGTAGTTCTTTATGAACTGCGCTAGAGGGGACCAAACCCAATATTCAGAACCTCGTGATGGCTTAACCGAGGTAGAATTCACTCCCCACTAGTCAGCTTTTTGACCCTAACTTTACGGGTGGATTCTCTCACAGAATCTCTACCAAGGACACCCATAAGCATTATAAAGCATTCACAAATTCTCATACTCTCAAGGCATTAAATTCACACATCATGAAAAGCATTCAATTACTACATTATCATTCAATCGCTTGAAATTAGCAAACATGGGGAACAGGAATAAAAGTAGGCATAAAGCACTAAACTCATATTCCAACAAGATTACTACACATTCCTATAAATTGTAAAGTACATATTATACAAAGGTGCACAGTTCTTATCATCAATTCAATGAAAGATCCCCTTCAGGGTCTGAGGATCCTTCACCAATCAAAAATTGGCCCTTGGGATTAACCATTGGTTGACTGGGCAACCTTCCCTCTTCTCGTTTGGCTAAGGTGTTCGCTAGTTGTCCAATCTGTTCTTCCATCTTCTTGATGCTTTGACCATGAGAGTTCACAGTCTGAGCTAAGGAAACCAGGTTTTGCAGTGAGGTCAAGACCTGGTCCTCGAAAGAAGTATTTCTAGGTTGAGAAGGGGGCAAGACCAACTAATTTTATTGCGGATGAGGCTGCTGATGGTGCTGGAAGGTAGACCTAGGGACATTCCCTTGATTGAACTGCTGCTGTGGCCTTTGTGGTAAGGCCAACATCTGCTGGGGCTACATGTAGTTGTCTTGCTTCCACCTCAGATTTGGGTGGTCTCTCCATTGGTAACCAGCATTTTGGTGCTAGTATCCATATGGCTGCCTATTGTAGCCTCCAGATTGTTGCTGGCCATAAGATTGAGCAGCAGCAGCATGTTCCAAAACTAATTCAGGAAATTACCCTGCAGATGGACATTCCTCCACTGTGTGATGTGGGGACTGGCATATCAGACATGCCTCCGCCACATGAGCAGCCCTTCTGGGTTGCATCACAGTCAATAATTTATCAAACTTCAAAGAGAAGTTTGCCATCTGCAGCTGCAGGTCATTGTTCCCAGACACCTCATAAACTTTTCCTTTTGATCCAGCAGCAGGCCCCACCTTTGACTCAGATTCTTAACTAGTTCTTGCTAGGGATGGCTTTTGAAAAGCATTCTCACTAATCACCTCAAACAATTCCCATGCCTCCTCAGCAGTCTTGTGCATGTAGGATCCACCACAAGAGACATCGACCATATCTCTATTTTTCTCATCAATCCCATTGTAGAAGCTTTGTACAAGCTGCCACTCAGGGATCTTGTGGTGGGGGCATTGTTTGAGCATCTCTTTAAACCTATCACAGGACTGGTTAAAAACCTCAATTGGGGATTGAGCAAATGCAAGAATCTCTTTCCTCAACTGGTTAGTTTTGGTCTCAGGGAAGAACTTGGTTAGGAATCTGGTCTACAGGTCTTTCCATGAAGCAATACTATTGTTGGGAAGAGTGGTCAGCCAGGTACTAGCCCTATCCTTTAGAGAGAAGGGAAAGAGTCTGAGCCTAGTAGCCTCAGGTCCCAAACTAGTGATATTAAAAGTGGTGCACAAGGCCAAGAACTGGTCAATATGCTTGTAAGGGTCCTCTTTGCTAAGCCCATGGAAAGCTAGCAGCATCTGGATGATTGAAGTTTTTATCTCATAGTTCCCCTGAACATTAGGGAATTGAATGCTAAAAGGGGAGTTATAGTCATCCGAAGCATTCAACTCCTTGAGGGTTCTGGGTTGTTCTTCACCCACAATTGCTGTCACAGATTCACTTGGGGGCTCTCCTGTGGTGTGCCTGTCTCTTCTAAGTCTCCTTTCCCTTTCTAACTCAGGGTTAAGAGGCTCTAAAGCAGGGCTGAGGGATCTCCTCCCTAGCATACAAGCACACCAACAGCAAGGAAAGCTTCTTGCAGGCACATTGCAAAAGAATGATTGTACACTAACAAATTTATCTAACTAGTTTACAGCTATTCAAAGAATACATTTAAACTATCCTAGATAATCTTGCTAGAAATTTTTTAAGAAAGATAGATGAGCTTTAAAAGTCAGAGAGTTTGCAAACAGAGGTAGCTAAGCTCCAATTGCAGTCCAACTATCCTTCACTGCTGCTGTCTAGATCTGCAAGAAAGGTTCAAAATTATGTCAGCAGTATCAATTATTCACATGTGCAAAGAATACTAAGAATAAAAAAACTAAGGGTCTACTAATAGATCATCTGTCCTCGGCAGCGGCACTAAAAACTTGTTGATGAATTTCTGGTGTGCTTACATTATTGGTTGGTGGTGAAAGTTATTGAAAATCAAAGGAAGAGTAAGACAGGGGGTGAATTCAGCACAACTCAGAAGTCCTAGACCTGCAAGATACAGGGTCCTTTGTAGCAAGTTTTGATAAGTAAGAGTTTGTCCCACAGGGAGAGGTGATCTACAGCTCCAAAGGAGCCATCTCAAGTAGTCCCTTCAGATCTGACTACAGATCTGGCAGTCCTAAAAGGAGGGGAGTTTAAGGTCACTTATTCTAAGTATTCTAATGTCTAAACTACAGAAAGGGTTGAAAGGATAGATGGAGTGTGGAAAATAAATATAAAAGGGTGAGAAGTATGTTATTGAGCCCAGATCAGAGGAGTTGTGTAACTCAGATTCAGATCTGATGCTATAGAAGTCCTTCACCACTAAGGAGAAAGGATCCAACCCATCACTCTGCCATGATTCCACCCTTAAGGCTATAACCTATCCACTCAAATGGTCACAGATTATCCCATAGGGGAGCCACTATCCAGGGATGGGTCAAAACACAACAAGTAAATCATTACAGGCACGATTTCAACCAGGCTACCAGCTCAAGAATCTATAGGGAACCTCAATCTCTAAAGCTCTATATGTGGGGCTAAGGCTGTATAGGACTATGATAGCCCAGACACATAGAACTAGCAAGAGATTGAGTACAACCTTCGATCTAGCTGTCCATTGCTTGAGTGAGGCTACAATGGTCCAGTCACCAGCCTGCAATCTCTATAACCAGATCAGATCTAACTTCTGATGGTGGATCTATACAAATATAGGGGAGTCTGCCTCTGTACAATCTCTCACCAGGCTTCTACAAGCTCAGGTGTACAGAAGAAGGATCCATCTTGGATCGGTGGATTAGAATCACCCTAAGGCTATAATCTGTCCACTTAAATGATCACAGACTATCCCAGAGGTTATCCTCCTCACGGAGCCCAAGACAAAACAAGAATATCGCTGCTACCACCATGGTCACAAGGCTACCAGCTCAAGCTCCCATGGGAATTTCATATTTAGTGGGTCCTGTGGTGGGGCTAAGGCTGTAGGAGCATGATAGCCCAGACACACAGGTCACTTGGATCTGAGAGGCCCTTAGAATTAGTCCTCCATTGCTTTGAAACACAGCCAAAGCAATGGCGGATCACAAGGCAGCAGCCTTGCACAGAGCATCTCACATTCAAACATAAATCCCATAAAATACAAATCCTATTACAGAATTTCCATTGATCTAATTCAAAAACACATACAAAGGCATAGCCAGCAAGTGTTGGACTATAGAGAGAAGGAAAGAGAAAAAGAAAACTACTTACAGATGAAAAGACAGAGAAAAGAAAAATGATCTGAGATGTGCTCCCAGATACCTAAACCTAAGCTAGGTATGGGTTTATATAGCAGTGGGGTGGCGGCGCATTAGGGTTAGGAAACCCTAATTTTAACAATGCCACATGGCCTAACAGTGATCCTTGGATGCCTCGGGGCGCGTGCATAGAGATTTGAGCGTGGGAGTGCATGCCCTAATCGCTGGAAATTCCCAGAAGGTCCTCTGCTAAAGAGATAGAAGTTTAGGTTTAGAGCTTCGCTAGGTAGCTGTAGTTTCCCAGACTTATCGCATGGTAGGTCTTTGCTCTTCGCTAGGATGATTTGACATTACAGCTTCAGCCATCGTGAGGTTGCCTTGGTTTGCTCTTCAGGCAGTCGCGCGGTAGAGAATTGCGCTCTCGCTGGATTAGGCTTCGCGAGGTTGAGTAGAAAACACAGTCTCAGATGTCACGGGGTTGAAGTTCAAGTAGTCACGAGGTTACTCGGTTTTCGCTGGGCTGATCTTCGCGAGAGTGAATTTGAACAGTGCGAGAACTTCGCGAGCACTTCTCTTTACTGGACTTCGCGAGTTACCTCGCGAGGCTTTTAATGAGTTCTGAGCTGCGCGAGGTTCCATGTCTTAATTGATCTTCGCGAGGATGGCTTTGCCTTTGCCAGGATGTTTTCTTCTTGAATGGTGTGAGAACTGTGTGATACTGTGTGATGTGTTCTACTCTTGAGCTTCGCGAGAGCTACACGAGTTTGAGTTTCTGAAGCTCTTCAGTCACTCATCTACGCGAGAGGTTGCTGTAAAGTCTTGGGAAGCTCAGTTGAACTGCGCGAGGCATATTTCTCCTGAATCCTCTAAAGCTTGAGTCAGCTGTGCGAGGCTCATTTCAGGTCTGGATTAAGAGTTCATTCTTCTGAGGGATTTCTGGTACCAAAGCAGGCTCCTTAACAGGATTCCTGGCCTTATTTCACTGCTGATTATTACCTACACAAAACACTTAACAAGAACTTATTAGGTGGCTAAGGGTCTAATCAAAGGTTAAGTGGTGAAAAGTGGTACTTTTCAGGTCTTAACATAGAGATCGCATTAAGCGGGTTGATCGGTTGCCTAACACCTTCCCGATCGATAACCGAAGCCCCTACCCAAGAGCCTTTGGTGTGGACCGGATTCAGAGTCATATTTTTAGCACTTAGGTGCTCATAAAAATGAACTAGGTATCCCGGGACACCGAAAGCTCCGGGTGGGGACTCTATATTTTTTTCATTAGAGAGCGCATCATCGCGACGGGATCGTCCTGATTCCCACGGTTAAACAAGATCTATATCAGATTTGGAGGTTTAAAAAATTTAGATCACATTTCCCTGTGGACAAACTCTTACTTTTAGAACTTGCTACAATAGCCCTGGATCTTGCAGGACTAAGTTTAGAATGCTATTTGTGTGTGAATTTCATCTTATTCCATTTCATATTTTAATTTGCTGCCATTGATTTTTACCATTCCACATTTTAATAAATATATCAGCACAACATTTTAATACAATAAGTTTTTAGCACCACTACTCTGTTGAAGAAAGGGAAGTATGCATTCAAAGAAGGAGAGCCAACTAAGGCATTGCCTCCTAAATCATTTGGAAATAAACCATGGTCAACTAGTATGACCTTAATTGGAAAGAGAAAGAAGCCAGTTGAGAGCCCCTTTCCAGAAGCCACAGTGGTCACCACAGCACTTACTGCTCCTTTGGCCATGTCAGCACCTGCATCCATAGCCTCTACAGCTACATCTACTGTCAATGTGGTACCAACCACCATCACCTCATCAGTTGCCCTGCCTTCCATACCTGCACCTATGCCTCTCACTTTCACAGCCGCACCTTCGACAATCACCACAACATCACCCGTGTCAGCTCCTCCTACCATTGGCCCATTGATCTTGCCCACACCTACCATTAAAACCACATACCAGAGGAAATCCAAACAACCTTAGCCAGCAACCAGTATATCTAGCCCTTTCATCCCAATCTTAGAAATTCCAATCCATGACCCACCTTCACCATCCACTGATATACCCTTTGATACTGACCTTGTTACCTCCATTTCCTCTATCCATACCCAGGATGTAGAGAATTTCACTTCTGAGGGGTATTCATCCCTAATTGACTCCATTATGGAGGATATTGGGCATGAATACACCCCACTCCCCGACTCTCCACAACATACTCCCTTCCAACATGTTTCCACATCACCTTTTCAACCAATTCCATCCATTCAACCTGTTATCCAAACACAATCCTTACCAGACTCATTTGTTCAAATCCTTTCCCTCCTCTATTCTATCAATTCCCAGCTTCATACTAACACTGCAAACCAATCTGACATGGCTACCTGCCTCCATTCTATCCAGTCCACTTTAATCCCATCTACCTCAACCACTCACCCTCATACCCCTACACTACTCATTCCTGCATCACCATCACATTTTTCTCCTTAGACCTCCCCTTTAGTAGCCACTACCATTGCTGCTACTCAAATAGACTTTGAGTCTGCTGAGTTGCACCCTATTGCATTAACCTCCACAGCCATTTCAACCCAAACAGAATTTACCCTATCTTTTTCCGATACCCAGACTGACCCCATAGAGGAGGAGCTGTCACCCATACTTCCAAGTTCACTTTCTATCCCATCATCTTCATCCACTCCATATCATATTTTTGATAACCCCACTGAGAGGACATTAGTTTATGCCTCTTCAAGCCCCATGCCCCCATTCTCCACCCTCAAGAGAGCTATGGATGAAAACCCCTATATTAGGAGGGATGTGATCAGAGGAATGACTGAGATCAATACTATAATCAAGCAACCATTCCTAGCTCAGATTGCGCCGTTGCAGCTGAATCAAAGAGTAGAGAAGAGGCAGTGGGAACAATTATTGCTGAAAACCCTCACATTATATGAAGAGAAGATGAGGAAATCTGAAATGTTGGAAAGAATTGTAGAGACATTGAAAAATCCTTCTCAATAGTGCACCCAACCTCATCAACTGGGGTGTCTATCAATGAACCTACCATGCAACAGGGCAGCACCAAGCCACAGAAGCCAACTGCCAAAAAGACAAAGGCTGGTGCTGCCAAAGCTGAGAATGTGAAGAATGAGAGTTTTAAAGAGAAGTATCAGAAAATTTCAGAAAAATATGGATGGGCACCAGTTACTCTATCTAGTTCAGATTCAGATTCATAGTAGGATGTTTTAGGCTTTTTACCATTTTGAACATGAGAATTTTCTGTGTTGTATATATTTTGCATTTGTTCCTTTTTGTCCATATTACTGCTTCCTTTGTTAATTCTTGTTATGAATGAAATATCTGTTGCCTATTTTAGCTGTGCCCTCTACTTTCTTCCTTTTGTACATAACATTCTCTTCTTGATTAGTCCTATTCCTACCTTGCTACTTTCTTTTCATTGAATTAGTGAGGACACTGTTTCTCATAGGTTTGGGGGTATGGTAGGGTAGACTTTTGAAATAGTTAAAATAAGTGCAGTAGAAACTAGTAGGATCAAAAAAATTAAAGCAAAGTTTCACCTAAGCAAATTTGAACAAAGGAGAATTGAAAAAAGATAGTAGTTTGTTTAGTGCTAGGATCTTTTAAAATTCAACACTTCCATGAAGGAGGTCATCAAGAAATGGTTGTCATAATCAATATATAGTGAACTAGCAAGGAGAGAAAAGGTAAGAACATGCTCTATGAGTGCAAAGGAAGACCATACCCAGTGAGATTTGGGCCTGTAAAAATAAAGTTCTTTGAAGAGTGTTTTGGCAATTTTTTCTGCTTGAAGGCCTGATTAAATCAACCTCTTTTTCACTAGAAGTTATGTATCTCCAAGTTAAAATAGCTTGATAGTACTCATGACATTAAACACATGATGTAAGGCCTTCATTTGGACAGTTTGAGTATAAAAATCCTTACCCTTTTGTGCAACCGTGGGATTTGTGACAATCTCGTCGTGACGATGCGCTCTCAAATAAAATATTTAGAGTCGCCACTCGGAGCTTTTGGTGTCCCGGGAAACCTAGATCAATTTTATAAGTATCGAAGTGTCACAAATATGATTTTGAATCCGGTCTACACCAAAGGCTCTTAGGTAGGGGCTTCGGTTATCGATTGGAAATGTGTTAGGCACCAAATCAACCCGCTTAATGCAGTCTCCACTTATGGCCAAAATAAAAATAATATAAAGAAAAGAAAAAGGCTTCCTCTTGCCCAAAGAGTCTTAAAATCCTATTTGTGCCCCTCCGTTTCTATTGAAAATTTAGCGGCGTAACGGCACAAATGGGAGGATAAAGGAATAACCGAGAAGGTAGAGGAATAGAGGGGAGAGCCGGAGCTCTCGGGCCCTTATTGCACCGCTGAGGAGCCTTGCGTTGGCTTACTTCAGTGAGCTTTTGAAGGATTGTATGATGAGAAATAGGGTTCTAACTCCTAGGGCTTGATAGGTAAGAGGTAGAGAGGGAAGGCTAGGGGAAACACACACCTAACCTAGAGCTTTAGGGTGAAATGCTAAGGTCGAAAGGAAGTTTTAAAGTTCTGAAATTTGATAGGAGTGGTGCACTAGAGGAGAGAGAGAAGGTATTCCTTAATCTCTTAATTACAATTTTTCAAGCCTTGTAAAGGGAGGGGTGCCTCTCTATTTATAGGAAAAAGAGAGGTTAGGAGGGTGTTTAGAAGCTAATTTGGATTAGCAATTAGGTAATCTAGCAATCTAAGGTTTCCTAGGGTTTTTGGAGTCTTGAAAAGTGTGAGAAGATGCTCCAATGGTGGATGATAGGGTGGGGCTTTAAACCACTTAAGGGGTTGCACATAGATAGTAAATGGGTGCAACAAAACTAGAAAAACATACCCCAAAGGCCAAGATGGTTAACAAGGCAAGCCCCATTCTTAAAATTTGAGGCAAAAACCCAGGGTTATTGTTCATATGCCTAGCGCAACTATTAGTTGCGCTAAGCATATGTAAAGTAATACAGTGGAGCTATAGTGCCTGGAAGTTGGCTGCCTGTGTGGTGGGGTCCACCTTATGAAATAGTTGCGCCAAATCCCTAGGGGGGTTCAGCTGATTTTACCATTCTTCGCCTCCACTTCGGAGTGCGATATCTTCTTATATACAGCTCCGATTGGGGTGATTCTTAACCCGTTGAAAAGCTGAGGACTTCTACTTTTCAATGGTATGAGATTTGATTACAGTAAGAGATCACAGCTAGTCCTGATGCACCACTCTTCATTCATTGCTCAGGAAATCTAGGTTTAGGTCTGGAATGGGTTCTAAGGGTCGGGATGGATTTCTACGGGTTCGAGAAGGTTCCTAGGGTGATTCCTAAGGGTTCAAAAAGGTTCCTAAGGGTTCCATACATGCCTTCAAAAGCTCGGAGATGCGCCTCTCTCGAAATGTGTCTCGATCGAGCCTTGGGCCAAATTTGGGTGTCTACACCTTTGAACTATCCTTGATACACACCATTTGAGCCTTAAAAATCCAATCTTTCTTTAATAAAAAACCAGAGAATTTGAACCCAAACCTCAGTGACCATATTCAGCCTGACCCTCACTCTGAGATTTCAGAAGGTAAAGGAGAAGAAGTTGAAAAAGGTGGAGCTGGTTTAACAGTTGGTGGAAGGAGAAGAAAGAACATTTGATGGCAGTTATGTGTCAGTTGTATAGCTATGGCATTCTAGCCCATATAAAAAAATGAGAAAAATACAAAGAAAAGCATACAAAAAGAGAAAAACAATAAAAAAAGAGAAAGAGAAGCCAAGAAAGTACTTCATTGGTAAATTTGAAAAGAAGAGAAGAAGCTGATCACTTTGGCTCTGAAAATTCAAAAAGAAGATGAAGTTGTGCTGAAATGAAGAAGGTGAAGTCATGAATCATCTCCTCACCTTCTTGATTTCTCAATTTTGAACCCTTCTATTCCCCTTTATTCTTTTAAACCTTAAACCCTAAGCCACATTACAACCTAATACAAAGACCCTACTGATCTGAAGTGGATTGAGCTGTCATGTAGAGATGAAGAGCTATTTGATCTATGGTGAAAAGAGCTAAAGGATTTCAGACCTTAGTAGCACTTCCTATGCTCAAGCTTGCAGGCCCATTTGGCGTCTGTAACTGCTCTTGAGCTGAAGTGAAATTGAACCCCTTCAAATTCATTTATGAGAGTAGGCCTTTGAGGGAATTGGGTCTGAGATTGAACTTTTTGGGTATTGTTTGAACCTAATTCTCACATTAATGGTGAACTATATACTATCTTACACATATTATTCTCCTGATGATTTTAGATTGGTTGTGATGGGATGCATAAGGATTTAGTTATTAAATTTTTTTACAATCACAGTTTTAAAACTTTTGAATTTGAAAAAAAGTAAGGTATGGAATGAAGTTGAGTTTGCTAAAATCTAACTTGTCACTGTTGCACTTGATTTAACTATGTTCATAAGGAAGTTGATGGGTACCTTCACTGGAAACCCTCAGGAGACTTCACTCCTCCACTAGGGATCACCTAGGGGTTTAAAAGGCCTGATGCATATGCTAAATGCATCTGTGCCCCCTACAAAAGTGGGATTTATTTCTTTTGATAATGGTTTTTAATTTCTCCTTGACTAGCAAAGCTTAGGTTTGGGGGTGTGTTAATTAGTGAGAAATACCATTTTTCACCTCCTAACCTGACCTTTGATGGACCTTTGAGTGATTAATAATGTGTTTTGAGTGTTGTTTTGTAGTTAGCAATAAATTACAGTCATAGTGTAGAAATCCATCTAAAACTTTCCAAGAAGAGAGGTATCTATTGAAGAGTTGTAGCAGAAAAGAATCACAACAGATCATGTTTTAGCTGTGTATACAGTGGAGCAATATAGCAGTAGCATTTTCAGCTGTGTGTACTCAAGCATGCTAGTGTGACAGTTGTGCATCATTCAGCTTTTGCCTTAGTGCACACCAGAGCAATGTATGTAATCCTGTAGAGATGCACCTTGGACAATTCGAGCAGAGCTCATAACCTAACTAATCGAGTGGTAGTGAACCTGTTGAATGTTCCATTGATGAAGAGTAGAGCTACACGAGAGGTTGCCAGAAGCTGCACTAATGAATTCGAGCATATTAGAGAATCTATCGAGCAGATGGAGAAATGCAGCCAACCTGTCAAACACATACCTGGAGCTGTGCTGGATCTCGAGCAGATGATCCAACCTATCGAGAGGATGGCTGAAGAAAGTAGAGATGTCGAGCAGTTCAACTGAACCTATCGAGATCAAGTGCAGAACTTGTCGAGAGCTACAACCAACCTATCGAATGGTTTAAAATTGAAGCTAGAACCAATCGAAAGGTTCTTTGAACCTATCGACATGCGAACTCTGGACTTCCTTCCAACCAACTAAGAGCGCGGGTCCTACAATACCTTGATGCACGTGTCAAGAGGCTGTCTAATTGCTTTGAGGGTACTTTTGGAATACAATGGCGTGAAGAAGGATTGCCTAACTGCCTCACGTGTGCTTAACCAATTCTAACAAATTCGTGGGAGATTCTTGGAGGGAATGCAGCCACCTAAGCAAGCCTGATAACAGATTTGATCCCCTTTTTAACTGATTGGCTAAAACAGATCTGAGACGGTGGGGAGAAATGTATAAATAGGGGAGAAACACAACAAAGAGGGTTTCCACAGTTGAGCAAAATTTCAAATTAGTTTTCCCTCCCAAAATTCTAGTGTTCTTCTCTCTTTTCTATTCTCTCTTTAGCCCAACCATGGTTGGCTAAATTCCTCTAACAGCTAGGGTGAAGTTAGATCTATAAATTGAGTGGTGAGAAAGCATTGTATGAGGAGTAGTGAGTGCAAAGACTGCAGATCTTAGAGCAATTATTGTAAGTTGGATTAGATCAATGAATTACTGATTTTAAAGCTTCATTTAATTTGTAGATCTTTTGATTTCTATCAAATTTCCATAGATTTTATGCTCCTATGGATGCCTGAGCTTGTAGCCTTGCATCCATAGCATCTGTAGTGGTTTTATTGTTCCAAATTTATTCCCCATGACTGGATTATATCCATGGGACACTCTGTGACCATTTCAGTAGACAGTTTATACCCCTAGAACTAATCCATACCTCAGGGTAGATCTGGATTGTTCTACCTTGCATTTGCTCTTATAGCCAAATGAAGGATGGCTGCAAATTCATCCTCTACTCTGTTGTCTCACAAAACAATTTCATAGTGAGACTGATCCCGAGCTGTTAATTCTCCACATTTGATTTTTATTTCACTAAAACTCTTGCTCTCCTTTTTAAATCATTCTTTTGCTCACCTCTAGTTTAGTTCTTTTTAAATATGTTTTTAGTTTAAAGTGATAACCAAACTCTCTCTCTTCCTGTTTTTACTTAATTCTTAGTTAAAATAGGAATAGGTTTTCAGATCTATAGCAGATCTGGAGGTTTACAAAATTTAGATCATATTTTCCTATGGACAAACTCTTACTTACTTTTAGAACTTGCTACAACAGCCCTAGATCTTGCAGGATTGAGTTTAGAATGTTGTTTGCGTGTTGATTTCATCTTATTCCATTCCCTATTTTAATTTATTTTGCTGTCATTGATTTTTATCATTCCATCTTTAATTAAATATATCAGCACAACATTTTAATATAAAAAAAAACCCAACCTCAGTCGTCAATTGATGCTGAGAATTTCTTCGATGGTTTATTCCTACACCGAGCTCTCTTATTTATAGATCATAAGGAGACGGTTTACAAGACTTCTACTTCTAATAAAAGAAATTACTAAAGCAAAACTATCCTAATATAACTCTACTTCTAACTTTATCTTTCCTTACTTTCCTTTTGTTGATGTGCTTTTGGATTGTTCCTTTTTATTCAGTAGTAGAGATCTTCTAGAGTTTGCCTTTCATCAATCTTCTCAGATTAGTGATAAGCCAAACTTCTAATTCAAGAGTTCTTCTAATTCTGCACATGGCGGTGTAGATCTTCATGTGATTCGCAACAGTAGTAGCAGTAGGAAAGTTTCTATACAATCGTAAACCACGATTATCTCTTTTCTTCTCTTTATGAAAAATTGTAAATCACGATTTTCTATCTTTCATAGCTTTCTCTCTGGACGATTTTCTAAATTACGATTGTTAGCTTCTTCTCTATCGCTTCAGCTTCTTGAACGTCTTCTAAAAATTGTAAATTACGATTTCTTATTCTCTTCTTTAGTAACAGCGCTCAGTCGTCTTTCACGATTTTCTAGCTTTCAGTATATAGCGAATCGTCTTTTTATGCTCAATTGTCTTTTATTGCTCTTTTGAGTTCATTTTGATAAATATTAATACTTTGGCTCTCTTTTACTAATTTTTCTTAATATCTGCACATCATTAACTTATTAGTAGCAAACTAAGTCCTAGCATCACTAAGTTAAGGGTAATAAAATGGTATATTATGTGACTGATCAACAACCTAGATCAAAGAAGTCCATAAACCATGTGCTAATGTCTAAGGGATCGAATAAGCCAATGTTCCTTGAGCTTTGTCAAGGAAAAATTTTAGATAGGCGGGGTGGACAAGTTCATGCAAATTTTGGGGATCATGTAGAACTCATCACACATGCCGCCGAATTTTATTTAAAACATTTGATTCATGAATTTATTTAAAACATCATGCCAAACGGAGTTCGGGGTCAAAAGTAATGACCAAAATATCGATCTGGTCTCAGCACCTCGATCTAACCCGCTCGAGCTAGGTTCATGCCAGCTCGAGTTGGCTCTTGTGGCACATACGACCCAACTCGAGCTGGCTTTTCCATAGCCAAAATAAGCCTAAATTCAAACTCGAGCTGGCAGCTTTAGGTGGAACCTAACTCGAGCTAGATTCAAGTGAGCTTGAGCTCACTTTCCTGAAATCCAAAAATTCAGAGATTTGTTCTTCTTCCCCAGCTAGAACTCCCTAATTTTCTTGCATACTATTACTAATCACACGAAAACCAAACCCATGACTATTCCATTTCATCCTTACAATAATCTCACCTATGGTTATCACACACGCAACCATTGCCGGCGATCGTTTTTGAAAATATCGATCTTCGCGTTCCACATGCATCCGATCGCCGAACCCTTTGCATGTGATCAAAATATCCATACATTAAGTCTTAAATTCCTAGAATTTAATGTTCTCATGATCGCGTTTGCGACACGTACCTTCTCGCAAGTGGATTCTATGATCGGTGACATGGAGATTAGGCATGAAAGCTTCATCTCCTTCTGATGCGTCGATCACCAATCTCTACGGTGTTGTAGAGGTCAATATGCCTTATTCGAATCACTAAATCAGAGTAAATGGATTCAAAATTTTGGGGCATTACATCGTGGTGCTTGAAATATGTGGAATCAAACTTGGTCCAATCCATGGTTTGAGTCATGTGAAACACACACACACATTGCGAAAGGGTTAGAGTTTCGAGTTAGAGTTCGAATTAGGAAATTGGTTCTCAGAATTTGGGTATCGAGTATGTTTAGCCAATCAAGGTGGACGAGTCAGAGGCCCCATCATAGTCATCAACATCTTGACCATAGTCAAATCGATCAAGGTAGTCGTATCCTTGTCGAAGGTCAATGATTCAACGCTAGAAAAATCAGGGTTGTTACATCCTTCCTACCTTAAAGAATTTTCGTCCTCGAAAATTTATGTATCTTACGCGAAAGGTATTGTTGCTTAGGAGTCGCGAACGATCGTAGTCATGCTCCTCTTAAGAGTCAATGGTTCATCATTGATTAAAATTTGGGTCATTACATTCTCCCCTCCTTAATGGAATTTTCGTCCCTAAAAATTCATGAGGTGACTCTCAGTGTGTCCTCGAAAATTTGCATGAGGAATGGATAAGTGGTAGTTCCGAACAAAATCAATCGCATTCCCCTCACGAGTTAGTGATTCAACATCCTTTAAAATCAGGGTCATTACATCCTCCCCTCCATTAATGGATTTTCGTCCTCAAAAATTCATGGTGTGGCTTTCGGCGTGTCCCTTATAGTGGATGTTTGTTAGCAAAATTAAATACGTTGACAATACTTGGAGATTTCAATGGTTCATCGCGCGAATCGATTATCAATTTCATTTGATATTGAAAGTCAGTAATCATTTTGACGTCTAATGTAACATCCCCGAAAATTTGGATTTTGAATAGCATCTTCGGGATACGTGTCGATTGGTCATAAGTTGGACCAAGAGAAAGTCAACTTAATAATTTAGCTAGACTAGACTTGAGGTGAAGAGTACACCTGGGTGTGTGGTGTGGATCTTTTGATAAGGTCACATACACCTGTTACGGGTGTATGTGTTTTGCACCAAAAACATGAAATGAGTTAAATAGCTTAAAGGAAAAAGAGAAGTTAATTCTCTTAAATTTTAGTGGTTAGAAATTTATGAAGAGAGAGAAAGTTTAGAGGGAAAGACAGAGTAAATGCTAAAGGATTTTGTGTGGATTTCGAATTGAAGACGTGCTTGAGAATTAATTCCGGAGGCAACGTGTATGAGTTCGTGGAATCAAAGCTAAGAGCCCTAGCTTTTGGAAACAAGCCCTTAAATCATTCATAGTTGGAATTGAGGTAAGATCTTTGTAAATTATGATGTGAGTAATTTAGTGATTATATTATTGAGCTATTGAAGAATTAAAGAAATAGAAAAAGGAGAAATTTGAGAGAGAGCTAAGCTAGAGGAAATGCCCGAAGAGGGCTGAGTTTCTGTCAAAATCGATTAATCGATTTTTGACAAAAAGTAAATATGGGAACTGATGCTCAAAACCGATTAATCGATTAGAAATCGATTAATCGTCTGGGTGCTCCTAGTGGCTGGAAAATGAGGAGTCCGGGAAAGCCGATTAATCGATTTTGGAATTGATTAATCGATTTTGGAAATTTGATTAATCGATATGGGGATCGATTAATCGATTTTGACAGTTTTTAAGTGAGTTTTGTTTTGAACCTTGGAGTTCTGGGAAGGCTTTGTACCTTCTTTTATGCATCGTTCCTAATGCTTTGCTTATGATATGATATAATTTAGGTTGAACACTTGAATACGAGCATGGGAAGCCACTATGGACCTTGACGCTTAGGAATTCAAAAACTTGAGGTAGGGAATACCTTGAACATGTACTTTAATTATAATAACATGTATGTAGTGATATGGAAATGAATAGTTATGCGTTGAGAGATGCGCATGTTTTTCTTGAAAAGTAGTTGAACATGTGAAATTAAAGTGTGTGTGTGTGTGTGAACATTAAGTAAGGAAATAAGTATGCTATGAGTATATGACATCCCAAGGAGGTGTGAATGCTATAAGGGCATCTAAGTGATGCATATGAGCTGGTTACATCCCAGGGGTGTATGGAAAATCGTGAATATCCGAGTGATATGAAGTTAATTAAATGAGAATTAAACAAACCTGAAATACTATGTTTAGCACAATCACACGGTGAATAATTATATGAAGTTGCACATTTGATTTAAGGTTTGGTGAATACCCCATTGACACGGCGGTATACCCGTGACTGACTCGGCAGGATATCCGTGACTGATATGGCGACCAATCCGTACGCCAGTATGACATCCCAGGGATGTATGTGAGCTTTATGCTCCGTCGCCTATGAGGAAGGGACCTGATTAGTATTACATGAATGAAAAGAATAGTCTAATTGGATGACGATGGATGGTATTCCATCGGGGCTCGAGGCTATAGTGCATTGAGGATTATTCAAGTTATTGATTTAAGTTTTGAGGTCGATCTTTATCTTTTGTGAGCAAGTTGAAAACAAGTAAACACATGTAGAGTAACAGATGCATTCAGTTCATGCTTACAGTAACTCAAACTATTTTTCTAGCTATTTTTATTGATAAATCATGTTTCTAATGTCATGGAATATATGTGAGTAAAATAGATTTATATGTTCCCTCTATTATTTTCCTATCGAGCTATGATGTAGCTCACTCTTTAGACTATACGTCGCAGGTCCAGTGTTAGCTGTTGCTGCTACTGCTTCGAGAGACGTTGATCTGAAGGATTCAGATTACGTGCTTGGGGAGGAGTCAGAGCCCCCTCCTGAAGATTTCTTCTAGAGGACCCCTGCATACTTTGATAGATTTTGTGAGAGAAATTGTACGGCTTGATATGTCCAGCCCATTTTTGAGAAAATGTAATATAAAAATGAGACATTCTTTTGGCGAACCATCCAAGGTGACTGCTGAGTCGTCACTGATGGTTCGGGTTGGTTCTCTTGCTCATGTAAAGGTATGAGATCAGAACCACCTTTTTGAGTTATATGTTTTGACTTATATTGTGGAACTGGAGATTTAGTTAAGTATTGGTTCTTATATAATTGAATTGTTATACTGTTGCTTGGGCATACCAATTGTTCCGTGCAGGTTTATGGGGCACGAGCTCGAGGGTCGTGCCGATGGTACGAGTTTCGGGATGCCAAAATCTGGGCTATCATAGTTGGTATCAAAGAAATTTCTTTTAGAATTTTTTATAACTCTTGATTTTGTCAGAGCATAGGACCTTCTGCTAATAAAATTGTGGTTTCATGTGCAGAGCGTTATGTCTTCTAGAGGAAGAGGTCGGCCCAGGGGCGACCACGAAAGAAACTTGAGGAGCAGAGACGGTTTTATCTCGGCTTCGAATAAAGTACCGTTGGGGAATAGTGAAGCCCCAGGAGGCATCAATAAGGGGAATCGAGACCAAGAAGAGAATCAAAATAGAAATCGTCAGGATAGGGATCAGTGAGAACATGAAAGGGTAAGAGAAAGAAACGAAGAGAGAGAAGAGCATCAGAGGATGATGCACACCATGGAAACCATGGCAAACGCTATGACTCAGCAAGCGGCGTCCTTGGCAGCTCATAATGCTAATGACTAGCATCAGCCACCTACACCTCCAGTAGGTACTACACAGGCATTGCCCTCTGCGTTCACAGAGTTTAAGAGGATGCGTCCTCTAAGTTTTTCAGGGCAAGCAGGGCCAATGGATACAGAGAATTGGTTGAGTGAGATGGAGAAAGTATTCAGTGTGCTTACATGCACTAAAGATGAAAGTGTCTGTTGGGCAACATATATGTTAGATGGGGAGGCAGGCCCATGGTGGAAGTCCGTGTCTAGGACTAGGGCTCAGGAAACCCCAGGATTGCCATGGACATGGGAGGAATTTGTGGGTGAATTTAACAAATAATACTTCCCTGAAGTAGTACGCAATCAAATGGAAGCTAAATTTCTTCAGCTCGAGCAGGGAAGGATGTCGATGAGGGAATATGGAGTAGAGTTCATGAGGCTTACTTGTTTTGCTCCTAACTTTATAGTTACGAACTTGATGAAAGCCAAGAGACTACAACGCGGCTTGAGGCCAGACATCAGGGGAAAGGTAGCAGCCTTTAAATTGAAAAGCTATGGAGAGGTAATGAGTAAGACCTTAGTGATAGAAGAAGATAATGAAGATCGATACTGAAGGAGAGACCAGCAAGGGAGAGGAAGGACGAAGCAAAGTAAAGTGGGAAACTATGAGCCAATGAACAAAAAGTTGCGATTCGTAGCACCCATGCAGAGAAAGTAGTTTCAAACCGGTTATATCAGACCGGCACAACAAAAAAATTATCCGAGATTACAGGTGCTTGTGTCAGGGAGGTCGATCAGATATGAGAACCCTGCTACCACCACCGGAGTATCAGTTTCCCAGGGTTTCTCACGAGCAGCATCTTTTACACCAAATGGGACTTGTGCCAAGTGTGGCAAGTCTCATAAAATAGCGGATTGTAGAAGGGGTACTCGGGGTTACTACAAGTGTGGAAAGATGGGCCACATGATTCGAGATTAACCTGAGATGAATAAAGAGAGAACAGATTCTGCTTCCATGCCAAGACCGATATAAACAAGGAAGCTGGTCGTACAAGGAAGAGCATATGAGGTTACAGCCCAGGAGGCATAGAATACCAACGACGTTATCCAAGGTGAGATTTTCTTTTAAAAATTAAGAATTTCAATTTCTTAAAGTTTTAGATAGAGAAGGTGCATCCATGTAGGGAGTAGAATAGACTCATTCCTGTATATAATTTTTATGTATAAGTATGTTATATACATATGTATGATATGGGTACCTTATAATTGTACGGAAAGGGAAGTGACGTAGCTTATGAAGCTAGAGTGTTGATAGATCCGGCGTCTACCCATTCATTTATTACTCCTCGATTTGCAAAGAAGATGAAGGTTAACTCAGAGACGTTGGATTTTGTCTTAGCGGTCTCTATTCCGACTGGAGAATCGATCGATACGGGCATGGTGTGTAAATCGGTGATAGTAACCATCAGAGATGGGGATGTATATGAAATGGCAACGAATTTAATTCTGTTAAATATGCAAGGATTCAACGTGATCCTTGGTATGGATTGGTTGTCAGCTCATTGTGCAACCGTAGATTGTAAGAACAAAGTCATCATCTTCAGACCTAATACGAGGAGATCGTTTGGATTTCGAGTAATGAGATCGACGTTTATGCCACTTGTGTCTGCAGTCAGGGCCGAGCGCTTAATCAGAAAGGGGTGCAGTGGTTACTTGGCATTTGTAAAGGAAGATAAGGAAGGGAAGAACATTATTTCAGAGATCGCAGTTGCGCGTGAATTTGAGGATGTATTTACGGAGGAATTGCCAGGATTACCCCCTGATAGAGAGGTGGAATTCGCTATCGACTTAGCACCTGGAATAGAGCCTATTTCCAAAGCACCATATCGAATGGCTCCTGTTGATTTGAGAGAGTTGAAAGAGCAGTTGCAAGAGCTCATGGACAAGGAGTTCATAAGACCTAGCTTGTCTCCTTGGAGAGCACCGGTCTTGTTTGTAAAGAAGAAAGATGGGTCGATGCGACTGTGTATTGACTATCGTCAGCTAAACAAGCTAACTATCAAAAATTGATATCCCTTGCCTAGGATTGATGATTTATTTGATCAGCTACAAGGAGCGAGGTATTTTTCTAAGATCAATCTGAGATCTAGATACCATCAGCTGAGAGTCAAGGTAGAGGACATTCAGATACAATATTCAGGACACAGTACAGACACTATGAATTCTTAGTAATGCCGTTTGGTTTGATGAATGCACCGACGTCGTTTATGGACTTGATGAATCGGGTGTGTGAAGCACACTTGGACACTTGCGTCGTAGTATTCGTCGATGACATCCTGATGTATTTCAAGTCAAAGAAGGAGCATGAAGAATATTTGAGAGTTGCTCTATAAACTCTACGTGAACACCAACTGTACGCCAAACTTAGTAAGTGTGAGTTTTGGTTGGAGAAAGTTAGATTTTTGGGACATGTTGTCTCAAAGGATGGTGTCACAGTAGATCTGGATAAGATCGAAGTAGTGCTAAAATGGGAACAACCAAAGACGATAACAGACGTCCATAGTTTCCTTGGTCTAGCTGGCTACTATCAATGTTTTGTGGAGGGATTTTCCAAAATATCGGGACCACTTACGAGACTCACAAGAAAAGATGCGAGATTTGAGTGGAGTGAAGCATGCGAAAAGAGTTTTTAAGAACTCAAGAAGAGATTCACTTCAGCTCCGGTGCTAGCAATTCCTTCAGGCAGTGGATGGTTTGCGATAAATAGTGAAGCTTCACATAATGGTTTGGGCTGCGTGCTCAACCAACACAAGAAAGTGATTGTTTACGGGTCAAGGCAGCTAAAAGATCGCGAGAAGAACTACCCAACACATGACCTGGAACTAGTAGCGATCATATTTGTGTTGAAAATTTAGAGACATTATTTGTACGGTGAGACCTTTGAGATCTTCATCGACCATAAGAGCCTTAGGTACCTGCTTACACAGAAGGAATTAAATATGAGGCAGCACAGATGGATGAAGTTTCTCAAGGACTATAATTGCTCCATATAATATCACTCAGGCAAAGCTAATGTCGTAGCAGATGCCTTGAGTTATAAGGGTGCTCAGTTAGCTAATCTGATCATGGGGATGCACAGATGGAAGTTGTTTAAAGATCTTTCATTATATGATACAAATATCGAGGTGCAAGCTGTAGGGGTTTTCTTGGCCAACATCACAGTGAGATCGATGATCTTTGAGCATATTCACGAACTACAGATGAAAGACCCGGAGTTAACTAAAATCCGACAAGATGTAATTGAGGGCACCAAACCAGAAATCTCAGTGAAAGAAGATGGTTCCTTACTATTCAAGGGATGCCTTTGTATTCCAATTGATGCCGATCTGTGACAAACTATTTTCGATGAGGCTCACAAATTGAAATATGCAATCCACCCCGATAGCAACAAAATGTATCAGGACTTGAGAAAGAGTTACTGGTGGAGAGGTCTGCAGCAAGATGTAGCCAAGTACATGCCAAGGTGTTTGACATGTCAGTAGGTGAAAGTGGACCACAGACATCCTACTGGATTGTTGTAGCCTCTACCCATACCAGAGTGGAAATGGGAATCAATCTCTATGAATTTTATTATAGGGTTACCGCTAACAGCAAAGTGATACAACGCCATTTGGGTAGTCATGGATCGACTGACCAAGTCAGCTCACTTTTTACCCTACAACACGATGTACACAATAGGATGACTCGCGGAGTTGTATATGAAGGAGATAGTACGGTTGCACAAAATTCCTAGCAGCGTCGTCTCTAATCGTGACCCGTTATATACTTCAAAAATTTGGAAGAAGTTTCAAAAAGGCATGGGTACGCGATTGGACTTTAGTTCAGCATTCCATCCGCAGACCGATAGGCAAACAGAGAGGGTAAATCAGGTGATAGAAGACATGCTCATAGCGTGTATGCTTAAATTACAAGGATCATGGGATCAACACCTACTGTTGATCGAATTTGCATACAACAATAGCTTCCAAGCGAGCATTGGAATGACACCTTATGAAGCTCTCTATGGAAGGCGATGTAGATCGCCTATCAATTGGGAAGAGACTAGTGAAAAGTTTATTTTAGGGCCGGAGTTATTTGAAGATAACACCATCATTGTTCATATGATTAGAGAGAGACTTAAATCGGCTCAGAGTAGATAGAAGAGCTATGCCAATATCAAAAGAACGAGCATGGACTATGCCGTTGGCGAGCATGTATTTGTGAAGGTATTGTCCATGAAAGGCGTCATGAGATTTGGGAAGAGGGGAATGACCATGATAGAAGAAGAGACTCAAATATTGGATAGAAAAGAATAAGTTTTGCGCACAAAGGTGATTCCTTTAGTACTTGTCAGGTGGAAGAATCATCCGGCCGAAAAAGCTACTTGGGAATGCGAGGCAGATGTGAGGGAGCAGTATCCGAACTTGTTTGAGGAGAGCTGAGAGCATACTTGTATCATTGCATGTACTTTTTGTAAACTTGACATGTCCATGTAAGCGAAAGTCCTCATGTATACATTGACGCTATCAAGATATTATATATAAAATCATCTTTTATGGAGTCTGGCATGGTCATCAAGAACGAGTATATAGCGTGAAATAAGTGAATGCCACACCTTGATTATAGGTTTGTCGTGTAGTACTATGTAGCAAGAAGGAAAAGAAAGCTCAGTGAGTGGCTCGCCTAAAAGCCATAGGGAACTTGAAAAAAAAAAAAAAAAGAAGTTAATGAAAAAAAAAATAATAATAATAATAAGGAATAAATTTTTTTGTAGGTTTTGTCAAAACTGATTAATCGATTTTGATTTTTGATTATTTGAAAATTGTTCGATTGAACAACTGGCACACACCAGCGAGCTATGGAACCTGGAAAAATTTTGGAGGTAAATTTCGACTAATCAAATTAAATTCGATTAATCGATTTTGAAAATTGATTAATTGATTTATGAAATCGATTCATCGATTTCGGGCGGCTAGGCTTGAAGTAAAAACCGATTAATCAATTTTAAAAATCGATTAATTAATTTGTCCCTATAAGTGGCAGTTTTGGGGAATTCTCTCTCCATTCGAAATTCAAATTGTTTTTTTTTGTTGGTTGGAGCATTTTTCTTCTTCCTTGGTTGACGGCACCTGCGTGGATTTGAGGGCCTTGGGGATCGAAATCAAATCAAGAATCCTAGCCATCGGACCATTATGCGCGGTAAGCTCTAATTATCACCAAAATTCCTAACATTGGAGCATTTTAAAACCTAGGTTGCCATTTTTGTTTTACAAACCCCAAGAATGCCGCTTAAGACTCGACAAGCTTCGAAGCAAGCGGCTTCTAAGTTACCTATGCGGCATAAGAATGCCGCGCCACCACCATCTTCACCTTCATCATCATCATCATCATATTCAACGGGCGCGTCATCACGCGAATCGTCACTGCCACCACCTCAGCCCGGCCATTTACCCCATCCAAATGAATGGTGGGCTGCAAAAGACTTTGAATATGAATACATCATAGACCAAGATCTCTTTGAGGACCCGAAGGTTGAGGGCGAGACAAAATGGGCCCGAAAATACCTCGTCGATGCGGGCCTTGATAACCTTTTGAAATCATTGCATGACTATTATTATCCTAGGTTAATTAGGTTGTTTTATCAAAACCTAAGGGAGGGTAGGGAGACCGGCACCATTACGACCGAAATTGATGGTCGTAAGTATCTTTTTACCCTACGCCACATTCATGAATCCTTAGAGTGTTTTATGGCATATGTACCCGAGACCAATCTTTTACCCCCATTCGATCAGCCCGTTGATTTTAAGGAAATTACAATTGAGATGATAATGGGAAATAAGGGATCCGAAAAGTCCATACAGAGGGTTGACTTACCCCCTCATTTGTGGATGCTTGACTCGATTATCAAATGCAACCTCTATCCCATGCGCCATGACACCGAGAGAGTGGAGTTGGTCCAACAGGCATTGTACACGGCATACCGCGGCCGTTGGTTCGACGCCACTAAATTGGTGATGGAGGGCATGATTTATATCAAGGGAAAGATGATGAAGGGACCCTTAAAACCTAAGGAGTGTATGCCATATGCTCGTCTCATTTCTAGTATGATTGAGTGCTATTCGACTGCCGTGGAGTATGTTATTCCTCTGACCGAGCCGAGGGCCACTAACCGTGTCAAACGTTACTCCATTGCTTCCTGAAGCCGAAGCTATAACCTTCTGAAGAAGGTGCTACCACAGGAGGGTCCAGCACTTGCCCAGACTGGTGATGCCCCACCATAGCAGGACCAACCAGCAGCCTATTGACCCTGTGCAGCTGGAGGAGCATCCTCTAGCACCACCTCCTGCTCCTACACAGTCCGCTCCTACTACTCCTATGCGGTCTCACAGGAGACGGGCATCTCAGGCCCCACCACTAGGTACTATCGATGACATTCTCGCCCTCATGGTGGAGAACAACCGCCAGATGCTAATGCACCACATGCGTATGGAGGAGATCAACACCCGGATGGACCACCGACTGAATTTTCATGAGGCGCTGCTCTACTAAACCATGCAGTTTATATATCCCAGCGATTACTATTAGTGTATAGCAGCAGCGTGGACATGGGCTCCTGATGCCTTGGGTTCAGGTACACGTAAGCATGATGAGGAGGATCGGCCAGGGGATAGGACTGCATGACTGTTAGTTTTTTATGTTTCTTTTTGAGTTGTATTTGTTTATGGGTTGTAATTATTTTGTGCATTTTGGAGAATATTTTGGAAAAAGTAAACGGTTGGGGAGCTGGACATGTATTTTTGGGGAAGTTTACTCGATGTATCAAATGTTATGGAATGGTTGCTATGTTTCTTTTGAGTTAATACGATTTCAATCTTTGTTTATCTGCAATTCTATTTACTATTAATATATGCAAATGTGGTTGAGTTTCATGCAGGATGTGCTGTGATTGAGGTTGTATAAATTGTCATGTGCTTATGTGTATGGGTCTTCCATGAAGGGAAGCCTCTGGATACATTTTCAAGGACGGAAATTTCCAGGGTGGAGAGAATATAACATCCTTAAAAATTTGAGTTTTGAATAGTATCCTCGAGATACGTGCCGACTGGTCATAAGTTGGAACAAGAGAAAGTCAACTTAATAATTTAGCTAGACTATACTTGAGGTGGAGAGTACACCTGGGTGTGTGGTGTGGATCTTTTGATAAGGTCATATACACTTGTTATGGGTGTATGTGTTTTGCACCAAAAACATGAAATGTGTTAAATAGCTTAAAGGAAAAAGATAAGTTAATTCTCTTAAATTTTGGTGGTTAGGGATTTATGAAGAGAGAGAGAGAGAGAGAGAGTTTAGAGGAAAAGAGAGAGTAAATGCTAAAGGATTTTGTGTGGATTTCGAATTGAAGACGTGCTTGAGCATTAATTCCGGAGGCAATGTGTATGAGTTCGTGGAATTAAAGCTAAGAGCCCTAGTTTTTGGAGCCAAGCCCTTAAATCCTTTATACTTGGAATTGAGGTAAGATCTTTGTAAATTATGATGTGAGTAATTTAGTGATTATATTATTGAGCTATTGAAGAATTAAAGAAATAGAAAAAGGAAAATTTTGAGCGAGAGTAAAGCTAGAAGAAATGCCTGAAGAGGGTTGAGTTTCTGTCAAAATCGATTAATTTAATTTTTGACAGAAAGGAAATCTGGGCATTGATGTCCGAAACCGATTAATCAGAATGAATTCAATTAATCAATTTTTTATTTTCGATTAATCGATTAGAAATCGATTAATCGTCTGGGTGCTCCTAGTGGCTGGAAAATGAGGAGTCTGGGAAAACCGATTAATCGATTTTGGGATCGATTAATCGATTTTAGAAATTTGATTAATCGATATGGGGATCGATTAATCGATTTTGACAGTTTCTGAGTGAGTTTTTTTTTGGACCTTGGAGTTCTGGGAAGTCTTTGTACCTTCTTTTACGCATTGTTCTTGATGTTTTACTTATGATATGATATAATTTAGGTTGAACACTTGAATACGAGCATGGGAAGCCACTATGGACCTTGACGCTTGGGAATTCAAAAACGTAAGGTAGGGAATACCTTGAACATGTACTTTAATTACAATAGTATGTATGTAGTGATATGAAAATGAATAGTTATGCGTTGAGAGCATAGAGATGCGCATGTTTTTCTTGAAAAGTAGTTGAACATGTGAAATTAAAGTATATGTGTGTATGTGTGTGTGAACATTAAGTAAGGAAATAAGTATGCTATGAGTATGTGACATCCCATGGGGGGTGTGAATGTTATAAGGGCATCTAAGTGATGCATATGAGCTGGTTACATCCCAGTGATATATGGAAAATCGTGAGCATCCGAGTGGTGTGAAGTTAATTAAATGAGAATTGAACGCACCTGAAATACTATGTCTAGCACAATCACACACTAAATAACTATATGTAGTTGCACATTTGATTTAAGGTTTGGTGAATACCCCACCGACACGGCGGTATACTCGTGACTGACATAGTATGACATCCTAGGAATGGTATGGCAGCCAATTCGTAAGCCAGTATGACATCCTAGGAATGTATGTGAGCTTTATGCCCTGTCTCCTATGAGGAAGGGACCTGGGTAGTATTACATGAATGAAAAGAATAGTCTGATTGGACGATGATGGTGGGTATTCCATCGGGGCTCGAGGCTATAGTGCATTGAGGATTATTTAAGTTATTGATTTAAGTTTTGAGGCTGATTTTTGATTTTTGTGAACAAGTTGAAAATAAGTAAACACATGTAGAATAACAGATGCATTCAGTTGATGCTTACAGTAACTCAAACTATTTTTTCCAGCTATTTTTATTAATAAATCATATTTCTAATGTCATGGAATATATGTGAGTAAAATAGATTTATATGTTCACTCTGTTGTTTCCCTATTGAGCTATGATGTAGCTCACTCTTTAGGCTATACGTCGCAGGTCCAGTGTTAGCTGCTGCTGCTGCTTCGGGAGACGTTGATTTGGAGGATTCGGATTACGTGCCTGGGGAGGAGTCAGAGCCCCCTCCTGAGGATTTCTTCTAGAGGACCCCTGCGTACTTTAATAGATTTTGTGAGAGATATTGTATGGCTTGGTATGTCCAGCCCTTTTTTGAGAAAATGTAATATAAAAACGAGACATTCTTTTGGCGAACCATTCATGGTGACTGCTGAGTTGTCATTGATGGTTCGGGTTGGTTCTCTTGCTCATGCAGTGGCATGAGATTAGAACCACCTTTTTGAGTTACGTGTTCTGACTTATATTATAGAACTGAAGATTTAGTTCAGTATTTGTTCTTATGTAATTGAATTGCTCTACTGTTGCTTGGGCATACCAAATGTTCCGTGCAGATTTATGGGGCATGAGTTTCGAGGTGCCGAAATCTGGGTAGTCACATCTAACGTCCCTTCAATCGTCTCTGCCGAATTGCAAATAACTATTGACATATACCAAGCCAGAACCAATCAGTGTAAGGTTCCATCATTTCTAATACTCACGGAAGTAATTTGAAAACACATTATAACTGACATGTGCCATTACCATTAACAAGGTTTAAATTATTCCTCAAAGGACATCATTACTATGCAGTTCAAACCAATAACTATCCACATAAAGCATTAACCCAAGGGTGCATCTTTATTAGAACAAAATCCTCACCATTGTCTAAGAACCTTATCCATCAATCTAAAATATGCCATTTTCATAAGAGCAAAATTTAACCATTAACTATCAAGGTTAATCATAAATCAAATATATCATCAGGACACAATTTCTTTTTTAATCCGTTCAACAAGGAAGGTTAACCATTGTTTACAATATTCTAGCAATATAACCAAAAAATTATACGATTCCCCAACAAGAATTAACTATTGTTCAAAGCGTCCATCATCAGGATCAAAATTAAACTATTTATTATCCGATGTGGTCATTGGGATTGGAGTTAGAGTTCCAACCGAATTGTAGTCCAAATATGTGTGAATTAAGGTTTAGAGCCCTATCACATTGCTTCCTAGCTCTCATGCCTATGCAAGGCGATGTGTATGTATCAGCTCATCGGCCACTTGCTTTGATGCACCCGCCTAACACACACATAGTGGAATGTCTGTGGTATGTGAGACTCAGGTTGTTGTAGTAAGTGAGGGTGAAGGCAGTCCTAGGATTGTTTCGCTGTGGTTTACATGTAGCTAATACTTCAATTTCATATCCTTTTCAATCATCAGGCCCAATGCTTAAGTGAGTGAATTTCTCTTAACTATTTGTAATACCAGATGTGATTCTCCTATCTTAACCAAAAGAGTCGTCTTGAATTCTTCAATCCGAAAATCGCTTTCCTTAATCAGAAATCAGTTGAATTCGCATTTTTAGTTCCTTTGAAATAGTCAAACTTAATGAATCGAAATGGATTGATGCCTCATCAAATCATTTTAAAGCCAAAATTCAGTTATGATGGTCTCATCCAACCATGATTGGCATCCGATAAGCAGTTCATGGATCAAGTGTTCAAAATTTTATGTATGTAGAAACCAAAACTGAGGTCTCCTTCCCTCGAAGTTCTCAGTGCATTATTTCTTGTGATTCGTCCCTTTTCCATGGGTGATATCGAGATTCGGTCTCTTCATCACCAAAATTATTTGTCACGCTTAGTCCAACTTTAATCATCCATAACATTCGATAATTTTTCTCCTTAGTTAATTCAGGTTTACCCAAAACTGATTGCCCTTAAGTATTCGATCATTCTAGTGGCTAATCTCCCGGAATTAGTAGATTTCCTACTAGTAGGGTGTCATCCTGTGGTTTAAAATACTTAACCCTTGAAAATAAATCTCTCGTAGTCTACTATTTCATCGAAGCATTGATAATTCTCCTAAGCATCGATGACTCTTAAGATTCTAATGCAAGGATTCGCCCTTATTGTTTCTCATTGACATTGAAACCTTACCTTGAAACCTTGCAATCTAAGATAAATTCAAAGATAATCATATACCTCACAATCATAAATCGTTTTAACTAAGCCATTCTTATGGACGTCTACTTTTCATTTTTAATAACTCCGACTCTATCGTCTAAGTGTCCTCAATCGGGATGATAACTTATCAGTAAACTGTGTCTGTGTTCAGTGTCTATTAAGGCACCTAGCTTATATTGACAGATATCGCTACCTAAGTACATGTGAAAGGTACCTAAACTTCATGTATGTGAACTAATTCGGTGTGCATATGGCGATGTTGCGATATTCCTAAAATGTAAAAATCAAAACAAACTCCAAGGATATTTATCAACTGGCAATAAGTAACATTCGATAACCAGTAATAAAATTATACCTTGGATGTCTCTATTTGATGTGTGGGTATCTTGTGCCTAGATGGTATGATTACGATCCTGAATGGTAGGTTGAGAGGGATCTTGAGTCGATGCAGACACCGTCTTTTCCATTTTCGCTTCGGGACAATCTTTTACTCGATGTCCTAATAGGCCACATTTGAAGCAGGCCCCAGAAGCACGTCTACACTCCTTCGTCTTATGCGGCTTCCCACACCTTGCGCACAATGCTATCAGAATGGATGAAGAGGGGCATGAAATTTGTGGAACTCCGGACGCTCCTGTTATAGTAGGGTTCGAGGGAAAGAACGACCCTGAAGGTGTAGATATAGTCGGTTTTGGATAGACACCTTGAGAAGGTTGTTGAGAGGTGGGTGTCGTCTTCTTCCTTTTTGTCGTAGGGAAGTCTTTTATCAGATGGCCTAGCCTGCCACATTTGAAGCACTCACCTGTGGCCCGCCTACATTTCTCTGTGTCGTGCTGCTTTTCACACCGTGAGCATGACTCAATGAGTGCGAGCGAAGAAGTGCGCGTAGTGGGCTACACTATCGCTGCAAGATACTTGGTCTACTGGGCCATCGTTCTGACCATTGTCTCAAATAATCGCCTAGTTCATTCATGATCATTCTCCTCGGTGTGCGCGGACCTAGCTCTTTTACGAGGTGCCATGTTGATCTATCAAAATGAAATAAAGGTTCCAATTAACAATGATCGTGATCATCATGGCCCCATGTCTTGACAAAATCTAACATCCTAACTCGGATCCTAAAGACATACTTCGATCACGATTGAACAAGTATTTCAGTCAAACGTGATCATAAAGATCCACAACCTATGCTCCAAATAGAACCTACTGCCATAGCTTTGAGTCCCAAGAAGACCTAGAGCCTAAGCTCTAATAATAACCATGACAACCTGATTTTCCTGACACATTTGTTTTTCTTTAACAACATGGATACTCGAGAAAATCGGACCGTCGGATCGTACAGATCACGATCCGAATACAAAATATTTGATACATCCACACAATGCAGAATTCAAAGTAATTAATACATATGGTAGGAATAGAAGATTCTATCTTTATACAAAATATAGGCTAACAATTTAAAACCACCGGTGATGGCTGACCATCACCTAAACAGTGGTACCCCTAAAAGGATGTACATAAAAAATCTAATTTTATCAGTCTACAAGATGATTGGACGTACCAAGTCCAAACCTCAAAATCCACAACTATATCAAGATCAAATCCACCGGTCTATAGTAGAAGATTCGCCTCAAGCTTCGAATCTCACTCAAGATCTGCACCTGTGACGTATAGTCAAGGGGTGAGCTATAGTCCAAGCTCAGTAGCAGAACTCAAGAACAATTACATTTTATCAGATTATGCATAGATTCAAATGACAATATTTCAAGGCAGTTTCTCATCAAAACGCATATTTAAATATAATTTTTCAAAAGCTTTCATTTTAAAACAAGGACATGCTTCAAAACTATTTTCATCTCAAAACAGTCATGTCATTTTCATATTAAGTGAAATATACAAGGACTTTCTCTCATATCAAAACAAACTTGAAAATCACGTATCTTAGGCAGAGTTTCACAAAGGTTTAAAAATAAAGTGTGATTCGGATTCAAAGATCATGTTAGATTCTCTTACATTTAAATCCGCCCTAGCGGTCCACAATTTTTTGAGTAATCCGCCCATAGCGGTCCACGATTATACGAATAATCTGCCCATAGGGGCCCACAAATGTACATATAATCCGCCCTAGCGTTCCTTCATGTGTGCATATAATTTTCCCTAGCAATCCACTTTGATTTATCCTATTTATCGTTTGGTTCACTTACATAAATTACATATTCGATTCACGGGTATCCCACCGTGCTAGTTCTATTCACGGATATCCTGCCGTGCCCGTTTGATTCACAGATTAACTGTCGTACTAGTTCGATTCATGGATATCCCGCCATGCTGGTTCGATTCACGGATTAACTGTCGTACCAGTTCGATTCGCAGATATCCTGCCATGCCAGTTCGATTCACGGATATCCCACCGTGCCAGCTCGATTCACGGATTAACTATCGTACCAGTTTGATTCACGGATATGCCGTCGTGCCGGTTTGATTCACGTGCACATTTATATCAAATCAGATTTGATGTTTCAATGCCAACCAATTCAAATTTTGTAGTTCATATTCAAGTGTAAATTCAAAGTTCAGGTGTCAACTGTAATTCAAGTTCGAAATTTGTGTTCGAATTAGGCAAATCAAAACTCATATTCATATTTCAAATATTAGATGCAAATCAGATTCTTAATAGTCAAAGCATTTCAAATATTCAATGTAACGAGATAAGTTTCCCTTTCTAAAAATCAGATTCATATACAAAGCTCAATATTCAAGTCATGTTCATATTTCAAAGTTCAGATTCATGTTTGTATCGGATTCAAATGCAAATATCAAGGCTCTAATTTCAGATTCCTAGTTCAAATTTCATATTCAACGCTCATATTCGGAGTCCATTTTTAAATTCCAAACTTCAAAGATTCAAAGTCCATTTTTAAAACAAATCATAGCTGATCAGACACCCATCCTACAAGTCTATGAATTCAAGACACAAATGCAATTGGTTAATGAAGTTCCCCTACCTCAATTCCGACGTCAAATGAAAACAATACGAGGATCCTATCGACGGCCTCTTGTGTACAACCTAGATCAAAGAAGTTCATAAACCACGTGTTAATGTCTAAGGGATCAAATAAGCCAAGGTTCCTCGAGCTTTGTCAAGGAAAAATTTTAAATAGGCGGGGTGGACAAGTTCTTGCAAATTTTGGGGATCATGTAGAACTCATCACATATGCCTCCCAATTTTGACCTTTTCCAACACAATAAGAATCGCTCCAATCGGAGTTCAGGGTCAAAAGTTATGACCAAAATACCGATCCAGTGTGGGCACCTCGATCTAACTCGAGAGCTAGGTTCGAGTGCTCAGTGGCTCTGTCTTTATACAACCCAGCTCGAGGCTTTTCGAGCCAAAATAAGCCTATATTCAAAGGTTGGCGACTTAGTGGAACCCATGAGCTGGGTTCAAGTGAGCTCGGGCTCACTTTCCTTAAATTCAAAAATTTTGAATTTGTTCTTCTTCCCTGGCTAGAACTCCCTAATATTCTTGCATATGATTACTAATCACTCGAAAATTGTAACAGATGTCTTATTTGAAACCTACATGCTGTAGTAGGTCTATGAATTGTGGGCCACACACGGGACACAAATGAAAGTTGAACGGTGCATATATCAAACATGTCGTTAGATTTCTAGATATGGTGTAGCAGCTTGATATGGAATCAAATAGCTGAAGTAGAAGCCAAGGAATAAATGCCTTACAATTGCTCTTATATACCCCAGTTATAACATATTCAGGTGTAAGAGGTTTACACCTATGCAAACCTTGGTTGGCCTTATATGTAGGTACACAACATTTAACCCATGCGTACACCATCAGGGATGCTAGCCTTTCTTCACTAACAAGTACATGTCATAAATATGTGAACTTTGTATTAAGAATAACCTTAGTATTGGCTTATTTGCCTATACAGTGAAAGGGTGTACTAGAATTATAAATAATTGCTACCTGATTTATCATTTAGGGAGATACATTTATGAGGCAAATAGTGGCTTTGTATAAAAGCCTAGCCTGATTTCGCTCATAAGCTGCTTTGCACTTCGTTTACCTACACGATATGATGAGTCATTCTGCATCTCCATGCACGCAAGGTCAACACCAACCGTTATAAAAAGTTTTCTTTTCTTCCTTTGTTTCGATTACAAACCGTAGGAGAAGATAACCAAATCTAGCCGGCCATTATAGTCTTTCTGTTAACTTTTAACACAAAAATTTCTTTCAGTAATTTTGTGGAGATAAAAAACAGAGTGTGATCTCAACAACTTCCTCTTAGTTCTGTTCTATCGATGAGCTCTGCAAGTACAAGCTCTTGCACGATCGACAAAGACATCGCATCATCGTAACCGCAAATCCACTAAAAAGGTACACTAAATGATCACAGTATTATATCGGGATTTTTGCGATACTCGATCTATGGTGTCCAGCGCCCACGATCGCGTCGATAGCATAGCAGCGAACACTACGTGTTGTTTGTTGTTGAAGCAAAGTGAATACGATGTATAAATATATATCTACCTCGATAAGTATAATCTTTAGAAAGAAAGATAGAGTTATATATATAAAATATCTATATGTATATAATATGTACAGATATATATAAACGCAACAAACCACAAAGGCACCAACACAGAGAAGCCATGCAGAAACCACAGCAAGCCAAGAGATTAAGCTTGCCGCGATAACTTTATAAGGTTGTCGCGGCAAGATGCTCAGCTGATGAGCTTGCCGTGGCAACCCCCATGGCTTGCCGCGGCAACCTATATGGGCAGTTGTTTTTGGCTATGGTCTTTGCACCTGACCTTGGGTCCAGTAATAGCCCATATGACCTTGGATCTCAGGTGACCCATTACCTTGATAATTACACTATTAAAATCCATCAAATCTTTGAATAATAGGTGCCACTTGGTGCACTCCGGATCCTCCCTGATAAATTGAATAGGCATAGGATATATTATGCCCAATTCCATGCTAAATTAAAGAAGATAGATAGATATATATTATATCTATATATAGATTACATATCTAAGCAAAACCCCAAAGGCACCACGACATGTTGGTATTCCAGCTTGCCGAGGCAAGTTTATGAGCTTGCCTAGGCAAGGTTGTGAGCTTGCCTAGGCAAGGTTGTGAACTGGCTGAGGCAGGGTGCTTGCCGAGGCAAGCCTATGCTTTGACCACTGTTTAGTATTTCGATCATAACTTTTGACCCCAAACTCCGATGGGCATGATTCTTAATACGTTGGAAAGGGAACAACGAGCCCTATATCTTTCATGAATTAATAAATTCATGAATCTAATGTTTCAAGGGTTAAAATATCATGACAAGTTGAGGCAAGCTGAGAGACTTGCCTTGGCAAGAGGCAACCTTGTGTCTGAGGCAATTTGAAGCCATATCAGTCATGGGTTTGTAGTGACCCATAAAAACATAAAACCATAGATTTATATATTAAAACGATAAACATAAATGTTAGGTATTGGTGCACATGATGAGCTCGTACCGAGGAATCTAGTTGGAGTGTGTGCATGCCTATGTACCAAGTAGCGTGTGAGATAAGGTAGGGAGTTAACCTCGCTGACCTGTATTTTATTTTTCATTTCTCCTCTGAGTAGCATGTTAAATTACTAATAGTTGTATAATATAGTAAGTGTTAAAAGTAAAAGTCTATATATAATTGATCATGATCATGTTAGTTTGATGCCTCCATATATTCATAATCATTTCCATTCGATACATGATCAGTAAGGATTAAGTCATATACCTGGTTGATCTGAGTATAACTAATAAGTAAAAGATGAATATGATTGCATAGTGTATGGATATGAATGTCAAATCAAAATTGATGTATATGCTTAGGATCATGATAACATTAGTGTACTGGATACCTACATAGGTGCATGTCGGGATAAATGATAATGATTGACATATATATTCGGTGTGGCGCTGTATGACAAGAATTAGTTTTGATATAAATCATGACGCTCAGTTTATTTGTGATCCTACCTTGATGGGCTACCTTGATCTGTCTATGATGTGTGTGCGTTGACTGATCGCGATTAACATGAATGACGGGTCTAAGGAGACCCAGTACCCTTATTTTGATACTAAATTCTTGCATGCATATATAAGTGCAACGTGGTGCACTTGATCGTTTATGCAATGGTCTTGTATACATGAAGGCACATATAAGCGGATTGTCGTAAGCGTGTATGCAGGTAGGGAGTGTCCATTGTTCATTCATAGAATATTCAATTGTTCATTTATATTTTGTTTTCTTATTCATGTCTGATTTGCATGCTAGTCTATATATATGACTAATGTTAGTTTTGATGGATGATCCCATATGCTTATTTGAGTTCAAGTTCAATGAATGGTTAGGAATGAAAAAGCTAAATTCAGTTCGATGTATAGTAGTGCATGATGACGAGAAAATCAGTTTAGATGTTTACTTTTGTATCATTATTCATGATGCTTGATGTATAGTATACTGATGATACGATAATTAGGACTTTTATTTAACTATGCTCATGTCAATATTGCCAATGATAGAGTCAGTTAAAATGACGGTTTTTGAATGACTCAACTCATGATGGTTTTAATGAATAAACATGCTAGTTTAATTTTGATAAAGGGATAGGTATAATGATGCTAGCTCAGTTTGATATATGACTATAAATGATGACACTAATTTTCAGCTTTTGTCTGAATGTGCAAGTTTCCATTATACTAGTCTGTTTGATATGTGCTATCTGTTCATTATGTTCTCGCATACATGATACCATGCATTGCTCATGTCCTGTTATCCTTAATGTCATGTACAAGTCTTTATTCTCGTCTTGAAACAAGTGATCCCGCTAACTCAGGAGCTTGATATCTCGTCTAAGTGATCCCGCTAACTCGGGAGCTTGATATCTCGTCCAAGTGATCCCGCTAACTCGGAAGCTTGATATCTCATCCAAGTGATCCTGCTAACTCGGGAGCTTGATTTTCTCCGTCCAAGTGATCCCGCTAACTCAGGAGCTTGACAAGTGATCCCGCTAACTCGAGAGCTTGATTTTCTTATTTCTTGAATATGTCTTATTTCAGTATGATTTCTGTAATTGTCCAGCATGATTCTTTGTCAGTATGATTCCTTGTATTTATTCAGTATGAATCGGTTAGCATGATATAATATTTTCATGATTTATTGCTTGTTATACTATATGTTGTTAGAGTAAATGCTAAATGTTGTTAGAATAGATACAAGGTAAGATATAATGTGTTTAGTTTTATAATTTATGCATTTAGAAGTGAATTGAAAATCTAACATATAACTTAGCACTTTAAATTTCCTGGCTGAGCTTTGATGATAGCTCATCCTATGACTTCATGTCTTAGCAGTAGATATTGCTCATGACCCTGAGCACGAAGCTGATCCTACCTACCAGTCTGAGGAGGAGGACGAGGAGGAAGGTTCTGCTGAGGACTTCTTTCCTTGAGAGGTTTGAGAGAGAGAGAGAGAGATTTATTTTTAAACATTAAACATGTATAAACAGCAGTGTGATTTAAGATAGTTTACTACTTCATGTATAGGTTTTTATTTATATTCCTGTTTAATTTGCTGCTTTAGATAAATGAATGAATATTAGTTGTTGCCATATTTCTACGTATCAGAGTTAATTCAATTCGCTTCCGCATATGTAACACTTTGTACACGATGCCCTTGTATGACAGGATCATGTTAGGTGATCCGACGGCGCGACCTTTCCCATTTACGAGAAGGGGAAAAGTCGGGCTATCATAAAAACCAAGCCCATGACTATTCCATTTCATCCTTACAATAATCTCGCCTATGGTTATCACGCATGCAACCATTTCCGGCGATCAATGTCAAAAATATCGATCTTCGCGTTTCACACACATCCGATCGCTGAACCCTTTGCATGTGATCAAAATATCCATACATTAAGTCTCAAATTCCTAGAATTTAATGTTCTCACGATTGTGTTTGCGACACGTTCCTTCTTGCATGCAGATTCTACGATCGGTGACAAAGAGATTAGGCACGAAATCTTCGTCTCCTTCCGATGCTTCGATCACCAATCTCTACAGTGTCGTAGAGGTCAATATGGTTGCGTTCTTCTCACCGAAGCTGAATGTTGGAACAATTTCAAGTATTCGGTTTCAAGAGAGGGCTGAGAAGGAAATGAATTCATTCCTCTCTCTCTTACTCTTCCTTGTTTCAACAAAATTATGCATGGCCTTATTCGTGCATATGGGTTTTATATTTAAGGGTGGTTACTTCGGTTCGTAGCCTGTACTCATAAGAGTTGTGTATGGCTCCAAGGGTGTTGATTTTGTGTAGGGCTGCTATACAGAATTAGGTTTTGGATCTTTAAGGTCTAAAATCATGTCCTTGTAAGATCCAATTTACCCCAGATCCAATACATGATGGGTTCCTATATTTAGGTTAGTTCCAGTATACAACCGGCACAAGGATGAAAGTGTACGGGTCATTTCAAGCCTATCAACTAATGGGTTTTGATTCGGGCCTCCCAAGGCCCTTAAATGAATGGGTCTTGACTACCCAATTGGACTATTCACGGTGCACGATGCACGACTCGCCTGATTTGGATCACTAAATCGGAGTAAATGGTTTCAGAATTTTGGGGCATTACTTCGTGGTGTTTGAACTAGGTGGAATCGAACTTGGTCTAATCCCGGGTTCGAGTTGTGTGTAACGCACACACATCACGAAAGGGTTCGAGTTTTGAGTTAGTGTTCGAATTAGGAAATTGGTTCTCAGAATTTGGGCATCGGGTGCATTTACCCAATTAAGGTGGATGAGTTAAAGGCCCCATCATAGTCATCAACATCTTGACCAAAGTCAAATCGGTAAAGGCAGTCGTATCCTCGTTGAAGGTCAATGATTCAACGCTAGAAAAATTAGGGTTGCTACATTTCGTGTCATGACCCTACATACTTTTTAAGGCGTTAAAGTGAGCTTACATAACTTACAATATTTTATGTAAAACTAGGCTCTCAAAAATCGTGAACCAAAATTTTCTACTCATGTTAAAATGGCCTTTATGAAGCTTACTTTAAATTTTGAGTTCGCGATACGAAATTGTTGGTACGAGTTTTCGGGAATCCTCTCGAATTTAGGAAAATCGCTCAATGTGGTCACTTGGGATTCTGTTTAAAGGGGGTGAAGGTAAACTAACAACAAACCAACTTGCTTAGTTTGAAGGTAAGACAACAAATAGACTTGCTAGACCTTATATTAGTAACACACAAACTTACTAATATTAAATAAAGGGTAATGCAGCAAATAAACCTGCAAAACCAAAGTCAACGACAAACAGACTCACTATGACGTAAAATATAAATAGTCATGAATTAGCAACACACAAACTTGCTAATAGACCTACAAATAAGGGGGTGTTAGTGATAAACAAACTCACTAAGGTCTTGCGAAAAGAAGAATGTTAGCAATAAACAAACCTATAAATAAATATAAAATTAGTGTGATCACCAACTATAGATTTTTATTGACGCTGTAGAACGTCACTAATCACGAGGTTAGGAGATTGTGGGTCGGACTCCTATACTAAATACCGACCTGTCGATTTTAGCAGCTAGGGTTGCCTAAAGTTTAACTAATTCAAAATTTTAACCTAAAATTATAGCTAAATAAGAGAGATGGGATGAGGTGGCCCGTTATGCACGAGAGGATCGAACCCGTTCCTGTGTACCCTCCGTTGGCTCTCCTGGGCAAGTAAGTTGAAAGACTATTGTGTTTAGTTTTAAAATATGCAAGAAAAAGGGTATGTGCTTAATTAGGTCTAGGATTAAAAATTTTAGGAAGGGCTTCCTAAGGGACAGGTTTTAAGGCTAATCTTATTTTTCTTTGGGAGTTGCGAGAATTAAAGTAGAAGGACCAATCCCAACTAGAATTACTACTTAGCGAGATCTCTAGAAGAAAGTTGAAGTTCTAAACCCAACGTTTAGAGTTAAACTTTTTATAATTCAGAATATCAAAGCCAACCTCAGAAATCCCAATGAGAATAAGTGAAAGAATAATAATGTGTGTACTGAATGAAGGGGGTAGGGGCCTATTTATAGTATCAACCTAATTATATGCTAGAATTCCAACTTATAATGGTGAATTATACACCCAGACAATTGCTATAATTGAATTGTATGCTGGAGTTTCAGCGTATAATTCAGGCATCGGCTGGGGTCTCGACTCGCGGAGACAACTTGACTTACTTGAAGGTACATTCCTAGTCCAAATGGGACTAATTATACGCAGGGAAACTGACATATAATCAATTATACATTGTGGAGCCAACATTTAATTCGGAAGGGAGTTCGATTCACGGATTTTAGTTCCTAGTGCAAGGAGGACTAATTACACACTGGGAAACCAACGTCTAATCAATTATACACTAAGAATCCAACGTATAATTGGTAACTCATCTGGGTTTGGATCTGCTTGAATTAAATGCTGAGATTTCAATGTGTAATCAATTATACACTGAGATTTCAACATATATTATCAAGTTACGGAATTTTGAGAATTCTGCCAAAGTTTGAATTTATCAAAATTTTGGGCAGACAAGGTTATGAGGTGATGTGAATGCTGTTGCATATTCCCGAGAGATAAAAATGGGGTGTCTATAGATGCCCCTCTTCGACGCAGCCTTACAGAGTAGGGATACGTCGAAGAAAGTAGTCACCATGACATTTGTACTTTGCCAGAGAGATCTAGTAGAGGTGTCCTCTTGTTTCTTAGAGAGATCATATACATGAACCTGAAGAGACGACATGAAGTGTTTGGCTTTCTTATCTATTCGCGTAGGATAAAAGTGACCGAACGGAGGCCTGTTGTAGTAATTAGAAGGTTTTTCGCAGCCATGGGTGCAAGTTGTGACCAGACAGGGGGATATTTCCCCAACAAAAGTACAAGTAGTGCAAGCACAGGTGATCAACCTTCAAAACCTTATGATTTAGGCCTAAATTTTGATGTTGCTAGGCCCCGTTTGATTACTAATGTCTATCTTTAGTATGCATTTGTGTGCGACAGGTTTTGAGGAGCAAAAAGGCAAGAAAAGAGTCAAAAGAACTAAGGAATAAAGAACTAGAAACAAAAGCCCAAAACGGAGGATAAAACAGAGAACAAGGCAGGAAACTATCAATCTCGATTGGTTGAAATGCAATTTTGACCGATTGAGACCAAACATAGAAGAAATAAAAGAAGATCTGAAGAAACTGTCAAAATCTACCGATCAAGAATAGAAGTCGATCGCTGAGATTGAAGCTAAGGCTCAGAACATTAAAAGTCAATTGGTCGACAATCACTTTGACTAGTCCAGACCAAACAGAGCGATCAACAACAAGCTAGCAAAGATTATACAATCTCAACTGATCAAGATTGAAATTCGACCGATCGAGATAGTGGTTTTCTACATTTTTTTAGGCCGACAGTCCAGAATTCACAAGTCCTAGGAGTTCTTCTTTGTTAGTTCGGTTTAGAGCTTTAGGAAACTGTTGGTGCGTGCTTTTTCTGGGTTCCTTTCGGTCCCTATTGAATCAGTGGTCCAATTCTGTCCAAGTGGACTCTAGCGATGCGGCGTTTGGAATGGTAGAAGTAAAAATAAAAAAAGGGAGGTTTTCTAGGAAGATTCCTAGTTTGTTGCGATCACTAGCTACAGATATTTAACGACGCTGCAACACGTCTATGATCACGCTTTAGAGCGGGTGTGGGTTACTTTTATACTGAATCGTCCACCTATGAACGTCAGCAGTTATGACTCTTTCTTATAATTTTGATAGTCCAGTTTTCCTTTTCTTCCCTGTTATTATTGTAATTCGAATCGGTTCAAATTCCCTAATTCTATTGTGAGTCTAGTGGTGTAGGTTTATTATGGTGATTTAATCTGATATTATGATTCTATTGGGAGTCTAATTATTTAGTTTCCTAATCCTACTATAAGTCCAATTGATATCAATCTCATGATTGTACTAGGAATGCAAGCATGTTAGTTATAATAAAAACTCTAATTAAATCAAGTATGTTGATCGTACTAGAATTCTTAGTAAAGCAAGTATACTAGTCCTACTGCAAATCTAATTGAAATAGAGAACTAATTTTATTAGGACTCTAATTTAGGCGAGGAATTAATTTTATTAATTCTAATTTAAAAAAATAAACTAATTTTATCAAAAAAACTAATTAAAATAAATAAACTGATTTTCTAGAATTATAATCAAAGTAATGTATTAATTATACTAAAACTTTAGTTAATAAAAAAAAAAGAGGAATTAACTATACTGGAATCTAATCATGCAACGAATTAACTATGCTAGAATCATCTAATTAAAATAGAGGAACTGATTTTTATTAGAACTTTAATCAAAGCAATTATTTTAGGAATCTAATTAAAATAAAGCATGTAAATTAATTTTACTAAAAGTCTAAGAAATTTATGGACTTGATTTTCTAATCCTAATTAAAGCAATAAAACAATCCTAAAAAAAAAGGTTTTGGGCCCGCTATGAGAAGGAGGATTGGCCTCGTTCCCGAGTACCCTCCGTAAGCTCCCTTGGGCAAATCGAGTGGCTGAGGTTGAGAATAAATTGGATTTTGGATTATAAAATAAAATTTTTAGATTTTCGGAGTCATTTTCGGGATTATAATTAAGAATTAAATTATAAAAATAGGACCATAGAAGACTAAATTGATATTTGAGATTTTTAAAATATTAAACTAAGAAATTAAAACTAGAATTTAAAAGTTTAAGGACTGAATTCGGGTCCGAAATTAGAAAATCAGGCTGTATGATTAAGGGCTGGTTCTAAAAACTATGAACTAGAACCAGAGATTACTAATAGGACTGGAAATTAAGATTTTAGAACAAAATTAAGTCTATGGTCGGTGAATTGGGCCGTTAGATTAAGGACTGGTTCTAGAAACGAAGAACTAGAACTAGATATTAAAACTACGATCCGAAAAAAGGGTGCTATGGTCTAAGATTGAATTAATATTAATAATTAAAGCTAAGAAAATCCTAAGTCTAAGGACTAAGAACTACGGTCGGAAATAAAAAATTACCTACAGTCGAGGCTACGGAGAGAAATCCCGAAGATTCGAAGCTTGAATCTCGAAATCATGGCTAGGTCGCTCTATGGGTTCGTCCTCGGAGTTCTCTGGTTTCAAAATCCCAAAAAATTCTTTTCTCACTCGTTGTGTTTAGGTCTTTGAGCCGAAATAAAAATAATCTTTTTATGGGTTTTTCTTCAATTATGCACCTTGTTTCAGGCGTTTAACTGAATTACACACCGGTCTCCTGGTGCTTAATCGCTTTGAGTCGGTCACCGACTCAGTGAACGACCGACTAACTTGCTCAGTGAGTTTCCTAGTTCTAATCACATTAGAACTAATTGCGCGCCTGTTGGGTTTTTTGTTTTAGATGTTTGCTGCTAACAAGTCACATCAAATTGGGCGCGTCATTGCTCACACCAATGCACGTCAGGCGTTCCTTTTTCAATAGGCGTTTGTAGGTTCTTAGATTTAAATATACTCGTTGTTCGATTTCCCAGGGGAATGGCTGGTTTGGGCTGGTAATTGGGCTGGTAGTTGAAGTAAAATTTGGTGAATTATGGTAAGTGAATTATGGTAAGTGAGTCTCTTTGTTTATTATTTTTTTGGTTTCTTTCTTTTTTCTTGTTTTGGGAGTGAAAGATTTTTTATTTTGGAATAAGATTTTTGGTTTTGGAATAAGTGGTAAGAGTTTTTTTTTTTTTCTTCTATTTTTTTTAGAAGTAAAAGATTTTTTTGTTCTGGAGTAAGTAAGGGGTTTTAAAATTTTGAAAATTTAGGGAATTTAACTTAAGATCAATTCGATGGTAAATTGGTGAAAAATGTGGCTTCCGATACATCGCTAAGCAGATCCACCGATACAGGATTTGTAGACCCGACCGTTTATGTGGTTGTCAAGATGACACTTAGCATGCGAGATACTCCATCTAACCTTCTCGGCAAATACTGATGATTGTCTCTTATGGGAGGACTACAGTGATTCGCGAGTCGAGAGAGATGGGTTTTTAGGAAAACATTTTGATTTAATCATAACTAACTATATTTTAAGCAATATCGAGTAATTGAAAAGTGGGTAGTACTTACCTGCGGGTGATACTTACCTGGATTGTGCATAGCTTGTGCGGTCTGATGGTGGCGTAGTGTCGTGAGGGGACTTTGGAGATTTCTCCTCTTTTCTTCATGTTTGCTGCAACAGAGCTTGGCGATCGTCGAAGTGATGAAACGCCTTAGGGGAGTGATGTCGCGATGGAGCTTGGGGAATTTTTCTTTCTTTGGCTGTATGATGGGTAAGTCCTGGTGGGATGTGGGGATCAATTCAGGAGAGAGAGCTCTTTGCTTTAGCAATGGGACACGATCGAGCATTCCCTCTTTTTCGTCGTACGGCATGGCAGGTGTTGTCTAAGCTTTTTTTATTTTCAGGTAGTGATGTTTGTGATGGGACATTGACTGAATGTAGCTAGCGATGGGACGCTGGTAGGATACTTGTGTGATAGGTGTGTCCTATTTCTTTCTTTGGCAGATCTTGGGGTTGTGTAAGAAAATCACATTGTGGTTGTGTAGTGATTGGCTTCGTCTTTGGGCGGTGTGCCTGTGTCTTCGGGAGATTTGCTTTTGGCTTTTAGTGATGGGATATGGGGGCATGACTAATTTGTTGCGATGAGACTGGATATTAAGACGGTATCATGTGTGTGCCTTATCGTGATAGGATGTGTGTGACGGGGTTCCCCCTCTCTAGTGCGCTCGTGAGGGTGTTACGGTAAGGGATGTATGACTTGCCGTGATGGGATTAGGGGGCGACCAATTCTCCTCGTAGGGCTGCGTGAGAAGGGTAAGTGGCCGTGTCATTCCTTTTTTTAGTACCATGTGAGGCCATGCAATGGGACATGAGATTTTTGGTCAAGATGGGTTGAAAAGGTGTGAGGGTCGATTAGTTCGGGTATTGCGCGTTTGGCGCATGGCGCATAATATGATTGCATGCTTGTTTCCGGGTGTGCGATCATAGGTTCAAAAGGTTGTTTCCGCATGTCTAAATGTGCGTGTGATTGTATTACGTGCTCTCATCATGGCGTGTGATTGAGGAGTCACCAAGTCACTGTGCAGGCAACCTTTTTGTATTGTGCAGCTCATGGGAGTCACTTAATAGGTTTGCACGATCTGTAATGAGTGCGTGACTGGAGCGTCACGTCGTTGGCGCGGTCGATAGCTTATTTGCGTGCTTCGGTTAAGGCGTGTGTTTTGAATTGTACGCTATATGCGTCACGCGTGATCAAGTTAAGCGTTCATGTTCTGGCGCGTGATTGGGTTCATACTCTATATAAGTGAGGGAGCTCTCATTTGTTTCTCATTCTCTGGTTTAGTCTCGAGTTTTACCTTTTCTGGATATTTTGTGTTATAAAATTCATATTTTAGCAATATCAGGTGATCTAATCGTCCGATCGGGATGCCGTTTCTTCCTATGTTCATTATTTCATGTGATCTTCGCCCTGAGATGCTACTCGGGGATGGTATTATTCTAGGAATGAGCGGTATTGGGAATAAGGGTGCTAGTCTTCACATCGATCCCTTTTAGAGAGTAGTGAAGGTTGCGTTGAGAAGACGGAGGCGGAGGAGATGAAGATGGCGGAAGAGAAGGAGTAAAAAGTGGAGGGATGTGTTTTCCAACCAATCCTTCCTGAAGCCTCCGATTGGACGCTCCAAGTCCGGCGCTGCTTCTCACTTGGTCTCCGATTTTCGTTTTAGGATGTAAGTTAGGTTCTAGGTTTTCATTTTGGGTTGTAAGTTGAGGAGGTATGCCTTCGGTGATGTTGTATAATTTTTTTAGTTATAAATAAAGAGATGATGTTTTTTTGTCTATTGTGCTTAGTTTAACTTGTTTAATGGATTAATCATGCATATTTAATTTGTTTTACTTAGTTTAAGATTTAAGTTAGCTTAGAGTTTTAGGATTCATTCCGAATTTATTCGGGGTTGATCCCGAGGTTAATTTTCTTTATCGGGTTCTGTTTAGATAGTTTACTTGATTTTGTTTGATTTGTTGGGGGCATTTTTCTGGTCCCAAACAAGTTAGGGTCTCACTTTAGAGAGTTTTTTAGTTTAAAGTTTAAGGTACTTTGTTTTGGCCTTAGGTTTGATTCAAATTGAGTTTTGGTCTTTTGTTTGATTCACCATGAGACTTAAAAGGGTGTGAGGTTTCAAAGGTTCTGGATGGTTATTGGGGAGTTGTAATTTTATTGGTTTGTCTAGGCTTGGGGGGATTGTACTTCCTTGAAAGGGGTAAGTGTTATGTGATTATTGGTTTATCCAGGTGGTCATGGATTGTGGTTTTTCAAAGGAGGGTATGTGTTTGGTTTGGATTTAATCAGATTGAAAGGGTTTAAAGGTGTGACACTTGTCATTTGGTAATTTAGGAGGCATAGTTTATAAATGTGTGAGCTAAAAACTTTGGGCTCTTATTGTTTTGAATCTTATTTCAGGTTTAAAATTAGAAAATTTGGGGCATTCTTTTTGTGATTTTAGGGCATTTTTTTTATTAATGTCTTTTCTTCCTTTCTCTTTGGTCTCCCAGGTATTAAACCCGAAGAATTGTGATTATTAAGCGAATTATTGAGAATGGACGGGATTGGGAATGTAAGATAGCAGTTGAATTACTACCATGCTAAGGGAAGAGGTGGAGGAGAAGAAGGTGGTAGAAAGGAAACCCAAGGATAAGGCATGGTCAAAGTTCTCGTGACCGATGCCTATTTTTCCTCGGTAGGTTTTGCGGATTTAGCGTTAGTTGCTCCTTGTTAGGGTTTTCAAAGCGAGCTCCCAACGGTAGATCCTGCAGATCCTAGGTGGTATTTCATGAGCCACTCTTTCTTTTCTGCCGGTTTGGGGCAAGGGGAAGAGGCTATCACGGTTAGAATTCATTTAGGGTGCGTTCCTCCTCCGGGCTTCTCCGATATTTCTAGCTTCCCGAAGTCCAGATTCGTTCACTGCTTGAACGTGCGGATTTTAAGTTTCTTATTTTAAGTTGTATATTAAGAGGGTATGCCCTCGGCGTGTTTTGTAATAATTTTATCTATTTATAAAGTGATTATAATTTTAATTCCATTTTGTGGTTATTTAGTAAATTTTTGGTTTGATTTACTTTGTAACCCATTTGACTTGTTTTGAATGTGATGTTTTATTTACTTAAGTTTGGTTTGGTTAAGTTCATTTATTTTGAATCTGGGGTATGTTTGGGTCAATTTTAGTTTAGCTTAGTTTAGGTTCAAGTGTATGAACGATGGGGGGCATTTTTCAATTTAGTTTGATCTTAGTTGTACTATGTACGTGATGTTGGGGGGTTTTTTTTTTGTTTAGGGTGTACATATTTTTTTGTCAAAGGTGTTTTTTTTTGGATTGGTCTTAGCAAGGGCGTAGTTTAGGTTGGTAATTAGTATTGGAAGTCTCCTAATTTAGTCTTGTGATGCTGCTGTTTTGGGCATATTTTTTTGTGTTTCTAGAAAATTATGCGCTTCACTTCGAGCGCATAATCGAATTGCGCACCAGAATGGGAACGTGCATTTCAGAGGTTGGAAGGTCATTAAGCACCGGTGTCCGATCGTTTAATCGAGTTTCGCGCATGGTATAGGGCACAGGATTAGGGCGGTGGGTAGTCACTGTTGCAGCGACTATTGGCATTCACGCGGTCGGATTCGGGCGCTTGAAGTGATTACGCGCCTGATGAACGACACGCAACCAGGTGGTCGGGTTGGGTTGAGTGGGCGACAATCCGTTTATGCGCTCAGAGATGGGCGCTTGATCCGAATTAAGCGCAGGGACCATGGTGCGTGATTTCGTCGAGCGCGTGCTTTCAAGCACGCTATTCAGCCAGGTCTTATAAATAGTTCAAACACATCCCATTCTTCCCGCACTATCCATTTTGGTCTTAGATTCTCTAGTTTCCTAGTTTCGTAGTGCTCTATTTTTCATGTTTTCATGATATCTCGCGATCCGGTCTTCCATTTCAGACACCATTTCTTCCGTTCTTTCCAATTTTTCAAGTTCTTTGTTCTAGGATGGAGGGTGAGGGTATTGATGGGTGCGATCTTAATGTTTATGAGTTGGAGAGGATGATGATGGGGGAGGTAGGTGAGATGTCTGAGGCTCGGACCGATGCGGTCGTCGGGGAGATAGTTGGAGAGGAGTGACCAGAGGTTGACCAGATGGAGATCAGGGAGGAGGTACTCGAGATTGAGCGGGGTATGATTAAGGAGGAGGGTGAGAGGGCTGAGGGTGATAGAGCTGGAGATGAGGGGGCTGAGGAGCACCAGGGTGAGGAGCATCGAGATCGCAGACGCTTCCCACTGGAGGATTTCATTGCTCGAGGCCGGGTAGGTACCCTTGAGCAAGAGTTTCTCTGCTTATCTTAGACATTTAAGTTATGACATAGGCTTGTTAAGATCTGGAAACTCTTTTAATTTATGTCGAACTTGCATCGATTATTGATTGTGTGCTCACTCATACATCATGACGGCATCTAGAGATAGGTCATGTTTTAGTTCAGTGGTTCTTATCATGTTTTGTATATTTGTTATGAGTTGTTATTATGTTTTTAGGGCATATCTCATTTGCTTTTAGCTTTAAATATGTGCTTGTCTTTCGTCATGGGTATGCGTATTAGTCTTATTTTCTTCTACTTGTGTTTCGTTCAATAGGAGGTACTCGAGATTGAGCAGGGTATGCTCCTCATTCTCGATCAAGGCGGTCTGTTAGCCAGATGAGCCAGGGGGGTTCTGTAGCAGGGCCATATCATCTAGAGGTTCCGCTTACTCTGGGTGTCGGGATTATGCTTTCGGAGGATCAGTCTACGGACCTCCGAACTGATGATACTGGGGACAGCAGCGCTCGTCCATCTCAGTGGTAGCGTAGGGAGTAGGGGTGTGTCTATATATTTTTTTCTGTGTGTGTGTGAGTTGTACATATAGGGGGATGCCCCTGGTGACAAGTGTAAAAAGAAGAGAAAACTTTGATATATATATATTGGAGATTTTGGTTTAGATGTACCTGATCGGTTGCTCTTTCTTTTAGTTGCCTCTTGCACCTACTTTTGCTTTTAGTTTCTTTAGCGCCGTCGATCGTCATTGGGACTGGACACTTCCTGAGCTGGCCCGATGATGATTGAAGGTTGGTTTATATCTGCACATGTAAAGGTAATGCTATCAGTAATTTTTGTTCTCCCCCTTGCTAGTTGTCAAGGGGGTGAGTGTCTCAGACCGGGGCCTAGTAGCAAAAGATGAACATATGCTCCCTTTTCCTTTTTTTTAAAATTTTTTTAATTAATTTATTTATTTTGAAATAAAAATAATGCAACAGGAAAAGCAAATAACTAAGATACAATATAAATAAATAAATAATAAAAATGCCCTAGTATAGGAGCGTGGTAGGGTTGGCAGTATAGCATCTTCAGTAGCATTCTCCGGATGGTGACTTCGTTATCTCACATCTTCTTTGTGGACGAGTCGGTGGTTCTAAGGTGATTCTCTTTCTGACAAAAAAAAATGCACCAGTCTCTAGATGCAATGAAGCTTTTTTAGGTTTTAGATGAGCACTTTGGGTCCATAAGAAATCATGGGTATTTGGTGAGTTAGTTTTGAAGAGAAGTTCATCAGCACTGTCACCGAACCAGAGGAGGTCGCTTTGATTAGGTTAGTTGCATACAGGGATTTTCCTTAGGTTGATGGTCGTGCTATCCCATGGTTATTAGGGAGAAGTACGATAAGTATAGCGGGTGATTGCATCAGTCATCGTTCATCGATTTTCTATTTCATTTCTAGAAATATCCTGCAAGGCCTTTGATTTACCGTCCGAAATAAAAATAGAAGAAGGGGATAAGGCTTAGTGATGTGGGGGATAGTTTGTATCTAAGGTTTTCCAAAAGGGGTGAGTAAAAATCTTTTTCTCAGGGGGATACGGGGTGCCATGATCGAGCTCTTCGTCATGTTTCGGTACCATCAAGATCTCACATTCTATGGTTAGCAGGGGTTTGTCCTCCTCCCACCACCTTACGACGACATCTAGTAGTATAGGGACATCAGGGATGCTCTCGCAACTTACTTATACACTTCTAGTAAAGTACCAGAGATGTCCTCACGGCCTGCTTATGCTTCCCTGAGCTTATTGACTTGTTCATTCGTCATAATGCTCTCGCTCAATTTTTTTTTTTATATATGTATTTTTGAAAGCATCCTGCTAACGCAAGAATAATGAGTTTTGATTGAACCTGGCATCTTTAATTTTTTTACTCTAACATCTTCTCCAATGGCAGGGGAAGGGGAAATGAGAATCGGGTGTTACTTATGCTTTTGAAAGAGGTTAGATAGGTCGTTAGTCCTTCAATCAAGTTGCTCGAGTGAGAAAGTGGGCGATAAACTAAAAGTCTCAAGGATATTCAGAGAATTGATGACGTACAACCAATGAATGGGTCGTGACAACTATGGGGGTGATAAGTATAAGTATTTAACCATGGGATGTGATGATCACAGGGTTAAGGGTAGTATTTTTTAAGGTACATGGCGTTCCAAGGGCTAGGGAGTTCTTCCCTATCTTAGTTCGCCAGTTTGTATGCATTTCCAGGGTATGCGGCTGTTATAACATAAGGGCCTTCCCAGTTTGATTTCAGTTTTCCTTTCGGATGGGCGTGCTTGGAAGGCATGATTTTCTTTAAGACTAATTCTCCAACATTAAAGGTTTGTTCAAGGACTTTCTTATCGTAAGCCCTGGCCACTCTCCTCTGATATACCTGAGCGTGATCAGCTGCCCTTAGACATGTTTCTTCAAGTTGCTCTAGCTACTTGAGTAGGGCGATTCTCCTCTTGTCTAAGGAAAGATCATCATCGAATTGAATCCATAAGGATAGTACTTGTATCTCTTATGGTAAGACTGCCTCTATCCCGTAGGTAAGGAGGTAGGGAGTTTGGCTAGTGGCCGTACGAATAGAGGTCCTATAGGCCCAGAATGCTTCTGGTAGTCGTTCAGGCCAGTCGGCTCCATTGCTTATTTCTACTGTATGCTTTAAAATTTGAATCAATATTTGGTTTGTAGCTTCTGCTTATCCATTGCCTTGGGGATAGAACAGTGATGAGTGGTATAGATCGATGCCGAACTTCTTACATAACTTCTTTATCTTCTCTGTGATGAACTGCAGGCTGTTGTTGGTAACGACCATTCTGGGTACTCCAAACCTGGTGATGATATTCTAAATGATAAATCTTACGAGTGTCGAAGCGGTGATTCTAACATAGGATTCAACTTCTGCCCATTTGGTGTAGTATTCAGTTGCTGTAAGTATGAACGCGTGCTTGTGAGTGCTCCCAACTGTATCTGTGAAAGGTTTGATGACATCGAAGGCCCACATCAAAAATGGCCATGGCGAGGTCATAGCGTTCAATGCAACTGATGGAGCTTTGATAAGTGTAGTGTGTTCTTGACATTGCTTGCAAAATTAGACGTAGAGGTGGCAATCTCTGATCATTGTTGGCCAGAAGTAGCTTTATTGTGAATTTGATTTGCGAGTCTCTGTCTACCGGCGTGGGCACTGCAGGCACTGGCATGTGCTTTTTGGATGATGTATTGTCCTTCGACAGTCGTGACGCATCATAGTAGTACTCCTTTGGTGAAGGCTTCTTTGTATAACGTTTCACTGAGTATGCAGAATCAGTTGCATCGGTTCCTTATAGTCTTCTGTTCGATCTTTGTAGCATACGGGGGGATGTGTTGATGCTTCAGGAAGTTTCAGATGTTGAAATACCATGGTTGTTCATCGTCGGTTGGTGATATATCAAATCTAAACATAGCGACTTTGGTTCTTGACTTGACGTAATTTTTTGGAGTGATTGCTTCTTTTGGTCCTGTGCTCGTGGGGAGGATTGGTAATTCTTTTTTGATGGTCCATGCTATCTCGTGGGCGGGTACTGTAAATTTTCGATAAAGAAGGTCGTGATACTTTGTCCAATAGGTATTTTGACGACTGAGGCTAACGTGGCAAGGGAGTATTCATTTTCTAATCTAGGGATATGCGTGAAAGAGATTCGTTCAAATTTATTTACTAAATATTGAGCGGTTTCTAGGTATGCCATCAGTCTCCTTTCCTTAGTTTTCCATTCTCCTATGACTTGTGAGATTACTAGCTTAGAATCACCAATGGTTTTTAACTATTTAACGCCTATTTGTAATGTTGGTCATAGTCCAGCTATGAAAGCTTCATATTCTGTGACATTATTAGTGATAGGAAAATCTAATTAAAAAGCCTTAGGTGTGACAACTCCTTCCAGGCTTAGGAGGACTATCCCGATGCCTTTTCCTTTGTGATTTAGAGCACTGTCAAAATAAAGGGTCCATGATGTCTTATCAGGCTCTTCGTTATGAACCATGAGTAGGTCTTCATTAGGAAAATCCACATGTATGGGCTCATCACTCCGAAGTGGGAGATCTGTGAGGTAATTGGCGATTGCTTATCCTTTGATCGACTTCTGCGTGACGTAAGTGATATTGAATTCTTGTAAGAGCATATGCCAATGAGCGATCTTTCCTGATGTTGTGAGCTTTTCGAATACGTACTTCAAAGGATCCATTCGAGCTAGTACTAATATCTTATGTGCTTCGAAGTAGTGCCGTAATTTGGTTGAGGCTCATACCAGTGTAAGGCAGGTCTTCTCCATTAGAGTGTATTTCCGTTCGTACTCGACCATCTTCCTACTATGGTAGTAGATGGCCTTCTCTCTCTTGTCGTCTTCTTCATATTGTCCCAAAATTACTCCCATTGCTTTATCGTTCACTGAGAGGTATAGGATTAGGGGTCTTTCAGAAACCGGTGGCAATAATATTAGTGGGTTAAGGAGATACTTTTTTATATTGTCGAACACTTGCTGACACTGGTCTTCCCATTTGTACTCAGTTCCTCCTTTAAGTAGTCTGTAGAAAGGGTTGCACTTATCTAAATGCTGGGAGATAAATTTCTTGATGAATTATAATCTTCCTATCAGGCCTCGTAATTCTTTGATATTGCTTGGAGGTGGCATCTCTAGGATGGCTCTGACTTTCGCAGGATCAACTTTGATCCCTCGCTTGCTGACTATGAAATCGAGTAATTTTTCGAAGGTGACCCTGAAGACACATTTCTTCGAGTTCATCTTTTAGCTGATATTTTTTAGCTCTTTGTAACACCGGTCGAAGTGCTTCAACATGTCCTGCCCGTGTTTGGGACTTCACTAATATGTCATCAATATAGACTTTTACACATTTATGCATCATGTCATGAAAAATAGCCATCATGGTGCATTGATACGTAACTCCGACGTTCTTGAGCCCAAAAGGCATGAAGACGTAACAGTAAGTTTCCCATGGTGTGGTGAAAGAAGTCTTCTCTTGATCAGACTCTGCTAATTTGATATGATTATACCCAGAGAAATTGTCCATAAAGGATAGCATTTCATGTCCAGCGGTGTTGTCGACTAGAGTGTCAATGTGCGGAAGTGGAAAGTTGTCTTTTAGGCATGCCTGGTTGAGGTTTAAGAAATTAATGCAAACCCGCACTCTGCCATCTTTCTTGGTGACAGGTACTATGTTGGCGACCCACTTGGGGTAGAGGACAACTCAGATGAATTTGGCTTTATATAATTTGTCAACTTCCTCTTTGACTTAAAGGGCGGTTTGTGGGTGCATCCTACGGAGTTTCTGCTTAACAAGTTTTGCATCAGGTTCCAAGACGAAATAATATTTTACTAAACTTGAGTCTAAGCTAGGAATATCTTCATAGGACCATGCAAAGGAGTCGAGGTGCTCTTGTAGGACCTGTACGATTTATTGACGTTCCTTAGAATTAAGCGTTGCCCTAATTAGTAGCTGCTTGGGTTTCTCTTTAGTGTCAAAGTTAATTTCTTCTGTGGGTTTCGCGGCAGCTTGATTTTGCTCGTCGAAATACTTGATAACCCGTTGGAAGTCCTGCGCCTCCTCAGGGACTGGTGTTCCTTCTTCATCTTCGGCAAGCTCATATACTGTAAAATTGTTACACTGGAGATTTGATTTTGCGAAAGGTAACCCTTCATCGATACAATTTATGACTGAGAGATCTTTAGTAAGGTGAAGGTCAAGGCTATTGATCCTCTTCTCAAAGTCGCGAAGTATTTAAACGGGTACGATCACCGGCTTGTTGTTTAGCCTGGATGCCTTACGTCTTCGTGTGGGAGGTGAGGTAGAAGTCTTAGGAGAGAAATATCCTTGTTGGCCATAAAATTGGCTTAGGATGAAAGGTTCCCTTTCTTTTCTAGAGTTTTTTGATTTTTTTGGATTTTGTATTTCTGAATTTATGAATTTTTAGGGTTTTCTATTTTTTTGATTTTCGATAGTAGATATGGTCCAGGGTCAGTCGCCTTAAGAGGCGCTGGGAAAGTTGCTTCCTCTAATTGAGGGAGCGAGACGGCTGCTGGAGCCGCATGAGCGACTCTTTGGGAAATGTGGATTTATTCTGAATTTGGCATATTTTTTTAAAGTCCTCTTCTAATAAGACCTTTTGAATAAGTGATGACGATGACAGCGGAACCGACATTCGGATTTCCTCTATCATATTGATTGCCTCATCATGGAAGAAGCTCTGAAGATCATAATCAATCGAACTATTGTCCTCTGAATTATAATGCGGTTGCTCTTCCCGTCGAGGGTGTTCTCTTAAGGGATCCTCAAGGGTAGCGAGCTCTTTCCCTTGGACTTCATAATATATTAGGATAAGCGTGCATGCTCGACAGTGAGACTGATAGTGGTGAGAAATGTAGGGAGATCCCCAAGGACATTCCCATCTTTCTGGGTTGGACTCGAGGCTGGTATTAAACTCGTCTTCTTGATCTGACCATGCTTGGAGTCCTAGGTTGGCTCGCTCCGCTAGCTTGAGTGCAGGGAGGTCTATCCAGTAGTCCTCGTCATCACTCAGAGGGGGTTGCCATTCTTCCTTGAGAGATTTCCAAAATATTTAGAGTTGTGGTGTGTCTGGGGATGGAGGAGTGTTTAGTCCAAGTTCCTCTTTGAACTCAACGAGGTGATGGAGGTGTTTCCCCCTGGGTCAACTAGATGACGGTTGGAATTTTCTTCTTCTTGCGCTAGTAGCCGAGTTGGTGGGTCGTTACTTGCTTCCGTTGTTATGAGATTAGAGTCATTCGATTCTACGATTACAGAATGTCGGTCCCAGCTAGCACAACGTTCTAATATGCTGGTGCATGCCCTACAACGAGGTTGATACGAGTGAGCGATACACGAGGAGTTCCACGGGCATTCCCATCCTCCAAGGCCAAGGCCGAGGCGGATACTATGCAAGTTAAAATCCCCTTGTGGGGTGTCATCCACTTCTCACATTAGATGTAAGTACTCTTCACTATCTTGTAAGGCAGCTATGTGAAAATCTTCGTCGTCAGTGGATTCCCAATCTTCTACTTGCTGCTTGAGTTTGGAAGGTTCTCCCTTTCTCTTTTCTGTAAACCCCTAAGTGTCAAATAAAGGTTTGACTCCTTCGAGCGGTTCATCAATGTCGTCGTTTAGATTCGTCAAATCGTTAAATGCTTTAGCTATTCATTCGATTTCCGCTTCTTGGGATTTAGTGAAGGACACCTCTCTCTACCTTGGTACATCCGACTTCTCCGTAGTCCCATAGATGAAGTGGTCGTATAGAGACCATTTTGGTGAGGTAGGGAATAAGTCGGCTTGTGAGCCGTCTGATTAGTAACGTAACCCTATGTGTTTGCATATTTTCGTTGGGACGACAGGTCCTACACAACCTTGCTTATTTTTACCGAGTCTGGCATGGGGGACATATCCGAGTTGATACATGAGGTCCTAACCTTTTGTCGTGGTAGGGTTGATGTCGTAAAGTTTGGCGAGGTCTGGGCCGACCTCTCTTCTCATTAATTTTTGTTAATGTATTGGGGGAGAACTAGGAGGGGTAGGGGGACGGACTTCCGCAACGGTTGTCTCATCAGGGATTCGAGCCTTCTGAATATGGCCCATGTTCAACATGGAATAATGGGCTGTCGGAATACTTATAACATAATCAGTGTCCATCTCCTGGAGGGGTGCATCAGCTTATATACGGACAATGGAGTCCTCGTACGGAAATTTGATGCATTGATGGTATGTGGATGCGACGACTTTCATTGACTCTAACCATTTTCTTCCTAAGATAAGATTATATGTGCTAGCGGAATCAGAAACATCGAAAGTGACATCTTTCATTACAGGTCCAAGGCGAACCTGGAGTTTGATAGTTCCTTTGACGAAATGATGCGAGCCGTCATAAGCTATAAGTGATAGTGCAGAGGGTCTGACATCCTGCTCTGTGTATTCGAGTGTCTTTAACTTCGTGAGAGGGCAGATATTGAGTCCTGCTCCTGTATCAACCAACGCATGGGGTATGGAGAATCCTCTGATTATGACTATAAGGTATATGGGAGCTACACTTTCGCAGAGCGACTCTTTAGGCATATCTTCATCTGTGAAAGTGAGCGCCGGGGTTTGTGCCATGACCGAGGAGATTTGGTGTAGCTCATCTAATATTGTGTTTTCATCCACTTGTGTGTCCTCAAGTATCCTTATCAATAACCGGTGATGGTCAAGGGATTTCTTGATGAGTTCCAATATTGATATTTCGGCTAGGATCTTTTGAAGATACCGCAGATGGCTATATTCTTGCCTTGGTTCGAGTGCAATTTCTTTGCCTAGCCGATGAGCCTTAGGTCCGAGTGGTTGGAGTGGTTTAGGTGCAAGGATTGGTGGAGGGATAATATGAGGTGGGGGCGGCAAGTTAGCTTCTCTTTCTCACCCATTTCCCTCTGGTGGCTTTATGTTCATGAAATCCTTATTTTGAGGGAACGACGGAGGTGGGTAATTGGTTCCTTATTTAAGAATCGGGCAAGTCGGTTATTGACCGAATCCGGTGTGGCTCAATGTTGATGTATTTATAAAGTGAGTGAAATTCAAGGTCGGAGCGCGTACTTGTATGGTGCCGCTCTAAGGTGGGAGGTACTGTGTATAATCCTCTTCTTCTAGGAAAGTGGAGACCAGTGTTTCGCACGGGTCGGGATATTCTTCTTGCTTACTTTCTTCTATATTTAGTGAACACTCAATTTTTGTTTCATTTTCTGGGTGTGGAGTCTTTCGGGTGACACTTTCTACCCACGCAGCGATTTGGGCTACAATTTGAAGAACATGGTCTCCATACTTGAGCTCAGAATCAGACGAAGGGAGTGGCAATGGCATTGGCTCAGGATTTGGAGGGGTTGATGTTTTTGGTGGGTGACTATGGAGGAACGATCTCTGGGCCCTAAAGGAGTGGACTCGTATCTAAGTGAACTTTGGGTAGGGAGGCGGGCTTGGCCAGGCGATGCGAGTGATCAAGGATGAGGGGTGTCGGGGTGTAGGAACTCTCATAGGGGCAACAAAAGTGCTGGAGGGTTGGATACGAGTGATTAAGGTGGAAGGCTGAAAGGAGGATCGATCGCAGAGATCTACGATGGTGACCTGAGCCGGTGTTGCTTGGTTGTGGTTAGGCATGGGGTTATTTATGATCCCTAAATTTTATTGAGGTTGGTTATTGCAAGGGTTAGGATTCCTAAGTGCTTCTCAATCAATTTGATTTCGGTCATTCATGTCATAGATTACGTCCCTGAGGACCCAGCAGTCTTCTAGATTGTGCCCTGCGTATCGATGGAAGGCACAATATTTACTATAGTCTAGATTTGTGGGTCATGGGTGAGGTCTTTCTTATGAGAATCGAAGGAGATTCTGAGTGTTGAGGAGACGAAAGATGTTGGGAATCGTATCCGGTAGAGGGGGATAGTGTTCCCTCCTTGGCTGGTAGGGGCCTCTAGTTGGGTTGAGGTTTTACGGTGGGGGTACGTTATTGTAGTTCGACGCATGGGCTGGTCAGTTTTGCGTTGTATTTTGATTCTAGTAGGTGTTGGGATATGGATTTCTATTATGATACTGGCCATGATTCTGGTTCTAGCCTTGATTTTGGTTTGCATATTTTGTTGATTGGAACCTTGGTTTTGGTTCGTGTACCACTGTTGATTTTGATTTTACCTAAATTTTCTCGATTGGAAATTTCCATTCCTGGGGTTTTATCCTTGGTTGATAACGGTGTTAACTTGTTCGGTTCCTGAGGCTTTCTTATTATTTTTTGACTTTGATTCACTAGAAGAGCCGACGTGATTATAGACAGGGCGAGGTCTCCGCTTTTATTGTGTCTCACTAGTCGGGCTGCCCGAGAGTGGAGTGCGGTGAAGTCAGGGCAATCACTTATGACAAATGCACTCTTCAATGGTTCCTTAGTATTGTCAATAATAATATCAACCGAGTCTTTCTCCTTCATTAACGTGTCGGTCCTGGCAGCAAGTTTTCTCCACCTAGCGACAAAGTCAGTAAATTCCTCATCTGACCCTTGCTTGGCCGTCATCAGATCGCTGAGACTAACTATCTCTTGGATTAAGTGTTTGAATTGGTCTAGGAACTAACCAACTAATTCATTGAATGTTTCTATCTTATAGAGCGGGAGTCTCGCGAACCAATCTAGAGCTTCTCCTTCTAATGAGCGTTGGAAAGAGTGAATGAGAAGTCCTTTGTTATCACGTATGGGTCGGCAATCGTTGCAAAAGACGGCCAAGTGATGGTTCGAATTTTCGGTGCCACTATACTTGGTACATTTTGGCGGTTTAAATCCTATGAGCAAGTTAAATTCGACATCTCGATAAAATTTGTCAAACCCAAATGAGTTACCAGAGCGTTCCCTTTTGGCCATGTATTCATCGAGCATTTTAGGGAGATCTTTAATTTTAATAGTGTCGTCTTTTGGAGCAAACCGTGAGCAGACCTTGTCTAGGGAGTCCTCGTTGAAGAATGTGTGAGCAGGTTGTCTCAACAGTGTGGCGCGGGCCGACATTGTGCTCGGGGTAGGCGGTGGCCTTTCTCGTTGTTCTCGTTCTTCTGAATATTGTCTTGACCTAATGGTCTCATATGCGGCAGCCAATCCCCGAAGCAATTCCTTAGAGTCATCATCTCCTCTTTGTATCCTTTGAATACTAAGCTCTATAATTTGTTGAGCAGTAAGGTTTTATCCGATGCCACCATTTCTCCCATTATTATCATTTCCGGTGTGTGGGGTAGAGAAGGGATTCTCTTGTTCACCAGCCATAATAATCTCAGGTTGCCGCGGGCTGAAATTGTAAAGGGGTTCTTCTCCGTACATGGGGTTGTCATGATATCCCCACAATGGTGGGTCTCCTAAACTCACTCTTTGTATGCCAGACATCTCGAGTCTTTAACGAAGACTCATGTATCTAAAGGGATTTGAAATGACGCGACGGAAAGTAAAATTGGAAAATAAACTAACCCACCTATCTAAAGAAAGGAAAGAGTCCAACAAAAATGTCCAATCGTGATCACCAGTCTGTTGGTGCACGCTTTTTCTGGGTTCCTTTCGGTCCCCATTGAATCAGTGGCCCAATTTTGTCCAAGTGGACTCTAGCGATGTGGCGTTTAAAATGGTAGAAGTAAAAATAAAAAAAGGAGGTTTTCTAAGAAGATTCCTAGTTCGTTGTGATCGCCAATTGCAGATATTTGACGACGCAGCAACACGTCTATGATCACGCTTTAGAGCGGGTGTGAGTTACTTTTATACTGAATCGTCCGCCTGCGAACGTCAGCAGTTATGACTCTTTCTTATAATTTAGATAGTTTAATTTTCCTTTTCTTCCCTGTTATTATTGTAATTCGAATCGGTTCAGGTTCCCTAATTCTATTGTGAGTCTAGTGGTGTAGGTATATTATGGTGATTTAATCTAATATTATGTTTCTATTAGGAGTCTAATTAATTTAGTTTCCTAATCCTACTATAAGTCCAATTGATATCAATCTCCTAATTGTACTAGGAATGCAAGCATGTTAGTTATGATAAAAACTCTAATTAAATCAAGTATGCTGACCGTACTAGAATTCTTAGTAAAGCAAGTATACTAGTCCTACTGCAATTTTAATTGAAATAGAGAACTAATTTTACTAGGACTCTTATTTAGGCCAGGAATTATTTTGATTAATTCTAATTAAAATAAATAAACTAATTTTATTAAAAAAATTAATTAAAATAAATAAACTGATTTTTCTAGAATTATAATCAAAGTAATGTATTAATTATACTAAAACTTTAGTTAATAAAAAAAAAAGAGGAATTAACTATACTGGAATCTAATCATGCAACGAATTAACTATGCTAGAATTATCTAATTAAAATAGAGGAACTGATTTTTATTAGAACTTTAATCAAAGCAATTATTCTAGGGATCTAATTAAAATAAAGCATGTAAATTAATTATACTAAAAATCTAAGAAATTTATGAACTTGATTTTCTAATCCTAATTAAAGCAATAAAACAATCCTAAAAAAAAAAAGGTTTTGGGCCCGCTAGGCTAAGGAGGATCGGCCTCATTCCCGAGTACCCTCCGTAAGCTTCCTTGGGCAAATCGGGTGGCTGAGGTTGAAAATAAATTAGATTTTAGATTATAAAATAGTATTTTTGGAGTCATTTTCGGGATTATAATTAAGAATTAAATTATAAAAATAGGACCATAGAAGACTAAATTGATATTTGAGATTTAGAAATATTAAACTAAGGAATTAAAACTAGAATTTAAAAGTTTAAGGACTGAATTCGGGTCCGAAATCAAAAAATCAGGCCGTATGATTAAGGACTGGTTCTAGAAACTATGAACTAGAACCAGAGATTACTGATAGGGCTGGAGAATAAGATTTTAGAATAAAATTAAGTCTATGGTCGGTGAATTGGGCTGTCAGATTAAGGACTGGTTCTAGAAACGAAGAACTAGAACCAGATATTAAAACTACGGTCCGAAAAAAAGGGTGCTACGGTCTAATACTGAATTAATATTAATAATTAAAGCTAAGAAAATCCTAAGTCTAAGGACTACGAACTACGTTCGGAAATAAAAAATTACCTACAGTCGAGGCTACAGAGAGAAATCCCGAAGATTCGAAGCTTAAATCTCGAAATCATGGCTAGGTCGCTCTATGGGTTCGTCCTCGAAGTTCTCTGGTTTCGAAATCCCAAAAAATTCTTTTCTCTCTTGTTGTGTTCTGGTCTTTGAGCCGAAATAAAAATAATCTTTTTATGGGTTTTTCTTCAATTATGCGCCCTGTTTCAGGCGTTTAACTGAATTACACGCCGATCTCCTAGTGCTTAATCCCTTTGAGTCGGTCACCAACACAGTGAACGACCTACTGACTTGCTCAACGAGTTTCCTAGTTCTAATCACATTAGAGCTAATTGTGCGCCTGTTGGATTTTTTGTTTTAGATGCTTGCTGCTAACTTTATTTGAAAACAATGATAAGAATGTGTTAGTAAAAATAATTCAAAGGTGGATTGGAAAACACAAAATAACAAGTCTAAAAATAAACACAATCCTGCAAGATACAGGGTCCATTGTAGAAAGGTTTGATAAGTAAGAGTTTTTCCCACAGAGAAATTGATCTAGAACCCAAAATGGGCTATAATAGTAGGCCTTCAGATATGGCTACAGATTTGACAATCCTAAAGAAAGGGAGTTGGGTGTCACGACTATACTAAATTAATCCTAAAAATAGAGAAATAGAATGCAGCCCTATCCTAGAGAAAGGGTTTAGAAGAAGATGGTGGTAGTGTGTGCCAAAATAAAATACAAAAATTATGAGAAGTAAGCAGGTTGAGCTAGAGTTAATGATACAGTAATGTAACTCAGATTTAGTCTGTCTCTGCAGTGCTCCTTGCTGAGACGTTATTAATAGCCTCAACAAGGTATAAGCTCCTAGTTTAACTCATGTCATTTGGGGCGCTCTTAGGTCTATACTCTGTCCACTATAATGGTCACAAGGTATCTGATAGAGTCTGTCAAATCCTATTAGTTAAATAAAAAATTTGCTAGTATAATCTAGAAGAGTGGACTGATCATTTCCCCAGCCACTGGACCAGCTCTAGCCATGAATACTGTTACAGCACTATGTAATGCCAGTGCTACAAGCTCCCCAGATCTACGCACAGACCTGGCTGACATCCATAGGTATTCCAACCCATAAGATCCTAAGTGCTTTACTAAGTCTTATTGCTCACTAGTGCCGCAAAAAGGACCATGCAACAGGTTGAATAAGGCCTTTAGCTAGCTGGTCATTGCTATAAACAACTTGTAATGACTCAGCCTCAACCTACAATTACTACAAGAGATCAGATCTAACATCTGATATCGATTAGGTAGAACAGAGGGGAGCCAGTTACTGTATAAATCTCCTCACAAGGCTCTAGAAGCTCATGTGCAGGGGAGAAGAATCCGTCTCAAACCTTTGAATGGACACAACCTTAGGGCTATACTCTGTCCACTTGAATGGTCACAGGGTATCCCATTGGTCTGTCCATCCCATAGAGGTCTGAGAAAGAACATGAAAACTGCTGCAACCACCATGGTCCACAGGCCTCTGAGCTCCCTGAATCTCTCTACAGATTCAGCATTGCTTTCCATGTGTCTATCAAACCAAGGGAAATCAGATGGCAAACAATAGATCTACTAGAAATTGAATGGGCTAGTCCCAAATACATGGATCCTATAGACATCTAAAGAAGCCATAAGATCTATAGATTTGATTAAGCATTAAAACAACAGTTCATTGATAACAGTAAAACTTATAATGAACTATCTCCTGGCTGCAGCTCATACACAACTGCTCATCTAAGATCCCAATGTATACAAAAATCTATTACAAGACTGAAATAAAGCTAGACCTAGCTGCTTACAAGGGGATTAGCCAACAAGTGCTGAGCTAAGAGAGAAGAGAAATAGGAAAAAGAGGTGATCAAACCCTAACCCTAGCTTGCTAAAGCTCTCAACCGGTAGAGGATGAAGGAAAGATGAAAATAATAAGTTCTAAGTACAACTTATATACTCTGTCAAAACGGCCTTGGCTCTAAAGAGAATAACCCTAATTTTTCTAGCAGACGTGGCACTGTTACAACCCTTGAATGCCTCGAGATGTGCGCTTCAAAATCTACACCTCGGGAAGTGTGCCCTAGCCTTAGAAAATTTCTAAAAGGTCCCTAAGTTAAAACTAAGAAGTGGAGGACTATTTTAGTTCACTCGTGAGTTGCTTAACTTTTGCCATGACTTTGGTGATAGGAAGGGCTCATTCAGCGATGAAACCTTTAGTGATAAATGCGGTTTGCTTCACATTGCAAGGTCTTTGTCGCGGAGATGATCTTAAGAGCTAGGGTGTTTCGCGCAGTAGAGCTTCAGGAGCTCTCTCTTGCTAACTACTCACACAGGTGGGCTCCTGCGCTTGCATAGTAACTTGTAAGGCTCCAGAGTGCGTGAGATCTATGCAAAGGGGAATTCTGAGTGTCTCTCTCTCTCAGGGCCATGCGAGAACTCCACGAGATGACTTTTTAGTTCTCTATGCATATGGGCTCGCTGTGTTCCTCGCACGGATGCTTTGAGGCTTGATCACCGTGAGAGCTTCATGACCACGAATTCTAAAGGTTTTACACTGTGAGATCTTTGCGATGTCTTTACAGCTCTCTTCTTGACTGCACGACATATCTGCGTGAGAACTTCTTTCACTGCATCTTTAGCTTTGTGAGGAAGCTCCTCAACTTTGCGAGGTCTGTTTCTTGACACTCTGCTGCTCTACACTTACTGCTGTTGCAGCATCCTCCTTTCTCAGCTAACTTCAGTCATCTGTTAGACTTTAGGTCAATGATGATCAGCAACAGTGAGTCACCATGGTGAGCACTACCAAGGTGTTTCATTAGGCTTTGGCTCAGCTGTCATCTTTGCTTGTATTCTCTCTCTTTTAGGCCAAAAGGCAAGGAGTTTGTATTAAGCTACACATTTTATTACTAACTGCAAAACATACTTAACAAATGATTATTAGTGGGCTTCAAGGTCCATCAAAGGCTAGGTTAAGAGGTGAAAAGCGGAACTTTTTAGTGCATAACAGCGCCTGGTGTGGAGTGCACAATTCGATTAAGCATCTCATCCGAAGCGCTTGATCAAGGAAGCTTCGGGGTCAAGGACAGTAAGACTAGGTCGAACATAGGCCAATTGCATGCCGGTGGTGGGGCGCTCAATCCGATCGCACATCTCATGTCTGGCGCATGATCGAGTCTCGAGGTGGTCTGAGAAAAGAAGGCTGGTCTGAAAAGGGGACTGATTGCACCCTTGTGGTTGTGTGTGCAATTAAATTACGCGTGTGGTTTTTGGGCACGTAATTTGAGGCTATCTGGGTTCAGGTCAGGTCTGAAATGCGAGACTATTATTTCAGCCTGCATTTCGACTATATACTGTTGTTTCAGTATATAGCCTCCCTACTGTAAACACCCCCATTTTTCCCTCTCAGAATATATAAATTTGTTTGGTCAACCTTTGACCTCTTAACCCTGATATGAAACCATGTACTAAAACAAAAGTATAAGGCTGAACACAGGCTAAAACAATAGCTCTGTGGCTCAGATCCCGATGTAGGGAGACTATATACTGAAACAATAATATATAGTCGGGATGCAGACTGAAACAATAGTCTTGCATTTCATACCCCTTCACCCTAATGAGGGACTATATACTGAAATAATAGTATATGGCTGGGCACAGGCTAAAACAATAGTGCTGTGGCTCAGGCCCTATACCCCTGACGTGGGAAGCATGCATTGAAACAATAGTACATGGCTGAACACAGGCTGAAATAATAGCTCTGTGGCTCAGATCCCAATGTAGGGAGACTATATAGTGAAACAATAGTATATCAAATACAGTCAAATAATAGTTTGGAATTAAGCGCCGACTAAAAAGCCAAGCGCTCATTTCGATTGCACACCAAATCGCAAGTGCGCAATAAGTCCCTTCTCAGATCAGACTTCCTTTCCCCATACAAACTCGAGACTCGATCACGTGCCTATCATGAGAAGCGCGATCAGATTGAGAGCCACATCACCGACGCACAATTGGCAACCTAGTCTTATCATCCTTGACCCCTAAGTTTCCTCAATTAAACGCTTCAAGAGTAGTGCTTAATTGGATTATGCACCCCAAAATGAGCGCGCAATTAGTACTAATGCTATTAGGACTAGGAAACTCGCTGAGCAAGTCAACTGGTCATTTACTGAGTCGGTGATTGACTCAAAGCGATTGAGCACCAGGAAACTGACGCACAATTTGATTAAACGCCTAAAACAAGGCGTTTAATTAAAGAAAAATCTATAAAAGCTTTTTTCTCGAAGACAAAGAAGGGAGGCTGCAAATTTTGAGAGAGAGGACGACAGATTTTGAAACCAGAGAACTCCGAGAATGAGCACATAGAGCAACCTAACCATGATTTCGAAATTCAAGCATAGAATCTTCGAGATTCCTCTCTACAACCCCAATCCTAGGTAAAAATCTTAGCTTTAGACTTAGGATCTTTCTCATAGTTTTAATTATAGGTTTTAATTTTCTGTCCGAGACCGTAGCACCCTTTTTTGACCATAAATTTTTTTATCTCTGGTTCTAGTTCTCCAAATTTAGAACCAGTCCCTAATCCAACGGTCTAATCTACCGACCCTAGGCTTTAATTTTGTTCTAAAATCTCAATTTCCAATCCTATAATTAATTTATGGTTCTAATCCTTGGATTCTAGAACCAGTCTTTAATCATACGGTCTGATTTTCTGATTTCATACCCAAATTTAGTCCTAGAAATTTTAATTTCAGTTTCAATTCCTTAGTTTAATATTTCTAAAAATCCCAAATATTAATTTTAGTTTTCATAATTCTAGTTTCTAAAATTAATTCATAATTATACTCTAAAATTGACTCTGAAAAATCCAAAAAATACAATTTTATAATTCTAAATCTAATTTATTTTTAATCTCAGCCATCTGATTTGCCCAAGGGAGCTTACGAAGGGTACTCAGGAACGTGGCCAATCCTCCTTAGCATAACAGGTCCAAACCCCATTTTTTTAGAATTACTTAGTTGCTTTAATTAGGGTTATAATATCAGTTCCATAATTTCTTCTTAGAATTTTAGTATAGTCAATTTACATGCTTTATTTTAATTAAATCCTTAGAATAATTACTTCGATTAGAACTCCAATAAAATTAGTTCCTTTATTTTAATTAGATAACTCTAGCATAGTTAATTCCTCGCTTTATTAGACCCCAGTATCAGTAATCAGTCCTTTTATTTCAATTAGAATCTTAGTATAATTAATTCGTTGCTTTGATCATAATTTTAGTCAAATCAGTCTTTTATTTTAATTAAAATTTAGTATAATTAATTCATTGCTTTAATTAGATTTCAAGTACAGTTAATCCATTGCTCTAATCAGAATTTTAATCAAATTAGTTTGTTTCCCTCAATTAGATTTTTCTATTTTATTCATATAAAATTAATTCATTGCTTAAATTAGAGTTTTAATAAAACTAGTTTTCTATATTTCAATTAGAATTTTGGTACAACTAGTACACGTGCTTTACTTAGAATTTCAGTATAACTAGCATGCTTGGTTTAATTAAAGTTTCATTAAAATTAATACACATGCATTCCTAGTACAATTAGGAGATCGATGTTAATTGGACTTTTAGTAGTATTAGGACACTATATTAATTAGAATGGCAGTAGTGCTAGGAAACTAAAATTAATTAGACTCCTGATAGAATTAGAATACTAAATTAAATAAACTATAATAAATTTCCACATAACTAAACTCACAACAGAATTGAGAAGTCTAAACTGATTAGAACTATAACAATAACGGGAAGGAAAGAAAAATTAAACTATCTAAATTATAAGAAAAGACATAGCTGCCGACGTTCGTAGGCAGACGATTCAGTAAAGAAGTAACCCACACCCGCTCTAAAGTGTGATCATTGACGTGTTGCAGCATCATTAAATATCTGCAGCTGGTGATCACAACAAACTAGGAATCTTCCTAAAAAACCCTTTATCTCTAACATTCTAAACGCCGCATCGCTAGAGTCCACTTGGACAGAATTGGAGCCACTGATTCAACGGGGACCGAGAGGAACCCAGAAAAAGCGCACACCAACACCTATGTTGGGACCTAAGCCACAGAGCTATTGTTTCAACCTATGTTCAGCCATGTACTATTGTTTCAATGCATGGTTCCCAAGTCAGGGTTAGGGGGTTTGAAATGTCAGACTATTGTTTCAGTCTGTATTTCGACTATATACTATTATTTCAGTATTTAGTATCCCTATATTGGGATCTGAGCCACAGAGCTATTGTTTCAGCTTGTGTTCAGCCATGTACTATTATTTCAATACATAATTCTCACGTTAGGGTTATGGGGCCTGAGTCACAAAGCTATTATTTCAGCTTGTGTCCAACCATATACTATTGTTTCAGTATTTGGTCTCACATTAGGGTAAAGGGGTATGAAATGCTAGACTATTATTTTAGTCCGCATTTCGACTATATACTATTGTTTCAGTATATAGTCTCCCTACATCGGGATCTGAGCCACAGAACTATTATTTCAACCTCTGCACAGGCATGTACTATTGTTTCAATGCATGGTTCCCATGTTAGGGTTATGAGGTCAAAGGTTGATCGAACAGATTTGTATATTCCGAGAGGGTAAAATGGGGGTGTCTACAGAAACGTTTACAAATTGATTTGCATGTACTAGGGCCTTATGCATCTATAAATATGACCCTAGGCTTAGGAATAGGGAGAGCTTTAGGTTTTAGTTTTAGGATAGCTTTTAATTCATAAGTTTCTAGTTTTCTGGTTTCCAGATTTAGAGAGTTTGTGAGATTGAGGGATCTGTAAATCATCGTTCTATGATTGATTCAGCCATGATGAAGATTAGAACCATGATGCGTGGGTAGCTCCCGAAGTTTGGGTTCTCTTGTACATAAAAGATAAGTATTTAATTCAAACTTTTATTTCCTTTTCTAGTTTGACTTCGTTGTGGTAATGATTGCATGATTGAGATTCATTTTTATTATTGTGGATGTTTCTAAAGCTTCTAATTCTGCTTTTGATAATCTTAATGGCCTTGTAGAGATTAGGATTAGATCTAATAGATTATTCTCCTTCGAATTAGTACTTGTAGTCTAGTTTGATTGGTTTCGTGCAATGATGCTTATAGATTACATCGCTAGAGATTAGATGGATTATATTGTCTCGACTGGTCCATGACTATGAATAGGATCTGATTATTTTACATAGCTTTAACTTGTAGTGAAAATAAGTTTGATGACCCAGAATTCAAATTAGATTAGGGGTATGTTGGTATGAGCTTTTTCAGGGTTCCTTTCGGTCCCCGAAAAAGTGAGCCAATTCAGTCCACGTGGACTCTGGTGGAAAGCGATAGAATAATAAACGAAGGAAAATTAAAGGCTGAAAAGAAAAGGTGATTTCTAAATAAAGAATACCAGGGTTGAAGTGATCACCAGCTGCAGGCATTTATCAATGCTGCAACACGTCATTGATCACGCGCGGAAATGTGAGTTGACTCCTTTACTGAACATCGGTTGGCCAACTTCAGCAACTATGGGTTGCCTAGGGTCTTAAATAGTTTGGTTTCCTAGTTTCTACTGGGATCTTTCTAAAAAGGGGGTTTTAGCCCGCTATGCTCAGGAGGATCGGCCCCATTCTCTGGTACCCTCCGTAAGCTCCCTTGGGCATATCGGGTGGCTAAGGCTAAAAACTGAAAAAAAAAAAAAAAAAAATTGTAAAAATCAAAGAAAGTGATGCCTTAATCGGAAAACCTGTCCCACGTGAAATTGACCCCTTTCCTGTAAAAATACAAGAAGAGGTAGAAGTCACGAGTCTGGACGAGGAAATCCCTACTGAGGAGCTCCCCAATAAGCTCCTTGACCGGTTTGCCGATTTTGAGCATGACCCTAGGCCGATTGTTGAAGAAACAGAAGACATCAATCTAGGGACCGAGGAGATTCCTAGAATAACCAAGATCGGAACGTTGTTGTCTCCCGAGGAGAGAAGCAGCATGATTGACTTTCTTCGGTCATACTAAGATGTCTTCACATGGTCATGCGAGGGCATGCCTAGATTGGATACCGATTTGGTCGAGCATGAGCTGCCACTCTATCCAGATGTTAAGCTAGTCAAGCAGAAGTTGAGACGCCTCAGGCCAGAATGGATGCTGAAAGTAAAGGATGAAGTTATCAAGCAATATGGTGCAGGTTTTCTCATGGTCTCTAAATACCCGCAGTGGCTAGCCAATATTGTCCTCGTACCAAAGAAAGATGGAAAGGTTCGTATGTGCATCGACTTCAGAAATCTACATAAGGAGAGTTCAAATGTGACAGCCCAGATTTCAGCACCCCGAAACCCGTGCCATCAGCACATCATCTTTACCGCGCCACTTAGCTAAGCATGGAACATTGGTATATCAAGCACAGAATTGAAATAGTAAATGAAATTGCAGAATTTAAATCTATATAAAAGCATTTCTCAAAAGACAGTTCTACCCTCATGCCTCTGCATGAATGGAGAACCGATCCGAACCATCGATGATAGGAAATCATCACGGATGGTTCGCCCCAAAAGAATAATCTCAATTTATACATGTACATTGTTTAGTCCAAAACAAGGCTTGACATACCAAGTCGTACAAATCTCTATCCAAAATCCCTCAAAGCGGCACAACAGAGTCCTCTAGAAGAAGTCCTCAGGAGGTGGCTCCAACTCGTCTCCAGCCACAAGGTCCGACTCACCGGGGTCAGCGTCTCCTGAAGCCTCGGCAACTGCTAGTAGTGGACCTGCGACGTATAGTCTATAGGGTGAGCTACATCCTAGCTCAATAGGGAACAAAACATAGTTGAACATATAAATTATTACTCACATATATTCCATGATATGCCATGCATGATGTGTCCATGCAGTTATTGATGAAAATAGTTAAAAAGCATTACATTTTTACTGGTAGTTTACTCATGTCTTTTATTTATTCATGAATGATGCTGACGAGGCCTAAAGCAAAACTTAAACTTTCAACTTAAGTAATCCCCGAGCAATATAGCATCGAGCCCCGATGAGATGCCCATCATCGTCATCTATATAGACAGTTTTAACGTATTCCCTGGGAATACAATTAGTACCCAAGCCCCCTTTCCCCTGGGGATTGATGGCGGGGTTTCACTTGTCTCAATCAACACCCCTGGGGTGTGCTTACTGTGTACGGATAAGCCTCCGCACTGGCCTACGATTTCGCCGCCGTATCGGTCACGGATATCCTGCCGTGTCAGTCATGGATATCCCGCCACGTCAGTGGGGTACCCTATCAAACCTCAAATAACAAAAATATCGGTGCCTTACATATAGTTATTCTCCGTGTAAATGTGCTATCTTATATCAGTTAGGCCCTATCAAACATGATTCAATCTTGGATACATCCCTGGGATGTATCCGTTCACTTGTATCACACCTGATGCTCTTATCTCTTTACTTCTTCATCCCCTGGGGATGGCTCATTATGATTACTTTTATTGATATCACACACACACACTTTTCCCAACTCTTTAAGCAATAAAACGTTTGGAATTTCAAATCTATATCACTACATACATGCTCTTGTAAAATAACGTACATGTTCAAGGAGTTCCCTACCTCAAGTCTTCGTTTGATCAATGCATCAAGGTCCCACGTGGCTCCTTGTGCACTAGCTCACACGTACCACCTATAGTACCACATAACATGTGAAACACATCACTATGGATGCAATAAAGGAGGTCCAAGACCCCCCCAAAGATCTTAAAGTCAAACTCAGAAGTCAACATAAACTGGCCCAGTCGATTAATCGATTTCCAAAATCGATTAATCGAAAGTCAATATCGATTAATCGATTCTCAAATCGATTAATCGAGATTCCCATTTGATTAATCGAAACCCAATTCGATTAATCGAAATTCTCTGCTCTATCCAGTTGATTCCCATTTCGAGTAATCGAATTCCCAAGATCGATTAATCGATCCCAAATTGATTAATCAAAATTATAAATCGATTAATCGAATTCTCATTTCGATTAGTCGATTTCTTCAAGCTAAATTCTTTTCTCCACTGGAGTCCACTGTAGATTCCCAGTCGATTAATCGATTCTTAATTCGATTAATCGAAAACCAAAGTCGATTAAACGAAACCCAATTCGATTAATCGAAATCGGGGTCCTCTGACTTTTCAACTTCTTGGCCAATTTCGATTAATCAAAACCCAATTTCGATTAATCGAAATTGCCAGATTTTTGCCCCCTTCTGGCTATTCTTCCAAATCTTTCTCCATTTATTTTCTTTCTTTTTCTAAGCCTTTTTACCCTATATTTTACACCATTCTAACTACGATTAACCTCCCATATCTTATGCATTTAATTCACAAGAAATTTACCTCAATAAAATCTCAATTTGATTAGATCTAGTGGTTGGAAAGGCTAGGGTTCCAGCTTTGGCTCTAACGGATCCAAACCGTGTCGAATCCGGCTTTTATCGCTTGAATCCCCCTCCCAATCAGTTGCAATAACTCCTCTCTTTACTTTTCTCTTTCTCTCTCTCTTCTTTACTCTCCTTCAACAACCAAGATACAGATTTTAGGGTTTATTAAACCCTTTTATCTATCCCCTTCCTTGTGTGTTGAGCACATACACCGCTGTAGGTGTATGCGACCTCACATTCACATCACACACCACACAATCTTTCAAACCATCACATCTCATCCGTTCATCACACTCTATGTCAACCATTGAACTCCTAATTGGTCGAACTTGTGACCAATCGGGCACGGATCCTAAGGTCACTATTTAACGTGATTTTTTGGGATATTACATCCTCCCCACCTTGGGAATTTTCGTCCTCGAAAATAACCCAAAGTGCGTCGATCGGGGTCTCTCCGCCCCCCACACGCAGGTGAGGTGGTCGAGTAGACTCAGACGCATTCAGATAGTTACAAATACCAGCATAGAATTTAAATTTGACGAATTGGAACAATTTACACAAAAATTTTGCTTTGTATTTATAATTGAAACTTTTTACAATGCCAGATAAGTTGGCGTACAAAAACAAATCTACAGGTATATAATCAAAATGTAAAAATAAATACAAGACTTAGACAGTCCCCTCGCCAGTGGCCGGGTGGTGTAATGGTGGGTCTGGCTGAGCCGGTGTGGTCATGCGGTGGTGCAGACCGTGCTGGCTGAGTAGGCGGAGGTAGCGGCGGCTATGGCTGGAGCGTCTCTGTCGGCGGAGCGGACGTAGATGTGGAAGGAGTCGTGTCAGTGGTGGCGGTGGTGGGATGGAAAACGGGACCTCTGTGGAAGGCGGTCCGTCCCGCAGTCCACTCCTCCTCCTGAGCGAGATAGTGGTGGTAGTCTGTCGGGTAGATGTAGCGGAGGGTGTGGAACATCAAGAAGTCCATCCTCCGGTTCATCCGCTCGTTGTTGGCCTCCATGCGAGCCAACACGTCCTCGATGGTAGGACCGGATGGAGCGGCGCACAGGCGGTATGATGAGGTGGGTGTAGCGGGCGCGGAGTGAGCGGGCGGTGTCAGTGACGCTGTGGTATGAGAGGTAGCCCTCTCCACTGATGGCTCGACCGGGTGTGCCCCACCCACGGGTGGGTCCTGCTGTGGTGGTGGGGGTGGTGGTGGTGCTACTGCTTCTGGAGCGGGACCCGGAGCCGGTAGGGTCCACTTGAGCAGGTTGTAGCTACGGGTCCATGAAGACTTGGAGAACGTCTTCACGCAATCCGTAGCCCTCACCTCGTGAGGTGAGATAGTATAGGAGGGATCGTTGGAGTAGCACTCCAACATGCTCGAGATGAGGCGAGCGTAGGGCATCTTCTCCTTGGGCCGGAGGTTGCCCTTCATCAGTTTACCCTTGATGTACCTCATCCCCTCAAGGATGACCATGGTGGTGTCGAACCACCGGCCACAGAAGGCCGCGTAGAGTGCGTGTTGCACTCGGTCCACGCGCTCGATGTTGTGGTGCATTGGGTAAATATTGCACTTGATCACCGAATCAAGCATCCACATATAGTGGGGAAGGTCAACCCTCTTTATGGAGGATCTCGACCCCTTTTTGCCGTTGGTCATGCGGGTCATGACCTCCTCGAATCGAGGGTCCTCCTCAAAGGGTGGGAATAGGGTGGTCTCGGGGGTGAAGTCAAGGTAGCACTCAAGCACCTCGTGGACGTGGTGACATGTGATCGTGTAATCTCGACCCTCGATGGTGGTCTTGATCACATCGTCCGTCGGGCCGTCCACAAGCCCCTGGTAAAATAATCTCACCAATCTAGGGTACTAGGAACCCCTGATTGGTTTGAGAATGTTGCCGAGACCGGCATTGTTAAGGTAAGTTCGAGCCCATTGGGTCTCGCTCGGCACATCGGGATTTGTGAAAAGGGTAGGGTCGATGAGGTACTCGACCTCAAAAGTCTTTGCGGCCCACCATTCATTAGGTTGCACCACGTTAGTGGGTGGTGGGGGCATGGGGGTGGACTCGCAGGAAGACTCGCGCGAAGATGCGCTCGTCGAACCGGAGGTGGTCTCCGATGCAAACGGTGATGGAGTCCTCACCGGCGATGCGGTAGGTGGTGGTGGCGCGGTGTTCTTACGCCGAACCGATAGCTTAGAGGTTGCCTTTTTCGAAGACAACCACGTCTTAGGCGGCATTTTAGGTGAAATGACAATAATCTAGGGTTTAGCTAGCTCAAATTGAAAAAGGTTAGGAATTTTAGGGTTTACCGTAGGTTTTGGAGGCGATGCGATGTGAATACGAGCCGAAAACTGACGAAAAAGGAAACCCTAGGGCGCCGGATGGTCGGAGAAGAAGAAGGAGATAAAACGCCCTAAAAAAATCTGAAGCTGAAATGATTCGAATGGGGAAGGAAATCCCCAAATTTCAATATATAGGCCTCGGCTCGATTAATCAAAATCCAGAATCGATTAATCGAGATTCAAAACTAGGTTAAGCCGTGCAAAATCGATCAATCAATTTCCCAAATCGATCAATCGAAAGTCAAAATCGATTAATCGAAAACATTTCGATTAATCAAAATCGTATCCATTTAAAAATTTAAGTTTTAGAGTCGGCTGAGCGCCGATTAATCGAAATCCATTTCGATTAATCAAAATTTCAAAATTGATTAATCGAAATTCACTTCGATTAATCGAAATCGTGCAGTCCCTTCCAAAAATTTCAGGATTCTTTAAGTTATTCGATTAGTCGAACTATGGTTCGATTAATCGAAATTTCAAATCGATTAATCGAATTCTACTTCGATTAATCGAAATCGTTTCTCTGACTTAGAATTTTCATAGTTCCTTTAAGTCATTCGATTAATCGAATTTCCAATTCGATTAATCAAAATTACAAATCGAGTAATCGAAATCTGCTCGATTAATCGAAAATTTCAGTAATTTCCTCTAAATTCTTCTAACATTCCCAATTTGTTCGATTAATCGAACATGTAGTTTGATTAATCGAATTCCCAATTCGATTAATCGAATTCCCAATTCGATTAATCGAATTCCCAATTCGATTAATCGAATTCCCAAAATCGATTAATTGATCCCAAATCGATTAATCGAAATTATAAATCGATCAATCGAAATTGCATTCTGTGTCTGTCCTAGCTCTTATCCAAATTTCCAGTCACTGGCACATGGCAGTCGACTAATCGAACAAAATCGATTAATCGAAATTCCAAATCGATTAATCGATTTGAAATTCGATTAATCGGTTTTGCCCAATTTCTCCAGATTTTCAAATTCTTTGGTTCTTTGATTACTTTTTGGTAGTTTTGACATCAAGTGGCTCATAGTTTTATAGAAACACATACACTTGGTCATGTGCATACAAAATATGTTCCTTAAATCATGCTTTGATCAAGACTTCCATTGATTTACAAGTGTTGTGAAAATCCACAAACATGCTTGTGGTTTACATGGGAGATCATGTCGTTGGAAACAAGGCTGGATATTGTTCTTTCACATCGGCCTCTCGTTCCCAAGTAGCCTCTTCCTTTGGATGATTGTTCCACCGTACAAGCACTAAGGGAATCACTTTAGTGCGCAGTACTTTTTCCTTTCGATCCAAGATTTCCACTGGTTCCTCTATCATGCTCATGTCCTCACACATCTCCATAGGTTGTTTCCCTAACACATGAGATGGATCGTTCACATACTTTCTAAGCATCGATATGTGGAAAACGTTATGTACCCGATCAAACAGCGGTGGTAAGCCAATGCGATACGCAACTTCACCTACGCGTCCCAAAATTTCAAATGGTCCAACATAATGTGGGCTTAACTTCCCTCTCTTGCCAAATCTCATTACGCCTTTCATAGGTGACACCTTCACAAACACGTGCTCACCCACTTTATAGTCGACACTAGTCCGCTTTATGTCGGCATAACTTTTCTTTACTCAGGCCGACTTCACTTTTCTCTGATTATTCAAACAACAGTGGCGTTGTCTTCAAGTAGTTTTGGCCCTAAAATAAATTTCTCACCTGTTTCTTCCCAATTGAGGGGTGATTTGCATCGTCGTCCATACAGAGCTTCATACGGTGCCATGCCAATGCTCGTTTGGAAACTGTTGTTGTATGCGAATTCGAGTAACGGTAGATACTCATCCCAGTATCCTTGCATATCTAGCATGCACGCTCTGAGCATGTATTCTATCACTTGGTTCACTCGCTCTGTCTGCCCATCAGTTTGAGGATGGAAAGCTGAACTAAAGTCTAGTCGTGTTCCCATTCCTTCTTGAAATTTCTTCCAAAACTTGGACGTATATAGTGGATCACGATCTGAAACTATGCTGCTTGGAATCCCGTGTAACCTTACGATCTCCTTCATGTATAAGTCTGCCAGTCTTCCTGTTGTATACATAGTATTGTACGGCAAAAAGTGCGCTGATTTGGTCAATCGGTCTACGACGACCCAAATGGCATTGTGTCTCTTGGCAGTACGGGGCAATCCAACAATGAAATCCATCGAGATCGATTCCCACTTCCATTCTGGTATTGGTAAAGGCTACAATAGTCCAGCAGGATGTCTATGATTAATCTTCACTTGCTGACAAGTCAAACACCGTGACACGTATTCGGCCACGTCTTGTTTCAGACCTCTCCACCAGTAGTTCTTTTTCAAGTCTTGGTACATTTTGGTGCTACCAGGGTGGATAGCATAATTTGACTTATGGGCTTCATCAAGAATGGTTCGTCTTAGATCGGCATTGTCCGGAATGCATAGACGGCCCTTAAACAATAAAGAACCATCTTCTTTAACTGAGAAGTCCGAACTGATGCCTTCACTCACGTCTTGATGAATCTTTGTTAATGCCGGATCTTTCATCTGTAGATCGTGGATATGCTCAAATATCACTGGCTTCACCGATATGTTAGCCAAAAAGGATCCGATAGCTTTTGACTCAATGTTCGCATCATAGAGTGCCAAGTCTTCCAATAATTTCCATCGGTGCATACCCAAAATCAAACAAGCTAACTGAGCTGAACCCTTCCGACTCAATGCATCGGCTACTACATTCGCCTTGCCTGGATGGTACTGTATGGAGCAATTGTAATCCTTGAGGAATTCCATCCATCTGCGTTGTCTCATGTTGAGCTCTTTCTGTGTAAACAGGTATCGGAGGCTCTTATGATCGGTGAAAATTTCAAAAGTCTCACCATATAAATAATGTCTCCAGATCTTCAGCGCAAAGATGACTGCTGCTAGCTCCAAGTCATGAGTCAGATAATTTTTCTCGTGTTCTTTCAGCTGTCTTGATCCGTAAGCTATCACCTTCTTATGTTGGTTGAGTACACAACCTAGGCCATTGTATGACGCGTCGCTGTATACGGCGTATCCTCCACTGCTCGAAGGAATAGCTAGCACTGGAGCTGAAGTGAGTCTCGTCTTGAGTTCTTGAAAACTCTTCTCGCATGCCTCACTCCACTCAAATCTTGAATCCTTTCGTGTCAGCTTCGTGAGAGGTCCCGATATCTTTGAAAACCCCTCGACGAAACGTCGATAATAGCCTGCTAAGCCTAGAAAACTTCGGACATCGGTCACTGTCTTTGGTTGCTCCCATTTAACCACTGCTTCTATCTTTGCTGGATCTACAGTGACACCATGCTTTGAGACGACATGTCCCAAAAAGATAACCTCTTCCAACCAAAACTCACATTTGCTGAGTTTGGCATACAATTGGTGTTCACGTAGCGTCTGTAGGGCAATCCTCAAGTGTTCTTCGTGTTCCATCTTGGATTTGGAGTATATCAATATATCATCAACGAACACTACGACGCAGGAGTCCAAGTGTGGTTTAAACACTTCTCATCGATCCATAAACGACGCCGAGCATTCACAACCCAAACGGCATCACAAGGAATTCATAGTGTCCATACCGTGTCCTGAAAGCTATCTTCTGGATGTCCTCTGCCTTGACTCGCAACTGATGGTATCCAGATCTCAGGTCGATCTTGGAAAAATACCTTGCTCCTTGCAGTTGATCGAACAAATCATCAATTCTAGGCAAAGGGTAGCGGTTCTTCACAGTGAGTTTGTTTAATTGTCGATAGTCAATGCAAAGCCGCATTGACCCATCTTTCTTCTTGACAAACAAGACCGGTGCTCCCCATGGAGACACGCTCGGTCTAACAAACCCCTTGTCCATAAGCTCTTGTAGTTGTTCCTTCAACTCCTTTAACTCAGCAGGAGCCATTCGATATGGCGCTTTTGAAATAGGCTCCGTTCCTGGAGCTAAGTCAATGGCGAATTCTACTTCTCTCTATGGAGGTAATCCAGGCAACTCTTCTGGAAACACGTCGGTGAAGTCTCGCACAACTGCTATCTCAAAAATGACATTCTTTTCTTCCTTGTCCTCCTTTAAGAAAGCCAAGTATCCACTGCAACCCTCTCTGATCATTTTCTCGACCCTTACTGCTGAGATCAGTGGTACAGATGATGACCTCACTCCTTGAAACCGAAATGATCTTCTTGTGTTGGGTCTGAAAATGACTACCTTGTTCTTGCAATCGACGGTTGCACAGTGCTGCGCCAACTAGTCCATGCCAAGGATCACATCAAACCCTTGTATGTCTAACAGTATCAACTTCGCTTCCAATTCATGCACCTCTAGTTCTCGAACTCCTACAATGATGGACTTGCAAGTTAACTCCGTGTCCACTAACTCTCCAGTCGGAATAGACACAAATAGGACGAAGTCCAACACCTCTGGAACAATCTTCATCTTCTTGGCGAAACGTGGAGTGACGAATGAGTGTCAACACTCTAGCGTCATATCCAACGAAGCATCCTTTTTCATATATAGTTAAAGTACCAATAGTATACATACATATATACAATAATTTACACATCAATTTACACCCCTAATTCACATATAAATTTAGTATTGAGAAAAAGAATCTATACAAATCCTAATGCATGCACCTTCTCTATCTAAAATTCTAGTGAAATGGAAATTTCTTTAATTTAAAAGAGTCTCACCTTGGATGACGTCATGCACGTTCCCTGCTTCCTGAGCAGTGACTGCATAGGCTCTCCCCTGAACGATCGGTTTCCTTGCTTGAATGGGTCGTGGTGCTGCTACTGAAACCGTCTTTCTTTTATCCATCTCGGGGCAATCCTTGATCAAGTGGCCCACCTTGCCACATCGGAAACAACCCCTAGTCCCCGCTCTGCAATCCACTGTTCTATGAGGCTTGCCTCACTTTGCGCAAGTCTCCCGAGGTGCGGAAGAAACAGTACAAGAACCCTGTGTGATAGTGGCGCCAGTAGACATGGCAGGGCTCTCATATCGTAAAGGTCTCCCCGACGCAAGTAATGGAAACCTCTGTTGGTGTTGTTACTGCGCCAGCCTTCCAAAACCTCCCTGAAACTGTGGTCTCTGATTTTGGGCCACGAATCTCGGCTTTTTGTTCACCGGTTCATAGGTCCCCGTCCTTCCTTGTTCATTTCCTCCTCTCTGCTGCTCCCTCTATCTATATCTATTATTGTTCTCCTCTTCTATAACTAACACCTTGCTCATGACCTCTTCATAGGTCCTTAACTGAAATGGAGCTACGCCTCCCCTAACCTCAGGCTTCAAACCTTGCTGAAACCTCTTAGATTTCATCACGTCGGTAGCGACGTAATCCGGAGCAAAACGGGCAAGTCGTAGAAACTCCACCCCATATTCTCTCACTGTCATTCTCCCTTGCGCTAACTGTAGAAATTGTATCTCAAGCTGATTTCTCACCACTTCCAGAAAATATTGTTTGTTGAACTCCTCAGCAAACTCCTCCCACATCCAAGGCAACTCTGGGGTCTCCTGAGCCCTAGTCCGTATCACGGACTTCCACCAAGGCCCAGCCTCCCCGTCCAACATATAAGCTACCCATCTCACACTCTCATCTTCCGTGCATGTCAGCACGCTAAAGACTTTCTCCATCTCCATAAGTCAGTTCTCAGCGGCCATTTTGTCTGCCTACCCAGAAAATGAAGGAGGTCTCATCCTCCTATACTCTGTAAAGGATGAGGGCATAGGCAGCACAGGTCCTACAGGTGGTGTAGGTGGCTGCTGTTCTCTTGATGCATGAGCTGCAAAGGATGCAACTTGCTGTGCCATGGCAGCTGCCATAGTCTCCATAGTATGCATCATCCTTTGTCGCTCCTCTCTATCTTCTTATCTCTCTCTCACCCTCTCCTGTTCTCCTAGATCTTGATCCTGACGATCTCGATCCTCTTCATCATGCTGTCTACTACTACTGCCCCCTGGGGCCTCAGTACCTCCTAAAGGCACTCTATTAGTAGGAGAGATGTAATCATCTCCACTACGTAGACTCCTCTATTGGCCTCCCCTTGGTCGGCCTCTTCCCCTAGATGACATTTACAGCTGCATTTGAAACTAAAGTTTCGTTAGCAGAAGCCCCTATGTTCTGACCAAAAGAACGATTGTCAGAATTGCTAAAAGAAATTGCTCTGATACCAACTGTGACAGCCCAGATTTCGGCACCCCGAAACCCGTGCCATCAGCACGATCATCTTGACCGCGCCCCTTAGCTAAGCATGGAACATTGGTATATCAAGCACAGAATTGAAATAGTAAATGAAACTACGAAATCTAAATCTATATAAAAGCATTTCTCAAAAGATAGTTCTACCCTCATGCCTCTGCATGAATGGAGAACCGATCCGAACCATCGATGATAGCAAATCATCACGGATGGTTCGCCCCAAAAGAATCATCCCAATTTATACATGTACATTGTTTAGTCCAAAACAAGGCTTGACATACCAAGCCGTATAAATCTCTATCCAAAAGCCCTCAAAGCGGCACAACGGAGTCCTCTAGAAGAAGTCCTCAGGAGGTGGCTCCAACTCGTCTCTAGCCACAAGGTCCGACTCACCGGGGTCAGCGTCTCCTGAAGCCTCGGCAGCTGCTAGTAGTGGACCTGCGACGTATAGTCTATAAGGTGAGCTACATCCTAGCTCAATAGGGAATAAAACACAGTTGAACATATAAATTATTACTCACATATATTCCATGATATGCCATGCATGATGGGTCTTTGCAGTTACTGATGAAAACAGTTAAAAAGCATTACATTTTTACTGGTAGTTTACTCATGTCTTTTATTTATTCATGAATGATACTGAAGAGGCCTAAAGCAAAACTTAAACTTTCAACTTAAGTAATCCCCGAGCAATATAGCATCGAGCCCCGATGAGATACCCATCATCGTCATCTATATAGACAGTTTTAACGTATTCCCTGGGAATACAATTAGTACCCAAGCCCCCTTTCCCCTGGGGATTGGTGGCGGGGTTTCACTTGTCTCAATCAACACCCCTGGGGTGTGCTTACTGTGTACGGATAAGCCTCCGCACTAGCCTACGATTTCGCTTCCGTATCGGTCACGGATATCCTGCCGTGTCAGTCGTGGATATCCCGCCACGTCGGTGGGGTACCCTATCAAACCTCAAATAACAAAAATATCAGTGCCTTACATATAGTTATTCACCGTGTAAATGTGCTATCTTATATTAGTTAGGCCCTATCAAACATGATTCAATCTTGGATACATCCCTGGGATGTATCCGTTCACTTGTATCACACCTGATACTCTTATCTCTTTACTTCTTCATCCCCTGGGGATGGCTCATTATGATTACTTTTATTGATGTCACACACACACACTTTTCCCAACTCTTTAAGCAATAAAACGTTTGGGATTTCAAATCTATATCACTACTACATACATGCTCTTGTAAAATAAGGTACATGTTCAAGGAGTTCCCTACCTCAAGTCTTCGTTTGATCAATGCATCAAGGTCCCACGTGGCTCCTTGTGCACTAGCTCACACATACCACCTATGGTACCACATAACATGTGAAACACATCACTATGGATGCAATAAAGGAGGTCCAAGACCCCCCCAAAGATCTTAAAGTCAAACTCAGAAGTCAACATAAACTGGCCCAGTCGATTAATCGATTTCCAAAATCGATTAATCGAAAGTCAATATCGATTAATCGATTCTCAAATCGATTAATCGAGATTCCCATTTGATTAATTGAAACCCAATTCGATTAATCGAAATTCTCTACTCTATCCAGTCGATTCCCAATTCGAGTAATCGAATTCCTAAGATCGATCAATCGATCCCAAATCGATTAATCAAAATTATAAATCGATTAATCGAATTCTCATTTCGATTAGTCGATTTCTTCAAGCTAAATTCTTTTCTCCACTGGAGTCCACTATAGGTTCCCAGTCGATTAATCGATTCTTAATTCGATTAATCGAAAACCAAAGTCGATTAATCGAAACCCAATTCGATTAATCGAAATCGGGGTCCTCTGACTTTTCAACTTCTTGGCCAATTTCGATTAATCGAAACCCAATTTCGATTAATCAAAATTGCCAGATTTTTGCCCCCTTCTGGCTGTTCTTCCAAATCTTTCTCCATTTATTTTCTTTCTTTTTCTAAGCCTTTTTACCCTACATTTTACACCATTCTAACTACGATTAACCTCCCATATCTTATGCATTTAATTCATAAGAAATTTACCTCAATCAAATATCAATTTGATTAGATCTAGTGGTTGGAAAGGCTAGGGTTCCAGCTTTGGCTCTAACGGATCCAAACCGTGTCGAATCCGGCTTTTATCGCTTGAATCCCCCTCCCAATCAGTTGTAATAACTCCTCTCTTTACTTTTCTCTTTCTCTCTCTCTTCTTTACTCTCCTTCAACAACCAAGATACAGATTTTAGGGTTTATTAAATCCTTTTATCTATCCCCTTCCTTGTGTGTTGAGCGCATACACCGCTGTAGGTGTATGCGACCTCACATTCACATCACACACCACACAATCTCTCAAACCATCACATCTCATCCGTTCATCACACTCTATGTCAACCATTAAACTCCTAATTGGTCAAACCTGTGACCAATCGGGCATGGATCCTGAGGTCACTGTTTAACGTGATTTTTCAGGATATTACACCAAAGGACGACTTCTTATTGCCGCACATAGATATCTTGGTCGATAACACTGCCAGGCATGGGATGCTCTCATTCATGGATAGATTCTCTAAATACAATCAAATAAAGATGGTCGAAACAGATCGAGAAAAGACAGTGGTCATCACTCTATGAGGAACTTTCTGCTACCGAGTCATGCCATTCGGGTTGAAAAATGCTGGGGTAACCTACCAAAGAGCGATGACAGCATTGTTCCACGATATGATGCACCAAGAAATTTAGGTGTACGCCGACGACATGATTGCCAAGTCTCAGAAAAGAGAGGATCATCTGATAAACCTCCAAAATCTGTTCGAGAGGCTGAGAAAATACAGGTTGCGCCTGAACCCTCAAAAATGCCCACTCGGCGCCAAGTTAGGAAAGCTGTTAGGTTTCATCATCAGCCGAAGAGGCATTAAAGTTGACCCAATCAAGGTAAAGGCCATCGTCGAAATGCCACCGCCATCTATCGAGAATGATGTCCAGAGTTTCTTGGGTAGGATATAGTACATCATTTGGTTCATTGCACAACTCACTCCCATCTGCACGTCGATCTTCAAACTACTGAGAAAAGATTCGTCGGTCGAATGGAATGATGACTGTCAAGCAGCATTTGATAAAATCAAGGGCTACCTTCTCAACCGGCCAATTTTGGGACCACCAGTATTCGAAAGACTACTCATAATGTATCTCTCTACAACAGAAGTTTCGATGGGATGTGTCCTAAGGCAGCATGATGAAATATGAAGAAAAGAGCAAACCATCTACTATCTTAGCAAGAAGTTCACTGACTATGAAACATGCTATTCTCATCTGGAGAAAGAATGCCTGGTTCTCGTATGGGTTACATAGAGACTTCGCCACTACTTACTATCCCAAGTTGTTCTCCTGCTAGCACGGATGGATCCATTGAAGTACTTGTTTGAAAAGCCGGCTCTCACGAGCCGAACCCCACACTGACAACTTCTCTTATCAGAATTTGACATCACGTATGTGACACCCCATGTTTGTGCACGTATTAAGTCTAGACCATGAGCCATTTGGACCTAGAATAGGGAAAGCCACTTGGGCACTTGCCACCTAGAATCCTTAGTGAACATCAACCACATGCCACTTAGACCCAATAGTGAGCCCACAAGTAGTTTTGTTATGTAGAGCTAGATGAACCCAAGCCCCTGTGTGAACTGTGCAAATTAGACCTCATTGGACCCAAGCTCACATGCGCACTATATGATTGAGGTCAAATTGAGCCCAAGCCATGGACCATTGGAACCGTGACCCATTTGGGGTCTATTAGGAACCTGAAGCCTCTTGGGCCACGTGAAGGCAATAGTGCTAGTGGACGGACTACCTTTGACTCATCGGAACCTATAGGTAGCTAAGAACCATTGGGAATTAGGGGGAATCAAGACCCACTTGGAACCGGGTACCTAGGCCCATTTGTTATAAGCCAAAGGATGGCTTATATACTTGGTGGTGTATTAGAGCCACACACAGAATCCCAAGCCCCTTATATTTCCCTTCACGTAAGCATGCAAAATCATTGCATTGCTGTGAAGTCGGATATCTGAAGGAGAAACCGAGGGAGGAAGGAGAGAAACCACCAGCTGCTCTTTGCTTGGGGTGTCCGTTTGAGTTTGCTTGAGAGAACCCAACCCCTAGACTGTATTGTGTCCTTCCCTACCTCAAAGAGAAAGCCCTCTTTCTTCTTGGAGAACCATACGCCTCACGGCTGCTCAATCGAGACGAGAGCATCAATCAGATCATTGGATCAGCACCACGACGGAGTAAATTCGACGTCGGCACTGTGTGTATGGTTGCGTGCGAAAGAACTAACTAAAGGTAACCCACACCGCGCATGCATTATGTTTTAGGAAATGATTTCTGTTATTAAAGGATGATCGACGAAGTCGCATGCACGATTTTCATCGATCGAATGCGTGAAAATTGCAAGAGCCGATGCATGTTGGGTTCGATAGATGGAACCTCCGCATGTGATTCAAATTGAGGAAAAAGGGGCGTATATTGAATCTAGCAAATTATGGGCATGTGATGCGTTGATTGAAGTGTGTTAAAAGGGTATTTTAGGAAAGAAATCTCGCAAAGGCGGGATGGTTAAAATATGTCATGTATGGTGTGCTGTTAGAACCACTTGAGAAGCCATAGAGGCTATCTCGAGCAGAGACACCAAAGGATTAAAGATGACAGTTTTACTGGTGTACGCTCGAGCGTAAGATGACCTAAAGCCTACGCTCAAGCGTCATTTACAGGCCATTTTGGCTCGGGTCAAATCCGCTCGAGCGTGTATTGGAGAGTTGAACTAGGGTTACGCTCGAGCGTACTGAGATCCTCTCGAGTGTGAAGACTTCTGGAGCCTACGCTCAAGCGTATTTTCTAGGCCAAAACTTTCGGGTCCAGTCCGCTTGAGCGTAAAGTGAGAGTTTCCACTGAGTCTACGCTCGAGCGTGAATCATACTGCTCGAGCATAAAACTATTTGAAGCCTACGCTTGAGCGTGAATTTCAGGCTTATTCCGCTTAGGTCAAATACGCTCGAGCGTACATGCAATGTGCCACTGGGAACCGCTCGAGCGTAATAAAGCCACACTCGAGCGTGAGAACTTGCTTTAGAGTTTACAGGTTACTATGCTCGGGTCATGATGCGTACACCTAGTGTTATATGTGGAGTTATGTAGTGAGTAATTGTGACTAAGAAATACACCTGATCTCGTGAATTAGGTGAGGAAACACGGGACATGTATCTTGAAAAGAGCATATAGGACCGACAAACGTGTGACGCGACTTAAGATAGGGAAATTGCCCTTGTCACCTATATGATTTTCGAGTTCAAGTTTATGATGCATTTATTTAATAAATAGTATTCTTAGCAAATGAGATTTATGTTTGCATGCACATGTAATTATTTAATCAAATGATGTAATTTCAGCAAATGGTTTATTTAAAAATATGTACATGTATATGAACTTCTCGCATATAAGACTTTAATTTTGCATACATGTTTTACATGACACATGATCATACATCTTGACCTTGTGATATCTGCCTTGACTTTGTACTGTCCGTACCTTTGATCTGTGTTAACATACATTCAATGTGTATTCGTGTGTTATGTGTGCACTTGTGCAATGAGGAGTAGAGTCTCCATGAGAGGGGTGGAGTCCCCAGGGTTACGGCCCTGTGTTCCTAATACGGTCTGCTCAGTTCTCTAATACAAGATGCATTGCCATGTGACGTGCTCTGAGGGTGCTAGATGTAAGGGGAGTGGAGTCTCAATGAGCGGGGTGGAGTCCTCGGGGTCACGGCCATGTTCTCCTAATACGGACTACTCAGTTCCCTAATACGGGATACTTACACTAACACCATGTGACATGATACGCCTTGTGTTTCCGATGTGTAATTCATTCAAATCCCAGTTATCTCTGATATATGTGCTCATGCCTCATTCCCGTCAATTTTTTTACCATGGACATGCATTTAATTTTGTCTTTTGGCAGCATTCTAACATCAAGCATTTTGTACACGATTTGATTTTTGAGATATAATATCTGCAAAATTTAGCTCGTATTTGATATGTTATAGACAAGCATGAGTTCTTCTAAATTGTATCTTTATTTATACAGCAAGAAACTTGGATTTGGTTATGTTAAAAATGTATTTAGCAATGTATTTTCCCTACTGAGCTTGGATGAAGCTCACTCCCGACTATATGTCACAGCTGCAAGGGTCGAGCAACCGTTGGATCCGGAGCGCGTGGACGACCCGGATTATAATCCAGCGGAGGACGAGGAGGAAGATCACCCGGAGCATCATTTTCCCTAGAGTGGGAGAGCTCTATCTGTGGATTTTCTCTTTGGAGATTTTGAGAGGAGAGAGAGAGAGAGAGAGAGAGAGAGAGAAACGATAAAAGATATGCTTTGTAATTAAATACTCATGTTTTGAGTCAATTGTTTAGATGAAGGTCGGCCTTCTTCGGTGGACTGTAAATATTTTACGTTTCTTTTTGGCTCATGGGGTAGTCCTGATCAGGGGACTATGGATAGTTCAGACTGATTGTATATGGCTAGTTAGATTTATAGCTGATTTTTGTCTTGTGTTATGCTATAGCTTTGCACTCACTTTTCCGATGTGATTACTTTGCTTCCACTATTAGACTTACCAATCTTGTGAGGAAGTGATGTTAGTTTTGGGTACCATAACTTTACTGTAGCTCGAATTTCGTGTGTGATCTGACGATGCGGGTTTTTACGGTAAGGAAAACCCGGGCTGTCACAACGTATGTCACTCAAAAGTTGATCAAGGAGCAAGTACTCGCTGATCATCTTGCCAAAAATTCTTTACCCGATTATGAGCCTCTGAGAACTGAATTTTTCGATGAGAACATCTTGTTCATGACAGAGGATGATACTGTAGAGATATAAGAGTCCTGGATAATGCACTTCGATGGGGCATCAACTGCCAAAGGTCAAGGGGTCAATGCTATTTTAATCTCGCCAAAATCTTGCCAAAAGGATCTCACATATCAGTTTCCATCAAACTCAATTTCCTCTGCACTAATAATATGGCCGAATATGAAGCTTGCGCAGTGGGCCTACAAGTAGCACTTGACCTGAATGTAACTCATCTCAGGGTATTTGGCGACTCAGCTAATTATATGCCAAACCAACAGAGATTAGAAAACAAAAGATGAGAAGCTAATCTCGTATCATGAGCACCTCGAGGATCTAATATCATGCTTCGATGATGCTACCTTCTCCTATGTCCTATATCTCGCGAGCGATAAATCGCTTTGCCGATGTATTAGCAATATTGGCATCAATGGTCAAAATCCCCTATGGCATCGAGATGAAGTTGACCATGATTGAACTGAGGAATAAGCCGGCCTTCTGCCTCCAGGTTGAGGAGCCCACAAAGTTAGATGATGAGCCACCATGGTTCTCAGATATTAATAATTTTCTTGAAACTCAAGCTTTCCCTGGTGAGACATCCAAGATGGGCATGCGGACTATCCAATGTTTAGCGACTAATTACTCCATTTGTGGCAAGTGTCTCTAGAAATGGTCGTACAACAATATCCTACACCGATGCTTAACTGAAGTGTGGCAGCCAACATCATGAAAGAAATCCATGAGGGGATATGTGAGGCCCATGTCAATGGGCACATGCTCTCCAAGAAGATCCTACGACAAGGGTATTTCTGGTCCACCATGAAAACTGACTATTACAAGAACATGCAGAAGTGCTACAAATGTTAAGAACACTCCAATCTAATACATGCTCCTGCCATTGATGTATACAACATCACCACTCCATGGCCATTCGCCACTTAGGCCTCGACGTAGTCGAAAAAGTCAACCCGAAAGCGTCAAATGGGCATCAGTTCATCCTTATCGCCATTGAGTACTTCACCAAATGGGTAGAGGCTGCATCCTATACAAATATCACAACCAGTCATGTTGAGAAGTTCATCAAGAATAATATTGTGTGTCGATTCGGTGTACCCAAGGACATCATCACAGACAATGACACCAACTTTGCAAACAAGCGCATAAGAGCCTTTTGCGAGCAATATAAAATAAAACATCACCGCTCGTCACCATATCGGCCGCAGACCAATGGAGCTGTAGAAGCAACCAACAAGGCACTTGTTCAAATCATTGAGAAAATGGTCATCACATACCATGACTGGAGTGAGATGTTACCATTGCATTATGGGCCTATCAAACGTCAATCTGTACCGTTATAGGGGCAACACCATTCTCCCATGTGTATGGAACTGAGGCAATACTGTCGGTTGAGGTTGAAGTACTTTCACTCTGTATCCTCATCGAATCTGATCTACCTGACGTTGAGAAAGAGAGGTCCCATTTTGAGCAACTGAACCTGCTAGATGAGAAAAGGTTCCTAGCCTTGTGTCACACCCAGGCCTATCAGAGAAGGATCACACGTACTTACAACATGCGTGTTCCCATCCGAGATTTAAAGGTGGGTAACACAGTACTCAAGAAAATATTCCCGTTTCTCCACGCCGATCTGAGAGGAAAATTCAGGCCTAACTGGTAAGGACCCCTCGTCATTCGAGAAGTACCCCCTGGATACGCGCTCCACCTCGCCAGCATGGACGGAGATCACTTTCCTGAGCCCATCAATGCTGGATACGTATGCCGATTCTACTCTTAGTCTTCGCGGCAAGGTAAGTATTGGTAAGATGGATACATAACTGCTTAAGGACCCCATAAAAGAGGCCATCATTTCAAAACTAAGTAGCCAAAAAGCATCCCTGAATGCTTAAACCCTTTTGCTACCCAGTTTGAGCCTCTAGCCTTTCTTTCGTACCCCCTCCCAAAAAAAGAAAAAATGTGTGTATATACCAGAGGGAAGAGAAAAAGGTTACCCTAAAAAATCCAAAAAAATCAAAATAGTAAAACCCCAAAAAAAAAGATTGTCTGAAAAAAATAAAAAGAATAAAAAAATAGAAAACAAAGGAGATAGAAAAATATGGGGCGTGTACAATAAAAATCCCCCTAGGAAGAAGTGTATTATGACAACTGGAACCTTATCGAGGAAACCTTTTTATACTTTCAAAATTCCTAACCCACCCCTTTCAACCCGTGGCCACAATCCACCCCGAGAAAAAGCCCTCTTTAAGGTCTACGAGTAGTCATGGTATCTATTAAGTTAGTACGAGCCAAACAGTGAAACAACACAAAGCTCCATCCAGCCGGCTATGACAGAGTTGACGTCCATGTCATGGCCTTTGAGAAAATAAAGAGGAAAAGAAAAAAATATACAAGCTCAAAGTAAAATGGACGTGGTGAAAACCCGAAAGGGCGCCATAGGTAAAAACAGCGAGCTTGTACGGACTAGGTGAAAACTTGAAAAGACACCTGAGGTAAAAATGCATACCCACGAACGTAGTGAAAACTCGAAAGGGTGCTACGGGTAAAATAGAGGGCAACAACGGACATGACGAAAACCCGTCTTGGGCGCTGTGAGTAAAAAATGGTTGAGAAAAAAAAAAGAACATGAGAGTCATCGATTACTCCCTTGGTTATAATTTCGAATTATCTGGTCGCCAACTGGGCCGCTCATGTTTACTCAAATTGAGTTCTGATCAGGTATATCTTCAGATTGCACTGTCAAACTTATGATCCGAGGTAAGGAGAAAAGGTTGATTCGATCCAAAGGATAGATGTTCTGACCTTGGTAGAATTTCTGAACCTCACTCAGGTTCGACCACATGAATGGGTTCGACTATGCTCAAAAGAGGACCCATCACCTCGTCCCCTGGTTAGGGCGTCAAATAAGAAAGAGAGAGGAGAAGACTACACTTATAAAAGATAATAAATTTCTCTTTCCTATTTTCATGCCGACACTATGTGTACACCACATCTCAAAAGGATGATCGGTGTGACACCCGATTTCTCCCTTTACAAAGCAACAAAAAAAATCAATCTTGTGTAAGATAATAGATTTCCCTTTTCCATTTACATATCTGTACTTTCCTCGCATCACATCTCAATATGATAATTGGTGTGATGCTCTGTTTCTCCCTTTAAAAAATTTGAAAAGCAAAAAAATATAAATAAAAAAATAAAAATAACAAAAACAAGAAATCCAAAATATCCAAAAAAATATATACTCCTCCCATGTACATATTTACAGCATCGTACTTCCATCTCAAAAATGAAGAAAAAGAATAAAAATCTCTAATAATAAAAATCTAAAAAATATATAAATCTTGAAAATTGAAAATGAGTAGGTAAAGGTTTGCTTCTCCTTCTGTTAATTATGATGCATATTGTTACCTATATAAATAAAAAAGGACTGACATTTTCTTGAGAATGTACAGGAATATCAAATGGTCCAAAGCCTCGAGGCAGGCAACCTCTCGGCGATGGACAAATCAAATGAAGCATCTCACCACCGGCGTCAGATCTATTACAAAAATAAAGAGAAGAAAGAAAGAAAATCATTTTGAAACAGAAAAAAAAGATATCTATATTTTCTTTGTACTCTACTACGCACATGCGTGCTTTAATTCGATACAATGCCAATATTTTATCGGCAAGACAATTGTGCTAAATTAATTTCCTAAGTCTAAGGTTCGCCTTGGATCTATGGTGTCAATCCCGATCAAGCGGTCAATATTTCGATCAGGTTGATTACACTGCTAAATCTTCGAGCTAAGCGCTCCGTCTTTGGATTTATGTGAATTTTAGTGTGTTAAGCTTTAGATTCCTCATAAAAAGGTCAATCGTTGGTTGAGATCAACCTGTTAAAAATAAAACTGCACATCAATCAACTATGTGCAAACATGCATACAGAAGGATTCATTTTCCTTATTTTTTGCAGGCTTAAAACCTGCATTGGCGCGGTTTCCCTTAGATATGGGCCATGTGTTTGGGTATCCGTAATATGATCATTTATTCCTATAAATTATACCCGGATGGGATCTGAGTCTGGACTTTCATCGCTTCTGTTGCTTATCGCCCCTAATGGGTGCATATTTATGCATAGTTAAATGATTTGTAAGATCATTGTTGGCAGAGACCAGGATTGGGTCTCCTTCGGTAAGCACTCAATTTTGATCGAATCTATTCAGTATTATTTGAAGTTGGGTATTCTAGGTCATGTTGATCCAGGGCACATTTCAAAAATGGCACACACTGCCAATAAGCGTTGCGACATCAATATTCGCTCCGCTCGGATGATTGTGCTATATCATCCCCGAGATTGTTGGGTTCACCCAAAAGATTCGAACCCTACCTCGTGTAGGGGCACCCATGGCTGATCAAATGTTACAGTGATAAGAATGGGGTAGATGAAAATGAATGAAAGGTGGAGTGAAAAGCAGCAAGCCTAAAATATGCACAGTCCTACAAAATACAGGGCCTGTTGTATCAAGTTTTGATAAGTAAGAGTCTGTCCCACAGGAAAGGTTGATCTAAAGCTCCAAGGGAGCTATCTTTAGTAGGCTCTCCAGATCTGACTATAGATCTGGCAATCCTAAATGGAAGGGGATTTAAGGTCACTATAATCTAAATCCTAAGGAAACTAAACTACAGAAAGGGTTCAAAAAGAGGGTGGAGTGTGAGAAAATAAATATAAAAGGGTGAGAAGTATGTTATTAGGTATAGATCTGATGGGTCTTATAACTCAGATTCAGATCTATTGCTATAGAAATCCTGTCCAATGGCTACATTATCACCAAAGAGGAGAAAGGATCCAACTCACCCCTGTGCCATGATCCAATCCCTTATGGCTATAACCTGTCCACTTAAATGGTCACAGACTCTCCAATAGGGGAACCACAATCCAGAGATGGGTCAGAACAAAATTATCATTGTAGGCACTACTTCATCTAGGCTACAGGCTCAAGAATCTATAGGAACCTCAACCTCTAAAGTTCTATGTGTGGAGCTAGGCCTACAAAGTGCACGAGCTTGGACACACAGGACCAGCAAGAGTTTGAGTACTAGCTTTTAAGCTTGGTTGTTCATTGCTTTAGACAGACAGCAGTGATCCAGCCACAAGCCTACAATCTCTACAGCCAACTCAGATTTGCGATCTGATGGTGGGTCTATACAAATATAGGGAGTCTGTCTCTGCACAATCTCTCACAAGGCTACAAGCACAAGTACAGAGAAGAAGAATCTGTCTTAGTTCTGTGGATTGGCCTCACCCTAGGGCTATAATCTGTCCACTTGAATGGTCACAGACTATCCACAGAGGCTATCCTCCTCACAGAAGTCTAAGATAAAATAAGAACATTGCTGTAGCCACCATGTTCACAGGGCTACCAGCTTCAGCTCTCATGGGGATTCAGATTTAGTGGATCCTGTGGTGGGGGAAGGCCTGCAATGTGCCTAACCTGGACACACAGGTCACTTGGATCTAAATAAAGCCTTAAAAGCAATCCTCTATTATTTACAATATAACTTAGCATTGGAGGATCTCAAGGCAGCAGCCTTATACAGAATAACTCACAACAAAAACACCATCCCATACATGCAATAGATCCTATTACAAAACTCCATTAAAAACTATACCATATAATCATACAAGAAGCATAGCCAGCAAGTGCTGGACTATGGAGAGAAGGAAAGAGGAAAAAGAAAACTTTTAAACCCTAACCTTAGCCTACTGTAATTCTACAGTCGGTTTCAAGAAGAAGCACAGAAGTCGAGAACAAAAGTCCCTTAAACCTAAGCTAGGCTTAGGCTTATATAGCAGTTGGTTCTCTCTGAATTAGGGTTAGGAAAACCCTAATTTCATTAATGCAATTGTAACCCATTCTTGTCCCTTGGATGCCTCGAGGCATGTGCATGGAGATTGGAGCATTAGAGTGCGTGTCCTAATTGCTGGAGATTCCCAGATTGCCCTTGCAGAAGTGGGGAGAAGTTTAGAACCCGATCCTCGCTGAGTAGAAAAGGTTTGCAGGTCTTGCCGCATGGTAGAATTGGTGTCGCGGGGTTGCTTTGACTTGAAGCTCTTACAGTCGCAGGGTTGGTACTTTGATCATCGCGGGAATGCTTTGGTCGTTGCGGGATTGGTCTTTGCATTTGAATGACATGAGAATGGCGCACGCAGTTTATTCCTTGATGAATCCCACGGCGATCCTCACAAAGAGAACAAAGTACATAGGCTTCTGGATCGCGCGAGCAGTTCCTTGAAAGTGTGTGTCCCGCGGCCACTGCACGACAGTCGCGCGTTGGAATGTCTGGAGCTCTCTCTATTCAGTGAATCGCCGAAGGTTGAAAACTCATCTCTTGAGCTGCGCGAGACTGCGCGAGTGCTTCACGAGCGCTTAAGACTGAGCCTCGCGAGAACCTGGTGAAGTATACTTTTTACTCCCTGCTGACATCCATCTACGCGCGAATGGTGCGAAGACTGCGCGACCGGTTGGGGTGCTCCCTTCAAAAGCCCGCGACAACTGCGCGATGTATTCTTTATGATTTGATTGAGCCCTGCGACATCTGCGCGAGGCATTCTCTTTGATTTGTTTATGCTTTGCTATGCCTCTGCTAAAGCCAATTCTCTGTTTGGGTTTAACCTTCACACTTCTGAGGGGCTTCTGGGTCAGCAGTAGGCTTCTTGGCATGGTTAGGGGTTTATTTGCAGCTGCTACTTATTACCTACAGAATAGACTTAAAACACATTTATTAAATGATTAAGGGTCTAACAGAGATTAAGTTAAGGGGTGAAAAGTGGTACTTTTCAGGTCTTAACATACCCCCAAACCTAATCTTTGCTAGTCCCTTAGCAAAGCTGTAATTAAATGCCACTTTCGTAGGGATCACGGGTACATTTAGCATATGTACCAAGCCTTTTAAACCCCTAGGTGATCCCTAGTGGAGGAGTGAAGTCTCCTGAGGGTTTTCAGTGAAGACACCCACAAACACCATTAGAATCAGTTAAGTATAGGTTAGATAATGACAACACAGATTTCGATGTTTAAAGCTTCATTCCACACCCAAATTTTTTAACACTTAGAGGAAACTGCAGCAATGTTGCAGGCCATTTAAAACTTAAAAGTTAACATGTGTTTGCCTTATCCCCATTCATTTATCATTAGAATTTCAATGTATAAAAATCAGTACTCAGCTTGCCTTTAATTCAAAATTCAAGTTGGATACAACCCCAATGAGGTTAAAATTCAGACCCAATTCTCACTAGGGCTATCTCTCAACATTAACAACCTGAGGGTGTTCACATTCAAAACAGCTCAAGAGCAGTTACAGACCCCAAATGGGCCTGCAAGCATGAGCATAGGCAAAGCTTCTAATTTCTGACATCTTCAAGAATTTTTATCATAGATTGGACAACTCCTCATCTCCACATGACAGCTCATTTAACTTTGGATCCACAAGGTCTTTTTGACTGGGTTGTAACGTGGCTTATGGCTGAGGGATGTAAAGAATAAAGGGGTAAAAAAGGAATCCAAATAAAGAAATCAGCAAGGTAAGGAGTGATTCATGACTTCACAACCTTCATTTCAGCAAAAACTTCATCTTTCTTTTTATATTTCAGACTCAAAGTGGCCAGCTTCTCCTTTTCTTTTCAATTTCCAGATGATGTTGTTCTCTAGACTTCTCTTTCTTTTTCTCTTTTTATTTTTATTCATTTTTTTTATTTTTTATTTTATTTATTTATTTATTTATTTTTATTTTTTTTTATGATTTTTTATGATGAACTGCCACACAACTGTCATTGATACATGGCTGTTCACAAGTTGCTTTTCTTCACCTTCCACAGAATGTTGGACCATTCTTAGTATTTTTAACTCCTTCTCCTTTACCTTCTGAATTCTCAAAGTGAGGGTAAGGTTGAATTAGGTCATGAGGTTAAGGTGCAAGTGTTCTAGTGTTTGTGAAAGAAAAGTATGATTTTTAAGGATCAATTAGTGTATGCAAAAGGGCAGATTTTAAAAGGTTGGATTTTCAGGCTCAAACTATCCAAATGAGGGCCTTGGATCATTTCCTTAGTATCATGAGTGCTATTAATTAGTTTTGATTTGGAGGTGCACAACTTCTAGTGAAAAAGTCTTGATTCAATCAGTCCTTAGAGCATAAATAATGCTAAAAACACTCTTCAAAAGAAAATGATGGGCCCAAATCTCACTAGGTATGGTCATCAATTTTAACCCATGGGGTGTATTTTTATCCGTTTCTCTCCTCTTAGGTTCACTGAGTACTAACTGACAGAAATTTCTAATATTAGCTTCATGGTGGTGTCAAGATTTTTAACTTTTTCTGTTTCGAAAAGTCTGCAAAAAATATTTAAATTTTTACAAGTTTCCTCATTGTATCAAGTTAAGTGAAAATTGACTTTGTTCATCCCAGTTATACCACCATTACTGCAATAAAATTAACTATTCTATTGGCAGACCTATCCTACCACACCCCCAAACCATGAGGAGCAGTGTCCTCACTGGTTCAAAGGTGATAAAATGCAGTAGATTCCAGTCAGAAAAAAAAACAGAAATAAACACAGAAGAAGACAAAGAAACAAAAAATGGTAATTGAACAGTATGAAAAAAAAAAACTTTCATTAAAATAAAAAGAAAATATTACAAAAAGATGGAAAAAGAAATGATAAAGTGGGGGGGGAAAGGGTTCAAGGGAGAGTTGATGGGGGAGGGTTTGAGGAAGATGGTGGGGGAGATGCAGGTGGATCCATTTTTCTCTTCTTCTTCTCTCTCTTCGCCCTTTTCCTCTTTTCCTTTTCCTCCTTGGCGAGGATCCTTTGGACCTCGTCATACTCATCCCAGAGAAATTGTAATGGGTGCGGCTCCTTAGGTGGTGGGGGGTCCTCCCAGAGGGGGTAGAATTTGATGGGGAACCCGAAGGGTTTGTCATCCGCCATGGTTGTGAGGAGAGCCGGACGGCTAGGGTTAGCAGATGAAGGATGAGATGGAGAGGAACGAAAGGCCTATTTAAAAGAGTTGGAAGGTGGAAACTGAATCGGCCTATTTAAAGTTTTATCCCTTGCGAAGCTTGGAAATAAATGATTATTGTGTGAGGAATTAAGAAGCGTACAACTGATTATGGGAAAAGAGAGCACACCATAAATGAAGGTTTTAAAACTAAGCTTGGGATAGAAGGGGATTCTGTGTATCGTGCAGCTGCACAGTGGAAGGTGTGGAATTGGGTTGCTTTGCGCGCGGTCACATGAAAACATTTGAATCCTGTACTGACATCCAGTCAGTTGCCATCTATACCTACCTTACACATGGATTATTATTTGAAAGGATTAAAACCACCCGTCATACATCTCCCATGACAAAATTGAAAGAAATGAAGATGAAAATAGAAAAGCACACAGAATAGGTCAATATTCAAAAAATTAAAAAAATAAAATTCTATTAACTGGAAAGAGACATGTACAATCGTATTTACATGGAGAAGATTGGAAGGAGAGAAAAAAAAAGTAAAACCTAAGTACAATCTCAGCCCATCTTTTTAGCATGTGCCCTAAGGGCAGCTTTGTCCTGTTTCTTCTTTGCCTCCCTTTCCTTTTTTACTTCGGCTGGTGTTTTCTTGGCAGTTAGAGCTTTAGGTGCCCTCACCCTTACTTTTGGTTGCTTGGGTTCTTGAGGGGCTTTTCCTTTCCTCTTTGCAGGGGGGGTTGCAGGAGATTTGCCTTTTCCTTCCTCAATGGGGACCACAGGGGATTTCCCTTTTGCTTTGGACTCAGGCTGGCCAGGGGGTTTTGCCTCTTCAGACTGGGCAGTTGGCTCTTTGCCAATTTTTATAGAGGCAGCTTTGGGAGCAATCCTCTTAGTAGTGACTTTCCTCTGCTTAGGATAAGTTTGCTCTTGTGGAGGTGCAGCAGAGGCCTTCGTAGGTGGAGGCTGCTCTACAGGAGGTGATGGAGGAGGGGCAGCTGGGGCCTTCCCTTTCTTTGCTGGGTCTTTGGTTGTGCCTCCTCAGACTGGGCAACTGTAGATGGAGTAGCTTTAGGCTCTGGGTTTGGCATATGAACAGAGATTGGGGTGGGCTGTAGAGGAGCATTTCTGGTAGCAGCCAATGCAGATTCCAACGAGACTATCTGAATTTGGTGTTTGAGGAGGTCTGTCTCATGGATATCCTTTTGGATGCTGAAGATCTCCTGGACATTTTTTAGACTCTTTTCAAACAGTTTGACTCGCGCCTTCTCTGTAGCAGCATTTGCTTTCTCCAGCTCCCAATTCAACTCATGATAAGTAGCTGAAGCCTTGGCCTTCTTGTAGGCTTCCAATATGTTAGTCCACCCTAAGGAGATGCCCAGAAGTTGCTTTCTGTGAGCCTCCTTCATTGTATCAATCTACTGCAGCAGGAGGGTCTCAATGGATTGGCGAAGTTTAGTCATGCCCCTCAGGACATCCTTCCTAAGGTAAGGATTATCCCTCATGTGATGGAGGATGGTGAGGTAGGGAGGGCTGTAAAAAAAATGTTTGGGTGCGATGGGCAGATAGGAAGTGGAAGGAGCAAACTGTGATTGGTCCGGGGGGGAAAGGGGGGATAACAGTGGGTAAGTCTAGTTGTGGGGGGAGGGGGATAAGTTCTGGGTCTGTTTGTGTAGATTTGTCGGTGAATGTGGGAGGGGAGGATAAGAGGGGGATGGAGGGTATAGGGGAAAGGAAAATGTTGTAGGCTCGGGGGGGGTGATGGGGGGGGAATGGGAATGGGGAAAGGGATGAAGGGAATGGGGGTTGATTGTGTAATGGGGATTATGGGTGGTGGATGGGGTTGGGAGTCAGGGATGGTGTCAGTTTGGGTATGTTTGTCAGTGTAAAGGACGAGGGGGGTTATAGTGGGCTGTTTAATGTCTGTAGGGTGGATGGGAGGGATGTGAGTTCAGTCTGCATCTGGTCCTGTTTTTGGGTAGCGGTGGATAATTGGGCTTGGATGTATTGGATAAGGGATAGGGGGGGGGAAATGGGAATGGTGAAAGGGATGATGGGGAATGGGGGGGTTGATTGTATAATGGGGATTATGGGTGGTGGATGGGGTTGGGAGTCAGGGATGGTGTCAGTTTGGGTATGTTTGTGAGTGTAAAGGACGAGGGGGGTTGTAGTGGGCTGTTTAATGTCTGTAGGGTGGATTGGATGGATGTGAGTTCAGTCTGCATCTGGTCCTGTTTTTGGGTAGCGGTGGATAATTGGGCTTGGATGTATTGGATAAGGGATAGGATAAGGGTCAGTGTGTCAGGGCTGGGAGGTTGGGTCTGTGAAGAAGAGGGCACTGGTTAGAAAGGTGAGGAAGGTGCATGGTGGAAAGTGGAAGGAGGGGAAGAGTGAGGTTCTGGGGAGTGATGGTGTGATGTAGTTGGGGAGTTCGGGAGGGGGGTGTAGTGGGTAGGCATTGTGTCAAGGAAGGTAGACAAAAAAGCTTGGAATCCTATGGTGGTGTTAAGGGTTAAGTCAATGTCTGTGAGTGGGGATCTAGTAGGTATGGCTGGGATGGTGGTTTCTGCAGGTGAGGTGTGTTAGTGTGGATGAAAGGGATTGAGGGTGGTGTCTGGGAGATGGTGGGAATTTTGTCAGTGGTTTTTCATTTTTTATAGGAAATGAGGGGAGGGCTGTCAAGTTTATGTGTAGCTGATGGGAGAATTGTGGCTGTGTACTGAGGGAGGGTAGGGGATGGGGAGTCCTCCCAGGTACCAATCACAGGTGAAGGGGGAGTGGGCGTAGATGATGAGGACAGAGGAGGGTGAGAGAGAGATGGGCAAGGGATAGTGGATGCAGGAGGAAAAGGTGGTGGGGAAATGGGTGCTGCTGCAGCAGTTGTGGGAATAGGCTCTGGGAGCACCTCCGTGGTAGCAGGGGTAGATCTTGTTCCAGCTGCCGACTCTGCTTATTTGGGAAGGGCCTGAGCCTCAGCTTTCTTCTTCTTCTGGGCCTCCATCAAGCTCCTACTGATCCATTGCCTCTTAGCAAAAGTAGTAGGGGCAAGGGTAGTGGTCTGCTCAGTTTTTTCTATCTTGTACCCCCCTTTGAGTAGCAGCAAGGTAATGACCCTGGCATAAGGGAGTGTGTGAGGCTTCTTGTTGGTCCCTATCTTCTCCACTAGGTCTTTCATTGCCTCGAAGATGAGCCAGGCCGCATGGAAGCCATGGCCAAGAGAGAAGGAATAGACAGCATCCGCGATGGGAGTTCTCCTCTCCTGCTGATGTCCTGAGCAGTAAATGTTCTTTCGCAGGACTTGGTCAATGAAGAGGAGTTTAGGTTCCAATTCTCTCCTTCTGATCGAATCCCCTGTGGCCTTTAATCCTCTGGTCAAAGCTCTTGCAATTATATCAATGGAGGCGCTCAGGGGGGGCCATATCCACAGCTAGGGTTGAATGCGGCTGGGATGCCCAAAACTTCAGCAATCACCTTGGGGTTCACTAACATATCAAAGTTGTCAATCAGCACCAGCAAGCAAGCTTGTCCATCCTTATCCTTTTTGACCATGATGTGTTGATAAAACAGTTGCACTAGCCTAGGGTAGGCTAGTGCTGGAATACCTCTCATCAGGGGTGTTAGGCCCGCTTTGATCATAAACTGCACAGCAGGGGCAGAGAGAGGTTCCTTCTCAAAAAATGGTAGGTCAAAATCTGTCTCAGGCTCCAATGGGATTGAAACCATGAGCTCAGAAGGAGTAGAAAACTTCGGGATTGGTTCCTCCACCTCCTCAACCACTTCCTTCCCTTTTTTGGGTGACTTTGAAGTCTTGGCCTTCTTAGGGGTGGTCTCAGCATGGGCCTTATCCTTCCCCTTTCTCTTCTGTGCACTCTTTGGAGCCATTTCAAACTCTATCTTCGAATATGAGAAATGGAGACTGAAATCTAAGTGCCTACCCTAAAATCCTAGGGTTTGGTTTGATTTGACGCACAGGGCACGGCAAGATCTCTGAGCAGAGGGCAATAGATGGAGGAGATGGGAGGAACAACTCTGTAGATTCGTGGAATGAATGATGAGTTGGAGGATTGACGCTGGAGGAGAGAGGGGGAAGAGCGCCAGAAGCTAGGGCTTCGCAGAGGGAAGAAGGAAGAGAATACTGGAAAGGGAGACAAGCGGAAGGTTAAAATACTTATCGCGAAGCTCGGCGTGCTTTGGAACATCTGGTCGCAGGATTGAAAATGAACCTAGCGACGGTGTTTATTCAATCTGGATTGCGCGACAATCTCTCAGGCTGACCTTGGAGTGCGCGACAGTATGAGATGAATTCATGTGAATTGCGCGAGCGACTCCCAGGTCTCCATTTGGATTGCGCGAAATCTCTAAGGTTCACTTTGAATCTCGCGACAGCCTTAGAATCTCACGACAGCCAATGAAGTATTTCTGTTGAATTGCGCGAGAGTCTCTCAGGTATCCTGCTGAACCTCGTGATAGCCTATGAATCTCGCGATAACTAATGAATAGCTCTATGTGGATCGCACGAGAGGTTCTCAGGTACACATGAATCTCGCGACAACTATTGAATGTTTCCATGTGAACTGCGCGAGATTCTTCCAGACTTCCTTTTTAACCTCGCGACAGCTTTAGAATCTCTCGACAACTGATGCAGTATGTTGTCTGTAGTGCGCGAGAGTCTCTCAGGCTTCTTTTTGGACCCAATGACAGCAAAGTATAAAACAAAGAGCATGTGCTCTCTGTTCTGCCCTTTTGCATATGTGTTGTGGTTGGATCCTAGGCATGACTCTCACCATGGATACCTCTAGACACTTTAAAATTCAACCATTCAAGCAAGGACGACAAAAATCAACCTCCCACAGTATGCATTCCAACAAAAACTATCAATTAAAGAGCAGGAAACATCAAACCAAGCATAAAAAGTTCAAACTAGACAGGTCCAGATTCAGATGGGACCACTAACATTTCCTAGAGAATTTTAACAAAAGCAAGCAAGATAGATCTACCAAAATCAAAGTACATATGATACATTAATGACACACCTGTGGATCAATTTGAAGAAGGATCCCCTTGAAAGTGAATGGTGTCCATGGGTCCAGCAGGTTTTTCAAAAGAAGGCTTAAGCCTCTGACCATTCACCTTCAAGGTTCTCCCAGACTTGGGATCCTTGATTTCCACAGCACCAGACGGGGAAACATGCATGACAATGTAGGGACCTTCCCATCTGGATTTCAATTTGCCATGAAAGAATTTAAGTTTGGAGTTAAATAACCAAACCTTATCACCAGCTATGAAACTCTTTCTCAACAGCTCTTTGCCAAAGAAAGCTTTGGACCTTTCCTTGTAGATCCTGGCATTAGCATACGCATCCATCCTTAGCTCTTCCAATTCTGACAGCTGCAGTAACCTGTGATGACTAGCAAAAGTTAGGTCTAGATTTAAATGTTTTATGACCCAATAGGCCCTGTGTTCTAACTCCACTGGGAGATGACAGGCCTTGCCATAAATCAGTCTGAATGGGGACATACCAATGGGAGTCTTATAGGCAGTCCTATAAGCCCACATTGCATCATTAAGCTTGTCAGCCCAATCTTTCCTATCAGTCCTCACAGTCTTCTCTAGGATGTGCTTGATCTCCCTATTTGAAATTTCAACTTGCCCACTGGTTTGTGGGTGGTAGGGAGTAGCAATCCTATGGGTGACAGAATATTTCTTGAGCAAGCTCTCAAAATTTCTGTTGTAGAAATGGCTACCTCCATCACTGATAATGGCTCTAGGGGTGCCAAATCTCGAGAAGATATTATGCTTTATAAACTTGAGGACAACCTGATTATCATTACTTCTTGTGGCAATGGCTTCTACCCATTTGGAAACGTAGTCCACTGCCACTAAGATGAAATGAAAACCATTTGAAGGAGGAAAGGGGCCCATAAAGTCAATACCCCATACATCAAATAGTTCTACAACAAGGATGGGTTGTAAAGGCATTGAGTTTCGTTTGGACAGCCCTCCTAATTTCTAACATCTTTCACAGGTCTTGCAGTGTGTATTGGCATCTCTGAAAAGAGGAGGCCAATAGAACCCACACTGCAACACTTTGTCAGCTATTTTTCCCCCACTAAAATGACTCCCACAAGTATTTTCATGGCACATGGCCAGGATACTGGGGACATCACTTTCGGGAACACATTTTCGAATGATTTGGTCTGCACAATACTTGTACAGGCAAGGTTCCTCCTAGAAACAGAATTTGACCTGTGAGAAAAGCAGCTCTTTGTCCATTTTTTTCCAATGAGCAGGAATCTTGCCTATAACTAGATAATTGACAATATGTGTATACCAAGGAACTAAAGAATGGATGGAAAACAGTTGCTCATCCGAAAAGACATTATTTATAGTAAGGTCATCAACACCTTTCTCAAATATAATTCTGGATAAGTGGTCAGCCACCACATTTTCTACACCCTTTTTGTCCTTAATTTCGATGTCAAACTCCTGTAACAAGAGTATCCATCGAATCAACCTGGGCTTTGCATCCTTCATGGACAGTAGGTACTTTAATGCTGAGTGGTCAGTGAAGATGATAGTTTTAGACCTAAGTAGATAAGGTCTAAACTTGTCCACAGCAAAAACCACTGCCAGAAGCTCTTTCTCAGTTGTTGTGTAGTTCAGCTGAGCTTCAGCAAGTGATTTGCTGAGATATGCAATGGCCACAGGCAGCTTATCTTTTCTCTGGCCCAAGACAGCACCTATTGCCAAGCCAACTTAAGACCAAATTGGTCTCCTCACATCTTTGTAAGACCAGATGGAGGTGTTGTAGACATTGGTCAAAGCTATCCCCATAAATCGAAAAATCATCCATAAAAATTTCCAAAAATTTATCAATCATATCAGAAAAAATGGCATACATACACCACTGAAAGGTGGCTGGGGCATTACACAGTCTAAAAGGCATCCTTCTGTAAGCAAAGGTGCCAAAAGGACAAGTAAAAGTAGTTTTCTCTTGATCAAGAGGGTGCACAGGGATCTGGTTGTACCTTGAGTACCAATCAAGAAAACAGTAAAAAAATTTCCCAGCCAACTTATCCAAAATTTGATCAATAAAGGGGAGAGGGAAGTGGTCTTTTCTGGTCTTGGAGTTGAGTTTTCGATAATCGATGCAAAATCTCCAGCCAGTGGTCTCCCTAGCTAGTCTCAACTCTCCAGACTCGGTTGTGATCACTGTTATGCCAGATTTCTTGGGCACTACTTGGATAGGTGCCGCCCATTCAGAATCAGAAATGGGGTAAATTACCCCAGCATCCAGCAATTTAATGATTTCTTTCAGGACCACTTCCTGCATGTGAGGATTCAGCTTCCTCTGCATTTCCCTGGAGGGTGTTGAGCCCTCCTCTAGATGAATTCTATGCATATAGATTGATGCATCAATCCCTCCTAGATCAGTAATGGTCCAGCCAATTGCTTTCTTGTTCTTCCTCAAAACTGTTAGCAATTCCTCCTCTTGCTCACTGGTAAGAGAAGAGGAGATAATTACAGAAAGTTTCTCGTCTTTCTCGAGGAAAGCATATTTCAATGTCTCTGAAAGCTTCTTGAGCTCCAGATCAGGGGCTTGTTGGATGGATGGCAGGATTGGTAATTTGTTGGTTGGAGGAAGGGGCAGCAATGTAGGTTTCCAATTGGAATGCTGCACTAAGCCCACAGAAGACCTCAATGGGGACATGTCTTCTGGCATTAAAGCTAGGCTTCCTTCCTCTATCATGTTTCAAACTTCAGTTAAATTTGTGACAATATTGCCCCACTCCAGCAGAGTGGATAGTTCTTCTTCAACCACTTCTTCTAGTACATCCACTGCAAAGCATTCCTCATTGTCCAGCTGAGGGTACTTTGCACTGTTTTACACATTAAGCTCAACTTTCATATGTCTGAAAGTGACCTCCATAATCCCAGACCTGCATTGAATACATGCATTGGCAGTGGCCAAGAATGGTCTGCCCAGAATAACAGGTATCGAGGATGTACTCCTATTGCAGCCCATGTCAAAAACAAGGAAGTCTACAGGGTAGAAGAACTTGTCTATCCCCATTAAGACATCCTCAACCACTCCCATGGGTTTTCTCTTAGACCTATCAGCCATCAATAGAACAATGGGGGTGGGCTTCAGCTCCCCCAAACCTAGCTGCTGATACACACTGTATGGCAGCAGGTTAACACTGGCTCCAAGGTCTAAAAGGGCCATTCCAATCATGTGGTCTCTAATAATATAGGGAATAGTGGGTATCCCTGGGTCTTGCAACTTCTCAGGCATTGTCATGGTTAATACATAATTAACTGTATTAGTTGCAAAGACCTTTTTGGACAAATGGCCTCTGGCCTTCTTTTTCTGAGTACAAAGGTCTTTCATAAACTTTGCATAGGCTGCGACCTGTCAGATTGCATCAAGCAGGGCTAAATTTATCTTGACCTGCTTAAAGGTCTCCATCATTTCCTCAATCTCCGCCTGCCCCTTATCAAAAGAGGCAGGGCCACTCAAAGCTTGAGGAAATGCCAGTTGAGGTACTGCTGATTCCTCAGCTACAAGCCTATGACTGAACTTTTGTTTCTTTCTTTTTTCTATTTTTATCTCCTGCTGGGGCTCAATTACAGCCTCTTTATTTTTCTCTTGTTGAAGGGTAGCAGGCAGTTCTTGACTCTGTGCTCTAACAAAGTCTCTTTCACTTTCACTCGACAGTTCCTTGGGAATGACCTCTCCTTGTTCCTTTCCCACCTGGTTGTCTACCAACCTGCCAGACCTTAGGGCTGTGATGGCATTAGCCCCCTCAAAATTTGAGGAGCCTTCTCCAATCGAATACTGGCCCTTAGGGTTGGCAACTGGCTGGCTTGGCAACCTGCCCTCTTCTCTTTTAGCCAAGGAATTGACTATTTGGCCTAATTGCTCTTCTATCTTCTTTATATTTTGACTGTGAGAATTCACAGTCTGATTCAAGGGTCCAAGGCTTTGCAATTGGGCCAAAACCTGGTCCTCGAAAGAAGCACTTCGGGGCTGAGGTGGGGGAACTACCAATTGATTTTGTTGTTGGGGCTGCTGTGGCTGCTGGAAATTCGACCTTGGGGCATAACCCTGGTTAAACTACTACTGTGGCCTTTGAGGTAAGGCCAACATCTGTTGTGGCTGCATATAATTGTCTTACCTCCACCTCAAATTTGGGTGATATCTCCATTGATAAGCAGCATTTTGGTGCTGGTATCCATATGGTTATTTATTGTAGCCACCAGATTGTTGATGTCCAAAAGATTGGGCAGCAATAGCCTGTTCCATTACATACTCAAGGTATTGCCCCGAAGATGGGCACTCTTCAACTGTGTGTTGTGGAGATTGGCATATCAGACATGCTTCCATCACTTGTGCAGCCATTCTGAGCTGCACCACAGTCAAAAGTTTATCAAATTTATCCGAAAGATTGGCCATCTGTATTCTCAGGTCATCATTTTCCCTAACTTCATACATCTTTCCTTTAGAAGTTTCAGCCAACCCCAGCTTAGAAGAAGGCTCTTGAACAGTTCTAGATGAGGACATCTTCTGGAAAGCATTTTCGCTAATGACCTCGAACAAGTCCCATGCCTCATTAGCTGTTTTATGCATGTACGTTCCACCGCAAGAGGCATCTACCATGTCTCTGCTCTTCTCATCAATCCCATTGTAGAAGCTCTGGACAAGCTGCCAGTCAAGGATCTTATGGTGGGGACATTGTTTGAGCATCTCCTTAAATCTATCCTAGGCTTGGTTAAAATCTTCAGTTGGGGATTGGGCAAAAGTAAGTATGCCTTTTCTCAACTGGCTGGTTTTGGTCTCTGGAAAAAATTTAGATAGAAATCTTGTCTGGAGGTCTTTCCAGGAAGTGATGTTGTTGTTTGGGAGAGTAGATAACCAGGTCATGGCCCTGTCCTTTAGGGAGAAAGGAAAGAGCCTTAACCTAGTGGCTTCTGGTCCTAAACCAGCAATGGAGAATGTCGTGCACAAGGCCAAGAACTGGTCAATGTGCTTGTAAGGGTCTTCCTTGCTAAGCCCATGGAAAGAGGGAAGCATTTGGATGATGGAAGTTTTGATCTCATAGTTTCCCTGAACATCTGGGAATTAGATGCTGAATGGAGAATTGTAATCATCCGGAGCATTCAATTCCTTCAAGGTTCTAGGTTGCTCTTCACCCATAACTGCTGTCTCAATTTCAATAGGGGGCTCGACTGTGGTGTCTGTGCCTTCTCGGTCTTCTACCCCTTTCTATCTCAGGGTTAGCAGGCTCTAATGTAGGACTGAGGGATCTCCTTCCTAACATGCACACACACCAACAACAGGGAAGACTATTCGCAGGCACATTGCACTTAACAAAATTTGCAACTATCCTAATCAACTGCTATAGAATCTTCAAAGGAGAAATAAACTGAAGTTTTGAAGGTTAGAGAAGTGCAAACAGAGGTAGCTAGACTCTCAGTGCAATTATACTCTCCTTCTCTGCTATGGTCCAGATCTGCAAGAAAAATTCCAAACGTAAATCAGCAGTATCAATTATTCACAAGTACAGCTACCAAAGAATAAAGAATACAAAAATTTAGAGTCTACTATTAGATCAAGATTCCCCGGCAACGGCGCCAAAAACTTGTTAGGCTATTTTAAGTGCTTGCTACTGACTTTATTGGAGACAGTGATAAGAATGGAGTGAATGAAAATGAATGAAAGGTGGAGTGAAAAACAGTAAGCCTAAAATATGCACAGTCCTGCAAGATACAGGGCCTGTTGTAGCAAGTTTTGATAAGTAAGAGTTTGTCCCACAGGGAAGGTTGATCTAAAGCTCCAAGGGAGCTATCTTTAGTAGGCACTCTAGATCTGACTACAGATCTGGCAATCCTAAATGAAAGGGGATTTAAGGTCACTATAATCTAAATCCTAAGGTAACTAAACTACAGAAAGGGTTCAGAAAGAGGGTGGAGTGTGAGAAAATAAATATAAAAGGGTGAGAAGTATGTTATTAGGTACAGATCTGATGGGTCTTATAACTCAGATTCAGATCTGCTGCTATAGAAATCCTGTCCAATGGCTATATTATCACCAAAGAGGATAAAGGATCCAACTCACCCCTGTTTCATGATCCAATCCCTTATGGCTATAACCTGTCCACTTAAATGGTCACAGACTATCCAATAGGGGAACCACAATCCAGAGATGGGTCAGAACAAAATTATCATTGCAGGCACTACTTCATCCAGGCTACAAGCTCAAGAATCCAGAAGAACCTCAACCTCTAAAGTTCTGTGTGTGGGGCTAGGCCTACAAAGTGCACGAGCCTGGACACACAGGACCAGCAAGAGTTTGAGTATTAGCTTTTAAGCTTGACTGTTCACTGCTTTAGACAGACAGCAGTGATCCAGTCACAAGCCTACAATCTCTACAACCAACTCAGATCTACGATCTGATGGTGGGTCTATACAAATATAGGGGAGTCTGTCTCTGCACAATCTCTCATAAGGCTACAAGCACAAGTATAGAGAAGAAGAATCTATCTTAGTTCTGTGGATTGGCCTCACCCTAGGGCTATAATCTGTCCAATTGAATGGTCACAGACTATCCACAGAGGTTATCCTCCTCACAGAAGTCTAAGACAGAATAAGAACATTGCTGCCGCCACCATGTTCACAGGGCTACCAGCTCCAGCTCTCATGGGGATTCAGATTTAGTGGATCCTGTGGTGGGGGAAGGCCTGCAATGTGCCTAACCTGGACAAACAGGTCACTTGGATCTAAATAAAGCCTTAAAAGCAATCCTCCATTGCTTACAATACAACTTAGCATTGGAGGATCTCAAGGCAGCAGCCTTGTACAGAACAACTCACAACAAAAATACCATCCCATACATGCAATAGATCCTATTACAAAACTCCATTAAAAACTATACCATATAATCATACAAGAGGCACAGCCAGCAAGTGCTGGACTATGGAGAGAAGGAAAAAGGAAAAAGAAAACTCCTAAACCCTAACCTTAGCCTACTGTAATTCTACAGTCGGTTTCAAGAAGAAGCACAGAAGTCGAGAACAAAAGTCTCTTAAACCTAAGCTAGGCTTAGGCTTATATAGCAGTCAGTTCTCTTTGAATTAGGATTAGGAAAACCTTAATTTCATCAATATAATTACGGCCCATTCTTCTCCCTTAGATGCCTCGAGATGTGTGCATGGAGATTGGAGCATTGGAGTGCGTGCCCTAATTGTTGGAGATTCCTAGATTGCCCTTGCAGAAGTGGGGAGAAGTTTAAAACCTGATCCTCGTTGGTAGAAAAGGTTTGCAGGTCTTGCCGCGTGGTAGAATTGGCGTCGCGGGGTTGCTTTGACTTGAAGCTCTTGCAGTCACGGGGTTGGTACTTTGATCATCGCGGGAATACTTTGGTCGTCGCGGAATTGGTCTTTGCATTTGAATGGCGCGAGAATGGCGCACGTAGTTCGTTCCTTGATGAATCCCGCGGCGATCCTCGCGAAGAGAACAAAGTACATAGGCTTCTGGATCGCGCGAGCAATTCCTTGAAAGTGTGTGTCCCGCGACCACTGCGCGACAGCCGCGCGCTAGAATGCCTGGAGCTCTCTCTATTCAGTGAATCGTGCGAAGGTTGAAAACTCATCTCTTGAGCTGCGCGAGTGCTTCGTGAGAGCTTAAGACTTAGCCTCGCGAGAACCTCGTGAAGTATACTTTTTACTCCCTGCTGACATCCATCTACGCGCGAATGGCACGAAGACTGCGTGACCGGTTGGGGTGCTCCCTTCAAAAGCCCGCGACAACTACGCGATGTATTCTTTCTAATTTGATTGAGCCCTGCAACATCTGCGCGAGGCATTCTCTTTGATTTGTTTATGCTTTGCTGTGCCTCTGTTGAAGCCAATTCTCTGTCTGGGTTTAACCTTCACACTTCTGAGGGGCTTCTGGGTCTGCAGCAGGCTTCTTGGCATGGTTAGGGGTTTATTTATAGCTGCTACTTATTACCTACAGAATAGACTTAAAATACATTATTTAAATGATTAAGGGTCTAACAGAGATTAAGTTAAGGGGTGAAAAGTGGTACTTTTCAGGTCTTAACACCAGGGCACATTTCAAAAATGGCACACACTCCCAATAAGCATTGCAACATCAATATTCGCTCCGTTCAGATAATTGTGCTAAATTATCCTCGAGATTGTTGGATTGACCCAAAAGCCTTGAACCCTACCTCGTGTAGGGGCACCCGTGGCTGATCAAATGCGACAGTCAATGCTTCATGAGATTGGACACAAACTGTAGATTTTTGCGTCATTACTTTACACCAATCTTTAAGTATGGGTCGATCATCCTCTCGCTCGCGGAGCAATCTTATTCGAAATGAATATCAAATATTGTACATTTTCAAATTACACCATCTCGGTTATGCCCAGTAATGTCACTAAGCGCTTGGGGACCGATAGCCTTGAGGAACGAAAGTTTTCCCTAAATGTTGGGGCTTTCCCTACTCTCGAGTGACGAACATTTTTCCTGATGTTGGGCTTACGTCACTCTTTATTTAGTTATTTTACTTTTTGATGTTTGAAGTTCGTTTTAAAGACAGCAGACTAGTTAGCGTACTTTGGGCCTCTTCGGATGTCTCTTTCTTTGGCATACAATCGTTACTGATTGGATACTAAAGAGGGACATTTATAGACACCCAAATTTGGCCCAACGTCCGATCGACACATACTTAAACGAAGGCGTACCCGTAAGCTTTCGAAAGCATTTCTCAAACCCTTAGGAATTATCCCAAAACCTTTAGAACCCTTCCCAAACCCTTAGGAATCAACCCTAACCTTCTCAGACCCATTAAAACCTTTCCTAGACCAGTCTTGAATCCTCCTGAATAATGGTGGGAAGGAGGTATGTCAAAGCTTACAGGGACCTCTGCTGGAACCAAATCCTATACCATTGGAAAATAGAGGTTCCCAGCTTTCCAACAAGCTAAGAATCGCCTCAATCCGAGCCATACACTAAAAGTTAGGGCGACTCAAAAATTGGGCATAAGTGAGGATTTCTTGCCTAGCATGAATAATATATATGCTAGCCCATTTCTGAAGAAATTTTGCCGAGCGTGTATAACATACACGCTAGGCAAAATAAGCCTTCTTCCTCCAGAGTGTGGGCCCCATGGTGGGTTTTGAACTTCTCAAAGGCACTGTACATATGTCAAGCGTATGTAATATATACGCTAGGCTTAGCTACAGTACTTTTGCGATTTTGCCCGAATTTCACTTTTGGGGTTTGACTTATTGACCATCCCAATATTTAGGGTGAGTTTCTTTAAGACTATTGTACCCCCATTAACCCTATTTGTAACCCTTTAACCCTTTGAAACCCCACCTTATCATCTGCCATTGAAACCAATTTCACACTTATCCATGACCTTGAAAAACTCAAAAATCTTTAGATTTATGATTACCTAATTGCTAATCACATTAGCTCTTAAGCATCCTCCTAGGCCTCTCTTTTTCTATATATAGAGAGCCACCCCTCCCTTTACAAAGGCTTGAAATTTTTTCCCAAGAGAGAAGAATTTTAGTGAGCTTCCATTTCATCTTCTAGCACTAAACCCATAAAATTTTATAATTGAGTTTTGCCCTTTAAACCTCATTTTCCACTATCAATCCTTGATATTTAGCTAGAACTACCCCTAGCCTTCTTCCTCTACCTCTTAACTACTAAGCCTTAGAGATTAAAACTCGTCTCCTAACCTGTTTGCTATCGGCAGCTCACCGGTGACGCTCTTGCGCGAAGGACCACAGCCGTGCTACAAGGACCTGAGAGCTCCGGCTCTCCCCTCTATTCCTCTACCGTCTTTTACTTTTCCTCTATCCTAGATTGAGCCGTTACGCTGCCCAAATTTCGGTAAGCGGAAAGGTTTCAATAGGATCGGCGTGCCTTCGGGCAAGAGTAAGTGCTGCTCATTTTGTTTCTTTATATATATATATATATTATATAAACCAGCCACACATAGACCCGGCCATAGTAGAGACCACTTACGAGCAGGTTGATCGGGTTCCTAACACCTTCCCAATCGATAAACGAAGCACCTACCCAAGAACCTTTAGCGTAGACCGAAATCAGAGTCATATTTTTGTACTTCGGTGCTTTCAATATTGATTTAGGTTTTCCGGGATACCAAAAGCTCCGGGTGGCGACTCTATATTTTTTAGTACGACCACGTCGTTGCGATGGATCGATCCAATCCACGGTTGCACACTTATATTTGAAACATGATAAACTTAAGTTTAAACACATGCATTGAGATATGATAGTTGAAAACCCATGTTAAGTTTAAGCCCGATCTATGGAGTACGCTAAGCACCCCTACTGAGCACCGTGGCAATTTTGCTCACCCTCCGACTTTATGTCGACAGATTCTACCAATCAAGATTAGGAGGGCTACGAGGAAGATTTCGTAGAAAAGGGTGCCACTGACGAGAATCCCGAAGACTATTTTCCAACTGTCTGATTTCTTCGTAAGTATGGTTAAATGTTTTATTTGAAATTATTATAACTATTATGTTTTGTATATTAACAACTTTAATTTTTAAAGCTTTTCCGCTGCAGGAGGTTACTCTTAGTGGAATGGAGAGGCAGACTGTTATTTTATTTTACTCCTAGTGAGTATCTCGAGAGAAATAGTAAATCAAGACTTTACTTTATTTTGTTACTATTTTAATTGCATTTAATAGCGAGGTTAGATCGCTTATTATCATGACATACGACTATCATGGGCGACTTAGTTATTATCAAGTCATCACTTACATATCATGATCATGATCGTAAGTGATGACTTGAGATCCCCAGTTATGTTTGTAAGATATTTTGGGTCGTTACATTAAGTGAGGTGACTGTAACACAAAGTAGTGTGGTAGGCAATTGAGAGAGGGTGCCTTGTTTTCTTCTATTGGAAGTACCAATCTTAAGTTGATTTTTCCTCTGCATTTTCCTCACAAGCTGCAATGGCCGAGGCAACAAACAGCAGTGATAGTGTTTATTGCCGAAACTTGACACATTAACGAAGATTTTACTAGCGGTGGATGAAGGAGATGATCTAAGGAAGTAGCAAAAGTTGGGTGGACTGTCTAAGGTTTTGACCACGGTATTAAGTATCAGCCAATATAGACCACGGTAATAAACCCAATAAACCTAAAAATGAAAAACTAAATAAACCCAATAAACCTAGAATAATAAAAGACTAAATTAATCTTCAAACATTTAGTAACAAGAGAAAAAGAAAAAGATAAAGAATCATAGAGAGAGAAAGAGAGAATTAGATAGAAGAAGATGGTGATTGGAGTTTACATTTGATTCCACAAAGAAGATGACTATGGCCTCGTCCGATCGATCGATGAAGATGCTTACATTATTGTTTGACTCTAACTTGGAGGCTGAATTGGTTAGTTTGTGAGCTTCCGCACAACAGACATATGTTGACGGTGATGATCGATCACCTGGTGTTGATTTACAACTTCTCAATTCGCACCTAGGGTTTATTTAATTAGTTCACGAGAGGAAGAGGAAGGGTTTTTTTTGTTTAGGAGAGGCTAGCGGGAATTTAAAAGCAAATAAGATTTTCATTAATTTGAAACGGATACTGTTATACACAAAGCGTAGGCGGCTGATGTGGCACGATGATATTGGCTGCAAGAAGTGCGGTCGGTGGGTGCAACCAGTCATATTGCACCAAGTCAGTCGCCTGCACTTTATCCTAAAAAAATCTGTCCTGCGTTTATAATTTTGTATTTGAAACGGTTAGCACCCTTTTCATGATACGTCTGATAATTAATAGATTTGGGGGCGGCTTCATTACTTAAGTCGGGAAAGGCTTACTTGCCTAATTTTGTACACAAGATGAAAACCATTTAGTGATATAACCAGACGATGGAGATTGTTGTTTTCCGATCTTCCCGATGATAGATCTTAAGATCATGAAGCTCCAATCAAACGGTCAGATGTTGATTTCACATAGCACACATCCCCTAGGTCACTTTTTGGGGATGTGTGCTATATGAAATCAATATTTGACTATCTGATTGGAGCTTCATGATCTTAAGATCTATTGCATGGAAAATTGGAGCAAAAATCAATCTCCATCGTCTGTTTCAAATCAGTCAATGATTTTTATTCATGAAGAATTGTCTCTAAAATCGGGTGTAAATAGCAGATTCCTAGGCCGAAAAGTATCTTTTAGTGTATTTTTATTTGTTCTAATCAAATGCTTGAAGGCACCAACGTAAATGATCCATTGACTGTTGTTGGTCAAGCGATGGAGAGTTTATTTCGCTCTAATCTTTCACAAAAGGGATCCTCATAGCATGTACATTTCATCCGACGGTCAGATTTTGTTTACATGTGGCAAACATTCCAAAAACGTGATTGAAAATTCGCATGGCCATACTTCACGCTCAACGTGGTTTTCATACTACTTATAGGATGTGTGCCACTTAAATCTAAAACTAACTGCCTTGTGGTAATCTCATGATGTCAAGATCCATTTTGTAATAGATTGGCGTGCTAAATGATTTTTTCATATAGGCACCCTCAAATATTCAATAGCTGCAAATAAAGATGCTCTTTTATTTAGGACGTGGGACCATCATTTAAGCACAAATCATTGATTGGCTTAGTGTGTAGATAATCCACACGGTCAAAGTAATAGATTAGAAGTTAAAAGTTTTTAATTAAAAATCAAATTTTTTGAGAGCTTTTAATCATTCAATTTGTGCATTCTAATACCAACGGTTGTATATAGTTTTAATGGATGATATTCAAACTCGCTAATAAGATGGTTCACATTTATTTATGGGCATAATTCTTTGAGTAAAACATTTTCCAATAATGAATTGTCACCGAAATCATTTAGATTGATCATAAATAAGTCCCACATGACATACTAGGAAACCACAATTCAATGGCGTGAGATAAAAAATTGATTTTAGTGGTGTAAGATCGTTTAAATATAATTTGTTGTTTAAATGACAGTCAGGAGCGCCAGTCCCAATTTTGAAGCCCAGGGGCTAAATACAACGCTAAAATGATTATTTAGCTAATCGATTTTTTTACCCTTACTTACATTTGGGGTTCTTATTATTGTAAGAGTATCGTTTTTAGCTTTTTCACGTAGAGATTGGACTAAAACATGGTCTTAGAGGTTGGACTGAAACATGGTCTCCATCATCTGATTTAAATATGGTCTCCATCATCTGATTTAAAATAATCAGTGATTTTGGATGTAGCTGTCCAACAAGATTCTGCGGATGGTATTAAAGGTACCTTTTTACGAGTACCTTTAAATTCACCCACTGGAGTTTTTGCTGCCTGGCATCAGACCTGACCCGATCTGACAAGAATAGGCACTCGGCCCGTCCCGCCAAGAAAACCTGACCTAACTCGACGCTCGACCCGACTTGGTAAAAAACTCTTATTTTGGTGTCTTTTATAAATAAATACCGACCCGACCCTGCATCTTAGTGGAGCCACTCCAACAACCAAATTTAATCCGACAACCAAATTTTTTGACTTGGCACAGTATTTTACCGGGTTGGATATCTAGCCCGGCTCAACCCGACCCGACCGATTAAGGGACCTACTTTGAGGGAACCTATGCTGAAAATACGTCGCAGCTTTGAATTAGAGAATCATGAATCTTTTTTTGTCCTAATCTTTCAAACAAGGGATCTTGAGATCATAGGTATTTAACCATCAGACGGTTAGTTTTTCACTCTATAAGGCACATATCCCAAAAAGTTGTCCGAAAATCACGTTTGAGCACACTGTGTGATATGATTTTATTATCAATTTTTTAGGGATTGTACCATATGGAATAAAAAACTAACCGTCTGATTGTATACCTATGATCTCAAGATCAATTGTGTGGAAGATCAGGATGAAAAATAATCTTTATGATTTTATTCAAAGCAGTCAATAGTATTGGCATCTGTACTCTTAGAGATTCGATAGGTGCAAATAAAGGTATACTTTTATTAAAGAGTAATTAGTGGCTAATTTTGAAAAATGTCACTCAAAATAATTTGTAAGAAAATTAGTGGCGCTTTTCAGCATACTGTCACTAAAATTAGTTATTGCTTTGAATCAAATGATGGAGATTGTTGAAAACTATTAATCACTTTCAATGAGATGGTAGAGATTTATAAAGATCATTAAGCACTTTGAATTAGATGATGGAGATTATTTTTGTCCTTATGTTTTACTGGTTTATCTTGAAATCATTGGCATACATCAGACATTCAGTAAATCTAAAAAAACACGTTCTTATCCTATATGACCCAATATATATGTCCTTGACTCTTATGAAATGAGCATAACGGCGACTTGAGTTTTTAATAATTGGGTTTGAATCAGTTCAGGTTGAGTGTTTAAATAGCATGGTTGACTCTCTCATCCGACCTGACCCATTTGATTAAAGGAGCCACTACTTGCATTGCGAAGATCGGCCCTTGCACTATATTTAATAAGACATGATATGTTTAGTGCCTTTATATCATGTGGAAACACTATTTAAATCGTTTGATTTGAAGAGAATGGTCTAATGATCATTAGTGAAAAAGATTAGTAGAGAATATGATATAGATCGCATGAATCTATGCAGTGCAACTATGAAATCAGAGGATGGCTTTTGACTAAATTAAATGATATGATGGAAATTGTGCTACATGTCATTCTTTTGGTGACGAAATTATTGTTTCGTCGCCAAAGGATAATATTTAATAATAAAATATTTATTTCATGGCTAAAAATATTTTTTTGAGATGCATTTAACAACTAAATGCTAGTTTCATCGCCAAAGGGAAATATTTGGCGACGAATCTTTTATATTTTTTTGGATAACATTTGAGATGAAATATTTATTCCGTTATCAAAAATTAATATTTAGTGGTATTAATTTTTAACATGAATTAACCTTTAAACTAATAACAAAAATGCAAAAATTAGACAAAAATCTGATTGAAATATTTGAACCCAAACCATATGATTCAGAAATCCAACCAAGATTAATAAATTGGAAAGATTTACAGATACCTAAACAATAATTATTTGAAGATCTTTTAGAACAAAAACCAAAATTGCAAACCCAGATGATTGAAATACAAGCTTTTGAAAATAATTCATATTTTAGAGATACAAGGACTGCCTCATTTAATCCTCCCGAAAAATCTCGAGATCGAAACGACGATGCTCGAAGAAAATGAGATGCAAGACAGCTATAATCATCATAGTCCTACATCAGAAGATTCGATTTTCTACCACAATCTGAAAAATCGTATGGAAGCATAGTGAACCACACCACTACCACCAGTAGCAAGAACGACTCCAGCTCATCCAGGACACGTTGCTACTCAGAATCGTCAGCCCTGACGTCATAAATCAGAAGCGTCAGCCATGACGTCACCCATTATCTTACTTTAAGAAAAAGTATGACATGCATTAAAAAAAGAAAGCATCTTACTGGTGTAAATAATGAAGTTTGTCCAGATGTGAGTAAAGGCTTTGAAAAATGAGAAAGCATCTTTACTATTGAAGCATTTTACTATTAAATATTTTGTCTAGAGGTGTGTGAGAAAGCTAGTTAAGGGCATAACTCACCCTTGATGAAGGCATCGAGTTAAGAAACATTTCCGTAGTGTTGTAAATGGTATCAAAGCCTTATTCAAGTGTTAGAGTGTGGTATTGGCATTGGCGTCTGCAGTGGTTTGTACTAGTCATTGTAAGTATGTACTATAATGGAACTGATAGATGTTATTTTCGTTAATATATTTATTATTATGTTTAGCAGCATATGGTCAATAGGCGATCGGGATTTCTATCATACAAAAGGCTTTTATAATTGAGTACACGGATTGGGTTGCGTAATCTAGGGCCACGTACTTGGTGCCTACTCTTAACACAAATAGGGATTTTTTATTCTTTGTTTTTATTACCATTCACCACTTGCCACTTGGTGGGATCAAAATCATATCTCTTTGTTTTTAGCACCACTTTGCACACAAATCGTCAGGTACTATGCAAATGCTTGAACCAATCTAATCCATACGCTCAGTCAAACCTTGAGAGCAATGCAGATTTCGAGGAGTGGAGTACCTAAACATAAAATCTTTGTAGATATGCTGTGATGAAGTCTACCTACTCTTAACTCTTGTCACTACTCAAGCTAGATATTTTCGCTTTTTGTATAGTGAACAGTACAGCTGAGAGCGGTAAAGAAAAAGCCTTAAGGGCCGGTTCGATTTAGGTTATGTTTTTACCGTCGGTTCGGGCCGGTTTATGCCCATTAAGGGCTCGATTTACTCAACCTAGGTTCTCGGTTTTCGGTTTAGAGCAACCCAAACAAAAAATCGAGCCGATTTCACTTCGGTTCGGTTCAGTTCAGTTTAAGTTGGCTTTTGGTCCGGTTTAGACCGGTTTTCGGTTCGGTTTCGTTATTCAGTTTCAAACTTGCATCCCTACTACTTAGCGATGGAAATCGATTTTGTTGCCCAAAAGATTTACTTTTTGACAATATGTGGCGAGGAATCCCTATTTCGTCACCAAATTTAAAGGATGATATTTGCCGACGAAATTCGATTTCGTCGCCACAAATATATTTTTTAACCAATAATGCGAAAGTATGTTATTTGGCGACAACCCTCAATTTCGCCACTAACTATAAAATTTTGTTTTTAATATATGGCGACAAACTCTTTAGTTCGTTGCCAAAGGTTAGTATTTGGCGACGAAGACCTTAGTTTGTCGACGAAATCCATATTTTGTCATCAATATATATATTTTTTAGGCAATGTTTGATGATGAAATCCTCAAATATTGATATTTGGCGATAAAATACTTATTTCGTTGCAAAAATTTTATATTCGGCGATGAAAAGATATTCGTCGCTAAAAATTTATATATTTTGATGATGTTTAGCAACGAGCCCCTTATTTCGTCACTAAAGGCTGATATTTAGTAACTAAATAATTACTCCGGCGCTAAAGGAAGAGATTTAGCGATGACTTTTTATTGCTGTTGCTAAAAATTGTACCTTTATATATTTTTGGAGATGAAGTGCTATTTTTTATTGCCAAAGTATATAATTAGTGGACAAAAATATATTTTGTTGCCAAAGATAAAATTTGTTATAGTAGGTGTGCATAATTTTTTATTATCGATAGACTTACCTAAACTAAACCTTTCCCTACCAGCCCCATCGTGAATCATCCCATCACAAAGCCACTTGTCACGGGGTCACTTTTTCGTAGTAGACTTGTGTGTGACACCTAGCGTTCCACGCTAAGTCAGGTTATCTCACAACTCAGCAACGCTATGCGGATTTTCAAATGCTACGAAAAGTGTAATGCTTGGCCTGATCAAGCTTCACCTCGCCCCCTGCGTTAGGACTTCACCTGCGAAGCAACGCAGCAGGTTAGAGAAGACGAAGAATGAGAAGGGTAGGAACACGTATATGCAAAGCCCCCTTTGGGCGAGAAGCCACACCACGGGGATGGTTAGAAACTACCTCAAACACAATGACTCTAGCACACACGACGCAACTAGAGCGACCAAGCATCAAACTTGACATGGATGCACGAGCTCAAGCTCACAAGGCTATCGCAAGTGTTAGGTGGGAGGCCCATTCATGCTAGCACCACTTGCTAAGCCACTAGTCCCCCTATATAAGGGTTAAACATTAACATGGAGGATGGAATGGAAGGAACTCAAAGGTATTGGTTTAACATACCACCATGACATACGCCTTCCGCCCGTGCCACACAGTGTCATCTTCACCCCAATACGTCCCAACATCATGTACATCTTCCCCCATGTGACTACGTCACGATCATGTCGCGACCGTGATGCAGCCTTGTCGTGACTGTGTCACGTCACAAGGTCACGTGCCCTCTGACACCAAGATGTCGCGTGCCCTCTTGGCACCACATCGCGTGCCCTCGACACCAAAATGTGGCTTGCTCTCTTGGCACCACATCGTGTGCCCCCGGCACCAGGATGTTTCATGCCCTCTTGGCACCACATTTTGTGCCCCCAACACCAAGATGTCAGGTGCCCTCTTGGCACCACATTAAGTGCCCCTGACACTAGGAAGACGAGAGGCCCTATGATTGATCGTGTCATGCCGCATGCACTATATCAAAATGAGGAAAAAATCACTGTAGCAGCATAAAATAAACCACTGCTTAACATAATGGTGTAACATACCACTGCCTAAAATAGTAGTTTCTTAAGTTAAATCAATCATCATGTGCATGTGATGCTATCGTCACATGCAAATCCATTGGGCCTCCCTTGAAATCCATCGGGCCTCTCTTTTCTCTTTTTATCTCCTAACAAAACGCCTCTCTCAACTCTTCTTTTTCTCTCTGAAACCCTAGCCTTCCTCTTCTCTTCCTCTCTCTCGACAAACCCTGGATTTTGCATGATGATCTCTCTCACAATCGATGCTCTGGCAAAGTTTTGATAGGGATCACAAATTTGAACAACTTGCAGGAAATATTTCTGTCTCACAATGAGCCCACCGGAGAAATCCTTGCGACGATCGGAAACCTAACCAACCTCTAAGCGATCGATCCATTGTATAATTTGATCTCTGGTTCGATCCCTCTCCTCATTGATCCGTAGAGGATTCTTCAGTTTCAAAGGTAAGGTTTATGAAACCCTAATTATTTGATGTTGAATCGATGATCTGTTGCTCTAAAATCTTTCAGATCTGTTAATTTCTGATTTCGTTCTGTTTTTTTTTTTTAAATATAGAGCTCGATATTTAGATTTGTGTTTTTAATTTCATCATTCATAGATCTACTTTGTAAACTTGTACAAATTGTCGGTATCTGCGCTCAAATTGTCCCATAGAAACTTGTATCAGACAATTTCATCGTTGATAAATCTACTGTGTATAGTAGTACAATTTTTTATTTGGGGTAATGCATGTGGAAATTGTACTGTGTATAGTAGTACAATTTCATCGTTTTCATTAATTTTTTTTTCTCATCGTTCATAAAATCTACTCTCCATACTCCCCTTCTTTATTCGGTGAGAGCTTCAACAAGGCGATTCTGTGTTCCAATTCTGTGATTTTTTTATGCAAAATCTATTGGAAGTGAGGCAAAAAATTGTATAAAAATTAGTTCAAGATATGAATGGGAGCAAATACTAAAAATATCACCCTTACCTTATCAAATTCTGAAGCACTTTGGGCCCTTCTGCTGGCATTAGAGTGTTATCCCCCTTATTAGATGACATGTAGGTATCTCTTCAAAGTAATATATCTGTGATTCTGTTTTTACATTTCAAACTCTATTTTTACTTGGATTTGTATATCGATTAGATGGCTTCTTTTACATTTCAAACTCAATTTTTGCTTGAATTCATTATTTTGTAGCACTAGTTATTGTATATGAATCCACCATTTCATCACCTATGGATGAGATGCAATTATTAGTAAAGTACTAATAGCACCCTATTATGGTCATAGTGCTACAAGTATCACTTACGGATGAGAATTCATTGTTTTTAAAGTACCATTATCACCTCATAATGGTAATAGTGGCAAGTGGCCCCTCATATTTGAAGGAAAAACGTGTTAGCACACAACAAAACTATGCTATGCTTCACACATCAAAATGGTCATTTGAGGGATTCAACTATTTCAATTAGATCTAAACGTTTGGTCTTGGAGATTTCTTGTTCTTATAAGAGATCTACAGGTAAGAAACCTATTGTTTTATTTCTAAATTACTAAGAATATGCTTAGTTTCATACTTGTATGTTGTGAATTTATATCTATGATGTTATATGGCTGTCTTTGAATCAAAATTATATTGAATTCCGCCTTATTATTGGTAGATTCATTTATAAGGAAAGAAATTTAGTGTTAATTCATTAGCATTATCTGTTTCTCTAACATTGAATTTAGAATTTGAAGCTGCTTATAAATTCTATTTTACTTTATTGTTTGCTGTATAGATAATTGTAATCAGGGAATCAAGTATGGCGATATATATACGGATATGCAATACATAACGTTATCTGGCCATAGTGCCATACCCAGTATCGATCACGACCTAACCGATTGATAAGAAATGTCCGATAAGCCTATCATATTGTCCAGTCGCAGCTATTATTAAAAAAATTATTTTATTTTTGCTATATACAAAAAACCTATATCAGCCAATGTTGTTTTGGTCAAAAAAGTGGCCGCTACAGCCACTGAGAGGAGATTTAAAACCTTGGTTGTAATGCCTAGATTGCCCGGTACAGGGAAATGGTTCAATGAAATGGTGCCTTTTTTAATGAGTTCTTATAGTTTGTAATCATATAGTTGTTATTGTCATTTCTATATTTTAAAATTAGGTTATCTGAAAAGAAAGAAAAAAGATAATACCAAAAAAATGTTTTCTCAATTAGTCGGGTGGGTATCTGCCTAACCGTAGTTGCCTACCAAAACAAGGGATACTTAATATGAGTTGATCTTAGGTGAATAGGTTCGTGTGCCACAAGTGTTACATGGGTCATCAAGTCTACATATCTGGCACCAAAATTCATCAATAATCTTCATGTGGTACACGAGTTTATTGCCTAAATTGGGTTCAGCCCAAATATTTCATCCTCAAACCATGTAACATCTAACTAAAGGCCTAAAGGCTGAATTGTAAATTGGAACATAGCTGAATGATGAGCTATGGGTGAGCTCAGTCTGGCTTGGATGTGCAAATTATAAATGAGAATTCTCTTTTTTATCTGAATTTCGTGAGGCAATGTTTTAACCTGCACTGTATTTCTCAATGGCATAATCGGTAGTTGTAATCCTCTGATGTTTTTTTATTTTATCAATTTTGCTTTGGCAATATCATTTTATTTCAAAAATTTGTAGGGTAATGCGAGTTCTAATATGTAATATGTCTTTTAGTTGATGATTAATTGTTTTTTAAATTACTTTTTTTGTAGCTTCACCGTTAGAAACAGAGAACCTTCATGCTTCTTTTGATGAAGCTTTGATTTTGAAGGTACAGATTGATGTTCATTTAATCACTTTTTCCATCCTTTTATCCCTTTTTTAATTCATGAAGCATGAAATATTGTATGAAGCAGTGTTGTCAAAATCTAAATTGGATCATAAATTGCGATTGGGGTCAAATCGAATTGAATTGCAAATCATAAGATTCAATCTGATTTTTACTCTAAATGCAAGTTTTATCACACCTTTGGAGTTCTCTATATATGACCATTTTGTTTGGGTCAAAGATAAGATTACTGTTTTGTTTTGCTTAATGGCTGATGCCAATTCTTTTAGAGAGTTGCTATGAGCACACCACTTTCCAATATCTACACTAGAGAAATCACTTTTTTTTTAATCTTTTGTTGATTATTCTCGCTTTTTTTGTTGTTCTTTTTGTCGATTATTCTCTCTTGTAATTATTTCTCTCTCTTGTTGCTTCCATGATATTTCATCTTTATTTCTAGTGACATATTATAGGCACCCCAATTTTATCCTCTCGGAGTATACAAACATGTTAGGTCAACTTTTGACCTTGCGTATGACTTTCAGAAGGGACTTATCTTCTCTGAAAGCTCTAAAACCCTAGTACGGGGACCATACCCTAAAACAATAGTCTATAGCTGAACATAAGCTGAAACAATAGCTCTGTGACTCAGACCGCACAACCCTAATATGGGGGCTATATACTGAAATAATAATATATGGTCGAGGAATAGGCTGAAACTATAGCCTTGTGGTTCGGATCCGTTCTTCCCAATGGGACCTTTTTTGGACTAGATCCTACGTCCTGTCCAGTGCGCGCAATCAGATTGCACGCCCAGTCACTGGCGCGCAATTGGTCCAATATGGATAAGTTCTTAACCTTCTAGAGGCCGCCTTAAGGCCCAATTGCGCGCCTAAACCAGAACGTGCAATCGATTGCACGCGCTGTACAGGGTGCGTAATTAGTTCTAATTAGATAGAACTCGGACACCCAACTGAGCCAGTCAGCTGGTCACTCACTGAATCGGTCACCGACTCAGAGAGATTAAGCGCCCGGAATAGGGCGCGTAATCCAATCAAGCGCACCAGACAGGGCGCGTAATTAGATTTGATCGGCTAATTGCACGCCTACCACAGGGCATGCAATTACCCGAATATCTATAAATAGACCCCCCTGCCCCACACTTCAACACACCTGGCAATCAAATTTTCGAGTTCCTCTCTCCAAGCTTAGGATTTCGGGACTCTCTCCTCGGCGCCCGACTTCAGGTAATCTCTTAAGTTATAGTTTCTAGTTCTTTATTTTGACCTCAGTTCCTAATTTTCATTCTAGTTCCTAATTCTAGTTCTAGATTTCAGTCATTAGTTCCTGATCCCTAATCTTTAAAATTTCAAATCCTCAATTTTCTAAGCTTTAATCATCAATTCAAACTCAGTCTTTTTAAAATTACTCTTAGCCATAAAAAACTAATTTACTATTTTTCTCCCCGAAATTTCTCCCTTTAAGAAAATTGAAGGTTCTCTTTGGGGCTTCTAAAAGGGTCGAGCTGCCTTCTAGATTCCTAGAATTGCAAACTCTTCCCCAGGAGCCCTAGGTAGTCAAGCTAGCGACACCAACCCGTTAGTATTGATTCTCGAAGTAGTATCAAAGGAGGAAGCACTCAGCCTAAAGCTAATTAGGTTCCTTAACCTCTCTGATTCTTAAACCTAACCACCCAATTTTCCCAAGGGAGCTTACGGAAGGTACCCAAGAACGGGGCTAATCCTCCTTAGCATAACGGGCCACACTTTTTTTTAATTAGACTCTTATTAGGATTAGGAGACTAGGTTAATTAGACTCCTAGTAGGATTAGGAAACTAGATCAATTAGACTTTTAATAGGATTAGGAAACCAAACTAGTTAGATCTTAGGCAACCCATAGCTGCTGAAGTTCGCCGGCGGACGTTTAGTAAAGGAGTCAACCCGTATCTCCCCACATGATCAATGACGTGTTGCAACGTCGATAAATATCTGCAGCTAGCGATCGCATCATCCAGGTATTCTCCATTTAATATTCACCTTTTTCTTTCAGCATTTAATATTTCATAATTCATTATTCCATCGCCCTTAGCCAGAATCCACTTAGACCAAATTGGGCCACTTCTTTCGGGTACTGAAAGGAACCCAGAAAAAGCACGTACTAACAGACTGGTGATCTCAATGGGACTTTTTTTCGCTAAGGTTGCCCTAGTTTAATTAATTTAGTTTTCTATTTTCTTGCATTATTTAATTTGTTTTTTTCGCATTACTTTATCACCTTTTATACACTCACCTGCATACTCAATTTTTACAAACAAAAAAAAAACAAAATAAAAAAAATATATACAAAAAAGTTTTAAAATGACCGGCATCAGAAAACTAAGCTTTAATGATATTGACCCACCCTCATGGGACCTCCCTAGCGATCTCGAGTATAACATTAGGTTGTCTCCCTGGACAGCTCATCGTCATGCTCGGGTAAATACGGTCAGTGAGAGTGAAAAATACCCCTTCGCTCTATGAAACATAAATCACAACAACAATAGTGAAAAAAGTGACAACGGGCAAAACTCCATCACTAGTCAAGTTATGGACCACACTGCCAGTGCACTCACAAAAGGAGGAAAAGAAGCCGACGCATTGCTCCAGTCCCTGACCTACTTATATAAAGCTACAAGAGACCAAAGACGGGTTACTCTGGGGAACAGACAAGAGGAAAGGACACAGACTCCTCCATGTGCTTCGGCTTCTCCGACATGTAACACACATACCTCTCCCACCTCCTACAACAACAAATACTGAGGACAACCCTCCCCCGAGACACCTAGAAAAGGCACCGCCATAAACACAAACGACCACCGATTTATAGATGACTACATGGCTAAGAGAGAACGCTCTAACCAATCTTGCACATTTGACAAATTTTTTTGATACATCGACTTCACTTTACTCGCTGGCTTTAAACCTCAAAAATTTAACAAATACAACGACACAGGGAATCCGAAACACCACTTATCCCTATTTTGTAACGACTGCTGACCCATACGCAATAACCAGGGCTTTCTTATTCACTACTTTCAGAGGTCTTTGGAAGGAGAAGCCCTTGACTAGTTTGCTGCTCTGCCTCTAGCCAAAATCGAGACCTTCGAAGACTTAGTCGACAAATTCCTAGACCAATACCAACACTTAACTCACGAAGAAATTAGTCTCGCTGACTTGATGCACGCAAGACAAGAAGACGACAAAGACTTCCCAATGTTTGCCAACTGCTGGAGGAGACTTGCCGCTCGAACGAGGAGTCAGATAAGAGAAATCGATGCAATAGAAATCGTGATCGACAACACCCGAGAGCCTCTCCGGAGTGTTCTCATCCTAAGTGACTACTCCGATTTCACTAGCCTCCGAGAACATGCTTCACGCATAGAGTGTCGCCTGAAGAATGACGATCACAATCTCTCCACCCTAGCATCCAATGAATCTTCCAATGACCTTGGGACAAACATCATAAACGAGACTCTAGACTTCGAACAAATCAACATGAACCAAGAACAAAATCAAACAAACCTCAACCATACCACCCATATGACCAAGCTCAAAATCTATACCCAAACCTATACCCTGACCAAAACTAATTATCCCACACATACCGAGATCAACACCCTCACCAACCTTCATACAACAACCAATACACGAACCCGTACTATGATCAAAACTAACTCCTCGACTCTACGCAAACTAACATCACCTATTACAACCCATTTTTCGATCAAACTCAACTCACATACGAGATTGTACACTCATTCACTCCTGCCCCATTCTACCTAGCTAGCCTAATTCACAGAATTGAACCTCCCTCAAACTACGCCCATACCATTCACTCCCAACCAATTAACCTTGACCCACATACCTATAAACGCGAAATTACCTTTTGTCCTGAACCGGTCACCAAGATCACTAAAATCCAAACTATCACCGAATCCACCCCTAAACTAACTCAACCCATCACTAAATTCATCGCCAAGCTCAATGCACTTATCTCCGAACCGATTCAATCTACACTTGAACTCGATAGCCTATCGACGAGCATACCAACCCCACAATACCTGAGCTGACACCAAAACCAGCTCCACGACCATTCCCTAAACAAACTCCCTCACCTATCCTAGAAGCAATTCCCAAATTAATCTATCCATATAACACAACACCATTCATACTTAAACCAATCACAAAGATAAACTCTGAACATGAACCCGTAATCGAATCAAGACCCCTAATCCAACATACTCTGGAATTAATCCCCGAGCCCAAATGTGTTATCAAACACATCACCCCACCAACCTTAAACCCGAACCTTGAACTAATCCCTACACCTTCTTTAAAACATGAACTCAATAATGAACACTTCACTCCACCAACGTCCGAGTCAACTCTTAAATCAATCACTACGCCCGCCTCAGAACCTAAACTCACTACCACCTCACCAACTTCAAAACAAAATTTCGAACCCGAATCTGTTACGAAACATACCTTCGAACCACCCATTTCACCCACTCCAGAATCACTCGTTGGCCTAATTTCATAACCAACTCATGAATCAACCCCTACAGAATTCGCCACAGAACTCATCACCCCCTCAACGCCGAAATAAGAACTTAAACCCACTATTGAACTTACTGTTCCACCAACTACGAAACTAAGCCTCGAACCTAAACCTATCATCAAACCTCAAACTATCAACAAATCCAAACCTATCATTGAACATGAACCCATCGTCAAAACTGAGCCAATCATTAAACTTGCGTCATCAAACTTGGACCTGCCATCAAATGCGAACCCGTTATCGGAACTAAGCCTATCATCAAGCCCGAACCTATCATCGAGCCTATCCCTACAACACCAACTTCAACCACCTTCGGATCAACCACTTAACCTGACGACAAACAAACCCAAAAAACCGTCACTCCTCCCACTCCTGAGATCAAATCAAACCCAAATCTTACGACTCCGATCAACATCCAAATTAATATGTCACCTAATCCTCAAACCTCACAATAAAAAATTGAAATATCACAATTAAAATTCCATTCGAATCTCAAATCAAAATCTCCATAGACCTCACAATCAAGGTCCCCGTAGAAATTCAACGGACGATAATACCGCAACATCAAACAGTAGATACTAAGCTTCCTCAGAAAATTATAAATAAAATTTTAAAACAACCTCACGATATATAAATCCAAAATATGATCAAATGAAGTAAGGGAAAACAAAACCGCCCCACACGAAGGAAAGGTCCACTTTGGCCTATGCCCTCGCGTCTCCTTCTCCTACTCTACCTTTGCCTTATCCTCTCATTACCTTTACAACGCCACATTCCCTCTCAATGCATCCCGCTCCAACTTCACCCACGAACAACTTTCTAACAACCTGTTAATCACCTCGAAAAATACTCTAGCAACTCTACGCTCCAACTCTACGAGTTGCTTCACCCTATAGAAAATTAAAGAAGGTCCCTCCCGACAAGGAGGGCCCTGACCATAAAAGATTTATCAAAAGAAAAAGTTAAAAGACACCATGCATACTTCGACAAATTTCATATCATCCAAAACACAAACCTGAACATAACCTCTATCTTATCCCAGATCAATCAAATCGAAAGGGATTGAGGACCCTGAAACAATATTATCTAATTGAATGGTCACTTCGACCATCCAACATCGCCCACCGAGCGGACTTTCTGAGTTAGTCCGCTGCTTAAGGAACTGATGATGTACCATAACGCGATAGTAATAATAAAAAGTAATACAAAAATATATAATAAAAAAAAATATATATATATATATATATATACATATCATCTGCCCAGCAATATCTCTAACTTATAACTCTTACTCGACTGAGAACTCGAAGTCAAGGAGCTAGTGCTAAGGTAACAATGCCTACACAACCGCCTCGCCTGGAGGAAATCAAAACCTCACATGGGAAGTATTTTCACAATTTTGGAAACATGCCCAAAAAATAGCTACAAGGGAAAGACTTCCTAACCATTGGAGTCACGACTCAATGATCATCATGTCTCGTAGCCTAAACAGACATACTTATATACTTATCATCCTCATACTCATTGCAAGGCATTCACCGGCCATAGGTCATTATTTTCGAAACAATTTTGGGAATCATTTGACTCATTGACTGTAACATTCCCAAAAATTTGGGCTTAGAATAGTATCCTCGGGATACGTGCCAGTCTGGTCGTAAGTTTGACCAAGTAAAAGTCAACGTGATGACTGAGGCTAGACTAGGCTTGAGGTGATAATACACCTAGGTGGGTGGTGTGGATCTTTTGATAAGGTCACATACACCTGTCATAGGTATATGCATTTTACGTCAAAACATGAAATGGGTTAAATAGTGTTAGTTAAAGAGAAGCTATTTCTCTTTGGTTTTGGTGGTTAGGGATTTATGAGGAGAGAGAGAGAGCTAGAGAGAAAGAGGGAGTAAATGCTAAGGGGATTTTGTGTGGATTGCGAATTGAAGACGCACTTGAGCATTTATTTTCGGAGGCAACGTGTGAGAATTTGTGGAGTAAAAGCTAAGAGCCCTAGCTTTTGGAGTCAAGCCCTAAAATAATTCATACTTGGATTTAAGGTGAGATTTCCCTAAATTTGTGATGTGTATGATGTTGTGCATGAACTTAATGAATTAAATGGTAAATTAAAGAGGTAGAAAGAGGAAAAATTTAGAGAGAACAAAAGAGGAGAAATTGCCCGTAGAGGGCTGAGTTTATGTCAAAATCAATTAATCGACTTCAAAATCGATCAATCGATTTTTGACAGAAAGTAAATCTGGGCACTGATGCCCGAAACCGATTAATTGAAATTAGTTCGATTAATCAATTTTTGATTTTCGATTAATCAATTTGAAATCAATTAATCGTTTGGGTACTCCTAGTGGCTAGAAAATGGGGAGTCTGGAAAAACCGATTAATCAATTTTGGGATCGATTAATTGATTTTAGAAATTCGATCAATCGATATTGTGATTGATTAATCAATTTTGACAGTTTTGTGTGGATTCTATTTTGTACCTTAGAGTTCTGGGAGGGTCTTGTACTTTCTTCTATGCATCATTATTGATGCTTTATGTATGACGTGACGAACTGTAGGTTAAGCACTTGGACTGAGCATGGGAAGTTACCTTGGACCTTGATGCTTGGAGTTAAAGCACGTGAGGTAGGGAATACTCTGAACATGTACCCTTGATTACGAAATCATGTATGTTGTGATGTAATATATACATGTGTGTTTAAGAGCATAATTAACTGCTTGTTAATTGAAAGTGAATGAAAACATGTGAATTAAAGAGGTGTGTGTGCGTGTGTGTACACTAAGTAAGAAACCAGTAAGCTTGTAAGTATATGACATCCCAGGGATGTGAATGAGATGTGAGCATCTAGGTGATGCATATGAATATGTGACATCCCAGGGATGTGAATGAGATGTGAGCATCTAGGTGATGCATATGAATATGTGACATCCCAGGGATGTATAGTCAAATGAGAAACCACGAGAATGAGCCTTGAACAAACTTTAATATTATAAGTAGCACAATTACACAGTGATAAACTATATGTATTTGGCACAATAGATTTGAGGTTCATAGAATACCCCACTGATTCGATGGTATACCCATGACTAACTCGACAGAATATCCGTGACCGGTACGACGGCCAATCCGTACACCAACAGGACATCCCAGGGATGTATATGAGTTATGTGCCCCGTCGTCTAGGAGAAAGGGACTTGGGTTATGTTATATTTAAATATAGTTCAACTGGACGACGATGGTGGATATTCCATCGGGAGCTCGATGCTATAGTACTCGAGGGATTATTTAAGTTATTTGATTTAAGTTTTAAGACAGATCTGCTGGCCTATGAGAACAAAATTGAGAACAAGTTAATACATGTAGAATAATAGATGCACCCAGTTCATGCTTTCAATAATTTAAACTATTTACATTTCTAGATATTTTTATTGATAAATCATGTTTCTAATGTCATAAAATATATGTGAGTAAGATAAACTTATATGTTCATTCAGTAGATTTCCTATTGAGCTATGATGTAGCTCACTCCTTCGACTATACGTCACAGGTCCAATGTTAGCTACTGCTGCTTCGGAAGGCATTGATCCGGAGGATTTGGATTATGTGCCTGGGGAGGAGTCAGAGCCCCCTCCTGAGGACTTCTTCTAGAGGACCCTCTGCATACTTTGATAGAGTTTTGTGAGAGAAACTGTACAGCTTGATATGTCTAGCCTTTTTTATATAAAATAATATAATATTGTGAGATATTCTTTTGGCGAACCATCTGGGGTGATGATTGTTTCGTCACCAATGGTTCAGATTGGTTCTTTTGCTGATGCAGTGGCATGAGATCAAAGCTGTCTCTTGAGCTTCATGTGTTAACTTTACTTTATAACACTGGAGATTTAGTTCAGTATTAGTTCTTATGTATTTGATTTGCTTTACTGTTGCTTGGGTATACCAAATATTTCGTGCAGGTTTATGGGGCACGGCCTTGAGGGTTGTACCGATGGCATGGGTTTCGAGGTGCCGAAATCTGAGCCATCACAGTTGGTATCAGAGTAATTTCTTTTAGAATTTTTAACAAGTCTTGATTTTTTCAGAGCATAGGTCCTTCTACTAATGAAACTATAGTTTCAAGTACAAAGTGTTATGTCTTCTAGAGGAAGAGGTCGGCCCAGAGGCGGCCATGATAGAAACTTGCGAAGCAGAGACGATTTTGTCTCGGCTTCAAATAGAGTGCCATTGAGGAGTAGAGAGGCCCCAGGAAGCAGTAGTCAGGAGAATAGAGACCAAGAGGGGAATCAAGATAGAGATCAGAGAGAGCAAGAAAGAGTAAGAGAAATAAATGAGGAGAGAGAGGAGAGTCAGAGGATGATGCATACCATGGAAACCATGGCGAACGACATGGCTTAGCAAGCGACGTCTTTGGCATCACATAATGCCAATGATCAGCATCAACCACCACCTATGCCTCCAGTAGGCACTACACAACCATTTCCCTCAGCTTTCACAGAGTTTTGGAGGATGCATCCTCCAAATGTTTTAGGGCAAGTAGAGCCAATGGATGCAGAAAATTGCCTGAGTGAGATGGAGAAAGTGTTCAGTGTGCTTACATGCACTGAGGATGAGAGTGTCTATTAGGCGACGTATATGTTAGATGGGGAAGCAGGCCCATGGTGGAAGTCCGTGTCAAGGACTAGGGCACAGGAAACCCCAGGATTGCCATGGACATGAGATGAATTCGTGACGAAATTCAACAAATAGTATTTCCCTGAAGTTGTGCATAACCAGATGGAAGTAAAGTTCTTACAACTTGAATGGGCAAGAATGTCGATAAGAGAATACAGAGTAGAGTTTATGAGGTTTGCTCGCTTTGCTCCTGATTATGTGGTTACTGATTTGATGAAAGCCAAGAGGCTTCAACACGGCTTGAGGTTGGATATCAGGGGAAGAGTGGCGGCCTTTGAACTGAAAACCTATGGAGAGGTTATGAGCAAGGCTCTGGTGATCGAGGAAGATAATGAGGATCGATATCGGAGGAGAGATCAGCAAGGAAGAGGAAGGATGGAGTAGAGTAAAGTGGAAAACTACGAGCCGGTGAACAAAAAGTTGTGATTCGTAGCACCCATTCAGAGGCAAAAGCTTCAGATGGGTTTTGTTAGACCGACACAGACAAACTATCCTAGACTACCTATGCTTACGTCGGGGAGGCCGATCATATATGAGAACCTTGTTCCGACTATCAAAGCATCAGTTACCCAGGGTTTCTCAAAGGCATAATCTGTTATTTCAGTCGAGACTTGTGCCAAGTGTGGCAAGTCTCACAAAACGGCAGATTGTAGGCGGGGTACTCGGGGTTGCTACAAGTGTGGGAAGATAGGCCACATGATCCGAGATTGCCCTGAGACGAACAAAGAGAGAACGACTTCTACTTCCATGCCGAGACCGATACAATTAAAGAAGCTGGTCGTGCAAGAAAGAGCCTATGCAGTTACTGCCCAGGAAGCATAGAATGTCAATGACATTATACAAGGTGAGATTTTCTTTTAAATAAAAAAAAATTTTCAATTATTTACGATTTTTAGATAGAGAAGGTGCATCCATGTAGGGAGTAGAATAAACTCATTCCTGTATGTAAAATTTGATGTTTACGTATATTATATATATATATATGATATAGATACCTTACAATTATATGGAAAGGGAAGCGATGTAGCTTATGAAGCTAGAGTGTTGATAGACCCGGGGTCTACCCACTTATTTACTACTCATTTCGCAAAGAAGATGAAGGTCAACCCAGAAACGTTAGATTTTATTTTGGCTGTATCTATCTCGACTGGAGAATCGGTCGATACAGACTTGGTTTGTAAGTTGGTAATAGTAACCATTAGAATGGGGACGTCTTTGAGTTAGCAGCAAATTTAGTTTTGTTGGATATGCAAGGATTCGATGTGATCCTTGGCATGGATTGGTTGTCAACTCATTGTGCAACGGTCGATTATAAGAACAAAGTGGTTATCTTTAGACTGAATACAAGGAGATGATTCTGATTCGTAGGGGAGAGAACGAAATTCCTGCCACTTGTGTCCGCCGTCAGAGCTGAGTGCTTCATCAGAAAGGGATGCAGTGGTTACTTGGCATTCTTGAAGGAGGATAAGGAAGGAAAGAAAATTATTTCAGAGATTGCAGTTGCGTGTGACTTTGAGGATGTCTTTTCGGAGGAATTGTCAAGGTTACCTCCTGATAGAGAGGTGGAATTCGTGATCGACTTGGTACCTGGAACAGAGCCTATTTCCAAAGTGCCATACCGAATGGCTCCTGCTGAGTTGAAGGAATTGAAAGAGAAGTTGCAAGAGCTCTTAGATAAGGGGTTTGTAAGGCTGAGTGTGTCTCCTTGGGGAGAACCGGTCTTGTTTGTAAAGAAGAAAGATGGGTCGATGCGACTTTGCATCAACTATCGCCAGTTAAACAAACTAACCATCAAGAATCAATATCCATTGCCTAGGATTGATGATCTATTTGATCAGCTACAAGGAGCGAGCTATTTTGCCAAGATCAATCTGAGATCTAGATACTACCAGCTGAGAGTCAAGGCAGAGGACATCCAGAAGACAGCATTCAATACACGGTACATACACTATGAGTTTTTAGTGATGCAGTTTGGTTTGACGAATGCACTAGCGTCGTTTATGGATTTGATGAATCGAGTGTTTAAACCATACCTGGACACTTGCGTCGTGGTATTCATGGATGACATCTTGATATGTTCTAAGTCAAAGAAGGAGCATGAAGAACATTTGAGAGTTGCTCTATAAACTCTACGTGAACACCAACTATACGCCAAACTCAGTAAGTGCGAGTTCTGGTTGGAGAAAGTTAGCTTTTTGGGATATGTCATCTCAAAGGTTGGTGTCACAGTAGATCTGGCTAAGATCAAAGCAGTGGTAAAATAGGAACAACCAAAGACGGTGACAGACATCCGTAGTTTCCTTAGTTTAGTTGGCTACTATTGATATTTTGTTGAGGGATTTTTGAAAATATCAGGACCGCTTATGAGACTCACAAGAAAGGATGTGAGATTTGAGTGGAGTGAAGAATGCGAAAAGAGTTTTCAAGAATTCAAGAAGAGACTCACTTCAGTCCCAGTACTAGCGATTCCTTTAGGCATGGAGGGTTTGCGGTATATAGTGATGCTTCTCATAACGGTTTGGGCTGCGTGCTCAACCAACACAAGAAAGTGATTGCTTATGGGTCGAGGCGGCTGAAAGATCATGAGAAGAATTACCCGATACATGACTTGGAACTGGCAGCGGTCATATTTACATTAAAGATTTAGAGACACTTTGTATGGTGAGACTTTTGAGATCTTCACCAACCATAAGAGCCTTAGATACCTATTTACACAGAAAGAATTAAATATGAGATAGCGCAGATGGATGGAGTTTCTCAAGGACTATGAATGCTCCATACAATACCACCCAGGCAAGGCTAATGTCCTTGTAGATGCCTTGAGTCGTAAGAGTTCTGCTTAGTTAGCTAATCTTATCATGGGAATGCACAGATGAAAGTTGTTTGAAGATCTTTCATTGTCTGATGCGAATATCGAGGTGCAAGCTACAGGGGCTTTCTTGGCCAACATCACAGTGAGACCAATGATCTTTAAGCATATTCACGAGCTACAGATGAAAGACCTGGAGTTAACCAAAATTCAACAAGATGTGATTGAGGGCGCCAAACCAGAATTCTTGGTGAAAGAAGATGGTTCCTTATTATTCAGGGGACACCTTTGTATTCCAGTTAATGCCGATCTATGACAAACTATTCTCGATGAGGGTCACAAATCGAAGTATGTAATTCACCCTGGTAGCACCAAAATGTATTAGGACTTGAGGAAGAGTTACTGGTGGAGAGGTCTGAAGCAAGACGTAGCCAAGTACGTGTCAAGGTGTTTGACATGTCAGCAGGTGAAAGTGGACTACAGACATCCTGTTGGATTGTTGCAACCTCTACCTATACCGGAGTGGAAGTGGGAATCAATCTCCATTAATTTCATTATAGGGTTACCACGTACAACAAATAGATACAATGCTATTTGGGTAGTCGTTGATCGACTGACCAAGTCATCTCACTTCTTACCCTATAATACGATGTACACAACAGGAAGACTCGTGGAGTTGTATATGAAGGAGATAGTATGGTTGCATGGGATTCCTAGCAGCATCGTCTCTGATCGTGACCCATTGCATACCTCAAAACTTTGGAAGAAATGTTAAGAAGGCATGGGTACGCGATTGGACTTTAGTTCGGCGTTCCATCTGCAGACTGATGGGCAAACAAAGCAGGTAAATCAGGTGATAGAAGATATGCTCAGAGCGTGTATGCTTGAATTACAAAGATCATGAGAATAACATCTACCGTTGATCAAATTTGCATACAACAATAGCTTTCAGGCGAGTATTGGAATGGCACCTTATGAAGCTCTCAATGGAAGGTGATGTAGATCGCCTATCAATTAGAAAGAGACAAGTGAAAAGTATATATTGGGACCAGAGTTACTTGAAGATAATGCCATTATTGTTCGTATGATAAGAGAGAGACTTAAATCGGTTCAGAGTAGATAGAAGAGTGTTCAGACCTGAAAAGTACCACCTTTCACCCATTAACTTAATCTCTGTTAGACCCTTAATCATTTAATAAGTGTGTTTTAAGTCTATTTTGTAGGTAATAAGCAGCAGCTGCAAATAAACCCCTAACCATGCCAAGAAGCCTACTGCTGACCCAGAAGCCCCTCAGAAGTGTGAAGGTTAAACCCAGACAGAGAATTGGCTGCAGCAGAGGCACAGCAAAGTAGAAACAAATCAAGGAGAATGCCTCAAGCAGATGTTGCAGGGCTCAATCAAATCAGAAAGAATACATCGCGCAGTTATCGCGGGCTTCTGAAGGGAGCACCCCAACCGGTCGAGCAGTCTTCGCGCCGTTCACTCACAGATGGATGTCAGCAGGGAGTAAAAATACACTTTGCGAGGTTCTCGCGAGGCTCAGTCTTAAGCGCTCGCGAAGTACTCGCGCAGTCTCACGCAGCTCAAGAGATGAGTCTTCAACCTTCACGCGATTTACTAAATGGAGGGAGCTCCAGGCATTCCAGCGCGTGGCTGACGCGCAATGGCCGCGGGACACATATTTTCAAAGAACTGCTCGCGTGATCCAAAAGCCTATGTACTTTGTTCTCTTCGTGAGGATCACCGCGGGATTCATCGAGGATCGAACTGCGCGCATAATTTCCGCGCTATTCAAATGCGAAGACCAAACCATCCCCGCGATGACCCAAGTACCAACCTCGCAACTGCAAGAGCTTCAAGTCAAAGCAACCCCGTGACACCAATTCTACCACGCAGCAAGACCTGTAAACCTTTTCTACCTAGCGAGGATCGGATTCTAAACTTCTCCCCACTTCTGCAAGGGCAATCTAGGAATCTCCAGCGATTAGGGCACGCATTCCAATGCTTCAATCTCTATGCACACGCCTTGAGGCATCAAAGGGACAAGGGCTGCAATTGCATTGATGAAATTAGGGTTTTCCTAACCCTAATTCTGAGAGAACCGACTACTATATAAGCCTGAGCCTAGCTTAGGTTTAAAGGACTTTTTGATCGACTTTTGTCTGGACTTCTGTGCTTCTTCTGGAAACCGACTGTAGAAATTACAGTAGGCTAAGGTTAGGGTTTAGGAGTTTTCTTTTTCCTTTTTCCTTCTCTTCATAGTCCAGCACTTGCTGGCTATGCCTTTTGTATGATTATTTGGTATAGATTTTAATGGAGTTTTTGTAATTGGATCTGTTGCATGTATGGGATGGTGTTTTTGTTGTGAGTTGTGCTGTACAAGGCTGATGCCTTGAGATCCTCCATTGCTAAGTTGTTTTGTAAGCAATGGAGGATTGCTTTTAAGGTTTTATTTAGATCCAAGTGACCTGTGTGTCCAGGTTAGGCACATTGCAGGCCTTCCCCCACCACAGGATCCACTAAATCTGAATTCCTATAGGAGCTTGCGCTGGTAGCCCTGTGAACATGGTGGCGGCAGCAATGTTCTTGTCCTGTCTTAGACCTCTGTGAGGAGGATAGCCTCTGTGGATAGTTTGTGACCATCCAAGTGGATAGATTATAGCCCTAGGGTGAGGCCAATTTACAGAACTAAGACAAATTCTTCTTCTCTGCACTTGTGCTTGTAGCCTTGTGAGAGATTGTGCAGAGACAGACTCCCCTATATTTGTATAGACCCACCATCAGATTGCAGATCTGATTTGGCTGTAGAGATTGCAGGCTTGTGACTGGATCACTGCTGTCTTTCTAAAACAGTGAACAACCAAGCTTAAAAGCTAGTACTCAAACTCTTGCTGGTCCTATGTGTCCAGGCTCGTGCACTTTGTAGGCCTAGGCCCACACACAGAACTTTAGAGGTTGAGGTTCCTTTAGATTCTTGAGCTTGTAGCATGGATGAAGTAGTGCCTATAATGATAATCTTGTTCTGACCCATCTCTGGATTGTGGTTCCCCTATTGGATAGTCTGCGACCATTTAAGTGGACAGGTTATAGCCATAAGGGATTGGATCATGGCACAGGGGTGAGTTGGATCCTTTCTCCTCTTTGGTGATAATGTAGCCATTGGACATGACTTCTATAGCAGCAGATCTGAGTCTAAGTTATAAGACCCATCAGATCTGTACATAATAACATACTTCTCACCCTTTTATATTTATTTTCTCACACTCCACCATCTTTCTTAACCCTTTCTGTAGTTTAGACATTAAGTTACCTTAGGATTTAGATTATAGTGACCGTAAATCTTCTTCCATTTAGGATTGCCAGATCTGGAGAGCTTACTAAAGATAGCTCCTTTGGAGCTTTAGATCAACCTTCCCTGTGGGACAAACTCTTACTTATCAAAACTTGCTACAACAAGCCCTGTATCTTGCAGGACTATGCATATTTTAGGCTTGCTGCTTTTCATTCCACCTTTCATTCATTTTCATTCACCCCATTCTTATCACTGTCTCCAATAAAGTCAGTAGCAAGCACTTAAAATATCCTAACAAAGAGCTATGCCGATATCAAAAGAACGAGCGTGGACTATGCCATTGGCGAGCATGTGTTTGTGAAGGTATCGCACATGAAAGGCGTCATGAGATTTAGGAAGAGGGGAAAGCTGAGTCCCCGTTACCTTGGACCCTTTGAAGTTTTGGGTCGAGTTGGCGAGGTCACTTATCGCATTGGATTACCTCTGTTGTTTGATTGAGTACATAACGTGTTTCATGTATTCATGCTCCGAAAGTATGTAAATGATCCTGCCCATATCTTGGGAGGTCAGCCGATTGAAATGCACGAAGACATGACCATGATAGAAGAAGCGGCTCAAATATTAGATAGAAAAGAGCAAGTTTTACGTACGAAGGTGATTCCTTTAGTACTTGTTAGGTGGAAGAATCATCCGGTTGAAGAAGCTACTTGAGAACGCGAGGCGGATGTGAGGGAACAGTATCTGGACTTGTTTGAGGAGAACTGATAGCATAATTGTATCATTTGTGTATTTTTGTCAATTTGACACGTCTATGGAAGCGAAAGTTCGTACGCCTATGTCAACTTATTCAGGGAATGAAAAGAAGAATGTTGGCTATAAATGGACCTTTTGTGAAATTAAAAATGTTTAGCATGATGGTAATTGCATCATGAAACGAATGGACAATGAGTACTGAGAAGCGTAAGACATGTCAGTGAGTGGCTAACTTAAAAGCCATAAGGAACCTGACAAAAAGAAATAAGTTAATAAAGAAAAATAAGAAATAAATTTTTTTGTAGTTTCTGTCAAAACTGATTAATTGATTTACAAATCGATTAATCGTTTTGGATTTTCGATTAATCAAAATGGTTCGATTGAACGACTGGCTCACTTCAGTGAGCTGAGGAAACTAGAAAAATAATGTTAGTTAAATTTGACTAATCGATTTTGAAAATCGATTAATCAATTTTTGAAACTGATTAATCGATTTTGAGCAGTTGAGTTTAAGTATTGAAAACTGATTAATCGATTTTGAAATCGATTAATCGATTTTTCCTATAAGTAGCAGCTTTGGGAATTTTTTTTCCATTTCGAATTTCAAACTATTTTTTTTTTCTTTTGGGTGCCATTTTCTTCTTCCTTTGGCTAGCGACACCTGCGAGGATTTGGGGGCTTCGGGATCGAAAATAAATAAAAAATCCAAGCCATTGGATCGAATACCAACGATAAACCCTAAATCTTGTGATTTCCTTCCATTTTAAGTAAATTCCAGCCCTAGGTTTTTATTTGTTTTCACTTTAAAACCTAGAATGCCGCCTAAAACTTGGCTAGCTTTAAAGCAAGCTGCTTCTAAAACGCTCGTACGGCGTAAGAACGCCACGCCACCACCGCCATCACCTTCACCTTCACTTTCCTCTTCGTCCTCTTATTTGACAGACACGTCATCATGCGAATCTTCACCACCACCACCTCAACCTAGAAATTTACCGCAACCGAATGAGTGGTGGGCTGCGAAGGATTTTGAGAATGAATATATTATCGACAAGGCTCTATTTGTGGATCCGGAGGTTGAGGGCGAGACAAAATGGGCTCGAAAATACCTCATGGATGCGGGCCTTGGTAATCTTTTGAAACCCTTACATGATTATTACTACCCTAGACTCGTTAGGTTATTTTACCAGCATTTGAAGGAGGGTAGGGAATCTGGCACCATTACGACCGAAATTGATGGTCATAAATATCTTTTTAACCTACACCACATTCATGAGTCTTTGGAGTGTTTTCCGGTCTACGTGCCCGAGCCCAACCTTTTACCCCCTTTTGCACAACCCATAAATTTTGAAGAAATTAGAATCGAGATGACCAAGGGAAACAAGGGATCTGAAAAATCCATTAGGAGGGTTGACTTACCGCCTCATTTATGGATTCTCGACACCATTATAAAGTGCAACCTCTACCCTATGCGCCATGACACTGAAAGGGTAGAGGGGGTGCAACAGGTGTTGTAAGCAGCATACCGAGGCCGTTGGTTTGACGCTACGAAATTGGTGTTGGAGGGTATGATCTATATCAAGGATAAAATGATGAAGGGACCCTTGAGATTGAGGGAGTGTATACCTTACGCTCGGCTTATTTTGAGCATGCTTGAGTGCTACTCTTCCGCCGCAGAGTATGTGATTCCTCTGACCGAGCCGAGGGCTACAAATCACGTCAAAACCTATTCTATCATTTTGTGGAGCCGGAGCTACAATCTTTTGAAGAAGGTGTTACCACATGAGGGCCTAGCACCTGCCCAAGCTGGTGACGCCCCACCACAGCAGGACCAACCAGCAGCGGGGGAGCAGCCTCCTGACCCTGTACAGCTTGCAGAGCAACCTCTTGCACCACCTCCTGCTCCTACAAAGTCTACTCCTGCAACTCCTATGCGGTCTCACAGGAGACAGGCATCTCAGGCCCCACCAACTGATACTATAGATGATGTTCTCGCCCTCATGGCGGAGAACAACTGCCAAATGCTAGCGCACCATAGGTGTATGGAGGAGAGCAACACTCGGATGGACCACCGACTAAATTTTCATGAGGTGTTGCTGTACCAAACCATGAAGTTTATGTATCTCAGCGATTATCATCAGCACATAGCGGCTGTGCGGACATGGACTCCAGATGCATTGGGTTCGGGTACACATGTGCATGATGAGGAGGGTCAGCCAGGGGACGGGACTGCATGATTGCTAGCTTTTGATATTTCTTTTTGAGTTGTAATTATTTTTGGGTTGTAATTATGTAGAAAAATGATGTATTGAACTATATGGCATGGGTGCCATTTATTTTGGATCCAAGAGTATGGGAATTATCGTTGCTTTCTCATGTTAGCTACTGTTAGAATTGGCGCATAGTTTAAATTTCTTCTTATGCAAGATGTGTTGTGCATGCTTAGAAATCTGTAGTATGGGTTCTGATTGCTTAAATATGTGCACGTTGGTTAAATTTTTATGCAGAGTATGTTATGATTGCGATTGTATCCATCGCCATGCGTTCATGTGTGTTGGTCTTTCATGAAGGGAAAGCCCTTAGGTACATTTTCGAGGACGAAAATTTCCAAGGTGGGGAGAATGTAACATCCCTAAAAATTTAGGCTTAGAATAGTATCCTCGAGATATGTGCTAGTCTGGTCGTAAGTTTGACCATGTGAAAGTCAATGTGATGACTGGGGCTAGACTAGGCTTGAGGTGAAAATACACCTAGGTGGGTGGTGTGGATCTTTTGATAAGGTCACATACACCTATCATGGGTGTATGCGTTTTACGCCAAAACATGAAATGGGTTAAATAGGTGTTAGTTAAAGAGAAGTTATTTCTCTTTGATTTTGGTGGTTAGGGATTTATGAAGAGAGAGAGAGAGTTAGAGAGAAAGAGGGAGTAAATGCTAAGGGGATTTTGTGTGGATTGTGAATTGAAGACGCACTTGAGCATTTATTTCTGGAGGCAACGTGTGTGAATTCGTGGAGTCAAAGCTAAGAGCCCTAGCTATTGGAGTCAAGCCCTTAAATCCTTCATACTTGGATTTGAGGTGAGATTTCCCAAAATTTATGATGTGTATGATGTTGTACATGAACTTAATGAATTAAAAGGTAAATTAAAGAGATAGAAAGAGGAAAAATTTAGAGAGAACAAAGCAAGAGAACCTGCTCGAAGAGAGCTGGGTTTTTGTCAAAATTGATTAATCGATTTCAAAATCAATCAATCGATTTTTGACAGAAAGTAAATCTGGGCACTGATGCCCGAAACCGATTAATCGAAATTAGTTCGATTAATCGATTTTTGGTTTTCGATTAATCGATTTGAAATCGATTAATCATCTGGGTACTCCCAGTGGCTGGAAAATGGGGAGTATGGGAAAATCGATTAATCCATTTTGGGATCGATTAATCGACTTTAGAATTTCGATTAATCAATTTGGGATCGATTAATTGATTTTAGAAATTTGATTAATCGATATTGGGATCGATTAATCGGTTTTGGCAATTTTGTGTGGATTTTGTTTTGTACCTTGGAGTTCTGGGAGGGTCTTGTACCTTCTTCTGTGCATCATTATTGATGCTTTATGTATGATGTGACGTACTATAGGTTGAGCACTTGGACTGAGCATGGGAAGCTACCTTAGACCTTGATGCTTGGAGTTAAAGCACGTGAGGTAGGGAATACTCTGAACATGTACCATTTATTATAAAATCATGTATGTAATGATGTAATATATACATGTGTGTTTAAGAGCATAGTTAATTGCTTGTTAATCGAAAGTGAATGAAAACATGTGAATTAAAGAGGTGTGTGTACGTGTGTGTATACTAAGTAAGAAACCAGTAAGCTTGTAAGCATATGACATCCCAGGGATGTGAATGAGATGTAAGCACCTAGGTGATGCATATGAATATGTGACATCCCAGGGATGTATAGTCAAATGAGAAACCACGAGAATGAGCCTTGAACAAACTTTAATATTATAAGTAGCACAATTACACGGTGATAAACTATATGTATTTTGCACAATAAATTTGAGGTTCATAGAATACCCCACCGACTCAACGGTATACTCGTGACTGACTCGACAGAATATCCGTGACTGGTACAACGGCCAATCCATACACCAGCAGGACAACCCAGGGATGTATATGAGTTATGCGCCCCATCGCCTAGGAAAAAGGGACTTGGGTTATGTTATATTTAAATATAGTTCAATTGGACGACGATGGTGGGTATTCCATTGGGAGCTCGATGCTATAGTACTCGAGGGATTATTTAAGTTATTTGCTTATGTTTCAAGAAAGATCTCCTGGCCTATGAGAACAAAATTGAGAACAAGTTAATACATGTAGAATAACAGATGCACCCAATTCATACTTTCAATAATTTAAATTGTTTATATTTCCAAATATTTTTATTGATAAATCATGTTTCTAATGTCATGGAATATATGTGAATAAGATAGACTTATATGTTCATTTAGTAGATTCCCTATTGAGATATGATGTAGCTCACTCCTTCGACTATAGGTCACAGGTCTAGTGTTAGCTGCTGCTGCTTCGGAAGGCATGGATCCGAAGGATTCGGATTATGTGCCTGGAGAGGAGTCAGAGCCCCCTCCTGAGGACTTCTTCTAGAGGACCCTTTGCGTACTTTGATAGAGTTTTATGAGAGAAACTGTATGGCTTAGTATGTCTAACCTTTTTTTGTATAAAATAATGTAATATTGTGAGATATTCTTTTGGCGAACAATCTGGGGTGACGGTTGCTTGTCACCGATGGTTTGGGTTGGTTCTTTTGCTCATGCAGTGGTATGAGATCAGAACTGTCTTTTGAGCTTCATGTTTTAACTTTACTTTATAACACTGGAGATTTAGTTCAATATTAGTTCTTATGTATTTGATTTGCTTTATTATTTCTTGGGTATACAAATATTCCTTATAGGTTTATGAGGCATGGTTTCGAGGGTCGTGCCGATGGCACGAGTTTTGGGGTGTCAAAATTTGGGCCGTCACGTTGACCACCTTCCTATTCGGACAAGTTGATCGAAAGGATCAGCGAATCATAAAACCTTTTTGAAATATGGAAAACTCTGAGTTCTTACACACCCTTCTAGCCATTGGAGTCGATGTTAGAGAAGACAAAATGAATATGCAAAATTCCATCAAACCTCATAATTCTTGTACTAGTGTTGAGAACTGGAAAATACCATTTTCACCCCTTAATCTGGGCCTTGATAGACCCTTGAGAGAACTAAATAAGTATTTTAAGTGCCTATGTTGCAGCTAACAATAAAGACACGCTTAACAATAAAAGCAGCTCAAAAGTGCCAAAAAGATGACAATCCATGTCAGTCCAAAGGAAGGAAGTAAAGAAACAACCTCATCAGCTGTGGAAAGGTCTAAATAGAAGAGGCAAAGACCTGTAAGAGAAGCAGGGAACATTTCGAACAGAGAAATGCACTATAGAGTTCTTTTCGCAAAGAACTTGCACTTTTCGTAAAGAACCTTGAACTTTGCGAAAAGAAGAAAACACTCCTCGAAAAGAAGATTGAACTTTGCAATGAGCTTGAAGTCATTGAACTTTGCGAAAAGGCCCCTAAACTCGCGAAAAGGACTAAAACTCTGTGTAGCTCAAGAGAATCTGAACTCCTCGAAAAGAAGATTAAACTTTGCGAACAGAGCTTCAGAAGTCATTGAACTTTGCGAAAAGGCCCCTGAACTCTGCGAAAAGGTATTCTTGAGATTCGCAGCTTTAACAAGGGTATTTCAGGAAACTTTGCACGCGCCCCAATGCAATCAAAAGACCAGGAACATTCCGAAAGGTTCCAATCAAGATCCGAAGGCATATTCCAACCCATGTGAGCGCCAAAGTTAAATTACTCGGAACTTCCAAGCTCAAACAGAATTTCAAACCCATAAGAAATTGATGCTTCGCACTGACATAACCAGACGAGCATTTCCATTGGCCAAAACAGATCTGGATCCCGTGCTCAACCCTCATTGGGCAATCGGATCTAAAGCATTCTGATTGGTCAATCCGCCAGTGGATGGAGGAAAAGTATAAATAGAGAAGCCATTACGCAAATTGGGCATCCAGATTTTAGAGTTTTCATCTCTGCTTTCTCATTCTCGCCGATAGCTTATCCGAACCCCCGTAATCCCTTCTTGTAGTTTACCTTTGAGAGCCATTGTGAGTGATTTGTACTTCCAAGTTCGGATTCAAGATGTAAGTCCGAGGGCACTCTAAGAAGCCGTGCTTCGTAATTGTAATTTTGGATTTTAAAAGGTTCGTAATTTGTGTCTTCTCCATTGGAGTCATGTCGAGGGTTACGAATGTTCACCTTAGTGCATTAGACTTCTTTAGATTCACTCATCCGCATGCAACTTTCCTTAATTCATCACCCACAATGCGAATTAGCGTTGGTAACCTAATTCTAGCGGCATTCTGATGATGTTCATGTTACGAACTAAAGAATAGGCCACAACTATTGGATGATCTGTGACCATTTAAGTGGAGATCATAGCCATAAGTCTAAACCTATTCCTTAATTCGATTTATTTCTCTTACATCTGTCCGGTAGCCGGATGAAGATTGAATCGCCTGTTGAACTCGATTCTCCATTAAAATTCGAGGCTAAAGTACATGAAGCTATTATTTACATTTGTCTTATTTTAAACATCTCCCCAACTCGGATCTGGATCATGTAGTTAGTTCTTTTCTTTATTTGCTTATAGTTAAATGTGACACAATCCAACACTCTCTTTTATCTATTCTTTTTTAGATAATTATAGAGCGATCTGGTAGCACAGATCCGGAGGTTTATCTCTCGGTTTAGACAAAATTCTCTGTGGACGATCTTGAAATACTTACTTTTAAAACTTGCTACAATTGGCCCCGATCTTGCAGGCCGATTGTTAGCCCCAATGTCGATATCCCTTTCATAAGTTAACATCCATATAACCTAGCATTCTTTAATTCTTTAATTTTGATTCATAATGAACACAATTATGGCACACTTGGAGCGACATCAAGTTTTTGGCGGTTCTTGGGAAGTTTGTTCTAAAATAGATAGACCTATGTTTATTTTCATTTATTTATCGGTCATTTATTAATTTTGTTGTTATTTTTATGCAGCATACCGTAAAAGGAAAGGAAAGTTCTTAAATAGACAGTTTGTCAGTACCAAACTCTCTCGAAGTTGTATGTTTGGCAGAGAACCTCAATCTCGAGATTCTCCCGTTAAATTCGTGGTTGAAAGACTCTAAGAAACCGACATACATCACGGACATATCTGAAATGGGTGAAGAAGCAGATTGTTAAGAGACTACTTGCCTGGTGCTTATAATTCCCCATTTTGCATTCAATTTCCCAGGAGGGAAATTATGAAATTAAGTCCTCCACCATCCAAATGTTGCCTTCATTCCATGGATTGAGTAAGGAAGACCCTTACAAACACATTGATGAATTTGCTTTATGCACAACATTTAACATTTAAATTTGTCGATCGGGTCGAGGCAACCAAGCTTAGGCTCTTTCCTTTTCATTAAAGGACAAAGCTAGAGCATGGTTATCTATGTTAGCACCAAACAAAGACATCACATCATGGAATGATTTGCAATGTCAATTTTGTCAAAATATTTCCCAATGACTAAAACCAGCCAACCGAGACAAAGCATCATCTCTTTCTCCCAAAACTCAATTGAAACTTTCCATGAAGCATGGGAAAGGTTTAAAGAATCATAAGGCAATGCCCTCACCATCAAATTCCTAAATGGCATGGTTCAAAGCTTCTATCAAGGAACCGATCATAAGGGCAAGAACATGGTGGATGCCTCTTGTGGAGGTACCTACTTAAAAACTGTTGAAGAGGTTTGGGACCTCTTTGAGGTGATTGGAGAAAATTCAACCCAGCAGAATCTCTCGCCAAGGGACACTTTGAGAATCCAGCTAGGATGAATAATCCCCAATTCACAAGAGGGAAAGTTTATGAAGTCAATGAGGAAAGGAAAGTGGATAATTTGACCACAAAATTTGATAGACCGATGGACTCATTTAAAGCTCCAAATGGGTCAAGAGTAGAGGAGGCATGTCCGATATGCCGCCCCCACTCATTCCATTGATCAATGTCCTTCGCATCACAATTTAACTCATGATGGAACAAGCTCATGCAGCTCACCATGGATGCAGATGCAATCGAATGACTACCCATGGAGATCTCATCTAATCTCTGGGTGGAATCGAGGAAATTACCAGCCCAACAGCGAAGACAGCCCAAAAATCAATTACCTTTCAAACCTGCCACCATATCGTAGAATTTTATAATAAATCAAATTTTCATGACCTAACCAACAACAAGCCAGCCCTGCCGCCTCCTAGATCCACGACCTTTGAAGAGCGGTGTCTTGAGTTCACTTCAAAATCTTGGAACTGTCTCACCGTGAACCTTCACATGAGCATTAAAAAATTGAAGAAACTCGGGCCAACTCTCAAATTCATTGGCTAAGAGAGAAGAGGGTAAACTACCTACCAACCTGTGAACAATCCTAAGGGACAGTTCATGGTTGGAGAATCCTCAAATGGCCATGAGGAAATCAAAGTTTGACTACTTTGAGAAGTGGAAGAATAATAAACAACACGATGGGTAGTGAAGAGGAAAAGATGAAGAACAAGTGCAGAACAACAATTTGGATAGCAATATGGTATTGATTTACATCGAAAATTCAAAAAATGAAAAACGGAAAAAATAACAAAATTGTTGAAAAAGATGAGGAGGAGAAATTTGTTCCTCACCTCCCATTTCCCCATGCAATGAAGTTTCTCCTTTTGACAAAGGAAACACAAAATTGAGGAAATGATGGAGACATTCAAGCAAGTTAAAATTAATCTACCGCTTGATGCAATCAAACAGGTCCTCGCTATGCAAAATTTCTCAAAGAGGTGTGCACCCACAAAAGGCAATCTAGGATACATTTATCCAAGAAGGCCTTTGTCAGGAGAAAATCAACCAAGTGCTATCAATTGCAACACCACCTAAGATGCAAGACCGAATCCCCACAATCCCTGCATCATTGGGGAGCACACCATTGAGAAAGCTTTGCTAGATCTGGGTGCTAGTGTCAACTGCTTCCCTATTCGCCTATGAGAAGCTAGGTTTGGGAGAATTGAAACCCACTCAAGTGGTGTTACAATGAATAGGCAGATCCGAAAGGAAACCTATGGGGTTGATTGAAGATGTTTTGATAGGAGTAGACAAGTTTTTCTACCTGCCGACTTTTTGGTGTTGGACATGGAACCAACCAAAAGTACCACCGCCATCCATCCTGTCATTGGAAGACCATTCACTGCTACTGACTAATGCATGCATTCAATGCAGTCCTGGCATCATGGAGGTGTCTTTTGGAAATATGAAAGTTAAATTGAATGTGTATAATGTCATTACTCAACCTCAATTCTCTGGCGAGGAATGTTTCCATGTTGACATCATTGATGAGTGGTGGAGGAGTCTTTACAAACATTTCGCAAGGTAAAGACTCCACCACAGAATTTAAAATGATTGGGGATCCACCGAGAAAGAAGGAAAAGGAGATCAAATTCAACGGAGTCTGCTTTATGCAAGGCACTCACCAACATCATCAAGTTCTCTCTCTTGGAGACCTCCTCTCCCTCTTCCACAAGTTACCAAGGTACCTTTCTGCCCTCTTTTCTCAAAATTTCAATTGAATTGAACTCAAACGACTCCCAAAAATCTGAAATATGTGTTTTTGGGAGATCATCAAACACTACTGTGATTATTTCTTCCTCCCTTACAAAGGAGCAAGAAGAGGAGTCATTGGTAGTTCTAAACAAAGACAAGAAAGCAATTTGGACCATTGTTGATTTAGGAGGAATAAACCCAGTGTATGCATGCATAAGATCCACCGAAGAGGATGCCAAGCCTTCTAGAGAAATGCAAAGAAGGTTGAATCCTCACATGCAAGAAGTGGTAATGAAGGAAGTTGTCAATTGCTAGATGTCGGGGTCATTTACCCCATTTCGATTCCTTGGTAGCACCCACAGTGTGGTGCCTAAGAAATGCACATCACTGCTAGGTGAAATTAACTGTAACTTATGTCCACCGGACAAACAACAACTGGATGGAGGGTCGCATAGACTATGAGAAAATTAAATACCATGACAAGGAAAGACCATTTCCCCCTTCATTGACCAAATCCTTGATAAGCTTGCAGCAAAGCTTACTACGCTTCCTTGATGGGTACTCTGGTTACAACGGATCCTGTGTACCCACAGGACCAAGAAAAGACCACCTTCACCGCCTTTGGCACTTTTGCCTATAGGAGGATGCCCTTTGGTCTTTGCAATGCCCTGCTACTTTTCAAAGATGCATGTATGCCATCTTTTCCGACATGATTGATCAATTCATGGAGATCTTCATGGATGACTTTTCAATTTATGGAGACAGCTTTTCCCAATGCTTACACCACCTCAAGTTGGTGTTGCAAAGATGTGAAGAAACCAATTTGGTTCTAAGTCGAAAGAGTCATTTTATGGTCACCCAAGGCATTGTCCTAGGACATGTGGTCTCCCATAAAGGCATAGAGGTGGACCAAGCAAAATTGATCTAATTGCACATTTGCCTCCTCCAGGCTGTTAAGCAAATCAAGTTTCTTAGGGCATGCAGGATTTTATAGGAGGTTCATCAAAGATTTGATAAAATTTCCAAGCCACTCTGTCATTTATGTGTCAAGATGTTCCTTTTGTGTTTACTAATGAATGCACCTTTGAGGTCCTTAAGAAATGTCGATTTCAGCCCCATCTTGCAGCCCCCGACTATTCGGCCCTTTGAGTGATGTGTGATGCATCAGACTATGCCCTAGGAGCTGTCCTAGGGCAGAAAGGATAAGCTTCCCATGTCATAGCTTATGCCAGCAGATCCATGATAAATGCCCAGCTCAACTACACAACAAGCGAGAAAGAGCTGCTGGCCATTGTGTTTGCATTGGAAAAATTTAGGCCTTATGTTTTAGGTTCACAAATTGTGGTGTTCTTGACCACTCGCCCTAAAGTACCTTCACATCTAAGAAGGATACCAAGCCAGTTAATCGTGTGGATCCTCCTATTACAGGAGTTTGATCTGATTAAGGATAAGAAAGGAGAATGTGGTGGTGATCACTTATCCGAATTCTCAATACCGAGGATGCTAGCTTACCCATTAATGAATCGTTTCCTGATGAGCTACTTTTTGCCATCAATACCTGATCCTTGGTTTGCAAACATAGTCAACTTCTTGGCTATTGGATGATTCCTCAACATTGGAATAGAATGGATAAAGATCTTTTCTTCTCACAAGTTAAACATTTCATTTGGGAAGATCCTTATCTATTTAAGAAAGTGATCGAAAGTGTGTCCGGACCATGAATTCCTCGCATATTGTCAATGTGTCATGAGCAGGCTGTGGAGGCCATTTCGATGTAACAATAAACAATGCAAAAATTCTGCAGTGTGGTTTCTATTGGCCCACAATCTTTAAAGATGCCTTACAAAGATAAATCTTGCAATCGCCAAAAAGGGCAAGATTTCAAAAGAAACTCAATGCCCTCGCAGCCAATCACAGTAGTTGAGTTGTTTGATGTTTGGGGCATAGATTTTATGGGCCCTTTCCCCTTCTAATGGAAACAATTTCATCTTGGTAGTGGATTATGTCTCCAAGTGGATTGAGGCCATAGCTACCAAATCCAATGATCACAAAGTGGTTTTAAGATTCCTCAAAGACCACATTTTTCCGATTTGGATTCCCGAGCCATCATTAGTGATGGGGAAGCCACTTTGTAATAAAAGTGCTTGACTCTCTATTAAAAAGTACTGTCACTCACAGAGTAGCCACTCCCTATCATCCACAAACCAAAGGGATGGTGGAGATTTCAAATAGAGAGATCAAACACATTTTGGAAAAACTGTGAAGAAGGACAAAGGACTGGTCTTTTAAGCTTAATGATGCTTTGTGGGCATCTGAATCGCCTACAAGACTCCTATAGGATGTCCTTTCAGATCGGTTTATGGCAAGGCATGCCATCTACCAAAGAGAATTAGAATATAAGGCCTTGTGGGCAATCAAAACTTTTAATATGGATCTAATCATTGCTTTGGTAACCACGGAAGCTTCAACTCACCGAATGGAAGAACTGAGGATGGATGCCTACACTAGCTCCAGATTGTACAAAGAAAAGGTTAAATCATTCCATGATAGGAGCCTCATGAGAAAAGAGTTCATACCGGGGTCCAAGGTATGGTTATTCAACTCTAAACTTAAATTCTATCCTGGCAAATTGAGATCCAGATGGGAAGGGCCATACATCGTCATCAAGGCCTCCCCTCGGGAGCTGTGGATATTTCAGATCCCAAGGATGGAAGAATACTCAAGGTAAATGGTCGAGGCTCAAACCATGCATTGAAAACACCCGAGCCCTTGCTGCCCACCTATCATCATGAATCTCCAAAAATCGATGGTAGAAAAGTGTATAATATGTTTGTACAACATTGTTTTTCGATTTTCTTGTTTCGTCTATTTTTCTTATGCATAGTGTAAATACACTACAAAGTTCAAATCGCAAAAGTAAAAAGTACTGCTCGAAAAGTTCAAAGTTCTATTCGAATGATTGAGTCAGAATGAACTACTCGACAAGAACCATGTTCTGTTCGAATAGTTAAAATTTCCTTTTCGCATAGAAAATCTGGGGAGAAGTCCTTTGCGAAAAGATCTTTCTGGAGCAGCCGTCCAACAAGGAGCATCTGGACTAAAGCTGGAGCAGATCTGCTTGAGTTTGCATCCCCTTCTCCTTTGCACTCATTTTCTATTTTTAAATTCTTGAGAACCAGCAGTTCGGTTGTGTTTAATGTTATAATTTCTCTTTTAGGCATCTTTTTTTTTTTTTTACAAAACCAAATACAAAATAAAAGAAAATGAAAACACAAATAGAAAATCTAGTTGTTTCTCATTATTTTCAGTGATAGTAAATAAGGGCTCTTGTTGAGCGCTGATCAAAACAAGTAAAAAAAAAAAATTATAAAACAAAAAAAAAATTATATACATATATAGATATCTTAGAATGGGCTGTTTTCTCCATTTGCATCCACTTTTCCCATCCGGACTCTTTGAGATCATTTTTCTTTTTAGGAATCATGTAGGATAATGAGTAGTGGATCATAGGCTTTTGAATATTCAATGGACTCATGATTTTATTTTCCTTCGAGATTTCTTCATCATAAATGAACTCTGTTTATTTTAATATGTGCTCCCATGCTTCATTATTTTTTTATTCATACCCATCATCAACAAAGGGTCAATCTTATGAATCTTATGAATCTTATGAATCATTTGGCATTAGATTTTCGGTTTTAGGAATTTTAGTTTCAAATTCTGTTTTAGATGTTGATTTTTTTTCTTTCTTAGGTTAATGTGTCCTCGTCGATTTTCGTCATTTTACGTGAGTATAGCTAGTTTCTAACTTTGTTTTCCTATTTTGCATTCACAAATTCAGTTTTGTATCAACACTTTTCTTTTCTTTTTTAACTTTGTATTCACCCTTACCTTGCTTTTACTTTGTTTCTCTGTTATTAGCATTAGTTTCCTTTCATTTGCATAGTAATCCTTCCATTTGTTAGATTTTATTTAGCGTTCTAGCATTGTTTTGTTGATTTTTCTTGCATTTGTATATCATGTTTTCCATTTCCTTGCTCATATCTTTAGTTTTACATTTTTATTTTCTCGCATATAGTTTAGATTTTTCATTTCTTAGTTTTTCTTTCTTCTTTACCTGCACGCCCTAGTCTCTCATTGTCTAGAACATTGAGGACAATGTTCATCTTAGGTTTGGGGTATGGCGGTTATGCCAATGAAATAAGTTAATGCTTGATGCAGCTTATGACCAGCAGAATTTTTGAAAATGAAGTAATTTCACACCTGTTGTTTTGAAAAATGAGGAAGTTAAAACTTTTTAAAATTAATTTCTAGTGAAATTCTACTACTTTCATGAAGTGAAGGTAAAATTTCTAAAAATAAAAAATAAAAAATTGATGTTTTAGTAAACCTAAAATGAGAGAAAGGATGATATACCTCGAATTTGATAGAAAACCACACCCAGTGAGATTTGGACCTGAATTTCACTCTTTGGAGGTATAAATTGGCGGTTTTTACGCTCTAGGACTTTGAACACCTTGTTTTCACTAGAAGTTACACATATCCAAGTTAAAATATCTTGAAAGAATCATGATATTAAAGACATCATGTAAGGCCTCCTGTTAGCCAGTTCGGACTTCAAAAAACCCAACCTTTTGAAACTGCCCTTGATACACACCAATTGAGCTTTATAAATCCAAGATTTCTTTGAAACCTCATGTCGCCTAACCCTCACTCTGAGAATTGTAAGGTAAAGGAAAGAAAGTCAAGAAAGGTGAGTTGGGTATTTGGTAAAAGAAAAGAAAAATAATTGAAGGCAATGATGTATCGGAAGAAATGTGGCATTCCAACCAATGTTGATTTGAAAAAAAAAAGAAAAAAGAAAAAGAAAAGGAGAAGGCAATTCATTGGAAGTTTGAAAAAGAAAGAGAAAAAGATGGCCACTTTGGCTCAAAATTCAAAGAAGAAGATGAAATTGTCAATTGAAGAAGGTGTGTCTATCACCTCCTTACCTTGACTGACTTCTCAATTTTGAACTCCATTCCACCCTTTATTCTTGATAAATTTCACCCATAAGCCACATTACAACCCAAGCTAAAGTCCTAACTGAGCAATGTTGGATTGAGCTTTCACATGGGGATAAGGATTTGTGTAATCTTTGGTGAAAAAGTAGTAAATTCGTAACCTGAAAAGCAATGCCTATGCTCTTGCTTACAATCCTATTTGAGGATAATTGCTCTTGAGTGTGAAATAGTGCAACCCTCATATTTACATGGTGAGTGAAAACCACGGTGAGAGTTGAGTTTGAAATCAAATTATTTGGGGTAACATCAAAACTGAATTCTCAAATAGAAGGCAAGATTTTCATTAATTTTCTTGTAAAAACTTTTGACACCAACTGAGTGAATGGTAAAGGAATTACAGAGAATTTTAGTTTTGAACTGATGTTTTCTTAAAATCTTCTTACAACCTCGAGTGATGAGATGTGAATAATCTGATTGGATAAAAGTTTGCTTTAATGTAATGCATTGATCTTAAGCGATTTATTGGAGAAGTTTGTGGGTACCTTTCTTTGAAAACCCTCAGAGACTTCACTCCTCCACTAGGGATCACCTAGGGGTTTAAAAGGCTTGTTGCATATGCTAAATGCAAGTGCTCCCTACAAAATGGCTTTTCATTCTATTTTAAATTTTGTCTTTGCTCGGGGACTAGCAAAGCTTAGGTTTGGGGTGTGTTGAGAACTGGAAAATACCATTTTCACCCTTAACTGGGCCTTGATAGACCCTTGAGAGAACTAAATAAGTATTTTAAGTGCCTATGTTGCTAACAATAAAGACACGCTTAACAATAAAAGCTTCAAAAGTGCCAAAAGATGACAATCCATGTCACCAAAGGAAGGAAGTAAAGAAACAACCTCATCACCGTGGGAAAGGTCTAAATAGAAGAGGCAAAGACCGTAAGAGAAGCAGGAACATTTCAACAGGAGAAATGCACTATAGAGTTCTTTTCAAGAAAGAACTTGCACTTTTCAGAAGAACCTTGAACTTTGCGAAAAGAAGAAAACACTCCTCGAAAAGAAGATGTAGCTCGTAAGTCATTGAACTTTGCGAAAAGGCCCCTAAACTCTGCGAAAAGGACTAAAACTCCAGGTGTAGCTTTCGAAGAGAATCTGAACTCCTCGAAAAGAAGATTAAACTTTGCGAACAGAGCTTCAGAAGTCATTGAACTTTGCGAAAAGGCCCCTGAACTCTGCGAAAAGGTATTCTTGAGATTCGCAGCTTTAACAAGGGTATTTCAGGAAACTTTGCACGCGCCCCAATGCAATCAAAAGACCAGGAACATTCCGAAAGGTTCCAATCAAGATCCGGCATATTCCAACCCATGTGGCGCCAAAGTTAAATTACGCGGAACTTCCGGAAGCTCAAGCGAATTTCAAACCCATAAGAAATTGATGCTTCGCACGATTGGCCGAACTAGATCAGAGCATTTCCATTGTCCAAAACAGATCTGGATCCCGTGCTCAACCCTCATTGGGCAATCCAGATCTAAAGCATTCTGATTGGTCAATCCAACCATGCGCAGGGATGGAGAAAAGTATAAATAGAGAAGCCATTAGCCCAAATTGGGCATCCAGTTTTAGAGTTTTCATCTCTGTTTCCCTCATTCCAGTCGGATAGCTTATCCGAACCCCCGTAATCCCTTCTTGTAGTTTACCTTTGAGAGCCATTGTGAGTGATTTGTACTTCCAAGTTCGGATTCAAGATCAGAAGTCCGAGGGCTCTCTAAGAAGCCGTGCTCAGTAATTGTAATTTTGGATTTTAAAGGTTCTTGTAATTTGTGTCTTCTCCATTGGAGTCATGTCGAGGGTTCAATGTTCACCTTAGTGCATTAGACTTCTTTAGATTCACTCATCCGCATGCAACTTTCCTTAATTCATCACCCATGCGAATTAGGCGTTGGTAACCTAATTCTAGCATTTACAAAGATGATGTTCATGTTACGAACTAAAGAATAGGCCATGACTATTGGATGATCTGTGACCATTTAAGTGATGATCATAGCCATAAGTCTAAACCTATTCCTTAATTCGGATTTATTTCTCTTACATCTGGCCGGTAGCCGATGAAGATTGAATCTGCCTGCTTGAACTACTGATTCTCCATTAAAATTCGTGAGGCTAAAGTACATGAAGCTATTATTTCTGCATTTGTCTTATTTTAAACATCTCCCCAACTCGGATCTGGATCATGTAGTTAGTTCTTTTCTTTATTTGCTTATAGTTAAATGTGACACAATCCAACACTCTCTTTTATCTATTCTTTTTTTTAGATAATTATAGAGCCAGATCTGGTAGCACAGATCTGGAGGTTTATCTCTCAGTTTAGACAAAATTCTCTGTGGACGATCTTGAAATACTTACTTTTAAAACTTGCTACAATTGGCCCTGATCTTGCAGGCCAGTGTTAGCCCCAATGTGCTGATATCCCTTTCATAAGTTAACATCCATATAACCTAGCATTCTTTAATTCTTTAATTTTTGATTCATAATGCACACAATTATGGCACACTTGGAGCGACATCAACTAGTAGATTGTTTCAAAAAATATACGAAAAAGAAGCACAACCGAGCGAGAGTAATATGACGAATGAATAGTCAATGAATTCAGAGAAGCATAAGAAAATTGTGAGGGCATTCTTGGTAATCTTATTAGAGAAGTATAAGCAAGCCGCGAGAGCATCCCTGACATCTTCGCACTACTAGATATCGTCCTGTAGTGGCGGGAGGAGGATAAACTCCTACTAACCATAGAATTTGATGATTTGATAGTGCTGAACCATGACGGAGAGCTTAATTATGGCACTGTATTATCCATTCAAGAAGAAAGTAGTTGACTACTATTTCAAAATTTGGTTGAATAAGAAGCTATCCCCAGATCAATAAAGCTTATCTCCTCTTCACCCTTAATTTTTTTTTTCTTTTCGGACAATGAGTCAAATGATTTTCAAAATCTTTTTGAGAATAAAACTGAAAACTCTTGAATGATAAGTGATGCAATCACTCATTATCTACCATTCACCTCATCCTTGTTAAAAGCTATAATACATGAGGATCATTCAGTACCTATAGAATCAAGTTTGGCACATGGTTGAAATAATCAAATTACTTCCCAACATGGGATCATCACAAATACACTCCAAGACATCTGAGAGGCAAAGAAAAGTCCCATCGTCACTTGACACTGGGGCTTTTTTTTTAACACTAACATCTTGGCAACAATAATCGGGTCACGAGATCAACATCTCAAATTGGGAGATTTAAATTTTTTTTTTTTAATTTTCCCCAATGTCTCACATAGAACCTAAAAAAAAAATTACCTTAAATCCCACTGTGGAATAAAAAAGATAAAATATAAATAATAATAAAATATTTTCCAAAGTCCCATCGCATGACCACAAAAAAAAAAAACCCTTTGACTAAAAAAAGAAGACTTTTTCAATCTCTTTCATCCTCAAATCTCTGCAAAACAAACAATCAAAACCCTCTTCAGAATCTCTCTACTATCCCTTCTCATCATCCTATCTCACCTCCCTAGCACATCTACACAACTCACCTGACCAAGAATGACGCTGCAGAATCACCCTTGAACAACAACAAGGATCTTTTCTCTAGAGAACAACTAAATATTCATCAATGGACAAACTTTTTTCAAGCTGCATCATGATGTACTTATTGTTGATATCACTTAACAACTTTCGACACCTTTTATCTCAAATTTATCCTATTATCACCGTGGTTGCACCACTTGTGCCTCGACTGCGGCATAGTCCTCTCGTACGGTCACGACATGCACCAATGGCAGTGGTAAAAGCCCCTCGACCGCCACAACTAGTCTCCAGATGAATCAATCCTCCATGTTTCAAGATAAGGAAGACAATAGTCGATATCAACCCCATCATCGAAGAATATTCGAGCAAGGATTCACCTCTACATGTGAGTCTTTGCACTCATTCAGGTAAGTGCCATCCCATCACTAACCATCATAGCACGTGACCAGAAGGGGAGGTTCAACCAATGTCCCATCACGAAAAGCAATGAGCTGAACCCCCTAAACGTCCCATCGCGACAATCGACACAGTCCCATCGCGCAACAGTCGCCAGACTCCACCACAACAAAAACATCCACTTGTCGACAGAAGAAGAAAGGGAAACTTTTTGCCATCCCGGATCGCTACTTATGTGTATGTCTAATTAAGTTTTAACTTATTGCAAGGGCACAATGGAAATTATAGAGCTAGTATAGGATCGTTCCCACGAAGAAGTTATTATCTTATCTAAATTTCTATTTCAAAGTTTCTATTTATCTTTTAAGGTTTTAAACTACTGGAGAAATATGAATAAAGAATGGGTTCTTAACCTAAAGTGCATAAAATAATTCCTAATCCTCCTTCTTCATATTAAGGTGGTCAATCCCAATCTTCAGTCATCGGATATTTATAAAAATAAACATTACTGTTACACTAATCTATAAATTTCAACCCGAGTCGTAAATTCAAATCAAAATTCGAAGATGTTTACAAAGCATATAAATAAAGCAAATAAAATCTAAATTAGAAAACAAAGTAAATATATCTTTCACCACTCAACTGCAGTCATCAATTGCTTCTGAGAAATTAGAATATCTACACTAATCTTCAGTACCCAATAGTAGTCGTTAATTGCTCTTGAGAAACCTTTGATATCTAATCTACAAAGAAATAAAAATCTACTCTAATTTTGATCAAAAGAAAACTCAACCTCAGTCATCAATTAATGCTGAGAATTTCTTTGATGGTTTATTCCTACACCGGACCCTCTTATTTATAGATCATATGGAGTCGGTTTACAAGACTACTAATTCTAATAAAAGAAATTACTAAAGTAAAAGTATCCTAATGTAACTCTAATTCCTAATTTTATTCTTCCTTGCTTTCAAACTATAGATGTGCTTCGGCTTAATTTCTTTGATAACAACAACAAAGATCTTCGGAGTTTATCTTTGTCAACCTTCTCAGATCCGTAATTCACCAAACTTCTAATTCTGTGCATGTCGGTCATAGTTCTCATATGATCAGCAGCAGCAGTTCAGTAGTAGGGAAGCTTTTCTTTTACACAATCATAAATTACGATTGTCTATTTTCTTCACTTTTTCAGAAAATCGTAAATCACAAATTTCAAGTTTCTCCTATTATGATAATAACAATTATGATTTTTCTTACGATTGCTCGCTTTTTCTTCTTGTATTGCTTTTGCTTCTAGAGAATCATAAATTACGATTTTTTATTTCTTTACTTCATCAATGCTCAATCGTCTTTTATGATTTTCTAGCTTTCAATATATAGCGAATTGTCTTCTTACACTAAATCGTCTTTTACTACTCTTTGAGTTTCTTTTGATGAATATTAATACTTTGGCTCTCTTTTATTAACTTTCTTTAATATTTGCACATCAGGATCTTATTAGTAGCAAACTAAGTCCTAGCATCACTAAGTTAAGGGTGATAAAATGGTAAATTATGTGATTGATCATACCCCCAAACTTACGTTTTGCTAGTCCCTAGCAAACAAGGAAACATAAAATATCTAAAACTATGAATTTAAATTCTACTTTCATAGGGAGTACGATTGCATTTAGCAAATGCAACAAGCCTTTAAACCCCTAGGTGATCCCTAGTGGAGGAGTTACAGTCTCTTGAAGATTTTCAGTGAAGTTACCTACAAACTTCAAATATATTTTTTTGGATTTTTCAGGAATTCTTAAAACTAAAAGAAACAAGAAGTTAAAAATCTATACTAATTTTATACACTAACTAAATTAATTAATCAATCATCATATGGCTATTATGATTTTCAAAAATTTCAAATCTATTATCCGTAACTTTCCATCATCGCAATCATCCTTGATCAAAACTCCAACCCTTTCAATTCATAGCAACCATAGAGTGTATATCAGTGAAAAATTTATTCATCATAGATTTTTCTAAACTGCAGTTTTTAGAAAATATTTTCATCCAAATTTTCACTATTGGTTTACTCTAAAAAATAATATCAAAATTTTGAGTTCTCACAATATGTATATATAATTAAATTTCCAAGAATGCTTGACTAAAAAGGTAAATCTCATGGAATGTGTAACATCTTGAAAAAGTTTTGAATTTGAACAGTACGCCTCGATGTGTGTGCCCGATTGGTCACGTACTCGACTTGGTGAAAATAATTAAGTTAGTTTGGTTAAGTCTTAAATGAAAAAGATTGGTTTAGATTTACGTGTGGACCTTTAGATGAATTGTATACACCTAGCTACGACGTATTGGCATTGGTTATAAATGAAAATAAAGGCAAGAGAATTTATTTGTCTTATGATTTTTGGGTTCTAGAGAGGGAATGATTATTAATGGTTAAACAACTTATTTGACTAATTGGGCCAACTATATTTGGCTGACTAGTTGAGCCAACTATTCGAGCCGACTATAGGTCCTGATTGGGTGCATGTTTGTTAAGAAATACGTCACCATTTGGATTTTTCAAACGGGATCGTTTTAGGTCCGTTTGAGCTCGTGTGAGATTTTTAGGACCAAATTCATACACTGTGGTGGTGTGTATTGGTTTAACGCCGGGTTCGATTGATAGGTGGTTTGGGTGTGCATGCCCCACACTGAACTAGAGGGTTGCTTATAAAATAGATAAGACCTTACTTAGGTGTATCCATTTTGCACGAAGACTAAGTTAATTGGATAGGGCATACACCCAAATGGGTGTCTGTGTTTAACAAGGGAGCAATCCCTTTAAGTAATAAAAATAAAGCTTCTTTGAGAAGCCTTAAACCGTTTGCAAATTTTGGGGAGAGAAAGAGAGAAGGAGCTTGAGGAGATTGTTCGCGTGGACGTCCGGTGCTCGGATCAGCTCCATTAAGCTTCGAGGTATCTGCCTTGTAGTGATTTGTGTACCGTGAGAGTCATTGGATTCCAATATTGATGGAGTTTTTAGAGATTTTGTGTGTGTGGGTGGAAGGTAGAGAGAGCCAACCGTTGTGATCGCAATATATGCGATAGGAAGTGTGAAGAGTAGCGTGTGACCAAGAGTGGAGTTGTCATGGGCTCCGTTTCGATTCAATTGCAAGAAGATTTGGTAAATTTCACTTTGAAACCCTAGTGTGGACGTGAGCTTGTGGATCGAGAAATCGATCAATTTGAGGTATGGAAATTGGGCTAAATCATGATTTATAGTTGAGTTAGTTTGATCTATATTTATGGGTGAAAAATTAGAAGAAAAAGAAGTTAAGATTTAAGAAAAATAGGTTATGAAACATAAACCCTTAAGAAGGGTGAAATTTATCAATTTTCGATCGATCGAAATTGAATTCGATCGATCAGAATTGACAAGAGATGATGAAATGCGATTTGTTTGAAAAATTTGAACAATCAAAATAAAATTCGATCGAAATGAAATTCAATCGATCAAATTGAAATTCGATCGATCGAAATGAAATTCAATCGATCGAAATTAAATTCGATCGATTGAATTTGACAGAGCTTGCCGACACTGCTTCGGTATTTTGGTATTAACTTTCTATCCTGAATTTAGAATCATATGATTCTTAAGGTGTTGGAAAGAGAATAACGAGCTCTACAATGTTTATGAATCAACCAACTCCTGAATAAAAATTTTCGAGAGTCAAAATTGAGTGGAAAGTTGGGTCATGTTCAGAGTTAGCATGTTTTGATTGAAGTACAGACGAAGCTTCGATATTTTGATGATAGCGTTTTATTCTGAACTCCGATTGAGGTGATTATTGAGGTGTTGGAAAGAGGATAACATGGCCTAAAACTTTTGTGTTTTAACCATTTCGTTAATCCAAAAGTTTTAAAGATCAAAATTTAGGAGGAAGTTACATCAATTTCTAAGTTAGCACAAATTTGCCCGTTTCAACCTCGGTTTGAGAAAATACTTAAATATATCTAAGTTATTACTATTTGGTGTTGACCCTTGATACATCATCATATGTTTGTCATATAGATTAAGGGTGGGAATCCATCGATAGGACTTTTCTTTGCTCCTCGTAACTTTAAGGGTTAAGGTAGGGGAACTTCAACACAAGCTTACATGTTTGACTTTGATTCATAGTTCTTTGATATGATCGAATGCTTTGACGGTTTTTAAACTAGAATTTAAAATCTTTTGAATCTAAAAATGAATTAAAATCCGGCATATAATCTTTGAACATAAAATTTGAATTCTGACCTTGAATATGAAATTGAACCATAAATCCGAAATTTTGAACTTCGACGCTAAAATTTGATATTGAACTTGAATATGATCTTTACACTTGAAATTTTGAATCCTTTGAACCAGGAATAAGAACTTTGGACTTTGATTTATCAATCTAAACTTGAATTTAAATTCTAAACCTTTGAGTCTTTTAGCCTTGTGTGAATGTACGCCCTTGGACAGCTTTGGCGGGATTTACGTACTCCTTTGGACATTTTCGTATCTATGTATGCCCTTGGACTGCTTTGACAGGATTTACGTACTCTTTTGGATATCTTCATATTTATGTATGCCCTTGGACTGCTTTGGCAGGATTTATGTACTCCTTTGAACATCTTCGTATCTATGACCGCAATCTCCATGAATCAAACTATAAGTCAAGAAAATTTAAGTGAACCGCTATGGGCGGATTATGAGTATTGGTGGACCGATATGGGCGGATTATGGGTATCTGTGGACCGCTATGGGCGGATTATGTGCGTCGGTGGACCGTTATGGGCGGGTTATCAGTACCTTGTGGGCCGCTAGGGCGGAATCGAATTTGTAAAAACCAAGATAAAATATGTAAATAAATGAGAATTGGATTCAGTAAATCAAAGATCAGACACATAAATCAATAACCAAGGACAAGAAAATGCCTTTAAAATCAGCTTCTGTTTAATATGAAAATGTTTTCCATTCCGATATAAATATGTTTTGGATTTTGTCATTTAATCTATGCTTCATTATGATAAGATGTGGATTTGTATTGAGTTTCCTCTACTGAGCTTAGATCTAGCTCACCCTGACTATACGTCACAGGTATAACGCTATCAGGACACCGAACTTGCAGATTGAGGACTTGAGGATTTGTAAGAATTTCGAGATTGTAGATTTAGTATAGTCCGGGCTTGGTACGTTCGTGCTATTATACATGCTTTGTACACCATTGCTAGGTGATGGTTAGTCATCACTGGCGGTTTGTTTTAATTTACTGCTCATGTTGGATATTAGAACTAGAGATTTTATTCATGCCATATGTATTGTCTGCTTTGATTTCTACATGTATTTGGATGTACCAAGTATATTCTATATCAGATTGTAATCTACGATTTGGCGGTCTGAGTTTTCCTATTTAGTTTTGGTGTAAAGTTAGAGAAAAAAAAAAATACGCAAAATTTTTGGTTAGAAAAATCCGGGCTGTCACAGAATGGATAATCAATTCTGTTCATATGATTTCTTTATTCATTCATAATATCTATTTCATATATCTCAACTAGACTCATACTTGTGCAAGTCGTAAATATGAAAGGTCTTTCCTTCGGCTTGTAATGGGGCTTTGGGTTTCAGAAGATTTTCAAAAAAAAGTTTAAAAGGTTTCAAAAGTTCTCTGAGAATTTAGCTAATCTTTTTCCTATTCTTCTTCTTTCTATTTCTATTTCAATAAGTATCCTGGTATTGGTAACTTCTTCCAATTTTTCTTTTCTTATGTAAATCCCATTTCTTCTCTTTTTTTTCTCGGCTTGGAAGCTTTTATGCTTCTCTTTTCAGAATCATCTCTTTTTTTTTTCTTTTCTTTTCCCATATTTTTTTGTTGTACTTTTTTTTTTCAATTGTACCATTTTTTGACAGATCCCTTATCTGTTGATTCATACTCCTTTCACTCCCTCTTCTTTCCTGTTTTTTCATTCTAAACTCTCAGAAAATTGTATGGGTTAAAGGTTGAAAGCTTTGGGCAGTACATATGATTAAGGGTGTATAAAATTTTGGTACAAAGAAATTCAGTTTAGGCTTCTAATATGGCTTCAAAGGGTAAATATTTTATGGGATTTTAACTTTTTGGCTTTGGTTTTAACAAAAGATGGCCGTAGATCATCTTCATGATTTTACTAGCATGGATGTCTTATTGCTTTGATACATTTAATAGATAGTTTAAAATAAACAAATCATCACATTAAAAGAATATTTTGATTCTAAGTTCAACAATATGAGATTTTACATACAAATAGTAAGTTCAAGAAAAAAATAGTTTGAATAGAAGCAGTCTCTCTCTCAGAATAGAAGAGGAAATATTAGCTCAAAAGCTCACTGGTTTATCATTTTGAAATTATAATATAAAATATTACAGCTTTGATCAATCGTATAGTTTCAAACATTCGTTCTGATACAGTGTTCTGAAGATGCTAAACATGAATTACAACAGTTCTATTTTGATTGTTGAACTAATACTATGATGGACTGTCAAGTTTTATAGATTCCTAATTTTTTTTTTATCATAAATTCGCATATAACGATTAACTTATTCTACTAATAATTAAAAAAAAAAAAAATTATGCAAAATGCAAATCAAATTAAACAAACAAATTATTAAACAAACTAATAAACTAACTATTATAAACAGAAGTTGTGTATCCCCCCCAAACTTAAATAGGACAATGCCCTCATTGTGCAAAACATGGGACACAGTAAAATTTTCGTACCGGTGAGGTTCAGAATGTAGTAAATCCATACAATCACTCGAGAACATAATATTATATAGCAGGAAGTATCTTATGAACGATCGTGTTTTATCACGATTTAGATCGTAACATACTTGCTCGGAAAATAATTTCTAACTAAAGCAAAATAAAAGAGTTAGTTTACATACTTTACAGGATTTTGTTACGGATGAGTCGGTAGTTCGACGGTGCCCATGAATATATCAAACATACTTAGGGTCTGCTAGTGATATAGTGATCACTGGTCCTTCTTCGGCTGGAAAGAAAAATTTCAGGGTTCCATATCCTCATTTGAGAATTAAGAGGGGAGGTATGAACAAAATATGTGCTCTCCTCTAATTTTTTTGGGTTTTTGTAAAAAATTGACGGTGCGTCGAAAGCGGTAGTAAAAGGTAACCTCGGTATATATGGGACTTCAGTCACAATATTGGTACACTATCTTTATTATTTTTTTAGGGTCTATTTTCAATTTCTATTATTTTTAGTTTCTCTGGTGGGGAAACTTCTGCTTTAATTTCAGGCTCACTATCCTTGGTCTCGGGGATGACTACTAACGTAGGCATCTCCACCTCGTTATTAAAAGTCTCACCACTTCTTAAAGGTTGAACAACTTGGATCTATTATGGGAGAATCGATGTCTCTCCCACAAAAACTTGTCCTCTCGAATTACTCACAGGTTGGGACTGCAACTGGTTGCTCTCTCGTTCCACCAATTGCGTAGCTAGATGCTCAACTTGGGCTTCTAGTTTCGTAATGGATTGTATGTGCGAATATAAAACTTGAGAGAATTGAGCGAGCGGGGATAAATCCTTGGAACGCTGATGCCACTGTTGCTATAAATCCCTAAGGATTTGAACAACTGTGTCATCAAATCCGCTGCTCAGAGGACTGAACTGTTACTGCTCATATGGCTGATATGGTCTCATGGGTGGTAGGTAGGTCTGTTGGAAATTCTGTGTAGGAGGAGAGTTTGGCTCAACAATAGATGGTCCTTGTTGTTGACCACTAGTGGAGCCATAATTAAAACAAGGATGGTTACTCCACTGCGAGTTATACGTGTTATCGTATTCACTTCGCTGAAATGCATACGCCCATTCCCAATCTATCATCTTCGAGTTTAGTGGAGCAACAGGGTAATTAGACACTCAAAATATTTATAGATTTGGAATGAGTGTGGTGCATAAACAAAAAAGAATATAATAATAATTAAATTTTATTTATTTATTTATTTTTCAATAAAAAATCTTTATTATTAGAGTTTTACCAAAAATAGAAAATTCTAATAAATATGCCAAAATAAAAATATCTAATAAAAGAAGTATTCTATAAAAAATCTGGCCCAAATCGGGTTCAGAATCACCTCTTAAACACTAAAGGAAATATTACCAAAAAAGGAAAGAAATAACTAAAAAAGAGGATTTGGAAGGGTAATCATTGGATTTTGGGCTCGAGAAAAATTCTACCAATGGAATTCACTACATGCGCGTCACAAAGAGCTTTCCGAATTGGAGTCATTTGTGCGATTCCAATACCTGTACCCAAAGTTATGACCAAAATACCGGCACGCGCCCAAAACTGCTCCAATTAGGAAAAGATCACGATTTCTTGCTAAATTATTAATATTTTTTTAATTTATATTTTTGCATTATTTTATTTTTATTTTAGAAGGCAAGAAGAGAAACAAATCTGAGCCTCTAGTTTCTGTGGCCGGCTACTTTGAATAAACTTGTAAAAGCTTAATAAACAATTAAAATAAAAGAACAAAAAAAATAAAAAGAGAAAGATAAATATTAATTTTTAAAACAGAAATATAAGTAAAAAGATAAATCACTTCCCCGACAATGGCGCCAAAAACTTGATCGCTACTTATGTATGTATCTAATTAAGTCTTAACCTATTGCAAGCGCACAATGAAAATTATAGATCTAGTATAGGATTGTTCCCACGAAGAAGTTATTATCTTATCTATATTTCTATTTCAAAGTTTATATTTATCTTTTAAGGTTCTAAACTACTGGAGAAATATGAATAAAGAATAGGTTCTGAATCTAAAGTGCATAAAATAAATCCTAATCCTCCTTCAGATTGAGGTTGTAAATCCCAATCTTCAGTCATCGGATATTTATAAAAATAAACATTACCGTTACACTAATCTGTAAATTTCAACCCGAGTCGTCAATTCAAATCAAAATTCAAAAATGTTTACAAAGTATATAAATAAAGCAAATAAAATCTAAACTAGAAAACAAAGTAAATATATCTTTCACCTCTCAACTGCAGTCGTCAATTGCTTATGAGAAACTAGGATATCTACACTAATCTTCAGCACCCAATAGCAGTCGTCAATTACTCTTGAGAAACCTCTGATATCTAATCTATAAAGCAATAAAAATCTACTCTAATTTTGATTAAAAGAAAACCCAACCTCAGTCGTCAAATGATGCTGAGAATTTCTTTAATGGTTTATTCCGACACCGGGCCCTCTTATTTATAGATCATAAGGAGTCGATTTATAAGACTTCTAATTCTAATAAAAGAAACTACTAAAGTAAAAGTATCGTAATATAACTCTAATTCCTAATTTTATTCTTCATTGCTTTCAAACTGTAGAAGTGCTTTGGCTTTCTTTCCTTGATAAGAGCAGCAAAGATTTTTGGAGTTTATCTTCATCAATCTTCTCAGATCCGTAATTCACTAAACTTCTAATTCTGTGCATGTCGGTAGTAGTTCTTATATGATCAGCAGTAGCAGTTCAGTAGTCGGGAAGCTTTTCTTTTACACAATCGTAAATTATGATTATCTGTTTTCTTCTCTTTTTTGAAAAATCATAAATCATGATTTTCTAGCTTCTCCTATTATGACAATTACGATTACGATTTTTTTTACGATTGCTCACTTTTTCTTCTTGTATTGCTTTCGCTTCTAGAGAATCGTAAATTACGATTTTTTATTTTTTTACTTCATCAATGCTCAATCGTCTTTTATGATTTTCTAGCTTTCAATATATAGCGAATTGTCTTCTTACACTAAATCGTCTTTTACTACTCTTTGAGTTTATTTTGATGAATATTAATACTTTGGCTCTCTTTTATTAACTTTCTTTAATATTTGCACATCAGGATCTTATTAGTAGCAAACTAAGTCCTAGCATCACTAAGTTAAGGGTGATAAAATGGTAAATTATGTGATTGATCATACCCCCCAAACTTACGTTTTGCTAGTCCCTAGCAAACAAGGAAACATAAAATATCTAAAACTATGAATTTAAATTCTACTTTCATAGGGAGTACGATTGCATTTAGCAGATGCAACAAGCCATTAAACCCCTAGGTGATCCCTAATAGAGGAGTTATAGTCTCTTGAAGGTTTTAAGTGAATTTACCTACAAACTTCAAATATATTTTTTTAGAATTTTCAGGAATTTTCAAAACTAAAAAGAAACAAGAAGTTAAAAATCTATACTAATTTTATACACTAACTAAATTAATTAATCAATCATCATATGGTTATTATGATTTTCAAAAATTTCAAATCTATTATCCTTAACTTTCCATCATCGCAGTCATCTTTGATTAGAACTCCAACCCTTTCAATTCATAGTAAGCACAGAGCTTATATCAGTGAAAAGTTTATTCATTATAGATTTTTCTAAACTGCAGTTTTTAGAAAATATTTTCATCCAAATTTTCACTATTGGCATACTCTAAAAATAATATTAAAATTTTGGGTTCTCACAATATGTATATATAATAAATTTTCCAAGAATGCTTGACTAAAAAGGTAAATCTCATAGAATGGATAATCAATTCTGTTCATATAATTTCTTTATTCATTCATAATATCTATTTCATATATCTCTACTAGACTCATACTTGTGCAAATCGCAAATAGAAAAGGTCTTTCCTTCAGCTTGTAATGGGGCTTTGGGTTTCAGAAGGTTTTAAATAAAAAGGTTAAAATGTTTCAAAAGTTCTCTGAGAATTTAGCTCCTTTTTTTCCTATTCTTCTTCTTTCTATTTTTATTTCAGAAAGTATCCTTGTATTGGTAACTTCTTCCCATTTTTCTTTTCTTAGGTAAATCCCATTTCTTCTCTTTTTTTTCTCGGCTTGGAAGCTTTTATGCTTCTCTTTTAGACTTTTCTCTTTATTTTTAAGTTTTTCTAAATCTTTTTTTTTTTTCTATTCTTTTCCCATATTTTTCTATTGTATTTTTTTTTTTCAATTGTATCCTTTTTTGGCAGATCCCTAGCTATTCATACTCTTTTCACTCCCTATTCTTTCATTCTTTTTCATTCTAAACTCTCAGAAAATTGTACGAGTTAAAGGTTAAAAGCTTTGGGCAGTACATATGGTTAAGGGTGTATAAAATCTTGGTATAAAGAAATTCGGTTTAGGCTTCTAATATGGGTTTAAAGGATAAATATTTTATGGGATTTTGACTTTTTGGCTTTGGTTTTAACAAAAGATGACCTTAGATGATCTTTGCGATTTTACTAGCATTGATGTCTTATTGCTTTGATACATTTAATAGATAGTTCTAAAGAAACAAATCATCACATTAACAGAATATTTTGATTCTAAGTTCAACAATATGAGATTTTACTTGCAAATAGTAGAAGTTCAAGAAAAAATTAGCTTGAATAGAAACAATCTCTCTCTCATAATAAAAGAGGAAATATTAGCTCAAAATCTCATTGGTTCATAATTTTGAAACTATAATCTAAAATATTATAGTTTTGATTAATCATATAGTTTCAAACATTCGTTCTGATACAATATTCTGAAGATGCTAAACATGAATTGCAAGTGTTCTATTTTGATTGTTGAACTAATACTATGATAGATTGTTAAGTTTTATAGATTCCTAATTTTTTTCTTATCATAAATTCACATATAATGAATTACTTATTCTACTAATAACTAAAAAAAAAAAATTTATGCAAAATACAAATCAAATTAAACAAACTAATAAACTAACTGTTATACACAGAAGTTGTGTATCTCCCTCCCCCCCAAACTTAAATAGGACAATATCCTCATTGTGCAAAATAGGGGACACAATAAAATTTTTAATTTCAAAATTTTCGTAACGGTGAGGATCAGAATGTAGTAAATCCATACGATCACTCGAGAATATAATATTGTACATCAGGAAGTATCTTACGATCGATCGTGTTTTACCACGATTTAGATCGTAACATACTTACTGGGAAAAATTTTTCTAACTAAAGAAAAATAAAATAGTTAGTTTACATATTTTACAGGATTTTTCTACGAATGAGTCGGTAGCTCGACGGTGCTCATGAGTATATCAGACATACTCAACGTTTGCCAGTGATATAGTGATCACTGGTCCTTCTTCGGCTGGAAAGAAAAATTCCAGGTTCCATATCCTCATTTGAGAATTAAGAGGGTTGGTATGAACAAAATATGGGCTCTCCTCTAATTTTTTTGGGTTTTTATAAAAAATTGACGGTGCGCCGAAAGCATTAGGAAAAGGTAACCTCGGTATATATGGGACTTCAGTCACAATATTGGGCACACTATCTTTATTATTTTTTGAAGTCTATTTTCAATTTCTATTATTTTTAGTTTCTCTGGTGGGAAAACATCTTCTTTAATTTCAAGCTCACTATCCTTGGTCTCGGGGACTCCCTTGCATGCAAAGTGGGAAAAACCCACTACAAGAACTCGTCCCCATCTCCTTCCTTCTTTTTGCTTCAAACTGTGAAGGAAATCCTCTTAGAAAACTCTGTGAAACCATTAGAGCAAAAAGCCGAAGAAAATCAGAAAATAAAACATTTCTTCTAGATTCTCAAACCAATTTTTCTATTCAATTCCTTTCAAACCCTTGGATTTAGAACCTTGGATCACAAGGTGACCTACAATTCGATCGAGAGGATTGCGAAGGCAATCGTTGGGTCTCAAAAAGTTCATTGCAGCCTTAGTTCTTACGAGCTCGGCGAACTCGATACCGACACCCGTTAGGCGTCGTTGTAACTGAGTGCACCAAAAGGTACGCTGTAAATGAAACATGTAATAGGCTAGGTTCATTTCATTAGTACGTGTACAATAAACTTTAAATCATTGGTGTCGATTCCATACGATTGGATCGACAGCCTAAGGACATAAGATTGTGAAAAAGTTTCGGAGTCAAAATCTCCAAATTCTTGCACTCTGAATCTTTTATACTGATTAAATAAGTACAAAGTATTTTTCTGTGCAATATATACAAGCTAATATTATATTTATATAAAATAAAAGGCTTAGCTAACTAAGAAACCAAAGAGCAAAAGAGGAGCAAGGGGCATCATAGCAAGCGTGTGCCTCAGGCTTGCCGCGACAACCTCATAAGGTTGCCGTGGCAAGGTGCTCAGCTAAAGAGCTTGCCGCAGCAACCCTATAGCTTGCTGAGGCAAGCCTGTGTTTTGGCTTTGGGTCTCCTTTATTGTGCCTTTGGTCTATTTATATGTACAATATATTAATTTTTAAGACTAGGAATCATGTAGGGTACATATGTATGATCTATAGTGACCCAATAAAAGCAGTAAACAAATGCTAAAAACACGAATGTAAATCCTAGGTGCTTGGTGCTCATGAAGAGCTTGTAAAGAAGACTTGAGCTTGGATGCATGTGTGCACCTAAAACTAGTCACACGTTAGCTTGAGTTAAGGTACGGAGTTTACCTCGCTGAATTATGTCTTGTTTTCTCATTCACATCTAGTTAGCAAGTAATATATGTACATAAAAGCATGCTAAATATGTTCATATCAGTTTAGATGAATGGATACGCATGAATAGGTTAATTTCAGTTCGATGAATGATTATGTATGACTATGCTAGACCAGTTTAGATGTATAATGATGTGTAGTGATGATGAAAGATATAAGTTTCGATGTGTGTTTTTGCATGGCTATGCTCATGTAAATTTTGAGGCATGATAATGATAAACAATTCAGATTCGACGTATGATTTTGTATGAATATGCTATATTCAGTTTCGATGAATAGTCATGTATAATGATGATACAATCGGATTCAACATCTGATTAATGTACGAACATGCTAGTTCAATGAATAGGGTATGATAATGCTAGTGCAGTTTAGAGATATGATTATGAATGATGAAGCTAGATCAGTGTAGATGCACGCTTATGAACAATGATATTTATTACAGTTAGATGTATGGATGTATGGTTATGTATAAGCATGCGAGTTCAGTTATGTTACGTTCAGTCTCGATATATGCTTATTGATATCTATTCATGATGTTCTCGCATATCTCTACCATGCATTTGTAACATTCCAAAAAATTTTGACCTTTGAACAGTATGCCTCGGGGTGCGTGCCCGACTGCTCGCGTAATCGGCTGTGTGAAAAATATTAAGTTATTTGGGGTTGGGTCTTAAGTGAAAAAGGCTAATTTAGAGTGTGTATGGGCCTTTAGATGGATTGGTATACACCATAGTGGTGTGTATCGGCTCAACACCGAATCCGATAGATAAGTGGGTTGGGTGTGCAGGCCCCATACCGAACCAAAAGATTTTATATAATGGATAACTACTTAATAAGGTATGTCCATTTCACATGGAATCTAGTCCTTTAGATAAGAACTAATACACAGAAGAGTTTATGTGCCTTGTAGGGAACCAGCCCCTTTAGCTTATAAAAGAAGGCAAGGCTTTTCTTGTAAGCCTTTAGCTGTTTGCAAGGGTCTTGGGTTTTAGAGAGAGAGAGAGAGAAGAGAGAGGAAGAAGAAGAAGCTTTTAATGCGATGGGTCGTGCATGCGAGGACTTAATGATGGTGTGTTGATTGAGGACTTGGGATCGTGAGGAACCAAAAGAGTTCAACGTCGGAACCTAGTTTCGGATTTGAGCTCGTGGAGCGAGTGATCGATCAAATTGAGGTAAGGAATTTGTGTTAAGTTGTAAAGTGGTACTATGTGAGCCTCTGTTTATTATATGTGTTTAAATTTAGAGGAAAAGAAGATAGATTTTGAAGAAATGGAATTTAAACAAGAAAAAAATTAAGGGATAGGTGAAATCTGACGATTTCGATCGATCGAAATTAGATTCAATTGATCGAAATGGACTTAAGAAGGTGAAATACGATTCCTGAAGAAATTCGATCGATCAAAAAGAAACTCGATCTATCCAAATTGACTGAGCATGCCGATAATGCTTCAGTATACAAACTAGGAAGTTACGTCAAATTTTAGGTTAGCACGAACTTGTCCGTTTCCGCCTCGTTTTGAGAAAATGCTTAAATATGTTCGAGTTATTAGTGATTAGAGTTAGTCCTTGATGAATCATTGTGTGCTTATGATGTAGATTGAGAAGTAGGAGCCGTCGATAAGGATCTTGGTGTCGCTTTGAGAGGCTCCAAGCTTAAGGTAGGGAAAACTTCTTAACATGTGAATTTGACTACAAGAAGCATGTGTGTAGTGACATGATAAGAATATGCATATTTTCTGATTCATTTTTACATTAGCATAAATTTTGTTAGGTGATAAATTAAGAGTACTTTGTGAAACTAGTCGTTTAATTAGCATGAATTTCTTTCATTGTTTCAATATATGAAATGTGTTCGTACGTTGTGCACTCAGATTTATATATATGTTCGTGAAATCAATTATGTATGTGTGTTATATCAGAAATATGTGAGTAAATGTGTATATGAGTTTTGAAACTTCAAACCTATTATAACTTACCACAATACATGGTGATTAACTATAAGTTATTTTTATACTTTGATTTAAGGTTATGTGTGATACCCAACCGACGCGGCGGGATATCCGTGACCGGTACGACGGCCAATCCCTACAATTGTGCTCCATGATGGTGACGGCTAGCTTTCGTTCACTTTCTTACTGATTTCGGTATATTCCTCGGCACAAGTTTCCCCCATTTGAAGGGACTTGGGTAACATACAAATGGTTTATGTGAACGACGATAGTAGGTATTCTCATCGGGGGCCCAGTGCTATACATGCTCAAGGATTATTTAAGTGATCAATTTAAGTTTTTCTTTTGTTATGAGAATAAGTTTTGGAAATCATGTACTAAACTTTGAAATATGCATTGGATATCAGTTCCATTTCAAGTCAAATATCTTTAAATTATGAACGTTTATTTGGAAAGCATGTTCGATTATGTCATGAGATATATGCGTGATATGATGATATGCATGTTATCGATGTTTCCTCATTGAGCTTAGATGTAGCTCATCCCTCAACTATACATCACAGTTACAGGTGTAGATCAGGATCTGATTGTGCAGAAAGGCTTGGGATCTCCCGTTTGGGGAATTTTACCTTAAGTGAGGTTTGAACTGGACACTTTTTGGGTTTGTATGGTGGATTTTGGGGACTTTTGAATTTTGAACTTGGTATGTCTTGGGATTAAATACAGTGGTAAGATTTGTTTTATAAGTATGTTTAGAAGCCACTATTTAGGTGATGGTTGGCCATCACCGTTGGTTTTCCCTTGGGCCCTTTTTGTTTAAAGGTTACATATAGAAGAAATCTTTTATTGCTATATATGTTTGTTTTGACTCTACTTTTTTAGGCTTACCAAGTAATTTCTATATTCGGATTATGAAGTGTGATCCGACGGTCCAGTTTTCCCTGAGTTTGGAATGTAAGGAAGAAAAAAAAATATTATACAGTTTTTGTGCTTTAGGGAAAATCGAGCTGTCATAGTTGGTATCAAAGCATAAGTATTAGGTCTTATTAGAACCCAAGACTATGGCAGTAGATTCTATTTGGGCATAGGAGTTCCAACTAGGATTTTTTCACAGTTGATGAAACCTTAGGCTTTAGGTCTTTTAGAGACTCAAGTTGTGACCGTAGGTTCTGTTTAGAACATGGGTTGTGGTCTTCACGATCATTTATAGTAAAGATATTCAATGATCGTGATAGAAGTACGACTAGTAGACGAAATAGGTTTTAGATTTTTGTCGAAATATAGAGCCATGATGATCATGATAACCATTGATTAAATCCTTTGTTTCATTTTTACAAATCTCGATGGCACCACGCAAAAGAGCGAAGAACGCAAGCACCGGAGAAAGTGATCAAAATAGGCAATTGTTGGAGACGATGATCAATACAATAGCCCAGCAGACCACATTACTCACTGCCATGTTACGAGACACGACTCATACCTCTCCATCGACACCAATTGAGTCATGCCCAAGGTGTGGAGGGCGACACCTGGCAAGAAACTGTAGATGGTCCACAGGTGCATGCTTCAAGTTTGGGCAAATGGGACACCTAATAAGACATTGTCCTGCATTGAAAATGGGGGCAACTACTTTAGCCACCACTCAGGATACTTCTCGATCCACCGTTTAGGATCGTGCATTTTCCATCACTGCACAGAGTGATCTGGCAGCCAGAGGGATTGTCCCTGTACCCTCTCGCTCTACAGATTAGACAACTGCTAGAGTTTCGACTGGGCAACAGGCCTTACGTATCTCTGCATCTACACCTATTGGTATATGCGCGCATTGTGGTAAGCACCACAAAACGGAAGAGTGTCGATTAGTTTTGGGCATATGTTTTAAGTGCAGTGAGAAAGGACACCGGATCAAGGATTGCCTAGTGAGGCGTCAGGGGTAGGTAACATCGACGTCTACTTCCGAGCCAATTCTCCCTACTAGCCATGGTCGCATCAGTGACACGTTGACTCAGGATGCCCAAGTGGAAAATGAAGTCCTCCAAGGTATAGATTCATTGACATTTGTCAAGATTTTACTCTAAATTTTGGATGAGGAATGCCTTAGAAATTGTGGTTGCATTTGGACACTTATAGAAATGTCATGACACCATCATATGCACATTTGATTTAAATCACCTGCATGACATAAACAATTTTTAAATTTAAAAGCTTAACTAAGTAGGTGACAATCTTGATGATCGACTTGAATCAATCGTGACAGTTAGAGAATAATTACTTAAGGTTAGGTTGCTTAGTAAAATCTGAAATTTTGTTGACGCTTATCAGCAATGATGTTTGAACCACGGTGTTTCTCATTAAGACTAATGAATCATGAATGTTTATTGTTTGGAAGCACTCCTTCCAACTTTGACTGCAGTTGGTAATTACTACAGTTTTATTTGGAAATCTTTATGGCATGGGGAAATTAAGGACTTAAGCCTCGATTTGAGGGAAGATAGAATCTTTCTTGGTGGCATCTCAATTCACTATTTAATTGGTTAGTACTACTACTACAACCTTAGACTTAGTCTCACCATTGTGATGGAAAAGTGTCAATCATATAAAATCCCTATTGAAGAATGCGGATCAATATGCCCGCCATTCAAATTTAGTTGCTCTGTTGGTTGTGTTGAGACCTGTGCATATGAGGCAACGGAGATGGATTGAATTTCTAAAAGACTATGACTGCTCGATTCAGTATCATTCAGGTAAAATGAACATCGTTGCAGATGCGTTGAGTTAGAAGAACTCGGCTCAGTTAGCTAGTCTTATTGGGGGACTCCGTCGCTGGAAATTGTTGGAAGACATTTCTTTGTATGATGAGAACATCGAGGTGAATGTTTCTGGTGCGTTGTTGGCTAATATCACAATCCGATCGATAATTTTTGATCAAATTATGAGCTTCAGATGAAAGATGCAGGGCTCTTAAAGATCAGGCAAGGTGTGATAGATGGCACCAGTGTAGACTTTTCTATTAAGGGAGATGGATCATTACTATTTAGAGGACATCTATGCATACCAATTGATGCCGATTTGCGGCAAACAATTTTGGATGAAGCTCATAAATCAAAATATGCTATTCGTCCTGGTAGTACCAAGATGTAGCAGGAATTGAGGAAGAATTATTGGTGGAGAGGATTGAAGAAAGATATCCTCGAATGTGTTTCTAAATGCTTGGTGTGTCAACAAGTACAGGTGGATCATAGACACCCAACAGGTCTATTGCAACCTCTGCCAATACCGGAGTGGAAATGAGAGTCTATCTCTATGGACTTTATTGTAGGATTACCAAGGACGGTGAAGCAACACAATGCTATAATAACAGTTTTCAGCAGAGCATTGGGATGGCTTCATATGAAGCGTTGTATGGACGACGGTGTAGATCTCCAACCAATTGGGAAGAATCTGGCAAGAAATTTATATTAAAACCGGAAGTGATAAAGAAAAATGCTGAAATTGTTTGCATCATTCGAGAAAGGATTAAGACGGCTAAGAGTCGGCAGAAGAGCTATGCCGATATCAAGAGAACAAGTGTGAATTTCCAAGTGAGAGATCACGTATTTGTAAAAATTTCACCAATGAAGGGTGTGATGCATTTTGGAAAGCATGGGAAGCTAAGTCCTGCTACATTGGACCTTTCGAAGTATTGGGAAGAGTTGGCGAAGTTGCATATACCCCAGCAACTCGATAGAGTACATGACGTGTTTCACATTTCCATGCTACGAAAATACGTGAGGGATCCGACTCATATACTCGATGCGCCACCGATTGAGGTTTACAAGGATTTGACAATTGTGGAGGAACCAATACAGATTTTAGAGCGAACTGAATAGGTGTTGTGTACAAAATGGATTCCCTTAGTACTAGTCCACTGGAAGAACCATTCTAAAGAGGAAGCTACTTGGGAACGTGAAGCCGAGATTCGCGATCAGTACCCTTGTTGTTTCAGTGAACGAGGAGAGGAATTGTAAAAGTCTTTTGTGACTCTTAGTGCATGTAAAATAACGATATTAGTTAATAAACTCAAGAATTTGAAAGTGTAGAAGCCAATAATCAAAAAGGAAATTGAAAAACACAAATTTTAAGTGTTTCTATTAATTTTAATCGATCGAAATTAAATTCGATCGATCGAAGTGCAAATCGATCGATCGAAACCACCAAACAGAAAATGATTTTTCAGTAAATTAAAGCATATTAAATTCGTTCGATCGAAATAAAAATTGTTCGATTGAATTAGAAAATCGTTTGATCGAAATAAAATTCGTTCGATCGAATTTTAGATTCATTCGATCAAAACTAGTAAAGGCCAGGGGTAGCCTTAGAAATTCGACCGATCAAAATGGAATCGTTTGTTCGAATTTTAGAACTTGATCGATCGAAATTAAATTCGTTCGATCAAAATCATGGACCTGTTTTGGTCAAATCATGGCCCTGTTTAAATAAATTGAACCTTTTAGGTTCAAAAATTTTAGAAATTTTAGGGCTTTCTCTTAGGGTTTTCGTGTGCTTCTTCTTGGAGATCAAAGAGACGACCGTTCAACCTTCGATTCTCCGGGAAATTTCATTCAAACCTCACCAAAAAGGTAAAGCCATGATTTTTCTTTTAGAATCTTGCATTCAAATAATCTCATTTTGGTAATGACTGCGTACCTCTACGGAAGTAGGTGATGGCGACCGTGGATCGTCATTATGGTATGCTTGCAGTTGATAGTTAAAGCAATTTTACTCTATGAAAATAGTGTATCCGATTGATAATTTTGAATTTTTGGTGGGAGTCGCATTTTTAGACAAATTGTTACGCTTATTAGTTCATGGTTAAAATCTTATTTTGATGGAGATAGTAGTAAATTGAGTGAATCAAACTTTATTATGGTTAAAATTTTATTTTAATGGAGGAATCACTAATGGTTAAAATTTTATTTTGATGGAGTACCACCAATTGAGTGAATCAAACTTTTCTCTGATTAATAGTGTAAGTTTCTTAAGTGGTCTACTATACTCGATGGGTATTATCCGAAGTCTGGAGGAATCACTAATGGTTAGTATCGTTGTAGTGAAGATATGTTGAGTTAGTAGTAAATTGTAAGTGCTTGATGGTATGGTTGATCCTGTTTATAGTTACCATTCTGGATGAATGGTTCTAATCTCACGGTCAATATCTCTTCCTTGTGGATATATTTTTTACCAACTAATTATAGAGATACTTCGTTAAGTGGTGGATGTGAGGTTTTGTAAATAATTGTGTGCAAGTTGGCGGATCTATCCCATCGACTCTTGAGTGAGCCCCGATTTGATTAGTGGGAGATGAATATCCTTAGTGTAAAGTTCAGCAGATACCTTTTCACCAATGTGTAGTCACCAACCTCCATTAAATACTGAGACTTTGATTGTGTGTGTACTTGCAATTCGTTGCAGCGGTAGTTGTGTGTAATTTGAGTTTTAACAAATGATTACTATATTGGATAACCAAACGTCTCGTCCAAAAATTTCGAGGGTGAAACATTCCTTACGGGAGGGTATGGAGTACCCTGTACTCATTTAAGTAGTTTTGATGGGTGAATTACAGGTGAGAAGAGCTGTGGATCTTGCGGGTATTATGGTGAGTTTCATTTGATCAATAATTAAATTAGTTATGAAGTCCTAATGTATTTCAATCATTTTATGGGTGTGTGGTATCGGACTCCTTGTACATGGGATGCCTTGCACAACTTTTCAGTTAATTTAGAATGGATTTACAAACACGTTGTGCATGTGTGGAGGATGAGTTACATTCGTTGTCCAGGTCGTTGGGTGGATATGTAGATTTTTGGGAGTAGCTGATTAGGCTATGGATATGTGTGTGTGCATAGGAGGTATGAACAATTGCGTTTTACTCGGGTTATCTTGTCGTGCATTTTCGAGGATGAAAATTCCTTTAAGGTGAGGAGATTGTGATAAGCCTAGTATAGAGGACGTTGAATCTTGATGAGGATACTTAAATGGGTAGTGCCGAGAGATAGCTACGGACCTTGGATTGATTTTGAGATAATTGAAGAAAACAGAATTGGATATTTCAAAATTTAGATGATTATAACCTTTGAATAATGGTAACTTTTGGAGGTGCACGGTTTTGACTCAATACATAAATATGTGGATGGATGGTTAAAAATTTAAATATGGATGGTCTTAGATAATTCGAAATGATGGAATGTGAAGGATTTTAGGTCATTATAGAATAGAAATGGTACTCATTTACGTAAAATTTTGATGTGTGGGTTTTCAATGGGAAGATGTATGGATTTATGATGCCAGTATTAGAACTGTTGTCTTATGTGACTTTCGGATTAGGATATGGACACTTTCCAATTTAAGTATGTGATTAGATCTTGGTGTGTGCAACTAGTTTTCGGCGTACTCCCTTGAACTGCATGTTACTACTTATGTTAATTTTCAAGGATGAAAATTTTATAAGGTAGGAAGAATGTAACATCCCGAAAGATTTTGACCTTTGAACACTATGCCTCGGGATGCATGCCTGACTGGTCGCATACCAGACTGTGCGAAAAAAATTAAGTAAGTTATTTGGGGTTGGGTATTAAGTGAAAAAGGCTGATTTAGAGTGTGTATGGGCCCTTAGATGGATTGGTATACACCGTAGTGGTGTGTATCGGCTCAACCCCGAATCCAATAGATAAGTGGATTGGGTGTGCAGGCCCCATACCGAACCAAAAGATTTTATATAATGGATAACACCTTAATAAGGTATGTACGTTTCACGTGAAATCTAGTCCTTTAGATAAGAACTAATACAGAAAAGAGTTTATGTGCCTTGTAAGGGAACCAGCCCCTTTAGCTTATAAAAGAAGGCAAGGCTTTTCTTATAAGCCTTTAGCCGTTTGCAAGGGCCTTGGATTTTAGAGAGAGAGAGAAAAGTGAGAGGAGGAAGAAGAAGCTTTTAATGCTATGGATCGTGCATGCGAGGAATTAATGATGGTATGTTGATTGAGGACTTGGGATCGTGAGGAACCAAAAGAGTTCAACGTCGGACCCTAGTTTCAGATTTGAGATCGTGGAGTGAGCGATCGATCAAATCGAGGTAAGGAATTTGTGTTAAGTTGTAAAGTATTACTATGTGAGCCTTTGTTTATTATATGTATTTAAATTTTGAGGAAAAGAAGATAGATTTTGAAGAAATGGAATTTAAACAAGAAAAAAATCAAGGGATAGGTGAAATCTGTCGATTTCGATTGATCGAAATTGGATTCGATCGATCAAATGGACTTAAGAAGGTGAAATATGATTCTTAAAGAAATTTGATCAATTGAAAGGAAATTCGATCGATCGAAATGAAACTCGATCGATCGAAATTGACTGAGCGTGCCGACAGTGCTTCAGTATTTTGGCCATAACTTTTTATGCTGAGATTGGATTGATGCTATTCTTATGGCACTGGAAAGAGGACAATGAGACCTACAAATTTTATGAGTATAAATATTGATGAATCAAATATTTTAAAGGCTAAATTTTTATAGGAAGTTACATTAAATTTTAGGTTAGCACGAACTTGTCCGTTTCCGCCTCATTTTGAAAAAATGTTTAAATATGTCTAAGTTATTAGTGATTAGAGTTAGTCCTTGATGAATCATTGTGTGCTTATTATGTAGATTGAGAACAAGAAGCCGTCGATAAGGACCTTGGTGTCACTTTGAGAAGCTCTGAGCTTAAGGTAGGGAAAACTCCTTAACATGTGAATTTGACTACAACAAGCATGTGTGTAGTGACATGATAAGAAAATGTATATTTTCTGATTCGTTTTTGCATTAGCATGGATTTTATGAGGTGATAAATTAAGAGTACTTTATGAAACTCGTTGTTTAATTAGCATGAGTTTCTTTCATAGTTTCAAAATATGAAATGTGTTCGTACGTTGTGCACTCAGATTTGTATATATGTGCGTGAAATCAATTATGCGTGTATGTGATTTCAGAAATATGTGAATAAATATGTATATGAGTTTTCAAACTTCAAACCTATTATTAATTATCTCAATATACGGTGATCAACTATAAGTTATTTTTACACTTTGATTTAAGGTTATTTGCGATACCCAACTGACGCGGCGGTATAACCGTGACCGGCGCGGCGAGATATCCGTGACGGATACGGCGGCCAATCTGTACAATTGTGCTCCATGATGGTGACGGCTAGCTTCCATTCACTTTCTTTTCGATTGCGGTAAATTCCTTAGCATAAGTTTTCCCCATTCGGAGGGACTTAGGCAACATACAAATGGTGCATGTGAACGACAATGGTGGGTATTCCCATCGGGGGCCCGATGCTTGGGGATTATTTAAGTGATCAATTTAAGTTTTTCTTTTGTTATGAGAATAAGTTTTGGAAACCATGTATTAAGCTTTGAAATATGCATTGGATATTAGTTCCGTTTCAAGTCAAATATCTTTAAATTGTGAACCTTTATTTGAAAAGTATGTTCGATTATGTCATGAGATATATGTGTGATATGATGATATGCATGTCATCGATGTTTCCTTACTGAGCGTAGATGTAGCTCATCCCTCGACTATACGTCACAAGTACATGTGTAGATCGGGATCCAGCTGCAGAGAAAGGCTTGGGATCTCCCATTTGGGAAATTTTACCTTAGGTGAGGTTTGGACTGGACACTTTTTGGGTTTGTACGATGGATTTTGGAGACCTTTGGATTTTTGACTTGGTACGTCTTGGGATTAAATACTATGGTAAGATTTGTTTTGTAAGTATATTTAGAAGCCACTGTTTAGGTGATCGTCGACCATCACAGATGGTTTTCCCTTGGGCCCTTTTTGTTTAAAGGTTACGTATAGAAAAAATCTTTTGTTGCTATATATGTTTGCTTTGACTCTACTTTTGTAAGCTTACCAAGTAATTTCTGTATTCAGATTATGAAGTGTGATCCGACGGTCTGGTTTTCCCTGAGTTTGGAATGTAAGGAAGAAAAAAAAATATTGTGCAGTTTTTGTGCTTTAGGGAAAATCGGGCTATCACATCATTGGTCATGTCCTGTTATCATTGATGTCATGTAAAAATTTTTGCTTCGTTTTGAGCCAAGTGATCCCACTAACTCGAGAGCTTGACTGTGAAATTCTTGAAAGCAAGTGATCCCACTAACTCGGGATGTCTTGGTCCAAGTGATCCCGCTAACTCGGGATCTTGACAAGTGATCCCGCTAACTCGGGAGCTTGATTTGTCTCAGTCCAAGTGATCTCGCTAACTCGGGAGCTTGACAAGTGATCCTACTAACTCGGGAGCTTGACAAGTGATTCCATTAACTCGGGAGCTTGATTTTCTTATTTCTTGTACATGTATGTTTAAAATATCTGATAGCTTGTTTAAGCTAAGCTTGTTTTGGCATGATTCCTCGTATCTGTTGCACCATGATTTCCTTATATTTATTTAGCATGATTGTTCCGCATGTCAGCATGATAAATTATTCGCATGATAATGACTTGTTTATGTTATATGATGCTAGAGTAGATATAAGGTAAGTTATAATATGCTTCGATTTGTACTTTATGTATCAAGAAGTGAATTGATAATCTAACATATAAGTTAGCACTGTAAATTTTCCTGATGAGCTTTGATGATAACTCATCCTACGGCTTCAATGTCTTAGCTGCAGATATTGATCCGAAGTACGAGGGTGATCCCACATATCAGTCAGAGGAGAAGGAAGAAGAAGAGGACGAGGAGGACGGGGAGAAAGAATTCTTTCCTAAGTAGGTTTGAGAGAGAGATTTGTTTGAAACACTTGTATAAACCACAATATTATATTTTTGAGATATTCAATACTACATGTCTTAGTTTTCTTTCCATTATTTAGATGATGGGTGGCCGTCATCGGTGAAAAGCTCTACATTGCACCAGTTAGTTCTTATTATATCTCTTATTAGGTTACTGTTTAATAGATAAGTAAATATCAGTTTTTACCATATTATTTTATGTCAGAGTTATTAAATTACTTCCGCATATACAATACTTTGTACATGACACGATGTACTTGTTGACAGGATCATGTTAGGTGATCTGACGACGGGGCCTTTTCTATATACGATAAGGGGAAAAGTCGGGCCGTCACAGGTGGTATCAAAGCCCCCGACGTGAAATCTTTTAGAGACTTGACTCTGGTGTAATAGATGGCAAAGTTTCTGATGTTTGTTCAGTGTTAGGTCTAGTCTATGATGTATCTGATCAAGTTGTTGCTTGATCATAATAGGTTGTGATGCCTCCACGACGAGGGAGAGGAAGGGGTAGACCACCGTTACCCCATCGCACAAGGCCAAATGCTATTCTAGTGGTGGGCTACGAGCACGACACTGTTTCTAGAAGTGGAGAGAACGTACATATGGCAGAGAGCCGAACTACGATGGAGAATGTTGTTGAACGTACTCCTCCTATAGCAGATGATCATCAGATGGGGTCTGCTCCCGGAGTCGAGCAGAATGCAGGATAGAATCCATAGTTGATGGAGACCATGGTCCACACTATGGCCTGGCTAGTAGAGCGACGACCCCCAGAGGGCTTTGCAGAGTTTGTACGCCTTTGATTGCCAAGCTTCTATGGTCAGCATGACCCAATGGAGGCTAAGAAGTGGTTAACACAAATTCGAAAGGTGCTTCAAAGGGTTACATGCACTGAAGTCAAGAAATTTAGTTGGGCAGCATACAAACTAGAGGGTGAAGCAGAGCCCTGGTGGCAGTCTGTAAAATGGACAAGAGTACCTGGAGTACCTTGGACGTGGGCAGAATTTACCATAACTTTCAATGATAAGTATTTTCTGGTACCAGAGAGATACCGGATGGAGTTTCAGTTTGTGACCTTAGTACAGGGTCAGATAACGGTCAGAGACTATGAGGCAAAATTCACTCGCCTTTCTCGGTTGCGCCATTGCTAGTAGCCACCGAGCTCATGAAGACACAGAAGTTTGAGCGCGATTTGAAGCCCATGATCAAGGAAAGAATTTCATTGTTTCATGCAATGACATACTCACATGTGATAAAGTTGGCCCTTATAGCCGAGATCGATGTCGAGAATATGTTAAAACGGAGTGAGGAACAAAAGAAAGACAGAAAAGCTCAGGCTCAGGCTTTTAGTCCCGATCAAGCAAGTAAGAGACCGCGATATGCCATGCAGCCAGCATTCCAACTTGCTGTAGTAGCCTACACGCGGCCCTACAATCCCATAAATCTACCACCATTACCACCTCGAGTTCCATGTGTTTTGAATCAGCCTGCCCAGTATGTATCTTGCATTTCATGAGCACGACCGATAGTTTCCCGCGCGGGATCTTTTACAGTTTTGTTGGCAACTTCAATCGATATATGTCAAAAGTGTGGGAAGGCACACAAGATAGAAGAATGCCGTAAAGCATATGGTGCGTACTTTCATTGTGGAAAGATAGGACATCGGATCAAGGATTGTCCAGAGATAGCGGGACATCAAAGATGGAACCAACTCTACGATCTGTACGGCCTACGGTACAAGGTCGAGCTTATGCTGTGTCGGCACAAGGTGCCCAAACCAGCAATGATATTATTCAAGGTATGTTGGATACTTATTATTTTATCATACGATTATTAATGATCTTTTAGATGAAGTAGGTGCATCAGGTTAAAATTCAAATATTTAGACACTTTGTTCATTGCATTATTTTTCTACTAGTCTTAGATTTGATAGTGTATAAATTCCATTAGTTCGAGCTAATTATATAATACATGTGCAATAGGTACATTACTATTGTATCCGGAGGGTGCTTACTTGAGTTATGAGACACGATTTTTGATAGATCCTGGATCTACGCACTCGTTTGTCGTACCTGAGTTTGCTAATAAGATGGGAAGGTTGGGAGCCACTCCAGAACCTCTCAACTTTATTTTAGAAGTGTTAGTCCCTACCGGACAATCTGTCACTACTGACATGATGTATCGATCCATTGTTGTTTTGATCAAAGATTACTGGGAATACAAAGCAGTAGTCGATCTGATATTGCTTAAGATGCAAGGATTCGACATAATCCTTGGTATGGATTGGATGTTCCATCACCATGCAAATGTCGACTGTCGAAAGAAGATCATCACTTTCCGTCCCCAAGGGAGGAAACCAGCTAAATTTTTCGGTATACAGTCAACTATTCTTCCTTTTATATCAGCGATTCGAGCACGACGATTACTCGATGATGGTGCTCAAGGGTATATCGCTTTTATTCAAAGCCATGATCAGGGAGAAAAGAAAGTCACACTTTCAGATGTGCCGATTGCCTATGAATTCCCTGACGTTTTCCCTGATGAGTTGCCAGGATTACTGCCTGACAGGGAAGTGGAGTTCCCGATTGATTTAGCCCTAGGCACCGAGTCAGTATCAAATGCACCGTATTGAATGGAAATAGTGGAGTTGAAAGAAATCAAGGAGTAGTTGTAAGAGATTCTTGATAAAAGCTTTATTAGATCGAGTGTGTCTCCGTGGGGCGCACCGATATTGTTCGTGAAGAAGAAAGACGGTTCGATGCACCTTCGCATTGACTACCGTCAATTAAATAAGCTGATGATTAAGAATTGTTACCCGCTCCCCATAATCGACGATCTCTTCGATCAGTTACAAGGAGCACGGTGTTTTTCAAAAATTGATTTACGATCGAGATATCTCCAGATGAAGGTGAAAGCTGAAGAAATTTCGAAGACAGCTTTCGGAACACGATATGGTCACTATGAGTTTCTCGTCATGCCCTTTGAGTTGACCAATATGCCTGTAGCATTTATGGACTTGATGAACCGAGTCTTCAAGCCTTATTTAGATCAATGTATCGTAGTATTCATCGATGATATACTCATCAACTCAAAGACGAGAGCAGAGCACGAAGATCATCTACGACTTGCTTTACAAACATTGAGAGAGTCTCAATTGTATGCCAAGTTTAGTAAATGTGACTTTTGGTTGAATCAAGTCAATTTTTTGAGTCATAACATCTCTGAAGTTGGTATTATCGTCGATCCTGCAAAGATAGAGGCTGTAGTGGAATGGAAGTAGCCACAAACAGTAATCGAGATCAGAAGCTTTCTAGGTCTCGCAGGGTATTATCGATGATTTGTTGAAGGGTTTTCGAAGCTTGCTGGACCACTCACGCAGTTCACTCATAAGAATATCAAATTCGAGTGGAATGAGGCATGTGAGCAGAGTTTCAAGGAGTTGAAAAGGAGACTCACCTCCGCTCCCATACTAGCACTACCATCAGGCAGTGGTGGCTTTGTAGTATTTAGCGATGCCTCGTATAATGGGTTAGGTTGTGTATTGAATCAGAGAGAACGTGTGATTATGTATGATTCCTGACAGTTGAAAGATCACGAGAAGAACTATCCCACTCATGACCTGGAACTAGCAGCGGTCATTTTTGCATTGAAAATTTGGAGGCACTACTTGTATGGTGAAACCTTCAAGATTTTTACCGATCATAAAACTCTCAAGTATCTCTTTATCCAGAAAGAGCTGAATTTGAGGCAGAGAAGATGGATGGAGTTCTTAAAGAACTATAACTATTCTATTCAGTACCATCCCGACAAAGCTAATGTAGTTGCTGACGCACTAAGTCGGAAATCGTCCGCTCAACTATCCCATCTTGTGACCAGGCTACAAAGATGGAAATTGTTCAATGATATAGTTTCATCCAGTGCCACTCTTAGGGCAACGTCCAATGGAGGTTTGCTTACAACAGTGATGATCCAATCTACACTCTTTGATAGGATCAGAGAACTCTAGATGCATGATACAGAGCTTATTGCCATTAGACAGGGAGTACTCAGTGGGCTCCAACCAGACTTTTCTATTAAGGATGATGGATCCTTATTGTTTCGAGGCTGAGTATGTGTACTAGATAATAGTGACTTGCGTCAAAGATTCTTGAAGAGGCTCACAAGTTAGCTTATGTCATTCATCCTGGTAGCACGAAAATGTATTAGGATTTGAAGAAGACTTTTTGGTGGAACAGATTAAAGCGAGAAGTGGCGGAACATGATGCGAAATGTTTGACCTGCCAGCAAGTGAAGGTTGAACACAAGCATCCTGCTAGTTTGTTACAGCCACTGCCCATCCCAGAGTGGAAATGGGAGAACATTTCCATGGATTTTATCCTTGGCTTGCCCCACACCCAGAAGGGTTACAATGCAATTTGGGTGATTGTTGATCATTTCACCAAATCAGCACATTTCTTACCCTACAGTACGTGATATATAACATTGAAACTGGCTGAAGTCTATCTGAGAGAGATAGTCCGACTATATGGGATACCTGTGAGTATTGTGTCAGATCACGATCCTTTATATACCTCGCGATTATGGCAGAGTTTTCAGAAAGTAATGAGTTCCAAGTTGGAATTCAGTTTTGTGTTTTATCCTCAAACTAACGGATAGACGGGAAGGGTGAATCAGGTGATAGAAGACATGTTACGGGCATGTATGTTGGATTTCCAAGGATCATGGGATAAGCACTTACCCCTGATTGAGTTCGCATACAATAACAGCTTCCAATCGAGCATCGGCATGGCACCATTCGAAGCACTATATGTACGCCAATGTAAATCTCCGATTAACTGGGAAGAAGCTGGCGATCGTCTTATTTTGGGCCCTGACATGATAGAAAGCACCAATGTAGTTGTTCACGTTATTTAGGAGAGACTGAAGGGTGCTCAGGGTCAGCAGAAGAGTTATGCCGATCTTAAGCGAACCAGTGTTGATTTTCAAGTAACTAAACACACCTATAAGTATACTTGTTATGTGAATTATGTATATTGTATATCTAACGTATGCCGTACAGATAGGCGATCACGTCTTTATCAAAATATCTCTGACAAAGGGCATGATGCGATTTGAGAAACGAGGCAAGTTAAGTCCTTGTTATATTGGACTATTCCTAGTTTTGGGCAGAGTGGGAGAGGTAGCATACCGAGTCACGTTACCTCCACATTTATCCAGCATACACGGCATATTTCATGTGTCTCTGCTAAGAAAGTATGTCAGCGATGCGACACATGTGTTGGATTATTAACCACTTGATATTCAGGAGGATTTGAGGGTGATGGAAGAACCAGTTCAGATATTGGATTGCAGAGACCAAATCTTGAGAATGAAGCATATTCCACTCGTATTGGTCTAATAAAAGAATCACTGTTCTCATGAGGCTACCTGGGAACGCGAAGCTGATATTCACGCTCAGTATCCGTGCAACCGTAGAATTTGTGATGGTCCCGTCGCGACGATGCGCTCACTAATAAAAATATAAAGTTGCCACCCAGAGCTTTTGGTGTCTCGGGAAACCTAGATCATTTTTATAAGCACCAAAGTGCCACAAATATGACTCTGAATTCAGTCTACGCAAGTACGCAAGGCTCCATAGTTTGTGTCCAATCATATGAGGCACTGACCACCTCATTAGACTAGTCATGGGTGCCCCTACTTGAAGCAGGGTTCAAGGTCTTTGGGCGAATCCATGGATCCCAAAATTTATTTAGCATGACTATCGAGTGGAGCGAACAGAGGTCGTAATGCTCTTTGGGAGTACGTGTCATTTTTCTAACGTGCCCCGGACCATCATGACCCAGAGTATCTAACCTTAAATAACATAGAATAGATCCGACCAAAAATTGAGTGCCCTCCGAAGGGGGCATCCCATCCCGGTCTCTGCCAACAATGATCTTACAAATCAATTAACTATGTATAAACATGCACTCATTAGGGGTGATAAGCAATAAAGGCGATGGAAGTCTCGACCCAGATCCCGTCTGGGTATAATTTACGAGAACAAATGACCATCCTATGGATACTCAGACATAAGGCATACACTTTATAATGATACCGCGCCAATACAGGTTTTAAGCCTATGAAAATAAAGGGAAATGAACCCTTCTGCATACATGTTTACATATAGTTTGATTGATGTGTAGTTTCATTCTTAACAGGTAAGTCTCAACCAACAATTGATCTTTTCATAACGGAGTTACCCGGACCTCAAACCCCGTAGGGCGCACGCCCAGGTTGCGCAGATCAAGAGTCCACAACTCCAAAATAGCTTATGATGAATCTCAAGGTAGACACTCTCGTTCATATGAATCCAAAGATAGGGCGCTTATCGCAAAGATTTAGTAGTGGAGTCGACTCGATTGAAACATTGATTGTTTGATCAGGATTAACACCATTGCTCCTACTTTTAAGTAGGATCCAATGATCCAAGGCGAACCTTAGACTTAGGATGTTGCTATAACATAGTTGTGTTGCTGATAAAATATTGACATTTTATTGCAACAGAGTACGCATGTGCGTCCAATCATATGAGGCATAGACTGCTTCACTTAACTAGTCACGGTGTCCCCGCTTGAAGCAGGGTTCGAGGTCTTTGGGCGAACCCATTGATCTCGAAATTTATTTAGCACGACTACCCGAGCGGAGCAAATAGACGTCGCAACACTTTTTGGGAGTACGTGCTGTCTTTTCAAAATATATTTTTGTTATTTTATCTGACATTTTTTTGTTTTTTATCATTTTATATGATTTTTAGATTTTTGAGTTATCATTTTATGTGATTTTTTAATGATTTTTTTTTTTTTAAGTTATCATTTCATGTGATTTTATTACTTTATTACTTCTATTATTTTATGCAATTTTTTTTTGGGATTTTCTTTATCTTTTATTGTTGATTTTTAGACTTTCAGGTTTTTATTTTATGTGATTTTTGGTCTTTTAAAGCTATCGTTTGATGGGATTTTTCTGCTATTTTAGAACTATTATTTTATGTGAATTATTCTACCATTTTTTGTGAGTTATTCTATTATTTTTGGCTCTTTTGTGGGGATCATTTTATGGACTTTTTCACATTTTTCTATGTAGGATCGGGACGCCTATTGCTCTCGGTCCACTTTATTCTTAGCATGGCCTCTCGAGTAAGTCGAATGGGGATCGACACACCATTTGGGGGCGATTGCATCTGCCGGGAGAACAAATAAAGAGAGGAGGGACTGGGCCATGCAGCCGACCCGTACCAGGCCCGAGGCCCAGTTCCTAAGTGGCTGGCGCAACTATTAGTTGTGCCAAGCCAAAGGAGGCCCCAAAATTGTCTGGCGCAACTAATAGTTGTGCCAGGCCTGGTTGGGTTTTGTTTTTAAGTAGCTCAAGTTTGGGCAGCAAGGGCACGTTTTTGAACAATTTTCTCCCCTTCTCTTCAAAACCGAAAATCGGCCTCCCCTAGGGTTCCTTTACATTGCTTCTACGTGTGCTTCATTGTTGGCATTCGCTTGCGCCGATTGATTATCATCTCACGCTAGATCAAAGACCCCATCTTTTTCACAAAATAATCATTTAAAACTAATTTTTCTTGATTTTTCTTGCTTTTTTTCTTGCAAATATGATTATGATCTTGCATTCTTTGATAAATAATAATTTATTTTTATTGTATGCTTGTTTATTGATGATGTGTTGGCAATTTTTTATGAATGGTGCCCTATTTTTGTTATTTTGTGGATTTTATTGGTGCCTAAATATATATATATATACTCTCTTTATTTTATATAAGAAGGAGGTTTTATTTTGGTTTTTTTTTTGAATCATAAAGCAAGGATTTTGGATTTTTGTGTTTGTTTTTTTTGACAATTAATTAGAAAAAAGATTTTTGGTTTCTTTTTTTCAGAATTTTATTTAAGGAAAATGATTTTCGTCTTCTCTTAAATTTAGGAAAACAAGGGATTTATATACTCCTTTTTTATTGTTTTGAAAACTAAGGCATTTATTTATTATTTTTGTGTTGGTTTTTTTTTTTTGATTTTATGGGCACAAACTAAGGGGTTTTTTTTTGAAGTTTTTGTTTTTTTTTATATATAGAAGAAAGGCTCTTCTTTTTTTGTTTTGTTTTGTTTTTATATTTATTTTTAGGAGCATAAAAGAAAGAGATTTTTGGGTTTTCTTTGATTTTAACTTGCTTTATTTTTAAACATAGTAACAGGGACATTTGCCCTTATTTTTATTAAAAATGCGGGAATTTTTTTGCATTTTAAATCTAAAAGGGATTTTTTTGTTTTTATTATGTATGTGTGTATCTTTATTTTCTGAAAAAGAACAGAAAGAGGGTGAGTATACTTACCTTCCCTTGGCGTGTAGCATAAAATGGTTCTTTATCACTGATCTGCTCTGATGTAATTATTTTCTGTTGCCCCAGAATGTCCGATGACGAAGAATGTGTCTGAGGAGGGCCATGAGGAGGGGCCCGAGGTAGTCTATGGCCCCCTGGGGAGAGCAGTTTCTTGTGGTGGAATGGAAAGCGGGTCCCTTGCTGGAGATGTAGGGTGAGGCTGCCCGAGTTGGCCTCCTCCATCAACAATACATTCACATCTCAAATTTTGGCATAGCGGGCAAGGTAAAAGATAGGTTCAATTCTTCCTTTCTTTGTGCAGCTTTTCTTTATTTCCAAGATCTGATGTATTTCCTTTTTGGACGCAAGACCTGCCCCCTATCATGTTTCGTGGGGGTTGGCTGAATTTTTATGACTTCTACCTCTATGTCCCCCCTATGGTGAAGTTCTTGCTAGTGCAGGTGGGCTTTGGGGAGTTTTTGTCTTGCCCCGCTATGAGGGCCGATGCCGTATATCTGAAGGCATTGATTGAGCGGTTCCACCCTGAGACGATGACCTTCTACATACCTTATGCCGAGATGGCGTTGATGCCCATAGATTGGGCCATGATTACTGGCATTAAGGTAGGGGCATACCAATAGCCAGTCTCATGGTGCCGAGCAAAGAGGACTTCATTCGATTGATAGGGGCGTATCCCCCTCGTGGGCAGATGCATGGCACCGGGGTCAAGATGACCTGGTTATCCGCGCTCTATACGGTTGATGAGTTTGTGAATCTAGGCCAACTAGATAGGGTGCTTTACAGTATGCCCGAGCGGGCGATCATCCTGGCCTGCATCACTCTCCTGCTCCTGCTGGGTAAGACCCTCTTTACCAATGTGAGCGGCGGTCGAGTCAGCTTAGCGTTGCTAAGCATTATGGACAATTGGGGCGATGTCCATAGGTACGACTGGGGTGGGGCCGGATTCGCATAGTTGATGTATGGCATGGCTCAGGTTACCACTGGGGATTCCAAATCTGTTGTCAGTTTTTGGGCCGCATTGAAGGTAATCCCTAACTCTTTCACTTTCGTTAGTTTTATTTGAATGGTCTTTTATGCTATTGACTTATTTTTTTATGCATTACTCTTCTCAGGTATGGGGGTACCATCACTTTCATCCTGGGCACCTGCTTCTCCACTTGGATGCATTCACCTATCCTCTTCTCAGCAACTGGAACCAAGCCCGGCGTCGTGACGTGGGCATGAAGCATCTAGAGATGGGCTTGAGGTCCCAACTCAACCTGATGGTCCCTGAGCAGGTAAAGCCTTTTTTCAACTCTGTTTATTTTAGCTCCGAAATTCCCCTTAATTAATATGCTGCATATTTGGTTGATTGGACACCTCTTGACTTGGATAGAACCTCCACGACCCGTACCTCATGTCCCCTTTCTGGGATCGGGCAGCTGTAGGCCCATCACGCCTATTTAACAACTGCCGCATTGTTTTCTTTTATGGGGCATGGCTAGTGCTTACTACCTAGGGGAGCGGGTGGTGCACCAGTACCAGGGCTATCATGCCATACTCGTGGACCCTCCTAAGGGAGTTTTGGATCCTGCTAGTAGTATTGAGGAGCTCATTGCGGCCTTCCTCCACAATGGGTTCCCTATCAATACCCTTTTTGTGCCCGGGGATTATCATATATGGTACGAGTGCCTGCCGTATCGATTCATCCTACTGCGCTTCGTTCCTAGCACCAACTTCCTTGCATTCGGCGGCCAGTGTGCTTAGGTAATTCTCCTTTCCCTTTTAGATTAGTCTCCTTTTTGTTTTAATTCAGCCTTTGTTCCTTCTGAGTGGATTTCTATTTTGTTCACAGTTTGCTCAAGGGGATGACTCGGACGATGGAGGTGGAGCGGCGGCGGGTACCGCCGATACTTCAGGGGTAGGTCCTTCAGGTGCTGGCCCTTTTGACACAGGTCCCTCGGGTGAGGGTTCTTCGAGAGCTGGTCTGTTGGGTACCTCTCATGCTAGTGCCTCGGTGGTGATCCGCCCGTGGTCTATGGGACCTTCTGACGCCTGGACGATAGCTTTCTCTCAGACCTGTGTCGATGTGGATAAGCAGGCGCGTATCTCAGCTGCAGCGGCCCGGGTTCCTCCTCCTGAGGTTGTTCCAGGAGTCAACCCTCCTACGATCATTCTTCCCTTGTCTTGGCTCCTTTGATCAATGCACGCATTTATTACTGGTCTTGTAATTGCCGCAATAACTGACATCCTATCCCTCTGAATGTAGAACTTCGACTCGGCTATGGAGCATGCGGCGTATTATAGTAACATCACTGAGCTTCGGGACGTGGAGGTGGTGAGTATCTTGCTACTCCGCTTTTCTCATTGGTTCTTCTATCCTTTGTTTCTCAATTGATCTTGATCTCTGACTTTAACTATGACTTGCAGCGTGCACGTGCCAAGGAGTCGTAATCTTTGGTTAGCATGATTTCCCAGGCATGGTCCCGGGTGGAAGATATGCGGACTTATCAGGGCTCCTCACGTCAGCGGAAGAAGTCAAAGGGCGCTAGCAAGGATTAGGCTCTAGTTTCTGTACAAAAACATTTAGCACTTTTTGGGACAATTTTATTGAAAATTGCAAAGTTTGTAACAGATGTTTGTGGCACTTTTTGGATGACTTTCTCTTTGGATATGCTTAGTTCTTTGCTTTGATTTGTATGTTATCATTCCCCTGCATATATTTGACTGCTTGCAGGATGGTCTTGATGATCGCCCATAAAAGTGGCCCTTGAGGCCGCATGCTTTGGTGTGGGTTCTTCCTACACAAATAGTCAACTTATTCCAATGTTAGGTGCCCTATTAATTTTCATTTTTGAATGTTTGTATAGTATAAAGCAGGTGAGTGAGGCTACCTGGTAAAGGGGGGCCAACAAAGGCCCACCAAAATCCCCAAATTAGCTCAGAAAGGCACAAAAGGGGGCAGTTTTGTGCTGGCGCAACTATTAGTTGCACTAGGCTTAAAATGGGTGACAATTACACTGGCGCAACTAATAGTTGCACAAGGTATGACCTGGGGAGCTGTGGGGCCTTATATGCCCGAGACAGCTGTTGATTTGTGTACCAGGTGTTTATTTAAAGTGATATGAGATGGTAAAAATTAGAATACAAAGGTGGAGTGAAATGGCTATGAAAATAGCAACCTAAAGTACACATAGCCTGCACGATATAGGGCTATTGTAGCAAATTTTAAGTAAGAGTTTATCTCATAGAGATAATGATCTAGAACCCAAAATAGGCTATAACAGTAGGCCTCCAGATCTGACTACAGATCTGACAATCCTAAAGAAAGGGAGTTGGGTGTCACAACTACATTAAATTAATACTAAAAGAAGAGAAATAAAGTGCAGTCCTAACCTAAAGAAATGGTTATAAATAAAGTGGTGATGGTGTGTATTAAAATAAAGATAAAAGGATGAGAAGTAGGCAATTAAGCCAAAATTAATTCAATTATATAACTCAGATTTAGGGTTGTCTCTGCAACAAATCCCTCAGATGGCTACAAGCACATCTGCAAGGAAGAAGTATCCAACTCAACCCATGCCATTTAGACTGCTCTTAAGGCTATAACCTGTCTACTTAAATGGTCACAAACTATCCAATAGAGCTTGTCAAATCCCATTGATCAAATCAGAAAACTAACCTAATCCAAAGGAGTGGACTGATCTTAAGGCTATAACCTGCCCACTTAAATGGTCATAGACTATCCAATAGATTTCTTCCAATCAATGAATTAAATCAAGCCATGAATATCATTGCAGACACTATGTTTGCAAGGCTACAAGCCCATGCATCCATAGGAGCAAACAGACTTTGAAAACCAGGTGGAAACCACAGGGTATCTCAGGCTGAATGAGGACTTAGATTCAGCTGGCCATTGCTACAAAAGGCCTGCAATAACTAAGCTCAGAAGTCTGCAATCACTACAGAGAAATCAGATCTAAAATCTGATATTTGTCAAGTAAAACAGAGGGGAGCTTGGCTCTGCAAAATCTCTCACTAAGCTACAAGCTCAAGTGCATAGAAAAAGAATCCATCTCAGATCTGTGACCAAGACCTGCCCTAGGGCTATAGTCTATCCACTCAAATGGTCACAGGCTATCCACAGAGGCTACCTTACCCACAAATGATGAGATAGAACATGTAAACTATTGCTACCACCATGGTCCTAGGGCTATAAGCTCAAGCTTCCATGGGCCTTCCAATCAGCTCAAATGCTAAATGCATGCTATAGCCTGAACAAAACTACTGGCAAATAGGAAAATAACCGATTGAATAAACATTTAAAATACAAATTCCATTGATCAAAATTACCTACAATGTAATTTCTCAAGGCAGCAGCCTTGTGCACAACAGCTCTTCACAGAATCCCAATGTTCACATGACCCATTACAAAACTAAATAAAATTACACCTAATTATTTACAGAGGGTTTAGCCAGTAAGTTCTTGGCTAAGAGAGAAGAAAAATGGGAAAAAGACATGATCAAACCCTAACCCTCGTCTGCTCGAGCTCACCATAGACAGAGGTTGAAGGAGAGATATCAATTCTAAGTTACAACTGTAGCTTATATACTCAGTCCCTAAGGCCTTGGCTAAGAGAGGAGTAAACCCTAATTTTTCTAGTAGATGTGGTACTGTTACAACTCTTGGATGCCTTGGGATGTGTGTCCCGAGATCAAGGCCTCGGGATGGGTGCCCTAGACCTGGGGAAATCCCCAAAAGGTTCTTGGAGTTAAGACTGAGACGTGGGCAGCCTGAGCTTTGCGAGGCTGCTTTCTGCATATTAAATCTCTCATGCAGTTTGCAGAGTCCTTGCGGGGTAAGATTTTGGCTTGGGAGGCCCTTGGTTTGCGTGGTAGATCATCAAATGGTTGCGCGGCTACTTTGCACTGCAATACTGTCGCGAGGATGAGTTGAACTGCTTGGTTTGCTCGCGCAGTAGGGCTTCAGAAGTTCCTCTCGCGAGGGTATCGCGAGGATGCCTTTAACTCTCACTCGGTTTCTTTTCACATGATTACGCAGCTCGCTTAATACTGGGTTGAACTTCTAGGTACACGAGAGTTGCGCGAGATAGTTTCTAGGTGTCTCTCTCCTCCAGAGCCACGTGAGAACTTCGTGAGGTTGTTACTGCTGTTTGTGCAAATTGGTCTCATGAGATAGTGCGTGCGACTGCTTTAAAACTTGATCCTCGCGAGAGCTTCGCGAGCTATATTTCTGAAGGATTAGTGCGCGACTACTTTGCAAGTTCCTTAGGTATTGATTTTAGCTGAATTGTGCAACTGCTGTGCGAGTTCCCTTGTGCTGTATGTCTTAGCTACGTGAGGAAGCTTTGCTAGTGAATTGAATAGCGCGAGGCAGCATCTCAACTGTGTGAGATAAATCATTTATTCTTCTACTGCTATGTACATGCTTCTATTGTAGCTTCCTCCACTCTCATCTATACTTTTTTCATCTATTGGACTTCCTTGGTCCATCATGATACGCAAAATAGTCACCATGGTGTATACCACTATGGTGTTTCATCAATCTCTGGCTTAGCTGTCCTCCTTAGCTTGAATTCCCTCTCTTCTTGGCACCAAAGACATGGACATTGTGTTAAGCTGCACAAGTTATTACTAATCTACAAAACAAGTTAAACAAGAGTTATTAGTCAGCTTCAAGGTCTAGCAAAGGCTAGGTTTAGAGGTAAAAAATGGTACTTTTCAGTGAATAACACACTCCCAAACCTAATCTTTGCTAGTCCCTGAGCAAAGAAAAATTTAAATAGGTACTCTAAGAATGTAAATGCCACTTTCGTAGGGAGCACAGATGCATTTAGCTTATGCATCAAGCCTTTTAAACCCCTATGTGATCCCTAGTGGAGGAGTGAAGTCTCCTGAGGGTTTTCAGTGAAGGTACCCACAAACTTTTCAATGAAACAGTTATTAAAAGTGTAACATTATCAAGTCAGTACAGAGCATCAATTCACCTTTAATTCAAAATATAAGGAATTCAAACAAAGGATATGCACAGACATTTAATCATTAAAACTTTTGCATGTATGCACATCATTTCCAATTAACATGCAACAAGAGAAACAACACATGTATGTCAGTACTAAGCTCACCATTAATTCAAAAATTAGGCTTTAGGCAATGCCCAATACATTCACTAACAGACCCAATGCTTATCAGGGCAGTCTCTCACAAAGAACTTTGAGGGTTTTCATTTTCTCACAAGCTCAAGAGCAATTACAGTCCCCAAATGGGTTTGCAAGCATGAGCATAGGCAAAGCTCTTAAATTCTAGCATTATTGGCTATTCCTCATCATAGATTGGACAACTCCTCATCTCCACATAACAACTCATTCAACTTAGGATCACAAGGTCATATGACTGGGTTGTAATGTGGCTTATGGGTGTAGGTTATAAAGAATAGAAGGGTGAAAAGGATGCAAAATTGAGAAATCAGCAGGTGAAGGAGGTGATTCATGACTTTAACTTCTTTAGTTTAGTATATTTAATCTTCTTTGACATTTTTCATACTTGAAGTGGCAAACTTCTCCTCTTATTTTTACTTTTTCCAATAGAATCTCCTCTTGACTCCTCTCTCTTCCTTTTCATTATCCTTTTTCTATTTTTTTTTCTTTTGGATAAATTTTTCCCTTTTTTTTTGTTTTTATTTTTCTGAAATGCCACCCTCTCCCCAGGTGCTACACTGCTATCCTCCTTTTGTGTTTCTTTTTCATTTACCCAATGTTGACCCTAGCTTGTCCATCTTTAATTCCTTCTCCTTTACCTTCAGAATTCTCAGAGTGGGGGTAGGTTTGAATTAGGACCACAGGTTGAGCTACAAATACTTAGGTGTATTTTGAAAAAAAAACTGGAAATCAAGGCTTAAAAAGTGTATGCACAAGGGTAGTTTACTAGCTTTGGTATGTTTAAGCTCAAATTGTCTAAGAGAAGGCCTTGATCATTTCCTAAATATCATGAGTGCTGTTAGCTATTTTAACTTGGAGATGCCTAATTTCTAGTGAGGACATTGACTCAGCCAATCCTTAGGGTAAAAAGACTTGCCTCAGTCACTCCTCAAAGAGAAAAAATAAATAAAATTTGTAGGCCCAAATCTCACTAGGTATGGTCTTTCATTGAACTCTTAGGCATATCCTTACCTTTTTCTCACTTTAATGGTTCACTAAGTAGCGACACAGGTTAGTTTTCTTGGTGTTCACCTCATGGAAATGTAAAAATTTAAAAGTTTTTAATGCCTAGATGTCTGTAAAATTTTTACATTTCCTCCTTTTCAAAGTTTCTTAGGTGGACTTAGCTTTATTTCTATCTTACTTACTTCTGCTGCACTTGGGTTAACTACATCATTGACAAACTTTGCCACACCCCCAAACTTATGAGGAGTAGTGTCCTCACTGATTCAAAAATAAAGGGCATGTGTAGCAGGTTATCATAGACAAAATCAGACACAAAATAAAGCAAGTCGGAGAATCAAACAATACACACAAAAACAAATAAATAAAAAGACATAAAGTGAATCACACAAACTATACCAAAGAGAAATTTCATTTATAACACAGAAATTTATACAACGCAAAGGAAAATAACTACAAAAAATTATACAAAAACATCCTAACTAATGACATGTCCATATCTAAACATCTTAATTTTCTGCTGGCTCAAGCTGGACTTGGACTCCTTTTCCTTTCTCATTCTTCTTAGCAGCAATAGTTGAACTGGCTGGAGGGACAGTGGGTTGTGCATGCTCTATGGTAGTCAGTTCAGCAACTCTCTTTTCAGAGATTTCTGCCTTCTTTTCAGCAAGCAGAACTCTACTTTCATAGAGTTTCCTGGTGGCCTTTGTGACCACTTTGGAGGCAGCTAATCTTTTTTCGAGGCCATCTGCTCTTAGCTTCTCAGTTGCTGCAGTATGCTTTTGAGCTTCATATTAAATCAAAATTCTACCCCACCCCTTTTATATTCTGTTAAGACCTGAAAAGTACCACTTTTCACCCCTTAACTTAACCTTTGATTAGACCTTTAGACACCTAATAAACTCATCTTAAGTGTTTTGTTCAGGAAATAATCAGCAGTGAAATAAGGCCAAGAATCCTGTTATGGAGCCTACTTTGGCACCAGATGCCCCTCAGCAAGAATGAACCTTGAAGCCTCGCGCAGATCAGCTAAGCTTCCCAAGGCTTTACAGGCAACCTCTCGCGCAGATGAATGACTGGGGAGCTTTAGAAACCCAACTCCGCGCAGCTCTCACGAAGCTCAAGGGTAGAACACAATGCTCAGTGTCGCGCAGTTCAAAGTAGACTTCTCTCAATCTCACGAAGTTCGCTTAAGATAGCTGAGGAGAGAGAGCTTCAGAAGATTTCTCGCGCAGCTGTCGCGCAGTCGCCGCGGGGTACAATTCTCAGGAGAAGAACGCCTCGCGCAGTTCACGCGCCATTCAAGAAAGAAAGCATCCTGGCGAAGGCAAAGCCAAGCTTGCAAAGATTGAGTGAGACAAAGAACCTCGCGCAGTTCAGAACTCAAAAGAACCTCGCGAGGCAACTCGCGAAGTCCAAGTAAAGAGAAGAGCTTGCACAGTTCTCGTGATGCTGCCCAACAAAGACTAATCTACAGCGCGACTGCTTGAATTACAACCTCGCGACGCTTGAGACTGTGCTTTCTATTCAACCTCGTGAACTCCAACCCAGCGAGAGCTCAACTCTCTACCGCGCGACTGCCTGAAGAGCAAACCAAGGCAACCTCGCGACGGCTGAAGCGTCAGTGTCAAATCATCCTAGCGAAGAGCAATGAGCTACCATGCGAGAAGTCTGGGAAACTACAGCTACCTAGCGAGGCTCTGAACCTAAACTTCCATCTCTTCAGCAGAGGGCATTCTAGAAATTTCCAATGATTAGGGCATGCATTCCCATGCTCAAATCTCTGTGCACATGCCCCGAGGCATCCAAAGATCAGTAGAAGGCCACGTGGCATCATTAAAATTAGGGTTTCCTAACCCTAATGCGCCGCCACCCCACTGCTATATATACCCAGGCCTAGCGTAGGTTTAGGTATCTGGGAACCTATCTCAGATCGCTTTTCTTTTCTCTTTCTTTTTAGCAGTAAGTAGTCTTTCTTTTTCTTTTTCTTTTCTTCTCTCCATAGTCCAACAATTGCTGGCTATGACTTTGTATATGTATTTGAGTTAGATTAATGGAAGTTTTGCAATACGATTTATACTTTGTGGGATTGCTGTTAATTTGTGAGATGCTCTATGCAAGGCTGCTGCCTTGTGATCCTCCATTGCCTTGGCTGTGTTTCAAAGCAATGGAGGACTGATTTTAAGGGCCACTCAGATCCAAGTAACCTGTGTGTCTGGCCTATCATGGTCTTCCAGCCTTAGCCCCACCACAGGACCTACTAGATCTGAAATCCTCATGGGATCCTGAGCTGGTAGCCTGGTGAACATGATGGTAGCAGAGATAATCTTGTTTTGTTTTGGGCTCCGTGAGGAGGATAACCTCTGGGATAGTTTGTGACCATTTAAGTGGACAAATTATAGCCTTAGGGTGATTCTGATCCACCGATCCAAGATGGATCCTTCTTCTTTTCAGCTGAGCTTGTAAAAGCCTGGTGAGGGATTGTACAGAGGCAGACTCCCCCATATTTGTATAGATCTGCCATCAGATGTTGGATCTGATCTGGTTATAGAGATTGTAGGCTGGTGACTGGACCATTGTAGCCTCTCTCAAGCAATGGATAGCTGGATCGAAGGTTGTACTCAATCGCTTGTTGGTTCCATGTGTCTGGGCTATCATGGTTTTCCAGCCTTAGCCCCACATATGGAACTTTAGAGGTTGAGGTTCCCTATGGATTCTTGAGCTGGTAGCCTGGATGAAATAGTGCCTGCAATGATTTATCTGTTATGTTCTGACCCATCCCTGGATAGTGGCTCCCCTATGGGATAGTCTGTGACCATTCGAGTGGACAGGTTATAGCCCTAAGGGTGGAGTCATGGCAGTAGAGATGGGTTGGATTCTTTCTCCTCAGAGGTGATAATGTAGCCTCTGGATAGGATTTTTATAACATCAGATCTAAATCCGAGTTACAAGAACTCCTCTGATCTTGGCTCAAAAACATATTTCTCACCTTTTTATAATTATTTTCCACACTCCATCCATCCTCTCAATCCTTTCTGTAATTTAGTTATTAGAATACTTAGAATAAGTGACCTTAAACTCTCCTCCTTTTAGGACTGCCAGATCAGTAGACAGATCTGGAGGGAGTACTAGAGACGGCTCCCTTGGAGCCTTAGATCACCTTTCCCTGTGGGACAAACTCTTACTTATCAAAACTTGCTACAAAGGACCCTGTATCTTGCAGGTCTAGGATTTCCGAGTGGTGCTGATTCATCCCCTGTTTATATTCTATTTTTTTTTTGTTTTTAATTAATTTTCAACACCAACCAATAAGCAAAGCACACTCGAGATTGACAACAAGTTTTTGGCGCCGTTGCCGGGGAAAGATGATCTAATAGTAGACCCTTAGTTTTTGTATTCTTAGTATTTTTTATACATGTGAATAATTGATACTGCTGACATAATTGTGAATCTTTCTTGCAGATCTGGACAGCAGCAGTGAAGGATAGTTGGAATGCAATTGGAGCATAGCTACCTCTGTTTGCAAACTCTCTGACTCTAAAGCTCTATCTATCTTTCTTTTTAAACAATTTTTCCAAAGAAGATTCAGGATAGTTTAAATGTATTCTTTGGATAGCTGTAAAATAGTTAGATAAATTTGTTTATGTATAAGTATTCTTTTGCAATGTGCCTGCAAGAAGCTTTCCTTGCTGTGGGTGTGCTTGTATGCTAGGGAGGAGATCCCTCAGCCCTACTTTAGAGTCTCTAAACCCTGAGATAGAAAGGGGGAGGAGACTTAGAAGAGACAGGCACACCACAGGAGAGCCCCCAGGAAAATCTGCATCAGCAACCATGGGTGAAGAACACCCCAGAACCCTCAAGGAGTTGAATGCTCTGGATGACTACAACTCCCCCTATAGCATTCAATTCCCTGATGTTCAGGGGAATTATGAGATAAAAACTTCAATCATCCAGATGCTGCCAGCTTTCCATGAGCTTAGCAAAGAAGACCCTTACAAGCATATTGACTAGTTCTTGGCCTTGTGCACCACTTTTAATATCACTGGTTTAGGACCTGAGGCTACTAGGCTCAGACTCTTTCCCTTCTCTCTGAAGGATAGGGCGAGTACCTGGTTGGCCACTCTTCCCAACAACACCATTGCTTCATGGAAAGACCTGCAGACCAGATTCCTAACCAAGTTCTTCCCTGAGACCAAAACTAGCCAGTTGAGGAAAGAGATTCTTGCGTTTTCTCAATCCCCAATTGAAGATTTTAACCAGCCCTGGGATAGGTTTAAAGAGATGCTCAAACAATGCCCCCACCACAAGATCCCTGAGTGACAGCTTGTACAAAGCTTCTACAATGGGATTGATGAGAAAAATAGAGATATGGTTGATGCCTCTTATGGTGGATCCTACATGCACAAGACTGCTGAGGAGGCATGGGAATTGTTTGAGGTGATTAGTGAGAATGCTTTTCAAAAGCCATCCCTGGCAAGAACTCATCAGGAATCTGAGTCAAAGGTGGGGCCTGCTGCTGGATCCAAAGGAAAAATTTATGATGTGTCTGGCAACGATAATCTACGGCTGCAGATGACAAACCTCTCTATGAAGTTTGATAAATTGTTGACTGTGATGCAACTCAGAAGGGCTGCTCATGTGGCGGGGGCATGTCTCATATGCCGATCCCACAAAGACACAAAGGAGGAATGTCCATCTCGAGGCAATTTAATTAATGTTGGAACATGTCACGCCGCTTTTCAGTCTTATGGCAAGAATAACTGGGCTAACAGGCAGCCATATGGATACCAGCACCAAAATGCTGGTTACCAATGGAGAGACCACCCAAATCTGAGGTGGAAGCAAGATAACTACATGCAGCCCCAGCAGATGTTGGCTTTACCACAAAGGCCACAACAGCAGTTCAATCAAGGGCATGCCCCAAGGTCTACCTTCCAAAGACCACCAAACAGCCCCATCGGCAAATCAGTTGGTTCTACCTCCTTCTCAACCAAGAAATACTTCCTTCGAGGACCAAGTCTTGGCTTCATTGTAAAACTTGGGTTCCTTAGCTTAGACTGTGGATTCTCATGGTCAGAGCCTCCAAAAAATGGAAGAGAAACTGAGCCAAATGTCCAAAACCTTGGCTAGGAGAGATGAAGGCAGAATGTCCTGCCAGCCAATTGCTAACCACATGGGTCAGTTTTTCATTAAGGAAGCTTCCTCAGAGTTTGAGGACACCAATGTTGTCACTACCCTAAGGTCTGGTAGGCTGGTAAATAACCAGGTGGGTAACAGACCAGCTGAGGCAATTTCCACAGATGATGCACATGATCATGAAAGAGATGTTGTTGGGCCACCAAGCCAAGAACTGCCTGCCACCTTGCAGCAGGAGAAAAATAAAGAGGCTGTAGTTGAGCCTCAGCAGGAAGATAAACATGAAAAAAGAAAAAAATAGAAGTTTAATCATGGGCTTGCAGCTGAGGAACCAGCAGTACCTCGGCTGCCATTTCCTCAGGCTCTGAATAGTCCTGTCCCTTTTGAAAAAGGGAATGCCCAGATGGAGGAAATGATGGAGACTTTCAGGCAGGTAAAAATCAATTTACCCCTGCTTGAGGCAATTAAACAAGTCCCAGCCTATGCAAAGTTCCTGAAAGACCTCTGCACCCAAAAGAGAAAGGCTAGAGGCCATGTGTCCAAGAAGATCTTTGCAACCGATACAGTGAATTCTGTATTTAACATAGCAATGCCTGAGAAGTTGTAAGATCCAGGTATACCCACTATTCCCTGTGTAATTGGCGATCATACAATTGGAAAAGCCCTTTTAGACCTTGGAGCCAGTGTTAACCTGTTGCCATACAATGTATATCTGCAACTAGGTTTGGGGGAGCTGAAGGCTACCCCCATTGTGCTGATGATGGCTGACAGGTCTGAGAGGAAACCTCTGGGGATGGTTAAGGATGTCTTAGTAGGAGTGGATAAGCTTTTCTACCCTGCTGACTTCTTAGTTTTGGATATGGGCTGCAGCACTAGCCCAAACCCCATACCCGTTATACTGGGCAGGCCTTTCTTGGCCACTGCTAATGCTTGTATCCAATGTAGGTCTGGAGTAATGGAGGTAACCTTTGGACATATGAAAGTTGAGCTGAATGTGTACGACAGTGCAAAGTACCCTCAGATGGACAATGAGGAGAGCTTTGTAGTGGATGTACTAGAGGAAATTGTTGAAGAAGAATTGCCCACTTTGCTGGAGTGGGGCAACATTGTCAGGAATTTAGTTGACAGTTGGGACATGGTGGAGGAAGAGAACCCAGATAGGAGATCAAAAGACATGCCAATATCAGAGGCTCTTGTGGGCTCAGCGGCCTCGATTGGAGACCTACACTGCTACCTCTTCCTCCAACCTCCAATGCACCTATTTTGCCATCCACTCAACAGGCCCCTGATCTGGAAATTAAGCAGCTTCCAGAAACATTAAAATATGCTTTCCTTGAGAAAGGTGAGAAGCTTCCTGTAATTATCTCTTCTTCCCTTACCAATGGGCAGGAAGAGGAATTACTCACAGTTTTGAGGAAGCACAAGAAGGCAATTGGTTGGACCATTACCGATCTGGGAGGAATTGATGCATCAATTTGCATGCATAGGATCCATCTTGAGGAGGGAGCATTACCCTCCAAGGAAATGCAGAGGAAGCTAAATCCTCACATGCAGGAAGTGGTCCTCAAGGAAATCATTAAATTGCTAGATGCAGGGGTGATTTACCCCATCTCTGATTCTCATTGGGTGGCACCTATCCAAGTGGTGCCCAAGAAATCTGGCATAACAGTGATTGAGACTGAAACTGGTGAGTTGAGGCCAGCCAGGGAAACCACTGGCTAGAGAGTGTGCATTGATTATAGGAAGCTCAACTCTAAAACTAGAAAGGACCATTTCCCTCTCCCCTTCATTGATCAAATCATGGACAAATTGGCTGGAAAAGCTTTTTACTGTTTTCTTGATGGATACTCGGGGTACAACCAAATCCCTGTTCATCCTCAAGACCAAGAAAAAACCACCTTCACCTGTCCCTTTGGCACCTTCGCTTACAGGAGGATGCCTTTTGGACTCAGAATGCACCACCACTTTTTCAGAGGTGTATGTATGCCATATTCTCGACATGATTGACAAGTTTTGGAGATTTTATGGATGACTTTTACGTCTATGGAGCGACTTTGGCGATGTCTCTGACACCTCAGCCTAGTTCTACAAAGATGTGAGGAAACCAATTTGGTTTTAAGCTGGAAAAAGAGCCACTTCATGGTAACACAAGGTATTGTGTTGGGCCATGTAGTCTCTAAAGAAGGGCTTGAGGTAGACAAGGCCAAAGTGGACCTCATTGCCAATCTACCCCCTCCCAAAACAGTCAAGCAAATCAGATCATTCCTTGGGCATGCAGGATTTTACAGGAGGTTCATTAAGGACTTCAGCAAAATTGCCAAGCCATTATGCCACCTGCTCTGCCAGGGTGTCCCCTTCAACTTTTCTGTTGAATGTCTGAAGGCTTTTGAAACATTGAAAATCTACCTCACCTCTGCTCCTGTACTCTAAACACCGGACTATACCCTGCCTTTTGAGCTGATGTGTGATGCATCAGACTTGGCAATAGGTGCTGTGTTGGGCCAAAGAAAAGATAAATTGCCTGTGGTCATTGCTTATAGGAGCAAATCACTTGCTGAAGCTCAGCTGAACTATACCACAACTGAGAAAGAGTTTCTAGCAGTGGTTTACGCTGTTGAAAAATTTAGAGCCTACCTATTAGGATCTAAAACTGTGATCTTCACTGACCATTTGGCACTGAAGTACCTACTGTCCAAGAGAGATGCTAAGCCGAGGCTGATTAGATGGATACTCCTATTACAGGAGTTTGACATCGAAATCAAGGACAAAAAGGGTGTGGAGAATGTGGTGGCTGACCACTTGTCCAGAATTATCTTGGAGGAATGCCTGGATGGCCCTACAAATGATGCCTTCCCTGATGAGCAATTGTTTGCCATCCAATCCGTAGTCCCCTGGTTTGCACACATAGTTAATTATCTAGTTATAGGAAAGATTCCTCCCCACTGGACCAAAATGTATAAAGACCCGTTCTTCTCAAGGGTCAAGTATTTTTTCTGGGAGGAACCTTGCCTATACAAGTACTGTGCCGACCAGATCATCCGACGATGTGTTCCCGAAAGTGATTTTCCCAGTATTCTGGCTATGTGCCATGAACATGCCTGTGGAAGCCACTTTAGTGGGAGAAAAATTGCTAACAAGGTCCTGCAGTGTGGTTTTTACTGGCCATCCTTATTCAAGGATGCACACACACACTGCAAGGCATGTGTGAGATGTCAGAAATTAGGAGGGCTGTCTAAAAGGAATTCAATGCCATTACAGCCCATCCTTGTTGTAGAACTGTTTGATATATGGGGAATCGACTTCATGGGCCCCTTTCCCCCCTCTAATGGTTACCAATTCATCTTAGTGACAGTGGACTATGTTTCCAAATGGATTGAAGCCATTGTCACAAGAACCAATGATAACCAGGTAGTCCTCAAATTCGTTAAGCACAACATTTTCTCAAGATTTGGAACCCCTAGAGCTATTATCAGTGATGGGGGTAGCCACTTCTGCAACAGGAATTTCGCGAGCTTGCTCAAGAGATATTCTGTGACCCATAGGATTGCTACTCCCTACCACCCACAAACAAGTGGGCAAGTTGAAATTTCCAATAGGGAGATTAAGCACATCCTTGAGAAAACAAGACCGACCAGGAAGATTGAAACTGGATGATGCACTGTGGGCCTATAGGACTGCCTATAAGACCCCTATCGGAATGTCCCCATTCAGACTAGTTATGGCAAGGCCTGCCATCTCCCAGTCGAGTTAGAACACAGGGCCTATTGGGCCATTAAGAACTTGAACATGGATCTAACTTCTGCTGGTCAACGCAGGTCATTACATCAATCAGAATTGGATGAGCTGTGGATGGATGCTTACGCTAATGCCAAGATCTACAAGGAACGGGCTAAAGCCTTCTTGGACAAAGGCTTGCTGAGGAAAAGCTTCGAACCGGGTGGTAAGGTTTGGTTATTCAACTCCAAACTAAAATTCTTTCCTGGCCAATTAAAATCCAGATGGGATGGTCCCTATATTGTCGTAAATGTTTCCCCATCTGGTGCTGCGGAAGTCCAGGACCCAAAATCTGGGAGGACCTTCAAAGTGAATGGTCAAAGGCTGAAGCCTTGCAATGAACGACTTGCAGATCCTATGTGCACTGTTCATTTTCATGGGACCCCTACATCTACCTGACCGGCAGTTGTGTCCATATTGTACTATATTACTTTAGTTTTTTTTCTTAAATTTTAGTAAATTCGAGGAGATATGTGGAGTTTGATATCGTTGTCCTTGCTAATGGTTATGGGGGATCGGTATGATTTCTTCTTCTTCTGTGAATTTCTGATTTGGCCCTCGCGAGTTCCACATGCTGATTTGGGAAGGATCGCGCAATTCGCATGGCCCAATTCTTTCGCTGTCACGAGTTTCAATGCTATAGAATATCACGCGCGCTTCCAGCACTAACTCCCATAATCGCGTGATTCTGGTCTCTCGTGATTCACTTACCCAGCTGCGCGAACCTAATGCATTTGTCATTTCCCACATTGACCGCTGGGATTTGACGTTTCCCAAGTCACTCTCATTTAATGGCGGCGACTTGGAAGTTGCTCAACCGGTTCATCTTCCACAATCCCTCACCTTTAAATACACATGAAGGCCATGTTCATCTTCACAGCATCCTATCTGACTCTCGCGGTCCTTCCCTATTCCTAACCATGGCAGATGACAAGCCAAACGCACTGCCTAACAAGTTTTACCCTATGTGGTTGGACCCGCCGCCCCCTAAAGAGCCAGACCCCCTCCAACCCCTCTGGGATGAATTCGAGGAGGTTCTGCAAACCATTGCCAAGGAGGAGGAGGAAAAGCTCCAGCCGCAGAAGAAGAAATGCAAGACCGAGACATCCCCCTCCCCTCCACCCCCTCCCCCGCCTTCTCCACCCACCCCCCCTCCTTCTCAACCACCGCACCCTCAATCTTTCTCCCTTTCCCTCTTTCTTTTTGTACTTTTCTTTTCAGCATAATAATATCTTTCTTTTTTGATATACTGTCCTGTTTTCTATTGTTGGTTACTTTATTTCTTATTCTTTTCTGTTATGTTGCAATAACTCTGCTCCACATTGACCTTGAACCAGTGAGGACACTGCTCCTCATAGGTTTGGGGGTATGGCAGGCAGACCCTGCCAATGGAATAGTTAACATAAGTGCAGCAGACCCTGCCAATGGAACAGTTAACATAAGTGCAGCAGACCCATCTGAGCAATATGGAAATGGACCTCTGTCCACTTAAGAATCATAAAATTAAGAAGTTTAAAATTTATGCAAACATTGAACACTATAGACTTCTAATATTCCACATTTCCATAATAATTTCACCAAGGAAACACACGTGTATCTGCACTTAGTGAATCAATAGAGAGAGAAAAAGGTGAGGACATACTTAAAAGTTCAAAGGATGACCATAACCAGTGAGAATTGGGCCTACAAAATTTTTCTTTTGAGGAGTAACTAAGGCATTTCTTCTAGTTCTAAGGACTGGGTGAGTCTCTGTGCTCACTAGAAGTTAGGTAACTCCAAGTTGAAACAACTGACAGTACTCATGAGACCTAGGAAAGGATCAAGGCCTTCTCTTGGACAGTTTGAGCCTAAAAAGATCAATCCTAAAGCAACTGCCCTTTTCAATACCCCTTTGAGCTTTAAATCCTAAATTTCTTCAAAATACACCTGAGTACTTGAACCCGAACCTATGAACCTGATTCAACCTACCCTCACTCTGAGAATTCAGAAGGTAAAGGAGAAAGAGTTGAAGATGGACTAGCTATGGTCAGCATTAGGTGAATGGAGAAGAAGCATCTATTCTGGCAGAATGGTAACTGAGGACATGGTGGCATTTCTGAGAAGCAAAAACAAAATAATAAAAAAAAAAAGAAGAAAACTCCAGCAAAAAGAAATAAAAAAAAATAATAATGAAGAGGAATAAGAGAGAAGTCAAGAGGAACCTTCATTAGAAAATCAAAATCAAGAAGAGAAACTGATCACTTCAAATCTGAAAATCTCAAAGAAGATGAAGGGAGCTGAATTCAAGAAGGTGAAGTCATGAACCACCTCCTGCACCCACTGAGTTCTCAATTTTTGAACCCCTTTTCAAACCTTCTATTCTTTTTAACCATACTCCATAAGCCACATTTCAATCCAGTTAAAAGCCCTTGTGATCCAAAGATTGAGTGAGATGTCATGTGAAGATAAGGAATTATCCAATCTATGGCGAGAAACTGACAATGATGCCAGCACTTAAGAACTCTGCCTATGCTCATGCTTACAAACCCAGTTGGGGGATGTAACTGCTCTTGAGCCTGTGAGAAACTGAGCCCCTCAACAAACCTTGATGAGAGTATGGCCTGAAAAGCTTTCTTTTGGGTCTGAACTTGAATGTATTATGTATGACCTTAACCTAATTTTCTGACATAAGGATAAGCTCAGTGCTGACATGCACTTGTGCAGTTTTCTGTGATCACAAATTATTTGGAAATGCTGTGCAAACATGCGAATTATGCTGTCTAAGTTCCTGTGCAACCAATGAATTAAACTTCTTTTATGATGATTCATGAGTAGACTAAATCTGATTCCTTAACTGCTCATTGGAAGATAGTGCACTTTAGTTAACTATTTCATTGGAGAAGTTTGTGGGTGTCTTCACTGAAAACCCCCAGGAGACTTCACTCCTCCACTAGGGATCACCTAGGGGTTTAAAAGGCTTGGTACATATGCTAAATGTATCCGTGCTCCCTACGAAAGTGGCATTTAATTTTTAGAGTAGATTTAATGTAGCTTCGCTAAGGGACAAGCAAAGATTAGGTTTGGGGGTGTGTTAAGACCTGAAAAGTACCACTTTTCACCCCTTAACTTAACCTTTGATTAGACCTTTAGACACCTAATAAACTCGTCTTAAGTGTTTTGTTCAGGAAATAATCAGCAGTGAAATAAGGCCAAGAATCCTGTTATGGAGCCTACTTTGGCATCAGATGCCCCTCAGCAAGAATGAACCTTAAAGCCTCGCGCAGATCAGCTAAGCTTCCCAAGGCTTTACAGGCAACCTCTCATGCAGATGAATGACTGGGGAGATTTATAAACCCAACTCCGCATAGCTCTCGCAAAGCTCAAGGGTAGAACACAGCGCTCAGTGTCACGCAGTTCAAAGCAGACTTCTCTAAATCTCGTAAAGTTTGCTTAAGACAACTGAGGAGAGAGAGCTTCAGAAGATTTCTCGCACAGTCGCCGCGGGGTACAATTCTCAGGAGAAGAATGCCTCGTGCAGTTCACGCGCCATTCAAGAAAGAAAGCATCCTGGCGAAGGCAAAGCCAAGCTCATGAAGATTAAGTGAGACAAAGAACCTCGTGCAGTTTAGAACTCAAAAGAACCTCGCGAGGCAACTCGCGAAGTCCAAGTAAAGAGAAGAGCTTGCGCAGTTCTCGCGATGCTGCCCAGCGAAGACTAATCTATCGCGCGACTGCTTGAATTACAACCTCGCGACGCTTGAGACTGTGTTTTCTATTCAACCTCGCAAACTCCAACCCAGAGAGAGCTCAACTCTCTACCGCGTGACTGCCTGAAGAGCAAACCAAGGCAACCTCGCAACAGCTAAAGCGTCAGTGTCAAATCATCCTAGTGAAGAGCAATGAGCTACCACGCGAGAAGTCTGGGAAACTACAGCTACCTAGCGAGGCTCTGAACCTAAACTTCCATCTCTTCAGCAGAGGGCATTCTGGAAATTTTTAATGATTAGGGCATGCATTCCCATGCTCAAATCTCTGTGCACACTCCCCGAGGCATGCAATGGATAGCTGGATCGAAGGCTGTACTCAATCGCTTGTTGGTTCCATGTGTCTGGGCTATCATGGTTTTCCAGCCTTAGCCCCACATATGGAACTTTAGAGGTTGAGGTTCCCTATGGATTCTTGAGCTGGTAGCCTGGATGAAATAGTGCCTGCAATGATTTATCTGTTATGTTCTGACCCATCCCTGGATAGTGGCTGCCCTATGGGATAGTCTGTGACCATTCGAGTGGACAGGTTATAGCCCTAAGGGTGGAGTCATGGCAGTAGAGATGGGTTGGATCCTTTCTCCTCAGAGGTGATAATGTAGCCTCTGGACAGGATTTCTATAACATTAGATCTAAATCCGAGTTACAAGAACTCCTCTGATCTTGGCTCAAAAACATATTTCTCACCTTTTTATAATTATTTTCCACACTCCATCCATCCTCTCAATCCTTTCTGTAATTTAGTTATTAGAATACTTAGAATAAGTGACCTTAAAATCCCCTCCTTTTAGGACTGCCAGATCTGTAGACAGATCTGGAGGGACTACTAGAGACGGCTCCCTTGGAGCCTTAGATCACCTTTCCCTGTGGGACAAACTCTTACTTATCAAAACTTGCTATAAAGGACCCTGTATCTTGCAGGTCTAGGATTTTTGAGTGGTGCTGATTCATCCCCTATTTTATTCTGTTTGTTTATATTTTTAATTAATTTTCAACACCAACCAATAAGCAAAGCACACTCGAGATCGACAACATATTCCCAGCAATTGAACCCTGTGATCCAGCTTCATTTGACTTATCCTCTCTTCATAGGCTGCCTGATGGAGGTTTTGATGTTAGTCATGCCTCTAATGACATCCCTTTTAAGGTATAGGTTCTATTGCATGGCATGTAGGAGGGTTGAGTAAGGAGGTATGGAAAAGGATGAGGTAGGTTGTATGGGCTTCTCAGTACTGGAGGAAGGGATGGATGATGGCATGGGTGGGGTGAATATTGAGGGTAAAGGGTGATGGATTGCAGGTTCAGGCTCAGGGTCTATTTGGATAGGAATTTAGGAGGTTGGGATGAGGTCTTCCACATTTGTGGTAGCATCAGAGGTAGCTACAACAGGTGGGATATCAAGTTAGGATTATGGGTAGGTGATTGGTAGAGGTAGGGGAAGAATGGGTAGTTGGATAGGGTCGGGTTGGGGTTCTGGTTCAGGTTTAGTTTGAGTGAAGGCATTGGTAAAGGTAGTAGGAGGGATTTTTGGGATAGGTGAAATGGGTGCATCAACAGGGAAGGTTACAGTTGAGGTTATGGGTTGTGGTGAAGTGGGTGGAGTAGGTAAATGGGTGGGTATAGGGATAGGTGGCTGTTGTGATGGTTGGGTTAGAAGTGATAAGGTTGATTGGATGGCTTCTAAACTGTTATGAATGGAGGCCTGGTTTAGGAGGGTGGAGTGCATGACTTGGAGATTAGCCACAATGGATGATTGGATTTTGGAGTTGGTCATCATTTGGGCTTGAAGGGAGAGTAAGAGGTTAAAGATTTGGGGTAGGAAATCAGGGGTGATGGGTGGAATTGGTTGAAATGGGAAAGTGGGTGCATGAGTGAAGGTTGTGGGCTGTGGTGGTGGAGGTGTAGGGGCAAATTGATGGGGCTGTGGTGAATCTGGAGGAGGGGTGAAATGAGGAGGGTGAGGGGAGTTTAGGAGAGGGGGGAACTCATAATTGATTTCCCCTATGATAAAGGTCATCATAGCTGAGAACCCCTCTATGGGAATGGTGTCTTTGTCATGGGTAGGGGAGAAAGGAATGGATTGGCCCAAGGGTTCAAGGAACCTGGGTTGAAAAGGTGTAGAGGTTTCAATGGGCTGATGTGAGGTAGCTGGAGAGCTGTGAGGGATTTCAAGGGTGTGAGGCTCAGGTTTAGAGGGTTGGGCTGTTGAGGGTGGTGGTAGGCCAATGGCTGGGTCTGGTATGACTGTGGTTTCTAGGATATGGATAGTTTGGGAAACATAGGTGGGTTGAGGCTCAATGGGGGCTTTGATTAGCTTCCTTTTCTTTTTGTATGCAATTTTCATAGGTGGGCTGGGGTGAGCTGGGTAAGTAGGCAAGGGTATAGCTATGGGTAAGGTCTCAGTAGGTATGTGTGTGGTGATGAGGTTAAGGTGGTTGTGGCTAAGGTTTAAATTGGCTGAGGTAAGGATGGTGGAACTATGGGGGGTTGTGAGGATGGGGTTGAGGTAGTAGGTGCAGGGGTTATGGGTGTAGCTAGAGGTGAGGGTATAGTAGTGGTTATGGGTATGGATATGGATGATGAGGCAATGGCTTAAGTGCTGGCTGGCATAGCAGAGGTTGAAGTAGTGGCTACAGAGGTGTAGGCTGCTGAGGTAGCAGCAGTAGCTACTACTGCTTCTTGAATAGTGGGGGCAGCTGGAGCTAGCAACTCCTCCTTCTATTTCTTCTTTTCTATCAAAGTACCACTGATACCCCATTGTTTCTTTCCACATTTTCTGGGGGCCAGGATAATAGTCACCTCATCCATCTGAAATGGGTATCCTCCAAGCTTCAACAAGGCTGTAATAAGCTTACAGTAGAGGAGTGAGTGGGGTTTCTTCTCTGTTTTCACCTTCTCGTGAATATCCTTCATCCCCTCAAAAATTAACTTGGTAGCATCCAAGTAGTGATTCATATGGAATGAGTAGAGTGCATCCACAATGGGAGACCTCCTCTCCTGCTCATGGCCAGAGCAATAGATATTTTTCCTCAGCACCCCATCCATAAATCTGAGGTTGGGGTGCATATCTTTCTTCCTGATGGACACCCCTGATGTAGTGATCCCTCTAGTCAGCTCCTTTGCAATTTTTGGGATGGTGGCTGTCAAAGGGGGACCTAAGCCACACTCAGGGCTATACTTGGCTGGTATCCCAAATATTTCAGCTATGGCTGCCTGATTGAACAACATCTCAAACTTGTCTATTAACACCAGCAATGCTGGGTTCCCATCATCCCCAGTCTTCACTCTAATATTCTAATAAAATAACTGCACTAGTCTAGGAAAGACTAGCTACATTAGGGGCCTCAATAGGGGCAGCAGAGTGGCTTTGGCAAGGTACTCAATGGAGGCTACTGTCTCTGGTAGTTCCTCAAAGAACACCCTATCAAAAATGGTTTCAGCCTCCAGTTTAATTGCTGTCACAAATTCAGAGGGGACCCTGAGGTATTCATTATCTTCTTCATCTTCAGGGTCAACCTCAGGGATCTCATGGGCCACAACCTTGTTCTTTTTCTAATTTTTCAGGGCTTTTTGCAGGTGGATGCTCTCTGGCCCTCTTCTTAGGAGTAGATTTCTTTTTGGCTTGGGCACCAGAGGCCACAACCTTGCCCTTCTTCATTGGGGCTGCCCTCTTCTCAGTTGGTTGCTCCACTTGGGGCTCAATAGTGGGTGCAGGTACCTCAGAGGTCTCCATTGTGGAGGCCTCTACAATCCTCACTGATTTACGAGTTGCCTCGAGGGTGCCAGTGTGTGGTAGGTATAGAATGGCAGCCAATGTGTCTAGGAACTTTGAACTTTTGGTCATGGCTACTCAATCCTTTAGAATTAGGGCTTTAAACTCCTAGCAAGTGTAATGCACTCTTCAAACATAAAATAGAACCTAAATTCCTCTCTACTAATCACAAAATTAGTGTCCAATCAAACTAACAGAGAGGGAGTAAGAAATCTTACCAAATTGAAGCTAGGGTTCCACTCCAATCGATGCACAATGGTTCAAATATCCCAAAACCGAGTTCAAAGTGACCAGGAAGTGATGGGGAGGAAAATGGTAGGAGGAAACTGTTTGAGGTTGAGTGGGGTAGGTTGTAGAGAAGAAAGAAGAAATAGGGAGCTTAATTTTTTGTGCAATGGAAGTTAGGGCAAAGAGATAGAATGGAGGAAATGGAAAAATCACAGGGTTTATAAAGCAGATCTCGAGCCTCACGCGACTGTTGCCAGGTACTCGCGAGGTAGATTTCTCGCGCACTTAACATCCAACCTCGTGAGGAGTGCTATTGTGAAGAAGAACAGAGCCTCACGAGGACAGATTTAGAGACTTGATGTGCCTCACAAGATCACTTCGCGGAGCTCAAGTTGGGCTAAAGCGTGTGAATTAGTTTTGCATCTCTTGCGTAGCTTAGCTGTAAACTTCGCGAGGAACATATATTGAGAGTATCCAGGCCTCGCGAGGTAATTAGCAGTTTAGGCTTCAAAGTGTTTGCTCGTGAGGCTCTCACGAGCAACAAAACTTCCCTCAGAACAGCAACAAAAATTCCCTTAGAACTCTGCGAGAAAACCCATTTATAGCTCATGAGTGTGTAATTCCTGCCATTTAGCCTTGCGAGAAAACAAAACCCACTTTTTCTCTCTGCTTGCACTCTGGTCTTTGCATGCACACTAGCATGCACCTATCCATTGTGCATCAACATTGGCTCCTTCAAATAGAATCCATTTCATCATGCTAATTGTACGCCCATTACCAACATCTATTCATCAAAATTTAGCATGCTAAAAAAAATGTTCAATTATATCAAATTCATGACATTGGTAATGACAGCTCCTTAATTATAAAGCAGCAACAACACATGCACCTCAACATCAGGTTCATGCACCTTAAATTTAGATGACCAATATGCACATACCAACTTCAACACACAACTCAAAACAGAATAAAACAAACAAGCAAATCATCACAATAAAAATACTGCATGACAGATTTGAAGCTAAACAAAACAAAACACACATTCAACACTTATGGTACACATTTTACAAAGCTGTGAATTACTGAGCAATGTTAATGTAGGTGAATGGTCTGAGGAGGCTCCACTAAATTTTCTACACAAATTTTTAGCCTTTGCCCAGTCACTTTCATGATTCTCCCAGACATGGGATCCAAGATCTCCATAGCACCAGATGGGGAGGCATGGATGACAGTGTAAGGTCCATCCCATATGGATTTTAACTTTTCTGGAAAAAACTTTAATTTAGAGTTGAAAAACCAAACCTTAGTACCAGCATTAAAGTCCTTCCTCATTAATTTCTTGTCAAAGAGTGCCTTTGATCTCTCCTCATAAATACTAGCATTTGCATAGGCTTCTAGTCTCAGCTCATCCAGCTCTGACATTTACAATTTCCTGTGAAAACCAGTAGTAGTTAGATCAAAATTCAGTGTTTTGATAGCCCAATATGCTCTGTGCTCTAACTCTACTGGTAGGTGACAGACCTTGCCATAAATCAGCCTAAATGGGGACATACTAATAGGGGTCTTATAGGCTGTCCTATAAGCCCACAAAACATCATTCAGCTTTTGTGCCCAATCCTTTCTATCTATCCTCACAGTCTTCTCCAAGATATGCTTAATCTCCCTATTAGAAATTTTAACTTACCCACTGGTCTGTGGGTGGTAGGGAGTTGCAATTATGTGTATAACAGAATACCTTTTAAGCAGATTCTCAAAAGGCCTGTTACAAAAATGACTCCCCCCATCACTAATGATAGCTCTGGGGGTTCCAAATCTTGAGAAGATATTATCCTTCAAAAATTTAAGGACAACTGTATGGTCATTGGTCCTTGTGGCAATGGCTTCCACCCATTCGGACACATAGTCCACTGCCACAAGTATGAAACTGAATCCCATAGAAGGAGGAAAGGGGCCCATAAAATCAATGCCCCAGATGTCAAAAAGTTCTATCACAAGGATGGGCTGAATGACATTGAATCTTTCTTGGAAATGCCTCCCAACCTTTGACATCTCTCACAGGATTTGCAATGTCTGTGTGCATCTCTGAACAAAGAAGGCCAATAAAAACTATATTGCAGCACTTTTACTGCAGTCTTTTTACCACTAAAGTGACCTCCACAGGCTTGCTCATGGCACATAGAAAGAATACTGTGGAACTCACTTTCAGGCACACATCTCCTAACAACCTGGTCTACACAATGTTTGAAAAGGTATGGATCCTCCTACAGAAAATGTTTGACCTTAGAGAAAAATAGGTCTTTGTCCATCTTGGACCAGTGAGGGAGAATCCTACCAATAGCAAGAAAATTGACAATGTGTGCAAACCAGGGCACACTAGACTGCATAGTAAATAACTGCTCATCAGGGAACAACGCATTAACAGGTGTTGCTGCACATTCTTCCAAAATAATTTTAGAGAGGTGGTCAGCCACCACATTCTCAACTCCCTTTTTATCTTTGATCTCAAGATCAAACTCCTGTAACAGGAGGATCCATTTGATCAACCTTGATTTGGCATTCTTCTTAGCCAATAGGTATTTGAGGGCTGAGTGGATCAGTAAAAACAACAATTTTAGACCCCAGCAAGTAGGGTCTAAACTTGTTCACAACAAACACCACAGCAAGCAGCTCCTTCTCAATGGTGGTGTAATTGAGCTGAGCTTCAGCTAGTATTTTGCTAGCATAATAAATCACTGCAGGCAGCTTATCTTTTCTCTGTCCTAAGACAGCACCTATGGCCAAGTCTGATGCATCACATATCAGTTCAAAGGGGAGTGAGTAATTTGGGGCCTGGATTACAGGAGCAGTGGTAAGACACTTTTTTAAGACCTTAAAGGCCTCAAGGCACTCAATAGAAAATTCAAATGGCACATCCTGACACAGCAGGTGGCACAATGGCTTTGCAATTTTGCTGAAGTCCTTAATGAACCTCCTGTAAAATCCAGTATGGCCTAAAAATGATCTGATTTGCTTGACAGTCCTGGGTGGGGGTAGGTGTGAAATCAAGTCCACTTTAGCCTTGTCAACCTCTATTCTTTTGTGAGAGACCACATGGCCTAATACAATTCCTTGTGTCATCATAAAGTGACTCTTTTCCCAATTTAGGACTAAATTGGTCTCCTCACAACTTTGTAAAACCAGGTCAAGGTGACTCAAGCATTGGCTAAAGCTATCCCCATAAACTGAGAAATCATTCATGAAGATTTTCAGGAACTTATTAATCATATAAAAAAAATTGCATACATGCACCTCTGAAATTTGGCTGGGGCATTGCACAATCCAAAAGACATCCTCTGTAAGCAAAGGTGTCAAAGGGACATGTGAAAGTAGTTTTTTCTTGATCTTGAGGATACACAGGGATTTGGTTATACCCTGAGTATCCATTAAGAAAGCAGTAAAATGCCTTCCCAGTCAACATATCTAGAATTTGGTCAATGAAGGAGAGAGGGAAATGGTCTTTCCTGGTTTTGGAGTTGATTTTTCTGTAATCAATGCAAACTCTCCAGCTAGTAGTATCTCTGGCTGGCATCAACTCCCCAGAATCAGAAGCAACAACTGTTATGCCTAACATTTTAGGTACCACTTAGATGGGTGACACCCACTATGAATCTGAAATGGGGTAAATCACCCCTGCATCCAATAGTTTTACTATCTCCTTGAGGACCAGCTCTTGCATGTGAGGATTAAGTTTCCTCTGCATCTCTCTTGAGGGTTTTGCACCCTCTTCCAAGTGAATTTTGTGCATGCAAATTGAGGCATTAATGCCTCCAAGATCAGCTATTGTCCACCCCATTGCCTTTGTATGCTTCTTGAGAACACTCAATAATTCCTCCTGCTCACTAGTGAAAGAGGAGGAGATAATCACTGAAAGCTTGTTGTTTTGCCTCAAGAAGGTATATTTTAATGTGTCTGGGAGCTGTTTCAGCTCCAGCTTAGGGGGACTTTCAATGGAAGGCAACAAAGGTGCCTTAGTGGTTTGAGGAAGGGGCAACAATATAGGTTTCCAGCTGGAATGCTACACTAGGCCCACATAAGACTCTATTTTGGTGCTATCTTCTGTCATGAGAATTTGGGCCTCCTTCTCAACTCAACTCTAAATATCTTCCAGATCCTCAGTCACATTATCCCAATCCAGCAGATTGGATAATTCTTCTTCTACAAGGCCATCCAGTATACATCAATTGCACAATAGTCCTGAATGTCCATCTGAGGATGCCTTGCAGCATTATGCACATTTAATTGGGCCTTCATGTTCCCAAAGGTCACCTCCATCACTCCTGACCTGCATTGAATGCAAGCATTTACAGTATCAAAGAATGGTCTACCAAGGATGACATGAATTCGGTTTTTACTTGTGCAAGGGTCCATTTCCAAAATAAGGAAATCAACAGGATAGTAGAACTTATCCACCCCTACCAAAACATCCTCCACCACACCCACAGGTCTCCTCCCAGACCTATCAGCCAGTTGGAGCACAACTGATATGCATTTCAGCTCCCCCAAACCTAGCTCCTCATACACAGAATATGAGAGCAGGTTCACACTGGCCCCTAAGTTCAAGAGGGCTTGACCAATGGTATGGTTTCCAATTATGCAGGAGATAGTAGGTACCCCTGGATCCTGTAATTTCTCAAGTGTGGCAATGGACAAAACTGACTCAACATGCTCAACAATAAAAACCTTTTTGGACAACTGCACCCTTACTTTTCTTTTCTTTGTGCAAAGGTCCTTCAAGAATTTAGCATAGGTAGAGACCTATTTTATAACATCAAGGGCAAATTGATCTTAACCTGCTTGAAGGTCTCTATCATTTCCTCTATCTGAGCATTCCCCTTATCAAAAGGAGATCGATCAGCTCATACATGAGGAAATGGTAGCTGTGGGACTATTAGTGCCACAGCTCCATGCATAACAACATCATGGTCAAATTTTTCTTTTTTTCTTTTTTCTTCATTTATTGTTTGCTGTTGGGGCTCAACATCGGCCCCTTTATTTTGCCCTTACTGATCCACAGTAGGGGATGACTTCTTTGATTCTTCCCCACTCACATTTCTTTTATGTTCACTCTCCATGACCTCCTCAGTTGCCCTGCCCACTAAATTATCAACCACCCTGCCACTCCTCAGGGTAGTGATTGCATTAGCCTCCTCATGGGTAGAGGATGCTTCTCTAATCATGAACTGCCCTTTTGAATTGGCCAAGGGTTGACTAGGCAATTTTCCCTCCTCTCTACTATTCAAAGCATTACAGATTTGACCCAACCGATCCTCTATTTTTTTAATGCTTTGCCCATGAGAGTTCACAGTTTGGACCAAGTTCTCCAAATTATGCATAGATGCTAGCATTTTCTCTTTAAAGGAAGAGGATCTGGGCTATTGTGGGGGCAAGACCAACTGATTGGGCTGTGGGGCAGGTAATTGAAAATTCTGTCTTTGTGGATAACCTTGGTTAAATTGGTGCTGAGGTCTGTATGGAGCTGCCAACTGCTGCTGCTGGGATTGAGGATATGTATCTTGTCTCCAACTCAAATTTGGATGGTTTCTCCATGTGTACCCAGCAGGTTGCTGCCCATATGCTTGAGCAGCATTGGCATGCTCCATAACTAAATCGGGGAATTGGTTGGCTGATGGGCAATCTTGGAGTAAATGTGTGGGAGATTGGCATATCAGACAGGCCTCTTCCACTTGTGCAATCATCCGAGGCTGCATCACATTTATTAATTTGTCAAACTTTAAACTCAGATTGTCCACCTTCCTTTTCAAATCACTTTACACCTTAACTTCATACATTCTACCTCTAGGGGTGGACTCTTTCACCAATTTAGTAGGGACTGTCAATACGAGACAGTGACTCCTGCTGCATGGAATTTTCCCTTATGATGTCAAATAACTCTCAAGCCTCATTAGTTATCTTGTAGATGTAACTACCACCACACGAGGCATCCACCATTTCCCTACTCTTGGGATTAATTCCTTGGTAAAAGACTTGCATCAGTTTCCACTATGGAATTTGATGGTGGGGGCATTGTTTTAACATCTCTTGAAATCTCTCCCATACCTCATAAAAATCTTCAGTTGAGGACTAAGTAAATGACAAAAATATTTGTTCTCATCTGGTTGGTTTTATTCATGGGAAAAAATTTAGCCAGAAATTGACTTTGGAGGTCACTCCATGTCTGAATGCTATTGGCTGGGAGCTTAGAGAGCCAGGTACTAGCTTTGTCCTTTAGGGAAAAAAAGAAAAAGCCTCAGTTTGGTTGCTTCAGGTCCCAAGCCAGCAATATTGAAAGTGGTGCAAAGTGCCAAAAATTGGTCAATGCGCTTGTAAGGATCTTCCTTACTAAGCCCATGGAGAGATGATAGCATGTTAATAGTGGAGGACTTGATTTCATAGTTTCCTTCAACTGAAGGGAATTGTATGCAAAAGGGAGATGTGTAATCCCCAGATGCATTGTATTCCTTCAGGGTTCTTTGCCTCTCAGCCATGATAGTTGGCTCAGTTTCAACAGTAGGGCCTTGTGTGGTGTTTCTTGGTCTAAGGACCCTTTCAACCTTAGGATTTGGAAGTTCCAACTCAGGGTTAAGGGACCTTCTTCTAAGCATACACATACAAACTCAGAAGGTAAAGAAAACTCTCACAGTACACAAAAAATTTTCAAACCAAATTAACAGCTAAACAGATTTATAACTAAACTAATGACAGAGAATTCAACATTAACGGACTAAGTTTTAGGGTAAAATAAGTGCAAACAGAGCTAGCTAAACTGCAGCTGTAGCTCTAGCTTTTCCCTATTGCTGTTGTCCAATTCTGTAAAATTCTATAAAAATTAGTAGTACTTTTTATTCTATTTAAGGCACAGATACAAAGAATTTTCTAGGCTAAAATATAGTACAACTCAGGTCTACTAAAAAGATCAATATCTCCGATAGCGGTGCCAAAAACTTATTGATTTGTGTACCAGGTATTTATTTAAAGTTATATGAGATGGTACAAATCAGAATACAAAGGTGGAGTGAAATAGCTATGAAAAGAGCAACCTAAAGTACACACAGCCTGCAAGATACATGGCTATTATTGTAAGTTTTAAGTAAGAATTTGTCCCATAAAGATAATAATCTAGAACCCAAAATGGGCTATAATAGTAGGCCTACAGATCTGGCTACAGATCTGACAATCCTAAAGAAAGGGAGTTGGATGTCACAACTACACTAAATTAACACAAAAAGAAGAGAAATAAAGTGCAGTCCTATCCTAAAGAAATGGTTATGAAGAAGGTGGTGATGGTGTGTATTAAAATAAAGATAAAAGGATGAGAAGTAGGCAATTAAGCTAAAGTTAATTCAGTTATGTAACTCAGATTTAGGATTGTCTCTACAGCAAATCCCTCAGATGGCTATAAGCACATTTGCAAGGAAGAAGTATCCAACTCAACCCATGCCATTTATACTGCTCTTAAGGCTATAACCTATCCACTTAAATGGTCATAGACTATCCAATAGAGTTTGTCAAATCCCATTGATCAAATCAGAAAACTAACCTAATCCAAAGGAGTGGACTGATCTTAAGGCTATAACCTATCCATTTAAATGGTCACAGACTATCTAATAGATTTCCTCCAACTAATGAATTAAATCAGACCATGAATATCATTGTAGACACTATGTTTGCAAGGCTACAAGCACATGCATCCATAGGAGATAACAGACTTTGAAAACCAGGTGGAAACCACAAGGTATCTCAGGCTGAATGAGGACTTAGATTCAGTTGGCCATTGCTACGAAAGGCTTGCATTGACTCAACTCACAAGTCTGTAATCACTACAGAGAAATCAGATCTAACATCTGATATTGGTCAAGTAAAATAGAGGGGAGCATGGCTCTGCACAATCTCTCACTAGGCTACAAGCTCAAGTGCAGAGAAAAAGGATCCATCTCAGATCTGTTATCAAGACCTGCCATAGGGCTATAGTCTGTCCACTCAAATGGTCACAGGCTATCCATAGAGGCTACCTTACCCATAAATGATGAGATAGAACATGTAAACTACTGCTACCATCATGGTCCCAAGGCTACAAGCTCAAGCTTCCATGGGCCTTTGAATCATCTCAAATCCTAAATGCATGCTATATCCTGAACAAAACTACGGGCAAATAGGAAAATAACAGACTGAATGAATATTTTAAATATAAATTCTATTAATAAAAATTACCTACAATGCAATTTCTCAAGGCAGCAGCCTTATGCACAATAGCTCTTCACAAAATCCTAATGTTCACATGACCCATTACAAAACTAACCAAAACTACACCTAATTGATTACAGAGGGTTTAGCCAGCAAGTGCTGGGCTAAGAGAGAAGAAAATTAAGAAAAAGAAATGATCAAACCCTAATCCTAGTCTGCTCGAGCTCACCACCGACAGAGGTTGAAGGAGAGATATCAATTCTAAGTTACAACTGTAGCTTATATACTCACTCCCTAATGCCTTGGCTCAGAGAATAGTAAACCCTAATTTTTCTAGCAGATATGGCACTGTTATAACCCTTGGATGCCTTAGGATGTGTGCCCCGAGATTAGGGCCTCGGGATGTGTGCCCTAGACATGGGGAAATCTCCAAAAGGTCCCTATAGTTAAGACTGAAAAGTGGGGAGCCCGAGCTTTGTGAGGCTACCTTCTGCATATTAAATCTTTTGTGTGGTTTGCAGAGTCCTCACAGGGTAAAATTTTGGCTTGGGAGGCCCCTGGTTCACGTGGTAGATCTTCAAATGGTCACGCGGCTACTTTGCACTGCAATACTATTGCGAGGATGAGTTGCACTGCTTGGCTTGCTCGCGCAGTAGGGCTTCAGAAGTTCCTCGCAAGGGTGTCACGAGGATGCCTTTAACTCTCTCTCGGTTTCTTTTCACATGATTACGCAGCTCGCTCGATACTGGGTTGAACTTCTAGGCACGCGAGAGCTACGCGAGATAGTTTCTAGGCATCTGTCTCCTCCAGAGCCAAGCAAAAACTTTGCGAGGTTGCTACTGCTGTTTATGCAAATTGGTCTTGTGATGTAGTGTGCGCGGGCGCGCGGCTACTTTAAAACTTGATCCTCGCGAGAGCTTCACGAGCTGTATTTCTAAAGGCTTAGTGCGTGACTACTTTGCGAGTTCCTTTGCCATTGATTTCAACTGAATTTTGTGATTGTTGTGCGAGTTCCCTTGTGCTGCATGTCTTAGCTGCACGAGGAAGCTTTGCTAGTGAATTTAACAGCGCGAGGCATCACCTCAACTGTGCGAGATAAGTCATTTGTTCCTCTGCTATTATGCACATGCTTCTGTTGTAGCTTCCTCCACTCTCATCTATACTTCTTTTATCTGTTAGACTTCCTTGGTCCATCATGACATGCAAAATAGTCACCATGGTGTTCCATCAATCTCTGGCTCAGTTGTCATCCTTAGCTTGAATTCTCTCTTTTCTTGGTACTAAAGGCATGAACTTTGTGTTAAGCTGCACAAGTTATTACTAATCTACAAAACAAGCTAAACAAGAGTTATTAGTCAGCTTCAAAGTCCAGCAAAGGCTAGGTTAAGAGGTGAAAAGTGGTACTTTTCAGAGAATAACAATAGCCCAAAGTTTCCCTCTTTTCTTTTTGACTTGGCCTTTTTGACTGATTTTTTTTTTCTTGCTTTCCCAAGGGCGGGTCCATCAACATACATTGAATTTTATTTTCTTGAAAGATCTTTGTACATCTATGGACCTACTTTCCAATCCTCCCTTACATGGAGGGCTTGGGACCAATTTACCCCTCTTTTGGCTTGGGGCCCAATTTTCTCAAACATTTACATGGGAGCTTAGATGAGAGTGAGCTTGTAGAACTTGAGTGGCTCGGGCTATCATGTCTTCCCCTCTTTCTTGAGGTTCCTCTACGGTGGGACCTACTTCACACGGAAACTTCATTTTGGAATGCAAATGCTCATGTGTTCCATTTTGGGAAGCGGGAGCTAACTCCTACTCTTGAGGAGCTATCCAACTTATCCGGTTTGAAGCTTCATAGAGGCCTCGCAAGAGTCATGCTGAAGTCAGGCTACTCTAAATCCATTCACTTGAACCTTAGTTTGAAGAAATTCGAGTACGAAAAAAGTTTCGTTGGGGGGGCCCACAAGGTGTTTGATCAAATTCCTCAAAAAACTTTTCGGTGATGAAAGTCTTCGAAAATTGCCAGTTAGGAATATCTTCAATGTGAAAGCCTTCACTCTCAGTCTCATTTTGGTGGTCCTTTTCTTTATTGGGGGAGAGAGCTTCTCTCTGGCTCTTTGTGACGTTTTGATCGAGTTGGTAGAGGGTCGAATAGTGATGCACCTGGTCCTTGCCGAACTATACCGGTGTCTCGATGCATTTGCTCTGGGTAAGGTGGAGAGCCTCAGGGGATGTCCTTAACTACTTCATATCTGGTTAGGTGAGCATCTCGCTATCATGGGACCAATGCCACGCTTTTACATTGCCCGAGGTGAGGCCGCTCGATGGTTTTGGATAGGTGTCACTTGCTTCGGTCGGGCGATTTGTCAACTTTAAAGCTTTGGTTGACTGACGTTGGGCTGATATGGAGGCTTCCTTGGCTGGACCGGACCTCCCCAATAGTTCATTCCAGGGATCATGAGGGCATCACCCTCCTAGGATTGACTGGCAACACCTTCTATTTCTCATTTCGGGTGTTACATCAGTTCAACTGCTCTCAGCAGGTGCCTTGTGAGGAAAAACCCTCTCTATGTGACTTGATCTTTTCTAGGGGATCCTCTGGGGACATAGAACAGATTGCTGCTCTTTGGGAGACACGTCAGTCGACGCTGATGTGTGATATAGAGCAGGGAGATTCGGTTCAATCTTTCCCTGAGTACGAGGCTTGGCTATTAGCTGAGCAGCCTGCTACTGATCGTCTAGTGAGTATTGACATAGGAGGTCCCTGGCTGAAGAAAGAAACGGCGCATCGAGCTCGTATTCAGCTGTTGGTTGATGAGAAGAGGGTCCTGCAAGAGCTTTTAGCACACAAAAAGTTTAGAGCAGAGGTAGCAAAGAGCGAGGTCCTTCGTCTACAAGGATCTTTGAGTGTCGCTCATGGGGCTGCTGATGCATCTCGGAAGAGGTACATGAGCTTGCATGGATGTTGGTTGACTATGAGGAATGTCTAGGAGGATGGTTTTCTCGCTAAGATTGGATCCTTGAAGCGCGAACTAGGCCGTCGATTCCTTCCTGTACATATAACTTTTTTTGCACAGATCAGATACACAGAAAAGGGGCGTAAGAACCCCTTTATAGATACACACTTTTTGGTATACATATTTTCTTTATGTTTTTATTTTTTTTCTGCTTTTATAAAAAAAGGAGGAAAGAAAGCTAGACATCACACCGACTATTTTTAGGGATGTGGTGTAAGCGGTGCCTTTGTAAAAAGAAAGGGAAATCTATTATATTTACACAAACTTTTTGTTCTTTTTATTTTGTGTGTTTTTTTGGGTGTGGTGCCTTAATCACTGGGTGAGATCTCGGGTCCTCTTTTGAGCATGGTCGAACTGCCCCCCTTTTAGTAGTCGGATCTTGGGTGAGTTTCGACAGCTTTACCAAGACTGGAACGTCCATCCCTTTAGATTGAGTCAAACCTCTCTCCTTACCTTGAGTCATACGTTTGACAAAGCAGTTTCACAAAGATAATTTTGATCCGGCTGGGCCCGATTTGAACTAACATGAGTGGCCCAGTCGGAAAAAGGGGAAAAGGGAGAGCAACCAAAAGGGCTCCTCGAACGTCAATCTTATCAATCATTTCAAACCTTTCTTGTTCAATTTTTTCTTTTTAATCCTTTTTTACTCACAACGCCCGAGGTGGGTTTTTGTCGTGCCCATTTTTGTCCTCTTTTTACCCGTGGCGCCCTTTCGGGTTTTCACCACGTCCATGGGTTTAGCTTTCTTACCCCAAGCGCCCTTTTGAGTTTTCACCTGGTCCGCAAAAACTTACTGTTTTTACCGGTAGCGCCCTTTCGGGTTTTCACCACGTCTATCTTGCTTTGAGCTTGTATTTTTTTATTTTCTTTTCTTTTTTATATTATTTTTTCAAAAGCTACGACATAGACATTGATTCCATCATACCCCGTTGGATGGGGCTCTGGTGTCGTCTCACAAATTGGCTCGCGTTGACTTAACAGATGTTATGACTGCTTGTGAACCTAAAAAGAGGGTTTTCTTCAGGGTGTAGCTTGGCCATTGGTTAGGTTAGGTTTTGAAGGTATGCTAGGCTAAAAAGGGTTTCCTTGATATGGCTTCAATGTTTCACAACATGCTTTCTTCCTTGGGAGACTTTACTGTACACGCCTCATGATTCTTCTATATTTTTTTTCTTTTTCCTTTATCTCATTTCAGGCAATCTCTTTTTGAGGTTTTGCTTTTTTGATTTTTTTTTGGATTTTGATGGTAACTTTACTTCCCCTTTTTTCGTATATGTGCACATTTTTTTTTTGGGAAGGGGTTTATTGAATGAAAGGCCCAGGCTCAAATGGGATAGCAAAAGATATCATCATTTTTAGGGATACTTTTTTGCTACTGTGCTTAGAATGATGGCCTCTTTTGGGTGGTTCTTAAGCAGTCACGTATCTATTTCACCAATACTTACCTTATTGCGATAGACTAAGCATAGAACCGTCAGACGTATCTAGCATTGACAGGCTCAGGAAGGTGATCTCTGTCCATGGTGGCGAGGCAGATGGTGTATCCCGACAGCACTTCTCGGACAACGTAAGGTTCCTCCCAGTTTGGCTTGAATTTCCCTCTCGAATTGGTGTGGAGGGATGGGAAGATCTTCTTCAGCACAGTGTCTCCTACTTTAAATCTTTACCGTGGACACATTTATTATGAGCGCGTGCGATTCGCCCCTAGTAAACTTGACCATGACACAAGGCTAGGAGTCTCTTCTCGTCTAATAAGTTCAATTGTTCAAAGCGGGATCTCTCTCTCTCTCTCTTTGCTTTGGATAAGCCTGATTCCATGAGGATTCTGAGAGAGGGTACTTCAACCTCTACTGGTAGGACGACCTTGATTCCATACACAAGGGAGAATGGTGTTGCCCCTGTAGCGGTACAGATCTACATTTTGTAGGCCCACAAAGCAAATGATAGTATTTCGCTCCAATTTCGATAAGTGACAACCATCTTCTCTAAGATGCGGACTACTGTCTTGTTCGCAACTTCTACGGTTCTATTAGCTTGAGGCTGATAAGGGGACGAGTGATGGTGCTTGATCTTGTATTGCTCGCAGAAGGCTCGAATGCACTTATTCGTAAAGTTTGTGTCATTCTCCGTGATGATATCCTTGGGTACTCCAAATCGGCACATAATATTATTCTTGAGAAACTTCTCAATGTGACTGGTCGTGATGTTGACATATGACGCTGCTTCTACCCACTTGGTAAAGTATTCAATGGTGACGAGGATGAACCGATGCCTATTTGATACTTATGGATTAATCATTCCGACGACGTCAAGGCCCCAGGTAGCAAATTGCCAAGGAGTGGTCATGCAGTGTAGATCAATGGCAGGAGCATGTATCAAACTGGAGTGTTCCTGACACTTGTAGCCTTTCTAAACATGTTTACAGCAATCCGATTCTATAGTGGTTCAAAAGTATCCCTGCAGTAGAATTTTCTTGGCGAGCATGTGATCGCTGACGTGGGCACCGCATACTCCCTCGTGGCTCTTCTTCATAATATTGATCGCTTCACTTTTTGTAAGGTACTAGAGTAAGATGTTATTGTAGGATCGCTTGTAAAGGCATTCCCCACAAACGACGTAGCCTGCCGCCAAACGTTGAATGGTCCATCGGCCTATCTTGGACATACCCTCAGGGAAAGTTATTGTCTCGAGGAAATTCTTGATATTTCTGAGAACCAAGGTGGCTCATCATCAGGCTTTATAGGTTCCTCAACTTAGAGGCAGAAGGCCGGCTCGTTCCTTTGCTCGATCATGATCGGCTTCATCTCGACACCATACGAGATTTCTATCATTGATGCTAACGTGGCTAATGCGTTGGCAAAGCGATTTCTTATCCGAGGGACATATGAGAATGTCACGTCTTGGAAGCATGCTATCAGATCCTAGAGGTGCTCATGGTAAGGGATCAGTTTCTCATCTTTCATCTTCCAGTCACCGTTCGTCTGGCGTATGATCAACTGCGAATCACCAAACACTCGAATGTGAGTTACATTTAGATCGAGAGCCGCCTGCAAACTAGCAGCATAAGCTTCATACTCAGCCCTGTTGTTAGTACAAGGGAAGTTGAACTTGATAGAGATGGGTACATGGGATCCTTTCGGTGAAATCAAAATGGTGCCAACTCCCTGACATTCGACATTTGCTGGCCCGTCAAAGTGAAATACCCAAGATTTCTCTGCTTCTTCTGTATCATCTTTTGTCATGAACAGGATGTCCTCATTGAGGAACTCAGCTCTCAAAGGTTCATAATCTGGTAAAGGATTGTCAGCAAGATGATCGGCAAGTGCCTGTCCCTTAAGCGACTTCTGAGTGACGTAGGTGATGTCAAACTCAGACAATAAAAGCTGCCATCATGCGGTTCATCCAGTAAGAGTTGGCTTCTCTAAAAGGTACTTCAACGGGTCCATTCAGGCCAAAAGTAGAATGACTTGGGATAGCAAGTAATGGCGGAGCCTCTGAGGAGCTTATATAAGAGCCAGGAATCCTTTCTCTAGATGAGAATAACACGTCTCATAATTAGTAAATTTCTTGCTCAGATAGTAGATGGCCTGCTCTCTTCTTCCCGTCTTGTCATGTTGTCCTAAGACACATCCCATCAAGACTTCCATCATGGAGAGATACATTGTAATAGCCCGAAAAATCACGCCAAACTGTGACCTCGGGATCCGTGCCTGATTGGTCATAGGTTTGACCAAATAGAAGTCCAATAGTTAGCATGGGGTGTGATGAATGGACGAGATGTGATGGGTTGTGTGGCTATGTGGTGTGTGTTGAAAATCTAAAGTCACATACACCTATCGAGGTGCATGTGCTCAACACACAAGCTAATGGGGAGATAAAAGGGTTTAATAACCCTAAAATCAATAGCTTGGTTGTTGAGAGAGAAGTAAAGAAGAGAGAGAGGAGTAAAGAGAGTGATAAAGCAAGGAGTCATTGTGGGTGATTGGAAGGAGGATTCAAGTATTAAAGAGGCCGATTCTGCGCAAGGAATCCGTTCAAGCCAAAGCTGGAACCCTAGCCTTCCAACCACTTGATTTGAAATCAATTTGAGATTTATTAAAGGTAAATTTTTGTGAATAAAATGCATAGATTGTAGAGGTTAATTGTAGTTGAAAAATGGTTTAGATTGTAGGATGATGGTTTAGAAAAAAATAGAGGAAAAAGAGTGGAAAAAGGTTGGGAAGAACAACTCGAAAGGGGCTGAATCTGGCAATTTTGATTAATCGAAATTGGGTTTCGATTAATCGAAATTGGCCAGGAAATTGAAAAGTCAGAGGACCCCGATATCGATTAATCGAATTGAATTTCGATTAATCAACTTTAGATTTCGATTAATCGAATTGGAAATCGATTGATCGACTGGGAGCCTACAGTGAACTCCAGTGGAGGAAAGAAAATAGATTGGAGAAATCGAGTAATCGAAATGGGAATTCGATTAATCGATTTAGAAATTCGATTAATCGATTTGGGATCGATTAATCAATTTTGGAAATTCGATTACTCGAATTGAGAATCGACAGATAGAGTGGAGAATTTCGATTAATCGAATTGGGTTTCGATTAATCGAATGGGAATCTCGATTAATCGATTTGAGAATCGATTAATCGATATTGATTTTCGATTAATTGATTTTGGAAATCGATTAATCGAATCAGATTCGATTAATCGATTTTGGAGTTCGATTAATCGACTGTGCTAAATTTTATTGACTTTTGAGTTTGACTTTAAGCTTCATGGAGGGTCTTGGACCTCCTTTATTGCATCCTTAGTGATGTGTTTCACCTGTTATGTGGTACCATAGGTGGTACGTATGAGCTAGTGCACAAGGAGCCACGTGGGACCTTGATGCATTGATCAAACAAGGACTTGAGGTAGGGAACACCTTGAACATGTACTTTATTTTACAAGAGCATGTATGTAGTGATATAGAATTCAAATTCAAATGTTTATTGCTTAAGAATTGTGAAAAGTGTGTGTGAGTGACACCCATAAGAGTAAGTATAATGAGCCATCCCCAGGGGATGAAGAAGTAAAGAGATAAGAGCATCAGGTGTGATGCAAGTAAATGGATACATCCCAGGGATGTATCCAAGATTGAATTATGTTTGATAGGGCCTAACCGATATAAGATAGCACACTTACACGATGAATAACTATATGTAAGGCACCGATATTTTTGTTATTTGAGGATTGATAGGGTACCCCACCGACGTGGTGGGATATCCACGACTGACACGGCAGGATATCCGTGACCGATACGGCGGCGAAACCATAAGCCAGTGCGGAGGCTTATCCGTACACAGTAAGCACACCCCAGGGGTGTTGATTTGAGACAAGTGAAACCCCGCCACCAATCCCCAGGGGAAAGGGGCTTGGGTACTATATTGTATTCCCAGGAAATACGTTAAAAGTGTCTATATAGATGACGATGATGGGTATCTCATCAGGGCTCGATGCTATATTGCTCGGGGATTACTTAAGTTGAAAGTTTAAGTTTTGCTTTAGGCCTTTTCAGCATTATTCATGAGTAAATAAAAGACACGAGTAAACTACCAGTAAAATGTAATACTTTTTAACTGTTTCATCAGTAATTGCATAGACACATCATGCATGGCATATCATGGAATATATGTGAGTAATAATTTATATGTTCAACTGTGTTTTGTTCCCTATTGAGCTAGGATGTAGCTCACCCTATAGACTATACGTCGCAGGTCCACTACTAGCAGCTGCCGAGGCTTCAGGAGACGCTGACCCCGGTGTGTCGGACCTTGCGGCCGGCGGAGAGTTGGAGCCACCTCCCGAGGACTTCTTCTAGAGGACTCACAGCCGCTTTGAGGGCTTTTTGATAGAGATTTGTACGGCTTGGTATGTCAAGCCTTGTTTTGGTTAAACCATGTATATATTGAGTTTAGGATTATTCTTTTGGGGTGAACCATCCGTGATGATTGCTATCATCGATGGTTCGGATCGATTCTCCATTCATGCAGAGGCATGAGGGTAGAACTGTCTTTTGGAGAATTGCTTTAATATAGATTTAAATTCTGCAGTTTCGTTTATTATTTCATTTTATGCTTGATATGCCAATGTTCCGTGCTTAGCTAAGGGGCACGGTCAAGATGATCGTGCTGATGGCATGGGTTTCGGGGTGCCAAAATTTGGGCTGTCACAGTTGGTATCAGAGCCATTTTCTTTTAGCAATTCTGACAATCGTCCTTTTGGTCAGAACATAGGGGCTTCTGCTAACGAAACTTTAGTTTCAAATGCAGCCGCAAATGTCATCTAGAGGAAGAGGCCGACCAAGGGGAGGCCAGCAGAGGAGTCAACGTAGTGGAGATGATTACATCTCTCCTACTAATAGAGTGCCCTTAAGAGGTACTGAGGCCCCAGGGCAGTAGTAGTAGACAGCATGATGAAGAGGATCGAGATTGGCAGGATCAAGATCTAAGAGAACAAGAGAGAGTGAGAGAAAGACAAGAAGATAGAGAGGAGCGACAAAGGATGATGCACACTATGGAGACTATGGCAGCTGCCATGGCACAACAAGCCGCATCCTTTGCAGCTCACGCGCCAAGAGAACAACAGCCACCTACACCACCTGTAGGACCTGCGCTGCCTATGCCCTCATCTTTTACAGAGTTTAGGAGGATGAGACCTCCTTCATTTTCTCGGGCAAAGTGCATACAATGGCACAGAACTGGCTTATGGAGATGGAGAAAGACTTTAGCGTGTTGACATGCACGGAAGATGAGAGTGTGAGATGGGCAGCTTATATGTTGGATGGGGAGGCTGGGCCTTGGTGGAAGTTCGTGATACGGACTCGGGCTCAGGAGACCCCAGAGTTGCCTTGGACTTGGGAGGAGTTTGTTGAGGAGTTCAACAAACAATATTTTCCGGAAGTGGTGAGGAACCAACGTGAGATACAATTCCTACAGTTAGTTCAAGGGAGGATGACAGTGAGAGAGTATGGGGTGGAGTTTCTACGACTTGCCCGTTTTGCTCCGGATTACGTCGCTACCGAAGTGATGAAATCCAAGAGGCTTCAGCAAGGTTTGAAGCCTAAGGTTATGGAAGGCGTAGCTCCATTTCAATTGAGGACCTATGAAGAGGTCAGGAGTAAAGCACTAGTGGTTGAAGAGGAGAATACAAATAGATATCGACAGAGAGAGCAGCAGAGAGGAGGAAATGAATAAGGAAGATCGGGGCACTACGAACAGGTGAACAAAAAGCCGAGGTTCATGGCCCAAAATCAGAGACCACAGTTTCAGGGAGGTTTCGGAAGGCCGGCGCAACAACAACACCAACAGAGGTTTCCATTACTTGCGTCGGGGAGACCTTTACGCTATGAGAGCCCTGCCATGTTCATCGGCGCCACTATCACATTGTGGTTCTTGTACTGCTTTCTTCCGCTACCGAGAGACTTGTGCCAAGTGTGGCAAGCCTCATAGAATGCTGGATTGCGATCGGGAACTGGGGGTTGTTTTCGATGTGGCAAGGTGGGCCACCTGATCAAGGATTGCCCCAAGATGGATAAAAGAAAGATGGGACCCATTCAAGCAAGGAAGCCGATCGTTGGGAGAGCCTATGCGATCCGCTCAGAAGCGAGGAACGTGCATCTTTGTCATCAAGGTGAGATTTTTTTTAAATTAAAGAAAATCCTGTTTCATTAAAATTTTAGATAGAGAAGGTGCATGCATTACGACTGGTATAGGTTCCTTTTCGCAATACTAAATCTATATGTCAATTATGTGTGCATTCTGTTGTGCCAACTATTGTATGTATGTATACTATAGGTACTTTAACTATTTATGAAAAAGGATGCTTTGTTGGATATGACGCTAGAGTGTTGATAGACCCAGGGTCTACCCACTCATTTGTCACTCCACGTTTCGCCAAGAAGATGAAGATTGTTCCAGAGGCGTTGGATTTCGTCCTATCTGTGTCTATTCCGACTGGAGAGTTAGTAGACACAGAGTTAGCTTGCAAATCCATCATTGTAGCAGTTCGAGACTTAGAGGTGCATGAATTGGAAGCAAAGTTGATACTGTTAGACATGCAGGGGTTTGATGTGATCCTTGGCATGGATTGGTCAACATTATGCAACATTATGCAACCGTCGATTGCAAGGACAAGGTAGTCATTTTCAGACCCAACACAAGACGATCATTTCGGTTTCAAGGAGTGAGGTCGTCATCTGTGCCACTGATCTCAGCAGTAAGGGCCGAAAAGATGATCAGAAAGGGTTGCAGTGGATACTTGGCTTTCTTAAAGGAGGACAAGGAAGAAAAGAATGTCATTTCTGAGATAGCAGTTGTGCGAGACTTCGCCGACGTGTTTCCAGAGGAATTGCCTGGATTACCTCCAGAAAGGGAAGTAGAATTCGCCATTGACTTAGCACCAGGAACGGAGCCTATTTCGAAAGCACCTTATAGAATGGCTCCTGCTGAGTTAAAGGAGTTGAAGGAACAACTACAAGAGCTTATGGACAAAGGGTTTGTTAGACCGAGCGTGTCTCCATGGGGAGCACCGGTCTTGTTTGTCAAGAAGAAGGATGGGTCAATGCGACTATGCATTGACTATCGACAATTGAACAAACTCACTGTGAAGAATCGTTACCCTTTGCCTAGAATTGACGATCTATTCGACCAACTGCAAGGAGCAAGGTATTTTTCCAAGATCGACCTGAGATCTGGGTACCATCAGTTGCGAGTCAAGGCAGAGGACATTCAGAAGATAGCTTTTCGGACACGGTATGGACACTATGAATTCCTTGTGATGCCGTTTGGATTGACGAATGCTCCGGCGTCGTTTATGGATCTGATGAACCGAGTGTTTAAACCACACTTGGACTCCTGCGTCGTAGTATTTGTTGATGATATACTGATATACTCCAAATCCAAGACGAAGCACGAAGAACATTTGAGGATTGCTCTATAGACGCTACGTGAACACCAATTGTACGCCAAACTCAGCAAGTGTGAGTTTTGGTTGGAAGAGGTTAGCTTTTTGGGACATGTTGTCTCAAAACATGGTGTCACTGTAGATCCAGCGAAGATAGAAGCAGTGGTTAAATGGGAGCAACCAAAGACAGTGACCGATGTCCGAAGTTTTCTAGGCTTAGCAGGCTATTATCGACGTTTCGTCGAGGGGTTTTCAAAGATATCGGGACCTCTCACAAAGCTAACACGAAAAGATTCAAGGTTTGAGTGGAGTGAGGCATGCGAGAAGAGTTTTCAAGAACTCAAAACGAGACTCACTTCGCCCAAAGATGTTAGCAATTCCTTCACAAAGGAGGTTACGCCGTGCGATACAACGTCATACAATGGCCTTGGTTGTGTACTCAACCAACACAAGAAGGTGATAGCTTACGGATCAAGACAGTTGAAAGAACACGAGAAAAATTACCCGACTCATGACTTGGAACTAGCAGTAGTCATTTTTGCGCTGAAGATTTGGAGACATTACTTGTATGGTGAGACTTTTGATATTTTCACCGATCATAAGAGCCTCCGATATCTCTTTACACAGAAAGAGCTCAACATGAGACATGCACGTGGATGGAATTCCTCAAGGATTATGATTGCTCCATACAATACCACCCAGGCAAGGCGAATGTAGTAGCCGACGCATTGAGTCGGAAAGGTTCAGCTCAGTTAGCTTGTTTGATTTTGGGTATGCACCGATGGAAATTATTGGAAGACCTGGCATTCTACGATGCAAACATTGAGTCAAAAGCCACCGGATCCTTTTTGGCTAACATATCAGTAAAGCCAGTGATATTTGAGCATATCCACGATCTACAGATGAAAGATCCGGCATTAACAAAGATTCATCAAGACATGAGTGAAGGCATCAGGTCGGACTTCTCGGTTAAAGAAGATGGTTCTTTATTGTTTAAGGGCCGTCTATGCATTCCGGAAAATGCCGATCTAAGACGAACGATTCTTGATGAGGCCCATAAGTCAAATTATGCTATACACCCTGGTAGCACCAAAATGTACCAAGATTTGAAAAAGAACTACTGGTGGAGAGGACTGAAGCAAGACGTGGCCGAGTACGTGTCACAGTGTTTGACTTGTCAGCAAGTGAAGGTTGATCATAGACATCCTGCTAGACTATTGCAACCTTTACCAATCCCAGAATGGAAATGGGAATCAATCTCGATGGATTTCATTGTTGGATTGCCCCGTACTGCCAAGAGACACAATGCCATTTGGGTCGTCGTAGACCGATTGACCAAATCGACGCACTTTTTGCCGTACAATACTACATATACAGCAGGAAGACTGGCAGACTTATACATGAAGGAGATTGTAAGATTACATGGGATTCCAAGTAGCATAGTTTCAGATCGTGATCCACTATATACATCCAAGTTTTGGAAGAAATTTCAAGAAGGAATGGGAACACGACTAGACTTTAGTTCAGCTTTCCATCCTCAAACTGATGGGCAGACAGAGCGAGTGAATCAAGTGATAGACAGAGCGTGCATGCTAGATATGCAAGGATACTTGCAGTATCTACCGTTGCTCGAATTCGCATACAACAACAGTTTCCAAACGAGCATTGGCATGGCACCGTATGAAGCTCTGTATGGACGACGATGCAAATCACCCCTCAATTGGGAGGAAACAGGTGAGAAATTTGTGTTAGGGCCAAAACTACTTGAAGACAATGCTCAATAATCGTGGAAAGGCTGAAGTCAAGACAGTAGTAGATGAAAAAGTTACGCCGACATGAAGCGGACTAGTGTCGACTATAAGGTGGGCGAGCACGTGTTTGTGAAAGTGTCACCTATGAAAGGTGTAATGAGATTTGGCAAGAGAGGGAAGTTAAGCCCACGTTATGTTGGACCATTTGAAATTTTGGGACGTGTAGGTGAAGTTGCGTATCGCATTGGTTTACCACCACTGTTTGATAGGGTGCATAACGTTTTCCACATATCGATGCTCAGGAAGTACGTGAATGATCCGTCTCATGTATTAGGAAAGCAACCTATGGAGATGTGTGAGGACATGAGCACGATAGAGGAACCTGTGGAAATCTTGGATCGAAAGGAACAAGTATCACAAGACTAAAGTGATTCCCTTAGTTCTTATTCGGTGGAACAATCATCCAAAAGAAAAGGCTACTTGGGAACGAGAGGCTGATGTGAAAGAACAATATCCAGCCTTGTTTCCAACGACGTGAGAATTCAATATAAACCACAAACATGTTTGTGGAATCTCCACGATACTTGTAATTCAATGGAAATTTTCATCAAATATGATTTAAGGAACAGATTTTGTATGTGCATGACAGAGTGAAGGTGTTTTTATGGAAATATGAGCCACTTGATGTCATAAACTGTTAAAAATAATCAAAGAACCAAAGAGCTTGAAAGTCTGAAGAAATTGGGCAAAACCGATTAATCGAATTTCAAATCGATTAATCAATTTGGAATTTCGATTAATCGATTTTGTTCGATTAGTCGACTGGCAGGTGCCAGTGACTAGAAAATTGAATAAGAGTTAGAATATACATGGAAGGCAATTTCGATTGATCGAGTGATAATTTCGATTAATCGATTTGGGATCGATTAACTGATTTTGGAAATTCGATTAATCGAATTGAGTATTCGATTAATCGAACTGCATGTTCGATTAATCGAACAAACTGGGAATGTTAGAAGAAATTGGGAAGAAATTAATGAAATTTTGATTAATCGAAGCAGTTTCGATTAATCGAATTGAGATTTCGATTAATCGAACTGGAATCTCGATTAATCGATTTACTTAAGGGACTTGGAAGAAATTGAAGTCAAGAGACGATTTCGATTAATCGAAGTAAAATTTTGATTAATCGATTTGGAATTTCGATTAATCGAATCATTGTTCGATTAATCGAATAACTTAAAGAATCTTGAAATTTTTGGAAGTTCTGCATGATTTCGATTAATCGAAGTGAATTTCGATTAATCGATTTTGAAATTTCGATTAATCGAAATGGATTTCGATTAATCGATTGGCTCGCGCCAGTGAGCTCTAAAACTTAAATTTTTAAAAGGATACGATTTCGATTAATTGATTTTGACTTTCGATTGATCGATTTTGGAAATCGATTAATCGATTTTGCGTGGCTTAACCTAGTTTTGAATCTCGATTAATCGATTCTGGATTTCGATTAATCGAGCCGGGGCCTATATATATATGAAACTAGGGATTTCACTCCCCAATCGAAATCATTTGCGCTTTTCGGATTTTGGGCGCTTCTTCTTCTCCTTCTTCTCCAACCATCTGACGCCCTAGGGTTGCACATTCGTTGGTGTTTCGGATCGGATTCACGTGCTAGCACATCCAAAAACCCACGGTAAACCCTAATTTCGTACTTTTCGTCCAATTTGAGCTAGCTAAACCCTAGATTTTTGCCATTTTCTAAAAATGCCGCCCAAAACCCTGTTGTCTTCGAAGAAGGCAACCTCTAAGTTGCCAGTTAGGCGTAAGAACACTGCACCACCACCACCTACCCCATCGCCGGTGAGGACTCCGTCACCGTCGACATCGGAGACCACCTCCGGTTCGACGAGCGCGTCTACGCGCGAGTCTTCCCGCGAGTCCACACCAATGCCCCCACCACCCACTAACGTGGTGCAACCAAACGAGTGGTGGGTGGCCAAGACCTTCGTGGTCGAATACATTATCGACCCAACCCTATTCACAAATCCCGATTTATCGGGCGAGACCCAATGGGCTTGAAACTACCTCAACAACGCCGGTCTCGGCAACCTTCTCAAACCAATCCGGGGTTCTTACTACCCTAGATTGGTGAGATTATTTTACCAAGGGCTTGTGGACGGCCCGACCGATGATGTGATCAAGACCACCATTGAGGGTCGCGACTACACGATCACACGTCGTCATATACACGAGGTGCTCGAGTGCTACCTCGATTTCACCCCTGAGACCACCCTATTCCCACCCTTCGAGGAGGACCCTCGATTTGAGGAGATCATGACCTGTATGACCAACGGGAAAAAGGGGTCGGGATCCTCCATCAAGAGGGTTGACCTTCCCCACTACATGTGGATGCTTGATTCGATAATCAAGTGTAACCTATACCCGATGCGCCACGATACGGAGCGCGTAGACAAAGTGCAACAGGCACTTTATGCGGCCTTCTGTGGCCGATGGTTTGATGCTACCATGGTCATCCTAGAAGGGATGAGGTACATCAAGGGAAAATTGATGAAGGGCAACATGAGGCCCAAGGAGAAGATGCCATATGCTCGGCTCATCTCGAGCATGTTGGAGTGCTACTCCGACGATCCCTCCTACATCATCTCGCCTCACGAGGTGAGGGCTACGGATCGCGTGAAGACATTTTCGAAGTCTTCATGGACCCGTAGCTATAACCTGCTTAAGCGGACCCTACCGGCTCCGGGTCCCGCTCCAGCTCCAGCAGCAGCAGCAGTCGCACCGCCACCACCCCCACCACCACAGCAGGACCCACCCGTGGGTGGGGCACACCCGGCAGAGCCATCAGTGGAGAGGGCTACCTCTCACACAGCAGCCTCACCGACACCGCCAGCCCACTCCGCGCCCGCTACACCCACCTCATCCTACCGCCGGCGCGCCGCTTCATCAGGGCCGACCATAGAGGAGGTGTTGGCCCGTATGGAGGCCAACAACGAAAGGATGAACCGGAGGATGGACTTCCTTCTCTTCCACACCCTCCGCCACATCTACCCGACCGACTACCGCCGCTACCTCGCCCAGGAGGAGGAGTGGACAGCCGGACGCACAGCCTTCCACAGAGGACCCGTCTTCCATCCTACCACAGCCACTACAGACGCGGCTCCTTCCACATCTACCTCCGCTCCGCCGACCGAGACGCCGCAGCCACAGCCGACTACCCAGCCAGCACAGTCGCCACCACCACAGTCACAGCCAGCTCCAGCAGACCCAGCGGCCCCCGTAGTACCATCAGCACACATGGAGCAGCCTACTCCAGTACCCGACCAGCCTGGCGAGGGGACTGCCTGAGTCTTGTATTTATCGAGTTTTTCTTGTATAGCTGTAGATTATTTTGTACGCCAACTCATGTGGACCTTGTAAACTTTTTAGATATTAATAGAAATTAAAAAAATTTTGATTACATTGTTTCAATTCCTTAAGTTTACTTCTATGCTTGTGTTATGAACACTTAAATGATTCTAAGTCAACTGGACCACCTCACCTGCGAGAGAGAGACCCAAACCGACGAACCTTGGGTTATTTTCGAGGACGAAAATTCCCAAGGTGGGGAGGATGTAATAGCCCGAAAAATCATGCCAAACTGTGACCTCGAGTCCGTGCCCGATCGGTCATAGGTTTGACCAAATAGAAGTCCAATAGTTAGCATGGGGTGTGATGAATGGACGAGATGTGATGGGTTGTGTGGCTATGTGCTGTGTGTTGAAAATCTAAACTCACATACACCTATCGAGGTGCATGTGCTCAACACACAAGCTAAGGGGGAGATAAAAGGGTTTAATAACCCTAAAATCAATAGCTTGGTTGTTGAGAGAGAAGTAAAGAAGAGAGAGAGAGGAGTAAAGAGAGTGATAAAGCAAGGAGTCATTGTGGGTGATTGGAAGGGGGATTCAAGTATTAAAGAGGCCGATTCTGCGTAAGGAATCCGTTCAAGCCAAAGCTGGAACCCTAGCCTTCCAACCACTTGATTTGAAATCAATTTGAGATTTATTAAAGGTAAATTTTTGTGAATAAAATGCATAGATTGTAGAGGTTAATTGTAGTTGAAAAATGGTTTAGATTGTAGGATGATGGTTTAGAAAAAAATAGAGGAAAAAGAGTGGAAAAAAGTTGGGAAGAATAACTCGAAAGGGGCTGAATCTGGCAATTTCGATTAATCGAAATTGGGTTTCGATTAATCAAAATTGGCCAGGAAGTTGAAAAGTCAGAGGACCCGGATCTCGATTAATCGAATTGAATTTCGATTAATCGACTTTAGATTTCGATTAATCGAATTGGAAATCGATTGATCGACTGGGAGCCTACAGTGAACTCCAGTGGAGGAAAGAAAATAGATTGGAGAAATCGAGTAATCGAAATGGGAATTCGATTAATCGATTTAGAAATTCGATTAATCGATTTGGGATCGATTAATCAATTTTGGAAATTCGATTACTCGAATTGAGAATCGACAAATAGAGTGGAGAATTTCGATTAATCGAATTGGGTTTCGATTAATCGAATGGGAATCTCGATTAATCGATTTGAGAATCGATTAATCGATATTGATTTTCGATTAATCGATTTTGGAAATCGATTAATCGAATCAGATTCGATTAATCGATTTTGGAGTTCGATTAATCGACTGTGCTAAATTTTATTGACTTTTGAGTTTGACTTTAAGCTTCATGGAGGGTCTTGGACCTCCTTTATTGCATCCTTAGTGATGTGTTTCACCTGTTATGTGGTACCATAGGTGGTACGTATGAGCTAGTGCACAAGGAGCCACGTGGGACCTTGATGCATTGATCAAACAAGGACTTGAGGTAGGGAACACCTTAAACATGTACTTTATTTTACAAGAGCATGTATGTAGTGATATAGAATTCAAATTCAAATGTTTATTGCTTAAGAATTATGAAAAGTGTGTGTGAGTGACACCCATAAGAGTAAGTATAATGAGCCATCCCCAGGGGATGAAGAAGTAAAGAGATAAGAGCATCAGGTGTGATGCAAGTAAATGGATACATCCCAGGGATGTATCCAAGATTGAATCGTGTTTGATAGGGCCTAACCGATATAAGATAGCACACTTACACGGTGAATAACTATATGTAAGGCACCGATATTTTTATTATTTGAGGTTTGATAGGGTACATGGATATCCACGATCGACACGGCGGATATCCGATCGACACGCGGCTAAAACCGCAAGCCGCAAGTGAGGCTTATCCAGTACAGTAAGCACACCCTGTGGGTGTTGATTTGAGACAAGTGAAACCCCGCCACCAATCCCCAGGGGAAAGGGGCTTGGGTACTATATTGTATTCCCAGGGAATACGTTAAAAGTGTCTATATAGATGACGATGATGGGTATCTCATCGGGGCTCGATGCTATATTGCTCGGGGATTACTTAAGTTGAAAGTTTAAGTTTTGCTTTAGGCCTTTTCAGCATTATTCATGAGTAAATAAAAGACACGAGTAAACTACCAGTAAAATGTAATACTTTTTAACTGTTTCATCAGTAATTGCATAGACACATCATGCATGGCATATCATGGAATATATGTGAGTAATAATTTATATGCCCAACTGTGTTTTGTTCCCTATTGAGCTAGGATGTAGCTCACCCTATAGACTATACGTCGTAGGTCCACTACTAGCAGCTGCCGAGGCTTCAGAAGACGCTGACCCCGGTGAGTTGGACCTTGCGGCCGGCGAAGAGTTGGAGCCACCTCCTGAGGACTTCTTCTAGAGGACTCCGTGTGCCGCTTTGAGGGCTTTTTGATAGAGATTTGTACGGCTTGGTATGTCAAGCCTTGTTTTGGTTAAACCATGTATATATTGAGTTTAGGATTATTCTTTTGGGGCGAACCATCCGTGATGATTGCTATCATCGATGGTTCGGATCGGTTCTCCATTCATGCAGAGGCATGAGGGTAGAACTGTCTTTTGGAGAATTGCTTTAATATAGATTTAAATTCCGCAGTTTCGTTTATTATTTCATTTTATGCTTGATATGCCAATGTTCCGTGCTTAGCTAAGGGGCACGGTCAAGATGATCGTGCTGATGGCACGGGTTTCGGGGTGCTGAAATCCGGGCTGTCACATACATCAAGAGTGGTCTCCTTGGCTCGGGTGGTACTAACACAGGTGGGTTAAGAAGGTAGCTTTTGATTTTATCGAATGCTGCCTGACAATCATCATTCCATTCAAAGAGGGAGTTCTTCCTTAGTAGCTTGAAGATCGGCGTGCAGATTGGAGTTAGCTGTGCAATGAATCGACTGATATATTATATTCTGCCTAAAAACCCTCTAACTTCTTTCTCAGTAGATGGTGGCGGCATTTTGGTGATCACTTTAACTTTGACTGGGTCGACCTCGATCCCTCTCCTGCTGACGATGAATCCCAATAGTTTTCCAGACATAGCACCAGATGCGCACTTATATGGATTCAGACGTAATCTGTACTTTCTCAACATCTCAAATAGCTTTTGAAGGTTTACCAAGTGATCGCTTTGCTTCGGTGACTTGGCTATCATATCATTGACATACACTTCAATTTCTCGGCGCATCATGTCATGAAACAGTGCGGTTATAGCTCTCTGGTATGTTGCACCGACATTCTTTAACCCAAACGGCATGAATCTATAGCAAAAGGTTCCCCAAGGAGTGATGAATGTAGTCTTCTCTCGATCTGCCTCTACCATCTTAATCTGATTGTATCCTGAGAATCCATCCATAAAAGAAAGCATCCCATGCTTAACAGTGTTATCGACCAAGATATCAATGTGCACAATGGGAAATCCTCCTTCGGGCTTGCCCTGTTCAAATTATGAAAATCGATACACATGCGAACCTTTCCATCTTTCTTCGGCACCGGTACAATATTGGCTAGCCACTGCGGGTATTTGGATACCATGGGAAACCTTGCATCATACTGCTTGATGACCTCATCTTTATCTTTCATTATCCACTCGAGTCAGAGACGTCTCAGCTTCTGCTTAACCAGCTTCATATCAAGGTAGAGAGGCAACTCATGCTCGACCAAATTAATGTCCAGACCAGGCATGTCCTCGTACGACCAGGCAAAAATGTCTTGGTATGACCGAAGAAAGTCGATCATGTTTTTTCTTTTTTCAGGAGATAGCGATGTTCCGATCTTGGTAATTAGGGGAATCTCCTCAGTCCCCAGATTAACGTCCTCAATTTCTTCGACAATGGGGGTAGGGCCATGCTCAAATTCGACAAATCGATCGAGGAGCTCATGGGGGAGATCCTCCAAAGGAGTATCCTCGTCCAGACTCGTAACACCTACCTCTTCTTGTATTTCTACAGGAAATGGGTCGATTTTATGTGGGACGGGTATTTTGATTAAGGCATCTTTTTGTGAGATTTTATTTGGAATTTTAAATGATAATATTTTTAGACTTTATATTTTTTAAATATTTTTAAGATTTTTATTTTCTTCGGAGACGGACCCTTAGTAGTACGAGTCTGTGTATATACAAGGTATTGCCTGCCAAGGGCTTATCTCAGTTTTTATAGGTTGTTTTTTTGGGAAATAGGTGCCAAATGTTAGGTCACTCCCCGCTTCCAGGGTTTGGGCCAAAGATACCCAGTTGCATACCTGAGAGGTCGCTCCTTTACCTGTTTGGATGGAGGGTGTTGACTGATGCGGCTCTTCAAAGTCAACCTCCATCATGTTGATCCCCATTTCATCTGAGATGATATCCTCAAACGTTAAAACGGTTTTGTGGTGATTCACCACGGGGGGAGCTTGTTCAGGTTCGAACCGTCATTCCTCAAAGAGGGATAACGCGGCTAAGTCTATCTCCACGCTGGGAAGGGTGATGTAGGGATTGGTGGGGTGAGCTGGGACTGTGGGCTTATGTGGGGTTAATCGGGTTACCCCATTCTGGTCAATCTTTACAACCCTGACACTCACGAATGAATCTCTGATATGAGGCCTGGGACGGGGTTTCTCCTCTGTGTATCCCCTTAGCTCTCGCAGCTGCCATCGCACGGGCTTTCTCCTTAGCCTCCCGCATTTCTTCTTCTGTGGGTTTATAACCTAACCCAAACTTGACTTTTTGTCCCCCTTTTGCTATGACGGGCTCTTTTCTGCCTTGCAATCTGAGCCCCAGCCCTCTTCCTTTTTTATAGCCCCACTTTTGGAGCATGGCCACTGCTGCTACCACTCCACCTCCGGTTCTTAGAATGATGCCCTCGAGGGGCTCTGGGAGTACTGTTGATACCTCGTACTTGAAACTGTGGAGGTCGACATCCTCAGCTGTGTGTGACACGTACAACACATTAGGCCTTTCAACGGTGTTGGTAGCCTTTTCTTTCTCACTGTGCCCTTCACCAATGATGGTGATGATCTTATGCCCGAACACAAACTTGAGCTTTTGGTGCAACGTGGAGGGGATTGCTCTAACTTCATGTAGCCACGGGTGCCCCAACAATAGATTAAACGAGGATTTAATGTCCATTACCTGAAATAATATGGAGAAGGTCGTTGGCCCAATCAATAGCTCAAGGTCAACTTCTCCCATTATCTCTCTCCTAGTATTGTCAAAACCTTGGGCTCTGGTTCTTATGGGTCTCAACATGCATGGATCTACCCCGATCTTTGTGGCGACTCTCAGTGGGCATATATTCAATGCTGACCCATTATCGATTAAAACCAAGGGGATTACCATATTTTCAGACTCAACAGTTATATTCAAAGTTTTTGAGTGACTACGTCCTTCCTTAGGTAAATCGGCATCAGAAAATGAAATGGCATTTGGAGCCATCACTTGACCAATTATCTGCCCGACTTCATCGAGGCTAACTTGAAGTGAGACATGTGCATTTTTTAACGCCCCCATTAATGCTTGAAAATGGTATGGGGACGTCATTAATAAATCCCATACAGTAATATGGGCAAGCATTCTTCTCAGCTGAGTCTCCAGTATATGTTCTCGACTCATTATCTTGAAAGGGTTCACTGCGCTATCTTTCTTCCCCTCTGGTTGGATTTGTGCGGCTGCTGGTGCTTTTGATTGCTTCAAGATCTTCTTGGATCTCGTGATGAAGTCCACTGCCCCTTCTCTGTTACTATCAGCATTGACATTTGTTTATTCATAACTTAGCGGGATGTGATGAGGATTATAGGTTGGTCTCGAAATCTAAAAGGGCATGGCTGCTAGTGTCGGTGGCACTTGTACTACGGGCTTAGGGGGTGTGGGTAATACTTGATTTACCTCCGTGATAGCTGGTTGGGTGGTAAAATTGGGCCAGATGGGGGTGGTGAAGCTTGTGAGTGATGGCGTCGGAGGAAAAGGGGTAGGGGTAGGCTATTGGTAGCTGATGGGTGTCGACGGGGGATTGGGGATAGGCTATTGGTAGCTGATGGGTGTTGGCGGAGGATTGGGGGTATGATGGGCTACTAGGTAATTGACAGGGGTGGTGGTGTATGGTGGATATGTATTTATGTGCACATAATTGACGGGTGTGGGTGATGGAAAATAAGCCCTAAGATCCAAGGGTTTAATTCAAGGAGTCGGGTTGGGGAAATAATCTGATAAATTCAGGGGTTCAATCACCTCAATATTCCTTTCTTCAACATTTCTCGGCAATAGTGCCACATAGCTCTCTCGATCACTGATATAGTCTAATGGGTCAAATTCAAATTCCTCCTCATATTCCCCAACCATCCCGATGGTGGGTCTAGGACCTGCTCCTCTGGTAGGATGTGCCGGTAATGGCACCTAGTGGATATTTGCATGTTGGTTCACTTGAGAAGGTGCCAATGGAATGATTTTCCCTGCATCGATTAAATCTTGGATCGCATGCTTCAATGGGAATCAGCAATTAGTTGGGTGACCTGTGCCCTGATGAAAAGTGCAGTGGGTATTAGGGTCATAATTCTTTGGGATTGAGTGAGGAGGAGGTTGCAGTTGACGAATAGTGACTAATCTCTTTTCTATTAGTAAAGGTAAAAGTACACTTAATGATTGCCCCAGGGGTGTAAACATTCGATCATAGCAGGCTCTCCTCTACTCCAGAGTCATCTGCATTCCTTGATCGTTCCCTACTCTTTGCATCTACTCAGTTCTTACTGGTGCTGGTGGGGCTACCTGAATTGGAATGGGGTTATATTATTTTTGAGCTTGGTGTTGGCAATATTCTGGACATCGGCCCCTGTTCTCTTCTCATTCCTTTATTCCGAAAACCTTCTAACTCCACTGGCTCCACTTGGTACATTTTTATTCAGGCGACCCACCCTAATTGCATCTTCACAAAGATTGGCATTCCTCACCAGATCAGCAAAGCTGGACTGTTGCTGGTATACTAAAAAGTCTGAGATCACTGGTAGAGTATTCTTGGAGATCATTTTGATCTGTTCATCATCAGGTATCCTGTTTCTAACTTGAGCTGCTAGTGCTCTCCATTGCCCCAAATAATCGCTGAAGGTCTCATTCAGGTTTTGCCTCAGATGGGCCAAGATTGACTTACGTGGCTCGATGTCTATATTACAGACATATTATTCCTGAAACAAGTGCGTTAAGTCTTTCCACGTTTTCATCATAGATGGTTCTAAAGATGTGAACTACCTTAGGGCCGGACCAGTCAAGCATTTATGAAAAACCTTTATTAGCAATCTTTTGTCCCCTCCATATTGGCACATGTCCCCACAGTAGGACTTGAGGTATGCAATAGGATTGTCGGTGCCGTTGTACTTGTCAAAAGCTGGCATTTTAAATTTGGGAGGCAAGGGAACCTCAGCGAACAAACACAAATCTGTGAAGTCTGTGGGGTAGATTTCAGCACCACCCATTTTCATCAACTACGTTTGTATCTTGTCCAACTGTTCTTTCAGCTGCTCTGACTCCTTAGATATAGGGGCCACTTTCTCGATAATTGGTTGGATTTTAATTTATGTTACCAGGGGTGGGAAATGATTGGGAGAGGGTTAAGGCTGGTCAATGCCCTAGCATAGGCTCCATTGTTCCTAATCTCATCCTCTTCATACTGCTGGTCGAAATAGTGTGCAGTAAGGGTGGAATTCTCATGCTGGTGTTGGATGGACTGGGTGAGAATGACATGAGTAGGGGTTGGGTGAGCCCATTGGGGATGAGGGAAAGTTTTTTGGGTGATGGGATGAGTGGAAGTTAGATTTTAGAGTGGGGCCTGATGAGGCCATTGAGCATGGGGGAAGGTTTGAAGCTGACTTTGGGATGTAAGGATATGGGTAAACTGGGGTTGATGTAAGGCATGGGTTTGAGCTGGGTATGATGGTTGTGAATGGGTGAAATTCTGGAGGAATTGTGAAGGGTATGGGTGTGAGGCTCTAAGGTTTTGTTAGGCTTGGTTTTGGGTCATGAAACCTTGGGAGGGTTGGGCCACAAAGCCTTGGTCATTATAAGTTTGGGTCATGGGCCATTGATGGGTTTGGGCCATGGGCCCTTGGTAAGTATGGACCATGGGCCCTTGATGGGTATGGCCTAATGGGCCTTGATGGATCTGGCCCAATGGGCCCTTGGTGGGTCTGGGCCATGAGACCCTAGTGGGTCTGGACCATGGGATGGGTATGGGTTATGGGGCTTTGGGCCATGGTGCCTTGGGACATGTGGGGAATGGGGGTTTGGGCCATGGGGCCATGGGTCATGGGGGAATGAGGCATGGAGGTTTGCTAGGGTATGGGATGGATCCTTAGATGTGTGGGGTGGATGAGAGGGGATGTGTTGGGAGGCCTTCCACCTATTGTAGGTGTGGAACATCTCCTCCATCATGGCCATAGAAGGAGGATCAGATGGAGATGAGCTACTTGATGATTGGAAGGGTGTGGATAAGGTGTGGGAAGAGGAAAAATTAGCCATGGCCCCGGTAAAATTGGGCATGGCCCGGGTAAGAAGTGGAATATGGGATAGATTGGAGAAATGAGGTGGGGCATTGGTGGATGGATTTGGTATGTATGGGGGGATGTATGGGGCATGGAGTGGGAAATAAGGGTAGAAAATTGGCCATGGCTTCTGAAAAGATGGTCATGGCTTGGGTAAATGGAGGGATGTGTGGGGGATTGGATGTGGCATGGATAGATGCGGGTGGATCGGGTTGGGCGGATGAAAAATAGGGCATGTTGGTTAAGGCAGAGGATGGGTTTTGAGTGTGTGTGGAAGGGAGGTGAGATGGGTTGGAGATGGCCATGGATGTAGGCATGGCTTGGGAAAATGGCGGAAAATTGGGGTTTTGGATATTTTGGGGAATGGTGGAAGGGAAAATTGGGGCATCGAACGAGCCGGTTACGGTGAGGTTTGATTGGGCAGGGGGATGGAATTGAAGGCCTCTTCGGTGTGGGAATGGGTTGGAGAATGTGGCGGGGATGAGTCAGGATCGGCGTAAGTCGGCTCCACGGCCCATGACATGTCTCTTATCGGGTTCGGTATGGGTGCCCCGAATGGGGCCCATAAAGTTTTCACCTTCTTCCCCTACAGGAGGACGGAGGGTACGTTGATGCCATTATGCCGGCACCAATCAAGACTCTATTTTTATTTTATTTTGTTAGATTTTTACAAGTGAAAAAATAATGAGGGTTCCGGGGCCTTTTGAATTCCCTTCTCGGGTGGCTCTCGTACCCTAAATAGGTCCCGCGATAAAGGTTTCGAAGCGCTTTGAAAGAATTAAAGGGAAACCCTTCGATCTATTGAAGGCACGAAAACCAATGTAAACAACCCGATCCCCTTAAACGAATTAAGAAGTCATTGTCTTTTGATCGACGAGGGCGTATTGGGTGTCAGAAATTGCAAGGCCTAAATAGAGGTACTAAACACACTGATCGGGGAGTCCGAAGAGTGAAATAGGCCATAGATTCGGACTGAGGCTACTCAGAACCACACTGGCGAAACTAATAGTGGTGCCAGAGCAGAAGGTCCCAGATTAAAGTTAGCGCAACTAATAGTTGTGCCAATGTATTTTTGGGATTTTTTATATTGGCGCAACTATTACTTGTGCCAGACTAAAAGTGCTCTCCAGTTTACTTGACAGCAGCAGGCCTAGTCCGAAATGGGTCTCCAAACTAGTTTTTGGTGGAAGCTGGGCTTCCGAGGACTGACTATTTATGTGATCCGCTCTCTTTCTCACCGAACCTAAGGGTTTAAGGCCGAATTGGGTTCACTACCGCTCACTTTTTCCCGGGTTTTAAGCTTGGAATGAGAAGGTTACCCACCCGATATACCTCAAGTGCAAGCACTTTTCTTTGGTACTAGGTGGGCTGGGACTTTTCCGGATCATCACCACTAGGGGTTGCCGTTGTACTAAGACCCGGGTGGTTGTATGTGTGCTTAAATATCCCAACCCTTTAAAAATCTACCTCGCAAAAATTAATTTAGATCCCTCCTCTTGGTTTAATTTTATTTTTCATTTTTCTAGAAATTTTCTTAAGTTCAAAGACCGGTGGGTAATGATCCCGTGTCGCCTCTACAGGCCGGCGTTCACTGTTGGAATATGATTGAGGAATTAAAAGCGCAAGTAGGTCCGTCAAATGGCTAAGGCACTTTAAATGATGGGAATGTAAAGAAATTAAATGACAATGCACAAGTAGACCCGCCGATCGGCTAAGGTGCTTAAAATGACAAAATCGTAAAGAAAATTAAAGACTATGCGCAAGTAGGCCCGCCGATCGGCTAAGGCTCGTAAATGAGATAAAAGTAGGGGTATGTAAAATGACGTAATCGGAGGGGTGAGTAAAAAAATAGTAAAAAATAAAATAAAAAATAGAAATAAAAGATTAGTAAAATAAAAAATAAATAGGCCAAGTTCAAGGGGAAGTTCTACTAGCTACTCCCCAGCAGAGTCGCCATCTATGTAACCGTGGGATCCGTGACGATCCCGTCACGACGATGCACTCAGTAATAAAAATATAGAGTCGCCACCCGGAGCTTTGGTGTCCCGGGAAACCTAGATTAATTTTATAAGCACCAAAGTGCGACAAATATGACTCTAAATCCGGTCTACGCCAAAGGCTCTTGGGTAGGGGCTTCGGTTATCGATTGGAAGGTATTAGGCACTCAATCAACCCACTTAATGTGGTCTCTACAAATGGCCAGAATAATAATAATGTAAAAGAAATAAAAAAGGATTCCTCTTGCCCGAATGGGTCTTAAATCCTATTTGTACCCTTTCGTTCCTACCGAAAATTTGACAACGTAACGGCACAAATGGGAGGATGGAGGAATAACTGAGAAGGTAGAGGAATAGAGGGGAGAGCCAGAGCTCTTGGGCCCTTGTTGCCCCACTGTGGAGCCTGACGTTGGCTTGCTTCGGTGAGCTTTTGAAGGCTTGTATGATGAGAAATGGGGTTCTAACTCCTATGACTTACTAGCTAAGAGGTAGAGAGGGGAGGCTATGGGATAACGCACCTCTAACCTAGAACTTATGGGTGACAAGCTAAGGTTCAAAGGGACTTTTGAAGTTCTGGAATTTGTATGGAATGGTGCACTAGAGGAGAGAGAGAAGGGATTCCTTAATCTCTTTACTGCAAATTTTTTCAAGCCTTCATAAAAGGAGGGGTGCCTCTCTATTTATAGGAAGAAGAGAGGTTAGGAGGGTGCTTTGAAGCTAATTGGGATTAGCAATTAGGTAATGGGCCAACTAAGCTTTCCTAGGGTTCTTGGAGCCTTGAAAAATGTGAGAAGGTATTCCAATGGTAGATGATAGGGTGGGGCATTAAATCACCTAAGGGGTTGCACATAGGTAGTAAATTGGTGCAATAGAACTAGCAAAACACACTCGAAAGATTAAGGTGGTCAATAAGTCAAACCCCAATCTCAAAATTCAAGGCAAAAATATACAGTTACTGTTCATATGCCTGGCGCAACTAATATACATAGTAAAATAGTGCAAGAACAGTGCTTGGAGGTTGGCTGCCCGCGGGGGGACCCACCTTAATGCTGGCGTAACTATTAGTTACACCAAACCTACTTATAATTGGCACAACTATTAGTTACACCAAACCTACTTATAACTGGCGCAACTATTAGTTGCGCCAAATCCCTAAGGGGGTTTGCATTAAATTACATTTTTGCCCTTCGGATTTGGAATGCGATATCTTTGTGTGCACAGCTCCGATTGGGGTGGTTCTTGGCCCGTTGGAAAGCTGATGACTTCTACTTTTCAATGGTATGAGATTTGATTGTAATAGGAGGTCACAGCTAGTCCCAGTGTATGACTCTTTATCCATTGTTTGGGAAAGCTAGATTTAAGTCCGGGATGGGTTCTAAGGGTCGGGATCGGTTTCTCAGGGTTGGGATCGATTCTTAAGGAATCTAGGGTGATTCCTAAGGGTTTGGAATAGCTCCTAAGGTCTTGGAAGGGTTTCTAAGGGTTTAATACATGCCATCAAAAGCTCAGAGATGCGCCCCTCTCGAAATGTGTTTCGATCGAGCCTTTGGCCAAATTCGGGTGTCTACAGTATCCCCACTTATTCACCTAACGTAAGCCACTTATTGCATTCGTTAGAATGAATTATTGCATATGATATAAAAAGTTTTCGTATGCATTGCAATTATGTATGTATATAAATTAAGTCTTCCAAGTCGAAACTTAAAGGGAAAATAATTTTTGATGCACCATATATGAACTACTATTAAATGTAAATAAATTGTTTAACTTAAAAATAGTCACATTATACCCAACTTTATGCTTCAATATTAAATAATGAATTAGTTAAACAAACTTGGTTAAATATGTTTGTAGAAATAAAAATATTTGGAGCTTGTAAACATATAAAATTTATCATCGAAGATTTTTAGATGATACCTAATGGTGTTTGACACATAGATGTATCAAAGTTTTGACCCAAAGCAAGTCAGCCTGTAGTGATTGGACCAGACCAAGGCTTGATGGCCTTGCCGCGACAAGATATAGGCTGGCCGCGGCAAGCAGCTTGCCGCAGCAAGCATCTTAGGTTGCTGGGACAACCACACAGAATTTAAGTGGGGCCGAAACCCCCATTTTTCTATTTCTCTCCTATTCTGTTGTGGGGTCTCACTATGTGAAAATGGAGGAAAAGCAACATCACCGTTTTAAGAAACACCAGGGCTTTAAGCCATTGTAGATAAAACAATGACCCAAATCAGAAGCAAATTTAAATGCAGCGGCCCTCTAAAATGTAAGTATTGGAACTGAGGGGGTTCGAACCCGTGACCTTAGTTTTTAAAACGCCTTCTTTCTGAACAAAATTTTGTACAGGCATAAAAAATATAAACCAAATTCAGCACGCGAGGGAGCTCGAAAATTCCCTCTTCTTTTGAACACGCGCGGGAGCCCTAAACGTCTTCTTCCTCTTCTTTTGAGGCCAAATCTTAAACCCTAAACCAGCAAACTCACTGTTCTTCATCTTCTTTTTCCCATCAAAATAAAAAATGATTTCTTCCCCGTATAACCCCGTTCGAAGATCGTTTCTAAATTTCCCCTTGAGTCTGGCAATATATCTCCCATGCTAGCTTTCTCATTTCACAATATACCTCTCATTATATTGGTATTTCTCAATTTTTAAGCTTTTGGTTTCAGATCTGCACAAGGCAATAACAAAGGCCCTATTAAGAACTCTGGGAACAAAGGCAAGCACCCATATAACCCTCACTCTCTGTCTCTCTCTCTTTGTACTTCTTATTCACTAGAAAAAAATATGATTTTTGTGGTTTGATTGAGATCTTTTAGGTTTTTGTTGATGCACGATTTTGATAAATTTTTTATTTCAATCTAATGGTTTAGAAAATAATATGTACACATTTAAAGCACCGAAAGAGCTTAAAGATACAAAGCATAATGGATTACTCCAAATCAAATACATATTTCTATAATAATAACAGTATAAATACATATATTAATATCGAAGATGTGGTCCTCCACATCTCTCTCTCTGTAATTCTAATTTTCCTTCATTCATTTGTAAAGATAAAGTCAATATAATATCCAAGGCAACACCTTTTCATTGGCTGTTGGATAACTCCAAGTTGAGGAACGGACCACCCTCTTTGCTTCTGCTACTAATCTAAATACAAGTGGCCACCAGTTTTCTTTCATTCTGGGGACTTAGATTAGAACAGATATTTTTCTTTTTTTGGAAATTTTTTCACAATGGCTATTTGGGATTCTTGTTTACTTTGAAATATACTTAACTAAATATATGTGTATGAGGTTTAAATGGGGACCTTGATTGGTAGACTTTTGGGAAAATCAACAAATGGGTTTGTGAGAGGATGGTCTGGCTCTGCTGATTCCCAACTATAATTCAAGACGAGGTGATGAGCAAAGATTGCAATATCAAGTTTGGCCAGTTTTGACCCCGCACATAGTCGTGGACCACCCCCAAAAGGCATAAAGTTGTTCGTCGTAGTAGTAATGCTCGAAAAACCCATCTGAAAATAATAAAGAAAAATGTATAAAAAAGTAGCCAGTTTTTAAATTCTATGCCTATATGCCTAAACTGGTTTAGGCAAACAAACCGCTCTCACTAACAATCTCTACCTTCCAATCCTTTTGCATAAAAAAAATAAATTTTATTTTTAATAGGTAAGCATGGAATTTGAACACTTGACCATATCACCACTGTGGAAAAGATCCAATTCCTTTACCTTCCAATCAAGAGCCTATAATCAGATTGTTAGGGTCTTGGACTGAGTCATACATGTCTAGTAGGTGGCCTACCACCAAGACAATGCAGAGTTGTGAAGTAGTATACCACACATGTAATTTTGTTGATATAGCCCACATACCCCTCCAACTAATACTCTAATTCAATGTCATAAATGAATGGGTGAAGTTTCCCTTCATTTTTCCTCTCCTTCCCAATAATCTAACTCAAAACCTATTCAAATTCACACATTTTTTGAACAAATTTTTAAAATTAAATTACTATTGAACAGAGGGAGGGATAGGATAACAAGAAAACTTATGAGATTTTGAGCTTTTTGCTGTTTGTGTGTGTGTATTTATGATAGTCTCATTAGTAGTGTTAGTGCTACTAACAGTAACCCTAAATTCATGTGTCCGGGTGTCCACATTTTTTTACGATGCATATGGGTGCCATATCGGACCGCTTGAGTACCAAAAACCAATCAGCCAACTTATATGCGAAAAAGCCACCACCCAATTTCTACGATGGACCTCCTTAGTCCTTACAAGCCACACTATGAAATATGAATTCATGTGGTGCCACTTGGCATACATCTTAGAACAACACAAGTATTCCAAGTAGATAGTCATCATTTGTGCTAAACTCAGTCCAAAAATTACCAAATCAAAGGATTTTATCACAAAAGTATAGCACTTTAAAATGGATAGCTTGCACAATGAACAACTCGATGTTAAAGTGCATGATAGGATGATTCAAAATCTCCTATGAGATCAGATTTTGAGCTCACTTCATATTATAATATAAGCTGCCACTTCGATGGTTTGGATTGCTCAAAACACTCATGCCACATGGTTAATAGTAGGCTTCTAAGGAGGTCCATCTTAGAAGGCTTCTAAGGACCCATTATTCTTCTCCTAATCATAATAGAGCACTATTTTGATGCTACCTTTTTCTCACCACTTTCTAGCTTCCTTGATAACTTAACTTCTGTTATTGAGCTCTGCTAAATTTGATGCCACGCCTTTGATCATAGCATGTGTCTTAATTAAGAAATCTGTCCTAATTCAAATTAAAATCTACTCTATTTATAATTTTCACATCAAATGAAAAAAGTAGTCTCCTGAGTACTATCTAATCACCGGTGGTATGTGTTTGTCCTAACATGGGCTGCACAATGGCTGGATGGGTTTATTTCAAAGGAGAAACAACTCCATGGCAATGAATGAAGTAACTCAGCATATACTTAAGCAAAAAATGAACTAAAATTAGCCAAAATTGAACTAAAATCTAGGGAACTTACCATAAAAAAATTATCTTAGTTATAGAAAAAGAAGGAAGATGGCCTCAAATTCTTATGTTCTGAGGACCTATATTGCCATTTTCATTTCGATCTTCTGGTGAGGATTATAACCTATGTGCGTGAAATCAGAACCTACAAAAGAATCTATATCCTTCTTCTGAGGATTGATCTTCAGAACTTGCATTGCCACACCTCAAACAGAAAAATTATGACTAATGAAGGCTGAGCATAGCAACCGGTTCAAGATTAATTCAAATTTCCCTATTTCCTTTGCTATATGTACAGGGAACTTGCTTGTTCTGCTTGAACACAGTCATCACCATTGCTAACATGGTTTAGCTGCTTGGAGTTGGAGACAATACCATCAGCACGTGGACTGCCATCAATCTACCCTACGTTTCCAATGCTATTTTTACTTGCATGAGTCTTAGCTTTTACAACATCTTCGGTATCTTCTACACTATGAGGATGAGGAGCACCCAGAATGGGCTCCAAGAAGGTAGTCCATATCCTCATCACTTTATCCACCGGTTTCGTGGTTGCGCAAACCTCTTGACATGAATATTTTATAACCTGGTATAGATCATCATGAGTGTACATAACACACAAACCAAGAATAGAGATGGAACAAGTAGATATTGTACCTTTATGATAGCATCCAAGTACACATAATTTGATAAGGTTTTGATTAACAAAAAAGGGTGAGAAGAATGAAAGGTGGACAAAAGCAAAATATTGCACCCTTTCACATTTTTCAAAAGGGATACCACTTATGCAGGGACCACATTTCCTATCTCCATACAAGCACTTTGATAGCATAGCTGATCCATTGTAGGATGGCATAAAAGGCCAACCACATGCCCACATTTAAGTGGCCACATGACTGAAATTCATGAGGATGACAATCTCCTGAATATAGTTCTATATAGGAAGCTAACCTCGATCATTAAATCCATTTAAATTTTGGGGATTTTGACTCCTAATAGAATGGAGTTGCCGGTGATAGAATTTGCTCTATTATATCCTTATTTGCAGTAACTTTAGGACCTAAGTTTTAGGAACTAGAACCTAGGAGATAACAACTATTAAAGTTAGCTTCATTATTTGTTATTACTATTTAGAGTCCATGTGTAGTTTGTAGATAGATGCCTTAATTAGAATCGATTTTTTTTCCTTTATGTTTATTATTGCAGGACAACATTTAATATATAGCATGATTTTTGAGAGATTTCTGTTGAGAAAATTTGGGAAAGTTAGAGTCTTAACTCTGCTCTTGCTGCTAGTGAGTATTGAGTATTTTGATCCTCTATAACTGCTAAACTTGTTCAAACTTGGTGCTGATCTGGAGGACTTTTGAGACCTGATTGCTGTTGTTGTACTCAAGTTTTTTCAGGTTAAATTACCGTGGCTATTGTAGACACCAAAATTTGGCCCAAGGCCCGATCGAAATACCTTTCGAGAGAGGTGCACTTTCGAGCTTTTGATGGCATGCATGGAACCTTTAGGAATCACCTTAGAACCACTAAGAACCCTTCCAAACCCTTAGGAACCACCTTAGATCCCTTAGGAACCCACCCCAAACCTTTAGAAATCAATCCCAACCCTTAGAACCCTTCTTGAACTTAAACCTAATCTTATCAAGCAATGGATGAGGAAGGGTACATAGGGACTAGCTACAGCTTTCTACTATGATCAAACCTTATATCATTGAAAAGTAGAAGTCGTCATCTTTCCAACGGTCAAAGAATCGCCCCAATCGGAGGTATACATCAAAAGATATGGCAAACCGAGCCCGGAGGGCAGAAATTTCATGTGGGCCCCCTAGCGATTTGGTGCAACTAATAGTTACACTAGTTATAATTTAGCCTAGCACAACTATTAGTTGCACCAGGTCAATTCTCCCAGATTTTAAGCCTGGTGCAACTAATAGTTGCGCCAAGGTTAAAGGTGGGGCCCACCCTCGCGAACCAACTTTCAGGCACTGTTTTATTGTACATTTGCCTAGCACAACTATTAGTTGCGCCAGACATATGAACAGTAACTTTCAGATTTTGTCTTGAAAGTCATGATTAGGGTTTGACTTGTTGACCACCTTGATCCTTGGGTTGTGTTTTTCTAGTTCTGTTGCACTCATTCACTACCTATTTGCAACCCTTTAAGTGGCTTAAGGCCTCACCCCATCATTCAACGCTCCAAAAACTCTAGGAATCCTTAGATTTGAGATTACCTAATAGCTAACCCCAATTAGTACTTAAGTGGTCTCCTAATCCACCCTTTTCCTATAAATAGAGACCTCTACCCCTTTATTTAGGGGTTGAGAAATTTGCTTAAAAGAGAAAGAGCTCAAAGTGAGAAGTTCTTCCTCCCTTTTGTGTACCATTTTCACCCAAATTCTAAAATCTCCCAACCTCATTTCAAGCTTGTTCTTGCATCCAAAACCCTTAGCCTAGGTGTGTGTGATCCCCTAGCCTCCCTTCCCTACTTCTTAGCTTCAAGCCTTAGGAGTTAGAACCCCATTTTCCACCATACAAGGCCTTCAAAAGCTCATCAAAGAAAGGCTCTCCTACTGTGCTACAAGGGCCTGAGGGCTCCGGCTCTCCCCTTTCTTCTCCTATCTCTTTCTAGCTCCCTCCATCCTCCCATTTGTGTCGTTACCCCGCCGACTTTTCGGTAGGAATGGAGGGGCATAAATAGGATTCTAACCCCTTTTAGGCAAGAGGAAGCTATTTTTCTTTCTTTTGCTTCATTTTATTTTTGGCCATAAGTAGAGACCGCATTAAGCGGGTTGATCGGGTGCCTAACACCTTCCTGATCGATAACCGAAGCCCCTACCCGAGAGCCTTTGGTGTAGACCGAATTCAGAGTCATGTTTTTAGCACTTCGGTGCTCCTAAAAATGAACTAGGTTTCCCGAAACACCGAAAGCTCCGGGTGGCGACTCTATATCTTTTGCAAGCAAGCACATCACCGCGACGGGATCGTCACAAATCCCACGATTGCACAGCTGTTTTTTGTGCTTGTGGCTGATGACTGAGGTATATTCTGACTTAAATCCCTTGGAGATCATTAGCATTATTGCAGAATTATTTTTGGATTCAGATTTGTGGTGTTGTACTGATTTGATTTTTGGGGCTGAGCTGTAGGAATTATAACATGCAGATAACATTGTTATGCATAGAAAATCTGCAATCTAATTAAGAGACTGTTTCGCTGTGTTGTGAGAAATAGGAGCTTTTATTGACCAACCTTGCTTTTGGGTTGGCCATCTCCATTTGCTTAAATCCTTTGTAACTACTAAATTTGTTCTTGAATTTAGGCAGTAATACCATCATTCATTACAACCATTCAAAGAGGCAAATACCATATAAAGCTTGGGTTCCTCCAAGCTCCAATAGATCATCCACAAGGGGCCATGGGATAGTGTTTAAAAGAAGAAAGAAAATATAGAGAGAGAGAGGGAAATCATTTAGAGGGTTTGTTGAAAAAATGAATGGAGACTAAGAGAGTCTAAGCCATCACATGCCACTAATCCATTTTAGGAGCCATTTCACACCATCAATTTCGTGGGCAATCTGATGCCCTTACATTAAGCCATCTTAAATTTCATTAATTCCCCCACTCATAACTATCCATATATATCACTTGCTCCACACCAATAATATAATACCCTTATTTTTATCACACACCAATAATCAAATACCATTAAATCACCAATAATCTAACCGCTCACACATTTACCATGAAGCACATGTCTAGGTCATTAAAAGTGACGTCCTAACATCCTTGATCTTCCCACTATATGATTTCAAAGGCTCTATATTTAACGGTTGTAGTGGCACCACCAAAATCTGTGTCCCCATTATCACTTAATGGGCTGTTGGTAGTCTTCATAAGGTGTTCTAGCTCTCTCATAAGGAATGAATAGGATGCTTGTTGGAACAGCCTCCACTGATTTTGGTAAGATAGTGGGGCTGACATATTTCTTCGCGATGTGCAATATAAATAAGGCGATGTTCGAGTAGAACACTTGGCTCGCTATCACTCGTTGCTTGTTACCACTCGCGGATTCTAGGATTTTTAGATTAGAGTACCATGGAGTAAAAGAGTTTTAGATTGATGGTGGAGTAAGATGCTGGTTTCATTCGTATAAGAGAATATTCATTCTGGCTTCTCATTGTTTATTGTCGCGTCCTGCTGCTTGGCCATCATCGTGACTTGGACAGGGTCGAGTTCACCAAATATTCTCAAAGCAGTCCCCCAGTTGCTTGGGGGGTCTTAAGTGTCCTCCATAGTTTTTGCTAGCTCGTTGGAGCCATAGAATTGTCTCAGGCTCCTCCTTAGAGAAACAACCTCCCTTGCTGAGCTGGTCTAAACCTCTCTTGAGTTGCACCTGGATTCCACCTCGGCAACCTATGTTTCAGATCTTCCTACGTCCTCCAACATCTGCATATCAACCTGAATGCTCAGTTAAAAATTGGCTTTACATGCCCAGCTCCTGAGTACATGAATTTTACCTTTTTAATTTTATATTATTTTGACCCAACAACAAAAGCATAAATAAAAGGCCAGGAATCAGGTTGTTGCAAGAAGACCCGAGCTAAACTACTCCTTGATCTGATGTGGCATTAAAACCTTTAATCCAATACGGGGTTGGGGCGGTGGCCAGGACCACGCCTCAAGAAGTGGAGGTTTACAGTTCAAATCCCACCGACAAGGGGGATTCAAACTCGAGCCACTAGCAGAAATTTATCCCTACTTACTGGTATGTGTGATGTGCGGGTGTTGCACGTACTCGGGGACTTAGTCAGGTGCTCTAAGAGGTCGGATACTTTGTTATCAGAAAAAAAATTAAAATAAAGAACCTATAAACACAAGGACTGCTCTACCCTGTGAGCCGGGCATAATAACAAAAAATAGAGAACCTGGGATCGGGCATAGTAACAAAAATGCCCTTTGGGCAATTTTACTATTATTTTAAATTGTTTATACAATTTTTAATATATTAAATAAAAAAGGGTACTTTACTTTCGATATATCTGCTACGCTTCCACTTAGGACTTGGCTAATATGCCCAATATTTATCCGTTTTAAATTCCTGCGTGTAACAAATCGGACCATATTTTAAATCATGGTGGAGGCCTTCCTTGATCTCACTTAAAAGTAGCTCTCTAAGTGTTTGGAGTCTATGGGAGAAACTTAGTTGAGACTGTTACAAGGCAGATTCTCTGTAATGCACCATTCTAGTGAATAGTGGTCTAGAGCTCTCATAGGTAGCCAATTATGAACCAAACTTAAAGTTTTGTATGCAGAGAAAACTTTGCAGCTTTCTGGCATTATGTGTATTATCAATCTGGTTTTAATCTCTTAGCCATTATGAATTTGAAATCAACGTATAGAATCATGATGCAAAAGTGAGAAGCAGAAGCTGGTCCAACCAGGTTCTTTTTCTCACTCAATTGTAGCTTCTTTACTTCTGCGGGAATCCAGAAGCAACTTTTTATCAAATGATAATTACATATCTATAATCACTTGCTAGGGCCTAGAAGAGTTTCCAGGTCCCTGTAAAGGGTTGCCAAATGCCAAATGGGGCCTTACATAATACATGTAGATTTACTGCCTTCTTGATAGTAAATCCCTGTGGATGTAATTAATAGCATTAGTTGTGGACTTGTAGTTCACTTAAATGTAGATGTTCCAAGTAATATTTTTATTTGTATAAAAATTTTTTGTTTGTAATTTGGGCATGAATCATTCCTGAGAGGTAATATAAGCTACTCTCTCAACTTCTGTTTCTAATTTTGTTTACTTTGCAGAGATGGCATCCGTACACACGGCCATGACTTCTGTCTTGTGTAAGAAAGGCAACATGTATTCTTCTGGCAAATTGCCAAGTACTCCCTTTTTACCCAACTTTATCCCACACGTTTCAAATGTGTGGGAGAAAGAATTATCATCTACTAACTTAAGTTTCAGGGCTAAAGCCACTTTAACCTTTGATCCTTCAACCACAGACTCAGAAAAGACAAAACACAGGAAACACAGTTGACCTTGCCGCCCTTGATTTTCTCCCACTTCCCTCCTTCGAAGAATGCTTCCCAAAGAGCACAAAGGAATATAGGCATGTAGTGGATTTCCTTCTTTTTTTTTTCCTTCTACATTTTTGTTTCTTTATCTGAATATTTTGCCCGCTAAATTCATATTTATTGTTGAAAGAAGATACCTTTTGTTGAATTCAATCAATGTTTTGTGTCTTTTTCAAGGAAATTGTTCATGAGCAATCTGGGCAAGTACTTAAAGTTCCATGTCGACGCGCCCACCTCTCTGGGGATCAACAGTACTTTGACACATATGACACCAGTGGCCCTCAAAATATCAGTCCACGTGTTGGTATACAGACTAACTTCTTACACTTTTTATTTCTTTACTTCCTGTATTTAAGCATAAAACTATTCAGCAAATTGAGGTAGAAATTTGGTATTATTTGTTGTATATATATATATATATTCCTGATTAGTGTTGTAGATGATTTTTAACTATTCGTTTAATATTTTTTTTCTCTGTTGCTTTGACATTCATCGTTGTAGATGAATTTAACTATTTCTTTAGTATTTTGTTTGCCTGTCCTTTTTTTATCCTGTGTTCGCTCTATCATATTGAATGTCAAACCTTTAACCTCCCAAAATTCTAACATTAGGTATATTATGAACTTATTTAAAAAGATATTTAAAAAAAGACTGACTCTATTTGCCACTGGCCACGCTTAATCATATAGAGGCATGACCGTCCATTCTTATGCCAAGTGGCATACATATTTGGTTAATCCAAGCAATCTACCTGGCAGCCCCTCATTGGTGCATGTCTTAGCCAAAAAATAATGGCCTTCAGAAATTAGAAGACCAGAACATGTCGTTCGATGCACTTTAAGATCAACCGTTAAAAAAGTACGCACAACTCTCCATATTAGAATACACGGATTGGGGGTTGGGCCTGTAGCTTAACAGAAGGTTAACACTTAACAATGTTGTAACCTTGAGGTCACAGGTTCAATCACAGCTTACCCATAAAAAAATGTACAAATTGTATGCTTCAAATCTCTCAATCAGTGTGTTTTTCGAGTGATTAGTTCCCAATATCAGCTAGCAAGACTCGGATTGTGTGACACATGGCTTACAAGTGGGACGTCCATTTAAATGTTTTTTTTTGAATTTCATCCTCTTAACTCTTTGAATTCAGAAAATTTTGTTTAGCTGCCAATGAATTCGCTATCGTTTCTATCATGCTCTTTGATAATTCTTATTAAAATCTGATACCTTTTGTTTAATTGAAGATTGTTATGTGGCGACAGGTCTCCCTAAGTTACACAAAGACTAGATTGAGAGGCGGGAACAAATAGATGGACCAAGATACACACAGATGTTCCATGCCAAGCTAGGAGTCATAACTGAAGAAATGCTATTCTGTGCTGCTCGTGAAAAGCTTGACCCAGAATTTGTTGCACGTACCCGGGGGACTTAGTCAGGAATTTAAAAGGATTGCTCTACCCTTCCGCGAGTTAGTCAGTTGGGCACTTTAGGCTCGCATTCGAAGTCGTGCTCTCTCTCGTCTCACTTGTTCGATTCAAGAGATGAGTTCGTCCAATGCTCGCTTTACTCAAGTCCATCGCTCGTCCTTGCAAGAGTTCAGTGATATCGTGTCATGCCAAATATCATTCTTAACATATAGCTGCATTACTGATAACAAAAAACATGAACAATATACAAGTATTATCTGCTTTTTCTTTTTTCCCGCAATTAATATAAATATTGTACTCTTTTTGTAGGTCTTACGAAGCATAATTTTTTTTGCAGGACTATGTTGCTACAAGATGGTATAGGGCTCCGGAGCTTTGTGGGTCATTTTTTCATTTTTTATATATTCCTTTTTCAATTTCAAGCTCCTAATGTAATTATATAAAAATTCTTATGCAAGTTGCTCTCATGCATACTTTTTTTTTTCTTGAACACATGCAAACTGAGTATCATTTTATTATGAAATTTGTTGATATGACTGAATTTGTTTTTATGGCAGGAAAACTAGTCGTATGGGAGTTGGGAGCAAGCTGAAAACACACGACTCATATAAGTGGGCGGACAAATCATAAAATAAAAGTCACCTCGACAACGAGTTGAAAGGTGCTCAATCAAAGGTGTCAATCAATGAGACATTAAAATTCTATGTCATTGGGTTTATTAGCAGCCCGAGTCATGCTCGAATAGGGTGCTGTTGAATGTGTTCGTAGGATGTTGAATATATTAATATAATATCTTTGAATATTTTAATGAGATGGTGTTGAATGCATTAATACGATGTTACAGAATAATTTTAGTTTTGGCTTATTATTTTTTCATTTAGTTGAATGGATTATGAATTTTTTCCCTCGTAGAGTGATATGTGATTGATACAATATTTGTAATAGGTAAAATAGCTCTAATTATAGTACAAAAAATGGAAGCTACGCATTTAAAAAATAAAATAAAAAAAACAACGATCCATAACAGTTGTTTTCATATACCACTGATTTAGGCCATGGTTTCGGAATAAAAATAATAACCCTTTTCCCATTAGGAACAACGACTCAACATTGTTGTTATTTTGCAAAAATTATAAACAATGGTCCATAACCGTTGTTTCTTTGAGGAAATTAACAACGGCTCGTTGGCATTGTTTACATATACCACAGATTTAGACCGTGGTTTCTGAAGAAAAATAATAACTCTTTTTTCCGTTAAAACAATGGCTTAAAAACATTGTTATTTTGCAATGGATATGGACCGTGGTTTATCTGGTAAATAAACAACGATTTTGGGCCATTATTTATTAAAACCATTGTTCTATAAACAACGGCTCAAAACCGTTGCTTATGACATTCGCAATGGTTTTTGGCTGTTATTTTTTTTCGATTTTCACGTCGTGTCACTGTGTCCTATTCCCCTCCTGAGTTACATACACTATATTTGAGTGCAAAACCTCCCCGATTTTGCACCAAAATTCATTGCATGTTGGAGAATCAAGCTTGGCCTAGCTCCCTCATCTCAAATTTCAGCATTTTGTTACAAATTTTGGTGCATCTTTGAGGTAAAACCCTCATTTATGCTCTTGTTATTTCTTTACAAGTTTTTGAACTATCATGCGTCCAAAGAAGGCCATGGCTTCCAAAATTACTCCCGTACACCCAAAGGCGATGGCAAAAGCGAAGGACAAAGCCCCATCTACGTCCCAAGAGCATGCCGATCCACCCATGGATCGGGAATAACCCGTTCCATGGTGGGATGCAAAGGCCATGGAACCTGATTGGCTGATTGAGGAATCGTTACTCGTACTAACCGATCTGACCTTATGGTCATTACGATACCTTGAACAGGTGCATTTAGATGTCCTATTCTAGCCCATACATACACTTTTATCCCCGCCTTGTCAAATTATTTTACCAAAATTTAAAACGCATTGAGTTTTTCGGCCAATTATATACTGAAATTGATGGCTGAAAACTTTATTTTGATATGCAAGATATAGCCAAGGCTATGGATTGCAGTGAAACCTTTGATGAGAGTTTAGCTCTGCGAGTCCCTCTCTCCAAGAATATGAAATTCCATCACATCACCGCCAAGATGACTGGGGGGCAGACCGCTCTCAGTCTCTTGGTTCGACGCAACCAATTACCACAAAACATGTGGTTTTTCTATTATGTTTTTAGATATAATCTATACCCTATGCAGCATGACCACGAGCGACGTGACGCTCTATTACAAGCCTTGTTTGTTGTACATGAGACTCGTTGGGTTAATGCCCCAAAGGTCATTTGGGAGGGCATTAAGTATACCAGTATCCATCTATGTAGTAATGTAACCACACCCATGCCCGCATACCCTTATCCGTGCCTAATCTCTTGACTTATAGAGGATCATTAAGATGCCCTTAATAGGGAACCCTATCAAGTACCTCCTCGTGAGGAGCTACGCACCGACCATATTCGGGTGTTTACCCCGCAATATGAAAAAATGTATACCAACGGTCTCAACAGGCGATGAAAAACCGACAAGCACGACAACCATGTGCGCCCCGACAATAGCCCCAAGCCACACCATCAGCACCAACTCAAGAAGCCCCAATTCCCTCTACTAAAGAGACCTTTACCATTGCCGACCTTGCTCGGTAAATGAGAGAAAATCATGACCAAACCCTTTAACAATTCGACAACCTCTACCAGAACAATTATATGCTTCATCAACGTGTTGACTACATTGAAGAGGCCACCACTCTTTTGATGGAACATACCTTCAAGACTGCCTCAACCCCTTACATTGGTCGAGCATGAAATTACGAGTCTGTGTACACCCGCAACGCAGCTACTTTAGTGTAGGAGCTTGCTCAGAGGGCTGTATGACCATCCTCAGCCGGTCAGCATCAGCATAGCTCACAACCTGGTGAGTATAAAACTCACTTTTATATAGTTTTATCGTTTGTTCATATATCATGCCATAATTGTAAACGTGTTGTATGATTCCTGCACTTGATTTTTTTTGTTTAATGTATAGCCATAAATTTTTTATACCTCTGTATGTGTTTCTACTTTGCTTTACAATGTGACACCAGTCATATTGGACTGATTTTCCTATTGCTTCTGCCTTGTCATGTGATACACTTACAACTAATCATGTCAATGGCATGAAACACAATTAGCATTCCAACAGTGTGTCCACCATGACCTCATCTTACTTCCCCATCTTCATTTATTTTCGAGGACGAAAATCCCTTAAGTAAGGGAGGGTGCAACAGTTGCGATATTTTAAAACAAAAATATCGGGTATGGACACGGGTCAGGTCTGGCGTGTGCCTAACACGGGACACAAGGGCCTAGTTCAATTAGTAAACTTAAACTAACTACCACGTATTAATGACTAGTATATCAGAGTTACACTAAATTTCAATTAGTATATTGTGCAACCGTGGGATCCATGGCGGTCCCGTCGCGACGATGCGCTCTCTAATGAAAATATAGAGTTGCCACCCAGAGCTTTCGGTGTCCCGGGATACCTAGTTCATTTTTATGAGCACCGAAGTGCTAAAAATATGACTCTGAATCCGGTCCACACCAAAGGCTCTTGGGTAGGGGCTTCGGTTATCGATCGGGAAGGTGTTAGGCACCCGATCAACCCGCTTAACGCGGTCTCTACTAATGGCCAACAATAAAATAAAGTAGGAGCAAGGAAAATAGCTTCATCTTGCCCAAAATGGCTTGGAATCCTATTTGTGCCACTCCGTTCCTATCGAAAAATCGGCGGCGTAACGGCACAAATGAGAGGATAGAGGGAGCTAGAAAGAGATAGGAGAAGAAAGGGGCGAGCCGTAGCCCTCGGGCCCTTGTAGCACTGTAGAGGAGACTTGCATGGCTTGCTTTGATGAGCTTTCGAAGGCTTGAATGGTAGAGAAATGGGTTCTAGCCCTTAGGACTTAAAGCTAAGAGGAAGGGGATGGAGGCTAGGGGATCACACACCTAGGCTAAGGGTTTTGGATACAAGAACAAAATTTGAAAATGAGGTTTTGGAATTCTGAAATTTGGATGAAAATAGTGCACAAAAGGGAGGAAGAACTTCTCACTTTGAGCTCTTTCTCTCTTAAGCAAATTTTTCAACCCTTAAACCAAGGGGAGGGGGGCTCTATTTATAGGAAAAGGGTGGGTTAGGGGGCCACTTAGATGGTAATTGGGTTTATCAATTACGTAATCTTGCATCTAAGGATTCCTAGGGTTTTTGGGGCCTTGAAAGGTGTGGGAAGGTCCTCTAATGGTGGATGATGGGGAGAGGCCTTAAGCCACTAAAGGGGTTGCCAATAGGTAAGGAATGGGTGCAGCAGGACTATCAAAACACACCCCAAAGGTCGAGGTGGTCAACAAGTCAAACCCCTAGCACGATTAAGGTAAATCGAGCGATTCTTGTTCATATGCAGTGCAACTAATAGTTGCGTCGCAAATGTATAGTAAAACAAGATCTTGCATAAAGGCCGAAGTTAGCCTCGCGAGGGGTTGGGGGACCCATTTATGCCTGGCACAACTATTAGTTGCGCCAGGCCATTTTTGGGGGAAAAATACCTGGCACAACTATTAGTTGCACCAGGCAAATCTAGGGGGAAAATGGCCTGGCGCAACTATTAGTTGCGCCAGGCAAAAATCTGGAAATTCTGCCCAATTTTCAAATGGCCATAACTTTTGATGTACAACTCCGATTGGGGTGATTCTTGGCTCGTTGGAAAGATGGAGAAGTCTTATTTCCAATGGTATATGATTTGATATCAGTAAAAGATCTCAGCTAGTCCTAGTGCACCACTCTTCATCCATTGCCCGGGAAGGTTAGGTTTAGGGTTCGGGATGGGTTCTAAGGGTTGGGATTGGTTTCTAAAGGTTTGGGATAGGTTTCTAAGGGATATAGGGTGATTCCTAAGGGTTTGGGGTGATCCCTAAGGGTTCCATTCATGCCATGAGAAGCTCAGAATTGCACCTCTCTTAAAAGGTGTTTCGATCGGGCCTTGGGCCAAATTTGGGTGTCTACAGATGCCCCTCTTTGGTATCCGATCACTGGTGATCGTATGCCAAAGAAAAGAGACATCCGAAGAGGCCCAAGGCAATACTGGAAGGTCCGCTATATTCAGAACGAACTTCAAACATCAAGTGAGTAACACGGTGAGAAAACGAAAGCCCTGGAGTGCCAGGCTAATCATTCGTTTCTCGAGGTCATCGGTTCCCAAGTGCTTAGCGACATTACTGGGCATAACCGAGGTGGAATGAGTTGCGAAAGCCCAATAGTTGGGAAAAACGTTCGCTTCTCGAGTTGCGAAAGCCCGTTAGTCAGGAAAAACGTCCGCTTCTTGAGATGATTTGAAGGTGATTGATGTTCGAGATTCATTATGAATGCAATAGCTTCGTAAGTAAGAGGGGTGATCGACCCACATTTAAAGATAGGCGTAAAGAAAGCATACACAAGGCTCCAAATTTTGCGTCCAATCCTACAAGGCATTTGATGACCTCATTGAATTATTCACAAGTGCCCCTGCGAAAAGCAGGGTTCGAGATCTTTGGGTGAACCCATCAATCCCGAAGTTTATTTAGCATTACCACCTGAGCAAAGTGAATAGATGTCATAACACTTTTTAGGAGTGCGTGCCATTTTTCAAAATGTGCCCCAGATCCACATGACCCAGAGTATCCAGTTTCGACTTCCTTAAACAAATCCAGCCAAACATTGGGCACCTCCCAAAAGGGGGCATCCAATCCTGGCATTTATTGCCTCATAATCATGCACCCATCAGAGGCAATAAGCAATAAAAAAGGCGATGGAAGCCCCGACCCGGACCCACCCGGGTATAATTTACGAGGACAAACGACCATCATACGGATACCCAGACACATGGCGTACACTTTATAGGGATACCGCTGCCCATACAGGTTTTAAGCCTGCATAAAATAAAAGGGAAATGAACTCTTCTGAATGCATGGTTGCACATAGTTTGATTGACACATAATCTCATTCTCAACAGGTTGGTCTCAACCAACGATTGACCTTTTCAAGGGAGAATCCGAAGCTTAAGAGAACTCAAGTTCACACGAATCTAAAACAGAGCGCTCATCGCTCAAAAGATTTAGCAGTGGGGTTGACCCAATTGAAACATTGACTGTTTGACCGGGACTGACACCGTTGCTCCTACTTTGAAGTAGGATCCATGGATCCAAGGCGAACCTTTGACCTAGGACATTAATTTTGCACATCTGCGTTATCGATAAAGCATTGACATTTTATCGCATCGAAACACGCATGTGCGTCTCTATGCGTAGCATGAAAACATAGATTTCTTTTTCTTTTCAAAATGATTTTCATTTTTTTGGTATCATCAGGAGCGTAGTTCTCATGCATCTTCCAACGTGATGTTCCACAAATGTCGCACTTCTGTTTGTCAATCGATTCTTTATAGTACAACATACAATTATTTGGACAAGCATCAATTTTATTGTAACTGAGTCCCAAGTCCGTAACTATCTTTTTACTTTGTGTAAAATTATCTGGAAGTTTCGATCCTTCAGGGAGCACCTCTCTTAACAAGTCAAGTAACATTGAGAAGGATTTGTTGCTCCATCCACAAAGGCACTTGATATGCCATAGTCTTACGATAAAAGATAATTTTGTATGTTTACACCCCGTGTAGAGGGCCAACTCCGCATCATCGGCCAATTTAAAAAATCTAGTTGTATTGTCATCCAATGTACTCTCTGTGCCTTGTCTCGGACTATCATGAATTTCTTCTTCACTCGGAACCCCACACAAATCATGTAACATGCTCCTCATATCATCAGTTGTATCATCATCTTCTTCAACTACATCGCCAATGGTTCATCTCGTAAACTCAATGACGTGTTATTTTCCCGTGAAAAACCACGTGTGTAGCTCTTCCCAATTGCCATATGATATGATCATATGTTGTCTTCACGTCTTGATAGTAGACGTTGCAACATTTGATCTGAGGGCATTTTAACCTTCCATCATAAACTGCTCCACGAGAGTCAGCAAATTTAATGAAATCTCTTGCCCCATCATAGTATGCTTCAGTGTTTCTATTATAGCAACATATTTTAAAAAGTCATTACTTTCACCACTTCATCAAAATACTAGCTATTTAGGAATATTAATTAGTCGTAATAAAAAATGCTTACCGAGGCTTCTGCATCCAGCTTTTATCCATAATGTCTATGCAAGAAGCTTTGAAAATAGAGATTGATTATTTGAGCTGAGCTCGTGAGACTAGTATGAGAAAGTGAGAGAAAGTGAGAAAGACTAGTGATACTAATACGATCAAACACTATGATTCAACTTTATCAATCACAAGGAGGGTCGACAAAATAAGTAATAGACATACCTATGATATAGGTATGAGAAGCAGCTGTCAGAAAAACTTAATATAAGTGCAAAAGAAGAGAAGAAATGCAATGAATCTCATGTTAACAAACATATAAATGCACAATAGCAAATAAAAATACCTATGATATAACTCCTGCAATACCAGATATCAGCAGTAAATCAGCAAATTGATCTTTGTTGAAGGGAAAACGTGCTTTAAATAATATTGCATTAAGAAGCAAAATCCATAAAGAACATTTTTTTAGTTTGGCTGATACTTTCCTAGTTGCTATGTAAGTAAGTTTGGCTGATACTTTCCTATTTTGAAAAAGTAAAAAATTTGATTCTAATAAAAAACTCAGTAGGGTAATCTTTCTTCTGTAATTAAGTGATTTTTTTTTAAATTTACAGATGGCTTTAACCGAGAAGCATCAGATTTGGGTTTTTTTTCTCCCCTATACTTGCTAAAGCATATGCAATTCAGTGAAGTATTCAACCAAAATTAAGTTTTTTTCTTTAAAAGTTTCCAATTCTCTCTATCTAACTGAACCAAAGCGAACTAAATCGCAAACTAGTTCCACACTAGAATGGAAAGGCTAAGGGAAAAGAATGAGGAATAAAATCTTACATTTTCTTGGAGCTTCAAACCAGCTTGCTTCACAAGAACCTACAAATTCCAAGTTTGAAACTAGTCAGTCATAAATCGAATGTATGAAAAACAAATAGAAAGCATATAGACAGAATCTCTATATGTACCATCATACAATCAATCCAAATCCACGATTATGCAACAGTCCCCAGCCCGTTTGCTAGACAGATAAATAAGAAACATGGGACCAAGTGCAATAACTTAGAATATTCCTTATGACAGATGTGCTTCTTCTGAGTTTTTTAATGTATTTAAAGGGTGAAGAGCTAAAGAAGCTGATTGGAGCTCCTGCTTACATAGAATGTAGTTCAAAAACTCAGCAGGTATGGTGCTTCCTCAAAAACTCAGTTTTAGAGAGGTCTTGGATAATTTGACAACTACTGTAGATCATCTAATATGATAGTAATGGGTTTGTAATGTTAAATTACAAAATCACATCGACACACCCACACAACTAATAGTGGATATTGCATTTATTATATACATATATGAACACCACACACACGACTACATCTAAGATGCATTTATTTAGGATATACAGAGATGCATTTGATATACTGTTTCAGCTAGCTCCAGGTTCTAATTCAACTTAGCCATCCATACCAGTTTTGTCCTAAATATTGAACCATGGTTTTGTTTCTTTTATGGCATATGTGCGTGATACAGAATGTGAAAGCTGTTTTTGATGCGGCCATTAAGGTGGTGCTCCAGCCACCCAAGCAAAAGAAGAAGAAGAGAAAGGCGCAGAAGGCTTGCTCCATTTACATAAGCAAGAAGAATTCAATAAGAAAATGAAGACGCATCATGGACTGAGGTATTATTACCTGAGAAAAGGCCGGTGTGGTCAACATTTAGTATACACACCAACACCAGAGTACATCTATCAGCAAATAAAGTTTCCTCATATATTTGCTGCTACACAATTAAATTCTACAAAGAGTCTTCTCCAATTTACTAATAAAAACAGGAATATATACCAAAACATTAATGGTGATCCTTAAGAGTATCAGTGGAGAAAAAAAATCTTCAACAGACTGGCAAGATGATTTTCAAAAGATTCCTTTCAGACCATCAAAGAATTAGTATTACCTGTTGAACAGTTAGCCGCTTTATAATTCTCACTCCTAAACAGAAAAAACGAGTATCACATCTTGATAATGAGATCCTATTAATTCCCTCCTTGACACATGCCATGATCTGCATAAGAGGGATAAAACATCCCAATTGAAACATATCAATATATGATTCCCCAATCCGTAGGAATCTTTATCCAAAATGGTGTATAGGGGTGGATGAATTGAAACCACTATGAGGATTTGATAATTGTATTAGGTGCATGAGATAGAACGCGATCAAAGACAGTATCATAATCATAAATTAAAAGAGAGAACAACTCATGAAGGAAGAAAAAATACTCACTGCTGGACCATCACCACGGCCATTAATTCCTAATAATTGAGAGCCAGGCCTATTAGTCGTTCGGATTAGAACACCTGTAGGCATAAATACATACACCATCAAGGAAACAGATGAGTACAGTCATACAAAAATTCAGTTCGTTTTATATTAGGGAGACTCAAGAGGTCCTTTGAGTTGGTAATACCATGTGAAGCAATTGAATCAGATGATCCACTTACCATAGTTGTTTTTAGTTCCGTCAACGGGAAGGACTACATAATAGGTACCAAAAGGCCCCAACAAATTCAATGACACTAGCTGAGATGGGAACATATAACATCAAAACAAAAATAATATAATGTTGGGTCGAAAATAGCAACAAAAAAATAAAAAAAATACAAAAATCAGTTCAACCGATACTCTAAAAAACCCAAAATATCATACTAAACCTTCACAAAATGGCTTCAATCAAAGGACAAATGATAATCCTGGCATTCATACTCTAGCTACGATGCACGCAGGCTAGAAAAATTGAGGAAACAAAGGCTAAAACTATTTGTGTCCTAGATAGTGTCTCTAATACATGATATTTTTCAATTTTGAAAAAAAAACCAAGACTCTCAAACGACACCACTAATCATTTAACCCTTTTGCAGGATGAATCTGTATGAGATACAAACATAACAAAATGTATCATAGCCGGCTTAATCAGTCGACGAAGTTCATGATGACAAGAAGTGAAATGAGGGTGTGAGAAGAAAAGCGATTGAATCTTATTTTTTTGTTTAAAGATAAACTAACTAAATCAATTTCATCCATATATGCTCAAATCCACCAAAACAAATAAATCATCCCAAAAAAATTTGTAGCTCAAAATAAAAAAAGTCCATGAAGAAAACAAAAAGATCATTATCAGTGTGATCAAATCTACAACTCTCAGATTGAAAAGAAAAAAAACATATATCAGAAAAACCAAAATAAAAACAAATAACTCCTTGCAGTTCCAAATGCACAAAACAAAACATGCAAAGAAGAAAAATTACAAATGGTGACCTAAACTAATAGTGTTTTTTTCTTAAACTTACTAAATCAATTTCATCCCTGTCATGCCCATATGCACCAGAAAAGTAAATAATGAAAAGAAAAGATAAAAAGTAGATAAAAAATACAAAAAAACCCATAAAAACGAAAAGATAATACCAGTGTGATCGAATCCACAACTCTCAGATTAAAAAAAAAATAAAAAAAATAACAAAATAAGAGCAAATGACCTCCTTTCAATTGCAAATTCAACAAAACAAAATATGCGAGGAACAAAAAATACAAATGGTGATCTTAAAATGGTGGTTATTTTTTCTTTTAACTAACTATATCAATTTCATCCCTATCATGCCCAACACACCACAAAAAAAAAAAAACTGATGGATACATCACTCAAATTCACAACTTTCAGATTTAAAAAAAATACATATATAAGAAATACCCAGATAAAAACAACTTCCAAAATCAAGTAAACTGGATTTAAAAAATAAAACAAATGATCTGAAAAAAAAAACCTCTCTGTGGATCCTCTCCCCACCATCTCTTCCTCCACCAACTACCATTGGCCGCGTCGACACCACAACACAATCATCTGTGGCCACAAATCCAATGCGTGGAGAACACCAGACATCAGGAACACCAACCACACCAGAGATCTTACTGCTTTAAGCTCGATTTCTTCCCCAATAACCTTGCATCAACAGAGTGAATTTTCAGAAAAACCTTAACACAACAAATAAAAAAAAAAAAAGAGAAAATAGTGAGATTCGAAAGATACTAACGAGGATGAGATCAGGGAGATATTTTAGAGGATTGGAGCGCTCGATCGGCGGAAGAAGCTGCAACCAGAGAATCCAGCTCTAAAAGCAACTTCGTTCTCTGCAACTATTCGATCTATCGGTTTCATCACTTCTTTTCACCATCTGCAATAAGTCCATAACCAAAACACAGAGATCTAATCCCATATCAAAATAAAACCCCAAAACAAAGATCATTCAGATCAAAAACTGAAAATAAACACAAAAAATGAAACCTTACCGAATTGTGGCCGGCGCATGATCAGTCCAAGGAACCCTAGCGAGCTGAACCTGCACCGATTTCCACCGCCCAACTCTTGATCGAAAACAAAACACGCGAGCAGCAAAAGAAAGGCCTAAGTTACTTGAATCGCCTGAGATTAGATAAACTCTAGTCTTGGCAGGATTAGGGCTTAGTTTGGGGGTTTCGATGGGAGTGGCGGAGGAGGAGAGAAGCTAGCTAGGGTTTCAGAGGGGAGTTCGGGAAAAGGGAGAAGGGTTTGAGTTCGTGAGAAGGGAGGTCTTGTGAAGGAAAAAAAAATGATTTATATAGGGCCCGACAAAGTGGGTCATGGGCGTTAAGTGGAGTGGCCGGGTTGGCTCTCGGGGTATGGCCCAAATCTTCCCCTACACCGACGGCTTCTAAATTTCCGCCGTCGGCGTATGCTATATTTTTTGTAGTGTTACTAATTTCCTGGCGCATATTCTATAATCTATAATTATCGTGCTTTGCTATCTACATCAAGAGATATCATAGCTGTGCTAATCAGGTACCATTTACATTATATTGTCTCCAATTCTCATTATTTGGTATGAGAGAGGGTGTTTCCACGGGAAAAGAGTGGATTGGTCCCTTAGGCAGTGGCAAATCATGACCAAATAACATAGACATATAGGCGAAGGTTAAACTCTGCCATTGGCGGTGAAGGTAAAAAAATCGCTAGTACTTTCTACAATTTGGTCATGAAATTGCAGCTTAAATGCCAATCAAACCTGCTTTTTTTCAATAAACTCTCTTCCTCATATGATCAGGGAAATTGGAAAAACCCCGGCAATTGCACAATTCTCAATGGGGAATGATGTGTCCTGCAGAAACTCCAGAGGGACAGGTAACTTCTTTTTTTAATTTTTAAAGACATCAAATACTAGAAATAACTGATTTAATTAGATCCTTGTACGGTAGACTTGTGGTTTGGTAAATAATCTAGCTTTGATGGTGTACATCACAGTAGGATCAGCAACAAATCCTATTTTGGAGTTTTTAGAAGAATTTAACACCGAAAGTTTTGAGGTACATCCTTTTGAAAGATGTCCAGGTTCATATTGTCTATAATCCTCCTGTCCCTTTGATAAAAGTTTTTTTGTTCTCCGTAGGAAATATCTCCTACTGGCAGCCTCTGTCCTGCCTCAAGAGACTAAATTTTTTGTAACCCTGCCTTTTTGCCAAAGGCTTTGAGAGCCCTAAGGAGACGGGTACACATTTGTTATTTCAAAATTCATATCTTTCAGCACTATAGATGCTTTACTTTGTTCCATTATTAGATTGCCATATGCCAATGATTTGTAGTTATATTGCTTTTACCCTTTTGTGTTTTGTATCCATTGTGTGCTCATCTCTTAAGTATATTATAGGCGATTCTTATCTCTTTTTTCATATTATGGGTGCTCAGAAATTTATATCATAAAATGACTTTTTAGCCAGATCAGTTATATATACATATAATCTAAAAAACTAGCAAAGTTTTGGGCAATTTTGTTGCCAGATTTAGACATGAAAGCATAATTTGGTGCTTTATATATGAAAAAAGGAGTGGTAATAAAAGCAAATAAAAGCAGCAAAAGACGGGTAATGAAAGATAAACTAGCCAAAAAGGATCCTAATAGACCAAAGAGGCCTCCTAGTGCTTTCTTTGTTTTCTTGTAAGCATCTCTTTTCGTTCTTGGTTGGTACATGGGGAGTGAATTTTATATCATAGCTGTTGCATTTCACCTTAATCTTTTCTTCTCGTTCATGTTGTGTAAATAAATATTGCAGGGAAGATTTCAGGAAGATTTACAAACAAGAGCATCCTAATGTGAAGGCAGTCTCAGCTGTAAGTACAATGGTTATTGACGCGCACTGATTACTTCATGGTTTCTTATTTCCTTCATTTTCGGATCATATAATGAGTTTGGTCAATTGGAAACTGATGTTGAAGGTTGGAAAAGCTGGGGGAGAGAAGTGGAAGTCAATGTCTGCTAACCATTTTATTCTGTTTAAAACCTAGCATAATTTCACAAATGAATAAGTAAATCATATTACTTGCTCATTTGTTCTAGGGGGTGCAAGTCCAACATACCCATAAAAGGAAATTGTTTGGCTGTATCTAATTTCTAACCTATTGTTTTACTCCAATTGCATAAAATGCCTTCATATAATTTAGTTATATCAGGCAATTTAATTGCAATAATAACCATGTAAGTAGGTTCGAGTGCTTCTGGATCGAGCTCACGCTGTTATTGTTTGTGGGAATTTCAATTGTATCGCAAAAGCAAGACTGATTCTATGGCTCTTCTGTCCTTATGTGAAGTATGTGTTTGAAATTTGTTATGTGCTTGGAGTATTATCAGTTTAATTGCTTAATATCATCAATATTTCAATTTAATTGCTTAATATCATAAATATTTAATTACGCTCTCATTTTGATTTCAGGCGAAGGTTTTCGATTTGAAACTCACCTTAAACGGATCACTAGGGGACGGGGATACTTTGCAGGAGAGGCGAAGCACAATTATTTTTTTTTTAATTATGAAAATAGGTCATGGGGTCTTTAGATTGTTAACTCTCTTTCTTTTCTTCTTTTTTTTTGTTTGAATAAAATGATTGAGCATGTAAAGTTTAAAATATTTGGTTGATTTGAAATGTTGGATCATAGGTTGAGATGTAATATTTTGTTTGAATAAAAGAATTGGGCATCTATTTTATTTATGGATGTGTTTAAATATGAGATTAATAGCTTTTTTTCTTTATATAATTTTTTTTAAAGCATTAAAAAATTGCATTACAAAAAGCATAAAAAATATTGCATTCATAAAAAGCATAAAAAAAATATTATTTTAAAAAAATTTGCATAAAAAATTGTCGACGTAATTTTTTTTTAAAAAAAATTTGCATAAAAAAATCACTGCCCTAAACAGTTGTAAAAAAAGGAGTGGTTTTTTTTTACCACTATCCAAGACAGTGGTTTATGAACTTCAAAAATCACTGTTTTGTATAGTGGTAAAAAAAAACCACTCCTTTTTTTACAATTGTTTATGGCAGTGATTTTTTGAAAAAAAATCATTGTCAAAGACAGTGATTTTTTGAAAAAATCACTGTTTAAGGAAGTGGTTTTTTTGGCTTTTTCACGTAGTGATGGTGTTGGTAGTATAATTTTGTTTCAATGTTTACCTGTTTTTATCATCATTGAAAAATTTATACAGTGCTAAGGGAGCGGATGAATGTCCTAAATCCTTATGTCCGCCAATTTTTGGTGGGATGGATCACACTATTGGATAGTGTTCCGGACATTGATATGCTCGGTTTTCTTCTAGATTTTCTTGATGGTAAATATGCTTTGATTACACAATTCACCTGCTGAAAACTTGTTAAAATTTGCTTATTAGAAATTACATGCAAGCTCAGGGCTTATTAAAATTTCTAGGACTGTTCAATATGATTCATGATTCCAGCCATGAAATACGACAGCAAGCAGACATGACACTTTCTGAATTTCTCCTAACAATTTCCCTACAATTATTAGTAAACATTTCAATGCTCGTAACAGGGACTATAAGGAAGATCAATGACCAACTATCTATACTTTTATAGACATGTGAAACTAATTATAGGCGTGTATTTCAGCAGCTATATTTTTATCAGTTCAAACCTGAAATACTCATGTGATTATAGAAAATATAAACTTTCTCGATTAACAGCCTGTAGTACTAGTTTTTGCATGCTAGGTAGTAGTATTGTGAATGATTGGCATATGTTCATGCACTACCGTTTCATATTGATGACAACATATGACCTGCTCATGGAATGATTTCAAAAGAACCATTTAAAAGTGAAATTTAATGATTTAATGACTTGCATGACCGGAATACCAATATGTGGCGAGTTAATGAATACATGACAAGTGCTGACCAGCAAATGATAACTGATGACCGAATCTTGGACGCAGGATATTCTGATGATCGAATCCTGGGAATGACTACTGACAGAATTCTAAAAGCAGCATAGTAAGTATCTGGTATTCGTACTCACATCGCCTCAGTACTATTGCCATAAGGCAATGCAACCGGTATAGTAAGTATGCTTCGATTACCAAAACACCAACCTGATTATTAAACATGTTGGCGTCTGAATCTCCTCCAACTGATCGACCCAAACCCTTCCCAGACTTGACTTTTAAATGGTCAGGTTTGACCACCCAGAAATGGACCCGATCTGGACCTGCCCTACACCTGAATCCACCCATTAAATAACATTTTAGTTATTCTTTTAGCTTTGCATTTTCCACTGACTTTACCTACCATAGGCTGTTCAGGGATGACTTTTTTTTTGGATGAGTTGTGAGAGCAGTTTATATATTGGCTTATAATAAACTTTTTTGTCACGAAACAGATAGTATGCTATCAACAAACAATGTCCTAAGGTTTATATTTAGACATTTTGTGTTTTGAGATCGATCCTAGTTACCGACATCAATAGATGGCACTCCTCACCGTCGGGAAGAGTCCTTGTCATCAGCTGCCACTTCCTCCTTTCAAGCCTTGTCAGCACATATGTGGAGATCGATTACTCAGGCACAAAAGTTCCTGGCAGATCGAAGGACCAGTTGCAGGATGGCGACCAATAATCGATCTAGATTGAGCCCACCCTTGTCACCTGACTACTTCAGAAACAGCATGCAGCCCTTAAATGCCGGGGCTACGACAGTGTTCGTAAACTTCATGCTGATTGCTTTATTTGTTGGAATCTCATTTAGGCCACATTTTTCATGTTTGTGTTAACTATATTCTTCTCATTAATTTGTATTCCATTTATTTATATTTTTGGCAACTTTATGGTCTCATCCATATATATTGTATTGCATGAGATAGGCATTGGTGTTTTTGTAGTTGCTTGTGCTTTTGGCACAAATCATTTGTGACTTCTACTTATTGAAGTAATTCTGGTTGACCTCTGCAGTCCAGTTTCGTGTTGTTTTGTGTGTGTGTGTGTGTGTGTGTGGCGAGGTGAGACTATTTGGTCATATCTAATAGTTTTTGCAGTACCCCTTTCTTGGAATTTAGTAGCATTTATGAGACTATTTGGTCATATCTAATAGTTTTTGCAGCTTGTATTCAAAAGCAATGATACGATGGTCATTACTCTTCTCCAAGTTCTATTTGACTCCACATCTGAAAAACAATCTTTTACTGTATAAAATTGGGTATAGTCATAGTATGGCTGTGCAAATTTTTTGCTTGCCGTGCCACTTCCACGTTGGAATCTCAATTCTTGGATTATTTGTGCTAAAAATAGCTTGTTTGTACTTTCTGCTGCTACTTGGAATCCCACACTGCGTCATGCACTCTCTTACTGCCTGCCTCTATGGGTAACTAAACATTGGTCCTCTTTTTGTTTGTTGTTTTGTTCTTGAAACTTTTCCATTATGTTGGTTGTTTGAGCCAAAATAAGGTACTGTAGGTGTGACATGCATGCAGTATTTTTCTTGTATGTGTTTGTGGGGCTATTCGCTTATATACTCGCCATGGTGTTATTTTCTAAGTTATAGTTTATTTACTTAGAACTCATAGCTAAATTTCCGGTCAAGTAATGTAAATGGGTTACTGTTGATGTAGGCTCATTTTATAAAAGATAGGCACAGCAGTACTGCTAGAGCTGTTTTTGCTTTGGAATCTTCATATAAATGGAATTTAAGTGGCACTTCCCTTCATAATCGTGTTGGAGAACTTTACTCACTGGTTTGTGTACTTTCAAGTTTTTTTAAATCTGGTGGTAATTATCTGATTTTTAGGTTGTCATACTGATCATGGGTCAAAATATAGGAAATTGATACGTATCGTCCTGACCTCCAGGACGATACATATTGGGTATCGTCCGATACATTCAATGTATCAGCGATACATTGAATGTATCGGTTTGATACATCGAATTTTTATTTTTTTTTCAAAAAAATCCCGAAAAAATATTAAAAAAATCAGGAAAAATATATTTAATGATTTTCTATTTATTTTAACTTTTTTTAAATTTATTTAAGGTTTATTTGATGCATATTTCCAAATTTTTGTGAGGCTATTCACTTATATACTCGCCTTATTTGATTCATATTTCATTAATTTATTTATTTTGTTCCAGATGTAGTTGTGATGATCTCCATGGCGATTCTTGTGGTTCTTTTTTTAATTCAGCGATTCAGAACGGAAAAAGTTGGTTACACTTTTGCATTGACAATCCTGATCTGGTACTTGTTCATAGTGATCATCGTAATGTTCAATTTGATCAAACAAGTTCCATCGGTGTTGAAGGCCTTCAACCCGATTTACATATTTCAATACTTCAATGGGGATCCTTTCCAAGCCTGGATCTCGCTCAAAGGAATCGTACTCTGCATGATAGGTAAATCTTCATGTCTTAATCAGTCGTTAGTGCTCAAATTTGACCCCAGATTGATTGGATAAGGCTATGATAATGATGACGTTGAATCAGTTGGTTAGGAATATAGGATTGTTCCAATTTTCTGGACATAATGACCCGTCAAAGAGGAATTGCGAAAATTGAATGGTCATGATCAAATATTTGCAGTATGATTGGCCTCAAAGAGCATGAAAAGCAAACAATTTGACCTTACACTATCATAATTCTTTCACTTTGCTTAGCATATTGCTCTGTTTCCTTCTCTAACATGCATATATTCTATTTTTCTTCAACAGGCACTGAAGCAATGTTTGCAGATCTGGACCAATTCTCTGTTAGATAAATTTCAGATGAAACAAATATGTAGACACCCAAATTTGGCCCAAGGCCCAATCGAAACACCTTTCGAGAGAGGTATAATTCTGAGCTTTTGATGGCATGTATGGAGCCCTTAGGAATCACCCTAAACCCTTAGAAATCACTCTAGATCTCTTAGGAACCTACCCCAAACCTTTAGAAACCAATCCCGAACCCTTAGGAATTAACCATACCCTTCCCAAACCTATTAGAACCCTTCCCAGGCACAATTCGAACCCCCCTGAACAACGGTTAGAAAGAGGAGTGCTAAAGTTTTTATGGATAGTTGCCCAACCTAAGGTATATACCATTGGAAAGTAGACTTCTCATATTTTCAACGAACTAAGAATCGCCTAATTTGGAGTTGTACATCAAAAGATATGGCAGAATGAAGATGGTAAATTTGCACGAGATATTGCATAACCGGACCCATAGAGCCAATTTCGAACTAACTAAAATAGCTGATGAAAAGAGAAGTGTCAAGGTTAGGATATATAGTTTCCCAACCTAAGGCATATACCATTGGAAAGTAGACTTTCTCAGCTTTCCAACCAGCCAAGAATCGCCTAATTTGGAGTTGTACATAAAAAGTTATGACAATTTAAAAATAGCGGATTTGTGCAGGAAATTACAAATCGGGCCGGGCCCCTGCGGGTCTTCAACTTCCAACAGTTTGGACTTGATTTTCCTTCAAAAAATGGTAAAAATTGACATTGGGGGTTTGACTTATGGACCATCCCAAAGTCTAGGGTGTGTTTCTTTAGGACCCTAGTTACCCTATTAGCTTAAGTTATCACCCTTTTGCCATTCAAGTCACCACCCTATCATCTACCATTAAACTCAAATCCCTCTTCTCCAAGCTCTAGAAAATCACAAAAACCTTAGATTGCCAATTACCTAATTGCTAATCTAATTAGAACTTTAACCCCTCACTAATCCTCCCTTTCTCTTTAAATAGAGAGCCACCCCTCTTGCTTAAGGGTTGAGAATTTTAACCTAAGAGAGAAAGAGCATAAGTGAGAAGATCTTTCTCCCTTTGGTGCACCATCCCCATACAAATTTCAGAATTGAAAAATCCCCTTTAGACCTTAGTATTTTACTAAAAACCTCTAGGTTAGGTGTGTGTTACCCCCTAGCTTTCCTTCTCTACCTCTTAGTTTCAAGCCTTAGGAGTTAGAACCCCATTCCATACCATACATGCCTTCAAAAAGTTCACCGAAGCAAGCCAACGCAAGGCTCTCCAACGGTGCTACAAGAGCCCGAGAGCTCTGGCTCTCCCCTCTATTCCTCTATTTTCTTTGCTTTTCCTCTATCCTAGAATTGAGCCATTACGCTGCCCAAATTTCGGCAAGCGGGAAGGGCTCAATAGGATCGGTGTGCCTTCGGGCAAGGGGAAGTGTCGCTCATTTTACTTTCTTTTATATATATATATATATATATATATATATATATATATATATATATATATATATAAACCAGCCCCACATAGACCTGGCCTTAAGTAGAGACCGCATTTAGTGGTTGATCGGGTGCCTAACACCTTCCCGATCGATAACCGAAGCCCCTACCCAAGAGCCTTTGGTGTGGACCGGATTCAGAGTCATATTTTTAGCACTTCGGTGCTCATAAAAATGAACTAGTTATCCGGACACACGAGAAAAGCTCTGAGGGTGGCGACTCTATATTTTCATTAGAAGGCGCGTAAATGCGTGGCTGAGATCGTCTTCGATTCCCAGTTGCGGATGGTGGACTCTGCTGAGGAGTTGCAACATAGAGCTTTCCCTTGAACTAGGCCTTTTTTTTTTTTTTTTCTAACATTTTATTGCTGCTTATTTTATTTTATTTTTGCTAGTTTTTTTCACTCACCCCTCCGATTACGTCATTTTACTTACCCCTATGATTCGGCTTTAAATTTCAGTAATTTTTGCCTAGTCACTTGACTGGCACCTTTGTTACTCACCCCTACGTTTCCGCTTTAAATTTCAGTAATTTTCGCCCAATCACTTGACTGGCACCTTTCTTACTCACCCTTACGTTTCCGCTTTAAAATTCAGTAATTTTCGCCTAGTCACTTAACTGGCACCTTTCTTACTTCCTTTTACAATTCAACTTTAAATTTAAGAACTTTACATTTCCCGCCTAGTCAATTGACTGGCCCCGTCATTTTTACTTTTATCCTAAGATGTGTGATCACCCCGGTCTTTGAACTAAAGAAAACTTTCAAAAAAAAGAAAAAACTTTGAAAAAAAATTAAAATTGAACCAAGTTAGGGAGCTTAATTAATTTGTTTTGCGGGTTAGATTTTTCCAAGGGGTTGGTTTAGGCACACATACAAACACCCGGGTCTTAGTATGGCGGCAGCCCCTAGTGGTGATGATCCAGAAAAGTCCCAGCCCACCTAGTATCTGAGAAGGCGCTTGCGCCGGAGGTATATCGGGTAGGTTCCCATTCTGAAGCTTAAAACCCTTGGGGAGCGCGCTAGCGAGTTATACCGGACTCAATCCTTTAGGTGCGGTGAGGATTGAATCGATCACCATAAAACAGCTCAGTTCCCAGAAGCCTAGCTTCCACAAAAAACCAAAAAAAGACTCATTTCGGATATCAGTGGCTGCTGTTCTCTGTTCTGGAGAGGCAGTTTTTGCCTGGCGCATGTATTAGTTGCGCCAATGTAAAAACACTGGAATTTATAACTGGCGCAACTAATAGTTGTGCCAGCTTTAAACTCCCAATTTTTACCTTGGCGCAACTAATAGTTCTTGATGTAAATCCTCCCACAACCTTAAGGCGCAAGTATTAGTTGCGCCGTCATTGACACCAACCTGAATCCTTGGCCCTTTCCACCTCCCAAGTTGTCCGATCAATGTGCATAGTGCCTTGTTTAGGCCCCGCCATCTCCGACACCTAATACGCCCCCGCCGGTCAAGAGAAGGCAACTTCTTTTTGGCTCATTTCGGGGGATCGGGTCGTTTGCCTCGATTTTCATACCTTCAATAGATCGAAGGTTCTCCTTCGATTCTTCTGAAGTGCATCGGAACCGTTGCCGCGGGTCTTGAATTAAGGTACGAGAGCCACCCGAAAAGGGAATTCCAAGGCCTCAGAACCTTTGTTTTTTAAAAAAAAAAGAGTTTTCAAAAAATATATATATTCAAAACCTAAAAAATATATAGTTTGTGGTGCCGGCACAACGACATCACCTTGCCCTCGAGGATTTTGGGCCTTATCCAAGGCACCCTTACCCAACTCCCGAAGAATGTCGTGGGTAGTGGACGGTTTACGATCCCGATTCATCCTCGCACATTCTCAACCACTCCCATTAGGGAGAAACCTTTTCCACCATCCCCTCACCCAACCCCTTTTTACCGGCCCATTTGGCGCCCATATTCCCAACCACTACCCCCAAAATATCCAAAGTCCAACCCCCATTCTCCATCTTTTGCCCAAACCATGCCCATGCAAAACCCTAACCCATTTTCCCAATCCACATCCATGCCCCAATTCCCATCATCCCCTATAGACCGATCCACCCACATTCACATACACCACTTCCACCCTATCCAACCCCACAAATCCTCCATCCATCCGGGTCATGCCCATTTTACCAGGCCATGCCCAATTTTCCTCATCCATCCTCATCATGCCCCATCATCCCAAAAACATACCCAATCCCTCATCCACCTCCTTTTACCCCCACCTATATGGCCATGCCCAATTATCGGGGCCATGCAATTTTTCCACCACCTCCACCCCATCCATACCCAATCATCCATTAAAGCTCATCCACATCCCACCCTCCTTCCATGGCCATGATGGAGATGTTCCAACATACTCCTCATGGAGGGCTTCCCAAAATATCTCTCCTCCACACCCCACATCCATGAATCCATCTCATACCTTAGCAAAGCTCCATGCTTCACTCCCCCATGACCCCCATCAACCTACCATAATCCACACCATCCAACCAAACCCCATCCCCAAGGCCCCATGCATACCCCAAGGCCCCATGGTCCCAACCTCCCATCATCCACCCAAGGCCTGGCCCAACCTCCCAAACCCCAAGGCCCATTGGCCCCAAACCCCTTTTCCCATTTGGGCCTGCCCAATACCCATCCATGATCTCAAGGGCCCCCACATACCCTACCCATCATCCCCAAAGGCCCTATTTGGCCCAAACCCCATTACCCATATTCCCCAGGGCCCATTAGGCCCATCAAATCCAAACCCATCGACCATGACCCCAAATCAAATGGCCCATGGCCCGGACCAACAAGGGCTCCATGGCCCACCCACCAAGGCCCAGCCCATTGGGGCCCATTGGCCCAAACCCAAACCCCACTCATACCTTCCACAATACCTCCAACATTTAACCCAACCTTCACAGGTCAAACCCATATCATCCCCCATACCCAATTCTCCCATGGCCCTACACCCCAAGGCCATCTCCAAACCTTCCCCCATACCCAATGGCCCTACCAGGCCCTGCCTCAAAACCAAATGCCCATCACCCAACAAACCTTTCCTCACCCCCAATGGGCTCACCCGGCCCCCACTCATGTTATTCCCATCCAACCCATGCAACAACAACAGGAGAATCCCACCTTCACTGCACATTACACTGACCAACAGTATGAAGAGGACAAGATTAGGAACAGCGGGGCCTATGCTAGGGCATTGCCCACCTCAACCCTCCACAGTAAGTCCCAGATGGCCAGTGAAAGTCCCCTATAGAAAGACTGTCGAATTAGCTGAAAAATAGTTAGACAATACAAAAGCAGCTGATGAAAATGGGTGGCACTGAAATCCACGCCACAGACTTCACAGACCTATGCATGTTCGCTGAGGTCCCCTTGCCCTCCAAATTTAAAATGCCAGTATTCGACAAGTACAATGGCACAAGCAACCCGATCGCACACCTCAAGTCCTATTGTGGGGACATGTGCCAGTACGGGGGGGACGAAAGACTGCTAATAAAAGTCTTTCAGAAAAGTTTGACCGGACCGGCCTTGAGGTGGTTCACATCTCTTGAACCATCCATGATGAAGACATGGAAAGATTTAGCGCATTTGTTCCAGGAACAATATGTCTATAATACTGATATTGAACCGCTCAAGTCTGATTTGGCCCGTTTAAAGTAAAATCCAAACGAGACCTTCAGTGACTACTTAGGGCGATGGAGAGCACTGGCAGCTCAAGTCAGAAATAGAATACCGGATGATGAGCAGATAGAGATGATTTCTAAAAGCACTCTGCCAGTGATCTCTGATTTTCTTGTATACCAACAGCAGTCTAGCTTTGCCGATTTGGTGAGAAATGCCAACCGCTGCGAGGATGCCATCAGAGAAGGGCGGCTGAGTAAGAATACTTCAGGGGGCCCTAGCGGGGTCAGAAGATTTTCTTAGCAGAGGAACGACAAGAGAATAGGGGGCGATGTCCAGAACATGGCCAACACCAGGCCCAATAATAATACTGCCCCGTTTCAATTTCAAGCAGCCCCACTAGCACCAGTTAGGTTTGAGCAGATACAAAGAATGGGGAATGGGCAAGGAATGCAGATGACCCCGAAACAGAGGAGAGCCCGCTACGTCCGAGTCTTTACACCTCTGGGGCAATCTTTAAGTGTACTTTTGCCCTTGTTAGTAGAAAAGGGACTAGTGGCTATCCGCCAACCGCAACCTCCTCCTCACCCGATCCCAAAGAACTATGACCCAAATATCCACTGCAATTTTCATCAGGGTCCAGGTCACCCTCCTGATCATTGCTTCCCATTGAAGCATGCTATCTAAGATTTGATTGATGCCGGGAAAATCATTTCCCCCGCACCTTCTTAGCATGCTAATATTCATCAAGAACCACTACCCCCACATCCTACCAGAGGAGCAGGTCCCAGACCCACCATCAAAATGATAGAAGATGAGGAGGAGTTTGAATTTGACCCATCCGATTACATCAGTGATCGGGAGAGTTATGTAGCACCGCTGTTAAGAAACGTTGAAGAAAGGAATATAGTGGTAGTTGAACCCCTAAATATGTCAGATTATTTTCCCAATCCGACTCCACAAATTGAACCCTTGAATCTCAGGGCATACTTTCCATCGCCCACACCGGTCAATTACGTGAATATCAATGAATAACAACCATACACCACAACCCCCATCAATTACCCAATGAGCCAACAGGCCCCCAATCCTACACACCATCAATGGTACCACCATACACCACAACCCCATCTTTTACCTAATAAGCCACCAAGCCCCAATCCAACACACGCACCATCAATTATCAATGGCTGCACGCCCACTCCATCACCCCCTCAACCAAACAAGTTCCACCACCCGGTCAATTACCTAACGCCCATCGGACCCCCATCGCCTTGACACCACCACTGGCTATCAATGGCCTACTCTTACCTCCTTCCTCAATGCCACCACCCTCAAGCTCCACCACCCCATTTGGCCCAATCTTTCCACCCAACCCACTTTGCCAGGTGAATCAAGTATTGCCCACACCTCCACGAGATGACAGTACAAGTACCTCAAGCAAGTGACCATACCTTCTAGCTCTGGGACCCACATATGATCCTCATCAAGTCCTGCTAAGATACGAACAGACAAATATCAATGCTGGAGCAATGAGAAGAGGCGATAGATTTGTTACCAGTCGGGGAGGATATCAAGCCAAAGCACTGCACAACCACAGGCCAACGAGGAAAGAAAGAGAGCACTGTAAATCTATTTGAGAAGATGAGTCGAGAACATATACTGGAGACTCAGCTGAGAAGAATGTCTGCCCATATCACTGTATGGGATCTGTTGATGACGTCCCCACTCAATTTCTAAGCATTAATGGGGGCGTTAAAAAATGCACATGTATCACTCCAAGTTAGCCCAGATGAAGTCAGGCAGATAATTGGTCAAGTGATGGTTCCAAATGCCATTTCATTTTCTTATGCAGATTTACCTGAGGAAGGAGGTAGTCACTCAAAATCTTTAAATATAACTGTTGAGTCTGGAAATATGGTTATCCCCTTGGTATTAATTGATAATAGGTCTGCATTGAATATATGCTCGTTAAGAACCGCCACCAAAATTAGGGTTGATCCGTGCATGTTAAGGCCCACCAGAGCCAGTGCTAGAGGGTTTGACAATACCAGGAGAGAAATAATGTGAGAAGTTGATCTTGAGCTATTGATAGGGCCAATGACATTTTCCATCTTGTTTCAAGTCATGGATATCAAATCCTCATTTAATCTGTTGTTAAGGCGCCCGTGGCTACATGAAGTCGGAGCCATACCTTCCACATTGCACCAGAAACTCAAATTTGCATCTGGGCATAAGATTATCACAATCATTGGAGAGGGGCACAGTGAGAAAGAAAAGGTTGCCAAAAGCTTTGAAAAACCTAATATGCTGGATGTACCACACACTCTGAGGTCGACCTCCATAATTTGAATATGAGGTGTATACTCCCAGAACCCATTGGAGGGCATCATGTCTAAAATGGAGGCGGTATGGTAGCGGCCGATGGCAATGCTCCAAAAGTGGGGCTATCGAGAAAGGAAGGGTATGGGACCCAAATTACAAAGAAGAAGAGCCGATTGTGGCTAAGGGATAAAAAGTAAGATTCGTGCTAGGATATAAGCCCACAGAGCAAGAGGTCCGAGAGGCCAAAGAGAAAGCCAGGGTCACCGCGGCTGCAAGAGCTCGAGGAATCAACATAGAAGAGAAACCTCGCCCTAGGCCACACATTAGGGATTCCTTTGTCAGCGCAGGGATCGTAAAGATCAATCGAAATGGGGCAACCCATTTGACCCCACACAAACCCAAAGCCCTAGTCCATCCCACCAATCCCCAGATCTCCCTTCCCAGCTTGGAGATAGATTTGGTCGCGTTGTCCCTTTTCGAAGAATGATGGTCGGTACCTGAACAAACCCCACCTGTGGTGAATCACCACAAAGCCATGTTAACGTTTGAGGATATCACCTCAAACGAAATGGGGATCAATATGATGGAGGCTGACTCCAATGAGCCATATCAGTCAGTGCCCTCCATCCAATCAGGTAAAGAAGCGGCCTCTCAGGTATGCAACTGGGCATCTTTGCCTTAGACCCTGGAAGCAGGAAGTGGCCTAAAGTTTGGCGCCTGTTTCCCAAAAACAAATAACCTATAAAAAGTGGGATAAGCCCTTGGCAGGCAATACCTTGTGTATATAGCAACCCACCTTGCCAAGGGCCCGTCTCCGAAGAAAATAAAAATCTCAAAAACATAGAAGAAAATAAAAATCTCAAAAACATGAAAAAAACATAAAATCCCAAAAACATTGAAAAAATCTAAAGTCCAAAAATATTGTCATTTAAAATTCCAGAAAATGTCCCACAAAAGGATGCCTTAATCAAAATACTCGTCCCACGTGAAATCGACCCCTTCCCTGTAGAAATACAAGAAGAGGTAGGGATCACGAGTCTGGACGAGGATGTCCCCTTCGAGGAGCTCTCCAATGAGCTCCTTGACCGATTTGCCGACTTTGAGTATGGCCCTACCCCCATTGTCGAAGAGACCGAAGGCATCAATCTAGGAACTTAGGAGGTTCCCAGGATAACCAAAATCAAAAAGTCACTGTCTCCTGAGGAAAGAAAAAGTATGATCGACTTCCTTCGGTCATACCTAGACATTTTTACATTGCGAGGACATGCAGTGCGGATCTTGATTTGGTCGAGCATGAGTTGCCCCTCTACCCACGATATGAAGCCGATCAAGCGGAAGAGGCGTCTCAGGCGAATGGATCTTTGAAAGTCAAAGACGAGTTCATCAAACAATATGGCTGGGGGTTTCTCATGGTATCCAAGTACCCGCAGTGGCTAGCCAATATCGTACCTGTGCCAAAGAAGGATGAAAAGGTCCGCATGTGCATCGATTTCTGCAATTTGAATAGAGCGAGCCCAAAGGACAATTTCCCACTACCACACATTGACATCTTGGTAGGCAACACTGCTAAGCATGGAATGCTCTCATTTATGGATGGATTCTCAGGATACAATCAGATCAAAAGGGCAGAGGTTGATCGCGAGAAGACAGCGTTCATTACCCCTTGGGGAACCTTTTGCTATCAAGTCATGCCATTCGGGCTGAAGAATGCTGATGTAACATACCAGAGAGCTATGACTGCACTATTTCATGACATGTTGCACCGAGAGATTGAAGTGTATGTTGACAACATGATAGCCAAGTCACCGAAGCAAAGCGACCATCTGGGAAACCTTCAGAAGCTGTTCAAAGGTTGAGAAAATATAGACTACGTCTGAATCCACAAAAGTGCGCGTTCGGGGCTATGTCAGGGAAACTGCTAGGGTTCATCGTCAGCAGGAGAGGGATCGAGGTCGACCCAATCAAAGTTAAAGCCATCACTGAAATTCCACCGTCGTCTACCGAGAAAGAGGTTAGAGGGTTTCTGGGCAGAATACAGTATATCAGTTGGTTCATTGCACAACTAACTCCAATCTCCACGTCGATCTTCAAGTTACTAAGGAAGAATTCACCAATTGAATGGAACGACAATTGTCAAGCAACGTTCAAAAAAATCAAAAAGCTACCTCCTTAATCCTCCTGTTTTGGTACCACCTGAGCCAGGGAGACCACTCTTGATGTATCTCTCCATGACGAAAGTTTCGATGGGATGTGTCTTGGGGCAGTACGATGAAACAGGAAGAAGAGAGCAGGCCATTTACTATCTGAGCAAGAAGTTTACTAATTACAAGGCGCACTATTCTCATTTGGAGAAAGCATGCCTAGCTCTTGTATGGGCTACTCAAAGGCTCCGCCACTACTTACTATCCCAGGCTATTCTACTCTTGGCCCGAATGGACCCGTTGAAATACCTGTTTAAGAGGCCAGCTCTCACTGGACGAACCGCACATTGGCAACTTTTATTATCTGAATTCGACATCACGTACGTCACTCAGAAATCAATCAAGGGGTAGGCGATTGCTGATCATCTTGCTGATAATCCTTTACCTGACTATGAGCCGTTAAGGACCGAATTCTCAGATGAAGATATCTTATTCATGACGAAAGACGATACAGAAGAAGCAGAAGAATCATGGGTAATGCACTTTGACGGGGCAACAAATGTCGAGGGCCAAGGAGTTGGCGCCATCCTAATCTCACCAAAAGGATCTCATATACCGGTCTCTATCAAGCTTAACTTCCCTTGCACTAACAACATGGCTGAGTATGAAGCTTGCGCCGCTGGTCTGCAGGCAGCTCTTGATCTGAATGTAACTCACCTTCGAGTATTTGGCGATTCATAGTTAATCATATGTCAAATGAATGGTGACTGGAAGATGAAAGACAAGAAAATGTTCCCCTATCATGAACACCTTGAGGATCTGATAGCTTGCTTCCAATATGTGACTTTCTCATACGTCCCCCGAATAAGGAATCGCTTTGCCAATGCATTAGCAACTTTGGCATCAATGATTGAAATCCCCTATGGTGTTGAGATGAAGCCGATCGTGATCGAGCAGAGGAATGAGCCAGCCTTCTGCCTCCAGATTGAGGAACCTACAAAGCCTGATGATGAGCCACCTTGGTTCTCAAATATCAAGAATTTCCTCGAGACCCTAACTTTCCCAGAGGGTGCATCCAAGACAGATCGACGAACCATTCAACGTTTAGCGACAGGTTACGTCATTTGCGGGGAATGCCTCTACAAGAGATCATACAATAACATCTTACTCAGGTGCCTCACTGAAAGTGAAGCGGTCAATATTATGAAAGAAATCCATGAGGGAGTATGCAAAGCCCATGTCAGCGGTCACATGCTCGCTAAGAAAATTCTACGGCAGGGATACTTTTGGACCACCATGGAATCGGATTGCTGCAAACATGTTCAAAAATACTACAAGTGTCAAGAACACTCCAGCCTGCTACACGCTAATGCCATTGATCTTCACTGCCTGACCACTCCTTGGCCATTTGCTACTTGGGGCCTTGTCGTTGTCGGAATGATTAATCCAAAAGCATCAAACGGACATCGGTTCATCCTCGTCGCCATTGAATACTTCACCAAGTGGGTAGAAGCGGCGTCATATGCCAACATCACTGCCAGTCATGTCGAGAAGTTTCTCAAGAACAATATTGTGTGCCGATTTGGAGTACCCAAAGATATCATCATGGACAACGGCACAAACTTTGCGAATAAGCGCATCCGAGACTTCTGCGAGCAATACAAGATCAAGCACCATCGCTCATCCCCTTATCGGCCTCAAACTAATGGAGCCGTGGAAGCCGCGAACAAGACAGTCGTCCGCGTCCTTGAGAAAATGGTCATCACTTATCGAGATTGGAGTGACATGCTGCCATTTGCTTTGTAGGCCTACCGAACGTCGATCTGTACCGCTACAGGGGCAACACCATTCTCCCTTGTGTATGGAACTGAGGCCATCCTCCCGGTAGAGGTTGAAGTACCCTCACTCCAAATCCTCATAGAATCAGGCTTACCCGAAGCAGAGAGAGAGAGATCCTGCTTTGACCAGCTGAACTTACTGGATGAAAAGAGACTCCTAGCCTTATGCCACACTCAGGTTTACCAGGGGCGAGTCGCATGCGGTTAAAATAAACTTGCCTGCGGTCGAGATCTAAAGGTAGGAGATACTGTGCTAAAGAAGATCTTCCCATCCCTCCACGCCATCCCTCCACGCCGATCCAAGGAAAAATTCAAGCCGAACTGGGAAGGACCATACGTCATTCGAGAAGTGCTGCCAAGATACGCCATCCGCCTCGCCACCATGGATGGAGATCATCTTCTTGAGCCCATCAACGCTGGATACGTCCGACGGTTCTACTCTTAGTCTATTGTAATAAGGTAAGTATTGATGAAATAGATACGTGACTGCTTAAGAACCATCCAAAAGAGGCCATCATTCCAAGCACAGTAGCCCAAAAACATCCCTAAAATTGATGATATCCTTCGCTATCCCATTTGAGCCTGGGTCTTTCTTTCAATAAACCCATTCCCCAAAAAAAAATATACGTGTACATATACCAAAAAAAAAAGAGAGAGAAAAGATGAAGTAGAGTTACTATTAAAATCTAAAAAAATCGAAAAAGCAAAACCTTAAAAGAGATTGCCTGAAATGAAGCAAAAAGAACAAATATGTGTAGAAGAATCACGGGACATGTACAATAAAACCCCCCAGGAAGAAAGTATGTTGAGAAAACTGAAGCCGTATCAAGGAAACCCTTTTAGCCCAACATACCTTCAAATCCTAACCTAACCCATTGCCAAGCTACACCCTGAAGGAAGCCCTCTTCGTAGGTTCACAAGCAGTCATAATATCTGTTAAGTCAACATGAGCCAAGTCATGAGACGACACCAGAACCCCATCCAGCCGGCTATGACGAAATCAAAGTCTATGTCGTGGCTCTTGAAAATATAATGAAAAGAATAAAAATAAATAAAAATACAAGCTCAAAGCAAGATGGACGTAGTGAAAATCCGAAAGGGCGCTATGGGTAAAAATAGCAAGCTTGTGCGGACCAGGTGAAAACCCGAAAGGGTGCTTGTGGTAAGAGAGCTAAACTCATGGACGTAGTGAAAACCCGAAAGGGCGCCGCGGGTAAAAAAAGGGAGATAAAAAAAAAGAAAAAAAAAGAGAAGAAGAAAAAAGAAAAGAGGAAAGGGTTGGACTGATTGAGAAGATTGATGTTTGAGGAACCCTTTTGTCACTCTTCCTGTACCCTCTTGTCCGACTAGGCTTCTCATGCTAGTTCGAATCAAGTCCCGACCATAATTGTCATTATGAAACTCGCACCGTCAAACGTATGACCCAAGGCAAGGAGAAAGGTTTAACTCAATCAAAAGGGATCAACGTTCCGGCCTTGGTAAAATCTGAAAACTCACTCAGGACCGACTGCATGAAAGAGTTCGACTATGCTCAAAATGGGACCCATTACTCCGTCTCACTATCAAGGCATCAAAAAAAAAAAAAAAAGAAGAAAAGTCAAAAAAAAAAAAAAAATCATCAACAAAAATCAAAACACTAAAAAATGTGTATATATATTTCTACTCATTTTTATGTACATATTTCCAGCATCATATTTCAATCTCAAAAATAAAGAAAAATAAAAAAAAATCTCCAAAAACAAAAATCCAAAAAAAATATATAATGAAAATGAAAAAGTGTAGGTAGAAATCTACTTTTTCTTCTATTGTTTAGGATGAATTTTCTTTATTTGTATAAATAAAAAAGGGACTGCCGTTTTCTCGAGAATGTGCAGGAACATCACACGGTCCAAAGCCTCGAAGCGGGCAACTTCTCAGCGATGGACAAATCAGATAAAGCATCTCACCACCGACGTCAGGTCTAAAAAAAATTTGATGATGAAAATCATTTTAAAAAGACAAAGCCATTTTTTTGATGCATCTTAGTAAATGCCCTTGGTTTAATACCGCAGGCAGCTTTTAATGCTTTTTTTAATGTAATAATAAGCGGGGAATGTCTTAGGTCTAAGGTTTGCCTTGGATCCATGGATCCTATTTCAAAATAGGAGCGACAGTATCGGTCCCGGTCAAATAGTCAATGTTTCGATCAAGTCGACTCCACCGCTAAATCTTCGCCCTGATCGCTCCATATTTTGGTTTCAGGTGAACTTGAGTGCCTTGTACTTCAAGTTCGTCACATGATATTTTTGGAGGTGTAGACTTTTGGTCCTCGCTGTCTGGGCGTGCGCCCTACGGGATTTGTGGTCCGAATAACTGCGTCCTCAAAAAGATCCATTGTTGGATTGATTCCAACCTGTCAGATATGAAACTATGTTAGACAACTATGTGCAAACATGCATTCAGAAGGGTTCATTTCCCTTTCATTTTCTGCATGGTTAAAACCTGTATGGGCAGCGGTATCCCTATAAAGTATACGCCATGTGTCTGGGTATCGTATGATGGTCGTTTATCCCCGTAAACTGTACCCGGGCGGGTCCGGGTCAGGGCTTCCATCGCCTTTGTTGCTTATCGCCCCTAGTGGGTGCATGTTTATGCATAGTTATTCATTTGTAACTTCATTGATGACGGAGTCCAAGATTGAGTATCCTTCGGTGGACACCCAATTCTGACTCGGTCTTTTCGATATCAGATGAACTTGAGTACGTTGGCTTCAGTTTCGTCGCAAACTACAGCGAAGGCACGAGCTCTTGGTATGCGTTGTCTGGGCGTGCGCCTCCTGGGGTTCGAGGTCCAGATAATGCTTGTTTAAAAAAAAAGAAAAAAAGAATAAATCTGTGCTTCCCCACAGAGCTACGCACATACGTGTTCTGATGCGATAAAAATGTCGATATTTTATCAGCAACACCACTGTGCTATAATAACGTCCTAAGTCTAAGGCACACCTTGGATTCTGGATCCTACTTCAAGGAAGGAGCAACGGTGTCAATCCCAGTCAAACAGTCAATGTTTCGATCGAGTTGATTCCACTGCTAAATCTTTGCAATGAGCGCTCTGTTTTGGATTCATGTGAACTTGAGTGTCTTAAGCTTCGGATTCTCCGTTGGAAGGTCAATCGTTGGTTGAGACCAACCTGTTGAGAAGGAGATTATGTGTCAATCAAACTATGTGCAACCATGCATTCAGAAGGGACCATTTCCCTTTTTATTTTCTGCAGGCTTAAAACCTGTACGGGCAGCGGTATCCCTATAAAGTGTATGCCATGCGTCTGGGTATTCGTATGATGATCGTTTGTCCTCGTAAATTATACTCGGGCGGGTCCAGGTCGGGGCATCCAACACCTTTGTTGTTGCTTATTACCCCCAATGGGTGCATGTTTATGCATAGTTAATTGATATTTATGATCATTGTTGGCAGAAACCAGGATTGGATGTCCCTTTTGGGTAGACACCCGATAACTAGTTGGATCTGTTTAGTGGTATTTGAAGCTGGACACTCTGGGTCATGTGGATCTGGGGCACGTTCTGAAAAATGTCACGCACTCCTAAAAAGTGTTGTGACATCTATTCACTTCACTCAGGTGGTCATGCTAAATAAACTTTGGGATCGATGGGTTCGCCCAAAGATCTCGAACCCTGCTTTCAGCAGGGGCACCGTGAATAATCCAATGAGGTCGTCAAATGCCTTGCAGGATTGGATGCAAACTGTGGAGCCTTATGTATGTTTACTTCGCGTCTATCTTTGAATGTGGGCCGATCACTCCTCTTACTTACAAAGCTGTTGCATTCAAAATGAATCTCGAACATCAATCACCTTTAAAACATCTCGAGAAGCGAACGTTTTTCTCGACTAATGGGTTTTCGCAACTCGAGAGGCGAACATTTTTCCCAGCTATTGAGCTTTCTCAACTCATTCCACCTCGGTTATGCCTAGTAATATCGCTAAGCGCTTGGGAACTGATTACCTCGAGAAATGAATGATTAGCCTGGCACTCCAAGGCTTTCATTTTCTCACCGTGTTACTCACCTGATGTTTAAAGTTCAGTCTGAATGCAGCAGACCTGTCAATAATGTCTTAGGCCTCTTCGGATGTCTCTTTTCTTTGGCATATGATCATTAGTGATCGGATACCAAAGAGGGGCATCTGTAGACACCCAAATTTGGCCCAAGGCCCGATCGAAACACCTTTCGAGAGAGGTGTAATTATGAGCTTTTGATGGCATGTATGGAACCCTTAGGAATCACCCTAAACCCTTAGAAATCACCCTAGATCTCTTAGGAACCTATCCCAAACCTTTAGAAACCAATCCCGAACCCTTAGAAATTAACCATACCCTTTTCAGATCTATTAGAACCCTTCCCGGGCATGATTCGAACCCCCCTAAACAGCGGTTAGAAAGAGGAGTGCTAAAGTTTTTATGGATAGTTGCCCTACCTAAAGTATATACCATTGGAAAGTAGAGCTTCCCATTTTTTTAATGAGCTAAGAATCACCTAATTTGGAGTTGTACATCAAAAGATATGCCAGAATGAAGATCATAAATTTGTACGAGATATTGCAAAATCGGACCCATAGAGCCAATTTCGAACTAACCAAAATAGCTGATGAAAAGAGGAGTTTTAAGGTTAGCATATATAGTTTTCCAACCTAAGGCCTATACCATTGGAAAGTAGACTTTCCCAGCTTTCCAACGAGCCAAGAATCACCTAATTTGGAGTTGTACATAACAAGTTATGATAATTTGAAAGAGCTTAAGTGAGAAGATCTTTCTCCCTTTGGTGCACCATCCCCATACAAATTTTAGAATTGAAAAAGCCCCTTTAGACCTTAGTATTTCACTAAAAACCTTTAAGTTAGGTGTGTGTTACCCCCTAGCTTTCCTTCTCTACCTCTTAGTTTCAAGCCTTAGGAGTTAGAATCTCATTTCATACCATACAAGCCTTCAAAAAGCTCACCGAAGCAAACCAACACAAGGCTCCCCAACGGTGCTACAAGGGCCCGAGAGCTCCAACTTTCCCCTCAATTCCACTACCTTATTTGCTTTTCCTCTATCCTAGAATTGAGCCGTTACGCTGCCCAAATTTCTGCAAGCGGGAAGGGCTCAATAGGATCGGTGTGGCTTCGGGCAAGGGGAAGTGCCGCTCATTTTACTCTTTTATATATATATATATATATATATATATATATATATATATATATATATATACTATATAAACCAGCCCCACAGAGACCTGGCCTTAAGTAGAGACCGTATTTAGCTGGTTGATCGGGTGCCTAACACCTTCCCGATCGATAACCGAGGCCCCTACCCAAGAGCCTTTGGTGTGGACCGAATTCAGAATCATATTTTTAGCACTTCGGTGCTCATAAAAGTGAACTAGGTATCTCGGGACACCGAAAGCTCCGGGTGGCGATTCTATATTTTTCGTTAGAGAGCGCATCGTCGCGACGGGATCATCTCGATTCCTACGATTGCACACAATATGTATCATATTGTAGCTATTAGATTCGGAGGTCACCGGGTTGGTACACTGAATGTATCGGTTCATATATAGTAATATGTATTGATCAATACATACCAATGTAATGTCCAAAACCGATACATATCGATTTTGGAGCTAGGCCATACGTACCCACCACCACTCCCCGAGAATACCACAGTTGATGTGTGACAGCCCGGATTTCGGCACCCCGAAACCCGTGCCATCAGCACGATCATCTTGACCGTGCCCCTTAACTATGCACGGAACACTGGTATATCAAGCATAAAAAGAAGTAAGAACAACTCGCGGAATTTAAATCTAATTAGAAATACTTTTCAAAAGACAGTTCTACCCTCATGCCCCTACATGAAGGGAGAACCGATCCGAACCATCGATGATATAAATCATCACAGATGGTTCGCCCCAAAGGAATAATCCAAACTCTATACATATACATGTTTTCACAAAATAAAGGCTTGACATACCAAGCCGTACAATCTCTACTCAAAACTCCTCAAAGTAGCACAACGGAGTCCTCTAGAAGAAGTCCTCTGGAGGTGGCTCCAACTCCTCGCCGGCAGCAAAGTCCGACTCGCCGGGATCGTCCCCCAAACCTCGGCTGCTACTAATGGACCAATAGTCTATAGGGTGAGCTACATCCTAGCCCAATAGGGAACAAACACTGCTGAACATATAAGTTATAACTCACATATATTCTATGATATACCATGCATGATGTAACTATGCAGTTGTTGATAAAACAGTTAAAAGCATTCGTTTTACTGTTGATTTCTTATGTTTTCATTTACTCATGAATAATGCTGAAAAGGCCTAAAGCAAAACTTAAACTTTCAACTTAAGTAATCCCCGAGCAATATAGCATCGAGCCCCGATGAGATACCCTTCATCGTCATCTATATAGACAGTTTTAATGTATTCCCTGGGAATACCATATAGTACCCAAGCCCCTTTCCCCTGGGGATTGGTGGCGGGGTTTCACTTATCTCAATCAACACCCCTGGGGTGTGCTTACTATGTACGGATAAGCCTCCGCACTGGCCTACGGTTTCGCCGCTGTATCGGTCACGGATATCCTGCCGTGTCAGTCGTGGATATCCCGCCACGTCGGTGGGGTAACCTATCAAACCTCAAATAACAAAAATATCGGTGCCTTACATATAGTTATTCACCGTGTAATTGTGCTATCTTATATCAGTTAGGCCCTATCAAACATGATTCAATCCTTGGATACATCACAGGATGTATCCATTAACTTCATCACACGATGCTCTTATCTCTTACTTCTTCATCCCACAGGGATGGCTCATTCGTTACTCTTATGAATGTCACACACACACTTTTCACATTTCTTTAAGCAATAAAAATAATTGAATTGAAATTTATATCACTACATACATGCTCTTGTAAAATAAAGTACATGTTCAGGTGTTCCCTACCTCAAGTCTTACTTGTTCAATGCATCAAGGTCCCACGTGGCTCCTTGTGCACTAGCTTACGTACCACCTATGTTACCACATAAGGTGAAACACATCACAAAGGATGTAATAAAGAAGGTATAAGACCCTCCAAGAATCTTGAAGTCAAACTTAAAAGTCACAAAATTCATCGATCGATTAATCGAAATCCCAAATCGATTAATCGAACACTTCGATGTCGATTTCAAAATCGATTAATCGAAAGGTCAATATCGATTAAGTAATTTCGATTAATCAAATTCTCTTCATAAGTAAACTCCTTTATTGAACGATCGAGTTTCCGTTCGATGTCGAATCGATTTGATTAATCGAAATCTTCTTCAAAGAACACTTACTATTGAGCAGATTCGAGTTTCCATTCGATTAATCGAATTACATTTGATTAATCGAATTCTTCTGAAGTTCTCTTACAATTGAGCGATTGAGTTTCTATTCGATTAATCGAATTGATTTGATTAATCGAATCTCTCTTCATAAAATACACTTCTTTGTTGAGCGATTGACTTTCACAAGTCGATTAATCGATCCCAATTCGATTAATCGAAAACTAAATCGATTAATCGAAATCCCATTTCGATTAGTCGATTTTTCATAAATCATTTCCTCCAACCCTTGGGGTCCTTTGAGTTCTCGATTAATCGATTTTCAAATCGATTAATCAAAATCAAATTTGATTAATGAAACTCCAATTCGATTAATCGAAATCGTGTCTTCGACCTTTCAACTTCACGGCCAATTTCGATTAATGAAACCCAATTTCGATTAATCGAAATTATTGTCAACCTTCTTTTTCCCATACTTTTCCTCTATTTTTCTAAGCCATTATCCTATGATCTATCCCACATTTAACCACAACTTAACCCCTATGATCTATGCATCTTATTTACAAAAATTTACCTTGGATAGATCTCAAGTTGATCTCTATCAATAGTTGGAAGGCTAGGGTTTCTAGCTTTGGCTCTAACGGATCCCTTGCGTCGAATCCGGCCTCCTTAATGCTTGACTCCTTCTTCCAAGCATGCAATAACTCTTCTCTCACTCCTCTCTTTCTCTCTCTTCTTTACTTCTCTCAACCACAAAAACATGAAAGTTAGGGTTTTCACCCTTTTTATTTTATTTCTTTTCTCGGTGTGGAACACACACACACCCCTCGGTGTATGTTACTCTACACACTCCTCTATCTCTCCACTCTTCTACCTTTGGTTCACATCACATCCGCTCATCTCACTTTAAGTTCATCTTTGAACTATCTTATGGTCAAACCTAAGACCAATCGGGCACGGATCCCGAGGTCATAGTTTAACGTGATTTTTTTAGGGCTATTACATCCTCCCCACCTTGGGAATTTTCGTCCTCGAAAATAACCCAAGGTTTATCTCGCTCTAGGACTCTCTCTCCCACACGCCTCGGTGAGGTAGTCCAATTTAGTCAGACGCACTCAAGTAGTCACACATTCACACTTATAAACATGGAAGTAAAGTTGTAACAACAAAAAGAGAAACAATTACACAAAAAGTTGAATTTCTATTAATATAGTAAAATTTTACAAGGCGCCATATGAGTTGGCGTACAAGATATACGTCTATACAAAACATGACTGATACAAAAAATACAAATAAAACTCATGCAGGCCCCTCGCTAGGCTGGTCCGGTGCAGGAGCTGGCTCTGGCTGCGGTGGAAGGGTCTCTGTCGGCGGAGTAGATGTGGATGTGGAGGGAACCGCGTCCGTGGTGGGATGGAAGGCGGTCCTCTATGGAAGGGTGTCGTCCGGCCGTCCACTCTTCTTGTGAACCAACATATCCATGTAGGTGTGGGGTAGATGAACTGGAGGTGTGAAACATGAGGAAATCAATCCTCCTGTTCATCCTCTCATTATTTGTCCATTCTGCAGACGTCCTCTATGGTAGGACCGGATGGGCGGCCGGCTGATAGGATGAGGTGGGAGTCGCGGGCGCGGAGTGTGCAGGTGGTGTCGGCGTGGCTGTGGTGTGGGAGGGAACCCTCTCCATGGATGGCTCGGCTGCGGCAGGGTGTGCCCCACCCTCAAGTGGGTCTCTTGAGGTGGTGGGTGGCGGTGCTGCATTGCTCTTCTTCTTCCTTTGGCTCTTTGGGCGGGAGCGGGACCCGGAGCTGGTAGGGTCCGCTTCAACAGGTTGTAGCTACGGGTCCATGAAGACTTTGTGAATGTCTTCACGCGATCCGTAGCCCTCACCTCGTGAGGTGAGATAGTGTAGGAGGGATCGTTGGAGTAGCACTCCAACATGCTTGAGATGAGCCGAGCATACGGCATCTTCTCCTTGGGCCGCATGTTGCCCTTCATCAGTTTAGTCTTGATGTACCGCATCCCCTCAAGGATGACCTTGGTAGCATCAAACCATCGGCCACAGAAGGCCGCGTAAAGTGCATGTTGCACTTTGTCGACACGCTCAGTGTCGTGGCGCATCGGGTAAAGGTTGCATTTGATTATGGAGTCGAGCATCCACATGTAGGGTGGAAGATCAACCCTCTTGATGGAAATGCCCGACCCCTTCTTGCCATTTGTCATGAGGGTCATGACTTCCTCAAACCGGGGGTCTTCCACAAAGGGTGGAAATAGTGTAGTCTCGGGGGTGAACTCGAGGTAGCACTCGAGCACCTCGTGAATGTGACGCCGAGTGATCGTGTAGAGACGACCCTCGATCTTGGTGATGATGCAGTCGTCGGTAGGGCCATTGGTTAGCCCTTGGTAGAATAATCTCACCAATCTAGGGTAGTAGGAACCCCGGATTGGTTTGAGAAGATTGCCGAGACCGGCATTGTTTATGTAGTTTTGAGCCCATTGGGTCTCGCCCGGTACATCGGGATCGGTGAAAAGGGTAGGGTCGATGGTATATTCGACCTCAAAGGTCTTGGCTGCCCACCACTCGTTTGGTTGCTCCACGTTGGTGGGTGGTGGTGGCATGGGGGTGGATTCATGGAAGACTCGGCGTGAGATGCGCTTCGTCGAACCGGAGGTGGTCTCCGATTCCGGTGTGATGGAGTCCTCACCGGCGATGGGGTAGGTGGTGGTGGTGCGGCGTTCTTACGCCTAACCGGCAACTTGGAGGTTGCCTTCTTCGAAGATAAACGGGTTTTGGGCGGCATGTTCACTAAACTAGGGTTTATCTAGCTTGAATTGAAGAAAAAACGGAAATCTAGGGTTTACCTTAGGTTTCGGAGGCGAATGCGGCGATTTCGGACGCGAATCGTGAAAACCCAAACCCTAGAGCACTTTCGGTTGGTTGGAGAAGGAGAAGATGAAACGCCCAAAATCCCAAGCCAATGATTTGAATGGGAAATGAAATCCCCAAATTTATTTATATAGCCGCGGCTCGATTCGAAATTCCATTTCGATTAATCGAAATTCAAAACTAGGTTAAGCGTAAAATCGATTAATCGATTTTCAAATCGATGTCGAAATAAAATTCGATTAATCGAAAATATTTCGATTAATCGAAATCGTGTTTGTTTAATAATTTAAAATTTTGAGCTCACTGGCGCGTGCCAGTCGATTAATCGAAATTCATTTCGATTAATCGAAATCTCAAAATCGATTAATCGAACTTAGTTTCGATTAATCGAAATCGTGCAAAAACTTCAAAAATTTTCCAAAATTTCTTAAGTATTCGATTAATCGAAATCCCATTTCGATTAATCGAAATTTCTTTCTATGCATTTTCTAACTCAACTTTTCATTTCCAGTCACTGGCACATGCCAGTCGACTAATCGAACAAGATCGATTAATCGAAATTCCAAATCGATTAATCGATTTGAAATTCGATTAATCGATTTTGCCCAATTTCTGCAGAATTTCAATCTCTTGTTTCTTTTTTTTTTTTTTTTTTTTTTGCTATTTTTGACAATTCATGACAGATTGGATCAAAATTTCCATTGAAATACAAGTATAGTGGAGATTTCACAACACGTTTGTGGTTTACATTGCATTCTCACGTCGTTGGAAACAAGGCTGGGTATTGTTCTTTCATATCGGCCTCTCGTTCCCAAGTAGCCTCTTCTTTGGGATGATTGTTCCATCGAACAAGCACTAAGGGAATTACTTTAGTGCGTAGTACTTGTTCTTTCCGATCCAAGATCTCCACTGGTTCCTCTATCATGCTCATGTCCTCACACATCTCTATAGGTTGCTTCCCTAACACATGAGACGGATCATTCACGTACTTTCTGAGCATCGATATGTGGAAGACATTATGTACTCGATCGAATGGTAAACTAATGCGATATGCAACTTCACCTATTAGTCCCAAAATTTCAAATGGTCCAACATAACGTGGACTTAACTTCCCCTCTTGCCAAATCATTACACCTTTCATAGGTGACACCTTCACAAACACATGCTCGCCCACTTTGTAGTCAACACTAGTCCGCTTCACATCGCGTAACTTTTACTGCATCTACTCTGTCTTGTCTTCAACCTTTCTCGATAATTGGACAACGGTGGCGTTGTCTTCAAGCTTTGGTCCTAATACAAATTTCTCACTGTTTCCTCCCAATTCGAGGTGACTTGCATCGTCGTCCATCTGAGCTTCATACGGTGCCATGCCAATGCTCGTTTGAAAACTGTTGTTATATCACGAACTCGAGCATCGGTAGATACTCATCGGTATCCTTGCATATCAAGCATGCAAGCTCTGAGCATGTCTTCTATCACTTGGTTCACTCGCTCTGTCTGTCCATCAGTTTGAGGATGGAATGCTGAACTAAAGTCTAGTCGTGTTCCCATTCCTTCTTGAAATTTCTTTCAAAACTTGGACGTATACAGTGGATCACGATCTGAAACTATGCTGCTTGGAATACCATGTAATCTTACAATCTCTTTCATATATAGGTCTGCCAATCTTCCTGCCGTATACGTAGTATTGTATGGCAAAAAGTGCGCTGATTTGGTCAATCGGTCTACGACGACCCAAATAGCATTATGTCTTTCTTGGCGATGAGGTAATCCAACAATGAAATCCATTGAGATCGATTCCCACTTCCATTCTGGTATTGGTAAAGGTTGCAATAGTCCCGCAGGATGTCTATGATCAACCTTCACTTGTTGACAAGTCAAACATCGTGACACATACTCGGCCACGTCTTGTTTCAGTCCTCTCCACCAATAATTCTTTTTCAAATCTTGGTACATTTTGGTGCTACCAGGGTGGATGGCATAATTTGACTTATGAGCCTCATCCAGAATTGTTCGTCTTAGATCGGCATTATCCGGGATGCATAGACGGCCTTTAAACAACAAAGAACCATCTGCTTTTATTGAGAAGTCCGAACTGATGCCTTCACTCACGTCTTGACGAATCTTTGTTAATGCTGGATCTTTCATCTGTAGCTCGTGGATATGTTCAAATATCACTGGCTTTACTGAGATGTTAGCCAAAAAGGATCCAGTGTCCTTTGACTCAATGTTCGCATCATAGCATGCCAGGTCTTCCAATAGTTTCCATCGGTGCATACCCAAAATCAATGAAGCTAACTGAGCTGAACCCTTTCGACTCAATGCATCGGCTACTACATTCGCCTTGCCAGGATGGTATTGTATAGAGCAATCGTAGTCCTTGAGGAATTCCATCCATCTGCTATTGTCTCATATTGAGCTCATTTCCGTGAGCAGATATCGGAGGCTCTTATGATCGTGAAAATTTCAAAAGTCTCACCATACAAGTAATGTCTCCAAATCTTTAGCATAAAAATGACTGCCAGTTCAAGTCATGAGTCGGGTAATTTTCTCGTGTTCTTTCAGCTGTCTTGATCCGTAAGCTATCACCTTCTTGTGTTGGTTGAGCACACAACCAAGGCCATTGTATGACGCGTCGCTGTACACTGCGTATCCTCCACTGCCTGAAGGAATTGCCAACACTGGGGCTGAAGTGAGTCTCGTTTTGAGTTCTTGAAAACTCTTCTCGCATGCCTCACTCCACTCAAACCTTGAATCTTTTCGTGTCAGCTTTGTGAGAGGTCCCGATATCTTTGAAAACCCCTCAACGAAAGCGTCGATAATAGCCTTGCTAAGCCCGTAAAACTTGACATCGGTCCTTTGGGTTGTTCCCATTTAACTCGCTTCTATCTTTCTTTGGATCTCTGGTGACACCATGCTTTGAGACGACATGTCCCAAAAAGCTAACTTCTTCCAACCAAAATTCACACTTACTGAGTTTGGCGTACAATTGGTGTTCACGTAGCGTCTGTAGAGAAATCCTCAAATGTTCTTCGTGTTCCGTCTTGGATTTGGAGTATATCAGTATATCATCAACAAATACTACAACGCAGAGTCCAAGTGTGGTTTAAACACTCGGTTCATCGGATCCATAAACGACGGAGCATTCGTTAACCCAAACGGCATCACAAGGAATTCATAATGTCCATACCGTGTCCTGGAAAGTCATCTTGAATGTCCTCGACTTTGACTCAAGAACGATGATACCGGATCTCGTCTATCTTGGAAAAATACTTTGCACCTTGCGGTTGGTCGAATAGATCATCAATTCTAGGCAAAGGGTATCGGTTCTTCACGGTGAGTTTGTTCAATTCGATAGTCAATGCATAGTCTCATTGACCCATCTTTCTTCTTGACAAACAAGACCGGTGCTCCCCATGGAGATACACTTGGTCTAACAAACCCCTTGTCCATCGCTCTTGTAGTTGTTCCTTCAACTCCTTTAGCTCGTGAGAGCCATTCTATAAGGTGCTTTTGAAATAGGCTCCGTTCCTGGTGCTAAGTCAATGGCGAATTCTACTTCTCTTTCTGGAGGTAGTCCAGGCAATTCCTCTGGAAACACGTCGGTGAAGTCTCGCACAATTGCTATCTCGAAGATGACGCTTCTTTTCCTCCTTGTCCTCCTTTAAGAAAGCTAAGTATCCTTGCATCCCTTTACGATCATTTTCGGCCCTTCTTCTTTGAGATCGGTAGCAGATAATGACCTCACTCCTTGAAACCAAATGATCTTCTTGTGTTGGAGTGCGAAAATGACTACCTTGTTCTTGCAATCAATGGTGCAATCTTTGCCAACCGGTCCATGCCAAGGATCACATCAAACCCTTGCATGTCTAATTACCAACTTTGCTTCCAATTCATGCACTTCTAAGTCTTGAACTGCGATGATGGATTTGCAAGCTAACTCCGTGTCTACTAACTCTCGTCGGAATAGACAGAATGGAGAAATCCAACGTCTACGGAACGATCTTCATCTTCTTAGCAAAAGCGTGGGTGACGAATGAGTGGGTAGACCGGGGTCTATCAACACTCGGCGTCATGTCTAAATACACTTCCCTTTCATACATAGTTAAAGTACCTATAATATATATACACATACATACGTAAATTTACACATCAAAATGCACTCTCGCTTATATTAAAAGAACCTACACTATTCCTAATGCATGCACCTTTTTCCATCTAAAATTCTTTATGAAACGGAATTTTCTTTAATAAAATAAAATTTCTCACCTTGGATGACGTGCACATTCCACCTCGCTTCGACGGTCGCATAGGCTCTCCCCTAACAATCGGCTTCCTTGCTTGAATGGGTCGTGTGTCAGAATCAAGCCGCCTTGCCCTTGTCTGTCTCGGGCAATCCTTGATCATGTGGCCCACCTTGCCACATCGGAACAACCTCTAGTTCCGATTCTCTGATCTATAGTCCTATGCGGCTTGCCACATCCGCACACGCTCGAGGTGGAAGATACTGACGAGAACCACTGTGTGATAGTGGCACGATGACATGGCGGGGCTCTCATAGCGAATAGGTCTCCCGCAAGTAATGGAAACCTCTGTTGGTGTTGTTGTTATTGTTGTTGCGCCGGTCTTCCAAAACCTCCACAAGCTGCGGTCTCGACTCGACCCACGAACCTCGGCTTTTTTATTCACCGGTTCGTGTTCCCCATCCTTCCGTGGTCAAGTCCTCTCTGCTCTCTCTCTATATCTGCATTGTGTTCTCCTCTTCTACAACCAATGCTTTGCTCATGACCTCTTCATAGGTCCTCGGTTGAAATGGAGCTCGCCTCCCCTAACCTCGAGCTTCAAACCTTCTTTGAAACCTCTTGGACTTCATCACTTGAGCGGCGTAATCCGGAGCAAAAGCAGGGCAAGTCGTCATAGAAACTCTACCCGTATTCTCTCACGGTCATTCTCCCTTGTACTAATTGCCAAAAATTGTATCTCTAATTGGTTCCTCACCACTTGGAAATATTGTTTGTTGAACTCCTCAACAAATTCCTCCCAAGTCCAAGGCAACTTGGGGTCTCACAGGCCCGAGTCCTTATCACGGACTTCCACCAAGGCCCAGCCTCCCATCCAACATGTAAGCTGCCCATCTTACACTCTCGTCTTCCGTGCAAGTTAGCACGCTAAAGACTTTCTCCATCTCCATCACCAATTCTCGTGACCATTGTATGCACCTTGAAAATGAAGGAGGTCTCATCCTTCTAAACTCGTAAAGATGAGGGCAGCAACGCAGTCCTCAGTGGTGTAGGTGGGTGCTGTTCTCTTGACGCATGTGCTGCAAAGGATGCTGCCTGTTGTGCCATGGCATTGCCATAGTCTCCATAGTGTGCATCATCCTTTGTCGCTCCTCTCTATCTTCTTGCCTTTCTCTCAATCTTTCTTGCTCTCTTAGATCTTGATCCACGATGATCTCGATCCTCTTCCTCATGATGTCTACTCTCGCCACCTCGTTACCTCTAAAGGCACTCTATTGGTAGGAGAGATGAAATCATCTCCACTCATAAACTCCTTTGATGGCCTCCCTTGGTGGCCTCTCCCTCTAGCGACATTTTGCATTTGAAACTAAGGTTTAGATTAGCGAAGCCCCTATGATCTGACGAAAGAATCCTTGTCGAATTGCTAAAAGATTTTGATATCAATCGGTGATGTTCGATTTCACATTCTCAAACCCGTGCCATCAAAGATTTATTATCTTGACCGTGCCCCTTAACTATGCAACGAACACCCGGTATATCAAGCATAAAAAGAAGTAAGAACAACTCATGAATTTAAATCTAATTAGAAATACTTTTCAAAAGATGCTTCTACCTCATGCCCCTACATGAAGGAGAACTGATCCAACCATCGATGATATAAATCATCATGATGGTTCGCCCCAAAGAATAATCCAAACTCTATACATATACATGTTTTCACAAAATAAAGGCTTGACATACCAAGCCGCATAATCTCTACTCAAAACTCCTCAAAGTAGCACAACTGAGTCCTCTAGAAGAAGTCCTCTGAGGTGGCTCCAACTCTCGGCAAAGAAGTCCCACTACATGGGATCGTCCCCAAACCTCGGCAATGCTACTAATGGACCTCGCGACGATAGTCTATAGGGTGAGCTACATCCTAGCCCAATAGGGAACAAACATCACGAACATATAAGTTATAACTCACATATATTCTATGATATACCATGCATGATGTAACTATGCAGTTGTTGATAAAACAGTTAAAAGCATTCGTTTACTGTTGATTTCTTATGTTTTCATTTACTCATGAAAAATGCTGAAAAGGCCTAAAGCAAAACTTAAACTTTCAACTTAAGTAATCCCCGAGCAATATAGCATCGAGCCCCGATGAGCTACCCTTCATCGTCATCTATATAGACAGTTTTAATGTATTCCCTGGGAATACCATATAGTACCCAAGCCCCTTTCCCCTGGGGATTGGTGGCGGGGTTTCACATCTCATCAACACCCCTGGGGTGTGCTTACTACGTACGGATAAGCCTCCGCACTGGCCTACGGTTTCGCCGCCGTATCGGTCACGGATATCCTGCCGTGTCAGTCGTGGATATCCCGCCACGTCGGTGGGGTAACCTAAGGAACCTCAAATAACAAAAATATCGGTGCCTTACATATAGTTATTCACCGTGTAATTGTGCTATCTTATATCAGTTAGGCCCTATCAAACATGATTCAATCTGTGAATACATCCCTGGGATGTATCCATTAACTTGCATCACACCTGATGCTCTTATCTCTTTACTTCTTCATCCCCTGGGGATGGCTCATTCGTTTACTCTTATGAATGTCACGCACGCACACCTTTCACATTTCTTTAAGCAATAAAAATAATTGAATTGAAATTTATATCACTACATACATGCTCTTGTAAAATAAAGTACATGTTCAGGGTGTTCCCTACCTCAAGTCTTTACTTGTTCAATGCATCAAGGTCCCACGTGGCTCCTTGTGCACTAGCTTACACGTACCACCTATGTTACCACATAACAGGTGAAACACATCACAAAGGATGTAATAAAGAAGGTATAAGACCCTCCAAGAATCTTGAAGTCAAACTTAAAAGTCACAAAATTCATCCCAGTCGATTAATCGAAATCCCAAATCGATTAATCGAACCTGGTTCGATTAATCGATTTCCAAAATCGATTAATCGAAGGTCAATATCGATTAATCGAAGTAATTTCGATTAATCGAAATTCTCCTTTTCGCAAAGTAAACTCATGTCGACAATTGAGTTTCCGCTCGATTAATCGAATCCGATTTGATTAATCGAAATCTTCTTCGAAAGAACACTTACTATTGACGATTCGAGTTTCCATTCGATTAATCGAATTCTGTTTCGATTAATCGAATTCTTCTGTTCGCAAAGTTCTCTTACAATTCGAACAGTTCGAGTTTCTATTCGATTAATCGAATTCAGTTTCGATTAATCGAATCTCTCCTTTTCGCAAAGTACACTTACTGTTCGAACAGTTGACTTTCACAAGTCGATTAATCGATCCCAATTCGATTAATCGAAAACTAAATCGATTAATCGAAATCCCATTTCGATTAGTCGATTTTTCCTTAAATCATTTCCTCCAACCCTTGGGGTCCACTGGAGGTTCCCAGTCGATTAATCGATTTTCAAATCGATTAATCGAAATCCAAATTCGATTAATCGAACTCCAACTCGATTAATCGAAATCGTGTCTTCTGACCTTTCAACTTCCTGGCCAATTTCGATTAATCGAAACCCAATTTCGATTAATCGAAATTGTCAGGTTCAGCCCTTTTCGAGCTGTTCTTCCCAATCTTTTCCCATACTTTTTCCTCTATTTTTCTAAGCCATTATCCTATGATCTAACCCACATTTAACCACAACTTAACCCCTATGATCTATGCATCTTATTTACAAAAATTTACCTTGGATAGATCTCAAGTTGATCTCTATCAATAGTTGGAAGGCTAGGGTTTCTAGCTTTGGCTCTAACGGATCCCTTGCGTCGAATCCGGCCTCCTTAATGCTTGACTCCTTCTTCCAAACAGTTGCAATAACTCTTCTCTCACTCCTCTCTCTTTCTCTCTCTTCTTTACTTCTCTCAACCACAAAAACATGAAAGTTAGGGTTTTCACCCTTTTTATTTTATTTCTTTTCTCGGTGTGGAACACATACACACCCCTCGGTGTATGTTACTCTACACACTCCTCTATCTCTCCACTCTTCTACACTGGTTCACACATCACATCCGCTCATCTCACTTTAAGTTCATCTTTGAACTATCTTATGGTCAAACCTAAGACCAATCGGGCACGGATCCCGAGGTCATAGTTTAACGTGATTTTTAGGGCTATTACATGATGGTTCCGCACCATTGAAAGATCGAATGTTTACCACACCATCTTGTAGTCAGAAATGTAGGAATTACATTCTTTTTTATTGATTACTTCCTAAATTTTCTATCGGAATCAACTCTGCTCACCATTATCATGAGATTATAAAGCATATGAAAAGTTTTTTAGTCATCAAATACTGTCAAGCGACTTCCAGAGACTTTTGTGAGTGCTAAGATCTTCCGAAGTTGGGTTCTGATGAGATTGATGTGGCAAAAGGCTCTTCATAGGCTAATTACTATTATAATGCCGATGGTAGGCCATTAATAATTTTTTTTCAGGCTTTTCATAAGCATCCACAGATGGAAGTCATCAAGATTTCAGTTTAATTATGTTCTCTTTTTTATTTCAGGCGAAACTTTCCAATTTGAAGCTCACCTCAAATGGATCACTAGGGGGTGGGGACACTTGGCAGGAGAGGCGAAGCAAATTTAATTTTTTTTTTCTTTTATTTTAAAAATGGGCCATGGGGTCCTTAGATTGTTAACTTTTTTTTTTTTCTTCTTTTTGTTTGAATAAAAGGATTGGGCATGTAGAGTTTAAAATTTTGGCTTATTTGAAAGGTTGGATTATAAGTTAAGATGCAACCTTTTGTTTGAATAAAAGAATTGGACATCTATTTTTTTTATTAATGACATTGAATGATTTGCATTTGAGTTGAATGGATGTATTGAAATATGAGATTAATAGCTTTTCTTTATATAATTTTTTTTAAAGTATTAAAAAAGAAAGTAATAAAAAATTATATTAAAAAAAATATTAAAAAAAACATTGAAAAAAACATAAAAACAATATTATTTTTAAAAAAATTGCACAAAAAATCGTCGACGTAATTTAAAAAAAAACAAAATAGAATTTTAAAAAAAAAATTACATAAAAAAATCATTGCCAAAAATAGTGGTGTTTCTATGACTATTAAGAGCAATCGTTGTTAAAGTTCATAAATCACTGTCGTGTATAGTAGTGATTTCTTTTGCTTTTTGACGTAGTGATGACCCCGTCACATACTAGTTCATCCATTACCCTTTACAAACTCTTCAGCCCTTTATCGAATTAACTTTCTAATAAAGAGATTACTAATAATATATATCCTGCCTACATCTATTAGCTATATACATCCTAACTAATCTTGACGTGTGATAGGCCCGTATCACATTATTAGCTCCCTTCTAATCTAAGAATTTCGCCACTTTTGGTCATTTTTTAATGTGTAGGTATTCGGCTCCAAGCATGGATTATCGGCATATAGGGCAGGCCTGAGGCAAATACGTTTCGCCTGAGAGATGTTGATAGATGTTTAAACATTTTTTTTCTTACCTTGAAAGTAATAGAAAATTTTGTGAGGACTTTTTATGTATTTTTCTCACTACTTATTGACCGATATGACCTAATATTGTCCAATATGACTCGATATTTGATTTGTTTGACCCCATACAAAATCGAGAATGTCTACGGTATTAGATGGGGCCTAACCTGATACATATCAGCCTATATGTATCTGTCACGACCCAGAATTCTTACCCGATCTCGAGGGCCTGGAATTTTGTGTTATGACACCACACGCTTGTTAAGGCGATCAACAGACATACACATAACTCATAAATTGACTTAGCATATGCATCGAGACATTTAAAATACTGCCTTTAATTATGATAAAGGCTACTAAATAATCACGAAAAATGTAGATGATATTAATAAAGTAATTAATCCTAACCACGCATCAAGGACATAAAGTAAAACAAGTTGTACATAGGATAAAATGACCTCAAATATAAACTCACAAGTTGAATCAAAAGGACTAAAAATATGTCTCTTGAAAGAAAGAAAATAAAATTAGAGCTAAAGCGGTGTTTATTGCTCATAAAAGACTGTCGGATCTACGTATGCTCTCATCCGGGTGGTAGCCAATGTCCTCGTCTATGTAAGTCGCCTCCGGTACAGGTGCTTCCGCGTCATCATAAGCAGGATGGTCGGAGTCTTTACCTGAAACTGTTAGATTTGGGAGAGGGATGAGTTTACTCAGTCACGTAAACTCAGTGGGTTATACAATCGATCTACCATAACTTACCTAGATTATCGGGTATACAATCGCTCGAGTTACAGTGAATTTTGAAATAAACGAAGCAACTTGTAACATTATAATAATATCCATGATTCTCGTAACATTTCATAACAAAACTGAAAGCGCATAACATAAAATGGAATGTGCATGATGCTTCTATTTCTTATTTATTTTCCTATCTGTCTCATCAACTTATCATACGTGACATATCAGAAGTCTTATTATTACTCCATACGCTTACACAACGTACTTTATATTTTACTTATCTTAATTAAATGACCTGTGTCAGGGCTGCTGCTCGAGCCTATCATGCGAGGTTCACGTGTATATAACTACCTAACCTTCATATCATAATATAAACTATCATCTAGCTAGATAAGGTTGTCGGCATAGTAATAATAATATTCTCTTAGTTTGAGACAAAGCTAACATATTATCCTTATGACCCGTCTCGGCTGAAGACATTGGATACTTATGGTGATTTATAAGGTATGACACGTGTAAAACTTAATTCATGTTCAATTAGCCTTCACACACTACGTGAAAATCGACAAAAAACAACGGCCCAAAACCGTTGTAAATGTCATAAACAACGGTCATGAGCCGTTGTAACGGCCGTTGTTTATAGAGCAGTGGTTTTCATAAACCACGGCCCAAAACCATTGTTTATTTATAAAATAAACAACGGCCCATATCTGTAATAAATAATGGCCCATATCTGTTGCCAATTAACAACGGTTTTGAGCCGTTGTTTAAATGAAAAAAGAATGGTTGTTATTTTTTCAGAGACCACGGTCTAAATCAGTGGTATGTGTAAATAACGCTAATGAACTGTTGTAAAAAATAACGGTTATGGACCGTTGTTTTTTATTTTTTATTTTTTTTAAAAAAATACACAGCTTTCATTTTTTTACTATTATTGGAGTCAATCTACCTGTTACAAATATTATAGCAACCACAGAGATCTCTACGAGGAAAAAAATTCATACTCCATTCAACAAAATGAAAAAATAATAAGCCAAAGATAATTTTATTCTACAATATCGTATTAATACATTCAATACCATCTCATTAGAATATTCAAAGATATTATATTAATATATTTAATAACATCCTATAAACACATTTAACAACGCTCTATTCGAGCATGACTCAGGTTGCCAATAATATCCAATGACATAGAGTTTTAATGTCTCGATGGTTGACACATTTGATTGAGCACCTTTGATCGAGCATGACTTGGCTTCTCTTTCTTCTGCTTGGAAAAAGCTGAGTGAAACACCGGAAACCTTCACCACCTTCAAACTTACTCCGGGAATATCTCCCACTGCATGACCCTTACGACCAAATCCAGTAATTAACACTTGCAAAAAATTTCAACACCATCAAAGCTCAATCTGCGGTCTCTTTGTCCCAACATATTGTCGTTGGAATTTTCCAATTCTTGCTGGATAATATAGTCTTCATTTATTCAACATAGCCCTGCATTTTAAAGTAGACAAAATAATAATATTAATAAGAAGTGCAGTAGAATTATATTCACTAGTAGCACCAGTTCTTTTTTCCAAACAAAAGGGAGAAAGATTAAAGTAATTTAGAATGCCACACTACAAAAAAAGGACCCTATGCCGACAGCTGCCGTCGTTAAAAGAATCGGTTGCATCCAGAAAGTGAAGTGAAATCAACAAATTTGGCCCACAATTAACTTTTTAAAATTGTCCATGCATTTTGTGTGAGTGTGGGTGTGATTCATCAAGTCTAATTAGATGAATCATGCCCATATGCATAATTCATACGCATAGCTTAATATGGAACAAAGGTTTTGGTTTCGGAGAATTTCTAAAATTTGTAAAGTGCACTAACCATTTGTAAAGGATAAATATAACCAAAAATAAAAGTAAAATCATAAATACCTGCCACTGGGTAGCAGTTAAAAGCACCCTAGGCCTGCTCAATCTCACGTGCTCATATGCTTCTTTAGGCGTCATCCCCTTATGTCGCACCTGCAACAAGAGAGCTTAATCACAAGCTGGATTTTATTGATTCTTAGCAGTACTTGTATAAAAGGTTTCTTGTGCCACAGACCAGGTAATAAAGAACAATGGATGTATTGTGTCCTTGTCCAGCTTTATAGTAAAGTATGTTGTTTTTCTACACGATACATTATCTTCAAGAGCGACAAAGAAAATTTTCAATTACACTCGGGTGAAGGTAGAGCTTGCCGGCCCAAGAGGGAACTAAAAAAAAGAGGGCCATTTCCCAAACACTTCAAACCCAAAGAAGCCTTCTTTAATTCATTTGAAGATCTATGATTTTATATATATATATATATATATATATATATATATATATATATATATAATATCTCAAAACCTACTATAAAAAATGATCTCACAACCTGGGCCAGGGCATCTTGAATAAGGTCCATGGACAGTAGCATGTAATATAATACATACCATGTCCAGGTCATTATCATTATCATTATGTATACAATTTCTCTCTTTACTGTATAGAACCATTCATTCATACGAGAAAAAATGATTTATACCATCCCTAGTTTTTTATGGATCAATGGTATCACAAAGAAGGCATCGAAGTTTTAAAATTTCGTAGTATCAATTTAATCACCTGAATTTTCTAAGAACAATGTTGAATGGAAGAAAACCTGCTATCCTGTTATTATTAATTATTAATCAGGATGTCTATTTAAATATGAGATTACATTAGGATGTCTATTTAAATCTGAGATTACATTGGAAGTTGACTAATTACGCGTCTTGGAGGATCTCACCTACGCCAAAAGCACGCATGTAAGCGCAGTTAGGAATGTACTTGACCCTTGCGCGCACATAGGGCTCATGCAGGCCAGGGGTCTCGCCTAGCATCAATTTATGCCCAAAAGCAGCCTAGACTACATTGTGGTGAGTGCCACAATTTAATTGGAAGTATAAGACTATCATAATGTAAAGATTGAATCTCATGCCCGATAAAAGTCTCTAGAAAAAATAACATTACAGATTACGATATATGGGTTATTGAAGAAAAAGCACTAGAATTACAACATTGCTATAGCTTTGACCAAAAATAAACAATGTTGTTAAAAATGCTAGGCAGGGCCTAAGCAGAGGACCGCTCTCAGTGCTAGCTGGAGTTCAGGCAGACCCTACACAGTCAGGCAAAATAACCACGATTTAATTATGGTAAAATAAATCTTAATGTTTCCAAGAAAAGATATATTTGTTCCTCCTCCGTAAAGGACCCTTGAGGAAAACTAGCAAGATCTGCTAAGAAAAATATTTAGAGAAGCTCACCAAACCTATACCAGTTCCATAGACCAGCCGCCCTATTATGTGAGCAACAAGGATAGGAGTAGACCCAGTAATCAAACCACCAAGAAGGTACAAGACAGTTTCTGTGATAAGTTCTCTTCTGCTACCTTTAACAAAAAATAGGTTGATAAATATTGTTTAAAAGGCTCCAAAATTAATGATTAAAAGTGAAAAATCAGAAAGATATGTACCCAGAAAATCTGCAAATGGGTACACTGCAAGTGACTCAAATAGAGCTCCATAAAGTAATCCACTAACCTGAGATGATTATAACCATACCCTTTTTCGATGACCTCGTCATCAGTCTCTATATTGAAGTTCCATCTCTCTAAAACCTCTGTGTTTGCCAGATAGATTCTGTTTCAAAATTGGCATCAGATTATAACATACCCATTCAAGCGGTTGTTAATGGCACTCAGGTCTTTGGAAGGGCTCTGGTAAGAATTGTGCACCACTGGAAATGAAATTCAAAGAAAAAGGTGCTTGAAGTAACAAACTGAAGTGTAAACGAAGACACACGGAGACAAATAGAGTAGATCCTATAATCACTGGAGCTTGCACTGAAGTTGAAGATGCATGATCACTTTGGGATGACAAATGTAATGTGTCCTCAATTAATAAACCAGAACTAGATGTATTTTCTGAATAGTAGTCAACAGTGTAAGGACAGGGCTGCTTTGGATTGTTGCAGTTAGGTCCCAACGTACATAGCTCATGGCTGCAAGGTAGATGTTTGCTCGTGGTCGATTTTGCTGAGCTATAGTCGCTCAGATCTTTCTCCTGCATAATAGATGCTCCAAATACCAGGGAGCACCTGCTAATCAATCATCGGAAATTAGTGCTAAACTTGTTACCAAGTCTTAGCAATACAATTTGAAAACTTAAATAAAATAGAAGGTTGATAGAGAAACCTCCAGCATCTGCAAAGTGAAATAAAATAAAATAAAAGGTGTCACGTACTCATTATTTTCTACAGATAATGAAAATTCAGAAACATTGCATCAACTCCAAAGAAAATAGGTTATCGATCATATCCAATTCAGGAGGTATTCTCAAGATATTCTTCTGTACTAAAATAATAGTTTTCCTTTGAACATGAAACAAAAAAAAAATTACCCAATAATTAAGAGAGGTGTAAGGTAATATTAGTCATATATAACTTCGTAACAAATCTTCACGATGTTGCCAAAAACAAGGCACGGGACTCTACTAAAGTGTGGGACCTTTTTCGATGACCTCGTCATCAGACTTTTCTTCATCTCGTGGCAAAAATCAACGAGTGTGTGCATGTACGTGTTTGCGTAAACTTTATAGTAACAAACAAAATCTATTGGATGTTTGAGAAAGAAGGGGCATGCTCGGTGACAAGTGATAAATTGTTTTAAAAAGTATAAGAACTGCTCAAGTTGGTCGACTTCCTCATGTTATATGCATAAAGAAGCTAGACTTCCTCCTCTTATGTCCATAAAGAGAAACTCAAAGTCACCTCTGTATTCAGGACTAGCTTTTCCCTTGGTAGTTGTACTTTGTTTTTCTTGTGTTTGGCAAGGCCCTCCATGTACCACTTTTTTCGTTGCTCTGTGTTCATTGTATAATAGAACTTTGTTACTTAGAAAAAATGAAAAAAAAATAAAATCAAAATCTGTAAGCATGCATGACATATCCTGTTACTAAACAAATTATGACAGTTCGGTTCGATTCCCACTAATTTAAAATGACAAAATTGCATCGCTTTGAGAAGGACCACTTGGCATCGTCTTACTAAATCATTCCTAATATATTATGGGATTGTTGTTCACCTAACCAAGCCCAATAATTTATTATTCTGAGAACCTCCATACGCGCTCATGTTATTCGGATCAATCCTCATACTGGATGGGAAATATTAAATTTATCTTCTTAAAGTGATTCAACTAAACATGTTCAAAAATTTCTATTGGTTCCATATTGAAAATACAGATTTCAAAGATAAAATGGGACCTATTAATAAAAGCTAGCATATTTTAACCACAAATTTATGCATACACTGATGACTGACCAATCATTGAGGCTTTGAGATGATTGATCACAAGGTGGTGCCCAATTCGAATCTCATTGATACGACCAAGATGTAGAAGGACCTGTCAATCACATTGCAAGAATTAGAAGTCGTAAGAATTGTCCTCATGCATTTACTAATGGCATCCACATGAAAATGGAGAAAAAAACCCGTCAAGCATGTTATTTTCTTTGTTTTATAACTTTTCTTATACTAGCTATCGAGATGCAACAAACAGTTGGGAGGAGGCCAGCAGAGCAAAACATAGGCTTAAATATGCGGAAAAAGGTTTCCTATTTAACTTTTTTTTATTATAAAAAAGAATTCCTATTATCCTAGGTTTAGTACCTTCCATCTCACGATCTGCAAGTTTTATGACAGAATTCAAAAAATCAATGGTGCCGATAACAAAATGAAAAGAAATTCATCATCTTTGCTAGAAATATGGTGCATGAATATTACAAAAGAAAAAGGAAAGTTACGTCCTTGTGAAAATGCTAAGACTACCTTTGTCTATATCCTCACCGTTAGTTTTATTCAATGTTACCTGGTTTTCTTTAAATTCGGTGCAAGGGCCAACTTTCTGAGTGCAAGTAATGCATCCCTTATATAAATTATTATATGTACAATATAGATAAAGATATACTCTTTCAGCTTACACAAAAAAGGAAGAAAACAATGTACTCTTACTTTACAATAGACGTACTTGTGGATAGTTGTTTAGAAATCTCAAGTGAATGCATTTGTTGAGCAGGGTTCAAGCTGCGCCAGCTACATTTTTACACATCACATGTAACAAACGAAAGACCAGATACCACTGGCCAACCCCTGATCTGTGTGATTATGGATTGGCATCCTTGAATTTTTTCCCATAAAACAACTGCAACATTTGGATCTGCAGATCATTGGGTATTGAAAGATGGATATTGTTGATATTTAATAAAATAATTGCCAAGACTTGGTACAAGGTATTGAATCAGACTACCAGTATTCGTACGCTATAGTGAATAGGGTTTTGAGTATGTTTTCTATTGGTACTTCTTTGGTAAGAAAACTAATACAACATGGGTATAATATTGAGAGTGGCATCTATAAAGGAAAAAAAAATCAGAAATCTATTCAACATATCTCATATGCATTTTAAAGAAAAGGGTACAGATATTTGCAACTGAAAATTTGGCCTATTAACTAGTACTCAACATATGCCATATGCATTTTATCTATTCATTAGCTAAAGGCATACTACAAATACACCAAAAAAAGAGATGGAGTTAGCAAGATTTAGAATTATGTACACATTAGAAAAACCATCAGAATATACTGGTTTAGACAATAAAATGGGGACTAGTATCCTAGTCGCTTCCTTGATCAAACATGAGGACCAGAGTCCTCAATTTCTTCCAAGACAAAAAAGAAAACCTGCTAGATTCAATCCCATAGCAGAGACCCAAATGGTTTCAAAAGCTCCATGTAAGTGGGTCTCCTCACATTTAGCCTCAAGAAAATGTATCCGGATCTCGACCATCCTTTCTATTTGTTATTCAAAATCTCCATTTCTTTGAGAAGTGGTAGCGGGCTTGGGGAGACAATTTCAAGAGCGATTGCAAACATTAGTGTCCAGTGGATGCGGACACGAAGCCCCGATTTACAAGACAATTCAGCAGAAGATCAACCAGTTTAAGGGTGTGGTCAAGTTTAATGGGATGCAGTTTGTTGGGCAACCATGCAACATCAAGAAACTTGCCGAAAAGGATGCGGCAGCTGAAGCGCTGCTGTGAGATAAAAGGGTGTGAGAAAAAAGTTATAAATTTAATCGGATGGTTCACTCTCTTAATCAACTGATCTCGAGAATTTTCCAATCTAAGCTTCAATCTAATTTAGACAAAGCCAGAGAATTTGTCTATGATGGGTGGTGAAAACATCATTGGATGTGATATGCACGGACTTTATAGTGCATGAAAATCTGGGTGCATCACAAGGTCACCTCAATATACAATCCATACTCCATCCCATTATGGTCAGACTACCATCATAGACAAACTCTATTGCCAACTCCCAAAATTGTGTATACCTACATAATTGATAATTTGATCACTAATATTGGTGTTCGGGTCGGTCACCTAATACTAGATGGGAAATTAGAGTGGGGCCCACAACAAGAAGATTCCAAGAACAGTGAGATCGTCGTATCAAAACTCAAAACTCCACAAACAAGGGGCTTAGATTTCTTCCAAATTTATATACAGATTCCCTGACAAGTGAGGAAAAACAAAAGAATATAAAAATAAAAAACATAAAAATAAAGAACTCTTTGTCACTCAAAAGCTTAATAAAAAAAAATTGGGCCAAAAGTTCTTCGGATCTCAAACCAACTATCTATAGCTTATGGTATTAAGCTTCAATAAAAAGTTGCACATCACAGGATATAACCTTTTCGGAAGAAACCCAAAAAGAAAAAACAGAAAAAAAGAAAAAGAACCTCACTAGATTCAACTATAATTACTATTTCTTTCTTGTATTCCCTTTTAAACTTTTTTCTGATGAGATAAGATTTCTATATTAGTGTCAGCATTGCGTTGGTTTATATATTCGGAGCATACTAAGATCGGGCCATGCATGCCAAGGAATAAATGAGATTTGTTGATGCTTCTAAGAAGCAAAAGCCCCATCCCTTATTCATCTTTAGTCAGTCCTGACAGCCAAGTCAAACTTAAAAAACATAAAATTTATTCACATCAACTAAAAATTTCTAGACATGTTTTTTAACAATCACAATTTTTTTTTTCCTAAATTCTAGAAATTAACAATACCCATGATATATGGTCAAACATACTAAATAAATTCGAAGGAATTAAGTGATGGGTATCCTGAATACTAAATATGAGTCAACCAAATAGTAAAAATTAAGCTATTTTATGAATCAAAGTGCAGGGACAATTGAGATTTTGACTAGTTTATGCAATGAACAAATATATGCGACAGATTTCAATGAGTCCCATTACTGAATTAAACCATAAATTACTTATATTTTCATTGAATAGAATAAGCCTTTCTAGATCTGTCACAGGTGTAGCTGAAATTGAATAAATTCTATTTTATGCCCGCCCAACAAAACAGAAAGCACTCTGACAGGGGTTAGCCATTTGTTTTCTACAGAGGTTGTAATATGGTGGGTGGACTCGAATTACACCATGATCTTGACAACTCTAGAACTACAAAACCTTTAAAATTAACAGATACCAATATGCGATTTTCGCCCCCGACAGTCTTCACAAGAACCTATTTAAGCAAACAATTGTGTAAGATACAAAGCATAACATGAAATTGAGGGGCAATTTAGTAGGCCTGTGGACTACCTTATGATTGCAGTCACAGCATCAACATCTCATCATCCGTATAAGTAAATTTCTCAAACTATAGTTCTTCTAGGAACAGAGAAAACTAATGCAAAAAAATATAATATACAAACCTCTGTTGTGAACAGTTTATATGTTTTAGAAACAAGTTAAATATAATGTACGCTAATAATTATACATTTGTTTATGAAGTTTACTGTTAGATGCCATGGTATTCATTTGAAATGGTGCAGCTGCTGAAGTGGATAGTAGTATTAGTGTTTGTTTAGCCTTTAAAAGAGTGAGCTCTGCCATACATTCTTGCATTCATTGTTAACCTTTCTTTTATCCTTGCAGAAAAATTCATTGCATGGGGGTGCAATTTCTGGGGCTCTGATATTAGCAGCCAACAATAATAGCAGAGACAAGGTAATGATTGATGCTATTACAGGAGGTGTCATAGCTACTGTTGCTGAGTTTATCAGCTACCTACTATGGCCTATATGTAGAGATATGAAGGAGATGGATTCGTAGTGCGTGATTCCAAAACTGTGGTTTAATGCCAAGTATGTGCATTCTATATAATGACTGGGTAAATAATTTTTTATTAAAAAAATTGCCTTAAACCGTGATACCCACAGTTGAATTTGGGAATAATTTAAAAAAAAAAGAAAAAAAAAAAGATGAATAGCCTTCTAGTCACCAAATTCGATCAAATACATTTGGGCATGGAACAAGCCTAATAAGATTACTAGCCGAGTTGTGCTTCAGGCCATATTTATTTTGTAGCCAAATCTAGTGTGCACAGGCCCACTTAAAAAATGAGCCTCAAATGTTGAACCAATCCCATGCTCCCAGCCTATCAGTTCTGTACTTGTTGTCCAAACCCTAGCCCAAAACATGCCAGAACTCAAAAGCCCTTTAGGCTGGCCTAATCCATATATATCCCAGGTAACAAGTACTTCTCTAATGAGAACGGTTATAGTCATTATACTCAGTTTATTGGAAAAGGCTAAAAAAAATGTATCTTATAATGAACCCGGAATTGATAGAGAGATGAAAGAAATATATAACAAAGGTGAAATAAGCCATCGCCATCGATAAACCAATCGCCGCTCAATTTGTCTTAGAGTGCTCATTCAAGACTGGGGATCTAGAATCGATTCTTTATGGATCCAACATGTGAAAGAGCTGTTTGAAACACAAAATCCTCTAAAAAATTTATGGATGCGATGTGATGAGCCCATTACAAGATGGGTGGTCAATACAAAAACAAATTAGAACAATAGCAAAGATGGTTGGACTACTCCAAGAACAAGGATACAACAGCTCAGGTTACTCATTTCTATAATCATTTGCACAAGTATTCATACAAAAAATGGCAAAAATAACCGTCCATAACAAGTCGAAACTAAAAATGCCTTCTCATACATCAATCTCATTCCCTAGCCTCATCATCACATGCAATTTTAGTTGTGGACACAGTCTGATGTTTGATGAAATGGCTATCATGATTAAGATGCCGTGTTGAAAGAATCAATGCTCATCTCTTAAAAGAGACAAATTATAATAATCTGTTAAGTTTGAACAATAATTAAATCATCTTCTTCCTCTTTTTTGATCGGCGAAGATGTAAATTCATTGATGTTTACAAAAGAAAAGAAGGAAATCATATTCCAGCAAAAAATTGAGGCAATTACTTGATGAAAAATAACAATACTCACTAACAATAGAGACATGTAAAACCTGTAGGGATGCATATAGCACTGACAGCCTGTGATATGTAAAAACTATATGTATGCATATGGAAAATCTATAAGCCAATTGTTTGTAAAATGTCATTTAATGAAGTCAAACTCAAACATGATCAAGTGCAGAAGCAAAAAGGTCTTTACAACCAAGCTGTAAGTTATGGGATTGGGCTACAGTCTAAACATAGATAGCATTCAAGAATACAATTTGAATGTCAATTTGTATCGACCCCGATCGACCAATGCTTTTAACATGTAATTGCAAATATAAATGGTTCATTTTGGAAAACTATCAAACAGTTTCTGGGCATCTAAAAGCAATTTGAAATGCAATACAGATTTTTGCAATCTATGAAACATAGAGAACCAAGAGAAGATTAAGATATTGTCATTCTCTAATTCTTTTCATAAACCCATTAAGAAACTCAAACATCATCGATTAGGAACTCAGACTCATTCAAGAAACCAAACAATAAGATCTAATCATATTATTTTTTTCCTGTCTAAAGCTTATATTTTCTCCATTAACCTCCATTAATGGACAACCAGGATGACGATAGATTCAGAAAAATATAAAACATGTAGAAAACTCCAAGCTTAACTTTACAATGGACTAAATGCTTGGTATAAAAGATCCAAAACTCCAAGCTTAACTTTGCAATGTCATTCTCCAAATAAAAAGGTAAGAAAAAGTTTCAAAACCTAAAATATGTAATAATGGACTATCTATATAATAATAAAATCTGAAAGAAAAGAAAAATTATCCAAACCCTAAAATTTATTTCCTTTATCATCAATAAATGCTACCAAAACTATCAAAATACAAAAATAAAACCCTAATTTACCTCAGATGTGAAATTAAACGGAGAATATCGCAATCGATCAGTGAAGATGAGAAATAGGCTAGAGCTGATGATCTTCGTCGGGGAAGATTAGAAATCGGCCAGAGCTGTTGATTATCGGCTATGAGAAAGGAGCTAGAGTTGATGAACTTTGTTGGATATTTGGGAGAAAATATAATTTGTTCCCGCCCACAACATATTTGGGTGCTCATTTTTTTTGTCGAAGGTAAAGGTTACAGGTTCAAACCTGCTTAACCACAAAGTGAGGACTTTAATGGGCCATTGCATTTGACAAGCCACTGATTAGGGCCGTTGTAGAGCAAGATTTATTTACAATGGCCGATAGCCGTGGTGTTCTTTAAGTCACTAATGTTGCAAATTCTGCATTTTCACGTAGTGACAGCGTGTCTTAACATATCATATCATTATTCGATTTTGGGCTTAGGTTCCCACCCCGATTTTATTTCTAGCATGGGTGTTACCGATGGTATTAAAATATGACCTTGAAAGTACACAAGTTCAGATATACTAGGGCAAGTACAAGGGTGTTGAACCATAGGGATTTATTGTTTATCTCGATTCAAATTTTGTTTTATAATATACTTCTTAAGGTTAGATATCCTAAATTATTCTAAAACAAATAAAGTAAACCTAAATAGTTTGGAAATAAGAGAGGAGAAAGCAGCCTGGAATCTCTCTTGGATTTCAAATTCGCAAATAATAAAATATATTTCTTTTCTATAATGAATCCTAGATACTCCCGCTCCAGGTTACAAGCTCAGTCACATCATATATGAATTAGAAAAATCTAATCATGAATTAGATAAACCTAATTGTCAAATTATCATTTCACGAACCAACAAAATATACTCTACAAGGCCTAGTTCATCGATGAATATCTTATCTAGGCTAACCCCAATCCCTACAAGGCCAATGAGATTATTTTAAATATGATTGCAACGTTATTATCACGTTCTCGATATATTCGAAAACTCGAACATGCAATCGTACCATAAGCGAAATTCAAAATAAAGAAAGAAACAGAATTTTATTGAATACTTATTTGAAATTTATAAAAGATCTCATCCTGAAGCTTTAAGCACGCATCGATTCAGAGAACTTCAAGATAACTGAATCAGGTTCTGATCGATGATCACATTCAATTTCCCTCCTAAACTACGGAGTCACACACCAAAGCTCTCTAGAAAAGTTCCAACGTGCGAGCCTCTCTAAACCTAAGCCTAGGGTCCTTATTTATAGAGTATAAGGCCCTAGCACAAGTATGCATGGCAATAAACTCTAAGGATCCCTAAAAATCCTCCAAGGAGACGAATCCATAAGGGAATCTGCGCTGCTTTGAGTTATCCAGTTGTAGAATGGAAATCCGGAGAAGATCTCGAACATCAGAAGATATTTGCACCTTGGTTTTCTCTTCAAAACTCTATTGTGACCGGTCGAAATTGGATTCTTGACTGACTGGCTTTCGATTTATGCTCCAAGCTTAACGTGCTTCGCAGGGCTTCAAATTTACTTGAACTCTTGATCGATCGTAAATATATACTGATGTTTAATATGTTCTGCTCATTTAATTTCTGATCAGTCGAACAAGTTGTGACCGGTCAGTCTTGAATTTTCTAAAGCTGTCGAGAGTACTGACCAATCGAAACTGACTTTTCGACCAATCCATTTGGACTCTGTTTATTTTCTCTATTTTTCCTTTGGATCACTCCATAATGCGCAATCCTGACCGGTCGAAAATGCAATCTTGGCCGGTCAGATTACCCTTTTGGTGCATTCCTTCATGGTTTCTTCAAAGGTTCTTGCAATTGCTTCAAGTTTCTTCTACACTTTGTTGTTTTACCTCATTTTGTGTTTATTTGGCTTTTGCACCTATTGCAACACAACATGAACTAAAAGCACAAATTAGTGATCAAATGAGAGCTAACAAAGCCGAAATTTGGGGATAAATTATACTACTTTTGAGGCCGATCACACCCTCAAACCTCTACTTTGCTAGTCCTCGAGCAAAGGTAACATTAAGATCATAACCTAGAAGCAAACTATTCTAATAATATACAAACCAATTTATGAAATTAAGAGCCACTTTCGTAGGGAGCGCGATTGCATTTAGCATTGGCAACAAACCTTTAAACCGCTAGGTTATCCCTAGTGGAGGAGTTGTGTCTCCTGAGGGTTTTCAGTGAAGACGCCCACAAATTTTTAAAATTGTTTCTAAAACCATCGTTAAAAGAGTTTTCAAAATTAGTTTTCCTACGATATATATATTTTAAAATCAAAACCTATAATCACTTCAACATGCCAACTTTCTTTTTTAAATACCGATGCCATCATAATTCCACTGTTGCTTATTCTAATTAATCCACTACTTCGATCCTTAGATTAATCTTTCATCCATGCCAAGAGTGTTGTGTGTGCATGTGTCAATGCATAAATCATTCTATCGTTGGATTAATTTAAATCAGAAATCGTCGGATCCCAAGTATTGGCTCAATCCTCACTTTAGGTATACACTCACAATAGAGTTACTTCGATGAATGGTTTACTATTTCGCTCACATGTGAGATGGATTTGCAATACAAATAAAATGATCCCACATAATATAAGAAAGACGGTGTATCAAAGAAATTAAAAAGTAATCTCATAGAGAATGATGTTCGAATCCTATGCATGTTATACCAAGTACCAGTAATTGTATCATCACTCTCTACAAGGCATTTATCAATCAAGATTGGATCACAAAGGTCTTTTTCAGGGTTGCAATGAGGCTCGGGTGAAGGTTATGAAAGAAAGGAAAATTGGATTCAATTTTCTTTGAGAAATCGGAAAAGATTACCACAGATTTTCTCATTTTCTATTATTTCTTTTTCGAATTTTTCAGAATTTTCATTTTCTTTTTCTCTCCCCTTTTCCTTCTTTTCATTCCTTCATTATCTTTTTAATACCACATATTTTTCATTAATTTTTCACTTTTCTACCTTTATTACATATATTTTTCTTTCGTTTTCTTTTTCTCTCCCCTTTTTTTTCTTTTCAATTCTGTCATATGCTTCTTGCAAGCATCACTCCATTTCATTTTTCACCTCCTCTATTGCTCCCATCCTTTTTTCCTAATTTCTCAGAGATTGAAAGGTAAAGTTTAACATTTATAACACTGGTGTGGGGTATGGCTAATGAGGTTTATCAAGAATTAGATATAGTAAAATATTTCAATAAGGCCCAAGAGGGGTGCAATAAAGGTAAATCAGTATAAGGTGGGGCAATTTTGGGCACAAAGGAGCCAATAGATGGCCTTTGATTTTTCCTTTCCCGGTGGTAGCGATGCCTATTTGTTTTGAGTTCAAATACAATGGGTTCTAGTACAATAGTATAAACAATGCATAATCAACGAACCGAGATAAAGCATATGAGATTAAAACAATTAAGCACAAATTTCAAAGATACTCCGAATTTATTTTAGCACTCATCAAGAATGAGGTAAAGGTTCTAAAGCATTCCGAGTTTACTCAATTTTAAAATCCTAAAATTCCATATTTAAACTAATCCATCGATTTTCAGACCTAAGCTTGGTGAAAGTGCAAAAAACAATTTATGCAAAGAATTCAGACATGTCCTTAAATGTTTGCAAAGGAGTCAATTATCCTAAACAACAACAGTTTTATCTTGGCATGAATATTCAAAAATTAAAATTCACATGCATCTTTAATTACATTTTGAAAACTACAACAAAGTAACTCATGATGGTTTAAAACAAAATACGGTATTGAGGGTGTATTTTATAGTGATTCGGCATATCATATGAAAATTAAAAATCATAAACCACACATTTGACACAACATCCCCAAACCTAAGTGGTGCTATATCCTCATTGTACAAAACAGAAAACAATAGAAACAATAAGAGGTTAATAGCATGACAACATAGCCCCAAGAGAGCTAGCCTAATGTCCCTTATGCTAGCGGCTAGATGAAGGGGGAGGAGGTGGCGGCAAGGTGACACCCTTTCCGTGAGAGGGGAGAGGAGAACCACCTATATTTCTTCTAGCGATGCTTCTGTTATGAAGTTAAACCCCTGATGTTTGACAGATCGAAACTATTTCGATCGGTCAAAACACAACAAAAGGCAATAAGAACATTAATGCTTATTAAATCGACCGGTCGACTCAGACTCGATCAGTCACAATTTGCGGTGTTCTTCCCTTCTAGAACAAGTCGACTGGTCGAAATCTAATTCGATCGGTCAAAATTTGGTGGAGAACTCAGTTCTCAACCCAGACTTTGTCATACTTAGTTAACTTTTTATTTTCTTTTTTGTTATATCTTTATCCTAAACTCCTACTTCCTGCACACACACCAAATATGTTAAATCTAATAAAACTATTCCTAAATTAGGACTTTATAGTGGACTTGGGTTACCTCCCAAGAAGCCCTACGGATGTGTTGGTAGCTCGACTAGATCGATGTGCTTATTGTGGTACTGGTGGGTCAGGGGAAGATAGAGTTTCCCCAGTCATCACATGACCTTTTAGATTATTCACCGGTTGAGATGATAACCGACCCTCATCCCTTATGTTTAAAGCAATCGCTAGTTGCCCTAGTTGGGTTTCTAGCTTGGCAATCGACTGCGTATGGGAATGGAGCAACTGCATTTACTGTTGAGATTGTTGCTACTAGTTTTAGGCTGCTTGCAACAAAGTCTCTTCAAAATTATTGTTACTCCACCGAGGTTTACATTGTTGCTGGCCTAGAATTGCGGGGGCAGTGAGTTAAATGCAAGTGTAGACACCCAAATTTGGCCCAAGGCCCGATCGAAACATATTTCAAGAGAGACGTGTCTCATAGCTTTTGATGGCATGTATGAAACCCTTAGGAACCCTTCCAAGACCTTAGGAGCCATCCTAAACCCTTAGGAATTACCCTAGATCTCTTAAGAACCTTCCCAAACCCTTAGAAACTAATCCCGACCCTTAGAACCTATCCCAAACCTAAACCTAGATTTCCCAAACAATGGATGAAGAGTGCTACAACAGGACTAAGTGTGATATTTTATTATAATCGAATCTTATACCATTGAAAAGTAGAAGTCTTCAGTTGTCCAACGGGCCAAGAATCACCCCAATCGGAGCTGTATACGCAAAGATATCACATTCTGAACCTGAAGGGCATAATGGTAAATTCATGCGACCCCGCTTAGGGATTTGGTGCAACTAATAGTTGCGCCAGCTATAGGTGAATTTGATGTAACTAATAGTTGTGTCAGCTATAAGTGGGTCCTCCCGTGGGCAGCCAACTTCCTAAGCACTGTTCAAACACTGTTTGACTGTGCATATGCTTGGTGCAACTAATAGTTGCGCCAGGCATATGAACAGTAATTATATATGTTTGCCTCAAAAATTGAGATTGGGGTTTGACTTGTTGACCATCTTGACCTTTGGGGTGTGTTTTGTTAGTTCTGTTGCACCCATTTACTACCTATGTGTAACCCCTTAAGTGGTTTAAAGTCTCACCCTATCATCCACCATTAGAGCAACTTCTCATATTTTTTAAGGCTCCAAAAATTATAGGAAACCTTAGATGGCCCATTACCTAATTGCTAATATCAATTAACCTCTAAGCACCCTCCTAACCTCTCTTTTTCTTATAAATAGAGAGGCACCACCCCTTGCAAATGGCTTGAAAAAATTTACAATTAAGAGATTAAGGAGCCCTTTCTCTCTCTCTTCTAGTGCACCATTCCCAAATGAGAGCTAACAAGGCCGAAATTTGGGGATAAATTGTATTACTTTTGAAGCCGATCATTTATGTTTACTGTCCCCATCCAAATTTCATATTTGTGTGGGCTTAAGTCCCCACTATCTTAACATTTCGTATCTTAATATGTCCATTTCTTGTCTTTACTTAAAACTTATTTTGAATGGGCCACAGTGCAATAGGCTTCACTAAACTACGCTTCTTAAGGGACAGGTTCCGTAGTAACCTGGATGTACTTTGTGTGGCATCCCATATGACCATAGAGGAGTTGCATCTGTACATGGATGCCTACATTCTAAGTTTCATGTGATCATAAAAGAAATCTCTCCGTGGCGAAGGCTTCTATTATGTATCATGTCTTATTCTTAACTTTTCATGCGTATGCCCTATCGTAATTTTTTACATGATACATGTCATATGATAATGGTGAAACATATATCGGATAGAAACTAAGCATGCACCCTAAACATTGGTATCCATCAAGAAAATTGATATAAGGCATAAGACATGAAGCATTGAATAAAAATAGTAAATAAGAAATATTTAACCATATTTATTCTATGATTGAATCTATTTACTCTTTATTAGGGTTAGTTGTATCTATGGAACTTGATTATTTGATCAATAAAATGATCAGACATGATTCATATTCTAGAGAGGCACATGAGTCCATTCCAGGGCCTTAGGAGCCTTACAAGGGGTAATGGACATTCTCATTGTGTCCAGAAGGTTCAAAAGCTATAAGATTGAGTCTTGTTTTGCATAAATCAGATGTCTGATCAGTCACATAATTTACCATTTTATCACCCTTAACTTAGTGGTGCTAGGACTTAGTTTGCTACTAACGAAATACTGATGTGCAGATATTAGAGATAAGTAGTAAATTAGAGCCTAAGTGCTAATTTTTGTCAAAATGAAATCAAAAAGCAATAAGAAAGACGACTGAGCAAAAAAGACGATTTGCCACTACTGAAGATAGAAAATTGTAAATTTACGATTCTTCAAAAGAGACAAAAAGAGAAAAGCGATAAAGCGTAATCTAGAAAATCGTCAACTATGAGGAAGCTATGAGAAATAGAAAGTCGTAACTAACAATTCTCTCGAAAGAAGCTATGAAAGACAGAAAATCATGATTAACGATTTTCTAGAAAAAGAATGATTATCTAAAGCTCTCCTCTTTGTTGTTGTTGCTGATCATGTGAGGATTGTCACCACCATATCTAGAATTAGAAGACTCCTATAATTATAAGTTCCGCGGATCACAGATCTGAGAAGATTGATGAAGATTGATATTCCAAAGAACTCTGCTGCTGCTTGATAAAGAATACTCTAGAAGCGCATCAACTAAAGGAAGCAAGGAAAGATGAAATTAGTCATTAGAGTTATATTAGGATACTGTAGACACCCAAATTCGGCCCAAGGCCTGATCGAAACTCATTTTGAGAGAGGTACACTTCTGAGCTCTTAATGGCATGTATGAAACCCTTAGGAACCTTCCCGACCCTTAGAATCCGTTCTAAACCTAAACCTAACCTCCCAAGCCTTGGAAAAAGGAAGGGTACATTAGAACCAGCTACGACCGTCTACTATAATCAAATCTCATATCATTCAAAAGTAGAATTCGTCAGCTTTCCAACGGTCTAAGAATCGCCCCAATCTGAGTTACATATCAAAAGATATGGCAGTCCGAATCCAGAGAGCAAAAAGAGAATTTCAAGTGGTCCCCTAGGGATTTGGCGTAACTAATAGTTGCGCCAGTTATAATTTTGCCTGGCACAATTATTAGTTGCGCCAGTTTTAAAGGTGGGCCCCACCCTCGCGGGCCAACTTCCAGGCACTGTTCATTACTATTTTACGATACATTTACCTGACGTAATTATTAGTTGCGCTAGGCATATGAACAATAACTCATGGTTTTTCCCCCAAAATTCATGATTGGGGTTTGACTTGTTGACCACCTCGACCTTTGGGGTATATTTTGCTAGTTCTATTGCTCCCTTTTAATGCCTATTTGCAACCCTTTGAGTGGCTTAAAGTCCCAACCCATCATCCACCATTAGAATCACCTTCACACCTTTTTAAGCTCTCAAAATCCTAGGAAACCTTAGATTTGAGATTACCTAATTGCTAACCCCAATTAGCATATAAGTGGTCTCCTAATCCACCATTTTCTTATAAATAGATACCCCCACCCCTTGGTTTAGGGGTTGAGAATTTCTACCTAAGAGAGAAAGAGCTTAAAGTGAGATGATCTTTCTCCCTTTGGTGCACACCTCCCATACAAAAACCAGAATTCAAAAACCTCTTCTCACCCTTGCCTTTCATGGAAAGCCCCTAGGTTAGGTGTGTGTGATCCCCTAGCCTCTCTTCTCTACCTCTTAGCTTCAAGTCTTAGGAGTTAGAAACCATATTTCATACCATACAAAGCCTTCAAGAGCTTATCAAAGCAAGCCATGCAAGGCTCTCCTACGGTGTTACAAGGGCTTGAGGGCTCCGGCTCTCCCCTTTCTTCTCCTATCTCTTTTTGGCTCTTCTCATCCTTGCATTTGTGTCGTTACGCCGTCGAATTTTTGATAGGAACGGAGGGACACAAATAAGATTCTAAGCCCTTTTGGGCAAGAGGAAGCTATTTTCTTTTCTTTTATGTCATTTCTAGTTTGGCCATAAGTAGAGACCGCGTTAAGCGGGTTGATCGGGTGCCTAACACCTTCTCGATCGATAACCGAAGCCCCTACCCAAGAGCCTTTGGTGTGGACTAGATTTAGAGTCATATTTTTAGCACTTCGATGCTCATAAAAATGAACTAAGTTTCCCGGGACACCGAAAGCCCCGGATGGCGACTCTATATTTTTTGCAAGCGAGCGCATCGCCGTGACGGGATGGTCACAAATCCCACAGTTGCACAGATGGCGACTCTGCTGGGGAATAGCTAGTAGAGGTTCCCCTTGAATTAGGCCTCTTTTTTTTATTTTCCTAATATTTTATTACTATTATTTTTATTTTTATTTTTATTTTATTTTTGCTATTTTTTTACTCACTCTTCGATTAAGTCATTTTACTTACCCCTACTTTTATGTCATTTACGAACCTTAGCCGATTGGTGGGCCTACTTGCGCATAGTCTTTAAATTTCTTTATTTTTCCGTTATTTTAAGTGCCTTAGCCGATCAGCGGGCCTACTTGAGTATTGTCTTTTAATTATTTTAATTTTTTATCATTTAAAGTGCCTTAGCCGATTGGCAGGCCTACTTGTGTAAAAATATTCCGACAGTGAACGCCAGCCCGTAGTGGGGGCACGAGATCATCACCTCCGGTCTTTGAACTAAAGAAAACTTCCATAAAAAAAAGGCTTTGAAAAAAAAATTTAAATTGAACCAAGAATAGAGAGCTTAATTAACTTGTTTTTATGGGGTAGATTTTAAAAGGGTTAGATTTAGGCACACATACAACCACCCGAGTCTTAGTATGGTGGTAGCCCCTAGTGGTGATGATCTAGAAAAGTCCCAGCCCACCTAGTATCTGAGAAGACGCTTGCGCCGGAGGTATATCGGGTGGGTTCCCATTCCAAAGCTTAAAATCCTTTAGGTGCGGTGAGGAGAGAAGCAATCATGAAAAAATAGCTCAGTTCCCGGAAGCCTAGCTTCCACAAAAACCTAAAAAAAGAGACTCATTTTGGGTGTTGGCTATTGCTGCCATACAGATCTGGAGTCCCATATTAGCCTGGCGCAAGTATTAGTTGTGTCAATACAAAAAGCTGGAATTTGTAACTGGTGCAACTAATAGTTGCGCCAGCTTTAAATCCTCAATTTTTACCTTGGCGTAACTAATAGTTGTGCTAGTGTAAAAAAGGGATCCTACTACCTAGGCGAGTGTATTAGTCGTGCTAGGCTTGTTCTATACAACACCAGCCCGAATCTGTGGCCTTTTTCACCTCCTGAGTCTCTCGATCAATGTGCTTAGTTCCTTTGTTTGGGCCCCGCCATCTCCGACACCCAATACGCCCCCACCGATCAAAAAAGGGCAACTTCTTTTTGGCACATTTCGGGGGATCAGGTTGTTTGCCTCGATTTCCATGCTTTCAATAGATCGAAGTTTCTCCTTCGATTCTTCCGGAGTGCGTCGGAATCGTCACCGCGGGTCTTGAATTAAGGTACGAGAGCCACCCGAAAAGGAAATTCCAAGGCCTCGGAACCTTTGTTTTTCAAAAAATTTTCTAAAAATTAAAAAATAAAAAACAAATCAAAACCCAAAAAATATATATATTGTTTGTGGTGCCGGCACAACGGCATCATCTTGCCCTCCACCGTCCCATAGGGGAAGAAGGACGATTTTTGGCCCTTATCCAAGGCACCCTTACCCAATCTGTTCCCGTAGAATGTCGTGGGTAGTGGACCCAGCTTATGTCGATCCCGACACATCCCCACCACACTCTCCAGCCAATTCCCATGCGGGGGAAGTCTTTTCCACCATCCCCCTCACCCAATCACCCTTTGCTATTATCGGCCCATTTGGAACCCCCATTTTCCCAACCACTACCTCCCAAAACATCCAAAGTCTAACCCCCAACTCCCCGTCTTTTGCTTAAACCATGCCCATACCAAATCCATCACATTTCCCACCCATGTCCAGACAAAACCCAAACCCATTCTCCCAATCCACATCGATGCCCCATTTCCCATCTTCCCCCTATAGGCCCGATCCACCCACATTCACATACACCACTTCCGCCCTATCTACCTGGGTCATGCCCATTTTCACGGAGGCCATGCCCGATTTTTCTCAAACACCTACACCTAACCTTTCATCATCCCCATACATCCCCCATACCTTCCCCTTTCCCAATGACCCATCTCATCCACCCCATATCCCAGTACCTACCATAGCCATGCTCGATCATACCGGGGCCATGCATAATTTTTCCTCCACACCCCCTCATCTACGTCTCATCACCCCTTAAATCCACCATCCACATCCGATCCCCCCTCCATGGCCATGATGGAGGAGATATTCCAATCCTACTCCTCATGGAAGCCTTCTCAAAATACCTCTCCTCCACACCCTATGAACCCATCCCATACCCTAGCCAATCTCCAAGCGTCACTCCCCGATGACCCCCATCAACCCCCATAATCCACACCATCCAAACCCCCACGCCCCAAGGCCCCATGGCCCAAGCTCCCACTGCCCATACACCCCAAAGCCCAATGGCCCAATCTCCAACCTCCCACATGCCCCAAGGTCCATTGGCTCAAGCCCCCTTTTTCCACATATCCCAGGGCCCCATGACCCAATACCCCACCACCCAAACCTACCCAGGGCCCATGGCCAAGACCTATTAAGGGCCCATGACCCAGACCCATCAAGGGCCCATGGCATAGACCCACTCAGGGCCCATGGCCCAGACCCATCTATGGCCCATGGACCAGACCCAAACCTATCAAGGGCCATAGGCCCATGATCCAAACCTATTAAGGGCCCATGGCCCAGATCCACCAAGGCCCATTGGGCCAAACCCATCAAGGGCCACTGGCCCAAACCTATCAAGGGCCCATGGCCCAAACCCATCAATGGCCCATGGCCCAAAATGGCCAAGGCGTATGGCCCAAACCCAAACCCCACACTCATACCTTCCACAATACTCCCAACATTTCACCCTGCCTCCACACCTAGGTCAAACCCTACTCCAAACCCAATTCTCCCATGGCCCCACACCCCAAGGCCATATCCAAACCTTCCCCCATACCCAATGGCCCCATCAGGCCCCACCTCAAAACCAAAATCCCATCACCCAACAAACCTTTCCTCATCCCCAATGGGCTCACCCAACCCCCACTGATGTCATTCCCATCCAACCTGTGCAACAACAATAAGAGAATCCCGCCCTCACTGCACATTATGCCGACCAGCAATATGAGGAAGACGAGATTCAGAATAGCGGGGCCTACGTTGGGGCGTTGACCGGCCTTAACTCTCCTCTCATAATTGCCCACCCCTTGGTGGCCCAGAGTGAAGTCCAACCAACGGCCGAGAAAGCGGCCCCTTTATCAAAAGAGTCAGAGCAACTGAAAGAATAGTTAGACAAAATATAAAAGCAGCTGATGAAAATGGTGGTACTGAAATCTACGCTACGGACTTCACAGATTTATGTTTGTTCGCTGAGGTACCCCTGCCCCCCAAATTTAAAATACTAGCCTTTGACAAATATAATAGCACTGTCAATCCTATTGCACACCTGAAGTCCTACTGTGGGGACATGTGCCAATACGGAGGGGACGAAAGACTACTAATAAAACGTGGAGGGACTTGACGTTCCTCTTTCAAAAATAATATGTCTACAATATAGACATTGAGCCGCGAAAGTCAGACTTGGCCTGTTTAAGATAGAACTAGAACAAGACCTTCAATGTCTACTTAGGGTGTTGGAGAGCACTGGCAGCTCAGGTCAGAAACAGGATACCTGACGATGAGCAGATTGAAATGATTTCAAAGAATACTCTACCAGTGATCTCAAACTTTTTAGTGTACCAGCAGTAGTCCAGCTTTGCTGATCTGGTAGAAATGCTAACCGATGTGACGATGCCATCAGGGAGGGCCGTTTGAATAAGAATGTGTCGAGTGGACCCAGTGGGGTTAGAAGATTTTGATAACAAAGGAACAAGAAGAGAACAGGGGCCGATATTCAGAACATTGCCAATACCAGGCCCAATAATAATACTATCCCGTTTCAATTTCAGGCAGCCCCGCTAGGACCAATAAGAACTGAGCAGATGCAAAGAGTAGGGAATGGGCAAGGAATACAAATGACTCCGAAATAGAGAAGAGCCCGCTATAATCGAGTGTTCACACCCTTGGGGCAGTCTTTGAGCGTACTCTTACCTTTGTTAGTGAAAAAGGGATTAGTCACTATCCGTCAACTGCAACCTCCCCCTCACCCAATCTCGAAGAACTATGACCCAAATACCCACTACAATTTTCATCAGGGCCCGGGTCACCCGACCGATCGCTGCTTCCCATTGAAGCACGCAATCCAAGATTTGATTGACGTCGAGAAAATAATTCCACCTGCACCTTCTCAGCATACGAATATTTACCAGGTGCCATTACCCCCACATCCCACCAGAGGAGCAGGTCCTAGACCCACCGTCGGAATGGTAGAAAATGAAGAGGAGTTTGAATTTGATCCATCCGATTACATCAGTGATCGAGAGAGTTATTTAGCGTCGTTGTCAAGAAATGTTGAAGAGAGGAATATCGGGGTAATCGAACCCCTGAATTTGTCAGATTATTTCCCTAACCCGACTCCGCAAATTGAACCCTTGAATCTCAGGGCATACTTTCCATCACCCACTCCCGTCAATTATGTACATATCAATACATACCAACCATATACAACCACCCCCACCAATTACCCAATACACCAACATGCCCCCAATCCCCCACCCCCAATGGCCAGCGCCCCCCCCCCCCCCCCCCATCACCACCAGTTCAGCCATCGACAAACTCCACTACCCTGGTCAATTACCTAACGGCTCATCAAACCCCCCATCTCCCACCAGCATCTACCAGCTATTAATGGCCCACCTTTACCTCCTTCCCCCCAATATCACCACTGTCGAGTTTCACCACCCCTATTTGGCCCAATCTTTCCACCCAACCCGCTACCATCAAAATAAATCAGGTGTTGCCCTCGCCTCCTAAGCCCGCAGTACAAGTGGCTCAAGTACCGACACCCATACCTTTCCAGCTCTCGGGACCAACCTATGATCCTCATCAGGTCTCGCTAAGCTACGAGCAAACAGATGTCAATGCCGGTACCAGTAGCAGAGAAGGGGCAGTGGACTTTGTCACACGGTCTGGGAGGATATCAAAGTAGCTAGAAGCACTAGTAGCAGCACAAACCCAGCCTGAGGGGAAGAAAGATAGCGTGGTGAACCCCTTTGAAAAAATGAGTCGAGAACATATACTGGAGACTCAGCTAAGAAGAATGCCCGCCCATATAACTGTGTGGGATCTGTTAATGACGTCCCCACTCCATTTCCAAGCGTTAATGGGGGCATTGAAAAATACGCATGTGTCACTTCAGGTCAGCCCAGATGAAGTCGGGCAGATAATGGGGCAAGTGATGGCTCCGAACGTCATTTCATTTTCTGATTCTGACTTACCGGAAGAAGGAGGTAGCCACTCGAAGTCTCTAAATATAACGGTCGAGTCTAGAAACATGGTAATCCCCTTGGTTCTAATTGACAATGGGTCCGCATTGAATATATGCTCATTAAGAACCGCCACCAAGATCGGGGTCGATCCATGCATGTTGAGGCCCACCAGAACCAGTGCTAGAGGATTTGACAATATCAAGAGAGAAATAATGGGAGAAGTTGATCTTGAGCTGTTGATAGAGCCAATGATTTTTTCCATCTTGTTTCAAGTAATGGATATCAAATCCTCGTTTAATCTATTGTTGGGGCGCTCGTGGCTACACGAGGTCGGAGCCATACCTTCCACTTTACACCAGAAACTCAAGTTTGCATCTGGGCACAAGATTATCACGATCATTGGTGAGGGGCACCACGAGAAAGAAAAGGTTGCCAATAGCATTGAAAAACCCAATATGTTGGTTGAGGACATCGACCTCGATAATTTTGAATATGAGGTATCAGTGATACTCCCAGACCATTAAGGGCATCATGCCTAAAACGGGAGGCGATATGGTAGCAGTGGTGGCTATGCTCCAAAAGTGGGGCTATCAGAAAGGCAGAGGGCTCGGACCTAAACTGCATGGCAGAAGAGAGCCAGTTATTACTAAGGGGCAAAAGGTTCGATTTAGTCTGGGATACAAGCTCACAGAGGAAGAGGTCCGAGAGGCTAAAGAGAAAGTCAGGGTCACTACAGCTGTAAGGGTAAGAGGAATCAATATAGAAGAAAAATCTCGCCCTAGGCCGCACATCAGGGAATCCTTTGTCAGCGCTGGGGTCGTAAAGATCGATCGAAATGGGGTAATCCATTTGACCCCACACAAACCCATAGCCCCAATCCATCCCACCAATCCCCAGATCTCCCTTCCCAGCCTGGAAATAGATTTGGCCACATTGTCCCTCTTCGAGGAACGACAGCCAGTACCTGAACAGACTCCCCCTATGGTAAATCACCACAAAATGGTATTGACGTTTGAGGATATCATCTCAGATGAAATGGGGATCAACATGATGAAGGCTGACTCCAATGAGCCATATCTTAGTACCCTCCAACCAAACAGGTAAAGGAGTGGCCCCTCAGGTACACAACTGGGCATCTTTGCCCCAAACTCTGGAAGCAGGGAGTGGCTTAAAGTTTGGCACCTATTTCCCTAAAAAAAAATAACCTATAAAAAGTGAGATAAGCCCTTGACAGGAAATACCTTGTATATATAGCAACCCGCCTTGCCAGAGGTCCGTCTCCGAAGAAAACAAAAATCTCAAAAACATGGAAAAAGTACAAAATCCCAAAAAAATTAAAAAAATCCAAAGTCCAAAAATATCGTCATTTAAAATTTCAAAAAAAGTTCCATAAAAGGATGCCTTAATCAAAATACCCGTCCCACATAAAATCGACCCCTTCCTTTTAGAAATACAAGAAGAGGTAGGTGTTATGAGTCTGGACGAGGATAGTCCTTTGGAGGAGCTCCCCAATGAGCTCCTTGACCGGTTCACCGACTTTGAGCATGGCCCTACCCCCGTTGTCAAAGAGACCGAAGACATCAATCTAGGGACTGAGGAGATTCCCAGAATAACCAAAATCGGAATGTCGCTGTCTCCCGAGGAGAGAAAAAGCATGATCGACTTCCTTCGGTCATACCAAGACGTTTTTGCCTGGTCGTATGAGGACATGCCTGGTCTGGACACTGATTTGATCGAGCATGAGTTACCTCTTTACCCTGATATGAAGCTGGTCAAGCAGAAGTTGAGACGTCTCCGACCCGAGTGGATGTTGAAAGTCAAAGATGAGGTCATCAAGCAGTATGATGCGGGGTTTCTCATGGTATCCAAGTACCCGCAGTGGCTAGCTAATATCGTGCCTGTACTGAAGAAAGATGGAAAGGTCTGCATGTGCATCAATTTCTGCAATTTGAACAGGGCAAGCTGGAAGGACGATTTCCCACTGCCACACATTGACATCTTGGTCGATAATACTGCTAAGCACGAGATGCTTTCTTTCATGGATGGATTTTCGGGATACAATCAGATAAAGATGGTTGAGGTTGATCGCGAGAAGATAATGTTCATTACCCCCTGGGGAACCTTTTGCTATCGAGTCATGCCATTTAGGCTGAAGAATGCCGGTTCAACATACTAGAGAGCTATGACTGCGCTATTCCACGAAATGATGCACCGAGAGATTAAGGTGTATGTCGATGATATGATAGCCAAGTCACCGGAGCGAGGTGATCACTTGGTAAACCTTTAGAAGCTATTTGAAAGATTGAGGAAGTACAGGTTACATTTGAATCCACAAAAATGTGCTCCACTATGTCTGAAAATTTGTTAGGGTTCATCATCAGTAGGAGAGGGATTGAGGTCAACCCAGTCAAGGTTAAAGCTATCACTAAAATGTGGCCACCATCTACTGAGAAGGAGGTTAGAGGGTTCTTGGGCAGAATACAGTATATCGGTCGGTTCATGCACAACTAACTCCAATCTGCATGCCGATCTTCAAGCTACTAAGAAAGAACTTGCTCGTTGAATGGAATGATGACTGCCAGACAGCGTTCGATAAAATCAAAAGCTACCTCCTTAACCCACCTGTGTTGGTACCACTCGAGCCAAGGAGACAACTCTTGATGTATCTCTTCACGATGGAAGTCTCGATGGGATGTGTCTTAGGGCAGCATGACGAGACGGGAAGAAGAGAACAAGCCATCTACTATTTGAGCAAGAAGTTTACTAATTATGAAACATGCTATTCTTATCTAGAGAAAGCATGCCTGGCCCTTGTATGGGCTACTCAGAGGCTCAACCATTACTGGTTATCTCAGGCCATTTTACTTTTGGCTCCCGTTGAAATACTTTTTTAAAAAGCCAGCTCTCACTGGGCGGACCGCCCGATGGCAGTTGTTATTTTCTGAGTTTGACATTACGTACGTCACTCAAAAGTCGATCAAGGGGTAGGCACTCGCTGATCATCTTGTCGACAATCCTTTGCCAAATTATGAACCTTTGAGAACTGAGTTCCCAGATGAAGATATCTTGTTCAGGATAAAAGACGATACTGAGGAAGCAGAGGAATCATGGATAATGCACTTTAACGGGACAACAAATGCCGAGGGCCAAGGAGTTAGCGCCATTCTGATTTCGCCAAAAGGATCCCATGTACCAGTCTCTATCAAGCTCAACTTCCCTTGCATGAACAACATGGCTGAATACGAAGCTTGTGCCACTAGTTTACAAGCGGCTCTCGATATGAATATAACTCACCTTCGAGTGTTTAGCGATTCACAGTTAATAATATGCCAGATGAACGGTAACTAGAAGACAAAAGATGAGAAACTGATCCCTTACCATGAGCACCTCGAGGACCTGATATCTTGCTTCCAAGATGTGACATTCTCGTATGTCCCCCGAATAAGGAATCACTCTGCCGATGCACTAGCCATGTTGGCATCAATGATAGAAATCTCGTACGACGCTGAGATGAAGCCGATCATGATCGAGCAAAGGAATGAGCCGACCTTCTGCCTCCAGATTGAAGAACCTATAAAGCCTGATGATGAGCCACATTGGTTCTCAGATATCAAGAATTTTCTTGAGACACTAACCTTCCTTGAGGGTACATCTAAGATGGACCGACGAACCATTCAACATCTAGCGGCAGGCTACATCATTTGCGGGGAATGCTTAACAAGCGATCCTACAATAATGTTTTACTAAGGTGCCTTATGGAAAGTGAAGGGATTAATATCATGAAGGAGATCCACGAGGGAGTATGCGGAGCCCACGTCAGCGGTCACATGCTTGCTAGGAAAATTCTGCGGCAGGGATACTTTTAGACCACTATAGAATCAGATTGCTGTAAACATGTTCAGAAATGCTACAAGTATCAGGAACACTCTAGTCTGATACACGCTCTTGCCATTGATCTATATTGCATGACCACTCCTTGGCCATTTGCTACTTGGGGCCTTGACGTCGTCGGAATGATTCATTCGAAAGCATCAAATGGGCATCAGTTCATCCTCGTCGCTATTGAATACTTCACCAAGTGAGTTGAAGCTGTATCATACACCAACATCACGGCCAGTCACGTCGAGAAGTTTCTCAAGAACAATATTGTGTGCTGATTTGGAGTACCCAAAGATATCATCACAGACAACGGCATAAATTTTGTGAATAAGTGCATCCGAGCCTTCTGCGAGCAATACAAGATCAAGCGCCATCGCTCGTCACCTTATCGACCTCAAACAAATGGAGCCATGGAAGCCGCGAATAAAATGGTCATCCGCATACTTGAGAAAATGGTTGTCACCTACCGAGATTGGAGCGAGATGTTGCCATTTGCTTTGTGGGCCTACAGAACCTCAATCCGTACCACTACAAGGGAAACACCATTCTCCCTTGTGTATGAAACTGAGGTCGTCCTACCAGTGGAGGTTGAAGTACCCTCGCTCCGAATCCTTATGGAATCAGGCTTACCTGAAGCAGAAAGAGAGAGATCTCGCTTCGAATAATTGAACTTATTGGATGAGAAGAGACTCCTAGCCTTGTGTCACACTCAAGTTTATCAGGGGCGAATCACACGCGCTTACAATAAACATGTCTGCGGTCGAGATCTGAAGGTAGGAGACACTGTACTGAAGAAAATCTTCCCATCCCTCCATGCCGATCCGAGAGGCAAGTTCAAGCAAAACTGGGAAGGACCTTATGTCATTCGATAAGTACTACCAGGATATGCCATCCGCCTCGCCACCATGGACGGAGATCATCTTCCGGAGCCCATCAATGCTGGATATGTCCGACGGTTCTACTCTTAGTCTATCGCGATAAGGTAAGTATTGGTGAAACAGATATGTGACTGCTTAAAAACCACCCGAAAGAGGCCATCATCCCAAACATAGTAGCCAAAAAGCATCCCTAAAAATGATGATATCCTTTGCTACCCCATTTGAGCCTGGGCCTTTCTTTCAATAACCCCCTTCCCCAAAAAAAAATGTATGTGTGTACATATACAAAAAAGGAAAGTAAAGTTACTATCAAAATCTAAAAAATTCAAAAAAGCAAAACCTCAAAAAGAGATTGCCTGAAATGGAGCAAAAAGAATAAAAAAAATATAAAAAAATCACAGGGCATGTACAGTGAAAACCCCCAAGGAAGAAAGTATGTTGAGAAAATTGAAGCCACATCAAGGAAACCCTTTTTGCCATCCTACCTTCAAATCCTAACCTAACCCATGGCCAAGCTACACCTTGAAGAAAGCCCTCTTTTAGGTTTACAAGCAGTCATAATATTTGTTAAGTCAACACAAACCAAGTTGTGGGACGACACCTGAACCCCATCTGGCCGGCTATGACTGAATCGACGTCTATGTCATGGCTTTTAAAAAAAAAAGAAATGAAAAAAATAAATTAAAATAAAATAAAAACATAAGCTTAAAGCAAGATAGACATGGTGAAAACCCGAAAGGGCGCCACGGGTAAAAACAACGAGTTTGTGCGAACCAGGTGAAAACCCGAAAGGGCGCTTGGGGTAAGAGAGCTAAACCCATAGACGTAGTGAAAACCCGAAAGGGGGCCACGGGTAAAAAAGGAGATAAATAAAAAAGAAGAAAAAAAAAAAAGTTTTGGACTGATTGAGAAGATTAATGTTTGAGGAGCCCTCTTGGTTACTCTCCCTAATCCCCTTTTCTGGGCCGCTCATGCTAGTTCAAATCGGGTTCCAACCAAGTGTGTCTTCAGAACTACTTTGTCAAACGTATGACTCAAGGTAAGGAGAAAGGTTTGACTCAATCTAAAGGGATTGACGTTCCGGCCTTGGTGAAACTGCTAAAACTCACTCAGGCCCGACCATATGAAAGGGTTCAGCTATACTGAAAATGGGACCCGTGATTTCACCTCACTGATAAGGCATCATAAAAAAAAAAATACAAGAAGAAGAAGAAAAGTAAAAAAACAAAGAAAAAAAGAAAACAAAAAAATCAAGAAAAATCCAAATACAAAAAAATGTATGTATATATTTATGCTCTTTCCCATGTACGTAGTTACAACATCTTACATCCATCTCAAAAATGAAGAAAAAGAATAAAAAATCTCTGAAAAATAAAAATCTAAAAAATTCAACTCTTTCTCATGTACATAGTTACAACATCATACTACCATGTCAAAAATAAAGAAAAAGAACAAAAAATCTTTGAAAATAAAAATCCCCAAAATATATATAGATCTTAAAAATGAAAAAAAATAGGTAAAAGTTCTCCTTCTGTTAATCAGGATGCATTTATTACTTATATAAATAAAAAGGGGATTGACCTTTTCTCGAGAATGTGCAAGAATATCACATGGTCCAAAGCCTCGAAGCAGGCAACTTCTCAGCAATGGACAAATCAGATGCAGCATACCGCCACCGACGTCAGGTCTATTAAAAAAAATAGGGGGGAGAATGAAAATCATTTTGAAAAAGAAAAAAAGAAATCTGTGAACTTTTCATGCACAGCTACGCACATGCGTATCTTCAATGTGGTAAAATGTAAATATTTTATCAGCAACGCAGCTGTGCAAAACTAATGTCCTTAGATCTAAGGTTTGCCTTGGATCCCTGGATCCTACTTCAAAGTAGGAGCAACGGTATCAATCATGATCAGATAGCCAATGTCTCGGTCAAGACGATTCCACTGCTAAATTGTTGAGCTAAGCGCTCTGTCTTTGATTCATACGAACGCGAGAGTCTAAGCTTCAGATTTTTCACGAACTTTTCGGAGGTTTGGACTCTTGGTCCGCACAGTCTAGGCGTGCACTCTGGATGACTCCGTTGGAAAAGGTCAATCGTTGGTTGAGGCCAACTTATTGAGAATGAGATTATGCATCAATCAAACTATGTGCAACCATGCATCCAGAAGGGTTTATTTCCCTTTTATTTTTTGCAGGCTTAAAACCTGTTTTGGCAGCGGTATCCCTATAAAGTGTATGCCATGTGTCTAGGCATCCATATGATGGTCATTTGTTCCCGTAAATTGTACCCAGGTAGGTCCAGGCTTCCATCGCCTTTGTTGCTTATCGCCCCTAATAGGTGCATATTTATGCATAGTTAAATGATGTTTATGATCATTGTTGGCAGAAATCAGGATTGGAAGTCCCTTTTGGGAGACACCCAATATTTGGTTGGATCTGTTCAAGGTAGTTGAAGCTGGATGCTCTAGGTCATGTTGATCTGGGGCACATTTTTAAAAATAGCATGTACTCCCAAAAAGTATTGCGAATAGTCAGATGGGGCAATCAAATGTTTCGTAGGATTGGACGCAAACTGTGGAGCCTTGTGTATGTTTACTTCGCTCCTATCTTTGAATGGGGGTCGATCACCCCTCTTACTTATGAAGCTGTTGCATTTGGAATGAATCTTAATCATCAAATACCTTCAAATCATCTCGAGAAGTGAATGTTTGGCCTGGCATACAGGGCTTTCGCAACTCGTTCGACCTCGGTTATGCCCGTAATGTCGCTAAACGCTTGGAGACCGATTACCTTTAGAAACGAATGTTTAGCCTGGCATCCAGGGCTTTCATTTTCTCACCATATTACTCACCTGATGTTTGAAGTTCGTTCTGAATACAGCAGACCCATCAGTAATGCCTTGGGCCTCTTCAGACGTCTCTTTTCTTTGGCATTCGATCATTAGTGATCAGATACCAAAGAGGGGCATCTGTAGACACCCAAATTTGGCCCAAGGCCTGATCGAAACACATTTCGAGAGAGGTGCACTTTTGAGCTCTTAATGGCATGTATGAAACCCTTAGGAACCTTCCCGACCCTTAGAACTCGTTCTAAACCTAAACCTAACCTCTCAAGCCTTGGAAAAAGGAGGGGTACACCAAAACTAGCTACGGCCATCTATTGTAATGAAATCTCATACCATTGAAAAGTAGAAGTCATCAGCTTTCCAATGATCAATGAATCGTCCCAATCGAAGTTACAGATCAAAAGATATGGCAGTCCGAACCTGGAGGGCAAAAAGGGAATTTCAAGTGGCCCCCCCTAGGGATTTGGCGTAACTAATAGTTGCTCCAGTTATAATTTTGCCTGGCGCAACTATTAGTTGTGCCAAGCCACTTCTCCCAGAATTTAAGCCTGACACAACTATTAGTTGCGCCAGTTTTAAAGGTGTGCCCCACCCTCGCGGGCCAACTTCTAGGCACTGTTCATTACTATTTTACTATATATTTTCCAGGTGCAACTATTAGTTACTCCAGGTATATGAGCAGTAACTCATAATTTTTGCCTCAAAATTCATGATTAGGGTCTGACTTGTTGACCACCTCGACCTTTGGGGTGTGTTTTGCTAGTTCTGTTGCACCTTTTAATGCCTATTTGCAACCCTTTGAGTGGCTTAAAGCCCCAACCCATCATCCACCATGAGAACCACCTTCATATCTTTCTAAGCTCTCAAAATCCTAGGAAACCTTAGATTTGAGATTACCTAATTGCTAACCCCAATTAGCATATAAGTAGTCTCCTAATACACCCTTTTCCTATAAATAGAGACCCCCACCCCTTGGTTTAGGGATTGAGAATTTGTACCTAAGAGAGAAAGAGCTTAAAGTGAGAAGATCTTTCTCTCTTTGGTGCACACCTCCCATACAAAAATCAAAATTCAAAAACCTCTTCCCACCCTTGCCTTTCATGGATAGCCCCTAGGTTAGGTGTGTGTGATCCCCTAGTCTCCCTTCTCTACCTCTTAGCTTCAAGTCTTAGGATTTAGAACCCTATTCCATAGCATACAAAGCCTTCAAGAGCTCATCAAAGCAAGCCACGCAAGGCTCTCCTACGGTGCTACAAGGGCCCGAGGGCTCCGGCTCTCCCTTTTCTTCTCCTATCTCTTTTTAGCTCTTCTCATCCTTGCATTTGTGCCGTTACGCCACCGAATTTTCGATAGGAACGGAGGGGTACAAATAAGATTCTAAGCCTTTTTGGGCAAGAGAAATTTATTTTCTTTTCTTTTATGTCATTTCTAGTTTGGCCATAAGTAGAGACCGCGTTAAGCGAGTTGATCGAGTGCCTAACACCTTCCTGATCGATAACCAAAGCCCCTACCTAAGAGCCTTTGGTGTGGACCGGATTCAGAGTCATATTTTTATCACTTCGGTGCTCATAAAAATGAACTAGGTTTCCCAGGACACCAAAAGCTTCGGGTGGCGACTCTATATTTTTTGCAAGCGAGCGCATCGCTGCGACGGGATGGTCACAAATCCCATGGTTGCACAGATACTATTGTTTTTAGTGGTTTCTTTTATTAGAATTAGATCTCGGTAAACTGACCCTTTATGATCTATAAATAAGAGGGCTCGACATAGGAATAAGTTTCGAAAAATTTCAACATCAATTGACGCCTGAGGTTGGATTTTCTTCTGATCAAGTAGTGTATACTAGTTAGAATAGTTTAGATATAAGAGGTTTCTCAAGAGAAATTGATGACTGCAATTGAGTGTTGAAGATTAGTGTAGATATCTGTAGTTTCTCAGGAGTAATTGATGACTGCAGGTGAGGGGTGAAAGATATATTTATTTTCTTTCTAGTTTAGATTTATTTGCTTTGTAAACATCTCCAAGTTTTAATTTAAATTGATGACTCAGGTTAGAATTTGCAGATTAGTGTAACGGTTTTTACTTTTCCATCTTCATTTTTCTAAGGTTTGATTGATGCCCAAATTTTAGGAAATTATTGATTAGATTAAATCTGTATTGATAGGATCTTAGACTTGATTGATGACCAATGATAGGAAACGCGATATATGGTATAACGGTACTATTTATTTTCATAAACATTCGAAAGCTGAAGATTGAGATTGACGACCTTAATCTGAAAAAGGAGGATTAGGATTTATTTTTATGCACTTAGATTAAATAAACATTCTTCTATTCATACTTCTCCAGTAGATTAGGAAATCTTGAAGATAAATAGAAGTTTTTAAAATAAGAATTTAAATAGAAGATAGAAATAGAGAAAACTTAGATAATCACTTCCTCGTGGGAACGATCCTAATACTAGTACTATAATTTCCATAGTGCGCTTACAATAGGTTAAGACTTGAGTTAAATATAAATATAAAATATAGTAATCAAGACTGACCAAGTTTTTGGCGTCGCTGCCAGATACATCTCCGCGTCTAAGGCTATTTTCATATTATCTTAAAGATGAAGCAAAGTAGTGGATACACTCCTTGCCTCATGATTTGTTCACCAGTTGGGAGGACTTGGAACGAGGATTTCTCATGAAATACTTTCCAATACAAAGGACAAATCAAATCCGGCATCTAATGAGAAATTTCAAATAATATCTAGATGAATCTCTTCAAAAGGGGTGGATGTGCCTTAACGACCTTTTATATGGGTGTCCTCACCACGAGATACCCCGTTGGCAAATAGTCCTCACTTTCTATGAAGGTCTGAACAACCAAAATCGACACATAGTTAATGTTACCTGTGGGGGGGTGTTCCATACCATGACTACTGAGGCTGCTTGAGAATTTTTTTAAGAACTTTAGCGAGGAACCAGTGCAATGCCAAGCACCGGGTGAGATTGAACCTGAGACTTCAAGAAGTATACCTCTTAATGATGAATTGCCTTCCAAAGTTAAAACTATGGAAGACAAAAATTCTATCTCTGGTGGGTTTAAAATTGCACCCAACATCTCAACAAGGAGAAGCCGTTGGTAACTGTGGTTTGAATCGGGAAATTTCTCAGCACTCCCCTATACTTTGCCCTACACTGACATTGAGGAAGCCTTATTGCAATTGGCCGAAAGCTGGCTGCAACATGGCCAAATTCAAACACAGTTACTCAATAATCTCTTGGAATCCATTACACGATTAGAAACTCAGGTTGAGCAATTAATCATTCTGGTTGACTCGAGAGAGAGTAACTATCCTTCCACATGGCCAGTTGGCACCCTAGGAGGAAATACTTTTATGGGAGGGATATCAACTCCCCTTGAACGCCATTAAATTCCTCCTGAAATTGTCAAGCGACCGAATCACCCATAGCAAACATGTAACATATGTAAATATAAATGTTTTTGAAATGACTCCTTACGATTTATGACAGATTACTGGTTATAAAGGGCTCTTTTTTTCTTTTTTCTTTTTTATCACTTGAAATGCATGGATTTACGATTCTCGTGAATATAGAGTCAAATCGTTGAGAGTACGATTTTTCAGTCCTGATTCTCGTGAATGTTATCTAGAATTACAAACGACAATTCTGGAGAACAGGAGAACCTAGTGATTAGTCTTTTCAGGTTCATTGGAAGTAAGACCCATGTAAAATTGTATAGGAAACGGACATGAAATGCATTCAAAATCATCACTTTCCAACCACCCTAGCCTAGGAATCTACACAAAGACATTTACTCGAAGTGATGATTCAATACCTTTCCCTATAAATCCATACACATCCATTAACCAAAACCAGTTTATAACCTTTCTTCTTCCTCCGTCTGTAACCCTATGCCCCATGACGGAAGAACATAACCAAAATGACTTCAGCAATAGACTCGACAAAATTTTAGAAAAATATAGAGCTGAGCTCCTAGCTGCACAACAGAAGGTAGAAGATCTAAAGTACCAGCGATATGTCTTTAATGCTGAATCATCCACCGAGACTACCATTGACCCTAAACCTAACCCAAATCCTACACCATATACCAGGAACCCATCTTCCCCCACTTCCTAAACTTTACACCATCACAACCCACGCAGAATGCGACTTCCTATATAATAAGGATGGGTTGTAATTTCCAATGTCATCTCCCATCCCACCCTTCATCTCCTCACCGCCCCTCTCCATTGCTCATCTTCTCCCTTAGCTGCATTAACAGTGTAGTCGAAGAATCATGAAGGGATTTGGAAGGGCAGGTGGGAGTGATTCGACAACTCTTGGAGTAGCAACCCTCTAAAGGTTGGAGCTCCTCTTCTTGGAAGGGATGCAAGACTTTGATTGAAGGTAGTTAGCTACCGAGGACCGATCTTTATCGAAGAATCCTTCTCTCGGATCTTGCTGCCAGTGTTTTAGTTTAGTGTGTGCCTAAATTTTTTCTAGGATTTCTTTGATGTAATTAGTTTCCTTTTCATATTTTTGTAAATAGTTCATATATATATGACAATTTTTTTTTTTTTTTTTTTTTTTCTGTTTTTGCTACTAGCATCTAACTTTCTAGATTCTATTCAAATCGGAAGCATTTTTCTCCCAAGTTTGGGGGAGAGATTGTTAAATTTTTTACAGATTATATACCCGGTTACTAACATAGTAAATAAAATATGTAAGTTTTTTTGTATGTCCCCTGTTTTGTACAATGAGGGCATTGCCCCATTTAAGTTTGGGGGGGATACATCACATTAGTTTAGTTTTCTTTTTCGTTAGTTAAGTTTTCTTTTTCATAGAAATTTTAAAATTTTTTTTAGCGAATCATTATATGTGATTTATAAAAGAAAATATAAAAATTTGAAATTCGTAGCAATCCATCAAAGTAGTAGTTCAAAAATTAAAATAAAAATAGTTACAATTCAAAGTAAAGCATCTCTAGAATACTGTATCAGATGAATGTTTGAAACTATACGATTAGCCTGAACTGCATATATTTTAGATTATAGTTTCAAAATCATATAACTAGTGAGCTATAAAGTCTATTTCCTCTTTATTCTAAAAAAGAGATACTGTTTTTATTCATGGTTAAATTTCTTTGAACATTTATGCTATGTGAAATCTCATACTTCTGAACTTAGAATCAATATATTCTGTGATGATGATAATTTATTTGTTTAAAACTATCTATTAAGTACATCAAAACAATAAGGCATCCATATTAGTAAATTGTAAAAATGATCGAAGGCCATCTTTTGTTAAACCAGAGCCTAAAAGCCAAAATCCCAGAACATTTTACCATTTGAACCTATATTAGAAGCCTAAAGCCTACATTTCTTTGTACTAGAATTTATAAGCCTTTAACCATATGTACTACCCAAAGCTTTCTATCCTTAACCCTTACAATTTATGAGAAGTTTAGAATGTAAGAGAAGGGGAGAAAAGGGAGTGAAAGGAGTATGAGTTAACAAATAAATGATCAGTTAAAAAGGGTACAACTGAAAAAAAAATACAAATGTTTAAAAATATGGGAGAAAAAAAAAGAATGAAAAATCGTAAAAGATGATTATGTGAAAAAAGAGAAGCAAAAGGCTTCCAACTGAAGAAAAATGGGATTTACAAAAAAAAAAAGAATTGGGAAGAAGTTATCCCAAAAAGGATGCTTACTGAAGCTGAAAAATAGTAAAAGAATATAGGAAAAAGAAGAGTTGAAATTCTTAGAAATAAGTTTGAATCCTCTTTACCTTTTCTTTGAAACATTCTAAAAACCTAAAACCCCATTACAAGCTGAAGGAAAGACCTTTGAGATTTACGATTTGCAAAAATATGAGTCTAGTAGAGATATGTGAAGTAGATTCTGTAGACACCCAAATTTGGCCCAAGGCCTGATCGGAGCACATTTCGAGAGAGGCACGTTTTCGAGCTTTTGATGGCATGTATGGAACCCTTAGGAATCACTCCAAACCTTTAGAAATCACCCTAGATCCCCTAAGAACCTGCCCCAAACTTTTAGAAATTAATCCTAACCCTTAGAACCCGTTCTGAACCTAAACCTAACCTTCCGAGCCTTGGAAAAGGAGTGGTACACCGAAACCAACTACGACCTTCTACTATGATCGAATCTTATACCATTAAAAAGTAGAAGTCGTCAGCTTTCCAACGGTCAAAGAATCTCCCCAATCGGAGTTATACATCGAAAGATATGGCGGTCCGAACTCGGAGGGCAAAGGAGTAATTTCAAGTGGGCCCCCCTTGGGATTTGGTGCAACTATTAGTTGCGCCAGTTATACTTTTGCCTGGCGCAACTAATAGTTACTCCAGTATTAAAGTGGACCCTACCCTCGCGAGGCAACTTTCAAGGCACTGTTCAACACTATTTTACTATATATTTGCTTGGCACAACTATTAATTACGCCAGGCATATGAACAGTAATCCTGTCATTTTACCCTGAAATTCGTGATTGGGGTTTGACTTGTTGATCACCTTGACCTTTGGGGTGTGTTTTGATAGTTTTGTTGCACCCTTCTACACCCTATTTGTTATCCATTAAGTGGCCTAAAGCCTCACCCTATCATCCACCATTGGAGGACCTTCTCCCACATTTCAAGGCTCCCAAAAATCCTAGGAAACCTTAGATGTTAGATTACCTAATTTCTAATCTTGATTAGCATCTAAATACCCTCCCAACCCACCCATTTCCTATAAATAGAGACCCCCACCCCTTGGTTTAGGGGTTGAGAAATTTGCTTAAGAGAGAAAGAGCTCAAAGTGAGAAGTTCTTCCTCCCTTTTGTGCACCATTTTCACCTAAATTCCAAAATCTCTCAACCTCATTTCAAGCTTATTCTTGCATCCAAAACCCTTAGCCTAGGTGTGTGTGATCCTCTAGCCTCCCTTCTCTACCTCTTAGCTTCAAGTCTTAGGAGTTAGAACCCTATTCCATACCATACAAAGCCTTTAAGAGCTTATCAAAGCAAGCCATGCAAGGCTCGCCTACGGTGCTACAAGGGTCCGAGGGCTCCGGCTCTCTCCTTTCTTCTCCTATTTCTTTTGAGTGTTTCCCATCCCCCCATTTGTGCCGTTACGCCGTTGAATTTTCGGTAGGAATGGAGGGACACAAATAGGATTGGAAGCCCATTTGGGCAAGAGGAAGTCATTTTCTTCTCTTTTACTTTATTTTTATTTTAGCCATAAGTAGAGACCGCGCTAAGTGGGTTGATCGGATGCCTAACACCTTCCCGATCGATAACCGAAGCCCCTAACCAAGAGTCTTTGGTGTGGACAGGATTTAGAGTCATATTTTTAGCACTTCGGTGCTCATAAAAATGAACTAGGTTTCCCGGGACACCAAAACCTCCGTGTGGCAACTCTATATATTTTTGTTAGAGAGCGCATCGTCACAGAGGGATTGTCAAAAATCCCACGGTTGCACAGATGGCGACTCTGCTGGGGATAGCTTGTAGAGCTTCCCCTTGAAATTTGACTATTTATTATTGATTTTATTAACATTTTTGCTGTTTTTTTGTGTATTATTTTTTATTTTACTCACCCCTACTTTTTCGTCATTTACGTGCCTTAGCCGATTAGCGGGCCTACATGCGCATTGTCCTTTAATTTTTTTTACTTTTCTGTCATTTTAGGTGCCTTAGCGGATTGGCTAGCCTACTTGTGCATTGTCTTTCAATTCCCTTTAAATTTCTGTCATTTAAAGTGCCTTAGCCGATTGGCTGGCCTACATGCGCACTCATATCCAAACAGTGAACGCCTGCCCGTAGTGGCGGCACGGGGTCATCACCCCTAGTCTTTGAACTAAAGAAAACTTTCATAAAAAAAAAATGTTTTGAAAGAAAATTAAAATTGAATCAAGTTAGGGAGCTTAATTAATTTGCTTTTACGGGGTAGATTCTAAAAGGGTTGGGTTTAGGCACACATACAACCGCCCGGGTCTTAGTATGACGGCAGCCCCTAGTGGTGATGATCCAGAAAAGTCTCAGCGCACCTAGTATCTGAGAAGGCGCTTGCGCCGGAGGTATATTGGGTAGGTTTCCATTCCAAAGCTTAAAACCCTTGGGGAGCGCGCTAGTGAGTTATACCAGACTCAAACCTTTAGGATCCAGTGAGGAGAGAATCGATCATATAAAGTCAAGCAGTTCCCGGAAGCCCAACTTTCACAAAAACCCAAAACAGGCCCATCTTTAGGCTGCTATTCCTTGCTGTTTTAGAATCTGGAGCACCATTTTTGCCTGGCGCAAGTATTAGTTGCGCCAGTGCAAAAATTGGGAATTTATAACTGGCGCAACTAATAGTTACGCCAGCTTTAAAATCCCCCATTTGTACCTTGGTGCAACTAATAGTTGCGCCAGTGTAAAAAAGGGCCCCTGCAACCTTGGCGCATGTATTAGTTATGCCAAGTCTGCCTGGAAAGTAACAGCCCGAAATCTGAGGCTCTTTTCACCTCTCGAGTCTCCCGATTAGTGTGTTTAGTACCTCTGATTGGGCCTCACCATCTCCGACACCCAATATGCCCTCATTGGTCAAAAGAAGGCAACTTCTTTTTGACTCATTTTAGGGGATCAGATTGTTTGCCTCGATTTTTATGCCTTCAATAGATCGAAGGTCCTCCTTCAATTCTTCTGAAGTGCGTCGAAATCGTTATCGCAGGTCTTGAATTAGGGTACGAGAGCCACTCGAGAAGGGAATTCCAGGGCCTCAGAACCTTTGTCTTACAAAATTTTCTCCAAAAATAAAATAAAATAAATTAATTAAAAAATCTAAAAATAAACTCTTTGTGGTGCCGGCACAATGACATCATCTTGCCCTCCATCATCCCGTAGGGAGAGAAGGAGGAGGATTTTTGGGCCTTATCTAAGGCACCCTTACCCAACCCATTCCCAAAGGATGACGTGGGTAGTGGACCCGGCTTACACCAATCCCGACTCATCCCTGCCACATTCTCTAACCCACTCCTATTCGGGAGAAGCCTTCACATCCATCCCCATCACCCTATCCCCTTTTACCGTTACCGGCCCATTTGGCGCCCCCATTTTACCAACCACCACTTCCCAAAATATCCAAAATCAGCCCCCTCATTCCCCATATTTTTCTCAAGCTACCATTCCTCCCATGTCCATGCTAAGGCAACCGCCCATTCCATCCACATCCCCTCAAAACCCAACACATTTCCCAACCCCATCCATGATAAACCCAACCCAAATTTCCACATCCACCCCTATGCCCCATTTTCCGTTTTCCCCATATAGACCCAATCCATCATCCTTCACCTATGTCACCTCCACCCTATCCAACCCCCCACAAGTCCCCCCATCTACCGGAGTCATGCCCATTTTTACTGGGGCCATACCTGGTTTTTCCCAAACACCCACACTTTACCCTTCATCATCCCCCTTTGCCAATGCCCTACTCCATTCCTTCGATCCATCCCATATCCCATCACTTACCATGGCCATGCCCAATTTTTCCTCCACATCCACCCCATCTATACCCAATCATCCCTTAAATTCACCACCTACATCCGATCCTCCTTCCAGCACAATGATGGAGGAGATGTTCCAAGCCTACTCCTTATGGAAGGCTTCCCAAAACACCCTCATTATCCACACCCCACATCCATGGACCCATCCCATAACCTAGCCAATTTCCATGCTTCACTCTCCCACGATCCCCATCAACCCCCCATAATTCACACCATCCAAACCCCCATCTTCCATATGCCCCAAGGCCCATTAGCCCAAACCCACCATTCACCAAGGCCCATTCGCCCAAAACCCCACCACCCATGATCTCCAAGGCCCAATGGCCGAACACCCCATCACCCATACCCAAGGGTCCATGGCCCAAAACCATCAAGGGCCCATGGCCCAAACCCACCAAGGGCCCATGGCCCAAACCCATCAATGGCCCATGGCCCAAACCCACCAATGGCCCATGGCCCATATCCCTCAAAACCTAATGAGCCAGACCCACATACCCCACATACCCCATTTGGCCCAAGCCTAAACCCTCCAAGGGCCCATGGTCCATACCCCTCAAAACACAATGGACCATACCCATCAAGGCCTAATGGGCCAATATCCCCCAAATCCCATGCCTTTTACCCAAACCCAACCAGATCAAGGCCTTGTGGCCTAAACCTACCCGAGCCCATGGCCCAAGCCCCATACTCATACCCTCCACAATACCCCCAAAATTTCACTCACCCCCAACCTTCACAACCAGGTCAAACCCATGCTATACCTCAGACCCAATTTTCTCATGGCCCCATACCCCAAGACCATCTCCAAACCTTCCCCCATGTCCAATGGCCTCATCAGGCCCCACCCCAAAACCAAACTACCACTCATCCCATCACCCCACAACGCTTCCCTTACATTCAAGGGGCTCACCCAACCCACATCCAATCCAATCCCATCCAGTCCATGCAACAACAGTATGAGAACCCCGTCCTCACTGCACCTTACATAGATCAGCAGTATGAGGAGGACGATATTAGAAATAGTGGGGCCTATGCTGAAGCAGTGACCAAGGTTAATCCTCCACTTGTAATTACCCCACCCCTAGTAGTCCAAAGTGAGTCTAGACTAATAATTGAGATGATGGCCCCCATGTCCAAGGAGTCAGAACAGCTGAAAGAACAGTTGGATAAAATCCAGAAGCAATTAAAGAAGATGGGTGGTGCTGAAATTCATGCCACAGACTTCACGGATTTATGCCTATTTGCTGAGGTCCCCCTACCCACAAAATTCAAAATGCCGGCATTCGACACATACAATGGCACAGGCAACCCTATTGCACACCTTAAGTCCTACTATGGGGGCATGTGCCAATACGGCGGAGACGAACGACTCCTCATCAAAGTGTATCAGAAAAGTTTAACCGGCCCAACTTTAAGATGGTTCACATCTCTTGAACCATCAATGATTAAAACGTGGAAGGATCTGACCCACCTATTCCAAGAGCAATATGTCTACAACATAGACATTGAGCCCCGCAAGTCAGATCTAGCCCGATTGAAGCAGAACTCCAATGAAACCTTCAGTGATTACTTAGGGTATTGGAGAGCACTAGCAGCTCAAGTCAGAAATAGGATACCTGATGATGAGTAGATAGAAATGATCTCAAAAAATGCCCTGCCAGTGATCTCAGATTTTTTTGTATACCAGCAGCAGTCCAGTGTTACTGACTTGGTAAGGAACACCAACCACTGTGAGGATGCCATCAGAGAAGGGCGGTTGAACAAGAATGCATCCGAGAGACCGAGCAGGGTTAGGAGGTTTGTCGAGTAGAGAAATGATAGAAGAACAAGGGCAAAGGTACAGAATATTGTAAACACCTGGCCCAATAATAGCAATGTAGCCCCCTTCTAATTTAAAGCAGCGTAACTAGTTCCCATCAAGACAGGGCCAGTACAAAGAGCTGGGAATGGGCAGGGAATGCAAATGACCCCAGAGAGGAGAGCCCATTATGATCGAGTCTTTATGCCCTTGTGGCAATCCCCGAGTGTACTTTTGCCATTATTAATTGAAAAGGGTTTAATAACTGTTCTGCAATCACAACCTCTTCCCAGTCCGATTCCATATAATTTTGACCCCAATACACATTGCAATTTCCATCAGGGTCCGGGTCACCCAACTGATCGCTGCTTTCCATTTAAGCACGCAATCCAAGATTTAATCGAAGCTGGGAAAATCATTCCCCCTGCACCCACCTAAGCAAACAAGCATGTGAATATCCACAAGGTACCTTTACCACCACACCCTACCGGAATAGCAGGTCCCAGACCCACCATAGGGATGGTAGAGGAATTGGATGAAGAATACGAGTTTAACCCCTCTAACTACATCAGTAACAGAGAAAATTTTGAGGTCCCAAGGCAGCGAGACCAAGAAGAAAGAACCATTAGGGTGGTTGAACCCCTAAATCTGGTGGATTACTTTCCCACTCCTACACTAGCAACTAAGCCCTTAGATCTTAGGGCCTATTCTCCACCATCCACCCCCATAAATTACGTAGAAATAAATGCGTATCAACCATACTCCACCACCCCCTTGAACTATCCCGCGAACCATCAGGCCCCTAATCCTCCACCCGCACCCATCAATTACCAATGGAGTACACCCACCCCATTACCCCCAGTTCAAACACATGCCAACTCTGCCATTCCCATCAATTACCTCATGGCCCATCAAACCCCCAATCCCCTGCCCATTAGCTACCAATGGCCTATACCCACTCCGTTAACCCCCGTGCAAACATCGTTAAGCTTCACAACTCCTCCCTAACCCAGTTTTGCCACCCACCCATCCATCATTGAGGTAAGCCAAGTCTTACCTACCCCTCCAGAGCCATCAGTACATGCACCCCAAGTGTCGGAAACCGTACCTTTCCAACTCTCAGGACCAACATACAATCCTCATCAGGTCCCTCTGAGCTACGAGCAAACCAATGCTAATGCTGGCAGCAGGGAGGGGGCAGTGGACTTCATCACTAGGTCGGGGAGGATCTCGAGACAACCTGAGACAGCGGCAACAGTAGCAACAGCAACAACAATAGCAACAGTAGCACAAGCCCAACCCATGGGGAAGAAAGAGAGCACTGTGAATCCATTTGAGAATATGAGTCGAGAACATATACTGGAGACTCAGCTGAGAAGAATGTCGGCTCATATTACTGTATGGGATTTATTGATGATGTCCCCACTCCATTTCCAAGCATTAATGGGGGCATTAAAAAATGCTCACGTATCACTTCAAGTAGGCCTGGATGAAGTCGGACAGATAATTGGTCAAGTGATGGCTCCCAATGCCATATCTTTTTCGGATGTGGACCTACCAGAGGAGGGAAATAGTCATTCTAAATCTCTCAACATCACTGTCGAATCCGGGAACATGATAATTCTCTTGGTTTTAATTGACAATGGATCTGCATTGAACGTGTGCCCATTGAGAACTGCCAACAAAATTGGGGTGAACCCTTGCATGTTGAGGCCAACAAGGATGAGTGCTTGGGGTTTTGATAACACGAGGCGGGAGATCATGGGAGAAGTTGACCTTGAGCTCGTAATCGGGACCATGACCTTTTCCATACCGTTCCAAGTGATGGATATCAAATCCTCTTTTAATCTACTGATAGGACGCCTATGGTTGCATGGGGTTGGGGCGATACCTTCTATCCTCTATCAAAAATTAAAATTCATATTAGGACAGAAGGTGATCGCCATCATTGGTGAAGGGCACGATCAGAAAGACAAGGCCAACCACAACATTGAAAATCCTAAGGTAGTAGATGTGCCACATATTAAGGAAGACACCGACCTGCACAGCTTTGAATATGAGGTGTCAGCGGTAGGCCCAGAAACCCCTAGGAATATCACTTCAACAATCGGCGGTGGAATTGAAGCAGCGATGGCCATGCTCCAGAAGTGGGGCTATAAAAAAGGCAGAGGGCTAGGGCCCAGATTGCAGGGTAGAAGAGAGCCAGTCATTGCCAAGGGGTAGAAGGTTCGATTTAGGCTAGGATACAAGCCTACAAAGGAAGAGGTCTGAGAGGCCAAAGAGAAAGCCAGGGTCGCTACAGGTGCAAGAGCTCAAAAAATCAACATAAAAGAGAAACCTCGCCCTAGGCCGCACATTAGGGAATCCTTTGTCAGTGCTGGGGTCATAAAGATTGATCGGAATGGGGTAACCCATTTGACCCCACACAAACCCACAACCCCAATCCATCCCACCAATCCTCAGATCTCCCTTTCCAGCCTGGAAATAGATTTGGCTATGTTGTCCCTCTTCGAGGAATGACAGCCAGTACCTGAACAAACTCCCCCTGTGGTAAATCACCATAAAATAGTGTTGACGTTTGAGGACATCATCTCAGATGAAATGGGGATCAACATGATGAAAGCTGACTCCAATGAGCCATATCAGTTAGCCCCCTCCACCCAAACATGTACAGGAGCGGCCCCTCAGGTATGTAACTGGGCATCTTTGCCCCAAATCCTGGAAGCGGGGAGTGGCCTAACATTTGGCACCCATTTCCCAAAAAAAAATAACCTATAAAAAGTGAGATAAGCCCTTAGCAGGCAATACCTTGTCTATACACAGACTCGCGCTGCCAAGGGTCAGTTTCTGAAGAAAACATAAAAAACATTGAAAAAATACAAAATCTCAAAAACATTAAAAAAATACAAAGTCCAAAAATATTGTCATTTAAAATTCTAGATAAAGTCTCATAAAAAGATGCCTTAATCGAAAATATCCATCCCACGTGAAATCGACCCCAATGAGCTCCTTGACCGGTTTGCTGAATTTGAGCATGGCCTTACCCCTATTATCGAAGAAACAAAAGATATCAATCTCGAGACCGAGGAGATTCCTCGAATAACCAAGATCAGAATGTCACTGTCTCCCGAGAAAAGGAAAAGCATGATCGATTTCCTTCGGTCTTACTAAGACATTTTTGCCTGGTCGTACGAGGACATGCCTGGTCTGGACACCGATTTGGTCGAGCATGAGTTGCCTCTCTACCCTAATATGAAGCCAGTTAAACAGAAGCTGTGACGTCTCTGACCAAGTGGATGCTGAAAGTCAAAGATGAGGTCATCAAGCAGTATGATGCGGAGTTTCTCAAGGTATCTAAATACCCGTAGTGGCTAGTCAATAATATGCCTATGCTAAAAAAAGATGGAAAGGTCCGCATGTGCATCAATTTCTAAAATTTGAACAGAGCAAGCCTGAAGGACGATTTCCCATTGCCGCACATCGACATCTTGGTCGATAACATTGCTAGGCACGGGATGGTTTCTTTGATGGATGGATTCTCAGGATACAACTAGATAAAGATGGCAGAGGAAGACGGAGAGAAGACAGCGTTCATCACCCCCTGGGGAACCTTTTGCTACAGAGTTATGCCATTTGGACTGAAAAATGCCGACACAACATACCAAAGAGCTATGACCGCACTATTTCATGAAATGATGCATCGAGAAATTGAGGTATATGTCAATGATATGATAGCTAAGTCACCAGAGCGAGGTGATCACTTGGTAAACCTCCAGAAACTATTTGAGAGGCTGAGAAAGTACAAATCACGTCTGAATCCACAGAAGTATGCTTTTTGCACTATGTCTGGAAAATTGCTAGGATTCATCATTAGAAAGAGAGGGATGGAGGTCGACCCAGTAAAAGTTAAAGCTATCACAGAAATGCCGCTATCGTCTATTGAGAAGGAAGTTAGAGGGTTCTTGGGCAGAATACAGTATATCAGTTGGTTCATCGCACAATTAACTCCAATCTGCACGCCGATCTTCAAGTTACTTCGGAAGAACTCGCCCGTTGAATGGAATGGCGACTGCTAAGCAGCATTTGATAAAATCAAAGGCTACCTCCTTAACCCACCTATTTTGGTACCACCTGAGCCGCGGAGACCACTCTTAATGTGCCTCTCCATGATTGAAGTCTCGATGGGATGCGTCTTAGGGTAGCATGATGAGACGAAAAGAAGAGAGCAGACCATTTACTATCTATGTAAGAAGTTTACTGATTATGAAACGCGCTATTCTCATCTGGAGAAAGCATGCCTAGCTCTTGTATGGGCTTCTCAGAGGCTTTGCCATTACTTGCTATCCCAAGCTATTTTACTTTTGGTCCGCATAGATCTATTGAAATACTTATTCGAGAAGCCGACCTCACTGGGCGGATCGCGCGATGGTAACTTTTGTTATTTGAGTTTGACATCACGTACGTCACTCAAAAGTTAATTAAGGGGCAGGCACTCGTCGATTATCTTGCCGATAATCCTTTGCCAGATTATGAACCTTTGAGAATAGAGTTCCCCGATGAAGACATTCTATTCATGATGGAAGACGATACTGAGGAAGCAGAGGAATCATGGGTAATGCACTTTAACAAGGCGGCCAATGTCGAAGGTCAGGGAGTTGGCGCCATTCTAATTTCACCGAAAGGATCCCATGTACCCGTCTCTATCAAGCTCAACTTCCCTTACACTATCAACAATACTGAATATGAAGCTTGTGCCGCTGGTCTGCAGGCGGCTCTCGATTTGAATATAACTCACCTCTGAGTATTCGGTGATTCGCAGCTGATTATATGTCAGACGAATGATGACTAGAAGATGAAAGATGAGAAACTGATCCCCTATCATGAACACCTCAAGGATCTGATAGCTTGCTTTCAAGATGTGACATTCTCATATGTCCCCCGAATAAGGAATTGCTTTGCCGATGCACTAGCGACGTTAGCATCAATGATAGAAATCCTGTATGGTGCTGAGATGAAGCCGATCATGATCGAGCAGACGAATGAGCCGGCCTTCTACCTCCCAATTGAGGAACCTACAAAGCCTAATGATGAGCCACCTTGGTTCTTAGATATCAAAAATTTTCTCGAGACACTAACTTTCCTTGAGGGTACGTCGAAGATGGACCGACAAACCATTCAAAGTCTAGCGACAGGCTACATCATTTGCGGGGAACGTCTTTACAAGCGATCCTACAATAAAATTTTACTCAGGTGCCTTACAGAAAGTGAAGTAACCAATATCATGAAGGAAATCCACGAAGGAGTTTGCGGAGCCCACATCAGCGGTCACATGCTCGCTAAGAAAATTTTACGACAGGGATACTTTTAGACCACTATGGAGTCGGATTGCTGCAAACATGTTCAAAAATACTACAAGTGTCAGGAACACTCCAGTCTGATACATGCTCCTGTCGTCGATCTACACTGCATGACCACTCCTTGGCCATTTGCTACTTGGGGCCTTGACGTCGTCGGAATGATTAATCGGAAAGTATCAAATAGACATCGGTTCATCCTCGTCGCCATTGAATACTTCACCAAATGGGTAGAAGTGGCGTCATATGCCAATATCACAGCTAGTCACGTCGAGAAGTTTCTCAAGAATAATATTGTGTGTCGATTTAAAGTACCTAAAGATATCATCACAGACAATGGCACTAATTTTGTGAATAAGAGCATCCGAGCCTTCTGCGAGCAATACAAAATCAAGCACCATCGCTCGTCACCTTATCGGCCTCAAACTAATGGAGCCGTGGAAGCTGTGAACAAGACGGTCATTCGCGTCCTAGAAAAAATGGTCGTCACCTACCGAGATTAGAGTGAAATGTTGTCGTTTGCTTTGTGGGCCTATAGAGCATCGATCCGTACTGCTACAGGAGCAACACCGTTCTCCCTTGTGTATGGAACCGAGGTCGTCCTACCGGTTGAGGTTGAAGTACCCTCGCTTCGAATTCTCATGGAATCAGGCTTACCCGAAGCAGAGAGAAAGAGATCCCGCTTCGAACAATTAAACTTATTGGATGAGAAGAGACTCCTAGCCTTGTGTCATAATCAGGTTTATCAGGGGCGAATCCCACGCGCTTACAATAAACGTGATCACAGTCGAGATTTGAAGGTAGGAGACACTGTGTTCAAGAAGATCTTCCCATCCCTCCATGCCGATCCGAGAGGTAAGTTCAAGTCGAACTGGGAAGGACCATACGTCGTTCAAGAAGTGCTACCGAGATACGCCATCCACCTCGTCACCATGGACAGAGATCATCTTCCTGAGCCCATCAACGCTGGATACATCTGACGGTTCTACTCGTAGTCTATTGCAATAAGGTAAGTATTGGTGAAGCAGATGCGTGACTGCTTAAGAATCACTCAAAAGAGGCCATCATTTCAAGCACAATAGCCAAAAAGGCTCCCTACAAATGATGATATCCTTTGCTACCCCATTTGAGCGTGGGCCTTTCTTTCAAGGTAAACCCCTTTTCCAGAAAATGTGTGTGTACATATAGAAAAAAAAGGAAGTAAAGTTACCTTCAAAATCTAAAAAAATCGGAAAAGCAAAACCTGAAAAAAGAGTTTGCTTGAAATAAGATAAAGAAAAAAGAAAAAAATAAAAGAATCATGGGGCATGTACAGTAAAACCCCCAGGAAACAAAGTGTGTTGAGAAAACTGAGCCGTATCAAGGAAACCATTTTAGCCTAGCATACCTTCAAATCCTAACCTAACCCATGGCCAAGCTACACCCTGAAGAAAGCCCTCTTTAGGTTCACAAGCAGTCATAATTTCTGTTAAGTCAACAAGCCAAGTTGTGAGACGACACCAGAACCCTGTTCAGCCGGCTATGACAGAATCGACGTCTATGTCATGGCTGTTAAAAAAATAATGATGAAAAAATAAAAAGAATAAAAAAATAATAATAAAAATACAAGCTCAAAGCAAGATGGACGTGGCAAAAACTAGAAAGAGCATTACTGGTAAAAACAGCAAGCTTGTGCCGACTAGGTGAAAACCCGAAAGGGCGCTTTAGGTAAGAGAGCTAAACCCATGGACGTGGTGAAAACCCGAAAGGGCGCCACGGGTAAAAAAAGGAGATAAATGAAGAAAAAAAAAGAGAAAATATTGAAAAAAAAAGGTTTGGTCTGATTGAGAAGATTGATGTTTGAGGAACCCTTTTGTTACTCTTCCTGTACCCTCTTGTCCGACTGGGCCGCTCATGCTAGTTCGAATCGGGTCCCAACCAGAATTGTCTTTGTGAAACTGCACCGTCAAACATATGACTCGAGGTAAGGAGAAAGGTTTGACTCAATCCAAAAGGATCAACGTTCCGGCCTTGGTAAAATCCAGAAACTCGCTTAGGTCCGATTGCATGAAAGAGTTCGACTATGCTCAAAATGGGACCCGTTACTCCGTCTCACTGTCAAGGCATCAAAAAAAAAAAAAGAGATAGCCAAAAAAAAAAAATCAAGAAAAATCCAAATACCAAAAAATGTGCATATATTTCTACTCATATTTCTAGCATCATATTTCAATCTCAAAAATGAAGAAAAATAACAAATAATCTCCGAAAACAAAAATCTAAAAAAATATCTTGAAACTGAAAAAATATAGGTAGAAATCTACTTTTCCTTTTGTTGTTTAGGATACATTTTCTTTATATGTATAAACAAAAAAGGGACTGACCTTTTCTCGAGAATATGATGAAACATCACACGGTCCAAAGCCTTAAAGCGGGTAACTTCTTAGCGATGGACAAATCAAATGAAGCATCTCACCATTGACGTCAAGTCTATTCAAAAAAATGAGAGAAAATTATTTTAAAAAAGAAAGAATAAATCTGTGCTTCCCTACAGAGCTACACACATGCATGTTCTAATGCGGTAAAATGTCAATATTTTATCAGCAACACCACTGTGCTATAGTAACATCCTAAGTCTAAGGCACGCCTTGGATTCTGGATCCTACTTCAAGGAAGGAGGAATGGTGTCGGTCCCGATCAAACAGTCAATGTTTTGATCGAGTCGAATCCACTGCTAAATTTTTGCGATGAGTGCTCTATTTCAGATTCATGTGAAATCTAGTGTCTTTAGCTTCAAATTTGTTGGAAAAGGTCAATCGTTGGTAGAGACCAACCTGTTGAGAATGAGATCACGTATCAATCAGACTATGTGCAACCATGCATCCGAAAGGGTTCATTTCCTCTTTATTTTCTACAGGCTTAAAACCTATATTGGCAGCGGTATCCCTGTAAAGTGTATGCCATGCATCTGAGTATCCGTATGATGGTTGTTTATTCCCATAAATTGTACTCGGGCAAGTCCGGGTCGGGGCTTCCATCGCCTTTGTTGCTGCTTATTGCCCCTGATGGATGCAAGGTTACGCATAGTAGATTGAGGCTTATGATCATTGTTGGCAGAGACTAGGATTGGATGTCTCTTTAGGGGGATACCCAATGTTTGGCTGAACCTAATCAAAGTAGTTAAAGCTGGACGCTCTAGGTCATGTCGATCCGAGGCACATCTTCGAAAATTGCACTTCCTCCCAAAAAGCGTTGTGACATCTATTCACTTTGTTCGGACAGTCATGCTAAATAAACTTCGGGATCGATGGGTTGACCCAAAGGCCTCGAACCCTGCTTTAAGTAGGGGCACCCGTGAATAGTCAGATGGGGCAGTCAAATGCCTCGTAGGATTGGACGCAAACTATTGAGCCTTGCATTTTTTCTTTGCACCTATCTTTGAATGTGGGTTGATCACCCCCCTTACTTACGAAGCTGTTGCATTCAGAATGAATCTTAAACATCAAATACCTTCAAATTATCTGGAGAAGTGAATGTTTTTCCTGACTAACGGGCTTTCACAACTCGAGAAGCGAATATTTTTCCCAGCTATTGGGCTTTAGCAACTCATTCCACCTCAGTTATATCCAATAATGTCGCTAAGCGCTTGAGGACCGATTACCTTGAGAGACCGACATTTTTCCTGACATACAGGGCTTTCGTTTTCTCACCATGTTACTCACCTGATGTTTGAAGTTTGTTCTGAATGTAGCGGACCCGTCAGTAATGCCTTGGGCCTCTTCAGACGTCTCTTTTCTTTGACATTCGATCATTAGTGATCGGATACCAAAGAGAAGCATCTTAGACACCCAAATTTGGCCCAAGGCCTGATCGGAGCACATTTCGAGAGAGGCGTGTTCCCGAGCTTTTGATGACATGTATGGAACCCTTAGGGATCACCCCAAACCTTTAGGAATCACCCTAGATCCCCTAGGAACCTGTCCCAAACGTTTAGAAATCAATCCTAACCCTTAGAACCCGTTCTGAGCCTAAACCTAACCTTTCTAGCCTTAGAAAAGGAGTGGTACACCAGAACCAACTATGGCCTTCTAGTGTAATCGAATCTTATTCCATCAAAAATTAAAAGTCGTCATCTTTCCAACGGTCCAAGAATCGCCCCAATCGGAGTTATACATCGAAAGATATGGCAGTTCGAACTCGGAGGGCAAAGGAGTAATTTCAAGTGGGCCCCCCTTGGGCAGTGTTGAACAGTGCCTTGGAAGTTGCCTCGCGAGGGTGGGGTCTACTTTAATATTGGCACAACTATTTGTTGCGCCAGGCTTATAAACAGTAACCCTGTCTTTTTGCCTCGAAATTCATGATTGGGCTTTGCCTTGTTGACCACCTTGACCTTTAGGGTGTGTTTTGATAGTTCTGTTGCACCCTTCTACACCCTATTTGTAACCCATTAAGTGGCCTAAAGCCTCACCCTATCATCCACCATTGGAGGACCTTCTCCCACATTTCAAGGCTCCAAAAACCCTAGGAAACCTTAGATGTTAGATTACTTAATTCCTAATCTTGATTAGCATCTAAACACCCTCCTAACCCACCCATTTCCTATAAATAGAGACCCCCACCCCTTGGTTTAGGGGTTGAGAAATTTACTTAAAAGAGAAAGAGCTCAAAGTGAGAAGTTCTTCCTCCCTTTTGTGTACCATTTTTACCTAAATTCTATAATCTCTCAACCTCATTTCAAGCTTGTTCTTGCATAAAAAACCCTTAGCCTAGGTGTGTGTGATTCCCTAGCCTCCCTTCTCTACCTCTTAGCTTCAAGTCTTAGGAGTTAGAACCCTATTCCATACCATACAAAGCCTTCAAGAGCTCATCAAAGCAAGCCACGCAAGGCTCTCCTACGGTACTACAAGGGCTCGAGGGCTCCGGCTCTCCTCTTTCTTCTCCTATCTCTTTTGGGCATTTCCCATCCCCCCATTTGTCATGTTATGCCGCCGAATTTTCGGTAGGAACGGAGGGGCACAAATAGGATTGAAAGCCCATTTGGGTAAGAGGAAGCCATTTTCCTCTCTTTTACTTTATTTTTATTTTGGCCATAAGTAGAGACCACATTAAGCGGGTTGATCGGGTGCCTAATACTTTCCCGATCGATAACCGAAGCCCCTACCCAAGTGTCTTTGGTGTGAACCGAATTCAGAGTCATATTTTTAGTACTTCAGTGCTCATAAAAATGAACTAGGTTTCCCGGGACACCAAAAGCTCTGGGTGGCGACTATATATTTTCGTTAGAGTGCGCATCGTCTCAGCAGGATCGTAAAAAATCTCACGATTGCACAGATACTATGAATAAATGAGGGAATCATAAGAACAGAATTGATTTTCTTTTCATGATATTTACCTTTCTAATTGATTGTAGTTTAGAAAAATCTATGATGAATAAACTTTTCACTGATATGCACACACTCCACACTCTACTGAATTGAAATTGTTGAGTTTTGATCGAGGATGATTGCGATGATGGGAAGCTAAGGACAAAAGATTTGAAATATTTTGAAATAATGAACATATAATGACTAACTGACTAATTAGTAATATATAAAAAATTAATAATAATAAATAATTTAGTTTATATTTTGAATTTTTAGTTTTGAAAAATATTTTGAAAAAAAAATAAATTATTTAAAGTTTGTAGGTAATTTCACTAAAAACCTTCAGGAGACTACAACTCCTCCACTAGCGATCACCTAAGGTTTAAAGGCTTGTTACATCTGCTAAATGCAATCATGCTTCCTATGAAAGTGACATTTAAATTTAAGTTTTAAATATTTTATGTTTCCTTGTTTGCTAGGGACTAGCAAAACTTAAGTTTTGGGGTGTGATCAATCACATAATTTACTATTTTATCACCCTTAACTTAGTGGTGCTAGGACTTAGTTTGCTACTAACGAGATACTGATGTGCAGATATTAGAGATAAGCAGTAAATTAGATCCTAAGTGCTAATCTTTGTCAAAATAAACTCAAAAAGCAATAAGAAGGATGACTGAGCGAAAAAGACGATTTGCTACTACTGAAGACAGAAAATCATAAATTTACGATTCTTCAAAAGAGATAAAAAGAGAAAAGCGATAAAGAATAATCCAGAAAACTGTCAACTATGAGGAAGCTGTGAGAAATAGAAAGTCCTAATTAAGGATTCTCTAAAAAAAACCTATGAAAGACAGAAAATCGTGATTAATGATTTTCTATCACGATTTTATAGAAAAAGAACAATTATCTAAAGCTCTCCTCCTTGTTGCTGTTGCTGATCAGGTGAGGATTGTCACCGTCATATCCAGAATTAAAAGACTCCTACAATTAGAAGTTCTGCAGATCATGAACCTGAGAAGATTGATTAAGATTGATATTTCGAAAAACTATACTGCAGCTAGATAAAAAACACTCTAGAAGTGCATCAACTAAAGGAAGTAAGGAAAGATGAAATTAGTAATTAGAGTTATATTAGGATACTTTTATTTTTAGTAGTTTATTTTATTAGAATTAGATATCTGTAAACTGACCCCTTATGATTTATAAATAAGAGGGCTCAGTATAGGAATAAGCATCGAAAAATTTCAGCATCAATTGACACTTGAGGTTGGATTTTCTTTCGATCAAGTAGTGTATACTAGTTAGAATAGTTTAAATATCAGAGGTTTCGCAAGAGCAATTGAGTGCTGAAGATTAGTGTAGATATTTATAGTTTCTCAGGAGTAATTGACGACTGCAGCTGAGGGGTGAAAGATATATTTATTTGCTTTCGAGTTTAGATTATTTGCTTTGTAAACATCTTCAAGTTTTGATTTGAATTGATGACTCAGGTTAAAATTTGCATATTAGTGTAATGGTTTTTACTTTTTCATATTCAGTTCTCTAAGGTTTGATTGACGCCCAGATTTTAGGAAATTATTGATTAGATTAAATCTGTATTGATAGGATCTTACAGTTGATTGACAACTAATGCTAGGAAACTTGATATATCGTGTAACGGTATTATTTATTTTCATAAATATCCGAAAGCTGAAGATTGAAATTGACGACCTTAATCTAAAAAAGGAAGATTAGGATTTATTTTTCTGCACTTAGATTAAATAAACATTTTTTTATTCATATTTCTTCAGTAGATTAGGAAATCTTATAGATAAATAGAAGTTTTTAAAATAAGGATTTGAATAGAAGATAGAAATAGAGAAAACTTAGATAATCACTTCCTCGTGAGAACGATCCTAATGCTAGTACTATAATTTCAGTTGTGAGGTTAAGACTTGAGTTAAATATAAATATAAGATACAGTAATTAAGACCGACCAATGTCCCAGCAAAAAGAAACTCGGAATCGAAATCATAAGGCAAAACAGTTTAAAACTGTCAATCTCGACTGATCGAAATTGAGTTTCGACTGGTCGAGAATAAGGATAGAGGGATTTACTATAAAACCGACCGGTCGAGTTGTGTTTTCGACCGGTCAAGATAAAACAGAGGACAAAAGTCCTTTATGGAATATAATCTCGACTGGTCAAATTGTATTTCGACTAATCGAGATACACTGAAAGGAAATTCTGAAGAGAAACTCGACCAGTCGAATTGTGGTTTTGACTGGTCAAGATTTTAGGAAAGAAGGTTATGAAGAAACAGAACTCGACTGGTTGAAAAAGAGGATTTCAACCGGTCGAGATCAATCAAAGGATAAAGTCCTCTATATTATTTATAATCTTGATCAATCGAGTTTGAATTTCGATCGGTCGAGACTGAAATTTCATATGCAGGTCGAGTTTTTGACATAGGTTTAGATCCATTTTCTTCCCAATTTCTCTAAGATTTAAATTAGGGTTCTTATATTAGAAAGGTAACAGAGTAATTTAAGATGGATTTAGAGGCACCCACCTGTTAAAGCGTGAATTAATTTTCGCAACGATTTGGGTAGACGGTGATTAGATTGAGCGATGATTTGCTCGAGTTATGTCCCGAGAATCATTTTCTTACGATCGAACTTTCGTAGCGATGAAGATCCTTGATGGGGGAAAAATAGGCTCCAAGACAGGATGCACAGTTTGTCGATACGATAGATTGAAACTCGCGATGGTGATTAGCTTGAAAATTGATAGAGATCCGGTGAGGGAGATGTAAAAGATAGAGTTGTTTGGCCTTTTGCAGAGAAAAGAAGGCAAGAGAGAGAGACGGCTGAGAGAGAAAAAGGTAAAGATGTAGAGATTTCTAACTCTCTCATGGCTCCTGATTTATATAGAAGGACGACAGGTTGATTTGCTTAAAAGAGTAAGAGTCCTTCAAGGACTCTAATTGCTTGCCAATTCAAATCCAAAGAATAAAGAAATTAAATTACTTCCTTAGATGATTTATTGCAGCAGGATTCTTAGGGAATTCAGTTGCAATTTTTAAGTGGGCCGAATCATAAATAGAATTTCCTAAAATTATACCATGTGAGCCAGAATAGGGTGTGCACACAAGTACCACACTTGTACTTATTAGATCCAACACCCTTAAATAGGGTCAAAGAGACCCGAGTCATAACAGTATCAGATATGGTTGATGCTTAAATCATGGCTCCCAAATAGCACATGCTGTAAAAGTAAGAGCCCCAAAAATTGCAAAAGATGAAATTGTGCAACATCTTATCCCAATTGATCCCTTGGCTGAAAAACGTTTAAAGGGTAAATTTTTTTAGAAAATAGAAAGTTTATCTAAGATGGGAGGAAACTAAATTTCTTATATATATTTTGAACGCTAGGGATTCTTGGCTTTTATCTCTCTTAGTTTAGGTTTACTTTTGAAACCTTACTCAAAGGTTTTTATGTCTATTAGTTTACATTTACTTTTGAAACCTTACTCAAGGGTTTTAAAATTGGTTGAACGACATATAGAGTTTAACCAGTGGGACCTAACCAGAGCCCTATACTGAAAATGACAATGTGTAGCATCCGCATTATCTACAAAAGAAATTTGGATACAAGGTGGCCTTATGAAAATATAAAAGAAAACTATGATGACGCATCCTCAAAAGTCTCAATCCCACCTATGGCTGTAAACCTTACCTGGCCGACCCCAATTTGGTATTGGGTCAGGCACATAAACTTGACCTGTTAGGTTAGGTTGGGCATAAAGTACCCGAGCGGCACGACTCGGATTTCTTCTCTTGATGGGCACATAAACTTGACCAGCCAAGTTGGGTCAGGCAGGAAGCATCCATTTGGTGGACTCAAAGGTCAGGTTAGGTCGGGCAAAATTTTGGTTGGGTCGACCTTCTCCGGTATTTTATATAGAAAATCAAAAAAAATAAGGGGGGTTTTAACTGGGTTGGACCTTGGGTCAGGTCGGGCATATATCCTTAGCCCGTCGGATTAGGTCGGGTTGGGTTGTGCTATTGGGTCGGCTTGTTGGGTCAAGTCAAGCATATGATATTTACCGATCGGCCAGGTAGCCAAAATTTGGTCCCATTCAGCCCAACTTATATACCCAGAACTCAGAAGGAAAAGAAAACTAAAAGGGCACTGAAAAACGAGTCTTTGGGTAAAAATTTCGGCTTAGTAATTTTGTTCATGGGACTTGGTAATATTGTTCATGGCATGGTTCAAAATTTTGGCCGATGGCATGATTCAAAAATTTCGCCGATAATTCAGCCAATTCCAATTATCGGCTGAAATGTTTCTCTTTCGGTCTCCACTGAAACAAAATTTTGAATCGAAATTTCGGTCAAAAAATGTATGGATGGGAAATTTTAGGCTGAAATTTCGGTCGAAATTCAAATTTTCGGCCAAAATTTCAGTTCAAATTTTCGGTTTCGGTCATACCCTAAACCAAAAATGAAACCACTATTTTGATTCGTGGTTCATGGGCATTTCAATTAGCAATGTAGCTGTCATTCATTTTGTAACAAGTTGGTATTAAGGATCAAAATAGCAGTTTCGTTTTCAGTTTTGGGCATGACCGAAACCAAAAATTTGAATCGAAATTTCGGCCAATAATTTAAATTTCGGCTGAAAATTTTCCCTCCATATATATTTGGACCCAAATTTTGGTTCAAGTTTTCATTTTGGTGGGGACCGAAACCAATGCATTTCGGCCGATAATTTGAAGTTTCGGCCAAAATTTTGAACCATGATTGATATTAATGCCTTGTTTGGCAAAACCCATGGGAAGTTTCTTTTTTTTTTTTTACTTCCCATGGGTTAGTTAAAAAAAAAAATTTGGGAAGTTTCTTTTTAAAAAAAAATCTAAAGGTTGTAAATTTTTTGTACACATCCATAATTCTGGCAAGTCATGAAAATATGGCAATGGGATATAATGCATTTGGCTATGGCTATGGTAGTGGTATATAATAATAGACACACACCAAATCAATCCTCCACCCATGCTGACTCATCCCATTTGAGCAAGTCCACAGAAGATGCTAAAGATAAGATTTCTTGATTTGGCTTGATAAGATTTCTTGATTTGCCTTCTCTTTTGATGTTGGCACAATCTCTTAATTTGTTAGGATTTTAAATTCTTAATTTGGTTTGATAAAATTTCTTGATTTGCCTCCTCTTTTGATGTTGGCACAATCTCCTAATTTATTAGGATTTTAAATTCTTTCCTCTCTTATAAATGTACACTTGGCTGGCTCCCACTAATTAAGGGATTCAACTGATTTGACTTTGATTATTTATACTCATATACTCCTCAATGAAAAAGCAAGGAAAAACAATATTCTTATTCTCATTTTTTTCATGGTATCAAAGCCATTAAAGTCTAATGACTTGCTTTTCGGTTCTATTTTATTCTTCATCTTATTTTTTTTTCTTGTTTGTTACACATAGAGTTTGCACCAGTCAACAATATTTCTCATCTGGTGTCCATCAAATTGGATCACACCAATTATATGCTTTGGCTCGCTCAGTTCATGCTTGTGCTTAAAAGCACGAATATGCTCGGCCTAGTCGATGGTTCTAGGTCGGCTCCTTCACAGTTTCTTCTTGGAGATGGAAACCCAACCACTGGTCCTAACCCTCAATATCCACTCTGGCAGCAACTGGACTAGCAACTCCTAAGCTGGATTAATGCTACACTATCACTAAGCATTCTATCCATAGTGTCTCGTCTCTCTACCTCTCGAGAGGTCTGGAAATCCCTTGAAAACGGTATTCATCTCAGTCATGCAGCCTATTATTCAACGGAAGCTCTAACTTCAAACTACAAAACGAGGAGATCTGCCCATCTTAGATTATGTTGACAAGATGAATCACATTGCCAATAGCCTTGCTCATGTTGGAAAACCTGTCGATGATGAGAACTTTCTAACATTACTCATGAATGGAATTGGACCTCTATACGAAGCCACTATCAATTCAGCTCTTGCACGTGATACTCCAATCACGCTCGACGATCTTATTGGTCTCTTGCTCAGCGCTGAGATGCGGCATGAAGATCACCATGTGATTCAAAATGATGCTCCTATTACTACTTTGTATGCACCTAAAACAAATAAAAACTTTCATGGGAAAAGCTCCTCCAACCTCAGTAAAATCGAGGAGCTGACAAGATGTCCAGTATAAAAACTTCATCATCTTCTTCGTTCGACTCCTTGAGCGCTAAAAAATCCAATCGCATTCAATGTCAGATCTATGGATATTGAGGGTTCGGATAAGCTGGCCATCGATAGTGGTTCAGGTTTGGAAATCTCAAACATTGGATCTACTTCCTTGCATCATGATTCATCTCTATTTCATTTACAAAATATTTTACATTGTCCATCCATCTCTGCAAACTTACTATCTCTCAATCAGTTTTCACGTGATAACAATTGTTACTTTATTTTTTCTTTCACTGGTTTTCTTGTAAAGGACATCGCGACGGGGAGGACACTTTTCCATATGAAGAGTGAAAATGGGTTGTACCCGTTACATCTGTCAAGCAAATATTCGCATCCATCTACTCGACCATTTGCTTTCATCGGGGAATGAGTTGAGTCATCAATTTGGCATCAAAGACTCGGCCATCCTGCAATTTCTATTTTGCATCGTTTAGTGTCATCTTCTAATTTACCTCTTAGTGGAACTATTAAAGTAAATAATTTTTGTGACTCTTTTTCATGTAACAAAGTGTACTCGGCTGCCTTTTAATTTCACTACATCCATTGCTTCTTCTTCTCTAGAATTGATTCATTATGATATTTGGACCTCTCCGTGTCTCTCTCTCTTGGGTTCCAAATATTACATACTGTTTGTCGATGATTTTTCTCGATATACGTGGATATATCTAATGCAATATAACACATGAAGCCTTCACTTATTTTTTGCACTTTAAAACTTATTTCAAAATTTCTTTTCAACATCCATCAAATCTTTTCAAAGTGATGGAGGATGAGAATACACCAGTGCTCGGTTTAAACAATACCTAACCCAACAAGGGATTTTTCATCGATTATTGTATCCTTATACACCTGAACTAAATGGTGTGTCGGAACACAAACATCTTCATATCATTGATATGGGCCTTACTCTTTTAGTTGATGTCGGGATGCCCATTTGCTATTGGGTAGATGCATTTAACACTGCTATTTACCTGATTAATCAGCTTCCAGCTAAAGTACTAGGTCCCGATTACTCATCTCTTCAGGTTTTTGGTTGCACATGTTTTCCCTATTTGCGACCCTACAACAAACATAAAATGCAATTTCACTCTAAACCCTGTGTATTTCTGGGATACTCTCTCAACTATCATGGTTATCGATGTTTGTATTTTGATACTGGGCGTATTTTCCTCTCTCGTGATGTTATTTTTAATGAATTACAATTGCATTTCAAGAAAAAGTCACCGCCCATTCCTCTACTCGTGGACAGTGTATCTCCCACGATCATATCTCCCTCACAACAACCAAATCAATACCCAAGACCCACTGCCACATCCTTGGTCTCTCCACCTACTACCCATGCCACTTCCCCAACTTTGGAACCCACTGATTCATCTCCTACCATGGATAACTCTTCACTTGATGCACCAATACAGCCCCCGCAGTCCCACCCACATTTGATGGTTACTCGTGCTCAACATGGTATAAGGAAATCTAACCCAAAATATGCTTTACCATCTCACTGATTCCCGTTGTCTCTGAACCGTCATGCTTTAGCAATGCTGTTAAACAACCCGAATGGCGAACTACAATGAGTCTAGAGTTTGACACATTACAAAAAAATAGTACCTGGACTCTTATCCCACCACTACCTCGTTCAAATATTTTGTCTAACAAATGGGTGTATAAGATCAAGCGGCGTGCCGATGGCTCTATTGAATGATTCAAGGCTCGTCTTGTCGCAAATGGGTTCCATCAACAACACAGCTCGGATTATACCGAGACATTTAGTCCGGTGGTTAAACATACTACCATCCGGACTATTCTTACTCTTGCCATCCATCAACAGTGGCCAATACAACAACTTGATATCCACAATGCATTTTTGTACGGATTTTTAAATGAAGAGGTGTATATGCGCCAACCTAAATGATTCGAGGATCTAAATTTTCCTCATCACATACGTCGACTAAATAGATCTCTTTATGGCTTGAAATAAGCTCCACGGGCCTGGTTTCAATGCTTCTTTGATTATCTTGAAGATCTTAGTTTTGCATGTTCCAAGGCAGATTACTCTCTCTTCACATACCATCATCAAGGCATCACAATTCTGCTTTTAGTGTATGTGGACGATATTCTTGTTACCGGCAATAGTGAACGACATCTTCATTGGCTGATCTCTATGTTGGGCAAGGCCTTTGCTATGAAAGACTTTGGACCTCTTCATTATTTTCTCAGTATTGAGGTTGCTTGGTCCAACAATGGTCTTCATCTTACTCAAACCAACTATGTTGTTGATCTTTTTCGCCGCACACACATGGAAGATGTTAAATCAATTGCTTCTCCTGCCCTTAGTGCAAGAAAATTAGACCCATGTGACGGAGCCCCTCTCAAGGATCCATCCGAATATCATAGTATTCTAGGTGCATTACAATATCTTACTCTTACGCGTCCCGACTTGGCCTTTTTCGTTAACCAAGTGTGTCAGTTTATGCACCGACCTTCAACTACTTATTGGGGAGTAGTTAAGCGTATTCTTCGTTACATCAAAGGGACTCTAGAGGATGGTCTTTTCTTTCGTCCAAGTTCCCTCAAGCTTGAAGCTTATTCCAATGCTGATTATGCGGGCTACTTGGCTGATCAAAAATCTAATGGTGGACATTGTATTTACCTGGGTTATAATCATATTTCTTAGAGTGCCAAAAAGCAGTCCACCGTATCTCGCTCTAGCACCGAGTCCGAATATCGCCAACTTGCACATACTGCAGTAGAAATATTATGGCTCTGCTCATTGTTTCGGGATCTTCACATACATCTATCTTTCACTCCATTAATTTGGTGTGCTAATATAAGCTCAATTTGCCTCACTTCTAATCCGGTCTTTCATGCTCAGACTAAACATTTAGAGGGTAATTTTCACTATGTTCGTGAGAAGGATGTTCGAAAGGAATTGGATGTCCGATACATCCACACCATTGACCAAGTTGATGATATCCTCACTAAAGGTCTTTCGTCAACTCGATTTCAGACACTCAAGGCCAAGCTCATGGTTCGTCCGCGGTCCATTCACTTGTGGGGTGTAATAGACACCAAATCAATCCTCCACCCATGCTGACTCATCCCATTTGACCAAGTCCACAGAAGATGCTAAAGATAATATTTCTTGATTTGGCTTGATAAGATTTCTTGATTTGCCTCCTCTTTTGATGTTGGCACAATCTTCTAATTTCTTAGGATTTTAAATTCTTGATTTGGTTTGATAAGATTTCTTGATTTACCTCCTCTTTTGATGTTGGCACAATCTACTAATTTGTTAGGATTTTAAATTCTTGATTTGGTTTGATAAGATTTCTTGATTTGCCTCCTTTTTTTATGTTGGCACATTCTCCTAATTTGTTAGGATTTTAAATTCTTTCTTCTCTTATATATGTACACTTGGTTGGCTCTCACTTGATTATTTATACTCATGTACTCCTCAATGAAAAAGAAAGGAAAAACAAAACTCTTATTCTAGTTTTGTTTCATATAATGCATTTGGCTATGGTAGTGGTGTTGGTGCGCGCTTTTTCTGGGTTCCTCTCGGTCCCCATTAAATCAGTGGCCCAATTCTGTTCAAGTGGACTCTAGTGATGCGGCGTTTGGAATAGTGGAGGTAAACTAAAAAAGGGGAGTTTTCTATAAAAATTCTTAGTTATTGCGATCGCCAGCTACAGATATTTAACGACGTTGTAACACGTCAATGATCACCCTTTAGAGCGGGTGTGGGTTACTTCTTTACTAAATCGTTCGCCTGCGAATGTCAGCAACTATGGCTCTTCCTTATAGTTTAGATATTTTAGTTTTCCTTTACTTTCCCTGTTATTGCTATAATTCAGATCGATTTGGGTTTCCTGATTCTATTGTGACTTTAGCTGTGAATTTATTAGAGTGGGTGGATCTATTCTAATATTTGAATTCTATTAGGAGTCTAATTAATTTAGTTTCCTACTGTTATTAGAATTCTAATTAATTTAGTTTCCTAATCTACTAGAAGTCCAATTAATATCAGTCTCCTATTTATACTAGGAATGCAAATATGTTAATTCTGATAAAACTCTAATTAAATCAAGCATGTTGATTATACTAGAATTCTGAATAAAACAATTATCATAATTCTACTGCAATTCTAATTGAAATAGAGAACTAATTTTACTAGAGCTCTAATTTAAGCAATGAATTAATTTTATTAAAAATCTAATTAAAGAAAATAAACTAACTACACTAAAATCTAATTAAAATAAAGGAACTAATTTTTTCTAGAATTAGAATCAAAGCAATGTATTAATTATACTAAAATTCTAATAAAAAAAAAGGGATTAACTATACTGAAATCTAATAAAGCGAGGAATTAACTATGCTAGAATTATCTAATTAAAATAAAGGAGCTAATTTTATTAGAGTTCTAATCAAGGTGATTATTCTAATGATCTAAATTAAAATAAAGCATGTAAATTAATCATACTAAAAATCTAAGAACAGGTTGTGGAACTGATTTTCTAATCCTAATTAAAGCAACAAAATAATTCTAGAAAAGGGTTTTGGTCCTGCTATGCTAAGGAGGATTGGCCTCGTTCCCAAGTACCCTCCGTAAGCTCCCTTGGGCAAATCAGGTGGTTGAGATTAAAGGGAAATTGAATTTCGAATTATAATATTGGTATTTTTGGATATTCAAAGTCGATTTTGGGATTATAATTGTGAATTAAATTAAGAAACTAGAGTTTTAGAAAACTAGCTGAATATTTGGGATTTTAGAAGTATTGAATTAAGAAATTAAAACTAAAATTTGAAATTCTAGGACTGAATTCGGGTCCGAAATCAGAAAATCAGGCCATATGATTAAGGACTGGTTCTAGAACCTAAGAATTAGAACCAGCGATTAATTATAGGACTGGAGATTAAGATTTTAGAACAGATTTGAGTCTAGGGTCGGTGAATTAGTCCGTCAGATTAAAGACTAGTTCTAGAAATGGAGAACTAAAACCAAATATTAAAAATTACGGTCTAAAAAAAGGGTGCTACGATCTAAGACTGAATTAATATTAAAAATAAGAAAAATCCTAAGTCTAAGAACTAAGAACTATGATCGGAAATTAGAAATTAAATTCTTACCTAAGGTCGAGGATGCGGAGAGAAGTCCCGAAGATTCGAAGCTTGAATCTCGAAATCATGACTATGTTCCTCTATGGGTTCGTTCTCGGAGTTCTCTGGTTTTGAAATCCCAAAAAAATTCGATCTCTCAAAATTTCCAGCCTTTCTGGGGTGAATAAGAAAAAACTCTTTTATAGGTTTTTCTCCAATTAAACGCCCTATTTCAGGCGTTTAACTGGATTGCGCGTCGACCTCCCGGTGGTTAATCGCTTTGGGTTGGTCACTGACTCGGTGAGCGATCGGCTGACTTACTCAGCGAGTTTCCAAGTTCTAACAATGTTAGGACTAATTGCGCACCAATTATGGGGTGCACAATCCAATTAAGCTCCTCTTTCGAAGCATTTAATCGAGGAAGCTTGGGGGTCAAGGACTGTAAGACTAGGTCGAGCATAGGCCAATTGTGCACCAGTGGTGGGATGCTCAATCCGATCGCGCATCTCATGTGGGGCGCATGATCGAGTCTCGAGGTGGTCTAGGAAAGGAAGTCTGGTCTAAAAGGGGGACTGATTGCATGCTTATGGGTTTGCGTGCAATCAAATTGCACACGTGATTTTAGGCACATAAATCGGGGCTGTCTGGGTTGGGTCTGAAATGCTAGACTATTATTTCAGCTTGCATTTTGACTATATACTATTATTTTAGTATATAGTCTCCCTACATTAGCATCTGAGCCACAAAGCTATTATTTCAGCTTGCGTTCAGCCATGTACTATTATTTCAGTGCATGGTCCCTGCGTTAGGGTTATGGGGCTTGAGCCACAGAGCTATTATTTTAGCCTGTGTCTAGCCATATACTATTGTTTCAGTATAAGGTCCCACATTAGGGTTAGGGGTTGATGTCGCTCCAAGTGTGCCATAATTGTGTGCATTATGAATCAAAAATTAAAGAATTAAAGAATGCTAGGTTATATGGATGTTAACTAATGAAAGGGATATCAGCACATTGGAGCTAACACTGGCCTGCAAGATCAGGGCCAATTGTAGCAAGTTTTAAAAGTAAGTATTTCAAGATCGTCCACAGAGAATTTTGTCTAAACTGAGAGATAAACCTCCAGATCTGTGCTACCAGATCTGGCTCTATAATTATCTAAAAAAAAGAATAGATAAAAGAGAGTGTTGGATTGTGTCACATTTAACTATAAGCAAATAAAGAAAAGAACTAACTACATGATCCAGATCCGAGTTGGGGAGATGTTTAAAATAAGACAAATGCAGAAATAATAGCTTCATGTACTTTAGCCTCTGAATTTTAATGGAGAATCTGTAGTTCAACAGAGCAGATTCAATCTTCATCTGGCTACCAGCACAGATGTAAGAGAAATAAATCCGAATTAAGGAATAGGTTTAGACTTATGGCTATGATTCCACTTAAATGGTCACAGATCATCCAATAGTTGTGGCCTATTCTTTAGTTCGAATATGAACATCATCAGAATAAATCGCTAGAATTAGGTTACCAACGCTAATTCGCATGTGGATGATGAATTAAGGGAAGTTGCATGCGGATGAGTGAATCTAAAGAAGTCTAATGCACTAAGGTGAACATTCAGAACCCTCGACATGACTCCAATGGAGAAGACACAAATTACTGCAACCTTTTAAAATCCAAAATTACAATTACAGAGCACGACTTCTTAGAGAGCCCTCAGACTTACAGTCTTGAACCCGAACTTGGAAGTACAAATCACTCACAATGGCTCTCAAAGGTAAACTACAAGAAGGGATTACTGGGGGTTCAGTTAAGCTATCTGTCCGGAATGAGGGAAACAGAGATCAAAACTCTAAAATCTGGTTACCCAAATTGGGCAACTGGTTCGTCTATTTATAGTTTTCCTAAGCCACTCAAATGTGTATCAACCAATCGAATTGGATAGATCTCAGATCAACCAATAGAGTCGAGCACCGTGATCCAGATCTTCGCCAATCGAATCGCTTGATCTGATTCAGCCAATCAGAAAACAGAGGCATCAATTCTGTTATGCATTTTGAAAGTTTGTTAGAGTTTCTAGAAGTTCCCGCTAAGTAATTTCATCTTTGGGTGTTCACATGGGGTGGAATATGCCTTTGGTTCGTGCTCAGAATCTTTCGGAATGTCTCTGGGCATTTCAATGCATTGGGCGCGTGCGACATTCGAATTGCCCTTGTTAAAGCTGCGAATCTCGAATACCTTTTCGCAGAGTTCAGGGGCCTTTTCACAAAATTCAATGACTTCTGAAGCTCTGTTCGCAAAGTTCAATCTTCTTTTCGAGGAGTTCAGATGCTCTTCGAAAGCTACACCTGGAGTTTTAGTCCTTTTCGCAGAGTTTAGGGGCCTTTTCGCAAAGTTCAATGACTTCTGAAGCTCTGTTCGCAAAGTTCAATCTTCTTTTCGAGGAGTGTTTTCTTCTTTTCGCAAAGTTCAAGGTTCTTTACGAAAAGTGCAAGTTCTTTGCGAAAAGAACTCTGTAGTGCATTTCTCTGTTCGAAATGTTCCCTGCTTCTCTTACAGGTCTTTGCCTCTTCTATTTAGACCTTTCCACAGCTGATGAGGTTGTTTCTTCACTTCCTTCCTTTGGACTGACATGGATTGTCATCTTTTTGGCACTTTTGAGCTGCTTTTATGGTTAAGCGTGTCTTTATTGTTAGCTGCAACATAGGCACTTAAAATACTTATTTAGTTCTCTCAAGGGTCTATCAAGGCCCATATTAAGGGGTGAAAAATGGTATTTTCCAGTTCTCAACAGGGGTCTTAAATGTGAGACTATTGTTTCAGTTTGTATTCCGACTATATACTATTGTTTCAGTATATAGTCTCCCTACGTTGGGACCTGAGTCACAAAGCTATTATTTCAGCCTGTGCTCAGCCATGTACTATTGTTTCAGGGCATAGTTTCCAATTTAGGGTCATGAGGCCTGAGCCATAGAGCTATTGTTTCAGCCTGTGTCTAGCCATATACTATTGTTTTAGCATATGGTCCCAATTAGGGTTACGAGGTCAAAGGCTGACCGAACATATTTGTATATTCTGAGAGGGTAAAATGGGGGTGTCTACAGATGCCCTTCTTCGGTGAGCTCTTGCAAAGTAAGAACGCATCGAAGAAGTAGGCACCCCTCATTCAAGGTGTCTTCTCGTTTCTCTTGAGAAATCACAAATGTGAACTAGAGATGTTGACATGACATGCTTGGCCTTCTTATCTATCAGCGCAAGCTAAAATGGAGTATTAAGGGGCCCAATGGTAGCTATCGAAAGACATGTTCCATGCCGTAGATGCCCAGGGGCGATCCCATCTCGTATCGCAACCCGCTGTCATAGACAGTCGACAGGGGAAGTCAGCGTATCCTATTTCGCGAGTACAAGGGGCATCCCGTCGCGTGGCACGACCTACTGCGAGTGATAGTCAAACGGAAAGGAGAATCACTATATCCTAATCCGTGGGTGCAAGGGGCATCCCGCCACATGTCGCGACCTGCTACAAGGGGCAGTCAAACAGAGGGGTATGAAGCAATCGAGGTATCGGGGGGCATCATATAAATGTCTATAAATAGGTCTAGGGACCGATAACATAATACAATATAATGTCAAAGGCTTTCGCAAGTCATGTCAGACCGGGCGCGTCATTGCTCACACCAATGCGCATCAAGCATTCCTTTTCCAATAGGCATTTGTAACTTCTTAGATTAAATAAACTCGTTGGTCAGTTTCTCAGGGGAATGGGCGGTTTGGACTGGTAATTGAAGTAAAATTTGGTAGGTGAGTCTCTTTGTTCATTTTTTTTTCTTTGGTTTCTTCCTATTTTTGTTGTTTTGGGAGTAAAAGATTTTTAGTTTTGGAATAAGATTTTTGGTTTTAGAATAAGTGGTAAGAGTTTTTTTTTTGGTGTCGTTTCTTCTTCTCTTTTTTTTTTAAAGTAAAAGATTTTTGTTCGGGAGTAAGTAAGGGGTTTTAAATATTTGAAGTTTTAGGAGATTTAACTTAAGATCAATTCAGTGGTAAATCGGCGAAAAACGTGACTTCCGAGACATCGCTGAGCAAATCTACTGGTACGAGATTTGTGGACCCGACCGTTGATGTGGTTGTCAAGATGACACTTGGCATGTTGGATACTCCTTCTAACCTTCTCGGCAAATACTGATGAATGTCTCTTATGGGAGGACTACAGTGATTCGCAAGTCGAGAGAGACAGGTTTTGAAAATATTTTGACTTAATCATAGCATTTTACAAGAAATATTGAGTAATTAAAAAGTGAGTAGTACTTACCTGGGAGTAATGCTTACCTGAATTATGCGTAGCTTGTACGGTCAATGATGGGACTTGGGGATTGTCGGGGTGATGCTGCGATGGAACTTGGGGATTCTTCTCTTTTCCTCGTGTTCGCTGTGGCAAAGGTTGGTGAGTCCTGATGGGACGTAATGTCTTAGAGAAGTGATGCCACAATGGGACTTGGCATTGGTCGGATGCGAGAGGACATGGGAGGACTCCTGAATCTTCATGCATTTCCGTTGTGACAGTGGTGTCTGGTGACTATTACATAGCGAGTAATTCAGGAGGAGGGCTCTTTGCTTTAGCGATGGGACATGATCGAGCATTCTCCCTTTTCATTATATAGCGTGGCAGGTGTTGTTTGAGCTTTTCGAGTAGCTATGTTTGCGACGGGACATTGGCTGAACATAGTTAGTGACGGGACGCTGATAGGATATTTGCGCGATAGATATTCATGTTTCTTTCTTTGGTAGATCTTGAGTTATGTAGGATCATGTTGTGGTTGCGCCATGATTGGCTTCATTTTTTTTGGCTTGTCACAAGAGGGTGTTGTAGTAGCATGATTGATATATCATGATGGGACTGGATATTGAGGTGGCGTCATGTGTGTGCATCTTATCATGATGGGACGTATGTGACGGGATTACGCAATGGGATAGGAGTAAGTGGTCGTGTCATTCTTTCTGAATAGCGTGTGAGGCCACGCGATGGGACAGGAGAATTTTGATCAAGGTGGGGTCAAAAGGTGTGAGGTGGATTAATTCGGGTATTGTGCGCTTGGTAGGTGCCGCTCAATATGATTGCGCGCCTGTTTTCGAGCGTGTGATCACAGGTTCGATAGGTCGTTTATGCATATGTGTGTGTGCTTTTGAATGTATTATGCGCTATAATCGTAGCGCGTGATCGAGGCGTCACCAGGTTATTGCGTGGGCGACCTTTTATATTGTGCGGCTGGAGTGTGTCGTTTGATATGGTTACGCGGTTCATGTATTATGCGTGATCGGAGCGTCGCACCGTTCGCGCAGGCAATGGTTCAGTTGCGCGCTCGGGTCGGAGCGCGTGTTTTTGATTGTGCGTGTCATGTGATGCGCGTGATTAAGTCCGTGCTCTATATAAGTGAGGGAGCCTTCATATGTTTCTCATTCTCTGGTTTAGTCACGAGTTTTACTTTTTCTAGATATTTTGTGTTCTAAAATTCATTTTTTAGCCATATCGGATGATCTAACCGTCCGATTGGGATGTCATTTTTTTCTGTGTTCGGTACTTCGCGTGATCTTCTCCTTGAGTTGATGCTCGGGGACGCCATTATTTTGGGAATGGGCGGTATTGGGAATGAGGGAGTTAGTCTTTACATCGATCCATTTTAGGGAGTAGTGAAGGCAGTGTTGGGGTGGCGGCGGCGGAGGAGGTGAAGATGGCGGAAGAGGAGTAACAAGTGGAGGGACGTGTTTCCCCAACCAATCCTTCCTGAAGCATCCGATCGGGTTTGCTGCTCCTCGCTTTGTGTTGATTTCGGGTCTTCGATTTTCATTTTGGGTTGTAAGTTCAGGAGGTATGCCTCCAGTGATACTTTAAAAAAATTTTGGTTATAAATAAAGGAGTATTATTTTTATTTATTGTGCTTAGTACTTGTTTAATGGATTAGTCATGCATATTTGATTTGATTTAGTCTAGAATTTAATTTAGCTTAGAGTTTATCCTGAGATTAGTTTGTTTTATGGAATTTTGTTTAGAGGGTTTACTTGATTCTAATGGGTTTGTCGGGGGCATTTTTTTGTGGGGTCCCCAAACAAGTTAGGGTCTCATTTTGGAGGGCCATTTTTTTTTTCGTTTGTTTGGTTTAAGGTTTGATTTGACTTGAGTTTTGGTCTTTTGTTTGATTCAACATGATACTTATAAATAGGTCTGAGTTTTCAAAGGTTCTAGATGGGTGTTAAGTGTTTAAATCCTATTGACTTGTTTACTTTGCTTTGGATTTGTGTTTCCTTGGAGGGATAAGTGTTGCATGATTATTTGTTTATTAGGTTGGTCATGGATTGTATTTTTTTTTTTTTTTTTAAGGGAGAATGTGTTTGGTTTGTATTTAATTAGTTTGAAAGGGTTCAAAGGTGTAACACTTGTCATTTGGTAATTTATGAGGTATAGTTTATAAATGTGTGAGCTAAAAGCTTTGAGTTCTTGTTGTTTTGAATTTTATTTCAAGTTTAGAATTAGAAGTCTTGGGGCATTTTTTTTTATTGTTAATGTCTTTTCTTCCTTTCTCTTTCACATCCCAGGTACTGAACCTGAAGAGTTGTGTTATTACATGGGTTATTGAGAATGGACGGGATTGAGAATGCAAGATAGCAGTCGAATTGTTACCGTGCTAAGGGAAGAGGTGGATGAGAAAAAGGTGATAGAAAGGAAACCCATGGATAAGGCATGGTCAAAGTTCTCATGACCGATGCCTAAGTTTCCTCGGTAGGCTCTGCGGATTCAGTGTTAGCTGCTCCTCCTTGTTATGCTTTCCAGGGTGAGCCTCCAAAGGTGGATCTCGCAGATCCTAGGTGGCTTTCTGTGAGCCACTCTTTTTTTTCTGCCGATTCAGGGCAAGGGGAAGAGGCCGTCATCGTTAGAATTCATTCAGGGTGCATTCCTCTTTCGGGCTTTTTCGAGATCTCTAGTTTCTCGAATAAATCCATATTCGGGCATTACCTGAACGAGAGGATTTTAAGTTTCTTATTTAAGTTGTATATTAAGAGGGTATGCCCTTGGTGTGTTTTGTAATTATTTTATTCATTTATGAAGTAATTATGTTTTTAATTATGTTTTGGTTATTTATATTTAGTGAATTTTGGCTTTGTTTATTTTATAGGTTACTTGATCTGGTTTTGAACGTGACATTTATTTGTTTAAGTTTGGTTGGGTTTAGTTCATTTATTTTGGATTTGGGGTATGTTGGGGATAGTTTTTTTTTGTTTTGTTTTGGTTTAGCTTAGTTTAGGATCAAGTGTATAAACGATGGGAGGCATTTTTCAGTTTAGTTTGGTCTCGGTTGTACTGTGTACATGATGTTGGGGCATTTCTTCATTTCTTTTGTTTGGTTTGGTCTTAGTTGAAGCGTGTGAATGATGTTAGGGGGCATTTTTTTTCATTTTTGGTTTGGGGTGTATATGTTCTTCATCAGAAGTGTTTTTGGATTGGCCTTAACAAGGGCGTAGTTTAGGTTGGCAGTCAGTGTCGGAAGTCTCCTAATTTGGCCCTGTGAACCTGCTGTTCTGGGCACATATTTTGTGTTTCTGGAAAATTGCGCGCTTCACTCCGAGCGCATAAACTAATTGCGCATCAGAATGGGAGCGCGCGTTTCAAAAGGTCGGAAGGTCATTAAGCGCCAGCGTCCGGTCATTTAATCAAGTTTAACACTCGTCATGGGGCGCATGATTAGGGCGGTGGCCGGTCACTGTTGCAGTGATTGTTGGAATTTGCGTGCGTGGGTTCAGGCTCTTGAGATTATTACGCGCCTGGTGGACCACGCGCAACCAGGTGGTCGGACTAGTTTGAGTGGGCGACAATTAATTTACGCGCTAGAGGATGAGTGCTTGATTTGAATTAAGCGTGGGAACCCTGGTGCGTGATTCAGTTGAGTGCGTGAGTTCACGCGCGAGATTCAGCCATGTCTTATAAATAGTTCAAAATCGTTTCATTCTTCCCACGCTATCCGTTTTGGTCTTTGATTCTTTGTTTTCTTGTTTCCTTACGCTTTATTTTTTAATGTTTTCATGATATCTTGTGATCCGACCATTCGTTTCAGGCGCCATTTCTTCCGTTCTTTCCAATTTTTCGAGTTCTTTATTCTAGGATGGAGGGTGAGAGTGGTGATAGGGGCGATCTTACTATTTATGAGTTGGAGAGGATGATGATGGGGGAGATAGGTGAGACCTCTGAGGCTCGGACCATTGCCATTGTCGGGGAGGTGGCTAGAGAGGAGGTACCGGAGGTTGACCAGGTGGAGGTCAGGGAGGAGGTACCTAAGATTGAGCAGGGTGTAGCTGAGGAGGGTGAGAGGGTCGAGGAGGAGAGAGTTGAGGATGAGGCTGAGGAGCACCAGGGTGAGGAGCATCGTGATTGCAGACACTTCCCGTTGGAGGATTTCTTCGCTCGAGGCCGGGTAGATACTCGTGAGCCAAAGTTTCCTCATTTTCTAGGCATTTAGGTTATGACATAGACTCATTAGGATCTGAAAATCCCTTTTTTAATTTATGGTGAACCTGCATTGATCATTGGTTGTGTGCTCACTGATGCATCATGACGACATCTAGAGATAGGTCATGTTTCTATTCAGTTGTTCTTATCATGTTTTGTGTATTCGTTATGAGTTATTATTGTGTTTGGGGCATATTTCATTTTCTTTTAGCTCTAGATCTGTTTGTCCTTTGTCATAGGTATGTATTAGTCTTACTGTCATTAATTGTGTTTCGTTCAAAGGAGCCCCTGCAGCTGGCTATCAACTTGGCGTGAACTGAGTCCCATACTTAGTACCGTGGCTTGCCAGAGTTTCAGCAGGCACGATTGGTGTCTTTCGGTTTCAGGCCGATCCTGGAGCCGGAGCCCTTTCAGGTCGATCGTGGCCTAATCGTAGTAATTTTTTAGAGGTGAAGGGAGGAGCATTAGGCTCTTCTCTTCCCAGTTGGCATGATGTTGTCGACTCCAGAGGACTGGGTTCGCATTACCGATCTTCATTTTGAGGGTGAGCCGATCATGGGACGAATGGCAGGAGAGTATTTGGAGGTGTGTGAGGAGATTTTGGGTGTGCCGTATAGGTCGAGTGGCTCGGGACCAGGTGTAGTTAGAGTCACTTGGTTTTTATATGCGCTTGTGTGCGAGCATGGATCCTCTCGGTCCCTTCGTGGCGATGCACTCGCGATGGAATAAAATGTAGAGTCGCCACCCGGAGCTTTTTGGTGACCCGGGAAACCTTTAAATCAATATTTTGAGCACCAAAGTGCTAAATATGACTCTGATATGACTCTGATTTACCGGTCTTGCCAAGGGCTCTAGGGTAGGGGCTTCGGTTATCGATTGAGAAGGGTTTAGGCACTCGATCAACCTGCACGTAGTGGTTTCTATCTATGGCCAAAAATAAAAATAATTCGGCAGAGCTTCCCCTTGCTCGAAGGCAATACGGTCCTATCAAGCTTTGGGCCAAACCGAAATTTCGGCAGCATAACGGCTTGAATCCTTGGACAGAGGAAACACCAAGAAGGTAGAGGAAGAGAGGGGTGAGCCGGAGCTCACGGGCCCTTGTTGCACCATAGGAGACCTTCGCTTCGGCATGCTTCCAACGGCTTTAAATGGCTTAAACGGTAGCGGAATAGGTTCTAATGCTAGAATTCGGTAGATAGGAAGTGTGGGATGAAGCTAAAGACTAAGCTTGACTAACAAGGGGTGATCTAATGGTTGAAAAGGGTTGAAATAGATGAACTAAGCATGCTGGAATTCTGGTTGAAGAATGCAAAATTACATATATTTTTCTCTCACTAGGGCTCTCTCTCTTAAGCTTAACTCTCAACCTTAATTTTTCAACCCTTTGGGGAAGAGGGGGGGCTCTCTATTTATAGAGAAGAGGTGAGTTAGAGGGTTACTTAAGAGCTAATTGGTTTAGCAATTAGGTAATCCTTCATCTAAGGTTTTTTTAGGTTTTTTGGGTCCTAGGGGTTTAGGAAATTGGTTTCAATGGCGGATGATGGGGTGAGACCATGGGTGACTTAAGGGTTGCCAATAAGCTCAAAGGGGGTGCAACCAACCTTAAGACACCCACCTCAACCAAGGGGATGATCAAAGGGTCAAACCAGATGGAGGAAATTCGAGCATTTAATGGCAGATACTGTACCTAAGTTGGGCGTATATATTACATACACCCAGTTTATGCACAGTAATTTTCATGAAAACCAGGGGGAATCTGAGAAGATGGGTGGCCGTGTTGGTGGCCACCTATGCTGAGCGTATGTATTATATACGCCTGGCCCAATTTGGCCCAAAAATGTCAAGCATATATAATACATACGCCTGACCAAACTGGGGAAAAATTTGTCGGGCGCATGTAATACATACGCCTGAGTAAAAAGTCTGATTTTATGTGACCCTTTATTCGGCCATAACTTTTGAACCACAACTCCAAATTGGGTGATCTTTGGCTCGTTGGAAAGCTGGAAAAGTCCTCTTTCCAGTGGTATATGGCTAATACTTAGAAGTATTCTATATAAAAATTTGTAGCTCTCCTCCCATCAAATGCTCAGAAGGGTTTAAGTTGAGTATGGGAAGGGATCCTGAGGTTTAAGGCTGATCTCTAAGGGTTGGGGGAATGGTTCTAATAGGTTTTAGGGGATTCCTAAAGGTCTGGATAGATTTCCAAGGGTTCAGGGGTAACTTCGGAAGCACAGGGGTGCATTTCTCTTGAAGTATAGACTGATTGGGCCTTGGGCCGAATTTGGCTGTCTATAGATGCCCCTCTTTGGTATTCGGTCACTAATGATTGGATGCCAAAGATAAGAGACATTCGAAGAGGTCCAAGGCACGTTTGATGGGTCCACCTGGTTCAACTCAATTCTCAAACATTCATGATGATGGTGTGTATACGTAAGCCCTCTCATTTCGGGATATCGTCCGTACCTCAAAGCTAAAAGTCCCCAAGCGCATTGCGACATTACTGGGCATAACTGCGATGATCACAAAAAGTGTAAGCCCGCTAGCCGGGATATTGTCCACTTCCTGAGGTAAATTATAGATTTGTGATGTTTAGTATTAATCTGAACCAGACTGCTCCATGAAATGAGGTGATCGATCTACGCTTCGGGATCGACGCGAAGTACACAAAGCGAAGGCCTAAACAATGTGTCCAATCCTATGGGGTACTGACAACTCCATTGGATTGGCCATGGGTGCCCTACCTAGGTAAGGCTCAGAGTTTCTCGGTGAACCCATCAACCTCGAGGTTGCTTTAGCATGATTTACCTGAGTGGAGCGAATGTTGATGTCGCAACACTTATTGGGAATGCATGCCCAGTTTCAGAGTAATTTTTTGTGTGCTTTTGAATCTTTTGAATTTTCTTTTGTTTTGAGGCCTCTAAGAAAAGCTCAAGGACCTCTGGAAATTTTATTCTTGCACAGCTCTTTAAGTTGATCAAATGTCAGTTGATACGCTTTAAGAATGCGTGCGCTCCGCTGGGGATGGGTGCACCTTGGGGATGTGCTCATTCCGGTGGTGAGGTGCTCCTGATTCACATGAACCGAAGTGCCTTCAGTTGAGACAAAGCTAGAAAAGATCGGTCTAGAACCAAACATCCATCGAAAGAGATGGTCAATTCTAGCCTCCGCCCCTAATGAAATCACATCTTACTAACTATGCACAGACAGACACCCATCAGGGGCGATAAGCGACAAATAGGCGCGAGCGGAAGTCTCGACCCTAAGGTACAATTTATTAGGACAAACAACCATCCTGCGGATTCTCATACGCAAGTGCGTACATTCAACAGGGACATCGTGCCTATACAGGTTTTAAGCCTGTGTAAAAGGAAATAAAAGGGAATGAGCCCTTTGGTCCGTATGTTTGCACATAGTTTGGTTGGTTGTAATTCCATTTTTGACGGGTCAGTTTTGACTGACAATAGACTTTTCGAATGGTCTGAAGTCGGGTATACTCTTGGTCAACCTAGATCCAATGGTGGATGATCAGAGCTAACGCTTAGAAGGTGGGGTCAACCTACTCAGGATTTTTACTTCATAACAAAAGGTTGTTATTTCCTCTCTTTTTCTTTTTTCTTTTTCTCTTTTTTTCTTCTTACATGTTAGTTCGAGACTTTGAGCATGCTCAAACTGCTTTTATTTTTGCACGTATCCTTAGGCGAATCAACTTGTCATGTTGACATGCCCTGAGGACGTGCGCATACCGGTGATAGGTCCTTGGTTTGCCTGCCGGACCAGGTACGGGGTGTCCTTGTGTAAAACATGATTCGAGAGTTTTCGGGTGAACCCAATCATTTTGAATTATTTTAACACGGTTCTCGGAGTGGCGCAAACAGTCATTGCGACGCTCTTTTGAGAACTAGTGTTGTGTTTCAGGATTAATTTTTTTTCGTCTCTCTTTTTTGTTGTTATTTTATGTGAATTGTTTCCTTCTCTCTTTTTTCTCGTGCAAAATTTTTTTTCATGATTTCGTGATTTTATGGGAGCACTTGGCGGGCGCTTGCAGATCTAGATCCGCTTATTGTAGCACGGTCCCTTTGGGCCAATCGAAGGGAGCTCGAGGGGCCATTTGGGGATGCGCACACCATCGCTTGATGGTTCGTGGGCTTCTAAGAGGGGCCAGGCCTTGGTCCAAAGCACACAGGGGGGTTCGTCGGGCCTCAAAGCCAAAAAATGGTCGGGCAGTTTTAAAACTGCCAATTTTGGTCGGGCGTATATAATATATACGCCCGACAAATCTACAGCAAAAAATAGCTGGGCATATATATTATATACGTCTTACCAAAATTGGCAGTTTTAAAATTGCCCGAGCCTGAGCACAAAAGGGGCCCCCTCTTTCAAACTCTATCTTCTTCCCTCCTTCTTTTTCAAGTTCGGGACAACCCCTTAGGGTTTTGGCATTTGATTTTGCCTGAGTTCTATCGCAGGGTTTCGTGTGTGTGGATCAGAAACGTTCACCCTCTGCCTGTTTTTGGATCTATTTCTTCTCCCTTTGAAGGTAATCATCAACCCCTCTTTCATCTCCTTTTGGAAATTTGATAATGTTTGATGTTCCTCCTCTTTTTGGTGACAAATTGATGCATTTTTTCAAGTATATGTGATTCCTCGTGCTCATGCCCTTCTCTTTTTTTTTTTCATTCTCTTTTTTTTGTTTTTTTTTTTTTCATTCATCATCATCCTTTTTCCCCTTTTTTATTCGTCATTCATCATATATCATCACCGTTCATCATCTTTATTCTTATTTGTTTGTTGTTTTTGTTTGTTTTGTTATTATTATTATTTTTTTATGATGGATTAGTGCACATATATTATTTTTTTTGCATTTTTGTTACTTTTCTCTCTCTCTTTTTTTGGTTTTAAATGTTTGATGTTCTTCCTTTTTGTAGTGTATTTTTTTCTTTCAGGTACATGTGATTCCTTATGCCTATGCTCCCCTCTTTTTTTCATTTTCCTCATTATTCATCACCTTTCATCCATTTTTTTTTATGGATTAGTGCATTTTTTTTGTTCTTCTCCTTTTTTTTTTTTTTCTTTCTCTCCCTTTTTTTTTAGCAGCCCTTTCTTATACCGATGTATTCTATATTTTCAGATGTCTGGCGACGAAGGGCAGGATCCACAGGAGGGGCCCGAGATGGCCTATGGTCCTCATGGGGAGTAGTTCATTGTTTCTCAGCGCTCCTCCCAACCTTGGTATGAAATGCAAGGTGAAGCCGCTCCTACCGGCCTCCTTCATTGTTAGCATACCCATATTTCCAACTTTGGGATCGCTGGCCAGGTAAACAGATGAGCCCTTTTTCTTTTCCTTTGATGCCTTAATTATACCACTTTGCTCCTATTTGACCGATGCCTTTTGTTTGCAGCCTTTGCCATACATTATGTTCCGGGGTGGCTGGTTCGACCTCCAGCGCCTCGTACTTTATGTCCCCCAGGTGGTGAAGGACCTGCTTGCCCAAGCTGGTTTTGGGGATTTCATTTCATGCCCTGTCGTGAGGGCCGATACGGCCTATCTGAAGGCCCTGATAGAGCACTTTCGTCCTGAGACCATGACGTTTCATATGGCCATGGCTGAGATGACTCTTACGCCCGCAGACTGGTCCATGATTACTGGGGTTCGTATTGGAGGGGTGTCAGTGATACCTGCCCACACGCCTGATAGGGAGGAGGTGACTCGGCTAATAGGGGCCTACCCAACCTCCGGGAACATTTGTGGTTTCGAAGTCAAGTTATCTTGGCTGGTTGGCCTGTTCGAGCCCCATGAGTTAGTGGATTTGGACTAGCCCGATGCAGCCATCTATCTCGAGCCAGAGCGTGCACTGATGCTGGCCCGTATTTCTCTGTTGCTCCTCCTTGGCAAGACTCTCCTTTCAAATACCAGCGGAGGGCGGGTCTCATTGTCTCTTCCCAGTCTTATGGTGAACTGGGACACTATACATCGGTTCGATTGGGGAGGTGCTGGTTACGCGGTGCTCATGTCTAGCCTGGTGCGAGCCGTTCTTGGGGACTGCAGCTTCGTTGTGGGCTTCTGGCCCGCACTTGAGGTATTTTATCCTTTGGTCTCAATTCGTCCCCCCTTTTTTTTTGCATATCTATTTTTATTTGCTTGCTTTCTCAGGTATGGAGGTATCTGCATTTCCAACCTGGTCGCCCTCTGCTTCTCTCGGAGGTTCCCACTTTCCCCCTTATGAGCAATTGGCACGTGAACCGCCGTTGGGACGTGGGTATGAAGCACCTGGAGTTAGGGTTGCGCTCTCAGTTTGATCTGCTGATCCCTGAGCAGGTATAACAATTTCTCTCTTCGCAAATTTGATAGCTCCTATATGCTGTGGGTTCTGACCAAAGGTATAAATCCCTCCTCCTTTTTGTTGAGCAGGTCATCCTTGATCCCTCCGTCGGATCCCCCTTCTGAAACCTGACTGTAGTGGGCCCTTCTCGCCTTTTGTTAGATCGACGTATTATTTTCTTCTATGGGTCCTGGGCTAGGGCCTATTACTTAGGAGAGGGTGATTCATCAGTATCGACCTCTTTTTGTTGTGCCCCAAGCTCCTCCAGCTGATGTATTAGCTCCCGAAGGTTCTACCGAAATGCTCACTGCTCGCTTTCTCCACCACGGGGTTCCCATTGATGACCTTCTCTTTCTTGGGGGATATCAGATGTGGTACGAGTCTTTGCCCTATCGTTCTCTGCTGCCTCGATTCATGCCCGGCGCCAACTTTTTGACTTTTGGTGATCCGCAATCTCAAGTAATGTTCTTTCCTCTTTCTATTAGCAGCCTTCCATATGATTACCTTAATTGCCTTGCTATTTGAATAAAGACTGTTTCTCCCTATAGTTTGGACAGGATGACGATTCAGATGAGGGGGATGAGGCAGCTGTTCCTGATGAGGCCACCGGTGCTAGACCTTCCGACCCTTCTGGTGCTGGCGCTTCTGGCAGTTCGCCAACTGAGGTCCAGGGGACTTGTAAGCGCTTGGATGATGCCTTTCTGTCTCGTATGTGTGTCGATGTGGCTGAGAAGGCACGCATATCTGCTGAAGCTATTCGGGTTTCGCCCCCTGAGTTGATCCCTGGGGTAATCTCTCCCTTGTTACCTTGCTCTTTCATTTTTCTTAGATCATGCTGATGGCCTGTGTGACTGATGCTTCTCTCTTTATCTTTTTACTGCAGGACTATGAGTCGGCCGTAAACCAAGCTGAATATTACCGCAACATTGTCGGTCTTAGGGAGGTTGAGGTGGTGAGTGAATATTGACCGTATCTAGTTATCTTCATATTTACTTTCTGCTTGTTTTCCTAACTGATGGCCCTTCGTGTGCTTATGCAGCGTGCTCGTGAAAAGGAGTCGCGCTCTCTGCTTAGCCGCATCTCCCAGGCATGGACTCGGGTGGGGGAGACCCGTACCTTTCAAATAGCGACCCGGCGCCGGAAGAAGTCAAAGGGGGCTGCCCAGGATTAGTTCAATTTCTAAAAATTTGAAACTGTGAAATAGTTTAGATTTTGAAATATTGGGGAATATGTAATAATTTTCTTTTGATTGATTTTTTTGGATGGTTTTATGACTTTTATGGTTTATATGAATGCTTTGTTTGTTTATCTCTCTGCCTCTATGGGTTTTTTTTGTTTGGCATGAAGCGGGCCAGAGCCCCTCCAATGATGGGGGGGGGGCTCTTGTGTGATTACCCGCATATGACCCATGGATACCACATCATCCGAGGGTTTCCCATGGGTGCGTGAGCGTGCCCGACTGTGGGCTGCCCCAGGAGAAAAAGTAGTCTGAGCGAAACCTGTCCCTCCCTTGGGAAGGAAAAAAATAAAATAAAGATGCATGGCTCGATGTGAGGGAAGCCATGGGACCCTGCTTTTCCAAGTGGGCGTATATATTACATACGTCGGGCAAAAGTTTTGAAAATTTGCCTGGGTGTATATAATATATATGCCGAAATAACGCTTCGATTTTACACAGTATATACTATATACGCCACCATAATTTTTTCAAGATTTGCTGATATAATATACACGCCTCGTATAACTAGGCTCGACGGGTTCCTTATAATCCGCGCCCAGCCCTCTTTGCCTCACTAAACACCCGGGCTTTGCCTTTTTGCCCCTCCTTTTTCTTTCTTTTCTCTTTCTTCTCCTTTTTCTTTGACAAGCGGGTCCATCGCCCTACATTGACTGAGCTTTATATAGAACATCTTTGTATGTCTATGGACCCGCTTCCCGGCCCAAATTCTCGTACGGGGGATGGGGTTAGTGTACTTCCCTGTTTGGACTCGGGGCCCAATTTTTTGCAAAAGTGGTGCGCTAGCTTAGCTGAGGGCGAGCTCACTATTCTAGATCGCCTCGGGTTATCCCGCCTTTCCTCTCTCCTTGCGGTTCCTCTGTTGCCCGGCCTCCTACAGGCGGCTTTGGCGTCATGGGACCATAGGGTTCATGTCTTCAGATTCGGGTCAAGGGAGCTCACCCCAACCTTGGAGGAGCTAGCCTCTATTACTGGCTTGAGGATGCATCGGGGGCTTGCCAAAGTGGTGCCCAAACCAGGGTAAGCAAAGGCGGTCTACGCGGTTCTTAGTTTGGAAAAGGGTGGGTATGAGAAGGGCTTCGCCGGCGGGCCCACTAGGTGCTCGGTGAAATTCCTGAGAGAACTTTTTGGCGACTCGAGTCTCCAAAAGTTGCCTGTCTGGGATCCTTTCAATGTGAAGGCCTTTGCCCTTTATTTGCTATCGGAAGTTCTCTTCTTTACTGAGGGCAAGACATTTTCCCTTGGGTTATGCGATGTCTTGACCGAATTGGAGGGAGGCCGTTCACTGGTACACCTAGTCTTGGCTGAGATGTATCGGGGCCTGGATGCCTCGGCCTCGGGCTGGGTTGGGATTCTTCACGGGAGTCCACTCATTCAAATTTGGCTAGGAGAGCATTTGGCTATCATGGGGCCTGTGCCGAGATTCTGCTTGGTAAGAGGGGATGTGGCTCGGGGCTTTCTGACACACTGTTCGAGGCTGCCCCATGGGAGCATCGAAGAACTGAGCCTGTGGCTATTTGATGCGGAGTTGATCTGGCAACTTCCCTTGTTGGACGACACCTTTCCGATTGTCCGCTCTCGGGATTGTGAGGGCATTACGCTTTTGGGGTTGACTGGTAGTACCTACTATTTCTCATCTCGGGTGCTTCGTCAATTCAAATATACCCAACACGTGCCGTGCACTGTGAGGCCGCCCTTGTGTTCCCTGATATTCTCTCAGGGTTCTCTCAGTGACCTAGATCGCGTAGCAGCCCTCTGGGAGACCCGCCAATCGGCGCACATGTGTAGCTTGGTTCAAGGGGGCATCCTCTCTTCTGATTACGAGGTTTGGCTGGCATCTGAGAGCTTACTTGCCCCTAACCCGGTTTCGGTAGATGCGATAGAGACGGAATCCTAGCCATACAAGGAAACGATGCTCTAAACTAGAATTGAGTCTCTTTCTGTAGAGAAGCTGGCTTTGACTGAAGCTTTGGGGAAGGAGAGGGCCAGAGCCGAGATGGCGGAGGTGAGAGCTGCTATGGCCGAGAGTGAGGTTCTTCGGTTGACTGGGATTTTAACTGAGGCTCGCAGTGCAGCTGACGTTTCGTGAAGGCGGCAGAAGAGTCTTCATGGTAGGTGGTTGACCGATCGAAATGCCCGTGAGGACTCTCTTCTTGCAGAGATCAGTGCCTTGAAGCATGGTTCCACTTACACATTCTGCACATACCATAGATCATATACACAGAGGGGGGCTGATGCCCCTTAACAGAGATCTCCTTCCTTTTTTGGGTTGTTTCTTTTTTGTTTGTTTAATACTTGTACAAAAGGCAGAAAGTAGAAAGTGTGTCATGTTGTTATCTTTTTGGGACGTGACACTTCATACGTGATGCTTGTAAGAAAAGAAATGAAATTTGCTATATACACATATACATATTTTTTTTGGTGTTCGAATTTTCTTCCATACGTCTCGCAACGTAAGGTTTTTCTTATGGAAAAGGAAAATCTATTATCTTTTTTTCAAATTTTTCTCCTACACAAGGTGAGGCTTCTTATGAGAAAGGAAAATCTATTATCTTTTTAAAAAATTTCTTCTACACAGTGTGAGTCTTTTTATGGGAAAGGAAAATCTATTATCTTTTTTTGAAATATTCTCCTTTTGTGTGAGGCTTTTTCAAGGCCAACTGGTGGGTCCTTGTTTGAGCATGGTCGAACCCTATTTATGAGGCTCCAGTTTTTTTCTTTTTAAACATGGATAGGTCAGCTTCCCCGAGATTGATTGGTCTTCTGCCTTTACCTCTAGTCATGTGGCAGACGATGCGATAGAGACGACATACTTGATCGGGATCCGATCTATTTTGACATGAGTGGCCCAGCAAAGGGGAGAAGAGGCTCAAGGGGTCTAGACTAAAATAGGTGAGCCAGAACATATCCTCTCCTAATCTCTCTTTTCTTGACATTTTTGCTCACAGCTCCCAAGACGGGTTTTCGCCATGCCTGTCATCCCTGTTTTTACCCGTAGCACCCTTTTAGGTTTTCACTACATCATGGGTCCACTCTCTTACCCCAAGTGCCTTTTCAGGTTTTCACCTGGTCCGCGTGAGTTCGCTATTTTTACCCGCGGTGCCCTTGCAGGTTTTCACCACGTCCATTTTGCTTTGAACTCAAAATGATTTTCTTTCTTTCTTTTTTTTCTTTTTCTTTTCTTTTTTTTTTTCTTTTAGAACCAAAAAGCCAAGACATGGACAAAGATTCCGTCATAACCGGATGGATGGGGTTTTGGTGTCATCTCACGACTCGGCTCATATTGACTTAACAGATAATATGACTGCTTGCAAACCTAGAAAGAGGGCTTCCTTCAGGGTGTAGCTTGGCCATGGGTAGGATTAGGATTTGAAGGTATGCTGGGTTAAAAGGGTTTCCTTGCTATGGCTTCAGTTTTCCCAAAATACTTTCTTCCTTGGAGGTTTCTACTGTACATGCCCCGTGATTCTTCTACATACACAATTTTTGTTATTCTTTTTCCTCCATTTGAGACAAATTTTTTTTTGAGGTTTTGCTTTTCTCGATTTTTTGGATTTGATAGTAACTCTATACTCATGTATTTTTCCTCTCTTCCTCTTTTTTGGTATATGTACACGTATATTTTTTTTGGGGAGAGGGTTTATTGAAAGAAAGGCCCAGGCTCAAATGGGGTAGCAAAGGATATCATCATTTTTAGGGATGCTTTTGGGCTACTGTGTTTGGAACGATGGCCTCTTTTGGATGATTCTTAAGCAGTCACGTATCTGTTTCATCAATACTTACCTTATCATGATAGACTATGAGTAGAATCGTCAGACGTATCCAGCGTTGATGGGCTCAGGAAGATGATCTCCGTCCATGGTGGCGAGGCGGATGGCGTACCCCGATAGCACTTCTCGAATGACGTATGGTCCTTCCCAGTTTGGCTTAAACTTTCCTCTCGGATCGGCATGGAGTGAAGGGAAGATCTTCTTCAACATAGTGGTTCCTACCTTTAGATCTCGACTGCGGACACGTTTATTATAAGCGCGTGCAATTCTCTCCTAGTAAACTTGAGTGTGGCATAAGGCTAGGAGTCTCTTCTCATCTAATAAGTTTAATTATTCAAAGCGGGATCTCTCTCTCTCTGCTTCGGGTAAGCCTGATTCCATGAGGATTCGGAGCGAGGGTACTTCAACCTCCACCGGGAGGACGGCCTCGGTTCCATACACAAGGGAGAATCCCTTGTAGCGGTATGGATCGACGTTCTATAGGCCCAAAGTGCGAAGGGTAACTGCTCACTCCAATCTCTGTAAGTGACTACCATCTTCTCAAGAATGTGGATCAGAGTTTTCTTGGCCGCCTCTATGGCTCCATTCGTCTGAGGCCTATACGGGGATGATCGATGATGCTTTATCTTGTATTGCTCACAGAAGTCTCGGATGCGCTTATTTGTAAAGTTTGTGCCGTTGTCCATTATGATATCTTTGGGTACTCTAAATTGGCACTATTGTTCTTGAGAAACTTCTCAACGTGAATGGTCGTGATATTGGCATAAGATGTTGCTTCTACCCACTTGGTGAAGTATTCAATGGCGACGAGGATGAACCAATGTCCGCTTGATGCTTTCGAATTAATCATTCCGACAACGTCAAGGCCCCAGGTAATAAATGGCCAAGGAGTGGTCATGTAGTGAAGATCAATGGTGAGAGCGTGTATCAGACTGGAGTGTTCTTGGCACTTGTAGCATTTTTTAACATGTTTGCAACAATCTGATTCCATGGTAGTCCAAAAGTATCCCTGTCGTAGGAGTTTCTTAGCGAGCATGTGACCGTTGACGTGGGCTCCGCATACTCCCTCATGGATTTCCTTCATAATTTTGACTGTTTCAGTTTCAGTGAGGCACCTGAGTAAGATGTTATTGTATGATCACTTGTAGAGGCATTCTCCGCAAATGATGTAACCTGCTGCTAAACGTTGAATGGTTCGTCGGTCTATTTTGGATGTACCCTCCGGGAAAGTTAGGGTCTCGAGGAAATTCTTGATATCTAAGAACCAAGGTGGCTCATCATCAGGCTTTGTAGGTTCCTCAATCTGGAGGCAGAAGGCCGGCTCATTCCTCTGCTCAATCATGATCGGCTTCATCTCAACGCCATAGGGGACTTCAATCATTGTCGCCAAAGTTGCTAATGCGTCGGCAAAGCGATTCCTTATCTGGGGGACGTATGAGAAAGTCACATCTTGGAAGCAAGCTATTAGATCCTCGAGGTGTTCATGATAGGGGATCAGTTTCTTGTCTTTCATCTTCCAGTCACCATTCATCTGGCATATGATTAACTGTGAATCGCCAAAAACTCGAAGGTGAGTTACATTCAGATCGAGAGCTACCTATAGACCAGTGGCGCAAGCTTAATACTTAGCCATATTGTTAGTGCAGGGGAAGTTGAGCTTGATAGAGATCGGTACATGGGATCCTCTTGGTGAAATCAGGATGGCGCCAACTCCTTGGCCCTCGACATGCGATGCATCGTCAAAGTGCATTACCCATGGTTCCTCTGCTTTTTCTGTATCATCTTCTGTCACGAACAGGATGTCCTCATCGGGGAATTCAGTCCTTAGAGGCTCGTAGTCAGGCAGAGGGTTCTCAGCAAGATGATCGGCGAGCGCCTGCCCCTTGATCGATTTCTGAGTGACTATGTGATGTCGAATTCGGATAATAAAAGTTGCCATCGTGCAGTTCGGCCAGTGAGAGCAGGTTTCTCGAACAGGTACTTCAACGGATCCATCCGTGCTAGAAGTAGAGCAGCTTGGGATAGCAGGTAGTGTCGAAGTCTTTGAGTAGCCCATACCAGCACTAGGCACGCCTTCTCCAGATGAGAGTAGCGCGTCTCATAATCAGTGAACTTCTTGCTCAGGTAGTAGATGGCCTACTCTCTTCTTCCAGTCTCATCGTGTTGCCCTAACACACAACCCATGGAAAACTCATTGACGGTACATTATCGTCAAGTGCAGTGGTACCAATACTGGAGGATTTAGGAGGTAACCCTTGATCATGTCAAATGCAGCTTGGCAGTCATCATTCCACTCAACTGGTGAATCCTTTCTTAGTAGTTTGAAGATCGATGCGCATATCAGAGTTAACTGCGCGATTAACCGACTGATGTACTGGATTCTGCCTAAAAAGCCTCTGACCTCTTTCTCTGTAGACAGTGGTGGCATTTCAGTGATGGCCTTGATCTTGGTCGGATCAACCTCGATGCCTCTCCTACTGACAATAAAACCTAATAGTTTTCCTGACATAGCGCCGAATGCGCACTTCTGGGGGTTCAACTGCAACCTGTACTTTCTCAACCTCTCGAACAGCTTCTGAAGGCTTACCAAGTAGTTGTCCCTTTTCGGTGATTTGGCAATCATATCATCGACATACACTTCGATCTCTCGGTGCATCATGTAGTGAAATAGGGCCATCATTGCTCTCTGGTAGGTTGCCCCAGCATTCTTGAGCTCGAATGGCATCACCTTGTAGCAGAAGGTTCCCCAGGGAGTGATGAACGCGATCTTCTCTCGATCGGCCTCTGTCATCTTAATCTGATTGTAGCCCGATAACCCATCCATTAAAGAAAGCATCCCATGCTTAGCAGTATTATCGACCAAGATATCGATGTGGGGTAATGGAAAGTCATCCTTAGGGCTTGCCTTGTTGAGATTTCAAAAATCAATGCACATTCACACCTTTCCATCCTTCTTTGGTATGGGGATGATATTGGCCAGCCATTGCGGGTATTTGGATACCATGAGGAAACCCGCGTCATACTACTTAATGACCTTGTCCTTGACTTTCAACATCCATTCAGGTCAGAGACGTCTCAGCTTCTGTTTAATCGGCTTGCAATCAGGGTAGAGTGGCAACTAATGCTCAACCAGATCCGTATCTAGACCAGGCATGTCTTCATACGACCATGCGAAGACATCTTGGTATGACCGAAGGAAGTCTATCATACCCTTTCTCTCCGCAGGGGACACCGATGTTCCAATTTTGGTGATTCTAGGGACCTCTTCGGTGCCTAAATTGACGTCCTCTGTCTCTTCGACGATCGGGGTAGGGCCATGCTCAAAATCGGCAAATTGCTTGAGGAGCTCATTGGGGAGCTCATCGACTTGACCTTCCTCGTCCAGACTCGTGACTCCTACCTCTTCTCGTATTTCTACATGGAAGGGGTCGACTTCCCGTGGGACAGGTATCACGACATCATTTTCAATTTCATTGGGAATTTTAAAGGACAATATTTTTGGAATTGGTATTTTTTCTATTTTTATGATTTTTCGCAATTTTTTGGAGGTTGGCCCCTGGTGAGGTGGATCTCTATATATACAAGGTAGAGTGTCCGAGAGGCTAACCTCACTTCTTACAGGTTATTTTTTTTTGGAGAGTCGGTGCCGTATTCACAACATTTGGCGGCTCCCAGGAGTTGGGGCAAAGACGCCCAGTTACTTACCTGCAAGGCTTGGCCTTTACCCTTTTGGCTGGAAACAGCATCGGTGGGCTCTTGTAGTTCCCCCCTCAGCATGTTTATGGAGGGATCCTCTGAGACCCTGTCCTCTATGGTTAGGATGGGCCCAAAGTGGCTGGTGCTAGAGTGACAGGTGGATCGGGGGACTTCTTCCTCAAATAAGGAAAGGGCAGCTAAGTCCACCTCAAGGTCTGGGGGTGATATAAGGGTTGGTAGGATGAGTGGAAACAGGCTTGTGTGGGGTTACCCTTGTCTCCCCATTCAGATCAATCTTTACCACCCCGGCGGTCACAAAGGTTTGACGGATGTGGGGTTGGGCGGGAGTTTCTTCTTCCAGGTTGATTCCTTTGGCCCTGGCAGCTACTGCGGCCCTTATCTTTTCCTTGGCCTCTCTGACTTCTTCTTCAAGGGGCCTATAGGCCAGGCCAAATCTGGTTTGCTGCCCCTTAGCCTTGACGAGGTCTCTTCTTCCCTAAAGGCATGGGCCCAACCCTTTCCCTTTTTGGTGGCCCCATTTGTGGAGCATGAACACAGCTGCATCCATTCCTACCCCAGTATTGGCCGGTGTTTTTTCAGGCGACTCAAGGGTAACAGCTAAAAAGTCATACTCAAATCGATGGAGGTCGGTGTCATCCACTGTGTGTGGCATGTCAAGCACCTTTTGGATTCTCAATATGCAAAGCGCTCCGCTCCCTATCTTCTCTGTTCTCGCCTACGATGGTGACGATTCTTTCGCCTGAGATGAATCGGAGCTTTTGGTGTAGAGTTGATGGTATTGCCCTGATCTCATGCAGCCACGGCCGGCCCAATAGTAAATTAAATATAGACTTAATGTCCATTACCTGGAAGGGGATAGTGAAGGTTTGCGGCCCAATGATCAGGTCGAGGTCTACCTCTCCTATGATTTCTCTCTGGGTGTTGTCGAATCCCCTAGTGCTTGTTATTGATGGCCGAAAGGTGTTGGGGTTCGCACCAATTTTGATTGCCGTTCTTAGAGGGCACACGTTCAATGCCGACCCGTTGTCTATTAAGACCAACAGCACCACCAGATTTCCTACTTCCACTATTATATTCAGGGGCTTAGAGTGGTTGTTCCCCTCGAGCGGTAGATCCGCATCAGTGAATGAGATGACATTTGGGGCCAATACTTGCCCAATTATCTCTCCCACCTCGTCTGGGGTCACGTGGGCGGAAACATGTGCGTCTTTGAGCGCTCCCATTAAGGCTTGAAAGTGGAGCAGGGACGTGATTAACAAATACCAGACAGTAATATGTGCAGGTGTCCTCTTGAGTTGTGTCTCCAACACATGCTCTCTGGCCATTTTCTTGAAGGGGTTCCCTATGCCTGCTCTTTCTTCTTCCCTTCTCCTCTATCGGCCCCCGATGCTTTTGGCTGTGTAGAAATCCTACCTGACCGAGTGATAAATTTGACTGTCTCTTCTTGGTTGCGACCAACATTCATGTCCGTCTACTCGTAACTTAATGGCACTTGACGCGGGTCATAGGCGGGTTTCGGGATGAGAAAGGGAGTGCATGGTGATTCTAGGGCGGATTGGGCTAGGTATGTCGGATTCTCGAGCCCAACCAGGTTGACTCCAATAGGGGGTGTAATGGTATTGGCGGGAATTGGCAAAGTTGGGTTTGAGGGTGTGGAGGGGGTTTGTGCAGGCGTTACCGGGGCATGGTAAGACCAGTGGTGATTGGGAGCGAGTGATAAGGGGAGTGGATGAGGGGTTGTTTGTTTAGGTGGGGGTGGAGTTGGATTGGGGGCAAAATGGCGAAGGGATGGTGGGGGTGTGATTGGGATGGGGTGACTGGGAAACGTCGGAGGTGTGGGGTGATAGGGGTAAGACAGGGTAGCGGATGGAGCAGGGGGTACTGATATGAAGGGTTTGTAAATGGGGTGCTATGGTGGGGCGCTGATGGATTCGTGGATAAAACGAGGTAAACCGGGGATGATGGAGTTGTGCATGGGGAGGGGTGATTTGGGGATGGTGGAGTTGTGTATTGGGTGGAGAGATTTGGGGGTGTGTATGGGGTAGGGTAGTATGGGGATGGTGGAGTTATGTATGGCGTGGGGTGATTTGGGTGTGACGGAGAGGTATATGGGGTGGCTGATGGTGGGATAGTGTATGGGATGGGGTGATTGGGAGGTGGTGTGTACTATGGGGTAAATTGGGAGTGGGGCGGATATGTGTATGATTGCGGTGGGGCTGGGCCCGTTTGGATTTGATAGGCAGTAGCGGGAGTGGAAAAATACTGCCCTAAATATAAGGGCTCCTCTTGGTATGTCCGGGTGGGGAAGTAATCGGCTAAATACAGCGGCTCGATCACCCCCACAATCAGTTCGCCCTTGTTCAGCCTGGGAAATGAAAACTCCTCTTGACTACTGATGTAATTCGAGGGGTCGAACTCTTCCTCTTCCACTTCTACCCAATAGATGTTAGGCCTGGGGCCTCCAAGATGTGGTGGCAGAGGGGCTTGATGGATGTTCTGGTTCTGCCCTTGAGGAAGCGGTGGGGGAACAATTTTTCTTGCTTCTATTAAATCTTGGATTGCGTGCTTTAGTGGGAAGCAACGGTTCATAGGGTGACCTGGCCCCTGGTGGAAGTTACAATGCAGGTTCGGGTCATAGTTTCTTGATATCGGATTGGGGGGTGGGCGAGGCTGGAGTAAATTGACCAGACCCTTTTGTAGCAATACTGGCAATAAGATGCTTAATGATTGCCCTAATGGCGTGAAGACTCGTTCGAATCGTGCTTTCATCTATACCTCGGTCCATTGTTCGGCCTTGGCACTCGTTCGAAATGGGTCGGGGGTGGGTGTGCGGCCTGGAGCTGTATCGGGGTGATATTTTCCTAGGGATAAACGATGTTCTATACCTCTACCCCTGGCCTTCTTTCATCCCTTAGTTCGGCAGCTTTCCAAACCCTAGCAACCCCGTTGGCCATGCTCTTTCCCAACCAGCCCTCTCTAACGGCGTCTTCATAACGGTTGGCATTTCTGACCAAATCAGCAAAACTGGACTGCTACTGATATACCAAGAATTTCGTGATGACTGGGAGCGCTCCCTTGGTTATCAATTCAATCTGCTCATCATTCGGAATTCGGTGGGTCACCTGGGAGGCCAATGCCCTCCACCTCCCTAAGTAGGCACTGAAAGTTTCATCATGTCTTTGCTTCAAACGGGCCATATCCAACTTCCTTGGCTCTATGTCCATGTTATAGGCATATTGTTCTTGGAATAAGTGTGTCAGATCTTTCCAAGTTTTGGTCATGGATGGTTCTAGGGATGTGAACCATCTTAGTGTCGGGCCCGTCAGACTCTTTTGGAACACTTTGATGAGGAGTCGTTCATCTCCGTCGTATTGGCACATATCCCCACAGTAAGATTTTAAGTGGGCGATGGGGTTGCCAGTGCCATTATATTTATCGAATGATGGCATCTTAAATTTTGGTGGCAGGGGAACATCCGAGAATAGACATAAGTCTGAAAAGTCTGTCGAATGCAATTCTACTCCTCCCATCTTCGTCAGCTGCTTTTGTATTCTGTCTATCTGTTCTTTCAGCTGCTCTAATTCTTTTAAGGCTGTAGCTGGGACTGCCTCCCCCTAATTTTGTTCGGCCCCGGGTGTGACGATGATGGGCCTGGGGGGGCCGAAACTGGTAGCTCCTCCACTATTGTGGATCTCTTCCTCCTCGTACTGTTGGTCATTGTACTTTAATGACCATCAGTAAAACTTTTGAAAATGAAGTCATTTCACACCTGTTGTTTTGAAAAATGAGGAAGTTAAAACTTTTTAAAATGAATTTCTGCTATAATTCTAAAGACTTTCATGAAGTAAATGTCAGGAAATTTCCAAAAGAAAATTGATGTTTTAGTAAACCTACAATGAAGGAAAACAGTAAAGATATACCTCAAGAAGTTGATATAAAACCACACCCAGTGAGGTTTGGGCCTGAAATGTATTCTTTGGAGGTATGCTTTGGCAATCTTTTCTGCTTTTAGGGACTATGTGAATCTGCTTACTTACACTAGAAGTTACACATATCCAAATTGAAATATTTTGATAGCACTCATGATATTAAAGACATGATGTAAGGCCTCCTTTTGAACAGTTTGAACCTTACAAAGCCCCACCTTTTAAAAACTACCCTTGATACACACCAGTTGAGCTGTATAAATTGATGAATCCTTTGAAATCTCACCCAATAAACCTCATCAGTTTCATTTAGCCTAACCCTACCCTGAGAAGTCAGAAGACAAAGGGAAGAAAGCTGAGGGAAGGAGAATTGAGTAACAATTTAATAGCAAAAGAAGGGTAAAAGTTGAAGGCAATGATGAAACAACAGAGGGAATATGGCATGCAGTCAGTGCTAATTCGAAAAAGAAAAGAAAAATATTTGAGCAAAACAAAAGAAAGAAGGCATTTTCATTGGAAGTTTGAAAAAGAAAGAGAAAAAGATGGCCACTTTGGCTCTGGAAATTCAAAAGAAGAAGATGAAACTATGCTGAAGAAAAGTGGGTTTGCATATAACCTCCTGACCTTGACTGACTTCTCAAATACGATGCGACTTTCCAACCCTTTTAGAGATTTCACCCATCGCCACAATCAAACCCTAGTAAAAGTCCTTACTCATCAATGATGGATTCAGCTATCACATGGAGATAAGAATTTGTGTAGTCTATGGTGAAAGGAGCAGTGAATTTATAACTAAAAGCAATTCCTATGCTCACCTTACAGTCCTATTTGAGGACCGTAATTGCTCTTAATTTGTGAAATAGTATAACCTTCTCATTTGTTTTTGAGTGAAAATCTGGTGAGAATTGGGTTTGAAATCAACCGATTAGGGCAACATCAAGTGGATTCCTAAATCAAAGGTTAACTCGTAAATTTTTCCCCGTAAATGGCCCCGACATAAATCGATCGAGTAGTAACAAGAATTACCGCAGAATTTTAGTTTTAAATCGATAGTTTTCTAAAAACCTTCTTACAAAATAAGCGATGCAGGTGTGAATAATCAATTGAGGGAAGTGAATATGTAATGCAGTGATCTTAACTAACTTATTGAAGAAGTTTGTGGGTACCTTCATGAAAACCCTCGGAGACTTCACTCCTCCACTAGGGATCACCTAGGGGTTTAAAAGGCTTGTTGCATAGGCTAAATGCAAATGTGCTCCCTACAAAGTGGCTCTTTACTTTGTTTTTTTATTATTCTTTGCTCGAGGACTAGCAAAGCTTAGGTTGGGGGTGTGTTGACAAGTGAAAAATACCATTTTTCACCCTTAAACTTAAGTCTTGATAGACCTTTGAGAGAACTAAATAAGTGTTTTAAGTGCCTATGTTGCAGCTAACAATAAAGACAGGCTTAACCATAAAAGCAGCTCAAAAGTGCCAAAAAGATGACAATCCATGTCAGTCCAAAGGAAGGAAGTGAAGAAACAACCTCATCAGCTATGGAAAAGCCTAAAAGGAAGAGGCAAAGACCGTAAGAGAAGCAGGAACAATTCAACAGAGAATGCAACATGAGTTCTTTTCAAGAAAGAACCTGCACTTTTCGTAAAGAACCTGGAACTCTGTGAAAAGGACTAAAACTCCAGGCTTAGTTTTCGAAGAGCATCTGAACTCTTTGAAAAGAAGATTGAACTTTGCGAAAAGTAGAAAACACAATTCGAAGAGAGATTGAACATTGCGAAAAGAGCTTCAGAAGTCACAGCACTTTACAAAAAGGCCCTTAAACTCTGTGAAAAGGTATTCTGGAGATTCGCAGCTTTAACAAGGGCAATTCAGTAATCTGTTGCACGCGTCCCAATGTGTTTTAAAACCCAAGGACATTCCGGAAGATTCTGAGCACGAACCAAAGGCATATTCCACCCCATGTGAACACCCAAAGATGAAATTACTTGGCGGGAACTTCTAGAAGCTCAAACAGATTTTTGAATTACATAACAGAATTGATGCTTCTATCACCTGATTGGCTGAACCAGATTGAGGAATTCTGATTGGTCAGAACAGATCTGGATCCTCGTGCTCGACCACCATTGGTCAATACATTCTGAGCACCTCTGATTGGTTGATACACATCTGAGCTGGACTTGGGGAAAACTATAAATAGACGAACCATTTGCCCAATTTGGGCATCCAGATTTTGAGTTTCATTTCTAATCCCCCATTTCCCAGCCAGACAGCTTGTCTGTAATCCTTGTAATAGCCTACTTTGTACTTGCATTTGAGAGCTGTGAGATACTGTTGTAATTCAAAGGAGAGTTTGCATCCAAGACTGCAAATCCGAGAGCTGTTAAGTCGTGCTCTGTAAATTGTAAGGATGAATTTTAAAAGGTTGCTGTAAACTATGCATTCTCCATTGGACTCATGTCAAGGGTTCCCTCTGATCTCCTCGACATTAGACTCCTTTAGATTCATTGTTTTGCATGCAATTTCCTTGATTCATTAATCTGTAAGAATTAGTGTTGGTAACCTAGTCTCTTCTGACATTTGTAGTGATGTTTCTGCTCGAATTGAGGATTTGGATTAAAGACTATTGGATGGTTTGTGGCCATTAAAGTGGAGGACCATAGCCATAAGTGTAAGCCTAATCCTTGAATTAGATTTATCTCTCTTACATCCGTGCTTGTAGCCGATGAAGATTGAATCACCTCTGAAATGAGTTATTCTCATTAGATTTCAAAGACCAAATCAGATTTAGATATTACTTCTCCATCTTTGTTTCAATCACTCCCCCAACTCGGATTTGGATCATTTAGTTTAAATTTTTCTTTGTTTTTAGTTAGTTAAACGTGACAAATTCAAACCTCTCATCTTATCAGTTTTCTAGATAGGATAAGAAGCCAGATCTGGTAGCTCAGATCTGAAGGTTTGTCTTACATTTTAGACAAATTCTCTGTGGAAGATCTTTCACTCACTTACTTTTAAAACTTGCTACAATTGGCCCTGATCTTGCAGGCTAATTCTCTTCTAACTGTGCTGATATTTCTTTATTTGTTTATATAGTCTAGAACCACTGTAATTTAGCAGCTATAAATCTGTTTTCAAAACTCACATAAATCAAGCACACTAAGAAGCAACAACACCCTTCGCGGCGATGCACTCACAATGGAATAAAATGTAGAGTCGCCACCCGGATCTTTTGGTGACCTGAGAAACCTTTAAATCAATATTTTGAGCACCGAAGTGCTAAATATGTCTCTGATTTACCAGTCTTTGCCAAAGTCTCTAGGGTAGGGGCTTCGGTTATTGATCGGGAAGGGTTTAGGCACCCGATCAACCCACATGTAGCAGTCTCTATCTATGGCCAAAAATAAAAATAAATGGGCGGAGCTTCTCCTTGCCCGAAGGCAATATGGTCCTATCAAGCTTTGGACCAAACCGAAATTTCGGCGGCGTAACGGCTTGAATCCTTGGAAGGAGGAAACAGCAAGAAGGTAGAGGAAGAGAGGGGTGACCCGGAGCTCACGGGCCCTTGTTGCACCGTAGGAGACCTTCGCTTCGGCATGCTTCCGACGGCTTTAAATGGCTTAAACGGTAGCGGAATAGGTTCTAATGCTAGGATTCGGTAGATAGGAAGTGTGGGATGAAGCTAAGGACTAAGCTTGACTAACAAGGGGTGATCTAATGGTTGAAAAGGGTTGAAAAGGATGAACTAAGCATGCTAGAATTCTGGTTGAAGACTGCAAAATAACATATATTTTTCTCTCACTAGGGCTCTCTCTCTTAAGCTTAACTCTCAACCTTAATTTTTCAACCCTTTGGGGAAGAGGGGGGGCTCTCTATTTATAGAGAAGAGGTGGGTTAGAGGGTCAATTAAGAGCTAATTGGTTTAGCAATTAGTTAATTCTCCATCTAAGGTTTTCTAGGTTTTTAGGGTCCTAGGGGTTTGGGAAATTGGTTTCAATGGTGGATGATGGGGTGAGACCATGGGTGACTTAAGGGTTGCCAATAAGCTCAAAGGGGGTGCAACCAACCTTAAGACACCCACCTCAACCAAGGGAATGGTCAAAGGGTCAAACCAGATGGAGAAAATTCAAGTATTTAATGACAGATATTGTAGCTAAGCTGGGCGTATATATTACATACGCCCAATTTATGCACAGTAATTTTCATGAAAACCAGGGGGAATTTGAGAAGATGGGTGCCCGTGTTGGTGGCCACCTATGCTAGGCATATGTATTATATTTTGGCCCAATTTGAAAATGCCCAAAATATATAATACATACTTTATAATCAAATAAATTTGCCAGGCGTATGTAATACATATGCCTGAGCAAAAAGTCATGATTTTATGTGAACCTTCATTCAGCCATAACTTTTGAACCTCAACTCCAAATTGGGTGGTCTTTAGCTCGTTGGAAAGCTGGAGAAGTCCTCTTTCTACCGGTACGTGGCTTATCCTCAACAATGGTTTGTATAAAAATTTGTAGCTCTCCTCCCATCAAATACTCGGAAGGGTTTAAGTTGAGTCTGGGAAGGGATCCTAAGGTTGAGGGGTGATATCTAAGGGTTGGGGGAATGGTTCTAATGGGTTTTAGGGGATTCTTAAAGGTCTGGATAGATTTACAAGGGTTCAGGGGTGCCATCGGAAGCACAGGGGTGCATTTCTCTCGGAGTATAGACTGATCGGGCCTTGGGCCGAATTTGGGTGTCTACAGTTTGCGAGTGGCTTCGTCCCTTCGAGGCATCATTTGAAGGCGAGGGCATCTTACGAGGCACGTTGTGTGGTGGTGGCGGGTCGGAAGCCCGTGGTTGAGCTAGGGTTGGCTGCAGATAGGGTGCTCTGAACGTTCTTGATGCACTTCCTCGGTGCAATACTCTTTTCTTCTTCGACTCGGGGATGCGTCACCGGGTTGTTTTGGATGGTTCTCAGGGACTTGGATTGGGTCCCTACCTATGCGTGGGGTGTGGCTGCATTGGGGCATCTCTATGAGCAGCTTTATCATCAGGGATGGGGCGTCGCAACGATCGGAGGTTTCCTTCCCTTCCTCCAGGTGAGTTTTAGTTAGTTGATGTCATAGTGTCTTTGTTTTCTTGGTCTTTTAATGGTAACTATTCAGTATTTCTCTTTTGTGTGTTTTTTTTTAGTTCTAGGCGTATGACCATTTTGCTTTTCTTCATCCGAGAGTTTCGTTGGAGGTGACGTTCATGTTTCCGCGGATGCGCGTGTGGAGGGAGGCATTGAGGGGTCGTCGCTGGTCTTCGGATCTTCAGACCGTGCGCGATCTTTTCGAGGATATGCATGCATGGCAGGTATATATCATCATGTGTATATTTTGTTTCATTTTGTTTTGGTCTTTTAGGATCTGAGAAATCATTGATGGGTTGGCTTGCTCGTTTGGTTAGATGATTTGGAGGCCATACGCGTCCGAGGAGGATGCGGGTGTGCGAGGGGCATTAGACGCCCTCCATAGGGCGATGGAGCAAATGGGGTGTGGTCCTTGTCCGGATGAGGAGGTGCCGCACTCTTTAGCCCACTCGCTTGCTCAAGCTAGAGGAGCGGAGGATGAGTTGGGGGCTCGGCTGACGGAGAATCGACAGCTCCTGGTGAGTTGATTTATTAGTTTTTTATGTATTACATTGACCTGGTTTTCTAATCATTCTGACATGGTTATGGTGTCCCCTTTTTTTGGATAGTCTGAGAGGGAGGTGGAGGTTGCTAGTCATGTGGCGATGATAGGGTTGTTACGCGGTCAGCAGCAGGCCGGACGAGAGGTGGAGGCCAGTTTGCGATCTGAGATCGACTGATTGGTAAGCATTTATATGAACTTTGTTTTGTTAATTGTTAGCATTGTGGGCTTACCGACTGACATGTTCATTGTTATTCATAGAGAGCTGAACTCGCTACTGGAGGTTCCGTTCTGGCATTTGATCTATCTTCAGTTGCATCCTCCAGTTGGGAGGATCCAGCGACAACTCAGCTTCGGGCCGAGTTAGATCATTGGGTTAGTTCCATTCAATCTTTCAACTCGTTTGTATAATCATAACAATTTGTTGGGGGTTATTATTTTGCTTTCTTAACATTTTACTAACATTAAGTGGTATTTCAGCGTTAGGTTGCCAAGGATCTTCAGACGAGGGAGGCAACTGCTGCCTCTCTACTTCCCGAGAGTCAGGTATAGTTTTTGGTCTGGTGTAATTCAGTTTAGGTTATTTCCTTGCATTTTGTTCTGATATATTTTGTTGGTTTTTTTTGTGCAGGCCATTTCAGACTCTGCTCCTGAGGCTCCCCCTTAGGGATCTGTTCCTATCTCTACTCAGGTATGTTTTAGTTATTGCGTTTATGGTTTATTTGTCATTATAGTGTCATTTGATGTGTTTGTTTGTTCTCTTTACAGCCACCTATGTTTGCTTTCCCTTTCGTGCCTTCTGCTGATCCAGTGACTGCCGAAACGGTTGAGTGACTTTTGGAGGAGAGGCTAGATCTAGTATGATTCTTTCCTTTTCAAAGTTCCTTTTTTTAATGTTCATATATATATATATATATATATATATATATATATAGGTTTTCTTTGACTTGGTGTAATTATGCAGGTTCGTCAGCTTGAGGAGGCGTGTCTAGAGGCTATGCGAGCGCGCGCCACTCCCGAGGCAAGACGGATCCCTGGGGAGATGCAGAGTCACGACGACATATTCATTGAGATGATGGTTGCACATAAGACTCAGGCTGAGGCATTGGAGGTGGCGCATCAGACGATGCCAGCAGAGATGCCGGTGTCCCTAGACCAGCTGCAGTATCGTCTGACGAGGAGTGAGCGGGGGGTACATAGGTTGTCTAGTTAGCTTGGTGGATCAGAGTCGAGGGCTACGGGTTCCTCAGCTGGACGGTCTCATCCCACGTCTCGTGATTGTGTTGTTATGATGCTCGTGAGGATTCTGTTGTTCATCTTTTCTTGTTGGATATCCTCCTCATTCTCGATCAAGGATGTCTGTTAGTCAGACAAGTGAGGGGGGTTTCGTGATGGGGCCTCGTCATCTAGAGGTTATGAGGACTCCGGGTGTCGGGATCATGTTTTTAGAGGACCAGACCACTGACCTCCGAGCGGATGATACTAGGGACAGCAGGGCTCGTCCATCCCAGCGACGACGTAGGGAGTAGGGGTGTGTGTGAGTGGGTTTTTTTGTCCATTGTGTGTGTGCATTGTATATATATGGGGGATGCCCCTAGTGAAAAATGTAAAAAGAAAAGAAAACTTTAATATATATATATATATATATATATATATTAGTTTGGATGTACCTGATTGGCTCCTTTTCTTTTAGTTGTCTCTTGCGTCTACTTTGCTTTTTAGTTTCTTTAGCGCAGCTGACCGTCATTGAGACTTGGATGCTTTCTGAGCTGGCTCGATGGTGGTTGGAGGTTGCTTCATATCTGCACATGTAAAGGTAACGCTATCAATAATTTCTGTTCTCCCCCTTGCTAGTTGTCAAGGGGGGTGTATCTCAGACCGAGGTCTGGTAATAAGGGTGGATATGTGCTTTCTTTTCTTTCTTCCTTTTTTCTTTCTTTTTTTAAAAATAAAAATAATGCAACAAGGAAAGCAAATAACTAAGATAAAAATAATAAAAGCAATTAAAAAAATGTCCCAGTGTAGGAGCGTGGTAGTGTTGGCAATATAGCATCTTCGATAGCATTCTCCGGATGGTAATTTCGTTATTGCTCATCTTGTCCGTGGACGAGTCGATGCTTCTAATGTGATTCTCCTTCTGATCTAAAAAAATGCCCTAGTGTGTAGATGCAATGGAGCTTTCTTGGGCTATTGATGAGTATTTTGGGTATATAAACAGTCATGGGTATTTGGTGAGTTAGTTTTGAAGAAAAGTTCATCAGTACTGTCATTGAACCTAGGGGAGGTCGTTTTGATTAGGTCAGTTGTATACGGGGGTCTATCTTGTGGTGGTCATCCTATCCCGTGGTTATTAGGCAGAAGTACGGTAGATATAGTAGGTGATTGCATCAGTCATCATTCATCGGTTTTCAGTTTCATTCCTAGGAGTACCTGTAAGGCTTCTGATTTATCATCCGAAATAAAAATAGAATAGGGGGTAAGGCTCAGTGATATGGGGAATAGTTTGTATCTAATACTTTCCAAAAGGAATGAGTAACAATCTTTTTCTTGGAGGGATACGGAATGCCATGATCGAGCTATTCGCCATGTTTCGGTACCATCAAAATCTCACATTCTATGGTTAGTAGGAGTTTATCCTCCTCCCGCCACCTTACAACGACATCTAATAGTATGGGGACATCAGGGGTACCCTCGCAGCTTGCTTATACACTTCTAGTAAAGTTACCAGAGATGTCCTCACGGTCTGCTTATGCTCCCCATAGCTCATTAACTTGTTCATTCGTCGTAATGCTCTCACTCAAAATTTTGATATATGTATTCTTCGAAAGCATCCTGCTAGCGCAAGAATAGCGAGTTTTGATTGAACCTGACATTTTCATTTTTTTTGCTCAAACGTCTCCTCCAATGGTGGGAGAAAGGAAAATGAGGATCGAGTGTTACTTATACTTTTGAAAGAGATTAGGTATGTCACTAGTCCTTTAATTAGATCACCCGAGTGAGAAAAATGGGTGATAAATTAGAGGTCTTAAGGATATTATGATAATTGATGACGTACGACCAATGAATGGGTTGTGAGGACTGTGGGGGTGATAAGTATAAGTATTTAACCACGAGATGTGATGATCACAAGGCTAAGGATAGTATTTTCTAAGGTACATGGAGTTCCAAGGGCTAGAGAGTTCTTCCCCGTCTTGGTTTGTCAATTTGTATACATTTTTAGGGTATGCGGTTGTTATAACATAAGGGCCTTCCCAGTTCAGTTTCAGTTTTTCCTTTTGGGTGGGCGCACTTGGAAGGCATGATTTTATTCAATACTAATTTTCTAATATTAAAGGTTCATTCGAGGACTTTCTTATCGGAAGCCCTGGCCACTTTCCTCTAATATACTTGAGTGTGATTAGCTGCCCTTAGACGTGTTTCATCAAGCTGCTCTAGCTATGTGAGTAGGGAAATTCTCCTCTCGTCAAAGGATAGCTCATCATCGAGTTGAATCCGTAAGGATGACACTTGTATCTCATGTGGTAGAACTGCCTCCATCCCGTAGGTAAGGAGGTAGGGAGTTTGGCTAATAGCCGTACGAATAGAGGTCCTATAGGCCCAGAGTGCTTTTGGTAGTCGTTCAAGTCAGTCGACTCCATTGCTTACTTCTACTATGCATTTCAGGATTCGAATCAGCGTTTTGTCCGTAGCTTCTGCTTGTCCATTTCCTTGAGGGTAGAACGGTGATGAGTGACGTAGATCGATGTCTAATGTCTTGCATAACTTCTTCATCTTTTCTGTGATGAACTGTGGTCCGTTGTCGGTGACAAACATCCTGGGTACTCTAAACCTAGCGATGATATTCCGAATGATAAACCTCATGAGTGTTGAAGCGGTGATTCTAACATAGGATTCAACTTCTGTCCATTTGGTGTAGTATTCGGTCACTGTAAGTATGAACACATGCTTGTGAGTGTTCCCAATTGTGTCTGTGAAAGGTCCGATGACATCGAAGGCCCACATCGAAAACAACCACGGCGAGGTCATAGTGTTTAATACAACTGATAGAGCTTTGATGAGTGCGGCATGTTCTTGGCATTGTTTGTAGGATTAGACATAGAGGTGGCAACCTCTTATCATCGTTGGCCAGAAGTAGCCTTATCGTGTAACATGATCGGCGAGCCTCTATCTACTGGAGTGGGCACCGCAGGCACTGGCATGTGCTTCTCGGATGATGTATTATCCTTCGACAGTCGTGACGCATCATTGTAGTACTCCTTTGGTGAAGGATTCTTTGTATAACATTTTACCGAGTATGCAAAATCGGGTGCATCGGTTCCTTATAGTTTTCCATTCGATCTTTGTGGTATATGAAGGGACGTGTTGATGCTTTAAGAAGTTTCAGATGTCGAAATACCATGGCTGTCCATCTTCGGTTGGTAATTTTTTAAATCTGAACATAGCGACTTCGGTTTCTATCTTGACGTACTTTTTCGGAGTGATTGCTTCATTTAGTCCTATACTTGTGGGGAGGATTGGTAATTCTCTCTTAACAGTCCATGCTACCTCGTGGGTGGGTACTGTCAGCTTTTCGATGAAGAAGGTCTTAGTACTTTGGCCGATGGGTATCTGAATGACCAAGGCTAACGTGGCTAAGGAATCTGCAAGCTCGTTTTCTAGTCTAGGGATGTGCATGAAAGAGATTCTTTCAAATTTCTTTATCAAATATTGAGCGGTTTCTAGGTATGCCATTAGTATCCTTTCCTTAGTTTTCCATTCTCCTATGACTTGTGATATTACGAGCTTGGAATCACAGATAGTTTTCAACAGTTTAACGCCTAATTGTAGTGCTGCTCATAGTCCAGCTATAAAAGCTTTATATTCTGTGATGTTATTAGTAACAAGAAAATCTAGTTGAAAAGCCTTAGGTATGACAACTCCTTCGGGGCTTAGGAGGACTACCCCGATGCCTTTTCCTTTGTGATTTAGAGCATTGTCGAAATAGAGGGTCCATGACGTCTTATCGGGCTCTTCGTTATGAATCGTGAGTAGGTCTTCATCGGGGAAATCTGTGTATGGGCTCATTGCTCGGGAGTGGGAAATCTGTGAGGTAATTGGCGATTGCTTGTCCTTTGATTGACTTTTGCATGATGTAAGTGATATCGAATTCTTGCAAGAGCATATGCTAGCGAGCGATCTTTCCTGAGGTTGCAGGCTTTTCGAATACATACTTCAGAGGGTCCATTCGGGCTAGTACTAGTATCTTATGTGGTTCGAAGTAATACCGTAATTTGGTTGAGGCCCACACCAATGTGAGGCAGGTCTTCTCCATCAAAGTGTATTTCAATTCGTACTTGACCATCGTCCTACTGAGGTAGTAGAAAGCCTTCTCTCTCTTGCCATCTTCTTCATATTATCCCAGAATCACTTTTATTGCTTTGTCGTTCGTTGAGAGGTATAGGATAAGAGGTCTTTCGAAAACCGGTGGCGATAGTATTGGCGGGTTAAGGAGGTACTTCTTGATATTGTTGAAGGTTTGCTGAGACTGGTCATCCCATTTGTACTCAGCCCCTCCTTTAAGTAGTCTGTAGAAAGGATCGCATCTGTCTGAATGTTGGGAGATAAATCTCCTAATGAATTGCAATTTTCCTATCAGACCTCATAATTCTTTATTATTACTGGGAGGTGGCATCTCAAGGATGTCTCTGACTTTTATAGGGTCGGCTTCGATCCCTCGCTTGTTGACTATGAAATCGAGTAATTTTTCGGAGGTGACTCCGAAGACACACTTCTTTGGGTTCATTTTCAGCTGATACTTCTTGGCTCTTTGTGGTACCAGTCGGAGTGCTTCAACATGTCCTACTCACTTTTGAGACTTCACTAATATATCATCGACGTAGACTTCTATACATTTATGCATCATGTCATGAAGAATAGCCATCATAGCACGTTGGTACGTGGCTCCTGCGTTGTTGAGCCCAAAAGGCATGACGGCGTAGCAGTAAGTTCTCCATGGTGTGGTGAAAGAAGTCTTATCTTGGTTAGACTCTGCTAATTTGATCTGTTTATACCCAGAGAAACCGTCCATAAAGGATAGCATCTCATGTCCAGCTGTGTTGTCGACTAGAGTTTCAATGTGCAGAAGTGGGAAGTCATCTTTTAGGCATGAATGATTGAGATTTCAAAAGTCAATAGAAGCTCGTACTCTGCCATCTTTCTTAGCGACATATACTATATTGGCCACCCATTTGGGGTAGAGGACGACTCGGATGAATTTGGCTTTATGTAATTTGTCAACTTCCTCTTTAACTTGAAGGGCGATTTGTGGGTGCACCCTACGGAGTTTCTGCTTAACAGGTTTGACATCGAGTTCAAAGACAAGGCGATGTTCTAAACTTGGGTCTAAACTAGGCATATCTTCATAGGACCATGCAAAGGAGTCGAGGTGTTCTTATAAGACTTGTGTTATCTGTTGACGTTCCTTGGAGTTGAGCATTGTGCTAATTAATAACTTCTTAGGTTTCTCTTCAGTAGCAAAGTTGATTTCTTCTGTGGGCTCCGCGGCAGCTTGGGTTTGCTCATCGAAATGCTTAATAACCTGTTGGAAGTCCGGTGCCTTTTCGGTGATCGGTGTTTCTTGCTCATCTTCGGTAAGCTCATATACTACAAAATTGCTACACTAGGGATTCGATTTTGTGAAAGGTAACCCTTCATCGGTGTAATTTATGACAGAGAGATCTTTGGTAAGGTGAAGGTCAAGGCTATTAATTCTTCTCTCAAAGTCATGAAGTATCTCATCCGGTATGATCATTGGCTTGCTGTTTAGCCTGGATGCTTTGCGTCCTCGTGCGGGAGATGGGATAAAAGTCTTAGGAGAAAAGTCTCCTTGTTGGCCACAAACTTGACTCGGGACAAAGGGTTCCCTTTCTTTTATGAGGTTTTCTAATTTTTTCAGATTTTGTGTTTCTAAATTTTTAGGGTTTTCTATTTCTTTTATTTTTGATAATAAATATGGTACAAGGTCTGTCGCCTAAAGGGGCGCCGAGAGAGTTGCTTCCTCTAACTGAGGGAGTGAGATGACTGCTGGAGCCGCTCGGGTGATTCTGTAAGAAATGTAGACTTGTTCTGATTTTGATATATATATATTTTTTTAGTCCTTATCCGGTGAGATTTTTTAAATAAGCGATGCTAGTGACAGTGACACTAATGCTCAGATTCCTCTATCACATTGATTGCCCCTCCTCCTCTGAGTTATAATATGGTTGTTCTTTCGGTCGAGGGTGATCTCCTAAGGGATCCTTAGGAGTAGTGAGTTCTTTCCCTTGAACTTCATAATATGTTAGGATGAGCACGCATGCTCGGCAGTGAGGCTGATAATGGTGAGAAATGCAGGGAGATCCCTAAGGACATTCCCATCCAAGTTAAAGTTGAAGACGATATCGAATTCATCTTCTTGATCTGACAGTGCATGAAGTCCTAGGTTAGCTTGCTCTGCTAACTCAAGTGCAGGGAGGTCTATCCAGTAGTCCTCATCATCACTCAGGGGAGGTTGCCACTCTTCCTTGAGAGATTCCCATAATATTTGGAGTTGTGGCGCATTTGGGGATGAAGAAGTGTCTAGTTCAAGTTCCTCTTCAAACTCTATGAGGGTGATGTGAGTGTTTCCCCCTGGGTCAACCAGATGACTATTGGGATTTTTTGCTTCTCATGTTGGTGGCCGAGCTAGTAGGTCATTACTTGCTTTTGTTGTTACGAGGTTGGGATCGTTCAATTCTACTATTGCAGAATGTCGGATCCAACTAGTAGAGCATTCTAATATACTGGTGCATGCCCTACAGTAGGGTTGGTATGGGTGAGCAATACAAGGGGAGTCCCACGGGCATTCCCATGCCCCAAGGCCAAGGCCGAGGCGGATGCTATACGAGTTAAAATCCTCTTGTGGCGCATCATCTTCTTCCCATGTTAAGTGTAAGTGCTCTTCACTATCTTGCAAGGTGGCTATGTGGAAATCTTCATCGTCAGTGGATTCCCAATCTTCTACTTGCGGCTCGAGTTTAGGAAGTTCTCCCTTCCTCTCTTTTGTAAGCTCCTTAGTGTAAAACAAGGGTTTGACTCCTTCGAGCAGCTTATCTATGTCGTCGTTCAGATTGGTTAGATCATTGAATGCTTTAGCCATTCGCTTGATTTCTGCTTCTTGGGATCTAGTGAAGGACGCTTCCTTCTGCCAATGTAAATCTACTTTCTCAATGGTCCCATAGACGAAGTGGTCATATAGAGACCATTTGGGTGAGGTAGGGAATAAGTCGGCTTGTGGGCCGTCCGATTGATAACATAACCCTATGTGTTTGCATATTTTCATTGGGACGATAGGTCCTACACGACCTTACTTATTTTTACCGAGTTCGGTGTGGGGGACGTATCCGAGTTGGTACATGAGGTCCAACCTTTTTGTCGCGGTCGGGTTGATGTCATAAACTTTGGTGAGGTCTAGGCTAACCTCTCTCCTCATTAATTTTTGTTGACACGTTGGGGGAGAACTAGGAAGGGTAGGGGGATGAACTTCAGCAACGGTTGTCTCATCAAGGATTCGAGTCTTTTGAATATAGAACGTGTTCAATACGGAATCATGGGCTATGGGAATACTTGTCGCATAATCAGTATTCATCTCCTTGAGGGGTGCGTCAGCGTATATACGGATGATGGAATCCTCATTTGAGAATTTAATGCATTGATGGTATGTGGATGTGACGGCCTTCATTGACTCTAGCCATTTTCTTCCTAAGATAAGATTGTATATACTAGCGGAATCAGAAACATGGAAGGTAACGTCTTTCGTTACAGGTCCAAGGTGAACCTAGATTTTAATAGTTCCTTTGACAAAGTGACGCGAGCCATCATAAGCTATGAATGACAGTGCTGACGGCCTGACATCCTGCTCTGTGAATTCGAACGTCTTTAACATTGTGAGAGGGGAAATATTGAGTCCTGCTCCTGTGTCGACCAACGCATGGGATACGGAGAATCCTCTAATTATGACTGTAAGGTATATGGGAGCCGCACTCCCGCAGAGTGACTCTTTAGACATGTCTGCATCTGTGGAAGTAAGCGTTGGAGGCTATGCCATGACCGAAGTGATTTGATGAAGCTCATCTAGGGTTGTATCCTCATCCACTTGTGTGTCTTCTAGTATCCTTACCAACAATCGGTGATGGTCAGGCAACTTCTTGATGAGTTCAAGTATGGATATCTGGGTCGAAATCTTTTAAAGATGTCGCAGAAGGTCATATTCTTACCCTGGCTCAAGTGCCATTTCTTTGCCTAGCCGATGAGCCTTGGGTGTAGGTGGTTGAAGTGGTTGAGGTGCAGGAATTGGTGGAGGAATGATGTGAGGTGGGGCGGCAAGTTAACCTCTCTTTCTCTCACGTTCCCTCTGGTGGTTGCACGTTCGTGAAATCCTTATTTCGAGGGAAAGGCGGAGGTGGGTAATTGGTTCTTAACTTAAGAATCATGCAAATCGGATGTTGACTGAACCCGATGTTACTTGAAGCTGATGTATTTATCAAGTGAGTGAAATTCAAGGTCGGAGCGCGTGCCTGTACAGTGACACTCCAAGGTGGGAGGTACTGTGTGTAATCCTCCTCTTTCAGGAAAGTAGAGACCAACGTCTCGCACAAGTCAGGATGTTCTTCTCGCTCACTCTCTTCTATGTTTAGTGACCTGAGCCAGTGTTGCTTGATTGTGGTGACCTGAGCCAGTGTTGCTTGATTGTGGTGGGGCATGGGGTTATTAATGATCCCTAAATTTTATTGAGGTTGGTTATTATTAGGGTTAGGATTCCTAAATGCCTCCCAATCGATTTGATTTTGGTCATTCATATAATAGATTACATCCCGAAGGACCCAACAATCTTCTAGGTTGTGTCCCGCGTATCGATGGAACGCGCAGTATTTGCTATAGTCTAGATTTGTCGGCCATGGGCGAGGTCTTTCTTGTGAGAATCAGAGGAGATTTTGAGTGTTGAGGAGAGGGAAGATGTTGGGAATCATGTCAGATAAATGGAGATAGAGTTCCCGCCTCGGCTAGTAGGGTCCTCTAGCTAGGTTGAAGGTTTACGGTGTGGGTACGTTATTGTAGTTCGACGTGTGGGCCGGTCGATTCTGCGTTGTATTTTTGTTCTAGTAGGTGTTGGGATATTGATTTTTATTTTCAGACTGGCCCTGATTCTAGTTATGGCCTTGGTTTTGGTTTGTGTATCTTTGTTGATTAGCACCTTGGTTTTGGTTGGTGTACCATTGTTGATTTTGATTTTGCCCAAACTTTTACGATTGGAAATTTCCATCCTCAATGTTTTATCCTTCGTTGACAACTGTGTTGTCTTATTCAGTTCCTAAGGATTTCTTATTATTTCTTGACTTTGATTCACTAGAAGAGCCTACTTTCGACGTAACTATGGATAGGGCGAGGTCTCCGCCTTTAATGTGTCGCGCTAGTCGGGATGCCTGGGAGTGGAGTGTAGTGAAGTCGGGGCAATTGCTTATGACAAGCGTGCTCTTCAATGGTACCCTCGTATTATCGATAATAATATCAATCAAGTCTTTCTCTTTCATTAACATGCCGGTCCTGACAGCGAGTTTCCTCCATTGGGTGACAAAGTCGGTGAATTCTTTGTCTGGTCTTTGCTTTGCCGCCATCAGATCTCTAAGACATACTGTCTTTTGGATCAAGTATTTGTATTGGTCTAGGAATTGACCGACTAAATCATCAAATGTTTCTATCTTATAGAGCGAGAGTCCCGCGAACAAATCTAGAGTTTCTTCTAATGAGCGTTGGAAATAGTGAATGAGAAGCCCTTGATTATCACGTATGGGTCAACAATCGTTGCAAAAGAGGGCCAAGTGATGGTTTAGATTTCTTGTGCCGTTATATTTGGTAAATTTTGGCGGTTTAAATCCTATTGGTAAGTTAAATTCAACGTCCCGGCAGAATTTGTCAAATCCAAATGAGTGACCAGGGCACTCTCTCTTCGCTATGTATTCGTCGAGCATTTTAGGGAGATTTTCAATTTTGATAGTGTTGTCTTTTAGAGCGGCCCGTTAGCCAACCTTGTCTAGAGAGTCCTCGTTAAAGAATGTGTGAGCAGGTTGCCTCAATGGTGTGGCACGGGTCGACACCGTGCTTGGGGTAGGCGATGGCCTTTCCTGTCATTCTCATTCTTCTGAATATTGTCGTAACCTAATGGTCTCGTATGCGGCAGCCAATCCTCGAAGTAATTCCTCGGAGTCGTCATCTCTTCTTTGTATTCTTTGAATATTGAGCTCTACCATTTGTTGAGCAGTAAGGCTTTGTCCAATGTTACCAACTCTCCTATTATCATTATTATCGGTGTGTGGGGTAGAGAAGGGATTTTCTTGTTCACCAGCTATGTTAATCTCAGGTTGTTGTAGGCTGGGATTGTAAGGTAGTTCTTCTTTGTACATGGGGTTGTTATAATATCCCTACAATTGTGGGTCTCCTAAACTCACTCTTCGTATACTAGACATCTCGAGTCTTTGACGAAGACTCATATATTTAAAAGGGTCCGAAATAATGCGAGGGAAATAGAAAAAAAATAGAAAAATAGAATGGAAACTAACTATCTAAGAAAGAAAGAGTTTGTAAAAGTATCCCATCGCAATCGCCAATCTGTTGGTGCACGTGTTTTCTAGGTTCCTCGCGGTCTCTGTTGAATCAGTGGCCCAATTCTGTCCAAGTGGACTCTAGCGATGCAGCGTTTGGAATAGTGGAGGTAAAATAAAAAAGGAGGGTTTTCTAGGAAGATTCCTAGTTGTTGAGATCACCAGCTGCAGATATTTAATGACACTGCAACACGTCAATGATCACGCTTTAGAGAGGGTGTGGGTTACTTCTTTACTGAATCGTCTGCTTGCGAACGTCAGTAGCTATGGCTCTTCCTTATAGTTTAGATAGTTTAGTTTTCCTTTTCTTTCCCTATTATTGTTGTAATTCTGATTACTTTGGGTTTCCTGATTCTATTGTAAGTTTAGCTATGAATTTATTAGAGTAGGTGGATCTGTTCTAATATTATAATTATATTAGGAGTCTAATTAATTTAGTTTCCTAATCTTATTAGAATTCTAATTAATTTGGTGTCCTAATACTACTAGAAGTCCAATTAATATCAGTCTCCTAATTATACTAGGAATGCAAATATGTTAATTATGATAAAACTCTAAGTAAATCAAGCATGCTGATTGTACGAGAATTCTGAGTAAAGCAATTATAATAATTCTACTGCAATTCTAATTGAAATAGAGAACTAATTTTATTAGAACTTTAATTTAAGCAATGAATTAATTTTATTAAAAATCTAATTAAAGCAAATAAACTAACTATACTAAAATCTAATTAAAATAAAGGAATTAATTTTTTCTAGAATTAGAATAAAAGCAATGAATTAATTATACTAAAATTCTAATGAAAAAAGGGATTAACTATATTGAAATCTAATAAAGCGAGGAATTAACTATGCTAGAATTATCAAATTAAAATAAAAGAACTAAATTTATTAGAGTTCTAATCAAGACGATTATTCTAATGATCTAAATTAAAATAAAGCATGTAAATTAATCATACTAAAAATCTAAGAAAAGGTTATGGAACTGATTTTCTAATCCTAATTAAAGCAACAAAATAATTCTAAAAAAGGGTTTTGGGCCCTCTATGCTAAGGAGGATTGGCCTCGTTCCCGAGTACCCTCCGTAAGCTTCCTTGGGCAAATCGGGTGGCTGAGATTAAAGGAAAATTGGATGTCAGATTATAATATTGGTATTTTTGGATTTTCAGAGTCGATTTCGAGATTATAATTGTGAATTAAATTAAGAAACTAGGGTTTAAAAAACTAACTAAATATTTGGGATTTTAGAAGTATTGAATTAAGAAATTAAAACTAAAATTTGAAATTCTAGGACTGAATTCGGGTTCGAAATCAAAAAATCAGACCGTATGATTAAGGACTGGTTCTAGAACCTAAGAACTAGAACCAGAGATTAATGACAGGAATGAAGATTAAGATTTTAGAATGGAGTCGAGTCTAGGGTCGGTAAATTAGATCGTCAGATTAAAGACTGGTTCTAGAAATGGAGAAGTAGAACCAAATATTAAAAAGTACGGTCTAAAAAAAAGGGTACTACAGTCTAAGATTGAATTAATATTAATAATTAAAGCTAAGAAAAATTCTAAGTCTAAGAACTAAGAATTACGATCGAAAATTAAAAATTAAATTCTTACCTAAGGTCGAAGATGTGGAGCAAAGTCCCAAAGATTCAAAGCTAGAATCTCGAAATCATGGCTATGTTCCTCTACGGGTTCGTTTCTTTGGTTTCGAAATCTCAAAAAAATCCGCTCTCTCAAAATTATCAGCCTTTCTGGGGCGAATTAGAAAAAAATAATTTATAGGTTTTTCTCTAATTAAACTCTCTGTTTCAGGCATTTAACTGGATTGCGCGTCGGTTTCCCGGTGCTTAATCGCTTTGGGTCGGTCACTGACTCAGTGAGCGACCGACTAACTTGCTCAGCGAGTTTCCTAGTTCTAATAATGTTAGGACTAATTGCACACCAATTATGAGGTGCGCAATCCGATTAAGCGCCTCTTTCAAAGCGTTTAATTGAGGAAGCTTGGGGGTCAAGGACTATAAGACTAGGTCGGGCGTAGGCCAATTGTGCATCGGTGGTAGGGTGCTCAATCCGATCACTTGTCTCATGTGGAGCACGTGATCGAGTCTCGAGGTGGTCTAGGAAAGGAAGTCTAGTCTGAAAGGGGGACTGATTGCACATTTGTGGGTTTGCGTGCAATCGAATTACATGCGTGGTTTTAAGTGCATAAGTCGGGGCTGTCTAGGTCTGGGTCGAGTTTGAAATGCCAGACTATTGTTTCAACCTATATTTTGACTATATACTATTGTTTCAGTATATAGTTTTCCTATGTTGGGATCTGAGCCACAGTGCTATTATTTTAGCCTGTGTTCAGTCATGTACTATTGTTTCAGTGCATGGTTCCCGTGTTAAGGTTATGAAGCCTGAGCCACAAAGCTATTATTTCAGCTTGTGTCCAGCCATATACTATTGTTTTAATATATGGTCCCACATTAGGGTTAGGGGTCTGAAATGCGAGACTATTGTTTCAGTCTACATTCCAACTATATACTATTGTTTCAGTATATAGTCTCCCTACGTTGGGACCTGAGCCACAGAGCTATTGTTTTAGCCTGTGTTCAGCTATGTACTATTGTTTTAGTGCATGGTTCCCAATTTAGGGTCATGGGGCCTAAGCCACAGAGCTATTATTTCAGCTTGTGTCAAGTCATATACTATTGTTCCAGCATATGGTCCTAATTAGGGTTACGAGGTCAAAGGTTGACATAACTGATTTGTATATTCTGAGAGGGCAAAATGGGGGTGTCTACAAGTGGGATATAATACAAAGAGAGTGGGATATAATGCATTTGGCTATGGCTAAAATTCTGGCAGGTCATGAAAACTAAAATATAACCCTTCATCCAATTTCGTGAGAGGCAATCTTGGTGGTCATGACTTGCTAGAATTTGTAATTGCAAACATAAGCCAATGGCAATCATATTTATTTATCCAAGATACATTCATCTTCCAAGAAATACAAAATTCAATTAAATCTGTGGTCTAAACACAAGATGATCAAGATGAATCCATTACAAACAGTGGAGAATAATACCCTATCAGGAATCAGACTCGTTGCCCCTTCTTCTTCAACTCCCATCAATTTCTCCACACTCCCTCCCTCCATGATCATTTTTTTATTAGTAGCAACCTCCTCAGCCTAACCAAAAGCAGCTTCAGGGGGAACATTGCAAGACAATTATTGGTCTAACTGAATGAACCTAACCTCCTTTCCTCTACCAGCAGCAACTAGAGTAGCTAAGGGGGGAGAATGCCCTTTTGCTACTACCGTGACATTGCAACCCCTTCCTCTTCTCCTTACAGTTCTATTTTGAATAGAGGCAATTTAAAAAAACAAAAAGAAGAAATTGCTCAAGAAACAGGCAAATGGGCATTCGAAAGCAATATGTGTATAAAATTAGATTCATGGATCACTAATCTAAAAACCATATCAAATATAAAAAATCTAAAAACTAAACCAAATAAAAATTCAAATTAACTATTTTCCATCAAAAACTAGATCAAAATCTAAAAACTTCACCAACCGATCGTATCTGCATCATCGGTCGAATCAACAACCATCAAAACATCTATAATAAGCAGAAGGCTGCGAAAAAACCCAAACAAGAACTCACGGATCGTAAGCGGAAGGCTGCGAAACCCACATGATCAGGCAGGGGGAGAGAGATACTTCAGGATCGAGAGTTCGTCTGATTCGACATTGCGATGAGACGATTGGAAGGTGAGGAGTCTCTGATAAAGATCAGTGGAATCCCTAAATTTGGTAGGGAGACATGAAAATTTAGGGTTTTTATAGGTGGAAGATTGGGAGTGAGTTGATCTATATAGAGAAAGAGAGGAGAGAGAGAGAGAGCGAGAGAGAAGGAAGGAGATGGTCTTATTATTGGCTTAAATGGGGAACAACGATGGCCCGCGTCGACGAAGGAGAAGGCCTCTCTTCCTCTCATTTTTACCAAGGAATGGGCTAAATAAATTTTCAGTAGACAAAAGGTGGGACCCACAACACTGCTAAACACTTGTAAATCAAGTTTTTTTAGGAAATTTCATATTTCTAGCGAAAAATAGCCATAAATTAGGTTACCAAACAAGGCATAAGTGTCCAACTGTTTCAGTGCTCAATCTCCCTCAACTAACAGGAAGTTGTAATAATAATAAGAGTACCTTTATTTCCACCCCCAGATTCTTTGAGTTCACCCACGCTCCCTCATGCGCCTAAAATAAACAAAAAATCTCCCCCAAATTCGTGAGCCTAATACATCCACCGCTTCCTTTTAGTACACCCACTTATTCATTCATGCAAACCTCCTGAGCTCTTCTTCTTCCTCCTCCCGTTCCTGTGCTACGACCTCTTTGAACGCCGAGCATTTCCCACACTCCCACGTTCATTCTTCTTCACTCAGTTGGACACACACGACCTCTTCTTCTTCCTTTGGGTACACCCACTTACTTTCTTCTTCCTCTTGTTTTGGTTTCAATTTCGTGCTATTGGGAACACCAAGCATGGGTTCGAAAGACGTGGATGATAGATCCAAAGAGCTGCTATCCTATGATGATGATATGGAGTTGCCGAAACTCCCTCGAACAGAAACACAACCTCCTATACAGGTCAATGAGTTTTTTTTATTCTATTTGTATTATTTTTCATTCAATTTATATTCATTTTCATTCTATTAGCATTAATTTCCATTATATTATTTTCATTCTAAGAAAACTTAGGGTTTGGGAAATGAGTTATTTTTCATTCTATTTATATTATTTTTCATTCTATTTGTATTCATTCTAATTCCATTATTTTTCATTCTATTTGGATTAGTTTTCATTATATAATTTTTTACTCTAAGTAAATTTAGGGTTAGGTAAATGGGTTATTTTTCATTCTATTTGCATTATTTTTCATTATATTATTTTTTATTCAATTTATATTAGTTTTCATTATATAATTTTTTAATCTAAGTAAACTTAGGGTTGTATGCATTAATAAAAAATGGTTTTATAGGTTTCATTTCATTTCTATATCGAATTTATTTATGAAAGAGTAATATACATTTTTGATGGATCGACTTTGGTTCAAACATGCATTGGCTTTGGTTAAAAAATGATTGCCATTGAATCTTTGAGTATCTCGAAGTAAGTTACTATTATTCACTGAAAAGTACCACCTTTCACCTCTTAACCTAGCCTTTGCTGGACCTTGAAGCTGACTAATAATTCCCTGTTAGCTTGTTTTGTAGTTAGTAATAAATTATGCAGCTTAACACAAAGTCTATGCTTTTGGTGCCAAGAAGAGAGAGAATTCAAGTAAAAGAAGACAGCTGAACCAGAAAGTGATGGAATACTATGGTGGTACACACCATGGTGACTATTTTGCATGTCATAATGGACCAAGAAAGTCCAGCAGATGAAAGAAGAATAGGTGAGAGTGGAGGAAGTTGCAACAGAGGCATGTGCATAACAACAGAGGAGCTAAGGACCTATCTCGCACAGCTGAGGTGCAGCCTCACGCGATTGAAATTCACTGGAAGAGCTCCCATGTACAGCTAGACATGCAGCATAATAGAGCTCGCGAAAAAGTCGTGCAGCTCAAGGAAGGGGTTATCACAAAGCTCATCTCGAGCAGCAGTCGCGCACTTCAGCTGCAAGCTACATGTGAAGAAACTCACGGAGCGCTCGCACACTAAGCCATTAGAAATACTACTCGCGAAGCTCTCGCGAGGATCAAGCCTTAATGCAGCTGTGTGCATTACCTCGCGAGACCAATTGGTGCAAACAATAGCAAAGACCTCACGAAGTTCTCGCGTGATTCTGGAAGAGAGAGATGCCCAGAAGTTCCCTCACACAGCTCTCGGGCAGCTCTCGCGTAGCTCTCACGCACCTAAAGGTTTAAATCTGTATCGAGCGAAATGCAAAGGCATCTGCGTGAGTACCTCGCTAATGAAGTTTCTGAAGCTCTCCTGTGAGACCAAGATAAGCATTGAAAATCTTTCTGTGCGAGTGCACACAGAGCTGAAGCAACTACACGAGCATCTAAAGCTCTACTGTGCAAGACAGTAATATTCAAAGCTAAACTCTACCTCGTAAACACTCTGTAGCTGCGCGACAGAAGTGATATGCAGAAGCCAGCCTCACGAAGCTCAGGCTCTCCACTTCTCAATCTTAACACAAGGACCTTTTGGAGATTTCCCTGGGTCTAGGGCACACATCCCTAGGCATAAATTCTGATGCATGCATCCTAAGAGATCCAAGGGTTGTAATAGTGCCATATCTACTTGAAAATTTAGGGTTTACTCTTCTCTCACCCACAGTATAGGACTAAGTATATAAGCTACGCTTGTAACTTAGAAACTATCATTCACTTTCTCTTTCAACCTATGTTGGCTGAGAGCTCAAGCAGACTAGGGTTAGGGTTAGGGTTTGATCACCTCTTTTTCCATCTTTTCTTCTCTCTTAGCCTAGCACTTGCTGGCTAAATCATTGGTAAGCACTTAGATGCAGTTTTATTTGGTTTTATAATAGGTCATTTAAACATTGGGATTTTGTTTTGAGCTATTATGCACAAGGTTGCTGCCTTGAGAAATTTCATTGTTGGTAACATTAGATCAATGGAATTTATATTTGAATGCTTACTCAATTTATTATTTTCCTATTTGTCCGTAGTTCTGTTCAGACTATAGCATACATTTAGGATTTGAGCTTATTGAAAGGCCCATGAAAGCTTGAGCTTGTAGCCTGGGGACTATGGTGGTAGCAGCAGTTTTCATGTTCTGTCTCATCATTTGTGGGTAAGGGAGCCTCTGTGGATAGCCTGTGACCATTAGAGTAGACAGACATAGCCCTAGGGAAATCTTGGTCACAGTTATGAGATGGATTCTTTTTCTCTGCACTTGAGCTTGTAGCCTGGTGAGAGATTATGCAGGAACAGGATCCCCTCTGTTTCACTTGATCGCTATCAGATGTTAGATCTGGCTTCTTTGTAGTGATTGCAGCTGTGAGGACATTGTATTACAAGTTGTTGTTAAGCAATAAATTGTTCATTTAAATTCTATTTAAACCTATAGGTCTCTTGGTTCCATTAGATTTTCGATCAGATTTGTGTATCTAGGATTCGTCCATTCACTTAACCTTTAGATCTTTTGATTGTCATCTAATTTTCCTAGGTTTAATACCCCTATGAATGCTAGCCAGATCTGTGCACAAATTTGGGGAGCTCGGAGCACTGACAGACATCGTGTCTGCAATAGTATTCATGGCCTGACTTGATTCATGGGATTAGGTTTGATCAACCCACTCCTTTGGATTAGGTTAGCTCTTCTGGCTTGATCAATGGGATTTGACAAACTCTATTGGATAGACTATGGCCATTTGAGTGGACAGACTATAGCCTTAAGAGTGCCCAAAATGGCATGGGTTAAGTTGGATTCTTCTACCTTGTTGAGGTTAGTGATAGCACTTCAGCAAGGATTTGCTGCTGAGAGAGCCCTAAATCTGAGTTACATAACTGAATGAACTTTAACCTAGATTGCTTACTTCTCATCATTGTATCTTTATTTTAACACACCATCACCACCCTTTTCATAACCCTTTCTTAAGATAGGACTGCACTTTATTCTTTTCTTTTAGTAGGTAATTTAGTGTAGTTATGACACCCAACTCCCTCTCTTCAGGATTGTCAGATCTGTAGCTAGATCTGGAGGCCTACTATTATAGCCCATTTTAGGTTTTAGATCAATTTCTCTGTGGGACAAACTCTTACTTATAAAACTTGCTACAATAGCCTTATATCTTACAGGCTTAGGATTACTTTAGTTGTGTTGTTTCCATCTTTTATTTTATTTTAATTTTTACTTTGTTCTCACCACACAATAAAATCAGCACACAACCCAATTTGACAACAAGTTTTTGGCGCCGCTGCCGGGGATATTGATATTTTTAGTAGACTTGAGTTGCATTATATTGTAGATTAGAAAATTCTTTGTAGCTGTGCCATAGCAGAATGAAGGGAAAAGCTAGAGCTGCAGGTAGAGTCTAGTGTTGTCGATTTCCTTCAGGTACTGATTATTGTGTGGTGAAAATAAATTTAAAAACAAAATAAAATAAAAGAATGGATTCAGCACAACTAAAGTAATCCTTGACCTACAAGATGCAGGGCCTGCTGTAGTAAGTTTTGATAAGTAAGAGTTTGCCCCACAGAGAAATTGATCTAGAACCCAAAATGGGGTATAATAGTAGGCCTTCAGATCTGGCTACAGATCTGACAATCTTAAAGAAAGGGAGTTGGGTGTCACGACTACACTAAATTAACCCTATCAAAAGAGAAATAAAATATAGCCCTATCCTAAAGAAAGGGTTAGGGAAAAGATGGTGATGGTGTGTGCCAAAATAAAATATAAAAAATGGTGAGAAGTAAGCAGGTTAAGTTCAGAGTTAAAGCAATAATGGCTTTCACAGGTGCTCCTTCTTTGAGACGCTATCAAAAGCCTCAACAAGGTAGAAGTATCCAACTTAACCCATGTCATTTGGGATGCTCTTAAGGCTATAGGCTGTCCAATCAAATGGTCACAGCCTATCCTATAGAGTCTGTCAAATCCCATTGATCAAGCCAGAAGTTGCTAATCTAATCTAGAGGAGTAGACTGATCATTTCCCCAACCACTGGATCAGATTAGGCCATGAATACTATTGCAGCACTATGTAATGTTAGTGTTACAAGTTCCCCATATCTGCGCATAGATTTGGCTGACATCCATAGGTATTCCAACCCATTAAATCTTAAGTGCTTTGTCAAGGCCAACGGCTCACTGGTGCCCACAAAAAGGACCATGTAACAGGTTAAATAGGCTCTAGATTTAGCTGGTCATTGCTACAAAAGGCCGGCAATGACTTAGCCTCAAGCAACAACTACTATAGAGAAATCAGATCTAACATCTTATATTAGTTAGGTAAAACAGAGGGGAGCCAGTTCCTGTACAAAACCTCCTCACAAGGCTCTAGAAGCGCATGTGTAGGGGAGAAGAATCCTTCTCAAACATGTGGCTGGACACCACCTTAGGGCTATACTCTGTCCGCTCAAATAGTCACAGGGTATCCCATTGGTCTGTCCATACCACAGAGGCCTGAGAAAGAACATATAAACTGCTACAACCACCATGATCCACAGGCCTCTGAGCTCCCCAGATCTCACTACAAATCCAGCATTGCTTTCCATGGGGCTATCAAACTAAGGGAAATCAGATGATAAACAATAGATCAACTGGAAACTGAATGGGCTTGTCCCAAATACATGGATCCTATAGACATCTAAGGGAACCATAAGATCTTTAGATTCAATTAGTCATTAAAATAATAATCCATTAATAAAAGCAAACCTTATAATGAACTACCTCCAGGCGACAACCTATACACAATTGCTCATTAAAAATCCCAATATATATAAAACCTATTACAAAACTATAATAGAACTACACCTAACTACTTATAAGGGGATTAGCCAGCAAATGCTGGAGTAAGAGAGAAGAAAAATAAGAAAAAAGAGATGATCAAACCATAACCCTAACCCTAGCCTACTATAACTCTCAGCCGACAGAGGATGAAGGAAGGATTGATGATTAAAACTAAACTCTAAGTATAGCTTATATACTCTGTCCATGCGGCCTTGGTTCTGAAGGGATTAACCCTAGTTTTTCCAATAGACGCAGCACTGTTAAAACCCTTGAGTGCCTTGAGATCCATGCCTCAGGAAGTGTGCCCTAGCCTTGGGAAATTCCCAAAAGGTCCTTATGTTAAAACTGAGAAGTAGAGAAGCTGTGCTTCGTGGGGCTGGCATATGCATTAATTAATTCACGCAGCTACAGAGCCTTCGTGGAGTAGCCTTTGGCTGGTGGGAAGTGCTCACTCGTGCAGCAAACCTTCAATTAATCGCGCAGTTCCTTTGTGCTACAAAGCAGTCGCAGAGATGATCTGGAGCACCTAGATTTCTCACGCAGTAGAGCTTCAGAAGCTCTCTCTCTCGCTGAGTACGCATGCAGGTATGTTCTTACTCTCGCGTAGTAACTAGTAAGGCTTCAGAGTGCGCGAGATCTGCACGAGGAGAATTTTGGGTGTCTCTCTCTTCTTTGGCCACGCAAGAACTCCGCGAGGTACATTTTGTTCAGTATACATATAGACTCGCTAAGTTCTGTGCGTGATTGCTTTAAGGCTTGATCTCCCTGAGAACTTCGTGATGGAAAATTTTGAGGATTTTAAATCGTGAGATCTTCACGATGTCTTTACAGCTCTCCTCTTGACTGCGCGCCCCATCTGTGCGAAGGCATCTTCCACTGCATCCTTAGCTTCGCGAGGAAGCTCCTCAACTCTGCGAGATCTGTCTTTTGATACTCTAATGCATTGCACTTACTGTTGTTGCAGTCTTCTCTATTCTCAGCTAACCTCATCTATCTGCTAGACTTTAGTCAATGATGACCAGCTAGTAAGTTACTATGGTGAGCACTACCAACGTCTTCCCTTAGGCTTCGGCTCAGCTGTCATCCTTGCATGTATTCTCTCTCTTCTTTAGACCAAAAAGAAGGGATTTTATATTAAGCTGTACAGATTATTGTTAACTATAAAACATACTTAACAAACAATTATTAGTCTGCTTCAAGGTCTATCAAAGGCTAGGTTAAGAGGTGAAAAGTGGTACTTTTCAGTGAATAACACACACCCAAACCTAATCTTTGCTAGTCCCTGAGCAAAGAAAAATTTAAAACAACTATTCTAAGAATTTAAATGCCACTTTCGTAGGGAGCACAGATATATTTAGCATATGTGATCCCTAGTGGAGGAGTGAAGTCTCCTGAGGGTTTTCAATGAAGATACCCACAAACTTCTCAATAAAATAGTTAACAGAAATGCAAAATTATCAAGTTAGCTGTCAAGAAATAGAGCATTAGTTCACCTTTGATTCAATAAAAAATATAAGGAATTTGAATATATGATATGCATAGACATTTAATCATCACAGCTTCTACATAGATGCACACCATTTCCAAATAGCTCATAGCAGGGGAAAACATCACATGTAGGTTAGTACTGAGCTCATCATTAATTCAAAATTTAGGTTATAGGTCATGCCCAATACATTCAACATCAGACCCAATGCTTATCAGGGCATACCTCTCACAAGGAACTTTGAGGGTTTCCATTTTCTCTCAAGCTCAAGAGTAGTTACAGGCCCCAAATGGGTCTGTAAGCATGAGCATAGGCATAGCATCTAAGTTCTGGCATCATTGGCTAATCCTTACCATAGATTGGACAACTCTTTGTCTCTACATGACAACTCATTCAACTTTGGATCACAGGGTCTTTTGACTGGGTTGTAATGTGGCTTATGGGATAGATTATAGAGAATGGAAGGTTGAGAAGGGATTCCAAATTGAGAAATCAGTAGGTGAAGGAGGTGATTCATGTCTTCACCTCCTGTAATTCAGCACCTTTCATTTTCTTTAAAATTCTTCAAATTTGAAGTGGCTAGCTTCTCCTCTTATTTTTTATTTTTCAATAAACTTTTCCTCTTGACTCCTCTCTTATTCCTCTTCATTATTATTTTTCCTTCTTTTGGATGTATTTTTCTTTTTATTTTTTGTTTTTCTGACTTGCCACCTCTCTCCTCAGTTGCTACACTGCTAAGCTTTAAGTATCTCTTCTCCATTCACCCAATGTTGACCTTATCTTATCCATCTTCAGCTCCTTCTCCTTTACCTTCTAATTTCTCAGAGTGAGGCTAGGTTTGAATCAGGTCCATAAGTTCAGGTACAAGTACTCAGGTGTATTTTGAACAAAATTAGAAATTAAGGCTCAAAGGATGTGTGCACAAGGGCAGTTGATTAGGGTTTGTCTGTTTGAGCTCAAACTGTCCAAGAGAAGGTCTTGATCCTTTCCTAGGTATCATGAGTGCTGTCAGTTGTTTCAACTTAGAGGTGCCTAACTTCTAGTGAGGGTATTGACTCAGCCAATCCTTAGAGCTAGAAAAATTGCCTTAGTCACTCCTCAAAGAAAGGAAAAAAATAAAATTTTATTAGCCCAAATCTCACTAGTTATGGTCTTCTATTGAACTGTTGGGTATGTCCTTACCTTTTTCTTTCTTTAATGATTCACTAAGTACTGATACAAGTGAGTTTTCTTAGTGTTCACATCATGGAAATACTGAAATTTAAAAACTTATAATGTTTAAAATTCTGCAAAAATTTTTAATTTCTCAATTTTTTATGATTCTTAAGTGAATATGACTCCATTTCTATCTTACTCACTTGATTCTGCTGCATTTAGGTTAACTGCTTCAATGGCAGATCCTGCCACAGCCCCAAACCTATGAGGAGCAGTGTCCTCACTGATTCAAAATTAGATGTGGATGGGCAGCAGGTTTAAAACTGAGGTATTAAAAAGAAAATGACACAGCAGAAAAAGAAAATACACAACACAAAACAAACAAACACACACAAACACACAAAAATAAAGAAAGACAGATTGGAAATTAAACAAAACAAAGAGCACTTTCATTATAACATCTAAAGTATGTAAAAAGTAAGGGAAAGAAAAGTACAAAATTCACACACTATTGCCTAACTAAATACATGTGCACAATTTAATCATCAGAGTCCTTGGCCTCAGTAGGTGGTTCCCGGATTCATTTCCCCTTTGCTTACGTCAAAGTGGCAGCCTTAGACAGTGGTCTTTTTGAAGTAGATTTCTTAGGCTTAGCTGTGCTTTTTCTTATTGGAGTGGGGGAAGGTTTTTGGGTAGGTTCCTCGATTTTGAGTCCAGGTTTGACTGGGCTAAGATCCTTTGCATCAGGAGCTATTTGCTGGAGAGGTACATCTGGGATTAGTTCTTTAAAAAGAGCTTCTGCCAACTCTCAGTCAGTTCATGCATTTACTCTCTTCTCTAAAGCTGCAATAGTCACTCCATAATCATAAGCTCGCTCCTTAGTCAGTCGCAGTCTCTCTTTCAGTTCCTTGATGACATCTTCCTGACTCTCAACTCTTTTCTTTGCTTCATTGTATTAGACCATAATCTCTCTCTATCCTTGCTTGATTTCCTTTTTCTCAACCTTATGAGCAAGCATCAGAAGTTTAATTTTATCAAGGAGGGGTTGTCGTACTGTAGCCTTCAAGTCAGCCATGCCTTGAACTACATCTCTTTTAATGTAGGCATTGGCTTTCATGGCTGTGCGACCATGGATTCTCTCGAACTCGTCGCGACCATGCGCTCTCGATGGAATTAATGTAGAGTCACCACCCGGAGCTTTTGGTGACCCGAGAAACCTTTAAATTAATATTTTGAGCACCGAAGTGCTAAACATGACTCTGATTTACTGGTTTTTGCCAAAGACTCTAGGGTAGGGGCTTCGGTTATTGATCAGGAAGGGTTTAGGCACCCGATCAACCCGCACGTAGTGGTCTCTATCTATGGCCAAAATGAAAAATAAATGGGTGGAGCTTTTGCTTGCCCGAAGGCAATATGGTCCTATCAAGCTTTGAGCCAAACCAAAATTTTAGCGGCGTAACGGCTTGATACCTTGGACAGAGGAAACACCAGGAAGGTAGAGGAAGAGAGGGGTGAGCCGGAGCTCACAGGCCCTTATTGCACCGTGGAAGACCTTCACTTCGGTATACTTCCGATGGCTTTAAATGGCTTAAACGATAGGGGAATGAATTCTAATGCTAGGATTCGATAGATGGGAAGTGTAGGGTGAAGCTAGAGACTAAGCTTGACTAAAAAGGAGTGATCTAATTGTTGAAATGGATTGAAAGGGGTGAACTAAGCATGCTGGAATTTTAGTTGAAGAATGAAAAATAAAAGAGAACTTTCTCTCACTAAGGCTCTCTCTCTTAAGCTCAAAAACTTTCAACCCTAATTTTTTCAACCCTTTGGGAAGAGGGGGTGCCTCTCTATTTATAGAGAAAAGGTGGGTTAGAGGGTTACTTAAGAGCTAATTGGTTTAGCAATTAGGTAATCCCCCATTTAAGGTTTTCTAGGTTTTTAGAGTCGTAGGGGTTTGGGGAACCGGTTTCAATGGCAGATGATGGGGTGAGACCATAGGTAACTTAAGGGTTGTATACAAGCTCAAAGGGGGTGCAACCAACCTTAAGACACCCACCTCAACTAAGGGATGGTCAAAAGGTCAAACCCGATGAAGGAATTTCGAGCATCTGATGACAGTTACTGTAGCTAAGCTGAGCGTATATATTACATACGCCCAATTTATGTACAGTGATTTTCATGAAAACCAGAGGAGATCTGAGAAGGTGGGTGCCCGTGGTGGGCCCTACCTATGCTGGGCGTATGTATTATTTAAGCCCAGAAAAATTTGGCCCAAAAATATCAAGCGTATATAATATATACGTCTGACCAAACTGGGGCCAAATTTGTTGGGCGTATGTAATACATATGCCTGAGCAAAAGTCATGATTTTATGTAAAACTTCAATCGGCCATAACTTTTGAATCATAACTCCAAATTGGGTGATCTTTGGCTTGCTGGAAAGCTAGAGAAGTCCTCCTTCCAATGGTACATGGCTCATTCTTGGCAGTTGTCTGTGTAAAATTTTGTAGCTCTCCTCCCATCAATTGCTCAGAAGGTTCAAGTTGGGTATGGGAAGGGATCCTAGGGTTTAGGGGTGATCTCTAAGGGTTGGGAGAATGGTTCTAAAGGGTTCAAGGTGATTCCTAAAGGTCTGGGTAGTTTCCTAAGGGTTCAGGGCGATTCCTAAGGGTTCAGGGGTGCCATCAGAAGGGACCCTGAGGTAGTCAGTAGTTGCATCTTCCTCAACTTCAGGGACTATAACTTTGCCCTTTTTCTGTTTCTTCTTTGATTTTTCAGGGCTCTTAAATGGTGGGTGCTCTCTGGCCCTCTTCTTTAGGGCTGGTATCTTCTCTTTTGGGATTGCTGGCTCAACAACAGGTGAGGGCACCTCAAAGGTCTCCAATGTGGAGGCCTCTGCAATCCTTGCGGATTTTCTAGTTGCCACAGAGCTGCCACTGGCAGACGGGTTCAACATTACAGCTAACATATCTATGAATTTTGAACCCGTGGTCATAGGTGCTTAGATCATGAAAATTAGGGCTCACCAACCTTAGAACATGCAGATCCCATTGAGTAAGCACAGAAGTTTTAAACTTATGCCCTTCTTCTCTCTAATAAATAAATCAATCATAGCACAAAGAGCGGAATGGAGATCATACCATTTGAGAGCTAGGGTTCCACCTAAAAATATACATAGTGGCTCAAATCCCCCCAAACCTTGCTCGAAGTGATCAGGAGTAGCTGGGGAACAAAATGGTGAGAGGAAAATGCCTAAGGTGGTGTGGATTACAAAGTAGAGAAGAAAGGAGAGAAAGGGGATGTCAATTTTTGTGCTGGGAAACTAGGGTAGATAGAGGAAATGAAGAAGATGAGGGGCTTCACTGAGTTTATAGAGAAAATCCTGCGGTTCGCAGAGTTGGCAATAGGAGCTCACAGAGTAAAATTCTCTCGCAGTTGGCATTTAAATCCGCGAGACGTTCTATCGCGCAGAAGAACAAACTGCCTCACATTAAAATTCGTGGAGCTGAATCAGCAACTTTGGTGCGCGAGAGCTATTACATTTCAGAATTATTACCTCGCACAGTAGTAGCGCAGAACACCACATATGGCAAATTTTTATGCTCAGACTGGGCTCGCGGAGCAGAAAGTAACTCTGCGAGGCACTTTTACAGCCATTTATCAGGTCTTCTAGCGCGCGAGCAACCTAAGGGATGGCTCTTGCAGCAAATTTAAGTCCTCTAGATCTACGTGACAACATTTCTTCACAACCTTTACTCTGTTAGCTCAGTGCAGCAAATTGGTTAGTGCATCCATGTTGTTGTGCATCCAACCACTGTGCATGAGCACCAACCCTCAGATAGGTACTTCATTTCAACTATGAAAAATATATGCCCATTTTCAAACATCAGATCATCAACATTGCAGACTCCTAAAAATAATTTTTCAGCTCAACTTCATGGAAATTATGATAAGGGTACCTCAACCATTCATCAATAAACACATAGCAAATTCAGATGACAAATATGCACATGTATTTAATCACAAAAATGCAAACACAAACAAAGCAACATAAGTAATTAAACATCACTCTAAACACATAAGTGACAGATTTCTAAATAACACAAAATAAAATAGCATTTTCATACATATTATACACTTATTACCAACCTTTTGATCACTGGACACTAGCTTCCTCCTTAGTAGAGGATACATCACCAATCATACATTGACCTCTTAGATTTGTCAGGGGCTGACTAGGCAATTTTCCTTCCTCCCTCCTATTCAGAGCATTATAAATCTGGCCCAGTTGGTCCTCAATCTTCTTGATGCTCTGTCCATGAGAATTGAATGTCTACACCAAGTTCCTCAAGTTTTGCATTGAAGCCAGGATCTGCTTTTCAAATGATGAGGATCTGGGTTGTTGTGGGCGCAGGGCCAACTGGTTGGACAATGGGGCAGGTAATAGAAAATTTTTCCTTGGTGGGTAACCTTGATTAAACTAGTGTTGGGGTTTGTAAGGAGCTACCATTTGCTGCTGCTGGGGTTGAGGATATGAATCTTGTCTCCACCTCAGATTTGGGTGGTTCCTCTAAGAATACCCAGCAAGCTGTTGTCCAAAAGTTTGAGCAGCATTGGCATGTTCCATAACAAAATCTGGAAACTGGGTGGCAGATGGACAATCATGAATAGAATGTATGGGAGTTGGCATATTAGACATGCTTCCTCCACCTGTGCAACCATCCGAGGCTGCATCACATTCCTTAGTTCATCAAATTTTAAGATTAGGTTGTCCACCTTCCTCTCCAGATCACCTTGCACCTTTACTTCATATATTCCGCCTTTAGGGGTAGCCTCTTTTACCATTTTAGCTGTGGTCTGACTATCATTGCGTGACAGAGACTCCTGCTGCATAGAATTTTCCCCTATTATGTCAAACAGCTCCCATGCTTCTTCAGCTGTCTTGTGGAGGTAACTACCACCACAGGAAACGTCCACCATATCCCTGCTCTTAGAATTAATCCCTTGATAAAATAATTGGACAAGCTGCCACATTAGAATTTGGTGGTGGGGGCATTGTTTTAACATCTCTTGAAATCTTTCCCAAGCTTCATAAAAATCCTCAGCTGAGGACTGAGTGAATGACAAAATATTTGTTCTCATATGGCTGGTTTTGTTCATGGGAAAGAATTTGGCCAAGAATTTGATTTGAATGTCACTCCATGGCTGTATGCTATTGGCTGGGAGCTTTGATAGCCATGTGCTGGCTTTGTCCTTTAGTGAGAAAGGAAAAAGCCTCAGTTTAGTGACCTCAGGTCCCAAGCCAACAATATTGAAGGTAGTACAAAGTGCTAAAAATTGGTCTATATGCTTATAGGGATCTTCTTTACTAAGCCCATGAAACGAAGGCAGCATATTGATGGTGGAGGATTTAATCTCATAATTTCCTTCAATAGAGGGGATTTGAATGCAGAAGGGAGAGGTGTACTCCCCAGGTGTATTGTACTCCTTTAATGTTCTCTGCCTCTCAATCATGATAGCTGGTTCAGTTTCAATAGCAGGGCCCTGTGGGATGCATCTAGGTCTAAGGATCCTTTCAACCTCTAGATTTGGAGGTTCTAGCTCAGGGTTTAAAGACATTCTACCATGCATATACTCACACTCACAGTAAGTACAAAAAATGCTCACAAGCACGCACAAAGAATATTTCAAATAAAAATTAACAACTACACATATTTACACTAAACAAATAATAGGGAATTAAACATAAATAGATTGTGATTTAGGGGAAAGGAAGTGCAAATAGAGCTAGCTTCACTCCAATTGCAACTCTAGCTTTTCCCTTCTTCTGCTGTCCATTTCTACAAAATTCCATAAAGAATTAGTAATACTTGTATTCTAGTTTAGGTACAGCTATAAAGAATTTGGAAATCTAAATTATAGTACAACTCATGTGTATTAAAAAGATCAATATCCCCGATAGTGGCGCCAAAAACTTGGTGTCGATTTCCTTCAGGTGCTGATTATTGTGTGGTGAAAATAAATTTAAAAATAAAATAAAATAAAGAATGGATTCAACACAACTGAAGTAATCCTAGACCTGCAAGATACAGGACCTATTATAGTAAATTTTGATAAGTAAGAGTTTGTCCCACAGAGAAATTGATCTAGAACCCAAAATGGGCTATAATAGTAGGCCTTCAGATCTGGCTACAGATCTGACAATCCTAAAGAAAGGGAGTTGGGTGTCACGACTACACTAAATTAACCCTATCAAAAGAGAAATAAAATATAGCCCTATCCTAAAGAAAGGATTAAGAATAAGATGGTGATGGTGTGTGTCAAAATAAAATATAAAAAATGTTGAGAAGTAAGCAGGTTAAGTTCAAAGGTAAAGCAATAATATAACTCAGATTTAGTCTGTCTCTGCAGTGCTCCTTGCTGAGACGCTATCAAAAGCCTCAACAAGGTAGAAGTATCCAACTTAACTCATGCCATTTGGGGTGCTCTTAAGGCTATGGGTTGTCCTCTCAAATGGTCACAGCCTATCCTATAGAGTCTGTCAAATCCCATTGATCAAGCCAGAAGTTGCTAATCTAATCTAGAGGAGTGGACTGATCATTTTCCCAACCATTGGACCAGATCAGGCCATGAATACTATTGCAGCACTATATAATGTCAGTTCTACAAGCTCCCCAGATCTGTGCATAAATCTGGCTGACATCCATAGATATTCCAACCTATAAAATCTTAAGTACTTTGCCAAGGCCAACGGCTCATTGGTGCCCACAAAAAGGACCATATAACAAGTTGAATAAGGCTCTAAATTCAGTTGGTCATTGCTACAAAAGGCCTACAATGACTCAACCTCAAGCTGCAACTACTACAAAGAAATCAGATCTAACATCTGATAGCAGTTAGGTAAAATAGAGGGGAGCCAATTCCTGCACAAAACCTCCTCACAAGGCTCTAGAAGCTCATGTGCAAGGGAGAAGAATCCTTTTCAAACATGTGGCTGGACACCACCTGAGGGCTATACTCTGTCCACTCAAATGGTCGCAGGGTATCCCATTGGTCTGTCCATACCATAGAGGTCTGAGAAAGAACATGTAAACTACTACAACCACTATAGTCCACTGGCCTCCAAGCTCCCTAGATCTCACTACAGATTTAGCATTGCTTTCCATGGGGCTATAAAACTAAGGAAAATCAGATGGTAAATAATAGATCTACTAAAAACTAAATAGGCTTGTCCCAAATACATGGATCCTATAAATATCTAAGGGAACCATAAGATCTTTAGAATCAATTAGTCATTAAAATAGCAATTCATTAATAAAGCAAACCTAACAATGAACCGCCTCCAGGCAGCAGCCTATACACAATTGCTCATCAAAAATCCCAATTTATATGAAACCTATTATAAAACTGAAATAGAACTAAGCCTAACTACTTACAAGGGGATTAGCTAGCAAATGCTAGGCTAAGAGAGAAGAAAAATAAGAAAAAGTGATGATCAAACCCTAACCCTAACCCTAGCCTGCTGGAACTCTCAGCCGACAGAGGATGAAGGAAGGATTGATGATTAAAACTAAACTCTAAGTGTAGCTTATATACTTTGTCCATGCGAGCTTGGTTTGGAAGGGATTAACCCTAGTTTTTCCAACAGACATGGCACTATTATGACCCTTGAGTGTCTTGAGATTTGCCCCTCGAGATCTACACCTCAGAAAGTGTGCTCTAGCCTTGGATAATTCCCAAAAGGTCCTTGTGTTAAAACTAAGAAGTGGGGAAGTCGTGCTTCACGGGGCTGGCATATGCATTAATTCATTCATGTAGCCGCAAATCCTTCACGGAGTAGCCTTTGGCTAGTGTGAAGTGCTCACTCGCGCATCAAACCTTTAGTTAATCACGCCGTTCCTTTATGCTGTAAAGCTGTCGTGGAGATGATCTGAAGTGCCTGGATTTCTCGTGCAGTAGAGCTTCAAAAGCTCTCTCTCACTGAGTACTCGCACAAGTATGTTCCTGAGCTCGCGTAGTAATTGGTAAGGCTTCAAAGTGTGTGAGACTGCGCGAGGAGAATTCTAGGCGTCTCTCTCTTCTTTGGCCATGCAAGAACTCCACGAGGTACATTTTGTTCAGTATATATATAGACTCACTAAGTTCTACGCGCGGCTACTTTAAGGCTTGATCTCCGTGAGAACTTCGCGATGGAAAATTCTAAGGATTTTAAATCACGAGATCTTCGCGATGTCTTTACAGCTCTCCTCTTGACTGCACGCGCCATTTGTGTGAGGGCATCTTCTACTGCATCCTTAGCTTCGCGAGGAAGTTCCTCAACTCTGCGAGATCTATCTTTTGATACTCTGATGCATTGCACTTGCTGCTATTGCAGTCTTCTCCATTCTCATCTAACCTCATCCATCTGCTAGACTTTGGTCAATGATGACTAGCAAGTAAGTCACCATGGTGAGCACTACCATGGTGTTCCCTTAGGTTTCGGCTTAGCTGTCATCCTTGCATGTATTCTCTCTTCTTTAGACCAAAAAGTCGGGATTTTATATTAAACTCCGTAAATTATTGCTAACTATAAAATACACTTAACAAATGATTATTAGTCTGCTTCAAGGTTTATCAAAGGCTAGGTTAAGAGGTGAAAAGTGGTACTTTTCAGTGAATAACATCTAGCTAGCTTTGGTTGCACTTCTTTTACCCTGAAACTTAGTCCTTTAATGTTGAATTCCCTGTAATTAATTTAGTATAAATTTGTTTAGTTGTTATTTTAGTTCTGAAATTCTTTGAGTGCTGTAAGCATTTTCCTTACTTGCTGAGTTTGTGGGTGTATGCTTGGAAGAAGGTCCGTAAACCCTGAGTTGGAACCTCTAAATCTTGAGGTTGAAAGGATCCTTAGACCAAAAAACACCACACAAGACCCTACTATTAAAACTGAGAAAGCTAACATGGCTGAGAGGCAAGAACCTTGAAGGAATACAATGCACCAGGGGATTACACTTCTCTCTTCTACATACATTTCCCTTCAATGGAAGGAAACTATGAAATCAAGTCCTCCACCATCAATATGCTACCATCTTGTCATGGGCTTAGTAAGGAAGATCCTTACAAGTATATTGACCAATTTTTGACACTTTGCATCACCTTCAATATTGCTGGCTTGGGACCTGAAGCCACCAAACTAAGGCTTTTTCCTTTTTCCTTAAAGGATAAAGCCAGCACATGGTTCTCTAAGCTCCCAGCTAACAACATACAAACATGGAGTGACCTCCAAAGCTAATTCCTAGCTAAATTCTTTTCCATGAATAAGACCAGTCAAATGAGGACAAGTATTTTGTCATTTACTCAGTCCTCAACTGAGAATTTTTATGAAGCATGGGAGAGATTCCATGAGATGTTAAAATAATGCCCCCACCACTAAATTTTAATATGGAAATTAGTGTAAGTATTTTACCAAGGAATTAATCCCAAGAGCAGGGATATGGTGGATGCCTCATGTGGTGGTAGCTACCTCCACAAGACAACTGATGAGGCTTGGGAGCTGTTTGATATTATAGGGAAAATGTTCATGCAGTAGGAGTCACTGTCTTGCAATGACAGCCAGACCCCTGCTAGGTTGGTGAAAGTGTCCACCCCTAGAGGTGGAATATATGAAGTGAAGGTACAGAGTAAGTTGGAGAAGAAGGTGGACAATTTAAGCTTGAAGTTTGACAAATTGATGAATGTGATGCAACCTAGAATAGTTGCACAAGTGGAGGAGGCATATCTGATATGCCAATCTCCCACACATTCACTACATGATTGTTCATCAGCCAACCAATTCCCTGATTTTATTATAGAGCAAGCCAATACTGCCTAAGCATTTGGGCAGCAACCTGTTAGGTACTCATGGTGGAACCACCCAAATTTGAGGTGGAGGTAAGATAATTACCCTCAACCCCAGCAGCAGCAGCTGGTAGCTACATATAGACCTTAACACCAATTTAACTAGGGATATACACGTTAATAGAATTTTCAGTTGCTTTCCCCACAGCCCAACCAGTTGGCCTTGCCCCCACAACAGCCCAGATCCTCTTCTTTTAAAGAGCAAATGATGGCATCCATGCAAAATTTGGAGAGCTTAGTCCAAACTGTGAACTCTCATGGGCAAAGCATTAAGAAAATAGAGGACCAGCTTGGTCAAATCTGTAATACTTTGAAAAGGAGAGAAGAGGGAAAATTTCCTAGTCAACCCTTAGCCAACCCCAAAGTGCAGTTTATGATTGGAGAAGCATCCTCTATCCAAGAGGAGGCTAATGCAATCACTATCCTAAGGAGTGGAAGAGTGGTTGATAATTAAGTGGGCAGAGCAATTGAGGAGGTCATAGACAGTGAAATTGAAAGAGATGAGAGTGGTGAAGAGTCAAAGAAGTCATCCCCTGCTATGGATCAACAAGGACAAAATAAAGGGGCTGATGTTGAGCTCCAACAGCAACCAATAAGTGAAGAAAAAAAAATAAAAAATTAACCATGATGTGGTTAGGCATGCAGCTGTGGCACCAGCAGTCCCATAGCTGCCATTTCCTCATGCATTAGCTGGCCCATCTCCTTTTGATAAGGGAAATACTCAGATAGAGAAAATGATGGAGACCTTCAAGCAGGTCAAGATCAATTTGCCCTTGCTTGATGCCATAAATTAGGTCCCTGCCTATGCAAAATTTTTGAAGAACCTCTGCACACATAAGAGAAAAGAAAGGGTGCAGTTGTCTAAAAAGGTTTTTATTGTGGAGCATGTTGAGTCAGTTCTGTCTATTGTCACACCTGAGAAATTACAAGACCCTGGAGTACCCACTATCCCTTGCATAATCAGAAACCATACCATTGGTAAAGCCCTCTTAGACTTAAGGGCCAATGTGAACCTGCTCCCATATTCTGTGTATGAGGAACTAGGTTTGGGGGAGCTAAAATCCACATCAGTTGTGCTCCAACTAGCTGATAGGTCTGAGAGGAGACCTATAGGTGTGGTGGAGGATGTTTGGTGGGGGTGGACAAGTTCTACTATCCTGCTGATTTCCTTGTTTTGGACATGGACCCTTGTAAAAGTAAAGCCCCAATTCTCGTCATCCTTGGAAGGCCATTCTTGGCCATTGCAAATGCTTGTATACAATGCAAGTCAGGATTGATGGAGGTGACCTTTAGGAACATGAAGGCCCAATTAAATAAGTTCCATGCTACTAGGCATCCTCAAATGGACATTGAGGACTGCTGTGTAATAGATGTACTAGATGGCCTAGTGGAAGAAGAATTATCCAATCTGCTAGATTGGGATAAGGTTGCTGATGACCTGACAAATATTTGGAGTAAGGTCGAGAAGGAGGCCCAAGTTTTCATGGCAGAATACATCACCAAAATAGAGTCTTCTGTGAGCCTAGTATAGCATTCCAGCTGGAAGCATACATTGCTGCCCCTTCCTCAAACCACTAAGACACCTTTGCTGCCGTCAATTAAAAATTCCCGTGAGCTGGAGCTGAAAAAGCTCCCAGCCATATTAAAATATGCCTTCTTGAGGCAGAACAACAAGCTTCCAGTGATCATCTCCTCCTCTCTCACTAGTGAGTAGGAGAAGACACTATTGAGTGTTCTCAAGAGGCATAAAAAGGCAATGGGGTGAACAATAGCTTATCTTGGAGGCATTGATGCCTCAGTCTCCATGCACATAATTCACCTAGATGAGATTGCAAAACCCTCAAGGGAGATGCAGAAGAAACTCTATCCTCACATGCAGGAGGTGGCCCTCAAGGAGATAGTGAAACTGTTAGATGCAAGGGTAATTTATCCCATTTTAGGTTCAGAATGGGTGTCACCTATTCAGGTGGTCCTTAAAAAGTTATTCAAAACAGTTATCACTACTGATTCTGGGGAGTTGATGCCAGCCAGAGAGGCCACTGGCTAGAGAGTTTACATTGATTATAGAAAACTCAACTCCAAGACTAGAATAGACCACTTTCCCTTCCCTTTCATTGACCAAATCCTAGATGAGCTGGCTGGAAAGGCATTTTACTGCTTTCTTGATGGATACTCAGGGTATAACCAAATCTCTCTGGATCCTCAAGATCAGGAGAAAACTACTTTCACATGTCCCTTTGACACCTTTGCTTACAGAAGGATGCCTTTTGGATTGTGTAATGCCCCAGCCACATTTCAGAAGTGCATGTATGCAATCTTTTCTAATATGATTAACAAATTCCTAGAAATCTTCATGGATGATTTCTCAGTTTTTGGGGACAGCTTTAGCCAGTGCTTGAGTCACCTTGAGCTAGTTCTACAAAGATGTGAGGAGACCAATTTGGTCCTAAGTTAGGAAAAGAGTCACTTTATGTTGACACAAGGAATTGTATTAAGCCATGTGGTCTCTCACAAAGGAATAGAGGTTGACAAGACTAAAGTGGACTTGATTTCACATCTGCCCCCACCCAGGACTGTCAAACAAATCAGATCATTTTTAAGACATGTTGAGTTCTACAGGAGATTCATTAAGGACTTCAGCAAAATTTCAAAGTCATTGTGTCACCTACTTTATTAGAATGTTCCATTTGACTTCTCTGCTGAGTGCCTTGAGGCCTTTGAGGTCTTGAAGAAGTGCCTTACCACTGCTCCTGTAATCTAGGCCCCTGATTACTCACTCCCATTTGAGCTGATGTGTGATGCATCAGACTTGGCCATAGGTGCTATCTTAGGACAATGGAAAGATAAGTTGCTTGCAGTGATCTATTATGCCAGTAAATCACTAGCTGAAGCTCAGCTGAACTATACCATTACTGAGAAAGAGCTGCTAGCTGTTATGTTTGTTGTGGACAAGTTTAGACCCTACTTGCTTGGGTCTAAAATTATTATTTTCACTGATCACTCAGCCCTGAAATACCTATTGGCTAAGAAGGATGTCAAGCCAAGGTTGATCAGATGGATCCTCCTGTTACAGGAGTTTGATCTTGAGATCAAGGATAAAAAGGGAGTTGAGAATGTGGTGGCTGACCACCTCTCTATGATTATTTTGGAAGAATGTGCAGCAGCACCTTTTAATGAGTTGTTCCCTGATGAGCAACTATTTGTTGTGCAGTCTAGTGTGCCCTCATTTGCACATACTATCAATTTTCTTACTATTGGTAGGATTCTCCCTCACTGGTCCAAGATGGACAAGGACCTATTTTTCTCACATGTCAAACATTTTCTGTGGGAGGATCCATACCTATTTAAGCATTATGCAGACCAGGCTGTTAGGAGGTGTGTGCCTGAAAGTGAGTTTCACAACATTCTTTCAATGTGCCATGAGCAAGCTTATGGAGGACACTTCAGTGGCCATAAGACTGTAGCTAAAGTGCTGCAATGTGGTTTTTGTTGGCCTTCTTTGTTCAGAGATACACATATACATTGCAAGGCCTATGAAAGATGTCAAAGGATGGGAGGTATTTCCAAGAAAAATTATATGCCATTGCAGCCCATCCTTGTGGTAGAACTTTTTACAATCTAGGGCATTGATTTTATGGGCCTCTTTCCTCCATCTATGGGTTTTAACTTCATACTTGTGGCAGTAGACTATGTGTCCAAATGGGTAGAAGCCATTGCCACATGGACCAATGACTACATAGTTGTCCTTAAATTTTTGAAGGATAATATCTTCTCAAGATTTGGCACCCCCAGAGCTATCATTAGTAATGGGGGAGTCATTTCTGTAACAAACCTTTTGAGAACCTCCTCAAAAAGTACTCTGTTACCCATAAAATTATAACTCCCTACCACCCACAAACCAGTGGGCAAGTTGAAATTTCAAATAGAGAGATCAAGCATATCTTGGAGAAGACTGATAGAAAGGATTGGGCACAAAAGTTGAATGATACTTTGTGGGCTTATAGGACTACCTATAAGACCCCTATTGACATGTCCCCATTTTGGCTGGTGTATGGCAAGGCCTACCACCTACCAGTAGAGTTAGAGAACAGAGCCTATTAGGCTATCAAATCACTAAATTTTGATCTAACTTCTGCTGGTTCTCACAGGAAATTATAGCTAGCAGAGCTTGATGAGCTGAGGCTGGAGGCCTACTCAAACGAAAGAATATACAAGGAGAAATCAAAGGCATTCTTTGACAAGAAGCTAGTGAGAAGGGACTTCAATGCTGGCACTAAGGTTTGGCTTTTCAACTCCAGACTAAGATTTTTTCCAGGGAAGTTGAAATCCAGATGGGATGGACCTTACACTATCATTCATGCCTCCCCATCTGGTGCTGTGGAGATCTTGGATCCTATGGCTGGGAAGATCTTGAAAGTGAATGGGCAAAAGGTAAAAATTTGTGTAGAAAATTCAGTGGAAACCCCTCAAACCATTCAATTATATGAACCTCCCACTGCTTAGTGATCTACAGCTTTGTAACATATGTACCATTTGAGTTAACTGCTTTATGTTTTTTGTTATAATGCTTAGAAAAATTTCAATTACTGCTTTTAGGGTGTTGATTTGCTGGTGTGTTTGAGTTTATTTTATCCATTTTTGTTTTAAGTACGTGTACATATCTGTCATCTGAATTTGTTGTACAATTCTATGCAAGGTTGAGGTGCTTTCATGATAAATGACATGAATTTGATCTGAAAAACTATCTTTAGAATTCTGCAATTGTGAATAGGCACATAATTATGTTAATGAAATGGAGTATATGTGAAAGGGTTGATGCTGATGCACAATGGATAGGTGCATGACATTATAGAGGCACTGGCCAATGTGCAGACCTGAGCAAATGGTTAAAAAATGGGTTCTCGCGATGCTAACAGGCATAAAGTTCAATCTCGCGGAGCTCTGATGACAGTTCGAGCCTTGCGAGACTCGATCTTGGCAAAAATTTGGGACTGCGTGAATAACTATCTCCGCTCATTTAACCTCGCGAGGTACTTGATGCTCTACATTTTGAAGTCTCGTGAAGTTAGACAGCACAGCTGCGCGAAAAGGAACCATTCAACTCGCACACCAAGGCCAAGTCTCAGCTCTGCGAAATACATTGTGAAGCATTTTTTTTTTCTTCTGTGCGACTGAACTCCTTGCGGGCTTGAATATACAATGCGCGAGAAATGTGCCCCGCGAGCACCTGTTAACATCTGCGCAAGGCATGGGTTTGCCCTTTAAACCCTAGCAATTTTTTGCGAATTCTTCATTTCATATCTTTTCGCCTTAACTCCCATTGCTAACAATAGACCAACATGCACTCCGCGGAACCATTCCCCATAATAAATTGCACGACATTTTATATTTCTCCCAGCCAACGTATTTATTGCTAACCAACCTTCTGTAATATCATTATAACAATTAACCTTGGAAGGAGGAGAAAAATTTAATGTGCCGATGCGTATTCCACCACTCATGCATTTTAAATATCAGGCCTGTTCACCTCCATCGCATTCGTTCTCTTTTGACCCCCAACAGTCCGTCCCTACCCACAACTATGGCAGAAGACAAACCCATTGAGCTGCCAATACAATTCGAGCCAGTTTGGGAGGACCCATCGCCACTAAAAGAGCCTGACCCACGATAATTCCTATGGGACGAGTATGAGGAAGTGCAAAAGATTTTGGCCAAGGAGAAAAATAAAAAGAATCAGAGAAAGAAGAAGAAACAGAAGATAGAACCATCTGGATCTTCTGCCCCTCCCTCTACACCCCATCCACCACCTACTCAGCATCCTTCTCCTTAGTCCCTATTAACACCCCCCCCTTTTTGGCTTATAGCTCCTCTTCCCGAAGCAGCAAGTTTCTTTTATTTCAATATTTCTTTTGCCATACATTGTACAAACTTTGCTGCTTTAATGAAATTACTTTTTGTTATATTCTGTTTGCTTTACTTTATGTTCATAACTAGTTGTTTGTTTTAGATGCTTATGTGGGCTTTGTTTCTTGCTTTCGCTTCCCTTATTTAGTGTTAATTTTGTCTATGTGTGCTTTGTTTAAGTGTGTCTTTGTTCCCTGCTGCACATGTCCTCTTCTCTTTGAATCAGTGAGGACACTACTCCTCATAGGTTTGGGGGTGTGACAAGGATTGCCAATGATCCATCTAACCTAAGTGCAGCAGTCTTAACTAAGTGAGGAATAAATGGAATGAATTTCACCTAAGCAATGTTGAAAGTGAGGAGAGATTTAAAAACTAGGCAGACTTTTTTAACACTAAAATCATTTGAAAATCAATACTTCTATGAGGTGAACATCAGGAAATTTTTATAAAAATAGTAGATAGTAATCCAGTAAGGAGAGAAACAGGTGAAAGCATACCCCTTTGATTTCAATTGAAGACCATACCCAGTGAGCTTTGAGCCTATAAAATTTTTTTAAGGAGTGTCTGGCAATTTTTTTTGTTCTAAAGACTGACTGAGTCAAGCCCTTTTCACTGAAAGTTAGACACCCCAAGTTGAAACGGTTTCACAGTAATCATGACACTAAGGAAAGGATCAAGGCCTTCATTTGGACAGTTTCAGCCTAAAAGATCAAACCTGTGAAACTATCCTTGTGCATACACTTGTTGAGCCTTAAAGCCCCTTTTTCTTCCACAAACACCAAAGTACTTGAACTTGAACCTTTTAACCTGATTCAGCCCTACCCTCACTCTGAGAATTCAGAAGATAAAGGAGAGGATGTTAAAGATAGGTGAGTAAAGTTTAACATTTGGTGAAAGGAGAAGAAGAGAGAAAGAGATTTATAAACAATAGTGTAGCAATTATAGATGTGTGGCAGTAATCATCATAATATATATATATATATATATATATATATAAATCTAAGAAAAAAAAAAAAGAGAAGTCAAAAGAAGAATTTCATTGGAAATATTGAAAAGAAGAGAAGTTGGCCACTTTAGCTTTGACATTTCAAAAGAAGATGGAGTTGGGCTGAAATGAAGAAGGTGAAGTCATGAATCATCTCCTACCTGTGTTGATTTCTCAATTTTGAATCCCTTTTTACCCCCTTTATTCTTTACAACCCTCACTAATAAGCCACATTACAACCCATGAAAAGCCCTTGTTGATCCAAAGTCAAATGAACTGTCATGTGAAGATGAGGGAATGTCTAATCTATGGTGAGAGTACTATATAATGTCAAAAATTACAAGCAATGCCATGCTCATGCTTGCAAACCCATTTGGGGTATGTAACTGCTCTTGAGCTTATGAGAAAGGATACACCCTTAAATTCATTTATGAGAGATAGCCCTGGTAAGCATTGGATCTGAGGTTGAAATCATTGGGGCATTGTTTGAACTTGAATTTTGATGTACTGGTAAGCTCAGTACTATTTTGCACTTTTTTTTTTCTTGGTGTTAGCTAACTGGATGTGATGAGTATGCATGCATGACTGAGGTGTTAAATTCTTTGCATATACTACTTTGGAATTCCTCTAATTTTGATAGAGCAAGGGTGAAATGAACTGTATTTATTTCAAACTAATTAACCACTGTTTGCACTTTTGTTAACTGTTTTATTGAGAAGTTTGTGGGTACCTTCACTAAAAACCCTCAGGAGACCTCACTCCTCCACTAGGGATCACCTAGGGGTTTAAAAGGGTTGATGCATAAGCTAAATGCATATGTGCTCCCTACGTAAGTGGCGTTTACATTCTTAGAGTAGTTGTTTAAATTTTTCTTTGCTGAGGGACTAGCAAAGATTAGGCTTGGTGTGTTATTCACTGAAAAGTATCACTTTTCACCTCTTAACCTAGCCTTTGCTGGACCTTGAAGCTAACTAATAACTCCCTTTTAGCTTGTTTTGTAGTTACTAAGAAATTGTGTAGCTTAACACAAAGTCTATGCTTTTGGTGCCAAGAAGAGAGAGAATTCAAGCAAAAGATGACAGCAGAACCAGAAAGTGATGGAACACCATGGTGGTACACACCATGGTGACTATTTTATATGCCATAATGGACCAAGAAAGCCCAGTAGATGAAAGAAGAATAGGTGAGAGTGGAGGAAGCTGCAACAAAGGCATGTGCATAGCAGCAGAAGAGCCAAGGACCTATCTCGCACAACTGAGGTGCAACCTCGCACGGTTGAAATTTACTGGCAGAGCTCTCTCACACAGCTAAGACATGCAACATAATAGAGCTCACAAAGAAGTGGCGCAGCTCAAGGAAGGGGTTATCACAAAGCTCATCTTGCGCAGTAGTCATGCACTTCAGCTGCAAGCTACATGTGAAGAAACTTGCGGAGCTCTCGCACACTAAGCCTTCAGAAATACTACTCGCGAAGCTCTCACGAGGATTACCTCGCGAGACCAATTGGTGCAAATAACAGTAAAGACCTCTCAAAGTTCTCGTGTGGTTCTGGAAGAGAGAGATGCCCAAAAGTTCCCTCGCACAGCTCTCGCATAGCTCTCGCGCGCCTAAAGGTTTAAATCTATACCGAGCGAAATGCAAAGGCATCTGTGCGAGTACCTCGTGAATGAAGTTTCTGAAGCTCTCCTGCACGAGCAAGCTAAGCATTGAAAATCCTTTTGCACGAGTGTACACAAAGCTGAAGCAACTGCGCGAGCATCCAAAGCTCTACTGCGTGAGACAGCTATATTCAAAGCTAAACTCCACCCCGTGAACACTCTGCAGCTACGCGATAGAAGTGATATGCAGAAGCTAGCCTTGCAAAGCTCGGGCTCTCCACTTCTCAATCTTAACTCAAGGACCTTTTGGGGATTTTCTCAGGTCTAGAGCACACATCTCGAGGCACGGATTCTGATGCATGCATCCCAAGACATCCAAGGGTTGTAATAGTGCCACATCTGCTTGAAAAATTAGGGTTTACTCTTCTCTCAGCCACAGTATTAAGACTAAGTATATAAGCTGCGCTTGTAACTTAGAAACTATCATTCACTTTCTCCTTCAACCTCTGTCAGCTGAGAGCTCAAACAGACTAGGGTTAGGGTTAGGGTTTGATCACCTCTTTTTCCATTTTTTCTTCTCTCTTAGCCCAGCACTTGCTGGCTAAATCTTTGGTAAGCACTTAGGTGCAGTTTTATTTGGTTTTGTAATAGGTCATTTAAATATTGGGATTTTGTTTTAAGCTGTTGTGCACAAGGCTGCTACCTTGAGAAATTTCATTATTGGTAACATCAGATCAATGGAATTTATGTTTGAATGCTTAATCAATCTATTAGTTTCCTATTTGTCTGTAGTTCTGTTCAGGCTATAGCATATATTTAGGATTTGAGTTTATTGAAAAGTCCATGGAAGCTTGAGCTTATAGCCTAGGGACCATGGTGGTAGCAACAGTTTTCATGTTTTGTCTCATCATTTGTGGGTAAGGGAGCCTATATGGATAGCCTGTGATCATTAGAGTGGACAGACTATAGCCCTAGGGAAATCTTGGTCACAGATCTAAGATGGATTCTTTTTCTTTGCACTTAAGCTTGTAGCCTAGTGAGAGATTGTGCAGGAAAAGGCTCCCCTCCGTTTCACTTGACCGCTATCATATGTTAGATCTGGCTTCTCTGTAGTGATTGCAGCTATGAGGACATTGTATTGCAAGCTATTTTTAAGCAATAAATTGTTGATTTAAAGTCTATTTAAACCTATAGGTCTTTTGGTTCTATTAGATTCTCGATGGGATTTGTGTATTTGGGATTCGCCCATTCGCTTAACCTTTAGATCTTTTGATTGCCATCAAATCTTCCTAGGTTTAATACCCTTATGAATGCTAGCCAAATCTGTGCACAGATCTGGGGAGCTCGAAGCATTGGCATACATAGTGTCTGTAATGGTATTCATGGCCTGACTTGATTCATGGGATTAGGTTTGAACAACCCACTCCTTTGGATTAGGTTAGCTCTTCTGGCTTGATCAATGGGATTTTACAGACTCTATTGGATAGACTATAGTCATTTGAGTGGACAGACTATATCCTTAAGAGCGCCCCAAATGGCATGGATTAAGTTGGATTCTTCTACCTTGCTGAGTTACATAACTGAATGAACTTTAACCTAGACTACTTACTTCTCATCCTTTTATCTTTATGTTAACACACCACCACCACCCTCTTCATAACCCTTTCTTAGGATAGGACTGCACTTTATTTCTTTTCTTTTTAGTAAGTAATTTAGTGTAGTTGTGACACCCAACTCCCTTTCTTTAGGATTGTCAGATCTGTAGTCAGATCTGGAGGCCTACTATTATAGCCCATTTTGGGTTCTAGATAAATTTCTCTGTGGGACAAACTCTTACTTATCAAAACTTGCTACAATAGTCCTATATCTTGTACGCTTAGGATTACTTTAGTTGTGTTGTTTCCATCTTTTATTTTATTTTGATTTTTAATTTGTTCTCACCACCCAATAAAATAAGCACACAATCCAATCTGACAACAGTTACGAGAGGGTATATATGTTTTTAAAATAACATTATCTTTAAAATTATGTGCATGAGTTCATTTCAATAATGATAATGTTATAAACGTTATGTTATTGTTCAAGTAGCAGATACGCGATCACAGAATATAGACCTCATTCTCTTTATTACCACAAATAACCTTTTTAGTACCCGCTAGGAAATGATAGAGTGAGCTCGTGACGTCGCAAATAAAGCGGGAACTGTGCTTATGATACAGAGGTCTGATAAGGGATTTCAAGGACGCAGTGTCAAGGTGAAGTTGGCTTGCGAGAGAAGAAGCAATTTTCATCTACGTATGAAGGGACAATCCAAGAGTATAGCAACGAGAAAAACTTTCACAAAAAAGTTAGGTTGTCCGTTCTCATTATGAGGAACGAAGATTAAACAAGAAGGGAAGTCATTATGAAAGTTGGACATACTTTATGGAGTTCACAACCACCCCCCTGAGGTAATTTGGGGAAGGTCATTCGTATGCTGGACGGTTGAAAGAAAATGAGAGAGGTTTTGAAAGAGATGTTAGCTGTTGGGGTGAAGCCCAGTCACGTACTGCATAACATTCGAAAGAAGGATTCCCAAACTTGTATGCCATTCAAACAATCTGCAATGCAAGGCATGAGATGCGGTTGACTGAGAGAAATGGGAGGACTCACCTCCAAGAGGTTTCAAGAATGCAAATACGTCTGTTTTCATTATAAAGATCCTAAAATAGATGAATTGATAGACATCTTCTTCACTCAGCCAGATTCGATAGTGCTAGCGAACATCTTCCCTCAGTTGTTTATTATGGACTGCACGTATAAGATGAACAAATGCAAACTTCTGGTATTGAGTATCATCGGAGTGACCTTCAAACTAAAAAGCTTTTACGTTAGCTTCGCGTTCATGTCATCCGAGAAAGAGAACGCTTATGTGTGGGTATTATAATCATTCAAATCTCTTTTCAAGGGAGGCGAGCTTCCGTCTCTATTCGTCATCAATCGGGAGCAAGCACTCATGAATGCGATCGAAGTGATTTTTCTAAAAGTCAAACACATTTTATGTGTATGGCACATACACATGGGTGTGTTAAAGAACTGTCAAAAAGCGTTTGACACTACAGAAGAATGGTAAGTCTTCTACTAGGCATGGAATCGTGTTATGTATAGTTCATCGGTAGAGGAATACGAAGCCGTGGTAGTTACCATGGTCCATCGGTACGTGGATCATCAAAGTATCCTCCACTATCTGTATGTGACTTGGATAAAACCCTACAAGAAAAAATTTGTGTCAACATGGACAAATGAGTATATACATTTTGATAACACAACTTCAAACCGAGCGAAGAGCATACATGCTCAGATCAAGCCCAAGTTGAGAACTTTTATCGTTGACCTTTTACAATTGTGGGAGAAGATTGATGGTGTCATTGAGCTACAGCATATACACATACGAGTTTCATTTGAGGAAAGAAAATTGAAGAGGGGGCATCATTATTCTGCCCATTTCTACGAGCTCATAGTGGGTCACGCGTCTAGAGTCACGCTGGAAATTATAGAAGCAAACAAAGTTGCAATTGAGATGTAGTCTATTATAGAATCTCAGTGCAGGCATGTACTGCGCAAGACACATGGCCTTCCATGCTTACAAGAGCTCTCTTCATGGCTATTAGCTGGTGACAAAATTCCTCTCTAATCCATTCATCCTTGGTGGAAGAAACTCTATCACCTTAAAGCTGGTGCATTCTCAAGAGGTGTTGAAGTGCTAGAATGTTTTCGTCGCATATACAACAGATGTGAGAGGTCTGACCCTACTGTCCTGGACTAAATTTATAGATAATTGCATGAGATGGCAGACCCCACTACGACTTACATGGTTGAGTTGAAGTTGTCACAGAGTAAATGTGGCAGGCCTAAGGGGAAGGGGAACAAACAAAAACATGATGTGTCCTTGAAAAGAGAAAAATCTGAGTTTTAGTACATAATAAAAGAAGTTAATACGAAGGCGAAGGCAAAGGATAAAGGGGAGAAGGTTACAGTCGTTGAAGTTCTAAAGCTTCAACAAAGCCTCAAAATGAAATTATATCTAAAGGCACTCCCTGAGTTTGTGCGTCCTATTGTAGCTGATATCACGGAAGTAATGACAGATGGACACTACAGGTTTAGAGCTGTTGCACACTGGTTAGGTTTGTTGGTTGAGTTGACCTGCCGCGCGGAGAAGTATTTATCGATTTTCAATAGTCCAGAATGAATGATTCAGATACATGCGATACTCAATTGCTTCATTGATCATGTTCGGAGTGCCTACTAGATGACTGTATCGGATATCAGATACTTAATAGCGTCGTGCTATCATACCCCTTTAGTCCTTCTTAGCACTCGACTTTATATGACCTTTTTTCCACTGTGGATAGCACCAGACACAACGGATAAGGTGATTTGCATCACTCACATGAACGACTGTCACTTCATCCCAATCACCTTGATTAAAGATAGTCTCATTCTATTACCGACGGCTGTATGGAGGCGATACCGAGATGATTGTGCAGCGAGATGACCATCTTAGTTCATAAAACTATCTAAGAATTTCAACTCTGTCAATGATGATGAGAAAGTTGTGACCGAAGATTATAATTTTTTTTGTTGGGGGTGGGGTATATACATATAAATGGTGAAAATATTATGATCATGCCAGCGTCTTTTTGTGTAACTGGTATGAATACAGATACTATCAAATGATACAGAAATGAATAGAAATGAAGTTTTTTTGTTAATTGAGTATATTTCTTTTGCTAATATTTCATTTGAACTGGCTCCTATAATTATCAAAGGAAACTATCCAAGTTCACACAACAACATATAGAGTTTATCTTAGTTTCATTTTCCACTTTAACAAAAATGACTATGGGCAATTGGTTTAGGCTATGCTTCGATTTAACAAAACAAAAAAAAATATTGTGCTATGGAAAGGCCATGATCAGCCCATCTCATGGTTTGTTGAGGGGCACCCACTGTGAGTTATGAAGAATTGACAGTTGGAACCACTATTAGTTTCAAGGAAGCACTATTAGTTTCAATTTCGTTCAACCACACATTACAAATAAGAAAATATGAGACTACTACTTGTTCTTTAATATCCCCCACTGTGCTACCTAAAAGTTCACCATATTAGTAGGGATGGCTATTGTTTAAGTAATTCTATAAGGTTTATTTATGGGGGGGGCATACTACCATCCTAAAAAGCATGGAACTCAAGAAAGAAATGGCTTAATGTAGATTGGATTATGCATCAATAGTTAATGAAAATACCCTATGGAAAAAAGTGTGGTTGGATTATACATCCATAATTAATGAAAATACCCTATGAAAAAAAGTGTGGTTGGATATTGTTGGTTAATTTCTCATACTGCTGTCATGTTATTGGTGAGAAAATAGTGCTTCCACGAGAAATTGGTTAAAACAGCAGATTTAAAATATACGGCCTACAAGATACAGGGCTATTGTAGCAAGTTTTGAGTAAGTAAGAGTTTGTCCCACAGAGAAATTGATCTAGAACCGACAATGGGTTATGTTAGTAGGCCTCTAGATCTGGCTACATATCTGACAATCCTAGAGAAAGGGAGTTGAGTGTTACAACTACACTAACCTATTACTAAAATAAGAGAAATAAAGTGCAGTCTTATCCTAAAGAAAGGGGTTATGAAGAAGGTGGTGATGGTGTGTGATAAAATAAATATAAAAATGATGGGAAGTAGGCAATTAAGCTAGAGTTAATTCAGCTATGTAACTCAGTCTTAGAGTTGTCGCTGTAGCAGTCCTTCAGATGGCTACAAGCACATCTGCAAGATATATCTAACTCAACCCTTATGGTTTGACCTAGTCTCTTAAGGCTATAACCAGTCCACTTAAATGGTCACAAGCTATCTAATAGAGAGGATCAAATTACCTGAATTAAATCAGAAAACCAATATGATCCAATGGAGTAGACTGATCTTAAGGCTATAACCTGTCCACTTAAATGGTCACAGATTATCCAATAGATGTCCTCCATTCAATGGGCCAAATCAGATCATGAAAATCATTACAGACACCATGTTTGCCAGGCTACAAGCTTAGGCATCCATGGGATCAAATAGTTCTTGAAAAACCAGTGCAAACCATAGTAGTTCAAAAGCTATTTGGGGACTTAAATGCAGTTGGTCATTACTATAAAAGGCTTACAATGACTCAGCTCACAAGTCTATAATCTCTATAGAGAAATCAGATCTAACATCTGATGCTGGTCAAGAAAAACAAAGGGGAGCTTGTTCCTACAATAACCTCTCACAAGGCTACAAGCTCAAGTGCAGAGAAGAAGAATCCTTCTAAGATCTGTGGCTTGGAATCACCCTAGGGCTATAATATGTCCACTTAAATGGTCATAGGCTATCCACAGAAGTTATCCACGCCACAGAGGACTGAGATGAAATATGTAAATTGCTGCTGCCACCATGGTCCTAGGGCTATAAGCTCAAGCTCTTACGGGTATTTCAAATTAGCTCAAATCCTACATGCATGGCATAGATTTAACAAGACTATGAGCAAATAGAAAAGTAGCAGATTGAATACACATTAAAATAGATATTCATTGATTAAACTAATACTTATAATGTGATGTCCTCAAGGCAGCAGCCTTGTGCATAACAACTCATCAACTACTCCCAATGTTCACAAGACCCATTACAAAACTGATAAAACTAAGTCTAATTGATTACAGAGAACTTAGCCAACAAGTGCTAGACTAAGGAAGAAGAAAAAATGAAAAAAGAGGTGATCAAACCCTAACCCTAATCTGCTCGAGCTCACAGCTGACTAAGGTTGAAGGAGAGATAATTTTCTAAGTTAAATTTATAGCTTATATACTCAGACCTTGATGCCTTGGCTAAGAGAAGAATAAACCCTAATTTTAGGATAGATGTGGCTTTGTTACAACCCTTGGATGCCTTGGGATGAGTGCCTCAAGATCAGGGCCTCGAGATGTGTGCCCTAGACTTGGGGAAATCTCTAAAAGGTCCCTGGATATGAAATGAGAAGTGGAGAGCCTGAGCTTCACGGGGCTGACTCTGGTTCACTAATTCAGTAGCACAGATAGCAGAGTGTTCGCGAGGTCAGATTTGGCTTGAAAGGTTCATCACTCGCACCGAAGGCCTTTAATTAATCGCGTAGCTGCTTTAGCTTTTAATGCACTCGCGAGGAAGAGTTTGCATTACTTTAGCTCTGCTCGCGTAGTAGAGCTTCAGGTACTTCATGTCGTGAGGGTCTCACGTGGAAGACTTTCAATCTCGCTCGGCTCCTTGTGAATTGGGTAGCACAACTCGCGCAGAAGTCTTTAGGCTTTTATGCGCGCGAGAGCTGTGCGAGGGGATTTCTGGAGCTCTCTCCCTTCTTGAACTATGCGAGAGCTGCGCGAGCTTTCTTGAATTCTTTAATGCAAATTAATCTCATGAGACTGCGCGCGCGACTATGTGAGGCTTGATCCTCGCAAGGGCATCACGAGTTAGATTTCTGAAGGTTGTAGTGCGCGAGAACTTCACGAAGATTGATTGTTGAGAGCATAAGAAGTGCGCGACTATTGCGCAAGGTAACACTCTGAGACCACTCCTTCACTGAACACGTGAGTACCGCATGAGTTCATTTATGCTGCATGTATCAGCTGCATGAGACTTTGCTGCATGCTTAAACAGCGCGAGGCACACTTGTGACTATGTGAGATAACACACTTTTGCTTCTCTGCTGCATGCAGCTGCTACTGTTGCACATTTCTCCACTCAGATTCATACTTCTCTCATCTGCTAGACTTCTTTGGTCCACCTTGACATGCAAACTAGCCACCATGGTGTGTACCACCATAGTGTTCCATCAGTCCTTGGCTCAATAGTCCTTGGCTCAGCAGTCCTCTCTGGCTTTTATTCTTTCTCTTTTGGGCACCAAAGGCATGCACTTTGTATTAAGCTACACAATTATTACTAACTACAAAACAAGCTAAATAAAGAGTTATTAGTCAGCTTCAAGGTGTAATAAAGGCTAGGTTAAGAGGTGAAAAGTGATACTTTTCAGTGAATAACACACCCCCAAACCTAATCTTTGTTAGTCCTCGAGCAAAGCAAAATTTAAACAACTACTCTAAGAATGTAAATGCCACTTTCATAGGGAGCACAGATACATTTAGCTTATGCATCAAGCCTTTTAAACCCTTTGGTGATCCCTAGTGGAGGAGTGAAGTCTCCTAAGGATTTTCAGTAAAGATACCCACAAACTTCTCAATGAAAACAGTTAACAAAAGTGCAACATCACCAAATTAATATTCAATAATCAGAGCATCAGTCCACCCTTGATTCTTTTCAAAATGTGAGGAATTTAAACAAATGAAATGCACAAACCATTTAGCATGAAAAACTCTCACATGTATGCACATCATTTCCAATCAGCTTACACAAAGAAAAACAACAAATGAATGTCAGTACTGAGCTCTTGTCAATTCAAAAATTAAGTTTAGACAATGCCCAATACATTCAATGTCAAACCCAATTCTTACCAGGGCAGTCTCTCACAAAGAACTTGGAGGGTTTTCATTTTCACACAAGCTCAAGAGTAGTTACAACCCCCAAATGGGTCTGCAAGCATGAGCATAGGCAAGGCTCTTAAATTCTGGCATCATTGACAGTTTCTCACCATAGATTGGATAACTTCTAACTCCACATAACAGCTCATTCAACTTAGGATCACAAGGTCTTATGACTGGGATGTAATGTGGCTTATGGGTGTAGGTTACAAAGAATGGAAGGTGAAGATAATGAAAAATTGAGAAATCAGCAGGTGAAGGAGGTGATTCATGACTTCACCTTCTTTTAATTTCAGCATATTTCATCTTCTTTGATATTTTTCAGACTTGAAGTGGCCAGCTTCTCCTCTTATTTTTACTTTTTCCAATGAAATTTCCTCTTGATTCCTCTCTATTCCTTTTCATTATATATATATATATATATATATATTTCTTTTCTTTTTATTTTTATTTTTTTGAAATGCCACCCTCTTCTCAGCTACTACATTGTTGTCCTCCTTTATATTTTTCTTCTCCATTCACCAAATGTTGACCCTAGCTTGTCCATCTTCAACTCCTTCTCCTTTATCTTCTGAATTCTCAAAGTGGAGGTAGGTTTAAATCAGGTCCACAGGTTTAGGTGCAAATACTCAGGTGTATTTTAAAGAGACCTAGAAATTAAGGCTCAAAAGGTGTATGCATAAGGGCAATTTAAAGGGTTTAGTATCTTTGAGCTCAAACTATCCAAAAGAAGGCCTTGATCCTTTCCTAAATGTCATGGGTACTGTCAGTTGTTTCAACTTGGATATGCCTAACTTCTAGTGAGGAAATAGACTCAACCAGTCCTTAGAGCAAAAAGAATTGCCTAAGACATTCCTCAAAGAGAAAAAAAAATATTTGTAGGCCCAAATCTCACTAGGTATGGTCTTCTATTGTATTCATAGGCATGATCTTACCTTTTTCTCTTTTTGATGGTTCACTAAGTGCTGACACAAATGAGTTTTCTTGGTGTTCACCTTATGAAAATATTAAACTTTAAAAGCTTTTAATGTCTAAAGGTCTACAAAAATTTTTAATTTTCTTATTTTCGAAGTTTCTTAGGTGAACTTGTCTCTATTTCTATCTTACTTCCTTGGTTCAGCTGTACTTAGGTTAACTACATCATTGGCAAACCTTGCCACACCCTCAAACCTATGAGGAACAATGTCCTCACTGTTTGAGAGTTAAGGGACATATACAGTAGGGTATATTGATAAAAATCAGACACAAAAGTAGGCAAGGAAAAGGAACAAACACAACTGACACAAACAAGTAAAATAAACAAGTAATCATGAGAAGCAAAGGAAACCAAAAAGAGTTCACACAACAGATACTAAAAAGAACTTTCATTTATAAACAGTAATACGTACGATGTGCATGAATTAACTACAAAAGATTCTACAAAAACATCCTACTTAATACATGTACACAGTTTTAATCATCTGAATTTTTTGCTGCATCAGCCTTGTCGTGGACACCTTTGCCCATTGCTTTCTTGAGAGCAGCAGTAGTGGACTGGGATCTCTTTGAAGTAGTCCTCCTTTGCTTGGTGCTGCTCCTCTTCTTAGGAGTTGGCTCTGGCTTTGAAGCAGGCTCCTTTATGTTGATGTCAGGCTTGATTTTTCTTGGCTCTTTGGGTTTTGGGGCAATTAGCAGGGGAGGGGCAGCAACAGTGAAGTGTTTGGCAGCTGCTTCTGCTAAATCTTTATCACCAATACCAGATAAGGTATGTTACAATGCTACAACAATTCTAGCATAATCATTGGCCCTCTCCTCCACTCTTCTAAGTGTCTCCTACAAGTTCTTGATCACATTCTCCATCCCCTCAACTCTATTTTTTTCTTCATTGTATTTGAGCAATATCTCCCTCCATCCATATTATATCCTTTTTCTCTCCATCTTATGAGTGAGTTCCAAAAATTTGATTTGATCTAGGAGGGGCTGCCTAACTGTGGTTCTGAGGTCAATCATGCCTCTAATCACATCTCTCTTGATGTAGGCATTTTCTTTTATTGCCCTTAGGAGGGTGGAGTATGGAGGCATGGGGTTGAAAGAGGCAGGTAGTATGGTGTGCTCAGCAATGGAAGAAGGGCCAGCCAGCACTTGGAGTTGTGTGGATGAAGATGAAGGAATGGATGATGGTATGGGTATGGTGAAAGTAGAGGGTATAGGCTGGGGGACTTCAGATTCAGGTACGGTGAGGTCTATTATTTCTGGGTCTGTTAGTGAGACTTTTGAGGAGGTAAGGATTAGGTTTTCAACATCTGTGGCAGCATTAGATGTTGCTATTGTAGGTGAGGCTGCAGGTTGGGGTTCAGGTTTAGGTTCAAGGTCAGTTTGGGTTGAGGCATTGGTAAATATTATTATAGGGGCTTCTGGAACAAGTTCAATGTGTGTAGCGGCAACAAGCGTTGTTGCTATGGTTAAGGGTTGGGGAGATGGGGGTGATGTAGGTATATGGATAGGTGGAGGGATAAATGGTTGTTGGGAAGGATGGGTTAAATTTGACAAGGAGGATTGGATGGCTTGTAAATTGGTTTGAATTGAGGCCTAGTTTTGGAGGGTGGAGTTCATGGCTTGAAGGTTGGCCTCAATGGATGTTTGTGATTGGGTGTTGGCTAGCACTTGGGTTTGAAGGGAAAGGAGGAGGTTAAGGATTTGAGGTAGGAGATGAGGTATGATAGGGGCTGAGGGTTGGGTGGTTAGAATTGGTTGAAATGGTGAAGTGGGTGCATGATGGAAGTTGGTTGGCTGTGGTGAAGTAGGGGGGATAAAGTGATGGGGCTGTGGTGAATCCGGGAGAGGGGTGAACTTATAGTTGATGTCCCTTATGATAGAGTCCATCATTGCTGAGTACCCCTGTGATGAGAAGGGTTCTTGGTCATGGGATGGGGGATAAGGAATGGATTGGCCCAAGGGTTCAGTTATAGTGTGTGTAGAGGTTCCAATGATCTGAGGTGAGGAAATAGGGGAGCTGTGTGGGATGTCAAGAATTTGAGGCTCAGGTTCAACATAGTGGAATGGAGATGGGAGTGATGGTGATGGTAGATCAGTGGTGGTTGGGGGCTCTTGAATTTGAATGGACTAAGGTAAGAGGGTAGGGGCTGGTAAGGTAATGGGCTGGGGAGGTTGAGTGAGGGCTTTGGTGGTCTGTGAGGTTTTCTTTTTGGTGTATGTGGCTTTAACAGGTGGGCTGGGTGTGGAAAATGGGTAGAATTGGTTCAGGGATGGTTGATGTAAATATGGGGGGGTTGTGAGGTTTGTGTGGGAGTGGGTAAGGTGGTGTTGGCTGGCACAATAGCTGGCATGGGAATGGAAGTGAGTATGGAGGTTATGGGTGATGAAGTAATAAGTGGTTGCTGAGGTAATGAGGTTGTTGTTGCAAAGGTAATGGGTGTATGGATGGTTGGTAAAATGGCTGGAAAGGGAATGGAGGTGGGGATAGCTGGCACACTTGAGGTGGTTGCCTGAGAGTCAGCAGCAGAGCTAGCTGCAACAGAGGCAGCAGCAGCTGCTTCTTGAATTGTTGGGGCTACCTGAGCTAGTAGCTCCTCTTTCTTCTTCTTCTTCTTCTTTTCAATCAAGGTACTACTGATTCCCCACTGCTTCCTGCCACACTTGCTGGGGGCCAAATTGAGAGTTTCCTCATTCATGTTGAAGTGGTAGCCTCCCCAGCCGCAGCAAGGGTTTCTGCTCTCTCTTCACCTTTTTATGTATATCCTTCATTCCTTCAAAGATGAGCTTTACAGCATCTATGTAGTGGTTACAATGGAAGGATTAGAGGGCATTAGCAATGGGGAACCTCCTCTCCTGTTGGTGCCCAGAGTAGTATACATTTTTTCTTAATACCCCATCCATAAACCTCAGGCCTGGGTGGAAGTCTCTCTTCCTAATGGACACCCCTGAGGCTGTGATCCCTCCAGTGAGCTCCTTGGTAATTTCTGAGATTGTGGCTTTCAAAGGAGGACCTAAGCCACACTTTGGTATGTATTTTGTTGGTATCCCAAGTATCTCAGCAATGGCTTCTTAGTTAAACAGCATCTCAAAGTCATCAATTAGTACAAGCAAGGTAGGGTTTCCATCATCCCCAATCTTCACCCAGATGTTTTAGTAAAATAACTGTACTAGTCTAGGGAAGACTAGCTACAGCGGGGGCCTAAGAAGGGGTAGCAGTGTGGCTTTGGGTAGGTATTCTATTAATGCAACTGTCTCAGGTAATTCCTCAAAGAATGCCTTATCAAAGGCAGTCTCTGTCTCAAGCTTAATTGCAGCCACAAACTCAGAGGGGATTCTGAGTGACTTATTATCTTCCTCCTCAGGGGTAATCTCAGGGACCTCAGGGGCCACATCTTTGCCCTTCTTTTATTTTTTCTTTAGTTTCTCAGGGCTTTTAGCAGGTGGGTGGGCTCTGGCCCTCTACTTAGGGGCAAATTTCCTTTTGGGGCAGGGGCATTAGAGGCTACAGGTTTGGCCTTCTTCACAGGGGCAACCCTTTTCTTAGTTAATTCCACTTGGGGTTCCACCGACGGTGTAGATACCTCAGAGGTCTCCACAGTGGAGGCCTCTACATTCCTCACAGATTTCCTAGTGGCCACAGGGTTGCCTGTAGGAGAATGGTTTAGCATGGTAGCCAAGGTATCAATAAATTTAGAACCCATGGCCATGGATACTCCAATTCTTGAAATTAGGGCTTTAAATTCAAAGTTGAGGTAGTTCACACTTCAATGGAGGTAATGCCTACAAATTCCTCTCTACTTAACACTAAAATAATATCCAATCAAAGCAACTAAGAGGGTGAGAAATCTTACCAAATGAAAGCTAGGGTTCCACTTCAAACATGGCACAGTGGATCAAATCACCCCAAATCGAGTGCAAAATAACCAGGAGGTGTTGTGGAACACAATGGTAGGAGATAAGTGGCTACATTGGAGTGGTTTTGGCAGTAGAGAAGAAAGATGAGAGAGAAAATCTCGGTGGTGTTCAATGGAAGATAGGGCAAAGAGAGAGAAATGAGAAAAGTGCATAAAATCGCAAGGTTTAAGAGTATGACCCCGTGCCTTGCGCGGTTCTCGCCAGGCACTCGCGGGGTAAAGTTCTTCTCGTGCAGTAGACATGAGATCTCGTGAGAAATGCTTTTTAAGGTGCTCAGGAATCTCGCGAGGTCAATCACGGAGCTAACTAGGATTTGAGCACGTGAGAGGACATTTGCATCTTTTCGCGCAGCTAAGCTTTCAAACTCGAGAGGAACATACAATTTGAGCATCGAGGGCCTCGCGAGGCAGTTAATAATGCAGGCTTTAGAATTTTTGCTCGTGAGGCACTCACGAGGAGCAAAACACATGACTTTCAATTTTCACGGAGCTTAATGTCGTGAAGAAGACGTAGCCTCGGGAGGATCCATCTTTGGCTTCCTTCAGGCAATTCACTCGCAAGGCTCTCGCGAGGCAACACGGGTCATTACAGAGCCTCGCAAGAAAGCCCAAAATTGATTCGCAAGTATGAAATTGAGGCCTTTGAGCCTCGCGATAAGGCAAAGCTCACTCTTTCTCAGTGCTGCACATTGGCCAGTGCATCCATATTGACATGCACTTAGCCATTGTGCATCAGCACCAACTTGATTCAAATTTAATCCATTTTATCATGATTATTGTAAGCCCATTCCCAACATATGCACAACAAAAATTCAGAATGCAAATGATTTTCAATTATAGAAAATTCATGAACATTTACATGACAGCAGGTCACCCACTTAATTAGCAACAAAATATGCATATCAATAGCAGGTCCATGCACATCAAATCCAGATGACAAAACATACATATCACATCAACCACAACACAACTCTAAACAAACATGCATATAAACACACAATCACAAACAATACATGACAAGTTGTGAAACAAAACAACACACAAATTCAATAAATATGGTACATAGTGTACAGAGCTATGGATCACTAATCAGTGGGTGGTTCATGGAGGTGGATGGTCTAAGGAGGCTCCATAGAATTTTCTACATAAATTTTTAGCCTTTGACCATTCACTTTCATGATCTTCACAGACATGGGATCCAAGATCTCCACAGCACTAGATGGGGAGGCATGGATGACAGTGTAAGCTCCATCCCTTATGGATTTTAACTTCCCTAGAAAGAATTTTAATTTGGAGTTGAAAAGCCAAACCTTGGTACCAGCATTGAAGTCCTTTCTCATTAGTTCTTATCAAAGAATGCTTTAGATTTCTCTTTGTAAATTCTGGCATTTGTATAGGCTTCTAGTCTCAACTCATCAAGTTCTGAAATTTGTAATTTTCTGTGAGAACTAGCAGCAGTTAGATTAAAATTTAGTGTTTTAATAGCCCAGTAGACTCTGTGCTCTAACTCCATTGGTAGGTGACAGGCCTTGCCATAGACCAGCCTAAAAGGAGACATACCAATAGGGGTCTTATAGGCAGTCCTATAAGCTCACAAAGTATCATTCAATTTCTGTGCTCAATCCTTCCTATCTGCCCTCACAGTCTTCTCCAAGATGTGGTTGATCTCCCTATTAGAAATTTCAACTTGCCCACTAGTCTATGGGTGGTAGGGAGTTGCAATATTGTGTGTAACAGAGTACTTTTTGAGTAGATTCTCAAAAGGCCTGTTATAGAAGTCATCCCCCATCACTAATGATAGCTCTGGGGGTGCCAAATCTGGATAAAATATTGTCCTTTAAAAATTGAAGGACAACTATGTAGTTATTTGTCCTTGTGGCAATGGCTTCCACCCATTTGGACACATAGTCCACTACCACAAGTATAAAATTGAAATCCATCAGAAGGAGGAAAGGGGCCCATAAAATTAATCCCTCATATGTCAAATAGTTCTACCACAAGGATGGGCTGCAATGGCATTGAATCTTTCTTGGAAATGCCAACCTTTGACATCTTTTACAGGCTTTACAATGTATGTGTGCATCTTTGAACAAAGAGGGCCAGTAAAATCCACATTGCAATACTTTTGCAGCTGTCTTTTACCACTAAAGTGACCTCAACATGCCTGCTCATGGCACATAGAAAGAATGTTGTGGAACTCACTTTCAGGCACACATCTCCTAACAATCTGATCTGTATAATGTTTGTAAAGGTAAGGTCCTCCTACCAAAACTGTTTGACCTGAAGAAAAATAGGTCTTTGTCCATCTTGGACCAGTGAGGGGGGATCCTACCAATAGCAAGAAAATTCACAATGTGTGCAAACCAGGGCACACTAGACTGCATAGAAAATAGCTGTTCATCAGGGAACATTTCATTGACAGGTGTTGATGCACATTCATCAAACACAATTCTAGAGAGGTGGTCAGCCACCACATTCTCAACTCCTTTCTTATCCTTGATCTCAAGATCAAACTCCTACAACATGAGGATCTATCTGACCAGCCTTGGTTTGGCATCCTTCTTAGCCAACAGGTATTTCAGGGCTGAGTGATCAGTAAAAACTACAATTTTAAACCCCAGCAAGTAGGGTTTAAACTTGTCTACAACAAACACCACAGCAAGCAGCTCCTTCTCAATAGTGGTATAATTGAGCTGAGCTTCTGCTAGTGTTCTGCTTGCATAATAAATCACTACAGGCAGCTTATCTTTTCTCCGTCCTAAGACAACACCTATAGCCATGTCTGATGTATCACACATCAGTTCAAAGGGGAGTGAGTAATCTGGGGCCTGGATTATAGGAGTAGTGGTAAGACACTTTTTTAATACCTCAAAGACCTCAAGGCACCCAGCAGACTTGGCACATCCTGACACAGCAGGTGGCACAATGGCTTGGCAACTTTGTTGAAGTCCTTAATAAACCTCTTGTAAAATCCAGCATGTCCTAAGAAGGATTTGATTTACTTGACAGTCCTGGGTGGGAGTAGGTGTGAGATTAGGTCCACTTTAGCCTTGTCAACCTCTATTTCTCTATGAGAGACCACATGGCCTAACACAATTCCTTGTGTAACCATAAAGTGGCTCTTTTTCCAGCTTAGGACTAAATTGGTCTCTTCACATCTTTGTAAAACCAGGTCAAGGTGACTCAAGCATTCGCTAAAGCTATCCCCATAAACTGAAAAATTATCCATCAAGATTTCTAGGAACTTATCAATCTTATCAGAGAAAATTGCATACATGCACCTCTGAAATGTGGTTGGGGCATTGCACAGTCCAAAAGGCATCCTCCTGTAAGCAAAGGTGCCAAAGGGACATGTGAAAGTAGTTTTTTCTTGATCTTGAGGATACACAGGGATTTGGTTATACCCTGAGTATCCATCAAGAAAGCAGTAAAATACCTTCTCAGCCAACTTATCTAGAATGTGGTCAATGAAAGGGAGAGGGAAGTAGTCTTTCCTAATCTTGGAGTTGAGTTTTCTGTAATCAATGCAAACTCTCCAGCCAATGGTCTCCTTGGCTGGCATCAACTTCCCAAAATCAGAAGTAATAACTGTTATGCCTGACTTTTTGGGTACCACCTGGATAGGTGACACCCACTCTGAATCTGAAATGGGGTAAATCACCCCTGCATCCAACAGTTTTACTATCTCTTTCAAGACCATCTCTTGCATGTGAGGATTAAGCTTCCTCTGCATCTCCCTAGAGGGTTTTGCACTCTCTTCTAGGTGAATTTTGTTCATACAAACTGAGTCATCAATGCCCCTTAGATCAGCAATTGTCCACCCCATTGCCTTTGTGTGCTTCTTGAGAACACTTAATAATTCCTCCTCCTGCTCACTAGTGAGAGAGGAAGAGATAATCACTGAAAGCTTTTTATTTTGCCTCAAGAAGGCATACTTTAATGTGTCTAGGAGTTGTTTCAGCTCCAGCTCAAGGAAACTTTCAATAGAAGGCAGCAAAGGTGCCTTGGTGGTTTGAGGAAGGGGCAGCAATGTAGGTTTCTAGCTGGAATGCTACACTAAGCCCACGGAAGACTCTCCTCTAGTGTTGTCTTCCGTCATGAGAGCTTGAGCCTCCTTCTCAACCATACTCCACATATTTTCCAAGTTTTCAGCAACATTATCCCAATCTAGCAGATTAGATATCTCTTCCTCTACTAAGCCATCTAGTACATCTATTACACAACAGTCCTCAATGTCCATCTGAGGCTGCCTAGCAACATTGTACATATATAATTGGGCCTTCAAGTTCCCAAAGGTCACCTCCATCACCCTTGACCTGCATTGAATATAAGCATTGGTAGTGGCCAAGAATGGCCTGCCAAGGATGATAGGAATTAGGGTTTTACTTTTGTAAGGGTCCATGTTCAAAACTAGGAAATCAGTAGGATAGTAGAACTTGTCCACCTCCACCAAAACATCCTCCACCACACCCACAGGTCTCCTCTCAAACCTATCAGTTAGCTGGAGCATAATTGATGTGGATTTTAGCTCCCCCAAACCTAGATCCTCATACACAGAATATGGGAGTAGGTTTACAATGGCCCCTAAGTCTAAGAGGGCTCTACCAATGGTGTGGTTTCCAATTATACAGGGGATAGTAAGTACCCCTGGGTCCTGTAATTTCTCAGGTGTGGCTATAGACAGAACTAATTCCACATGTTCAACAATAAAAACCTTTTTGGATAGCTGTGCCCTTGCTTTTCTTTTCTGTGCGTAGAGTGTTGGCGGATTTCTGAGTGTGTGCTTACTTTATTGGTTGGTGGTGAAAGTCATTTGAAAATCAAAGAAAGAGTAAAACAAGAGATGGAATCAGCACAACTAAGAAATCCTAGACCTGCAAGATACAGGGTCCATTGTAGCAAGTTTTGATAAGTAAGAGTTTGTCCCACAGGGAAAGGTGATCTACAGCTCCAAAGGAGCCATCTCTAGTAGTCCCTCCAGATCTGACTACAGATCTGGCAGTCCTACAAGGATGGGAGTTTAAGGTCACTTATTCTAAGTATTCTAATGTCTAAACTACAGAAAGGGTTGAGAGGATGGATGGAGTGTAGAAAATAAATATAAAAGGGTGAGAAGTATGTTATTGAACCCAGATCAGAGGAGTTTTGTAACTCAGATTCAGATCTGATGCTATAGAAATCCTGTCCAGTGGCTACATTATCACCACTGAGGAGAAAGGATCCAACCCATCACTCTGCCATGATTCCAACCTTAAGGCTATAACCTGTCCACTCAAATGGTCACAGATTATCCCATAGGGGAACCACTATCCAGGGATGGGTCAAAACATAACCAGTAAATCATTGCAGGCACTATTTCATCCAGGCTACTAGCTCAAGAATCCATAGGGAACCTCAACCTCTAAAGCTCTATATGTGGGGCTAAGGCTGTATAGGACCATGATAGCCCAGACACATAGAACCAGTAAGAGATTGAGTACAACCTTCGATCTAGCTGTCCATTGCTTGAGTGAGGCTACAATGGTCCAGTCACCAGCCTATAATCTCTATAATCAGATCAGATCCAACATCTGATGGCGGATCTATACAAATATAGGGGAGTCTGCCTCTGTACAATCTCCCACCAGGCTTCTACAAGCTCAAGTATAAAGAAGAAGGATCCATCTTGGATCGATGGATTAGAATCACCCTAAGGCTATAATCTGTCCACTTAAATGGTTACAGACTATCCCAGAGGTTATCCTCCTCACGGAGCCCAAGACAAAACAAGAATATCGCTGCTACCACCATGGCCACAAGGCTACCAGCTCAAGCTCCCATGGGGATTTTAGATCTAGTGGGTCCTGTGGTGGGGCTAAGGCTGTATAGGACCATGATAGCCCAGACACACAGGTCACTTGGATCTGAGTGGCCCTTAGAATCAGTCCTCCATTGCTTTGAAACATAGCCAAAGCAATGGGGGATCACAAGGTAGCATCCTTGCAGAAAGCATCTCACATTCAATCACAAATCCCACAAAGTACAGATCCTATTACAGAACTTCCATTAATCTAGTTCAAAATACACACAAAGACATAGCCAGCAAGTGCTGGACTATGGAGAGAAGGAAAAAGAAAAAGAAAATAAAAAGAAAAACTCAACGTGACTGGCAGTGATGTTGGCATATGACGCCGCTTCTACCCACTTGGTGAAGTATTCAATGGCGACGAGGATGAATCGATGTCCGTTTGATGCTTTCAGATTAATCATTCCTACAACGTCAAGGCCACAGGTAGCAAATGGCCAAGGAGTGGTCATGCAGTGAAGATCAATGGCAGGAGCATGTATAAGACTGGAGTGTTCTTGACACTTGTAGCATTTTTGAACATGTTTGTAGCAATCTGATTCCATAGTGGTCTAAAAGTATCCTTGCCGCAGAATTTTCTTGGCGAGCATGTGACCGCTGACGTGGGCTCCGCATACTCCCTCATGGATTTCTTTCATAATGTTGACCGCTTCACTTTCAGTAAGGCACCTGAGTAAGATGTTATTGTATGATCGCTTATAGAGGCATTCCCCGCAAATGACGTAACCTGCTGCTAAACGTTGAATGGTTCGTCGGTCTGTCTTGGATGTACCCTCTGGGAAAGTTAGGGTCTCGAGGAAATTCTTGATATTTGAGAACCAAGGTGGCTCATCATCAAGCTTTGTAGGTTCCTCAATCTGGAGGCAGAAGGCCGGCTCATTCCTCTGCTCGATCACGATCGGCTTCATCTCAACACCATAGGAGATTTCAATCATTGACGCCAAAGTTGCTAATGCGTCGGCAAAGCGATTGCTTATCCGGGGGACATATGAGAAAGTCACATCTTGGAAGCAAGCTATCAGATCCTCGAGGTGTTCATGATAGGGGGATCAATTTCTCGTATTTCGTCTTCCAGTCACCATTCGTCTGACATATGATTAACTGTGAATCGCTAAATACTCGAAGGTGAGTTATATTTAGATCGAGAGCCGCCTGCAGACCGGTGGCGCAGGCTTCATACTCAGCCATGTTGTCCTTGGCCCTCGACATTTGCTACCCCGTCAAAGTGCATTACCCATGATTCTTCTGCTTCTTCAGTATTCTTCCGTCATGAACAGGATGTCTTCATCTGGGAACTCGGTCCTTAACGGCTCATAGTCAGGTAAAGGATTATCAGTAAGATGATCAGCAAGCGCCTGTCCCTTGATCGACTTCTGAGTGACGTATGTGATGTCGAATTCAGACAATAAAAGTTACCATCGTGCAGTCTGCCCAGTGAGAGCCAGCTTCTCGAATAGGTACTTCAATGGGTCCATTCGAGCCAAAAGCAGAACTACCTGGGATAGTAAGTAGTGGCGGAGCCTTTGAGTAGCCCATATAAGAGCCAGGCATGCTCTCTCCAAATGAGAGTAGCGCGTCTCGTAATCAGTAAACTTCTTTCTCAGATAGTAAATGGCCTGCTCTCTTCTTCCCGTTTCATCATGTGGCCCCAAGACACATCCCATTGAAACTTCTGTCATGGAGAGATACATCAAGAGTGGTCTCCCTGGCTCAGGTGGTACCAAAATAGGTGGATTAAGGAGATAGCTTTTGATTTTTTCAAACGATGCCTGACAATCGTCGTTCCATTCAACAGGTGAATTCTTCCTTAGTAACTTGAAGATCGGCGTGCAGATAGGAGTTAGCTGTGCAATGAACCGACTGATATACTATTTTCTGCCTAGAAACCCTCTAACCTCTTTCTCGGTTGACGGTGGTGGCATTTCAGTGATGGCTTTAACTTTGATTGGATCGACCTCGATCCCCCTCCTGCTGACGATGAATCCCAATAGTTTCCCGGACATAGCACCGAATGCACATTTTTGTGGATTCAGAAGTAGTCTATATTTCCTCAGCCTTTCAAACAGCTTCTGAAGATTTACCAGATGGTCGCTTTGCTCCGGTGACTTGGCTATCATGTCGTCGACATACACTGCAATCTCTCGGTGCATCATGTCATGAAATAGTGCAGTCATAGCTCTCTGGTACGTTGCACCGGCATTCTTAAGCTCGAATGACATGACTCGATAGCAAAAGGTTCCCCAGGGGGTAATGAACGTTGTCTTCTCGCGATCAACCTCTGCCATTTTGATCTGATTGTATCCTGAGAATCCAAAAGAAAGCATCCCGTGCTTAGCCGTGTTGACGATCAAGATGTCGATGTGTGGAAGTGGGAAATCATCCTTTGGGCTCGCTCTGTTCAAATTGCAAAAATCGATACACATGCGAACCTTTCCATCCTTCTTTGGCACAGGTACAATATTGGCTAGCCATTGCGGGTATTTGGATACCATGAGAAACCACGCGTCATACTACTTGATGACCTCGTCTTTTACTTTTAGCATCCATTCGGGTAAGAGACGTCTCAGCTTCTGCTTGACTGGCTTCATATCAGGGTAGAGAGGCAACTCATGCTCGACCAAATCAGTATCCAGACCAGGCATGTCCTCGTACGACCAGGCAAAAACATCTTGGTATGACCGAAGGAAGTCGATCATTCTTTTTCTTTCCTCAGGAGATAGTGGCGTTCCGATTTTGGTTATCCTGGGAACCTCCTTAGTTCCTAGATTGACATTTTCGGTCACTTCGATAATGGGGGTAGGGCCATGCTCAAAGTCGGCAAACCGGTCAAGGAGCTCATCGAGGAGCTCCTCGAAGGGGACATCTTCGTCCAGACTTGTGATCCCTACCTCTTCTTGTATTTCTACAGGGAAGGGGTTGATTTCACGTGGGACAGGCATTTTGATTAAGGCATCCAATTGTGGGTCATTTTTTGGAATTTTAAATGACAATATTTTTAGACTTTGGATTTTTTCGATGTTTTTGGGGTTTTATGTTTTTTGCATGTTTTTGAGATTTTGTCTTTTTTGCATGTTTTTGAGATTTTGTATTTTTTTCATGTTTTTGAGATTTTTGTTTTCTTCGGAGATGGACCCTTGGCAAGGCGGGTTTGTGTATATACAAGGTATTGTCTGCCAAGGGCTTATCTCACTTTTTATAGGTTGTTTTTTTTTTGTAAACAGGCGCCAAACTTTAGGTCACTTCCTGCTTTCAGAGTTTGGGGTAAAGATGCCCAGTTGCGTACCTGAGGGGCCGCTTCTTTACTTGTTGAGATGGAGGGTGCTGACTGATATGGCTCATTGGAGTCAGCCCCCATCATATTGATCCCCATTTCTTCTGAGATCATGTCCTCAAATGATAACTTAGTTTTATGGTGATTCACCACAGGGGAGGCTTGTTCAGGTACCGACCGTCGTTCCTCGAAAAGGGATAACACGGCAAAATCTATCTCCAAGCTAGGAAGGGAGATCTGGGGATTGGTGGGATGGATTGGGGCTGTGGGTTTGTGTGGGGTCAAATGAGTTGCTCCATTTTGATCGATCTTTACGACCCCTGCAATGACAAAGGAATCCCTTATGTGCGGCCTAGGGCGAGGTTTCTCCTCTATGTTGATTCCTCGACTCTTGCAGTCGCGACGACCCTGGCTTTCTCTTTGGCCTCTCGGACCTCTTCTTCTGTGGGCTTGTATCCTAGCCTGAATCTTACTTTCTGTCCCTTAGCCACAACTGGCTCTCTTCTGCCTTGTAATTTGGGTCCTAGACCCCTTCCTTTCTGATAGCCCCACTTTTGGAGCATTGCCACCGCTGCTGCCATACCGTCTCCTGTTTTAGACATGATGCCCTCAATGGGTTCTAGGAGTATGGCCGACACTTCATATTCAAAATTGTGAAGGTCAACATCCTCAGCAGTGTGCGGTATATCCAATATGCTAGGTTTCTCCACACTGTTAGTGGCCTTTTCTTTCTCACTGTGCCTTTCTCCAATGATCGTGATAATCTTATGCCCAGATGCAAATTTGAATTTCTGGTGCAATGTGGAAAGTATGGCTCCGACTTCATGTAGCCACAGGTGCCCCAATAATAGATTAAATGAGGATTTGATATCCATGACTTGAAACAAGATGGAAAAGGTCATTGGCCCTATCAACAGCTCAAGATCAACTTCTCCCATTATTTCTCTCCTGGTATTGTCAAACCCTCTAGCACTGGTTCTGGTGGGCCTTAACATGCACGGATCAACCCCAATCTTGGTGGCGGTTCTCAATGGGCATATATTCAAAGCAGACCCGTTATCAATTAGTACCAAGGGGATAATCATATTTTCGGACTCCATGGTTATATTTAAAGATTTTGAGTGACTACCTCCTTCCTCAGGTAAATCGGCATCAAAAAATGAAATGGCATTTGGAGCCATCACTTGACCAATTATCTGTCCGACTTCATCTAGGCTTACTTGGAGTGATACATGCGTATTTTTTAACGCCCCTATTAATGCTTGAAAATGGAGTAGGGACGTCATTAACAAATCCCATACAGTGATATGGGTAGGCATTCTTCTCAGCTGAGTCTCCAGTATATGTTCTCGACTCATCTTCTCGAAGGGGTTCACCGTGCTATCTTTCTTTCCTTCGGGTTAGGCCTGTGCTGCTGCTGGTATTTCTGGCTACTTTGACATCCTCCCTGATCTGGTAACAAAATCTACTGCCCCTTCTCTGTTGCTGCTTCCGGCATTGATATCTGTATGTTCGTAGCTTAGCGAGACCTGATGAGGATCATATGTGGGTCCTGAGCGCTGGAAGGGTATGGCTGCCGGTTCTTGAGGTACTTGTACTTTCGTCTCAAGAGGTGTGGGCAATACTTGATTCACCTCGGCGGCAGCGGGTTGGGTGGAAGGATTGGGCCAAATGGGGGTGGTGAAGCTTGAGGGTGGTGGCATTGGAGGGAAGGAGGTAAAAGTAAGCCATTGGTAGCTAGTGGGTGCTGGCGATAAATGGGGAGTCTGATGGGCCGTTAGGTAATTGACCGGGGTGGTGGAATTTTCCAGTGGTTGAACTGGGGGTGATGGAGTGGGCGCAGGCCATTGATAAATGATGGGTGCGAGTGTTGGATTGGGGGCCTGGTGGCTTAAAGGGTAATTGATGGGGGTTGTGGTATACGGTGGTAGTTGAAATGGGGCGGGCGTAGGCCATTGATAACTGATGGGTGCGGGTGTAGGATTAGGGGCCTGTTGGCTCATCGGGTAATTGATGGGGGTTGTGGTGTATGGTTGGTATGTATTGATATTCACATAATTGACGGGTGTGGGTAGTGGAAAGTATGCCCTGAGATTCAAGGGTTCAATTTGTGGAGTCGGGTTAGGGAAATAATCTGACAAATTTAGAGGTTCAACTACCCCTATATTCCTCTCTTCAACGTTTCTTAACAACGATGCTACATAACTCTCCCGATCACTGATATAATCGGATGGATCAAATTTGAATTCCTCCTCATCTTCTATCATTCCGATGGTGGGTCTGGGACCTGCTCCTCCGGTAGGATGTGGGGGAATGATTTTCTTGGCATCGATCAAGTCCTGGATGGCGTGCTTTAATGGGAAGCAGTGATCAGTAGGGTGACCCGGACCCTGATGAAAATTGCAGTGGGTATTTGGGTCATAGTTCTTTGGAATTGGGTGAGGAGGAGGTTGCGGTTGGCGGATAGCCACTAATCCCTTTTCTACTAATAGGGGCAAAAGTACACTCAAAGATTGCCCCAGAGGTGTAAAGACTTCAGTAGCTGCTCTCCTCCTGCTCCGGTCATTTGTATTCCTTGCCCATTCCCCATTCTTTGCATTTGCTCAGGCCTAACAGGTGCTGGTGGGGCCGCCTAAAATTGAAACAGAGCAGTATTATTATTGGGCCTGGTGTTGGCTATGTTCTGGACATCGCCCCCTATTCTCTTCTCGTTCCTCTGCTCAAAAAATCTTCTGACCCCGCTAGGTCCCCTAAAGTATTCTTACTCAAACGCCCTTCCCTAATGGCATCCTCGCATTGGTTGGAATTCCTCACTAAATCAACAAAACTAGACTGCTGTTGGTATACAAGAAAATCAGAGATCACTGGCAGAGTGTTCTTCGAAATCATTTTTATCTGCTCATCATCCGGTATTCTATTTCTGACTTGAGCTGCCAGTGCTCTCCATCACCTTAAGTAGTCACTGAGGTCTCATTTGGATTTTGCTTTAAACGAGCCAAATCAGACTTGCGCGGTTCAATATCAGTATTATAGACATACTGTTCTTGGAATAAATGTGCTAAATCTTTTCATGTCTTCATCATGGATGGTTCAAGAGATGTGAACCACCTCAGGGCCGGTTCGGTCAAACTTTTCTAAAAAACTTCTATTAGTAGTCTTTCGTCCCCCCCCCCGTATTGGCACATGTCTCCACAATAGGACTTGAGGTGTGTGATCGGGTTGCCTGTGTCATTGTACTTGTCGAATACTAGCATTTTAAATTTGGGGGGCAAGGGGACCTCAGCGAACAAGCATTGGTCTGTGAAGTCCGTGGCGTGGATTTCAGTACCACCTATATTCATCAGCTGCTTTTGTATTTTGTCTAGCTATTCTTTCAGCTGCTCTGACTCTTTCAATATAGGGGCCGCTTTCTCGGCTGTCAGTCAGACTTCACTCTGGGCTACCAGGAGGTGGGCAATTACTGGTGGAGGGTTGGGGCTGGTCAATGCCTCAGCATAGGCCCCGCTGTTCCTAATCTCGTCCTCTTCATACTGCTGGTCGGCGTACTGTGCAGTGAAGGGGGAATTCTCCTGTTGTTGCTGCATGGGTTGGACTGGAATAACATGAGTGGGGGCTGGGTGAGCCCATTGGGGGTGAGGAAAGGTTTGTTGGGTGAAGGGCATTTGGCTTTGAGGTGGGGTCGGATAGGGCCATTGGGTGTGAGGGAAGGTTTGAGGATGGCCTTGGGGTGTGAGGCCATGGGGAAATTGGGTTTGAGGTATGACATGGGCTTGACCTAGATGTGAAGGTTGGGTTAAATGTTGGAGGTATTGTGGATGGTATGAGTGTGGGGTGTGGGTTTGGGCCATGAACCCTTGATTATTTTGGGCCATAGGCCAATGATGGGTTTGGGCCATGGGCCCTTGGTAGGTTTGGGCCATGGACCCTGGATAGGTTTGGGCCATGGCCCTTGGTGAGTCTGGCCCAATGGGCCTTGATGGGTTTGGCCATAGGCCCTTGATGGGTGTTAAGTAGTGAAAAATACCATTTTTCACCCCTAAACATGAGCTTTGAAAGACCCTTGAGAAGACTAAATAAGTGCTTTAGTGTGCATTTTACAGCTAACCAATTAGACAGGTCCAAGTCCGAAAAGCATCCTAAAATGATCAAAAAGCTGACAACTCATGTCAAGCTCAAAGAGGGAGTGAAGAAATAGCCCCAGCAATGGCTAAAAAGGTCCTAAAAGAGCAAGAAAAGACCTGAAGAAGAAGAAGGATCCATTCGCAAAGAAGAAATCAAGTTAAAAGTTCAAATCGCAAAGTAAAAAGTACTTTTCGAAAAGGTCAAAGTTCTGCTCAATTGATTCTCGAGTGTAATGAACTACTCGAAAAGAACCATGTTACATTGAATAGTTGAAATTTCCTTTCGAATAGAAGATGGGAGAAGTCCTTGCGAAAAAGACTTTCAAGCCAAATTGCTTTGCGAAAAGAACTTCGGAGCCAAAACACTTTGAAAAAGGCACTTAAACTCTGAAAGGACATTCTGGGAATTACTTGTTTAAAGGGCATTTCAAGAATCTCAAGACGCCCTAATGCATTTAACAGCCCAGGGACATTTCGGAAGATTCCAATCAAGATCCAAAAGCATATTCCAACCCATGTGAGCGCTCAAAGATGAAATCACTTGGCGGGAACTTCTAGAAGCTCAAACAGATTTTTGAATTCCATAACAGAATAGATGCTTCTAGCGCCTGATTGGTGAACGGATCGAGCATTTTCATTGGCGTAACAGATCCGGATCCCCGTGCTCAATCGCCATTGGGCAATCCAGATCCAACACTTCGATTGGTCAATTCACTGCAGGATCAAGGAAAGCTATAAATAGAGAAGACATTTGCCCAATTGTGGCATCCAGTTTTGAGTTTTCATCTCTATTTCCCTACCTTCGTCAGGATAGCCTATCGTACCTCTGTAATAGCTTCTTTTGTTTTACTTTTGAGAGTTGTTGAGAGTGATTTGTAACTCCAAGGAGATCGGATTCAAGACGCAAGTCAGGGCTTTCTAAAGCCGTGCTTTGTAATTGTAATTTTGGATTTTAAAAGGTTGTAATTTGTGTCTTCTCCATTGGAGTCATGTAGGGTTACGAATGTTCACCTTAGTGCATTAGACTTCTTTAGATTCACTCACCCGCATCCAACTTCCCTTAATTCATTGTCCCTGTGCGAATTAGCGTTGGTAACCTAATTCTAGCAGCACTTACAGTGATGTTCATGTTCTGAACTAAAGAACAGGCCACAACTATTGGATGATCTGTGACCATTGGACAGATCATAGCCATAAGTCTAAACCTATTCCTTAATTCGGATTTATTTCTCTTACATCTGTGCTGGTAGCCAGATGAAGATTGAATCTGCTCTATTGGAATACAGATTCTCCATTAAAATTCAAAGGCTAAAATACATGAAGCTATTATTTCTGCATTTGATTTATTTTAAACAATGGGTCTGGCCCAATGGGCCTTGGTGGGTTTGGCCCAATGGACCTTGTTGGGTTTGGCCCAATGGACCTTGTTGGGTCTGGTCTGGGCCATGGGCCTTTGATGGGTCTGGCCCGTGGTCCTTGATGGGTCTAGCCTGATGGGCCTTGTTGGGTCTGAGCCATTGGACCTTAATGGGTCTGGCCTAATGGGCCTTATTGGGTTTGGGTCATGGGCCCTTGATGGGTCTGGCCTGATGGGCCTTGTTGGGTTTGGGCCATGGGCCCCTGATGGGTTTGGAATTGATGGGTTTGGCTCAATGGGCCCTGGGGGATATGGGTAATGGGGTTTTGGGCCAATGGGCCTTGGGGATGATGGGTAGTGGGGTATTGGGCCATGGGGCCCTGGAGATCATGGATGGTGGGGTATTGGGCCATGCAGCCCAGAGATGTGTGGGAAAAGGGGGTTTGGGCAAATGGGCCTTGGGGTGTATGGATGGTGTGGATTATGGGAGGTTGATGGGGGTCATGGGGGAGTGAAGGATGGAGGTTTGCTAAGGTATGGGATGGATTCATGGATGTGGAGTATGGAGGAGAGATATTTTGGGAAGCCCTCCATGAGGAGTATGCTTGGAACATCTCCTCCATCATGGCCATGGAAGGGGGGTCGGATGTGGACGGTAGATTTAATGGATGATTGGGTATGGATGGGGTGGAGGTGGTGGAAAAATTGGGCATGGCCCCAGTATAATTGGGCATGGCCACGGTAGGTGGGGTATATGGGGTGGATGAGGGGATGTATTGGGTATGTTTTGGGATGATGGGGGGCATGATGAGGATGGATGAGGAAAATTGGGTATGGCCCTAGTAAAAATGGGCATGACCTGGGTAGATGGGGGGATTTGTGGGAGATTGGATAGGGCGGAAGTGGTGTATGTGAACGTGGGTGGATCGGGTCTATATGGTGAAGATGGGAAATGGGGCATGGACGTGGGTTGAGAAAACGGGTTAGGGTTTTGCATGGGCATGGTTTGGGCAAAAGATGGGGAATGGGGGTTTGGACTTTGGATGTTTTGGGGGGTAGTGGTTGGGAATATGGGGGCACCGAATGGGCCAGTGACGGTAAAGGGGGGTTGGGTGAGGGGGGACGGTGGAAAAGACTTCTCCCGAATGGGAGTGGGTCAGAGAATGTGGCGGGGATGAGTCGGGATCGGCATAAGCCGGGTCCAGTACCCACGACATTCTTTGGGAACGGGTCGGGTAAGGATGCCTTGGATAAGGCCCAAAAATCCTCCTTCTTCCCCTATGGGACAACGGAGGGCAAGATGATGTCGTTGTGTCGGCACCACAAACTATATATTTTTTTGGCTTTTGATTATATATATATATATTTTTTTTATTTTATTTTTTTTTTTTGAATTTTATGAAAACTTTTTGAAAAACAAAGGTTCCGAGGCCTTGGAATTCCTGTTTTGGGTGGCTCTCGTACCTTGATTCAAGACCCGCGGCGACGGTTCCGATGCTCTTTGGAAGAATCGAAGATGAACCTTCGATCTATTGAAGGCATGGAAATAGAGGCAAACGACCCGATCCCCCGAAATGAGCCAAAAAGAAGTTGCCTTCTCTTAACCGGTGGGGAAGTATTGGGTGTCGGAGATGGCGGGGCCTAAACAAGGCACTATGCACACTGATCGGGGTACTAGGGAGGTGGAAAGGGCCAAGGATTTGGGCTGGGTGCTGCTAAACAGACCTAGCGCAACTAATACTTGCGCCCAGGTTGCAGAGGAGGAATTTTACACTGGCGCAACTATTAGGTGCGCCAAGGTAAAATTTTGGAGTTTAAAGTTGGCGCAAATATTAGTTGCACCAGTTATAAATTCCAGCTTTTTGTGCTGGCGCAACTAATACATGTGCCAGGCAAAAACTGCCTCTCAAGAACAGAAAACAACAGCCACTGATGCCCGAAATGAGTCTCTTTTTTAGTTTTTTATGGAAGCTAGGCTTCCGGGAACTGAGCTATTTTTTGGTGATCGATTCTCTCCTCACCGCACCTAAAGGATTGAGTCCGGTATAACTCGCTAACGCGCTCCCCAAGGGTTTTAAGCTTCGGAATGGGAATCCACCCGATATACCTCCAGCGGAAGCGCTTTCTCAGATACTAGGTGGGTTGGGACTTTTCTGGATCATCACCACTAGGGGTTGCCGCCATACTAAGACCCGGGTATTTGTATGTGTGCCTAACCCAACCCCTTTGAAAAATCTACCCCGCAGAACAGATTAATTAAGCTCCCTAACTTGGTTCAATTTTAATTTTTTTCAAAGCTTTTCTCTTTTTTTTGAAAGTTTTCTTTAGTTCAAAGACCGGGGGTGATTATCCCGTGTCGCCACTATGGGCCGGCTTCCACTGTTAGGATATGAATGTAAAAAAAATGACGAGGCCAGTCAAGCGACTAGGCGGGAAATATAAAGTGCTGAAATTTAGAGCCGAATTGTAAAGGGAAGTAAGAAAGGTGCCAGTCAAGTGACTAGGCGAAAATTGCTAAAATTTAAAGCCGAATCGTAGGGGTGAGTAAGAAAGGTGCCAGTCAAGTGACTAGGCGAAGATTGCTGAAATTTAGAGCGGAAACGTAGGGGTGAGTAAAAAAAAGGTGCCAGTCAAGTGACTAGGCAAAAATTGCTGAAATTTAGAGCGAAAATGTAAGGGTGAGTAAAATGACGTAATCGGAGGGGTGAGTACAAAAAACAGCAAAAATAAAATAAAATATAGCAATAAAATATTAGAAAAATAAAAAAAAAGGCCTAGTTCAAGGGGAAGCTCTACTAGCTAATCCCCAGCAGAGTCACCATCTGTGCAACCGTGGGAATCAGGACGATCCCGTTGCGACGATGCGCTCTCTAACGAAAAAAAATATAAAGTCGCCACCCAGAGCTTTCGGTGTCCCGGGATACCTAGTTCATTTTTATGGGCACCGAAGTGCTAAAAATATGACTCTGAATCCGGTCCACACCAAAGGCTCTTGGGTAGGGGCTTCGGTTATCAATCGGGAAGGTGTTAGGCACCCAATCAACCTGCTTAATGCACTCTCTACTAATGGCCAAAAATAAAATAAAGTAGAAGAAAGGGGAGAGCCGAAGCCCTCGAGCCCTTGTAGCACCTAAGGAGAGCCTTGCGTGGCTTGCTTTAATGAGCTCTTGAAGACTTTGTATGTTGGGAAGTGGGGTTCTAACTCTTGCGGCTTGAAGCTAAGAGGTAGGGAAGGGAGGCTAGGGGATCACATACACCTAACCTAAGGGTTTTCTATGAAATGCTAAGGTCTAAAGGGGTTTTGTGAATTCTGGAATTTGTATGGGGGGTGTGCACCAAAGGGAGATAGATCTTCTCACTTTAAGCTCTTTCTCTCTTAGGTAAAAATTCTCAACCCTTAAACCAAGGGGTGGGGGGCTCTATTTATAGGAAAAGGGTGGGTTAGGAGGCCACTTAGATGCTAATTGAGGTTAGCAATTAGGTGATCTCAAATCTAAGGTTTCCTAGGATTTTGAGAGCTTGGAAAAGTGTGAAGGTGGTTCTAATGGTGGATGATGGGGTGAGGCTTTAGGCCACTTGGAGGGTTGCAAATGGTAAGAAATGAGTGCAACAGAACTAGCAAAACACACCCCAAAGGTTAAGGTGGTCAACAAGTCAAACACTAATCACGATTTTCGAGGCAAATTCTAACAATTACTATTCATATGCGGTGCGCAACTAATAGTTGCACCAGACAAATGTATAGTAAAACAGTAATGAACAGTAGCCTAGAAGTTGGCCTCGTGAGGGGTGGGGGGACCCATTTATACCTGGCGCAACTATTAGTTGTGCCAGGCAAATCCAGGGAGAAAATGGCCTGGCGTAACTATTAGTTGCGCCAGGCAAAAATCCCTCCAAAAAAGTCTGATTTTCAAATAGTCATAACTTTTGATATACAATTCCGATTGAGGTGATTCTTGGCTCGTTGGAAAGCTGGAGAAGTCCTCTTTCTAATGGTATATGATTTGATATTAGTAAAAAACTTCAGCTAGTATTGGTACACCATTCTTTATCCATTACCTGAAAAGGTTAGGTTTAGGGTTTGGAATGGGTTCTAAGGGTCGGGACTGGTTTCTAAAGGTTTGGGATAGGTTCCTAAGGGAGGGATCTAGAGTGATTCCTAAGGGTTTAGGGTGATTCCTAAAGGTTCCATATATGCCATCAAAAGCTCGAAAATATGCCTCTCTCAAAATGTGCTTCGATTGGGCCTTGGACCAAATTTGGGTGTCTACAGAAACCCATACAATTACAGTTAAGAAAATAAGCGACATTCAAAAGAGTCGTCAACGAGTCTTTATTTAGTCGTTGACGACTCTAAATAGAGTTGGTATCGACTATATAAGTAATAGTCATCGATTTTGTATACAATCGATGACGACTCTAGAGGAAATCGATATCGATTCGTTATAGAGTCGATAACGATTGTATAATAAAAAAATGTATGCTGGTTTTACATGCAAAATCCACATTCCATGTAACATTTTGTCGTAAAATGAATGTTCCTTTCGCCGTAAAATCAACTCGTAAAAACACCTTTTAATGTCGAGAAAGAACAAGTCGTATAATATTTTTAATTTGTGGATGCTTCAAATGTTCAACTTGGGCACTAATTAGGGACGGAGGCAGAGGGGGCTGACAGGATATCACGACCCGAAATTCTACCCCATCCCGAAGGCCTAGAATTCCGAGTTATGACCCGCACATATGCCGGATATGCTAAGCGGACATACACCTAATCAGAGTTCTCGTGCAATAATGATTTCACGAAATCTGTGAAATCCAACAAATAGGGTGGAATATAAATGCAATCATAAATACAGAATAAGTCTGATAAAATGCGATAGAATGCTATCAATCCATAACTAACAGGTAAGTCAAATCGGAGACAAATCCGGTAAAAAAGAAAGCATAGAGTCAATGATAATAATATAAGGTAAAATCCAATACCGAGTCTACTAAATCAATATCCGGCGCTCGGATCAAAATCAACACTGTAGTCCTCCTGATAATTAGCAACATCATCCTCCAAAGGCCCCTGGTACTCAACGCCCGCGGGATCAATGAAATCAGCGTCGGCGAGATCTAGATGGCCGGCGTCTACTCCACCAGCGTAATCACCTGCAAGTGTTAGATTATCGTGGGATGAGTTTACTCAGTCACGTAAACTCAGTGGGATACACCACCAATCCACCCCATACTACTCAGGTGCATTGTGGGTGTATCTTGTGAGTGATAAACATAATATCTCAAACAGATAGTAAAAGAATGACAAAATCACATGTATATCGTAAAACTCATATCATAAATGCAAGACTATGATCTAGACACTCATGTCCTAACGTACATTACCATAGCTCATAACATATTATATCATATCATGTCTTATTATCATTCTCGCACATACGTCTGTATATCGCATGAGCGTAACTAACCTACTCATGAAATCCTAAATGACCTGTGCCTGAATCACTGCTCGAGCTATCATGGGAGGGTCAACATAGTATCATACCACCATATCATAACGCCCTCGTGTCATACTCATACTCCACCATCCAGCCAATAAGGAGACATAATGGCTAAAGTCACTCATAACATACTCATACTCACAATCTCTCCCAGAGATCCGTCTTGGTTGAAAGACGTTGTTGCCCTTACGGTGGCTACGCAAGGAACGGCACGTACAGAGGCTTAAGTTCTTTATCTTTTGTTGGCCTACACAGCGATGTCTTATTATCGTACTCGTATCATAACTTATCTTATCTCATACTCATATCTTATCATACTCTTATATTTAATCCTAGGACAAACTATAGTGAGACAATTTTCCTAATTCACGCTTCCCAAGAAAAAGGTTCCGTAGTAACTTGGATGTACTTCGTGTGGTAGTCTATACTACCATAGAGGCATTGCATCCGTACATGGACGCCAATATTTTGAGTTTCACGTGACCTTAGAAGAAACCTCACCACAGCTAATGCCTATGGTCGAACCTCATAACTTAACTCATAATTTATATTATCATATTTAAACTCAGGGTGATCGAGTCGCCGTATATGCCACCGTATACGAGGTTACATTGAATTCACACTCACCCGACTCGTCATGAGTCCCATTCCACCATGAGTTGTAAGGCATGTGAATACGGTGTATTCCTCGTTTCGATACCATCTCAGCGAATCACCACTCCCAAGCATAGGCATGATCTCATACACTCTCGTACTCATGATCTAACATATCCTTAACTCGTATAAATTGATTAAGTTGCAAATACAAAAGTATCACACATACAGAACGGTTTACACTTAGATTTTGGATTATGTTTATATTTATATTTATTTACATACCACACCAATATAATTATAGAATAGGGTTATAAGTGTGATTTCGATATTCGTAAAGGTCAGAGTTCGATTTCATAAAGGCATCGAAGTTCTACCATTTTGTGTTATCGAAGTGGTCGCGTTGAAGCGATAAAAGTGATATTTAAATATATTATTATTTATTATTATAAAATATTTAAATTAAATTTTATTATTTTAAAAGTTAAGTGTATCACGATCATCGATCGAAACATGCAAGTGATTAATATGCACTAAGTTTTGGTCGTGCAAAAGGATAATTTATAGTATAAACAAGATTGTATATATATTCGGATGAGAATCAACCGGTCGATTTTGTAAATCGAACGGTCGAAATACATTATATAAATTATTCCATTCGAGTACAGGCCATTCGATTGGTTCTTAGAATCGAACGGTCGGAAGTGTAATTGGATCGATCGAGATTAAAGCGGAATTTAAGGTAAATAAAAGGATTCTATCAGGAGTCGGTCCATCAAAAGGTGTGACCTGATCCAACGATAAATTAAGCACCACCGAATTCAAGCAGGATTATGTGCTCAACTCTAACTTTTATATATATATATATATACCTTCCTTGCATGAATGCAAAGTGTCCCATCAAACCATATAAATATAAAACATTCTAATTTAATAATTATTTTATTAGTTCCCAAAATAACATATTGGAAACCCACATAGCAGCCTCAAAAGTGGTCACGTGCTATGCAGATGAAGTGCCATAATGTATACTTTTACCTGATGCTAATGGCAATAAACGAATGTAAATGAATTTTGTACTTGTCTTAGTTATTTTAATTCGACTGGGGTCTGATCTCCAAGTTCTAGAAAATCGACAGTTCAGTTGCATTAGGAAAAATATACCAAGCAAATCATTAATCTGATTTTCTACTTACAAAACTAACATGATAATTATTTCAATACATTCACCAATTGTTTTAAAGGTGGAATTTGAATGTGCAGTTTTTAGGCACTCGTTATCTTTTGTTTCCTTACAATTGATTCTTAACACTTTTTAAACAAATCTCATCTTAATCGTTTTTCATCTATTTTGGATCGACTTTTGGGTCTTATTAATATTATGCTTGGAGCATATGATGACTATGTATCCAATGAACCGAGCGGCTATATATTAATTTATTGGGTGTAAGGCAAAACTAAAAGTAGAAAAGATATTCGATGATAAATCTCAAAATATAATAAAATAATTAAATAATATAAAAATGAGGATTAGTCATATTTTTCAATCCTAAAGTGATAATGCATAGAAAACAAATATATGATTTATTTTATAGCCCGTCGATACGCGATCGAATCGTATCCTACGCGAGGGAATCTGAGTAGAATGAGATGGATGGATGGATACCCACCTCTTGAAGCGTGATCGGCGAATCGATGATGGTTAGGGAGATAGAGGTTGACGTCCACACGATGGTCCGTCCACGATTACGCCGCCTTCTTCCACCACGATTTGACGGTAGAAAAACACCACGGTGTTCTTTGTAGAAGAATACACAAAAGATTTAAAAGAAATTTGGATGTTTTTAGAAAAGGGTAGCCCAGCGAACACCGAGCAACCTCGTGACAGTTGAAGCTTCAATGTCAAATCATCCTAGCGAAGAGCAAAGAGCTACCACGCGACAAGTCTAGGAAACTACAGCTACCTAGCGAAGCTCTGAACCTAAACTTCCATCTCTTCAGTAGAGGACCTTCTGGGAATTTCCAAGCAATTAGGGCACGCACTCCCACGCTTAAATCTCCATGCACACACCCCGAGGCATCCAAGGATCACTGTTAGGCCATGTGGCATCATTAAAATTAGGGTTTCCTAACCCTAATGCGCTGCCACCCCACTGCTATATAAACCCATACCTAGCTTAGGTTTAGGTATCTGGGAACACATCTCAAATCGTTTTTCTTTTCTCTTTCTTTTTATCTGTAAGTAGTTTTCTTTTTCTCTTTCCTTCTCTCCATAGTCTAGCACTTGCTGGCTATGACTTTGTATGTGCTTTTAAATTAGATTAATGGAAGTTCTGTAATAGGATCTGTACTTTGTGGGATTGGTGTTTATGTGTGAGATGCTCTGTGCAAGGCTGCTGCCTTGTGATCCGCCATTGCTTTGGCTGTGTTTCAAAGCAATGGAGGATTGATTCTAAGGGCCATTCAGATCCAAGTGACCTGTGTGTCTGTGCTATCATGGTCCTACAGCCTTAGCCCCACCACAGGACCCACTAGATCTGAAATCCCCATGGGAGCTTGAGCTGGTAGCCTTGTGACCATGGTGGTAGCAGCAATATTCTTGTTTTGTTTTGGGCTCCGTCAGGAGGATAACCTTTGGGATAGTCTGTGACCATTTAAGTGGACAGATTATAACCTTAGGATGGTTCTAATCCACCGATCCAAGATGGATCCTTCTTCTTTACACCTGAGCTTGTAGAAGCCTGGTGAGAGATTGTACAGAGGCAGACTCCCCTATATCTGTATAGATCCGCCATCAGATGTTGGATCTGATCTGGTTATAGAGATTGTAGGCTGGTGAATGGACCATTGTAGCCTCACTCAAGCAATGGACAACTAGATTGAAGGTTGTACTCAATCTCTTGCTGGTTCTATGTGTCTGGGCTATCATGGTCCTACAGCCTTAGCCCCACATATAGAGCTTTAGAGATTGAGGTTTCCTATGGATTCTTGAGCTGGTAGCCTGGATGAAATAGTGCCTGCAATGATTTACTTGTTGTGTTTTGACCCATCGCTGGATAGTGGCTCCCCTATGGGATAATCTGTGACCATTTGAGTGGACAGGTTATAGCCTTAAGGGTGAAATCATGGCAGAGTGATGGGTTGGATCCTTTCTCCTCAGTGGTGATAATGTAGCCATTGGACAGGACTTCTATAACATCAGATCTGAATCTGAGTTACAAAACTTCTCTGATCTTGGCTCAATAACATACTTCTCACCCTTTTATATTTATACTCCACACTCCATCCACCCTCTCAACCCTTTCTGTATTTTAGACATTAGAATACTTAGAATAACTTAAACTCCCCTCCTTTTAGGACTGTCAGATCTGTAGTTAGATCTCGAGGGACTACTAGAGATGGCTCCTTTGGAGCTATAGATCACCTTTACTTCTGGGACAAACTCTTACTTATCAAAACTTGCTACAAAGGACCCTGTATCTTGCAGGTCTAGGACTTCTGAGTTGTACTGAATTCACCCCCTGTTTTACTCTTTCTTTGATTTTTAAATGACTTTCACCACCAACCAATAATGTAAGCACACCAGAATCTGCCAACAAACACGGCAAGTCGATGAGCTCCTTCAGAAGGGGTTCATCCAAAAGAGTTTGAGCCCTTGTGTCATACCTGCACTCCTCACATCAAAGCAAGATGGTACTTGGCCAATGTGTTTGGATAGTCAGGTCATCAAGAAGATTACGGTTAAGTATCAGTTTCCTACATCGAGGTTCGATGACATGTTGGATATGATGGTTGGGCCCACTATTGTAACACTCTGAAAATTTCGAACCCGAATACGCCGACTAAATATGCGTGTTTAATCTCGTACTCGATGCGGGCCCCGAAATTTAAAAATAATTAATTTAGAACGTATGCCGGTGTCCTAAAGTATATGTATTAAGGGTGTGGATTGTCACACATGCTCCGTGAGAGCACCACTGGTTGGAGACTTGTATCGTAAGTAGAAGGTCCAAAGATCAGAACTTATGGAATGCATTTAGGTCTTATTTTGGACTTTTTAATGAAAGCCTTCATTCGATTCTGCATCGTAAGAGAACTTTGATCAATTGCCTCGTTACGATCAGAGAAAGAAGATCGAGCCGTCGAACGAGCGTGAATGAACTCGAACTGATCGACGTAGATTTCGCATGCATGGTTAAGTCGTTATCACTTCGATTATCAATTTTTGTTTCCGAAATTGCGATTTTGATTTGCGTGTGTTTTGATCTCATGAAAGGATTTTGAGGATCAGACGAACGCAAATCGCGAATGTCGATATCCTTCGATATCGATCGCCGCAGACGTTGCATGCACCTCTAGAAGGTGAGATTTACGTTTTAATGGTGCGAATTTAATTTAAATTCAATTTGTGTGTGAATTAAGGGTGCATGCAATGGGTTTTTGGAAAGCTCGAATCGGAAAAGAAGAAGCTTCAAAGCTGCAACATCTGCCAAATCCGCTTGAGCGAATTGGAATTCGCTCGAGTTAATCACCTTCAGAAACAAAGGGGAAAATTTGCTCGAGCGAAATTTCTAGGCAAACTTTTTCGGGCCAAATTCGCTTGAGTGAATTTGTGTGTGCCACTGGGAATCTGTCAAATCGCTCGAGCGAATTTCCCTGTTTTCTTACTACTCTAATTTTCTCCTTGGAGAAACTTGTGAGGCTTTGAGCCATTTGGTCCCCCAATCTTTGACACTAAGTTGTGAACTTGATGTGATTTAGATTGAGAACGAGAGACCATCTATAGAGGCTTCCGCTTTGCTTTCGAACGACATCGAACCTTAGGTAGGGAAGTTCACTGCTCTTTCTCATTTCTTTTTTATTGATTCATAGATATTAATGATAGACCTGACATGATGATCATCAGAATTTGAAATTTAAGTTTTTGTGAAATCTTACTGCATTGAATATTCGAATTTATGAAATTTTGAATTGCATTTAAGTCTTTCAAATTGTGAACTCTGAGCCTTGAATAAGAACTCGAATAAGAACCTTATATACGAACTCAGACTCTGAACCTTGTTTTCTTGAATATGTGCCCTGAATATGAATCTAAATATGAATCTAAATTATGAATCAAGCTTTGAATGTGATCTCAGATGCCAAGTGGGTAAGAGGAGTAGAGGCTCCGGAGAGGGGTAAGCGGAAATAAAAACCTTATTTTCGCTTCATGGAATGCTCTGTTCCCGCGTCATGGGATGCTTCACCCTAATGGAACTTTGATCTTAACATGAATGTGAAGTTGAACTTTGAAACACTAAATAAGAAATTGCATGATACGTTTTAGATTCTAATATGAGTTGTTTAAATCTTGTGATTCCGAACTCAATACTTGATTTGTTTTATGTGATTTTCAAAAATTATTTTGAACTTAGTCATTGAAATCTATGCACTGTCTTGATAAAATGAAATTGGTATTAGATTTTCTCTTCTGAGTTTAGACTGTTAATTCATCCGTCATTTCATGTCACAAGTGTAGATCTTGATCAGGATTCCGGGCAAGAGGAGGACCCTAATTACATTCCGGAGGCAGAAGAAGATCTGTAGACTGAGGATTTTTATCCTTAGACGTTATTACTTGGACCAGGTATATGAGGATTGTTGACACATTTAAACTTACTTTTGGACAAAGTGTACTGTGAACCACTGTTTAGGTGACGGTCGGCCTTCGTCGGCGGTCATTTTGCTTATGTTCTGTGTATGTATTGGAATCTCAGTTATTGCCTTTGATATCTGTTTCGATTTCCTCATATTGTACACGTAATATCTGCTTTGAATATTGAATGCTGAATTCGACGGTCCGATTTTTCCCTGAAATCAGTATGGGGAAAATCGGGCTGTCACAGGAGGTAACAAAGCTTCAGTGTGAGCATTGAGCATTGGATTCGATGATGATCCGATTTTTCCTAGATTTTTGTATAGGGAAATATCAGGTCATCACAACTATCTTCTCTAAGATAGACCTTAAAAGTGTCTACCATCATTCGTATCCACCTTGGAGGTGAGTGGAAAACCCCCTTCAAAACAAAAGATGGTCTTTATGAGTGGATGGTTATGCCTTTTGGGCTATCTAATATCCCAAGCACTTTCATGAGACTCATGACCAAAGTGTTAAAGTCATTCCTAGGCAAATTCCTTGTTGTGTATTTTGACGACATCTTGATTTACAGTCATAACAATGAGCAATATCTGATCCACCTTAGGTTGGTTTGCGAGACCTTAAGGGGAGAGAAACTATACGTGAATTTTAAGAAGTGCACATTTATGTAACGATTCATTGTCTCGGCCGACGGGATGGTTGCAGATCCCGAAAAAGTTAAGGCTATTGTGGAGTGGCTCGAACCTAAGAATATTCACGAAGTCCATAGCTTCCATGGCTTGGTTACATTCTATCATCGCATCAATCAAAGTTTTAGCACCATTATGGCTCCTATCATCGATTGTATGAAAAAAAAAAAAAAGAGTTTCAATGAGGTAAAGCCGCGACGAAGGCCTTTAACAAGATTACGGAGAGTGACTAGTGCACCCATCATGCGTCTACCTAACTTTTCTAAAGTCTTCAAAGTAGCATCTGACACATTTGGTGTAGGTATAGGCGGAGTGCTTAGTCAAGAGGGTCACCCTATAACCTACTTTAGTGAGAAGCTTAACGAGGCGAAACAAAAATACTTCACCTATGATAAGGAGTTTTATGCGGTCGTCCGATCTCTTTGGTATTGAAAACAACACCTTAGATTGTAATAATTTGTATTATTTTTCGATCATGAAGCTTTGCGCTTCCTTGCTTCCCAAAACAAGTTGAACTCGAGACACGCGACATGGGTCGAATACCTTTAAAGGTTCACATTTGTGTTGAAGCACAAGGATGGTATTGAAAATAAAGAGGCTGATGCGCTTAGTCGTCGGGTTGCGACTTTGCACACTATGAGCACCGAGGTTGTCGGATTTGAGCAATTGAAATAAGACTATCCCGAGTGCCCAGATTTCGGGATGGAATACACTGCTCTCCTTGATAATCCAACCAGCATTAACTCTAAGTATACCCTATAGGATGGGTACTTAATCAAAGGCAATCGCCTATGCATCCCTCGCGCTTCATTGCGTGACTAACTCATTTGGGAGTTACATGCCGGAGGGATTGCCTGACATTTTGGGCGTAACAAACCATTGCGCTCATAGAGGATAGATATTACTGGCCTAGCCTGATGGAAGATATTTTACGAGTTGTGAAGCAATGTCGTACATGCCAAGTGGCCAAGCAGAGTAAATAAAATACTAGTCTGTACACCGTTACCAATGCCACACACCCCGTGGCAAGACATCTCCATAGATTTCGTGCTCGAACTCCCAAAGACTGTAAAAATATGATTCCATTTTTATGGTAGTGGACCATTTTTCTAAAATGGCCCACTTCATACCCTACTTTAAAACCTCCGATGCGGCTCATGTCGCTAAATTATTTTTCGGGGAGGTTGTGTATCTCTATGGATTACCAAAAACCATCATGTCAGATAGAGACGTAAAGTTCACTAATTATTTTTGAAAAACCTTGTGACCCATGATGGGTACCATGCTACAGTTCTCATCTGCCTATCACCTTCAAACCAATGGCCAAACGAAAGTCACCAATAAAAGCTTAGGTGATCTCTTTCGTTGTCTTATCGGTGATCATATTAGGACCTGAGATTCTATCTTGTCAATAGCCGAGTTTGCATATAACAATTCAGTCAATAGGTCCATAAGCGTGAGTCCATTTAAGGTCGTACACGGTCATAAGCCTAGAACACCTTTAGATTTAATCCCCATGTCAGCATCACATCGAGTGTCTGAATTCGCAAATGTATTCGCATAACGCATTCATAACTTGCATGACAGAAAACTAATTCAAGTAATGATTAATACAAATTATTAACGGATGCGTATAAGCGTTTCAAGGATTTCCAAATTGGTGATCATGTCGTGTTTCGGGTTAGGCCTGAGCGATTTCGATTGGGAGTCGCAAAGAAGCTCCAAGCCCGTCGTGCTGGGCCTTTTAGAATTATGGCAAGGAGTGGTCCGAACGCATACGTTCTTGAACTTCCTCTAGATATCGAGATTAGCTCAACGTTCAATATGGAGGATCTAGTTCCTTCTCTGGGCTCAACCCCACCTCCTTGCAATTCCTTCCAATCATCCCCTAGTTACATTCCAAACCCACCCTTGCAACCCCTACCGCTTCCTCCCCTATGTAGGCAGAGGAAAGATCTAATTAAAGAGATATTAGATGATCTTGTCGTGTCCACCCATGGTGGAGGATTTCAAAAGTATTTGGTGAAATGGATGGGTAAGCCAAAATCTAAAAACGCGTGGATAACCGAAGACAAAGTTTGTCTCCTAGACCTCGACTTACTCGATCGATATCACAACTCTGCTTCACGGTAATGAAGCCTTTTCGTTCTAGGAGGATTGACGGGGACGCCAGCATCATGGATATAGGCTATGGACCATATCGCATGTACTGACATTGGAAGAAACAGAATGGAAACCAGAACCAGGCCTAAAGGAGCGCAGCACAGTCGATCGATTGATCCCAGGAGGTCGATCGATCGATTGACGACAGAGAGTTATGTCTTTTGGCATATTTATTTCTCTCAGTCGATCGATCGGTTCTAATTTTTCAATCGATCAACTGAGGCCTGTGGCTTCAGAGAAATTTATTATTTCTTAGTCGATCGATCGACTGTAAATTCAATTGATCGACTGAACGAGTAAGTGAGTCTGCTAAAAGAGGGAATTTCGTTTGTTCTCTTTTATTTCGAGTACTTTAGGGTAGTTTCATAAATTTTCTATTTTAGAGCTTTATGTTTTGAGACCTCTTATATACGGTCTTTAACAAATAATGTAATTAACTATTGATTATGAATGAAAAGTTTTTTTGTTTCTGCTTGAGATGAGCTATTTTGCAAAGTGAATCTTCTCTCCTGCGAAGGGTTTTGGTGTGAAGCCAAGGGTGAGAAGCCCATAATTTTCTATTTTTTACCTTTATTTCGATTTATCTTTTCTCTTCCTCATTTTCTAATCCCATAAACCCCATTTCATTCCATCTCAAATTAAACCCACCGAATTCCAAACCCTAGCCTTCATCTGAACTATTGAATCGACCCGATTCTATAACCCTAGATCTCACTTAAGCCATTAAACCATTCTGAATCAAAACACCCTGAGAAAATCAACGATTCCATGTTTTATCGAAGATCGATGCTCTAATCTAAAAGTAGCTAGAGTTCTATCTCTAAGATCCCACCTTTCATGAAGCTAATGGATCTAGCACATCGGACTGGACCCTACCCGAATCAATCATGGTTAATCAAATGGAAATCTGTGAAACTATAAGGTATCGTGATTATTTTGAGATTTTTGCTTTAATTAATTTAGTTTAATTTCGGCAAACTGACATTTCATCTTCATTCACGAAGTCTAGGGTCGTTGTCAGATGTCAACAGCCCATGTTGAGAGATTTCTCTCCAAATTATGATGCGCGCGAGAGTTAGGCGCTTTTGGCGCTCGAAGTATTCGGTGACTGTTTTATTAAAAATTTAGGGGCCTTTTAAGTAAATTGGAGCCTTATTAAAAAAATTTGGGAGCCTAATTTTAAATATAAACAAATCCCTTTCTGCCTTATGTTTTGGTGGGCCTATGGCGGCTGCAACAGTCACCGTACCCTAGGGCCCAACGCTGGGTGCCCCAAATCATCATCAATTCACTTTTGACATGTCGGCTACGATCTTGCAAGATACAAGGTTCATATTTTGCATGACCTACATGGAGTGTCGTCCCTTCCTACATGTTAGAACGCACATGAATCCCCATGAATGGATTATTACTATTGCCGACGTTCTTTGTTTAAAAGTATAATTTGGAAGATAAAGATTGAAAAAAAAAATTGACCAATTTGGATTTTTTTCCTACTTTATGCAGCCATAGAAACTTTTATAGACCTCAAATGACTGAACCACCAAAGAAGTGATGTAGAGGGCAGTGACCTCTACCAAAACTATTCCATTATGTGAGGCTAAATCATTCTCTAGTCATCTCAAAAATTGACCCCCCAAGACGCCTACTTTAAAATCTGCACAGTAAATTCCTACATCTAATTTATGATAAGTGTTTTGGGAATGCATTTTTGACTTTTGATCAAACACTCATATGAGTGGAACCACAAAAATTTCAGTATGGTCACTCCCTCCCAACTTTTCATGAGCTTCATATCTGGCGGTTGGATTTCTCGAGTTCTAACATTAATTATAAAGGATCATTTTTTTGATGAATTAGGTCATATAATTCGATCAGATTGCAATGTAATTGTAGAATTATTTTATACATGTGTAAACCACATTTTCCTATGATGATGTGATCATGAATATTCTAACAGGTTATCAATATTTGATTTATTCTTATTACACTGACTAGTCACATGCTTATTAAGCAAAAAGTGTACGACATGAAATAAGAAAACGATTTGAGTTTAAAGGTCCTTTTTCAAGACGTGAATATGAAAGACATAATATGAATTTATGGCAAGACAAGTGAAGCATTATAATTTTATGTACTGTAAAATGACAAGCGACCATTTTGCATGTATGATTTTCGATTTTAATAGGATCTTATAATATCATGTCAAAACACGGACCAAATACGAGTTACCTCGATGGATAGGGACTACGACTAATCATAAAAGTTGTCCATGAGAGATAATAGATGTGATCTCCATCAGTATAAATATTACTTTAGCTTTAACACCTAATATGTGCGAAAATTACTTTAAGTTAGTATTTAAGTCATGCAAGGAGTTCAAGATATCTGTTTCCGGGACAAGATTTCTTCTCACATGTATGTTTCATGAAATATAAAACAATTCAAACTCCTAAAAATGATGTGTAAAATTATAGGTACGAAATTCTTTGAAATCTTATCTCATGATCATGAATTTGCTAGTTTTGCAATGGCAAGTTTCTGTGGCTTATGACATCTCCCTCTCAGAATTATTGTCACATTACTTGGATAACTTTTATATGCATGCTAATTAATTAAATGATTCAAGTCATAGAGGGTAACTAACTCCTCCCTACTGAGCACCGTGGATATTTTTGCTTACCCTCATACTTTTATGTCACAGATCCTCCTATCTCCAATTTCTCAAAAGGCAAGGTACTCGAAGAAGGGGATCTTGATTATCTACCATCGGAAGAGGAAGATCATTGAAGGATTTTTATCCGTAGGATAATTACTTTAGTTTCATGAGATTTTTAGGATGGTAAATAAATGATACTTTTATTATTTTATTTCTCGTTATGATTTGATGTGTGACACTTGGGCCGCAAGACTAGAGGTGCATGCTTAATTTTAAAATATTTGAACTTTATTTGAATGATTTATTAAATGGATTTAAATTTTTGTTGGTTGGTTTAGGCAAGATTGAAAATGAACATCAATATTTTGTCATCTTCTATTATCGCATGATATATACGGCCAGTGCTTTCTTAGATAATTTGCCATCAAACTAGAATTAAACCACCGCATGTTTATGATAACGGCACAAATTTTTGTGTTGAAATCCGGATCGTTCCATCTATACAGTTATTTTTTCTAAGGCTCTTTGTAGACGGATCCACCAAATTTGTAAAGACTTGATACTCATTAGTGACATTACTCCTCTTGAGTAAAGTTGCGAATGTCATAGCTCTCTGTTAGCTCCTATCATAGCAAAGTTTACCTACTTTAGTAAGTTTTCATCATCTTTATTAACATCCTGGTACCTGTTTCCCGTTTTCCTTGATAACTCCTTGCATAGCAAGATTTTATGCAAGATTTAGCATCCCTCCGACATATCTCAATTTTCCATTATAAGTCTTACAATTGACATTTGATAGTAATGTTTCACTATCAGAGTGTATAGATATCACAGTCTTTACTGCAAGTTGCTAATGCAATAAACTCGGATTCTATAGTGGAATGAGTCAAATATGTCATGGCTATGTTTGGGTTAACTCTCTTTACCGCAAGTTGCTAATCCCATCCACTTGTGGATTTAAAATTTGTTGATTTCCAACTTGCATCAATATCCTTCACAAACACCATGGCTGTGTTTGGGTTAACTCTTACAAGAGCAGAAGCAGCTCTTTGCTTCCTCTCTACCAGAGCGGATAAAAATCTGCTCTGACAAAGAGTAGGCTGAGAGGGGGTTTTATCACTCAAGACAGCATCATCCCGCCATAACAAATGGGCGCTAGGAGCTGTGTTACCACATAAAATCAGTTCACAGCTTGAGTTAAATACTGAAAGATCCACTCTTTAGTTTTCTTTTTACGCTGAAATGATAACCTGGTCTCTACATTAGTATAGGATCACCAACGGCATTGGTAACATGGAGGGGTTAAGTGGGAAGACCATTGGTCGTGCAACTGATTGATTGTTATTTTGATGGTTTGAGGGAGAAATGCGATGACTGAAAAAGAAAACTTGAGATGCAAAGAGTAGCAGTAAAGAGGGTCAAGTAGGAAGGCCCGAAATTATGGTGCAACAAATCAGTAAATCAATTACGGTAACCTTTTCGATTATTAAGGATAAAAAGGAAAACTATAAAACAAGACCAACTGTTCCCTAATGACATCCACAGATAGCCAGCCCAATGACATTTACTCAAGGCGGTCTTCCTATCAAAAGATGACTTTCACATTTGGTAGGGGCCCTGTAATCTTAAAATGTCAGCTTTTGATAGCATACTATCACCCCATTGGTCCTCATAAAATAAATAACACAGCATAAAATGAGATTCCTAAGATTGGTAACATGGGGAATAAAAATGGAATGAAAAAAATAGTAACAATGAGCAGGGAGAAAAAAGGACAAGCGGGCAGCTGTTTGAATGTTATTATTCATACCACTAATTCGCAGATCCTCGCAGCATGTTGGAAGCTGGAGACTGTAAAAGTGGACAAGAGAACAGGAGAAACACCATTCGGTGGCTTGATAAATATACTTATATGTAGTATTACATTAGAACTACATTACAATTTCAAAGCAACGAATCGGGATGCTTACATAAATTGAAGCTGTCAATAACACTGCCACAGTCCTCATAGTTGGTTCTGTTCATTACCACTCTCCATCGCATGGGAGACTTCTGGGTCCCACCCAGCATCCCACTGTAGAGGCCCACGAGGGGTGGATCCCCCACGAATCCTTTTCTGTAGATGTTCCAAGCTGGCCACCCGCTGCATTGAAGCCGTCCTACCCATCTTTCCCCCGGCATTCTGCATGTCTTCAACTGTGCTTCCAGTTGCAATGTCAGAAATGGCATTTTTTACTGTCTGGTCATGTGTAGGAGGCTTGAAGAATTGCTTTGGATCTTCTTGTAGAGGAGTAGATGTGTCTCCTGTCATATGAGATGGGCTACCAGAGAACGGCATGCTGATAAGTGATACATTAGACATGGGTTGAAACAGGGAATTCACCCCCGTCACTCTCTTGACCATATCTTCAGCCATCTTTACCTGGATTTTCAGAACCATGCTGTGTTGGAATTCATCATGATGAAATGCAAAGTCGCTGGTGTAGGGGAAATAGTTTAGTGCAAACTAAGAGTGCACCAAGATGAGGAAAATGAGTAGTTAATTATCGAGTGGTGGAATATTGTGAATTTGCATAATTAATTTGTCTTAGTGCCGTTGTAGTCTTTTACTCATTAGGAATCAGATACCTTGTTTGAATAGTGCATATGCTAATTGATAGAGGCCATCGGTTGATGATGGCCCATGACTACAAATATCACTAATAAAACAATCCTAACAGTTTGATCAATCACCTACCTTTGAATGGCCACTATAGTTAATAGTCCTTGGTCCACAACTTATCACCTGATTTTATTTAATTAATTAGTACTATTTAAATACAATATATATACAGGTACATACAATCTTATAATTATGAATTGAAACACTTAGGTAGTGTGACACGTCTACGTGACATTATTGTATGTTGATATTATAAATATGTAAGTATACCTAAATAAGAACTTGTTCTTTTATCTCTACACAGTCATGATTGATTGGAATTCGGTATGAAATTAATTGTAGTTGATTCTTGATGGCATGTCATATAATTGAGCATATGAGCAAGCATAATTATCGCGTGATTCTTACCATAAATTGGTAGAAAAAGGAAATGATTATGAACATTGATTGATCATAGTATATATTTCTTTTCGAAAAACATCATGAGATGCTATCTTGATTATGAAAAGCATCAACTATTGAACAAATGATTTTCTACAGCATATGTTGTTCATCTATATAATTATATGATACTTCTTGTGTGAATCCCCCCATTGGGCAGAATGGGTTTGGGACGAATGTCCGTATTAGTGTTTCCTTATATGAAGTACATATTGCCTACCGACCTACCACGGTAAGGTGTGAAATTCAGATATGTAATGTGATGTGGTAAGGACAACCTGAATGAGAAAAACTACCCTTTCTCCCCCCAAAAGGGTCATATGTGGCTGTACCATGGATCTGGTACTATAGTAGTAGAACCTACACCTATAAATGTGTAGCCGCTGAAATTAAGTTACTTTTCTTTTGTTCCTCTTTCAAATAAAAAGTTCATGCTCTTTTATGCATGCATCTCATTTCCTACTTGATGATAACTGCAAATGCAATGCCTCGAGAACTAAATAGCGAAATTGCATATATATATGACCTCTACTGAAATCAAAGGAATGCTCACAAATGATTTCAAAGGTATACGACCCTAAACCCTAAACCATAATATTTCCAACCAACCCCTACCCTTTCTCCAGCCAACCCTTACCCATTTTCCAATTTCCTACTGAAACTCACCACTACCATCCTCCAACCAACCCATTTTCCGGCCATCCACACCAAAACCCATTTCCTCCTGAAGTTTTTGAGTGCGATTGAAGAATCGAGAGCTGTGGAATAGCTTTCCCAATGAAATTTGGGTTCGATCCGTAGTTTTTTAAATTTGCACCAACAAATTGGTCGATTTGCCATTCCAAGTAACCAGCCCTACTAACTTTCGCTGATTTGCTTTCTCGGTGAAGAGATCTGTTTTGGTTTTTCCGGCGGTGAGTTCAGGTCAGCTTGTGGCGTTTCGATCTGTGGGTTCATATCTGCGATTTCGGATCTGCTTGGAAGGCGGCACGAAGAATAAGAGGCAAGTTCAATACTGAGTGGGCGGCTGGGTTTCCTACGAACACAATCTGGTGCATGGATCAAAATCTCAGATTTTCGACACGTATCGTCCAACCCCAAAACCGATACGTACCGGACGATACGTATCTGTTCCGGACGATACTTTCCGGTTTTTTCCCAAAACAAAAAAAATAAAACCGATAATTTGAAATTATCGGACGATAATTTCAAATTATCGTCCGATACGAACGATACATTGAATTATACAAACGATACGAACTATAATTTGACTGTTTTTTAGGCAGGCGATAAAAACCCAATGTATCGTATCGTTCAAGTCCAAAACCAATACGTATCGCCCGATACGTATAGGTATCGGACGATATTTTGATCCATGATCTGGTGTGCTCGCTCATCTTCCTTCTTTCTTTTATTTGGAGAGTAGTGGTATTTGCTATGTGCTTGGTGTTCTGGCCATTTCGAACTCCAGGTGTTTGATGAAATGCCAATGTCAGAATTTTGGTAGAAGATGGGTCTGGGTTTGATGCTCTCTATATGGATCAATTTGAGGGTCATCTTGGTGATTTGCTAGGCTAGGATCTATACCTCGAATACCAGCTCACGTGATAAATTCTTTGCCACGTTTTCATTGCTATGGGTGGGAGAGGGGTGCTGGTTCTAAGAGTTGGGGACTAGATTTGCTCCAAATGCCGTAATGTGAACTTCCGAAGGTCTATTTGCCATAGGTTTCGATGCGGAGAAGGAAGGGAGAGGGGTATCACAGTCAAAGGGAATGAAACCCAAATCTTAAGAGTGGGGTCTTCGGAGCAGGTCATCCTAAATGGTCGGCAAGCGAGGGATATTCGAGATGGGTGGTCCACAGCGGGTAGAAGATTCTGTGGTGCACGTGGGGCAGTGTAGAAGAATTTTGGTCCGGAGTAATGAGGTTTCTGAGACTTTGTGCCAAGGAGTTTCCTTCAGACAGGCACTGGAGGGTTGCCCCAGGCAACGTCGGATAGAGTGCATACCAGGGAACGTGGCATTCATCATGCTGATGAAGGGCAGCGATTAGAGGTTCCTGGTTCACAAGCACTAAGAACCTGTGAGGATGCAGCCCAACGTCTAGAACCTGCAATGGGAAGAGACGGCGTCCCATCTCTTCCTTCGGTGCTGGTTAGCGTAGGAGATATGGGCAGTTATCTTGAGATCCTTTGGTATGGCTTGGGTTTGTTCTATCTTCCTCATTTTGTTTCCTGGTTTGGGGATCACATGGAGGGCCAATTGTTGGCTTTTTGGAGGGTGGGCTTCTTTGCAGTCTTTTGGAGCATTTGGCTCGAAAGGAATGCTAGAATTTTCCGTAGGAGGCGTCACCCGGTGGGTTTGATTTTGAAGGGTATCCTAGATTTGATGTGTCTGTGGGTTAGGCTTGACAGGCTTGGGACTGGGGAGCTCCCGAAGCTGTTTGACTTTGGCTAAACTTGTTTTTTCTCTCCCTCCCCCGTAGTCTAGGTGGAGGGTTTTCTATTTTCTCCTTCTAGTTTTTTCCTTTTTGGCATAGTGCTTGGTCCCTATTTTGGTCGGGCTCTTTGTATCTTTCCAGCTTGTCGCTGGTTTTTTAATATATTTGCCTTTATTGATAAAAAAAAAAACTATATATATATATCAAGAGAGAGAGAGAGAGTGTCTGTGTGTGTGTGCACGCGCGCACGCGTCTGGGCAGCCTATTGAACAGGCCACATCCCAAAAATACATTTGAGGCATATGATGAATCTAAATATCAAATTAGTGGATGTAATTGTGGACCAAGGACTATTAACTATAGTGGCCGTTCAAAGGTAGGTGATTGATCAAACTGTTAGGATTGCTTTATCAGTGATATTTGTAGTCATGGGTCATCATCAACTGATGGCCTCTATCAATTAGCATATGCACTATTCAAACAAGGTATCTGTTTCCTAATGAGTAAAAGATTACAACGGCACTAAGACAAATTAATTATGCAAATTCACAATATTCAACCACTCAATAATTACAAGCACCTATAAAAAGAAAGTGATTTAACATCGCCCTTAAAACTATTAAGATAGTGGTGTTGATATCTTATCCCTCTATTGGCCAACCAGCAGGTTCCATCACTAATGAAATGCAGCTTTTTTCAACGATCCTCCCTGTTCCATGGACTTGATCAAGTACTCAGCCAAGTCCCGAATCAACTACAATATCAACCCTTAATGAATCCAAGTCATATATTTGAATCTAGAACTTGTTTTGTCCGTAAAAGTTGGTCCATAGTTGGTGTCAAAGCTACTGTAAAAGAGTGTCATAAGCACTGGACAACCAACTGCACCCTGTGATATTTTTAGGCACTTATGTGTTGTCTCCCTTCAATGCCTTGAATGAATCCTCTTCTTGATCAAATTCATGTTGATAATGATTTCACCACATGCATGAGTGAGTCACATGCCTTGTGGTTCATGCAAATTATTTGGAAATTTCATAGATCTAGATCAACTCAACCTTGCGGCTCCATGAAAACAAAGTTACGGACATACTATTCTTTTCAAATATCAATTAAACTCAAAAGCTATAATTTTTATAAATCTTAAATTACCCATCAGATATATCAAAGTACGGGGACAGTGCATTGATATATAGCACATACACGTTAGGCCATTCCGAAGATACATAATTTCTACTTGCAGATTATGAAAATAGTAAACATTCATTCACCTTTGCTCTCATTGTTTCCACGTCAGCTTTTAAAACTCTATTGTCCACAGAAGCTTCATTGTACTTTTGGCTTATGTCATTGAGTCGTTTCAGTAACGATGAATTTTCACCTTTCAATTGTGCAACCTATAAAGTACCATGAGAAAGACTATTGTAGATACACATGTTCAACAAAGTAACAGATACAACAGGCATGCATGGAATCAAGAGGTAAGGGACAAAACCTGTGCCTCAAGATCAGTCAAATGCGCTTGCTTTCTTCTTCTAGAACGTCTTGCAGACTCTCTATTTGACAGCATCCTGAGTCACATAAAATGGATCACTTGGAACGTGCAAAATAAAAATTTCGATAATGTGAACTTCAATTCCTTGAATATTACACAGGTTTGAGCCCATAAATGCACATAGGTTGTCCAAACAGCTAACATATATAAACAAGAACTATTTTCTGCTGATATACCAAATTGTTCCCCTGAGATTCTTTGCTAGATGTATGTGATAAAAATAAGAAACAGTATATTCAAAACTACCACTGGCTTATGTAGGTCTATCAATGGTCAGTCTTATAAGCTTTGAGGCCCAGCTCATGTTTGACCAGGCTTCGACATAACCTTAAATGCCCATCGATATGTGGACTAGGCTTAGGGTCTTATTGGACTTTAAAGGCAAAACCAACAGGGCATTGCTATTGCTAGCAAACTTAACTGCTACAAGTATTATTGTATGGTAAGATATAATTTTTATTCTCCTTTTCTAAAACATCATATATATATATATATATATATATATATATATATATATATATATAAGGGAGCTATTTGCTAGCATACTTAACTGCTACAAGTATAATTGCAAGGTCAGAATATAATTTTTTTGTTCACTTTTTTCTAAAACATCATATATATATAGGGCCCGACTCTCCTGACTGTCATTTGAACACCAAAATGATGTTTAAATGATCATATACCATCAACGGTTTAAGATGTGGGTGATCCGTACCGTCAAAGTGATAGATCATAGATTGATGTGAAACACCTCCAAAAAAGGTATTTTAGGGAAATTTAAACCATTCGATCTGTGGACTTCAAAATCAACCGTTTTTTCCAGTTTTTATGGTTGATATTAAAGTTCATCAATCGGAAGGTTCGCTTCCACTTATAGGCATGTTTTTTGGGGCCGAGACATGTTCCAATCTTAGTTACCAGAAGCGGTAGGAAGCGTGTAGTAGGTTTGGAGCATGAGCGTCATCAAAAGCTTAAAATTACATTATTTTATGGTCGGAAGCAGAAGCGGGAGTGAGATTCCGACGAGCGTGCAGCACACTAAGTAGAAGATTCCTGCAACTAGGATTCAAATGATAGATTGCCACTTGGACAATTTAGATTGATCACAGATGTTCACCGCATGGCAAAATGGTAATCGCACTTCGATGGTGTGAAATTAAAATTTTAACTTTAATGGTATAAGATCATTTAAACACCATTCTGGTGTTTAAATGTTGGTCAAGAGCCATTATCACCCCCCCCCCCCTCTCCCCCACCCACACCCACACCCACACAGATATATATATATATATATATATATATATATATATATATATATATATATATATGGCAAAGGGGACTATATGTTCGAACACATTCATCCATGCGCCCAAGAGCACGTGCCACGTGGAATGTGATCAAAAGAAAACATTGGCCTCTGGAGATTTTTATCCTTCAAAACCATGGTCAAAGTTTGCCTACGGCCTACCTCTTCCTAGTGCATTGAAAATTTCCACCTTGGACCACATTTTGTATGGTAGATATACACCCTTTTTTTTATGGACCTGATTATCCTTGGGCAAGATCCGGTGGCACCCAATCCCTGGATAGGTGGCACATGGCTCAAGCGCACAGATCATCCATGAGTTTGAACGCACATCCCTGGTGTGTGTATATATATATATATTGTTCTAGCATAGTCACTGAGACCCACCTTGCGGACATAGGGATGGAAAGCCCCTATTATGTAGGCACCTCCTGCAAAAATTCCGTTTCGTTTTCCTCTAAAAACACATAAAGCTCCGGCTGACTCTCGCATGAAGGCAAGCCAGGGTCCAATCCTAGAAGCTCTTTCTTGTCCTCTTCGATTTGTTGATTGAATTCTTAAGGAAATTGAGTTTCTTCTTTTATGATATTTGCTTTTTACCTAGAGTCTCAATTGAGAAGTGTCTTTCTATAAGCAATCAAGGAGCATAGACAACCGTTGGCCCGCCTCTGAAAGGAGCTTTGGGCTGCATTCTTGCTCAACTGTCTCGCTTATGAAAGTGCTATATATATATATATATATATATATATATATATATATATATATATATATATATATATTTGTGTGTGAGTGTGTGGCCAGGACCCATGGACCTCAGTCCACGATTGACCCTGGTCCAAAGCCAGTTGGGTGTCACATAGAGCTCAAACACATGTCTGGGGGCAACTTGGACATGCACAATGTCAATCCAAGACAATTCAAAATAAAAAGACCACCTCATGATAAATGGTATAAAAACGATCAGTGAAATGTTTCATCTTTTCACCATAGATCACGTGGATTAAACTTTTTTTTTTCTCTAAAACACCCCTATGAAGGGGTGGAACCTAGGGGCTGCCGTTAGGGGTGGGAAGGCTTAAAGCCAGCGATTGGGATCCCGTTGTCCAGCGATTCCAACGGAGGTTGTCAGCGTGGAAAGGCAGACTTTGGAGCAGCGGTGGCCGTCTTTGCCCTGTCAAATCTGTCTTGGCTAGCTTACCTGTCTTCTACATGTCGATTTTCCCTTGCCTCAAGTCGGTTATCTTGGTGCTCGAGAAAATCCAACAGGATTTCCTATGGGAGGGTGCTGCTGAAGATAGGAAACACCACCTAGTTAATTGGGAAATTAGCCAATTTCCTAAAAGATGTGGAGGTTTGGATATCAGAAATTTGGAGTGTTACAATAAGGCGCTGCTGGGGAAATGGCATTGGAGAGAGGGAAAGGACCGGGAAAAGGAGAATTTGTGGCTGCAAATTCTGGCTGAGAAGTATGGCTACACCAATTTTCAGTGGCAAATGCTAGGAGGACTTCTGCTTGGTGGAGAGGGATCCATTCCATCTGGCCAACCTTTAGCAGATTCATCACATTCAGCTGGGGCTGCGAAACTCACATCAGCTTTTGGGATGAGGTGTGGGTAGGTCTTCAAAGCCTGAGACAGTCTGTTCCTATCCTTTTTGAGGTTGCGGCCTCGCCCAATATCTCCATCGACCATGTTTTCATAAGGTCAATGGTTCTGCATCTTGGTCTGTTTGTACAAGGAGGAATCTGCGAGATGATGAAATTGGTGCCTATGAGTATCTGATGGCTCTCCTCTATTTGGCGAGCCAGAACCAAGATCGTAGAGACTTGAGAGTTTGGTCTCTCACGGCCAAGGGCTTCTTCTCGGTTCGCTCTTTCTACCGCGCTCTTACAAATAGACCGCTTATGTACCATGACTAGGCGTTCCTTTGGAAGTCCCCCATTCCCCCAAAGGTAAAGTTCTTTGGTTGGTGACTTGCTTGGGGGCGTATCCTCACCATTGACCAGCTGATAAAAAGAGGGAGAGAGATGCCTAATATCGGTGCTCTCGGTTTACAGTACGAGGAGACTGCTAATCACCTATTCTTGCAATGCTGGGTGTCAGTTACGCTGTGGGGCATTATCTTCAAATCCTTTGGGATGGCTTGAGTGTTGCCAGATAACATGGGAGCTCTTTTGGTCAGCTGGCCGGGTATTTGTTTCGGCAATGCCAGGGACCCGTTTTGGAGAGTCAGCTTATTTGCCCTCTTACTGGGAATTTGGAGAGAGGAATCTCTGCATTTTCTGTAAAAGACGATGCCCTGTCCGGACGATAATGAAATCCATCAAAGATCTGATGCTCGATTGGGTGGTGCTTGACAAAGAGGGCAGGGCCGGTCTGGATTCTGGATGGCTGGATACTTATGACCATGGCTAGGGCCTTTCTGTAATAACCCGAAAAAGCACGTCAAACGAGGACCTCGGGATCCGTGCCCGATTGGTCTTAGGTTTGACCATGAGATAGTTCATTGATAAACTTATGGTGAGATGAGCGAATGTGATGTGTGAACCAGGGTAGAAGAGTGGAGAGATAGAGGAGTGTGTAGAGTGGCATACACTGATGAGTGTGTATGTGCTCCACACCGAGAAAAGAGATAAGATAAAAAGGGTTGAAAACCCTAACTTTCATGTTTTGGTGGTTGAGAGAAGTAAAGAAGAGAGAGAAAGAGAGAGGAGTAAGAGAGGAGTTATTGTGGGTGATTGGAAGAAGGATTCAAGCATTAAAGAGGCCGGATTTGACGCAAGGAATCCGTTAGAAACCAAAGCTGGAACCCTAGCCTTCCAACCCTAGATTTGAAATCAACTTGAGAGCTATTCAAGGTAAAATTTTCGTAAATAAGATGCATAGATTATAGGGGTTAAGTTGCAAGAAATGTGGGTTAAATCATAGGATAATGGCTTAGAAAAATAGAAGAAAAGTATGGAAAAGATTGGGAAGAACAAATTTGAATCGACAATTTCGATTAATCGAAATTGGGTTTCGATTAATCGAAATTGGCCAGGAAGTTGAAGAGTCAGAGGACCCCGATTTCGATTAATCGAATTGGATTTCGATTAATCAACTTTGGATTTCGATTAATCGATTTGGGAATCGATTAATCGACTGAGAACCTCCAGTGGACCCCAGGGGTTGGAGGAAATAACTTAAGGAAAAATCGACTAATCGAAATGGGATTTCGATTAATCGATTTTGGTTTCGATTAATCGATTTGGAATCGATTAATCAGCTTGTGAAACTCGACTGTTCGAACTGAGTGTCTCCTTTGCGAAAAGAAGGATTTCGATTAATCGAAATTGGATTCGATTAATCGAATGAAAACTCGACTGTTCGAACAGTGAATTTACTTTGCGAAAAGAAGAGTTTCGATTAATCGAAATTGGATTCGATTAATCGAATGAAAACTCGACTGTTCGAACTGAGAATGGACTTTGCGAATAGGAGGATTTCGATTAATCGAAATTGCTTCGATTAATCGATATTGACCTTCGATTAATCGATTTTGGAAATCGATTAATCGAATCAGATTCGATTAATCGACTTTGGAATTCGATTAATCGACTGTAGTAAACTATGTTGACTTTTGGTTTGACTTTAAGATTCTTGGGGGATCTTATGCCTTCCTTATTGCATCCTTTGCGATGTGTTTTACCTGTTATGTGGTACCATAGGTGGTACGTGTGGACTGGTGCACAAGGAGTCACGTGGGACCTTGATGCATTGATCAAGTGAAGACTTGAGGTAGGGAACACCTTGAACATGTACCTTATTTTACAAGAGCATGTATGTAGTGATATAAATTTCCATTCAAATATTTTTACTGCTTAAAGAATTGTGAAAAGTGTGTGTGTGTGATATTCATAAGAGTAAACTAATGAGCCATCCCCAGGGGATGAAGAAGTAAAGAGAAAAGAGCATCAGGTGTGATGTAGTAAATTGATACATCCCAGGGATGTACCCAAGGAGTGAATCAGGCTTGATAGGGCCTAACTGATATAAGATAGCACACTTACACGGTGAATAACTATATGTAAGGCACCGATATTTTTGTTATTTGAGGTTTGATAGGTTACCCCACCGACGTGGCGGGATATCCACGACAGACACGGCAGGATATCCGTGACCGATACGGCGGCGAAACCGTAGGCCAGTGCGGAGGCTTATCCGAGACAAGTGAAACCCACCAATCCCTGTGGGAAAGGGGCTTGGGTCCTATATGGTATTCCCAGGGAATACATTAAAAGTGTCTATATAGATCACGCCCAAGGGCATCTCCTCCGGGCTCGATGCTATATCGCCCGGGGATTACTTAAGTTGAAAGTTTAAGTTTTCCTTTAGGCCTTCTCAGCATTATTCCTGACTAACTGACAACATAAGTAATCAACAAGAAACGGAATGCTTTTAAATTGTTTCATTAACAATTGCATTGATACATCATGCATGGCATATCATAGAATATATGTGAGTTATAATTTATATGTTCAAGTGTTTGTTCCTATTGAGCTAGGATGTAGCTCACCCCATAGACTATACGTCGCAGTCCACTACTAGCGCCATCACTTCTGGAGACGACGCCGATCCCTGAGTCGGACCGGCGGCGGCGAGAGTTAGAGCCACCTCCAGAGGACTTCTTCTAGAGGACTCTCAGGCAACTTTGAGGAGTTTTAGTTGAGATTGTACGCTTGGTATGTCAAGCTGGTTTTGATTAAACCTTGTGTATATGGATATCAGAGTATTCTTTTGGGCGAACCATCCATGATGATGGTTATCATCGATGGTTCGGATCGGTTCTCCCTTCATGCAGAGGCATGAGGGTAGAACTGTCTTTTGAGAAGTGTTTTTATGTAGATTTAAATTCCGCAAGTTGTTCTTATTTATTTTATGCTTGATATACCAGTGTTCCGTGCATAGTTGAGGGGCACGGTCAAGATGATCGTGCTGATGGCACGGGTTTGAGGTAGAAATCCGGCATCACACTTTCCTCAGGACTTTTGTGGTCCCCTGGTCATTTGTTTTTTTCGCTTTATGCATCTGTTTATGTCTCCTGCTGAGCATCTCGCTCGGCTTTTTCTTTTTGTATCTTCCTTTCGATCAATATATATTTGCTCTTTACCGACCAAAGAAAAAAAGCCTAGGGGAGAAGAATAACTTGGTGAATTGAGACGTGGTAAACTTTCAAATGAAGAAGGCGGTGTGGGTATTAGACAAGTACACAAGATGAATACTTCGGGGAAGTAATGATGGTGAAGGGAGTGGAGCTATATGGATTAGGACCATGGGGCCTAACTATGGCATTTTGGGGATGGTTATTAGGAGATTAACTCTTGTAATTAGGCAAGGGACTCGAGAGGGAGAAAAGCAGTGTGTTGGGTTAAAGGGAGCTTTGAGTGTATCAGATTTACAGTGGGGGTAATTGCAGGTAAAATTTGGGAGGATTAATGGTGGGGGGGGGCACATCTTAGGGGTGCAAATGGTTCAGGTCAGGTCGGGTTGGGTACGGATCAGGGTCAACCCGAATATTTAAACCGACCTGAACCAGACGCAATCCGTTTAGTGAACCCCTCAACCGGAGTCGATTTGTGGGCTGGGAAAATTTAAGTTAAGATGTAAGGTAGGGAGTCGGGCTTTGGTCAAGACACCTCAACCTTAATAAACAGCTTGAGATTTTCAAGCTGACCTGACTTGATGGATCGGAAATATGAAACCAACCTGACTCTGATAGGGAGTCGCTTGACTCGTCGAGTTGAACAGACCGTTTGCGCCCCTAGCGCCTCTATAGGATTAATATAGTCTGTCAGTGTCTAGGGAATTTTCAGTGTGGGATGAGTCGGATAGAGAAGTTACCAGGTCATGGAATACCCATTACTGGTGCAATATGAGGGAAGAAGAGTGTGTTGGTTGATCTACATTTCAGTATCTAAGGTGGATGGAAGGGCATGGATACCTTGATGGTGTCTTTCTTTTAGATCCTTCTACGCTTTTATTTGTAGAAGAACATGATTGAGTTTTAGTGTATGCACAATTTGGAACAAAATCTTAAAAATGGACCACCTCAAAATCGGGTGTTTCTCTTGATGAAAGGGCCAATGCATCATCGGCCGGGAGGAGGAATTCATTATGCATCTCTTCATGGCTAGGGAAATATGGTTCTTCTTCCTTCAATTATTGTGATGTGATGCTTCTTTTCACTCATACCAACCATCTTGCATGTTGGTCATGTTAGGATCTTTTGCCTACAGGCCAATGGCTATAGAAGTTGGCGTTTGATTGGTGGTTCATAGTCCTTAGTGATTGAATGAAATAATTGATCTTTTTTCATTATTGTTTGTAGATCACCAGGATATTTCAAGATATTGATCTAGGAGTGTCTCATTCGTTGGTCTCTAGTTTCCATTAGGCAAATCTGCAGCTGCTATTTCCCTGCTTGTATTGTTGAGATTTCCAATGGGGTGTATTCTGGATTTTGTTTCGGAGTCCAGCGGAGCTAGAGTGTGGGAAATGGCCACCCTTCGTAATCTGCGTACTGATGAAGAGGAAGAGTTGCAAGACTCCTACACGTGCTATACGAGATGAATTTGAATCCTCACAATCAAGATAGGCGGAGATGGGGCCTGGGTAAAAATGGCATGTTCAATGCCAAGTCGTACTATCGGATGTTGACGCGTCGACCTCTTATCAAATTCCAAGGAGCAATGTTGTGGAAGACTAAAATACCGCTAAACATCAAGTTCTTCGCCTTGTCCTTATTCAAAGAGAGAGTGCTCACGATGGACCTACTCATTCGTAGGGGAAAGAATATCACGAATTGCTGCGTCATGTGTACTAGGGAGGAGGAATCGGCCGCTCATTTATTCATCCACTGCGTTGTGGCTTGCGAGACTTGGGGTATCGTCTTAAATTTGTTTGATATGAAGTGGGTCATGGCTGCTAAGCCATACGATCATTACCTCTCATGGAACACGGTTGACATGGAGAGCCAGATAAGGAATAACTGGAGAGTGTCCTTCTTTGAGGTCATCTGGATTGTCTAGAAAGAAAGGAATTTGCAGATTTTTGAGCAAAAGAAGAGACCTGTGGGGCTGATTGTGAAGGTGGCCAAAGATCTAGTCACACTATGGTTATCATCAGGGTCAGAGTTGTCTTCTGAACCTTGCGATCCGGGTTAACTTCTATGTCGATCTGTTTTTGCTGAGCTGATAGAGACTTAGGGGTTTCTGAACCTTGGGATCCGGGTTAACTTCTATGTCGATCTGTTTTTGCTGAGCTGATAGAGGCTCAAGGGTTTCTATTGGTTTTCCTACTGTATTATGTTCTCCTTTGGTTGGTAGTTTTGCGGCTCTGGTTTGTTTGCCATCCGTTGTAGTGTTTCTTCCAGCACCTTGCTGGTTTCTCAAAATATTTTCCTTACCGATCAAAAAAAAATTGTTGAGATTTCCATAGGAATATGAATGATAATCTTTTGGCCAATTTGCATGTCAAATTAGGCCATAAGGATTCAGGCCCATAATCTATTTGATAATTGAATTGATTCACAACTCACGATTCTATTACTATAAAGTCAAAACAAAATACGGATTAAAATCTCGATATTGGCCTATGCTGACACCCAGACGTATAATCTCAGTATTGCTGATAAAAACTTTGTATTGCCAAATACCAGAAAATATATTGAAATTTATTGTCTCCGGTTATACCCGAGACGAAAATCTTGTCCTGTGTCTCTAATACCGAGACATATCACCTAAAAGGTCTCGGTATCGCCCAAGATTCTGAACTATGCTACAAATAGAAAAGAACCGCTGTTTTGTGCAGTCAGGGTCGGCCCCAATCCTGAATTGACATTAAAACATGGAAGAGAAGCAGAGAAAATGCTAGTCATTTAGTAAAACAATATAAAATCCCTCCAAAATGTCGCACAACCCAACTTCCACAATTTTATAGGTTTTGAAAGAGCTACAATAATAGAAGGAAAGAAAAAACATAGAAGACTCGCGATCTACATCAACCAACCTCAGAGATAATACAAAAGTTGAGCAATACAAATATTAAAAACTACGTTACCTCCTTACTCGTTTTGCATCAGTAGGATCCATATTCTCGGTTGATTCTGTTCCTATTTCAAGCTCATCATCATCTGACTGTTCTCTGGATGACCCACTGGTAGTCGATCGAATTTGAGCAGCCACTGGGTTTTTCGGCATGACAGGTAAGGCTGGAATGCCAACCGGACCACCAACACCCTTATCTTGCATCCTAGAGAAATCATTCCCACTTCCTGCACAATAAATACAAAATGTGAAAGCATTTAACGTTAATAGACATGGAAATGAAGGGCAATGGTCAGGTCCAACTGGTTGAACCTGATTTCGTGTTCGACCAGATCTGCTGCCTTTGGGATGTGAGAGAATCTTGACTACATGTCATGTTATCAAATTGGAAACCGTGAAAGTCAGGATTCTCTCATATTCAAAGGCTGCAGATCTGGTTGAACACGAAATCAGGTTCAACCAGTTGGACCTGACCGTGAACAACAAATACATTGATGAAACAATTTCAGTATGAATGTGTTCCTGATTGCCAGATCTCCTGTCAACCAAACTGCCACCATTATAACAGTGCCTTGTTCATTTATTGTGATTTATAAAGGTCAATGTGCACCCACATGTGCTTCACAAAGAGTATCCCTTTTCACCTCTATATATGGGAATTGGATACTGTCCTATGTTGCCTGAAAGGAGGGATGTTAGACAGTTAGAATTTGTGAGTGCCCGATATGGCCATTGATCACTATTTTTTTTTTCAATCGACAACATGAAGACTTCCTAGGAGGTCACCCATCCTAGTACTACTCTCACCCAAGCACGCTTAACTGCAGAATTCTGAAGGGATCCGGTGCACTAGTGCCGGTATGATCCAGAAATAGCGGCCACACACTGCTACAAGTACCATGTCTTGTAATCATGTCATAAAGAAAGATCCACAAGGAAACTCCTACATGCAACTGAGCCAAAAATGTTGTGAACATATATATTGTATACCTTTACTGCGATTTTGAGATCCCAGTTGTGAAGTATCTGAGGCCTTGGAGCCATTGTCAGCCAAAGACGCAGAATCTTGAGGTACTACACCTGATGCCTGTTGACACTATTAGAAAATGTTTGACAATTCCAATGCGAAACGTGCTGATTACTTCAAATGCCTAGCAGCATTAAATATAACTTCTAGACAGAACAACTTTCAAGTGCTTGTGCATATACGTCAAACAAGCAACAAAAATCATTTGACTCTTAATAGCCAAAGAAATCATGAAATCTGTGACAAATTTACAATATTTTTGTTTGGATCAAATTATAGATATATTTCCATTAAATAAAATCAAGATGTCCATAGATTGGAAGAACATTTAATGAACTACAAAATTCGTAACAAGTCCTTAATGATTTATCATGTTGTGGAGCTATTTCAAGCAATTCATTCAAACATGCGTAGACATTAAAAGACCATTTCTCACTGGGTTCAAGTACTATGTTAGTTTCATTGGAGAATTTCTACCATTACACATGGGTTTATTGCGGTACAGTATAAGCATGATGAGTTGACATACTTTGTAATTTATACAACGATACGATTTGATCCTCACTCGATTTGACAAGTAAAGCACTATGCTTTTATTCAGGAGGAAGGGGAGTACATGTTTACTGAGTATCAAAATTTTTTGAAGCGAGGTATCATTCATCAGAGATCTTGTCCAGAAACAATTAAGGGATTGATTTAGAGCTGCCTGGTATACGAAGGATTTATGGTATATAAATATATAAAGATTGTTGGAGGAATTTATGATTTTGAAGGATGATAATAGACTTTTAGAACCAGAGGTAGAATTGGAATTCACCTAAATATCAAGGGTTAAATGGTCAATTGACCATTCGAACTCGATGGGAATATCCTAAAATCGTTAAGGATAAATAGTAATTTTTTAGTAGAGGGTTATATTGAAATTATCAATATTACAAAGGATAAATGTGTAATTTTACAACCAAGGGGGAGATTCTTAATGTTATCAAAGCTTAGGGCATTTTGAGAATTGCAAAAATATAGCTTCCAAAATAAAAAAATATGTGACCCTCACTATCATTAAATGAAGGATGATGTGGCGGTAAACTAGAGTTAAAGAGAGAAGGTAGAGGTAAAAAGAGACAAAGACGTGGAAGTGGATAGAGACAAGAGAGTGGACATAGGTGTGGAAATAAAACAAAGGAGAGAGGAGCTGGGAGAGGATAGAGACAAAGGAGAGAGGAGGTGAAAGAGGGATGGCGTGTCGGCGTGCGGTTGTCCAAAAGGGGAGATGCCCCCTCCCTTAAGCACTATACAAAGGAAGGGAAGGGGGAAGATGGGATTTCCTACCCCTCTAGAAGAGAGACCAGAAAGAGAGAGGGAAGAAGAAGAAGAAAGGAGGGCAGCACGGGTCCAATGCAGTCCAGGCAAATCTTTCCTTAAACTTGGTTGGTTTGTATAAATAAGATTTGGGGTAGTTACGCAAGATTAGGGGTACTTAAATAAGATTAGGGGTGATTAGGATAGTTAATCCTTAGGACTAATTAACCCCGATTAGCCCAATTAACCAAGGGTTAGGGTTAATTAACCTTGATTATCCTAGTTAACCCTAGTTAAGGATAATTAAACCCAATTAGCCTAGCTAAACAGGATTAGAATTAATTAATCTCCATTAGTTTAAATCGTGATTAACCTAGTTAAGGACGAATAAGATAATTAAGCATGATTAAGGAAGTTTAACAAGATTAAGCTAATTACATATGATTAATCAAGTTAAGCAAAATCAAGCTAACTAAACAAAATTAAATTAATTAAGTGTGATTAAACAACTTAAGTATGATCAAACTAATTAAGCAGATTAAGTAAGTTCAGAAAGATTAAGCAAGTTAAGTATAACTAAGCATATACGTATGATTAAGGTTAATTAAGAAGGAAGTTAAGCATGTTAACCATGTTAAGAAGATTTAAGCCAATCATGTTAAGCATGATTAAGCTTTATTAAGCACGATTAAACCTGATTAAGTATGATTAAACTTAATTAAGCATGATTAAGTTTGATCAAGTCTAATTAAGACAAAGTAAAGCATGATTATGCTTGATTAAGTCTGATTAAGACATAAGTAAAACAAGACTTAGCATAATAAAGCATGAATAAGTCTAAAACAAGCATGATTAAACATGATTAGGCATGATTAAGCAAAAAAGAAGCTTGATCGAGTATGATTAAACAATATTAAGTCTAAATGAACCATGGTTAGTCATGATTAAGCAGATCGAGCTTAATTAAGAAGCTATATTATAATTTTAAAACACGATTTCCAAGTTTTATAACTAGAGAAGTGGCAAAAAGCCTATGAATTATGTGTTTTCTAAGAAGCAACTAAAGTTTCCACGATTACAGTTTTCCCATTCTGCAAAGCATATATTGTAAGAAATTCAAAGTATGTGCAGACCTTTGAAGAAGGGTGAAAGGTTAAAAGGGTTACCTGATTTGATAAGCATGGAATCGTGATAATTGATTCTATTTTAGCAACCATATGAGATATGGTAAAATTTTACATTTGCGAGTGTTACATGGAATACCAAAAGAAAAGAAAAGTTGATGCACCACAAATGGTATTAAGAAAAGTTATCTGGCCAGCAAGTTAAGTGAGAAGTAAAGAAGATGTTGAGCACTTGATATTCGTACTCCAGCTACGAAGTAGCCTGTGCCAAAGCTATATAATAGTTTGGCTATTGCTACGGGGTAGCTTTAGCTGTATGAATAACCCAACCGCTATAGAATGATTCAGTATTTAAGTTAAGCTAATTTAAGTGTCAAGGATGAAGAAAAGAAAGAAATGTTTTAAGGATAAAAGAAGAAGATATAAGAAAAGAAAAGAAATGGGCTCCAACATGAGGAAATTTCAGACCCAAATAAAATAAAGAAAAGAATACTTTTCGAAGAAATGTAAGGGTGTCAAACTTACATTTCATTGGTCTTAACCTTAGTTGCACGAAGCCGGAGTGGGTGCGGAAGTGGGTTCGGAAGCGGGAGCGACGAAGCAGCAATTTTTAAAAAATTAGGAAGCAACAGCGCCCATATATATATATATATCTATATATATATATATATATATATATATATATATATATATATATATATATATATATATATATATATATATATTTCAAAAATGTTCAATTAGCCACTCGCAAAAGTTGTATCTTCATATTTAATTAGATGAGAATCCCATTAGAATAAGAAAGTATATATTCACTCACAAAATTTGGAAGAGACATCCACTTTTAATTGCTTGTTATTCTTGTAATATTAAATTGCTTGTTATATTTATTTGGAAGAGACATCCATTAGAATAAGAAAGTATATATAGCTAGTTATATTTAATTGCTTGTAATGATGAAGAGTAGACATATAGCATTTGTTAATTAGATTTTATCTCTTTTTATTTGATTTTTTAAATAAACTATTGAATGGCATTTAATGCTAATGTTTGGTACATTTGCCCATGCTCATGCTCAGGTTGAAGGAGGCAGTTGCAAATGTCCAATCTAATAATAGATTGGTATTAGGCGTTTGGCTGAGCACCAATGAATGTACTAGTGATATTTTAAAATGGTTATTTTGCCCATCTGATGGTTGTATTTTTTTTCTTATAAATGCACTAATGATGGACTGCTAAGTGTTATTGTTAAAATTAATCATATACCACTTGGCATAAGAGGTGTGACCCATAGTAACACATAGCAAGTAAATATTTGGTCATATGTACCCATCTAGTGAAATCCAACCCACATGATATAAATGTACTTATTGTCCCTTCGTTTCTAGCATAGGCTTATGTGAATGCCCGTGAAAGGGAGTGGAAGAGAGAGATAGAGAGAGTGTGCTTTTCTATTTGGGATAGGCTCCTGACCATTAAAATGTCACTTTTTATCTCACGCCATTGAAGTGTGATTTATGATTATGCCATGTGGCAAAACTCTGATCAATCTAAATTGCCTTAAGTGTGAATCTATCATTGGAATATGTCTCAGCCCAATGAAACATGCTGATATGTGGATGTGAACCATTCGATTGACGAACTTTAATATCAGCCATTAAAAATAGAAAACGGTTGATATTATAGTCAACAGATCAGATGGTTTAAATTTCCATAAAACACTTTTTGGGCCTGTTGGACTTAAATTTATGATCTATCCCTTTGACGGTTCTGATCACCCACAGCTTAAACCATTGATGGCGTAAGATCATTTAAACACCATTTTGGTTTTTAAATGACAATCAGGAGAGCCGTTCCCTTTCTATTTTTGTGTATACACGGTGATTAAGGCAGCCATGGTTCACTTTATTACAAATATTACTAGATGTTAAAAAGTAACTTGTGCCAATACTTTATTTGGTGTTGGTGCATTGTACTATATCCAAACTTTTCTAGAACTTACAGTTCTAAACAACACCATTTCATTTTCTATGGAAGGGTGTACTTATAAAGAATCCTAAGCTTGAAAGGGTGTACTTATAAAAAATCTTAAGCTTACCAGGGTATACTTATGAAAACCCAAAACCCATATTAGTTAAGGGAATTGTTGATAGAATCCTTAACAGTGAGGAGCATAGTTATAAAAACCCTCAAAGGGTTATTAATTTTAAAACTCATATTCATTGTTGTAGGGTTATAAAATATAAAGGAAATAAAATATATGATCCCTCATCTTTTACGGAGACTCAAGAGACGAAGATGTCGTTTGAGAGAGAGCGCAAGGGAGGTGAGAGAGATATCGCAAAGATCCGATCTTATCCATCTCATCGTCCATGCCTGCTTATCCAGACTAAAATCGGGCGATGATGAAAAGGGCTTTAACTGTCAGCCATTAAAAGGTTTAAAAGAACCCTAAATGACGAGGTATGATCATATCTTTGCTTCTTCATTTTATATAATTTTATAGCTGGTATTTTTATTTTTTTGCTGATTTTTTTTGTCTTGCTGGTAATTTTAGAGCATCAAAATATTTTTTTTTATTTGACAATTTCTTTGTTTTTTTTATCCGAGAACCGTCAGAACCGCAGTTCATAACATATAGGAATCGCGGTTCCTACACGTTTCCAATTCCGAAATGCAGCATCGCGTTTCCAATGAGAATCTTGTAGGGAAATTGACGGTTCCTGCTTCTAGGATCTCAACCTTACTTTTCATTGGTTTTCCTCTCTCCTACTTCCGTGTGCTTGCAGTGTCTCAACCTTTCTGACCTCTGATGAACATGTCCAAATTAACTATTTTCACATTTAAATTTAATAAACCAGATGGAATAACAAAAATGGCATGTAGAAAGAATCACAATGTTACCATAAAAATATCATCATCATCATCAGAGCCTTATCCCATCTATTTGGGGTCGACTTTGTCAGTCTTATTTCTCCACTCGTTTCCGATCAGCGGTGTGTGAGCTTTCTGTAATTTCGAATCCTTCCTATCCATTATCACGACTTCCCTCCAGGTCTTCATTGGACTTCCTCTCTTCTATTGACTTGTGCTTGCAGCGTTTCAACCTTTCGTATAGGGACCTCCAATGAATATGTGCAAACCACCTCAAGCGGCATTCCCTAATTTTTTCCCTTATAGGTACTCTCTCAAATTTCCTCTCATGTACTCGTCTAGAATTTTATCATTTCTTATTACTCCACGCATCCATCTCATCAAACGCATCTCAACCACATGTACTTTATCTTCTTGTGGCTTTTGAGTAGACCAATATTTCTCACCATATTATATGGCAGGTCTAATCACCGTCTTATCTAAGTGGAACTCTTTGGCCACAAAATACTCCACTTCCTTGCCTCCATTTCATTTCAACCTACATTAATCATATTTGAGACGTCCTCTTCAAATTCACCATCTCATTGTAAAGTAGACCATAAATAGTGAAACCTATAACAATGTGGTACTAAATGATTTTCTATTTTAATTAAATCCTCCTCTAAGCTATCATGTTCGCTAAATTTTAATTGTAGGTATTTTGTCTTTGCTTTGCTAATTGTCAAACCAGTTGACTCCAAAGCTTTTCTCCATAATTCAAGCTTATCATTTATTTCTTTCCTAGTGTGGGCAATTAATATTACGTCATCCGCAAATAACATGTACTATGAAAACTCTTCTTGTATGTCTATGGTCAACGCATCCATTACCAGGGCAAACAAATAAGGGCTCAAGGCAGATCCATGATGTAGCCCAACTCCGACAGGAGAACTCACTCGTCTCTCCACATGCGTTCTTACACTAGTTACCACCCTCTCATACATGTCTTGGATAGTCTCAATATATAAGTTCGGTATATATTTCCTTCTCAATGTCCACCAGATTATCTGTCTCCAAACTCTATTCATAAGCTTTCTCCAAAATAGGTTTTTCCTTCTCTCTAAATTGAAGTAATGAGCCTCCCAATATGTTATGGACAAGTACCTTTCCCCACAACAACCAAATAGATAATGGAAATGAATATAAATAATTGAAACATCGTCAAAATGGAGAAGAAAAAAGATATGATCATGTTCATATGGGTTATGTTCTGAACTCTGCTCGTGGTGCTCCTTGATCATAGAGTCGGCATACTAAAAACAAAAAAACCCTTAATCAGATTTTAACCGACAACTACTTTCAAAGTAACAGAAAGAAAAACAACAACTGGAATAGAGAATCAAAGTCGAAAAGAGGATTCCTAACTTATTTCTCTCATTCAATACAGTCCATGAGACTTTCACCTCACACGTCTCCTAAGTGATAGAAGAAAGAACTCATTTTCTTTCTTTCTTGATTACATTCCTTGCATATGTATAAGACCAAATCCATTCAAGAAAGAACCGTAAAAGCACCATGAGGATCTAAGCTTCAAATTTTTCTATCTCAGCCATATCTTAGAACGTACATGCCCTCGACTTTCTCATGAAGCTCCACATGCATATCATCTTCGTTGTATTTTCATTTTGGTTCTTAGTGATATACTCTATATCACCTTCCCTTTATTCCTCCTTTCAAAAGTTGATAAACATTTTGATTTGAAGTGATTCTCGAATTGGTTCTTCGATAAAAGCTTTCAAGGTACACCCGGGGATAAATTTTTCACTCACTGAAAAGAGAAAACCTATGACTATATCGTCCTGAAGATGGATGCAACGAGAAGTGGCATTTGTAAGTGTTGTTGACTTAACATTTAGGTTTCGACATAACAAAGCTTGCACTGTCTTTTCGCACTTAGGCGCATGCGTGCCGTTGGTGATGATTCAACTCCGGTGCCATAAACTCACAAATTTATCCCAAGTAATCATTGTTGTTCAGTGGATTCTAGAGGAACTACATATTTAGGGTTGGGGTATTGCAACGATTCTTACTGAATAGGGTTAACCAAGATGTAATTGGGGAATTTGATCTTGGCCGCCAAGGACTGCCATCGGTTAACAAAAGCTCGAAAGGTTTCATGGGGGTTAACAAAAGCTCGAAAGGTTTCATGGGGGTTGTCAATGGTTCCTACGATTTTCTTGGGGTTTGCAAGAGGTCCACCTAGTGTTTGTATTGATTGAGGAACTTGTCTACGATGTCCTTGAAAGTTTGTATAGAATTGATGAGGGAGGGAGAAATTCAATTCAAGCGAAATCATTCAAATCAAATCTTCAAGCTCATTTTGGAATCTTCCACTCACTTCGTCCTTCCCCGCTTTTCGAGTGTTGTGATGAGATATGTCTTTCAGTTCAAGGGGAAAGGGGAAAGCACTAGTGAAAGTGGTAGGTCAAAGCATCAAATGCAAAGGTTGTAGAACTAATCATAGTCTTGGAGGCTTTTCAATCCACTCGCATGCTCCTAAACATCGCTTTTAAATAAAAAAGCTATCCATATGAAAGCAGTCACTTTCGAATTGTTTCTTATCAAACCTTGGCTGCCCTTACCAAGCAGTTATCATTATGTGTCTTCAGCGGTGTCTAGGGAGGTTAAGTGGAGCCAAACCAGACTCATCCTTAGACAAACCAGACTCATCCTTAGATTTTGAGGTGAGTGCAACTATGTCTATGATTAAGAGTCTAAATGGTGTGGAAGCTGGCTCATTCATGCTAGTCATCTTAGAGCTACGAGTCAAAACAATGTGCACCAACTCTTCCATAGTTATCTTGTTCATATATCCACAACGTTTTTGAATTTGAGCCAACTCTAACACCATGAAATGAAATTTGTCTCCTCCTAAAGGTAGCAATATCGAGCAAGCGATCCCTGTCTTGTTTATCCAACTAGCTTTTCGCCATGGTACTCATATTCTCTTTATGAGAACTTCTAGCTACAATTTTTCTTTATAAAAAAAAGGTAAGGTGGGACCTTCATCCGAAAAATGCATTCTGAACAAGTGAATTACAATCTCCTCTGGAATGGAAGCCCTCCCATCCACTGACTACCAAACTCCAGCCTAACACCCAAGTTATCCTGACGGTCAGCTAATAAGTCGCTTCCTCCTTCACATGATATGAATTTGAATTGGAGATAAGCAATAGGAACCAACTTTGTATGTTAAGAAGGTAAAATGGTTTACACATTGTGTTGTGTTTATATGTTGATCTTATCATGGGTCAAAATGCCGGGTATCCGATACGTATCGTCCGAGCTCAAAACCGATACATATCGGAATAGTAAAATACCGGGCGATACATTGAATGTATCGTCCGGGCATATGTATACAAAATGGACGATACAGTACATTGAATGTACCGTATCGTCCCAGTCCAAAACCGATACGTATCGTCCGATACGTATCGGTATCGGAGAAATTTTGACCCATGGATCTTATCATATTGGAAGTAGTCTAGAGATGATAGGAAATTTCAAGAATGCCATGATGCTTGATTTTGAAATGAAAAACTTAGGGCTCGTTCCAATTTTCCTCGGTATTGAAGTTAGACAAAGTGAAGATGGAATTTTAATAATTCAAAAAAAATATGCAGTAAGATCTAATGAAGAGATTTAAGATGTTTTCCGCCTGGCAAAGCAAGGAATGGTGCTAATCAGCTTGAAGTGGAATGCGAATTCTGAATTCAAAAGTTATAAGAAGTATTCGATGTGCTCCTTTAGTCCGAAGGGAAGGACAACTATTCGATGTAACTAAAGCAATGAGGAGAAGACTAGTCCCAAACTAAAGTAGAGCAACAGCCAAACACTAAAGACGTTTCAGTCCTGCCCAACCAGAAAATAAGAAAGCAACCTCTACATTTACTAGCAGCAAGTGATTGATATTCACGCTGACTGCTACCAAGTGAAGTTAAGGCTTTCTACTAACAAATGAAGTGACAACAACTTAAGTGCAAAATCACTAACATTAAATTCATTAAACAAATTTTGTGAATAGAAAAGTTTTTAATACTTCCATTGATCAATATAATCTTCTCAATAATTTCATGCAACTCAGAATAAAACTCGAACAGTAATTTACAATGCAATGCAGAATATGATTCGAGACTTGATTCACAACATGACTCGGAACGTGAATCAAAAGGCAACTCATTATAGGATTCAGAATGCAACTGAGAACTTAGTTCTATGGACTCTATAACCACGTGTAACTGGCACTATAGACCCTAACAACTCATGCGGGACCAACACAAAATTATCCTTTATAATGGAAATAGAGGTTTCTTCAACACAAATTAGACTTTTGTCTACTTCTATCTCCTCCTCACTCATCACGGTATCGGGTTCATACACTTCCTCTAATATTTTCAATTTCCCCTGCTCATTATAACTCTCCTCTTTAATTAATAAATTTTGAGAGAGAATTTTGGTGGGGCATTGATAAGCAAAGTCTCCAAATCCTTTACACTTATAACACTTGTTTCGACCACTATTCCTTTCTTGTTACCAATTTGGAGATTCGTAGGAGTATTCATGGGTTTCGATAGTTGAACCCCGAAATTATACCTCTCGTCGATATAGGTATTCCTAGACTCAAGTTGGTTGAAATTATGACACTTATTTGTCTTGATCTTTTAAAACCGTAGAAGGTGTTGTGAAAGGGACATACTTTCGATAAGTCTCACCTTCATGTCCTTCCATCGTGTGATGTCACTTCGAAGCGAATCGCATCAACACTCCACGACAGTCCAGTATATTTTGGCATTATTCACCAACTTCATTCTGGTAGCCTAACTTTACACTCATCCGACACATCATACAAATCAAAATACTCCTTTATGCTAGACAACCACTCAACGAAGGTTTTAGGGTTCATCCTTCCATCAAAATCTGGAAAATCGACTCGAATAGACTTTAGAAACTTCCTATCAGATCGTACTCGAGTTCACAACAATGAAGATATCCTCTAACTCTAGTTTCATTCCGACCTTCGAAAATTCGACTGTGGCTTTAAGTGTGGCGGGTTTCTCGTTCTTCTCGTTCCCTTTCAATAAGGTTAAGAAACTCGCGACGACTCTCAATAGAATCACGCATGATGATCGACAGAAACACAAAATCCAAAATCAAATAAGAATGCAAAACCAAATATAAACTCCTATTTGATGTAAGATGCAAACAAAATGAAAATCCTAATGTAAACACCCTAAACTAGACTATGCTCTGATACCAATTTGATGCAAGATAAACCCCAAAACACAATATTTAACAAATTTATTAGGCAATTTAAATGACCCGATTTAGCGTCCGTTAGCATATGAACTTTCATGATTTAGAAAATAAGTCTAAAGATAAGACTCTAGTTTCGATCTAATTCGAGGCACCAAGCGACAATATCGATGTTGTCTCTTGACTCCTTGCTAGGGTTTGAATAATTTAATATTCGAAGGGTGTAAATCATTCAAAGGGAATCAACGGAGTAAGATTGGGAATTAGAAATCAAAATCTCAACAACAATACTAGAAGAAAAGATATTTTGGCTTTTATGAGTTTTCGATAGGAGAAACGGACAAAATTAAATTACCTACCAATAAGAAAAATTAGATAGAAAAGGTAGAAGGTCTAAGGAATCGCTCCAAGGAAGATAATTGGCTTCACACCAAACCGCACATGGAAAATTAATCGCTCTTCGGGTGAAAGAATCACTCTTTTAGTTGAAAACTCTTCACAAGCTCTCTAAATTTTGCTCAAAGCAAAACCATTCATTAATCATTAACCATTCTTTTAAAATTATATTTACAATGCCTTTACATAGGCTAAGATCCCTAACTAAGCATAAGAAAAAAAATAAATTCGAAATTAAAGAAATAATTTCCAAAAAGAAATAATTTCCAAAAAGGAAACTAAACAATAAATTTGAAACTAAAGAAACAATTTTCATCTGCAAGTTCGATCGATCGATCTTAAGTTTGATCGATCAACGGCAGTGTCATCTCAGGATGGTTCTCGGGTCGAACTCGATCGATCGATATTGGACTTCGATCAATCAAAGTTGGACAGAAACGCCATCTTTCATTTTTTTTCCTTCTTTCCCACATGTATTGCCTCCCGTAGTGGGGATCTTCTCATATGTCACACGTGTGCACATGTCCTCCGAAACACTCCGAAGCTTTGAATCTTCTTCTTGCGCTTTCTATACATGATGTATGGATCGATGTCCCCATCCTATTACGTGATGATGAGTGCCACTGATAGAGCTCAAACATTATAAGGATAAGAAAATTTATATGAGCTTTTGGCACCCACACACGAAAAAAATAGTAATAATAAATAAATAATATATAGGAGGCCCTAGATGTGCGATGCATGTGTAGTTGGGTATTACATGTTTATTGTTATAACTCATAAGCTTAAGTTAAAACTTTTAAATGTATTTAAAAAAATTTGAAACTTAAATGAGCCATAATTCAACTCAAATAAAAGGTAAGGCTTAAGTTGAGGTTTAGTAGTGGTACTTAATAATAATGAATAATAAGTAATAAATAAAATAAAATAGTTATTGCACGTTAAATATAAAATGTAAATTTAATAAAAAAATATTGAATAGTTTAAAGTTTGCAATGCATAAGGGAAGTTTTAGGTACGAAATCCAACAAAAATTGCAAAGGCCATAATTCACATATGAAGTGTTGTGAACACTAGAACAAGTCCTCAAAGAATCCTAAGTTCGGAAGTAAGCAGGTTATGATAAAAATCATGGTAAAAGCTAGAAAGAGGAAGAAAAAAAAAAACCTCATAAACTATAGACAATGAAAAGGAAACCTAAAAATGTTTTATGATATTTGATGAATCCTAGTGTCACAGATCCACATTCTATTACAATTATGAAGGAGTCTTACACACACCACATCAGCCTATTAACAAACCCACAAGTCAAAGAATTTACTGGAAAGGGATTGACCTAAATTCTAAAAGAAAACGTACATATTCATATTGTAAAACAGTTAAAGAACGGAAAGATGGTGGGCCTCTCCATAGAGATTTGGATACCAATCAATCGAGGATTGATTAAACTATTTGAAGAAGATCGGAATCAATAGATAATAAGGGAGAAACCTAATCCTAGCTCTAGGACAGGTGACAAGGCTACAATTATAAAAAAAATTCCTTATTTATTCTTACATTAGCTAGTTTTAACACATTTATAGTATAAAAAACGATTGCCACTTAGGGCAACAAATATGGTTTTATTTTTGGCATCATTAGTAGGACATCTAGGATATTGATCTCATTATTGATCGGTTGAGAAGTGTAGAAACCTTCTTTGAAGGAATCTACCCGACGAAAAGAAGAGAAATGTGTTGTCACACGACTCAAGGACTATGCTTTCATGTGGTGGCAACAAGTGTAATCCAACCAGGCACATAGACGAGGGAAGAATCTCACATGAAAAGTTTTTATTCGTTGATTATGCCCAAAGCATATATCAATTATTTCGTCATCTTTGAAAAAGGGAAAAAAAATGTGCAAGAGTACAAAGAAAAGTTCTACCACTTCATGAGTCAGATGACCAACTTGAAGCACGATACATTGGTGGTTTAAAAGTTCAAATCCAAGATGAACTTTACTATACCACATCCTCAAGATAAGAGGATGTCTGTCACTTACACTCATAGTTGAAACAAAGATTTCTCGAGCGTGTATCACCATCATCTTCAATTGAGAGATTGATTTTGCAAGGCTAATCAATCAATTCAGACAGTGTTTGCAGTGAACTACAACAAATACTGCGAGATGGAGAAGCACCAAATTTGATGTAAGAGGAAAGGTAATCAGGACATCCAAGCCAAACTGTCTTTTATCGTGTACCGGAGGCGCAAGAAGAAATCCAAAATGCTTCTCACATCGTGAAAGGCACAAGGAAGTATGAAGGAAATAAATCAGCAGCTGAAAGTAGACTTTTTGTCCAATTTCGATTGATCGAATTTGACCCGAGAGTCATCCTATCGATCAATCGAGCTTGCGCGAGTGTTTTTGTTGAAGTTGAACTTGTGGACGGGTTTTTGACCTTTTTTGCTTTGTTTTAGTTTCTAGGACTTTCGATTTTGGTTAATTAGGGATTTAAGCCTATATCTAGAAGCATGTAAACAACTTTATTATTTTTTTATCTTACGAAAACATGAGAGCTTGTGCGAAATTTTCTTCGAGGGTAGAAGAGAGTCTTTTACTCACATGCAATTTGGTGCGAGACCCATTTCTTTTATCCTTCTCATCTACTTTTACCTCTGAATATGTGTAAGTGTGTGGTGGTTTTAATTTTATTTCTATCTTCCTCGAATTAATCTTGTGTTTCTAAGTGTTCGATCTTTCCGGAACCAAAACCCTAGATCGACCTATCGTCCTTAACACGTGATTTCTTCACCATGAGCCCTACATAATTTATACGTTGCATCCCTATTTATTGATCCATGTGGAATTGAAAGAAGCCACTTGTGAATGAGTTCGATGCCCTAAACTATCGAAGATCTAGTTCGTTCGCAAGAACCCTAATCTTCTAGGTCCAATAGGGAATGTACCATGGAAGTAACATTAGTTTAGGCTATTTTAAATTGCTTGATTAGAATTCTTTTATTTTCGTTAATAATTTGTTAGAAAATTATTGCTTTCATAGTTACATTAATTCAAAATTAATCTCAGCCAAGTCATACTAGGGTTTCGTGTTAGTTACTGCATCAAATTGGTATCAAAGCACAGTCAGTTTAGGGCTGTTAATGTCCATACTAAGTTCTAGGTTTCATAGTCAGTATCGTCAATTGCATATAGTTTTGTGTTTGTGTGTGTTTGTTTTTGCTTCCAGTGTCACCATGAATCCAGACAAGTTAGATGTTCTCATTGAGAGGTTCAACACCCATATGGCTACCCATGCAAGCCCAATTACAGACCCAACAAGTCCAACAGAACTTAGCAGACCAATTCCAAAGTTGTCTAGATCTATTCACGGTGAGCATCTCAATGAGAGGAGGGATTCTCCTTGGCGTGAAAATCATTCCAACTCGGATGATAGGGTCACGAAATCGATTAAGATTGACGCTCCAACTTTCGAAGGAAAGATAAGACCCAAAAACCTACTTGGGTAGCCACTATGGACCATTATTTCGATTGGTATGAGATGGCGGATGACGTAAAGTGAGGTTTGCCAAGATGAAACTTGTGGGACAAGCCAAACATTATTGGACAAGCGTAGAGCGATGTCAAGAAGCTCTTGATCGCGGCCCCATCTCCACGGGGGTGGACATGAAAGAGAAGCTTCATGATAAATATGTTTCCCTTTGCTACAACCAACGCCTCATAAATCAATGGCATGGTTTGAAAAAGGAAACAGGTCCGTTGGTGATTTTATCAACAAATTTGAGGAATTCATGTCGAGGGTCAATGCATACAAGAGTCCTCAAGTCACCCTTTCTAGGTTTCGGACCGGATTTTGTCCAGAGCTACAAAAGGAACTCGTCCCTCACCCCGTTGAAGATTTGGAAGTGTTAAAAAGAGTTAGAATTGTACTTGAAACCAATTGCTCCTAAACGTTTTGAATCTAGTGGATCCAGTTATAAGTCTACCTCTTCTGAGTCCAATTTTCTTAAATCGCCAGGCGGTTATGGGGATGTTCGGGCGGAAATCGCTAGGCGGGCGCCCCAAGATCCGAGCGGCCGCTATGTATATATATGATTGTATTCTTAATATATATTATATTCAGAATTTCAGATATATATATATATATATATATATATATATATATATATATAATTATAGATATATTATATAATTATAGATATATTATATATATATATATATATAATTATAGATATATTATATAATTATAGATATATTAAAGAATATATATATATATATATATATATATTATATGATATTTATATATAATTACATAAATGTATAAAAACAGTAATTGAGTGGGCTCTGGGTATTTTGCAGAAAAATAAAGAAAAGAAGAGCAAAAGAGCTTTTCTGCTTGAGGGAGAGGGCTGGAGGGAAAAAACAAAGAAGAAAAGAGGGGGTTGGAAGGGGAAAATTTTGAGAAAACAAAAAAGAAAGAAGAAAAGAAGAAAAACAAAAAAACCTCACTGGAGGCTCACCGGTAGCTGTTGGGGCGGATTTTATCGCCGCTGGACAAAAGAGTGGAGAGAGTTAAGAGGAGACGAGAGAGCTTCTAGAGCTTTAAAGAACAAAAAATTCATATTTATATAACTTAATAGGGGGCCCAGCCCAACCCAATTTTTGCCCCCTCAGGTCAATGCCCAGACGGCCTGAGCGGACGCCCCAGGCCCAGTCCACCTTAGTGAGCGCCCAGGCCTAAGTCGGGTCGCCGGAGGGCCCGATTTGCCCAGGCACCCACCCAGACCGATTTTAAGAACATTGTCTGAGTCTAAACCAAACTTAGGGAGTCAGTTGCCTAAGTCCGCACAAAACACTTCCCAGAGTTCCAAGGTTGACAAAATAAGGGAGTGATGGTTGAAGGTACCAAGAGTGGTTGTCTGACTAAATGTTATAAGTGTCATGGCTTTAGGCATTTTGTAGCACAATTCCCTACCTGCGACCCTTCCCAGAACTTGTTCATAAAGAAGGAAAGTGAAGATGAGCAAGGACAATGAGAAGTTTATGAGCCTGATGCGAGCCCTAGTGATGAGGAAGATCAAAAGGGGAAAAGGACCATGGCTTGTATTAGGGAAGTCTCTCATCCCGTTGAGGAGGGTAATACCTCGCAAGCACTTGAGGTTAGATGCAGTCTAGCCCAACAAAATGAGAGCGGCGATTGGCGTAGGGATAATACCTTCTATACCCATTGTTGTCAAATATGACTGCATATGCGAATATGCAGTCCCATATTGTCGCAATGTCCTATTGGGTTTTTTTTTTCCCCGAAAATGGGAGCCCCTCTACATTTAAATAAAGGGGCTCTCTTCCTCTTTTCACCACAACTCACTTAGAGTCTCTCTCTTGCATGCCCATGCCCATTCAATTTCCAATCTCTCTTACAATGTATTTTTTCAAGTTTTTTTAATTTTCATATAGTTAAAATATTTTTTTTATTATTTCTCTTAATAAAATGAAAGTTTATTACCTTTATTGGGTGAGTTTTTGTATCAAAAAGACCACAGTGTATGTTTTTTATTTGTAAGACCTTATATTATTCCCATATATTTTCCTATTTTTCAGATTTCTTGCATATTTTTTTGTATTAAAAATAAATAAATAAATAAATTTGAAATGCAATATGCGATTATGCGACGGCATATGCCATTCGCATGATCGCATATGCGAAATGACAACAATGTCTATACCTATGCCAAATGTGGCGAAAATGATTGCAAAATCATAGTCGATAGCGGAAGTTGTACCAATGTTGTCTCCGAAAGCACAATTTCTCGCTTAGGACTTACACCTGCTACCCACCCTCGACCCTATCAATTAGCATGGGTCGATTCTTCGTCAATCCCAGTGTCACAAAGAAGTCAGGTTCCTATACAATTTGGTTCGTATAAGGACACCTTATGGTGCGATGTTGTGCCTATGGATGTAGGGCATGTCATCCTTGGAAGGCACTGGTTATATGATCAGGACGTGACACTATTCAGGAGATTGAATGTGTGTTCCTTCTTGCATGAGGGGAAGAAGATTAAACTAAACCCTCTACCTCCAAAAACACCAAGTGCGAAGACAAGCAACGCAAGTGACAATGGCTCAGTTAAGAGAGAGAATAAAACTAAGGCAATAAACATTCTCAACCCTCTAGAGTTTGAGAGAAGGGCTAAAGAAGAGCATCTATGTTCTCCTCACTGTTGAGTCGGCCAAAAAGTCAAGTATTGGACACCCCAAAGAGATAGAGTTGGTCCTAAATGAGTTCCAGGATGTCTTCGTAGAGGACCTTCTGGATAAACTACGCCCTTGAGGGATTAACATGCCATTGACTTTGTTCCTAGTTCTACTTTACTTAACTTGCCCCATTATCGGATGAACTCAATCGAACAGTCTGATTTGAGAAGGCAAGTTGATAAACTTCTTCATAAGGGATTCATTAGGGAAAGTATGAGTCCATGTGTCGAGCTAACGCTACTCACCCCGAAGAAGGATGGGTCGTGCAGGATGTGTGTTGATAATCACGCTATTAACAAAATCACAATCAAGTATTGGTTCCTTATATCGAGATTGGACGGCATGTTGGACCATGATAGTTGGTGCCATAATATTTTCGAAGATCGATCTGAAAAGTGGGTACCAGCAAGTTTAAGTTCGTCCCGGGGATAATGGAAAACTGCCTTCAAAACAAATGATGGTTTATATGAATGTCTTGTCATGCCTTTTGGGTTTTCTAAAGCCCCGAGCACGTTTATGCGAATCATGACGCAATGTTGAGGTTTTTTCATAGGCAATGTTCCAAAAAACGGTCAGGGGTGACCGCCCGGGCGGATCAGGACCCCGGGCGCCTTGACTTAGCTGTGGGGCGGTTCTTGAGACGGATTGGACCTGGGCGGGCCCAAAATCGGGGTAGGGCCTATAAAACATTCAATTTTTTTTTTTAAAACCCTAACTCTCTATTCTCTTCCTCTCTACTCTCTTCCTCTCCTCCTCTCTTCCATAGCCGGCAGCCCACACCGGCAACCACCGGCGACCAGGTATGTTTTTTTTTTTCAATTTTTTTTTTCATTTTTTTCACCCTTTTATCTTTCTTTTGAATTTTTTTTTTTGCAACATCTTCTTTGAAGTACAGCCGACAGCTGCTGCAGCCCACACCCCACTGGTGACCATGTAGGGGCTTTTTTTTCTATTTTTTTCACTCTTTTTTCTTTTTTTTAGCATATTCTTCTTTGAAGCACAGCAGTCGGCAGCCGCCGTAGCCAACACCCCACCGGCGACCATAGGTAGGGGGTATTTTTTTTTTTTTCCATTTTTTTCACCCTTTTTCCTTTCTTTTCATCTTGTTTTGTTTTTGCAGCTTCTTCTTTGAAGCACAACCAGCAGCCCACAGCATCACCAACGATCCTAGGTAGAGGTTTTTTTCCATTTTTTTCTATAGCAACCACAGGTAGGGGTTTTTTTTCCATTTTTTTTCTGTAGCTTCTTCCTCTGAAATTTTTTTTGCATCAGTTTTTTTTTTTTCTTCTCATCTTCTAGCTGGCTGCAATCTGCATCAGTTTTTCGTTTTCTTTTTCTTCTTTCCTGCAATGCACAGTGACAGTATAATATATTATATATATTAGTATATATATAATCTATATATATTAATATGTGAGACTATGTGTGTGCCATAGTGCCAATGACCAATATATATATATATATATATATTCAAATAATCTTATTAAACAAATAGGAAAATATTATGGCCTTCATATTTAGTGGTAATGTAGTATTTACTTGAATTGAATTCATATGTGTGTTTAAATATAATTTCTAAACCTTCAATTTTCTCTTTTCATACTCTAATATATAAATATCTATATATATAGTGACCGCCCGGTTCTTGAGGCGCCTGCCCAGGCACCGCCCCGCCAGATCCGCCCGAACCCGTCCGCCGACTTTATGAACGTTGTTCATAGGCAAGTTCCTAGTGGTTTACTTGGGCAAGTTCCTAAACGAGGACAGGTAAAAGTATTATATGTATGATAAAAAATTATATGTGATGGTACAATCTCTAAAGTATTGGAAACATTACTTGTTACCGCAGGAGTTTGTTTTATTCTCAGAACATGAAGCCCTTCACTTTCTAAGTTCCCAAAAGAAGTTAAACCCGAGACATACAAAGTGGGTTGAACAACTTCAAGAATTTATCTTTGTGCTGAAACATAGGGCTAGGACAGAGAATAAAGTTGTCGACGCGCTTAGCCGTAGAGCAGCGATGTTACACTCCATGAGTGTTCGGGTGACTGGATTTGAGATATTAGTGGATGAGTATCCCACATGCTCAAATTTGGAGAAGAGTATGCCTCACTCGTGAGTGAACAACGAGATGGGCAATGTAGATGTACCATACATAATGGGTATTTATTTTTGGGACATCGTCTATGTATTCCCCGCACTTCTCCACGAGATTTCCTCATATGGGAATTACATGTCAGAGGTGTCACCAAACATTTTGGTCATGATAAAACTGTTGCATTACTGAGCGATAGGTTTTATTAGCTCAATCTCTCACACGAGATGTTGCCAAGATTATAAGTTAGTGTCGCGTTTGCCAGTTAGCCAAGATTACAAGTCCTATTGCTTATGTACTAGATTTACCTTCGGATTTGGGTAATAGTACAACATTCAATGTGGAAGATCTCATTCCATCCTATGGCCCAACATTCATTCCACCGAACCCTTTTGTTGACCCTTCTTCAATCGACCCTATCCAATTTCCTCTCCCTACACCATTACCTCCACTTTCACGTCCGTCTCAAGAGGTAATTGAGGATATTTTGGAAGATCAAATTGAGTCTACAAACCATGAAGGTTATCAAAAGTATTTGATCAAGTGGAAGAACAAACCAGACTCAGAGGATACTTGGATCACAAAAGAGGAGTTTCAGAAGATAGACCCCGATCTCTTCGAACAATATCACAATCAGCATTCATCGGAGATGAATTCTTCAAACTCGGGGGGAATTGATGAAGATCAAATTGTGTCTATAAACTATGAAGGTTATCAAAACTATTTGATCAAGTGAAAGAACAAGTCGGACTCAAAGAATACTTGGATCACAAAGGAGTTTCAGAAGATAGAGGATCTCTTCAAACAATTTCACGATCGGGGATGAATTCTTCTAACTCTGGGGGAATTGATGAGGATATCCAAGCCAAACCGCCTTTTACCGTGTACCAGAGGCGCAAGAAGAAATCCGAAATGCTTCTACGTTGCGAAAGGTGCAAGGAAGGATGAAGGAAAGAAAGGAGCAGCTGAAAGTGGACTTTCTGTCTAATTTTGATCAATCGAAGTTCCACCTCGATCGATCAAATTCGACCCGAGAGTCATCCTAAAAATGACACCGTCGTCGATCGATCGAGACTTAAATTCGATCAATTGAGCTTGCGCAAGTATTTTTGTTGGAGTCTAAGTGGACGTGTTTTGACCTTTTTACTTTGTTTAGTTCCTAAAACTTTTGATTTTGGTTAGTTAGGGTTTTAAGCCTATATATAGAGGCATGTAAATAACTTTATTGTTTACTGATGGTTTTACTTAATTGCTTATGCAAACTTAAGGGCTAGTGAAAAGTTTTCTTCGAGTGTGCGATTCTCTCAACTTAGAAGAGAGCAGTGTTGTCATAAGTGATCGCTTATGCCATCTTAAGCCATAAAATCGCAGAAGTCATCCGGGCTTATGCGATTTTGACATTATGCCATGGCATACTAAAGTATGTGATGGCATAAGCCATGTTTTATGGCTTATGCGATCGCATACTCAATATGCGATGGCATAATGTTCCAAGAACTTAAATATTTTTTTTTTTTGCTTTTTGACGTTCATTGCCTCTATAAAAGGGTGGGTGGGGTCCTATACTCCTCACACAACTATTTTGGCTTAAACTTTCTCTCTAATCTCCATTCTTTACTCCCAATCTCCTCCCATCTTTCCTATCTAGTTTTTTTTTTTTATTTTATGCTTTGTAATCCTTTTTTTTAGTGAATTAAATTGTTACAAACTTAGTAATATTAGTGTTGTGTTACAAAGCCTTAAAGGGAAAGATCAAGGATCAAGATTCAAGAGTGAAGCAAGCTTATAGTTCTAGTCTTCTATCAATCAAGTGACCCGAATCAAGCAAGCAAGCCTTTTGGGAGGTTTGAGTTTTATTATTTTTGTTTCAAAAATTTTAAATCTCTAATTTTCTTTTCCTAGTTCCTACTTTCTATCATTTAATCAATTACTTATGTCTACATCTTCAACCCCAGATCCTCTAAGACCTAAATCGAATGATCCAGGTTGGAAATATGGCCAGTCAGATGATATAGATTCCATACTAGATAGATCGGATGAAAACGAAACAGAGGAAGAAGAGTATCTAGAAGGAGATGATTCTAATGGCGACGGCAATGCTAGTGATGATGATGGAGATGTACCACAATGGGTTAGAAATGAATGTGTAGAGTACATTGTTGGTACTCAGTATCAAAACTAAAGTTATAATTTTGAATATTAGTATGTAAAACTTTTTTAAATGTGAGAATACCTATTTTTCTCTTCTAAAGACTTGAATACTTAATGTTAATTTTTATTAATTTATTTATTTTAAAAAGTATGTCATGGCTTAAGCGATTAAGCAATTCGCTTAAGCGAAATGCAATCAAATCGCTTAACATGGCTTAAGCGATTTGACAACATTGGAAGAGAGTCTTCTCCCTGCGTGCGGTTTGGTGCGAGACTAATTTCTTCGATGCTTCTTACCTACTTTTACCTCTGAATACGTGCGTGTGGTTGTTTTAATTTTATTTCCATCTTCCTCAAATAAATCTTATGCCTTTGGGTGTTAGATATTTTCGGAACCAAAACCCTAGATCGATCTATCGTCCTAAACACGTGATTTCTTCACCTTAAACCCTAAATAATTTATACGTTGCACCCCTATTTATTGATCCATGTGAAATCGAAAGGAGCCACTTGTGAGTGAGTTCGATGCCCTATACTATCGGAGATCTAGCTCATTCGCAAGAACCCTAGTCTTCTAGATCCTATAGGGAACATACCACGGAAGTAACACTAGTTTAGACTATTTTAAATTGCTTGATTAGAATTCTTTTATTTTCTTTGATAATTTGTTAGAAAATTATTGCTTTCGTAATTACATTAATACAAAATTAATCTCAGCCAAGTCATACTAGGATTTCATGTTAATCCCTGCATCAAAAGGTGCATGGAATCAACTTGTTAGGCGAGTTGGCCAAGTACCTGCCTCCAAAAGCAGGAGACCTGAGGTCGAATCCACCCCCCCCCCCTTGAGGCCACCCTAGGGATTTATATCCCTTGCTAACCTGCCATGTGCTAACATGGGTGTGCGTGTGCTCCTAGGATTAGCCGGGTGCACTAACAAGTTCGGATACCCAGGTTATAAAAACTAAAAATAAATAAAAAGGTGCATGGAGTCTTCGTCAATCAACAACTGTAAACGGCTTCCAATTTCATCACATGCTATCAAAGTGGTGAAAGTGGGTTATTATTGATTTATGTATGCCCTAGGAGAGCTCTCAAGGTAGAAGCACATGTTGTTGATCCCCTTGATGAGGATTACAATGAGGACCAGATGAGGACCTGGTCCATGGTGAGGACCAAAGAGATGAACAGGAAGATGAAAATGGCATCTTGACCAATGAGGGAGAGAGCTTACTACTCGATAGGATCCTAACCAATCTTAAGGTGGAGGCCGAACCACATGTAAGAAGAACAAATATATTTCGTACAAAATGTACATCCAATGGAAACGTGTTTCACTCTTATAGATAGTGGCAATTGTACTAACTTAGTCTCGAAAGAGATGGTTGAAAAACTCTAAGTCAAAACTGAAAAAGCATCCTCAAGAATACAACATTACATGGTTTTAAACAGGTAATATAAAACCTAGATGACGATTTGTTGCTTTATAAATTTCTACGTTGGAAAGTTGAAAAACCTTTGGTTCGGTGTGATGTGCTTCCCGTGGATGCATCTCATATCCTTCTAGGACATCCATGGCAATATGACTGGGAAACTGAGTACAATGATCGGCAGAACACCTGCATACCTTTGGGATCGAAGGTGCAACGATAGCTCTTTGACCGCTCAAAACGGATGCTTTGCCTGAATCTCAAAAGTAAGGGGTTGAAACTTCCTTTCTATGAGCCAAAGAATTCTAGAGGAAGAAGTGGAGGTCATTCCGTGATGAAACTCGAGGACGAGTTCTTCTCCAACTAGGGAAGGACGATGTAGCCTACTACCATGGACATGCTCCATTAATTTCACAAGTCAAAGGATTCCAGAGAAAAGGAAAAGACCTCAACTCTAGAATAAAACATACAGATGAATATTGTAAAAGAAAGGAAAGGTGGTACATCTTTCCATAGAGACTTGTAATCTAGACTAATCAATTAAGGATTGATTGAACTATTTGAGGAAGATTTGAATCAAGAGAGAGTAAGGGAAAATCCAGTTTTATCATAGTATAATTTTGAAATGCGGAAATCAAGGTGGCAATGTGATAACTAGGAAGAGACATTTTTTTGTACCTTATTCTTTCATTGGATATCTTTAGACCATATATAGCATATGTAATAGAGAGTAGACGAGGTCATTTAGGGAAACCAATTAGGTTTATTTTAGCCATTATTACAAGAACATCTAGGATATGATCTCATTAATTGAACCATTTTTTTTGTTTACTTACAGTAAACAGACTCATGTTGGGGGCACTAAGTAGTTGCTGATTTTGCATTTCGGCCATCTTCTGACTAGTGTAAGCCTTAGGGCATTTCAAGCTTGTAATACCCTTTAAGTAATATCATCATTCCAGCTTGTAATGAGCTTTAAGTAATATCGACATTCCATGCTAGTTCTATTATAGCTCATGTTGAGAGCACGGGCACTAAGTAGTTGTTGATTTTGCATTTCGACTGTCTTCCGACTAGTGTAAGCCTTAGGGCATTTCAAGCTTGTAATACCCTTTAAGTAATATCATCATTCTAGCTTGTAATGAGCTTTAAGTAATATCGATTTCATGCTAGTTCTACTATAGTTCTCTATGGTCGCCCTTTATAATGCAGGCCATAGGGGTAGGATGAAAGAAAAAGAAAACTAGAAGAAGAATGAAAGAAGAAGAAAGAAGAAGAAGAAGAGGAAGCGGAAGCGGAGGAAGAGGAAGAGGAAGAGGAGAAGAAGAAGAAGCAGAAGCCGAAGCCGCCGCGGAAGCAGAAGAGGAAGCGGAGGAAGCGGAAGAGGAAGAGGAAGAAGAAGAAGAAGAAGAAGAAGAAGAAGAAGAAGAAGAAAGAGGAAGGGGAAAGGGAAGGGGAAGAGGAAGAGGAGAAGAGGAAGAAGAAGAAACCGAAGCCAAAGCCGAAGCGAAAGCAGAAGAAGAGGAAGAGGAAGAAGAAGAAGAAGAAGAAGCAGAAGCAGAAGAGCGGAAGCAGAAGCGGAAGAAGAGGAAGAGGAGGAGAGGAGAAGAAGAAGAAGAAGAAGAAGAAGTAGAAGAGCGGAAGCGGAGGAAGAAGAAGAAGCAGAAGAGGAAGAGGAAGAGAAGAAGAAGAAGAAGAAGCAGCTGAAGAAGAAGCCGAAGAAGAAGAAGAAGAACTAGAGGCCCAATTCTTGGCAACCCGTTATGGGGTCCATTGATTGGTGGGTATTGGATTTGTTCCCAGCTCTTACCTATCAAGAAAAGGGCAAGGATTTGTTTGGATGCGAGACTCGCACTTGTACGTAGGATGTAGTAGCTTATCTTATTTTGGTATTATGTAGGGTTAATGCACGTTATGTTAGATTTTAGTTTATAGAAAAGAGGATAAATTTAGAAAGCAAAAGGTTTCCTGGGACACTATCCCAACTAAGATGGTTGGACAGCATCCCATATAACACTCAAATGCCCATGTGACACCCGTTCCCCCTAGGGTTCACCCCTCCCTAAGGGGTTTTAGAAAAAAGAATAAATAAGCACATATAGATATATATATATATATATATATATATGGGAGCTGGTTCCGTCCTCCATGGGAGGACGCTTTCGTCCTCCAAGATCTCGTGGAGATCAATGTGGCATCAAAAACACTATTTGGGTGCGATGGGAGCATAAGGGAACGACTTAGATCAATTTCCCAAAAAAATATTTCAAACATTTTCTTTTTAAGGCCTCTGTCAAAGTTTGACTAATTTTAATGGTTTAAATTTCAAGGCTAAAAAAATACATGATGGAGATGAGTTTCCGAAAAATAATTTTGCCAAATATGATCTGAGCAATGCACCCGTGCTCTGTGCGATCCATTTGGTGTCATGCTGCCAATTAGAGGATTTCCCCAATCTTGGAGGACGAACACCTTTTCCTCTCTCTCTCTCTCTCTCTCTCTCTCTCTCTATATATATATATATATATATATACAGAGTACAATCCTATAGTGACAAAACGAATGCCAGAACAATCTTTTGTTTCACCATTCATTTTTAAACCACAGACTTGCTAGTGGTCAACTTTTTTTTCTCAAAATTATAGTTTAAGCGGATTGACCTCATGCATCCGCATGGCACCCAAATGATGTTGTACCAGCCATCTTGGCTGGGACAACGCCCCTACCCACTGTTGCCCTATTTAGAATAGGATTTGATTTAAGTTTAGAAAGTGTGTTTTAGTATGTGGCCCCCACCAAATAGTAGGATATATTAGCCTTTAGTTGATGTAAAGGCTATATAAAACCCTCTTTTCTGTGCTCAAAGAGATTGTATGAAGGCTTAAAAGAGACTTCATGCTGTTGTTAGAGAATGTTAACAACCACAAAAAGAAGACAGAAAGACGAGAAGGGAAGGTTCATATGTTGCAATTAAACAGAGGCCTCTCTTGTTTGACAATAGAATTGCTGCTACATGGGAATTGTTAGTAGGACAGAGGAAGCCAATCAAAAGGCAGGAGACAAAGGAGATTACAGGCCCAATAAGAGAGAGGAAGACTGCATGCCACGAGACCTTAAGAGCCCAGTTGAAAGTCCAGAAGAATAACCCCATGTGACCTAAAGTCACAGATGATCACTTTAATGATCATGTGAGGAACTTTAAGATGCCTCTAAACATGTGATTACTTAAGTAATCACATGCAGCATTAGAGAGTTTCTACCAGGCTAAATTCCAATTGGTTTAAAGAGAACCAAAAGATTTCTGTTTCATAGTGATTACAATGGAGTTCTAAAATATCAACCTCCCTCTTCTTCTCCTATTTATTCTCTAATACATTATTCAATAAATGTTTAATTTTCCTATTTTAAATAGGATTCTAAAGTTCTTTTAAAATAGATAGATAATAGAAGGAGACCTCGTGAGGATATCAAGGATTGTCATTGACTATAAAAAAGGAAGAGAAAACCGAGAACCTGGAAATGTGATAAGGTGTTGACCACCAAAAGTTTGACCCTTTTTTTATTTCAATTTCTTTTAATTTCCAAAATGTAAGAGTACAAGTTTTATTAGAAACTATGTTTTAGGTTAGGTTTAGTCTTTTATACTGCAGGAATTTTAATTGTAGAGACTGTTTAAGTAAGAAATTTCTATTTTATTACGGAAACGGTTGATTCTTTTCTTGGGTTCCAAAAACCCTAGATGTTGGTTGAATTCTTTCTTTATTTGTTGGTTATGTCTGTTGGAAATTGAAGATTGGGTTTTGCCACCCACAGAAGCACTTCTGAAACTTTCTAAAAGACTAGAGCCCACAGCTGACTATTGTCGAAGACTGGGACAACTTCTGATACTTTGCCAAAACAAGGTGAGTTTTGATTAAATTTTGAATTTTTACATTTTATTGTGATCTGCTTATGTTTCACTACATCAAAAAGCAAGCTCCACCCTTGAGCATTGTCATTGATCAACAAATAATATGGCATGGAAGACCAATGCAACGAACCCATCCCCAACATGGATACTCATACCCCCTAAATGACGCCACAATGATAAAGGGAAAGTAAAAGTCATATCGCTATTTTCCAATGCACCATCCGATGGCATTCATCCCATCATCCATTCATCTCTCTCCTGTCACCTCATTCAAATCAATCACAACCTTATTTTATCCTATTCAGATCAAAGTATAATAACCATAAAATCAACAATCAATGGTCTTGTTATTTCACAAATGAAGCACACATAATTCCAATGTCAAAAATGAAATATAAGCCTAAACCATACTAATAACCCAGAAAAATGGAAACACAATACCGACGAAAATTTAATTAATTAATTAGATAAGATAAAATTAAATTAAAAAATCTACAAAAATAAGCAAACAACAAGGAGTAAAGTCGTGATACATAAGTACACTAAATCAAACATGAAAGTCTAAAGACAACAATGAAATCTCCAAAATCAAGTCGTCATCATCACACCCTTATCCCATCTATTTGCGGTCGTCTTTGCAAGTCCTATTTCTCCACTCGTTTTAGATTAGCACTAAGCTCTTTGTAACTTTGCAATCCTTCATATCCCTTCTCAGGGCTTCCCTCCAGGTCTCCACCGTTCGTCCTCTTCTCCTACTTCCTTGTGCTTGTAGCGTCTCAACCCTTCGTATAGGGTTTGCTTCGTGCCTTGGATGAACATGTCCAAACCACCTCAAGTGACATTCCGCGATTTCTTTTCTTTTATAGATGCCTCCAAAATCAAGTACAACCATAAAATAATTCCGTAAGTTCTCAACCCTGCAACCTACGAACAGCAATGTAACTACACCCCTAGAAACGAAGTAACATATAAAATAAAAAAGGAAAACAAACCCTGAAACCCATTAAGAAAAAAGCCACATGACCTACCATTAAACAAGAAAATTCTCACAGCACATGTCATTTCAAACCCTGCCAACCATAATTTTTCAAAGAAACAGGTAGCCCAAACACAAAGATAGATCCTATAGCAGTTATTGTTCTTAATGGAGGATTCAATTATGAAGACCATTTCTACCAAGAGATCCATATATTATTTTGACTCCGCGAAAGGAACACTATTCATAAGCCAAAAATATAGGAGATCTTCTATAATTTGTTACGTGAGGGGTTATTTCATCCGGACATTAATAACTTTTTTATTTAGATGATATTTTATCCTTTTCATTTGAAATGGAGAACGGTTACAAAGTAGAGGGCCACAATAGTGGCAGTTATAATAACTAACATTAAAATACATTGAATAGCATCTAAGCCCATCTAACACCGACACGGAATTCAGGGACCTTGAAAGTAAGGTAAAACTTCAAGAATCCACCACCATGATCCACCGGTAACCTACACCGAAGATCCATCCGACGAGACGTCACCACTATCGACAAACTTACGATTCACAAAATCTCCCAACACATTGGAAAAGGGGCAAACACCGACCAAATGCTTCACACAAAGCTTCAATCGAAGCTTTACAACGATGCCTCATGGCGTAGAAATAGAGCAAGTGTTCGCGCAAAAACGAAGCCATCAAAACTTCGGTTAAACCCGTGACCAAAACCGTATCAGAAGAAAATATGGATTGTAAAAAGGCCATCGTAGAGTCGATCTCTTCGGAAAAGAAGACTCTCACCAATGAGAGGATAAAACTCCCATATTCAGCCCCTAAAAAAGGAAAAAATAAGGAGAGAAACAGAGAACTGAAGCCTCCAAGCAAAAGATGATCCCCAAAGGATCGATTTATTGAAAGAATAAAAAAAATTGGGTGGAAAGGGATTAAATCCCTCCTTTCCATCCTCTCCCATTAAAACTCTTTTCCCGACTCTCAACTTTTTTCAACTTCTCTCTGATTAGGAAGGGTGATGCAGAATTACTGCTTGCGAAATTAGGGAAAGATTTTTCGGTCATTAATAACTTGATTCTTTTTAGATAATAGTATATAGAAACAAGGCTCATAAGCAGCACGAAATAAATCCAGAAATAATTTCCACATGATGGAACAATAAACAACAAAATAAATATTGAAATGGCAAGAAATTCAAAGCAAAATTACCCGAGAAAGAGCAACGGCCGCACACGCTAGATTGAGCTGGCGTTTTAGTATCTCCTGATACTCATCAGAATCTATGGGAACGTGGCCAGCCATCGTCGGAGATTCTTTAATCTCGATGACCTCTTCATCTACCACAACTCCATCGCTTTTTCTCAACGAAGAAGAAGTAGACGACAAAGGAAGAGACGAAACCGAAGAAGCAGAAGCAAGGGTTTCAGAAACGGTAGCAGCCTCCTGTAGAAATCTCTGAAAAGCCCATTCGGAAGAGCTCCGATTCATCTTCGGATCTTGGATTTCCGATGCATGTGGTGGACCCCAAAACGGCTCTCCCATTTCATCCATTGAGAAAACCCTATCCATTTCTCTCTCTTCTTTTTTTCTCGTTTGGTTTGTGTGATCTATAAGACGCAACGCTTTTCTTTTTACTCTTTTTTATTTTCCTCTTTCCTCTTTCCTCTTTCCTCTTTCTCTTGCTCTTTTGTGTTATTTTGTTTTATTGGAAGTTAGCCTTTCTCATTACTCATTAGATATTCCTATTTTTAAGGTTTGATGATTGAGGAATTGTCTCCCCTGGACAGCCGTTTACTTTGAAAACTGAAAAGCGTATATAAATAGACTGTTAGACGGCCACAGGTCAAAGTTAGATTATATTTCCAAATTCTTTGTGCTTGTTTCGATACTTGTGTTCTTGTTGGTGCATGTGGACTATGTATAGGGGGTTAATCGAAAATTTTGTTTTTCTGTTCGATTGTTCTTCAATTTTTGAAGCTGACGCCAAATCGACAGTGGAAAAATCAGTTCGCTTTGGTTTCATTTTTATTTTATTTTTATGTTATGGAATTTTTGTGATTTTTTCAACCTTTTTGGATTTATTGTTTATTCGTTTCTCTAATTTTATCTAATCAATTTTCAGTTTCTGCTACCCAAAACTGAAACTGAACTAAAATCAGCTCAGTTCAATTCGGTTTTGAATCAGTTTCAGTCCGATTTGGCTGGTTTTTGGGTCAGATTTGCTTTCCGGGTTGCATCTCTAACTATATATTATACTTATTCTTTTATTTAGAGACATAATTTTAAATTTTAAATTAATTAATATACTTTTATATTTTAATAATTTAAAATTTCTGAATCTTTTTCAAATTTCTCTGAATTAAACTGAACCGACACCCCACCGAATGATTGTCTATCCAAACTTTGTTACTATGCTTGTATTCAAGAGTTGTCACAAGAATTTGCTATCTACAAAAGCCACCAAAATAATACAGATAGGCTTTTTAGATAGTTACATTTGCCTAATTAAAACTCTTATTCTGAAGTTCTTTGGGCTCATTTAGGGCCTTGTTCGACCCGACTCTTAGAGCCTCCCTCCTAAAGCTCTTATTTTATCACCCGTCGTCGTAGACATTGTTTGGTTAAGGCAGTTTCCTGCCCCCAATTTCACGTAAAACAGCTTCTCACAAATTGGAAGTAGCTAAAATGAGCAAAAGTTAGCTTTCAAATTTGGCTTTTTTGTAAGAAGAAGCCGGAAGCTAGAGCCACACCATATAGGGCCTGCTATTATGGAGATATCATGAGAATTTGTTCCCTAAAAATTAGTAAATAGCCTAATATAACACCACCTATACCAGAAAAAAAAAAAAATGGTTTTGTTCTATAACAAGATTCTTATAGTTATGGGCCCTCTCACAACCCTTTGCTAATAATTAACTGAAGCCTTTGAATTAAGGTTTGAAGGAGGAAAAAGCTTATTAGATTCTCCTCCGTCCCAAGGCTACCCACCCTTACCTAGAAGGGAGGTAGTTTATTCTAGGTGTGTTCTTACAGGGACCTATTAGGAAGTGCCACAGGGAACTATGCCAGCTACTGATGGCAAACCGACATCCATGTTGTTTGAGTAAAGCTGAATACTTATTTTTGCTTGAGCAAAGTTGAAGGACAAACTTGAAGAAAATTGATCGAGGTTGAAGATTCCTCTTGCAGAAAAAAGAGAGGTTGATGATGGAACTCTTGCTAGATGAAACTTGCAAATAAGTTGTAGGTCTGGCATGACGTATTGACAGGGCAACCAGATTTGAATTTGAAAAAAAAAAAAAAAAACCCTTTATTAAAACTAGTTAGGAAACCAATAGATAATATAGGGATAGAACACGCATTAGAAAATTCCTAGCTAAAATCATGGATATACACTTTAAGATAAAGTATAGAGCATGTGTGAGCATGGGAGCATTAGAGAACCTTTAAGAACAAAAAACAGAGGTTTGTCTCCCCTTGTAGAAAATAGAACTCACGACCCTTGCAAAAAAAGCCTCTAGCAGAGAGGATTAACACAAGGAGTGAAGGAGTAGGTAGGGACCCATCAAACCAAAATCCATCAAAATCAAGATCATTGCCAAAACCCATCTAGGCCTAAATCTATCAGACGACAAAACCAATCGAGCAGCCAAAATCCATCTGGATGGTAGCAAAAAACTCGACCACTCTAGCGTTCACCACAAGTTGGTGAATTATGTCTTGAAAATCCTTCTTCTTCCATAAAACCAAAAATCCTTCTTTTATATCTTGCCTCATAGCCTCACACTATGAAAGCTTTATAAGATAAATCAACATGTAGAGCAAAAGCTGTGAATCATTGTAATGAAACTTGACGCTATTGAGATTTGAATCTAGAAACCTAAAAAAATCAGGTAAACAAGATGAACATGGGGGGCAGGAGGGAACCCGTGACTAATAATTGATTTATATTTATCTCATAGACATTTTAAGGCACATGTGATATGATGTCCATTATCTTTATCCAATGTTAAAAATTTTGAATGTTTTTTTTTTTTTTTTAAATAATAAAAACGTTTGATTGTTTAAGTATTGTGGTACTGGATTTTATCGATAGACATTACATAAGCTATATATTTAATTTGTCTATAAGATGCATCGATATATAGAGGTGATAATGTTTGTTTTTAAGGATCTTAACATATCATGCACGAGTAACTTTTTCTAATAGAGGTGCCTATATCTCTTCCAGAGATCTTAAGGATTCACTATATATATATATATATATATATATATATATATATATATATATATATAGGTTCTGAGCGGATCAGAGCATCAAGTCCCTTAACTATTACCACCACACCAGTAGAGACTATTGATAGTAGGACTTGTAGAGACTGAATAACATACTGTAATGGTTTTAAGCATGGTGGTTCCTTCTAGAGTAGAGAGACTCCATTGCTATTGCCACAACCTTTTATAGAGCTCTCGAGATACCCAATGTTACTTGATACTAGATGATAGGTGGTACAGGGGCCTAGAGTCAAACCCGTGCATTAATTAACCCTCCCTTTTTGTGCATCGGGGAGGTGCTCACAACTGTTACCCACGACTGAACCCTAATTAAGCTGTCGATGCCTGTGGTCATGGGCTTTGGGTTGCTTTCTTTTCACTACAAAAAATAAGACTATTAGCGGCAGCCAAAACTGCCGCTAGTAGCAGTTTTTTGCTGCAAAAAACTGCCGCTAATAGCCTTATTTTTTGTAGTGTTTTCTTTGGGGTTTTGAGCCACTGCTCTCTTTTAGTTCATAATTTGCAAAGGTAAAGGTTCCTGATTCCTTTGCCAACTTTTGAGGAAATTTTGGTATTATCTCCCCTTGGTTGTGCATTATGGAAATTTGAAGACATCTTCCCTCTATAGGTCAGTTTTCAAATTTTTCATCATACGAGACTGATCAGTCTCATACGAAATAGATTGATCTAGTATATGGGACTGATGGACCTCATACGTGATCAATCGGTCTCGTATGAGAATGATCATCCGCATATAGGACCGATCGGTCTTGTATACTGGGTTGATCGACCTCGTATGAGGCCTATCGCTCTTGTATACAAGGCCAATCCACCTTGTATAAGGACTGATCAACCTCATATTAGACCTATTATTTTCGTTTGCAACCAATCAACTTCGTATCAGACTTATCAACCTTTATATACGAGATAGATCTCTCCCATATGCAATACTAATTAGTTCTGTATGCAAAACCGATCAATCCTGAATGCATGGTTGATGGGGTCTCATACAAGAGCAGTCGGTCCGATATGAGATTGATTTGTCTCGTATACAAGAATGGTCAGTTTCGTTCAAATTCTATCAATCTCATAGGATACATACCAAACTCTTTTGAGATCATATAATTTGTTCATTTGAACATGACTTTTTTTTATATTTACAATGTAATTTTCTCATTATAGGTTCTAATATTTTTTCATCACTTTTTGTTGGATGCATATGATGAAACGTGCTTCCAAGAAAACGAACAAGTACGTGGCTAGTGATGATGACTGCCAATTCGGAACATTTCTTCAGTAGTTGATTCTGATCGAGAAGATACATATCTCGCAAATTCTAGGCTTGAAAATAGGTTCTACTGTAATTGAAGAAGTAGTTGTAGAGAGATTTGAATCGTTCAAGCTGCATTAATTTTCATTCAATTGCCCTTAATTGAATGAAAAAGTTTAAGAGACCCAACATATATAGAAGCCACCTTAAAAACCCTTAATTTTCAAAGAAATTACTTTGTTCGTATTTTTAACGACTGTAATTGATGAAACATGATTAATTATATTATTTGTATAAAGGGAAAATAATGGAGGAAGGCAATCGAGCGTTGTTGAATCGCGAGGCGAAGGGAGGAGAGGAGAGTTGAGCCCTTAGTAATTGAGCCAAGTGGACACAAAGAGAAAAGGAGTGTCACGACCCGAAATCCTGCCCTTATCTTGAAGGCCTAGAATCTCGTGTTGTGACCCGCATGGATTCAAATGCGATAAGTGGACAGACAGACTTATTTAATAATTCTATCATTGACATGTCATTTATCATCAACGTGAACAATTATTACTCAAGAGTATCTTTATACTATGATATTTGAAACAATGATTATATTATTTATGAAATAACTACAAATAGATAATATCAATCTAATTATTATTACCCATTGAAATTTGAGGTTCAACCAGTCTCCCTTGAATTCTTTTACTACTGTAAGTGTCGTCTTACTCTAAAGCTTCACAAGAACCTGAGTTGATATTTAGCGGGGTAAGTTATTTGGATAACTTAGTGGATACACAAAGGATCCTTCCAAGCTACATAGGTGGTGTGTGCAACCAACTGAGTGTAAAATAACATCTCAATAACGTAGAAAATAGTATGAACAACATTGTCAAGATATAATATCAAATCAGAATAACAAGCAAAAACAATAATTGATAAAACAGTGAATGTGCATGCTCAGTGTGACAGTAATGCAGACTACATATCATTCCTGGAGTTATATCCTTATCCCTAATCTAGCAGTGTTCTCAGTATACAGTCTTTTACAGAATTATCCATTATTATTAGCTCTCATGTGTCTATGCACCACGTGGTTGTAGTTACAAATAGTAACAGCAAGACGCCTTGTGCCAGAGTCGTTGCTCGATCCTGACACGTGATAGGGTCATGTCAGATTGTCAACCACCACTCATTGTGGTGCCAATAACCTATCTCAAAATAAAATATATATCTCCATGCAGCCAAATGGGGATGGGCCCATAAAAAATAGAATAAAATATTCCCACAGAGTCGGGAACTGCACCTCGATTGTAAGCATTCAGCCCTTACGGTGACTTGGTGTAAGGTACGGCACGTATAGATTATAGATTCAAATTTATTAGATTTAGCGGGCCTTTATAGCAGTGTTTTCAGTAATAATCTTTTATTGAGTTTTCCAGAAGTAGTAAATCTTATAATCAGAAACAGAACAAAATCTTTTACGATGTTTAAGGACCCAAGTGTGATTAGGAACCATGAATCGCATCTCAGGTCGCGGCGATAAAGAATTCAGAATCACACCCATTCGACATGACGTTCCATACCACCATGTGTGGTGAGGCATGTGATTAAATTATCTTTATCGTTTTGATGTCATTACGGTAGGAACTACACCAAGGCAAAGGCATGTAAAACAGACAAGTTCTTCTAATTGTCAATGATATAAATGTCCTAACATAAAATCTCTATGTGATGTATGAATGCAGAAATTTGATATAATCTGTCGACGAACAGTACAAGAGATCTAAATAAAGATAACAATGCAGAATAAGCCGTATGATATAGACAGATCTAAATAAGGATAACAATGCAGAATAAGTGGTATGATATAGACAGAACTAAATAGTACATCAAAATAAGAAAATATGACAATAATAATATCAATAAGAAATATGGTTACACTTATATATATGTGGCAAAGGGGAAAATGCACTCGGGAGTAGAGATTTCTCTACTCTCCCTCATTGGGTAGCGGACACGTGGAAAGTGTTTTTACATTAACCCTGGTTAGCTCTAAAAGGGTTTTCCTACTGACGGTGGTACATAAAGTAGGTATGGGCTGTTAGTACCCAAGAGCTAGAGCCCTAAGATGGAATGTCTCATCAGGATATGATGGTAAAACAATTCTAAAAAGCTCTCTGATTCTTTCAAACAATTCAAAAAAGGCGCGGAGGTTCATTCTTTGTCTCGCTCTCTTCCGGTTCTTTCTCTCTCTTATTTTATTTTGTCTCTCGCTTGTGCTTCTCTGTGAGTGTTGGTATTCGATATACCAGTGTATGTTGTTCTTATTGTGTGGCGAGAAAAAATTAAAAATAAAATATAAAAAAATATGGAAATAACACAACTGAAGTAATCCTAAGCTTGCAAGATATAGGGCTATTGTAGCAAGTTTTGATAAGTAAGAGTTTGTCCCACAGAGAAATTGATCTAAAACCCAAAATGGGCTATAATAGTAGGCCTCCAGATCTGGCTACAGATCTGACAATCCTAAAGAAAGGGAGTTGGGTGTCACGTCTATACTAAATTACCTACTGAAAAATAGAAAGAAATAAAATGCAATCTTATCCTAAGAAAGGGTTATAAAGAAGGGGGTGATGGTGTGTTAAAATAAATATAAAAGGGTGAGAAGTAAGTAGTTTAGGTTAAAATTCATTCAGTTATGTAACTCAGATTTAGGGCTCTCTCTGTAGCAATTCTTGTTGAAGTGCTATCAATAACCTCAGCAAGGTAGAGGCATCCAACGTAACCCATGCCATTTGGGGTGCTCTTAAGGCTATAGTCTGTCCACTCAAATGGCCACAATCTATCCAATAGAGTCTGTTAAATCCCATTGATTAAGCTAGAAAAGCTAACCTAATCCAAAGGAGTAAGCTGATCAACCCTCATCCAATGAATCAAATCAGGCCATGAATACCATTGCAGACACTATGTCTGCTAGTGCTCCAAGCTCTCCAGATTTGCGCACTGACCTGACTGACATTCTCAGGGGTATTAAACCTAGGAAGATCAGATGGCAATCAAGAGATATAAAGGTTAAGCGAATGGGCAATTCCCAAATACACAAATCCGATCGAGAATCTAATGGAACCAAAAGATCTATAAATTTAATTAGACTTTAAATCAACAATTTATTACTTAAAAATAGCGAGCAATCAAATGTCCTCCTAGCTGTAATCACTACAGAGAAGTCAGCTATAACATCTGATGGCGGTCAAATGAAACAGAGGGGAGCCTATTCCTGCACAATCTCTCACTAGGCCACAAGTCCAAGTGCAGAGAAGGAGAATCCATCTCAGATCTTTAACCAAGTTTGCCCTAAGGCTATAGTCTGTCCACTCTAATGGTCACAAGCTATCCACAGAGGCTCCCTTACCCATAAATACTGAGACAGAACATGAAAGCTACTGTCTGCCACCATGGTCCCATGGCATCACGCTCAAGCTTCCATGGGCCTTTCAATAAGATTAAATCCTAAATGTATGTTATAGCCTGAACATAACCACAGACAAATAAGAAAATAACAAATTAAGTAAGCATTCAAACAAAAATTCCATTAATTTGGTATTATTAATAATGAAATCCCTCAAGGCAGTAGCCTTGTGCACAACAACTCAACACCAAATCTCAATGTTTAACTAACCTATTACAAAACCTAAATAAAACTACACATAAATGCTTACCAAAGGTTTAGCCAACAAGTGCTGAGCTAAGAGAGGAGAAAAAATAAAAAAAGAAGTAATCAAACCCTAGCCCTAACCCTAGCCTGCTTGAGCTCTCAGGCGACAGAGGTTGAAGGAGAAGGTGAATGATGATTTTCTAAGTTACAAGCGTAGCTTATATACTTAATCCCAATGTTGTGACTGAGAGGAGAGTAAACCCTAATTTTTCAAGTAGATGTGGCACTGTTACACCCCTTGGATGTCTTGGGATGCATGTATCAGAATTCGTGCCTCGGGGTGTGTGCCCTAGACAAGGGAAAATCCCCAAAAGGTCCTTAGGTTAAAATTGAGAAGTGGAGAGCCCGAGCTTCGCGAGGCTAGATTCTGCATTTCACTTCTGTCGCGCGGCTGCAGAGTGTTCGTGGGGTAGAATTTGGCAAGGAATATTGCTGTCTCGTGTAGTAGAGCTTTGGGCAATCGTGCAGCTGCTTCAGCTTTGAATGCACTCGCGCAGAAGAATTTTCAGTGCTTTGATTGCTCGCGCAAAAGAGCTTCAGAAACTTTATTCGCGAGGTACTCGCACAGATGCTTCTGCATCTCGCTTGGTTTAAAGTTGAGCTTCTAGGCGTGCTAGAGCTACGCGAGAGAACTTCTGGGCGTCTCTCTCTTCTAGAACCACGCGAGAACTTCGTGAGGTCTTTGCTGTTGTTCACGCCATTTGGTCTCGCAGGGTAGTGCACGTGGCTGCATTAAGGCTTGATCCTCGTGAGAGCTTTACAAGTTGTATTTCTGAAGCTTAGTGCGCGAGAGTTCCGTGAGTATCTCACTTGATAATTTCTGCTGAAGTGCGAGACTGCTACTTTGCGATAAACTCTTCATTGAGCTGTGCAACTTTTTCGTGAGCTCTATTATGTTGCATGACTTAGCTGCGCGAGGGAGATCTACCAGTGACTTTCAATAGCGCGAGACTGCACCTCAGCTATGCGAGATAGGTTCTTGGCTCCTCTGCTGCTATGCACATGCTTCTGTTGTAGCTTCCTCCACGCTCACCTATTCTTCTTTCATCTGTTGAACTTCCTTGGTCCATTATAACATGCCAAATAGTCGACATGGTGTGTACCACCATGGTGTTCCATCATTTTTTGGTTCAGCTGTCATCTTTTGCTTACTTTCTCTCTCTTCTTGGCACCAAAAGCACAGACTTTGTATTAAGCTACACAATTTATTTTTAACTTCAAAACAAGCTAAAAAGGAGTTATTAGTCAGCTTCAAGGTCCAGCAAAGGCTAGGTTAAGAGGTGAAAAGTGATACTTTTCAGTGATTAACACACCCCCAAACCTAATCTTTGCTAGTCCCTGAGCAAAGCAAAATTTAAACAGCTACTCTAAGAATGTAAATGTCACTTTCGTAGGAGCACGGATGCATTTAGCTTATGCATCGAGTCTTTTAAACCCTTAGGTGATCCCTAGTGGAGGAGTGTAGTCTCCTAAGGGTTTTCAGTGAAGGTACCCACAAACTTCTCAAAGAAACGGTTAACAAAAGTGCAAACAGTGGTTAATCAGTTTGAAATAAATATAGTTCATTTCACCCTTGCTCTGTTAAAATTACAGGAGTCCCAAAGTGGTATATGCAAACAATTTAACACCTCAGTCATGCATGCATGCTCATTACATCCAGTTAGCTGACATCAAGAAGAACAAGATGTGTAAAGCAGCACCAAGCTTACCAATACAACAAAATTCAGGTTCAAACAATGCCTCAATGATTTTAATCTCAGACCCAATGCTCACTAGGGCTGTCTCTCATACTGAATTTAAGGGTGTATCATTTCACACAAGCTCAAAAACAGTTACATACCTCAAATGGGTTTGCAAGCATGAGCATAGGCAGGTATTCTAATTTCTAACATTGTAAAGTACTTCTCACCATAGATTAGACATTCCCTCATCTTCACATGACAGTTCATTTGACTTTGGATCAACAAAGGCTTTTCATGGGTTGTAATGTGGCTTATTGGTGAGGGTTGTGAAGAATAAAAAATGGGGGTAAAAAGGGATTCAAAATTGAGAAATCAATATAGGTAGGAGATGGATCATGACTTCACCTTCTTTGTTTCAGCACAACTTCATCTTCTTTTTGAAATATCAGAGCTAAAGTGGCCAACTTCTTCTCTTCTTCTCAACATTTCCAATGAAGTTCTTTTGACTTCTCATTCTTCTCTTTTTATTTTTATTTTTCTCTTATATATATATATATATATATATATATATATATATATTTTTTTTTTTTTTTTTTTTCTTTTTTTTCTTTTAATGATGGTTGTCATGCATCTATAACTGCTACACTATTATTTACAGATCTCCACCTCTTTTCTCCTCCTTTCACCAAATGTTAAACTTTGCTCACTTATCTTCAACATCCTCTCCTTTACCTTCTGAATTCTCAGAGTGAGGGTAGGGCTGAATCAACTTAAGAGATTCAGGTTCAAGTACTTTGGTGTTTGTTAAAGAAAAATGGGGCTTTAAGGCTTAAAAAGTATATGCACAAGGGTAGTTTCACACGTTTGATCTTTTAGACTCAAACTGTCCAAATGAAGGCCTTAATCCTTTCCTTAGTGTCATGATTACTGTCAAATAGCTTCAAATTGGGGTGTCTAACTTTTAGTGAAAAGGGCTTAACTCAGTCAGTCCTTAGAATAGAAAAAAAATTTGCCATAGACACTCCTAAAAGAAAATTTTTATAGGCTCAAAGCTCACTAGGTGTGGTCTTCAATTGCACTCGAAGGGATATGCTTTCACCTATTTCTCTCTTTACTGGTTCACTAACTACTGCTTATAAAATTTTTTCTGATGTTCACCTCATAGAAGTATTGATTTTCAAATGACTTTAGTATTAGGAAGGTCTGCATAGTATAAATTTCCTCACTTTCAACACTGCTTAGGTGAAGTTTATTATATTTATTCCTTAGTTAAGACTGTTGCACTTAGGTTAACTAGATCATTGGCAATCCTTGCCATACCCCCAAACCTATGAGGAGCAGTGTCCTCACTGATTCAAGGATAAGAGGGCATGTGTAGCAGAGAATAAAAAGAAAATGGGCACTAAAATAAAGCAAATAAAATAAAATTAACTAATTATGAATCAGACACAAACAACTAAAACAAATAAACTAATTATGAAGCAAAAATAGAAAGCAAACAAAACAGAAGAAAAAGAAAATTTCATTAATGCAGCAAAGTTTGTACAATGGATGGTAAAATAACAAAAAGAAACTAGGTGCTTCGAGAAGAGGAACTGTAAGCCAGAAAGGGGGTAGTGATAACAAGGACTAAGAAGAAGGATGCTGAGTAGGTGGTGGATGGGGTGGAGAGGAAGGGGCAGAAGGTGCAGATGGCTCTGTCTTCTGTTTCTTCTTCTTTCTCTGATTCATTTTCTTTTCCTCCTTGGCCAAAATCCTCTGTATTTCTTCGTACTCGTCCCACAAGAACTGTAATGGGTCAGGTTCTTTTGGTGGTGGTGGGTCCTAAGGGTTGAAGGAAGTCAGGGGGAAAAGGTGTGGAGGTTTCAGGTTCAAAGGCTTAAGCTGGTGAGGGTGGTGGTAGGTCAATGGTTGGGTATGAGATAGTGGGGGTTTCAGGAATTGGGATGGTTTGGGGGATATAGGGAGGTTGGGGTTGCTTCTGTGCCTTATTTGATCTTCTTTTCTTTTTATAGGTTGCTAGCACTGGTAAGAATGGTTGAGGGATTGATATGGTTTCTTCAAATGTGGAATGTATGGGTGAGCTTGGTGTGGCTAATGTGATGGGCAAGGGAATGGTTAAGGTAGTAGCAGGTATGGAGGTTGTGGGAAAGGATAAGTGAGCTGGGCTGAGGGTAAGGGGACTATGTAAGGTTGTGAGGCTTGGGTAGAGGGAGGAGTGGCTGGCATGGAGGGTGAATGGGTGGCTAGTATAAGTAAATGGGCTGCCTGAGAGAGGGCAGCAAAGGGTGGAGTCATAGATGCAGCAACCTCAGAGCTTGCTGGTACATCAGCCTTCTTCTTCCTCTTCTCCATGAGAGTGCCACTGATCCCCCACTGCTTCTTTCCATAATTTTTGGGATTCAGGGCAATTATTTCTTCATTCATTTGAAATCAATATCCTCCAAGCTTCAGCAAGGCTGTAATAAGCCTGCAGTAGGGAAGGGAACGGGGTTTCTTCTTGGTTTTCACCTTCTCCACAATGTCAGTCATCCCCTCAAAAATTAACTTGACAGCATCCAAGTAATGGCCCTTGTGGAAGGAGAATAGTGCATCAACAATAGGGAATCTCCTCTCCTACTCATGTCCAGAGCAATAGCCATTTTTCTTCAGCACCCCATCCATAAATCTGAGGTGGGGGTGCAGATCTCTCTTCCTTATTGATGCCCCTGATACAGTGATTCCTCCAGTTAGCTCCTTGGCTATCTCTAGGATGGTGGCTGTCAAAGAGGGACCCAAGCCACATTCAAGGCTATACCTGGCTGGTATCCCAAGAATCATAGCAATGATAGCTTGATTAAACAGTATCTCAAATTTGTCTATGAGCACCATCAGTGCTGGGTTCCCATCATCCCCAGCTTTGACTCTGATATTCTGGTAAAACAATTGTACTAGTCTAGGGAAGACTAGTTGCATTGGGGGTCTCAGTAGGGGCAACAATGAGGCTTTGTTGAGGTACTCGATGGAGGCAGTTGTTTTAGATAGCTCCTCAAAGAAAGCCTTATCAAATATTGTCTCAGATTCTAGCTTAATTGCTGCAATAAAATCAGATGGGACCCTGAGATATGCATTATCTTCTTTCTCTACATCCTCAGGGATCTCAGTGACTACTTTCTTGCCCGTTTTCTGCTTCTTCTTTGATTTCTCAGGGCTCTTAGATGGAGGGTGCTCTTTGGCCCTCTTCTTTGGGGCAGACTTCTTTTTGGCACCTTGGGCAATAGAGGTCACACCTTTGCCTTTCTTCCCGATTTTCTCAACTTAGGGCTCCTCAGTAGGTGTAGTTACCACAGGGGTCTCCACATTGGGGGCTTATGCAATCTTTACAGATTTCTGAGTAGGCACAGGGCTCCCAACAGGTGGTGGGGTTACCAAAGCATACAAGGTGAGGAATATTGTTGTCTCGTGCAGTAGAGCTTTGGGCAATCGCACAACTGCTTTAGCTTTGAATGCACTCGCTTAGAAGGATTTTTAGTGCTTTGATTGCTCTCATAGAGGAGCTTCAGAAACTTTATTCATAAGGTACTTGCATAGATGCTTCTGCATCTCGCTTGGTTTAGAGTTGAGCTTCTAGGCGCACGAGAGCTACGCGAGAGAACTTCTGGGCGTCTCTCTCTTCTAGAATCACACGAGAACTTCGTGAGGTCTTTGTTGCTATTCGTGCCATTTGCTCTCACGGGGTAGTGTGCGCGGCTACATTAAGGCTTGATCCTCGCGAGAGCTTCGCGAGTTGTATTTCTGAAGGCTTAGTGCGCAAGAGCTCCATGAGTATCTTTAGTTGATAATTTCTGCTGAAGCGCGGGACTGCTACTTTGCAATAAACTCTTCATTGAGCTATGCAACTTCTTCGTGAGCTCTATTATATTGCATGTCTTAGCTACGCGAGGGAGCTCTGCCAGTGACTTTCAACAGCGCAAGGTTGCACCTCGGCTGTGTTGGACAGGTCCTTGGCTCCTCTGCTACTATGCACATGCTTCTATTGCAGCTTCCTCCACTCTCACCTATGCTTCTTTCATTTGTTGGACTTCCTTTGTCTATTATGACATGCCAAATAGTCACCATAGTGTGTACCACCATGGTGTTCCATCACTTTTTGGTTCAACTGTTATCTTTTGCTTGCTTTCTCTCTCTTCTTGGCACAAAAAGCACAAACATTGTGTTAAGCTGCATAATTTATTCTTAACTACAAAACAAGATAAAAAGGAGTTATTAGTTAACTTCAAGGTCCAACAAAGGCTAGGTTAAGAGGTGAAAAGTGGTACTTTTCAGTAATTAATAGTGAGACTCTCTGTCAACTCTGGAACGAAACTGAAGCACTGGCGCAGAAGAGACAACTTTATCTCTCTCTCTCTAGTGCTCTGACTGAAGTGCTTCATACTAGAGAGAGCATTATCTCCCTCTCTCTCTGGAGCTCTGACTAAAATGCTTCGTACCAGAGACAACATTATTTCTCTCTCTCTCTCTATCTTTGGAGCTTTGACGGAAGCGCTTCGTACCAAAGACAAATTTATCTCTCTCTAGTGAAGAAGAGACTACTTTCCCTCTCTCTGGAGCTGACTGGAGCGCTAGTGACCAAGAGACATCTTTTTGTCTCTTTGACTCTGAATCTCTGACTGGATAGAAGTGTCGCTTTGTCAACTTTCAGAAGAGTGTCATTTGAGGTAACTTTATAAATGAAGTAAGGTTGTATATGTTACGATCGAGGTAAACGCATTTTATGCGGATAGTTAGGGTTGGTCATAGATGCATAGGCGACGGTGCTTCGTATGGTCTGCACCATATCTTCGTATGTGAAGCAGAACAAATGACGACGCGATGAGTTAGAAGCGCCATCATTTTTAACTTGAAGCATAGTCGCTCTTTGTAGTCGCATCAACGCTTCGTTATGAAGCGATTTCCTTATTAGCCCCTTGTTGATTTAGGGTGGAGATCATAAAATTATATGAAGTACCAAAATATATAAATTATATTCGTCGTAGAAGCGACATTACTTCTTATGTGAGGCTCAACAAAGCGATGGCGTGACGAGTAAGAAACGCCATCTCTTTTAACTTGAAGCGCAGTTGATCTTTGTGGTCGCATCAGCGCTTCATTATGAAGCAGTTTCCTTATTATCCCGTTGTTGATTTAGGGTGGAGATCATAAAATTATATGAAACACGAAAATGTGAGGCGATACAAAAGCGACAGTGCGAGGAGTTAGAAGCGCCATTGCTTCTAACTTGATGCGCTAACACTCCTTAAGGCCGCAACATCGCTTCCTCATTAGCCTGTTGTTGATTTATTTTTCGTCTAATGCAGGGGGTGTAATGGACTCCATTGGAGGATTCAATGTTGGTACTGTTTATTTAAATCTCACCCCCGAGACAATTTCCTTAGGAGTTTCACTTGCTTGTGATAGGGATATGGAAATACTGGATAGTTGTGCAGGGTCTGAGAATACTAGCGAGGAATGGAAGCCACGTATAGGCTTGAAATTCAAATATGAAGACGAGACATATAACTTCTATAATTTATACACTAGGAAAGTTAGTTTCAGTGTTAGAAAAAGTAACACTTACAAATCCGCAAAGGGGGAGACTATAAAGAGAAAATATGTATGTTCGTTCGAAGGGTTCAAGCAGCATGATGAGCGTAAAATGCACGCTGTTATAAAGTGTTCAAGAGTGTGAGGCAAGGTTGAATATTAGGATCGACGAGCAAAAGTTGTGGGAGGTAATTAAATTTAGAAAGCCGCATAATCATCAGTTGTATACACCTACGAAGGTGAAGGAACTGTGATTACATAGTAAGATGACCGAGTCAAGTAAGTCGTTGATAGGTGCATTTGATGGCATAATCCCTCCATCAAAGATTTTTACTGTTTTGGCAAGTTTGGATGGAGAGGCTGACGTGATGGTAAGCCCTCAACAAACTCAGAATTACCTAAAGAAGATAAGAAAGGAGAATAACATCCATCCGATGTGCATGACCGTGATCAAACCCTTCATTGATAGGCAGAATAAAGGTGATAATTTTTTCTTTGAAGCCAAGCTAGACAAAGAATATCATATGCATAGTATATTTTGGGCTGATCATAGGTCACGGATGGTGTATCAACAATTCGATGATATGGTGGTATTCGAGATCACTTATAAAGCAAACAAATTATTACTGCCTTTTGCCTCATTCACGGGGTCAACCATCATTGGCAAACGACGCTTTTTGGATGTGCGTTGCTTGCGGATGAGATGAAAGAGACATTCGTTTGGTTGTTTAACACATGGCTGAAGTGCATGGGTGGTAAGAAACCTAATGTAATCATCACCGATCAATAAAATAAAAGGCCATCTCTGAATTTCTTCCGGGGACCACGCATCGCCTCTGCATATGGTACATAGGGAGGAACAAATTGAACCATCTCTCAGAGCTGAAGGTAAAGTTTGAGAATTTTGGGAGAAAGTATAATCAGTGCAAGTTCAGTCAAACGGCTGATGATTTTGAAAGGGAATGGGCAGAACTTGTGGAGGAGTTTCAGTTGCAAGAAAACTTGTGGTTGAAACAAATGTACGCCCTTAGAAGGAAATGGATTCCATGTTACTTGAGTGATACCTTTTGGGTCGGCATGACTACTATGCAACACAGTGAAAATATAAATTCTTTCTTCGAATCCTATGTCAATGCTCATATGAGTTTGACAAAATTTGTGAAGCAATACGATCTTGTCGTCCAATATCGTCGCGATAAAGAAAATGGGGAGGATCTCGTCTCAATGTCTACGATACCAGAGCACTTGTTTGGAAATTCAATCGAGAGGCATGCCGCTACTGTGTATACGAGAACCATGTTTGATAGATTTCACTCTGAGTTTTAAAAGTTTATCTCTTTTAAGTCCCAAAAGGTGGTTGGAGAGGAAGCTGGGGCGGTTATTGTATACGAAGTGCGTAGAAGTGATGGGGATGGCATGGAGGATAGCAGTCGAACATTCAAAGTTCATTTTGAATGTCGAGATGACACGACCACTTGTGAGTGCAAGCACTTCGAGACCAAGGGTTTGTTGTGTTCTCACATATTTCATGTTTACTTCAAGGAAGAGGTAGATCAAATTTCATCTAAGTACATTCTACCTCGATAGACGAAAGAAGCTAAATATAGTACTATATGTTTGGCGGGCTATGGTGAGAAAGTGGATTCCAATTCTGTCTCTATGCTGAAAATATGGAAGCTGAGAGAAGCGGGACTGACGTTAATTCAGTTGCTGATGGAATCCAATCGATTGATTGATTACACGTTGGGAAGGATGAAGAAACTATTAGAAGGCGTAGAGGCCATTAGAACGAAAGAGGATAATGAAAGATGCACTAACATCACGTCCTTTCCGGCCGGATCCAACCTATCTATCCAAGGAATTTCATTGCAAGAGCATGCCAATATTACAGTGTGAGATCCAGTACAATGTGCCACCAAAGGTAGGCCAACCAACAATGATAGAATAAAGTCTGAAATGGAGGTTTGTTTTGAAGAATCAAAAAAGAAGAAACGCAATTATAAGTATTGTCGTGAGTTGGGTCATAAAATTATAACTTTCCCAGTAAAGAGGGTTAGGATGATGGCTGCTAGCGCTGGATAGAGCCAAACAGAATAGGGAACCGCTAGATAGATTCAAACAAAATAGGGGATGATGGAAAGTGCGATTTCACAGAGTCACGATGATTAAATTTTTTGAAAAGCGTTATTGCTTCGCATTTGGTAGCACTGGCACTTTGCTATCAATGTGATATCGCTTCGAATCGGAAGTGTGGGTGCATCTGATTGTCTTCTACGCATTGGCGGGTTTTTTTTTCAATGCGCTGACTCTTCTTTACTTAGCGTCCTCTCCTATCTGACCAGAGCTGTATTTTGAAACCTGTGGATAGCCCATGATCATCTTTGCATGTGTTGAATTTATTATTTTTTATGCGTTCATTCTCGATTTTAGGATTGAATTCAATATTTCGTGATCATCATTCCGAAGCGACGACACCTCATACGAAAGCAATCTAGCTTCGTGAAGGAAGCGGCGACGCTCTTGTTTTGAAGCGTGGGCGCTTCGTTTATTGAAATGTGGTCACTTTTTTACTAAAATGTCATTGCTTCCAAATGGAAGTGTTAGCGCTTTGGCGCTTGAATTATGGCCGATGATGCTTTCTTACTATAAGTAGAAGCATCATTGCTTCTAAGTTGAAGCGCCATCGCTAATTGCATTAAATAAAAAAAGCAACGATGTTTCAGGAAGGAATCATCCATGGTTTGCATTTTGAATTATGAGCACTTCACTTATGAAGCGACGTCACGTCCCATTTGAGTGACGACGCTTTCTAGCAAAGCGAAGCGGCTACATTTATAAATCAAGTAAAAAGACCAAAGCCGAGAGAAGAAGGGCCTCTGGGTCTCCCATCATCGGTAGCATAACGGGAAGGTCGTCATCGTCCGGAATTACAATAGCTTCTTTAGGGAGAGGGGGAACAACACACTCATTGTCAGGGACGACAACTAGCTCATTGTTGTCAGGGATGTCGATAATCGAACCATCATATGAACTGATAAAACACAGGCGTGCTAGCCGGTGGATCCTTCTCATACCATTACGACGCATTTCGGTCTGGACTGAGGAAGATAAAATAGTTAACCGAAGGAGCAACAGAAGATGAAAAAATTAGAGCTCTATGATGCTCTTTAAATAGCAATTTGTCATGCAACTTCATTAAATAGACAGTTGTAGTTGGGCTTCATATTTATCGTGCACTGTCACCGCAAGAATTTCATAATTGGGCTTCATATTTATTTATTACATCGGCCCTTCGTATTCCAACAACTTCTCTGGAAGAATCAACACTTCAATAAGAATTTTTCCGAAGCGTCATCGTCTCTAAATGGTAGCGTCATCGCTTCCAAGAACTTCATTACATAGCGTGCCGCTGTTTGATGTTAACAATGGCGCTTATCGTTAGAAGCATCATCGCTTCTAAAGAGAAGTGTCATGGCTCTTAAATGGAAGCGTGATTGCTTCTAAATATAAGTGTTAGCTCTTCAATTACTTGCATTGACGCTTCAATTACTTCTGAAAGCGGCGTTTCATTTTTTCTTAATTTTGAGGATTTGAAATTGTAGTGTGTTGTCTTTTTGTGCAGTCTTTTCCAACATTATTTATAATTGTGGCTCTTCATTGCATATCCTTTCTTTTGCCTTCCGTCACTCTCTATTTGAAGCGTAAGTGTCTCAGCTAGCCTTAATACTCAGCTTGCTTCAATAAGACGTGACAACACTTCTAAATCGAGGCATCATCATTTCAAACACGATTCATCATCACTTTATAATTCAAGCGTCAGCGCTCTTTAATTAGATCATGGTCGCTTTTAAATTGAAGCGTCGTCATTTTAACTATACAAGGGGTGGTAATTGTAATCTATTAATAATCCGTATTTGTTGCATCGACTTTTTTAAATCTATAACTTTTGGTATTACTTTGTCCTCAATGCATATGAAGAGATTGGCAAGAATAACAAGAAAATAAGATGTCTCCAAATGAGCTAACAAAATATATACATTACATTTGAAATAAATTACGTGAAAAAGGAGTTAACAAGTAAGAAGGTAATTGTTCGGAGCAGTAGCACCTCAGATAGATATAACAGTTTTGGTAGAAGCATCAGCGCTTCTAAATTGAAGCGTCATCACTTCTAAATTGTCGCATCTTCGCTTATAACTCGAAGCTTCGGTGCTTCTAACTCCAAGTGTTGTTTGTAGTGGCAATGCCTCACATAGCACTAATAATCACGCTGCTTGGTCAAAGCGCTGACACTAATATTCAGGGCATTGTCGCTTCATTGACTATGGAGCCATATTTGTATTACTCGGAACAAAAATAAAACATTCGAGTGCACCGGGCATAAAAAAATAATACACAAATGAAAATAATATACACAAAAAGAAAATTTCTATTAATATTAAAAGAAATATTTACAGAGGTTAACCAATAAACTGATTACATTAATGTTAAACCTAGAAAAAAACTAGACACGGACAACGAAATCGACTATCGAGAAGCTAAAGTTTGAGATGGAGTTCAGTCTCGGGGTCTTCAATTTGTTTGATCCATCAAGAGAGATGGCTCCCTCTTGTTGGGATCGCACCCCCTGTGTTCCAAATATCCCTAACTAGCCGGTGAAGAGAATAAAATTCAGTTAGGAAGAAATTTACAGCCAAGGGAAAGGAGAGGCATATAAATTTCGAACCCATCGTCTTCGTAGAGGAATTGCACTGAGCTGGGAATTTGAAGGTGAGATTTTTAAGAAGTGGGGGAAGGTGAGAAGTTGGAAAAAAGGGTCGATTAGGGACGAGGTCTATGGCAACGGGGGGGTCTCGGTAGGCGATTCAACGTCTAGAATGGCTCACTGCCGCTTCAACTTTTCTAATCTTTTTATTGCAGCCAGAAGCTCTGCCATTTTCTTTTCAAGGATTCGATCAAGCTTTCTGCTTAGCTCATCATGGTCTGGTTCTTCTGCCATGGGGTTAGGGTTAGGAGACAAAGAAAGATGATGGGTTCAAAATGGGACGGGTTTAGGCTTTGTGAGGAGACGTGGCTTTATGGGGAAAAAAGCTAGGCTTTGAAATTCACCTCTGAAATAAATATTGAGGGTCGGTTGCAGGTAGCATATTCTATGAAATTCTCTCGAATTATGATAAGAAGCGCCTAGCTATATGATGTTACCAATGTCACTTATTTTTAAAGCGTCAACACTTCAGTGAGACGATTGTTGAAGTGTCGTCACTTCTATTTTGAAGCATCATTGCTTCTATTTTGAAGTGTCATAACTTCTATTTTGAAGGGTCATCGCATCAATTACAGACGGGGACGTTTCATGACGTAAGCAGCTGTTCGTTTATTATGAATTTTGAAGACTTTGATATTGCTGACTGTGTTGTCTTTTTAAGCAGTCTTTTTTAATATAATTTATTATAGCGGTTGTTGATATCCCAGTAAAAATAATTCATTTATTACAATTTTCGAGGAGCTTGAAATTATGGACGGGTTTAGGGTTTAGGCTTTGTGAGGGGACGTGGCTTTATAGGGAAAAAGGCTAGGCTTTGAAATGTCACCTCCGAAATAAATATCGAGGGTCTTCACATTTTTGGCTTGCTCTTGTTGTAAATTTCTAACCCACCATCCTCGTAGAGGAAGTCGCACTAAGGATGCAAACATTTGATGGTGAGATTGGTCATGGTCTGGTTCTTCCACCATGGGGTTAGGGTTAGGGCTAGGAGACGGAGAAATGCGATGGGTTTGGAATGCGAAGGGTTTTTGACGGGACGTGACTTTATAGGGAAAAAGGCTAGGGTTTGAAACATCATTGCGAAATAAATTTCTAGGGTCGGTGGCAGGTAGCGTATTCCATGAAGTTTAGTGAGACGATTGTCGAAGTGTCATCGCTTCTAATTCGAAGCGTCATCACTTCTAATTCGAATCGTCATCGCATCTAATTCGAAGCGTCATCGCTTCCATAACGAGCGGTGACACCCCCTAACCTAAGCGGCTTTTAATTTATTATGAATTTCGAGAGCTTTAAGATTATGGACTGTGTTGTCTTTTCGTGCATTCTTTTCCAACATTATTTATTTCTTTTCGCGCAGTCTTTTCAAATATTTTGGAAGTAGCGGGTTTTCGTATTCTAACCAAATAAAAAGTAGTTTTGCAGTATGACCATTTATTCATTTTGACCATATCCTTTCTTTTGCCCACCATCTCTAAAACCCCTTGCTATAAACCCTAAACCCTAAACCATGGAGGGACAACCCAGCTGGTCCGAGATAAGTAAAACCCTTGATCATCTTATCGAAAGGAAAAAGTTCGAGATATGCATGCTTTCGGCCAAGAAGGAGAGGCTGATTCAAAGGCAGAAGGTTGCGCTTGAAGCAATTTTGATCGAGAAGTAGAAGCAGCTTCGCTAACAACGGCACATTCTCGACGACGCTGAGTCGTCTACCACATCCCCCCCTCGCCCCTACACCCCATCGTAACTCTCCACCCTCTTCCTCATCTTCACCTACCCCTGCCCTCCTGAAGACGGGATGTAGATGACATCCCAGTGTCAAAATTAGTCACAGTTTATATGACTAACTGTATAATTAATTTTGTAATTAGTCATAATTTATATGAATGCAAACTCTTTCATTTAATTTCATAGTTTATTTTTGTAATTAGTCACATTTTAGAAAATGGAGGCGCTGACACCCCATTGTTAAAGTGGTGACGCCCCATTGTCATAGCGCTGATGCCTTAATGTCAAGCCGTTGTTTGATTTTACCCATGGTGCTTGCTCATAGAAGCATCGGCTTCACTCAGACGATGGTCGAAGCATCTTCAATTCTAAAACGAAGTGTCATCGCTTCCAATTACTATAATAAGCATATGACATTCGAGAAGTATTAGCCCTAATATTCAGGTAGCTAGGGCGAAGTGCTAGCCTAATATTCAGGGCGTTATCGCTTCTTATTAGTAGCGCTATTACATACATTGGTGCCTTAAGTCAATTAGTAGCCGTAATGTTCAGGTCAATTTACATTCCATGCATCAACTTTTCAGTGAGATGTGTCATCGAAACTAGGTAGAAGTGTCAGTGCTTTATTTAGATTCGTCACGCTTCAGAGCTTCAGACAAGAAGCGTTAGCGCTTCATTTAGACTCGTCACTGCTTCTTTCTTGATGCGTCAGTGCTTCACTAAGGCGGTATCGTTTCTTAATGACAAGCGTTGGCATTTTGATTATTAGGAATTCGTATTCTAATAAAAAAGTGCCGTTTAGGGTGGCATCAATTTATTCTTTATTCAGATATCACTTTCAATAAGGGGCGTTGGCGCGTCATTAATAAAGGATATTAAGTTATAATTTAACAATACTTCTTGTGAATAATTTTCTTTAATCATGTGTACTATTAACAGTTTACATTGTATCTATCATGTGTAAGTTTTGTGTACATTGTATGAATCCAGTATATGCTATGTATATCAAGAAATGTGAAGATATATTTATGTATAAAAAATATTTTAAAATTTTTTTTATAAAAGAGATTCAACATCGTCACTGGTATCCTAATTTTCTTCCACGTGCATAGCGATGGCGTGCCCAATCTCGGCCCTGAAATGAAGGATATCTTTCTACTCCAATTTAGGCTGGAGGCCCATGCTGAAATAATCAACGTATTTCAGCAACGCATTTATAAAATATATGGGGCGCTGACGCCCGGAAGTAGAAGTGTTGTCACTTCTTATAAGAAGCGACAACGCTTCGATAAGGACGTGCTAGCACTTCTAGCGCTTCTAACAATGGTTTTCGAACTTACCAATGTATTTTTCTCCTCACAAAACTTGGTTTTAAGAGATTTATCTGGGCACGGGTCCAGGATAAGTATAGCTCTTTGTGATGGGAGTGCCACGGCGAGCGCCCAATGGGGTGGATTATTGATGTGAATCAAAATAAATAATTCAAGGCAATCAATCACGTTAAAGGGGTTGTTTGATGTTAAAAGAAGTAAAATATAAATTACAAATGCATTTAAAAAATAAAGACGCTGACGCCCCATTGTAAAAGTGGTGACGCCCCATTTTCATAGCGCTGATGCCTCAATGTCAAGCCGCTGTTTGAAGTTACCCATGGCGCTTTCTCATAGAAGCGTCAATGCTTCACTCAGACGATAGTTGAAGCATCTTTGATTCTAAACCAAAGTGTCATCGCTTCTAATTAGGGCGTTTCGAGGACTTTGAAATTGTGGGTTTTGTTATTTTCTTGCCCAGTCTTTTCCAACATTATTTATTCAATGCAATCTCAGTTGTTCTCGTCGTGGAGGCGCCGACGCGCCAGATAAAATGCATGTGCGCTTCGAAATGGGAGATTTATAATATATCATGTGAATAAATCTTGTGTATTAAAAAATTCTTGTGTAATATGATCAGTGTACATTGTATATCTATCCTACATAAATAGCCCTATGTACATATAATTTTCAGTATAATGCTATGTATGTCAAAAAATTTGAATGTACATTTATGTGTATAAAAAAAATTTACTTCTAAAAAAAAAATGTATATAAAAAATTTTCTAGAAGCGATTCCACATCGTCACTGGCGTCCCAATTCTCTTCCTTGTGCGTACCAATGGCATGCCCAATCTCTGCCCTGAAAGTGTGGATGTCATCTTATTTGAAATATGGCTGGAGTTTCCTACTTAAATAATCTACGTATTTCATCACGAAACCGCAGTCAGTATCATTTCTTTGGGTCGACGCATCGCCGACAACCTGCATATCCCAAGGCCATTTGGAGAAAATGGAATCCGGGGCACTGTGCATATGAAATAGGGTTCGGAGGTAATGTGTCTGTCAATAAAAAAAAAGTAAAATATCAGTTACACATTTGTTGACATAGAATGGAGCTCTGACGCTCCCTTGCATTTTGGAAGCACTGACGGTCCATTTTAATAGCACCGACGCCTCATTGTCAAAGCGCTGACGCCCTATTTTCAAAGTGTTGATTCCCCATTACCAAAGCGCTGATAGCAAAATGTCAAAGCACTGACGCCCTATTTTGGAAGCACTGACGCCCATTTTAAAAGTGTTGACGCCCCATTTTAAAAGCATTGATTCCCCAATTTCAAAGCGTTGATGCCCCATTTTCAATGCGGTGATGCTCAATTACCAAAGCGATTCCGACATTACTTTTGAGAGTATTCTAGCGGAGCTTACCAGTGTCCTTATTGCCTGGCAAAATTTGGTTTTCGGAGGAAGATCTGAGAGGGGATCAAGGACATTGATTTTATGGGCTGAGGGGGTCACCACAGCAAGCGCCCAATATCTTAGCTTCTGGATGTGAATCGAAATAAAAACTTTTTCACACTCAATCGCATTCAAGCGGTGATTTTTATTTATGACGAAACACTGCAACAGGGGTGTGCCATTGTTCGCCAAAAAAGGATCGACATAATATGTGCTCCAACCCGCCATGTCAGGGGAGCATGTGGACCACTCTCTTTAATGTAATTCTCAAAATCTGTAAAATCCATGCTCATGCATATGAGTCCAACGGCGGCCATGTGAAAACTCTTCCTCTTCTTCTCAATATCTTCCCGCTTGTCCATGACCCTAAAGTACATGGTCATTATCTGCATACGAAAGTGTAAATATCAATATAGAATCAGGGTAGCAATAAGGTTGAATAGGGACTAATACTAACTGGGTCTTCTATTTCCTATTTGGATCGAAGGCAGTGCAACAACTTGACGATTATATGCTAGGACCCAGTGGTCGAGATGATAGTCTTACGTTCAAATTAAAATATAAGTGGATCAGTCTCTAGCGCTTCGAAGTAGCGCGTTAGCACTTATTTTACAAAGCATTGATGTTCTCACCTATTGGGCATTTTCCAAATAGCATTCATATAGGCCTGAGGTGGTGCATCAGTGACCAGTAAACCCATCAATTTGGCCTTCTTTTTGCAAGTTTAGGAGACTAACTCTCCCTTTCTTTTAGAGTGAGTTTGCGAGGACGGATTCGGGAGGCCTTTAGGCCGAGTCCTCTCACTTCTCTGAAAGATAATGAGACTTTATCCGCCACTTCTTATCCTTCTTGCACTGAAGTAGGCGGCGGTGGAGGAGGCAGAGATTGTTATTAGGGATGGACTGTCTCCTTTGTAGGAGGTTGGGTTGTGGACCCTAGTGATGGTGGTGGTGGTAGAGGCAGGACTTTCGATTGAGCTTGGGTTATGAGTGGGATTGGGATTGGGCCTGAGGCTGTGGTTGGGCCAGGAGTTGTGGATGTGATAAGGGTTGGGCCTAGAGCTGTGGTTTTGGTTGAGGCTGGTTCTTGGGCTTGGGTTGGGTATTGGATTGTGTGTGGGTTTGGGTTGGGCCTGAGGCTGTGATTTGGATTGGGTCTGGAGCTGTGGTTTTGGTTGAGGCTGGTTCTTAGGCTTGGGCTGGAGATTGGGTTGTGCGTGTGGTTTGGGTTGGGCCTGGGGTTGTGGTTGGGGTTGGGCTAGGGCTTGGGCTTGGGCTTGGGCTTAGGCTGAGGTTGGGGTTGGGCCTGGGGCTTGGGTTGTGTGTGGGGCTTGGGATGGGCCTGAGATTGTGGTTGGGGTTGGGCCTGGGGCTTGGGCTTGGGCTAGGGATTGAGCCTGAGACTTGAGCTGGGGATTGGGTTGTGTGTGGGGTGGGCCTGGGGCTGTGGTTGGGGATGAACCTGGGGCTTGGGCTTGGGATTGGGCTGGGGATTGGGTTGTGGTTGGGGTTGGGCCTGAGGCTTGGACTTGGGTTAGGGATTGGGTTGTGCATGGGGTTTGTGTTAGGCCTGAGGCTTGGGCTTGGGTTGGGGATTGGGTTGTGATTTGGGTTGGGCCTAGGGCTTGGGTTTGGGCTGGGGATTGGGTTGTGCGTGGGGTTTGGGTTGGGCCTGGGGTTGTGGTTGGGCTTGGGCTGGGGATTGGGTTGTGCGTGTGCTTTGGGTTGGTCGTGGGGTTTGGGCTTGGGCTAGGGATTAGATTGTGCATGGGGTTTGGGTTGGGCCTGAGGTTATGCTTGGGGTTGGGCCTAGGGCTTGGGCTTGGGCTTGGGCTTGGGCTGGAGATTGGGTTGTGCGTGGGGTTTGGGTTAGGCTTGGGGTTGTGGTTGAGGTTGAGCCTGGGGCTTAGGCTTGGGCTGGGGATTGGATTGTGCGTGGGATTGAGGTTATGGTTTTGGTTGGGGCTGGGGATTGGGTTGTGTGTGGGGTTGGGCCTGGGGCTATGGTTGAGGTTGGGACTGGGGCTTGGGCTGGGGATTGGGTTGTGTATGAAGTTTGGGTTGTGGGTGGGGTTGGGGCTCAGGGCAATACCATCCTTTCGGATAGGCGATGCAAGTCGCCTCGAGTTCGGGCGACTGTAGACCTTTGGCATTGTGGGACATATTTCTGATAACTCTCAGCGAGACCCACTTGACTTTCCTCCACATTGTGGGCCTATAATATGATAAGAATATCAGTTCAAATTTGAAAAATATTTAACATGTAGAAGCGTTCGCGCTTCATGTCTGAAATGCCGACGCATCATAGAGAAGCGTTGTCGCTTCCTGTAGAAGCATAAGTGCTTGATATGGAGGCATCGATGCTTCATAGTTGAAGCATCACCGCTTCATATTCAAAGCGTCACCGCTTCATAGTCGAAGCGTTGATGCATCATAGGGAGGCGTCTGCGCTTCATCAAACTTAGCATTTTTCCAGTATAGTTTAGAACCTTTACCTTCAGTTTCTAGTTCTCCTGTGAAGAACCTATACCTTCAGTTGCTAGTTCTTCTGTTCCAGCTGAACAACCTTTACACGGAGGTCGTTGATTGACCTCTCATAGTCTGTAATTTTTAAATCGACAGAGTACTTCCATTTTTCATCAATCCATTATTTTGTAGACTGACGGGATTTGGGTTCTGCTTCTTCTCCCTCTTCTTTTTCTTCTTCTTCTTTCTCCGTTGCCTCTTCTTTTTCTTCCTCCTCTGCCTCTTCCTCATCTAAGACGCTAATAACGTCAATGTCTATTTTCTTCCTCCACACAGTAATGGGAGGGACCGTTTGTCCTTCACCCGATTCCACAGATCTCTCCCCTAATCTTAATATGGCTTCTACCACAGGCAAGGTTCTTTCATCGAGTGTGGCCTCCAGTTGCCAGATGCGGGTGGCCTACAAGATGATAGATATTCTATATTATTTTTTATTGATTAAGAATTTGAGAATACACAACTGGTTCTTTAAGAACCGATTGTGCTCGTTATAGAAGCGTCATCACTTCTTTTCGTAGTGATTACGCTCGTGTTATGGGCATCATCGCCTGATTTAGAAGCAAATCTTGTCTTTTAGAGGCGTCGTCACTTCATTTGAAGGAGCTTGCGCTTCTACAGTGCAGCGATAGCGCCTATATTTGGATGCGATTGCGCTCGTATTAGATTAGAGGCTTCATCACTTCATTTTGTAGTGATTGCGCTAGTGCTAGATTAGAGGCATCATCACTTCATTTTGTAGTGATTGCGCTCGTATTAGATTAGAGGCGTCATCACCTCATTTTGGAAGCGTTTGCGCTTCTAAATTATAGTGATAGCGTCTATATTTGGATGCAATATCGCCTCGTTTTGAATTTATCTTGTGCTGAAAATCCGTGATGTACAATTTCCTACTTTTATCGTTTGCTTCCTATTTCAGTAGCCTTGGGAAGTGGACAACGCCAACAACCTTGTGTGGGGCGCACCTACCATTAATCTCGTACACTCAGATCTATAAAAAATAAAATAAATATTTGATGACTTTCGTAATCGTCAGGACTTCGTAGGAAATAAAATAGGAAATTTTAGGAGACAACACTACCTGCAGGGCAATAGTGTAGCCAAAAATATTATAAACACGCTCTGCTTTTGCTTTCTCAGCTATACCCCTCATCCTCTTCACTTTGTTCACACACATTAGAAGATGGTTGTATGTGTGACGACCCCATAGATATACGTTGAAATTGGGGAGATCATCAATGAGGTTGAGGTGGGAGTTGTCGAGGGTGTATTTTATGTTTGGAAATATGACGGTAGCGAGGACGAAAAATAGAGAGAGTTTCAGAAAGTCGTCGTCAACATCTTGCCCAAAACTCTCAATCGCATTTTCGATGTGTGCCCGATAGACAACTTTGATGCCCCTGAAAACCCTATATCTAATGCTCTGTTCTTTTGGAATCTCCACCTTCGGAGCATAACCAGCGGGGTCGGTCATTCGAAGACCATTTATCAAGGCAAAATCAAGGGCCCAAAATTTGATAATGACAGACTTGTTAGTCCCAAATTTTCAAATGTTGCCATGGTCCCAGAACTTGATGATTGCGTCCAGCAGACTGTTGATGCTCATCACGCCCTTTGGAACCACAAAGAATACATTGAAGACCGAATCATTAAGCATATTTTTCGTCCCCTCAGATGTCGCATCATAAATGACCCGATACTTTCTGATGGTGCACTTAGCGGTTGGGGTCTTGAGAATCATCTTCAAAATATGTGACACAAAAAATGAGAAGTTTAGAGAAGAAGTTAGTAATAATAGGAGAGACATCGCTTTCATGTACAGGCCCAAGCGCGTCAAATATTGGAGCGCCGATGCTCCAGAAGCTAGAGCGGTGAAGCGCCCCCGCCCATATATGAGGCACAAATGCTTAATCTATGGAAGGGATGATACTTCTATTTGACATTTTAAAAATGAGATGGAAAAAAAATTATAATCACCTTGTTATTAGATGTAGAAATACGCCACTTTGATGTTTCTTACTGTGCTCTAAGAAGATGAAAATTGGGAGGGCGAAGGTGAGAAGTAATTTGTGAATTTCTAATTCACAAAATTCCTGTCTTAAATATTTATCTCGAATGAGAATGATGGCTATTAGACGACACGATGTCAGGCGCCGTAATCTCGTCCACCTTGCCCCGCTCCTCATTTAATGTTCAGACAAAATATGAGGCGCTTCATATCAAAATGGTGCTATGTGTCAAAATTTGGGGGGCCTCTTATAATGTATGGAGCGCTAACGCTTCATTCTCGTCACGGAATATAGCGTTAGCGCTTCTTACTTAAGCGCCAATGCTTCTTACTTGAAAATCACTATACCATGCGTCGCTTTTAATTAATGATATTACATTATAAATCGCGATAACGCGCCGTATAGGAAGAGCAATCAGGTGGTCTTCTTATTTGTCTTTTCGAATATAATCATGACAAAATCAAGATGTCAGGCACGGACTCCTAATGCCACACTACGCTTTGCCTTTCTGATTTTGTCAGTGTCAGTTCAGTGGTACCCATGGTTAAAACACGATGAAATTAGAAAAAGGAGGAACTGTCGCATCAACTACAAAGGCACTACGTGTCGAGCTCCTATAAATATGCGTAGAGATATCTCTATGCCCGAGCACATATCCCCGGGCCTCTATATATATCACATTCAATAAATAATAATATGCTAATCTTAAGTAATTAAAAATACTATACAGATCAAGGGTGTTCATAGAGGTACCCACCTTTTTTAAGAAGGTTGATGGTTGAATATTGATCATTCGTTGCTCATGCCACGTGGACCTCTTTGTGTACTTCATTCATGATTCTCGTCTAGTCGTTCGAGATACAGGTTTCTATCATGCTAATATTTTTTTTTCAAAGATCTAGGAGAGATAGTTCTAGAGAAAGAAAAGAATGATAAAGAAAGCATTTGTGCGACGATAGTAAAGTCAAACTGGATTACAGGATGGATCGAGGGTAGATAAGGGCGATAATGGGGAGGTCAAAATATGCATTGGGGACAATAAAATAGATAATTTATAAATAAACGATAATTTTAAAATAATTTGATAATAATGATATCAATAATATTATTGAAGACAACTCTAAGATAATTGAATAACAAATAACAGGTAAACTATTAATTATAAAAATAGTAGAATAATTAGATATAAGGAGAAAAAACACAACATAGATGAAAGTTGATCAGATCGTTCAAGGGTCTAACTAAGCAAAGGTTGGATAGTATCATACATATAATAATAATAATAAGGGTGATATCATAAATTAGGATTATAAATAAAAATATGGTACTAACGATGATAATGAAAAATAATACTAAGGAAAGCGCAGTGATAATAATTTATTAAATAATAACAATAACAATAACAATAACAATATGAAAAGTAAAATCACAAAATATAATAAGGAGTACTATTTATGAGCAATAAAGAAATTGATAATAATATTAATAATATAATACTAATCTTTTAAGGGATAGTAAATAATTAATTTAAAATTATAACGACACAAATAATATCAATAATTATATATAGCGGTCAGCTTCTATAATCACCTTCCACCAATTAACCCATAACCATCCGTTTTGTACTTGGAGACACACCTAGGTTTAAAGAGTACAAAGATTCTTAGGTTTTATGTATATCTAGAAAAGATGAGGAGAAAATGTAGGGCTATACGTGATTGTCAAAGAAAATGTGAGAAAGTATGGTATTGGATTTAGTATTGTGCGTAAATATGTTAGGGAGTCTAACAGATAAGATATGGAGAGATTTGTATGAGAGTTGAAGATAGTTTAGAAAGTTTAAGTGCGGATTATGTGAGCATAAATGGGGTAGAAAAATCAGAGGTATACAAGGAAATTTGGGGTGTTGTAGAGTTTCTAGGGAAAGAGGCTCTCGAGACCTTTATATAGAAAAATGTGAGAGTTTTCATTTAAGTATACCATTAAGTAAAAATTTATCCTAGGTAACTTACGTCAATTAAGAGAGAGGGGTTTGATAAATAGGAAGTTACTCATAAGTAACTTAATTCAATTAAGAGAGAGATTTAAGTAGGAAGTTACTCAAGTAACTTATCCTAATTAAGAGAGAAAAATCTTATTCTAATTAAAATAATAAAGAGAGATAGTAAAGATATTTATTAACTTAAAATCTTAAGAAGAATTCCCTACTAAGTGTGCATGAGTTTTATTCTTCTTTCATTTTGGTAAGGCTAGTGTGTTTTATGCATCCACACAAATATTATATAAAACATCAATAACTAAAATAATATAAAATAATATATTAATATATAATAGTGCTTATGAGGTTAGAACATTGGACCTAAGAAATAACAACTCATTCTACAACTATTGGACCATCACACCAGTTGGTATTAGGAATTCTAAATTTTATTATATCTTAAAGAGAAGTTATTTTACGGTTTTAGAATTTTTGACAATTATGGAAATTTAGAGAGTTATTATGGAAATTTAGAAGAGGATATAAGAGTTCCCACGGGGCCCAAAAGAAAGAGAGGTTGACTATTTTAAAGATAATTCATACTAATCTCTTGGATAACTCAAGGAGTAGGGATGAAAACTTTGAACCGAAAATCGGACCGAACCGAAAACCGAGGGTCCCGAACCGATCTTAACCGCATTAAAAACCGATTGAAACCGAATAGAACCGAATTGAAATCGATTTGATTTTCAGTTTGGGTGCCTCAAAACTGAAAACCGGCGGGGTAGGTTGAGTAAACCGAGGCCTAAATGGGCATTGACTGATCCAAACCAGACCCGAACTGGCCCAAACCGACTCAAATCGGTCGTACCCAACCCGAATTGAACCGAACTGAACCGGGCTGAATCGATGGTAAATCGACCGAATGGAACTGGTGCTAGAAGACCCGACCTGAACTGACCCAACCTTAATTGCAACGGCTAGTTTTTGGTCGTTGCAGCCACCCTTTGTACAACACACCCTGGGTGCAACCAGTAAGCACCTTGGGCTGCAATTACTAGTTTTTGGTCATTGTAGCCACCCTTTGTATAATGACCCTGTAACAACCCATATTTTTTTACTTTCTTTTTAATGGTGTTAGAAGTGTTTTGCACTATCCACGGTGTTACCTCTCCACACTGGAACCTACCCTATTTTAGAAACTCTATTTATGTACGTAACTCTTTTCTTATTCTTTTCTTCTCTTAAGAAATCCTAACCGTCTCTTATTTTTTCTTCTCTTAAAAAACCCTAGCCATCACAACTTCTTCTTCTCAACCCACCATTTCTAAAACTCTTTAATCTCTCCCCTAAAAACTCTTATGTGTTCTTCCACCAGAACCACCGTAATTTATTTCCACCATCAAGATCAAGGAGGAAGGAATAGAAGGAATCTCAGATGAGCTATCACGTTGGATGTCGATTTCTTCAACCCTAATCGCCATAGATCTATCGTTCATACTTCAAAAGGTGAGTACCCATCAATCCATCTTATTCTTCTCAAATCCTGTCGCGTAGGATGTGTTCAATCACATATCGACGGGTTTAAAATTCTTATTTAAACCTTAATATCTTACAAATTAATAGATATGTATGTTTAATATTGTGTTTTTCCTTGAAAATTATATATTTTGTAGGTCTAAATATTTTATGTTTGTCTTTCAATTTATTAATTTTCGTAATTTGATTTGCTATAAAAATCTGTCCCTTTTGGCTATCTCATTTATTTCTTTCTCCTAATTAATATCTTATGTTAATTATTTTCTCGTTTATTTATTTCTCCCACTACGTGAAAATCACAAAAATACAATGGTCGAAAACTGTTCTTAAGTAGATAAATAATGGTTTTCGATCGTTGCAACAACCGTTGTTGATAGAGCAGTGGTTTTCATAAACGACCCATAACCGTTGTACCAATTCTGCACTAAACAAAGGTCTCAGTCCGTTTGATTCGAAGCAAAGACTTTGAGTCATTGTTCTTGACCAAAAAATGGTTGCAGGATGTAACTTTTTGCTTCATAAACAATGGTCTTAGTCAGTTGTAAATAAAAATTGGAGCAATGGTTTTCCTAAACTACGCCGATAACCATTGTACCAAATCCGCAGTAAACAACGACATTGTGTAACTTTTCTTAATAAACAACGGTCTTCGTTAGTTGCAAAATAATAATTTATATCCAAAAAATAACAGTTGTGGACCATTGTTTTTTATTTATTATTTTTAAAAAAAATTATTAAGCTGCCATTTTTTGCTCCAGTTGGAGCCAATACACCTATTATGACTATTATACTTAGGCACAGATTAATCTATGCAAAAAAATTCATTATCCATTCAAATAAAAGGAAAAATAGTAAGATAAAAAAAAAAATTTAATAACATCTCATTAATACATTTGACTACATCTTATCAATACATTAAAAATTATATTAATACATTCAATAGCATCTAATTAAAACATTCATCAATGCTCTACTTGAGCATGTTTCGGTTTGTCATAGGACTAATTAAAGGACCAAGCTCCTTGATCTTCTCTATTACTTAGTTGCATATCCGAAACTGAGATTGCACTCCACCTTGAGTCAAAGCATGTAAGAATTCATATATTTGTAATGTAAAAGGCGCCCTAGACCTGAGTGCCATGGCTCTGAGAACTTGAGCAGCAACAATCCTATACTGCAGTAGTCATTTAGACATAAAGAAAGAAACATCAATTATGAACATACTAGATGTTATGGGCATAGAACCCAAGTAGCTTTAGGGAATTGAAGCTAAATGTTATACTTGTATACCTAATTTCTCTTGCTCCTTATGCACCTTGGTTTCAGTGATTCTTCTAAAGAAATATTCAACACATTCATAGTAGGGATTGGAAGCATTTATGCAATCTGGGTGCACTCTTCCCTCTTTTGCCATTGCCACTCGATTCAACTTCAACAAGGCATCATCAAGTTTTCCTTCACAAATAAAGAGAATCCTCTATAATTTTAAGGCTTGAAGAAGATAAAGCAAAATTTAAATGAAGAGGTACGATAAAAATGCATTTTCCTACTATAAATATGGAATGCATGCATGATGAACCTGATTGTGAGAAAGAAACATGTTAGAGGGAAAACAATATAAATAAAATCAAGTTCAAAAATAAGAATAAAACCTAGCAAGTTTAGAAATAAAACATATATTAAGATCCATCTGCTCCCAACATGGTTAGTAAAATGGTTTTTCATATGTAACGACTTGACTTTCCCACACGGAATTCTGGGAACACTGACTCGTTAGATACCCAATACATCCACACGTGTGGGGAAAACAAAACAGAGATAATATATGGTAGTAAATAAAATTCCATTTTCGTGTCGAACATAAAATCAAAACCAAGATGGACCATCGGTGATGATCGTACGTCACACAAATAGTGGTGTACAAGTATAAGTAGAAAAAATTGGGAACACCAAGTCGTTAGATACCCGATACATCCACACGTGTACGGAAAACAAAGCAGATATAATAAATGGCAGTAAATAAAATTCCATTTTCATGTCGAGCATAAAATCAAAACCAAGATAGACCACCGATGACGGCCGTACGCCACACAAATAGTGGTGTACAAGTATAAGTAGAAAGAACTGATTCAATTATCTTACAAAAGTCACTTAAATGTACCAAGTCCAAAGTCAAACTCGTCTACGGATAATACTCTTCAGGCATAATATCTTCTTCTTCTGGTACGTAATCAGGATCGTCCTCAGGTTCTGAACAATATCTGCACCTGTGACACATGGTGTCGGGGTGAGCTAACAGTCTAAGCTCAGTAGGGAGAAATTCAACACCAACTATATTTCATCCAAATAATGCATAGAATTCAATGATCAATTATAAAGCACTTTATTGTCAAAACAATTAGAAAGCAATGGATTCAATGATCAATTAGAAGGCAACTAAGTGCCAAAACAACATTCAAAGAATCTTAGGTTCAAAATCACATAATTTGAAATTGAGTTTCAAATGATATTTGATAGTGTAATTTCTTAAGTTTCTCATGATTTCTATTTACTTATTTATTCTCACGTATTACATGCAACCTCTTAGTTCATGTATGACTTAAATCCATAACTTAAATATCTCCAATACAAGTATAGCGTTGAGAGTCTATAACCGATGAGAATCCCCTCCTAACCATCATTGTTCAATGAATAATTTTTTAAGTGCCCAAGCCCCTGCGTTGTGAGGGATACTTGTGCAGTTCAAATACCGTCAAAACGGTCCAAAAGTGCTGAAGCACAGGATTCGTTCACATGAAGGTCAAATCAAATGCAAGTTCTAACACATAGTAAAGTGTTACTAAATCATACCTAATCATCATTTCCATTCCGAATTTAAAGTTCAAAGATCACATCAGTATTTGATCCAAAGATTCGATATTTCAAGAGATTCAAATGCAACTAGATTTAACAAATCCTAATTCAACTTCTAATGATTACAATTCCATTCAATTATATCATGAAAATCTATGAATCAAAGTAAAAAATGTAATTGTGCATTGAATTTCCCCTACCTTAGTTCTAGTGTCGTGAGAAGGCAATGAAATGGTCCTTATTGACGGCCTCTGGTTCTCATTCTATATCACATTCATAAGTGGTGGGTCAGTGACTGAGTAAGATTATAACAAATTCAAAGTTTCTTAAGTTCTACCGAAAAGGGTGTCAAATTTGTTCTAATTCGCTCAAGCGACTTGTCATTTATTCACTACCTCGCTCGACTGACAACCAAAATCGCTCGAGCGAGTGTCACCAGAACATTTTTACCTTGTTTCTGAGGGGATCTCGCTCGAGCGACATGGCAATCTCGCTCGAGCAAAATCGTGCGATTTTGCATTTAAGCCCCCTTTTCACCAGAATTCGAAATCCCTAAATTTTTTGAATATAATGCTACTAAGTCATGCTACTAAGTCTGAATTTTATTAACGAGCCCATACTACTAATCTACGATGATTACCTTATTTAGTTGTGCATGCAGAGTCTACGATGGTAGGTATCGAGGGAGATCGGTGCCTAAACTTCTCGTTCATCTGATGATTCGATCCCCCTCTCTCTTCGATCTTAATGGTGCGAAAGATCGAGGTTTCTTGAGGTACAAAATAGACCAACGATCTCCTTGAGTGAAGGAGAAGAATTTGAGGGGGATATCTAATGGTGAAGATTGGGGTTTTTCCTCATAGCTCTTCTTTCTTAAGAAAAATTTCTCGAGAGTAAAAGAATTTGGTTTTGTGTATCTTTTCTTTATAACTTATTGGAGTTTAATTTAGTGTTAAACATTCACACCAAGCACAGGTGTATAGGCCTCTATCACAAGGTCCAAAAATAGAGTTTAAAACTCACCCAATTAGGTTTGATCCCTAGACCTCCTGTTTACCAACCAAGCTTCTAAACATTGTGCCATCACCAGGCTTGCATAATTATTCACGCAAATATATATAAGCCTTTTTTACACCAAGATGTATATCTTTAAAATAAAATATTTGGGAATTGATAGCGTGCAGTGTGCACCTTGTTAGACACAAATAGTTAATTGGGCATATTTGGGTTTGGAATTTCAAGACTTTACATTCTTCCCCACTTTAAGAAATTTCGTCCTCGAAAATTCATTACGTGACTTTTGGTGTGCCTGACATTGTAGATGTTTGATATCAAATCCAAACATGTTGAAGAGAATATGAAGTCACATTGGTTTGTTTTACGAACAGTACGTCAATTTCATTTAATATCAAAAGAAGATCATCCAAGAGTTTAACGATTAATAACACACATCCACAACTAACTAGTAAAAGACATATTCACAACCAATTAGTAAAACACATCCACAACAAATTAGTAGGAGATATCCACAACTAACTAAAAATTCTGATAACATCCAAGCATAACAGCAGAAGTGCTAATCACCATCCAAGTATAACGACAGAAATGCTAAGAACCTTCTAAGTAACACATCCACAACTAATTAGCAATTCCGATAATCACCCAAAATTTCGATAACCATCTAAATGTAACAACATAAACAAAAGTAGTGTTTTCATGACCCAAGAGTTTTCATGATCAAACCAAAAAGGTACCCAAAGTTCTTATGACCAAACCAAAAATACTTAGAGTTTTCAAAACCAAACCAAAATTATCACCAGATGAGATCTTTCGCTAATCTGCCTCCTCTCTGCGATCAACCTCCTCTTTGACATCCCCGTTGACCCTGAGCTAGATGCACTGGCGGCATAAGCTCGAGCCCTAGAGATGCGTAGTGCGGAGTCGGCAAGAAACATGTTCCGCATCATCTCCATAAGCATCCCCTCTTAGAATTCCATCATCCGCTCATGAGCGTCCATTCTTTGATTGAACTCCACTTGGGTGACTACGTTGCCGTGTGAGGTGGATGGCGGCGAAGATGGGAACTGTTGGTGTGGAGGCATCTAGGGTGGGGCGGCAGGCTCAGGTTGTGCCGGTTCATTTTGGGCACGCTCTGCGATACGATGATAACATCGATCTTGCACACTTTTGATTAATTTTTTATAGTTTAGACTCCAATCGTCTATTCCATACCTTTTAACATTATCGGTCCGCCGTTCCTCATTAGGTGGTACTTCATAGTCATCCTCCTCATCTTCATATTCATCGATGAGTCGGGATATCAGGCGTGCATATGGCATTGAGCTTAGTGGTTTCTTCTTTGATTCCAACATTTGATCGCGGACATAAATTAGCCCATCCCAAACAATTTTCTGATCATTGAACCAACGGTCTTCAAAAACTGAGTATAACGCTTGCAAGATACCCCTACCCTTTGTTGTTCGTGTCTCAAGGGGTATAGATTCTTCCTGAATATGAGGTCAAGTAGCCATAAGTTGGCCGGCAGTTACGACCTCCTCACAGATTGTCTAGAGCCATGCTCTCCATGGGTCATTCTCGCAATGATGTGGTGAAATGGTATCGGTTCGGGGTGGTTCGGTTGTAGTAGACCCCTATTCTGTAGAAATATCATGGAGCTACCCATCGTGGTAGCGATGTGACTCACATCTAATCGGAACACTTTGCCATCTATCTTCGTATACAGCTTGCCGTCATTCTTGTTAAGATTAAGATTCTGATAAAATAGTTTCACCAATCATGGGTAGTAGTATTCGTGGAAAGGTGTGAGCAACATTTTCAAGTTGGCTCTGGTGAGGTAGATGAACCACCATTGGGTCGTTTGTTGGTCCTAGAAAAAGTCTTGATCAAAAGACCATCCCATTTCAAAAACTTTCGCATCCCACCACGAAGTGGGCTGGTCCTACCTTGGTGGAGGATTGGTTTTGGGTCGCTTCGAAGACATGGTTTTTGAAGTCGGGGTTTTCGAAGATGTTTTCTTCTTAGGCGTCATAGAAAGAGATTCAAATAATCCAAACAAGAAGGATAGGCATTACCTTTGGCGCGAAGGAGAAAACGAAATGAGTTTTCACGAAAGAAGGAGCATGTGCGTGTTTCTGAAGAAGACTGGCGAGCTCTCGTGGGAGAAGAAAGGAGCTGGAATGTCTCTTTCCACTTGAAATCGTGAGAAAATGAAGAGGAGTGAGCGTTTAGCCCATATATAAAATAAGGGTCGCTCGAGCGGATGTTGGTTATCGCTTGAGCGATCCAAAAATTACACAGGGCTGCTTTGTGAACCGCTCGAGTTTCAAGCAAATGTCACTCGAGCGAGTTGCGCCAGTACTATTTTGAGGGGGTTTCTGAAGGTATAGCTCGAGCGATATTTGAGTTCACTCGAGTGAATTTGTTCAATAGTCCTTTTAGTTGAAACAGTCTATTGATTGTTCTACGGCTTTAATGTCTCCTTTTCAATTTTTACCTACACTTGAAATTTTCATTCCTACACACACATTATAACGCCCTACAAATTTCCGAACCTAAAGCCACTGGGTGTGCAACGTACTTACTAACCGAGAGCAATCGACGTTGTTGATTTTAAACGACTAGACGTTTTAGTTAATGGTAAAGAATACAGGTGTAATAGGGATTAAACAAGTAGTTGTGTAACAAGTATACAGGCTCTTTGAGAGCACCCCATAGCTGGTAAAGACCTTGGTGTGTAACCAAGAAGATTATGTATCAAAACACACCAAAGACATCAGACCTTAGTTGGTCTTTTTATTTTATTGTTATGTTGGACAGGCCTATATACTGAATTGGTTGTACAAGTTATACACCAAATAAGTACCCTAATTATAAGACTAAACTCTCACGCATAAGGCATGGTATTAGCATGAGAGATGGAGATTTGAGAGTGAGCTTCCTCTATTTTACCTCTTGAGTATTCCATTAGAGAACCCCAAAACAATTCGAACTCCCCAATCTGTTTAAAGAAACTGGGATAACGTGATGAAGAATCACCGCTGTTCGGATTTTCGCAACGATCCTCCGAACCTCGAACTCCTACGATGGAAAATTGGACGATTGATCGCGTAGAGAACAAGAAATTTCACACCAAAGATCGGAGACTTTGCATGCAAAGAATTCGCGAAGGTTAACATTTTAACCATGTCTCGTAAACCTCAAGCTCCTAAATTTAGGTCGATTTAGACAATTTTGGAATTTCATGCAATGAGATTCCAAAGATCGGACACGTGAAAGGCTTAATACCCAAATTCTTCGATTTCCGATGTTTCGGACCGTTCCATGCATGACCAAATTAGGATAGAAGTCATAAATTGTGAGTAGAATATGAAATTAGGATAAACTATGTAAGAAGAATTAGGATTTTGGGCTTGGAAGAAAGAACCAAAGGCAGGCGAGTTTTGCCAGGCTTGCCGTGGTGACCCTGAACCTCGTCGCGGTGAGATGAAGTCTGAAGCCCTCACCGTGGCGAGTGCTACATGAAATTACAGGCCATTTCGGCTCTGTCCAAAGTCACCATAGTGAGTCCAGGTGCCACATGACTACCTAAAGACCACGCCGCGATAGCACTGTAGCTTGCCGCAACGAGGTACTCTGTTCTTGTGAGCCTTGGTTTTGTCCTCTATGGGCTTTGGAAACCTCGCGTTATGCCATGTACTGTCCTTTAACACTTAGTACATGAACAAATTGTGTTTTACGGTAAACACGGGAGACCATCGGTGGGAACTCCGCTTTGATTAGAGTGTTTATGTTCATGCAAATTCGGCATTACGGTAGGGAAGAATACTCTTGCTAGATTATATGTTTCTCTCAAATTCGTGTCACTAATGCAATTATTATATGCATTATATTTTCCAGTAATGTTATATATGAAATCTTGAAGTGCTTTGAATGTTACCACTTGATTGTCACCTATGACTTATATGATTCCTGCCCTCCATATCTTGATATATCGTGGTAGTTTATTTGATATGTCCTAACTTCTTGAATTCTGATCTGATATATGTTAGTTGCTCCATGTAATTGTTTCGAATCTCTATTATCTATTTCGTCTCGGCACAAGCGACCTTGCTAACACAACTCAGGGGCTTGACATTTCGGCACAAGTGACCCTGCTAATGTAGTGATCAGCTTACTATGTGTATCTAATTAAGTCCTAACCTATTGCAAGCGCATAATGAAAATTGTAGAGCTAGTATAGGAATGTTTCCATGAGAAAGTATTTATTTTATCTTTATTTCTATTTTTACTTCAAAATTTATATTTATCTTTACAGTCCCTAAACTACTTAAGAAATATCAATAAAGAATGGGTTATTAATCTAAAGTGCAGAAAAGAAATCCTAATCCTCCTTCAGATTGAGGTTGTCAATTCCAATCTTCAGCCATTGGACATTTATAAAAATAAACAGTACCGTTACACCGTATTGCAGTCTTCTAGAATTTGGGTATCAATCAAAAACTAAAATTCTTTAACACAAATTTAATTTAATCAATAATCTCCTAAAATTTGGTCATCAATCAAATTTGAGAAAATTAAAGATGGAAAAGTAAAAACCGTTACACTAATCTACAAATTCCAACCTGAGTCATCAATTCAAATTAAAATTTGAAGATGTTTACAAAGTAGTAAATAAAGCAAATAAAATCTAAACTAGAAAGCAAAAGTAGAACCATCCATGGGGTCGATCCTTCAGCTTCCTCAGCCTTGGTTGTCAAGCAAGACCTCAGAGAACTGTGGATGATGCTACTTTGTAAATCCTAAACTACTTTGATCAGGAGAAGCACAAACCTCAGTTATCAATTGATGTTGTGAAATTCCTCGATGGCTTATTCCTATATCGGGCTCTTTTATTTATAGCTCATAAGGAGTTGGTTTACAAAGGCTTCTAATTCTAATAAAAGATACTACTAAAGTAAAAATATCCTAATATAATTCTAATTCCTAATTTTATTCTTCCTTGCTTTCAAACCATAGATGTGCTTCTAGAGTGTTCTTGATAACAATAGCAAAAATTTTCGGAGTTTATCCTTATCAATCTTCTCAGATCTGTGATTCACCAAACTTCTAATCTCAGAGAACTTCTAATTCAGTGGATGGCGGTGATAGTCTTCACTCACGTGATCAGCAGCAACAGATGTAGCAGAGGGAAAGCTTCTCTTTTGTACAATCATAAATTATGATTGTCTTTTCTTTTACTGGACATTCGTAAATCACGATTTCTCATTTTCACACAACTTTCTTACTGGACGATTTTCTATTTTGAACGATCACTTTTCTTGTAACGCTTTTCTACTCTTTTATCTCTTTCTGAAGAATCATTTTTTGAAGAATCGTATATTACGATTTCTTAGTTTTCTCTTTCTTTCGTCTTCAGCTTTAGTGCACAATCGTAAAGTTTGATTTCTTGACTTTCAGCAGTGGCGAATCATCTTCTTATCGCACAATCATCTTTTTACTACTTTTTGAGTTCATTTTGACAAAGATTAATACTTTAGCTCTATTTTGCTATTTTTCCTTAATATTTGCACATCGTTAACTTGTTAGTAGCAAACTAAATTCTAGCATCACTAAGTTAAGGGTGATAGAATGATAAATTATGTGATTGATCACACCGCCAAACTTATGTTTTGCTAGTCCCTAGCAAACAAGAAAACATAAAATATCTAAAACTATGAATTTAAATTTCACTTTCGTAGGGAGCACGATCACATTTAGTAGATGCAACAAGCCTTTAAACCCCTAGGTGATCCCTAGTGGAGGAGTTATAGTCTCTTGAAGGTTTTCAGTGAAGTTACCTACAAACTTCAAATATTTTTAGATTTTTAAAAATAATTTTTAAAAAGAAATAAAATCCATACTACTACTTAAATTAATTGTCATATGTTTGGTATGATTTTCAAAACTTCCAAATCTTTCACCTTTACTTTCCATCACAGTAATTATCCTTGATTAGAACTCAACAATTTCAATTCTATATAGCGTGGAGTGTGTGCGTATTAGTAAAATGTTTATTCATCATAGATTTTTCTAAACTGCTGATTTAGAAAATATTTTCATCCAAACTCTCACTATTGGCATACTCTCAAAAGAAATATCAAAATTTTTTGGGTTCTCCCATATGATATGTACATGATAAATTTAAAGGAAAATAAGAAAGTAAATATCATGAAATGGATAATCAATTCTGATCATATGACTTTTCATTCATTCATAGTATCTATTTCATATATCTCTATTGGACTCATACTTTTGTAAATCGTAAATCACAAAGGTCTTTTATTCGGCTTGTAATGGGGCTTTGGGTTAAAAGGGTTTCAAAGAAAGGTAGATAGGGTGTTCAAAAGTTTTTGAGAATTTAGTTCTTCCTTTTCTTTCTTTTTTTCTTTTTTTCTATTTCTTGTGTAAATCCCTTTTGTTCTTCAGTCAGAAGCTTTTCGCTTCTCTTTTCATAAAATCTTCTTTTACGACTTTTCTTTTCTTTTCCCATCATTTTCATACGATTGTATTTTTTCTTAGTTGTACCCTTTTTAGCAGATCCTTTATCTGTACATGCTCATACTCCTTTCACTCTTTCTTCTTCCCTTCTTTTATATTCTAAACTCAAAAATTATAAAGGTTAGAGGTAGAAAGGTTTGGGTAGTACATATGGTTAAAGGTTTATAAAATTTTGGTACAAAGAAATTTGATTTTAAGCTTCTAATATGGGTTCAAAGGATAAAATCTTTTATGAAATTTTACCTTTTTGGCTCTGGTTTAACAAAAGATGGCCTTTGATTATTTTCACGATTTATTAGTATAGATGTCTTCTTGTTTTGATGTAGTTAATAGATAGTTCTAAGGAAACAAATCATCATAATCACAAAATATCTTTATTCTAAGTTCATCAATATAAGAGAAAGAGGAAGAAGAAGAGAGGGAGTAAAGAAAGGAAAGGAGAGTAAATGCTTATGATGTGATGCGTGGATCATGCATGGAAGTTGTGCCAATGTGTTAAACTCCATGAAAATCGCGTGTGATTTAGGGATTTGAAAGCTAAGAACCCTAGCTCTTGATCCAAGCCCTTGAATCACTCATGCATTGGATTTGAGGTAAGGTTTTGTTAATTGATAATGTGTGTGAAGTTTGAGCTTTAATTTAATATATAAAGGTTGGATTAAAAGACGGAAAAGAAGAAAAAAATTGAGAAAAGGTGAAAGCAAGATGTACAACCAAAAGGGCTATTTTTCTATCAAAATTGATTAATCGATTTTTGTCAGAAGGCAAAACTGATGGCTACAGCTCGAAACTGATTAATCGAATTTAATTCGATTAATCGATTAATCGAATGAGATTTGCCAGTGACTGGAAAAGTTTTGATTTGGAAAACCGATTAATCGATTTGGGATCGATTAATCGATTTTAGAATTTTGATTAATCGATTTGGGATCTATTAATCGATTTTAGAATTTCGATTAATCGATATTGGGATCGATTAATCGATTTTAACAGTTTTCCTTTGTGTTATGTTTTGGACTTTAGAGTTTTGGGAAGGCTTTGTACCTTTCCTTCTTGCATCGTTCTTGATGCTTTGTGTATGACATGATCTATTTTAGGTTGAACACTTGGATATGAGCACGTAAAGCTACTTTGGACCTTGATGCTTGGGGCTAAAATACGTGAGGTAGGAAATACTCTGAACATGTACCCTTGAATTACGAAATCATGTATATAGTGATGTGATATGTACATTTGTGTGTTAAGAGCATAGTCATTGCTTGTTAATCAAAATTAAGCTTAAGCATGTGAATTAAAGAGGTGTGTGTGCGTGTGTGTACACTAAGTAAGAAACCAGTAAGAGTATAAGTACATGACATCCCAGGGATGTGTATGAGATGTGAGGATATGAGAGATGCATATGAAAGTATGTGACATCCTAGGAATGTATAATCAAATGAGAAATTATGGGAATGAGCCTTGAACAAACTTTGAATATTATAATTAACACAATTACATGGTGATAAATTATATGTATTTTACACAATTGATTTGAGGTTCATAGAATACCCCACTGACTCGGCAGTATACTAGTGACTGACTCGACAGAATATCCGTAACCGGTACGGTGGCCAATCCATATACCAACAGGATATGCGAGGGATGTACATGAGTTATGCACCCCGTCACCTAGGAGAAAGGGATTTAGGTTATGTTACATTTAAATATAGTTCAATTGGACGATGATGGTGGGTATTCCATCGGGAGCTCGATGCTATATAATAGAATATCTGGACGTGAGTGTTCAACTTGATGTGCATGGTAAGACATAGTTACCTAAGGCAATTTTTGAGGACGAAAATTTTATAAGGTGGGTAGAGTGTAACATCCTGAAATGTTTAACTTTAAAGAGTATACCTCGGGATGCGTGTCCAACTTTGAATAGTATAATCGGGATGCGTGCCCGTCTGGTCACTTGTGCGATCAAGTGAAAGTCAACTTGATGACTTAGGTTGGATTAGTTTTGGTGTGAAAGTTTACACTCGTGTGGTGTTAGATCTTTTGTAGGGTGTTTTATACACCTATTGCGGCGTGTATGTATTTTGCACGTGAGCCGGGCTTTTAAGTATAAGGGAAGGAGAGGCTTCTCTTAGAAGCTATATTTTTTTAAGGTTTGAGGCTTGGGTTTCTTATGAGAGAAAGAGGAAGAAGAAGAAGAGAGGGAGTAAAGAAAGGAAAGGAGAGTAAATACCTATGATGTGATGCATGGATCGTGCATGGAAGCCGTGCCAATGTGTTAAACTCCGTGAAAATCGCGTGTGATTTGGGGATTTGAAAGTTAAGAACCCTAGCTCTTGATCCAAGCCCTTGAATCACTCATGCGTTGGATTTGAGGTAAGGTTTTGTTAATTGATGATGCGTGTGAAGTTTGAGCTTTAATTGAATGTATAAAGGTTGGATTAAAAGAGGGAAAAGAAGAAAAAATTGAGAAAAGGTGAAAGCAAAATGTACAGCCAAAAGGGTTGTTTTTCTATCAAAATCAATTAATCGATTTGAAAATCGATTTTTGTCAGAAGGCAAATCTGAGAACTGCAGAACGAAATCGATTAATCGATTTTTGATTTTTGATTAATCGATTTAAAATTGATTAATCGAATGAGCACTGCCAGTGGCTGGAAAAGTTGGTTTTGGAAAACCGATTAATCGATTTGGGATCGATTAATCGATTTTGGATTTTCGATTAATCGATATTGGGATCGATTAATCGATTTTGATCATGCTTGCCGACACTATTTTGGTATTTCAGCCATAACGTTTAACTCCGAACTCGATTGACATAATTCTTATAGCGTTAGAAAGAGGACAACAGACTCTACAACTTTGTGATTTAATCATTTCGTAAATCTAAAGATTTAAAGGTTAAAATTTAAGGGGAAAGTTGTATCAAACTCTGTATTAGCATGAACTTGCCCATTTCTACCTCGATTTTGAGAAACACTTAAACAAGTCTAAGATTTTAGTGAGTAGAGTTAATCCTTGATGCATCATGGTGTGCTTGTGATGTAGATTAAGGGCGAAAAAACCATCGATAGGATAATATAATAGCATAATATACAAAGCCCAAACTTACCAAAATCTACGATCCCGAAAATCTTATCAATCCTCAAGTCCTTAATCCACAAGTCCAGTGCCCTGATAAGAATTATACCTGTGACGTATAGTCGGGGTGAGCTACAACTAAGCTCAGTGGAAGAAATTCAAACACAATTCACATCTTCTTATTGAAATGCATAGATTTGGTAATAAAATTTTAAAACAATTTCATATCAAACAGTGTTGCAAATATTTACATTTTCATTTTCAAAACAAAGCGAAGCAGAAAGCAGAGCATATCGGAAACATAATATATCTGAAAAATAAGGATACTTATCAAAACATAGCTGGAAATAGAAGCAAGATGTACCAAAATAGAATATATTAGAAACGGAGACTTATTATAAGAGAACATAACAAAATGGAGCAACATATCATTAAATCGAAGCATACAAGAAATAAAACGTATCAAGGAACAGAACATACATATCGAAAGCCAAAGCATCCCATAGCAGGAACAAGGTCAAAACCTCGGGGACTCAACCCCTCTTTGTACACAAGGTATAACCAAAACATCCCATAAGCGGGAAATAAAAACACATATTTACTAGAAAGCCAAAGCATCCCATAGCGGGAACAAGGTAAACACCTCGAGGACTCAACCACTCTTGCACATAAAGTATATCCAAAGCACAATCACATAGGCATCCCGTATGCGGGGAACAAAACATATCGAGTCACAAACCAACGAGGGGCAAAAGCATCCCATAAGCGGGAACAGAGTAAAAACCCTAGGGATTCAACCCCTGTTCGGAGACTCAACTCCTCTCTGCCACTCATTTTTCAGATTCAAAGAGTTCTCAATTCAACTTCCTTAGCGGAAACATAACAAATTTGGAAACGGAACGGAACACAAACAGATACGAAACGAAACACAAACAGATACATAAACGGAACGAAAATCGATATATAAACGGAACGAAAACTGATACATAAACGGAACGAACATACACATGCGTTCAATTAAAAATTCATACTTCAAAGTTTTCATATTTTCTAAAATAGTTATAAAATATTCTTTTGCATCACATTATCTATGAATAAAATAAAAATGCAATTGAATGGTCAATTTCCCCTACCTTAACCTCGAAGTTACGTGGAGCCAAACAAAGTCCTATCGATGGTTTTTTTCGCCCTTAATCTACATCACAAACATACCATGATGCATCAAAGATTAACTCTAGTCACTAAAAACCTAAACTTATTTAAGTGTTTCTAAAAAACGAGACAGAAATGGGCGAGTTCATGCTAATATAGAGTTTGATGCAACTTTCCTCCTAAATTTTGACCTTTAAATCTTTGGATTCATGAAATGGTTAAATCACAAACGTTGTAGAGTTTGGTGTCCTCTTTCCAACACCATAAGAATTGCATCAATCGAAGTTTGGAGTAAAGAGTTATGGCTGAAATACCAAAGCAGTGCTGACAAGCACGGTTAAAATCGATTAATCGATCCCAATCTCGATTAATCGAAAATCCAAAATAGATTAATCGATCCCAAATTGATTAATCGGTTTTCCAAAAACCAACTTTTCCAGCCACTGGTAGTGCTCATTCGATTAATTGAGTTCAAATTGATTAATTGAAAATCAAAAATCGATTACTCGAATTAAATTTGATTAATCGGTTTTGTTCTGTAGTTCCCAGATTTACCTTCTAACAAAAATCGATTATTCGATTATTCGATTTTGACAAAAAAATAGCCCTTTTGGCTGTATATCTTGACTTCACCTTTTCTTAATTTTTTCTTCTCTTCCCTCTTTTAATCCAACCTTTATAGATTAAATTAAAGCTCAAACTTCACATACATCATCAATTAACAAAACCTTACCTCAAATCCAATGCATGAGTGATTCAAGGGCTTGGATCAAGAGCTAGGGTTCTTAGCTTTCAAATCCCTAAATCACACGCGATTTTCATGGAGTTTAACACATTGGCACAACTTCCATGCACGATCCACGCATCACATCATAAGCATTTACTCTCATTTCCTTTCTTTACTTCCTCTCTTCTTCCTCTTTCTCTCACAAGAAACCCAAGCCTCAAACCTTACAACCGTATGGCTTCTAAGAGAAGCCTCTCATTCCCTTATACTTGAAAGCCCGGCTCATATGCAAAACACATACACGCCGCAATAGGTGTATAAAACCCTACAAGAGATCTAACACCACACGAGTGTGCCCTTTCACACCAAAACTAATCCAACTTAAGTCATCAAGTTGACTTTCACTTGATCACAGTGACCAGATAGGCACGCATCTCGAGGTATATTATTCAAAATCGGGCATGCATCCCGAGGTACACTCTTTAAAGTCAAAATTTTCAGGATGTTATATTCTTCCCGCCTTATAAAATTTTCATCCTCGAAAATTGCCCTAAGTAACTATGTCTTACCATGCACATCAAGTTGAACACTCACGTCCAGATATGAATCGATTTATACAAAAAATAAATTCGGGGTTGTTACATGCCTCCTTGCATAGGAGTTTTTGTTCTCGAAAATTGACGACGACACGTCCGAACGCTAACTCACTAACAACGATTCCTATTGAAAAGAACTTACCCATAATGATGAAACGACGCATGCACCCTGAACGAAGAAATGAATTTCTTATAATCATTCAATTAACTACCCACATTGAGTTCACAACGAAAGACTGAATTTTTTTCTCAACCAAATTATCCATCATCCTGCATGAAAATCCACATATTACTAGATCGGCGTACCACCGATTATCCAATAAGATAATCATTTGTTAAACTATATTTATATAATATCAACTACAACATATACTATCTATGAAATTGTCAACCCACAAATAACCATATGGATCATAATTGATATTTAACCATCGTCATAAAGGAAAAGAAAATCGTCCAACCATTAATTGTCAACATGTACCATTAATTGCAATGAAGATCCCCACATACATGTATCAACAGATGAGCAAACAGCATCGATCATACATCCAAAACACCATATTAACATGTTCTGAGATTAAACACACATGATAAGGTATACACTATGAGTTTCTCTGTAACCAACGCCTTACCCAATACATAGCCGTAAGTCTCTAATTCCCACATGAACACACATATGCATTGTCACGAATAATATTCACTTTGATTTTCTTTAATTACCTCGAAATTATTCCAATCCAAGGTCCGCGGCTATTTCTCAGCGCCACCCATCTGGGTATCCTCACCAAGATTCAACGTCCTCTTGACCAGGTCATCACAATCTCCCCACCTAAAGGAATTGCTGTCTTCAAAAATGTACGAAAGGTAATATGAGTAACAACTCAATTATCAATATGTATGAAAATATTCGCAATTACAAAACCTCAATTCATACACACTTATCCCCCTCGTAGTCCACACATCGACCCAGGTCACTTGACACAATCACACACTCACTGTCATAGTCAAATCAACTTTCCCCAAAAGCAGCATATCCACATGTGTTCACACCAACAATCCACCCTTCAAAATCTACGTAAAAGAGAAGAAGGTACTCCACTACTCCTCCGTAAGAAAATTTTCTCCCTTGAAAGTGAACGACATGATACTTGGGCAATCAATATAGTAATCATCTGTTAAACTCAATTCACACAGCGAATGCTGTAATGAATTGGAATTACATACATTGCGATAAATTGGAATTACACAGGTCAAAGCTGCAGAGTTGAATGGAGATTTGCTACAACACATCGTCTAAAGATCGACCATACACTGGTGAAAAAAAACTATATGCTGAGCTTTACACTAAGGATGTCCATCTTGCACTAACCGAACCGGTGCTCACTCAAGAGTCAGAGTGATAGATCAGTTAACTCGTGTATGGGGAATTACAAAACCTCACTTCCACTACTTAACGAAGTATCTTTATAAATAGTTGGCAAGAATATATCCACAAAGAAAGAGATATGGACCTTGAGATGAAAACCATTAACCCAGAAACTACAAATCATATTCAGTACCCTCAAAGATAAAGAAGAAAAATAGATTTGAATAATTGATTACGGAGGGCAAAAATCGCATGCTATATATATATACTGCAAAATCGATCAAATGATTTCAAATCGTTCGATCGGTTTTCCTAGCATTTAATGCAACCTCCAAATTTCGTTCGATCGGTTACTGATTCCGATCGAACGATTTCCAAAAATTAACTGGCCAGTCCCTTTTTGATCTCACTGGCCCAGTGGTTTCGTTCGATCAATTTGCCAAATCGATCGAACGATTTCTGATAGACACACATGTTTCTGCCATTTACATTTCGATCGAATGGTTTATGAATTTTGATCGAATGGTTGTTCTAAAAATAGAGCAAAGTGACATTTCTTTGCTTCTAAAATCCCTTGCTAAAATGGCCTTTGATTGTACCAAAAATGAAATTTATACATCATTCTTTATACATAAGTCATACACCAAATTTATATATAACCAACCCACACCCCACATTTTCGACAGTAGCTCATCCTTAATTTGTCCATCAATTTGCACTATTATGTTTAATTGATCTCAGTTTGGTTCTACGCACATGACTCATAATTTGAGTGGTCAAAACATGGATTACAAGAAAAATTTAAAATTGGCACTACACATAGCACTTGCCATTTAATGTTCTTCAAACAAATGAGGGTATGGCTCATTGATTTCAACCTCGCGCTCCCAAGTCGCTTCATCGTTAGGATGATTTCTCCACTTGACAAGTACTAAAGGGATAACCTTCGTGCATAGAATTTGCTCTTTTCTATCTAATATTTGGGCCGCTTCTTCTATCATGGTCATGTCTTCATGCATTTCGATCGGCTGACCTCCCAAGATATGTGCAGGGTCATTTACATACTTTCAGAGCATGAATACATGAAACACTTTATGTACCCGATCAAACAACGGAGGTAATCCTATGCGATACACGACCTTGCCAACTCGACCCAAAACCTCAAAGGGTCCAAGGTAACAGGGACTCAGCTTTCCCCTCTTCCCAAATCTCATGACGCCTTTCATGGGCGATACGTTTACGAACACATGCTCGCCAACGACATAGTCCATGCTTGTTCTTTTGACGTCGACATAGCTCTTTTGTCTGCTCTGAGCTGATTTAAGTCTTTCTCGTATCATATGAATGATAGTGGCATTATCTTCAAGTATTTTCGGACCCAGTATAAACTTTTCACCGATTTATTCCCAATTCATAGGTGATCTACATCGCCTTCCATAGAGAGATTCATAAAGTGCCATTCCAATGCTCATTTGAAAGCTATTATTGTATGTAAACTCGATCAGGGGTAGTTGTTGATCCCATGATCCTTGAAATTCAAGCATACACGTTCTAAGTATGTCTTCTATCACCTGATTTACCCACTCTGTTTGCCCATCGGTCTGCGAATGAAACGCCGAACTAAAGTCTAATCGCGTACCCATGCCTTCTTGAAACTTTTGCCAAAATTTTGAAGTATACGATGGGTCATGATCCGAAATGATGCTACTGGGAATCCCGTGCAAATGTACAATCTCCTTCATATACAAATTTGTGAGTCTTCCTGCCGTGTATATCATGTTGTAGGACAAGAAGTGAGCTGACTTGGTTAGTCAATCAACGACTACCCAAATGGTGTTATGTCTCTTTGCTGTACGTGGTAACCCTACGATAAAATCCATGGAGATTGATTCCCACTTCCAATTAGAGAAAAGTCTAATCTATCAATTTATAGAGCTCTACCTTGCTCTAACTAACCATTACCATAATGAAATTTGACACCATCACGTAACCCATGATAAAACACATCCACAAAGCTGAAAATACACTCCCGTGAAATTAGGAATTTTGATAACCATCAATTAGGAATAATCTTAACTTCTAGTCTAAATGTGCGACTTCCTCCACTATTTAAATTACCATCATCGCAAGCATACCATAATAACTACCATTGTTAGCCATAACGTGCGTCGACAAAGGTATGAAGTCATTACAAAATGATTTTATTATAAATCTGTAATAATGACCTTAAAATCTCAAATTTATGCCTTCACTCATTCTTATCACACTCAAATACCATTCAGATTATAAAAGAAAAGACACTCGGTCACAATGTATCCAATCCTTCTAACAGGGAGATAATTCTAGATGGCAATTCCAAAGAACACCCCTTCAGTACGTAATATTAAGGTCTTACATACATGTTAGCCTAAGATGAAATGTATCTTCATGTGCACAGACCTCAACACAATCAATAGAGTCACTAATTGTTCTTGTCGTCCCTATTGATCCACCGTCGTCAGTATAGCTTTAAAGTGTTTGTAACTATGTGATCATAACGGTAAGACAAAGTCTAAGGTCATAGTAGTGATAGCTAATCCAACAGTGAATTGAGAAGTCACTACGAATTCTATCTTTCCTCAATTAGCTTCCTTCAAACTATGGGTCGAGTCCCTAATGTGGGCTATCAAAATCTATGTCAACTGCCATCAATATTTCCTTAGCGTTCCAAATCCTAAAGAGTTCTTTAATGTATCAGCTCTCTAAGGATGTAACTCCCTAAGGATGTTCACTTAAAACTATAGTGTTTAACAACAGCACTCAAAGTTGAAAGGAGAGCTTCCGAACACAATGCACTCATGATTTATTAGTTGGAAAGAAGAACAATACGATTAGATCCATTAAGTGTAAATTTACAAGTCTTAGTTAAATCATCATTACTCATAATGTCAACTCAATTTCAGATTACTAACAATCTATCCTTACGTAATATCACCCTAACTGTCAAGATTTATTCAAGTCCTGTCCTTATATTGATCACCTACTCAGTTAATCTTTGGAAATTGAAATTCGTTTATGTCATGCAGGTGATTTAATCAGATGCACATATGATGGTGTCATGATATACCTTAAGTGTCAAAAGCAACCACAATTTCTAAGGCATTGTTATCTAAAAACTTTGAGTAAAACCTTAACAATCGATAATGAATCTATACCTTAAGAAACTTCATGTGCCACCTGGGCATCGTGCATCGATGCTTCACTTGTAGGACCCTGAGTTGTAGGGAGGATCGGCTCGAAAGTAGACGTCGATGTTCCCCGCCTTTGACATCTCACTGGGCAATCCTTGATTCGGTGCCCTTTCTCACCGCACTTAAAACATGTGCACAAAACTAACCGACACTCTTTCATTTTGTGGTGCTTCCCACAATGCGCGCATATACCAATTGGTGTAGGATCCGAAGAGTGAGAGGGTACGTGGACAAATATAGGGGTGGTAAGTGCACGATCCTGTACTGTGGACTGAGAAGTATCCTGAGTCATTTCTGAGGTCGTCACCCCCTTCCTCAATGCTGGACAATGTTTTATCAGGTGTCCCATTCATCCACACTTGAAACACCCTCTCATGCCTCGCTTACAGTCTGATGTCTTGTATTGTTTTCCACACCTTGAGCATGACTCAACCTGTGTCAATGGAGAGGTGTGAGTGGTCTCTCTTAACATTTTCGTGAGTAATGCAGTCTGCTGAGCCATTGTGTTGATCATCGTCTCAAACAACTACCTATTCTGCTCATTTTCTCCGGTGCATCCGGTTCTCGCTCTTTTGCATGGTGCCATTGCGATCTGTCAAAATGAAATAAAAGTTTTAATCAACAACGATCATGATCATTATGGCTCTATATTCCGACAAAACATCTAAAATATATCCTGTATCCTATCACTGCACTTCCATCACGATCATCAAATATCTCCACTATAAGAGATCGTGAAGATCCACAACCCAAGTTCTAAACGAAACCTATTGCCACGACTTGAGACTTCAAGAACCTAAAGCTTAAGGTTTCCTCTAACTATGATAGAGTCCTAATTAGATCTCTTATACCCTAACAGAATCTACTGCCATAGTCTTGGGTCCCAACAAGTCCTAAGCCAAGACCTAATGCTTAAGCTCTATTACTGCCACAACGTCCCTAGAAGACCTAATGCTTAAGCTTTGATACCGACTGTGATAGCTTGATTTTCATGTTTCCACAAAATCCAACAATTTTTTTTTTCTTTTCTTTAAACTCAATCCAATAGGAAAATCGGACCGTCAGGTTGCAGATCACGATCCGAATACAGAATACTACTTGGTACCTTTACAAACATGCAGAAAATCAAAGCAGGTAATACATATGGCATAATTAAAATCTCCAGTTCTAATATTCAACATGAATAGTAAACTAAATCAACCCTCCGGTGATGACCAACCATCACCAAACTGTGGTACTCAACAAGTATATAATAGCACAATATACCAAGCCCAAACTTACCAAAATCTACGATCCCAAAAATCTTATCAATCCTTAAGTCAATCCACAAGTCCAGTGTCTTGATAAGTATTATACCTGTGACGTATAGTTGGGGTGAGCTACAACTAAGCTCAGTAGAAGAAATTCAAACACAATTCACATAGGCATCTCGTATGCGGGGAACAAAACATATCGAGTCACAAATCAACGAGGGGCCAAAGCATCCCATAAGCGGGAACGAAGCATCCCATAAGCGGGAACAGAGTAAAAACCCCGGGGACTCAACCCCTCTTCGGCGACTCAACTCCTCTCCGCCACTCATTTTTCAGATTCAAAGAGTTCTCGATTCAACTTCCTTAGTGGAAATATGATGAATTCGAAAATATAATGGAACACAAATGGATACGAAGTGAAACACAAACAAATACATAAACGGAACGAAAATCGTTACATAAATGGAATGAAAACCGATACATAAACGGAATGAACATACACATTCAATTACAAATTTATACTTCAAAGTTTTCATATTTTCTAAAACAGTTATAAAATATTCTTTTACATCACATTATCTATGAATAAAATAAAAAATACAATTAGATGGTGAATTTCCCCTACCTTAACCTCAAAGTTACGTGGAGTCAAGCAAAGTCCTATCGATGGTTTTTTCGCCCTTAATCTATATCATAAACACACCATGATGAATCAAGAATTAACTCTATTCACTAAAAATTTAAACTTATTTAAGCGTTTCTCAAATACGAGGCAGAAATGGGCAAGTTCATGCTAATATAGAGTTTGATGCAACTTTCCTTCTAAAATTTGACCTTTAAATCTTTGGATTCATAGAATGGTTAAATCACAAACTTTGTAGAGTTTGTTGTCCTCTTTCTAACACCATAAGAATTGTATCAATCGGAGTTCGGAGTAAAATATTATAGTCGAAATACTGAAGCAGTTTCGGAAAGCACGGTCAAAATTGATTAATCGATCCCAATATTGATTAATCAAAAATCCAAAATCGATTAATCGATCCTAAATCGATTAATCGGTTATCTAAAAACCAACATTTCCAGCCACTGTCAGTGCTCATTTGATTAATCAATTTTAAATCGAATAATTGAAAATCAAAAATGGATTAATCGAATTAAATTCGATTAATCGGTTTCGTTCTGTAGTTCCCAGATTTGCCTTCTGACAAAAATCGATTAATCGATTAATCGATTTTGACAGAAAAACAACCCTTTTGGCTGTACATCCTGCTTTCTCCTTTTCTCAATTTTTTCTTCTTTCCCCTCTTTTAATCCAACCTTTATACATTAAATTAAACCTCAAACTTCACACACATCATCAATTAACAAAACCTTACCTCAAATCCAATGCATGAGTGATTCAAGGGCTTGGATCAAGAGCTAGGGTTCTTATCTTTCAAATCCCCAAATCACACGCGATTTCCACAGAGTTTAACACATTGGCACAACTTCCACGCACGATCCACGCATCACATCATAAGCATTTACTCTCATTTCCTTTCTTTACTCCCTCTCTTCTTCTTCTTCTTTCTCTCACAAGAAACCCAAGCCTCAAACCTTACAACCGTATGGCTTTTAAGAGAAGCCTCTCCTTCCCTTATACTTAAAAGCCCGGCTCATGTGCAAAATACGTACACGCTGCAATAGGTGTATAAAACCCTACAAAAGATCTAACACCACACAAGTGTGCACTTTCACACCAAAACTAATCCAACCTAAGTCATCAAGTTGACTTTCACTTAATCGCACAAGTGACTAGATGGGCACACATCCCGTGGTACATTATTCAAAGTCGGGCATGCATCTCGAGGTACACTCTTTAAAGTTAAAATTTTCAGGATGTTACATCAAAAGTTCTATTCATGAATTGTAACTATTTTATTTTGATTGTTGAACTTTTGCTATGATGGATTGTAAAGTTTAATAGATTCACAATTTTTTTTTTCTCTGTTATACTTTGCATATAATGATTAACTCTAGACTAAAGTTACTATTTTCTAACTTAAAATGGAGAAACTAAATTTTTTTCTAATAATAAAAGTAAATAAAAACTATTACCTACTAATATATACAGAGTTGTATATCCCTCCAAACTTAAATAGGACAATGTCCTCATTGTGCAAAATAGGGGACATAGCAAAAAATTTTAACAAAATTATCATACCTGTGAGGTTTATGAAGTACTGTAAATTTTACTCACTTGACGATGATGGATATGGTACAATGGTTGTTGTAGGTGGTGCTGGTGCTGGTAGGGTAAGTAATGAATAGGAGCTAGTTATCTGGTCTTCCGCAGAGTTGGACAAACTTGTTGTTGAACAATCCTATTCTGATTGTGGGCTCCATTGTAGTCCCAAACTTACGGTTTTAGTTATTACTGCCACTTGTCGTTCCCTCAACTAACCCTCAACTATTTCTTTCTTTTTCAATTTTTCCTTTAGCATTGCGATCATAGAAGATTTCAATTCTATTTCATCTTTCAACTTTTCGGCCTCAGTGCGTAGTCCCGTTACTGTCTTCCAAAACTTGCTTTTGATTGAATCAATTTTTCCTGTTTGTTCTGCGCAAGTTAGGACTAATGAATCCTTGTCATCCTAAGCTTCCGTAATTTTCCTTCATTCACTATTAGCATGTGATTCTTCTCATGTAATCGAGCTTTTAAAAACTCCTCAGTCTCCTTGTGGGCTTTTTCTCTTACAGTTTCTCTAAAATCTGGATCTTCCATGAACTACCCAACATGTTCCATCAAATTTGCTAATATATCTTCATACTCCTTTTCTCCTTCCCATGCTTACTGGTATTCTCTATGCCTCCTATTCTCTTCTTGGAATTGCACAACCTGGTCTTGGAGTGCTATAGTAACCTCCTGGACTTTCTTGGCTGTTTCAGCCGTCCAATGTGCATGATGTTCTCTTACGACCTTTCATTTTAGATTTACTATCAACTCCTGGCATTCTTGTTCATTAGGGATAATAACTCGGACTCTATTTTTCAACATCTTGATTTCTTCTATCATCCTTCTGACAACACTTGGTAATTGGGCATTAGTAATTTGCCATTGCTCTACTTCTTTTAATCTTCTGTCTAGGTCAGAATGTTCAATCATTGGAATTGTTGAAGTAGAAGTTGGAAGGGACATTTCCTGATGTAATAACACATAGAAGCTCTCCCTTGTGGCTTCGAGGTGTAGTCTTGTTCCTACAGCTTGGGATATCAGGGTCTGCTCCGATGCTGGGATTGTAGGTATTGTGATGTTGGTTATAGGATCAACAGGGAGTGGGACTTCATCTCTCTGACTTGCTCTTAATTTTTTAGACATAGGAGGTTGAATTGATAACACTTCTGGTGGGCCGGTCAGTTGAAGACTGACAGGAACTTGGCTAGAAGTAGCCATTTCAACATCCTGTTGTTCTACTGGTGCAAGAATTCCCTCTTCTACTTCGCTGATTGGATTCACTGATTCTGCTTTGGTGGAAGTTGGTTCAATTTCATGGAGTATAGCAGGTCCCGTTGGTGAATCAAGAGCTGAGTCATATAGACTAGCTTGATCTGTGGTAGATTTTGGTACTACCGGGAGTTCTTGCTCAGCTGCTTTCTCTGATACTTGAGAGCCAATTTCTGTGCTCTCATGAGGTTGAGTAAAAGCACTCACTACCTCTTCTATAGTTGCTTCTTATTTTTTGGGAACTTGGGTGGTCTCTGGTGCAGGTGGGACCTCCTCCGTCTGTGCTAAAATGGGAATTTTCTTTTTATTTGCGACACTTAAAGTTCTCCGATAAGCCTTAGCTGTGAGGCTCTCGTCACTTCTCGGTAGGGACTTCTCTTTTGGTGGTTCTAGTTGTGCTCCAGCGGTAGAACCATAGCTAAATCTCGAGTGGTTCCTCCATGCTGGGTTGTATGTATTCCCATAATCTCCCCTCTGGAAGGCCATTACTTGTTCGGTCTCCACCGCCTCTTGGTATGATGGCGCAACAGGGTTCTCGGTTCCTGTGGAATTCTGGCAATTTGAACAGTTTGCTAAGGATCTCTCCACAATGCTCGGTTTGGCAGACATTAAAGTCGCGATTTGTTGTTCAAGAACCGTAACCTTTGCACTCATGTTATCTTCCTTCTTTACTTTATCCTTGCTGATATCGTAAAGTCCACCCCTCGTGAGCGGGGTGTGGCGGGTAACATCTGGGTCAAATCTCAACAAAGCTTATTTTTGCTTTGAGTTATTGGCCAGTTTCTCCAATATGTTCCAGGACTCCTAGCCATTTTGAGTCATAAAGGCTCCTCCACTTACGGCGTCGACTTTAGCCTGATTAGTTCCAGTCAACCCTTGATAGAAACTTTGCGCAATGGACCAATTCAGCACGTCATGATGAGGGCATTTTCTTAACAAGTCCTTCATCCGTTCCCAACTCCCATGGAATAATTCTCCAGGCTTTTGGCCGAAGTCTTGGATTGCTTGGCGAATTTGATTTGTCTTACCAATTGGGAAATATTCATTTAAGAACTTAGACTGGAATCCTTCCCAAGTGGTAACACTTCTGGCAGGTAATGAAATTAGCCATGCCTTCGTCCATTCTTTGAGAAAAAAAGGGAACAGTTATAGCTTAAAGGCCTCATTGTGGTGTTGGGTGTTTGGAACATGGTGAAAATTTCTATGAAATCCCTAAGGTGTTGATAGGAGTCTTCGCTATCAAGCCCATGAAAGGTCGGAAACGACTGGAGTACGTGGGACTTGACTTTGGCATTTTGGCTTGCCGCTACCTCTGATATTACTACACAAGAGGGCTCGGTCAAGGCAATCAGGCTGAAGTGTGCTTGAATTAAACGGTCGTTAGCCATGGTTGTATATGATGTAGGAGAGTTCGTTCGATTTCTTGATCATGCTCAAAGAAGTCTAAGCTTTGAGATCGAGTATGATGCAGGTACCAAAAACGAAAATAGTTTGTGATTTTTAACTTTTTCTAATTTTTTTTTAGAAAGCTAGGAGAGAAAGCAAATCCGAGCTTCGAGCTTCACTGATAAGGGGAAGTTGAGACTCTGAGTTATCACTATGAATAAACCTGCGAAAGATTAAGAAGTGATAAAAGAAAATTAAAAATATAAAGAAATATAAAAAGAGAAAGATAAATATTTATTTTAAAATGGAAATATAAATAAAAAGATAAATCACATTCCCCGGTTATAACGCCAAAAACTTGATCGGCTTACTATGTGTATCTAATTAAGTCTTAACCTATTGCAAGCACACAATGGAAATTGTAGAGCTAGTATAGGATCTTTCCCACGAGGAAGTATTTATCTTATCTTTATTTCTATTTCTATTTTAAAATTTATATTTATCTTTTAAGCTCCTAAACTACTTGAGAAATATGAATAAAGAATGGGTTATTAATCTACAGTGCATAAAATAAATCCTAATCCTCCTTCAGATTGAGGTCGTCAATCCCAATCTTCAGCCATCAGATATTTATAAAAATAAACAGTACCGTTACACCGTATTGCAGTCTTCTAGAATTTGGGCATCAATCAAAAACTAAAATTCTTTAACACAGATTTAATCTAATCAACAATCTCCTAAAATCTAGTCATCAATCAAATTCTAGAAAATTGAAGATGGAAAAGTAAAAACCGCTACACTAATATGCAAATTCTAACCTGAGTCGTCAATTCAAATTAAAACTTGAAGATGTTTACAAAGAGTAAATAAAATCTAAACTAGAAAGCAAAAGTAGAATCATCTATGGGGTCGATCCTTCAGCTTCCTCAGCCTTGGTTGTCAGGCAAGACCTCAGAGAACTGTGGATGATGTCTCTTTGTAAGTCGTAAACTACTTTGATCGGGAGAAAACACAAACCTCAATTATTAATTGATGCTGTGAAATTCTTCGATGGTTTATTCTTATACCGGGCTCTCTTATTTATAGCTCATAAGGAGTCGGTTTACAAAGACTTCTAATTCTAATAAAAGAAACTACTGAAGTAAAAGTATCCTAATATGACTCTAATTCCTAATTTTATTCTTCCTTGCTTTCAAACCATAGATGTGCTTCTAGAGTGTTCTTCATAACAGTAGCAAAGATCTTCAGAGTTTATCTTCATCAATCTTCTCAGATTTGTGATTCAGCAAACTTCTAATCTCAGAGAACTTCTAATTCAGTGCATGGTGGTGATATTCTTCACTCACGTGATCAGCAGCAGCAAATGTAGCAGAGGGAAAGCTTCTCTTTTATACAATCGTAAATTACGATTGTCTTTTCTTTTTCTGGAGAATCGTAAATTATGATTTCTCATTTTTACACAACTTTTTACTTGATGATTTTCTCTTTAAAACGATCACTTTTCTTGTATCGCTTTTCTACTCTTTTGTCACTTTCTGAAGAATCATTTTTTGAGGAATCGTATATTACGATTTCTTAGTTTTCTCTTTCTTTCGTCTTCAACTTTGGAGCACAATTGTAAATTTCAATTTCTTGACTTCCAGTAGTGGTGAATCATCTTCTTATCACTCAATCATCTTTTTACTACTTTTTGAGTTCATTTTGACAAAGATTAACACTTTAGCTCTATTTTGCTATTTTTCCTTAATATCTGCACATCGTTAACTTGTTAGTAGCAAACTAAGTTCTCGCATCACTAAGTTAAGGGTGATAAAATGGTAAATTATGTGACTGATCACGTAGCTCAGGGGCTTGGAATTCCGGCACAAGTGACCTTGCTAATGCAACTCAGGGGCTTGGCATTCCGGAACAAGTGACCCTGCTAACATAGCTTAGGGGCTTGGCATTCTAGTACAACCCTTTGTTTCTTGCTATACGTACTCATGACTTGCTCCATTGATATGTTCAGATTCTTATTTCGATTACTTGATCTGATATGCATTATTTTAAGCATTGTTTTAATACATTGTTTTAGGCATGTTATCTACATTCACGATATAATATGTTTTTGACGTTATGGTTTAAGTTCTTTGTTTTGGAAATGCAAGGTAATTTGATAAGATATGAATTTGAACAGTTTTTACTTATGCGTCAAAATCATGAATAAGAATGATAAGCTGGAATTTAGTACTGTTTTCTCCCTATTGAGCTTGGACTATAGCTCATCCCTTTGACTATACGTCACAGGTACAAGTATAGATTCGAGGGTAGATCCTAAGGGGGATCTTGAGCTAGCAGAGGATCCCGATTATAACCTAGAGGAGGACGAGGAGCTGCCTCCTGACGAGTTTTACCCTTGAGCAGCACTTTAGACTTTGGTTATAGTGTGGATAGTGACTTTGACACTTGATATAGTTTTTAGAATTAGAATCTTGTATATATGTTTTTGGTATAGTTTTGTCCACTATTTCAGTGAAGGTCGACCTTCACCGGTGGATTGTATAGTTTTGTTTACTTTTGAGATGATGAAAATTACTTGCTAAATTGCTATATGCTGCCATAGTATGGGTTTTAGCTACTTACTTTCGCATTTATATTTGTTTGTCAAGCACTTGGTACTATATATGTAGTGTATTTGGATTATGTTTTATAATATGATGACATGGCTTTCTAAGAGATTTGTGCAGAAAAGTCAGGTTGTCGCAGGTGGTATTAAAGCCTAGGCTGTAAGTCTCATGAGAATCCAGAGCTATGGCTTAGGTTTCAAACAATGACATCAATTTCCATCTTTCCTTAGGCTAGGTTCCTAGGATTAATCGGATTGAGTTTTTGCTTGGTCATGACATGTCAGTTTGCCTCCAAGAAGGGAAAGATCAAGGACCGTGCACACCGAAGGTGTGACAAATGGCGAGGGGATAGCCACTGGTCCAAACACCACTCCTATAGGCAACAACAACAATATCTCAGGAGTGGGGACCAACGTTGGAAATGCTTTAAGAGTTGGGGATAACATTGGAAACAACCAGCAGTTGCTAGAAACCATGGTGAACACCATGGCGATACTTGCAGAGAGAAGACAACCATCCGGCTTCCAAGAATTTAGGAGAATGAGACCTCCTACTTTCTATGGGCAGGCCGATCCTATGGAGGCAGAGAAGTGATTCAATCAGATTGAGAAAGTCCTCCAATGAGTCAGATGCACTGAGGAAGAGAAGGTGAGTTAGGCCTCCTTCTAACTTGAGGGTGAAGCGGACCCATGGTGGAAGTCCGTTGAATGAACTCGAACACCAGGAAGACCCTGGACATGGGCAACATTCACCGAAGCATTTAATAAAAAATATTTTTTAGCACCTGAGAGATACCAAATGGAGATTAAGTTTGCCACTTTGGAATAAGGGAAAATGACAGTTCGTGAGTATGAGTGGGAATTTACTAGACTCTCTAGGTTCGCACCATTATTAGTGGCCACTGAACTAATGAATGCCCAAAAGTTTGAACGCGGCCTGAAGCCGGTGATTAAGGAAAGGATTTCCATATTTGAGGCGATGACATATGCACAAGTTATGAGGTTGGCCCTCATCACCAAACGAGACATTGATAATATGTTTAAGAGAAGAGATGAACAAGCAAGGAGTAGGAAGAGTCAGATGCATGCACATAGTTCAGAGTAGTCCAGCAAAAGACGAAGATACTTGATGCTGCCACCATTGCAGCCTACTCCACTGACATCTTCAGGGCCACTCTACTCTGCAGTCTTACCTCCAAGACCCCGAGGCCTGTCAATACCTCAAACCCGACAATAGCGGGTGTGTCAAGAGCACAACCAATAGCCTCTTGTATTGCTTCTGGTACTGCCACTCCACATCAATCGATGTATGTTCAACCAATGAAAAATTACATAAGACCGAGGAGTGCCGAAAGACTACGGGAGCATGTTTTAAATGTTGAAAGATGGGGCAGTGGATTAAGGAATGCCCTAAGATGAAAATAGCTACCGCAACAACACTTAATCTAAGATCTCCACGGCCTATGATACAAGGCCAAGGTTATGCGGTAACGGCACAAGATGTCCGAACGAACAACGATATAATCCAAGCTATGATCCTTATGGATTACCAATCTATTTTCTCGTATTTTAGATGAAGAAGGTGCATAAAATAAAAAATAGTCTTTGAAAATTGTTTATTTTTGCTAGAAAACTTTTGTATTTATATCACTTAATTGATTTCAAATGTGTGAGATGATCAGTCACAAAATATATCATTTTATTACCCTTAACTTAGTAATGCTAGGACTTAGTTTGCTACTAACAAGATGCTGATGTGTAGATATTAAAAAAAATAGTAAAAGAGAGCCAAAGTGTTAATATTCATCAAAATAAACTCAAAAAATAGTAAAACGACGATTGAGCGTAAGAAGACGATTCACGACCTACTGAAAGCTGAGAAATCATATTTTACGATTAAGCGCTAATACTGAAGCAAAAGAAGAGAAAAATGAGAAATCGTAATTTACAATTCTTCAAAAGACGATTCTTCAGAAAGTGATAAAAGAGTAAAAGGCGATACAGAAGAAAGGCGCATAATTATAATATAGAGAATCGGCTACTAAGAAAGATATGAAAGATAGAAAATCGTGATTTACGATTTTCTAAGAAAGAGAAGAAAAAAAGGATAATTGTGAATTATGATTATGATTATAGAAGCTTTCCTATTGCTGCTGATCACGTGAGAATTTTCACCATCAAGAATAGAATTAGAAGAACTCTTAATTAGAAGTTTGGCTAATCACGGATCTAGGAGATTGATGAAGAAAAATCTTAAAAGGACTCTGCTACTGTTATCAAGGAAAGAAATCTGGAACACATCAAACATTTAGAAGCAAGGAAGAATAAAAATTAGGAATTAGAGTTATATTAGGAATCTTTTATTTTAGTAGTTTCTTTTATTAGAATTATATCTCTGTAAACCGACTCCTTATGATCTATAAATAAGAGGGCTTGACATAGGAATAATTATAGAAGAATTTCACAGCAACAATTGACAAATGAGGCCTGTGTTTTCTCCCGATCAAAGTAGTTTAGGATTTACAAAGTAACATCGTCCACAGTTCTTTGAGGTCTTGCCTGACAACCAAGGCTGAGGAAGCTGAAAGATCAACCCTTTGGATGGTTCTACTTTTACTTTCTAGTTTAGATTTTATTTTATTTTTAATTTAGATTTTATATGCTTTGTAAACATCTTCAAATTTTGATTTGAATTGATGACTCACGTTAAAGTTTGCAGATTAATATGACGGTTTTACTTTTTCATCTTCAATTTTCTCAAATTTGATTAACGCCCATATTTTAGGAGATTGTTGATTAGATTAAATCCGTGCTGAAGAATTTTAGTTTTTGATTGATGACCAAATTCTAGAAGGCTACAATATGGTGTAACGGTATTTTAAATTTGTAAACATGCTATAGCTGAAGGTTGAAATTGATGACCTTAATCTGAAGAAGGAGGATTAGGATTTATTTTTATGCAATTAGATTAAGAAAACCCATTCTTTTATTCATATTTCTCCAGTAGTTTAGGACTTAAAAGATAAAGATAGTTTTTAAAACAGGAATATAAAAATCTATAAGAAGATAATCACTTCCTCATGGGATCGATCCTATCGCTAAGCTATAATTTCGATTGTGCGTTTGCAATAGGTTAAAGCTTGATTTTAATTTAAATATATACATACTATAAGCTGGTCAAGTTTTTGGCACCGTTGCCTGGGAAGCACTTTATCTTTTATTTTTATTTATATTCTCATTTTAAAAATAAATATTTATCTTTCCCATTTTATACTTCTTTATATTTTAAACTTTGAATCACTTCTTAATCTTTCGCAGGTTTATTCGGAGTGACGACTCAGAGTCTCAACTTTCTCTGATCAGCGAAGCTCGAGGCTTAGATTTTCTCTCTCTCCTTGCCTTCTAGAATAAAAATTTGATAAATTTAAAAATATTAAAAATAGAGTTTTCTTTTCTTCATGACACCCGATCTCGAAGCTTAGATTTCTTCGAGTGTGATCCAGAAATTGAAAGGACTCTCCGATGTAATTTGGCAGCAAGCCAAATTTTTACAAGAGAATCCTTAATAATGGCTGACGATTTGTCCATCCAGGAACATTTCAGCCCCATAGAGTTGACTTAGCCCTCGTGTATGTTCCACCAGAGGTACTTGCGGGTCAAAATTATGAAATCAAGCTCCATACACTTCAATCTGTATCGACCTTTCATGGGCTTGATCGGGAAGATTCCTACCAACATCTAAGGGACTTCATAGAACTTTGCAGAGTGTTGCAAACATCGAATGCCAATAAAGAGGCCATAAAATTACGTCGGTTTCCTTTCTCTCTCAAGGACAGGGCGAAGGCATGGTTAATTTTGTTACTTGCCAGAAGTATTATCACATGGGAGGAATTGCAGTCCAAGTTCTTGGGTGAGTATTTTCCAATTGGTAAAACTAACCAAATTTGCCAGTATAGACACCCCCATTTTGCCCTCTTGAAGTATACAAACCTATTCAGTCAATCTTTGACCTTACCCATGATCTCTGAAAAAGGACTAACCTTTTTTGAGGACTCTAAAAAAATCTATATGGGGACCATGCACTGAAACAATAGTACATGGTCGAGACTTGTTGGCTTGCTTACCTTACAATTATTAAAGAGTTAAAACAACAAATTAAAAGGGCAAAGTACAACCAAATGCGATCAAGGTAAGCAACTAGTCCTGTAAGAACCAGAGCTGTTGCAGCAAGCTTTAAGGGGTAAGTCAGGGTATGCCCACAAGAAAATGTGCTTTAAAATAAGGTAAATCTCCAGATCTGTACCAGATATGGTACTCTAGCCTATCCTAGTTTAGAACAAAGCCAAAACAGAAAAGAGGAGAGGTTTTTAAGAGTTGTCACTTTATAAAACTACAGAAAATTAAAGATAATAACAATTGATCCAGAATTAATTAAAACACAGATTTAAGGGAATGGAGAAAAGGATTAAAATCAAAAGGTGGAGAGTAGCAGCTAGGGATTTTGGTCTTTATTGAAAATCAATTGGTTCAAAGGCAATGCATAGAACTAATTGGCAACAATCCTTCATCTGACTATACGCTCAGATGCAAGGAATAAGAATCTAATCTAGATTAGAGAATTTGAGTAATCCTAAGGTTATGATCTATCCACTTAAATGGTCACAGATCATCCCAAAGATTCCTCTAATCCAAGGACCTTAATTAGAACAAGTAAAATATTGCAGATGTTGTGGATGCAAGGCTACAAGCTCAAGCATCCATAGGGGGATTTAATCTAGGGAAATCAAATGCAACTAAGAAATCTATAGATCAAAATCAACTTTAAAATCCATAAGATACTGATTCAATACAAACTTACAGTAAACTATGCTCAGATCTACCATTTATGAAACATCCAATCCATATATAAAGCCTTGAACCTCTCAATTTACAGTTCTCAACCTCACCCTAGCTACTAAAGGGGTTTAGCCAACCATAATTGGCTAAGGAGAGAATGGGGGAAGAAGAAAGAGAGAAGGGATTTTGGAGGGAAGAGTGAAATTCTAATTTGGCTCTGGTTCTCTCAATTTTTGGATTGTTCATTTGTGCAACTTCTCAGCCATTTATACTCTTCCCCTCTATCCTCAGATCTGTTTCAGCCAATCAGACTTCAAGAGAATAATTCAGTTATTCTCAGTTGCTGATGTGGCTAATTTCTCTTCTAGAAGTTCTCCAACAGTTGGTCCGAAATTGGTAAGTACATGTGATGAAGTTAGAGGGTTCTCATTTGCGCCCAGTTGTGTTCCAAAATACCCCAAAGGTCATTAACATGCTTTGAAATTCATGCACAGAACTCCGAAGTTGGCAGCAGTACTGGCTAGAACTGAGAAGTTCCCAAATCAAGTGTCAAGAGGTTCAGGGAACATCTCGATAGGTTTTGAGTCCTCTTTATGTTCACATCGACAGGTTGAGGTAGGCTTTCGCTAGGATCTGTGACTTCTCAATAGGTTTGCTTGTTGCTTTCGATAGGATCGGGGACCTCTCTACAGGATTGGTAATAATTCTCAATAGGTTGACAGGAATTCTCAACTTCTGTCTGAGCTGCTTATATCCTCTTGAAGGGTTATACAAAATCCTGTCGACTTCTTTATAAAGTTCCAGTTGAGATTTCGACAGGTTACTCTGCTTCTCGATAGGTTGGCTCAACCTTGCGCAATTGAATGCAGCTTCAGGTAATTCATCTATAGGTTGCCTTGTACTGTTTGATAGGTTCAGGGGAACCTCTCGACATGTAGCTGGAACCTCGCGAGCTCCCCTGCACCTCCAGGTATCCTCTCGATAGGATCTTCTGCTGCAACTCTAACCTCTCGACAGGTCAGTTTCTTCACCTTTTACTCCTTGACAGGATGTAGGGACTTCTCAATAGCTTTACATTGGAACATCCCAACCTCTCGACAGGTAACGTTTTCTCACCAGCACCTCTCGATAGGTTAAATTAACCTCTCAAGCCCTTCTTTTCCTTTCTTCCACAACTAGCACACTTCCTTGAGGCGCTGTTCTTCATCTGTCAGCATATAGTAGCCTCTTGGTGGGTTCAATCCTCATTAGATGCAGCTGGTCTTGCTCTCATGTGTGCCCATGTGGACACATGTCATTGCCATGGAGCTCTGAGGCTCTATGGACTACTTGATTGGCTGGCCTTTTGGGCTACATGAGCATATGTTGAGAAGCAGGTTGCTTCTTTGGCATTTTTGGATGGATGTCTCACTAAGACAACAATTTATTGCTTATCTATAAAATACACTCAAAACACATTATTAGTCAACTCAAAGGTCCATCAAAGGTTAGGTTTGGAGGTGAAAAATGATATTTTTCACTGCTCAACACCCCCCCAAACCTAAGCTTTTCTAGTCCCTATGCAAAGGAGAAATTAAAATAATTATTGAAAATTGAAAAATGCCACTTCTGTAGGGAGCACAGATGCATTTAGCATATACATCAAGCCTTTTAAACCCCTAGGTAATTCCTAGTGGAGGAGTGGAGTCTCCTGAGGGTTTTCAGTGAAGGTACCCACAAACTTCTCCATCAGTTAATATCAATGCAACATGTTAAAATAAAATTCAAACAAAAATAAAATTCATTCCACCCTTAATCATTCAGTTTTTTTTTTCAAGAGGATTCTCAAGCAGTAAAACAACATTTTAATTCTAAAATTCTGCTGTAATTCCTTCACTATCAATCAGCTTATGCCAAGGCATTGGGTTTGAAAATTAATGCGGAGATCACCTTTAATTTGAGAATTCTGTTTTGATAATGCCCCCAACAAACTTGATTTCAGACCCAAGTCTTACCAGGGCTGTCACTCAAAATAAAAATACAAGGGTGTATCATTTCACACAACTCAAGAGTAGTTACAGCCCTCAAATCGGACTGCAGGCATAAGCATAGGCATTACTCTAATTTCTGAAATTTTCTAACTCTTTTCACCATAGATAACACAAATCCTCATCTCCACATGACAACTCAATCAATTTTCAGATCAGTAGGGTCTTTTTATTGGGTTGTAATGTGGTTTATGGGTGAGGTTTATAAAGAATAAAAGGGTGGAATGTGATTCCAAATTTGAGAAATCAGTGAGGTAAGGAGGTGATTTGCAACTTCACAACCTTCATTTCAGCATAATTCCATCTTCTTTTTAAATTTTTAGAGCCAAAGTGGCCAACTTCTTCTCTTCTTTTTCAAAATCTCCAATGAAATGACTTCTCTTTCTCATTTTTGTTTTGCTTTTTTATTTTTCTTTTTCTTTTTATATGCCTTTCTTTTGTATTTTTCTCAAATTTTCTTTATGGGTTGGAATGCCACAACTGCCATCACCTGTGCTTTCTTCTCTTTCTACCAAATATCAAACCAGCTCTACCTTCTTCAACTCTTTCACCTCCACCTTTTGAAATCTTAGGATAAGGGTCAGGTTGCATCAAGTCACTGAGTTTTGGGTTCACATTTTCTGATTTTTATTAAAGAAAAGCTTGGATTTTCAAGGCTCAAAATGGTGTGTATCAAGGGCAGTTCACAGGTGGGAAATTTTAGGCTCAAACTATCCAAATGATGGCCTCACATCATGTCTTTCATGTCATGAATGCTGTCAAGCTATTTTAACTTGAATTTGCTTAACTTCTAGTGAGAAAAAATAGATTCATCAGTCCTTAGAGCAGAAAAAAATTGCCAAAACACTCTTGAAAGAAACATTTTCAGGCCCAAATCTCACTCGGTATGGTCTTCCATCAAATTCCTGGGGTATATTCTCACAATTTTCTCACTTTTCAGGTTCACTAAGCATCAATTTTTTAAAAAATTCTTGGCATTTGTTTCATGACAATATTGGAGCTACAACAATTTTCAATGTTAAAAAGTTTTAAATTTCCTCTTTTTCAAAAATTAGGTGGGAATTCACTTTATTTTCACAAATTTTGTCTAACATAGCTGCAATAACATTAACTATTCCATTGGCACACCCTGCCATACCCCCAAACCTATGAGGAGCAGCGCCCTCACTGCTTTGGAAGTATAACAACAGGAAACAATAGGGTAAATACAAAGACAGTAGAAAAGGAAGCATAAAAAAGAAAAAAAAATGAGAACAAAACTAAACACAAAGGAAGGCAAGAGGCACGGTGGAATGGACAAAACAACAATTTTATTGCACACAAGGGATTCCAAAGTATCAAAAGATGCAGTACAATCTACACAGACATATATACAACACAATAAAAAATAGACTAATTACAAACAAATCCTAACTACAAGCTAATGACTACAAGCAAATCCTAAACACAGTCTATCCTAATCAGACTCTGAGTCAGTGCTTGATAAAGAGATTGGCACTCATCCTTGTTGTGCAGCCAACTTGTCATAATCCTCCTTGATCCTCATTCTCCTTTTCAGCCTATCAACACTGGCAGCACCCTCCTTAGTCCTTTTGGCAGCTGGCTTTCAAGGCTTGGAGCTAGCCCAAGGCATGGTGGGCTCATTTATGGACACCCCAGCTGCTGAGGGTGTCATCCCTCCTAGTAGGGTGGCCTGTAGTGTGTTAGCCAGCCTGGCTAGCATCTCAGATTTTTGCTTCTCTGCATCATATAGGGTGAGGGCTTGCTTGTACAATCCCTCCCAATGAAGCTTCTCCCATCTATTCTCCATCTTCAGCCAGTCAATTTCAGCTACCAAGGGGTGCTTTATCCAGGCCTTCATCGCAGGCATCCCTTGTTGGACATCCCTCCAGATGTAGGGATTTTCACCCATAGCTCTGTAAAGAGTGGAAAATGGGGGTGTAGGGAGGAGGTATTTAGGGACAATGGCCCTCTCATTGGGGTCAGCAAATAAATGATAGGGAGTGGATGAAGAGGATGGAAGAGAAGGGGAAAGTGGGATGGTTGATGTCAGCTTCTCTACCTCAACAACAGGCTCAGGTGGGGTGGAAGGATAGGTAAAAGGTGCAGAGGGTGCTTCCTCTTCAGCAGTGGAAACCACTGCTAAAGGAGATGGAGGTGGAGTGGGTAGAGGAGTAGGTGTAGGAGTAGGGATTGGAAGAGGTTGGGAGGTTGGGGTAGCTGCGATTAAGGTGGACTGAATGGCTTGTAAGCAGGTGGCCATAGCAGCTTGGTTAACTGTGTTGGTTTGGAGCTGGGCAAGGATGGTGGTGAGAAGGGAAAGAATCTGGGTGGAGGCCTTAGGTAAGACTTGGGCTTGGGTAATGGGTGGAATGGGTATAATGGGCTGGAAAGGAGATGTGGAAGCATGCTGGTAATGAGAAGGCTGTGGAGAATTAGGTAAAGGGGAGTACTCATGCCCAATGTCCTCCACAATGGAGTCAGTCAGGGAATAGTACCCCTCAGTGGTCAGGTGGTCTAGCTCTTGGGTATGGGTAGGTGATAAGGAGAAGGTGGGGTCAATATCAAAGGGTATGGATGGTGGAGAAGAAATGGCTGGGTCAGCTGATGTAGAGGGTGTAGGGCTGATAGGTTCAACAACTGAGATGAATGTAATGGGGAGTGAAGGTAAGGTAGGGGTGGGGTCTGTTGTAGGAGAAGCTGACAAAGGTGTGGATGTGGTGATGGTGGAGAGGATGGCTGAGCTGTTGGGAGGTATGGAGAATGCAAAGGATGGTATAGGAGGTGAGATGGATGGTAGAGAGGGTGATGGAATGGAGAAGCTGGCAATAACAGAGCTGACTACAGGCAAAAGCACATAAGTGGAAGGGATGGGTATGGGTGGACAGGCTACAGGAGGAGGCTTTGAGCTAGGACCAGCAGAAGTGAGAAGAATCTCTGAGCTAGATGGAATAGATGGCCCAACTGCATTCTGAGCTTTGTAATCTCCTTGCTGTATATGGTACAAAACCAACTCAAACCAGGTGCGAAATGTAGCCTTTGTGAAATTAAAGTACTTGGAAAAATGGCAAGGTGATTGGAGTAGAAACCAGTGAGGTGGAAGAGGAAGGAAAAAAATTGGAAATCGGCAAAGGAGAGAGCAGAGCATGCACACAAAAGGTGTTGAATGAATGGATTGACCTCTCGATAGGTTTAAAACAACTAAAATCGTGTTTCGATAGGATTAGAGAGAAGGTTTCGATAGGCTGCATCAACCTGTCAACGAGTTAAAAACCTTGTGGACTTGTAGACTTCCAGGCTGAAGGTGTTGAGAGGTTCTCTCAAACCTCTCAAAAGGAATATGAGCTTCAGATTTTACAAGTCGAGAGGCATAGACATCCTCTCGATAGGTTTCAAAACTCAACATTTAACCTCGGTAGGTATCAAAACCTGTCAAAAAACATACCCTACAGCTTTTGAACTTCTCGAGTTTCTCTCTCAACATCTCAACAAGTTCAAAGATCCTGTCGAATATTGCATTTACACCTTCAAAATCTGTCGAGAATTAACTCAAACCTCTCGGCAGGTCCCAGATCTTATCGAAATGCACAGTAGGAACCTTCAGAACCTGTCAAACATCAATTCAAACCTCTCGACAGGTTTATTTTACATTCTCAACCTGTTTCTCAGTAGTTCCCTTGTCTCCATTCACACAGATTTTTCAATTCTGCTATGCTCCCATTAGATTTCTCATGGATTGAGGGCATTTCTATCTTAAACAAGGTTAACTCACTAACCTACATGAAACACTTTAAACAAAATGGCAGCCTATGTACAATGCCAAACAAAGTTGAAAATAGAAACAACAACAAAATTGACAAAAATAGCAATTATGGTATATAGTCTACATTGTTGAAAATTAATCATGTTTTGGAGGTTCTTGAAGGTGAATGGTCAGCACAGGCTCTACTATATTTTCAACAAAGAGTTTGAGCCTTTGACCATTAACTTTTATGATCTTACCATCTTTTGGATCCTTGATTCAATAACTCCAGATGGGGATACATGCTCTACCATGTAAGGTCCCTCCCATCTGGATCTCAACTTGCTTAGGAAAATTTTTAATTTAGAATTGAAAAGCCATACCTTGTTGCCAGCAGTGAACTTCTTCCTCAGCAAATACTTGTCATAGAAGGGTTTGGCTTTCTCTTTGTAGATCCTTGCATTGGAGTATGCTTCCAATCTCAGCTCTTCCAGCTCTGACAGCTAGAGCCTCCTGTGCATATCAGCAGAAGTTAGATCAACATTCAATGATTTAATAGCCCAATAGGCTTTGTGTTCTAACTCTACTGGAAAATGGCATGCCTTGCTATACACTAGCCTGAAGGGAGACATCTCTATTGGGGTCTTATAGGAGTTCTATAAGCCCAAAGAGCGTCATTTAACCTCAGGGACCAATCCCTCCTATCTCCTCTCACAGTTTTCTCTAAAATGTGTTTGATTTCTCTATTAGAAATTTCCACTTGCCCACTGGTCTATGGGTGGTATGGGGTTGCAACTCTATGTGTCACAGAGTTCTTTCTAAGCAAGTTCTCAAACTGTCTATTGTATAAATGGCTTCCCCCATCACTAATGATAGCTCTGGGGGTGCCAAATCTAGAGAAAATGTTATCCTTCAAGAAGTTGAGGATAACTTTGTGATCATTTGTTCTTGTGGCTATGGCCTCAACCCATTTGGACACATAGTCCACAACCACAAGAATAAAATTGTATCCATAGGAAGGAGGGAAAGGACCCATGAAGTCAATCCCCCAAATGTCAAAGAGTTCAACAACCAGTATAGGCTGTAAAGGCATGGAGTTTCTTTTGGAGGTACTTCCCATCTTTTGGCATCTTTCACAAGCCTTACAATGTTGTTATGCATCCTTGAAGAGAGTGGGCCAATAAAATCCACTTTGGAGCACCTTGGCAGCAGTCTTATTGCCACTAAAATGGCCTCTACAAGCCTGTTTATGACACATGGTTAGTATATTGTGGAATTCATCATCAGGGACACATCCCCTCACAACTTGGTCTGCATAATACTTGAACAGGTATGGATCCTCCCACATGTAATGTCTGATCTGGGAGAAGAACAACTCCCTATCTATTTTGTTCCAATGTGGGGGAATCCTACGCACTGCCAAGCAGTTCACTATGTTTGTAAACCAAGGTGCAGAAGTGCTGACAGTAAACAACTGCTCATCAGGAAATGAGTCATTGATAGGCAGCCTATCAAACTCTGCAGCTAGGATCTTGGATAGGTGGTCCTCAACCACATTTTCAACCCCTTTCTTGTCCTTAATCTCAAGATCAAACTTCTGTAATAGGAGGATCCATCTGATTAATCTTGGCTTAGCATCCATTTTTGACAAAAGGTATTCTAGGGCTAAGTGGTCAGTAAACACTATAATCTTAGATCTCAACACATAAGACCTGAATTTTTCTAAAGCATAGACAATTGCAAACAATTTCTTCTCAGTTGTGGTGTAATTTAACTGAGCATCAATCATGGTTTTGCTTGCATAAGCAATCACACAAGGTGCTTTGTCTTTTCTTTGCCCCAAAACTGCACCAATAGCAAAATTTGATGCATCACACATCAGCTCAAATGGCAAAGAAAAATTATGTGCTTGAAGGATAAGTGCAGAGGTTAAACAACCTTTCAAAAGCTCAAAAGCAATAAGACGTTCATCATTAAATTCAAAAGGAACCTTTTGGCACAACAGGTAAAAAAGATGTTTTGAGATTTTACTGAAATCTTTGATGAATCTCCTATAAAAACCAGCATGCCCCAAGAAAGATCTGACTTGTTTCACAGTTTTAGGTGAGGGCAAATGTGCAATCAAATTAATTTTAGCCTTGTCTACCTCAATGCCTCTGTGGGAAATAACATGGTCAAGGATAATGCTTTGATTCACCATAAAATGACTCTTTTCCCAACTCAAAACCAAGTTAGTTTCCTCACATCTCTGCAACACAAGGCTGAAATGGTGTAGACATTGGCTAAAACTGTCTCCAAAGATAGAGAAATTATCCATGAATATCTCTAAAGTCTGATCAATCATGTCAGAAAAGATAACATACATACACCTTTAGAAAGTTGTAGGGGCATTGCACAATCCAAATGGCATCCTTCTATAAGCAAAGGTGCTAAATGGATATATGAAAGTTGTCTTTTCTTGATCTTATGGATACACAAGGATTTGGTCATACCCAGAATATTCATCAAGAAAGCAATAGAAAGCCTTTCCTGCCAACTTGTCCAAAACCTGGTCTATGAAGGGTAAAGGAAAGTGGTCTTTTCTGGTTTTTAAATTGAGCTTTCAACAATCAATGCAAACCCTCCAACCTGTGGTTTCCCTAGTTGGAATTAGCTCACCATAATTAGTTTTAATCACAGTGATTCCAGATTTATTAGGTACTACCTGAGTAGGTGCCACCCATTCAGAATTTGAAATAGGATAGATGACTCTAGCATCTAACAATTTGACCACTTCTTTCATTACCACTTCTTGCATGTGGGGGTTTAACTTTCTCTGCATCTCTTTAGAGGGTTTGGAACCCTCTTCCAAGTGGATCTTATGTATGCACACAGCAGGGTTGATGCTTCCTAGATCAGTAATAGTCCAACCTATTGCTCTCTTATGCTTCTTTAAAACACTCAATAGCTCCTCTTCTTGCTCATCAGTGAGAGAAGAGGAGATTATCACTGGCAACTTCTGGTTTGCTCCCAAAAAAATATATTTCAAGGTCTTGGGCAACTGTTTCAACTCCACATCAGGTGGACTTATGAGTGAAGGAAACAAAGGTGCCTTTGATGGTAGTGGAAGAGGCAACACAACTTGTTTCCAAGGAGGATACCTTGTTGCTGGCCCCACTTCAGAATTTAAGGCTTTCACCTCTTGAACCACATGTGTGGGGGCCTTCTCTTCCACAATTTCACTCCACACATTTTCAAAAATATCACACAAATCATCACAATGCAGCATCTTGGGCAAAGTCTCTTTTACAAGCTCATCCAACACATCAATCAAAAAACAATCCTCACTATCCAAGTGAGGCTGACTTGCTGCATTGTAAACATTCAGTTTTACTTTCATGTTGCCAAAAGATACCTCCATTACACCTGATGTATATTTTATACAAGCATTGACAGTGGCTAAGAAAGGCCTGCCCAAAATCACAGGAATGGAGGTGGTGCACTTGCTTGGCTCCATGTCAAGAACCAAAAAATCTGCTGGATAGAAAACTTGTCAACCCCAACTAACAAATCTTCTATCATTCCCATGGGTTTCCTTTCAGATCTGTTAGCCAGCTATAGTACCACATGTGTGGGCTTCAATTCTCCTAAACCTAACTTCTCATAAACTGAATATGAAAGTAGTTTTACACTCGATCTAACAAGGCCTTCTCAATGGTGTGATCCCCACTGATGCAAAGGATTGTGGGAACTCCAGGGTCTTGGAGCTTTGTTGGGGTTGCAATGGACAATACTTATTTCACTTTCTCAGCACAAAAGACCTTCTTGGATAGGTATATCCTAGATTGTCTTTTGTGGGTGCACAAATCTTTCAAAAATTTTGTATAGGCTGGAACTTGCTTGATAGCATCAAGTAAAGGCAAGTTAATCTTTACTTGTTTGAATGTCTCCATAATTTCCTCAACTTTAGCATTCCCCTTATCAAAAGGAGAAGGTGCTTGAAGTGCATTAGGAAATGAAAAATGGGGGACTGATCTCCCATTTGCTGTCATTAGATTTTTCTTTATTTTTGTTTTCATTTTTCTGTTAGGGAACATCAACACACCCCTTATTTCTCATATGTTGCTCCTGCTGCATATCAACATGGGTTGTTCTTTCATTTCCTGCTCTTTTCTCATCAGGCTCAACACCAACTTTGTTGTCAACCAGCTTTCCACTCCTCAAAGTGGTGACAGATTTAGCTTCTTCATGTGAAGAAGTCTCACCCACCATATACTGCCCTTTTGGGTTGTTCATAGGCTGACTAGGCAGTCTTCCCTCCTCTCTCCTATTCAAAGTATTGGATAGATGACAAAGGTGATCCTCTATCTTTTTAATACTTTGGCTATGGGAGTTAACAGTTTGTGACAAAGGGCCCAAATTCTGCAATGAAGCCAGAACTTGCTCTTCAAATGTGAGGGATCTAGAGGGTGCTGGGGCTGGTGCACTTTGATTCATAGGTTGTGCCATTGGCTGGGCCATAGGCTGCTTGTATTAGGGCCTTGGGAAGTAGTTCTGCTGGTAGGGCTGGGCATTTCTATAAGACATGAACTGCTGTTGGGGTTGCTGCTGGTTTTGGAAGGTACCATGTCTCCACCTCATGTTGGGGTGGTTTCTCCAATGATAACCAGTAGTAGGCTGTTGTCCAAAGGACTGAGCAACATTCACATGTTTCATAACAAGGCCTAGAAATTGGGTAGTAGAAGGGCATTCCTCAAGGGAGTGAGTAGGGGACTGGCATATCACACATGCCTCCTCTACTGTGGCAGACATTGGTGACTGCATTGCTACTATGAGCTTATCAAATTTTTGAGTCAAGCTATCCACCTTCCTTTCCAAATTATTGTAACCACTAACCTCATACATTTTCTCTCTTGTAGTGTTCTCTCTCACAAATCTAACAGGGGTCTCAATGTTCCTTGACAAAGTCTCCCTTTGCATGGAGTTTTCACTAATGATATCAAACAACTCTCAAGCCTCATCAGCTGTCTTGTGGAGGTAAGTACCACTACATGAGGCATCAACTATGTCCCTACTCTTGAGATCAATTCCTTGATAGAAACTTTGAATAAGTTGCCATTCAGGAATTTGGTGATGGGGACATTACTTGAAGAGCTTCTTAAATCTCTCCCATGCTTGGTGAAAGTCTTCAGTTGGGGCTTGAGCAAATGAAATTATGCTCTTTCTCAGCTGACTTATTTTGGACAGGGAAAAAATTTGACCAAAAATTGACATTGAAGGTCATTCCAAGACTTAATTTTATTGGTTGGGAGTATTGACAACCAAGTTCTGGCCCTATCCTTTAATGAAAAAGGAAAGAGTCTCAACCTGGTCGCTTCCTCCCCCAAGCCTGCAATGTTGAAAGTAGTGTACAGTACCAGAAATTCATCAATGTGTTTATAGGGGTCTTCCTTACTCAGGCCATGATATGAGGGTAGCATCTGTATGATGGAAGATTTAATCTCATAGTTCCCTTGGATAGCAGGGAATTGAATGCAGAAGGGAGAATTGTAAACCCCTAGTGCATTGAATTCTTTCAATGACCTAAGTTGCTCACCCATTGCAGAAATCTCAGAATTAACCATAGGTGTGTGTAGGGTCTGCTTAGGTCTGAGAAGCCTCTCAACTTCAAGATCTAAAGGGATAATCTCAGGATTGAGAGATCTTCTACCAAGCAGAAACCAAGTACAACACAGAAAATAACAGCATAGATTTTAGTAAAATAATTTTAAGAACACACAACTAATGCTGCAGATCTAAAAATTACAGATCTAGAAATGTAAAAGAGGTAGGAAATGCAAACTTTAGCACATATTGCTCCTCCAATTAGCACAATGCTCCTCTCAGAACCACAGATCCAGATTTGAAACACAAAATTAAACTATAAAAAACTACAGCAGCAATTAGTCAAACACAAAATAGGCAATTATCAATCTAAATCTAAAATGAGAAAAACTTAGATCTACCAATTTAAAAACACAGATCCTCGGTAGCGGTGCTAAAAACTTGTTAGCTTGCACACCTTACAATTATTAAAGAGTTAAAATAGTAAATTAAAAGGGCAAAGTACAACAAAATGGGATCAAGGTAAGCAACCAGTCCTGCAAGAACCAAGGCTGTTGTAGCAAGCTTTAAGGGGTAAGTCAGGGTATGTCCAAGGGAAATGTGCTTTAAAATAAGGTAAATCTCCAGATCTGGCATTCTAGCCTATCCTAGTTTAGAACAAAGCCAAAACAGAAAAGAGGAGAGACTTTTAAAAGTTGTCACTTTATAAAACTATAGAAAATTAAAGATAACAACAAATGATCCAGAATTGATTAAAACATAAATTGAAGGGAAGGGAGAAAGGGATTAAAATCAAAAGGTAAAGAGTAGCAGCTAGGGATTTTGGTCTTTACTAAAAATCAATTGGTTCAAAGGCAATGCATATAACTGATTTGCAGCAATCTTTCATCTGACTACAAGCTCAGATGTAAGGTATAAGAATCTAATCTAGATCAGAAAATTGGAATAATCCTAAGGCTATGATCTGTCCACTTAAATGGTCACAGATCATCCTAGAGGTTCCTCTAAGGACCTTAATTAGAACAAGTAAACTATTACAGATGCTATGGATGCAAGGCTACAAGCCCATGCATCCACAGGGGGATTTAATCTAGGAAAATCAAATGCAACCAAGAGATCTATAGATCAAAATCAACTTTAAAATTCACAAGATACTGATTCAATATAAACTTACAGTAAACTATGCTCAGAACAATCTGTGCAACATCCAATCCATATACAAAGCCTTGAACCTCTCAATTTATAGCTCTCAACCTCACCCTAGCTACTAAAGGGGTTTAGCCAACCATAATTGGCTAAGGAGAGAATGGGGAAGAAGAAAGAGAGAAGGGTTTTTGGAGGGAAGAGTGAAAATCTAATTTGACTGTGGTTCTCTCAATTTTTGGATCATTCATTTGTGCAACTTCTCAGCCATTTATACTCTTCCCCTCTGTCCTCAGATCTGTTTCAGCCAATCAGAGCTCAAGAGAATAATTGAGTTATTCTTAGCTGCTGATGTGGCTGATTTCTCTTCTAGAAGCTCTCCAACAATTGGTCCAAAATTGGTAAGTACATGTGATGAAGTTAGAGGGTTCTCATTTACACCCAGTTGTGTTCCAAAAATACCCCCAAGGGTCATTAACATGCCTTGGAACTCATGCACAGAACTCTGGAGTTGGAAGCAGCAGTGGCTGGAACTGAGAAGTTCCCAAATCGAGTGTCGAGAGGTTTAAGGAACCTCTTGACAGGCTTTGAGTCCTCTTTGTGTTCACATCGACAGGTTGAGGTAGGCTTTCGCTAGGATCTGTGACTTCTAGACAGGTTTGCTTGTGGCTTTCGACAGGATCGGGGACCTCTCGACAGGATTGGTAACAATTCTCTACAGGTTGACAGGAATTCTAAACTTCTGTCCGAGTTGCTTATATCCTCTCGAAAGGTTATATAAAATCTTGTCAACTTCTTTATAAAGCTCCAGTTGAGCTATTGACAGGTTGCTCTGCTTCTCGACAGGTTGGCTCAACCTTGCGCAATTGAATGCAGCTCCAGGTAATTCATTGATAGGTTGCCTTGTACTGCTCGATAGGTTCAGGGGAACCTCTCGACATGTGGCTGGAACCTCACGAGCTCCCCTACACCTCCAGGTATCCTCTCAACAAGATCTTCTGTTGTAACTCTAACCTCTTGATAGGTTAGTTTCTTCACCTTTTACTCCTCGACAGGATGTAGGGACCTCTCGACAGCTTTACATTTGAACATCCGAACCTCTCGACAGGTAGCTTTCTCTCACCAGCACCTCTCAGTAGGTTGAATTAACCTCTCGAGCTCTTCTTTTCCTTACTTCCACAGCTGGCACACTTCGTTGGGGTGCTGTCCTTCATCTGCCAGCTCATCGTAGCCTCTTGGTGGGTTCAATCCTCATCAGATGCAGCTAGTCTTGCTCCCATGTATGCCCATGTGGACACATATCATTGCCATGGAGCTCTAAGGCTCTGTGGACTGCTTGATTGGTTGGCCTTTTGGGCTACATGAGCATATGTTGAGCAGAAGGTTGCTTCTTTAGCATTTTTGGATGGATGCCTACACTAAGACTGTTATTTATTGCTTATCTACAAAATACACTCAAAACATATTATTAGTCAACTCAAAGGTCCATCAAAGGTCAGGTTCAGAGGTGAAAAATGGTATTTTTCACTGCTCAACAAGACCCAGGCTAAAATAATAGCTCTGTGGCTCAGACCCGACTCAAACCCATGAAAATTCTTAATTATGTGCCTTTTATAGTGCACATAACTCAATTGCACGCCCCATGGCCGACGCGCAATGGGTCCCTTTTGGATCAGACATGCACTTCTTGAGGACCGCTTTAGACCTTGATTATGCGCCCTAATTGGCGCGCACAATCATATTGCACGCTTGGTAAAGAGCTCGCGATCAGTACCTTTTGGACAGGCCTTTTACCCTTCTTGAAACAGCCTAAGACGCGATTGTACTCACTACATAGCGTGTGCAATCGGATTGTGCACTTCTGTACTAGCGCATAATCGGTTCCTAAGCGAACCTGGTCTATAACTCCCTAGACTGCCAAAACTCCCCTATTAGACACAATTGGCATGGCGTTTAATTGATTGAGCACACTAATCAGGGTGCGCAATTAGTCTACTTAGACTAAGACTGGGATACCCGGCTGAGCCCGTCAACCGGTCACTCACTGAGTCGGTCACCGACTCAAAGTGATTGAGTGCTTGGTTTCAAGTGGCAATTCAATTGAGCGCACCCAAACGGGTGCGTAATTGAATTTCACTGACCAATTGAGCACACCCCACAGGGCACGCAATTGACCAAATACCTATAAATAGGACCCACTACCTCGTCCTAAAAACACATCACAGAACATCACAACGCAGCCAGCAATTGAATTTTCGAGTTCCTCGCATTCAAGCTTAGGATTTTGAGATTCCTCTTTGCGACCCTAGTCTCAGGTATACTTTTCTTGTAGATTTTAATTCTTCTAGTTCTTAGTTCTAGATCTGAGGTTCTAGTTTTTAGATCTTAATTCTAGATTCCTTTTATTTTATTTTTAGTTTCTTATCACTGGTTCTAGTTCTTAGTCACTAGAGCCAATCCTTAGCTTTAGCTTTTTGATTCCTCTTCATATTTTTAGATCTTAGATTCTAATTCATAGTTTTGATTTTAGTTTTTAGCCTCAAACTTTGTTCTTAATTTTTAGAGCTTAAGTTTTGATCTTGAGTCTTAATATCTAAGTCCTAGATCTTAATTTCAGTTTCAGTCCTAAATTCACTAGTTTTAGTTTTGATCTCATAATTCTAATTTATAGTTCTCAATTCTAGCCCTTTTAATTCCTTTATAATTTATGATTTTGATCTTTAAAACTATAGTTTCTCAATAAAAAATATGTTTTTCAATCCCTAGCCACTCGATTTGCCCAAGGGAGATTACCTGGGAACAGGGCCAATCCTCCTTAGCATAGTGGGCTCAAAACCACATTTTTTTAGAATTATGATAAAATTAGGATACTCTGATTAATTAGAGTTTTGATAGAATTAATTTACGTAGTTTATTTAATTATAGTTTTAGTAAAATTAGAAAGATTAGTATTTCTAGTAAGATTAGGAAATTAGCTAGAATCCCAATTAGATTTTGACAGAATTAGATTTTTATTAGAATTAGGACATTAATTAGACTTCTAGTTAGATTATGAGACTCAGTTGAATTAGGATTCCCTGATTAATTAAACTCCTAATAGGATTAAAATTAATTGGATCCCCGATAATATTGAGTAAATAAAGCAGTAAAAAATTATAGCAAGAGTAGGAAAGGTAAAGTAGTTAGAAGAGAATTAGGAAAACTAGCTTGACTAAACTTACAAGCGACCCAGTGCTGCTGACATCAGCCAGCTGATGATTCAATAAAGAGAACAACCCATACCTCCACGTAAGGCGTGATTAGTGACGTGTTGTAGCATCGATAAATATCTGCAGCTGGCAATCGCAACGAACCAGGTATTTCCCTAAGATTTATCTTTTTACTTTCAGTACTTAATTACCTCTAAAAAATACTGCCTTTGCCAGAGTCCACTTGGACCGAATTGGGCCACTCTTTCAGGGGACCGAAAGGGACCTAGAAAAAGTGCTTACCAACAAACTGGCGATTGCGATGGGACTTCTTGTCACCAAAGTCGCCTATGTTTAGTTAAATTCCCTTTTCTTCTAGTTAGTTTTCTTTAGTTTTATTACTCTTCGCATTTAAGTGTACTATTGAGAGCACATGAGCATACACTAGAAGCTTGAGGTGTCAGGAATACAAAGGATTAGAATTGGTGACCCCGTTATGGGGTACCATAATAACCCATTGTACCATGAGCAGCCACTCGAAGGCTCAGCACAATACAACCCAGAAATTAACATGGCCGGCAGTGAGGAAACCCCCTTCACACCTCCGAGCACTAGCCACAATGACGGACACTAAGACAAGCAGCTTTTTGCAGAAATTCACAACTTGATAACTTGTAGACCTCAGCGTCCATAAATTACAAAGGGGAGGAGATGAAGCCGATGAACTACTCCACGACTTAGCCGCAACATACGAGACCATCAAGGAATGATGAGAGGCGGAAGAATGAGAATGACAAAGACAGGAGAGGCGACTCCCTACTCCGACGACGATATCACCACACGTGTCGCTACCTAGGCACACTCTCCACACACTCCTCAGTAGCGAATGTCAAGACAGAATCCGTTCCCAGACCTCTAAGCAAGACGCTGTCGTGAGAGTAGAAAATTCAAGATGATCGGCGAATACATGACTAAGAAAAACCGCCTTGATTTGTCATTCGAATTCGACAGTTTCTGTCGAGACCTTGAATTCAATTTACTTGCGGGATTCAAACCCCTAAAATTTAGCAAATACAATGGCACCGGGAATCCAAACCCCCACTTGGCGTTGTTCTGCAATGACTGTCGGCCTATTCATGATAATCACAGACTTTTGATACATTATTTTCAGAGGTCCCTCAAAGGGAAAGACTTCGACTGGTTCACCGGGCCCCCGCTAGATAAAATTGACACATTAGTTGGACAGTTCTTAGATCAATACAAGCATTTGATATAGGAAGCCGTCAGTCTCAGCGACTTAAATACAACGACGTAAGAAACCGAAGAAGACTTCGTTGATTTTGTATCACGTTGGAGGAAGCTCACGGCTCGCACGGGAAGTCAAATGAGAGAAAAAGACACAATCGATATCATCATAAATAACGTCAGAGAGCCCCTTCGAAGTGCTCTGATCATAAGCGATTGTCTAGATTTTGCTACTCTTCATCTACGCACCAGTTTCATTTAGCGATACATAAAGGGAGGAGACCTCACCTTTTTAATAATAGCACCGACGGCATCAACTTTCGATGATTCAAAGCCCTAAAATAACAAGAAAGGCTCAGGCTCCGAGTAAGTTAATACGGTCGCTAATCAAAATCAAGGCGATGGCAACAACCAGCAAAGGAACTCCGGTCAGGGTCAATACCAGAATCAGCAATGGTACGCTAATCAAAATCAGAATCAATATCCTAACCAAAACCAGTATCCTAACCAAAACTAAAATGCTGCTCGAAACCGTCCTGCCAATACCCAGGGCTATAATAATGTACCTCCACCCTAAAATTTTAATTCGCAAACTCGAGGTCCCTATCAGCCTAGACGAGATCATTATCCTCCATTACCCAATACCATCCCTAATATTTCCTGCCTCCTAAGCGACCAGAACCTCATTCGCTTCCCACTAGAGCGGCCACGACCCTGGCCTGCTAACCTCAATTACTCTAAGTTCTGCACTTTTCACTGATACATGGGACACAACCTGGAAGACTGTTGGGTGTTGAGAGATATGATATATGACATGAACGACTAGAACCAGATTGACTTAGAATCCTTCCAAAATTCTAACCATTATAACCAACATCCTCCACAAAATCTCGGGATCATCAACAACCCTCTGCCAAACCACAATCAAGGATCGACCACCCATGTCACCACGGTAGACCTCCCAGGTTGAGCACCTTTTCATCCATCTACTCTCATCACACGAGTTAGTCATCCTAATGCTACAGCCAGTTCAGATGATCCTCTGAGGCCCACCATCATTCCGCCTCACCCCTCTACCTTCATAACCCGAATTGAACCACCAATTCCTCCACCCTACCCAAACTTCACCCAAATTTGAGTTTAACCTTTCCAAGCTCAAAGATCTACCATTCAACCCATAGCACCCTCTACACTGTCGAACATTGACGTAACTCTCGATAACGCTGAGCTAGAATATGAAGACCATGTCCTTCAAACTGCGGAACAGATTGCAGCGTGGGTAGACAACGTCACCCGAAATACTACTAGTCAATAATGCATGGAAATAACTGAAGAATGCCCATCAGCGGTGGAGATGAGATAGTAGGAGGAAGAGCCCACCAAAGAAGAAGTACTTATCTCTGCATTCCTAGAAGAGGAAGACTACACTCATTACCTCCCACCTTGGAATGGCATAGCTCCAGTACGCATTCCTTCGTCCAATTTTGCTCCTTTCACTGCAAGTACAACAATGAATCCTTCAACACTCCAAGGATAGTAGCAGGCATGCCAAGTCCTTAAATCTAGAACCAACTATCTGCCACCACCATTCCCTTGAGAAAAGTAGAGCAACAATGCACAACCATCCGATCGGATAACCAAAGAACGAGGAGTAAACGTGTCCCCTCCACCTCACATAATCCCTTTGCCTCTAGTACCAGTGCCTCAACCGACTCAACAGAATGGGTGGAGTGCATTGACCCGACAAAGAACCTACCCTAAAAGCAAGTTAGGAATACGATCTTCTCGGACACCTCGCAAAGGTGCTAGCATAAATATCGATCCTTGAACTCATCAAGAAATTTCCAGAGCATCACCGACTACTTATGGAGACATTGGATGAGACGCATGTGAACGAAGATACCACTTTAGATCAGCTATATGAGATCACCTCAGTTATGACTCAGCCTCCTGCGCTTACCTTCACTGAAGCCGACATGCCTAAAATATCATTACGTAGAAGTTCGACTCCTATCTATCTGACCATTATAATCAGAGGATTTTCAATACCTCACACATTGGTTGACACCGGAGCAGGACTTAACATCTATCCTATAACAATGCTGAAGATCCTTGAATACACCGAGCATGATATACGGCCTTCATCTTTATCCCTCATCGCTTATGATGGCTCTCGGCGCTTTGTCAAGGGAACCATCAAGTTACAAGTTCGTCTCGAGCTAGTCACCAAGGACGTCACTTTCCATGTCTCTGATTCCTCAAGCACTTATAATTTAATACTAGGAAGTGGCTGGAATCCATGAAGGCAGTAGCATCGATGTATCACCAATACATCGAATTCCTGCACGAAGATTCCATCATCGGAGCATACACCGATATGCCCCTTAAAGAAATCGACACAGACTACGCGGCGAGCATCCCAATAGTGCACGACTCAGTACTGACCACATGACATATAAAAAAGATGCAGGATCCTGATGATGCATTGATAGCAGAAGTTAGCTACCCTCTGTCCCTTCTGACCCGCCAATAAAGAGTAGTGAGGAGAGAAGCCAAACCTGATCTCGCTCGACTGTATGTCATAAACCCAACCACGGCAAAATGATGGGACCTTATGTATCAGCTAGGATATGTCCCTCACATTGGACTTGGCAAGGATAAGCAAGGACGCATAAGACCGGTCGTCCCAAAGAAACTACGCAAACACATCAGATTAGGCTACCAACTAGATGGCAGGTAAATCGACATCCTTGCTACTTCCCCAAAGTGGTCGCTCTATGACCATTTCATATATGGAACTATTGAAAAGGCTAATGTGCTAGAGAAAATAAAGGAGCCATCCTTCATTGATTCTCAGGCAATCGGGATCAAGCAAATAACCAAAGCCTTCACCGACCTGACAAACTTAAGCCATGATAGCGACGACATGGACAAGCCACTCGAAGGAGTCGGACCATTATTCAAAACCCCTGAAGAGCCAAATCTACAAGCAGAAGATTGGGAGTCGACCGATGAGGAGGACTTCCACATCTCTGCATTAGCAGACAAAGAAGAACCAGAGTCAGGGACACCCCAGCCTCATGAACCAGGAAGAGAAGACTGACTCTCAATATCAAGTGAAGAAGAAGACTACTGGACTAGCCGTACTGAAATAGAACTTGGAGATCACTTAAGAGTAGAGCGGCTGAAGCTCCTCAAGGAGGTCAACAACTCCCGAAGCGATGAAACAGACTCTGATGATGAACTTGATCCTCAATCCTTACTAGATAATTGGTAGTGTTCGTGCCGCTGCCCTTACCCAGAATCACCCTATTATAACCTATGCGTGTCTGTCTTGACGCGGTGCGAAAGAGCTATCTTGCGTGAGATACAACAAACAATAAGGGTAAAAGATCATCATGTCGCCTTTATAGAATTCCAAGAAGAATTAGAGCTCGACGCTCCCCAGTCTCTGGATGTGCCATAACTTTAGATATTCTAGAACTCACTGGAAGAGGAATGTCAACCCTCGTTGAGTGATGATGAGGACTACTGGTTAGATCTCCCCGCTCTTAAGATGGAAGAACAAGGCACAGACCTCTGAAGGTTATTCAAAGAAGAGGATGAACTCTGATGTGAAGATTCAGACTCCGATAGCAACCCAGATGTCGAATCAATCCTTTCAAGATGGGAATGCCCTTGGAATATCCCTGCATCTCCCAACCCTACCAACTGCGCTATTGTGCATGCACATTCATCCTAGCATATTATGAGGTACAAAGCCGAAAACTCACCGGTCCAGCAGAATGTCTCGAACAACTTCAGCAGTACGAATCTCTTCGGTTTGATTCTAAAGATGAGAGCTTAGACGATTATCGCCTCTCCATCCTTTTTGAGAGTGAAATAATTCATAAGATAGAAGAAGAAGGCACATTAGCTGGACTATCACCATCCTCCCTCATCAGGAGGATCACCCTGGACGAGGACTCTAAAAAAATGCCAAATTTCGAACGAATCCAAGTCGTCTAAAGACTCGCATGAACGGCTCTAGCAGCCGTCCCACTTCCCAAACTAGGAGAAGTAACCTCGCCGGTTCTGCCTTAGGAAATTGACCCTGTAGCATACCTATTATCAAAAATCAAAAAAATAAAAAACCCTAAAACCCATAAAAATATAAAGATAGAAAATCCTAAAAAATTAGAAAATCACAGAAAAGAGGGGAAGTCCTTTATCCTAGACCCATTCAGCGACTAGCAAGGAGACTTTCTCCAAAGGATAAGAGTAGTGATCACCTCAACGAAATCAAAGGAGTAACTGACATGATCACACACGGTCATCGTCCTACCCTCAACATTGAAGAACTTTGCCTTGACTCGGTTCGTAGTGACCCTACTACCTTTTCCTCACGAAACCACCGAGCATCCCGATGAAGTAACAAACACGTAATCATACCCGACGAGATACTCCACGACTTCGAGAGGAGGATGAATAACCTTAACCTATACCTGACAAAGGATGTCGCGATCATACATTACGCCGATATAGTGTATGAACTCACGAACGATGAAGAAGGAGCACCAGTCACCGAGGAAACCTAAGACTTCCAACAAGTCATCAAGCGCTTTGGTGAGCAAACACAAGCTGCCATGGAACATACTGAGAAGATAAATTTTGGCACCAAGGAAGAGCCCAAGAAGCTGCTGATCAGTGTGACACTTAAACCCAAGGAACGACAACAAATTATCTATGTCCTCCAAGATCACCTCAATACTTTCACATGATCCTACGAGGATATGCCTGGATTGGACCTGAGCTTAGTAGAACATCGGTTGGTCCTAGAGCATGATGCTAAACCCATCAAGCAGAACTCAGAAGGATGCATCCCCAGACAGCACTACAAGTTAAAGAGGAGGTTGATAAACTACATAAACCAAAATTCATCCAAGTCGTCCTCTACCCTAAATTGATTGCCAATATAGTACATGTCGCCAAGAAGGATGGCAAGTGCAGGTATGCATTGACTTTCAGAATCTCAACAAAGCATGCCCAAAAGATGACTTCCCCCTACCACACATCGACACTCTAGTCGATAACACTGTCGGACACAATATGTTATCCTTTATGGATGGTTTCTCCGGATACAGCTAGATTAAATTAGCAGAGTCAGACCAAGAAAAGACATTCATTCACCACACCATGGGGAACCTATTGCTATGTCGTCATGCCTTTTCGGCTCAAGAACGTAGGAGCCACATATCAACACGTCATGATGGCCATATTTCATGACATGATGCACAAATATGTTGAAGTCTATGTTGATGACATACTAGTGAAGTCTCAGATGCAAGTAGGACATGCCGAAGCACTATGACTGGTGTTACAAAGATCCGAGCAATATCAATTGAAGATGAATCCAAAGAAGTGAGTGTTTGGAGTAACCTCCAGAAAACTATTAGGATTCATAGTTAGCAAACGAGGTATCGAAGTTGACCCGGCTAAGGTCAGATCCATCCTCGAGATGCTACCTCCCAGCGACATCAAAGAATTACGAGGCTTGATAGGATGGTTATAGTTCATTAGGAGATTCATCTCCTAGCACTCAAATCAATGCGATCCTTTCTACAAGCTACTTCAAGGGAGAGCCGAGTACAAATGGGATGACCAGTGTCAGCAGGCCTTCGACAATATCAAGAGTACCTCCTCAACCCGCCAATACTATAGCCGTCAGTTCCTGGAAGACCCCTAATCCTCTATCTCTCAGCAAATGACAAAGCGATAGGAGTAATTCTTGGACAATATGAAGAAGACGGCAAGAGAGAAGGCTATCTACTACCTCACTAGAACGATGGTTGAGTATGAACAGAAATACATGCCAATGGAGAAAACTTGCCTCACACTAGTGTGGGCCTCAACGAAACTATGACACTACTTCGGAGCACATAAAATATTAGTACTAGCACGCATGGACCCTTTGAAGTACATCTTTGAGAAGCCTGCTACCTCCGGGAAGATGGTCTGATGGCACACGCTACTATAAGAATTCAACATCACCTATGTCACATAGAAATCTGTCAAAGGATAAGTGATCGCTAATTACCTCACTAACTTACCACTCCTAGACGATGAACCTGTGCATGTAGACTTCCCTGATGAAGACCTACTCAATTCACAATGAAGAGCCTGATAAGATCTCATGGACTCTCTACTTTGAGGGCACTCTCAATCATAAAGGGAAAGGGATTGGGATAGTCCTACTAAGCCCATAAGGAGTTATCATACCAAAAGCCTTTTAACTCGACTTCCCAATAACCAACAATGTTGCAGAATATGAAGCTTTCATCACCAGACTACGAGCAATGCTATAGCTAGGAGTCAAGCAGTTGAAGGCAATCGGTGACTCCAAACTTGTAATATCACAAGTTTTCAGGGAGTGGAAAACCAAAGAAAGACGACTGATGGCCTACCTGGAGACAACTCAATTCTTAATAAAGAAATTCGAAAGCATCTCTTTCACTCACATTCCTAGATTAGAGAATGAGCTCGTGGACTCTCTCACCACAGTAGCCTCAGTCATTCATATACCAATCGGACAAAGTACAAAATCCTTTTTCATTAAGAGGTTGATAATGCTAGTACACAAAGTTGCTTGGCAAGTGAAACTGAAGCTACCAATTACATTAGAAGCTCATAAGAATGAAGGGCAGCCTACCCCAAGCACTTCTACAAAAAAGGAAGCCACCGTCGCCACATTTAGATTCAAAAAATCACCAACCGACGATGGGCAACCATTGTAGTTTGACATCTAAAATTTCCTAAAGCATCGACATATCCCTCCTTATGCTACCAAGATCAAATGGAAAACCATAAGGAATCGATATGCGAGTTTTACATACTCAGTGAAACCCTATAAAAAGAAGCCTTCACCAAAGGAGTACTACTGCGATGCATCACAACAGTCGAAGGATAATATATCATCTGAGAAGCGCATGCCAGTGCCTACGGTGCCCACGCCGATAGACAGAGACTCGCAGATCAGATCATACGACAAGGCTACTTCTGGCCGACAATGATAAGAGACTGCCACCTCTACGTCTAATGCTGCAAGCAATGCCAAGAATACGCCACACTCATCAAAGCTCCATCAGTTGCATTGAATCATATAACCTCACCATGGCCATTCTCGATGTGTGCCTTCGACATCATCGGACCCTTTATGGACACAGTTGGGAACACTCACAAGCACGCGTTCATACTCACTATGACTGAATACTATACCAAATGGGCAGAAGCTGAATCCTACATCAGAATCACCACTTCGACACTCATGAGGTTTATCATTTGAAACATTATCACCCGGTTTGGAGTACCCAGGATGTTCATCACCGACAGTGGACTACAATTCATCGCAGAAAAGACGAAGAAGCTATGTAAAAAATTCAGCATCGACCTACACCACTCATCACCGTTTTACCCTCAGGGAAATGGACAAGCAGAAGATATAAATAAAACACTGATCCGAATTCTGAAATGAAAAGTGGAGACAAGCAATAGAGCCGACTGGCTTGAATGATTACCAGAATCACTCTAGGCCTATAGGACTTCTATTCACATGACCACTGGCCAAACTCCTTACCTCCTCACATACAGGATGGAAGCAGTCCTACCCTATGAGATACAGATACCATCTTTACGAATTCAACTTGATGATGAGCTATCCTTAGAAGAAAGGAGAATTTCTCTACTCGCCAAGCTAGAGCAACTTAATGAAATGCGTCTAAGGGCAGCTGATCATGCTCAGGTATATCAAAGGAGAGTGGCCAGGGCTTACGATAAGAAAGTGCTCGAGTGAGCTTTCAACATCGGAGAGTTAGTCTTGAAGAAAATTATGCCCTCCAAACACACGCATCCAAAGGGAAAGTTGAAATAGAACTAGGAGGGCCCATATGTTATAGCAGCCGCATATCCAGGGAATGCATACAAGCTGGTGAACCAGGATGGGGAAGAACTCCCCAGCCCTTGGAACTCCATGTACCTTAGAAAATACTACCCTTAACCCTGTGATCATCACATCCCCATAGCTAAATACTTATATCTATCACCCCCGTAGTTGTCACGACCCATTCATTAGACGTACGCCTTCAATTCCAGGAATATACTTAAGACTTCTAATTTACTACCCACCTTCTTATTCAGGCAATTTGATTAAAGGACTAGTGACATACCTGACCTCTTTCAAAAGCATAAGTAACACCTGATTCCCATCCCCCTTTCCTGCCATTGGAGGAGACGTTAGAGCGCAAAAAATGAAGATGCTAGGCTCAATCAAAACTCACCATTCTTGTGTTAGCAAGTTTCTTTTGAAAAAAAAATATACATATACATGTACAAACAAATTGAATGAGAGCAATACGATGAATGAACCAGTCAATGAGCTCAGGGAAGCATAAGCAGGCCGTGAGGATATCTCTGGTAACTCTACTAGAAATATATAAGCTAGCTGTGAGGGCATCCCTGATGCCCCGATACTACTAGATGTCGTCGCAAGGTAGTGGGAGGAGGACAAACTCCTGCTAGCCATAGAATGTGAGACTTTGATGGTGTCGAAACATGACGGAGACCTCAATCATGGCACCCCATACCCACTCTGAGAAAAAGATTGTTACTCGTCTCTTTTTGAAAGCGTCAGATACAAACTATTCCCCCACGTCACTGAGCCTTCCCTCTCTTTCACCCTTAATTTTTATTTTCGGACAATGAGTCGGAAGCCTCTCAGGATATTCCTAGAAATGAATTCGAAAACTGATGAATGATGACTGATACAATCACCTATTATACTTACCGCACGCCCCCTATAACAATGACCACGGGATAGGGTGACCACTATCAAAGGTAGACCCCCAGTATACGGATGATACGACTAGACAATCCCCCTGGTTCGATGGCATTCTCAAAACAAGCTTTTGTTCAAAACTAACTCACCAAATACACATGATCACCTATAGGCCCAAAGTACTTATCAAAAACTCAGGGAAGCTCCATTGCACTTCAACAGTGGGGCATTTTTAGAATCATGTTAAAAGCCCCTGCTCGCCCATAAAGAAGATGCGGAACGACAAAGTCACCACTCGAGGAATATCACTGAAGATATCGCACTACTTATTCCATCACACACCTACACTGGGGCATTTTATTTTAGTATTAGAATTTTCTTTCAATTATTTTCTTTCCCTATTGCATTATTTTCCTTTTCCTTGTAATGAAAAGTACAAAAAAATAAAAGAAGACAAAAAAATACCCCTCTTTTACTAGACCTCGGTCTGAGACACTTCCCCCCTTGACAATCAACAAGAGGGAAAATAAAATTACTAATGACTTTATCCTCATGTGCAGATACAAGATAACCTTCGACTATTACTGCGCCAACTCAAGGAGCATCCGAGTCCCGATAATAGGAGACGGTGCCAAAAATAAGACGATAGAAGGTAACAAGAAAATGGAAGCAAAGTCAGGTACATCTAAACCAAAAATCTCTTTTATATATCAAAAGTTTCTTTTACAGTTGTCACCAGGGGCATACCCCCTGTATATATAATGGATAAAAAAGAAAAATAATGAAAATGCCCTACCCCCTCCACTGCCTCTACGGAGGGCGCTCGCTACCATTTCCCATATCCTCAACTGTCGGGTTGGGGGTCTGATCCCCCGAAAACTTAATCCTAGCACTTGGAGTAGGAGGACACTCCCTACGAGGAGAAGGCCTAGAAATATAACCTCCCTCACTTGCCTGGCTGGAGGCCCGCTGAGAATGTGAACGCAGAGGACCAAAGGCAATCATAAGCCCTAGGGCTGAGTCTACCTGAGCATAGGCATGTGGTCATGAACCTCTCAACGAATCTCTGCCAGTGAGCCGCTAGCCCTCGATCCCAACCCTAGAAAATGGTCGACCATCCCTCGCACTCTCCCACTAACTCTCGCCAACTCGTGCTGCAAAAGATCTATCTCGACTACATCTCAGCATGAGCCACAGCTCGGGCACTCTCTAACTCTGTTGTCCAAGTCCTCCGCTCGACCAACAAGTCTACAGTCACCTCTTGGAGATGATACTCCGTGACGTCAAAAAGAATCTTGCGAATCTCCTGGAGAGCTAAGACGTGCTGTGTCTCCAAGCGCGACTACTCCAGCTCATGTACCTGCACAAGTCAAAGGCTAAGGAAGTGCATATGCATACCAAGACAGTGAATGCAGACAATGAAGACATACCAGCTCAGTACACTCCTGCAAAAGATGCTCTATGGTGGCGGTGGTGGCTGGATCAGCTGGAGGACCCTCGGACACAAGCGGCTACAAGAAGCAAAGAAAGCACATCAGGCATACAATGGTGCTATAAAATCGAGAATGAAAAATATCCACGCTAACCAAACATACTTGGGAAGGAGCGGGAGTCAATCGCTGAGGAGGAGCCTCGGGAGCAGAGTCAGGAATAACTTGCACGTGAACTAAAAACAAACACAAAACTCGTCAGACCAAAAAAAATAATAATAATAAACTGATTAGCAGACGAAATAAAAAACCAAATAAACTACACATAAATAAAATATACCTGACTCTTTAAGCATAGAGAAGCAGCAGTCGCCTCCCTCGTTTGGAGATCCTTAAGAAGGCGGTGCTGAAAAGACATGACTCAACATCAATAAACCACTAAACAACGCAAGGCCGGATAACTTGAAAGAGCGAAGAAACTAACCCAGTGCTCTAGCTCCGCCCAGAGCTGAGCCATCGTCGGATCCTCACGGCTAGAAGAGGCGATTGAAGACGGGTTGAATGCTGGAGCAGAAGCCCCACTAGCGGAACGCTTCACTCTCTGCAAATATCAATAAACACATCAGACCTAACAAGGTAAACAAAACATTAATAATTAATAAAATAAAAATGAGACAAGCACTTACTAGTCAATCAATCTTAGAGCTAGGCTAGCCGCCATCGCCTAGTCATCTTGCTACTGACTATGGTAAGACTGGAGCAATGCCGCCTGCTTGGTGACCTCGCTCTCCCTTTTAGTCTGGCAAATAGGAACCAAATAAGACTATTAAACTAGGAATGATTAGAGATAGAAGTGAACAAATTCACAAACAAATACACTCATTAGAGATCGTCGGGTCTCTGCGAGCTGAGTCCTCAACTCGTCCTTCGAGGTCCTAGCCAGGAAAACTGAGTCCATCAAAGATCGCAACATCTCCTCATCTGGACAAGGAGCACATCCTGTTTGCTCCATCACCCTGTGAAGTGCGTCAAGTGCTCCGTGGAAGCCCGCTCCCAAGTGGACTTGCTCTGATGCATCTAGGTCTCTCCCTTAGAGCAGAGGCAGACTCAGGACCACCAACTGCAAAAGAAGCGTTTCCATGGAAAGGGCGAGTAAAGAGTCGACCACCGCGTATATCGTGAAACCACCGTAGGAACTCTCGGGCATCTACCTCATCACGCACCCTGGTGACCCTGGTCCCCCAGCTCTAAAGTCCTCAATCTGGGCTGCATCCTCGATGAAAAAATGTGACCAGAGGGATCAGTCATCCTCACCATTCGATGGTGAATCCTTGAAGGGACTCCCTGAGGGAGCCCTAACTGACAAGTCGCTTGAGATAGGTGGATGCGCTCCACCTTCTCAAAATAATGGACCCAGATGTCCACATAAAAGAAGGGCCGACCAGACTGAATCATCGGCTGCCCTGCATCCTCGTCAACACTGTAGGGCCTCCAAATCACCTGTGACTAGAAGTAAATGAAATGGCCTGTCAGGTCTATGACCTAAAACACGTAAAACACCATGACAACATAAACAACATGTACCTGCCTTGTGTGCATATCCTCAAACAAACCTCACACTATTTGTAGGTCTGAAGATCGATGACGGCGCCCTAGCACCTGTAGCCACACATGCATTCGGGGGAATGTGAAAGTAATCTCCCTCGGGACCTGTGGGCGTAAGAAGGAGAAATGGTCATATGCCCAAAACTAAACACACAATGTCAGAAACCATCACACTAAACTCAATAAGACATTACCGATGAAACTAGTAATCAGCCAAAACTCACCTAGATAAAAGGGAGGAAACCTCTGATGGTCGCGATGCCTCTCCCTCTACGGTAAAGCTGTTCATAGAGGTGTGCCAACACCGCTGCTCCCCAAGCATAGGCAGGCACCTGATCTAGGTCCCTCAACAATGTCAAGAAAAGACCTCTATGTCAATTCTCTATGAAAATTCTTCTCTACATCAACAACAATTTCAAATGATTAACTTTTAAAATACATCTCTTTTACTAGTAATAAACCGTATTCTATCAATATTATTCATTTAAGCAAAAAGCTATTATTTCTTACAAAAATACATCTCTACTACAGTTGATTTTGATAGAATACCCGCCACACATCCCCGGGTCAAAGATGAGAAGAGGATGACCCCGAAGAAATGCGTCAATAACGCCCAGAGTACTTGATTTATCGCTACTCCCGGCTCTGTCACTGGCGCTCGACATGCCATCACCTCGCAGCATGTATCGAAAACTGCCCTTGCTTCCGAGTGACACCTCGGAGGAATGAATCCACAAGTGAGAGTGTCAAAGAACCTGGGGACCCGGACCATCTCGGTCTCGGATCTGCTGTACCGGTACTCAACACCGAGCACCTCTTGACACACAGGCTGATAATCACTCTCCATCTACCCCATGATAGGTGCTCCCTCGAACCGCAACCTGGTGATACAGACCCAGTCCTCAGGGATGGGCAGCAACATGCCTACTGGGAACAACAACGCCTGCTGCTCCTCCCTCCATCTCTCCATAATCACCCCGATCATACCACGGTCAACCGTGAAGGGCCCCAACTCCAAAATCGACCCAAAGCCAAAAGTCGCTAATCGCGCTCGCTGGAACTTAGGCAAGGCATGGTACCAGGCATGAGACTCCGACCACATCGTACTAATGGTAGTGCCGGAGGCTCCTAACGAACTCAGGCAGGGCACGGTACCAGGCATGAGACTCTGACCATGCCATATTAATGGCCAGTGTCGGAGGCTCCTAACGAACCACAAGTAAAAAATAGAATATATATTAAACTATGCCTACACTACCATTGATCGCAACAACTGACGGTGATAATAATAAAAGCAACGGCCATAGCAAGCACACAAAACATGATAACACAGAGTGATAAAGTAAACATAACCTAAAACTAGATACGAGTATGATGCCTGAAAGTGCATGCAACCTAAAGCTAAATGTAGGTTCGACATAAAATTGAAAGGTTTCCATCCTAAGAAGTCTACGTCATAACCTAAATGCCTAGAAATAACAGAGACTCTTGTTCGCGGATACCTACCTGATCCCACGCGAAGAACTCATCTAGCAGAATCTTGATCGTGGGCTCGTGAAGAGCAACATCCTCACCACCATCCTCACCAGCATCCTCACTATCCTTGCCATCCCTGTCATCAACCTCAGGAACCTCCTCCCTTACAACCATCTCAACGTCACCCCCGGCTACAACACTAGCTCTGGTGTGGACCTCAGAGGTCCCACCTCCCCCCTCGACCATCCGCTCTACCTCAGATGCGGTCAATGAAATTAGGTCAATACCCTCATACTCCATCTCAGATCAAAGAGATAAAAAAACTACAGAGAACACAAGAAACAACATATGAAACAAACGGATAGAGCACAAGAAATCTCGAAAACATGAAAATCAGGAACAAAGAAGCAAGAGAGCTTGAAATTGCAAAAGATTCGGAATGCACATGTTTGAATTGAAAGCCTCAAGCTTATATAGAGTGTGGCTTAATTGCGCGCCTGAACAAGGTCATGCAATTGAATCGCGTGCATGACCCTTTGCGCCCAAATTAAAATGCACGCCATTGAAAGAGCGCATAATCGACTTGTCGCCCGCCCAAACAACGGTCACGAGTTTTGAACAGGACGCGAAATAGTATTATATGCCTACTCCAGGCGCACAAACTCTAGCGTCGCTCGTACATTGATCGTAAACCATTCGAATCACGTGTGAATATCTGTGCGCCCAATCTATTTATATGCACTTTCAAGTGTGCGCAATTGACTAGTTCCCATGCACTTGTCCAGGCGTGCAATTATATTGAGCGCTCTATAGCAGCACGCAATTGCCCAGGATGAACAAAATTTTTTTGCCAGCCATTAGCAGCCAAGGACGAAAGACCAGACTTAGCGACAAACTCCAAACACCACATATAACATATTTCACACGCATACCTAGAACTCAGGCACATACACTCCCTAAACTAGGAATTCACCTGTACACCCACACTTAAACACCTAAAAACATTCAAGTCTATTCAAAACCTATCGAGACCAAATTAAAAATACTCTAAACTTAACTAAACTCAATGTCTCCTAATTAAATGAAGATACACGCCCCGATTGAATAGGAGACATCCGATAAAAAACTTAGTAAAACCTAACTCAAATTATAAAAGCTGAATTAACATAATCACAAATAAAATTTTATTTAACATGAGAAAAATTATTACAACTTACACTAAGGGCATACCCTTTGAATTTACAAAAAATTATGATCTCGGAGCGAGAGATGAATTTCGATTAAGGACAAACACTCAAAAACACCTGAGCCCATAAATTCTTAGAAGAGGCATCCCTAAAAGAAATGCCCAAAATAAGGGGAGATAATAGAGAAGCCTGGCAAGGAAGCACACCCTGAGCGAAGTCCAACAAGAATCTCATCTTCCTCTCCTGAGTTGGCAAAAAAGAAAGAGTGGCGCACAGAAAGCCACCCAAGATTTGACGGATACACCTATGGAAGGCCAATCTTGGAAACCCCAAGGGGACGCCAACTAGAAGATAATCCACAGAGCCTACCAAGGAGCAACTAGTGTTGGTCACGAGAACTCTGGCGCAACTCTTTCCTTGGGTTTCTTTTCCCCCTCCTTTGACTCTTCCATCTCTTCCCCTAGCATGGTAGCAATTCAATTGCTACACTGCATTCCCAATGCCGCTCATTCTCAACAATAACAATGATAAACCAAAAATAATTACAAACCATTTAGGACATAATACCCGAGATACAGAATAAACAAAAATAAAAAACATTAATAATATAATAAAAATGCCCTAACTCTTAAATAAAAAAATGCCCCAAACTTTTAAGTCCTAAGTTAGAAATAAAATTCAAAATAAAACCAAGCCTTCTAGCCCCTATTTATAATACACACCTCCAAAACCATAGTTCAACAAGTGTCACATTCCTGAGCATCCTTCATCTAATTGAATCTAAACCAGACACATATCCCCCTGAAAGGTCACAATCCATGACAAGTCTAGATAAACCAATGATCACACAACACTTATCCTTCTAAGGAACACAAATCCACCACAAAATAGATAAATCAATAAGATTAATATCCATCTGGGACTTCCAAAAATCAAACCCAAATTCACACAATTCACACAATTCACATCCAAAATCAAACATAGGACTAAAATAAAATGCCTTAAACCTTAAATATGGGACTCATCCTCTCACCACGACACGAAAAGAAAGCCCGTCAATTGCAAAATTAAAGAGTAAAGCTAATAAATAAAAATAAATACAGCAAATAAACACAACAAACAATTTTCATTCATAAAATTATTTTACAAGTGTCACCGGAGGCATACCTCCTGAACATACAACCCAAAACGAAAACTAAGTCTAGAAGCTCGAGCTTAGAGCGTCCACTCGGAGGCTTCGAGAAAGGCAAGATGGAGGATTGGTTGGGGAATATATCCCTCCACTTATAACACCGTCCCTTCTGCCGTCTTCACCTCCTCTGCCGCTGCCTCCTCAACGCTGCCTTCATATCTCCCTAAAAGGGACCACTGTGAAGGCCAATATCTTCCTTCCCAATACCGCCTATCCTCAAAGTCACCACATCATCACTGAACATTGCTTCAGGACGTAGGTCACGTGAAACTACAAATATGGGAATAAACGACATCACAATCGAATGACTAGATCACTAGATATCACTAAAATTAGAGAAAAACAAGAATGAATGAAGAAAAATGAAAGAACCTCGGTTATATATAGACACCCGCTTAATTGAGTGCCCAAAATAGAACGCACGATTTAATTATGCGCATATACAAAAGTGCTTAAACACAATCATGCACATCTCGAGGAGCGCGCAATTGAACTTTCACCCGTACATAAGCTCCGACAAAACCATCGCGCAAAGCTAAGCCCGCGCATAATGAAATTGCGTGCCTATGCTACTGCACAAAATTCGAAGGGACACCCGCACAGTGATCTGGTGGCGCTCCGATTGCACACACAGACCCTAGAGCATAATCTGATTGTATGCTAATCCTCATGCATGGAAGCTGAAAAGACACCCGAACACCTCCGCACTACCAGCCCTGCGACACTTCATTTGCGCACTATCCGTAGAGCGCTTAATGATATTGCACGCACACACAGTAATGCGCAATCACCTCTCTAATCCCATGATCACGTGCATGTGGCCCACCACACAATTTAATCAAACACTCGGTACCCTACGCACAATACTCAGCTTCGACCATATTTTAAATAGAATGCACACCCTCACACCCCTTTGTTCCATCTCGATCAGAATCCCTCTTTCTCCTCTGTCCCATCGCATAGTCTCACAGGCCGTTTGGAGAGAGAGAGAGACGTTGATCACACTATGTCCCATGCGACTTTAAAACTTCACCTCGCGACCTAACATGCCATGCGACTAAAGGAAGGCTCGACCAATGTCCCATCACGAAGAGTGAAGAATGAGCCTCCCAAAAATCCTATCATATCACCAAGGGCAAGTCCCCCACAACCTTAAAGCACCGTTCAAAATGACCCCGACCTGTCATGCAACCACAATCTGCCAAAGAAAGAAACACCATCATTGTCCCATTACGACATTGAAGCAACTGAGGGGTCATTAGACCAAACCCTGTCACACACTCATGAACATGTCCCGATGGGACGCAATAACCTCATCATAAAGCCATCTCGTCATGACACTACCACCCAAAACGTCCAGCCATAAACTTCCACGATACACAACCAAAAGGCTTAACCAATATTCCATTGCGAAGGTAGGGAGCCCACTTCCCAAATCCCTTGTCACACAAAAATCATTAGACTCCACCACAACTGAAACACACACTCGTTGGCAGTAGAGGAGGATAGACCCTCCACCATCCCATCTCGCGATAACCAGTGAGCCCCTACCATTATAGAAATCAGAAGAGGAAAGGATAGACCCTCCAACGTCCCATCACACTCATAAAAAATCATGTTTCAGCACAAACATCTTATCAGATTTCCCTTAAGGGGAGGGCCACCATGTCCCATTGCGAACTTCACCTCCCCAATACATTCCATCACATTGTTGATTATCAGGTCCCACCACAGCAGAGGTGAAGAAAAGAGAGGAAGCCCTTCAATGTCCTGTCACGACATCACTAGGACAACCAGCAAGTCCCATTGCATAGAAAAATCCCAACAAGCAACAATTCAGGTAAGTATCACCCCCTTCTCTTTACTCGATATTTCTGTAAAATATAACTAGCTAGGATTAAGGCAAATGTTTCTAGAACCCGTCTCTCTCTATCCGTGAATCACTGTAGTCCTTCCATAAGAGACAATCATTAGTATTCACGAGAAGGTTAGACGGAGCATCCGACATACCAAGTGTCATTTTGACAACCACGCAAATGGTCGGGTCCACAAATCCTATACTGGTGGATCTACTCAACGATATCTCGGAAGCCATGTTTTTCAAAGTTTTATAATCGAATTGATCTTAAGTTAAAATCCCAAAGTTTCGAAATAAACTCTAAAAAAAAAAGAAAGTACAAATAATAAATAAACTCCTATTTGTCAAGCTTTCACTTCTCATCACTCCAATCCATTCTTTCCCCTAGGAAATCGAACACTGAGTATACAAAACTTTGAGAAATTACAAATGTCCACTGAAAGGGGACACCTGACGCACCATTGGTGTGAGCAAGGACGCGCCCAGGCTAACATGACTTACGAAAGCCTTCACCATTACATGATATTTCATCTTATTATCAGTCTCTGGACCTTGTCTCTAAACGTTTGTAGGATGCCCCCGGTACCTCGACTGTGGCCGATATCCCTCTGTTTGATTGCCCCTTGCACTTACAGATTAGGATATTAACTCTCCTATAGTTTGACTGTCCCTTGCAGCAAGTCGCGATATGCGGCAAGATGCCCCTTGCACCCACGGATTAGGTTATGCCTCTTTTCCCCCATTGACTGCTACTAGCAGCATGTCACGATATGCGGCGGGATGTCACTCACATCCACGACATGGAATATGCCTTTCAACAGCTACCACTGGGCCTCCGAATGCTCCATTTTAGCTTGTGCTGATAGATAAGAAAGCCAAGCATCTCATGTCAGCATCCTTAGTTCACATTTATGATTTCCTAAGAAAATCGAAAAGGCACCTCAGATGAGGTGTGCCAACTTCTTTGAAGTATTCTTATTCCACAAGAACGCGCCGAAGAGGGGAATCTGTAGACACCCCCATTTTTCCCTCTTGGAGTATACAAACCTATTCGGTCAACCTTTGACCTTACTCATGATCTTCAAAAAAGGACTAAACTTTTTTGAAGACTTTAAAAAATCCTATATGGGGACTATACACTGAAACAATAGTACATGGTCGAGATCGAGGCTAAAATAATAGCTTTGTGGCTCGGACCCAACTCAAACTCAGGAAAATTCTGAATTATGCGCCCTGTATAGCGTGCATAACTCGATTGCACGCCCCATGGCCGACATGCAATTGGTCCCTCTTGGATCAGGAATGCACTTCCTGAGGACCGCTTTAGACCTTGATTATGCACCCTAATAGGACTCTTGGTAGAGACCGTGATCAGTCCCTTTTGGACTGGCCTTTTACCCTTCTAGAAATCGCCTAAGAGGCGATTGTACGCACTACATAGTGTGCACAATCAGATTATGCACTTCTGCACTAGCGCATAATCGGCTCCTAAGTGAACCTAGTCTCTAACTCTCTAGACCGCCAAAACTCCCCTATTAAACACAGTTGGCATGGCATTTAATTGATTGAGCGTACTAATCAGGGCACGCAATTAGTCTACTTAGACTAAGACTGGGATACTCGACTGAGCCAGTCAGCCAATCACTTACTGAGTCGGTCACCGGCTCAAAGTGATTGAGCACTTGGTTTCAAGCGCGCAATTCAATTGAGTGCACCCAAACGGGCGCGTAATTGAATTTCACTGACCAATTGAGTGCACCTCACAGGTTGCTTAATTGACCAAATACTTATAAATAGGACCCACTACCTCATCCCAAAAACACATCAAACGTAGTCAGTAATCAAAATTTTGAGTTCCTCGCTTTCAAGCTTAGGATTTCGAGATTCCTCTCTGCGGCCCTGGTCTCAGGTATCCTTTCCTTCTAGATTCTAATTCTTCTAGTTCTTAGTTCTAGATCTTAGGTTCTAGCTTTTATATCTTAATTCTAGATTCCTTTTATTTTATTTTTAGTTTCTTATCACTGGTTCTAGTTCTTAGTCACTAGAGCCAGTCCTTAGCTTTAGCTTTTTGATTCCTCTTCATATTTTTAGATCTTAGATTCTAATTCATAATATTGATTTTAGTTTTTAACCTTAAACTTTATTCTTAATTTTTAAAGCTTAAGTTTTGATCTCGAATCTTAATCTCTAAGTCCTAGATCTTAATTTCAGTTTCAGTCCTAAATTCACTAGTTTTAGTTTTGATCTCATAATTCTAGTTTATAGTTCTCAATTCCAGCCCTTTTAATTCCTTTATAATTTATGATTTTGATCTTTAAAACTATAGTTTTCCCATTAAAAATTAGTTTTTCAATCCATAGCCACCCAATTTGCCCAAGGGAGCTTACGAAGGGTACCCGGGAACGAGGCCAATCCTCCTTAGCATAGCAGGCCCAAAACTCATTTTTTTTAGAATTATGATAAAATTAGGATACTTTGATTAATTAGAGTTTTGATAGAATTAATTTACACAGTTTATTTAATTATAGTTTTAGTAAAATTAGAAAGATTAGTATTTCTAGTAAGATTAAGAAATTTGCTAGAGTCCCAATTAGATTTTGATAGAATTAGATTGTTATTATAATTAGGACATTAATAAGACTTCTAGTCAGATTATGAGATTTAGTTGTATTAGGATTCCCCGATTAATTAAACTCCTAATAGGATTAATATTAATTGGATCCCCGATAATATTGAGTAATTAAAGCAGTTAAAAATCATAACAAGAGTAGGAAAGGTAAAGTAGTTAGAAGAGAATTAGGAAAACTAGTTTGACTAAACTTACAGGTGACCTGGTGCTGCTGACATCGGCCGGCCCAGATGATTCAGTAAAGAGAACAACCCATACCTCCACCCTGGAAGGCGTGATCAGTGACGTGCTATAGCATCGATAAATATCTGTAGCTGGCGATCGCAATAAACCAAGTATTTCCTTGAGATTTACCTCTTTACTTTCGGTACTTAATTACCTTTAAAAAATATCACCTTTGCCAGAGTCCACTTGGACTGAATTGGGCCACTCTTTCAGGGGACCGAAAGGGACCCAGAAAAGCGCGTACCAACAGCCAAGTAATTCAAGACTTCAGGAAAAAGCCAGGAGAAATATTTCACGAGAGTTGGGAATGGATGAAGGATCTGTTACGAAGGTATCCTCATCATGAGGTACCAAATTGGTCGATAGCGCAAAGTTTTTATCAAGGGTTGACTGAGACCAACCAGTCTACAGTCGATGCCGTAAGTGGAGGAGCCTTTATGGCTCAGAATGGCCGCAATCTTGGAATTTTTTTGAAAAATTAGCCAATAATGCAAAACAGAAACATGCTTTGCTTAGATTTGATCCTGATGTTACTCGCCACACCCCGCTCGCGAGGGGTGGACTTTACGATATCCCCAAAGATAAAGTAAAGAAGGAGGAGGACATGAGTGCAAAATTTTTAGCTCTAGAACAAAAAAATTGTGACATTAGTGACAGCCAAAGCTAGCACTCCGGACAACTCTATAGAAGGCTACTCTAATAGCCATACTCATAATTATACTGAAAACCCAGTTGCACCACCAAACCAGGAGGTAATGGAAAATGAACAAGTAATGGCTTTTCAGAGGGGAGATTATGGGAACATCTATAACCCGTCATGGAGGAACCATCCTTGATTTAATTATGGTTCCATGAGAGGAGCGCGACTAGCACCAACAACTGTGCAACCCAAATTTTCCCAGACTCAAATTTTCCTACAAAAACCTCAATTACCGACCGTGTAACCCCAATATGGACCATAAAGTAATGCACCAGATGCCACGATTGTTTAGATCCTTCGAGATTTATAGCAACAATCGCATCAGCATTCAAAGGACTTACAGCATCTTGCTCAATTCTCCCAGGTACTTAATTCACACACACAGTCCATAACGAAGGTGGAAAGCCAGATAGGCCAGCTAGCTTCTCAAGTTGCAAGGAGAGAAAGTGGTCAATTGCTTATGCAGCCAGTAAATAATCCTAGAGGAAAAGTATTCTTGGGGGAGACATTGCCTCCCTAAAATTAAAAATAAAAAACTGTTGTATTGTCGAGCTACCGACTCATCCGTAGCACCAATTATAAATGATGTAAACTATATATATCTTTTTTTTAGTTAGTGTAGGTGTTATAATACGACCCATTTCGTTGGAAAGCGATAGATCATAATTCATACCTACTGTATATTATAATGGACAATCGTATGGATTTATGATTGATCGTAGTTATATTTATCAGAAACACAGTGATTGCAATTCTTACTCATGAAAGGATAGAATCCACTTACGAATCTAGGTTAAAACTCATGTGATGACCGGCTCAGCAAGTTGTCACTGAAAGCAGGACTACATATTTGTAAAAAGGATATGTTGGTCCCATTTTAAAAGCCTTCCAGTTTTCTCCTCCTACCTTCCCTCTCTTTTTAAATTGCCCGTAATCTTAACCGTTCTACCACCCAACCTAACCGTTTATTTTCTTAAAAAAAGAAAAAACCTTACTGCCACTATTTTATTCTGGAGAACCCTACGTGCATTTCATTCTACGATTACAAATTAGGGTTTCAGTCTTTAAAGAGGTAAGGTGGCAATTTTAATTGTAGAAAGGAAGGGTTTCTGCAAGAGATTTTATTCAATACACGGAATTTAAGTTTAATCAGTGGTGTTGGTATTAATTTTGTAGAGTGGAAGAATGGTGAACGAAATGGGCAAATGACAAAGGGAAGAAGTGGAAGAAGAAGGTAATAATTCTGATAATACCCCAATCATTTACTGTATCGCATGGTCTGCTGCCCCTAAGGCCAAATCAAAAGCAGCAAACCCACCTAAGAAGAAACCTAAATCTTTCAGGGTAATTATCAGAGAAACCTCTAAAGCCACAACTGGGATAAAGTTTGTGTCTAAAAAGGGGTAAAAATTAGATAAAGGAAAAAAACCAGTGTCCTCTACTATGCTAGTAGATAAAGTCCCTACTTCAATGAAACATCATATTGTAGGTGCTGAAATTGCAGTGGACGTTGAATCTTTAGAAAAATTAGAAATGGGAGGCGAAGCCATTAAATATTTTAAGGATGTCGGGCTGACTTATTTCTTGGAGCCAGGAGTCACAGCAGTCTATCCTAGACTGGTGAGGCTGTTTTACAAAAATATGACCAATGGCAGCCAAGGACCACCCCCTGCCCTCTCCACCAGTATTGATGGACTTTCGATAAAAATTTCAAAGGAAATGGTCACTAGGGTTATGAATGCACCCCTAGAGATACCACAATTGTCCCAAGATAACCCAGAGGCCAACCTTTTGAGGATACCATCAGATATCCTCTCCAACTCTATCCAAATGGTAATAGAATTACTAAGAAAAGCTCCACGAGACATGTTCTTTTTCCTTAGAAAGGATCTGAAAGCAAGGATTTTATTACTTTACTTTTTCCATGGCTTATCCATAGGACTATTCACCCCACGGGACATGGAATACAGACAAGAGCATTATTTGTCAAGGCATTGTACCTAATGGCAAATCGCTATTGGTTCCATGTGCCCTCCTACCTTTTCGAGGTAATCACTACTATGAGGGAGAAGCTAAGTCAAGAAAAATACCAGACGAAAAAGTTGACCTTGCCATTTGGAGGACTTATAATGAATCTGCTGATGAATGTGGGGTATAGTATAGACCTCAAGGAAAAAGCTTTACCAAGACTAGAGGAAGGCTTAACAGTTTTATCCTATAGGAGAACTTTAGGTGCCAAAAATAAGAAGAAAATTCCATTAGGTCCTCGCACCAAAAGTACCCTCTTTCTACCGCAAATCCCTCAAATTCATGAGGAAAGAGAGGAGACTGACATAGAGCAGCCAACAGAGTTCATAGTACCAAAAGAAGCAGTTCTGAAAGGAGGTGTGAGTACTTCTACTCCACCTCATAAGAGAGCAGAGATCAGCTCTCCGATATCAGAAAGAATAACCAAATTAAGAGTCCCAGTTGCAGACCAAGCCAGTCTGTATGACCTTACTTTGGACTCACTAGTAGGGCTTGCTATACCCCTCTCAACAGAGGCAGACACACTGCCAATCATCACGGGTAGCAGACCCTGTGAGCCTAATTCTCGAAAGATTAGAAGAAATTCCTTTCGCAATTAATCAACAAGCTGTGGGAATGACTACTTTCAGCCATACCCCTATACCAGTAGAACCTATTGCTCAGCCTACACTTGCAGCCAATACCGAGCAAACTCTCATAGCCCGAGCAGTGAAAGCAGAACAAAGCTTAGAATTACCAAGAGAGAGCTTTAAAACTTTATTACATAGAGAAGAAGCACCCCCTGAGGATCCTCTTATTGGCACCACATCATTGCACAAGATAGAAAGGAGATTGAGGGCAATAGAGCAATGGCAACACAGACACGAACCAAACTTATTGCCACTGCCTGAAGTACTAAGAAGGGTGAGGAAACTGGAACAATGGATCTCTACAAATGCCCCATCTGTGATGCAATTACCAAGTATAGTAAAAAAGTGGATAGGGGACTTCCAAAATTTAGAACAGAGAGTCCATGATACCACCTTGATAGCTCAAGAACGTGCATAAATAATGGACAGCTTATGACGAAAAGGTGTACAAGAGCAAGGTACGAGATGGGCAACAAGACAAAAAAGAGAGTTCAAGATGCTACTTCAACCCTTCAAATCCAACTAGTGCAGCAGACTACGAAAATGAGTGAAAAATAGCAAGCTTGGGAAGAAGAGAAGAGAGTATATGAAGAGAAAATTGCCAGTATCCTTGAACAGTTTGGAGGTTTGATGGTAGTTCCTGATGATGTAGAACTGTTAGAGAAAAAGCCCTTAAGGACTACCAGAAAATGCTCCATCAACAGCTAAGAGAAAAGAATCACTTACTGACTATAGCAGAAGGGAAAGTAAGACAACTGCAAGAGGATAGAGATTCCTTATGCTCAGTCAATGATAAACAGATAAAAATGATTGAGTCCCAAACTACGAAATACATTATCGCATTAACAAAGGAACAAGCCATGGCAGAGAAGCTGCGGATAGAAATTCAACTAAAATCTGCTGTAATTAAGAAGCTAACTGCGGATCTCAAGGATAAAGAAAATGCTGATAAAGAAAAACAGTGCCCGACAGGAACTTCTTATCCAATGATTGAGGGAGAAGGACATACAGAAGATGCTGAATCGGCAACACATGGGGATTCAATAGCAGAAAAAGATAAAGATGGTTATTCTACAATCGAGATGTCAGATGGGGAAGATGAACCCCCTGCTTCTACTCTTGTATCATATTCTACAAGTGACTAAAAATATTACATAAAATTACAAACCCCACATGTATGCTCTCCATAGATTTTTTCTAGTTTTATACTCTTTGATGTAATTAGATTTTTATTTCTTTTCTTAATTTTTACTTTTTATTCTCTTCATTATAAATATTCAGTTATATATAAATTTTCTTTTACTAACAGTGTGTGTTACTAACATCACTAACATGTTTTTCTTCTTACTAACATTTTTGCTATTTATACTCCGTGAATAAGCCGCGGATATTTTCTCTCAAGCTTGGGGAAAAGTATATATCTAGTGACAAATTTTTTTTTCGGTAAATAATCATAGTTCTCAATAATAATATTTTTATTTTTATTTTGTGTCCCCTTATTTTGTGCCAATGAGGGCATTGTCCGATTTAAGTTTGGGGGACACAATTTCTATGTACAGTAGTAATATAGCAGTAAATAGTTTTAATTAATTTATGTGTAGAAAATTTTTCAAAATTTTTAAATTTTTTCTGATTAGTAAATAGGAATTATGATAGAAGAAATGACAAATCCCAAAAACTTACGATTCATTACAATAGAAGTTTTATAATTAGAATTTAGAATAGTTATAATTCATGCTTAGCTCATTGAAACACTGTATTAGAATGAATGTTTGAAACAATAGACTGATCTAAATTGCAAAAATTTAGACTATAGTTTCAGAAATTATAAATTAGTAAGATTTTGAGCCATATTTCCTTTGTTATTATGAGAGAGACTGTTTCTAGTCAAATCGTAAAAATAAAAATAAAAAATTCTTTAAACTTCTATACTGATATGAAATCTCATATTACTGAATTTAGAATCGAATTATTCTATGAATATGATGAAGTGATTTTTTATTTAGAACTATCTGTTAGAAATATCAAAACAATAAGGCATCTATGCTAGTAAATCGTAAAGATCATTTAAGGCCATCTTTTGTTTAAACCAGAGCCAAAATGCTAAAATCTCATAACATTTTATCCTTTGAACCCATATTAGAAGCCTGAAACGAAATTTCTTTGTACCACAATTTCTTTCTACCTTTAATCCTTACAAATTTCTGAGAGTTTAGAAGGGAAGAAGAGGGAGTGAAAGGAGTAGAAGAAGAACAAATAAAGGAAATGCTAGAAGAGGTACAAAAAAAGAAAATAAAAAGAAAATATGGGAAAAGAAAGAAAAATCGTACAAATGATTTTTGAAAAAGAAAATTATGCTTTAGCAAAAAGCAATAAAGAAGAGAAAAAAAATCATAAAAGACGATTTTATAGCTGAAGAACTAGGATATATATATATATATATATATATATATAAAGAAATAAATGGGAAGAAGTTATCCAATTATGGATACTTATTAAAGTAGAATAGTAGAAGAAGATAGGAAAAAGAAGAGCTAAATTCTCAGAAAAACTTTGAATCCTTTTTTACCTTTCCTTGATACCTTCCGAAATCCAAAACCCCATTACAAACTGAAGGAAAGACCTTTCTGATTTGCAAAGGCATAAGCCTAGTAGAGATAATGATAATAGATATTATGCATTGTACAGGGAATCATAAGAATATGATAGGATTATCATTTCTATGAGATTCATTTTTGCAATTATCTTTGACTCTTTTGAAAATATACTGAGAGAACTCAAAAGTTTCGATATCTTTTTTAGAGTATGTCAATAGTGAGTTTTTGAATAAAAATATTTTCTAAATCTGCAGTTTAGAAAAATTTATGAAGAATAAACTGTTCACTAGTGCATATACACTCTGTGCTTATTGTGAATTGAAATTGTTGGAATTCTAATAAAGGATAACTGTTGTAATGAAAAATAAGGATAAAGGACTGGTAATTTTTGAAAATCGTAATAGACTATGTATTGACCAATTAAGTAGATTAGTTAGATTTTTTACTTTTTATTGACTTTTTATTTTTAAAGAAAAAAAAATATTTGAAGTTTGTAGGTAACTTCACTGAAAACCTTCAGGAGACTACAACTCCTCCACTAGGGATCACCTAGGAGTTTAAAGGCTTGTTGCATCCGCTAAATAAAATCGTGCTCCCTACGAAAGTGGCATTTAATTTCTTAATTTATATTTCCTTGTTTGGTAGGGATTAGCAAAGATTAAGTTTGGGGATGCGATTAGTCACAGAATATACCATTTTATTACCCTTAACTTAGTAATGCTAGGACTTAGTTTGCTACTAATAAGATGCTGATGTGCAGATATTAAAGAAAAATAGTAAAAGATAGCCCAAGTATTAATATTCATTAAAATGAACTCAAAAAGCAGTAAAAAGACGATTGAGTGTAAGAAGACGATTCGCCACCTACTGAAAGCTGAGAAATCGTATTTTACGATTGAGCGCTAATACTGAAGCAAAAGATGAGAAAAATGAGAAATCGTAATTTACGATTCTTTAAAAGAGGATTATTCAGAAAGTGACAAAAGAGTAAAAAGCGATACAAGAAAGGCACAAAATTATAATATAGAGAATCGCCTACTAAGGAAGCTATGAAAGATAGAAAATCGTGATTTACGATTTTCTAACGAAAGAAAAGAAGAAAAGGATAATCGTGAATTACGATTACGATTATAGAAGCTTTCCTATTGCTGCTGATCACGTGAGAATTTTCACCGTCAAGAACAGAATTAGAAGAACTCTTTAATTAGAAGTTTGGCTAATCACTAATCACAGACATGGGAGATTGATGAAGAAGAATCTTAAAAGTACTCTGCCACTGTTATCAAGGAAAGAAATTTGGAACACATCAAACATCCAGAAGCAAGGAAGAATAAAAATTAGGAATTAGAGTTATATTAGGAATCTTTTATTTTAGTAGTTTCTTTTATTAGAATTAGATCTCTGTAAAGTGACTCCTAATGATCTATAAATAAGAGGGCTCGACATAGGAATAATTATTGAAGAATTTCACAGCATCAATTGATAACTGAGGTCTGTGTTTTCTTCCGATCAAAGTAGTTTAGGATTTATAAAGTAATATTGTCCACAGTTCTCTAAAGTCTTGCTTGACAACCAAGACTGAGGAAGCTGAAAGATCAACTCTTTGGATGGTTCTACTTTTGCTTTCTAGTTTAGATTTTATTTTATTTTTAGTTTATATTTTATATGCTCTGTAAGCATCTTTGAATTTTGATTTGAATTAACGACTCAAGTTAAAGTTTACAGATTAGTGTAACGGTTTTACTTTTCCATCTTCAATTTTTTTGAATTTGATTGACGCCCAGATTTTAGGAGATTGTTGATTAGATTAAATCTGTGTTGAAAAATTTTAGTTTTTGATTGACGACCAAATTCTGAAAGACTACACTACGGTGTAGCGGTGTTTTAAATTTGTAAACATCTGATAGCTGAAGGTTAAGATTGACGACCTCAATCTGAAGAAGGAGGATTAGGATTTATTTTTATGCAATTAGATTAAGAAAATCCATTCTTTCATTCATATTTCTCCAGTAGTTTAGGACTTAAAAGATAAAGATAGTTTTTAAAATAGGAATATAAAAATCTATAAGAAGATAATCATTTCTTCGTGGGATCGATCCTATTGGTAAGCTATAATTTCCATTGTACGCTTGCAATAGGATAAGGCTTGATTTTAATTTAAATATATACATACTATAAGCCTGTCATGAGACATCTAGGTACTTTATCCATGTAAAAAAAGATTGATATTTATTTTCACAGGGCTCAAGTGTTGAGAGACCCAAGGTCTACACACTCTTTTGTGACACCTCAATTCGCAATAGAACTGGGCTTCATTCCCGACCCGTTGGAATTTATCCTATCAGTATCGGTTCCAACCTGAAAGTCAGTGAGTACAGACACAGTGTGTCGGTCAGTCATACGTTGCCATCGAAGGTCATGAGACAATAGTGGATCTGATTGTATTAGAGATGCAAGGATTCGATGTGATTCTTAGAATGGATTGGTTATCCACTCAACAAGCGATTGTCGATTGTCTTTGGAAGATAGTTACCTTACGACCCAGGAAGGGTAAGCCAGTCAAATTCTACGGTATACCACCGACCATCGCACCTTTCATATCATCTATGCGAGCAGAGCGGTTGATAAACAATGGTTGTATTGGGTTCCTCGCATTCATCCAAGGTCAAGGTGAAAAAGAGTAGAAAGTTAAAATTTTTGATATTTCTATTGCTAGTGGGTTTCCTGATGTTTTCCCTGAAGAATTACCGAGTCTACCGCCAGATAGAGAAGTGGAGTTCGCAGTAGACTTAGCTTCAGGCACATCACCAGTATCAAAAGTGCCTTATCGTATGGCACCAACCGAGTTAAAAGAACCCAAGGAGCAGTTGCAAGAACTTCTCGTAAGGGGTTTATTAGGCCGAGTGTTTCACCATGGGGAGCACCCCTGCTGTTTGTCAAGAAGAAGGACGATTCTATGTGTCTTTGCATTACTTATAGGCAGTTGAATAAGCTGACGATAAAAAACCAATATCTGCTCCCAAGAATTGATGACCTCTTCGATCAATTACAAGGGGTGAGATTCTTCTCTAAGATAGACTTAAGGTTAAGGTATCATCAAATGAAGGTGAAAGCTAAAGACATTCTAAAAACAACCATTTGTACGAGATATGGCCATTACGAGTTTCTCGTGATGTCATTTGGGCTAACAAATGTACTTGCATCCTTCATGGACTTTATGAACTGGGTGTTCAAGCCTTACTTAGACCAATGTGCGATTGTCTTTATAGATGACATCCTCATCTATTCAAAGACAAGAGAAGAACATGAGCAACACTGGTGTCTAGCACTTCTGACACTTCGAGACTACTAGTTGTATGCAAAGCTCAGCAAGTGCGAATTTTGGCTGAAGCAAGTGAGCTTTATGGGACACGTCATCTCAGAAGCTGGTATCACAGTTGACCCAATCAAAATAGAGGCTATGGTGAAGTGGGAGCAACCAAGAACAGTGATCTAGATAAGAAGTTTTCTAGGACTAGCCAGTTACTACAGAAGGTTTGTTGAGGGATTTTCAAAAATTGTTGGACCACTAACATAACTCACTCAAATAAATGCCAAATTCGAGTAGACTGAGTCTTGTGAATAGAGTTTCCAAGAACTCAAAAGAAGATTGACCTCCGCACCAGTACTCTCCATACCATCAGGCATTAGAGGATTTGTAGTGTTCAGCAATGCATCCCATAGTGGATTAGGTTGCGTGTTAAACCAGCATGAGAGAGTCATTGCATATGGGTATGGCAGCTGAAAGACCATGAGAAGAATTATCTCACACAAGACCTGGAACTAGCAACTGTCATTTTTGCCTTGAAGATCTGGAGGCACGATCTCTGTGGTGAAACATTTGAAATATTTACCGATCACAAAAGCCTCAAGTATCTCTTCACCCAAAAAGACCTGAATCTGAGGCAGAGGAGATGGATGGAATTCCTAAAGGATTACGATTGTTCTATCCAATACCATCCAGGAAAGACAAACGTGGTACCTGATGCATTGAGCTGAAAATCATCTGCCAAGTTGTTAATTACAAGGATACGTAGATGGCGGTTACTTGAGGATATAGCCTCATGTGGCACCACATTCGAGGTGAAGGATTTTAGAGCTTTGATAGCTAATATTAAGATACAATCAACACTCTTTGATAGGATCAGAGAACTCCAAAGGACCAATGTGGGACTCATGGCTATCAGACAGGGAGTACTAAGTGGAAACCAACCGGATTTCTCTATCAAGAATGATAGGTCCTTATTATTAAGAGATAGATTGAGCGTACCGACTGACGTCAACCTGAGACATACAATACTGGATGAAACCCACAAGTTGATGTATTCTATTCATCCGGGAAGCACAAAACTGTATCAAGATCTCAAGAAGAATTTCTGCTGGAAAGGATTAAAAAGAGATGTTACAGAATATGTAGCAAAATGTTTGGTTTGCCAACAAGTGAAGGTCGACCATAAAATATTTCCATAGACTTTATACTTGGGCTACCGAGAACACAGAAAGGGTATAATGCTATTTGGGTAATCATCGATCGATTAACCAAGTTTGCTCATTTCCTACCCTACAGTACATGCTATACAGTCAGTAAATTGGCAGAATTATACTTGAAGGAAATATTCAGACTACATGGCATACCCATGAGAATCCTATTAGCTCAGGACCCGCTGTATACATCACAGTTCTGGCAACGCTTCCAAGAAGGGATGGGGTCAAAGTTAGAATTCAGCTTGACATTTCACCCTCAGACTGATAGAAAAACTAAAAGGGTGAATCAGGTGATTGAAGATGTCTTAAGGGCCTGTATGCTAGATTTACAAGGATCATGGGATAAACACTTGCCCTTAATCGAATTCACATACAACAACAATTACCACGCGAGCATCGGAATGATTCCTTTCAAAGCACTTTATGGCCGCCAATGTAAATCTCTGCTAAACTAGGAAGAGGTTGGGGAACGTGTATTGTTGGGCCTGGAACTCATCGAAAGTACGAATGAGATCGTCCAAATTATTCGTGAATGATTGAAAGTAGCTCAGAGTCGGCAGAAAAGTTATGCTGATCTCAAGAGGACCAACGTTGAATTTTAGGTGCACTCGATTAGATTTGATTTTATTACCTTTTAATCACTTATATGCAACACTAACACTCACATTTTTGTCAGAGTGGAGACCACATGTTCATCAAAATCTCATCGACTAAGGGCGTGATACGATTTAGAAAACGTGAAAATTTTAGTCCACGCTACATTGGACCTTTTGAAATTTTGGGTTGAGTTGGTGAAGTGGCGTATTGAATTGCCTTACCTCCGCCACTGTCCAATGTGCATGACGTATTCCATGTGTCGATGTTGTTGAAATTCATAAGAGACCCATCACACGTGTTGGACTACCAGTCAATCGAGGTCCACGAGGACTGAACACTGATCGATGAACCGATGAAAATATTATAACGCAAAGAGAAAATGTTGAGGACAAAACGGATTCCACTTGTCTGAGTCCAATGGCGAAATCACTCTACTACCGAAGCGACGTGGGAGCGTGAAGCTGAAATCAGCGATCAATACCCACACTTGTTCAACTAAGGTTAACCACTTTTTAGTGTACTAGTATACTAAGGATCGATCAAGTCCTGTGCATGTGTATGTAATGACCACATTGTAAAGAAGGTGTGTAACACTCAGTTGTCATTAATGCCTATAAAATTTTGATGCACATAGGTGATAATGACTATAAATTTTTTGAAATCCTATACAATATTGCACAAAGATAAGGCTATGGTACTAATCTTAACTGGAGCCAACCAACACATAATAGAATATATAGCCCTACATTCTGTACACCTCGTCGAAGCGATATTGGAGCTCGTCGCGGCAAGAGCTTCAGATCACACCTCACCGTGGCAAGAACTTAAGGTCACTGTGGCGACTAATGAGATTTAAAGGGGGGTCGGAAACCCCAAATCTGTCATTTTCGCATTTTTGAAAAGTAGGGCCCTCTCTCGTTTCCTCTCTCGCGAAGAACAAGCCATTATCCCTTCGAAAAGCACAATTTCCCGCGCTAAATCCAATGAAAGATCAAGGATCAGAACGCATGCGACTCAACCAACTCGATTTTTCACCAATTTGAACTTCGCATTGAGGTAAAATCCTCGACTCTTTCTATTTTGATTCCATTTCTATTTCTATGGCTACCAAGAAACAAGCCGCAACTAAACTTCCCATCGTACGACCAAAACCCTTTAAACAGCCCAAAGGCAAAGCCCCATTGAGTTCCAATCCTCCACTGACCTAAGAACAACCCATAAATTGGTGTGGCGTAAAAGCCTTTGAACCCGAATGGTCCTTTGACCAGGATATTTTTATAAACGATGACACGACCGACTGATCCTTAAATTACCTTAGACGAGCCAAATTGGAGTCGTTACTTCAACCCATCCATCCGCATTTTTACCCTTGCATTGTTAAACTCTTTTTCCAAAATCTCAAACCGGGAGAAACCGAGGGAAACCTGATCACAAAAATAGATGGACGAACCTTCCACATCAACCTTTATGATATTTCCAACGCCATGGGCTGTCATGCAGATTACGATAATAGCCAAGGCCTACAACCACCTCGCCCCAAGGAGGTGAAATTCCTTAACATCATTTCTAAGATGACAGGTGGTCGTTAAGCCTCCGGCCAAACTATAACAAGGACCCAATTATCGGTTGACATGTGGTTTTTAGATGTTGTGTTTTGGAGCAACCTATATCCCCTCCAACACAAAAGAGAAAGGCGGGACGCCCTCCTTCAAGCCTTGTTTGTAGTGCATGAGAACCAGTGGCTCAATGCACCACATGTTGTCTGGGAAGGCATTATCTACGCTAGGGAGCAAATGTTGAGTACCAACCTTAAACCCTTGCTGTCCATCCCATACGCCCGCCTTATATCTTGAATTCTCGAGGGTCATGAGGATGATGAAAATGATGACTCATATGTGGTGCCGTTGGACGAAGAGATAAGGACTGACAACCATCGAAAGTATACTAAAAGTAAATGGAGTTTGACCTACAAAAGGTGCTAGCTCAGCCTATGAAATGACAATCTCAACATAGGGCTGAGGGTGCCTAATAAGAAAACTCGGAACAACCTGCACCCAGAGCCGCACCATAGATGCCAGCTTAGCCCCAGCAGCCACCTCTAAAACAAGGAGACGTCCTCACATTGTCCGAATTCACTAGGCAGATGAAGATGTTACAACAATAGAATTTTAGACAGTTGGAGGTCCTGCACTAAGATAATCATTTATTGCATCGATGATTGGATTTCCATGAAGAAATCCTAATGCGACTGATAGAGAAAGCCTATCCGACTAGCTACACTCCATTCGTGGCTCATGCACAGGAGTATACTAGGAATGGGGCCGGTCTAGGAGCCGGTCCATCAAATTTTAGGGCTCGACGTGGCAAGAAGCAGCCAGTCGACCAGCCAAGTGAGCAGCCGGATCAGTGATGATCCAAGAATGGTAAACACTCACTCCCTTGTTATGGCGATTTTAAATCGTATATGAATAAGTTGAATCGTATGACAAACTGTGAGTTATTAGTTAGCATATAAATTTGTTATACTGTTGAGATGCCGAAATTATAGAAGAATCAATGTTGCGAACAGTAAATTTTTGCTATATATGAATACTCACACATGGTTAATTCATTTATGTTGTAGTTAGGATTTTGAATGAAACCTCTTAGTTTTCCTAACCACGATAGTAACCTATTCGGATTAATGTCTACTAGTGCGAGTCCATCGGTTAAATTCTGATTGTGTTTAAAATGATATCATTTTTGAACATGGGTAGTATGTTCATGAATATTGCTGTCACAAATGACATGTCGTAGACACGTCATCCGACATTAGTATCAATCTCTAATCACACACACTCTCGTTGTGAAACTTTTGTGATTGATTTTAACTGCATGATGTAGTTCATCGGTAGGATACTGTCTGATGACACGTTCTTCACTCCCTAATACCGTCGCCAATTTTCGAGGACGGAAATTTTGTTAAGGGGGGGAGGATGTAATGCCCTACAAATTTTTGAACCCGAAGCCACTGGGTGTGTACACATGCTCACAAACTAAGAGCAATCGGTGCCGTGGATTTTAAATGACCAGACATTTTAGTTAATGGTAAAGGATACAAGTGTAATAGGGATTAAACAAGTAATTGTGTAACAACTACATAGGCTCCTTGAGAGCACCCCCCTGGTAAAGACCTTGGTGTGTAAACTAGAAGACTAGGTATCAAAACACACCAAAGACATCAGACCTTAGTTGGTATTTTTATTTTATTTTTATGTTGGACATGACTATACACTGAATTGGTTGTATGGGTTATACACCAAATTAGTACCCTAACTATAAGACTAAACTCTCACGCACAAGGCATGGTATTCGCATGAGAGATGGAGATTTGACAGCGAGCTTCCTCTATTTTCGTCTTAAGTATTCCATTGGAGAACCCCCAAACCATTCAAACTCCCCAATCCGTTCAACGAAGCAGAGGTAACGCGATGAAGAATCACCGTTGTTCAGATCGTCACAACAATCCTTCAGATCTCGAACTCCTACGATCGAAAATCGGACAATTGATCGCGTAGACGACAAGAAATTCCACACCAAAGACCGGAGACTTCGCCTGCGAAGAATCCGTGAAGGTAAACATTTTAACCATGTCTTGTAAACCTCAATCTCATAAATTTAGGGTCAATTTAGACAATTCTGGAATTTAATGCAATGCGATTCCGAAGATCGGACGCGTGAAAGGCTTAATAGCCAAATTCTTTGATTTCTGATGTTTCGGACCGTTGCATGCACAACCAAATTAGGATAGAAGTCATAAATTGCGATTAGAATATGAAATTAGGATAAATTGTGCAAAAAGAATTAGGATTTCAGGCTTGGATGAAAGAACCAAAGACAGGCGAGTTTTTCCAAGCTCACCGCGACGACCTTGAACCTCGTCATGTCGAGATGAAGTCTGAAGCCCTCACCGCGACGAGTGCTACATGAAAGTACAGGCCATTTTGGCTCTATCCAAACTCGCCGTAGCGAGTCTAGGTGCCACATGGCTACTTGAAGACCTCACTGTGGCGACATTGTAGCACGCCACAACGAGGTAGTTTGTTCTTGTGAGCCTTGGTTTCGTCCTCTATGGGCTTTGGAAACCTCACGCTATGCCATGTATTGTCCATTAACACTCAGTACATGAACAAATTGTGTTTTAGGGTAAACGCGGGAGACCATCGGTGGGAACTCCGCTTTGATTAGAGCGTTTGTGTTCACACAGATTTTGCATGAAGGTAGGGAAGAATACTCTTGCTAGATTATATGTTTCTCTCAAATTCGTGCCACTAATGGAATTATTATATGCATTATATTTTTAGTAATGTTATATATGAAATCTTGAAGTGCTTTGAATGTTACTACTTGATTTTTGCACATGACTTACATGATTCCCGCCCTCCATATCTTGATATATCGTGGTAGTGGATTTGATAAGTCCCAACTTCTTGAATTCTAATATAATATGTGTTACCTACTCTGTGTAATAGTTTTGAATCTCTGTTATCTGTTTTGTCTCGACACAAGCGACCCTGCTAACGCAGCTCAGGGGTTTGGCATTTCGGCACAAGTGACCCTGTTAATGCAACTTAGGGGCTTGGCATTCCGGCATAAGTGACCCTAGTAACGCAGCTCAGGGGTTTGGCATTCCGGCACAAGACCCTGCTAGCATAGCTCAGGGGCTTGGCATTCCAGTACAACCCTTTGTTTCTTGCTATAAATACTCATGACTTGCTCCATTAATATGTTTAGATTCTTGTTTTGATTGCTTGATCCAATATGCATTGCTTTAAGCATTGTTTTAATGCACTATTTTAATGCACTGCTTTAAGCATGTTATCCGCATTCAGGATATAATATGTTTTTGACGTTATGGATTAGGTTCTTTGTTTTGGAAATGCAAGGTAATTTGATAAGATATGAATTTGAACGATTTTTACTTATGCATCAAAATCATGAATAAGAATGATAAGCTGGAATTTAGCACTATTTTAGCTTGGACTGTAGCCCATCCCTTTGACTATATGTCACAGGTACAGGTGTCGATCCGAGTAGATCCTGAGCTAGTAGAGGACCCCGATTATAACCTAGAGGAGGACGAGGAGCTGCCTCTTGAAGAGTTCTACCCTTGAGCAGCACTTTAGACTTTGGTTATAGTGTTGATAGTGACTTTGACACTTAGTATGGTTTTTGGGAACAAAATCTTGTATATATATTTTTGGTATGGTTTTGTCCACTATTTAGGTGAAGGTCGGCCTTCACCAATGGATTGTATAGTTTTGTTTACTTCTGAAATGATGAAAATTACTTGCTAAATTTCTATATGCCTGCCATAGTAAGGGTTTTAGCTACTTACTTCCGCATTTATATTTGTTTGTCAAGCACTTGGTACTATATATGCACTGTATTCGGATTATGTTCTATGATCCGACGACACGACTTTCCCAGAGATTCGTGCGGGGAAAGTCGGGTTGTCACACACATACATATACAAAAGATGGATTAGGTGTCGTTGTTCGAAAACAAAAAGAAGTTTATTGTAACTCACAACAAAGATTCTGCAGTCCAAAATTCATGTATTTAATCGTTCTTATTATACTCCAACATCATTTTGATTATGGAAGAAAAACCCCATGAATCCTATACATCCAGCTGCCATGTCAATTTCCTAAAGGTGGTGCGGTTTAGTCGCATGCTTCAGATCTGATCTCATCTACAAATACACCTAATTAAAAAAAGAACTTCGATTGCCATTTAATGAAGATATTATAAGGATTAAATTCACAAATCCCTTGATATATGCGAAAACTTGCATGCATCTATGGATTCTCATGGCTTTCACTTACAAGCATAGCTTCCTAGATATGAAATGGATCAGGAACTTGCCTGAACCCAGACTCGACTACGATTGCAGTGCATGTGATGGGTTCATAGGGACTCCATTCAACAAAATGGGAAAGTGGTGTGGAATGTCATCTAGATTACTTGGGAAATCTTATAGCAAGTTTTGTAATATAAGTTGGGTGCCATGTGGTGAAAGAATGTGGCAGTCATTTCTTAACTTAGTGTATTAAGCACCAACACTTTAGCTTACACGGTCCTATATGGGTTTGGATGAAAAATCATTCTGTAGCGCTACAATTATGGTTTATGGAAGTGAACATGATGCTTTATTGTGATGCTTTCTATATTTAACACATTAGTTGAAATTTTTTGCTAAACATCCTTTCTCAAAAGTTTTGTACCTTATTCGAAGAGGTGCAGATATGTATCACGCACATCCGATTCGCGTTCTAGGTGGCTTCCTTCGTTGAGTGATTCAGTCACCTTACGAGCACTAATGGAATCCACTTGGTATGCAGAACTTGTTCTTTCTGATCGAGGATCTGTACTAGTTCTTCTGTGATGGTCAGATCTTTGTGAATCTCGAGGGGTTGATCGTCCAAGACATGGGTTGGGTCCCTTACGTATTTCCTTAACATGGATATGTGAAACACATTGTGCATATTCAAAAGTTGCGGTGGTAGGAACCAGATGAATATATGCTAACAACAAAAACTCAATAGACTAACTCACCAGAGATCGTAGGGCATCTGCTGGCTAAGCCCTCAGCTCGTCCTCTACCGTCTCGGCCTAGAAGACCGAGGTCGTCAGGGAGCACAGCATCTCCTCATCAGGACAAGGAGCACACCCTGTCTGCTCCATTGCCCTGTGGAGGGCATTCAGCACTCTGCGAATGCCCGCACCGTGGTGACCCTCCTCTAATGCGACCAGCCCCTACCTCAACATTGAAACAGACTTAGGACTGCCAACTGCAAAAGAGTCGTTCCCATGGAAGGGGCGTGTGAAGAGTCAACCTCCGCCGAGCTCCTAGAACCATCTCACAAACTCTCAGGCATCTGCCTCATCGCGTGCCCCTGTCACCCTGGTCCCCCCGGCCTTGAAATCAGCAATCTGAGCCTCCATCTTCGATGCGAAGTTTCGACCAGGGGGACCATCATCCGCTTTGCCACCCTGTGGTGAATCTTTGAGGGGACTCCCTGAGGGAGCCCCAGATGCCGAGCTGCCCGAGAAAGGTGGATGCGCTCCACCTTCTCAAAGCAGTGGACCCAGATATCCACATCAAAGAAGGGCCGGCCAGACTGAATCACTGGCTGCTCGGCATCTACCCTGAGTGCATAGGGCCTCAAAATCCCCTATAGCTAGAAACAAAGAAATAGTCATTAATAAATCCAAATCCCGAGAAGTTAAAATATTGACAACATAGATAACACATACCTACCCTGCATGCATATCCTCAAAGAGACCTCACGCGATCTGTAGATCTAAAGAATGGTGACGGCGCCCTAACGCCCTCCGCCACACGTGCATCCGCAAGAACGTAATAGTGATCTCCACAGGAACCCACGGGCGTAAGAAGGTGAAGTGGTTGTACGCTCATAACTGGAAGAACACCCAAAAAACTATCACTAAGACGAAAGACTAAACAACTAAGATAACGAAGAAGCCAACGATTAACGAAAACTTACCGAAAGGAAAGGGAGGAAACCACCGATAGTGGCCACACCTCTCCCTCTACGGTACAGTTGCTCGTAGAGGTATGCCAATGTCGCAGTGCCCCAGGCATAAGTGGGAACTCAGTCCAGGTTCCCGAGTAATGCCAGGAACTACCCGGTGATGCATCCCCGAGTGGAAGAAGAAAAGAGCACTGCCCCAAGGAAGTGCATAAAAAATGGGGAAATTTGCATTTTCGGCCCTAGAATTTTGCTTATTTGCAGAAACGGCCCTATAGTTTCACTCCTTGCATAACAGGCCAACTCCAAGCTTAGTTGAATCCACGTCACCTCCTACTTGCCAAGTCAGCATGGATTCCAAGCGTCGCAACATTAGATTAGCGTTGCGCTACAACGCCGCCATGTCAGCCGCGGCGATATTTAAAAAAATAAGAAAAGACTTTTCATTTATACTTCTCACTTTCACTTTTACCTTCCAGAAGAGAAAAAGGGTGATTGAAGGTAATTTTTCTAAATCTCTGAGATAGCGGTCCGCTATTCCAGGATAGCGGCCCGCTACTCCAGGATAGCGACCACTTCTCGAGATAATGACCCTCTACTCCGGGATAGCCGGCTACTCCGAGGATAGCGATCGCTATCACAGAGTAGATCGCTATCTACTAAATAGCGGATCGCTATACGCTATTTATTAATTTTATATTTTTAATAAAAATAAATAATTATGTTTAAATACGTTCTATGCAGTTCCTTTCACATATACTAAGATGTCGAAGTCGAAGCCGTTAAAGCCCTTTGGAAAGTGTACAGGTATTAGTGTTAGAAAATTTTACATGCATTGCAACGAAGAGAGGAAGAGGATGCTGGATGAATCAATTTTTGGTCATCTATTTAGGATGTCTGAGAAGTTAATCTTTATTGGAGACTTAATTGAGGCAATTTTAAGCTTTTGGGTGAAAGATAACATGTTTAATGTGAAAAACACCAAGTTAGTTTTGCAAGAGGCCGATATATCACTGATTTTAAGATTAAATATGTTGAAAATTTTTGAAGAAAATGAGTCTGAGCAAAGGACTATAAGAGAAGAGGAAGCCATTCGGTACAAATTCTTTAGAGAACAGCCGGCTAGAAGATCTCGTATCGAAGAAGTCATAGATAGTGCCCATCTTTCTGAAGATGAATTTTTGAAATTATCATTGTTATTTCTTGTATGCTCTTTTCTACTTCCGGACACATATCAGGAAGTTGATAGTAAATATTTAAAGCTAGTTGATAACTTAAAATGCTTCAACCAATATCCGTGGGGGCTTGAAGTTTACAATAATTTAGTTGATTGCATAAAAAAAGCGATTGGGAGAAGAGAATCAGCAAAAGTCTCAGAAAAGGGACAATACAACATATACGGTTGCACTATAGCGTTACAGATATGGGCGTTGGAGAACTTTCCTAGAATCGACACTCCTCGTACACAAATGAAAAATCCATTTCCGAGGCTACTAAAATAGGAAGCTCTAAAAGTCAGCCGTACTCCAAATTATTACAGAGAAAAAATTCTTACGTCTCCGGTAATTGTCGAACTTGATTATGAGAAACATGAACTACAATATCTATCAGTTCGACAATTCTTCAGTCATAGGGAGAGAGAAAGGGAAGTGTTAGTTGAAAAACCGATAAAAAAAAGGGATTACCCTACCGAAAAAAGGGAATATCCATTAAAAGAAAAAGAGATAAGTGAAGAATACGATAAAGATAATGATGACGACGATGAATCTGACAGTGATGGTAATAAAAAATACGAATTCGTATTACGTCATCAAAAAGAATTAAAGGGAAAGCTAACAATTAGAGAACAACCGGCTAGTCATCCCGAGCTCCTAAATGAAGTTAAGGTGTTTAGAAAAGAATGTTCGTCCCTACGCAAGGCTGTTAAAGAAATTAAGGGCGATTTCAAACGTGCTTTCACCATGTTAAAAGGGTAGGCATTCACAATTGAGCATCAGGGAAGGGAGAACAAGAGTTTAAAAGAGGAGTTAGAGAAATTAAAGAGTGAAAATATGGTAATTAGGAACAAACTTACAAAGGTTTAATCTCATTTGACAAAGGTATAAAATTAATATAAATATTATTATTATTTAATAATTTTAATGCGGACCGCTATCTCAGGATAGCGGACCACTAAGTCAGGATAGCGGACCGCTATCTCATGATAGTGGACCGCTATCTTAGGATAGCGGACCGCTATACCAGGATAGCGGTCCGCTATCCTGAGATAGCGGTGAGATAGCGGACCTATTTTTTTAAACTTTTTTTTTTAATTTTTTTTTTTTTTTTTCTTATATAGGATGAAATTATCTCTATACTATTTGAGACCTTTGTTACTCCTAAATCTCCTGCCCCAGAACCAGCCCCTCACCCCTCATCAGCTGCTAAATCCCCTTCTTCTCGTCACCCTGCTCCAATCACTCAAACTTCTAAACCCCCTTCTCCTCATCCTGCCCCAATCACTCATCACCACCCTGCCCTAATCACTCAAACTTCTAAACCCCAACCGCCGGTTGAAGATATAGATAAAGGGGTTGATCTGCCAGTAACTTAGCCAACTGTTGAGTCGCAACCGGCGTCTTTTAACCCCTTATTACTGAAGATTCCTGCTTCTACTAAGGGCACGTTATACAAGCTTCGAAATCGAACCAAAATAAAGTCGCCAACGGAAAAAATCACTATAAATAAAAGAAAAAAAGTGGAAGAACAAGAAGAAGAGGTTCCAGAGTCAATGGAACACAAATTTATGAGGAGCTTATGGAATCGGCCTGCGGAAGAAGATTTAGTGATCATTAATCTGCGACCTAGACGTCACCGTAGAGCATTTAAAGGTTTTGAAGGGAAGATCATGGTTCGATAACAAAGTTATCGATCTGTATTTGAAAGTTTTAGACAGTAGAAATGATAATATGTTCGTGGAAATGGCGGAGAAGAGCTGGTTTGCATCGGCTTCTGCATTGGTATTATTTTTATTTTTTATTATTTGATTTCATGATTTAATTTATTTATCTGCCTTTTTTTACGTCATTAATAGATAAAAATACGTTGAATACTTTTGCCCAATAATGAGTTATTTTCATATTAAATTTCAGACCTTAATTATATCGGACCTTGTAAAGTTTCAAAAATTTGTCCGTGATGAAAATTTGGAGCCACTGGATGAAAAGGGTAGATGGGAGACCTATTGCGACAGGTGGCAGATTCGCTACCAAGCGAAGCCACTTGAGCCACTCTTTCAAACTACTTCACGCGGTATTAATGCTATCGATTGTGGCACGGTAAGTTATTTTTTGATAGCGATCACACTTTTAAAGTTTATTTCATTGACACATTACTAATTAGATTTACGATTGCACGCAGGTATTTTTTCCAATGCATAGCCAGAGACACCATCATTGGGCATTAGCTATCGTTTCCGTAACGGACCGCGTTATAAAGCTTCTAGACCCTGCCGATCGAGAGTGTTCGAAGAGGTTTAATATGCACAAAGATTCGTTGGTACATCACCTGTCGCGACTTCTTTACACTTTAGGATTGAGTTCTGCTCTCGATCAACAGTGGCAACTTACTATCATAAATAGTGTTGATCTTCCCCTACAAAAGAACGGTTGGGACTGTGGGGTTTTTGTACAGAAATACGTTGAATACTTTTCCGAGCGGCGGAAAGTAGATTTTGAAGAGAGAGACATGCAACAATTTCGAGCTGAAATTGGACATTTATTGTCCACGTTTGGAACTTAATTTTTATTTTTTGACTTGTTTATTTTGTTTTGTATATTATGATTCAAATTATTGAGATAATGAATGCATTTTTTGTATACTTCGAGGTCCCGCAAGAAAACTCATTACAAATTTAATCATCAACTCTCTCTTTCTCTCTCTCTCTCTCGCTCTCTTTATTCTTTTAATTCATAGGTTATTGATCATTAACAAGACAATTTTTCTGTAACCCTATGGAAAAATGCTTTTCTAGATGCGTTCCAAAGACTACGAGGAGACACAGCCATTGATCCATTTGATCCATTTCTCGCCGAAAACGAATCGCTTTAGGATGTATAAAAGAAAATCCCAGTGGACATTCATCAAAATGGATGACCAAACTGAGGATACACAACCTTAAGATCAAATTAAGTCAGGTTTGAGACTCTGAGTAGGTGTTTACACTATTCAAATTTAACTCTCTAAATCATAATTCATGGTTAATGAAAAATTTTATTGATCAAAAAAGACTAAAAAAAGTGATTTTATATTCTAACAAATTTACAAGAGCGGCAGTTATGTCCATATTCATTACAATTTTTACACCGTAGTGGTCAAACTTCGCCTTTAGATCGTATCCTCCTTTTCTTTGGGCGACCAGCTTGGCGTATGTTGTGCGGAGGTAAAACCTCGATATCTTCCCTTATAACTGCCCATTGGCGTTTACCAACGGTCGGAACAAATTGTTCTTTATAAGTTTCCCTAAATAAGGCACTGGTAAACCAATGATCACAAAATTGAGGAATCTCTTTATCCATATTTCTACGTGATAATGTAGCAATCGCATGCGAATATGGTAATCCAAGGATAGCCCAACGTCTGCATGTACAAGTTCGCTTCTCTAGGTCGACACTGTGAGTGTATTGCCCACGTTTAACTTGAAATGTATCGTGACCATAGGGAATAACGTTCTTTCGGGCCCACCCTGAATTTCGTGTTATGTGCTCTTCCGCCATCGGTGTTAATTCATGTGTCATTTTATTTCCTTCTTCCTGACGCCGAAGGTAGAATTCGACTACGTTCGTGCGAATGGTTTCTAACATTGTCACGATCGGTTCCTCTCTAGCTATCTTCAACACACTGTTAATGCTTTTAGCTATATTTGTTGTCAGCATGTCATAGCGCTTTCTTGAAAAATATGCGTGTGCCCAGAAATGGTCACCGACTTCTTTAATCCATTTTATACATTCTGGGGGGGCCTGGTCTTGTATTTTTTGTAAAATTCTTTTGAGTTTTGCCTCGGAGAATGCACGGGCAGCAATCCAAAACAACAGTCGAGAGATTGTATCCTTGTATGTATAAAAAAGATTCAAAGATAGGTGTCGCATACAGTAGCTGTGAAATGCATTAGGAAAAATATTATGCATAGCTTCCATCTACCCCTTCTGCCGGTCTGATATCAATAGAAATTACTCTTCAAATTCCTCGATTACGCGTTTCCCTAATAGATCAAGGAACCATGTCCAATGATCTTCATTCTCTTTGGGTACAACACCGAACGCTATAGGGAATAAATGTCTATTACCGTCTATCCCCGTAGCTATTAACAACACTCCATTGTATCGTCCGCGCAAATGCGTTCCATCTACCGCAATTATTCTTCGCAAAGTATTACGATAGCTCCTAATGCAAGGTCCAAATGCTACGAAGAGCCTCTGAAAGGCATTATCAGGCTCGCGACACAATTCGGTCTGTAGGTCTGGGTTAACTCGCTGTAATTCGGCGATATAGGACGGTAACATCTTAAATTTCTCCTTCCAGCTACCTCGGATGTCGCTTAAAGCCATTTCTTTCCCTCTCCATACTTTCGAATAACTTACTGTTATACCATATTTTTTTTCAATATAAAAAATTATTGAAGCAGGAGTCTCGTCAAAGCCTTTTAACAATTTATCCCTCACGAAGGAAGCTATCCAAGAATTTGTACACTGGCGATGTCCTCTTCCGAAAGCTGGCATTCCATATGTATGTTGCGGGCGAAATGTCTTCACGACGAACGTGTCCACACCCACCAATTTTGATGCATGGATTCGCCAAGCACACTGTAATTGAATACAGCTTGCGGTAACTCGAAGAGGACTGGTTTTTATTGGTTTAATTTGAAAATTATTTGCCATTGCAAACTCTCTAAGGGCTTTTTAAAAGGTTTTTTTATTTCTGAATGCCTGACCGACAGTTAATGGCCCCCCTTCATACAGTTATTCATCATCTGAATCCATATACTCTCCTTTCGAGTCATTAAGCTGATAGTCTTCGTCCACCATAGGTTGATCAATTCCCCTATTAGTATGAACACGCGAAGTGGGCAAGGAGGGCAGTGATTCAGTATTTTCAGGATCACTATCACCGTCGTCGACTGGAATATTATTACGTGCTTGGGGTTGAGTCCATCGAGGTATGGTTAGTGTTCGCACCAGTGCTTTGGCCTCGATTACCGTTTGCTTCGAAGCAATTTGTTCAGAAGGCCATTTGTATGGACTAATGCCTCCCAAAAATGTTTCCCACTGATTCCAATCAAATATGTTGTTCACCGCTTCATCGCTATGCTGACATGTATTGTCCATCGGATTCATTTGAGGATAATATCCTTGATCTTCATCGTCTTGTCTCATTGGAACGTCTGAAGACGCTATTGGTTCCGTGACATGAGTGATTAATGTAATGTCCATCGGATTCATTTGAGGATAATATCCTTGATCTTCATCGTCTTGTCTCATTAGAACGTCTGAAGACACTATTGGTTCCGTGACATGAGTGATTAATGATTTCTTGATATAAACATTTATCACACCATCACCAATACGATATGCTCTAAATAAGTTAGCAAGATCATCAAAGTCCGACAATTCAGCAAGCACCAACTCCTTCCCGATGCGCAATGAAACGAATAGGGAAATTGAATGCTCTTCCGGTTGAGTCCTACTAATATTGTACATTTTCTGCTTAAATTGATCAAACGGTATATTGTCTTTGATTACAACAATCTTCCGATGTCCACCGTTGTAAGTATCATCTCTAACACGGATCCCATTGAAATTACAAAGAATGGGAACATCCATTTCAATCTACAAATATTAAAAAAAATGAAAATTAAACCTTAAACCCTAAATTGGTCAATACAATGGAAAAAATAAATAATGGAAATTAAACACTAAATTGATAATAATAATAAAATTAATCAAGGTAGCTAGCGTCCCGCTATCTTGAAGTAGCGGTCCGCTATCTTGAAGTAGCGGCCTGCTATCTTGAAGTAGCGGCCCGCTATAGCGGGCCGCCCCATTTTTGCTTTTCTAACTAAATAAACAACAGCTTGCTAAAAATTCTTTCTTCCCAGTTATCCTTTGCGTTGATAGGGTTGATCTGAACAGGTAAAAGCGATGATGTTAGGGTTGGTTTGAACTCTGAACTACTAATGGGAAACGGAATAGAGAAAATAAGTAGCGGTGAATGAATTCGTATGATCTTACAATATATATTATATATATAAATAATATAAATAATATAAATAAATCATGCTGTGCTGACTTGCCAAGTGGGAGGTGATGTGGATTCGGCTAAGCTTGGAGCTAGCCTGTTATGCAAGGAGTGAAACTATAGGGCCGTTTCTGCAAATAAGCAAAATTATAGGGCCGAAAATGCAAATTCCCTAAAAAATGCATGGAGCACTCGGTCTGTTGCCACTCCCGCCTCCACAACAGGCTCTCAGTGTGCCATTGCCTCACAAGGCTCCTGGAATAACACTCTTGGCTTCGAGTGGCATCTCGGAGGGATAAAGCTGCTGGCAAACGTGTCGAAGAGCCAGGTGATGCGGACCACTCCTGTCACCAATCCGCTAAAGCGATATGTGACTCCAAGAATCTCCTTGCATATTGTCAAATAGTCCCCCTCCATCTGGCCAGTCACTGGCTTCCCCTCGAATCTGAGTCCGGTGATGTAGACTCAGTCTTTCGGAGTCGACAACAACATCCCGACTGGGACGAGCAGTGCCTGCTACTCCTCCCTCCATAGCTCCAAGATTGCCCTGATTAGACCCCGGTTGACTTGGAAAGGCTCCAACTCCTGAATCGGCCTGAAGCCGAAAGCCGCTAACCATGCCTGTTGGAACTCAGGCAGGGCACGATGCTAGGCATGGGACTCCGACCACGCAGTGTTAATAGCTAGCCCCCGGGGCTCCTAACAAGTGATAAACAAAAAATGAGAAAAAACAAAATAAGACTAACAACTACTCTAAAATTGACAAGAACTATGAGCAACAAGTAGACATAAAGTAGTAAAATAGTAACACGTACGATAATCATAGACCACGACGACAGTCTACAATTAAGCACGTAAAGCATGATAAAATTAAAACAGAACAATAAAATAAACATGACCTAAAACTAGATACGAAGATGATGCATGAATGCGCACGTACACTAGATGCATGTTTGACATAAATTAAAATGGTTTCCAGATCCTAGATGTCTACGTTATAACCTAAATGCCTAAGTAATAAAGGAAGACTCTTGCTCGTGGGTACCTACTTGGTCTCATGCGAAGAACTCCTCTAGCGGAATCTGGATCGCGGGCTCATGTGGAGCAACATCATCCTTATCATCCTCATCCTCATCGTCACCACCCTCCGGTACATCCTCTCGCACCACTACCTCAGTGTCACCCTCCACCACGGCCTCAGTGCCAGTGCGAACCTCAAAAGTCTCACCGACCTCCCCCACCATCATCCGCTCCAACTCAAAAGTACTCAAGCCAAGTCTATCACTGCCCTTAGACTCCATCTCAGGATAAAAAGCTCGAAAAACTGAGAAGAATGGAAGAAACTGTGTTCGAAACAGACGAACGGATTGTGAGATATCGCAAAAGCACAAAAATCTGAGCACAAGGAAGCAAGGAAGCAGAGAATCGAAGACAAAACCAGAAAGCATGAGAGAATGAAGGCTCCCCTGATTTATATAGGACATGAGCTAGTCGCGCACCTGGAAATGGGTGCACAATTGGATTCGGTGCTCGTGCACAAGCGCATAATACAAATTAAGTGCACTGTAAAGCACACGCAAATAGTTTGTCGCTTGCCCAAAAACCAATCACACGTCCTATGTACTGTGCGCAATTCCAAAAGTCACCCGCACAGTGACCGGTTGACTCTTCTATTACGCGCACCAAACAGGGCACGTAATAGGAATATATGCCACTAATAGGTGCACAATAGCCCTGTAAGACCCTTTCGAAGGCCTGAATCGCGTGTGGCCCACCTGGTGCACAATTCAGTTAAACGTGTTGCCCACTATGCGCAATTACCCAGGCCTGACAAAAAAAATATACACAGCAACAATGGCCATGGATGAGTCCATACACTTGGGCATTCACACAGACAATGCTCACAACATAGAAGACACACCTCCAACGAAATAAACATATGCTCTTAAAAAAAAAAACCTAAAAAAATAAACACGCAAGACGATATCTCCTATCACAATAAGACACACATAATCACCTTGACCCATCGCAAACCAATCAGGGGTGGGGACATCTCCCCGTAGTCCCATCACAACCAAATCACTCCCTAACAACTTACTGCGAATTAACGTCCTACCGCGATCAAAATTATTCCCTAGACTCTCATCGTGTACACAAGTACACGTGACCACTCCCAACACCTGCTGCACAGAACAAGCCATCAACATAAAATAAAACAAAATCATCACTCACGACCCCATCACCCCCTCGCGACACAAAGCAAAAGTTAACGACGATGAAGTAGCCAATCACGCTACTCATCCCCTCACAATTAGAGTCACTCTCCCTTGTCCCATCACATAACCTTACACACCGACCAAGGAGAGAGAGCCATTGATATCCCATCACACATTCTCACAATGACATGTCCCATCATGACAAAACAAACATAACCAATCCTATCCCAACACCTAAGCTCACTGGTCTAAATCAACCACGCCCTCATGTCCCATCGTGACATTAAAACCCACCACATGATCGAAGGTAGGCTCGACTGATGTCCCATCGCAAAGAGCCAGGAATGAGCGTCCCGTCACAACCCCAAGACATCACCTGTCGAAGAAAAGAGACACCATCATCGTCCCATCACTACGTCAAAATAGCCACCCCTTCGCACACTCATAAACATGTCCTGCAGTGATGCAATCACAATTTGATTTCATCATATAACCTAAGATCTGCCTAAGAAAGAAACGAACATAGCTTGCCTATCTCATAACAACCAATGTCCCATCACAAATAGCTGAACCTCCCTTTAAACCCCTTACCACAACAATCATCACATCCCATCGCGACGACTCCTCAATACTCAATCACGCGGTAGTCATCAGACTCCATTGCAACTGAAGCAATCTCTTTGAAAGTAGAGGAGGATAAACCCTCCACTATCCCGTCATGCCAATAACCAGCGAGCCCCTACCATTATAAAAATTAGAAGAAGAGATGAAACCCTCTGACGTCCCATCGCACCCATCAACTACCAAGTCTTGCAGTGAACATCTCATCAGGCGATCTGGACATCCCGTCACACTGGCAACCATCAGCCCCTACTACAACAACCCGCGGAAGAGGAAGAATAGACCCTCTGATGTCCCATCACGTGACCCCCCATAACAGACGCGATGAAAGGGTGGGGGCAACCAATGTCCCATCATGACACTCCCACTGGGATATAAAGCAGCACAACAAGCCACTTTAACAATGCATAAACACCAACAAGAAGGCTTTGAGTTCGTGTGGAAAAATTCACACGAAAGCTCAGCAGCCTAAGAACCAACAATGCACATTGATACAGATGATGTAGGTGGTTATGTGACTTCTTCATGCTTCCACAAAGAGCTCAAGTCCCCTAAATGACTTCACCACTAGACACTTTTGTCTCGTAACACAACCTTGCATATCACATACAAGAAGGTGATTCAATCCAGAAAGAGGGCCTGCTTATAGTCCCATCGCGACACAACCACGGGAGCAACAGCCGACCAGTCCCACCGCAAGTAAGAGCCTCCCTCCGGCAACAAATCAGGTAAGTAAAATATAATTACCTAATATTAAGTCAAATGTTTTCAAAACTCGTCTCTCTCGACTCATGAATCACTGTAGTCCTCCCATAAGAGACAATCATCAGTATTCATCGAGAAGATCAGACATAGCATCCGACATACCAAGTGTCGTCTAGACAATCACGCAAACTGCCAGGTCCACAAATCCCACTTCGGTGGATCTGCTCAGTGACGTCTTGAAAGCCATGTTTTTCGCCATTTTACCACTGAATTGATCTTAAGTTAAAATCCCCAAATTTTTGAAAAAATAAAATATACTTTCAAAAGTAAAAAAAATAAAATAATAATAAATAAATATCCTATCTATCAAAATTCACTCCTCATCACTCCAATCAATTCCTTCCATTGGGAAACTGAACACTAAATATACTCAACTCCGAGAAATCACAAATGTCCACTGGAAAGGGATGCCTGACGCGCCATTGGTGTGAGCAATTACCCGCCTGGTCTGACATGACTTGAGAAAGCCTTCGCCATTACATGATATTACATCTTATTATCAGGTCACTTGACCTTGTATCTGGATATTCGTATGACGCCCCCTGGTACCTCGACTGCATCATTTTCCCGTTGTTTGATTGCCCCTTACAACAAGTTGCACCTTGCGACGGGATGCCCCTTGCACCCGCAGATGAGAATATGATGATTCTCCTACCGTTTGACTACCCCTTGCAACAGGTCGCGACACGCGACGGGATGTCACTTGCACCCGCGGATTAGGATACGCCGATTTCCCCTGTTGACTACTAGTTGCAGCAGGTCGCAATACGCGACGGGATGCCCCTTGCATCCACGACATGGAATGTCTTTACTTCTTCGACGCATCCCCAATCCACATTTGTGATTTCTCAAAACGAAACAAGAAGCACCCTCAGAAGAGGGGTATCTACTTCTTTGACGCATCCTTACTTCGCAAGAACGTGCTGAAGAGGGGCATTTGTAGACACTCCAATTTTGCCCTCTCAGAGTATATAAACCTGTTCGGTCAACTTTTGGCCTTGCCCTAATACATGGACCATATACTGAAGTAATAGTATATGGCTGAACACAGGTTGAAATAATAGTTTTGTGGCTCAGAGCCCACAACCCTAATATGGGGACCATATATTGAAACAATAGTATATGGCTGAGCACGAGCTGAAATAATAGTTCTGTGGCTCAAACCCCACAACCCTAATACAGGGACTATATGCTAAAATAATAGTATATAGTTGAAGCGTAGGCTGAAACAATAGCCTTGTGGTTCAGACAGGATTTAGCCCGGGGGGAATCTTGAATTTCGCGCCCTATATAGAGCGTGCAATTTGATTGAGCGCCACACAGTTGGTGCACAATTGGTTTAACTTAGACCAGGTCTATTTTCCTACGGACTGCCTTAGGATCTAACTCTGTGCCTAGGAAAGGGCGCGCAATCGATTACGCATCACACCACCTGCGTGTAACTGGTCCATTTTGGACCTAGACTCTAGTTCCCTTGACCGCTTGAATTCCTCGATTAAGCACAGCTAAGCTGTTGCTTAATTGAATTGTATGCCCCTAGAAGGGAATGCAATGAGTTTTCATTTGATTAAAACTCGGACACCCGGTTGAACCAGTCATCCGGTCACTCACTAAGTCGGTCACTGACTCAAAGTGATTATGCACCTTGGATAGGGCGCATAATCCGATTAAGCGCACTAGATAGGGCGCGTAATCGGATTTGAACGGCTAATTGCGCACCTCCCATAGGGCGCGCAATTACTCGAATATCTATAAATAGATTCCCCTACCCCACACTTCAAAATATCAAGCAATCGAGTTTTCGAGCTCCTTTCTTCCGAGCTTAGGAATTTCGAGATTCTCCGCAGCGCCTAGGTAACTTCTTAATTCTAGTTTTTAATTTCCTTTTCTAGTTCTAGGTTCTAGTTCTTAAGTTTAATTTTTAGTTCTTAATTTCGTAGATCTTAGATTTTTATTTCTAGTCTTAGATTTTAGGTTTTAATTCTAGTTTCTAATTCTAGTTCTTAATCTTTGGTCCTTAGCTTCTAGACCTAGGTCTTAGCTTTCAATCCTTAAATTTCTGTTCTAGATTTTAGTTTTAATTTTAATTTTACTTCCTTTCCTAGTTTCTATTTTTTCTCTTCTAGTTTATAATCTCTCAATTTTTTTAGATCTTCAATTTTTAACTCATACCTTTTAAATTCAAATCCGTAATTTCCTCATCTCTAGTTCTAGATCTTAATTTCTAAGCAGTTCATAGTTTTTTTAATTAGTCTAGATCATAGTGTTTATTTTTAATTCTAGTTTTAATCCCTTTTAGTTTACAATTCTTCAGTTCTAATCTTAACCTTAAAAATCCTTTAAGTTTTGAAACCTTAACTTTCGAATACAAAAATCAAAATTTCAATCTATATCATTTTTAATGACCCTTAGCCAACTGATTTGCCCAAGGGAGCTTACGGAGGGTACCCGGGAACGAGGCCGATCCTCCTTAGCGTAGTGGGCCAAACCCCCTTTTTTTTAGATTCTTAGTAGAAATAGGAAACTTAAAATAATTAGATTTCTAGTAGAAATAGGAAACTTAAAATAATTAGATTCCTAGTAGAAGTAGGAAACTCAAAATAATTAGATTTCTAGTACAAATAGGAAACTTAAAATAATTAGATTTCCATTAGAAATAGAATATCTAAATAGAATAACTAAATTAATTAGACTTCTAATAGAATCAGGACATTTAAGTTAATTAGACTTTTCGTAAAAATAGGATAGTTAAAGTAATTAAAGTTCTAATAGAATTAGAATACTTAAATTAATTAAAGTTCTAATAGGATTATGATACTTAAATTAATTAAAGTTCTAATAGAAGTAGGATACTTAAATTAATTTATGATAGAATTAGGATACATGAGTTAATCAGGATACTTAGATTAATTAGACTCTTAATAGAATTAGGAGACTAATATCAATTAGACTTCTAATAAGATTAGGACTCTTAAGATAGTCAGACTCCTAGTAAAACTAGGAGACTAGTTCAATTAAACTTTTAGAATAATTAGACTCTCTGTAGGACTAGGAAAAATAAAGCAATCAGACTTAGAGCAAGATTAGGAAAATAAACTAAACACCTAGGTGACCTAGTGCTACTGGCATCGGCAAACCGATGATTCAGTAAAGAAGTCGAACCCACACCCTGAAAGGCGTGAATAGTGACGTGTTGCAGCGTCGATAAACATCTGTAACTGGCGATCGCAACGAACCAGGTATTTTCTCCTTAGAATTTACCTTTTATTTCTATATTTTTAACTTACCATCAATCGCCTTCCGTCAGAGTCCACATAGACCAAATTGGGCCACTCTTTCCGGGGACCGAGAGGAACCTAGAAAAAGTGCGTACCAACAGGTATGACATGCTTGGGATACAAACATCCTTTCATTATGAGATTTATCTTTTTATTCTTTGATGCACCATGTTTCTTATATCATGTGGGATCTTTTAATTTGTGTTGTAATTCTATCTCGCATGTGAGCGGAAAAGTAAACGATTCATCAGAGCGAATTTGTTGTGAGTGCATACCTAAGGTGAGGATTGAGTCAAAACTCGGGATCTGACAATTTCTTGTTTGGAATGATCCGGCGATAGAATGATTTAAGCATTGACACATGCACACATTACACTCTAGGCATGGATTAAAGATTGGTGTGAGGATTGGAGCATGTGGTTAATTAGCATCGGTATTTGAGAATGAAAAGCTGCATGTTGAAATGATTATAGGTTATGATTTTAAAAGTATATATCTTATGAAAACTAATTATTTGAAAATTCTTTTACCGATTGTTTTGAAAGCTGCTTTGGAAGTTTATGGGTATCTTCACTGAAAACCCTCAGGAGGCATGACTCCTCCAATAGGGATCACCTAGGGGTTTAAAGGCTTGTTGCATATGCTAAATGTAATTGTGCTCCCTATGAAAGTGGCTCTTAATTTTATAGATAAGTTTGTACAATTGTAGACTGGTTTGCTTTTGGGTATGATTTTAATGATTGCCTTTGCTCGAGGACTAGCAAAGTTGAGGTTTAGGGGTGTGTTTAGCTTCAAATATGGTATAATTTATGCCCGAATCTCATCCTTGTCAGCTTTCACTTGACTACTAATGTGTGCTTTTAGTTCATGTTGTATTGCAACAGGTGTAAAAGTGGGATAAATGATAAATGACTTAAAAGAGAAAAGTTAAGAGGAAACCCAAAGCAATGGCAAGAATCTAAGAAGGGATGAAGAAATGAATTGAAAGGTCATTCAGATCGGTCAGAATTGAATATTCGACTGGTCAGGATAGCGCAACAGAGAGTATTCCAAGAGAAAGACCGAGGAAAAGAAGAAAGTCCAAATGGACCAGTCGAAATGTTAGTTTCGATCGGTCAGAACTCTCAGCAGCTTCAGAAACCTCAAGATAGACTGGTCAGAACTTGTCGACCGGTCGAGAACTGAGTAAGCAGAACACTTAAAATGAACACATATTTTTGACTAGTTAGAGATTCAATCTATTCTGAAGCTATGCGAACCATCTTTAACTTGAAGACCAAATCTGAAGCCTAACCGGTCGAGAATGCATTTTCGACCGGTCACAATAGTATTCTTAAATGCAAAACTAGGTACAACTATGGATAGCTTCCGACGTTCGAGATCTTCTCCAGATTTCTCTTCTAAAAGCTGGATAACTCAAAGCAGTACAAATTTCTTGTCAAATTCTTCATCCTTGGAGGATTTTTAGGGATCCCCTAAGGTTTCTTTCCTTGTGTAATTATGTTAGGGCCTTATACTCTATAAATAAGGACCCTAAGTTAGGAATAAAATACCTTTTAGCCCTAGGGCTTCTTGCTCTTAGGTTTAGGTTTGATCACAGTTCTGAAATGGATTGGGATTTATTGTAATCATCAACCAAAGATTGATTCAATGATGATGAAGATCTTTCAGCGATGTAAGGCTTAAAGTTTCAGGCTGAGATCTCTTATAAATTTCAGATGAGCATTCAGTAAACTATTTTTTCTTTCTTTATTTTGAATTTCGTTTATGGTAAGATTTCATGTTTGAGGTTTCGATTAGATCGAGAATGGGATGGTAATGTTGTAATCTTATTTAGACTAATCTCAGTGGCCTTGTAGGGATTGGGGTTAGCCTAGATAAGATATTCACCGACGGACTAGGCCTTGCAGGGTAGTTTTTGTTGGTTCGTGTAATGATGCCTTGACGATTAGATTTCTCTAATTCATATACGAAGCGACTGAGCTTGTAGCTTGGAGCAGAGGTACCAGATTCAAAATAGGGACGAAATAGGAGATTATTAGATTCAAGTTTGAGATCTAAGAGAGATCTCAGTCTGTCTTCCCTTATCTTTATCTAGATCTGTTAGGATTTCTTTATTTTTAAAATTAATTTAGGAAACTTAATATATATAATTTAATTATATAAAACAAAGATCAGATTAGATATCGACACCCTTGTACTTGCCCTAGTATATTCGAACTTGTGCACTTGCAAGGTTTTGAAATAAAACGATCAGTGGTCCACAAGTCAAACCCCAATAATGAAATTTGTCATTTTTCATGAAAATTAAGGTTTTAAGTCATGCATACATAGTCTGTACGCATGCCTTAGGAACAGTATTTTTCTAAAAAAGGTGAGAAGTCCATAGCCCGATTGGGGCTCAATTTTGAAGTGAAGCCAAAATTGGCTTTGCGTACATAGTATGTACGCATAGCCAATTTCTGCTAGAAATTGCCAATGCGTACATTGTATGTATGCATAGCCCAAACTTTGGCAAAAAAAGGAAGGCATGCAAGGGGGCCTGGGTTAGGTCTAGTATGGGTCTGGTGGATTTGGTTCGGGTTCCAATGGGTCTGGTTGGGGTTTCTAAGATTTCGAGAAAGGTTCTAAGGGTTCAGGTTGATTCCTACAAACTCGGGAAGTGCTTTCAGAAGCTCGGAAGTACGCCGTTCATGAAGTGTGGGTTAATTGAGCCTTGGGCCAAATTTGGGTGTCTACAGATGCCCCTCTTTGGTATCCAATAACTAATGATCGTATGCCAAAGAAAAAAAAAGAGTCATTCGAAGAGGCCCAAGACAAACCCTCTTGGGTCCACCGTAGTCAAAGCAAACTTCAAACATCAATGGTGAAAACATGGAATGACGGAAGCCCATAACATTGGAAAATACTGCCACTCGAAATTATCGGTCCCCAAACACTGAGCGACATTACTGGGCATAACCATGCGATGAAATGATTGATGATGCATGATGTTTGAGTTTTGTATTGAACTAAACAGCACCGCGAGCGGGAGGGTGCTTGACCCATGCCTAAAGATTGGCGTAAAGCGATGATGCGAAGATCCAATGGTTTGTGCCTAATCTCATGAGGTATTGATTGCCCCACCTTGATTGGTCACGAACGCCCCTACGCAAGGTAGGGTTCGAAGTCCTTGGGCATACCCATCGATCCCGAAGCAAATTTAGCACAACTACTCGAGCGGAGTGAATGTTGATGTCACAACATTTTTTGGGAGTATGTGTCACTTGACAATCAATATTTTTATGTTTCTCCTTTATATATATATATATATATATATTTCGTTCGTGATTTGATTTTCTCATATACATATTTTTATTTATTTTATGTACTTTTTCTTCTCTTTCTTTTTCTATTTTTTCTATTTTTTTTAAAATATTATTTTTATACTATGCGTGCATACTATGCACACATAGCCATTTCTGGCGAAAATTAAGCTATGCGTACACAGTATGTACACATAGCCAGATTTTTAATTAAATTGCACGACCGCTGGCAGAGACATGAAAAACCCATAATTTCAAAACTTTTCTTTCTTCTTTCTCTCAAAACCGAACTAGGAGCTCCTCGATCCTCTCCTCCTACCTGATCGACATTTCGACATCGTGCCGATGCCGACCTTGTTGATCAAACACTCATTTTCTATCAGATTTCTAGGGTTTTTCTTTTTCCAAACAAGGTAATCTCTTGAAACCCTTTTTTCTTGAATTTCTTTGATTTTACATCAATGTGGCTAGAAATTTTTGCATTTAGATGATAAGAATTGTTTTTCCTTGTAAATGTATTTATTTGTGATCCTTTTTATTGATTTATGTGTATTTGCATGGATTTTGATGAACACTTGAGTGTTATGTCCTTTTTCCTAATTTTTTCCTGGATTTTTATTTATTGATGCGTTAGGTCTTTTGCACTTGGTTGACAAAGATGATTTTTCTTGCAAATGATTATCCTTGACCCGTTTGTATGGTGATTTTGGAAAAAAGTGGTTGATTTGCGCCTCTTTTTTTATTTTTGATTGATTTGATCTTTTTTATAATGCCCTAGGGTTTTTCGCATAAAATGACGCTCTTTTGGAAATGCAACTTCTTTCGATCCATGCGCTCGCCTTGAGGGATTTTTGGCCGGAAAAATTGGGAGAAGCTTTTTGGTTTGGGAGAAAAGGGTGGCCCTTCCCAGCCCAAAATTTTGAAATTTTGAATGACAAAAAAGTGGGATCTTTTCCGAAATTGTTATTTGGCACTCCTTTTGCTCGAATTTGTCATGAACAACATGCTCATGCGAATTTTTTGTAAAATGTGGGGCAATGGGTGCCATTTGACACTCTCATTTTTTCTTCATGGTTGGGACACACATGTATGCACATTTTTATGGGAATTTTTTGTTGGTTGGAAAGACATGTCTATTCATTTATTCGACAAATGTAAGGAAAAAAGAAAAAAGGAGAGATTTTTTTTTTTCATTTATTTTGGAAAGGATTAGGGCATACCTACCTTCTTTTTTTTCACCTCAGATTTTTAACAAAATGCCTTATCCATTTGTCTTCTTTTTAACCATTGCCATTTTGCTGCCTCTTTTTTCAGGATGCCGTGTGGGCAACGAGGCAAAGGCGACCAGGGTGGTAGGGTTGTTCTTGCTGAGGTTACTGGTAGCAGGGGTGAGCACCTGGTGCGGGTCCATCGCTTTATTGAAAAGTGTACATCAGAGAGAAGAAACGTTATTGGCTTGAGATGCAAGGTGACGCGGCTCGCAGCAGCCTACTCCACCTTGAGTATACTCGCATATCCAACTTCAGACTTGCCAGTGAGGTACATATCTTTCAATTTTTTCCTTCCTTTGTGTATTGTCACTTGAAGTTTTGAAAATTGCTTTTCTGCCAATGCAGCTCCTATCCATGCTGGCCTTCCGAGGGGGCTGGTTTGACCTTCAAAGCCTCTACTCGCGTCTCCCCTTTGTAGTGAGGTTCCTTCTATCGTAAGCCGGCTTTGGGGATTTTCTCTCCTGTACTGCCATGAAGGGGGATAACTCTTATGTGATGGCCCTCGTTAAGAGGTTTCGTCCCTAGACAATGACCTTCCACATGTATGTTGCCAAGATGACCATCACCCCGATTGATTGGTCTATGATTACGGGGATCGCGATGGGGGGGGGAGGCCGGTGGCCTTCCCTCACCTTAAAGATCGAGAGGAGGTGATTCGGCTAATTAGGGCTTATCCTCTCTCTAACAGTATGACTGACCCAGAGTCTCTTTGACGCTGAAGAGTTGGTCCCAGAGGATCATCCTGACATGGACATTTGTATTGATCTTGAGCGTGCCCTGATGCTTGCTCGCATATCTCTCCTCTTTATGTTTGGTAAGACAATTCTAGCTAATGCCAATGGTGGGCGTATCCAACTGTCCCTCCTCGACTTGATGGATGAGTGGGTAGATGTGCATCATTTTAACTGGGGCGGTGCTGGGTATGCCATGCTGATGGATAGCCTAGTCAAAGCTTTAGTTGGGAGCCTTTTTCCCTCTACGATTTCTGACCTGTGATCGAGGTGACCTACCTTTTTTGCCTTTGTTTTACTTACTTTCCCATATGCGCATATGTGTTGCTCATTTGACCCCCTTCTCTATTTTTTCCTTTCAAGTGTGGGGGTACCTGCACTTCCAGCCTGGTGCTCCTCTTCTCCTCTCTGAGGAGCATACATACTCTCTGATGAGCTGCGGTATGCGGATCGTCGCAAGGATCCCGAGAAGAGTCACCTGGAGCTGGGTTTGAGATCCTAGTTTAACTTAACGATCCCAAAGCAGGTTCGCAACACTTTCTTTTTTATTTTCCTTGTCTCATTGAGTTTCTAGCGATGTTCCCCAATTAAGGAAGTTCTTCTTTCTTTGGATAGGTGGTGTATGATCCTTATCTTGCCTCCCTTTCTTTGACCAGGCCGCCATTGGGTGATCACGGCTATTCATCAATCAACATGTCATTTTCTTTTATGGCTCATCGATTTGAGTCTACTATTTAGGGGAGAGGGTGGTGCACCAGTACCGTGACTATTTTGTTGTGCCTCTGGACCCTCCTAAGGATGTGATGGCACCGAGAGGTACGGTTGAGGAGCTCATAGTGTAGCTCGACCATTGGGGATCTGAATCGAGGGTCTCTCTTAGCTTGGTAGGGGATATCAGGAGTGGCACGAGTCCCTCCGCCCCAGATTCATACTCGGGGCCAACTATTTGGCCTTCAGGGGTCCTCTTAGTCAGGTAGCTTTGGACTACCCCCTTGCTTGTTCATTTCTTTTAGTATGTCCATACTCTATTGATTGGGCTTTTTCTTTTCAGTTTGGCACAGGTGCAGGATCTTCAGGGACATCGGATGCCGGACCTTCAGGGAGCTCGGGTGTCGGACCTCCAAAGACCTCCATTCATATGTAGTTTGATGATGGGCTCCTTTCAGATTTGTGTGCGGTGGTGGCGGAGCGTGCTCGTCTCTCTGCTGAGGTAGTTAGGGCACCCCCTCTCGAGCCTATCCCAGGGGTGAGTTGTTTCTTTTTAGAGATGTATCAGTCTTCTTTAATATCTTTTTTTTTCTTTTCTCATCCTCTACTTTCCTTCTTTGGTAGGATTATGCATTGGCGATTCAGCAAACGGAGTACTATCATCATATTGCTGCCCTTCGGGAAGTAGAGATGGTAAGTATGACATTGGCTGAATTCCCACATTTGGTGGCCCATATCCCTCTCATCTGACTTTTTTAGTGTAACATTTTTAGGAAGCTCAAGAGAAGGAGTCACATTCATTACACAATCGGAGGACCCTACGCCAGCGAAAGAGAAAGGATGCTTGATTGAGGGCTTGATAGGATACTGCTTTCCCCCTTTCCTTTCTTTGTTGAACTTTGAAATTTTATGAGAATTTTCAGAGAAATTGTAATAACATTTTGGTGCTGGAAATATTGAATGGGTGCCTTTAGTTCCTCTTTGTCTCTGTGGTACTTTTCTTTGGGTGGCATGCTTGCTTTTGAGTTTTTCTGCAGGCGCCAAAAACTTGTTGGTATTCGATATACTAGTGTATGCTATTCTTATTGTGTGGTGAGAACAAATTAAAAATCAAAGATAAAATAAAATAAAAGATGGAAATAACACAATTGAAGTAATCCCAAGCCTGCAAGATACAAGGCTATTGTAGCAAGTTTTGATAAGAGTTTGTCCCACAGAGAAATTGATCTAGAACCCAAAATGGGCTATAATAGTAGGCCTCCAGATCTGGCAACAGATTTGACAATCCTAAAGAAAGGGAGTTGGGTGTCACGTCTACACTAAATTACCTACTGAAAAATAGAAAGAAATAAAGTGCAGTCCTATCCTAAGAAAGGGTTATAAATAAGGGGGTGATGGTGTGCTAAAATAAATATAAAAGGGTGAGAAGTAAGCAGTTTAGGTTAAAGTTCATTCAGTTATGTAACTCAGATTTAGGGCTCTCTCTGCAGTAAATCCTTGCTGAAGTGCTATCAATAACCTCAGCAAGGTAGAGGCATCCAACTTAACCCATGCCATTTGGGGTGCTCTTAAAGCTATAGTCTGTCTACTCAAATGGCCACAGTCTATCTAATAGAGTCTGTCAAATCTCATTGATCAAGACAAAAAAGCTAATCTAATCTAAAGGAGTAAGTTGATCAACCGTCATCCAATGAATCAAATCAGGCCATGAATACCATTGCAGACACTATGTCTGCCAATACTCCGAGCTCCCCAGATCTGCGTATAGACCTGGCCACATTCATAGGTGTATTAAACCTAGGAAGATCAGAAGGCAATTAAGAGATCTAAAGGTTAAGTGAATGGGCAATTCTCAAATACACAAATCCGATCGAGACTCTAATGGAACTAAAAGATCTATAGATTTAATTGGACTTTAAATCAATAATTTATTGCTTAAAAATAGCTAGCAATCAAATGTCCTCCCAGCTGCAATCACTATAGAGAAGCCATATCTAACATCTGATGGCGGTCAAATGAAATAGAGGGGAGCCTATTCATGCACAATCTCTCACTAGGCCACAAGTCCAAGTGCAGAGAAGGAGAATCCATCTCAGATCTGTGACCAAGTTTTCCCTAGGGCTATAGTTTGTCCACTCTAATGGTCACAGGCTATCCACAGAGGCTCCCTTACCCATAAATACTAAGACAGAACATGAAAACTGCTGTCTGTCACCATGGTCCCAAGGCATCACACTCAAGCTTCCATGGGCCTTTTAATAAGCTCAAATCCTAAATGTATGCTATAGCTTAAACAGAACTACAGACAAATAGGAAAATAAGAGATTGAGTAAGCATTCAAACAAAAATTCCATTGATCTGGTGTTATTAATAATGAAATCCCTCAAGGTAGCAGCCTTGTGCATAATAGCTCAACACCAAATCCCAATGTTTAACTAACCTATTACAAAACCTAAATAAAACTACACATAAATGCTTACCAAAGGTTTAGCCAGCAAGTGCTAAGCTAAGAGAGAAGAAAAAATGGAAAAAGAGGTGATCAAACCCTAAACCTAACCCTAGCCTGCTTGAGCTCTCAACTGACAAAGGTTGAAGGAGAAAATGAATGATGATTTTCTAAGTTACAAGCGCAGCTTATATACTTAGTCCCAATGCTGTGGCTGAGAGGAGAGTAAACCATAATTTTTCAAGCAGATGTGGCATTGTTACAACCCTTAGATGTCTTGGGATGCATGCATCAAAATTTGTGCCTCAAGGTGTGTGCCCTAGACCTGGGGAAATCCCTAAAAGGTCCTTAGATTAAGATTGAGCAGTGGAGAGCCCGAGCTTTGCGAGGCTGGATTCTACATTTCACTTCTGTCGTGCAGCTGTAGAGTGTTCGCGGGGTAGAGTTTGGCGAGGAATATTATTGTCTCACGCAGTAGTGCTTTGGGTAATCGCGCAGCTGCTTCAGCTTTGAATGCACTCGTGCAGAAGGATTTTCAGTGCTTTGATTGCTCACACAGAAGAGCTTCAGAAACTTCATTCGCGAGGTACTCACACAGATGCTTCTGCATCTCGCTTGGTTCAGAGTTGAGCTTCTAGGCGCGCGAGAGCTTCGTGAGAGAACTTCTGGCTTCTCTGTCTTCCAAAACCACATGAGAAATTCATGAGGTCTTTGCTATTATTCATGCCATTTGGTCTCGCGGGGTAGTGCACGCGGCTGCATTAAAGCTTGATCCTGACAAGAGCTTCGCGAGCAATATTTCTGAAGGCTTAGTGCACGAGAGCTCCGCGAGTATCTTCACTTGATAATTTCTGCTGAAGTGTACGACTGCTACTTTACGATAAACTCTTCATTGAGCTGTGAAAATTCTTCGTGAGCTCTATTATGTTGCATGTCTTAGCTGCGCGAGGGAGTTCTGCCAGTGACTTTCAACAGCGTGAGGCTGCACCTTAGCTGCGCGAGATAGGTCTTTGGCTCCTCTGCTACTATGCACATGCTTCTGTTGCAGCTTCCTCCACTCTCACCTATGCTTCTTTCACCTGTTGGACTTCCTTGGTCCATTATGACATGCCAAATAGTCACCATGGTGTGTACCACTATGGTGTTCCATCACTTTCTGGTTCAGCTGTCATCTTTTACTTGCTTTCTCTATCTTCTTGGCACCAAAAGTACAGACTTTGTGTTAAGCTGCATAATTTATTCCTAACTATAAAACAAGCTAACAAGGAGTTATTAGTCAGCTTCAAGGACAAAGGCTAGGTTAAGAGGTGAAAAGTAGTACTTTTCAGTGATTAACACACTCCCAAACCTAATCTTTGCTAGTCCCTGAGCAAAGTAAAATTTAAATAGCTACTCTAAGAATATAAATACCACTTTTGTAGGGAGCACGGATGCATTTAGCTTATGCATCAAGCCTTTTAAACCCCTAGGTGATCCCTAGTGGAGGAGTGAAGTCTCCTGAGGGTTTTCAGTGAAGGTACCCATAAACTTCTCAATGAAACAGTTAACAAAAGTGCAAAGAGTGGTTAATCAGTTTGAAATAAATACAGTTCATTTCACCCTTGCTTTGTCAAAATTACAGGAGTCCCAAAGTGGTATATGCAAACAATTTAACACCTTAGTCATGCATGCATGCTCATTACATTCAGTTAGTTGACATCAAGAAGAACAAGATGTGTAAAGCAGTACTAAGCTTACCAATACATCAAAATGTAGGTTCAAACAATGCCTCAATGATTTCAATCTCAGACCCAATGCTCACTAGGGCTGTCTCTCATACTGAATTTAAGGGTGTATCATTTCACACAAGCTAAAGAATAGTTACATACCCCAAATGGGTTTGGAAGCATGAGCATAGGCAGGTCTTCTAATTTCTGACATCATAAAGTACTTCTCACCATAGATTAGACATTCCCTCATCTTCACATGATAGTTCATTTGACTTTAGATCAACAAGGGCTTTTCATGGGTTGTAATGTGGCTTATTGGCGAGGGTTATAAAGAATAAAAAAGGGGGATAAAAAGGGATTCAAAATTAAGAAATCAACATAGGTAGGAGATGGATCATGACTTCACCTTCTTTATTTCAGCACAACTTCATCTTCTTTTTGAAATATTAGAGCTAAAGTGGCCAACTTCTTCTTTTCTTCTCAACATTTCTAAAGAAGTTCTTCTTTTGACTTCTCATTCTTCTCTTTTTATTTTTATTTTTCTCTTATTTATTTATTTATGTTTTTTATATATATTTTCTTTTAATGATGGTTGCCTTGCATCTACAACTGCTACACTATTATTTTCAAATCTCTACCTCTTTTCTCCTCCTTTCACCAAATATTAAACTTTGCTCACTTATCTTTAATATCCTCTCCTTTACCTTTTGAATTCTCAAAGTGAGGGTAGGGCTGAATCAAGTTAAGAGGTTTAGGTTCAAGTACTTTGGTGTTTGTTGAAGAAAAATGGGCTTTAAGGCTCAAAAAGTGTATGCACAAGAGTAGTTTCACAGGTTTGATCTTTTAGGCACAAACTGTCCAAATAAAGGCCTTGATCCTTTCATTAGTGTCATGATTACTGTCAAACAACTTCAAATTGGGGTGTCTAACTTTTAGTGAAAAGGGCTTGACTCAGTCAGTCCTTAGAACAGAAATTTTTTTTACCATACACACTCCTAAAAGAAAAATTTTATAGGCTCAAAGCTCACTGGGTATGGTCTTCAATTGCACTCGAAGGGGTATGCTTTCACCTATTTCTCTCTTTACTAGCTCGCTAACTATTGCTTATAAAAAAATTTCTGATGTTCACCCCATAGAAGTATTAATTTTCAAATGACTTTAGTATTAAGAAGGTCTGCACAGTATAAATTTCCTCACTTTCAATACTGCTTAGGTGAAGTTCATTATATTTATTCCTTACTTAGTTAAGACTGCTGTACTTAGGTTAACTAGATCATTGACAATCCTTGCCACACCCCCAAACCTATGAGGAGCAATGTCCTCACTGATTCAAAGATAAGAGGGCATGTGTAGCAGGGAGCAAAGAAAAAATGGACACTAAAATAAAGCAAATAAAAATAAGAAACATGGCACTCACAAACAACTAAAACAAACTAACAACTATGAAGCAGAAATATAAAGTAAACAAGACATAACAAAAAGAAATTGTATTTCTAAAACAAACATGTGTACAATGCAAAGGGAGGTGATGTACAAAAGTATATCCTAACTAAGTACATGTGCAAAACTAATCATTCGAATCCTCTGCTACAACAGGTGGATCTTGAATTCCTTTGCCCTTTGCTTGCCTCAAAGCAGCAACGGACTGTGACCTTTTGGATGTAGTGCTTCTTGAATTGGAGGTGCCTTTCTTTTTGAGAGTGGGCTTTGGTTTTGAGGTAGGTTCCTGGATTGTGATTCCAGGCCTGACTGTGCGAGGCTCCTTGGGTGGAGGGGCTGTTTGGGTTGGAATTGAGATGGTTGGTATTAAGTTTTCCACATCAGTTGCAGCATCAGATGTAGCTACAACAGGTGGGGGATCGGGTACGGAGATAATGGGCAACTGGATAGGGGTAGGTTCAATGTGTGTAACGGCAGGTGTGGTGGCATGGATAGGTGGAGGTATAGGTGTCTGATGGGATGGTTGTTGTGATGCCGGGGTTAAAAGCGACAAGGTGGCTTGGATGGATTTTAAGCTACTTTGGATTGAGGTTTGGTCTGGGAGATTGGAGTGCATGACATGCAGGTTGGTATCAATGGATGCTTGTGTTTGGGAGTTGACCAACACTTGTGCTTGAAGGGAGAGTAATAGGTTAAAGATGTGGGGTAGGAAATCAGGTGTGGGGGGTGAAATTAGTTGAAAAGGGGAAGTGGGTGCATGAGTGAAAGTGGTGGCCTGTGGGGACTATGGAGGAGGGGTAAAATGTTGAGGGGGAGGTGAGTCCGAGAGAGGCGTAAACTCATACTTGATGTCCTCTATAATAGAGGACATCATGGTTGAGTTTCCTACATCTGAAAGAGGGATTTGGTTATGGGTAGGTGGATTTGGAATGGAATGGTCTAAGGGTTGAAGGAAGTCAGGGGGAAAAGGTGTGGAGGTTTCAGGTTCAAAGGCTTGGGCTGATGAGGGTGGTGGTAGGTCAATGGTTGGCTCTGGGATAGTGGAGGTTTCAGGAATTAGGATGGTTTGGGGGATATAGGGAGGTTGGGGTTGCTTCTGTGCCTTGTTTGATCTTCTTTTCTTTTTTTAGGTTGCTAGCACAGGTAAGGATGGTTGAGGAATTGGTATGGTTTCTTTAGATATGGAATGGATGGGTGAGCTTGGTGTGGCTGATGTGATGGGTGAGGGAATGGTTAAGGTAACAGCAAGTATGGAGGCTGTGGGAAAGGATAAAGTGAGTTGGGCTGAGGGTAAGGGGACTATGGAAGGTTGTGAGGCTTGGGTGGAGGGAGGAGTGACTGGTATGGAGGGTGAAGGGGTGGCTGGTACAAGTAAATGGGCTGCCTGAGAGAGGGTAGCAGAGGGTGGAGCCATAGATGCAGCAACAGCAGCAACCTCAGAGGTTGCTGATACATCAGCTTTCTTCTTCCTCTTCTCCATGAGAGTGCCACTGATCCCCCACTGTTTCTTTTCACAATTTTTAGGGTTCAGGATAATTGTTTCTTCATTCATTTGAAATCGATATCTTCCAAGCTTCAACAAGGCTGTAATAAGCCTACAGTAGGGAAGGGAATGGGGTTTCTTCTTGGTTTTCACCTTCTCCACAATGTCAGTCATCGCCTCAAAAATTAACTTGGCAGCATCCAAGTAATGGCCCTTGTGGAAGGAGAATAGTGCATCAGTAATAGGGAATCTCCTCTCCTGCTCATGTCCAGAGCAATAGACATTTTTCCTCAGTACCCCATCCATAAATCTAAGGTGGGGGTGCAGATCTCTCTTCCTTACTGATGCCCCTGATGCAGTGATTCCTCCAGTTAGCTCCTTGGCTATCTCTGAGATGGTGGCTGTCAAAGGAGGACCCAAGCCACATTCAGGGCTATACTTGGCTGGTATCCCAAGAATCCTAGTAATGGTAGCTTGATTGAACAACATCTCAAATTTGTCTATGAGCACCAGCAGTGTTGGGTTCCCATCATCCCCAGTTTTGACTATGATATTTTGGTAAAACAATTACACTAGTCTAGGGAAGACTAGTTGCATTGGGGGTCTCAGTAGGGGCATCAATGAGGGTTTGTTGAGGTATTCAATGGAGGCAACTATTTCAGATAGCTCCTCAAAGAAAGCCTTATCAAATATTGTCTCAGAATCTAGATTAATTGCTGCAATAAAATCAGATGGGAGCTTGAGGTATTCATTATCTTCTTCCTCTTCATCCTCAGGGATCTCAGTGGCTACTACCTTGCCTATTTTCTACTTCTTCTTTGATTTCTTAGGGCTCTTAGATGGAGGGTGCTCTCTGGCCCTCTTCTTTAGGGCAGACTTCCCTTTGGCACCCTGAGTAACATAGGTCACACCTTTGCCTTTCTTCCCGATTTTCTCAACTTGGGGCTCCTCAGTGGGTGCAGTTACCACAAGGGTCTCCACATTGGGGGCCTTTGCAATTCTTGCAGATTTTCGAGTAGGCACAAGGCTCCCAACAGGTGGTGGGGTTACCAAAGCAGACAAGGTGTTTGAGAATTTGGAACCCATGGCCATAACTATCAAATTTCTCCAAATTAGGGTTTCAAAATCCCAGCAAATGTAATGCACTTTTTCACAAATAAACCAGATCCCAAATTGCTCTCTTCTTACTCTAGATTAATGTCCAATTAAATCAACAGAGAGAGAGTGAGAAATCTTATCAAATGAAAGCTAGGGTTTCACTTCACACATTGCACCGATGTCCAAACCTCCCAAACCTAGCTCAAAGTGACTAGGAGGTGATGGGGAGCAAAATGTATGAGGAAATTAGCTGGAGTTTAGTGGAAAGGGTAGTATAGAAGAAAGGAGAAACGGGGAAACTCGAGAGTGCGCAGGGGAAGCTAGGGTAAAAAGATAGAATGAAGAAAATGGAGGGATTCGTACGGTTTATAGGGTTAAACCCATGCTTCGCACAACTGTCATTAAGTTCTCGCAGAATACATTCCTCGCGCAATACACAACCAACCTCGCGAGAGGTTCAGTCGCGAAGAAAAGCAAAGCCCAGGCTATGGAAAATATCCTTTTTCTCACGAAGCTCTTGCGCGGTACAAAATATTCATCAGAACTCCACGAGAAAGCTTCAGGTGGCTCGTGATCTTAAAATTTTGGCCATTTAGCCTTGCCAGAGGGCAACACTTGATCTTTTCTCTAAGTTGGTGCCCTAGCCTGTGCATGTACAATATCATGCACCAATTCAGTGTGCATTAACTCCACTCTATGACACGTACTCCATTTCATCATGACAGTTAAGTTACCCTTTTTCAACATTGCAACATCACACATTCAGAATTCTAAACATAATCATTCAAATCAAATTCATGAAATTTATTGTGAGAGTATCTTACCTATCACCAACAGACATGAGCATCAAGCTTCAGATGATAAATATGCACTTGCACTCAAAACAATAAACAAGCAAAACGCAATCAAACAAACAAGCAAAGCATCAATCTAAAGCAGTAAAAACTTCTAAGTGATCGCAAAACAACACACACAGTCAATACATATGGTACACACATATTTTTGGTACTTCACCACTCACCTTCTTTCCTTATTACTCTAGTGACCTCCCCAGTTGCCTTGGCTTGCTACACCATCATCCACATGGGAAGAGGATGCATCTCTAATCATGTACTATCCCTTTGGATTGGCCAAGGGCTAACTGGGCAGTCTACCTTCCTCTTTTTTGTTCAAAGCATTGCAAATTTGATCAAGCTGGTCTTCAATTTTCTTAATGCTTTGCCCATGAGAGTTCACAGTCTGGACTAGGCTCCCCAAATTCTACATGGATGCCATCATTTGCTCTTCAAAAGAAGAGGATCTGGGCTGTTGTGGGGGCAAGGCCAACTGGTTAGGCTGTGAAGCAGGCAACTAAAAATTTTGTCGAGATGGGTATCCTTGCTTAAGCTGGTGTTGAGGTCTGTATAGAGCTACCAACTGTTGCTGCTGGGGTTGAGGGTAATTATCTTATCTCCACCTCAAATTTTGGTGGTTTCTCCATGAGTACCCAGTAGTTTGCTCCCTAAATGCTTGGGCAGCATTGGCTTGCTCCATAATAAAATCAGGGAATTGGTTGGTTGATGGACAATCATGTAGTGAATGTGTAGGAGATTGGCATATCAGACATGCCTCCTCCACTTGTGCAACCATTATAGGTTGCATCACATTCATCAATTTATCGAACTTCAAGCTCAAATTGTCCACCTTCTTCTCCAACTCACTCTGCACCTTTACTTCATATATTACACCTCTAAGGGTGGACTCTTTTACCAACCTAACAAGGGTCTTGCTGTCATTGCGAGACAGTGACTCCTGTTGCATGGAATTTTTCCCTATAATGTTAAACAACTCCCAAGCCTCATCAGCTGCCTTGTGGAGGTAGCTACCACCACATGAGGCATCCACCATATCCCTACTCTTGGGATTAATTCCTTGGTAAAATACTTGAACTAATTGCCATATTAGAATTTGGTGGTGGGGGCATTATTTTAACATCTCCTGGAATCTCTCCCAAGCTTCATAAAAATTCTCAGTTGAGGACTGAGTAAATGATAAAATATTTGTCCTCATTTGGCTGGTCTTGTTCATGGGAAAGAATTTAGCCAGGAATTAGCTTTCGAGGTCACTCCATGTTTGTATGCTATTGGCTGGGAGTTTAGAGAGCCATGTGCTAGCTTTGTCCTTTAAAGAAAAAGGAAAAAGTCTCAGTATGGTGGCTTCAGGTCCCAAGCTAGCAATATTGAAGGTGGTGCAAAGTGCCAAAAATTTGTCAATGTGCGTATAAGGATCTTTCTTACTAAGCCCATGAAAAGATGGCAGCATATTGATGGTGGAGGACTTGATTTCATAGTTTCCTTCCACTGAAGGGAATTGTATGCAGAAGGGAGAGGTGTACTCTCCTGGTGCATTATATTCCTTCAAGGTTCTTTGCCTCTCAGCCATGTTAGCTTGCTCAATTTTAATAGTAGGGCCTTGTGTGGTGTTTCTTGGTCAGAGGATCCTTTCAACCTTAGGAATTGGAGGTTCCAACTCAGGGTTTAGGGACCTTCTTTCAAGCATACACCCACAAACTCAGCAAGTAAGGAAAATACTTACAACACTCAAAGAATTTCTAAACTAAAATAACAACTAACAAATTTACACTAAATTAATTACAAGGAATTCAACATTAAAGGACTAGGTTTCGGGGTAAAAGAAGTGCAAATAGAGCTAGCTAGACTCTAGCAGCAGTTCTAGCTTTTCCCTTCTGCTGTTGTCCAATTCTACAAAATTCCAAAAAGAATTAGTAGTACTTTCATTCTACTATGACACAGCTACAAAGAATTTTCTAAAATATAATATAATACAACTTAGGTCTCCTAAAAAGATCAATATCCTCGGTAGCGGCACCAAAAACTTGTTGGTATTCGATATACCAGTGTATGATGTTCTTATTATGTGGTGTGAACAAATTAAAAATAAAAAATAAAATAAAATAAAAGATGGAAACAACACAACTGAAGTAATCCCAAGCCTACAAGATACAGGGCTATTATAGCAAGTTTTGATAAGTAAGAGTTTGTCGCACAGAAAAATTAATCTAGAACCCAAAATGGGCCATAATAGTAGGCCTTTAGATCTGGCTACAGATCTGACAATCCTAAAGGGAGTTGGGTGTCACGTCTACACTAAATTACCTACTGAAAAATATAAAGAAATAAAGTGCAGTCCTATCCTAAGAAAGGGTTATAAATAAGGGGGTGATGGGTGTTAAAATAAATATAAACGGGTGAGAAGGAAGCAGTTTAGATTAAAGTTCATTCAGTTATGTAACTTAGATTTAGGGCTCTCTCTGCAGCAAATCCTTGCTAAAGTGCTTTCAATAATCTCAGCAAGGTAGAGGCATCTAACTTAACTCATGCCATTTGGGGTGCTCTTAAGGCTATAGTCTGCTCACTCAAATGGCCACAGTTTATCCAATAGAGTCTGTCAAATCCCATTGATCAACCTAGAAAAGCTAACCTAATCCAAAGGAGTAAGCTGATCAACCCTCATCCAATGAATCAAATCAGGCCATGAATACTATTGCAGACACTATGTCTATTAGTGCTCCGAGCTCCCCAAATCTGCGCATAGACCTGACCGACATTTATAGGGGTATTAAACCTAGGAAGATCATATGGCAATCAAGAGATCTAAAGGTTAAGCGAATGGGTAATTCCAAAATACACAAATCCGATCGAGAATCTAATGGAACCAAAATATCTATAGATTTAATTAGACTTTAAATCAACAATTTATTGCTTAAAAACAGCTAGTAATCAAATATACTCCGAGCTGCAATCACTACAGAGAAGCCATATTTAACATCTGATGGCGGTCAAATGAAACAGAGGGGAGCCTGTTCCTGCACAAGCTCTCACTAGGCCACAAGTCCAAGTGCAGAGACGGAGAATCCATTTCAGATATGTGACCAAGTTTGTGCTAGGGCTATAGTTTGTCCACTCTAATGGTCACATGCTATCCATAGAGGCTCCCTTACCCACAAAGACTGAGACAGAATATGAAAACTGCTGCCTACCACCATGGTCCCAAGGCATCACGCTCAAGCTTCCATGGGCCTTTTAATAAGCTCAAATCCTAAATGTATGCTATAGCTTGAATAGAACTACAGACAAATAGGAAAATAAGAGATTGAGTAAGCATTCAAAAAAAAATTCCATTGATCTGGTGTTATTAACAATGAAATCCCTCAAGCCAATAGCCTTGTGCACAACAACTCAATACCAAATCCCAATGTTTAACTAACCTATTACAAAACCTAAATAAAACTTTACATAAATGCTTATGAAAGGTTTAGCCAACAAGTGCTGAGCTAAGAGAGAAGAAAAACTGGAAAAAGAGGTGATCAAACCCTAACCCTAACCCTAGCCTGCTTGAGCTCTCAGTCAACAGAGGTTGAAGGAGAAAGTGAATGATGATTTTCTAAGTTACAAGCATAGCTTATATACTTAGTACTAATGCTGTGGCTGAGAGGAGAGTAAACCCTAATTTTTCAAGCAGATGTGGCACTGTTACAACCCTTGGATGTCTTGGTATGCGTGCATCAGAATCCATGACTCGGGGTGTCTGCCCTAGACCTGGGGAAATCCCCAAAAGGTCCTTAGGTTAAGATTAAGAAGTGGAGAGCCCGAGCTTCGCGAGGCTAGAATCTGCATTTCACTTCTGTCGTGTAGTTGCAGAGTGTTTGCGGGGTAGAGTTTAGCGAGGAATATTGTTGTCTCACGCAGTAGAGCTTTGGGCAATCGCGCAGCTACTTCAGCTTTGAATGCACTCGCACAGAAGGATTTTCAGTGCTTTGATTGCTTGCACAGAAGAGCTTCAGAAACTTCACTCACGAGGTACTCGCGCAGATGCTTCTGCATCTCACTTGGTTCAGAGTTGAGCTTCTAGGCACGTGAGAGCTGCACGAGAGAACTTCTAGGCGTCTCTGTCTTCCAGAACCACGCGAGAACTTCATGAGGTCTTTGTTGTTGTTCATGCCATTTTATCTCGCGGGGTAGTACGCGCGACTGCATTAAAGCTTGATCCTCGCGAGAGCTTTGCGAGTTGTATTTCTGAAGGCTTAGTGCGTGAGAGCTCTGCGAGTATATTCACTTGATAATTTATGCTGAAGTGTGCGACTGCTACTTTATGATAAACTCTTCATTGAGCTATGTGACTTCTTCGTGAGCTCTATTATATTGCATGTCATAGCTGCACGAGGGAGCTCTGCCAGTGACTTTCAACAGCGTGAGGCTGCACCTCAGCTGGGTGAGATAGGTCCTTGGCTCCTCTGCTGCTATGCACATGCTTCTGTTGCAGCTTCCTCCACTCTCACCCATGCTTCTTTCATCTGTTGGACTTCCTTAGTCCATTATGACATGCCAAATAGTCACCATGGTGTGTACCACCATGGTGTTCCATCACTTTCTGGTTCAACTATCATCTTTTGCTTGCTTTCTCTCTCTTCTTGGCACCAAAAGCACAGACTTTGTGTTAAGTTGCACAATTTATTCCTAACTACAAAATAAGCTAAAAAGGAGTTATTATTCAGCTTCAAGGTCTAGCAAAGGCTAGGTTAACAGGTGAAAAGTGGTACTTTTCAGTGATTAATACACCCCCAAACCTAATCTTTGCTAGTCCCTGAGCAAAGCAAAATTTAAATAGCTACTCTAAGAATGTAAATGCCACTTTCGTAGGGAGCACAGATGCATTTAGGTGATTAACAGGTGCTATTTGCAAATAGAATGGGGAGATGACTCTCGGCTATTTAATGGCCCCAACAATCAAAGCCATGCCTTCTTTAGTTGTCATGGGAATGGTACCAGTAAAGAAAGGTAGATAGGCTAGGTGGTGAAACTTGGGTGCCCCGACTTGTGGTCCGGGATGCCATTTTTATGGCCAAAAATGACATTTTTGCGGGTGGGCCATGCCTCCCTAAAACAATTTTAACACAAGTTGTCAAAAAAACTCTTTTTTATTTTCCCTTTATTATTATTTTCTGAATTGTTTTGTTCATAAGTGCATACTATGCATGCATGTACAAAATTTTGGAATTTTTGGCCATGCGCACGGCTTAAATGTACATCAGTGGAATATAAAGCTCGAGAAATGGACTTTTTCACTCTATTTTCACTTGGGTTTTATTTTTTTATCCGGTTTTCTCTCCTTTATTTTTTTTACGAGGGTGGGTCCATCGTTCTACATTGATTTGTGATCCATTGGGCCAGCTTTGTATGACTATAGACCCACCTCACTTTTCAGGGGAAAATGGGGTTTTTTACACTTCCCTCTTTGGCTATCTAATCATCTTAAAATGTGATCTTGCAAGTGAACAAGTTCATATTTACTAGGGCAAGTACAAGGGTGTCAAACCACAGTGATTTTTTGTTTATCTTGATTTAACCTCTTTTTTATAAAATACTTTGTAAAATTAGATTTCCTAAATTATCTTAAAACTAATAAAAGAAATCCTAGATAGTTTTGAAATATGAGAGGAGAGGCAGTCTAGAATCTCTCTTGGATTTTAGATTCACAAATAACAAAGCCTATTTCTTTTCTCAAATGAATCCCAGGTACCCCCGCTCTAGGCCATAAGCTCAGTCGCTTCGTTTATGAATTAGAGAAATCCAATCGTCATTAGAGAAATCTAATCGTCAAAGCATCATTGCATGAACCAACAAAAACTACGCTACAAGACCTAGTCTGTCGGTGAATATTCTATTTAAGCTAACCCCAATCCCCACATGGCCACTGATATTATACTAAATAAGATTATAGTGTGTTACCATCTTGTTCTCGATATATTCAGAACCTCGAACATGCAATCGTACCATAAACATGAATCAAAATAGAAAGAAAGAAGCATAAATTTATTAAATACTTATCCAAAATTTACAAGAGATCCCAGCCTGAAGCTTTAAGCACACATTGATTCGGAGACCTTCATCATTGCTGAATTAGTCTTTGATTGATGATCACATTCAATCTCCCTCTATTCTAGAACTATTCTTAACCTAAACTACCGAAACTCATGCTCGAACTCTCTAGAAAAGTTCCACCGTGCGAGCCCCTTAAAACCTAACCTTAGGGTCCTTATTTATAGACTATAAGGCCCTAGCACAATTATACATGATAAGAAACTCTATGGGATTCCTAAAAATCCTCTAAGGAAGAAGAATCCGAAAATAAATCTGCACCGCCTTGAGTTATCCAGCTATAGAAGGAAAACCCTATTGTGGCCGATCAACCTTCAATTCATTCTCCAGGCTGAGATGCTACGTGGGGCGTCAGATTTACTTGAACTCTTGACCGGTTGAAAGTTTATATAGACTTTTTATATGTTCTGCTTGCTTGATCCCCGACCGGTCGAATAGGTTATGACCGATCCGTCTTGCAATTTTTGATGCTTTGAGAGTCTTGATCGGTCGAGATTGGAATTTCAACTGATCCATTTGAACTTCCTTCTTTTCCTTTGTTTTTCTCTTGGGCTCCTCTCTGTTGTGTGATCTTGACCAGTCAAAAGTGCAATTTCGACAAGTCAGAATAACCTTTCAAGGCATTCCTTCACTGTTCTCCCTTGGATTCTTGCCATTGCTTTGGGTTTCTTCATAACTTTGCTCTTTTAACTCATTTTTCATTTATCCCACTTTTATAACCGTTGCAATACATGTACTAAAGCATACATTAGTAGTCAAATAAGGTCTAACAAGGTCAAGATTTGGGCATAAATTATACCATTGTTGAGGTCGATCAGTATCAGACTTAGTTTTCTTAAACAATGGCTTGGCAATTTGAACGAAGGCGAGCTCATGGGCCTAGATCAACTTGGGCTTGCTCGTCTCCCCTCTTTTTTTGATGTACCACCTTTTTAAGACCTTGTTCATGCGGCGGTTTCACATTGGGATGCAGCCACTCATGTCTTTCGATTTGGTGCTTGTGAACTGACCCCGATCCTCGAAGAGATGGCTATTTTGTTGGGTTTGAGACTTCATCGCTGTCTTGCCAAGGTGGTACTGAAGGTGGGTTATGCTAAGATCGTCCACACGACCCTAGGCTTGAAGAAAAATGAATATGAGAAAAACTTACCGATGGCCCCACCAGGTGTTAAGTGAAATTCCTAAGATAAGTTTTTGGTAATGAAAATTTGTGAAAACTGTCGATTCAAAATATTTATAATGTGAATGCCTTTGCCCTTGGTCTTCTCTCAGAGGTCCTCTTCTACACGCGGGGGGGGGGGTGACTTTTTCTCTTGCACTCTACGATGTGCTGGTAGGGCTTGAAAAGGGTCATTCTATCGTGCATTTTATGTTGGCCAAGCTCTATCTGGGACTTGATGCCTTTGCCTCGGGCAAGGTGGAGAACTTTCGGGGATGTCCTGTTCCTCTTCACGTCTAGTTGGGGGAGCACCTTGCTGTTTTGGGATATGTGCCTCACTTTTACGTGGTGCGAGGAGAGGTTGCCAGATGTTTTTTGGGTCGATGCTCCAGGTTGCCTCAAGGGAATATGCGCTAGATGCACCTATTGCTGACTGATACTGAGCTTGTGTGGAGGCTTCCCTGGCTCGATGGGACCTTCCAAATAGTGCGCTCTAGGGATTAGGAGGGTATCACACTTCTGAGACAGACAAGCAGTACTCACTATTCCCTTCGCGGGTTTTGCACCAATTTCGCTACACCCAGCATGTGTCATGTGAGGCGAGACCTCCCCTATGCGACTTGATATTCACTCGGGGGTCTTTGGGGGATTTGGAGAAGATAGCGGCTCTTTGGGAAGCACATCATTTGGCATATATGTGTGATTTGGAGCAAGGAAATCCTCTTCTGACTTCTTTGGAGTATGAGGCCTGGTTATCGTCTGTGACATCCTTTACGCGACGACTCATCCCGATTGAGTAGTAATTATGAGGGACCTTGGTCGAAGAAGGAAGCGGCGCTCTTGACTCGAATAGAGAAATTGGTAGATGAGAAGTGGGTTTTGCAAGACCGGCTTGAGAAAGAGCAAGTGAGAGCTGATATTGCTGAACGTGAGGTCTCCCGCTTGGAGGGAGCTTTAAGTGATGTTCTTGGCTCTACTGATGCTTCTCAGAAGCATTATAAGGGCCTTCGCGGTCGATGGATGATAGATGGGAATGCTTGCAAGGATGCTTTACTTGTGCAGAACATTTTTTGCACTAATCAGAAACCACAGGGAAGGGGTATGAAAAGCCCTCTGGCAGATATTTTTTGGTTTTATACATGTATTTATATATATTTCTTTTATTGTTTTTATTTCTTTTTCAAACTATATAGGTAAAAAGTAGGGTACCACACCAATTATCTTTTTGAGATGTGGTGCAAGCAAAGTATGGAAAGGAAATGAAAAAGGAAATCTTTTTGGGTATATGCATTTTTCTTTTATTCTTTTTTTCTTATGCCTTATACGTGAGAGGAGGTAACAAGTCCCATTATGAGAATAGTCAAACCCGTTCATGTGGGTCCCATCTGGATTGAGTTGACCTTTTACCCTTACCCTTGGTCATGCGTTTGATGATGTAGTCTGAAGTTATACCTGATCAGGACCCGATTTGAGCTAACACAAGTGGCCCAATTAATGACCAGATAATCTGAGACCATAACAACAAGAGTAACCATTTTCTTTCCTTTTTTTCCTTTTTCTTTAAGATTTTTTACTCACAGCGACCAGGATGGGTTTTTGTCATGCCCACTATCACCCTCTTTTTTAGCTGTAGCGCCCTTTCGTGTTTTCACTACTTCCATGGGTTTTTACTCTTTTATCCCATGAGTCTTTTCAGGTTTTCACCTAGTCCGTACAAGCTCGCTCTTTTTACCTGTGGCACCCCTATGGGTTTTCACCACATCCTTTTTACTTTTGAGCTCGTAAATTTTTTTTTCTTTTTCTCTCTTTTCATTCATTTTTTCAAAGACAACGACATGGACATCAATTCTGTCATAGCCAGCTAGACGGAGTTTTTTTTTGTCGTCTCTTAGCTAGTTGTGCTGACTCAATAGATATCATGACTACTTGTAAACCTTTAAAGTGCTTTCTTTCAGGGTGAATCATTGTAACGCCCCTAATTTTTTGAACCCACTGGTACTGACTAGGTGTATGTGTCAATTACGGCATGCAGTACCGTTTCGGGTTTTTTGGATAAAATTGTTTTAGATGCGTTTAGACTTCATTGGGAATTTTGGGCAAAGGCTAATACATAGTTACAAAGTATTAGCTTATAGCTAGACCTAGCCGATATGTGGTTTGGGTGTGCTAGTTCCACATCGGACCAAACCTCCATTTGAATAAGGACAAACACCTCACTTGGGTGATTTAGTTTCACAATCAAACCAAAACCATTGGATAAGAGCTAAAACACACAAGAGGGTGTGTGTGCTTCACAAGGAAGTAGGACTTAGGTATAAGTGCAATGACTTACGTGAGAAGCCATTGCCTTTGAATTGATTTGCATGAAAAGAGAAGGGAGAAAGAAGAAAAGTTTGAAGGAGGAGAAACTAATTTTTTGCCATTTTCATCGATCATCCGTTGAACTTCTTCTCTGATGGTCGATCATAAGTGAGTATCAATCATAGACGTGATCACGAAATTTGAGTGTGTGAGAGATTCTTCCTATGAAACCCTCTTTTGGGTTATTTTGAAACCTCGGTGTTTGTGATCGCGTAAGACTTTTAGTGCGTGAATATTTGAGTACGTTGAGTGTGTGTGTGTGTGTGAAAGATTTGATCCCCGAACTCGTTTACAAGGAAATCGTGAGAAAGTGGGTTTCGAAACCATTATACGTACGAGAAGCGAAAGAGCCGATATCTACGATTTCTGTTCATCATAGATGTTGTTTGAATGCGAGTTCGAAAGGTGAGAAATCTTAGTCTATCATAGATTAGATTAAGTTTTGCTCATTGAATTTTGTACATGTCATTGTCAATTTAGAGGAAGAAGAGAACAAGGAGGAAGAAAATTTTGAAATCGGGCAAGTAGGCAAAATCTACCAATTTCGCTCGTGTGACTTGGAGTTCGCATGCATGACTGGCCTTTCAAATATAAAGGTCATGCATGCAAAATGTGCACCAAATTCAAGCCAAAATCCACACTGGATTTTGTCGCCCGCGCGACTTGTGTGTGCCAGGTGAAGTCGCTAGCGCGAGTTGGAAATCACGCCCGCGACTTCCCCAGTTTGGGTTGTTTTGGGTTTTGTTTGGAGAATAATCTGAAACTTCGATGTTTACGACCCCTTGATCATTAATACATAGTTTTTGAATGCCATAGGGTATAAATTGAGGATCAGAACCATCCGTTACGATAATTGCATCGTCTTCACATGAATTGTGACTTAGGTAGGGGAAAACTCAACACAAATCTCATTTTGACTTGAATTGCATGAGTTTTATGACATGATGAATGAAATAAGATGAATTTAACTGTATATGGGCTATATTTGAACTCTTTGAAAATTTAGTTTGTTTTCGCATTTGGACACAACACATAATTTCTGATTTTGAACATTGAGAAATGAAATCACTAAGCTTCGAATTTGAATCCGAACTGCTTGAGTATGTATCTGAACTATTCGATATCCGAATTCTGAAATCCAAATTCTGAAACTTTGAATTTAGCTTTAAACTAACACATTGCACTATGCTGACTTATATATTAAAATTTACACGTTGATTTGAAGTTCATCAGGACGAATCCCCCACCTCTTTGACCGATATGGCGGGATATCCATACACCTCTGAACCGATATGGTTCCACTTGATTTCTAGTCCGCCACGGACAACCGATAAGTGTTCATTGAACGACAATGGTTAGGGGGGTTCCCATCAGTAAAACATTGGCTTCCAATGCTATATATGCTTGGGAGAATTACTTAAGTTATGATTTAAGTGACTTTGCATGAAAATCTTGACCCGTCTAAATTCAATTTGAACTTGTCTTTGCATCTCTGTTTTGACACTGTTTAACTCTGTTATCATATTTATGCACTGATATGATAAAAATGTGAATTGTTTGATTGACCTTTACTGAGCTAAGACTGTTAGCTCACCCCGAGTATACATCACAGGTGTAGAGCAGAAAAGGATCTAGAACCTGAGAGTGACCCAGATTACGTTCCTGAGGAAGAGACTGAGCTCCAACCACAAGAGTACTTTCCTTAGAGGATCTAGTAGCTTGGATTTTTAAGACGTAGGCTTGGTACGTCTAGCCTTTTTGTTTGTAGAACTTTGGATTCATGAAATGTTGTAAATACATCTTGTATACCACTGTTTAGGTGATGGTCGGCCATCACCGGTGGTTTATTTTGTTTTTAATTGTTTATTCTATTAGAAATGGAGATGTCTTTTTTCATGATGTGATTACTCATTAATTAATCATTTACTTATATGGATGTACCAAGTATTCTCTATTCGGATTGTGATCTATGATCTATCGGCACGGATTTTGGGGTAGAAAATTCGAGTTGCCATAGTTGGTATCAAAGAAATGGCTTTAGACATCTGACAGAACATAGACTTAGGCTATGGAGTTTGATTTGTCGGAACTCATAGCCTACGAGGTGTAGAATTCTGTCAAAACATAGGGACATCTGTTAATTGAAATTTTTGTTTCATTGTAGCATATTTAGATGGCCCCAAGAGGTCGGCCATGAACCGTTCATACTCGGGCTTCTGGTGGTGACAACATCGCCACTGGCGCAAATAGAACTCCAATAGGTAACAACAATCCTCCAAAAGGAGGAAGAGAGAATGGAAATGATAGGCAGCTACTTGAGTCTGTGGTCAATACCGTGGCTCAACAGACGACGTTACTGACAGAAAGGTGCCAGCAGTCAGGATTCTCGGAGTTTAGGAGGTTGAGACCTCCTAACTTTTATGGTCAAGCCGATCCTCTTGAGGCGAAAAAATGGCTGAACCATATAGAAAAGCTTCTTCAACGGATGCCTAGTACCGAGGAAGAAAAAGTCAGTTGGGCTTCCTTTTAGTTGGAAGGTGAAGCTGACCCATGGTGGAAGTTCGTTGAGAGAACTTGGGCTCAAAGGATACCAGTTACACCATGGACTTGGGCGGAATTTTTTGAAGAGTTCAACGAACAGTATTTCCCTAATGCGGTGAAGGATAAATGGGAAGTTCAGTTCATAGAGTTGAAACAAGATAGGATGACCATATGTGAGTATGGAATCGAATTCATGAGACTTGCTAGCTTGCTCCAGATCACATACCCAATGAAGCGATGAAGGGTAAGAAATTCTTACGTGGCCTAAGGCCTAATGTCCGAGAGAGAATCACAGTGAATAAACCAGAGACGTATGCTAAAGTCATAGACCTTGCACTCATAGTCGAGCAAGATGTGGAGGACATGTATAAAAGAAGGGATCAACAAAATAGAAATAGGGCAAGTTAGGTGAGATCTAATATATATGAACTGGAAAACAAGAGGCTGAAAATCTTTACACCGACACCACGACAACCTAATTAGATTGTGTACCCTAAGCCACCTAGGCCGCCACCATTTAGATCCTTTCGTCCATCGGGCCCTACTATGACTGGGGCATCTGTAGCACAACGGCCTTCAATAGCTGCATCGTCAACTCCGATTGAAAGATGTGCTAGGTGCGGAAATACACACAAGACAGAAGAATATTGATGGACTATGGGTGCTTGCTTAAGGTGTGGCAAGATGGGACACCTAATAAGGGATTGTCTTGAGGCAAGGAAGGAAGGGACGACGTCAACTTCTACACAAAGGTCTTCTCGACCTACCATTCAAGGACGTGTTTATGCAGTCATGGCACAAGATGCGCAAACGTAAAACGACGTGATCCAAGGTATAATTAGGAAATTTGAAAGTTAATTCCAACTTTTATTTCAATTGACAAAACTTTATTATAAATTTCTTGTGACTGTGACATTCACGAACACCACATACCTTATATGCACATAACTAAATTGCATATGTGACACTTAGGTACCCTACTTATGTACCAATGCAATGATATATGTCAGTACAAAGCATGGGTCTTTATAGATCCATGATCTATGCATTCTTTCGTAACTTCATAGTTCACAACTGAATTAAGCGTCATCCATGAACCTTTAGATTATATTCTAGAGGTGTCAGTTACTACGGGAAATTCGGTGAACACAGACACGATTTGTAGATCAGTTGTCATCTTAGTTGAAGATCATGAAACGACGATGGATCTCATTCTGTTGGGCATGTAAGGATTTGATGTGATCCTTGGCATGGATTGGCTATCCACTTATCATGCAAGCATTGATTGCCTATGAAAGGTAGTTACCTTTCGTCCTCCAAAGGGAAAGTGATTTTGTGGCGTTAAGTTTGGAATCGCACCGTTCATCTCCGCTATTCAAGCTGAACGTTTGATGAGAAACGGGTGTAGTGGATACCTTGCATTCTTGCAAGAGCAATGGGGTGAGGAGAGTAACATTGCCAAAATCCCAGTTGCATACTAGTTTTTGGATATATTTCCTGAAGAACTGCTAGGGTTACCACCTAATAGAGAAGTTGAGTTTGCGATTGATTTAGCTTTGAGCACGGAATTGATATCAAAGGCACTGTATCACATGGCTCTGACAGAACTAAAGGAATTGAAAGAACAGTTATTGGAACTCTTGGACAAAGGGTTCATAAGACCAAGTATTTCTCCTTGGGGAGCACTGGTCCAATTTGCTAATAAGGACTGGTTGATGAGACTGTGCATTGACTATCATCAGTTGAACAAGTTAATGATAAAGAACCATTATCCACTTCCAAGGATTGACGATCTTTTCAACCAGCTACAGGGAGCTAGATTCTTTTCTAAGATAAATTTGAGATCCGATTACCATCAACTAAAAGTTAAACCCGAAGATATTCAGAAGACGGCTTTCCAAACCAGATATGGGCATTGTGAATTGTTAGTGATGCCTTTCGGCTTGACTAATGCACCGACATCGTTCATGGATCTCATGAATAGGGTGTTCAAACCACACCTTGATAAATGTGTGGTCATATTCGTTGATGAGCGGCACCTACAAATTGCTCGAAGTCAAAGGAAGAGCATGAGCAACACCTACAAATTGCTCTTCAGACACTCCGAGAATATCAACTCTCTGCTAAGCTGAGCAAGTGTGAGTTCTGACTAGAGCAAGTAAGCTTCTTGGGACATGTTCTCTCTGAAGCAGGTGTCACAGTAGATCTAGTAAAGATCGAAGCAATAGTAAAGTGGGAACAACTGAAGACCGTAATAGTAATCCACAGTTTTCTTGGTTTGGCTGGATACTATAGGAGGTTTGATGAAGGGTTCTCCAAGATTTCGGGACCGCTCACACAACTCACAAGGAAGAATGTAAAGTTTGAGTGGATCGATTTGTGTGAGAAGAGCTTTCAGGAGCTCAAGAGGAAATTGACCTCCGCCCTAGTGCTTGCTATTCCATCAGGCAGTGGAGGATTTATAGTGTTTAGTGATGCTTCTCACAATGGATTAGGTTGTGTGCTCAATCAAAATGAAAGAGCAATCACTTATAGTTCAAGACAACTCAGGGACCACAAGAAGAACTATCCTACACATGATCTCGAGCTAGCAGCGGTGATTTTTGCTCTCAAGATATGAAGGCACTACCTTTACGGGGATACTTTTGAGATATTCATTGACCACAAGAGCCTCAAGTATTTATTCACTGAGAAGGATTTGAATATGAGGCCAGGAAGGTGGATGGAATTTCTCAAGGACTATGACTACACTATTCAATGTCACCCTTGTAGACACCCTGTTTTTGCCCTCTCGGAGTATACAAACATGTTTGGTCAACCTTTGACCTTTCCCATGGTCTCCGAAAAGGGATTGACCTTCTCCGAAGACCTTAAAACCCCCAACCTGGGAACTATACACCACACATGTAGTGTATGGTTGAGAAATGGGTTGAAACATGAACCCAGAAACTTGGACCCATCAAGACCCGGAAGTTCCCGAATTAGTGCAAGCTACTATGTGCTTAATTGAATTGCACACAAACAGTCTATGCGTAATTAGTCCCACTTAGACTGGGCAGAGACTTCCATGCACTACTTGAAGTTCCCAATTCCATGCATACCCCGACGTGCATAATCGATTCCACATATGGGACCACACGCAGAATCAATCCAGAACTGGCCTGGGACTCTGTTTCCCAAGACCACCTGAACTCAATGATCTCGCACATACCTCAATGTGCAGAATTGGATTCCACGCAAAGCTACCTGAGCAGAATTGGTTCCAGGCATGCTGCAACTAGGACACCCAGTCAGTCGGCCATCCTCCAGTCCTTGACTGACTCAAACCGAATGAAGCGTTGTGGATCCTACGCTTAATTCAATTCCACGCAAAGTTTCATGTGCGCAATTCGTCAACTACGCACATGGTCCCAAACGTAGAATTAGCCCTATACCCTTAATTTCTAGTTCTAGTTCTTAGGTTTTTAATCCTAATTCTTAATTTCTAGCTCTAGCTCTTAGGTTTCTAATTTCTACTTCTTAATTTCTAGTTCTAGTTCCTGATTTCTTACGTCTAGTTCATAGTCCTCAGTTCTAGGTTTAATTCTTAACCTTCAAATTTCTTAATTTCGATCCTTAAGTCCTCAATTTTTAATTCAAATTCAGTTTTTCACCAATACTTATAAAAATTGCCTTAGCCAACTGATTTATCCAAGAGAGCTTTTGGAGGGTACCAGGGAATGAGGCCGATCCTCCTTAGCATAACGGGCCACCACCCCCTTTATTTTGCTTAGTTAGAGTAGTTTTAGGAGGATAAATTAATTAGAATTAGAGCAACATTAGAAGACTAGAATAATTAGAGTTAGAGTAGCAATAGGAAACTCAGTCAGTTAGAGATAGAGTAGTATTAGGATACCCGCAATCAGTCAAACTTAGAGTAGGATAAGAAGATAAAGCTAATTACACTTAGAGCAGGATTGGAAAGCTACGCTAGACAGACTACAACTGCTAGAGTCGGCCGACTGACGTTCAGTAAAGGAGTTAACCTATACCCCGTAAAGTGTGATCGGTGACATGTTACAATGTCGATAAATATCTGTAGTTGACGATAGCACTACCCAGGTAATCTCTGTTTAGAATATATCTTTTACTTTAATAGTTTATTATTCCACCACCCTAACTAGAATCCATAGGACCAAATTTGGCCACTTCCTTCGGGGACCGAAAGGAACCCAGGAAAAGCGCGTACCAACAAACTGGCGATCGTGATGGGATGGGACTCTTTCTGCTAAAATAGTTTCTATCTTAGCTTTATTTTTCTGCTTTATTTAGTAAGCTTTATATTTCTACTTCATTTTATTTCCCTTTATCACTTCGCTACACGTGCTCACCCTCTCGAGAGCTCTCCGAGAGTTTATGAGTATCTACCAGAGGTTAGATATGTGAGGGATACTCAAAATAAACCTAACCAGCAGCAGTAATCAGCCACTAAGGGGATACCATGATAACCCCTATGTCATTCCGAGATTAACATGGCTGGCAACCAAGAACACCCCTTCACTCTCCTGAGCACCAGTAACAACAACGGTAGAAAAGACAACAGTATCAGATAGAACTTCACCCCCCCCTCGACAACTTGTGGAACTCAGTGTCCAAAAGTTACAGAAAGGAGACGAAGAAGCCGAAGAACTGCTCCGAGGCATGGTCGTCGCATATGAAATTGTTAAAGTTCAACAAGATAAGGAAGAACGAGAATGACAGAAAGAAGAGAGGCTGCCGCCTACTCCAAGTATGGTATCAACACATATATCACCACTAAGGCAAACCACCCACACCCTCTTTGATGATAATCGCCAAGATATGGTTCCCCCTCGGACTACCCAGAAAGACACCACTGTAAGAGTAGAGGATCTCCCCAAGATGCTCGACGAATAAATGGCTAAGAGAAATCGCCCTGGCTTATCATTCGGGTTTGATTGGTTATGTCGGGATCTCGAGTGTAGCTTACCGATAGGGTTCAAACCACCAAAGTTCAGTAAGTACAACGACACCGGGAATCCGAATCAACATCTGGCACTGTTCTGCAATGATTGTCGACCCATTCGTGACAACCAAGGACTCCTAATACACTACTTCTAGAGATCGTTAGAAGGAGAAGCTCTCGACTGGTTCACCAAACTTCTACTTCACAGGATCGGCACGTTCGATGATCTGGCTGGTCAATTTCTGAACCAGTAAAAGCACCTGATACAAGAAGTGATCAATCTCAATGACTTGATGACAATGAAGTGGGAAGCTGAGGAAGATTTCATAAGTCGGTGGAGAAAACTCGTAGCTCACACTGGAAGCTAGATGAAGGAGAAGGACGCACTCGACATTATCATAGATAATGTCAAAGAGCCTCTCCGAAGTGCTCTTATTATCAATGATTGCCTATACTTTACGACCCTTCACATCCGCGCCAACTGCATCCAAAGACACATTAAGGGAGGAGACCTCGCCTTTTCGATAATGGCATCGAAAGTCACCTCTTCCAGTGACTCGTAGGCAAAGAACAATACAAAAGCCTCCGGCTCTGAGCAAGTCAACACGGTTGTCAACCATGGTAGAACTCTAGAAATGGAAATTACCAACCGAGGAATTTTGCTCAAAATTAATACCAGAACCAGAATCAATAACGGTACCCTAATTAGAATCATAACCAATACCAAAACTGAAACTAATACCAAAATCGAAACTAATACTCTAACCAAAATACCTACCAGAACCATAATATCACCCAAAATCGACAAGCTAACCCCCAGAACTTCAACCAGCAAACCAGGGGCCCCTACCAACCGTAACACAAGAACTATTCTTGCTTGCCTGACACCATCTCCAACACATTCTGCCTTCTTAGTCATCAAAATCTCATCCGATTTCCATTGGAATGACCTCGGCCTGTGAACCTTGATTACAGTAAGTTTTGTGCTTTTCATCAATTCGTAGGACATAACTTAGAAGACTGTTGGGTTTTACGGGATATGATCTACGACATAAATGATCAGATTTAGATTGACTGGGAATCCCTCTGAAATTCCAACCAAAACAATAATCAACCTTGCAGAACTTGGGGATCATCAATAATCCCGCCAAATCACAACCAAGGGTCAGTCACCCACATCACCATAGTAGATCTCTCGAGTTGACTCCCTTTCCATCCTTCCACCCTGATCACCCGCATCAACCCTTCAGATACCTCGCCCAATCCAGTCGAACCTCTGAGGCCTCCCACCATTCGCTCACATCCTTCATCCCTGATCACCCGGATCGCTCCTCCGAATCCTCCACTCTACCCAGCCTTCATTCGAATTTGAGTCCAATTATTCAGAGCTTGATGACTAAACCATCAACCCGCAGAGCCCTTGACTCCCCCAAATTCTGAAACAACTCCACCACCGCTTTCCCTATGTGAGTCCGAACCTAAGAACGAAGATGATGTCCTTCAAACCGCATCCCAAATCTCATAATGGGTAAACAGCCTCTCCCCAAACACCTCAAGTCAAGAACACGAGACCACAGTCAAGCACCAACTAGATGCAAAGAGGAGGAGGCACTGATCTCCACCTTCTTGGAAGAGGAAGACTACAAGTAGTATCTCTCACCATGGAACGACATAGCTCCGATACTTATCCCGTCTTCAAATTTCACCTCGTTTATGACAAACACTTCAGGAAGCTCGTCAGTGCCAGTCATGCCATGGCTCAAGGTTCAATAGCCAGCGTGCCCTATCCTCAAATCAGGGACTAATTATCCGTTGCCACCATTCCCTCGAGAGAAGCATAATGTCAGCGCTTAGGCGCCAAAAGGATAACAAGAGAGAGAGAGAGACCAACTTGCCTCCTTTGCCTCATGTGATTCCTCCATTGCCAGCTCTAGTTCCCTAGCCACTCTTACTAGTCATAAATAAAGCGCACTGATCCGGCAAGGAGCCAGCCCTGGATATAGGGCAGGAGTATGATCTCCTTTGTCACCTTGGGAAAGTACCAGCACAGATATCAATACTTGAACTCATCAAGAAGTCACCAGAACACCACCGACTGTTAATAAAGGTGCTAAATAAAACCCACATGGACGAGGATCCTACCTTGGGATGAGTTACATGAGATTGCCTCGGTCATGGCTCAACCTCCAGCACTTACCTTTACAGACATTGACATGCCGAAAGAATCATTATGTGGAAGTTCAGCCCCCATATATTTAACAATCATAATAAGAGGATTCTCAGTTCCTCATGCGCTCATTGATACTGGTGCAGGACTCAACATATGCCCAATAACAACGCTCAAGACACTCGAGTATACGGAATGGGACATAAGGTCTTCGTCCTTATCCCTCATTGCATATGATGGCTCTCGATGTTTTGTCAAAAGGGACTATGAAGCTCCATGTCAGCATCGGGTCAGTCACCAAAGATGTCACATTCCACGTTTCCTACTCTTCTAGTACCTATAACTTGATCCTAGGAAGGAAGTGATTGGAATCCATGAAGGTTGTTGCATCTACCTACCACCAGTGCGTCAAGTTTCCCCATGAGGATTCTATCGTCAGGATATATACCGACGCGCCCCTCTAGGTGATAGATACCGACTACACGACAAGTATTCCAACAACGCATGACTCTGTACTAAATACCGGCCACATCGAAAGGGTGGAGACTCCCGATGGCGCATCGATAGCAGAAATCAGCTATCCCTTGACCCTCTCAGCCCGTCAATAAAAATTAACTAAGAGAGCGGCAGGCCCCGGCCTCACACCCTTTATGACATTAACCCAACTGCGACAAAGGGGTGGGACCTTATGTATCAACTAGGATACGTCCCGCATATAGGACTCAGCAAGAATAAGCATGGGTGCATAGGCCCTGTTGTCCCGAGAAAGGTTCATAAGCACACCGGATTAGGCTACCAAACAGACATCAAACAAGCTGACCCTTTCCCAACCTTGCCCAAATGGTCACTCTACGACCACTTTGTGTACGAAACCACTAAGAAGGCCGATATTTCGAAGAGAGAAATCCTTCACCAAGCCATACAAAACACAAATTGAACAGATAGCTGAAGCCTTCGCTGATCTAACCAACTTAAATTGAGACGATGATGACATAGATAGACCACTCGAAGGAGTTGGACCATTGTTTAAGACTGAGGAAATCTTCGTTACAGAAAGGCAGAAGTCTCTAGAACCAAAGCCACATATAGAAGACTGGGAGTCAACCGACAAATAAGACTTTCATATCGTAACTATAAAGTTAGAAGAGGAGTTAGAGCTAGACACTCCTCCATCCTCAAAATCACCCCAACTTCAGATATTCTGGAGATCACTGGAGGACAAATGGAAACTGCCGCCAAGTGACGATGAAGATTACTGGATATATCTCCCAGCCCTCGAGTTGGTAGAGTAGCTAGACCAAGGCCTCTAAAGCCCATCTAATGAATAGATTGAGCCCTAGCTAGAAGACTCCAGCTCCAGCCACAACAGTCAGGTTCTGATTTCGAGGGATGGAAATGACCATGGGGGTACCCCTGTATCTTGCAACCCTACCTAGCTCACTGTAGATTATGTGCCTTCATTCTGATATACCACAAAATCTAAGAAGCACAACACATGAGCTTAGAAGAGGATCGACCTGATCCAACCAAAGAAGAAGAGGCGGTCCACGTGGAAGACAAGCCTCAGCAAAAATACTCCAACTTCAATAGTAGCAACCCAGAACGCCTGCCTCGAGGATGGGAATCCCCATGGGATTGCCCCTGCTTCATCCAACCATATCGGCCCCACTGTAGATCATGCACCATCATACTATAGTATCTCGAGCCTCAAAATGGATATAACCTTTATGTCCCTTCGAGAAAAGGCCCAATCCCCGAAGCCTCATAAGTAGAGTTTGACAGGGAAGATGATTTAGAATTAACTACTCCTTACCCTAGTACTGAACTTGACGAGGAATGTGTCTGGCCGTTCACTTGCAAAATCCTCCAAACCAACTCGTCGTGTGAAAAATATATCTTCATGATGAGCCCCTAGCTGAAGGAAGAAGGCCCAAACTTGTCACTCTTCAAGGAACTCAAAGCTCTCTCTCTCCATTAGGAATGCTTCCAACGAGGCTTGTGCCCCATGTATCAAGACCAACCCCTTTGCAGAGCATGCAACTTTATACTACAAAATCACAGCCCGCGAAGGTAAAAATGCTCCATGCTACCAACAAGGTTACTGACATAAGAAGAGGAATCAAAAGGCTACCTAGCTAACATAGAGAGTGAGGCGATCCATGCGATACAAGAAGTTGGAACATCAATCGGATTGCCATCTTTATCGCTCATCCGAAGGATCAAGCCAGGCACGGACTATAAAAAAAAAAAACCAAATTCAAAGTGAGTCCACATCATTCAGAGACTTAAACGAACGACTTCAGTGGCGATCCCGCTTCCTCAACTAGGAGAAACGACCCCGTCGATTCTGCTTTAAGAAGTCAACCTTGTACCATACCTATTGTCAAAAATTTTAAAAATAGAAAATCCCTAAAAATCTAAAAATAGAAAACCCAAAAAAATTAGAAAACTTTGGAAAAGAGAGGCAACCCTTCATCCTAGAGCCATTCAGCGATCAACAAAGAGACTCTTCTCTTAAGCCTTTGGGTAGCGGTTACATCGACAGAGTCAAGGAAGAACCGACCGATATACCCACGCAAGGCCATGCTGTCACTTTCAACATCACAGAGCGGCACCTTGAGCCCACTCGACGCAAGCTTACTATTGTCCCCTCATAAAAGTGTAGGGCATCTTGATGAAATGGCAAACTAGTCATCAAACCTAATGAGATACTCTACGATTTTGAGAGGAGGATGAAAGACCTTGATATACACCTCACTGAAGATGTCACAGTTATTAGTTACGTCGATGAAGGGTTACCTCTCACAAAACTAACCCCCAAGAGCAAACTCAAGCCGCCACGGAACCCACATAAGAAATCAACTTTGGCATCAAGGAGAAGCCCAAGAAGCTCTTAATCAATGCAACACTCAGACCCAAGGAACGACAATGGATTATCCAAGTCCTCCAAGATCACCTAAGCTCCGTCGCATGGTCCTATGAAGACATGCCTGGCCTAAAACTGAGCTTAGTAGAACATTGTCCAGTCCTGAAACCTGATGCGAAACCTGTCAAGTAGAAACTAAGAAGAATGCATTCTTAGATAGCGCTACAAGTCAAAGAGGAAGACGATAAACTACACAAGGCAAAATTCATCTGAGTCATCCCCTACCCCAAGTGGTTCACAAATATAGTACTTTTCACCAGGACGATAGAGTAAGGGTGTGCATCGACTTTCGAAATCTTAACTAGGCATGCCCAAAAGATGACTTCCCGCTACCACACATCGACACCATGGTCGACAATACTGTCAAACATGAAATGTTGTCCTTCATAGATGGTTTCTCCGGATACAACCAGATTAGATTAGCTGAATCAGACCAAGAGAGGAGTTTGTTCACCACATCATAGGGAACTTACTGCTACGTCATCATGACGTTCAGCCTCAAGAATGCAGGAGCCACATATCAACATGCCATGATGGCTATATTTCATGACATGATGCACAAGTGTGTAGAAGTCTGCGTCAAAGACATACTAATGAAGTGTCAAATGCGAGCAGGACATGTTAAAGCCCTCCAACTTGTGCTACAATGGTCCGAAAAGTATCAACTGAAGATGAATCCAAACAAATGTGTGTTCGGAGTGACCTCCAGAAAACTATTAGGATTCATAGTCAGCAAGTGAGGAATCGAAGTTGATCCGGTGAAAGTCAAAGCCATTCTTGAAATGCCACCTCCCAGCAACATCAAAGAATTATGACGCCTGATATGAAGACTGCAATTCATCAGGAGATTCATCTCCTAACACTCAAACAGATGTGACCCTATCTGCAGGCTACTCAAAGGAGGAGCCGAGAACATATGGGATGACCAGTGTCAGTAAGCCTTCGACAACATCAAGAAGTACCTCCTCAATCCTCTGATATTATCACCACCAATCCCCAACAGACCCTTGGTCCTCTACATCTCGACAAACAAGAAAGCAATGGGGGTAATCCTGGGCATAACGAGAAGGCCATCTATTACCTCAGCAAGACGGTGGTCGAGTATGAGCAAAAATATACCACAATGGAGAAGACTTGTCTAACACTAATATGGGCTTCGACCAAACTATGACATTAGTTCGGGGCCCACAAGATAATGGTACTAGCATGCATGGACCCTCTAAAGTACATCTTTGAGAAGCCCGCTACATCAGGGAAGATCAATCGATGGCATATGCTACTACAAGAGTTTGACATCACCTACATCACCTAGAAGTCGATCAAAGGACATGAGATTGTTGACCACCTCGCGAATCTTCAACTCTCGGGCAATGAGCCAATAAACACTGACTTCCCTGATAAAGACTGATCGTCTTAAAATATGACCTTGCAAGTGCACAAGTTCGAATGTACTAGGGCAAGTACAAGGGTGTCGAACCACAGGTGTTGTTTATCTCCTAGTTAGTTATGTTTTGCATAATAATTTGCAATACTGGATTTCCTAAATTAATCTAAAACAAAAATAAAACAAATCTTCATAGTTTTCGAAATAGGAGAGGAGAGAGCAGGTTGGGGGCTCTCTTAGATTCCAGATTCGTAGCTAATAAATCCTACTTCCTTTCTATCGGGAATCCCTAGTACTCCCGCTCTTGGCTATAAGCTTAGTCATGTCGTATATGAAATAGGTAGATCTAATCATGAGTTAGGCAAACCAACTAGTCAAAGAACAATTGCACGAACCAATAAAAACTACCCTATAAGGCTTAGTCCATCGGTGAATATCATATCTAACCTAACCCCAATCCCTACATGGCCACTGAGATTAAACTATATAAGATTACAGGGTTACCATCGCGTTCTTGATCTAGTCGAAACCTCGAACGTGCAATCTACCATAATGGAATCCATAAACAGAAAAAGAAAATATAAATTTATTAAGATACTTAACAAGAATTTACAAGAGCTTTGACTCGAAGCTTTAAGCATGCATCGAATCAGAGGCCTTCATCATTGCTGATGCAGGCTTTGATCGTTGATTATATCCAATATCCCTCCATTCTAGAACTATATCTAACCTAATATTATGAAAACTTGAGTTACAACCTTCTAGAAAAATTTTGGCGTGTGAGTCCCCTAAAACTAAACCCTAGGATCCTTATTTATAGATTACAAGGCCCTCGAATAGATATACACGGCAAGGATTCTCTAGATCCTAAAAATCCTCCAAGGGGTGATTCTGGAAGGAAATTCGCATGATTTTAGAGTTAGCTAGCTTTATTGAAGAGATTCCCAAAGAAGATTTCAGCGTCCGTAGATATCCACAGCTATAGACCTTATTTTTGCTCAGAAATGTTGTTTGGATCGATTAGGATTGAAGAATCGACTAGTCGATTTTAGTTCCCTTCTTAGGTAGGAGATGACCCGTGAGCTTCAACTTAGCTTTAATTTCTAGACTGCTCAAAATAACTCTTGAGAATTCTTCTTTCTTTTTATGTTATTTTCGACCGGTCAGCTGAGTCCTGACCGGTCTCTCTTTGTGTTTCTAAAGCCATCAGCGTCCTGACCGGTCAAAAGTGATGCTTCGACCGGTCCAAATAGGCTTACTTCTCTTCAGCTGAAAACCTCCTTTGCTGCGTTATACCGGCTGATCAAATTTGTAATTACGACTGGTCCATTTGACCTTGTAAAGCACTCCTTCAGCTACATCTCCTTGGATCCTTGCCTTTTGCTTGGGTTTCTTCCTATCTTTGCTAATTTAACACTTTTTACGTTTAACTAGCTTTCGCACCTATTGCGACACAACACAAACTAAAAGCATGTATTAGTGGTTAATTGAGGTCTAACAAAGCCGAGATTTGGGGATAATTTGTACAACTTTTGGTTCCGATCACACCCCCAAACCTAAACTTTTCTAGTCCTCGAGCAAAGGCAACATTAAAAGTGTAACCCAAAGGCATCTTATCCTAATATTGTACAACCTAATCTATGAATTAAAAGAGCCACATTCGTAGGGAGCATGATTGCATTTAGTGTATACAATAAGCCTTTAAACCCCTAGGTGATCCCTAGTGAAGGAGTCGTGTCTTTTGAGGGTTTTTAGTGAAGACAACCACAAACTTCAAAAGTTGTTTCAAAACAACTGGTAAAAGAATTTTCAAAACTGGTTTTCATATACTATATTCAATTAAAAATCCAAACTTGTAATCATGTCAGCATGCAAATTCTTATTCCAAATACCGATACCATGACAGTTCCACTCTTGTTTATTCCAATCAGCTCAATGTTCCGATCCTTGGACCAATCTTTCTTCCATGCCCAAAGTGTTGTGTGTGTAGGTGCCAATGCTAAAATCTTTCTATCTTTGGATTAATCCAAACCAGGAATCCTCGGATCCCAAGTCTCGACTCAATCCTCTCTTTAGGCATACACTCCGAACAATGTCAGTCCGATGAATTCGCTACTTTGTCGCACACATGTGAGATGTACAACTCAATTTAAAAAGATCTCACATGATATAAGGAATATGGTGCATCAAGAAATTTTAAAAGTAATCTCATAGAAGGATGATGTTTGTATCCTATGAATGTTATGTCACGTACCATAGTCATTGTATCATCACCTCCACGAAGAATTTACCACCCGAGATTTGATCAAAAAGGTCTTTTTCAAGGTGAAGTTGGATTCAAATGTCTCTGAGAAAGTAAAAAAGGAACTTTATTTGATATTCTATTTTCGCTCTTCCTTCTTTAGAATTTTCTCTTTGTTTTCTTTTTCTCAACTTTTCTCCTTCTTTTCATTCCTTCAACTTATTTTTGGATTTCCACCTCATAAAATTTTTCTACCTTTTCCATAAATATATTTTTCTTTTCTTTTTTTCTTTTTCTTTTTCTCTACCTTTTTCTTCTTTTTAGTTTTTCCATAAGCTTCTTGCAAGCATTTCTCCCCACTCCCCTATACTTTCTCTTTTACTCCCATTCTTCTTCTTCAATTTCTCAGAGATTGAAGGGTGAGGTCTTACATATTCCGGCATTGGTATGGGGTGTAGTAATTAGAGTCTAACAAGAAATTTATTTGTAGGCAAAAAGTTTTTAATAAGGCTAAAAAATGGGGGTGCAAAAAGGTAAATGAGTACAAGGTGGGGAATTTTTGGGCACAAACGAGCCAATAGATGACCTTTGATCAGTTCCTTTCTTGGTGGTAACAATGCCTATTTGTTTCAAGTTCGAATATAGCAAGTTCTAACACGATGATATGAACAATGCATGATCAACAAAAGAAAGTAAGCATATGAGATTAAACAGTTTAAGCACGAATTTTAGGGATACCTCGAGTTTATTTAGCACTCATCAAGAATGACGGACAACTGTTATAAAGCTCACTGGTTTTAGTTGATTCTTGGAATTCTAAAATCCTAGATTCGAACTAGTCCATTGATTTCCATTCCTAAGCATGGCAAATGGTGTAAAAATTTTTCTAGGTATGAAATTTAGACTAATCCTCAAATGTTCGCATTAGAACTAATTATCCTAAATATCCGTAATTTTATCATGGCATGGACGGGAGTCGAATTGACTTTTTATGGGAGCGGGGTGCTGCCAATTTCTTAAGGGTATCTGGGAGCCCAAAGAAAACCAACTGCACCGGTGACACCCACTAGCGCTTAATTACGGCGTAAAGGACCCTCAAAAGGTCCCAGCGGTGTTGGGTCTTGTGTGTGATGAGACTTAGTGTTTTATATAACACTACATCCACAAAGAAAAGTTCAGGTCGAAGGGCGGCTCGTGTGGTAAAAGTGGGGCCAATTGGTGGTTTGCCGGAAATAGCATTCACCAGTTCATCAAATTTAGGGAATTTTTGGCCTATAATCAGGCCACTTTCCAGAGGGCATACATCGGGGAGACCGAAGGCAGTTACTAAATTTTCCCTATTGATTGATAGGTCAAAACCATAAAACTTATTAAAAAATCTCCACTGTTCATCAGTGCTATAGATGAGATTCTGATAAAAGAGGCGAACAAGGTGAGGGTAAACTACCATCAATGATGGTATCAACAAACCCTCGAGGCCGGCTTGCCTAAAGTAGGCCAGTGGAAACTGGACCTCTGGAAGTTGGTAGCAAAATTTCCTATCGAACTCAAGTTCGACAAAGAAATCATGGTGCATCATTGCTGGAGTAGGGATCTCCCGCTATAGGGGTTGAGTCTCGGGGACAGTCAGTGGTGGCTGTGATGCAACAACCGATGACCTTGTGCCAATACGAATACCAACACTAGGATTTGGCGACATTGTGGTTTGTGCCTTCTTCTTAGGCTGGGCATCCACCATGGGTGCCTTGCCTTTGTTGCACTTTGAAACCATTTCCTAACTCACGCAAAAAAATAAAAGAAGAAAAGCTCGAGATTACCCTAGAAGAGTGAATGTTGCTACGATGAGTAGGCTGTTGACTTTGATGCTGCATTGGTATGCTTGAAATGCTGCATGCATGCACAATATTCACAAAATCCACAGAGAAATCCATAGGCTGCAGGAAGAAGAAGAAGGGAATGCAAGGAAGCTAGGGTAAGAGCGATCGAAATGGGGTTTTGACCAGTCTTAGAGCCTTATATAGCCCTAAGCTCAAAATATCTTGACCGGTCGAAATCGTTTTGACCGGTCACAAAATTAGGAGAAACGTAGTTCTCTAGCAGTGTCTCTGTTCTGAAGCAGGATCCCTGCTGCTCGACCGGCCGAAATGGCTTCGATTGGTCAAAACGCATAGAAATTTTCATTTCTATTGGCTAATTGATCCAGGCTCGACCGATCTGCATTCTTCCCTTCTAGATTAAACTGATAGGTCGAAATCAATTTCGACATGTTGAATAATTGGTAGAGAATCTAGTTCTCAGCCCAACATTTGCTACTTATTTATTTTCTAACACTTGCAATGCCCCAATCACATTAAATCTACTACTTAACCCTAAACTAATATTTTACAATGAACTTGGGTTCCCTCCCAAGAAGCGCCACAGATATGTCGGTAGCTCGACAAGGTTCATGTGCTCATTGTAGTACTGGTAGGTCAAGGGAAGACAAAGTCTCCCCAGCCATGACATGACCTTTTAGATTATTAATTGGTTGAGACGGTAACCGGCCCTCGTCCCTCTTGTTCAAAGCGGTTGCCAGTTGCCCAAGTTGGGTTTCCAGCTTAGCGATGGACTGGGTGTGGGAATAGAGTAACTGAGTCTATTATTGGGACTGATATTGTCATCTTTGTGTTGCTTGCAACATAATTTCTTTGAAATTATTTTCACTCCAACGAGGTCAAAATTATTGCTGGCCTTGGAATTGCGAGGGTTGTGAATTAAATGCGAGCCTAAAAGACTAAGAATTACCCTGATCTGCACTGCTTTTCCAGGCTAGGTTTGGATGATTCTTCCAACTCGGATTGTAAGTATTTCCAAAATTATTTTGATCCGACCGCTGGAAGGCATTTGCAGCGTTTATGTGTTCTTTCACCGCCTCGGGGTATAATGGTGCAGCCGGACAATTGGGAGGTGTATGAGTCGGGCTTTGGCATATGCCACAAATCTCATTCACCTGAGCTATCGAGTGCGACTTTGCACTGAACATGGATTCAAATTTCTTTTCCATGGCCTCAACCTTGGTAGAAATATCCGTCGTCGATTTCAATTCGTATATACCTCCTTGCTTAGGAGGTACTATTATTCACTGAAAAGTACGATTTTTCACCTCTTAACCTAGCCTTTGCTGGACCTTGAAGCTGACTAATAACTCTCTTTTAGCTTGTTTTATAGTTAGTAATAAATTATGCAGCTTAACACAAAGTCTATACTTTTGGTGCCAAGAAGAGAGAGAATTGAAGCAAAAGATGATAGCTGAACCAGAAAGTGATAGAACACCATGGTGGTACACACCATGGTGACTATTTTGCATATCATAATGGACCAAGAAAGTCCAGCAGATGAAAGAAGAATAGGTGAGAGTGGATGAAGCTGCAACAGAGGCATGTGCATAGCAGCAGAGGAGTGTTATCGTTGGTTCAGACAGCTTGCTGCTATTTTATTAGAAATCAGTGAAGAAAATAAATCAAGAGTGGAGATGTGGAGATGGGACATTACAGCAAGTCTAAAACACACACAGTCCTACAAGATACAGGGTCCATTGTAGCAAGTTTTTATAAGTAAGAGTTTGTCCCACAGAGAAATTGATCTAGAACCCAAAATGGGTTATAATAGTAGGCCTCCAGATCTGGGTACAGATCTGACAATCCTAAAGAAAGGGAGTTGGGTGTCATGACTACACTAAATTAACCCTAGCAAAAGAGAAATAAAATGTAGCCCTATCCTAAAGAAATGGTTAAGAAGAAGATGGTGATGGTGTGTACCAGAATAAAATATAAAAGTTGTGAGAAGTAAGCAAGTTAAGCTAGAATTACAGCAGTGATGTAACTCAGATTTAGTCTGTCTCGGTTGTGGTCCTTGCTGAGATGCTATCAAAAGCCTCAACAGGGTAGGAATATCCAATTTAACCCATGCCATTTGGGGTGCTCTTAGGGCTATACCCTATCCACTGCAATGGTCACAGGGTATCTGATAGAGTCTGTCAAATCCCATTGGTTAAAACAAAAATTGCTAATCTGATCCAGAGGAGTGGATTGATAATTTCCTAAACCAATGGACCATATCATGCAATGAATACTATTGCAGCACTATATAATGCAGACTACGAGCTCTCCAGATCTGCGCACAGATTTGGCTAACATCCATAGGTATTCCAACCCATAGATCCTAAGTGTTTTGCCAAGGCCAACGACTCACTGTGCCCACAAAAAGGACCATGTAACAGGTTGAATAGGGCTCTAGATTCAATTGGTCATTGCTATAAAGGCCTGTAATGACCTAGCCTCAAGCTACAATTATTACAGAGAAATTAGATCTAACCTCTGATGGCAGCTAAGTAAAACAGAGGGGAGCCAGTTCCTGTACAAACCGCCTCACAAGGCTCTAAAAGCTCATGTGCAGGGGAAAAGAATCATTCTCAAACATGTGACTGAACACAACCTTAGGGCTATACTCTGTCCACTGCAATGGTCACAGGGTATCCCATTGGTCTGTTTATACCACAGAGGTCTGAGAAAGAACATGTAAATAGCTACAAACACCATGGTCCACAGGCCTCCAAGCTCCCCAGATCTCACTGTAGATCCAACATTCCTTTCCATGGGCCATTCAATAAGCTCAAATCCTAAATGTATGATATAGCCTGAACAGAACTACGGACATATAGGAAAATAACAGATTGAGTAAGCATTAAAACAACAATGTATTAATGAAAGCAAAGCTTACAATGAACTGCCTCCAGGCTGTAGCCTGTACACAACTGCTCATCCAAAATCCTAACTAAGCCTATTACAAAACTACAATACAAACTAAACCTAGCTGCTTATAAGAGGATTAGCCAGTAAATATTAGGCTAAGAGAGAAGAAAAAGGAGAAAAAGAGATGATCAAACCCTAACCCTAGCCCGCTGGAGCTCTCAGCCACAGAGGATGAAAGAAAGATGAAAATAATAAACTCTAAGTATAGCTTATATATTTTGTCCATAAGGCTTTAGCTCTGAAGAGATTAACCCTAATTTTTCCAGCAGACGTGGCACTGTTTCAACCCTTGGATGCCTAGAGATATGTGCCTTGAAATTTGTGCCTCGAGAAGTGTGCCCTAGTCTTAGAAAAATTTCCAAAAGTTCTTTAGTTAAAATAGAGAAGTGGCGAGCCTGAGCTTCACGGGTTGACATCTACATTAGTTCATTCGCGCAATTGCAGAGTAGCCTTTAGTTGGTGAATAGTGCTTACCCGCATAGTTAATCTTTAGTTCATCACGCAGTTCCCTAGAACTGCATTGCTTTGGCAGAGATGATCTGGAGCGCCAGAACTCTTCGCGTAGATAAAGCTTCAAAAGCTCTCTCTCTTTGAGTACTCGTGCCGCAATGCGCCTGCGCTTGCATAGTAACTGATTAGGCCTCAGGGTGCGCAAGAGCTACGCGAGAGAAATTTTGGGCGTCTCTCTCTTCTTTGGCTACACGAGAACTCTGTGAGGTGATAGATTGTTCTTTGTGCATAGGAACTCGCTATGGTTTGCGTGCACCTGCTTTGGGGGTAGATCTTCGCGAGAGCTTTGTGAGGGCAAATTCTGAGAGTTTTAAATTGCGAGATCTTCACGATGTCTTTTCTGTTCTCATTTTGACTGCGTGGCCAATCTGCGCGAGGGCAACTTTCACTGCATCTTTAGCTTCACGAGGGGGATCCTCAACTCTACGAGATGATTCTTTTGACACTCCAATGCATTGCACTTGTCACTGTTGCAGCTTCCTTCATTCTCAGCTAACTTCTTCCATCTACTAGGCTTTTAGTCAATAATGACCAACAATTGAATCACCATGGTGAGAACTACCAGGGTGTTCCATTAGACTTTGGCTTAGCTGTCATCTTTACATGTATTCTCTCTCTTCTTTGGACCAAAAAGCAGGGATTTTTTATTATGCTGCACAAATTGTTACTAACTGTAAAACATACTTAACAGTGGATTATTAGTGAGCTTCAGGGTCCATCAAGGGCCAAGTTAAGAGGTGATAAGTAATACTTTTCAGTGCTCAATACACCCCCAAACCTAAGCTTTGCTAGTCCTTGAGCAAAGGAAATATTTAAAATAGCTATTCTAAGAATTTAAATGCCACTTTTGTAGGGAGCATAGATACATTTAGCATATGTACCAAGCCTTTTAAACCCCTAGGTGATCCTTAGTGGAGGAATGAAGTCTCCTAAGGGTTTTCAGTGAAGATACCCACAAACTTCTCAACAAAATAGTTAAAACTAGTGCAGTCAATGACAAAACAAATTTCAATGAATAAACCTCAGTCCACACCTATCCTTTAAAATTAGAGGAAATTACAACAGTAATGCAGCCATTTAAAAACTCAAAATTAGCATGTGTTTGCATTACCACCAATCATTTTACATCACGAATTCAATATGCAAAAATCAGTATCAAGCTTGTCTTAAATTCAAAAATCAGGTTGGATACAACCCCAATGAAGTTAAAATTCAGACCCAATTCTCACCAGGGCATACTCTCAACAATGAAAATCAAAAGGGTGTTTACATTCTTTAGATCAAAAGCAGTTACGGACCCCAAATGGACCTGCAAGCATGAGCATAGGCAAAGCTTCTAATTTCTGACATCCTCTTGACTTTTCACCATAGATTAGACAACTCCTCACCTCCACATGATAGCTCATTTCACTTAGGATAACCAAGGTCTTTTGATGGGTTGTAATGTGGCTTATGGGTGAGGTTTGTAAAGAATAAAAGGATAGAATGGATCAAAATTGAGAAATCAGCAACCTAAGGAGTGATTCATGACTTCACATCCTTCATTAAAGCACAACTTCATCTTCCTTAATGTTTTTCAGAGTTGAAGTGGCCAGCTTCTTGTCTTCTTTTCAATTTTTTAGATGTTCTTCTCTTAACTTCTCTTCTCTTTTTTTTTTTTAATTATTTTATTTTATTTTATATTTTTTTTAAGCTGAACTGCCATACAAGAACTGCTGATATATTTTTGTTCATATGTTGCTTTTCTTCTCCTTCCACCAAATGTTGACCACTCTCACTATCTTCAACTCCTTCTCCTTTACCTTCTGAATTCTAAGAGTAAGGGTACAATTGAATCAGGTCAAGAGGTTAAGGTGCAAGTACTCCAGTGCTTGTAAAAGAAAAGTAGGATTTTTAAGGGTTAATGCATGTATGCAAAAGGACAGTTTTACAAGGTTAGATTTTTAGGCTCAAACTGTCCAAATGAGGGCCTTGGATCGTTTCCTTAGTGTCATGAGTGTTGTCAATTAGTTTTGATTTGGAGGTGCCTAACTTCTAGTAAAAATGCCTTGACTCAATCAGTCCTTAGAGTAATGCCAAAAACACTCTTCAAAAGAAAATGATGGGCCCAAATCTCACTAGGCATGATCCTCAAATTAACTCATGGGGTGTATTTTCACCTTTTTCTCTCCTCTTAGATTCACTATGTACTAATTGAAAAAAATTTCTGATGTTAGCTTCATGGTGGTGCACAGGTTTTAAAATTTTTAGTTTCAAAATGTCTGCAAAAATTTTAATTTTCCACAAATTTTCTCATTCAAAAATTTTAATTTTTCACAAATTTTCTCATTCTAACAATTTAGGTGGGAATTGATTTTATTCATCCGAATTAAACCAACACTGCTGCACTAAAGTTAACTGCTTCATTGGTAGACCTAGCTTGCCACACCCCCAAACCTATGAGAAGCAGTGTCCTCACTGATTCAAAGGTGGATGTGCAGCAGGCATAAAACATAGAAATTAACTACCAAAAACTACAAGAGAAAAAAACAAAACACATAACAGACAACACAAACATAAACACACATAAATAAAAAGTGACGGATTGTCAGGAAAAGACATTGTATTAGAGATACAAAAGCAAACAAATTACAAAAAGATAGAAAATTATAAACCTAAGAACAATCTAAGCAAAACATCCTGTCAAACAAAATGGGTCTTCCTCCTGGCTCAGGGATATCCTCAACCTGCTATGGAAGAGGAGCTGTAAGTCAAGAGGAGGGGGAAGACGATGATCAGGGAGATGGGTGTGGAGTAGGTGGTGGGGGGTTTGAAGAGGATGGGGGGATAGATGGAGGTGGTTCAGTTTTTTGCTTCTTCTTCTTTCTCTTCTCCTTTTTCTTCTCCTCCTTGGCCAGGATCCTTTGGACCTCCTCGTACTCATCCCAGAGGAATTATAGTGGGTCAGGCTCCTTAGGCGGTGGCAGGTCCAACCACATCGGGTAGAATTTGTTTGGCAGATTGGTGGGTTTGTCATTCGCCATAGTTAAGAGTAGGGAGGGACTGCTGAGTGTAGAGGAGAATGAATGAGATGAAGATGACCTATCCTTGTATTTAAAGTACTTGGGTGGTGGAATATGAATCGGTATATTAAATCTTACCTCCTTCCAAGCTAAATTTACATAAAGAAATTAAAGGAAGTTAGTTGGTAATGAATTGTGATTATTATCCGGAATGGTAAGTCTCACAATTCAGTATGGGGAATGAATTCGCACAGTAAATATTGGTCTATTTTTAGTAATGGGATTTAAGGCAATCTCGTATTTCGCACAGTTTCCCATAGGTGTTCGCGGAGTAAAATTCTCGCGGAGCACAAATGTATATTAATAAGAAGGAAAATCGTGCAGAAGAACATAGCTCCACGATTACAGAATCAGAACTGTGTGTGCCTCGCGAAGTTAATTCGCAGAGTAGATGTTAGGACCGAGCGCGCGAAGTAGTTTCTCATTTCTCGGGCAGCTTAACTGGTGATCTCCGCGAAGAACACATTTGGAGTTTTAGAGGTCTCGTGCTATAGAATATTTTAAATGTTGCTTTTCGTGCCCTCGTGACTCCGCGAGAAATCTTTGAAATGGCTCGCGATTATGAAAATGAGGCCATTTAACCCCGCAAGAGACCAACTCTCAACCTCCTTGCACCATTTGTGCTTTAGCCTATGCATGCACAATGTCAGTAGCCATCAACCTCAACCTTTTGACATCTATTCCATTCCCAAATGAAAAGAACCTCCCCCACACCAGCACTTGCAAATTAAAGATTCAAAATGATAAAAGTTCTTCATGAAAGCAAATTTTAAACAGTTGCAGTGCTAGCAATTCAATATCACAGCAGCAATAAGCATGCATCTCCCAAGTCAATGACAGAAGTGAACCAGTACTCAAAATAAAGCCTATAAAGCAAATGAAAATAAACAAGCACACAGAATAGAACAGAACAAGCACACAAAACAGATATGTCACACATAATACAAAGCTGTGGGGCACTGAGTATTGGGAGGTTCATGTAAGTGAATGGTCTGAGGAGGCTCTGTTGTTGTCCTAAGTGTGCATGATTTATTTGTATTTTGAAAACAGATATTTCAAAGTATAGATTATACTGAAATTGGAAAACTAAAAAAAAAAGAGAAAGAAATATCAGCACAGAGAGAAATTAATTAGCCTGCAAGATCAGGGCCAATTGTAGCAAGTTTTAAATGTAAGTGAGTAAAAGATCGTCCACAGGGAATTGATTTAAAATATATGATAAACCTCTAGATCTGAGCTACCAGATCTGGCCTCTGATCCTATCTACAAAGCAAATAAGATGAGACGTTCAAATTGTCACATTAACTAAATTATCTAAAAGTAAAATTAAAACTAAGTGATCCAGATCCGAGTTGGGGGAATTGGATGCAAAATTAACAAGAATGGATAAATAATAGCTACTTATGCTTAGTAATTGATTACAGAGTGAGAAATGGTGTAACACAATTGAGAAAGTATCAAATCTTCATCTGGCTACCAGCTCAGATGTAAGAGAAAATAATCCAATTCAAAGATTAGAATTAAGTTGAACTTATGGCTATGATCTGTCCACTATCATGGACACAGATCATCCAATAGTTTTCAATCCAAAGTCTTGATTCAGAACATAAGCACCACTACAAATGCTATAAGAATTAGGCTACAAACACAGATTCTCATAGGGATAGTGAATTAAGGGAAATTACTTAAAAGCAGCAAATCTAAAGGAGTCTAATGAGTGAGGAGATCAGAATGAACCCTCAACATGAATCCGATTAAGAATGTACTGATGAAAGCAACCTTTTCAAATCCACCATTACAATTACAGATAACAGCTTAAAACAACTCTCAGATTTGTAGTCTTGAATACAATTCTCACTTGAATTACACAAGTATCTCACAGTTCTCAGTTACAGACAAAGGCTAGGCTATTATAGAGGTTTCAGACAAGCTATCTTGATCTGAATTGGAAATGGGGCAGTAGGAATGAAACTCAAATTTTGGATACCCAAATTGGGCAAATAGTTCGTCTATTTATAGTATTCCTCAAGTCCAGCTCAGATGTGTATCAACCAATCAGAATTGGTTAGATCCATATCAACTAATAGGAGTCGAGCACAAGGATCCAGATCTGTTTTGGCTAATCAGAATTGCTTGATCTGGTTTAGCCAATGAGGAGACAGAGGCATCAATTCTGTTAAGAAATTCAAAAATCTGTTAGAGCTTCTAGAAGTTCCCGCCAAGTAATTTCATCTTTGGGTGTTCACATGGAGTGGAATATGCCTCTGGTTCGTGCTCAAAATCTTCCAGAATGCCTTTGGGTTTTTAAATGCATTAGGGCGCGTGCAGAGATTACTGAAATGCCCTTGCAGATGCTGGGAATCTTAAGAATACAATTTTGCACAGATTGGGGGCCTTTTCGAAAGGAAATGTGACTTCTGGAGCTCTATTCGCATAGATCTGGTGCTGTTCACAAGGAGTTTTCTTCTTTTCGAAAAGATCATCAGTGAATTTGGTTCCTTTCGAATAGATCAGGTGCTCTTCAAAAACCAAGCCTGGAGCTTTAGTTCTTTTCGCAGTGTTCAGGTTCTTTTCGAATAGATCAGGAATCCTTTCGAATAGCATTCTGTAGTGCATTCTTCTTTTTGAATAACTTCAAATTTATATCCAGGATGAAACCAGGCCTTTGTCTTCTTGAGTTTAGGCATTTTGACAGCCAATGAGGTTGTCCCTTCTCCTTCTTCCTCTAGATCAAGATGGGTCATCATCTTTTTGATACTTTTTAAGCTACTTTTAGAGTTAAGCCTACCTTTGTTATTAGCTGTAAAACAAACACTTAAAGCACTTATTTAGTTCTCTCAAGGGTCTATCAAGGCCCAGATTAAGGGGTGGAAAATGGTATTTTCCAGTTCTCAACACACCCCCAAACCTAAGCTTTGCTAGTCCCTGAGCAAAGACAAAATTAAAAACAGAATGAAAAGCTACTTTTGTAGGGAACACAGTTGAATTTAGCATATGCTACAAGCCTTTTAAACCCCTAGGTGATCCCTAGTGGAGGAGTGAAGTCTCCTGAGGGTTTTCAGTGAAGGTACCCACAACATTCTCCAATAAATCAGTTAATATCAATGCAGTTATGTTAAAACAGACTTTCATCTAATCAGATTATTCACACCTGTATCAGTCAAGTTGTAAGAGGATCCTCAAGAAAACATCATTTTAAAATTAAAATTCTGCTGTAATTCCTTTTACCATTCACTCAGTTTGTGTCAAAAAGTTTTTACAAGAAAAATTAATGAAAAGCTTGCTTTCTATTTGAGAATCCTACTATGATGTTACCCTAAATAAGTTGATTTCAAACCCAACTCTCACCAGGGTTTTCACTCAACATGCAAGTAGGAGGGTTGTACTATTTCACACAGCTCAAGAGCAGTTACAGCCCTCAAATAGGATTATAAGCAAGAGCATAGGCATTGCTTTTTAGTTCTGAATTCACTGCTCTTTTCACCATAGATTACACAAATCCTTATCTCCATGTGACAACTCAATCCATCTTTGATCAGTAAGGAATTTAACTTGGGTTGTAATGTGGCTTATGGGTGAAATTTATCAAGAATAAAGGGGTGGAATGGAGTCTGAAATTGAGAAGTCAGTCAAGGTATGGAGGTGATAGACACACCTTCTTCAATTCAGCATAATTTCATCTTCTTCTTTGAATTGTCAGAGCTAAAGTGGCCATCTTTTTCAAACTTCCAATGAAATGACTTTTCCTTTTCCCTTTTTTTTTTTTTTTTCAAAGCAACATTGACTGGAATGCCACATTTCTTCTGCTGATATATCATTGCCTTCAATTATTTTTCCTTTTCTTTTGCCAAACTATTACCCAACTCTCCTTTCTTCAGCTTTCTTTCCTTTACCTTCTGAATTCTTAGAGTGAGGTTTAGGCTAAATGAGGTTGATGAGGTTTCAAAGAAATCTTGGATTTATAAAGCTCAAATGGTGTGTATCAAGGGCAGTTTCAAAAGGTGGGGCATTTTGAAGTTCAAACTGTCCAAAAGGAGGCCTTACATCATGTCTTTAATATCATGATTGCTATCAAGCTATTTTAATTTGGAAATGTGTACCTTCTAGTGATAACAAGCAGGTTCAAACAGTCCCTAGAGCAAAAAAAATTGCCAATTCATATCTCCAAAGAATACATTTCAGTCCCAAATCTCACTGGGTGTGGTTTTCTATCAAATTCCTGAGGTATATCATTACTGTTTTCTCTCTTTTTAGGTTTACTGAAACATTAATTTTCTTTTGGAAATTTTCTGACATTCACTTTATGACAGTATAAGAATTACACTAGAAATCAAATTTAAAAAGTTTTAACTTTCTCACTTTTCAAAAACAACCAGGTGAGAAATCACTTCAATTTCAAAAATTCTGCTGATCATAGGCTGCATTGATGTTAACTAAACTATTGGCATTTCTGCCACACCCCCAAACCTATGAGGATCAGTGTCCTCACTGGTCCAGAAGTGGATAAGCAAAATGAAAAGAAAAAAAATAATAAGCACAATGACAAAGAAAAAAAAAACAAAAGCACAGTAATTGCAAATTAACAAAAGTCAACAGTAAACATTAATTACACACTACAAAAAAAAATAAAAAATTTACAAGGTAGTCTAATAACTAGGGTCAAAATCTGTATCATAAGTTGGTTCAATGAGATCAGAACTGGAGTCAGTATTGGAGTCTGAACTTGAGTCAGTATTGGAGTTTGAGCTTGATTTAGCTTTCTCTTGGATTGTGGCTTGAAGTTCGGTGTACTCCTTAGACTTGATCTTTTTGGTGAGGCCAATATATTTTTCAAGTCTATCAGCCCTCAGTTTTTCTTATTCAAGCTTCTCTTGTAACATAGCAACTTTGTGCTTCTCACCCCTAACCATCTGAAATGTTTGGCTCAATAGGTCCTTCATCTTATCTCTCTCAAATTGCATAAACAGCTCAAGTTTTTGAATCTGGTCTACATAAGGAGTCTTAATGTAAGCTTAAGGACATCGCAAAAGATGTAAGGGCTCTCTTCCATAGCCCTTTTAAGAGTGGCAAAATGTGGAATGGGAATGGAGTGGTAGGGGACCATATGTATCCCAGCAGTGGGGGTGGGAGAAGATAAATCCAAAAGTACTACCTCAGGGTCAGTTTGGGTAGCTTGGTTAGAGACAGTGAGGATGGGTGGATCTAAAAACACTACCTCAGGTTCTGTTTGGGTAGCATGGTCAAAAGTGGAAGGTACTGTGGCTGAGGTAGTTGGTTGGGATGTGGAGGCCAAGGTTTGGAGAATGGAATTTGTCACAGACTGGTTGTCTGTGTTGATCTGTAGCTGGGCTTGGATAGATTGGAGAAAGGTGAAGATATGGCTAATTGTGTCAGGTGTGTGTGTGGTAGGCAGTGTAGTGACTGGTATGATTGATGTAGATGGTTGAGGAGCAATAGGTGGGATGACTGTAAAGGGGGAGGTAGGCAAATGAGTGAATTGGGGGGTATCAGGTACTGGGACAGATTCATGCCCAATATTCTTCAAAATAGATCCCATCAAAGATGAATAAGCTTCAGTGGTGAATATTTCAGGTTCAGGAGTATGGGTGATTTCAGGTGTATGAACTGAATGGGTTGGTGAACCTGAGAAGCTTTGTAGGAGAGGAGTTCTAGGTGAGTTTTCAACAAAATCTATGGTATATCTTAGAAATCATTAGGTGAAATAGGTGGTGTAAGAATGGCTGGAATGGTTGGAGTTGAGGGAGAATCTGCAATTTGGATTGTGGTGGTGCTGAGTGCTGGAACTGCTGGGATAGGTGATGGGATAGGTGCTGTGATAGGTGAGGTGGGAAAGATGGTGGTCTCCTCAACAATTGTAGTGGGTTCAATGGTAGCTGCAGGTGCAATGGGTGCAGCTAAAGAGCTGGTCACCTCAGGTTCCGGTATAGCAGCCTCCTGGGCTGGCTCAGCCTCTTACCTCATTGTTGCGATTCCAAGTGTGCTTACTTTATTCATTGGTGGTAAAGCAATTTAAAATCAAAGTAAAACAGGGGATGAAATCAGCACAACTGAGAAATCCTAGACCTGTAAGATACAGGGTCCATTATAGCAAGTTTTGATAAGTAAGAGTTTTTCCCACAGGGAAAGATGATCTACGGCTCCAAGGGAGCCATCTCTAGTAGTTCCTCCAGATCTGACTACAGATCTGGCAATCCTAAAAGAAAGGGAGTTTAGGGTCACTTATTCTAAATATCCTAAGGTAGCCTAATGAATTAACTACAGAAAGGGTTGAGAAGATGGATGGAGTGTGGGAAAATAAATATAAAAGGGTGAGAAGTATGCTATTGGGTCTAGATCAGAGGAGTTTCGTAACTCAGATTCAGATATGATGTTATAGAAATCCTGTCCAATGGCTACATTATCACCACTGAGGTGAAAGAATCCAACCCATCTCTGTGCCATGATCCAATCCCTTAAGGCTATAACCTGTCCACTCAAATGGTCACAAACTATCCCATAGGGGAACCACAGTCCAGAGATGGGTCAAAACAAGTTAATCATTATAGGTACTACTTCATCCAGGCTACAAGCTCAAGAATCCATACGGAACCTCAACCTCTAAAGCTCTATGTGTGGGGCTAGGGCTGTATAGGACCATGTTAGCCCAGACACATAGAACCAGCAAGGGATTGAGTACAACCTTCGATCTAGCTGTCCATTGCTTGAGTGGGACTATAATGGTCCGGTCATAAGCCTACAATCTCCATAACCAGATCAGATCTAATATCTGATGGCGGGTCTATACAAATATAGGGGAGTCTACCTCTATACAATCTCCCACAAGGCTACAAGCACATGTGCAGAGAAGAAGAATCCATCTTGGATCCTACGGATTGGCTTCACCCTAAGGCTATAGCTTGTCCACTTGAATGGTCACAGACTATCTTAGAGGCTATCCTCCTCATAGAGTCCAAAACAGAATAGTAATATTGCTGCCACCACCATGGTCACAAGGCTACCAGCTCAGGCTCCCATGGGGATTTCAGATCTAGTGGGTCCTGTGGTGGGGCTAAAGCTGTATCGGACAATGATAACCCAGGCACACAGGTCACTTGGATCTGAATGGATCCTTAGAATCAGTCCTCCATTGCTTTGAATCACAACCAAAGCAATGGCGGATCACAAGGCAACAGCCTTGCACAGAGCAACTCTCATTCGCACACATCCCATAAAAGTACATATCCTATTACAAAACATCCATTAAACTAGTTCAAAAATACATACAAAGGCATAGCCAGCAAGTACTGGACTATGAAGAGAAAGAAAAAGAAAAAGAAAAACTACTTACAACTACAGAAGAACAGAAAAGAAAATGATCTCAGATCCCGTATCAGTGATAAAGTCTGAGCTCCTAAACCTAAACCAAGTTTGGGTTTATATAGCAGTGGTGTGGCTGAATACTGTTCCTTGAATGCCTCGGGGCGTGTGCACAGAGATTTGAGCATGGGAGTGCATGCCCTAATCCTTGGAAATTCCCAGAAAGTCCTCTGCTGAAGCGATGGAAGGTTAAAGTTCAGAGCTTCGCTAGGTAGCCATCGTTTCCCAGACTCGTCGTGTGGTAGCTTTGTTCTTCGTGTGGTTGAGTTTAACTCTAAAGCTTCAGCTGTCGCGAGGTTGGTGCGCTCTCGCTGGATTGAGCTTCGCGAGGTTGGGTTGGAATAGCGCAGGAACTGCGCGAGCATCACTGCAATGGATCTTCGAGAGGATCCTCGTGAGGCTTTAATAGTTTTTGAGCTGCGCGAGAGTCCATTTCTTGATAGATCTTCGCGAGGATCCTCGCGATAGCTTTGAGGCTTTGCTGAACTGCGCGACAGCTGCACGACTCAAGGCTTCTGAAGCTCTTCTGTCACTCCACTGCGCGAGAACTTCTCATGAAGTCTTGGGGAACGTAGTGAGGACTGCGTGAAGCCTAAATTCCTAAATCCTTTGGAGCTTTGTCAGCTGCGCGAGGCTTACCTCAGGTCTGGATTCATGGCTCATTCTTCTGAGGGACTTCTGGTGCCAATCATGGGTTCCTTAACAGGATACCTGGCCTTATTGTACTGCTATTTATTGCTTACAGAAAACACTTAACAAACCTTTATTAGATGGCTAAGGGTCTAATCAAAGGCTAAGTTAAGGGGTGAAAAGTGGTACTTTTCAGGTCTTAACACACCCCCAAACCTAATCTTTGCTAGTCCCTTAGCAAAGCTACACTAAAATAACTACAGAAATTAAATGCCACTTTCGTAGGGAGCACGGATGCATTTAGCGCATGTACCTAGCCTTTTAAACTCCTAGGTGATCCCTAGTGGAGGAGTGAAGTCTCCTGAGGGTTTTCAGTGAAGACACCCACAAACTTCTCAATGAGACAGTTAACAAAAGTGCATTATTATCAAGTGAGCAGTCCAGAAACAGAGTTAGTTCACCCTTGAATCAGTAAGAATATAAGAAATTCAAACACCTTGGCTGCACAAAAATTTAAACAGTATAAGCTTCTCATGAAAGCACAACATTTCCAATCAGTTTACACCAGAGACACTACACAGGTGTGTCAACATTGAGCTCATCACTGGATCAAAAATTAGGTTATAGGTCACACCTAATGCATTCAAGATCAGACCCAAAACTCTCCAGGGCATACTCTCATAAAGAACTATTGAGGGTTTCATTTTCTCTCAAGCTCAAGAGCAGTTACATCCCCCAAATGGGTCTTTAAGCATGAGCATAGGCATAGCTCTGAAGTTCTGGCATCATTGACAGATCCTCACCATAGATTGAACAACTCTCTGTCTCCACATGATAGCTCATTCAACTCTAGATCTCAAGGGCTTTAACTGGGCTGTAATGTGGCTTATGGAGTGGGGTTAAAAAGAATGGAAGGTTGAAAAGGGGTTCAAAATTGAGAAATCAGTAGGTTAAGGAGGTGATTCATGACTTCACCTTCTCTAATTCAGCTCCTTTCATCTTCTTTGAGGTTTTCAGATTTGAAGTGATCAGTTTCTCTTCTTGATTTTTATTTTCCCAATGAAAGTTACCTCTTGACTCCTCTCTTACTCTTCATTATTATTTTTATTTCTTTTTTATGCATTTTTTTTCTTTTTATTTTGTTTTTGCTTTTCTGAAATGCCACCATTTTCTCTGGCCAATATACTTTTCTCCATTCACCTAGTGTTGACCATAGCTAGTCCATCTTCAACTCTTTCTCCTTTACCTTCTGAATTCTCAGAGTGAGGGTAGGCTGAATCAGGTTCATAGGTTCAGGTACAAGTACTCAAGTGCATTTGAAGAAATTTAGGATTTAAAGCTCAAAGGGGGTATGGACAAGGGCAGTTGCTTAAGGTTGGTCTATTTAGGCTTAAACTGTCCAAGAGAAGGCCTTGATCCTTTCCTAAGTCTCATGAGTGATGTCAGTTGTTTCAACTTGGAGTTACCTAACTTCTAGTGAGCACAGTGACTCAGCCAGTCCTTAGAGCTAGAAGAAATTGCCTTAGTCACTCCTCAAAGAATTTTTTTTTTGTATAGGCCCAAATCTCACTGGTTATGGTCTTCCTTTGAATTCTTAAGTATGTCCTTACCTTTTTCTCTCTCTAATGATTCACTAAGTGCTGATACAAGTGAGTTTCCTTGGTGATCTCATCATGAAAATGTGAAATTTTAAAAGTTTATACTGTCTAAAGTTTTGGCAAAAGTTTAAATTCCTTATTTTTCATGATTCTTAGATGAACATGGTTTCATTTTCACAAGATTCTGCTGCACTTAGGTTAACTATTCCATTGGCAGGATCTGCCTGACACACCCCCAAACCTATGAGGAGCAGTGTCCCCACTGATTCAAAGGTGGGTGTGCAGCAGATTTATTAATGGCAAAATAAAAGGAAATAACATGGAGCAAAACAGACACAAGACAAAAAAAAATAGCAATGACAAAAGAAGAAGATCTATTATAAGAGAGAAATGTACAAAATGAAAAACAACAGGAGAAAAAGAAAATGCAGAAATAGAAAAATCCTAGGTACAAGCTAATCGGAGCCTGAATCAATCCCAGTCCCAACCCATCTTCTTGGCATGCTCTCGAAGGAGAGTCTCTTCCTCTTTTCTCTTTCGTTCCCTCTCTTCCTTTCTTTGGGCTGCAGTTTTGGGCATGGTTGGAGCCTTTGGTGCCCTCACCCTCATTTTGGGGGCCATTGGTGCAGGAGGGATCACTGGGGAAGAGCTAGGGTTTCGCTGGCTGGAGAAGAAAGAGAAAACAGAAAAGGAAAGCAGCGCGGGGTTGGATTATATATATCTCAAGGCTTGGCGCGCTTTAAAATTATCTGCTCGCTGGATAGAAATGAGTGGCTCACAAGATTGGATGTTCATCTAAACTGTGCGAGGAAGCCCACACAACTACGTTTGAAACCCGCGGCAACTAAGCAGAGTAGTTCCTTATGACCTGCGCGAGAGGAAGCCAAGCCAAATCTTCAGAACATCGCAACGGCTTAAACAGAGTAAAAAAATCACACGCCCACTAGTCAGCCTTTGACCTTTGTTTTGTGGGTGCATTCTCTCATATGCTCTCGTCCAGGGACACCCTTAGTCATCCTAAATAGGACTCTCCATGCTTTCCCAACAATTAATCATGCAATTACTCAAAAAGCATTTAATCAAAACCTCATATCCAAAAAAAGCATTCTCATTATCAAAACAGTATAATCATCATTCATTCACTCAAAATCATCAGTTCAAAGGGGACAAGAAGCAAAGCAGGCAGAAGAATTTTTAGGTCATATACACTCAGGCTCCGACAAGATCACTAGAAATACCTATAAATAGAAAAAAAAAAAACGAACCATACTAAAATACATAACATACACAATGCAGAGTTTTGTGAATCAATTTAATGAAAGTTCCCCCTGCCCCTCAAGGTTTGAGGATCCTTCACCAATCAAAAATTGGCCCTTGGGATTAACCACTGGCTGACTGGGCAACCTCCCCTCCTCTCTTTTAGCTAAGGCATTTGCTAGTTGGCCAATCTGCTCTTCCATCTTCTTTATGCTCTGACCATGAGAATTCACAGTCTGAGCCACGGACCCCAGGTTTTGCAGTGAGGTCAAGACCTGGTCCTCGAAAAAAGTATTTTTGGGTTGAGATGGGGGTAAGACCAATTGATTTTGTTGCTGATGGGGCTGCTGCTGGTGTTGGAAATTAGACCTAGGGGCATATCCCTGATTGAACTGCTGTTGTGGCCTTTGGGGTAAGGCCAACATTTTCTGGGGCTGCATATAATTGTCTTGCCACCACCTCAGATTTGGGTCGTCTCTCCATTGGTAACCAGCATTTTGGTGCTGGTATCCAAATGGCTGTCTGTTGTAGCCACCAGATTGTTGCTGGCCAAAAGCTTGCGCAACAGCAGCATGTTCCAATACCAATTCAGGATATTGCCCTGTAGATGGGCATTCCTCTACTGTGTGCTATGGGGACTGGCATATCAGACATGCCTCCACCACTTGAGCAGCCCTTCTGGGTTGCATCACAGTCAGTAATTTGTCAAACTTCTCTGAGAGGTTTGCCATTTGTAGCTACAGATCGTTGTTCCCAGACACCTCATAAACTTTTCCTCTTGACAATATAGCAGGCCCCACTTTTGACACAGACTCCTGACTAGTTCTTATTGTCGCTCCAAGTGTGCCATAATTATGTGCATTATGAATCAAAAATTAAAGAATTAAAGAATGCTAGGTTATATGGATGTTAACTTATGAAAGGGATATCAGCACATTGGGGCTAACACTGGCCTGCAAGATCAGGGCCAATTGTAGCAAGTTTTAAAAGTAAGTATTTCAAGATCGTCCACAGAGAAGTTTGTCTAAACTGAGAGATAAACCTCCAGATCTGTGCTACCAGATCTGGCTCTATAATTATCTAAAATAAAGAATAGATAAAAGAGAGTGTTGGATTGTGTCACATTTAACTATAAGCAAATAAAGAAAAGAACTAACTACATGATCCAGATCCGAGTTGGGGAGATGTTTAAAATAAGACAAATGCAGAAATAATAGCTTCATGTACTTTAGCCTCTGAATTTTAATGGAGAATCTGTAGTTCAACAGAGCAGATTCAATCTTCATCTGGCTACCAGCACAGATGTAAGAGAAATAAATCCGAATTAAGGAATAGGTTTAGACTTATGGCTATGATTTGTCACAGATCATCCAATAGTTGTGGCCTATTCTTTAGTTCAGAACATGAACATCACTGTAAGTGCTAGAATTAGGTTACCAACGCTAATTATAGGTGATGAATTAAGGGAAGTTGCATGTGGATGAGTGAATCTAAAGAAGTCTAATGCACTAAGGTGAACATTCAGAACCCTCGACATGACTCCAATGGAGAAGACACAAATTACTGCAAGCTTTTAAAATTCAAAATTACAATTACAGAGCATGGCTTCTTAGAGAGCCCTCAGACTTACAGTCTGAGCTTCTTAGAGCCCTCGACTTTACAGCCTTGAATCCAACTTGGAAGTACAAATCACTCACAATGGCTCTCAAAGGTAAACTACAAGAAGGATTACAAGGGGTTGGATGAGCTTTCGACCGAATGAGGGAAACAGAGATGAAAACTCTAAAATCTGGATACCCAAATTGGGCAAATGGTTCGTCTATTTATAGTTTTCCCTAAGTCCAGCTCAGATGTGTATCAACCAATCAGAAGTGGATAGATCTGTATCAACCAATAGGAGTCGAGCACGAGGATCCAGATCTATTTTGGCCAATGGAAATGCTCCGATCTGGTTCGCTAATCAGCCGTAAGCATCAATTACATTATGAGTTTGAAATTCGCTTGAGCTTTCCGGAAGTTCCCGCCAGTAATTTAACTTTGGCGCTCACATGGGTTGGAATATGCCTTCGATCTTGATTGGAACCTTCCTAATGTTCCCGGTCTTTTGATTGCATTTGGGGCAAGTGACATCAATTGCCCTTGTTAAAGCTGCGAATCTCCAGAATACCTTTTCGCAGAGTTCAGGGGCCTTTTCGCAAAGTTCAATGACTTCTGAAGCTCTGTTCGCAAAGTTCAATCTTCTTTTCGAGGAGTTCAGATGCTCTTCGAATTGTGTTTTCTTCTTTTCTCAAAGTTCAATGACTTCTGAAGCTCTGTTCGCAAAGTTCAATCTTCTCTTCGAATTGTGTTTTCTTCTTTTCGCACAGTTCAAGGTTCTTTGCGAATAGTAGAAGTTCTTTGCGAATTGAACTCTAGGCTCCATTTCTTCTTTGCGAATAGTAGAAGTTCTTTGCGAATTGAACTCTAGGCTCCCATTCTTCTTTGCGAATTGACTTTTACCTTGATTTTTTCTTTGCGAATGGCTCTCTCTCTTGCTTCAGGTCTTTGTCTGCTCTTTTAGACCCTCTTTAGCCATTGCTAAGGCTGTTTCTTCACTCCTTCTTTAAACTTGACATGAGTTGTCAGCTTTTTGATCTTTTTGGGATGCTTTTCGGACTTGGACCTGTCTAATTGGTTAGCTGTAAAATGCACACTAAAGCACTTATTTAGTCTTCTCAAGGGTCTTTCAAAGCTCATGTTTAGGGGTAAAAAATGGTATTTTTCACTACTTAACAGTTCTTACCAGGGATAGCTTTTGAGAAGCATTTTCACTGATTACTTCAAACAATTCCCATGCCTCATCAGCAGTCTTGTGCATGTAGGTTCCACCACAAGAGGCATCAACCATATCTCTATTTTTCTCATCAATCCCATTGTAGAAGCTTTGTACAAGCTGCCAGTCTGGGATCTTGTGGTGGGGGCATTGTTTGAGCATTTCCTTAAACCTATCCCAGGCTTGATTAAAATCCTCAGTTGGGGATTGGGCAAAAGCAAGAATTGCCTTCCTCAACTGGCTAGTTTTGGTCTTAGGGAAGAACTTTGTCAAGAACTTGGTCTGTAGGTCTTTCCACGAAGTGATGCCATTATTGGGAAGAGTAGCCAACCAGGTACTAGTCCTATCCTTCAGAGAGAAGGAAAAGAGCCTGAGTCTAGTGGCCTCTGGTCCCAAACCAGTGATATTGAATGTGGTGCACAAGGCCAAGAACTGGTCAATGTACTTGTAAGGGTCTTCCTTGTTAAGCCCATGGAAAGAGGGCAGCATCTGGATGATTGAAGTTTTAATTTCATAGTTCCCTTGAACATCAGGGAATTGAATGCTAAATAGAGAGTTATAGTCATCCAGAGCATTCAACTCCTTGAGAGTTCTGGGTTGTTCTTCACCCATGGCTACTGTCTCAGATTCAATTGGGGGCTCTACTATGGTGTGCATGTTCCTTCTAAGTCTTCTACCCCTTTCTAGCTCAGGGTTGAAAGGCTCTAAAGTAGGACTAAGAGATATCCTACCTAGCATACACACACACCACCAGCAGGGACAACTCCTTGCAAGCACATTATACTTGACTCAAAAAAATTTCTAACAAATTTACAGCTATTTTAAGAAAACATAAATTTACAACTATACTAAACAACTGCTATGAAATTTTCAAAGAAACTAGACTGAGTTTTAAAGGTTAGAGAATTGCAAACAGAGGTAGATAATCTCCAAATGCAGTCCACTGTCCTTCTCTGTTGCTGTCTAGATCTGCAAGAAAGATTCAAAATTACATCAGCAGTATCAATTATTCACAGCTACAAAGAATACTAAGAATACAAAAACTAAGGGTCTACTAATAGATCATCTTAACCCCGGCAACGGCGCCAAAAACTTATTGTGATTCCCAGTGTGCTTACTTTATTTATTGGTGGTAAAAGTAATTTAAAATCAAAGTAAAATAGGGGATGGAATCAACAAAACTGAGAAATCCTAGACCTGCAAGATATAGGGTCCATTGCAGCAAGTTTTGATAAGTAAGAGTTTGTCCCACAGGGAAAGATGATCTACGGCTCCAAGGGAGCTATCTCTAGTAGTCCCTCTAGATCTGACTACAGATCTGGCAGTCCTAAAAGGAAGGGAGTTTAGGGTCACTTATTCTAAATATCCTAAGGTAGCCTAATGAATTAACTATAGAAAGGGTTGAGAAGATGGATGGAGTGTGGGAAAATAAATATAAAAGGGTGAGAAGTATGCTATTGGTCTAGATCAGAGGAGTTTTGTAACTCAGATTCAGATCCGATGTTATAGAAATCCTGTCCAATGGCTACATTATCACCACTGAGGAGAAGGAATCCAACCCATCTCTGTGCCATGATCCAATCCCTTAAGGCTATAACCTGTCCACTCAAATGGTCACAGACTATCCCATAGGGGAACCACAATCCAGAGATGGGTCAAAACAAGTTAATCATTGTAGGCACTACTTCATCCAGGCTACAAGCTCAAGAATCCATAGGGAACCTCAACCTCTAAGGCTATAGCCTGTCCACTTGAATGGTCACAGACTATCCCAGAGGCTATCCTCCTCATAGAGTCCAAAACAGAACAGTAATATTACTGCCACCACCATGGTCACAAGGCTACCAGCTCAGGCTCCCATGGGGATTTCAGATCTAGTGGGTCCTGTGGTGGGGCTAAGGCTGTATCGGACCTTGATAGCTCAGACACACAGGTCACTTGAATCTGAATGGATCCTTAGAATCAGTCCTCCTTTGCTTTGAATCACAGCCAAAGCAATGGCGGATCACAAGGCAGCAGCCTTGCACAAAGTAACTCTCATTCGCACACATCCCAAAGTACATATCCTATTACAAAACATCCATTAAACTAGTTCAAAAATATATACAAAGGCATAGCCAGCAAGTGCTGGACTATGGAGAGAAAGAAAAAGAAAAAGGAAAACTACTTACAACTATAGAAGAACAGAAAAGAAAATGATCTCAGATCCCGTATCAGTGATAAAGTCTGAGCTCCTAAACCTAAACCAAGTTTGGGTTTATATAGCAGTGGTGTGGCGACGCATTAGGGTTAGGAAACCCTAATTTTAACGATGCCACATGGCCGAATACCGTTCCTTGATGCCTCGGGGAGTGTGCATGGATATTTGAGCGTGGGAGTGTGTGCCCTAATCCTTGGAAATTCCCAGAAAATCCTCTACTGAAGCGAAGGCAGGTTAAAGTTCAGAGCTTCGCTAGGTAGCCATCGTTTCCCAGACTCGTCGCGTGGTAGCTCTGTTCTTCGCGTGGTTGAGTTTAACTCTGAAGCTTGAGCTGTCGCGAGGTTGGTGCGCTCTCGCTGGATTGAGCTTCGTGACGTTGGGTTGGAATAGCGCAGGAACTGCACGAGCATCACTCCAATGGATCTTCGTGAGGATCCTCGCGAGGCTTTAATAGTTTTTGAGCTGTGCGAGTGTCCATTTCTTGATAGATCTTCGCGAGGATCCTCGCGATAGCTTTGAGGCTTTTTTGAACTGCGCAATAGTTGCGCGACTCAAGGCTTTTAAAGCTCTTCTGTCACTCCACTGCGTGAGAACTTCTCGTGAAGTCTTGGGGAATGTAGCGAGGACTGCGCGAAGCCTAAATTCTTGAATCCTTTGGAGCTTTGTCAGTTGCGCGAGGCTTACCTCAGGTCTGGATTCATGGCTCATTCTTCTGAGGGACTTCTGGTGCCAATGATGGGTTCCTTAACAGGATACCTGGCCTTATTATACTGCTGTTTATTGCTTACAGAAAACAATTAACAGACCTTTATTAGATGGCTAAGGGTCTAATCAAAGGCTAAGTTAAGGGGTGAAAAGTGGTACTTTTCAGGTCTTAACACTCATTCTATTCAACATGGTTTGGCTTGTAGTCTAAGCCCTCTTCCCAAAGGCATGAGGGGTTACAATCTCAAATGGCTCTTGCTCATCAATGTCAAATTTAGCCCGTAGTAGAGTTGTGATCAACCTTCCAAATGGTATTCCAGCTATTTTCTGTTCCTTCTTCATTTTGGCGCTGGTGTCAGCCATTGCTTCAAAAATCAGCATAGGGGCATTGAAGAATTGCCCTTTAGAAAAGTGAAAGAGGGCCTCCAAAATGGGTGTCCTTCTTTCCTGACTGTGTCCAGTGACATACAAACACTCTCTCAAAATGGAATCCATCAGTAAAAATTGGGATGCTAAGTCTCTACTCATGATGGACTGCCCAGTTCCAACTATGCCTTGGGTTAAATGGGCAGCCATTTCTCTAAAAGAAGCTGTCTCTAGTGCAGCCAAAGGGCCAGCAGGATCAAACTGAAATGGTATCCCCAAGGCATTTCCAATGTCTTCATAAGTGATGGTTAAATCAAAATCATCAATAAATATTACCAAAGTTGGGGCATCAGCATCCTTCTCAGTCACTTTCACCATGTTCTGGTACCATAATCTCACCATCCTTGGATAAATTTTCTCTGGAAGAGGGGTCAGGATGTTACTCAATGAAGCATCCCTGATGTAGTTCAGGGATAGCTTACAATCTTGTTTGTTCAAGAAAAATTTCTCATCGACATGAAGCTCTGGGAACAGCTTCTGAACTTCAATGAAAGGGTTTGGAAGTACCAGATGTTTAGGAAGAGGAGGAAGCTCAGTCTCAGGAGTAGGGCCTGCTTCTGGAATGGGTTCCACAATTCTAACCTTCTTTCCCTTCTCAATCCTATCAGCCTTATCCATCGATAATTTCCTCTTGTCTAATGTTTTAGCTTTTCCTTTGGTGGAGGGTTTACTAACTTTCTTAGCAGAAGACCTAGGGAACATCTTAGCCAGCGATTTTTCAGCTTTCCTCATTTTAACAATTTCTAAAAACTTCTTCAAATATTTCCTCCTTCTAACAACAATGACCAGACAACACTCTTGAATCCCAGACAATGTATGCTTACACAGAAATCAAATTTGTAAAGCACAAACAAAGGATATGAAGAGAAAAATACCAAAACCTAGGGTTTGCTCAAAATCTCTAATTGCTTGATCAAATCCACCAGAATCAGAGACAAAAGATTCTTCTCTTCAAGCTTAATCAGTGGAAAAGAACTGAAGGAAATTGGATCTGAACTCCAAAAGAATGCAGAGATGGAAAAAAAATGGGTTTTCTGCGAACCAGGATACGATACGCTGGAAATGCTTTCGAATACGAAACCCTCGATTCAAAAGGGTTTAAATATGCTTAAATCGATTTCGCAAAGCATTATTGAAGTCTTCAAAAAGTTTAAAAAAGTCCTTTTCAAAAAGTAGAATGGCATCAGTACCTTTCATAAAGCAACTAGCTTCAGAAACATCTATTCGAAAAGCAAATGGCTTCAGAAACATCTATTCAAAAAGTAAATGGCTTCAGAAACATCTATTCGAAAAGTTCTGCATCTATTCATAAAGTTTATCATTCTTTTCGAGCAGTTGTGGTTACAGGTTCAGATCCTTTTCAAAAAGGAGATTATACTTTTTGAAATGAATTTTTCTTTGCAAATTGATTTTTCACATTGACTGTAAAACTTTTCGAATTGAGTGTAAACTTATCGAATTGATTGTAAAACTTTTCGAAAAGTAAGAATTTACTTTTGAACAAATGTTTTGAAGTACAGAACTGATTTTTTATTTTTTTAACAAAATTTCCATATTAAAATCATTGGAATTTATTATCCCCATCAATTAAAACCACAAAGCTTTCAGAACTTATGACTCCTCAAAGAAATTTGACTAAAACATGACTAAAACAGAGAAATACATTACAAAAAACTATGCAAAAATCATAAAACAGACACAACTAAAATACATATGATACAGTTGTGTGACATCAGATTTGTGGAGGCTCTTGATGATAGATGGTCATCATAGGCTCCAGTATATTTTCAATGTATGGTTTGAGCCTCTGACCATTTACTTTCAAGGTTCTCCCATCACTTGGGTTCATAATTTTAACAGCTCCGGATGGAGATGCTTGAATGACAGTATATGGCCCTTCCCATCTGGATCTCAGCTTTCCAGGAAAAAACTTGAGTTTTGAGTTGAATAACCATACCTTAGAGTCCGCTGTGAACTCTTTTCTCAGCAGATTTTTGTCATAGAAAGCCTTAACTTTTTCTTTATAAGATCTTGCATTGGTGTATGCATCCATCCTCAGCTCTTCCAACTCAGAGAGCTGTAGTTTCCTGTGATTATCCATGTTTAAAGTTTTAATGGCCCAAAAGGCCTTATATTCTAACTCCACTGGTAAATGACATGCTTTACCATAGACCAATCTGAATGGGGACATGCCAATTAGGGTTTTATAGGCTGTCCTATATGCCCACAATGCATCATTCAGTTTAAAGGACCAATCCTTTCTGTCCTTCCTCACAGTCTTTTCCAGTATGTGTTTGATTTCTCTGTTAGAAATCTCCACTTGTCCACTGGTCTGTGGATGATATGGAGTAGCTATTCTGTGAGTCACATAGTACTTTTTCAATAGAGCTTCAAAATGCTTGTTATAAAAATGGCTTCTCCCATCACTGATAATGGCTATGGGGGAACCAAACCTGGAAAAGATGTTATCCTTTAAGAATTTAAGGACAACTCTGTGGTCATTGGTTTTAGTGGCTGTGGCTTCAACCCATTTGGATACATAATCCACAGCTACTAAAATGAAATTAAAACCATTTGAAGGAGGAAAAGGTCCCATAAAATCTATTCCCTAAATATCAAATAATTCAACTACCAAAATGGGCTGTAAAGGCATTGAATTTCTCTTAGAAATGCTGCCCAATCTCTGGCAGTTCTGACAAGACTTACAATGCTGCACTGCATCTTTGAAGAGTGTGGGCCAATAAATTCCACACTGCAAAACCTTTGCAACAGTTTTATTTTCACTAAAATGACCTCCACAGGCCTGCTCATGACACATGGAAAGTATACTGTGGAAGTCTTCTTCATGGACACATCTTCTAATGATTTGGTCTGCACAAATCTTGAACAGGGAAGGATCCTCCCAAATAAAATGCTTAACCTTTGAAAAGAAGAGATCTTTATCCATTTTATTCCAATGTTGGGGGGTCCTTCCAGTAGCTAAAAAGTTGACTATATTTGCAAACCAAGGGGTATGCACACTGATAGCAAAAAGTTACTCATCAGGAAAAGAGTCATTGATAGGCAACCTATCAATCTCAGTAGTTAGAATTCTCGATAGGTGATCAGCCACCACATTTTCCACACCCTTTTTGTCTTTAATCTTCAAATCAAACTCTTGCGATAGGAGGATTCACCTGATTAATCTTGGTTTGATATCCTTCTTAGACAGAAGGTATTTCAGGGCTGAGTGGTCAGTGAACACCACAATTTGTGAATCCAAAACATATGACCTGAATTTCTCCAAAGCAAAAACAACTTCCAGTAGCTCTTTCTCAGTTATTGTGCAATTGAGTTGTGCATCAATCATTGATCTACTGGCATAAGCTATGAGAAGAGGCAGCTTATCCTTTCTCTGCCCAAGAACAGCTCCCAAAGCATAATCTGATGCATCACACATCAACTCAAAGGGCAGGGAATAGTTTTGAGACTGTAGTATTGGAGCTGAAATCAAACAGTTTTTTAAGAATTCAAATGCCCTAAGGCATTCATCATTGAAAACAAAAGGGACATCTTAGCACAATAAATGGCAAAGAGGCTTGGATATTTTACTGAAGTCCTTAATGAACCTCCTGTAAAATCTAGCATGCCCCAAGAAACTTCTGATTTGCTTAACAGTTTTGGGAGGAGGCAAATGTGCAATTAAATCTATTTTTGCTCTGTCCACCTCAATGCCCTTATGGGAGACAACATGGCCAAGGACAATGCCTTGGGTGACCATGAAATGGCTCTTCTCCCAGCTCAAAACTAAATTGGTTTCCTCACATCTCTGTAACACCAGGCTGAGATGATTTAAACACTAGGCAAACTGTCTCCATATATTGAAAAGTCATCCATAAAAATCTCCATAAATTGGTCAATCATATCAGAGAAAATGGAGTACATACATCTTTGAAAGGTAGCAGGGGCATTGCAAAGACCAAAAGGCATCCTCCTATAAGCAAAAGTGCCAAAGGGGCAAGTGAATGTGGTCTTTTCCTGATCTTGTGGATACACACGAATGCAGTTGTAACGGAGTAACCATCAAGAGAAAAGCATAATAAGCTTTCACGCTAGCTTATCTAAAATCGATCAATGAATGGAAGAAATGGTCTTTTACGGTCATTGTGTTGAGCTTTTACGTAATCAATCTGAGACCCTCCAACGAGTTGTTTGTCTCGGTGAAATGAGCTCACGAATCGAGGTTACAACGGTGATCCCAGATTTCTTAGGTACCACATGTAGGTTCCACCCAAGTTTGAATCAGATGGGATAAATGACCCTGCATCCAACAACCAACCACTTCTTGCATATGAGGATTCAGCCTCCTCTGCATTTCTCTAGACGACTTTGCATCTTCTTCCAAGTGAATTTTATGCATGCAAACAGCTGGACTGATTCCTCCCAAATTAGCAATAGTCCAGCCAATTATCCTCTTATGCTGTTTCAATACAATCAACAACTCTTCCTCTTGCTCCTAGTGAGGGAGGAAGAAATAATCACAGGCAGTGTTTTATGGTCTCCTAAAAACACATATTTTAAATTTTCTGGCAATTATTTCAACTTTACATCAGGTGGGCTGAGAAAAGAAGGTAACAAAGGTACCTTGGCTGTTTGTGGAAGGGGAAAAATAGCAGGTTTCCATGAAGAAAACCTTGCTGTTTAGACATGAGTTTCTTGCACAGCTTTGACCTCTTCAGTCTTTGAGGCACAAGCTGTCTCTTCCATAACATTTCTCCAAACATTTTCAAAATCTATGGTTAAATCCTTACATTGCAAAAACTGTGGTAGAGTTTCCTCTACTAGTTCATCCAACAAATCAACAAGAAAGCATTCCTCAGAACTAAACTGAGGCTGGGTAACTGCATTGTAAATATTTACCTTCATATTTCCAAAAGACACTTCCATAATACCAGACCTGCATTGAATACAAGCATTGGCTGTAGCCAGGAATGGTCTCCCCAAAATGACAGGGATGGAAGTTCTACTTTTTGTAGGTTCCATATCCAATACCAGAAAATTGGTAGGGTAGAAAAACTTATCTACTCCTACTAACACATCCTCAATTACCCCAACTGGCTTTCTTTCAGATCTGTCTGCTAGTTGTAACACCACATGCGTGGGTTTTAACTCTCCCAAACCTAGTTTCTCATATACAGAATATGGAAGCAGGTTGACACTAGCACCCAAATCTAATAAAGCCTTTTCAATGGTATGTTCCCCAATAATGCAAGGGATTGTGGGGATTCCAGGATCTTGGAGTTTAGGAGGTGTGGCAATGGACAAAACCTGTTTAACTTTTTGCACAGCAAAGACCTTCTTGGATAACTGGATCTTAGATTATCTTTTATGTGTGCAAATGTCCTTCAAAAATTTTGCATAGGCTGGGACTTGCTTGATTACATTAAGCAAAGGAAGATTTATCTTGACTTGCTTGAAAGTCTCCATCATTTCGTCTATTTTTGTATTCCCTTTATCAAAAGGGGATGCAAATTTCATGGTATGGGGAAATGGTAAATGGGGAACTAGTCCTTCATTTACAGCCTTAGCATCATCACTAGAATTTTTTTGATTTTTCTTTTTTTTATTTTTTTGATTTTTCTGAGGTACATCAGCACCCCCAATGCTAACATCATGCTGCTCCTGGTGCATGTTCCTAGCAGTTTCCTCATTTTTTTCTTCTTCTTTTTCTATATCCACATTGTTATTTACAACTCTTCCACTTCTCAAAGTAGTGATAGTTTTTACTTCTTCATGTGAAACAGAGGCCTCTCCAACCATGAACTGTCCTTTGGGATTGTTCAAGGGTTGACTGGGTAACCTACCTTCCTCTCTTTTGGCCAAAGTATTTGAGAGTTGACCCAATATATCTTCAATCTTCTTTATACTCTGACTGTGAAAGTTTACAGTCTGAGTTAAAGACCCTAAATTCTGGAGTGAGGTTAGAACTTGGTCTTCAAAAGAAGGGGATCTGGAAGGAGGCTGAAGGTATTGTGGATTGGTGCCATTGTGCCATCTGTTGTGGAATGGGCTGCTGAAAATTAGGCTTGGTATAGAAATTCTGCTGGTAGGGCTGAACAGTTTTGAAAGGTACTTGGTGCTTTGATTGTTGCTGTTGTTGTGATGGATAATTGCCCTGGCTCCATCTTAAATTGGGGTGCCCTCTCCATGCATATTCATTAGATTGCAACTGTCTAAACGATTGGGCAGCATGAGCTTGCTCCACCACTAGATCTGGGAACTGTGGTGCAGATCATGAGAATGAGTAGGGGATTGGCATATCAGACATGCCTCCTCCACTCTAGCAATCATTGGATTTTGAAATGAGTGCATCAATCTATCAAACTTGGTGGTTAAATTATCCATCTTCCTTTCCAATTCATTCACCTCATAAATCTTTCCCTTGGTAATCTGCTCTTTATTCAACAGAGCAGGATTCTCAATGTCTTTTGACAAAGATTCCTGTTGAGTTGAATTTTCACCAATAACTTCAAATAGGTCCCAGACCTCCTCAACTATTTTTTGCAAATAGGTGCCTCCACAGGAAGCATCTACCATATTCTTATCCTTTTGATCAATTCCCTGAAAGAAGCATTGAACAAGCTGCCATTGGGGAACTTGATGATGAGGGCATTGCCTTAAAAGTTCCTTAAACCTTTCCCATGCTTCATGGAAAGTTTCAGTTGAGTGTTGTGAGAATGAAACAATATTTTATCTCAACTGGCTGGTCTTAGACATAGGGAAGTATTTGGCTAAAAATTGACACTGCAAATCATTCCAAGAAGTAATACTATTTGGTGGCAACATGGACAGCCATGCTCTAGTGTTGTCCTTTAATGAAAAAGGAAAGAGCCTAAGCTTGGTTGCCTCTGGACCTAGTCCAGCTATGTTGAATGTGGTACAAAGAGCCAAGAAGTCATCCACATGCTTGTATGGATCCTCCTTACTCAAACCATGAAAGTAAGGAACCATCAGGATAGTTGATGATTTGATTTCATAATTTCCTTCAACAGTAGGGAATTGAATGCAAAATGGGGAATTATATGCACCAGGAGCAAAGTAATCCCTCAAAAGTCTAGGTTGCTCACCCATATTAGCAGTCTCAGCAAAATTCTGTGATGTTTGTCTGGTTCTTAGTAGCCTTTCAACTTCTAAATTCAAAGAGACAATCTCAGGATTGAGAGTTCTCCTACCAAACATACAACACAGAAATAGAGAGAAAAATTATGCAAAGCAAACCTTTAATACTGAGTAGATTCCAAGCTCAAATGTATAACTACACAAATTTAAACAACATAATAGTTAGTACTGATGTAAAAATAATAAAAAAAAAACCTAGGTCTACCAATTTTAAAATCTATTCCCCGGCATCGACGCCAAAAACTTGTTGTTGTCCTAAGTGTGCATGATTTATTTGTATTTTGAAAACAGATATTTCAAAGTATAGATTATACTGAAATTGGAAAACTAAAAAAAAAAAGAAAGAAATATCAGCACAGAGAGAAATTAATTAGCTTGCAAGATCAGGGTTAATTGTAGCAAGTTTTAAATGTAAGTGAGTAAAAGATCGTCCACAGGGAATTGATTTAAAATATATGATAAACCTCCAGATCTGAGCTACCAGATCTGGCCTCTGATCCTATCTACAAAGCAAATAAGATGGGAGGTTAAAATTGTCACATTAACTAAATTATTTAAAAGTAAAATTAAAACTAAGTGATCCAGATCCGAGTTGGGGGAATTGGATGCAAAATTAACATGAATGGAGAAATAATAGCTACTTATGCTTAGTAATTGATTACAGAGTGAGAAATGGTGTAACACAGTTGAGAAAGTATCAAATCTTCATCTAGCTACCAGCTCAGATGTAAGAGAAAATAATCCAATTCAAAGATTAGAATTAAGTTGAACTTATGGCTATGATCTGTCCACTATCATGGACACAGATCATCCAATAGTTTTCAATCCAAAGTCTTGACTCAGAACATAAGCACCACTACAAATGCTGTAAGAATCAGGCTACAAACACAGATTCCCACAGGGATGGTAAATTAAGGGAAATTACTTAAAAGCAGCAAATCAAAAGGAGTCTAATGAGTGAGGAGATCACAACGAACCCTCAACATGAATCCAATTAAGAATGTACTAATGAAAACAACCTTTTCAAATCCACCATTACAATTATAGAGAACAGCTTAAAACAGCTCTCAGATTTGTAGTCTTGAATACAATTCTCACTTGAATTACACAAGTATCTCATAGTTCTCAGTTACAAACAAAAGTTAGGCTATTACAGAGGTTTCAGACAAGCTATCTTGATCTGAATTGGAAATGAGGCAGCAGGAATGAAACTCAAATTTTGGATACCCAAATTGGGCAAATAGTTCGTCTATTTATAGTATTCCCCAAGTCCAGCTCAGAATTGGTTAGATCCATATCAACTAATAGGAGTCGAGCACAAGGATCCAGATCTGTTATGGCCAATCAAAACTGGTTGATCTGGTTTAGCCAATCAGGAGATAGAGGCATCAATTCTGTTAGGAAATTCAAAAATCTGTTTGAGCTTCTAGAAGTTCCCGCCAAGTAATTACATCTTTGGGTGTTCACATGGAGTGGAATATGCCTCTGGTTCGTGCTCAGAATCTTCCAGAAAGCCCCTGGATTTTTAAATGCATTGGGGCATGTGCAGAGATTAGTGAAATGCCCTTACAGATGTTGGAAATCTTTAGAATACGATTTCGCACAGATTGGGGGCCTTTTCGAAAGGAAATGTGACTTCTGGAGCTCTATTCGCATAGATCTGGTGCTATTCGCAAGGAGTTTTCTTCTTTTCGAAAAGATCATCAGCGAGTTTGGTTCCTTTCAAATAGATTAGGTGCTCTTCAAAAACAAAGCCTGGAGCTTTAGTTCTTTTCTCAATGCTCAGGTTCTTTTTTAATAGATCAGGAATCCTTTCGAATAGATTAGGAATCCTTTCGAATAGCATTCTGTAGTGCATTCTTCTTTTCGAATAGCTTCAAGCTTATTTCCAGGATGAACCCAGGCCTTTGTCTTCTTGATTTTAGGCATTTTGACAGCCAATGAGGTTGCCCCTTCTCCTTCTTCCTCTAGATCAAGATGGGTCATCATCTTTTTGGTTCTTTTTAAGCTACTTTCAAACTTAAGCCTGCCTTTGTTGTTAGTTGTAAAACAAACACTTAAAGCACTTATTTAGTTCTCTCAAGGGTCTATCAAGGCCCAGATTAAGGGATGGAAAATAGTATTTTCCAGTTCTCAATAGGCTCCTCTAGTTGTTCTACACAAATCTTGAGCCTCTGACCATTTACTTTCATGCTTTGCCTTGACATTGGATCCAGGATCTCCACAGGACCAGATGGCGAGGCTTTGATGACAGTGTAAGGTCCATCCTATCTGGATTTCAACTTTCCTGAAAAAAATTTAAGTCTGGAGTTGAAAAGCCAAACCTTTGTGCCAGCGTTGAAGTCCTTCCTTAACAACTTCTTGTCAAAGAATGCTTTTGATCTCTCCTTGTATATTCTAGCATTTGCATAGGCTTCTAGCCTCATTTCATCAAGTTCTACCATTTGCAACTTCTTGTGAGAACTAACAAAAGTTAGATCTAAATTCATTACTTTTATAGTTCAATAGGCTCTGTGTTCTAACTCCACAGGTAGGTGACAGGCTTTGCCATACACTAGCCTAAATGGGGACATGCCAATGGGGGTCTTATAGGCAGTCCTATAAGCCCGTAAAGCATCATTCAGCTTTGGTGCCCAATCCTTTCTATCAGTCATCACAGTCTTCTCCAGAATATGCTTAATCTCCCTATTGGAAATTTCAACTTACCCACTGGTCTGTGGGTGGTAGGGAGTTGCAATTCTGTGTGTAATAGAATACTTTTTTGAGCAGGTTCTCAAAAGGTCTGTTACAAAAGTGGCTCCCCCCATCACTGATAATAGCTCTGGGGATGCCAAATCGTGAGAAGATATTGTCCTTTAAGAATTTAAGGACAACTGTGTGGTCATTGATCTTTGTGGCAATGGCTTCTACCCATTTGGACACATAGTCCACTGCAATAAGTATGAAGTTAAATCCTATAGATGAAGGAAAGGGGCCCATAAAATCGATGCCCCAGATGTCAAAAAGTTCTACAACTAGGATGGGCTGCAATGGCATGGAGTCTCTCTTGGAAATGCCTCCCATCCTTTCACATCTCTCATAGCCCTTGCAATGTGAGTAAGCAGCTCTGAACAAAGAAGGCCAATACAAACCACATTGTAGCACTTTTGCTATAGTCTTTTTTCCACTGAAGTGACCTCCACAGGATTGCTCATGGCACATTGAAAGAATGTTGTGGAAGTCACTTTCAGGGACACATCTTCTAATCACTTGGTATGCACAATACTTGTAAAGGTAAGGATCCTCTCACAGAAAATGTCTTACCTGAGAGAAAAATAGGTTTTTGTCCATCTGAGACCAGTGTGGGGGAATCCTACCAGCAATAAGGAAATTGGCAATGTGTGCAAACCAGGGCATACTAGATTGCAAAGAAAAAAGCTGCTCATTTCCAGATTAAACTCCTATAAGAGGAGGATCCATCTGATCAATCTAGGCTTTGCATCCTTCTTAGCCAGTAGGTATTTCAGGGCTGAGTGATCTGTAAAATCAATAATCTTAGATCTCAACAAATAGGGTCTAAACTTGTCCATAGCAAACACTACTGCTAATAGCTCCTTCTCTATTGTGGTTTAGTTCAGCTGAGCATCAGCTAGTATTTTACTGGCATAATATATCACTATAGGCAGCTTATCTTTCCTCTGTCCTAAGACTGCACCTATGGCCAAGTCTGATGCATCACATATTAGTTTAAAGGGGAGTGAGTAATCTGGGGCCTGGATTATAAGGGCAGTAGTAAGGCACTCCTTCAAGGCCTCAAAGGCCTCAAGGCATTCAGTAGTAAATACAAATGGCACATCCTGGCAAAGCAGGTGGCATAATGGTTTGGAAATCTTGCTGAAGTCCTTGATGAACCTCCTCTAGAATCCAGCATGTCCTAAAAAAGATCTGATCTGCTTGACAGTCCTAGGTGGGGGCAGATTTGAAATCAGGTCTACCTTAGCCTTGTCAACCTCTATTCCCTTGTGAGAAATCACATGGCCTAATACAATACCTTGTGTCACCATAAAGTGACTCTTTTCCCAGCTTAGGACCAAGTTGGTCTCCTCATATCTTTGTAAAACTTTTTTAAGGTGACAAAGGCACTGGCTAAAGCTATCCCCAAATACTGAGAAATCATCCATGAAGATTTCCAGGAATTTGTTAATCATATCAGAGAAAATTGCATACATGCAACTCTGAAAAGTGGCTGGGGCATTGCACAGTCCAAAAGGCATCCTTCTGTAAGCAAAGGTGCCAAAGGGACATGTGAAAGTAGTTTTCTCTTGATCTTGAGGATCCACAGGGATTTGGTTATACCCTGAGTATCCATTAAGAAAACAGTAATAAGCCTTCCCAGCCAGCTTGTCTAGAATTTGGTCTATAAAAGGGAGAGGGAAATGGTCCTTTCTGGTCCTGGAGTTGAGCTTCCTATAATCAATGCACACTCTCTAGCCAGTGGTCTCTCTGGCTGGCATAAACTCCCTAGAATCAGAAGCAACTACTATGATGCCTGACTTTTTAGGTACCACCTAGATAAGTGATACCCATTCAGAATTCAAAATGGGGTAAATCACCCTTGCATCCAATAGTTTCACTATTTCTTTAAGGACCACCTCTTGCATGTGAGGATTTAATTTCCTCTGCATCTCCCTTGAGGGTTTTTCACCCTCATCCAGGTGAATATTGTGCATGCAAACTAAGGCATCAATGCCTCCAAGGTCAGCTATTGTCCACCACCCAAGTGCTTTCTTGTGCTTCTTAAGAACAATCAGTAGTTCCTCCTCCTGTCACTAGTGAGAGAGGAGGAGATAATCACGGGAAGCTTGCTGTCCTTCCCCAAGGAGGCATATTTCAATTTGGCTGGGAGCTGTTTCAGCTCCAGCTCAGGGGGACTTTCTATTGAAGGCAACAAAGGTGCCTTCGTGGTTTGAGGAAGGGGCAGCAATGCGTGCTGCACTAGGCCCACAGAAGACTCAAGATTTGTGTTGTCTTCTTTCATGGGAATTTGGGCCTCCTTCACAACCACACCCCAAACACTTGCCAGGGTTTCAGTCATATCATCCTAATCTAGCAGATTGGATAATTCTCCCTCGATAAGGCCATCTAGTAAGTCAATTATAAAGCTGTCCTTAATGTCCAATTGAGGGTACTTTGCATCACTATACACATTTAAGTGGGCCTTCATGTTCCCAAAGGTTACCTCCATCACCCCTGACCTGCATTAAATGCAAGCATTTGCAGTAGCCAAGAAGGGCCTGCCAAGGATAATAGAAATTGGGGTTTTACTTTTATAAGGGTCCATGTCCAGGACAAGAAAGTCAGTTGGATAATAAAATTTGTCCACCCCTACCAAGACATCCTCTACTACACCCACAGGTCTCCTCTCAAACCTGTCGGCCAGTTGGAGCACAACTGAAGTAGGTTTAAGCTCTCCCAAACCTAGCTCCTCATATACTAAATAAGGAAGTAAGTTCACACTGGCCCCTAAGTCCAAGAGGGCTTTTCCAATAGTGTGGTTTCCGATTATGCAGGGGATAGTAGGTACCCCTGGGTCTTGTAACTTTTCTGGTGTGGCAATGGACAGAACTGACTCAATATGCTCGACAGTAAAAACTCTTTTAGATAGCGGCACCCTTGCTTTTCTCTTTTGAGTATAGAGGTCCTTTAAAAACTTAGCATAGGCAGGGACCTGTTTTATGACATCAAGCAAGGGTAAGTTGATCCTGACTTGCTTGAAGGTCTCCAGCATATCCTCCATCTGAACATTCCCTTTATCAAGAGGGGATGGGCCATCTAGAGCTTGAGGAAATGGCAGCTGTGGCACTGCTGGTGCCACTGCTACATGCCTATTGCCATCATGGTCATATTTTTTTCTTTTTCTTTTATCTTCATTTATTTCTTTATGTTGGGGCTCAGCATCAGCCCCATTATTTTACCCTAACTGGTCCACAGTAAGGGACACAAGCCTCGGCTCTTTGACACTAACAATCCTTTTATTTTCAATTTCATTTTCTGTGACCTCTTCTTGTTCCTTGCCCACTAAATTGTCAACCACCCTGCCACTCCTAAGGGTAGTTATGGCATCAGCATCCTCATGGGTAAAGGGTGTTTCTCCAATAAAGAGCTGCCTTTTTGAGTTGGCTAGGGGCTGACTAGGCAATTTTCCTTCCTCCCTCATGTTCAGAGCATTACAAAACTGATCCATCTGGTCCTCAATTTTTATAATGCTCTGTCCATGAGAGTTGACAGTCTGCACCAAGTTCTCCAAATTCTGCATTGAAGCCAGCATCTGCTCTTCAAATGAAGAGGATCTGGGTTATTGTGGGGCAGGGTCAACTGGTTAGACTGTGGGGCAGGTAACAAAAAATTTTGCCTTGGTGGGTAACTTTGATTAAACTGGTGCTGGGGTCTGTAAGGAGCTACCACTTGTTGCTGCTGGGGTTGAGGATATGAATCTTGTCTCCACCTCAGATTTGGGTGGTTCCTTCCATCAAGAATACCCAGCAGGCTGCTGCCCAAAAGTTTGAGTACCATTGGCTTGTTCCATAACAAAATCAAGAAATTGGTTGGCAGATGGACAATCATGAATAGAATATGTGGGAGATTGGCATATCAGACATGCCTCCTCCACTTGTGCAACCATCTGGGGCTGCATCACATTCATGAATTTGTCAAATTCCAAGCTCAGGTTGTCCACCTTTCTCTCCAGATTACCTTGCACCTTCACTTCATATATTCCACCTCTAGGGGTGGCCTCTTTTACCATCTTAGCTAGAATCTGACTGTCATTGCATGACAGATATTGCTGTTGCATGAAATTTTTCCCTATTATGTCAAACAGCTCCCATGCTTCCTCAGCTGTCTTGTGGAGGTAATTACCACCACAGGAAGCATCCACCATTTCTCTGTTCTTGGGATTAATTCCTTGATAAAATACTTGGACAAGTTACCACATTGGAATTTAGTGGTGGGGGCATTGTTTTAATATCTCCTGAAATCTTTTTCAAGCTTCATAAAAATCCTCAGTTGAGGACTGAGTGAATGATAAAATATTTGTCCTCATCAGGCTGGTTTTATTCATGAGAAAGAATTTAGCCAGAAATTTGGTTTGAAGGTCACTCCATGACTGTCTGCTGTTGGCTGGGAGCTTTGATAGCCATGTGCTGGCTATGTCCTTTAGTGAGAAAGGAAAAAGCCTCAATTTAGTGGCCTCAGGCCCCAAACCAGCAATGTTGAAGGTAGCGCAAAGTGCTAAAAACTAGTCAATATGCTTGTAGGGATCTTCTTTACTAAGCCCATGAAATTAAAGTAGCATACTGATGGTGGAGGATTTAATTTCATAGTTCCCCTCAACAGATGGAAACTGAATGCAGAAGGGGGAGGTGTACTCCCCAGGTGCATTGTATTCTTTTAATGTCCTCTGCCTCTCAACCATGATAGCCGGTTTAGTTTCAATAGCAGGGCCCTGTGGTGTGTGTCTAGGTCTAAGGATCCTTTTAACCTCTGGATTTGGAGGTTCTAACTCAGGGTTTAAAGACCTTCTACCATGTATATACTCACATCCACAATAAGTACAGAGAATACTCACAAGCACACACAAAGGATATTTCAAATAAAAATCAACAAATACACAGATTTATACTAAATAAACACAGGGAAGTAAGCATAAATACACTGAGATTTAGGGGGGAGGAAGTACAAACAGAGCTAGCTACACTCCAGCAGAAACTTGAGCTTCTCCCTTCTTCTGCTGTCAATTTCTGCAAATTGCCACAAAGAATCGGTAGTACTATTATTCTAGTTTAGGTACAGCTACAAAGAATTTGAAAATCTAAATTATAGTATAATTCAGGTCTACTAAAAAGATCAACATCCCCTGCAGCGACGCCAAAAACTTGTTGTCGTTGGTTCAGACTGCTTGCTACTATTTTATTAGAAATCACTAGAGAAAATAAATCAAGAGTGGAGATGTGGAGATGGGTCATTACAGCAAGTCTAAAACACATACAGTCCTGCAAGATACAAGGTCCATTGTAGCAAGTTTTAATAAGTAAGAATTTGTCCCACATAGAAATTGATCTAGAGCCCAAAATGGGCTATAATAGTAGGCCTCCAGATCTGGCTACAGATCTGACAATCCTAAAGAAAGGGGGTTGGGTGTCACGACTACACTAAATTAACCCTAACAAAAGAGAAATAACATGTAGCCCTATCCTAAAGAAATGGTTAAGAAAAAGATGGTGATGGTGTGTTCCAGAATAAAATATAAAAGTTGTGAGAAGTAAGCAGGTTAAGCTAGAATTACAATAGTGATGTAACTCAGATTTAGTCTGTCTTTGCAGTGGTCCTTGCGGAGACATTATCAAAAGCCTCAATAGGGTAGGAATATCCAATTTAACCCATGCCATTTGGGGTGCTCTTAGGGCTATACCTTATCCACTGCAATGGTCATAGGGTATCCGATAGAGTCTGTCAAATCCCATTGGTTAAAGCAGAAATTGCTAATTTGATCCAGAGGAGTGGATTTATCATTTCCCAAACCAATGGACCAGATCATGCCATGAATACTATTGCAGCACTATATAATGTCAGGCTACAAGCTCTCCAGATCTACGCATAGATCTGGCTAACATCCATAGGTATTCCAACCCGTAGATCCTAAGTGCTTTACCAAGGCCAACGGCTCACTGTGCCCACAAAAAGGACCATGTAACTAGCTGAATAGGGCTCAAGATTCAGCTGGTCATTGCTACAAAGGCCTGTAATGACCCAGCCTCAAGCTGCAATTACTACAGAGAAATCAGATCTAACCTCTGATGGCTGCTAAGTAAAATAGAGGGGATCCAATTCCTGTACAAACCTTCTCACAAGGCTCTAAAAGTTCATGTGCAGGGGAAAAGAATCCTTCTCAAACATGTGGCTGGACACAACCTTAGGGCTATACTTTGTCCACTGTAATGGTCATAGGGTATCCCATTGGTCTGTCCATACCACAGAGTTCTTAGAAAGAACATGTAAATAGCTGCAACCACCATGGTCCATAGGCCTCCAAGCTCCCTAGATCTCACTACATATCCAGCATTGCTTTCCATGGGTCTTTCAATCGGCTCAAATCCTAAATATATGCTATAACCTGAACATAACTATAGACAGATAGGAAAATAATAGATTGAGTAAGCATTAAAACAACAATCCATTAATGAAAGCAAAGCTTACAATGAACTACCTCTAGGCTGTAGCCTGTACACAACTGCTCATCCAAAATCCCAATGTATACTAAGTCTATTACAAAACTGCAATACAAACTAAATCTAGCTGCTTATAAGAGGATTAGCCAGTAAATGCTGGGCTAAGAGAGAAGAAAAAGGAGAAAAAGAGATGATCAAACCCTAACCCTAGCCCGCTGGAGCTCTCAACCGACAGAGGATGAAGGAAAGATGAAAATAATAAACTCTAAGTAGAGCTTATGTACTCTGTCCATAAGTCTTTGGCTCTGAAGAGATTAACCCTAATTTTTCCAGCAGACATGACACTATTTCAGCCCTTGGATGCCTGGAAATATGTGCTTCAAAATCTGTGCCTCGAGAAGTGTGCCCTAGCCTTTGAAAATTCCCAAAAAGTCCTTTAGTTAAAACTAAGAAGTGGAGAGGCCAAGCTTCAGGGGGCTGACGTCTGTATTAGTTCATTCGCACAGTTACAGAGCCTTTGCGGAGTAGCCTTTAGTTGGTGAATAGTGCTTACTCGCGCAGTCAATCTTCAGTTCATTGCGTAGTTCCCTAGCGCTGCATTGCTTTTACAGAGATGATCTAGAGCGCCAAAACTCTTCACACAGATAAAGCTTCAGAAGCCCTCTCTCTCTCATAGTACTCGCGCAGCAAGGCGCCTACGCTCGCATAGTAACTGATTAGGCTCCAGGGTGCACGAGAGCTACGCGAGAGAAATTCTGAGCGTCTCTCTCTTCTTTGGCTACGTGAGAACTCTGCGAGGTGATAGATTGTTCCCTGTGCATAGGAACTCGCTATGGTCTGCGTGCAGCTGCTTTGGGGGCAGATCTTCGTGAGAGCTTCGCGAGAACAAATTCTGAGAGTTTTAAATCGTGAGATCTTTGCGATGTCTTTTCTGTTCTCCTCTTGACTGCGTGGCCGATCTGCATGAGGGAAACTTTCACTGCATCTTTAGCTTCGTGAAGGGGGCCCCCAACTCTGCGAGATGATTCTTTTGACACTCTGATGCATTACACTTGCTACTGTTGTAGCTTCCTCCATTCTAAACTAACTTCTTTTATCTGATAGGCTTTTGGTCAATGATGCCGAGCAATTAAATCACCATGGTGAGCACTACCTGGGTGTTCTATTAAGCTACACAGATTATTACGAACTGTAAAACATACTTAACAGTGGATTATTAGTGAGCTTTAGGATCCATCAAGGGCAAAGTTAAGAGGTGAAAAGTGGTACTTTTCAGTGCTCAACAAGGAACCAAGCACCTATCTCGCATAATTGAGGTGCAGCGTTGCGCGATTGAAATTCACTGGCAGTGCTCCCTCGCGCAGCAAAGACATACAACATAATAGAGCTCATGAAGAAGTTGTGCAGCTCAAGAAAGGGGTTATCACAAAACTCATATCGCACAGTAGTCACACACTTCAGCTACAAGCTACATGTGAAGTAACTCGTGGAGCTCTCGCACACTAAGTGTTCATAAATACTACTCGCAAAGCTCTCGCGAGGATCAAGCCTTAATGCAACCGCGCTCATTACCTCACGAGACCAATTGGCATGAAAAACAGCAAAGACCTCGCAAAGTTCTCGCGTGGTTCTGGAAGAGAGAGACTCCTAAAAGTTCCCTCGCGCAGCTCTTGTGCAACTCTCGCATAGCTCTCGCGTGCCTAAAGGTTTAAATCTGTATCGACTAAAATGCAAAGTCATCTATGCGAGTACCTCGTGAATGAAGTTTCTGAAGCTCTCATGCGCGAGCAAGCTAAGCATTGAAAATCCTTCTGCGCGAGTGCACACAAAGCTGAAGCAACTGCACGAGCATATAAAGCTCTACTATGTGAGACAACAATATTCAAAGCTAAACTCTACCCCACGAACACCCTACAGTTGTGTGACAGAAGTGATATGTAGAAGCCAGCTTCGCGAAGCTTGAGCTCTCCACTTCTCAATCTTAACTCAAAGACCTTTTAGGGATTTCCCCAGGTCTAGGGTACACATCTCAAGGCATGGATTCTGATACACACATCTCAAGACATCCAAGGGTTATAATAGTGCCACATCTGCTTGAAAAATTAGGGTTTACTCTTCTCTCAGCCACAGTATTAGGACTAAGTATATAAGCTGCACTTGTAACTTAGAAACTATCATTCACTTTCTCCTTCAACCTCTGTCGGCTGAGAGCTCAAGCAGACTAAGGTTAGGGTTAGGGTTTGATCACCTCTTTTTCCATTTTTTCTTCTCTCTTAGCCCAGCACTTGCTGGCTAAATCTTTGGTAAGCACTTAGGTGCAGTTTTATTTGGTTTTATAATAGGTTATTTAAAGATTGAGATTTTGTTTAGAGCTGTTGTGCACAAGGCTGTTGCCTTGAGAAATTTCATTGTTGGTAACATCAGATCAATGGAATTTATGTTTGAATGCTTACTCAATCTGTTATTTTCCTATTTATCCGTAATTCTGTTCAGGCTATAACATACATTTAGGATTTGATCTTATTGAAAGGCCCATGGAAGCTTGACCTTGTAGCCTAGGGACCATGGTGGTAGCAGTAGTTTTCATGTTCTGTCTCATCATTTATGGATAAGAGAGCCTCTGTGAATAGCCTGTGACCATTAGAGTGGACAGACTATAGCCCTAGGGCAATCTTGGTCATAGATCTGAGATGGATTCTTTTTTTCTGCACTTGAGGTTGTAGCCTGGTGAGAGTTTGTGCAGGAATAGGCTCTCCTCTGTTTCACTTGACCGCTATTAGATGTTAGATTTGGCTTCTCTGTAGTGATTGCAGCTGTGAGGACATTATATTGCAAGCTATTTTTAAGCAATAAATTGTTGATTTAAAGTCTATTTAAACCTATAGGCCTTTTGGTTCCATTAGATTCTCGATCGGATTTGTGTATTTGGGATTCGCCCATTCGCTTAACCTTTAGATATTTTAATTACCATTTGATCTTTCTAGGTTTTATATCCCTATAAATGCCAGCCAGATCTGTGCACAGATCTAGAGAGCTCGAAGCACTGGTAGACATAGTGTCTATAATAGTATTCATGGCCTGACTTGATTCATGGGATTAGGTTTGATCAACCCACTCCTTTGGATTAGGTTAGCTCTTCTGGCTTGATCAATGGGATTTGACAGACTCTATTGGATAGACTGTGGCCATTTGAGTGGACAGACTATAGCCTTAAGAGTGCCCCAAATGGCATGGGTTAAGTTGGATTCTTCTACCTTGCTGAGGTTAGTGATAACACTTCAGCAAGGATTTGTTTGAGAGAGACCCTTAAATCTGAGTTACATAACTGAATGAACTTTAACCTAGACTGCTTACTTCTCATCTTTTTATCTTTATTTTAACACACCATAACCACCCTCTTCATAACCTTTCTTAGGATAGGGCTGTACTTTATTTCTTTTTTTTTTAGTAGGTAATTTAGTATAGTTGTGACACCCAACTCCCTTTGTTTAGGATTGTCAGATCTGTAGCCAGATCTGGAGGCCTACTATTATAGCCCATTTTGGGTTCTAGATCAATTTCTTTGTGGGACATACTCTTACTTATCAAAACTTACTACAATAGCCCTGTATCTTGTAGGCTTAGGATTACTTTAGTTGTGTTGTTTCCATCTTTTATTTTATTTTGATTTTTAATTTGTTCTCACCACATAATAAAATCAACACAACCCAATCCGACGATAAGTTTTTGGTGCCGCTACCGGGGATCTTGATCTTTTTGGTACACCTGAATTGTATTATATTGTATTTTAGAAAATTCTTTGTAGCTGTGTCATAGTAGAATAAAAGGACTACTAATTTTTTTTGAAATCTTACAGAATTGGACAAGAATAGAAGGGAAAAGCTAAAGCTGCAGTTGGAGTCTAAATAGCTCTGTTTGCACTTCTTTTACCCTGAAACCTAGTCCTTTAATGTTGAATTCCCTATAATTAATTTAGTATAAATTTGTTTAGTTGTTATTTTAGTTCAGAAATTCTTTGAGTGCTGTAAGCATTTTTCTTACTTGCTGAGTTTGTGGGTGTATGCTTGGAAGAAGGTCCCTAAACCTTGAGTTGGGACCTCAAAATCTTGAGACTGAAAGGATCCTTAGAGCAAGAAACACCACCCAAGGCCCTACTGTTGAAACTGAGCAAGCTAACATGGTTGAGAGGCAAAAAACCTTGAAGGAATACAATGCACCAGGGGATTATACTTCTCCCTTCTGCATACAATTCCCTTCAGTCGAAGGAAACTATGAAATCAAGTCCTCCACCATCAATATGCTGCCATCTTTTCATGGGCTTAGAAGGAAGATCCTTACAAGCACATTGACCAATTTTTAGCACTTTGCACCACCTTCAATAATGCTGGCTTGGGACCTGAAGCCACCAAATTGAGGCTTTTTCCTATTTTCTTAAAGGAAAAAGCCAGCACATGGCTCTCTAAGCTCCCAACCAACAACATACAAATATGGAGTGACCTCCAAAGCCAATTTCTGGCTAAATTCTTTCCCATGAGTAAGACCAGCAATATGAAGACAAGTATTTTGTCATTTACTCAGTCCTCAACTGAGGATTTTTATGAAGCATGGGAGAGATTCCAGGAGATGTTAAAACAATGCCCCCACCACCAAATTCCAATGTGGAAATTAGTGTAAGTATTTTACCAAGGAATTAATCCCAAGAACAGGGATATGGTGGATGCCTCATGTGGTGGTAGCTATCTCCACAAGACAGTTGATGAGGCTTGAGAGTTGTTTGACATTATAGGAGAAAATTTCATGCAGCAGGAGTCACTGTCTTGCAATGACAGCCAGACTCCTACTAGGTTGGTGAAAGAGTCCACCCTTAGAGGTGGAATATATGAAGTGAAGGTGCAGAGTGAGTTGGAGAAGAAGGTGGATAATTTGAGCTTGAAGTTTAACAAATTAATGAATGTAATGCAGCCTAGAATGGTTACACAAGTGGAGGAGGCATGTTTGATATGCCAATCTCCCACACATTCACTACATGATTGTCCATCAGCCAACCAATTCCCTGATTTTGTTATGGAGCAAGCCAATGCTGTCCAAGCATTTGGGCAGTAACCTACTGGGTACTCATGGAGGAACCACCCAAATTTGAGGTGGAGGCAAGATAATTACCCTCAACCCCAGCAGCAACAGTTGGTAGCTCCATATAGACCTCAACACCAGTTTAACCAGGGATACCAACCTTGGCAGAATTTTCAGTTGCCTGCCCCACTATCCAATCAGTTGACCTTGCCCCCAGAACAGCCCAAATCCTCCTCTTTTGAAGAGCAAATGATGGCATCCATGCAAAATTTGGGGAGCTTAGTCCAAACTATGAACTCTCATGGGCAAAGCATTAAGAACATAAAGGACCAGCTTGGTCAAATCTGTAATGCTTTGAAAAGGAGAGAAGAAGGCAAATTTCCTGGTCAATCCTTAGCCAACCCCAAAGGGCGATTTATGATTGGAGAATCATCCTCTACCTAAGAAGAGGCTGATGTAATCACTACCATAAGGAGTGGGAGAGTGGTTGATAATTTAGTGGGCAAAGCAACTGAGGAGGTCATAGACAGTGAAATTAGAAGAGATGAGAGTGGTGAAGAGTCAAAGAAGTCATCCCCTGGTGTGGATCAGTAAGGGTAAAATAAAGGGGTTGATGTTGAGCCCCAACAGCAACCAATAAGTGGAGAAAAAAATAAAAAAAAAATTAAATTGACCACGATGTGGTTAGGCATGCAGCTGTGGTACCAACAGTCCCACGGCTGCCATTTCCTCATGCATTGGATGGCCCATCTCCTTTTAATAAGGGGAATGCTCAAATAGAGGAAATAATGGAGACCTTCAAGCAGGTCAAAATCAATTTACCCCTGCTTGATGCAATAAAATAGGTCCTTGCCTATGCCAAATTCCTGAAGGACCTCTGCACACAGAAGAGAAAAGCAAGGGTACAGTTGTCCAAAAAGGTCTTTGCTGTGGAGCATGTTGAGTCAGTTATGCCCATTGCCACACCTGAGAAACTATAAGACCCTGGGGTTCCCACTATCCCCTAAATTATTGGAAACCATACCATTGGTAAAGCCCTCTTGGACTTAGGGGCCAGTGTGAACCTGCTCCCATATTCTGTGTATGAGGACCTAGGTTTGGGGGAGCTAAAATCCACATCAATTGTGCTCCAATTGGCTGATAGGTCTGAGAGGAGACCTATAGGTGTGGTGGAGGATGCTTTGGTGGGAGTGGACAAGTTCTACAATCCTGTCGATTTCCTTGTTTTGGACATGGACCCTTGCAAAAGTAAAGCCCAAATTCCTGTCGTCCTTAGAAGGCCATTCTTGGCTACTATAAATGTTTGTATACAATGCAGGTCAGGGTTGATAGAGGTGATCTTTGGAAACATGAAGGCCTAATTAAATGTGTACCATTCTGCTAGGCATCCTCAGATGGACATTGAGGACTGATGTGCGATAGATGTACTAGATGGCCTAGTGGAAGAAGAATTATCCAATCTGCTGGATTGGGATAAGGTTGCTGATGACCTGGCAAATATTTGGAGTATGGTTGAGAAGGAGGATCAAATTTTCATGACAAAAGACATCACCAAAATAGAGTCTTCTGTGGGCCTAGTGCAGCATTCCAACTAGAAACATACATTGCTGCCCCTTCCTCAAACCACTAAGGCACCTTTGCTGCCTTCAATTAAAAGTCCCCTTGAGCTGGAGCTGAAATAGTTCTCAGCCACATTAAAATATGCCTTCTTGGGGCAGAACAACAAGCTTCCAGTGATCATCTCCTCCTCTCTCACTAGTGAGTAGGAGAAGGCACTATTGAGTGTTCTCAAGAAGCATAAAAAGGCAATAGGGTGGACAATAGCTGATCTTGGAGGCATTGATGCCTCAGTCTGCATGCACATAATTTACTTGGATGAGGGTACAAAACCCTCAAGGGAGATGCAGAGGAAACTTAATCCTCACATGCAGGAGGTGGTCCTAAAGGAGATAGTGAAACTGTTAGATGCAGGGGTAATTTACCCAATTTTAGACTCAAAATGGGTGTCACCTATCCAGGTGGTGCTTAAAAAGTCAGGCATAACAGTTATCACTACTAATTCTGGGGAGTTGATGCTAGCCAGAGAGACCACTGGCTGGAGAGTTTGTATTGATTATAGAAACTCAACTCTAAGACTAGAAAAGACCACTCCCCCTTCCCTTTCATTGACCAAATCTTAGATAAGCTGGATGGGAAGGCATTTTATTACTTTCAGAGGTGCATGTATGCAATCTTTTATGATATGATTGACAAATTCTTGGAAATCTTCATGGATGATTTCTTAATTTTTGGGAACAACTTTAGCCAGTGCTTGAGTCAGCTTGAGCTGGTTCTACAAAGATGTGAGGAGACCAATTTGGTCTTAAGTTGGAAAAATAGTTACTTTATGGTGACACAAGGAATTTTATTAGGCCATGTGGTCTCTCACAAAGGAATAGAGGTTGACAAGGCTAAAATGGACTTGATTTCACATCTGCCCCCACCCAGAACTGTCAAACAAATCAGATCATTTTTAGGACATGCTGGGTTCTACAGGAGATTCATTAAGGACTTCAAAAAATTTTCAAAGCCATTGTGCCACTATTTTGTCAGGATGTGCCATTTGACTTCTCTGCTGAGTGCCTTGAGGCCTTTGAGGTCTTGAAGAAGTGTCTTACCACTACTCCTATAATCCAGACCCCTGATTACTCACTCCCCTTTGAGCTGATGTGTGATGCATCAGACTTGGCCATAGGTGCTGTCTTAGGACAAAGGAAACATAAGTTGCCTGCAGTGATCTATTATGTCAGTAAATCATTAGTTAAAGCTCAGCTGAACTACACCACTACTGAGAAAGAGCTGCTAGTTATTGTGTTTGCCATGGACAAGTTTAGACCCTACTTGATTGGGTCTAAAATTATTATTTTCACTGATCACTCAACCCTGAAATACCTAGTGGCTAAGAAGGATGCCAAGCCAAGGTTGATCAGATGGATCCTCCTATTACAGGAGTTTGATCTTGAGTTCAAGGATAAAAAGGGTGTTGAGAATGTGGTGGCTAACCACCTCTCTAGGATTATTTTGGAAGAATGTGCAGCAACACCTGTTAATGAGCAGCTATTTGCTGTGCAGTCTAGTGTGCCCTGGTTTGCACATATTGTCAATTTTCTTACTGTTGGTAGGATTCCCCCTCACTAGTCCAAGATGGACAAGGACCTATTTTTCTCTCATGTCAAATTTTTTCTCTGGGAGGATCCATACCTATTTAAGTATTGTGCAGACTAGGTTGTTAGGAGGTGTGTGCCTGAAAGTGATTTCTACAACATTCTTTCAATGTGCCATGAGTAAGCCTGTGGAGGACACTTCAGTGGCAATAAGACTACAGCTAAAGTGCTGCAATGTGGTTTTTATTGGCCTTCTTTGTTCAGAGATGCATTTATATATTGCAAGGCCTGTGAGAGATGTCAAAGGATGGGAGGCATTTTCAAGAAAAATTCTATGCCATTGTAGCCCATCCTTATGGTAGAATTTTTTGACATTTGAGATATTGATTTTATGAGCCCATTTCCTCCATCTATGGGTTTTAACTTCATACTTGTGGCAGTAGACTACATGTCGAAATGGGTGGAAGCTATTTCCACAAGGACCAATGACCACACAGTTGTCCTTAAATTTTTGAAGGACAATATCTTCTCAAGATTTGACACCCCAGAGCTATCATTAGTGATGGGGGGAGTCATTTCTATAATAGACCTTTTGAGAACCTCCTCAAAAAGTACTCTATTACCCATAAAATTACAACTCCCTACCACCCACAAACTAGTGGGCAAGTTAAAATTTCCAATAGGGAGATCAAGCATATCTTGGAGAAGACTAATAGAAAGGATTGGGCACAAAAGCTGAATGATGCTTTGTGGGCTTATAGGACTGCCTATAAGACCCCTATTGGCATGTCCCCATTTAGGCTGGTGTATGGAAAGGCCTGCCACCTACCAATGGAGTTAGAACACAGAGCCTATTGGGCTATCAAATCACTGAATTTTGATCTAACTTCTGCTGGTTCTCACAAGAAACTACAGCTGGCAGAGCTTGATGAGCTGAGGCTGGAGGCCTACTCAAATGCCAGAATATACAAGGAGAAATCAAAGGCATTCTTTGTCAAGAAGCTAGTGAGAAGGGACTTCAATGCTGGCACTAAGGTTTGGCTTTTCAACTCCAAACTAAGATTTTTTTCAGGGAAGTTGAAATCCAGATGGGATGGACCTTACACTATCATTCATGCCTCCCCATCTGGTGTTGTGGAGATCTTGGATCCTATGTCTGGGAAGATCATGAAAGTTAATGGGTAAAGGCTAAAAATTTGTGTAGAAAATTCAGTGGAACCCCCTCAAACCATGCACCTACATGAACCTCCCACTGCTCAGTGAACCACAGCTTTGTAACATATGTATCATTTGAGTTAACTGCTTTATGTTTTTTGTTATAATGCTTAGAAAATTTTCAATTACTGCTTTTAGGGTGTTGATTTGCTGGTGTGTTTGATTTTGTTTTGTCCATTTTTGTTTTGAGTACGTGTACATATCTGTCATCTGAATTTGCTGTACAAGTCTGTTGATGCAAGGTTGAGGTGCTTTCATGATAAATGGCATGAATTTGATCTGAAAAACTATCTTTAGAATTTTGCAATTGTGATGACCAGTTGTTGATAATAGGCACATAATTGTGTTGATGAAATGGAGTATATGTGAAAGGGTTGATGCTGATGCACAATGGATAGGTGCATGACATTATAGAGGCACTAGCCAATGTGCAGACCTGAGCAAATGGTTAAAAAATGGGTTCTCGCGATGCTAACAGGCATAAAGTTCAATCTCGCGGAGCTCTGATGATAGTTCGAGCCCCGTGAGACTCGATCTTGGCAGAAATTTGGAACTGCGCGAATAACTATCTCTGCTCATTTAACCTCACGAGGTACTTGATGCTCTACATTTTGAAGTCTCACGAAGTTAGACAGCGCAGTTGCGCGAAAAGGAACCATTCAACTAGCACACCAAGGCCAAGTCTCAGCTCCATGAAATACATTGTGAAGCATTTTTTTTTCTTCTGCACGACTAAACTCCTCATGGGCCTGAATATACACTACGTGAGAAATGTGCCCCGCGAGCACCTATTAACATCTGCGCGAGGCACGGGTTTGCCCTTTAAGCCCTGACACTTTTCTGTGAATTCTTCATTTCATATCTTTTCGCCTTAATTCCCATTGCTAATAATAGACCAACATGCACTCTGCGGGATCATTCCCCATAATAAATCACACAACGCTTTATATTTCTCCCAGCCAACGTATTTATTACTAACTAACCTTCTTTAATATCATTATAGCAATTAACCTTGGAAGGAGGAAAAAAATTTAATGTGCTAATGTGTATTCCGCCACTCATGTATTTTAAATATCAGGCCAGTTCACCTCCATTGCATTCGTTCTCTTTTGACCCCCAGCAGTCCATCCCTACCCACAACTATGGCGGATGACAAACCCATTGAGTTGCGAATAAAATTTGACCCAGTTTGGGAGGACCCACCGCCACCAAAAGAGCCTGACCCACTACAATTCCTATGGGACGAGTATGAGGAAGTGTTAAGACTTGAAAAGTACCACTTTTCACCCCTTAACTTAATTTCTATTAGACCCTTACTCATTTAATAAGTGTGTGTTAAGCCCATTTTGTAGGTAATAAGCAGGAGCTGCAGATAAGGCCCTAACCATGCCAAGAAGCTTACTTTTGTCCCAGAAGTGCCTCAGGAGAAAGGAAGCTAGACCCAGACAGAGAACTGGCTGCAGCATAGGCACAGTAAAGCAGCAACAAGCTAAGAAGTGAGCCACACCTCACGCAGATGTCGCAGGGTTCAATTGAATCAGAAAGAATGCTTCGCATAGTTGTCGCAAGTTTCTGAAGGTAGCACACCAACTGGTCGCGCTGTTCTCTCACAGATTGAAGACAGAAAGGACTAAAAAGCATACTTCGTGCTGTTCTCGCGAGGCTCAGTCATAAGCTCTCGCATAGTCTCGCGTAGGTCAAGAAAGGAGCCTTTAATCTTTGTGTGATTCACTGAGGAGAGAGAGCTTCAGGCATTCCTGCGTGCAGCTATCGCGCAGTGGCCGCGGGATACAGACCTTCAGGGAACTGCTCGCACGATCCAGAGGCCTATGCACCTTGCTCCTTCGCGAGGATCCCCACGTGATTCACCAAGGAATGAAACGCGCGTGCGATTCCCGTGCCACTCAAATGGAAAGCGCAATCCCGTGATGACCAAATTATCAATCCCGCGACTGCAAGAGCTTCAACTCAATTCAATCCCGCAATGCCCATTCTATCACGTGACAAGACCTAGAAATCCTTGCTACCTAATGAGGCTCGAGATCTTAACTTCTCCCCACTGCTGCAGGGGCAATCTGGGAACTTTCAGCAATTAGGGCACACACTCCAATGCTCCAATCTCTGTGCAGATGCCCTGAGGCATCTAAGGAACAGAAATTAGCAATGATTGCATTGATAAAATTAGGGTTTTCCTAACCCTAATTCTCCCACAGCTGACTGCTATATAAGCCTAAGCCTAGTTTAGGTTTAGGGGACTTCTGTACTCCTTGAATCAGCTGTAGAATTCTAATAGGCTAAGGTTAGGGTTTAGGCAGCTTCTTTTTCCCTTTTCTTCTCTCTATAGTCCAGCACTTGCTAGCTATACCTTTGTATGATTATTTGAAATAGTTTTAATGGAGTTTAATAATAGGATCTTATGCATGTATGAGATTGAAGTTTGAGGGTTGTTCTGCACAAGGCTGATGCCTTGAGATCCTCCATTACTATGTTGCATTGTAAGCAAGGGAGGATTGTTTTTAAGGATTTATTTAGATCCAAGTGACCTGTGTGTCTAGGCTAGGCACATTGCAGGCCTATGCCCCACCACAGGATCCACTAAATCTGAATCCCCATGGGAGCTTGAGTTGGTAGCCTTGTGAACATGGTGGTGGTAGTAATCTTCTCGTTCTATCTTAGACCTCTGTGAGGAGGATAGCCTCTGTGGATAGTCTCTGACCATTCAAGTGGACAGGTTATAGCCCTAGGGTGAGGCCAATCCACAGATCTAAGATAGATTCTTCTTCTCTGCACTTGTTCTTGTAGCCTTGTGAGAGATTGTGCAGAGACAGACTCCCCTGTATTTGTATAGACCCACCATTAGATGGCAGATCTGATCTGGCTGTAGAGATTATAGGCTTATGACTGGATCACTGTTGTCTTTCTAAAGTAGTGAACAGCTAGGCCTAAAAGCTAGTACTCAAACTCTTACTGGTTCTGTGTGTCCAGGCTAGTGCAAATTGCAGGCCTAGCCCCACACACAGAACTTTAGAGGTTGAGGTTCCTATGGATTCTTGAGCTGGTAGCCTAGATGAAGTAGTGCCTATAATGATAAACTTGTTCTGACCCATCTCTGGACTGTGGTTCCCCTATTGGATAGTCTGTGACCATTTAAGTGGACAAGTTATAGCCATAAGGGATTTGATCATGGCACAGCGGTGAGTTGGATCCTTTCTCCTCTTTGGTGATAATGTAGCCTTTGGACAGGATTTCTATAGTAGCAGATCTGAGTCTGAGTTATAAGACCCATCAGATCTGTACCTAATAGCTTACTTCTCACCCTTTTATATTTATTTTCTCACACTCCATCATTCTTCTCAACCATTTCTGTAGTATAGGCATTAGGTTACCTTAGGATTTAAACATTAGTGACCTTAAATCCCCTTCCTTTTAGGATTGCCAGATCTGTAGTCAGATATGAAGAGCCTACTAAAGAAAGCTCCCTTGGAGCTTTAGATCAATTTTCCTTGTGGGACAAACTCTTACTTATTAAAACTTGCTACAACAGGCCCTGTATCTTGCAGGTCTATGTATTTTTACGCTTGCTGCTCTGTAGTTTTCAATCCACCTTTGATTTATTTTCACTAACACATTTTTATCACTGTCTCCAATAAAGTTAGCAGCAAACACTTAAAATACCTTAACAGGAAGTACAAATGATTTTGGTCAATTTAGAAAAGAAAAAGAATCGGAGAAAGAAGAAACAGAAGATAGAACCACCTGGATCTTCTGCCCCTCCCTCTACACCCCATCCACCACCTACTCAACATCCTTCTCCTTAGTCCCTGTTAACACCCCCTTTCTTGCTTACAGTTCCTCTTCCTGAAGCAACAAGTTTTTTTTATTTTCAATATTTCTTTTACCATACATTGTACAAACTTTGCTGCATTAATGAAATTACTTTTTTGTTATGTTCTGTTTGCTTTACTTTCTGTTCATAACTAGTTGTTGTTTTAGATGTTTATGTGGGCTTTGTTTCTTGCTTTCGCTTCCCTTATTTAGTTTTAATTTTGTCCATGTGTGCTTTGTTTAAGTGTGTCTGTGTTCCCTGCTGTACTTACCCTCTTCTCTTTGAATCAATGAGGACATTGCTCCTCATATGTTTGGGGGTGTGGCAAGGATTTCCAATGATCCATTTAACCTAAGTGCAACAGTCTTAACTAAGTGAGGAATAAATGGAATGACTTTCACCTAAGTAATGTTGAAAGTGAGGAGAGATTTAAAAATTGGGCAGACCTTTTTAACACTAAAATCATTTGAAAATCAATACTTCTATGAGGTGAACATTAGGAAATTTTTATATAAATAGTAGATAGTAAACCAGTAAGGAGAGACACAGGTGAAAGCATACCCCTTTGAGTTCAATTGAAGACCATACCCAGTGAGCTTTGAGCCTATAAATTTTTTTTAAGGATTCTTTATGGCAATTTTTTCTATTCTAAGGAATGATTGAGTCAAGCCCTTTTCAATAAAAGTTAGACACCCTAAGTTGAAACTGTTTGACAGTAATCATGACACTAAAGAAAGGATCAAGGCCTTCATTTGGACAGTTTGAGCCTAAAAGATCAAACCTGTGAAACTACCCTTGTGCATACACTTGTTGAGCCTTAAAGCCCCTTTTTCTTCAACAAACACCAAAGTACTTGAACCTAAACCTCTTAACCTAATTCAGCCCAACCCTCACTCTGAGAATTCAGAAGGTAAAGGAGAAGATGTTGAAGATAGGTGAGTAAAGTTTAACATTTGGTGAAAGGAGAAGAAGAGAGAAGGAGATTTGTAAACAACAGTGTAGTAGTTGTAGATGTGTGGCAGAAATCATCATAAAAAAATATATGTAAATCCAAGAAATAAAAAGGGAAAAAAAAAGAGAGAGAAGTCAAAAGAAGAATTCCATTGAAAATGTTGAAAAGAAGAGAAGAAGTTGGCCACTTTAGCTCTGAAATTTTAAAAGAAGATGGAGTTGTGCTGAAATGAAGAAGGTGAAGTCATGAATCATCTGCTACCTATGTTAATTTCTCAATTTTGAACCACTCTTTACCCCTTTTATTCTTTACAACCCTCACCAATAAGCGACATTACAACCCATGAAAAGCCCTTGTTGATCCAAAGTCAAATGTACTGTCATGTGAAGATGAGGGAATGTCTAATCTATTGTAAGAAGTACTTTATGATATCAAAAATTAGAACCAATGCCCATGCTCATGCTTGAAAACTCATTTGGGGTATGTAACTGCTCTTGAGCTTATAAGAAATGATACACCCTTAAATTCATTAATGAGAGACAGCCCTGGTAAGCATTGGGTCTAAGATTGAAATCATTGGGGCATTGTTTGAACATGAATTTTGATGTACTGGGAAGCTCAATACTGTTTTGCACATTTTGTTTTTCTTGGTGTCAGCTGAATGGATGTGATGTGCATGCATGCATGACTGAGGTGTTAAATTGTTTGCATATACTTTTTTGAGACTCCTGTAATTTTGACAAAGTAAGGGTGAAATGAACTGTATTTATTTCAAACTAATTAACCACTATTTGCACTTTTGTTAACTATTCCATTGATAAGTTTGTGGGTACCTTCACTGAAAACCCTCAGGAGACTTCACTCCTCCACTAGCAATCACCTAGGGGTTTAAAAGGCTTGATGCATAAGGTAAATGCATCCGTGCTCCCTATGAAAGTGGCATTTACATTCTTAGAGTAGCTGTTTAAATTTTACTTTGCTCAGGGACTAGCAAAGATTAGGTTTGGGGGTGTGTTATTCACTGAAAAGTACCACTATTCACCTCTTAACCTAGCCTTTGTTGGACCTTGAAGCTGGCTAATAACTCCCTTTTATCTTGTTTTGTAGTTAGTAATAAATTATGCAGCTTAATACAAAGTCTATGCTTTTGGTGCCAAGAAGAGGGAGAATTCAAGCAAAAAATGACAGCCAAACCAGAAAGTGATGGAACACTGTAGACACCAAAATTCGGCCCAAGGCCCGATCAATCTGTACTTCGGGAGAGGTGTACCCATGTGCTTCCGATGGCAGCCCCCTGAACCCTTAGGAACCTACCTAGACCAGTAGGAATCACCCTAAAACCTTTAGATCCATTCCTCCAATCCTTAGAAGTCACCCCTACACCCTAGAATCCCTTTCCAGACCTAACTTAAACCCTTCTGGTGGTTGATGGGAGGAGAGCTATAGAATTTCACACAGACTAGTACCATAGATGATCCATATATCATTGGAAAGAGGACTTCTTCAGCTTTCCAACGAGCCAAAGATCATCCAATTTGGAGCTACGGTTCAAAAGTTATGGCCGTTTTAAGTTTCACATAAAATCAAGGATTTTAGGCAGGCGTGGATATTACATACGCCCAGCCAATTTAGCCCCAGATTAGTCAGGCGTATATATTATATACGCCTGCCTATTTTGGGGGAAATTTGTCCGGGCGTATATAATATATACGCCCAGCATAGGTGGGACCCACCACAGGCTTCATCTTCTCAAAACTCCCCTGATTTTGGTGAAATTTACTGTTCCTAAACTGGGCGTATATATATATACCAAATTAGCTACGAATCGTCATCGATGAGCTCGAATTTCCTCCATCTAGTTTGACCCTTTGACCATCCCCTTGGTTGAGGTGGGTGTCTTGAGATTGGTTGCACCCCCTTTGAGCTTATTGGCAACCCTTAAGTCACCCATGGTCTCACCCCATCATCCGCCATTGAAACCAGTTTCCCAAAACCCTAGGACCTTGAAAACCCAAAAAACCTTAGATGGGGGATTACCTAATTGCTAAACCAATTAGCTCTTAATTAAGCCCCTAACCCATCCCTTCTCTATAAATAGAGAGGCCTCCCTCTTCCTTAAGGGTTAGAAAAAATTGGAGGTTAAGGATTTGGAGCTCAAGAGAGAACCCTAGTGAGAGAAAGTGCACTCATTTTCCAGAATTCCAGCAAGCTTAGTTCATCCTTTCCAATCCATTTCAACCATTAGATCACTCCCTTTAGCTAAAGTCTAGCCTTTGGCCTTACCCTACACTTCCTATTTTATTGAATCCTAGCGTTAGAACCCATTTTCACACCATTTAATCCATCGGAAGCACGCCAAATCGAAGACCTTCCACGGTGCAACAAGGGCCCGTGAGCTCCTGCTCACCCTTCTCTTCCTCTACCTTCTTGGTGTCTCCTCCGTCCAAGGATTCAAGCCGTTACGCCGCCGAAATTTCGGTTTGGCTCAAAGCTTGATAGGACCGTATTGCCTTCGGGCAAGGGGAAGCTCCGCCCTTTTTATTTTTATTTTGGCCATAGATAGAGACCGCTACGTGCGGGTTGATCGGGTGCCTAAACCCTTCCCGATCGATAACCGAAGCCCCTACCCTAGAGCCTTTGGCACAAACCGGTAAATCAGAGTCATATTTAGCACTTCGGTGCTCAAAATATCGATTTGAAGGTTTCCCGGGTCACCAAAAGCTCCGGGTGGCGACTCTACATTTTCATTAAAAAGCGAGCGCATCGCCGCGACGGGTTCGAGAGGATCCACGGTCACACAGATGGCGACTCTACTGGGGATTTCACCCTAGCGCTTCCCCTCTTGTTGGCCTTTCCTTCTATTTTGTTATTTTACTAACCATGGCTATTTTTTGTTCTAATTTGCTGTTATTTTTCGTTATTTTTTGTTGTTTTTACTAACGTACTCACCCATACGATTCAGTTTTTTAAGTGCCTTAGCCGTTTGGCGGGCCTACTTGTGCCTTAAATTTCAGCTTTTACGATTCTTGTCATTTAAGCCGCCTTAGCCGTTTGGTGGGCCCGCTCGCATTTATTTTCACGTCATTTAAATTTCGGTCATTTACAAGCCTTAGCCATTTGGCGGGCCTACTTGCGCACTTTATTTCGGTCATCATATTTCACCTTTGAACTCCAGCCCGTTGAGGCGGCACGGGCTTGTCATCCCCGACCCGATTTTGGACTTAATTTCACTCCCCTATAAAAATTTGTAATTAAAAGTGAACCAACAGTATGGAGACATAATTGAATTTATTTTTGCATTTTTGGATAGTTTTCGGGGGGTTTAGGCACAGATACAATTTACCCGGTTCCCAGTAAGGCGGCAGCCCTAGTGGAGATGATCCTGAAAAGAACCACCCCTTCCAGTACCTGAGAAGGCGCTTGCACCGGAGGTATATCGGTTGGGTTGCCAATTCCGATCAAGCCGTAAAACCCACATTGGTGAGAGCGTAGAAAACTCAAAATTCAGCCGTGTATCCTTAGGAAACGGAAAGGAGGGATCCGATAACATACACAGCAGTCCCCGGGAGCATTTCTCCCAAGAAACCAGTTCGAAGACCCACATTCGGGCTTGCTGTCCACTGTCAAAATATAATTGACAGAACCTTTTGCCCGGCGTATATAATATATACGCCCAGCAAAAAAGCCCCAGATTTACACAGGCGTATATATTATATACGCCTGGCTTAAATCTCAGCCAAAATCCCCAGATTTAAGCCAGGCGTATATAATATATACGCCCAGCCAAATCTGTACTTTTTTTGGTCGGACATGCATAATATATACGCCCAGTATATACTGGGCTGTAGCAACCCGACCTGAGGCCCGATCCACAACCCCAATTCCCCGATTAGCGGTATTAGTGTCCGCGGTAGCCTCCCACATTCTCTAACACCCAATATGCCCCCGCCCAGTCAAAAGAAGGCGACTCCTTATTGATTTGCTCCAGGGGATCGGGTCATTTGCGTGGATTCCCTCGCCTTCAATAGAACGAAAGGGTTCCCTTTTGCTTCTTCCGAAGTGTGTCGGATCCCGCCGTGGGACCTACTAAAGGTACATATATCGCCCGAAACGGGAGTTGACCCTGGGCACCAGGTCACCATTCATCTAACTAGAGGGGAGTTAATTGCAATTTTTAAAAAAAAAAAGAGAGAAAGAAAATCCTCATCTTCAAAAAATTCCACCTTCAAAAAAAAAAATCAATCAAAATCAAAAATAAAAAATAACAACAAAAAAAATTCACTTTTCAAAAACAAAGAATCAAATCAGCATCATTTTTCCAAAACCTAAAAAAAAAAACCAAAAAAAAAACAATCAAAATATACCTTGGTGTGACCGTCACTACAGCAACCTCAAACCCGGCCCGTAGGAGAAGAACCAGGAAGGTATTCGGCCCTTATCCGCGACATCAATACAACACTCGTCAGGGGATCATGTCAAGAGACAATACATCCCCACCGTCATCCCCTTCCCATTCCCGTATAGGAGAAGACCCGATCTCCGACACCTTCACCCAAACCAGGTTCGATATCACGGGCCCATTTGGGGCGCCCGTGTTCACCTCCACCTCATCCCCTTCCCTTACATTCTCCCAACATACCCCTTTTTCATCCCCTACTGAAACCCCTCATTTCCCAACCGATCCTTACATCCCCATCTCCCATCCAAACACCATTACCGCATCCCCATACTTCCAAAGACCCCCCAGGGAGTCCCATCCCCCGCCTACTTCCCACGTTCCATCCCTCTCATCACCCATGCCCCCAACACCCTACATCCCATCCACCCCATCTCACATACCATTCCCACCACATGGCCCATCCACATCCCAACATACCTCCCCGTTGACCCGGGTCATGCCCAATTTCTCCCAACCACCTCCATCCTTAGTGATCCATCACCCCCCAATCTCACACCTGAATCTATGCCCTCGATGGAGGACATGAGAACGATGTATGCCCTGTGGGCCGCCTCTCGCAACCCTACCTCTCAAACCCCGCATCCAAATTTCCAAAACCTCCATACCCCATTCCCTCCTAACCATGCCCAACCACCCATCGTCCATACCTCCCAAAATCCCCCACCTCAAATCCAGACCCAAACCCACACAAATCTATGGGCCCCAGCCCAAATTTCCAAAGCCTCCATACCCCATTCCCTCCTAACCATGCCCAACCACCCATCGTCCATACCTCCCAAAATCCCCCACCTCAATTCCAGACCCAAACCCACACAAGTCCATGGGCCCCAGCCCAAACACCTCTAGAGACATGGGCCCAGGCCCAAAACCCTCAAACCCATGGGCCCAAGCCCAAGCCCATCAGACACAGGCCCAAACCCAAGACCCTCAAAACCCATGGGCCCAAGCCCAAGCTCACTAGACCCAGGCCCAAGTCCAAACCCCCAGGGCCCATGGACCCAAGCCTACCAAACTCAAACCCAGGGCCCATGGACCCAAACCCAGCCCCCTCATGCCCCAGTAGCCCAAACTCAACAAGGCCCATTGGCCCAAAGTCATATTAATCCCACACCCGGGCCCCAGGCAGGTCGATTCAAACCATCAAACCCAAATCCCTCAAACCCAAGGCCCATCCGTCCCGCTCATCAAAGCCCATTCACTAATACCCCCACCAATACCCTTCATTCACCTATACCCCTTACGCCCCCATCCCACCTCCAATGGGAAATCCAATCCATCCCATTCCTCAAAACCACAACATCCCACCACCTCAATCACACCCCCATCACCCCCAGAACGTGCACCCAACTCAGCACATCACTTACCCACAAAACACTCACCCATTTATCCCTTCTCATCCCCTACAAACCATATGGCACCACCAAGTCATCCAACCCATCACCCCCCAAGTCCAAATAGCAGAGCTCGCCCCTCACCAATACCACGACCAATAGTACGATGAGGATGAGATTCGCAACAGTGGAGGGACTGCCAGTTTTAACCCTCCCTGGCCCACCATCATCACGCCTAGGGTCGAACCAAATCAGGGGGAAGCGGTCCCCACCCTCAAAGGAACCGGTGAAAGAAGCAGATGAACGAATCTGAGCGGTGATGAAGATGGGAGGAATGGAACTACACTCAACAGACTTTTCAGACTTATGTTTGTTCTCTGGCGTCCCCCTGCCACAGAAATTCAAGATGCCATCATTTGATAAGTATAATGGCACTAGCAACCCCATCGCCCACTTGAAATCTTACTACGGGGATATGTACCAGTATGGCGGAGATGAACGACTCCTCATCAAAGTGTTCCAGAAGAGTTTGACGGGCCCAGCACTGAGATGGTTCGCATCCCTAGAACCATCCATGATAAAAAATTGGAAAAACCTGACACGATTATTTCAAGAACAATATGTCTATAACATGGACATAGAACCAAGGAAGTCGGACTTGGCCCGATTAAAGCAAAGACATGATGAAACATTTAGTGCTTACTTGGGGAGGTGGAAGGCCTTAGCAGCTCAGGTAACTCATCGGATTCCTGATGATGAGCAGATTGAATTGATAACCAAGGGAGCCCTCCCAGTCATCGCAGATTTTTTAGTATATCGTGAGTCAAGTTTTCGATCCGTTCAAACGCCAATCGCTATGCGAAGACGCCATTAGAGAGGGCAGGTTAGGAAGGAATGTAGCAACGGCCACCGGGTTCAAAAAGTTGAAAGAAGTCCGAGGGCAGAGGTACAAAACATTGTTTACCCCGTGCCAATACCAACGCCCGATACAACTCCGGGTTACACAACCACCCTGCACCGTTTGAGCAAGTACCAAGGCCAACAACGGACCAAGAGCCCGTTTACCCTGAGCAGGATGAAAGCACATTTTGAGCAGTATTCACCCGTTAGCAATCCTTGAGTGTCTTCTCGCCGGTGTTACTACAGAAAGGCCTGGTCAATTTACTCCAACCTCGCCCGCCACCCCACCCAATACCAAGGAATTATGATCCGAATCTGCATTGCAATTTCCATCAGGGACAGGGTCACCCTACGGACCGGTGCTTCCCGTTAAAGCACGCAGTCCAAGATCTGATAGAGACGGGAAAGATCATACCCCCGCCACTTCCCCAAGGGCAGAACCAGAATATCCATCAAGCCCCTCTACCACCGCACCTAGGAGGCCCCAGGCCTAACATACATTGGATAGAGGAAGAAGAAGAAGAGTTTGACCCTTCAGATTATATTAGCAATCAGGAGGAATTTTCCCTCCCCAGGCCGAACGAAGATGAACTATTTGTTGGGGTGATCGAGCCACTGTATCTTGCCGATTATTTTCCCACACCAGCTTGCCAAGAGGAGCCCTTAGATTTAGGGCAGTATTTTTCCACCCCTGCTCCCGCCTATCAAATCCAAACGGGCACAGCCCCGCCGCAATCATACGCATATCCACCTGTTAAGTAGTGAAAAATACCATTTTTCACCCCTAAACATGAGCCTTGAAAGACCCTTGAGAAGACTAAATAAGTGCTTTAGTGTGCATTTTGCAGCTAACCAAAAAGACAGGTCCAAATCCGAAAACCATCCTAAAATGATCAAAAAGCTGACAACGCATGTCAAGCTCAAAGAGGGAGTGAAGAAATAGCCTCAGCAATGGCTAAAAAGGTCCTAAAAGAGCAAGAAAAGACCTGAAGAAGAAGAATGGAAGCTAGAGTTCAATTCGCAAAGAACTTCTACTATTCGCAAAGAACAAAAGAAGAAAACACTCCTCGAATAGAAGAATGACCTTTGCGAAAAGAAGAAAACACTTTCATGAAAAGAAGAAAACACTCAAAAGAAGAGAAGTCCTTATGAAAAGATCTCCTAAAGCCAAAATGCTTGCTAAAAGATCTCCAAGCCAAAATGTTTTATGTAAAAAGCCTTTAAACTATGCGAAATGGCATTCTGGGATTTGGTACCGTCCAAGGGTATTTCAGAAACTTTGCACGCGCCTAATGCGCTTTTAAAACCCAAGGACATTCCTAAGATTCGAAAGCACGAACCAAAGGCATATTCCACCCCATGTGAACACCCAAAGATGAAATTACTACGGGAACTTCTAGAAGCTCAAACAGATTTTTGAATTACATAACAATGTAATTGATGCCTCTGCTTCGATTTGAACCAGATCAAGCATTTCGATTGGCACGTAACAGATCCGGATCCCGGTGCTCGACTCCTATTGGTTGATACAGATCTATCCAATTCGATTGGTTGATACACATCCGAGCTAGCTTAGGGAAAACTATAAATAGACGAACCATTTGCCCAATTTGGGTATCCAGATTTTAGAGTTTTCATCTCTGCTTCCCCATTCCTACGAAGCTCATCCGAACCCCCGTAATCCCTTCTTGTAGTTTACCTTTGAGAGCCATTGTGAGGATTTGTACTTCCAAGTTCGGATTCAAGATCAGAACTGAGGGCTCTCGAGAAGCTCAGATTGTAAGTCCGAGGGCTCTCTAAGAAGCCGTGGCTTCAGAATTGTAACGTTGGATTTTAAAAGGTTGTCAGTAATTTGTGTCTTCTCCATTGGAGTCATGTCGAGGGTTCCAATGATCACCTTAGTGCATTAGACTTCTTTAGATTCACTTACCCGCATCCAACTTCCCTTAATTCATCATCCTCGCAAGTAATTAGCGCTTGGTAACCTAATTCAAGCAAAGATTTATGATGTTCATGTTTTGAACTAAAGAATAGGCCACAACTATTGGATGATCCGTGACCATTATATGATCATAGCCATAAGTCTAAACCTATTCCTTAATTCGGATTTATTTCTCTTACATCTGCCGGTAGCCGATGAAGATTGAATCTGCCTGCTGGAAATACGATTCTCCATTAAAATTCGAGGCTAAAGTACATGAAGCTATTATTTCTGCATTTGTCTTATTTTAAACACCTCCCCAACTCGGATCTGGATCATGTAATTAGTTCTTTTCTTTATTTGCTTATAGTTAAATGTGACACAATCCAACACTCTCTTTTATCTATTCTTCATTTTAGATAATTATAGAGCCAGATCTGGTAGCACAGATCTGGAGGTTTATCTCTCATTTTAGACAAACTTCTCTGTGGACGATCTTGAAATACTTACTTTTAAAACTTGCTACAATTGGCCCTGATCTTGCAGGCCAGTGTTAGCCCCAATGTGCTGATATCCCTTTCATAAGTTAACATCCATATAACCTAGCATTCTTTAATTCTTTAATTTTTGATTCATAATGCACATAATTATGGCACACTTGGAGCGACAACACCACCCCACGCCCAATTTACCCCATACACCCCTCCGTCACGCATAAATCATCCTATTCCTTACGCAATTCCGCCATCCCCATATTATCCTACCCCATACACACCCTCAAGTCCCTCCACCCAATACATTACTTCGCCATCCCCAAGTTACCCCATTCCATACACGCCTTCAAATCCCACCACCCAATTCACCCCATACACCCCTCCATCGCCCTCGAATTACCCCACTCCGTGCACAACTCCATCATCCCCAATCTATCCCATTTCATCTACTAACCCCTCATCATCCCACCATGCCACAAACCCTTTATACCCCCCCATTCCTTCCCACTACCCCGCCATATCCAAACCATCCCTCTCAATGCACAACTCCATCGTCCTCAATTTATCCCACTGCATCCACAAACCCATCACCATCCCATCAGACCTCCCCATATACAAACCCTTCATATCCCTATCACCCCGCGCCCACCACACCTCAAACGTCTCCCCATCTCTCCAACGCAGTCACACTCCCGCCATCCCTTCGCTATTTTGGCCCCAACCCAACTCCACCACCACCCGGACAAGCAACCCCTCACCCAATCCCCTCATCGCCCAATCACCACTGGTCCTACCATGCCCAGGTAACACCAGTACAAGCCCCCTCCGTGCCCATAACTCTAATTCTGTCAATTCCCCCCACTACCATTCCACCCCCCATTGGAGTTAACCTGGTCGGATCTGAGAAACCAGTATATCCGGCCCAATCCTCCCTGGAATCCTCACGCACTCCATTTCTCATCCCAAAACCTACTTATGACCCGCATTAGGTACCTTTGAGCTATGAACAGACGGACATGAATGCCGGGTGCAACCAAGAAGAGGCTGTTGAATTCGTTACCCGATCGGGTCAGATTTCTGCCCAACCAGAAGCATCAGGGGCAGTCAGAGGAGAGGAAAAGAAGAAAGAACAGGCCACAGGAAATCCCTTTGAAAAAATGGCCAGGGAACATATACTGGAGACACAGCTCAAGAGAACACCCGCACACATTACTGTGTGGGATTTGTTAATCACGTCTCCACTCCACTTTCAAGCCCTAATGGGAGCGCTCAAGGACGTGCATGTCTCCACCCATGTAACTCTGGATGAAGTAGGGGAAATAATAGGGCAAGTGTTGGCCCCAAATGCCATCTCTTTCACCGATGCAGACCTACCGATCGAGGGGAATGACCATTCTAAACCCCTGAATATAACAGTGGAAGTAGGGAATTTGGTGGTACCGTTGGTCCTGATCGACAACGGGTCGGCGCTGAACGTATGCCCTCTAAGGACGGCAATCAAAATAGGGGCGAACCCTGACACCTTTCGACCATCCATATCAAGCGCACGGGGATTCAACAACACTAGAAGGGAAATCATAGGAGAAGTAGACCTTGACCTGATCCTCGGACCGCAAACCTTCACCACCCCCTTTCAAGTAATGGGCATCAAGTCTACCTTCAATCTGCTGTTGGACCGGCCATGGATACATAAGCTCGGAGCAATATCATCTACCCTGCACCAAAAGCTCCGATTCATCTCAGAAGGAAAAATTGTCACCATCATAGGTGAGAGCAGAGAGGACATGGGGAAGAGCGCTCTGCACATTGAGAATCTGAACTGCACACAGCTGAGGACGCCGATCTCCATTGATTTGAGTATGACTTCTCAAATGTTACCCTTGAACCAACTGAAAAGACCCCGGATAAGACTGGAGGAGGAATGGATGCAGCTGTGTTCATGCTCCACAGATGAGGCCATCAAAAACAGAAAGGACTGGGCCCACGCCTTCAAGGAAGAAGAGACCCCGTCAAGGCCAAGGGGCAACAAACTAAATTCGGCTTAGGCTACAGGCCCAGAGAAGAGGAAGTCAGAGAAGCCAAGGAAAAGATGAGAGCCGCAGCAGCCGCCAAGGCCAGAGGAATCATCTTGGAAGAGGAACCTCACACTCGCCCCCACATCCGTGAAACCTTTGTGAGCGCCGGGTAGTACAAATTGATCTGAATTGGGAGATGAGGGTAACCCCACATAAGCCTACTTCAATCCACCCCACCAATCCCTACATCATCCCCCCAGACTTCGAAATGGACTTAGCCGCCCTTTCCTTGTTTGAAGAAGAAGTTCCCCGATCCACCCCTCACTCCAGCACTAACCACTTTGGGCCCCTCCTAACCGTAGAGGACAAGGTCCCGGAGGATCCCTCTATAAATATGTTGAGGGAAGAAATGCAAGAGCCTACCGATGCCGCTCCCGATCAAAGAGGTAAAGGCCAAGCCTCGCAGGTGAGTAACTGGGCATCCTTGCCCCAACTCTTGAGAGCCGCTAAATGCCATGAAAATGGCACCGACTCTCCAAAAAAAACAACCTGTAAAAAGTGAGGTTAGCCTCTGGACCACTCTACCTTGTATATATAGAGATCCACCTCGCCAGGGGCTGACCTCTGAAAAAATACAAAAGATCATAAAAATAGAAAAAATACCAATTCCAAAAATATTATCTTTTAAAATTCCCAATAAAATTAAAATCAATGTCGTGATACCCGTCCCATGTGAACCCAACCCCTTTCCTGTAGAAATACAAGAAGAGGTAGGAGTCACGAGTCTGGACGAGGAAGGCCAAACCGACGAGCTCCCCAACGAGCTCCTCAAACAATTTGTCGATTTTGAGCATGGCCCTACCTCGATCGTCGAAGAGACAGAGGATGTCAATTTGGGCATCATAGAAGCCCCCAGAATCACCAAAATCAGAACGTCGCTGTCCCCTACGGAGAGGGAAGGTATGATAGACTTCCTTCGGTCATACCAAGGCGTCTTCGCATGGTCGTATGAGGACATGCCTGGTTTGGATACCGATCTGGTTGAGCATGAGTTGCCACTCTATCCCGATGTTAAGCCGGTGAAACAGAAGCTGAGACGACTCCGACCCGAATGGATGTTGAAGGTGAAGGATGAGGTCATTAAACAGTATGACGTAGGTTTCCTCATGGTATCCAAGTACCCGCAGTGGCTAGCCAATATCGTCCCCGTACCAAAGAAGGATGGAAAGGTTCGAATGTGTATCGACTTCTGAAATCTCAACAAGGCGAGCCCTAAGGATGATTTCCCACTACCACACATCGATATCTTGGTCGATAACACCGCAAAACATGGAATGCTCTCATTTATGGATGGATTCTCAGGATACAATCAGATAAAGATGGCAGAGGTTGATCGCGAGAAGACAACATTCATTACCCCGCTGGGGAACCTTCTGCTACAAAGTAATGCCATTCGGGCTGAAGAATGCTGGGGCAACCTATCAAAGAGCAATGACGGCCCTGTTCCACGACATGATGCACCGGGAGATTGAAGTATACGTCGACGACATGATTGACAAATCACAAGAAAGGGAGGACCACTTGATAAACCTTCAGAGGCTATTCGAGAGGTTGAGAAAATACAGATTGCGGTTGAATCCCCAGAAATGCGCGTTTGGCGCCATGTCCAGAAAGTTGTTGGGCTTTATTGTCAGTAGGAGAGGGATCGAGGTCGATCCAACCAAGATCAAGGCTATCACTGAGATGCCGCCACCATCTACAGAGAAGGAAGTCAGAGGCTTTTTAGGCAGGATCTAGTACATCAGCCGATTCATCGCACAGTTAACTCCGATATGCGCACTAATCTTCAAGTTGCTAAAAAAGGACTCACCGATTGAATGGTACCGCCTGTACCTGATAGACCCCTGATAATGTACTTGTCCACAACTGAGTTTTCCATGGGCTGTGTGTTAGGACAGCATGATGAGACGGGAAGAAGAGAGCAGGCCATCTATTACCTAAGTAAGAAATTCACTGATTACGAGACGCGCTATTCTCATCTGGAGAAAGCATGCCTGGCGCTCGTTTGGGCTACTCAGAGACTTCGACACTACCTGTTATCCCAGGCTGTTCTACTTCTAGCACGGATGGATCCATTTAAGTACCTATTCGAGAAACCTGCTCGCACTGGCCGAACCGCCTGATGGCAACTACTCCTATCCGAGTTTGACATTACTTATGTCACCCAGAAGTCGATTAAGGGGCAAGCACTCGCCGTTCATCTTGCTGAGAACCCTCTGCCGGACTATGAGCCTCTAAGGACCGAATTCCCCGATGAAGACATTTTGTTCATGATCGACGAGGATACAGAGGAAACAGAGGAGCCCTGGGTAATGCACTTCGATGGGGCATTGCATGTTGAGGGCCAAGGATTTGGTGCCATTCTTATCTCGCCGAAAGGATCCCATATACCCATCTCAATCAAATTGAACTTCCCATGCACCAACAATATGGCCGAGTATGAGGCCTGTACAGCTAGTTTACAGGCGGCTCTTGATCTAAATATAACTCACCTTAGGGTCTTTGGAGATTCACAGTTAATTATATGCCAAACCAACGGGGATTGGAAGACCAAGGATGAGAAACTGATCCCATATCATGAACATCTGGAGGATCTGATAACCTGCTTTGAGGAAGACACCTTCTCTTATGTGCCACGAGCAAGAAATTGGTTTGCTGACGCCCTGGCTACCCTGGCCTCTATGGTTGAGATTCCATATGGAGTGGTGATGAAGCCGATCATGATAGAGCAGAGGAACGAACCGGCTTTCTGTCACCTGATCGAAGGACCTACGGAGATAGAGGACCAACCACCCTGGTTCTTAGACATCAAGAATTTCCTCGAGACCCGCACTGTCCCGGAAGGAACATCAAAGGTAGACAAATGCACCATCCAGCGATTGGCAACAAACTACGTCATCTGTGGCGATCTCCTGTATAGACGGTCTCACGACAATATTCTACTCCGATGCCTAACCCAGAAAGAAGCGATTGAGATCATGAAGGAGATTCATGAAGGGGTCTGCGGAGCCCATGTCAGCGGTCACATGCTTGCTAAGAAAATTCTAAGGCAAGGATACTTTTGGACTACTTTGGAGACTGATTACTGCAAGCACGTACAGAAGTGCTACAAATGCCAAGAGCACTCCAGCCTAATACATGCTCTGGCCATTGACTTGCACAGCATGGCCACTCCTTGGCCGTTCGCCACCTGGGGTCTCGACGTCATCGGCAAGATCAATCCTAAGGCTTTCAATGGACATCAATTCATCCTCGTCGCTGTGGAATACTTTACAAAATAGGTAGAGGCGGCCTCCTATACAAGCATTAAGGCTAACCATGTTGAGAAGTTCATCAAGAACAACACCATTTGCAGATTCGGCATACCCAAAGATATCATCACTGATAATGGCACTAATTTCGCTAATAGGCGCATCCGGGCCTTGTGTGAGCGGTTTAAGATCAAGCATCATCGTTCATCCCCATACAGGCCTCAGACGAATGGAGCAGTAGAGGCAGCCAACAAAACTCTAATCCGCATCCTGGAGAAGATGGTAGTTACTTACAGAGATTGGAGTGAGCAGTTACCCTTCGCACTTTGGGCCTATAGAACGTCTATCCGCACCGCAACAGGGGCAACACCATTCTCCCTTGTGTATGGGACCGAGGCCGTGCTACCCGTTGAGGTCGAGGTACCGTCACTCCGTATCCTTTTAGAATCCCATCTACCTGAAGCTAGACTTGATTGACGAGAAAAGACTCCTAGCCTTATGCCACACTCAGGTCTATCAGAGGAGAATTGCACGTGCTTACAATAAGCGCGTCCGCGGCCGAGATCTGAAGGTAGGAGACACTGTACTGAAGAAAAATTTTCCGTCTCTCCACGCCGATCCGAGAGGGAAGTTTAGGCCAAATTGGGAAGGACCCTACGTCGTCCGAGAGGTTCTGCCAGGATACGCCGTTCGCCTCGCCACCATGGACGGAGACCACTTTCCTGAGCCCATCAACGCTGGATACCTCCGTAAGTTCTACTCATAGGTCTTGGGACAAGGTAAGTTTTGATAAAAGTAGATGCGTGACCGCTTAAGGGCTCCATAAAAGAGGCCATCATTTCAAAGTCAAGTGGCCCAAAAGAATATTCCCTGAAAACCTTCACCCTTTTTTGCTACACACTTCCGGCCAACAACCATTTCTTTCATATACCCCACCCAAAATTCCAAAAAAAAAAGAGAAGAAAGAAGAAAAGAGAGGAAAAATCCAAACCAAAAGAAGAAGAAGAAGGCGCCCCCCAAAAAAAATATAACAAATAAAAAAAGAGGGGACCCCAAAAAAAAAAAAATGAATGATGACTGGGGCATAAAAAGCCTTTGGGAAGAAAAAGGAGTCCCCGAATCTAGAAATCACCCCAAACTTAGATCCAAATCCCCAGAAAAACCCAACCTGTTTGAACCCCAACCACATTACAACCCGGAAGAAAGCCCTCTTTAAGGTCCACAAGCGATTATAACATCTACTGCATCAGAACAAGCCGAGTTAACAAACCACACAGAACTTCATTCAGCCGGCTATGACAAAATCGACGCCCATGTCGTGGCTTTCTGGTTCTTGAGAAAAAAAGAAAAAAAAAAAGAAAAGAAAAAAAATTAATTTGAGTTCAAAGCAAGACGGACGTGGTGAAAACCCGAAAGGGCGCCACGGGTAAAAACAGCGAACTCACGCTGACGAGGTGAAAACCTGAAAGGGCACCTGGGGTAAGAGAGCGGACCCATGGACGTGGTGAAAACTCGAAGGGTGGTAAAAAATGGCGAAAACCCGTCTTGGGCGCTATGAGCAAAAAATGTCAAGAAAAGAGAGATTAGGAGAAGATCTATCCTAGCCCGCCTATTTTCTTAAGCCTCTTCTCCCCTTTGATGGGCCACTCATGTTGGAAATTGGATCGGATCCCAATCAAGTATGTCGTCTCTACCGCAGCGTCTGACGCATGACCAAAGGGAAAGACAGAGGACTGAACCAATCCCAGGGCAGCTGACCTTCCCATGTTTAAAGGAAAAAACTTGTGCCTCACCAACAGGGTTCGACCATGCTCAAAATAGGACCCACTGGGTTGGCTTCGTAACTGCTGACATCACAAAGAGAAGGGGAAGAAAATTTCAAAAAAGAAAATAGATTTCCCTTTTCCATAAAAAAGCCTCACACTGTGGAGGAGAAAATTCCAAAAAAGAAAATAGATTTCCCTTTCCCATAAAAAGCCTCACACTGTGGAGGAGAAAATTTTAAAAATGATAATAGATTTCCCTTTCCCATAAAAAGCCTCACACCGTGAGGAAGAAAATTCCAAAAAAGATAATAGATTTTCCTTTCCCATAAAAAGCCTCACACTGTGGAGGAGAAAATTCCAAAAAAGAAAATAGATTTCCCTTTTCCATAAAAAGCCTCACATTGTGAAGGAGAAAATTCCAAAAAAAAAAGAAAAAAAGAAGAAAATAGATTTCCCTTTTCCATAAAAAAAAGACCCCACTAGGTGAAAGAGAAAATCCCCATAAAAAGTCTTACATTGCAGAATTACAAAAAGAAAAACAAGAGCGCATGTATAGATTTCATTCTCGTTCTTTATAAATTTTGCCTGCTGAGTGTCACGTCCCAAAAAGATAATGACATGACACACTTTCTACTTTGCTGCTTTCTTTACAACAAAAAAACAAAACCCAAAATGTATATAGCTGTGTATATATGAAAAAAAAAAAAAAGAACAGAAAAAGATAACCCAAAAAGAGATCTCTAATAGGGGGCTTCCCCCCCATGTATATGATCTATGATATGTGCAGGAACAGGTCAAGGGCGGGGAGCACGCTTCAAAGCGCTAATCTCTGCAAGCAGGGAGTCCTCGCTGGCATTTCGATCAGACATCCACCTAACGTGAAGACTCTTCTGCCATCTTCATGAAGCTTCAGCTGTGCTGTGAGACTCAGTCAAAAGACCAGTCAATCGAAGAACCTCGCTCTCGGCTGTAGCAGCTCTCACCTCCGCAATATCAGCTCTAATCCTTTCTTTTTCCAAAGCCTCGATCAAAGCCAGCCTCTCTAAGGAAAGGGACTCGATCCGGGTCCGAAGCATCGCTTCCTTACATGGCTAGGGCCCTGTCTCCACCACATCTACCGAAGCTGGGCTAGGAGTAGGTAATCCCTCAGATACCAGCCAACCCTCGTAACCTGGAGAGACGACGCCCCCCTGAACCAAGCTACACATATGCGCCGATTGGTGGGTTTCCCAGAGGGCAGCTATGTGATCAAGATCACTAAGAGAACCTCGAGAGAATATCAGAGAGCACAAGGGTGGCCTCGCAGTACACGGCACATGCTGAGTACACCCGAATTGATGGAGCACCCGAGATGGGAAGTAGTATGTGCTACCGGTCAGCCCCAAAAGTGTGATGCCCTCACAATCCCGAGAGCGGACAATCGGAAAGGTGTCGTCCATCCAGGGAAGCTGCCAGGTCAGCTCTGCATCAGATAGCCACAGGCTCAGTTCCTCGACGCTCCCACCAAGCAGTCTCGAACTCCGGATCAGAAAATCTCGAGCCACATCCCCTCTAATCAAACAGAATCTCGGCACAGGCCCCATGATAGTCAAATGCTCTCCTAACCATATCTGAACAAGGAGCTGGCTCCCGCTGAGAATCCCAACCCGGCCCGAGGCCGCAGCATCCAAGCCTCGATACATCTCCGCCAGGACCAGGTGTACTAATGAGCGACCTCCCTCCAATTCGGTCAAAACATCACATAGCCCAAGGGAAAAGCTCTCACCCCCAATGAAGAAGAGAACTTCCGACAGCAAATAAAGGGCAAAGGCCTTCACATTGAAGGGATCTCGAATAGGCAACTTTCGAAGGCTCGAGTCATCGAAAAGTTCTCTTAGGAATTTCACCGAACACCTGGTGGGCCCTCCGGCGAAACATTTCTCGTATCCACCCTTTTTTAAGCCAAGGACCGCGTGGACCGCCTTTGCATACCCCGGTTTAGGCACTACTTTGGCAAGGCCTCGATGCATTTTCAAGCTAGTGATGGAGGCTAGCTCTTCCAAAGTTGGGGTCAGCTCCCTAGACCCAAATTTAAAGACATGGGCCCTATGGTCCCATGATGCCAAAGCCGCCTGTAGTAGGTTGGGCAATAGAGGAACAGCGAGGAGAGAGAAAAGGCAGGATAACTCGAGGCCATTCAGAATAGCAAGCTCACTCTCAGCCAAACTATCATGCCATTTTTGTAAAAAGCTAGGCCCCGGGTCTAAACAGGGAAGTATACCGGCCCCCGTATAAAAGCTTGGGCCCCCTTTTGAAGGTAGGTCCATCGGCGTACAAAGATGTTCTTTGTGAAATCGGTCAATATATGACGATGGGCCCGCTAGAAAAAGAGGGGAAAGAAAGAAAATAAAAGGAGGGGCAAAACAGCCAAACCAAAGTAGAAGAGGAGACAAGGGGGGACCAGGCACGGGTTATAAGGAGCCCGCTGAGCTCAATCTATAGCAGGCGTATATATTATATACGCCAAGGCAAATTTTGATCCATTTTTGCCCGGCGTATATAATATATACGCCCGGCCATATTTACTGAGGATTGGTCAGGCGTATATAATATATACGCCCGGCTATTGATTGTTGAATGTTGGCCTGGCGTATATAATATATACGCCCATTTTAAGGCAAGGCCCAGCAAGCCCCCCCCTCACATTGGCCCATTTTTGTGGCCAAGGAGGAACATGTTTCTGCTTGGGCCACTTCTTCATCTCAGGGCAGCTCACAGGCGCACATAATCACACACCCATGAGAAACACCTGGGTGGCGTGCCGCCCATAGGTCGCATACGGAAAGTCACCTGCATGACCAATCTCATCACTGGAGAGGTGCCAGTTCATTCCAAGTGATAAAAAGAGAGGAAACCACCAAAGCAAAGAGATAACCAAATAAAACAGTCGCATGAACCATGAAAATTATAAAACCATCAAAAAAAGAGACTGTTGTTGTCTAAAGTTATTACATATCCCATATAAATCAAAAGTCTAAATTGTCTCATTGTGTTCACTTTTTCAGAAAAAAAACTAGTCCTGGGCAGCCCCCTTCGACTTCTTCCAGCGCCGGCTTGCACTTTGAAAGGTACGGGTCTCCCCCACCCGAGTCCACGCCTGAGAGATACGGCTAAGCAAGGAGCGCGACTCCTTCTCACGAGCACGCTGCAAAGGCACACTAAAAGCCATCAAATAGAGAAACAGGCAAAAAGTAAACAAGTAAAATGACTAGGTTGGGCCAGCATTCACTCACCACTTTGGTCTCCCTAAGCCCAACGAGGTTACGGTAGTATTCGGCCTGACTCACTGTCGACTCATAATCTTGGCCGATAAGGAAAAGGAGGTGTTAGTCACACAGGCCATCAGCATAATTTGAGAAAAAGGAACAAGAACAGAGCAACAGGATAGAGATTACCCCAGGAATCAGCTCGGGAGGTGGGACCTGGATGGCTTCAGCAGAAATTCATGCTTTCTCGGCCACGTCGGCACACACGCGTGACAAAAAGGCATCATCCAGGCGTTTGAAGGTCCCCTGGACCTCGAAGGGCGAGCTACCGCTGCACCACACCGAGAAGGGTCGGAGGGTCCAAAGACACGAAGCCACGCCAGAAGCACCAGCCCCGGAAGGATCGGAGGGTCCAGCACCTGTTGCATCATAGGGAACGGCCTCCTCTTCCCCCTCATCTGAGTCGCCGCCCTGCTCAAACTGTAGAGAGAAACATTTTATCATTAAGGGCGACAGGTCAATCAAAGTAACCACATGAAAGCTACTGAATGAAAGGAGAGAAGGGGCATTACCTGAGATCGCGGCCCGCCAAAAGCTAGAAAGTTAGCACCAGGCACGCAGGCGGTGACAAGAAATGATAGAGGCAGAGTCGTACCACGGCCCGACCCCGGGCAGGAGAAGATCATCGATAGGAACCCCATGATGAAGAAAGTGAGCAGTGAGCTCATGAATGGAGCCCTCTGGGGCCAACACATCGGCGGGAGGAGCTTGGGGCACGGCAAAGAGAGGATGATACTGATGAACCGCTCTCTCCCCTAAATAGTAGGCCCTAGTCCAGGACCCGTAGAGAAAGATGATACGACGGTCCAGCAAAAGACGAGAGGGACCCACTAAGGCCAAATTACAGAAGGGAGATCCTATGTAAGGGTCGAGGATGACCTACAAAAGAAGAGAAAATCGGAAGGGGATGCACACATTTGGTCAGAACCCCTAGCACGCAGGAGCTGAGCTGTGAAATTTACAAACAGAGAATTGTTTTACCTGCTCTGGGATCAACAGGTCAAGCTGAGAGTGCAGCCCTAACTCCAAATGCTTCATACCTACGTCCCGACGGCGACCCACGTGCCAGTTACTCATGAGGGGGAACGTAGCAATGTCGGACTGAAGCAGAGGGCGACTCGGTTGAAAGTGAAGGTACCCCCAGACCTGAGAAAGCAGGCAGATGAGGACAGGTATGGTATAAAAGAAAATTGAATAAACTAAAACCAAAAGATAAAATACCTCAATGGCAGGCCAGAAACCCACAATGGAGCTAGACTCCCCAAGAACGGCCTGCTTTAGAATTTGGACATGAGCACATGGCATAGCCACCCCAATCGAATCGATGCACGGTCTCCCGATTCACCATCGAGTGGCGAGCCTCCACTAGTGTTGAGAGGAGAGTCTTGCCAGAGGAATCAAGGAGATGCGGGCCAAGCATAAGTGCCGTGTGAGCTCGATGTAAATGTCCATGTCAGGCTGCCCCTGGTCCACCAACTCATTAGGCCCAAACTGATCAACCAACCAGGATAGCTTGACCTCCGAGCCCCGATCATTCCCTGAGGACGGGTAGGCCCCTAGCAGTTGAATCACCTCCTCCCTACCCAGTGTGCGGGTAGGTACCACGGGCACCCCTCCGATACGGACCCCGGTGATCATAGACCAGTCCGCCGGGGTGAAGGCCATCTCTGTCACGGCCATGTGGAATGTCATTGTCTCGGGGCGAAAATGCTCTATCAGTGCCTTTAAATAGGCCATATCAGCCCTCACAACGGGGCACGAAATGAAGTCCCCAAAACCGGCAGCAGTGAGTAGGTCCTTCACCACTGGGGGAAGGTAAAGCACAAGACGTTGGAGGTCAAACCAACCGCCTCGAAACATAATGTGCGGCAGGGGCTGCAAGCAGAAGGCATCAATCAGATAGGGGCAGGGAGATATAATGAGGGCATCAAAGGAAAACAAAAGCGGAAAGGAGGAGGGGGCCCATCTGTTTACCTGACCAACGATCCCGAAGTTGGACATATGGGTGTGCTAGCAGTAGAGGAGGCCGGTGTGGGCGGCCTTGCCTTGCATCTCATACCAAGGCTGGGTGGAGCGCTGAGACACAATGAACTGCTCCCCACGGGGGCCATAGGCCATCTCCGGCCCTTCTTGCCGATCATGCCCTTCGTCACCAGACATCCTGAAAATATGAGACGTATCGGCATATGAGAAGGTTGCCAACAAAAAAGGGGAAGAAAGAAAAAATGTATATATACACTAACCCCAAAAGAAATAACGAAAAAAACAACCATGTGTATATACCAATCGGAACCAAAAAAAAAGGTGTGTGTGTGTACTAAAAAACAAAAAAACCATGTGTATATACCAATCCAAAAATAAAAAGAGAGGTGTGTGTGTGTACTAAAAAACAAAAAAAAATCATGTGTATATACCAATCCAAAAAAAAAAGAGAGTTGTGTGTGTGTACTAAAAAAGAAAAAAAATCATGTGTATATACCAATCCAAAAAAAAAAGAGAGGTGTGTGTGTGTACTAAAAAAAAAAAAAAAAACCCATGTGTATATACCAATCCAAAAAAAAAAAAAGAGATGCGTGTGTACTAAAAAAAAAAAAAAAAAAAAAAAACAAACCTGTGTGTAGGTACCAATCTAAAAAAGAGGTGTGTGTGTGTACAAAAAAAAAAACCATGTGCGAGTGTACTAATCCAAAAAAATAAGATGCACTAATCCATCGAAAACAAAAAAGAACGAGAAAATAGGATGAGATGAATAAATGATAGATGAAAAAAAATAGGCCTAAGGAAGACAGCAAAAACAAAACCAAGAGAAAAGGAACATAGGCATCACATATGTTTAAATGAAAATGAAAAAAAAAAAACATTTCACCATAAAAGAAAAAAAAAAATAAGAGAGAGAAAAAGAAAAGCATCAAACAATAATATTATCAAAATGCAAAGGGAAAGTAAGGGAAGGTAATGGCTACCTTCAATGGGGGAGAAAAACGAATAGCGGCGGAGGATAAGCGCCTTTCGATCCACACCCGCGACCGCCGGTAATAGAACTCAAGCCAAATCAAATGAAAAAAGGGGTTGTCCCGGACTCAAGAAGAAAGGAGGGAGGAAGAGAGAATTTGAAAAGGGGGGCCCCTTTTGTGCTCGGGCTCGGGCAGTTTCGTAACTGCCAGATTTTAGATGGGCGTATATAATATATACGCCCGACCATTTTTCATGATTTTGGTCAGCGATATATATATACTGACCAAAAATGGCAGTTTTTAAACTGCCCGACCTCCCTTTTTCGATTTTAAGGCCCAACGGCCCCCCTTGTATGCTATGGACCTCGATCCGGACCCCCCTTCGAGGCCCACGTGTCATCGGCCATGGTGCACGCATCCCCAAATGACCCTTAGAGTTTCCTTCGATTGGCCCAAAGGGACCGCGCTACAATAAACGGATCTAGATCCGTAGCCGCCCACCTAATGCGCCCATAAAATCAAAAAAAGTGAATAAAAAAAAATAATAATGAAAAGAAAAATATATATAATATATACAACGCTTGTTTGCCCCATTCCGAGAGCCGTGTTAAATCAATACGGAATAATCGGGTTCACCCGAAAGTTCTCGAACCCCGTTTCAGGCAGGTAATTTTGCCCATCTCCGGTCACTGTTCCCTACAGAGTCCCCCAGCAAGAGTCAAGGCCCGATCCGGCAGGCAAACCAAGAACCCATCACCGGAATGCACACATCCCTAAGGTATATCAACATGACAAGTTGATTCGCCTAAGGATACGTGCAAAAATAAAGGCAGTTTGAGCATGCTCAGAGTCTCAATCAAAGAAAAAAGAAAGAGAAAAGAAAAAAAAGAAGAAAGAAAAGGAGAAGGAATAACAACTTGTTGCTGCTTAGTAAAAAATCCTGAGTGGGATGACCCCACCTTCCAACATTCACTCTAGTCACCCCCCTTCGGATCTATGTTGACCAAGAGTGCCCCCGATTTCAGACCATTCGAAAAGTCTATTGTCAGTTGAAACTGACTCATCAAAAATGAAATTACAACCAATCAAACTATGTGCAAACATACAGACCAAAGGGTTCTTTTCCCTTTTTATTTCCTTTTATACAGGCTTAAAACCTGTATAGGCACGGTGTCCCTGTTGAATGTACGCACTTGCATCTAGGTATTCGCAGGATGGTCGTTGTCCTCGTAAATTGTACCTTAGGGTCGAGGCTTCTGTTCGTGCCTATTTGCTGCTTATCGCCCCTGATGGGTGTCTGTCTGTGCATAGTTAGTAAGATGTGATTTCATTAGGGATGGAGGCTAGAATTGGCCATCTCTTTCGAGGGGTGATTGGTCCTAGCCCGATCTTTTCAGCTTTGTCTCAAGTTAAGGCACTCCGGTCCGTGTGAACCAGGAGCACCTCACCACTGGAACGTGCACATCCCCAAGGTGCCCCTATCCCCGGCATGGCGCACGCACTCTTAAAAGCGTATCAATTGGCATTTGATCCACTTAAAGAGTTGTGCAAAAATAAAGTTGTCAGAGGTCATCGAGCTCTGCTTAGAGGCCTCGAAACAAAAGAAAATCTAGAAAATGACACAAAAAATTACTCGGAAAATGGGCATGCATTCCCAAGAGGTGTTGCGACATCAATATTCGCTCCACTTGGGTCAATCATGCTAAAGCAACCTTGAGGTTGATGGGTTCACCCAGAAACTTTGAGCCTTACCTAGGTAAGGGCACCCGTGCCCAATCCAATGGAGCTGTCGATATTCCATAGGATTGGACACAATTTGAAGGCCTTCGCTTTGTATGCTTCGCATCAATTCCGAAGCATAGATCGATCATCCCGTTTAATGGAACTGTCTGGTTCAGATTAATACTCAAACATCACAAATCTATAATTTCCCTTAGGAAGTGGACGATATCCCGGCTAGCGGGCTTACACTTTTTGTGATCATCACAGTTATGCCCAGTAATGTCGCAATGCGCTTGGGGACTGTTAGCTTTGAGGTACAGACGATATCACGAAATGAGAGGGCTTACGTACACTCACCATCACCATGAATGTTTGAGAATTAAGTTGAACCGGGCGGACCCATCAAACGTGCCTTGGACCTCTTCAGATGTCTCTTGTCTTTGGCATCCGATCATTAGTGATCGAATACCAAAGAGGGGCATCTGTAGACACCCAAATTCGGCCCAAGGCCCGATCAATCTGTACTTTGGGAGAGGTGTACCCCTGTGCTTCCGATGGCACCCCCTTGAACCCTTAGAAACCTACCTAGACTAGTAGGAATCACCCTAAAACCTTTAGAGCCATTCCCCCAATCCTTAGAAGTCACCCCTAAACCCTAGAATCCCTTCCCAGACCTAACTTAAACCCTTCTGGCGGTTGATGGGAGGAGAGATACAAAATTTCATACAGACCAGTACCATGGATGAGCCATATCCCATTGGAAAGAGGACTTCTTCAGCTTTCCAACGAGCCAAAGATCATCCAATTTGGAGCTACGGTTCAAAAGTTATGGCTGTTTTAAGTTTCACATAAAATCAGGGATTTTAGGCAAGAGTGGATATTACATACGCCCAGCCAATTTAGCCCCAGATTAGTTAGGCGTATATATTATATACGCCTGCCTATTTTGGGGGAAATTTGGCTAGGCATATATAATATATACGTTCAGCATAGGTGGGACCCACCACGAGCTTCATCTTCTCAAAACTCCCCTGATTTTGGTGAAATTTACTGTTCCTAAACTGGGCGTATATAATATATACGCCCAGCTTAGCTATAGTAACTGTCATCAGTAGCTCGAATTTCCTCCATATAGTTTGACCCTTTGACCATCCCCTTGGTTGAGGTGGGTCTTGAGATTGGTTGCACCCCCTTTGAGCTTATTGGCAACCCTTAAGTCACCCATGGTCTCACCCCGTCATCCGCCATTGAAACCAGTTTCCCAAAACCCTAGGACCTTGAAAACCCAAAAAACCTTAGATGGGGGATTACCTAATTGCTAAACCAATTAGCTCTTAAGTAAGCCCCTAACCCATCCCTTCTCTATAAATAGAGAGGCCTCCCTCTTCCTTAAGGGTTAGAAAAAATTGGAGGTTAAGGATTTGGAGCTCAAGAGAGAACCCTAGTGAGAGAAAGTGCACTCATTTTCCAGAATTCTAGCAAGCTTAGTTCATCCTTTCCAATCTATTTCAACCATTAGATCACTCCCTTTAGCTAAAGTCTAGCCTTTGGCCTTAACCTACACTTCCTATTTTATTGAATCCTAGCATTAGAACCCATTTTCACACCATTTAAGCCATCGGAAGCACGCCAAATCGAAGACCTTCCACGGTGCAACAAGGGCCCGTGAGCTCCGGCTCACCCCTCTCTTCCTCTACCTTCTTGGTGTTTCCTCTGTCCAAGGATTCAAGCCGTTACGCCGCCGAAATTTCGATTTGGCTCAAAGCTTGATAGGACCGTATTTCCTTCGGGCAAGGAGAAGCTCCGCCTTTTTTTTTTTTATTTTGGCCATAGATAGAGACCGCTACCGAAGCCCCTACCCTAGAACCTTTGGCAAAGACCGGTAAATCAGAGTCATATTTAGCACTTCGGTGCTTAAAATATCGATTTGAAGGTTTCTCGAGTCACCAAAAGCTTCAGGTGGCGACTCTACATTTTCATTAAAAGGCGAGTGCATCGCCGCGACGGGTTCGAGAGGATCCACGATCGCACAAACACCATGGTGAAACACATTATGGTGATACACACCATGGGGACTATTTTACATGTCACAATAGACCAAAAAAGTCCAACAGATGAAAGAAGAATAGGTGAGAGTGGAGGAAGCTGTAACTGAGGCATGTGCATAGCAGCAAAGGAGCCAAGGACCTATCTCGCACAACTGAGGTGCAGTCTCGTGCGGTTGAAATTAACTGGCAGAGCTCCCTCAGGCAGCTAAGGCATGCAATATAATAGAGCTCGCGAAGAAGTCACGCAGCTCAAGGAAGGGGTTATCAAAAAGCTCATCTCGCGTAGCAGTCGGGCACTTCAGCTACAAGCTACATGTGAAGAAACTCACAGAGCTCTCGCGCACTAAGCCTTTAGAAATACTACTCGCGAAGCTCTCGCGAGGATCAAGCCTTAATACAGCCGTGTGCATTACCTCACGAGACCAATTGGAGCGAACAACAACAAAGACCTCGCGAAGTTCATGCGTGGTTTTGGAAGAGAGAGACGCCCAAAAGTTCCCTCACGCAGCTCTCATGTGCCTAAAAGTTTAAATCTGTACCAAGCGAAATGTAAAGGCATCTACACGAGTACCTCGCGAATGAAGTTTCTGAAGCTCTCCTACGTGAGCAAGCTAAGCATTGAAAATCCTTCTGTTCGAGTGCACACAAAGCTGAAGCAAGTGCACGAGCATCCAAAGCTCTACTGCGCGAGACAACAATATTCAAAGCTAAACACTACCTCGTGAACACTCTGCAGCTGCACGATAGAAGTGATATACAGAAGCCAGCTTCGCGAAGCTCGGGCTCTCCACTTCTCAATCTTAACTCAAGGACCTTTTAGGGATTTCCCCAAGTCTAGGGCACACATCCCGAGGCATGGATTTTGATGCATGCATCACAAGACACCCAAGGGTTGTAACAGTGCAACATCTGCTTGAAAAATTAGGGTTTACTCTTCTCTCAGCCACAATGGATTAAGTATATAAGCTGTGCTTGTAACTTAGAAACTATCATTCACTTTCTCCTTCAACCTTTGTCAGCTGAGAGATCAAGCAGACTAGGATTAGGGTTTGGGTCTGATCACCTCTTTTTCCATTTTTTCTTCTATCTTAGCCCAGCACTTGCTAGCTAAATCTTTGGTAAATACATAGGTGTTGTTTTATTTGGTTTTGTAATAGGTCATTTAAACATTGGGATTTTATTTTAAGCTGTTGTGCACAAGGCTGCTGCCTTGAGAAATTTCATTATTTGTAACATCAGATCTATGCAATTTATGTTTGAATGCTTACTCAATCTATTATTTTCCTATTTGTCCGTAGTTCTGTTCAGGCTATAGCATACATTTAGGATTTGAGCTTATTGAAAGGCCCATGGAAGCTTGAGCTTGTAGCCTGAGGACCATGGTGGTAGCAACAATTTTTATATTATGTCTCATTATTTGTGGGTAATGGAGCCTCTGTGGATAGCCTGTAACCATTAGAGTGGGAAGACTATAGCCCTAGGGCAATCTTGGTCACAGATCTGAGATGGATTCTTTTTCTTTGCACTTGTGCCTGTAGCCTGGTGAGAGATTGTGCAGGAACAGGCTCCCCTCTGTTTCACTTGACCGCTATCAGATGTTAGATCTGGCTTCTCTGTAGTGATTACAGCTGGGAGGACATTATATTGCAAGCTATTTTTAAGCAATAAATTATTGATTTAAAGTCCATTTAAACCTATAGGTCTTTTGGTTCCATTAGATTCTCGATCGGATTTGTGTATTTGGGATTCGCCCATTCGCTTAACCTTTAGATCTTTTAATTGCCATCTAATCTTCCTAGGCTTAATACCCCTATGAATGCTAGCTAGATCTATTCACAGATCTGGGGAGGTCGAAGTACTGGTAGACATAGTGTCTGCAATGGTATTCATGGCCTGACTTGATTCATGAGATTAGGTTTGATCAACCCACTCCTTTGGATTAGGTTAGCTCTTCTGGCTTGATCAATGGGTTTTGAAAGACTCTATTGGATAGACTGTGGCCATTTGAGTGGACAGACTATATCCTTAAGAGAGCCCCAAATGGCATGGGTTAAGTTGGATTCTTCTACCTTGCTGAGGTTAGTGATAGCACTTCAGCAAGGATTTGCTGCAGAGAGAGCCCTAAATCTGAGTTACATAACTGAAAGAACTTTAACTTAGACTGCTTACTTCTCATCATTTTATCTTTATTTTAACACACCATCACCACCCTCTTCATAACCATTTCTTAGGATAGGACCACACTTTATTTCTTTTCTTTTTAGTAGGTAATTTAGTGTAGTTGTGACACCCAACTCCCTTTCTTTAGGATTGTCAGATCTATAGCCAGATCTGGAGGCCTACTATTATAGCCCATTTTGGGTTCTAGATCAATTTCTCTATGAGACAAACTGTTACTTATCAAAACTTGCTACAATAGCCCTGTATCTTGCAGGCTTAGGATTACTTTAGTTGTGCTATTTTCATCTTTTATTTTATTTTGATTTTTAATTTGTTCTCACCACACAATAAAATCAGCACACAACCCAATCCGACAACAGGTACATCTCGTGAAATCTCAGGATCAATCCGATTCGATGCAGCTTGTTGCTCCAAATTCTCACTTAAGTTTTCAAATAATTCCCAAGCATCGTCTGCGGTCTTTGTGAGAAACATCCCCCACAAGAAGCATCTATCATTTGTCAGTTAGACTCAGTCAATCCTTCATAGAAGCCTTGCACAATTTGGTAGTTCGAAACCCCATGATGGGGACACTTGCGCAGAAGCTCGTTTAAATGCTCACTCTCATGAAAGGATTCATCCGGATCTTGCTTAAATGATGTTATGGTCTTTCGGATGGTGTTCGTCTTACCAATTGAGAAATATTTAACTAAGAACTTCGTTTTCAGCTGTTCCCAACTGGTAATCGAATCTCGAGGCAAAGAATTCCCGTTGCCTTATCCTTCAATGAGAATGGAAAGAGCCTCATACAAGCAGCCTCTTCCGACAATGTGTTAATTTTGAATAAAGTCAGGACTTCTAAAAATTGGTAAGATGGTCATAGGGATCCTCATTACTAAGCCCATGAAAGCTAGCAAGCATTTGAATTAGATTAGGCTTAATTTTGCAGTTCCCATTATCGACTACTGTGGGTAATCGTATACATGAGGGAGTTGTGAGAGTGGGCAGTGTCTAGTATTCCCTCGACGTTTTAGCCTCTAGTTTTTCTTCTCCCTGCATATTGAATTGAATCGGGGGCGGGGTGGCTAGAACGTTAAAAACTTACAACATTTTGAGAGGACCGAGAGCTAGCGTGAATACGTCGGCACGTCCTCTCAAGCTCAAGGTCTAGTCACACAAGAGAGGGAAATTGTGACCTCAACCTTGGCATAAACAAGAAAAAAAAACAAAAATAAAATAGTTAGTCTACTAATCGAAAAACAAAAACACGTACCTCAGCCTCTCGCAGCATCCCGTGACAAGCTTTGTTATATGCGAGCTTCTAATCTTCGAACCTACAAAACACACACTACAGTTAGTATAATGTTACAAAAGATATAGTATGCAATAGATAAAATAAGAAATAAATCCGAAATCCCTGGCAATGGCGCCAATAACTTGATCGTCTTAAAATATGGCCTTGCAAGTGCACATGTCTGAATGTACTAGGGCAAGTACAAGGGTGTCGAACCATAGGGATTTGTTATTTATCTCCTATTTAATTCTATTTTACATGATAATTTGCAGCACTATATTTCCTAAATTAATCTAAAACAAAAATAAAATAAATATACATAATTTTGAAAATAGGAGAGGAGAAAGTAGACTAGGTCTCTTGGATTCCAAATTCGTAACTAATAAATCTTACTTCCTTTCTATCGTGAATTCCTAGTACCCCCGCTCTTGGCGACAAGCTCAGTCACTTCGTATATGAATTAGGTAGATCTAATCACGAGTTAGACAAACCTACTCGTCAAAGAACCATTGCACGAACCAACAAAATATATCCTACAAATCCTAGTCCGTCGGTGAATATCATATATAATCTAACCCCAATCCCTACAAGGCCACTAAGATTAAACTCATAAGATTGCAGTGTTACCATCGCGCTCCCGATCTAGTCGAAATCTCGGACCTGCAATCGTACCACAATGGAATCCATAAACAGAAAAAGAAAATAAAAATTTATTAAGATACTTATCCAGAATTTACAAAAGCTCCGGCCCGAAGCTTTAACCACGCATTGAATCAAAGGCCTTCATCATTGTTGATGCAGGCTCTGATTGATGATTACATCAAGTCTCCCTCCATTTCAGAACTATATCTAACCAAATACTACGGAAACTCACGTCAGAGCCCTTTAGAAAAGTTTCAGCGTGTGAGTCCCCTAAAACTAAACCCTAGGGTCCTTGTTTATAAATTACAAGGCCCTAGAACAGATATACACGGTAAGGATTCTCCAGATCCTAAAAATCCTCCAAGGGGGTGATTCTGGGAGGAAATTCACATGATTTTGGAGTTATCTAGCTTTATTGAAGAGATTCTTGGAGAAGATCTCGCGTCCGTAAATATCCATAGCTATAGACCTTATTTTTCTGTCAAAAATGTTGTTTGGACCGATTGGGATTGAAGAACCGACCAGTTGATTTCAGTTCCCTTCTCAGGTAGGAGAGGACCCGCGAGCTTCAGCTTAGCTTTAATTTCTAGAGCGGTTGAAATAACTCTTGAGGATTCTTCTTCCTATTTATGTTATTTTCGACTGGTCAGCATAGTCCTGACCGGTCTCTCTTCATGTTCCTAAAGCCATCAGTGTCTTGACCGGTCGAAAGTGATGCTTCGACCGGACCAAATAGGCTTACTTCTCTTCAGCTGAAAACCTCCTCTGTTGTGCTGTACCGACCTATCGAATTTGCAATTTTGACTTGTCCATTTGACCTTGTAAAGCACTCCTTCAGCTGCATCTCCGTGGACCCCTACCTTTTGCTTGGGTTTCTTCCTAACTTTGCTCATTTAATACTTTTTACGTTTAACCAGCTTTAGCACCTGTTGCAACACAACACAAACTAAAAGCATATATTAGTGGTTAATTGAGGTCTAACAAAACCGGAATTTTGGGATAATTTGTATAACTTTTGGGTCCAATCAAAGACTTACTCTCGATTCACAAGGAAGAGCCCGACAAAACCTTATGGACCTTATACTTCGACGGTGCTTTCAATCACAAAGGAAAAGGTATTGGGACAGTCCTATTGAGCTCGAAAGGAGTCATCATACCTAATGCCTTTCAACTCAACTTCCTAATCACCAATAACGTCGCAAAATATGAAGCCTTCATTGCTAGACTACGAGCAGCACTACAACTAGGCGTCAAACAGTTGAATACAATTGGCGACTCCAAACTGGTGAAATCTGCTGCTGAGGAGACCCCCAAACCTAACCTTTTCTAGATCTCGAGCAAAGTAAAATTTAAAACAACTAACTTACAAAAATAAATGCCACTTTCGTAGGGAACACTGGTGCATTTGGCACATGCACCAAGCCTTTTAAACCCCTAGGTGATCCCTAGTGGAGGAGTGGAGTCTCCTGAGGGTTTTCAGTGAAGGTACCCCCAAACTTCAATAAAATCAGTTAGTACTAATGCAACATGCTAAAACAAAGTTTAAGTAAAATAAAATAAATTCCACACCATGTTCATTCATTTTTTAGAGAATTTTCAGCAGAAAAATCATCAGTTTAAAACCTAAAATTCTGCTGTAATTCCTTCATCATCAATCAGTTCATGTCAAGGCATTATGCTTGAAAATTAATGCAGAGCTCACCTTTAATTTAAGAATTCTGTTTTGATAATGCCCCAAACAAATCATATTTCAGACCCAAGTGTTACCAGGGCTGTCACTCACAACAAAAATAGAAGGGTGCATCATTTCACACAGCTCAAGAGAAGTTACAGCCCTCAAATAGGACTGCAAGCATTAGCATAGGCATTTCTTTAATTTCTAAAATTTTCTAACTCTTTTGACCATAGATTAAACAAATCCTCATCTCCACATGACAGCTCAATCCATTTTAGATCAGTAAGGTTTTTTTTATTGGGTTGTAATGTGGCTTATGGGTGAAATTTGTAAAAGAATAAAGGGGTAAAAAGGATTCAAATTGAGAAATCAGCCAGGTAATGAGGTGATGCACCACCTTCTTCAGTTCTGCACAATTTCATCTACTTCTTGAATTTCCAGATTTGAAATGGCCAGCTTCTAATCATCTTTTCAATCTTTCGATGAGATGACTTCTCTTTTTCATTCTTTTACTTTGCTTTTCTTTTCTTTTTGTATGCTTTTGCTTTTTTTTTTTTTTTTATGGGTTGGAATGCAACAACACCACCAAATGTGCTTTCCTCTTACTCAACCAAATTTTAAACCTTGCTCCTCTAACCTCACTTCTCCTCATTTTTCCTGATTTCCTAGATTGAGAGTGAACTGAAATAGGTCAAGGGGTTTTAGGTTCAAATTTTCTGGTTTTTATCAAAGAAAAATAGGAATTTTAAGGCTCAATGGTGTGTATCAAGGGCAGTTCAAAGGTGGAAATTTTTTTGGCTCAAACTGTCCAAGGGATGGCCTTACTTCATGTCCTCAATGTCATGAATGCTGTCAAGCTGTTTCAACTTGGATTTGCCTAACTTCTAGTGGGAAAAATTAGATCCAATCAGTCCTTAGAGCAGAAAAATTGCTAAGACACTCTTCAAAGAAAAATTTTCAGGCCCAAATCTCACTGGGTATGGCCTTCCATCAAATTTCTAGAGTGTATCCTCACAGTTTTCTCTCATTTCAAGTTCACTAAACATCAAAATTTGAAAATTCTTGACATTTGCTTCATGAAAAATGTTAAAACTATAACATCTTTCAGTTTCAAAAAGTTTTTAATTTCCACTTTTTCCAAAAATTAGGTGGGAAATCACTTTATTTTCAAAAACTTTTTCAATATAGCTGCACTAGCATTCACTCATTTTATTGGCACACCTGCCATACCCCCAAACCTAAGATGAACATTGTCCTCAATGTTCTATACAATGAGAAACTAGGGGCAGCAGAGTAAAAGAAGAAAGAAAAACTAAAAAAAATTACAGCTATATGTAGCAGAAAATAAAAATGTAAAACTGAATACATGAACAGGAAAATGAAAAAATGATATACAAATGCAGGAAATTACTGCTAAAACAGAAAAAATAGCAAAATAAGGCTAGAAATGTGATGCAAATGAAAAGAAGCTAATGCTAGTAATAGAAAAAAAAAAGAACAAAAAAAATAGCAAAACCAAAGTAAAGAACTGAATATAAAACTATAAAAATAGAAAAATGCAAATATAAAAACAGAATTGCATATACAAAAATAGGAAAACAACGTTAGAAACTGAATACCAAACTACCAAAAAGTAGAAAATTAGTAAAGTTAAGACCTAAGAATGAAAAATCAGCAATCTAAATACATAAATGAAACTAAAATTCCTAAAATAGAAAAATCCTAAGACCAAAACCTAATCCACATGTGCCACAAGAAACCCCATAGGTTGAACCAATCAGCTTTTTATGAATCTATATGATTTTAAAAATGATCAGCAGAAATAACATACAGTGAAAAGCAAGATTCATAAGACTGACCCCTGTGTAGATGATGTGTATTAATCAAAAAGAGTTTCTAAATAATTAAGCATGGGAGCACATATTAAAAAAAGGATTCATATAGCTGAGATCCATTTAATGGTGAAGAAATCTCGAAGGAAAATAAAATCAGTGGCTCCATTGAATATTCAAAACAGCATATGATCCACTACGTACTATCCTACATGATTCCTCAAATGAAAAACCATAATCTGAGTAGGTCCAAATGGGAAAAATGAATAAAACAAAGAAGAACAGCCCATCTGGAAGATATTTTTATGTTTTTATAATTTTCTATTTTTTTATTTGTTTTGGATCAGCCCGGGCTCAGCAAGAGCCCTTATTTACTACTGCTGAAAAATAATAAGAGAAACAAATCAGAAATGTCTATTTTTGTTTACATTTTCTTTTATTTTTGTATTTGGTTTTGTAAAAAAAACCAACATGCCTAAAAGACAGCAGAAATTATAATCAAAACAAACATCAAAACACAGCAAAACTGCTGGTTCTAAAAAAAAATATGATAATAAATGCAAAGGAGAAGGGGATGCAAACTCAAGTAGATCTACTCTTACTGCAATCCAAATGCTCCTTGTTTGGCAGCTGCTCCAGATCTGCAAAAAAAAAAAAAACACTATAGCAGTACCTTATTCAAGCATAATGACAAGAACAAAAAGAAAACTCAGGCCACTGCCTCATTTTTGCAAAAAAGACAAAAGAGTGACAACAACATTTATTCAAATAACTAGATGGCGAAGAAAACTAAAAAAAAATTCAGAATTGCTGCAGTTTAAAACTGGTTTTCTATACAAAAACTGCAGCAACCCTTAAATCAAACAGTTAGAATGTAATAAAAACAAAACAACAATAAAAACTAAAAAAATCATATCTACAAAATAAAAATAAAAATCAGATCTACTATCTAGATCAAAACTCCCCAGCAACGGCGCCAAAAACTTGTTGGGGATATTCAGTGTGCTCATTATTATAAATTAAAAGAAAGAAAATAAAATCAAAGTAAAACAGAGGATGAATTCAGTACATCTAAAATATCCTAGACCTACAAGATACAAGGTCCTTTATAGCAAGTTCTAATAAGTAAGAGTTTATCCCACAGGGAGTAGTGATCTAAACCTATTAGGTGTATAGTAGACCTCCAGATCTGGCTACAGATCTGGTAATTCTAAGGAGAAAGAGAGCTTTTCGGGTGTCACTAGATCTAATTAATCTACAAAACAGAAATCTAGAACTAAGTCTAAAAGATGGAGGAAGATGAATGGTAAAATAAAATATAAAATGGGGGGAAATAAACAGCTAGGACCTGGTTTCTTTTGCAAAACAGATCAAGGTATGTGAATTTGCAGCTGTCTTTCACTTGGCCACAAGCTCAAGTGCAAGGTAGAAGAATCCACTCTAAACCAATGGCTTGGACTAATCTTAAGGGTATGATCTGTCCACTTTAATGGTCACAGATCATCCTAAGGATTTCATCCAAATCAAAGGTTTAAGGTAAAAGAATCCAATCTAGACTAAAGGTTTGAATTGATCTTAAGGCTATGATCTGTCCACTTTAATGGTCATAGATCATCCTAGGGATTTTCTCCAAATCAAAGGCTTTAATTAGAACATTGAAAATCACCACAAATGCTATGGATGCAAGGCTACAAGCTCAGGCATCCACAGGGGTATTAAATCAAGGGAAATCAGATGGTAATCAATAGATCTACTAGAAACTGAATGGGCTATTCCCAAATACTTGGATCCTATAGACATCTAATGGCACCACAAGATCTTTAGATTTAATTGGACATTAAAATCAATAATTTATTAAATCAAAATTACTTACAATAATCTTGTTCTCAGATCTGTGGTCTGTGCATCAATCCACACTTCTCCAAGCTAAGATTACAATTATAAACCATATCTGGACTACTTATCTAGATCTAATCCAATAGGCTGGATTAGAGAGAGAAAGGGGAAGAGCAAAGGAAAAATAAAACCTAAAGCTAAACCTAAATGAGCTAAGGAGAACTCAGGCTATTCCTTTGTTCCTACTTTCCTTGCTAAAGAAAAATAACAGAAAGGAGTTCTATTTATACATTGGTAGTGATCCGTGTGCTTTGGATTGCAGCCAATCAGAGGAGAGGATTTCAGTTTAAGCTTAATCCATGTTTAAGAGTTCCAACCAATTAGAGAAGAGATAGGGATTTTATTTTGTTTGCTCCCAGCTGAATCTAATTTGTTCCCCGCCAAAAATTAGTTCACACCCATGTGCAGAATTTCCTGTGCATTGGAGTTCTCAGATTTGCCCCTACCGTCCATTGATTTTTGCTGCTGCAGCCTCAAGCTATCGATAGGATTAGAAGTTGCACCTATTGATAGGTTCAATGGATAGGGAGCTCAAGAATTCGATAGGTACAAGTTGCATGTTTGAGGCTTCCGACAGGTTGGTTGATTGAACCATTTGATAGGTTCATAGCTGATGCATTCGATAGGTTGGGAGACTTGTATTCGATAGGATGCATGGCAGTTCTTTGGAGGATTCGATAGGTACAAAGCATTGTTCAACAGGTTTAGCAACTACAACAATCGATAGGTGCAATGACTGCGCTACAGCAACCATTCGATAGGTTGAAAGAGTGAAGAGTTCGACAGGTTCAAGCTGCATGTTTGAAGCTTTTGACAAGTTAATAGTCCTTGCTCCATTTAATAGGTAGCTCCAGCTGATGCACCATTCGATAGGTTCAAAACTAATGCATTGAGGGACTGTTCGATAGGTACAAAACTGCAACATTCTTTAACCATTAGATAGGTTGAATTGCAACCAGTCGATATGTTGAATTGCAACCATTCGAGCTTTATGAACCAATCGACAGGTTTATTGAAGCATTCGATAGGTTCCATTGCTGCTGAGGAGTTCCTCTGCTGACATGTTCATAGAGCTGCATTGGTGGAGCTTCTCTTCATTTCAAGCAATTTAAGCTGCTGTTCTGCTCTAAGATCGATCACACCTTGGCCCTTCTTGCCTCTGTTCTAATAGATGGTTCCAAGTCCTCTTTTGGGCATTTTTACATAGGAAAACTGCATTATTCTATATTTCATCCCTAATTGCAAAATATACTTAAAAACTATTATTAACCACTTTAGGTACTAACAAAAGTCAGGTTTAAAGGTGTAGAAAGTGGTAAAAATCAGTGCTTAACAATACCACAAGTCATTGGAGAGTGGAAGACTAAAGAAAGAAGACTGATGGCATACTTAGAAACTGGTCAATTCCTATTCGAGATAATTTCCTTCACACATATCTCTAGCTTAGAGAACGAGCTGGCAGACTCCCTCGCCATGTTACCCTCAGTCATACAAATTCCAGTCGAATAAAACACAAAGTTCTTCATCGAGAAATTGACTGCACCAGCACATGAAGTCGCCTGGAAAGTGAAACTAGAACTGCCAACTCGACAAAGGCTATTACGAATGAAGGGCAGTCTACCCTAGGGGATCCTGCAAAGGAAAGAGCCATCATCGCAATCTTCAGATTCGAGAAGTCACGACCAATGATGGACAGCCCTGGTACTTCTTCATATGGAACTTCCTAAAACACCGATGTAGACACCCCAATTTTTCCCTCTCGGAGTATGCAAACCTGATCAGTCAACCTTTGGTCTTACCCTCATACGAGGACCATATACTGAAACAATAGTATATGGCTGAACATAGGCTGAAACAATAGTTCTGTGGCTCAGACCCCACAACCCTAATATGGGACCATATACTGAAATAATAGTATATGGCTGAACACAGGTTGAAACAATAGCTCTGTGGCTCACACCCCACAACCCTAATATGAGGACTATATACTGAAATAATAGTATATAGTCGAAGCACAGGCTGAAACAATAGCCCTGTGGTTCGGACTCGACTTAGCTCAGAAAAAGTCTCAAATTTTGTGCCCTTCCAGGTGCAGGCAATTCGATTGCACGCCCGATCACTGACGCACCATTGGTCCCCATTGGACTAGGCTTATCCTTCCCATGGACTGCCTTAGGAGTGGATTGTGCACCACATGGCACGCGTGATCAGATTGCACGCCCAATCACTAGCACGCAATTGGTCCCCTTTTGACCTGTCCTCTAATTCCCTAGACTGCCTAAACTCCCCTCTTAAGCGCCTAGTACACCACGCTTAATTGGATTGCACACATCAAATAGAGCGTGCAATTAGTTCTAAGCAGTCTGAAACTAGGACACCCGGATGAGCTAGTCAGCCGGTCACTCACTGAGTCATGATCGACTCAAAGTGTATTAAGCGGCCCAGACGGGGTGCGTAATTGAATTCCACCGACCAATGAGGCGCACCCCTCAGGGCGCACAGTTGCCGAAATACCTATAAATAGACCCCCTTACCTCATATACCAAAAACAACATCACAACGCGTCCAACCTTGGAATTTTTGAAAGCTTAGAGATTTCGAGGATTCTCTCTCCATCGCCTAGCTTTAGGTAATTCCCTTAGTTCTAGTTCTTAATTCCTCCTTTCTAGTTTTAGTTCTAGGTTCTAGTTCTTAAGTTCTAGCTATTTAGTTCTTAATATCTAGTCTTAGATCTTAGGTGCTAATCCTAGTTTTAATTTTAGTTCTTAGTTTTTGGTTCTAGTTCTTAGGTTCTAGAACCAGTTCTTAATTTTTGTCTTCAGATTTCGAATTCTAGTTCTTAAATTCTAATTTCAGTTTATAGGTTTTAAATTTCTAATTTTAGATTTGATTTTAAGTGTCAGTTCTTAATTTCTAAATTTTAGATTTTAAATTCTAGTTCTTAGGTTCTTTTTACTTAATTTTTAGTTCTAATTCTAGACTATAATTATAGCCTTCGATTCCAGTCTAAATTTCAAATTCCAAATCTTATAAATTCATAGATTTCAATCCGCAAATCTATAATTTTTTAATTCAAACTTAGTAGTTTTTAATCAAATTTATTTCCAAAAACAACCTTAAACTAACCGATTTGCCCAAGGGAGCGTACGGAGGGTACCCGAGAATGGGGCCGATCCTCCTTAGCATAGCAGGCCCAAACCCCCTGTTTTTTAGATTCCCAGTAGAAGTAGGAAACCTAAAATAAATAGATTTCTAGTAAGAATTTAAATATTTAAATTAATTAGATTCCTAATATAGTTAGAATATTTAAATTAATTAGAGTTCTAGTAGAATTAGAACATTTAAATTAATTAGAGTTCTAGCAGAATTAGAATATTTAAATTAATTTGAGTTCTAATAGAATTAGGATATTTAAGCTAATTAGACTCTTAATAGAATTAGGATATTTATATTAATTAGAGATTTAATATGATTAGGACTCTTCAGATAATTAGACTGCTAGTAGAACTAGGAGACTAGTTTAATTAAACTTTCAGAATAATTAAAACTTTTATAATCTCAGTAGGAATAAAAAAGACTAAAAGACAATAAGATTTAGAGCAGGAAAAGAAGAGAAACAAACAAAACATCCAGGTGACCCAATGCTGCTAACATCAGTAGGCCGATGACTCAGTAAAGAAGTCGAACCCACACCCCAGAAAGGCATGATCAGTGACGTGTTGCAGTGTCGATAGACATTTGCAACTGGCGATTGCAACGAATCAGGTAGTTTCTTCCAAGAATTTACCTTTTTTCCTTTTTTTATTTCCATACTTTCCACTCACAATCAATCGCCTTACGTCAGAGTCCACATAGACCAATTTGGACCACTCTTTCAGGGAACCGAAAGGAACCCACAAAAGCGCGCACCAACAGATTGGCGATCACGATGGGACCTCTTGTTGCCAAAGCCTCCTTCATTTAATTTAAGTTTTCTTCTTTTTTTTTCTATTTTTCTTGTTCAATTCTCTCCCTATATCTGCTCGACTACTGAGGGTTTCCCGAAGGTGCATGAGCATTCGTCAAAGGCTCGAGATGGCAGGAATTCGAAGAATAAATATCACTGACCGCAACAGCCCTCCGTTATGGAATTATCATGGTAACCCCGTATATGGTGAGGATCTGTCTAGCGAGTCCGCTCAGTACAACCCCGAGATAAACATGAGAGGCGAACAGGAAAACCCCTTTACTCCTCCAAGCACTAGCAATAACCACGACGGAAGAGACGGGAGTACTGGATAGAACTTCACCGCTTGACAACTCGTAGAGCTCAACGTCTAGAAGTTACAAAAGGGAGGTGAAGAACTACTCCGAGGCCTAGCAGTTGCATACAAAACAATCAAGGAGCGATAAGATAGATAGGAGCAAGAGTGACTATGGCAAGAAGGGTCACTACCCACACCAAGCACAGTCTCAGCCTACGTGTCACCATTTGGCTGGGTCGCTCGTGCCCTCTTCAACAGCAATCGCCAAGACCGAACTCACCCTCGCACTACCCAAAAAGACACCATTGTAAGAGTAGAGGATTTCCCCAAAATGCTTGACGAATACATGGCTAAGAGAGAACACCCGGGTTACTCATTCAGATTGGATAAGTGAGTTCACCCTACCTGCAGGATTCAAGTCGCCCAAGTTTAACAAATACAATGGTACCATAAACCTGAACCACCATTTGGAGCTTTTCTGGAATGACTGCCGACCCATCCGCGACAATAAGGGGCTCCTGATGCACTACTTTCAGAGATCGCTAGAAGGAGAAGCTCTAGACTAGTTCGTCGGACTTCCACTCCACAAAATCGACATGATCGATGACCTAGCCGGACAATTCCTGGACCATTATAAACATTTGATACAAGAAATAATTAGTCTTAGTGATCTGATGACAGCTAAGCAAGAATCCGAGGAAGACTTTGTGGACTTTGTAGCGCATTGGAGGAAGTTGGCCGCCCACACCGGAAGTCAGATGAAGGAGAAAGATGCGATCGACATCATTATAAACAATGTCAGGGAACCTCTCCGAAGCACTCTTGTCATAAGCAATTGTCCAGACTTCACTACTCTTCACCCACGTGCTAGCCGCATCCAACGACATATGAAGGGGGGAGATCTCGCCTTCTCAATAGTAACCTCGAAGACCGCTACTTCCAGCGATTCAAAGCATAAGAACAATAAGAAAGCCTCCGGCTCAGAGCAAGTCAATACCATTACCAATCAGGGTCAGAACTCTGACAACGGAAACTACCAGCCAAGGAATTTCGGTCAAAATCAGTATCAGAACCAGGGCTAGCAGTGATATCCGAATCAAAATCAAGGTCAAAATTAGCAGAGGTATCCGAACCAAAATCATAATCATGGCCGATATCAAAATAGGAATCAGTACCCTAATTCCCACCAGCACCAGAATCAAAACACAGCGCAAAATAGGCAAATCAATGCCTAGAATTACAATAATGTGCCTCTGCCGTAAAATTTCAATCAACTGACTAGAGGGCCTTACCAGCTAAGAAGAGAGCACTACCCTCCGCTACCCGACACCATCCAAAATATCTTCCGCCTCTTGAGTAACCAAAACCTTCTTAGATTTCCACTGAAACCGCCGTGGCCCCGGCCGGCAAACTTGGACCATAGTAAGTTCTGCGCATTTCATCGATACACATGACACAATTTGGAAGACTGCTAGATCCTCCTAGACGTGATTTATGATATGAATGATAGAAACCAGATCGACTGGGAAACTCTCCGGAATTCTCATAACCAACCACCGCAAAACCTAGGGATTGTAAACAATCCCATGCCAAACCACAACCAAGGGCCAATTTCCCACATCACTACAGTAGACCTTCCCGGACAACCGTCTTTCCATCCTTCTTCCTTAATCACTCGCCTTCCCTCACCTACTACCATTGGCAATCCAATAGACTCTCCAAACCCCCCAGCCGTTCGACCACAACTATCGACCTCAATCACTCAGGTCAAACCCCCAAGTCCGCCTCCTTACCCAAATTTTACTTGAATTTGAGTCCAATCATTCAAGGCATGAAAGCCAAACCTCCATCAGCCTCTACTCGAACCTCTCACTCCTCCAAACCCACCACCAACTCCCTCACTATCAAATTTCAAACCTGAATACGAAGACCAAGTCCTCCTAACCGTGAAGCAAATTGCAACATAGGTAGAAAGTGTCATCCAGAATACCTCGAGAAAATAATGGGAGGCTACAACAGAACACCGCCTTAATACCAAGATGATTCAGTCGAGTGAAGAATTCAATAAGGAAGAAGCCCTGATCTCCACTTTTCTAGAAGAGGAAGATTATACTCAATATCTCCCACCGTGGAACGACATAACACCTTTGCACATTCCTTCCTCAAATTTTACTCTGTTAGCAAAGAGTACTAGGGCAAGTTCATCAACACCTCAGCCAACATGCCCGATCCTCAAATCTGGAACCCATCACCCACCACTGCTATTCCACTGGGAAAAGTAGAACAACGGTGCTCAATCGTCAGAAAGGATAACAAGGGAACAAGTAGTAAACCTACCTCCACCTCCTCATACGATCTTGTCACTTTCGATTCCTAGACCAGCGCCTCCACCGCCTCTGTCAAATGTCAGCAGAGCTCATCACCCTGGTAAAGAGCCAGTTTTAAAAGCAGGCCAAGAATACAATCTTTTGTGGCACCTTAGGAAAATACCAGCGCAGATATCAATCCTTGAGCTCATCAAGAAGTCGTCGGAATACCATAGACTATTGATAGAGACACTAGACGAGATGCATGTAATTGAAGATACCACCCTGGATGAGCTACATGAAATCCATTCAGTCATGGTACAACCTCCGGAGCTCACTTTCACTGAGGCTAATATGCCCAAGGAATCATTACGTGAGAGCTCCGCCCTAATATACCTGACCGTTATGATTAGAGGCTTCTTGGTATCGCATGCAATGGTCAACACAGGAGCAGGACTTAATATATGTCCCATAACCACACTCAAGATGCTGGGATATACTGAACAGGACATAAAGCCCTCCTCTTTGCTCCTCATAGAGTATGACGGGCCTCGACGTTTTGTTAAGGGAACCATCAAGTTGCAAGTCCGCCTTGAACCAGTCACTAAAGGCGTTAGGTTTCATGTTTCTGACTCGTCTAGTACCTACAATCTAATCCTAGGAAGGAAATGGCTGGAGTCCATGAAAGCTATGGCATCTAAGTATCATCAATGCATCAAGTTCCCCCATGAAGACTCTATTGTCAGGATATACGCCGATGCGCCCCTTAAAGAAGTAGATACTGATTACGCAGCAAGTATTCCAACGGCTCACGACTCTATCCTATCTACCGCCACATTAGGAAGGAACAATCTCCTGACGATACCACAATAACAAAAGTCACTCACCCTAGCTCGCCTCCATATCAATCAAGATTAATAAAGAGAGCAGCTGGACTTGACCTCACCCAGCTGTATGATATAAACCCTATCGTGACAAAGGGGTAGGACCTCATGTACCAACTCGAAAACATTCCACATACAGGACTTGGCAAGAATCGACAAGGACCAGTAGGGCCAGTTGTCCCAAAGCAAGTTCACAAGCACACAAGATTGGGTTACTAGTTAGACGGTAAACAAGTCGACCTCCTATTGACTTGTTGTGTTAAAATGTTGTGCTGATATATTTATTAAAAGGTGCGATGGTAAAAATGAATGGCAGCAAAACAAATTAAAATATGGAATGGAATGAGATGAAATCAACACACAAACAATATTCTAAACTCAGTCCTGCAAGATACAGGGATGTTGTAGCAAGTTTTAAAAGTAAGAGTTTGTCCCATAGGGAGTAGTGATCTAAAACCTAGTAGATCTCCAGATCTGGCACTTCTATAACTATTCTTTGAAAATAGGGAAAGAAGAGGAGTTTTTCAAGTGTCACAACTAAATTCTAGATCTAAGCTACAAACATAATTAAAATTAGGAGAATGATGATGGTTTGGTAAATCTTCACTGTAAATCAGATTTAGAACTATGGATCTGCAGCTAACCTTCACTTGGCTACAAGCACAAGTGCAAGGTAGAAGAATCCAATCCTAACTCAGAGGTTAGATCTGATCTTAGGGGTATAATCTGTTCACTTAAATGGTCACAGATTATCCCAGGAATCACACCCAATCAAAGGGCCAGAGCTGAAATAAGAAAACCATTGCAGACACTATGTCTGCAAGGCTACAAGTACATGCAACTATAGGATCAAACAGTATATGAACATTTAGTGAAAACCACTAGAAATCATAGATTATTTGGGGCTTTAGATTTAGCTGGTCATTGCTTCAAACAGCTTGCAATTACCTAGCTCTCAAGCCTGCAATCTCTACAAGACTCCATATCTAATCACTGAAAAGAGGGCTATAAAACAGAGCATGAATTTATTTGCAGAAATCCTTCACTTGGCTACAAGATCAAGTGCAAGGAGAAAGAATCTACCCTAACCCTTAGATCCGGACCAATCCTAGGGGTATATGGCTGTCCACTCAAATGGTCACAACATATCTCAGAGATGTGTTTAAGGTAAAAGAGTAAAGACAGAACAGGAAAATTACTGCTGCCACTATGGATGCAAAGCTACAAGCATAGACATCCATATGTGCATCAGATCTAAAAACATCTAAAGCATCTAAATAGAAAATTTACAGATCTAAATGAACATTCAAAACAGCTTCTCATTGAATTAACAAAAACTTACAATGATTGCCCACGAGGCAGCAGTCTCTGAAATTCTGAACTCTCTACAATGTAATTACAGCACAAATTTACAAATCAAAACTAACCCTAGCTGCTAGTAAGATCTAATCCAACAGACTGGATTAGGGAGAGAAGAGGAAAAAGAAAACTTAAAACTAAACCGAAATTGAGCTAAGGAGAACTAAGATTATTCCTTGCTTCCTTTCTACCAAATCACAAAACTTAGTTTGGTATTTATACATATGCATGAATCCCTGTCCTTTATTTCTGACCAATCAGAGGGAAGAAATTAATTCAGTCTATTCAATTCCATGTGATTAGTATTTTGGCCAATCAGGGAGAAGAGGAGTCCTTTTAGTTATACTTAGCTAAAGTAGTTCGATTATAGTCAAGAGAATGTTCCCATTCAGTTATAGAATAGTTTGCATGTGGACTGATGTCCCATGTGCCTTGTTAGAGTTCTCAAAAATGCCCCCACCAACCATTAATAATGGCTGAAAACTGAAGGTCTTCGAGTAGTTGAAAGCTCTCCTCGAGTGGATAAAATGCTGGAAGTATGAGCTGCTCGAGAGTTGCAGCTGAAGCATTGAATCTGAAGACATTTTTGAGAGGTTCTGAAGCATACTCGAGGGGTTGCTGAATTGAACTCAAAAGGTTGGTGGTGTTGTTGAAGAACCAGTCGACAGGTTGAATGGATTGGTGAAGGGGTGAACTGCTCGACAGGTTGGTTGAAGGCCTTTCTGAAGTACTCGAGAGGTTCAATTCTAGCTGTATTTTATACAACTCGACAGGTTTAATGGGTGAAGAACCATTCAACAGGTTCACTAGCAGGTTTAGAACAGCAGCTTTCGATGTGCACTACTCGAGAGGTTGATGGAACCATTTGGGGGGTTGGCTTTCTTCATCATTGCAGCACTCGACAGGTTCCCTTTTAGCTTTGAACTACTCGAGGGGTTGAGATGCAGCCTTGCTGAATTGCTCGAGCTCCAATCTGCTGTAGGTGCTGAAGTTTATTGCTGCTGCAACTTGATTTCTCTAGTGTGCAGTTATTTAGTGTGCACACAACTGAAAACTTGGGCTGCTCAAATATCTATTGCTGCTGAATGTGTTGAACCACATGCACCAGCTGAAGGTCCGCTTCAACTCAAGTACATAATAGGCAGCAACAGGGGGCTCTTTGAATCTGGTTGATAGTTGACTGCTTGGGCTGCTTGAAAGCGCAACTGTTGAAGTTGTTCTGTGATTTCTCACTGCTGCAACTCTTCAATAGGCATTGGTCTTCTTAGCCTTGAAGCTTGATCCTGCTGTATACTGCTGAAGGTATTGTCTTGAAGGCTCTTTCTACTATTTTACTTCAACAGGAACAGCTGTCTTTTAGGCCATGGGCGCCACTTGTATCAGCTCTTCATGAATAATTCTAAGTCTCCTCTTTTGGCACTTATTACTTGAATTTCTACACTATGCTGTAAATTATTCCTAGCTGCAAAACACATTTAAAAACAATTATTAATCACTCTAAGTCACAGTGAAAGCCATTTTTAAGGGATAGAAAGTGGCAAAAACTAGTGACTAACACACTCCCAAACCTAATCTTTGCTAGTCCTCGTGCAAAGTGAAAATTAAACCATTATTCTACAAAACATAAATGCCACTTTCGTAGGGAGCATAGATGCATTTAGCATATGTATCAAGCCTTTTAAACACTTAGGTGATTCCTAGTAGAGGAGTGAAGTCTCCTGGGGGTATTTAGTGAAGGTACCGACAAACTTCTGAATAAAATAGTTAATGCCAAAACAGAGTTCAACCAACTAAAGTTCATTCCACACCTTATTCTTTCAATTTTTTAGAGGAGTCACAACAGTAAAACAACATTTTAACACTGAGATCAGGTTTAACTTCCTCCACAACCAATCAGCTCATATCAAGGGTGTGGTGTGTTGAAATTAGTGCACAACTCACCATTAATTTGAAAATTCTATTTTGGATAATGCTCCCAACAAACTCAATTTCAGACCCAAGTCTCACCAAGGTTGTCACTCAAAATAAAATTGGAAGGTGTATCATTTCACTCCAGCTCAAGAGCAGTTACAGTCCTCAAATAGGACTGCAAGCATGAGCAAAGGTAGTGCTACTAAGTTCTGAAATCCTCTGGCTCTTTGCACCATAGATTACACAGCTCCTCATCTCCACATGACGGCTCAATCTATTTCAGATTAGTAAGGTCTTTTTGTTTGGCTGTAATGTAGCTCAGGGTTGAGGTTTAAAAAGAATAAAAGGGTATAAAAAGATTCAAAAACTGAGAAATTAGCAAAGGCAGGAGATGATTCACGACTTCATCTTCTTCATTTCAGCACAACTCCATCTTCTTTTTAAATTTTCAGAGCCGAAGTGGCCAGCTTCTTCTCTTCTTTTCAAATTTACCAATTAAGTACTTCTTTGACTTCTCATTCTCTTTTTGTTTTATTTTCTATTTTTCTCTTTTTGTATGCTTTTCTTTGTATTTTTCTCATTTTTTTATATATGTGGAATGCCAGACAACTGACACACAGTTGTCATCAAATGTCCTTTCTTCTTCTTCCACCAAATGTTAAACCAGCTCTACCTTCTTCAACTTCTTCTCCTTTACCTTCTGAAATCTCAGAGTGAGAGTTAGGCTGAATCAGGTCACTGAGATTTGGGTTCAAATTCTCTAGTTTTTGTCAAAGAAAATTTGGATTTTTAAGGCTCAAGTGGTGTGTATCAAGGGCAGTTCAAGGGGTAAGGAATTTTAGGCTTCAAACTATCCAAATGAAGGCCTTACATCATGTCTTTAGTGTCATGAGTACTGTCAAACTGTTTCAACTTGGAGTGCACAACTTCTAGTGAAAAAGAGTAGGTTCAATCAGTCCTTAGAGCAGAAAAAAATTGCCCACAACACTCTTCAAAGAATTTTTTTTTTATAAGCCCAATTCTCTCACTGGGTATGGTCTTCCATTAAATTCCTATGGTATATCCTCACAATTTCTCTTTTTTCTGGCTCACTAAGCACCAATTGTGAAAATTCCTATGGTATATCCTCACAATTTCTTTTTTTCTGGCTCACTAAGCACCAATTGTGAAAATTTTCTTGAGATTTACTTCATGAAAATGTTAGACTTACAACAGATTTCAGTTTTAAAAGTTTTTAATTTCCTCCTTTTGCAAAAATCAGGTGGGAATTCATTTTATTTGAAAATTTTAATCCAACACTGTTGCACTAGCATTAACTATTCCATTGGCACACCCTGCCATAACCCCAAACCTAAGATGAACATTGTCCTCAATGTTTACACAGTGAGCAACTAGGGGCAGCAGGGTTTGCAAACAATAAAGAATGAACTATATGTAGAAAAGAAGAAAAAAATAAAAGCATAAAACTAAATTTATTGATAGAAAAATAGAAAAATGCTATACAAATGAAAGAAACAAAAGCAAATTCTTGCAAAAACCGAAAATCATACACAAAAACAGCAAAACAAAGTAAAAAATAATATTCAAACATACAAAAATCAAGAAAAAAAAAAAACTGAAAATACAAATATTCTAAGAAAGAAAACAAAAATAGTAAAGAAGCACAAAAAAAACAACATGCTTAAATCTGAATTTGTAGCAAGGTACCCTCTGCCTTGTCCTTCTGCACCTCTTTTTGGTTCATGTGCAGTCCCTTAGGATTATTCATTGGTTGGTTGGGGAGTCTGTCCTCTTCATTTTTTGTCAAAGCATTGGAGAGTTGACCAAGCGGGTCCTCAATCTTTTTGATGCTCTGGCTATGGGAATGCACAGTCTGTGCTAAGGATCTGAGGTTCTATAATGAGGACAGAACCTGCTCCTCAAAAGATGGAGTTCTAGATTGTGGTGGGGGCAAAGTCAATTAGTTCGGCTGTGGATAGTATTCCTTTAGTGACTGGTGCATAGTATTCTTTCAGTGTTCTTTGTTTCTCACCCATCACAAATAGCTCACAATTAACAACAGGTGTGTGTGGGGGATGCCTAGGTCTAAGAAGTCTCTTAACTTCAAGATCTAAAGGGACAAGCACGGGGTTGATGGATCTTCTACCAAGTATACACACAGCAGAACAGATTTGGTGCAAACAAAAACAAAAACATAAGTAATTACAACAGAAAAATAATAAACAAAACACATCAAGTACTACTGCTGGATTTAAAGAATTACAAAAAATGAGAATGGAAACAAAGGAGAAGGAAATGCAAACTCAAGCAGATCTGCTCCAATGGCAATCCATTTGCTCCTCTTATTGCTACTGCTTCAGATCTGCACAAACTCAAATGCTGTAGTGGTAATTTATTCAAACAGCTGAAAGGCAATGAAGGGAAAAACTCAGAAAAAGAAACAAAACTCAAAAATATTGCAGCAATAAAATAGATTTAATATACAAAAATACTGCAGCAGTAATTTATTCAAACAATTGAAATGCAGTATACAAATCTGCTTCTAAACTAAAGAAAAATTTTATATCTAAATAAGAAAAACTCAGATCTACTAATTACATCAAAACTCCCCGGCAACGGCGCCAAAAACTTGTTGTGTTAAAATGTTATGCTAATATATTTATTAAAAGGTGTGATGGTAAAAATCAATGGCAACAAAATAAATTAAAATATGGAATGGAATGAGATGAAATAAACACACAAACAACATTTTAAACTCAATCCTGCAAGATACAGGGCTGTTGTAGCAAGTTTTAAGAGTAAGAGCTTTTCCCACAGGGAGTAGTGATCTAGAACCTAGTAGATCTCAAGATCTGCTACAGATCTGGAACTTTTACAACTATTCTATGAAAACAGGGAGAGAAAGGGAGTTTTTCAGGTGTCGCAACTAAATTCTAGATCTAAGCTACAAACAAAATTAAAATGAGGAGAATGATGATGGTTTGGTAAAATTAAATGCAAAATGGGGAGAAGTAGACAGATGTGGGTTAATCTTCACTGTAAATCGGATTTAGAACTGTGGATCTGTAGCTGACCTTCACTTTGCAACAAGCACAAGTGCAAGGTAGAGGAATCCAATCCTAACTCAGAGGTTTGATCTGATCTTAGGGGTATAATTTGTCCACTTAAATGGTCACAGATTATCCTAGGGATCACACCCAATCAAAGGGCTAGAGCTGAAACAAGAAAATCATTATAGACGCTATGTTTGCAAGGCTACAAGCACATGCAACCATAAGATCAAACAGTCTATGAAAATCTAGTGAAAACCACTAGAAGTCACAGATTGTTTGGGGCTTTAGATTTAGCTGATCATTGCTTCAAGCAGCTAGCAATTACCTACCTCTAAAGTCTGCAATCTTTGCAAGACTCCAGATCTAATCACTGAAAAGAGGGCTGTAAAACAGAGTAGGAATTTGATTTGCAGAAATCCTTCACTTGGCTACAAGCTTGAGTGCAAGGAGAAAGAATCTACCCTAACCCTTAGATCCATACCAATCCTAGGGGTATATGGCTGTCCACTCAAATGGTCACAGCATATCCCAAAGATGTGTGCCAGGTAAAAGAGTAAAGATAGAACAGGAAAATTACTGCTGCCACTATGGATGCAAGGCTACAAGCATAGGCATCCATAGGTGCATCAAATATAAAAAATATCTAAAGCATCTAAATAGAAAATTTACAGATCTAAATGAACATTCAAAACAGCTTCTCATTGAATTAACAAAAACTTACAATTATTGCCCACGAGGCAGCAGTCTCTGAAATTCTGAACTCTCTATAATGTAATTACAGCACAAATTTAAAAATCAAAACTAACCCTAACTGCTACCAAGATCTAATCCAACAAGCTGGATTAGGGAGAGAAGAGGGAAAAGAAAAGGGAAAAAGAAAACCTAAAACTAAACATAAATTGAGCTAAGGAGAACTAAGATTATTCTTTGCTGCCAAATCACAAAACTCAGTTTGGTATTTATACATATGCATCAATCCCTATGTTTTATTGCTGACCAATCAGAGGGAAGAAATTAATTCAGTATATTCTAATCCATGTGATTAGTATTTTGGCCAATCAGGGAGAAGAGGAGTCCTTTCAGTTATACTCAGCTGAAGTAGTTCGATTATGGCCAAGAGAATGTTCCCATTCAGTTATAGAATAGTTTGCATGTGGACTGCTGTCCCATGTGCCTTGTTGGAGTTCTCAAAAATGCCCCCTCTGACCATTAATAATGGCTGAAAACTGAAGGTCTTTGAGTAGTTGAAAGCTATCCTCGAGTGGATAAAATGCTGGAAGTATAAGCTGCTTGAGAGTTGCAGCTGAAGCATTGAATCTGAAGCCATTTTCGAGAGGTTCTGAAGGAGACTCGAGGGGTTGCTGAATTGAACTCGAGAGGTTGATGGTGTTGCTGAAGATCCGTTCGACAGGTTGAATGGATTGGTGAAGGGGTGAACTGCTCGACAGGTTGGTTGAAGGCCTTTCTGAACTACTTGAGAGGTTCAATTGCAGCCGTATTTTATACAACTCAACAGGTTTAATGGGTAAAGAACCATTCGATAGGTTCACTAGTAGGTTTAGAACAACAGCTTCAGATGTTCACTACTCGAGAGGTTGATGGAACCATTCGTGGGGTTGGCTTTCTTCATCATTGCAGCACTCGACAGGTTCCCTTTTAGCTTTGAACTACTCGAGGGGTTGAGATGCAGCCTTGCTGAAATGCTTGAGCTCCACTCTACCGTAGGTTCTGATGCTTATTGCTGCTGCAACCTGATTTGCTCTAGTGTGTAGTTATTTAGTGTGCACACAACTGAAAACTTGGTCTGCTCAAGTATCTATTGCTGCTGAATGTGTTGAACCACATGCACCAGCTGAAGTCCTCTTCAGCTCAAGTACACAATAGGCAGCTGCAGGAGGCTCTTTGAATCTGTTTGATAGTTGACTACTTGGGCTGCTTGAATGTGCAACTATTGAAGCTGTTATGTGATTTCTCATTGTTGCAACTCTTCAACATGCATTGGTCTTCTCAGCCTTGGAGCTTGATCCTACTGTATACTGCTAAAGGTATTGTCTTGAAGGCTCTTTTTATTGTTTTACTTCAATAGGAATAGCTGTCTTTCAAGCCATGGGCCCCACTTGTATCAGCTCTTCATGTATAATTCTAAGTCTCCTCTTTTGGCACTTATTAGTTGAATTTCTATACTATGCTGTAAATTATTCCTTGCTACAAAACACATTTAAAAATAGTTATTAATCACTCTAAGTCATAGCGAAAGCCAGGTTTAACGACCTTGCCTAAATGGTTGTTCTATGACAATTTCACTTACGGAACTACCGAAAAGGCCGACGTACCGAGAAGAAAGGAAACATCCCTCACTGAACCACAGGCAACTAAAGTTGAGCAGATCAGCAAAGCCTTCGCGGACCTAACAAGCTTAAACTAAAATGACGACGACATCGACAAGCTGCTTGAAGGCGTAGGACAGCTCTTCGACACTGAGGAACCTTGCACTACCGAGAGAAGACTACCGGAATCCGAGCAGCACATAAAAGATTGGGAGTCGACCGACGAGGAGAACTTCAACATCGCCGCATTAGTAAACGAGGAAGAACCAGAGGCAAGGACACCCCAGTCTCATGAACCAGGAAGAGAGGACTGGCTCTTAATGTTGAGTGAAGAAGAAGATTACTGGACTAGCCTTATAGAAATAGAACTTGGAGATCACTTAAGAGCAGAGCAACTGAAGCTCCTCGGGGAGGTCAACAGCTCTCGAACCGAAGAAATAGACTCTGATGACGAGTTTGATCATCAATCCTTACTAGATAATTGGCGGTGTCTGTGCCACTTCCCTTACCCAAAATCACCCTATTACAACCTGTGCGCATCAGTCTTAATGCGGTGCGAAAGAGAGATCTTGCACGGATATGACGAATAGCAAGGGCGGAAAATCATCACATCGCCTTTATAAAATTCCAAGAAGAACTAGAGCTCGACGCTCCCCATTCTCCGAACACACCACAACTTTAGATATTCTAGAACTCACTGGAAGAGGAATGGCAACCGCCGCCGAGCAATGATGAGGACTACTGGTTAGATCTCCCCACCCTTGAGATGGAAGAATAGTTAGGTGAGGACCTCCAAAGGTTATTCAAAGAAGAGGATGAACTTCAACATGAAGATTTAGACTCCAACAGCAACCCAGATGTCAAATCAATCCTCTCAAGGTTGGAATGCCCTTGGGGATATCCCTCCATCTCCTAACCCTACCAACCTCGCTATCGAGTGTGCATATTCATCCTAGCATATTACCAATTACAAAATCGAGAACTCACTGGTCCAGAAGAATGTCTCAAACAATCTTAGCAGTGAGAACCTCTCCAGACTAATTCCGAAGATGAGAGCTTAGACGACTATTGCCTCTCCACCCTATTAGAGGGTGAAATAGTTCATACGATAGAAGAAGAAGGCACATCAGCGGGACTATCGTCATCCTCACTCATCAGGGGGATCACCTCGAATGAGGACTCTAAAAAAATGCCAAATTTTGAATGGGACCACTCATCCAAAGACTCACACGAATGGCTCCAGCAGCCATCCAGCTTCTCCAACTAGGAGAAGCCTCTCTACCGGTTCCTCTCCAGGCAGCCGACCCTATACCATATCTCTTATCAAAACCCAAAAAATAGAAAATCCTAAAACCCATAAAAATTTAAAAATAGAAAATCCCAAAAAATTAGAAGACCACAGAAAAGGGAGGGAGCCCTTCATCCCAGACCCATTCAGTGACCAGCAAGGAGACTGTTCTCTTAAGGCTACGAGTAGCGATCATCTCAACGGAATCAAGGAAGGAGTAACCGACATGATCACACACGGTCATCCTCCTACCCTCAACATCGAAGAACCCTGCCTTAACTCGGTTCAAAGTAACCCTACTGCCTCTTCCTCACAAAGCCACTGAGCATCCCGACGAAGTAACAAGCCTATAATCATACCCTACGAGATACTCCACGACTTCAAGAGAAGGATTAATAGCCTCGACCTACACCTGACAAAGGATTTCACAGTCATTAATTACACCAATGAAGGGTTACCCCCTGCAAAACTAACTCCCCAGTGTAGCCATTTTGTAGTGTATGAACTCACAGACGATGAAGGAGCGCTAGCCACTAAGGAGACACAGGACTTCCAACGAGCCATCAAACGCTTCGAAGAGAAAACCCAAGCTACTGCAGAACCTACCAAAGAAATTAATTTTGGCACCGAAGAGAAGCCCAAGAAGTTGTTAATTAGTGTAACACTCAGCCTCAAGGAGCAACAACAGATCATCCACGTTCTCCAAGATCACCTCAACTCCTTCACATGGTCCTACGAAGATATGTCTGGATTGGACCCGAGCTTAGTAGAACATCGCTTAGCCCTAGAGCCCGATGCAAAACCCGTCAAGCAGAAACTTTGAAGAATGCACCCGCAGGCAGTGCTACAAGTCAAGGAGGAAGTTAACAAGCTGTATAAATCTAAATTCATACTAGTCGTCCTCTACCCCAAATTGGTTGTAAACATAGTACCTGTCGCCAAGAAAGATGGAAGATTAAGGGTATGTATCGACTTTCGAAACCTAAACCAGGCATGCCCAAAAGATGACTTCCCGCTCCCTCGGTCAATAATACTACCGGACATGAGATCTTATCCTTTATGGATGGCTTCTCTGAGTACAATCAGATCAAACTAGCAGAATTTGACTAAGAAAAGACTTCCTTCACTATGCCATGGGGAACATACTGCTACGTCGTCATGCCTTTTGGGCTCAAGAACGCAGGAGCCATGTATCAATGCACCATCATGGCTATCTTCCATGACATGATGCATAAGTGCATGGAAGTCTATGTCGACGACATATTGGTGAAGTCCCAGACTTGGGCAGGGCATGCCGAAGCCTTACGACTGGTGTTACGGAGATAAAAAAGGTATCAGCTAAAGATGAATTCGAAGAAATGCGTGTTCGGAGTGACCTCCAAAAAACTACTGGGATTCATAGTTAGCAAGCGAGGAATCGAAGTCAATCTGGTAAAGGTCAGAACCATTCTCGAGATGCCACCTCCCAGCAACATCAAAGAACTACGAGGTCTGATAGGAAGACCACAATTCATCAGGAGGTTCATCTCCCAGCACTCAAATAGATGCGACCCTTTCTCCATACTACTTAAAGGAAGGGCCAAGTACATATGGGATGATCAGTGTCAGTAAGCCTTTCACAATATCAAGAAGTACCTTCTCAACCCGCCAATACTATCACCGCCAGTTCTCGGAAGACCCTGATCCTCTATATGTCAGCAAATGACAAGGCTATGGGAGTAATCCTTGAGCAATACGAAGAAGAAGGCAAGAGAGAAGCCATTTACTACCTCAGCAGAACGATGGTCGAGTACGAACACAAATACATGCCAATGGAGAAGACATGCCTCACACTAGTATGGGCCTCAACAAAATTATGGCACTACTTCGGGGCACACAAGATACTAGTCCTAGCACATATGAATCCTCTAAAGTATATCTTTGAGAAACTCGCTACGTTTGGAAAGATCGCCCGATGGCATATGCTCCTACAAGAGTTCAACATCACATATATAACGCAGAAGTCTGTCAAAGGATAAGCGATCGCCGACTACCTTGCAAACGTTCCACTCCCGAGTAATGAGCCTATACATGAAGACTTTCCCGATAAAGATCTCCTCTCAATTCACAACAAAGAGCCCGACAGAACTTCATGGTCCCTCTACTTCGATGGCGCTCTTAACTAGAAAGGAAAAGGCATCGGGATAGTCCTGTTGAGCCCAAAAGGAGTTGTCATACCGAAAGCCTTTCAACTCGACTTCCCAGTCACCAACAACGTTGCTGAATATGAAGCCTTCATCGCCGGACTACGAACAGTGCTACAGTTAGGTGTCAAGAAGTTGAAGACAATAGGTGACTCCAAGCTTGTGATAACATAAGTCATCGAGGAATGGAACACCAAAGAAAGAAGACTGATGGCATACTTGGAGACAACTCAGTTTCTGAGAAAGAAGTTTGAAAGTATCTCTTTCACGCACATCCCTAGACTGGAGAACGAGCTCACAGACTCGCTCGCCACACTAGCCTCAATCATTCAAATACTAGTCGGATAGAATACCAAATCCTTCTTCATCGAGATATTAACGATGCCAGCACAGAAAGTTGCTTGGTAAATAAAGTCGGAACTGCCAACTGTACCAAAAGCCCTCATGAGAGAAGAATAACCAACCTCAGGCAATTCCATGAAGAAAGAAGCCGACGTTGCAACCTTCAGATTCGAGAAATCATTAACAGACGACGGACAACCATGGTACTTCGATATATGGAACTTCGTGAAGCATCACCATATCCCTCCTTATGCTATGAAGATTGAACGAAAGACGATCAGAAACCGATGCGCAAGGTTTTGATTCCTGGGCAAGACCTATACAAAGAAGCCTTTACCAAGGGAGTACTACTACAGTGCGTCACAATTGCTGAAGGACTATACATCATCCTAAAAGCACATGCTAGTGCCTGCGGCACTCACGCCGACAGACAAAGACTCAAAGAACATATCATACGATAAGGCTATTTCTGGTCGACGATGACAAGGGATTTCCACCTCTACGTCCAATGCTGCAGGCAATGCCAAGAACACGCCACGCTCATCAAAGCTCCATCAGTCGCATTGAACCCTATAACCTCACCATGGGCATTCTCAATGTGGTTTTTGATGTCATTGGACTATTCATGGAAACGGTCGGGAATACTCACTAGCATGCATCCATACTCACAACAACCAAATATTACACCTAATGGGCAGAAGTCGAGTCATATGTCAGAATCACTACTTCCACACTCATGAAGTTTATCATTCGAAATATCATCACCCGCTTTGGAGTACCCACGATGTTCGTCACCAACAATGGACCACAGTTCATCGCAAAAAAGACAGAGATTATGCAAAAGATTCGGCATCATCCTACATCATTCGTAACCATTCTATCTCGAGGGAAATGGACAAGCAGAGGCCATAAATAAAACTCTAATTCATATTCTAAAATGAATAGTGGAGACGAGAAATAGAGCCGATTGGCCTGAACGACTACCAAAAGCACTCTGGGCCTATAGAACATTTATTCGCACGGCCACTGGCCAAACTCCTTATCTCCTTACATATGGGATGGAAGCAGTCCTGCCCTATGAGATACAGGTTCCATCCCTACGGATCCAACTTGATGATGAGCTATCCATAGATGAAAGGAGGATTTCTCTACTCACCAAGCTAGAACAACTCAATGTGACGCGTCTAAGGGCGCTGATCATGCTCAAGTATAGCAGTGGAGGATGGCCAAAGCCTACGATAAGAAAGTTCTCAAGCGAACTTTTGAAATTGGAGAATTAGTCTTGAAGAAAATCATGCCTTCTAAACATGCCCATCCAAAGGGAAAATTAAAATCGAACTGGGAAGGCCCGTATATCATAGCAGTCGCATACCTAGAAAATGCATACAAGTTGGTGAACCAGGACAGGGAAGAGCTCCCTAACCCCTGGAATGCCATGTACCTCAGGAAATACTACCCCTAGCATCATGATCATCATACCTCATAGCCAGATACTGTTGAGCATTGAAATATACCACTTTCTACCCCTTAACCTGACCTATGATGGACCTTTGAGCATGTTAATAATGTCTTTTAAGTGTGTTTTTATAGATAACAGCAAAATAAGAGCTTAATGCTGCAATCCATGCTTTTGAAGCCAAGAAGAAGGAATTTTGTGTTTAGCAGTGGAGCTGATGGATTTATTGAAAAGGCACCATGGTGGTTCACACCATTGGAGCTTTTTAGCATGCTTTGGGGGCCTTGAAGACTTGCTGAGAGAGAGAGTGGTGAAGCCCAAAGGTTAACAAGGTGCTATGTAGTAATACAATATTTTGTGTTTGTAGCAAGGCAGCACCTTGGATGGAAGACAGTAGCAAATCAGCACCTCAAGGCATTCTATGCGAACAGCTGTAAAGAAATTCAAGTGGCATATTACAGCTACAACATTAATGTACTCAAGTACTTTAAGTGTTGAAGATCATCTACTCGAGCTGATGATGGAAGCCCATGAGCAGCACAACTGCAAACTTGAAGAATTCGAGACGTTTAGAGGGCTGGTGCAGCCACTCGAGGTGTTTAAATGCAGCTTAAAATGAACTACACGAGCTATTCTTTGTTGGAACAAGCACTTGAGTGGTTATGTAGCTGAAAGCAACCCCACGACTGAATTGTAGAGCTGTTATGTGCTGAAAATAGACTCCACGAGGGGTTGTTTTGAACTCCACAAGCTGCTATGTGTTAAAATTGAACCTATCGCAACCTATCGAATGGTTGTTTGAACCTTTCGCAACCTATCGAATGGTTGTTTAAACCTGTCGCAACCTATCGAATGGTTGTTTGAACCTGTCGAGAACCTGTCGAGAGGTTCTGATGCTGAAAATGAACCTATCAAGCATCCTGTCGAATGGTTGAATGAACCTGTCGAACTCCTGTTAGAACCTGTCGAGAACCTGTCGAATGCATACCTAGAGCCCATTCAACCTATCGAACAGTTGCCTGAACCTCTCAAGATTGAAGTTCTGAAGCTCCAACCTATCGAGGCACGGGTTCCAGCCATCTATTTCACACTTTAGGGACATTTTGGAGAATCCAATGCTTCTAGGGCACAATCCCAATGTCCCACATATAAAAGAGATTTATCTTAGGTTCCATTAGCAAATATCAGTGGCCGGAAGGGGTATTTTTGAGAGCTACAAGAACACATCAGCTGGGCACAAAACTCTGCACATGGGAAGCATTCCACATGAAATTTTCCTTGGCCGAAATGAAGACACCTTAGCTGTGCATAACAGAATTGAGTCCTCTAATCTCTAATTGGCTGCAACTCAAGGCACATGGATCGATGCATATGTATAAATACCCATCTATTCTACTGTAATTTCTCAGCAAGGAAAGTAGGAACAAAGGAATAGCTTGAGTTCTCCTTAGCTCATTTAGGTTTAGTTTTAGGTTTTATTTTCCCCTTTTCTCTTCCCCCTTCTCTCTCTAATCCAGCCTATTGGATTAGATCTAGGTAGCAGCTCATATCTGTTTTGTAATTCTAAATTTGGGATGAAGAAATGTGAATCGATGCACAGACTACAGATCTGGGAACAATATTATTGTAAGTTGTTTTTTATTAAAGCAATATATTATTGGTTTTAAAGCTTAATTAAATCTAAAGATCTTGTGGTCCCATTAGATTCTCGATCAGATTTTTGTACTCGGCACAAGCCCAGGCCCTTTTATGGTAGATCTCTTGATGACCATCTGATTTCCTTAGGTTTGGATTGCCTATGGGTGCCTGTGCCTGTGGCCTTACATCCACAACATCTGTAGTGATTATCTTGTTCTGATTGAAGCCATCGGAATGGAGGAAATCTATTGGATGATCTGTGACCATTTAAGTGGACAGATCATAGCCTTAAGATCAATCCAAACCACTGGTCTAAATCAGATTCTTATACCTTGTATTTGTTCTTGTAGCCAAATGGAGGATTGCTACAAATCCCCAGCTCTTGATCTGTTTTGCCATAAAAATCAGGCCCTAGCTGTCTATTTCTCCCCATTTTATATTTTATTTTACCATCCATCTTCCTCAATCTTTTAGATTTAGTTTTATATTTCAGTTTTATAAATTAGATCTAGTGACACCCGAAAAGCTCTCTTTCTTCTTAGAATTGCCAGATTTGTAGCCAGATCTGGAGGTCTACTGTACAAATTCTAGGTTTAGATCACTACTCCCTATGGGACAACTCTTACTTATTAAAACTTGCTACAAAGGACCCTGTATCTTACAGGTCTAGGATATTTTAGATGTGCTGAATCCATCCTCTGTTTTACTTTGATTTTATTTTCTTTCTTTTAATTCATAATAATTAGCATCTAAAATTCCCCAACAAGTTTTTGGCGCCGCTGCCAGGGAGTTTTGATCTAGATAGTAGATCTGAGTTTTTTTATTTTTGTAGATATGATTTTTTAGTTTTTATTGCTGATTAGTTTTTAAAATTTTATATTGCATTCGAACTGTTTGATTTAAGGTTTGTTACAGTTTTTGTGCAGAAAATCTGTTTTACTGCAGCAGAATTTTTGATTTTTTTGAGTTTTTATTTTATGCCTTCTATATGTTTGAATAAATGCTGCTGTAGCCTTTTACTTTTTTGCAGAAATGAGGTTGCAGTTTGAGTTTTTCTTTGTATTTTTGTCAATATGCGTGAATAAGGTACTGCTGCAGTTGTTGAATTTTTGCAGATCTGGAGCACCCGCCAAACAAGGAGCATCTGGATTGCAGCAGGAGCAGATCTGCCTAAGTTTGCATCCTTTTCTCCTTTGCATTTATTTTTCAATTTTTAAATTCTTGAGAACCAATAATTTTACTGTGTTTGATGTTTATTTTGATTATAATTTCTGTTGTCTTTTAGGCATGCTAATTTTTTTTTTTTTTTTTACAAAACCAAATACAAAAATGAAAGAAAATGAAAACACAAATAAAAAGTTTTGTTTCTTATTATTTTTTAGCAGTAGTAAATAAGGGCTCTTGTGGAGCCCAGGCTGATCAAAACACATAAAAAGTAAAAAATATAAAAAACATAAAAATTACCTCCATATGGGCTATTTTCTTTTAACTTTATTCATTTTCTCCCATCTGGACCTGCTGAGATCATGCCTTTTCATTTTGAGGAATCATGTAGGATAATGAGCAGTGGATCATATGCTATTTTAAATATTCAATTGAGCCACTGATTTTATTTTCCTTCGAGATTTCTTCACCATTAAATAGATCTCAGCTATATGAATCCTATTTTTAATGTGTGCTCCCATGCTTAATTATTTAGAAATTCTTTTTGATTCATACACATCATCTACACAGGGGTCAATCTTATGAATCTTGCTTTTCACTGTATGTTATTTCTGCTGATCATTTTTAAAATCATATAGATTCATAAAAAGCTTATTGGTTCAGCTTATGGGGGTTTCTTGTGGCACATGTGGATTAGGTTTTGGTCTTAGGATTTTTCTATTTTAGGAATTTTAGTTTCATTTCTGTATTTAGATTGCTGATTTTTCATTCTTAGGTCTTAACTTTACTAATTTTTTGCTTTTTGGTAGTTTAGTATTCAGTTTCTAACTTTGTTTTCCTATTTTTGTATATGCAATTCCGTTTTTATTTCTGCATTTTTCAGTTTTTGTAGCTTTGTATTCAGTTCCTTACTTTGTTTTTACTGTTTTTATGTTATTAGCATTAGTTCCCTTTCATTTTCATAGCAGTTTTAGCAGTAATTTCCTGCATTTATATAGTATTTTTTCCCTTTTCCTGGGTCATATATTCAGTTTTGTTTGTTTTTTTTTTTTTCTTTCTCTGCCGCACATAGCTGTAATTTTTTTGCTTAGTTTTTCTTTCTTCTTTTACCCTACTACCCCTAGTTTCTCATTGTGTAGAACATTGAGGACAATGTTTATCTTAGGTTTGAGGGTATGGCAGGTGTGCCAATGAAATGATTTAATGCTAGTGCAACTATGTTGAAAATAGTTTTTGAAAATAAAGTTATTTCCCACCTGATTTTTGGAAAAGAGGAAATTAACAACTTTTTAAAACTGAAATGAGCTGTAGTTTTAGCATTTTTCATGAAGCAAATGCCAAGAATTTTCAAAAATTGATTTTTAGTGAAGCTGAAATGAGAGAAAACTGTAAGGATACACCCCAGATATTTGATGGAAGGCCATATCCAGTGAGATTTAGGCCTGAATTTTTTTTTTTGAAGAGTGTCTTGGCAATTTTTCTGCTCTAAGGACTGATTGGATCTAGTTTCGATCACTAGAAGTTAGGTAAATCCAAATTAATACAGCTTGACAGCATTCATGACATTGAAGACATGAAGTAAGGCCATTCCTTGGACAGTTTTAGCTTAAAATGTCCCACCTTTGAACTGCCCTTGATACACACCATTTGAGCCTTAAAATTTCTAGTTTTCTTTGATAAAAACCAAAGAATTTGAACCCAAATCTTAGTGACCTGATACAGCCTGACCCTTATCCTGAGATTTCAGAAGGTAAAGGTGAAGGAGTTGAAGAAGGTAGAGTTGGTTTGACAATTGTTGGAAAGAGAAGAAAACAATTACTGTGTATCAGATGTATAGCTGTGGCATTCCAACCTATAAAAAGAAAAATGAAAAAAAAAAAAAAAACAAAAAGAAAAACATACAGAAAGAAAAGGAAAAACAGAAAAGCAAAACAAAAAAAATGAAAAAGAAAAGTCATTTCATTGAAAGACTGAAAAGAGGATTAGAAACTGATCACTTCAAATATGAAAATTCAAGAAGTAGATGGAATTGTGCTGAAATGAAAAAGGTGTTGTCTAGACCACCTCCCTACCTTTACTGATTTCTCAATTTGAATCCCTTTTACCCCATTATTCTTTTACAAATTTCACCCATAAGCCACATTATAACCCAATAAAAAAAGACCCTACTGATCTAAAATGGATTGAGCTGTCATGTGGAGATGAGGATTTGTTTAATCTATGGTAAAAAGAGTTAGAAAATTTCAGAAGTTAGAGCAATGCCTATGCTCATGCTTTCAGTCCTATTTGAGGGCTATAACTGCTCTTGAGCTGTGAGAAATGATGCACCCTTCTACTTGTGTTGTGAGTGAACAACCCTGGTAAGACTTGGGTCTGAAATCCAATTTGTTTGGGGGCATTATCAAAACAGAATTCTTAATTTAAAGGTACGCTTTGCATTAATTTTCAGGCACAATGCCTTAACATGAACTAATTGATGATGAAGGAATTACAGTAGAATTTCAGGTTTTAAACTGATGATTTTTCTGCTGAAGATCCTCTAAAATTGAATGCACATGGTGTGGAATTTATTTTAATTTTCTTAAACTCTATTTTAGCATATGCATTAGTATTAACTAATTTTATTGGAGTCAAAAACTTGTTGGGGAATTTTAGGTGCTGATTATTATGAATTAAAAGAAAGAAAATAAAATCAAAGTAAAACAGAGGATACATTCAGCACATCTAAAATATCCTAGACCTGCAGGATACAGGGTCCTTTGTAGCAAGTTTTAATAAGTAAGAGTTTGTCCCATAGGGAGTAGTGATCTAAACCTAGAAGGTGTATAGTAGACCTCCAAATCTGGCTACAGATCTAGCAATTCTAGGAAGAAAGAGAGCTTTTCAGGTGTCACTAGATCTAATTTATAAAACTGAAATATAAAACTAAATCTAAAAGATTGAGGAAGATGGATGGTAAATAAAATATAAAATGAGGAGAAATAGACAGCTAGGGCCTGGTTTTTATTGCAAAACAGATCAAGAGCTGGGGATTTGCAGCAATCCTTCATTTGGCTACAAGCACAAATGCAAGGTATAAGAATCTGATTTAGACCGGTGGTTTGGATTGATCTTAAGGCTATGATCTGTCCACTTAAATGATCACAGATTATCCAATAGATTTCCTCCATTCCGATGGCTTCAATCAGAACAAGATAATCACTACAAGTGTTGTGGATGTAAGGTCATAGGCACAGGCACCCACAGGCAATCCAAACCCAGGGAAATCAGAAGGTCATCAAGAGATCTACCAAAAAAGGGCCTGGGCTTGTGCCGAGTGCAAAAATCTGATCGAGAATCTAATGGGACCACAAGATCTTTAGATTTAATTAAGCTTTAAAACCAACAATTTATTGCTTTAATAAAAAACAACTCACTCCCAGAGCAGCGTGCGCCCGTGCCACCTCCAAACGTGACTCCTCGAGCTGACGAGCCTGCATGATAACACAAAATCAAGAACTGAACACGCTCGTGAAAGAAGGGAAAATTGAAGAAAGAATGAGAAATATACCAGATCTGCTCTCTCCCCAAGAAAACGCTCAACAGTCGCGGTGGACACGGGATCGACAGGCGGCGTAGGAGGAACCTTAGGCGTAGATGGCTACAACACAAGGCAGAAAGAAAAAAAAACATCAGATAGTATTATGAGTAAAGAATTAAAAATGAAATATAACTACGTCAACTACAATATACCTGAGTAGGGATAGGAGTAGACTCCTGAGGAGAAGCCTCAGGAGCGGAGTCAGGAACCACCTGCAGTAGAACCAAGCCAACCAATAAAACACGTCAGATGAAACTAAATTAGCAGAAGCAAAACAAACTAACACACACACACATACCTGACTCTCCATATGTAAAGAAGCAGCTGCCGCCTCCCGTGTCTGGAAATCCTCGACAACCTGATGCTGAAAATGTACAACACATTATTAACCAATGATTCTAGACAACACAAGACAAGACAACTCAGAAGACAGAAGAAGCTCACCCAGTGCTCTAGCTCGGCCCGAAGCTGAGCTATCACAGGATCCTCCCAACTCGATGAAGCGGCCGAAGAAGGATCGAATGCTGGAGTGAACCTCCCAACACCTGCTAACTCTAACCTCTACAAAACGACACTTAATATATGCATCAGAAGAAGCAACAAAGAATGATAATGATTAATAAAACCCAACATTAAGGCGAAACACTCACCAATCGGTCAATCTTTGAACATAGGCTGGCCTCCACCTTTCGACCAGCTTGCTGCTGACCCCTGAGCAACTCAACTAATGTCATCTGGCAGGCAACCTCACCCTCCCTCTCAGTCTAGCACACCTAAGGAAAATCAAACAAAGCAATGAGGTTAAACTAACAAGAAACCAGACAAACATATGCTAAACAACCAAAATAAGTGAACCAACTCACCAGAAATCGTCGGGTCTCAGCCAGCAGAGCCCTCAGCTCGTTCTCCACCCTCCTAGCTTGGAAGACGGAATCTGTCAAAGAGTGCAACATCTCCTCATCAGGTTGAAGAGCATGCCCCGTCTACTCCATCGCCCGGTTCAGAGCATCTATCGCTCTGTGAACACCCACACCAAGGTGGCCATCCTCGAGTGCAGCCAACCTCTCCCTCAATGTTGAGGCAGACTCAGGACCGCTAACAGCAAAAGAACCAATCCCATGGAAGGGGTGCGTAAAGAGCCGACCCCCACCAAGCTCTCGGAACCACCTCATGAACTTTCAGGCGTCTGCCTCATCCTGTGCCCCGGTAACCCTGGTCCCCCCAACTCTAAAATCTGCAATCTGAGCCTCCATCCGTGATGCAAAGTTTCGGCCAGGGGGACCAGTCATCCTCTTCACCACCCTATGGCGAATCTTCGATGGGACTCCCTGAGGGAGCCTCAGCTGTTGAGCTGCCCGAGAAAGGTGGATGTGCTCCACCTTCTCAAAACAGTGGATGTCCACGTCAAAGAAGAGCCGGCTAGACTGTATCACCGGCTGCTCGACATCCTCCCCAATCACATAGGGCCTCCAAATCACCTATAACCAGAAATAAAGAAACTACCATCAATAAATCTGAAACTCGAAAAGCTAAGATATCAACAATGTAGACAACACGTACTTGTCCTGCATGCATATCCTCGAAGATACCTCACGCTGTGTGCAAGTTTAAAGATCGGCAATGGTGTCCCAATGCCCTCTGCCACATGTGCATCCACCGAAACATAATAGTGATTTCCGCTGGGACCCACGGGCATAAGAAGGTGAAGTGGTCGTACACCTAGAACTAGAAGAATGCCAAAATTGTCACTAAAACCCGAAAGACTAGGCCACTAAGACAACGAAGAAACCAGCAATTAATAAAGACTCACCTGAAGAAAAGGAAGAAACCACCGATAGTGGCTACACCTCTCCCTCTACGATACAACTGCTCATAGAGGTGCGCCAATGCCGCTGCACCCCTGGCGTAGGTGGGGACTCGGTCCAGATCCCCGAGTAATGTCAGAAACAACTAGATAACACATCCCTGAGTGGAAGAAGAAAAGTGCAATGCCCTAAGGAAGTGCATCAAGAATGCACAAAGTACACGATCCACTGTCACTCCCGGCTCCACAACAAGCTCTCGACGTGCCATCACCTAAGAACGCGCTTGAAATAACCCTCTTGGCTCTCAATGGCGTCTCGGAGGAACGAAGCCACTAGCAAACATATCAAAAAACCAGGTGACACGAACAACTCCTGTCCTCGATCCACTAAAACGATATGCAACCCCAATAATCTCCTCGCATACCGCTAGATAGTCGCCCTCCATCCGACCGGTCACCGGCTCCCCCTTAAACCTAAGTCTGGTGATGCAGACCCAATCCTCTGGGGTCAATAGCATAAGCCCAACTGGGAAGAGCAATACCTGCTGCTCATTTCTCCACCTCTCCAAGATTGCCCCAATCAGACCTCGGTCGACTAGGAAGGGCTCCAACTCTAGAATTGGCCTAAAGCTGAAAGCCATCAACCGCGCCCGCTGATACTCAGGTAGGGCATAGTACTAGGCATGGGACTCCGACCACGCGGTGCTAATAGCTAGCAGTAGGGGCTCCTAACAGGTGATAAACGAAAAAAAAAAAAAGATGAAGGACAAGATAAGACTAATCACTACGTTAAGAAACTAACGAGAATTACAAGTAACACATAAACCTAAGCCTAATAAGATAAAACAATAATCACAAACTGCAACAATCATCTATACATTAAGCACGCAAAGCATGATAAAAGACAAAACGATAAAGTAGACATGACCTAAGAGTAGATACAAAGATGACGCATGAATGCACATGCACGCTACACTAGATGCAGGTTCGACATAAATTGAAAGGGTTTCCAGATCCTAGATGTCTATGTTATAACCTAAATGCCTAAGTAATAAAAAAAATACTCTTTCCTACGGGTACCTACCTGGTCTCGTGCGAAGAACTCGTCCAGCAGAATCCGGATCACGGGCTCATGTGGAGCAGTAGCATCATCCTGATCATCATCATCCTCACCCTTGTCGCCACCCTCTGGTGCCTCCTCCCTCACCACCATCTCAATATCGCCCTCTACCATGGCCTCAGTGCTGGTGCAAACCTCGAAAGTCTCACCGATCTCCCCTACCATCATCCCTTCCAACTCGAAAGCAGTAAGGTCAAGTCCATCACCACCCTCATACTCCATCTCACAATGAAAAGCTTGAAAAACTAAGAAGAATGGAAGAAACCGTGCTCAAAATAGACTAATGGATCGTGAGATAACACGAAAGCATGAAAATCAGGACACTAGGAAGCAAGGAAAAGCAGAGACTCGAGAAGAAAACGGATAGTGTAGGTAAAATAAGGATTTTTAAAGCTTATATAGGACGCGGCCTAGTTAAGCGCCATGAAACAACCACTTAATTGGACTGAGTGCAAGGAAAAGGGTGCGTAATCATAATCACGTGCCCGTCGAATGGCGCACAACTGTTTCATCTCCCGCCCAAAAGCCAATCGCACGCCCAGATTCTTGGTGCAATTCAAAAGTCACCTACATAGTGCCCGACTGACTCGCCTATTATGCGCCCCTTTGGCTGCACGTAATTGGAATAAATGCCTGTGATGGTACGCACAATTGACCCTACAAACGTCTGGATTACGCGCGTTTATTTTGGCTCGCAATTAAGTTAAGCGTCCCGCGCACTGCGCACAATTGCCCAGGCACAACAAAATATACTTGGCTACAGCAGCCAAGGGTGAACTTCTACACTTAATTACATCTAAGACTATACCTGTAGCCCAGAGCCAACATATGTGTTAAGACCTGAGAAGTACCACTTTTCACCCCTTAACTTAATCTCTGTTGGACCCTTAATCATTTAATAAAAGTATTTTAAGCCTGTTTTGTAGGTAATGAACAACAGCTGCAATAAGGCCTTAATCCTGCTAAGGTGCCCACTTTTGCCCCAGAAGTCTCTCAGAAGAAGGGAAGCTAGATCCAGACGAGAACTTGACTGCATGAAGGCAAAGCACAACAGCAATAAAGTAAGAAATGATCCTCGCGCAGTTGCCGCAAGGTTCAAAGGATTCAGAAAGTAAGCCTCGCGCAGTCCTCGCGGGTTTCCCAAGACTTCATACCAAGTGTCCGCATTGTTCTCGCACAGTTTAATGACAGAAGGGCTTCAGAATCATGACTCGAGCAGCTCAAGAAAGCAACACTCAAAACCTCACGCAGTTCACTCAAAACAGCTGAGGAGAGAGAGAGCTCCAGGTATTTCTGCACGTAGCTATCGAGCAGTGGCTGCGGGATGCAAAACTGTAGAAAAACTTCTCGCACAGTTCAGAGACCAATGCACATCACGCCCTCGTGAAGATCCATTGAGGAACAAACTGCTCGCGTGATTCCTGCACCATTCAGAAGGAAAGTGTAATCCCGCGAAGACCAGAGCAATCCAGCGAGGATTCAATGCTCTATCGTACAACTGCTTAAGCTGCAAACTAAGACAACCCCGCGACGGCTAGAATTTCAAGTTAATCCAATCTCGTGAAGACCGTGCTACCACGTGACAGTCATGGAAACCAGTGCTACTTGGCGAGGCTCTGAACTCTAACTCTCCCTCACTTTTGCAGAGGACATTCTGAGAACTTCCAGCAATTAGGGCACGCACTCCAATTCTCCAATTTCCATACACGCACCCCAAGGCATTCAAGGAATAGTATTAGGCCACATGGCATCATTAAAATTAGGGTTTTCTAACCCTAATGTGTCGCCAAACTGACTGTTATATAAACCTAAGCCTAGTTTAGGTTTGGCGGCCTCTCTTAGAATAGAATTTTGTCTATCTTCTTCTGGCAGTAGCTGTAGATCTCTAGTAAGGTTTAGGTAGATTTCTTTTTACTTTTTCTTCTCTCCATAGCCCAGCATTGCTGGCTATGCCTCTGTATGCTTATTTGGTTTAGAATTAATGGAATTTCATGATTGGGTGTTTTACATGTATGGGATTGAAGTTTGAGATTGAGTTGTTCTGTATAAGGCTGCTGCCTTGAGATCCTCCATTGATAGGTTGCATTATGAGCAATGGAGGACTATTTTTAGAGACCTATTTAGATCCAAGTGACCTGCGTGTCTGGGCTAACATGCTCGCATACAAGCCTAGCCCCACCACAGGATCCACAAGATCTGAAATCCCCATTGGAGCTTGTGCTTGTAGCCTTGTGAACATGATGGTGACAGCAGTGTTCTTGTTCTGTTTTGGCCCTCTGTGAGGAGGATAGCCTCTGGGATAGTCTGTGACCATTTAAGTGAATAGGTTATAGCCTTAGGGTGAGGCCAATCCACAGATCCAAAATAGATTCTTCTTCTCTGCACTTGTGCTTGTAGCCCTGTGAGAGATTGTGCAGAGCCAAACTCCCCTGTATTTGTATAGACCCGCCATCAGATGGCAAATCTGGTTTGGTTCTAGAGATTGTAGGCTTGTGACTAGATCACTACAGTCTTTCTACAGCAGTGGATAGCTAGACCTAAGACTGTACTCAAACTCTTGCTGGTTCTATGTGTCTGGGCTAACATGCTCCCATACAGGCCTAGCCCCACACATAGCACTTTTAGAGGTTGAGGTTCCCTATGGACTCTAGTGCTTGTAGCCTGGATGAAGTAGTGCTTACAATGATAGACTTGTTCTGACCCATCTCTGGAATGTGGCTCCCCAATTGGATAGTCTGTGACCATTTAACTGGATAGGTTATAGCCATTGGACAGGACTTCTATAGCAGCAAATCTGAATTTTGAGTCATGAAACCCATCAGATCTGAACCTAATAGCCTACTTCTCACCCTTTTATATTTATTTTTTCATACTCCATCCTTCTTCTCAACCCTTTCTGTAGTTAAATCATTAGATTACCAGAGAATGTAGAAATAAGTGACCTTAAATCACCTTCTATTTAGGATTGCCAGATCTGTAGTCAGATCTGGAGAGCCTACTACTGATGGCTCCCTTGGAGCTTTAGATCAACCTTCCCTATGGGACAAACTCTTACTTATCAAAACTTGCTACAACAGGCCCTGTATCTTGCAGGACTGTGCATATTTTAGGCTTGCTACTCTGTCATTTTCAATCCACCTTTCATTCATTTTCATTCACCCCATTCTTATCACTGCCTCCAATAAAGTCAGTAGCAAGCACTTAAAAAATAGCCCAACAATATGTATCTAAGCACTCCAAAAAAAGAAGAAAACAAAAAAATGCCCCCCTACACACTTGAAAATTCAAAACCTCACCGCCACTTAAAACATCTTAAAACATCTAAACACATCAAAGCCCGAACCAAGTTGACACTGTACCAAATCAAATTAAAAACATACCTAAACACTTTAGATCCCAAAATCTTTCAACCCAACCTAAAATGCACAAAATTAAATCAAACTAAATTAACTATATTAGCTAAATTAAAAAATATATATTAATTAACATGAACTCAAATAGTTATAAAAAAAAAACTTCTCTCATAAATATAACGAAATTATTACAAATTGCACTGATGGCATCCCCCCTGAATACACCATTTCAAGCAAGTTAGAATTTAGAACAAACACTCAAAGACACCTGAACCCATAAACATAATGAAGAGACATCCCTAAAAGAAACGCCCAAAATAATGGAAGATGATGAAGAAACTCAGGGAAGAAACACACTCTGAACGAATTATAACAAGCATCCTCTTTTCGCTCTGTAATTCCCCTGAGATGTCGCTTATGATGCAATCTTTCAAATTACACAACCTAACATCGGCATTGCAGAGCCCCGAGTTAGCAGAAAAGAAAGAGTGGCTTACAAAAAGGCACCCAGAACCTGAGGTATACACCTATGGAAGGCCAATCTTGGAAACCCTCAAGGGAATGCCAACCAGAGGATAATCCTCAGAGCCTACCAATGAGCAACTGGCGTCGGTAATGAGAACTCTAGTGCAATTCTATCCTTTTTCTTTCCTTCTGCCAACCTTTGACTCCTCGATCTCTTCCCCTAGCATGGTAGCAATTCGACTGCTACCCCGCATTCCCAATACCGCTCATCCTTAAAAAAAAAAAAAAAATTAACAAAAAGAAAAAAAAAAAGAGAGCATAATAATAACAATGATAACAATAATTACAAACCTTTTAAAGCATAACATCATAATGTAATAAAAATGCCCCAAATTCAAAATCACAAAATAAAGTTCAAAATAAAACCCAAGCCCTTAACCCCCTATTTATAAACTATACGTCCTGCACCGCAAGATGACAAGTGCCCCACATCTAAACACCTTCCATCTAATTGAATCCAAACCAAACACATACCCCCTAGAAGAACCACAATCCATGATAAACCTAGACCAACCAATAAACACACAACACTTACCCCTCAAAGAAAGACAAATCCTCCATAAAGTAGATAAACCAATAGGATCGAAACATTTAACACCCATCTTGATTCTTGAAATTAAACTCACACAGCTTCGACAAATGTCACCTCAAACTAAAACTCAAATTGAAACAAACAAAATCCCTACCTTAAATAGAACAAATGCCAAAAATTCCTTAAAGCTCCCTAAAAGGAAATTTTAACGTTAAGGTTTATAGAAACCTAAATAAAGTCAAAATAATTCTAAAATGAATCAAATAAAGCCACAAAATTCTAGATAAATCATATAAAATCATGAATAAATCCTAAACAAAATAAAGTCTAGCTAAACCAAATCAAACAAAATCCTAGATAAATCCTAAACAAAATCAAATAAATCCTAGGTAAATCCTAAGATTCCAAATAAATTTGAAAAAAAAAATTGAGAGTTAAATAATTCTTGATAGGTCAACTAAAACTCTAAATAAATCAAATCAATCCAATAAAACCCTAATAAACTAAGTAGACCGCATAAAGTTGAATAGATCTCAGAATAAAATAAAAAGATGCTTAAGCAAGTTCAATTAAATCTAATTAATGTTCAAAAAAAAAAAGATAAACGAAACAATGAACAATAAATAAAACAAACACAATAAATAAAACATCTCTTTATTGATATGATAAAATTTTACATCTGTCATTGGAGGCATACCTCCTGAAAATACAATCCAAAACAAAAGCCTAGAACATGACCTATGACATAGTACCGGACACAAACTCAAAATTGGATGCAAGGGGCATCCAGTCAGAAGTGGCAGAAAGGCAGGGGGAGGATTGGTTGGGGAACATCCTTTCCATCCATTTGGAGGACTTCCTCCCGCCATCTTCACCTCCTAACAATAATGATAGATGTATAGCATCCCTCGATTTTCGATACCTCCCAAGCCATAACTTCATCCCCGCTTCAAGATGACTCTAGGATAAAGAGCTCGCGAAACGATGAAGATCGAAAGAAATGTCATTGGAATTACCCAACAAAGATACCCTATACTCGTTCGCCCAATTAAAAAGAGAGAACGTAGAAAAAACAAAGGGAAATTCGGATATATATAGGCACTTGCTTGATTAAGCGCCATAAGCCAGGCGCTTAATCTAATCAATCACAGGAAATTCTGCGTGGAAATCAAATTGCGTGCGCTAGCTCAGGCGCACAATTAAACTACCGTACGCCTTAAAGACCGGACGAGTCGATCCCGCGCTGGGGACATGGCGTGCAAACAAATTGCACGCGCATATGAATGCGTAGAATTTGAAAGGTCACCCGCACTATGGCTGAGTGACGCTCTAATCACGCGCATGGAATCTGGCGCATAATAGGATTACACTCGCATATTCAAACGCACAATCAAACTTCTAAACCATCAATCATGCCCTCCCAAATAGGTGCACAATTAAATTAAATGCCCCACAGTAGGTGCGTAATTTCTCAGCTACAACACACTCCTCAAACACAACAAGTACTTCGGGCGGAATAAACATGTGCCCTCGAAAAAAACACTAACAAAACAAACACACAACATGCCCTATCGTAATAAGACACACACATAATCACCTTAACCTATCACAAACCAATTAGGGATAAGGACATCTCTCCACAGTCCCATCACAGCCAAATCACCCCTGATGACCTCTTACGAATTAACGTCCCACCCTGATCAAAATTATTCCTCGAGTCTCATCGCGTACTCACAAGTACACGTGACCACTCCCCAACATCCGCTGCACGAAATAAACCAGCAAAATAAAACAAAACAAAATAAAATCATCACTCACAGTCCGATCGCTAAATACAAAGCCTCGTCATGATGCAAAGCGAAAACTAACGATGATGAAACATCCAATCACGTTGCTCGTCTCATCACGATCAGAATCTCTCTTGATCCATCGCGTGACTTTACCTGTCGACCAGGGAGAGAGACCCACTTATTTCCCATCACGCAGCCCCACAATAACATGTCCCATCACGATAGGATGCACATATCCAACGCTATCCCAACATCTGAGCTCATTGGCCTAAATCAGACACGCCCTCATGTCCCCTCGTGATGCTAAAACCTCACCACATAATGTTACACGCCACGTGACCAAAGGTAGGCTCAACCAATATCCCATCGCAAGGAAAAGATGATGAATGAGCCTCCCTAAAAAACCCTGTGACATCACCAAGGCAAAAACCAAGTCATGTCGTGTTCTCAAAACACCATTCAAACTGACTCCGACCCATCATACAACCAAGATTTGCCAAGAAAAACAACAACATCATCATCATCCCATCACGATGTCAAAACAGTCAAGAATAATCAGACCAACACCCCATCACACTCATGTCCCGTCGTGATGTAGTCACAATCTAACCTCATCATATAACCCAAGAACTGCCAAAGAAAGAAACCAACATAGCTTTCCTCATCACATAACCACTAATACCCCATCGTCGACTACACTTCCCCAAAATTTCATCGCAACCCACCTAGCAAACAAAAGGGAAGGCTCAACCAATTCCCATCGCAAAGACCTGAACCTCCCTCCAAATGCCTTACCACAACATTCATCACTGTCCCATCGTGCCGACTCCTGAATACCCAATCAGGCGGTAGTCACCAGACTCCACCACAATCGCAACACACGCTCGCTAACAGTAGAGGAGGATGAACCCTCCACCGTCCCATCGCGCCAATAACTAGCAAACCCCTGCCATTATAGAAATCAGAAAAGGAGAGGAAGCCCTCCGACATCCCATCACACCCAACACATTTCAAGTCTCATCCCCAACATCTCATTAGGCGATCCCAACATCCCATTAGGAAATTCAGACATCCCATTACACTGTCCCATCGCGTGACCCCGCACAATAGATAGATTGAAAGGTAGGCTCAACCAATGTCCCATCGCAGACCACTCCCTTCCAAAAAATATGTCCCATCATGACACTCCCGTCGGGATATGAAATGGCATAGAAGTCACCTTGACAATGCATAAACTCCAACAAGAAGGTTTTGAGTTCATGTAGAAAAAAAATCACATGAAAACTTAGCAGCCTGAAGGTGACAAAGCCCATTGATACGAATGATGTGGGTGGTTGTGTGATTTGCCATGTCTCCATGAAGACCTCGAGTCCTTCCAATGACTTCACACCTACAGATACTTTTGTCCCATCGCTTAACCTTACACACCCAGCAAAGGTGACTCAAACTAGAAAGAGGAGCCGCTCGTAGTCCCATTACGACATAACCACGAGAGAAACAGCCAACCAGCCCCATCGTAAGCGAAAGACTCCCGCCGGCAACAAATCAAGTAAGTAAATACCCCTTCTTTTACTCGATATTCCTTATAAAATATAATTACCTAATATTAAGTCAAAATGTTTTCAAAACCTATCTCTCTCGACTTGTGAGTCACTGTAGTCCTCCCATAAGAGACAATCATCAGTATTTGTCGAGAAGGTCAGACGAAGCATTTGGCATACCAAGTGTCACCTTGACAACAACATAAACAGTCGAATCCACAAATCTCGTACTGGTGGATCTGCACAGCGACGTCTCGGAAGCCACATTTTCCATAGATTTGCCACTGAATTGATCTTAAGTTAAAATCCCCAAATTTACAAAAATTATATATATATACTTTTAAAAATAAAACACAAAAAAATAAAAATAAAAAACTCCTCTATCTATCAAAATTCACTCTAATCCGTTCCTTACCCTGGGAAGTCAAACACTGAGTATACTCAACTCTGAGAAATTACAAATGTCCACTGAAAAGGGATGCCTGACACGCCATTTGTGTGAGCAATGACGCGCCCTGTTTGACATGACTTGCGAAAGCCTTCGCCATTACGCGATATTATATCTTATTAGCAAGTCACTTAACCTTGTCTCTGGACATTCGTATGACTCCCCTCGATACCTTGACTGCATCATTTTCCCACTGTTTGACTACCCCTTGCAGCAAGTCACGCTATGCGACGGGATGCCCCTTGCACCCACAGATGAGGATATGATGATTCTCCTACCGTTTGACTGCCCCTTGCAGTAAGTCACGCCATGCGACGGGATGCCCCTTGCACTCGTGGATTATGATACGCTGACTTCCCCTATTGACTGCTACTCGCAGCAGGTCACGATACGCGACAGGATGCCCCTCGCATCCACGACAAGGAATACACCTTTCGACAGCTATCACTGGGCCCCCGAATGATCCATTTTAGCTTTCGCTGATAGATAAGAAAGCCAAGCATTTTATGTCAACATCCCCAATCCACATTTGTGGTTTCCCAAAAGAAACGAGAAGGCACCCTCGGAAGAGGGGTGTCTACTTCTTCGACACATTCTTACTTCACAAGAACGCACCGAAGAGGGGCATCTGTAGACACCCCAATTTTGCCCTCTCAGGATATGCGAACATGTTCGGTCAACCTTTGGCCTTACCCTTATATGAGGACCATATACTGGAATAATAGTATATGGCTGAACATAGGCTGAAACAATAGTTCTATGGCTCAAATCCCACAACCCTAATATCGGACCATATACTGAAACAATAGTATATGATTGAACACAAGCTGAAACAATAGTTCTGTGGCTTAGACCCCACAACCCTAATATGGGGACTATATACTGAAACAATAGTATATAGTCAAAGCACAGGCTGAAACAATAGCCTTGTGGTTCAGACTCGACTTAGCTCGGAAAAAGTCTCAAATTTTGCGCCCTTCCAAGCGCGCGCAATTCGATTGCAAGCCCGATCACTGGCGTGCAATTGGTCCCCTTTGGATCAGGCTTATCCTTCCCACGAACCGCCTTAGGAGTGGATTGTGTGCCCTACATGGCACGCGCAATCAGATTGCACACCCGATCACTGGCGCACAATTGGTCCCCTTTTGACCTGCCCTCTAATTCCCTAGACCGCCTAAACTCCCCTATTATGCACCTAGTACACCGCACTTAGTTTGATTGAACACATCAAATAGAGCGCATAATTAGTTCCAAGTAGACTGGAACTAGGACACCTGGCTGAGCCAGTCAGCCGGTCACTCACTGAGTTGTGACCGACTCAAAGTGTATTAAGCGCCTGAAACAGGGCGTGTAATTCAACTAAGTGGCCCATACAGGGCGCGTAATTGAATTCCACCAACCAATTAAGTGCATCCCTCAGGGCGTGCAATTATCGAAATACCTATAAATAGACCCCCTTACCTCGTACACCAAAAACAACATCACAACGCGTCTAGTCTTGGAATTTTTGAAAGGTTAGAGATTTCGAGGATTCTCTCTCCATCGCCTAGCTTCAGGTAATTCCCTTAGTTCTAGTTCTTAGTTCCTCTTTTCTAGTTTTAGTTCTAGGTTCTAGTTCTTAAGTTCTAGCTATTTAGTTCTTAATTTATAGTCTTAGATCTTAGGTGTTAATCCTAGTTTTAATTTTAGTTCTTAGTTTCTGGTCCTACTTCTTAGGTTCTAAAACCAGTTCTTAATTTTAGTCTTCAGATTTCAAATTCTAGTTCTTAAATTCTAATTTCAGTTTATAGGTTTTAAATTCCTAATTTTAGATTTGATTTTAAGTGTCAGTTCTTAGGCACTTTTTAACTTAATATTTTAGTTCTAATTATAGACCGTATTTATAGCCTTCGATTCCAGTCTAAATTCCAAATTCCAAATCTTATAAATTTACATATTTCAATATGCAAATCTATAATTTTTTAATTCAAACTTAGTATTTTTTAATCAAAATTATTTCCAAAAACAACCTTAAACTAATCGATTTGCCCAAGGGAGCATACGGAGGGTACCCAGGGACGGGGCCGATCCTCCTTAGCATAGCGGGTTCAAACTCTACTTCTTTTAGATTCCTAGTAGAAGTAGGAAACCTAAAATAAATAGATTTCTAGTAAGAATTTAAATATTTAAATTAATTAGATTCCTAATATAGTTAGAATATTTAAATTAATTAGAGTTCTAGTAGAATTAGAACATTTAAATTAAGTAAAGTTCTAGCAGAATTAGAATATTTAAATTAATTAGAGTTCTAATAGAATTAGGGTATTTAAGCTAATTAGACACTTAATAGAATTAGGATATTTACATTAATTAGATTTCTAATAAGATTAGGACTCTTCAGATAATTAGACTGCTAGTAGAAAAAGGAGACTAGTTTAATTAAACTTTCTGTAGACACCCAAATTTGGCCCAAGGCCCCATTGAAACACATTTCAAGAGAGGCGCATTTCTGAGCTTTTGATAGCATGTATGGAACCCTTAGGAATCACCCTAGATCCCCTAGGAACCTACCCTGAACCTTTAGAAACCAACCCTGACCCTTAGAACCCTTTTCGAACCCTAACCTAACCTTCCCAGGCAATAAGGAGGAGGGGTGCACCAGAACTATCTACGACCCTCTACAGTGAGCAACACTTATACCATTGAAGAGTAGAGATCGTCAGTTTTCCAACGGTCTAAGAATTGCCCCAATCAGAGGTATACATCAGAAGATATGGCAATCCGAACCCGAGGGCAGGAAGGTAATTTCAAGTAGGCCCCTTAGGGATTTGGCGCGACTATTAGTCGTGCCAGGCTATTTCTCCCCAGAAATGGCCTGGCGCAACTAATAGTTGCGCCAAGTATAAATTTTGCCTGGCGGAATTATTAGTTGCGCCAGGCCAATCCTCCCAGATTTTAAGCCTGGCGCAACTAATAGTTGCGCCAAGGTTAAAAGGTGGCCCCCACCCCGCGAGCTAACTTCCAGAGACTGTTCTTCACTATTTTACTGTGCATTTGCCTGGTGCAACTATTAGTTGTGCCAGGCATATGAACAGTAACTCTGGAAATTTACCCTGAAAATCGTGACTGGAGTTTGACTTGTTGACCACCTTGACCTTTGGGGTGTGTTTTGCTAGTTCTGTTGCACCCATTCACTACCTATTTGCAACCCCTTAAGTGGCTTAAGGCCTCACCCCATCATCCACCATTGGAGGACCTTCTCACACACTTCAAGGCTCTAAAAACCCTAGGAATCCTTAGATGTGAGATTACCTAGTTGCTAAACTCATTTAGCTCTTAAGTGGCCTCCTAACCCACCATTTTCCTATAAATAGAGCCCCCCACCCCTTGGTTTAAGGGTTGAGAAATTTACTTAAGAGAGAAAGAGCTCAAAGTGAGAAGTTCTTCCTCCCTTTTGTGCACTATTTTCACCCAAATTCTAGAACCTTCCAACCTCATTTCAAGCTTGTTCTTCAATCCAAAACCCTTAGCCTAGGTGTGTGTGATCCCCTAGCCTCCCTTCCCTACCTCTTAGCTTCAAGTCCTAGGAGTTAGAACCCCATTTTCCACCATACAAGGCCTTCAAGAGCTCATCAAAGCAAGCCACGGAAGGCTCCTCTACGGTGCTACAAGGGCCCGAGGGCTCCGACTCTCCCCTTTCTTCTCCTATCTCTTTCTAGCTCCCTCCATCCTCCCATTTGCGCCGTTACGCCGCCGATTTTTCGGTAGGAACGGAGGGGCACAAATAGGATTCTAAGCCCTTTTGGGCAAGGGGAGGCTATTTTCTTTTCTTTCACTTCATTTTATTCTTAGCCATTAGTACAGACCGCGTTAAGCGGGTTGATCGGGTGCCTAATACCTTCCCGATCGATAACCGAAGCCCTGACCCAAGAGCCTTTGGTGTGGACTAGATTGAGAGTCATATTTTTAGCACTTAGGTGCTCATAAAAATGAACTAGGTATCCCGGGACACCGAAAGCTCCGGGTGGCGACTCTATATGTTTTATCGTTAGAGAGCGCATCGTCGCAACGGGGATCGTATAGATTCCCACAATTGCACACTTTCAGAATAATTAAAACTTTTAGACTCTCAGTAAGAATAGAAAAGACTAAAAGACAATTAAATTTAGAGCAGGAAAAAAAGATAATCAAACTAAACATCCAGGTGACCCAGTGCTGCTGATATTGGCAGGCCGATGATTCAGTAAAGAAGTCGAACCCACACCCCAGAAAGGTGTGATCAGTGACGTGTTGCAGCATCGATAAACATTTGTAGCTGGTGATCGCAACGAACCAGGTATTTTCTTCCTAGAATTTACCTTTTTTTTTTTTTTATTTCCATACTTTCCACTCACCATCAATTGCCTTACGTCAGAGTTCACATAGACCAATTTGGGACAATCTTTCAAAGAACCGAACGGAATCCCGAAAAAGCGTGCACCAATAGCCGACACATCCCTCCTTACGCTACAAAGATCGAACAAAAGACCATAAGGAATCGATGCGCCAAATTCTGCATCATGGGAAAGATACTATACAAGGAAGTTTGCACTAAAGCAATACTGTTACGATGTATCACAGTGACTGAAGGACAATATATCATTCGGGAAGTACACGTTAGTGCCTGTAGCGCCCACGCTGGTAGGCAGAGACTCATAGACCAGATCGTATGACAAGGCTACTACTAGCCGACGATGATGAGGGATTTCCATTTATATGTTCAATGTTGTAAGCAGGGTTAATAACACGATGCACTCATTAAAGCCCCATCAGTTGCACTGAACCCCATAACCTCACCATGGTCGTTCTCGATGTGGGCCTTCAGCATCATTGGACCATTCACAGACACTGTTGGGAACACTCACAAGCACGCGTTTATCCTCACTATAACCGAATATTACACCAAATGGGCAGAAGCTGAGTCATATGTCAGAATCACTGCTTCAATGCTTGTGAAGTTTATTATTCGAAACATCATCACTAGGTTTGGAGTTCCCAGAATGTTCGTCACAGAAAATGGACTGCAATTCATCACAAAAAAGATGATGAAACTGTGCAAGATATACGGCATCGATCTATATCACTCGTCACTGCTCTACCCCCAAGGAAATGGACAAGTAGAGGCTACGAACAAAATATTGATCCGAATTCTAAAATGAACTGTGGAAATAAGCAATGGTGCCGACTGGCCTGTGCGATTATCGAAAGCACTCTTGGCCTATAGGACCTATATTCGCACGACTACTAGCCAAACCCCTTATCTCCTCATGTACAGGATGGAGGCGGTCTCACCTTACGAAATACAAGTGTCATCCCTACGAGTCCAACTTGATGATCAGCTATCTATAGATGAAAGGAGAGTTGCTGTGCTCACCCAGCTAGAACATCTCGATGAAACTCGCCTAAGGGCAGCCGATCATGCCTAAGTATATCAAAGGAGAGTGACCAGAGCCTACGATAAGAAAGTCCTCAGGCAAACTTTTGAGATTGGAGAGTTAGTCTTAAAAAAAATCATACCCTTCAAGCATGCCCACCCTAATGGGAAGTTGAAGCCAAACTAGGAAGGACCGTATGTTATAGCAGCCGCATACCCGAGGAATGCATACACGCTGGTGGACCAAGATGGGGAGGAACTTCCTAACCTGTGGAACGCCATGTACCTGAGAAAATACTACCTTTACGTAGACACCCCCATTTCACCCTCTCAGAGTACACAAATTCGTTTGGTCAGCCCTTGACCTTTTTAACCCTCGACATGGGACCATGCAATAGTACATGACTAAACACAAGCTGAAACAATAGCTTTGTGGCTCAGATCCCAATGTAGGGAGGCTATATACTAAGCAATAGTATATAGTTGGAATGCACACTGAAACAATAGTCTTGCATTCCATTCTTGAGACCATACCCGGATAACCATGAACTAAGCGCCTAAAAGCTCGCCCGTAATTCGATCACGCGCACAACCACAAGCGCGCGATCAGTCCCCTTTCAGACCAACCTTCCTTTCACAGACCATTTCGAGACTCGATTACGCCCCTAGAAACAGAGGCATGATCAGATTGAGCGCTACACCACTAGCACGCAATTGGCCTACGCCCGACCTAGTCTCCTACCTTTGACTCCTATGTTTCCTCGATTAAGTGCTTCAGGTAACACGCTTAATCGGATTACGCACATCCCACCACGCACGTAATTAGTCCTGATTTCGTTAGGACTAGGAAACCCACTGAGTAATTCAGCCCGTCGCTCACTGAGTCGGTGACCGACTCAAAGCAATTAAGCACCAGAAAAATGGCGCTCAATTCAATTAAACGTCTGAAAATGGGTGCGTAATTGAATAAAAACCTATAAAATCTTTTTTCTCGAAGAGAGAGAAAGAGGTTGCAAATTTTGAGAAATAAGAGCGTAAATTCTGAAACCAGAGAGCTCCGAGAATGGATCCCTAGAGCAAATTAGCCATGATTTTAATATTCGAACTCTGAGATTTCTCACCGCAACCCCGATTCTAATTTTTAGACCGTAGCATCCTCTTCGAATACACAACACGGGAGGTTGCAAAATTCAAAGAGGAGAGACCGTAAATAAAAAACCAGAGAGCTCCGAGAATGGATCCCTAGAGCAAATTAGCCATGATTTTAATATTCGAACTCTGAGATTCCTCTCCGTAGCCCCGAACCTAGGTACGAATTTACTTTTATTTTAGACTTAGGATTTCCCTTAGTTTAATTCATCAATTATATTTCCAAGTTTTTAGACCGTAGCACCCTATTCGGACCAAAATTCTCTATATCTGGCTCTAATTCCCTATTTCTAGAACCCGCCCTTAATTTAACTATCCAATTCACCGACTTTATACTTTGATTCTACGCCAAAATCTTAATCTACAGTCCTATCATTAATTTCTGGTTCTGAATCTCAGAGTTTAGAACCAGCCCTTAATCATACGGCCTGATTTCTCTGATTTCGGACCCGAACTTAGTCCTAAATTTTAATCTATAATTTAATTCTATATTTTCATACCATCAAAAAATATAAAACTATAAATTTCAGTTCATAACTTTAGTCTCTTAATTTAATTTCCTATTATAATCTCAAATTCTCTTTCAAAAATACCTTTTTTTTATTATTCAAATACCAATCTATCTTTTATCTCAGCCATCCGATTTGCCTACGGGAGCTTATGGAGGGTACTCGAGAACGAGGCCAATCCTCCTTAGCATAGCGGGCCCAACCCCCTTTTTTAGATTGCTTAAGATTACTTAATTAATTTTAATTAGTTTTTATTACAATATAATCGATTAATTGCATCTAGTAAGCCTCTATATCATTATTTGCTTTGATTCAATTTAGTATTCCAGTTTAGTTAGTCTATTATCTTAAATCAGAATTTAGGAAAGTTAATTTACTTATTATTCGTTAGATTCTCGCCATAACCAATCCACAGATTATGATTCAAAAATAACAAAAATTAATATTATTGCATCAATTATTTACTTATATTTTAGTAAGTTAATTTATTGCTTTAATCAGAGTTGTAGTAAAATTAAGTTTTTGTGTCTTCTTTAATTAGAAATCTAGTAGGACTATTTAAATTGCTTTAGTTATAATTGCAATACGATTAGTATACCTGCTTCATATAGAATTGCAATATAATTGGACTCTTTTATTTAATTGCAATATTATTGGAACTGATGCACATACACTCCTAGTACCAGTAGGAGACTGAAATTGATTGGACTCTTAGTAGAGCCAGGACTTTGATATTAATTGGACTCCTAATAATACTGAGAAACTGAAGATGATTGGACTCCTGATAGCATCAGGACACTAAAATAACCTGTCATAATAAGCTCACCTAATCATAATTCACAACAAAAAAAGGAATCTAAACCGACCATAACAGTAACAAGGGAAACTAAAAAGAAAACTGAAACTATCTAATTAAAAGAGGACACTACTACTGACGTTCGCAGGTGGACGATTCAGTATAGAAGTAACCCACACCCGCTTACACGCGTGATCATTGACGTGTTGCAACGTCGATAAATATCTGCAGCTAGCGATCGCAAATCAACTAGGAATCATCCTAGGAAATTCCTCCTATTACTATTTATCCCCACCTTATCACAAACACCGCATCGGTAGAGTCCAACAAGACAGAATTGGAAGCCACTTATTCAATAGGAACCGAGAGGAAACCAGAAAAAGCGCGCACCAACAGACTGGCGATCGCGATGGGACTCTTTTGTAAACCCCTTCTTTTTCTTTAAATAGTTAGCTTTATTTTACTTCCCTATTTTTCTTTCCCGTCGTGTCGTTTAAATTTAGATTTTTTTTATAGATATATATGAGTCGTCACCAAAGACTCGAAATGTTTGGCATACGTAGAATAAGTTTAGGAGACCTGCCATTGTGGGGATTTCATAACAACCCTGCCTACGAGGAAGAACCACCTTATACTTTTAGCCCACGACAACCTAAAGTCAACATGGCTGGTGAACAAGAGAACCCCTTTTCTACACCACACGTCGGTAATAGCCATAACAACAGAAATAATAGCTCTGGACAAAATCTCACCACTCAACAAATCGTAGAACTTAGCATCCAAAGAATACAAAGAGGAGGCGATGATTTCGAAGAGTTACTTCGAGGATTGGCTACTGCATATGATACCATTAGGGGACAACAAAATTTGAGAGAGCAGGAGCGACAAGAGAGACCAGCTTCTACTCCAAGCACGGTGTCAGCTCGCGCTATGCCATTGGGATAACATACTCACACGTTCTTTAATGACAATTTGCCAGACAAGGGTATCTCACGCGTCACTCTCAAAGACAACACTATAAAGGTCGAGGACCTCCCAAAAATGCTCGATGAATACATGGCCAAGAGGGAATGCCCAGGTCGCTCGTTTGGATTCGATAAATTCTGTCGAGATATTGAATTTGACCTACCCATAGGATTTAAACTGCCAAAATTTATTAAATACAATGGCACTGGAAATCTGAACCATCACTTGACCCTCTTTTGTAATGATTGCCAACCTATACGCAACAATCAAGGACGTCTCATTCACTACTTTCAACGTTCATTAGAAGGAGAAGCTCTAGACTGATTCGTGGAGCTCCCACTTTATAAGATAGAGACTTCTGATGAGCTAGTTGGTCGATTCCTAGACCAATATAAACACTTGATTCAAGAGACAGCTAGCCTCAGCGACCTAATGGTGGCCAAGCAAGGACCAGATGAAGAATTCACCAACTTTGTCGCTAGATGGCGAAAGCTTGCTGTTAGAACTGGTACTTCAATGAAAGATAAAGATTCAATTGACATCATCATTGACAATACTAAGGAACCACTAAGGAGTGCCCTAGTCATCAGCGATTGCCCCGACTTCACTACACTCTCGGGCGTCCCGACTGACTCGACACATCACGGGTGGAGATCTTGCATTATCCATAGTCACGTCAAAGGTGGGCTCCTCCAACGAGTCGAAATCTAAAAATCATAAGAAAGCCTCAGGAACCGAACAAGTTATTACGGTTGTCAATCAAGGACAAAATTCGAATAACAGGAACTTCCCACCACACAACTCCGGGCAGAACCAGACCCAACAATGATACGCTAGTCAAAATCTGGGCGCCAATCAACACAGGTACGCAAACCAGAACCAGGGCCAAAACCAGAACCAAGGCTAATATCGAATTAGAAATCAATACCCTAACGCTTATCAGGCCTAAAACACAACACATAATCGACCGACCCATGCACCAAATTATAATAGCGTACCTCCACCTAAGAACCTAACCCAGCTAGGGGACCCTACTAGCCAAAGTGGGAACACTATCCCCCTTTACCTAAAACTATTTCCAATATTTTCTGCCTCCTTAGCGCCCAGAATCTCTTACGATTCCCACAAGAAAAGCCTAGGCCATGGCCTGCAAATCTCGACTACGGTAAATATTATTTTTTTCATCGGCACGCAGGACACAACCTAGAGGACTGTTGGGTTCTCAGGGACGTGATCTATGACATGAACGACCAGAATCAAATTGATTGGGAAGCGCTTAGGAACCCTAACCCTAATAATAATCAACATCAACAGAATTTAGGGATCATAAATAACCCCATGCCCAACCACAACCAAGGGACACCAGCCCAGGTCACCACTATGGATCTCCCCAATCAACCTTATTTCCAACCTACGACATTAATCACTCGTATCCTACCCTCCGACGTTGTTACTGCCCCTATAAGAACTCCATCCTCCTTACACCCTGTTGTCTTGATCACATGGATCTCGCTACCGGTCTCGCCTCCATATCCAAAGTTTACTCAAATACGAGTCCATTCCTTTAGGACCAGGAGGCCATTCCTCCATCATTCCCCACTAGAGCCATTGACCCTGTCAAATCCTGAATTACCAGTGTTGCCACTCCCTTCACCCGACTCTGAATCTGAGTGTGGAGACTACACTCTCCAAACCGTCATTCTGACTGTCGCATGAATAGACAGTGTCGTCCACATGACTCCAAGCCAAGAGAGTGAAGCCAGAACTGAGTATCTATCAGATGAAGAGCAAACTGAATGAAAAGAATACCTAAATTCATGTGAGATGTTGGTCTCCACTTTCTTAGAGAAAGAGGATCACATGCAATACCTCCCACCTTGGAGTAGTCCCATACGGACACGCACTCCGACCCTTAACTTTACTCGCTTCACAAATGCACTGACATTGAGGCACGATAGGTTCGACCAGCAACCGGCGTACCCTATTCTCAAGTCAGGAATCAACTATCCACCTCCCCCTTTCCCGCGGAATAAAGATTTCACATATGCACAACTACCCGAGGAAAACACGAGAGAAAGGGAAGTTGACTTGCCACCCCCACCGCATGTCATCCCACCACCAATTCCTGTACCACAACCACCTCAGCCACCTGCACCTAGGGCCCATCAGTAAGGCAAAGAAATAACACTCGAGCTAGGGCAAGAGTACGATTTGTTTCGACATCTCCAAAAGATCCTAGCTCAGATATCTATACTAGAACTCATCAAAAAGTCGCCTAATCATCACCGACTGTTAATAAGGACACTCGAGGACACTCAAGTGGATGAAGACACTACCTTGGATGAGCTTCATCAAATTACCTCTGTCATGGCACAACCTCTCGCCCTCACATTCATGGACGCAGACATGCCTAAGGAGTCACTTCGTGGGAGCGTTGCCCCCATATATCTTACAGTCATAATCAGAGGGTTCTCTGTGCCCCATGTACTAGTCGATACAGGCGCGGGACTCAATATTTTCCCTCTCACCACATTGAAAACACTTGAATACACAGAACAAGATGTCAAGCCCTCGGCCTTGTCGCTCATAGCCTACAACGGCTCACGTCGTTTTGTAAAAGGAACTATCAAACTTCAGGTCCGCCTTGGACCCGGGACAAAAGATGTTACGTTCCATGTTGCTGACTCTGCTAGCACATATAATCTTATTTTAGGCAGAAAATGGTTAGAATCAATGAAGGCTATCACGTCCACATACCATCAATGCATTAAATTCCCGTATGAGGACTCCATTGTCCGTCTATACGTTGATGCACCTCTTCAGGAGATGGATACCGATTATGCGACAAGTATTCCAATGGCCCATGAATCCGTACTAAACACAGGCCACATCCAAAAGACATGAATTCCTGATAAAGCAGTTGTCACAGGAATCTGCTCACCTACCCTTCCTGGTTTTCATCCAGAGCGACAACAAGAGCAAATGAGAAGGGAGGTTGGCCCAGACCTCGCTAGATTATACGACATCAACCTAGCCACGATGAAAGGGTGGGATCTTATGTACCAACTCAGATACGTCCCCCACACCAGACTCGGTTAGAATAAGCAAGGGCGTGTGAAACCTATATTCCCGACCAAAATATGCAAGCACATAGGATTAGGTTACCAATCGAACAGCCAACCAGTCGATTTATTCCCTACCTCACCGAAATGGCCTCTTTATGACCACTTCATCTATGGAACTACTGAGAAAGCATATGTGTCAAAGCAAAAGGGAGTATCCTTCACCAAACCCCAAGAGACCAAAATTGAACTAATATCTAAAGCATTCAATGATTTGACAAACCTAAATGATGATATCGACGAACCCCTCGAAGGAGTCAAACCTTTGTTTGACACTAAAAGTCCCATAGAAGGAAGAAAGAAAGACCCTCCAGAAATTGAACCATAATTACAGGATTGGGAATCTACGGATGACAAAGATTTTCATATAGTAGCCTTACGAGATGACGAAGAACACGCACGGTCACTATGGGAACGGGATGATACCTTGCAAGAAAATATTAATTCGTATAACATCCACCTTTGCCTCGGCCTTGGAGGATGGGAATGCCTGTGGGACTCACCTTGTATCTTTCACCCATAGCAACCTCGATGCGAAGCATGTACTCGCATACTAGAGCAATTTGCTAGCAAGATCACACATCCTATAACGATCGAGGTGGACGGAGCCGACCCTACAACCATAAGCACAGCCAGTAATCCACCAACCTCGCTCTTGGCACTAGAAGAAAGAAGACCCGATGGTCAGTTATTCGACTCAGGAGGAAACACTCACATCCCACTCCTAGAGTTTGGAGAGGACTTTGAATTAGACGCTCCTTCGTCCCCCGATGCACCACAACTCTAAATGTTTTGGCAATCACTCGAGGAAGAGTGGTGACCCCCACCAAGTGATGACGAGGACTATTGGATAGACCTACCTGCACTCGAATTGGTAGAGCAGGCCAACCTAGAACTTCACTCCTTAGCAGATCAAGAGAGCGAATTGGATAATATCATCAGCTCTAACTTGGAAGGATGGGAATGTCCTTGGGAATCTCCCTGCATTTCTTACCATTACCAGCCCCGTTGTCGAGCATGTGCGCTCATCCCAACATATCATAAAGATCAAGAGAAAGAGCTCCCTCCCCCTAGAGACCCTTTAGGAGTTTCTCCCTCATGGGAAGGACAATCATCTCAAAATTTCAATGACAATGGTTCAATCGATTATGGTCTCTCGAGCTTCTTCAGGGAAGAGACAATCAACCTAATAGAGGAAACTCAAACTATGATACCCCTGTCATCAGCATTACCTATTCAAAAGATCCCATTGGATGAGGACTCTAAAAAAAAATGCCAAATTTGTAACAAATTTGCGTTCCTCGAAGGATCGCCCGAACAGCTCCAACAGCCGTCTCGTTCCCCCAACTAGAGGAAACGGTTCTCCCAGTGCCTTTTGAGGCCACCGACCCTGTACTATATTTATTATCAAAAATCAAAAAATAGAAAACATAGAAAACCCTAAAAATCTAGAAACACAAAACCCTAAAAAATCAGAAAACCTTGAAAAAGAAAGGGAACTCTTTATCCTGACTCAAGTCTACAGTCAACGAGGGGACTTCCCTCCTCTAACTCCTGACTCCCCTCGCGCACAAGGACGCAAAGCCTTCAGGCTAAGTAATAAGCTAGTCATCATACCGAAAGAGATACTTCACAACTTTGAAAGAAGAATTAATAGCCTTGACCTTCACTTTCCCAAAGATCTTTCGGTCATAAATTGTGCCGATGAAGAGTTGCCTTGCGCAAAAATAAATCCCCAGCCTAGTAATTTTGCAGTATATGAGCTTATCAAGGATGAAGGAGGAACACCAGGCCCTGATGAGACTCAGGACTTTTGACGGGTTATTAAAAGTTTTGATGAACAGACCCAAGCTGCCGCCGAACCCACAGAGGAAATCGATTTTGGCACCGATGAGAAGCCTAAGAAACTATTAATTAGTGCGACGCTCAATTCTAGAGAACGTCAACATATTGTACAAATCCTACAGGAACATCTCAACTCTTTGGCCTAGTCCTACGAGGACATACCTGGTTTAGACCCAAGGCTAGTAGAGCATCGTCTTGTCTTAGAACCCGATGAAAAGCCTGTTAAGCAGAAACTCCGCAGGATGCACCCCCAAATAGCCCTTCAAGTTAAAGAGGAAGTTGACAAGTTACATAAAGCTAAATTCATCCAAGTTGTCCTCTACCCCAAGTGGGTCGCCAACATAGTACTTGTCAGCAAGAAAGATGGCAGGGTACAGGTTTGCATTGACTTTCGAAACCTCAATCAGGCATGCCCAAAAGATGACTTCCCACTCCCACATATTGACAGTCTTGTTGACAACGCCGCAGGACATGAGATGCTGTCTTTCATGGACAGTTCTCTGAATATAATCAGATCAAGTTAGCATAGTCTGACCAAGAGACGACTTCCTTCACCACACCATGGGAGACTTACTGCGTCATGCCTTTTGGGCTCAAGAATGCAGGAGCCACATATCAGCGCGCTATGATGGCTATTTTTCACGACATGATGCATAAGTGTGTAGAAGTTTATCTCGATGACATATTAGTAAAGTCCCAGATGCGAGTAGGACACACTGAAGCCCTTCGGCTAGTGCTACAGAGAGCTAAGAAATATCAACTAAAAATAAATCCTAAGAAATGTGTTTTTGGAGTCACCTCCAAAAAATTACTTGGTTTTATAGTTAACAACCGAGGGATTGAAGTCAACCCTGTGAAAGTGAGAGCCATTTTAGAGATGCCACCTCCTAGCAATATTAAGGAATTATGATTTTTTATAGGAAGATTACAATTCATTAGGAGATTTATCTCTCAGCATTCAGACCAATGTGATCCTTTCTACAAACTACTTAAAGGAGGAATTGAGTACAGATTGAATGACCAATGCCAGTGAGCTTTCGATAACATTAAAAAATACCTCCTAAACCCGCCAATACTATCGCCACCAGTTCTTGGAAGACCCCTAATCCTATACCTTTCAGTAAACGATAAAGCAATGGGAGTAATCTTAGGACAATATAAAGAAGATGGTAAGAGAGAGAAGGCCATTTACTACCTTAGTAGAATGATGGTCGAATATGAATGAAAGTATACCCCTATAGAGAAGACATGCCTCACATTAGTATGGGCTTCAACTAAATTACGATATTACTTCGGAGCACATAAGATACTAGTGCTAGCCCGAATGGATCCTCTGAAGTACATATTCGAAAAGCCCGCCACATCAGGGAAGATCACCCTCTGGCATATGCTATTACAAGAGTTCGATATCACTTACGTCACCCAGAAGTCGATCAAGGGGCAAGCCATTGTAGATTACCTCACAGATCTTCCACTCCCGAATGATGAACCCATACACGCGGACTTCCCCAATGAAGACTTACTCACAATTCATGATGAAGAGCCTGATAAAACCACATGGACTCTCTATTTTGATAGTGCTCTAAATCACGAAGGGAAGGGCATCGAAATAGTCATTCTAAACCCAAAATGAGTGGTGATACCCAAAGCTTTTCAATTAGACTTCTCTGTTATCAATAATGTTGCAGAATACTAAGCTTTTATAGCTTGATTGCAGATAACGTTACAATTAGGTGTCAAACAGTTAAAGACCATAGGCGATTCCAAATTAGTAATCTCGCAAGTCATAGGAGAATGGAAAACTAAGGAAAGGAGAATGATGAGATACCTAGAGACCGCTCAATATTTGGTGAAGAAATTTGAAAAGATCTCTTTCACACACATCCCTAGATTAGAAAATGAGTTAGCAGATTCCTTAGCCATACTAGCCTCTGTCATCCAGATACCTATTGGACAAAATACCAAGACCTTCATCATTGAAAGATTAACAGTACCCGCCCACAAAGTAGCATGGACCGTTACAAGGGAACTACCAATTCTCCCTGCCAGCATGGAATCAAAAGAAATAATCACTCCAGAAAATCACGCTGAAACAGAAACCGAAGTCGCTACATTCAGATTTGAGAAATCACTAACTGACGATGGACAACCATGGTATTTTGATATCTGAAATTTCTTGAAACATCAACACGCTCCCCCATATGCCACGAAAATCGAACAAAAGACTATAAGAAATCGGTGTGCCCGATTCTGTATACTGAGCAAAACATTATACAAAGAAGCATTTACCAAAGGAGTACTGCTGCGATGCGTCACCATTGCCGAAGGACAATACATCATCCGAGAAGCACACACCAGCGCCTGCGGCGCCCACTCCGGTAGACAAAGACTCATCAATCAAGTTATCCGACAAGGCTACTTCGAGCCGACGATGATGAGAGATTGCCACCTCTATGTTCAATCCTACAAACAATATCAAGAGCACGCTGTACTTATCAAAGCTCCATCAGTTGCACCAAACACCATGACTTTGCCGTGGCCATTTTCGATGTGGGCCTTTGACATCATTGGACCATTTACAGACACCGTTGGGAATACTCACAAGCATGCATTCATACTTACATCGATCGAATACTACACCAAATGGGCCGAGGTCGAGTCTTATGTCCGAATCACCGCTTCGACGCTCATGAGGTTTATAGTTCGAAATATCATTACTCGGTTTGGAGTACTCAGAATGTTCCTCACTGACAACGGACCTTAGTTCATTACGGAAAAGACGAAGAAGTTATGCAAGAAGTACAACATTGACTTGTGCCACTCATTATTGTTCTACCCTCAAGGCAATGGACAAGCAAAAGCTACGAACAAGACCCTGATTTGAATCCTGAAATGAATCGTGGTAATAAGAAATGGAGCCGACTGGCCTGAACGATTACCGAAAGCACTCTGGGCCTATAGGACCTCTATTCGTATGGCCCCTAGCCAAACTCCCTACCTCCTCACCTATGGGATGGAGGCAGTCCTACCATATGAGATACAAGTCCCATCTTTACGCATCCAACTCGACGATGAGCTATCCTTAGACGATAGGAGATTTGCTTTACTTACTCCATTAGAGTGCCTAGATGAAACACGCCTAAGGGCAGCTGATCACGCTCAGGTATATTAGAAGAGAATGGCTAGGGCCTACGATAAGAAAGTCCTTGAACGAACCTTTAATATTGGCGAACTAGTTTTAAAGAAAATTATGCCTTCCAAACACGCCCATCCAAAAGGAAAACTGAAACTGAACTGGGAAGGCCCTTACGTTATAACAGCTGCATACCCTGAAAACGCATACAAATTGGCAAACCAAGATGGGAAAAAGCTCCCTAACCCTTAGAATGTCATATACCTTGGAAAATACCATCCTTAGTCTTATGATCATCACATCTTGTGGTTAAAATACTTATACTTATCATTCTTGTAGTCATCACGACCATCCATTGGTCGTATGTCTTTAATCCTCAGAATATTCTTAAAAATCTCTGACTTGTCGCCCACCATTTACACTCGGGCGATTTGATTGAAGGATTAGTGACCTACCTAAAACTTTTTTCTCAAAAGCGTAAGAAACACTCGATTCTCATTCCCTATCTCCGCCATTGGAGGAGACATTAGAGCAAAAAAAATGAAGATGTTAGGTTCAATCGAAACTCGTCATCCTTGCGCCAGCAGGATGCTTTCAAAAAAAATGTTCACAAAAAAAAATATATCGAGCGAGAGCATCATGACGAATGAACAATTCAATGAACTCAAGGAAGCATAAGCAGGTCGTGAGGACATCTCTAGTAATTTTACTGGAAGTGTATAAGCAAGCTGCGAGGGCATCCCTGATATTCTCATACTACTAGATGTCGTCGTAAGGTGGCGGGAGGAGGATAAACCCCTGCTAGCCATAGAATGCAAGATTTTAATGGTACCGAAACATGACGAAGAGCTCGATCATGGCATTCCATTCCCCTCAGAGGAGAAGATTGCTACTTACCCCTTTTGAAAAGGTATTAGTTACGAACTATTCCCCATATCACTAAGCCTTACCTCTCCCCCTTCTAGTTTTATTTTGAGGACGATGAATCTGAGACTTCACAGGGTATTCCTAGGAATGAAACTGAAAACCACTGAATGACGATTGATGCAATCACCCATTATACTTACCATGCTTTTCTCAAATAACCATGGAATAGGATGATCAATAACCTGAGATAGACCCCCATATGCTATTAATCAAAGGACCTCCCCCCGGTTCGGAGACAGTACCGATGCACTTTTCTGCAAGACTAATTCACCTAATACCCATGACTATTTATAGATCCAAAATGCTTATCTAAGGCCCAGGGAAGCTCCATTGCATCCACACACTGGGGCATTTTTTTTATGGAAAAAGAAGGTAAGCTATATCAGAAGCGCCGACTCGACCACTAAAAGATGAAGAATGATGAAGATATCGCTCAGAGAGCACTATCAAAATACCTTACTGTAAGTTCAACCACGCTTCTATGCTGGGACTTTTTTTTTTTTTTTTTTTTATTTGTCATTATTTTTATTGTCATTTGCTTTCCCTGTTGCACTATTTATTAAGTCAAAAAAAAAAAGAAGAAGAAAAAAAGAAAAAAAAAAGGGAAAAAAGAAAAAGAAAAGAGGCTTATATCCACCTTTCTATCACCAGACCCCGGTCTGAGATATTTTCCCCCTTGACAACTGGCAAGGGGGGGAACAAAACTTCTAATAGTATTACCTTTACATGTGCAGACACAAAGCGACCTTCAAACCAGCACTTGGCCAGCTCAGAAAGCATCCAAGTACCAGCGACGGCTGACGGCTCCGAAGGCAAAAAGAAAACACCAAAAGATACTCAAAGGAGGAGAAGCAAATTAGGTACATTTGAACCAAAAATCCCTATATATATACATATACCAAAAAAGTAATGCTTTCTTTTTTCTTCACATTTGGCACTGGGGACACTCCCCTATGTATAATGCACATAAAACGAATATAAACAAAAGCACACACAACCCTAATCCCTACGCTGCCACTGAGGAGGACGAGTGCCGCTATCGCCGGTATCGTCAGCTCGGAGGTCCGTAGACTGATCATCTGAAAGCACAATCTTGACACTCGGAGTCCTCGGAACCTCTAAATGGCGAGGACCCGCCACCGAACCCCCCTCACTAGCCTGACTGACCGACCGCCTCGACTGAGAATGAGGAGGAAGCCTCGCATGACTCTCTCGAATGATAGAATCCTCACGACTATCGCTCTTGTCACGACTGCGAGAGGTATGATGAGACTGCCCAGCTGAAGAACTCGTAGCCCTCGACTCCAACCTGACTAGCCAACCCGCGTGACCCCCGCTCGCCCCTCGTCAGGAGATACTATAACTGATCCAGGGACACCTGCATCTCCGCCCGTGTCATCTGACACGCTGCCACTAGTTCCTCCGTATGAGTCCTCTGCGTGACCAACATCTTGACCACCAGATCCTCACGACTCTCCACCTCTCCGAGGACCCGTCTCACCTCTAGAGTGGTGAACACTCGCGCTGCCGCTAGCCGTGCCTCCTCGAGCTGACGAACCTGCATAACTCTATTGAATCAGAAGAAGCAAACATATACATATACGAACAACAACAAAACCCGAAATAAAAAAATGCATATATATCATATCTAGCCTCTCTCCTAGAAGTCGCTCGACTGTCTTCGCGGTCACAGGATCAGCAGATGGCACCCGAGGGATGGCAAATGCAAACCAGCTATAACAAGAATAAACAAATGCATCAAATGAATATTACGATAACAAATAAGTTATGAACCCAATGACTAAAACATACCTGGGTAAGGATAGGAACGGACCCCTGAGGAGGAGCCTTGGGAGCGGAGTCCGGAACTGCCTGAACAACAAAAAAACAAATGACAAGCCAATATGAACGCGTTAGAATAAATAGAAATGAATAATCCAAACTAAATTACACTAAACCATACCTGACTCTTAGAACGTAGAGAGGCGGTGGTCACCTCCCTCATCTGCAAGTCCTCAGCAACTCGACACTGAAACACCGACACACGATAGTAAACCATCAAGCCAACATAATAATAATGCCTAACCAACCAGTATAGTAACACAAGTAAACTGAAGAGTGATGGAACTTACCCAATGCTCCAACTTAGACCTCAAACGAGCTATCGCTGGATCCTCCTGACTGGAGGAAGCCATTGAAGAAGGATCAAATGCCTGAATCGAAGCCCTTGCAGCGGAAAGCTTTGCTATCTAGAAACACCACCAATATGCCAACATTAGAAAGGATCCCCAAACCATCAATAGTTAATAAGTCCAATCCAAGATACTTACCAATCGTTCGATCTCCGAACGTAAACTAGCCTCCATTGCGCGACCTACCTACTGCTGGCCACGCAATAGCTCGATCATCACTGCCTGGCAAGCAACCTCAGACTCTCTCTCAGACTAGCCACGGTAAAAACAATACCACTATATTAAAAGCATTACTAGAATAAACCAATATAATGAATGGATGAATTAAAACCAGTAAATTAACTCACCAGGAGCTAACGAGCCTCTGCTAGTTGAACTCCTAACTCATCCTCCGCTGCCCTTGCCTTGGCAACTGACTCGGTCAAAGAATGCAACATCTCCTCATCAGGACGAGGAGCATGCCCCATCTACTCCATCGCCCTATGGTGGGCATCCAATGCTCCCCGCACACTAGCCGTGAGGTGCCCCTCCTCCAATGCAGCTAACCTCTCCCTCAACGCTGACGCCGACTCCGGCCTGCCGAAAGCGAAAGAACCACTGCCATGAAAAGGGCGCATGAAGAGATGTCCACCACCCAGTGTGCCAAACCACCTCCTATACTCCCACACATCAGCCCCATCATGCGCCCCTGTGACTCTGGTCCCCCCAGCTCTGAAATCGGCTATCTGGAGCGCCATCCACTCCATAAAATTTTGGCCTGAAGGGTCGGCCATCCTCTTAGCCACCCTGTGGCTAGTCGCCGGAGGGACTCCCTGATCAAGTCCCAGCTGCCGAACAACCCGAGAGGTGTGGATCCTCTCCACTCGCTAAAAACAATGGACCCATATGTCCACATCGAAGAATGGCCGACTGGACTCGATCACCGCCTCACTCGCGTCCTCTGCACCATCATAAGGTCTCTAGATCACCTATCCAAAGGAACAAATCAATTCATGAGCGAAGCCTAAGGGCCACCAAAAAATAAATAGATGAGGTCAAATGAAAACATAAACGCCATATACATACCTGCCCTGCATGCATATCCTCGAAGAGGCCTCGTGCAGTCTGAAGGTCAGCCGACCAGCGATGACCCCTCAATGCCTCCCTCCACACGAGCATCCGCGAGAACGTGAACGAAATCTCTGACGGAACCTCCGGGCGCAGAAAAATGAAATGATCGTATGCCCAAAACTGAAAATGATAACATAACAACAACGACCACACGCAACAAACATTAAGATCGTCACTATGACCAAAGGTTAAAAGAAAAAGAGTCACCACGATACCAATTTAACTAAAACTCACCTGGAGAAATGGGAGGAAACCTCTTATTGACGCTATCCCCTGACCTCGATGGTAAAACAGCTCATAGAGATGCGCCAACACAGCCGCACCCCACCCGTAAGTCAGGACTCGGTCTAAATCCCCCATAATCATAAAAAATAACCCGGTGACACATCCCCGAGTCAAAGAAGAGAAAAGTATTGCGCCCAAGAAGTGCATCAAGAATGCTCGAAGCACCCTATCCGTGACCACTCCCGGCTCGATCACAGGCTCTTGGCTCATCACCCTCACACAATGTGCCTCGTAAACCACTACTGCCTCCGAATGATGCCTCGGAGGGGTGAACCCACTCGTGAACATATCGAAAAACTAAGTGACCCGAACAACAGCGGGCCCCGATCCACTCAACTTGTAAGGCACACCCAGGATCTCCTCACATACCTCTAAGTAACTCCCTGCCATCCACCCCGTGAACGGCTCACCCTCAAAACGAAGACTAGTAATGCAGACCCAGTCCTCAGGGGTCGGCAGCATCATACTGACTGGAAAAAGAAGTGCCTGATGCCTCTCGCTCCACCTCTCTATAATCGCCGTGATCAAGCCCCGATCAACCTGAAAAGGCTCCAACTCCAAAATCATCCCAAACCTAAAAGACACCAACCGCTCTCGCTGAAACTCCGGCAAGGCACGGTACCAAGTATGAGACTCGGCCCATGCCGTGCTGATAGCCAGCTATGGGGGCTCCTATTGAACGAAACACAAACAATGACAGTAAGACTAACGCACACCTATGACGAAAGATAAACAAATTTAAAGCTCAAAGCAGATGAAATACACCCAAACCACATAATAATAACTTACAACAAACACACAAAACATGATAAGAACAACTAAATACAACATGTTATCATAATACACAAGTAAACACGACCCATAATTAACGCAGGTTCGACATAAATTAGAAGGGTTTACAGATCCTAACAAGCCTATATCATAGCCTGAATGCCTAGGAAAATGGAAGAACTCTTGCTTACAGGGACCTACTCGGCCTCTGGCAAAGAAATCCTCTAGTGGATAATGCCTACGATCCCGAGGCTCAGCACCTGGCTGCTCCGCGCCCTGCTCACCCTTAACTTTATCGCCCTCCTCCTCGGCTACCCCTGGGCCTCGGGTACCTCCTCCCTGACCACCATCCGGTCACCCTCAGGGACTCTCTCCACGACCATCTCCCTAATATCCGCCTCTATGGCAACAGCTCTAGCCTGTGCCTCCAAACTCTCACCCCCTCGCTCATCAACATCCCCTCTAACTCAAAAATAGTAAGCTCCGGCCTACCAACACCATCACCATCCATCTGATACAAAGAGCTCGAGAAATTGAAGAAAACAAAAGAAACGGCACCCGAAACGGATGACCGGATCATAGGATATCACGAAAACACCAAAAATGAGCACACAGACACTAGGAAACAAAAAAATCAATGACTAAAACCGATCGCGTGACAAAAATGAGAAGTTTTGAACTATTTATAGAAGCTTCCCGAATTGCACGCTTGAAATAAAATGCTCAAACGAATCATGCGCCACTCATAAAATGCTTAATTCGGATCACACGCTCACTGATGAGCACGCAAATGGTCTGTCACCCACTCACATCTATCCGACCAGTTGATCATGAAAGTTACTGAGAGCGTGTAATCACCTCAAACACCCACACCTCAGCGCGGGAATGCCAGTGGTTGTGTTCATCCTGTTCATTGGTTCAAATGATTAAATGAATTAAACACCTATGAACTAGCGTGTTATAACTCTTCACCTTTCCGAAATGCGCACTCGAATTTTGGCGCATAATTAGATCAAACGACCGAAGATAGACGCGTAATCTGCCCAGAAACAAAATTTTCACACCCAAGACACAAGCAAAAACCCAAAATTAGGACATTCCTGACATTTACTATCGACTCGAATTACACCCTTGGGAAAACCACCAAAAATACTTCTAACTTAAAGAAACACACTTCCCTAAAGGAAAAGAGAGCCCCCCAAGACTAAGGTCGTACGACAAAAATGCACTCTCCTTCACATTCATCAATTACACCAAAAAGAAAAGGTTGCCCCCATCTTCCATACATTCCAACAAAAATATACATATAACAAAAATGCCCCCCAACGCTTCTATATCCCTTAAGTTAAACCTAAAAAAAAAACACAAAAAAAAGAAGGAGAAACTACCCCTGGTGCTCCTTGAATTTAATAAATTTAAATTAAACTAAACTCAAATAAATAAACATCACATGAGTCAAACATGATACCGAGAAAGTCGAACCAAAACAAGATAAAAGATATAGAGAACACAACCACTTTATAGATCAATAAAATAATTACAAAATACACCGAGGGTATACCCTCTGAATATATAACTCAAAATAAGAAACTTAGAATTCGCACATTCAGGCAATGCCCAAATCTGGATCTATTTGGAAAACTAGAAATCTCAGAGAAGACAGGAGAAGGAAAGCACCCTGAGCAAATTCTAACTATGATAGCCTCTTCCCCTTGCCCCGAACTGATAGAAAAGGAAGAGTGGCTCACAGAAAGCCACCCAGGACCTGTGGATCTATTGTTGGAAGCTCCCCTTGGACACATTAAAAAATGAGAAGCAACTAACGTTGAATCCGCAGAGCCTATCGAGAAAACATAGGCATCGGTCACGAGAACTCTGACCTTGCCTTATCCTTGGGTTCCCTCTCTACCACTTTTTTCTCTTCCATCTCTTCCCCCAATAGGGTGGCACTTCGAGTTGGATTGATAGCACCAACCCTAGCGTCACTCCGAATTCCCAATCCCGTCCATTCTCATTATCTACTTAATAAGCATAGTCCATTGGGTCCAATACCCGGGATACGAAATAGAAAGGAATAAAAGACATTAATAAATAAATAAAAGAAATGCCCCAAACATTACAAACACAAGATGCCCCCCAAAAAAAAGGGGGAGAAAACTTTCAAACTTTAAACTTGAAATAAGGGAACAAAATATTCCAACCTAAAACCTCAGACTCAGACATTTATAAACTATATCCTTTGAATCACCAACTGACAAATGCCACACATCTGAGCCCCCTACCAAGCTGATTGGATCCAAAACCATACACATACCCCTTTAAAAGACCACGATCCATGACAACCAGGATGAGCCAATAATTACACAACACTTGCCCCTCTAAAAAAAATAAACTCCTCAAGTCTAGATAGGCCAATAGGATTCAAACACTTAACACCCATCTAGAAACTTTAAATTAAACCTTGAATTCATACGCTTCTAACAAGTGTCATCTCAAATCAAATAAAAAGACTAAAATAAAATACTTTAAACTTTAAACAAAAGAATAATTTTCTAGAATAAGACCCTGACTTGTTTGGAACCAAAAAAAGAAATGCTCCCAACAAACCCATCAAAACCAAGTAAACCCTCTAAACAAAACTCAATAAAATAAATCAATCTTGAGATAAACCCTCAATGAATCCAGAGTGAAACCCTAAACTAAATTAAATCCTAAAATAAATCAAATAAATCCAACTAATCCATCGATAAATTAAATCAATAAACGAGCATAATAAAATAAAATAAAATGCCACAAACAAGCCTGATAAAAATCAAGTGAACCTACTAAGTAGGACCTAATATGACGAATGAATAAACCTTGGGTCATTCTCATAACAAACTTTAAAACTATAAGCTAACTAAAATCTTAAAACTACGATAAAGCAGATAAGTCCACTTAATCCATCAACCAAAATTCAAGCCAACCAACTGCACAATATAAGGAATAAAAAAATAATAATAAAAAAATGCCCCTTTTTATTTATAATTTAAAGTTTTATAAGTTTCACCAGAGGCATACCTCCCGAATTACAACCCAAAATGAAAACCTAAAGTCTAATATACAACTCAAAACGAAAACCAAAAATATAATGAGCCAAAATGAGGAGCAGAACATCCAATCAGAGGCTTCAGAAATGTTGCCACCAGACTTGGAGAACTTAAACGAGCCACCGACAGAAGAGACGGAAAATGGGTTAGGGATACATCCCTCCATTTACAGCACCTCCTCTCCCTGCCATCTTCACTTCCTTCGTCGTCGCCCCGTCAATGCTGCCTTCACTGCTCCCTAGAAAGAAACGCTGTGAACATCGGCGCCCTCATTCCCAATACCGCTCATTCCCAGAATGACGCTATCCTCGAGCATCACACTAGGACAAAATCACACGAAATGACACATATAGGAAGAAGCCCCATCCTAATCTAACGGTTAGATCACTCAATATAGCTGAAACACGAATCTTAGAATGCTAGAACACTCATAAAAGTCAAGACTCGAGACTAAACCCAAGAATGAAAAGCAAATGAAGTTCCCCCGCTTATATAGAACATGGCCCTGATCACGCGCATGGAAAATGTGCTTAATTTAATCACGCGCTACACACATAGAGCCCAATCCAAATCCCGCGCTCCTAACCAGGCGCGTAATACAACTATCGCCCGCACAGAGAGAGCAACCTCCCGATCCAGCGCTTCCTACAGATCGCGCAATCCAATCGAACGACAAATAGTTGATGCTCAATGTGAAAGGTCACCCGCATAGTGACCTGGTGACTCTCCAATCCCACGCTCCTGCTATGTCGTGTAATCGGTTTAAACGTCACAATAGCCGCGCAAGACCGAAAAGTCACCGGTCCGATGACACGGTAACGCTTCGATCACGCGCAATAATCATTGTGCTCAATCCAATCACAGGTTAACCTACACACGCATAAATACTTCCCTTATACCCTGAATCACACGCCTGGAATCGGGATCATGATCAGTTTAAGCGGCTGATGTTAGGTATTTAATTACTGATTTTGCTCAAAATTTACCCCTTCTCGAACGAGAGTCCCCTTTGCCCCATCGCATAGCCTCATGAACCAGTCAGAGTGAAAAGGGACAGTCACTCATTGTTGTCCCATCGCATAACCAAAAAAAAAAAGAATGTTGACCACGCCTTTGGCCCTATTACAGACAAGACATGTATGCCCCACGTGACGCCGTCACCCCCTCACCACATCGTTCATTTCATCTTAATCGAAACCATCTCGCCCCGTCATGCAGCCACTCAAGCATGTCCCACCACAATGAAAACCCACACACATGATACCACCCCAACGTTCAGTCCCATCACAAAATTGTTGCCATGCCCTCATGGCCCATCGTGAAAAGCCAAAAACAAATCTCTCAAAAATGCAAATACACCAAATAACAAAAAATCTAAGTCAATCACAACACAACTACAACACAATCTCACCAAAACCAAAGATTTGCCAAAGAAAGAAACTAGACACACTTGTCACATTAACACCCTACCTAGCGTAACGCTTAGCTCACTTCCCATCGCGGACACCTCTACCCAAAAAAAAAAAAATCATTCACAACACTGGTCACACTAAAAGAATGGGAGAAAGTACGAGCATGTCCCATCGCCAAAACAAAGAGCCTCCTCTTGAAGTGCCTGCCACAAACCCACCAGACGCCACTACAACAGAAAGGCAGGAAGACGTGGAACTACTCCCATGTCCCATCGCATTTCACTACTGCCAAGCTACAGCGCGAACATTCCAACAATACCTCTCAAGTCCTATAGCGATACCACAACAATCACCAAGGCCCCATCGGTACATCATGCTGACAACCGCCAACCACTGCTTAAGCAACAAGCGAAAAGAAAAAAAAATGGTACCCTACTACGACATTGCACCCGGAACATTGCATTACAATGAAAGCCACCAAGTCCCATCGCGCTGCTACAATACTGCCAAAGTACCACCGCTACAATATTCCCAAGGTCTCACCGCACAATTCAGTTAAGTATCACACCCAGGTAAGTACTACCCCTTTTTCAATTACTCGATATTTCCTCTAAATTATAATTATCTATGATTAAGTCAAAATATTTTCAAAACTTGCCTCTCTCAACTCGCGAATTACTGTAGTCCTCCCATAAGAGACAATCATCAGTATTCGTCGAGAAGGTTAGATGGAGTATCTGGCATGCCAAGTGTCATCTTGACAACCACATGAACGGTCGGGTCCACAAATCTCGTACTGGTGGATCTGCTCAGCGACAAATCTCGTACCGATTGATCTTAAGTTAAAATTCCCAAAATTTCAAAACCCCTTACTCATTCTAAAATCTTTTATTTATCTTTCTTCTCTTTCTTGCAAAGGAAAAAAAAAAGCAAAAATAAGGAAAAGAACAAAATGAACAAAATACATAGACCCGACCCACCTTTCTTTAAATACAACAACCAACTACCTTAGCCTTAACCTTTAAATCTCAAAGCCCTCTGAACTCGCAATCAAGCACATACGCCACTGCACAGGATCACTTGTTCAGATGTAAAATATGCCACTACGCAGAATTTGACTAAGCACACTTCACAAAATTAACCTCAATTACCAGCCCAAATGAACCATTCCCCTGGGAAGCCAAACAATGAGTATACTCAATCTAAGAACTTACAAATGCCTATTGAAAATGGAACGCCCAACGAGCATTTGTGTGAGCAATGACGCGCTCGGTTTGACATAACTTGCAAAAGCTTTCGACACTACATACTATTTCATCTCTTTATTATCAGTCCCTGGACCTTGTTTTGGACATTTGATTGATGCTCCGATACCATGATAGCATAAAATCCCTCTATTAGCTCGTGCCATGTGATGGGATGCGCCATGCACCCACAGACCCAGAATATGCCCTTCGATAGCTATCATTTGCCCTTCAAATGCTCTATTTTAGCTTGTGCTGATAGATAAGAAAGCCAAGCTTGCCATGTCAACATCACCAATTCACATTTCTGAATTCCTAAGAAACGGGAAGGCACCTCGAATGAGGAGTTCTACTTCTTTGTCGCGCTCTTACTTCGCAAGAGCGCGTCGAAGAGGGGCATCTATAGACACCCCAATTTCGCCCTCTCGAAGTACACAAATTTGTTTGGTCAGCCCTTGACCTTTTTAACCCTCGACATGGGACCATACAACAGTACATGGCTGAACACAAGCTGAAACAATAGCTTTGTGGCTTAGATCTCAACGTAGGGAGGCTATATACTAAGCAATAGTATATAGTCAGAATGTAGACTGAAACAATAGTCCTACATTCCATTCTTGAGACCATACCCGGACAACCCTGAATTAAGTGCTTGAAAACCCGTGCGTAATTTGATCACACGCACCACTACAAGTGCACAATCAGTCCCCTTTCAAACCAACCTTCCTTTCACAGACCGTTTCAAGACTCGATTACGTGCCTAGAAACAGACACGCGATCGGATTGAGAGCTACACCACTAGCGCGCAATAGGCCTATGCCCGACCTAGTCTCCTACCCTTGACTCCTACGTTTCCTTGATTAAGCACTTTAGGTAACACGGTTAATTGGATTACGCACATCCCTCCATGCGCATAATTAGTCCTGATTTCATTAGGACTAGGAAACCCGCTGAGTAATTCAGCCTGTCGCTCACTGAGTGGGTGACCGACTCAAAGTGATTAAGCGCCAGAAAAATAGCACGCAATTCAATTTAACGTTCAGAAATGGGCACATAATTGAATAAAAACCTATAAAATCTTTTTTCTCGAAGAGAGAGAAAGAGGTTGCAAATTTTGAGAAATGAGAGCGTAAATTCTGAAACCAGAGAGCTCTGAGAATGGATCCCTAGAGCAAATTAGCCATGATTTTAATATTCAAACTCTGAGATTTCTCACCGCAGCCCCGATTCTAATTTGTAGACCATAGCATCCTCTTTGAGTACACAACACGGGAGACTATAAAATTCAGAGAGGAGAGACCATAAATAAAAAACCAGAGAGCTCCGAGAACGGATCCCTAGAGCAAATTAGCCATGATTTTAATATTTGAACTCCGAGATTCCTCTCCGCAACCCTGAACCTATGTATGAATTTACTTTTATTTTATACTTAGGGTTTCCCTTAGTTTAATTCATCAATTCTATTTCCAAGTTTTTAGCCGTAGCACCCTATTTGGACCAAAATTCTCTATATCTGGTTCTACTTCCCTATTTCTAGAACCCATCCTTAATTTAACGGTTCTATCCACCGACTTTATACTTTGATTCTACTCCAAAATCTTAATCTACAGTCCTATCATTAATTTCTGATTCTCTATATCTGATTTCAGACCCAAACTCAGTCCTAAATTTTAATCTATAATTTAATTCTATATTTTCCTGCCATCAAAAAATTTAAAACTATAAATTTCAGTTCGTAACTTTAGTCTCTTAATTTAATTTTCTATTATAATCTCAAATTCCATTCCAAAAATACCTTTTTTTTATTATTCAAATACCAATCTATCTTTTATCTCAGCCATCTAATTTGCCCATGGGAGCTTACGGAGGGTACTCCAGAACGAGGCCAATCCTCCTTAGCATAGCAGGCCCAACCTCCCTTTTATAAATTGCTTCAGATTACTTAGTTAATTTTAATTAGTTTTTATTACAGTATAATCGATTAATTGCACCTAGTAGGCCTCTATATCATCATTATTTGCTTTGATTTAATTTAGTATTCCAGTTTAGTTAGTCTACAGTGCAACCGTGGGAATCGGGATGATCCCATCGCGATGATGCGCTCTCTAACGATGAAAAATATAGAGTCACCACCCAGAGCTTTCGGTGTCCCCAGATACCTAGTTCATTTTTATGAGCACCTAAGTGCTAAAAATATGACTCTGAATCCGGTCTACACCAAAGGCTCTTGGGTAGGGGCTTCGGTTATCGATCAGGAAGGTGTTAGGCACCCGATCAACCCGCTTAACGCAATCTCTACTTATGACCAAAAATAAAATGATGTAAAAGCAAAGAAAATAGCTTCCACTTGCCAAAAAGGGCTTAGAATCCTATTTGTACCCCTCCGTTCCTACCGAAAAATTGGCGACGTAACGACACAAATGGGAGGATGGAGGGAGCTAGAAAGAGATAGGAGAAGAAAGGGGAGAGTTGAAGCTCTCGGGCCCTTGTAGCTCCGTAGAGGAGCCTTGCATGGCTTACTTTGATGAGCTCTTGAAGGCCTTGTATGGTGGAAAATGGGGTTCTAACTCCTAAGACTTAAAGCTAAGAGGTAGGGAAGGGAGGCTAAGGGATCACACACACTTAGGCTATGAGTTTTGGATGTAAGAACAAGCTTGGGAAGAGGTTTTGGAATTCTGGAATTTGGATGAAAATAGTGTACAAAAGGGAGGAAGAACTTCTCACTTTGAGCTCTTTCTCTCTTAAGCAAATTTCTCAGCCCCTCAACCAAGGGGGGGGGGCCTCTATTTATAGGAAAGGAGTGGATTAGGAGGCTACTTAGATGTTAATTGGGGTTACCAATTAGGTAATCTCAAATCTAAGGTTTCCTAGGATTTTGAGAGCATAGAAAGGTGTGAAGGTGGTTCTAATGGTGGATGATGGGGTGAGGCTTTAAGCCACTTGGAGGGTTGCAAATAGGCAAGGAATGGGTGCAACAGAACTATCAAAACACACCCCAAAGGTTGAGGTAGTCAACAAGTCAAACCCCAAACACAAATTTCGGGGCAAAAACCTACTGTTACTGTTCATATGCCTGGCACAACTAATAGTTGCGCCAGGCAAATGCATAGTAAAATAGTGAGGAACAGTGTTGGAAGTTAGCTCGCAGGGTGGGGGCCTCCTTTTAAACTTGGCGCAACTATTAGTTGCGCCAGGCTTAAAATTAGGGAGGATTGGCCTGGCGCAACTAATAGTTGCGCCAGGTAAAATTTATACTCGGCGTAACTATTAGTTGTGCCAGGCCATTTCTGGGGAGAAAGAGCCTGGCGCGACTAATAGTTGCGCCAAATCCCTAAGGGGGGGGCCACCTTGAAATTACCTTCCTGCCTTCCGGGTTCGGACTGCCATATCTTCTGATATATATCTCTGATTGGGGAAATTCTTGGTCTGTTGGAAAGCTGACGACCTCTACTCTTTAGTGGTATAAGAGTTGGTTGCTGTAGAGGGTTGTAGCTAGTTTTGGTGCACCCCTCCTTCTTATTGCCTGGGAAGGTTAAAAAAGGGTTCTAAGGGTCGGGTTGGTTTCTGGGTTATCTAGGGTGATTCCTAAGGGTTCCATACATGCCATCAAAAGCTCAAAAATGTGCCTCTCTCGAAATGTGTTTCGATCAGGCCTTGGGCCAAATTTGGGTGTCTACAGATGCCCCTCTTTGGTATCTGATCACTAATGATCGAATGCCAAAGAAAAGAGACATCTGAAGAGGCCCAAGGCATCACTGACAGGTACACTGTATCCAGAACGAACTTCAAACATCATATGAGTAACACGGTGAGAAAACGAAAGCCCTGGAGTGTCAGGCTAATCATTCGGTTCTCGAGGTAATCGGTTCCCAAGCGCTTAGCGACATTACTGGGCATAACCGAGGTGGAATGAGTTGCGAAAGCCCAATAGCTGAGAAAAATGTTCGCCTCTCGAGTTGCGAAAGCCCGTTAGTCAGGAAAAACGTCCGCTTCTCAAGATGATTTGAAGGTGATTGATGTTCGAGATTCATTCTGAATGCAACAACTTTGTAAGTAAGGGGGGTGATCGACCCACATTCAAAGATAGGCACGAAGTAAACAAACGCAAAGCTCCACAGTTTGCGTCCAATCCTACAAGGCATTTGATGACCTTTTTGGATTATTCGCGGGTGCCTCTGCTGAAAGCAGGGTTCGAGATCTTTGGGCGAACCCATCGATCCCAAAGTTTATTTAGCATGACCACCTGGGCGAAGTGAATAGATGTCACAACGCTTTTTAGGGGTGCGTGCTATTTTTCAAAATGCGCCTTGGATCCACATGACCCAGAGCGTCCAACTTCAAATACCACTAAACAGATCCAACCAGTTACCGAGTGCTAACCCAAAAGGGACATCCAATCCTAGTTTCTGCCAACAATGATCATAAGCATCAATTAACTATACATAAACATGCACCCATTAGGGGTAATAAGCAACAACAAAGGCGATGGAAGCCCCGGCCCGGACCCGCCCGGGTACAATTTATGAGGACAAATGACCATCATACGGATACCCAGACGCATGGCGTACACTTTATAGGGATACCGCTGCCCATACAGGTTTTAAGTCTGAGGAAAATAAAAGGGAAATGAACCCTTCTGAATGCATGGTTGCACATAGTTTGATTGGCACATAATCTCATCCTCGATAGGTTGGTTTAAACCAACGATTGACCTTTTTTAACGGAGAATCTGAAGCCTAAGGCACTTAAGTTCTCATGAGTCTAAGCGCTTGTCGTAAAAATTTATCAGTGGAGTTGATCTGATCGAAACATTGACTATTTGACCGAGATTGACACTGTTGCTCCTGTCATAAGACAAGATCCGGAGATCTAAGGCGAACCTCTGACTCAGGACTTCGATGTGGCACAACTGTATTGCTGATAAAATATTGATGTTTTACCGCTTTATGCTTGTGCGCTGAAAAGGAGTTCAAATCTGTTTTTAATTTTTCTATCATTTTATGCGATTTTCTATCATCTTATGCGAATTTTTTGGAATTTTGGAGTTATTATTTTATGTGATATTTTGGATTTTTATGTGAATTTTTTTGGAGTTTTGGAGTTATTATTTTATGTGAATTTTCGAATTTTTATGTGAATTTTTTGGAGTTTTAGAGTTATTATTTTATGTGAATTTTTGGATTTTTATGTGAAATTTTTTTAGAGTTTTATATGGATTTTTTTTTTAGTTATATGTGGATTTTTCTCCTGAATATTTTTGGAGTTTTATATGGATTTTTTGGAGTTTTATGTGGATTTTTCTCGTGAATATTTCCGGCTCACTGTGGGGATTGTATTTTTCTGGATTTTCCTTGTGTGTAGGACCGGGGTGCTTGTTGACCTCGGCCCGTCCTTATTCTAGCACAGCTTCCTTGGCAAGTCGAAGGATGACCGAAATGCTGTCTTGGGACCCGGCCAGTGTACCTGGCGCAACTATTAGTTGCGCCAGGCCATTATGGGACCAGAAATAGGCTGGCGCAACTAATAGTTGAGCCAAGCCAAAGGAAGGCAAACATTTGCCTGATGCAACTAAGGTTTGGCTAGGCATTTAAAATAGCCTGAACTCGGGCAGTGGGGTCTCATTTCAAATTTTTCCCCCTCTCTTCCTCTTTGAAATCGAAAACTGCTCCCCCTCTCCCTAGGGTTCCTTTATGTTGCTTTTAGCGTGCCCATTGCCGTTGTTTCGTTTGCGGATCGATCGCGGACCTACGCTAGACAAAAAAACCCATTTTCTTCATAAGGTAATCTTTTAAACTCTTTTTTCTTGATTTTTCTTGCTTTTTGTTATGCAAATGTATCATGATCTTGCATTTCTAGATGAAGAATAGTTTATTTTTGTTGTGGTTGATGATGTGTGAATGATCTTTTATGAATGATGCGTTCTCCTTCTTTTCTTTTTTTTGGGTTTTATGCGTAATATATGCAAATAATAATTTTTTGTTTTTATTTGTGCCTAGAAAAGGGGTTTTATTTTGTTATTTTTTGTTTTTTATCTCAAAGCAAGGATTTTATACATCCTTTTTGACAACTAGTTTAGAAAAAGGTAATTTCTAATGATTTTTGGTTTCTACATATTGAAGACTAATTAAGGAGAAAGTGTTTGTTTGTTTTTTATTTTTTTATATATAGTATGCAAGAAGGATTCTTTTTTGCTTGATTTTATGGTCCATGAAGAGAAGGATTCTTTTGTTGTTGTTTTTTTGTTTCCTGATTTATAAGGAAAGGATTTTTTTTTGCTTTTAGGAACATAAAATGAAAGACCTTTTTTAGTTTTTCTAAACAGAAAGAAAGAGATTTTTTGTTTCCTATTTTTAGAGGCGTAAAGAAAGGACTTTTTTTTTGTTTTTTTTTTTTGGATGTGTATCTCTCATTTTTTTTTTTTAACAGTAGGAAAGACCTTTTTTTTGTTTTTATGATTTTCGAGGTATAAAGTGAAGGACTTAGTTTTTCTAAACAGAAAGAAAGAGATTTTTTTGTTTCCCTAGACATAAAGGGAGGATTTCTTTTTCTAAGTGTAAAAGAGGGGCCTTTTCTTTTTTTCTTTTTGGAGTGATAAAAGAACAATTTTATTTGCTTCTAACTTGCTTTATTTTCAAAGATAGGAAGGGAAAATTTTATTTATTATCTTTTTCTGAAGAAAAGACTCTTCTTTTTTTTTGTTTTGCATTTTCAGCCTAAAAATGGATTTTTTTTTTTGTTGTTTCTTTTTGGATGTGTATCTCTCATTTTTTTTGTGATATGTGAAAAGGAAGGGGGAAGGTGAGCATACTTACCTCCCTTTTTGCAGCATAGGATATCATGGCCTTTTATCATTGATCCGTTCTGACGTGATTGCTTTGTTGCCCCAGCATGTCGGGCGATGATGAGCACGTCCCTGAGGAGGGCCACGAGGAGGGGCCCGAGATAGTGTACGGTCCGCGAGGAGAGTAGTTCCTTTGGGTGGAGCGGAGAGCGGGCCCATGGCTCGAGATGCAGGGTGAGGCTGCCCGGGTCGGTCTCCTCCATCAGCAGCACACTCACATCTCCAATTTCGGAATCGCGGGCAAGGTAAAAGCTAGGTTTAGTTTCTTTCCTTTGCGCAGTTTTTCTTTACCTCTGCCATCTGATGTGTATATATTTTTTTTTGGGTGCAGGAGCTGCCCAACATTGTGTTCCACGGGGGTGGCTTGATTTCCACGAGTTCTACCTTTATGTCCCCCCTGTGGTGAAAGTTTTGTTGGAGTAGGTGGGCTTCGGGGAGTTCTTGTCCTGCCCTGCCATGAGGGCGGATGCCGCCTATTTGAAGGCCCTCATTGAGCAGTTCCATCCCGAGACCATGACGTTCCACATGCCGTATGCCGAGTTGACGCTGACGCCCGTTGATTGGGCCATGATTACTAGCATTAGGATCGACGGAGTCCTGATATCCACCTTGGTGGTACCGAGCTTGGAGGACATAATTCGATTGATCGGGGCCTATCCTCCTCGTGGGCAGACCCATGGCACAGAGGTCAAGATGTCCTGGCTGACCTCCCTCTTTTCTGTTGATGAGCTGGTGGACCTAGGCCAGCCAAATCGGGTGCTTTACATCGCGCCAGAGCGGGCGATCGTTCTAGCTCGCATCACCCTCCTACTCCTGCTGGGCAAGACCCTTTTTACAAATGCCAGTGGGGGATGGGTCAGCCTGGCCCTGTTGAGTGTGATGGATAATTGGGGCGATGTTCCCAGGCATGACTGAGGAGGGGCAAGATACGCCTGACTGATGTACAACTTATCTCGGGTCACGACCGGGGACTCGAAGTCTGCCGTGGAATTTTTGGCCGTTCTGGAGGTAATTCCTCACCCCTTCGCTTTTGTTATCGCTAATCATTTACTCATCATTTTTCTTTTTTGACTAATCCATTTATATTACTGACCTGCTCTCGTGCCATGCCCCTTTTTTAGGTATGGGGATACCACCACTTTCACCCTGGGCGCCCACTCCTTTTCACGGAGGTGTTCACCTATCCCCTCCTCAGCAACTAGCATCAGGCCCGACGCCGTGACGTGGGCCTAAAGCACCTGGAAATGGGACTAGGTCCCAGCTTGATTTGATGGTGCCTGAGCAGGTGATAATTTTTCAACCCTAGTTTACTTTTAGCTTGGTCATTTCTTTTGATTGAGGCATTGCTTATTTGGTCTCTCTTGCCTTTTAATTTTGAGCAGATCCTCCCCGATCCGTACCTGGCATCCCCCTTCTGGGACTGAGCAGCCGTGGGTGCCTCCCGCCTATTCAACAACCGCCGCATCGTCTTCTTTTATGGAGCGTGGGCCAAATGCTACTATTAGGGGGAGAGGGTGGTGCATCAATTCCAGGGCTACTATGCCATACCCGTGGACCCACCAGCTGACGTTTGGAGTCCTGCTGGCAGTATTGAGTTGACAGCGGCCTTTTTCAACAATGGGTTCCCCATTCGCGCCCTCCATGTGCCTGGGGATTATCATGCTTGGTAAGAGTGCCTCCCCTACCGATTCATCTTGTCGCGTTTTATCCCTAGCACTAGTTTCCTTGCGTTCGGGGGCCCACTCGGTCAGGAAACTTCTCCCCAGCTTGGATTTGTTTTTTTCTTTCACTTTTACTCGGCCTTGGTCCTATTTGAATAGATTCTTCTCTGGTTCACAGTTTTATCCGGGAGATGGTTTGGACAATGAGGGTGGGCCGAGTGCTGCTGACATGTCAGGGGTAGATCCCTCTAGTGCTGGTCCTTCTTGTGTGGGTCCCTTGGGTGAGGGTTCCTTAGGTGCTGGTTCATCGGGTACCTCTCAGGCGGGTGTCCTTGGTGGGGGTCCATCTGTAGCTTATGGGACCTTTCGGCATCTTGACGATAGCTTCCTCTCAGATCTTTGTGCCGACGTGGACCGGCAGGCACGGCTCTCTGCCGAGGTGGCCCGCATTCCTCCTCCTAAGGTGGTCCCTGGGGTGAGTTTTCAGATGAACCGTTTCTCCTTATTTTGGTTTCCTTCGGTACATGCTGTCAGGGGTGTTCTATCAATTGAATTTTGTATCGTAGGACTTCAACTCAGCTATGGAATATGCAGAGTACCATCGTCATCTGGCAGAGCTTCGGGAGGTGGAGACGGTGAGTTCCTGGCTGCTCAACTCCCCCTTTTTTTTTTCATTATCATTGGCCCCTTGACTGATTTTGTCCTTGACTGTGCCTTGCAGCATGCCTGAGCTAAGGAGTCGCGTTCCTTGCTCAGTAGGATTTCGTAGGCATGGTCTAGAGTGGGGGACATGAGGACCTATCAGAGCTCCTCTCGCCGTCGCAAGAAGTCCAAGGGAGCGAGCAAGGAATAGGCCATTAGTTTCCTTCAGCATTTTGGATTTTATTTGGGATCTATTTTTAAACAATTTGGAGAATGGTTGGTGTAGTACTTTTGGAAACAAATTTGATTTTTTTATAATTATTTGGGAAATGGTCTTGCTTTGATTTTATGCTCCGCTTGCTTGGCATCAAATCTGTTTCTCTGCAGGATGTGCCTGCTTCATACGCCTTTTAGAGAGTGGCCTTTTGGGTCGCATGCCTCAATGTAGGATCAATCCTACACATAATAAAATAATCCACAAGTCATTGATGGTCGGAAGTGTCAACACATATAAAATCAACAAATAGGGCAGAAGTCCCCTCTTCAGTTCAGCCTTGAGATGCCTGGAGGGGGGGGTTTTAGTCTGGCGCAACTATTAGTTGCGCCAGGCTAAAGTGCCAAGGAAATTTCACTGGCGCAACTAATAGTTGCGCCAGGCCAAATTGGGGGTTCAAATGCACTGGTGCAACTATTAGTTGTGCCAGGCCAAAATAGGGACAGTAATGTGCTGGCGCAACTATTAGTTGTGCCAGCTTTGGCCTGCCGGCAGTGGGGCCTTATATGCCCGAATTGAACTAGAAATTGTTTCTTTTTTGTTTGACTTGGCTCCTTTGACCGACATTTTTAGCTCTTGTCTTCCTAAAAGTTCCTTGTATGTTCATGAATCCGCCTCCTAACCCTCCCTTAGGTGGAGGGTCCGAAGCCAATGTATCCTCTTTGTCGGGCTTGGGGCCCAAGTTCCTGGCGGCTTGGTTTGGGAGTCTGAACGAGAGCGAGCTCGCCGACTTGGGGTGCCTTGGGCTATCTCGCCTTCCTTCTTTCTTAGAGATTCCTCTTCGGTGGGAGCTCCTTCATGCCGCCGCTTCGTGCTAGGATGTGAACCTCCATATATTCCGTTTTGGGAAGCGGGAGTTGACCCCAACCCTTGAGGAACTGTCCAATCTGTCTGGCCTAAAGGTTCATAGGGACCTTGCAAGAGTTATGCCTAGGCCCGGGTATTCCAGATCTATTCACCTTACTCTTAGTTTGAAGAAATCCGAGTATGAGAAAAGCCTCGTCGGGGGGCCCACAAGGTGTTCGTTGAAATTCCTCAAAGAACTTTTTGGTGATGAAAGCCTCCGAAGATTGCCGGTTAGGAGTGTCTTTAACGTGAAAGCTCTAACACTTGGTCTTATCTCTGAAATCCTCTTCTACATCGGGGGAGAGAGCTTCTCATTGACTGTTTGTGATATTTTGATGGAATTGGAGGCAGGCCGGTCCATGATGCATTTGGTGCTTGCCTTCAGGGATGCCCCTTGTTGCTCCAGGTCTGGCTGGGTGAGCATTTTGCCGTTTTAGGGCCCGTGCCTCGCTTCTATGTTGCTCGAGGTGAAGTGGCCCACTGTTTTTTGGGTAGATGCCACTTACTCCCCCAGGGTGATACGTCGGCTCTGAAACTTTGGTTGGTCGATGCTGAGCTGACATGGAGGCTTCCTTGGTTGGATCGAACCTTCCCAGTGATTCGTTCTAGAGACCATGAGGGCATCACCCTCCTAAGACTGACCGGCAGCACCTTCTACTTCCCATTTCGGGTGTTGCATCAGTTTGGCTGCCCTTAGTAGGTGCCTTGTGTGGCCAGACCCCCTTTATGTGATTTGGTCTTTTCCAGGGGATCCTCTGGAGACATAGACCAGATTGTTGCTCTTTGGGAGACGCGACGGTCGACCCTGATGTGTGATTTTGAGCAGGGAGACTCAGTTAGAACTTCTCCTGAGTATGAGACCTGGCTGTTGACTGAGTGGCCTGCCACCGATGGCCCAAATTTGTCAGAGAGCATTGAGGCTGGAGGCCCCTGGCTAAAGAAAGAAGTGGCGCTCTAGACCTGTATTGAGCTATTGGTGGATGAGAAGAGGGTCCTGCAAGAATTCTTGGTATGCGAGAGGGTTAGAGTAGTCGCAGCGGAGGGCGAGGTTCTTCGTTTGAAAGAATCACTGGGCGTTGCTTTTGGAGCCGCCTACTCTTCTCGAAAGAGGTTCAAAAGCCTGCATGGTCGTTGGCTGACTGAGAGGAATGTCCGAGAGGATGATCTTTATGCTGAGATTAGCACTTTGAAGCGCGAGTTGAGCCATTGACTCCTTCACTACGTAACTTTTGCATGAGATCATATACGTAAAAAGGCGAGAAAACCCTTCTGATACACACACATTTTTGGTATACATATATATATATATTTTATTTTTGTTGTCATTTTTTCTTCTTTCTATACTTATAAAAAGGAAAACATGCTAGTCATCACACCGACTTTTTTGAGATGTGGTGCAAGTGATACAAAAGGCAGTTATATATACCTATACAGATCTATTTTTTTGGTTTATGTATTATCTCCTCTTTTTTTCTTCTTTTTTTTCTTCTCCCCCTTTTTTTTTATTCCTTAAGCAATGGGTGATATTTTGAGAAACCTTGGGTCCACCTTTGAACATGGTCAACCCCCCCTTTTTTGGAGTCGGACCTGGATGAGTTTCCGAATTTGCCAAGGCCGAAATATTGATCCCTTTGGATTAAGTTAAACCTTTCTCCTTACATCGGGTCATACGTTTGACAGTGTGAGTTTCACAAAGATAATTCTGGTCGGGACCCGATTCGACCCCAGTCGGACAAGAGGGTACAGGAAGAGTAACAAAAGGGTTCCTAAAACATCAATCTTTTCAATCAGTCCAACCCTTTCTTTTTCAATTTTTTTCTCTCTTCTTTTTTTTTTATCTCCCCCTTTTTTACCCGTGGTGCCCTTTCGGGTTTTCACCATGTCCATGGGTTCAGCTCTCTTACCCCAAGCACCCTTTCGGGTTTTCACCTGGTCCGCACAAGCCCGCTGTTTTTACCCGTAATGCCCTTTTGGGTTTTCACTACGTCCATCTTGCTTTAAGCTTGTATTTTTATTTTATTATATATATATTTTATTCTTTTTATTATTTTTTCAAGAGCCACGACATAGACGTCGATTCCGTCATAGCTGGCTGGATGGGGTTCTGGTGTCATCTCACGACTCTACTCGTGTTGACTTAATAGATATTATGACTGCTTGCGAACCTACAATGAGGGCTTCCTTCAGGGTGTAGCTTGGCCATGGGTTAGGTTAGGATTTCAAGGAATGCTGGGCTAAAAGGGTTTCCTTGATACGACTTCATTTTTCTCAACATACTTTCTTCCTTGGGGGTTTTTACTGTACATGCCCTGTGATTCTTCTATACGCACCTTTTTTATTATTCTTTTTCCTCCATTTCAGGTAATCTCTTTTTTTTGAGGTTTTGCTTTTTCAATTTTTTTGGATTTGATAGTAACTTTATGCACATGCATCTTTTCTCTCTCTTTTTTTGGTATACGTACACGTATATATATTTTTTTGGAGGGAATGGTTTATTGAAGGAAAAGCCCAGGCTCAAATGGGGTAGCTGTTGAGAACTGGAAAATACCATTTTCCACCCCTTAACTTGGGTCTTGATAGACCTTTGAGAGAACTAAATAAGTGTTTTTAGCGTTTGTTTTACAGCTAACAATAAAGACAGGCTTAACCCTGAAAGCAGCTTAAAAGTACCAAAAAGAGGATGACTCATGCTAATCTAGTGGAAGAAGGAGAAGGAACAACCTCACTGATTTTCCAAATGCCTTAACTAAAGAGGACAAAGGCCTGGTTTCAACCTGGAAAGAGGTTTGGAGCTATTCGAATAGAAGAATGCATTACAGAATGCTTTTCGAAAAGAACCTGAACTTTTCGAAAAGAACCTGAACTTTGCGAAAAGAACTAAAAGCTCCAGGCTTAGTTTTCGAAGAGCACATGAACTCTTCGAAAGGATTCCTGACCTATTCGAAAAGAAGAGAACTCCTTGTAACAAGACCAGCTGTCTTGAAAAGAGCTTCAAGTCACAAGTTCTCCAAACTGTGTGAAATGGTATTCTTAAGATTCCCAGCATTTGCAAGGGTAATTTAGTAATCTCTGCACGTGCCCCAATGCATTTAAAAACCCAGGGACATTCCAGAAGATTTTGAGCACGAACTAAAGGCATATTCCACCCCATGTGAACACACGAAGATGAAATTACTTGGCAAGAACTTCTAGAAGCTCTAAAAAATTTTTGAATTTCATAACAGAATTGATGCTTCTGTCACCTGATTGGCTGAACGAGATCAAGCAATTCTGATTGGCTAAAATAGATCTAGATCCTTGTGCTCGACTCCTATTGGTTGGTACAGATCTAACAAATTCTGATTGGTTAATACACATCTGAGCTGGACTTAGGGAAAACTATAAATAGACGATCCATTTGTCCAATTTGGGTATCCAGAATTTGAGTTTCATTTCTGCTGCCCCATTTCCAATTCAGATCAAGATAGCTTGTCTGAAGCTTCTGTAATACCCTAGCTTTTATTTGTAACTGAGAGCTGTGAGATGCTTCTGTAATTCAAGTGAGAATTGTATTCAAGACTACAAATCCGAAAGATGTTTAAGCTGTGCTCTGTAATTGTAATGGTGAATTTGAAAAGGTTGCTGTGAACAGTACATTCTCAATTGGATTCGTGTTGAGGGTTCGGTGTGATCTTATTCATTAGATTCCTTTAGATTTACTATTTTTAAAGCAATTTCCCTTAATTCATTATCCCTGTGAGAATTAGCGTTTGTAACCTAACTTCTCACAGCATTTGTAGTGGTGTTTTTGCTCTGAATCAAGGATTCTGATTGAAGACTATTGGATGGTCTGTGTCCATTTAAGTGGACAGACCATAGCCATAAATTCAACTCTAATCCTTGAGTTAGATTACTTTCTCTTGCATCTATGCTGGTAGCCAGATGAAGATTGGATAATATCTCATGTGTTTTACATTTATTCTCATTCTGTAATCAAGTACTAAATCGAAGTTAGATATCATTTCTCCATTCTTATTAATTTACATCAAATCTCCCCGACTCAGATCTGGATCATTTAGTTTAATTTTTACTTTTATCATTTAGTTAATGTGACAAATTCAACCTCCTCCCATCTTATGTGCTTTGTAGATAGGATCAGAGGTCAGATCTGGTAGCTCAGATCTGAAGGTTTATCTTACATTTTAAATCAATTCCCTGTGGACAATCTTTTACTCACTTACATTTAAAACTTGCTACAATTGGCCCTGATCTTGCAGGATAATTAAGTTCTCTCTGTGCTGATATTTTCTTTATTCTTTTTAGTTTTCCAAATTCATTATAATTCATCATTTGCAAATCTGTTTTCAAAACACAAATAAATCATGCACACTTAGAATAGCAACAAGTTTTTGGCATTGTTGCCGGGGAATAGATTTTAAAATTGGTAGACCTAAGTTTTTTTTTTTATTATTATTAATTAATACATCAGTGCTAACTGTTCTATTGTTTAAATTTGTGCAGTTATTCCTATACATTTGAGCGTGGAATCTATTATAGAAGGAATACTGAAGGTTTGCTTTGCATAATTTTAATCTCTATTTCTGTGTTGTATGTTTGGTAGGAGGACTCTCAATCCTGAGATTGTCCCTCTGAATTTAGAAGTTGAAAGGATACTAAGTACCAGACAAATATCACAGAATTTTGCTGAGACTGCTACTATGGGTGAGCAACCTAGACTTTTGAGGGATTACTTTGCACCTGGTGCATATAATTCTCCATTTTGTATCCAATTTCCTACTATTGAAGGAAATTATGAGATCAAATCATCAACTATCCAGATGCTTCCTTCCTTCCATGGTTTGAGTAAGGAAGATCCATACAAGCATGTGGATGAATTTTTGTCTCTTTGTACAACATTCAACATAGCTGGACTTGGTCCAGAGGCAACCAAGCTTAGGCTCTTTCCTTTTTCATTAAAAGACAAAGCTAGAGCATGGATGTCCATGTTTGCACCAAATAGTATCACTTCTTGAAATGATTTGCAATGTCAATTTTTAGCCAAATACTTCCCTATGTCTAAAACCAGCCAGTTGAGACAAAATATTGTTTCTTTCTCACAACAATCAACTAAAACTTTTCATGAAGCATGGGAAAGGTTTAAAGAACTTTTAAGGCAATGCCCTCATCATCAAATTCCCCGATGGCAGCTTGTTCAAAGCTTCTATCAGGGAATTGATCAAAAGGGCAAGAATATGATAGATGCTTCCTGTGGAGGCACCTATTTGCAAAAAACAGTTGAGGAGGTCTGGGACCTATTTGAAGTTATTGGTGAAAATTCAACTCAACAAGAATCTTTGTCAAGAGACATGGAGAATCCTGCTCAGTTGAACATTCAGCAGACCACCAAGGGAAAGATTTATGAGGTGAATGAGTTGGAAAGGAAGATGGATAATTTAACCACCAAGTTTGATAGATTGATGGACTCACTTAAAAATCCAATGGTTGCTAGAGTAGAGGAGGCATGTCTGATATGCCAGTCCCCTACTCATTCCCATGATCAATGTCCAGCTGCACCACAGTTCCCAGATCTAGTGGTGGAGCAAGCTCATGATGCTCAATCATTTGGACAGATGCAGTCAAATGAATATGCATGGAGAGGGCACCCCAATTTAAGGTGGAGCCAGGGCAATTATCAATCACAATAGCAGCAGCAACCAAAGAATCAAATACCTTTCAAAACTGCTCAGCCTTACCAGCAGAATTTTTATACCAAGCCAAATTTTCAGCAGCCCATTCGACAACAGATGGCACAACCTGTGCAGCAATCTGCTCTAGTTCAAACCCCTTCCAGATTCCCTTCTTTTGAAGACCAAGTTCTAAATTCACTCCAAAATTTAGGGTCTTTAACTCAGACTGTAAACTTTCACAGTCAGAGCATAAAGAAGATTGAAGAAACATTGGGTCAACTTTCAAATACTTTGGCCAAAAGAGAGGAAGGCAGGTTACCCAGCCAACCTTTGAACAATCCTAAAGGACAGTTCATAGTTTGAGATGCCTCTGTTTCACATGAAGTAAAAGCTATCACTACCTTGAGAAGTGGAAGAGTTGTAAATAACAATGTGAATCCTGAAAAAGGAGAAGAAAAAATTGAGGAAACTGCTAGAGATATGCAGCAGGAGCAGCATGATGTTAGCATTAGGGGTACTGATGTACCTCAGAAAAATAAAAAAAATGAAAAAACAAAAAATTAAAACAATTATGGTGATGATTCTAAAGCTATAAATGAAGGACTAGTTCCTCATTTGCCATTTCCCCATGCCATGAAATCTGTATCCCCTTTTGATAAAGGGAATACAAAAATAGATGAAATGATGGAGACTTTCAAGCAAGTCAAGATAAATATACCTTTGCTTGATACAATCAAACAAGTCCCAGCATATGCAAAATTTTTGAAAGATATTTGCACTCACAAAAGACAATCTAGGATATAGTTATCTAAGAAGGTCTTTACTGCAGAAAGAGTTCAACAGATTTTGTCCATTGCCACACCTCCTAAACTTCAAGATCCTGGAATCCCCACAATCCCTTGCATTATTGGGGAACATACCATTGAAAAGGCTTTATTAGATTTGGGTGCTAGTGTCAACCTGCTTCCATATTCTGTATATGAGAAACTAGGTTTGGGAGAGTTAAAACCCACTCATATGGTGCTACAACTAGCAGACAGATATGAAAGAAAGCAAGTTGGGATGATTGAGGATGTATTGGTAGGGGTAGATAAGTTTTTCTACCCCGCTGATTTTTTGGTATTGGACATGGAACCTACAAAAAGCAGAACTTCCATCCCTGTCATTTTGGGGAAACCATTCCTGGCTACAGCCAATGCTTGCATTCAATGCAGGTCTGGTATTATGGAAGTATCTTTTGGAAATATGAAGGTAAAGTTAAATGTCTACAACGCAGTTACACAGCCCCAATTTAATTCTGAGGAATGCTTTCTTGTTGATTTGTTGGATGAACTGGTAGAAGAAACTTTACCACAGTTTTTGCAGTGTGAAGATTTAACCACATTTTAAAGATGCTTGGAGAAATGCTGTGGAAGAAACAGTTTGTACCTCAAAGTCTGAGGAGGTTAATGCTGTGCAAGGAACTCATGATCAATCAGCAAGGTTATCTTCATGGAAACCATCCATCCTTCCCCTTCCACAAACAGCCAAGGTACCTTTGTTACCTTCTTTCTCTCCCACGATGTAGAAACAAGCTTGATTGTCAGAAAATTTGAAATATATGTTTTTAGGAGACCATAAAACATTGCCTGTGATTATTTCTTCTTCCCTCACTGAGGAGCAGGAGGAGTTGTTGATTGTATTGAAACAGCATAAGAAGGCAATTAGCTGGACTATTGCTAATTTGGGAGGAATCAGTCCAGCTGTTTGCATGCATAAAATTCACTTGGAAGAAGATGCAAAGCCTTCTAGCGAAATGCAAAGGAGGCTGAATCCTCATATGCAAGAATTGGTCAGGAAGGAGGTTGTTAAGTTATTGGATGCAGGGGTCATTTACCCCATCTCAGATTCAGCTTGGGTGGCACCTACACAGGTGGTACCTAAGAAATCAGGGATTACTATGGTAACCTCAGATTCTGGTGAGCTCATTTCAACCAGACAAACCACTGGTTGGAGGGTCTGTATTGATTACAGAAAGCTCAATACAATGACCAAAAAAGACCATTTCCCTCTTCCATTCATTGATCAAATTTTAGATAAGCTAGCAGGAAAAGCTTATTATTGTTTTCTTGATGGTTACTCTAGTTACAACTAGATTCTTGTGTATTCACAAGACCAAGAAAAGACCACATTCACTTGCCCCTTTGGCACTTTTGCCTATAGGAGAATGCCTTTTGGTCTTTGTAATGCTCCTGCTACCTTTCAAAGATGCATGTACTCCATTTTCTCTGATATGATTGACCAATTTATGAAGATTTTTATGGATGATTTTTCAATATATGGAGACAGTTTTGCCCAGTGTTTACATCATCTCAACTTGGTATTACAGAGATGTGAAGAAACTAATCTAGTTTTGAGCTGGGAGAAGAGCGATTTCATGGTCACCCAAGGCATTGTCCTTGGCCATGTTGTCTCCCACAAGGGCATTGAGGTGGACAGAGCAAAAATTGATTTAATTACACATTTGCCACCTCCCAAAACTGTTAAACAAATCAGAAGTTTTCTGGGGCATCTTTGGATTTTGAGGTTCATTAAGGACTTCAGTAAAATATCCAAGCCTCTTTGTCATTTATTGTTCCAAGATGTTCCTTTTGTTTTCAATAATGAATGCCTGAAGGCATTTGAATTCTTAAAAAATTATTTGATTTCAGCCCCAATACTACAGTCTCCAGATTATTCACTGCCTTTTAAGCTGATGTGTGATGCATCAGATTATACTTTGGGAGCTGTTCTTGGGTAGAGAAAGGATAAGCTGCCTCATGTCATAGCTTATGCCAGTAGATCAATGATTGATGCACAGCTCAACTACACAACAACTGAGAAAGAGCTGTTGGCAGTTGTTTTTACCTTGGAAAAGTTCAGGTCATATGTTTTGGGTTCACAAATTGTGTTCACTGACCACTCAGCCCTGAAATACCTTCTGTCTAAGAAGGATACCAAACCAAGATTAATCAAGTGGATCCTCCTATACAGGAGTTTGATTTGCAGATTAAAGATAAAAAGGGTGTGAAAAATGTGGTGGCTGACCCACATCTAGAATTCTAATCTTTGAGATTGATAGGCTGCCTATCAATGAATCTTTTCCTGATGAGCAACTTTTTGCTATCAATGTACACACCCCTTGGTTTGCAAATATAGTCAACTTTTTGGCTACTGGAAGGACCCCTCAACACTGGAATAAAATGGATAAAGATCTTTTCTTCTCAAAGGTTAAATATTTTATTTGGGAGGATCCTTATTTGGTCAAGATTTGTGCAGACCAAATAATTAGAAAATGTGTCCATGAAGAAGACTTTCATAGCATACTCTCCATGTGTCATGAACAGGCCTGTGGAGGTCATTTTAGTGGAAATAAAATTGCTACAAAAGTTTTGTAGTGTGGATTTTATTGGCCCACACTCTTCAAAGATGCATTGCAGCACTGTAAGTCTTGTCAGAACTGCCAGAGATTGGGCAACATTTCCAAGCGAAATTCAATGCCTTTACAGCCCATTTTGGTAGTTGAATTGTTTGATATTTGGGGGATAGATTTTATGGGACCTTTCCTCCCTCAAATGGTTTTTATTTCATTTTAGTAGTTGTGGATTATGTATCCAAATGGGTTGAAGCCACAGCCACTAAAACCAATGACCATAGAGTTGTCTTGAAATTCTTAAAGGACAACATCTTTTCCAGGTTTGGTTCCCTCAGAGCCATTATCAGTGATGGGGGAAGCCATTTTTGTAACAAGCATTTTGAAGTTCTATTAAAAAAGTACTTTGTGACTCATAGAGTAGCTACTCCATATCATCCACAAACCAGTGGACAGGTGGAGATTTCCAACAGAGAACTCAAACATATACTGGAAAAAACTGTGAAGAAGGACAGAAAAGATTGATCCCTTAAACTGAATGATGCATTGTGGGCATATCGGACAACCTATAAAACCCCAATTGGCATGTCCCCATTCAGATTGGTCTATGGTAAAGCATGCCATTTACCAGTGGAGTTAGAATATAAGGCCTTTCGGGCTATTAAAACCTTGAACATGGATCTTATTACTGCTGGTAATCATAGGAAACTTCAGCTTGCTGAGTTGGAAGAGCTGAGGATGGATGCATACACCAATGCAAGAACTTATAAAGAAAAAGTTAAGGCTTTCTATGACAAGAATCTGCTGAGAAAAGAGTTCATAGCTGGCTCCAAGGTATGGCTATTCAACTCAAAACTTAAGTTTTTTCCTGAAAAGCTGAGATCCAGATGGGAAGGGCCATATACTGTCATTCAAGCATCTCCTTCTGGGGCTGTCGAAATTATGGACCCAAGTGATGGGAGAACCTTGAAAGTAAATGGTCAGAGGCTCAAACCATACATTGAAAATACCCTGGAGCCTGTGCTGATCATCTACCATCAAGAGCCTCCACAAATCTGATGTTAAACAACTGTATCATATGTACTTTACTTGTGTTTGTTTTGTAGTTTTTGCATAGTTTATTTCTCTCTATTTTTTTAGTCATACACTCAATTCGAGAAGTCTACAATATGTGAAAAAAAAACAATTCGCAAAAAAAACAAATTCATTTCGAAAAGTTTAATTTCCTTTTCGAAAAGAATGATTTGCTTTTCGAATAGATGGTTCTGATGCCTTTTATTTTTCGAAAAGTTGTTTCTGAAGCCATTTGCTTTTCAAATGGTACTGATGCCATTCTCCTTTGTAAAAAGGACTGTTTTGAACTTTTCGAAGACTCTAAAGATGCTTTGCGAAAATCGTTTTGAGCATATTTAAACCCTTTCGAAGCAAGGGTTTCATATTCGAAAGCCTTCCCAGAGTGTCTTGTGTCGCAGAAAACCCATTTTCCTTCCATCCCTGCGGTTTTAGAGTTCGCATCCACCTTCATATTTGCCCCAATCGTGATTAAGCTTGAAGAGAGGGATCCTTTACTTCGATTCTCGAGGATTTAATCAAGTTAATTTCAAATATTTCAAGCAAAACCCTAGATTTCGGTATTTTTCTGTGCATATCCTCTGTTTGTGTTTTGCAAAGTTAATTTCTGTATCAGCATACATTGTGTGAAATTCAAACAAAGTTTTAAAATGGGGAAAGCTGAAAAATCACTGGCTGCAATGTTCCTGAAGTCGTCTGCTAAGAAAGTTAGCAAACCCTCCACAAAAGGAAAAGCCAAAACCTCAACCAAGAGGAAACTGTCGATGGATAAAGCTGATAAGATTGAAAAAGGGAAGAAGGTTAAACATGAGGAACCCATCCCAGTCGCTGACCCTAGTCCTGAACCTGAGTTTCCTCCTCTTCCTATGCATTTGGTAATGGCAAACCCTTTCATTGAACCTCAAAAGCTGATCCCAGAGCTTATTGTTGATGAAACCTTTTTCTTGAACAAACCTGAATGTAAGCTATCCTTGAACTACATCAGGGATGCTTCACTGAGCAATATCCTAACCCCTCTTCCAGAGAAAATCTATCCATGAATGGTGAGATTATGGTACCAAAACATGGTAAAAGTGACTGAGAAGGATGCTGATGTCCCTACTCTTGTAATTTTCATTGATGATTGCGATTTAACAGTCACTTATGAAGACATTGGAAATACCTTGGGAATTCCATTTCAACATGATCCGGTTGGCCCTTTGCACTTTGCAAGATGTTCTTTAGAGAAATGGTGCACATCTAACCAAGGCATAGTTGAATCAAGTACCCATCATGAGGAGAGACTTAGCACCTCAATTTATGCTGATGGATTCCATTTTAAGAGGATGTTTTTATGTCACTGGGCACAGCCAGGAAAGAAGAACACTCATTTTGGAGGCTCTCTTTCATTTTTGAAAGGGACAATTCTTCAATGCCCCTATGCTAATTTTTGAAGCCATGGCTGACATCAGTGTTAAGATGAAGAAGGAACAGAAAATAGCTGGAATACCATTTGGTAGGCTGATCACAGCCCTACTAAAAGCCAAATTTGACATTGATGAGCAAGAGCCATTTGAGATTATCTCCCCTCACGCTTTTGGGAAGAGGGCTTGGACTACAAGCCAAACCATGTTGAATAGAATGAGGGAAGAGGTTGAGCCAGCCCCTGCAGCTGCCCAAGAATTTGCTATACTGCACCGAGGTGACCAAATTTCTTTAGTCAGACCTATTTCACTTGCAAATGACATTGAACCACTATCATTCGAGGTGCCCAAATTTCACTCAAGCACCCATTGTTGAAGTGGTCATCATCTTACCCACTTCACCTAGCACAACTCCTATTCCTTCACCCATTCCAGCAGTCCCATCACTCATAACCACCATAATCCCAATTGCAGATTCTCCCTCTACACCAACCACTCCAGCCATACTTACACCACCAATTTCCCCTAACAATGTCCAAGATATGGCCACAGATTTTGTTGAACAATCTCCTAGCACTCCCCTTTTTCAAAGCTTCTCAGGTTCACCTGCTCATTCAACTCATACACCTGAAATCACTCATACCCTTGAACCTGAGATATTCACAACAGAGGCCTATTCATCGTTGATGGGAGCTATCTTGGAGAACATTGGACTTGAATCTATACCTATACCTGACCCTCCTCATTTCACCCATTTGGCTACTTCTCCCTTTACAGCCATTTCACCCATTGCCCCTCAACCATCTACTTTGATTTTACCAGCCCCTAATTTGCATACCACACCCACACATGATGCAATTAGCCAAATCTTTACCTCTCTCCAATCCATCCAAGCCCAACTACAGATCAACACAGACAACCACTCTGTGACAAATTTCATTCTCCAAACCTTGACCTCCACATCCCAAACAACCACCTTAGCCACTGTACCTTCTGTTTCTGACCAAGCAACCCAAACAGATCTGGAGGTAATAGTTTTAGATCCACACATCCCCACTGTGTCTGACCATGCTACCCAATTCGAACCTGAGGCAATACTTTTGGATTCACCTACACCCATCCCCACTGTCTCTGCTTAAGCCACACAAACTGACCCTGAACTAGTGCTTGTAGATTCCCCTTCCCCCACTGCTGGAATACATCTGGTCCCCTACCATCCATTCCCATCCCACATTTTGCCACTCTTAAAAGGGTTATGGAAGATAACCCTTACATCTTTCGCGACGTCCTTAAGGGGATTGCCGATTTCCACACTTACATCAAAACCCCTTATGAATACCAGATTCGGACACTAGAGCTGTTCATGAAATTTGAAAGAGAGAAGATGCAGGACCTGTTGGGCCAAAGTTACCATGTTGCAAGCACAGCTTGAACAAGAAAAATTGAGAGCTACTAGACTTACAAAATATATTGGCCTCACCAAAAAGATCAAATCTAAGGAATACACCGAGCTGCAAGCCACAATCCAGGAGAAGGCTAAATCGAGTTCAGACTCTAATACTGACTCAAGTTCTGACACTAACAGTGATTCCAGTTCTGATCCCATTGAACCAACTTATGATACAGATTTTGACCCCGGTTATTAGAATACATTGTACATGTTTGTTTTGTTGGGGTTGTAGTATGTAATGCCTGTTTTCTGTTAACTTTTGTTAAATTGTAATTCCTGTGCATTTCTTTTCTGCTCTGTCAATATGATTTCTATTTTTTGTTCTTTTCTTTGTTTATGCACTTCTGACCAGTGAGGACACTGCTCATCATAGGTTTGGGGGTGTGGCAGAATTGCCAATAGTTTAGTTAACATCAGTGCAGCTTATGATCAGCAGAATTTTTGGAAATGAAGTAATTTCACACCTGTTGTTTTAAAAAGTGAGGAAGTTAAAACTTTTTTAAATTGATTTCTAGTGTAATTCCAATACTTTCATGAAGTGAATGTCAGAAAATTTTCAAAAGAAAATTGATGTTTTAGTAAACCTAAAAAGAGATAAAACAGTGATGATATACCTCAGAAATTTGATAGAAAACCACACCCAGTGAGATTTGGGCCTGAAATGTATTCTTGGGAGGTATGAATTGGCAATTTTTCTGCTCTAGGGACTGTTTAAACCTGCTTACTATCACTAGAAGTTACACATATCCAAATTAAAATAATTTGACAGCAATCATGATATTAAAGACATGATGTAAGGCCTCCTTTTGGACAGTTTGAACTTTAAAAATTCCCACCTTTTAAAAAACTACCCTTGATACACACCATTTGAGCTTTATAAATCTAAGATTTCTTTGAAACCTCATCAACCTCATTTAGCCTAATCCCCACTCTAAAAATTCAGAAGCTAAAGGAAAGGAAGCAGAAGAAAGGAGAGTTGGGTTACAGTTGGTGATAGAAAAAGAAAAATAGTTGAAGACAATGATGTATCAACAGTAGAAGTGTGGCATTCCAGTCAATGTCAATTTGAAAAAAAAAAAGGAGAAGTCATTTCATTGGAAGTTTGAAAAAGAAAGAGGAAAAGATGGCCACTTTGGCTCTGAAAATTCAAAGAAGAAGATGAAATTGTGCTGAAATAAAGAAGGTGTCCATACCACCTCCTTACCTTGACTAACTTCTCAATTTTGAACTCCATTCCACCCCTTTATTCTTGATAAATTTCACCCATAAGCCACATTACAACCCAAGTTAAAGTCCTTACTGATCAAAGATGGATTGAGCTATCACATGGAGATAAGGATTTGTGTAATCTATGGTGAAAAGAGCAGCAAATTCAGAACTGAAAAACAATGCCTATGCTCCTGCTTACAGTCCTATTTGAGGGTTGTAGCTGCTCTTGAGCTGTGCGAAATAGTACAACCCCCTTACTTGCATGGTGAGTGAAAATCCTGGAGAGAGTTGGGTTTGAAATCAACTAATTGGGGTAACATCAAAACTGAATTCTCAAATAGAAGGCAAGCTTCTCATTAATTTGTCTTGTAAAAAAAACTTTTTGACACAAACAGAGTGAATGGTGAAAGGAATTACAGCAGAATTTTAGTTTTAAACTGATATTTTCTTGATATTCTTCTTACAGCCTGACTGATACAAGTGTGAATAATCTAACTAGATGAAAGTCTGCTTTAACAGAACTACATTGATATTAACTGATTTATTGGAGAAGTTTGTGGGTACCTTCACTGAAAACCCTCAGGAGACTTCACTCCTCCACTAGGGATCACCCAGGGGTTTAAAAGGCTTGTTGCATATGCTAAATGCAACTGTGCTCCCTACATAAATGGCTTTTTCATTCTGGTTCTAAATTTTGTCTTTGCTCAGGGACTAGCAAAGCTTAAGTTTGGGGGTATGTTGAGAACTGGAAAATACCATTTTCCACCCCTTAACCTGGGTCTTGATAGACCTTTGAGAGAACTAAATAAGTGTTTTTAGCGTTTGTTTTACAGCTAACAATAAAGACAGGCTTAACCCTGAAAGCAGCTTAAAAGTACCAAAAAGAGGATGACTCATGCTAATCTAGTGGAAGAAGGAGAAGGAACAACCTCACTGGTTTTCCAAATGCCTTAACTAAAGAGGACAAAGGCCTGGTTTCAACCTGGAAAGAGGTTTGGAGCTATTCGAACAGAAGAATGCATTACAGAATGCTTTTCGAAAAGAACCTGAACTTTTTAAAAAGAACCTGAACTTTGCGAAAAGAACTAAAAGCTCCAGGCTTAGTTTTCGAAGAGCACATGAACTCTTCGAAAGGATTCCTGACCTATTCGAAAAGAAGAGAACTCCTTGCGAACAGCACCAGAACTGTGCGAAAAGAGCTTCAGAAGTCACAGTACCTTGCGAAAAGTTCTCCAAACTGTGCGAAATGGTATTCTGAAGATTCCCAGCATCTGCAAGGGTAATTCAGTAATCTCTGCACTGATATTTTCTTTATTCTTTTTAGTTTTCCAAATTCATTATAATTCATCATTTGCAAATCTGTTTTCAAAACACAAATAAATCATGCACAGTTAGAATAGCAACAGTAGCAAAGGATATCATCATTTTTAGGGATGTTTTTGGGCTACTGGGCTTGGAATGATGGCCTCTTTTGGGTGGTTCTTAAGCAGTCACGTATATGTTTCATCAATACTTACCTTATCGTGATAGACTAAGAGTAGAACCATCAGACGTATCCAGCGTTGATGAGCTCAGGAAGATGATCTCTGTCCATGGTGGCGAGGCGGATGGCGTATCCCGGCAGCACTTCTCGAATGACGTATGGTCCTTCCCAGTTCGGTTTAAACTTTCCTCTTGGATCGGCATGGAGGGATGGGAAGATCTTCTTTAGCACAGTGTCTCCTACCTTTAGAACTCGACCGTAGACACATTTTTTGTAAGCGCATGCGATTCTCCCCTGGTAAATTTGAGTGTGGCATAAGGCTAGGAGTCTCTTTTCGTCCCGTAAGTTCAGCTGATGAAAGCGTGATCTTTCTCTTTTTGCTTCGGGTAAGCTTGATTCTATGAGGATTCAGAGCAAGGTTACTTCAACCTCTACCGGGAGGACGACCTCAATTCCATACACAAGGGAGAATGGTGTTGCCCCTATAGCGGTATGGATTGACGTTCGGTAGGCCCACAAAGCAAATGGCAGCATTTCGCTCTAATCTCGCTAAGTGACGACCATTTTCTCAAGGATGTGGACGACTGTCTTGTTCGCAGCTTCCATGGCTCCATTAGTTTGAGGCCGATAAGGGGACGAGGGATGGTGCATGATCTTATATTGTTACCAGAAGTCTCGGACGCTCTTATTCACAAAGTTTGTGCCGTTGTCCGTGATTATATCTTTGGGTACTCTAAATCGGCACACAATATTGTTCTTGAGAAACTTCTCGACGTGACTGGCCATGATGTTGGCATATGACGCCACTTCTACCCACTTGGTGAAGTACTCAATGGCGACGAGGATGAACCGATGTCTGTTTGATGCTTTTGGATTAATCATTCCGACAACGTCGAGGCCCCAGGTAGCAAATGGCCAAGGAGTGGTCATGCAGTGAAGATCAATGGCAGGAGCGTGTATCAGGCTGGAGTGTTCTTGACACTTGTAGCATATTTGAACATGTTTGTAGCAATCTGATTCCATGGTGGTCCAAAAGTATCCCTGCCGTAGGATTTTCTTAGCGAGCATGTGACCGCTGACGTGGGCTCCGCATACTCCCTCATGGATTTCTTTCATAATATTGACCGCTTCACTTTCAGTGAGGCACCTGAGTAAGATGTTATTGTATGATCGCTTGTAGAGGCATTTCCCGCAAATGACATAACCTGCCGCTAAACGTTGAATGGTTCTTCGGTCTAACTTGGATGTACCCTCTGGGAAAGTTAGGGTCTCAAGGAAATTCTTGATATCTGAGAACCAAGGTGGCTCATCATCAGGCTTTGTAGGTTCCTCAATCTGGAGGCAGAAGGCTGGCTCATTCCTCTGCTCGATCACGATCGGCTTCATCTTAACACCATAGGGGATTTCAATCATCGACGCCAAAGTTGCTAATGCATCAGAAAAGCGATTCCTTATCCGGGGGACATATGAGAAAGTCACATCTTGGAAGCAAGCTATCAGATCCTCGAGGTGTTCATGATAGGGGATCAGTTTCTCATCTTTCGTCTTCCAGTCACCATTTGTCTGGCATATGATTAACTATGAATCGCCAAATACTCGAAGGTGAGTTACATTTAGATCGAGAGCTACCTACAGACCAACGGTGCAAGCTTCATATTCAGCCATGTTGTTAGTGCAAAGGAAGTTGAGCTTGATAGAGACCGGTACATGGGATCCTTTTGGTGAGATTAGGATGGCACCAACTCCTTGGTCCTCAATATTTGCTGCCCCATCAAAGTGCATTACCCATGATTCTTCTGCTTCTTCTGTATCGTCTTCCGTCATGAACAAGATATCTTCATCGGGGAACTCAGTTCTCAAAGGCTCATAATCAGGTAAAGGATTGTCGGCAAGATGATCAGCCAGTGCCTGCCTCTTGATCGACTTCTGAGTGACATACGTGATGTCGAATTCAGATAATAAGAGTTCCCAGCGTGCGGTTCGTCCAGTGAGAGCTAGCTTCTCGAATAGGTACTTCAACAGATCCATCCGCGCTAGAAGTAGAACGGCTTAGGATAAGAGGTAATGCCAAAGTCTTTGAGTAGCCCACACGAGCGCTAGGCACGTCTTCTCCAGATGAGAGTAGCGCGTCTCATAATCAGTGAACTTCTTGCTCAGTTAGTAGATGGCCTGCTCTCTTCTTCCTGTGTCATCGTGTTGCCCTAACACAAAACCCATGGAAAACTCTGTCGTGGATAGGTACATTATCAGGGGTCTACCAGGTACAGGTGGTACCAATACTGGAGGATTTAGGAGGTAACCCTTGATCTTGTCAAATGTAGCTTGGCAGTCATCATTCCACTCAACTGGTGAGTCCTTTCTTAGTAGTTTGAAGATTGGTGCGCATATCGGAGTTAACTGTGCAATGAACCGACTAATATACTAGATTCTGCCTAAAAAGCCTCTAACCTCTTTCTCTGTAGACGGTGGGGGCATTTCAGTGATGGCCTTGATCTTGGTCGGATCGACCTCGATGCCTCTCCTACTGACGATAAAACCTAATAGTTTTCCTGACATAGCGCCGAATGCGCACTTCTGGGGATTCAACCGCAACCTGTACTTTCTCAACCTCTCGAACAGCTTCTGAAGGTCTACCAAGTGGTCTTCCCTTTTCGGCGATTTGGAAATCATATCATCGACATACACTTCGATCTCTCGGTGCATCATGTCGTGGAATAGGGTCGTCATTGCTCTCTGGTAGGTCGCCCCAGCGTTCTTGAGCCCGAATGGCATCACCTTGTAGCAGAAGGTTCCCCAGGGAGTGATGAATGTGGTCTTCTCTCAGTCGGCCTCTGTCATCTTAATCTGATTGTAGCCTGAGAACCCGTCCATGAACGAGAGCATTCCGTGCTTAGCAGTGTTATCGACCAAGATATCGATGTAGGGTAATGAGAAGTCATCTTTAGGGCCTGCCTTGTTGAGATTTTGGAAATCAATGCACATTTGAACTTTTTCATCCTTCTTTGGCATGGGGACGATATTGGCCAGCCATTACGGGTACTTGGATACCATGAGAAAACTCGCGTCATATTGCTTAATGACCTCGTCCTTTACTTTCAACATCCATTCAGGTCGGAGACGTCTCAGCTTCTGCTTGACTGGCTTTATATCAGGGTAGAAGGGCAACTCATGCTCAACCAAATCAGTATCCAGACCAGGCATGTCCTCATACAACAGGTAAAAACGTCTTGGTATGACCGAAGGAAGTCGATCATGCTTTTTCTTTCCTCAGGAGACAGTGACGTTCCGATTTTGGTTATCCTGGGAACCTCCTCAGTTCCTAGATTGACGTCTTCGGTCTCTTCGACAATGGGGGTAGGGCCATACTCAAATTCGGCAAATCAGTCAAGGAGCTCATTGGGGAGCTCCTCGAAGGGGACATCCTCATCTAGACTCGTGATCCCTACCTCTTCTTGTATTTCTACAGGGAAGGGGTCGATTTCACGTGGGACGGGCATTTTGATTAAGGCACCCTTTTGTGGGACATTTTCTGGAATTTTAAATGACAATATTTTTGGACTTTGGATTTTTTCAATGTTTTTGAGATTTTGTGTTTTTTGTATGTTTTTGAGATTTTGTATTTTTTTCATGTTTTTGAGATTTTTGTTTTCTTCGGAGACGGACCCTTGGCAATGCGAGTTTATGTATATACAAGGTATTGCCTGCCAAGGGCTTATCTCACTTTTTATAGGTTGTTTTTTTTTTGGGAAATGTGTGCCGAAGGTTAGGCCACTCCCCGCTTCTAGGGTTTGGGGCAAAGATGCCCAGTTGCGTACCTAAGGGGCCGCTTCTTTACCTATTGGGATGGAGGGTGCTGACTGATATTGCTCATTGGAGTCAACCTCCATCATATTGATCCCCATTTCGTTTGAGATCATGTCCTCAAATGATAACTCAGTTTTGTGGTGATTCACCACAGAGGGGGCTTGTTCAGATACCGACCGTCGTTCTTCAAAAATGGACAATGCGGCCAAATCTGTCTCCAAGCTGGGAAGGGAGACTGGGGATTGGTGGGATGGACTAGGGCTTTGGGTTTGTGTGGGGTCAAATGGGTTGCCCCATTTCGATCAATCTTTATGACCCCTGCGCTGATAAAGGAATCTTTGATGTGTGGCCTAGGGCGAGGTTTCTCTTCTATGTTGATTCCTCGAGCTCTTACTACCGCGGTGACCCTGGCCTTTTCTTTGGCCTCTCGGACCTCTTGCTCTGTGGGCTTATATCCTAGCCCGAATCTTACTTTTTATCCCTTAGTCATAACTGGCTCTCTTCTGCCTTGTAATTTGGGTCCCATACCCCTTCCTTTCTAATAGCCCCACTTTTGGAGCATCACCACTGCTGCTACCATACCGCCTCCCGTTTTAGACATGATGCCCTCCATGGGTTCTGGGAGTATTGCCGACAAATCGTACTCGAAACTGTGGAGGTCGACGTCCTCTGCGGTGTGTGGTATATCTAGCATATTGGGATTTTTAATGCTATTGGTAGCCTTTTCTTTTTCACTGTGCCCCTCTCCAATGATCGTGATGATCTTGTGCCCAGATGCAAATTTGAGTTTCTAATGCAATGTGGAAGGTATGGCTCCGACTTCATGTAGCCACAGGTGCCCCAACAACAGATTAAATGAGAATTTGATATCCATGACTTGAAACAAGATGGAAAAGGTCATTGGCCCTATCAATAGCTCAAGATCAACTTCTCCCATTATTTCTCTCCTGGTATTGTCAAACCCTCTAGCGCTGGTTCTGGTGGGCCTTAGCATGCACGGATCAACCCCGATCTTGGTGGCGGTTCTTAACGGGCATATATTCAATGCAGACCCATTATCGATTAGTACCAAGGGGATAATCATATTTTCAAACTCAATGGTTATTTTTAAAGATTTTGAGTGGCTACCTCCTTCCTCAGGTAAATCTGCATCAGAAAATGAAATGGCATTTGGAGCCATCACTTGACCAATTATCAGCCCGACTTCATCTGGGCTAACTTGGAGTGATACATGTGCATTTTTTAATGCCCCCACTAATGCTTGGAAATGGAGTGGGGACGTCATCAACAGATCCCATACAGTGATATGGACAGGCATTCTTTTGAGCTGAGTCTCCAGTATATGTTCTCGACTCATCTTCTCGAAGGGGTTCACCGGGCTGTCTTTCTTTCCTTCGAGTTGGGCATGTGCTGCTGCTGGTGCTTCTGGCTGCTTTGATATCCTCCCTGACCTGGTAACAAAATCTACCGCCCCTTCTCTACTGTTGCTACCGGCATTGACATCTATCTGTTCGTAGCTTAGCGGGACTTGATGAGGATCATATGTTGGTCCGAGAGATGGAGTGGTGTGGCAGCCGGTGCTTGAGATACTTGTATTGTCGGCTCAGAGGGCATGGGAAACACCTGATTTATTTTGGCGGTGGAGGGTTGGGAGGACAGATTGGGCCAAATAGGGATGGTAGAGCTTGAGGGTGGTGGTATTGGAGGGAAGGAGGTAAAAGTAGGCATTTGATAGCTAGTGGGTGCTGGCGGCAGATGGGGGGTCTGATGGGCCGTTAGGTAATTGATTGGGGTGGTGGAACTTGCCGGTGGTTGAGCTGGGGGTGATGGAGTGGGCGCAGGCCATTTATAACTGATGGGCGTGGGTGTTGGATTGGGGGCCTTATGGCTTAAAGGGTAATCGATGGGGGCTGTGGTGTATGGTGGTAGTTGAAACAGGGTGGGCGCAGGCCATTGGTAACTGGTGGGTGCTGGTGTAGGATTGGGGGCCTATTGGCTCATCGGGTAACTGATGGGGGTTGTGGTGTATGGTTGGTATGCATTGATATTCACATAATTGACGGGTGTGGGCAATGGAAAGTATGCCCTGAGATCCAAGGGTTCAATTTGTGGAGTCGAGTTGGAGAAATAATCTGACAAATTTAGGGGTTCAAATACCCCTATATTCCTCTCTTCAACTTTTCTTAACAACGGTGCTACATAACTCTCCCGATCACTGATGTAATCGGATGGGTAGAATTCTAACTCCTCATCTTCTATCATTCTGATGGTGGGTCTGGGACCTGCTCCTCCGGTAGGATGTGGGGGTAGTGGTAATTGATGAATATTAGCATGCTGAGAAGGTGTAGGGGGAATGATTTTCCCGGCATCGATCAAATCCTGAATGGCATGCTTCAATGGGAAGCAGCGATCAGTAGGGTGACCCGGACCCTGATGAAAATTACAGTGGGTATTTGGGTCATAGTTCTTTGGGATTGGGTGAGGAGGAGGTTCCCGTTGGCGGATAGCCACTAATCCCTTTTCTACTAACATGGGTAAAAGTACACTCAAAGATTGCCCAGAGGTGTAAAGACTCGGTCGTAGCGGGCTCTCCTCTGTTCCGGGTCATTTGCATTCCTTGCCCATACCCTGTTCTTTGCATCTGCTCAGGCCTAACTGGTGCTAGTGGGGCCGCCTAAAATTGAAACGGAGCAGTATTATTATTGGGCCTGGTGTTGGCTATGTTCTGGACATCCTCCCCTGTTCTCTTCTCGTTCCTTTGCTTAGAAAATCTTCTGACCCTGCTAGGGCCCCCTGAGGTATTCTTACTCAACCGCCCTTCCCTGATGGCACCTCGCAGTGGTTGGCATTCCTCACCAAGTCAGCAAAACTAGACTGTTGTTGGTACACAAGGAAATCAGAAATCACTGGCAGAGTGTTCTTTGAAATCATCTCTATCTGCTCATCATCCGGTATTCTATTTCTGACTTGAGCTGCCAGTGCTCTCCATCGCCCTAAGTAGTCACTGAAGGTCTCGTTTGGATTCTGCTTTAAACGGGCCAAATCAGATTTGCACTATTCAATATCAGTATTATAGACATACTGTTCCTGGAATAAATGCGCTAAATCTTTCCATGTCTTCATCATGGATGGTTCAAGAGATGTGAGCTACCTCAGGGCCGGTCCGGTCAAACTTTTCTGAAAGACTTTTATTAGCAGTCTTTCATTCCCCTCGTATTGGCACATGCCCCCATAATAGGACTTGAGGTGTGTGATCGGGTTGCCTGTGCCATTGCACTTGTCGAATACTGGCATTTTATATTTGGGGGGCAAGGGGACCTCAGCGAATAGGCATAGGTCTGTAAAGTCTGTGGCGTGGATTTCAGTACCACCCATTTTCATCAGCTGTTTTTGTATTTTGTTTAACTGTTCTTTTAGCTGCTCTGACTCTTTCGATATAGGGGCCGCTTTCTGTCACCGACTTCACTCGGGCTACTAGGGGTGGGCAATCGGTGGAGGGTTGAGGTTTAATGCCCCAAAGATAGGCCCCGTTGTTTCTAATCTCGTCCTCCTCATACTGCTGGTCAGCATAATGTGCAGTGAAGACGGGATTCTTGACTTGTTGCTGCATGGGTTGGATAGGAATGACATGAGTAGGGGTTGGGTGAGCCCATTGGGGGTGTGGAAAGGTTTATTGGGTGATGGGAATTTGGTTTTGAGGCGGGACTTGGTAAGGCCATTGGGTATGGGGGAAGGTTTGGAGATGGCCTTGGGGTGTAGGTCCATGGGGGAATTGGGTTTGGGGGATGACATGGGTTTGACCCAGCTGTGAAGGTTGGGTTAAGTGTTGGGGGTATTGTGGAAGGTATGAGTGTGGGGTTTGGGTTTGGGCCATGAACCCTTGATCATTTTGGGTCATGGGCCACTGATATGTCTGGGCCATGGACCCTTGGTAGCCTTGGGCCAAGGGCCCTGGATAGGTTTGGGCCAATGGGCCTGGGTAGGTTTGGGCCATGGGTCCTTAGTGAGTCTAGCCCAATGGGCCTTGATGGGTTTGGGCCATGGGCCCTTGATGGATTTGGCCCAATATGCCTTGATGGGTCTGGCCCATGGGCCCTTTTTGGGTCTGGCCCAATGGGCCTTGTTGGGTCTTGGCCATGGTCCCTTGATGGGTCTGACCCGATGGGCCTTATTGGGTCTAGGCCATGGGCCATTGATGGGCCTTATTGGGTCTGGGCCATGGGCCCTTGATGGGTCTGGATTTGATGGGTTTGGCTCAATGGGCCCTGGGGGACATGGGTAATGGGGTTTAGGGCCAATGGACCTTGGAGATGATGGGTAGTGGGTATTGGGCCATGGGGCCCTGGAGATCATGGATGGTGGGGTATTGGGTCATGGGGCCTTGGGGTATGTGGGTGATGGGGGTTTGGGTGGTGTGGATTATGGGGGGTTGATGGGGGTCATGGGGGAGTGAGGCATGGAGATTTGCTAGGGTATGGGATGGGTTCATGGGGTGTGGAGGAGAGGGGGTGTTTTGAGAAGCCTTCCATAAGGAGTAGGCTTGGAACATCTCCTCCATCATGGCCATGGAAGGAGGATGGGATGTGGATGGTGGATTTAAGGGTTGATGGGGTATAGATGGGATGGAGGTGGTGGAAAAATTGGGCATGGCCACGGTAGGTGGGGGTGTATGAGGTGGATGAGGGGATATATTTTGGGATGATGGGGGGCATGATGAGGGAGGATGAGGAAAATTGGGCATGGCCCTGGTAAAAATGGGCATGACCCGGGTTGATGGGGGGATTTGTGGGGGATCAGATAGGGCGGAGGTGGTGTATGTGAACGTGGGTGGATCGGGTCTATATGGTGAAGATGGGAAATGGGGCATGGATGTGGGTTGAGAAAACGGGTTAGGGTTTTGTATGGGCATGGCTTGGGCAAAAGATGGGGAATGGGGGGTTGGACTTTGGATATTTTGGAGGGTATCGGTTGGGAAAATGGGTGCGCCAAATGGGCCGGTAATGGTAAAGGGGGGTTGGGTGAGAGGGATGGTGGAAAAGACTTCTCCCGAATGGGAGTGGGTTGGAGAATGTGGTGGGGATGAGTCGGGATCGGCGTAAGCCGGGACCACTACCCACGACATTCTACGGGAGCGGGTCGGGTAAAGGTGCCTTGGATAAGGCCAAAAAATCCTCCTTTCCCTACGGGATGACGGAGGGCAAGATGATGCCATTGTGCCGGCTCCACAAACTAAATATTTTTTGTGTTTTGATTATATATATATATATATATTTGAATTTTATGAAAACTTTTTGGAAAAACAAAGATTCTGAGGCCTTGGAATTCCCTTTTTGGGTGGCTCTCGTACATTAGTTCAAGACCCGCGGCGACGGTTTCGATGCACTTTGGAAGAATCGAACGAGAACCTTCGATCTATTGAAGATACGGAAATTGAGGCAGACGACCCGATCCCCCGAAACGAGCTACAAAGAAGTTGCCTTCTCTTGACTGGTGGGGGCGTATTGGGTGTCGGAGATGGCGGGGCCTAAACAAGACACTATGCATACTGATCGGGGAACTCGGGAGGTGGAAAGGGCGAAGGATTCGGGTTGGGTGCTGCCAAACAGACCTGGCGCAACTAATACTTGCGCCCAGGTTGCAGGGGAGGACTTTTACACTGGTGCAACTATTAGTTGTGCCAGTTATAAAATCCAATGTTTTTACACTGGCGCCACTAATACATGCGCCAGGCAAAAACTGCCTCTCCAGAACAGAGAACAGCAGCCACTGATGCCCGAAATAAGTCTCTTTTTGGTTTTTTTGTGGAAGCTAACCTTCTGGGAACTGAGCTGTTTTATGGTGATCAATTCTCTCCTTACCGCACCTAAAGCATTGAGTTCAGTATAACTCGCTAGCACGCTCCCCAAGGGTTTTAAACTTTGGAATGGGAACCCACCCAATATACCTCCGGCGCAAGCACTTTCTCAGATACTAGGTGGGCTGGGACTTTTCTGGATCATCACCATTAGGGGCTGCCACCATACTAAGACTCGGGTGTTCGTATGTGTGCCTAAACCAATCCCTTTGAAAAATCTATCCCGCAAAACAAATTAATTAAGCTCCCTAACTTGGTTCAATTTTAATTTTTTTCAAAGCTTTTCTCTTTTTTTGAAGTTTTCTTTAGTTCAAAGACCGGGGGTGATTATCCCATGCCGCCACTACGGGCCGATGTCCACTGTTAGGATATGAATAATAAAAAAAGGCGGGGCCAGTCAAGCGACTAGGCGGGAAATATAAAGTGCTTAAATTTAAAAGGTGTCAGTCAAGTAACTAGGTAAAATTTGCTGAAATTTAAAGCGGAAACGTAGGGGTGAGTAAAAAAATGTGTCAGTCAAGTGACTGGGCAAAAATTGCTAAAATTTAAAGCGGAATCGTAGGGGTGAGTAAAAAAGGTGCCAGTCAAGTGACTAGGCAAAGATTGCTGAAATTTAAAGCGGAATCGTAGGGGTGAGTAAAAAAAGGCGCCAGTCAAGTGACTAGGCAAAGATTGCTGAAATTTAAAGCGAAATCGTAGGGGTGAGTAAAATGACGTAATTGGTGGGGTGAGTGACAAAAAAAATAAAAAATAGCAATAAATTAGAAAATATCAAAAATAACAAGGCCAAGTTCAAGGGGAAGCTCTACAAGCTACTCCCCAGTAGAGTCGCCATCTGTGCAACCGTGGGAATCACGACGATGCGCTCTCTAATGATGAAAAATATAGAGTCGCCACCCAAAGCTTTCGGTGTACCGGGATACCTAGTTCATTTTTATGAGCACCTAAGTGCTAAAAATATGACTCTGAATCCGGTCTACACCAAAGGCTCTTGGGTAGGGGCTTCAGTTTTCGATCGGGAAGGTGTTAGGCACCCGATCAACCCGCTTAAAGCGGTCTCTACTTATGGCCAAAAATAAAATAATGTAAAAGCAAAGAAAATAGCTTCATCTTGCCCAAAAGGGCTTAGAATCCTATTTGTGCCCCTCCGTTCCTACCGAAAAATTGGCGGCGTAACGACACAAATGGGAGGATGGAGGGAGCTAGAAAGAGATAGGAGAAGAAAGGGGAGAGCCGGAGCTCTCGGGCCCTTGTAGCACCATAGAGGAGCCTTGCGTGGCTTGCTTTGATGAGCTCTTGAAGGCCTTATATGGTGGAAAATGGGGTTCTAACTCCTAAGACTTAAAGCTAAGAGGTAGGGAAGGGAGGCTAGGGGATCACACACACCTAGGCTATGGGTTTTGGATGTAAAAACAAGCTTGGGAAGAGGTTTTGGAATTCTGGAATTTGGATGAAAATAGTGCACAAAAGGGAGGAAGAACTTCTCACTTTGAGCTCTTTCTCTCTTAAGCAAATTTCTCAACCCCTCAACCAAGGGGGGGGGCTCTATTTATAGGAATGGAGTGGATTAGGAGGCTACTTAGATGCTAATTGGGGTTAGCAATTAGGTAATCTCAAATCTAAGGTTTCCTAGGATTTTGAGAGCTTAGAAAGGTGTGAAGGTGGTTCTAATGGTGGATGATGGGGTGAGGCTTTAAGCCACTTGGAGGGTTGCAAATAGGTAAGGAATGGGTGCAACAGAACTATTAAAACACACCCCAAAGGTTGAGGTAGTCAACAAGTCAAACCCCAAACATGAATTTCGGGGCAAAAACCCACTGTTACTGTTCATATGCCTGGCACAACTAATAGTTGCGCCAGGCAAATGCACAGTAAAATAGTGAGGAACAGTGCTGGAAGTTAGCTCGCGGGGTGGGGGCCACCTTTTAAACTTGGCGCAACTATTAGTTGTGCCAGGCTTAAAATTAGGGAGGATTGGCCTGGCGCAACTAATAGTTGCATGTAGGCATTTATATCTGGCGAACTATTAGTTGCGAGCCAGCTACTGGGAGAATAGCTGCCGACTATTAGTCGCGCCAAATCCCTAGGAGGGCAACCTTGAAACTACCTTCCTGCCCTCAGGGTTCGGACTGCCATATCTTCTGATATATACCTCCGATTGGGGCAATTCTTGGTCCGTTGGAAAGCTGACGACCTCTACTCTTTAGTGGTATAAGAGTTGGTCATTGTAGAGGGTCGTAGCTAGTTCTGGTGCACCCCTCCTTCTTATTACCTGGGAAGGTTAAAAAAGGGTTCTAAGGGTCAGGGTTGGTTTTTGGGGGATCTAGGGTGATTCCTAATCAAAAGCTCGAAAATGCGCCTCTCTCGAAATGTGTTTCGATCAGGCCTTGGGCCAAATTTTGGTGTCTACATCTATTATCTTAAATCAGAATTTGGGAAAGTTTATTTACTTATTGTGCGACCGTGGATCCAATCGAACCCGTTGCGGCGATGCGCTTGCCTTTAATGAAAATGTAGAGTAGTCACCCGGAGCTTTTGGTGACCCGGAAAACCTTCAAATCGATATTTTGACCACCGAAGTGCTAAATATGACTCTGATTTACCGGTCTTTGCCAAAGGCTCTAGGTTAGGGGCTTCGGTTATCGATCGGGAAGGGTTTAGGCACCCGATCAACCCGCACATAGCGGTCTCTATCTATGGCCAAAATAAAAATAAAAAGGGCGGAGCTTCCCCTTGCCCGAAGGCAATACGATCCTATCAAGCTTTGAGCCAAACCGAAATTTCGGCGGCGTAACGGCTTGAATCCTTGGACGGAGGAGACACCAAGAAGGTAGAGGAAGAGAGGGGTGAGCCGGAGCTCACGGGCCCTTGTTGCACCGTGGAAGATCTTAGCTTTGGCATGCTTCCGATGGCTTAAATGGTGTGAAAATGGGTTCTAATGCTAGGATTCGGTAAAATAGGAAGTGTAGGGTGAGGTTAAAGGCTAGACTTTAGCAAAAGGGAGTGATCTAATGGTGGAAATGGGTTGAAGGGGATGAACTAAGCATTCTGGAATTCTGGGAAAATGTGTGCATTTTCTCTCACTAGGGTTCTCTCTTAAGCTCCAAATCCTTAACCTCAAATTTTTTCCAACCCTTAAGGAAGAGGGAGGCCTCTCTATTTATAGAGAAGGGATGGGTTAGGGGCTTACTTAAGAGCTAATTGGTTTAGCAATTAGGTAATCCCCCATCTAAGGTTTTTTGTGTTTTCAAGGTCCTAGGGTTTTGGGAAACTGGTTTCAATGGCGGATGATGGGGTGAGACCATGGGTGACTTAAGGGTTGCCAATAAGCTCAAAGGGGGTGCAACCAATCTCAAGACACCCACCTCAACCAAGGGGATGGTCAAAGGGTCAAACTAGATGGAGGAAATTCGAGCTATTGATGACAGTTACTGTAGCTAAGCTGGGCGTATATATTATATACGCCCAGTTTAGGAACAGTAAACTTCACCAAAAATAGGGGAGCCTTGAGAAGATGAAGCCCGTGCCGGGTCCCACCTATGATGGGCGTATATATTATATACGCCCGGCCAAATTTCCCCCAAAATAGGCAGGCGTATATAATATATACGCCTGACTAATCGGGGGCTAAATTGGCTGGGCGTATGTAATATCCACGCCTGCCTAAAATCTATGATTTTATGTGAAACTTAAAATGGCCATAACTTTTGAACCGTAGCTCCAAATTGGGTGATCTTTGGCTCGTTGGAAAGCTGAAGAAGTCCTATTTCCAATGGTATATGGCTCATCTATGGTACTAATCTGTGTGAAATTTTGTAACTCTCCTCCCATCAACTGCCAGAAGGGTTTAAGTTAGGTCTGGGAAGGGATTCTAGGGTGTAGGGGTGACTTCTAAGGATTGGAGGAATGGCTCTAAAGGTTTTAGGGTGATTCCTATTGGTCTAGATAGGTTCTTAAGGGTTCAGGGGGGTGCCATCGGAAGCACAGGGGTACATCTCTCCCGAAGTATAGATTGATCGGGCCTTGGGCCGAATTTGGGTGTCTACAGATGCCCCTCTTTGGTATTCGATCACTAATGATCGGATGCCAAAGACAAGAGACATCCGAAGAGGTCCAAGGCACATTTGATGGGTCCGCCTGGTTCAACTCAATTATCAAACATTCATGGTGATGGTGAGTGTACGTAAGCCCTCTCATTTCGGGATATCGTTCGTACCTCAAAGCTAATAGTCCCCAAGCGCATTGCGACATTACTGGGCATAACTGCGATGATCACAGAAAGTGTAAACCCGCTAGCCGGGATATCATCCACTTCCTGAGGGAAATTATAGATTTGTGATGTTTGAGTATTAATCTGAACCAGACAGCTCCATGAAACGGGATGATCGATCTATGCTTCGGAATTGATGCGAAGCATACAAAGCGAAGGCCTTCAAACTGTCTCCAATCCTATGGAATATCGACAGCTCCATTGGATTGGGCACGGGTGCCCTTACCTAGGTAAGGCTCAAAGTTTCTGGGTGAACCCATCAACCTTGAGGTTGCTTTAGCATGATTGACCCGAGTGGAGCGAATATTGATGTCGCAACACCTCTTGGGAATGCATGCCCATTTTTCGAGTAATTTTTTGTGTAATTTTCTGAATTTTCTTTTGTTTCGAGGCCTCTAAGCAGAGCTCGATGACCTCTGACAACTTTATTTTTGCACAACTCTTTAAGTGGATCAAATGCCAGTTGATACGCTTTTAAGAGTGCGTGCACCATGCCGGGGATAGGGGCACCTTGGGGATGTGCATGTTCCAGTGGTGAGGTGCTCCTGGTTCACATGGACCGGAGTGCCTTAACTTGAGACAAAGCTGAAAAGATCGGTCTAGGACCAATCACCCCTCGAAAGAGATGGCCAATTCTAGCCTCCATCCCTAATGAAATCACATCTTACTGACTATGCACAGACAGACACCCATCAGGGGCGATAAGCAGTAAATAGGCGTGAATAGAAGCCTCGACCCTAAGGTACAATTTACGAGGACAACGACCATCCTGCGGATACCCAGATGCAAGTGTGTACATTCAACAGGGACACCGTGCCTATACAGGTTTTAAGCCTGTGTAAAAGGAAATAAAAAGAGAAAAGAGCCCTTTGGTCTATATGTTTGCACATAGTTTGGTTGGTTGTAATTTCATTTTTGACGGGTCAGTTTCAACTGACAATAGACTTTTCGAATGGTCTGAAATCGGGGGCACTCTTGGTCAACATAGATCCGAAGGGCGATGACCAGAGTGAATGGTGGAAGGTGGGGTCAACCCACTCAGGATTTTTTACGAAGCAGCAACAAGTTGTTATTTCTTCTCCCCTTCTTTTTTTTCTTTTTTTCTTTTTTCTTTTTTTCTTTTTTTTGTTTTGATTGAGACTCCGGGCATGCTCAAACTGCCTTTATTTTTGCACGTATCCTTAGGCGAATCAACTTGTCATGTTGATATACCTTAGGGACGTGTGCATTCCGGTGATGGGTTCTTGGTTTGCCTGCCGGATCGGGCCTTGACTCTTGCTGGGGGACTCTGTAGGGAACAGTGACCGGAGATGGGCAAAATTACTTGCCTAAAATGGGGTTCGAGAACTTTCGGGTGAACCCGATTATTCCGAATTGATTTAACACGGCTCTCGGAATGGGGCAAACAAGCATTGCGACGCTCTTTTGAGAACCAGCGTTGTATATATTATATATTTTTTTCTTTTCATTATTATTATTTTTTTATTCTCTTTTTTTGATTTTATGGGCGCATTAGGTGGGCGCCTACAAATCTAGATCCGTTTATTGTACCATGGTCCCTTTGGGCCAATCGAAGGAAACTCGAAGGGTCACTTGGGGACGCGTGCACCATGGCCAATGACACGTGGGCCTCGAAGGGGGGTCCGGATCGAGGTCCATAGCATACAAGGGGGCCGTTGGGCCTTAAAATCGAAAGAGGGAGGTCGGGTAGTTTAAAAACTACCATTTTTGGTCGAGCGTATATAATATATACGCCTGACCAAAATCTGGCGAAAAATGGTCAGGCGTATATATTATATACGCCCATCTAAAATCTGGCAGTTACGAAACTACCCGAGCCCGAGCACAAAAGGGGCCCCCCTTTTCAAATTCCCTCTTCCTCCCTCCCTTCTTCTTGAGTCCGGGACAACCTCTTAGGGTTTTTTCATTTGATTTGGCTTGAGTTCTATTACCGGCGGTCGCGGGTGTGGATCGAAAGGCGCTTATCCTCCGCCGCTATTCGTTTTTCTCCCCCATTGAAGGTAACCATTACCTTCCCTTACTTTCCCTTTGCATTTTGATAATATTACTATTTGATGCTTTTCTTTTTCTCTCTCTTGTTTTTTTTCTTTTGTGGTGAAATGTTTTTTTTTCATTTTCATTTAAACATATGTGATGCCTATGTTCCTTTCTCTTGGTTTTGTTTTTGTTGTCTTCCTTAGGCCTATTTTTTTTCATCTATCACTTATTCATCTCATCCTATTTTCTCTTTCTTTTTTGTTTCCGATGGATTAGTGCATCTTATTTTTTTGGATTAGTACACTCGCACATGATTTTTTTTTTTTTTTTTGTACACACACACATCTCTTTCTTGGATTGGTACCTACACACACATGGTTTGTTTTTTTTTTGTTTTTAGTACACACACGCATCTCTTTTTTTTTTTTTTGGATTGGTATATACACATGGGTTTTTTTTTTGTTTTTAGTACACACACGCATCTTTTTTTTTTTTGGATTGGTATATATACATGGGTTTTTTTTTTTTTTTTAGTACACACACACACCTCTTTTTTTTTTTTGGATTGGTATATACACATGGATTTTTTTGTTTTTTAGTACACACACACCTCTGTTTTTTTTTTTTTGGATTGGTATATACACATGGTTTTTTTTTGTTTTTTAGTACACACACACCTCTCTTTTTTTTTTTGGATTGGTATATACACATGGGTTTTTTTTTATTTTTTAGTACACACACACACCTCTCTTTTTTTTTTTTTGGATTGGTATATACACATAGTTTTTTTTTGTTTTTTAGTACACACACACACCTCTCTTTTATTTTTTGGATTGGAATATACAGATGGTTTTTTTTTTTTTTTAGTACACACACACACACACACCTTTTTTGTGGTTCGGATTGGTATATACACATGGTTGTTTTTTTTTGTTATTTCTTTTGGGATTAGTGTATATATACATTTTTTCTTTCTTCCCTTTTTTGTTGGCAACCTTCTCATATGCCGATGCGTCTCATATTTTCAGGATGTCTGGTGACGAAGGGCATGATTGGCAAGAAGGGCCGGAGATGGCCTATGGCCCCCGTTGGGAACAGTTCATTGTGTCTCAGCGCTCCTCCCAGCCTTGGTATGAGATGCAAGGCGAGGCCGCCCACACCGGCCTCCTCTACTGCCAGCACACCCATATGTCCAACTTTGGGATTGTTGGTCAGGTAAACAGATGGGCCCCCTCCTCCTTTCCGCTTTTGTTTTCCTTTGATGCCCTCATTATACCTCCCTGCCCCTAACTGATTGATGCCTTCTGCTTGCAGCCCCTGCCGCACATTATGTTCCGAGGCAGTTGGTTTGACCTCCAGCGTCTTGTGCTTTACCTTCCCCCAGTGGTGAAGGACCTACTCACTGCTGTCGGTTTTGGGGACTTCATTTCGTGCCCCGCTATAAGGGCTGACACGGCCTATTTAAAGGCACTGATAGAGCGTTTCCACCTCGAGACGATGACATTCCACATGGCCATGGCAAAGATGGCCTTCACACCGGCGGACTGGTCTATGATCACCGGGGTCCGTATCGGAGGGGTGCCCGTGGTACCTACCCGCACACCGGGTAGGGAGGAGGTGATTCAACTGCTAGGGGCCTACCCATCCTCAGGGAATGTTCGGGGCTCGGAGGTCAAGCTATCCTGGTTGGTTGATCAGTTTGGGCCTAATGAGTTGGTGGACCAGGGGCAGCAGCCTGACATGGACATTTACATCGAGCCTGCGCGCACACTTATGCTGGCCCGCATCTCCTTACTGTTCCTCCTGGGCAAGACTCTCCTCTCCAACACTAGTGGAGGGCGAGTCTCCTTGTCCCTGCTCAACCTAATGGTGAACTGGGAGACCGTGCATCGATTCGATTGGGGTGGCGCTGGCTATGCCGTACTCATGTCCAACCTAAAGCAGGCCGTTCTTGGGGAGTCTAACTCCATTGTGGGTTTCTGGCCTGCCATTGAGGTATTTTATCTTTTGGATTTAGTTTATTCAATTTTCTTTTATAGCATACCTGTCCTCATCTGCCTGCTTTCTCAGGTCTGGGGGTACCTTCACTTTCAACCTAGTCGCCCTCTGCTTCAGTCCGACATTGCTACATTCCCCCTCATGAGTAACTGGCACGTGGGTTGCCGTCAGGACGTAGGTATGAAGCATTTGGAGTTAGGACTGCGCTCTCAGTTCGGACTATTGATCCCAGAGCTGGTAAAACAATTCCCTTTTTATAAATTTGACAGCTCAGCTCCTGTGTGCTAGAGGTTCTGACCAAATGTGTGCATCCCCTTCCGATTTTCTCTTCTTTCGCAGGTCATCCTCGACCCTTACATAGGATCTCCCTTCTGGAATTTGGCCTCGGTGGGTCCTCTTTTCTTTGCCGTCATTATCATCTTTCTCTACGGGTCCTGGACTAGGGCCTACTACTTAGGGGAGAGAGCGGTTCATCAGTATCGCCTTCTCTTTGTCGTGCCCCAAGCTCCTCCTGTCGATGTGTTGGCCCCAGAGGGCTCCATCGATGAGCTCACTGCTCACTTTCTTCATCATGGGGTTCCTATCGATTACCTTCTCCTGCCCGGGGGGTATCAGTCGTGGTACGACTCCCTGCCCTATCATTTCTTGCTGCCCTGCTTCATGCCTGGTGCTAACTTTCTAGCTTTTGGCGGGCCGCGATCTCAGGTAATGCCCCTTCTCTCCTTTCATTCAGCAGCTTTCATGTGGTTACTTTGATTGACCTGTCGCCCTTAATGATAAAATGTTTCTCTCCATAGTTTGAGCAGGGCGGCGACTCAGATGAGGGGGAAGAGGTGCCCGTTCCCTATGATGCAACAGGTGCAGGACCCTCCGATCCTTCCGGGGCTGGTGCTTCTGGCGTGGCTTTAGGTGCTGGACCCTCTGACCCTTCTGGTGCCGGTGCTTCTGGTAGCTCGCCCGTCGAGGTCCAGGGGACCTTCAAACGCCTGGATGATGCCTTTTTGTCACGCGTGTGTGCCGACGTGGCCGAGAAAGCACGAATTTCTGCTGAAGCTATCTAGATCCCACCTCCTGAGCTGATTCCTGGGGTAATCCCTATCTTGTTGCTCTGTTCTCTTTCCCTTTGAATTATGCTGATGGCCTGTGTGACTAACACCTCCTTTTTCTTACTGGCCAGGATTATGAGTCGGCAGTGAGTCAGGCCGAATACTACCATAATCTCGTTGACCTTAGGGAGACCGAAGTGGTGAGTGAATGCTGGCCCAACCTAGTCATTTTCCTTGTTTACTTTCTGCCTATTTCTCTATTTGATGGCTTTTGGTGTGCCTTTACAGCGTGCTCGTGAGAAGGAGTCGCGCTCCTTGCTTAGCCGTATCTCTCAGGCATGGACTCGGGTGGGGGAGACCCGTACCTTTCAAAGTGCGAGCCGGTGCCGGAAGAAGTCGAAGGGGGCTGCCCAGGACTAGTTTATTTTCTGCAAAAGTGGACACAATGAGATAATTTAGACTTTTGATTTATATGGGATATGTAATAACTTTAGACAACAACAATCTCTTTTTTTGATGGTTTTATAATTTTCATGGTTCATGCGACTGTTTTATTTGGTTATCTCTTTGCTTTGGTGGTTTCCTCTCTCTTTTTCTTACTTGGAATGAACTAGCGCCTCTCTAATGATGAGGTTGATCATGCAGGTGACTCTCCGTATGTGACCTATGGGCGGCGCGCCACCCGAGGGTTTCTCATGGGTGTGTGATTATGTGCGCCTGTGAGCTGCCCTGAGATGAAGAAGTGGGCCAAGCAGAAACATGTTCCTCCTTGGGCACAAAAATGGGCCAATGTGAGGGGGGGGCTTGCTGGGCCCTGGCTTAAAATGGGCGTATATATTATATACGCCTGACCAATCCTCAGTAAAAATGGCCGGGCGTATATATTATATATGCCGAGCAAAAATGGTTCAAAATTTGCCTTGGCGTATATAATATATACGCCTGCTATAGATTGAGCTCAGCGGGCTCCTTATAACCCGCGCCTGGTCCCCCCTTGTCTCCTCTTCTACTTTGGTTTGGCTGTTTTGCCCCTCCTTTTATTTTCTTTCTTTCCCCTCTTTTTCTAGCGGGCCCATCGTCATATATTGACCGATTTCACAAAGAACATCTTTGTACGCCAATGGGCCTGCCTTCAAAAGGGGGCCCAAGCTTTATCTGGGGCGGTATACTTCCTGCTTTGGACCCGGGGCCCAGCTTTTTGCAAAAATGGCATGATAGTTTGGCTGAGAGCGAGCTTTCTATTCTGAATGGCCTGGGGTTGTCCCGCCTTTCCTCTCTCCTCGCTGTTCCTCTGTTGCCCAACCTACTACAGGCTGCTTTGGCATCATGGGACCATAGGGCCCATGTCTTTAAATTCTAGGGAGTTGACCCCAACTTTGGAAGCGCTAGCCTCCATCACTGGCTTGAAGATGCATCGAGGCCTTGCCAAAGTAGTGCCCAAACCGGGGTATGCAAAGGCGGTCCACGCGGTCCTTGGCTTAAAGAAGGGTGGATACGAGAAATGTTTCGCCGGAGGGCCCACCAGGTGTTCGGTGAAATTCCTGAGAGAACTTTTTGGTGACTCGAGCCTTCGAAAGTTGCCTATTCAAGATCCCTTCAATGTGAAGGCCTTTGCCCTTTATTTGCTGTCGAGAGTTCTCTTCTTCACTGGGGGTGAGAGCTTTTCCCTTGGGCTATGTGATGTTTTGATCGAATTGGAGGGAGGTCGCTCATTGGTACACCTGGTCTTGGAGGAGATGTATCGAGGCCTGGATGCTGCGGCCTCGGGCCAGGTTGGGATTCTCAGCGGGAGCCCGCTCCTTGTTCAGATCTGGTTAGGAGAGCATTTGGCTATCATGGGGCCTGTGCCGAGATTCTACTTGATTAGAGGGGATGTGGCTCGGGGTTTTCTGATCCGGAGTTCGAGACTGCCTGGTGGGAGCATCGAGGAACTGAGCCTGTCTATCGATGCTGAGCCGACTGCGCTTCTGGATGGACGACACCTTTCCGATTGTCCGCTCTCGGGATTGTGAGGGCATCACACTTTTGGGGCTGACTGTAGTACATACTACTTCCCATCTCAGGTGCTCCGTCAATTCAGGTATGCTCAGCATGTGTCGTGTATCACGAGGCCACCCTTGTGCTCTCTGATATTCTCTCGCAGTTCTCTTTGTGATCTTGATCGCATAGCTGCCCTCTGGGAAACCCGCCAATTGGCGCATATGTGTAGCTTGGTTCAGGGGGGCGTCGTCTCTCCGGGTTACGAGGGCTGGCTGGTATCTGAGGAATTACCTACTCCTAGCCCAGCATCGGTAGATGTGGTGGAAACAGGGCCCTGGCCATGTAAGGAAGCGATGCTTCGAACCCGGATCGAGTCCCTTTCCGTAGAGAGGCAGGCTTTGGAGAAAGAAAGGGTCAGAGCTGATATTGCGGAGGTGAAAGCCGCTACAGCCGAGAGCGAGGTTCTTCGGTTGACTGGTCTTTTGACTGAGTCCCGCAGCGCAGCTGAAGCTTCACAGAGACGGCAGAAGAGTTTTCATGGTAGGTGGATGTCTGATCGAAATGCCCGCGAGGACTCCCTGCTTGCAGAGATTAGCGCTTTGAAGCGTGCTCCCCGCCCTTGACATGTTCCTGCACATATCATAGATCATATACACGGGGGGAAGGCCCCCTAACAGAGATCTCTTTTTGGGTTATCTTTTTCTGTTCTTTTTCTTTTTTTTTCTCTCTTTTTTTCATATGTACACAGCTATATACATTTTGGGTTTTGTTTTTTCGTTGTAAAGGAAGCAGCAAAATAGAAAGCGTGTCATGTCGTTATCTTTTTGGGACGTGACACTCAGCAGGCAACACTTGTAAAGAAAGGGAATGAAATCTATACATGCGCTCTTGTTTTTCTTTTTGTAATTCTGCAACGTAAGACTTTTTATGGGGGTTTTCTCTTTCACCTAGTGGGGTCTTTTTTTTTTTTTATGGAAAAGGGAAATCTATTTTCTTCTTTTTTTGGAGTTTTCTCCTTCACAGTGTGAGGCTTTTTATGGGAAAGGGAAATCTATTATCTTTTTTGGAATTTTCTCCTCCACAGTGTGAGGCTTCTTATGGGAAAGGGAAATCTATTATCTTTTTTGGAATTTTCTCTTCCACAGTGTGAGGCTTTTTATGGGAAAGGGAAATCTATTATCTTTTTTAGAATTTTCTCCTCCACAGTGTGAGGCTTTTTTATGGAAAAGGGGAATCTATTATCTTTTTTGGAATTTTCTCCTCCACAGTGTGAGGTTTTTTATGGGAAAGGGAAATCTATTATCATTTTTGGAATTTTCTCCTCCACAGTGTGAGGCTTTTTATGGAAAAGGAAAATCTATTTTCTTTTTTGGAATTTTCTTCCTCACAGTGTGAGGTTTTTTATGAGAAAGGGAAATCTATTTTCTTTTTTGGAATTTTCTTCCTCACGGTGTGAGGTTTTTTATGGAAAAGGGAAATCTATTTTCTTTTTTGGAATTTTCTCCTCCACAGTGTGAGGTTTTTTATGGGAAAGGGAAATCTATTATCTTTTTTGGAATTTTCTTTTCTTTTGTGATGCCGGTAAAACCAGCGGGTCCCTTTTTGAGCATGGTCGAACCCTGTTGGTGAGGCACAAGTTTTTTCCTTTAAACATGGGAAGGTCAGCTGCCCTAGGATTGGTTTAGTCCTCTGTCTTTCCCTTTGGTCATGCGTCAGACACTGCGGTAGAGACGACATACTTGATTGGGATCTGATCCAATTTCCAACATGAGTGGCCCATCAAAGGGGAGAAGAGGCTTAAGGGGTCCAAACTGAAGTAGGCGGGCCAGAACAGGTCTTCTCCTAATCTCTCTTTTCTTGACATTTTTTGCTCATAGCGCCCAAGACGGGTTTTCGCCATGCCTGTCATCCCTGTTTTTACCCGTAGCGCCCTTTCGGGTTTTCACCACGTCCATGGGTTCGCTCTCTTACCCCAGGTGCCCTTTCAAGTTTCACCTGGTCCGCGTGAGTTTGCTGTTTTTACCCGTGGCGCCCTTTCAGGTTTTCACCACGTCCGTCTTGCTTTGAACTCAAATTAATTTTTTTTTCTTTTTTTTTTTTTTCTTTTTTTTCCTTTTTTCTCAAGAACTAGAAAGCCACGACATGGGCGTCGATTCCGTCACAGCCGACTGAATGAAGTTCTATGTGGTTTGTTAACTCGGCTTGTTTTGATGCAGTAGATGTTATAACCGCTTGTGGACTTTAAAGAGGGCTTTCTTCCGGGTTGTAATATGGTTGGGGTTCAAACAGGTTGGGATTTTCTGGGGATTTGGATCTAAGTTTGGGGTGATTTCTAGATTCGGGGACTCCTTTTTCTTTCCCAAAGGCTTTTTATGCCTCAGTCATCATTCATTTTTTTGGGGTGTTTTTTTTTTTTGGGTACCCCTCTTTTTTTTTTTGTTTTTTTTTTTTTTTTTTGGGGGGCGCCTTCTTCTTCTTTTGGTTTGGATTTTTCCTCCCTTTTCTTCGTTCTTCTTTTTTTGAAATTTTGGGTGGGGTATATGAAAGAAATGGTTGTTGGCCCGAAGTGTGTAGCAAAAAGGGGTGAAGGTTTTAAGGGAATATTCTTCTGGGCCACTTGACTTTGAAATGATGGCCTCTGTTATGGAGCCCTTAAGTGGTCACGCATCTATTTTTATCAAAACTTACCTTGTCCCAAGACCTATGAGTAGAACTTACGGAGGTATCCAGCGTTGATGGGCTCAGGAAAGTGGTCTCCGTCCATGGTGGCGAGGCGAACGGCGTATCCTGGCAGAACCTCTCGGAGGACATAGGGTCCTTCCCAATTTGGCCTAAACTTCCCTCTCAGATCGGCGTGGAGAGACGGAAAATTTTTCTTCAGTACAGTGTCTCCTACCTTCAGATCTCGGCCGCGGACGCGGTTATTGTAAGCACGTGCAATTCTCCTCTGATAGACCTGAGTGTGGCATAAGGCTAGGAGTCTTTTCTCGTCAATCAAGTCTAGCTGTTCAAAACGGGCTCTTTCCCTCTCAGCTTCAGGTAGATGGGAATCTAAAAGGATACGGAGTGACGGTACCTCGACCTCAACGAGTAGCACGGCCACGGTCCCATACACAAGGGAGAATGGTGTTGCCCCTGTTGCGGTGCAGATAGATGTTCTATAGGCCCAAAGTGCGAAGGGTAACTGCTCACTCCAATCTCTGTAAGTAACTACCATCTTCTCCAGGATGCGGATCAGAGTTTTTTTGGCTGCCTCTACTGCTCCATTCATCTGAGGCCTGTTCGGGGATGAACGATGATGCTTGATCTTAAACCGCTCACACAAGGCCCGGATGCGCCTATTAGCGAAATTAGTGCCCTTATCAGTAATGATATCTTTGGGTACGCTGAATCTACAAATGATGTTGTTCTTGATGAACTTCTCAACATTGCTAGCCTTAATGCTCGTATAGGAGGCCGCCTCTACCCATTTTGTCAAGTATTCCACAGCGACGAGGATGAATTGATGTCCATTGGTAGCCTTAGGATTGATCTTCCCAATGACGTCAAAACCCCAGGTGGTGAACGGCCAAGGAGTGGCCATGCTGTGCAAGTCAATGGCCGGAGCATGTATTTGGCTGGAGTGCTCTTGGCATTTGTAGCACTTCTGTACGTGCTTGCAGCAATCAGTCTCCAAAGTAGCCTAAAAGTATCCTTGCCTTAGAATTTTCTTAGCAAGCATGTGACCGCTGATGTGGGCTCCACAGACCCCTTCATGAATCTCCTTCATGATCTCAATTGCTTCTTTCTGGGTTAGGCATCGGAGCAGAATATTGTCGTGAGACCGTCTATACAGGAGATCGCCGCAGATGACGTAGTTTGTTGCCAATCGCTGGATGGTGCGCTTGTCTACCTTTGATGTTCCTTCCGGGATAGTTCGGGTCTCGAGGAAGTTCTTGATGTCTGAGAACCAGGGTGGTTCATCCTCTATCTCCATAGGTCCTTCGATCAGGTGACAGAAAGCCGGTTCACTCCTCTGCTCTATCATGATCGGCTTCATCACCACTCCATATGGAATCTCGACCATAGAGGCTAGGGTAGCCAGGGCGTCAGCAAACCGATTTCTTGCTCGTGGCACATAAGAGAAGGTGACTTCCTCAAAGCAGGTTATCAGATCCTCCAGATGTTCATGGTATGGGATCAGTTTCTCATCCTTGGTCTTCCAATCCCCGTTGGTTTGGCATATAATTAACTGTGAATCTCCAAAGACCCTAAGGTGAGTTATATTTAGATCAAGAGCCGCCTGTAAACCAGCTGTACAGGCCTCATACTCGGCCATATTATTGGTGCATGGGAAGTTCAATTTGATTGAGATGGGTATATGGGATCCTTTCGGCGAGATAAGAATGGCGCCAACTCCTTGGCCCATAACATGCGATGCCCCATCAAAGTGCATTACCCAGGGCTCCTTCGTTTCCTCTGTATCCTCGTCAGTCATGAACAAAATGTCTTCATCAGGGAATTCGGTCCTTAGAGGCTCATAGTCCGGCAGAGGGTTCTCAGCAAGGTGATCGGCGAGTGCTTGCCCCTTAATCGACTTCTGGGTGACATAAGTAATGCCAAACTCGGATAGGAATAGTTGCCAACGTGCGATTCGGCCAGTGAGAGCAAGTTTCTTGAATAGGTACTTTAACGGATCCATCCGTGCTAGAAGTAGAACGGCCTGGGATAACAGGTAGTGTCGAAGTCTCTGAGTAGCCTAAACGAGCTCCAGGCATGCTTTCTCCAGATGAGAATAGCACGTCTCGTAATCAGTGAATTTCTTGCGTAGGTAATAGATGGCCTGCTCTCTTCTTCCCTTCTCATCATGTTGTCCTAACACACAGCCCATGGAAAACTCAGTCATGGACAAGTACATTATCAGGGGTCTATCAGGTACAGGCGGTACCAATACCAGAGGTTTCAGGAGATAACCTTTAATCTTGTCGAATGCAGCCTGGCAGTCATCATTCCATTCAATCGGTGAGTCCTTTCTCAGCAGCTTAAAGATTGGTGCGCATATCGGAGTTAACTGTGCGATGAATCGGCTAATGTACTGGATCCTGCCTAAAAAGCCTCTAACTTCCCTCTCTATAGATGGTGGCGGCATCTCAGTGATAGCCTTGATCTTGGTCGGATCGACCTCGATCCCTCTCCTACTGACAGTAAAGCCTAATAGCTTTCCGGACATAGGGCCAAACGCGCATTTCTGGGGATTCAACCACAATCTGTATTTTCTCAACCTCTCGAATAGCTTCTGTAGGTTTATCAAGTGGTCCTCCCTTTCTGGCGATTTGGTAATCATGTCGTCGACGTATACTTCGATCTCTCAGTGCATCATGTCGTGGAACAGGGCCGTCATTACTCTTTGATAGGTTGCCCCAGCATTCTTCAGCCCGAATGGCATTACTTTGTAGCAAAAGGTTCCCCAGGGGGTAATGAACGTTGTCTTCTCGCGATCAACCTCTGCCATCCTTATCTGATTGTATCCTGAGAATCCATCCATAAATGAGAGCATTCCATGTTTTACGGTGTTATCGACCAAGATATCGATGTGTGGTAGTGGGAAATCATCCTTAGGGCTCGCCTTGTTGAGATTTCGGAAGTCGATACACATTCGAACCTTTCCATCCTTCTTTGGTATGGGGACGATATTGGCTAGCCACTGCGGGTACTTGGATACCATGAGGAAACCTGCATCATACTGTTTAATGGCCTCATCCTTCACCTTTAACATTCATTCGGGTCGGAGTCGTCTCAGCTTTTATTTCACCGGCTTAACATCGGGGTAGAGTGGCAACTCATGCTCAACCAGATCGGTATCCAAACCAGGCATGTCCTCATACGACCATGCGAAGACGTCTTGGTATGATCGAAGGAAGTCTATCATACCTTCCCTCTCCAAAGGGGACAGCGACGTTCCGATTTTGGTGATTCTGGGGGCCTCTGTGGTGCCCAAATTGGCGTCCTTTGTCTCTTCGACGATCGGGGTAGGGCCATGCTCAAAATCGGCAAATTGTTTGAGGAGCTCATTGGGGAGCTCGTCGGTTTGGCCTTCCTCGTCCAGACTCGTGACTCCTACCTCTTCTTGTATTTCTACAGGGAAGGGGTTGGCTTCACACAGGACGGGTATCACGACATTGATTTTAATTTTATTAGGAATTCTAAAGGACAATATTTTTGGAATTGTTATTTTTTCTATTTTTATGATCTTTTGTATTTTTTCGGAGGTCAACCCCTGGCGAGGTGGATCTCTATATATACAAGGTAGAGTGGTCTAGAGGCTAACCTCACTTTTTATAGGTTGTTGTTTTTTGGAGAGTCGGTGTCATTTTCATGGCAATTGGCGGCTCTCAAGAGTTGGGGCAAGGATGCCCAGTTACTCACCTGCGAGGCTTGGCCTTTACCTCTTTGATCGAGAGCGGCATCGGTAGGCTCTTGCATTTCTTCCCTCAACATATTTACAGAGGGATCCTCCGGGACCTTGTCCTCTACAGTTAGGAGGGACCCAGAGTGGTTGGTGCTGGAGTGAGGGGTGGATCGGGGAACTTCTTCCTCAAACAAGGAAAGGGCGGCTAAGTCCATTTCGAAGTCTGGGGGGATGTAGGGATTGGTGGGGTGGATTGAAGTAGGCCTATGTGGGGTTACCCTCGTCTCCCCATTCAGATCAATTTTTACTACCCCAGCGCTCACAAAGGTTTCACAGATGTGGGGGCGAGCGTGAGGTTCCTCTTCCAAGATGATTCCTCTGGCCTTGGCGGCTGCTGCGGCTCTCATCTTTTCCTTGGCTTCTTTGACTTCCTCTTCTCTGGGCCTGTAGCCTAAGCCAAATTTAGTTTGTTGCCCCTTGGCCTTGACGGGGTCTCTTCTTCCTTGAAGGCGTGGGCCCAGTCCTTTCCCTTTTTGATGGCCCCATCTGTGGAGCATGAACACAGCTGCGTCCATTCCTCCTCCAATTTTATCTGGGGTCTTTTCAGTTGGTTCGAGGGTAACACCTGAGAAGTCATACTCAAATCGGTGGAGATCGGCATCCTCAGCTGTGTGCGGTATGTTCAGCACTTTCGGATTCTCAATGTGCAGAGCGCTCTTCCCCATGTCCTCTCTGCTCTCACCTATGATGGTGACAATTTTTCCTTCTGAGATGAATCGGAGCTTTTGGTGCAGGGTAGATGGTATTGCTCCGAGCTTATGTATCCACGGCCGGCCCAACAGCAGATTGAAGGTAGACTTGATGTCCATTACTTGAAAGGGGGTGGTGAAGGTTTGCGGTCCGAGGATCAGGTCAAGGTCTACTTCTCCTATGATTTCCCTTCTAGTGTTGTCGAATCCCCGTGCGCTTGATATGGATGGCCGGAAGGTGTCGGGGTTCGCCCCAATTTTGATTGCCGTCCTTAGAGGGCATACGTTCAGCGCCGACCCGTTGTCGATCAGGACCAACGGTACCACCAAGTTCCCTACTTCCACTGTTATATTCAGGGGTTTAGAATGGTCATTCCCCTCGATCGGTAGGTCTGCATCGGTGAAAGAGATGGCGTTTGGGGCCAACACTTGCCCTATTATTTCCCCTACTTCATCTGGAGTTACATGGGTGGAGACATGCGCGTCCTTGAGCACTCCCATTAGGGCTTGAAAGTGGAGTGGAGACGTGATTAACAAATCCCACACAGTAATATGTGCGGGTGTTCTCTTGAGCTGTGTCTCCAGTATATGTTCCCTGGCCATTTTTTCAAAGGGATTTCCTGGGGCCTGTTCTTTCTTCTTTTCCTCTCCTCTGACTGCCCCTGATGGTTCTGGTTGGGCATAAATTCGGCCCGATCAGGTAACGAATTCAACAGCCTCTTCTTGGTTGCGCCCGGCATTCATGTCCGTCTGTTCATAGCTCAATGGTACCTGATGCGGGTCATAAGCAGGTTTTGGGATGAGAAATGGAGTGCGTGAGGATTCCAAGGAGGATTGGGCCAGATATATTGGTTTCTCGGGTCCGACCAGGTTAACTCCAATGGGGGGTGGAATGGTAGTGGGGGGAATTGACAGAATTGGAGTTATGGGCACGGAGGGGGCTTGTACTGGTGTTACCTGGGCATGCTAGGACCAGTGGTGATTGGGTGATGAGGGGATTGGGTGAGGGTTTGCCTGTCCGAGTGGCGGTGGAGTTGGGTTAGGGCCAAAATAGCGAAGGGATGGCGGGAGTGTGACTGGGCTGGAGGGATGGGGAGACGTTTGAGGTGTGGTGGGCGCGGGGTGATAGGGATATGAAGGGTTTGTATATGGGGAGGTGTGATGGGATGGTGATGGGTTTGTGGATGAAGTGAGGTAAATTGAGGGCGATAGAGTTGTGCATTGAGCGGGATGGTTTGGGTATGGCGGGGTAGTGGGTGGAATGGGGGGTATAAAGGGTTTGTAGCATGGTGGATGATGAGGGGTTAGTAGATGAAATGGGACAGATTGGGGATGATGGAGTTGTGCATGGAGTGGGGTAATTCGGGGGCGATGGAGGGGTGTATGGGGTGAATTGGGTGGTGGGATTTGAAGGTGTGTATGGAATGGGGTAACTTGGGGATGGCGGAGTAATGTATTCGGTGGAGGGACTTGAGGGTGTGTATGGGGTAGGATAGTATGGGGATGGCGAAATTACGTAAGGAACATGATGATTTATGTGTGACGGTGGGGTGTATGGGGTAAATTGGGCGTGGGGTGGATATGCGTATGATTGCGGCAGGGCTGTGCCCGTTTGGATTTGATAGGCGGGAGCGGGGGTGGAAAAATACTGCCCTAAATCTAAGGGCTCCTCTTGGCAAGCTGGTGTGGGAAAATAATCGGCAAGATACAGTGGCTCGATCACCCCAACAAATAGTTCATCTTCGTTCGGCCTGGGGAGGGAAAATTCCTCCTGATTGCTAATATAATCTGAAGGGTCAAACTCTTCTTCTTCTTCCTCTATCCAATGTATGTTAGGCACAGGGCCTCACAGGTGCATGGTAGAGGGCTTGATGGATATTCGTTACGCCTTGGGGAAGTGGCGTGGGTATGATCTTTCCCGCCTCTATCAGATCTTGAACTGCATGCTTTAACGGGAAGCACCGATCCGTAGGGTGACCCGGTCCCTGGTGGAAATTGTAATGCAGATTCGGATCATAATTCCTTGGTATTGGGTGGGGTGGCGGGCGAGGTTGGAGTAAATTGACCAGGCCTTTCTGTAGTAACACCGGCAGTAAGACACTCAAGGATTGCCCCAACGGGGCGAATACTCGTTCAAAACGTGCTTTCATCTGTTCCGGGGTAAACGGGGCTCTTGGTCCGTTGCTTGGCCTTGGTACTGGCTCAAAGCGGGTTGGGGGTGGTTGTAACAACTGGAGTTGTATGTCGGGCGTTGGTATTGGCCTGGGGGTAAACAATGTTCTGTACCTCTGTCCCTGGTCTTCTTTCAATTCTTGGTTCGGCGGCTTTTCGAACCCCGGTGGCCCCGTTGGCCACATTCCTTCCTAACCTGCCCACTCTAATGGCGTCTTCACAATGATTGGCGTTTCAGACCAGATCAGCAAAAATTGACTGCTGCTGATATACTAAAAAATTTGCGATGACTGGGAGGGCTCTCTTGGTTATCAATTCAATCTGCTCATAATCGAGAATCCGATGAGTTACCTGAGCGGCTAAGGCCCTCCACCTCCCCAAGTAAGCACTGAATGTTTCATCATGTCTTTGCTTTAATCGGGCCAAGTCCGACTTCCTTGGTTCTATGTCCATGTTATAGACATATTGTTCTTGAAATAAGCGTGTCAGATCTTTCCAATTTTTTATCATAGATGGCTCCAGGGATGTGAACCATCTCAGTGTTGGGCCCGTCAAACTCTTCTGGAACACTTTGATGAGGAGTCGTTCATCTCCGCCATACTGGCACATATCCCCGCAGTAAGATTTCAAGTGGGCGATGGGGTTGCCAGTGCCATTATACTTATCAAATGATGGCATCTTGAATTTCTGTGGCAGGGGGACATCAGAGAACAGACATAAGTTTGAAAAGTCCATTGAATGTAGTTCCATTCCTCCCATCTTCATCAGCTGCTTCTGTATTCTGTCTATCTATTCTTTCAGCTGCTCTGGTTCCTTTGAGGCTGTGGCGGGGACCGCTTCCCCCTGATTTGGTTCGACCCTAGGCGTGATGATGGTGGGCCCGGGAGGGTTAAAACTTGCAGTTCCTCCACTGTTGAGAATCTCATCCTCCTCGTACTGTTGGTCGTGGTATTGGTGAGCGTTTTGTAGGTAAGTGATGTGTTGAGTTGGGTGTACGTTCTGGGGGTGATGGGGGTGTGATTGAGGTGGTGGGATGTTGTGGTTTTGAGGAATGGGATGGATTGGATTTCCCATTAGAGGTGGGATGGGGACGTAAGGGGTATAGGTGAATGAAGGGTATTGGTGGGGGGGTATGGGGTTACTGAATGGGCCTTGATGAGCGGGGGCGGATGGGCCTTGGGTTTGAGGGATTTGGGTTTGATGGTTTTGGAAGGCTCGAATCGACGGTCCCTGGGCCTAGGTGTGGGGATTAATATGACTTTGGGCCAATGGGCCTTGTTGAGTTTGGGCTACTGGGGCATGAGGGGGCTGGGTTTGGGTCCATGGGCCCTAGGTTTGAGTTTGGTAGGCTTGGGTCCATGGGCCCTGGGGGGTTTAGACTTGGGCCTGGGTCTGGTGGGCTTGGGCTTGGGCCCATGGGATTTGAGGGTCTTGGGTCTGGGCCTGGGTTTGGTGGGTTTGGGCTTGAGCCCATGGGTTTGGAGGTGTTTGGGCTGGGGCCTGGGCTTGATAAGCTTGGGCTTGGGCCCATGGGTTTTGAGGGTTTTGAGCCTAGGCCCATGTCTCTAGAGGTGTTTGGGCTGGGGCCCATGGATTTGTGTGGGTTTGGGTCTGGAATTGAGGTGGGGGATTTTGGGAGGTATGGACGATGGGTGGTTGGGCATGGTTAGGAGGGAATGGGGTATGGAGGTTTTGGAAATTTGGATGCGGGGTTTGAGAGGTAGGGTTGCGAGAGGCAGCCCACAGGGCATACATCGTTCTCATGTCCTCCATCGAGGGAATGGATTCAGGTGTGAGATTGGGGGGTGATGGATCACTAAGGATGGAGGTGGTTGGGGGAAATTGGGCATGACCCGGGTAAACGGGGGGGCATGTTGGGATGTGGATGGGTCATGTGGTGGGAATGGTATGTGAGATGGGGTGGATGGGATGTAGGATGTTGGGGGCATGGGTTGTGAGAGGGATGGACCGTGGGAAATAGGTGGGGGATGGGACTCCCTAGGGGGTCTTTGGAAGTATGGGGATGCGGTAAGGGTGTTTGGATGGGAGATGGGGATGTAGGGATCGGTTGGGAAATGAGGGGTTTCAGTAGGGGATGAAAAAGGGGTATGTTGAGAGAATGTAAGGGAAGGGGATGAGGTGGAGGTGAACACGGGCGCCCCAAATGGGCCCGTGATATCGAACCTGGTTTGGGTGAAGGTGTCGAAGATCGGGTCTTCTCCTATACGGGAATGGGAAGGGGATGACGGTGGGGATGTATCGGCTCTTGACATGATCCGCTGACGAGTGTTGTATTGATGTCGCGGATAAGGGCCGAATACCTTCCTAGTTCTTCTCCTACGGGCCGGGTTTGAGGTCGCCGTAGTGACAGTCACACCAAGGTATATTTTTGATTGTTTTTCTTTGTGTTTTTTTTTTTTTTTTTTTGGTTTTTTTTTTTGGGGTTTTGGAAAAATGATGCTGATTTGATTTTTTGTTTTTGAAAAGTGAATTTTTTGTTGTTATTTTTTTTATTTTGATTGATTTTTTTTTTTTGAAGGTGGATTTTTTTGAAGATGAGGATTTTCTCTCTTTTTTTTCAAATTACAATTAACTTTCCTCTACTTAGATGAATGATGACCTGGTGCCCAGGGTCAACTCCCGTTTCGGGCGATATATGTACCTTTAGTAGGTCCCACGGCAGGATCCGACACACTTCGGAAGAAGCGAAAGGGAACCCTTTCGTTCTATTGAAGGCGAGGGAATCCACGCAAATGACCCGATCCCCCGGAGCAAATCAATAAGAAGTCGCCTTCTTTTGACTGGGCGGGGGCATATTGGGTGTTAGAGAATGTGGGAGGCTATCGTGGACACTAATACCGCTAATCGGGGAATTGGGGTGGTGGATCGGGCCTCAGGTCGGGTTCGCAGCCAGATATATCTTGGCGATATATTATGCACGCACCAAAAAGTACGATTTGGTTGGGCGATATATTATATACCGCTTAAATCTGAGATTTGGTCAAGCGTATATATTATATATGCTGTAAATCTAGGGGCATTTTTTGCGATATATTATATACGCCGGGCAAAAGGTTCTCAATTATATTTTGACAAATGACAAGGAATGTGGGTCTTTGAACCTGGTTTCTTGAGAGAAATGTTCCGGGATCTGTGTATGTTATCGGGTCCCTCCTTTCCGCTTCCTAGGGATACACGGCTGAATTTTGGGTTTTCTATGCTCTCACCAATGTGGGTTTCTGACTTGATCGAATTGGCAACCCAACCGATATACCTCGGCATAGCGCCTTCTCTTGGAAGAAGGTGGTTCTTTTCAGATCATCACCACTAGGGCTGCCACCTTACTGGGAACCGGGTAAATTGTATCTGTGCCTAAACCCCCCGAAAACTACCCAAAAATGCGAAAATAAATTCAATTATGTCCTCATACTGTTGGTTCACTTTTAATTACAAATTTTTATAGGGGAGTGAAATTAAGTCCAAAATCGAGTCGGGGATGGCAAACCCGTGCCGCCTCAACGGGCTGGCGTTCAAAGGTGAAATATGATGACCGAAATAAAGTATAAGTAGGCCGTAAGCGGCTAAGGCTTGTAAATGACCGAAATTTAAATGACGTGAAAATAAATGTGAGCGGGCCCACCAAATGGCTAAGGCGGCTTAAATGACTAGAATCGTAAAAGCTAAAATTTAAGGCGCAAGTAGGCCCGCCAAACGGCTAAGGCACTTAAAGGACTGAATCATAGGGGTGAGTACGTTAGTAAAAATAACAAAAAATAATGAAAAACAGTAGCAAATTAGAACATAAAACAGCCATGGTTAGTAAAATAATAAAACAAAAGGAAAGGCCAACAAGAGGGGAAGCGCTAGGGTGAAATCCCCAGCAGAGTCGCCATCTGTGCGACCGTGGATCCTCTCGAACCCGTCGCGGAGATGCGCTCACCTTTAATGAAAATATAGAGTCGCCACCCGGAGCTTTTGGTGACCCGGGAAACCTTCAAATCGATATTTTGAGCACCGAAGTGCTAAATATGACTCTGATTTATCGGTCTTTGCCAAAGGCTCTAGGGTAGGGGCTTCGGTTATCGATCGGGAAGGATTTAGGCACCCGATCAACCCGCACGTAGCGGTCTCTATCTATAGCCAAAATAAAAATAAAAAGGGCAGAGCTTCCCCTTGCCCGAAGGCAATACGGTCCTATCAAGTTTTGAGCCAAACTGAAATTTCGGCGATGTAACGGCTTGAATCCTTGGACGGAGGAGACACAAAGAAGTTAGAGGAAGAGAGGGGTGAGCCGGAGCTCACGGGCCCTTGTTGCACCGTGGAAGATCTTCTCTTTAGCGTGCTTCCGATGGCTTAAATGGTGTGAAAATGGGTTCTAATGCTAGGATTCGGTAAAATAGGAAGTGTAGGGTGAGGTTAAAGGCTAGACTTTAGCAAAAGGGAGTGATCTAATGGTGGAAATGGGTTGAAGGGGATGAACTAAGCATTCTGGAATTTTGGAAAAATGTGTGCATTTTCTCTCACTAGGGTTCTCTCTTAAGCTCCAAATCCTTAACCTCCAATTTTTTCCAACCCCTTAAGGAAGAGGGAGGCCTCTCTATTTATAGAGAAGGGATGGGTTAGGGGCTTACTTAAGAGCTAATTGGTTTAGCAATTAGGTAATCCCCCATCTAAGGTTTTTTGGGTTTTCAAGGTCCTAGGGTTTTAGAAAACTGGTTTCAATGGCGGATGATGGGGTGAGACCATGGGTGACTTAAGGGTTGCCAATAAGCTCAAAGGGGGTGCAATCAATCTCAAGACACCCACCTCAACCAAGGGGATGGTCAAAGGGTCAAACTAGATGGAGGAAATTCGAGCTACTGATGACAGTTACTGTAGCTAAGCTAGGCGTATATATTATATACGCCCAGTTTAGGAACAGTAAACTTCACCAAAAACAGGGGAGCCTTGAGAAGATGAAGCCCATGCTGGGTCCCACCTATGCCGGGCGTATATATTATATACGCCCGGCTAAATTTTCCCCAAAATAGGCAGGCGTATATAATATATACGCCTGACTAATCGGGGGCTAAATTGGCTGGGCGTATGTAATATCCACGCCTGCCTAAAATCCATGATTTTATGTGAAACTTAAAATAGCCATAACTTTTGAACCGTAGCTCCAAATTGGGTGATCTTTGGCTCGTTGGAAAGCTGAAGAAGTCCTCTTTCCAATGGTATATGGGTCATATATGGTACTAATCTGTGTGAAATTCTGTAGCTCTCCTCCCATCAACCGCCAGAAGGGTTTAAGTTAGGTCTGGGAAGGGATTCTAGGGTGTAGGGGTGACTTCTAAGGATTGGAGGAATGGCTCTAAAGGTTTTAGGGTGATTCCTACTGGTCTAGGTAGGTTTCTAAGGGTTCAGGGGGGTGCCATCGGAAGCACAGGGGTACATCTCTCCCGAAGTACAGATTGATCGGGCCTTGGGCCGAATTTGGGTGTCTACACTTATTATTCGTTAGATTCTCGCCATAACCAATCTACAGATTATGATTCAAAAATAACAAAAATTAATATTATTGCATCAATTATTTACTTATATTTTAGTAAGTTAATTTATTGCTTTAATCAGAGTCGTAGTAAAATTAATTTTTTGTGTCTTCTTTAATTAGAATTCTAATAGGACTATTTAAATTGCTTTAGTTATAATTGCAATACGATTAGTATACCTGCTTCATATAGAATTGCAATACAATTAAACTCTTTTACTTAATTACAATGTTATTGGAACTGATGCACATGCACTCCTAGTACCAATAGGAGACTGGAATTGATTGGACTCTTAGTAGAGTCAGGACTTTAATATTAATTGGACTCCTTATAATACTGAGAAACTGAAAATGATTGGACTCCTGATAGCATCAGGACACTAAAATAACCTGTCATAATAAGCTCACCTAATCATAATTTACAACAAAAAAAAGAATCTAAACCAACCATAACAGTAACAAGGGAAACTAAGAAGAAAGCTAAAACTATCTAATTAAAAGAGGACACTACTGGCGTTACATGGCGGATTCGATTCAAAGATAGAAGTAACTGCATTGACGTGTTGCAGCGTCGATAAATATCTGCAGCTGGCGATCGCAAATCAACTAGGAATCATCCTATGAAATTCCTCCTATTACTATATATCCCCACCTTATCACATACACCGCATCGCTAGAGTCCAACAGGACAGAATTGAAAGCCACTTATTTAATGGGAACCGAGAGGAACCCAGAAAAAGCATGCACCAGCACCTTAGCATCGTGATCATCATATCCCGTAGTTAGATACTTATATCTACCATCCCTGTAGTCATCATGACCCATTCACCAATCATGCATCATTATTTTTGAGAATATCCTTTGAAGTTTTCTGACCCACTACCCACCTTTTTACTAGGGCTATTTGATTGGAAGGAATAGTAGAATACCCAACCTCTTTTAAACGTATAGGTAAGACCTGACCCTCACACCCTTCCCCAGCCATTGGAGTAGACATTGGAGCACAAAAGATGAAGATATTAGGCTCAATCAAAACTCACTATTCTTGCGTTAGCATGCTACTTTCAAAATATATGCATGCTTCAAGAGAGAGACAAAAGCGAGATGTCAAAAGAGAGATAATAGAAGCATACTTGAGTGAGTGCAATACGACGGGTGAACAAGTCAATGAGTCTAAGGAAGAATAAGCAAATTGCGAGGACCTTCTTGGAAATTGTGTTAGGAAAGTATAAGCAAGTCGTGAGGGCCTCCCTGGTGCCTCTACACTATTAGATATCGTTGTAAGGTGGTAGGAGGAGGAAAAACTTTTGCTAACCATAGAATATGAAACTTTGATGGCGTCGAAGCATGACGGAGAGCTCAATCATGGCACTGCATACCACCTGAGAAAAAGACTATTGCCTATCTCTTTTAAAAGTTGTTAAGTAGGAAACTGTCCCTACATCATTGAGCCTTATCCCTCCTTCACCCTTAATTTTACTTTCGGACCATGAGTCAGAACCTTCCGAGGATATTTCCACAAATAAGATCAAAAACTTGTGAATGATGATTGATGTAATCATCTACTACCCACCGCATACCCCTCCTAATAAGACAATGGGATAAGATGATCATTGCCAAAGGTAAAACCTGGTACACGACTGAGATACACAAACGACCTTTCGACGCTATTAAAAGAATTTTCTTCAAAACTAACTCACCAAATACACAACTCTTCATGGGCCCAAGTACTCACAAAACTACAAAAGCTCCATCGTATCCCAACACTGGGGCATTTTATTTCAAAGAAGAAATCACCTCAGGGCCCCCTTGCTTAACTATAGTTGGATGCAGAACGACAAAGTCATCACTCAAGGAAGACCGCAAAAGATACTACACTGCCTGCCCTATAAGGCTCCTACCCTAGGGCATTTTTTTTTTTAGTTTTAGAATTTTCTTTTAGTACTTTGCTTTCCCTGGTGCATCATTTCTCTTCCCTTGTAATGAAAAATAGTAGACAGAAAAAAAAATGAAAAAATACAATGATACTTCCCCTTTGTTACCAAACTCTGATTTGAAACACCTCCCCCTTGACAAATAGCAAGGGGGAAAATAAGATTACTGGTAAACTTTATTCCCATGTGCAGATACCAAGAAGCCTTCAACTGCTAAGGGGCTAGCTTGAAGGCATCCTAGTCTCAATAACAGATGACGGCGTCGGAGCAAAACAACTAAAGATGTGCAAGGTAAAAAGAGGAGGGAACAAGGTACATATGAACCAAAACCTGTATATATATATCAAAAATCTATTTTTTTTACATCAAACACCGGGGGCATACCCCCTGTATATACAATAAAGGAAAAAAAACAAAAGAATACACCCTACTTCCTACGCTGCCTCTAGGATGGCCGGACAGTTTTGGGATGGCCAGTCGCCACTATCCCTAGTATCATAGACCCATAGGTCAGGAGACTGATCCACTGATTGCTCAATACAAGCCCCTAGAGTGGGTGAGCATACCTTGAGAGGAGAGGGCCCGGCAATGGAACCTCCCTCGCTTGCCTGACTAGCCGACCGTCTAGATCGTGAGCGTGACGGACCCTTAACAAGTAGCTCCCTGATATGGAGTCCTCATGAATGTAATACCAAACCCACATGCGCACAACGAGCCCTCCGTCCACTCACGTGGGTGACAAATCAAAACCACGTAACCTGCTATGCGCGGAATTGGAATCACGGACATCCACCATTATGTGAGGTTCAAAGCGTCGCTCCCACATCTAAATGCTCTGACCCATTTGACATTTCGATTACATGCAGACAGCACCGCACATAATTGGGTCACACGTAAACACTTCAGCGTGCAATCAAGCCGCTAACCCTTGAATCCTGTGCATTATGAAATGCGTAAAATTGAATTTTGCGCTAAGCCGTATGCGCGCAATCACAAAAATTGAATAAAAATAATAATAAAATATATACTGAGGCCGGTAAGGCCTCTAAACACAAATACAAGCCAAAAAGGTCGCCTAACACGTATGCACGCTCATTAACAGACATAGTAAAATAATAAAGGAATAAAATAAAATAAACAAGATTTTATTGATAATCAAAATTCTTACAATGGACACCGAGGGCATACCCCCTGCACTTACAACCCAAAATGAAAACCAAAACCAGGCTTACAACCCAAAACGAAGGCCGAACCCAAAACGGACACAAAATGAGAGGAGCGTCCAATCAGAAGCAATAGAAAAGGCAGGAAGAGGATTGGTTGGGTAACACCTTCCCTCCAGTTGTAACACTCCTTCTCCCGCCATCTTCACCTCCTCTGCTGCCGCCTCCTTCTAACAATAATGATGGATGTATGCCATCCATCGTACTTACCGCATCGACCACGGTGGCACCTCTAATAGCGAACTCTTCGACCACAGCAACACCTCCAAGTTATGCCAGTATCCGGAGTCATCTCAAGGCGAAGATCGCACGAAATCACGAAGAAGGGGAGAAGTGACATCGAAATTGGCCCTCGAATTGCCAAGAAAAGAAGAACTCAAGAAAGGAAGGAAGAAAGATAAAAAAACCCCATGACTATATGGGCACTCGACCAATTGCATGCACAAGACATTGCGCGCAATTCAATTAAGCACCTATAACAGTGTGCAAATTTTGAGTTACACGCGAACTATTGAGCGTGAAATTCAACCCCCACCGAACCACCCACGCGGTAATTCATTCTCGCGCTAGAGGATTAGCACGTAACGAGAAATACGCGCATTAGCCTTTGCGTGGAATCTGAACTGACGCCTACCTATCTAGGCCATGTAACGGCTAACCTTTCAATCACACGTGACCATGACCACTCGTAATCATATACCACGCATTTCAAGTTACGCAGAATTGAAATCATGGATGTCCGCTGCTGCGCAGAATTCAAAAGGATATCGAGACACCCATCTAGGTGAAACGACGAGTTTCAAATCACGTGCAACATCCCATGCGTGAAATTGGATTAAGCGCAGACCTTGTTGTGCGCAATTACCTTCCTTAACCCACAATCCCGCGCAAAGCAATATGCGTAGAATTAAATTGAGCTCTATTCCCTTTGCGCGTAATTCCCCGAGTATAAAAAATATATATACACCAACTAGCAGCAGCCAGAGATGAAACTATAGGCCTATAGCTATACATAAACCACTACCTATAGCACAGACCTTACACATACACTCATACTACCCTAGGAATGCATCGAACTAAGTGCCCATGCCCTAAAAACTGAAAGAAAGGCCTTACCCTTTTACACACGCTTCGAACTTAACCATTGGTCATGCCAATGCAAACCAAACTAAACCAAAACACACCCAAGACCGAATCAAGATTAACTAGACTAAACAAAACCATACCAAACTAAATCTAATCAAGCCTGAATTTAAGAAACTCAAAATAAAGTCATAAGAATGATAAATAAATAAATTAACTTTTATAAATATGACAGAATTATTACAAGTTACACTGGTGGCATACCCCCTGAATATACAAATCAGAAATGAAAGACGAATTTGAACTCAGGACAAACACTCAAAGACACCCGAGCCCACAAGCGCTCGGGGAAAGCCGCCCGAGCAGTAATACACAAGAGGGGGAGAGATGATTGAGACGCCCGAAGAGGAAGCAGGAGCTGAGCAAGTTCTAACATAAATCTCATCTTCACCTCCTTTTCTCCCTGAGATGTTGCTTATGATGCAATCTTCCAAGTCACGCAATCAAGTAGCATCATCACAGAGCCCCGAGATGATAGGAAAGAAAGAGTGACTCACATAAGGCCACTCAGGACTTGAGGCATACACGTATGGATGGCCCTTTTAGAAAGCCCCCAAAGGAGGGCTGACAAAAGGTCAATCCACAGAGCCTACCAAGGAGCAAGTGGGACCGATCATGAGAACTCCGATGTAGATTTTTTTCTTGGTTTTCATCCCGCCACCTTTAACTCTTCCATCTCTTCCCCCAACATAGTAGCACTTCAAGTGCTACTCCACATTCTCAATAGCACTCATTCCCAAAATCAAACCACCACTACAAACCTCTTTAGGATATAACACCCGGAAAATAAAATAAAGAGGAAGGAAAGACATTAATTCAAGGGTCAAAATTTATTGCAAATCCAAAATAAAATAACAAATTTTAAAATCAAACTCAACCCCTAAACACCTATTTATAACACAAAATGACAAGTGCCTCATTCACAAACACCCATCATCCCTTTCATTCAAAACAAGACACTCGCCCCCTTTAGAGAACATTAATCCATGACAAACCTAGATATACAAATAATTACAAGACATTTACCCCCCTTAAAGAACACAATCCATGAGAAAACAAGATATGCCAATATCCAAGCAATTAAAGAAACACAATCCATAGCAAAATAAATGAACCAATGGAACTAAAACACCCAATACATTTATCTAGCCTTAATTCAAACACCCACCCACATGACAAGTGTCACTCTCACAAGAACAAAACAAATCTTCAATCTTAAACAAACATATGAAATACCTTCTTCCATGATGACAAAAGCAAAACAACGAAAACAAAGGCCCAAAATGTGGCCTGTCACCCGAAGACCTAGCCCATCATAACCCAAAATAAATAAAACCAAAAATAAAAATAAATAAAATAAAGTAAAATACAAAATAAAACAAGATAAAATACAAAATAAAAGAAAATAAAATACACAAAACAAAATAAAATAAATAAAACAAAGAAAATAAAGCAGCGGAAGAAAAACAAGAAAAGGTCACCCCCACTGTCCCATCACGACACCCCACCAGAGAATGAAACAGGCTGGCAATGACAAGCATGTTGCAATACAGGAAATCACCCTGATAATGCATAAATACCAACAAGAAGGCTTTAAGTTTATGTGGAAAAATTCACGCAAAAAAGCTCAGCGACCTAAGAGCCGACGAGGCCCATAGATTTGAACAATGTAGGTGGTTGTATGATTTCGCATGCTTCCACAAGGAGCTCGAGTCCCTCGGTGACTCCACCCCCAGACACTCATCCCATCGCATAACCACCAAGCCCCACCGTGTGACCTCGCACACCAACCAGAAGAGAGGCTTAACCAACATCCCGTCACAAAGAGCAAGCAGAATCACCCTCTCGTCCCATCGCAAGCGTCAATGAAAAAAAGTCTCGTCACAATAAAAATACACTCACCCATCGCTAAACTAAGCCAACTCATCACTAAACCCAGAATTCAACAAACCAGAAGGGGAGGTTCACCAATGTCCCATCGCAAGGAAGTAGGTAGTAAATCCAACCCCCTAAATGTCCCATCATGACAGTCATCACGTGATAATCACCGGACCCCGCCACGACAAAATAAGAAGAGGGGAAACTCTCTGATGTCCCATCACGTGACCACCACAAAATAACAATAAGCAAGTCCCATCGTGAGACAAATCAGGTAAGTATCACCCCCTTCTTTTCGCTCGATATTCCTTGTAAAATATAGTTAGCTAGTATTAAGTCAAACATTTTTAAAATCCGTCTCTCTCGATCTGCGAGTCACTGAAGTCCTCCCATATGAGACAATCATCAATATCCGCGAGAAGGTTTGGCGGAGTATCCGGCATAGAAAACATCATCTTGACAACCAAACAAAGGTCAATTCCATAAATCCCATTCCGATGGATCTGCTCAGCGATGTCTCGGAAGCCACATTTTTTGAAGTTTCACAATCGAATTGATCTTAAGTTAAAACCCAAAATTTCAAAACTCCTATCTATCAAATTCTCACTTCTCTTCACCCGAATCCATTCTTTCCCCTAAGAAACTGAAGACCAAATACTGAATATGCTCAACTTTGAGAAATCACAAATGTCCATTGGAAAGGGAACGCGTCGCTGGTGTGAGCAATGACACACCCAGTCTAACTTGATTTGGGAAGGCCTTTACCATCATATTATATCATATTATCTAGTCACTTGACCTCATCTCTGGGCATTCGTATGATGCCCCCCGATACCTCAGTTGCATCAATTTCCCCCATTGGACTGTCCCTTGTAGCAGGTCGCGATATGCAACAGGATTCCACTTGCACCTACGGCTAAGGATATACTTCTCGACAGCTACCACTGGGCCCCTGAATGCTCCCTTTTATCTTACATTGATAGATAAGAAAGCCAAGCATTTCATGTCAGCTCCCTGATTCACACTTGTGATTTCCCAAAGAAATGAGAAGGCACCCTAAAAAGGAGGTGTCTACTTCATCGACACATCCTTGCTCCACAAGAATGCACCGAAGAGGGGCATCTGTACACACTCCATTTTCACCCTTTCAAAGTATACAAACATGTTCGATCAACCTTTGACCTTGCCCACAGTCTCTAGAAAAGGATTGACCTTCTCTAAAGACCTTAAAACCCCTAACGTAGGAACTATACACCACACATGTAGTGTACAGTTGAGAAATGGGCTGAAACAACAACCCAAAAACTCAGACCCATTAAGACTCTAAAGTCCTCGAATTATGCACAAGCTACTATGTGCTTAATTCAATTACACGCAAAGCAGTTTGCACGCAATTAGTCCCACTTGGACTAAGCAAAGACTTTTATGCACCGCTTCAAGTTCCCAATTCCATGCATACCCCGATGCGCAGAATCGATTCGACGTATGGGACCACACGTGGAATCAATCCAGAACTGGACTGGGACTCTATTTCCCAAGACTGCCTGAACTCCATGATCTCGAGCATACCTCAATCCGCAAAATTGGTTCCAGGCATGCTGGAACTAGGACACCGTCAGTCAGCCATCCACGAGTTCGTGACCGACTCAAACCGAATTAAGCATTGTGGATCCTGCGCTTAATTCGATTCCATGCAAAGTTTTATGTGCGCAATTTATCAATTGCGCATATGGTCCCAAACGTAAAATTAGCCCTATACCTATAAAAAGACCCCCTACCATGCCCAAACACATAATTTCAGTAGCAATCTTTTCTCTCTCGAGCTCAGGCCTCTCCCAAGCTCGAGTTCTTCTCTCTGTGGCACTGAAAGGAGGAAGAAACACTTAGCTTCAGGTAATCTCTTTCTAGTTATTAATTTTTAGTTCTAGTTCTTAAGTTTTTAATCCTAGTTCTTAATTTCTAGTTTTAGTTCTTAGGTTTTTAATTTCTAGGTTCCTGATTTCTTACTTCTAATTCATAGTCCTCAGTTCTAGTTTTAATCTTTAACCTTCAAATTTCTTAATTTCGATCCTTAAATCCTCAATTTTTAACTCAAATTCTAATTTTCACCTCTAATACTTATAAAAATTGCCTAAGCCAACTGATTTGTCCAAGAGAACTTACGAAGGGTACCCGAGAACGGGGTCCATCCTCCTTAGCATAACGGACCACCACCCCCTTTGTTTTTCTTAGTTAGAGTAGTATTAGGAGACTAAATTAATTAGAATTGGAGCAACATTAGGAGACTAGAATAATTAGAGTTAGAGTAGCAGTAGGAAACTCGGTCAGTTTGAGAAAGAGTAGTACTAGGAAACCCGCAATCAATTAAACTTAGAGTGGGATAAGAAGATAGAGCTAATTAGACTTAGAGCAGGATTAGAAAGCTAAGCTAGACAAACTACAATTACTGGAGTCTACAGACCGACATTTAGTAAAGGAGTTAACCCACACCCCGTAAAGTGTGATCAATGATTTGTTGTAACATTGATAAACATCTGCAGCTGGCAATCGCACCACCCAGGTAATCTCTATTTAGAATCTTCCTTTTACTTTAATAGTTTATTATTCCACCGCCCAAGCCAGAGTCCACGGGACCGAATCGGGCCACTTCTTCTGGGAACCAAAAGGAACCCAGAAAAAGCATGTACAACAACCCTAGTAAAGAAAATGTGGTTGCAGATGAAATGAGTTGGAAGACATCGCCTCAATTGGCAAATCTCACTATGGGAATTAGAAGATGGAAGTTATTCGAGGACATGGCCTTGTACAACACGAAGTTTGAGGTGAAAGATTCAAGAGCCTTAGTGACAAATATCACTATCAGACCAACGATCTTTGATAACATATATGAGCTTCAGATGAAAGCCGAAGAACTTTTGGGAAGAAAAAAAGGTGTAATCTATGGCATTAAATCGAATTTCTCCATCAGGGAGGATGGATCGCTACTATTCAGAGAGCGTCTATGCATATCGACCGATATCGATCTTCGACATACTATTCTAGAAGAAGCCCATAAATCAAAATATGCTATTCATCTGGGTGGTACCAAGATCTAAAGAATTTTTGGTGGAGAGGTTTAAAGAAGGATGTCACCAAGAACGTATCCAAGTGCTTGGTGTGTCAACAGGTGAAAGTGGATCACCGAAACTCCTCCGGCTTGTTACAACCTTTGCCTATACCCGAGTGGAAATGGGAGGCAATATCTATGGATTTCATCCTTGGATTACCGAGAACAATGAAGGGACACAATGCCATCTGGGTGCTCATTGATAGACTAATCAAGTCAGCTCATTTTTTACCATACAACACAAAGTATACAACGAGTAGGCTTGCAGAGATGTATATCAAGGAGATCGTTCGAATACATGGTATCCCTGCGAGCATTGTTTCAGATAGAGACCCATTGTACATATCATAATTTTGGCAATGATTCTAAGAGGGAATGGGTTCAAGGTTAGATTTCAGCTTCACGTTTCACCCACAAATGGACGGACAAATTGAAAGGGTGAACCAAATTATCGAGGACATGCTCCAAGCTTGTATGCTTGATTTTCAAGGATCATGGGATCAACATCTACCCCTAATCAAGTTTACATATAATAGTAGTTATCAGACAAGTATTGGTATGGCTCCTTACAAAGTTTTATATGGGCGAAGATGTAAATCTCTGCTTAACTAGGAAGAAGCTGGAGAGAAATTCATATTGGGTCCAGAAATCATTGAGAGTACAATCGAAGTAATACGTGTGATCCGTGAAAGGTTGAAGGTCGCACAAAGTCCATAGAAAAGCTACGCCAATCTGAAAAGGACAAGTGCCGAGTTTCAGAATGGAAATAACGTGTTTATAAAGATTTCACCTACCAAAGGTGTAATGTGTTTCGAGAAACATGGAAAGTTAAGCCCACGTTACATATAACCGTTTGAAATTTTGGGCCGAGTTGGTGAAGTTGCGTATCGGATTGGTTTACCATCGCAACTATCGAGCATGTGTAACGTGTTTCATGTATCTATGCTAAGGAAATACGTGAAGGACCCAACTCACGTTTTGAACTACCAACAGATCGAGATTCAAGAAGATATGACCGTTAGAGAAGAACTAGAATAAATTCTTGATCAAAAGGAACAAGTGTTGCATACTAAACGCATTCCCTTAGTACTGGTGAGGTGGCAAAACCATTTGCTAGAAGAGGCTACTTGGGAACCCGAGTCGGACATAAGCGACGCTTATCCGCAACTCTTCAAAGGAAGCATGAGGTTTTCAAGGAGGAGAGCTAATTGCCCTATGATTTTTAGCCATGTAAAAAATTTGGATTATTTTGTAAGCATGGAATGTAGAAAATGCGTAACATTCTGTTAGTGGGTTAGTTTATATGTCATACGAATTTTAAATTGGCATGCAAAGTTTTCTCGTCCTAGTGTCGTGTATGAAGAGATAGCACACATTGAAAATTCTTAATCGTCACCTTAAATTCACGAGTTGAAAGATCTTGATTTCTATTAGATGTGTAGTAGACGAGTGTGGGAAGAGGTGACACGTTGTTTGAATGCAAGTGGTGGTGAATTAGGCAGATACCATAGAGTGGAATAGTCCTAAGACTGTTTTAAATAAGAAAATCCAACCTAGAGAGGTCATCTGCGCGACATCTGAAATCGCGTGCGCGATTCCTTCAGGTGCCCAAAACCAAGGAAAGAACTGAGACAGCCACTCGTGAAAATTTTGAAAATAGCGCGTGCGACATTTGGAGCGGCTCTTTGCAAATAGGATCTCACGAGCACGACTTTGTTTCTTGCGCGCGTGACTGTCGAAGTTTAAATGGGTTCAGGCCCATTTTTTTTCACCCTCACGGAAAAATCAAAATCAAAAGCTAGGGTTCTTCTTCTCCTTGCCGTGGGGACTTGTTTTTGCTCGCCGGATTCATGCTCGATCTTCTTCCTTAGGGCCTTATTTTTGAATTTCCTTAGTGAAAAAGATGAGATTTAATTATTTTTAAGATTTTATTTCAAGCATTTCAAATTTCTAGAATATGGGGCCTAAGGGCAAGGCTCCCAAAGTCTCGACATCAAAAGTGAAGGCTTCGAAGAAGCAAAAGGTCGATCCTCTGCCACCCGTGCATTGGCAACCAGCCAATTGGTGGAATGCTAAGGCATTCAAAATCGAATGGTCGTTTCATGACGACCTCTTTAATGAGCAAAACATGACTTTATGGACATCACAATACCTTGACGCGACCGGGATGAAGTCCCTTCTCGCGCCTTTCATCAAGTATTACTGCCCTAGATTAGTCAAATTATTTTGCCAAAATTTAACCATAAGTGAAATGAAACACACTTGTGCACGAAAATCAATGGTGGCACTTTTCGATTAGACCTATTGGACATCTTCATTGCTATGGGATGTTCTCATGAGTATGTAAATAATGAACGGATCCAACCCCCAAATCTTATACAAGTATCAGTCCACGACATTATAGCCAACAAGACCCATGGTCAGCAGGGAACTGGACAATCAGTCAGAAGAGCTCATTTACTGCCCCACATGTGGCTATTGGATATAATTTTCAGGAAAAACCTATTTCCATTTGAGCATGAACAAGAGAGGCGCGATAGCTTTCTCCATGCCTTATTTGCGGCCTATCAGGAGAAATGGCTCAGTGCCCTTGCTGTTATAAGGGGCGGGATTATATATGCCTGAAATCATGTAAAGGAAGGTGTCAGGAGGCATCTAAAGAAATTATCATACGCACGGTTGATTACCCTTCTAATTGAGCAGTATGAGGATCAAGATGAAGACGGGGATTATGAAATTCCATCAAATGAGCTGAAGTACACTGACAACACAAAAGTCTATAGATGGGAGGATTTCAGACTCAGTCGTGTAAGTGTTATTCACTGAAAAGTGCCACTTTTCACCTCTTAACCTAGCCTTTACTAGACCTTGAAGCTCACTAATAATCATGTTTTAAGTTTATTTTGTAGTTAGCAATAATCTATGCAGTTTAATACAAAATCCATGCTTATTGGTCCAAAGAAGAGAGGGAATACATGTAAAGATGACAGCTGAGCCAAAGTCTAATGGAACACCCTGGTAGTGCTCACCATGGTGATTCAATTACTGGTCATCATTGACCAAAAGCCTAGCAGATGGAAGAAGTTAGCTGAGAATGGAGGAAGCTGCAACAACAGCAAATGCAATGCATCAGAGTGACATAAGAATCATCTTGCAGAGTTGAGGTTCCCCCTCGTGAAGCTAATGATGCAATGAAAGTTTCCCTCACGCAAATCGGCCGAGCAGTCAAGAGGAGAACAGAAAAGATATTGCGAAGATCTTGCGGTTTAAAACTCTCAGAATTTGTCCTTGCGAAGCTCTCAAAAAGATCGAGCCCAAAGCAGCTCCGCGCAGAACATAGCGAGTTCATATGCACACAGAACAATCTGTCACCTCATGGAGTTCTTGCGTAGCCAAAGAAGAGAGAGACACTCAGAATTTCTCTCACGCAGCTCTCGCACACCCTGAGAAGCTCTATCTGTGTGAAGAGTCCTGGTGCTTCAAATCATCTCCATGATAGCAAGGCAGTGCAAAGGAACTATGCGATGAACTGAAGATTGACTGCTCGAGTAAGCACTTCTCACCAGAAAAAGGTAACTCTGCGATGGCTCTGCAGCTGCACAAATGAACTAATGTAGATGTCAACCCCGCGAAGCTCGGGTTCTCCACTTCTCAGTTTTAACTGAAGGACTTTTTGGTAATTTCTCAGTTTTATGACATGATGAATGAAATAAGATGAATTTGACTGTATTGAGCTGTATTCGAACTCTTTGAAAATTTAGTTTGTTTTCTCTTTTGGACATGACATGTAAATTCTAACTTTGAACATTGAAAAAAAAATCGGTAAGTTTTAAATATGAATCCGAACTGCTTGAGTAAGTATCTGAACTATTCAATATTCGAATTTTGAAATTCAAACTCTGAAACTCTAAATTTAGCTTTAAAATAACATGTTGCACTATGTTGCCTTATATATATTACAATTCGCACATTGATCTCAGGTTCATTAGGACGAATCCCCCAGCTCTTTGACTGGTACGGCTGGATATCCATACACCTCTGAGGTTCATCAGGACGAATCCCCCAGCACTTGATTTCTAGTCTGCCACAAACAACAGATAAGTGTTCATTGAACGACGATGGTTAGGGAGGGGGGGGGGGGGTTCCCATCGGTAAAACTTTGGCTTCCAATGCTATATATGCTTGGGAGAATTACTTAAGTTATGATTTAAGTAATTTTGCATGAAAATCATGACCCGTCTATATTCGATTTGAACTTGTCTTTGCATCTCTGTTTTGATACTATTTAAGTTTGTTATCAGATTTATGCACTGATATGATAAAAATGTGAATTGTTTGATTGATCTTTACTGAGCTTAGATTGTTAGCTCCCCTCGACTATACATCACAGGTGTTGACACAGAAAAGGATCCGGAACCTGGGAGTGACCGGGTTTATATCCCTGAGGAAGAGACTGAGCTCATGCCAGAGGAGTACTTTCCTTAGAGGACCTAGTCGGTACCGACTAGGAGTACGTGTTAATTATGGCAAGCGGTACCATTTCGAGTTTTTTAGGTAAAATTGTTTTAGATGCGTTTAGATTTCATTGGGATTTTTGGGCAAAGGCTAATACAAAGTTACGATGTATTAGCTTATAGCCGAACTTAGCCGATATGTGGTTTGGGTGTGCTAGTTTCACACCGAACCAAACCTCCATTTGAATAAGAACAAATACCTCAGTTGGGTGTTTTAGTTTCACAACCGAACCAAAATATTGGATAAGAGCTAAAACACACAAGAGGGTGTGTGTGCTTCACAAGGAAACAGGACTTAGGTATAAGTGCAATGGCTTACGTGAGAAGCCATTGCCTTTACATTGATTTGCATGAAAAGAGAAGGGAAAAAGAAGAAGAGTTTGAAGGCGGAGAAGCCGATTTTCTGCCATTGTCATCGATCATCCATTGGATCTTCTTCTTCTCCGATGGTCGATCACAAGTGAGTATCAATCATAGACATGATCACAAAATTTGAGTGTGTGAGAGATTCTTCCTACGAAACCCTCTTTTGGGTTATTTTGAAACCCCGGTGTTCGCGGTCATGTAAAACTTTTTTTGTGTGAATATTTGAGTACGTTGAGTGTGTGTGAAAGTTTTGATGCCTGAACTCGTTTACGAGAAAATAGTGAGAAAGTGGATTTTGAAACCATTATACGTACGAGAAGCGAAAGAGCCGATAGCTTCGATTTCCATTCATCATAGATGTCGTTTGAACGCAATTTCGAAAGGTGAGAAATCTTAGTCTATCGTAGATTAGATTAAGTTTTGCTCCTTGAATTTTGTACATGTCAGTGTGGATTAAGAGGAAGAAGAGAAAAAAGAGGAAGAAAATTCTGAAATCATGCAAGTAGGCAAAATCTGCCAATTTTGCTCGCGTGACTGGCCTTTAGATATGAAGGTCGTGCTCGCAAAATGAACTCCAAATTCAAGCCAAAATCCACACTGAATTTTATCGCCCGCGAGACCTGTGTGCGCCAGGTGAAGTCGCTCGCAGGACTTAGAAATCGCGTGCGTGACTTCCCCAGTTTGGGTTGTTTTGGGTTTTGTTTGGAGAATCATCTGAAACACTGATGTTTACGACCCCTTGATCATTAATACATAGTTTTTGAATGTCATAGGGTATAAATTGAGGATCAGAGTGATCCGTTAGGATAATTGCATCATCTTCACTTGAATTGTGACTGGGGTAGGGGAAAACTCAACAAAAATCTCATTTTGACTTGAATTGCATGAGTTTTATGACATATGAATGAAATAAGATGAATTTGACTGTATATGGGCTGTATTCGAACTCTTTGAAAATTTCGTTTGTTTTCGCTTTTGGACACGACATGTAAATTCTGATTTTGAACATTGAGAAAAAAAATCAGTAAGCTTTGAATATGAATTCGAACTGCTTGAGTATGTATCTGAACTATTCGATATCCGAATTCTGAAATTCAAACTTTGAGACTTTGAGTTTAGATTAAAATAACACGTTGCACTATGTTGACTTATATATTAGAATTTGCTCATTGATTTGAGGTTCATCAGGACGAATCCCCCAGCTCTTTGACTGGTACAGCGGGATATCCGTACACCTCTGAGGTTCATCAGGACAAATCCCCCAGCACTTGATTTCTGATCCACCACGGACAACCGATAAGTGTTCATTGAACGACGATGGTTAGAGGAGGTTCCCATCGGTCAAACTTTGGCTTCCAATGCTATATATGCTTGGGAGAATTACTTAAGTTATGATTTAAGTAACTTTGCATGAAAATGATGACCCTTCTAAATTCGGTTTGAACTTGTCCTTGCATCTCTGTTTTGATACTATTTAACTCTACTATCAAATTTATACACTGATATGATAAAAATGTGAATTGTTTGATTGACCTTTATTGAGCTTAGACTGTTAGCTCACCTCGACTATACGTCATAGGTGTAAACGCAGAAAAGGATCCGGAACTTGAGAGTGACCTAAATTACGTCCCTTATGAAGAGAATTAGCTCCAGCTAGAGGAGTACTTTCCTTAGAGGACCTAGTAGCTTGAATTTTTGAGACGTAGTGTTGGTACGTCCAGCCTTTTTGTTTGTAGAACTTTCGATTCATGAAATGTTGTAAATACTTCTTATATACTACTGTTTAGGTAATGGTCAGCCATCACTGGTGGTTTATTTTGTTTTTGCTTGTCTATTCTATTGGAAATGGAGATGCCTTTTGTCATGATGTGATTGCTCATTAAGTAATTATTTGCTTATGTGGATGTACCAAGTATTCTATATTCATATCGTGATCTACGAACTGACGGCATAGATTTTGGGGTAGAAAATTCGGGCTGTCACAATCACGGTCATAGGTTGAAAATTTTGAAGGTACTTTTATATTTCAAACATTCTATTGATTAGGTTCCTGCCGTAGTGATGCATTTCTTCCTTGGGGATTGTCCCTGTACAAGCCCCATGATTTCTCTCTTTTTTCCTTTTCTTTTCTATATATTTTTTTCTTTTTAGCTTTCTTTTTAGACATCCTCTTTTTTGGGATTTTGCTTTTCTGATTTTTTTTTGGATTTTGATGATAACTCATTTGTCTTTTGCTTTGGGAGTTTCTCTTTCTTTTTTTTTTTTTGGAATATTCACATTTTTTATTTTTCTGGGAGGGTACGAAAGAAAGTCTATAGGCTCAAATTGGGTAACAAAGGGTATGGTTATTCAGGGACGCTTTTTCACTAATTGGCTTTGTAATGATGACCTCTTTTATAGGGCCCTTAGGTAGTCACGTATCCATTTTTACTAGTACTTACCTTGTCATAGGAGACTCAGGAGTAGAATCGTCGCACATACCCAGCATTGATTGGCTCAGGAAAGTGATCCGCGTCTATTGTGGCTAGATGAAGCGCATATCCAGGGAGCATCTCTTTGATAAAGTGCCCTTCCTATTTGGGCTTGAATTTTCCTCGCAAATCCTTGTGGAGAGAGGGAAGATCTTCTTGAGTACCGTGTCACCTACTTTTAATACTCGAATGCCTACACGCTTGTTGTAAGCACGTGCGATTCTTCTTTGATAGACCTACATGTGACACAAAGATTGGATCCTCTTCTCATCGATCAGATTCAGTTGTTCGAAATGAGATCTCTCTCTTTCGGCTTCTGGTAGATCGGACTCAATGAGGATACGGAGTGAGGGCATTTAAACCTCAACTGGTAACACTGCCTCGGTTCCATACATAAGGAAAAATGGTGCTACCCCTATAACATTACCAATTGACGTTCGATAGGCCCATAGTGAAAATGGTAACATTTCACTCCAGTCTCGGTATGTGACGACCATCTTCTCAAGGATTCGGATAACTATTTTGTTGGCAACTTCGACCGCCCCATTAATTTACGGTGGATATGGCTATAAGCGATGATATTTTATTTTGTACTACTCGCATAAGGCTTTGATGCCCTTATTTGTAAAGTTGGTGTCATTATCCGTGATGATATTCTTAGGCATGGTAAATCGATAAACTATGTTATTCTTGATAAACTTCTCGACGTGACTGGCTGTGATGTTCGTGTAGGATGTTGCCTATACCCATTTTGTGAAGTACCCTATAAGATACTTTCGAGTTGACCTTTCCGACGACATCGAGGCCTCAAGTGGCAAATGACCATGGAGTGGTCATGCTGTGGAGATCTATGGCTGGAGTAGGTATCAGACTGGAGGGCTCTTGGAATTTGTAGCACTTTTGAACATGCATGCAACAATCAGTCTCCATGGTGGTATAGAAATACCCTTGGCGAAGGATTTTTTTAGCAAGCATATGACCGTTGACGTGGGCCCTGCATACTCCTTCATGGATCTCTTTTACAACGTTGGCTGCCTCGCTCTCAATTAGGCATCTGTGCAGGACATTGTTGTGTGACCGCTTGTAGAGGCACTTGCCACAGACATAATTCAACACTAAATGTTGGATTGTGCGTTTGTCCACTTTAGTCGTGCCCTCAAGAAACACCCGGGTTTCGAGGAATTTCTTAATATCCAAGAACCGTGGAGCCTCATCATCTACCTTTGTGGATCCTTCAATCTTGAGGCAGAAGGCAGGCTCGTTTCTTTGTTCGAACATGATGGGCTTCATCTTGACACCGTAAGGAATTTTGACCATCGATGCTAACATTGTTAGTGCGTCAGCAAAACAATTTCTTGCTCGCGGGACATAAGAGAAGGTAACATCGTCGAAGCACGCGATCAAATCTTCAAGGTGCTCGTGGTACAGGATTAACTTCTCATCCTTCATCTTCCAATCTCCATTTGTCTGTGCCCTTTGTACATCATAGGTTTTCTTCATGGTCAAAAGATGAGGAGAGTGATTTCAGGTCCAAAACCATCAATAAATATCTTGCCCATGCATGTCCTCCAAGGAATTGGTCTGGCCCGCAATCCAATTACTACTTCCTATCAGAAGATAAGTCAGTCTGTGTTGGGAACTGTTCACCTCACTCTCTTTTTCTCCAACTGCATTGATGTTCACTCATTTAGGGTCATTGACATGAACCCTTCTTACCATGTCCTCCTAGCACGACAAAAAATAAGACTATTAGCGGCAATTTTTTGGAGCAAAAAAATGTCGTTATTAATAAAAAACCTATTAAGACTATTAGCGGAAGTTTTTTGTTAATAGCAGCAATTTTTGTCTACCGCTAATAGTTTTGTTTTTTGTAGTGTAGGAAGTCCTTAGTTGCACCATTATCTGATGGACCCCTCGACATGGGACCAATACTTGCAGTTTGTTAAAGGAGGGAAGCCATATTTTATAGAAGGACTTAAGAATCCATTCAAAGTATGGGAATCCTATTTGATCCCTGCAGAAAATGTTTTGCACAAGAAAGGTGTTACAATGACCCCTTGCCCCTAGATTTAATGAAGAAGTTAGTGAAGAGGAACTCAAGGAGGAAGAATCTCTTGAGGATTTTGAGGGTGGGATACGTCAAGAACCCATCTTTACATAATTAGTCCCTCGATGAAGCTAATGGTAGTCTCCGAGAACAAACAAAAATCGACCTTTCCCGGAAGAGCCCCCGTAACCATTGTGTGATTGCATCATCTTCCACTTCCAGCCATGTGGCCCACCTTGTTAGTGACAACGTAGTCAGTATTGTGAGGTTTCACGATTTGAGCGACTTGTCATTTGCAAACAACCGCCAGTCCGTATGAATTGAGCTTTTGAAAAAATTGAAATTTGCAAATTTTCTTTCAATATTTCTCGTGCAAAGTCTTTACTTTTGTCGATACTTTGATCATAAATTACGTTCCTAAATGTATAGATTATTTTGAAACTCACATTTATTTTTGGACTCGAGTTCACGCATCCATTGCAGGGAGACCTACAAAAGATGACAGTTGTTATATTTTCCCTTCTGAGATGTATGTTAAAAGATAAAGAACAAAAAAAAAAAAAAAAAGACTCCCCCGCTAGGCATCCTTAACTTGTGAAACTCAAATCTCTTTGAAGATTTGTGTCGACTTTCAGGATCTGAACAAGGCTTGCTCTAAAGATGATTTTTCCCTCGCATGCATGGATGTCCTAATAGATAAAACTGTGGTAAAAGAGGCATTTTTGTTCATGGACGGCTACAATGATTACAGTCAAATCAAAATGGCCCTAGTGATGCCCCACTTATGTTTTTTAGAACTCCCATTGAAACCTACAGTTACATTCTCATGTCGTTTGGTCTAAAGAATGTTGCGGGTGCAACCTATCAAAGAGCCATGCTCAGCATCTTTCATGATCTGCTCGATTATATCAGACGTATAAGATCGGGTCGAGATTGCTTGTTTGACCCTTGTCTTCATAGCTTAGAAATTAAGACATTATACGTTGACTCATAAGACTTTGACTGCGAGCCGAATAGACCATGCCAGACACATGTTGCAGAAGCCTATGCTCCAGGGCGTATGGCTAGATTCATGCTTCAACTTTGTGAGTTTGATATTCAATTCAAGTCGCGAAAGCACATTTGAGGTCAGGCTTTTTCCGACCTCCTACCACAATTCACCACTAGGGACTCCATCATCATTGAAGAACTCCCCCGATGAAGAGGTATTCTTCGTAGGAACACCCACTTGGAACCTGTCACGACCCAAAATTCTGTCCCATCCCAAGGGCCTAGAATTCCGAGTTATGACCCGCATGCATTCCAGATACACTAAGCGAACATACACCTAATTAGAGTTCTTGCGCAAATCTTGTTCCACAAAATCCGTGAAAGCCAACACATAAAGGTAGAATATAAAGCAGTCATAAATGCGGAATAAATGCAATAAAATCAAGGTAAACCACCAATAAAAGAGAAATAAAAGTCGGAGATAAATCCAATAAAAGAAATCATAGAGTCAATAATAATAATGTCAAAAGAACTCAGTACCGAGTCTAAAATGTCAATAACCGATCCCCGGATCAAAATCAGCACCAAGATCCTCCTGGTAAATAACGGCGTCACCCTCCCAAGGCTCCTGATACTCAGCGTCTACGGGGTCAATGAAATCGGCATCGGCAGGATCTGAATAGTCAACGTCTACGTCACCAACATAATCACCTGCAGCTGTTTAGATTGCCGTGGGATGAGTTTACTCAGTCACATAAACTCAGTGGATACACCAGCAATCCACCTCATTCTACTCAGATGCATTATGGGTGCATTACGTGAGTGATAAATATAGTATATCAAAAGAATCAGAAAGACAAACACAAAACCATGTGCATATCGAAGAACTCATATCATAATATAAATGTAGGACCACAATCTATACACTCATATCCTAACGTACCTTATCATATCTCATAACATAACATATCTTATTATTCTCGCACATACGTATGTACATCACATGAGCATAACTAGCATACTCATAAATCTAAAATGAAATGTGTCAAAGTCGCGGCTCGAGCTACCATGTGAGGGTGACCATAGTATCATACTACCATATCATAACGCCCTCATATCGTACTCATTCTCCTTCATGGATAATATACACGCCAAGCCATTTTTTAGTTAAATTTGCGTAGCGTGTATAATATACACGCCAAGCTAATTTTGGCAAATTTTGGCCTAGCGGGTCTAATACACACGTCAGGCAAAATCTGGTCATTTTGTGGGCTCCAGGGCAGGTTCTGAACCTCCAGCTTCTTCCCAAGTTATTGTACATATGTCTGTCGTGGATAATACACACGCCATACTTGGTTACAGTAACTTTTGGATTTTACTTGAAAATGACTTTTGGGGTTTGACTTGTTGACACTCCAATGTTTGGGGTGGGTTTCATTAGGACTGTTGCACCCCCATTTAACCTATTTGCAACCCATGTGCCATTTGAAACCTCACACTATCATCTACCATTAAACCCATTCTCACACCTATCCATAACCTTGAAATACCCAAAAGCCTTAGATTTGGGATTACTTAATTGCTAATCCAATTAGCTTTTAAGTACCCACTAATCCTCTCCTTTTCTATAAATTGAGAGGCACCCTCCCTTGCTAATGGATTGAAAATTTTCAAAGAGAGAAAATACTAGTGAGCTCCCCTCCCATTTGCCGCCATTAAACCCATATAATTCCATAACTGAATTTCATCTTTGACACCTCATTCTACATCATCCATCCTTGAGATTTAGCTAGATCTAGCCCCTAATCTTCTTCTCCTACCTCTTAGCTCCCTAGCCTTAGAGATCAAAACCCGTTTCTCTAACCATCTGCTTTCGGAAGCTCATCCAAGACGCTCTCACGCAAGGATCCACATCGATGCTACAAGGGCCCAAGAGCTTCGGCTCTCCCCTCTATTCCTCTACCTTCTTTTTCTTCTCCTCTATCCTAGAATTGAGCCATTACGTTGCCCAAATTTTGGCAAGCGGGAAGGGCTCAATAGGATCGGCGTGCCTTCGGGCAAGGGGAGGTGTCGCTCATTTTTTATTTCTTTATATATATATATATATATATATATATATATATATATATATATATTATATAAACTACCCATACATCCAAATAGTCATAGTAGAGACCACTTACAAGTGGGTTGATTGGGTGCCTAACACCTTCCCGATCGATGACCGAAGCCCCTACCCATGAGCCTTTGGCGTAGGCCTGAATCAGAGTCATATTTTTACATTTCGATGCTTTCAATATTGATTTAGGTATCTCAGGACACCAAAAGCTCCGGGTAGCGACTCTAGATTTTATTAACGAGTGCACCGTCACGACGGATTTGATAAAAATTCACGGTTGCATAGATGACGACATTGTTGGGGAGAGCTTGTAGAGCTTCCCCTTGAAGTTTTGGCTTATTTTTGTTTATTTATTTTTCTTGTCTACTAACCCTTTTTGCTTCATTTCTTTGATACTTACCACTACGATTCTGTCAATTTTTACTTACCCCTACTTTTTTCTCATTTAAGCGCCTTAGCCGATTGGCGGGCCTACTTGAGCATTGTCTTTACTTTCATTTATTTTCCGTCATTTACATGCCTTAGCTGATTGGCGGGCTTACTTGCGTATTTTACACGCCTTAGCCGTTTGGCGGGCCTGCGTGAGCTTTTATTTTCTCCCACTCATATTTCATCAGTGGACGCCGGCCCGTAGAGGCGACACAGGATTATCACAACCTGCTTTTGAACCTAAGCAAACTCCCCTTTTAAAATTTGAAATTAAAATTGAACCTTAAAAGTGAATTAAGGGGCTTAAATCATTTTTGCGGGAGTAGCTTTTAAAGAACTGAGAATTTAGATATTGATATAAACGTCTCGATTCTTAGTATGACGGCAGACCCTAGTGGTGATGATTCAGAAAAGTACCACCCCATCTAGTATCTGAGAAGGCGCTTGCGCTGGAAATATATCGAGTAGGTAACCGATCTTTTTACAAAGCTTAAAACCTTGGGGGAGTGCATTAATAATCCCGAATCAACCTTGTATCCCTAAGTTCAGTGAGGTGGGACCCGTTACAACAAGGAAATCAGTCCCCGGAAATATCGCTTCCAAAAAACCAAAAAAAAAGATCAATTTCGGGCTTGCTATTTGTTGTCGAAATATAAATATAAATCCCATTTTTGCCTGGCGTGTGTAAAATACATGCCAATCCATTTTTTCCCCAAAACTGCTCTGGCGTGTATAATACACACGCCAAGCCAAAATCTCCAGATTTTGGCCTGGCGCATATAATACACATGCCAAGCCTATTCTAAGTTGGGCATCCCAAATCTGAGGCCTTTATCACCTCCCCAAGTCCCCCGCTTAGTGGTTTAGCATCTCTGATAGATCCCACACTCTTCAACACCCAATACGCCTTCGTCGGTCAAAAGAGGTCACTCTCTTATTGACTTGCTCCGGGGGATCGGATTGTTTGCGTGGATTCTCGTGCCTTCACATAGAACAAAGGTTCTCCTTTATTTCTTTCGAAGTGCGTTGGGATCCTGCCGTGAGAATTATTTGGGGTGTGAACACTGCTCGAAACAGGTATTCCAAGGCCCCACCATTCCGCTCACCCAACCATCATGGGCGGTCGATCTGGCGTATGCCGATCCCGATTCATCCCCGCCATGCTCCCGAACCCATTCTCATTCAGAGGAAATGTTCACCTCCATTCCGCTCACCCAACCGTTGTTCACCGTCACCGGACCCTTCGGTGCACCCATATTCTCATATGCACGCATTCAAAGCTCATCCCTCTTCCCACCCACATCTGCTCAAGATCCATCCACTTCCACTTCAAATCCCCCCAATTTTCCCCCCACCTTTACCCAAAATCCACCCTATGCTTCCCCCTATGCCTTCCCCAACTCAAACCAAAATTCACCCCATTTTCCCTCCACATCCAATTTACACCCCCCATCTCCAATCCAAACATACCACATTTCTCCACATCCATTCTTCCAAATCTCTCATCCATGCCTCACCAAAATCCACTCCAATCCTCCACCTTTACCCCACATTTTTTCCAATCCCCCCAAGCAATGGCCAATTATTCCTCATCATCACAAACCACACCAAATACCCCCTCATATACCCATGTCATGCCCAATTTTACCGGGGCCATGCCTAATTTTCCCTCCACCCAGCCATGCCCATTTTTTCTTCCACTCCAAATGCACCACAATCTCCCCCCACAAATCCCAATACACCCCGCTTTCCTTCCACATCCAACATACCCAATTTTTCCCCATCCTCACCAACCATGAACAATTTCCCCACCTCTACTCGGGTCATGGTCAATTTTCTCCAATCCACCCAAACAATGCCCAACTTTCCATCATCAATCATGCCCAATTTTCCTACCTCTACCTAGGTCATGCCCATTTTCTCCCATGTATCCTCCTCATCAAATGAACCATCCTCCTCCGCTCCCATACCAGATTCCATGGCCATCATGGAAGAATTGATGAACACCTTCATGGCTTGGAGGGCCTCCCAAAACCACCCTAATCCACCCCAAATGCCCAACCCTCAACATACCCTCCAAAATCTCCATACTTCCTTCCCCCAAAACCCTAATCAATCCCCCAATATCCATACCATCGAAGGCTCCCATCAACCTTGGGACCATTTGAGCAGGCCTCAAGGCCCAATGACCCAGATCCAAGCTCACCAAGGGCCAATGGCCCAAACTCACCAAGGCCCAATGACCCAAGCCCATCAAGGCCTAATGCCCCAAGCCCATCAAGATCCAATACCCCAAGCCCATCAAGCCCCATTACCCCAAGCCTATCAAGGCCCAATGGCCCATTCTCAAGCCCATCAAGGCCCAATACCCCAAGCCCTTCAGGGCCAATCCCCCAAGCACATCAAGGCCCAATGGCCCACCCCCAAGTCTGTCAAGGCCCAATACCCCAAGCCCATCAAGGCTCAGTACCCCAAGACCATCAAGGCCCATTGCCCTACACCCCAGCCCATCAAGACCCATTTCCCTATACCCAAGCCTATCAAGGCCCAACATCTCAGGTCCACCAAAGCCCAAACCTGAGAGCCCCATTTACAAAACCTTCATCATTCCCCCAATATCTCACATTTACCTATACCCAGCAGGCCCCCATTCCCCCTCAAATAAACCCAATCCCCCAATCCGGCATAAGCCCCATCCATCCACATTCATCACACCCGCATCCTTCTCAATATGGGGATTAATCCCATACCGTCAGCCATCCCCAATTTATCCATCCTCTCATCCCCCAACCCAATCAACAAAATTCTTATCAAGCCAGTTGCCTCCTAAGGCACTCGCCCAAAATCCACAACTCACCCATCCCCTTACCCCACAAACTCATCATCAAGGTTTCCCCCATGTATAATGGTCCCACCAAGCACCCACTCAACCCCTCTAAAATCTCCCGTTCACTCATCAAAATCCTCACCAACCCTAATTGCCTCATCAAGCACCTGCCCAACCCATTCAGAATCAGCAGGATAACCTCACCCTTCCTCTACCATATGTAGATCAACAATATAAGAAAGATGAGGTCAGAAATAGTGGGGCCTATGCGGGGGCATTCGCCATCCCCCACCACCCACACATACCAACCCCCAGGCCATCCAAAATGAAGGGAGGTAGCCTCTTGAGGGAACAGCCCCAGCCCCACCTTCCAAAGACTCCGAGCAGCTAAAAGAACAAATGGATAAAATCAAGAAGTAATTAATGAAGTTAGGGGGAACCGAGATTCATGTCGCAGATTTCTCAGATCTGTGCCTTTTTGTTGAAGTGTCACTGCCACCCAAATTTAAAGTGCCCACATTTGATAAATATAACGGCACGGGTAATCCAATTGCCCATCTAAAATCATACTATGGAGATATGTACCAGTAGGAGGGGATGAGCATTTGCTCATAAAAGTTTTCCAGAAGAGTCTCACGGGCCTGGCTTTGAGATGGTTCACTTCCTTGGAACCATCCATGATTAAAATATGGAAAGATCTGACCCACTTATTCAAAGAGCAATACGTCTAAAAATATAGTCATTGATCCCAGAAAATCAGACCTGGCCTAGCTAAAGCAGAACCCCGACAAAGCATTCAGTGATTATCTTGGGTGGTGGAGGACACTGGCATCTTAGGTCACGAACAAAATACCCGATGATGAGTAGATCGAGATGATCTAAAAAAATACTCTTTCAGTCATCTCAAATTATTTAGTATACCAATAGCAGTCCAGCTTTATTGACTTGGTAAGCCAACCGTTGTGAGGACATAATTAGAGAGGGATGTTTGAGCAAGAATGTGTCCAGTGGGGTCCGAAAGTTCATCGAACAGAAGACTGGGAGAGGAGCAGGGACAGTGGTACAAAATATAATGAATACAACCCAACACCAATGTGGTCCCCTTTCAGTTCGCGACAACACAACCAACACCAACACCAACAAGTCAAGCTCTAAGCCAGAACAATGTCCCCTGGGGGAAAATGACCCCTGAGCAGAGAAGGGCCCGATATGACCAAGTATTCACTCCCTTGGGATAATCCCTAAATGTCCTCTTGTCGTTGCTGATCGATAAGGGTTTAGTTACTCAGCTTCAACCAAGACCCCCACAGAATCCAATCCCAAAGAATTATGATCCCAGCACGCATTGTAATTTCCATCAAGATCCGGGACATCCAACTAATTGGTGCTTTCCTTTGAAAGATGCAATAGAGGATTTAATAGAGGCAGGGAAACTCATACCCCCAGCACCCCCCAAGCAAACCTGCATACCAATATCATGCAGGCACCATTACCATCGCACCCGCAGGGAGGAATGGACCCAAGGGCCACCATTAACATGTTGGAGGAAGGGATGAAAGAATTCGATCCCTCAGAATCCATCACTGAATAAGAGAGTTTCATGCCACCCGGGCAATAGGGTCATAAGAATGAGATCATAGGGGTGATCGAGCCATTAAATTTAACCGATTATTTCCCAAACCCTATACCGCAAGTAGCAACCCTTGATTTGAGGATGTATTGCCCTACACTCGCGCTTGTCAACCATGTGGAGCCCAACTTTTACTCACCCAGATATATTAGTTGTGACAGCCTAGATTTTGGTCGCCCCAAAACCCGTGTCGACCCTCTAGGCTGTACCCCATATAGCACACGAAACACTTGGTACATCCACATGAAAAGCAAAACAAAGGATAAAGTAATAAACAATATATAGTCATCATAAGAAATAAATTTCTAATTCTATGAAATGATGAACTCAGAATATATCAAAAGACGGTTTTGATCCCATGCCAATCTCATGAGCAAAAGAACCGAACCAAACCATTCGTGACAACCCAAAAGTCACCCTATGGTGGTTCGCCAAAAGAATTACAATATCTCATAAATACATCATTTCCAATATAAAATGACCAGATGTACCAACCCTTACAATTCTAGCTCTAAAAAAAAAGTTATGCAATAAGAAATCTACTAGAAAAACTCCTCCGGAGGGGGCTCGGTCTCCTCCTCGGGAACATACTCAAAATCCTCTAGGTCAAGATCCTTAGTACCAGCAGCAATCTCTAAACCTGTGACGTATAGTCGAAGGGTGAGCTACATCCTAGCTCAATAGGGAAAAATATAGCATGAATATCTTTCAAATTTCACATATCTTAAATGACATGATTTGAAGCATGTTTCTAGAATGAAATTCAAGTGGAAAGCGTATAAATGGCAAAGCGAATAATTGATGCATGTTTCAAAACCACGCTTATTGAAATTCAAATGTTTGTTTCACATGTTCACATTACTTCAAAATTAAACTTAAATCAATCACTTAAATAGTCCCTCGAGCAATATAGCATCGAGCCCCGATGGGAAACCCTCCATCATCGTTCACAAGAACTCTTTTTACACAAAATTCCCAAGCTCCCTCTAACTAGGAGGCTTGTGTCGAAGAAGTGTTTTCACTGCTTGGAAACCAAAGAATGGATATCCCACCGTACCAGAGCACAATTTGTACGGATATCCCGCTGTATCGGTCACGGATATCCCGCCGTGTCGGTTGGGTATCCACATAACCTTAAATCAAAGTACACATTTAAACTATAGTTATTCACCGTGAGTTTGTGATAATTATAATAGTTTGAAGTTTTCGAAGACTTTGCACACAACTTATACACATCCTCTTGATGTCACATTCACATAATTACTTCCTTTTTTATGCCACGCACACACTTCTCATGTCACACACACACACACATGCTTCTTAATTCTTAGTGCACATATTCATGAAGTTCACGTGTCAAAACTTATGAGCAACAATCATGTTAATACGAAGGCACTCACATCTTATCATCACATCACATCACATATGCTAGTTGAAAACAGACATTTATATTTCAAGAATTTTCCCTACCTCACACGAAGTCACACCTATCTCCTTGGCTCAAGTTAGTTCATCTAGGTTCGAGGCTCAAGCTCATGCCTAACCTACATGAATTCATACGCAAAGCGTCAAAAATGACGTAAGACGGAAGATACAAAGTCTCCCCAAAGTCTACAAGTGAAACAAAGCAAAACTCTAAAACTGTCCAAAATTGACCGGTCGACTTTCAATTTCGACTGATCGAACTTCAAAATCAACTAACCGATTTCCCTCGACCTATCGGGCTCCTCAAAACTATAACTCACAAACTCTCTGTTTTATGGGAATCGACTAGTCGATTTTCTTTCGACTGGTTGATTTTCAAAATTGACTAGTAGAATTTTATTTGACCAGTCGGAATCGCGCTAGCCACATTACTAAGTCAAAATTGACCAGTTGGTTTTGTCTGTTTTTCCCCAATTCGGGTTTGGACTTCTAAAAACACTTTTTCCTTTGAATTTTTCACCTTTCTTCTACTAATCTTCCACTCATATGCTCAACTATCCTTACACATGATTCCTCACAAGAATTTCATAAGATCTTACCTCTTAAATCGGTCGATTCCTCGATCCTAGGCTTCACGAATTGGCTTCATAGCTCGAAGCTTTGTATTCCATACGATTCAAGGTCTTTGAATCACACCCACCTTGCGATTCTTCACGCACACTCATGCATTCAATTCCATTCTCTTCTCTCTCTTCTCATGTACTCATCTCAACAACCTAAATAAGAGAAATAGATTCTCTTAGCTACTTACCCCTCTTTATCTATACAAGGCTTAGGTGTTAAGCACATATACCACATCTAGGTATATCGAAATTCACTTAAAGGTCCACACCTAACCTTACTCATCCTTATTTTCACTTAACACAAAGCCTATCATGACTTACTCACTTATTTTCACAAGGACAGGTACGTGACCTGTCCGGCACGCACATCGAGATGTACTGCTCAAAAGTTGAAATTTTTTCGAGACGTTACATTAGCCATTCCCAACACCAATAGCCGATCACAACGTGTCACTCAATCCATCGCCATCACTAATCCAATGCAGTTGGCCCAATTTTACTCCACCCCAAATCAATCCACCTCTAGCACCACTCCAATACAATGGGCCTAATTTTTTCATACCCCCACCAGTTTATCCATCTCCAGCACTAGTCAATCAGATTTGGCCTAGTTCCGTCATGCCATCAATACAGGCATCTCAGATATCCTCACCCACACCATTTCAGATCCCAGGGCCAACCTATGATCCCCATCAAGTCTCTCTCAGTTATGAACGGACGGACATCAATATAGGCAGTGGCAAAGAAGGGGTAGTTGATTTCGTTAGAAGAGAACACAGTCTGGGACTTGTTAATGGCAGAAGAATCTCTAAAAACCCTGAAGTATCGGTACCAGCCCGGTCAGAAGAGAAGAAGGAACCAGTCGCAGTGAATCCCTTCGAAAAAATGAGCAGAGAGCACATACTAGAAACTCAGTTAAAGAGAATGTCAGCCCACATCACAGTCTGGGACTTGTTAATGGCATCTCTGCTCCATTTTCAAGCTCTAATGGGAGCACTAAAAGATGCACATGTGTCCATCCAAGTAACCCCTGATGAGGTGGGACAAATAATTGTGTAGGTTTTAGCCCCCAAGGCCATCTCATTTTTAGATGACGACCTGCCAAGTAAAGGAAGCAACCATTCCAAACCCCTCAACATCAGGGTGGAATCGAAGGACTTAATAATCCCTTTGGTGTTGATAGACAATGGTTCGGCATTGAATGTCTGCCCCCTCAGAACTACAACCAAAATAGGGGTTGATCCCTCCACATTCAGGCCAGCCAGAATAAGTGTAAGAGGGTTTGATAATACCAAGAGGGAGGTGATAGGAGAAGCCGATCTTGAGCTCACCATTGGGCCAATGACCTTCTCAATCCCATTCCAAGTGATGGACATCAATTCCTCCTTCAACCTGCTACTTGGACGCCCGTGGCTGCATGAAATCGGGGCAATGCCCTCCACTCTACACCAACTGCTCAAATTCATATCAAAGCATAAGGTCATAACAATCATGGGAGAAGGGTGAGAAGAAAGAGAGGAAATGGCCCACAACATCAAAAATCTCAAGGTGTTGGATGTACCCATACAGCCGAAGACACGGATCTGTACAACTTCCAATATGATGTGTTAACATTGGGGCCAAAACCAATCAGAGAGGTCACCACAAAAACCAAAGGTGGAATGACTGCAACAGTAGCCAAGCTCCAAAAGTGGGGCTATCAAAAAGGAAAAGGTTTGGGTCCCCGTTTGCAAGGCAGGAGAGACCCAGTCAAAGCGAAAGGCGGCCAACATGTCAGATTTGGGTTGGGTTACAAGCCCACTGAGGAGGAGGTTCAGGAAGCCAAGGAGAAGGCCCGAACCATAGCCGTTGTCAAAGCCTGGGGGATAGACCTAAAAGATGAACCCCACCCGAGACCTCACATCCGCAATATATTCGTGAGTGAGGGGATTATAAAAATTGATCAAAATAGGGCAACACTGCTGATCCCACACAAGCCGGTGGCCGCTATCCACCCAACTAATCCCCAAATCATTCCCCCCGATGTGAAAATAGACTTCGCATCCCTATTACTTTTTGAGGAGGAACCCTTACCAATCCAACCACCTATCCTAAACCATCCAAAACCCTTATTGACGTTTGAGGATCGGGTCTCGGACGAGCACAGGATAAACATGATGGAGGTTGACTCCCAAAAGCTATCTCAATCAGCCTCCTCCACAAGGCTAGGTAAAAGGGCGGCACCTCAGGTGAGGAATTGGGCGTCAATGCCCCTAACTCTGGAAGCATCAAATGGTCGCAAATTCGACACCCACTTCCTAAAAAGAAATAACCTTTAAAAAGTGAGATTAGCCTTTGGCAGGCAATACCATGTGTATATAGAGACCCGCCTTGCCAAGGGCTCAATTCTGAACAAAAGAAAAATCCAAAAAAATAAAAGAAATACAAAATAACCAAAAAAAATTGTTGTCTTTAAATTTTCTGATAAAATCAAGAAAAAGATGCCTTAATTGAAAAACTCATCCCACGTGAAATCGACCCCTGTCCTATAGAAATACAAGAAGAGTAGAAGTCACGAGTCTGGATGAGGAAATCCTTATTGAAGAGCTCCCCAATAAGCTCCTTGACCGATTTGCCAATTTTGAGCATGGCCCTGCACCGATTGTTGAAGAAATGGAGGACATCAATCTAGGGACTAAGGAGATCACCAAGATCAGAACGTCACTATCTCCCAAGGAAAGAAGCAGCATGATTGATTTCTTTCAGTCATACCAAGACATATTCACATGGTCATATGAGGATATGCCTGGTTTGGACACCGATTTGGTCAAGCATGAGCTGTCGTTATATCCAGATATTAAGCCGGTGAAGCAGAAGTTGAGACTCCTCAGCCAGAATGGAGGCTGAAAATGAAGGACGAGGTCATCAAATAGTACGACATAGGGTTTCTCATAGTCTCCATGTACCCTCAATGGTTAGCCAACATCGTCTCGGTACAGAAGAAAGATAGAAAGGTTCACATATCCATTGACTTTAAAATTTTGAACAAGGCGAACCTAAACGATGACTTCCCATTGCCACAAATTGATATCTTGGTCGATAACACTGATAGACATGGGATGCTATCATTCATGGATGAATTCTTCGAATACAATCTGATCAACATGGCCGAAATAGACTGAGAGAAGACAATGCTTATTACTTGATGATAAACTTTCTGTTACAGAGTCATGCCATTTGGGTTGAAGAATGCTAGGGTGACATACCAAAGAGCGATGACGGCACGCTGATTCGAGAGAAAAATTTAAGCTCAACTGGGAAGGACCTTACGTCATCCGAGAGGTGCTGCTTGAATACGCGGTCCACCTTGCCACCATAGACGGAGATCATTTTCCTGAGCCAATCAAAGTTGGATATGTCCGACAATTCTATTCCTAGTCTTAGCGACAAGGTAAGTATTGATAATACTGATACGTTATTGCCTAAGGACCTCATATAAGAGGCTATCATTCTAAACCCAAATAGCCAAAAAGTATCCTTGAACACATATATCCTTTGCTACCCCATCTTGAGCAAATGGCATTTTCTTTCATTACCCCCTCCCCAGAAAAAGAGAATGTATATGCCCATAAAAAAAGAGGAGAAAAAGAGTTATCACCAAAATCTAAAAACATCAGAAAAGTAAAATCCCAAAAAAAAATGTCTAAAATAAAGCAAAAAGAACAAAAAAATAGAAAATAAAAAATGGGGCATGTACAGTCAAAATCTCCCAAGGAAGAAGTATATTATGGCAGCTAGAACCCAATCAAGGAAACCTTTTAAAACCCAGATACCTTCAAAATTCCTAACCTATCCCATGGCCAAGATACATCCCGAGAAAAAGCCCTCTTTAAGGCCTACAAGCAGTCACAGTATCCATTGATTTGGCATGAGCCAAGCTAAGAGTCAACAAAAGAATTCCATCCAACTGGCTACGACGGAGTAGACATCCATGTCGTGGCTTTTAAAAAAAGAAGAAATGAAAATAAAAATATACAAGCTCAAAGCAAAATAGGCGTAGTGAAAACCCGAAAGGGCGCTATGGGTAAAAAGAGAGCTTGTGCAAACCAGGTGAAAACCTAAAAAGGCACCTGGGGTAAAAATGCATACCCATGGACATAGTAAAAACCTACAAGGGCACTACGAGTAAAAAAGAGGGCAACAACAAGCATGGCAAGACCCGTCTTCGGCGCTATGAGTAAAAAAGAGAAAGAAAAAAAAAATAGGAAAGAAAGGGGAGAAAGTCATCAGTTAGTTCCCCGGTTACAACCCTGATCCACCTGATCCTCCTGGCCACTCATGTTTACTCAAATCAAGTCTGGGCCAAGCATATCATCACGGTCGCACTGTCAGAAGCATGACCCAAGGTAAGGATAAAAGGTTGATTCACCCCAAAGGGATGGACATTCTGACCTCGGTAAAAAAAAAATGCTAAACCTTACTCGGATCTGATCACATAAAGGGGTTCGACTATACTCAAAATGGGACTCGTTACTTCGTCTCACTATTAAGGCATCAAACAAAAAAAAATAAAAAAGAAGAAGAAGAAAGATGACAAATAAAAGAAAAAAAATCAATCAATCAAAAATATAAAAATATATATACATATATTAATCTAAAAAATACAAAAAAATATATACATAGGGGATGTGAATATGATAAAGGCATCTGAGTGATGCATGAACTTGGGCATCCCAGGGATGTATGTGATCATGTAAAGCAAAGAGAATGAGAATGATAAGGCCTAATTTACTATATTTAGCATAATCATACGGTGAATAAGTATATGTAGTGTACTTGATATTTAAGGTTTGGAGAATACCCCACCGACGTGGCGGTATACCTATGACTGACGCTGCAGGATATCCGTGATCGGTACCATAGCCAATCCGTACACCAGTTGGACATCCTAGGGATGTAGGTGCTTACGTATGAGATATAAACCCTATCGCCTATGAGAAAGGGACCTGGGTAGTATTAAAAGATATGAAAAATATCTTATTAGACGATAATGGTGGGTATTCCATCAGGCGCCTGACGCTATAGTAAGTCGGGAAATATTTAAGCTATAATTTAAGTCTTTAGGCCGAATCATCGTGGTTTATGAACAAGTTGAGAACAGATAAAACGTGTAAAGTAAAAGTAACTTACAATGCATATTTTCAGTCATTTTAACTGTTTTTCCAGTAAATTCATTGATACATCATGCTGTTAAATATCATGAAATATATGTGAGAGTTTAACTTATATGTTTATTCAATTGTTTCCCTATTGAGCTAGGATGGAGCTCACCCCTTTAGACTCTACGTCACAGGTCCCGTGCTTGTGGCTGCCACGGTTTCTGAAGGTGTAGATCCGGAGGACTCGAATTACGAACCCAGAGAGGATTTAGAGCCCCCTCCAGAGGAATTCTTTTAGGAGGCTCCTCCGTACTTTGATTTAGTTTGTGAAAGTACTGTACGGCTTGGTATGTCAAGCCCTTTTTGTGTGAAAATGTAATTATATTGATATTTTTTTTTTGCGAATCATTTAGGGTGACTTTATTTTATCACCGATGGTTCGGGCCGGTTCTTCTACTCATGCAGTGGCATGGGATTAGAACTGTCTTTTGGGTTCTTATTAGAATAATATATCATTAATGCATGGGAGTTCTTGTTCAATTCATTTCTTATGCTTTATTGTGCTTGGTTATACCAATATTCCGTGTAAGTTTATGGGGCACGACCTTGAGGGTCGTGCTGATGGCACGGGTTTTGAGGTGCCAAAATCTGAGCTATCACAATCATACTTATATTGTCTCTCAAAAACTCATTTTGGTTGTAAGAAGTTGCTCTTACGGTGGCTGCTCAAGAAACGACACGTACAGACTTAAGTTCTTAATCTTTTGCTGGCCTACATAGCGGTATATTATAATTATACTCATAACTTATCTTATCTCATACTCATACTCATATCATAACATACTCTTACAACTTAATCCTAGGACGAGCCATAGTGGGCTAACTTCCCTAAATCACACTTTCCAAGGAAAATGTTTATGTGACCGTAAAAGAAATCTCACCACAGCTAAGGTCTAAGGGTCAAACATCATATCCTAATTCATATCTTATCCTATCATATTAAAACTCGGAGTGATAGGGTCACCACATATGCCACCGTATATAAGGTTACATTGAATTCACACTCACCCGACTTGTCAAGATGAGCCATACCACCATGAGTTGTAAGGCATGTGAATACGATGTATTTCTCAGTGAATCACCATGCCTAAGCATAGGCATGACCTCATATACTCGAGTATATATGACCTAACATGTCTGTAACTCATATGTCATGATAAAGATGGAAGCATAACACTATCATACACACATCATAGATTTATATTTAGATTTCATTATGTTCATATATATTTATATTTTCATAACACCAATACACTTATAGGATAGGGTAGTTATTAATGTGATTTCAACAACGTAAAGGTCGGAGTTCGATTTTCACGAGGCATCGCATTTCTAACACTTCGTGTTATCGAAGAGGTCGTGTTGAAGTAATAAAATTGATATATATAAATTACTATAATTGGATAATTAAATTAAAGAATATTTATAATTACTAAGTTCTGATTTATCATGACCATCGATCAAAAGAGCTTAAGCAAGATATAATATACAAAAGAATTTTTGTCATGAAAATTAAAAAATAACATTAAATTCGTACAGTCTTGGGTCATTCAAAATTGAACCCGACATACTGCTCTATTTTGACCTCTAAAAGGTCAGATTTGTGAAATGGCTATTTCATACAAAGTTGTAAAGCTTTGTATGAAATAGCTATTTCATACATTGTCTTTTTTCTAATATCTTAATAATCACATCAATCTATGGTTGGAGTAAAAAGTTATGGTTAAAATATCGAGATCAGTATATAGATGGTCGCGAGCTCTGGTTCGTGGCCGCGAGTTTGGGTTCGTAGCCGCGAGTTCGGACCCAAAACTTCAAGATGGTGCAATCTATTATTCTTTTAAATAAAATAAGAATATAGTTTAGTTTTAGGGATTAATTAGTTTTGCTTATTTTCTTCTTCATATTTAAGATGCCATTAATGGGGTTAGATAAACAAGAATATGGTTTAAATTTTAGTGCTTAATTAGTTTTAGATAAACAAGAATATAAATTGTAGTTTTAATAAAAGCGTAATTTCTAACTATATATATTTATAAATAAATAATATCAATAGGGTATTTCAAATAAGTCAATCTATCAAATTTATAAATATTAGAATTTAATTAGGTTTAGATAAAAAAGAATATAAAATTATAGTTTTAATAGAAGAGTAATTTACTAACTATACAGATATATCAGATTTAATAGAAGAGTATAGAATCACTAACAAGAAAATAGAATTACAGTTTTAATAAAAGGGTATTATTAATTATATAGATATATCAGATTTACAAGATCTTATGGTGCTATTTAATTTTAAATAAAATAAGAATATAATTTAGATTTTTGTGCCTAAGAAAGGTAAAATATTAAGAGCCAAACAAATGGATTTTTTGAAAAGAGAAATAAAATATAAATTGATTTATAAATTATATAACTTTCAAGAGAAAGCATAATACTAAACATGCAAATCTATTAATTTATGAGATATTAGGGTTTAAATAAGATTTTTAAACCCGTCGATGCGCGATCGAACACATCCTATGCAACGGGATCTTAGAAGAATAAGATGGATTGATGGATACCCACCTCTTGAAGCGTGAACGCTAGATCTACGACGGTTCAAGTTGAAAAGGTTAATGCCCAAGGCATCTGTTCGTCTAAGTCTTGGGAGAGAATAATTTTTAATTATAGAGAGTAGAGAGCTTTTAATATTTTATTTATAATGGTAGAAAGTTTTAGGTTAACTCCAATTAATACTTTTTGTAGGGGATTCAATAAAATAGGAGTTTTTCCATGCAAGAAGAATTCATACGTGACTTGAACAGCTTCAGAAAAGGTTTCGTTCCAGCACTTTGTGTAAGCACCAAAGTAATTAGTGTTTCTCTCTCGAAATTACAGTTATACCCTTTAATTTGTTTCATCACTTAAAATGGGTGTAACTTTTATATTCTTATCAAAAATTGATAAATTATATATCGTTGAAATCGTATCGATGAGCACTTCACAATGAGTCTAATATTGATATAATAAAAATCAAAAATTTTATAAAAGATGGGGGGTTCTGGTGTGGAGCGTTAGCATCATGCATGGTGTGATGCATCATCTAACACTGTTAAAAATAAAGTTAAAAATCTAGGTTGTTATATTCTCTCCCCTTTATAATATTTTCATCCTCAAAAATTACATACATGAGGTAATGAACTCGAGGTACTTCTTTATAATCTCAGCCTCTCGTCAAAAGCCAACGATTCAATGTTAACGAAAATTAGGGTCATTACAGAACCTCTACTACGATGAAGTTACTCTCAAACGATTTGCCGGTTTAGGAATTATATTCCATTCTCACCCTATGGCATTCCCACCCTTTTAAACATACTCCAATAACATGCCTAGGTATGAGGCATTTTGTAACAACCTAAATTTCTTTACTTTATTTTAACGGTGTTAGATGATATACCACACACCGTGCACGATGCTAACGCTCCACACCGGAACTCACCCTCTTTTAGAAAAATTCTTATTTTTCCTATATCAATATTATACTTATTACAAAGTGCTCATCGATACGATTCCAATGGTATATAGTTTATTAATTTCTGACAAGAATATAAAAAGTTAAGTTTGTTGTAAGAGATGAAACATGTTAAAGGGTATAACTGTAATTTCGGGAGAGAAACACCATTTGCTTCGGTGCCTACACAAAGAGCTGGAACGAAATCCTTTCTCAAGTTATTCAAGTCACGCATGAATTTTTCTTACAAAAAAAATTCTTAATTAAATCTTTTACGAAAATTCTTAATTAGAATTAACCTAATGCTTCCTACCATTATAAATAAAAAATTAAGAGCTCTTTATTCTCTAAAGGAGAAAGGAAGAGAAAATGACTTAGATTAATCGACGCCTTGGGTATCAACCTTTTCAACTCAAACCATCATAGATCTACTGTTCACGCTTGAACAGGTGGGTACCCATCATTTCATCTTGTTCTTCTCAGATTCCGTTGTGTAGGGTGCGTTCGATCGCGCATCGACAATTTTAAAATTTTATTTAAACCTTAATATCTCTTTATTCTGATAAACCTGCATATTTAATATTATGTTTTCCCATAAACTTGCATGTTTTCTCTTTTCAAATAATACCTTTGTTTGGCTATTTAATATTTATTTTTTTATTAGGTCTGCATATTTAATATTTTATCTTCTTCTTAAATCCAAATATTATAAATTTGTATATTTAGTATTTATTTGTCTATTAAAGTTATATGAATTGTAGGTCGGTTTTATATTTTATTTCTCTTTTCAAATAATTCCTTTGTTTGGCTATTTAATATTTTACTTTTCTATTAGGCCCTAAAACTTAAACAATATGCTTATTTATCTAACTTCATTAATGGCATATTGAATATGAAGAAGAAAATAAGCCAAACTAATTAAGCCTTAAAATACTATAAATCTTATATATCTATATAATTAGCAATTTACCCTTCTACTAAAACTATAATGATATATAATCGTTGCAAGTTTCTATCCTTGTTTTATTAAGCCCTAAGATCTAAACTTTAAATATTCATATCTTTTTATGTATCTATGTGAATATAATATATTATATATCTATTTTTATCACCTCGACGTGAACTTCATGATGTCATGGAAACTTTTGCATTACGAGGTCAAACTTAAACCTTTCATATTCTCAATCACACATACACTAAGAATTGTACCATCTTGAAGTTTCAGGACCAAACTTGCGGCCACGAACTCAAACTCGCGGCCACAAACTTGAGCCCCGTGATTATCGATGTATTGGTCTTGGTATTTTGCCCATAACCTTTAACTCCAATCTTGGATTGATGCAATTTTTGTGGCATTGGAAAGAAAACTTTGAGCTTTACAACTTTGTGTGAGATAGCCATTTCACGAATCAGATGTTTCAGAGGTCAAAATAGAGTGTAAAGCCAGATTTAGTTTTGATTGACCCAAGGCTGCATGAATTTAACGTTATTTTCTAATTTTCATGACCAAAATTCCTATGTATATTATATCTTACTTAAAGTATTTCAATCGATAGTTATGATAAATCATAACTTAGTAATTATAAATGTCATTCAATTTAATTATCTAATTATAGTAATCTATATTGTAGACACCCAGATTTGACTCAAGGCCTGATCGAAACATGCTTCGAGAAAGGCGCACCCTCGATCTTTCGATAACACTTCCCATATCCCTAGGAACCTTTTCAAACCCTTAGAACTCAACCTTAACCCTTAAGAGCCTATGCCCGGCCCTTGAGAGCTAACCCTAACCTATAAAACCCCTCCAGAATCCGCTTCAAACCCTCCCGGGCAGTGGTTGAGAGGAGGCGTGCCAAGGCTTACTGGGACCTCTCTTGGGACTAAATCATATAGAATTGGAATATAGAGGCTCCTAGCTTTCCAACAAGCCAAGAAACATCTCGATCCGAGTCATACACTGAAAGTTATGGCAATTTGAGTTTGGGGCAAAGCTGGGGGCATTTTTCCTAGCGTGTATAATATACACGCTAGGCCATTTCTGAAGGAATTTTGCCTAGCGTGTATAATATACACGCTAAGCTAAATGGGCCCCACAGTGGGCTCTGAACTTCTCACAGGCACTATACATATGCCTAGTGTGTATAATATACACGATAGGCTTAGCTACAGTAACTGTGAGATTTTGCTCGAATTTCACTTTTGGGGTTTGACTTGTTGGCCATCCCCATGCTTAGGGTGAGTTCTTTTAGGATTGTTGCACCCCCATTTACCCTATTTGCAACCCCCTAGTCATTTGAAACATCACCCTATCATTTACCATTGAACCCATCCTCACACCTATCCATGACCTTGAAAAACTCAAAATCCTTAGATTTAGGATTACCTAATTGCTAATCCCATTAGCCCTTAAGTATCCCGCTAATATACTCATTTTCTATAAATAGAGAGGCACCCCCCCTTACTAATGGCTTGAAAAATTTTCCAAAGAGAGAAAGATTATAGATCTCCTTCTCCCCTTTGGAGCACCAAACCCATCCCTTAGCCTAGGTGAGCACTACACCCTAGCCTTCTTCTCCTACCCCTTAGCCATCAAGCCTCAGAGGTTAGAACCCATCTTCCAACCCCTCAAGCCATCGAAAGCTCATCAAGTTCACCTACGTAAAGGTCCACATCCATGCTACAAGGGCCCGAGAGCTCCAGCTCTCCCCTCTACTCCTCTACATTCTTTGTTTTTCCTTTATCTGAGGATTCAAGCCGTTACGCCGCCGAATTTTTGGTATTTTCGGAGAGCTTGATAGGATCATAGTGCCTTCAGGAAAAAGGAAGTGTTCTTTTATTTATTTTATTTTGGCTATAAATAGAGACCGCTTCCAAGCGGGTTGATCGGGTGCCTAACACCTTCTCGATCGATAACCGAAGCCCCTACCCAAGAGCCTTTGACATTAGACCGGTGAATCAGAGTCACATTTTTACACTTCGGTGCTTTTAATATTGATTTAGGTTTCCTGGGACACCAAAACCTCCAGGTAGCCACTCTAAAATTATAGTAAAGAGCGCATCGTCGCGACAGACTCTCGCGAGAGCCCACGGTTGCACAGATGGCGACTCTGCTGGGGAGTAGCTAATAGAGCTTCCCCTTAAAGTTTGGCCTTTTTTTTATTATTTTTATTTCATTTCCACTAACATTTTTTGTTGTTTTTTTCTTCTTTCATACTCACCCCTACGATTCCGTTAATTTTTCTCACCCCTACAATTCCGTCTATTTTTACTTATGCCCACTTTTCCGCCATTTACGTGCCTTAGCCGATTAGCGAGCCTACTTGAGCATTATTTTTATTTCATTTATTTTCGGTCATTTACATGCCTTAGCCGATTGGTGGGCTTACTTGCGCATTTACACGCCTTAGCTATTTGACAGGCCTACTTGAGTTCTTTACTTTATTGTAATCATATACCATCAGTGGACGTCGTACCGTAGAGGCGGCACAGGAACATCACAACCCGTTTTTGAACCTAAGCAATTTCCCCTTTTAAAAGTGAATTTAAAGTTGAACCGTAAAACTGAATTAAGGGACTTAATTCAGTTTGCGTTTAGGTAGATTTTTAAAGGGTGGGAATTTAGGCAGCGATATAAACGTCCCGATTCTTAGTACGACGGCAGCCCCTAGTGGTGGTGATCCGAAAAAGTACCACCCCATCCAGTATCTGAGAAGGCGCTTACATCGGAGGTATATAGGGTGGGTGACCGATCTAGTTACGAAGCTTAAAACTATTGGGGGAGAGCGCTAGTCGTCCCAAATTAACCTTCTATCCGTAGGTTTGGAGAGGAGGGATCCGCTGCAACAAAGAAAATCAGTCCCTGGAAGCACCACTTCCCGAAAACCAAAAAATCAGACCAATTTTGGGCCTGCTGTTTGCTATCAAAATTTTATATATAAACTATTTTTGCCTAGCGTGTGTAATATACACACTAAGCCAAATATCTTCAAATTTTTCCTAGTGTGTATAATATACACGCTAAGCCAAAATCTCCAGATTTTTGGCCTAGCGTATGTAATACATACGCTAAGCTTATTCTGGTTGGACAGCCCGAATCTGAGGCCTTTTTCTCACTTCCCCGAGTCCCCCACTTAGCAGTTTAGTACCTCCAATAAATCCCCACACGTCCCGACACCCAATACGCCCTTGCCGGTCAAAAGAGGTCACCCTCTTATTAAATTTTTCCAAGGGATCGAGTTGTCGAGTGGATTCTCGTACCTTCACATAGATCAAAGGTTCTCCTTTGTTACTTTCGAAGTGCATCGAGATCCTGCTGTGGGAATTATTTGGGGTGTGAATACCGCTCGAAATGGGTATTCCAAGGCCTCGGAATCCATCATAGAAAGGTTCATTTTTTCAAAAATCAAAATCAAAAAAAAAAATCAAATAATTAAAAATAAAAAAGACTTGTGGTGCCGGCACGACGGCATTGCCTTACCCTCCGTCATCCCGTAGGAGGAGGAGGAGAAGAGTTACGAACCCCATCCAAGGCATTCGTATCCAACCCGCCTCCAAGCCATATCGTGGGCAGTTGATCTGGCTTATGCCGATCCTGATTCATCCCCGCTATGCTCCCCAACCCATTCCCATTCGGAGGAAATTCCTACCTCCATCCCATTCACCCAAACACCATTTACCATCACCGGACCCTTCGGTGAACCCATGTTTCCCCCCACATCCTCTATATTCCCTCAAAATCCATCCCCTTCTACCCCTGTAGCGACTCTAAATTTACCTTCCACATCTAACATACCCAATTTTCTCATATTTTCTGTGACAGCCTGATTTTCGGTGCTCCGAAAACCTTGCCATCAACATGACCCTCGAGGCCGTGCCCAAAAACCTTTACAATACATTTGGTATATATAAGCCAAAATTTACTCTAAACGAATTGTCATACCTAAAATAGTTTAGGGCCCCCAAAAAGGCCGTCCTTGTCCCATGCCAATTCATGGGCATAAGGACCTACCCAAGCCGCTAGATAAAAGTTCACTCCAAATGTTTTATTGAAAGCATATCATATTCAATCACATTCCATAAAGAGGATTGATATACCAAGCCGTGCTTAAAAATTTTCAACTCACTCTCAAAGTGCACAAAGGGTCTCCTAGAAGAAATCTTCGGGAGGAGGCTCTGACTCCTCAGTGGGTACGTAGTCTGAATCTCCTGGATCAACGTCTCTAGAAGTCCTTGTTGCCACCAGTCCTGAACCTGCGACGTATAGTCTAAGGGGTGAGCTACATCCTAGCTCAATAGGGAAACAAAGTGAACATATAGATTAAATCTCGCATATATGTTAGCAGTTTTGAAAGCACAATTTACTAGGTATCACTTTTAAGCAGAACAATTGATATAACTGAAATAACTAAAATGCATACCACTGATTTCCTTTCATAGTGTGGTTGTTCTCATCTTACGAATTTAATTATGAATTCGGCCTAATCACTTAAACCTTTAACTTAAATAATCCCCGAGCAATATAGCATCAAGCCCCGATGGAATACCCACCATCGTCGTCTACTAGACAATTGTTACATGTATTCCCTGGGAATACTGCCCAAGCCCCTTTCTCGTAGGTGGCGAGGTCTATAATTATATCTACATCCCTGGGATGTGCTATGAGTATACGAATTGGCCGCCCGTGCATCACGGATATCTGCGCGTCGTGGGTATCCCGCCACGTCGGTGGGGTATTCTAATCAAACCTTAAATAACAAAGTATCAATGTGCTTTACATATAGTTATTCACCGTGACTTGTGCTAATTTTAGTACATTAGGCCTTATCATTATGCTGTAGTTTCACGATTTGTTTTCAACCGTATCCCTGGGATACTACAAATTTAATACATCATCTAGATGTCCTCATTATAATATTCCTTCCCCTGGGGACTTCATGATTTCACCTTGAAACTTATGCACACACCCCTTTTTTGGAAGATCATACAATACTCACTTTTTAATTTAAATGCACTGCATATATGAGTTGACGAAATAAAGTACATGTTTCAAGAATATTCCCTACCTCGACGAATTTCAAAGCACGCCTTCCCGTAGAGGTTTACACTTCACGATCATACGTCAAACTTACATTTTATGTATTTAGAATATGCTTAGAAAGGTTACTAGAATCATTGGAGTGCATAACCTCCATATTTCTGTACCAATAATTTCAAGAACTGAGTGGTGCCTCGCGTGAGCGAGCAAAATTCCTCGCTCGAGCGGTCACTAGACCTCGCTCGAGCGGTCACTTGACCTCGCTCGAGCGGTCACTTGACCTCGCTCGAGCGGTTAAATCGAGCTGCCTGAAGCTTTACTGGGGACCTCGATCGAGCGAGCTTCCCTCTTGTTTTGGGGACCGCTCGAGCGAGCCCAGAGCTATATTTTTACTATTTGTCCTTGCTCGAGCGAGCCCTTTAGACCGCTCGGGCGAGGAGCGATGATTTTTACTCCTTGATCTGTTCGAGAACACTATTTTTCCCTTCATTCAAACCTTAATATCATTCAAAATCATTCAACCAACATTCTTCCTATTATTTAAATCATGCTTACGCATCTATCATGCCTTTAACATACCTCCAACGATGAGTCTCGCGCAAGTTCGATTCAAGATTAGAAATTCTACTAGGCTAACAGGTCTCCAAGGTTCCTCCTCTAGCCTTTGCTCCAACTCTTCCATCGATTTTAAATCCCAACGAAACCCTAGTTCTTTACTAGGCTCTTCTTTTCTTTCTCTCTATTTCTCCTTCTCTCTATTTAGGTTAGAATAGGGTTACGTAAGGGGGCTCTTCACTTATATACTTATATACTTATAAGTTAGGGAAAATACTAGTGTGTTTCCCACCTACACATGTAGTGTATACATGTTAGTCTTGGTTCCCTTGTGATTCACACATACATGTGTATGGTGCATAATATGCACGGTTCCCAAAAATATGGGGTTGTGATAATCACCCCAACTTATAAGATTTTCGTCCTCGAAAATCGACGATACTCGTGTAACTAGGTACTACTACTGCTACCAATCCATGAATAGGCTAGCTTCCCACATCATCCGGAAATTGAACAGTTGGTCGCATTTCGCAACGACTTGCGTTGACCATGTCAATTTATACCCATATAGCCGAGAAGGATATTGATACCTAGAATAATCATTCCCAGAATTTATACCCATTCAATCGGTACGTTAATCATCCACAAATTTTGTGACATTCATGTCACGACAGTTTGTAAATAAGTTTACCAAGAACCACCTTACCACGAAATGTCTCAACAAAATATTACATATAAATTTTCAAAAAATAATGTGACTATCTAGTCATCATCCTCCTCATAGTCGCTGCTCGTAATCAAGCCATCATCATCCTCATAGTCCTCGTCATCCTCATCCTCGTCGACCACCCTGGTGGTAGTGGTACCCGCTGTGGCGCTCCTCGTAGCAGGGCCGGAGCTAGACGCTCCAAAAATAGCATCTTTCATGACACCGACGCGCTGCATGTATGACTGCGGGTAGGCCTGGCCCATGAGGTCGATAAGTAGTGCCTCCTGAAACCTCGATGTGTCGATCTCCACTTTGAAGGATCTCCATGACATGTCGTTAGTGGGTATGGGTATGGTGGAAATGAGGTAGAGGAGTGGGTCAGTCTGGGCGCTTGATGCATGGTTTGTCGGGAGACCTGACGGTCTCTTTTCTTGTTGACGCTAGTTTGGAGATTCTTTAGGTTGCGGCTCCAGTCTTGGGCCAAATAGGGGACGATGTTATCGGTGAGGAATAACTCGTCCTCCCGGATCTTAAATCCTCCCTTCCCATTTCGTGAGTCTAGGAGTCGGGAAATCAACCGAGCATATGGTAGTCGATTGATGGGTGGAGGAACAGCACCCTTTACATTTCTTTTATAGGCATGCGCCATGCCCTTTATGATGATCATAGGTGCGTTGATCCACCTATTATGGAATGCGGTGTGTAGGGCCCACAGAAATGCATCACGGCGTTCTTGATCATGGCCGGTTGGGTGTAGATTCTTTTTGAAAATGACGTCTAGAAGCCACATACGCGGCGGTAGTTGTGATCGGGTAATAGATTGTCCCGAAGCGGACGTGCCGCCTGTGATATCGGAAATGATCGTTGGGAATTCGACGTTCCCAGAAAAAGGTGGTAGGATGAGTGGACTAGGGGTGTAGGTGTGGGGACATTTCATGACCGATGAAATTTTGACACATCTAAAGATTAGTTCATTACCATCGATTGTGACGAGGATAGCGTCCTCATCCACGTTCATGTTTAGGGTTTGATAAAATAACTTCACAAGCCTCAGGTAATACCGATCCCCGAATGGCGTAAGTAGGGTCTTAAGATTGTTGTTGGTGAGGAAGTCCGATGTCCATTGGGTGGACGTCGGATCCCCAAATTAGGAGGGATGTATATCCCATTCGGTTTCAAATATTTTGGCCCCCCACCAATCATCTAGTGTGATTGGAGTGGAGGATGGGTTTGGCGATGGTTGTGAAGCTTGCGGCGCTTTGTTGCGCGCCGACGGCGATCGAATCGCCATCCGCTTCTTAGGTTGTGGATTTGGCTTGAAGCCATTAGGTATCTAAAGAGCTTTTCAAAATAAGGAAAAATTTCGGAAAGGGGTAGGTTTTACCTAAAAGAAAATTTTTAACGGATCGGATTGTCTAAATCCGGCTCGAATCGGACGGAAAAAGATCGAAGATGACAAGCCCTAAACCCTCGCTCGGCTCCAATCTCCTCACTTGAAGATGAAATGGGCGTTTTGTTTTCCGTCTGCTATATATAGTCCCCCCTCGCTCGAGCGGTCGTTAGTTATCGCTCGAGCGAGCCTAGGATGCTATCTGTTATATTTTATGGCCTCGCTCGAGCGGTTGGTAAACCTCACTCGAGCGACCAATAGACCTCGCTCGAGCGGTCACTACCCCTCGCTCGAGCGATGCCAGAAACTTTATGTTTATTATTTCATGTGACTCGCGCGAGTGAGTATAACTCATCGCTCGAGCGAGCCGAACGACGTTGTTCTCGTTCTCACAAGTTCACATCTTCACTAGTTTCTCATAGCATTTTGAACACCACTCACGCATGACTATGTATACTATTCATAACAATTTTAGTTCTCATGAACAAATTTGTTCATGCAAAATAATTTATTATGCTCGAATTGTAATTGCACTCATTTGGTTCGTTTTAACTATAATTTGATAGTCTAAAAAAAAAATTTACACTCCATCATAATAATAAAGAAAACTAGCTAATGTCCTTGAACAAAGTGGGGTATTGTTCTTTGACATTAGCCTCTCGTTCCCACGTTGCTTCTTCAACCGGATGGTTCTTCCATCAGACAAGCACTAAGGGAATAACCTTTGTTCGCAACACTTGTTCCTTTCAATCTAAAATTTCCACTGGCTCTTCAATCATGGTCATATCTTCATGCATTTCGAATGATTGGCCGCTCAGCACGTGATCAGGATCATTGAGATACTTCCTGAGCATAGACACGTGGAATACATTGTCTACCTGATCAAACAATGGTGGCAATCCAACGCGGTAGGCTACTTCTCCTACTCGACCCAAAACTTCAAATGGTCCAAGGTAGCGGGGACTTAGCTTGCCTCTCTTTCCGAACCTCATTATGCCTTTCATAGGCGACACCTTCACAAAAATATGTTCTCCCACCTTAAAGTCCACGCTCGTCCGCTTGATGTCAGCATAGCTTTTATGTCTGCTTTGAGCCGCCTTTAGTCTTCCCCTGATCATGCAGACAATAGCCGCGTTATCTTCAAGTAGCTCAGGTCCTAAAACAAATTTCTCGCCAATTTCCTCCCAATTGATTGGCGATTTGCATCGTTTTCCGTACAAGGCTTCATACGGTGCCATTTCGATGCTCGTCTGAAAACTATTATTATATGCGAACTCAATCAATGGTAGGTGTTGATCCCACGATCCTTGTAATTCTAACATACATGCCCTAAGCATGTCTTCAATGACTTGATTGACCCTTTCAGTCTGTCCGTCGGTTTGTGGGTGGAACGCCGTACTAAAATCTAGCCTAGTTCCCATTCCTTCTTGAAATTTCTTCCAAAACTTTGATGTATATAATGGGTCCTGGTCTGAAACAATGCTACTTGGAATCCCATGTAAACGGACGATCTCTTTCATATAGAGCTCTGTCAGTCTTCCCCCCGTGTACATCGTGTTGTAAGGCAAGAAGTGTGCTGACTTAGTCAATCGATCGACTACTACCCAAATGGCGTTATGCTTCTTTACAGTTCACGAACTGACTATGAAATTCATGGAGATAGATTCCCACTTCCATTCCGGTATGGGTAGAGGCTGTAATAGGCCTGCAGGATGTCTATGATCGATCTTCACTTGTTGGCACATCAAACATCGCGACACATACTCTGCTACATCTTGTTTCAAGCCTCTCCACCAGTAATTCTTTTTCAGATCTTGATACATCTTTGTGCTTCCCGGGTGGATAGCATAGCTTGACTTGTGAGATTCATCAAGAATTGTTCACCACAGATCGGCATTGTCTGGTATGCAAAGTCGGCCCTTGAATACTAAGGAATCATCCTCCTTGATTGAAAACTCAGATGTAATACCTTTAGTTACATCTTGACGTATCTTGGTTAGAATTGGGTCTTTCATCTGTAGTTCTCGTATGTGTTCGAATATTACCGGTTTCACTGATATGTTGGCTAAGAAGGCTCCTGTGGCTTGTGGCTGTATGTCTATGCCACATAGTGCTAGATCCTCCAACAGTTTCCATCGATGTATACCCAAAATTAGACTAGCCAGCTGAGCTGAACTTTTCCGACTCAAGGCGTCGGCCACTACGTTAGCTTTGCCTGGATGGTACTGTATGGAACAGTCATAGTCTTTGAGGAATTCCATCCACCTACGCTGCCTCATATTTAGTTCCTTCTGTGTAAACAGATATCTGAGGCTCTTATGGTCAGTGAAAATTTCAAATGTTTCTCCGTATAAATAATGTCGCCATATCTTTAATGCGAATATGACTGCTGCTAGTTCCAGATCATGTGTTGGGTAGTTCTTTTCGTGCTCTTTCAACTGTCTTGACCGGTAAGCTATTACCTTTTTATATTGATTTAGTACACAACCCAACCCGTTATACGAAGCATCACTATAGACTGTGAATCCTCCACTGCCTGATGGAATGGCTAACACTGGAGCTGAGGTGAGTCTCTTCTTGAGTTCTTGAAAACTCTTCTCACACGCCTCACTCCACTCAAATCTTGAATCCTTTCTTGTAAGCCTCGTAAGAGGCCCTGATATTTTTGAAAACCCCTCGACGAAACATTGATAATAACCTGCCAGTCCGAGGAAACTTCGGACGTCTGTCATAGTTTTTGGTTGCTCCCAGTTCACTACTGCCTCGATCTTAGCGAGATCTACTGTGACACCATGCTTTGAGACGACATGTCCTAAAAAGCTAACCTCTTCTAGCCAAAACTCACATTTGCTGAGCTTGGCGTACAATTGGTATTCACGCAAGGTTTGTAGGGCGACTCATAAGTGTTCTTCATGTTTCATCTTCGATTTTGAGTAAATCAGGATGTCATCAACAAATACTACAACGCAGGAGTCTAGGTGTGGTTTAAACACCCGATTCATCAAGTCCATAAACGATGCTGGTGCGTTCGTCATTCCGAATGGCATCACTAAAAATTCATAGTGTCCATACCGTGTTCTAAATGTCGTTTTCTTAATGTCCTCAGCCTTGACTCTTAATTGATGGTATCCAGATCTCAGATCAATCTTAGAAAAATATTTCGCTCCCTGCAACTAATCGAACAAGTCATCTATTCTTGGCAATGGATATCGATTCTTCACAGTGACTTTGTTCAATTGACGGTAGTCAATGCACAACCGCATCGACCCATCTTTCTTTTTCACGAATAGAACTGATGCTCCCCATGGAGACACGCTTGGTCTTATGAATCCTTTGTCCATGAGCTCTTGCAATTGTTCTTTCAACTCTGCAGGGGCCATCCTGTAAGGCACCTTTGAAATAGGTTCCGTTCCTAGTGCTAAGTCGATAGCAAATTCCACTTCTCTTTCTGGAGGTAACCCTGGCAATTCTTCTGGAAATACATCTGGGAATTCTCGCACTACCGCTATCTCGGAGATAATATTCTTTTCTTCTTTATTTTCTTTCAGGAATGCCAAATAACCGCTACACCCCTTTCTGATTAAATGTTCTGCTCTGACTGCATATATGAGTGGCACCTGTGTCGATCTCTCCCCTCGAAATCGAAACGATCTCCTCGTGTTAGGACGGAAAATAATAACTTTATCCTTGCAATCCACTGTTGCGCAGTGATGAGACAGCCAATCCATGCCAAGGATCACGTCGAATCCTTGCATGTCCAACAATATTAAAGTTGCGTCTAGTTCGTAGACAACGTGATCCCGAACGCTTACCACTACTGATTTGCAGACTAACTCTGTGTCCACTAATTCTCCTGTTAGGATAGACACTGATAACATAAAGTCCAGTGTCTCTGGAACAATCTTCATCTTCTTTGCAAATCTAGGGGTGATGAAGGAGTGGGTAGACCCTGGGTCTATCAGCACTCGTGCGTCATGTGCTACACCCTTTTTCATAAACTTGTAACGTACCTATAATGCATACATATACGTACATACCATATACTTTATTTAGAATTTTTCTAATGCGCAACAACGATTATATACACTTGTCCTAATGAATGCACATTCTTTATCTAGAATTGTATTGAAACTGAAATCTTTTATTTAAAAGAGATCTCACCTTGGATGATGTCGTGTACACTCCACCTTCAAGCGTGAATCACAGTAGGCTCTCCCTTGAACAACTGGCTTTCGTGATTGAATAGGTCGTGGCATGAGAGTTGGGGCCATCTTTTCTTTAACTGCCTCAGGGCAATCTATAATCTCGTGGCCTATCATGCCGCATTTGAAACAGCCTCGCATTCCTTGCCTACAATCCGCCGTTTTGTGGGACTTGCCACACTTGGCACAAGTTTCCCTTGGTGTTGAAGTAGCAGCTCTCGAAAAACCTTGGGTAGCTGTAGCCCCGCTGGAAATAGCAGGACCCTCATACCTCATCGGTCTCCCTGATGCCAGCAACGGAAAACTTTGATGAGTAGTTTGTTGTGCGGCTCTCCCATACCCTGTCTGGAATGGTTGTCTCTGATTCGGTGCTACAAACCTCGGTTTCTTATGTACCGATTCATAGCTCCCCGTCCTGCTTGGATCCATACTTCCTCTTCCCTATTGTTCCCTCTTACGGTATCAGTTATTATTTTCTTCTTCTACTACTAATGCCTTACTCATTACTTCTCCATAGGTCTTCAGCTGGAAGGGCACAACCCCTCCTCGGATGTCCGACCTTAAACCCTATTGGAACCTCTTTGCTTTCATCACATCTGAAACTACGTAGTCTGGGGCGAAGCGAGCCAGTCTCATGAATTCTACTCTGTACTCTCTCACGGTCATCCTCCCTTGAGCTAGCTGCAAAAATTGGGTCTCCATCTGATTTCTCACAACTTTAGGAAAATATTGCTTATTGAATTCTTCTACGAATTCGTCCCAAGTCCACGGCATATCTGGAGTTTCTTGTGCTCTCGTTCGCAAAACTGATTTCCACCAAGGTCCAGCCTCTCCATCTAGCATATATGCCGCCCAACGAACGCTCTCATCCTCTGTGCATGTCAGTACACTAAACACCTTTTCCATTTCACCCAGCCAGTTTTTGGCTGCCATTGTGTCTGCTTGTCCTAAAAAGTTAGGAGGTCTCATCCTTCTGAACTCGGTAAATGCTGAAGCCACTGGTCGTGTAGGTCCTACTGGAGGTGTAGGTGTTTGTTGTGGTTCTGGGGCTACATGTACTGCCAAGGACGCTGCTTGCTGTGCCATGGTAGTTGCCATTGTCTCCATTGTGTGCATCATCCTCTGACGCTCTTCTCTTTCTTCATTTCTCTCCCTCACTCTATCTTGTTCCCTCTGATTTCGATCCTATCGATCTAGATCCTGATCTTCTGCTTGATTTTGGTTTCCTCCCTAGCCACTACCCTCGGGAATCCCCCTGTTTCCCAATGGTACCCTGTTTGTAGGTTAGACGAAACCATCTCTACTGCGTAAATTCCTACCACCCCTGGGTCGGCCTCTTCCTCTAAGAAACATAACGGTCTGCATGAGAAACCACAGTTTCGTTAGCAGAAGTCTCTATATTCTGACGAGATGATAGCCAAAACTAGAAAGAAACGGCTCTGATACCAACTGTGATAGCCCGATTTTTGATGCTCCGAAAACCGTGCCATCAATACAACTCTCGAGGCCGTGCCCAACAACCTTTACAATACATTTGGTATCTACAAGCCAAAATTTACTCTAAACGAATTGTCATACCTAAAATAGTTTAGGGCCCCCAAAAAGGCGGTCATTGTCCCATGCCAATTCATGGGCATAAAGACCTACCCAAGCCACTAGATAAAAGTTCACTCCAAATGTTTTATCGAAAGCATATCATATTCAACCACATTCCGTAAAGAGGCTTGATATACCAAGCCGTGCTTAAAAATTCTCAACTCACTCTCAAAGTGCACAAAGGGTCTCCTAGAAAAAATCTTCGGGAGGAGGCTCTGACTCCTCAGTGGGTACGTAGTCTGAATCTCCTGGATCAACGTCTCTAGAAGTCCTTGTTGCCGCCAGTCCTAAACCTGTGACGTATAGTCTAAGGGGTGAGCTACATCCTAGCTCAATAGGGAAACAAAGTGAACATATAGATTAAATCTCGCATATATATTAGCAGTTTTGAAAGCACAATTTACTAGGTATCACTTTTAAGTAGAACAATTGATATAACTGAAATAACTAAAATGCATACTGCTGATTTCCTTTCATAGTGTGGTTGTTCTCATCTTATGAATTTAGTTATGAATTCGGCCTAATCACTTAAACCTTTAACTTAAATAATATCCGAGCAATATAGGATCGAGCCCCGATGGAATACCCACCATCGTCGTCTACTAGACAATTGTTACATGTATTCCCTGGGAATACTGCCCAAGCCACTTTCTCATAGGTGGCGGGGTCTATAATTATATCTACATCCCTGGGATGTGCTATGAGTATACGGATTGGCCGCCGTACCGGTCACGGATATCCTGCCGCGTCAGTCGTGGGTATCCCGCCACATCGGTGGGGTATTCTAATCAAACCTTAAATAACAAAGTATCAATGTGCTTTACATATAGTTATTCACCGTGACTTGTGCTAATTTTAGTACATTAGGCCTTATCATTATGTTGTAGTTTCACAGTTTTTTTTCAACCGTATCCCTGGGAAACTACAGATTTAATACATCATCTAGATGTCCTCATTATAATATTCCTTCCCCTGGGGACTTCATGATTTCACCTTGAAACTTATGCACACACCCCTTTTTTGGAAGATCATACAATACTCACTTTTTAATTTAAATGCACTGCATATATGAGTTGACGAAATAAAGTACATGTTTCAAGAATATTCCCTACCTCGACGAATTTCAAAGCACCCCTTCTCGTAGAGGTTTACACTTCACGATCATACGTCAAACCTACATTTTATGTATTTAGAATATGCTTAGAAAGGTTACTAGAATCATTGGAGTGCATAACCTCCATGTTTCTGTACTAATAATTTCAAGAACTGAGTGGTGCCTCGCGTGAGCGAGCAAAATTCCTCGCTCGAGCGGTCACTAGACCTCGCTCGAGCGGTCACTTGACCTCGCTCGAGCGGTCACTTGACCTCGCTCGAGCGGTTAAATCGAGGTCGCTCGAGCGATTAAATCGAGCCCCCTGAAGCTTTACTGGGGACCTCGCTCGAGCGAGCTTCCCTCTTGTTTTGGGGACCGCTCGAGCGAGCCCAGAGCTATATTTTTACTATTTGTCCTCGCTCGAGCGAGCCCTTTAGACCACTCGAGCGATGAGCGATGATTTTTACTCCTCGATCTGTTCGAGAACACTATTTCTCCCTTCATTCAAACATTAATATCATTAAAAATTATTCAACCAACATTCTTCCTATTATTTAAAACATGCCTAAGCATCTATCATGCCTTTAACATACCTCCAACGATGAGTCTCGCGCAAGTTCGATTCAAGATTCGAAATTTTACTAGGCTAACAGGTCTCCAAGGTTCCTCCTCCAGCCTTTGCTCCAACTCTTCCACCGATTTTAAATCCCAACAAAACCCTAGTTCTTTACTATGCTCTTCTTTTCTTTCTCTCTATTTCTCCTTCTCTCTATTTAGGTTAGCATAGGGTTACGTAAGGGGTCTCTTCACTTATATACTTATATACTTATAAGTTAGGAAAAATACTAGTGTGTTTCCCACCTACACATGTAGTGTATACATGTTAGTCTTGGTTCCCTTGTGAATCACACATACATGTGTATGGTGCATAATATGCACGGTTTCCAAAAATATGGGGTTGTGACATTTTCCCAAAATCCAACACCTCATTCCCCACTATTTTTGCAAACCATATCCCATCCAACCATACCTTCTCAAAATTCAAATATCATCCAAGCCATATCCTATTATTCCACATCCACACATATCATGCTCAATTTTACCTGGGCCATGCCCAATTTTTCCCATACACCCATCTCATCCATACCACACATTTCTCCTCCATCAAATATACCATTTACATCCACCCCATCACCCAATCCAATGGCCATGATGAATGAGATGGTCAAGGCCTATACAATATGGAAGGCCTCACAAAGCAACCTCCCTTATCCATCCCCCACACACCCATCTCATGCACTCCCAAATCTCCATGTCCCTTTCCTCCAAAGCTCCCATCAACCCCCCACTATCCATACCACCCATGACCCCCATTGTGACAGCCCGATTTTCCCCGATTTCACAAAACCTGCACAATATATTTTTTTTTCTTCCTTACATCATAAACTCAGGGAAAATCAGACCGTCGGGTCGCACATATCACGATCCGAATACATAATTTACTTGGTATGCCAACATGGGTAGAGTCAAAGTAACATATAATAATAATAATAATAAGGTTCTTCTATATATAAAGACTAAATAAAACGGGCCCACAAGAAAACCACTGGTGATGGCCGACCATCACCTAAACAGTGGCTTCAACAACATTCCTAAAGATTAAGTCTTAATACAGTAATAAATCCCCGAACATATCAAGTCCATCATCCAAAATACCTCAAAACATTCATTACACAAACCCAAAACATACCCACGTCCAAAGCTCACCTAAGGTAAAATTTCCCAAATGGGAGATCCCAAGCCTTTCTCCATAGCTGGATCCTGATCAATACCTATACCTGTGATCTATAGTCGAGGGATGAGCTACAGCCTAGCCCAATAGGGAAATAAATGAATATGTAAAGCTATCTTACTCACACATATTTCATGACATAAGCGAAGCATGATCTCATAAGCTAAAAATAGTTTAAAGTATTTAAATTATCAAAGGCATGAACTGAATGCACATATCACATCTTATCTTTTCACACTACACATCTTATCTTTTACTTAACTTGTTCTCATATCACACAAAGCCTTGTGTCACAAACTTAAATCAAATGACTTAAATAATTTCCGAGCAATATAGCATCGAGCCCCGATGAAATACCCTCCATCATCGTTCAATTGAACTATATTTCAACTAAACACAAGATCAAGTCCCATTCACCGAGACAACTTGGCATACTCATTACCCTCTTAGTGATTTTATCTCATGTTTGTACGGATTGGCCGCCGTACCGGTCATGGATATTCTGCCGAGTTAGTCACGGGTATACCGCCATGTCGATGGGGTATTCTACGAACTTCAAATCTATTGTGCAAAATATATATAGTTTATCACCATATAATTGTGCTAACTATAATATTCAAAGTTTGTTCAAGTCTCATTCACATAGTTTCACATTTGACTATATATCCCTAAGATGTCACATACTCATATGCATCACCTAGATGCTCACATCTCATATACATCCCTGGGATGTCATGCACTTATAAGCTTACTGGTTTCTTACTTAGTGTACACCCACACACACACACACACATCTTTAATTCATATACTTAAACTCAATTTCGATTAACAAGAAAATAACTATGCTCTTAATACATGCATACATATATCACATCACTACACACATGATCTCGTAATCAAGTGTACATGTTCAGAGTATTCCCTACCTCACACACGGAGCCGTTCAAAGCGACACCACAGTCCTTATCAATGGCTTTCCGCCCTCAATCTACATTATAAACACACCATGATGCATCAAAGATTAACTCTACTCACTAAAAACCTATACTTATTTAAGTGTTTCTAAAAAAATAAGGCAGAAATGGGCAAGTTCATGCTAATATAGAGTTTGATGCAACTTTCCTCCTAAATTTTGACCTTTAAATATTTGGATTCACGAAATGGTTAAATCACAAGAGTCGTAGAGGTCGTTGTCCTCTTTCCAACACCGTATGAATTGTATCAATCAGAATTCAGAGTAAAATGTTATAGCTAAAATACTGAAGCAGTGTCGGTAAGCACAATCAAAATCGATTAATCAATCCCAAATTGATTAATAGATTTTTCAAAAACCAACTTTTCCAACCACTGGCAGTACTCAGTCAATTAATCGATTTCAAATCGATTAATCGAAAATCAAAAATTGATTAATTGACTTAAATTCGATTAATCGATTTCGTGTTGCAGTTCCCAGATTTACTTTCTGACAAAAATCGATTAATCAATTTTCAAATTGATTAATCGATTTTGACAGAAAAATAGCCCTTTTGGCTATACATCTTGCTTTCACCTTTTCTCATTTTTTTCTTCTTTTTCCTCTTTTAATCCAATATTTATATATTAAATTAAAGCTCAAACTTTACGCACATCATCAATTAACAAAACCTTACCTTAAATCTAACATATGAGTGATTCAAGGGCTTGGATCAAGAGCTAGGATTCTTAACTTTCAAATTCCCAAATCACACACGATTTCCATGGAGTTTAACACATTGGCACAGCTTTCACGCACGATCCACGCATCACATCATAAGTATTTACTCTCCTTTCCTTTCTTCACTCTCTTTCTTCTTCTTCCTCTTTCTCTCACAAGAAACCCAAGCCTCAAACCTTACAACCGAATGGTTTCTAAGAGAAGCCTCTCCTTCCCTTATACTTAAAAGCCCAGCTCACAAGCAAAACACATACACACCGCAATAGGTGTATAAAACCCTACAAAAGATCTAACACCACACGAGTGTGTACTTTCACACCAAAACTAATCCAACCTAAGTCATCAACTTGACTTTCACTTGATTGCACAAGTGATCAGATGTGCACGCATCCCGAGGTATACTATTCAAAGTTAGGCATGTATCCCGAGGTATACTATTCAAAGTCGAGCATGCATCCTGAGGTACACTCTTTAAAGTCAAAATTTTCAAGATGTTACATTCTTCCCACCTTATAAAACTTTCATCCTCGAAAATTGCCGACAACACTTCCGAACGCTAACTCACTAACAACGATTCCTGCTAACAAGAACTTACTCATAATGATGAAACAACGCACGCACCCTGAACGAAAATTTTAATTTCTCATAATCATTCAATTAACTATCCATATTGAATTCATAATGAAAGACTGAATTTTTTTCTCAACCAAATTATCCATTATCCTGCATGAAAATTCACATATCACTAGATCGGCGTACCACCGATTATCCAATAAGGTAATCATTTGTTAAACTATATTTCTATAAAATCAACTGCAACATATATCATCAATGAAATTGTCAACCCACAACTAACCATATGGATCATAATTGAAATTTAACCATCACCATAAAGGAAAAGAAAATCGTCTAACCATTAATTGCCAACATGTACCATTAATTGCAATAAAGGTCCCCACATACATATATCAACAGATGAGCTAATAGCATCGATCCTACATCCAAAACACGATATTAACATGTTCTAAGATTAAACATATATGATAAGGTATACACTATGATTTTCTCTGCAACCAATGCCTTATCCATCACATCAGCTTAAGTCTCTAATTCCTACATGAACACACATAGTCATCACCACGAATGATATTCACTTTAATTTTCTTCAATTACCTCGAAACCAATTCAATTCACGGTCTATGGCTATTTTTGAGCACCACCCATCTGGGTATCCTCACCAAGATTCAACATCCTCTTGACCAGGTCATCACAATCTTCCCACCTAAAAGAATTTTTTTCCTCGAAAATGCACGGAAGAAAATCTGAGTAACAACTCAATTATCAATAATGTATGAAAATATTCGTAACTACAAAACCTCAATTCACACGCACTTATCCCCCTCGTAGTCCACACATCGACCCAAGTCACTTGGCACAATCACACACTCACTGTCATAGTCAAATCAGCTATGCCCAAAATCAGCATATCCACACATGTTCACACAGACAATCCACCCTCCAAAATCTACGTAAAAGAGAATAAGGTACTCCACTACCCATCTGTAAGGAATTTTATCCCTCGAAAGTGAACGACGTGACACTTGGGTACTCAATATAGTAATCATTTGTTAAACTCAAATTACACATAGAGAATACTACAACGAAGTGGAATTACATATATTGAGACCAATTTGAATTACACACAGTCAAAGCCACAGAGTTGAATGCATATTTGCTACAATACATCGTCTAAAGATTGACCACACACCAGTAAAAATCTATATGCTGAGCTTTACACTAAGGATATCCATCTAGCACTAACCGGACTGGTGCTCACTCAAGAGTCAGAGTGATAGATAAGTTAACTCATGCACAGGTAATTACAAAACCTCACTTCCAATACTTAAGAAAGTATCTTTATAAATAGTTGGCAAGAATATATCCACTAAGAAAGAGATATCAACCTTGAGATTACAACCATCAATCTAGAAATCAAAATCATAAGCAGGGACCCTTCAATTGGCAAGCATTTCTCAACTTACTACTAACCCAGCAGATCATCAAATTATCCCTTAATGATTGCATCACGTCGATAACCATGCTGAAAAATTTCCAATAGACACCTCTAGATCTCGGATAATACTTATCAAGCATTGAGCCCACTTATGAAACTTAAACAATCAGTCAGAGAAAAGTTGACTCACCCCATTGATGTTATATCCATTAGAATAAATCTAACTATAATACGGGATAAGTTAAATATATCAATTACTAAAATTTCTTATGGCCCAACTAGTCATTACCACAATGAAATTTGACACCATCACGTAACCCATGATAAAACGCATCCACAAAGCTGAAAATACACTCCCGTGAAATTGGGAATTTCGATAACCATCAATTAGGAATAATCTTAACCACTAGTCTAAATGTGCGACTTCCTCCACGATTTAAATTATCATCACCACAAGCATACCATAATAAATACCATCATTAGCCATAACGTATATCCACAAAGGTATGAAGTCATTACAAAGTGAGCTTATTATAAATCGGCCATAATGATCTTAAAATCTCAAATTTATGCCTTCAATCATTCTTATCACACTCAATTACCACTCAGATTAGAAAAGAAAAGATACTCGGTCACAATGTATCCAATCATTTAAACAAGGAGATAATTCTAGATGGCAATTTCAAAGAACATCCCTTCGATGCGTAATATTAAGGTTTTACGTACATGTCAGCTTAAGATGAAATGTCTCTTCATGAGCACAGACCTCAACACAAGCAATAGAGTCACTAATTGTTCTTGTCATCCCTATTGATCCACCGTCGTCAATATGGATTTAAAGTGTTTGTAACTGTGCGATCATAATGGTAAGACGAAGTCTAAGATTATAGTAGTGATAACTAATCCAACAATGAATTGAGAAGTCACTAAAAATCCTATCTTTTCTCAATTAGCTTCTTTCAAACTAAGGGTCAAGTCCCTAATGTGAGCCATCAAAATCTATGTCAACTCAATTTCAGATTATAAACAATCTATCCTTACATAATGTCACCCTAACTGTCAAGATATATTCAAGCCCGTCCTTATATTGATCACCTACTTAGTTAATCTTTGAAATTTGAAATTTGTTTATCTCATGCAGGTGATTTAATCAGATGCACATATGATGGTGTCATGATATACCTTAAGTGTCAAAAGCAACCATAATTTCTAAGGCACTTGTCATCTAAAAATTTGAGTAAAACCTTGACAATCGATAATCAATCGATACCTTGGGAAACTTCATGTGCCATCTGGGCATCGTGCATCGATGTTTCACTTATAGGACCTTGAGTTGTAGGGAGGATCGGCTCGGAAGTAGACGTCGATGTTACCCGCCTTTGGCGTCTCACTGGGCAATCCTATATCCGGTGCCCTTTCTCACCACACTTAAAACATGTGCGCAAAACTAACCGACACTCTTCTGTTTTGTAGCGCTTCCCACAATGCGCGCATATACTGATCGGTGTAGGATCTGAAGAGTGAGAGGGTACATGGACAAATACAAGGGTGGCAAGTGCACGATCCTGTACTGTGGACCAAGAAGTATCCTGAGTCATTTTTGAGGTCGTCACCCCCATCCTCAATGAGGGGCAATGTTTTATCAGGTGTCCCATTCGCCCACACTTGAAACACCCTCTCATGCCTCGCCTACAGTCCGATGTCTTGTGTCGTTTCCTACACCTTGAGCATGACTCAACCTGTATCAATGGAGAGGTGTGAGTCGTCTCTCGCAACATTGTCATGAGTAATGCAGTCTGCTGAACCATTGTGTTGATCATCGTCTCAAGCAACCGCCTATTCTACTCATTTTCTCCGGTGCATCCAATTCTTGCTCTTTTGTGTGGTGCCATTGCGATCTATCAAAATGAAACAAAACTTTCAATCAATAGCGATCATGATCATTATGGCTCTATGTTTTGACAAAACATCAAAAACATATCCTATATCCTATCACCGAACCTCTATTACGATCATTAATTATCTCTACTATAAGAGATCGTGAAGATCCACAATCCAAGTTCTAAACGGAACCTACTGCCACGACTCAAGAACCTAAAGCCTAAGGTTTCCACCAATTGTGATATAGAGTCCTAATTGGATCTCCTATACCCTAACAGAATCTACTGCCATATTCTTGGGTCCCAACAAGTCCTAAGTCAAGACTTAATGCTTAAGCTCTATTGCCACATCATCCCTAGAAGACCTAACGCCTAAGCTCATATACCAACTGTGATAAAGTCATAGTTAGGTCTAGACTTCATACACAATCTAATGTCATCGCGTTTGAGTCCCAATAACACCTAACGCCTAAGCTCTGATACCAACTGTGACAGCCCGATTTTCCCCGATTCCACAAAACTTGTGCAATATTTTTTTTTTCTTCCTTACATCATAAACTCAGGGAAAATCAGACCGTCGAGTCACACATGTCACGATCTGAATATAGAATTTACTCGGTATGCCAACAAGAGTAGAGTCAAAGGAAAATATATCAACAATAAGGTTCTTCTATACATAAAGACTGAATAAAACGGGCCCACAAGAAAACCATCGGTGATGGCCGACCATCACCTAAACAGTGGCTTCAATAACATCCTAGTGAATGAGTCTTAATACAGTAATAAATCCCCGGGCATACCAAGTCCATAATCCAAAATACCTCAAAACATTCGTTATACAAACCCAAAATATACCCATGTCCAAAGCTCACCTAAGGTAAAATTCCTTAAACGGGAGATCCCAAGCCTTTCTCCGCAGCTAGATCCCGATCAATACCTGTACCTGTGACATATAGTCGAGGGATGAGCTACATCCTTGCCCAATAGGGAAATAACTGAACATGTAAAGCTATCTTACTCACACATATTTCATGACATAAGAGAAGCAAGATCTCATAAGCTAAAAACAGTTTAAAAGTATTTAAATGACCAAAACCATGAACTGAATGCACATATCACATATTATCTTTTCACACTACACATCTTATCTTTTACTTAACTTATTCTCATATCACACAAAGACTTGTGTCACAAACTTAAATCAAATAACTTAAATAATCCCCGAGCAATATAGCATTGAGCTCCGATGGAATACCCTCCATCGTTGTTCAATTGAACTATATTTCAACTAAATACAAGCTCAAGTCGCATTCACTGAGGCGACTTGGCATACTCATTACCCTCTTGGTGATTTCATCTCATGTTTGTACAGATTGGCCACCGTATCGGTCACGAATATTCTGTCGAGTCAGTCACGGGTCTACCGTCGTGTCGGTGGGGTATTCTACGAACCTCAAATCTATTATGCAAAATGTATATAGTTTATCACCGTGTAATTGTGCTAATTATAATATTCAAAGTTTGTTCAAGTCTCATTCACATAGTTTCACATTTGACTATACATCCCTGAGATGTCACATACTCATATACATCACCTAGATGCTCACATCTCATATACATCCCTGGAATGTCATGCACTTATAAGCTTACTGGTTTCTTACTTAGTGTACACCCACACACACACACATCTTTAATTCACATACTTAAACTCAATTTCGATTAACAAGCAAATAACTATGCTCTTAACACATGCATGTACACACATATCACATCACTACATACATGATCTCGTAATCAAGTGTACATGTTCAGAGTCTTCCCTACCTCACGCACGGAGCTGTTCAAAGCGACACCACAGTCTTTATCGATGGCTTTCTGCCCTTAATCTACATCACAAAAACACCATGATGCATCACAGATTAACTCTACTCACTAAAAACCTTGACTTATTTAAGTGTTTCTCAAAAAACAAGGTAGAAATGGGCAAGTTCATGCTGATATAGAGTTTGATGCAATGTTCCCCCTAAATTTTGACCTTTAAATATTTTGATTCATGTTAAGTAGTGAAAAATGCCAGTTTTCACCCCTTAACCTAACCTTTGATGGACCTATGAGCACACTAATAAGCACCTATTGAGTCTGTTTTGTAGATAGCAATAAAAGACAGGAATAGTGTAAAAAACCACTCAAAAATGATGCACCAAGAAGTCCATCTCTCAGCACATAGCAGACCCAGCAATGGCACACAAGAGGGTTGCACACCATTGGGCCCTTAGAGCGCATGGCTACAGCAGGGCAAGGCAAAGAAAGTGAAAACAGGCTGAAAACATCCCATCGAGAGGTTATCTAAAGACTTCGATAGGAGCTGAAAGCAAAAAAATGGAGGAATTCGTGCAGTTGGAAAGGGTTCAATAGGATCTAAAGGCAGAGAAAGGATGGATTCATATGGATTGAGGAGTTTGATAGGATCCAAGAACCTATCGAGCAGCTGAAAGAAAGGAAGAAACCATCCTATCGAAAGCCTGCCTGAGGTAAAAGGGGAACCTATCGAATGGTTTTCTGAACCTGTCGGATGGTGGCTTGGACCTATCGAGATGGAGACGCTGGAACAGAACCTACCGAAGGGTGCTTGAGCCTTCCGATAGGAGTGAGAGCAATCCTACCGGAATGATGGCATGCAGAGCTGGACCTATCGAAATGGTCCTCCAACCTGTCGAAAAGCTTCTCCAACCTGTCGAATGCTCCAGAAAAAGGGCTGAGAATGCTGAAGCTTTAAGAGAAGGCTCATCCCATCGAAACCTATCGAAGAGATCTGAGAACCTAGAGAAAGGACCAAAAAGCTCCATTTGAACCTGTCGAAAGCTTCCCCAACCTGTCAAAATCATGTGAAAAACTTCTCAGAAAATAGGTTATTCACACGCTGCGACTTGGTGACTTGCTACACACAAACCAAGGCACATTGGTGACCAACATGATGATCCAAAAGATGCCTTAGGAAATCCTAACCAACCCACGTGCTCTAACAGAACTCTAACAAACTCTGAGGACCTTCTAGAAGGGAATATTGGTGAGAAAAATAAGAGAGAAAGCTATATATTGAGATCCCCAATTGCAATTGGGGGGGATCGAGATTTGGATCAAATTCTAGAGATCAGAGCTTGTAGCGAAATTCCATTTTCTCTCTTTTAGCTCAACTATGGTTGGCTAATTCCCTAAGAGCAGCGAGGAGAAAGGTTAGATCTGTAATTGGGTAAGGTTGAGAGTGTTATTGTGGGTTAATTGCTGCACATACTATAGATCTGAGAGCATTTCATTGTAGAGTGAGTTTTATTGCAATTTAAATGTTGTTTTTATTATTTTAATTGGATCTATAGTTCCTTTGGTTTCATTTGGTGCTCCATCGGATTTGTATAGAAGAGTTTATTGATTAGCTCACCCACTTAACTGGTAGACCTCTTAGATACCACCTGATCTCCCTAGATCTGATATCCCTACAATTTCTTATGTCTGTGACCTAAAAATTGCAGCATCTGTAGTGGTTTTAATGCTCTGGTTGAAACCTTTGGTTTGAAGGAATTCCCTAGGATGATCTATGACCGTTAAAGTGGATAGATCATAGCCTTAAGAGCAGTCCAATCTCAGGTTTCAATTGGATTCTTCTACCATAAACCTTTGGATCGGATGAAGTCTGTAGGATTGTTTGTGACCATTAAAGTGGACAGACCATTGCCTTAAGATCAGTTAAATCCTTTGGTTTAGAGTGGAGCCTTCTACCCTGCAGCTGTGCTTATAACCAGCTGAGGGATTTGGGAGCTTTAAACCCTTGTAACATGACCGGCTCAACCTGATTGCAGTGAGACCAATCTCCAAGTTGTTCTTCTCCATTTTCTATTTTTAAACCCCTCCATTTGCAAGATCTAGATCTCTGGACTCGATCTTAGTTAATTTGCATTTCTTGTGTAGTTTAGCTTAAGTGACAACCCTTTTTAATCACTCCCCTGTCTTTTAGCTGACTTAGCATTAGTTAGGGTGCCAGATCTTTTACAAATCTGGAAATTTACCATATTTTGAACTCACCTCCCTGTGGACATTCCCTTACTCTTTTAAAACTTGCTACAAAAGGACCCTATATCTTGCACGTCTAGGATATTTTAGATGTGCTGAATCCATCCTTTGTTTTACTCTGATTTTATTTTGCTTTCATCATTACACAATAAATCAGCACACTGAAATTCCCCAACAAGTTTTTGGAGCCGCTGCCGGGGAGTTTTGATCTAGGTAGTAGATATGAGTTTTTCATTTTTGTAGATCTGATTTTTTAGTTTTTATTGCTGTTCTGTTTTAGATTTTTATATTGCATTCCAACTATTTGATTTACGGTTTGCTGCAGTTTTTGTATAGAAAACCAGTTTTAAACTGCAACAATTCTGAATTTTCTGAGTTTTTATTCATTGCCTTCTAGTTATTTGAATAAATGTTGCCATCACTCTTTTGTCTTTTTGTCAAATTGGGATAGTAGCCTGAGTTTTTCTTTTTATTTTTATCAATATACTTGAATAAGGTACTGCTGCAGTTTTTGGATTTTTGCAGATCTGGAGCAGCTGCCAAACAAGGAGCATCTGGATTGCAGCAGGAGCAGATTTGCTTGAGTTTGCATCCTCTTTCTCCTTTGCACTCATTTTCTACTTTTGAATTCTTTAAAACCAGTAGCTTTGCTGTGTTTAATGTTTGTTTTGATTATAATTTCTGCTGTCTTTTAGGCATGCTGATTTTTTTTTTCAAAACCAAATACAATAATATAAGAAAATGTAAAAACAAATAGACATTTCTGATTTGTTTTCTTATTAATTTTCAGCAGTAGTAAATAAGGGCTCTTGTGGAGCCCAGGCTGATCAAAAACACATAAAAAGGTAAAAAATTATAAAATCATAAAAATATCTTCAGATGGGCTATTTTTCTTTGTTTTTATTCATTTTTCCCATCTGGACCTACTGAGATCATATTTTTTCATTTTGAGGAATCATGTAGGATAATGAGCAGTGGATCATATGTTGTTTTGAATATTCAATGGAGCCCCTGATTTAATTTTCCTTCGAGATTTCTTCACCATCACATGGATCTCAGCTATATGAATCTTGTTTTTAATGTGTGCTTCCATTCTTCATTACTTAGAAATTCTTTTTGATTCATACACACCCCTATGTTGATTCATACACACCATCAACATAGGGGTCAGTCTTATGAATCTTGCTTTCCACTATATGTTATTCTTGCTGATCATTTTACAAATTCACATCGATTCATAAGTAGCTGATGGGCTCAGGTTTTTGGGGTTTTCTTTGGGCTTAGGGGATTTATGATTTGGTCTTAGGATTTATTTTTGTTTAGGAATTTTAGTTTCATTTCTATATTTAGATTGCTGATTTTTCATTGTTAGGTCTTAACTTTACTAATTTTCTGCATTTTGGTAGTTTGGTATTCAGTTTCTAACCTTGCTTTCCTATTTTTGTATATGCAATTCTGTCTTTATATCTGCATTTTTCTGTTTTTATAGTTTTATATTCAGTTCTTTACTTTGGTTTTACTATTTTTTCTGTTACTAGCATTAGTTTCTTTTCATTTGTTTCACATTTCTAGCCTTATTTTGTTGTTTTTTTCTATTTTAGCAGTAATTTCCTGCATTTGTATATCATTTTTCCATTTTTGGTTCATGTATTCAGTTCTACATTTTTATTTTCTGTTGCATATAGCTGTAATTTTTTTTAGTTTTCTTTCTTCTTTTACCCTACTACCCCTGATTTCTCAGTGTGTAGAACATTGAGGACAATGTTCATCTTAGGTTTGGGGGTATGGCAGGTGTGCCAATGAAATGAGTTAATGCTTGTGTAGCTATATTGAAAAAGTTTTTGAAAAGAAAGTGATTTCCCACCTGATTTTTAGAAAAAGAGGAAACTATAAACTTTTTGAACCTGAAATGAGTTGTAGGTTTAACAATTTTTATGAAGAAAATGTCAAGAATTTTCACAAATTAATGTTTAGTGAACCTGAAATGAGAGAAAACTGTAAGGATGCACCCCAGAAAATTTGATGGAAGGCCATACCCAGTGAGGTTTGGGCCTGAAAAAAAAAATTTCTTTGAAGAGTGTCTTGGCAATTTTTTCTGCTCTAAGGACTGATTGGATCCAGTTTTGATCACTAGAAGTTAGGCAGATCCAAGTTGAAACAGCTTAACAGCATTCATGACATTGAGGACATGAAGTAAGGCCATTCCTTGGACAGTTTGAGCCTAAAATTTTCTCACCTTTGAACTGCCCTTGATACACACCATTTGAGCCTTAAAAATCCCAGTTTTTCTTTGATAAAAACCAAAAAATTTGAATCCAAAACCTTTTGACCTATTTCAACTCACCCTCAATCTGAGGAATCAGGAGATAGAAGGAGAAGTGAGGTTAGAGGAGCAAGGTTCGATGATTGGTTGAAAGAGAAGAAAGTACAGTTGGTGGTATTGTGGCATTCCAACCCATTAAAAAATAAATAAATAAATAAAAATGAAGAAAAATACAAAAGCAAAAGCATACAAAAAATAAAAATAAAAATAAACAAAAAAGCAAAATAAAAAGAATGAGAAAGAGAAGTCATTTCATTGAAAGACTGAAAAGAGGATTAGAAACTGGCCACTTCAAATCTGCAAATTCAAAAAGTAGATGGAATGGTGCTGAAATGAAGAAGGTGTCATGACCACCTCCTTACTTTACTGATTTCTCAATTTGAATCCCTTGTACCCCTTTATTCTTTTATAAAAATTTCACCCATAAGCCACAGTACAACCCAATAAAAAGTCCTTACTAATCTGAAATTAATTGAGCTGTCGTGTGGAGACAAGAATTTGTGTTATCTATGGTAAAAAGAGTTAGAAAATCTCAGAAATTAGAGCAATGCCTATGCTCATTCTTACAGTCCTATTTGAGGGCTGTAACTGCTTTTGAGCTGTGTGAAATGATACACCCTTCTATTTTGTTGTGAGTGAACAACCCCGGTAAGACTTGGGTCTGAAATCTAGTTTGTTTGGGGCATTATCAAAACAAAATTCTTAAATTAAAGGTGAACTCTACATTAATTTTTAGACACAATGCCTTGACATGAACTGATTGATGATGAAGGAATTACAGCAGAATTTCAGGCTTTGAACTGATTTTTCTGCTGAAAATCCTCTAGAATTGAATGGACATGGTGTGAAATTTATTTTATTTTAGTTTAACTTTGTTTTAGCCAGTTGCATGAGTATTAACTAATTTTATTGGAGACGTTTTTGGGTAACTTCACTGAAAACCCTCAGGAGACTTCACTCCTCCACTAGGGATCACCTAGGGATTTAAAAGGCTTGGTGCATGTGCCAAATTCACCCGTGTTCCGTACGAAAGTGGCATTTAAATTCATAGGTTAGTTGTTTTAAAATTCACTTTGCTCAAGGACTAGCAAAGGTTAGGTTTCAGGGTATGTTAAGCACTGATTTTTGCCACTTTCTACATCTTTAAACCTGGATTTTGCTAGGACTTAGAGTATTTAATATTTGTTTTTAGTATTGTTGTGCAGCAAGGAGGTAAATTTATCCTTAGTGCAGTTTTCAGCCAAAAAAAGTGCCATGAAGAGGAAGATTTGGCAGCCCCTAAACTTCATCTTGCTGAAATTCAAAGCTGCACCCATAGACCTTCGATAGCCCCTCATCCAAGACATGCAACAGCGTCCAACAGCAGCTGCACTAGAAATGCAAAGCGGCTCAAGCCTCAGCAGATGCAAAACCATATGGCTAAGCCCAACAAACTGCAGCAGCCAAAAAAGGGTTCAACATTCAATGCCAAGTTGCAAACCTGTTGACATGTTAGAGTGTGTATCCAAAACCTATCAAGCAGAACTAATGCTGGAATAGCACCTCTCAACTTGCATACGAAATGGTTTTTAAACCGCTCGAGCTTCAGCAAAGTACAGCAGCACCATAGGCTCGAAAGCATGCACCAAAGAACCTATCAACAGCCTTACCTTTGAATCAGTTGAGAACAGCAATACAGCTGCAATCCTCTCGACACCCTTGCTGCAACTCCATGCATCTTCAACACTGCAGCCAAGTAAACATCTCAACAGCAGCAACAGCTTTTGAACCTATCGACAACTTACTTGTTAAGTTGCAAGATGAACCTATCGAAGAGTTCAGCTCATGCACCCAACCCCTCGATCAGAAAGCTGTCATGCAAAGCCAACCTATTGATTTGTAGATCACAGTTACAACCAGCCTGTGAGAAGAGCAAGTGAAGGATCCAACCTGTCGACTCCTTCAATGCAAGGTTTACCCGACTGCAGCTACACCTCAGCAAACCTATCGAATGGTTGCTCAGTTGAAGCCTTGCACCTATCGAACTACCCAACTGCAGCATCAAACCTGTCGAAGGGTAGCTGCTCCAACCTTCCCTTGAACCTGTCGACAGGTACACCTACAGATCCTATCGAATGGCAGCAGCTCAAAGCTCCCATGCATCTTCTCAAACTGTAGCCCACAATCCTATCGAAATGCAGTTTTCACCTTGCTGCATCTACACCTTCCAATCCTATCGAATTCATCAAAGTGCAGCAGCCTTAAATCCTCCCGACTAGTGGAGAAGCTCCCTTGCAACCAACCTATCGAACTACCCAGCTGCAACCTTACAAAGCTTTCGAAAAGTTGGTCATTAGATCCTCACGACAGCTCCATCCTATCGAAAGGATCCTTCACAGCTCCTACAACCTATCGAGTGGTTCAATGTACAGCAGCAGCAGCCTCTAGCTTCCCTGCATGCAAGCTCCAGCTGCAAACCAGACCACAGAGCCTGTTGACCGCCTAAATATCTCAATCCGTTGAGATGCCCAACCTCCAGCCTTCTCCAATCTGTCGATGTGCAGTCAAGATCCTATCTAACCGGCGATTTCTCAGGAAGCCCCTAGAATCTGGCATTTTATGTGCGACTGCATACATGTTTATATATATATATATATATATATATATATATTCCTTGCTTGCTTCAGTTGAAAAATCAGGCCATAGAGCCTGTTGACCACTTAAATATCTCACCCTATCGAGATGCCCAACCTGCAACCTGCTTCAAATCTGTCGATGTGCATTTAAGATCTTATCCAATCGGCCAATCTCTCGATCAGCAAGCAATCAAGCCCCCCTTAGGACCTCCCGACCTTCTAGCTGTTCACACACTAGCCCCACATCACATGGCTGAAACTGTAGCAAACTTGAATGGAGCTACATCAGGGCATGGTGCCTCAAGCTGACTCGACTCAAGTTCCATCAAATCTAAAGATAGAAAGCTGTTTTGATAAGGTCTGCATTGGAACAGCAAGGGCCATTGGGGTTCACTTTTGACTGAAATTATCAAGAGATGCAGCTGGATATTTTGGGGGCAGCGAGAATGATTATTTTGTGGGCAGTCACTTGAGGCGCAACTAGAAAGAGTAACGGACAACAGGAGCAGCTTGGGTCCATTTTGCGGACAGCAAGTATAGAGATGAGTAGCTGAGTATTTGTGGCTAAACAAGGGCAAATTGGGAACTCCAATGCACAGGAAACCCTGCACATGGGTGTGAGCTAATTTTTGGCGAGAATGCAACTGAAGCACAACAGAAGGGGATCCATCTCTGCTCTCTTATTGGCTAAAACTCAAGGCACAAGGATCAATGCATATGTATAAATATCCATCTATTTTGCTATTTTTCTTTAGCAAAGAAAGTAGGAATAAAGGAATAGCCTGAGTTCTCCTTAGCTCAGTTAGGTTTAGTTTTAGGTTTTATTTTTCTTTCTTCTTCCCCCTTCTCTCTCTAATCCAGCCTGTTAGATTAGATCTAGATAGCAGCTTGGATCTGTTTTGTAATTATAATTTCGGCATGAAGAAATACAGATCGATGCACAGACTACAGATATGGGAACAAGTTTATTGTAAGTTGTTTTGTTGAAGCAATAAATTGTTGGTTTTAAAGCTTAGTTAAATCTAAAGATCTTGTGGTCCCATTAGATTCTCGATCAGATTTGTGTAGAGGGGCCAAGGCTACCTGCTTAACTGGTAAATCTCTTGATGACCATCTGATTTCCCTGGGTTTGATATGCCTGTGGGTGTCTGTGCCTGTGGCCTTGCATCCACAACATCTATAGTGGTTTTAATGCTCTGATCGAAGCCATTGGAATGGAGGAAATCTATTGGATGATCTGTGACCATTTAACTGGGCAGATCATAGCCATAAGATGAATCCAAACCACCGATCTAGATCGGATTCTTCTACCTTAATCCTTTGGATTGGATAAAGTCTATAGGTTGATCTGTGACCATTCAAGTGGACAGATCATACCCTTAAGATCAGTTCAAGCCTTTGGTGTAGAGTGGATTCTTCTACCTTGCATTTGTGCTTGTAGCCAAATGAAGGATGGTTGCATATCCTAAAATCTTGATCTATTTTGCAATAAGAACCAGGTCCTGGCTACCTATTTCTCACCATTTGATCTTTATTTTTCCATCCATTTGCCTCCACCTTTTAGTTTAGTTTTATTTCAGTTTTGTAGAATTAGATCTAGTGACACAGAAAAACTCTCTTTCTTTTCCCTATTTTCATAGAATTGCTAGATTTGTAGCCAGATCTAGAGGTCTACTATACTCCTTCTAGGTTTAGATCACTAATCCCTGTGGGACAAACTCTTATTAAAACTTGCTACAAAGGACCCTGTATCTTGCAGGTCTAGGATATTTTAGATGTGCTGAACCCATCCTCTATTTTACTTTAATTTTATTTTGCTTTTATCATTACACAATAAATCAGCACACTGAAATTCCTCAACAATTCACAAAATGGTTAAATCACAAGAGTCGGAGAGTTCGTTGTCCTCTTTCCAACTCCATGAGAATTGTGTCAATCGGCGTTTGGAGTAAAATGTTATGGCCGAAATACCAAAGTAGTATTGGCAAGCACAGTCAAAATCGATTAATCGATCCCAATATCGATTAATCAAAAATTCAAAATCGATTAATCGATCCCAAATCAATTAATCGATTTTCCAAAAACCAACTTTTCCAGCCATTGGCAGTACTCAGTCGATTAATTGATTTCAAATCGATTAATCGAAAATAAAAAATCGATTAGTCAAATTAAATTTGATTAATCGGTTTCATGTTACAGTTCTCAGATTGACCTTCTGACAAAAATCGATTAATCGATTAATCGATTTTGACAGAAAAATAGTCCTTTTGACTGTACATCTTGCTTTCACCTTTTCTTAATTTTTTCTTCTTTTCCCTCTTTTAATCCAACATTTATACATTAAATTAAAGCTCAAATTTCACACACATCATCAATTAACAAAACCTTACCTCAAATCCAATGTATGACTAATTCAAGGGATTGGATCAAGAGCTAGGGTTCTTGGCTTTCAAATCCCCACATCAAATGCGATTTCCACGGAGTTTAACACATTGGCAAGGCTTCCACACACGATCCACGCATCACATCATAAGCATTTACTTTCCTTTCCTTTCTTCACTCCCTCTCTTCTTCTTCCTCTTTCTCTCACAAGAAACCCAAGCCTCAAACATTATAACCGAATGGCTTCTAAGAGAAGCCTCTCCTTCTCTTATACTTAAAAGCCCAGCTCACGTGTAAAACACATGCATGCCGCAATAGGTGTATAAAACCCTATAAAAGATCTAACACCATACGAGTGTGCACTTTCATACCAAAACTAATCCAACCTAAGTCATCAACTTGACTTTCACTTGATTGCACAAGTGACCAGACAGGCATGCATCCCGAGATACACTATTCAAAGTCGGGCACACATCTCAAGGTACACTATTCAAAGTCGGGCATGCATCCTGAGGTACACTCTTTAAAGTTAAAATTTTTAGGGTGTTACACCCCATCAATCATGGTCATTTGAGTGGGCCTCAAGTCCCCATACCTAAAGCCTATTAAGGCCCAATGGCCCAAACCCAAGCCCACTAGGGCCCAATACCCCAAGCCTACCATGGCCCCATGACCCAAACCCAAGCCCACCAGGGCCCCATACCCCAAACCCATCAAGGCCCAATGGCCAAGCCCACCAGGACCCCATACCCCAAACCCATCAAGGCCCAATGGCCCAAGCCCACTAGGGCCCCATACCTCAAGCCCACCAGGGCCACATACCCCAAGCCCACTAGGGCCCAATACCCCAAAATCATCAAGGCCTAATGGCCCAAGCCCACCAGGGCCCGATACCCCAAGTCTACCAAGGCCCCGTAACCCATACCCAAATCCATCAACGCCCACACCTGGAAGCCCCATTTCTCCATCCTCCCTCATTCCCCCAGAAACCCACATACCCCCTGTGGGCCCCCATTCCACCCTAAATAATGCACCCATATCAGCTAGGCTCTCAACCCAGCATGAGCCCTACTTATCTACAAGTCTCACACCCAACCCAATATGGGAATCCATCCCATACCATCAACCCCCCCAGTTCACCCATCCCCATACCTCTCAGACCCATCTCCAAGGATTTCCCCATATACAGTGGCCTCACCAAGCACCCATCCGGCCTGCTCCGAACCAACAGGACAATCTCACCCTCCCTCCACCATATATAGACCCACAGTATGAGGAGGATGAGATTAGGAATAGTGGAGCCTATGCAGGGGAATTCAGTAGCTTCAATCCCCCACCACCAGTATTCACTAACCCACTGACAGCCCAAAGTGAATTGAGGCCGTCTGTTGAGGGACCGGTCCTGCCATCCAAAGAGTCTGAGTTGTTGAAAGAGTAAATGGACATGATCTAAAAATAGTTAATGAAGATGGGTGGAGCTTAAATCCATGCCACGAATATTTCTGATTTATGCTTGTTTTCAGAAGTGCCCTTATCGCCAAAATTTATAGTGTCAGTCTTCGAAAAATACAACGGCATGGGCAACCCCATTGCACACCTCAAGTCCTACTATGGGGATATGTACCAATATAGAGGGGATGAGCGTCTGCTTATAAAAGTTTTCCAGAAGAGTCTTACTGGCTCGGCTTTGAGGTGGTTCACTTCGTTGGAACCTTCTATGATCAAAACATGGAAAGATCTGGCCCATCTATTTCAAGAATAATATGTCTACAACATAGACATTGAACCTCATAAGTCAGATCTAGCCTGGCTAAAGCAGAAGCTCGACGAAGCATTCAGCGACTACCTGGGGTGATGGAAGGCATTGGCAGCTCAGGTCAGGAACAGGATACTTGATGATGAGCAAATCGAGATGATCTCAAAAAACACTCTGCCAGTCATCTCAAATTTCCTAGTATACCAAAAGCAGTCCAGTTTCACTCATTTGGTAATAAATGCCAACCGATGTGAAGATGCCACAACAGAAGGATGGTTAAATAAAATCATAAGCAGCAAGGTTTGGAGGTTCATTGAACAAAGGAATGATAGGAGAATCGAGACGGATGTACAGATGGTCACAAATACATGACCTAACATAAGCATAACTCCATTTCAGTTCAAGGCAGCATAACCAGCCCCAACCAAAAGCCAGCCAATGCTAAGGACCGAAAATGGATAGGGGGCACAGATGACCCCAAAACAAAGAAGGGCGCATTTTGATCTAGTCTTCACACCATTGGGGAAATCCTTGAATATCTTATTGCCTTTACTGATCGAAAAAGGTTTGGTCACTGTACTCCAGCCACGACCTCCGTCGAATCTGATCCCAAGGAATTATGACCCTAATACCCATTGCAATTTCCATCAAGGACCGGGCCACCCAACTGATCGTTGCTTCCCTTTGAATCACGCAGTATAAGACTTAATAGAGGCCGACAAGATCATTCCCCCAGCACTTCCCCAGGCCAACCAACATGTCAATATACATCAGGTATCGTTGCCACCACATCCACCAGGTGGAGCAGGCCCAAGGCCGACCGTCAGCATAATAGAAGAGGAAAAAGGGGAGTTTGACCCGTCAGAATATATCCACACTTGAGAAGATTTTGTAACACCGAGGCAGAGAGATCAAGAGGATAGAAGCATCAAAGTAATTGAGCCCTTGAATTTGGATGATTACTTTCCCAATCATGTACCACCAACAGAACCCTTAGATTTAAGGGTGTATTTTCCATCACCAGCTCCCGTCAGCTATGTCCAAACCAGTTCATATCAACAATACGTGACAGCCGCCCCCACCAATTACCCGATGGATGATTTTGCCCCATATCCCCCTCCAGCATTGATTAAGCAACAATGGCCTACCCCTATCACACCACCCCCAATATAGCCATTCACAATCCCTATTAATCCCATGTGGCCTATTTTCACCACCCCCCCCAACAGAGGTTAACCAAGTGCTATCCACCCATTCCAATCCCCTAGTTCAAGCACCTTTATGGCCTATGTCCACTTCATTTCAAATCTCGGGACTAAGCTACGATCCCCATCAAGTCTCGCTCAATTATGATCAGATAGATATCAATATGAGCAGTAGTAGAGAGGGGTCAATGGATTTCATCAATCGATCAGGAAGAATCTCAAGGCAGCCTGAAGTACCAGCACCAGCCCGGCCAGAAGAGAAGAAGAACCTACAGCTGTAAACCCCTTCGAGAAAATGAGTCGAGAGAACATACTTGAAACACAATTGATAAGAATGCCCACGCACATCATGGTCTGGGACTTGTTAATGACCTCCTTGCTTCATTTCCAAACTTTGATGGGGGCATTAAAGGATGCACATGTATCTATCCAAGTAACCCCGGACGAAGTGGGGCAGATCATCGGGCAGGTGTTGGCTCCTAATGTTATTTCCTTTTCAGATGCTGACATACCATATGAGGGAAATAATCATTCCAAACCCCTCAATATCACGGTAGAATCCAAGAACTTGGTGATCCCATTGGTATTGATAGACAATGGATCAGCGTTAAATGTGTGCCCTCTCAAATCCGCAACCAAGATAGGGGTGGATCCCTCCGCATTCAAGCCATCAAGAATAAGTTCCAGAGGATTTGATAATATGAGAATAGAGATAATTGGAGAAGTAGACCTTGAGCTCGTCATCGGGCTAATGACCTTTTCCATACCCTCCCAAGTTATGGACATCAAATCTACTTTCAATCTTCTATTGGGGCGACCCTGGTTACATGAGGTCGGAGCAATACCTTCACCTCTGCACCAAAAGCTGAGATTTATAGTAGAACAGAAGATTGTCACCACTTTGGGTGATGGACAAGAGGAAAGAGACAAGGCTACCCACAGCATTGAGAACCCCAAAATGTTGGATGTGCCGCACACAACCGAAGACAGAGACCTCCATAGCTTTGAGTATGATGTATCAACGGTAATCTCGAAACCCCTCGAGAGAATCACTTTGAAAGTTAGCAGTGGAATGGTCGCAGCCATAGCTACGCTCCAGAAATGGGGCTATCAGAAAGGTAAAGGATTGGGACCTCAATTACAATGAAGGAAGGACCCAATTAGAGTCAGAGGCAGGCAGCGAGTCAAATTCAGCCTAGGCTACAAGCCTACTGAAGAAGAGGTTCAGAAGGCCAAGGAAAAGGCCCGAACCATTGTTGCTGCAAAAACCAGGGGAATAGACCTGGAAGATGAACCTCGTCTATGGCCTCACATCCGGAGTACATTCGTGAGCACCGGGGTCATAAAAATTGATCAAAATGGGGCAACACAGCTAACCCCGCACAAGTCGGCAACCTCGATCCACCCAACCAATCACCAAATCATCCCTCCCAATTTTGAAGTAGACCTAGCCTCCCTGTCCCTTTTTGAGGAGGAGTTTTCCATACCTGTACAGTCCCCCCTTGTGATAAACCACCACAAAACCATGCTGACATTTGAGGACAGGGTCCCAAACGAGCCTAGGATAAACATGATGAAGGCTGACTCCTAAAAACCATATCAATCAACCTCCTCCACCCAAGCAGGTAAAGGGATAGTACCATAGGTAAGGAATTGGATGTCAATGCCCCTAACTCTAGAAGCTTCGGATGGCTTGAAATTCGGCACCCGCTTTCCAAAAAAAAATAACCTATAAAAAGTGAGGTGAGCCCTTGGTAGGCAATACCATGTGTATATAGGGACTCACCTTGCCAAGGGCCCATTTTCGAAGAAAAAGAAAATTCTAAAAAATTAAAAGAAATATAAAATAATCTAAAAAAATTATCTTTCAAAATTCTTGAGAAAATCAAAGAAAAAGATGTCTTAACTAAAAAACTCGTCCCATGTGAAATCAACCGCTTTCCTGTGGAAATACAAAAAGAGGTAGGAGTCACGAGTCTGGACGAGGAGATCCCCACCGAGGAGCTCCCCAATGAACTCCTTGAACGGTACTTCTATTTTGAGCATGGCCCTACATCAATTGTTGAAGAAACAAAGAATGTCAACCTAGGGACCGAGGAGATTTCCAGAATCACCAAGATTGGGATGTCACTGTCTCCCGAGGAAAGAAAAAGCATGATTGATTTCCTTTGGTCATACCAAGACGTCTTCGCATGGTCATATAAGGATATGCCTAGTTTGGACACTAATTTGGTCAAGCATGAGCTATCGCTATATCCAGATGTTAGGCCGGTCAAGCAGAAGTTAAGACATCTCTGGCCTGAGTGGATGCTAAAAGTGAAAGATAAAGTTATCAAATAGTACGATGTGGGGTTTCTCATGGTCTCCAAGTATCCTCAGTGGCTAGCCAATATCGTCCCTGTACCAAAGAAAGATGGAAAGGTTCGCATGTGCATCGACTTCAAAAACCTGAATAAGGCGAGCCCGAAAGACGACTTCCCATTGCCACACATCAACATCTTGGTCGATAACACTGTAAGACATGGGATGGTCTCATTCATGAACGGATTCTCTGGGTATAATCAAATTAGGATGGCAGAAGCGGACCGAGAGAAGAGAGTGTTCATTACTCCATGGAGAACTTTCGATAATCGAGTCATGCCATTTGGGTTGAAGAATGTTGAGGCAACATATCAGAGAGCGATGACTGCACTCTTCCACGGCATGATGCACTGAGAAATTGAGGTATACATCGATGACATGATAGACAAGTCTCAAGAGAGAGGTGATCATCTGATAAACCTCTAAAATCTATTTGAGAGACTGAGGAAGTACATGCTGCGTCTGAATCCTCATAAATGTGCATTTGGCACCATGTCAGGAAAACTCCTAGGCTTCATCGTCAGCAGAAGAGGCATCGAGGTTGATCTGATCAAAGTGAAAGCCATCATCGAAATGCCACCGCCATCTACAAAGAAAGAAGTCAAAGGATTCTTGGGTAGGATACAATACATCAGTCGTTTCATCACACAACTCACTCCTATTTGCACGTCGATCTTCAAACTAGTAAGAAAAGATTCGCCCGTTGAATGGAACGAGGACTGTCAAGCAGCATCCGATAAAATCAAGATACCTTCTCAATCCTTTGATTTTGGTACCACCCAAACCAGGGAAACCACTCTTAATATTCCTCTCCACAATTGAAGTTTCAATGGGATGTGTCCTAAGGCAGCACGATGAGATAGGAAGAAGAGAGCATGCCATCTACTATCTCAGCAAGAAGTTTACTGACTACGAGATGCGCTATTCTCATTTAGAGAAAGCATGCCTAGTTCTCGTTTGGGCTATACAAAGGCTCTGCCACTACTTACTATCCCAGCCCATTCTCCTACTAGCACGAATGGATCCATTGAAGTATTTGTTTGAAAAGCCAGCTCTCACTGGCCGAAGGGCACGCTGACAACTTCTCCTATCTGAATTCGATATCATATATGTCACTCAGAAGTTGATCAAGGGCAAGCACTTGTTGATCATCTCACCAAGAATCCTTCACCTAATTACGAGCCTTTGAGAACTGAATTCCCAGATGAGGACATCTTGTTCATGACAGACGATGATACAGCGGAGACAGAGGAATCCTAGGTAATGCACTTTGAAGGGGCAGCCAATGCCGAAGGCCAGGGAGTTGGGGCTATTCTGATCTTGCCAAAAGGATCTCATATACCACTTTCCATCAAACTCAATTTCCCCTACACTAACAACATGGCCGAATATGAAGCCTATGCGGCCGACTTGTAAGCAACCTTGGACTTGAACGTAACTCATCTTAGAGTATTTGGTGACTCATAGTTAATCATATGCTAGAAAAATGGAAATTGGAAGACAAAGGATGAGAAGTTGATCCTGTATCACGAGTACCTCGAAGATCTGATAGCATGCTTCGATGATGTTACCTTCTCCTATGTCGCGCAAGCGAAAAATCGCTTTACTGATGCACTAGCAACTTTGGCATTAATGGTAGAAATCCCCTATGGCGTCGAGATGAAGCCAATCATGATCAAACAGAGAAACGAGCCTGCTTTCTACCTCCAGATCAAGGGATCCAAAAGACCCAAGATATTAAGAACTTCCTTGAAACATGAACTTTCCTTAAAGATATGTCCAAAACGGACAGGCGGACCATCCAGCTTTTAGCGCCCAATTACGTCATCTACGATGAATGCCTCTACAAGCGATCTTATAACAATATCCTTCTAATTTGCCTAACTGAAGGCCAGATAGCCAACATCATGAAAGAGATCCATGAGGGAGTATGCGAGGCCCACGTCAATGGGCACATGCTCGCCAAGAAGATCCTACGGCAGGGGTATTTCTAGACCACCATGGAAACTGACTATTGCAAGCACATTCAGAAGTGCTACAAATGCCAAGAGCACTCCAATCTGATACACGCTCCGACCATAGATCTACACAGCATGAATACTCCCTAGCCATTTGCCACCTGGGGACTCGACGTCTTGGAAAAAGTTAATCCGAAATCTTCAAATGGGCGTCAGTTTATCCTCGTCGCCATCGAGTACTTCACAAAATGCATAGAGACAGTATCATATATGAACATCATGACCAATCATGTCGAGAAGTTCATCAAGAACAATATTGTTTGCCGATTTGGTGTGCCCAAAGACATCATTATAGACAATGGCACTAACTTTGCGAACAAGTGCATCAGGGCCTTCTATGATCAATATAAAGCCAAACTTCATCGCTCATCACCATATCGGCCACAAACCAATGGGGCCATCGAAGCTGCTAACAAAATAGTCATCCGCATCCTCGAGAAGATGGTCGTCACATACCGGGACTAGAGCAAAATGTTAGCATTTGCATTATGGGCCTATCGAACATTGATCCGTACTGCTACAGGGGCAACACCATTTTCCCTTGTGTATGGAACCGAGACAGTGCTGCCCGTTGAGGTTGAAGTACCTTCACTTCGCATCCTTATCAAATCTGATCTATCGAAAGCTAAAAGAGAAAGGTCTCGCTTTGAGCAGCTAAACTTGCTCAATGAGAAAAGGCTCCTAGCCTTGTCTCACACCCAGGCCTTTCAAAGAAGGACTGAATGTGCTTACAATAAACATGTTCTCATCCAAGATTTAAAAGTGGGTGACACAGTGCTCAAGAAGATCTTCCCATCTCTCCACGCTGATCTGAGAGGGAAATACAAGCCCAACTAGGAAGGACCCTTCGTCATCCGAGAAGTGCTCCCTAGATATGCGCTCCACCTCGCCACCATAGATGGAGATCGCTTTCCTGAGCCCATCAATGTAAGAAACGTCTGATGATTCTACTCCTAGTCTCCCACAGTAAGGTAAGTACTAATAAAAATGGATACGTGACTGCTTAAGGACCCCATAAAAGAGGCCATCATTTCAAATCTAAGTGGCCAAAAAATGTCCCTAAACATTCATGCCCTTTGATACACCTATCGAGCCATGATCCTTTCTTTTATACAAACCCCTCCCCAGAAAAGAAGACGGAAAAAGTGTACATGCCAAACAAGAAAAAGAGGATGTCTGAAAAAAGAGAAAAATCATAAAAGAAAAATCCAAAAAAAAAGAGAATGTTTGGAAAAAAAAGCAAAAAGAATAAAAAATAGAAAAGAAAAAGTGGGGCATGTACAGTCAAAATTTCCCATGGAAGAAGTGTATTACGGCAACTGAAACCCTATCAAGGAAACCTTTTAACCCAAAAATACCTTCAAACCTATCCCTTTCAAACCCATGGCCAAGATACATCCCTAAAGAAAGCCCTCTTTAAGGTCTACGAGCAGTCACGATATCTGTTGAGTCAGCACGAGCCAAGCTATCAGACAACAAAAGAATTCCACCCAGCCAGCTATGACGGAATCGACGTCCATGTCATAGTCTTTGAGAAAGTGAATAAAATAAAAAAGAAAAAAGAAAAAAGAAAAAATAAAAAGAAAAATACAAGCTCAGAGCAAAAAGGATGTGCTGAAAACCCGAAAGGGCGCCATGGGTAAAAATAACTAGCTTGTGCGGACCAGGTGAAAACCTGAAAGGGTACCTGGGGTAAAAATGCAAACCAATGGATGAAGTGAAAACCTGAAAGGGCGCTATGGGTAAAAAGAGGGCAACGACGGGCATGACAAAAACCCATCTTGGGTGCTGTGAGTAAAAATATTCAAAAGAAAGAGAAGAAATCAGTTACTCCATGGGTTTTGATTTCGAGTTCTGATCTTCATTTGGGCCGCTCATGTTAGCTCAAATCGGATCTTGATCAAGGATATCTTTGGACCGCACTGTCAAATGTATGACCCAAGGTAAGGATAGTCGACTCAAGCCAAGGGGATGGATGTTCCGACCTTGGTGAAAGTTGTTGAACCTCAGTTGGGTCCGACTGCATGAACTGGTTCGGCTATGCTCAAAATGGGACCTGTGACTTCATTTCGTTGTTGAGGCATCAAACAAAGGAAAGGAGAGGACCACATTTGTAAAAACTAATAAATTTCCCTTTCCCATTTTCAGGCCGGCACTATGCACACCCCACCCTGAGATGATCGGTTTGATGACCAGTGTTTTCCTTCACGGAGAAAGGAGAGGCCCACATTTGTAAGAGATAATAAATTTTCCTTTCCCATTTTTAGATCGGCATTGTGCACACCCCACCCCGAGATGATCGATTTGATGACCGGTGTTTCCCTTCACAGAGAAAGGTGAGGACCGCATTTATAAAAGATAATAAATTTTCCTTTCCCATTTTCTGGTCGGCACTGTGCACACCCCACCCCGAGATGATCGGTTTGATGACCGGTGTTTCCCTTCACAGAGAAAGGAGAGGACCGCATTTGTAAAAGATAATGAATTTCCCTTTTCCATTTTCAGGCCGGCACTGTGCACACCCCACCCCAAGCTGATCGGTTTGATGACCGATATTTTCCTTTACGGAGAAAGGAGAGGACCACATTTATAAAAGATAATAAATTTTCCTTTCCCATTTTCATCCCCATACTATGTGCACCACATCCCAAAAGGATGATCGGCACAATTCCCAATTTCTCCCATTTACAAAAGCAAAGAAAGATAGAATTTTTGTAAGATAATAAATTTCCCTTTTCCATTTACATGTTTATACTGTACTTACACCACATCTCAAAAGAATAATCAGTGTGATGCCTTGCTTAACCTTTACAAAATTGAAAAGCAATAAAAACATGAAGAAAATATATATACCCAAAACAAATCTAACAGGGGTTCTTATGCCCCTCTCTGTGGTGCTTTTATCTATGCAAAAGGTATATGTAGGTCTAGGTCAACGACACAACTCGTGCTTCAAAGAATGAATCTCAGCTCGTAAGGCATCCTCCCGAGGATCCCAATCTATCATCCAACGGCCATGAAGACTCTTATACCACTTTCGGGAAGCATCAATAGCACCAAGAGCATCACTTAGGGCTCCTTCCAGACGAAGGACCTCACACTCTGCAAAACCAGCTCTTGCTTCGGCGACATCTGCTCTGATCTTGTGTTTCTCTAAAGATTCATGCAGGACCCGTTTCTCATCTACCAGCAGCTCAATCAGAGCCAGAAATGCCGACTCCTTCCTCGGCCAAGGCCCCTCTGTGCCACTACTCTTCGCCTAATCCATGCAACAGACAGAGGGCTTCTCAGATAACAGCCAGGCCTCATACCCCAGAGTAGTCAGAAGAGAATCCCTTTACTCCAAGCCGCACATATGCGTCAACTGATGCGTCTCCCAAAGAGAGGCTATCCTATCCAAATCCCCAAAGGACCCTGAGAAAAGATCAATCAGCATAGGGGAGGTCTCTCCGAGTAGGATCCCTGTTGAGTATAACCAAACTGGCACAGTACTCGAGAAGGAAAATAATGGTTGCTACCGGCCAAGCCAAGAAGGATGATGCCCTCATGATCTCTAGATCAAACTACTGGGAAGGTCCTGTCCAACCATGGTAGCCTCCACACCAGCTCAGCCTCAGCCAGCCAAAGTTTCAGCTTGCACATATTCCCTTGTGGCAACTTATGGCATCGACCCAAAAAGCAGTGAGCCGCCTCTCCACAAACCACATAAAAGTGGGGCACAGACCCCGAAATGGAAAGATGCTCCCCAAGCCAAACTAGGAGCAGAACGGGGCATCCCCGGAGGCACTCAACCTTGCCCAAAGCAAAAGCATCGAGACAACGGTAAAGTTCCACCAGTACCATATGCATCACAGAGCGACCCTCCTCTAGTTTCGCCAGCATATCACAAAGTACAAGAGAAAAGCTCTTCCCCCCAATGTAGAAAAGAACCTCTGAGAGAAGGCAGAGAGTAAAAATCTTTACATTATGGATGTTTCTAACTAGAAATTTTTGCAAGCTTTCGTCACCAAAAAGCTCTTTCAGGAATTTCGTTGAACACCTGGTGGGCCCATCGACAAAGCTTTTCTCATAATTAGCTTTCTTCAAACCCAAGATTGTGTGGACGGATTTAGCATAACCTAATTTTGGCACTATCCTAGCAAGACCTCTATGTAGCTTCAAACCCGATAGGTTAGAGAGTTCTTCAAGAGTGAGAGTTAGCTCACGGTTCCCAAAGCAGAAGACATGGGTACCCACATCCCAATGCAAAGCCGCCGCGAAAAGGAAATCCCAAAGTAAAGGAATATCCAGGAAGGACGAGAGACGGGCCAGCCCGAGTTGATCCAAACCCGCCAACTCACTTTTGTTCAAGCTATCAAGCCATTTCTTCAAAAAACTGAGCCCTACGCCCAAAGAGGAAAGTGTAAAGATCTCGGACCCCTTAAAAGAGGCGAGGTCGGAAAGCGGGTCCATGGTCATACGAAGATGTTTTGAGAAATCACAATTCGATGTAGGACGATGGACCCACCCTTGGGAAAGAGAAAAGAAAAATTGGCAACAAAAATCCAAAACCCAACTAGAAATAATGAAAAAGGGGCATTCTCGGGTCTTAAAGACCCCACACTACCCATAAAATACTTAGCGTGTGTAATACACACGCTAGTTCAAAATCTCTCAGATTTTTTCTACCATGTATATTACACACGCTAAGCAAAAAAGTCCCTAGAAAATGCCTAGCGTGTATAATATACACGCTAGGCCATTTCTGAAGAAATTTTGCCTAGGGTGTATATTACACATGCTAGGCCAAAAAAACCCCAATAAAAAGAGAGGGAATTTGGGAGTTTATTTTTGTTATTGGTCCTTTTACCAGCCCACATACACTTTCGTTTTCTCATACAAAGAACACCAGGTTACATGCTAGGATACCAAAATTTGCCATCTAACCTATCTGCATGGTTTTCTTTCAGGTACCACTCACATAAACATACAAGGTTTGGCCATTTTTAAACCAAATATATAACCCAAGGGCCAGTTTCCCAATTCAGGGCCCATCCTGCAGATAATCAAGCATGTCACATCCAGAAGAAAGGGACAAAACAAATAGAAGGGGCAAGCGATAGCATTCATTCCAAATCATCCAAAATGTGTTCAATTATCCATTACATTTAATTCCCAAAAATAAAAGAAGAATGTTCAAAAGTCTCAAATGTTTATCAAAAGCAGGAAAAGAAAAGATGGCTGCTCCTAATCGGTTCCCTTGGTCTTCTTTTGTCAGTGCGAGGTACTCTGATAGGTCCGCACATCCCCCACTCGGGACCACGCCTGAGACAATATACTGAGTAATGAGCGCGACTCCTTTTCACGAGCATGCTGTAAGCATCACACCAAAAGGTCAGTCAAGGTCGATTGAAAATAGGACAGCAAAGCAACAAGATAATCTATCAGTGCCATACTCACCACTTCCACATCCCGAAGGCCAGTAATGTTACTGTAGTATTCCTCCTGGTTGACAGCCGGCTCATAATCCTGCAAGGGGAAGAGAGAGAGAGAGAGAGAGAGAGAGAGAGGTCAACTGCATGGAAAATGATACAAAGATAGACATATCCTCAAAATAATAGGCAAAAAAGAAAACTCACCCTCGAAACCAACTCAGGAGGAGGGGCCCTAACTGCCTCAGCCGATATACGACTCTACCACATCAGCATAGAGACCCAAGAGGACTACGTCGTCAAAAAGCCTAAAGGTCCCCTGGGTCCCTATAGTCGAGGCCCCGGAGCCCCCCGCACCAGAAGGGTCTAAAGGACCAGCACCTGATGCCTCTGCAGGATCCACCTCAGCCACATCCTCATCAGAATCCTCCTCTCCCTCAAACTAAAAAAGAGGTAAAAATCTAGTCAGTATGGAAAAATCAGTACAAACAAGAATGCATATAGAAGAAAGAAAAGAGGAAGAATACTTGAGATCGCGGGCCTCCGAATGCCAAAAAGTTGGCACCTGACACAAAGCGTGGGAAGAGGGGCCGGTATGTGAGAGACTCATACCACATCTGATACCCTCCATGCTCAAAGAGACCATCAACTGGGAGCCCATGGTGAAGGAGTTCATCTGCAAGCTCCTCAATCGTACCCTCCGGTGACATAACATCCCCGGGAGGACCCTGCGGCACAGCAAAGTAGTCCCGATACTGATGCACCACCCTCTCCCCCAGGTAATACGCTCTGACCTAAGGGCCGTAAAAGAAGATGATGTGATGATCAATAAATAGTCGAGACTGGCCCCACGGTAGCACGATCCCAGAAAGGGGAGATGACATAGGGATCAAGGTCACCTGCTCAGACAAAAAGGGCCCTATTTGTCAAAGTAACGCCATCTAAAAAACCCAAGGAAAAGAAAGAGAGAGAAGAGCAAAGTGGATACCTGCTCCGGTATCATCAGGTCAAACTGAGACCTCAGACCCAGTTCCAGATGCTTCATCCCCAGGTCCCTATGAAGACTCTTGTGCCAGCTGCTCATGAGGGGATATGTGAACTCGTTTGAGAAGAGGAGGGGGCAGCCCGACTGGAAGTGTAAATATCCCCAAATTTGAAAGGGTGAACAAATAGGAAAATATGTCAAAATAAAGCAAAAGACAAACCCTGGGTGATGGAAAAATGAAAAAATCATCACCTCAATCGTAGGCCAGAAGCCGAGAACAGAGGCCACGTCCCCAACTGAGGCCCTGACCAAACTAGCCATCAACACGGCATATCCTGCCCGCCCCCAGTCGAAACTATGCATGCTCTCCTAGTTTCCCATCAGACTAAGGAGGGATAGCAAGATCTGACCACCACTAGTATTGGCGAGAATGGTCTTACCCAGCAGGAAGAGGAGTGAGATACGGGCGAGCATCAGTGCACGCTCGGGGTCAATGACAAAATCCATATCCGATTGGTTCGGATCCTCCAACTCATCAATATCAAGCTGATCGGCCAGCTAGGATAGCTTGACCTCGGAGCCAGTTATATCTCGGGAGGTGGGGTAATCCCCGATCAACTCAATCACCTCTGCACGCTCTGGTATGCGAGGAGGAACCACAGGTATCCCTCCTATCCTGATCCTGATAATCATGGACCAGTCCACTGGGGTGATATTCATCTCCGCCATGGACATATGGAAGGTCATCATCTCAGGCCGGAATCTCTCTACTAGGGCGTTCACTTATGCCATATCCCCCCTCATGGCCGGGCATGACAAAAAGTCCCCAAAGCAGGCCTGGGCCAGAAGGAACCTCACAACTTGGGGAAGAAGAACATAGAGGTGTTGGAGGTTGAACTAACCTCCGCGGAACATGAGTAGGGGCAAGGGCTACATCAAAAGAATAAGGAATGTCATTTTCAAAAGCAAAAAGGCCCGAAAAAAAAAGAGCCAAAGAATACATCTTTTACCTTGTTGGCTATACCAAAGTTTGAGATATGGGTGTACTATTGGTGCAGTAACCCACGGCATGCGGCTTTGCCCTGCATTTCCCACCAATCGCGAGAAGAGAGCTGCACCTGAATAAGGCGCTCCCCTCTGGTACCATAAGTCATATCGGGACCACCCTCATGACCAAGGTCCTCTTCACTCGACATCCTAAAAGAGGAACATGCAGCAAATATATAAAAATCATCATCATCGACCAAAATCAGAATCAAATCATCAAAAGTGTTGTTAAAAATATCAGATCAAAGGAAGGTGAGTATGCCTCTCTCACACGAGATTTTTTTTTTCCCTAAAAAAGGCACACAAAAAACAATCATCAAGTCATATACCCTTCCAAAAAAAGAAAAGAAAATCTTTACAAAAATCCTCTCAAAATTTTGATTAAAAAACCCCAATGCATACACACTGAAATTATGGTTGGAGAGGCCTTCAAAAATTTAAAATCAAATCATTTTTTTCCATCATGTATTCTAAAAATCAAGATCACACTGGTGTAAGAAGGAAAATTAAAATTTTTGAACAAAAACCCATCCATTTTCCAAAAAGAGTTAAAATACACGCTCTTTTCAAACCAAAATTCATGCGAATGAATGCAACTGTCATGAAATAGATCACACATACAGAGAAAATCATTTAGATAGATCATACATACAAAGATCATCATCGCTATCCCAAAAAACCCTAACTGCATTGGAAATAAATCAAGATAAATCAAAGAAAATAGGGTTTAAAATGATTACCTTGAAGGAGAAATGAACCCTTGAACCGGCGGGAGAAAGCGTGATTAATCAGCAGTGATGAACAGTGGCGCGATGTCAAGGTTCAAATCGAATCAATAGAGCACAAGAAGAGCCTTTCGGTTCGGTTTAGGAGAGAGGGGGGAAAGAAATTTTTGAAAAAATACCCACTCTGCTCGGGCCTGGCCGATTTAAGGCTCCTTTTTGCCTAGCGTGTATAATATACACGCTAGGCTTAAATTTGCTAGATTTGGCCTAGCGTGTGTAATATACATGTTAGGCATAATTCCACCAGATTTTGCCTAGCATGTATAATATAGTCGCTAGGCTTAAAATCCTCCCTTGCACATATGTGTGTTTCTTTTAGGTACATACGTATGTGTGACCTTAAAAATAGAAAAAATAGAAAAAGGGGAGACTGTGGCACACATCCCAATAAGCGTGCCGACTTCCATTCGACCCGCTTGGGGATTGTGCTAAAAGAAAATGTTTAAGGACAATGAGGTGCTCAAAATCCCAAGCAAACATAAAAATGAAAACAACAAAAAATAAAATATATGCACAACATGACAAAAATATGTAACTCATCGAAATGCAGCACACACTCCAAAAAAGCGTTGCGACATCAATTCGGTCCTCTCGAGTGGTTATGCTAAATTATCATCGGGATCAATGGGTTCACCCAAAGACCTCAAACCCTGCTTTATATAGGGGCACCCATGGCCAGTCGAATGGGGCAATCAATGCCTCATGCGATTGGACATACACTGTAGATCTTTGCGTCTTTGTATCACGCCAATTTTTAGGTATGGGTCGATCACCCTCCTGCTCGCGAGGCTGTTTTATTTAGAATAAAACTTAAATATCGAACATCATCAAATCATATCAAGGAGTAGATGTTTTTCCCAGTATATTGGGCTTCCACAAACTCACACCATCTCGTTCATGCCCAGTAATGTCGCTAAGCACTTGGGGATCGTTAGCCTTGAAGAACAAACGTTTTTTCTAACATACAGGGCTTCCATATACTCACCATATTACCATCTTAATGTTTGAGGTTTGCTTTAAACACGACAGACCCGTTAGCATACCTTGGGCCTCTTTGGATGTCTTTTTCTTTGGTATTCGATCATTAGTGATCGGATACCAAAGAGGGGCATCTGTAGACACCCAGATTTGGCCCAAGGCCCGATCGAAATATACTTCGAGAAAGGTGCACCCTCGAGCTTCCGATAGCACCTCCCATACCCTTAGGAACCTTTTCAAACCTTTAAAACTCAACCTCAACCCTTAGGAGCCTTTGCCCGACCCTTGAGAGCTAACCCTAACCTATAGAACCCCTCCAGAACCCGCTTCAAACCCTCCCGGGCAGTGTTTGAGAGGAGGCATGCCAAGGCTTAATGGGACCTCTACTGGGACTAAATCATACACCATTGGAAACTAGAGGCTCCCAGCTTTCCAACAAGCTAAGAAACGTCCCGATCTGAGTCATACACTGAAAGTTACGGCGATTTGAGTTTGAGGCAGAGCTGGGGGCATTTTGCCTAGCGCATATAATATACACACTAGGTCATTTCTGAAGAAATTTTTCCTAGCATGTATAATATACATGCTAGGCCATTTTCTGGAAGGATTTGGCCTAGCGTGTATAATATACACGCTAAGTCAAATGGGCCCCACAGCGGGCTTTAAACTTCTCACAGGCACTGTACATATGCCTAGCGTGTATAATATACACGCTAGGCTTAGCTATAGTAGCTGTGAGATTTTGCCCAAATTTTACTTTTGGGGTTTGACTTGTTAACCATCCCCATGCTTAGGGTGAGTTTCTTTAGGACTGTTGCACCCCATTAGCCCCCTAGTCATTTGAAACCTCACACTATCATCTACCATTGAAACCATCCTCACACCTATCCATGAATCAAAATTCTTAGATTTAGGATTACCTAATTGCTAATCCCATTAGCCCTTAAGTATCCCCCTAATATACTCCTTTTCTATAAATAGAAGCACCCCCCCTTACTAATAGCTTGAAAAAATATTCCAAAGAGAGAAAGATTTAAGATCTCCTTCTCCCCTTTGGTGCACCAAACCCATATAAATTCCAGAATTCAAAACCCTTCCTTAGACCCCATCTTTCATCAAAAATCCCTTAGCCTAGGTGAGCACTACCCCCCTAGCCTTCTTCTCCAACCCCTTATCCATCAAGCCTCAGAGGTTAGAACCCATCTTCCAACCCCTCAAGCCATGGGAAGCTCATCAAGTGCACCTACGCAAACGTCCACAGCCGTCTACAAGGGCCCGAGAGCTCCGGCTCTCCCCTCTACTCCTCTACCTTCTTTGTTTTTCCTTTATCCGACGATTCAAGCCATTACGTCTCCGAATTTTTAATGTTTTCGGAGAGCTTGATAGGATCATAGTGCCTTCGGGCAAGAGGAAATATTGTTTTATTTATTTTTTTTTGGCCATAAGTAGAGACTGCTTCCGAGCATATTGATTGGGTGCCTAACACCTTCTTGATCGATAACCGAAGCCCCTACCCAAGAGCCTTTGGCGTTAGACTGGTGAATCAGAGTCATATTTTTTTACTTTGGTGCTTTTAATATTGATTTAGATTTTCCGGGACACCAAAAGCTCTGGGTGGCTACTCTAAAATTGTAGTAAAGAGCGCATCGTCGCGACAGACTCTCGCGAGAGCCCACGATTGCACACACACATATATATATATATATATATATATATATATATATATATATATCAATTTTATCACTTCAACGCGACATCTTCGATAGCATGAAGAATTATAAATTTGATGGTCTCGTGAAAATTGAATTCTGACCTTCATGTTGTTAAAGTCACACTATTAACTGCCCTAGTCTATATTTATATCTATGTCATGTAAATATTTATATATGTATAAACATAACAAAAATATGGATGTAAATCTTTCTGTAAGTATGATAGCTCTGGGCTTTTATCTTGATAATGATATATGAGTTATGGACATGTTAGGTCATATGTACGCGAGAGCTTGAGATCATGCCTATGCTTGGGCGTGGTGATTTGCTGAGATGATATCGAAACGAGAAATATATCGTATTCACATGCCTTCCAACTTATTGTGGTATGAGACAACATAACGAGTTGGGTGAGTGTGAATTCAATGTAACCTTACATATGATGGCATATGCAGTGATCCTATCACCCCAAGTTTTAATATAAAAGGATAAGATATGAGATTTTGGCCTTGGACCTTAATTGTAATGAGATCTCTTTATGGTCACGTGAAACTCGAAATGTAGGCATCCATGTATGGATGCAACCCCTCTATAGTGGTATGGAACCTTTATGGTAGAAAGGACTCTTTACTGCCACACGGAGTACATCCAGGTTATTAAAGAACCCTTTTCTCTGAAAGCATGATTTAATATGATTATCCCACTATAGCTCGTCCTAGAATTAAGTTGTAAGAGTATGTTATGACATGAGTATGTCAAGATAATTTATGAGTACAATAATAAGACACCGCTGTGTAGGCCAGCAAAAGATTAAGAACTTAAGTATGTACGTGTCGTTTCTTGTGTAGCCACCGTAAGAGCAACAACGACTTACAGCCAAGACGGGTCTCTGGGAGACATTAGGAGTAGGTTATGAGTTACGTTTGGCCATTTATGTCTCCCCATTAAGTTGGGTGGGGAGTATGAGTAGGATAGGGAGGGCATTATGATAGCATTATGATATCAAAGTATACAATCATGTTCGATCAACCTTTGGCCCATGATCTCCGAAAAAGGACTAACTTTCTCCAAAGACTTTAAAACTCTTAATACAAGAACCATTACTGAAACAATAGTATATGGTTGAGACCCAGGCTGAAATAATAGCTCTGCAACTCAGGCCTGACTCAACCCGAGAAAATCTTGAATTTCATGCACATACGAATGCACGGAATCGATTCCATGTATGACCACATGCACTGAATTGGTCTCACTTGGACCAGGTTCACCCTTCCCGCGGACCACTTAAAACTTGAATTTCGAGCAAGACACTATGCTCGTAATCTGATTCCAACGCAGACACAGTTATGCGAAATTAGTCCCACTTAGAGTAGCGTTGCTTTCGTGCACCGCCCAAGGCCCCCGATCCCACGCATATACACCTACGCGGAATTGATTCCACATGTCATTCCACACATGGAATTCGCCCAGACTTGGACTGGGACTCTAATTCACCTAATCGCTCAAACTCCCCGATCTCGTGCAAATCTCCCTCGCGGAATTGGATTCCATGCATACACACATGTGCAGAATTAGTTCTGAAGATTACTGAAACTAGGACACCTGCTCAGCTGGTAAATTACGAGTCAATGACCGACTCAAAGTGAATTAAAGGTAAACACTCTTGAGCAGAATTCAATTAACCTTAGCCTGGCATGCGCGGAATCGGCCAATCCCGCACATGGCCATATGCGCGAAATTAGCCCATTACCTATAAAAAGACCCCTACCTTGCCCAAAAAGGGCATCCAGCAATTGAATTATCGAGTTTCTCTCTTCCAAGCTTAGGGATTTTGAGACTCTCTTCGGCGCTCGACTTCAGGTAATCTTTTAGGTTCTAATCTCTGTTTCTTAATTTCTATTTTCTAGTTCTTAATTCTTAGGTTCTAGACCCTAGCTCTCAATTTTTATGCTAGTTCCTGATTTCTTTGTTCTAGTTCTTAATTCTTAAGTTCTAGATCTCAGTTCTTAGCTTATGATCCCTAATCCTTCAAATTTCAAATTCTCAGTTTTTAATCCTTTTGCCTTTAATCATCAATTCAAACTCAGTCTTTTTAAAATAAACCTTAGCTACAATAATAATTTACTATTTTTCTTTCTTTCAAGTCTCTCTCTTCGTGAAAATTCGAGGTTCTCTCTGGGGTTTCCAAAAAGGGATCGAGCTGCCTTTTAGATTTCTAGAAGTGCAAACTCTTCCCCGAGAGCCCCAGGTAGTCAAGCTAGCGGCCCTAGCCCGCTAGTCTTGACTCTCGAAGAAGTATTGAAGGAGGAAGCGCTTAGTCTAGCACCGATTAGGTCTCTAACCTCTTCCAATTTTCAAACCTTAGCCACCCGATTTGCCCAATGGAGCTTACAAAGGGTACCCGGGAACAGGGCCGATCCTCTTTAGCATAACGAGCCACAACTCCTTTTTTTTATTAGACTCCTAGTAGGATTAGGAGACTAGATCAATTAGACTCTTAGTAGGATCAAGAGACCAGGTCAATTAGACTACCAGTAAGATTAGGAGATTAGATTCGTTAGAATCCTAGTAGAAGTAAGAAGGTCAAACTAGTTAGATTAAAGGCAGCCCAAAACTGCTGAAGTTGGTCGGCCAACATTCAGTAAAGGAGTTCAACCTGCAAGCCCCGCTCTTCTTAAAGCGTATCAGTGACGTGTTGTAGCATCAATAAATATCTACAGCTGGCAATCGCATCACCCAAGTACTTTCTATTTAATATTCGTCGCTTTAATTTCAGCAATTTAATATTTCATAGTTTATTACTCCATCGTCCCTAGCCAGAGTTCACTTGAACCGAATTGGGAAACTTATCCCGGGGACCGAAAGGGACCCAAAAAAAGTTCGTACCAACAGACTGGCGATTGCGATGGGACACCTTTCGCTAGGGTTGCCCCAGTTTAATTAATTTGGTTTTTATTTTTTTCTCTTTATTTAATTTAGTTTTTATTTTCACTTTATTCTATCACTTTTTACACACACTCACACTGCATACCTAACTTTTCAAATATATATATATATATAATAAAATAATAAAAATAAATAAAAATAAAAACAAAACTATTTTAAAATGTCAAACTTTAATAATATTGACCCACCATCATAGGGCTCCCATAGCGACCCCGACTATAACGTTAGGCCATCTCCATGGACAGGCCAACATCGTGCCCGGGTAAACATGGTTAGTGAGAGCAAAAAATATCCCTTTATTCCACAGAATACAAATCATAGCAGCAACAACGGAGATGATAGCAAGCAAAGATACACTGCCAGCCAAATTCTGGACCTCACTCCCAATAAGCTAAGGGAGGAGAAGAAGTTGATGCCTACGACAATCCTTGGGGAGCTATACAAAGTCGTGATGGATCAGAAGATGGATCAACGACAAGTTACTCCGAGAAGCAGACAAGAGGAAAAGACGCCGACTCCCCCGACACATGACACACACACCCTTCACACCTATTGCGACAACAATCATCGAAGACAGCCCGAGACACCTAAACAGGACACCACCGTAAATATGAACTACCTACATCGACTTCTAGACAATTACATGGCTAACAGAGAACGCCCTAGCCACACCTTTGGATTCAATAAATTCTGTTGAGACCTCAACTTCACTGTACCAACTGGGTTCAAACCACCAAAATTCAACAAATATAACGATACGAGAAACCCAAAGCACCACTTGGCCCTATTCTATAACAACTGCCTACCCATTCGAACCAGTCATGGGCTTCTGATCCACTACTTTCAGAGATCGTTAGAAGGAGAAGCCCTTAACTGGTTCGCTACCTTACCGCTAGCTGAAATCGAGACATTCAAAGATCTAGCCGACAGATTTCTAAACCAATACCAACACCTGACTCACAAAGAGATCAGTCTTGCTGACTTGATGTACACAAGACAAGAAGACAACGAATACTTCGACATTCGCTAACCGTTAGAGGAGGCTCGCTGCCCGAACGGGGAATCAAATAAAATAAAACGATGCAATAGAGATCGTGATCATGAATACCCGAGAACCCCTTCGAATCTCTCTCATCTCAAGCGACCATCACAACTTCACAAACCTTTATCAACGCGCTTTACGCATAGAACATCGACTGAATAATGGAGACCTTAATCTCTCCACACTGACGACCGATGGACCCTCCTTCAACAACCTTAGAACGAACACCCTGAACAAAGCTATAAACTCCAAACAAATCAACACGAACAAAGAACAAAACCAAACAAACTCTCAACCATACCACCCCTATGACCAAGCTCAAGATCTATACATGAACCTATACCCTGACTATACCTAATCTCTATGTCCTAACCAGAATCAAGACCAACATCTCAACAATACCACCTTCAACAACCCGTTATTTGACCAAACCCAATCAAGACCTCAACTCCCGTACAACACCATACTAACCAACCCTGTCTTTTATGATCCCTTACAATACCATACTCAACCAAACCTCTAATCAAACTCTATGCCTTCAACCATTCCTGCCCCATTCCACCCGGCTAGTCTGATCCAAGTGATTGAACCTCCTAAGCAGCACATCCATACCATCCACTCGCAACCAACTAACCCTATCCCATGTACCCATAAGCATGAAATTACCTTTCGCCTTGAACCAGTCACCAAGATCATTAAAATTTTAACTATCACCGAATCCACCCCTAAACTAACTCAACCCATCACTAAACTCATCGCCAAGCTCAATGCACTTATCTCTGAACCGACTCAACCTACCCTTGAACTCGACAGCCTACTGACAAACATACCAATCCCCACACTACCTTAGCCGACACTGAAACCAACTCTGCGACCATTCCCTAAACAAACTCCCTCACCTACCCCGGAAGCAATTCCTGAATTAGTCTATCCATATAGTATGACACCATTCATACTTAAACCAATCACAAAGATAAACTCCGAACATGAAACCATAACCAAATCAAAATCCCTATTCGAACCAACTCGAAAACTAACCCCCAAACCCGAACACATTGTCAAACATATCACCCCACCAACCTCGAAATTAGCTCTCAAACCAAAACCCATTTCAAAACCTAAACTCAACACTGAATTCGTCACCCCACCAACTTCAAAACGAAATCCTGAATCCGGCTCTGTCGCCAAACAGACCTCCGAACCACCCACTCTAGAATCACTCGTTGGACTAATTTCGGAACCAACTCATGAATCAACCCCTACAAAACTCGCCACCGAACTCATCATCCCCTCAACTCCGATACAAGAACTTAAACCCACTATCGAACTTACCATTCCACCGACTACGAAACTAAACCTTGAACCTAAACTTGCCACCAAACCTGAACTAATCATCAAACCTGAACCCATCATTGAACTTGAACATATCATCAAACACAAACCCACTATCGAAACTAAACCTATCATCAAGCCTGAACCTATCATTGAACCCATCCCTACAACACCAACTTCAATCACCTTCGGACCAACCACTGAACCTAATGACAAATAAACCCAAAAAACTGTTACTCCTCCTACTCTCGAGATCAATCAAACCCAAATCCTACAACTCCGATCAACATCCAAACTAACATGTCACCTAATCCTCAAACCTCACAATATAAAATTGACATCACAACTGAAATTCCATCTAAATCTCATATCAAAATCCCCATAGACCTCACAATCAAGGTCCCCGTAGAAATTCAACCAACGATAATACCGTAACATAAAACCTTCGACGCTAAACCTCCTCGAAAAATTTCAAACAAAACTTTAAAACAACCTCACGATAAACCTAAAATATACATCAAACGAAACAAGGGAAAACAAAATCGTCCCACACGGAGGAAAGGTCCACCTTGTCCTACGCCCTCGTGTCTCCTCCTCCTACTGAACCTCTGTCTTATCCTATCATTACGTTTACAACACCAACGAATTCCACTCCAACTTCACCGGTAAATAACTTCCCAAAAACTCGAAAAACTCTCTAACAACTCTACGCTCCTACTCTACTAGATGCCTCACCCTATCGAAAAACTAAGGAAGGTCCCTCCCCACAAGGAGCCACCAATCGTAAAAGACTCATCAAATGAAGTAAAAAGACATCACAATTATTTTAACAATTCTCACATCATCCAAACCACAAACCCGAACATAACCTCTATCTCATCCCTGATAGATAAGATCAAAAGGGATCGAGGACCCCGAAACAATATCATCTAATCGAATGTTCACTCCAATGATTCAACATGTCCCACCAAGCGGACTTCCTGAGTCAGTCCCTTACTTTAGGAACTGATGTTGTATCTTAAAAAAATAATATATACAAAACAAATAAAAAATATACTCAAAAAAACCAAAGAAATACATAAATTTAAAAGCATAAAAAAAATATTCTTATACCCAGCAACATCCACGACCCCAGATTTTGTGTCCAAACCAAAAATCCCTTTACCAGACAAAAAACTCGAAGTCGAGGAGCTAGTGCTAAGAAACAATGCTTATACAACCGCCTCACCTAGAGGAAATCAAAACCCATAAGGGAAGGACCCACATTATTTTGGCAGCATGCTCAGGAAACAGCTACCAGGGCCCTTGAAATGTTATCCATAACACAATGATCATCATGTCTCATGGCCTGAACAGGCATAACTATATATATCATCCCCATAGCTATCACAAGGCATTCGCTAGTCATAGGTCATTATTATTTTAAAACATTTTGGGAATCACCCGACTCATTGACCACCTTCCTATTCGGGCTAATTGATCGAACTGACTAGTGGATCATAAAACTCTTTTTTCAAATATAGAAAATTCTAGATTCTCATACACCTCTTCTGCCATTGGAGTTGATGTTAGAGAACAAAAAATGAAAATATAAGGTCTCCTCAAATCTCATAATTCTTGCATTACCAGGTTGTTTCAAGAAAATAGACATATATTCTTCAAAAAAAGGAGAAAAAAAAAATTAAAGAAGAAAGAAGCATAACCGAGCGAGAGCATGCGATGAATGAACAGTCAATGAATTCAGGGAAGCATAAGCAAATTGTGAGAGCATTCCTGGTAATCTTATTAGGGAAGTATAAGCAAACCGCAAGGGCATCCCTGGCATCTTCACACTACTAGATATTGTCGAATATTCGCGGGAGAGGGACAAAACTCCTGCTAATCATAGAATCTGAGATTTTGATGGTGTTGAACCATGACGGAGAGCTCAATTATGGCACTGCATTACCCACCCGAGAAGAAAGTAGTTGACAACTATTTCAAAAAATGGTTAAATAAGAAGCTACCCTTAAATCAATAAACCTTATCTCTTCTTCACCCCTTTATTTCTCTTTCGGACGATGAGTCAAATGATTTCTAAAATCTCTTCAGAATAAAATCAAAAACTCTCGAATGGCAAGTGATGCAATCACACATTACCTATCATTCATCCCAACCTCGCTAAAAGCTATGATACATGATGATAGTTCAGCACTTACAAAATCGAACTTGGCATGTGGCCAAAATAATCAAACTACTACCCGACATGGGATCATTACTAATGCACTCTAAGATATTTGAGAGGCCGATAAGAGTCGCACCAACACTTGACACTGGGATATTTTTTTTAAGAGCGCTAGCACCTTGGTAGCGATACTCTAGTCACTAAACCGACACCCCAAATTGGGGCATTTTTTTATCTTTTCAATTTATTTCTTACTTTTCTGCCATGGGACCGAAAACATCAAAAACAAAACAAACAAGATACATGCAACACGCCAAAGATTAACCACACTACCCCAGCACTACCCATTCACCTTCCAATGCAACCCAAGAAACACACAACAGCCAGACATGAACAAACATAAATGAAACGAATACAATAAACAAAACACCTCTTTATTCATAACTTAAAATTTTATAAGTATCACCGGCGGCATACCTCCTGAACATACAACCTAGAATGAAAACATAGAACCCAAAATGAACATAAAGCACAAAAACCAATTCAGTGCAAGAATAACCATGCGTATTCCAAATTTAAATGCCCACCTCTACGCGCGTAATTCCCAATACAGCACCTGATACACCCACTTGACTTTCACCTAAATTCACACAAGCATCACCCCTATCAAACATACAGACCGTTTCCAACCATACACGAAATCATCCCCCACAGCCCCACCATGACCCTAGTTTTACAAAAGGAAGACTATTTCCCTCCTTTCCTCTATAGTACCATCGCGACCAAATCACCCCCTGATGTGCCATCACAAATAATGTCCTACCGTGATCAGAATCACTCCCTCGTCCCATCACACACTCAACCAATGTCCCATCACTCCCCTTACAGTCCCATCGCGACACTACCCCACCACGTAGCCTAGCATGCGCCCACCATCCACGCATAAGCACACCATCATCAACACCCCACTACACTAGCAACACTAAAGACAAATCCCATCATGACACAACTGCAACCCGATCTCATCATATAACCTAAGACCTGTCAAAGAAAGAAATAAACATAGTTATCCCGTCCCCTAACCACCAAAGTTCACCGTGCGACCAAGGGGAAGCTCAATAAATATCCCATCGCGAAAAGCCAAGAGCCTAACCTCCCGAATGACCCATCATACAGCAAAAAGAAGAGAAGAAACTCTCTGACGTCCCATCACGTGACCACCACAGGAACAATAGCCAGCAAGTCCCATTACAAACAAAAGCCTCCCGCCGGCAACGAATCAGGTAAGTAAACACCCCTTACTCAATATTCTTTGTACAAATATAATTACCTAATATTAAGTCAAATGTTTTCAAAACCCGTCTCTCCCGACTCATGAATCATTGTAGTCCTCTCATAAGAGACAATCATCAGTATTCGTGAGAAGATTAGACAGAGTATCCGGCATACCAAGTGTCATCTTGACAACCACATAAATGGTCGGTCCACAAATCTCATTCCGATAGATCTTCTCAACAATATCTCAAAAGCCACATTTTTCGCCTTTTTACCATTGAATTTGACACAACCCGGATTTCTTACCTTAAAACCCGTGCTATCAGATTGCCATTTCTGACGATCCCTAAACTGAACACATACGATGTCAACTCACACAATGGAATTAAGATGATCACTCTTACTTAGCAGATAGAGTCATCATATGTATATATGGCAAGAGAACTATAATTCTATATAAAGCAAGACAAAATGATGATTTTGTCCTTATGTCAAACTTAAGCCTGACAAAATCAAAACCACCGGTGATGACCAACCATCACCCAAACAGTGATTCACAATAACCAATTTACATCTCATGAATTTGTTGTCCTAAACTAATACCAAGGTCGGGCATACCAAGCCTTACAAAAAATCCTCAAAAAGTTTCTCACGGTCCTTTAAGGAAAGCAATCTTTTGGCAGAAGATCAAATTCCTCCTCTAGAATATAATCTGGATCTTCTTCACGACCAGACTCCTCAATGCCTAATTCCACATCTATACCTATGATGTTTAATCAAAGGGTGAGCTAACAGTCTAAGCTCAATAGGGGAATATCACTAGCATGCATATCATATTATAAAGCATAGATCTTATGGCTGAATTCAAAGCACATTCTTCAAATCTGAACTTTTCAATGCCGAATATCAAAACTAGACAGGATTTAAGTTACTCACACATGCTTGGTTTCGTAATTTCAATGTTCCATGCTTAATTTGATTTTACATGCTTCTTGTACATTAAAATGATTTAAAACCATAACTTAACTAATCTCCCAAGCATATATAGCGTTGGGAGCCACAAAAATATCAATGGGAATCCCCGAGCCACCGTTGTTCAATGAACATTTCACAAGAATGCCAAGCCCCTGAGCTAAGTTGTAGAGTCACTTGTGTCAGAGTGCCAAGCCCCTGAGCTATATTTTAACTGGGTCATTTGTACCTCATATTGACTGTTGGTCGGTCCACATGTACGGATATCCCACTATACCGGATACACAATGGGGACTCATTTCACATGAACCTTAAATCATAGTGCAAATGTTAACTTATAGTTTATCACCATGTGATTAATTTATAGCTAGATTTAGAGTTTCACACACTTGTTTATCACATTCACGTACACGCTTGCTTGTCACACTTATCACGTTCACACTTATTTCTTATCAGGTTCACACATTTAACACATAGACACACATTCATGTCACACTTATCATATTCACGGACACTTATCATGTTCACACGCACGCTTATCATGTTCACACACACGTGCTTATCGTACACACACAAGCTTATCATGTTCACATTATCTATACAGATCATATCAAATGTCATGTTATTGAATTTTCCCTACCTCTTATGAAACATGTCAAATCGCACAAAATAGAGTGAAGATCCTTAAGCACATATCTGATTCACAACCTACATTTCAAAGTATTGAAAGGTCACTAACTATTGCTTATAAGATCACACACACCAAATATTCAGAGGATTCTCGAAGAAAAATTCAAAATGGCCCAAGCTTGCCTAGTCGCGCGGGTGAGTCCAAAAGTCGCGCGAGCGAGTCATGTGGCACCTCACAGTCACGCGAGCTCGCTTGAGCGACTATGCGTTCTTAATTTCTCTCACTCCCATAGCCTGAGACAGTCGCACGCACGAGTCACAGGTCGTGCGAGCGACTTCTCATGCCCAAAATCAGTCGTGCAAGTGACTAATTATGTGTACTTTTCACGCCTATTCTGAAGCTCATCTCGTGCAAGCGACTTCATGTCGCACGAGTGAGTCTCAGGGTCGCACAAGCAACTTTCAAATTTTTGGGGTTCCTTCTCAAAAACCGATTTTCTTCTCTTTCCTCTTCTTACCTACTTCTTATCCACATTAAATGCAACACTTTTCTGATATTAAATGCCATCACTTACAATATTAATTCACACTTAATGCATTCAAAACCTCCAAATCTTACCTCATAAGTTTTGCAAATTCAACGATTGAATGGATGCATCTTTCGGAGTTCTTTCCGCACGAATTGGAAGGATTTGAGATACACCTTCCCGTACTCGTGTTGCGACATACACGAAGGCAACTGCTCCTCTAATGCAAATCAACAACCTCAACTTCTCTTGCAAAGATGGCACAATCTCGGGTTTTCTTCTAAAAGGGTTTCTAACAAAAAGGTCTTCACAGAACTTGGGTTTTCTCCCTTCCTTACACGCAATTTCAACCACCAAAGCTTGATGCCTTTTGTGGTACTTCAAATTCAAGGAAGAAGATTGAGAGGGAGATCAACAATTCATGGTCGAGGTCAAGTTCTTCTTCTCCTCAAGCTCTCTCTCTCTCTCTTCCCTCTCTCTTCCAAGGATTTTCAAAGGTAAGGACAAAGAGGAGAATTTACTCTTCTCTTATAACCTAGTTGGCTTCCTTGGGAAGCACACACACCCACACTTGGGTGTTTCACATCTAGATTGGTTCACTTGTGAACCTCATACACACAACTCAAGCATTCATTCATTCTCACTCACGCTCAGTGGTATTGCCAATTTCAAAATTGTACAATGTGTCGCACCGACACGTGTACCAAGTTGATCTACACAGTTTTTAAATTTGGGGGTGTTACATCCTCCCCTCCTTATAAGATTTTCGTCCTCAAAAATTTACCTGTAATAGCCCAAAAAAAAATCACGTTAAACTATGACCTCGGGATCCGTGTCCGATTGGTCTTAGGTTTGACCAACTAGGAGTTCGATAGTTAGCGTAGAGTGTGATGAGTGAATATGATGTGATGGGTTGTGTAACAATGTGGTGTGTGTTGAAAATCTAAAGTCACATACACCTATTGAGGTGCATGTGCTTAACACACAAACTAGGAGAGATATAAAAGGGTTTAATAACCCTAAATGTATGTTTTTGGGTTGTTGAAGGAGAGTAAAGAAGAGAGAGAGAGAGAGAAGTAAGAGAGGAGTTATTGCAACTGTTTGGAAGAAGGATTCAAGCATTAAAGAGGCCGGATTCGACGCAAGGGATCCGTTAGAACCAAAGCTAGAAACCCTAGCCTTCCAACTATTGATTTGAAATCAACTTGAGATCTATCCAAGGTAAAATTTTTGTAAATAAGACGCATAGATTATAGGGGTTAAGTTGTGGTTAAATGTGGGTTAGATCATAGGATAATGGCTTAGAAAAATAGAGGAAAAAGTGTGGGAAAAAGAAAAGGGTTTGAATCGACAATTCGATTAATCGAAATTGGGTTTCGATTAATCAAAATTGGCCAGGAAGTTGAAAGGTCAGAAGACCACGACTTCGATTAATCGAATTGGATTTCGATTAATCGAATTTGGATTTCGATTAATCGATTTGAGAATCGATTAATCGACTGGGAACCTCCAGTGGACCCCAAGGGTTGGAGGAAATGATTAAGGAAAAATCGACTAATCGAAATGGGATTTCGATTAATCGATTTGAGTTTTCAATGTCGATTTGGGATCGATTAATCGACTTGTGAAATTCAACTGCTCGAGCGAGGTGTACCTTGCGAAAAGAAGAAATTCGATTAATGGCTGGATTCGATTAATCGAATGAAAACTCAAGATTCAAGTAGGGTCTACTTTGCGGAAAGAAGCATTTCGATTAATCGAAACTGGATTCGATTAATCGAACGGAAACTCGACTGTTCGAACAGTGAGTTTACTTTGCGAAAAGAAGAATTTCGATTAATCGAAAACAGATTCGATTAATCGAATGACAATCATTATTCGGCGAGAATGGACTTTGCGAAAAGGAGAATTTCGATTAATCGAAATTACTTCGATTAATCGATATTGACCTTCGATTAATCGATTTTGGAAATCGATTAATCGAACCAGGTTCGATTAATCGATTCTGGATTTCGATTAATCGACTGGGATAAATTTTGTTGACTTTTAGGTTTGACTTTAAGATTCTTAGAGGATCTTATACCTTCTTTATTGCATCCCTTGTGATGTGTTTTACCTATTGTGTGGTACCATAGGTGGTACGTGTGAGCTAGTGCACGAGGAGCCACGTGGGACCTTGATGCATTGAACAAGTGAAGACTTGAGGTAGGGAACACCCTGAACATGTACTTTATTTTACAAGAGCATGTATGTAGTGATATAAATTTCAATTCAATTATTTTTATTGCTTAAAGAAATGTGAAAGGTGTGCGTGCGTGACATTCATAAGAGTAAACGAATGAGCCATCCCCAGGGGATGAAGAAGTAAAGAGATAAGAGCATCAGGTGTGATGCAAGTTAATGGATACATCCCAGGGATGTATTCACAGATTGAATCATGTTTGATAGGGCCTAACTGATATAAGATAGCACACTTACACGGTGAATAACTATATGTAAGGAAATATTTTTTGTTATTTGAGGTTCCTGGTTACCCCACCGACGTGGCGGGATATCCACGACTGACACGGCAGGATATCCGTGACCGATACGGCGGCGAAACCGTAGGCCAGTGCGGAGGCTTATCCGTACGTAGTAAGCACACCCCAGGGGTGTTGATGAGATGTGAAACCCCGCCACCAATCCCCAGGGGAAAGGGGCTTGGGTACTATATAGTATTCCCAGGGAATACATTAAAACTGTCTATATAGATGACGATGAAGGGTAGCTCATCGGGGCTCAATGCTATATTGCTCGGGGATTACTTAAGTTGAAAGTTTAAGTTTTGCTTTAGGCCTTTTCAAAGATTATTCATGAGTAAATGAAAACATAAGAAATCAACAGTAAAACGAATGCTTTTAACTGTTTTATCAACAACTGCATAGTCACATCATGCATGGCATATCATAGAATATATGTGAGTTATAACTTATATGTTCAGCAGTGTTTGTTCCCTATTGAGCTAGGATGTAGCTCACCCTATAGACTATACGTCGCAGGTCCATTAGTAGCATTGCCGTGGTTTGGGGACGCCGATCCGTGAAGTCGGACTTTCTTTGCCGGCGAGGAGTTGGAGCCACCTCAGAGGACTTCTTCTAGAGGACGTTGTGCTACTTTGAGGAGTTTTGAGTAGAGATTGTGACTTGGTATGTCAAGCCTTTATTTTGTGAAAACATGTATATGTATAGAGTTTGGATTATTCCTTTGGGCGAACCATCCGTGATGATTTATATCATCGATGGTTGGATCAGTTCTCCTTCATGCGAGGCATGAGGTAGAACATCCTTTGAAAAGTCATTCTAATTAGACTTAAATTCCGCAAGTTGTTCTTATTTCTTTTCATGCTTGCTATACCGTTGTGCATAGTTAAGGGCACGGTCAAGATAATCGTCTTGATGGCACGGGTTTCGGTGCCAAATCCGGTCACGCTTGGTAATCGAGAGCCATTTTCTTTTAGCAATTGACAAGGGTTCTTCGTGATCATAGGGCTTCGCTAACGAAACCTTAGTTTCAAATGCAGCCGCAATGTCAGCTAGAGGGAGAGGCCGACCAAGGGGAGGCCATCAAAGGAGTTTACGTAGTGGAGATGGTTACATCTCTCCTACCAACAGAGTGCCTTTAGGGGGTAACGAGGCCCTGAAAGTAGCACATCATGAGGAAGAGGATCGAGATCATCGTGATCAAGATCTAAGAGAGCAAGAAAGATTGAGAGAAAGGCAAGAAGATAGAGAGGAAGCGACAAAGGATGATGCACACTATGGAGACTATGGCGCCATGGCACAACATGACATCCTTGCGGCTCTCATGCGTCGAGAGAGCAATGACCACCTACACCACCAGGGACTGCGTTGCAGTGCCCTCATCTTTTCTGAGTTTAGAAGGATGAGACCTCCTTCATTTTAGGCGAGACACAATGGCCGCTGAGAATTGGCTGATGGAGATGGAGAAAGTCTTTAGCGTGCTAACTTGCACGGAAGACGAGAGTGTAAGATGGGCAGCTTACATGTTGGATGGGGAGGCTGGGCCTTGGTGGAAGTCCGTGATAAGGACTCGGGCTCAGGAGACCCCAGAGTTGCCATGGACTTGGGAGGAATTTGTTGAGGAGTTCAACAAACAATATTTCCCGGAAGTGGTGAGGAACCAATTAGAGATACAATTTTTGCAGTTAGTACAAGGGAGAATGACCGTGAGAGAGTATGGGGTAGAGTTTCTACGACTTGCCCGTTTTGCACCGGACTACGTCGCTACTGAAGTGATGAAGTCCAAAAGGTTTCAGCAAGGTTTGAAGCCTGAAGTTAGGGGAGGCGTAGCTCCATTTCAACTGAGGACCTATGAAGAGGTCATGAGCAAAGCATTGGTTGTAGAAGAGGAGAACACGAACAGATATAGACAGAGAGAGCAACAGAGAGGACTTGACCACGGAAGGATGGGGAACTACGAACCGGTGAATAAAAAGCCGAGGTTCGTGGGTCAGAGTCAGAGACCGCAGTTTCAGGGAGGTTTTGGAAGACCGGCGCAACAACAGCAACAACAACACCAACAGAGGTTTCCATTACCTGCGTCGGGGAGACCTATTCGCTATGAGAGCCTCGCCATGTCTCTGGTGCCACTATCACAGTGGTTCTCGTCTGCGTATCTTCACCTCGAGAGACGTGTGCGGATGTGGCAAGCCGCATAGGACTATAGACGCAGAATCGAACTAGAGGTCGTTTCCGATGTGGCAAGGTGGGCCACATGCTCAAGGATTGCCCCGAGACAGACAAGGGCAAGACGGCTTCAGTTACAGCACCACGACCCATTCAAGCAAGGAAGCCGATTGTTAGGGGGAGAGCCTATGCGATCCTTTGCTCGAAGCGAGGGAATGTGCAGCGTCATCCAAGGTGAGAAATTTTATTTTATTAAAGAAAATTCCGTTTCATAAAGAATTTTAGATGGAAATAGGTGCATGCATTAGGAATAGTGTAGGTTCTTTTAATATAAACTGAGAGTGCATTTTGATGTGTAAATTTCTGTATGTATGTGTATATATATTATAGGTACTTTAACTATGTATGAAAGGGGAAGTGTATTTAGACATGACGCTCGAGTGTTGATAGACCCCGGGTCTACCCACTCATTCGTCACTCCACGTTTTGCTAAGAAGATGAAGATCGTTCCAGAGACGTTGGATTTCGTCCTATCTGTGTCTATTCATTTGGAGAGTTAGTGGACACGGAGTTAGCTTGCAAATCCATCATCGTAGCAGTTCAAGACTTAGAAGTGCATGAATTGGAAGCAAAGTTGGTAATTAGACATGCAAGGGTTTGATGTGATCCTTGGCATGGGTGGTTGGCCATGACATTAATGCGACCATCGATTGCAAGAACAAGGTAGTCATTTGGACCCAACACAAGAAGATCATTTGGTTTCAAGGAGTGAGGTCGTCATCGTGCTTGATCGATCTCGTGAAGGTAGAAAATGATCGAGAAGGGATGCGATGGATACTTAGCTTTCTTAAAGGAGGACAAGGAGGAAAAGAACGTCATCTCTGAGATAGCAATTGTGCGAGACTTCGCTGACGTGTTTCCAGAAGAATTGCCTGGATTACCTCCAGAAAGAGAAGTAGAATTCGCCATTGACTTAGCACCAGGAACGGAGCCTATTTCGAAAGCACCTTATAGAATGGCTCCCGCTGAGCTAAAGGAGTTGAAGGAACAACTACAAGAGCTGATGGACAAGGGGTTTGTTAGACCAAGTGTATCTCCATGGGGAGCACCGGTCTTGTTTGTCAAGAAGAAAGATGGGTCAATGAGACTATGCATTGACTATCGACAATTGAACAAACTCACCGTGAAGAACCGATACCCTTTGCCTAGAATAGACGATCTATTCGACCAACTGCAAGGAGCAAGGTATTTTCTATCATCGATTCTTGAGTTAAAAGTGAGGACATTAGGAAAGCGACTTCCGGACACGGTATGGACATTATGAATTCCTTGTGATGCCGTTTGGGTTAACGAATGCTCCAGCGTCGTTTATGGATCTGATGAACCGAGTGTTTAAACCACACTTGGACTCCTGCGTTGTAGTATTCGTTGATGATATACTAATATACTCCAAATCCAAGACAGAACACGAAGAACATTTGAGGATTGCTCTACAAACGCTACGTGAACACCAATTGTACGCCAAACTCAGTAAGTGTGAGTTTTGGTTGGAAGAAGTTAGCTTTTTGGGACATGTTGTCTCGAAGCACGGCGTCACGGTAGACCCAGCAAAGATAGAAGCAGTAGTTAAATGGGAGCAGCCAAAGACAGTGACAGATGTCCGAAGTTTTCTGGGCTTAGCAGGCTATTATCGACGTTTCGTTGAGGGGTTTTCAAAGATATCGGGACCTCTCACAAAGCTGACACGAAAAGATTCAAGGTTTGAGTGGAGTGAGGCATGCGAGAAGAGTTTTCAAGAACTCAAAACGAGACTCACTTCAGCCCCAGTGTTGGCAATTCCTTCAGGCAGTGGAGGATACGCAGTGTACAGCGACGCGTCATACAATGGCCTTGGTTGTGTGCTCAACCAACACAAGAAGGTGATAGCTACGATCAAGACAAATTTGAAAGAACACGAGAAAAATTACCCGACTCATGACTTGAACGGCAGCTCATTTTTACTGAAAATTTGGAGACATTACTTGTATGGTGAGACTTTTGAAATTTTCACCGATCATAAGAGCCTCCGATATCTCATTTACGAAAGAGCTCAATATGAGACAGCGCAGATGGATGGAATTCCTCAAGGATTATGATTGCTCCATACAATATCATCCTGGCAAGGCGAATGTAGTAGCCGATGCATTGAGTCGAAAGGGTTCAGCTCAGTTAGCTTCATTGATTTTGGGTATGCACCGATGGAAACTATTGGAAGACCTGGCATGCTATGATGCGAACATTGAGTCAAAGGACACTGGATCTTTTTTGGCTAACATCTCAGTAAAGCCAGTGATATTTGAACATATCCACGAGCTACAGATGAAAGACCCAGCATTAACAAAGATTCGTCAAGATGTGAGTGAAGGCATCAGTTCGGACTTCTCAGTAAAAGAAGACGGTTCGTTATTGTTTAAAGGCCGTCTATGCATTCCGGACAATGTCGATCTAAGACGAACGATTCTGGATGAGGCTCATAAGTCAAATTATGCTATCCACCCTGGTAGCACCAAAATGTACCAAGACTTGAAAAAGAATTATTGGTGGAGAGGACTGAAACAAGACGTGGCCGAGTATGTGTCACGATGTTTGACTTGTCAACAAGTGAAGGTTGATCATAGACATCCTGCTGGATTATTGCAACCTTTACCAATACCAGAATGGAAGTGGGAATCGATCTCAATGGATTTCATTGTTGGATTACCTCTAAGAGAGACATAATGCTATTTGGGTCGTCGTAGACCGATTGACCAAATCAGCGCACTTTTTGCCATACAATACTACGTATACGGCAGGAAGATTGGCAGACCTATATATGAAAGAGATTGTAAGATTACACGAGATTCCAAGCAGCATCGTTTCAGATCGTGATCCACTATATACGTCCAAGTTTTGGAAGAAATTTCAAGAAGGAATGGGAACACGACTAGACTTTAGTTCAGCTTTCCATCCTCAAACTGATGGGCAGACAGAGCGGGTGAATCAAGTGATAGAAGACATGCTCAGAGCTTGCATGCTTGATATGCAAGGATACTGGGATGAGTATCTACCGATGCTCGAGTTCGCATATAACAACAGTTTTCAAACGAGCATTGGCATGGCACCGTATGAAGCTCTGTATGGACGATGCAAGTCACCTCTGAATTGGGAGGAAACAGGTGAGAAATTTGTATTAGGACCGAAACTGCTTGAAGACAACGCCACCGTTGTCCGAATTATCAGAGAAAGGTTGAAGACAAAGACAGTGAGTAGATGTAAAAGTTACGCCGATGTGAAGCGGACTAGTGTTGATTACAAGGTGGGCGAGCATGTGTTTGTGAAGGTGTCACCTATGAAAGGTGTAATGCGATTTGGCAAGAGGGGGAAGTTAAGTCCACGTTATGTTGGACCATTTGAAATTTTGGGACGAATAGGTGAAGTTGCATATCGCATTAGTTTACCACCGCTATTCGATCGAGTACATAATGTCTTCCACATATCGATGCTCAGAAAGTACGTGAATGATCCGTCTCATGTGTTCGGGAAGCAACCTATAGAGATGTGTGAGGACATGAGCATGGATAGAGAACCAAAGGAGATCTTCGATCGAAAAGAGCAAACATCAAGACTAAAGTAATTCCCTTAGTGCTTGTTCGATGGAACAATCATCCTAAAGAAGAGGCTACTTGGGAACGAGAGGCCGATGTAAAAGAACAATACCCAGCCTTGTTTCCAACGACGTGAAAGTGCAATGTAAACCACAAACGTGTTGTGAAATCTCCACTATACTTGTAATTCAATGGAAATTTTAATCCAATCTGTCATGAGTTGTCGAAAATAAGAAAAGAAACAAAGAGATTTAAATTCTGTAGAAACTGGGCAAAATCGATTAATCGAATTTCAAATCGATTAATCGATTTGGAATTTCGATTAATCGATCTTGTTCGATTAGTCGACTGGCATGTGCCAGTGACTGGAAATGAAAAGTTGAGTTAGAAAATGCATAGAAAGAAATTTCGATTAATCGAAATGGGATTTCGATTAATCGAATACTTAAGAAATTTTGGAAAATTTTTGAAGTTTTAGCACGATTTCGATTAATCGAAACTAAGTTCGATTAATCGATTTTGAGATTTCGATTAATCGAAATGAATTTCGATTAATCGACTGGCACGCGCCAGTGAGCTCAAAATTTTAAATTTTTAAACAAACACGATTTCGATTAATCGAAATATTTTCGATTAATCGAATTTTATTTTCGATTAATCGATTTGAGAAATCGATTAATCGATTTACGTGCTTAACCTAGTTTTGAATTTGATTAATCGAAATGGAATTTCGATTAATCGAGCATGGCTATATAAATAAATTTGGGGATTTCATTTCCCATTCAAATCATTTGGCTTGGGATTTTGGCGTTTCATCTTCTCCTTCTTCTCCAACCAACCGAGTGCTCTAGGGTTTGGGTTTTCAGCGATTCATCCAAATCGCCAGATTCGCCTCAAACCTAAGGTAAACCCTAGATTTCGTTTTTCTTCAATTCAAGCTAGATAAACCCTAGTTTAGTGAACATGCCGCCCAAAACCCGATTATCTTCGAAGAAGGCAACCTCCAAGTTGCCGGTTAGGCGTAAGAACGCCGCACCACCACCACCTACCCCATCGCCGGTGAGGACTCCGACACCGCGAATCGGAGACCACCTCCGGTTCGACGAGCATCACGCACGAGTCTTCCCGAATCCACCCCATGCCACCACCACCCACCAACGTGGAGCAACCAAACGCAGTGGTGGGCAGCCAAGACCTTTGAGGTCGAATATACCATCGACCCCACCCTTTTCACCCATCCCGATATACCGGACGTGACCCAATGGACTCAAAACTACATAAACAATGCCGGCCTCGGCAATCTTCTCAAACCAATCCGGGGTTCCTACTACCCTAGATTGGTGAGATTATTCTACCAAGGGCTAACCAATGGCCCTACCGACGACTGCATCATCACCAAGATCGAGGGTCGTCTCTACACGATCACTCGGCGTTACATTCACGAGGTGCTCGAGTGCTACCTCGAGTTCACCCCCGAGACTACCCTATTTCCACCCTTTGTGGAAGACCCCCGATTTGAGGAAGTCATGACCCTCATGACAAACGGCAAGAAGGGGTCGGGCATTTCCATCAAGAGGGTTGATCTTCCACCCTACATGTGGATGCTCGACTCCATAATCAAATGCAGCGCCCACGACATGGCGTGTCGCAAAGTGCAACATGCACTTTACGCCTTCCTCAGGCCGATGGTTTGATGCTACCAAGGTCATCCTTGAGGGATGCGGTACATCAAGACTAAAGCGATGAAGGGCAACATGCGGCCCAAGGAGAAGATGCCATGATGCCTCATCTCAAGCATGTTGGGGTACTACTCCAACGACCCCTCCTACACTATCTCACCTCACGAGGTGAGGGCTACGGATCGCGTGAAGACGTGCACCAAGTCTTCATGGACCCGTAGCTACAGGCTAGTGAAGCGGACCCTACCAGCTCGGGTCCCGCTCCGCCCAAGAGCCCAGGCGGCAGGCAGAGCACCGCCACCCACCCCCACCACCTCGGCAGACCCACTTGAGGGTGGGGCACACTGCCGAAGAGCCATCTGTGGAGAGGGTTCCTCCCACACCACGCCCACGCCGACACCACTGCACACTCCGCCTGCGACTCCCACCTCATCCTACTGGCCACGCCGCCTCCATCCGGTCCTACCATAGAGGACGTGCTGGCCAGAATGGACGCAAATAATGAGAGGATGAACAGGAGGATTGATTTCCTCATGTTTCACACCCTCCAGTTCATCTCCCCCCACACCTACATGGATATGTTGGCCCAAAAGAAGAGTGGACGGCCGGACGCACCGCCTTCCATCGAGGACCCGTCTTCCATCCCACCACTGACGCGGCTCCTTCCACATCCGCATCTACTCCGCCGACCCAGACGCCGCAGCCGCAGCCAGAGCCAGCTCCTGCAGACCCACCACGATCGGAAGACTGACCAGCGAGGGCGCTTGAGTTTTAGTTATATTTTTGTATCAGTCATGTTTTGTATAGATGTATATCTTGTACGCCAACTCATGTGGCGCCTTGTAAAATTTTCCCATATTAATAGAAATTCAGTTTTTTTTGTGTGTAATTGTTTTTTTGTTTTGTTGATACAATTTTACTCCTTGCTAATATATGGGAAGGTGTGACTACTTGAGTACGTCTGACTAAATTAGACTACCTCACCTGAGAGTGTGGGGAGAGCGAAAGACCTAGAGAGCGATAAACCTTGGGTGATTTTCGAGGACGAAAATTCCCAAGGTGGGGAGGATGTAATAGCCCAAAAAAAAATCACGTTAAACTATGACCTCGGGATCCGTGTCCGATTGGTCTTAGGTTTGACCAACTAGGAGTTCGATAGTTAGCGTAGAGTGTGATGAGTGAATATGATGTGATGGGTTGTGTAACAATGTGGTGTGTGTTGAAAATCTAAAGTCACATACACCTATTGAGGTGCATGTGCTTAACACACAAACTAGGAGAGATATAAAAGGGTTTAATAACCCTAAATGTATGTTTTTGGGTTGTTGAAGGAGAGTAAAGAAGAGAGAGAGAGAGAGAAGTAAGAGAGGAGTTATTGCAACTGTTTGGAAGAAGGATTCAAGCATTAAAGAGGCCGGATTCGACGCAAGGGATCCGTTAGAACCAAAGCTAGAAACCCTAGCCTTCCAACTATTGATTTGAAATCAACTTGAGATCTATCCAAGGTAAAATTTTTGTAAATAAGACGCATAGATTATAGGGGTTAAGTTGTGGTTAAATGTGGGTTAGATCATAGGATAATGGCTTAGAAAAATAGAGGAAAAAGTGTGGGAAAAAGATTGGGAAGAACAGCTCGAAAAGGGCTGAATCTGACAATTTCGATTAATCGAAATTGGGTTTCGATTAATCGAAATTGGCCAGGAAGTTGAAAGGTCAGAAGACCACGACTTCGATTAATCGAATTGGATTTCGATTAATCGAATTTGGATTTCGATTAATCGATTTGAGAATCGATTAATCAATCGAACCTCCAAGTGGACCCCAAGGGTTGGAGGAAATGATTTATGAAAATCGACTAATCGAAATGGGATTTCGATTAATCGATTTGAGTTTTCAATGTCGATTTGGGATCGATTAATCGACTTGTGAAATTCAAGCTGTCAACAAAGAGGTGTACCTTGCGAAAAGAAGAAATTCGATTAATCGAAACTGGATTCGATTAATCGAATGAAAACTCAACTGTTCGAACAGTAGGTCTACTTTGCGGAAAGAAGCATTTCGATTAATCGAAACTGGATTCGATTAATCGAACGGAAACTCGGCATTGACCGAGTGAGTTTACTTTTGAAAAAGAAGAATTTCGATTAATCAAAAGATTCGATTAATCGAATGACAATTATTCGGCGAGAATGGACTTTGCGATAAGGAGAATTTCGATTAATCGAAATTACTTCGATTAATCGATATTGACCTTCGATTAATCGATTTTGGAAATCGATTAATCGAACCAGGTTCGATTAATCGATTCTGGATTTCGATTAATCGACTGGGATAAATTTTGTTGACTTTTAGGTTTGACTTTAAGATTCTTAGAGGATCTTATACCTTCTTTATTGCATCCCTTGTGATGTGTTTTACCTATTGTGTGGTACCATAGGTGGTACGTGTGAGCTAGTGCACGAGGAGCCACGTGGGACCTTGATGCATTGAACAAGTGAAGACTTGAGGTAGGGAACACCCTGAACATGTACTTTATTTTACAAGAGCATGTATGTAGTGATATAAATTTCAATTCAATTATTTTTATTGCTTAAAGAAATGTGAAAGGTGTGCGTGCGTGACATTCATAAGAGTAAACGAATGAGCCATCCCAGGGGATGAAGAAGTAAGAGATAAGAGCATCGTGTGATGCAAGTTAATGGATACATCCCAGGGATGTATCCAAGGATTGAATCATGTTTGATAGGGCCTAACTGATATAAGATAGCACACTTACACGGTGAATAACTATATGTAAGGCACCGATATTTTTGTTATTAGAGGTTTGATAGGTTACCCCACCGACGTGGCGGGATATCCACGCATCGACACGGGATATCCGTGACCGTCTGGGCGAAACCGTAGGCGGTCTGGAGGCTTATCCGTACGTAGTAAGCACACCCCAGGGGTGTTGATGAGATGTGAAACCCCGCCACCAATCCCCAGGGGAAAGGGGCTTGGGTACTATATAGTATTCCCAGGGAATACATTAAAACTGTCTATATAGATGACGATGAAGGGTAGCTCATCGGGGCTCGATGCTATATTGCTCGGGGATTACTTAAGTTGAAAGTTTAAGTTTTGCTTTAGGCCTTTTCAGCATTATTCATGAGTAAATGAAAACATAAGAAATCAACAGTAAAACGAATGCTTTTAACTGTTTTATCAACAACTGCATAGTCACATCATGCATGGCATATCATAGAATATATGTGAGTTATAACTTATATGTTCAGCAGTGTTTGTTCCCTATTGAGCTAGGATGTAGCTCACCCTATAGACTATACGTCGCAGGTCCATTAGTAGCAGCTGCCGAGGTTTCAGGGGACGCTGATCCCGGCGAGTCGGACTTTGCTGCCGGCGAGGAGTTGGAGCCACCTCCAGAGGACTTCTTCTAGAGGACTCCGTTGTGCTACTTTGAGGAGTTTTGAGTAGAGATTGTACGGCTTGGTATGTCAAGCCTTTATTTTGTGAAAACATGTATATGTATAGAGTTTGGATTATTCCTTTGGGGCGAACCATCTGTGATGATTTATATCATCGATGGTTCGGATCGGTTCTCCCTTCATGCAGAGGCATGAGGGTAGAACTGTCCTTTGAAAAGTAATTCTAATTAGATTTAAATTCCGCAAGTTGTTCTTATTTCTTTTCATGCTTGATATACCAGTGTTCCGTGCATAGTTAAGGGGCACGGTCAAGATAATCGTGCTGATGGCACGGGTTTCGGGGTGCCGAAATCCGGGCTGTCACATTACCACACGCAAACATGTCCACATGTAACACACACGTATAGCCTCACACGCATACTCATATGTCCATTGTTACAGACAGATTTCAATGTGTATTCATACACTCCCATTACATCCACGCACTCATGTACACGCACACCACTTTACATCCACACATACTCCTCCCCACATATACATACCATTACCATATGCACACATAGCCACACATAACAATTTCAACAGGGCGTATTTATTGACCATTCATAGTAAAAATCATACTTAAACTATTCATAGAAAAAACCATATCTATATTGATCATAATTTATACAAAACCCATTTGAAATAGACTACCATTCAAAAGTTTAAATTTTCTAGCATGGCACCCATGCTGCGATCCACAAAATGCCAAAAGTTACAATTGTCTTCCTCCCATTCATTACAATTTTCCCAACATACTTTCAACCTTTGTTTAAACTCCACAATATTCAAAATTTACATTTTTCCAAATTGAAACATAACAAAAAAAAAGAAATATCTAACAACCATAGCCTCTCGGCTGAACCTCAGTCCTCATCACCACCTGGCTGATCCACATCATCACCATCGGCTCCACCGGCTCCGGAACTAGAAGCCTTTGGCACATATGCTTGTGCAGTAGCCATGCATTAGAGATAATCGGATGGGTATGCGTACCACATAACATCGTTGATCCACCTCATGGTAGTAGAGCTGGCATGCATTCCAATCGTTCTACTGTTGCATTTGCTGAAGCGCTATGTCTTGCAAATCCATACGTCAAAACAGCTCTACTGCGAACTCAGCGCCACCATATGGAGGAATCGGTGGTTGCCTTGGGCTTGGTGTCGGGGTATCGGATACTGAGCTACTTGATCAAGCTCAACATGGGGCTGTTGGGGTGGTTTTTGTTGTTGTTGTTGTTGCTATTGTTGTACAAGCTCTTCCATTTGGCGGCGCTTCACGCCCTTTAAATCCTCATACCAGTAGTGTTGAGTGTTGAGAGACATGCGGGGTTATGTCGGTGCAATATAATAACCCCCATCCTCTTTCTCATCAATGTACTGCTCGATCATCCAAAATCAATCGAGCATACGGTAGGCATTTAAGTAAGCACCTTGCCCCACATTATTTTGGGCATAAACGATCCCTTCGGACACTACTGCCGGTGCAGAAAACCATTTGCCTTGGTAGGCTAAAAATAGGGACTGGAGAAAGACGTCTCTCCTTTCTTTCTCATGGCCCATCGGAAATAAATTTTTCCGAAAGATGATATCGAGGGGCTACATATAATCAGGCAACTATGCCCGTGTAACTGACAATCCCGAGCCGGTGCGCCCTTGTGTCATTTGGGTAATGATATCATGAAAGGGTATTTTCTCAGGGTTAGGAGGTTGCAATGTCCCATCATCATCAAACCTTGATGGGCATCCCATTGTGGTAGAGATATCGTTCAAATCAAATTGAAATTCGTGACCATCAATTGTGGTTACCAATTCCGTCTGATCATTGCTCACGAAGGCATTGATAAAATAGGCATACTAGCCTAGGATAGTAGTAAGCATGAAACGGCTTAAGAAGCGATTTCATGCCTGTGTGGTCAAGTAGTCTAGGGTCCACTAGGTCTCGCCTTGCCCCTCAAAAATGTTCTTGTCGATATTCCATTCAACCTCGAACCTCTTTGAATCCCACCAATCATGGGTTGTTCGCAGCCAATCGGTGGTGCAACCACCTTCAGACATTTTGATGGTGGGGATTTGGAAGCCCCAACCTTCTTTGGTCCCATTCTTCTAGGATTGGTAAAGAATTTGAAGACTTTAAATTTAAAAATGGTAATGCTTCCCCTTTTTGTGAAGAGAATCCAATAGAACACCCCTTAGGTCAAAAGCGTATGCAAATTTGAGGTGACTTGGGAGCAAATCAGGAAGAAGAAAATTTAGATTTCATCGTTGGGGGAAAAACCCTAGCTTTTAAAATCCTCTTTGCGCCTAAAAATGACCATAAAATGGCTCGCAGGACTTATATCCCCCGATAGTCGTGCGAGCAACACCTTATAGTCGCGCGAGCGACCCAAAATAATGAATTGGCCTTAAAGCAGTCACACGAGCAATTGTGGTGTCTAATTTTTCTCGTGTGGCTTTCTAAAGTGGTCGCACAAGCGACTTTAATCTCGCGTGCATGGGTTTTACAGTTTCTTCAGATTTTTGCCATTTTTTGTTCTGATTTCTCTTATCATGACGTGAATTTTACATGGGCATTCTCAATATTATGACAACCACTATAGAACAACTCATCCTTTAACTTAGCACATAATTATAATCAATTTGACGATTACAAGTTCTACATTTTAATGCCCAATTTGCAGTGTTCATTAAATCAAAGTTTATTCAAAAAGTTGTGGATACGTGTAGCATATGTCCAACTCGCGTTCCCACGTATCCTCCTCCGGTGCATGATATTGCCACTTCACTAGTACCAACAGAATACGTTTAGTACGTAGCACTTGCTCTTTCCTGTCTAGAATTTGTACGGGGTCCTCTCTAACTATCAGATCCTCATAGAGTTCAATCTGTTGCTCGTTAATAATGTGCGTCAAATCCCTCACATATTTTCTCAACATGGATATATGAAACACATTATGCATTCTTGCGAGCTGCGGAGGTAGTGCGATCCGATATGCGATTTCACCAACTCAACTTAAAACGTTGAACGGTCTGAGATAGCGTGGGCTAAGTTTTCCACGCTTCCCAAAATGCATTACGCCTTTTATAGGTGAAATCTTAAGGAACATATGGTCCCCAACCCGGAAGTCCACACTCGTCCATTTTAGATCGGCGTAACTCTTTTGTCAACTCTGGGCAATCTTTAACCTCTCTCGAATCCAATGTACAGCTTCAGTGGCATTTAGTAGAATTTTAGGACCCAAAATAAACTTTTCTCCCATTTCTTCCCAATTGAGCGGAGATGTATATCTTCGCCCGTACAACTCTTCGTAGGGAGCCATACCAATGCTCGTCTGGTAACTGTTATTATACACAAACTCGATTAAAGGTAAATGTTGATCCCATGATCCTCGAAAGTTAAGCATGCATGCTTGGAGCATATCTTCAATGATTTGGTTTATCCTTTCGATTTGTCCATTCGCATATGGGTGAAATGTTGAACTGAAGTCTAATCTTGAACCCATTCCCTCTTGAAATTTCTGTCAAAAATGTGATGTATACAACGGATCACACTCTAAAACAATGCTCACCAGAATACCATATAATCGAATGATCTCCTTCAAGTACATATCAGCAAGTTTACTTGTTGTATACTGGGTGTTGTAAGGCAAGAAATGGGTTAACTCGGTCAATCTGTCTACGACAGCCCATATGGCATTGTGTCCCTTTGTCGTACTTGGTAATCCTAAAATAAAATCCATGGAAATAGACTACCATTTCTATTCTGGTATCGGTAGAGGTTGTAACAAACTCGATGGATGTCGGTGATCCACTTTCACCTGCTAACACACCAAGTACTTTGAGACGTACTCGGCTACATCCTTTTTCAAACCTCTCCACCACAAGCTTTTATTCAGATCTTGGTACATCTTGGTAACACCCGAATGAATTGCAGATTTTGATTTGTGTGCCTTGTCTAAAATTTTATGTCGGAGATCGGCATCGGTCGGTATAAAAAGGCGCCCTCTAAACAACAATGATCCATCCCCCTAGATGGAGAAATCTGGTTTGGTGCCCTCAGTCACACCTTGTTTGATCTTCACAAGTTCTTCATCTTTCATCTTAAGCTTATAGATACCCTCATAGATCGTCGATCGAATAATGATGCTTGCCACTAGGGCTCCTGAACCTTTCACCTCTACTTTAGTGTCGTATAGCAAAATATCTTCCAAAAGTTTCCACCGACAGATTTCCATGATAAGACTTGACAACTGAGCGGAACTCTTCCGACTCATAGCATCTGCAATGACATTCGCCTTGCCTGGGTGATATAAAATGGAGCAATCGTAATCCTTGAGAAACTCGATCCATCTTCACTGCCTCATATTCAAATCATTCTGAGTGAACAGGTACTTGAGGCTCTTATGATCAATGAATATCTCAAAGGTTTCTCCATATAAATAATGTCTCTATATTTTTAATGCAAAAATCACCACGACTAGTTCAAGGTCATGTGTTGGGTAATTCTTTTCATGATCCTTGAGTTGTCTTGAACCATAAGTAATAACCTTCTGATTCTGATTAAGTACACAGCCTAACCCGCTATGTGATGCATCACTAAACACAATAAACCCTCCAGTGTCGGTTGGAATAGTAAGCACTGGTGCAGAAGTAACTCTTTTCTTAAGCTCCTGAAAACTTTTCTCACATGACTCGGTCCATTCAAACTTAGCATTCTTCCCTGTAAGTTGTATAAGCAGACCTAAGAGTTTAGAAAATCCTTCTACAAACCATCTATAGTAGTCGGCCAAACCTAGAAAACTTCTTACTTATGTGACCTTCTTCGACTGTTCCCACTGTACCACGGCCTCTATCTTAGCTGGATCTACCTTGACACCAATTTCAGAGACAACATGTCCCAAAAAGCTCACTTGTTCTATCCAGAACTCACACTTGCTAAGTTTCACGTATAGCTGATGTTCTCGTAAAGTTTGTAGAGAAATCTATAGATGTTGTTCGTGCTCTTCTTTTGTCTTCAAGTAGATGAGGATGTCATCTACGAATACTACCACACATGTATCAAGATGTGGTTTGAACACCCTATTCATGAGGTTCATGAAAGAAGCTAGTGCATTACTTAAGTCGAAAGGCATCACTAAGAACTCGTAATGCCCATATTTGGTTTTAAATGTCATCTTCTGAATGTCTCCGACCTTGACTTTCAATTGATTATAATCGAATCTCAAGTCGATCTTGAAAAAGAACCTTGCTCCTTAAAATTGGTTTAAAATATCATCAATCCTTGGAAGCGGATATCGGTTCTTGATTGTTAATTTGTTCAACTGATGATAGTCGACGCACAACCTCATCGACCCATCCTTCTTCTTGACAAATAAAATAGGTGCTCCCCAAGAAGAAACATTTGGTCTTATAAACCCCTTGTCCAAGAGTTCCTATAGCTGCTCCTTCAACTCTTTCAATTTCGCTGGAGCCATCCTATACGGTGCTTTAGATACTGGCTCCGTGCCTAGAGCCAAATCAATTGCAAACTCCACTTCTTGATCTGGTGGTAATCCAGGTAGTTCTTCATGAAATACATCTGAAAACTCGTAAACCACTAGGATATCTGTGATATCATTCTTCTCGTCCCGTTGTTCTTTCAAAAATGTGAGGTAGCCATTGCACCCATTTCTCATCATACATTCGACTCATATTGTGGAGATGAACGGTGCAACATTAGCCTTGTCACCTCTAAATCGGAACGACTTTTCTTTTGGAGGACAGAAAATAACTACCTTCCGTAGGTAATCAATGCTTGCATGGTAAGCGGATAGCTAGTCCATGCCAAGGATTACATCAAATCCTTACATATCTAATAAAATAAGATATGCTACTGTCTCGTGATCTTCAACTAGAACAATAATTGATCGGCAAAACATATCTGTGTTCACCAAACTACCCATAGGAACTGACACAGCCAGAATAAAATCTAATGGCTCCGAAGTAACTCCCAACTCTGTCACAAACTGTGAAGTCACAATAGAGTGTGTCGAACCCGAGTCTATTAACACCGGTGCTCCGTGTTTACAAGTGTCATCAAGTTAATGCATAAGTAGGGTACCTAAGTGTCAAACATGAAATTCTACTTAGAGTGTTCACATTGTGTGTTGTGGCATTCATAATTTGTAATTGATTCTTAATTACCTAGGATGATAATTGCTAACAAAATTCAGATGAGAAATGAAAACTTTAACCGAGTTATACCTTGGATGATGTCGTTGGATGTTTAAGCATCCAGGGCATTAACAGCATATGCACGGCCTTGAACAGTAGGCCTCGTGGATCATGTGGGCCTAGGTGTGGCAGCTAGTGACATTCCCTCTTTTCTCAATTTAGGACAATCTCTGATTATGTGTCCCATCTTGCTACACTTGAAACATGCTCCTGTATCATGCCTACATTCTGACGTCTTGTGAGATTTTCCACGAGTATATGTCTCTCTCGGCGTAGATGATTTAGCCCTTGAAAATCCCTAAGCAACAGACACTCCCGTGGTAGTAATAGGGCCAAAAGGGTGAAAAGATCTGAATGGTGTAGGCACAGGTGGACTAGAATAAGCAATATGGTTAAATTGTCTTGGAGCTGGTACCAATATTCTTAGCTTTTTATTCACCGACTCAGTTACCAAACCTCCCTTGATTCACTTTTCCTTTACTTTGTTGGTCCCTTCTTTTATACATCTCATTCACGTCTTCTCCAGCTGCCAAGGCCTTACTCATCGCCTCCCCGTATGTTTCTAACTCTAATACCAAATTTCTATCATGTATATTCGACCTTAAGCCACGTTGGAACTTCTTGGCCTTCATCAGATCTTAGGCCACAAGCTCTGGAGCAAACCTTGAAAGTCTCATAAATTCGATCCCATACTCTTGTACCGTCATCCGACCTTGTTCTAACTGGATGAACTTCACTTCCATTTGGTTCCTCACCACATTAGAAAAATATTGTTTGTTGAACTCCTCAACAAACTTTTCCCACGTCCACAATGTATCTGGATTAACTTGCACCCTTGTTCTTGATACTGATTTCCACCATGGATCGACCTCCCCATCTAATTTGAAAGCAGCCGATCTAACTTTTTCATCCTCAGTGCATGAAAGTACACTGAATATTTTCTCCATTTCGTTGAGCCACTTCTCAGCTTCCATTAGATCTGCTTGTCCTGAGACACTTGGAGGATGCATCCTCCGGAATTTTATGATTGCTGAAGGTGTAGGTGGGGGCGTGTATCTATTGGTCTCTTTTAAGCGCTTGCTGTTGACTTTATTGAAGACAGTGATAAGAATAGGGTAAATAAAAAATGAGTGAAAGGTAGAGTGATGATTACGAAGCAGCAAGCCTAAAATATGCAAAGTCCTATAAGATACAGGGCCTGTTGTAGCAAGTTTTGATAAGTAAGAGTTTGTCCCACAGGGAAGTTGATCTAAAGCTCCAAGGGAGCTATCCTTAGTAGGCTCTCCAGATCTGACTACAAATCTGGCAATCCTAAATGGAAGGAGATTTAGGGTCACTATAATCTAAATTCTAAGGTATCCTAATGTCTAAACTATAGAAAGGGTTGAGAAAACGGATGGAGTGTGAGAAAATAAATATCAAAGGGGTGAGAAGTATGTTATTAGGTACAAATCTGATGGGGTCTTGTAACTCAGACACAGATCTGTTGCTATAGAAATCTTGTCCAATGGCTACATTATCACCAAAGAGGAGAAGGAATCAAACTCACTCCTGTGCCATGACCCAATCCCTTAAGGCTATAACCTGTCCACTCAAATGGTCACGGACTATCCAATAGGGGAACCACAATCCAGAGATGAGTTAGAACAAGTTTACCATTGTAGGCACTACTTCATCCAGGCTACAAGCTCAAGAATTCATAGGAACCTCATCCTCTAAAGTTCTGTGTGTGGGGCTAGGCCTACAAAGTGCACAAGCCTGGACACATATGACCAGCAAGAGTTTGATTATTAGCTTTTAAGCATGGCTGATCACTGCTTTAGAAAGACTGTAGTGATCCAGTCACAAGCCTACAATCTCTACAACCAACTCAGATCTGCAATCTGATGGTGGATCTATTTAACTATAGGGGAGTCTGTCACTGCACAATCTCTCACAAGGCTACAAGCACAAGTGAAGAGAAGAAGAATCTGTCTTAGTTCTATGAATTGGCCTCACCCTAGGGCTATAATCTGTCCACTTGAATGGTCACAGACTATCCATAGAAGCTATCCTCCTCACAAATGGCTAAGACAGAACAAGAACATTGTTGCCGCCACCATGTTCACAAGGGTACAAGCACAAGTTCCCATAGGGATTCAGATTTAGTGGGTCCTGTGGTGGGGGAAAGCCTGCAAAGTGCCTAACCTGGACACACAGGTCACTTAGATCTAAATAGTACCTTAGAAGCAATCCTCCATTGCTTACAAAACAACTTAGCAATGGAGGATCTCAAGGCAGCAGCCTTGTACAACACAACTCACAACAAAAATAACATCCCATACATGCAATAGATCCTATTACAAAAACTCCATTAAAATCTATACCAGATAATCATACAAAAGGCATAGCCAGCAAATGCTAGACTATGGAGAGAAAGAAAAAGGAAAAAAAAAAAGAAAACTCCTAAACCCTAACCTTAGCCTACTGTAATTCTATAGTTGGTTTTTTTGGAGAATAAGCACAGAAGTTAAGTCCAAAAAAAAAGGATCGATCCTCAAACCTAAGCTAGGCTTAGGCTTATATAGCAGTCGGCTTTCTCTCACAATTAGGGTTAGAAAAAACCCTAATTTCTCAATGTAATTACGGCCCATTCCTGTCCCTTGGATGCCTCAAGGTGTGTGCAAGGAGATTGGAGCATTGGAGTGCATGCCCTAATTGCTGGAGATTCCCAGATTGCCCTTACAGAAGTGGGGAGAAGTTTAGAACCCGATCCTTGCTAGATAGAAAGGATTTGTAGATCTTGCCGCGTGGTAGAATTGGCATCGCGGGGTTGAATTGACTTGAAATTCATGCAGTCGCGAGATTGGCATTTTAGTCATCGCAGAATACAAATGGCTATCGTGAGATTGCTCTTTCAGCTTTGAATGGCGTGGGAATTGCTCGCGCGGTTCATCCCTTGGTGAATCTCGCGTGAGATCCTCACGAAGAAGCAGTGTTCATGAGTTTCTGGGTCGCGCAAGCATTTCTCTGAAGGTCTGTATCTCGCGGCCACTGTGCTATAGCTGCGCGCAAGAATACCTGAAGCTCTCTCTTCTGAGTGAGTCACGCGAAGCTTAACGGTTCTTCTTTTGAGCTGCACGAGACTGCGCGAATGCTTTAGACTGAGCCTCACGAGGACCTCGCGAAGTCTGCTTTTCAATTCTTTCTGGCACCAAACCGCGCAAGAACGGTGCAAATAAGCTGCGATAGCTTGTTGTGCTTCCTCCAAGATCAATAAGCTGCGACAAGCTGGCATTATCTCTGGCTCAATTGAACCCTGCGACACGAGGCATTCTTCTTGATTTATTTCTGCTTGGATGTGCCTGTGCTTCAGCCAACGCTCTGTCTGGGTTCATCCTTCATTTTACTGAGGTAGTTCTGGGGCAACAGTGAGCTTCTTGGCATGGTTAGGGGTTTATTGGCAGCTGCTGCTTATTGCCTACAGAACATGCTTAAAACACTTTTATTAAATGATTAAGGGTCTAACAGAGATTAAGTTAAGGGGTGGAAAGTGGTACTTTTCAGGTCTTAACACACCCCCAAACCTAATCTTTGCATTCCCTTAGCAAAGTTGTAAACGCCACTTTCATAGGGATCACGGATACATTTAGCATATGTGCCAAGCCTTTTAAACCCCTAGGTAGTCCCTAGTGGAGGAGTGAAGTCTCCTGAGGGTTTTTAGTGAAGACACCCACAAACTTCACCATTAGAATCAGTTAAGTATAGTGCAGGTAATGATAACACAGATTTAAATGTACAAAGTTTCATTCCACACTCATTCTTTAATACTTAGAGGAAACTACAGCAATGTTGCAGGCCATTTAAAATTTAAAAGTTAACATGTGTTTGCCTGACCACCATTCATTTAACATTAGAATTTCAATGTACGAAAATCAGTACCCAGCTTGCCTTTGATTCAAAATTCAGGTTGGATACAATCCCAATGGGGTTAAAATTCAGACCCAATTCTCACTTGGGCTATCTCTCAACATTAATATCCTGAGGGTGTTCACATTCTCAACTCAAGAAGCGATTCTGAGACCCCAAATGGGCTTGCAAGCATGAGCATAGGCTAAGCTTCTACTTTCTGATATCCTCATGAATTTTTACCATAGATTGGACAACTCTTCATCTCCACATAATAGCTCATTTGACTTTGGATTCACAAGGTCTTTTAGAATGGGTTGTAATGTGGCTTATGGCTGAGGGGTGTACAGAATAAAGGGGTAAAAAGGGAGTCCAAATTAAGAAATCAGCAAGGTAAGGAGTGGGTTCATGACTTCACAACCTTCATTCCAGTAAAAACTTCATCTTCCTTTTCTATTTTAGAGACAAAGTGGCCAACTTCTCCTCTTCTTTTCAATTTTCAGATGATGATGTTCTCTAGACTTCTCTTTCTTTTTCTCTTTTTATTTTCTTTATTCATTCTTTTGATGAAATGCCACACAACTGCCATTGATACACAGCTGTTCACAAGTTTCTTTTCTTCTCCTTCCACAGAATATTGGACCATTCTCAGTGTCTTTACATCCTTCTCCTTTACCTTATGAATTCTCAGTGTGAGGGTAAGGTTGACTCAGGTAATGAGGTTAAGGTGCAAGTTTTCTGGTGTTTGTGAAAGAAAAATATGATTTTAAGGATCAACTAGTGTATGCAAAAGGACAGATTTTAAAAGGTTTGATTTTTAGGCTCAAACTGTCCAAATGAGGGCCTTGGATCATTTCCTTAGTCTCATGAGTGTTGTCAATTAGTTTTGATTTGGAGTTGCACAACTTCTAGTGAAAAAGTCTTGATTCACTCAGTCCTTAGAGCAGAAATAATGCCAAAAACACTCTTTAAAAGAAAATGATGGGCCCAAATATCACTAGGTATGGTCTTCAATTTTAACTCATGGGGTGTATTTTCGTCTATTTCTCTCCTCTTAGGCTCGCTGAGTACTTAGCCCAAAAAATTTTTTCTAATATTGGCTTCATGGTGGTGTCAAGATCACTTTTATCTGTTTCCAAAAGTCTGCAAAAATATTTAAATCTTTACATGTTTCCTCATTGTATCAAGTTAAGTGGAGATTGACTTTATTCATCCCATTTTTACTACCATTACTGCAATAAAATTAACTATTCTATTGGCGATCCACACCCCAAACCATTCGAGCAAAGGTCCTCACCGTTCAGAGGTGATAAAAAAAATAGTAGAATCCAAGCAGACAGACAGAAATAAACACAGAAGAAGAGAAAGAAACAGAAAATACAAACGGAACAGTATGAAACTAAAAGAAACTTTCATTAAAATAAAAAGAAAATATGGCAAAAAGATGGAAAAGGAAAAGATAAAATGGGGGGGGGGGGATCAATGTGTAGCCGGGGGAGACCGCGAGGTAGCCTGACATGGCTCATCAATTTGAAAAGGAAGCCATTGAAATCCTTGAGGCAGGTATTTGCACAGATTTATTCAGCCACCATCTACATCTATCCTTCACATGGATGACTATTTCAAAGAAACATAGCCGCCCTAAACTCTTCTCCCATGAATGGCAAAAAAGAACAAAATAAAAACTAGCAAACAAACAGAAAGAAGCACACAGAACAGAGCAATAGACAAAAACTAAAAATTCTATTAAAGTGGAAGAAAATATTTACAAATGTAGTTACAAGAAGAAAAACCTAATCTACAATCTAAAAACTGGGATCTAATCTGATTCCGAATCTGTAAGGAAATCCCAGCCCATCCTTTTAGCCTGCGCCTTAAGGGCAGCTCTATCTTGTTTCTTCTTTTCCTCCCTCTCCTTTTTCTTTTCGGCTGGTGTTTTCTGTGCAGTTGGAGCTTTAGGTGCCCTCACCCTTACTTTTAGTGGCTTGGGAGCTTTTGGTTCCTTGGGTTCTTGAGGGGCTTTTCCTTTGCGCTTAGCAGGGGGGTGGCAGGGGATTTTCCTTTCCCTTTGCCTTTGGCTTCTGCTTCTGTAGTGGGGACCACTGTGGATTTCCCTTTTCCTTTAGCTTTGGCTTCCTCAGTGGGGACCACTGGGGATTTCCCTTTGGCAGTGGACTCAGGTTGGGCAGGGGACTGTGCCTCTTTAGACTGGGCAGCAGGCTCTTTGCCAATTTTTAAAGGGACAGCTTTGGGAGCAGACCTCTTAGCAGTGACTTTCCTTCGCTAAGGGTAAGTTTGCTTCTATGGTGGTTCAGCAGAGGCCGTGGTAGGGGTAGGTTGCTCTGTAGTTGGAGGTTGCTAGCCATTCTTTCCCTGTCATCTCTTCCTTGATTTTTCTCCTCTAGAAGACCTCTCTCACCAATTGGAATCCTATTCAAACCTATGGTAATCCCTTCACCACTCCTGGTATTTCTGGTATGACCACCCCTCGGTCTACCTCTAGCTGACATCTCAATCTGTTAACATGAAACAAAAGTTTCATAACAGGAAGTCCCTATACTCTGACAAAATCTTAACTAGAATTCTAAGTCTAGGTCTCATCAGAAATTTCTAAAGCCATAAGCTTTGATACCGACTGTGACAGCTCAGATTTCTTACCTTAAAACCCGTGCCATCATATCACCATTTCCGACAATCCCTGAACTGAACACATATGATGTCAACTCACACAGTGGAATTAAGCTGATCACTCTCAATTAGCAGATAGAGTCATCATATTTATATATTGAAAGAGAACTACAATTCTATATAAAGTAAGACAAAATGACGGTTCTGTCCTTATGTCAAACATAAGCCTAACAGAACCGAAACAAACCACCGGTGATGACCAACCATCACCCAAAAAATGGTTCCCAATATCCAATTTACATCTCATGAATCCATTGTCCTAAGCTAATACCAAAGTCGGACATACCAAGCCTTACACAAAATCCTCAAAGTGTCTCTCATGGTCCTCTAAGGAAAGCAATCTTCTGACAGAAGATCAGATTCTTCCTCTGAAATAATTTAGATCTTCTTCACGACCAGACTCCTCAATTCCTAATTCCACATTAGTACCTGTGACGTATAGTCAAAGGGTGAGCTAACAGTCTAAGCTCAATAGGGAAATATCACTAGCATGCATATCATATTAAAAAGCATGATCTTATGACTGAATTCAACGCACATTCTTCAAATCTAACCTTTTCAATGTCAGAAATCAAAACTAAATAGGATTTAAGTTACTCACACATGCTTGGTTTCGCAGTTTCTATGTTCCATGCTTAATTTGGTTTTACATGCTTCTTGTACTTCAAAAAGATTTAAAACCATCACTTAACTAATCTCCCAAGCATATATAGCATTGGGAGCCACATAAATATCGATGGGAATCCTCGAACCACCGTCGTTCAATGAACAATTTCACAAGAATGCAGAGCCCCTGAGCTAAGTTAGCAGGGTCACTTGTGCCAGAGTGCCAAGCCCCTGAGCTATGTTAGCAGAGTCACTTGTGCCTCATATTAACCGTTGGCCGATCCAAATGTATGGATATCCCACCATACCGGATACACAATGGGGACTCATTTCACGTTAACCTTAAAAGTTTATCACCGTGTGATTAATCAGTATGATTAATTTATATCTAGATTTAGAGTTTCACACGCTTGTTTATCGCATTAACGTACATGCTTGCTTGTCATACTTATCACATTTACACTTATTTCTTACCACGTTCATACATTTAACACATTCACACACATTCATGTCACACTTATCATTTTCACGCACACTTATCATGTTCACACAGACACGTGCTTATCGTACACACACATGCTTATCATGTTCACATTATCTAGATCATATCGAATTCCATGTTATTGAATTTCCCCTACCTCTTACAAAACACGTCAAATCGTACGAAACAGAGCGAAGATCCTTTAGCACATATCCGATTCACAAACCTACATTTCAAAGTATTGAAAGGTCACTAACTATTGCTTATAAGATCACACACCAAATATTCAGAGGATTCTCAAAGAAAAATCCAAAATGGCTCAAACTTGCATAGTCACGCGTGAGAGTCCAAAAGTGGCGCGAGCAAGTCATATGGCACCTCACAGTCCCGTGAGCTCACTTGAGCGATTGTGCTTTCTTAATTTCTCTCACTCCCGCAGCCTGAGACAGTCACGCGAGCGACTTCTCATGCCCATAATCAGCTGTGCGAGTGACTGATTATGTGTACTTTTCACGCCTAGTCTGAAGCTCATCTCGCATGAGCAACTTCATGCCGCGGGAGCGAATCTCAAGGTCGTGCAAGCGACTTTCGAAATTTTGGGGTTTCTTCTCAAAATCTGATTTTCTTCTCTTTCCTCTTCTTAACTACTTCTTATCCACATTAAATGCAACACTTTTCTGACATTAAATGCCATCACTTACTACCATTAATTCACACTTAATGCATTCAAAACCTCAAAATCTTACCTCAAAAGTTTTGCGAATTCAACGTTTAATGGATGCATCTTTTAGAGTTCTTTCCACACGAATTGGAAGGATTTGAAATCCACCTTCCCGTACTCGTGTTGCAATGTACACAAAGGCAACTACTCCTCTAATGCACATCAACAACCTCAACCTCTCTTGCAAAGATGGCACAATCTCAAGTTTTCTTCTAAAAGGGTTTCTAACAAAAAGGTTTTCACAAAACTTCAGTTTTCTCCCTTCCTCACTGATCAGTCACATAATTTACCATTTTATCACCCTTAATTTAGTGATGCTAGGACATAGTTTGTTACTAACGAGTTACTGATATACAGATATTAGAGATAAGCAGTAAATTAGAGCCTAAGTGTTAATCTTTGATAAAATGAACACAAAAGGCAATAAGAAAGACGAACGAGTGAAAAAGATGTTTTTCCGCCTACTGAAAGCCAAAGAATCGTTATTTACGATTCTTCAAAAGAGACAAAAGGAAAAAAGTGATAAAGCATAATTTAGATAAATCATCAACCATGAAAAAGCCTACTGAAAATAGAAAATCATGAATTACGATTTCCCAAAAAAGATAAGAAAGAACTCATTATTTACGATTTTTCAAAAATAGAAGCTTTCCAACAACTATTGCTGCTGCTGATCACGTGAGAGTTTAACACCGCCATATCCAGAATTAGAAGACTCCTGCAATTAGAAGTCTGGTGAACCACGGATCTGAGAAGGTTGATAAAGATCTAATCCGAAGGACTCTGCTGCTGCTCAATAAAGAACAATCCAGAAGAGCATCAATTAAAGAAAATAAGGAAAGATAAAATTAGGAAGTATAGTTATATTAGGAATCTTTTATTTTTAGTAGTTTCTTTTATTAGATATAGATCTTTGTAAACTGACCCCTTATGATTTATAAATAAGAGGGGTCGGCATAGGATTAAACATCGAAGAATTTCAGCATCAATTGACACCTGAGGTTGGATTTTCTTTCGATCAAAGTAGTGTATACTAGTTAGAGTAGATTAGATATCAGAGGTTTCTTAAGAGCAATTGACGTCTGTAATTGAGTGCTGAAGATTAGTGTGGATATCTGTAATTTCTCATGAGCAATTGACAACTGTGGCTGAGGGGTGAAGGAAATATTTTACTTTACTTTCTAGTTTAGATTTTATTTGCTTTGTAAACATTTTCAAGTTTTAATTTGAATTGACGACTCAAGTTATAATTTGCAGATTAGTGTAACGATTTTTCCTTTTTCATCTTTAGTTTTTTAGAGTTTGATTAACGCCCAAATTTTTGGTTAATTGTTTATTAGATTAAATCTGTATTGATAAAATCTTAGACTTGATTGACGACCAATGCTAGGAGACTAGAAATATTGTGTAACGGTACTGTTTATTTTCATAAATATCCAAAAACTAAAGATTAAGATTGACGAACTTAATCTGAAGGAGGATTAGGATTTATTTTTATGCATTTTAGTTTAATAACTCATTCTTTTATTCATATTTCTCCGATAGATTAGGAAATCTTAAAGATAAATAAACATTTTTAAGATAGGGATTTAGATAAAAGATATGAACTAGGAATTAATAAGATAATGAACTTTCTCGTGGGAATGGTCCTATGCTAGTACTATAATTTCTATTGTGCGCTTGTAATAGGTTAAGACTTGAATTTAATATAATTATAATACATCATAATCAATCGAATCAAGTTTTTGGCCTCATTGCCGGTGAAGTGGATTTATCTAATTTTTTCAAGTTTTTATCTAATATTTTTATCCTTTTAGAAATTAATATTTATCTTTATTTTTTTTTATTTCTTTATATTTTATTTTCTTTGATCACTTCTTAAGCTTTTATAGGTTTATTCATAGCAGTAAATTAAAAGTTTCCAACTTCTATCGGCCACGAAACTTAGAAGCTCATATTTGTTTCTCTCCCTGTTCTCTAAAATAAAAATCATATAAAGCTAAAATCATAAAAATAAGTAGTTATGCTCTAATTCATCTCAAAGTCTTTCATGTATATATACAATACTAGATAAGCATTCTACCATCACATAAAAATAATTATTACCCATCATATGTACTCTTCGATATCATCACACATAATAAATAGTATGACGTTTTATATTTATTTCAGCCAACGTCCAATTTATTTCCAGCTAACCTTTAAGATCATTATGGCAATTAAGCTCAAAAGCATGAGAAAATTAAAACGACGATTCGTATTCCACCATCCAAGCACTTCAAATACAGGACCAGTCCATCCTTTGTGAAATCATTCCTTCTCGTCCTACCATCCCATCCTTACCCATGACAAACGATAAAACCAACTATAAATCAATAAAGTTCTTTCCAGTATAGGAGGACCCACCACCACTATCAGAGTCGGACCCTCTGCAGTTCCTGTGGGGCGAGTACGAGGAAGTTCAGAAGATTTTGACGAAGAAAGAAAAGAAAAAGAATAAAAAAAAGAAAAAGAAAAATAGAAAGATGGAACCACCTGCCACTTCTGACACACCTCCCATCTTCACCTCATCTAACCTTCATCCATCCCCTGCTCAGTTACTGCCCCCTGATCCTCCCTAATCCCTATTATCTCCCTTCCTGGCTTGCAATTCCTCTACCAAGAGCAGCAAGTTGAGGACATCCCGATGCCAGGAAGGCAAACCATTTTTGACGGGATAAATTTTGGTTAAAATCCAAGGACCGATCTTCATTGAAGATTTATTTTCGGACGTTACTGCCAGTGTCTTAGTTTAGTATGTGTCTAGATTTTTCCTAGGAATTTTTGTTCATGTAATTAGTTTTCTTTCCATGTTGCTGTAATTAGTTTATAAATGAAAAGTTTTTTTATTTATTATCGTCTTTCTTTTATTTTTGCCACTAACATTTACCTTTATAAAATCGAAAGTATTTTTCTCCTAAGTTTGGGGGGAAGAATTTTTTAATTTTTTTTACAGATTATATACCCGATTACTAACATAGCAGTAAAATAATTTACGATAAAAATTTTCTGTATGTCCCATATTTTGCACAATGAGGACATTATCCTATTTAAGTTTGGGGGGGATACAAACTTTTGTTCGTTTAATTTTTCTAGTTTAGTTTTTATTTAAAATTTATTATTTTATTAAAAAAAAAAAAATTAGTTAATCATTATATGTAAATTATGAAAAAAATATATAAAAATTCGAATTTCTTAGCAAACCATTATAGTAGTAGTTCAAAAATCAAAATAAAAATAGTTACAATTCAAAGTCAAGCATCTCTAGAACACTGTATCAGAAGAATGTTTGAAACTATACGATTGATCTGAACAGTAAAATATTTTAGATTATAGTTTCAAAATCATATAACCAGTGAGCTATAGAGTTTATTCCTCTTTATTCTGAGAAAGAGAGACTATTTCTATTCATGCTAAATTTTTCTTGAACTTCTCTACTATCTGAAATCTCATAATGCTGAACTTAGAATCAATATATTCTATGATTATGATCATTTATTTATTTAGAACTGTCTATTAAATATATCAAAGCAATAAGACATCCATATTAGTAAATCGTGAAAATGACCGAAGGCCATCTTTTGTTAAATCAGAGCCAAAATGTTAAAAATCCTAGAGTATATTACCATTTGAACCCATATTAAAAGCCTAAAGACTAAATTTCTTTGTACAAGAATTTTATAAACCCTTAACCATATGTACTGCTCAAAACTTTCTATCTTTAACCCTTATAATTTTTTAGAGTTTAGAATAAAAAAGAAAGAAAGAAAAGGGAGTGAAAAGAGTATGAGTTAATAGATAAGGGATCTGCTGAAAAGGGTACAACTGAAAAGAAATATAAATGTATGAAAATGTGGGAAAAGAAAAGAAAAAGAATGAAAAATCATAAAAGATGATTTTGTGAAAAGAGAAGTAAAAAGCTTTCAAACTGAAAAAGAAGAGAAAAATGGGATTTACAAAAAAAAAAAAAAAAATAGGAAGAAATTATCCAAAATAAAGATACTTACTGAAGCTGAAAAATAAAAGAAGAAGAGAAGGAAGAGCTAAACTCTTGGAAATAATTTTGAATCCTCTATACCTTTTTCTTTGAAACCTTCTGAAAACCCAATGTCTCATTACAAGCCGAAGGAAAGACTTTTGTGATTTACGATTTGCAAAAATATGAGTCTAGTAGAGATATATGAAATAGATACTATGAATAAATAAAGAAATTATATGAAAAGAATTGATTATCCATTCCATGAGATTTATCTTTTTAGCTGATTGTCCTTTGAATTTATCACGAACATATCATATTATGAGAACCCAAAATTTTGATTATTTCCGAGAGTATGCCAATAAGTGAGAGTTTGGATGAAAATATTTTTTAAAAATTACAGTTTAAAAAAATCTATGATGAATAAACTTTTCAATGATATGCACACACTCCACACTATATAAGAATTGAAATTATTAAGTTTTGATTAAGGATAATTGCGATGATGGGAAGCTAAGGATAAAAGATTTGAAATATTTTGAAATAATGAACATATAATTACTAACTGAATAATTAGTAGTGTATAAAAATTAGTTTATATTATAAATTTTCAGTTTTGAAAAATATTTTGAAAAATTCAAAAATATTTGAAGTTTATAGGTAACTTCACTGAAAACCTTCATGAGACGACAACTCCTCCACTAAGGATCACCTAAGAGTTTAAAGGCTTGTTGCATCTGCTAAATGCAATAAAGCTACTTACGAAAGTGGCATTTAAATTTAAGTTTTAAATATTTTATGTTTCCTTATTTGTTAAGGACTAGCAAAACTTAAGTTTGGGGGTGTGATCAGTCACATAATTTACCATTTTATCACCCTTAACTTAGTGATGTTAGGGCATAGTTTGCTACTAATAAGTTATTGATGTGAAGATATTAGAGATAAGCAGTAAATTAGAGCCTAAGTGTTAATCTTTGACAAAATGAACTCAAAAATCAATAAGAAAGACGATCGAGCGAAAAGGATATTTTTCCGTCTACTGAAATCCAGAGAATCGTTATTTACGATTCTTCAAAAGAGACAAAAGGAGAAAAGCGATAAAGTATAATTCAGAGAAATCATCAACCATGAGGAAGCCTACTGAAAATAGAAAATTGTAAATTACGATTTTCCAAAAAAGATAAGAAAGAAATCGTTATTTACGATTTCTCAAAAATAGAAGCTTTCCTACTACTATTGCTGCTGCTGATCACATGAGAGTTTAACACCGCCATATCTAAAATTAGAAGACTCCTGCAATTAGAAGTCTAGTGAACCACGGATCTAAGAAGATTGACAAAGATCTAATCCGAAGGACTCTACTGTTGCTCAATAAAGAACAATCCAAAAGCGCGTCAACTCAAGAAAGTAAGGAAAGATAAAATTAGGAATTAGAGTTATATTAGAAATCTTTTATTTTTAGTAGTTTCTTTTATTAGAACTAGATCTTTGTAAACCGACCCCTTATGATCTATAAATAAGAGGGCTCGGCATAGAATTAAGCATCGAAGAATTTCAGCATCAATTGACACCTAAGGTTAGATTTTCTTTCAATCAAAGTAGTGTATACTAGTTAGAGTAGATTAGATAGTAGAGGTTTCTCAAGAGCAATTGACGACTGTAATTGAGTGCTGAAGATTAGTGTAGATATCTATAATTTCTCAGGAGCAATTGACTACTGCAGTTGAGGAGTGAAGGATATATTTTACTTTGCTTTCTAGTTTAGATTTTATTTTCTTTGTAAACATCTCCAAGTTTTAATTTAAATTGGCGACTCAGGTTAGAATTTGTAGATTAGTGTAACAATTTTTACTTTTCCATCTTCAGTTTTTTAGAGTTTAATTGATGCCCAAATTTTTGGTTAATTGTTGATTAGATTAAATCTGTATTAATAGAATCTTAGACTTGATTGACGACCAATGTTAGGAGACTAAAAATATTGTGTAACTGTACTGTTTATTTTCATAAATATCCAAAAGTTGAAGATTAAGATTGAAGACCTTAATCTGAAGAGGGAGGATTAAGATTTATTTTTATATACTTTAGTTTAATAGCTCATTCTTTTATTCATATTTCTCTAGTAGATTAGGAAACCCTAAACCCTAAACCCTAATAAGATAATGAACTTCCTCGTGGGACGATCCTATGCTAGTACTATAATTTCCATTAGGTGTTTGCAATAGATTAAGACTTAAATTTAATATAATTATAATACATCATAAGCAATCAAATCACTTACACGTAATTTCAACCACCGGAGCTTGATGCCCTTTTGTGGTACTTCAAATTCAAGGAAGAAGATTGAGAGGGAGATCAATAATTCATGGTCGAGGTAAGGTTATTCTTCTCCTCAAGCTCTCTCTCTCTTCCCTCTCTCTTCTAAGGATTTTTAAAGGTAATGATAAAGAGGAGAATTTACTCCTCTTATAACTTAGTTGGCTTCCTTATAAAGCACACACACCCACACTTGGGTGTTTCACGTCTAGATTGGTTCATTTGTGAACCCATACACAACTCAAGCGTTCACTCATTTTCACTCATGCTAAGTGGTATTGCCAATTCCGAAATGGTACAATGCGTCGTACCGGCACATGTACCAAGTTGATCTACATAGTTTCTAAATGTGGGGGTGTTACAGAATTGATCTTACGTTAAAAATCCTAAACTTTCAAAAATATTAATAAATAAACCTTCAAACCCCACGTCTCACCACCCTGATCTCTTCCTTTCCCTAGGAAATCAAACACTAAGTATTCTCAAGTCTGAGAAATCACAAATATCCACTGAAAAGGGACCCCTGACGCGCCATTGGTGTGAGTAATGATGCGCCCGGTCTGATATGACTTGCGATAGCCGTTGCCATCATATTACATCTTATTATCTAGTCATTTGACCTTATTTTTTGACATTCATATGACACCCCCCGGTACCTTGATTGCGTCAATGTCCCTCTGTTTGACTGCCCCTTGCAGCAGGTCGCGATATGCGGTGGGATGTCACTTGCACCCACAAATGAGGATATACCTCTCGATAGCTACCACTGGGCCCCCGAATGCTCCTCCTTAGCTTGCGCTGATAGATTAGAAAGCCAAGCACTTCATGTCTGCTCCCTGGTTCATACTTGTGATCTTTCAAAGAAACGAGAAGACACCTCAGAAGAGGAGTGTCTACTTCTTCGGCACATCCTTACTCCGCAAGGATGCACTGAAGAGGGGCATCTGTAGACACCCCAATTTTGCCCTTTCGGAGTATACAATCCTGCTCAATCAACCTTTCACCTTGCCCATGATCTCTGGAAAAGGACTAACTTTCTCCGAAGACTTTAAAACCCTAAATACGGGGACCATTACTGAAACAATAATATATGATTGAGACCCATGATGAAACAATAGTTCTACGGCTCGGACCCAACTTGACCCGAGAAAATCCTGAATTTTGCACACATATGGATGAGCGGGATCGATTCCACATATGGACACATGTGCGGAATTGGTCCCAGTTGGAGCAGGTTCACCCTTCCCGCAAACCACTTAAAACCCAAATTTCGCACAAGACGCTACGCGCGTAATCCGATTCCACCGCAGAACAGTTGCGCGGAATTAGTCCCACTTAGCTTAGGGTTGCCTTTCATGCACTGCCCAAAGCCCCAAATCCTGTGCATATTCACCTGCACGGAATTGATTTCACGTGTCATTTCACAAGTGGAAATCATCCGGACTTGGATTGGGACTCTAATTCCCCTGACCACTCGAACTCCCCGATCTCGCACAAATTCCCCTGCATGGAATTGGATTCCACGCATACAGACATGTGCAAAATTATTTCCGAAGATTACTTGAAGTAGGACTCCTGCTCAGCCAGTCACTTACGAGTCAGTGATCAGTGATCGACTCAAAGTGAATTAAACATAGACACCCTTGCACGGAATTCAAATTAAGCTTAGCCTAGCATGCGCTGAATTGGCCAATCCCGCACATGGCCATTTACACAGAATTAGCCCGTTTCCTATAAAAAGACCCCCTACCTCGCCCAAAAATAGCATCCACCAATCAAATTTTCGAGTTGCTCTCTTCCAAGCTTAGGGATTTCATGACTCTCTTCGGCACCAAACTTCCAGTAATCTTTCAGGTTCTAGTCTCTAGTTCTGAATTTCTAGTTTCAAGTTCTTAATTCTTAGGTTCTAGATCCTAGTTCTCAATTTTTATGTTAGTTCCTAATTTTTTTATTCTAGTTCTTAATTCTTAAGTTCTAGATCTCAGTTCTTAGTTCCTGATCCCTAATTCTTAAAACTTCAAATTCTCAGTTTTTAATCCTTCCGCCTTTAATCATCAATTCAAACTCAATCTTTTCAAAATTAACCTTAGCCACAAAAACAATTTATTATTATTCTTTCTGTCAAGCCTCTCTTTGAGAAAATTCAAGATTCTCTCTGGGGCTTCCAAAAAGGGATTGGGCTACCTTTTATACTTTTAGAAGTGTAGACTCTTCCCCGAGAGCCCCAAGTAGTCAAGCTAGCGGCCCTAGCCCGCTAGTCTTGACTCTCGAAGAAGTATTGAAGGAGGAAGCACTTAGCCTAGAACTGATTAGGACTCTAACCTCTTCCAGTTTTCAAGCCTTAACCACCCGATTTGCCCAAGGGATCTTACGGAGGGGGCTGATCAGTCACAGAATATACCATTTTATCACCCTTAACTTATTACTGCTAGACCCCAGTTTGCTACTAACAAACTAATGATGTACAGATATTAAGGAAAAGTAGTAAAAGAGAGCTAAAGTATTAATCTTCATCAAAATGAACTCAAAAGGCAATAAGAAAAATGATTGAATGTGAAAGACGATTCGCTGCTGAAAGCAAAGAAATCGTAGTTTATGATTGAACGAAGCCAAAGAAACAAGAAATCGTAGTTTACGATTGAACGAAGCCAAAGAAATAAGAAATCGTAATTTACGATTCTTTAGAAGACGTTCAAAGTACAAGGTGATATAGAAAGAAAGCGCTCGTAATATAGAATTGCCTAGAGAGAAAGCTGTAACGTAAGAGAGAAATCGTGATTTATGATTTCAGAAATAGAAGCTTCTCATTGTTGTTGATCACGTGAAGACCTACACCGCCATGCACCAAATTAGAAGATCTTCTGAATTAGAAGTTTAGCAAATCACGGATCTGAGAAGATTGATGAAGGAAGATTCCTAAAGGACTCTGCTGCTGAAATCAACGAAACAAGTCCTAAATGCATCAACCACTCAAAGCAAGGAAAGATAGGATTAAAATTAGAGTTATATTAGGAATCTTTTATTTTTAGTAATTTATTAGAATTAGATCACTGTAAACTGACCCCTTATGATCTATAAATAAGAGAGCTCGGCATAGGAATAATTTCATTGAAGGAATTCTCAAAATCAATTGACAACTGAGATTAGATTTTCTTTCAATCAAAAATAGTTTAGAGTGGTTTAGATATCCAAGGTTCCTCGATCACAATTGACGACTGGGATTGAGAACTGGAAGATTAGTGTAGATATTCGTAGTTTCTCAAAAGCAATTGACACCTGCTGCTGAGGGGTGAATGATATATTTTACTTTGCTTTCTAGTTTAGATTTATTTTTATTGTAATTTGCTGCTTTATAAATATCTCCAAGTTTTTATTTGAATTGACGACTCAGGTTGAGATTTGTAGATTTGTGTAATAGTTTTACTTTTCCATCTTCAATTTTTTTGAATTTGATTGACGCCCAAGTTTTAGGAGATTGTTGATTAGATTAAATCTGTATTGAATGATTTTAGTTTTTTATTGACACCTAAATTCTAGAAGACTGCAATACGGTATAACGGTATTTGAATTTTGTAAATATCCGAAACTTAAAGGATTATGATTAATGACTATAGTCTGGAAAGAGGTGGATTTAGATTTATTTTCTGTAATTAGTTTAACCATTCTTTCATTTATATTTCTTAAGTAGTTTAGAACCTTGAAGATAAATATAAGTTTTTAGAAAAGTGAAATATGAAATAAATCACTTTCTCGTGGGAACGATCCTATACTAGTATTACAATTTTCATTGTACGCTTGTAATAGATTAAGACTTAATTAGAACAACATAAAGAGCACATCAAGTACCTGGGAGCGAGGTCGATCCTCCTTAGCATAACAGGCCACAACTCCTTTTTTTTTATTAGACTCCTAGTAGGATTATGAGACTAGATCAATTACACTCCTAGTAGGATCAGGAGACCAGGTTAATTAGACTTCTAGTAGGATTAGGAGATTAAATTTGTTAGAATCCTAGTAAAAGTAAGAAGGCCAAACTAGTTGGATTAAAGGTAATCCAAAGGTGCTAAAGTTGGCTAGCCGATGTTCAATAAAGGAGTTCAACCTGCAAGCCCCCGCTCTTCTTAAAGCGTGATCAGTGACATGTTGCAACGTTGATAAATATCTGCAGCTGGCAATCGCATCACCCAGGTACTTTTCATTTAATATTCATCTCTTTAATTTCAAATTTTTAATATTTCATAGTTTATTACTCCATCATCTCTAGCCAGAGTCCACTCGGACAGAATTGGACCAATTATTTCGAGGACCGAAAGGGACCCAGAAAAAGTGCATACCAACAATGGTGACCCTCACATGGTAGCTCGAGTAGTGACTCTAGCACGAGTGGTTTAGGATTTATGAGTATGTTAATTACGCTCATACGATGTACAGGCGTATGCGCAAGAATAATAAGATATGTTATGTTATGAGATATGGTGAGGTACGTTAGGATATGAGTGTATAGATCATGGTTCTGTATTTATGTTACGATATGATGATCATACCCAAAAGTTGTATAAAATATCCCTGAATCCCGACCTTGTTAGACCTTAATTAATTACTAACGGGTGCTTTTAGTTCGTGTTGTGTTACAACAAGTGCGGAAATGGATTAATTGTTAAAATGAGTTAAAAGAGCAAAGATAGGAAGAAACTCGAGCACAAGGCAAGCAATCCAAGGAGATGCATTGAAGGAAGAGTCTCAAAGCTTAAATGGACCGATCAGAATTGCAAATTCGATTGGTCGAAACAACGCAGTAAAAGGAGTTCCCAGCTGAAGAGAATTGAGCCTAAATAGATCGGTCGAAGAATCACTTTCGACCAGTCAGAACTCTAAAAAAGCGTCATAATTGTAAAGAGAGACCAGTTCGGACTTAGCTGACCGGTCAAAACTGGAAGGGCAGAATGCAACATACTCAGAATAATTAATCGACCGATCCAACTTAATTCGACCGGTCTTGAAATTAAACTAAAGACTCTTGAAGCTTCACGAGGTCGTCTTCTCCCTAGAGAAGGAAAGTAAAGCCGACCGGTCGGTTTTCCAACACCAGCCGGTCAAAATAGAGTTTCTGCGCGAGAAATTAGGTCGGCATAGCTGTGGATGACGCCTAAACTCCGAGATCCTCTCTGAAAATCTCTTCTAAACAGCCTGGATAACTCCAAATCATGTGGATTTCCTTATAAACTCATCTTCTTTGGAGGATTTTTAGGATCTAAAGATCCCTTGCCGTGTATATCTATTCTAGGGCCTTGTAACCTATATATAAGGACCCTAGGGTTTAATTTGAGGGGACTCGCACGCCAAAATCTTTCTAGAAGGCTCTGGCATGAGTTTCAGTAGATTAGGTTAGGAATAGTTTGGAATGGAGGGAGATTGATTGTGATCATCGATTAGAGTCTTCTTCAATGATGAAGAACTCTGAATCAATGCGTGTGTAAAGCATCGGCCAGGGATCTCTTGTAAATTTCATATGAGTATTCAATAAAGTGTTATTTCCTTTTGCTATTTTTAAATCTCCAGAATAGTATGATTGTACGTTGGAGGTTCAGAGAGTCATCGAGAACGAGCGATTGTAGAGGTTTATTTCTATTTAATGAAACCTCAATGGCCTTATAGGGATTGGGGTTGGATTAGGTAGAATACTCGCCGACGAACTAGGCGTTGTAAGGGAGTTTTAGTTGGTTACGTGCAATGATACTTAACGATTAGGTTATCTAACTCGCGATTAGATTTTGCTAAGTCATAAACAATGCAACTGAGCTTATAGCCAGGAGCTGGGATACCAGGGATTTATTATAGGAAAATAGTAGATTTTATTGGGTGCTAATCTGAAATTCAAGAGAGATTCATGACTGCCTTCTCTCCTCTTATTTCCAACTATTTAGATTTTCTTTTATTTATTTTAGTATAAATTAGGAATTCTAATGTTATAAAATATTTCAGACAATAGAAGTTAAATAGTAGATAGACGATAAATCTCTGTGGTTCGACACCCTTGTACTTGCGCGTAGGACTTTTCTCCTTATTTTCAGCAGTAGAAACCTTCAAAATTCTTTCGCCAATCTTCTCAGATCCGTAAGATGGCATACTTCTATTTCAAGAGTTATTTCTATTCTTTGCATGGCGGTATATCTTCACGTGATTTTGAGCAGTGGTTCGAGCTTTAATATATACAATCGTAAGTATAATTATATCTCTTCATCTAATACGATTCTTTAGCACTCGAACGATCGTATTCATTCAGTACAATCTCTCCTTCTCTTAAGCATCTTCTGTAGGATCGTAGTTACGATTCCTTCTTTTCTTCTTTAGTTATGCTCTTTCGATATTATGATTTCACTTTCGACTGGTTCTTAAATACGATTGGAACGTATTTTCGAGCGATTGTCTTTCTTACTACTTTTTGAGTTCATTTTGGCAAAGATTAACACTTTAATTTTTTTGTTTAATATTCTAAATATCTGTATATCATCATATCATTAGGAGCAAACTAACCTCTAACATCACTAAGTTAAGGGTGATAAAATGACAAATTTTATGACTGATCAATCTACCATGTTGACCCGAAAGAGGTGAGTTCTAAATCGCAACCTTACAGACAACTCAATACCGCGTTCTTGGTAGAGGCCTCCAAGTGAAAGCTTCTAGAAGATTATTAATGCACCCAATGGGAAGAGGTTACTTCCAAATGAAGACTTCAAGCTTCTAAAAGATCATTAGTACACCAAATGGAAAGACACTGGTTTCAAATTGAAGTTTCAAGCCTATAAAAGGTCACTAATTCAACTAATGAGCAGAGTTTATTTTCAAATTAAGATTTAGAGAGAAATATTCTAATTTTCAAATCATGATGGTTTGCCTATAAATATGCACCATTAAACAATAATTAATAAATTAGGAAGTGGAGAAAACTCTAGGAGTGAGAGGAGAGAAAAAATAGAGACAGAGAAGAGAAAGAAACTAGCTGGATTTATTGGAAAAAATATTTTTTTTATATTGTGAGTGGTAATGTGCTTTCTCTCTTGATCTCCATCTCTTCTTTATATCTCTCTTTTAATATTCTATCATTTTTCGTCCATTGCTCACGAAATAACTAAGCACTATAGATGGTACTTAATTATTGTCAAATAAGATGCTTAGATTGCCCTTTATTTGCATTGAATTACATTCTAATGATCGGAAGGAATTTTTTGGATGGATGACTAGTGCTATAATCAGATCATCGAAATAATCCAATGGCCTTGGATTAGCCTACATACAAATGTAGATGGATCCCTCACTATAAAAAATAAGATTATTAGCGGCAGCCAAAAACTGCTGCTATTAATGAAAAACTGCCACTAATAGTCTTTAATAGTTTTTTGTTAATAGCGGCTGATTTTTGCTCCAAAAAACTGCCGCTAATAATATATTTTTTTGTAGTGCCTACTTCAAATCAGTCCGGTAACTTCAAAGTTTGCTAAAGAACTCAATGCACCTGTGTATTAGCTGACGCAACGATATCAACGATTAGTAAATCAAAGTCAAATACCCGACTCCAAGATGTCCCTTCGTGAAATCTCACATCAATAAGGTCCTAATCAATAAAATTTGTAACACGATGTGACCTTAAAGATTATAATAAATTTTTGTAAGGCACCGAATGATCCGTCTAATATGCACAAAGTGCGCACTCCTATGGTAGTGAGAAAACCACTGATCTTATAAAGTTAGTCTACTTCATGCCACCTAAAGGTAATCACCTCCACATAGGATAATCATGACAGCCAGTTGTGCCGACCCACGAATAAATATGGATAATGGTTCAATAAAAAATTAACAAAATTATTTTTTAGGGCCTACTCTGAAATGGGAGGCAGAATATTGGAGTGCCGCCAAGAGATCACTCAATAAGTAGGAAAGGGAATGGACTTGGAAACAACTTGGGGGAGTTTTTATAATAAGTACTTCCCTAGCCCAATGAAGGCAAGGAAATGTAAGGAATTCTTGGAGATTAAATAAGGAGCTTCATAGCTGTAGAGTATGAAGCAAAGTTTCATGTACATGTTTCATGGTTGCAAATGAAGGTGATCGAGAAACGCTTCATGTTTCAAAAGGATCTCACACCTTATTTGCACAGGAAGCTTGCAGCGATGAAAATCGGGAGTTATAGAGAGCTAGTGGAATGTGATATATATATATATATATATATAGATCTAAGAAAGGGAAACTAACGAAAAGCCAGGATAAACAATTAAAAGGGTAAAAGTTCTGGCGAGAACTGAACCTCCCGATTTATCATTCGCCTAAAAGAAACAACGATTTACGACTACTCCTGCTTCTCAAAGGAGAACGATCTGGATCTACCACTGTGGTATAGAATATCTATCCGTCCACCTTCGCATATGAATAAAGAAGTAACTAGTGCAATAAGAGGCACAAATGCAGGTTCTTGCTTTCGTAGTTTAGAAAATTCTAACTCAATAAACGACCCAACAATAGCTAGCCAACACGACCGTGAATTTTCAAAGTACACTATATATTTTACCTTACTTTTTTTTATTTTTTTTTTTTGAGAGAGAGATAAGACCAACACCATACCCACACAAGGGTAGCAATTGGGTGCTACCTTCGATCCACTGCGGCGCCACATGATACAAACATTGAAATCGGGTGCCATATCAACTTGCCCAAGATTTTTGGAATATCATCTAAAAAAGATGTTTTTCCAACCATTACATATTGGGTCATAATTGAAAAAAAATTCAATGCACTAAATTTGCATTATGAACCCCAATATTAACTTATGATTGGAAGGATCCAAATACTTTTGAAGGTAGCGTTTTTATGCTACCTTTGGGCGTTAATTATGTGTTACATGGCACATGAGTTGCACCATCCTTAGGTTTTGGCAGTCCCTTCGAATGCCATATGTGGTAGCATAGTGACCAAGTTTGGGTACGGGAATAAAACAGTTCTAAAAATATTCAGAAAAAAGTGATGAATTTTGACAAACATGAACAAAAAAGGAAAATTTTGGAAAATTATGAAAAAAATAAAAATTGTATATCTATCATTTAACTATATATTTATCGTAGGTACCATTATTTAATATCCCATGAAATTGTGACCTCACCTCATCTCTTTCAGTCAGTATGCCTTGCTTGTTTTGAATTAGATGATCGGGGTCATTTTTTGTCCAAATCTCTGATAGGAATGATCTTGAGACCATGAGAGTACACCCACAATTAAGTTTTCATTCGCATGGTACACATATCAAAAAGTGATCGTAAAATCATGTGTGGTGCACATATCAAAAAGTGAACGTAAAATCACGTTTGAGCATAATGTGTCGAGAGTTTTAGTTTTTGGTTTGTGGCAGGTAGAAAAAAAAATTGATCGTATGATGAAACCATGATCTCAAGATCAATTGTGTGAAAATTTGTGCTAAAAAATAGTCTCAATCATCTAATTTAAATCAATCAATGCATGCCGGATGGGAAGATATGGGTTGAGGCCACAGTTTTACGTGTTACAAATAATGGTACCCTTTATTGTAGGCTTTAAATGGTTGGAGTTGCCACTGGAGTGCCTGGATGAGTACTTGGACATAGACGGTTGTGGCTTGCTACTAGGGAAAAACCGGGAAAAGATTTCGCGTATTTGCAAGCGAAATTTACCTTTCTTTAGTCCCACATTGACAAAATTAGAAATAACAGTGGGAGAAATGGTTATAAAAGGAGCGTAGTGTGACGATATCAATACTCCAGGCACTAGCAGGAAAGCAAGTGAGCCTTAGAGCTATGCGGGTTTGCTAACAAGAAAGCGTTAGCCTTGGAGCTAGGTGTATAACGCGGGAGTGTGGAGGTGTGTAGGCCTTACATTACGTTGTGTGCTCTCTTATGTGTGGTAAAGATGGCTAATCGATCTAGGTAGTGTGTTAGTTTGGCGACTAGACGTGTGTTAGCGTAGATAGTTGGCTTACATGTGGTAGTTACATGGTTCTTGTGCCATGGACAAGGTTCGTGTGTCATGGGCAATATGTCAAACTAATACGTTTGAGGTATTAGTTGCAGAGCTACTCCCATGTACATGGGGCCTTGTGACACTAAAAGGTGCATAGTAGTCTCCTAGGTCTATAAGAGTAGGCCTAGGATGTTGCTTCAGTAATGTCGTGTATCATCCAAGTGAGGTTACTAGGTCGCAAGCTATGCGTTGCGATAAACATAGGTTGGCTATGAGAGAGGCACTCATGGGTTACTTGGGACACTGTGGGGTACGTTGGCATGAGGGTTGAATGCTTAAGCTATGTGATGGTTGCGAGGGTCACACACGATAGTAAACTTGGTTCAGTATGACAGCAAAATATGTTGGAATAGGACGACATGACGAGCTACATGCTATTGTTGCATGAGAGGTACTAGTGCAGGCATAAGGTAAAGCTTGAGTAGGCCAAGTGAGTCACAGAGGTGCCGGCATGTATATCGCAAGGAACATGATGCGTTGGTATGGTAGACCTTAGTCAAGAAGGTAACCATATAGGGGAGTTCCAATCCTCTAGGCCGATGATATCAAAGTTGATAGACGGTTAGGCTTACCACATTGTAGTGGCATCGCGGTGTCGCACAGGCAAGACAGGCGTGTCGGGCTGTGCCCTTGTGATAATTGGTGTGAGAGTCAAATCGATCTGGAAGGGTAATGTTGAAGAGCTAGTGGGAAGGTGGAAAGACCTTAGTACTAGGGGGTCAGATTGATCCATCATGGGGTGATGCTAGATGAGCTAGCAGGAAGATGTGAGGACCTTTGAGCTAGGATGAGTTGAAGGAGAGCTTGACAAATAGAGGAGTGAAGGCATGGCCGAGGTACTGTGGTGTTGCAAAGGCAGAATTTTGTGGCGGACTCTTGGGTGAAGACACTTCGTATTGAGGTACTAGAGCGAGCAATGATCACAAATGCTTTGTGCATGACATGGTATGGATAGCGCTGGTATAAGATAGTGTGAAGAGTCAATGTGTTTCTTGTTCTTATGAGAAGCTGGTGTGACTTCATGCCGAGTGAAATGCGGATGGGGCTAAGTTTGAACTTGCGGTGAGGTGTCAGACCTCGGGGGTAGGCATTTGGGGAGACTTTGCATGGGATGACGACGAAATTCGAGGAACTGATGCATGATATTGGACATCAGTATAGGAGTTGACATTATCAGGATGGGAGGATGTAAGGAGGTCATTCCCTTGGGATTATGGCGTCAACGAGGACGTTGACATTATGGAGTGAGGGAAGATGTGACGGTGTCAATACTCTGGGTACTACTAGGAAGGAGTGTGTAACACATGTCCCTCGATTTTTGTGTTAGTCAAACTATTGACTAAGACCTAATGAACCCTGATTGTGCCAGGTGACTGCTTGAGGCCATGTCCATCAAAATTTGTGAGACACCCACCTTAGATTGGTGGAATAATGGCACCCATAGGGCACCCCATTTATTTGAATGGGTGTGTTAGAAATTTATTAAAACACATACCACATCTTATGCCTTGTAACAGGTCTGAATTGTTTCTTGATGTACCCTGATCCAAGGTTTGACCCGAATTGGGCCTGAGCCTTGGTGGTGATGAGGGGATCATCGCCAACGGATCAGATTTTGAAATTGATCATAGGATTACTTGATGTGTTGAGTCAAACTTTGACTCATAAAATAGAAGCATCTAGATGCTTTAATACATGAGACTATATATTTGTGTTTTGCATTGAATGATAGCATTTCTTGTAATTTTGACTAAAGCCCAAGAACAATTGTAATTAAAATTCCTAATTTTAGTAATTAGAAATTTGAATTTCTTAAATCTCTAGTAAATCCTAGCCCTTGGTTTATTTGACCAAGATTTGACGCATCTTAGACCATTTATTTTCCTTAGACAAATCTAGGGTGTAAGATGCACCCAATTTGCATGCACCACAAGATTTGTTAGACCTTTGAGATTCACAAGTTTTAAGGGTCTTGAAGACCACTAAAGATAAAATGAGGACTTGATGAGTGGTTGAGTGTGGAGCAAAGTGGCGATCACTTCAAATTGCGAATGGGAGAAAGGAGAGAGAGTGTCAGAGGAGAGAGAAGGTCATGAGAAGGAAGGGAAAGCCACTTGGCATATTTTTGCAGCCCTTATCTCCTCCCTCTCTTGCAAAAATTGAATTTGGTAGCGGGCTCCCTTGATTCTTCATTTGCATCTTCTTCTTCCTCTCTCAAACCTCCAGTAGAGACCTTGAATTTGCCCTCCCATCCTAGCCATCAAATCCCCTAATACACCACCACCAATCAACTCCACTCCTCTTCTAGTCTCACATATATTAAATTGAGTCCTATTCCAACTCTTTTTACTGCTCAACTATGAGCAAACCAGCAAGCTAAGAACTAGCTAAGGTAAAGTCTTGGTTACTTGTTTGAAATTTTTAGTTTTGTAGTCTAGGATTTTATCCATAGAATCCTCTAGTTTTCTTGTGTTTTTGAAGTTTGAATTTTGGAATGACTATATACATTATAGGATCAGAATATTGGAGGCCATGCATGTGATCTACATGATCATATAAGACCATCCAATGGTCTACATTGGTCATTTAAATTAAGGCCAATATAGCTTAGTGATCTCTTGGATCTTGCTTGAATTTTTGTAGTATAGAAATGATTTTTGTTTAAACTTTTATTTAAAATTCTAGAACACTATGTGACCAGTTATATTGGAGGCCATGATTTGGATCTACATGATCATGTAAGGTCATCCAATGGTCTAGATTGGTCCACAAGGTCACACAAATCAAAATTTTGAATTTTTCTTGGATTTTCATGAGTTTTTGTAAAACAAAGTGAGATTTTAATTTAAATCTTTTAAATATTCTAGAATATATGTTAGACCAGTGATATTGGAGGTCATCCATATGATCTACAAGATCATGCAAGGCCATCCAATGGTCTAGATTGGTCTATAATGTCAAGACTAATAGGATTTTGAGATTTTTCTTCAGATTTTCTTAGATTTTCGCAAATAGACTTGGATTTTTTATTTGAAAATTTTTATAAGTTCTGGAATATGTCTAAACCAGTGATATTGAATTCAATGCATGTGATCTAAATGATCATGAAATATCATCCAATGTCTAGATTAGTCAAATAGGTCAAAACCTAGAAAATTCGAATTTCCTTGGACTTTCCTTGGGATTTTTGTGAAATAAAAGGGATTTGTTATGAAAACTTTGGAGTTTCTGGAATATATGTTTGACCAATAACTTTTGATGTCATGCATGTGATCTATATGATCGTGCAAGACCATCCTTTGGTCTATATTGGTCAAAGATGCCAAGACTAACACCTAGTTGTAAATTCTTGAATTTTCTTGTATTTTAGTAGATTAAAATGTGATTTTAATTAAATATTGTAAATACTCTGGAAATATAATATGTTTATGACCCTTGGATGTCAGGCATGTGATCCATATGAACATGTAAGGCCATCCAATGGTCAAGATTTGGTCAAAATGACCTCTACGCATTAATGTGTAGAAATCTTGAGTTATTTACTTTGTATGACCATGATATATAAAATAGATTAAATAAAATTATGGCTGAAAAATATATGTTCTGTAGATGATAAACTTTGATTTTTAATCTCTGGAAACTACAATACTGATCACGGATTTCTAGGTCAAATAGTAGTTATAGATGTATTTTGATTCTATATATAGTATAGTGTTGAATAATTTTATTTCCTTGCATAGAAATTTATAGGATTTATGACCTGATATTTGATGCATGCTTTGATGAGTTATTTATGTGAAATCTCATAATTTCATTTCATCATATACTAATTTAATCATGATCAAAATGTGTGGTTCAAGATTGCTAGAATTCTAAATAGTTTACATGTGATGAGTTTTATATGAATTCATCTCAAACAATTTTGGTTAAAATTCTGGTCTTAAAGGTAGTCTAATCAGATGATCACGATTGGTTATCTTAATAGTTTGCTTGATTTGCTTGAACTTTTATGGTCTAAGATGTTTGATTTTCTTGTGAAATTTCGATCTTAGAAATCAATTTCTTGATGAGTTTAGATAAATTAGTCAACTCTTGAATGATATGTTAGACTTCCGAAATTTGATCACAAAATTTTAATGGTGATAGCTGCATGGATAGGAATAATTTCGATACATAGATTATATGTCGTTTAATGTAAATCGGAACCATTAGAAGGTCTTTTAACCAAAGTTTGGCCATTTAGATAGACTAAAGGTCCAATGAGATTCCTAATTTTGGAAACTCGTGACCTATGTCGATCTCGAATGATCAACGATTATTGATCATTATCAATGAAATCCCGAATTTTGATTAATTTAGACTATAACGTATCGGTTAAGTTTTAAAAGTTTAATCAAAAATCTATTTAAAAAACCTGGTTTTAATGGAAACTAACCTTTGAAAATGATTTGAAAAATGTAATCGTACCCAGAAATTTAGGCTAGATCGGATAGCTCTCCAAGCCAATCTGAAATTTCTGGATAGATTGATATCCGACGAATAGGGTAGTGTCGGTAGGCGACTCTTGTCAATTAAAACAAACAGAACAGGCCCGAAACAAGACCCCGATAAATCTGGGACTAACTTAGGAACATCCCGGACTGAGACCCGAAAATTGTGGCATGAGATGAACCACTAGATGAACCTCATCGAAGACCCAAGTCTGTAGGCTTTACAACGCACAGTAGTTTATTCCCAAAACAGAAACCAAACTAAATAGAAAACAATTCTGAAAATTTCTCGAAAAATTAAATTAAATAATTCAACGGGGGACTTTTGATACCCAGTTAAAATTTTAGGCCCATACTCCATACGGTTTAAAAGTTACGGCACCTGGAGCACAAGGCAACAAAACTATTGCACCTGTAATCAGAACCCTTGAAACACTGTAATTTTCGTGCCCAAAAATTTTTCGAAAAAATTTGCAATAAATCAAGAATGGACCCTGACCTGTCCTTAGGGCTTGGGAAAATTTTCACGTGATGATTTTATCAGAATTGTTGGCGAGAAAATCGACAAAATTGTAATGCATAACTGCAGAACATGGCATCCAGCCAGCAATCAGACTTGACCCCTGATCGAATGAGCTGGATTACTGTATGATCCATTGACCTTTGACCCCCGAAATGAAAATAGAAAATTCAGGTAACTCTCTAAGATTTCTAAAAAGACGTCGAGTGTCTGATTTCGACATCGGCACTATAAGTTACAGACCCGACATTTAGGCCCAATAAATTTGGCCCAAAAACTTGATAAAGGATAGACCTCAGTGATCTGTTGACTATGATCAAACCTGATCATATTTTTGAGTGCCACCACTCGGGAAAGATGTGATTATCGGCGCTCTTTCACTTAGTTATCGTAGGATTCGAAAATTCTATCGGAGTTGAAAATAGCGAGTGGTTTATCGCAAGGTGTCTACCACACTTGTTGGAAAATCTGCAATTTGAAAGAATGAAACGTAGAACTTGGACCTTGACCCGAGACCCGTGACTACCTGAGAAATACTCGATCACATGGTCACTATGAAGCTAACCTTTGATAAGACTTATGTGAATTTGGTTAACCAAATCAAAAGATTCAGTCTAATCTTTTGATGACTCAATAAGGCCCAAAATACTAATTTCTTATTAAATACGATTGGTAAAATAAATAAGAATTTTTTTAAAGACCCGACCCGTGGTTCTGTAAATCTTAAATGGTGTTCTAAGATATGAGTCCAGCTCAAAACATTCCATAATAGATGAATACAAATGGCCCATACCTTGAAAAGGCTCGTATACCTAGATTTGGATCTAGTAAAGGCCCAAACCACATAGGAAGATAACCCATGACCCATTGGATCCCTGACCCATTGGACCCATGACGCATTGGATCTCTGACTTATTGAAACCAAGACCCGAATAAATCTCTATTGAGAATGGAATGAACCCAAGGCCCTTACCCGACAATCATAGGAGTAAGAAAATTTACCCATTAATGAACGATCAATTAGTTGAATAAATTTATAGGTTGCTTAAAAATAGACACCTTGATGCCTCAAACATCATTAGAGACGACTGAGTTTTTCTTTCATCGACGACGATAAACATAAGTCCTTATTGGACTTTAAATTGAGATAACACTTGATATAAGTGTAAACCGACGAGAACCTCTCTTAGGAACAACTCATAGAATTTGGAAATTCGGACCTGACTTCTATTTGAACTTGATTCTAATATTTGAATTTAGGCTCGAATTTGTATTTGAAATGGTACTTGAATTTGTATTTGAATTAGTATTTGAATTTATATTTGAATTTGGACTTGAACTTGTGTTTGAACTAGAATTGGATCTTAAACTTGAACATGATCTTGAACATGTATTAGAACCTGAAATTTGCACTTGTACTTGAAATTAGTACTTGAGTTCGTACTTGAGGCCTAAACTTGGAACTTGAACTTGAAACTGAATTTGAACTTGAATTTGAATATTGGAAATTTGAACTCAAAATGAGTATTTGAATATTTGAACTTTGAACTCGAAATGAGTATTTGAATATATGAAATTCTGAACTCGAACTGAGTGTTTGAATATTTGAACTTTGAACTCAAAATGAGTATTTGAATAAATGAAATTCTGAACTCGACATGAATATTTGAATATTTGAAATTTTAACTCCAAATGAGTATCTAAATATTTGAAATTTGAACTCGAAATGAGTATCTGAATATTTGAAATTCTGAACTCATATGAGTATTTGAATATGTGAAATTTGAACTCGAAATGAATATTTGAACATATGAAATTTTGAACTCGAAATGAGTATTGGAATATTTGAACTTTGAACTCGAATTGAATAATTGAATATTTGAATTCTAAACCCGAAATGGGAATTTTTAATACTTGAATCTTGAAGTTGAAAATGGAAATCTTGAAAATATTGAAGCTTGCATATTAATTATTTGATAACGAATCTGGAAAGCTTGAAAGTGAAAAGAGATACTATTTTGAACTCTGAAAGCCTCACATAACTGGTCGATATTCTTAAGAACTGGTTCGCATGAGCACCTGGTATTTGAAAGAGTTTTTGAAATGTCAGTTGAGGATCAGGTTTAGTTAGGCCAACAGGATCATTGATCCTTGTCTTGATTGACTAACAGCGGAGAGTATCGGCCTTTGTTCGCGTAAACAGCGGCATTTTGAATTTGAATTTGAATTTGGACCATGGTTGGTGTTCTAGTATCAACACCAAATAAACTAAAAGATACTAATAACCAACTCATATATTATAATAATAAGTAAATAACATCCAAATAACTAAAATTACACTTAATCATTTCAGAAAATCTTAATGTAACTTGTAAATTTGTGTTTGCTAATGTTATATTTGTAAGTTGTTTTCCAAATAAGGTTGTGGCAGTAACTTGTAGAATAATATTTCATGTTTTAACTGTAAATCTCATTATTTCCTTCTTTAGTTATAAATTGCACATCTCGAACTGCTATTCATATTGTGGATGCTTACCTTCATGTTAGATAAAATTGCTTATATTATCTATACTTAGAATTCCTACATAATGATAGTCGAATCTTGCTTAGTTATGCTATCACAACTGCTGGAAAGCCCACTTGCACTTGCACCAATGAAATTCTCCTATACTATTTGTACTGAAAACCCATAAAAAATTAACTAAGACTTTATTAAGCTTCATTGCTTATGGTCATTTCATAACCCAAAAATTTCGGAGGCCAGTCAGCAGCCACCCAGCCAAAGTTAGAGGAGCTCGATAAGGAAGGATTCAGGAGCGACCATCAAGCTAACAGTTTAAACTCATTTTGCCTATAGAGCTACCAGCACCTGCACTCTCGTTTTTAAAAGGATCTTTTCCTTCTAGCTTTTGTTTTAAGCTCATTACTTTTGAAAACAATTGTTGTATTTTTGTAAATGAGCTTTTATGGACATTAACTTTTAAGGTTTTACTTTTGAAAAAAGTCTCTTGATTTATCTTATTTATAGTTCCACACTTGATAGAATTTGTTACGATAAAATCGTAAAACTCGAATTTGCTCAATCAGGTTAACGAAAAATGAGAATTTAAATCGATAGTATTTAAATAATGTTTCCGCAACTACGTTGATAAATTAAATTAATCGTTTCCTCAATTTAAACATTTCCCGCGATGGTTTGAAAAAAAAATATTTGAAAATTTACATGAAAAGGGAAATGACTTAAGAATTTGAAATGTCCGAATATGTATGTTATAAGCCTCGGTATCCGTCCCCCCCCCCTCCTCCTCGGCGCCGCCTTCACGGATTATGCGAGGCCAAGGGGGAGGCGCGTGGCACATCGGAGTTGTTATCAAAGCTGAAAGTTTATAAAATTTCTTATTTTCGTATTTATTTTCCAAAATAGTTTTTCAACAACATGAATTCATGAAACTTTTTCTGTTTTACTTGGATTTGAATAGTGTCCAAAGAATCTTGCAAATTGCACATGACACAGTAAGGACATCTTATTTGATCTTAGAAATTCTTGACGCTAGTCTGATCGCAACTTGGCTGGTGAATCTCTCTCTGGAAGACTAGAAGGCTTTGTGAAGCATTACAACTTGAACAAAATCCAAGACATGTAATAGCTTATATGACCGATTGTGATGTGTATAACTTAAATAAGAAGAAAATTAAGACACCTCTCGTAGATAATATTCTTTCTTTTAAGACTTGTTTGGAAAAAAACATAAAAAATATAGGAAAGTAAAATAATAATCCTATATTTTCCCATGGATACCTAAGTTATAGGAAACCAAGAGATTCCTTTGTTTCCCTTTGTTTTTCGTTGTTTGGATAGCCACATTGCTAGTAGGGAAAACGCAGGATTAACCAAATCCCATGTTTGGATACATATGTTGAAAATTGTACGAAAATAACATATCCTAACAAAAAAATAACCAAATCCTGTGTTTGGATACAAACTAAAAAAGAGCTGCAATATAATAAAAAAATGATTCACAAAAATGATCAAAAAATTATATATCAATTAAATTTTTTTTGCTCTTTACTTATCCTAGTGAATTGCTCTAGTGGTCGACCTGGTGCTTTGGGAAAGTTAGGTTTTAGGTTCAAACCTTGTTATGTGCAATAAATTACTTATTTTTTTTAATTAATTATACTAGAGTATATACCCCATATATTTAAGTATGTAGCTCTACAACATAGTGGAGCCCCTTGTGAGAGAAATATCTCCCAAAATAAGTTTGTCCATCACCTAAATAGATGGAGGGGAGCCAAAAAATAGATCAATATTGTGGGATTTAGTAAAAAAAAATTTAAAAGAAATATTTGTTATGAAAACAAATACCATAAAAAAGATTGTTTGAAGATTTTTGATAATTTTGGGTGATCAATATAATTTTGGATGGATGAGAATCCACTGATATAAATTAGGATCCACCCCTAAAGCTTAGTAACAAATTTTTAGAAAGTATAGTTGGTCAATTGACCACCCAAGTCATAACATGGCTCCGCCTTTAATTTTTGGGGATGTGTGCCATATAGAATCAACATCTGACCGTCTGATAGGGGTGCCATGATCTTAGGATCTATCGTGAGGAAGATTCAAAAAAATAAATAATCTCCATCGTCTGATTCAAATCAATCAATCATTTTCGCCCGTGAAAAAATTGTGTGGTATTACTAATAAACGGGTGAGAAGAGTCGTACCCTTATCTTTTTCTTCTCCACTCCTCTTATCTTTCTGAGGTCTCAATAAATTGAATGCCGAGGGGTACCCTCGAACTTTTAAATCGGAAGTGAGCATAAAAATTGTATTTTGTATTCTGACCCTTAAGTTGCTTCCAAACATAGGAAAACTACGAAAAATATAAGCTAAATCTAAGTATTCCTCTCTTTTCCCCATATCCAAACAGGCCCTTAGAAGAGACATTTATGTGTTCTACTTATCCCTTAGGATGGTGAACACTAGGAGAATTCGACAACCACCTTCTGCTGAATCATCAACTCATGAGAGTAATCGCGAAGAGGATGCTCCTGAGCCTTAGGCCGATTTGTATCGGCATATGGAGCGGATAACGACTACGATGGCCACAAACCAAGATCGAGGACGCTCAATGGTGGAACGATTTTAGCAAATGAAGCCACCAGCATTCATTGGGACTTATGAACTGATGGCAACCGACAGTTGGCTGAAGAGAGTTGAAAGATTGCTAACGGTCCTTCGATGTCCTAAATCGGAATGGGTTAAACTAGCGACCTTTCTTTTCAAAGGAGAAGCTAGGAATTGGTGGGCGACGATTGTAGAAGGAATCCCAGCAGACAAATTCCCTATACTGAGGCCATGATTCGTAAACTTGTTCCATCGAGCTTATTTCACCAAGGCGCAGCGACAAAAGAGGAAATTGAATTCCTCGAACTAGAGCAAGGTGCTTTGGACGTCAGGCAGTACAGTGTCTACTTTAATTCACTCACTCGTTACGTGACCTAACTGGTCCAAGACAAGGAATGGAAGGCAAGGAGGTTTGAAAGAGAATTGAAACCTAGTATTTGCCGCTTTGTGTCTCCATACCAGTTGGAAACCTATGCGACAGTGGTTGAGAAGGCCCTTTTGATTGAGGCCGAGAATGTTGAATTCCTCGCACGCTGTGAGATGAGGAATCAGAACAACTGGAAGATTCAAACCAGAAAACCCCGACGTAACTCTTAGGCTAGGAAGGAAGAGAAACCCAAGGATAAGAGACAGAAAGTGGAGGTAGTAGCCCCTATAGAGAAACCAAAACCCGCGGCAGGACCCTGCCAGCATTGTGGGAAAGTCGGCCATACTGTGGCAACTTGTTATAAAGCTCTAGGCACATGCTTAAGATGTGGGCAGAGAGGACATATGATGAGAGACTATCCGACTCACCAAGTGAAATAGGAGATAGCTGAAGGAAAGAAACCAGTGACTCAAGGACGAGTCTATGCTTTGAATAAAGGAGAGTCGAAAGCATCCCATGTCGTTATCACAGGTACGATGTTTGTTTCCCAACAATTAGCTTAAGTTTTGATAGACCTTGGATCATCTCATTCATTTATATTACCATCTTTTGCTAGTAAAATAATGATAGAACCTGTTAAACTTGCTGAAAAATTATATGTGATTACTCCTACCAGTAAACAAGTTAATATTCGAACTGTATACCCTAGTTATTAAAGATAACCCCCTTGAAGTCGATCTCTTTTTGTTGAACATGAGAGACTTTGACGTCATCCTTGGAATGGATTAGCTTTCATTTCATCATGTTAGTCTGAATTGTCATGATAAGACTTTAACCTTGAGAATCTCTGGTCGACCTGAGAAATTTCTATCATTGATTCAAGAACCCTTGTTGTTGCAACATGTCTTCGTTTTTTCCTCTAACCTTGTATAAAAGGAATCCAAAATCACCCTCGAAAGAGTCCCTGTAATTAGAGAGTTTCCGGACGTATTTCCTGAAGAATTGTGTGACTTACCGCTGTCCCGAGAGATCGAGTTCCGAATTGACTAGATACCTGGAACGAATCCCGTTTCCAACCACCTTATCGAATGGCACCGAAGGAGATGGATGAGTTGAAAAAGTAGCTGCAAGAGCTTGAAGATAAAGGATATATTAGACAGCGTTCCTCGCCTTGGGGAGCTCCAGTCTTGTTCGTCAAGAAGAAAGAGGGTACCCGATGACTGTGCATAGATTATCATAAACTAAACCAAGTGACGACAAAGAACAAGTACCCTTTGCCTAGGACTGATGACTTATTCAACCAACTACAAGCCACTTGAATCTTTTCAAAGATTGACTTGCGTACCGGCTATCATTAGTTACGAGTTCATGATGATGATATTTCGAAGACTGCTTTCAGAGCTCAATACGGTCACTACGAGTTTACCGTTATGCCTTTTGGTCTGACGAATGCCCCCACAACATTTTTGGACCTCATGAACCGAATTTTCAAGCCTTACCTTGATAAATTCATCGTGGTCTTCATTGACGATATCCTGATATACTCGCCAAATTCGGAAGAACACAAGAGATACTTGAGGATTACCCTTACGACCCTTCGAGAGCAGCAATTATATGCAAAGTTCTCGAAATGTGAGTTCCGATTGACGAAAGTTGTCTTCTTAGGACATGTAGTGTCCGGAGATGGAGTTTCTAATTTTCCTGCTAAGATTGAAGTAATGATGAGTTGCAAGAGATCGACCAGTGTGATAGAGATATGTAGTTTCCTCGAACTGACAGGATATTATTGTCAGTTCGTGGAAGGATTCTCTTAGTGGGCTAAACCACTCACTGAACTGATTAAGAAGAAAACCAAGTTTTAATGGACCCCTGCTCGTGAACATAGTTTTCAAGAGCTGAAGAGCGGTTGACTACTGCACCAATCCTGACTCTTCCCTTGGGAAGAGATGGTTATAAAGTCTAGTGCGATGCATCCCATCTAGGATTGGGCTGTGTATTAATGCAGAAGGGTAGAGTGATTGTTTATGCATCATGACAATTGAAGGATCATAAGAGAAACTATCTAATGCATGATTTAGAATTGGTTGCAGTCGTGTTTGCTTTGAAGATATGGCGACACTACCTGTATGGTAAAAAATTGGTCATCTTTACCGACCATAAGAGTTTGAAATACCTTTTCACTCATAGGGAGTTGAATTTGCAGCAGAGACATTGGATGGAAACCCTTACGGATTTTGATTGTGTGATCTGGTATCATGAGGGAAAAGCGAATTTGGTTGTCGATGCCTTGAGCAGGAAAGTTGAGCAAGTTTCCACACTTGCTCATCTATCTTGTATTCGAAACCCCTGAATGGTACTGTTCTAGAGCTTGTAGTAGCTAGTTTGGAGTTGAAGCCTCTGATCATGAATAAGGAGATCGAAGTGCAACACTTAGATCCTCAGTTAGAGAGCTACCAACAGAAGGTGAATGATGGCACATTTCCTGAGTTTTCTATTTCTTCTGACGGAGGCCTATGTTTCCCAAGGAGATTGTGTGTTCTGAATGATGTTGAGTTGAAGGAGATCTTGACAGAAGCACATCATTCGAAGTATGCCATTCACGCAGGAGGTACGAAGATGTATCATGACCTGAGACGAAATTATTTATGGTCTAGAATGAAGGACGTTGTTGAATTCATTCGTCGATGCTTGGTGTGTCAGTAAGTGAAGGCAGAACATCAAAGACCTATAAGACCTTTATAGCCATTAGATATTCCCCAGTGGAAATGGGAACACATCACTATGGGCTTTATGTCAGGACTCCCTACGACCAGTAAAGGTTACGATAAGATTTGGGTAATCATGGATCACCTGACGAAATCAACACATTTCTTAGCTACTAAGCAGACTACTCTGCTTGAGCAATTAGCCAGTTTGTACGTCTTTGAAATCGTATGACTCCATGGAATTCTTTTGTCCATTGTATCAAACCGAGATTCTCATTTTACCTCAGAATTTTGGCAATCACTTCAGAAAGCCCTGGGAACCAAGATTAAGATGAGTAGAGCTTACCATGCCCAGACCAATGGACAGTCCGAACGAACAATCCAAATACTAGAAGATATGTTGAGAGTCTGTGTTATTGACTTTCAAGGAAGTTGGGACCAATACTTGCCTTTGTGCGAGTTTGCCTACAACAACAGCTATCAGAGCAACATTAAATTGGCACCGTACGAAGCCCTGTATGGGAGACCTTATCGATATCCACTTCGCTGGAGTGAAGTTGGTGAGAGACATATACTTGGCCCCGAATTGGTCCAGGTTAATGTCGAGAAAATTAAATTGATTTGTTCCCGATTGATAGACGCACATGATCGACAGAAGAGTTTTGCCAATAAGAAGAGGCGAATCATAGAATTTGAAGTTGGAGAGAAAGCTTTCATTAAAGTGTCCCCGACGAAAGGCATGATTCAGTTTGGTAAACAAGGCAAGTTGGAGCCCCGTTATATCACACCTTACCCGATAATAGAAAGGATCGAAACTGTAGTGTACCGGCTGTAGCTGTGACAGCCCAAATTTTCCCAACACTATTTTTTTTTCATCTTTAAACCAATTGGGAGAAAACTCGGACCGTCGCGTCGCAAAACACTATCCGCATACAGATTACTTTACTTGGTACATCCACACAATGCAGAAATCAAAGCAGTTAATATTTAGCAAAACAAAAAATTTCTAATTCTACACATAACGTGTAACTAAAAGCTAAAACTGAACCACCGGTGATTGCTGACCATCACCTAAACAGTGGTATACAAAAGAATGTACATAAAAATCTAACTTTACCATTCTATAAAATGATTGGACGTAACAAGCCCAAACCTCAAATCCAAATCTATGTCAAGTCTAAATCCACTCGTCTATGGTAGAAGATGCGCCTCAAGCTCCAGATCCAAATCAAGACCTGCACCTGTGACGTATAGTCAAGGGGTGAGCTAACAGTCTAAGCTCAGTAAGAAGAAATTCAATACAATTTCACATTTTATCATAACGAAGCATGGATTTAATGACAATATTCGAGAGCATTAAAAACTTAATTTCAAAGCAAAAATCAGGGTCATAATAAAACGGAAAACATTTTCATACCGAAACGGAAGCATTTTTTTGTACCAAATAGTATCCAAAACCTTATCAAGTAGAAACATGTTTGAAAGATCATTTTCATGTCAAACAGAAAACAGATTGCAGATGTCATTACTTTCTTTTTCATATTCGGGGTTCACAGTTCAGATGTCAGAGTTTCAATGTTCATATACAGTTGCAGTCCAAAGTGTCAGAGTTCACGATTTTAAAGTTCACAAGTTCGGAATCTAAATCATCAGAGTTTTAAGAGTTCCAGGTGCAAATTTCAAATATCGCAGTTCCGAATTTAAGGATGTCAGAGTTCGCGTTTTTGGAGTTCAAGCTTTAGGGTTTTAGAGTTCAGAGGTTTCAGAGTTCAGAGTTTTCAAAGTTCAGAAGTTCAGAATTCAGAGGTTTCAGAGTTTGGAAGTTTCAGAGTTCAGACGTTTCAGAGTTCAAAATTTTTAGAATCAGAGGGTTCAAAGTTCAGGGGTTTCAGAGTTCAAAGATTTCAGAGTTCAGAGGTTTTAGAGTTCAAAATTTTTAGAGTTCAGAACGTAAATTTAGAATACAAATACACTGCCATGCCGGTTCGATTCACAGATATACTGTCGTACCTGTTGGTGTGCGCTTTTTCTAGGTTCCTCTCGGTCCCCGAAAAGAGTAGCCCAATTCGGTCTATGTGGACTCTGGCGGAAAGTGATAGAATAATAAAACGATAAAATAATAATAGGAAAATATTTATGTGCGCCTGCAGTGATATATTAGAATAATAAAAGGATAATATTTAAATAAAGATAAATAAAGGAAGGCGAATTCTAAATGGAGAATACATGTGTAGATGAGATCGCCAGCTACAGATGTTTATCGACGCTGCAATACATCATTGATCACGCGAGGAGATGTGGGTTGGCCTCTTTACTAAATCGTCGGCCTGCCAACGTCAGCAGTTGTGGGTTGCCTATAGTTTAACTAGTTTATTTGGTTTTCCTAATCTTGCTAGAAGTGTAATTAACCTAGTCTCCTGATCCTACTGGGAGTCTAATTAACCTAGTCTCCTAATCCTACTAGGAGTCTAATTGATCTAGTCTCCTAATCCTACTAGGAGTCATAATTAAAAAAGGGGTTGTGGCCCATTATGCTAAGGAGGATCGGCCCCGTTCCCGGGTACCCTCCGTAAGCTCCCTTGGGCAAATCGGGTGGCTAAGGATTATTTTATAAATATTGAAGATTAAAAACTGAATTTGAACTTAGAATTGAGAATTAGAATCAAAAAACGAGATTAAGAATTAAGAATTTAGAACTATAAAGAAGAATTCGAGCTAGCATTAAAAACTAGAAAGAAATTAAGAATTAGAAAGAAAGTTAGGAACTAAAAAGAAAATTAAGAACTATAATTAGAACCTAGGAATTAAGAGCTAGGAACTAGAAATTAAGAACTAGAACTAGGACTAGAACCTAAGAATTAAAAACTAAAACTAAAAAGAGAACTAAAGTTTAGAACTAGAACTAAAATTAATAACTAGAATTTAGAGTTAGAACTAAGAATTAGAAACTAGAATTTTCTAAAAGGAAGAAGCTCAAAAGAGAGAATTCTGTAGAAGAGAATTGTGTAAAAGAGAATTGTATAGAAGAGAATTGTGTAGAGTGGCTAGGGGGTAGGGATCTATATATAGACTTTTACTAGAAATCCTAGTGTAACTCTAATTCCTAATTAAAATAAAAGAAATATCCCAATTCTTAATCCTGGTGTAACTCTAATTCGTAAATCTTCTAAAATAATAAAGTAAAGCTCTAGAACGATAGGGAAACTGATCCTATTTCTAATAAAAGAAACAAATCTTATAAAATAATAAAGAGATTAATCCTAATTCTATTAGGAGTTTTGCAATTCGTCACTTTTTGTGCAGCTTTCAAAATTTGATCATAACTTCTTCAATACTTGTCGGAATTGTGCATTTTTTAGCTCGTTGGAAAGCTACTTCGATAAGCTTTCAAACGTAAACAATTTTGCATCAAACCGACTTTGTTTGATACTTTAAAATAGGCCAAATATAAAAGTAATAGGATTGACAATTGAGAAAGGTTGGGGAGACCTAATTGGCTCTAGACGGGGCACTTCCTCCTTTAATATTACTTCGAGAATCATGACTAGCGGGTCGGTGTCGCTAGCTTGACTACCTGGGGCTCCCAGGGAAGGGTCTGCAATTCTAGAAATCTAGAAGGTAGCCTAACCCCTTTTGGAAGCCCCAGAGAGAACCTCGAATTTTCTCAAAGGGAGAAGTCTCGGAGAGAGAAAAATAGTAAATTGATTTTTTATGACTAAAAGTAATTTTAAAAAGATTGAGTTTGAATTGATCATTAAAAGCTTAGAAAATTGAGGATTTAAAATTTTAGAGATTAGAGATTAGGAACGAAGGACTGAAATCATGAACTTAAAAATTAAGAACTAGAATTAGAAACTAGAATTATAAGTAAGAACTATAATAAAAATTAGGGAGTAGAATGGAAATTAAGAACCAGAATTAGAATAAAGAATTAGAACCTAGAAGCTAAGAACTAGAACCTAAAAATTAAGAACTAGAAACTAGAAATTAGTAATTAAAAGCTAGAGCCTAAAACCTAAAAGATTACCTAAAGCCGGGCGCTTCTTCCTCACTGTTGCAGAGAGAACTTCGAAACTCCTAGGAAGGCCTAAACTCAAAAGTACAGAGATTGCTATCAAAATTTGTGTGTCTTGGATGAGGTAGAGGGGTCTATTTATAGGTATACGGGTAATTATGCGCCATGTGGGAAGTGCGTAATTAGTCGGTCAAATCCAATTATGCGCCCTGTCTGATGCGCTTAATTGGATTACGCGCCCTATCCCAGGTATTTAATCACTCTGAGTCGGCGAACGACTCAGAGAGTGGCCGGTTGACTGGCTCAGCTCGGTGTCCAAGTTCTAATCTAATTAGAACTAATTACGCACCCTGTTTGGAGTGTACAATTCGATTAAGCGCCAAATCAGGTGCGCTTAATGGAAGAATTTCAGCGGTCTAGGGAACTAGAGGCCAGGCTCACTTGGGAACCAATTGCGCGTCGGTGATGGGATGCACAATCGGGTCTCAAGGCAGTTTCTAGAAGGTTAAGGATCGATCTAAGTGGGACCAATTGCGCGCCGGTGATGGACAGGGCGCCGAATCAGCTCCTAAGCAAGCCCGCTGAGAGAAATGGCCTGGTCCAAGTGGGATCAATTGTGCCCCAGCTATGGGGCATACAATTGAATTGTGCGCACTTGAGTGGGCGTGTAATTTGGGGCTTTCCTTGGGCTAAGTCGGGTTTGAATCACAAGGCTATTATTTCAGTTTGTGCTTCGACTATATACTATTGTTTCAGTATATAGTCCCCGTATTAGGGTTGTGGGGTCTAAGCCACAGAACTATTATTTCAGCTTGTGTTCAGCCATATACTATTGTTTCAATATATGGTCCCCATATTAGGGTTTTAAAGCTTTCAGAGAAGGTAAGTCCCTTCAAAAAGTCATGGGAAAGGTCAAAGGTTGATCAAACAGGTTTGTATATTCTAAGAGGGCGAAATTGAAGTGTCTATAGATGCCCCTCTTCGAGGCGTTCTTGTAAACTAAGAATGCATCGAAGAAGTAGACACCCCTCTTCGAGGTGCCTTTTCGTTTCTCTCGAGAAATTACAAATGTGGGTCGGGGTGCTGACATAAAATGTTTGGCTTTCTTATCTATTAGAACAAGCTAAAATAGAGCATTCGAGGGCCCAGGGGTAGCTGTTGAAGGGCATATCCACTACCGTAGATGCTAGGGGCATCCCGCCATATATCGCGACCTACTGCGAGTGACAGTCAGACGGGGGGAAATTGGCATATCCTGATCCATGGGTGCAAGGGGCATCCCGCTATATAGCGACCTGCTACAAGGGGCAGTCAAATGGGAGAAAAGTCGGCATATCCTAGTCTATAGGTGCAAGGGGCAATCAAACAGAGGGATATTCAACACAATTGAGGTACCAGGGGGCGTCATAGGAATGTCAAGAGATAAGGTCAAGTGACCTGATAAGATGTAATATTATATAATGGTAAAGGCTTTCACAGATCATATCAGACCAGGCGCATCATTGCTCACACCAATGGCTCATTAGGTGTCCTTTTCCAGTAGACATTTGTGATTTTTTAAAGTTGAGTATACTCAGTGTTCGATTTCCCAGGGGATAGAATGGATTGGAGTGATGAGAGAGAATTTTGATAGATAGGAGGTTTATTTACTTATTATTTATTTTATTTTATTTTATTTTTAAAATTTGAGGGTTTTAACTTAAGATCAATTCGATGGCAAAACGGCAGAAAACGTGGCTTCCGAGACGTCGCTGAGCAGATCCACCGGTGCGGGATTTGTAGACTCAACCGTTTGCGTGGTTATTAAGACGACACATGGTATCCATCTGACCTTCTCGACGAATACTGATGATTGTCTTTTATGGGAGGACTACAGTGATTCACGAGTCGAGAGAGACGGGTTTTGAAAATATTTGACTTAATATTATTTAACTATATTTTAAAAGAATATCAAATAGAAGAAAGGGTGTTTTACTTACCTGATTTATCGTCGGCGGGAGGCTTTTGCTTGCGATGGGACTGGCTAGCTGCTGCTCCCGTGGTTGTGTCGCAATGGGACTACAGGCGGCTCCTCGCTCTGGTTTGAATCACCTTTACCTGGCATGTAAGGTTACGCAATGGGACAAAAGTAGCGGTGAAGCCATTGAGGGGACTTGCGCTCTTTGTGGAAGCATAAAAAATCATACAACCACATGGATCGTTCATGTCAATGGGCGTTGTTCACTTCAGGCTGCTGAGTTTTCGTGTGAACTTTTCCACATTAACTCAAAGTCTTCTTGTTGGTGTTTATGCATTGTCAAGGTGACTTCCTGTGCTACTTCATCTTCCAGTGGGAGTTTGTGATGGGACACATTTTTTGAAAGGGTGTGGTTTGCGATGGGACATTGGTTGCCCCCTTTCATAGTGTCTATTGTGCAGGGTCACGCGATGGGACATCAAAGGGTTTGTTCTTCCCCCTCCACTGATTGTTGTAGCAAGGCCTGATGGTTGCCAATGTGACAGGACGTCCGGATCATCTGATGAGATGTTCGCGACTGGACTTGGTAGTTGATGGGTACGATGGACGTTGGAGAAGTTCTTCTCTCGATGAGTGTATATTTCTGTGATGGAGGAGTCTGGTGACTGCTGCGTGATGGAGCATTCGGGAGTTGTCGCGATGGGATGTGATGATTGTTGTGGTAAGGCGTTTGGAGGGGGGTTCGACTCTTTACTTTTTACGATAGGATATTGGATGAGCCTTCCCTTCTGGTCGTGTGCCGTAGTGGGTTGCGATGGAATTTCGGGGAAGTGTAATTGGTGATGGGACATTGGTGGTTATGCGATGGGAAAAGCTATGTTTATTTCTTTATTCAGCAAATCTTGGGTTATGTGGCGAGATCAAATTGAAGTTGTATCATGAAAGGACGTGTTTATGAGTATGTGATGGGGTGTTGGTCTGATGACTCTTTAGCTATTTTGACGTTTTGATGGGATAATGATGGGGTCTTGAGGTTGCGACGGGACTTGCCTTTTGGCCTTTGTGATGTGGTGAGGTTTTAGTGTCATGATGGGACATCGAGGCGTGTGAGGTTACGCAATGGGACAAGGGAGCGTGATTCGGATCATGACAGGACGAGTAGTATGATTGGCCACTTCGTCGTCATTAATCTTCGCTTTGTGTCGCGTGGGAGCTTTGTATTTAGCGATGGGGCAATGAGTGATGATTTTATTTTGTTTTATTTCATCAGCTTATTTTGTGCAGCAGATGTTGGGGAGTAGTTACGTGTACTTGTGAGTACGTGATGAGACTCTGGGGAATAATCTTGATCATGGTGGGACGTGAATTATGGGAGCATCTCAGGGGGCAATTTGGTCATGATGGGACTACGGGGAGATGTCCTCACCCCTAATCAGTTTGTGATGGGTCAAGATAATTATGTATGTGTCTTATTGTGATAGGACATGTTGGCTAGCATATTTGTTTTCGAAGTATCTCGATTTTCGTATTTTAGTGATATCGTGTGATCTGACCGTCCGATTGTGATGTTGTTTCTTCCGATGTTCATTGTTTCGTGCGCTCTGCGTCCTAAAGTGGCTTCTGATGGTAGTATAATAAGAGATGTTGCTGTGGTTTGGGGGTGCTTGGATTTAGTGGTGGTATACATCCTTCATTATTGTTAGGAGGTGAAGGCGGCAAGAGGGAAATCCTCCAAATGGATGGAAAGAGTGTTACCCAACCAATCCTCGCCTCGCTTTTTAGTTGCTTCTGATTGGACGTTCCGTGCGTCGTTGTTTTGGGATTTGTATCTATTTTGAGTTCCGTGTTTGCTTTAAGTTGTATGTTCAAATCCTAGGTCTTCGTTTTGGGTTGTATGTTCAGGAGGTATGCCTCCGGTGACACCTGTATAAATTTTATTATATAAATAAAGGGGTGTTTTTTCTTATTGTGTTTATTTCATTAAAGTTTGTTCGTATTTATTATTGTTTGTTTCTTGTTTGTCTTATTTTGGATGTTTTTGGTCCCATGGAAGAAAAGCAAGAACTAAAATAAAATAAATGCCCAAGTTTGGGGTATCGATCTAGTGACCTGACTATCGCTACCAAGGTGCTAGCGCTCTTAAAAAAAATACCCCAGTGTCAAGTGACGGTGGGACTTTTATCAGCCTCTCAGATATCCTAGAGTGCATTAGTAATGATTCCATGTCGGGAAGTAGTTTGATTATTTTGGCCACATGCTAGGCTTGTTTTGTTAGTGTTGAACGATCATCATGTATCATAGTTTTCAACAAGGATGTGGTGAATGGTAGATAAAGAGTGATTGCATCACTTGCCATTAGAGAGTTTTCGATTTTATTCCGAAGATATTTTGAAAATCATGTGGCTCATTGTCCAAAACAAATAAAGGGTGAAGGAAAGATAAGATTTATTGATATGAGGGTAGCTTCTTATTTAATTGATTTTTGAAATAGTAGTCAACTACTTTCTTCTCGGGTGGGTAATGCGATACCATAATTGAGCTCTCCGTCATGGTCCAACACCATCAAATCATCAAATTCTATAGTTAGCAGGAGCTTATCCTCCTCCCGCCACCGTACGACGACATCTAGTAATGTGAAAGTGTCAGGGATGCCCTCGTGGCTTACTTATACTTCCCTAATAAGATTACTAGGAATGCCCTCACAATTTGCTTATGCTTCCCTAAATTCATTGACTGTTCATTCATCATATTGCTCTCGCTCGATTGTACTTATTTTCTATATATTTTCTTGAAACAACCTGCTAACGTAAGAATTATGAGGTTTGATGGAACCTTGCATTTTCATTTTTTCTGCTCTAACATCAACTCCAATGGCTAAAAGGGTGTGTGAGAATCCAGAGTTTTCTATATTTCATAAAGAGAGTTTCATGACCCACTAGCCCTTTTGATCAAGTCGCCCGAATAGGAAGGTGGTCAATGAGTCAGATGATTCCCAAAATAGTTTCGAAAGTAATGACCTACGACTGGCAAATGCCTTGCGATGACTGCGGGGATGATACGTATAAGAGTACGCATGTTTAGGCTATGAGACATGATGATGACTGAATTATAAGTCGAAGGGTTAGGAAGTCCTTCCCATGTGATAAGTTCCTAGGCATGTTGCCGAAATACTGTAGGTACTACCCTTGTGGTTTTTGATTTCCCTCCAGGTGAAGCGATTGTGTAGGCATTATTTCTTAGCACTAGCTCCTCGACTTCGAGTTCTCGGTCAGGTAAAAGTTATAGATGAGAGATATTGCTGGGAAATGTATATATTTTTATTTTGTATATATTTTGTGTATTTTTTGTTATTATTGTAGTATTATGGTACAACATTAGTTCCTGGAGCAGAGACTAACTCAGAAGGTCAAATGGGCGGAGTGGCAGTTAGATAATCTGTTTTGGGGTCCTCAATCCCTTTCGATCTGATCGATCAAGGATGAGAGAGAAGTTATGTTTGTGTTTGTGTTGTGGATGATGTGAGATTCGTTGAAGTATGCGTGGCGTCTATTAAATCCTTCTTTTGATAAATTTTTTATGGTCGGGGCCTCCTTGTTGGGAGGGACCTTCTTTCATTTTTCAACGGAGTGAGGCATCTGGTAGAGTTGGGGTGTAGAGTTGTTGGAGAGTTTTCTAGAATTATTAACGGGTGGTTGGAAAGTTGTTCGTGGGTGAAATTGGAGTGGAAATTGTTGGCGTTGTAGAGGTAATGATAAAATAAGGCAAAGGTAGAGTAGGACGAGGAGACGTGAGAGCGTAGGCCAGGGTTGACCTTTCCACCATGTGGGGCGGTTCAGTTTTGTTTGATTATGCTTGTTTTGTTTGATGCGTGCTTTGGGTTTGTTGGGAGGTTGCTTCGGAGTTTTGTTTATAATTTTTCAAGGATGCTCAGTGTTGACTTTTTTATGTAGTGGTTTTGTTGCCGGTTGAGGCTCCATGAGAGTCTTGATCGTGAGGTCTACGGAGATTTGGATCTGGTGATCAGAAGAGATTTTAGTTGTGATGTCAATTTCCCGTTGTGGTGAGATTTATGGATCAGGTGATATGTTGATCTGAATTTTGATTGGGATCGTAAGATCTAAGCTTGGTTTGAACTCGAGAGTGGAAGGAATGGTTGGTTTATCGATAGGTTCGGTAGTTTGCTCGAAGGCAAGTGGAATTGGAGTTGCAAGGATGGGTTCAATGATAGGTTTAAATTTAGTGATAGGTTTAGATTTAACAATGGGTTCGTGTTTGATGAGGGGTTCAAGTTTAATAATGGGCTCAGTTTTGATGATGAATTCATGTTCAACGATAGGTTTGGATTTGTTGATAGTTTGAGGTTTGATGATAGGTTTGTGTTTGGTGATTGGTTTAGGTTTGATGGTAGGTTCAGGTTCAAGGATTGGTTTGATGATAGGTTTAGGTTTGAGGATTAGTTTCGTAGTTGGTGGAACAGTAAGTTCAATAGTGGGTTTAAGTTCTTGTTTCGGAGTTGAGAGGATGATAAGTTCGGTGGCAAGTTCTATAGGGGTTGATTCATGAGTTGGTTTTGAAATTATCCCAACGAGTGATTCTGAAGTGGGTGGTTCGAAAGTCTGTTTGGCAACAAAGCTGGATTCAAGGTTTCATTTTGAAGTTGGTGAGGTGACGAGTTTGGTAGTGATTTTAGGTTTTGAAATTGGTTTCAGTTCGAGAGCTTGTTCCGAGGTTGGTGTGGTGAAGTGTTTGTTGTTTAGTTCAAGTTTTAAAGCAGGGGTAGGAATTGATTCAGGGACTGGTTTTGAGAATGTTGGGCAATGTGTTTAACAATGTGTTCAATTTCGGGGGTTTGTTTCGTAGTTAATTTGGAAGCGAGAGGGCTAGTGATTTCGAAGGTACATTGGATTACAGGTTTAGGTTCAAAGTTTAGTTTTGTGATCAGTTTAAATTTGAATGGTGTTGTAGTAAATGGATATATTAGTCCGGGAATTTCTTCTGGAACCGGTATGTAAGCTTGTCCAGGTATTGATAGTAAGGTTGGTTTAGGTGCAAGATCAGGGAATGCAGTGGTTGACTCATTGGTGGGTAAGTTATCGAGTTCGAAGGTAGGTCGAGTTGGTTAGGGGGTAAGTGTGTCGATTTTGGTTATGGGTTGGGTTAGTTTAGGGGTGGATTCGGTGATAATTTAGATTTTAGTGATCTTGGTGACTGGTTTAGGGCAAAAGGTAATTTTGCATTTATAGGTACGTGGGATAGGGTTAATTGGTTGGGAGTGAATGGTATGGACGTAGTCCGAGGGAGGTTCAATTCTGTGAATCAGGCTGTTGGGTGGAATGGGGCAGGAGTGAATGAATGTACATCCTCGTATGCGAGTTGAGTTTGATCAAAAAATGGGTCGTAATAGTTGATGTTAGTTTGCGTGTCGTTGGGGTACTGGTTTCAGTCATAGTACGGGTTCATGTATTGGTTGATGTATAGTGGTTGGTTTTGATCAGGGTATAGGTTTGTGTATAGATCTTGATCTTGGTCATATGGTTGGTATGGTTGAGGGTTTGTTTGGCTTTGTTCTTGATTCGTGTTGATTTGTTTGGAGTCTATAGTCTCGTTTAGGGTGTTTGTCCTAAGGTCATTGGAAGATTCATTGGATGTTAGGGTGGAGAGATTAAGGTCTCCATCCTTCAGTCAGCGTTCTATGCATAAAGCGTGTTGATAAAGACTTGCGAAGTTGTGATAGTCGCTTAAGATAAGAGTGCTTCGAAGAGGATCTTGGGTATTACTGATCACGATTTCTATTGCATCGTTTTCATTTATTTAATTCCCTGTTCAGGCAGCGAGCCTCCTCCAGCGGTTCGCGAATGTCGTGAAGTCTTCGTCGTCTTCTTGTCTTGTGTGCTTCAAGTCAACGAGACTGATTTCTTCATGAGTCAGGTGTTGGTATTGGTTTAGGAATCTATTGGCTAAGTCTTCGTAGGTCTCAACTTCAGGTAGGGGTAGAGGAGCAAACCAGTCGAGGGCTTCTCCTTCTAGCGATCTCTGAAAATAGTGGATAAAGAGCCCATGATTGGTTTGGATCCGTAGGCAATCATTATAGAATAGGACCAAGTGGTGGTTCGGATTCCTATACCATTGTATTTGTTAAATTTTGGAGGTTTAAAGCCAGCAAGTACAGTGAAGTCGATGTCTCGACAAAATTTATCGAATCCAAAGGACTGTGTTGAGCGTTTCCTCTTAGCCATGCAGTCATCTACAGGTCGAGGGAGGTCGTCTATGTTTATGGTGGTGTCTTTTCTAGATGCCTCAGGAGAGGGTTGTATTCGATATTTGTTGTTGTAGGAGGTGTGAGAGGTATGTGTGTTACGTGTCGGGGAAGTCGGAACACATGGAGGAGTTTGCGTCCTTTCCTCTTGTTTGTTCCTCGGAGTAACCTGTCTTTGGTCTCTTGTACCTCTATATAAGTGGGTCAAGGACTGGAGCAATGTGTCGACTTTTTTTCCTCCTTTTGTGAGTGTACTGGCAATGTGGTCCATAACTTGACTAGTGGTGGAGTTTTGTCCGTCGTCACTTTCGCCACTGTTGTTGCTGTGATTTGTGTTTTGTGGAGCGAAGGGGTATCTTTCGCTCTCACTGACTGAATTTACCGGGGCACGACGATGGGCAATCCAAGGAGACGGCCTAACGTTATACTCGGGATCGCTAGGGAGGTCCCATGAGGGTGGGTCGATATCATTAAAGCTTAATTTTCTGATGTCGGTTATTTCAAATTTTTTTGTATTCTTTTTTTATGTTTTTTATGTTTTGTTTTTTTTTTTTTTGTAAAAACTGAGTATGCAAGTGTGTGTAAAAAGTGATAAAATAAAGCGAAAAACTAAAAATAAATTAAATAATACAAGGAAATAGAAAACCAAATTAATTAAACTGGAGCATCCTTAGCGAAAAAGAGTCTTATCGCGATCGCCAGTCTATTGGTGCGCACTTTCTCTGGGTTCCTCTGGGTCCCCGAAAAGAGTGGCCCAATTCGGTCTATGTGAACTCTGGCAGAAAGCGATAAAATAATAATGCGGTAAAATAATAATAGGAAAATATTTATGTGCACCTACAGTGATATATTAGAATAATAAAATGACAATATTTAAATATAGAAAATAAAGGAAGGAGAATTCTAAATGGAAAATACCTGTGTAGATGCGATCGTTAGCTGTAGATGTTTATCGACGCTACAACACGTCATTGATCACACGAGGAGATGCGGGTTGACTCCTTTACTGAATCGTCAACCCGCCAACGCCAGCAGCTGTGGGTTACCTATAGTTTAAATAGTTTATTTGGTTTTCCTAATCTTGCTAGAAATCTAATTAACCTGGTCTCCTGATCCTACTGGGAGTCTAATTAACCTAGTCTCCTAATCCTACTATGAGTCTAATTAATCGAGTCTCCTAATCCTACTAGGAGTCTTAATTAAAAAAAATGATTGTGGCCCGTTATACTAAGGAGGATCGGTCCCGTTTCCGAGTACCCGATCCGTAAGCTCCCTTGGGCAAATGGGGTGGCTAAGAATTATTTTGTAATTATTAAAGATTAAAAACTGAAATTGAACTTAGAATTGAGAATTAGGAACCAAAAAATGAAATTTAGAATTAAGAATTTAGAACTATAACGAAGAATTCGAGCTAGCATTAAGAACTAGAAAGAAAATTTAAAAAGAAAGTTAAGAACTAGAAAGAAAATTAAGAACTAGAATTAGAACCTAGGAACTAAGAACTAGGAACTAGAAATTAAGAACTAGAACTAAGACTAGAACCTAAGAATTAAAAACTAAAACTAGAAAGAGAATTAGAATTTAGAACTAAAACTAGAAACTAGAACTAAAATTTAGAACTAGAATTAATAACTAGAATTTAAAATTAGAACTAAGAATTAGAAACTAAAATTTTCTAAAAGAAAGAAGCTTAAAAGAGAGAATTATGTAGAAAAGAATTGTATAAAAGAGAATTGTATAGAAGAGAATTGTGTAGAGTGGCTACGGGGTAGGGATCTATTTATAGGCTTTTACTAGAAATCCTAGTGTAACTCTAATTCCCAATTAAAATAACAGGAATATCCCAATTCTTAATGCTGGTGTAACTCTAATTCGTAATTCTTCTAAAATAATAAAGTAAAGTCCGAGACTGATAGGGAAACTGATCCTATTTCTAATAAAAGAAACGAATCCTATAAAATAATAAAGAGAATAATTCTAATTCTATTAGGAGTTTTGAAATTCGTCACTTTTTGTATAACTTCCAAAAATTGACCATAACTTCTTTAATACTTGTCGGAATTGCACGTTTGTTGGCTCATTGGAAAGCTACTTCGATAAACTTTCAAACGTGACTAATTTTGCATCAAACCGACTTCGTTTGATACTTCAAAATAGGCCAAATATTAAACTAACGGGATTGACAATTGAGAAAGGTTGGGGAGACCTAATTGGCTCTAGACGGGGCGCTTCCTCCTTTAATATTACTTCGAGATTCGAAACTAATGGGCTGGTACCGCTAGCTTGACTACCTAGGGCTCCTGGGGAAGGGTCTGTAATTCTAGAAATCTAGAAGACAGCTCAACCCCTTTTGGAAGCCCAAGGGAGAACCTCAAATTTTCTCAAAGGAAGAAGTCTCGGAGAGAGAAAATAAATTAATTTTTTATGGCTAAAAGTAATTTTTAAAAAATTGAGTTTGAATTAATGATTAAAAGCTTAGAAAATTGAGGATTTGAAATTTTAGAGATTAGGGATTAGGAACAGAGGAGAAATCTAGAACTAGAATTAGAAACTAGAATCAGAAGTAAGAACTAGAATAAAAATTAGGACTAGGACGGAAATTAAAAACTGGAATCAGAATTAACAATTAGAACCTAGAAGCTAAGAACTAGAACCTAAAAATTAAGAATTAGAAATTAGAAATTAAAAGCTAGAGCCTAGAACCTAAAAGATTACCTGAAGCCGAGCGCTTCTTCCTCCCTGCTGCAGAGAGAACTTCGAAACTCCTAGGAAGGCCTAAGCTCGAAAGGAGAGAGATTGCTATAAAAAAATTTGTGTTTTGGATGAGGTAGAGGAGTCTATTTATAGGTATACGGGTAATTACGCGCCCAGTGGGAGGTGCGTAATTAGCCGGCCAAATCCAATTACACTCCATGTCTGGTGCACTTAATTAGATTACGCGTCCTATCCCAGACGCTTAATCACTCTGAGTCGGTGACCAACTCAGAGAGTGACCGGCTGACTGGCTCAGCTCCGAATTCTAATCTAATTAGAACTAATTACGCGCCCTGTTTGGAGCGTGCAATTCGATCAAACGCCAGATTAGGTGCGCTTAATCAAAGAATTCAAGCGGTCTAGAGAACTAGAGGTCAGGCTCACTTGGGAACCAATTGCGCGTCAATGATGGGATGCGCAATCGGGTCTTAAGGCAGTTTCTAGAAGGTTAAGGACCGATCCAAGTGTGACCAATTGCATGCGAGTGATGGAGCGTGCAATTTGATTACACGCACTGAACAGGGCACCAAATCAGCTCCTAAGCAAGCCCACAGGGAGAACTGGCCTGGTCCAAGTGGGACCAATTGTGCCCCAGCTATGGGGCGTACAATCGAATTGCGTGCACTTGAGTGGGCGTGTAATTCGAGGCTTTCCCTAGGCTAAGTTGGGTATGAACCACAAGGCTATTATTGCAGCCTGTGCTTCGACTATATACTATTGTTTCAGTATATAGTCCCCATATTAGGGTTATGGGGTCTAAACCACAGAACTATTATTTCAGCTTGTGTTCAGTCATATACTATTGTTTCAGTATATGGTCCCCGTATTAGGGTTTAAAGCTTTTCGAGAAGGAAAGTCTCTTCCGAAAGTTATGGGCAAGGTCAAAGGTTGACCGAATAGGTTTGTATACTCTGAGAGGGCAAAATTGGGGTGTCTACAGTACCAGTTCAATTCACGGATTAACTGCCCTACCAATTCGATTCACGGATTTGTATTCAAAGTTCACATGCAGAATTCACATTTAAGATCGATTCACCGATGCGCCGTCGTGCCGGTTCGATTCACGGATTCACCACCGTGCCGATTCTATTCATATTAAGAATGAGGTTGTAGGAGTCACGTCAAAAATAGTATTCAAGGACAAGGTGCATAGTTCATATGTGAAAATTGAATTCATGCGTAGAAATAACGCCCACATACAGAAATAGAGTTCATGTACAGAAGCAGCGCGCTAATGTCAGAGTTCAGAAGTCAAGGAGTCAGATTCATGTTCATGTTCATGTTCATTTGCGTATTTAGGTTTACACTTCTAATATCAGATTTCAAAGTTTCAGAGTTCATATTTCAATTTCAATTATTCAAAATTTTCGAAAGTAAAAAGAGATTCAAATCATGAATTTTCCTACAAATCATTAACCATGCAAATAGATTCAAATATGCATATGAGTTAAGCTCTAAAATTACATTTTCATTTCATATTATCATGATATCCATGAATCCAAAATCAAAATATAACCTTGCAGTGAAATTCCCCTACCTTAATGTCGGAATCATGCAAAAACAAGTGCGTGAATTGAGGCAGAGATCTTATCTACTGTCTCCCGAATTTATCCTAGATCATCAACTATTCATATACTATATATCAGTGACGAGAACTTTGCATGAAATAGGGTTCCTTCAGCTTAAACAGACCAAAGTTTAGACACTCAAAAACATGGCACCTTGCTATAACGAGCTCTCAGGGTCGCTACAGCTAGCTCTTCAGGTGTCATGTGGCACCAATGGCTCGCTACAACGAGTTTCCACAGAGCCGATTTGGCCTAAAATTTCACTATACACTCGCTATAGTGAGGGATTAAGAAATGAACTCGCTACAGCGAGCTTGCAAGGTGCCCTATTTAATGCCAAGTTCGTTGTAGCAAGGGGTTCAAAACTCCAAAACCCTTGGCTTCTTCTTCTAAGTCCAAAAATCTTATTTTCTTTGCATAATTCTAATCCTAATTATCTAATCTGATCTAATTTCATGCCATAAGATTCACTCATGGATTTTCTTTACCTTAAAAACTCGCGCATGCAACGTCCGTAACTACCAGAATCGGGAAAGATCAGTGTCTACACCTCTCACATGACCGATTCTCGAAATTCTTTGCCCATATCCAAATTCACATGATCAAGTTCGAAATTTCTGAAAAATTGAGACTCATGTGCTAGCGGTACGATGCCTACCTTCCTCGAAGTCACGCGAAGCAAAGAAACATCCTATCGATGGCTTCCCACCCTCAATCTACATCACATAGTACTTGTAAAACACATGTCAGTGACTGAAGAACCACACATGTCGGAGTTTCTCAAAACTGAGGTGGAATGGACAAGCTCGTGGTAACCTCGGATCATGTGTAATGTGTCCCAATTTGCTGCTAAATTTTGACCTTTAAAACATTGGATTTGTGGAATTGCTAATTCACACAAATTATAGAGCTCGTTGTCCTCTTTCTAACATCATGAGAATCACTTAATTCCGAGTTCAAGGTCAAACGTTATGACCAAATTACCGAGCTTGTGTCGGCACCCAACTCTAGCTCGTTGTAGCGAGCTACAAGGGTCGCTGTAGCGAGGTGTTCAGAACTCAGGACCTCGCTGTAGCGAGGTTGAACAGTGCCATTTTTTGGCCTGAAACTCTATGTAACACTCACTGTAGCGAGTGCTTAAGAAAGGACCTCGCTGCAGTGAGGTACAAAGGTATCTGCAGTGACTGTGGTATAAATTTTTACCTTCTTGTACATCCCCAAACCCGAAAATTCCTAAAATCTAAGGCATGTAATGTCCAATTCACACACCGACAATGCCAAGACTGTCCTACTTCATCAAATCGATAATCCCATCCTCACATCACACGCATGCAATGATTTCGGCGATTGATTTCAGGAATATCAATTTCAAACCCTCTCACACGTCTGATCCCCGAGATCCTTGCATACAATTTAAATACTCGCGATCAGACTCTAATCTTGGAAGTCGAGGTTTACATGATCACGATACGATGCTTACCTTCTAGATTTTGCGCATGCAATGTCTTTGTGGTGAACGATGTTGGGATTTTGGCGCGAAAGCTTCTCGTTCATCCAATCCTAATGATGATACAACTCGAAGATTCTCGCGTGGACGGAACAAAACAAGATCTCCTTGAAGAAGAGGGATTTTGCGAGAATTGATGGCTGAAATCTCACAAGAATGGAGGAGAAAAAAGAAAATGAAATGCAAAACCCCTTTTTCTCTTTTCTTCTCAGCTCTCTTGTGAGAGAAATCACAAGTGATTTCTACATGGGTGGTTGTTTTGGATTTATAATTGAGAGGGTGATTTGGTGTATAACTGGTACACCAAAATTGGTGCATACACTTCTATTTCTCTTCTTCTCCACTCGGTTTCTCTTCACACAGATTTTTCATGCAAATTTTGTTTTTGCATGGAGTGGTTCTCTCTTAACTTATGGGGTCAGATTCAGTGTAACACTGACATACCGAAGACGGTGTACAGACTTTTATAAAAAAAAATTCAACAATAAGGTCCAATTCCCACAACAGGTTTTGATACCATACCTTGTGTTTACAAACCAAGTTCTTCACCAATGGTGCTCTCATGAAGCTTGTGTAATTCTTTACAGAATTGAATACATATACCTTAGTAAGAAGGTACACATTCTAAATTAATTAAAATAATTGGTAAATCCTAGGCACAAATCGTCTACGGCATTGAACACGTGCAGTCGGTCGGCATGTTCGGGTTCGAAAATTTTTGAGATGTTACAGTAGCTCCCTGAAGAGGATGCACGAGTACATAATGTCTTCCATGTCTCTACATTGGGACGATATATTCCAGATCCGAGTCACTTATTTCTAGAAGAAGTCGTCGAACTACGAGAAGACTTGACCTACACTGAGAGACCCATGCAAATTCTAAATCAGAAGGAATAGTAGTTGCATTCAAAAACTATTCCTCTAGTGAAGGTCCTTTGGAAGAACTAGGACGTTGAAAGCGCTAAATGGGAGTTAGAATCTAAAATGCGAACGAACTACCCTCATTTGTTTGAAGGTACTAGAGCTACTCTAGAATCTTAATTGTAAATTCTGATTGCTTGAATGCGACTTTGATTGCTTGAATAGGATTTCCTGAATATGATTCTGCTTGCTTGAATATAAGTCTTGACCTCTGAATATGATCACTTGAATATGTCTTTGATCCCTTGATATAATTGCTCGAATGTGATCCCGATTGCTTGATTTTGACCCCGAATTTGCGTGAGTATGAATCTGATTCCATGATATGGATTTGATTTCTTGACTTCTTGACTTCTTGATTTCTTGATTTCTTGACTTCTTGATGTTTCTTGACTTCTTGACTTCTTGAAGTTACCATTTGACTGCTTGATAGTGATTAGACTTCTTCATATGACTCATGCTACTTGATCTGGTTTTGATAGATTGATATAGTCGTGATCTTTTCTTGCATCACTTCTTTCTTAATATAGATTGATTTTCTGGACATGATATGATTTTGATATTGATATTGATCATGCTTGTATTCATATCCCTTATGCTTAATAGGTGTGATTAGATTGTTTGATGCCACCATAAACGGTGTTATAGATTGATTGATTGACATTGACCGCTTTGAGTCGAGTTGACATAGTAAATAAGAAGTCACCGATCGACCACATGTTCGAGAGGTTTTAATTAATAAGATTTTCTCGATTGATTGATAAAGAAAAATCATCACCTACCGACAAACAAATCTTACCCTGAGTAAAAATCATTAGGGTCTAGGCCGTAGGCGATAACTGTCAAGGTTGGTCAACCAATATACCCCTCCTAGAAAACTTGAAAGGGTGACAAGATCGCACCTATCATCAACATAACTGAAAATTTATCTTGATCCTTAACCTTCATCTATTTGATGTATAAAAACTTTTTAGATGAACATATCCTTGAGGAGGAAATTAGAAAAGCAAAGCGCCGAACTAGAGGCTGAGCAAGATGTTGAAGTAGAGGAATGAGACGATCAGAAATTCCTGCTCCAATTAATGAAGACTCAACAAGACTTGCTCCTTAGAGCAATGTATAATAATCGTATTCATCGTGGTATATGCCAAAACTTGTTGGGTCATCCCCCAAGACCCAACCCGCAACAAAAGGTCTACGCTACAATTATTTCTTGTTTTGAAGATGAGATGTACAATTATACCATAATGATGGAAGATGTTGATAAGGGAGTCAGTGAGGCAACTGCCCACGTAGAACATGCAGAGAACCAACTAGGCGAGATAGCCCAATGCCTGGGCGAGATTAAGAAACTCCTGAGAAGACTAGGAGCCTGATAGAAAAGAGCAATAAGATTTTTTCTGATTTACCATTTTACTCCATTTTGAAAAGGTATAGGTAAAAGGGTTTGTTAAAAGTATTTTAGGAAAACTTTTCTTTTTTAGATTTTGTGAGATTTTGGGACGCCTTGCCCCTGTTTTACGGCAAAGGCAGTTATTTTGGAAACTTTGAAAAATAATGGTTGGTATTTTATTTTGTTTAAAAACTTGGTTGCTTTGCCAAGTTGTTTTGAATGGCAATAGCAAGAAATATTGTGAAAACTTATGGAAAATTTGTGGATGATTATTTTAGGTGTTTTGGATAAAATATCTTCTTGAAAACTTTGACTATCTTTATGTTCTTGCATGATTGATTCAAATGGATAATCATAGCATCTCATTTTGAAAATTTTGATCACCCTCATAATTGTCTTGATTTGGCAAAAAGTTGATACCTATAGAACCTTGTCTTGAAAACTCTGGTTATTTAGAAGCCCGAAAATTTGAAATTTTTCCTTACTTGTTTTTTTACTTCAATTTTTACTAGAAAAACTTGAACTTATTTCAGATGAACCCGATAGATGACCCCTGTACACTATGGATACTAATAGAGAAACAGTGCTAGAACACTTCACATTTCTACGAAAATCACTTGAATACAATCGAAGGATCATGAATCAAAATGTACTAGAAGACCGCCAGATGCAGACTTCCACACAAGAGGGAGTACGGAGTACTTCGAGGAGACAAACCTAGGAGAGTTCAACTCCTGATAGAGTTGAAGTGTATAGAAGAAAACTATATTGAAGACCTGAAGCGCTTGAAGAATCTTGATAAAAGCCTTCATAATCTGATAACTAACATAGAAAGGCTAAAAGCTGAGAGAATTACCCCTGATCATTAGAGATGGGAATTTAGAAATCTCATGCTATGACTTGTTTTGCCTTGATGCATGCTCGATATGAGCATAAAGACTTCTAGGAACTTGATGTTGACTATTTCAATGGAAATATAGTTTGAATATTATGAAAATTTTTGAATTGTGGTCAAATTCTGAATATAATTCTTAATTACACATCAACTATTCTTATACTTGAACACTATCTTGCAATTAGTAAAGAAAACTACATCAACACTAAAAGTAAACCTCCTACAGATGGACGCTTACAGTCAAATTCCTGAGACACTGCATGAAATTCAATAAGGGAGAAAGATGTTGTGCAGATACGAATGAATGCACCTACAACAAATGAAGGACCACGAAAATATGTTGACCTGCATTCAAAAGAAAAAGAACAACATAAAGAGAGAAAAGTATACTGTAGAATATTTCGCTATGACTCATTTTGCTCGCATCGAAGAAAATCGTGTCAAAGTAAGTGACTAGCCTATGAAACTGCCAAGAGTGGGAAGACTATTTCCAGCTCATCGAAGAGACAGGTTGTGAACAAACTCGATCTTGCTTGAACAGAACTCAACAATTAATCTGCTCATATGAACGGGCTCTACATGAGGAAAGGAAGGTATGAATTGTCATAAAACTTGATTGAACCAGAATGATTGCTGATCTTGATTGCTTGTAATTTGTAAGAATTCTTGAAAATCTGCTTATTTTATGTGCGAGGTCATGTTGGTCACTATTATTGTTACATAATTAAAAATTGCTAGAAACGAACATGCCTCTAAACTTTAATGACTTTGATGTTTTCACAAATGAGAAGTGCAATGACTCATTAGTTACAATGACGGAACTAAAACGTAAGAAGAAGAAACTGGAACGGGAAGAACTTCTTCTCTTTCATCAATGTTCTTTGTACAGATCATCGATCTAGTATCTCGAAATGCAAATCGACAACTTGACTAGTGAAAAACACATCTTATTGATCCATATTTCTCTTCTCAGAGGAAATTCATCTTGTAAACATGAAGTTGTTCGACACATGAATGACGTGAAATTGAGAATCGAAAATTGTACGTGGCACCTCACTAAGGAAGTCACTGAACTTGGCCAAAGTGAGGAAATTCTAACAATGGTCCAAGACGAGATTGACAGACATGACACCGTTATCGCTGGAACCGAAACCTTGATGGAAATCACAAGTATTTACGAAACATCCTTAATAGTTTCGATTCCAAGGATGAAATCCTCTTTAAGGAGGAGAGGATGTAACACATGTCCCTCAATTTCTGTGTTAGTTAAACTGTTGACTAAGACCTGGTGAGACCTGACTATGTCAGGAGACTGCCTAAGGCCAGGTCCATAAAAAATTGTGAGGCACCCACCTTAGGCTGATGGGATAATACCTATTTATTTGAATGGGTGTGTTAGAAATTTAGTAAAACACACACCACATCTTATGCCTTGTAACATGTCCAGATTGTTTCTTAATGGACCTTGACTCGAGGTTTGACCCGAATTGGGCCTGAGCATTGGTGGAGATGAGGGGATCGTCACCAATGGATCGAATTTTGAAATTGATCATAGGATTATTTGTTGTGTTGAGTCAAACCTTGACCCATAAAATAGAACCATCTAGATGCACTAATACATGAGACTATATATTTGTTCTTTGCATTGAATGGTGGCATTTCTTGTAATTTTGACTAAAACCCAAGGGAAATTATAACTAAAATTTCTAAGTTTAGTAATTAGATGTAACGGCCCAGATTTTCATATGTTGTATTTGTGGTTAATAACATTTGGTCTTCAAGATTCTATATTAATTAAGTCATTAGTTAACACAAGCTATGAGATAGCCTGCTGGTTAAAGACTTGAGTTATAGGCAAGAGGTCAGAGGTTTGAAACTTGATACGTAAGTTTCGACCTTTATTTTAGACTTTAAAGTAAAAGCCTATACACCCCTTGTTGGTGTGTCAGCTTAACACTGAATAATCTCTTTTATGTGATAGAAAAATGGGTTACGGAGGAACCTAATTATAATCTCTTTGAGAATTCACCTTAAGAAAAGAATCGTAAGGAACCCTAACCATCACTACTCTTCTCCGTCAACCCATCTCTTTTAATCCACCCTAAAATTTGTTGAGAATTCTTCCACGAGAATCGTCCCGAATATTGAGATCAAGGAGAAAGAAGGAAAACCTAGACAAGCTAAAGTGTGGAACCCGATCTCCTCAAAACACGTTCATCGTAGATCCACCGTCAAGCTTCAAGAGGTAGTTATTATCATCGCGAAATACTTGATCCAAAATTGTTTAAATTATATCTTCAAATCTTAGTTATCAGATTTTTAATTCTTATTTTCGGACCTCAACTTTGGGAGAAATGAGGGTTTGTTCTTCGTGCCCGCACAGTCTCGCTCGAGCGAGAACGCTTCAGGAAATGAGGCAAAACTTTTGGCCAAATCTCGTTCAAGCGAGTTTGATTGTCACTCGAGCGAAATGCCTAAGAGTACAAAAAAATCCTTGGGGCATAAGTGGCTCAAGCGAATACCACTTGTCGCTCTAGTAAGTTAGGCCAGACTTATGTGTTACAACCCTCTTTCTCGAGTCAATGTTAAGTACCTATCGTTTGAACTTCTAATTGACCTCTGATGCATCAGTTGGGTATGTGATGTAGAAAAGGGAATCGATCGCCATCAATAAAGATTAACTCATTCCTTCTTGTGACATTAGGACCCAAGGTAGGGGAATTACAATGCACACCTATCTGTTATCTTTGAATTCATAGTCATTTAATGATTATTGAGTTAGAAATGCCCCTTATAGTTAGAATTAGAATGCAAAACCATCTATTGTTGTACTGGTTTTGCATACTTGAAATTGATTTAATGCATATTGAACATGTGGCATGCCTAAGATATAGAACTTTCGTGGAACATTGACACTCATTGAACATTGGAACTCATCGAATAGTGACACTCATTGAACATTGAAACGCATTGAATCCCCATTCAACATTGGAACTCATCGAACATCAAAAATGCATTGAACCCCCATTGAATATTGGAACTCATCGAACATTGAAACACATTGAACTCTCACTGAATATGAGAGATTAAGTCTAAATTCTGGATTAGCTATGTATTGTGAACAAAATATTATGATGTTAAAACATGCATGTGATTTGAAGAGTTGAACTAAACGAATCTTGTACAACGGCACCCACTGAACCGTGCTTCGCCACCTACTGAACCGTGACGACGGCCTCTGAACCGCCCAAGCATTCCTCACAACGCAGGAGCTTGAGCATACTGAAAAAGTGTTCATAAACGATGATGGTTGGGATTCCCATCAGCTGCCTATGGCTCGAGCTCTATACTTGCATGAGAGATTCTTAAGTTATTATTTCAGTCATGCATAAACATAACAAGTTGCATTTAACATGTAATGAAAACCTCGTTAAATTTGCATTCATATGAAACGTGAGATAAGTGACTAAACGATCGTATGGAACTAAATCTCGAACATGGCAATAAGACTCCTTGAAATTGAATTTCTTAGAGATTAAACTCGAATTGATCATTGAAAATTGTGTTTGAGTAAATAAGATGCAGGTTTATATTGTGATTATCCTATTGAGCTCATAGAATTTTTAGTGCGCCCCGACACTATGTGTCACAAGTACTGACGCTAACAAGGATCCCAATTTGGCACCAGAAGATGAGGAAGATCTTCCGCCTGAGAGTTATTATCCTTCGTCGATCTCGGTTTTGTTACTTGGTACAATTTTAATGAATGTCATTAGAATATTTGTTTACATTGATGTGCGTACCATTGTTTGTGTGACTAACGGCCATCATCGATGGTACTTTACTTTGAATGAATGATTTAGTTATGGATGTTGAACATTTATTTCGGTTTATAATTTCTTGATCTGCATCGATACTAGTGAAACTCTATGTATAGATTATGACCTATGATCTAGTGACCCGAAAATCTCTATGTTTTCGGCTTGGAAATTTCAGGTCATTACAGTTGGTAATAGGGTGATGGCTTTAAGTCTTGTCGAGACATAAGTAGGAATTTCACGACCTCCCTTGACTTATTCCTTGTTCAATCCTGACCTATCCCAATGGCCCCACGCCGTAGACAAAGGAGCATTCATATAGAAGGTACGTCAAGCGAAGCAGGAATTGCCACTGGTTCGAATGGCATCCCCTTAAGAGGAAGTAATCACGATCGCGTCGAACGGCTATTAGAAACTATAGCAAATTCGATGGCGCAATAGACTACCCTGCTTGCAATAAGACAACAACCCTCTAGATTCCAAGAATTCAGAAGGATGAAGTCTCCCAGCTTCTTGGGGAAAATAAATCCGAGTGAAGCTGAGAAGTGGTTGAACCAGATGGACAAAATTTTTCGTGTGATACCCTGTACGGAAGAAGAGAAAGTGAGGTGGGCATCTTTCCAACTTGAAGGAGAGGCCAACCCCTGGTGGAAATCAGTAGAGAGGACTAGATAACAGGAAACACCAAACACACCATGGACGTAGGCCAAGTTTACTGAGACATTCAATGAGAAGTATTTCCCAGAATCCGTCTGAGATTAGTGGGAAGTAGATTTCACTTCTCTGACTCAAGGGCAAATGACAGTAGTCGAATACAAGGCGGAATTCATGAGACTCTTAAGGTTCATACCACAACATGTGGCGATAGAAACCATGAAAGCCAAGAAGTTCGAACGTGGCCCAAAACCAGAACATCCAGGAGAGGATCTCCCTATTCAAGTTAAGGACGTATGCTGAAGTCTTGGATAGAGCCCTCATCGTTGAACGCGATATAAAGAAAATGTATAAACGGAGAGAGCAGTAGAATAAGAATAAGGTGAGTCGGCTGCAATCATCTACCGACATCAAATCAATAAGAGAACTAAGTTCTCGGCTCTAGCGCCGACTCCACCATCACCAACCACAAATTTCATTCAGGTGTCTTCAGCACCTGTGAAGTCCTTTCCCCCCTCATAACCTACCACAATTGAAGCATCAGTAGCACAAAAGACTTCATACACCACTACGTCCATACCGCCTGAGTCATGCCCACGATGTGGAAGGCGCCACAAGCTGGAAAATTGTCGATGGATCAGGAGCTCATGTTTCCATTGAGGCAAGAAGGGAAACTTGAAAAAGGATTGCCCTAAGAAGAATAAGGAACAGACAACACTAGCATCTACTCAGAGGTCCTCTCGCTCTACAGTTCAAGGTCGCGCCTACGCAGTTTCTACACATGATGCTCAAGCTACGAACGCTGACAGACAAGGTATGATTTAAATTTATTTTCGATTAAAGTCATTATTTCTCTTTCAAGGCAATGAACATTTTTTAGAATCATTAGATTATGAAATTGCATGGACACTATAACATGTAATGTAGAGTTGACTTAATTATATGAACCATAGGTACCTTACACATGTATCAGAGTAGTGACATTTGTCAGCACAAAGCACGTGTATTAATAGACCCCAACTCTACGCACTCCTTCGTGACCTCTCAATTTGCCACTGAATTGACTATTACACCAGAGTCATTGGACTTCATCTTGTCTGTGTCAATCCCTATAGGGAATTCCGTAAGCACAGAAACCATTTGTTGATTGGTCATCATTTTGATTGAAAACCATGAAACAACGGTCAATCTTATTATCTTAGATATGTAAGGATTCGATGTGATCATTGGTATAGATTGGTTGTCCACTTATCATGCGAGTGTTGACTACCTCGGAAAGGTTGTTACCTTTCATCCCTCAAAGGGTGAGTCATTCTGATTCTATGGCATTAAATCCAGCATTGCACCATTCGTCTCAGCTATTCGAGCTCAACGGTTATTGGAGAAAGGATGTCATGGGTACCTCGCATTCATTCAAGGCCAACGTGAAGAGAGGACCAATATCACAGACATTCCTATCGCATGCGAGTTCCCTGACGTATTTCCCGAAGACCTGCCTGGATTACCGCCAGATAGAGAAGTTGAATTCGTAATCGATTTACCTCCGGACACATAACCTATATCCAAAGCTCCATACCATATGGTGTCGGCTATACTAAAGGAACTTAAGGAGCAATTGCAAGAGCTTTTAGATAAAGGGTTCATCAGACCCAATGTTTCCCCATGGGGGGGCCCTATTTTGTTCGTCAAAAAGAATGACAGTTTGATGAGACTATGTATTAATTGTCAATTGAATAAGTTGACGATCAAGAACCGTTATCCACTTTTCTGGATTGATGACCTTTTTTATCAACTCCAAGGTGTGAGATTTTTTTCGAAGATAGATTTTAGATCAGGATACCATCAATTGAGAGTTAAATTCGAAGACATTCCGAAGACTGCTTTTTGCACTAGGTATGGTCATTATGAATTCTTGGCGATGCCTTTCAGTCTAACAAACGCACCAGCAGCATTCATGGACTTGATGAACCGAGTATTCAAACTGTGCCTTGACTAATTTGCAGTAGTCTTCGTAGATGACATCCTCATCTATTCAAAGACTAGGGAAGACCATGAGGAACATTTACACATCGCATTTCAAACTCGTCATAACCACCAACTTTATGCAAAGCTAAGTAAGTGCGATTTTTTTGCTCGAACAGGTCAGTTTCTTAGGGCAAGTCATCTATGAAGCAGGTGTACTCGTTGATCCTGCTAAAATTGAAGTCGTTGTGAAATGGGAACAACCAAAGACAGTAACAAAGGTTCACAATTTTCTGGGCCTAGTCGGTTATTATAGGAGATTCGTTGAGGTTTTTTCCAAACTTGCAGGACCACTCACTCAGCTCACTAGGAAAAATGCAAAGTTGAGTGAGATAATGCGTGTGAAAAGAGCTTCTAAGAAGTTGAGAAGAAATTGACCCTTGCACCAGTCTTGGCAATACCCTCAGGCAGTGGGGGTTTTGTAGTGTTTAGTGATGCATCACACAGTGGGTTGGGTTGTGTATTGAATCAATATGAAAAGGCCATTGCATATGGTTCACAGCAACTCAATGACCACGAAAAGAATTATCCAACCCATGACTTGGAACTAGCAGCAGTCATCTTTGCCTTGAAAAATTGGAGGCACTACCTCTACAGGCAGACATTTGAGATCCTTACTGCCCACAAAACTTTAAAGTACCTCTTCACTCAGAAGAATTTGAACATGAGACAAAGACGATGGATCGAGTTCCTTAAAAACTATGATTGCTCAATTCAATATTATCCCAGGAAAGCAAACGTAGTAGCCGATGCACTTAGTAGGAAATCATCTGCGCAGTTGTCTAATCTTATTATGAGAATCCATCGATGGCAACTATTTGAAGACATTTCCTTAACTTATGCAAATTTCAGTGTCAAGGCCTCAAGGACCTTAATGGATAACCTCACTATCCGATCAACAATCTTTGATCGAATCAAAGAGCTCCAAGAGTCCGATGAGGAACTCATGGCTATCAAAAATCTAGCCCGGGGGGACAAACCTGATTTCTCATTATGAGAGGATGGTGCTTTACTCTTTAGAGGGCGACTCTGTGTGTCATCCGGCATTCAAATTCGGCGTCAGATTCTTGATGAAGCACACAAGTCGAAATACATAATCCACTCGGGAAGTGCAAAAATGTATCAAGATCTTAAGAAAAGTTTTTGGTGGAGAGGTTTAAAAAGGGCGATAACCGAATACATTTCAAAATGCATAGTTTGCCAACAAAGCAAGTTCGATCATCAAAATCCATCTGGCTTGCTACAACCATTACCCATTCCCAAGTGGAAGTTGGAGAGTATGTCCATGGACTTTATCGTCTGATTTACCGAAAACTATGAAAGGGTATAATGTTATTTGGGTAGTCGTCGGCCGCTTCACAAAATCTGCACACCTTCTCCCTTATCGTACTACATACACCGCTGATCAACTAGCTGACATGTACATCAAAGAGATCATCAGACTTCACAGCATTCTGATTAGCATCGCCTCAAATAGAGACCGACTATTCACATCAAAGTTTTGGTAGAGTTTTCAAGAAGGCATGGGTTCAAGGTTGGACTCCAGCTCTACTTTTCACCCTCAGTCGGACGGTCAAATAGAAACGGTAAATCAAGTTATTCAAGATATGCTTTGGGATTGTATGTTAGATTTTCAGGGATCTAGAGATAAACATCTACCATTGACTGAATTTTCATACAACAATAGCTACCAGGCAAGTATTTGGATGACTCCTTTTGAGGCGCTCTATGGTCGAAGGTGCAAATCTCTACTTAATTGGGAAGAGGCCGGAGAACGAATCTTGTTAGGTCCAGAACTTATTCAGAGTACAACCGAAGTTATTAAAGTGATCCAAGAAAGACTAAGGACTGCTCAAAGTCGACAGAAGAGTTGTGCGACCTAAGACGAACGAATGTTGAGTTTTAGAGAGGAGACAAGGTCTTAATCAAAATCTCACCAACTAAAGGAGTGATGCGATTTGATAAGCGTGGGAAACTAAGTCCACTATATGTTGGACCCTTCAAAATTTTGGGTCGGGTCAGTGAGATTGCTTATCGGGTTGCCTTACCGCGTCAGCTTTCCAGCATGCAATATCTTCTATGTATCTATGTTACGGAAGTACATAAAAGACCCGACTCATATCTTGGACTATCAACTGATTGATATCCATGAAGATATGACCGTCATTGAAGAGCCAATAAAAATTTTTGACCGTAAAGAACAACTCTTACGTACCAAACGGGTTCCGCTCGTACTCATGAGGTGGCAGAATCATTCATCCAAGGAGGCTACATGGGAACACGAGAGTGAAGTGCATGACAAATATCCCCATATCTTCGAATAAGGTACACAAATTTTACGGAATGAAAATTTGACAAAAACTTCAACTATTCGTGTCAAAAAAACAAAATTTGACAAAAACTTCCACTATTCATGTAAAAAAAAACACACAACACTTCGGAGTTGAAGGGAAACACAAAAAAAATAAAATGTCTTGTTCTTTTCAATAATCCACAATTGTAGCCATAAAATATTATTATTTTCCCCAAAATAATATATGATCGATTACAAATATCTAAAAGCGGTCTTCACCTTATTAGCCATAAAAGGCTGAAACACTGCTTACGTACCATCGGGAAGTACATTAACATATTTATTATTATTATTCTTTTAATTTTTAGTTTTATTCTCCTACACCTACAACCTAACTAATGGAAATCGAAAACACCTACCTTGGCCTCTCGTGGCATCCCGTGACAATCCTTGGCAACCTCGAGCCTTCGATCTCTCAATCCTTGGCCACTCGCAGCGTCTCGTGATAAGCCTTGGCATACTAAAGCCTACAAAATAAAAATCAAACTACTAGGGTCACTATATGATACACAAGTACAATATAAAATAGAAATCAAATAAGATAAAATTGAAGTCCCCTGCAACGGTGCCAAAAACGTGATCGTCTTAAAATATGACTTTGCAAGTGTACAAGTTCAAATGTACTGGGTGAGTACAAGGGTGTCGAACCACAGAGACTAGTCGTTTATTTTAAACTAAAGCCTTAACTAGAAAGGGGTTTTTATAAAAGTAAAATTCTAATTATTTTATCTAAAAAAGCAAAGAAAATAGGGAGAAAACAGTCTAGGATCTCTATTATATCTCAGATTCATAAATAACTTGTATCCTATTCCTAACCTATTTTGAATTCCAGGTACCCCCGCTTCTGGCTACAAGCTCAACCACTTCGTATATGAATTAGATAAATCTAATCATCAAAGAATCATTGCACGAACCAACAAAAACTACCCTACAAGGCCTAGTCCATCGGTGAATATCCTATCTAGGCTAACCTCAATCCCTATAAGGCCACTGAGATTATTTAAAATAAGATTACAGCGTTACCATCCAATTCTTAATCTAGTCGGAACCTTGAACATGTAATCATACCATAAACGGAATTCAAAAATAGAAAAAAGAAACAAAAATTTATTAAATACTTTCCTCGATCGTACAAGAGATCCCAAACTTTGGAACGTTTTAGCTGCACATTGTTTCTATGATCTTCATCATCACTGAATCAATCATAGAACGATGATTACAAAGCCCTCAATCTCACAAAATCTCGTAGATATGGAATTTAAGCCTAAAACTACGGGCAAAAATCCCTACAGCTGAAAGTTATTTTATTCCTAACCTAGGGTCCTTATTTATAGATGTATAAGGCTCTAAAACATTGATTTCTAATAGGAAACAAACCCTAGAACAAATCTAATCTAAACTAGGAAAGAAGTATATCTTGGAGTCTTGATTTGTGGAAGAATCTCAACTGTTCGCGCCTAAAAATTAGCAAGAATACCCATCCTCGCGCCTGAAAATCAGCAAAAGAACTTGACTTCAATCGGTCGAGAATGGGGCTTGATCGGTCGAGATTATTTGTATAAGAAGAGCCCTTTTTGCTGTTGAGTTTCGATTGGTCGAAATAGATATTTTGACCAATCCAAAATTGTATTTCTAAAACTGTTTTGAGCTAGAATGGTCCAAATTCGTGTCTAGAAATAGTTTTGACCGGTCAAATTGTCAATCTCGACCGGTACAACTGCACATTCCTGCGTTCTTCATTCGACCATAACTTTTGATATACAATTCGGAATTCAGCGATTCTTCATTCGACCATAACTCTTTGGAAAGTTGTGAACGTCTACTTTCCAATGTTATATGGACTAGTCATTTATTGAAAGTGAAAAAATGATACCTTTCTGATATGTTCTGGACCTCACATAGTTGATCGTTGTTCTCATGAGCAGGCTCGTATGGGCGCCTCGTATATGAAATGGTTATGGAAATGTCAGCTGAGGATTGGGTCTAGTTAGACCAATAGAGTCATTGATCATTGCCTTGATTGGCTAAACGACGAAGAGTGACAACCTTTGTCTACACAACATTGGCATCTAAATTCTGAATCTGGACCATGGTTGGTGTTTGGTATCAACACCAAATTAATTAAAAAATACTAATAATTAACTCATATTTCACAAAATTTAATAATAATTAACTAACCTAGACAATTAAAATTATGCATAATCATTTTGGACAAATTTTGAAGAAATTGTAATTTATGCGTAAAAATATTATTGTAATTCTTTCCCTTCATATTATTACTGTAGATAATCTGTAGATTATAATCTTGTACTTAGCTCTTAAATCATATCATTTTCTACTTAATGATGAATTGAATATCATTGAACTGCTATTATTTCTGTAAATGTTTACTCTTGTATTAAATATCATCTGCTTGTGTCACAAATAATTAGAATTACTGCTTGATAATGTGCTATATTCACAACTCTTGGAAATCCCACCTATACATGCACCTATGGAATATTTATGTATTACTTGTACTAGAAATTTATGACAATGCTAACTAAGATTTTATTAAGCTTCATCACTTACGGTCGTTTCATGACCCAAAAATTTCAGAGGCTAGTCAGCAGCCACCCAGTCAGGATTAGAATGGTTGGATACGGAAGGATTCAGGAGCGACGCCCGAGCTGATAATTTTGAGCTTCTTTTATCTATAGAGCTACCAGCAAACGCACATGATTTTTGAAAAGGGTCTTTCCTTTTTATTTTTATTTTGGTTTTTGTTTAAAGACCATTACTTATGAAATATTGATTATCAGTTTGTAATTGGGCTTGTATAAATATCGTACTTTTCAAAGTTCTACTTTGGTGAAAGGGGTTTTCATGTTGTTTTAATTATATTTCCTTTGCCCATTGGAAATGCATTACGATCAAGTCATAAACCCGTACATGCCTGATCAGGTTAACGAAATTGGGAGGTTAAACCGATAGTGTTTAACTCTAATTTCTGCGACTACTTTGATAAATTAAATTTACTCGTTTCCACCTTAATGTATTTCCCGAAATATTTAGAAAATATTTAAATTAAGTGGCAGATTACTTGAAAAGGGAAATGACTTTATAATTTGAAATGCCCAAACCCACATGTTTATATGAAAGGATGCATATGAGTGTAAGCATGGCGCCCGTGCCTGCATCGCCACTCTGCTCTGCCAAGGGATCAGGAGGCGTGGGGGAGTGATAAAGAAGATCTTGGAGTCTTTATTTTCAGAAGAATCCCAACTGTTCGCGCCTAAAAATAGCAGAAAATCCCGACTTCGACTGATCAAGAATGGATCTCGACCGGTCGAAAATATATTCATAAAAATGTCCATTCTACTGCTAGGTTTCGATCGGTTCAGATATACACTTGGACCGATCGAAATCTGCAATTCTGAAGCAAATAGCAACTCGACCAGTCTAATTTTGGTGTTCTATTTCATCCAACTCGATTGGTCGAAATAGACATCTCGACCGGTCGAGATTGCATTTCCTGCACTTCTCTACGAACTTCATTTCACCATAACTTTTGATGTACAACTCGGAATTAGGCAATTCATGGCTTGTTGGAAAGCTAAGAACCGCTACTACTTCCAATGGTATAAGTCATAGTTCTTGCAAATTTATATGTAAACCATGACACAGTTCTGTCTCTCCGCTATTTTGGTTGATTCTTGTCATAGCTTCAAGACTTCCTTAACTTTGCTCATTTAGTCACGTTTGCGCTTTTAGGCCTTCAAACCTGTTATACTCTATCATGTACTAAAAACAAATATTAATAATTAAATGAGACCTAATAATAAAGAGATTTGAGTCTAAATTATACAAATTTGAAGGCCTATTAGGGCCTAAAATAAGTAATGAACTATTGAGACTTAGTGCCCCTAATTGATAAACTAGTGTGCCCCAACTAACGACACCCAGTCAAAAGTAAATAGACACCCACCTGAACTAACACATTAATTTGAGAAATTAAGGTAATGTACTAGATATGGGATAAGAGAATAAACACTATATGTGTGCAACCAGTGATTGACGTTGACTCAGCCTTAATGATTTTTGAAATAATTGGAGAGATAGACCTCTTCTATAACCCTCTTGAATTATTTATGAAATATAAGTCCCCAAAGGACTTTAATTAATGGTAGCACTAAGTATAATGTAAACTGATTCAGAAAATTAGTATGCCTAGTTATCCTATTATATATGGGTCAAAATATTAATAATGATTAATTTGATAGAAATCAAATACTGACTCTAGGATTTAGACTGATTGGATTGGACCTGAAACTTGACTGAATTGTTGGACTATAGTATATTAGAATTGAACCCGAACACCAATTAAATTATTGATTTTTAATATAGATTGAGATTGAATTCGAAGATTGATTGAATTGTTAATATTTGATATATTTTGAGATTAACTTGTAAATTGACTTTGAAATAGTAAATTGCCCATTGAAGAATGATTGGTGAATAATATCGAAAGAATACCGATATGAAATAGAATCCGATTTGAATAAATTACGGGAATGGCGATATTGAAAAGATCGAAGTATTGAATATTGAACATTGAATACCGAATATTGAATCGAAAATTAAATATTGAATACCGAACATTGAATATTGAATAATAAAATTGAAAGTGAAAAGATGATACTGCATTGAATTTTGAACCTCATATAGCTTACCACTGTTCTTGCAAACGGGCTTGTAAAGAGCAACGCATATTCAAAAAGAGTTTAAAATGTCAATTGTGGATTGGATCTCGTTAGACCAATAGAGTCATTGATCATTATTTTGATTGACTAAATGGCGAAGAGTGTTAGCCTTTGTGTAAGTGACATTAGTAATTGATATGGACCATGGTTGGTGTTTAGTATCGCACCGAAATAAGTAAAAGACATTAATAAATCACCAAAACAACTAAACTAAATTAATTACCTAATATTGTTAATTTTATGACAACCAAATATATATATGAATAATTAATTAAATGAATAAATCGTGATATGAAGCAACCTGATACTCGTTGATGATATTAACATAATGGTAAATTGGTAACTGAATTTGATATGTTACTGTTGATATTTTTAGAATTGATACTAATATAATAGATGATTGAAAATCGAACTTGACATTGCTTTATTAATGTTGATAATTGAGATTTATGATTGATCATGTCTTGAAAATGGGAAATTGAATGATCACCTTTTATTAAATGGATTCTTGAACATTATCATCATTGTCTTATTAGTGCTCAATTAGTCATTGTTTGATAGATTGATAGATTTAGAATTGAGAGATAAGAATATTGTATTTTTGATCAGATAGATAATTAATAAAATTTAATTGAAAACATTGGTTGAATTATGAGAATTTACTGAAAATTCATTGATAAATTTAACTAATATTTTATTAAGCTTCACCGCTTATGTCGTTTCATGAAAAAAAATTTCACAGACAAGATAGTAGTCGTCTAGATGGAGCGGTCGGGTAGAGATTTAGAAGGATCCATCTAGCTAAAAGTTTTTAACTAAATTTATCTAAGGAGTTACCAACACATGTATGAATGGACTACGTGACACTTACACTGGATTTTGACCGTGTACAGTTGCTTTACTTTTGTTTAGGACTAGTTTTGGTTTATTGTTTTATAAAATCATTGGTCTCATTGTAAATACACTACAAAAATAAGGTGTTTTAGCGGCACTTGCTGTTAAGGTAGTTTTTTGAAGCGGCAGGACTAATAGCAATAGTTTTTGTAGCGGCAGGACCAATAGCGATAGTTTTTAGTAGCGACAGGACTAATAGCAGCAATTTTTTGTTATAAAAACTGCAGCTAATAATCTTATTTTTTATAGTAATATCGGACTTCGAAATTATTTTAAGCGAAACAATGCGTACTTTTGTTTTAACTTGTCTTTCCGCAAGAAGGAGAAATTTCGAAAGAACTTGCGTATTCCTAATAAATGAATAATCGAATTTGAAAACCGACCAGATTAAGAAAATAAAAATTTCCTCAATAAATAAACTTTATTCCACAATAAATAGAGTTTATGTATTTTTCTCCAATTTGAGAGAAAATACCGATATTAAACACTGATAATCGAGATGTGTCGAATCAAATAGCCTCGTGGATCGAAACGTACGGGCTCGAGAGCCTCCTGCCGCACGAGGCCAAGGGCTGGGAGCATGATACCTCACCCCAAAGAAATATGCCTATAAGTGAATGCGAACCATCCGATTGATGAGCTTTAATATCAGCCAATAAAATAAAAAACAATGTTTGATATTATAGTCTGACAGATCGGATGGTTTTAATCTTTCTAAAATACCATTTTTGGGTCGATTTCACTTCAATCTATGATCTATCACTTTGATGGTACAGATCACCTATATCTTAAACCATTGATATTGTAAGATCATTTAAATACCATTTTAGTGTTTAAGGTGTTTGAAATTACTCTTTGGAGGGAAACAACCCACTAAAATAGCCGATTTAAATTGCTATTTCAAGGAAACAACTCTCCGAACGAGTTGAGAGGACTTACAATCAAACACAACACCATGCTAAAGTGCTCAGCGGCAGAGTAGAGAGCTGATTTGCCTCCAAGTAGCAATCCAAACACGGTTAGGAGAGTTTGGTGCTGTTTAAAATGGGCGAGTGTTAATTTTGGTGACTATGCTTTATATTTTAATAATAATAATAATAATAATAATAATAATAAAAGTATTAAAAAAAAAAAAAAAGTATAAAAAAAACGACTTTGTTCGAAGCCCTTTTTCTCTCTCCTTTTTACACCCCCTCTTTTTTATAAGCGCGTGAAACGATGAAACACGGCGACGCAAGAGACGAAGAACGAGAAGCCAACGATCTCGACTCATCTCTCGTTCCCTCTCTGTTTTCTTCTTTTATTTTTTTCGAAATCTCTCGAAATTTCCAGTTTCTGGTTTATCGGGCGTCGGATCTGTAACCCGAATCTCCGACAATATCGTGTTCTGGACACTCTCGAATGCTCTTTATAAACCCTACCTCTCTTTCTCTCAATTCTCTTCTTCTTCTGCCTTTTTCAAAATCCCACCGGAAAACCACTTTTGAAACCTCTCTGTTCACTGTTACGGCATGGCGAACCCGCCGGAGGGTTTAAGTGACGATTTTCTTGAGCAGATCCTAGCGATGCCTTCTTACGCGGGAAACGATAGTGGTTTGGCGGGAAATGAAGTTAATTTGGCGGGAACAATGGCGGCGTCGCAGGCGGCGATGTTTTTGCAGCTGAGTTCCGGAGAGGGTTCCGGTGGCGGTTTCCAGGGAGCCGTTTTTCCGCTGGGTCTTAGTTTGGAGCAGGGGAAAAGCGGTTTTCTGAAACCGGAGGAGGCTTCTGGGAGCGGTAAGCGGTTTCGAGACGAGAGCGAAGGGAAAGGTTCTGGAAAATCTGTGAGTCTACTTCTGATGTCTTTCTTCGAAATGGCTTTCACTTCCTGGTTGGTAATTTTTGAGATGGTTAGGGGCATATTTGGCTTTTTGTTTTTTAGCCGTTTTCGGCAAGGCTATCTTTCATTTTGACTACTTTGTCCTTGGGTTCTATGAAAATGGCGCACGTCCACGGCGGTGGTGTTATTATTATTATTATTATTTTTATTCTCATCATCGGGCAAAGCAACAGTGTCGTGCCCTCTTCGTCCGAAGTTTCGGAAATGAAATGTTATTTGGAAATGGCAATTTTGTCATTGCCCTTTCGGGATCAGGTGTGTAAGCCAGCACACACTCTTAATCGTCCTGTTAATTTTGTCTGCTCAAGTAGGGGCTGGTGTCTCGACCCTTTTAAGGCTTTAGCTTTTGAAATGACTTTTATTTCCTTTGATTCTATTGAAATGACATGCATGCCCTTCTCAGTATCAGTCTTACCTTCATCATTTGGGAAAGATTTGTACCTGTTCGTCATTTCTGTTCTAGTTAGGGCCTGGTTTTTTTAGCGGTTTTGCGTGAATATAGATTGCTGACGTCACTCAAAGTTCAGTATATCACGATATTTTTGCTGTTATTTTTCGTCTGGGGATTTTTTTTTGTTTATTCATGCCTCCCCACTAGTGGGCCGTATCGCAAAAATATGAATAGTTGATCTCAGCCACGGAATCTCGTGAAAGATTGACTATTTTCTTGTGCCTCGAAACCTCTAAAAGTCAGCTTTCACGTGGTGGATGGATGGTAAAAATGCAATGCTGACCCCGCATCTCACACACCCCATGTGAAGAGGAAATGGAGTGAAATATAACTTATTTGTGATGTTGGTGTGTTAACGCTTAACACCTGATCCAGGGAAGCAGCGACTCCGGGCAATTGGCAAGTTTGTTTCCGACTTTCGGACACGTGCAGTCTCATTCAATTCGGCCTAATAATGCTCCTCAGGTCCGTAAATAAACTATTTATTTACGAGTTTTGATAAATGATTATTTTATGCTTAATTTTTTAATCTATTTATTTATTTATTTTTGAGCATATAAAAATGGCTTGTGCTGAGCCGAGCGCCTAATTATGCTACAATGGGACTTTAGAATGTGTGGGGCCCATCCGACCCCACATGTTGAGCGGACGGGACTGCTCAATGAGCTGACGTCTCCTCACTGTTTAGCGTATGGACTTTGAGACAAACATAAGCTTTTAAAATATCATAGAAAGCCGTGCATGTCTCAAGGTCCGTGGCTACACATCTTGGCTCATTGTATATAGGGAGCTGATATATAAAGAAAGAACTAAAAATGGCCGACAATGGTATATTGGTGTGATGTGGTGAGGTCAGGAACCGAATTTAGGGGTTAATGGCTCAGTAGATTGATTGGATCTCTCGCTGCCAAAAATTGAAATCGTGTAGTTTTCAGGACACTGATATCTGTGAATGTCAGAACATTAAAAAAAAAAAAAATATATATATATATATATATATATATATATATATATATATATATAGATGTACTCGTTTTCTCAATTTGTCTCGTTTAAAGCAAATAACATTAAATATATGTTTCTTATAACCGATAGTTATCGGAATCTGCGGATGACGTAGACCACAAGATTATATTTTGGAGAAAAATCAAGTGCATTTCCTTCCTCTGCAACCAGCCTGAGAAAAGGTGAAAGCGACACACGACCACGCGCGTGCACAGGTTTTGTGGGGTCCACTTTGACGTGCTCACGTCTGTTTATATTCACACGTGCTAGTTAGTCTGCTTATTTTCAAATCACAATTAAATTAATCATGATTTTGGTTTGTGAGTGCTTGCTTGCCATGGGGCAGGGTTGAGGGTGATATATATATATATATATATATATATATATATATATATATATATATATATATTACGTAATGGACCCTCTCTATCCTCCTTACTCCTCAGTCCTCACCCTTATTTAAATAAACACTAAAATTATATTTAAATGATCTTAAACCATTAAGATGCGGTAACCCATTTTTTTTGTTTTTTTGTTTTTTTGTTTTTTTAATGGCCGGGCCTCTTAGAGCATCCCACTCATCTGGCCGAGAATTTAAATTGATCAAAGATATGCGCATATGGTATAATAGTAAACCAACCTTCAGTGGTGTAAGATAAAAAATCTAATTTAGTGGTGTAAGTCTGTAAGATCTTTAAATGTTCATTAATCAATATATAATTAATAAATATTAAAGAATACAAATCATACACATAATTACACATAAAAAAAAAAAAAAAGAAAAAAAAAAAAAAACGTGCACCAACTCACACATCACGCTTGTGAATGTACAGCTCCAAAACCCCTCTACACGTGTGCTTCCCCTCACTTTCTTTATCATTGAAATCAGGCTCGCCCGAGCTTGGCTTCTGTAAAGAGCTAATATCTCCCGTATCCGACCTGCACACGGAACTTCCTCCCCGCACCAGACGCCGCCTAGCGTACACGGACACAGGCCGAAACGGGCACGTGTACCTTACTCTCCTTGGCCTTCAATTCTTCGGCAACTCTCCCTTTCTTGAATCGCCTCTACGCCACTTGTATAAAACAAGCAGCCACCACTGATGCGAGTGGAACCTGAACAATAATCACAAAGACTGAGTATGGGAATAAAACGGCAAGGGAAAAATAGTCACAAAGACCAAGTATGGGAATAAAACGGCAAGGGAAAAATTTGGCAAAAAAGAGCAAAAACAAGAAATAAGGAAAAGGAAAGGGGAAAGAGAGTACATGAGAAGAATACATTCGGAGAAAATTTCAGAAAAAAAAAACACAGTAAAAAATCAGAAACATGAGATATATATATATATATATATATATATATATATATATATATATATATATATATATAGGGCATAATAGTAAACCACACCATATTGGTATTTAAATGTTGGTCAGGGGCCATTAAATTAGACTTTTGATGTAAATTACACCATTGAAGTGTGGTTTACTATTATGCCACGTGGAGCACATATGAACAATTTAAATTACTCAAGTGGCAATCCCTCATTGGAACTCGTCTTAGCCAATGAATCATACCTATAAGTGGATGTGAATCATTCGATTGGGGAACTTTAATATTGGCCATAAAAAACTAAGAACAATGGTAGGTATTGGAGTGTGATTTTTGGGTCCATTGCCCTTCAATGTATGATCTATCACTTTGACGGTATGGATTATCTACGTCTTAAACCATTAACTGTGACATCATTTAAACACCATTTTGGTGTTTAGATGACAGTCAGGGGAGTCGGGTCTACTATATATATATATCAAGTAGCAAGATTGACTGTAACCTCCATTATCCAATGTACAACATCTAAGCCACGTAATCCCGTGAAACATCTAACCGTAAAGGATTAGAGAGGCTATAGTTTAAAATACTAGCAATACTGGGAATACCGGCTGGAATATATGACCAAGTCGCAGACAGACCCAATATAAAGTGCAACTGGTTAGTACTGCCTGGTATTGAATTGTTTAGGGGTTGTATCGTTTATGCGTTTATACTGAACAGTATTTTCACAATACTGGCTGGAATTTTATCAGTACCAGTCATGATCTTTACAGGACTGAATTTGAGATTTTAAACCATGATTGGATGGCCCTTGAAATGTATAAAAGGCCCTACTGCTATTTATAAGATTTGGTGGAGAGTCAAAACTCAATACTGTTAGAATATCATCATCAGAGTGAATATTGATGGAGGGGCCATTATCTTATCTCAAGTCTTCAAAAAAAAAAAACACAGATAAAGATAGAAGAGAACTCAATAAAACGATGAGAAGGGTCCATGATCCAATCACCACTTATGTTTTGTGCCAGTTTCGTTTAGTCACTGAGAGATTTATAACTGTCAACAACAGTCCACTATCTAGTTGTCCGCCTAAATTTTCAGAGTGCAGCTACTTCCACACAACATTTTCTACGTGAACAACATTTAAAACAGATGCTTGTATGAATTTCTGTGCACATACTATTAGGCTAATAGCTGGTGTATCATCAGGACTTTCATTAAGTAGTGTGTGTCTATATATATATATCCGCACACATATATATGGTTTTTCATTAACTATTGTGCGCAGATAATTAATTAATGTGTAAATAGTTTTATGTTAATGGTGTGGTATAAGTAAATGTTGGTGTTGAAGTAGCAGCTCTCTATTTTAAACATGACGTAAAAGTCAGTTTATCGTTTGAAAGCATTTGAAAACATGCTTGAGCCAAAAGGCAATAATTTATCGCAATTCATGGTCCAAAGGCATTTTCATCATCCTATGCGAGGAGGTTGACAGCTTTTTACCATACTATGATTATCCAGGCATTACTCTTTCTAGGCATTATCCAGGCTTGACAGCTTTTTACCATACTATGATTATCCAGGCTTGACAGCTTTTTACCATACTATGATTATCCAGGCATTACTCTTTCTAGGCATTATCCAGGCTTTTTACCATACTATGATTATCCAGGCATTACTCTTTCTACTAAATCTGATCTCGAAAATATGGGAAACTCGCAAGTTGGCAACATTCCTGAGTAGTGTTTGATTGTTCCATGAAAAATTTAGTATGAACTTCTGATTTAATGACTAAACTACCCGTGAGGAGCATTGTTGGGGGAATTGACTAAACTATACCCCTGCTGAACCGCAAAATTTTCACTTGTAAGCCATGTAGCTGAGTTTGGTGTTAAGCTGAGATCTGGCAAGGCCCCAACGGGTACATAAGAAATGGGAAAAATCCTTCGTATGTGTGGGGGCATATGAAACTGCAGTGCATTCCTTATGAATCTGGTATATAAAATTCTATTATCATATGAAAAATCAGATTTACATTTCAGAAAATCCGAATTTTATGATGTCTTTTTTTTTTTTTTTAATCTTTTTGTTAGGTTGATGGGTTTTTATTTTTATTTTTATTAATTCATTAATTTTCTTGTTTGTTTAAAATTTTTTTGTAGGCTTTCCATGGGCAAACAACGCCATGTGCAATTTCAGTTGTTCCACACCCACCCACTATTCGCCCGAGGGTGCGAGCAAGGCGGGGGCAAGCCACCGATCCTCACAGTATCGCAGAGCGGGTAAGCTTTCATATATACCCTGTATTTTTACTTTGGCTCTCCTCACATTAGGCCTGAGATAAATATTCTCACTGTCTCATTTTTAGGCCATATGGTGCCACATGGAACATTGTTTTTATCAAACCAAGTTGTCCAAGTTGTAGAACATCTTATGTCTTTGGTGCTGCCCAAAAAATATCCTGTTGGAAGATTCTCGTCATAAAATCCCTCTCCAAAAACCTCAATATAAACCTTACTTAGATATGAACCGGTCCATATTGGGCTAATTGATCATCATATGATGATTAGTCACTTGGACAATTTGGATTGGCTAAAAAAGTCTATCATATGGTCCAACAATTGGAATAGAAAATTGGGACTGTGAAGGCTTTATCTCAGAGTACCTTTAAATCCACCCACCAAATGTTTGAGTTCACCCACGCTGAAACTCATTGACTGCATTGAATTAGACGATGGAGATTGGTTATCGTGCCAATCTTTCACACGATGGATCTTGAGATCATGGGCGTACCATCAGGCGGTCGGTTTTTTCTTTCATGTGGTACACACCAAAAAAAGTGACCTTAAAATCAATTTTGAGCGTGAACGTGATGTTAAGGTCACTTTTCTAAGATGCGTGCCACGTGAAATAAATCACTGACCGTCTGATGGTACACCTATGATCTCCAGATCCATCTTGTGAATGATTGGGAGGATAACCGATCTCCATTGTGTGATTCAACGCAGTCAATGTGTCTCAGCATGGGTGAACTCAAAGTTTCGGTGGGTGGATTTAAAGGTACTCTTTATCTTAGGCCTAAGGTGAGCCACCCATATTTTAACCCTTTTATTTTATTGTGCCCTTGTATATTTTATTGTGCCCTTGTATAGTCTGTATCCCATTATTTCTTTTAGTTTGTGGAGTCTGATAGAGTTGCTAAAATTCTATCAGTGGGAATGACCAAAGCGATCGTATATTAATGATCTGTTAAAGCTACAAAAATCAGATTTTATTATTAGAAGCTGATTATTATATAAAAGAAAGAGTACATCTGGGTAGTTTTACTGTAAATTAAACTTTTGATTATTAAAATTGTATTTATTGAACGAAAATGTTGATTTATCTTTTACTGTTTTTACATTTTTCTTTCCAATATTCCCAATCGTATGTTATTATGGTTTCCTGTATTGCACAGCTACGTAGAGAAAGAATAGCTGAAAGGATGAAAGCTTTGCAAGAACTGCTTCCCAATTCCAACAAGGTCATTGCTTCAATTCTGTGTTCAATTATTTTGTGTTAACTTATGCTCCTAAACATATTTGATCTGCAGTTAATATTAGTTATATCTGAGTAATTTTTTTCTTTTAAAGAGGTAGGGAAATATTCTTATTTACACTAATGGTATGTATAAATTTTTCATTTTCTCCTCCAAATTGAACAAGATTATTTGGATGCCATTTTGCCTGGAAGACAGAAGTTGGATTAATTATCTGTTTTATGAGTCATTCATAAAACATGAGTTAAACCTACAAGGTACAAACTTTGTTATAGTTGAGTCAATTAGGAATCAGGAATGACAAGAAAAAGAAAGAGAGCCACCCATATACAGATCCGAGTAGGAAAATTTGTTGCCACCATCTCTTCTAGACTGCCCTAATAATGAGAGGGTTAATCATAAGTCCAAATAAAAGGTCAAATACTTGATCTAAATGTGCCAGATTTCGACCTCTCTCTCTCTCTCTCTCTCTCTCTTCCCTCCTACAAACTTTCTTGTGGTTTGAACAAGTAGGAAACAGGAAAGACAAGCAAAAGAAAGAGAGCCACCCATATAACTTTTGGCCACCATCTCTTCCAGACTGCCCTAGTAATTTGGTCTTTGTGGCCATAAGGGTTAATCCTAAGCCAAATATAAGGTCAAATACTTCATCTGAATGTGCTATATTTTGACTTTTCTCTCTGGATCTTGTTTCTCTCCTCTCGGGAGGCATAAGAACTTCACAATGGCTCTTGTTGCTCTCATCAAATGTTCCGCGAGACATGCAATTTCACAATCAAAGACCTCTCTCGTTAATGCCATGAATATGTAGATCTGCATAGAAACGGAGTTACTGAATGGGGATACTCACCTAAGATTCTTATGCTACCCCGAAAAAGTTCCATTCTTGTTGAGAAATGGGTGCAAAATGTGCGAGTGCCACTATGTGAGGATACAAGTCCAGATACTCTACATAATTCAATGATTAGGATATTCTAATAAACCATCATCCAAGAGCTGGAGACAATTTTGGAACATAATACATTTATTTATTTATTAATTTTAAATCCTCTTCAACCACTCTTGAAGCTGCAAAGCCTACCAAAGACATGCCTAAAAGCTTTGTCCTGCTAACTAGGATCCTCTGCAATCTAATAAAGGCTCATTTGACATTTTGAAATATTCCAATCTAAACTATTCATGGAGACCATTTATATGGTTTAGCACTCAAAAAACACACATTGATTCAGGATTTAAAATGGTGGTTTTCGGGCATTTCTTTAAACTACACTATTCATCCTTGATCTTTGTCATTGGATCTCTGGAATCTGTAAATACGTAATTGCAAGGGATTCATTTTTTTTGACAAGTGAGTGTGCTTGCCTTTTCATTCAACACTTGGGCATTTTGAAGATATGTTTTCAGTTGAATCCACATAGACGTCAGAGGAACTTTCATAGGATTACATTGTGAGTGAATCTAGGGAGATTGAGGAGAAAATGGCTGTGCAATACATAAAAGGTGATGATGCACTTAACAAATTTTCTTGGAATGAAACTTGAAATCAAGAGGGTTGTGAAACAGTTCCATTTGAGAAGAAAAAATAATCTTGGAGAAATTTAACGCCATGGAATTCTCCTCAAGAAATTTCCTTCCATCAAAATGTCGAACACAAATAGGTAAAGATAGGGCGACTGGGCGAATTAGTTGGCATCATACAAGCATTCAAGCTATGAAAGTGCAGTTTAGTCAAGGTTTAGGATCTTGGTTTACTGATCTGTACCGGCTGGTATATGCTGCAAACAATCCAAACAGGTATACTATTAAGCTCCTTAAAAAGGGGTTAAGCAACCGTAATTGGTCAATGAGGAAAAGGTGATGTGAAAGATAGATGAGTGAAGAAAACCATCTTCCAAAAAAAAAAAAAAAAAAGAAAGAAGGCCCCAGCATGCCTAGCAGTATTTTGAAACAACCATTTTACTTTCTCTAAAGCAAAAGCCCCAGCATGCTGGCATTATTATGAAATGATCGTTTTCTCCCGCCTGGTATAATTGTTGTTTACGTTTATAACATTTGAACACTCTGCACAGTGTGTTGTCAAAAAAGAGAAACAGATACTTTTTTTAAATATAAATTTATATGTACTGAATCATACTATTCTCGACTTGCATTGTACAAATCAAATCGTTGTCTATATGATTCATACAATTCAGAGTGTGAATCATACGATTCAATTGAGAGCCATTTAAAATTTTAAACATTCAATTGTTATTTAATTTTTCGTATATTTTGTTTAAGAAGGTCCATAAAATCTAAAAGTTATTCTCTTAAATCTATAGCATAGCAACTTAAACTTCTTAACATAAAAAGTATATTCTTCGAGGATATTTGGCATGAGTTTATCAAAAAAGAACAAAGGGCAAAAAGGATGTTGGCATGAGTTTATAAAAAAAAAAGAAGTGATGTGTTTGGCTTGAATTTCATGTGTAATAATTGACTTCAACTGAAAATTTTGGAAATCTTAGGCATTTAAGTAAATTTTTAAATTTTTTTAGAGTTTTCAGACATAATAGTACATGTTCGTGGTTGGTTCATTCTGTTAGTCTTTGCATTTTTTTTCCTAAATAATGATACTCATATCATTATATGAGGAGTTTCTTCCATCAAACAAAACATAAGTTGGAAAAGAAAAAAGTTCTTTTAGTATTAGCTTTGCAGTATATTCCATTGTATGTTGTAAACTTGAAGATGTATTAAATTGTTCACTAATATAGTTAATGGCACATCAATTCATCATCATGCTCAATTAATTATGATTGAACCTTTAAATTATTGTTTTGTGAAACTTACTGATTTCCTTTTGGTTATTTTGGAGACTATGATCTAACCTGTAGGGGTCAATTTACTATAAACTTGCTTGGTTTTGTCACACATATTTATGAAAATTTTAAATTAATTCTTTGATGAAAATGAATGAGTATGTACATTTTATTTCATTTTCACAATTTTAGGGATTTTTTTTTTTTTTTTTATATTAAAAAAAAACTCAGATTGAATTGTACAATTCAAGATTAAAGATTCAATTTAAAATGACCCCTCCTTAATAATTTACGATCCAATTCACGGTTTGACAACATTGTTGTCCTGTATAAATGGTGTATGCTGGTACTAGCCATGAACGATAGCGTCGCTAATAGTAAGATTTTAAAGCTCGAGACCAATGCATTCTATGAAATAACCTGTGTAACTACGGCATGGAAATATATTGGTTCTTGGTGCTGGATGCGAATTACACTGCTAGGGAGTTCCCTTCAATAAGGACAAAAAATTCTTTCATAAGCACAAATTGGACTTTGAAATGGTTGGTATAGATGTCGCATCATTCATGCACCTAAACTATGAAAGTGTAATCCTAGAAACAACGTATGCAATTTAGCCAATTTGGTTGATGGTGATCTTGATTCACGGTGTTCACAGTGAATCATAGTGAATCGCTGTGATCCATGTGAATCCCGATGGAGCTCGAGCTTCACAAATAAACTAATAATAATAACAATAAAATTTAACTTGTGCTTCTTCTTCTTCTTCTTCTTCTTCTTACCATGGTTTAGACAACATAAAGAGTAGGGAAGCGGAGCAGTGTGTGCTCCTGAATGTAATGAGAGGTGTAAGCATACCTGTCCTATGTATGCTATGAACATTCCTTATAAAGAAGCATACCTGTCCTATGTATGCTACGAACATTCCTTATAAAGTCGATGATAGAGTATGCCTTAGTGAACTAGGGACTGATTGCATTCCATTGAAGATAATGCTCAATTTCCTTACTAGCTTGCTTGCTCCTACTCGGGAACCTCTCAAATTCCTGGGACCCTATGGTTTTGTAAGTTAACATAAAAGAAAGGTTCATCGGTTATGTGGCAGGAAGTGTGATTATTCATTAGATTACTTGCATATTCTAGACCATGGTTGTCAAGGCCACGCTATAGCCTTGCTATGACCTCGCCATGGTGAATGACGATTAGAAACGCCATATATAACCAAATAGCCATGATAGCTAAATAGCGATGCCATAGCGTCGCCATGGCGGAATAACATTATGGCGTCGTTAAATGCACGTTATTTTATTTTTTGAATAATAACGTATAATACTTATAAGTTATGACATTTTTATAATATATAAGTTACAAAAGTTACAAATCACAAAACCTCAACTTATAAGTTACAAAATCTTCGACTCTCTCTCGTCACAGCAGTTATCAACACCAATGTTGCTGAAACCTCAGTATATGTGTACTTAATATTTTATATTTTTTAATATTTTATATATGTTGATATTTTATATTTATTTATTTATACTTGCCATGTTGCAAATTTGTTGATGTTCTATATTTGATTTGTATTTATTGATATTTGTTTATTCCTAGAACATGAAATCCTCAATATTAGAATCAAAGTATGATGCTTTAGTAATTGAATTTTTTTCTTTCTATATTTTTTTCTAATACAAAAAATTTATATAAAAAAAAATACTACTAATTAATAGATAAAATAATTAAAAAAAAAAATTACAATAATTAATAGTCTCGCCATGGCTTCGCTATGGCTACGCCATGGTGTAGCGAGCATCTTCACCATGACCTTGACAAACTGCCTTAACTACCTTGTTCTAGACCCTTGCAGCCATAGGGCTGTCAATGGGTTGGTTGGGCCAAAATTTTGTCTGCCCGATGGTCAAGTGTTTATACCCAGTTTATGCCCAAGCCAACCCGATCTGACCTGACCCCTCCCGACCCACCCGACCCCGATGGGTCTACGGTACATGCCGGACCCAAGCCCGCCAGAAACCTCCTATTTACTTCATTTATATATAAACTATTCGGTCGGGTCAACCGATTCGATTGTTTCCCAACCTGACTGAAGGTTGGATTGGATGCTTCATGCCGGATCCGACCCAGTTGGTTTGCTTGACCTGGTTCAAAAATCGGGTCTGGTGGATCAGGTATGGGGACGCTTTACCTAATCAATATGCACGATAAATTTCTAAAAATATTATATTTTTACTTTTATTTTTTATTTTTTCACATTTGTTCCAGTTCTTGAGGATTCAAGAAACAATTTAGTTCTTTTATATCAAGCTCAAAATGATCATTCCTGAAAAGATGTGGTCACTATAGATTGTGATGAGAAATACAGTTAGGGTTTGTATTCCTTATTTTTCCTACTAGTATTAATATTTTACATTTCTTTCTGCAGACAGATAGAGCAGCTATGCTTGATGAAATTGTGGACTATGTCAAGTTCCTAAGGCTCCAGGTCAAGGTAAAAGTATTCTTCCTTTTATGGTTAAATTCAACTTACGCCAGTAATTTTCTACTGATTTATAAGCAATAAACAGGACTCATGTTTTAGAAATTGTATCTTATAACTGGGAGGGGTGCATTAATAACCTTTTTAAAATGTAATAAGGTAGTCGGTAGCAAGTCATGTATATAACCAATTTCATTAAGGGTACCTTCATTTACAACCCAAGATTCTTCCTTTTCAATCCTGGTTTCACGTGGTTAAAACTTAAAAACATTGACTGATTTGAATCAGATGAAGGAGATCATGTTTCCTCCCAATCTTTGACACCATAGATCTTGAGATCACGTGCTTACCATTAGACAGCCAGATTTTGATTCTAGGTGGGATGTGGCACACATCCCCAAGAATGAACATTATCATGGCATACATTGAATGTGGTTCACAGGTCACTTTTCGGTATGTGTACCTCATGAAATCAAAATCTGGCCGTTTGATAATAGGAACATGATCTCGGGATCTATTATGTTGAAGATTGGGATGAAAAATGATTTCCATCATCCGATTCAAAGCAGTCAACAGTTTAAGTACGTTAAACCCAAGTTGGGAAGGAAAAATCTTGGGCTGAAAATAAAGGTACCTTTTGGTTAATTGGTATATTGAATTTCTCTTCTCAAACCCGATCGAGGTTTCTTTTCCAGATTTAAATAGATCTCAGACCTAGAGAAACCCATCTCAGCAATTCACCTCCAATGATTGTGGTCCCATTAAATTCTTTTTCAATTAGTCTTAAAGAATCTAATAAACAACTTTGTACCAACCCATGACCAACTCTCATACCAAACCTTACCAAACTTCATACCAACCTTAGCCCAATTTGACTATTTGATCCCATTTTACAGCTATGATGTTCCCTAAAATTAGTGACAGCTCATTTTGTGATTTTGGAGTCACATCAGAATCAGTTTAGGGCTGAAATCCAGATTTTGTTTCTATTCTACAAAAATTGAGCCATCAGGGATTTTGTTTGGGAAGTTGTACCCATAATTGAGATCTGAGTGTTAGGGTCTGTCTATAAAGAGTTACCTGCCCCTAGAAAACTAGAGGCTTATGAACCAACCATTGGGTAACCTTACGAAAATTGTGGTGTCCCAGTTTCGATTAAACAGCATGGGATTTCGGGTCAGCCTTATATTTTTATTTATCAATTTCCATCATATTTTGGGCTGTATACATTTTTTATTTATCTTTAATCAACAGGTTTTGAGCATGAGCAGACTGGGTGGAGCTAGTGCAGTAGCTCAGCTTGTAGCTGATATCCCACTACCGTCAGTCGAGGTACTAAAGGTCAAACTAAACTCTTTGCCTAATTACAAACCTGCTTCTAGTATGCAGGTACTAAAGATCAAACTCAACCCTTTGCCTAATTACAAATCTGCTTCAAGTATGCATTTTTTTGTGTTGGTGTAATGGGTAACCTCTATTTGTCCCCACCTGTTTACTGAAAGCACCCACTTAATTATGTCCGGCAGTATGGTGGGCGCTAGCATGCGCTTTCATTAAGTGAACGTGAAAAGAGGTACCCTTGCTGTAATATGCATGTAATTTTTATGTGTCTCTAATTGAAATAAGCAGTCATAAAATAGAAAGTGATCATTTTGTATAGGATAAAGGTAGCCTGCTCTCATAGTCTAGGTAACTCGTCTAGACCCATGCTAGTTGGCTGCCATGTGGCTACCTGATTACATGATCAAGTGCCATGTGATGGAGTGGCTCGATGATCAAGCCCATTAGAAAAAAAATTAAAAATAAAAATAAAACCATAGTCCATGGAGTCAACTATTCAAAATAAATGAACAGCGAAACCAAATATAGTTTCACCATTCATTTTCGGTACAGTTGATATTGTTGACCATGCGGATGCATATAACTATTTTAGGAAATTTTTTTCAATGGCTTGTGCATTGGCCTGCCCATCCAGATGACAACCAAGCATGTAATCGGTTGTCCCATGACATCCAACTCGAAGATCATGTGCCACGATAACTTGTCCAAGGTAGAAAAACAACAATGTACAAGAAAATTAAAATGGATAATTTTTTTCCATTGAATTTTGTCAAAAGTGGACACATTTAAATGCACTATGTTCCGGAGGTGAACCAAGACAAATTGACTCTTGATTTGTAAGGCAAAAAATTCTCTTTTTTGCCCCTTAAAACCCAGGGTTGTAAGTCGTGATCCCATGCCACGTGGGAGGTGATCTAGCACTCGAAGGTTGTGTGATAATGCTAACGTGTTCTTTGTAAACATCATGTGTTCGGTATGCTTCGACACTCCTGGTTTTACTATTTATTTTGCAAAAGATTGGAACGAAAAATGATATTTCTTATTTGATTCAATGCAATCCATTGCCATTCAAAATTAAAGATATGTTGACTTTATATTGTACCCATTAATTTTAGATGGCATTTGGCAGGCCAAATACCTAATGGTAACCCATTTCTATGTCGCCCTTCTTGCGCCCCTTGGAAGAAAATTCCGATTCCGCCACTACCTTTGAGGGTACTGTTTTTCATATATATATATATATATATATATATATATATATATATATATATATTTTGGAAAAGGGTCGGAACCCACTGGTGTAGGGCATGAGTGCTACCCATGTGGGGCTAAATCACATGCCCATGTGGGGCTAAATCACATGTCATGTGATTTCTAAAACAACTGCCGTTTTGGATTACTCAACCATGGGGCACGTGATTATCATTTTTAGGATTTCTTTGCCCGCCAAATCACATCACAGGTCAAATAAAGCATGACCCATCCTGGTGCATTGTATTTTTGACCTTGGACCACATTCTTTTTATGGTGGATGAGTTCTTTAATTATTTTTTTTTACATGGTACTTAATCGACCTTGGGTGAGTTGCTGTGGCACTCGATCTTCGAGTTAAGTGCCACATGATTGCCAATTGGCTTGGGGCAAGTGCGGCTGCCTCTATATTTATATCTATCACAAAAGCTCAACAAGTCAGATCATCTAATTGATGGGCCACCTCTTGGATGGGCTTAGATGAAAAACTTAAACAAACCAGAGGATACTAACATGGTATCAATGGTCTTTCGGGTGGAAGATTAGGAAGGACGGCTAAGTTCATCCAATCAACTCATCGAATCTGCACCGCATCGAAGTGACAAAACCAGTAGGCATTTGCTCAAGGTATAGGTGCATATTCTTTATCAGTTAGTATTAGGTAAATAGCCGAAGGGCCAGGTGACTTGGTAGTCGGGTCATTTATTTTTTGGGACGTGTCTATTAAAATCAACATGTGTGCCACGGTCGAAAAATCCAATGTCTACTATGTAAGTCTAACCTACCGTTAATTTTTGTTGCCCGTAAGCTTGCTTTGAATTAAGAAAAGATAGTCTTTTAACCTAGTCTTTTTTACCATAGATCTTGAGATCATAACGGTCAAATAACACAAAACACATGGTGGTTCTATATGTTATGCACCCCAAAACCGTCCCAAGAGCAATAGTGATGGTGCTCGGGTCGGGTACCAAACAACAAGCTTTCTATATGTATTGCTTGCACCTAGATTTTCACATTTATGATACCACCGCCTGTCACGTCATAGAATTCTGTCAAAAGCTGACTTCCATATATTTCAGGGCTGTCCCTGAAATTGGTGAAGATAAGTTTTTGATATATATATATATATATATATATATGTATATGTATATGGAAAAGGCCTCCCTCCTATGGAGGACGGTCACGGTCCTCCAAGCTTTCACGTGGAGCTTCACGTGGCAGCCAACATATCGTTTGGATGCCATGTGGAGCTCGGGTGCATTGCTTAGATCATCTTTGTATTTAATGTAAGTTCGGCGAAAAGATGGGAGAATTTAAATTTTTTTTAAAGATTAAAAAGTATAAAAATAGAAAATGGTCATAATTTGTTAAATAGTTGCAAATTAAACACAAATTAATAAAAATGCACGAATATCTGAGAAATTTGCAAATTATTCATATTCAATTTGCATAACCCAGAATTGCAAATTATTCGTTGATTTTGAGAATGTTTTAATGTGAACATGTGAAGTGAAAGGCAGTGTATTATCCCTGTCAAAAGCTGACTGTTACGGATTGTTTAAGATGATGAATTTGTTTTTTCTGTGTGCTGCAAAAACAAGGGGGAGGCAGTTGATGGCGGAAGCAACCAGCAAGCCTGGGAGAAGTGGTCGACCGATGGCACCGAGAGGCAAGTGGCAAAGCTGATGGAAGAAGACGTTGGGGCTGCTATGCAGTTCCTCCAATCTAAAGCTCTCTGCATTATGCCCATCTCACTGGCAGCAGCCATCTACCCCACCCAACAATCCGACACCACACCGCTCATCAAGCCTGAACCTAACGCCCCTTCTTAGACTCTTAAAAACGATGCAACATGCACGTGCCCATCAACGACTCCGATCTGCTCTAGCCCTTCATCTCATAATCGCCGCCGTCAGATCTCAATGGTGCGCGGTTCTTTGGGCCGGTGTGGTTTCTAACATGTCCCATACATGGCTTATGTTTTTTTTTTTTTTTTTCTTTTTTTTTTTTTTGTTCTTCTGTCAAACGTGTAATGATGTCATGGGTAGAAAAAAATTTGCAGATATTCCTCATATCTTCTTTCCATGACTGAGTGAAGCGGGAAGGGGAGGATTGTCAAAGCTCTTGTCTGCTCCCTCTTTTTGTTTTTAAAATAATAATTTTTTATCCTTTTGGTGGAGGGTGGTTGTGGCGGATTACCAAAGCACTTTGTGGTGGTGGGACCTGCTCCCCTTTTGGCGAGTGGGTGGGTGGGTGGTGGGGACCGTCTAAAAGAGAGATGGATGGTTGTGATGATGAGCGGATAAAATATATAGATATAAGAATTGTTATGTGCATGGTACGCTCAATGAGGAAATTGAGAGGAAGTTGAAATGGAATATGGTAGGGCCCGTCTTCTTAAGTAAGCGATGTTGGGGCTGTGGGGTCAAAACGGTTGGATGAGTAGAGTATATGTCAGGTGGTTTAACTTGGTTATATATATATATATATATATATATATATATATAGAGAGAGAGAGAGAGAGAGAGAGAGATGATGATGATGATGATGATGATCATCGATGATGGTATGTTGGAAGCTTTAGGACAACATCTAATGGGACATGACTATAAAATATAAGATTATTAGCTGAAGTCAAAACTCTCGCAATTAACAAATAATTTGCTGCTAATACTCTTATCGTTAATTGTCATACTAGCCTATAATAGTATTTTGATTAATAGCGGCAATTTTTGGCCGTCATTACTAGTCTTATTTTATGTAACGGTGTGATATGCACAATCTAGAACCAACTTACAGCCGATGTGACCAAAAATGCATTTCTTTCGAGTTTTCTTATAAAACGTATAAAATGTTATTTTTTTGTGTTTATTTGAAAAAATCATGTATGATTGAAAATTCCATGTATTTCCTAATTTTTTCACTAGGGTTTTCTATTATCTATTAAGACTAGATTGGCATGTTAACATAGGTGTTTTCTAGCACGGGGGCACTACACGACACGTCTCTTCCGCCCGTGCGGCGTCTTGATGCCATTGCAATAAGGCCAACTTAACGCTCCATCAGTTCTGATATTATTCGCCTAGAGGACGAGAGTCCCCCTACATGATTACTTTCTTAATTAAGGCTTATCATACCAATGTATTAAGCCTCTTGCGACAAGCATACCCGTACTTTTATGTTTCACTTGGCCTGTTCAAGCTTTAACTTGTGCAATGGATTAGTATCTCACGTGCGATAGTAGCATTTAGCTTTTCATGTCGTCTCATTTTAACATGTCACGCTGTCATATTGAACCAAACACATTATCGTATGTGACTCGCAATCAACACAAATCCTAAGCATTTGACCCTCATGTCAATGTATTCCACAATGTCCAACGTAGTACACTGAGTGTTTCACTCTTCCAATCTATGTGCACCGCGACGCATAGCTTGCGACATGACAACCTCACTTGGGTGACATGACATTGCTGAAGCAATGTCATAGGCCCACCTTTACAAACTTAGGAGACTATTGTGCACCCTTCAGTATTATAAGGCCTTATATGTGTAGGAGTAGTATCGCAGTTCTTCTCTCATATATATGGTAAATGTTACCTCTAGCCAAATACGTTTTGGTTTGTGACATATGAACCTTGCCTGTGACACATGAATCATGTCTCACCAACACATGTAAGTTACCTATGCCAACGAGCGTCTAGTCGCCACATTAGCACACTACTTAGCTCAATTAGCCATTTTTGCCTAACATAAGGGAGCACGCAATGCAACGTAAGGCGTGTACACCTCCATGCTCGTGTGACACATACCTAGCTCCAAGGCTAACACTTTCTTGCTAGCCGACCCGCCTAGCTCTAAGGCCTACACGCTGTCACGCTCCTTCCCCTTGCCCTCGCGTAATCCGTGACAGTGGCGCCGAGGCAGGTGAGTGCGACGAACACTGCTTCTCATATACATATTTGGGCATTTCAAATTCTTAAGTCATTTTCCTTTTCATGTAAATTACTATACTTTTTTTTTCTTAACTATCGCGGGAAATGCTTAAATTGTGGAAACGATTAATTTAATTTATCAAAATAGTTGTGGAAACATGATTTAAATACTATCGATTCAAATTCTCATTTTTGTTAATCTAATTGGGCAAATTCTAGTTTTACGATTTTATTGTAATAAATTCTATCAAGTGCGAAACTATAAATAAGATAAATCAAGAGAATTTTCTCAAAAGTAAGACCTTAAAAGTTGATGTCCATACAAGCCCACTTACAAAAAGACAATAATTATTTTCAAAAGTAATGGACTTAAAATAAAAGTAAGAAGGAAAAGATCATTTCAAAAATAAGAGTGCAGGTGCTGGTAGCTCTATAGGCAAAATGAGCTTAAATTGTCAGCTAAATGATCGCTCTTGGATCTTTCCTTGTCTAGCTCCTTTAACTTTGGCTGGGTAGCTGTTGACTAACCTCTGAAATTTTTGGGTCATTAAACGATCGTAAGCAATGAAGCTTAATAAAGTTTTAATTAATTTTGTAACGTGTTTCAGTACAAGTAGTATAAGAAAATTTCATAAGTGCAAATGCAAGTGGGGTTTTTAGCAGTTGTGATAGCATAACTAAGCAAGATTAGACTATCATTATGCAGAAATTCTAAGTAAATATAATATAAGCAATTTTATCTAACCTGAAGGTAAACGTTCATAATAGGAATAGCAGTTTGAGATGTGCAATTTATAATTAAAGGAGGAAATAATAAGATTTACAGCTAAATCACAAAATATTATTCTACAGGTTACTGCCATAACCTTATCTAGAAAAAGACTTACAAATATAACATTAGCAAGCACAAATTTATAAGTTACATTAAGATTTTCTGAAATGATTTAAGTGTAATTTTGGTTATTTGGATGTTTGATTCTTATTATAATATATAAGTTGGTTATTAGTATCTTTTAATTTATTCGGTGTCGATACTAGAACACCAAACATGGTTCAAATTCAAATTCAAAATGTCAATGTTTGCGCGAACAAAGGTCGACTCTCTCTGCTGCTTAGTCAATCAAGACAATGATCAATGACCTTGTTGGTATAACTAAACTCGATCCTCAGCTGCCATTTCAAAAACTCTTTCAAATACGAGGTGCTCATGCGAGTTTGTTCGTAAGAAGAACGATCAACTATGTGAGGCTTTCAGAGTTTAGAATAGTATCTCTTTTCGCTTTCAAGGTTTTCGGATTCGTCATCAAATAACTAATATGCAAGCTTCAATTTTCAAAAATTTTCATTTTCAATTTCAAGATTTAAGTATTCAAAATTCCCATTTCGGGTTCAGAATTCAAATACTCATTTCGAGTTCAAAGTTCAAATATTCAGATAGTCATTCAAATACTCATTTTGAGTTCAAAGTCTAAATATTCAAATTCAAGTTCAAATTCAGTTTCAGGTTCAAGTTCCAAGTTCAGGCTTTAAGTATGAATTCAAGTACTAGTTTCAAGTACAAGTGCAAATTTCAGGTTCTAATACATGTTCAAGATCATGTTCATGTTTAAGATCTAATTCTAGTTCAAACAGAAATTCAAGTCCAAATTCAAATACTAGTTCAAATACAAATTCGAGTCCAAATTCAAATACTAGAATCAAGTTCAAACAGAAGTCAAGTCCGAGTTTTCAAATTCTATGACTTGATCCTAAGGGAGGCTGTCGTCGGTTTACACTTATATCAAGTGTTACCTCCATTTAAAGTCCAATAAGGATTTATGTTTATTGTCATCGATAAAAACAAAATTCGGTCGTCTCTAACGATGTTTAAGGCATTAAGGTACTTGCTTCTAAGACTCCGATAAATTTATTCAACTAAGTGACCATTCATTAATGGGTAAATTTTCTTACTCCTATGATTGCCGAGGTAAGGGTCTTGGGCCCATTCTATTCTCAATAGACTTATTCGGGTCTTGAGTTCAATAAGTCAGAGATCTAATGGGTCATGGGTCCAATGGGTCAGGGATCCAATGGGTCATGGGTTCAATGAGTCAGGGATCCAATGGGTCATGGATTATCTTCCTATGTGATTTGGGCCTTTACTAAATCCAAATCTAGGTGTACTGGCCTTTTCAAAGTCTGGGCCATTTATATTCATCCATTATGGGTTTTTATCAAAAAAATTTTGGCTGGACTCATATCTTAGAAAACCATTTAAGATTTACCAAGCCAGTGGCAGGATCTTTAACAAAATTCTTATTTACCTTACCAATTATATTTACTAAGAAATTGGTATTTTGGGTCTTATTGGGTCATTAAAAGATTAGACCGAATCTCTTGACGTGGTTGACCAAATTCACATAAGTCTTATCACAGGTTAGCTTTATGGTGACCATGTGATATGGTATTTCCCAAGTAGATACGAGTCTCGGGTCAAGGTCCAAGTTCTAGGTTTCATTCTTTCAAAATGTAAATTTTCCCACAAGTGTGGCAGATACCTTGTGATAAATTGCTCGCCATTTTCAATTTCAATCGAATTTTTGAGTCTTATGAAAACTGAGTGAAAGAGATTCGATAATCGCATATTTCCCAGGTGGTGGTACTAAAAAATATGATCAGGTTTGATCATAACTGACAGTTCGCTGAGGTCTATCGTCTTTTATCAGGTTTTTGGGTCAGATTTATTGGACCTAAATGCCGGGATTGAAACTCTTAGTGCTGATGTCGAAATCAGACACTCAACAGTTTTTTAGAAAGTTTAGCAAGTTACCTGAATTTTCCTTGTACATTTCGGGAATCAAAGGTCAAGGGATTAGACAAAAATTTGGCTCATTCGATCACGGGTCAAGTCTGATTACTGGTTGGGTGTCATGTTCTGCATTACAATTTTACCGATTTTCTCGCCGACAATTCTGATAGAATCATTATGTGAACATTTTCTCAAGCCCTAAGGACATGTCAGGGCCCATTCTTGATTTATCCCAGTTTTTTCCGAAAAAGTTTTGGGCATGGAAATCATAACTCTTCAAGGGCTCTGATTTCAGGTGCAAGAACTTCGTTGCCTTGTGCTCCAGGTGCCGTAACTTTCAAACCGTATGCAGTCCGGTTCTTTGGACTACAAAGCCTACAACTTGGGCTTTCGATGGGGTCCATCTAGTGGTCCATCTCATGCCACAATTTTCGGGTCTCGGTTCAGGATGTTCCTAAGTTAGTTCCAGATTCATCGGGGTCTAGTTTTGGGTCTGTTCTATTAGTTTTAATCGACAAGAGTCGCCTGTAGGCATTACCCTATTCGTCGGTTATCCATCTATCTAGAAATTTCGGATTGGCTTGGAGAGCCATCCGATCTAGCCTAAATTTCTGGGCACGATTATATTTTTCAAATCATTTTCAAAGATTGGTTTCCATTAAAACTAGGTTTTTCAAATAAATTTTCGATTAAACTTTTAAAACTTAACCGATACGTTTTATAGTGTAAATTATCCAAAATTCAGGATTTCATCGATAACGACCAATCACCGTTGATCATTCGTGATCGACATAGGTCACGATTTTCCAAAATTAGGAATCTCATTAGACCGTTAGTCCATCAAAATGGTCAAACTTCGGTCAAAAGATCATTTAATGGTCCCGATTTACGTTAAACGATATAGAACCTATGTATCAAAATTATTCCTATCCATGCATCTATCATCATTAAAATTTCGTGATCAAATTTTAGAAGTCTAACAGATCATTCAAGAGTTGACTAATTTATCTAAACTCATCAAGGAATTAGTTTCTAAGATCGGAATTAGGCAAGAAAATCAAACATCTTAGGCCATAAAAGTTCAAGTAAATCAAGCAAATTGTCAAAATTACCAATCGTGACCATCCGATTTGACTACCTTCAAGACCATATTTTAACCAAAATTTTCTGAGATGAATTCATATAAAACTCATTACATCCCAGTCACTAATTATGCAAAAATATAATCTAATTCTTATGGAAATCAATAAAATTTCAAGACTATCTCATGTAGACTATCTAGAATTCTAGCAATCTAGAACTACACATTTTGATCATGATTAAATCAGTATATGATGTAATGAAATTTTGAGATTTCACATAAATAACTCATCAAAGTATGCATCAAATATCATGTCATAAATCCAATAAATTTCTATATAAGGAAATAAGATTATTCAACACTATACTATACATAGAATCAAAATACATCTATAACCACTATTTGGCCCAGAAATCTGTGATCAGTATAGTAGTTTCCAGAGATCAAAAGTCAAAATTTATCATCTACAAAACATGTATTTTCCAGTCATAAAGTTTATTTAATTTATCTTATACAACATGGTCATACAAAGTTAAAAACTCAAGATTTCTACACATTAGTGCATAGAGGTCATATTGGACCAAATCTTGAACATTAGATAGCCTTGCATGATCATATGGATCACATGCCTGACATCCAAGTTTCATGAATATAATAAATGTATAGAGTATTTACAATATTTAAATTACAACCACATTTTAATCTAGAAAAATATAAGAAAATTCAAGAATTTACAACTAGGTGTTGGTCTTGACATCTTTGACCAATATAGACCATTGGATGGTCTTGCATGACCATATAGATCACACCAATAAGGGGTGTATAAGTTTTTACTTTAAAGTCCAAAATAAAGGTTCGAAACTTACGTATCAAGTTTCAAACCTCTGACCTCTTACCTATAACTCAAGTCTTTAACTAGTAGGCTATCTCATAGCTTGTGTCAACTAATGATTTAATTAATATAGAAGCTTGAAGACCAAACATTATTAACCACAAATACAACATACGAAAATTTGGGTCGTTACATTTTTCCCTCTTTATAGAATTTTTGTCCTTGAAAATTTGCGTACTTAATAATTCGAAGATTGCTTCAGATTTCTTATTTGTTCACGTTCCTCAAATGAAAGTGGTTTGAAGGGTCACATCTAATGGGTCAATTGTTCGACTAAGGTGAGAATATCTGGATTGTTACATTCACCCTTTAAAATTTTTCGTCCTCGAAAATTTGTCACATGATCATTGATGTGAACCGACACAACAGATGGTTAATATCATTATCAGAAATGTATCATTGACAAAAATATCAGATGCCCTTCACAAGCAAACAGTTAAAAGTAAACATGTAAACTAACATGGAACCTAACGACCAATACTTCGAAAGTGTCAGAATTTTCCACCACTAACAAAAATAATATCAAAAGTGCTAGAATTTTCCACAATCAACAAAACAAGGGAAATAAAAGGGAAAAATCCACTACTGATCCACCTCTTCATCTGTCTAGTTGACCTCCTCCTCGATGCTACCTTTGGGTTGGGAACTAGATGAATCGGAGGCATAAGCGCGAGCCCTCGCGATGCGTGCGGCAGAGTCGGTCAGGAACATATTTCTCATCATCTCTATGAGCATTACATCTTGAAAGTCTATCCGAGGCTGATCTCAGCCTAGGTGACCCAATCATCATGGGGGCCGTTGTAGGCTGGAATGGGGGTGGAGGCTCCTGCGGTTGGGTAATAAGTTCATTTTGTGCACGGGCGGCTATGCACTGGAACTCTTGGTCCTGAACACTTTTGTTTAATTTCATATTATTCAAATTCCATTCATCCAAACCATAGGTCCTAACGTTATCAGTTCGTTTTTTTTCATTAGCTGGCACCTCATAATCATCCAACTCGTCCTCATATTCATCGATGAGGCGAGAAATCAAACGAGCAAACAACATTGAGGTCAATGGTTTCCTTTTCGACGAAGACTGAAGCATAATATCGTTGGCGTAAATTAACTCCTCAAAAAGAACTGCAGGAGCGCTGAACCAACATTCCTTAAAAACGGAGAAAAGGGCTTGTAAAAGTACGCCCACACACTCCTGTTAGTGTCTGACTGAATTCAAGGTTTTCTTGAAGATAATCTCTAATAGCCACATATGGGCTTGCAACTGGGCTCTCCTTATCATTAGCCTGATCCTTGCTCACCACGACCCATTTCGGCAACAATGTTTGGGAATGGTGTCGATTCGGTGGCTGGTGGTTGTAAACCTGAATCCTCCCTAAAAATCGTAGGGCACCCCATGGCTATCACAATGTGCTCAACATCAAAATTGAAACCCCGACCATCGATCTTCGTATAGAGGGTTGTACCACGAAAGTCGAGATTCTGGTAGAAAAGTCTAACCGGATGCGGATAATTGTGGGTGTGGAATGGCGTGAGCAGGGACATCAATTGGGCTTGAACAAGATAGTTCAACGCCCATTGGGTAGTTTGTTCATCAATGAAGTAGTCCCGACGGAATTGCCACTCGGGTTCGAAGGTTTTTCCGCTCCACTAAGGATTGGGTTTCTCCTTTGTTGATGGAGGATCGATCCGGGTACGCTTTGAAGACATTTTCTTCTTGGGTGTCATTGAAAAGAAAACCAGGTATTTCAAAACAAAGGAAAATATCACCTTTGGCGCCAAGGAAATACTCAAAGATACATGCGAGAGGGAGAGGAAGGGACTGAAAATCGATCACACTGTGCAATAAGACGAGTTCTCAGAGGCAGAGAAGATAGCCGAAACGTTTTGATAGAAAAATCGAGTGAGAAAATGAATAGGAACAGTTGTTGGGGGTATATAAACCGCTAAGATCTCTCGAGCGGCAACTGGTTGTCGCTCGAGCGAGTAGGTAAAGTACAAAGGGCCGATTTGGAGCCTCGCTCGAGCGGTAACCAATATCGCTCGAGCAAAAAATCACGAAAACTTTTTAAGGGAAAATTTGAAGGAGTTGCTTGAGCGAAACCAAGTTCCTCGAGCGAGACTCCAAATTATTTTTGAAGATAAGACTTTGGTTATTTATCATGCTATAATATGATGCCAATTTCCACCACAAACCTTTTCATGTTAATGGGATCGCCTTTGGTAAAGTTAAATAAATAAATTTAAAAAAAAATAAAAAATGTTAGATATATTTTGGTGAAATCTGGACAGAGAACCAAATTCTCTGTCAAATTTCGACCGGTCGAAATTAATTTCGACCAATCAAATTGCTCAGAAAGAAAGGAATGTGTGATAGCCCGGAATTCCGACCTCGGAAACCCACGCCGTCGGACTGCCGATAGGGTGATCCCCGAATGAACTGAACATTCGAACACTTGGCACATCCACACATAAAGCAGAAAATAAAGCACTAACTCTAACTATGCAGATAGGGTTATCATATAAGCAAAAGAAATCTCTAGTTCTACTACCAAAGTGCGCTAAAAAATAATGGTTCTAATCTCAAGTAGAGACACATGGACAAAAGAACCGAAAAGAACCACCGGTGATGGCCATCAATCACAGAAACATGGTTTACAAAATAATAATTAAAATAATTACATGTATCTGAATTCTAAACACAATGGCTGGACGTACCAAGCATGAACTACACACCAAAATCTCAAAGGAATATGACAACAATTCCCCCTAAGGGAAATAATCCTCAGGGGAAGGTTCTAACTCTTCCTCTGGTACGAACTCAAGATCCCCAGTACCAGAATCTACACCTGTACCTATGACGTATAGTCGAAGGGTGAGCTAACAGTCTATGCTTAATAGGGAAAATATCCATAGCATGCTTATTATCACATCACATATGTATATCTTATGACAGATATCGAAATAGTTGAGGAACTTAAATCAAAAGCATTTGAACCAAAATGAAGCTGATTTAGATGCAGGTTTCAAAGTTAATCACATGATTTACAAAGTCTTTCACACGACACAAGAAGAACCTTAAATTGATCACTTAACTACACTCCCGAGCATATATAGCATCGAGAGCCACAATATACTAATGGGAATACTGTTAGTCACCGATTTTTACCATTTTCCACCCATTAAAACCTGACTTTTGTTAAGACCTTGAGCTATTTATAATTATTTTTAGCTTGTTTTACAGTTTAGGAAGAAAGTGCAGCCTTAGTGCAGTTTTTCAGTAAAAAATGCCAATAAGGAGAGTTTTCGAATCAATCCACAGCTGAGAATGAGAGATGAATGGAATGGCTTCAGCCCTAGGCACATTGGAGGTATTTTGAGGGTCACTTTCAGCAGCTACATGGCTGCAATGCATTCTCAAAGTGCTGCAATGAACACTCTTGAGCATCAATGAATGCACGCATGAACTCCATCTTTAGTTGCAGCAGCCATAAAAAGGGTTCAACACCACATACAACAGCTGCACATTTCTTAGCTGGTGCACACATCAACAAGTTGCAGCAATGTGAACCTCAAAATATCCAGCTGCACCCATCCAAGCCATGCAAGTTGCACACCTTCAGCAGCCCCTCATCCAAGCTTTCCAACATTCCCAAATGGACAGCAGCTGCACTCATGCAAGCCTACATTTAATTCCATCGAATGAAAGCAGCAGCATGTTCTTGAAATTAATAAATGTAGCAGCTTGAACTTTGCCAATTGGTGCTGGAATAGGAGGCCACCATCCAACATGTCTACTGCAACAAGCTAAGTTTCCAATCCAAGCTCCTTCCAGCAGATTCAACACCATTCGAGTTATTAAATTGTAGCAGCATAGAGCTCCCAAGTTTTACTTGTCGAGCAGATGAAGCCTTCAATCCATCCTATCGACTTCAGCATGCAGCTGCTCCTAAACCTATCTACCATTTGCTTTATATGCTTCAGAATATGTTGACTAGAAGCATCCCCTTGAACCTCTCGAAATGCACTTCAAGTCCCCACCTTCAATCCTATTGAGGTATACATCCATGCAGCTTTGAATCTCTCGACTTTTGCATGCAACTGTTTTAGAACCTGTCGACTGCAATCTTGCTGTCTACTCCCAAACCTGTCGAGAAACAAGCTGCATAAGCCCCCTTGATCCTCACGAAAGGCTGCTGGAGTCTCCAAGCTTTAATCCTGTCGAAGTGTCCAGCTCAAGGGCCCTTCAACCTATCGACATGCAAAGCCTCAAAGCCATCTACAAACCTGTCGACACCTTTGCAGCTGCACTCTCCAACCTGTTGAGATTCCAAAACCCCATTCAGCAAACCTCTCGAAGAGCACCTCCCATCCTCACGACTACTCACATGAAGCTGCAGTCTTCATACCCTAAATATTCATCCTCTTGGCCAGCAGATCCAAGCAGCCCAAACTTGTCGAAACCTTGCAGCTCCTTAGCAATCCTATCGAGCACTTTACCCTCCAGCCTTCAGTACCTCTCGAATAGGTCCTTCAAACCATCAGCACCTCTCGAGTTTCCAAGGCTTTCTACAGCCAACCTCTCAAAGCTCGCATCTATACCTAATGTTGCTGATATTTAAACAAACCAAACCTATATATTTCTGCTGCAGTTTATAAGCTTTCAAAGCTGATCATCTCGAACCATTCAAACTGATATCTCATTAGCTGCGTGGAGGTTATCTTGGGTGCTCAATACAACCAATAAGATTGAAAGTTCAAATTGAGGCATTCTCAGCTGTTTTGGCAATAGCTACAATTGGAAATATATCTTTGGGTTCATAAGAAAAATACTATTGGTCGGCAGGGGCAATCTTGGAACTTCACAATAGAGATAGCTGCTCACATGTGCAAACTGTTTTTGGGAGAAATTCTTAGCGGGAAGCTTCAGCTGAGCACAATGAAACTAGATCCATTTCTTCTTTCTGATTGGTTGGAATGCTAAAATAGAGATTAAAGCATCAAATCCTCTCCTCTGATTTGCTGCAATCTAAAGCACTTGGATCACTGCATTTGTATAAATAAAACCCCTTGCTGCTGTAATTTCTCAGCAAGGAATCCATAGAATAGTTTTGGTTCTCCTTAGCTCATTTAGGTTTAGTTTTAGGTTTTATTTTTCCTTTTTCTCTTTCCCATTTTCTCTCTAATCCAACCTGTTGGATTAGATATAGATAAGTAGTTCATATCTACTTTGTAATTATAAATTGAGAGTTTCAACAACATTTGTAAATGGATCGGTGGTTGCACAGATTGCAGATCTGAGCTCAATAGGCTATAAGATGTTATTACATTAATTATAATTTTTAAAGGTGATTCTGATCTAAATTTTACTTTTTCGTATTTGAATTCCCTGGATTAGATATTCCTATAGATGCTTGATCTTGTAGCCTGGCACCCACAACATCTGCAATAGCTTTCCTGTTCCAATCAAGATCCCTGAATTGGAACAATCTCTAGGATGATCTGTGACCATTCGAGTGGACAGATCATAGCCTTAGGATTACTTCAATTCTTTGGTTGAGAGTGGATTCTTATACCTTGCATCTGAGCTTGTAGCCAGATGAAGGATTGTAGCAAATCTTTCCTATGTAATGCCTTTGACCCAATTGATTTGCAATGAGAACCAGTCCCTAGCTACCTATTTCTCACCATTCTCTATTTTATTTTACCATCCATCTTCCTCCATCTTTTAGAATTAGTTTTATATTTATGTAAAAGTAGATCTAGTGACACCCGAAAGACTCCCTTTCTTTTCCCTATTTTCTAGGCTAGAATTGCCAGATCTGTATCAAAATCTGGAGATCTACTATACACCTCTTAGGCTTTAGATCACTACTCCCTATGGGACAAACTCTTACTTAGTAAAACTTGCTACAAATTGACCCTGTATCTTACAGGTGTAGGATAGTTTTAGGATTGCTGAATCCATCCTTTTATTTTACTTTGATTTTAAGTTGTTTCCAACACACAATAAATCAGCACCTAAAATATCCCCAATAAGTTTTTGGCGTCGCTGTCGGGGAGTTTTGATCTAATTAGTAGATCTGAGTTTTTCATTTTTGTAGATTTGATTTTTTTTTTTTACTATTTTTGTCTTAAACATGCACATTGCATTCCAAGTGTTTGATTAAATGTTTGCTGCAGTTTTTGTATAGAAAACCTGTTTTGAACTGCAGTAATTTTGAATTTTCTGAGTTTTACTCTTTGCCTTCTAGCTATTTGAATAAATGCTATTGTAGTCTTTTGCAATTTTTTTCAAAAATGAGGCTGTGGCCTGAGTTTTTTTTTTTTGTCAATATGATTAAATAAGGTACTACTGCAGTTGTTGGATTTTTGCAGATCTGGAGAGGTGGCCATAAGTGGAGCCTATGGATTGCAGCTGGAGTTCATTTGCCTGAGATTGCATCCCCTTCTCCCTTGTTTGTAGTTTCAATTTTTCATTCTTTAAAACTAGCAGTTTTGCTGTATTTTTCTGCTGTATGTTTGCTTGTATTTTTGTATTTGCTGAAATCTGTACTGTTGTGAATATATTTTTGTGCCATTTGCAATGGGTGAGCAATTGAAAACCTTGAAGGAATTCAATGCACCAAGGGTCTACACTTCTCCTTTTTGCATTCAATTCCCTGTTGTTCAAGGGAATTATGAGATCAAGTCATCCATTATTCAAATGCTGCCCTCATACCAAGGAGTGAGTAAAGAGGACCCCTACAAGCACATTGATGAATTTCTAGGACTGTGCACCACTTTCAACATTTCAGGTTTGGGGGAGGAAGCCACAAGGCTGAGGCTCTTTCCTTTTTCACTAAAGGATAGAGCCCGAACCTGGCTTTCTATGCTCCCAATCAACAGTATAGAGTCATGAAAGGACCTTCAATGTTAATTTTTAGCCAAATTCTTCCCCATGTCCAAAACAAGCTAGCTGAGGAAGAGCATAATTTCCTTTGCTCAAACCCCAACTGAGGATTTTTATCAAGCTTGGAAAATATTTAAGGAGCTTTTAAAGTAATGTCCCCATCACCAAATTCCTGAATGACATCTTGTTCAAAGCTTCTACCAAGGAATTGATCCCAAGAGCAGAAATATGGTTGATGCCTCATGTGGTGGTACATACCTCCACAAAACAGCTGATGAGGCTTAGGAACTCTTTGAGGTCATAAGTGAAAATTCAATGCAGCAGGACACTTTGTCTTGAGACATTGAGACCACCCCTGCTAAAACTAAAAAGGAGAACACTCCTAGGGGTAGGATGTATGAAGTCAATGTGCGTACTGACTTGGAAAGAAAGGTAGACAGTTTGGCCCTTAAGTTTAATAAATTGATGAGTGTGTTGCAGCCCCCAATGGTTGTACATGCAGGAGGCATGTCTAATATGCCAATCCCCCATACACTCCATTCAAGATTGTCCATCTACTGACCTTTTTCTTGTTGTGGTCATTAAGAATGCCAATGCAGCCCAATCCTATGGGTAGCAACAACAGCAACCTGTTGGGTATCCATGGAGGAACCACCCCAATCTGAGGTGGGACCAAGAGAATCACTCCCAAACCCAGCAACAACAGGCTTTACCCCATAAATTCTAGCAGTACCCACACAATTTTGCCTAAAATCATCAGTCCCAACAGTCAGCACCCCAATCCAGTACACCCTCCTTTGAGGAGCAGGCTCTATCTTCATTAAAGAACCTTAGCTCTTTAGCACAAATTGTGCAGTCCCATAGCCAAAGCATAAAAAAGATTGAAGACCAGCTTGGTCATCTCTCCAATGCTTTGACCAAAAGGGAAGAGGTAGACTCCCTAGCTAGCCAATCAATAATCCAAAGGGATTGCACATGATGGGTGAATCTTCTCCCATAGAAGATGGTAGATCACGAGGCTATTTTTGAACCACAAAGAGGTGCAGGATAACAAGATCTTTGTTGCAGTTCTCAGATTTAAGGCATGCTGATTTTTTGAAAAATAACAAAACCAAATAAAAAATAAAAGAAAATGTAAACACAAATAAAAAATTTTCTGATTTGTTATTTTTCAGCAATAGTAAATAAGGGCTGTTGTTGAGCCCAGGCTGATCCAAAAACAAATAAAAAAAATAAAAATAAAATTATAAAAACATAAAATTTTTTCAGATGGGCTATTTTTCTTTGTTGTCTTTCATATACCCCATCTGGAACTGCTGAGATCATGATTTTTAATTTTTAAATCATGAAGGTTAATGAGCAGTGGATCATATTTTTGCATTGAAAATTCATTGGAGCCTTTGCATTCATTTACTTTCAAGATTTTTTAGCATAAATAGGTCTCAGTTGTGTATGAATCCTGTTTTTAGCTATGTACATCCATGCTGACATTACTTCAAAATTTTTATTGATTCATACACATTCTCAGCAATTTCTCAGTACAAAACACACACAACAACACAAAGGGTTTCTCTTGGTACAAGTGACTCAGGTTTTGTCTTAGGATTTTTCTGTTTTATGAATTTTAGTTTAAATTCTATTTTTAGATTGCTAATTTTCTTCTTTCTTAGGGTAATATTTGTCCTAGTTTTATTGATTTTCTGCATTGTTGTAGTTTTGTATTTAGTTCCTTACTTTTGTTTTGCTGTTTTTCCTGTTATCAGCAGTAGTTTCCTTTCATTTGTATAGCAGTTCTTTTATTTTTCTGTTCATATATTCAGTTTTTAGCTTTTATTTTGTAGTAGTTATAGATTTGTTTTGCTGTTTTTCTGTTTTAACAGTAATTTTTTTTCTATATTCAGTTTTGCATTTTCTGCTGCATATAGCTGATTTTTTTTTTTGCTTATTTTTTCTTTCTTGCCCTGTTGCCCCTGGTTATTCACTGTGTAGACATTGAAGACAATGTTCATTATAGGTTTGGGGGTATGGCAGGTGTGCCAATGAAATAAGTTAAGGCTAGTGCAGCTATGTTAAAATTTTTTTGAAAATAAAGTGATTTCCCGTCTAATTTTTTTTTTTAAAAGAGGAAATTAAAAACTTTTTAAAACTAAAATGTGTTGTAGTTCTAACATTTGCATGAAGTAAATGTCAACAGTTTTTCAAAAACTAATGCTTAGTGAACTTGAAAGAGAGAAAACTGTGAGGATACACCCTAGAAATTTGATGAAAGACCAAACCCAGTGAGATTTGGGCCTGAACAAAATTTCTTTGAGGAGTGTTTTGACAATTTTTCTACTCTATAGACTGATTGGATCTAGTTTTACTCACTAGAAGTTAAGCAAATCCAAGTTGAAACAGTTTGACAACATTCATGACATTGAAACAGTAGGGCCATCCTTTGGACAGTTTGAGCATAAAAATTCTCACCTTTGAACTACCCTTGATATCTACCATTTGAGCCTTAAAATCCCAGTTTTTCTTTGATAGAAACCAGAAAATTTGAACCCAAAACTCCTTGACCTGTTTCAGTTCACCATTAATTTGAGAATTCAGGAAATGAAAGAAGAAGTGAGGTTAGAGGAGCAAGGTTTGATATTTAGTTGAAAGAGAAGACAGCACATTTGGTGGCAGTTGTGGCAATCCAACCCATATAAAAAAAAAAATGGAGAAAAATACAAAAGAAAAACATACAAAAAGAAGAAAAGAAAAATAGAAAAGCAAAACAAAAGAATGAGAAAGAGAAGTCATTTCATTGAAAGATTGAAAAAAGGATTAGAAACTGGTCACTTTAAATCTGAAAATTCAAGAAATAGATGGAATTGTGCTGAAATGAAGAAGATGAAGTCATGAATCACCTCCTTACCTTACTGATTTGTCAATTTTAAATCCCATTCTACCCTATCATTCTTTATAAACTTCACCCATAAGCTACATTACAACCCAATAAAAAGTCCTTACTGATCTAAAAATTGATTGAGCTGTCATGTGGAGATAAGGATTTATATAATCTATGGTGAAAAGAGTTATAAAATCTCAAAAGTTAGAGTAATGCCTATGCTCATGCTTGCAGTCCTATTTGAGGGTTGTAACTGCTCTTAAGCTGTGTGGAATGATGCACCCTTCTATTTTTGTTGTGAGTGACAGCCCTGGTGAGACTTGGGTCTGAAATTCAATTTGTTTGGGGCAATATCAAAACAAAATTCTCAATTTAATGGTGAGCTTTGCATTAATTTTCAGGCACAATGCCTTGACATGAACTGGTTGATGGTAAAGGAATTACAGCAGAATTTCAGTTTTAAACTGCTATTTTTCTGTTGAGAATCCTCTAAAATTGAATGAACAAGGTGTGGAATGAATTTTATTTTATGTGAACTCTGTTCTAACATGTTGCATGAATATTAACTGATTTTATTGGAGAAGTTTGTGGGTACCTTCATTGAAAACTCTTAGGAGACTCCACTCCTCCACTAGGGATCACCTAGGGGTTTAAAAGGCTTGGTGCATGTGCCAAATGCACCTATGTTCCCTACGAAAGTGGCATTTATTTTTGTAGGTTAGTTGTTTTAAATTTTACTTTGCTTGAGGACTAGCAAAGGTTAGATTTGGGGGTGATTTAGATGCATTTGAACCAAAATGAAGCTGATTTAGATGCAGTTTTCTAAGTTAATCCCATGATTTACAAAGTCTATCACACGACACAAGAAGAAACTTAAATTGATCACTTAACTACACTCCCGAGCATACATAGCATCGAGAGCCACAATATACCAATGGGAATACCCACTATCGTTGTTCAATGAACTATTTCACATTGATGTCAAGCCCCTGAGCTACATTAACAGGGTCACTTGTACTTCACATTGACCATTCACGGTCCACAATGTATGGATATCCCGCTGTTCCGGATACACAAGTTGTACGGATATCGCGCCGTATCGGTCACGGATATTCCACCGCGTTGGTCATGGATATACCGTCGCATCAGGTGGGTATTCACATACAAACCTAAAAGTGTGAAATTTAACTTATAATTTATCACCGTGAATTGTGATAATTTATAAGTAGGTTTAGGGTTTGGAAACAGAAGTTCACACATACATATTTCACACACACACGTCCGTATTGTACTGAGTTCACACTCACACACACACACACACATATTTACACTTGAATCAGTGTACAAAGCTCATGTATGTTAAACAACGAAGTTTCATGATTTTCACACACACGTATTGATCATATCAAAATTTACATGCTTAATGTAACAAAGGCACATGTTATAGGATTTTCCCTACCTTAACTCAAAATCCACACGAGTGTCTTTTCTTCACACAAGCACCTTCACCTTACAAGTTCTTAGTCTTATCCTAGAATACATCAATTCATGTCCTATACGTCAGAAGCGATGAAGAAAAGAGGTCTCAAAAGTCCTTTATCTCAAAATAGACAAATTCCAGAATCTGGCAAAATCGATCGATCGAATCCCAATCCGATCGATTGGTTCCCAAAATCAATTGATTGAAACATATTTTGATCAATCTATTTCCTTCGAAAAATACATACTTTTCTGTTTGTATAATCAGTTCCACACTTGATCGATCGGTTTCAAAATCGATCGATCAGTTTCTAAATCGATCGATCGATTTCTAATCGACTGATTGATTTACTCATAAACCAATCTCTTCTTCACATCTCATCCTGTCGACTCTATAGGGACTTGTCAACCTCTCAGGCAATCCTGTTGACCCTTCAGGCAACCTATCGACCCTTCTATAGAGCCAGTCGACACACAAATCGATCGATCGAATGGAAATTCGATCGATCGGTTTCCCTCAGAAAACCAAATCTTTCTCTGTTTTGTCAAACTCTTAGCAACACGGGCTTTCCTTTTCAAGTTTGTTTTTCCCCAAATTCTAACACATTTATTTCTAACCTTTTTAGGGCATTTATTGCCGAACCACATATCATGGTTGTACATTCAATTCTAATTCTTTAGGGCATTTATTACTCAACTACAAATCATAAATACACATGATTTTCAAACCTAGATTCTTACCTTAATTCAGAAATCTTTATTCATCAACGGTCTAAGCCTTTATATCTCTGGCTCCTCTTTTCCCACACATCAAAGGGTTTGAAAACCCATCTCCTTACGATCAAAACGAACACACATGAGATTTAATCCCTCTTTAATTAGTTGGAAGGAAATAAGAGCTCTTGTGCAACCGTGGATTTTTATCAAATCCCTCGTGACGATACGCACTTGTAAAAATATAGAGTCGCCACCCGGAGCTTTTGGTGTCCTGAGAAACCCAAATCAAATTTAAAGAGCACCGAGGTGTCAAAAATTGACTCTAAATCTGGACTACGCCAAAGGCTCTTGGGTAGGGGCTTTGGTTATCGATCAGGAAGGTGTTAGGCACCTGATCAACCTTCTTAATGCGGTCTCTACTTGTGGCCAAAATAAAAATAAAATAAAAGAAGCATAAAAGTCCTCTTACCCAAGGGGTATTAAAATCCTATTTGTTCCCTTCCGTTCCCACCGAAAATTTGGCTGCGTAACGGTATAAATGAAAGGATGGAGGAAGAACCGAGAAGGTAGAGGAATAGAGGGGAGAGCCGGAGCTCTCGAGCCCTTGTTGCACTGCTGTGGAGCCTTGCTTCAGTGAGCTTTTGATGGCTTGAATGATTTGAAATAGGGTTCTAACTCCTAGGATGGATAGTAAAGAGGTAGAGAGGGAAATCTAGGGGGTAGAACACACCTAACCTAGAGGTATTGGATGAAAGGTAAGGCTTGAAAGAAGGTTTATGAATTCTAGAGTTTGTATGGAAAAGTGTACTAGAGGAGAGAGAGAGAGGTTTCTTAATCTCTATTTTGAGAAAATTTTCAAGCCTCTCTAAAGGGGGGGTACCTCTCTATTTATAGGGAAAGGAGAGGTTAGGAGGGTGTTTAGAGGCTAAACTAGATTAGGAATTAGGTAATCTAGCAATCTAAGGTTTCCTAGGGTTTTTAGAGCCTTGAAATATATGAAAGTTAGCTCCAATGGTGAATGATAGGTTAGAGCTTTAAACCACTTAAAGGGTTACAAATAAATAGGGAATGGGTGCAACAGAACAAGCAAAACACACTCCAAAGATCAAGATAGTCAACAAGTCAAACCCTAATATAGAAATTTTGAGGCAAAAATCCACAGTCACTGTTCATAAGCCTGGCACAACTAATAGATGCGCCAGGCTTAGGAACAGTAAAATAGTGTTCCACAGGGTTTTGGGAAGTTGACTGCCCGAGGTGGGACCCACCTATAGTCTGGCGCAACTAATACATACGCCATATAATTTTTTAGGGGGAAATGGCTTGGCACAAGTATTACTTATGCCACATATACCCATCCTCTCACGAAGTTCTTGCGAGGTTCATTGAACCTATGATGGGGATCATTTGATGCTCATTTTGTGCTCAAACTTTCGGATCCCCGTAACTTTTGATGTATAGCTCCGATTGGGGCGATTCTTAGCTTATTGGAAAGTTGGAGACTTTTACTTTTCAATGGTATATGATTCAATTATAGTAGAAGACCTCAGCTAGTCTCGGTATACCACTCTTTATCTATTGCTTGGAAAAGTTAGGTTTAGGTTGGAAATGATTTCTAAGGGCCGGGATGGGTTTCTAAGGTTTAGGGAAGGTTCCTAAGGGATCTGGGGTGATTCCTAAGGGTTTGGGATAGATCCTAAGGTTTTAAGAAGGCTCCTAAGGGTTTCATACATGCCATCAAAAGCTCAGAAGTGCACCTCTCTCAAAATGTGTTTCGATCGGGCCTTGGGCCAAATTTAGGTGTCTACAGATACCCCTCTTTAGTATCTGATCACGAATGATCGAATGCCAAAGAAAAGAGATATCCGAAGAGGCCCAAGGCAGTTACTGACGGGTCTGCTGCATTCAGAATGAACTTCAAACATTAGATGGGTAATATGGTGAGAAAATGAAAACCCTGTATGTCGGAAAAAACGTCTGTTTCTCAAGATAATCAGTCCCTAAGCGCTTAGCGACATTACTGGGCATAATCGAGGTGGAACGAATTGCGAAAGCCCACTAGCTGGGAAAAATGTCCATTTCTCGAGTTGCGAAAGCCCGTTAGTCAAGAAAAACATCCACTTCTTGAGTTGATTTGAAGGTGATTAAAGTTCGAGATTTATTCTGAATACAACAGCTTCGTAAGTAAAAGGGGTGATCGACCCATACTTAAAGATAGGCGCAAAGTAAAAATATACAAGGTTCCACAGTTTGCGTCCAATCCTACGAGGCGTTGATTGCCCCATTTGATTGGTCGCGGGTTGCCCCTGCTTGAAGCGGGGTTCGAGGTCTTTGGGCTAACCCATTGATCCTGAAGTTTATTTAGCACGACTACTCGAGCGGAGCGAATAGATGTTGCAACGCTTTTTGGGAGTATGTACTGCCTTTTCAAAACACATATTTTTTGTTATTTAATGTGAGAAAATTTTGACATATTATGTTATTAGTTTATGTGATTTTTTGGATTTTCGATGTTATCGTTTTATGTGATTTCTTAGATTTTTAAGCTATCATTTTATGTGATTTTTTTGAATTTTTTTATGTATGATCAGGAATCTTTGAGCATGCTCATCAATCTCGATTCATTTATTCTAGCACAACTTTTCGGGCAAGTCAAATGAGAGTTGATATGCCATTGGGGAGCATGTGCACCTGATGGGAATACAAAACAAATAAAAAAAAGGGCTAGGCTATGTGTGCGTGACCCACACCAGGCCACAACCCAGCCAAAAACTGACCTGGCGCAACTATTAGTTGCGCTAAGCCAACTGGGGGCCAAAATGCTCTTGGCGCATGCACATTACATGCGCCAAGCCTGGCTAGGGGGCATTTTAAAAGAGGCCTGAGTTCGGGCAAAAGGGGTTGGTTTTCGAAATTTTCTTCTTTCCTCTTCCAAAATAGAAAAATAGACCTCCTCCTAGGGTTCCTTTACATTGCCTCTAAGCATGCTTCATTGCCGGTATTTGCTTACACTGATTAATCGCCTGCTCCACGCTAGATCAAATACCCATTTTTCTTTAAAGGTAACCATTTAAAACCCATTTGATTTAATTTTTCTTACAAATGTGATCATGATATTCTTCTTGTAAGCATGCCTATTGGTGATGAGTTTGATGATATTGCTTGAATGATGCCCTATTTTTGTTGTTTTATGAATTTGATTAGGACATATATCTATTTTTTGTGTTTTTACTTGTGCACATAAAAAGGGAGAGGTTTTTTTTGTATTTTGGTTTATTTTTGAACTTAAAAGAAAGTAGAGATTTTTGTGTCTTATTTTTGTACATAAAAGAAAGGGAATTTTGTATTTATGATTTTATAAAGATAAGAATTTTTTTTTTTTTTTTGGTTTTTGATTTTATTTTTGATAGTAAAAGAAAGGCTTTTTTTTGTTTTTGAAAGTAAAAGAAAGGCATTTTTTTTTTGGTTTTTGATTGATTTTTTTTGTTTTGTTTTTTATTTTGAAAGTAAAAGAAAGTCATTTTTTTTATTATTGATTTTATTTTTGAAAACAAAAGAAAGGGATGAGCATACTTACCTTCCCTTGATCTGTAGCACAATGGTTCTTTATCATCGATTAGCCTTGACATGATTACTTGTATTTGCCCCAGGATGTCCAGTGAGGAAGAGTATGTCTAGGAAGAGGAACCAGAAGTGACCTTTGGACCCAGCGGAGAACGATTCATTTCAGTGGAACGCCCTGCCGGTTCATGGTACGAAATGTAGGGAGAGGTCGCCCATGCAGGTCTCCTCAATCAGCAGTATGTGCACATCTCAAACTTTGGCAGTGCGGGCAAGGCAAAGGGATAAGTTCAATTATTTTTCCTTGTGCGGTATTGCTCTGTTTCCATGACCTAATGCATCTTTTCCTTTGGTGCAGGACCTGCTCTAGATTGTATTTCGAGGGGGTTGGTTGGATTTTCAGCGGTTCTATCGGTACATCCCTCAGGTCGTGAAGTTCTTGCTCGAGCAGACCAGGTTCGGAGAGTTCCTATCATGCCCCGCTATGCTGGCTGATGCAGCCTACTTGAGGGTTCTGATTGAGAGATTCCGTCCGGAGACTATGTCCTTTCACATGGCCTTTGCTGAGATGACCCTGACGCCTGTGGATTGGGCTATGATTACGGGGATCAGGATAGGGGGCGTTCCAATAGCCAACCTTGCATTGCTCAGCCGAGTTGAGATTATTAGACTAATAGGGGATTATCCCCCCTCCACAAGTCTGCATGGTGCCGAGGTCAAGATGACTTGGCTGTCAGATCTTTTTGCTATGAATGAGTTAGTAGATCTGGTGCAGCTGAAGTTGGAAATTTATATTGGGCCCAAGCGTGCGATAATATTGGCCCACATCACGCTCCTCATAATGCTGGGGAAGACTCTCTTCGCCAATGCTAGCAGCGGACGGGTTAACTTGGCCCTGCTTAGCCTGATGGACAATTGGCTCGACCTCCATAGATACGGCTGGGGCGAGGCTAGTTATGCTATGCTGATGTCCAACCTAGTCAGAGCCTCTGTGGGAAATGCGAAGTCCATTGTTGGATTCTGGCCGGCCTTGGAGGTAATCTCCAAATTTTTTACTTTTATCAATTTATTTGGATGGTCGTTGTATGCTATTGACTTATCTTTTATGCACTGCTCTCTTTAGGCATGGGGGTACTTGCATTTTCAACCCGGACGCCCGCTTCTTCAATTCGAGATATATACTTACCCCCTTTTAAACAATAAGAACAAACACCGGCACCGAGATGTGGGCATGAAGCATCTGGAGATGGGCCTGAGGTCCCAATTCGATCTAATGATCCCTGAGCAGGTAAGACCTTTTCTCCTATTTTTCATTTTAGTTCAGAAATTCTCCTTTGTTATTATGCTGCATTCTTGACTGATTGGCCACTTCTTGACTTGGGTAGGTCATATATGACCCATACATTGGCTCTCCTTTTTGGGACTGGGCTGCTGTAGGTCCATCTCGCCTTTTCAACAACTGTCGCGTCGTCTTTTTCTATGACGCATGGGCTAGGACCTAATACCTAGGGGAGTGGGTAGTTCATCAGTACCAGGGCTATCCTGCCATGCCCTTGGATCCTCCCGCAGATGTCATGGATCTCGTAGGTAGTATTGAGGAGCTCACTGCAGCCTTCCTTTAAAATGGGATCCCCATCAATGCCCTTCTTATGCCTGGAGACTATCGGACGTGGTACAAGTCCTTGCCATATTGGTTTATTCTTCTGCGCTTCATCCCTGGCGTTACTTTCCTATCTTTCGGTGATTCGCGCTTTCAGGTATTTCTCCCCTCTCTTCTAGATTGGTTCCCTAGTCTTGATTGATCTATGACTTCCACTGACGGAATAAATCATTATCTTTTTACAGTTTGGATTGGGCGGTGATTCAGATGATGAAAGAGGAGCGGCGGCGGGTACTACTGATGCTTCAGGGACAGGTCCCTCAGATGTTGGTCCCTCAGGTGCTAGTCCCTCAGGTGCCAGTCCTTCAAGCTCAGGTCCTTCAGGCTCCTCTCGTATGGGTGCCTTAGGTGGTTTACCTGTCATGGTTCATGGGACCTTTAGGCGCCTTGACGATGGCTTTCTTTCAGATCTATGCTCTGATGTAGATAGGCAGGCTCACCTTTCAGCCGAAGCGGTTCGGGTTTCTCCTCCTGAGGTGGTTCCGGGGGTAAGACTTTTCATGATCAATCCTCTGCTCTTTTGAAAAATGTCCGTGTTTGTTTATAGGCCAGGTAACTAACATCCTTTCCCCTTTTGAATGTAGAACTTGGAATCGGCCATGGACCATGCCGTGTACTATCGCAACATCGATGATCTCCGGGATGTGGAGGTGGTGAGTATTCTGCTGACCTGTTTTCCTCATTGCTTTACCATCTTTGTCTTTCAATTGATCTTGATTTGTGACCTTCGCTATGATTTGCAGCGTGCACGTGACAAGAAATCGCACTCTCTACTTAGTTGGCTTTCACAGGCATGGTCTTGAGTAGGAGATATGCGGACCTTTCAAAGTTCCTCACGCCGACGAAAGAAATAGAAGGGTGCCAGCAAGGACTGGGCTTAGTTTCTGCATTCTGAAATTTTAAACACTTTGAGATGATATTTTGGGATTTAAACAATTTGTAACAGATAATTATGGCACTTTTCAGATGATCTTTGGCTTGGGAAATGTTTAGTGCCCTTTCCCTTTTCAATGCATGCTTTGTTTCCCTGGTGTTGTATTTGACTGCTTGCAGGATGGTTTGATGATTGCTTGTAAATTGGCCCTTAAGGTTGCATTCCTTGGTGTGGATTTTTTTTTGTAAAAAGAACCATTTGTAAGTTAGGTGCATTTTCAATTTTTATGTCTCTCAAAGTAATCAGGGCAAGAAATAGTAGGTAAGCTGGCTAGGGGGTCCAGAAAGACAAAAACTCCCCCTTAAAAACTTCATTTTTGCATGAAAAAGGGCCAGATTGGTCTGGTGTATGTATTACATGTGTCAGGCCAATCATGGGGGAAATTTGCACTGGCGCATGAAAAAGGGCCAGATTGGCCGTTGATTCCCTCCTGTACATTTATCTTTTTGTACAAAGGAAAGAAAAGAAAGCTAGACATCACACCGATATATATTTTTTGGGATGTGGTGTAAGCGGTACAGTTGTAAATGGAAAAGGAAAATCCATTATATTTACAAAAACTCCTCTTTTTTATTCTTTTTGGTTGATAGGTCTCTTTTGAGATGAAATGTGAACAGCCTGGGCATGGAAGTAAAAAAGGAAAATCATTATCTTTTAGCAAAAAGTGGTCTTCCCGCCCAGGTGCATAAAGTGTGGGCATGAAAGTGGAAAAGGAAAATTATTATCTTTGAAAAAAGGTTATCTCGCCTTCTCCTTTATTCTCTCTTTTATTGTTTATTTTGATGCCTCAATTACAGGGTGAGATCTTGGGTCCCCTTTTGAGCATGGTCGAACCCCTTTTAAGTGGTCGGATATGAGTGAGTTTCAACAGTTTTACCAAGGTTGGACGTCAATCCCTTTAGATTAAGTCAAACCTTTCTCCTTACCTCGAGTCATACATTTGACAAAGTAGTTTCACAAAGACAACTGGTCGGGGCCCGATTTGAACTAGCATGAGTGGCCCAAACGAAAAAAAAGGGGATAACAGGGAGACTAACCAAAAGGTTCCTCAAACATCAATCTCATCAATCTTTTTCAAACCTTTCCCTCCTTTTTTTATCTTTTTTTATTATTTATTTTTTAATCCTTTTTTACTCACAACGCCCAAGGTGGGTTCGTCATGCCCGTGATCGCCCTCTTTTTACCCGTGGCGCCCTTTCGGGTTTTCATCACGTCCATAGGTTTAGCTCTCTTACCCCAAGTGCTCTTTCCTCTTTTTATTTGGTCCGCACAAACTCGCTCTTTTTACCTGTAGTGCCCTTTCGGGTTTTCACCACATCCATCTTGCTTTGAGCTTGTATTTTATTTTATTTATCTTTTTTTTTTTTTTTCATCTTATTAAAAGCCACGACATAGATGCCGATTTTGTCATAGAGGGGTTCTGGTGTTGTCTCACAACTCGGCTTGTGTTGACTTAACAAATACTATGACTGCTTGTAAACTTAAAAAGAGGGCTTTCTTTAGGGTGTAGCTTGGCCATGGGTCAATTTAGGATTTGAAGGTATGCTGGGCTAAAAAAGGTTTCCTTGATACGGTTTTAGTTTTCCACAACACACTTCTTCCTTGGGGGATTTTTACTGTGCAAGCCCCATGATTTCTCTATTCTCTTTCTTTTCTATATATACACATTTTTTTTGTTCCTTTGTTTTATTTTAGGAAATCTTTTTGATGTTTTGCTTTTATGATCTTTTTTGATTTTTGATAGTAATTCTACTTCCGCTCTTTTTTTTTTTTGTATATGTACATACTTTTTCTCTTTTTTTTTTCGGGGAAGGGTTTATTGAAAGAAATGCCAAGGCTCAAATAGTGTAACAAAAGATATGATCATTTCAGGGATGCTTTTTGGTTATTGGGTTTGGAATGATGGTCTCTTTTGTGTGGTTTTTAAGCAGTCACGTATCTGTTTCACCAATACTTACCTTGCCGCGATAGACTAAGAGTAGAACCGTCGGAAATATCCAGCGTTGATGGGCTCTGGAAAATTATCTCCGTTCATGGTGGCGAGGCGGATGGCGTATCCCGACAGTACTTCCTTGATGATGTAAGGTCCCTCCTAGTCAGGCTTAAACTCCCCTCTTGGATCAGCATAGAGAGAAGGGAAGATTTTCTTCAGCATAGTGTCTCCCACCTTTAGATCTCGATCGCGAACAAGTTTATTGTAAGCGTGTGTGATTCACCTTTTGTAAACTTGGGTATGACACCAGGTCAGTAGCCTTTTCTCATCCAGTAGTTCAATTGATCAAAGCAGGATCTCTCTCTCAGCTTCGGATAAGCTTGATTCCATGAGTATGCAGAGCGAGGGTACGTCAACTTCTACCGGTAGGGCGACCTCAGTTCCATACACAAAGGAGAATGGTGTTGCCCCTGTAGCTATATGGATCAACGTTCTGTAGGCCCATAATGGAAATTGTAACATTTCGCTCCAATCTCGATAAGTGACGACCATTTTCTCTAGGATGCGGACGACATTCTTGTTAGCAGCTTCGACAGCTCCTTTGGTTTGTGGCCGATAATGCGATGAGCGGTGGTGCTTGATTTTATACTGTTCGTAGAAGGCTCTGATGTGTTTGTTCATGAAGTTTATGCCATTGTCGGTGATGATATCCTTGGGTACTCTAAATCGGCACACAATATTGCTCTTGAGGAATTTCTCGACGTGCACGACCATGATATTGGCGTAGGATGTTGCCTCCACCAATTTGGTGAAGTATTCGATGGCGACCAAGATAAACTGATGTCCGTTTGAGGCCTTCAGATTAATCATTCTGACGGTGTCGAGGCCCTAGGTGGCGAAGGGCTAAAGAGTGGTCATGCAATGTAGATTGATGGCAGGAGCGTGTATCAGACTAGAGTGTTCTTGACACTTGTAGCACTTCTGAAAATGCTTGCAGCAGTCTGATTCCATAGTGATTTAAAAGTATCCTTGCCGTAAGATTTTCTTAGCGAGCATGTGACCGCTGACGTGGGCACCGCATACTCTCTCGTGGATCTCCTTCATGATATTGACTGCTTTGCTCTTGGTAAGGCACATGAGCAAAATGTTGTTGAACGATTGCTAGTAAAGGCATTCCCCGCAAATGACATAGCCTGCCACTAAACGTTGAATAGTTTGTCTATCCTCTTTGGATGTCCCCTCGGGGAAAGCTTGAGTCTCGCGGAAGTTCTTGATATCTGAGAACCAAGGTGGCTTATCATTCGGCTTTGTAGGTTCCTCAATCTGGAGCAGAAGGCCGGCTCATTCCTCTGCTCAATCATGATCGACTTCATCACAACACCATAGGGATTTCTACCATTAACGCCAAAGTTGCTAATGCATCAACAAAACGATTCCTTATTCGCGGGACATAGGAGAACGTGACATCCTTAAAACATGCAATCAGGCCCTCAAGATGCTCATGGTAAGGGATCAATTTTTCATCTTTCGTCTTCCAATCTTCATTCGTTTGGCAAATGATCAGCTGTGAATCGCCGAATACTTAGAGGCGTGTCACGTTTAGATCGAGAGTTGCCTATAGGCCTACTGCACAAGCTTCATACTTGTCTATGTTATTAGTGCAAGGGAAGTTGAGTTTGATGGAGACCAGTACGTGGGATCCTCTCGGCGAAATAAGAATGGTGCCAACTCCCTGACCTTCAGCATTTGCTGCCCCGTCAAAGTGCATTACCCATGATTCCTCTGCTTCTTCAGTATCATCTTCTGTCATGAACAAGATGTCTTCATCAGGGAACTCGGTTCTCAAGGGCTCATAATCGGGCAATGGATTGTTGGCAAAATGATCAGTGAGTGCCTGCCCCTTGATCGACTTCTGAGTGATGTAAGTGATATCAAACTCAGACAATAAAAGCTGCCATCATGTAGTTCGTCTAGTAAGAGCCAGCTTCTCAAATAAGTACTTCAATGGGTCCATTCGGGATAGGAGTAGAATGGCTTAGGATAGAAAGTAATGGCAAAGCCTCTGAGTGGCCCATACAAGAGCTAGGCATGTTTTCTCCAGATGAGAATAACGCGTCTCATAGTCAATAAACTTCTTGCTGAGATAGTAGATAGCCTGCTCCCTTCTTCCCATCTCATCATGCTGCCCTAAGACACATCCCATCAAAACTTTCGTCGTGGAGAGATATATCAAGAGTGGTCTCCCCTGCTCGGCTGGTACCAACACAGGTGGATTGAGGAGGTAGCATTTGATTTTATCGAATGCCACCTGACAATTGTCGTTCCATTCAACGGGTGAGCTCTTTCGAAGTAGCTTGAAGGTCGACGTGCAGATTGGAGACAGCTGTGCAATGAATCGACTGATATACTTTATCCTGCCCAAGAATCCTCTGACCTCTTTCTCAGTAGACGGCGGTGGCATTTCTGTGAGGGCCTTTACTTTGACTGGGTCGATGAATCCTAGAAGTTTTTTAGACATAGCGCCAAATGCGCACTCATGTGGATTCAGACGTAACTTGTACTTTCTCAGCCTCTTAAACAGCTTCTGGAGGTTTACTAATTGATCGCTTTGCTCCAGTCACTTGGCTATCATATCATCGACATACACTTCAATTTCTCGATGCATCATGTCGTGAAATAGTTCAGTCATAGCTCTCTGGTACATTGCCCCAACATTCTTTAGCCTAAATGACGTGATTCGATAATAAAAGGTTCCCCAGGGGGTGATGAATGCCATCTTTTCTCGGTCGGCCTCTTCCATCTTTATCTGGTTGTATCCGGAGAATCCATCCATGAAAGAAAGCATCTCGTGCCTAGCAGTGTTATCGACCAAGATGTTGATGTGTGGCAAGGGGAAATCATCCTTCGGGCTCCCCTTGTTCAGGTTTCAGAAATTGATGCACATATGGACTTTTCCATCCTTCTTCGGTACTGGGATGATATTGGTTAGCCACAGGGGGTATTTAGATACCATGAGAAAATATGCATCATATTGTTTAATGACCTCGTCCTTGACGTTCAACATTCACTCGGGTTGGAGACATCTTAGCTTCTGCTTGACTGGCTTCATAGCAGGGTAGAGTGGCAACTCATGCTCGACCAAATCAGTGTCCAAACCAGACATATCCTCATACGACCAGGCAAAAATGTCTTGGTATGATCGAAGGAAATCAATCATGCTTTTTCTTTCTTCGGGAGACAGCGACATTTTGATCTTGGTAATTCAGGGAATTTTCTCAGTCTCTAGATTGACATCCTTTGTTTCTTCAACAATGCGGGTAGGGCCATGCTCAAAGTCAGCAAACCGGTCAAGGAGCTCATTGGGGAGCTCCTCAAAAGGGACATCCTCATCCAGACTCTTAATTCTTATATCTTATTGTATTTCTACAGGAAAGGGGTCTATTTCACGTGGGACGGGTATTTCGATTAAGGCATCTATTTGTGGGATTTCATTCAGAATTTTGAAAGACAATATTTTTGGATTTGATATTTTCTCTATGTTTTTAGAATTTTTGTCTTCTTTGAAAATGGGCCCTTGGCAAAGCGAGTCCCTATATATACACGGTATTGCTTGCCAAGGGCTTATCTCACTTTTTATAAGTTATTTTTTTTTAGAAAATGGGTGTCAAATTTCAGGCTACCTGCCACTTCCAGAGTTTAGGGCAAGGATGTCCAATTGTGTACCTGAGATGTCGCTCCTTTACCTGTTCGGATGGGGGTGCTGACTGATACGGCTCTTCGGAGTCAGCCTCCATCATGTAGATCCTGGGCTCGTCTGCGATTATGTCCTCAAACGTCAATATAGTTTTATGGTGATTTACCATAGGGGGAGATTATTAAGGTAGGGAATGTCATTCCTCAAAGAGGGATAACGCGGCCATGTCTATTTCCAAGCTGGGAAGGATAATGTGGGGATTGGTGAGGTGAACGGGTGCTGTGGGTTTTTGTGGGGTTAATCGGGTTGCCCCATTCTGGTCAATCTTCACAACCCCGGCACTCACGAATGAATCTTTGATGTGAGGTCTGGGATGAGGTTTGTGTATCCCCCTAACTCTTGCAGCTGCCGTGGCACAAGCTTTCTCCTTAGCCTCTCGCACCTCTTCTTCTGTGGGCTTGTAACCTAACCCAAATCTGACTTTCTGACTACCCTTGGCTGTGACTGGCTCTCTTCTGCTTTACAGTCTGGGCCCAAGTCCTCTTCCTTTTTGATAACCCCACTTCTAGAGCATGGCCACCGCTGCTTCCATTCCGCCTCCGAGTTTTAAAGTGATACTTCCCGAGGGCTCTGGGACAACTGTTGACACCTCATATTCAAAACTATGGAGGTCGGTGTCTTCATCTGTATGTGGTACATCCAGTATTTTTGGATTCTCAATGCTATGGATCGCCTTCTCCTTCTCGTCATGCCCTTCACCAATGATGGTGATCACCTTCTACCCAGATATAAATTTGATCTTTTGATGCAGCGTCGATGGTACTGTCCCAACTTCGTGTAACCACGAGCGCCCTATCAATAAGTTGAACGAGGATTTGATATCCATCACCTGAAATAATATGGGAAAGGTCATTAGCCCAATTACTAGCTCAAGCTCAACTTCTCTTATTATTTCCCTTCTTGTATTGTCAAAATCTCGTGCACTGATTCTCATAGGTCTTAACATGCACGGATCTACCCCGATCTTGCACACATTTAGAGCTGACCCATTATTGATTAAAACCAAAGGGATTATCATGTTTTCAGATTCAACAGTAATATTGAGGAATTTTGTGTGACTGTTTCCCTATTCTGGTAAATCCACATCCGAAAATGAAATGGCATTTGGAGCCATCACTTGACTAATTATTTGCCCGACTTCATCTGGGCTCACCTGTAGAGATACGTGCGCATTTTTTAACGCCCCCATTAAAGCTTAAAATTGGAGCAGGGACATCATCAATAAATCCCAAACTGTGATATGAGCCGACATTCTTCTCAACTGAGTCTCTAGTATATGTTCACGGCTCATTTTTTCAAAAGGGTTTACAACACTATCCTTCTTTCCCTCTGGTTGGGTTTTTACTGCTGCTGGTGCTTTCGGCTACTTAGATATCTTTCCTGATATGGTAACAAAGTCTACTGCCTCTTCTCTGCTGCTACTGGCATTGACATCCGTCTACTCATAACTCAGTGGGACCTGATGAGGATTGTAAATTGATTCTGAGATCTGAAATGGCGTAGCTGCCTGTATCTGGTGCACTTGTACTATTGGCCCAGGATGGGTGGGTAAGACTTGTTTAACTTCGGTGATAGATGCGTGGGTGGAAAAGTTAGGCCAGGTGGGGGTGGTTGTTGTCGCTCCAAGTGTGCCATAATTGTGTGCATTATGAATAAAGAATTAAAGAATTAAAGAATGCTAAGTTATATGGATGTTAACTTATGAAAGGAATATCGGCAGCACACTGGGGCTAACATTAGCCTGCAAGATCAGGGCCAATTGTAGCAAGTTTTAAAAGTAAGTATTTCAAGATCGTCCACAGAGAATTTGTCTAAAATGAGAGATAAACCTCCAGATCTGTGCTACCAGATCTGGCTCTATAATTATCTAGAAAGCAGATAAAGAGAGAGTGTTGGGTTTTGTCACGTTTAACTAAAAGCAAATAAAGAAAAGAACTAACTACGTGATCCAGATCCGAGTTGTGGAGGTGTTTAAAATAAATCAAATGCAGAAATAATAGCTTCATGTATTTTAGCCTTTGAATTTTAATGGAGAATCTGTATTCCAATAGAGCAGATTCAATCTTCATCTGGCTACCAGCACAGATGTAAGAGAAATAAATCCGAATTAAGGAATAGGTTTAGACTTATGGCTATGATCTGTCCAATGGTCACAGATCATCCAATAGTTGTGGCCTGTTCTTTAGTTCAGAACATGAACATCACTGTAAGTCTTTGCTAGAATTAGGTTACCAACGCTAATTCGCAGGGACAATGAATTAAGGGAAGTTGGATGCGGTGAGTGAATCTAAAGAAGTCTAATGCACTAAGGTGAACATTAGAACCCTCGACATGACTCCAATGGAGAAGACACAAATGACAGGAACTTTTTAACATCCAAAATTACAATTACAAAGCCTGGCTTTAGAAAGCCCTCGGACTTGCGTCTTGAATCCGATCTCCTTGGAGTTACAAATCACTCAACAACTCTCAAAAGTAAAACAAAAGAAGCTATTACAGGAGGTACGATAGGCTATCGTAGGAAGGTAGGGAAATAGAGATGAAAACTCAAAATCTGGATGCCACAATTGGGCAAATGTCTTCTCTATTTATAACTTGCCCTTGATCCTCCACAGGGCTGAGTTGACCAATCGAAGTGTTCAGATCTGGATTGCCCAATGGCGATTGAGCACGGGGATCCAGATGCTTACGCCAATGAAAATGCTCGATCCGGTTCACCAATCAGCGCTAGAAGCATCAATTACATTATGGAATTCAAAAATCTGTTTGAGCTTCTAGAAGTTCCCGCCAAGTGATTTCATCTTTGAGCGCTCACATGGGTTGGAATATGCTTTTGGATCTTGATTGGAATCTTCCAAATGTCCTGGGTCATTAAATGCATTGGGCGCATCACGAGAGATTCTTGAAATGCCCTTTAAACAAGCCGTAATTCCCGAATGTCCTTTAGAGTTTAAGTGCCTTTTCGCAAAGTGTTTTGGCTCCAAGTTCTTTTCAAAGCAATTTGGCTTCGAAAGTCTTTTCGCAGCGACTTCTCCCAGATCTTCTATTCGAAAAGGAAATTTCAACTATTCAGCAGACATGGTTCTTTTCGAGTAGTTCATTACTGACTCGTAATCAATTGAGCAGAACTTTGACCTTTTCGAAAAGTACTTTTTACTTTGATTTGAACTTTTAACTTGATTTCTTCTTTGCGAATGGATCCTTCTTCTTCTTGGTCTTTTCTTGCTCTTTTAGGACCTTTTTAGCCATTCTTTGAGGCTATTTCTTCACTCCTCTTTGAGCTTGACATGAGTTGTCGACTTTTGATCATTTTAGGATGCTTTTCGGACTTGGACTGTCTAATTGGTTAGGTAAAATGCACACTAAAGCACTTATTTAGTCTTCTCAAGGGTCTTTCAAAGCTCATGTTTAGGGGTGAAAATGGTATTTTCACTACTTAACACACCCAAACCTAAGCTTTGCTAGTCCACGAGCAAAGAAACATAAAAACAAAGTAAAGAGCCACTTTTGTAGGAACAGTGCATTTAGCATATGCAACAAGCCTTTTCAACCCCTAGGTGATCCCTAGAGGAGGAGTGAAGTCTCGAGGGTTTTCGAAGGTACCCACAAACTTCTCCATGGGACAGTTGGCATTAGTGCCTTTGTTATCTCATGAGCAATCAAAGATCGAAATTAGTTACTCTTGAATCCATGTTTACACGAAATTTAGTTGTATTGTTTGCAAGGAGATTTCAACATTTATAAACCTCATGAATGTTTCAATATTTCCAATCTGTGAGCAGTCATAGAAAATCATACAAATGTGCGAAGAAGCTCATCCTATGGATAAAAATTAGGTTATAAGTCATACTTAATGTGCTCAAGTTCCAACCCAAACACTCACGGGGTACTCATCGCTGTTTTTGTTGAGGGGTTCATTTTCACTCAAGCTCAAGAGCGCTTACATCTCCCAAAATGGATCTCAGAAGCATGAGCATAGGCATGATTCTAGGCAATGGCATCATTGACATCTCCTCACCATAGATTGGGGAACTTATCTCCACATGACAGCTCACTCAACTTTGGATCACAAGGACTTTTAATCTAGGTTTGTTTGTATGGCTTATGGAGTGAAGTTTCAAGGAAAGGCGCTTGAACAGGGTTTGAATTTGAGAACTCAGTGAAGTGCGTGAGATGGTTCATGACTCCACCTTTTGAGTTTAGCTTCTTTCTTCTTCTTCGAGATTCTCACATTCACAAATGATCAGCTTCTTTCTTTGATCTTGCATTTTTCATCATAAGGTCCCTTTTTTGCCTTTTTGCTTGCAACTTTTTCACATTGTTTGTCTCTTCCTTTCTCACCACCATATTGCCTGCTTTTGAGGTATTTTCTTCATTTTCTTGATGTTGCCTGTAAATGGTCCATCTTCGCTTCTTTTCTCCTTTACCTCCCAATTCTCAGAGTGAGGGAAGGCTGAATTGGTTCCATAGGTTCCAAGTACTTTTGGATATTTTTGATGAAGAATTGTAGGATTTACAGCTCAAATGGGGTACAAACAGGGCAGATTTTTCTTGGTTGGTTCTCATAGGTTCAAGTCCCAAAGAAGGCCTTGATCTTTTCCTCGCCATGAGTGTCACATTGTTTTAATTTGGAGTTTCCTAACTTCTAGTGGATCTAATGCCTCACCAATCTTTTGAATCGTAAAAAAATTGCCTCACCACTCTTCAACAGAGATGGAAAATATATGAGCTCAATTCTCACCGGTTATGGTTTTTCCTTGAGCTTTTAAGTATATCTTTACCTTTTTCTCTTCCTTTTGACTTACTACGTCGATACCAAGATGTTTTTATGGTGTAATCATCATGGAAATGTAGACTATCGCAAGGTTTAGAATGTCTAAATTTTTGCAAAGAATATTTAAAAATTTCCTAGTTAACTTGATTCTTAAGTACATTAAATTCTTCCCGCTTACTTAGGTGATTTTTCCGCTTTATGCCGATCGTCCAGGGCAGATCTGTCATGCCACACCCCAAACTTATGAGGAGCAAAGTGTCCTCACCGGTTCAAAGGTGGCATGGTCCCATTATTCGAAAAACATGAAGGAAATCATAAACAAAGCAGAAGTAAAACATGACAAAGGAGCATTGGAGAAAGCAAAATTTATTGACTAGAAACATTAAGAAGAAAAGAAAATTAAAGATGAGGGGGACTGGATTAAGGAGAGGAAACTGTGAGGAACCGTGTCCTCACCGGGTTTGATGTAAGGGGAAAAATAAAATAGGCTTGCTCGCCATGATCTAATGAAAAGATTGGAAAAATAATTACGTAACAATGAATGTAAAATGAAAAAAGAAAAAAGAAAAGAAAAAGAAGTGCATGTAATTGGACAAAAGAACAGATTTATATATTATATTTAGAAACAAAGTACATGCAAACATTAATAACTTGGATCAAAGTCGCTACCATAAGTTGGGTCATTGGGGTCTGAGCTAGAGTCACTGGTTGAACTTGAATCAGAGTTGGAATCAGAACTTGATGGTGATTTCTCAGGACTGGAATTCTTGAGCTCAGTGTACTCTTTGGACTTGATCTTCTTGGTGAGGCCCAGATGTTTGGTCAGTCGTCATTCGTTCTTGAGCTAGTTTGGTATGTTCTTGAACTAGTTGAGCTTGGAGCATAGCTACCTTGTGTTGCTCAAATTTCACCAATTGGTATGTTTGTCCAACCAGATCCCTCATCTTCTCTCTCTCTCAAATTGCATGAAATGCTCTAATTTTTATTTTGGCCTCATAAGGGGTTCGGATGTAGGCCTCTGAATCAGCCATTTCTTCTCGCACATCCCTACGGATGTAGGGATTTTCACATGGCCCGGGAGAGGTGGCATATCTAGGGAGGGATGGAGTGGTAGGGGACTAAAGGGGTCCAAATTGGGAGGGGGTGGGAAAACTGAGAAACTAGGGGCAGGATAAAAGAAGAAAGAAAACTAAGAATAGAAAAATCTAAACTATATGCAGCAGAAAAATAAAACTGTAGGGACTGCATACAAAGCTTAAAAAAAATACAAAAGTGTTCCCACAAAAACAGAATTTGTGAATGCAAAATAGGAAAACAAAGTTAGAAACTAACTATACTCACAGAAAAATGACGAAAATTAGTAAAACTAGGACAATGTTCCTAAAAACAGAATTTGAAACTAAAATTCCTAAAAACAGAATTTGAAACTAAAATTCCTAAAAACAGAATTTGAAACTAAAATTCCTAAAAACAGAATTTGAAAATCTAAAAACAGAATGCTAAAATTCCTAAAAACAGAATTTGAAAATCTAAAAACAGAATTTGAAACTAAAATTCTTAAAAACAGAATTTGAAACTAACATTCCTAAAAACAGAATTTTTAATGCCAAAGGATACATCCTAAGCCCAAACAGAAAATCTAATGCCAAAAGCCTGAGATACTTATGAATCTAAGTGAAAAAAAAAATGATTAGCAGGAATACAGTGAAAAGCAAGATTCATAAGACTGACCCCTTTGTTGATGATGGGTATGAATAAAAAATAATGAAGCATGGGAGCACATATTAAAAACAGAGTTCATACACAGCTGAGACCCATTTATGATGAAGAAATCTCGAAGGAAAATAAAATAAGTGGGTCCATTGAATATTCAAAACAGCCTATGATTCACTACTCATTGTCCTACATGATTCCTAAAAATAAAAAAAATGATCTCGAGTCCAGGATGGGAAAAGTGGATGCAAATGGAGAAAAACATTATCTGAAGATATATATATATTTTTTATTTTTATAATTTTCTATTTTTTATTTTTTACTTGTTTTGATCATTGTGCTCAACAAGAGCCCTTATTTACTCTTCCTGAAAATAATGAGAAACAACTAAGAGATTTTCTATTTGTGTTTTCATTTTCTTTTATTTTGTATTTGGTTTTGTAAAAAATCAAAGATGCCTAAAAGATGCGTAAATTATAATCGAACAAACAATAAACACAACAGAATCTGGTTCTCAAGAATTTAAAATAGAAAATGAATGCAAAGGAGAAGAGGATGCAAACTCAAGCAGATCTGCCCACTTTGGTCCAGATGTCCTCTTGTTGGACTGCCCAGATCCGCAAACAATCCAAAACCGCAGCAGACCTTATTCAAGATATTGACAAAAATAAAAGAAAAACTCAAAGCTACGCCCAAATTTGACAAAAGACAAAAGAGTGGCAAGCAGATTTATTCAAACAACTAGAAGGCAAAGAATGAAAACTGAAAAAAAAAATCTGTCATAAGAAATAGGTTTTCTATACAAAACTGCAGAGACATTTAATCAAGCACTTGGAATACAAAGTGTTTAAAGCAAAAACTAAAATGAAAATCAAATCTATAAAATAAAAAAAAACTTAGGTCTACCAATTTTAGAACAAATTCCCAAGAACAGCGCCAAAAAACTTGTTGTCGCTCCAAGTGTGCCATAATTGTGCATTATGAATAAAGAATTAAAGAATTAAAGAATGCTAAGTTATATGGATGTTAACTTATGAAAGGAATATCGGCAGCACACTGGGGCTAACATTAGCCTGCAAGATCAGGGCCAATTGTAGCAAGTTTTAAAAGTAAGTATTTCAAGATCGTCCACAGAGAATTTGTCTAAAATGAGAGATAAACCTCCAGATCTGTGCTACCAGATCTGGCTCTATAATTATCTAGAAAGCAGATAAAGAGAGAGTGTTGGGTTTTGTCACGGTTAACTAAAAGCAAATAAAGAAAAGAACTAACTACATGATCCAGATCCGAGTTGGGGAGGTGTTTAAAATAAGACAAATGCGTAAATAATAGCTTCATGTATTTTAGCCTTTGAATTTTAATGGAGAATCAGATTCCAATAGAGCAGATTCAATCTTCATCCGCTACCAAAGACAGATGTAAGAGAAATAAACCAATTAAGGAATAGGTTTAGACTTATGGCTATGATCCGTCCAATGGTCACAGATCATCCAATAGTTGTGGCCTTTTCTTTAGTTAGAACATGAACATCATCAGTAATGCTGCTAGAATTAGGTTACCAACGCTAATTCGCAGTGACAATGAATTAAGGGAAGTTGGATGCGGTGAGTGAATCTAAAGAAGTCTAATGCACTAAGGTGAACATTCGTAACCCTCGACATGACTCCAATGGAGAAGACACAAATTACAAAGACAACCTTTTAAAATCCAAAATTACAATTACAAAGCACGGCTTTAGAAAGCCCTCGGACTTGCGTCTTGAATCCGATCTCCTTGGAGTTACAAATCACTCTCAACAACTCTCAAAAGTAAAACAAAAGAAGCTATTACAGGAGGTACAGATAGGCTATCAATGGAAGGTAGGGAAATAGAGATGAAAACTCAAAACTGGATGCCACAATTGGGCAAATGTCTTCTCTATTTATAGCTTTCCCTTGATCCGCATTGTATGAATTGACCAATCGAAGTGTTCAGACCGGATTGCCCAATGGCGCTTGAGCACGGGATCCAGATCTGTCCGCCAATGAAAATGCTCGATCCGTTCACCAATCAGCGCTAGAAGCATCAATTGCTATGGAATTCAAAAATCTGTTTGAGTTCTAGAAGTTCCCGCCAAGTGATTTCATCTTTGAGCTCACATGGGTTGGAATATGCTTGGATCTTGATTGGAATCTTCAAATGTCCTGGCCGTTAAATGCATTGGGCGCATGCGAGATTACTCGAAATGCCCTTTAAACAAGTCAGAATTCCCCGTAATGTCCTTTCAGAGAGTTTAAGTGCCTTTTCGCAAAGTGTTTTGGCTCCAAGTTCTTTTCGCAAAGCAATTTGGCTTCGTAAAGTCTTTTCGCAAAGGACTTCTCCCGGATCTTCTATTCGAAAAGGAAATTTCAACTATTCAACAGTAACATGGTTCTTTCGAGTAGTTCATTAACTCCGTAATCAATTCAATGTAACTTTGACCTTTCGAAAAGTACTTTTACTTTGCGATTTGAACTTTTAACTTGATTTCTTCTTTGCGAATGGATCCTTCTTCTTCTTCGTGTCTTTTCTTGCTCTTTAGGACCTTTTAGCCATTCGAGGCTATTTCTTCACTCCTCTTTGAGCTTGACATGAGTTGTCGCCTTTTTGATCATTTTAGGATGCTTTTCGGACTTGGACCTGTCTAATTGGTTAGTGTAAATGCACACTAAAGCACTTATTTAGTCTTCTCAAGGGTCTTTCAAAGCTCATGTTTAGGGGTGAAAATGGTATTTTTCACTACTTAACACACCCCAAACCTAAGCTTTGCTAGTCCCCGAGCAAAGAAACAAAAAACAAAGTAAAGAGCCACTTTTGTAGGAAGCACAGGTGCATTTAGCATATGCAATAAGCCTTTTCAACCCCTAGGTGATCCCTAGAGGAGGAGTGAAGTCTCCGAGGGTTTTCATGAAGGTACCCACAAACTTCTCCATGGGACAATTGGCATTAGTGCAATCGTTATCTCATGAGCAATCAAAGATCGAAATTAGTTACTCTTGAATGTAAATTTAGTTGTATTGTTTGCAAGGAGATTTCAACATTTATAAACCTCATGAATGTTTCAATATTTCCAACTGTGAACAAATACAGAAAATCATACAAATGTGCCAAGCAGAAGCTCATCCTATGGATAAAAATTAGGTTATAAGTCATACTTAATGTGCTCAAGTTCCAACCCAAACACTCACCGTGGTATACTCTCATCGTGTTTTTTGAGGGGGTTCTTTTCACTCAAGCTCAAGAGCGCTTACATCTCCCAAATGGATCTGTAAGCATGAGCATAGGCCCTGCTTTCGTGCAATGGCATCATTGACATCTCCTCACCATAGATTGGGGAACTTCTTATCTCTACATGACATGTACTCACTCAACTTTGGATCACAAGGACTTTTAATCTAGGTTGGGTTGTATGGGTTATGGAGTGAAGTTGCAAGGAAAGGCAGCTTGAACAGGGGTGTGAATTTGGGAACTCGTGAAGTGCGTGAGATGGTTCATGACTCCACCTTTTGAGTTTAGCTTCTTTCTTCTTCTTTTCGAGATTCTCACATTCACAATGATCAGTTCTTTTCTTTGATCTTGCATTTTTCATCATAAGGTCCCTTTTTGCCTTTTTTGCTTGCAACTTTTTCACATTGTTTGTCTCTTCCTTTCTCCCACCATATTGCCTGCTTTTTGAGGTATTTTCTCTTCATTTTCTTGATGTTGCCTTGAAATGGTCCATCTTCAATTCTTTCTCCTTTACCTCCTAATTCTCGTGAGTGAGGGAAGGCTGAATTGGTTCCATAGGTTCGTACTTTTGGATATTTTTGATGAAGAATTGTAGGATTTATGTACTCAAATGGGGTACAAACAGGGCAGATTTTTCTTGGTTGGTTCTCATAGGTTCAAGTCTGTCCAAAGAAGGCCTTGATCTTTTCCTCGCTTTCATGAGTGTCTTACTTGTTTTAATTTGGAGTTTCCTAACTTCTAGTGGATCTAATGCCTCACCAATCTTTTGAATCGGAAAAAAAATTGCCTCACCACTCTTCAACAGAGATGGAAAATATATGAGCTCAATTCTCACCGGTTATGGTTTTTCCTTGAGCTTTTAAGTATATCTTTACCTTTTTCTTCCTTTTGACTTACTACGTCTTGATACCAAGATGTTTTTATGGTGTAATCATCATGGAAATGTAGACTATCGCAAGGTTTAGAATGTCTAAATTTTTTGCAAAGAATATTTAAAATTTCCTAGTTAACTTGATTCTTAAGTACATTAAATTCTTCCCTCGCTTACTTAGGTGATTTTTCCGCTTTATGCCGACCGTCTTAGGGCAGGATCTGTCACACACCCCCAAACTTATGAGGAGCAAAGGTCCTCACCGGTTCAAAGGTGGCATGGTCCCATTATTCAGAAAACATGAAGGAAATCATAAGCAGAAGTAAAACATGACAAAGGAGCATTGGAGAAAGCAAAATTTATTGACTAGAAACATTACTGTAGAAGAAAAAGAAAATTAAAGATGAGGGGGACTGGGATTAAGGGAGAGGAAACCAGAGGAACCGTGTCCTCACCGGTTTGATGTAAGGGGAAAAATAAAATAGGCTTGCTCGCCATGAGATCTAAAGAAAAGATTGGAAAAAATAATTACGTAACAATGAAGAAAAAGTAAAAAAAAGAAAAAAGAAAAGAAAAAGAAGTGCATGAATTGGACAAAAGAACAGATTTATATATTATATTTAGAAACAAAGTACATGCAAACATTAATAACTTGGATCAAAGTCGCTACCATAAGTTGGGTCATTGGGGTCCGAGCTAGAGTCACCGGGTTGAACTTGAATCGAGTTGAATCGAACTTGATGGTGATTTCTCAGACCGGAATTCTTGAGCTCGTACTCTTTGGACTTGATCTTCTTGGTGAGGCCCAGATGTTTGGTCAGTGTTTCTGTCACGTTTTGAGCTAGTTTGGTATGTTCTTGAACTAGTTGAGCTTGGAGCATAGCTACCTTTGTGTTGCTCAAATTTCACCAATTGGTATGTTTGTCCAACCGATCCCTCATCTTCTCTCTCTCAAATTGCATGAAATGCTCTAATTTTTATTTTGGCCTCATAAGGGGTTCGATGTAGGCCTCTGAATCAGCCAAATTTTTCGCACATCCCTACGGATGTAGGGATTTTCCATCATGGCTCGGGAGAGGGTGGCATATCTAGGAGGGGATGGAGTGGTAGGGACTAAAGGGGGTCCATGGGAGGGGGGGGGAAAACGAGAAACTAGGGCGCAGGATAAAAGAAGAAAGAAAAACTAAGAATAGAAAAATCTAAACTATATGCAGAAAAAAAATAAAATGTAGGATGCATACAAAGTTTAAAAAATAGAAAAGTGTTGACACAAAAACAGAATTTGTGAATGCAAAATAGGAAAACAAACTTAGAAACTAACTATACTCACAGAAAAATGACGAAAATTAGTAACACTAGGACAATGTTCCTAAAAACAGAATTTGACACTAAAATTCTAAAAACAGAATTTGAAACTAAAATTCCTAAAACAGAATTTGAAACTAAAATTCCTAAAACAGAATTTGAAAATCTAAAATGTAATGCTAAAATTCCTATAAACAGAATTTGAAAATCTAAAAACAGAATTTGAAACTAAAATTCTTAAAAACAGAATTTGAAACTAACATTCCTAAAAACAGAATTTTTAATGCCAAAGGATACATCCTAAGCCCAAACAGAAAATCTAATGCCAAAAGCCTGAGATACTTATGAATCTAAGTGAAAAAAAAAATGATTAGCAGGAATACAAAGGAAAAGCAAGATTCATAAGACCCTGACCCTTTGTTGATGATGGGTATGAATAAAAATAATGAAGCATGGGAGCACATATTAAAAACAGAAGTTCATACACAATGAGACCCATTTATGATGAAGAAATCTCAAGGAAAATAAAATAAGTGGGTCCATTGAATATTCAAACAGCCTATGATTCACTACTCATTGTCCTACATGATTCCTAAAAATAAAAAAAATGATCTCAAAGAGTCCAGATGGGAAAAGTGGATGCAAATGGAGAAAAACAAATTTACATAAAGATATATATATATTTTTATTTTTATAATTTTCTATTTTTTTATTTTTACTTGTTTTGATCAGCCAGCTCAACAAGAGCCCTTATTTACTATCTGAAAATAATGAGAAACAACTAAGAGATTTTCTATTTGTGTTTTCATTTTCTTTTATTTTGTATTTGGTTTTGTAAAAAATCAAGATGCCTAAAAGAGAAATTATAATCGAACAAACAATAAACACAACATGAATCTGGTTCTCAAGAATTTAAAAATAGAAAATGAATGCAAAGGAGAAGAGGATGCAAACTCAAGCAGATCTGCCCACTTTTAGTCCAGATGTTCTTGTTGGACTTGCTCCCAGATCTGCAACAATCCAAAACCGCAGATTTTATTCCAAAGATATTGACAAAATAAAAGAAAACTCAAAGCACGCCCAAATTTGACAAAAAGACAAAAGAGTGGCAGCAGCATTTATTCAAACAACTAGAAGGCAAAGAATGAAAACTTAGAAAAAAAAAATCTAAAGAAAAATAGGTTTTCTATACAAAACTGCAGAGACATTTAATCAAGCACTTGGAATACAAAGTGTGTTTAAAGCAAAACTAAAATGAAAATCAAATCTATAAAATAAAAAAAACTTAGGTCTACCAATTTTAGAACAAACTTAAAAAACTTGTTGTCGCTCCAAGTGTGCCATAATTGTGTGCATTATGAATAAAGAATTAAAGAATTAAAGAATGCTAAGTTATATGGATGTTAACTTATGAAAGGAATATAAAAGACATGGGCTAACATTGACCTGCAAGATCAGGGCCAATTGTAGCAAGTTTTAAAAGTAAGTATTTCAAGATCGTCCACAGAGAATTTGTCTAAAATGAGAGATAAACCTCCAGATCTGTGCTACCAGATCTGGCTCTATAATTATCTAGAAAGCAGATAAAGAGAGAGTGTTGGGTTTTGTCACGTTTAACTAAAAGCAAATAAAGAAAAGAACTAACTACGTGATCCAGATCCGAGTTGTGGAGGTGTTTAAAATAAATCAAATGCAGAAATAATAGCTTCATGTATTTTAGCCTTTGAATTTTAATGGAGAATCAGATTCCAATAGAGATTCAATCTTCATCCGCTACCAAGATGATGTAAGAGAAATAAACCAATTAAGGAATAGGTTTAGACTTATGGCTATGATCCGTCCAATGGTCACAGATCATCCAATAGTTGTGGCCTATTCTTTAGTTCGTAACATGAACATCATCAGAAGTGCCGCTAGAATTAGGTTACCAACGCTAATTCGCAGGTGGACAATGAATTAAGGGAAGTTGGATGCGGTGAGTGAATCTAAAGAAGTCTAATGCACTAAGGTGAACATTCGTAACCCTCGACATGACTCCAATGGAGAAGACACAAATTACAAAGAACCTTTAAAATCCAAAATTACAATTACAAAGCACGGCTTTAGAAAGCCCTCGGACTTGCGCTCTTGAATCCGATCTCCTTGGAGTTACAAATCACTCTCAACAACTCTCAAAAGTAAAACAAAAGAAGTTATTATAGGAGGTAGATAGGCTATCCGGACCGGAAGGTAGGGAAATAGAGATGAAAACTCAAAACTGGATGCCACAATTGGGCAAATGTCTTCTATTTATAGCTTTCCTTGATCATGAATTGACCAATCGAAGTGTTCGATCCGGATTGCCCAATGGCGCTTGAGCACGGGATCCAGATCTTTCGCCAATGAAAATGCTCGATCCGTTCACCAATCAAAGCGCTTAGAAGCATCAATTCGTATGGAATTCAAAATCTGTTTGAGCTTTAGAAGTTCCCGCCAAGTGATTTCATCTTTGAGCGCTCACATGGGTTGGAATATGCTTTTGGATCTTGATTGAATCTTCCAAATGTCCCTGGGGTCATTAAATGCATTGGGCGCATGCGAGATTCTGAAATGCCCTTTAAACAATGTAATTCCCCGTAATGTCCTTTCAGAGAGTTTAAGTGCCTTTTCAAAAGTGTTTTGGCTCCGGTTCTTTTCGCAAAGCAATTTGGCTTCGTAAAGTCTTTTCGCAGGACTTCTCCCAGATCTTCTATTCGAAAAGGAAATTTCAACTATTGAGCGAACATGGTTCTTTTCGAGTAGTTCATTTCCGTAATCAATTCAACAGAACTTTGACCTTTCGAAAAGTACTTTTTACTATGATTTGAACTTTTAACTTGATTTCTTCTTTAATGGATCCTTCTTCTTCTTCGTGTCTTTTCTTGCTCTTTTAGGACCTTTTTAGCCATTGTCCGAGGCTATTTCTTCACTCCTCTTTGAGCTTGACATGAGTTGTCACTTTTGATCATTTTAGGATGCTTTTCGGACTTGGACCCGTCTAATTGGTTAGTAAAATGCACACTAAAGCACTTATTTAGTCTTCTCAAGGGTCTTTCAAAGCTCATGTTTAGGGGTGAAAATGGTATTTTCACTACTTAACACACCCAAACCTAAGCTTTGCTAGTCCCCGAGCAAAGAAACATAAAAAACAAAGTAAAGAGCCACTTTTGTAGGAAGCAGTGCATTTAGCATATGCAACAAGCCTTTTCAACCCCTAGGTGATCCCTAGAGGAGGAGTGAAGTCTCGAGGGTTTTCAAGAAGGTACCCACAAACTTCTCCATGGGACAGCTTGGCATTAGTGCAATCGTTATCTCATGAGCAATCAAAGATCAAATTAGTTACTCTTGAATCCATGTTTACACAGTAAATTTAGTTGTATTGTTTGCAAGGAGATTTCAACATTTATAAACCTCATGAATGTTTCAATATTTCCAATCTGTGAACATCATAGAAAATCATACAAATGTGCCAGAAGAAGCTCATCCTATGGATAAAAATTAGGTTATAAGTCATACTTAAGGTGCTCAAGTTCCAACCCAAACACTCACGGGGTATACTCTCAGTGTTTTTGTTGAGGGGTTCGTTTTCACTCAAGCTCAAGAGCGTTACATCTCCCAAATGGATCTGTAAGCATGAGCATAGGCATTTCAGGTACTGGCATCATTGACATCTCCTCACCATAGATTGGGGAACTTCTTATCTCTACATGGCAGCTCACTCAACTTTGTATCACAAGGACTTTTAATCTAGAATTGTTTGTATGGCTTATGGAGTGAAGTTTCAAGGAAAGGCGCTTTGACAGGGTTTGAATTTGAGAACTCGTGAAGTGCAGGAGATAGTTCATGACTCCACCTTTTTGAGTTTAGGTTCTATCTTCTTCTTTTCGAGTTTCTCACATTCACAGCGATCAGTCCTTTCTATGATCTTGCATTTTTCATCATAGGGTCCCTTTTTTGCCTTTTTGCTTGCAACTTTTTCACATTGTTTGTCTCTTCCTTTCTCACCACCATATTGCCTGCTTTTGAGGTATTTTCTTCATTTTCTTGATGCTCTTGAAATGGTCCATCTTCAATTCTTTCTCCTTTACCTCCTAATTCTCAGAGTGAGGGAAGGCTGAATTGGTTCCATAGGTTCAGAAGTACTTTTGGATATTTTTGATGAAGAATTGTAGGATTTACTCAAATGGGGTACAAACAGGGGCAGATTTTTCTTGGTTGGTTCTGTTAGGTTCAAGTTCAAAGAAGGCCTTGATCTTTCCTCGCCATGAGTGTCATATTACTTGTTTTAATTTGGAGTTTCCTAACTTCTAGTGGATCTAATGCCTCACCAATCTTTTGAATCGAAAAAAAAATTGCCTCGCCACTCTTCAAGAGATGGAAAATATATGAGCTCAATTCTCACCGGTTATGGTTTTTCCTTGAGCTTTTAAGTATATCTTTACCTTTTCTCTTCCTTTGACTTACTACGCTGATACCGATGTTTTTATGGTGTAATCATCATGGAAATGTAGACTATCGCAAGGTTTAGAATGTCTAAATTTTTGCAAAGAATATTTAAAATTTCCTAGTTAACTTGATTCTTAAGTACATTAAATTCTTCCTTACTTAGGTGATTTTTCCGCCTTTATGTCGATCGTCCAGGGCAGATCTGTCCGCCACACCCCAAACTTATGAGGAGCGTGTCCTCACCGGTTCAAAGGTGGCATGGTCCCATTATTCTGAAAAACATGAAGGAAATCATAAAAGCAGAAGTAAAACATGACAAAGGAGCATTGGAGAAAGCAAAATTTATTGACTAGAAACATTACAGAAGAAAAGAAAATTAAAGATGAGGGGGACTGGGATTAAGGGAGAGGGGCGAAACCTGTGAGGAACCGTGTCCCCACTGGTTTGATGTAAGGGGAAAAAATAAAATAGGCTTGCTCGCTACAGATCTAACAGAAAAGATTGGAAAAAATAATTACAGAACAATGAATGTAAAACAAAAAAAGAAAAAAGAAAAGAAAAAGAAGTGCATGAATTGGACAAAAGAATGATTTATATATTATATTTAGAAACAAAGTACATGCAAACATTAATAACTTGGATCAAAGTCGCTACCATAAGTGACGAGCTAGAGTCACCTTGGTTGAACTTGAATCGAGTTGGAATCTAACTTGATGGTGATTTCTCAGACCGGAATTCTTGAGCTCGTGTACTCTTTGGACTTGATCTTCTTGGTGAGGCCTGTATGTTTGGTCAGTCAATTGCTTTTCTTGTTCTTGAGCTAGTTTGGTATGTTCTTGAACTAGTTGAGCTTGGAGCATAGCTACCTTGTGTTGCTCACGACCAATTGGTATGTTTGTCCAACGATCCCTCATCTTCTCTCTCTCAAATTGCATGAAATGCTCTAATTTTTTATTTTGGCACATCTCACGGATGTAGGGATTTTCTGTCATGGCTCGGGAGAGGGTGGCATATCTAGGAGGGATGGAGTGGTAGGGGACTAAAGGGGGTCCATGGGAGGGGGGTGGGAAAAACCTGAGAAACTAGGGGCAGGATAAAAGAAGAAAGAAAACTAAGAATAGAAAAATCTAAACTATATGCGAAAAAAATAAAAATGTAGGGACTGCATACAAAGTTTAAAAAAAATAGAAAAGTGTTGACACAAAAACAGAATTTGTGAATGCAAAATAGGAAAACAAAGTTAGAAACTAACTATACTCACAGAAAAATGACGAAAATTAGTAAAACTAGGACAATGTTCCTAAAAACAGAATTTGAAACTAAAATTCCTAAAAATGAAATTTGAAACTAAAATTCCTAAAAACAGAATTTGAAACTAAAATTCCTAAAAACAGAATTTGAAACTAAAATTCCTAAAAACAGAATTTGAAAATCTAAAAACAGAATTTGAAACTAAAATTCTTAAAAACAGAATTTGAAACTAACATTCCTAAAAACAGAATTTTTAATGCCAAAGGATACATCCTAAGCCCAAACAGAAAATCTAATGCCAAAAGCCTGAGATACTTATGAATCTAAGTGAAAAAAAAAATGATTAAAGGTGAATACAAAGGAAAAGCAAGATTCATAAGACCAATTTGTTGATGATGGGTATGAATAAAAATAATGAAGCATGGGAGCACATATTAAAACAGAGTTCATACACAAATGAGACCCATTTATGATGAAGAGATCTCGAAGGAAAATAAAATAAGTGGGTCCATTGAATATTCAAACCAGCCTATGATTCACTACACATTGTCCTACATGATTCCTAAAAATAAAAATGATCTCAAAGAGGTCCAGATGGGAAAAGTGGATGCAAATGGAGAAAAAACATATGAAAGATATATATATATTTTTATTTTTATAATTTTCTATTTTTTATTTTTTACTTGTTTTGATCACCGGGCTCAACAAGAGCCCTTATTTACTCTGCTGAAAATAATGAGAAACAACTAAGAGATTTTCTATTTGTGTTTTCATTTTCTTTTATTTTGTATTTGGTTTTGTAAAAAAATCAAGATGCCTAAAAGATGCAGCAGAAATTATAATCGAACAAACAATAAACACAATGAATCTTGGTTCTCAAGAATTTAAAAATAGAAAATGAATGCAAAGGAGAAGAGGATGCAAACTCAAGCAGATCTGCCCATTTTAGTCCAGATGTTTGTTGGACTACCGCCCAGATCTCGAATAATCCAAAAACTGCAGCAGACTTATTCCAAAGATATTGACAAAAATAAAAGAAAAACTCAAAGCACGCCCAAATTTGACAAAAGACAAAAGAGTGGCAGCAGATTTATTCAAACAACTAGAAGGCAAAGAATGAAAACTTAGAAAAAAAAAATCTGCAAGAAATAGGTTTTCTATACAAAATCATGAGACATTTAATCAAGCACTTGGAATACAAAGTGTGTTTAAAGCAAAACTAAAATGAAAATCAAATCTATAAATAAAAAAAAACTTAGGTCTACCAATTTTAGAACAAATTCTCAAGAAATGAAAAACTTGTTGTCGCTCCAAGTGTGCCATAATTGTGTGCATTATGAATAAAGAATTAAAGAATTAAAGAATGCTAAGTTATATGGATGTTAACTTATGAAAGGAATATCAAAGACATTGGGGCTAACATTAGCCCCGCAAGATCGGGCCAATTGTAGCAAGTTTTAAAAGTAAGTATTTCAAGATCGCCCACAGAGAATTTGTCTAAAATGAGAGATAAACCTCCGATCTGTGCTACCAGATTCGCTCTATAATTATCTAGAAAGCGAGATAAAGAGAGAGTGTTGGGTTTTGTCACGCTTAACTAAAAGCAAATAAAGAAAAGAACTAACTACGTGATCCAGATCCGAGTTGTGGAGGTGTTTAAAATAAATCAAATGCGTAAATAATAGCTTCATGTATTTTAGCCTTTGAATTTTAATGGAGAATCAGATTCAATAGAGCAGATTCAATCTTCATCCGCTACCAAAGATGATGTAAGAGAAATAAATCCGAATTAAGGAATAGGTTTAGACTTATGGCTATGATCATCCAATGGTCACAGATCATCCAATAGTTGTGGATTCTTTAGTTCGTAACATGAACATCAGGTGTCGCTAGAATTAGGTTACCAACGCTAATTCGCAGGGTGGACAATGAATTAAGGAAGTTGGATGCGGGTGAGTGAATCTAAAGAAGTCTAATGCACTAAGGTGAACATTCGTAACCCTCGACATGACTCCAATGGAGAAGAACAAAGAACCTTTTAAAATCCAAAGTTACAATTACAAAGCACGGCTTTAGAAAGCCCTCGGACTTGCGATCCTTGAATCCGATCTCCTTGGAGTTACAAATCACTCTCAACAACTCTCAAAAGTAAAACAAAAGAAGCTATTATAGGAGGTACAGGATAGGCTATCGGCGGAAGGTAGAAATAGAGATGAAAACTCAAAATCTGGATGCCACAATTGGGCAAATGTCTTCTATTTATAGCTTTCCCTTGATCCTCGCATGTGAATTGACCAATCAAGTGTTCAGATCCGGATTGCCCAATGGCGATTGAGCACGGGATCCAGATCTGTTTCGCCAATGAAAATGCTCGATCCGTTCACCAATCAGCGCTAGAAGCATCAATTTTATGGAATTCAAAAATCTGTTTGAGCTTCTAGAAGTTCCCGCCAAGTGATTTCATCTTTGGCGTTCACATGGGTTGGAATATGCTTTTGGATCTTGATTGGAATCTTCCAAATGTCCTCGGGTCATTAAATGCATTGGGGCGCATGAGATTCTTGAAATGCCCTTTAAACAAGCGTAATTCCCGTAATGTCCTTTCAGAGAGTTTAAGTGCCTTTTCGCAGTGTTTTGGCTCCGTAAGTTCTTTTCGCAAAGCAATTTGGCTTGAAAGTCTTTTCGCAGGACTTCTCCCGGATCTTCTATTCGAAAGGAAATTTCAACTATTCAGAACATGGTTCTTTTCGAGTAGTTCATTCTGACTCCGTAATCAATTCGCAGAACTTTGACCTTTTGAAAAGTACTTTTTACTTTGCGATTTGAACTTTTAACTTGATTTCTTCTTTGCGAATGGATCCTTCTTCTTCTTCGTGTCTTTCTTGCTCTTTTAGGACCTTTTAGCCATTCGAGGCTATTTCTTCACTCCTCTTTGAGCTTGACATGAGTTGTCGACTTTTGATCATTTTAGGATGCTTTTCGGACTTGGACTGTCTAATTGGTTAGTAAAATGCACACTAAAGCACTTATTTAGTCTTCTCAAGGGTCTTTCAAAGCTCATGTTTAGGGGTGAAAATGGTATTTTCACTACTTAACACACCCAAACCTAAGCTTTGCTAGTCCCCGAGCAAAGAAACATAAAAACAAAGTAAAGAGCCACTTTTGTAGGAAGCACAGTGCATTTAGCATATGCAATAAGCCTTTTCAACCCCTAGGTGATCCCTAGAGGAGGAGTGAAGTCTCCCGAGGGTTTTCAGTGAAGGTACCCACAAACTTCTCCATGGGACAGTTGGCATTAGTGCAATGTTATCTCATGAGCAATCAAAGATCGAAATTAGTTACTCTTGAATCCATGTTTACACGTAAATTTAGTTGTATTGTTTGCAAGGAGATTTCAACATTTATAAACCTCATGAATGTTTCAATATTTCCAATCTGGAACAAATCATAGAAAATCATACAAATGTGCCAAAGTGAAGCTCATCCTATGGATAAAAATTAGGTTATAAGTCATACTTAATGTGCTCAAGTTCCAACCCAAACACTCACCGTGGTATACTCATCAATGTTTTTTGTTGAGGGGTTCGTTTTCACTCAAGCTCAAGAGCGATTACATCTCCCAAATGGATCTGTAAGCATGAGCATAGGCATGATTCTTAGGCAATGGCATCATTGACATCTCCTCACCATAGATTGGGTCACATCTTATCTCAACATGACAGCACACTCAACTTTGGATCACAAGGACTTTTAATCTAGGTTTGTTTGTATGGCTTATGGAGTGAAGTTTCAAGGAAAGGCGCTTGAACAGAGGGTTTGAATTTGAGAACTCAGGAAGTGCAGGAGATGGTTCATGACTCCACCTTTTTGAGTTTAGCTTCTTTCTTCTTCTTTTCGAGATTCTCACATTCACATGATCAGCTTCTTTCTTTGATCTTGCATTTTTCATCATAAGGTCCCTTTTTTGCCTTTTTGCTTGCAACTTTTTCACATTGTTTGTCTCTTCCTTTCTCACCACCATATTGCCTGCTTTTGAGGTATTTTCTTCATTTTCTTGATGTTGCCTTAAAATGGTCCATCTTCAATTCTTTCTCCTTTACCTCAATTCTCGAGTGAGGGAAGGCTGAATTGGTTCCATAGGTTCAGTGCAAGTACTTTTGGATATTTTTGATGAAGAATTGTAGGATTTATACTCAAATGGGGTACAAGCAGGGCAGATTTTTCTTGGTTGGTTCGTTAGGTTCAAGTCATTCCAAAGAAGGCCTTGATCTTTTCCTCGGTTCATGAGTGTCTGTTACTTGTTTTAATTTGGAGTTTCCTAACTTCTAGTGGATCTAATGCCTCGCCCAATCTTTTGAATCGAAAAAAATTGCCTTAGTCACTCTTCAACAGAGATGGAAAATATATGAGCTCAATTCTCACCGGTTATGGTTTTTCCTTGAGCTTTTAAGTATATCTTTACCTTTTTCTTCCTTTTGACTTACTACGTCGATACCGATATGTTTTTATGGTGTAATCATCATGGAAATGTAGACTATCGCAAGGTTTAGAATGTCTAAATTTTTGCAAAGAATATTTAAAAATTTCCTAGTTAACTTGATTCTTAAGTACATTAAATTCTTCCTCGCCATTACTTAGGTGATTTTTCCGCTTTATGCCGCCCCAGGGCAGATCTCTCGCCACACCCCAAACTTATGAGGAGCAAAGGTCTCACCGGTTCAAAGGTGGCATGGTCCCATTATTCAGTGAAAAACATGAAGGAAATCATAAAATGCAGAAAAGTAAAACATGACAAAGGAGCATTGGAGAAAGCAAAATTTATTGACTAGAAACATTACAGAGAAGAAAAGAAAATTAAAGAGAGGGGGGATGGGATTAAGGAGAGAGGGAAAACTGTGAGGAACCGTGTCCTCACCGGTTTGATGTAAGGAAAAAATAAAATAGGCTTGCTCTCTGAGATCTAACAGAAAAGATTGGAAAAAATAATTACAGAACAATGAACAGAAAACTGAAAAAAAGAAAAAAAGAAAAGAAAAAAGAAGTGCACAGAATTGGACAAAAAGAACAGATTTATATATTATATTTAGAAACAAAGTACATGCAAACATTAATAACTTGGATCAAAGTCGCGACCATAAGTTGGGTCATTGGGGTCCGAGCTAGAGTCACCGGTTGAACTTGAATCGAGTAGTTGGAATCGAACTTGATGGTGATTTCTCAGATTTGGAATTCTTGAGCTCGGTACTCTTTGGACTTGATCTTCTTGGTGAGGCCCAGGATGTTTGGTCAGTGGTGTTTCTCACTGTTCTTGAGCTAGTTTGGTATGTTCTTGAACTAGTTGAGCTTGGAGCATAGCTACCTTGTGTTGCTCAAATACGACCAATTGGTATGTTTGTCCAACGGATCCTCATCTTCTCTCTCTCAAATTGCATGAAATGCTCTAATTTTTATTTTGGCCTCATAAGGGGTTGGATGTAGGCCTCCAAATCAGCTTTATACGCACATCCCTCACGGATGTAGGGATTTTCTGTCATGGCTGGGAGAGGGTGGCATATCTAGGGAGGGGATGGAGTGGTAGGGGACTAAAGGGGTCCACTGGGAGGGGGGTGGGAAAACCCGAGAAACTAGCGCAGGATAAAAGAAGAAAGAAAAACTAAGAATAGAAAATCTAAACTATATGCAGAAAAATAAAAATGTAGGGATGCATACAAAGTTTAAAAAAATAGAAAAGTGTTGACACAAAACAGAATTTGTGAATGCAAAATAGGAAAAACAAAGTTAGAAACTAACTATACTCACGTAAAATGACGAAAATTAGTAAAACTAGGACAATGTTCCTAAAAAGAATTTGAAACTAAAATTCCTAAAACAGAATTTGAAACTAAAATTCCTAAAAAAGAATTTGAAACTAAAATTCTAAAAACAGAATTTGAAAATCTAAAAGAATGCTAAAATTCCTAAAAAGAATTTGAAAATCTAAAACAGAATTTGAAACTAAAATTCTTAAAACAGAATTTGAAACTAACATTCCTAAAAACAGAATTTTAATGCCAAAGGATACATCCTAAGCCCAAAGAAAATCTAATGCCAAAAGCCGAGATACTTATGAATCTATGAAAAAAATGATTAAAGGAATACAAAGGTGAAAAGCAAGATTCATAAGACTAATTTGTTGATGATGGGTATGAATAAAAATAATGAAGCATGGGAGCACATATTAAAAGCAGAGTTCATACACAAATGAGTGAGACCCATTTATGATGAAGAAATCAAGGAAAATAAAATAAGTGGGTCCATTGAATATTCAAAACAGCCTATGATTCACTACTCATTGTCCTACATGATTCCTAAAATAAAAAAAATGATCTCAAAGAGTCCAGATGGGAAAAGTGGATGCAAATGGAGAAAACATTTATACGAAAGATATATATATTTTTTATTTTATAATTTTCTATTTTTTTTATTTTTTACTTGTTTTGGATCAAGCTCAACAAGAGCCCTTATTTACTACCGCTGAAAATAATGAGAAACAACTAAGAGATTTTCTATTTGTGTTTTCATTTTCTTTTATTTTGTATTTGGTTTTGTAAAAAATCGGCATGCCTAAAAGATGAGAAATTATAATCAACAAACAATAAACACAATGAATCTGGTTCTCAAGAATTTAAAATAGAAAATGAATGCAAAGGAGAAGAGGATGCAAACTCAAGCAGATCTGCTCCACTTTAGTCCAGATGCTCCTTGTTGGACGGCCGCTCAGATCTCGCAATAATCCAAAACTGCAAAGATACCTTATTCCGATATTGACAAAATAAAAAAGAAACTCAAAGCACGCCCAAATTTGACAAAAGACAAAAGAGTGGCAGATTTATTCAAACAACTAGAAGGCAAAGAATGAAAACTTAGAAAAAAAATCACTGCAAAGAAAATAGGTTTTCTATACAAAATCAAAGAGACATTTAATCAAGCACTTGGAATACAAAGTGCGTTTAAAGCAAAAACTAAAATGAAAATCAAATCTATAAAATAAAAAAAAAAACTTAGGTCTACCAATTTTAGAACAAATTCCCCGGCAACGGCGCCAAAAACTTGTTGTCGCTCCAAGTGTGCCATAATTGTGTGCATTATGAATAAAGAATTAAAGAATTAAAGAATGCTAAGTTATATGGATGTTAACTTATGAAAGGAATATCGGCAGCACACTGGGGCTAACATTAGCCTGCAAGACCAGGGCCAATTGTAGCAAGTTTTAAAAGTAAGTATTTCAAGATCGTCCCACAGAGAATTTGTCTAAAATGAGAGATAAACCTCAGATCTGTATACCAGATCTCGCTCTATAATTATCTAGAAAGATAAAGAGAGAGTGTTGGGTTTTGTCACGTTTAACTAAAAGCAAATAAAGAAAAGAACTAACTACGTGATCCGGATCCGAGTTGTGGAGGTGTTTAAAATAAATCAAATAAATAATAGCTTCATGTATTTTAGCCTTTGAATTTTAATGGAGAATCAGATTCAATAGAGCAGATTCAATCTTCATCTGGCTACCAAAGACAGATGTAAGAGAAATAAATCGAATTAAGGAATAGGTTTAGACTATGGCTATGATCCGTCAATGGTCACAGATCATCCAATAGTTGTGGCTCATGTTCTTTAGTTCGTAACATGAACATCATCAAGTGCTAGAATTAGGTTACCAACGCTTAATTCGCACAGGGACAATGAATTAAGGGAAGTTGGATGCGTGAGTGAATCTAAAGAAGTCTAATGCACTAAGGTGAACATTCGAACCCTCGACATGACTCCAATGGAGAAGACACAAATTACAACCTTTTAAAATCCAAAATTACAATTACAAAGCACGGCTTTAGAAAGCCCTGACTTGCGTCTTGAATCCGATCTCCTTGGAGTTACAAATCACTCTCAATAACTCTCAAAAGTAAAACAAAAGAAGCTATTACAGGAGGTACAGATAGGCTATCGACCGGAAGGTAGGGAAATAGAGATGAAAACTCAAAACTGGATGCCACAATTGGGCAAATGTCTTCTATTTATGGCTTTCCTTGATCCCGCATGTATTGAATTGACCAATCAAGTGTTGGATCCGGATTGCCCAATGGCGCTTGAGCACGGGATCCAGATCTGCTCGCCAATGAAAATGCTCGATCCGTGTTCAATCAGCGCTAGAAGCATCAATTTATGGAATTCAAAATCTGTTGAGTTCTAGAAGTTCCCGCCAAGTGATTTCATCTTTGAGCGCTCACATGGGTTGGAATATGCTTTTGGATCTTGATTGGAATCTTCCAAATGTCCTCGGGCCGTTAAATGCATTAGCTGAGATTATAAATGCCCTTTAAACAAGTCGTAATTCCCCGTAATGTCCTTTCAGAGAGTTTAAGTGCCTTTTCGCAAAGTGTTTTGGCTCCGTAAGTTCTTTTCGCAAAGCAATTTGGCTTCGTAAAGTCTTTTCGCAGGACTTCTCCCGATCTTCTATTCGAAAAGGAAATTTCAACTATTCAATGTAACATGGTTCTTTTCGAGTAGTTCATTATGTACTCCGTAATCAATTCGAACAGAACTTTGACCTTTTCGAAAAGTACTTTTTACTTTGCGATTTGAACTTTTAACTTGATTTCTTCTTTGCGAATGGATCCTTCTTCTTCTTCAGGTCTTTTCTTGCTCTTTTAGGACCTTTTTAGCCATTGCTGAGGCTATTTCTTCACTCCCTCTTTGAGCTTGACATGAGTTGTCAGCTTTTTGATCATTTTAGGATGCTTTTCGGACTTGGACCTGTCTAATTGGTTAGCTGTAAAATGCACACTAAAGCACTTATTTAGTCTTCTCAAGGGTCTTTCAAAGCTCATGTTTAGGGGTGAAAAATGGTATTTTTCACTACTTAACAGTGGTCAAGTTTGCGGGTGGTTGTGCTAGAGGTAATGGGGTAGGAGTGGGCCACTGATAGCTGATAGGTGATGGTGGGGGATGGGGGACCTGATGGGCTATTGGATAATTGATAGGGTTGGTAGTGTATGGCTGGTATGCATTTATTTGTACATAATTGATGGGTGTGGGTGATGGAAAATAGGCCCTAAGATCTAAGGGTTCAATTTGTGGTGCTGGGTTGGAAAAATAATCTGACAAATTCAGGGGTTCAACCAATACTCCTTTCTTCACCATTTCTTTGCAAAGGTGCCACATAATTCTCCCGGTCACTGATGTAATTTGACGGGTCAAATTCAAACTCTTCCTCACATTCCTCTATTATCTCGATAGTGGGTCTTGGACCTGCTCCTCCGGTAGGGTGCGGGGGTAATGGCACCTGATGTATATTTACATGCTGGTTCACTTGAGAAGGTGCAGGTGGAATGATTTTCTCGACATCAATTAAATCTTGAATCGCGTGCTTCAATGGGAAACAACGATTAGTCGTGGACTCGAAATCTGATGAAAATTACAGTGACTGATGGGGTCATAGTTCTTCGAGATAGGATTTGGAGGACGTCGCGATTGGAGGGCGATAACTAGTCCCTTTTCTATTAGCAAAGGTAAAAGTACATTTAATGATTGCCCTAGGAGTGTAAAAACTCAATCATAGCAGGCTCTCTTCTGCTCTAGAGTCATCTGCATCCCCTGTCCATTCCTCGCTCTTCGTGATCTGATTTGAAATTTGGGTAAGGTTGCCTTAAATTAGAATGAGGTTATATTATTATTGGGCCTGGTGTTGGCAATGTTCTAGACATCGGCCCCAACTCTCTTCTCATTTCTCTGCTCCGAGAACCTCCTAACTCCACTGGCTCCCCTAGGCATGCTCTTGCTCAAGTGACCTTCCCTAATAGCATCTTCACAGCGATTTGTGTTCCTTACTAGATCAGCAAAGCTGGACTGCTGCTGGTACACTAGAAAGTTCGAGATCACTAGCAAAGTATTTTTGAAAATTATTTCGATTTACTCGTCATCAGGTATCCTATTTCTAACCTGAGCTGCCAATGCTCTCCACCGCCCTAAATAATTGCTAAAGGTTTCATTTGGGTTCTGCTTCTAACGGGCCAAGTCTGACTTACGAGGTTCAATGTCTATATTGTAGACATACTGTTCTTGAAATAAGTGCGTCAAGTCTTTCCAAGTCTTTATCATAAATGGTTCGAAGGACGTGAACCACCTCAAAGCTGGACCGGTCAAACTTTTTTGAAAGACCTTTATTAATAGTCTTTTGTCCCCTCCATACTAGCATATGTCCCCACAATAAGACTTGAGGTGTGCGATGAGATTGTCGGTGCCATTTTACTTGTCAAAAATTGACATTTTAATTTTGGAGGCAAGGGTCTCAGCGAACAAACACAAATTCGAGAAGTCCGTAGCGTAGATTTCAGCACCACCCATTTCCAACAATTGCTTCTGAATTTTATCGAGCTGTTCTTTCAACTGCTTTGACTCTTTGGACATGGGGGGCCGTTCTCTCAGCAGTCGGTTGGGCTTTACTCTGGGCTATCAGGGGGTGGGCAACGATAGGTGGAGGATTAGTACTGGCCAATGCCTCGACATAAGCACCACTATTCCTAATCTCATCCTCTTCATACTTCTGGTCTACATAAGGTGCAGTGAGGGCATGATTCTCTTGTTGGTGCTACATGGACTGGATGGGAATGGTCTGTATGGGGGTTGGGTGAGTCCATTAAATGTGAGGGAAGGTTTGTTGAGTGATGGGATGAGTGGAAGTCAGATTTTGGGGTGGGGTCTGATGAGGCCATTGGGTATGGGGGAAAGTTTGGAATTGACTTTGGGATGTAGGGATATGGGTGAATTGAGGTTGATGTAGGGTATGGGTTTGAGCTGGGTATGTGGGTTGAGGGTGAATGAAATATTGAAGGAATTGTGGAGGGTATGAGTGTGAGACTCCAAGGCTAGGGTCTTGCTGGGCTTGGGTTTGAACCACAAGGCCTTGGGTTTGGCCTATGGGGCCTTAGGGAGATTGGGCCATAAAGCCTTGGTCAGGATAGGTCTGACCCAATGGGCCTTGATGGGTCTGGACCATGGGGCCCTTGATTGGTATGGGTCATGGGCCATTGATGGGTCTGGGCCTGAATCTGATGGGTCAGGGCCATGGGCCCTTGATGGGTATGAATGATGGAGTTTTGGGCCATTGGGCCTTGGGGTATTGGGTACTGGGGGTTTGGATGGTGTGGATGATGGGTGATTGATGGGGGTCATGGGGGAATGAGGCATGGAGGCTTGAAAGGGTATGGGATGGATCCATGGATGTGTGGTGTGGATGAGAGGGGGTGTTTTGGGAGGCCTTCTACCTAGTGTAGGCTTGGACCATCTCCTCCATCATGGCCATGAAAGGGGGATCGAATGGAGATGGTGTATTTAAAGGTTGGAGGGGTATGGATGGGGTGGATGAGGAGAGAAAATTGGGCATGGCCCCAATAAAATTGGGCATGACCCGGGTAAGTGGTGGGATATGGTGTGGGTTGGAGAAATGAGGTGGGGTATTGGTGAATGGGGATGGATTAGGCATGTGTGGGGAGGATGTATGGGGCATAGCTGTGTAGGATGAGAGATAAAAGCTGGTCATGGCCCCGATAAAAATGGGCATGACCTGGGTAGATGGAGGGATGTATGGGGGATCAGATGAGGCATGGGTAGATGCTGGTGGAATGAGTATGCGTTGGGCAGATGAAAAAAAGGGTATATTGGTGACGGTGGAGGATTGGGCTGGGTTTTGAACGGGTGGGGATGGAAGGTGAGATGGGTTGGGAATGGCCATGGATGAGGGCATGGCTTGGAAAAATAATAGGGAATGGGGGTTTGGATTTTGGATATTTTGGGAGGTGGTAGATGGAAAAATGGGAGCGCCGAATGGGCCAGTAACGATAAAGGGTGCTTGGGTGAGAGGGATAGATGTGAACATTTCCTCCGCATGGGAGTGAGTTGGGGAATCTGGCAGGGATGAGTCAGAATCGACATAGGCCGGGTCCACAGCCCATGACATGGCTTGGTGTCGGGTAGGGTACGGGTACCTCGGGTGGGGCCCGTAACGGGATGACAGAGGGTATGATGATGCCGTTGTGCCGACACCAACAAAACTCTATTTTTGGGATTTTTGATTATTATTATTATTATGAATTTTTATAAGTGAAAAGATTAAGAATTCTGGGGCCTTTTGAATTCCCTTTTCGGGTGGCTCTGGTATCATAAATAGGTCCCGCGGCAAAGGCTCCGAAGCGCTTTGGAAGAATCAAAGGGAAACCCCTTGATCTATTGAAGGCATGGAAACCAATGCAAATAACTTGATCCCCCGAAACGAGTAAAAAAGAAGTCACCTTTTCTTGATCGGCGAGGGCATATTGGGTGTCGAAAATTGCAGGGCCTAGACAGAGGCACTAAATTCACTAATCAGGGACTTCGGGAGGTGAAACAGGCCACAGATTCGAGCTGCGACTGTCTAACATAATGCTGACGCAACTATTAGATGCGCCAATTCAAAAATACCCAGATTTAAGGCTGGCGCAACTAATGCATGCACCAGTGCACTTCTGGGGATTTTTGCCTTGGCACAAGTATTAGTGGCCCCAGGCAAATGTGGGGCTAGACATTTTATGACAGCAGGGTTTTAAGCTCGAAATGAGTCTTCTAACCTGGTTTTTCTGGAAGTTGTGCTTTCAGGGACTGACTGCTTTAATGAACCGGGTCTCTCCTCATTGATCCTAAGGGTTACAAGGCCGGTGCGAGTCCGCAAACACTCACTTTTCCTCGGGTTTTAAGCTTGATAACGAGAAGGTTACCCACCCGATATAAGTCAAGTGCAAGCACTTTCTCAGGTACTAGGTGGGCTGGGACCTTTTCAGATCATCACCACTAGGAGCTATCGCCGTACTAAGACCGGGAGATTGTATGTGTGTCTAGAACAACCCAACCCCTAAAAATTGATTAAGTCCCCTTTGTTGGTTCAATTTTGGTTTTCACTTTTAAAGAGAGTTTGCTTAGAGTTCAAAGACAGGGGGTGATGATCCCGTGCTGCCTCTACGGGCCAGCGTCCACTATTTGTAATATGATTGTGGAAATTAAAGTGCGCACGTAGGCTTGCCAAATGGCTAAGGCACCTTAAATGACGCAAAAGTAAAGGAATTTAAAGGATGATGCACAAGAAGGCCCGCCAATCGGCTAAGGCGCTTAAAATGACGAAAATATAAAGAAAATTAAAGACTATACGCAAGTAGGCCCACCAATTGGCTAAGGCTCATAAATGATGTAAAAGTAGGGGTGAGAAAGTGACATAATCGGAGGGGTGATTAAAAAAATAGCAAAAATAGATTAGAAAAATAAAAATAAAAATAAAGGGCCAAAATTCAAGGGGAAGCTCTACTAGCAACTCCCCAGTAGTCGCCATCTGTGTAACTGTAGAATTTTATAAAACCCCTCGTGAAGATGCGCACTCGTAAAAATATAGAGTTGTCATCTGGAGCTTTTGGTGTCCCGGGAAACCCAAATCAAATTTAAAGAGCACCGAGGTGCCAAAAATTGACTTTGAATCCGGACTTTACCAAAGGCTCTTGGGTAGGAGCTTCGGCTATCGATCAGGAAGGTGTTAGGCACCCGATCAACACGCTTAATGCGGTCTCTACTTATGGCCAAAGCAAAAATAAAATAAAAGAAGGATAAAAGTCCTCCTCTTGCCTAAGGGGTATTAAAATCTTATTTGTGTCCCTCCTTTCCTATCAAAAATTCGACGGTGTAACAACACAAATGAGAGGATGGAGGAAGAACCGAGAAGGTAGAGGAATAGAGGGGAGAGCTGGAGTTCTCGGGCCCTTGTTGTACCGCTATGGAGCCTTGCGTAGGCTTGCTTCATTGAACTTTTGATGGCTTGAATGGTTTGAAATAAGGTTCTAACTCCTAGGATGGATAGCTAAGAGGTAGAGAGGGAAGTCTAGGGGGTTGCACACACCTAACCTAGAGGTTTTGGATGAAAGGTAAAGCTTGGAAGAAGGTTTATGAATTCTAAAATTTTTATGGAAAAGTGCACTAGAGGAGAGAGGGAGGTTTCTTAATCGCTATTTTGAGAAAATTTTCAAGCCTCTCTAAAGGGGGGGGGGTACCTCTCTATTTATACGGAAAGGAGAGGTTAGGAGGGTGTTTAGAGGCCTAACTAGATTAGGAATTAGGTAATCTATCCATCTAAGGTTTCTTAGGATTTTTAGAGCCTTGAAATATGTGAAAGTTAGCTCCAATGGTGAATGATAGGTTAGATCTTTAAACCACTTAAAGGGTTACAAATAGATAGGGAATGGGTGCAATAGAATAAGCAAAACACACCCCAAAAATCAAGATGGTCAATAAGTCAAACCCCAATCTCAAATTTTGAGGCAAAAATCCACAATCACCGTTCATAAGCCTGGCGCAACTAATAGAAGCATCAGGCTTAGGAACAGTAAAACACTGCTCCACAGGGTTTTGGGAAGTTGACTGCCCGAGGTGGACCCACCTATAGGCTGGCACAACTAATACATGCGCCAAGCAATTTTTTGGGGGAAAATGGCTTGGCACAAGTATTACTTATGCCACATATACCCATCCTCTCGCGAAGTTCTCACGAGGTTCATTGAACCTATCGCGAGGCTCATTTGATGCTCATTTTGTGCTCAAATTTTCTGATCGTCGTAACTTTTGATGTATAGCTTCGATTGGGGTGATTCTTGGCTTGTTGGAAAGTTGAAGACTTCTACTTTTCAATGGTATATGATTCAATCGTAGTAGAAGAACTCAGATAGTCCTGATGCACCACTCTTTATCTATTACTTGGGAAAGCTAGGTTTAGGTTCGAAATGGTTTCTAAGGGTCGGGATGGGTTTCTAAGATTTCAGGAAGGTTCCTAAGGGATCTGGGGTGATTTCTAAGGGTTTGAGATAACTCCTAAGGTTTCAAAAGGTTTCTAAGGGTTCCATACATGCCATCAAAAGTTTGGAAGTGCGCCTCTCTTGAAATGTGTTTCGGTCGGAGCTTGGGCCAAATTTGGGTGTCTACAACTCTCTTTTTCTCTTCTCTTCTTTGCAAACAAATTCTCAAACAACGAAGCAAGGAACTCAATTTCTTATCCAAGTGTGACTTTTATACTTAAAGTTTTAGTTTGGTTGTTAAGCCAGTACACTATACGTTCGTGTACATCATCCCACCTAATGGTTAACTTATCTTTAGTTTTCATCATTGTTCACCTAACGAGTCACATTTATCATCTTAAACTATGTGACCCGTTGGGCATGCATCCCGAGTCGGATGGCTTGAAAAAATTGAAAATTTTGAGACATTACATTCTCCCTTCCTTATAAATTTTCGTCCGCAAAAATTGGCAAGGGTCCTTTCGTTTGGGAGTATGTTGTCACTCCCCATGAAGTCGTACACACACGTATTAAAGTCACCTTATAAATTTGTTCCCCCTTTTTGAGAATGCAATCCTTTAACGAGGTTTTAACAAGTCATATCTTTTATAAAGATTTCTAGCCAAGTGTAAAAATCCTCGCACCACATACACACATACACCATCACATATCATTGAATCATACATTTAAATTATAGTAGTCAATTTGGCTCGTCTATCGCCTGCCCGAAATCGAACATCAAATAGCAATATCCATACATTCCTAACATTCGCAGCCACATGCAAATAATACATGATTTCTAACAAAAGCTGAAATTAAATATATACCCCATAAAGGCCAAAAAGAAATTTCAAAGGACTACCAAGACTTAATAGTTCACCAATTACACAAAACATTCCAAATCAAAATAATGTAAATGTTTATCATTCACTCTCTCTCATCTCACAGATCCTATGGCGCATAAGAAGGTCCAGCCTGCTTATCCTCTACCTCCCTATTGCCCGAAGTAGACGTTCCAGTGGTGTGGTACCATGGGTCAGGTACGTAAGCACGAGCATCCGCATGTTGCGCCATGTAATCTGTAGGGTAGGCGTGCTGCATGAGGCGTGTAAAGATGCCCTCATGGTAGTCCATACGGCGATGCAATAGATGATTATTCTCCTCCAAATGAGTCATGTGATCAAGAACATCATAGATCGTCGCGATTGCTAGACGCTAAGGTGTTGGCACATGTCGTGGTACTGGCTGCTGTGGATGAGCAGGCGGTGCTGGTTGCTCAGGTGCTGGCTCCAACCCTCTTGCTCGCGCACTCTTGTCTAGTTGATTATAGGTCTTTTTACAATCCTTAAATGAGTAGAGTTTTTCATTATCTGTTGAACGAGGTTTTGTCTCAGGAATATCATATTCCTCTCCTCCTTCGGTATAATCCTCAATCATGCTCGATATCAAACGAGCATAGGGTATCTTATCCTTAGGGCTCGCTCCGCCCTCCAACATTTTACCTCTAGCATATACAATACCATCACGAACCACTTTTGGGGCATGAAACCAATGCCCCGTAAACACTAAATATAATGCATGCTGCACAATCCCAACCTGCTCTGTCTTGTGCCTCAACGGGTAAAGATTGCACTTGAAGATGGTGTCTAGCATCCACAAATCACGAGGCAAATCAGCCCTTTTTATAGCTTGGCCCGACCCATGTTTGCCTTGGGTCATCCTTGTGCACACCTTGTGAAAATCTACGTCTTCAGGGTAGGGTTCCTCTAATTCTTTATTAGCTCCATACTCCGTAAAACACTCTAGGGCATTTGATATACTGTCATAGTCAAACTTATATTCTCTATTATCGATCTTTGTATAGATCACCTTTTCTTCCTCCCTGTCATACATGTTATGATAAAACAAATGAACCAACCTGGGGTAATAATGGTCTCCTAAGGGTTTGAGCAGATTGTTGAGTCCCACCTTTTCTATGTACTCAAAAGCCCATCGTGTTAATTCTATTTCACGGAACCATGCTAGGTCAAAGGTCCTTTCAGGCATGAAATCCTTTGCCGCCCATCATGCATTAGGTCTGTCTAATGGTGGTGGTCGACACGAAGAACTTGAATGTGTCGCGGGTTGCCTCGAAGTCAAAGGTTTTGCGGTATGTTTGCCCTTTGGTGCCATTATAATTCAAGAAAACTCCAAAAAACTAGGGTTTGAGTTTGAGAACTCTAAGAAATTTCCAAAGAAAAGGTGTGATTTTACCTCTAGAAGTGATTCGGAGTTGAACTCACGAAGACTCAAACTCTAAAGGTTGAAGATCGACAATTGAAGATCGGCGCTGGAAAACCCTCAAGAAATAGCAACGAAGCCCCCCAAAGAAAACCCCAAAAGTTTTTGAGCAAATGAAAAAATTAAACTCGATTTCCTTTTATACTGTTTGAATCGATCGATTGATTCTCAAATCGATCAATCGGTTTGTGCAATTAATGAAGCCTGTCGGCTTTTAAACTCAACCTGTTGACTTTTAAAACTCAGCCTCTCAAAAATTTTTGATCGATCAATTTATAATTCGACCGATCGGTTTTCAAATCGATCAATTGGTTTGGACTTCGATCGATCGATTTTAACTAATAAACTCATGTTTCTCTGTTTGGTCATTTAATCGATCGGTATTCACACTCATTCGATTGGTTTTAAAATTGATCAATCGAATTTCATTTCGATCGATCGGTTTTAACAGAAAACCCTTCGTTTTGTTGAACAAGTCTTTCTCTACCTGTTTTTGTGAGTTTAAGTTATAAATTCTAATTGCTCATTATCGTTTAACTCACAATGGTGCCTTTACATAAATGAAATAAGTTACCTAATTTTAAACATCAGGTGTACAACTTTTTGAATTAATAATTACATGTCATCAAAATTCTCTCGAGTCTCATTGAAACAAATGCGGGTACTGGTCGAGAATTTCTACTTCACACTCCCAAGTAACCTCTTCTCTGGAATGATTCTTCCACTTTACCATTACTAAGGGAATGCGCTTATTACGTAATACCTACTCCTTTCGGTCAAGTATCTGAACTGGTTCCTCTCTAACAGTTAAATCCTCATAAATTTCGAACGATGGTTCATCGAGGATATGAGTTGGGTCTTTCACATACTTAACATCGATACGTGAAACACATTGTGTACTCTATCAAGTTGCAGGGGTAATGCGAGCCTATATGCAACTTCTCCATCTCTTCCCAAAATGTCATAAGGTCCGATATAGCGTGGACTTAGCTTCCCACGCTTCCCGAAATGCATTACTCCTTTCAGAGGTGAAATCTTTAGGAACACATGGTCCCCAACCTGAAAGTCCACACTCATCCATTTTAAATCGGCATAACTCTTCTGTTGACTTTGAGCAATCTTTAGTCTCTCTCTAATCCAATGTACTGCTTCAATAGCCTTTTCAAGTATTTCTGGTCCTAAAACAAATTTCTCTCCGATTTCTTCCCAATTGAGCAAAGATCTACATCGACGCCCATATAAATTTTCATAAGGAGCCATGGCAATGCTTGCTTGGTAATTGTTATTATATGTAAACTCGATCAATGGTAAATGATGATCCCATGATCCTCTAAAATCAAACATACATGCTCTGAGCATATCTTCAATTACCTGATTTACCCTTTCAGTTTGTCCATCCGTCTGAGGGTGGAATGCTGAGCTAAAATTTAACCTCGTATAAATTCCTTCTTATAACTTTTGCCAAAACTGAGAGGTATATAATTGGTCACGATCTGAAAAAATGCTCATTGGAATTCTGTGTAATCAGACAATTTCTCTCATATACAGATCTACCAATTTACTCGTTGTATACATCGTGTTACAGGGCAAGAAATGTGCTGATTTGGTTAGTCTATGAACGATCACCCAAATAGCATTATATCACCTTGTCGTCCATGCTAATCCCAAAATGAAACCCATGGATATTGACTCCCCTTTCCACTCTGGTATCGGCAGAGGTTTTAGCAAACCGGATGGATGTCTGTGATCCACTTTCACTTGCTGACACACTAGACATCTTGAAATGTACTCATCTACATCTTTCTTCAGACCTCGTCACTAGAAATTCTTCTTTAAATCTTGGTACATCTTCATACCACCAGGATGAATAACATATCTTGATTTGTGTGCTTCATCTAAAATAGTTTTTCAGAGGTCGACATTGATTGGTATACATTGACGTCCCCTAAACATTAGCATCCATCCTCTCTTATGGAGAAATCAGAATTGTGCCTTCTATCACCCCTTGTTTGATCTTCACTAACTCTGTATCTTTCATTTGAAGTTCATACATTTGATCAAAGGTTGTCGGTCGAATCATGATATTTTCCAACAAGGCACCTGAATCTTGAACCTCGATCTTTTTGTCATACAAAGAAAGATCTTCTAATAGTTTCCATCTACGAATCCCCATAATCAGGCTAGATAGCTGAGCTGAACTTTTTCGACTCAAGGCATCCGCCACAACGTTAGCCTTGCTTGGGTGATATTGAATGGAGCAATCGTAATCCTTTAGAAACTCAATCCATCTTTGTTGCCTCATATTCAATTCCTTTTGTGTAAATAGATACTTGAGGCTCTTATGATCAGTGATGATTTCAAATGTTTCTCCATATAAATAGTGTCTCCATATCTTTAATGCAAAGATCACTGCTGCTAATTCCAAATCGTGTGTTGGGTAATTCTTCTCGTGGTCCTTCAATTGTCTAGACCCATATGCAGTGACTTTTCAATACTGGTTCAACACACAACCAAACCTATTGTAAAAAGCATTGCTATAAACAAATCCTCCACTGCCTAATGGAATAGCCAAAACTGGTGTGGAGGTAAGTCTTCTTTGAAGCTCTTGGAAACTCTTCTCACACTCTTCAGTTCAATCGAACTTAACATCTTTCCTTGTTAGTTTGGTAAGTGGTCCTGAGATCTTGGAGAATCCCTCTACAAACCTTCTGTAGTACCCAGCTAAACCGAGAAAAATGCGAATTTCTGTTACCGTCGTTGGTTGCTTCTAATTTACCACTACCTCAATCTTCACTGGATCTACTGTGACACCTTCTTTAGACACAACGTGTCCTAGAAAACTCACTTGCTTCAGCTAGAACTCACACTTGCTGAGCTTTGCATAGAGTTGGTGTTCGCATAGTGTCTGTAGAGCTATTCTTAAATGTTGTTCGTGTTCTTCCTTAGACTTTGAATAGACTAAAATATCGTCCACAAACACAACCACACACATATCGAGATGTGGTTTAAATACCCTATTCATGAGGTCCATGAATGAAGCTGGAGCGTTGGTCAACCCGAATGACATTACTAAGAACTCGTAGTGCCCATATCTGGTTCTAAACGCCGTTTTATGAATATCCTCTATTTGTCCTTTAGTTGGTGATAACCCAATCTCAAATCGACCTTAGTAAAGAATCTTGCACCTTACAACTGATCGAAGAGGTCATCTATTCTTGGCAAAGGGTATCAATTCTTTATGGTCAACTTATTCGATTGACGATAGTCGATGCACAATCTCATCGACCCATCCTTCTTCACAAACAAGACCGATGCTCCCCAAGGAGACACACTAGGTCTTATGAATCCTTTATCTAGGGGTTCTTGTAATTATTTCTTTAATTCTTTCAACTCAGCTGGAGCCATCCGATTGGGTGCTTTAGAAATTGGCTCTGTACCTGGTACTAAGTCAATTGTGAACTCCACTTCTCTATCCGATGGCATTCCTGGTAACTCATCTGAAAATACATCTTCAAACTCGCAAGCAACCGAAATATCAGTTATGACATGCTTATCTTTCTTTTGCTCTTGTAGAAAATCAAGGTATCCACTACGTCCATTCTTTATCAAGCGCTCTAGTCGAATTACAGATATAAAAGTCATGATGGTCGATCGTGTACCAAAGAACCTGAATGATCTATCTCCTGTGGGACGAAATGTGACTATCTTCCTTCGACAATCTACGCTCGCATTATGAGCGGATAACCAATCCATGCCAAGGATCATGTCGAATCCTTGCATATCGAATAGAATCAGATCAATTGCTACCTCATGAACTGTGTAATCCCTAATCATGACAACCATTAGCCTACACACCATATCGGTGCTCACGGAGTTTCCTGTCTGAAGTGATATTGCCAAGATAAACTCTAATGGTTCGGGAATGACTTTCATCTTCCATGCAAATTGAGATGCTACAAATGAGTGGGTAGACCCTGGGTCTATCAACACTCGAGCCTCATAATAATAATAGTCACTCTCCTTGTATATTTGTAAGGTACCTAAGTTGCATACATAAAATCTACTTAGATGCATGTAAAAGTATTAAGTCTAAACTAGAAATGAAAAAGGAATTATAATGATTGTTTACCATCCTATCATGTATCATGCACCTTGTTCATCTAAAATCTAATAGAATAGCTTGACAACATATATGAAGTAATACCTTGGATCACTTCGTTGGTATACTGAGCATCCTGAGCGGTGACTGCATACGCATGACCCTGAATCGTAGGCCTCGTAGTCCTCATCGGTCGTGGTGTAGCAGTTGTAGCAGTCTTCTCCTTTCTCAATGCTGGGCAATCTTTGATCATGTGCCTCATCTTTCCACATTTAAAACATTCACCTGTCCCCTGTCTGCACTCAGCCGTCTTATGTGCCTTGCCACACAGGGCACATGTTTCTACTGGCATAGATGATGCAACCTTAGAAAACCCCTGTGTAACTGATACTCCCGTAGAAGAAATAGGGCTTTCATGATGGAAAGGTCTTGCTTGTATAGGCATAGGTGGTCTCGTATAGTTTACTTGGGTAGGTGGTTTCAGAAGTGGTGCTGTAAATCTCGACTTCTTATTTACTCTACTGATCATGCCTCTGATATAAGTCTTGGATGTCTCTCTTCCACTATTTCCTTTCCCATAACTACCCCATACGTCTCTAGCTCTAATACGGAAATCCTATCCCGTATATTCGGCCTTAAGCAGCATTCAAATTTGTTGGCCTTCATCAATTCCATGGTCACATATTGAGGAGTAAATCTGGAAAGTCTCGTAAACTCCGTACCATATTCCCGTACGGTCATCCCTCCTTGTTCCAAAGTCATGAACCTTGCTGTCATCTGGTTCCTAACTTGTCTCAAAAAATACTCTTTATTAAATATTTCTACAAATTCATTCCATGTTCATGGTTCATTTGGACTCTAGTGCTCTCTCCTCACCAACACCGCCTTCCACCAAGGATCAACGTCTCCCTCTAACTGGAATGAAGCCCAACTCACCTTTTATTAGTCACTATTTTATACCACATTTTACCCTTTAAACCTAGATTTTGCTAAGCCTCAGAGTATTTAAATGATTGCATTTTAGCTTGTTTTGCAGTTTAGGAATAAATCAGCAGCTATCTATGTTTATGTGCTAAGAGGAGGAGATTAGAGCTGTTATGGGGTTCACTTTCAGCAGCTGCACATAAAATGATTGTGTACACACTAACTATAGCAGCATTTGAAGAATGGATTGTGCACACTTCAGCAGCACTTCAAGCTTAGAGCCTGCTAACAACAATACACTTCAAGCTCCCATGCAATCTATGCATTGTCATAACATCGGGTTAAGTGGAGCCTCAGCAGATTCAAGCTAGTAAACTACAGCTACATACTCCAGCCTATCGACCATTTCCTCCAAACTTTATTCCTGTCGACATATAGCTCCTGCACACTTCAGCAACATGCAAATCCCTTAAGCAGTTAGCTCCCAAACCAACCTCACGAAAGGTGTTCTGCATAAACCAAAGCTTCAGCAAACCTGTCGATGGATTTAAAGAGAAGAGCACCTGTCGAGCTCTTCAACCCAGCAGCTGCAAACCTATCGACCAGTTGATGTCCCAATCCCAGTGAACACTTGCACCATCAACCTGTCGACAGCAGTCTACAGAACCCCCCAGCTATCCTCCCATCCAACTTGTCGAGGAGTCCCTTGCATGTAGAGCTTCAGGAACCTATCGATCAGCAGTCTTTACTTGCACCATCAATCCTCACGACAAGTTGCACCAACTATTCTCCAACCTGTCAAGACCATATGTTGCAGCTAAACCTTCCTGCCACCGAACCTCTCGACTTCCCAGCTTCAGCAGCCATAGAACCTGTCGACACCTAGTCTTGCACCCCTCATCTTCAACCTCTCGAGCAAAAGAAGCCTTCAAACCTGTCGACCAGTTAGCTTGCATGCAACCCCCATTCAAACCTCTCGACAACAAGTTCATCTTCCCATTGGTACCTGTCGACACCTTTGCTGCTGTACTCTCAAACTTCTCGAGCACTCCATGCAGCCAATCCTCTCGAGATGCACTCATCCCCTGCAGCAACCTCACGACCAGAAAGCCTTCAATCCTCTTGAGCTTCATCTTCTCCACTGCTGGGGCTGCAGGCCATTAAATCACAACAACAACAAAGCTATGTTGAGGTACAGGTCAGCCAATAGGACTAAGGGTTTGAATGGTGAATATCCTCAACAGTTTTGGGCAATTATTTTATGGGTACAACTGGGGTATTTTTGGTTAAACAAGGGCAGTTTTAGGAACTCCAATACACAAGGAGGACTACACATGGGTGTGAACAGATTTTTGGCGGGAATGCAAATTAGTTTCAGGTGAGTACAAAACAAGATCCATATCTGCTCTCTGATTGGTTGAAATGCTAAAACAGGGATTAAGCTTCAAATCCTCTCCTCTAATTGGCTGCAATCCAAAGCACTTGGATCACTGCAAATATATGAATAGAACTCCTTGCTGTTGTAATTTCTCAGCAAGGAATCCATGGAATGGCCTTGGTTTTCCTTAGCTCATTTAGGTTTAGATTTTAGTTTTATTTTTCCTTTTTCTCTTTCCTATTTTCTCCCTAATCCAGCATGTTGGATTAGATCTAAATAAGCAGTTCAGATCTGTTTTGTAATTGTATTTTAAAAGCTTCAAAGAATTTGTGAATAGATTGATATTGCACAAGATTGCAGATCCGAGCTCAAGAGCTGTAAGATTACAGTGTTTGTTGATTTTAAAGGTGATTCTAATCTATATTTCACTATTTCATATTTGATTTCCTTGGATTGGATACTCCTGCGGATGCCAGCCAGAAATGGGGAGCTGGTAGCCTAGCATCTGCAACGTCTGTAATGGTTTTCCTATTCTAATCAAGATCAATAGATTGGAACAATCTCTAGGATGGTCTGTGACCATTAAAATGGATAGATCATAGCCTTAGGATTGCTTCAATTCTCTGGTTGAGATTGGATTCTTATACCTTGCATCTACCAGAAATGGGGAGCTTGTAGCTAGATGGAGGATTATAGCAAATCAGATCTATACAATGCCTTTAGATAAATCTAATTGAAACCTTTGATTTGGAGGAAATCCCTAAGATGGTCTGTGACCATTAAAGTGGACAGATTATAGCCTTAAGATCAATTCAAATATCTAGTCTAAATTGGATCCTTCTGCCTTAAACCTTTGATTTGGAGGAAATCCCTAGGATGGTCTATGACCATTAAAGTGGATAGATCATAGCCTTAAGATCAGTTCAAGCCTTTGGTTTAGAGTGAATTCTTCTGCCTTGCACTTAATCTGATTTACAATGAGAGCCAGGTCCTGGCTGCCTATTTATCACCATTTGATTTTTATTTTACCATCCATCTTTCTCCATCTTTTAGATTTAGTTTTATATTTCTGTTTTGTAGATTAGATCTAGTGACACCCTAAAAGCTCTCTTTCTTCTTAGAATTACCAGATCTATAGCCAGATATGGAGGTCTACTATACACCTTCTAGATTTAGATCACTACTCCCTGTGGGACAAACTCTTACTTATCAAAACTTGCTACAATGGACCCTGTATCTTGCAGGTCTAGGATATTTTAGATGTGTTGAATTCATCTCTATTTTATTTTGCTTTTATTTTGTTCTTATCATTATATAATAAATCAGCACACTCGATCTATCCAACACCTTTTCCTCCTCGGTACATGATAATCTCAATATGACCTTCTCTATTTAATTCAGCCACTTTTTTGCCTCTAGCGGATCCGTCTGACCATAGAAGCTAGGAGGTTTCAATCTCCTAAACTCTACAAATGATGATGGCTATGGTGGCACAGGAAGTGGTGTCGGAGGTTGTTGTTTATGGCTATTTGCATTGTTAGCTGCCAACAATGCCGTCTGTTGAGCCATAGCGGTTGCCACGACTTCCATGGCTTGAGCCATCCTTTGTCTCTCATCTCTATCTTGTTCACTTTCCTGATCACCTCCTTGACTTCCTCTTTTCAAAATAGTGTCTTCGAAATCGCTCTATTTCCTATCGAACCTGTATTTGAACTAGTGGGAATCTCATCCCCACTTCTTAGATTCCATCTACGACCACCCCTTGGCCGTCCTCTACTTCTATTAGACATACGTTATGCAAACATGAAACCAAGGTTTCATTAGCAGATAGTCCCTATACTCTGACAAATATCTCAAACATGTAACACATGTCTAAGATAAATAAAAAATTTCTAAAGCTTAGCCTTGATACCAATTGTGACAACCTAGATTTTCGACCCCAGAAACCTGTGCCGTCGGACCGCGATATATAGGGCGATCCTCGAACGAACTGAACACTCGAACATTGGGCACATCCACACATAAACCAGAAAACAAAGAACCAACTCTAACTATGCAGATAGAGTCATCATATAAGCAAAAGAAATCACCAGTTCTACTATCAAAGTGCACTAAAAAATAACGGTTCTAATCTCATGTAGAGATACATGGATAAAAGAACTAAAAAGAACCACCAGTGATGACCATCCATCACCGAAAGATGGTTCACAAAACAATAATTTAAATAATTACATGTATCTGAATTCTAAACACAATGGCTGGACGTACCAAGCTTGAACTACACACCAAAATCTCAAAGGAATATGATCACAATTACTCCTAAGGGAAATAATCCTCAGGGGAAGGTTTTAACTCTTCCTCTAGTACGAACTCAGGATCCTTAGGTTCACGATCCTCAGTACCAGAATCTACACCTGTACCTGTGACGTATAGTCAAAGGGTGAGATAATTGTCTATGCTCAATAGGGAAAATATCCATAGCATGCTTATTATCACATCATACATATATCTCATGATAGATATCAAAATAATTGAGGAACTGAAATCAAAAGCATTTGAACCAAAATGAAGCTGATTTAGATACAGGTTTCCAAGTTAATCACATGATTTACAAAGTCTTTCACACGACACAAGAAGAAACTTAAAAATTGATCACTCCCGAGCATATATAGCATCGAGAGCCATAATATAACGATGGGAATACCCACCATTGTTATTCAATGAACTATTTCACATTGATGCCAAGCCCCTGAGCTACGTTAATAGGGTCACTTGTGCTTCACATTGACCATTCGTGGTCCACAATGTACGAATATCCCACTCTATTGGATACACAAGTTGTACGGATATCCTGCCGTACCGGTCACGAATATCCCGCCTCATTGGTCACAGATATACCGACGCGTCGGTTCGATATTCACACACAAACCTTAAATTAAAGTACAAAATTTAACTTATAGTTTATCACCGTGAATTGTGATAATTTATAAGTAGGTTTAGTGTTTGGAAACAGAAGTTCACACACACATGTCCGTATTGTACTGAGTTCACACACACACACACACATATTTACACTTGAATCAGTGTACAAATCTCATGCATGTTAAATAATGAAGTTTTATGATTTTCACACACATATTGATCATATCAAAATTTACATTCTTAATGTAATAAAGGCATATGTTATAGGATTTTCCCTACCTTAACTCGAAATCCACACGAAGGTCTTTTCTTCACACAAGCACCTTCACCTCACAAGTTCTTGGTCTTAAACTAGAATACATCAATTCATGTCCTATACATCAGAAGTGATGAAGAAAAGAGGTCTCAAAAGTCCTTTTTCTCAAAACAGACAAATGTCAGAATCTGGTAAAATCGATCGATCGAATCCCAATCTGATCCATAGGTTCCCAAAATCGATCGATCGAAACATATTTTGATCGATCGGTTTCCTTCGAAAAACACATACTTTTCTTTTTGTATAATTAGTCCCACACTCGATCGATCAGTTTCAAAATCGATGGATTACTCAGAAACCAATCTCTTCGTCACATCTCATCTAGTCGACTCTACAGTAACCTGTCGATCTCTCAGGCAATCCTGTCGACCCTTCAGGCAACTTGTCGACCCTTCCATAGAGCCTGTTGACACACAGATCGATCGATCAAATTTCCATTCGATCGATTGGTTTCCCTCAAAAAACCAAATCTTTCTCTGTTTTGTCAAATCTATTCACATCCTGTCAAAGTCGATCGGTCAGTTCTCATTTTGATAGATCGGTTTTGACAGACTCTTAGCAACACGGGCTTTCCTTTTCAGGTTTGCTTTTCCCCAAATTCCAACACATTTATTTCTAACATTTTTAGGGCATTTATTGCCCAACCACATATCATGGTTGCACATTAAATTCTAATTATTTAGGGAATTTATTCTTCAACTACAAATCATAAATACACATAATTTTCAAACCTAGGTTCTTACCTTAATTTAGAAATCTTTATTCATCAATGGTCCAAGCCTTTATATCTCTGGCTCCTCTTTTACCACACATCAAAGAGTTTGAAAACCCATCTCCTTGCGATCAAATTGAACACACACGTGATTTAATCCCTCTTTAATTAGTTGAAAGGAAGTAAGAGCTATCTTTCTCTCTTCTCTTCTTAACAAAAAAATTCTCAAACAATGAAGCAAGGAACCCAATTTCTTATCCAAGTGTGACTTTTATACTTGAAGTTTTAGTTTGGGTGTTAAGTCGGTACACCGTACATTGGTGTACATAATCCCACCTAACGGTTAACTTATCTTTAGTTTTCATCATTGTTCACCTAACAAATCACATTTATCATCTTAAACTACATGACCTATCGGACACGCATCTCGAGTCGGATGGTTCGAAAAAATCAAAATTTTTAGGACATTGTAATAGAATGCAGCAAATTTTGGCTGATCGAGTTCAAGTCGACCGGTCGAAATACCTAAAACTTAACAGAAACCAGAGTTTTGTTGTTTTATGCTGTGTTTTGACCGCTCGAAAGGGATTTCGATCGGTCGAAACAAATTTGACCTGTCGAGATCAGAGGTTCCAGGGCTATATAAAGCCTTGTGATTGGTCAAAATTCCGGTTTCGACCGGTCCAAACCCTAAAATCCCCCAATCCTTTCTTCTTTCCTAGTTGTCTTCTTACTGTTTTTAATGTTTATTATTTTGTGCAATGAGGGCATTGCACCATTCAGGTTAGGGGGTGTTGTGCTTAATGTGTGATTTATATTTTTAAAATTTTTGCATTTTCTATTGAACCACTGTTTAAATGCGACAATTGAATAAAGTTTTTAAACCATCATTGTTTTTTCACTTAGTTTTCAAACTGTAGCTGTTTATGCATGTGAGTTCTAATTTAAAAATATTAATGCCATGATAAAATTGTTGTTGTTTAGGATAATTAATTCCATTGTGAACATTTAAGGATCAATCTTAATTTCTTGCCTAGAAAATGTTTTTTGCACTCTTGCCATGGTTAGGTCCGAAAATCAACGGATTGGTTTAAATATAGAATTCTAGGATCCTAAGAAAGACTAAACTCGAAAAGCTTTAGAACTTCTTCCTCGTTCTTAATGATTGTTAAAATAAATTCGGCGTATTTTTGGAATTCGTGCTTAAATGTTTAAATCTCATATGTTTTATCTCGGTTTATTTATTTTGCATGATTTGTATCATTGTGCTAGAACTCATTATGTTTAAACTCAAAACAAATAGGCATCGTTACTACCTTGAAAGGATATGATCAAAGGTCATCCCTAGCTCATTTGAACGTAAAATGCCCTACCTCATATTAAATTACCTTTTTGCACCCCCTTTGAGCCTTATTGAAAATTTGTTATAAATGTTTCTTGATAAATTACATTATCCATACCCCACACCAGTTTAAAAAAATTGTAAGACCTTACCCTTCAATCTCTGAGAAATTAGGAAAGATGGATGAAAATAAAAGAAGTGAGTGGAGAGTTATGACAATAATACTTGCAGGGAGCATATGACATAAATATATTTGAAAAAAAAAGGGTGAAAAAAAAATACATATGAGCAAGAGGTAGAAAAATAAAAAAGAAATAAAAAATATGAGGTGGTATAAAAAAGAAAAAGAAGGAATGAAAATAAGAAGAGAATTGTGAAAAAGAAAAAGGAAAAGTTCTGAAAAATTCGAGAAAGAAAGAGTGAAAAATGAGAAAATCAAATGTAATATTTTCTGGTTTCTTAAAGACATTTGAATCCAATTTTCCCTTTTCTTCCATAACCTTCACCTGAGCCCCATTACAACCTTAAAAAAAGACCTTCTTGATCCAATCTCGATTGGTAAATGCCTTGTGGAGAGTGATGATGTAATGACTATGGTATTTGGTATAACATGCTTATGAGACAAATATTATTCTTTATGAGATTATGTTTAAAATTCTTTGATACATTGCCTTTTTTATATCATGTGGGATCTTTTTAATTTGTGTTGTTATTGCATCTCACATGTGAGTGACAAAGTAGACCATTCATCAGAGCAAATTTGCTGTGAGTGTATACCAAAGGTGGGGTTTGAGTCGTGACTTGGGATCCGACGATTCCCGGTTTAGATTAATCTGGTAATAGAATGATTTAAGCATCGGCATATGCATATACGACACTCTAGGCATGGATGAAAGATTGGTTTAAGGATTAGAGCATTGGGTTAATTGAAATATGCAACAGTAGAATTATTATCTCATCGGCATTTGAGAATAAAAAATTCCATGCTGAAGTGATTACTGATTTTTGATTTTAAAAGTATATATTATATGAAAACTGATTTTAAAAACTCAATTTATTGATATTTTCAAAAATTGTTTTGGAAGTTTGTGGGTACCTTCACTAAAAACCCTCAGGAGACACAACTCCTCCACTAGGGATCACTTAGGGATTTAAAGGCTTGTTGCATACACTAAATGCAATCGTACTCCCTATGAAAGGTGTATTTATTTTAGTAGAGTAGGTGTTTTAGTTTTTAGCTTTAGTCTTTAATTTTATCTTTGCTCGAGGACTAGCATAGTTGAGGTTTGGGGGTGTGATCGACCTTTAAAAGTGGATAATTTAGACCTAAATCTCGGTATTACTAGGCCTCATTTAATTATTAATATTTTATTTTAGTGCATGATTGAGTATAACATGTTTTAAAGGCCTAAAAGTGTAAAAATGGTTAAAAGAGCAAAGTTAAGGGAGTCTAGAAGCTATGATAAGAACCTACCAGAACAACGGATAGAAAGGAGAATGCCAAAGTTTACATATAGGTTGACTGAAGCTAAGGCCTATACCATTGGAAAGTAGACGCTCCCAACTTTCTAACAAGCCGAATCGCTGAATTCCAAAGGGTATATCAAAAGTTATGGCCGAATGAAGAACGCGAAAAAACGCATGAATGTGCAGTCGTGACCGATCAAGATTAACATTTTGACCGATCAAGACTGTTTCCAGACGTGAATTTGGACCATTATAGCTCAAAATAGATTCAGAAATATAATTTTGGACTGATCAAAATATCTATTTTCACCAGTCCAAACTCAACAGGAAAAAGGGCTCTTCTTATGCAAATAATCTCGACCGGTCAAGCTCCATTCTCGATCGGTCGCAGTCGAGATCTTTTGCTGATTTTCAGGCGTGAGGATGGGCTTTCTTGCTGATATTTAGGTGCAAACAATTGGGATTCATCTAAAAATCAATACTCCAAGATATCTTTCTTTCCTAGTTTAGATTATATTCTTTTTAGAGTTTGTTTCTTATTAGAAATCAATGTTCTAGGGCCTTATACATCTATAAATAAGGATCCTATGTTAGGATAAAATAGTTTTCAACCGTAGGGCTTTTTGCTCATAGTTTTAGGTTTAGATTCTAGATCTGCAAGAGTTTGTGAGATTGCAGGCTTTGTAATCATCGTTCTATGATTGATTCAGTGATGATGAAGATCATAACAACAATGCGCGACTAAAACGTCCCGAAGCTTGGAATCTCTTGTACGATCGAGGATAAGTATTTAATGAATTTATGTTTCTTTTTTCTATTTTTAAATTTTATTTATGGTACGATTGTATGTTCGAGGTTTTGACTAGATCGAGAATAAGATGGTAATACTATAATCTTATTTAGAATAATCTCAGTGGCCTTGTAGAGATTGGGGTTAGCCTAGATAGGATATTCACCGACGGACTAGACTTTGTAAGATGGTTTTTGTTGCTTCGTGTAATGGTTCTTTGACTAATAGATTTATCTAATTCATATACAAAGTGAATGAGTTTGTAGCCAGGAGCAGGGTGTACCTGGAATTCAAAATAGGTTAGGAATAAGATGCGGTTATTTATGAATCTGAGATCTAAGAGAGATCCCATGCTATTTTCTCCCTATTTTCCAAATCTGTTTTATTTGCTTTTCTAGATAAAATAATTAGAATTTTACTTTTATAAAAATCCATTTCTAGTTAAGGCTTTAGTTTAAAATAAATGACTAGTTCCTTTGGTACAACACCCTTGTACTCGCCCAAGTACATCTAAACTTGTGCACTTGCAAAGTCATATTTTAAGACGATCAGAGGTCTAGATTCATATATCTTTATTTATGAGGTCTAGATTCATATATTCTCATTTTTGTATTGTATTCATATACATTTTTATCTTTTCATGTACTGTATTCTAAATAGTTTCAAGATTTCATCTTTATGTTCAGACATGTTGTTATCAGACATTTCTTTTCAAACATTTCAGCTTTTATCATGTTCATATTCATATTCATATCATATCATATACTATCATATCAGATCAAATTATATCATATACTATCATATTAGATCAAATCATATCATATGTTGTCATATCATATCACATACTTTCATATATCATATCATATACTTTCATATAAGATCATATTCCAACTATTTCATTTCCAAACATATCAGTATTCTTATCATGTTAGATCATATTACTATCATATTACTATCAAATTACTTTCATATCATATTACTCTCATATCATACATTTATCATGTACAACATGTCACTATGAATCTTATCACTATTATGTACTTATCATGCCATGTAATATCTATCTTGTACTATTAGGTACCTATATTAAACCCAACTGACCAATTGTTTAATGAAGGGTAAATTTCTTTAGTTATATTATAATTTCATATATGGGCCACGGTCCAACGAGTTATGGATCCAATGGTTTATAGGTCCAAAGGGTCCATTAGGTCCAACACAATATGGGTCCAATGGAGTATAAGTTCAAAGGTCCAATAGGTCTAATGCAATATGGGTCTAATGGATTATACGTCCAAAGGGTTCATTACAATATGGGCTCCATGGAGTATAAGTCCAAAGGGTCCTATAGGTCTAACACAATATGGGTCCAATGGATTATAGGTCCAACGGGTTTAATACAATACGAGTCCAATGGAGTATAAGTCAAAAGGGTCCAATAGGTCATTTTATAGGTGATTCAGGCCTCTACTAGATCTAAAACTAGATCTACGGGTCTCTCCAAGGTCCGGGCCATGTGATTTTAATCACCATGGGACTTAATCAACATGTCTTGGGCCGGACTCGTATCTTGATAATTTATTTAGATTTGTTGAGCCATAGGTCGGGCCTTAAAGCAAAGTTTTTATCTTCTTTACTAATCCTATTCATTAAGGGTCAGGATTTGGGCCTTATTGGGACATCAAAGTCGGACTTTTGACTTGGTTAACCAATTTCCACATGGGTCCTATCATAAGTTAAATTCATATTGACCATCTGATTGGGATTCCAAATTATTTAGGAGTCTCGGGTCAAGATCCGAGTACTAAGCCCCTATCATATATATACAGATTTTCCAAAGAAATGATAGACAACCTATAGTAAATCGGCCGCCATTTTTGGCTCCGATTGAATTTTTGAATGCTTCCAAAACTGAGGGTAAGTGCATTGATGGGAGCATCGTTTTCAAGTGGTGGAATTCAAAAATATGATTAGGGCTGATCATGGTGGAAAGATCACCAAGATCTATTCTGTTTTTCCAGAATTTCGAGCCAGATTTTTTGGCCTCGGTGTCGGGTCTATAACTTTTAGCTCCGAAAAAGAAATCGAGTACTCAGTAGCTCTTTGGAAAGATCCACGAGTAGCCCAAACTTTTCATTTATATTTTTTGGGTCAAAAGTCAACATATCAAGATGTAATTAGGTTCATCCAATCGAAGGTTGGGTCTGTTTTCTGGCTGTGTGCTATTTTCCAAGCTTCTGGGCTGCAATTTTTGCCAATTTTCCCACCATCAATTCTGATCGAATCAAGGCATGAAAATTTTCTTAGGCAATAGGGACACATTAAAGTCTGTGTTCAATTAATTCTAGATTTTTCCTACCATTTTTTGGACTCGAAATCCAAAGCTTGTTACAGCTTTGCTTTCAAGTGCAACAGGGCAGCTTCGCTACATCAGGTTCCGAGTGCCATAACTTTCAAATCGTATGGGGTCTGAAATTTTAATCGGGCATCAAGAACTCATTAAATCACTTTTCAAAATTTTTTTGAGAATTTTCTGAAATTTATTTCTATTTATTCTGTTCGCTGTTCCGGGACTGATTTTCTGTGGGCTGTAAGGTCCACAAATTTGGGCCTTTGATGGAGTCCACCTAATGGTCCATCCAATGCCACACATTAATGAGTCTCGGTCTGCGACGTTTCCAAACTAATCTCAGGTCCATCGGGATCATATTTCGGGTCATCTTATCTATGTAAATAACGCTAATCGGTTGCCGATACTTTCCTAGTCACCAGTATCGATTTTTCTTAAAATTATCGGGTCGGGCTCTAAAAGCCATCCGATCAAGCCTAACACATCGAGCATAATTGTTTTTCAAAAATCCATTTTCTTTTTTAAAACTCTTTATATAAAAGCCCCTTTATAGAGGAGAAAAATCCTTATTTAAGCGATTTCTAAATCCTCTTTCTTATATTATAATTTGACCTATCCATTCATCTAATTCTATCCATGCATCTAATACCATTGAAGTGCCCATGATCAAATTCAAGGGTCAAACGTATACTTTTCCAAAATTTTTAATCTTATCTAATCATTCAAGAGATCAAATTTTATGGGTGTAAACAAGCAAGTTTTAGGGATTTTTATCGAGAGAATCCTAGCAAAAACGAGCAAAGTTTTAAGACGATCAATCGGGGCCATCCGATTAGATACTCATCATAATCAATAAATGAATTATATTTATGAGATATGCCTATGTAAATGTGTCTATGTTCCAGCTACTTATTTATGCCAATCATCTATACTAATATCATAGAAATAAGGCACATTCTAATATAGATCACATATAACTTATTCAAAAGTCTAAGCGATCTAAGACCACATATTTTGAGCATGATTAAATCAACATATGATGAATCAAACTGAGACCAAATATAAATATCTCATCAAAATAAAGCAAGTTTCACATTCATAATCTCTATGATTAATACAAGAAAGCAACATATATCAATACTATTCTATTCATAGAGTAGAGATGCATTTTTTACTAACATTTGACCTAGAGATTCATGAGAAATGATGAGCCATAGAGATTAAAAACTCATAAGCCTAATCTACTAGGCCTATATCATTCATCTATATGGATCATTAGTCTCAAAATGCATAGGATAATCAAGAAAATCTAAAAATATACTAATTTTCTAAAAGTTGACCTTCTTGGTCAATCTAAGCCATTAGATGGCCTTGCATGTGTACGAAGATCACATGCATGACTCCATTTGGCTCATATCCATGTCTCATTATAGAATTTATAAAAACTCCATATCAAAATTCTGTTTTATACTATCAAAAATATAAAATACTCAAGCTATGTTACAAGAATGACCTAGTTTGACCTCCTTTGTCATTTGGGACCATTGGATGACTTTGCATGAGTGTGAAGATCACATGCATGGTAATCCCATGCTCAGGTCCAACTTCATTCCTGATTTTATAAAACATATATATACAAAATCCTATAGTTTTTTTACAAAATTACAAGAAATACCCAACTAAAGAGTATAATAGCTTGATTTGACCCAATTTGGATCAATCTAAGCCATTGGATGGCCTTGCATGTGCTCAAATAACACATGCATGGTCACCCCATCTCAGTTCTACATATTAATCCAGAATTTCTTGTTACTATTGAGATAGAAATCAAATCCACTCATTGAATCTATAAAAAAAACTTCAAACACAAAGATGTAGTGGTCTAGGCCTATTTGACCATCATGGACCATTGGATGGCTTTAAAGTGATCCTAAAGATCACAACCAAAGCTCTTATGTACTGGACCCGTGTAAGAACATATCATTCCAGAATTTTAACCATCCAAAATCAAGAAAATACTATAAAACTATGGAAAATTCAAATTCTACAAGGTTAGGAGTCTAGATAAAACTAAATAAGACTTTACCTTGGCTAAGCTAGCTCTTCCACTACAAAAAAAACGACTATTAGCGGCAGTTTTTGGCTGTAAAAAACTGCCGCTATTAACAAAAAAGCTATTAAGACTATTAGTGGCAGTTTTTTGTTAATAGCAGAAATTTTTAGCTGCCGCTAATAGTCTTATTTTTTGTCGTGTTCCTTGCTGGTTTTTCCCCAAATTGTGTGGTTGAGAGGGTTGGAATGGGGCTCAAAATTATACATGTGGTAGTGGAGGGTGTGGGGAGTGGAGTTGTGGTGTTAGATCTTTGGTTTAAGGGTTGGATTGAAGGGGGAGATTTTTCTATAAACTAGGGTTCTAAGGAGCTTTAACGGAGATTGGGAGAGACACTACAAAAATAAGGTGTTTCAGCAGCACTTGCTGTTAAGGCAGTGTTTGTAGCGGGAAGACTAATAGCGACAGTTTTTGGTAGCGATGGAACTAAGAACAATAGTTTTTTGTCAAAAAATTGCCGCTAATAGTCTTATTTTTTTTATTGAGAGGAAGAAGATGAAAGAGGGCTGGAATGAAAAGTTCTCCATAGAAATTTGAATTTGCAAGGAGAGAGTGGGAGACAAGGGCTGAATTCTTGTGCCACATGGTACACCCTCACTTTCCAAGCCATATTCTCCTCTTTCCCATGTATTCCCATTATGATAATACTCTCTCCTTTGACCCCATTTTTCCACCACACATCCTCTCTTGACTTTATTTTATGGTCTTCTATGTCCCTAATTCTTGTGAATGCCTTTTTTCTACAAGATCTTATGGTGCATGCAACTTGTTGCATCTTACCCCCTAGATTTTTCCAATGCAAATTGGGTGGTGTAAGATGGGTCAACTTCAAGTCAACAAGATGAAAGGTGGAGATTCACTAGATATTTGTAAAATTATAATTTCTAATTATAAAAATTAGGAATTTTTGTTTCTATTGCCCTTGGGTTTTAGTTTTATTTACAAGAAATGTCACGCTTGTGTGGAAAGCACGAACACATAATTCTATGTGTTAGCACATCTTCAAACCTCTATCTTATGAGTCAATTTTTGACTCAAGGTGTCTCTAAATCCTAATATAAGTTTTAAAATCTGATCCATTAGTGATGATCCTCTCATTACCCCCAAGGTCCAGGCCCATTTTGGGTCAAACCTCGGGTCAATTTTTGGTCAGTGCAATAATCCGAGTTAATTTTTGGGTATGAGATATGGTGTGTGTTTCATCAATTTTTCCTAACACACCCATCCCATTAAATGGGGTGCCCTATGGGTGCTACTAAAATTTTTATTGCGTTAGGGTGGGTGTCACTACCAATAGTCAAATTTTTATTGATTTAAGATGGGTGCCACTACTAATAGTCAAATTCTTATTAATCTAAGATGGGTGACACTACTAATAGCATCTTTTCTACCATTTTAAGGTGCGTGCCTTGTTGAGAACTGGAAAATACCATTTTTCACCCCTTAATCTGGGCCTTGATAGACCCTTGAGAGAACTAAATAAGTGTTTTAAGTGTTTGTTTTACAGCTAACAATAAAGGCAGGCTTAACCTTGAAAGTAGCTCAAAAGTACGAAAAAGATGACATTCCATGTCAATCCAAAGGAAGAAGAAGAAGAAACAACCTCACTAGCTGTTGAAAGGTCCGAATTGAAGAGGCAAAGACGTGGTCTCAACCCAGAAAAGAAGTATGGAGCAATTCGAACAGAAAAATGCACTCTGATACTTTTCATAAGAACATTGTTACAAAAGAACACGAAACTCTGCGAAAAGAACAAAACTCGAGCTTAGCTTTGAAGAGCATCGAACTCTTGAAGAGATGATTTACCTTTTGAAAGAAGAAAACTCAATTCGAGCAGAATCGAACCTTTGCGAAAAGAGCTTGGGAGTTACAACACCTTGCGAAAAGCCCCTAAACTTTGCGAAAAGTTATTACGGAGGTTCTCGGCTTTTGCAAGGGCAATTGATAATCTTTTCCGCGTCCCAATGCATTTAAAACCTAGGGACATTCGGAGGATTCTAAGCATAAAGCGAAGGCATATTCCACCCCGTGAGCACCGGAGATGAAATAACTTGGCGGGAACTTCTAGAAACTCTAACAAATTTTCAAAATGCAGAATTGATGCCTTTTCACGATTGGCTGAACCAGATCGAGGAATTCTGATTGGCCAGAACAGATCTGGATCCTCGTGCTCGACCACCATTGGTCAATACAGATCTGAGCACCTCTGATTGGTTGATACACATCTGAGCTGGACTTAGGGAAAACTATAAATAGACGAACCATTTGCCCAATTTGGGTATCCAGATTTTGAGTTTCATTTCTATTCCCCATTTCCAAACGGATAGTTTGTCGAAATCACCTGTAATAGCTTCACTTTACTTACAATTGAGAGTCATGAGATATTTACGTAATTCAAAGAGAGTTGTATTCAAGACTACAAATCTGAGAGCTGTTTAAGCTGTGCTCTGTAATTGTAATGGTGGATTTGAAAAGGTTGCTGTAAACCGTATATTCTCAATTGGACTCATGTTAAGGGTTCCCTCTGATCTCCTTATTGCATTAGACTCCTTTAGATTTACTGTTTTTCATGCAATTTCCCTTGATTCATTAATCCTGTGAGAATTAGTGTTGGTAACCTAATCTCTCGCGGCATTTGTAGTGATGCTTCTTGTTCTAAACTAAGGCTTCGGATTAAAGACTATTGGATGGTTTGTGGCCATTAAAGTGGACAGACCATAACCATAAGCTTAAACCTAATCCTTAAATTAGATTTATTTCTCTTACATCTGCGCTTGTAGCCAGATGAAGATTGGATCATCTCTCAGTTGAGCTGCAGTCATTCTCATTAGATTTTAAGGACCAAATAAAAGTTAGATATTACTTCTCCAATTTTTATAAGTTTACCTCAAACATTCCCCCAACTCGGATCTGGATCATTTAGTTTAACTTTTACTTTTATCATTTAGTTAATGTGGCAAATTCAACCTCCCATCTTATGTGCTTTCTAGATAGGATAAGAGGCCAGATTTGGTATCTCAGATCTGGAGGTTTATCTTGCATTTTAGACAAATTCTCTGTGGACGATCTTTCACTCACTTACATTTAAAACTTGCTACAATTGGCCCTGATCTTGCAGACTAATTCACTTCTACCTGTGCTGATATTTCTTTATTCTTATTAATATTCTAGATTCAGTATAATTTAGCAGTTGCAAACCTGTTTTCAAAACACACATAAATCAAGCACACTAAGAAGCAACAACAAGTTTTTGGTGCCGTTGCCGGGGAATTTGTTCTAAAATAGGTAGACCTATGTTTTTACTTTTATTTTTTATATCATTACTAAAATATTCTATTGTTTATACCTGTGCAGTTATTCATGTCCAATTTTTGAAGAAGGGAAACTACTTAAAAAGAAATTCTGAAGGTTTGCTGTGAATAATTAGATTTTTGTTCTGAGTTGTATGTTTGGTAGGAGGACTCTCAGCCCTGAGATTGTCCCACTGAATTTAGAAGTTGAAAGGCTACTACGAACCAAACGAACAACACAGAATTCTGCTACTATGGGTGAAGAACCTCGACTTTTGAGGGACTACTTTGCACCTGGTGCTTATAATTCTCCCTTTTGCATTCAATTTCCTACTGTTGAAGGAAATTATGAGATCAAATCATCAACTATCCAAATGCTTCCTTCCTTCCATGGGTTGAGTAAGGAAGATCCATACAAACATATGGATGAATTCTTGGCTCTTTGCACCACATTCAACATAGCTAGACTTGGTCCAGAAGCAACCAAGCTTAGGCTCTTTCCTTTTTCATTAAAGGATAAAGCTAGAGCATGGTTATCTATGTTAGCACCAAATAGTATCACTTCTTGGAATGATTTGTAGTGTCAATTTTTAGCCAAATATTTCCCAATGTCTAAAACAAGTCAATTGAGACAAAGTATCATTTCCTTCTCACAAAACTCAACTGAAACTTTCCATGAAGCATCGGAACGATTTAAGGAACTTTTAAGGCAATGTCCTCATCATCAAATTCCCAGATGGCAGCTGGTTCAAAGCTTCTATCAAGGAATTGATCAAAAAGGCAAAAATACGGTGGATGCCTCCTGTGGAGGCACTTACTTGGAAAAAACAGTTGAGGAGGTTTGGGACTTGTTTGAAGTAATTGGTGAAAACTCAACTCAACAGGAATCTCTGTCAAGAGATATTGAAAATCCTGCTAGGTTGAACAATCACCAACCCACCAAAGGGAAGATTTATGAGGTGAATGAGTTGGAAAGAAAGATGGACAATTTAACCACAAAGTTTGATAGATTGATGGACTCACTTAAAAATCCAAATGTTGCAAGAGTAGAGGAGGCATGTATACGATATGCAGTCCCTACTCATTCAATTGACCAATATCCTGCACACGGTTCCCAGATTTAATGGTGGAACAAGCTCATCTTTGCTCAATCATTTGGAGATGCAAATGAATATCCATGGAGAGACACCCCAATTTGAGGTGGAACCAAGGAATTATCAATCCCAACGTAGCAATAACCAAAGAACCAAATGCCTTTCAAAAGCGCATAGCCTTATCAGTGAATTTTTTATGCCAAACCAAATTTTCAGCAGCCCATTCCACAACAACCTGTGCAACAATCTGCCCCAGTTCAAACCCCTTCCAGGTCCCCTTCTTTTGAAGATCAAGTCCTAAATTCACTCCAGAATTTAGGATCTTTAACTCAGACTGTGAATTTTCACAGCCAGAGCATAAAGAAGATTGAAGAAATATTGGGACAGCTTTCAAATACTTTGGCAAAAAGAGAGGAAGGAAAGTTACCCAGCCAACCTTTGAACAATCCCAAAGGACAGTTCATGGTTGGAGAAGCTTCTAATTCACATGAAGAAGTAAAAACTGTTACCACTTTGAAAAGTGGAAGAATCATAAATAACAAAGTAGGTACTGAAGAAGAAAAAAATGAGGAAAATGATAAAGATATGCAGCAAGAGCAGCACAGTGATAGCAGTGGGGGTGCTGATGGACCTTAGAAAAATAAAAAAAATGAAAAACAAAAAATCCAACAAGTTTTTGAAAATGCTTCCAAATCTGTAGATGAAGGACTAGTTCCTCATTTACCATTTCCACATGCAATGAAATCCGTATCCCCTTTTGATAAAGGGAACACAAAAATAGATGAAATGATGGAGACTTTTAAACAAGTCAAGATAAATCTACCTTTGCTTGAGGCAATCAAACAAATTCCAGCATATACAAAATTTTTGAAAGATGTTTGCACTTACAAAAGACAGTCTAGGATACAGTTGTCCAAGGTCTTTGCTGTGGAAAGAATTAATCAGGTGTTATCCATTGCCACACCTCCTAAACTTCAAGATCCTGAAATCCCCACAATCCCTTGCATTATTGGGGAACATACCATTGAAAAGGCTTTATTAGATCTGGGTGCTAGTGTCAACCTACTTCCATATTCTGTATATGAGAAACTAGGTTTGGGAGAATTAAAACCCACTCATGTGGTGTTACAACTAGCAGACAAATCTGAAAGGAAGCCAGTTGGAATGATTGAAGATGTATTGGTAGGAGTAGATAAAATTTTCTATCCTGCTGATTTTTTAGTTTTGGACATGGAACCAACCAAAAGCAAAACTTCCATCCCTGTCATTTTGGGAAGACCATTCACAGCTACAACAAATGCTTGCATCAATGCAGTGCAGTATTATGGAAGTCTCTTTTGGAAACATGAAGGTAAAATTAAATGTTTATAATGCAGTCACACAGCCTCAATTCAGCTCTGAAGAATGTTTTCATGTTGATCTATTGGATGAACTTGTAGAAGGGACTTTACATCAGTTTCTGCAGTGTGAAGATTTCACCACAGGTGTTAAAGATGCTTGGGGAAATTCTGAAGAAAAAACAATTTGTATCTCAAGTTCTGAGGAAATAAATGTTGTGCAAGAAACGCATAATCAATCAGCAAGTTTCTCTTCTTGGAAACCTGCTACTCTTCCCCTTCCACAAACAGCTAAGGTACCTTTGTTACCTTCTTTTCTCAGCCCACCTACTTTAGAACTAAAACAGCTGCCAGAAAATTTGAAATATGTGTTTTTAGGAAATCATAAATCATTGCCTGCAATTATTTCTTCCTCCCTCACAAAGGAGCAAGAGGAAGAGTTGTTGGTTGTTTTGAAAGAATATAGAAGGGCAATTGGATGGACTATTGCTGATTTGGGAGGAATCAGTCCAGCTGTTTCATGCACAAAATCCATTTGGAAGAAAATGCAAAGCCTTCTAGGGAAATGCAAAGGAGGCTGAACCCTCACATGCAAGAAGTGGTCATGAAAGAGGTTGTTAAGTTGTTGGATGCAAGGGTCATTTACCCCATTTCAGATTCAGCTTGGGTGGCACCTACACAGGTGGTACCTAAGAAATCTGGGATCACTATTGTAACCTCAGATTCTGGTGAGCTTATGTCAACTAGACAAACAACTAGATGGAGGGTTTGTATTGATTACAGAAAATTAAATGCAATGACCAGAAAAGACCATTTCCCCCTCCCATTCATTGATCAGATTTTAGATAAGCTAGCAGGAAAAGCTTATTACTATTTTCTTGATGGTTACTCTGGGTACAACCAGATTCCTGTGTACCCACAAGATCAGTAAAAGACCACATTCACTTGCCCTTTTGGCACTTTTGCCTATAGGAGAATTCCTTTTGGTCTTTGTAATGCTCTTGCTACCTTTCAAAGATGCATGTATTCCATTTTTTCAGATATGATTGACCAATTTATGGAGATTTTTATGGATGATTTTTCAATCTATGGAGCGATTTTTCCGATGTTTACATCATCTCAAATTGGTATTACAGAGATGTGAAAAAATCAATCTAGTTCTGAGCTGGGAAAAGAGCCATTTCATGGTCACCCAAGGCATTGTCCTTGGCCATGTTGTTTCTCACAAGGGCATTGAGGTGGACAGAGCAAAAATTGATCTAATTGCACATTTACCACCTCCCAAAACTGTTAAGCAAATAAGAAGTTTTCTGGGACATCTTTGGATTTTGGAAGGTTCATCAAGGACTTCAGTAAAATAACCAAACCTCTTTGTCATTTGCTGTGTCAAGATGTCCCTTTTGTTTTCAATAATGAATGCATGAAGGCTTTTGAATTCCTAAAAAATTGTTTGATTTCAGCTCCAATATTATAGTCTCCAGATTATTCATTACCTTTTGAACTGATGTGTGATGCATCAGATTATGCTTTGGGAGCTGTCCTTGGACAGAGAAAAGAAAAGCTGCCTCATGTCATAGCTTATGCCAGTAGATCAATGATTGATGCATAACTCAATTACACAACAACTGAGAAGGAGCTGCTGGCAATTGTTTTTGCTTTAGAAAAATTCAGGTCATATGTCTTGGGTTCACAAATAGTGGTGTTCACTGACCACTCTGCTTTGAAATACCTTCTGTCTAAGAAGGACACCAAACCAAGATTAATCAGGTGGATTCTCCTATTATAGGAATTTGATTTACAGATCAAAGATAAAAAGGGGGTGGAGAATGTGGCGGCTGATCACCTGTTTAGAATTTTAACTGCTGATATTGATAGGCTGCCTATCAATGAATCTTTCCCTGATGAGCAACTTTTTGCCATTAGTATACACACTCCTTGGTTTGCAAACATAGTCAACTTTTTGGCTACTGGAAGAATTCCTCAACATTGGAATAAAATAGATAAAGATCTTTTCTTCGCAAAGGTTAAACATTTCATCTGGGAAGATCCTCATCTGTTCAAGAGTTGTGCAGACCAAATAATAAGAAAATGTGTCCCTGACCAAGAATTTCATAGAATACTTTCTATGTGTCATGAACAGGCTTGTGGAGGTCATTTTAGTGGAAACAAAACTGCTGCAAAGGTTTTACAGTGCGGATTTTATTGGCCTACACTTTTCAAAGATGCTCTGCAGCATTGTAAGTCTTGCCAAAACTGTCAAAAATTAGACAGCATTTTCAAGAGAAACTCAATGCCTTTACAACCTATTTTGGTAGTTGAGTTGTTTGATGTTTGGGGGATAGACTTCATGGGTCCTTTTCCTCCTTCCAATGGGAATAATTTCATTTTAGTAGCTGTGGATTATGTATCCAAATGGATTGAAGCCACAACCACTAAAACAAATGATCACAAAGTGGTTCTTAAATTTCTTAAGGATCACATTTTTTCCAGGTTTGGTTTTTCCAGAGCCATTATAAGTGATGGGGGAAGCCATTTTTGTAATAAACATTTTGAAACTTTATTGAAAAAATACTCTGTGACTCATAGAGTAGCCACTCCATATCATCCACAAACCAGTGGACAAGTGGAGATTTCCAATAGAGAAATCAAACATATTTTGGAAAAAGATGAAGAAGGATGTAAAGGATTGGTCCTTGTTTGAATGATGCATTATGGGCATACAGGACAGCCTATAAAACCCCAATTGGTATGTCCCCATTCAGGTTGGTTTATGGCAAAGCATGCCATTTACCAGTAGAGTTAGAATATAAAGCTTTTTGGGCCATTAAAACATTGAACATGGATCTAACTACTGCTGATAATGGCAGGAAACTGCAACTTGCTAAGTTGGAGGAGCTGAGAATGGATGCATACACAAATTCAAGATTGTACAAAGAGAAAGTCAAAACTTTCCATGATAAAAATTTATTGAGAAAAGAGTTCACAGCTGGCTCTAAGGTATGGTTATTTAACTCAAAACTCAAGTTTTTCCCAGGAAAGCTGAGATCCAGATGGGAAGGGCCATACACTGTCATTCAGACAACCCCTTCGGGAGCTGTTGACATCCTTGATCCAAGTAATGGAAGAATCCTGAAAGTAAATAGTCAGAGGCTCAAACCATGCATTGAAAATATCCAGGAGCCTGTGCTGTCCATCTGTCATCACAAACCTCCAAAAATCTGATGGTAGATAACTGTACATTATGTTTTTATTTCATAGTTTTTGCTTAGTTTCGTTGTTTCTGTTTTTATTCCTGAATTGTCTCTTTTCGCATGGTTTAAATATGCTCCAAGATAATTCGCAAAGTAATAATTCTCGTTTCGCAAAGTTCAATTTACTTTTCGCATAGACTCTGGATTGGTAACGAACTACTCGAAAGCAAGGATTTGCTTTTCGAATAGTTCATTTTGAAGCTTGTTCTTTTCGAAAAGATGTTTCTGAAGCGATTAACTTTTTGAATGGTACTGATGCCATTCGCAGTTGTAAAAAGGTCTATTTTGGAACTTTTCGAAAACTTATAAAGAACTTTGCGAAATTAACTCTGAGTATATTTAAACCCTTTCGAAGTAGGGGTTTCATATTTGAAAGCTTTCTGAAGAGCGACCTGTTCCACGGAAACCTTATTTCGTTCTGTCCTTGCGCAATTTGAGAAGCTTGCTACATTTTTCTTCACCTTTGTTCGATCATTTGAGTTTTCAGAGAAGGATTTTAGCTTCTAGTCTGGGGGATTTCTGCAAGCAAACAACTCGTTCAATTAAAAACCCTAGATCTCGGTATTTCTCTGCACATTTTCTCTGTTTATCATTTGAAAATTTTCAATTTGTGTCAGCATCTGTTGTGGGCATTTTCATACATCAATTTCGAATGGGAAAAGCAGAAATCATTGGTGCCATGTTCCCAAAATCCTCTGCTAAGAAAGTTAGCAAACCTACCCCAAAGGAAAAGCCAAAACTTGACCAAAGAAAACTATCTATGGATAAAGCGGATGGGGTGAAAAAGGAAGAAAGTGAGACATGAGGAACCCATCTTTCTTTCGCTAGTCCCGAGCACTGAACTTCCTCCTCTGCCTATACATTTATGGTCGCCAAATCCATTCATTGAAGCTGGGTTAATTCTGAAAGTGATTGTGGACGAAACTTTTTTTGTCAACAAACCGGAGTGCCTGTTATCTTTAAGATACATAAGGGATGCCGCACTAAGCAATATCTTTATCCCTTTGCCAGAGAAAATTTACCCACGAATGGTGAAGTTATGGTACCAAAACCTAATCAAGGTCACTGAAAGTGATGCTGATGTCCCTACCCTGGTTATCTTTATTGATGATTGCGATCTCACGGTCACATTTGAAGACATAGGGAATGCTTTGGGGATACCCTTCCAATTTGATCCTGCTGGGCCATTGGCTGCTCCAGAAACAGCCTCCTTTAGAGAAATGGCCGCACATTTGACCCAAGGAATTGTGGGCGGATTCCATCATGAGGAGAGACCTAGCCCCCCAATTTCTATTGATGGACTCCATTTTGAGGGGAAGTTTTTATGTTACCGGGCACAGCCAAGAGAGGAGAACACCAATTCTAGAGGCTCTTTTTCACTTTTCTAAGGGGCAATTTTTCAATGCCCCTATGCTAAATTTTGAAGCCATGGCTGATATTAGTGCCAAGTTGAAAAAGGAACAGAAATTAGCTGGCCTCCCATTTGGTAGATTGATCACAGCCCTCCTCAGAGCCAAGTTTGACATTGATAATGAGGAGCCATTTGAAGTCAGTGCCCCTCACAATTTTGGGAAAAAGGCTTGGACTACAAGCCAAGCCATGTTGAGACGAATGAGAGAAGAAGATGAACTGCACTGCCCCGCACTGTAATGAACACACTGAACCCCGCCTGCAGTTCCCTTTGAACTAGTTTTGGCAGAACCTGTGGTGACCAGCTCTTTAGCTGCACCCATTATTGAAGAAACTTTCCTTCCCATGGTGACCAGCTCTTCAGCTGCACCAATTTTTGAGGAAGTTGGCCTTTCACCCTCCAGCCCCTGCCACTTCACCTATCCCAGCTGTCCTTTCCCCCATACCCTCCATTATTCCAATTATAGATTCCCCCTCTACACCAACCACTCCAACCATACTCACCCCACCAATCTCCCCAACCAATGACCATGTTTTAGCCGCATGTCTTGCCCATCTCCCGTGCACTCCTCTGCTCTAAAGCCCCTCAAATTCACCTGCTCATTCAGCCCACACCTGAAGTATCCCATACACCTGACCCTGAGCCTTTTACTACCGAGGCTTATTCTTCCTTAATGGGATCTATTTTTGAAACCATGGGGCTTGAACCTATCCCTATACTTGACCCTCACCATTTCACTCACTTACCTACCTCTCCCTTACAGCCATTGCACCCCCACCCTCTACTCCGGTTGTACTAACCCCTGCTATGCCCACCTCTCCCCCACCTGCCTTTATTACCCAAATACTTGCCTACCTCCAATCCATCCAAGCCCAACTCCAAATCAACACCGAAAACCAGTCTGTGACCAATGACCTACTCCAAACCTTAGCCTCCACATCACACACAACCACCATTACCCCTTTACCTACTGTTGATTCCCATGCTACCCAAACTGAACCAGAGGTAGTATTGGTTGATCTGCCCACCCTCACCACTCGCCATGCAACCCAAATCAACTCAAGTCCTCTCGTGGCATCCCTTCACCACTCCCCACTTTCGTTGAGCAAGCCACTCAGACCGACCTGCCTCCTTCGACACTTCTTCTCCCTCCCACAATACCTGGGACACCTTTGGTCCCCTACCATTCCATTCCCTTCCCGATTTGCCTCCCTCAAGAGCCATGGAAGAAAATCCTTATATCCTGCATAGATGTTCTAAAAGGGTTAGCTGATTTACAAGCCTACATTCGAACCCCTTATGAAAACCAGATTCGAAGTTAGAGTTATTTATGAAATTTGAGAGAGAGAAAATGAAGGACTTGCTGGGTCAAACCTTTCAGATGGTTAGGAGCGAGCAGCACAAGGTGACCATGTTACAATCACAGCTTGACCAAGAAAAACTGAAGACCACTAGACTTGGCAAGTACATTGGCCTCACCAAAAAGATAAAATCAGAGGAATACACTGAGCTGTAAAACACAATCCAGGAGAAGGCTCAATCAAGTTCAGACTCCAATACTAATTCCGATTGATTACGACGGTGACTCAGATTCTGAGCCAATTGAACCAACTTATGATACAGATTTTGACCCCAGTTATTAGATCACATTGTACTTATCTGTGTTATGAGTTTGTAATATAAAATTCTAGTTTTTCTGTGAAATTACTATGCATTTCTGTTCTTTCTTTTTATCATTATATTTTTTTTTCTTGATTGCATCTTTGCTTTGCTTTGGACCAGTGCGGACCATGCTCCCCTTAGGTTTAGGGGTATGGCAGGTATGCCAATAAAATAAGTAAGTTAATGCTTGGTGCTTTTGAAAATGAAGTATTTTCACACCTGTTGTTTTGAAAAATGAGGAAGTTAGAACTTTTTAAAATTAATTTCTACTGCAATTCTAATACTTTCATAAAATGAATGTCAGAAAATTTCCAAAAGAAAATTGATGTTTCAGTAAACCTAAAAAGAGAGAAAACAGTGATGATATACCTCAGGAATTTGATAGAAAACCACACCCAGTGAGATTTGGACCGGAAACGTATTCTTTGGAGGTATGAATTGGCAATTTTTTCCGCTCTAGGGACTGTTTAAACCTGCTTGTTATCACTAGAAGTTACATATATCCAAGTTGAAATTGTTTGACAGCAATCATGATATTAAAGACATGATGTAGGGCCTTCTTTTGGACAGTTTGAACTTCAAAAAGCCCTACCTTTTAAAAACTGCCCTTGATACACACCATTTGAGCTTTATAAATCAAAGATTTCTTTGAAACCTCATCAACCTCATTTAGCCTAACCCTCACTCTGAGAATTCAGAAGGTAAAGGAAAGAAAGCTGAAGAAAGGTGAAGTTGGGTAATAGTTTGGTAAAAGAAAAAGGAAAATAATTGAAGGCAACGATGTATCAGCAGAAGAAATAGGGCATTCCAGTCAATGTTGATTTAAGAAAATTGGGAGAAGTCATTTCATTGGAAGTTTGAAAAAGAAAGAGAAAAAAAAAAAGATGGCCACTTTGGCTTTGAAAATTCAAAGAAGAAGATGAAATTGTGCTGAATTGAAGAAGGTGTGTCTATCACCTCCTTACCTTGACTGACTTCTCAATTTTGAACTCCATTCCACCCCTTTATTCTTGATAAATTTCACCCATAAGCCACATTACAACCCAAGTTAAAGTCCTTACTGATCAATGATGGATTGAGCTGTCACATGGAGATAAGGATTTGTGTAATCTATGGTGAAAAAAGTAGTAAATTCGTAATCGAAAAGCAATGCCTATGCTCCATACAATCCTATTTGAGGACTGTAATTGCTCTTGAGCTGTGTGAAATAGTGCAACCCTCATATTTGCATGGTGAGTGAAAACCTTGGTGAGAGTTGAGTTTGAAATCAAATTATTTGGGGTAACATAAAAACTGAATTCTCAAATAGAAGGCAAGCTTTTCATTAATTTTTCTTGTAAAAACTTTTTGACACCAACTGAGTGAATGGTAAAGGAATTACAGCAGAATTTTAGTTTTGAACTGATGTTTTCTTGAAAATCTTCTTACAACCTGACTGATGCAGGTGTGAATAATCTGATTGGATGAAAGTTTGCTTTAACAGAACTGCATTGACCTTAATTGATTTATTGGAGAAGTTTGTGGGTACCTTCACTGAAAACCCTCAGGAGACTTCACTCCTCCACTAGGGATCACCTAGGGGTTTAAAAGGCTTGTTGCATATGCTAAATGCAACTGTGCTCCCTACAAAAATGGCTTTTCATTCTATTTTTTAATTTTGTCTTTGCTCAGGGACTAGCAAAGCTTAGGTTTGGGGGTGTGTTGAGAACTAGAAAATACCATTTTTCACCCCTTAATCTGGGCCTTGATAGACCCTTGAGAGAACTAAATAAGTGTTTTAAGTGTTTGTTTTACAGCTAACAATAAAGGCAGGCTTAACCTTGAAAGTAGCTCAAAAGTGCCAAAAAGATGACATTCCATGTCAATCCAAAGGAAGAAGAAGAAGAAACAACCTCACTAGCTGTTGAAAGGTCTGAATTGAAGAGGCAAAGACGTGGTCTCAACCCAGAAAAGAAGTGTAGAGCAATTCGAACAGAAAAATGCACTACAGAGTACTTTTGAAGAACTGAACTGATAGCAAAGAACTCAAACTCTGAAAAGAACAAAAACTCGGGCTTAGCTTTGAAGAGCATCCGAACTCTTGAAGAGATGATTTACCTTTTCAAAAGAAGAAAACTCAATTCAATGCAGAACGTAACCTTGCGAAAAGAGCTTCAGGAGTTACAACACCTTGCGAAAAGCCCCCTAAACTTTGCGAAAAGGTATTCTGGAGGTTCTCAGCTTTTGCAAGGGCACTTCAGTAATCTTTTTCACGCGTCCCAACGCATTTAAAAACTTAGGGACATTCCAGAGGATTCTAAGCATAAAGCGAAGGCATATTCCACCCCACGTGAGCACCCAGAGATGAAATAACTTGGCGGGAACTTCTAGAAACTCTAACAAATTTTCAAAATGCATAACAGAATTGATGCCTTTTTCACCTAATTGGCTGAACCAGATCGAGGAATTCTGATTGGCCAAAACAGATCTGGATCCTCGTGCTCGACTACCATTGGTCAATACAGATCTGAGCACCTCTGATTGGTTGATACACATCTGAGCTGGACTTGGGGAAAACTATAAATAGACGAACCATTTGCCCAATTGGGGCATCCAGATTTTGAGTTTCATTCCTATTCCCCCATTTCCAAACCAGATAGTTTGTCTGAAATCCCTGTAATAGCTTCACTTTTACTCACAATTGAGAGCTGTGAGATATTTCTGTAATTCAAAAGAGAGTTGTATTCAAGACTACAAATCAGAGGAAATTTATTTAATGGTGGATTTGAAAAGGTTCGTATATTCTCAATTGGACTCATGTTAAGGGTTCCCTCGATCTCCTTATTGCATTAGACTCCTTTAGATTTCTTGTTTTCATGCAATTTCCCTTGATTCATTAATCCTGTGAGAATTAGTGTTGGTAACCTAATCTCTCGCGGCATTTGTAGTGATGCTTCTTGTTCTAAACTAAGGCTTCGGATTAAAGACTATTGGATGGTTTGTGGCCATTAAAGTGGATAGACCATAGCCATAAGCTTAAACCTAATCCTTAAATTAGATTTATTTCTCTTACATCTGCGCTTGTAGCCAGATGAAGATTGGTTCATCTCTCAGTTGAGCTGCAGTCATTCTCATTAGATTTCAAGGACCAAATAAAAGTTAGATATTACTTCTCCAATTTTTATAAGTTTACCTCAAACATTCCCCCAACTCGGATCTGGATCATTTAGTTTAACTTTTACTTTTATCATTTAGTTAATGTGACAAATTCAACCTCCCATCTTATGTGCTTTCTAGATAGGATAAGAGGCCAGATTTGGTAGCTCAGATCTGGAGGTTTATCTTGCATTTTAGATAAATTCTCTGTGGACGATCTTTCACTCACTTATATTTAAAACTTGCTACAATTGGCCCTGATCTTGCCGGCTAGTTCACTTCTACCTGTGCTGATATTTCCTTATTCTTATTAATATTCTAGATTCAGTATAATTTAGCAGTTGCAAACCTGTTTTCAAAATACACATAAATCAAGCACACTAAGAAGCAACAACATGCCTCACGGTTTTTGGCAGACCTATCCTCAGGTAGTCACTTAACATTATCAGGTCTCACCAATGTCCAGTCAACTGTTTGACCAACACAGAGTTCTTGGGGCAGGTGTTACATTCTTCCTTCCTAGTTCAGTTTAGATTCGATTTAGGATTTGTTTCTTAGTTGAAATCGATATTCTAGGGCCTTATACATTTATAAATAATGACCCTAGGTTTAGGAATAGTTTAGCTTTGAGCCTAGAGCTTTTTGCTCATAATTTTAGGTTTTCTTTGTAGGTTTAGTTTCTTTTCTAGATTTGCGAGAGTTTGTGAGATTGAGGGCTTTGTAATCATTGTTCTATGATCGATTCAGCGATGATGAAGATCATAGCAATGATGTGCGGCTAAAACGTCCATAAGCTTGGGATCTCTTGTACTATCGAAGATAAGTAAATAATTTAATTTCTATTTCTCTCTTATTTTGAATTTCGTTTATGGTATGATTGCACGCTTGATGTTCTGAGAATAATCGTGAATGGGAGATTGTAAATGTTTAATTTTATTTAGTTTAATCCTAGTGGCCTTGTATGGATTGGGGTTGGATTAGATAGGATATTCACCAACAGCCTAGGCCTTGTAGGATAGTTTTAGTTGGCTATGTGTAATGATGTCTTGATGTTTAGATTTATCTAATCCATATATGAAGTGATAGAGCTTGTAGCCTAGAGGAGGAGTTTCTGGAATTCGAAATAGATTAGGAATAAGATGTGAGTTATTTATGAATCTACGTTTAAAGGGATCCCAGGTTGTTTTTTCACTATTTTCCAAATCTGTTTGACTTATTTTTCTAGTTAACTTAATTAGGATTTTACTTTTATAAAAAAAACCCCTTTCTAGTAAAGGGTTAGTTTAGATAAATGACTAGTCCCTGTGGTTCGACACCCTTGTACTCGCCATTCTGCTTCGAACTTGTGTACTTGCAAGGTTTAAATTTAAAACGATCAAGTTTTTGGCGTCATTGTCGGGGACTACGGTTTTATTTGAACTATTGCCTTTTAGTTACTTTGTATTAGTAATTTTTCTAATTCTAGTTTACGTTTTTCCAGATTTGGAGACTGAGGTCCGAGCCTATCGAAGCTTCGAAGGGGACGCCCGCGAGAGGCCAAGGTATACACATTTGTTTTCAAATTTAGTTAGGATTTTATAGTCGTATTTGCATTTCTTAGTTTATGTCTTTGCGATATGGAGTTTCCCTCAAATTTGATGGCCCAATCTTTTTATGGGTTTAATTATGTGATTCCATACCGCAATTGGGATGAATATGGAGGAATGGTCCTATTCGGTGGGTCCCAAATCGGGGTTGTAAATTAAATCAGACTTTTGTGCCAAATTTCATGGAGTTCCTATTTCAAAGATCAAATTTTAACCAAGATAGGTGAACTCCAATCCCGTAAGGAAAGTTATATTGATTCACTCTGCTCCTATAACAAGGATCTTGCGAAACTTCAATATAAAATGGGGCAATTGGTCGCTGCTATGGCTAGGAGGGCTGATACCTTGACTAGCCAACCAATATGCATTCCACAAGACCAGGAGTTGAGAGGAGGAACTACCTCCGCCTATGAGCCTGAAGATGAAACCATGACCCTTTGGGTCGGACATGAGGCAGATTACAAGAAAGATTTTGTTGGCCCATATATGATTGAAACACCAAAAGATAGCCAACCAATTTGTGTTACTCCTCTCATACCAAAAGACCATTTGCATAAGGAGGACACAATTCGTTGTTTTACATCGATTGAGCAATCGAGCATTACATATGAGGCACCTTATGTGCCTAGAGATCCATTTCTACAATGCTTAGACAGACCCTCAAGTCGATTGGTTGTAAATAATGATGTATTCAGTACTCCTAAATTGCCAACACATACTGAATCTGAATATGTCATGGTTTATAGGGTGGATGAGGTGGTTGAAAGTCCACCCACAAAAAGCCTCAAGACCCTAATTAATAGAAAGGGCAACCAAAGCATGTTATATGGACAACCCTTTCGTGTGTCTCTCGTGGTTTGTGGGGGTTCGACTGAAGACCGAATAAACTTAGCACTTCTTGGGAGGCAACCCAAGCCCTTGTACATTATTAAATTAGGATTTTTATTTTTATTTTTAGATTTAATAAATTTTATTTGTGTGCAGGTTTTAGATGTAGAAATAAATACAAAATAATAATAATAATAATAATAATATGGTTGTATTTTAAGGGGGGGGACAGAAAACTCATTGCTTTCTGTCCATTCTCTATTGGTCGAAACTTTATTTCGACCGCTCGAGTTCTATTCAGCAGCCTCAGGAAGAGTTGAGACAGAGAGCACATTGCTCTCTCCCTCAACTTGACCGGTCGAGAATGGTTCTCGATCGATCGAAATTATATGAAATAGAGATATCATCATCTCTGTTCACTTTCGATCGGTCGAGTTTGTATCTCATCCGGTCGAGATGCCATTTTGAAAAGAAAAATCAAAATAAAATAAAATAAAATAATAAAAAATAAATATATAAACAGAAAAAAATAAAAGAGAGATTTGTAGAGATTTTACATCTCGACCGGTTGAGTTTTGGGCACTACTTCAGAACGAGTAGGGCAGAGAGGCTACCTCTCTGCCCCATTTTGACTGGTCGAGATATCCATCTCGACCGATCGAGTTAGAGTAATCAAGCCTATTTAAAGGCCTAGAGACTGATCGAAACCCTCTTTCGACCGACCCTTTCCCCTTTTTCTATCTGTTTCCCTCTCCTTTTGAGGCCGTTGGTCCCGCTCCTCATACAATACAAGAAGAGCCACAGACCAGCCATATTTTCGAGCCCATGGATAGCACGGATACCAGTACCTCTTTCTTTGGTATGTATATTTGGTGCTTGTACATTTACTGCTATATTTTTTTTATTTTTGTGCCCTATTGTCATGTTTTCTGGTTTACTTCTTTTATACAATGAGGGCATTGCACCATTCAGGTTTGGGGGTGTTTGTACTTATTTTTGTGATTCGCGTTCCTACATTGTTGCATCTTTTAGCGACCACTATTTTGGAACCCTCAAAACCACAATTTTGTGTAGTTTTTAAACCATCATATGCTTTATTTTCTCGTAGTTTTTGAACTGTAGCTTTTGATGCATGTGAATTGTTATTTTAAAATATTAGTGCCATGTTAGGACTACTGTTGTGTAGGATTATTAATTCCAATGTGAACATTTAAGGATAGGTATGAATTTCATGTTTAGAAAAAATTTTGCACTTCTACCATGCTTAAGTCCGAAAATCAAAGGTTTAGTTTAAATTTTGAATTTTAGGATTCTAGGAAAGACTACACCCAGTGAGCTTTAAATCTATTTTCTCGTTCTTGATGAGTGTATATAAATTCAGAGTATTTTTTAATTCGTGCTTACTTGTTTAACCTCGTATGCTGTATCTTGGTTTGTTTATTTGCAACTGTGGAATCTCTCGTGAGTCCCGTCGTGATGATGCACTCGTAAGGAAAAATATAGAGTCGCCACCTGGAGCTTTTGGTGTCCCAGGAAACCTAAATCAGTATTAAAAGTATCGAAGTGTAAAAATGTGACTTTGATTCACCGGTCTAATGCCAAAGGCTCTTGGGTAGGGGCTTCGGTTTTCGATCAGGAAGGTGTTAGGCACCTGATCAACCTGCTCGAAAGTGGTATCTACTTATGGCCAAATGAAAGGAAAAATAAAAATAAAAAGGGGGCACTTCCGCTTGCCCAAAGGCACTATGATCCTATCAGGCTCTCCACAAAAATAAAAAATTCAAAGGCGTAACAGCTGTGAACCTTCGCGTGGGTGCACTTGATGAGCTTCCGATAGCTTAAAAGGTTGAAAGATGGGTTCTAATCTCTAAGGCTTGGTAGCTAAGAGATAGAAGAAGAAGGCTAAAGGTAGTTCTCACCTAGGCTAAGGGGTTTTTAATGGAAGGTGGGGGATAAAGGATGGTTTTGAATTCTGAAATTTGTATGGGTTTGGTGCACCAAATGGGAGAAAGAAATCTCTAATCTTTCTCTCTTCGGAAAAATTTTCAAGCCCTTTTAAAGGGAGGGGTGGCTCTCTATTTATAGGAAATGAGAGGCATAGGAGGGTACTTAAGAGCTAATGTGATTAGCAATTAGGTAATCCTAAATCTAAAGATTTTGGGTTTTTCAAGGTCATGGATAGGTATGAAATTGGGTTCAATGGTAGATGATAGGGTGGGGTTTCAAAGGGCTAAAGGGTTGCAAATAGAGTTAATGGGGGTGTAACAGTCTTAAAGAAACCCACCCTAAACATTGGATGGTCAACAAGTCAAACCCGAAAAGTAAAATTTGGGCAAAATCCCAAAAGTACTGTAGCTAAGCCTAGCGTGTATATTACACATGCTAGGCATATGTACAATGCCTTTGAGAAGTTCAGAGCCTGCCATGGGGCCCACACTCTGGAAGAAGAAGGCTTATTTTGCCTAGTGTGTATATTATACATACTAGGCCAAATTCTTGCAGAAATGGCTTAGCGTGTATTTTATTCACGCTAGGCAAAATTTCTTCAGAAATGGCCTAGCATGTATATTATATACGCTAGCCAAGAAACCCTCATTTCTGCCTAATTTTCGAATTGCCATAACTTTCGATGTATGGCTTGGATTGAGGCAATTCTTGGCCTGTTGAAAAGCTAGGAACCTCTATTTTCCAATGGTATACGATTTGGTTCCAGCAAAAGTCCCTGTAAGTTTTGGAACACCTCCCTCCCACCATTGCCCGAAAGGGTTCGAAGTAGGTCTGGGAAGAGTTTCAAGGGTGTAGGGTTAACTCCCAAGGGTCGGGCATAGGCTTCTAAGGGTTTAGGTTGAGTTCTAAGGGTTTGGGAAGGTTCCTAAGGGTATGGGAGATTCTCGAAGTATGTTTCGATCTGTCCTTGGGCCAAATTTGGGTATCTACAGATGCCCCTCTTTGGTATCCGATAACTAATGATCGAATGAGAAAGAAAAAGACATTCGAAGAGGCCCAAGGCATGCTAATGGGTCCGCCATATTCAAAGCGAACCTCAAACATAAAATGATAACTGGTGAGTATACGGAAGCCCTATATGTCGGGAAAAATGTCCGTTCCTCAAGGCTATTAGTCCCCAAGCGCATAGTGATATTACTGGGCATGACCGAGATGGTCTGAGTTGCGAAAGCCCAATCTGCTGGGAAAAATGCCCGCTCCTCGATATGATTTGATGAGGTGTGATGTTTGAGTTTCATTATGAACAAAATAGCCCTGCGAGCAGGGGGGGTGATCGACCTATACTTAAAGATTGATGCGAAACAAAGATGCGAAGATCCCCAGTTTGTGTTCAATCATATGAGGCATTGATTGCCCCATTCGATTGGTCACGGGTGCCCCTACGAGAGGTAGGGTTCGAGGTTTCTGAGCGAACTCATCAATCTCGAAGAAAATTTAGCACATCTACCCAAGCAGAGAAAATATTAATGTCCCAACACTTTTTGGGAGTGTGTGCTGCTTTTGATAAGTCACATATTTTTGTTATTTTATTTTTAATGTATTTTTTGTTTTGTTTTTATTGTTTGTTCGAGATTTTGAGAGTGCTCATCGTCCCTAACATTTTATTTTTGCACAATCCTTAAGCGGGTCGAATGGAAGTCGACGTGCTTCTTGGGACGTGTGCCACCATCTCTATTTTTTCTATTTTTTATATTTTTTAGGGTTACACATACGCATGCACCTAAAAAGGAACACACATGTGTAAGGGAGGATTTAAGCCTAGTGTGCATATTATACACACTAGGCTAGATCTGGCAGAATTGTGCATCTGGCAACATTAAGCCTAGCTTTTATATCATACACGCTAAGCCAAATGATGTCTTAAATCAACCAGGCTTGAGCAGAAAAGAGTATTTGTCAAATATCTCTTTCTCCCTCTCTCCTAAACAAAACCGGGAGACCCTTTTTGTGTTCCTTGGATTCGATTCGAACCCCGACATTATGCCGGTGTTCAACATTGTAGATTAATCATGCTCCCTCCCGCCGGATCTAGGGTTTATTTCACTTTTAAGGTAATCATTTTAAACCCTATTTCTTTTGATTTATCTTCCTTTTTCTTCAATTTGGTTAGGGTTCTTGGATCTAGATGATTTCCTTTGCATGTATGATTTATTTTGTGAAGGTTGCATCCATTTGCATGAATTTTTGTTTGAAAATGGGTGTATTTTGATCTTTTATATTGATTTTTTTTGGAAAATGGATGAGTTTTTGTTCGAAAATCTTGATTCCTCTCCATACAAGCGTGATCTTGACTTTTGAAATACATGGTGGAAAAAGGTGATTCGATTTTCATTTTTTTTTGAATGCATCCCCACCCATAATTTCAATGTGTATGCATTGTGGGGATTTTTTAACCAAAATATTGAGAGGAAGAAATATGTTTTTCCTAAAACTGAAATGTGGGGGCTGTTTTGGGGCTATCCTTTGATGCCCTCTCTGATTTTAATACAAAAGTGATGATTTTTCCTCTATTTTTTTATTTATTTAAAGGTTCTTGTGTGAATGAGGCATACTCACCTTCCTTTGATATGATACTCCTTAACCATGCCCTTGATGGCTTGATTTTGATTTTCGGTCAATGGTGATGATGATTTTTTTCTTTTTATATATCTACTGCCGGTTCCCCTTTTTAGGATGTCGAGTGAAGAGGACCAAGGCCATGAGGGTGGTCCCAACGTGATTTATGGTACTATAGGGGAGCACCTTATTCAAGTGCAGCGCTCCTCCTGTGACTGGTGGGATATGCAGGGCGAAGCAGCTAGCAGTGGGTTACTGCATTAGCAGTACACCCGCATCTCCAACTTTCGCATAGCCAGTAAGGTAAAAGATGTATCCCTTGGTTGTTCTTCTCTACTCGGGCCTCTTGGTTTTTAGATCTGACATTCCTTATTATTTCGATGCAGTCTCTTCCCCCAATCATGTTTTACGGAGGTTGGTTTGACCTTCAGCGCCTCTACATTCATCTTCCCCAGGTTGTGAGGTTCCTTCTGGCCTAGGCTGGCTTTGGGGACTTCTTTTCATGCCCGGCTATGAAGGGGATAAGGCCTACGTGAAGGCCCTGGTGGAGCGATTTTGTCTTAAGACGATGACCTTCCACATGTCCGTAGCAGAGATGACCATAACCCCTATGGATTGGTCTATGATTACTGGGATCGGGATAGGAGGGATACTAGTGGTTTGCCCTTGTGTACCAGATCGTGTAGAGGTGATTGAGTTGATCGGGGATTACCCTTCTTCCCGGGATATGACAAGCTCCGAGGTCAAGCTATCCTGGTTGGCAGACCAGTTCGACGCTGACGAGTTGGTGGATCTGAACCAGCTGGATATGGATATTGTCATTGAGCCCGAGCATGCACTGATGCTAGCTCATATCGCGCTCCTCTTCCTACTGGGTAAGACTATTCTTACCAATGCTAGTGGTGGCCATGTCTCGCTATCCCTTCTCAGTCTGATGAGAAACTGGGAGAATGTGCATCGTTTTGACTAGGGTGGTGCTGGGTATGCTGTGTTGATGGCCAATTTGGTTAGGGCCTTAGTTGGGGATGTGGCCTTTGTTCTCGGCTTTTGGCTCGAGATTAAGGTGATTTTTTAACTCTTTTATCACTCATGGCTTGTCTTCTAGCTTGCTTCTGACATGTTTTTCTATTTGTTCATCCTTTCAGATTTAGGGGTATTTACATTTTCAGCCGGGCCGCACCCTCCTCTTCTCAGACGAGTTCACGTACCCTCTTATGAGCTGTTGGCATATGAGTCGTCGCTGGGTGTAGACACCCAAATTCGGCCCAAGGCCCGATCAATCTGTACTTCAGGAGAGATGTACCCCTGTGCTTCCGATGGCACCCCCCTGAACCCTTAGGAACCTACCTAGACCAGTAGGAATCACCCTAAAACCTTTAGAGCCATTCCCCCAATCCTTAGAAGTCACCCCTACACCCTAGAATCCCTTCCCAGACCTAACTTAAACCCTTCTGGCGGTTGATGGGAGGAGAGATACAGAATTTCACACAGACCAGTACCATAGATGAGCCATATACCATTGGAAAGAGGACTTCTTCAGCTTTCTAACGAGCCAAAGATCACCCAATTTGGAGCTACGGTTCAAAAGTTATGGCCGTTTTAAGTTTCACATAAAATCATAGATTTTAGGCAGGCGTGGATATTACATACGCCCAAGCAATTTAGCCCCAGATTAGTCAGGCATATATATTATATATGCCTGCCTATTTTGGGGGAAATTTGGTCGGGTGTATATAATATATACGCCCAGCATAGGTGGGACCCGGCACGGGCTTCATCTTCTCAAGGCTCCCCTGTTTTTGGTGAAGTTTACTGTTCCTAAACTGGGCGTATATAATATATACGCCCAGCTTAGCTACAGTAACTGTCATTAGTAGCTCGAATTTCCTCCATCTAGTTTGACCCTTTGACCATCCCCTTGGTTGAGGTGGGTGTCTTGAGATTGGTTGCACCCCCTTTGAGCTTATTGGCAACCCTTAAGTCACCCATGGTCTCACCCCATCATCCGCCATTGAAGCCAGTTTCCCAAAACCCTAGGACCTTGAAAACCCAAAAAACCTTAGATGGGGGATTACCTAATTGCTAAACCAATTAGCTCTTAAGTAAGCCCCTAACCCATCCCTTCTCTATAAATAGAGAGGCCTCCCTCTTCCTTAAGGGTTAGAAAAAATTGGAGGTTAAGGATTTGGAGCCCAAGAGAGAACCCTAGTGAGAGAAAGTGCACTCATTTTCCAGAATTCCAGCAAGCTTAGTTCATCTTTTCCAATCCATTTTCACCATTAGATCACTCCCTTTAGCTAAAACCTAGCCTTTGGCCTTACCCTACACTTCCTATTTTATTGAATCCTAGCATTAGAACCCATTTTCACACCATTTAAGCCATTAGAAGCATGCCAAATCGAAGACCTTCCACAGTGCAACAAGGGCCCGTGAGCTCCGGCTCACCCCTCTCTTCCTCTACCTTCTTGGTGTCTCCTCCGTCCAAGGATTCAAGCCTTTACGCCGCTGAAATTTCGGTTTGGCTCAAAGCTTGATAGGACCGTATTGCCTTCGGGCAAGGGGAAGCTCTGTCCTTTTTATTTTTATTTTGGCCATAAATAAAGACCGCTACGTGCAGGTTGATCGGGTGCCTAAACCCTTCCCGATCGATAACCGAAGCCCCTACCCTAAAGCCTTTGGCAAAGACCGGTAAATCAGAGTCATATTTAGCACTTCGGTGCTCAAAATATCGATTTGAAGGTTTCCCGGGTCACCAAAAGCTCCGGGTGGTGACTCTACATTTTCATTAAAAGGCGAGCGCATTGCCGCGACGGGTTTGAGAGGATCTATGGTCGCACAGATGGCGACTCTGCTGGGGAATTCACCCTAGCGCTTCCCCTCTTGTTGGCCTTTCCTTTTATTTTGTTATTTTACTAACCATGGCTGTTTTTTGTTCTAATTTGCTGCTATTTTTTGTTATTTATTGTTGTTTTTACTAACGTACTCACCCCTACGATTCAGTCTTTTAAGTGCCTTAGCCGTTTGGCGGGCTTACTTGCGCCTTAAATTTCAGCTTTTACGATTCTAGTCATTTAAGCCGCCTTAGCCGTTTGGCGGGCCCGCTCGCATTTATTTTCACGTCATTTAAATTTCGGTCATTTACAAGCCTTAGCCGTTTGGCGGGTCTACTTGCGCACTTTATTTCGGTCATCATATTTCACCTTTGAACGCTGGCCCGTTGAGGCGGCACGGGCTTGTCATCCCCGACCCGATTTTGGACTTAATTTCACTCCCCTATAAAAATTTGTAATTAAAAGTGAATCAACAGTATGGGGACATAATTGAATTTATTTTTGCATTTTTGGGTAGTTTTCGGGGGGTTTAGGCACAAATACAATTTACCCAGTTCCCAGTAAGGCGGCAGCCCTAGTGGTGATGATCCTGAAAAGAACCACCCCTTCTAGTACCTGAGAAGGCGCTTGCGCCGGAGGTATATCGGTTGGGTTGCCAATTCCGATCAAGTCAGAAACCCGCATTGGTGAGCGTAGAAAACCCAAAATTCAGTCGTGTATCCCTAGGAAAGCGGAAAGGAGGGACCCGATAACATACATACAGCCTCCCGGAGCATTTCTCCCAGAAACCGGTTCAAAGACCCACATTCTTGCATCCTTTATCAAAGAGAACCTTTTGCCGGCGTATAGAATATATCGCCCTTAAAAAAACCCATTTACCAGGCGTATATAATATATCGCCCTGACCATCAGATTTAAGCGGTATATATATATCGCCTTGACCAAATCTATACTTTTTTGGTTGGCGTGCATAATATATACGCCCACTATCTTGAAAGCGGACTTGAGGCCCAACCCACCACCCCAATTCCCCGATTAGCGGTATTAGTGTCCACGGTAGCCTCCCACATTCTCTAACATCCAATATGCCCCCGCCCAGTCAAAAGAAGGCGACTTCTTATTGATTTGCTCCGGGGGATCGGGTCATTTGCGTGGATTCCCTCGCCTTCAATAGAACTAAAGGGTTCCCTTTCGCTTCTTCCGAAGTGTGTCGGATCCCGCCGTGGGACCTACCAAAGGTACATATATCACTCGAAACGGGAGTCGACCCTGGGCACCAGGTCATCATTCATCTAAGTAGAGGGGAGTTAATTGAAATTTGAAAAAAAGAGAGAAAGAAAATCCTCATCTTAAAAAAAAATCCACCTTAAAAAAAAAAAAACAATCAAAATCAAAAATAAAAAATAACAACAAAAAATTCACTTTTCAAAAACAAAAAATCAAATCAGCATCATTTTTCCAAAACCCAAAAAAAAAACCAAAAAAAAAAAAAAAAAAAAAAACACAAAGAAAAATAATAAAAAATATACCTTGGTGTGACCGTCACTACGGCGACCTCAAACCCGGCAAGTAGGAGAAGAACCAGGAAGGTATTTGGCCCTTATCCGCGACATCAATACAACACTCGTCAGCGGATCATGTCAAGAGTCGATACATCCCCATCGTCATCCCCTTCCCATTCCCGTATAGGAGAAGACCCAATCTCCGACACCTTCACCCAAACCAGGTTCGATATCACGGGCCCATTTGGGGCGCCCGTGTTCACCTCCACCTCATCCCCTTCCCTTACATTCTCCCAACATACCCCTTTTTCATCCCCTACTGAAACCCCTCATTTCCCAACCGATCCTTACATCCCCATCTCCCATCCAAACACCATTACCGCATCCCCATACTTCCAAAGACCCCCCAGGGAGTCCCATCCCCCGCCTACTTCCCACGTTCCATCCCTCTCATCACCCATGCCCCCAACACCCTACATCCCCTCCACCCCATCTCACATACCATTCCCACCACATGGCCCCTCCACCTCCCAACCTACCCCCCATTTGCGGGTCATGCCCAATTTCCCCCAACCACCTCCATCCTTAAGTGATCCATCACCCCCAATCTCACACCTGATTCCATGCCCTCGATGGAGGACATGAGAACGATGTATGCCCTGTGGGCTGCTTCTCGCAACCCTACCTCTCAAACCCCGCATCCAAATTTCCAAAACCTCCATACCCCATTCCCTCCTAACCATGCCCAACCACCCATCGTCCATACCTCCCAAAATCCCCCACCTCAATTCCAGACCCAAACCCACACAAATCCATGGGCCCCAGCCCAAACACCTCTAGAGACATGGGCCCAGGCCTAAAACCCTCAAAACCCATGGGCCCAAGCCCAAGCTTATCAAGCCCAGGCCCCAGCCCAAACACCTCCAAACCCATGGGCTCAAGCCCAAACCCACCAAACCCAGGCCCAGACCCAAGACCCTTAAAACCCATGGGCCCAAGCCCAAGCCCATCAGACACAGGCCCAGGCCCAAAACCCTCAAAACCCATGGGCCCAAGCCCAAGCCCACCAGACCCAGGCCCAAGTCCAAGCCCCCAGGGCGCATGGACCCAAACCTACCAAACTCAAACCCAGGGTCCATGGATCCAAACCCAGCCCCCTCATGCCCCAGTAGCCCAAACTCAACAAGGCCCATTGGCCCAAAGTCATATTAATCCCCACACCCAGGCCTAGGGCCCGTTGATTCGAGCCTTCCAAAACCATCAAACCCAAATCCCTCAAACCCAAGGCCCATCCGCCCCCGCTCATCAAAGCCCATTCACTAACCCCATACCCCCCCACCAATACCCTTCATTCACCTATACCCCTTACGCCCCCATCCCACCTCCAATGGGAAATCCAATCCATCCCATTCCTCAAAACCACAACATCCCACCACCTCAATCACACCCCCATCACTCCCAGAACGTACACCCAACTCAGCACATCACTTACCCACAAAACGCTCACCCATTTATCCCTTCTCATCCCCTACAAACCATATGGCCCCACCAAGTCATCCAACCCATCACCCCCAAGTCCAAATAGCAGAGCTCGCCGCTCACCAATACCACGACCAACAGTACGAGGAGGATGAGATTCGCAACAGTGGAGGAATTGCCAGTTTTAACCCTCCCGGGCCCACCATCATCACGCCTAGGGTCAAACCAAATCAGGGGAAAGCGGCCCCTGCCACAGCCTCAAAGGAACCAGAGCAGTTGAAAGAACAGATAGATAGAATACAGAAGCAACTGATGAAGATGGGAGGAATGAAACTACACTCAATGGACTTTTCAAACTTATGTCTGTTCTCTGACGTCCCCCTGCCACAGAAATTCAAGATGCCATCATTTGATAAGTATAATGGCACTGGCAACCCCATCGCCCACTTGAAATCTTACTACGGGGATATGTGCCAGTATGGTGGAGATGAACGACTCCTCATCAAAGTGTTCCAGAAGAGTTTGACTGGCCCAGCACTGAGATGGTTCACATCCCTGGAGCCGTCTATGATAAAAAATTGGAAAGACCTGACACGATTATTTCAAGAACAATATGTCTATAACATGGACATAAAACCAAGGAAGTCGGACTTGGCCCGATTAAAGCAAAGACATGATGAAACATTCAGTGCTTACATGGGGAGGTGGAGGGCCTTAGCTCGGGTAACTCATCAGATTCGATGATGAGCGATTGAATTGATAACTAAGGAGCCCTCCATCATCGTGAGATTTTTAGTATATCGGCCATCAAGTTTTTTGATCTGGTCCAAAACGCCAATGTCGTTGCGAAGATGCCATTAGAGAGGCGAGGTTAGGAAGGAATGTAACGGGCCACCGGTTGAAAAGTCGAACCAGGAATTAAAAGAAGACCAGGGACAGAGGTACAGAACATTGTTTACCCCCAGGCCAATACCAACGCCCCCTGATACAACTCCAGGTTACACAACCACCCCCGACCCGTTTCGAGCAAGTATCAAGGCCAAGCAACGGCCCAAGAGCCCCGTTTACCCTTGAATAGATGAAAGCATGTTTTGAACGAGTATTCACCCCGTTGGGGCAATCCTTGAGTGTCTTACTACCCGTGTAACTACAGAAAGGCCTGGTCAATTTACTCCAACCTTGCCTGCCACCCCACCCAATACCAAGGAATTATGATCCGAATCTGCATTGCAATTTCCACCAGGGACCCTACGGACTGGTGCTTCTCGTTAAAGCACGCGGTCTAAGATTTGATAGAGGCGGGAAAGATCATACCCCCGCCATTTCCCCAAGGGCAGAACCAGAATATCCATCAAGCCCCTCTACCACCGCACCCAGGTGGCCCCAGGCCTAACATACATTGGATAGAGGAAGAAGAAGAAGAGTTTGACCCTTCAAATTATATTAGCAATCAGGAGGAATTTTCACTCCCCAGGCCGAACAAAGATGAACTATTTGTTGGGGTGATCAAGCCACTGTATCTTGTCAATTATTTTCCCACACCAGCTTGCCAAGAGGAGCCCTTAGATTTAGGGCAGTATTTTTCTACCCCCGCTCCCGCCTATCAAATCCAAACGGGCACAGCCCCGCCGCAATCATGCACATATCCACCCCACGCCCAATTTACCCCATACACCCCTCCGTCACACATAAATCATCTTGTTCCTTACGCAATTCTGCCATCCCCATATTATCCTACCCCATACACACCCTCAAGTCCCTCCGCCCAATACATTACTCCGCCATCCCCAAGTTACCCCATTCCATACACACCTTCAAATCCCACCACCCAATTTACCCCATACACCTCTCCATCGCCCCCGAATTACCCCATTCCATGCACAACTCCATCATCCCCAATCTATCCCATTTCATCTACTAACCCCTCATCATCCCACCATGCCACAAACCCTTTATACCCCCCCATTCCACCCACTACCCCGTCATATCCAAACCATCCCGCTCAACGCACAACTTCATCGCCCTCAATTTACCCCACTTCATCCACAAACCCATCACCATCCCATCAGAGCTCCCCATATACAAACCCTTCATAACCCTATCACCCTGCGCCCACCACACCTCAAATGTCTCCCCATCCCTCTAGCCGAGTCACACTCCCGCCATCCCTTCGCTATTTTGGCCCCAACCCAACTCCACCGCCACCCGGACAGGCAACCCCTCAACCAATCCCCTCATCACCCAATCACCACTGGTCCTACCATGCCAAGGTAACACCAGTACAAGCCCCCTCCGTGCCCATGACTCAAATTCTGTCAATTCCCCCCACTACCATTCCACCCCCCGTTGGAGTTAACCTGGTCGAACCCGAGAAACCAGTATATCCGGCCCAATCCTCCCCGGAATCCTCACACACTCCATTTCTCATCCCAAAACCTGCTTATGACCCGCATCAGGTACCATTGAGCTATGAACAGACAGACATGAATGCCGGGCGCAACCAAGAAGAGGCTGTTGAATTCGTTACCCGATCGGGCCGGATTTCTGTCCAACCAGAAGCATCAGGGGCAGTCAGAGGAGAGGAAAAGAAGAAAGAACATGCCACAGGAAATCCCTTTGAAAAAATGGCCACGAAACATATACTGGAGACACAGCTCAAGAGAACACCCGCACACATTACTGTGTGGGATTTGTTAATCACGTCTCCACTCCACTTTCAAGCCCTAATGGGAGAGCTCAAGGACGCGCATGTCTCCACCCATGTAACTCCAGATGAAGTAGGGGAAATAATAGGGCAAGTGTTGGCCCCAAACGCCATCTCTTTCACCGATACAGACCTATCGATCGAGGGGAATGACCATTCTAAACCCCTGAATATAACAGTGGAAGTAGGGAATTTAGTGGTACCGTTGGTCCTGATCGACAACGGGTCGGCGCGGAACGTATACCCTCTAAGGATGACAATCAAAATTGGGGCGAACCCCGACACCTTCCGACCATCCATATCAAGCGTACGGGGATTCGACAACACTAGAAGGGAAATCATAGGAGAAGTAGACCTTGACCTGATCCTCGGACCGCAAACCTTCACCACCCCCTTTCAAGTAATGGACATCAAGTCTACCTTCAATCTGCTGTTGGGCCGGCCGTGGATACATAAGCTCGGAGCAATACCATCTACTCTGCACCAAAAGCTCCGATTCATCTCAGAAGGAAAAATTGTCACCATCATAGGTGAGAGCAGAGAGGACATGGGGAAGAGCGCTCTGCACATTGAGAATTCGAAAGTGCTGAACATACTGCACACAGCTGAGGACGTCGATCTCCACCGATTTGAGTATGACTTCTCAGGTGTTACCCTCGAACCAACTGAAAAGACCCCGGATAAAACTGGAGGAGGAATGGACGCAGCTGTGTTCATGCTCCACAGATGGGGCCATCAAAAAGGGAAAGGACTGGGCCCACGCCTTCAAGGAAGAAGAGACCCCATCAAGGCCAAGGGGCAACAAACTAAATTCGGCTTAGGCTATAGGCCCAGAGAAGAGGAAGTCAGAGAAGCCTAGGAAAAGATGAGAGCCGCAGCAGCCGCCAAGGCCAGAGGAATCATCTTGGAAGAGGAACCTCACGCTCGCCCCCACATCCGTGAAACCTTTGTGAGCGCCGGGGTAGTAAAAATTGATCTGAATGGGGAGACGAGGGTAACCCCACATAAGCCTACTTCAATCCACCCCACCAATCCCTACATCATCCCCCCAGACTTCGAAATGGACTTAGCCGCCCTTTCCTTGTTTGAGGAAGAAGTTCCCCGATCCACCCCTCACTCCAGCACCAACCACTCTGGGCCCCTCCTAGCCGTAGCGGACAAGGTCCCGGAGGATCCCTCTATAAATATGTTGAGGGAAGAAATGCAAGAGCCTACCGATGCCGCTCCCGATCAAAGAGGTAAAGGCCAAGTCTCGCAGGTGAGTAACTGGGCATCCTTGCCCCAACTCTTGAGAGCCGCCAAATGCCATGAAAATGGCACCGACGCTCCAAAAAAAAACAACCTGTAAAAAGTGAGGTTAGCCTCTGGACCACTCTACCTTGTATATATAAAGATCCACCTCGCCAGGGGCTGACCTCCGAAAAAATACAAAAGATCATAAAAATAGAAAAAATACCAATTCCAAAAATATTGTCCTTTAAAATTCCCAATAAAATTAAAATCAATGTCGTGATACCCGTCCCATGTGAAGCCAACCCTTCCCTGTAGAAATACAAGAAGAGGTAGGAGTCACGAATCTGGACGAGGAAGGCCAAACCGACGAGCTCCCTAATGAGCTCCTCAAAAAATTTACCGATTTTGAGCATGGCCCTACCCCGATCGTCGAAGAGACAGAGGATGTCAATTTGGGCACCACAGAGGCCCCCAGAATCACCAAAATCAGAACGTCGCTATCCCCTACGGAGAGGGAAGGTATGATAGACTTCCTTCGGTCATACCAAGACGTCTTCGCATGGTCGTATGAGGACATGCCTGGTTTGGATACCGATCTGGTTGAGCATGAGTTGCCACTCTACCCCGATGTTAAGCCGGTGAAACAGAAGCTGAGACGACTCCGACTCGAATGGATGTTAAAGGTGAAGGATGAGGTCATTAAACAGAATGACGCAGGTTTCCTCATGGTATCCAAGTACTCGCAGTGGCTAGCCAATATCGTCCCCGTACCAAAGAAGGATGGAAAGGTTTGAATGTGTATCGACTTCCGAAATCTCAACAAGGCGAGCCCTAAGGATGATTTCCCACTACCACACATCGATATCTTGGTCGATAACACCGCAAAACATGGAATGCTCTCATTTATGGATGGATTCTCAGGATACAATCAGATAAAGATGGCAGTGGTTGATCACGAGAAGACAACGTTCATTACCCCCTGGGGAACCTTCTGCTACAAGGTAATGCCATTCGGGCTGAAGAATGCTGGGGCAACCTATCAAAGAGCAATGACGGCCTTGTTCCACGACATGATGCACCGAGAGATCAAAGTATACGTCGATGACATGATTGCCAAATCGCCAGAAAGGGAGGACCACTTGATAAACCTGCAGAAGCTATTCGAGAGGTTGAGAAAATATAGATTGCGGTTGAATCCCTAGAAATGCGCGTTTGGCGCTATGTCCGGAAAGCTATTGGGCTTTATTGTTAGTAGGAGAGGGATCGAGGTCGATCGGACCAAGATCAAGACTATCACTGAGATGCCGCCACCATCTACAGAGAAGGAAGTCAGAGGCTTTTTAGGCAGGATCCAGTATATCAGCTGATTCATCGCACAGTTAACTCCGATATGTGCACCAATCTTCAAGCTGTTGAGGAAGGACTCACCAGTTGAGTGGAATGATGACTGCCAGGCTGCATTCGACAAGATTAAAGGTTATCTCCTGAAACCTCCGGTATTGGTACCGCCTGTACCTGATAGACCCCTGATAATGTACTTGTCCACGACTGAGTTTTCCATGGGCTGTGTGTTAGGACAGCATGATGAGACGGGAAGAAGAGAGCAGGCCATCTATTACCTAAGCAAGAAATTCACTGATTACGAGACGCGCTATTCTCATCTTTAGAAAGCATGCCTGGCGCTCGTTTGGGCTACTCAGAGACTTCGACACTACCTGTTATCCCAGGCCATTCTACTTCTAGCACGGATGGATCCGTTGAAGTACCTATTTGAGAAAGCTGCTCTCACTGGCCGAACCGCACGTTGGCAACTACTCCTATCCGAGTTTGACATTACTTATGTCACCCATAAGTCGATTAAGGGGAAAGCACTCGCCGATCATCTTGCTGAGAACCCTCTACCGGACTATGAGCCTCTAAGGACCGAATTCCCTGATGAAGACATTTTGTTCATGACCGACGAGGATACAGAGGAAACGGAGGAGCCCTGGGTAATGCGCTTCGATGGGGTATCGCATGTTGAGGGCTAAGGAGTTGGCGCCATTCTTATCTCGCCGAAAGGATCCCATATACCCATCTCAATCAAATTGAACTTCCCATGCACCAACAATATGGCCGAGTATGAGGCCTGTACAGCTGGTTTACAGGCAGCTCTTGATCTAAATATAACTCACCTTAGGGTCTTTGGAGATTCACAGTTAATTATATGCCAAACCAACGGGGATTGGAAGACCAAGGATGAGAAACTGATCCCATACCATGAACATCTGGAGGATTTGATAACTTGCTTTGAGGAAGTCACCTTCTCTTATGTGCCATGAGTAAGAAATCGGTTTGCTGACGCCCTGACCACCCTGGCCTCTATGGTCGAGATTCCATATGGAGTGGTGATGAAGCCGATCATGATAGAGCAGAGGAATGAACCGGCTTTCTATCACCTGATCGAAGGACCTACGGAGATAGAGGACCAACCACCCTGGTTCTCAGACATCAAGAATTTCCTCGAGACCTGCACTGTCCTAGAAGGAACATCAAAGGTAGACAAACGTACCATCCAGCGATTGGCAACAAACTATGTCATCTGCGGCGATCTCCTGTATAGACGGTCTCACGACAATATTCTACTCCGATGCCTAACCCAGAACGAAGTGAATGAGATCATGAAGGAGATTCATGAAGGGGTCTGCGGAGCCCATGTCAGCGGTCACATGCTTGCTAAGAAAATTCTAAGGCAAGGATACTTTTGGCCTACTTTGGAGACTGATTGCTGCAAGCACATACAGAAGTGCTACAAATGCCAAGAGCACTCCAGCTTAATACACGCTCTGGCCATTGACTTACACAGCATGGCCACTCCTTGGCTGTTCGCCACCTGGGGTCTCGACGTCATCGGCAAGATCAATCCTAAGGCTTCCAATGGACATCAATTCATCCTCGTCGATGTGGAATACTTTACAAAATGGGTAGAGGCGGCCTCCTATACGAGCATTAAGGCTAGTCATGTTGAGAAGTTCATCAAGAACAACATCATTTGCAGATTCGGCATACCCAAAGATATCATCACTGATAATGGCACTAATTTCGCTAATAGGCGCATCCGGGCCTTGTGTGAGCGGTTCAAGATCAAGCATCATCGTTCATCCCGTCTGTGCCTCGGAATGGAGCGAGGAGGCAGCCAACAAAACTCTGATCCGCATCCTGGAGAAGATGGTAGTTACTTACAGAGATTGGAGTGAGAAGTTACCCTTCGCACTTTGGGCCTATAAAACGTCTATCCGCACCGCAACAAGGGCAACACCATTCTCCCTTGTGTATGGGACCGAGGTCGTGCTACCACTGAGGTCGAGGTACCGTCGCTCTGTATCCTTTTGGAATCCCATCTACCTGAAGCGGAGAGGGAAAGAGCCCGTTTTGAACAACTAGACTTGATTGACGAGAAAAGACTCCTAGCCTTATGCCACACTCAGGTCTATCAGAGGAGAATTGCATGTGCTTACAATAAGCGCGTCCGCGGCCGAGATCTGAAGGTAGGAGACACTGTACTGAAGAAAAATTTTCTGTCTCTCCACGTTGATCCGAGAGGGAAGTTTAGGCCAAATTGGGAAGGACCCTACGTCGTCCGAGAGGTTCTACCAGGATATGCCGTTCGCCTCGCCACCATGGACGGAGACCACTTTCCTGAGCCCATCAACGCTGGATACCTCCGTAAGTTCTACTCATAGGTCTTGGGACAAGGTGAGTTTTGATAAAAGTAGATGCGTGACCGCTTAAGGGCTCCATAAAAGAGGCCATCATTTCAAAGTCAAGTGGCCCAAAAGAATATTCCCTAAAAATCTTCACCCCTTTTTGCTACACACCTCGGGCCAACAACCATTTCTTTCATATACCCCGCCCAAAATTCCAAAAAAAAAGAAGAAAAGGGAGGAAAAATCCAAACCAAAAAACAAAAACAAAATGATGACTGGGGCATAAAAAGCCTTTGGAAAGAAAAAGGAGTCCCTGAATCTAGAAATCACCCCAAACTTAGATCCAAATCCCCAGAAAAACCCAACCTATTTGAACCCCAACCACATTACAACACGGAAGAAAGCCCTCTTTAAGGTCCACAAGCGGTTATAACATCTACTGCATCAGAACAAGCCGAGTTAACAAACCACACAGAACTTCATTCAGCCGGCTATGACGGAATCGACGCCCATGTTGTGGCTTTCTGGTTCTTGAAAAAAAAAAGAGAGAAAGAAAAAAAAAAAAAAAAAAGAAGAAGAAAAAATTAATTTGAATTCAAAGCAAGACGGACGTGGTGAAAACCCGAAAGGGCGCCACGGGTAAAAACAGCGAACTCACGCGGACCAGGTGAAAACCTGAAAGGGCACCTGGGGTAAGAGAGCGAACCCATGGACGTGGTGAAAACCCGAAAGGGCGCTATGGGTAAAAACAGGGATGACAGGCATGGCGAAAACCCGTCTTGGGCGCTATGAGCAAAAAATGTCAAGAAAAGAGAGATTAGGAGAAGATCTGTCCTAGCACCCTTTGTTTGGCCTTGACCTCTTCTCTCCTCTTTCTTTGGGCCACTCATGTCGAAAATTGGATCGGATCCCAATCAAGTATGTCGTCTCTACCGCAGCGTCTGACGCATGACCAAAGGGAAAGACAGAGGACTGAACCAATCCCAGGGCAGCTGACCTTCCCATGTTTAAAAGAAAAAACCTATGCCTTACCAACAGGGTTCGACCATGCTCAAAATAGGACCCACTGGTTTGGCTTCGTAACTGCTGACATCACGAAGAGAAGGGGAAGAAAATTTTAAAAAAGAAAATAGATTTCCCTTTTCCATAAAAAAGCCTCACACTGTGGAGGAGAAAATTTCAAAAAAGATAATAGATTTCCCTTTCCCATAAAAAGCCTCACACTGTGGGGAAGAAAATTCCAAAAAAGATAATAGATTTCCCTTTCCAATAAAAAGCCTCACACTGTGGAGGAGAAAATTCCAAAAAGATAATAGATTTCCCTTTCCCATAAAAAGCCTCATACTGTGAGGAAGAAAATTCCAAAAAAGATAATAGATTTTCCTTTCCCATAAAAAGCCTCACATTGTGGAGGAGAAAATTCTAAAAAAGAAAATAGATTTCCTTTTTCCATAAAAAGCCTCACATTGTGAAGGAGAAAATTCCCAAAAAAAAAAAAAAAAAGAAGAAAATAGATTTCCCTTTTCCATAAAAAAAAAGACCCCACTAGGTGAAAGAGAAAATCCCCATAAAAAGTCTTATATTGCAGAATTACAAAAATAAAAACAAGAGCGCATGTATAGATTTCATTCCATTTCTTTATAAGTGTTGCCTGCAGAGTGTCACGTCCCAAAAAGATAACGACATGACACACTTTTTATTTTGCTGCTTCCTTCAGAAAAAAAAAAACAAAACCCAAAATGTCTATAGCTGCGTATATATGAAAAAAAGAAGAGAAAAAGATAACCCAAAAAGAGATCTCTGTTAGGGGGCTTTCCCCCCGTGTATATGATCTATGATATGTGCAGGAACAGGTCAAGGGCAAGGAGCACGCTTCAAAGCACTGATCTCTATAAGGAGAGAGTCCTCACGGGCATTTCGATCAGACAACCACCTACCATGAAGACTCTTCTGCCGTCTCCGCGAAGCGTCAGCTGTACTGCGAGATTCAGTCAAAAGCCCAGTCAATCGAAGAACCTCACTCTCAGCCGTAGCAGCTCTCACCTTCGCAATCTCAGCTCTAGCCCTGTGTATGCCCCATATCAAGGCTCGGACCATCGGTTAAGCCCACGCATCAGTAGGCAAAGGGGCACGCATCCCCAAATGACCCTTTGAGTTTCCTTCGATTGGCCCAAAGGAACCGTGCTACAATAAACGGATCTAGATCCGTAGGCGCCCACCTAATGCGCCCATAAAATCAAAAAAAGAGAATAGAAAAAATAATGAAAAGAAAAAAATATAATATATACAACGCTGGTACTCAAAAGAGCGTTGCAACGCTTGTTTGCCCCACTCCGAGAGCCGTGTTAATCAATTCGGAATAATCGGGTTCACCCGAAAGTTCTCGAACCCCGTTTCAGCCAGGTAATTTTGCCCATCTCCGATCACTGTTCCCTACAGAGTCCCCCAGCAAGAGTTAAGGCCTGATCCGGTAGGCAAACCAAGAACCCATCCCCGAAATGCACATGTCCCTAAGGTATATCAACATGGCAAGTTGATTCGCCTAAGGATACGTGCAAAAATAAAGGCAGCTTGAGCATGCCCAGAGTCTCAATCAAAACAAAAAAAAAGAAGAGAAAAAAAGAAGAAAGAAGGGGAGAAGAAATAACAACCTGTTGCTGCTTAGTAAAAAACCCTGAGTGGGTTGACCCCACCTTCCGGCATTCACTTTGGTCATCCACCTTCGGATCTCTGTTGACTAGGAGTGCCCCCGACTTCAGACCATTCGAAAAGTCTATTTTCAGTCGAAACTGACCCGTCAAAAATGAAATTACAACCAACCAAACTATGTGCAAACATACAGACCAAAGGGCTCTTTTCCCTTTTTATTTCCTTTTACACAGGCTTAAAACCTGTAGAGGCACGGTGTCCCTGTTGAATGTACGCACTTGTGTCTGGGTGTTCGCAGGATGGTCGTTGTCTTCGTAAATTGTACCTTAGGGTTGAGGCTTCTGTTCGCGCCTATTTACTGCTTATCGCCCCTGATGGGTGTCTGTCTGTGCATAGTTAGTAAGATGTGATTTCATTAGGGATGGAGGCTAGAATTGGTCATCTCTTTCGAGGGGTGATTGGTCCTAGCCCGATCTTTTCAGCTTTGTCTCAAGTTAAGGCACTCCGGTCCGTGTGAACCAGGAGCACCTCACCACTGGAACGTGCACATCCCCAAGGTGCCCCTATCCCCGGCATGGCGCACACACTCTTAAAAGCGTATCAACTGGCATTTGATCCACTTAAAGAGTTGTGCAAAAATAAAGTTGTCAGAGGTCATCGAGCTCTACTTAGAGGCCTCGAAACAAAAGAAAATTCAAAAAATGACACAAAAAATTACTTGAAAAATGGGCATGCATTCCCAAGAGGTGTTGCGACATCAATATTCGCTCCACTCGGGTCAATCATGCTAAAGCAACCTCGAGGTTGATGGGTTCACCCAGAAACTTTGAGCCTTACCTAGGTAAGGGCACCCGTGCCCAATCCAATGGAGCTATCGATATTCCATAGGATTGGACACAGTTTGAAGGCCTTCGCTTTGTATGCTTTGCATCAATTCCGAAGCATAGATCGATCATCCCATTCCATGGAGTTGTCTAGTTCAGATTAATACTCAAACATCACAAATCTATAATTTCCCTCAGGAAGTGGACGATATCTCGGCTAGCGGGCTTACACTTTCAGTGATCATCGCAGTTATGCCCAGTAATGTCGCAATGCGCTTGGGGACTGTTAGCTTTGAGGTATGAACGATATCCCGAAATGAGAGGGCTTACATACACTCACCATCACCATGAATGTTTGAGAATTGATTTGAACCGGGCGGACCCATCAAACGTGCCTTGGACCTCTTCGGACGTCTCTTGTCTTTGGCATCCGATCATTAGTGATCGAATACCAAAGAGGGGCATCTGTAGACACCCAAATTCGGCCCAAGGCCCGATCAATCAGCCGGAGAGATGTACCCAAGCTTCGATGGCACCCCCCTGAACCCTTAGGAACCTACCTAGACCAGTATGAATCACCCTAAAACCTTTAGAGCCATTCCCCCAATCCTTAGAAGTCACCCCTACACCCTTGAATCCCTTCCCAGACCTAACTTAAACCCTTCTGGCGGTTGATGGGAGGAAAGCTATAACATTTCACACAGACCAGTACCATGGATGTGCCATATACCATTGGAAATAGGACTTCTTCAGCTTTCCAACGAGCCAAAGATCACCCAATTTGGAGCTACGGTTCAAAAGTTATGACTGTTTTAAGTTTCACATAAAATCATGGATTTTAGGCAGGCGTGGATATTACATACGCCCAGCCAATTTATCCCCAGATTAGTCAGGCGTATATATTATATACGCCTGCCTATTTTGGGGGAAATTTGGCCAGGCATATATAATATATACGCCCAGCATAGGTGGGACCCGGCACGGGCTTCATCTTCTCAAGGCTCCCCTGTTTTTGGTGAAGTTTACTATTCCTAAACTGGGCGTATATAATATATACGCTCAGCTTAGCTACAGTAATTTTCATCAGTAGCTCGAATTTCCTCCATCTAGTTTGACCCTTTGACCATCCCCTTGGTTGAGGTGGGTGTCTTGAGATTGGTTGCACCCCCTTTGAGCTTATTGGCAACCCTTAAGTCACCCATGGTCTCACCCCATCATCCGCCATTGAAGCCAGTTTCCCAAAACCCTAGGACCTTGAAAACCCAAAAAACCTTAGATGGGGGATTACCTAATTGCTAAACCAATTAGCTCTTAAGTAAGCCCCTAACCCATCCCTTCTCTATAAATAGAGAGGCCTTCCTCTTCCTTAAGGGTTAGAAACAATTGGAGGTTAAGGATTTGGAGCCCAAGAGAGAACCCTAGTGAGAGAAAGTGCACTCATTTTCTAGAATTCCAGCAAGCTTAGTTCATCTTTTCCAATCCATTTCCACCATTAGATCACTCCCTTTATCTAAAACCTAGCCTTTGGCCTTACCCTACACTTCCTATTTTATTGAATCCTAGCATTAGAAACCATTTTCACACCATTTAAGCCATCGGAAGCACGCCAAATCGACGACCTTCCACGGTGCAACAAGGGCCTGTGAGCTCCGACTCACCCCTCTCTTCCTCTACCTTCTTGGTGTCTCCTCCGTCCAAGGATTCAAGCCGTTACGCCGCCGAAATTTTGGTTTGGCTCAAAGCTTGATAGGACCGTATTGCCTTCGGGCAAGGGAAAGCTCCGCCCTTTTTATTTTTATTTTGGCCATAGATAGAGACTGCTATGTGCGGGTTGATCGGGTGCCTAAACCCTTCCCGATCGATAACCGAAGCCCCTACCCTAGAGCCTTTGGCAAAGACCGGAAAATCAGAGTCATATTTAGCACTTCGGTGCTCAAAATATCGATTTGAAGGTTTCCCGGGTCACCAAAAGCTCCGGGTGGCGACTCTACATTTTCATTAAAAGGTGAGCGCATCGCCACGACGGGTTCGAGAGGATCCACGGTCGCACACTGGGACCTGAGGATGACGCATTTAGAACCGGGCCTAAGGTCCGAGTTTGATTTGATGATCCCGGAGCAGGTATCGATATTCCCCCCCTTTCTTTCACTCTCTCTTATCTTGGGGTTTAGATGGTGTTGCTTGACTAATAGGGCCCTTCTTTTTCGAGCAAGTTACTTTTGATCCCTATGTCAGCTCCCCCTTCTAGGATCGTGCCGCTGTGGGCCAGTCCCGACTGTTTCTCTTTCGTCACATCATCTTCTTCTATGACTCCTAGGGCAGAGCGTATTACTTGGGGGAGAGGGTGGTGCATCAGTACTGAGACTATTTTGCAGTGTCGTGGGGTCCTCTCGGGGATATTATGTCACCACAGGGTACAATGGAGGAGCTCATAGATAGGCTCCTTCATCATGGGGTTCCAGTTGATGATCTCTTTGAGCATGGGGGTATCAGATATGGTATGAGTCTCTACCCTACCGATCCATCCTCCCACACTTTGTGCTAGGTGCCAACTTTTTGGCATTCGGAGGCCCACGATCTCAGGTATTCCTCCTCTTTATTTCTCTTGTATGTGGGTTCTTGTTTGTCTTGATTTTTCCATACTGACTGGATTTTTGCCTCTTTCTTAGTTTGAGGGAGAGGAGGATTCTGATGAGGACGTAGCAGAAGTGGGTCCTGCAGAGGCGTCAGGTGCCTTACCTTCAGACCGTTCTAGTGTGGAGGCCTCAGGGACCTCAACTGTGGAGACTCGGGGGACCTTTAGGTGTTTTGAAGATGCGTTCCCCTCGGGCTTGTGTGCTGATGTGGCAGAGCAGGCTAGTCTATTTGTTGAGGATATTAGGGCCCCTCCTCCCGAGTTGGTTTCTAGGGTGAGTTTTCTTTTTTGCCTATTATTTTAGAGACAGGCTTGCTCTTGTATTATTTCCGATGCAGCTGGCCTATCTTTCTTTCTTCTCCTTGCAGGATTATGAGTCGGCTGTCAACCAGGTAGAATACTACCATCATATTGTTAGCCTTCGAGATGTGGAAGTGGTAAGTATGACACTGATTGGTTTTGCTTGTTGCTTTGCTGCCCTATTTTTCAACTGACCATAACTGACCTTTTGGTATGATGCTTGCAGCATTCTCTTGAAAAGGAGTCGCGCTCATTGTTCAGTAGACTGTCCCAGGTGTGGTCATGGGTGGGGGATGTACGAACATATAAGAGTACCTCGCGCCGGCGAAAGAGGACCAAGGGCACTAATTAGGAGCAGCTCACTTTTATTTTCCTGTTTTTATGAGCACTTGAGACTTTTGAACATCTCCTTTTGTTTTTGGTTATTTATTGGCTTAGCGTGTGTAATATACACGCTAGGCAAAATTTGGGAGATTTTGAACTAGCGTGTATATTACATATGCTAGGTACTTTCTGGGCAGTGTGGGGCCTTTAAGGTGCGAGAATGCACCTCTTTTTGTTATCTTTAGTTTGGTTTTGGATTTTTGCTCCCATTTTTTCTTTTCTCTTTCCCAAGGGTGGGTTCATTATCCTACAATTGTGATTCCTTTAAACATCTTTGTATGACTATGAACCCGCTCTTCGACCCCACCTTTCTTAGGGGATCTGGGATTTTTACACTTCCCTCTTTGGGAGTAGGGCCCTATTTTTTGAAGAGATGGCTTGACAGCTTGAACGAGAGCGAGCTTACGGGTTTAGATCAACTCAGGCTAGCTCGTCCCCCATCTTTCCTTGACATTCCTTTGCTTTGGGATCTCATTCACGTGATGACTTTGCCTTGGAACATGGTTACCCATGTCTTCTGGTTTGGGAACTGTGAGCTGACTCCCACTCTTGAAGAGCTCTCCAACCTATCGGGTTTGAAGCTACATAGAGGCCTTGCTAGGGTAGTACCGAAACCAGGTTATGCTAAAGCTGTCCATAAGACTTTAGGTTTGAAGAAAGCTGATTATGAGAAAAGCCTTGTCGGTGCACCCACCAGGTGTTCGATGAAATTTCTGGGAGAGCTTTTTGGTGACAAAAGCTTGCGAGAATTGCCAGTTAGAAACATCCATAATGAAAAAGCTTTCATTCTCTGCCTTCTCTCAGAGGTCCTTTTCTACACTGAGGGGGAGAGCTTTTCTTTGGCACTTTGCAATCTACTGGCGGAGCTTGAAGAGGGTCGCTTTGTGATGCATATGGTACTGGAGGAGCGTTACCGCTGTCTCGACGCTTTAGCTTTGAAAAAGGTTGAGTGCCTCCGGGGATGCCCTGTTCTGCTCCAGGTTTGACTTGGGGAGCATCTCGTCATTTTGGGGCATGTGCTCCACTTTTATGTGGTTCGTGGGGAGGCGACTCGCTGATTTTTGGGCCGATGCCATAGGTTTCCATAGGGGAATATACACAAGCTGAAACTTTGGCTGGCTGAGGCTGAGCTGGTGTGGAGGTTTCCATGGTTTGATAGGACCTTTCTAGTAATTCGATCTAGAGATCATGAGGGAATCACCCTTCTTGGCTTGACTGACAATACCTATTATTTTTCCTCTCAGGTGCTGCGCTAGTTTGGTTATACTCAACAGGTGCCCTGTTCGGAGAGACCTCCCCTGTGCGGACTGATCTTTTATTGGGGGTCCTCTAGGACTTGGATGGGCTAGCCGCTCTTTTAGAGACGCGTCAGTCGACGCATATATGCGGTTTGAAGCAAGGGGATTCTCTTTTGACTTCTTCGGGGTATGAGGCTTGGCTGCTATCTGAGAGGCCTTCTGTCTGTTGCCTGGATAAGGTGGAGATTAGTGGTGCAGAGGGTCCTTGGCTGAGGAAGGAGTCGGCTCTTCAGGTCCGGATTGAGCTGCTGGTAGATGAGAAATGGGTCTTGCATGAATGTTTAGAGAAACACAAGGTTAGAGCAGATGTTTTAGAAGCAAAAGCTGGTTTTGCAGAGTGTGAGGTCCTTTGTCTAGAAGGAGCCCTGAGTGATGCTCTTGGTGCTACTGATGCATCCTGGAAGCGATATAAGAGCCTTCACGGCTGCTCGATGATAGATCGGAATGCTCGGGAGGATGCTTTACATGCAGAGATCCGTGCCTTGGAATGCGAGTTGGGTCATTGATTCAGACCTGTACATACTTTTTGCATAGATTAAAACACCACAGGAAGGGGCATAAGAACCCTTGTTAGATATTTTTGGGTATATATATTTCTTAGTGTTTTTTGTTGCTTTTTTTTAAATTTATAAAAAAGGAAGCAAGGCATCACATTGATTATTTTTTGAGATGTGGTGTGAGCTCAGTACAGATATATGCAAATGGAAAAGGGAAATCTATTATTTTATAAATATTATCTTTTGTTGCCTTAACAAGGGAGAAGCTGGGTGTCACGTCGATTATCCTTTTGAGATGCGGTGTACACATAGTACCGACATGAAAATGGGAAAGGGAAATTTATTATCTTTTATAAGAGTCGTCCCTTTCGAGATGTGGTCGTGCATATAGTGCGGGCATGAAAATGGGAAAGGGAAATTTATTATATTTTACAAGAGTCGTCCCTTTTTCTTTCTCCTTTTGTTTGATGCCTTCGCCGTGGGTCCAGGTGACGGGCCTCCTTTTGAGCATGGTCAAACCCATTCATGGTAGGATCCGAGTAAGGGTATAAGTGTTCAGGGACGCTTTTTAGCTACTTGGCATTGAAATGATGACTTCTTTTTTGGGGTCCTTAAGCACTCATGTTTCTTTCTTATCAATACTTACCTTGCCATGAAGACTAGGAGAAGAATCGGCGTACGTATCCAGCATTGATGGGCTAAGGAAACTGATCTCCGTCCATGGTGGCAAGGCGGAGTGCGTACCTCAAGAGCACTTCTCTGATGACAAAGGGCCCTTCCCAGTTGGGCCTGAATTTCCCTCTTGGATAAGCGTGGAGAGATAGGAAGATCTTCTTGAGTACTGTGTCACCCACTTTTAAATCTCGGATGCGAACACGCTTGCTGTAAGCATGTGCAATCCTTCTCTGATAGGCCTGGGTGTGACACAAGGCCAGGAGCCTTTTCTCATCTAGCAAGATCAGTTGCTCAAAATGGGACCTCTCTCTTTTGGCTTTTGGTTGATTAGATTTGATGAGGATGTGAAGTGAAGGTACTTCGACCTTAACCGGTAGCACTGCCTTGGTTCCATGCACAAGGGAGAACGGTGTTGCCCCTGTAGCAGTACGAATCGATGTTCAATAGGCCCAAAGTGTAAAACGTAGCATCTCGTTCCAGTCATGGTACGTGACAACCATCCTCTTAAGGATTCAGACGATTGTCTTGTTAGCAAGTTCGACAACCCTGTTGGTTTGCGGCCTATATGGCGATGAGCGATGATGTTTGATTTTATATTGCTCACAGAAGGCTCTGATGCACTTGTTCTCAAAGTTAGTGCCATTATCCATGATGATGTCCTTAGGAATCCCAAACTGATACACAATGTTGTTCTTGATGAACTTCTCGACATGACTGGCCGTGATGTACGTATATGATGTTGCCTCTACCCATTTGGTGAAATATTCAATGACGACGAGGATGAACTGATGCCCATTAGAGGCTTTTGGATTGACCTTCTCGACGACGTCAAGGACCTATGTGGCAAATGGCCAGGGAGTGGTCATGCTATGTAGATCTATAGCAGGAGCATGTATCAGACTAGAGTATTCTTGGCATTGGTAGCACTTCTGAACGTGCTTGTAATAGTTAGCTTCCAAGGTGGACTAGAAATACCCTTGCTGTAGGATCTTCTTAGCGAGCATGTGCCCATTGACATGGGCCTCGCATACCCCTTCTTGGATTTATTTCATGATGTTGGTTGCCTCGCTTTCAGTTAAGCATCAGAGTAGGATATTATTGTACGACCGTTTGTAGAGGCGCTCGCCACAAATGACGTAATTAGCCACTAAACGTTGGATAGTCCACCTGTTCGTCTTGGACGTTCCATCAGGGGAAGCTCGAGTTTCTAGGAAGTTCTTGATATCTGAGAACCATGGTGACTCATCATCTAACTTTGTGGGCTCCTCAACCTGGATGCAGAAGGCCGGCTCATTCCTCTGTTCAATCATGATCGGCTTCATCTCGATGCCATAGGGGATTTCGATCATATATGCCAATGTTGTTAATGCATCGAAAAAGTTATTTCTCGATCGCGGGACATAGGAGAAGGTAACATCATCGAAGCATGCTATCAAATCCTTGAAGTTCTCATGATACGGGATTAGCTTCTCATCTTTCGTCTTCTAATATCCATTGTTTTGGAATAAAATCAGCTGTGAGTCGCCAAATACCCTGAGATGAGTTACATTTAAGTCAAGTGCTGCTTGTAAGCAAGCTGTACAGGCTTCATATTCGGCCATGTTATTTGTGCACATGAAGTAGAGCTTGATGGAGACTTATACGTGAGATCCTTTTGGCGAAATCAGAACAACACCAACTCCTTGACCTTCGACATTGGCTGCCCCATCAAAGTGCATTACCTAGCACTCTTCTGTCTCTACTGCATCATCCTCCATCATGAACAAGATGTCCTCATCTGGAAATTTGGTCCTTAAAGGTTTGTAGTTAGGTAAGGAATTCTCGACAAGATGATCAATGAGCGCTTATCCCTTGATTGACTTCTGAGTGACAAACGTGATGCCAAATTCAAACAAGTACTTCAATGGATCCATCTATGCTAGCAGGAGAACGGCTTGGGATAGTAAGTAGTGGCAGAGCCTCAGCGTAGCCCATATGAGAGTCAGGCATGCTTTCTCCAGATGAGAATAGTGCGCCTCGTAGTCAGTGAACTTCTTGTTGAGATAGTAGATGACTTGCTCTTTTCTTCCTATTTCATCATGCTACCCTAGGACACATCCCATCAAAATTTTTATTATAGAGAGATACATTATGAGTGGTCTCTCAGATACTGGTGGTACTAAAACTGGCAGGTTAAGAAGGTATCCCTTGATTTTATCAAATATTGTTTGACAGTCGTCGTTCCATTAAACCGGCAAATCTTTTCTCAGTAGTTTGAAGATCAACGTGCAGATAGGAGTGAGTTGTGTAATGAACCGATTGATGTACTGTATCCTGCCTAAGAAACCTTTGACCTCTTTCTCGGTAGATGATGGTAGCATTTCAACGATGGATTTTACCTTGATTGGGTCAACATCAATGCCTATTCGGCTGACAATGAAGCTCAGTAGCTTTCTTGACATGGCGTCGAATGCGTATTTTTGAGGGTTCAGGAACAACCTGTATTTTCTCAGCCTCTCAAATAGCTTTTGGAGGTTTATCAGATGATCCTCTCTTTTCTGAGACTTGGTGATCATGTCATCGACGTATACCTCAATTTCTCGGTGCCTCATGTCGTAGAACACTGCTGTCATCAATCTTTGGTAGGTTGCCCCAACATTTTTCAACCCGAACGGCATGACCCGATAACAGAAAGTTTCCAATGGAGTAATGAACACTGTCTTATCTTAGTCTGCTTTTGCCATCTTGATCTGATTATACCTAGAGAATCCATCCATAGATGAGAGCATCCCATGCCTGGCAGTGTTATTGACCAAGATGTCGATGTGTGGTAATGGGAAGTCATCATTTGGGCTCGCTTTGTTTAGGTTTCTGAAGTCAATGCACATGCAAACCTTTCCATCTTTCTTTGGTACGGGGATGATATTGGCTAGTCACTGCAGGTATTTAGAGACTATGAGAAACCCTACATCGTATTGCTTGATAACTTTATCCTTTACTTTCAACATCCATTTTGGCCTGATGCGTCTCAACTTTTGCTTGACCGGCTTAACATCTGGATAGAGCGGCAACTCATGCTCGACCAAATCAGTATCCAAACCAGGCATATCCTCATATGACCATGCGAATACGTCCTGGTATGATTGAAAGGAAATCAATCATGCTGCTTCTTTCTACAGTTGATAGTGACATTCCAATCTTGGTGATTCTGGGAATCTCCTCGATTGACGTCCTCTATCTCTTTAACAATTGGGGTAGGGCCATGCTCAAAATCAGCATACCTTTTAAGGAGTTCACTATAAAAAAATTGGCTTTTTGTGGCGTTCAATAAATGCCACAAAAAGTTAGATAAACACCGCAAATACAATTAGCAGCGCTTTATTCAAACTTTGACAATACGTGTGCCATAGTAGCTATTTGCGATGTTCGTGGTAGCATTTTAGATAAAGCGTTGCTATATCTTTATTATTAGCGGCATTTAGGGAATGCCACTAAACGATCTCAAACAAGTCATGGTAAACATTCAGAAATGCCATCTAAATTGCTTTGACAACACTTATAAATGCCACAAAATATAGTTGAAAGGTGTCGCTAATAGACCTATTTGCGATATTTTCTCTAAACGTCGCTAATAGTGTACCTAAAAGGATATAGCAGTGTTTGTGGATGAAGCGCTACTGTAAGTGACCTATAGTGATGTGTTTCCGAAAACGCCGCAAAAAAATAATAATTTTTTTAAAAAAATTCTTTAATTTTATAAATATTTTAAAAAGTTACCTATATCATATATGTTTTTAAAAAACCCTCATCCTGACAAACAAAATAATTATTCATCCACAATAACACATTAACCATTCAGGAAAGAAAAAATACAAGGCCCAATAGAATTTAACACAATATAATAAGCCTCCCCAAAAAAGCTTAATCATCAAAAGTAATAGTATAAAGAACACAAATCAACAAAAGTAAGGAGTTTTTTTCTAAGTCCAAATCACAAAATCCTTATATTCATAGCCCATAGGCTAAGTAACAAAAAACATAGTTAAATAACAAAAATCCCCATTGTTTCTATCTCTGTGAGGTAATGTTGGCTTTTTGAGGTGAGTTGGTTCAATGGCACCATTATTGTAGCATGAAATATAGAAATCCTTTGGCATGTTGTGTTGCATTATAGTAAACTCAAAAACTACACAAACTAATCAAGAATCAACATCAGATAGGGAGGCATAAATGGATATTTAAAATAATCAATGGATTCGAAGAAAGTAATCTTAAAGACTGAAATTCAACAACTTCAATAGACTCAAAATTTCAGTAGCTTACCTAGATAGGCACCTGATTAGATTTCGATGGAAGGTACACCACTGCTCTTAGCATACAGAATTGAAACTAAACATTTCATTTAGTTAATAACATCAAAATAAAATAAATTCAAGTGAAATTAAGCATTTCATTTTAAATTTCTAGCGAATCTAATATTATAGTTAAAAAAGAAAAACAGTGATATATACCTGTTTTAGAAATCATCATTCTCATAAAGTTCTTCATTTCTGTAATCTTCTTCTCCATTATTGTAGTTTTTTCTGCTATTTGTGCTTTCATCCTGGCACTTTTTTCTATCATTTGTGCCACCATTGAGGCAACTCGTTCTGACACTTAGGTCTCTATTATGATATTGTTCTTTGCCCTTTGGGTCTTCAATTCTTCTAGCTCAGCTCTCATTGCAAAGAGTTCACTAGAGGATGCACGATGGCTAGAGGTTGACCCAAAAATACTAGTAGGGGTTGGGCCTAATCCAATGCCTCGAACACGACCATGTCTCTCTTTTCTCATAGCCCGAGCATACACGTTAGTGCGAGAGATCGAATTTTGTGATCCCTCCATTAGCGTTGAATGGTAATCTTGCATCTCTTTCTAGAATAATTTGAATTTCAATTAATTATCTAATTTCAAGTGATAAAAAAGAGTATAAGTGAAATGATATATTATTGATAGTTAGAATTATAATCTTACGATCTTTTCTCCAGCAATAGTGTTGATCGGCGTTCCATCTTTACGATGATGTGTTAAGATAAAAACATATGCTCGACTCGGCGCTTCTTGTGTCTCGCTCGTCATACTCTATGCCAAAGGACAATCACTCATTTTAATTAATTATAAAAATTAGTTGATGACGTATAATACATTAAAAAAATATTATGAAATAAAATAGTTACTTGATCGTGGAATACCCTTGCGAAGCTTTTAGATCTAGATGTATGAGGTAATTTTTGTTGAGCCCGGATTAGTTTATTTTTTACACTGTTTTACTATAGTGCATAAATTATTAGATAATGAGGCATTTGTTATATAAAAGATATGTTAGAAACCGTATGTATTTAAAACATACCTTCCCCTCCTCAGTAGACCTGAAGTAGATGATTTTTTTCCATTATTTTTGAAGTATATTATTAGGGCAATTTGTAATGAAATCATCATCTTCGCTAAGAATATCAAAGAATTTAATTTTCGAATGGCTCTTGTGATCCCTCCATTGTTTGCCGACGGATCTCATTATATTTTTCCGCAGCCCTTCTTCAATATTAAACTTTGTCTACCAATATAGTATAAAAATGATGATACAATTAGTGTTTACTTTGCTCTAAGTTTAAATTAGGCAAAAATGAAGAAAAACATGCATACTATAAAAACAAGCACTTATTTATCAAAATTTGATTCCATACACGTTCATTCGAATCACTTTTCACCTTATGCCAATCCTTTTTATCAAGGGGCAACACAGCAGGATCTCTTGCTAACTTGCCACAATAGCTAGATAAATATTTAGCATCATCCCCTACTGGTCGCCCTCCATCGCCTAAAATTTTTACGTTCTTACCATTTAGTAAGGAATTAAGATAAACACACTTTGTTTTACCTCATCTCTTTTTTGAGGATTGAGAAGTACCATCTAAAGATGATGACTCTGGAGGGTCCATCTGCTTAAATTCAGAAGAGAATACTAAAAGATTAGTCTAACATTGTTCATATTTTGTAAATAAATACGAAAAGTAGATCATATATGTGCTCTCCTAGATGGCAGCACAACTTCAAACACTTTATTACAAATATTGGAAGGCATTGGAGTTGGCTGCTATGTATCGGAAACAAGAGATTTTAAACTTTGCTAACATATATAAAAAAAGAGTATAACTTGACATGGTACTCAAAGATGATATTTATTTTTGAGCTAAAAATATTCTTGTTTTATATTAAGAAACCATGTTTCTCCTCATAAGATGAAAAAGTTATCTAGTGAGTGCCATCATACAATTTGTGTGCACAAAAATTTCTATAAAATCACTCATTTTCAATCTCATCGATTTCTACATCGAAATTTGATTCATCTTCATCACTGATACCATCAATTAAAGGAGTTTGTTCAGCAGAATGCTTATGAATAGGTACAACAACAGTTGAACCAATAACATCTTCCTTCACCCAATTGACAACATCAGTATTACGTTCTATTGTTTCATTTAATTGTTGGTTTCCACATGGTCCTTCGCCTAATAACTCAACATCTTCACCACCCATATCGAATAGGTCTCTAGGCATAATCTTGACAACCATATGCCAATTAGGCTTGGTTAGATCCTTAACATAAAAAACCTGCTTAGCTTGAGATGCGAATATGTATGGTTCATCGGTTGCTTGTAGACCAAAGAACATTTTTTTTTAAAAATTCACAAGTGTAAATCCCAATTCATCGGCCTTAATTTCCCTTCCTTGTGACATTACATTGAACCAGTCACATTTGAATAGTACAAACTTCAGCTCCTCAGAATATGTCAACTCAATTATGTTTGTTAATTGATCATAGTAAGTTATCTCTCCTGCAATGGGTCTTCTATCCCTTTTACTTGCATAACTCATAGTTGCTGCTGTGATGGAAACACCACTATTTTGAGTCCTAGCACTCTTCTCTTTACCGATTGTTCGAAATTTATATCCACTAACTGTGTAGCTAGTGAACCTCATAACTGAAAATTATGGACATTGAAAAAGTAGATGAAGTCCTTCTGGTACTGGTCTATTAGCTTTTCGCAACTTTGGAACTATATAAATTGGAGAAGGTTAAATAATATTTTAAATTCTTCTAAAAAATTTATCTAATAAGTGGATGCCCTAATATGTTCTTTAAACCAACTAACAAATTATTCGTTGTGCACGGAGATATGCATTCGAATTCGTCAAAAGCAATAGCTTGTTGTGCTGCTTGTCTCATCATATTTTTTAAGGAGTACTAGACATTAAATAATATTGAAAAGTAATATCATAAAGTCTCAAGTTCTTACTCTAAATAACTTCTAACCATCTCATGATTGAAGAGGATATATCTATGTGCTTGAGTCCATTCTATCTCTTTCAGAATGAATGGTGAGGCACCCTTGAGAGCAATTTCATCAGGGGTCGGTTTAACCTAATTTCAATATTCTGTAAATACCTTGAGCAAAATGTGAGACATTCATTTGCGATATATCCTTCCGCAATGGATCCTTCAAGTTGAGCTCGATTGTGCACATATGATTTCAATGTTAAGAGGTATCTATAGGTAAAAAAAATTAGCATCGACAAGTGAAACATCAAATAATTAAAATTTAATTAAAACATTATAAGAAAATACCTTTCAATTGGATACATTCATCGATACTGGACTAGACTGGACTACCTATCAGTGCCTCTGATGTCAAATGTATGGGCAAGTGAACCATAATATCAAAGAATGTAGGAGGAAATTTTTCTCTAAGTAACAAAGAACCAACACAATGCGTTCCTCGAGTCTCTTCAAATCATCGACCACACAAACTTGCGAGCATAATTCCTGAAAGAATGCGCTCATTCTATCAATGTAGATGTTACATTTGTGGGCAGCAACTTCCGAATCGCTAGTGGAAGAAATTATTGTATAATGACATGCCCGTCATGACTTTTTAGGCCAAAGATTTTACGGTCTTTAACATTGACGCACCTTGCTATATTAGAGGAGTAACCATCCGAAACCTTCACATTTTTTAACACACTGCAAAACTTCTCTTTCTCATTTTTTGTCATAGAATAGCATGCAGGTGGTAGATAGGCTCGATTATTTTCCTTCTATTTCGGGTGAAACTCTTATCTTAGCCTCATTGCTTCTAAGTTTTGACATGCTTTTAAATTATCCTTCATCTTTCCTTCAATATTCAATAAAGTTCCAAGAATATTGTCACATACGTTTTTTTGAATGTGCATCACATCTAAATTGTGCCTTAGTAAATTATGCTCCTAATATGGCAACTCAAAGAATATACTCTTCTTCTTCCAGTTATATGACAATTCTGTAGTCTCTTTGTTTCTTGATCTTTTCCTCACTTGCTAATTTTCGAAAATATTTATATTGTTCTCTAGCTGGTTTAATACATCAGTCCCTAATAGAGGAACTGGAGCTTCTCTGACCTCTACGGTGCCATTGAAAGATTGTTTCTATTTTTGAAACTTATGATTTCACGGTAAGAATCACCGATGACCCAAATAACAATGCTTCCTATCATTTGACAAGTAGCAACTACATGTATCTTTATGGCATGAAGGACATGCCAATTTTCCTTTCCTGCTCTAACCTGACAATATAACATATCCTGGGAAATCACTAATGGTCCAAAGCAAGGACGCATGCAGTTGAAATGCTTCTTTCTTTGAAGCGTTATAAGTATTGACTCCAAATTCCCATTATGCTTGTAGCTCATCAATCAAAGGCCTTAAGTATTCATTAATGTTATTTTCAGGGCTAGATGGACCAGGTATAAGCAATGACAGGATCATATTGGGTTGTTTCATGCACAACCATGAAGGCAAATTATACGGAATAAGTATCACAGGCCAAGTACTATGCATAATACTCATTGTTCCAAAAGAGTTGAAGCCATCACTTGCCAACCCAAGTCTAACATTGCGAGAGTCTCCATCAAACGTAGGGTTGATGAGATCAAAGTTTTTCCATGATTGAGAATCTCCAAGATGCCTTAATATACCATCTTTAGTAGCACCCTCTTCATGTCATCTCATATCACATACAGTTTCTGATGACACGTACAACCTTTGAAGTCTAAATTTTAGAGGGAAATGACATAGAATTTTGCAGGACTCTTTTTCTTATAGCCTCCTACATGATCCTCTTGGGATTTCCATCATGACATGCCATAGACGTTACATGATTATTTATCGGCATACTCCCTCCAATACAATATACAATTATTTGGGCAGGTGTCAATTTTGTTATAATTTAAACCCAAGTCTGTAATAATTTTCTTGTTCTATGAAAAAGATTTTGGCAACATAGACCCCTTAGGGAAAGCTTATCATAACAAATCAAGCAACATACTCAAGGACTTATTGCTCCATCCACCTAAATATTTTATATGCCATAACTTAATAATGAAAGATAATGTTGTATGTGATTTACACCACGGATATAAATCTTTTTCGATATCATGTGCTAATTTGTAGAATTTTGTGGCACTTTCATTGAGTAAATCATTTGTTCAGTCTACTAAACCGTCATGAACTTCTGTTGGAACTGGAATTCCAAATTCATCAGATCCATTATCTATCACATCATCTTACCTATAATTTATAGAAATAACATCCTCTCCATGAAAACTCCATATAGTACAATTTTGGATGAACCCATTGCATATCAAATGCTCATATAATGCACCCTCATCCTAATAGTGTGCATTACAACATTTTGTGCATGGACACAAGAACCTTCCATGAACAGGCACTCCATGGGATATTGCAAAGTCGATAAATCTTTTCACCCCCTTGAATATACTCTTCAGAAGCTCTATGCTTTCGAATCCAACTCTTATCCATAATGTAAAAGATTGGATGATCCTGACCACTACCTTCTTCGTATATTGAAAATCCAAAAAAAAAATATGATAATGAAAATGAAGAGTAGAGAAAGACATTAATGAAATAAATAGAAAAGAAATAACTGCACAAAATAAATAAGATTATGTTAAATTCCTTAAATAAAATAAATATGATGATAGAAAAAAAATATAGTTAATTCTCAACTCTAAGAAGAGAAAGAGGACAAGAAAGAAGAAAAAAGGTTAATGATATTGCATTGTAAGAGACAACCTTCAGTATCATTAGAGTGATGGCCCGTAATATAAATCTAGAACAATCACCATGACCCAGATCTAGATTTAATGGCAACTAAAGGTGAAAGTTTTAATATTGCCTATTTTTAGCAAACATAAAAAAACTTCCAAAAAAGGATATTTTTTTCCATACATGATTTTACATATACATGAATTTATAAATGTATAGAAGAATATATCTCTCAGGTTTTCTAAGGCTGTCCATGAACACACGTGCATGTGTTGAGGTTATGAATATGGATGGCTGACTAAAAGAAAAAAGAAAAGGCCTTAAGCCATGTCTAATGCGTTGTTTGACAAAACTCATGGGAAGTTTTTTTTTCTTTACTTTCCATGGGTTGGTGAAGAAAAAAACTCATGGGAAGATTTTTTTAAATAAATCATAGGTTTGTAAAACTTTTTTTTCAAACCGTTTGGCTAATAAGTCGTAAAATTTGATGTGCCACCATTTCTCTCTTATCCAACCGTTTCCTCTTGGATGTATTCAGTTTATTGGACGAATGGTTGCTGCTGTTGTGGAGCTCAGTTTTGTCAAACAAGGCATACAAGTTGTCGAAAAGCTGGGCAGTCCACAGCAAGATACCTTATCAACTGGGTAGTCCACAACAAGAATCGATAGCATATGGATAGGGCCGGCCCTGACATTTTGGGGGCCCAAGGCGAGTTCCTAAAATGGGGCCCATGTTTCATTTCAGAATTTTGACTTGTGAGACACTATGGACTTCATTTCAGAATTTTTACTTGTGAGACACTATGGCTGGAGGAGTGATCCTCTAAATGTAGAAATTGCCTTTATTCAGTATGATTGAAATGCTCATACATAGATAGCTGAGCACTCCCCTAGGCTTGACCATTGGATAAGAAGGAGATGGAATGAGTGCAAAGGTTAATCCCATCAACTATCAGGCTCATTCCCCTTGCTGCTAGTGGTATTACCTTTAAGCCTACTACTCAAGCTCATGCTTCAGCTACATGATGGGCCATAGTATCTGAACCTTGAAATAGTCCATCACATCCGTAAACGGCACATGCCCATACATCTATAAGGTCCTATATCCGTTTATTTTGAGCGCTTCAAGCCTGGGCTCTGACCCATGACCTACCAGATCCAAAGTATCAATAGGCTAGTCTATCCCATATATAGCCCTAAGCTTCACCCGTAGTTCAAGGCTAATAATAGAATGTGCTACTGACTTAATATGTTAACTCATGAATGACTGTACTGAAGAATTCACGAGTCACCTAGTTCTAGGCACTTGTAAATCTCATGAGATATAGCATACTGCCCAATCATGAAACTCTTGAACACTTGTGTTGGCACCACAATTTCAGAAGAGAGTTCTCAGGATGAGGATTTTTCATAGAAAGATAACACTAATGATGGGCCGTCTATGGTACTTAATTCGTCATTTGACCAAGCGAATGGAATTGGTTTGGAGGGAAGCAATTGGCGGTTCGATTCGGTCCAATTTGGCTCGATTAGGCGAACTAGGCAAATTTGGGTATTTTAATATAAAATGCCTCTAAAAGGCGCATTAGGTGGAGGGAATCGAACTCACTACCTATATTATCCACATCATAGTCATTACTTACATAACCAACTGAGCTTACAACTGTTTTTGTTTGAAAAACTACTAATTAATATATTTCAACTAATTGTTAACTTATCAAAAAACAAAAAACAATAATCCTAATCTTAGTGAATTAGGTTCGCATGAGAGTAGTGAATTGCGAATTACGAACTCGAAAATGAATCGAGCGAATTGAGAATTAAGTAACATAGATAGGCACAACGGCAATGGCCTCTGCTAACCAACACAGAAATTTCGAGCAAACCAAACATCAGTGTGGGGAGTGCCTTGGAATTAAAAGCTCCATTATGGTAATCTATTAGAAACAACAAGATCTTCAGAGACATGGTAGCTAAATTTATATCTAAGATATGACCATAAGCTTCATATTTTAATAAGGGCTCTTGCTTGTAAGAAATTTGTGACATATTAGAGTGGACAACTGTCATAGTAATAGGCAAAAAATGAGTCCTCAACTTCTATCAAGTAGCAATTTCCAAAGCCAACAAATTAGCTAGGGAGAGTGCATGAAAAAGTCCAAATATGTGGGACCCATCCTTTATAATACTAAATGGGTTCCTGTTTTGAGGGCTCAAGTAACTTGCTTGAGCTATGTGATTTGTTTCCTTTTCGCTCATCAGTAAGCTTATCATTATTAATAACAAGTAGAGAAGTGAGACTTTCATGACTTGCAGTCATTGAGACATAGGTGTCCTCCCTCAAACTTGGATGCTTAAGTACCATATTTATAGAAGTCATTTTGTAATCTTGATTCAGTCAATATTTCTTAGTAGATCCATATCACTTAAGATCAATGAAATTGGCTTTCGCGTGCCCTTCCAGTCGGAGAAGCTTAGACGCAGAAATATTTCCCCTTTCAAGTTTTGACAGTCACTTGGTTTCCCAAATATAGGATGAGTTCTCAAAGTGATTTACTTGGTGGACTGTTAAAGGTGGTCATAATTATCAATAATTTAATAAAAAGTAAAGGTGCTTCATTTTCTAAAAGGTCGGTAAACAAGATTTGGGTTTAACAGAAAGTCTAAAAACTCTAATCCAATAGACACATGCATCACAAGGCATATGTAAAAGTGGATGTTTCAGCTATGGAATGTGGAGATCATCCTTCACTGTCAAATAGGATCTATGACAGCCCGGGTTTCCTTACCCCAAAACCCGCAACGTCGGATCTTGCGGAAGATCTGAGTTACAGTGATGCTATGGTATCAAATATAAGCATCACTACCTGACAGCTCGATCTTTCCTCACAGTTAAACAATAGGAAGGATCAGGCTATCTCATAAAGGCAAGCTTAAAAAGGCGGGAATAAAGTGCACAAAATGGAAACAAATATAGAGCTACATCAATAACGGAATGGCAACATAAACCCACGAAACTAGCTATCATATGTACAAAACCTCAAAAGAACTATCATCCACCGATGAAGGCCGGCCTCCATCTAAACAGTGGATCAGAATATACTTTGTATTTAATTACAAAATTGCTCATATACCGTTTGCTCAAAATCACAAACATATCTAAGATCCACCCAAGCTACTAAGGGAAATGCTCCTCAGGCAAGTCCTCTTCCTCGGTAGGATTGTAGTCCGGATCCTCTATTTGTTCAGGATCACGCTCCAAATGAATTCCTATAGCTGTGATGTATAGTTGAGGGGTGAGCTTCATCCAAGCTCAATAGGGAATAACAAATGCTAAACTACAATTTATCCTTCTCATTCATGGATCTTGATGCATAAATAAAATAGAGTCGAGCTAAAAATTCTTTAGCAAAAATCAAACTTATTCTTTCATGTATGCAGGAAATCAAGTATTCAACATGATGCATATAGGATCAAACAAAATGTGTCAGAGACATGGAAGCAAATCACAAGTACCTTGTTAGAGCGTGTAGCAAGGAGTTACAAAAAAGTTACATACCAAGCTATCAAGCCCCTGAGCTACGTTAACAGGGTCACTAAACACAAGACGGGTCAAGCCCCTGAGCTACATTAACAGGGTCACTTGATACCCAGAAGTCAAGCGCTTGAGCTATGTTAACAAGGTCAGTTGAATCGAAACTGAATCGAAACGTCAAACCCCTAGCTAAGTTAACAGGGTTCACTTGAACTGAGACCATCAAGCCCCTGAGCTATGTTAATAGGGTCAATTGATTCGAGACACAACGGGTTTACAAGGTCACACACTTATACGAGACAGGAGGCAATGATACAAATCAAGATGTCAAAACTTGAAATTTATGGAATCACATAGATTAACCATAACAAGATGCTATGTATCAAAAAGCATGCAAAAATGTGTACAAAACCAATTCTCAGTACTTCAAAACATGCTAAGAGTATTCTTATATCAATTCTAGAAAAATATCAAGTATATACTATGTGCATCAATGACAAGAATTTGAGAAAAACAAGTAATCGGGCATGAAGTTCTTCCCTACCTTAGTGTCAAAATTTCACAGCCACAAATCACACGAATCCAAGATCCATTCTCTGTCAAATTTCTTCTCATTCACCTACATCACATCACACACATGCGCTACTAGTTATTGAACCTGGCTGGGTCAGAACACACACATAAAGAGCTTACCCAAGTCCCTAGGTCCACACCTTGAAATAGGGAACACCTCGCCATGGCGAGCTTGCATGTTGCCGCGGTGAGCCTTCCAGGTGCCACATGATAAAGAGACCTCGCCGTCGCGAGATTTACCCGAGCCATTTTGGCCTTGGTTTTCAAGTAGCACTCGCCGCAGTGAGTGCTTCAGATTTCCTTCTCGCCACAGTGAGCCTTCATGTCGCCACGACGAACAGTAGCAGCTCGCCACTCTCATGTTCATTCTATCACACGTTAACTTCTTAATCTCGGCCTAAGTCACAGTCCAACTTAGGAATTCAACTCTGTCATGATAATAGACTAGATTTCCAACGTCTGACTTCCCGGAATGATCAAAATAAAAGAATCTGAGACACCAGGGATCAGAAGGTTGTGCATTAACACTCTTCATGCATCCGATTCTCGATGTCTCAAGGCATGCATTCACGAATTCAGCTAAATAGAGTCCGCTTTAAGAAGAATGGGGTCACCCAACGCACATTTGATTGTGCATGCACACCATTCGAGGCATCGGACCTCGCGAATTCGGCCATGAAGCCTTTCGCATGTCCGATTCCCCAATTCATCGCATGCACTCCTAGACTTTTAAATAAGTCAATCCCAAAGCTAAGAACCAAATTTACGAAGCTACATTGGGTGTTTACAGTGTTGGACTTCTCGATGTGAGATTTTCGAGCTTCCGTGTACAATTTCCACCATGAAAATGCATTCGATCGGTAAGGTATCGATTTCTCCGTTGTGATGGTTGATTTTCGCTAACAGAGTAGGAGAGATTGGACGGTGTGGAGTTCTCTGCAAGGTGGAGACAATGAAGAGTAGAGGAGGTTCTCACTTTCTTTTCCCTTGCTCGACACTGAATTCACATGCACAACTTATGCGTGCATGGGAGCTAAATAGGCTGGGGTTGGTTCCCATGTGAGGTTTCTACACCCACTTTGGTGTACAAAATGTCTTAAAGACCCTAGGTCTGGAACCCCTTAAGTCACGGGTTTGATTTCTAAGGGGTCCAGCCTGGTCCACTCACGGGCCAGACTAGGTTAGCTGGTCCTGACATCCCAGGTGTTGACAACGGGTCTTATTTGAGTTCGATTACCATTGGGTCAAAATAGTTAGGTTGTTGACTAATGGGCCCAATCTTGGCTCTAACTGATGGGTCTCACACAAGGAGTCTACTTACTCCAAATGGGTCTAGTTCCAAATAAGCTCAGCTCACATAGTTGAACTGCTACATCCAGCTTCCCAGACACATCTAGTATGCTCGTATCCAGGCAATTTATAGGGAGTTACATCCTCCCCCCCTTAAATGAATTTTCATCCTCAAAAATTGATGATTGAAGTGGGGATTTGGAAGATGCATCAAGATTGTGTGACTAATCTTGACGTACGTCGCATTGTCACAAGGGACTGATGAGAGTTTGTGTATTGTATGGTTATAGGGGATTGAATACCAAATTCCAATGTGTTCTAAGCTACCGTAAAAATTTTCGGTGCTATCCCCACATTCCCGTGATTCTGTGTTTGGCAGAGGTTTGAATTGTATTGATGGTAAGCTAATAACATGACTATTGTAATTTATCAATTCTAGTTATATGTGACGTGCAGATAGCAATTTTTATTGAGAGCGAGAATATTGTGCAACATATGTATGGGTACGAAACAAGCGTACAATTTATTGACTCTTAAGGTAAATTAACATCCTCTAAAGTAATTAACATGACAAGGTTTAAAGAAATAACCAGACGGCTTCGTGGGCTGTTTTTCACGTCAAGGAGCTCTAGTCTCAGAGGGACTAGCTCTTGAACAAGCTGCTTTCTTGGTGTAGTTTGAGAAGAACTGGCGTGCTTGGGCTACGAATGGTGTATGAGCAATCGGGTACGCCTTTGCTACCAATTGTTGTAGGATCTCATCATGGAAATCCAACATTTGATGCATGACGTAGTTGTTTTGATGGAGGGTTTTGAATTGCTCTAGGTATTGCCTATGTTGGGTTTCTAGATGTTGAGAAATTTGATATTGTTGCAATTCCATAGGTCAAGTGAACTCCGACAATGATAACAATTCACCCTGTGGATGACTGTTGTCCTGGTCTGGGGACGACTTGTTCTGCTGTGGGGGCTGCTTGCTCAGGTTCTCCTTGTTGCGCAACCCCAGCCGATTGTCTCAATGCACTATTTCTGACACTCAGACGACATCTCTTCAAAATCATGTTCCACTATTTCCATGAAAATTTCTCCACATTGTCCTTCCTGGCTTCCTCTTCCGCCAGTATTTCATATGGTTCTTCATGGTCATCATCTTCATGCCCATCAAAGAGTCGAGATATAATTCGGGCATAGGGTAGGGCATTCTAGGGTTTTTTGACCGTGCTTAGTGACTCCTTATTTGCGTATTTTATGCCCTCATACATTACTCGAGGTGCAAAAAACCATCTATCTTCCTGTACGGCGAATAATGCTTGGAGTAATGAGTCCCGTCTCTCTCTCTCTCTCATGCTGAAGGGGGTATAAATTGCTTTGGAAGACGACGTCCAAAAACCACATTCGGTCGGGTAGTTGAGTTCTGGTCACAGATTGACCGGATGCTTGAAGACCACTGGTCATCCCAACTACGATATGGTGAAATTTGGGCTCCTTGGGCCGAGGGGCATGTAAGTCGAGGTGGGTTTCGTTCTTCGTGCTACAATGCATCGCTGCCACAATATCGTAAACGTCCATGTGGAACTTTCACCCATCAATTTCCATGGTAAAGCACTCGTAGGTGTCATTGTCCTTAAAATTATGGTTAAACAGTTTAACCAGACGTGGGTGATAATGGGACTGGACGGGTCTGAGTAGGGGTCCAAGGTTGGAACGTTTGAGGTAATCTATGGACCAGCTGATCATGTCATCATTAAACATCTCTGGGCCGAATATCCACTCAGGTTCGAAGGTCTTCTCTGACCACCAAGCCGTGGGCTGCTCTCTAGGTGATGGCGGGGAACTAGCCGGGGCTTTGCCCTTGGTGCTAGTAGATAACTTGGGTCTAGATACTAGGATTTTGGTTGCGGCCTTCTTCCTAGATGCCATGCGAAAGAAAATAGAATGGAAAAAGAGAGTTTCATGTAGTTTACCTCACAAGAATGGTTGAATCGATAGAAATTCAGACTTGGCACATCCCAGGCACATCAATCTTCGAATTTGGAGGGTTTCAGTGCGAAAGGTTAAATGATTCGAAGGTAAAAAGCCTTGGTTCACGTGGGAGAGGTGACGAGAGAGGGGCCCAGGTTTTAAGAATCTCAAAAATGACAAAGCAAGGGTTCTCGGGCCCCTTTAAACATTTCTTAGTCACCGCAGTGACTTTAAGTTCTTGCCGCGGTGAGCCAGTTTCAGAAAATCTCACCGCAGTGAGCTCCATCTCGTTGTGGCGATCATTATAAAAACTGTGTTTTTATTTTGGGCTTGTTTTAGGCTTGCAACGTTGATTTAACTATTTTGTTGTGGTCCAGACTTATGTTAGTCATTAACAGGGTGATGTGAGAGTAATTTCTACATGATTTTTGGGTTATTTGACTACTATTCTACTAAACTTGGCAAGTATTTGAATAATCTCAAACATGATTCATTCTCCCTCTTCCATGGGCGCTATAATACTTCGGATGCAATTTTGGTACAACTGTTCAATATGCTGAATTTGCAAGATACACCTATGTGATCATGACATGTAATTGCCTAGTACTGAGTTCACTACGAATTGTCATTGCCTACACATGCATGGACTCATTTATATTTTACTACCGTGACATACTGAAGTGACTGGTCTCATTGAAACAGTCCTGGGTATTGCTCTCTGATTTTTGCCTCTTGTTCCTACGTTGCCTCATCGGTGGAGTGATCGTGCCACTGGACCAAAACCAAAGGAATTCATTTTGTCCTCAAAATCTACTCCTTGTGGTCCAAGATTTTGACTGGTTCTTCTATCAGCGTTAAGTCTTCTTGGACTTCAATTGGTTGGTAGTCCAATACATGCGATGCGTCCCTCACATATTTTCTCAGCATCGACACATGGAAGATGTTGTGGATGCTTGACAATTGTGGCGGTAAGGCGATGTGGTAAGCTACTTCGCCAACACGACCCAAAATTTTAAAAGGGCCAATATATCGAGGGCTGAGCTTCCCTCGCCGGCCAAATTGCATCATGCCTTTAGTCAGTGAGATCTTCACAAATACATGATCTCCAACCTGACAAGGAACCTGGTTGTTAGCCTTATGGAAGTTACATTGAAATGTACAGTGGCAATCGTGCACATGAGTTACCTGAAATTCAACACATGATCTTTTAAAATCAGCATAACTATTTTGACAGCTTTGAGCTACTCTCAGTCGCTCACGGATGAGACAGAAGGTCTCATTTGTACTCTCTATGAGTTTCGGGCCCAACAGTATCCACTCTCCGATTTCTTTCCAATTGAGTGGAGATTTACATTGGCGGCCATGTAATGCTTCAAAAGGCACCATGCCGATACTTGCCTGATAGCTACTGTTGTACGTGAACTTGATCAAGGGTAGATGTTTGTCCCATGATCCTTGAAAGTCCATCATACAGGCCCTGAGCATGTCTTATATCACTTGATTCACCCTTTCAGTTTGTCCATTAGTTTGAGGGTGAAAAGCTGAGTTGAATTCTAGTTTAGATACCATCCACTCTTAAAAACGTTGCCAAAACTTTGATGTGTAGAGTGGGTCCCGATCTGACACGATGCTTGAAGGTATGCCATGCAACCTTATAATCTCCCTCAAATACAATTCAACAAGTTTGCTTACAGTGTAGCGTGTGTTGTATGGAAGGAAATGTACTGACTTGGTTAGTCGATCAATAACCACCAAAATAGCATTATGCCTATTAAGTGGAGAAAAATGCCACTTTTTACCCTTTAACTTGACCATTGATAGACCTGTGAGCACACTAATAAGCTTCTGTCAAGTGCATATTATAGACAGCAATGAAAGATGACACTAATGCATAAAACCACTTAAGAATGCCCAAAAAGGGGCTATCTCTCAGCACAGGACAAACCCAACAATAACACACCAGAGGGTAGCACATCACTGGACCCTTAGAGAGCATGGTTGCAGCAGGGCAAGGCGAAGGAAGTGAAAGCAGGTTGAAAACATCCTATCGATTGGTCACCTGAAGACTTCGACAGGAGCTGAAAGCGAAGAAAGGAAGAATTCGTGTAGTTGAAGAGGTTTTCGATAGGATCTGAAGGCAGAAGAAGGATGAATTCATGTGAATTGAGGAGTTTGATAGGATCTAAGAACCTATCAAGCAGCTGAAAGAAAGGAAGAAATCATCCGATCGCAAACCTGCCTGAGGCGTCAAGGAAACCTATTGAATAGTTTCTTCAAACCTATCGAGATGAAGGTGCTGGAGCAGAACCTATTGAAGGGAACTTTAGCCTTTCGATAGGAGTGAGAGCAACCCTATCGAAATGGTGGCATACAGAGCGGAGCCTGTCGAAATGGTTCTCCAACCTCTCGAAGAGCCCCTCCAACCTGTCGAATACTCCAGGCCGAGGGCTGAGAATGTTGAAACTCTAAGAGAAGGCTCATCCTATAAGAACCTATCGAAGAGATCTGAGAACCTAGCGAAAGGACCAAAATGCTCTATTTTGAACCTGTCGAAAGCTTCTTGAACCTGTTGAAATCGTGTGCAGAACTTCTCATAAATTCAGCTGTGCACACGTTGTGATTTGGTGACCCGCTGCATGCAACTTGAGGCACTTGGTGATCGGCACAACGGTTCTAGAAGATGCCCTAGGAAACCCTAACCGACCCACGTTCTTTAACAGAACTCTAACAAACTCTGAGGACCTTCTAGAAGGGATTTTTGGCGGAAAAAATAGAGGAGAAAGCTATATATAGAGATCGCCAATTGCAATGGAAGGGAGATCGAGATCTGAGCCAAATTCTAGAGATTAGAGCTTGCAGAGAAATTCTATTTTCCCTCCTTTAGCCCAACCATGGTTGGCTAATTCCCTTGGAGTAGGGAGGGGAGAGGTTAGATCTGTAATTGGGTAAGGTTAAGAGTGCTATTGTAGGTTCCTAGCTGCATAGACTACATATCTGAGAGTATTTCCATTGTAGAGTGACTTTGATTACAATGTTAATACTGTTTTTAATGCTTTAATTAGATCTAAATCTCCTTTGGTTCTATTTGGTGATCGATCGGATTTGTGTAGAGGAGTCTGTAGATCAGCTCACCCACTTAACTGGTAGGCCTCTTGGATACCACCCGATCTCCTTAGATCTGATACTCCTGTGATTCCTTGAGTCTGTGACTTGGGAATTGTAGTATCTGTAGTGGTTTTAATTGCTCTAATTGAGGCTTTAACTTTGGAAGAGATCCCTAGGATGGTCTGTGACCATTAAAGTGGACAGATCATAACCTTAAGATTAGTCCAAGCTCAGGCTCCAATTAGATTCGTCTGCTGCAAATCCATGGATTCGATAAAGTCTATAGGATGGTCTGTGACCATTAAAGTGGATAGATCGTAGCCTTAAGACTTGGTGGATCCTGTGATTTGAAGTGGAGTTTATACCCTGCAGCTGTGCTTATGGCCATTTGAGGGAATTGTGTGCTCTGAACCTCTGTAGGATAATTAATTGAATCTGATTTCAGTGAAAACCAATCTCCAAGCTACTCTTCTCCATTTTCTGCTTTTTACCTCTTTCTCCTGCAAGATCTAAGATCCTAAACTCGATCCAAGTTAGTCTATGTTTAATTTTAGCTTAGCTTAAGTGACAATCCATTTTAAACCTCTCCCCTGTCTTTTAGGTAACATAGCACTATTTAGGGTGCCAAATCTAATACAGATTTAGAGATTTATCATATTTTTAAAGCAACCTCCCTGTGGACATTCCCTTACTCACCATCTTTGTAAAACTTGCTACAACAGACCCTGATTACTTGCAGGTCTGTGTGAGTGTGTTCTGCCTAGTTTTATTGATGATTTTAGACCCTCATTTGAGGGAAGGCAAACACTCCAACAATGCCCCTTCTGAATTCTCGACAAACTAAGAATGAAGTCCATTGAAATGTCCTCCCATTTCCACTCAGGGACTAGTAGGGGCTGCAATAAACCCGCAGGGTGTTTGTGGTCCACCTTAACTTGTTGACAGACCAAACACTTGGCTACATACTCCGCAACATCTCTTTTCATTCCTTTCCACTAAATTTTTTTCTTCATGTCGTGGTACATTTTGGTGCTGCCTGGATGGATGGCATATGCAAATCTATGAGCTTCTTCCAACATCTCCTGTCGTAACCCGATATCAGTTGGTACACAAAGTTGGCCTTTGCATAATAGGGAGTCATCATTTTTAACTGAGAAGTGCTACTGAATTCCATTGTCTACACTCTGCCTGATGGTCATAAGCTCCAGGTCTTTCAATTGGCTTTCTCTGATCCTATCGAAGAGGATTGATTTGATCTTAATATTTGCTAAGAGTTCTCCAACTCCCTTCATTTCGAATTGAGTGTTGGCTGAGGTTAGGTTCTTAAGCAGCTTCCATCTATGTATTTTGGCGACGAGATGTGATAGCTGAGCAGATGATTTTCGACTGAGTGCTTCGGCTACCACGTTTGCTTTCCTCGGGTGGTATTGGATGATACTGTCATAGTCTTTCAGAAACTCCATCCACCTCCTTTGCCTTAGATTTAGATCTTTCTACATAAACAAGTATTTGAGGCTTTTGTGGTCAGTGAAAATTTCAAAAGTTTCACCATAGAGGTAGTGCCTCCAGATTTTTAATGCAAATATGACCGCAGCTAATTTGAGGTCATGCGTGGGGTAGTTTTTCTTGTGGTCCTTCAATTGTCTTAAATCGTAAGCCACAATTCGTTCATGCTGGTTCAGCACGCAACCTAGACCAGTGCGAGATGCATCAGTGAATACTACAAACCCTTCGCTGCCAGATGGTATGATAAGTGCAGGTGCTGAGGTCAATCTTTTCTTGAGCTGTTGAAAGCTCTTCTCACATGCTTCAATCCACTCAAATCTGACGTTCTTCTGAGTGAGGTGTGTGAGCGGTCCGGCGATCTTAGAGAAACCTTCCACAAACCTGCAATAGTAGCCGACGAATCCCAAAAAACTACGAATGTCGATAACCGTTCCAAGCTGTTCCCATTTTACGACGACCTCTATTCTTGATGGATCTACTGCTACACCAGATTCTGAAATAATATGTCCCAGAAAGCTTACTTGCTCTAGCCAAAACTCACATTTGCTGAGCTTTGCGTATAACTGAGAGTCTCATAGTGTTTACAATGATAAAAGCAAATGTTGTTCATGATATTCACATGACTTAGAGTAAATGAGGATGTCATCAATGAAGACGACTATGCAATGATTCCAGTAGGGCTTGAATACATGATTCATGAGGTCCATGAATGATGCTAGTGCATTTTTCAACCCAAATGACATTACGAGGAACTTGTAATGACCATACCTCGTTTAGAAGGCTGTTTTTGGAACATCCTCAGCTTTGACCTTCATCTGATGGTAACCGGACCATAGGTCTATCTTAGAAAAAAATTTAGCTCCTTGCAATTGGTCGAACAGATCGTCAATCCTAGGGAGTGGATACTGGTTCTTTATGGCCAATTTATTCAATTGCCGATAGTCGATGCACAGTCGCATAGAATCATCTTTCTTCTTAACGAACAAGATCGGTGCTCCCCATGGAGACACACTGGGTCTAATGAATCCTTTATCGAGTAACTCTTGCAATTGTTCCTTTAACTCTTTCAACTCGGCTGGTGCCATTCTGTATGGAGCCTTTGACACAGGCTTTATTCCTGGAGCTACATCTATCATAAATTTGACCTCCCTATTGGGTGGTAATCCCGATAACTTTTCAGGGAAGACGTCAGGAAATTCATAGGCTATCGGAATGTCCAAAATGTCTACCTTCTTGTCCTCTTGTCCTTGAATCAATGCGAGGTTTCCTTGACACCCTCTACTGATTAGTCACTCAGCTCAAATTGCGGATATAAAAGGTACTACTCCAGGTCGAATGCTAATGAATTTGAATGGCTTCTCTTTCTTGGGGTACAGAGTGACTACTTTCTCTTGCCAGTCTACCTTAGCTTGTAATTTGGCCAGCCAATCCATGCCAAGGATTTCATCAAACCCTTGCATTTCGAGCAAGATCAAATCAGCCGTAGTTGGCGATGCGCCATGGTGACGACAACTGATTGGCACATGGTATTAGTTGTCACTGAGTTTCCTATTGGGGTTGAGATAGCTACAACAAAATCTAAAGGATCTAGTGTGTAGCCTATCTCCGTGGCAAATTTCGGTGTGATAAATGAGTGTGTATACCATGGGTCTATCAATACTAGTGCTTTGGGGTTACATATATACTTTCATTGCTCAAGTAGATGACACCTAGATTCAATAGACACTATAAAATTAGTAGTATAACTGACGCGGTACGGTATGAAATGTAATGACTGTAAGGATTATTCTATTAATACACCTTCTTCATCTAAAATGCAAGAAGATAAAATGATAATTCAAGGAAAATCATACCTTGAATGACTTCATTACCTGCTTGGGCATCCCTTGCTGAGACTGCATACACCCAGCCTTGTATTGTGGGCCGTGCAAACCTTGGATTCGGCATTGTAGTGTTGGCAACACTTTTCACTTCTGAGCAATCTCTTATGCGGTGCCCCATGTGTCCACATTTGAAAAAGGCCCTCGTAGTTTTTCAACACTCCTCGGTTTTATGTGGCTTCCCACATCTCGCACATACAGTTGATGGTGCGGAGGAAGCGGTACGGGAAACCGTTTGTTGTGTCTTTTCTACAACCGTGTTTGTCGAACCAGATGCATTGAAAGGACTTGGAAGTCTTAGGGGTAAAGGTGGCAAAACTGCCGGATCAACAGACCTAGCTAATGCCATAGAAGTGGGTTGTGTCGGTGGTGGCATCAAATACCTTGATCTTTTGCTGGTCTTCTCGAAACTCGTCGCTTGATATTGAGCCTTCCTGTTCCTTGTCTACTCATCCCTTGCTATATACAGGTCTTCAATATCCCTTTACGCAATGAGGGCTAGCCTAACTACCCTCTCATAAGTAGTTACTTCAAACAATGAAATTCTTCCTCTAACGGCTGGTTTGAGACCGTACTCAAACTTCTATGCTTTCATCAATTCAGTGGCCACCAATGCTGGTGCGAATCGAGACAAATGGGTAAACTCGGTCTCATATTCTCGGACACTTATTTGACCTTGCACAAGGTTGGCAAACTGAATTTCCATTTGACGCATCTTTGTTGTCGGGAAATATTTTTGATTGAAGACCACGGTAAATTCAGCCTAGGTCCACGGTGTTCCCGGTGCTCGAGTTCTCTCAACCGATTTCCACCACGGGTTTGCTTCACCCTCGAGTTAGAATGAAGCCCAACTCACTTTCTCAATCTGATCTAACCATTTTTTGGTCTCCATCGAGTTAGCTTGCCAATAAAAACTCGACGGTCTCAGTCTTCAGAAGTCTTAAAAACCAGATGGTTGCCTTCTCTTAGCCAGAATTGCCATGGTATTCACCATGGTTTCAAGTAGTTGCTAGTTATTCCCATGTTATTCCCAGCCTAATTTTCTCCTCCTAAGGCATTGCCTAAATTGTTACCAACTCTAGTCGTGTTGTTGTCGTCATTGACCGAGACTGTATTGGCTCCCGAGACGAATCTTTCTCTGTTTGAGTCATCACCTATGTTCACAGTCCTTGGTCTACCTTGTCAAGGGGGCATTTTAACCTGCCATGACCAATCACCCTAAGTCAGATCGAGTATGATAACTAAACTAAATTCCATTATTCCAAGCCTACGTCATAGCTCTGTATGCCCGTAAGACCTAAAGCTTGGGCTTTGATACCACCTGTGACAGCCCAGGTCTTCTTACCCTAAAACTCGCATCGTCGGATCACGCGGAAGATCCGAGTTACAGTGATGCTATGGTATCGAATGTAAGAATCACTACCTGACAACTCGACCTTTCCTCACAGTTAAACAATAGGAAGGATCGAGCTATCTCATAATGTTAAGCTTACAAAGGCGGGAATAAAGTGCGCAAAATGGAAACAAATACAAAGCTACATCAATAACGGAATGGCAACATAAATCCATGAAACTAGCTATCATATGTACAAAACCTCAAAAGAACTATCATCCACCAATGAAGGCCGACCTCCATCTAAACAATGGATCAGAATATACTTTGCATTTAATTACAAACTTGTTCATATACCGCTTGCTCAAAACCACAAAAATATCCAAGATCCACCCAAGCAACTAAGGGAAATGCTCCTCAGGCAACTCCTCTTCCTTAGCAGGATTGTAGTTAGGATCCTCTTCTTATTCAGGATCACGCTCTAAATGAATTTCTACAGCTGTGACGTATAGTCGAGGAGTGAGCTTCATCCAAGCTCAATAGGGAATAACAAATGCTAAACTACAATTTATCCTTCTCATTCATGGATCTTGATGCATAAATAAAATAGAGTCAAGCTAGAAATTCTTTAGTAAAAATCACACTTATTCTTTCATGTATGCAGGAAATCAAGTATTCAACATGATGCATATAGGATCAAACAAAACGTGTCAGAAACATGGAAGAAAATCACAAGTACTTGTTAGAGCATGCAGCAAGGAGTTACAAACAAAGTTACATATCAAGCTATCAAGCCCCTGAGCTATGTTAACAAGGCCACTCAACACAAGACGGGTCAAGCCCCTGAGCTATGTTAACAGGGTCACTTGATACCCAGAAGTCAAGCCCTTGAGCTACATTAACAAGATCACTTGAACCGAAACATCAAGCCCCTGAGCTAAGTTAACAAGGTCACTTGAACTGAGACTATCAAGCCCTGAGCTACGTTAACAGCGTCACTTGATCTGAGACACAACGGGGTTACAAGGTCACACACTTATACGAGACATGAGGCAATGATACAAATCAAGATGTCAAAACTTGCAATTTACGAGATCACATAGATTAACCATAACAAGATGCTATGTATAAAAAAGCATGCAAAAATGTGTACAAAACCAATTCTCAATACTTCAAAACATGCCAAGAGTTTTCTTATATCAATTCTAGAAAATATCAACTATATACTATGTGCATCAATGACGAGAATTCGAGAAAAATAAGTAATCGGGCACGTAGCTCTTCCCTCCCTTAGTGTCGAAATTTCACGGCCAAAAATCACACGAATCCAAGGTCCATTCTCTAACAAAATTCTTCTCATTCTCCTACATGACACCACGCACATGTGCTACTAGTTACTAATCCCGACTGGGTCAGAACACACTCACAAAGAGCTTACCCAAGTCCCTAGGTCCACACCTCGGAATAGGAGACACCTCACCCTGGCGAGCCTTCTAGGTGCCACATGACAAAGAGACCTTGCCGTGGTGAGATTTACCCAAGCCGTTTTGGCTTTGGTTTTCAAGTAGCACTCGCCATGGCGAGTGCTTTAGATTTCCTTCTCGCCTTGGAGAGCCTTCATGTCGCCGCGGCGAACAGTAGCAACTCGCCACTCTCATGTTCATTTTATCGGACTTTAACTTCGTAATCTCGGCGTAAGCCACACTCCAACTTGGGGATTCAACTCTGTCATGCTAATAGACTAGATTTCTAGTGTCAAACTTCTTGAAATGATCAAAATAAAAGAATCAGAGACACCGGGGATCAGAAGGTTGTGCATTAACACTCTTCATGCATTCGATTCTCGATGTCTCGAGGCCCGCATTCACGAATTCAGCTAAATAGAGTCCACTTTAAGAAGAATCAGGTTACCCAACACATGTTTGACCACTTATGCAGACCATTCGAGGCATCGGACCTCATGAATTCGGCCATGAAGCCTTTCACATGTCCGATTCCCAAATTCATCGCATGCACTCCTAGACTTTTAAACGAGTCGATCCCAAAGCTAAGAAACAAATTTACTAAGCTGCGTTGGGTGTTTACCATAATGGACTTCTCAATGTGAGATTTTCGAGCTTCCGTGTACAATTTCTCCCGTGAAAATGCGTTCGATCAGTAAGATATTGATTTCTCCATTGTGATGGTTGATTTCGGTTGACAGAGCAAGAGAGATTGGACGGTGTGGAGTTCTCTACAAGGTGGAGAAGATGAAGAGTAGAGGAAGCTCTCACTTTATTTTCCCATGCTTGAAACTCAATTCCCATGCACGCATAAGTTGTGCATGGGAGCTAAATAGGCTGGGGTCGGTTCCCATGTGAGGTTGCTAAACCCACTTTGGTGTACAAAATGTCTTAAAGACCCTAGGTGTGGGACCTCTTAAGTCACGGGTTTGATTTCTAATGGGTCCAGCCTGGTCCACTCATGGGCCAGACTAGGTTAGTGAGTCCTGACATCCCGGGTGTTGATAACGGGTCTGATTTGAGTCCTATTACCATTGGGTCATAATAGTTAGGTCGTTGACTAATGGGCCCAATCTTGGCTCTAACTAATGGGTCTCACACAAGGAGTCTAGTTACGACAAATGGGTCTAGTTCCAAAGAAGCTTAGTTAACATTGTTGAATTGCTACGTCCTGCTGGCCAAACACATTCTAGTATGCTCGCATCCAAGCAATTTACAGGGCGCTACAGGATCACTCGTCCTCCCTAGTTGTACTTTTACTTTCCTTATTACATTGTCGCCTTCTCCATTTCCTGACCTAAGCAGTTCTCTTAGACAAGTCACTTTCTTATTTTATCCTGTTTTGAGTAAAATTCTTATCGAAAAATAATTTAACTCGACTTCACTACTGCAAATCGATTACTATTCTTTGCATCCAAGATCATTCAATTAGGAATCATATCTTAAAAGCTTCAGTGTTTCATGAAGAGAAAGAATACTAAAGAGCTTAAACTGTTAAAATTAAATAATTCCATTAAGGTGTTCTATAGGGGATTTTGGTTGGGTTTGATTTTTAGAATGTGAGATTGGTTAACTATAATGTAACTTTCTTTAGCGCTATAGTATCAACTGGGAAATGAGCCTACATCTCTACTTAAAATTTAGTTACTGTCATCTAGTTTATCTTTCTATTGAATCACCTTAACTTGCTGAAAATTTAGCTACTGTCATGTTTGAGGAGCTATCTTAACTTGTAGAGATTTGATGCTTGGTTACACCAACAACAGGATCTCTCTTAGAGTGGGTTTTGTGTAGATCAGACACCTTTTGATTTTTTATCTGGTGGGTGTCCTTTTGATCTCCTCTCCTATGATATGTTACTTTGGTGCTGCATACTATACATTTGGGCTTCTATGTTTTATTTTTCTCTCTTCTTCCTCTTTTGTTTCCATTTTAGATGGGAACCATCTTTTCATTTCTCTTTGGTCTTTGAATTCTATCCATCTGATTAACTATTAGACAGTAGCATGCACTTCTGATCTATTTCCTTTTTAGATGTCAACTATGTTTTAACATCTTGGTTTTTGCATTTCTGGTTCTTTCATTTAACTATCTCTTAGATACTAGCATCCACTACTGTACTACTAGATATTTTTTTCTCTTCTTTTTTTTCCTCTGTAAATAATGTTCAACACATGCCCATTATACCTTGTAAACTATAGTTTTTATTACTTGAAATGTGTTGCGAACTAGAAAACACCATTTTCCACCCCTTAATCTAGGCCTTGATAGACCCCTGAGAGAACTAAATAAGTATTTTTAGTGTTTGTTTTATAGCTAACAACAAAGGCAGGCTTAACCCTGAAAGCAGCTTAAAAGTGCCAAAAAGAGGATGACCTATTTTGATCTGGAGGAAGAAGGAGAAAGGACAACCTCATTGGCTGTCAAAATGCCTAGACTAAAGAGGATAAAAGCCTGGTTTCAACCTGGAAATAAGTTTGGAGCTACTCGAAAAGAAGAATGCATTACAGAATGCTTTTCAAAAGGATTCTTGAACTCTTCGAAATGATCCCTGATCTATTCAAAAAGAACATGAACATTGAGAATAAAACTAAAGCTCCAGGTTTGATTCTCGAAGAGCACCTGATTTATTCGAAAAGAACCAAACTTGCTGAAGATCTATTCGAAAAGAAGGAAACTCCTTGCGCACTGCACCAGATCTATGAGAATAGAGCTCCAGAAGTCATTTTTCCCTTCGAAAAGTTCTCCAAACAGTGCAAATAGAGCTTCAGAAGTTACAGTACCTCTCAAAAAGGTTTCCAAACTATGCGAAATGGTATTATGAAGATTCTCAGCAGCTGTAAGGGCAATTTAGTAATCTCTGCACGCGCCCCAACGCAATTAAAAACCCAGGGGTATTCTAGAAGATTCGAAGCACAAACCAGAGGCATATTCCAACCCATGTGAGCACCCAAAGATGAAATTACTTGGCAGGAACTTCTAGAAGCTCAAACAGATTTTTGAATTACATAACAGAATTGATGACTCTATCTCTTGATTGGCTGAACCAAATCAAGCAGTTCTGATTGACCGGAACAGATCTGGATCCTTGTGCTCGACTCCTATTGGCTGATATGGATCTAACCAATTCTGATTGGTTAATGCACATCTGAAATGGACTTGGGGAAAATTATAAATAGATGAACTATTTGCCCAATTTGGGTATCCAGAATTTGAGTTTCATTCTTGCTGCCCCATTTCCAATTCAGATCAAGATAGCTTGTCTGAAACCTCTGTAATAGACTAGCTTTTGTCTGTAACTGAGAACTATGAGATACTTGTGTAAATTTAAGTGAGAATTGTATTCAAGACTACAAATCTGAGAGCTGTTGTAAGCTGTGCTCTGTAATTGTAATGGTGGATTTGAAAAGGTTACTTTCATCAGTACGTTCTCAATCGAATTCATGTTGAGGGTTCATTGTGATCTCCTCACTCATTAGACTCCTTTAGATTGGCTGTTTTTAAGTAATTTCCCTTAATTCACTATCCCTGTGGGAATTCGTGTTTGTAACCTGGTTCTCATAGCATTTGTAGTGGTGCCTTTGTTCTGAATCAGGACTTTGAATTGAAGAAGAAAACTATTGGATGATCTGTGTCCATGACAGTAGACAGATCATAGCCATAAGTTCATCTCAATCCTAAGCCTTGAATTGGATTATTTTCTCTTACATCTGAGCTGGTAGCCAGATGAAGATTTGATACTTTTTCAACAGAGTTACACTATTTCTCATCCTGTAATCAATTACTAAGCTTGAGTTAGCTGTTAGTTCTCCATTCTTATTAATTTTGCATCCAATTCCCCCACTTAGATCTGGATCACTTAGTTGAAATTTTACTCGTAGATAATTTAGTTAATATGACAAATTCAAACTCTCATCTTATTTTCTTTGTAGATAGGATTAGAGGTCAGTTCTGGTAGCTCAGATCTGGAGGTTTATCTTACATTTTAAATCAATTCCCTGTGGACGATCTTTTACTCACTTACATTTAAAACTTGCTATAATTGGCCTTGATCTTGCAGGCTAATTAACTTCTCTCTGTGCTGATATTTCTTTATTCTTTTTAATTTTCCAAATTCAGTATAATTCATCATTTACAAATCGGTTTTCAAAATATAAATAAATCATGCACACTTAGAATCAACAATAAGTTTTTGGCGTCGTTGCCGGGGAATAGATTTTAAAATTGGTAGACCTAAGTTTTTTTTTATTTTTACGTCAGTGCTAACTGTTTTGTTGTTTAAATCTGTGTATTTATATTTTAGCTTGGAATCTACTCAGTTTTGAAGGTTTGCTTTGCCTAATTTTTTTTTCTCTATTTCTGTTTTGTATGTTTGGTAGGAGGAATCTCAATCTTGAGATTGTCTCTCTGAATTTAGAAGTTGAAAGGCTACTATGAACCAGACAAACATCACAGAATTTTGCTGAGACTGCTACTATGGGTGAGCAACCTAGACTTTTGAGGGATTACTTTGCACCTGGTGCATATAATTCCCCATTTTGCATTCAATTTCCTATTGTTGAAGGAAATTATGAAATCAAATCATCAACTATCCAGATGCTTCCTTCCTTCCATGGTTTGAGTAAGGAAGATCCATACAAGCATGTGGATGAATTCTTGTCTCTTTGTACTACATTCAACATAGCTGAACTTGGTCCAGAGTCAACCAAGCTTAGGCTCTTTCCTTTTTCATTAAAGGACAAAGCTAGAGCATGGCTGTCCATGTTGCCACCAAACAGTATTAATTCTTGGAATGATTTGCAATGTCAATTTTTAGCCAAATACTTCCCTATGTCTAAGACCAGCCAGTTGAGACAAAGCATTGTTTCTTTTTCTCAACACTCAACTGAAACTTTTCATGAAGCATGGGAAAGGTTTAAGAAACTTTTAAGGCAATGCCCTCATCATCAAGTTCCCCAATGGCAGCTTGTTCAAAGTTTCTATCAGGGAATTAATCAAAAGGGCAAGAATATGGTAGATGCTTCCTGTGGAGGCACCTATTTGCAAAAAATAGTTGAGGAGGTCTGGGACCTATTTGAAGTTATTGGTGAAAATTCAACTCAACAGGAATCTTTGTCAAGAGACATTGAGAATCCTGCTCGGTTGAATAAAGAGCAGACTACCAAGGGAAAGATTTATGAGGTGAATGAGTTGGAAAGGAAGATGGATAATCTAACCACAAAGTTTGATAGATTGATGGAGTCACTAAAAAATCCAATGGTTGCAAGAGTGGAGGAGGCATGTCTGATATGCCAGTCCCCTACTGATTCCCTTGATCAATGTCCAGCTGCACCACAGTTCCCAGATCTAGTGGTGGAGCATGCTCATGTTGCCCAATCATTTGGACATATGCAATCTAGTGAATATGCATGGAGAGGGCACCCCAATTTAAGGTGGAGCCAGGGCAATTATTAAACACAACAGCAGTAGCAACTAAAGCATCAAATACCTTTCAAAACTGCTCAGCCTTACCAGCAGAATTTCTATACCAAGCCTAATTTTCAGCAGCCCATTCCACAACAGATGGCACACCCTGTGCACCAATCTGTCACAGCTCAGCCTCCTTCCAGATCTCCTTCTTTTGAAGACTAAGTTCTAACCTCACTCCAGAATTTAGGATCTTTAACTCAGACTGTAAACTTTCACAGTCAGAGTATAAAGAAGATTGAAGATACATTGGATCAACTTTCAAATGCTTTGGTCAAAAGAGAGGAAGGTAGGTTACCCAGTCAACCCTTGAACAATCCCAAAGGACAGTTCATGGTTGGAGAGGCTTCTGTTTCACATGAAGAAGTAAAAGCAATCACTACTTTGAGAAGTGGAAGAGTTGTAAATAACAATGTGGATACAGAAAAAGAAGAAGAAAAAAATATGGAAACTGCTAGGAACATGCAGCAGGAGCAGCATGATGTTAGCATTGGGGGTGCTGATGTACCTTAGAAAAATCAAAAAAATGAAAAATAGAAAAATCAAAAATATTCTGGTGATGATTCTAAAGCTGTAAATGAAGGACTAGTTCCTCATTTACCATTTCCCCATGCCATGAAATCTGCATCTCCTTTTGATAAAGGAAATACAAAAATAGACGATATGATGGAGACTTTCAAGCAAGTCAAGATAAATCTTCCTTTGCTTGACGCAATCAAGCAACTCCCAGCCTATGCAAAATTTTTGAAGGACATTTGCACACACAAAAGACAATCTAGGATCCAGTTATCCAAGAAGGTCTTTGCTGTGGAAAGAGTTAAACATGTTTTGTCCATTGCCACACCTCCTAAACTCCAAGATCCTGGAATCCCCGCAATCCCTTGCATTATTGGGGAACATACCATTGAAAAGGCTTTATTAGATTTGGGTGCTAGTGTCAACCTGCTTCCATATTCTGTATATGAGAAACTAGGTTTGGGAGAATTAAAACCCACTCATGTGGTGTTACAATTAGCAGACAGATCTGAAAGAAAGCCAGTTGGGGTAATTGAGGATGTGTTGGTAGGAGTAGATAAGTTTTTCTACCCTGCTGATTTTTTGGTACTGGATATGAAACCCACAAAAAGCAGAACTTCTGTCATTTTGGGGAGACCATTCTTGGCTACAGCCAATGCTTGCATTCAATGCAGGTCTGGTATTATGGAAGTGTATTTTGGAAATATGAAGGTAAAGTTAAATGTTTACAATGTAATTACCCAGCCTCAATTCAGTTCTGAGGAATGCTTTCTTGTTGATTTGTTGGATGAACTGGTAGAAGAAACTTTACCATAGTTCTTGTAGTCTAAAGATTTAACCACAGATTTTGAAGATGTTTGGAGAAATGCTGTGGAAGAGACAGTTTGTGCCTCAAAGTCTGAGGAGGTCAGAGCTGTGCAAGAAACTCATGTGAAAACAGCAAGGTTTTCTTCAGGGAAACCTGTTGTTTTTTCCCTTCCACAAATAGCCAAGGTACCTTTGTTACCTTCTTTTCTCAACCCACCTAATGTAGAGCTAAAACAGTTATTAGAAAATTTGAAATATGTGTTTTTAGGAGACCATAAAACATTGCATGTGATTATTTCTTCCTCCCTCACTGAGGAGCAGGAGGAGAAGTTGCTGATTGTATTGAAACAACGTAAGAGGGCAATTGGCTGGACTATTGCTGATTTGGGAGGAATCAGTCCAGCTGTTTGCATGCATAAAATTCACTTGGAAGAAGATGTAATGCCTTATAGAGAAATGCAAAGGAGGCTGAATCCTCATATTCAAGAAGTGGTCATGAAGGAGGTTGTTAAGTTGTTGGATGCTGGGGTCATTTACCCCATCTCAGATCCAGCTTGGGTGGCACCTACACAGGTGGTACCTAAGAAATCTGGGATCACTATTGTAACATCAGATTCTGGTGAGCTCATTTCAACCAGACAAACAACTAGTTGGAGGGTCTGTATTGATTACAGAAAGCTAAACACAATGACCAGAAAGGACCATTTCCCTCTTCCATTCATTGATCAGATTTTAGATAGCTTAGCAGGAAAAGCTTATTACTGTTTTCTTGATGGTTACTTTGGTTTCAACCAGATTCCTGTGTATCCACAAGATCAGGAAAAGACCACATTCACTTGCCCCTTCGACACTTTTGCCTATAGGACGATGCCTTTTAGTCTTTGTAATGCTCCTGCTACCTTTCAAAGATGTATGTACTCCATTTTCTCTGATATGATTGACCAATTTATGGAGATTTTTATGGATGACTTTTCAATATATGGAGACAGTTTTGCCCAGTGTTTACATCATCTCAGCTTGGTGTTACAGAGATGTGAGGAAAATAATTTAGTTTTGAGCTGGGAGAAGAGCCATTTCATGGTCACCCAAGGCATTATCCTTGGTCATGTTGTCTCCCATAAGGGCATTGAGGTGGACAGAGCAAAAATTGATTTAATTGCACATTTGCCTCCTCCCAAAACTGTTAAGCAAATCAGAAATTTTTTGGGGCATGCTGAATTTTACAGGAGGTTCATTAAGGACTTCAGTAAAATATCCAAGCCTCTTTGCCATTTATTGTGCCAAGATGTCCTTTTTGTTTTCAATGATCAATGCCTTAAGGCATTTGAATTCTTAAAAAATTGTTTGATTTTAGCTCCAATACTACAGTCTCCAGATTATTCACTGCCTTTTGAGCTGATGTGTGATGCATCAGATTATGCTTTGGGAGCTGTTCTTGGGCAGAGAAAGGATAAGCTGCCTCATGCCATAGCTTATGCCAGTAGATCAATGATTGATGCACAGCTCAATTACACAATAACTGAGAAAGAGCTGCTGGCAGTTGTTTTTGCTTTGGAGAAATTCAGGTCATATGTTTTGGGTTCAAAAATTATAGTGTTCACTGACCACTCAACCCTTAAATACCTTCTGTCTAAGAAGGATACCAAACCAAGATTAATCAAGTGGATTCTCCTATTACAGGAGTTTGATTTACAGATTAAAGACAAAAAGGGTGTGGAAAATGTGGTGGCTGATCACCTGTCTAGAATTATAATTGCTGAGATTGATAGGTTGCCTATCAATGACTCTTTTCCTGATGAGCAACTTTTTGCTATCAGTGTGCATACCCCTTGGCTTGCAAATATAGTCAACTTTTTGGCTACTAGGAGGACCCCTCAACACTGGAATAAAATGGATAAAGATCTCTTCTTTTCAAAGGTTAAATACTTTATTTGGGAGGATCCTTACCTGTTCAAGATTTGTGCAGACCAAATAATTAGAAGATGTGTCCATGAAGAAGACTTCCACAACATACTTTCCATGTGTCATGAACAAGCCTGTGGAGGTCATTTTAGTGGAAACAAAACTGCTGCAAAAGTTTTACAGTGTGGATTTTAATGGCCCACACTCTTCAAAGATGCACTGCAACACTATAAGTCTTGTCAGAATTGCCAGAGATTGGGTGGCATTTCCAAGAGAAATTCAATGCCTTTACAACCCATTTTGGTAGTTGAATTGTTTGATATTTGGGGGATAGATTTTATGGGACCTTTTCCTCCTTCAAATGGTTTTAATTTCATTTTAGTAGCTGTGGATTATGTATCCAAATGGGTTGAAGCCACAGCCACTAAAACCAATGACCACAGAGTTGTCCTTAAATTCTTAAAGGATAATATTTTTTCCAGGTTTCGTTCCCCCAGAGCCATTATCAGTGATGGGGGGAGCCATTTTTGTAATAAGCATTTTGAAGCTCTATTGAAAAAGTACTCTGTGACTCACAGAGTAGCTACTCCATATCATCCACAGACCAGTGGACAAGTAGAGATTTCCAACAAAGAAATCAAACATATACTAGAAAAGACTGTGAGGAAGGACAGAAAGGATTGGTCCCTTAAGCGAAATGATGCATTGTGGGCATATAGGACAGCCTATAAAACCCTAATTGGCATGTCCCCATTCAGATTGGTCTATGGTAAAGCATGCCATTTACCAGTGGAGTTAGAATATAAGGCTTTTTAGGCCATTGAAACTTTAAACATGGATCTTACTACTGCTGGTAATCACAGGAAACTGCAGCTCTCTGAGTTGGAAGAGCTAAGGATGGATGCTTACACCAATGCAAGATCTTACAAAGAAAAAGTTAAGACTTTCTATGACAAAAATCTGCTGAGAAAAGAATTCACAGCTGGCACCAAGGTATGGTTATTCAATTCAAAACTCAAGTTTTTTCCAGGAAAGCTGAGATCTAGATGGGAAGGGCCATATACTGTCATTCAAGCATCTCCATCTGGAGCTGTTGAAATTATGAACCCTAGTGATGGGAGAACATTAAAAGTAAATGGTCAGAGGCTCAAACCATGCATTGAAAATATTCTGGAGCCTGTGATGACCATCTATCATCAAGAGCCTCCACAAATCTGATGTCACACAACTGTATCATATGTATAGTAACTGTCTCTGTTCTGTGATTTTAGAATAGTTTTGTAATTGTTTTTTCTTTGTTTTAGTCATATTTTAGTTAAATTTTTTTTGAGGAATTATGAGTTCTGAAAGTTTTGTGGTTAAATTTGAGTTCTGTACTTTAGAACTTTTGTTCATAATTTTCGAAAAGTTTTACAATCATTTCGTAAAGAAAAATTCATTTCGAAAGGTACAATCTTCTTTTCGAAAAGGATCTGAACTTGTAACCACAACTGTTCGAAAAGAATGAATATGCTTTTCGAATAGTTGTTTCTGAAGCTTTGTGCTTTTCGAATAGTTGTTTCTGGAGCTTTTTGCTTTTCGAATAGTTGTTTCTGGAGCTTTTTGCTTTTCGAATAGTTGTTTCTAGAGCTTTATACTTTTCGAATAGTTATGTCTGGAGCCTTTTGTTTTTCGAATGGTACTGATGCCATTCTTCTTTGTGAAAAGGACTTTTTTGAACTTTTCGAAAACTTCAATAAGGCTTTGCGAAATCAATTTAAGCATATATAAACCCATTCGAAGCAAGGTTTTCATATTCGACAACATTCCAGCCCGTCTTGTTTCACAGAAAACCCATTTTTTCCATCTCTACGTTCTTCGGGAGCTCAGAACGAATTGCCTTCATTTCTTTGCCACTGATTAAACATGAAAAGAAGAACATTTTGCCTTTGGTTTTGGTTGATTTGATCAAGCGGTCAGAGATTTTGAGCAAACCCTAGGTTTTGGTATTTTTCTCCCCATATGCTCTATCTGTGCTTTCAAAATTTGATTTTTTTTTTATAAACATACATTGTCTGGGATTCCAGAGAGTTGGTAGTTAATTTTTGTTAAAAGGAGGAACTATTTGAAGAAGTGTTTCATAATTGTTAAAATGGGGAAGGATGAAAAATCGCTGGCTGCGATGTTCCCTAGGTCTTCTGCCAAGAAAGTTAGTAAACCCTCCACTAAAGGAAAAGCCAAAACTTCAGCCAAGAGGAAACTGTCAATGGATAAGGCTGATAAGATTGAGAAAGGAAAGAAGGTTAGACTTGAGGAACCCATCCCAACAGCTGACCCTAGTCCTGAGCCTGAGCTTCCTCCTCTTCCTATGCATTTGGTACTGCCAAACCCTTTCATTGAAGCTCAGAAGCCGATTCCAGAGCTTATTGTTGATGAGAATTTTTTCTCGAACAAACCTGAATGTAAGATATCATTGAACTACATCAGGGATGCTTCTAACCCCTCTTTCAGAGAAAATTTATCCAAGAATGGTGCGATTATGGTACCAAAACATGGAGAAAGTGACTGAGAAGGATGCTGATGACCCAATGCTTGTAATTTTCATTGATGATTGTGATTTAACAGTCACTTATGAAGACATTGGAAATGCTTTGGGGATACCATTTCAATATGATCCTGCTGGTCGTTTAGCTGCACCAGAGACAACTACTTTTAGAGATATAGCTGCCCATCTAACCAAAGGCATAGTTGGAAGTGGGCAGTCCATCATGAGGCGAGATTTAGCACCCCAATGTTTGCTGATGGATTCCATTTTGAGAGGGTGTTTTTATGTCACTGGACACAGTCAGGAAAGAAGGACACCCATTTTGGAGGCCCTCTTTCATTTTTCTAAAGGGCAATTCTTCAATGCTCCTATGCTAATTTTCGAAGCCATGGCTGACATCAGTGCCAAGATGAAGAAGGAACAGAAAATAGCTGGAATACCATTTGGAAGGTTGATCACAACCCTACTAAGGGCCAAATTTGACATTGATGAGCAAGAGCCATTTGAGATTATCCCCCCTCATGCTTTTGGGAAGAGGGCTTGGACTACAAGCCAAACCATGTTGAATAAAATGAGGGAAGAAGTTGAGCCAGGTCAAGAAGCTGCTATACCTGAACTTGAGGTGACCAGCTCTTTAGCTGCAACTATTGCACCTGCAGTTGCCATTGAACCTACCACCATTCCTGAGGTAACCAGCTCTTTAGCTGTACCTATTGTTGAGGAAACCATCATCTTGCCCACCTCACCTATCACAACACCTATCCCATCACCTATCCCAGCAGTTCCATCACTCATCACCACCATAATCCCAATTACAGATTCTCCATCTACACCAACTCCTCCAGCCATACTTACACCACCAATTTCACCTAACAATTTCCAAGATATTGCTACAAATTTTGTTGTCCACTCTCCTAGCACGCCTCTCCTTCAAAGCTTCTCAGGTTCACTAGCTCATTCAGCCCATACACCTGAAATTACCCATACTCCTGAACCTGAGATATTCACCACTGAAGCCTATTCATCCTTGATGGGATCTATTTTGGAGAATATTGGGCATGACTCTGTCCGCATGCCTGACCCCCCCCCAATTCACTCATTTGGCTACTTCCCCCTTTATAGTCATCTCACCCATTGCCTCCCAACCATCTACATCAATCATACCGGTCCCTACTCTGCCTACCACACCCACACCTGACACAATTAGCCAAATCATTACCTTCCTCCAATCCATCCAAGCCCAGCTACAGATCAACACAGACAACCAGTCTGTGACAAATTCCTTTCTCCAAACCTTGGCTTCCACATCCCAACTAAATACCTCAGTCCCACTACCTCCCACTTTTGACCATGCTACCCAAACAGACCTTGAGGTAGTGCTTTTAGATCCACCCATCCACACTATCTCTGATCAGGCTACTCAAACTGACCCTGAGGTAGTATTTTTAGATTCCTCTTCTCCCACCCCCACTGCTGGGATACATATGGTCCCCTACCACTCCATTCCCATTCCACGCTTTGCCACTCTCAAAAGGGCTATGGAAGAGAACCCTTACATCTTTTGCAATGTCCTCAAGGGGTTAGCAGATCTTCAAGCTTACATTAGGACCCCTTATGAAGACCAGATTCGGAAGCTGAAGCTGTTTATGAAATTTGAGAGAAATAAGATGCAAGACCTGTTGAGCCAAACATTTCAGATGGTTAGGAGTGAGCAGCACAAAGTTACCATGTTACAAGAGAGTCTGGCACAAGAAAAACTGAGGACTGATAGACTTGCAAAATATATTGGCCTCACCAAAAAGATCAAATCTGAGGAGTACACCGAACTTCAAACAACAATCCAAGAGAAAGCTAAATCGAGCTCAGACTCTAATACTGACTCAAGTTCTGACTCCAACAATGATTCCAGTTCTAACCCCATTGAACCAACTTATGACACAGATTTCGACCTAGTTATTAGACTGCCTTGTAAATTTTTTGTTTTGTTGTTTTTGTAGTGTGTAATTAATGTTTACTATTGACTTTTGTTAATTTGCAATTACTGTGCATTTCTTTTTTCTCTGTCAATGTGCTTTTTGTTTTTTGTTCTTTTCTTTTTGCTTATTCACTTCTGGACCAGTGAGGACACTGATCCTCATAGGTTTGGGGGTGTGCCAAAATTACCAATAGTTGAGTTAACATCAATGCAACCTATGATCAGCAGAATTTTTGAAATTGAAGTGATTTCACACTTGTTTGTTTTTGAAAAATGAGAAAGTTAAAACTTTTTAAAATTAACTTCTAATGTAATTCTAATACTGTCATAAAGTGAATGTCAGAAAATTTCCAAAAGAGAAGTGATGTTTCAGTAAACCTAAAAAGAGAGAAAACATTAATGATATACCTCAGAAATTTGATAGAAAACCACATTCAGTGAGATTTAGACCTAAAATGAATTCTTTGGAGGTATGAATTGGCAATTTTTTCTGCTCTAGGGACTGTTTGAACCTGCTTACTATCACTAGAAGTTACACATATCCAAATTGAAATAACTTGACAATAATCATGATATTAAAGACATGATGTAAGGCCTCCTTTTGGACAGTTTGAACTTCAAAAAGCCCCACCTTTTGAAACTGCCCTTGATACACACCATTTGAGCTTTATAAATCTAAGATTTCTTTTAAACCTCATCAACTAACCTCATCAACCTCATTTAGCCTAACCCTTACTCTGAGAATTCAGAAGGTAAAGGAAAGGAAGCTGAAGAAAGGAGAGTTGGGTATCAGTTTGGTAAAAAGAAAAATAATTGAAGGCAATGATGCGTCAGCAGAAGAAATGTGGCATTCCAGTTAATGTTGCTTTCAACAAAAAAAAAAAAAAAAAAAAAGGGAAAAGGAAAAGTCATTGGAAGTTTGAAAAAGAAAGAGAAAAAGATGGCCACTTTGGCTCTGAAAATTCAAAGGAGATAATGAAATTGTGATGAATTGAAGGTGTGTCTATCACTTCCTTACCTTGACTGACTTCTCATTTTTTGAACTCCATTCCACCCCTCTATTCTTGATAAAATTCACCCATACGCCACATTACAACCCAAGTTAAAGTCCTTACTGATCAATGATGGATTGAGCTGTCACATGGAGATAAGGATTTGTGTAATCTATGGTGAAAAGAGCAGTAAATTCAGAACTGAAAAGCAATTCCTATGCTCACCTTGGTCCTATTTGAGGGTCAGAATCGCTCTTGAGCTGTGTGAAATAGTATAACCCTCTTACTTGCATGTTGAGTGAAAACCTTGGTGAGAGTTGGGTATGAAATCAACTTATTTGGGGTAACATCAAAGCTTGATTCTCAAATAGAAGGCAAGCTGTTCATTAATTTTTCTTGTAAAAAACTTTTTGACACAAATTGAGTGAATGGTAAAAGGAATTACAGCAGAATTTTAGTTTTGAACGGATGTTTTCTTGAGAATCTTCTTACAGCTTGACTGATGCAGGTGTGAATAATTTGATTGGATAAAAGTCTGCTTTAACAGAACTGTATTGATATTAACTGATTTATTGGAGAAGTTTGTGGTTACCTTCACTGAAAACCCTCAGGAGACTTCACTCCTCCACTAGAGATCACCTAGGGGTTTAAAAGGCTTGTTGCATATGCTAAATGCAACTGTGGTCCCTACAAAAGTGGATTTTCATTTTATTTTTAATTTTGTCTTTGCTCAGGGACTAGCAAAGCTTAGGTTTGGGGGTGTGTTGCCAAACTGGAAAACACCATTTTCCACCCCTTAATCTGGGCCTTGATAGACCCCTGAGAGAACTAAATAAGTGTTTTTAGTGTTTGTTTTACAGCTAACAACAAAGGCAGGCTTAACCCTGAAAGCAGCTTAAAAGTGCCAAAAAGAGGATGACCTATTTTGATCTGGAGGAAGAAGGAGAAAGGACAACCTCATTGGCTGTCAAAATGCCTAGACTAAAGAGGACAAAAGCCTGGTTTCAACCTGGAAATAAGTTTGGAGCTACTTGAAAAGAAGAACGCATTACAGAATGCTTTTCGAAAGGATTCTTGAACTCTTCGAAATGATCCCTGATCTATTCGAAAAGAACTTGAACATTGCGAATAAAACTAAAGCTCCAGGTTTGATTCTCGAAGAGCACCTGATCTATTCGAAAAGAACCAAACTTGCTGAAGATCTATTCGAAAAGAAGGAAACTCCTTGCAAACTGCACCAGATCTATGCGAATAGAGCTCCAGAAGTCATTTTTCCCTTCGAAAAGTTCTCCAAACTGTGCGAATAGAGCTTCAGAAGTTACAGTACCTCTCGAAAAGGTCTCCAAACTATGTGAAATGGTATTCTGAAGATTCCTAGCAGCTGCAAGGGCAATTTAGTAATCTCTGCATGCGCCCCAATGCAATTAAAAACCCAGGGGCATTCTAGAAGATTCAAAGCACGAACCAGAGGCATATTCCAACCCATGTGAGCACCCAAAGATGAAATTACTTGGTGGGAACTTCTAGAAGCTCAAATAGATTTTTGAATTACATAACAGAATTGATGCCTCTATCTTCTGATTGGCTGAACCAGATCAAGCAGTTCTGATTGGCCGGAACAGATCTGGATCCTTGTGCTCGACTCCTATTGGCTGATATGGATCTAACCAATTCTGATTGGTTAATGCACATTTGAAATGGACTTAGGGAAAACTATAAATAGACGAACTATTTTCCCAATTTGGGTATCCAGAATTTGAGTTTCATTCCTGCTGCCCCATTTCCAATCCAGATCAAGATAGCTTGTCTGAAACCTCTATAATAGCCTAGCTTTTGCCTGTAACTGAGAACTGTGAGATACTTGTATAAATTCAAGTGAGAATTGTATTCAAGACTACAAATCTGAGAGCTGTTGTAAGCTGTGCTCTGTAATTGTAATGGTGGATTTGAAAATGTTACTTTCATCAGTACGTTCTCAATCGGATTCATGTTGAGGGTTCATTGTGATCCCCTCACTCATTAGACTCCTTTAGATTGGCTATTTTTAAGTAATTTCCCTTAATTCACTATCCATATGGGAATCTGTGTTTGTAACCTGGTTCTCACAACATTTGTAGTGGTGCCTTTGTTCTGAATTAGGACTTTGAATTGAAGAAGAAAACTATTGGATGATCTGTGTCCATGACAGTGGACAGATCATAGCCATAAGTTCAACTCAATCCTAAGCCTTGAATTGGATTATTTTCTCTTACATCTGAGCTGGTAGCTAGATGAAGATTTGATACTTTTTCAACGGAGTTACACTATTTCTCTTCTTGTAATCAATTACTAAGCTATTAGTTGTCCATTCTTATTAATTTTTCATCCAATTCCCCCACTCAGATCTGGATCACTAAGTTAAAATTTTACTTGTAGATAATTTAGTTAATATGACAAATTCAAACTCTCATCTTATTTGCTTTGTAGATAGGATTAGAGGTCATATCTGGTAGCTCAGATCTGGAGGTTTATCTTACATTTTAAATCAATTCCCCGTGGACGATCTTTTACTCACTTACATTTAAAACTTGCTACAATTGGCCCTGATCTTGCCGGCTAATTAACTTCTCTCTGTGCTGATATTTCTTTATTCTTTTTAATTTTCCAAATGCAGTATAATTCATCATTTACAAATCGGTTTTTAAAATATAAATAAATCATCCACACTTAGAATCAACAACAAAATGGTAAAAAAAGAAAATTTAAAATGTGGCAGAAAGTTTTCTTCCTGCCTAATCAATATTTTAATATGCATTTTTTTGAATCATGGATGGTTTTCAACTAGATGACTTCTCATATTTTTCATCTTTATATCTATGTGTTTTACAAGTCTCAAGAATCATGAGAAGACAAGTTTATTGAGCACCAACAGTAGTAGTAGTTGGTCCAGGGATTGGAGAAGAGATGACTCCTTCAATGGGTTTCATCAGAGCCCTCCATTAATGGTGGCAATAAACTTCAGATTTCAGATTCAACAACATCAACATCAACACTAGTCTCATATTTCAGATTCCACAACATCAACATCCCAAGTTTCAGTCACTGAATCATCAACTCCAGTTGCCGATATTATCTTATTATTCTTTTTTTTGAGGAAAATAATTAACATTTGCAATTGATATTATCTTATTATTCTTTTTTTTTTCCAAATGGCATCCAAATTAACAACCAATCAAATAACATAAACCATCACAAAAAGCCAAAACAAAGAAACCAAAGTAGACCAAAAAAATAAATAAATCAAAAGGAACCCTAAATAAACAATTCAAATAGAAATCCTAAGACACACGAGTAACCATCAAAATAGAACATGAATAAACTATTCAAATAGAAACATAGGAAATATATAAACATATGAAGAACCTACTCTCAAAACCCAATGGTCAATTTCGACTTAATAATCTTCGAAAGCCAAAAACCCCCATCTTCTAAATCAAATAGAACCTCAAAATTCTAACAAAAAAAAAAGAGAAACTACCTCAGAAAACCGATCTACGCAGATTAGCACCCAATTGAACCTTGGAGATGCGTTCTTCACCTTGGAGATGCGTTCTTTGGAGAAGACGATGGACTAAGAGGAAAATAGGAAAACCCCCTTTCTAATTGATGTGCGTTCTCCAATATCCCTTGGATGTGCATTCTCCAATCCCAACTCTAATACCCCATTCTAATTAAGGTGCGCGCCAATATTTCGTTCCCGCCCTCCATATAACTATGTCTATGGCGGCGTTTAATACAAAAAAAGGTCACGCATAGTGTTTTAAATCGTGGTGTCCAATAAAAAATGCTGCACTTAATTTCTTGAATAGTGGCATTCACAAAATAAAGTGCCAAAATTATTTTAAATCACGGCGTCCAATAATTAATGCCGCACATATTATTTTAAATTGCGGCGTTCAATAAAAAATGCTGCGCTTAATTTCCTGAATAGTGGCGTTCGCAAAATAAAGCACCGCAAATTATTTTAAATCGCGGTGTCTAATAAAAAATGCAGCACAAATTGTTTTAAATCGCGGTGTTTAATAAAAAATGTTGCGCTTAATTTCTTGAATAGTGGCGTTTGCAAAATAAAGCGCCGCAAATTATTTTAAATTGCGGCATCCAATAAAAAATATTGCGCATAATGTTTTAAATCACGACGTCCAATAAAAAATACCGCACTTAATTTCTTGCATAATGGCGTTTGTAAAATAAAGCGCCACAAATATTGTATTAGCGCATCGTTTTCACAGTAGACGCCGCAATCATTGTGACGCGAAATGGAATCATTAAGAATTAGTGGCGCTTTTATCACAAGCGCCGTTGAAAGGTATTTTTAGTGGCCCTTTTACTCAAATGCAATTAAATCGACGTCGCTAAATCCCACTTTTTTTGTAGTGGTTCATGGAGAAGCTCCCCTGTAGGGATCTCCTCGTCTAGACTCGTGACTCCTACCTCCTCTTATATTTCTATAGGAAAGGGGTCGATTTCACGTGGAATGAGTTTTTTAATTAAGGCATCATTTTCTTTGATTTTCTTTAGAATTTTGAAAGACAATATTTTTGGATTATTTTATGTTTTTTCCATGTTTTTAATTTTTTCTTTTTCTATTTTTTTGATTTTTTCTTTGGAAATAGGCCCTTGAAAAGGCGGGTCTCTATATACACATGGTATTGCCCGCCAAGGGCTTAGCTCGCTTTTTACAGGTTGTTTTTTTTGGAAAGCTGGTGCTGAATTTCAGGCCATTTGCTACCTACAGAGTTAAGGGTGTAGTAGCCTAATTTCTTACCTGCGGTGCCACCCCTTTACCCGTTCGGCTGGAGGAGGCTGATTAATATGGCTTTTGAGAGTCAGCCTCCATCATGTTCATCCTGGGCTCGTCAGGAATCCTATCCTCAAACATCAGCATGGGTTTGTGGTGATTTACCATAGGGGGTTGCATTGATGAGGGAGCTTCCTCCTCGAAGAGGGATAAGGAGGCCAGGTCGATTTCTAAGGCGAGGGGGGGGATGATTTAGGGTTTGGTTAGGAGAGTAGCAGCATTTATGTGGGGTTAGCTGTGTTGCCCCATTCTGATCAACCTTTACGATCCTTGCACTCACGAAGGTACTCCTGATCTGAGGTCTAGGGTAGGGTTCTTCCTCTAAGTCTATTCCCCGGGCTTTTGCAGCAACAAGGGTTCAAGCCTTTTCCTTGGCCCCTCAAACTTCTTCTTCAGTAGGCTTGTAGCCTAGGAAAAATCTGACCTACTGTCCGCTTCTAGCTCTGACTGGATCCCTCCGTCCTTGCAAACGAGGTCCCAACCCTTTACCTTTCTGATAGCCCCATTTCTGGAGCATGGCTACGACTACAACCATTCCACCGCCGATTTTCAACGTGATCCTTTTGAGGGGCTCATCGATTACTGTTGATACATCATACTCAAAGCTATGGAGGTTTGTGTCTTCGGTTGTGTGTGGCACATCCAATACTTTGGGGTTCTCGATGCTGTGGGTAGCTTTTTCTCTTCCTCCCTCACCCAGAATGGTGACAATCTTTTGCTACGATACAATTCTAAGCTTTTGGTGTAGGGTTGAAGGTATTGCCTCGACCTCGTGTAACCAGGGGAGCCCTAATAGCAGATTGAATGTATATTTGATGTCCATAACTTGGAAGGGTATGAAAAAGGTCATTGGCCTGATGGCGAAGTCAAGGTCAACTTCTCCAATTATCTCTCTTCTCGTGTTATCAAATCCTCTGGCACTTGTTCTTGCTGGCCTGAATGCTAAGGGATCCACCCCTATCTTGGTTGCGGTTCTGAGATGCCAAACATTCAAAGCAGATCCATTGTCTATTAACACCAATGGAATCACTAGGTTCCCTCATCCGATAAATCAACATATGAAAAGGAAATGGCATTGGGAGCCAACACCTGCCCGATGATCTGTCCCACTTCGTCTAGGTTTACTTGGATGGATACATGTGCATCCTTTAATGCACCCATCAAATCTTGGAAATGAAGCAGGGATGTCATTAACAGGTCCTAGACCATGATGTGTGTAGGCATTCTTTTCAATTGTGTTTTGAGTATATGCTCTCAGGTCATTTTTTCGAAGGGGTTTACAGTTGTAGGTTCTTTCTTCTCTTCTGGTTGGGCTGGTGCTAGCACTTCTAGTTGCCTTGAGAGACTTCCTGATCAAGTGATGAAATCTACTGCCCCCTCTCTAATGCTGCCCGTATTGATATCTGTCTAATCATAACTGAGCGAGACTTGATGTGAATTGTAGCTTAGTCCCAGGATTTGGAATGGAGTGGATATAGGCCTCAAAGGTGCTTGGACTAGTGGATTGGAATGGGTGGACAACACTTGGTTAACCTTTGTTGGATAGATCAGGGGAGTAGTGAAAATGGGCCACGTGGGGTTAGTGGGGATTGTGAATGGCTGTATTGGGAGTGGTGTGATAGGGGTAGGCCATTGATAATTAGTCAGTGCCAGAGGGGGATATGGGGTAAAATCGGCCATTAGGTAATTGGTGGGGGTTGCTGCTGCATATGGTTGATATGGGTTGGTTTGGATATAGCTGACGGGAGATGGTGATGGAAAATAAGCCCTTAAATCTAAGGGTTCTATTGGTGGTGTGGGATTAGGAAAGTAATCAGCCAAATTCAGGAGCTCAATTACTCCAATGCTTCTATCCTCTTGATCTCTCTACCTTGGTGTTATAAAGTCTTCTCGGGTGCGGATATACTCTAAAGGGTCAAACTCCTCATCATCCTCCTCTATCATGCTGATGGTCGGCCTTAGGCCTGCACCACCTGGTGGATGTAGTGGTAACAACACTTGCTGTATATTGGCATGCTGGTTGGCCTAGGGAAGTATGGGAGGAATGATCTTGCCGGCCTCTATTAAGTCTTATATCGCATGCTTCAAAGGGAAGTAGCGATTAGTTGGGTGGCCTGGTCCTTGACGGAAATTACAATGGGTATTGGGGTCATAATTCCTTGGGATCGGATTAGGCGAAGGTCGTGGTTGGAGTGCAGTGACAAGGCCTTTTCAATTAGCAAAGGTAAAAGGACATTCAAGGACTACCCTAAAGGTGTAAAGACTCGATCAAACTGAGCCCTTCTCTGTTCTGGGGTCATTTGTGCCCCTTGTTCATTTTCAGTCCTTTGTATTGGCTTGCTTCTAGTTGGGGTTGGCTGTGGTGCCTTGAACTGAAATGAAGTTATGCTAGTGTTGGGTCGTGTACTTACAATCATCTGTACATCCGCCCCGGTTCTTCTATCATTCCTCTGTTCAGTGAACCTTCGAACCCCGCTGTTTATGATTTTATTTAACCGTCCTTCTCTTATGGCATCTTCACATCAGTTGGCATTTCTCACCAAGTCAACGAAATTAGACTGCTGTTGGTATACCAGAAAATCTGAGACGACCAGCAGAGTGTTTTTCAAGATCATCTCGATTTGCTCATCATCGGGTATCAAGTTCCCGACCTAAGCTGCCAAAGCCTTCCACCACCCGAGGTAATCACTGAATGCTTCGTCAGGCTTCTGCTTAATTGGTGCAAGGTTCAATGTCTATGTTGTAGACATACTATTCTTGGAATAAGTGGGTCAAATCTTTCAAAGTTTTGATCATGAAAGGTTCCAAAGAAGTGAACCATCTTAAAGTTGCGCTAGTGAGACTCTTCTGGAAGACTTTTATGAGTAGACGCTCATTCCCTCCATATTAGCACATGTCCCCGCAGTAGGACTTGAGGTGTGTAATAGGGTTGCTAGTGCCATTGTATTTGTCGAAAACTGGCACTCTAAATTTTTGGGGCAAAGGGACTTCTGCAAATAGGCATAAGTCAGAGAAATCCGTGGCATGAATTTTAGCTCCACCCATCTTCATCAGCTATTTTTAGATCTTATCCATTTGCTCTTTCAACAGCTCTGACTCTTTGGACGGTGGGGCTGTCCTTTCAATAGGCGACCTCCACTCACTTTGGGCTGTCGGTGGGTTGGTGATCATGAGTGGTGGGGGGTTGAAGCTGGTGAATGCCCCCATATAAGCCCCGCTATTCCTAATCTCATCCTCCTCATACTGTGGGTCTATATATGGTGGAGGAAGGGTGAGATTATCCTGTTGGTTTTGAGTAGGCTGGATGGGTGCTGGGTGGAACCACTGTACATGGGGGAAGTTATGATGAGTAGCTTGTGGAGTGAAGGATGAGTGAAGGTCGGATTTTGGGCTGGGGCCTGATGAGGCCATTGTACTTGGAGGAATCCTTGGGGATGGGTGTGAGACACATGGGGATGGGCGAATTGAGAATAGTTAATGGTATGGGATAGATTCCCATATTGGGTTGGGTGCGAGACTTGTGGAAAAATAGGGCCCATGCCGGGTTGGTAGATTGGGCGAGATGGATGTATCGTTTGAGGGAGAATGGGGGTCTCTTGGGTGTATACGGGATATTGTGGGAATTGTGGAGGGTTTGAAAATGGGGCTTTCGAGTTTGGGCCCTGATGGGCTTAGGCATAGGATATGGGTCGTAGATGGGCTTGGGCTTGGGTCATTGGGCCTTGATGGGCTTGGGGTATTGGGCATTGGTGGGCTTGGTCTATTGGGCCTTGATGGGCTTGGGGTATTAGGCCTTGGTGGGCATGGGGCATTGGGCCTTGATGGGCTTTGGTTGGCTTGGACCATTGGGCCTTGAGGTTCACTCAACTGGTCCCATGGTTGATGGGAGTTTTGAAGGGTATGAACAATGGGGGGTTGATTGGACTCTTGGGGGAAAGAGGCATGGAGACTTGGGAGTGCATAGGATGGGTTGGGAGATGTGTTGTGTGGATGAGGGAGGCCGCTTTGAGAGGCCTTCAAGATTATACTAGCCCTGACCATCTCATCCATTATGGCCATTGGATTGGGTGAGGGGGTGGATGTAAATGGTGCATTCGATGATGGAGGGATGTGGGGTATGGATGAGATGGGTGTAAAAATTGGGAAAGGCCGGGGTAAAATCAGGTATGACCTAGGTGGATGGGGGAATATGTGATGGATTGGGAAAATTAAGTATGAGTTTGGAAATGGGAAATTGGGCATGGTATGGGTGGATGTGGAAAAATAGGGGTTGTTTAAATTGGATGTGGGGGAAAAATGGGTCACATTAGGGTTGGGTGTGGGAAAATTTGGGGCACCCTGGTTTGATGTGGAAGGATTGGTGATGCTTTGATTTGAGGTGGACGATGGAGTTGTATGTGGGATGAATGTGGAAGGTGAACTTAGAGTGGACATGGGGGGAAAGGGGAATGGATTTTGAGGGAATGTGGAGGATGTGGGAGGAAATATAGGTGCACCGAAGGGCGGGTGCATGGCGGGAAAGCTTGTGGGCCCGGTGATGGTAAATGGAGGTTGGGTGAGCGGAATGGAGATAGGAATCTCCTTCGAATGGGAATGAGTTGGGGAGCCTGGCGGGGATGAATTTAGATCGGCATAAGCTGGATCTACCACCCACGACATGGTTTGTTAGTGGGTTGGGTACGGGTTCCTTAGGTGAGGACCAAAAACCTGTCATCTCCTTCCCCTAGGGGATGACGGAGGGTAAGGCGATGTTGTACCGGCACCACAAGCTTTTTAATTTTTCCCTTTTTGTATTTTAATTTTTTTGAAATGACAAAACATAAATCTTCCTTGATTAACGTGGTGATTTTATCCGGGGCCCTGAGGGAACTCCCTTTTTCGGGTGGCATTCATGCCTCCGATGTCTCCCACGATGGGATCTCGATGCGCTTCAGAAGAAACAAAGGGAGACCTTTGTTCTATGTGAAGGCACAAAAATTTGCACGACGACCCGATCCCTCGAAAGGGTCAATAAAAGGGAAACCTTTCTTGACCAGTGAGGGCATTTTGGGTGTCGAAAGGTGGGGAAATAGTCGGGAGTATGAAATCGCTAAGCGGGGGACTCGGGAATAGTGGAAAGGGCCTCAGATTTGGGTTGCCCAACCAGAAATATGCTTAGTGTATGTATTATATACGCTAGGCAAAAAATCTGAAGATTTTATCTTAGCGTGTATATTATACACGCTATGCAAAATCTAAGGATTTTTAGCTTAGCGTGTATATTATACACGCTAGGGAAATTTTGGGGAATTTTGGCTTAGCGTGTATATTATACACGCTAGGCTATTATACATTCTAGGCAAAAACAAGTTATATAAAATATTTTGACAGCAAACAGCAAGCTCGAATTTGGTCTGTTTCTTTGCTTTTCGGGAAGCGGTGCTTTCGGGGACTGATTTTCTTTGTTTATAATTGGTCCCTCCTCTCCGAACCTAGGGATACAAGGTCGTTTTGGGATGACTAATACTCTCTCCAAGGGTTTTAGGCTTTGTAATTGAATTGGTCACCCACCCTATATACCTCCAGCACAAGCACTTTCTCAGATACTGGATGGGGTGGTACTTTTCAGGATTATCACCACTAGGGGCTACCGCCGTATTAAGAACCAGGATGTTTGTATCGCTGCCTAAATTCCTACCCTTTAAAATCTACCCCCGCAAAATTGGATTAAGTCCCTTAGTTCACTTTTAAGGTTAAATTTTTAAATTCAATTTTAAAATGGGAGTTTGCTTAGGTTCAAAAACCGGTTGGGATGATCTCGTGCTGCCTCTATCAGCCGGCGTCCACTGGTAGGATATGATTGTGAAAATGTTAAAGCTCAAGTAGGCCCGCCAAACAGCTAAGGCGTGTAAATGCGCAAGTAATCCTGCCAATCGGCTAAGCCATGTACATGACCGAAAATAAATGAAAGTAAAGATAATGCTCAAGTAGGCCCACCAATCAACTAAAACTCGTAAATGACGGAAAGTAGGGGTAAGTAAAAATTGACGGAATCGTAGGGGTGAGTACGAAAGAAAGAAAAGAATACAAACAAATGTTAGTAAAAATGAAATGAAATGACAAAAGAGGCCAACCTTCAAGGGGAAGCTCTACTAGCTATTCCCCAACAAAGTTGCCATCTATGCAACCGTGGGATCTCTTGCGAGTCTCATCACAATGATGCGATTGTAAGGAAAAATATAGAGTCGCCACCCGGAGCTTTTGTTATCTCAGGAAACCTAAATCATTATTAAAAGCACTAAAGTGCAAAAATATGATTCTAATTCACCGGTCTAATGCCAGAGGCTTTTGGGCAGGGGCTTCGGTTATCGATCGGGAAGGTGTTAGGCACCCGATCAACCTACTTGAAAGTGGTCACTACTTATGGCCAAATGAAAGGAAAAATAAAAATAAAAGGGAGCACTTCTGCTTGCCCGAAGGCACTATGATCCTATCAGGTTCTCCGCAAGTACTGAAAATTCGGTGGCGTAACGGCTTGAATCCTTAGATAATAGAAAAACAAAGAAGGTAGAGGAGTCGAGGGGAGAGCCAGAGCTCTCGGGCCCTTATAGCACAACTTTGGACCTTTGCGTGGGTGCACTTGATGAGCTTTCGATAGCTTAAAAGTTTGAAAGATGGGTTATAATCTCTAAGGCTTGGTAGCTAAGAGGTAGAAGAAGGCTAAAGGGTAGTTCTCACTTAGCCTAAGGGGTTTTTTATGGAAGGTGGGGGATAAAAGATGGTTTTGAATTTTGGAATTTGTATGTGTTTGGTGCACCAAAGGGGAGAAGGAAATCTCTAATTTCTCTCTTTAGAAAAATTTTCAAGCCCTTGTAACGGGAGGGGTGGCTTTCTATTTATAGAAAAGGCTTAGGAGGGTACTTAAGAGCTAATGTGATTAACAATTAAGTAATCCTAAATCTAAGAATTTTGGGTTTTTCAAGGTCATGGATAAGTGTGAAATTGGGTTCAATGGTAGATGATAGGGTGGGGTTTCAATGGGTTAAAGGGTGCAAATATGGTTAATGGGGGTGCAACAATTTTAAAGAAACTCACCCTAAACATTGGGATGGTCAACAAGTCAAACCCGATTCGGGCAAAATCCCAAAAGTACTGTAGCTAAGCCTAGCGTGTATATTACACATGCTAGGCATATGTACAATGCCTTTGAGAAGTTCAAAGCCTGCCATGGGGCCCACACTCTGGAGGAAGAAGGCTTATTTTGTCTAGCATGTATATTATACACGCTAGGCTAAATTCTTATAGAAATGGCTTAGCATGTATTTTATACATGCTAGGCAAAATTTCTTTAGAAATGGCCTAGTGTGTATATTATATACGTTAGGCAAGAAATCGTCATTTCTGCCAACTTATTGAATCGCCATAACTTTTGGTGTATGGCTCCGATTGAGGCGATTCTTGGCTTGTTGGAAAGCTAGAAACCTCTATTTTATAATGGTATAGGATGGTTCTAACAGAGGTCCCTGAAAGCTTTGGCACACCTCCCTTCCTCCATTGCCCGGAAGGGTTCGAAGTGGGTCCGAGAAAAGTTTCAGGGGTGTAGGGTTAATTATCAAGGGTTGGGTATAGGCTTGAAAGGGTTTAGGTTGATTTCTAATGGTTTGGGAAAGTTCTTAAGGGTATGGGAGATGCTATTGGAAGCTCGGGGGTGCACCTTTCTTGAAGTATGTTTCGATCGGTCATTGGGCCAAATTTGGATGTCTATAATTTACTTTGCATTGTTTTATATCATTGTACTAGAACACATTGCACTTTAACTTGAAGCAAATATGCATCCTTACCATCTTGTGAGGAAATGATCGAAGGTCGTCTTTGGCTTGTTTGAACCTAAAATGCCACACCTCATACAGATTTACCTTTTAGTACCCTTTTTGAGCCTGATGGAAAATTTTACCTTTATATGTTTCTTGATAAGCCATGGTAACTATACCCCGACACTATTTCTAAAAATTTAAGCTTTACCCTTCAATCTTTGATAAATTGGGAATGAGGGATGAGAGTAAATGGGAAGAGAGTAAGTGGAGAGGCATGAGAGTGGTGTTCACTGGGAGCATATGGCAGAAAAAAATATGCAAAAAAAGGAAAAAGGGATAAAAGAAAAAGCTTGAAAGTGAATGAAAACTATGAGGTGAGTTCAAAAAGAAAAAAAGGAGTAGAAAGAGGAGAAATTTGAGAAAAAGCAAAAAGAAAATTTCTGAAAAATTCACAAAAGAAAGAGTGAAAAGTGAGAAAATCAAATTAGTTTCTTTTCTAATTTCTTAGAAAATTTGAGCCCAATTTTCCTTTCTTTCTTAACCCTTACCCAAGCCCCATTGCAACCGTGAAAAAGACTTCTTGATCCAATCTTGATTGGTACATACCTTGTGTAGAGTGAGAGTGCAATGTCTATAATGCTTGGTATGACATGCTTATGATACAAACATCTTTGATTATGAGATTTCTTCTAATTTTTTGATGCACCGTATTTCTTATATCATGTGAGACCTTTTTTATTTGTATTGTAATTCTCTCTCACATATGTGTGAAAAATGAATCATTTATCGAAGCAATTCTATTTTGAGTGTATACCTAAGGTGAGGATTGAGTCGAGACTTGGGATCCGACGATTCTTTCTTTGGATTAGTCCCGTGATGGAGAGATTTTAGCATGGGTTAGCACACACACGACACTCTAGGCATGGATGAAGGATTTATCTAAGGATCGGAGCATTGGGTTAATTTGAATAGACAACATTAGAATTAATATGACATTGGTATTTGAGACTGAAAGTTTTCATGTTAAAGTAATTACTGATTTTTGTTTTCAAAAGTATATACATTATGAAAACCGATTTTGAAAACTCATTTTACCGATGACTTTGAAAACAGTTTTAGAAGTTTGTGGGTACCTTCACTGTAAACCGTCAGGAGACACAACTCTTACACTAGGGATCACCTAGGGGTTTAAAGGCTTGTTGTATACGCTAAATGAAATCATGCTCCTTATGAAAGTAACATTTATTTTCATAGAGTAGGTGTTTTAGTTTTTAGTTATAGTTTTTCAATTTTGCCTTTGCTCGAGGACTAGCAAAGTTGAGGTTTGGGGGTGTGATCAGCTTTCGAAATTATATAATTTAGACCCAAATCTTGGCATTGCTAGGCCGCATTTAATTACTAATATTTTCTTGTAGTGCATGATAGAGTATAACAGATTTTGAAGGCCTAAAAGCGCAAACGTGGAAAAATGAGCAAAGTTAAGGGAGTCTTGAAGCTATGACAAGAACCATCCAAAACAACAGAGAGAAAGAAGAGTGCCATGGTTTACATATAAATTGACAAGAACGGAGGCCTATACCATTAGAAAGTAGAGGTTCCCAACTTTTCAACGTGCCAAGAGCCTAATTCCGAGTAGTACATCAAAAGTTCCGGTGAAATGAAGTTCGCAGAGAAGTGCAGGAAATGCAATCTCGACTGGTTGAGTTGGACGAAATAGAGCACCAAAACTGGACCGGTTGAGCTGCTATTTGCTTCAGAATTACAAATTTCTGCCAGTCCAAATGCAAATATGGACCGGTCGAAACCCAACAGCAGAATGGACATTTTTATGAATATATTTTCGACTGGTCGAGATCCATTCTTGACCAGTCGAAATCAGGATTTTCTGCTGATTTTTAGACGCGAACAGTTGGGATTCTTCTGAAAATCAAGACTCCAAGATCATCTTCTTTCCTGGTTCGGTTTAGATTAATTTTAGGATTTGTTTCCTAGTCGAAATCAATGTTCTAGGGCCTTATGCATCTATAAATAAGGGACCCTAGGTTTAGGAATAGTTTAGCTTTGAGCCTAGGGCTTTTTGCTCATAGTTTTAAGCTTTCTTTCTAGGTGTAGTTTCTTTGATATTGAGGACTTTGTAATCATCGTTCTATGATTGATTTAGTGATGATGAAGATCATAGCAACGATGCGCAGCTAAAATGTCCCGAAGCATGAGATCTCTTGTACGATCAAAGATAAGTGAATAATTTAATTTCTATTTCTCTCTTATTTCAAATTCTGTTTATGGTACGATTGTATGTTTGAGGTTTCAAGAATAATCGTGAATGAACGACTGTAAAAGTTTAATTTTGTTTAGTTTAATCCTAGTGGCCTTGTAGGGATTGGGGTTGGATTAGATAAGATATTCACCGACGGACTATGCCTTGTAGGGTAGTTTTAGTTGGTTACGTGCAATGATGCCTTGATGTTTAGATTTATCTAATCCATATACGAAGCGATAGAGCTTGTAGCCTAGAGTGGCAGTACCTGGAATTCGAAATAGGATAGGAATAGGATGCAAGTTATTTATGAATCTACGATTAAAGGGATCCCAGGTTTTTTTCTCGCTATTTTCCAAATCTGTTTTACTTGCTTTTCTAATTCACTTAATTAGGAATTTACTTTTATAAAAAAATTCTCTCTAGTTAGATAAATGACTAGCCCCTATGGTTACCCTTGTACTCACCCTAGTACTTTGGACTTGTACACTCGCAAGGTTTAAATTTAAAGCGATCAGACCCCTTATTGGGTCCATTGGTTGGGTCATTTTTGGATCATAAGTTCAATTTAAATATTAAGATTTCGAGAGAGTATAGTGTAGAACTCTCCTAGATTTTCACAAATGTCCATAACAAAGGAACCATCTGATTTAATGAGGATATCGTATCCTTATTTGATTTATCATTATTCATTTAGGCCTCATAAGTTGGGCCAAATAGGGTCTTATTTACAATAAGTTTGGATCTTTAAGATGTCTCCACAATTTTCAATGTGGGTACTTCTAAATTTTGAGGGGTGCCAATAGCAATGGCCCATTCAATTTCTAAACAAGGACATCAGGTCCTAAAAATCACCATGGACTATGTGCTTTGGCCCATGGGTCGGGCCGTTTCGGGTTTCTAGACCCTAATTGGTCTAATTTTAATAAATCGAGTTTTCGGGCCTCTAAGGGTCCCATCTCGATTGGTCAAACTTATGGTCAACCATTTGATATTTTAATCAAGGGTTATCAATGGTTAGTGATACCATTACAGTGATCATCAATGATCACTTTGTCATGGGACTCGCGGGAAAGTCAAGATTTTGACTTTATCCCTTCAATACTAGTTATTTCACTAAGGGTTTCGGACCCTTGGTCAGTAATCGGGTCACCATTTTCAACTCTGATCAAGTTTTCAGGTGATTCTAAAACTTAGTAAAAGATTACTGGGAGACTCATCTTTCACAAGTAATAGCACTCAAAAGTATGATCAGATGTGATCATAACCATCGATTTACAAAATGGGTTTTTAACCAATTCGTATATCATGTCCGATTTCAAGGTCTCCGGTAGTCAAGCTGTAACTTTCATTTCCAATGTCAGAATGAGTTGAATAAGAGCTTGTTGGAAATATATTTACGTTATCTATAATATTGTCATATATTTCTAATATTGTAAATGTCGGGAACATGATGGAATCAGGGCCATCAGATTGAATGCTCAACATTGGTCATAGTGTGTGCCACTTGACATAGTTTCATACCCTCGTTTTTCGAATTTTCTACCGGTCAAGCGTGATCGAGTTAGGGTCTGAATTTTAGATGAAGTTAATAACATTATAATTCTATCTACTCTAATTTTTATAGAATTTTAGGGTCAATTTTTTACATGAAATGCTAGCCTCAAGCTGAGCTACTTTTCTGTGCATTTTAGGACAGTTTTGCACCATTCCACTTCAGAATTCGTGCAAGTCAAACTACACCAGATATGTGGTTGAGATTTTTCAGAGGCATAATAGACCCCTTGACATATCTTGGATGATTTTTACAGAGTTTTTATAAATTTATATCGTAGAAAATCAATAGTTTTAATTTGACCAAAAACACATATTTTTGATAGTTTTCAAAACAATGAATAGGTGAAGTGTGCTTTCGGCACATCTAATACCACTCATCAATTTCATCAATTTTATTAGGACTAATATGATGGCTATCATCTATCAACCTATTTCAAAGCATATATTCTCATCGTCAAATCTTCTATTATTTCTATTCTAAATCCAATGGTGACAATATAATCAAAATAGTCGATTTCATAAACTAGCCTATCATTCATTGGTATATATTTTACCATTCATTCCATTTATCAAATTCATTGACAAGCTCAGTATGTTCATCAATATACAAAGTCAAAATAACTTAATCTATAATGTCAAGCATTAATTATTTACATCTATCTATCATCTAGCATAAGACATTTAATCAACACTAATAAGGGTACATCAAGTCTATCAATCAACTATAATCTAACACCATGATCGGCTCTAAAATGGTATATTTTTTACCCAAATCTCGGGCTTGTTAGCTCTCATTTAACTACTAATGGATTCTTTTAGTTCATGTTATGTTGCATTAGGTCTAAAAGCCAAATAAATGTAAAATGAGTTAAAAGAGAAAAGTTAAGACGAAACCCGAAGTAGTGGCAGGAATCCAAGAGGAACCCAGCTGATGGAATGCTCAGAAAGGTCATTTTGACAGGTCAAGACTGCATTTGTGACTGGTTAGGATCGCACAACAGAGAGTGTCTAGAAGAAAAATAGTTAAGAAATAAAAGGGACTGAATGGATCGGTCGAAATGGCAATTTCGACCTGTCAAACCTCTCAGAAGCTTCAGACGCGCAACACTCGATCAGTCAAAACTAGTTCGACTGGTCAAAACTAGTTCGACCGATCAGAAAGATAACAATTCTGAAGCCATGAGAAGTGCCTCTGACCTGGAGAGTTAAATTGAAGTCTGACCAATCAGGAATTCAATTCTGACAGGCCACAACGGAGTTTCCACGTGAAAAAATAGGTCCAACGGTGGATATCTTCTGGCTTCCGAGATCCTCTCCAGATTTCTCTTCTCCGAGCTAATTTCTTGGGATCCTTAGTTTCTTGCCATATATAACTGTGCTAGGGCCTTATACTCTATAAATAAGGACCCTAGGATTAGGTTTTAAGGGATTCACACGACAGACTTTTCTAGGGAGTTTCTGGCGTGAGTATCCGTAGGTTTAGGTTAGTATAGTTCTGAAATAGAGGGAGATTGAATGTGAACATCAGGAGGAAGACCGAATTAGTAATGATGAAGGTCTCCCGATCGATGCGTGCTTAAAGCTTCAGGCTGGGATCTCTTATAAATTTTGGATAAGTATTTAATATAATTTTATTTCTTTTTTTATTTTTGAATTCCGTTTATGGTACGATTGCATGTTCGAGGTTCCGAATATATAGGGAACGCGATAGTAACGTGTAATTCTATTTAGAATAATCTTAGTAGCCTTGTAGGGATTGGGGTTAGCCTAGATAGGATATTCACCGACGGACTTGGCCTTGTAGGATAGTTTTTGTTGGTTTATGCAATGATTATTTGATGCTTAGATTTATCTAATTCATATACAATGCGACTGAGCTTGTAGCCTGGAGTGAGGGTACCAGGGATTCATTGTAGAAAAGAAATAGGTTTTATTTTATATGAATCTGAAATCCAAGAGAGATTCTAGATTGTCTTCTCCTCTCTTATTTCAAAACTATTTAGGTTTTCTTTTATTTGTTTTAGGATAATTTAGAGAATCTAATTTTACAAATTATTTTATAAGACAGAAGTTAAATCAAGATAAATGACAAATCCCTGTGATTCGACACCCTTGTACTTGTCCTAGTACATTCGAACTTGTTCACTTGCACAGTTTTGATTTAAAATGATCACACCACTAATTTGTATGATCAATATTCATAGAAAAGTATCAAGAACAACAAAATAACAACATCCATGTGAGAATAAAATCTCATAATCCAATCGTATAAACAAGGAGTTTGTACAATAATTAAACTATATGCATGAAAACTAGATAATTAAATATATTCATGATTCGATTCAAAAACATCTATAACCATCCATTTCCATCACCAAACCATAAAAAATAGTAAATGTATTGTGGTTCAACGAAATTTCTTCATTCAAAATCATATTCGTTCAATCAAATCAAAACATCTATGGATCTAGATCTTTTTAAAATCAATCAAAAGAGCTATATCAAATTGTTTTCAAAATCGATCAAAATCAATGGTTCAAATCATTTTTCAATGATCTTTCATATCAATAAATCAAAATCAAACCTTAAATATCCAATTTATACCATCAAAATCATGTGGATTGATAGCCTAAGACCATGGATGGTCACCAATGTGACCCATGCACTCACAATGGCCAAATCTACATCACACAATGGATGGGTACCATCCATAGGTCATAATGATTATAGACCATTGATTTTTGTGTAGTGATGGTCATGCATGATCATTATGATCACATGCAAGACCATATAACACATGGTATTGCACCATTTAAAAGGAAAATTCAAAATAATATAAGAAAATAAAAACTAAGTGGTTACATTGCAAGAACATTGCTAGAAGTTCAAAGATGAACCTAGCTAAAACTTTACCTTTGCTAACCAAGGTTAAGCTTACTAGTTTATGGTCTTTTGACCAAGGAGATGGGCTTGGATGAGTGTGTGTTCACACTATATGAGGCTATGGGCTAAGGGGAATCAAGTTATGGAAGCGGATTGATGTAAAACTCCCCCTCAAATTTTATGTCAGTCAACCAGTTGACTGAGGCTTGATGAGACCTGATTGTGCCAGGTAACTGCCTGAAGCCAAGTCCATCCAAAAATGGTAAGCACCCACCTGTAGATTGATGGGATAATACCATTTGTAATGGCACCCATAGGGCACCACCCCTTTTATTCAATGGGTGTATTAGTAATTAAGTAAAACACATACCACATCTCACATCACATGAAAAGCCCAGAATTGCTACTGATTGAGCCTGACTAGGGAATTGGCCCGAATTAGGACCAGACCTAGGTGGTGATGATGTGAAGATCATAATCAATGGTTTGGATTTTGATGATTATCCAGATAATGATCGATATTTTAGGTCAAGCATAGACCCTTAAATTCTAAAAAACTAGATGCACTAATATTTTAGCCATTATATATGTACCTTGCATGAAGTAATGATAATTCTTGTAATTAGTAAAGAAGCCCAAGGGCATTTGTATTTAATTTATCTAATTTCTCAAATTAGAAATTATAAATTTGCTAATCTCTAGCACATCCTCGTCACACATCTAGTTGACTTAATTTGACCCCATTTTAAACTATTGAAAAACTTTGGGAAAATCTAAGGTGAAAGATGGGCTTTCACACATGCACCACAAGATCAAATTGGATAGTGTACATTCACTAAATTTGAGGTCCAAGAGAGGAATAAATGACAAGATAAGACCAAAAGAGTGGATGGGAAGTGAGCCCATGTGGGCCCACTTATCCCATGCACATGAGAGTTTGGAGGAGAGAAGAAAGAGAGAAAGATGCTTGAAAAGTTAAAAAGGGACACTTGGTAAGCCATTTGAAGGCTTTGTCCCCCCACTCCTTGCAAAAATTGAAATTCCTAAGACTCCTCTTCATTCCATCTTCTTCCAAAAAGTCCATTATACCCTCCTCTCCTCTAGCCTTTACCCTCCCAATCCAACCATTGAAACTATGATTCAACACCATCAATCTACTCCCCACCACTCCTAGAACCACATATATCAGATTGAACCTCATCCCAGCCCTTTCCACCATAGAAATTTGATCAAACCAATAAGGGATAGCTTGGAGATCAAAGTAAAGTATTAGTTTAGATTGTTTATACAAATCCTAGTCAATTTTTGCAATTATTCCTTTTCTTTTAATTTCTTTTTAATATTTCTTTTGAAATATTATGATTAAAGCTTTTGCATTAAGGTTTATGGTGTTGGATGACCATGGATGTGATCCACATGATCATGCATGACCATCAAACAACCCTTGTCAAAGTCCTAAGAGGATCAGATAGTGTAGAATCTACCACACTAGATTTCATGTTGTAAAAATTGATAGATTTCTATATTTTAATGCGTCTTGTCATGGCGTTATTAGTTGCAATTAGACGTTTGATTTTGCATAAATTAGATGACATTTAAAATCTATAAAAATCATGGTGTATTTTGTGATGCCCCGACTTTTCCCCCACACGAAACTATGGGAAAAAGCCGGCTCGTCATCGATTACGATACTTAATGCTCATACTGAATTCTCTGATACCACCTATAACAACATGACTTTTCTCACACAGATTTCAGGGAAAACCGGACTGTTGGATCTGATGTTCAGAATTCACACTGGATGCTCTGATACTGCTTGTGATGGCCTGATTTTCCTCTTCACAGAAGTCAAGGAGAAACCGGATCATCATCGAATCCAATACTTAATGCTCACAGATGAAACCATAAGGCAATTTACATGATTCCATTTCTAAACAAGGCACAAGTCAAAAGCCAAGTGTTAACCACTGATGACGGTCGACGGTCACCTCAACAGTGGTATACCAATGCTCGTCTATATACACATACAAATGACTAGTCATCAAAAGTACCCAATTCCAAAAGCTCTACCAGAGTTCAACTAGGGAAAATATTCTTTAGGCGAAAGGTGTCCTCATCTACCTCAGGGAAGTAGTCAGGATCCTCCTCAAGCCAGGGATCTTGCTCAAGATCTAAACCTGTGACATAATATCGGAGTGAGATGACTGTCTAAGCTCAGTAGGAACAAATTCAATACAACTTGCATTTATCAAATCAAAGCATGGAATTGCTGACTAGTTCCAAAGTATTTCTCATTTCAAAGTAGAAATCAATGGCTAAAATGAAAGCATTTTCAGATTCACAACCAAATGTCAAATATCTTAAAGTCAAAATCGAACGGAGCTTCATATATGACTTATTGTGCAATTTTTAGAGTTTCACATGGTTTCTAATTTCTTATTCATTTCCGGATTTGATATGCACCTTCTTATCTTCATGCATGACTTAAACTTTAACTTAAAGAACTCCAACGCGAGAATAACGTTGTTGAGCTGAAATACCCGATGGGAATCCCCACCTAACCATCGTTGCTCACTGAACACTTTTCTAAAGGGCCGCCTTCATGTTTTGAATTATGGTATAACCTGTCATACTGGTATCGAATTATAGATTGACCACCGTACCAGTTTGAATTACGATTTAGCTTGTCGTACCGGCTGTGCTGTCGCACCGAAGTGGGGTATTCATTCGTGTGAACCTTAATTCCAATATTTTAACACATAGTAAGGTGTCAATGTTTCATAACTAGTTTATTTTAGAGTTCTGAGTTCAAAGATTCATATTCAAATTTGAATTTGGAGTTCAGATGGTTAAAATTCGAAATTCAAAAATCAAAGTTCAAATAATTCACATTTCCAGATGTAATAATTCATGTTCAGATTCTGAATCAAAGTTCAAATTATTCACATTCAAATTTCGGAAATTAAATTCAAATGATTCATGTTCACGATTCAATGATTCACATTTAGAAATTCGGATTAAGAGTTCAAATTTTCATATTCATAGTCTATGCTTCAAAAATCAAAGTGCAAGTAAGAATTGAATTTCCTCCTACCTTAAATTCTGAAGTCGTACGTAACAATGCGAAGGCCCAATCGATGCCCTCCCATTCTTAATCTAGATCACAAGAGGTTCGTAAACTGCATGTCAATGTTGAAGGAATCAAATACCCCAAAGCTTTTCAAGTCTTTCCAGAGGAAAGATGAGGCAGTCAGACACAGGGGATTTTGCTCGAGTAATTTCCAAACTCGCTCAGGCGAATTTGATAATTTCCCGTGGCACTTACAAAACTTGCTCGTGTGAGTTTTACCCGAGAAATTTTGCCTGCAAACTGAGGAAAATTCACTCGAGCGAATTTTCTCAGGTCATTTTGCCTTTGTTCTGAAGGTGATTCACTTGAGCGATTTCCAAATCCGCTTCAGCAGATTTGACAATTCCTTGTGGCACATACAAAATTTGTGCGAGCGAGTTTTAACCAAAAAATTTGGCCTGAAAACTAGGGAAAATTTACTCGAGCAAATTTTCCCAAGTTTTTTCCCGTTTGTGTCTGAAGGCAATTCGCTCGAGCGAGTTGTTCAGATTCTGCAACTCCTAAACTTCAACTTCTCGATTTGAATTTCCCAAAGTAAACCCCAATTTTCTTGCATGCATACACAATCACACATTTAAACCAAATCCACTCATCAAATCATAGATCTTACCTTCTAAACACACATGCGACGTCTCGCCGATCGTTCAACGCTCGCTTTCTTCCTCAAAATTCTTTGCATGCAAAAACTCCAAATGTACCCAAATTAATCCTAAGCCTTAGAAATCGAGCAATCTTAACGGTGCTGAGAATGAAAGGATTTTCGTGATTCAAAGTGAAGCAAGGGTTTCCTCACGTCAAGAGAGGGATTCGCACAAGAATTGACGGTTCGGATTCGGTTGAAGGGATGTGAATGGTGAGGGAGAGAGAGGGTTCCTTCTTTCTCTAGGTTTCTCTCTCTCAAAACAAAAATTAATGCAAATGGTTCATCTTGCGTGAATTTAAGTTTTATACTTTAGGGGGCTGACTTGGCGTTAAGCGCGTATACTGAAGTTGGTGTATGAGCTCCCATCCAAAGGTTCAAAAGAGAAATAGTCTAAAATTATCTCCATATGCTTTGATCCCTGCACCTCTTACTTGCAAGTGAGATCTCTTACCATTGGTGCTCTCACAGAGCTTGTGTTGGCAAGTACACAATTTAGTATTTAATCCTTAGTACGATAGTACACACTTCTTAAGATAAGAATTTTAAAATTTGAGGTTCGCATCGCCTCCGGTATCGGACATGCACATTTAGTTGGTGTGTTCGGGTTCAGAATTTTCTGTGGTGTTACATCCTCCCCCCCCTTAATAGCATTTTCGTCCTCGAAAATTCACCACGTGAGTTCTGAGTTCCCAACTCAGTGGCTGTTTGATGCCAAGGCAAACCATGAAAGCATGGCTATTGCTAGTGGTAGTAACGTTAAAGCTAGAGGACACCTCATTTAACTAAGGATCTACATCAGGCCATTAAAAATTTATCACTAGTACAAGGAAGAGTAGATACATTCCCGAGTACAAGGACACATTCACATGCCACAAGAAAAAGACATGTTCACAAGAAACGTCATTAACTATCCGTCAATTGATTAGCCGTCCATAAAAACATCATCCAACAACGCATTTATCAAAAACACCTCACTGTTATTCCTCAATAGGGCACACACACCTGTGAAATCAGAAAAACATTCACAATTGGAATTGGAGAAAATATCCAGAATCAATTTTAAAATCCACATCCATAGGTAATTAGAGGGCATATCTATGGCTGAACATTTTTCCACTCCCAACTTTGATGACAAAAATTCACCAGTTGATCCATCAATTAGTGTAATTGACTATTTATAATAGCTTAATCATCATCCCACAAAATTTAATCCATGAACTACAGTCTATACATGCCAATTCCGCAAGAGAGAGTCTTAAATTATTAGTTGTCAGGTAAGCCATTACACACATGTAATTCATCACCACGAACCAAATCTAAATCATTGATCGAGTTATACGATCCTTACAGATAAAAAGAATTTTACCATGCACTCACACCAAAATCTTAACTTCATTTACAATAGTTACCATAAACCAAAATTTAACAATTCATAGATACAGTCAACCATTGTTTGTGCATTCCATCACCGCAAGACAAAATCTAACCAGTCACCACACGACAAAATCTAAATAATCAGTTGTAAGGTTACCCCATTCCAACTACCCTACTTCCACCATCAAAATTAACCATTATTTCTTTTTTTACAAAAAAAAATTTGAAGTGTTAGTTGCCATAATCAAAACCAAACCAATTACCATTCTTCAAATTCATCATTGATCTTCTTGCTCGTCTCCTTGATCAGCAGCAGCACCAGCTCTGGAGGTCGATGCACCCAATGTGAACTCCCGTGCTATCGCGATGCATGGAGCGGCGATGGTAGGGAATGCCTGCTGCATCAGGTCCATCAACATGGCCTCATGGAAATCTAGTCGTCGGTTCATGTCACTTATTTGTCGGTTGAATTCTGCCAATGTAAGGACATCGCCATGTGAGGCATGTGGGTGCTGTGTTGGTTCTGGCTATGGTGGGGGCATCTGAGGTTCTTACTGGGCTGGCTCATCTTGAGCTGGGTCTGCAGCTTGATGGCATTATCGGTCTAGGCCACTTTTCCTCAGACCTCGGTAGCTCAGTTTTCCAATCTATACCGCTTAATGTTGTCGGTGTACTGCGGCTCATTTGGCGAGCCTCATCCTCGTACTCCTCTATCATTCGGGTGATGAGTTGAGCGTATGGTAGTGATTTCAGTGGTTTCTTCCTCTCCTCTAACAACTATTCTCCTGCATACTTCATCCCTTCGTACACCATCTCCGGTGCACTGAACCATCACTCCTCAAAAGCGGCGAATAGAGCCTGTTGAAAGACTCTGACTCGCTCTTGTTGATGTCGTAAAGGGTACAAGTTACACCTCATAACGACATCTAGCAAACACAACTTAGGAGGCAACTGTTCCATCCTAACGACCTATCCAAATCTTGATCTCCATTGGTCATCTTAGTAATGACCTTGTGATACGGTATGGTTTTCGATCGCGATTCCAGTAGCCCTTTATCCTTAACAAAATAAAGTGGGCATTCCATTGCATGGGCTATGTGTTTGAGGTCGAACTCAAACACTCTTCCATCGATCTTAGTACAAATGCTGCCCGTGTTTTTCGCAAGGTGAAAATTCTGCTAGAATAGTCTAACTAGCCTCAGGTAATAGTAGTAATGAAATGGATCTAGCAGGGATTGTAGCCTGGCTGTGGTTATGTACGCATGCGACCAAGAAGTCGGGTCTTGGTCTTCAAAAAGATCTTTCAAAAGACCACCCAATTTTGAATCTCTTGGTGTCCCACCATTCAGTGCGTTGATCTCATTGCAGGGGTGGGGGAACGACCTTAAGTCATTTGGACGATGTGGCCTTCGAAGCGGGGTGCTTCGAAGTCGGTGTTTTCGTGGCACACTTCTTCTTGCATGCCATTTGATGGAAATTTCAAATTTCAAAGAAAAAGGTAGGGTTTACCTTTGAAGAAGAAGAAGCGTAGCGTAGAATGAAGCGCGAGGGTGTGTAGGTTTGCCGATGAAGGAAGAATAGTCATGGTTTGAACACAAGTGGTGAGTTTTTCCTACTGAAGAGAGGAGGAAGGAGACCTCTTGTTTCAGATTAAAAAAGTCGTGAAATGAGAAGAAACAATTTTGCGGGTTTTATATACTGTAAAATTCACATGAACGAGTTCCAAATTTGCTCAAGTGAAAATCCATTTACACTGAGTCGCTTGGAAATTTGCTCGAGCGATTTCTGCCAGAGAAATTTGGCCTGAAAATTCACTCGAGCGAATTTTTCTAGTGTTGTTAGGAGGTCTTTTCTAAAGGATTCGCTCGAGCAATTTTTTAAGTTAGCTCGAGCAAATTTGTCTGATGGGCTATTAACTGAAATAGTTCATTGACTGTCCAGAGGCCTGTAAATCCTCTTCTAATTCCTCTTGTACCTGCAATTATACTTTTACCATCACACTTTAACCACCTTTGCGTTACGATCAGTTATAGTAGGTGTCCTTCTTGTAATTACGTCTACATAATTTTCCATTTACGGTCATAAATTCACACAACCATTACACTAAGTTTAATTCAAGACATCAGTTTTATCTAGCTTAACTTCAATCCAACAATTACATCAGTAGATTCATCAAGGTTCAATTTAATGCAACATCAATTCATCATAATTTAATTCAATGCAATGGTGAACTCATCACAATTTACTCTATATGGCTACACATGTTCATTCGTTGCTACACAATATTCCATCGACTTTACAATTCGTCGAAAAGATGCGAGTATGCCTCACATATATCTGTCTCACGTTCACAGGTGGCCTCAGCGGTTGAGTGGTTTCGCACCTCACTAGTATGAGGAGAATCTATTTGGTGCGTAGGACTTGTTCCTTCCGATCGAGTATCTAAACTTGTTTTTCTATTACGGTCAAATCCTCGTGAACCTCGATAGGTTTGTAGTCTAGGATATGTGTCAGGTCTCTCACGTACTTCCTCAACATGGATATGTGAAATACGTTGTGGACACTCGAAAGTTGAGGCGGCAGAGTGATCCGATAAGCAACTTCGCCAACCGGACCCAACACCTCGAAAGGTCCAACATAAGGCAGGCTTAGCTTCCCATGCTTCCTAAAACACATCACACCTTTTGTGGGCAAGATCTTGACGAATATGTTGTCCCCAATCTGGAAATTTTTGTGGGGTGTCAGTACCTCACAGAGATACCAGAAATTAAAAGTAATTTACTATATTTAGTTTACCTAAAACTCAACATTGATTCTCTTGAGGTCGGCATAACTCTTCTGCCTGCTCTGGGCGACCCTTAATCTGTCTCGGATTAATCGAATCGCTTCAGTTGTACTTTCAACAATCTTAGGGCCTAACACGATCTTCTCTCTGACCTCATCCCAGTCAAGCAGAGATTACATCTCCGACCGAAAAGCGCTTTAAAGGGAGCCATTCCAATGCTCACCGAGAAGCTGTTGTTATACGCGAAATTGATCAGGGGAAAATGCTTGTCCCTTGATCCTTAGAAGTCAAGCATATAGGCTCTGAGCATATCTTCAATAATCTGGTTCAGCCTTTTAGTTTACCCATCAGTTTGAGGGTGAAATGTAAAGCTCAAGTCTAGTCCGAAACCCATTCCTTCTTGAAAGCGCTGCCAAAACTGCGAGGTGTACAGGGGGTCTCTGTTTGAGACGATGCTGGCAGGTATATCGTGTAATGTAGCAATCTCCTCGAGATATAGCTTTGCAAGTCGGCAAGTTGGCTGGCCCGAGGCGGAGTTATAGCTTGATAGTTCCTTTGACGAAACGTCTAGAACCATCATACGCAATGAGGGATAAGAATGAAGGCTTTATGTCTTGCTCGGTATACTCGAGTGTTTTGAAAATCGTTATTGGGTAGATGTTGAGTCCTGCTCCGGTGTCAACCAGCGCATGAGGCACTGAGAATCCTCAGATTATGATCGTCAAGTATATAGGGGTCGAGCTTCCGCGCAGCGACTCTTTAGGCATGTCGGCGTCCGTGAAGGTAAGTGCTAGAGGTTGAGCCATAATTGAAGCAATATCGTGTAGCTCGTCTAGGGTGGTATCTGTTAGTGACTTGTATGTGCCATCTTTAATTAAGTCTTACCCTATTGCAAGTGCACAATGGAGATTATAGTACTAGTAAAAGATCGTTCCCACAGAGATAGGTTAAACTATATTAACTTAATTTTTTTGAAAACTTGTATTTATCTTTTAAGATCCTAATCTAATGGAGAAATCTGAATAAAAGAATTATTTCTTAATCTAAATTTGTAGAAAATAAATCCTAATCCTCCTTCTTCAGATTATAGTCGTCAATTACAATCTTTAGCTATCAGATATTTATGAATTTAAATAGTACCGTTACACTATATATCACTCTTCTAGAATTTGGGCGTCAATCAAAAACTAGCTTCATTCAATATAGATTTAATCTAATCACCAATCTCCTAAAACTTGGGCGTCAATCAAATTCTAGAAAAACTAAAGATGGAAAAATAAAACCGTTACACTAATCTGCAAACCTCAATCTAAGTTGTCAATTCAAATTAAAATTCGAAGATATTTACAAAGTAGGAAAGAAAAGAAAGTAAAATCTAAACTAGAAAGTAATAAAACTTATATCTTTCACTCCTCAGTCGCAGTCGTCAATTGCTTCTAAGAAACTACAGATATTTACTCTAATCTTCAGTTCCCAATTGCAGTCATCAATTTCTCTTGAGAAACCTTGGATATCTAATCTACAAAGTAATAAAAATCTACTTTAAATTGATCGGAAGAAAACCTAACCTCAAACGTCAATTAATTCTAATAATTTCTTCGATGCTTATTCCTATACCGGGCTCTCTTATTTATAAATTATAAGGAGTCGGTTTACAAGACTTCTAATTCTAATAAAAGAAATAACTAAAAACAAAACTATCCTAATATAATTATAATTCTAATTTTATCTTTCCTTGCTTTCCTTAGTTGATGCGCTTTTTGATTTTTCAGTAGTAGAGTCCCTTTAAGATTCTTCTTCATCAATCTCTCGGATTCGTGATCAGCCAAACTTCGATTTTAGGAGTTCTTCTAATTCTATTCATGGCGGTGGAGATCTTCACGTGATCGGCAGCAGTGGGAAAACTTCTATTAGTACAATCATAAATTACGATTGTCTCTTTTCTTCTCTTTTTCTGGAAAATCCTAACTCACGATTTTCTATTTTTCATATCTTCCTCTCTAGACGATTCTCTAAATTATGATTCATCGCTTTTCTTCTATATTGCCTTTACTTTTGAACGTCTTCTAGAGAATCGTAAATTACAATTTCTCATTTCTCTCTTTGGCTTCAACGCTCAATCGTAAAACACGATTTATGGTCTTTCAGCATTTAGCGAATCATCTTCTTACTACTTTTTGAGTTCATTTTGACAAAGATTAACATTATGGCTCTCTTTTATTGATTTTTCTTAATATCTGCACATCATTAACTTATTAGTAATAAACTATGTCCTAGCATCCCTAAGTTAAGGGTAATAAATTGGTATATTATATGACTGATCACACCCCCAAACTTATGTTTTGCTAGTCCCTAGCAAACAAGGAAACATAAATATTCTTATTAAAAATTAAATTCCTACTTTCATAGGGAGCACGATTGCATTTAGCAAATGCAACTAGCCTTTAAAACCCCTAGGTGATCCCTAGTGGAGGAGTTGTAGTCTCCTGAAGGTTTTCAGTGAAGTTACATACAAACTTCAAAATATTTTTGGATTTTTCAAAATATTTTTTAAAAATTAAAATAAAAATTCTAAACTAATTTTGTACACTAATTATATTACCTAAATTATGTAAGTGGTCAAATTGGTCACTACATAATTTATTGCGATTTTTCTAAAATTGCCAATCTTTTGTCCTTACTTTCCATTATAACAGTTATCCTTGATTAGAACTCCAATAATTTTAATTCATAATAAGCATGGATATATATGCATTAGTGAATAATTTATTCTTCATAAATTTTTCTAAACTGCAGATTTAAAAAATATTTTCATTCAAAAACTCACTATTGACACTCTCAAAAGGGCATTAAAACTTTTTGGGTTCTCACAATATGTAACAGCTGCCACATTTTGATCCTGACAATATCAGGTACGGACTCGAGTAGGGTCAGGCTTGTGCCAACAACGTGACACAAAGAACTGGTTTAGAATGTTAATAATGATTGTTAAATAGTGAAACCTTAGTGGGCCAATATTAATAATTGAAACAATGGATGATCAAAGATTAGGTAGAAATTAAAATATTCGGAGCCCTCCTAAAGATGAAAATTTATGTAACATAATTTTAAATATGCATAGGACTGGTAGGCACTGAGGGGTGTCAATCCTTTGACCCAAAACCCAGCCGTGCATAGAGTAAAATACCAACCAAGGCCTGATGGCCTCGCCTCGACCACCTGAGGCAAGTAAAGTAGTTGCCTCGACAACTGAGGCAAGCCTACAAATAAATTAACTAATATAAAGCTTATATGTATATATACACACAACTTTATATATAATACTTAGCTAAAATATATGGCTACTAAGTTAGCCTAGCGACTTCACTTAAGTGTAACCAGTTCTAGACTGTTAAACCATGTGTATGCTGCATAGGCAAAGTAACCCACTTTTGACTCCTTTGCCTATATAAGTACAAACCTGTATGAGCCTTGCATTTTAAGTAAGCCTATTTTTGGCTTATATCCTATACACTAACATGATATAGCAGGCTTATATACAACATTTATGCCTTCCTTGTTGTTTAGAGAGATACATGGCAAATGAAAATACTGGTTTTGTATAACAGCCCAGCTTGATTACAGTAATAAGCTGCTTTGCATTTCTGTTAACTACATGATGTGGTGAGTCAGCGATCAACTGCATGCAAGCAACGAAGATACAAACCATTATAAAAAGGCATTAGTGCCTGCTTCGTCTACCTGCAAATGCAATTGAAGTATACCAATATCTCAAAACACATCATTCTGCTGAATTATACATGTTTTAAAATAAATCTATCTATCACTCTCTCTCACTTATTTAGGAAAGAATTCTTTTGCAGAATCCTCTTCCTCGTATTCTTCTTTCTCTCCTTTCTCAGGCTGGTATGTCGGGTCACCCTCGTGCTCAGGGTCAATATCTGTAGCTAAGACATGAAGTCGTAGGATGAGCTATCATCGAAGCTCAGCAGGAAAATTTAAAGTACTAAGTTATATGTTAGATTATCAAATTCACTTCTAGATGCATAATAAAATGAAGTACATTATATCTCCTCTTATCTCCATTCTAGCATTGTATCTATTCTAGCAACATATAGTATAACAAGCAATAAATCATGCAAATATTGTATCACACTGACAGATTTATGCTGAACAAATATGAGAAATCATACTGACAAGGAATCATACTGGTCAATTACAGAAATCATACTGAAATAAGACATATATAAGAAATAAGAAAATCAAGCTCCCAAGTTAGCGGGATCACTTGTCAAGCTCCTGAGTTAGCGGGATCACTTGGACCGAGAAAATCAATTTCCCAAATTAGCGGGATCACTTGGACGAGATATTAAGCTCCCGAGTTAGCGGGGTCACTTGGACCGATAAAATCAAGCGGATCACTTGGACGAGATATCAAGCTCCCGAGTTAGCGGGATCACTTGTTTCAAGACAAGAATAATTTTCATTGTTTAGATGACGGGTGGCCGTCATCGGTGGAAGGCTATATATGGCTTTTGCTTATATTTTATATATTTTCTTGCTTTTGGATAAATGAATGAATATCGGTTGTTGCCATATTTCTTCGTATCAGAGTTAATTAAATTTGCTTTTGCAAATATAATACTTTATACATGATGCCCTTGTATGATAGGATCATGTTAGGTGATCCGACGTCGCAGCCTTTTCCATATATAATAAGGGGAAAAGTCAGTCTGTCACACAATATATTTTTCAAAAAAATTCAATCAAAGATAAAATTGTCAATCTCATAGAAAAGGATAATCTACTTTATTCATATGAATCCCTGTACAATCCATAGTATCTAGTATCCATATCTCTACTAGGGTTATGCTTTTGCAAATCATAAATAAGAAAGGTCTTTCCTGCGGCTTGTAATGGGGTTTTGAGTTTCAGAAGGTGTCAAAGAAAGATAGAAAAGGATTCAAAGTTTTTCTGAGAATTTAGATCTTCGTTCTCCTATCTTTTCAGCTTCTTCTTCTTTTCTTCAGTAAGTATCCATGAATTTGGATAACTTATTCCCATTTTTTATTTTTTTATAAATCCCACTTCTTCAATTGTAAAATCGTATTTTATGATTTTTCTTCTAGTTGAAAGCTTTTTGCTTAAGAATCGTTATCTTCTTTTTTAGAAATCATTCTTTAGGATTTTTCATTCTTTTCCATATTCTTCTTTTGATTTCTTCAGTTATACCCTTTTTAGCATTCCCCTTTTTCTATTTTTGCCTTTTACTCTTTCCACTCTCTCTTTTTTCCTTCTTTTGTATTCTAAAATCTCAGAAAATGTAAGGGTTAAAGGTTGAAAGCTTTGGGTAGTACATATGGTTAAAGGTTTATCTGATTTTTGGTACAAAGAAATTAGATTTTAGGCTTCTAATATGGGTTCAATGGATAAAATTTATTTTGAGATTTTGGCTTTTTGGCTCTGGTTTAATAAAAGATGACCTTTAATCATCTTTATGATTTACTAGCATAGATGCCTTATTGCTTTGATATTTCTAATAGATAGTTCTAGACAAAAAATTAAGTTATCACAGAATAATTTGATTCTAAATTCAGCAGTATGAGATTTTATATCAGTATAGATGTTCAAGGAAATTTTTTGACTTAAATAAAAGATATAGTCTCCCTGAATAAAAGAGAAAGTATGGCTCAAATGCTCACTGGTTTATCTAAAGCTATAGTATATAAAATTCTTGCTGTTTAGATCAATCTATTATTTCAAACATCAATTCTAATACAGTGTTCAACGAGCTAAGCATGAATTGTAACAATTCTTTTATTTTTTATTTTTTCTGATTATTGAATTTCTATTATAATGAATCGTAAGTTTTCAAGAATTGTAATTTTTTTTATCATAATTCCTATGTAATGATCAACTAAAATTCAAAATTTTCAAATTTTTTTCTACAAAAACAAATTAACTAAAACTAAAACTAAACAATTTACTGCTATACTACTTATAAAACTACTGTATACAGTTGTGTATCCCCACAAACTTAAATCAGACAATGCCCTCATTGGCACAAAAATAGGAAACACTAAAAAAATTATTTATCTAAAAATTATTGATATCTCTAATTGCTTGCCGGTTGTGAAAAAAATTCTATAAAGAATATTACCCCAAACTTGAGGAAAACACAATGGTATTACTTCTCAGAGACAGAAATAACAAAAATGTTAGTGGTGTTAGTAACAATTACACAGTTAGTAAAAATAAAAGCTAGTCAAAAAGAAAGAAAATTTTATATATTACTGAATATTTATAATGATCATGAAAGGAAAAAATATTAACAACTAAAATATTAGAAACTAATTACATAAAAGAAAATAAACCTAAGAAAATCTAGACACACACTAGGGATGATACGACAGCAACATCCGAGAGAAGTCTTCGATAAATATCGGTTCTCGACTACTAACCGCTTAAATCGAGTCTCTCGTTCCTTCCTACCAGAGGAGTATCAACTCTTTGATAGGGTTGCCACTCCAAGAGCTGTCGGAACACTTCTCTGTGCCCTTCTTTATCTTGCATCCCCCCTGATTCATCAACTGCACCCTCAGTGTAGTTGAGCGAAGAAGTTGAGGAGATGGAAGTGGACACCTTTCTCGCCTCCAACAAAAAGGGCACCTCACATTCCGTCCATGGAAGAAATGCAATCCCACAGTAGAGGTCCTTTGAAGAGTGGGAAGTGAACACATCTCTAGATCACCCTCCACCTATATTGCTCCCTTGCGAAGATCCTACCTAAAGATTGAAACACAAGCAGGGGGAAAAGATAAATAATGGAGAATGGTGGTGAGGGACGGCTCAACCCACCATCATTATATAGGAGCTCGCATTCGGGGTGGGTTGTGATGGTATAAAGGTTAGGAAGTAGGGGAAAATGGGGTCTTGGAATGTGATGTCGAATTTGGGTTAGGTTTAGGGTGAATGATAGTTTCAGAGGATGATTCAACATCTTGAATATGTCGCCGACTCTTCAGATTTTCAACTTTTTATTCTGTAGCCAGGAGCTCAGCTCTATGTATTTCAAGAATTCTATCAAGTTGCTTACTGCAATCACTTTGTTTGGTTTCTTTTGCCATTAAGGTTAGGGTATAAAAGGAAGACAAAAGAGATGAGATTTTTGGAAGGCAAAGGCTGGTTTTATAGAGAAGGGGAAGGGTTCACGTGTCAAGGTATAGGCTTATAGGCATACGTAGTTGGCAAGTGGGGATATTGAATGCAATGCATGTTTGCTTCCTCTATGAATTAAATGAGTTTAAGTTCCAATGCAACCGATAAGATCGATCACTGGAGTCGCCTGTTCCGCAAAATTATCGTTTATAATTCAGTAGAAAGAAAGTAAAACTCTATGACGCTTCAAATCATACTCACTATGATTTGACTCTACGAATCACGAGAAATCGTAAATCCATACGCTTTAAGTGATTGTGACATGACAAAAGAGGCTTTACGATTGAGTGTATTTTCACATACTGTAAATTATAGAATACTCTTAGAAATTATATACATATGTTACAGGTGTTTTCTATGGATGAGTCGGTAGCACGACTGGTTCTAGAGGAGTTCAATTAAAAGTAAAATGAGTTGATGTATCTCCCTTAAACATACATCCTTTAGATGTACCAACTGCATGATAAGGTAGTACATTACTCTCTCTTCCAAAAAGGGTTAGCTGCACAATTTGAGTTTCTAACCTTACGACAGATTGCCGCAAATGATTGAGTAACTTTGTCAGGATGTGGCTATGTTGCACCTAGCTATCTGTTATTTGCAACAAGGCATCCTCTTTAGCAGTGTGGTTTTGGGCTCCTGTGGGGTAAGAAGAAACAGTTGGAGGTTGGGAAAATACTTGACTTAGGCTATGGTTAGGACCATAGGCTTCTCCTTTTTGAGATGTTGGGTACGATTTTATACCCACCAGAGATTGAACTTTTGCTTTCCAAAACTTCAGCTTTGGAAAACCTTTCATCATTGACTTTAATTTATAAAATCTTCCTTGCTTAGGAGGTATATTCGTTAAAGTCTCCAAATCATTCTCACCCGATGCGTGGTGTTACACCGGTTCCTCACTAAGGGTCTCAGAGAGTTCCCAAGCTTCTTCTGTTGTTAATTTATGAAACATACCACCACAGGCTACATCAATCCTATGCCGATTTTCTCTTCAAGGCCTTCATAGAAAGTGAGCACAAGCTGCTAGTGCGCAATCCCATGGTGAGGGCACTTGTGCAGAAGATCCTTAAGATGGTTCCAACACTCCTGAAGAGATTCATCTGAGAATTGATGGAATGTTATAATAAGATCCCATATTTTACTCGACCTGCAGATTAGAAAGAATTTTGTAAGGAATATATGTTCTAGTTCTTCCCAATCAACAATCGAGTTATGAGGCAAAGAGTTTATCCACTTCTATGTTTCATTTCTCTGGGAGTATGTGAATAGTCTCAACCGAGTGGATAATTTTGTTAAGTTCTTAATTCTAATGATAGTACATGCTTTCACGAACTTATTTAAATGCAAATAGGGGTCCTCATCCATTAGCCCATGGTAAGTTGGAAGTATTTGAAGCACATTGGCCGTAATTTCAAAAGTCCTATTACCGGCTTGGGGGTGTATGTGAATGCATGGGGGAGGCGTAAGAGGTGTTAGAGCATAATACTCTCCCATTGTCTTAGGCACGTATTGGTCTCTTCCTGCCATAATGAAATTAGGACAGAGTAAGCTGGCTAAAACAGTTATTTTAAATATCTATTTTATTTCAGCTTTATCTGATTTGTATTCTAGAAAGCAGGGAGAGAAAATACTTGTTTTCTTAAATTAATATATTCAAACGCTATCCCCGGTAGCAGCGCCAAAAACTTGTTAGCGACTTGTATGTGTCATATTTAATTAAGTCTTAACCTATTGCAAGTGCACAATGAAAATTATAGTACTAGCAAAGGATCATTCCCACAGAGATAGGTTAAACTATATTAACTTAAAATTTTTGAAAACTTGTATTTATCTTTCAAGATCCTAATCTATTGGAGAAATATGAATGAAAGAATTGTTTCTTAATCTAAATTTATAGAAAATAAATCTTAATCATCCTTCAGATTATGGTCGTTAATCACAATCTTTAGCTATCAGATATTTATGAATTTAAATAGTACCGTTACATTATATATCTCTCTTCTAGAATTTGGGCGTCAATAAAAAACTAGCTCCATTCAATATAGATTTAATCTAATCAACAATCTCCTAAAACTTGGGAGTCAATTAAATTCTAGAAAACTGAAGATGGAAAAGTAAAAATCGTTATACTAATCTGCAAACCTCAATTTGAGTCGTCAATTCAAAATAAAATTTGAAGATGTTTATAAAGCAGGAAAAAAATAAAAATAAAATCTAAACTAGAAAGCAATAAAAATTATATCTTTCACTCCTCAGCCGCAGTCGTCAATTGCTTCTGAGAAACTACAAATATCTACTCTAATCTTCAACTCCCAATTGCAGTCATCAATTCCTCTTGAGAAACCTTGGATATCTAATCTACAAAGCAATACAAATCTACTCTAAATTGATCGAAAGAAAATCCAACCTCAGTCGTCAATTGATGCTGAGAATTTCTTCGATGCTTATTCCTATATCGGGCTCTCTTATTTATAGATCATACGGAGTTAGTTTACAAGACTTCTAATTCTAACAAAGAAATAACTAATAACAAACTATTCTAATATAATTCTAATTCTAATTTTATCTTTCCTTGCTTTCCTTAGTTGATGCGCTTCTAGATTGTTCAGTAGTAGAGTCCCTTTAAGATTCTTCTTCATCAATCTCCCAGATCCGTGATCAGCCAAACTTCTATTTTAAGAGTTCTTCTAATTTTGTTCATGGCGGTGGAGATCTTCACATGATCAACAGTAGTGGGAAAACTTCTATTAGTATAATCATAAATTACGATTGTCTCTTTTCTTCTCGTTTTATGGAAAATCCTAACTCACGATTTTCTATTTTTCATAGCTTCCTCTCTGGACGATTCTCTAAATTATGATTCATTGCTTTTCTTCTATATTGCCTTTCCTTTTGAATGTCTTCTGGAGAATCATAAATTACGATTTCTGTTTTCTCTCTTTAGCTTCAGCACTCAATCATAAAACACGATTTCTGGTCTTTCAATATTTAGAGAATCGTCTTCTTACTTCTCTTTTGAGTTTATTTTGACAAAGGTTAACATTATGGCTCTCTTTTACTGGTTTTCCTTAATATCTGCACATCATTAACTTATTAGTAGCAAGCTAAGTCCTAGCATCACTAAGTTAAGGGTGATAGATTGGTATATTATGTGACTGATCAATATCTTCATCTATGTGTGATTCGTTCAATGCTCTTATTAATAATCGGTGATGGTCTGGCTATTTCTTGATGAACTCAAGTATCGATATCTGTGCTTGTACTTTCCCAAGGTGCCGAAAGAGATCATATTCATGGCCTGTTTCTAGGGTGGCTCCTTGCCGGGTCGGTGGGCTTTGTTTATGTTCAGCTTAGGTGGCTAGGTGCCGGAGCTGGAGGTGGGTGAATTACAAGTGGCGGGGGAGGCAAGTTTGCTTCCCTTTCTCTTGTTATTCTTTCTAATGGTTGAGCGCCTATGTTCTGCTTCTCTCGGGGGAATGGCAGTGGTGGATAATTTATTCTTGATTTAAGGAATGGGCATTGTCGGCTTTTGATCATTAAGCCATGCTGTGACTGGGGTTGATGAGCTCATCGAAGCATTTGTAAAAAAGGGGGTGAAATTCGAAGATGGGATACGCAGCGGAGTTATGCCGTTCCATGGTGGATGATATTGTGTGTAATCTTCCTTTTCTAAGAAAGTGGAGTTTAGTGCCCCTCCTTACCGGGTTCTTCTGTTTATTGACTCGTTTCCTTGTCTGGCTGAAGTTCAACTGCAGTCTCGTGTCCTTGACTCGAAGTGTTTTGGGAGAAGTTATCTACCCCTGCCGAGATTTAGTCCGCGATTTGAAGAACATCGTCTTCGTCGTTAGGCTTAGAGTCACATAGAGGAAGCGGTGGTGAGGTTTTCTCAAAATTTGGGGGAGTCGAAGGTTCTGCGGGTTGGAGGTTTGATCCTCGAGTTCTGAATGACTGGACTCGAATCCGAGTAAAGGCTGGATATGGTGGAGGATTCGATGGAGTGATCCGAGTAATCAAGGATGAAAGATGTGGGTGAATGATGGGAGGCCTCAGGGGTTCGACTGGCTTAGTTGGGGTATTTGAGGGATTGATATGGGTGATGGAGGTAGAAGGCCTGGTTGTGATTGGGCATGGGCTTATTGATGATCCCTAAGTTTTGCGGGGGCTGATTGTTGTTTTGGTTAAAATTTCAGAGATACTCCCAGTCGATTTGGTTTCGATCATTCATATCATAGACCATATCCCGTAAAACCCAACAGTCTTCTAAGTCATGTCCTGCAAATTGATGGAAAGTGCATAACTTACTGTAGACTAAGTTTGTGGGCCATGGTCAGGGTCGTTCTGGCAGGAATCGAATGACATTTTGATTACTGAGGAGGCAAAATATGTTGGGGATGGTATCAGGCAATGGAGGATAGTGATCGCGATTGGGTTGGTAGTGGCCCCTGGGTTGCTGGTTAAAGTTTTGGGGCGGGGGTACATTGTTATAACTCTGAGGATTACCTGACCGGTTTTGGGTGGCATTCTGGTTCTGGTGGGTATTTTGGTTAGAGTATGGTTCCGATTTTGATATTGGTTCTAGTTCTGGTTAGGGTACCGCTGTTGATTCTAGTTCTAGTATTGATTCTGACCAGAATTCCTCAATTAGTAATTTCCATTTCTAGAGTTCTGCTCTTGGTTGACAACCGTGTTGACCTGCTCAGAGCCGGAGGCCTTCTTGTTGTTCTTTGGCTTCGAGTCACTGAAAGCGGTGACTTTTAATGTGATTATTGAAAAGGCAAGGTTTCCTCTCTTAATATGTCATTGGATGCGGTTGGCGCATAGGTAAAGTGTAGCGAAGTCTGGGTAATCGCTTATATGCAACCGTGGGAACTCTCGCGGGTCCCGTCACAACGATGCGCTCGTAGGACAAATTTAGATTCGCCACCCGGAGATTCAGGTGTCTCGGGATTCCGAAATCAATATGATGAGCACCGAAGTGCTAAAAATATGACTCTGATTCTGGTCTACGCCAAAGGCTCTTGGGTAGGGGCTTCGGTTATCGATCGGGAAGGTGTTAAGCACCCGATCAACCCGCTCATAAGCGGTCTCTACTTATGACCAGAAGAAGAAAAGAAAAAATAAATAAAATAGCACTTCCTCTTGCCCGAAGGCACTCCAATCCAATTTACGCCCCCCACAATTATTGAAATTTCGGCAGAGTAACGGCGCAAATTCAAGGATAGAGGAAAAGAAAAGAAGGTAGAGGAATAGAGGGGAGAGCCAGAGCTCTCGGGCCCATTTAGCACCGATGTGGATCTTTGCGTGAGAGCGTCGATTCCGTGACCTTCCATAGCACTTGGTTGAGAAATGGGCTTAGATTTCTAAGGCTTGGGAGCTAGGAGGTAAGGGAGATAGGATAAGGCCTTGACCTAGCCAAACCTAGAGGATTGGTGATGGATAATGGGGTCTCAAGGATGAAGTAGGGTGCTGGAATTTTATGGGTTATATGCTGAAAAATGGGAGAGGGTACTCACTAATAATTTTCTCTCTTTTTTGAAATTTTCAAGCCTTTGTAAAGAGAGGGGTGTCACTCTATTTATAGAGAAAGGGTAGATTAGTGGAGGGTTAAAGGGGTTAATTGGATTAGCAATTAGGTAATAGGGATCTAAGGTTTTCTAGGTCTTAGATAGGTGTGAATTGGGTTTTAATGGTAGATGATAGGGGGGATTTAAAGGGCTAACGGATTATAAATAGGATAAATGGGGGTGCAACAGTCCTATCAAAACCAACCCCAATGGATGGGGTGGTCAACAAGTCAAACCCCAATTTCAAAATCTGGCAAAAATCCCAAAAATTACTGTTCCTAAGCCTAGCGTATGTATTACATATGCTAGTTATGTGAACAGTGTTCCTGAGAAACCTGGAGGTTAACAGAAAGGTCAATTTTGCCTAGCGTATGTATTACATACGGTAGGCAAAATTCTGCCAAAATTGACTTAGCGTATGTAATACATACGCTAGGCAAAAATTTGGCATTTCTCCCCAAATTTCAAATTGTCATACATTATGATCTACAGCTCGGATTGAGGCGATTCATAGCTCGTTGGAAAGATGGGAAGATCCTCTTTCTAATGGTATATGTCTCCACTCTAGCAGAGGTTTGTGAAAACTATAACATCCCCCTTTTCAACCACTACCCGAGAGGATTTAAAACTAGTTTGGGCGGGGTTCTACAGGTTAGGTTTGATTCCTAAGGGTCAGGGATAGGATTCTAAGGGTTTGGGTTAAGTTCTAAGGGTTTGGAAAGCTCTCGGAAGCTTGGAGGGTACGCCTTTCTAGAAGTGTAAGTTGATCGAGCCTTAGGCTAAATTTGGGTGTCTACAGATGCCTCTCTTTGGTATTCTATCACTAATGATCGTGTGTCAAAGAAAGAGACGTCTAAAGAGGCCTAAGGCACGCTAACGGGTCCGCCATATTAAAAATGAACTTCAAACATCAGATGGTAGCATGGTGAGTTTACAAAAGTTCTGTATATTGGGAAAAATGTCCGTTCCTCAAGGCTATTAGTCCCCAAGCGCTTAGCGACATTACTGGGTATAATCGAGATGGTACGAGTTACGAAATCATAATGTGTTGGGAAAAATGTCCGCTCCTCGATATGATTTGATGAAGTGTGATGTTTGATTTTCATTATAAAGAAAACAGCCCCGTGAGCGGGTGGTGATCGACCTATACTTCTAGGTCGGCGCGAAGTAAAGGCATGAATATCCACAATTTGTGTCTATATGAGGCATTGATTGCCCAATTTGATCGGTCACGGGTGCCCCTACATGAGGTAGGGTTCAAGATTTTTGGGCAAACCCATCGATCTCGAGGTTACTTTAGGACAACTACCCGAGCGAAGCGAATATTGATGTCACAATGCTTTTTGGGAGTGTGTGCCCTTTTTCTGTAACATCCCTAAAATTTGGGCTTTGAACAGTGTCCTCAGGATGCGTGCCCGTCTGGTCATAAGTTGGACCAAGAGAAAGTCAACTTGATGGCTTAGATTAAATTAAGTTTGATGTGAGTGTGCTTATGAGTGTGATGTTGAGTTTCATTATGAAGGTCACATACACCTGTTATTGGTGTATGTGTTTTGCATCAAAGACATGAAATGAGTCAAGTAGCCTTAAGAGTAAAGAGAAGTTATTTCTCTTTAGTTTGGTTATTGTAGAGATTTATGAAGAGAGAGAGAGAGTGAAGAGGAAGGAGTAAATGCAAGAGGTTGTGTGGGATTATGAATTGAGGGAACTCGTGAGCATTAATTCTGAAGGCAATGCGTAGGTGAACTCATTGGAGTCGGAGCTAAGAACCCTAGCTAATGACCCAAGCTATTGAATCAATCAAGAGATTGATTTGAGGTGAGTTTTATTAGATTTCAATGTATATGTTATTGTGCATTAGTATAGTGATTAAATGATAAAATGTTGAATTAAAGAAATAGGAAAAGAAAGGAAAATTGAAGGAAAAAAAGCTGGAAGAAATGGCTGAAAAGGATAGAGTTTCTGTCAAAATCGATTAATCGATTTTGACCTGAAAGTAAAGCTGGGCACTGATGCTCGAAACGGATTGATCGAAATGAATTCGATCAATTGATTTTTTGATTTTGATTAATCAATTTGAAATCGATTAATTGTTTGTGCACTCACAGTGACTAAATAATGAGGACCCTGGGAAAACCGATTGATCGATTTGTAAATCGATCAATTTATTTTGGAATTTCGATTAATCGATTTGGGATCAGTTAATCGATTTTGGGAAATTTGATTAATCGATAGGGAGATCGATTAATCAATTTTAACAGTTGCTATTTGACTTTTATTTTAAACTTTGGAGTTCTGGGAGGGTCTTGTACCTTCTTTTATGCATCATTCTTGATGCTTTGTATATGTTATGATGTAAATTAGGTTGTGCAATTGAATGCAAGCATGGGAAACCACTAGGGACCTTGATGCTTGAGAATTCAAACGCGTGAGGTAGGACTGCTTTGAACATATACTTTAATTGCAAGAGCATGTATGTAGTGATATAGAAATGAATAATTATGCATTGAAAATGTAAAACTTAAGTGTGTGTGTGTGAACACTAAGCAAGGAAATGAGTTACGATATGAGTATGTGACGTCCCCAGGGGATGTGAAAGTGTATGGGCATCTGAGTGATGTATATGAGTTAGTTACATCCCAGGGATGTATGGAACATTTTGAAGTTAATTAAATGAAACTTAATCAGGCCTAAATTACTATAATTAGCACAATCACACGGTGAATAACTATATATATGTGCACATTGATTTAACGTTCAGAGAATACCCCACCGATGTAGTGGTATACCCGTGACTGACTCGGCAAGATATCCGTGATCGGTACGACAGCCAATCCGTACGCCAATTTGACATCCCAGGGATGTATGTGAGATTGGTATCCCGTCGCGTATGAGGAAGGGACCTGGGTAGTATGTACATGAATGAAAAATGATATGAAAAATAGTCTAATTAGACGAAGATGGAGGGTATTCCATCGGGACTCGAGGCTATAGTATATCGAGGATTATTTAAGTTATGATTTAAGTTTTTAGGCCGATCTTTATCTTTTGTGAACAAGTTGAGAACAAGTAATACATGAAGGGTAACAGATACATTCAGTTATACTTTCAGTGGTTTAAAACTATTTTCCTGTTATTTTTATTGATAAATCATGCTTCTAATGTCATGGAATATATGTGAGAAAGATTGATTTATATGTTCATTCTGTTGTTTCCCTATTGAGCTATGATGTAGCTCACCCTTTAGACTATACGTCGCAAGTTCGGTGCTTGCGGCTGCTACTGCTTTGGGAGACGTAGATCCAAAGGATTCGAATTACGTGACTGGGGAGGATTCAGAGCCCCCTCATGAGGACTTCTTCTAGAGGACCCCTGCGTACTTTGATAGTATTTTGTGAGAGACATTGTGCTATTTGGTATGTCCAGCCCTATTTTGAGAAAATGTATTAAATGACAGGATATTCTTTTGGTGAACCATCGAGGGTGACTGTTGTGTCGTCACTGATGGCTCGGGTGGGTTCTCTTGCTCATGCAGTGGCATGAGATCAGAACCATCTTTTGGGTTACTTATTTTTGGTGATTATATGGTAGAACTGGAGATTTAGTTCGGTATTAGTTCTTATGCTTTTATTTTACTTCATAGTTGCTTGGGTATATCAATGTTCTGTGCAGGCCTAGGAGGCACGGCCTCGAGGGTCATGCTGATGACACGGGTTTCGGGGTGCCAAAATCTGAGCTATCACAGTTGGTATCATCAAAGCACATTTCTTTTAAAAGTTCTGATAAGTCTTGGTTTTGTCAGAGTATAAGACCTTCTGCTAATGAAATTATAGTTTCATGTGCACATCGTTATGTATTCTAGAGGAAGAGGACGACCTTGGGACGGCTATGAGAGAAATTTGCGGAGCAGAGACGGTTTCGTCTCGGCTACGAATAGAGTGCCATTGGGGAATAGTAATGCCCCAGGAGGCAGTAATCAGGGGAGCCAAGACCAAGCAGAGAATCAGGATAGAGATCATCAAGAGAGGGATCAGCGAGAGCAAGAAAGAGGAAGAGAAAGAATTGAGGAGAGGGAGGAGCGTAAGAGGATGATGCACACCAAGGAAACCATGGCAACCGCCATGGCTCAGCAAGTAGCGTCCTTGGTAGCTCATAATGCCAATGACCAGCATCAGCCACCTACACCTCCAGTAGGTCCTACACAGGCATTGTCCTCTGCATTCACAGAGTTTAGGAGGATGCGTCCTCTGAGCTTTTCAGGGCAAGCGGAGCTAATGGATGCAGAAAATTGGCTGAGTGAAATGGAGAAAGTATTCAGCGTGCTTACGTGCATGGAAGATGAAAGTGTCCATTGGGCAGTGTATATGCTAGATGGGGAGGCAGGCCCATGGTGGAAGTCCGTCTCTAGGACTAGGGCTCAGGAAACCTCAGGATTGCCATGGACATGGGAGGAATTTGTGGAAGAGTTTAACAAACAGTACTTCCCTGAAGTAGTACGTAATCAAATGAAAGTTAAATTTCTTTAGCTCATGCAAGGAAGGATGTCGGTGAGAGAGTATGGAGTTGAGTTCATAAGGCTTGCTCACTTTGCTCCTAATTTTGTAGTTACAAATTTGATGAAAGCTAAGAGACTACAACGCGGCTTGAGGCCGAACATCAGGGGAAAGGTAGCGGCATTTGAGTTAAAGACCTATGGAAAGGTCATGAGTAAGACTTTGGTAATAGAAGAGGGCAACGAAGATAGATATAGGAAAAGAGATCAACAAGGGCGAGGAAAGATAGATCAAAGTAAAATGGGAAACTACGAACCAGTGAACAAAAAGTCACGATTTGTGGCTCCCATTCAGAGGCAACCATTCCAAAACCCTGCTACTACCACTGGAGTAGCTATTACTCTGGGTTTCTCACGGGCAGCGTCTACTACTACGGTTGAGACTTGTGCCAAGTGTGGCAAGTGTCATAAAATAGCTGAGTGTAGAAGGAGTACTCGGGATTGCTACAAGTGTGAAAAGATGGGCCACATAATCTGAGATTGCCCTGAGATGAGCAAAGAGAGAACGACTTCTGCTTCCATGCCAAGACGGATACAAGAAAGGAGGCGGGTCATACAAGGAAGAGTCTACGCTATTACTGCCCAAGAAGCACAGAACACCAACGACGTGATCCAAGGTGAGATTTTCTTTTAAAATTTAAGAATTTCAATTTCTTACAGTTTTAGTTAGAGAAGGTGCATCTATGTAGGAAGTAGAGTAGACTCATTCTTGTCCATAAATTTTGATGTATAAGTACGTTATGTATATATAAATATGTATGATATAGGTACCTTACAATTGTACGGCAAGGGGAGTGATGTAGCCTATGAAGTTAGAGTGTTGATAGACTCGGGGTCTACCCACTCATTTACTACTCCTCGATTTGTAAAGAAGATGAAGGTTAACCCACAGACGTTAGATTTTGTCTTAGCTGTATCTATCCCGACTGAGGAATTGGTTGATATGGAAAGGGTTTGTAAATCGGTGATAGTGACCATCAGAGATGGAGATGTCTTTGAACTACCGACAAATTTAGTTATGTTGGGCATGTAAGGATTCAACATGATCCTTGGCATGGACTGGTTGTCACAGTATCATGCAACGGTAGATTGTAAGAACAAGGTCGTCATCTTCAGACCTAATACAAGGAGATAGTTCCGATTTTGAGGAATGAGGTCGATGTTTATGCCACTTGTGTTCGCAGTTAGGGCCGAGCGCTTAATCAGAAAAAGGTGTAATGGTTATTTGGCATTTTTGAAGGAAGATAAGGAAGGGAAGAACATTATCTCAGAGATTGTAGTTGCACGTGAATTTGAGAATATATTTTTAGAGGAATTACCAGGATTACCTCCTGATAGAGAGGTGTAATTCGCTATCGACTTAGCACCTGGAATGGAGCATGTTTCCAAAGCACCATATTGAATGGCTCCTATTGAGTTTAAGGAGTTGAAAGAGCAGTTGCAAGATCTCATGAATAAGGGGTTTGTAAGACCTAGCGTGTCTCCTTCGGGAGCACCTGTCTTGTTTGTAAAGAAGAAAGATGGGTCAATGCGACTGTGTATTGACTATCGCCAGTTAAAAAAACTAACCATCAAGAATCGATATCCATTGCCTAGGATTGATGATTATTTGATCAGCTGTAAGGAGCGAGGTACTTTTCCAAGTTTGAGCTGAGATCTAGATACCGTCAGCTGAGAGTAAAGGCAGAGGACGTCCAGAAGATAGCATTCAAGATATGGTACGGACACTACGAGTTCTTAGTGATGCCATTTGGTTTGATGAATGCACCGGTGTCATTTATGAATTTGATGAATCGGGTGTTTAAACCACACCTGGACACTTGCATCATAGTATTTTTCGATGACATCTTGATATATTCCAAGTCAAAGAAAGAGCATGAAGAACATTTGAGAGTTGCTTTATAAACTCTATGTGAACACCAACTATATGCCAAACTCAGTAAATGCGAGTTTTAGCTGGAGAAAGTAAGCTTTTTGAGACATGTTGTCTCAAAGGATGGTGTCACAGTAGATTCGGCTAAGACTGAAGCAGTGGTAAAATGGGAACAACCAAAGACGGTGACAGATGCCCGTAGTTTCCTTGGCCTAGCTGGCTACTATTGACGTTTTATAGAGGGATTTTCTAAAATATCAGGACCTCTTATGAGACTTACAAGGAAGGATGCGAGATTCGAGTGGAGTGAAGCGTGTGAAAGGAGTTTTCAAAAACTCAAGAAAAGACTCACTTCAGCTCTAGTGCTAGCAATTCCTTCAAGTAGTTGAGGGTTTGCGGTATATAGTGATGCTTCGCATAATAGTTTGGGCTGAGTGCTCAACCAACATAAGAAGTGATTGCTTACGGGTCGAGACAGCTGAAAGAGCACGAGGAGAACTATCTGACACATGACCTGGAACTAGCAGTGGTCATATTTGCATTGAAAATTTGGAGACATTACTTGTACGGTGAGACCTTTGAGATCTTCACCGACCATAAGCGCCTTAAGTACCTATTTACACAGAAAGAGTTGAATATGAAGCAACGTAGATGGATGGAGTTTCTCAAAGACTATGATTGCTCCATACAATATCATCCAGGCAAGGATAATGTACTAGCCAATGCCTTGAGTCGAAAGGGTTCAGCTCAGTTGGCCAATCTGATCATGGGAATGCACAGATGGAGGTTATTTGAAGATCTTTCATTGTATGACGCGAATATAGAAGTGCAAGCTACAGGAGCCTTCTTGGCCAACATCACAGTGAGACTGATGATCTTTGAGTATATTCACGAGCTACAGATGAAAGACTCAGAGTTAACCAAGATTTGACAAGATGTGATCGAGGGCATCAAACCAGAGTTCTCAGGGAAAGAGGATGGTTCCTTACTATTCAAGGGACGCCTTTGTATCCCAGTTGATGCCTATCTACGGCAAACTATCCTAGATGAGGCTCACAAGTTGAAATATGCAATCCACCCCGGTAGCACAAAAATGTATCAAGACTTGAAGAAGAGTTATTCGTGGAGAGGTATGAACCAAGATGTAACCAAGTACATGTCATGGTGTTTGACATGTTAGCAGGTGAAAGTGGATCATAGACACCCTGTTAGATTATTATAGCCCCTACCCATACCAAAGTGAAAGTGGGAATCAATCTCCATGGATATCATTATCGAGCTACCGCATACAGCAAAGAGGTACAATGCCATTTGGGTAGTCGTGGATCGATTAACCAAGTCATCACACCTCTTACCCTACAACACGATGTACACGGCAGGAAGACTCACGGAGTTGTATATGAAGGAGATCGTATGTTTGCACGGGATTCCTAGTAGTATTATCTCTGATCGTGACCTGTTATATACTTCTAAGTGTTGGAAGAAGTTTCAAGAAGGAATGGGTACGCGATTGGATTTTAGTTCAGCGTTCCATCCACAGACCGATGGAAAACTAGAGCGGGTAAATCAAGTGATAGAAGACATGCTCCTACCATGTATGCTTGAATTACAAGGATCATGGGATCAACTCCTACTGTTGATCGAATTTACATACAACAATAGCTTCCAAGAGAGCATTGGAGTGGCACCGTATGAAGCTCTCTATGGGAGGCGATGTAGATCGCCTATCAATTGGGAAGAAATTGGCGAAAAGTTTGTTTTGGGGCCAGAGTTACTTGAAGATAACACTATCATTGTTCGTATGATCAGAGAGAGACTTAAGTCGGCTCAAAGCAGACAGAAGAGATATGCCGATATCAAAAGAACAAGTGTGGACTACACCGTTGGCGAGCATGTGTTTATGAAAGTATTGCCCATGAAAGGCGTCATGAGATTTGGAAAGAGAGGCAAGTTGAGTCCCCATTATCTTGGACCCTTTGAGGTTTTGGGTCGAGTTGGCGAGGTCGCATATCTGGGTTACCACCATTATTTGATCGGGTACACAATGTCTTCCATGTCTCTATGCTTCGAAAGTATGTGAATGACCCTGCCCATATCTTGGGAGGTCAACCGCTTGAAATGCATGAAGATATGTCCATGAAAGAGGAAGCGGCTCAGATACTTGATAGAAAAGAGCAAGTGTTACGCACGAAGGTGATTCCTTTAGTGCTTGTTCGAGGGAAGAATCATCCAGCTGAAGAAGCTACTTGGGAATGCGAGGCGGATGTAAGAGAGCAGTATCCGAACTTATTTGCGGAGAGCTGAGAGCCTACTTGTATCATTGCATGTATGTTTGTAAGTTTCACCCGTCAATTAATCAAAAGTTGCACGTTTATGCCAACTTATTCTAGAAATGAAAAGAGAAAAATGTTGGTCGAAATGATTGCTTTGTGTAATTAAAAGTGTATGGCATGATGGAAATTGCATCATGAAATGGATGGCCAATATGTACTCCACAAAACCATAGAAAATCTGACAAAGAAATAGAAGGAAGTGAAGGAAAATAACAAGTAATTTTTTTTTCCAATACTGTCCAAACCGATTAATCAATTTACAAATCGATTAATCGATTTTGGATTTTGATTAATCGAAATCGTTCGATTGAACGACAGGCACACACTAGTGAGCTGAGAAACCTGGAAAATTATTAATAGTCAATTTCAATTAATTGACCTAAATTCGATTAATCAGTTTTGAAAATCGATCAATCAATTTTTGAAAACGATCAATCGACTTCGAGCACCTGAGTTTGAGTTATGAAAACCAATTAATCGATTTTTGAAATCGATTAATCGATTTTGCCTAGATATAACAAAATTTCAAGCTGATTTTTCTTTTGGGCGCCATTTTTCTTCTTTTGGCTAGCAAAACTGCAAGGGTTTGGGGGCATAGAAACTCAAAAATCAATTGAAAACCCTAGCCATTCGGATCGAACGCGACCGGTAAACCCTAAATCTTTGATTTTATTTCATTTTGAGTTATTACAGCCCTAGGTTTTGAGTATTTTTCACTTTTAAACCTACCATGCTGCCTAAGACTTGGCTAGCTTTGAAGTAAGCAGCTTCTAAGCTTCCCGTACGGTGCAAGAATGTCGTGCCACCACCACCTTCACCTTCATCATCATCATCTTCATCCTATTCGACAGACGCGTCATCATGCGAATCGTCACAACCACCACCACCACCACCGCCGCCCGGTCATCTACCACAACCTAATGAGTGGTGGGCTGCAAAAGAGTTTGAGTATGAATACATAATCGACCAAGCGCTCTCTTTGAAGACCCCGAGGTTGAGGGTGAAACCAAGTGGGCTCGACAATACCTCGTTAATGCAAGCCTCATAAATCTTTTGAAACCTTTGCACGATTAATACTTTCCTAGGCTCGTTAGGTTATTTTACCAAAACCTAAAAGTGGGTCGTGTGGATAACACCGTTACGACTGAAATCGATGGTCGTAACTACCTTTTTACCCTACGCCATATTCATGAATCCTTAGAGTGCTTTCTGACTTATATTCCCGAGACCAATCTTTTACCCCCTTTTCCACAACCCGTAAATTATGAGGAAATTAGAACTGAGATGACAAGGGGTAATAAAGGATCCAAAAAGTCCATATGGAGGGTTGACTTACCCCCTTTCTTGTGGATGCTTGATTCGATAATCAAGTGAAACCTTTATCCCATGCGCCATGATACCGAGCGGGTAGAGTTGGTCCAACAGGCATTGTACGCAACATACCGTGGCCGTTGGTTTGACGCTACCAAATTAGTGATAGAGGGTATGATATACATTAAAGGGAAAATGATGAAGGGACATCTGAGACCCAAGGAGCGTATACCTTATGCTCGACTCATTTTTAGCATGTTAGAGTGCTACTCTACTTCCGCAGAGTAATTGATTTCTCCCACTGAGTTGAGAGCCACCAACCATGTAAAACACTATTCTATCGCTTCGTGGAGCCGGAGCTACAAACTTTTGAAGAAGGCTCTACCACTTGAGGGCCCGTGCACCTAGTACTATTGATGACGTTCTCGCCCTCATGGCGGAGAACAATCGCCAGATGCTGGAGCACCACAGACGGATGGAGGAGAGCCACACTCGGATGGACTACTGGCTGAACTTTCATGAAGCCCTACTCCATTAGACCATGCAGTTCATGTATCCCAGCAACTACCTTCAGCGCATCACTGTGGCGCGGACATGGGCTCCTGATGCAACAGGGTCTGGGACTCACGAGCATGATGACGAGGATCAGCCCGGGGATGGGACTGCGTGATTGTTAGCTTTTGGAGTTACTTTTTGAGTTGTAATTCCTTTTTCGATTGTAACTATTTGACTATTTATGTACTGAACTATGTGGCATGAATGCCATTTCTTTTGGGTTGTAATTATTTTGGGTGTGTGTAACCGATGTATAGGACGATATGGCATGGTTGCCATTGCTACTTTATGCATACTGCAATTTTAGTCCTCACTTATCTGCTGTTCTATTTACTACTCGTATATGAAATTGTAGTTACGTTTATGTAGGATGTGTTGTGTATGTTTCGATGAATGTCCGATCGATTCTAATTGCTTAAATAGGTGCACATCAGTTGTGTCTTTATGCGGAGTTGTGTTATGATTGCGTCTTTCTGGTGTGTGAGTCTTTCTTGAAAGGGGGAGCCCTTGGATACATTTTCGAGGATGAAAATTTCCAAGGTGGGGAGAATGTAACATCCTCAAAATTTGAACTTTGAATAGTGTCCTCGGGATGCGTGCTCGACTGGTCATAAGTTGGACCAAGAGAAAGTTAACTTGATGACTTAGATTTAATTAAGTTTGATGTGAGTGTGCTTGGGAGTGTGATGTTGAGTTTCATTGTGAAGGTCACATACACCTGTTATGAGTGTATGTGTTTTGCACCAAAGACATGAAATGAGTTAAGTAGCTTTAAGAGTAAAGAGAAGTTATTTCTCTTTAGTTTGGTTGGTGTAGAGTTTTATGAAGAGAGAGAGAGAGAGAGAGTGAAGAGCAAGGAGTAAATGCAAGAGGTTGTGTGGGATTACGAATTGAGGGCATTAATTTCGAAGGCAACGTATAGGTGAACTCGTTAGAGTCGGAGCTAAGAACCCTTAACAATGACCCAAGCCATTGAATCAATCAAGAGATAGATTTGAGGTGAGTTTTATTAGATTTCAATATATATGTTGTTGTGCATTAGTTTAGTGATTAAATGGTAAAATGTTGAATTAAAGAAATAGAAAAAGAAAGAAAAATTGAACGAAAGAAAGCTGGAAGAAATGCCCAAAAAGGATAGAGTTCCTGTCAAAATTGATTAATCGATTTTGAAAATTGATCAATCAATTTTGACCTGAAAGTAAAGCTGGGCACTGATGCTCGAAACCGATTGATCGAAATGAATTCGATCAATCGATTTTAGATTTCGATTAATCGATTTGAAATCGATTAATCATCTGTGCACTCACAGTGACTGGAAAATAAGGAGCTTGGGAAAACCGATTGATCAATTTGTAAATCGATCAATCGATTTTGGAAATTTGATTAATCGATTTGGGATCGATTAATCGATTTTGGGAAAATCGATATGGAGATCGATTAATCAATTTTGACAGTTTCTGTTTGACTTTTGATTTGCACTTTGGAGTTCTGGGAGGGTCATGTACCTTCTTTTATGCATCATTCTTGATGCTTTGCATATGTTATGATGTAAATTAGGTTGTGTAATTGAATGCGAGCATGGGAAGCCACTAGGGACCTTGACGCTTGATAATTCAAATACGTGAGGTAGGGAACGCTTGGAACATGTACTTTAATTGCAAGAGCATGTATGTAGTGATACAGGAATAAATAATTATGCATTAAAAATGTGAAACTTAAGTGTGTTTGTGTGAACACTTAGTAAGGACATGAGTTACGATATGAGTATGTGACGTCCCCAGGAGATGTGAAAGTGTATGGGCATCTGAGTGATGCATATGAGTTAGTTACATCCCAGGGATGTATGGAACATTGTGAAGTTAATTATATGTGAATTAATCAAGCCTAAATTATTATAATTAGCACAATCACATGGTGAATAAATATATGTATGTGCACATTGATTTAAGGTTCAGAGAATACCCCACTGACACGGAAGTATACCGTGATTGACTCGGCAGGATATCTGTGACCGGTACGGCCGCCAATCCGTACACTAGTTTGACATCCCAGGGATGTATGTGAGATTTGTACCCCGTCGCCTATGAGGAAGGGACCTGGGTAGTATGTACATGAATGAAAAATGATATAAAAAATAGTCTGATTAGACGACGATGGAGGGTATTCAATCGGGGCTCAAGGCTATAGTACATTGGGGATTATTTAAGTTTTTAAGTTTTTAGGCCGATCTTTATCTTTTGTGAATAAGTTGAGAACAAGTAATACATGTAGGGTAACAGATACATTCAGTTATGCTTTCAGTGGATTAAAACGTTTTTTCAATTATTTTTATTGATGAATCATGCTTCTAATGTCATGGAATATATGTAAGAAAGATTGATTTATATGTTCATTATGTTGTTTTCCTATTAAGCTATGATGAGCTCACCCTTTAGACTATATGTCGCAGGTCTGGTGCTTGCAGCTGCTACTGCTTTGGGAGACATAGATCTGGAGGATTTGGATTATGTTCCTGGGGAGGATTCAGAGCACCCTCCTGAGGACTTCTTCTAGAGGACCCTTGCGTACTTTGATAGTGTTTTGTAATTGATACTATGCGGCTTGGTGTGTCCAGCCCTATTTTGAGAAAATATATTAAATGACGGGATATTCTTTTGGCAAACCATCCGGGGTGACTGTTGTGTCATCATTGATGGCTCGGGATGGTTCTCTTGCTCATGCAGTGGCATGAGATCAGAACCATCTTTTAGGATACTTATTTTTGGTGATTATATAGTAGAACTGGAGATTTAGTTCGGTATCAGTCCTTATGCTTTTATTTTGCTTCGTAGTTGCTTGGGTATACCAATGTTCCGTGCAGGCCTATGGGGCACGACCTTGAGGGTCCTGCCGGTGGCACGGGTTTTGGGGTGTCAAAATCTGGACTGTCACATTTTCACATTGATCCTACTGACACTAATCTTGTAAAAAGATCACCTATGCCTAAACATGCATCCATCAGGGGGCGATAAAAATAAAGGCGATGGAAGTCCCGATCCAGACTAACTAGGTACCATTTACAGGAACAACGACCATCTCATCGATACCTAGACGCATCAACGTACACTTTATAGGGATGCCATAAAATTGCAAGTTTCAAAGCCTGAGTTGAAAAAGAGCCCTTCTATATGCATGCCTGAGCATGGCTGTTCGCTACATAATTTCAATCCTGACAAAATGGTTTTAACCAACGACCAGAGTATCCCCATACGAGATAGGCTTCGTGGTTTTTGAGCATACTCGACAGCCCCGATTATTTAGTTAGCACAGCTGCCCGGGCGGAGAGAATATTGATGTCAAACTGCCCATTGGGATGTGTCAAACTTATCAAGCTACATATTTTTGTTATTTTATAATTTTATGTATATATATATATATATTTATTATTATTTTTTTATTTTTGGATGTTTGTTCGAGGTCATTGAGCGTGCTCATCTACCTTGAACATTTTATTTTAGCACCATTTCTCGAGCGGATCAAATGAAGGTTGATGCACTTTTTGGGAACGTGTGCTACTGCGATCTAGCCACTCAAACCTGACTGTCAAGTGATCCCCCAGAAAATATGAACCAAAGCCCATTGGGGATAGAAATAAGCCTAGTGTATGTATTACATACGCAAGGCAATTCTGGGCAAAATTTGGCCTAACATATGTAATACATACGCTAGGTACACCTGGGTCGGTAGTGGGTCCTTTAAAGCCTGAGAGTGCACCTATGATTCATTATCTTGAGTTGGGTTTTGAGTTTTGTTTCCTTATTTTTTTTTCTTTTCTTCCCAAGGGTGGGTTCATTGTCCTATATTGATTTGTGATTCTTTTGAACATCTTTGTATGACCATGGACCCGCTTTCCGACACCTCCTCCCTTGGGGGGTCCGGGACCTTTATACTTCCCTCTTTTGGCGGGGGGCCCAATTTTTTAAAGAAATGGCTCAAAAGTTTGAATGAGGATGAGCTTGCGGGTTTGGATCAACTCGGGCTGGCCCGTCTCCTGTCTTTCCTTGATATTCCCTTGCTTTGGGATCTCATTTATGCGACGGCTTCGATTTGGAAAGTGGACACCCATGTCTTCCATTTTGGGAACCGTGAGTTAACTCCCACTCTTGAGGAGCTTTCCAACTTATCGGGTTTGAAACTACATAGAAGCCTTGCTAGGGTATTGCCGAAACCAGGTGACGCTAAAGCCGTCTATATGACTTTGGGCTTGAAGAAAGCCGATTATGAGAAAAGCCTTGTCGGTGGGCCCACCAGGTGTTCGATGAAATTCTTGAGGGAGCTTTTTGGTGACGAAAAATTTTGAAAATTGGCATTTAGAAACATTCATACCGTAAAAACTTTGGCTCTCTGCCTTCTCTTATAGGTCCTTTTCTATACTGAGAGAGAGCTTCTCCCTTGAACTTTGTGACATGTTGACAGAGCTTGAAGGAGGCCGTTCCGTGATGCATCTGGTTTTGGCAGAGCTTTACCGTTGTCTTGATGCTTTTACCTTGGGAAAGGTTGAGTGCTTCTATGGATGCCCCGTTCTACTTTAGGTTTGGCTTGGGGAGCATCTTGCCATTTTGGGGCCTGTGCCCCACTTTTATGTGGTTCGTGGAGAGGCGGCTCACTACTTTTTGGGCCGATGCCATAAGTTGCCATGAGGGAATATGTATGAGCTGAAACTTTGGCTCGCTGAGACTGAGCTGGTGTGGAGGCTTCCATGGTTGGACACGACCTTCCCAGTAGTTCGATCTAGAGACTACAAGGGTATCACCCTTCTCGGCTTGACTGGCAGTACCTATTATTTTCCTTCTTGGGTACTGTGCCAGTTTGGTTATACTCAGCAGGTGCCCTACTCGGAGAGACCTCCCTTGTGCGGACTAATCTTTTCTCAGGGTCTTCTAGGGACTTGGATAGGATAGCCGCTCTCTGAGAAATGCGTCAGTCGATTCATATGTCTGGCTTGGAGCAAGGAGATTCTAGTTTGACTTCTCTAGGGTACGAGGCCTGGCTGCTATTTGAGAGGCCTTCTATCCATTGCATGGATCAGGCGAAGAGTAGTTGTACAGAGGGGCCTTGGCCGAGGAAGGAGTCGGCATTTCTGGCTCGAATTGAGCTGCTAGTAGATGAGAAACGAGTCCTATACGAATGTTTAGAAAAACACAAGGTCAGAGTAGATGTCGCCGAAGCAAGAGCTGGTTTTGTTGAGTGTGAGGTCCTTCATCTGGAAGGAGCCCTGAGTGATGCTATTGGTGCTACTAATGCTTCCCAGAAGTGGTATAAGAGCCTTCATGGCTGTTGGATGTTAGATCGGGATGCTTGGGAGGATGCCTTACGCTCCGAGATTCATGCTTTAAAGCACGAGTTGCGTCGTTGACCTAGACCTGTTCATATCTTTTGCATAGATCAAATCACCACAGGGAAGGGCATAAGAACCCCCCTGTTAGATTTTTTTTGGGTATATATATTTTCTTCATGTTTTTATTGCTTTTCAATTTTGTAAGGGGAACGCAAGGCATCACACTGATTATTTTTTGCGATGTGGTGTAAGTGAAGTATAGACATGTAAATGGAAAAGGGAAATCTATTATCTTACACAAATTCTATCTTTCTTTGCTTTTGTAAATGGGAGAAACTGGTTATTGTATCAATCATCCTTTTGGGATGTGGTGCACATAGTACGGGGATAAAAATGGGAAAGGAAAATTTATTATCTTTTACAAATGTGGCCCTCTCCTTTCTTTGTGAAGGGAAACACCGGTCATCCAATCGATCATCTCAGGGTGAGGGTGTGCACAGTGCCAGCTTGAAAATGAGAAAGGAATATTTATTATCTTTTACAAAGTGTGGTCCTCACATTTCTCCGCGAAGGGAGGCAGTGGCCATCAAACTGATCATCTCAAGGTGGGGTGTAGGCAGTGCCTGCCTGAAAATGGGAAAGGAAAATTTATTATCTTTTGCAAAGTGTGGTCCTCTCCTTTCCTTTGTTTGATGCCTCAACAACGAGAAAAAGTCATGAGTCCCATTCTGAGCATAGCCGAACCCGTTCATACGGTCGGACTCGAGTGAGGTTCAGCAACTTTTATCAAGGTCGAAACATCCATCCCCTTGGGTTGAGTCGTCCCTTTTATCCTTACCTCGGGTCATATATTTGACGGTGCGGTTCAAAGATACGCCTGACCAAGATTTGATTTGAGCTAACATGAGCGGCCCAAATGAAGATAAGAGCTTGGAATCATAACCAATGGAGTAACCGACTTCTTCTCTTTCCTTTGAACATTTTTTACTCATAGCGCCCAAGACAGGTTTTTGCCATGCCCGTTGTTATGAATTTTTATCCCAGGTTCCTTTTCAGCTTTTCACCTGGTCCGCACAAGCTCGTTGTTTTTACCCATGGCGCCTTTTCAAGTTTTCACGACATCCTTTTGGCTTTGAGCTTGTATTTTTTTTCTTTTTCATTTCTTCTTCTTTTTTTTTTCTCTAAAGGCCACGACATGGACGTCTATTCCATCATAGCCGACTGGATGGAGTTCTTTTGTTGTCTCACAGCTTGGCTGGTGCTGACTCAACAGATGTTGTGACTGCTCATAGACCTTAAAGAGGGCTTTCTTCAGGGATGTATCTTAGCCATGGGTTGAAAGGGATAGGTTAGGAATTTTGAAGGTATTTTGGGGTTAAAAGGTTTCCTTGATTGGGTTCTAGTTGTCATAATACACTTCTTCCTTAGGGATTTTTTACTGTACATGCCCCACTTTTTCTTTTCTATTTTTTTTTATTCTTTTTGCCTTTTTTAGATATCCTCTTTTTGGGATTTTGCTTTTCCGACTTTTTTTTTAAAGATTTTGATGGTAACTCTTTTTCTTCTTTTTTTTGTTTAATATATACGCTTTTTCCATCTTCTTTTCTTGGGAGGGGTTTATAAAAGAAAGGCTCATGGCTTAATAGGTGTAGCAAAGGGTAGAACGTTCAAGAATGCTTTTTTGGCTACTTGGCTTAAAAATGATGGCTTCTTTTTTAAAGGATCCTTAAGCAGTCACGTATCTATTTTTATCAGTACTTACCTTGCTGCGGAGACTAGGAGTAGAATCGATATACGTATCTAGCATTAACGGGCTCAGGAAAGTGATCTCCGTCCATGTGGTGAGGCGGATCGTGTATCTCGGGAGTACCTCTTGGATGACATAAGGTGTGGAGAGAAGGGAAGATTTTCTTGAGTACTGTGTCAACCACCTTTAAATCTCAGGTGTGAACTCGCTTATTATAAGCACGTCGATCCTTCTCTGATAGGCCTGGGTATGACATAAGGCTAGGAGCCTGTTATCATTAGCAGGTTCAATTGCTCAAAGCGGGACCTTTTTCTTTACTTTTGGTAGATCGGATTTGATGAGGATGCGAAGTAAAGGTACTTTAACTTCATCTGGCAGGACGGCTTTTGTTCCATATACAAGGGAGAATAGTGTTGCTCCTATAGCGGTACGAATCGACTTTCGGTAAGCCCATAGTGCAAATCGTAACATCTCGCTCCAATTGCGATACATGACGACCATCTTCTCAAGGATGAAAAATACTATTTTGTTAGCAGCTTCTACGACACCATTACTTTACAGCCTATATGGCGATGAGCAATGATGCTTGATTTTATATCACTCATAGAAGGCCCTGATGCGCTTGTTCGTAAAGTTAGTGCCATTATCTATGATGATGTCCTTGGGTACAACATATCGGCAAACGATGTTGTTCCTGATGAACTTCTTGACATGACTGGTCGTGATGCTCACGTATGATGCTGCCTCTTCCCACGTGGTGAAGTATTTGATGGTGATGAGGATGAACTGATGCCCATTTGATGCTTTCGAATTGACTTTTTCGATAATGTCAAGACCCCAGGTGGCAAATAACCAGGGAGTTGTAATGCTGTGTAGATCTATGGTTAGAGCGTGTATCAGACTGGAGTGCTCTTGACATTTATAGTACTTCTGAATGTGCTTGCAACAGTCAGCTTACATGGTGGACCAGAAATACCCTTGTAGGATCTTCTTGGCAAGCATGTGTCCATTGACATGGGCCCTGCATACTCCCTCATGGATTTCTTTCATGATGTTGGCTGCCTCGCCTTCAGTTAGGCATCTGAGTAAGATGTTGTTATATGATCGCCTGTAGAGGCACTCACCACAAATGACGTAGTTTGTCACTAAATATTGGCTGGTCTGCCTGTCCATCCTGGATGTCTCATCAGGAAAAGCTTGAGTTTCAAGAAAATTATTGATATCTGAGAACCATGGTGGCTCATCATATAACTTTGTGGATTCCTTAACTTGGAGACAAAAATCCGGCTCATTTCTCTGCTCAATCATGATCGGCTTCATCTTGACACCATATGGAATTTTGACCATTGATGTCAACGTTGCTAGTGCATCAGCAAATTGATTTCGAGCTCGCGGGACATAAGAGAACGCAATATGGTCAAAACACATGATTAGATCTTCCAGGTGCTCATGATATGGGATCAACTTCTCATCCTTTATCTTCCAATCTCCATTTTTTTATATATGATTAACTGTGAATCCCCAAATACCCTGAGATGAGTTACGTTTAGGTCCAAGGCTACCTATAGGCCTGCTGCGCAGGCCTTATATTCGATCATATTATTTGTGCATGGGAAGTTGAGCTTGATGGAGATGGGTATATGAGATCCTTTTGGCAAGATTAAGATAGCGCCGACTCCTTGGCCTTCAACATTCGTTGCCCTGTCGAAGTGCATTACCCAGGACTCCTCTATCTCCTCTTTATCGTCCTCTTTCGTGAACAAGATGTCCTCATCTGGGAATTTAGTTCTTAGAGGTTCATAGTCGGGTAAGAGATTCTCGACAAGATGATCAGCAAGTGCTTGCCCCTTTATTGATTTCTCTATGACATATGTAATGTCGAACTCTGATAAGAGGAGCTGCTAGAGTGCGGTTCGGCCCATGATAGCTGGCTTTTAAAATAAGTACTTCAATGGATCCATCCATGCAAGAAGGAGAACTGCTTGAGACAATAAGTAGTGACGAAGCCTCTGTGTAGCCCATACGAGAGCTAGGCATGCTTTCTCCAGATGAGACTAGTGCATCTCATAGTCAGTAAACTTATTACTGAGATAGTAGATGGCCTACTCTCTTCTTCTTGTTTCATCATGCTACCCTAGGACACATCCCATCAAAACTTCTGTTGTAGATAGGTACATTATGAGTAGTCTCCTGGATACTAGCGGTACCAAAACTAGAGGATTGAGAAGGTAACCCTTGATCTTATCGAATGTTCTCTGACAGTCGTTCTATTTAACAGGTGAATCTTTCCTCAGTAACTGTAAGTTCGGCGTGTAGATAGGAGTTAGTTGTGCAATGAACCAACTGATATACTGTATTCTGCCCAAGAAACTGCTAGCTTCTTTCTCGATAGATAGTGGTGGAATTTCGACGATAGCTTTCACCTTGATCGGGTCAACTTCGATGCCTGTTAATCACTGATTTATACCATTTTATACCCCTTAACCTAGCTTTTGCTAGAGCTTAAAGTGTATAATAATTGCTTTTTAATGTTGTTTTGCAGTTTAGTAATAAAAATGCAGCCATTCATGAATATGGCTAAGAAGAGGAGATTAGAGCAACCAAGTGCTTCAATCTACATCAGCAGCTGCATACAATTGGGTGGTTCAGCACATTCAAGCAAGCAGCTATCAAGAGGACTCAAAGAGCTTCAAAGATGAATATTTTAGGCTGTGGAGAAGATCTAGACAGGTTAAGAGCTTCAGCTGTGGGCAAACTTGGGCAGGACAGTTGCAGCAGCTTACATGCAAGATGAGTTCAAGTACTCTAGTTGTGCAAGCTTTGAAAACATTATGATCTTCAATGACAACTATGTGCACACTTGGGCAAACTCACCAGAAGCTCCAACTTTGTACACATTAATTCAGCCACGTGGACACCCTTCCATAGCAGCACATCAAGACAGTCGTGGGGGCATCACTTTCAACATTTACATATCACAGTTGCAAGAGCATACGAGTTGCACATTAACTGCATTGCAAAGCAGATCTACATTAGCAGCTGCACAGTAGAATGATACCTTACTGAAACCTAAAGATATAGCAGCTGAACCTCTCAGTTCAATGCTTGAACTTGTCAACAATAAGATTACCTTTAGCTTTCACCCCCTCGAGAGCACCAACACCTGTTAACTTGGAGCAGCAACACCTCTCGAATGAATTGTTGGACTTGCAGCCATCCTATCGAGTTGTGCACACTTGAAGCCTCCATTGCAGCCAACTGCACGAGCAGTCCAGCTCCCAAAAATCAACTCCACAAGTCAAGCAGCAACCTGTCGATTAGTTGCCTTAATCCTATAATACCACCTAAAGCTGCTGCTGTGAGAAGCTGTTGAACCAACCTGTCAAAAAGTTGAGGAAATGGCTTCAGCATCCTCTTGAATGGATGTTCTTTGGTTTTAGCACCTATCGAATGGAAGGAGCCTTGATCTTCAACCTGTCGATGTGCACTTAAACTCCCCAGCCAACCTATAGACTTATAGATGATTTAGCTTCAGTACCTCTCAAAGACTGCAGCTCGCAAACCTTCAACCTGTCGAGCACTCCAAAGAATTGCTGAAAACCCATACTTCAACCTGTTGGCATCTACCTTTAAATGTAGCACCAACCTATCGACTTCCCAGCCCTTCATCCTCTCTAGCAAGTGCAGCTTTGAACCTGTCGACAGTAACTATAGCCATCCTCACGACTTGAAGTGGTACCAAACCTATCGAGCCCCTAAACTATCGACTTCAAGCCTATCCTCCCACAACCTATCGCTTAGTGCAGCAGTCCCTTCAGTACCTCTCGACCAATAGCCCTATCCTCCCACAACCTATCGAGATTGACTTTGTACACTTCACAAACCTCTCGAATAAAGCATTGCTTTAGCCTACTTCTTGAAACCTTCTTCAACTGCTCGAAGATTGGGATATAGCTGTCATCAGCTGCTACTAGTGACCATTTGGGAGATATTTTAAGTTCCAAATACAACTAAGGGATGATGAGATTAATTTAGGGCATTCTCAGCAGTTTAGGTTCATTAGTTATAGAAATTATTTGAGGTGTGCAGCTAGAAATACCAATGGTCGGCAGGGGAAATTTTGGGAACTCTAAGGCACAAAAGAATTATGCCCATGTGCAAACTATTTTTCAAACCAAAGGAGTCAATTCTTGGCGGGAAGCTTCAGCTGAGCATAGCTAAATTAAGCTCTCTTCTCTTTGATTGGCCAAAGCACTAATCACATGGATTAGAAGTATTTGCAATAAAATCCCTCTCCTCTGATTGGTTGCAATTCAAGGCACATGGATCACTACATTTGTATAAATAAGCATCCTTGCTGCTGTAATTCTTCAACAAGAAAACCAAGGAATAACTTTAGTTCTCCTTGACTCATTTAGGTTTAGTTTTAGCTTTTATTTTTCATTTTTCTCTTTCCCATTCTCTCTCTAATCCAGCCTGTTGGATTAGATCTAGATAGCAGTTCAAATTTGGTTTGTAATTGTATTCTCAGCATGAAGATATGTGGATTGATGCACAGACTATAGATCTGAGAACAAGGTTATTGTAAGTAATTTTGATTCAATAAATTATTGATTTTAAAGTTCAATTAAATCTAAAGATCCTGTGATGCCAGTAGATGTCTATAGGATCCATGTATTTGGGAATAGCCCATTCAGTTTATCAGTAGATCTATTGATTACCATCTGATTTCCCTTAGTTTAATATCCTTGTGGATGTCTGAGCTTGTAGCCTTGCATCCACAACATTCGTAGTGATTTTAATGTTTCAATTTGAACCTTTGGATTAGATAAAGTCTATAGGATGATCTGTGACCATTCAAGTGGACAGATCATACCCTTAAGATCAGTTCAAGCCTTTGGTTCAATCTAAATTCTTCTACCTTGCACTTGAGCTTGTAGCCAAGTGAAGGGCAACTGCAAATTCACATGCCTTAATCTGTTTTACAATAAGAACCAGTCCCTAGCTGTCTATTTCTCCCTATTTTATATTTTATTTTACCATCCATCTTCCTCAATCTTTTAGACATAATTTTATATTTCTATTTTATAGATTAGATCTAGTGACACCCGAAAAACTCTCTTTCTTTTTAGATTAGGCTAAATTGCCAGATCTAAAGCAGAACTGGAGGTCTACTATGCAGCCTATTAGGTTTTAGATCACTACTCCCTGTGGGACAAGCTCTTACTTTTAAAACTTTCTCTAAAAGGACCCTATATCTTGCAGGACTAGATATTTTAGATGTGTTGAATCTATCTCTTTCATCCTCTGTTTTAATCTGATTTTTAATCACACACATAATAAATCAGCACTTGAAATATACACAACAATGCCTTGCTGACAATGAAGCCTAGTAGTTTTCCTGACATGACACCAAATATGCATTTCGGAGGGTTCAGGTGCAACCTGTATTTTCTCAGCCTTTTAAATAGTTTTTGGAGGTTCACCAGATGATCCTCTCTTTTTAGAGACTTGGTGATCATGTCATCGACGTATACCTTAATTTCTCGGTGCATCATGTCGTGAAAGAGTATTGTCATTGCCCTTTGATACGTCGCCGCCCCAGCAGTCTTTAATCCGAATGGCATGACTCGGTAACAGAAAGTTCCCCATGGAGTGATAAACGTTGTTTTCTCGCGGTCTGCTTTTGCCATCCTAATTTGATTGTATTCAGAGAATCTGTCCATAAATGAGAGCATCCCATGTCTCGTAGTGTTGTCGACCAAGATGTCGATGTGTGGTAATGGGAAGTCATCCTGTGGGCTCACCTTGTTCAGGTTTCTGAAGTCAATGCACATGCGAACCTTTCCATCTTTCTTTGGTACTGGGATGATGTTTGCTAGCCATTGTGGCTACTTAGAGACCATGAGAAACCCTGCATCGTACTGCTTGATGATTTCATCCTTTACTTTCAACATCCACTCTGGTCGGAGACGTCTCAACTTCTGCTTGACCGACCTAACATCAGGATATAGCGACAACTCATGCTCGACCAAATCGATGTCCAAATCGAGCATATCCTCATATGACCATGCAAAGACGCCTTGGTATGACCAAAGGAAATCAATCATGCTTTTTCTTTCCTCGAGAGACAGCGACGTTCAGATCTTGGTGATTCTAGGAATCTCCTCGGTCCCTAGATTGACATCCTTTGTTTCTTCAATGATATGGGTAGGGCCATGCTCAAAATCGGCATACCATTCAAGGAGCTCATTGGAAAGCTCCTCAGTAGGGATCCCCTCGTCTAGACTCGTGACTCCTAGCTCTTCTTATATTTCTACAGGGAAGGGGTCGATTTCATGTGGGACGAGTTTTTTTTATTAAGGCATCATTTCCTTTGATTTTCTCTAGAATTTTGGAAGACAATATTTTTGGATTTTGCATTTTTTCTATTTTTTATGATTTTTGTTTTCTTTGGAGATGGGCCCTTGGCAAGGCCAGTCTCTGTATACACATGGTGTTGCCTGCCAAAGGCTCCCCTCACTTTTTATAAGTTTTTTTTTGGGAAGTCGGTGTCGTATTTATGGCCACTCAACACTTCTAGAGTTAGGGGCATTGATGCCCAATTCTTTACCTGCAGTGCCACCCCTTTACTTACTCTGATGGAGGAGGCTGATTGATAAGGCTTTTGAGAGTCAACCTCCATCATGTTTATCCAGAGCTCGTCCTGGACCTTGTCCTCAAACGCCAGCATGGTTTTCTGGTGGTTTACAATAGGAGGGACTGTATGGGCATGGGAAACTCCTCCTCAAAAAGGGACAGGGAGGCTAGGTCTACTTCAAAATTCAGAGTGATGATTTGGAGATTAGTTGGATGGATCAAGGCTGCTGGCTTGTGCGGGGTTAGTTGTCTTACCCCATTTTGATCAATTAATATGACCCCGGTGTTAATGAATGTGCTCTGGATATGAGGCTGCGGATGGGGTTCATCTTCCAGGTCTATCCCCTGGGCTTTTTCATCAACAAGGATTCGATCCTTTTGATTGGCCTCTCGAACTTCTTCTTCAGTAGGCCTGTAGCCTAGACCGAATCTTCTCCGTCCTTAGAGATGAGGTCCCAACCCTTTACCCTTCTGATAGCCCCATTTATGGAGCATGGCTACGACTGCGACAATTCCACCACCAATTTTCGATGTGATCCTTTCGAGGGGCTCAGGGATTACCGTCGATACACCGTACTCAAAGCTATGGAGGTCCGTGTCTTCTGTCGTGTGTTGCACATCCAATACTTTGAGGTTCTCGATGCTGTGAGTAGATTTTTCTCTTTCCTCTCGCCCTTCACCCATAATGGTGACAATCTTATGTTCTGATATAAATCTCAGCTTTTGGTACAGGGTGGAAGGTATTCCCCCGACCTCATGTAACCAGGGTCGCCCCAATAGCAGGTTGAATGTAGATTTGATGTCCATAACTTGGAAGGGTATTGTTGATTACTTCTGGTGTGCCTTGATTATTGGTTGGTGGTGAAAGTTATTTAAAAATCAAACACAGAGTAAAACAGGGGGGTGAATCCAGCACAACTCAGAAGTCCTAGGCCTGCAAGATACAGGGTCCTTTGTAGCAAGTTTTGATAAGTAAGAGTTTGTCCCACAGGGAAAGGTGATCTAAAGCTCCAAGGGAGCCATCTCTAGTAGTCCCTCCAGATCTGTCTACAGATCTAGCAGTCCTAGAAGGAGGGGAGTTTAAGGTCACTTATTCTAAGTATTCTAATAACTAAACTACAGAAAGTGTTGAGAGGATGGATGGAGTGTGGAAAATGAGTATAAAAAGGGTGAGAAGTATGTTATTGAGCTTAGGTCAGAGATGTTTTGTAACTCAGATTTAGATCTGATGTTATAGAAATCCTGTCCAGAGGCTACATTATCACCTCTGAGGAGAAAGGATCTGACCCATCACTCTGCCATGATTCCACCCTTAAGGCTATAACCTGTCCACATGAATGGTCACAAATTATCCCATACGGGAGCCACTATCCAGGGATGGGTCAAAACATAACAAGTAAATCATTGCAGGCACTATTTCATCCAGGCTACCAGCTCAAGAATCCATAGGGAACCTCAACCTCTAAAGTTCTATATGTGGGGCTAAGGCTGTAGGACCATGATAGCCCAGACACATAGAACTAGCAAGAGATTGAGTACAACCTTCGATCTAGCTGTCCATTGCTTGAGCGAGGCTACAATGGTCCAGTCACCAGCCTACAATCTCTATAACTAGATCAGATCCAACATCTGATGGCGGATCTATACAACTATGGGGGAGTCTGCCTCTGTACAATCTCTCACCAGGCTTCTACAAGCTCAGGTGTAAAGAAGAAGGATCCATCTTGGATCGGTGGATCAGAATCACCCTAAGGCTATAATCTGTCCACTTAAATGGTCACAGACTATCCCAGAGGTTTTCCTCGTCACGGAGTCTAAAACAAAACAAGATTATCGCTGCTACCACCATGCTCACAAGGCTACCAGCTCAAGCTCCCATGGGGATTTCTGATCTAGTGGGTCCTATGGTGGGGCTAAGGCTGTAGGACCATGATAGCCCAGACACACAGGTCACTTGGATCTGAGTGGCCCTTAGAATCACTCCTCCATTGCTTTGAAACACAGCCAAAGCAATGGCAGATCACAAGGCAGCAGCCTTGCACAGAGCATCTCACACACAAACAACAATCCCACAAAGTACAGATCCTATTACAAAACTTCCATTGATCTAATTCAAAAACACTTACAAAGGCATAGCCAGCAAGTGCTGGACTATGGAGAGAAGGAAAGAAAAAGAAAACTACTTACTGCTAAAGAGAAAGAGAAAAGAAAAATGATCTGAGATGGGTTCCCAGATGCCTAAACCTAAGCTCAGGTATGGGTTTATATAGCAGTGGGGTGGTGGCGCATTAGGGTTAGGAAACCCTAATTTTAACGATGCCACGTGACCTGATAATGATCCTTAGATGCCTCGAGGCACGTGCACAGAGATTTGAGCATGGGAGTGCATGCCCTAATCGCTGGAAATATCCAGAAGGCCCTCTACTGAAGAGATGGAAGTTTAGGGTCAGAGCTTCGCTAGGTAGCTGTAGTTTCCCAGAGTTATCATGTGGTAGCTCTTTGCTCTTCACTAGGATGATTTGACACTGAAGCTTTAGCCGTCGCGAGGTTGCCTTGGTTTGCTCTTCAGGCAGTCGCGCGGTAGAGAGTTGCGCTCTCGCTGGATTGGGCTTCACGAGGTTGAATAGAAAACACAGTCTCAAGTGTCGCGAGGTTGAAATTCAAGCAGTCGCACGGTCGATCGGTCTTCGCTGGGCAGTAGCATGAGAACTTCGCGAGCACTTCACTTTACTTGGACTTCGCGAGTTACCTCGCGAGGCTCTTCTGAGTTCTAAACTGCGCGAGGTTCTATGTCTCACTTGATCTTCGCGAGATTGGCTTTGCCTTCGCCAGGATGTTTTCTTTGTTTTCTTTCTTGAATGGCGCGAGAACTGCGAGAGGTGTTCTTCTTCTGATTATTGCATCCCTTGGCGACTGCGTGACAGCTGCGCGAGGAATCTTCTGAAGCTCTCTCTCCTTAACCGTTCTGAGCGAACTGCGTGAGATTGAGAGAGGTCTGCTTTGAACTGTGCGACACTGTGTGATGTGTTCTACTCTTGAGCTTCGTGAGAGCTGCGCAAGTTTGAGTTTCTGAAACTCTTCAGTCATTCATCTGTGCGAGAGGTTGCTGTAAAGCATTGGGAAGCTCAGTTGAACTGCGTGAGGCATATTTCTCTTGAATCCTCTAAAGCTTGGGTCAGCTGTGCGAGGCTCATTTCAGGTCTGGATTCAGAGTTCATTCTTCTGAGGGATATCTGGTGCCAAGGCAGGCTCCTTAATAGGAATCTTAGCCTTATTTCACTGCTGATTATTACCTGCATAAAACACTTAACAAGAACTTATTAGGTGGCTAAGGGTCTAATCAAAGGTTAAGTTAAGGGGTGAAAAGTGGTACTTTTCAGGTCTTAACACACCCCCAAACCTAATCTTTGCTAGTCCCTCAGTAAAGCTACATTAAATCTACTCTAAAAATTAAATGCCACTTTCATAGGGAGCACGGATACATTTAGCATATGTTCTAAGCCTTTTAAACCCCTAGGTGATCCCTAGTGGAGGAGTGGAGTCTCCTGAGGGTTTTCAGTGAAGACACCCACAAACTTCTCAAATGAAATAGTTAACAAAAGTGAAATGTCATCCAATGAGCAGTTAAGGAATCATATTTAGTCTACTCTTGAATCAGTACACATAAAAGAAATTTAATTCATTGGTTGCACAGTAACTTAAACAGCATAAACTCTCATGATTGCACAACATTTCCAAATAGTTTGTAATCACAGAAAACTACACAAGTGTGTGTCAGCACTGAGCTTATCCTTTTGTCAGAAAATTAGGTTAAGGTCATACATAATGCATTCATGTTCAGACCCAAAAGAAAGCTTTGCAGGGTATACTCTCATAAAGGTTTGTTGAGGGGTTTAGTTTCTCACAGGCTCAAGAGCAGTTACATCCCCCAACTGGGTTTGTAACCATGAGCATAGGCAGAGTTCTTAAGTGCTGACATCATTGTCAGTTCCTCACCATAGATTGGATAATTCCTTATCTTCACATGACAGCTCACTCAACTTTGGATCACAAGGGCTTTTAACTGTGCTGTAATGTGACTTATGGAGTAGGGTTAAAAAGAATGGAAGGTTGAAAAGGGGTTCCAATTTGAGAAATCGATGAGTCAGAGGTGGTTCATGACTTCACCTTCCATAATTCAGCTCCCTTCATCTTCTTTGAGATTTACCGATTTGAAGTGATCAGTTTCTCTTCTTGATTTTGATTTTCCAATGAAAGTTCCTCTTGACTTCTCTCTTATTCCTCTTCATTATTATTTTATTTCTTTTTACTGGAATTTTTCTTCTTTTTATTTTGTTTTTGCTTTTCAGAAATGCCACCATGTTCTCAGTTACCATACTGCCAGATTTTTTTGAGATCCTTCTTCTCCATTCGCCTAATGTTGACCATGGCTAGTCCATCTTCAACTCTTTCTCCTTTACCTTCTGAATTCTCAGAGTGAGGGTAGGTTGAATCAGGTTCATTGGTTCAGGTTCAAGTACTCAAGTGTATTTTGAAGAAATTTAGGATTTAAAGCTCAAAGGGGGTATGGATAAGGGCAGTTGCTTTAGGATTGGTCTTTTTAGGCTCAAACTGTCCAAGAGAAGGCCTTGATCCTTTCCTAGGTTTCATGAGTACTGTCAGTTGTTTCAACTTGGAGTTACCTAACTTCTAGTGAGCACAGTGACTCAGCCAGTCCTTAGAACTAAAAGAAATGCCTTAGTTACTCCTCAAAGAATAGAAAAATTTTGTAGGCCCAATTCTCACTGGTTATGGTCATCCTTTGAACTTTCAAGTATGTCCTCACCTTTTTCTCTCTCTAATGATTCACTAAGTGCAGATACAAGTAGGTTTCCTTGGTGATATTATCATGGAAATGTGGAATATTAGAAGTTTATAATGTCCAATGTTTGCATAAATTTTAAACTTCTTAATTTCATGATTCTTAAGTGAACAGAGGTCCATTTCCATATTGCTCAGATGAGTCTGCTGCACTTATGTTAACTATTCCATTGGCAGGGTCTGCCTGCCATACCCCCAAACCTATGAGGAGCAGTGTCCTCACTGGTTCAAGGTGAATGTGCAACAGAGTTATTTCAGCATAAAAGACAAGAACAAGAAATAAAGTAACCAACAACAGAAAACTGTACAGCATATCAGAAAAGGAAGATATCATTAAGTTTAAAAGAAAATTACAAAAAAAGGAGGAGGGAAAGGGAGAAAGATCAGGGGTGAGGGGGTTGAGAAGGAGGGGGAGGGGGTGGAGAAGGCGGGGGAGGGGGTGGAGTGGAGGGGGCAAGGGATGGCTCTGTCTTGCGCTTCTTCTTTTGCGGCTGGAGCTTTTCCTCCTCCTTAGCAAGGGTTTGCAGAACCTCCTCGAATTCATCCCAGAGGGGTTGGAGGGGATCTGGCTCTTTAGGGGGCGGCGGGTCCAACCACATCGGGTAAAACTTGTTAGGCAGTGCGTTTGGCTTGTCATCTGCCATGATTAGGATTAGGGAAGGACCACGAGGGTGAGAGGAGATAGGAGGCGATGAAGATGAACAGGGCCTCCTTGTGTATTTAAAGGCGAGGGATGGTGGAAGATGAAACGGTTGAATAACATCCAAGTTGTCGCCATTAAATGAGAGTGAGTTGGGAAACGTCGAGTCCCAGCAGTCAGCGTGGGAAATGACAAATGAATTAGGCTCACGCAGCTGGGTAAGGGAATCACGAGAAATCAAAATCACGCGATTATGGGAGTTAGCGCTAGAAGTGCGCGAGAGATTCTGCAGCATTGAAACTCGTGACAGCGAATTGCGCGAGTCTTACCAAATCACAATTTGGAATGCGCGAGGGCCAAATCAGCAATTCGCAGAAGAAGAATAAGTCATACCGATCCCACATAAACTTTATCAAGCTCAACAATATCAAACTCCACATATCCCCTAAAATTTCCTAAAACTTAAGGTAGAAATAAAAGTAGTATAGTACAACATGGACACAACTGCGGGTCAGGTAGATGTAGGGGTCCCATGAAAATGAATAGTGCACATAGGATCTGCAGGTCGTTCAATGCAAGGCTTTAGCCTCTGACCATTCACTTTGAAGGTCCTCCCAGATTTGGGGTCCTTGACTTTCGCAACACCAGATGGGGAAACATTCACGACAACATAGGAACCATCCCATCTGGATTTTAATTTGCCAGGAAAGAATTTTAGTTTGGAGTTGAATAACCAAACCTTACCACTCGGTTCGAGGCTTTTTCTCAGCAAGCCTTTGTCGAAGAAAGCTTTAGCCTGTTCCTTGTAGATCCTAGCATTGTTGTAAGCATCCATCTGCAGCTCATCCAATTTCGATTGTTGTAATGACCTGTGTTGACCAGCAGAAGTTAGGTCCATGTTCAAGTTCTTAATGGCCCAATAGGCCCTGTGTTCTAACTCTACTGGGAGATGGCAGGCCTTGCCATAGACTAGTTTGAATGGGGACATTCCAATAGGAGTCTTATAGGCAGTCCTATAGGCCCACAGTGCATTATCCAGTTTCATTTAATCTTTCTCCCTAACTGTTTTCTCAAGGATGTGCTTAATCTCCCTACTGGAAATTTCAACTTGCCCACTTGTTTGTGGGTGGTAGGGAGTAGCAATCCTATGGGTCACAGAATATTTCTTGAGCAAGCTCTCGAGATTCCTGTTGCAGAAGTGGCTACCCCCATCACTAATAATAGCTCTAGGGGTTCCAAATCTTGAGAAAATATTGTGCTTTACGAATTTGAGGACCACCTAGTTATCATTGGTTCTTATGGCAATGGATTCTATCCATTTGGAAACATAGTCCACTGCCACTAAGATGAAGTGGTAACCATTGCAGGGGGGAAAGGGGCCCATGAAGTCAATTCCCCATACATCAAACAGTTCTACAACAAGGATGGGCTGTAATGGCATTGAATTTCTTTTTGACAGCCCTCCTAATTTCTGACATCTCTCACATGCCTTGCAGTGTGTGTATGCATCCTTGAATAAGGATGGCCAGTAAAAACCACACTGCAGGACCTTGTCAGCAGTTTTTCTCCCACTAAAGTGGCCTCCACAGGCATTTTCATGGCACATGGCCAGAATACTGGGGATATCACTTTCGGGAACACATCTTCGGATGATCTGGTCGGCACAGTACTTGTATAGGCAAGGTTCCTCCCAGAAAAAATACTTGACCCTTGAGAAGAACAGGTCTTTATCCATTTTGGTCCAGTGGGGAGGAATCTTTCCTATAACTAGATAATTGACAATGTGTGCAAACCAAGGGACTAAGGATTGGATGGCAAATAATTGCTCATCAGGGAAGGCATCATTTGTAGGGCCATCCAGGCATTTCTCCAAGATAATTCTGGACAAGTGGTCAGCCACCACATTCTCCACACCCTTTTTGTCCTTGATTTCGATGTCAAACTCCTGTAACAGGAGTATCCATCTAATCAGCCTCGGCTTAGCATCTCTCTTGGACAGTAGGTACTTCAATGCTGAATGGTCAGTGAAGATCACAGTTTTAGATCCTAGTAGGTAGGCTCTAAATTTGTCAACAACGTAAACCAATGCTAGAAGCTCTTTCTCAGTTGTGGTATAGTTTAGCTGAGCTTCAGCAAGTGATTTGCTGCTATAAGCAATGACCACAGGCAGTTTATCTTTTCTTTGGCCCAACACAACACCTATTGCCAGGTCTGATGCATCACACATCAGCTCAAAAGGCAGGGTATAGTCCGGTGTTTGGAGTACAAGAGCAGAGGTGAGGCATATTTTCAATGTTTCAAAAGCCTTCAAACATTCAGTAGAAAAGTTAAAGGGGACATCCTGACAGAGCAAGTGGCACAATGGCTTAGCAATTTTGCTGAAGTCCTTAATGAACCTCCTGTAAATTCCTGCATGCCCCAGAAAGGATCTGATTTGCTTGACTATTTTTGGAGGGGACAAATTGGCAATGAGGTCCACTTTGGCCTTGTCTACCTCAAGCCCTTCTTTAGAGACTACATGGTCCAACACAATGCCTTGTGTTACCATGAAGTGGCTCTTTTCCCAGCTTAAAACCAAATTAGTTTCCTCACATCTTTGCAAAACTAGGCTGAGGTGCTGTAGACACTGGCCAAAGTTGTCCCCATAGACAGAAAAGTCATCCATAAAAATCTCCAAAAACTTGTCAATCATGTCAGAGAATATGGCATACATACACCTCTGGAAAGTGGTCGGTGCATTACAGAGTCCAAAAGACATCCTTCTGTAAACGAAAGTGCCAAAAGCACTGGTGAAGGTGGTTTTCTCTTGGTCTTGAGGATGCACAGGGATTTGGTTGTACCCTGAGTATCCATCAAGAAAACAGTAAAAAGCTTTTCCAGCCAATTTGTCTAAAATTTGATCAATGAAGGGGAGAGGGAAATGGTCCTATCTAGTTTTAGAGTTGAGCTTCCTATAATCAATGCACACTCTCCAGCCAGTGGTTGCCCTGGCTGGCCTCAACTCTCCAGTTTCAGTCTTAATCACTGTTATGCCAGATTTCTTGGGCACCACTTGGATAGGTGCCACCCAATGAGAATCAGAGATGGGGTAAATCACCCCTGCATCTAGCAATTTAATGATTTCCTTAAGGACCACTTCCTGCATGTGAGGATTTAGCTTCCTCTGCATTTCCCTGGAGGGTAGTGCTCCCTCCTCAAGATGAATCCTATGCATGCAAATTAATGCATCAATTCCTCCCAGATCGACAATGGTCCAGCCAATTGCCTTCTTGTGCTTCCTCAAAACTATGAGTAATTCCTCTTCCTGCTCATTGGTAAGGGAGGAAGAGATAATCACAGGAAGCTTATCACCTTTCTCAAGGAAAGCATATTTTAATATTTCTGGAAGCTTCTTGAGTTCTAGATCAGGGGCCTGTTGGGTTGATGGCAAAATTGGTGCATTGGAGGTTGGAGGAAGAGGTAGCAATGTAGGTTTCCAACTGGAGTGCTGCACTGAGCCCACAGGAGACTTTGATATGGTCATGTCTTTTGATCTCCCATCTGGGCTCTCTTCCTCCACCATGTCCCAAATTTTAACTAAATTCCTGATAATGTTGCCCCACTCCAGCAGAGTGGGCAATGCTTCTTCCACAATTTCCTCTAGTACATCCACTGCAAAGCTCTCCTCATTGTCCATCTGTGGGTACTTTGCACTGTTGTACACATTCAGCTCAACTTTCCTATGTCCAAAAGTTACCTTCATTACTCCAGACCTGCATTGGATGCAGGCATTGGCAGTGGCCAAGAAAGGCCTACCCAGTATAACGGGTATGGGGTTTGGGCTAGTGCTGCAGCCCTTATCCAAAACTAACAAGTCAGTAGGGTAGAAAAACTTATCCACACCTACTAAGACATCCTCAACCATTCTGAGAGGTCTCCTCTCAGACCTATCAGCTATCATCAGCACGATGGGGTTAGCCTTCAGCTCTCCCAAACCTAGTTGCAGATATACACTGTATGGCAACAGGTTAACATTGGCTCCAAGGTCTAAAAGGGCTTTTCCAATTGTATGGTCTCCAATTACACAGGGAATAGTGGGTTTCCCTGGATCTTATAACTTCTCAGGCATTGATATGTTAAATACATAATTCATTGTATCAGTTGCAAAGACCTTCTTGGACACATGGCCTCTAGCCTTTATCTTTTGGGTGCAGAGGTCTTTCAGGAACTTTGCATAGGCTGAGACTTGTTTAATTGCCTCAAGTAGGGGTAAATTGATTTTTACCTGTCTGAAGGTCTTCATCATTTCCTCCATCTGGGCATTCCCTTTATCAAAAGGGATAGGACCATCCAAAGCCTGAGGAAATGGCAGCTAAGGTTCTGCTGGTTCCTCAGCTGCTAGCCCATGACTAAACTTCTGTTTCTTTCTTTTTTTATGTTTTGCTCCCTGCTGCGACTCAACTATAGCCTTATTATTTTTCTCCTACTGTAAGGTGGCAGGCACTTCTTGGCTTTGTGGTCCCACAACTTCTCTATCATGATCATCTGCATCATCTGTGGAAATTGCCTCAGCTGGTCTGTTACCCACTTGGTTGTTTACCAGCCTGCCAGACCTTAGGGTAGTGACAGCATTGGTGTCCTCAAACTTTGAGGAAGCTTCCTCAATTAAAAACTGACCCTTGGGGTTAGCAATTGGCTGGCAGGGCAATCTGCCTTCATCTCTCCTAGACAAGGTTTTTGACATTTGGCTCAGTTAATCTTCCATTTTCTGGAGGCTCTGACCATGAGAGTCCACAGTCTGAGCCAAGGAACCCAAGTTTTGCAATTAAGTCAAGACTTGGTCCTCAAAAGAAACATTTCTAGCTGAGAAGGGGGTAAGACCAGCTGATTTTGCTACTGATGGGGTTGCTGATGGTGCTGGAAGGTAGACCTAGGGGCATTCCCTTGATTGAACTGCTGCTGTGGCCTTTGTGGTAAGGCCAACATCTGCTGGGGCTGCATGTAGTTGTCTTGCTTCCACCTCAGATTTGGGTGGTCTCTCCATTGGTAACCAACATTTTGGTGCTGGTATCCATATGGCTGCCTATTGTAGCCTCCTGATTGTTGCTGGCCATAAGATTGAGTAGCAGCAGCATGTTCCAACATCAATTCAGGAAATTATCCTGCAGATGGACATTCCTCCACTGTGTGCTGTGGGGACTAGCATATCAGACATGCCTCCGCCACATGAGCAACCCTTCTGGGTTGCATCACAGTCAATAATTTATCAAACTTCATAGAGAGGTTTGCCATCTGCAGCTGCAGGTCATTGTTCCCAGACACCTCATAAATTTTTCCTTTTGCCCCACCTTTGACTCAGATTCTTGACTAGTTCTTGCCAGGGATGACTTTTGAAAAGCATTCTCACTAATCACCTCAAAAAATTCCCATGCCTCCTCAGCAGTCTTGTGCATGTAGGATCCACCACAAGAGGCATCGACCATATCTCTATTTTTCTCATCAATCCCATTGTAGAAGCTTTGTACAAGCTGCCACTCAGGGATCTTGTGGTGGGGGCATTGTTTGAGCATCTCTTTAAACCTATCCCAGGACTGGTTAAAATCCTCAGTTGGGGATTGAGCAAACGCAAGAATCTCTTTCCTCAGCTGACTAGTTTTGGTCTCAGGGAAGAACTTGGTTAGGAATCTGGTCTGCAGGTCTTTCCATGAAGCAATGCTATTGTTGGGAAGAGTGGTTAGCCAGGTACTGGCCCTATCCTTCAGAGAGAAGGGAAAGAGTCTGAGCCTAGTAGCCTCAGGTCCCAAACCAGTGATATTGAAAGTGGTACACAAGGCCAAAAACTGGTCAATATGCTTATAAGGGTCTTCTTTGCTAAGCCCATGGAAAGCTGGCAGCATCTGGATGATTAAAGTTTTATCTCATAGTTTCCCTGAACATCAGGGAATTGAATGCTAAAAGGGGAGTTATAGTCATCCGGAGCATTCAACTCCTTGAGGGTTCTGGGTTGTTCTTCACCCATAATTGTTGTCACAGATTCACCTGGGGGCTCTCCTGTGGTGTGCCTGTCTCTTCTAAGTCTCCTTCCACTTTCTAACTCAGGGTTAAGAGGCTCTAAAGCAGGTCTGAGGGATCTCCTCCCTAGCATACAAGCACACCAACAGCAAGGAAAGCTTCTTGCAGGCACATTACAAAAGAATAATTGTACACTAACAAATTTATCTAACTAGTTTACAGCTATTCAAAGAATACATTTAAACTATCCTAGATACTGCTAAAAAAATTGTTTAAGAAAGATAGACAGAGTTTTAAAAGTCATAGAGTTTGCAAACAGAGGTAGCTAAGCTCCAATTGCAGTCCAACTATCCTTCACTTTCTTCTTTGTCGGGAAAGGTTCAAAATTATGTTAGTAGTATCAATTATTCGCATGTGCAAAGAATACTAAGAATACAAAAACTAAGGGTCTACTAATAGATCATCTTTCCCGAACGGCGCCAAAACTTGTTGACTACGGTGTGCTTAGATTATTGGTTGGTGGTGAAAGTTATCTAAAATCAAAACAGAGTAAACAGGGGGTGAATCCAGACAACGCCTCCAAGATCTGAGGTCCTTTGTAGCATGTTTTGATAAGTAAGAGTTTGTCCCACAAGGAAAGGTGATCTAAAGCTCCAAGGGAGCCATCTCTAGTAGTCCCTCCAGATCTGTCTACAGATCTGGCAGTCCTAGAAGGAGGGGAGTTTAAGGTCACTTATTCTAAGTATTCTAATAACTAAACTACAGAAAGTGTTGAGAGGATGGATGGAGTGTGGAAAATGAGTATAAAAAGGGTGAGAAGTATGTTATTGAGCCTAGGTCAGAGAAGTTTTGTAACTCAGATTTAGATCTGATGTTATAGAAATCCTGTCCAGAGGCTACATTATCACCTCTGAGGAGAAAGGATCCGACCCATCACTCTGCCATGATTCCACCCTTGAGGCTATACCCTGTCCACTTGAATGGTCACAAATTATCCCATAGGGGAGCCACTATCCAGGGATGGGTCAAAACATAACAAGTAAATCATTGCAGGCACTATTTCATCCAGGCTACCAGCTCAAGAATCCATAGGGAACCTCAACCTCTAAAGTTCTATATGTGGGGCTAAGGCTGTAGGACCATGATAGCCCAGACACATAGAAATAACAAGAGATTGAGTACAACCTTCGATCTAGTTGTCCATTGCTTGAGCGAGGCTACAATGGTCCAGTCACCAGCCTACAATCTCTATAACTAGATCAGATCTAACATCTGATGGCGGATCTATACAACTATGGGGGAGTCTACCTCTGTACAATCTCTCACCAGGCTTCTACAAGCTCAGGTGTAAAGAAGAAGGATCCATCTTGGATCGGTGGATCAGAATCACCCTAAGGCTATAAACTGTCCACTTAAATGGTCACAGACTATCTAAGAGGTTATCCTCCTCACGGAGTCCAAAATAAAACAAGATTATCGCTGCTACCACCATGCTCACAAGGCTACCAGCTCAAGCTCCCATGGGGATTTCAGATCTAGTGGGTCCTGTGGTGGGGCTAAGGCTGTAGGACCATGATAGCCCAGACACACAGGTCACTTAGATCTAAGTGGCCCTTAGAATCAGTCCTCTATTACTTTGAAACACAGCCAAAGCAATGGCGGATCACAAGGCAGCAGCCTTGCACAGAGCATCTCACACACAAACAACAATCCCACAAAGTACAGATCCTATTGCAAAATTTCCATTGATCTAATTCAAAAACACATACAAAGGCATAGCCAGCAAGTGCTGGACTATGGAGAGAAAGAAAGAAAAAGAAAACTACTTACTGCTAAAAAGAGAGAGAAAAGAAAAATGATCTGAGATGGGTTCCCAGATGCCTAAACCTAAGCTCAGGTATGGGTTTATATAGCAGTGGGGTGGCGGCACATTAGGGTTAGGAAACCCTAATTTTAATGATGCCACGTGGCTTGATAATGATCCTTGGATACCTCGAGGTGCGTGCACAGAGATTTAAGCGTGGGAGTGTGTGCCCTAATCGCTGGAAATACCCAGAAGGCCCTCTACTGAAGAGATGGAAGTTTAGGGTCAGAGCTTCGCTAGGTAGCTGTAGTTTCACAGACTTATTGCGTGGTAGCTCTTTGCTCTTCGCTAGGATGATTTGACACTGAAGCTTCAGCCATCACGAGGTTGCCTTGGTTTACTCTTCAGGCAGTCGTGCGGTAGAGAGTTGCGCTCTCGCTGGATTGGGCTTCGCGAGGTTGAATAGAAAACACAGTCTCAAGTGTCGCGAGGTTGAAATTCAAGCAGTCGCGCGGTCGATCGGTCTTCGCTGGGCAGGAGTGCGAGAACTTTGCGAGCACTTCTCTTTACTTGGACTTCGCGAGTTACCTCGTGAGGCTCTTCTGAGTTCTAAACTGTGTGAGGTTCTATGTCTCACTTGATCTTTACGAGATTGGCTTTGCCTTCGCCAGGATGTTTTCTTTCTTGAATGGCGCGAGAACTGTGAGAGGCGTTCTTCTTCTGATAATTGCATCCCGCGGCGACTGTGCGATAGCTGTGTGAGGAATCTTCTGAAGCTCTCTCTCCTCAACCATTCTGAGCGAATTGTGCGAGATTGAGAGAGGTCTGCTTTGAACTGCATGACACTATGCGATGTGTTCTACTCTTGAGCTTCGCGAGAGCTGCGCAAGTTTGAGTTTCTGAAGCTCTTCAGTCATTCATTTGTGTGAGAGGTTGCTGTAAAGCCTTGGGAAGCTCAGTTGAACTGCGCGAGGCATATTTATCTTGAATCCTCTAAAGCTTGGGTCAGCTGTGCGAGGCTCATTTCAGGTCTGGATTCAGAGTTCATTCTTCTGAGGGATATCTAGTGCCAAGGAAGGCTCCTTAACAGGATTCTTGGCCTTATTTCACTGCTTATTATTACCTACACAAAACACTTAACAAGAACTTATTAGGTGGCTAAGGGTCTAATCAAAGGTTAAGTTAAGGGGTGAAAAGTGGTACTTTTTAGGTCTTAACAGTTAGGAAAAGGTCATTGGCTCGATGGCAAGCTCAAGGTTAACTTCTCTGATTATCTCCCTTCTCGTGTTATCAAATCCTCTGGCACTTGTTCTTGCTGGCTTGAAAGCAGAGGGATCCACTCCTATCTTGGTAGCAGTTTTGAGAGGGCACACATTTAAAGTAGATCCATTGTCTATTAACACTAATGGAATCACCAAGTTCCCAGTTTCTACAGTGATGTTGAGGGGTTTGGAGTGATTGTTTCCCTCATTTGGTAAGTCAGCATCTGAAAAGGAAATGGCATTCGGAGCCAACACTTGGCCGATGATCTGTCTCACTCTGTCCGGGGTTACTTGGATAGATACATGTGCATCCTTTAATGCTCCCATGAAAGCTTGTAAATAGAGGAGAGAGGTCATTAACAGGTCCCAAACCGTGATGACTGTGGGCATTCTTTTCAATTGTGTTTCAAGTATGTGCTCTCGACTCATTTTCTCGAAGGGGTTTACAATTGTAGGTTCTTTCTTCTCTTCTGATCGGGTCGGTGCTGGCACCTCTGGCTGCCTTGAGATTCTTCCCGATCGAGTGACAAAAGTCACAGACCCCACTTTACTGTTATCCGTATTGATATTTGTCTGATCGTAACTGAGCAGAACCTGATAGAGATCATGGCTTAGTCTCGAGATTTGGAATGGAGTGGATATAGGCCTCAAAGTTGATTAGACTGGTGGATCAGAATAGGTGGACAACACTTGGTTAACCTCTGTTAGATCAGGGGAGTGGTGAAAATGGGCCACAGGGGATTGTGAATGGTTGTATTGGGGGCGATGTGATGGGGGTAGACCATTGATAATTAATCGATGCTGGAGGGGGATATGGGGAAAATTTAGCCCTCAGGTAATTGGTGGGGGCTACTACTGCATATGGTTGGTTTGGACATAGTTGACGAGAGCTGGTGATGGAAAATATGCGCTTAAATCTAAGGGTTCTGTTGGTGGTATAGGATTAGGAAAGTAAGCAGCCAAATTCAGGGGCTTAATTACTCTGATGCTTCTATCCTCTTGATCTCTCTGCCTTGGTATTACAAAATCTTCCCGGGTGCGAATATATTCTGACGGGTCAAACTCCTCGTCATCCTCCTCTAGCATGCTGACACCTGGTGGATGTGGTGGTAGCGGCACCTGATCTATATTGGCATGCTGGTTGGCCTGGGGAAGTGCTGGAGGAATGATCTTACCAACCTCTATTAAGTCTTGTATTGCATGCTTCAAAGGGAAGCAACGATCAATTTGGTGGCCCGATCCTTAATGGAAATTACAATAGGTATTGTGGTCGTAATTCCTTGGGATTGGATTCGACGGAGGTAGTGGTTGGAGTGCAGTGACCAAACCTTTTTTGTTTAGTGAAGGCAATAAGATATTCAAAGATTGCCCCAATGGGTTGCAGATTCGATCAAAATGTGCCCTTCTCTGTTATGGGGTCATCTGTGCCCCTTGTCCACTTTCGATCCTCCATATTGGCTCGCTTCAGGTTGGGGTTGGTTGTGCTGCCTTAAATTGGAATGAGGTTGTGTTGGTATTGGGTTGTGTATTTACGACCATTTGTACATCTGCCTCGGTTCTTCTATCACTCCTCTGTTCAGTGAACCTTCGAACCCCACTAGCCCCACCAAACATATTCTTACTCAAACATCCATCTCTAATCGCATCCTCACAACGGTTGGCATTCCTTACCAAATCAGTAAAGTTAGACTAATGTTGATATACTAGGAAATTTAAGATGACTGGCAGGGTGCTTTTTGAGATCATCTTGATCTGCTCATTTGCATGTATTCTATTCTTTATTTGAGTTGCCAATGCTCTCTACCGCCCAAGGTAGTTACTAAATGTCTCATCAGGTTTCTATTTCAGGCGAGCTAAATCTGATTTGTGTGATTCAATGTCTATGTTGTAGACATACTGTTCTTAGAATAAATGGGTCAAATCCTTCTAAGTTTTGATCATGGAAGGTTCCAACGAAGTGAACCACCTCAAAGCCGGACCCGTGAGGCTCTTTTGAAAGACCTTTATGAGCAAACACTCATCTCCTCCATATTGGAACATGTTCCCATAGTAGGATTTGAGATGTACGATGGGGTTGCCCATGCCGTTGTATTTATCGAAGACTGGCACTTTGAATTTTGTAGGTAAGGAGACTTCTGTATATAAGCATAGGTCTGAAAAGTCAGTGGCATGGATTTTGGCTCCACTGATCTTCATCAATTGCTTCTGGATCTTGTCCATTTGTTCTTTTAACAACTCTGACTCCTTGGACGGTGGGGCCGTCCTTTCAACAGGTGGCCTCCATTAGCTTTGGGCTGCCAGTGGGTTAGGGATCGCGAGTGGTGGAGGGTTGAAGCCGGTGAGTGCTCCCGCATAAGCCCTGTTGTTCCTGATCTCATCTTCCTCATATTGTGGGTCTTTTTATGGTGGAGAAAGGGTGAGGTTATCCTGCTGGCTTTGAGTGGGTTGGACGGGTCTGGGTGTGACTACTATACATGGGGGAAATTTTGATGAGTAGCTTGTGGGGTGACAGGGTGAGTGAACAAAGGATTTTGGGTTGGCGCCTAATAGGGCCAATGTGTCTGGAGGAATCCTTGGGGATGGGTTTGAGAGGCATGGGGATGGGTGAACTGAAGTTGGTTGATGGCATGGGACAGATTCCATATTGTGTTGGGTGCGAAATATGTGGATAACAGGGGCCCATGCCGGGTTGGGGGGTTAGATGAGATGGGTGAGGGGGATTGGCAATTTGAGGGGGAATGGTGGTCTGTTGCGTATAGGTGAATGTGGGTAATTGGGGAATTGTGGTTGGTTTGATGATGTGGGCCTTGGGCTTGGTCCAGTTCAGGCTTGGTGGGATTGGGCCTGGGTCATTGGGCTTTGTGGGCCTTGGGCATATGGGCCTTGGGCTTGGGGGCCTAGGGTATATGGGCCTTGGGCTTGTGTTTATGGGCCTTGCTTGTGGGCTTGGGGCATATGGGCCTTAGGTTTGTGGGCCTGGGGCATATGGGCCTTGGTGGGCTTGGGGTATTAGGCTTTGATGGGCTCGGGTATAGGGGTTTGGGCTTTGAGGTCAGCTTGGAGGGTCCCATGGTTGATGGGAGCATTGGATGGTATGGCCAATGGGAGGTTGATTAGGAATTTGGGGGAATGAGGTATGGAGATTTTGTAGGGTTTGTTGGGGGTTGGGTACATGGGATAGATGAGGAAGGCTTTGGAAAGCCTTCCAAGCGGTGTAGGCTTTGACCATGTCTTGCATCATGGCCATGGGATTGGTTATGGGGGTTGATGGAGATGGCCCTTCCAATGAAGGGGGTGCATGGGGAGATGTGGGCATGACCTGGGTGAAATTGGGCATGACCTAGGTAAATGAGGGGTAAGGGGATGTTGGATTTTGGGAAAATGTGGGGGGATTGGGTATGGTTTGGGAAAATGAGGCAGAATGAGAGGTTAGATTTTGGGAAAATGTGGGGAAATCGGGTATGTTGGATGTGGAAGGGAAATGGGGTGAATTTTGAGGGAATGGGGAGAATGTGGATGGGAATATAGGGGCATCGTAGGGTTCGGTGACATCGAAACGGGATGGGGATGCGGGAGCAGAAATGGAGATTTCCTCCATGTGGGAATGAGTTGGGGATGAATCGGGATCGACATAAGTCGGATCCACCCCCCAAGACATTGGCAGCGGGTCGGGTACGGATGCCTCAGGTGAGGTCTGAACAATTTCCTCCCTCTCCTACGGGATGATGGAGGGTAAGGCGATGCCGTTATGTCGGCACCACACGCTCTATATTTTTGGGTTTTAATTTTTCTTGATTTTTTATTTTATTTTTGGATAAGGCAAATGACCCTCTCTAGGATGAGTTTCGGGGCCTTGGAATTCCCATTTCGGGTGGTGTTCACAACCTAAATATTTCTCACAGCGGGATCTCGATACACTTCGAAAGAAATAAAGGAGAACCTTTTTTATATGTGAAGGCATGGGAATCCACACGACAACTCGATCCCTCAAAAAAAATTAATAAGAGGGTGACCTCTTTTGACCGACAAGGGCGTATTGGGTGTCATAATGTGTGGGATCTACTGGAGGCACTAGACCACTAAGCGTGGGACTCGGGATCAGTGAAAAGAGGCCTTAGATTTGGGCTGCCTGAAGCTAGAATGGTCTAGCGTATGCATTACATACACTAGGGAAAAATTTTGGAAATTTGGCTATTAGATACACTAGGCAACTTTTTGGAATTTTTGGCTTAGCGTATATATTAGGTACGCTAGGCAATTTTTGGAGATTTTTGGCTTAGCGTATGTAATACATACGCTGGGCAAATATTTATATACTCTATATTTCGACAGCAGCAGCAGGCCCGAAATTAGTGTATTTTTTTTTGGGTTCTTGGAAGCAGTGCTTCCAGGGATTGATTTTCTTTGTTATCTCGGGTCCCTCCTCTCCGAACCTAAGGATACAAGGTTGATTCGGGACGACTAACGCTCTCCCCAAGGGTTTTAAGTTTTGTAATTGGATCGATCACCCACTGTAGACACCCAAATTCGGCCCAAGGCCCGATCAATCTGTACTTTGGGAGAGATGTACCCCTGTGCTTCCGATGGCACTCCTGAACCCATAGGAATCCACTCAGACCTTTACGAATCACCCTGAACCCTTTAGAGCCATTCCCCAACCCTTAGAAGTCACCCCTAAACCCTAGAATCCCTTTCCAGACCTAACTTAAACCCTTCTGAGTGGTTGATGGGAGGAGAGATACAAAATTTTACACAGACCATTACCATGGATGAGCCATATACCTTGGGAAAGCGGACTTCTCCAGCTTTCCAACAGGCCAAAGATCACCCTATTTGGAGCTGCGAGTCAAAAGTTATGGCCGATTGAAGTTTCACATACAATCATAGGACTTTTACTCAAGCGTAGATATTACATACGCCTAGCCATTTTTGCCCCAGATTAGTCAGGCGTATATATTATATACGCCTGCCTATTTTGGGGGAAATTTGGCTGGGTGTATATAATATATACGCCCAGTATAGGTGGGACCCACCACGGGCTTCATCTTCTCAAAACTCCCTGATTTTGGTGAAATTTACTGTTCCTAAACTGGGCGTATATAATATATACGCCCAGCTTAGCTACAGTAACTATCATCAGGAGCTCAAATTTCCTTCATCTGGTTTGACCTTTTGACCATCCCCTTAGTTGGGGTGGGTGTCTTGAGCTTGGTTGCACTCCCTTTGAGCTTATTTGCAACCCTTAAGTCACCTTTGGTATCACCCCATTATCCACCATTAAAATCAATTTCCCAAAACCCTAGGACCTTGAAAACCTAGAAAACCTTAGATGGGGGATTACCTAATTGCTAAACCAATTAGCTCTTAAGTAATCCCTTAACCCCCCTCTTCTCTATAAATAGAAAGGCCCCCCTCTTCCTTAAGGGTGGAAGTTTTGGTTGGAAAAAATTGGAGGTTAAGAATTTGGAGCTTAAGAGAGAACACTAGTGAGAGAAAATGCACACTTTTTCTAGAATTCCAGCATGCTTAGTTCATCCCTTTCAACCCATTTCCACCATTAGATCACTCCCTTTAGCTAAAGTCTACCCTTTAACCTCACCCTACACTTCCTATTTTACCGAATCCTAGTGTTAGAATCCATTTCCATACCGTTTAAGCCATCGGAAGCACGCCAAAGCGAAGATCTTCCACGGTGCAACAAGGGCCAGTGAGCTCCAGCTCAACCCTCTCTTCCTCTACCTTCTTGGTGTCTCCTCCATCCAAGGATTCAAGCCGTTACGCCGCCGAAATTTTGGTTTGGCTCAAAGCTTGATATGACCGTATTGCCTTCGGGCAAGGGGAAACTCCGCCCTTTTTATTTTTATTTTGGCCATAGATAGAGACCGCTACGTGCGGGTTGATCGGGTGCCTAAACCCTTCCCGATCGATAATCGAAGCCCCTACCCTAGAGCCTTTGGCAAAGATCGGTAAATCAGAGTCATATTTAGCACTTCGGTGCTCAAAATATCAATTTGAAGGTTTCTGGGTTACCAAAAGCTCCGGGTGGCGACTCTCCATTTATTTTTCATTTGTTAGGCGAGCGCATCACCACGACGGGTTCGCGAGGATCCATGGTCGCACAGATGGCGACTCTGCTGGGGACATCGCCCTAGCGCTTCCCCTCTTGTTGGCCTTGTTTTTTGTTACTAACCACTGCTGTTTCCTTCTTATTTTCTGCTATTTTTTATATATTTTTGTTGTTTTTACTAACATACTCACCCCTATGATTCAGTCCTTTAAGTGCCTTAACCGTTTGGCGGGCCTACGTGCGCCTCTAAATTTCTGTTCTTGTCATTTAAGCCGCCTTAGCCGTTTGGCGGGCCCACTCGCATTTATTTTCACGTCATCTAAATTTTAGTCATTTATGAGCCTTAGCCGTTTGGTGGGCCTACTTGCACACTTTATTTCGGTCATCATATTTCACCTTTGAACGCCGGCCCTTTGAGGCGGCACGGGCTCGTCATCCCGGACCCAATTTTTGGTCTTAATTTCACTCCCCTTTAAAAATTTGTAATTAAAAGTGAACCAACAGTGTGGGGGACATAATTAAATTTATTTTCACGTTTTTGGGTAGTTTTTGGGGGGTTTAGGCACATATACAATTTACCCGATTCCCAGTAAGGCGACAGCCCTAGTGGTGATGATCCTGAAAAGAACCACCCCTTTCAGTACCTGAGAAGGCGCTTGCGCCAGAGGTATATCGGTTGGGTTGCCAATTCCTATCAAACCGTAAAACCCGCATTGGTGAGAACGTAGAAAAGCCAAAATTCAGCCTTGTATCCCTAGGAAACAGAAAGGAGGGACTCGATAACATACACAGCAGTCCTCGGGAGCATCCCTCCCAGGAAACCAGTTCAATGACCTATTTTCGAGCTTGCTGTCCACTGTCAAAATATAACTGACAGAACCTTTTGCCAGGCGTATATAATATATACGCCCAGCAAAAAAGCCCCAGAATTACACAGGCGTATATAATATATACGCCCAGCCAAAATCCCCAGATTTAAGCCAGGCGTATATAATATATACGCCCAGCCAAATCTGTATATTTTTTGGTCGAGCGTGCATAATATATACGCCCAGTATATATTGGGCCACAGCAACCCGACTTGAGGCCCAATCCATCACCCCAAGTCCCCGATTAGTGGTATTAGTGCCCGCAGTAGCCTCCCACATTCCTAACACCCAGCATGCCCCCGCCCAATCAAAAGAAGGCGACTTCTTATTGATTTGCTCCGGGGGATCGGGTCGTTTGCGTGGATTCCTTCATCGTCAATAGAACGAAAGGGTTCCCTTTCGCTTCTTCCGAAGTGTGTCGGATCCCGCCGTGGGACCTACTAAAGGTGCATATATCACCCAAGATGGGAATTTTTCTAGGGCACCAGATCATCATTTATTTAAATAGGGGAGATAATTTTCATTTGAAAAATCTAAAAAAATAATATATAGAAAAATAAAAAAATCGTATATTCGCGCACTTTCGGTGCGACCGTCACTACGGCGACCTCAAACCCGGCTCGCAGGTGAAGAACCAGGAAGGTATTCGACCCTTATCCGCGACATCGATACAACACTCGTCAACGGATCATGTCAAGAGCCGATACATCCCCACCGTCATCCCCATCCCATTCCCATATCAGAGAAGACCCGATCTCCGACACCTTCACCCAAACCAGGTTCGATATCACGGGCCCATTTGGGGCGCCCGTGTTCACCTCCACCCCATCCCCTTCCCTCACATTCTCCCAACATACCCCTTTTTCATCCCCTACTGAAACCCCTCATTTCCCAACCGATCCCTACATCCCCATCTCCTATCCAAACACCCATACCGCATCCCCATACTTCCAAAGACCCCATAGCGAGTCCCATCCCCCGCCTACTCCCCACATTCCATCCCTCTCATCATCCATGCCCCCAACATCTTACATCCCATTCACCCCATCTCACACACCATTCCTACCACATGGCCCATCCACATCCCAACACTTCCCCCCATTTACCCGGGTCATGCCCAATTTCTCCCAACCCCCTCCATCCTTAAGTGAGCCATTACCCCCTAATCTCACACCTGAATCCATGCCCTCGATGGAGGACATGAGAACGATGTATGCCCTGTGGGCTGCTTCCCGTAACCCTACCTCTCAAACCCAGCATCCAAATCTCCAAAACCTCCATACCCCATTCCCTCCTAACCATGCCCAACCACCCATCGTCCATACCTCCCAAAATCCCCCACCTCAATTCCAGACCCAAACCCACACAAATCCATGGGCCCCAGCCCAAACACCTCTAGAGTCATGGGCCCAGGCCCGAAACTCTCAAAATCCCATGGGCCCAAGCCCAAGCCCGTCAGACCCAGGCCCAGGCCCAAGACCCTCAAAACCCACGGGCAATCCTTGAGTGTTTTGTTGCTGGTGTTGTTACAAAGAGGCCTGGTCAATTTACTCCAACCTTGCCCGCCACCCCATCCCATACCGAGGAACTATGATCCGAATCTGCATTGTAATTTCCACTAGGGACTGGGTCACCCTACAGACCGGTGCTTCCCATTAAAGCACGCAGTCCAAGATCTAATAGAGGTAGGAAAAATCATTCCCCCGCCACTTTCTCAAGGGCCGAACCAGAATATCCATCAAGCTCCTCTACCACCGCACCCAGGAGGCCCCAGGCCTAACATACATTGGATAGAGGAGGAAGAAGAAGAGTTTGACCCTTCAGATTATATCAGCAATCAGGAGGAGTTTTCACTCCCCAGGTCGAACGGAGGTGAACTATTTGTTGGGGTGATCGAGCCATTGTATCTAGCCGATTATTTTCCCACACTAGCATACCAAGAGGAGCCCTTAGATTTAGGGCAGTATTTTTCCACCCCTGCTCCCGCCTATCAAATCCAAATGGGCATAGCCCCGCCGCAATCATACGCATATCCACCCCACGCCTAATTTACCCCATACACCCCTCCATCACACCCAAATCATCCCGTGCCATACGCAACTCCACCATCCCCGTATTATCCTACCCCATACACACCCTCAAATCTCTCCACCCAATACATTACTCTGCCACCCCCAAGTTACCCCATTCCATACACACCTTCAAATCCCACCACCCAATTTACCCCATACACCCCTCCATCGCCCCCGAATTACCCCGCTCCATGCACAACTCCACCATCCCCAATCTATCCCATTTCATCTACCAACCCATCACCATCCCACCATGCCACAAACCCTTTGTATCCCCCCATTCTACCCACTACCCCGCCATATCCCAATCATCCCGCTCCATGCACAACTCCATCGTCCCCAATTTACCCAACTACATCCACAAACCCATCACCATCCCATCATACCTCCCCATATACAAATCCTTCATATCCCTATCACCCCGTGCCCACCACACCTCAAACATCTCCCCGTCCCTCCATCTCGGTCACATTCCCGCCATCCCTCCGCTATTTTGGCCCCAATCCAACTCCACCGCCACCCGAGCAAGCAACCCCTCACCCAATCCCCTCATCACCTAATCACCACTGGTCCTACCATGCCCAGGTAATACCAGTACAAGCCCCCTTCGTGTCCATAACTCCAATTTCGCCAATTGCCCCCACTACCATTCCACCCCCTATTGGAGTTAACCTGGTTGGACCCGAGAGACCAGTATATCTAGCCCAATCCTCCCCGGAACCCTTATGCACTCCTTTTCTCATCCCAAAACCTGCTTATGACCCGCATCAAGTACCATTGAGCTATGAACAGACGGACATGAATGTTGGGTGCAACCAAGAAGAGGCTGTTGAATTCGTTACCCGATCAGGCCATATTTCTGCTCAGCCAGAAGCGTCAGGGGTAGTCAGAGGAGAATAAATGAAGAAAGAACAGGCCGCAAGAAATCCCTTTGAAAAAATGGCCAGGGAGCACATATTGGAGACACAGCTCAAGAGAACACCCGCACATATTACTGTGTGGGATTTGTTAATCACGTCTCCACTCCACTTTCAAGCCCTAATGGGAGCGCTCAAGGACGCGCAGGTCTCCACCCATGTAACTCCAGATGAAGTAGGGGAAATAATAGGGCAAGTGTTGGCCCCAAATGCCATTTCTTTCACCGATGCAGACCTCCCGATCGAGGGGAATGACCATTCTAAACCCCTGAATATAACAGTGGAAGTAGGGAACCTTGTGGTGCCATTGGTCCTAATAGATAACGGGTCGACGATGAACGTATACCCTCTAAGGACGGCAATCAAAATTGGTGCGAACCCCGACACCTTCCGGCCATCCATATCAAGTGCCCGGGGCTTTGACAACACTAGAAGAGAAATCATAGGAGAAGTAGACCTTGACCTGATCCTCGGACCGCAAACCTTCACCACCCCCTTTCAGGTAATGGACATCAAGTCTACTTTCAATCTGCTATTGGGCCGGCCGTGGATACATAAGCTCGGAGCAATACCATCTACTCTGCACCAAAAGCTCCGATTTATCTCAGAAGGAAAAATTATCACAATAATAGGTGAGAGTAGAGAGGACATGGGGAAGAGTGCTCTGCACATTGAGAATCCGAAAGTGCTAAACATACCGCACACAGCCGAGGACGCCGATCTCCATCGATTTGAGTATGACTTCTCAAATGTTACCCTCGGACCAACTGAAAAGTCCCTGGATAAAACTGGAGGAGGAATAGACGCAGCTGTGTTCATGCTCCACAGATGGGGCCATCAAAAAGGGAAAGGGCTGGGCCCACGCCTCCAAGGAAGAAGAGACCCCGTCAAGGCCAAGGGGCAACAAACTAAATTTGGCTTAGGCTACAGGCCCAGAGAAGAGGAAGTCAGAGAAGCCAAGGAAAAGATGAGAGCCGCAGCAGTCGCCAAGGCCAGAGGAATCATCTTGGAAGAGGAACCTCACGCTCGCCCCCACATCCGCGAAACCTGTGTGAGCGCCGGGGTAGTAAAAATTGATCTAAATGGGGAGACGAGGGTAACCCCACATGAGCCCGCTTCAATCCACCCCACCAATCCCTACATCATCCTCCCAGACTTTGAAATGGACTTAGCCGCCCTTTCCTTATTTGAGGAAGAGGCTCCCCGATCCACCCATCACCCCAGCACCAGCCACTCCGGGCCCCTCCTGACCATAGAGGGCAGGGTCCCAGAGGATCCTTCTATAAATATGTTCAAGGAGGAACTGCAAGAGCCTACCGATGCCGCTCCCGATCAAAGAGGTAAAGGCCAAGCCTCGCAGGTGAGTAACTGGGCATCCTTGCCCCAACTCTTGAGAGTCGCCATATGCCATGAAAACGGCACCGACTCTCCAAAAAAAAAACAATCTGTAAAAAGTGAGGTTAGCCTCTGGACCACTTTACTTTGTATATATAAAGATCCACCTCGCCAGGGGCTGACCTCCGAAAAAATGCAAAAGACCATAAAAATAAAAAAATACCAATTCTAAAAATATTGTCCTTTAAAATTCCCAATAAAATTAAAATCGATGTCGTGATACCCGTCCCACGTGAAGCCAACCCCTTCCTTGTAGAAATATAAGAAAAGGTAGGGGTCACGAGTCTGGATGAGGAAGGCTAAACCGACGAGCTCCCCAATGAGCTCCTCAAACAATTTGCCGATTTTGAGCATGGCCCTACCCCGATCGTCGAAGAGACAGAGGATGTCAATTTGGGCACCACAGAGGCCCCCAGAATCACCAAAATCGGAACATCGCTGTCCCCAGCGGAGAGGAAAGGTATGATAGACTTCCTTCGGTCATACCAAGACGTCTTCGCATGGTCGTACGAGGACATGCCTGGTTTGGATACCGATCTGGTTGAGCATGAGTTGCCACTCTACCCCGATGTTAAGCCAGTTAAACAAAAGCTGAGACGTCTCCGACCCGAATGGATGCTGAAAGTCAAAGATGAGGTCATCAAGCAGTATGACGCGGGGTTTCTCATGGTATCTAAGTACCCACAGTGGCTAGCTAATATCGTACCTGTACCGAAGAAGGATGGAAAGGTCCGCATGTGTATCAATTTCTGCAATTTAAATAGGGTGAGCCCTAAGGATGACTTTCCATTACCCCACATCGACATCTTGGTCGATAACACCGTAAAGCATGGAATGCTCTCATTTATGGATGAATTCTCAAGATACAATCAGATAAAGATGGCAAAGGTTGATCGCGAGAAGACGGTGTTCATTACCCCCTGGGGAACCTTCTGCTACAAGGTAATGCCATTCAGGATGAAGAATGCTGGGGCAACCTATCAAAGAGCAATGACGGCCCTGTTTCACGACATGATGCACCGAGAGATCGAAGTATACATTGATGACATGATTGCCAAATTACCAGAAAGGGAGGACCACTTGATAAACCTTCAGAAGCTTTTCGAGAGGTTGAGAGAAAATACAGATTGCGGTTGAATCTCTAGAAATGCGCGTTTGGTGCTATGTCCGAAAAGCTATTGGGTTTTATTATCAGTAGGAGAGGGATCGAGGTCGATCCGACCAAGATCAAGGCCATCACTGAAATGCCACCACCATCTACAGAGAAGGAAGTCAGAGGCTTTTTAGGGAGAATCCAATACATCAGTCGATTTATTGCACAGTTAACTCTGATATGTGCACCAATCTTCAAGCTATTGAGAAAGGACTCACCAGTTGAATGGAATGATGACTGCCAGGCTGCATTCAACAAGATTAAAGGTTACCTCCTAAAACCTCCGGTATTGGTACCACTCGTACCTGATAGACCCCTGATAATGTACCTATCCACGACTGAGTTTTCCATGGCCTGTGTGTTAGGACAGCATGATGAGACAGGAAGAAGGGAGCCGACCATCTATTATCTAAGTATGAAATTCACTGATTACGAGACGTGCTATTCTCATCTGGAGAAAGCATGCTTGGCGCTCGTTTGGGCTACTCAAAGACTTCGACACTACCTGTTATCCCAAGCCGTTCTATTTCTAGCACGGATGGATCCGTTGAAGTACCTATTCAAGAAACCTGCTCTCACTGGCCGAACTGCATGATGGCAACTACTCCTATTCGAATTTGGCATTACTTATGTCACCCAGAAGTCGATTAAGGGGTAAGCACTCGCTGATCATCTTGCTGAGAACCCTCTGTCGAACTATAAGCCTCTAAGGACCGAATTCCTCGATGAAGAGATTCTGTTCATGACTGACGAGGATACAGAGGAAATGGAGGAGCCCTGGGTAATGCACTTCGATGGGGCATCACATGTTGAGGGCCAAGGAGTTGGCGCCATTCTTATCTCACCAAGAGAATCACATATACCAATCTTAATCAAATTGAACTTCCCATGCACCAACAATATGGCCGAGTATGAGGCCTGTACAGCTGGTTTACAGGTGGCTCTTGATCTAAATATAACTCACCTTAGGGTCTTTGGAGATTCACAGTTAATTATATGCCAGACCAACGGAGATTGGAAGACCAAGGATGAGAAACTGATCCCATACCATGAACACCTGGAGGATCTGATAATCTGCTTCGAGGAAGTCACCTTCTCTTATGTGCCACGAGCAAGGAATCGGTTTGCTGATGCCCTGGCTTCCCTGGCCTCTGTGGTTGAGATTCCATACGGAGTTGTGATGAAGCCGATCATGATAGAGCAGAGGAACGAACCGGCTTTCTTTCACCTGATCGAAGGACCTACAGAGATAGATGATGAACCACCCTGGTTCTCAGACATCAAGAATTTCCTCGAGACCCGAACGGTCCCGGATGGAACATCGAAGGTAGACAGACGCACCATCCAGCGATTGGCAACAAACTACGTCATCTGCGGTGATCTCCTGTATAGACGGTCTCACGACAATATTTTGCTCCGGTGCCTAACCCAGAGAGAAGCGATTGAGATCATGAGAGAGATCCATGAGGGAGTCTGCGGGGCACACGTCAGCGGACACATGCTTGCAAAGAAAATTCTAAGGCAAGGATACTTTTGGACTACTTTGGAGACCGATTACTGCAAGCACGTGCAGAAGTGCTACAAATGCCAAGAGCACTCCAGCTTAATACATGCTCTGGCCATTGACTTACACAGCATGGCCACTCCTTGGCCGTTCGCCACCTGGGGTCTCGACGTCATCAGCAAGATCAATCCTAAAGCTTGCAATTGACATCAATTCATCCTCGTCGCTGTGGAATACTTCACAAAATGGGTAGAGGCGGCCTCCTATACGAGCATTAAGGCCAGTCATGTCGAGAAGTTCATCAAGAACAACATCATTTGCAGATTCGGCGTACCCAAAGATATCATCACTGATAATGGCACTAATTTCGCTAATAGGCGCATCCGGGCCGTGTGTGAGCAGTTCCAGATCAAGCACCATTGATCATCCCCATACAGGCCACAGATGAATGGAGCTATGGAGGCAGCCAACAAAACTCTGATCCGCATCCTGGAGAAGATGGTAGTTACTTATAGAGAATGGAGTGAGCAGTTACCCTTCGCACTTTGTGCCTATAGAACGTCTATCTGTACCGCAATAGGGGCAACACCATTGTCCCTTGTGTATGGAACCGAGGCCGTGCTACCCATTGAGGTCGAGGTACCGTCGCTCCGTATCCTTTTGGAATCCAATCTACCTGAAGCTGAGAGGGAAAGAGCCCATTTTGAACAGCTAGACTTGATTGACGAGAAAAGACTCCTAGCCTTGTGCCACACCCAGATCTACCAGAGGAGAATTTCACGTGCTTACAATAAGCACGTCCGCGGCTGAGATCTGAAGGTAGGAGACACTGTACTGAAGAAAATTTTTTCGTCTCTCCACGCCGATCCAAGAGGGAAGTTTAAGCCAAATTGGGAAGGACCCCTACGTTGTTCGAGAGGTCCTGCCAGGATACGCCGTTCGCCTCGCCACCATGGACGGAGACCACTTTCCTAAGCCCATCAATGCTGGATACCTCCATAAGTTCTACTCATAGGTCTTGGGACAAGGTAAGTTTCGATAAAAGTAGATGCGTGACCGCTTAAGGGCCTCGTAAAAGAGGCCATCATTTCAAAGTCAAGTAGCCCAAAAGGAATATTCCCTAAAAACCATCACCCCTTTTTTTGCTACACACTTCGGGCCAACAACCATTTCTTTCATATACCCCACCCAAAATTCTAAGAAAAAAAGAGAAGAAAAAAAAAAGGGGGGAAAATCCAAACCAAAAGAAGAAGAAAAAAGCAAAACCCCTAAAAACAAAAAAGAAAGAGAAAGAGGGGGACCACCGAAAAAGAAATGACTGGGGCATAAGAAGCCTTTGGAAAGAAAGAGGAGTCACCCAATCTGAAATTCACTCAAAGCTTAGATCCAAATTCCCAGCAAAACCCAACCTGTTTGAACCTCGGCCACATTACAACCCGGAAGAAAGCCCTCTTTAAGGTCCATAAGCAGTCATAACATCTACTGCATCAGAACAAGCTGAGTTAACAAACCACACAGAACTTCATTCAGCCGGCTATGACGGAATCGACGTCCATGTCGTGGCCTTCTGGTTCTAAAAAAAAAAAAAGGGAGAAAAGAAAAAAAGAGAAAAGAAAAAGAAAAAATTATTAATTTGGGTTCAAAGCAAGACGGACGTGGTGAAAACCCGCAAGGGCACCACGGGTAAAAACAACGAACTCACGCGGACCAGGTGAAAATCTGAAAGGGCACCTGGGGTAAGAAAGCGAACCCATGGACGCAGTGAAAACCCGAAAGGGCGCTACGGGAAAAAACAGGGATGACAGGCATGGCGAAAACCCATCTTGGGCGCTATGAGCACAAATGTTAAGAAAAGAGAGATTATGAGAAGACATGTCCTAGCCTACCTGCTTTTGTTTGGACCCCTTGAGCCTCTTCTCCTCTTTACTGGGCCACTCATGTGAAAATTGGATCAGATCCCGATCAAGTATGTCGTCTCTACCGCGGTGTCTGACGCATGACCAAAGGAAAAGACAGAAGACTAGACCAATCCCTGGGAAGTTGACCTTCCCACGTTTAAAGGAAAAACCTGTATCTCACGAACAGGGTTCAACCATGCTCAAAAAAAAAAATGGGACCCGCTGGTTTGACCTTGTAGTTACCGGCATCACAAAAGATCCAAAAGAAAAGAAGGAAAAAACACAAAATTTTAAAAAAAGATAATAGATTTTCCATTCCCATAAAAAGCCCCAGACTATGGAGGAGAAAATTTCAAAAAAAAGATAATAGATCTCCCTTTCTCATAAAAAGCCCCACACTGTGGAGGAGAAAATTTTAAAAAAAGAAAATAGATCTCCCTTTCCCCTAAAAAGCCCCACACTGTGAAGGAGAAAATTTCAAAAAAGATAATAGATTTCCCTTTCCTATAAAAAGTCCCACACTGTGAAGGAGAAAATTTCAAAAAAGATAATAGATTTCCCTTTCCCATAAAAAGTCCCACACTGTGGAGGAGAAAATTTCAAAAAAAAAGATAATAGATTTCCCTTTCCCCTAAAAAGCCCCACACTGTGAAGGAGAAAATTTTAAAAAAGATAATAGATTTCCCTTTCCCATAAAAAGCCCCACACTGTGAAGGAGAAAATTTCAAAAAAAAAAAAAAAAAAAAATTTCCTTTCCCATAAAAAGCCCCACACTGTGAAGGAGAAAATTTCAAAAAAGATAATAGATTTCCCTTTCCCATAAAAAGCCCCACACTGTGAAGGAGAAAATTAAAAAAAAAAAATAGATTTCCCTTTCCCATAAAAAGCCCCACACTGTGGAGGAGAAAATTTCAAAAAAGATAATAGATTTCCCTTTCCCATAAAAAGCCCCACAATGTGGAGGAGAAAATGCCAAAAAAGAAAATAGATTTCCCTTTCCCATGAAAAGCCCCACACTGTGGAGGAGAAAATTTCAGAAATGAAAATAGATTTCCCTTTCCCATAAAAAAAAAAAAAAAACTCCACTTTGTGAAAGAGAAAATCTCCATAAAAAGTCCTACATTGCGAAACGTACAAAAAGAAAAAAAAAAAAACGCGAAAAATATATGTATGTATAGATTTCATTCCATTTCTTACAGTGTTGCCTGCAGAGTGTCACGTCCCAAAAAGATAACGACATGACACACTTTCTATTTTGCCACTTTCTTTACAGATAAAAAACCAATATATATATATATCTGTATATATATGGCAAAAAAAAGAAGGAAAAAATAACCCAAAAAGAGATCTCTGTTAGGGGGCATTCCTCCCCCCATATATATGATCTATGATATGTGCAGGAATAGGTCAAGGGCAAGGAGCACGCTTCAAAGCGCTAATCTCTGCAAGCAGAGAGTCCTCGCGGGCATCTCGATCAGACATCCACCTACCATGAAGACTCTTACATCCAAAGACAGACTCGATCCAAAAGCCCGTTATCAAGAACCTCACTCTCGGCTATGGCAGCTCTCACTTTTGCAATCTCCGCTCTGACCCTTTCTTTCTCCAAAGCCTCAGTCAAAACCAGCTTCTCTGTAAAAAGAGACTCGATCCTGGTCTGAAGCATCGCTTCCTTACATGGCCAGGACCCAGTCTCTATCACATCTACCAAAACTGGGCTAGGGGCAGGTAATTCCTTAGATGCCAGCCAAACCTCGTAATCAAGAGAGACGACGCCCCCCCCTGAATGAAGCTGCACATATGTGCCGATTGGCGGGTTTCCCAGAGGGCAGCTATGCGATCAAGATCGCTAAGAGAACCTCGAGAGAATATCAGAGAGCACAAAGGTGGCCTTGCAGTACACGGCACATGCTGAGTATACCCGAATTGACGAAGCACCCGAGATGGGAAGTAGTATGTGCTACCAGTCAACCCCAAAAGTGTTATACCCTCACAATCCCGAGAGCGGACATTCGAAAAGGTGTCGTCCATCCAGGGAAGTTGCCAGGTCAGCTCCGCATCAGATAGCCACAGGCTTAATTCCTCGACGCTCCCACAAGGTAGTCTCGAACTCCATATCAGAAAGCCCCAAGCCACATCCCCTCTAATGAAGCAGAATCTCAGCACAGGACCCATGATAGCCAAATGCTCTCCTAACCAGATCTGAACAAGGAGCGCGCTCCCGCTGAGAATCCCAACCTGGCCCGAGGCCGCAGCATCCAAGCCTCAATACATCTCCGCCAGGACTAGGTGTACCAATGAGCGACCTCCCTCCAATTCGGTCAAGACATCACATAGTCCAAGGGAAAAGAGAACTTCCGACAGCAAATAAAGGGCAAAGGCCTTTACATTGAAGGGATCTCCAATAGGCAACTTTCGAAGGCTCGAGTGACCGAAAAGTTCTCTCAGGAATTTCACCGAACACCTGGTGGGCCCTCCGGCAAAACACTTCTCATATCCACCCTGTTGAGAACTGGAAAATACCATTTTTCACCCCTTAATCTGGGCCTTGATAGACCCTTGAGAGAACTAAATAAGTATTTTAAGTGCCTATGTTGCAGCTAAACAATAAAGACATGCTTAACCATAAAAGCAGCTCAAAAGTGCCAAAAAGATGACAATCCATGTCAGTCCAAAGGAAGGAAGTGAAGAAACAACCTCATCAGCCGTGGAAAGGTCTAAATAGAAGAGGCAAAGACCTGTAAGAGAAGCAGGGAACATTTCGAACAGAGAAATGCACTACAGAGTTCTTTTCGCAAAGAACTTGCACTTTTCGTAAAGAACCTTGAACTTTGCGAAAAGAAGAAAACACTCCTCGAAGAGAAGATTGAACTTTGCGAACAGAGCTTCAGAAGTCATTGAACTTTGTGAAAAGGCCCCTAAACTCTGTGAAAAGGACTAAAACTCTAGGTGTAGCTTTCGAAGAGCATCTGAACTCCTCGAAAAGAAGATTGAACTTTGCGAAAAGGCCCCCTGAACTCTGCGAAAAGGTATTCTGGAGATTCGCAGCTTTAACAAGGGCAATTCAGTAATCTGTTGCACGCGCCCCAATGCAATCAAAAGACCAGGAACATTCCAGAAGGTTCCAATCAAGATCCGAAGGCATATTCCAACCCATGTGAGCGCCCAAAGTTAAATTACCTGGCGGGAACTTCCAGAAGCTCAAACAGAATTTCAAACCCATAATGAAATTGATGCTTCGCCGATTGGCCGAACCAGATCAGAGCATTTCTATTGGCCAAAACAGATCTGGATCCCCGTGCTCAACCCTCATTGGGCAATCCAGATCTAAAGCATTCTTGATTGGTCAATCCAGCCATGCGCAGGATGGAGGAAAAAGTATAAATAGAGAAGCCATTCGCCCAAATTGGGCATCCATATTTTAGAGTTTTCATCTCTGTTTCCCTCATTCCGGTCAGATAGCTTATCTGAACCCCCTGTAATCCCTTCTTGTAGTTTACCTTTGAGAGCCATTGTGAGTGATTTGTACTTCCAAGTTCGGATTCAAGGCATGAAGTCCGAGGGCTCTCTAAGAAGCGCTCTGTAATTGTAATTTTGGATTTTAAAAGGTTCTTTGTAATTTGTGTCTTCTCCATTGGAGTCATGTCGAGGGTTCGAATGTTCACCTTAGTGCATTAGACTTCTTTAGATTCACTCATCCGCATGCAACTTCCTTAATTCATCACCTATGCGAATTAAGCGTTGGTAACCTAATTCTAGCGCATTCTGATGATGTTCATGTTACGAACTAAAGAATAGGCCACAACTATTGGCCATAAGTCTAAACCTATTCCTTAATTGGATTTATTTCTCTTACATCTGTCTTGGTAGCAGGATGAAGATTGAATCTGCTCTGTTGAACTACAGATTCTCCATTAAAATTCAGAGGCTAAAGTACATGAAGCTATTATTTCTGCATTTGTCTTATTTTAAACATCTCCCCAACTCGGATCTGGATCATGTAGTTAGTTCTTTTCTTTATTTGCTTATAGTTAAACGTGACAAATTCAACCTCCCATCTTATGTGCTTTGTAGATAGGATCAGAGGCCAGATCTGGTAGCTCAGATCTGGAGGTTTATCTTAAATTTTAAATCAATTGCCTATACATGATCTTTTACTCACTTACATTTAAAACTTGCTACAATTGGCCCTGATCTTGCAGGCCAGTGTTAGCCCCAATGTGCTGATATCCCTTTCATAAGTTAACATCCATATAACCTAGCATTCTTTAATTCTTTAATTTTTGATTCATAATGCACACAATTATGGCACACTTGGAGCGACAACAAGTTTTTGGCGCCGTTGCCGGGGATCGAACCCGGGTCACCCGCGTGACAGGCGGGAATACTTACTCACTTACATTTAAAACTTGCTACAATTGGCCCTGATCTTGCAGGCCAGTGTTAGCCCCAATGTGCTGATATCCCTTTCATAAGTTAACATCCATATAACCTAGCATTCTTTAATTCTTTAATTTTTGATTCATAATGCACACAATTATGGCACACTTGGAGCGACAACAAGTTTTTGGGGCCGTTGCCGGGGAATACATTTTAAAATTGGTAGACCTAAGTATTTCTATTTTGTAGATTTGATTTTATTTTAATTTTGCTTTAAACCTGCACTTTGCATTCCAAGTGCTTGATTAAATGTCTCTGTAGCTTTTGTATAGAAAACTTTGTTTTACGCAGAATTTTTATTTTTTATTTTTCCGAGTTTTTATTCTTTGCCTTCTAGTTATTTGAATAAATCCGCTGCCACTCTTTTGTCTTTTTGTCAAATTTGGGCGAGCTGTATTTTTCTTTTATTTTGTCAATACTTGAATAAGTCTTCTGCAGTTTTTGGATGTTTGCAAACTGAGCGGTAGTCAACAAGGAGCATCTGGACCAAAGTCGAGCAGATCCGCTTGAGTTTGCATCCTTCTCCTTTGTATTCATTTTCTATTTTTAAATTCTTGAGAACCAGCAATTCTTGTGTTTAATGTTTGTTTTGATTATAATTTCTCATTTGTCTTTTAGGCATCCGATTTTTTTTTTTTTTTTTTACAAACCAAATACAAAATAATGAAAACACAAATAGAAAATCTAAAGTTGTTTCTCATTATTTTCAGATAGTAAATAAGGGCTCTTGTTGAGCCCGTGATCCAAAACAAGTAAAAAAATAATAATAATAAAAAATAGAAAATTATAAAACAATATAGATATCTTAGGATGAAATTTTTTCTCCATTTGCATCCACTTTTCCCATCCGACTCTTGAGATCATTTTTTAGGAATCATGTAGGATAATGAGTAGTGAATCATAGGTCGCTTTTGAATATTCAATGGACCCACTAATTTTATTTTCCTTGAGATTTCTTCATCATAAAGGGTCTCACTGTGTGAACCCTGCTTTTAATATGTGCTCCCATGCTTCATTATTTTTTTTTCATACACATCATCAACAAAGGGTCAATCTTATGAATCTTGCTTTTCTTTGTATTCTGCTAATTATTTTATAATCACTTAGATTCATAAGTATCTCGCTTTGTTTCTTTGGGCTTAGGATACATCATTTGGCATTAGATTTTCTGTTTTAGGAATTTTAGTTTCAAATTACATTTTTAGATCGCTGATTTTTTTTCTTTCTTAGGTTAATGTGTCCTCGTTTCTTGATTTTCGTCATTTTACGTGAGTATAGTTAGTTTCTAACTTTGTTTTCCTATTTTGCATTCACAAATTCAGTTTTTGTATCAACACTTTTCTTTTCTTTTTTAACTTTGTATTCAGGTCCCTTACCTTGCTTTTACTGCTTTCTCTGTTATTAGCATTAGTTTCCTTTCATTTGCATAGTAATCCTTCTATTTGTTAGATTTTATTTAGCAGTTCTAGCATTGTTTTGTTGATTTTTCTTGCATTTGTATATCATGTTTTCCATTTCCTTGCTCATATCTTCAGTTTTACATTTTTATTTTCTGCTGCATATAGTTTAGATTTTTTCTGTTCTTAGTTTTTCTTTCTTCTTTTACCCTACTGCCCCTAGTCTCTCATTGTCTAGAACATTGAGGACAATGTTCATCTTAGGTTTGGGGGTATGGCAGGTATGCCAATGAAATAAGTTAATGCTTGATGCAGCTTATGACCAGCAGAATTTTTGAAAATGAAGTAATTTCACACCAGACAAACAACTGAATGGAGGGTCTGCATAGACTACAGAAAATTAAATACCATGACAAGGAAAGACCATTTCCCCCTCCCCTTCATTGACCAAATCCTTGATAAGCTTGCAGGCAAAGCTTACTACTGCTTCCTTGATGGGTACTCTGGTTACAACCAGATCCCTGTGTACCCACAGGACCAAGAAAAGACCACCTTCACCTGCCCCTTTGGCACTTTTGCCTATAGGAGGATGCCCTTTGGTCTTTGCAATGCCCCTGCTACTTTTCAAAGATGCATGTATGCCATCTTTTCTGACATGATTGATCAATTCATGGAGATCTTCATGGATGACTTTTCAATTTATGGAGACAGCTTTTCCCAATGCTTACACCACCTCAAGTTGGTGTTGCAAAGATGTGAAGAAACCAATTTGGTTCTAAGCTGGGAAAAGAATCATTTTATGGTCACCAAGGCATTGTCCTAGGACATGTGGTCTCCCATAAAGGCATAGAGGTGGACCAAGCAAAATTGATCTAATTGCACATTTGCCTCCTCCAGGCTATTAAGCAAATCGAAGTTTCTTAGGGCATGCGAGGATTTTATAGGAGGTTCATCAAGAAAATTTCCAAGCCACTCTGTCATTTCTTGTGTCAAGATGTTCCTTTTGTGTTTACTAATGAATGCATGACCTTTGAGGTCCTTAAGAAATGTCGATTTCAGCTCCCATCTTGCAGTCCCCGACTATTCGGTTCCTTTGAGTGATGTGTGATGCATCAGACTATGCCCTAGGAGCTGTCCTAGGGCGAGAAAGGATAAGCTTCCCCATGTCATAGCTTATGCGAGATCCATGATAGATGCCCAGCTCAACTACACAACAAGCGAGAAAGAGTCACGGCCATTGTGTTTGCATTGGAAAAATTCAGGGCCTTATGTTTTAGGTTCACAAATTGTGGTGTTTATTGACCACTCGCCTAAAGTACCTTCGTCTAAGAAGGATACCAAGCCAGATTAATGGTGGATCCTCCTATTACGGGAGTTTGATCTGATTAAGGATAAGAAAGGAGTGGAGAATGTGGTGGGCGATCACTTATCCAATTCTCAATCACGAGGATGATAGCTTACCCATTAATGAATCATTTCACGATGAGCAACTTTTGCCATCAATACCCATGATCCTTGGTTTGCAAACATAGTCAACTTCTTGGCTATTGGATGATTCCTTAACATTGGAATAGAATGGATAAAGATCTTTTCTTCTCACAAGTTAAACATTTCATTTGGGAAGATCCTTATCTATTCAAGAATTGTGGAACCAAGTGATCGAGAAAGTGTGTCCGGACCATGAATTCCACGGCATATTGTCAATGTGTCATGAACAGCTGTGGAGGCCATTTCATTAGCAATAAACAGTGCAAAAATTCTGCGATGTGGTTTCTATTGGCCCACAATCTTTAAAGATGCCTTACAAGACTGTAAATCTTGCAGGAATCGCCAAAAAGCTGGCAAGATTTCAAAAGAAACTCAATGCCCTGACCAATCCTAGTAGTTGAGTTGTTTGATGTTTGGGGCATAGATTTTATGGGCCCTTTCCCCTTCTAATGGAAACAATTTCATCTTGGTAGTGTGGATTATGTCTCCAAGTGGATTGAGGCCATAGCTACCAAATCCAATGATCACAAAGTGGTTTTAAGATTCCTCAAAGACCACATTTTTCCAGATTTGGATTCCCAGCCATCATTAGTGATGGGGAAGCCACTTTGTAAGTGCTTGACTCTCTATTAAAAAAGTACTCTCACTCACGGTAGCCACTCCCTATCATCCACAAACCAAAGGATGTGTGGAGATTTCAAATAGAGAGATCAAACACATTTTTGGAAAAACTGTGAAGAAGGATGAAAAGGACTGGTCCTTTAAGCTTAATGATGCTTTGTGGGCATACGTAATCGCCTACAAGACTCCTATAGGGATGTCCCTTCGATCGGTTTATGGCAAGGCATGCCATCTACCAAGAGAATTAGAATATAAGGCCTTGTGGGCAATCAAAACTTTTAATATGGATCTAACCACGCTGTGAAGCTTCAACTCATCGAATCGGAAGAACCGAGGATGGATGCCTACACTAGCTCCAGTTGTACAAAGAAAAGGTTAAATCATTCCATGATAGGAGCCTCATGAGAAAAGAGTTCATACCGGGGTCCAAGGTATGGTTATTCAACTCTAAACTTAAATTCTTTCTGGCAAATTGAGATCCGGATGGGAAGGGCCATACATGTCATCAAGGCCTCCCCTCGAGCGTGGATATTTCAGATCCCAAGGATGGAAGAATACTCAAGGTAAATGGTCGAGGCTCAAACCATGCATTGAAAACACCCAGAGCCCTTCGCCCACCTATCATCATGAATCTCAAAAATCGATGGTAGAAAAGTGTATAATATGTTTGTACAACATTGTTTTTTCCGATTTTTATTTCTTTTTCTATTTTTCTTGCGAATAGTGTAAATACACTTCAAAGTTCAAATCGCAAAGTAAAAAGTACTTTTCGAAAAGTTCAAAGTTCTATTGAATTGATTACGAGTCAGAATGAACTACTCGAAAAGAACCATGTTCTCGAATAGTTAAAATTTCCTTTTCGAATAGAAAATCTGGGGAGAAGTCCTTTGCGAAAAGATCTTTCTGGAGCCAAATCCATTTCAAATAGACATACTGAAGCTCAGTTCTTTGCGAACTACACTTTCTCGATTTTGCTGCCTTGTTTCAATTTTTCCGGTATAATGTGACCATGCCACCTTTGAACGGTGAGGACATTTGTTCCCCATAGGTTTGGGGGGTATGGCAAATGTGTCCTTCCATGGGATAATTAGCATAAGGGCATCACAATCACCAAAGTAATCAGGAAATGAATCAATTTACTTAAGAATCATGACAATGTGGAAATTTTAAAATTTTCTTTGCAAGAATTTAGACATTCTAAACCCTACAATATTCCACATTTCCATGATGTTAACACCAGGAAAATACACTTGTATTAGCACATAGCAAGTCCACAGGAAGAGAAAAAGGTAAAGATATACTTAAAAGCTCAAGGAAAACCATAACCGGTGAGAATTGAGCCTATATGTTTTACATCTCTGTTGAAGAGTTTGAGGCAACCCTTTTACGATTCAAAGGATTTGGTGAGGCATTAGATCCACTAGAAATTAGGAAACTCCAAATCAAAACAAGCAACGACATTCATGAAGCGAGGAAAGATCAAGGCCTTCTTTGGACGACTTGAGCTTAGAACCAACCAAGAAAGATCGCCCTTGTTTGTACCCCAATTGAGCTATAAATCCTACAATGCTTCATCAAAACACCCATTTTTCTTGCACAACCAATGGAACCAATTCAGCCTTCCTCACCTTGAGAATTCAGGAGTTAAAGGAGAAAGAAGTAAAGATGGAACATTTACAGGCAAATATCAAAATAAATGAAGAAGAAATACCTCAAAAATGGGCGTATGGTGATGAGAAAGTAAAAGAAAAACAATGTGAAAAGAAGCAAGCAAAAAAAGGCAAAAGGGGAACTTTATGTTGAAAATTCAAGATCAAAGGAAGAAGAACGAGTACTTTGAACACGAGAATCTCAAAAGAAGCTAAACTCAAGAAGGTGGAGTCATGAACCACCTCCTTCAATTCTGACTTCTCAAAAATCCAAACACTGCTCAACCTTCCTATCCACGAAACCTCACTCCACGAGCCATACAACAAACCCAAAAAGTCCTTGTGATCCAAAGTTGAGTGAATCGTCATGTGGAGATAAGCGGTTTCCCAATCTATGGTGAGGAGATGTCAAGGATGCCAGACACGAGAATCATGCCTATGCTCATGCTTACAAATCCATTTGGGAGATGTAAGCGCTCTTGAGCTTGAGTGAAAATGAACCCTTCAACAAAAATCTTGATGAGAGTACACCTGTAAGTGTTTGGGTTGGAACTTGAGCACATTAAGTATGACTTATAACCTAATTTTTATTCAAATGATGAACTCTCACGACACATTTGCATGATTTCTATGGCTGCTCACAGTTGGAAAGAGTGAAACATTCATAAGGTTTATAAATGTTGAAATCCTTGCAAACAATAAACCTAAATTTCTGCTTTAAACATTGATTCAAGAGTAACTAATTTTGATCTTTGATTGCTCATGGGATGATAGTGCACTAATGCCAACATGTCCCATGGAGAAGTTTAGGTACCTTCATAAAACCCGCAGGAGACTTCACTCCTCCTCTAGGGATCACCTAGGGGTTTAAAAGGCTTGTTGCATATGCTAAATGCAACATGCTCCCTAAAAATGGCTTTTCATTCTATTTTAAATTTTGTCTTTGCTCAGGGACTAGCAAAGCTTAGGTTTGGGGGTGTGTTGAGAACTGGAAAATACCATTTTTCACCCCTTAATCTGGGCCTTGATAGACCCTTGAGAGAACTAAATAAGTATTTTAAGTGCCTATGTTGCAGCTAAACAATAAAGACATGCTTAACCATAAAAGCCTCAAAAGTGCCAAAAGATGACAATCCATGTCAAAAGGAAGGAAGTGAAGAAACAACCTCAGTGGAAAGGTCTAAATAGAAGAGGCAAAGACCTGTAAGAGAAGCAGGGAACATTTCGAACAGAGAAATGCACTACAGAGTTCTTTTCGCAAAGAACTTGCACTTTTCGTAAAGAACCTTGAACTTTGCGAAAAGAAGAAAACACTCCTCGAAAAACTTTGCGAACAGAGCTTCAGAAGTCATTGAACTTTGCGAAAAGGCCCCTAAACTCTGCGAAAAGGACTAAAACTCCAGGTGTAGCTTTCGAAGAGCATCTGAACTCCTCGAAAAGAAGATTGAACTTTGCGAAAAGGCCCCTGAACTCTGCGAAAAGGTATTCTGGAGATTCGCAACTTTAACAAGGGCAATTCAGTAATCTGCTGCACGCGCCCCAATGCAATCAAAAGACCAGGAACATTCCGGAAGGTTCCAATCAAGATTCGAAGGCATATTCCAACCCATGTGAGCGCCCAAAGTTAAATTACCTGGCGGGAACTTCCAGAAGCTCAAGCGAATTTCAAACCCATAAGAATTGATGCTTACGGCACCGATTGGCGAACCAGATCGAGCATTTCCATTGGCCAAAAACAGATCTGGACCCCCGTGCTCAACCCTCATTGGGCAATCCAGATCTAAAGCATTCCTGATTGGTCAATCCAGCCATGCGCAGGATGGAGGAAAAAGTATAAATAGAGAAGCCATTCGCCCAAATTGGGCATCCAGATTTTAGAGTTTTCATCTCTGTTTCCCTCATTCCGGTCAGATAGCTTATCTGAACCCCCTGTAATCCCTTCTTGTAGTTTACCTTTGAGAGCCATTGTGAGTGATTTGTACTTCCAAGTTCGGATTCAAGACTGTAAGTCTGAGGGCTCTTAAGAAGCTCAGACTGTAAGTCTGAGGGCTCTCTAAGAAGCCGTGCTCTGTAATTGTAATTTTGGATTTTAAAAGGTTGCTGTAATTTGTGTCTTCTCCATTGGAGTCATGTCGAGGGTTCTGAATGTTCACCTTAGTGCATTAGACTTCTTTAGATTCACTCATCCGCATGCAACTTCCCTTAATTCATCACCCCTGTGCGAATTAGCGTTGGTAACCTAATTCTAGCAGCATTTACAGTGATGTTCATGTTCTGAACTAAAGAATAGGCCACAACTATTGGCCATAAGTCTAAACCTATTCCTTAATTCGGATTTATTTCTCTTACATCTGTGCTGGTAGCCAGATGAAGATTGAATCTGCTCTGTTGAACTACAGATTCTCCATTAAAATTCAGAGGCTAAAGTACATGAAGCTATTATTTCTGCATTTGTCTTATTTTAAACATCTCCCCAACTCGGATCTGGATCATGTAGTTAGTTCTTTTCTTTATTTGCTTATAGTTAAACGTGACAAATTCAACCTCCCATCTTATGTGCTTTGTAGATAGGATCAGAGGCCAGATCTGGTAGCTCAGATCTGGAGGTTTATCTTAAATTTTAAATCAATTCCCTGTGGACGATCTTTTACTCACTTACATTTAAAACTTGCTACAATTGGCCCTGATCTTGCAGGCCAGTGTTAGCCCCAATGTGCTGATATCCCTTTCATAAGTTAACATCCATATAACCTAGCATTCTTTAATTCTTTAATTTTTGATTCATAATGCACACAATTATGGCACACTTGGAGCGACAACACACCCCTTTTTAAGCCGAGGACCACGTGGACCGTCTTTGCATATCCCGGTTTGGGCACTACTTTGGCAAGGCCTCGATGCATCTTCAGGCTCGTGATGGAGGCTACCTCTTCCAAAGTTGGGGTTAGCTCCCTAGACCCAAATTTAAAAACATGGGCCCTATGGTCCCATGATGCCAAAGCCGCCTGTAGTAGGTTGGGCAACAGAGGAACAACAAGGAGAGAGGAAAGGTAGGACAACCCGAGGTAATTCAGAATAGAAAGCTCGCTCTCAGCCAAACTATCATGCCATTTTTGCAAAAAGCTGGGCCCCGGGTCCAAACAGGGAAGTATACAGGCCCCCGTATGAGAACTCAGGCCCATTTTCAAAGGCGGGGTCCATCGACGTACAAAGATGTTCTTGGTAAAATTAGTCAATGTATGGCGATGGACCCACCAGAAAAAGAGAGAAAAGGAAAAGAAAAATAAGAAGCACAAAAGGGCCAAACTAAGATAGAGGAAGAGGCAGGGGGACCAGGCTCGGATTATAAAGAGCCCGCTCGGCCCAGAATATAGCAGGTGTATATATTATATACGCCAAGGTAAAAGTTTAAATCATTTCACCAGGCGTATATAATATATACGCCCGGCCATTTTTACTGTGGATTGGTCAGGCGTATATAATATATACGCCCGGCTATTGATTGCTGAACATTTGCCTGGCATATATATTATATACGCCCACTTTAAAGCCAGGGCTGGTAAGGCCCCCCCCTCACACTGGCTTGTTTTTCCCCAAAGGGGAACGTAGTTTTATTTTGCCCATAGGTTGCATACAGAGAGTCACCTGCATGATCAACCTCATCATTGGAGAGGTACCGGTTCATTTCAAGCAAGAAAAAGAGAGAGGAAACCACCAAAGCAAAGAGATAACCAAATAAAACAGTCATATAAACCATAAAAATTATAAAACCATAAAAAAAAAACTGTTGTTGTTTAAAGTTATTACATATCCCAAATAAATCAAAAGTCTAAATTGTCTCATTGTGTCAACTTTTTCAGAAAAAAAAACTACTCCTGGGCAGCTCCCTTCGATTTCTTCCGGTGTCGGCTCGCACTTTGAAAGGTACGAGTCTCCCCCACCCAAGTCCACGCCTGAGAGATACGGCTGAGCAAAGAGCGCGACTCCTTCTCACGAGCACGCTGCAGAGACACACCAAAAGCCATCAGGTAGAGAAACAAGCGAAAAGTAAATAAGGAAAATGACTAGGTTGGGTCAGCATTCACTCACCACTTCGGTCTCCCTAAGCCCAACAAGGTTACGGTAATATTCGGCTTGACTCACTGCCGACTCATAATCCTGGCCAGTAAGGAAAAGGAGGTGTTAGTCACACGGGCCACCAGCATAATTCAAAGGGAAGGAGAATAAAGCAACAAGATAGAGATTACCCCAGGAATCAGCTCAGGAGGTGGAACCTGGATAGCCTCAGCAGAGATGCGCGCTTTCTCGGCCACATCGGCGCACACGCGTGACAAGAAAGCATCGTCCAAACGCCTGAAAGTCCCCTGGACCTCGGAGGGCGAACTACCAAAAGCACCAGCACCAGATGGGTCAGAGGGTCCAGCACCTGAAGCCACGCCTGAAGCACCAGCCCCGAAAGGATCGGAGGGTCTAGCACCTGCAGCATCGTAAGGAGCAGCCTCCTCATCCCTCTCATCTGAGTCGCCGCCCTGCTCAAATTGTAGAAAGAAACATTTTATCATTAAAGGTGGCAGGTCAATCAAAGTAAGCACATGAAAGTTGCTGAATAAAAAGAGAAAAGGGGCATTACCTGAGATCGCTGCCCGTCGAAAGCTAAAAAGTTAGCACCAGGCACGAAGCGGGGCAGCAAGAAGTGATAGGGCAGGGAGTCGTACCACGACTGATACCCCCCGGGCAGGAGAAGGTCATCGATAGGAACCCCATGGTGAAAAAAGTGAGCAGTAAGCTCCTCAATGGAACCTTCCGGAGCCTACACATCAGCGGGAGGAGCTTGGAGCACTACAAAAAGAGGGCGATACTGATGAAGCACTCTCTCCCCTAGATAGTAGGCCCTAGTCCAGGACCCGTAGAGGAAGATGATGCGCTGGTCCAGCAAGAAGCGAGAAGGACCCACCGAGGCCAAGTTCCAGAAGGGAGATCTTATGTAAGGGTCGAGGATGACCTGCAAAAGAAGAGAAAATAGGGAGGGGATACACACTTTTGGTCAGAACCCCTAGCACACGAGAGCTGAGCTGTGAAATTTATAAAAGGGAAATTATTTTACCTGCTCCGGGATCAACAGGTCGAACTGAGAGTGCAGCCCTAACTCCAAGTGCTTCATACCTACGTCCCGACAGCGACCCACGTGCTAGTTACTCATGAGGGGGAGAGTAGCAATTTCAGACTGAAGCAGAGGGCGACCCGGTTGGAAGTGAAAGTACCCCCAAATCTGAGAAAGCAGGCAAATAAAGACAGGTATGCTATAAAAGAAAATTGAACAAACTAAAACCAAAGGATAAGATACCTCAATGGCAGGCCAGAAACCCACAATGGAGCTAGACTCCCCAAGAACGGCTCGCTTTAGGCTGGACATGAGTACAGCGTAGCCCACACTGCCCCAATCAAATCGATGCACGGTCTCCCAATTCACCATCAGGCTGAGCAGGGACGGAGAGCCTCGCCCTCCACTGGTGTTGGAGAGGAGAGTCTTGGCCAGGAGGAACAGTATGGAGATGCGGGCCAACATAAGTTCGCGCGCGGGCTCGATATAAATATCCATGTCGGGCTGACCCTGGTCAACTAGATCATGAGGCCCAAACTGATCAACCAGCCAGGATAGCTTGACCTCAAAACCCCAAACATTCCCTGAGGACGGGTAAGCCCCTATCAGTTGAATCACCTCCTCCTTACCCGGTGTGCGGGTAGGTACCACGGGCACCCTTCCGATACGGAGGATCATAGAACAGTCACGGTGAAGGTTATCTCGCCACGACCATGTGAAATGTCATGTAAAATGCTCTATCAAGGTTTTTAAATAGGCCAGACGGCCCTACAGGGCACGAAATGAAGTCCCCGAAACCGGCAGCAGTGAGTAGGTCCTTCACCACTGGGGGAAGGTAAAGCACAAGATGCTGGAGATCAAACCAACCGCCTCGGAACATAATGTGCGACAGGGGCTGCTAGCAGAAGGTGTCAATCAGGTAAGGGCAAGCCGGTATAATGAGGGCATCAAAGGAAAACAAAAAGCAAAAGTGGAAAAGAGGAGAGGGCTCATCTGTTTACCTGACCAACGATCCCGAAGTTGGACATATGGGTGTGCTGGCAGTAGAGGAGGCCGATATGGGCGACCTCGCCTTGCATTTCATACCAAGGCTGGGAGGAGCGTTGCGACACAATGAACTGTTCCCCACGGGGGCCATAGGCCATCTCCGGCCCTTCTTGCCGATCATGCCCTTCGTCACCAGACATCCTGAAAATATGAGATGCATCGGCATATGAGAAGGTTGCCAACAAAAAAGGAAAGAAAGAAAATATATATATGCACTAATCCCAAAAAATAACAACAGCAAAAAAAAAACCATGTGTGAATGTATAGTAATCCAAAAAAAAGTGGTGCGTGTGTGTGCTAAAAACAAAAAAAAAAATCATGTGTGAATGTATACTGATCTAATCCAACCAAAAAAAGAGAGGTGTGTGTTTGTACTAAAAACAAAAAAAAACCATGTGTGAATGTATACTAATCCAAAAAAAAGAGGTGAGTGTGTACTAAAAACCAAAAGAAAAAACCATGTGTATATACTGATCCAAACCAAAAAAGGTGTGTGTGTACTAAAAACCAAAAGAAAAAACCATATGTATATATTGATCCAAACAAAAAAAAGAGGTGTGTGTGTGTACTAAAAACAAAAAAAAACCCATGTGTATATACCAATCCAAAAAAAGAGATGCGTGTGTGTACTAAAAACAAAAAAACAAACCATGTGTGTGTAGGTACCAATCCGAAAAAGAGATGTGTGTGTGTACAAAAAAAAACCATGTGAGAGTGTACTAATCCAAAAAAATATGTGTGTATGTGTACTAACCTAAAAAAAAAAATGCGTGTACCATGCCAAAAAGAAAAACAAAAATAAAAGGTGTGTGTACTGACCCATTAACAAAAAAAATGTGTGTGTGCGTATTAATCCAAAACAAAAGAAATGTGTGTGTATAAATGTACTAACCCATCAACAAGCAAAAAAAATGTGTGTGCACACTAATCCACAAAAAAAAAACAAAAAACAAACAAAAAAAAACATAATAAATAATAATACTAAAATATGTATGCGCTAAAAAAAAAAAAAAAAGAGGGGCACCAATCCATCAAATAAGATGCATTAATCCATCGAAAACAAAAAAGAAAGAGAAAATAGGATGAGATGAATAAATGATAGATGAAAAAAATAGGCCTAAGGAAAACAACAAAAACAAAACCAAGAGAAAAGGAACATAGGCATCATATATGTTTAAATGAAAATGAAAAAAAAAAATATCTCACCATAAAAGAAAAAAAGAGAAAAAGAAAAGCATCAAACAATAATATTATCAAAATGCAAAGGGAAAGTAAAGGAAGGATAATGGTTACCTTTAATGGGAGAGAAAAACGAATAGCGGCGGAGGATAAGCGGCTTTCGATCCACACCCGCGACCGCCGGTATTAGAACTCTAGCCAAATCAAATGAAAAAACCCTAAGGGGTTGTCCCGGACTCAAGAAGAAAAGAGGGAGGAAGAGAGAATTTGAAAAGGGGGGCCCCTTTTGTGCTCAAGGCCAGAATCGCCAGATTTTAGACAGGCGTATATAAGATATACGCCCGACCATTTTTCGCCAGATTTTGGTCAGGCGTATATATTATATATGCCCGACCAAAAATGGCAGTTTTTAAACTGCTCGACCCCCTTTTTCGATTTTGAGGCCCAATGGCCCCCCTTGTATGCTATGGACCCCGATCCGAACCCCCCTTGGAGGCCCACGTGTCATCGGCCATGATGCACGCATCCCCAAATGACCCTTCGAGTTCTCTTCGATTGGCCCAAAGGGACCGTGCTACAATAAACGAATCTAGGTCCGTAGGCGCCCACCTATTGCGCCCACAAAACCAAACAAAAAAGAAAAACAACGAGGAAGAAAAAATGCTGAAAGTAATACTAGTTCTCAAAAGAGCGTCGCAATGAGCATTTGCGCCACTCCGAGAACCGTGTTAAATCAATTCGGAATGATCAGGTCCACCCGAAAGTTCTCGAACCCCGTTTTACGCAGGGACACACCATACCTGATCCGACAGGCAGATAATTTTACCCATCTCCAGTCACTATTCCCTAAAAATGTTCCCCAGGACTCAGGGCCTGATCCAGCAGGCAAGTAAACTCATTCATCACCGGTCACTCCTGGGAGCGTACACTTAGCCCCAGATCTCCCCTGGCAGGCAAACCAAGGACCCATCACTGGAATGCACACGTCCCTAAGGTACATCAACATGGCAAGTTGATTCGCCTAAGGATACGTGCAGAAATAAAGGTAGTTTGAGCATGCCCAGAGTCTCAACCTGACATGGAAAAAGAGGGAAGAAAAAAAACAACAAAAAAAAGGGAGAAGAAATAACAACCTGTTGCTGCTTAGTAAAAATCCTGAGTAGGTTGACCCCACCTTCCAAGCATTCACTCTGGTCACCCCCCTTCAGATCTATGTTGACCAAGAGTGCCCCCGACTTCAGACCATTCGAAAAGTCTATTGTCAGTTGAAACTCACCCGTCAAAAATGAAATTACCACCAACCAAACTTTGTGCAAACATACAGACCGTTCGTGCACTTGCGTCTGGGTATCCGCAGGATGGTCGTTTGTCCTCGTAATATACCTTAGGGTCGGGGCTTCCGTTCGTGCCTATGTTACTGCTTATCGCCCCTGATGGGTGTATGTCTGTGCATAGTTAGTAAGATGTGATTTCATTAGGGATGGAGGCTAGAATTGGCCATCTCTTCTGAGGGATGTTTGGTTCTAGCCCGATCTTTTTTAGCGTTGTCTCAAGTTAAGGCACTCCGGTTCATGTGGATCAGGAGCACCTCACCACTAGAACATACACATCCCCGAGGTGTACCTATCCCCGGCAGAGCGCACGCACTCTTAAAGCGTATCAACTGACATTTGATCCACTTAAAGAGTTGTACAAAAATAGAGTTGCCAGAGGTCCTTGAGCTTTGCGTAGGGGCCTCAAAATAAAAAATTTGGAAAAAGGAAACACAAAAAAATTCACTCAGAAAATGGGCATGCATTCCCAAGAAGTGTTGCGACATCAATATTCGCTTCACTCGGGTAAAGCGTGCTAAAATAACCTTGAGGTTGATGGGTTCTCCCAAAGACTTCGAGCCTTACCTAGGTAAGGGCACCCGTGCCCAATCCAATGGAGCTGTCAATACCCCATAAGATTGGACACATTGATTAGACCTTCGCTTTGCGTGCTTCGCATCAATTCTGAAGCATAGATCGATCATCCCATTTTATGGAGCTGTCTGGTTCAGATTAATACTCAACATCACAAATCTATAATTTCCCTCAGGAAGTGGATGATATCCTGGCTAGCGGGCTTACACTTTTTGTGATCATCGCAGTTATGCCCAGTAATGTCTCAATGCGCTTGGAGACTGTTAGCTTTGAGGTACGGACGATATCCCGAAATGAGTGGGCTTACGTACACTCACCATCACCATGAAAGTTTGAGAATCAAGTTGAACCAGGCGGACCCATCAAACATGCCTTGGACCTCTTCAGATGTCTCTTGTCTTTGGCATCCGATCATTAGTGATCGAATATCAAAGAGGGGCATCTGTAGACACCCAAATTCGACCCAAGGCCCGATCAATCTGTACTTCGGGAGAGATGTACCCCTATGCTTTCGATGGCACTCTTGAACCCATAAGAATCCACCCAGACCTTTACAAATCACCCTGAACCCTTTAGAACCATTCCCCAACCCTTAGAAGTCACCCCTAAACCCTAGAATCCCTTCCCAGACCTAACTTAAACCATTATGAGCGGTTGATGGGAGGAGAGCTATATAATTTCACACAGACCATTACCATGGATGAGCCATATACCTTGGGAAAGAGGACTTCTCCAGCTTTCTAACAAGCCAAAGATCACCCAATTTGGAGCTGCGAGTCAAATGCTATGGGCCGATTGAAGTTGCACATAAAATCATAGGACTTTTACTGAAGCGTAGATATTACATACGCCCAGCCATTTTTGCCCCAGATTAGTCAGGCGTATAAATTATATATGCCTGCCTATTTTGGGGGAAATTTGGCAGGGCGTATATAATATATACGCCCAGTATAGGTGGGACCCACCACGGGCTTCATCTTCTCAAAACTCCCTTGATTTTGGTGAAATTTACTGTTCCTAAACTGGGCGTATATAATATATACGTCCAGCTTAGCTATAGTAACTGTCATCAGGAGCTCGAATTTCCTTCATCTGGTTTGACCTTTTGACCATCGTCTTAGTTGGGGTGGGTGTCTTGAGCTTGGTTGCACTTTGAGCTTATTTGCAACCCTTAAGACACCTTTGGTATCACCCATCATCCCCCATTAAAATCAATTTCCCAAAACCCTAGGACCTTGAAAACTTAGAAAACCTTAGATGGGGGATTACCTAATTGCTAAACCAATTAGTTCTTAAGTAATCCCTTAACCCCCCTCTTCTCTATAAATAGAAAGGTCCCCCTCTTCCTTAAGGGTGGAAGTTTTGGTTGGAAAAAATTGGAGGTTAAGGATTTGGAGCTTAAGAGAGAACCCTAGTGAGAGAAAATGCACACATTTTTCCAGAATTCTAGCATGCTTAGTTCATCCCTTTCAACCCATTTCCACCATTAGATCACTCCCTTTAGCTAAAGTCTAGCCTTTAACCTCACCCTACACTTCCTATTTTACCGAATCCTAGTGTTAGAATCCATTTCCATACCGTTTAAGCCATCGGAAGCACCCCAAAGCGAAGATCTTCCATTGTGCAACAAGGGCCCGTGAGCTCCGGCTCACCCCTCTCTTCCTCTACCTTCTTGGTGTCTCCTCCGTCCAAGGATTCAAGCCGTTACGCCGTCGAAATTTCGGTTTGGCTCAAAGCTTGATAGGACCGTATTGCCTTCGGGTAAGGGGAAACTCTGCCCTTTTTATTTTTATTTTGGCCATAGATAGAGACCGCTACGTGCGGGTTGATCGGGTGCCTAAACCCTTCCCGATCGATAACCGAAGCCCCTACCCTAGATCCTTTGGCAAAGACCGGTAAATCAGAGTCATATTTAGCACTTCGGGGCTCAAAATATCGATTTGAAGGTTTCCCGGGTCACCAAAAGCTCCGGGTGGCGACTCTACATTTTTTTTTCATTCGTTAGGCGAGCGCATCGCCGCGATGGGTTCGCGAGGATCCATGGTCGCACACCCACCCTATATACCTCCGGCGTAAGCGCCTTCTTAGATACTGGATGGGGTGGTACTTTTCTAGATCATCACCACTAGGGGCTGCCACCGCACTAAGAATCGGGATGTTTGTATCGCTGCCTAAATTCCCACCCTTTAAAATCTACCCCTGCAAAAATGAATTAAGTCCCTTAGTTCACTTTTAAGGTTCAATTTTAAAAGAAGTTTGCTTAGAATCCTATGTCACCTCTACGGGCTGGCATCCACTGATGGTATATGTTTGCAATAAAATAAAAAGCTCAAGTAGGCTCGCCAAACGGCTAAGGCGTGTAAATGTGCAAGTATGTCTGCCAATCGGCTAAGGCATGTATTTGACCAAAAATAAGTGAAAGTAAAGACAATGCTCTAGTAGGCCCGCCGATCGGCTAAGGCACACAAATGACTGAATCATAGGGGTGAGTAAAATTGGCATAATCGTAGGGGTGAGTATGGAGTAAAAACAAGAACAAACAGTTAATAGCAAACAAGAAAAACAAAAAGGCCAACCTTTAAGGAGAAGCTCTACTAGCTACTCCCCAGCAGAGTTGCCATCTATGCAACCGTGTGAACTCTCGCTGGTCCTGTCACAATGATGCGCTTGTAGGACCAATTTAGAGTCACCACCCGGAGCTTTTGGTGTCCCGGGATACCCAAATCGATATGATGATCAGCGAAGTGCTTAAAATATGACTCTGATTCCAGTCTACGCCAAAGGCTCTTTGGTAGGGGCTTCGGTTATCTATCGGGAAGGTGTTAGGCACCCGATCAACCCGCTCATAAGCAGTCTCTACTTATGACCAAAAGAAAAAAAGAAAATAAAAATAAAATAGCACTTCCTCTTGCCCAAAGGTACTTCGATCCCATTTACGCCCCCCACAATCACCAAAATTTTGACTGCGTAACGGCGCAAATTCAAGGATAGAGGAAAAGAAAAGAAGGTAGAGGAATAAAGGGGAGAGCCGGAGCTCTCGGGCCCTTGTAGCACCGATGTGGATCTTCGCATGAGAGCGTCGATTCAATGAGCTTCCGATAGCACTTGGTTGAGAAATGGATTTAGATTTCTAAGGCTTGGGAGCTAGGAGGTAAGGGAGATAGGCTAAGGCCTTGATCTAGCACAACCTAGAGGATTGGTGATGGATAATGGGGTCTCAAGGATAGAGTAGGGTGCTAGAATTTTAGTGGTTATATACTGGAAAATGGGAGAGGGCACTCACTAATAATTTTCTCTCTTTTTGTAATTTTTCAAGCCTTTGTAAAGGGAGGGGTGGCTCTCTATTTATTGAGAAAGGGTAGATTAGTGGAGGGTTAAAGAGGTTAATTGGATTAGTAATTAGGTAATAGGGATCTAAGGTTTTCTCTATTTTCTAGGTCTTAGATAGGTATGAATTGAGTTTTAATGGTAGATGATAGGGGGGATTTAAAGGGCTAAAGGGTTGCAAATAGGACAAATGAGGGTGCAACAGTCCTATCAAAACAAACCCCAATGGATGGGGTGGTCAACAAGTCAAACCCTAATTTCAAAATCTGGCAAAAATCCCAAAAATCACTGTTCCTAAGCCTAGCATATGTATTACATATGCTAGTTATAGGAACAATGTTCCTATAAAACCTGGAGGTTCAGAACCCACTATTGGGTCGATAGAAAGGTCATTTTTACCTAGCGTATGTATTACATATGCTAGGGAAAGTTTTGGCATTTCTGCCCGAATTTCAAATTGCCGTAACTTATGATCTACAGATTGGATTGAGGTGATTCTTTGCTTGTTGGAAGACGGGATGATCCTCTTTCTAAGGTCTAGCAGAGGTCTGTACAAACTATGACATCCCTCTTTTCAACCACTGCCCGGGAGGGTTTAAAACTAGTTTGGGCGTGGTTCTACAGGTTAGGGTTGATTCCTAAGGGTCAGGGATATACTTCTAAGGATTTAGGTTAAGTTATAAGAGTTTGAAAAGTACTATCGGAAGCTCAGAGGGTACGCCTTTATCCAAGTATAAGTTGATCGGGTCTTGGGCCAAATTTGGGTGTCTACAACTTATAATAAGAGCGCTTCGGAGCGGCTCTTTGACGCTGTCTATGATAATGTTGATAGCATATTTCTCCTTCATCTGGCTTCCTGTGTGGGACGTGAGTTTCCTCTAGCATGCTACGAAATCTGTGAAGTCCTCCTCGGGTTCTTGTTTTGTTATCATCAAGTAACAGAGACTATCAGGTGCTTATACTGGTCCAGAGATTGTCCGGCCAAATTGTCGAACGTGTCAATCTTGTGAAGTGGGAGTCTGACAAACCAATCTAGAGCTTCTCCTTCTAATGATCTCTGGAAGTAGTGTATTAGGAGCCCTTGGTTGTCATGAGCAGGTCAGCAGCCATTGCAGAATAATGCCAGATGGTGATTCGGATTCCCCATATTGTTGTACTTACTAAACTTTGGTGGTTTGAATCCAGTAGGTAAGTTGAACTAGAGATCCTGGCAGAAACTATCACACCCGAATGATAAGCCAGTGTAATTTCTTTTAGCCATGTATTCGTTGAGCATCTTGGGAAGATCCTCTATTTTTATAGTGGCATCTTTCTGAGTAGTCCGGGGGTGAACCCTGTCTTGGTGATTGTCGTCGAAGAGGGTGCGAGTGGTCCGCCTTAGTGGTGATGCATGGGCTGATACAGTGCTTGGAGTAGGTGGCAGCCTCTCCTCTTTTTATCGTTCTCGTTCTTCCTTGTCTTGCTACTCTTTGACAGTTTCATACGCAGCGGCCATGCCTTAGAGCATTTCTTCGGCTTCGTCGCCTCCTTTTTATAATCACTAACCACTGAGCTCTACGAGTTGTCGGCCCATGGGGTTATCGTGGTCACCGACCATATTAACCTCGGGGTGAAATGGGGGTGAGTCGTAGGACTATTCAGCATCGTATATGGGGTTATCATGGTATCCCTATAGTAGCAGATCATTGCTGCTGGTCAGGTTTATTTTGCATATCCCTGACATTTCTAAGCTTTGGTAGATACTCATAAATCCTCGGGGAGCTCTCGAGAGGGTGAGCGTGTGTAGCAAAGTGATAAAGTGAAAAGGAAATAAAACAAAGCTAAGCAAATAATTAAACTAGGCAAAAACCACATTAACAAAAAAGAGTCCCATCACGATCGCCAGTTTGTTGGTACGCACTTTTTCTGGGTTCCTTTCGATCCCTGAAATAAGTGGCCCAATTCAATCATGTGGACTCTTGCTAGGAACGATGGAGTAATCAGCTATGAAATATTAAATGTTGAAAATAATGGCGAATATTAAATGGAGGATACCTGGATGATGCGATCTCTAACTGCAGATATTTATTGATGCTGCAACACATCATTGATCATGCATTACGGGGTGTGGGTTGACTCCTTTACTAAATGTCGGCCGACCGACTCCAATAGCAATAGTCTGTCTTGCCTAGCTTTCTAATCCTGCTCTAAGTCTAGTTAGCTTTATCTCCTTATCTAGTCTTGGGTTTGACTGATTGCGGGTTTCCTAGTACAACTCTAGCACTAACTGACTGGGTTTCCTACTGTGGCTCTAATTCTAATTATTTTGGTCTCCTAACGTTACTTTGATTCTAATTGAGTTAGTCTCCTAATACTACTCCGATTTTAATTAACGCAGTCTCCTAATACTATTCTAACTAGGAGAATAAAGGGGGTTGTGGCCCATTATGCTAAGGAGGATCGTCCCTGTTCCCGGGTACCCTCCGTAAGCTTCCTTGGGCAAATCGATTGGCTAAGGTCTATTTTGTAAATATTGGAAATTAAAAATTGAATTTGAACTGAGAATTAAAAATTTAAGGATCGAAAATTAAGAATTTAAGGGTTAGGAATTAAAACTAGATTTGAAGGCTATGAACTAGACGTAAGAAATCTAGAACTAGAACTAGAACCTGAAAGTAAGAAATAAGATTTAGAACTTAGAAAATTAAGAACTAAGAACTAGAAATTAAAACCTAATAACTAGAACTAGAAATTAAGAACTAGAAAGAGATTACCTGAAGCTAAGCGTTTCTTCCTCCTTCTAGGGCCGCAGAGAGAACTTGAGCTTAGGAGAAGCCTGAGCTCGATAGGGGAGAGATTGTTATTGAAATTCAATATCATTGGGTGAGGTAGGGGGTCTTTTTATAAGGGTATGTGTAATTCCGTGTGGGGTAATGTGCAGAATAGGCGAATTTCGCGCATGACTTGAGGTCCTCAATTGAATTTCACGCATGTGTATTGGTGCTTAATTCACTTTGAGTTGGTCACTAACTGGGGAGTGACCGGCCGGGTGGGGCGTCCTAGTTCCAGTGTACTTTGGAACTAATTCTACACGAGATGCTATGCGTGGAATCCAATTATGCACAGGGGCTTCTGCGTGAGATTGGGGAGTTTGGGAATTAGAATCCAAGTTCGCATCTAGGTTGATTTCGCATGAATGGGATCACGTGAGATCGATTCTGCGTACCTTTATGTGCACAGGATCGTGGTCTTTGGGCGGTCTGTGATAAGCAGATTCCAGTCCAAGTGGGACTAATTTCGAGCGGTCGGGTCTGCGTGTAATCGAATTAAGTGCATAGGTACTTGCGCATAATTCGGGTCCTAAGGCGGTTCATGGGAAGAGTGTGTCTGGTCCAAGTGGGACCAATTGCATGCGTGTGTCCACGCATGCAATTGAATTTCACGCATTTGTAGGTGCACGAAATTCAAGATTTTCTCGAGTCGGGTTGGGTCCGAGCCACAGTGCTATTATTTCAACCTGGGACTCAACCATATGCTATTATTTTAGTACATGGTTCTCGTATTTAGGGTTTTAAAGTATTTAGAGAAGGCCAGTCCTTATCGAAGATCGTGGGTAGGGCCCAAGGTTGACCAAACAGGTTTGTATACTCCGAGAGGGCAAAATTGGGGTGTCTACATCCCCGTATAGCTAATGTCTTCAAATCTTCAGTGCAAGCACGACCGCTACCAGTTTGAGGTCATATGTTGGGCAATTTTTCTCGTGGTCCTTGAGTTGTCAAGAGCCATATGCAATGACTCTCTCACATTGGTTAAGCACATAGCCTAATCCGTTGTGTGATGCATCATCATAAATCATGAAACCTCCACTGCCTGAAGGTATGGAAAGTACCGGTGCAGAGGTTAACCTTTTCTTAAGCTCCTGCAAGCTTTGTTCACACGGTTCGTTCCACTCAAACTTGGTATTCTTTCTGGTGAACTAGGTGAGTGGTCCTAAAATCTTGGAGAATCCTTCAACGAATCTCCTGTAGTATCTGGCCAGACCAAGGAAGCTACGAACTTTTGTCATCGTCTTCGGTTGCTCCCATCCTATGATGGCTTCAATTTTAGTTGGGTCAACTGTGGTGCCAGCTTTAGAGACAACATGTCCCAAGAAGCTGACTTGTTGAAGCCAAAATTTGCACTTGCTTCACTTTGCGTACAGTTGGTGATCGCGAAGACTCTGAGAGCGATGCACAAATGTCGCTCGTGATCATCTCTCGTCTTCGAGTAGATGAGAATGTCATCTACGAAGACCACTACACACTTATCGAGATGAGATTTGAACACCCTATTCATTAAGTCCGTGAATGATGCCAGCGCATTGGTTAGGCTAAAAGGCATCACTAAAAACTCGTAATGTCCATATCGGGTGCGTAATGTCATCTTCGGGATGTCATCAGCTTTAATCTTCAATTGATGATAGCCTAATCTTAGGTCTATCTTCGAAAAGAACTTGGTGCCTTGAAGTTGATCAAAGAGGTCATCGATTCTTGGGAGTGGGTAACGATTCTTATTCAGCTGAATAAGCTCCAAGAGCTTATTCAGCAGACAGAAATCGATCTAAAGCCTAATCGAACCGTCCTTCTTCATGACAAACGGAATCGGTGCTCCCGATGGAGAGACACTCGACCTAATAAACCCCTTGTCTAGAAGCTCCTGGAGCTGTTCCTTGAGCTCCTTCAACTTAGCTGGCGCCATTCGATACGGTGCCTTTGATACTGGTTTGGTGCCTGAAGCCAAGTCGATTGCAAACTCCACCTCTCGATTCGGTGGTAGTCCCAGTAGATCATCAGGGTACACATTTAGGAATTCACATGTAATGGGAATATCAGTAATATTAACCTTCTCTTCCCTTTGACTTTGCATAAATGCGAGATTGTTGGTGCGTGATTTTTCTTGGTTCCTCTTGGTCCCCGTTGAATCAGTGGCCAAATTCTGTCCTAGTGGACTCTAGCGATGTAGTGTTTGGAATTTTAAAAATAAAATAAAATAAGGAGAATTTCTAGGAAGGTTCCTAGTTTGTTGCAATCGCCAGCTACATATATTTAACGATACTGCAACACGTCAGTGATCCCGCTTTAGAGCGGGTGGGGGTTACTTCTTTACTGAATCGTCCGCCTGCGATTGTCAGCAGCTATGACTCTTCTTTGTAATTTAAATAGTTTAGTTTTCCTTTTCTTTCCATATTATTAATATAATTCTGATTGGTTTAGATTTCCTAATTCTATTGTGAGCCTAGTTATGTGAATTTATTATTGTGATCTAGTCTAATATTCTAATCCTATTGAAAGTTTAATTAATTTAGTCTCCTAATCCTACTAGGAGTCTAATTAATTTTAATGTTTCATTCTTGTTAAAATTGTAATTAATTTAATTTCCTAATGCTACCAGAAGTTCAATTAATATTAGTCTCCTACCTACTTGTACTAGGAATGCAGATATATCAATTATGATAAAACTCTAATTAAATCAGGCATGCTGATTGTACTAGAATTCTAGGTAAAGTAATTATAATTATTTTGCTGTAATTCTAATTGAAATAGAGAACTAATTTTACTAGAACCCTAATTTAAGTAATGAATTAATTTTATTAAAATCTAATTAAAGCAAATAAACTAATTTTATTAAGATCTAATTAAAACAAATAAATTAGCTATACTAAAAATCTAATTAAAATAAAGGAACTAATTTTATCAAATTTTCTAATCAGGTCGAGGAATTAACTTTACTAAAAAAATCTGATTTAAAGTAATGAATTATACTAAATTTTAATTGAGATAAAGGAACTACCTTTTACTAATTTCGATTAAAGCAATAAATTATATTATACTAAAATTCTAATGGAAGCAATGAATTAATTTTACTAAAATTCTAATTAAAAAAAAGGGTTTTGGCTCGCTATGCTAAGGAGGATTGGCCTCGTTCCCGAGTACCCTCCGTAAGCTCCCTTGGACAAATCGGGTGGCTAAGATTAAAGTAAGTTGAATTTTGGATTTTGAAATAGTATTTTGTTTTGGATTTTTAGAGTCGTTTTCGGGATTGTAATCATGAATTAAATTGTAAAACTAGGATTATAGAAAACTAAATTGATATTTGGAATTTTTAGAAATATTAAACTGAGGGATTAAAACTAGAATTTAAAATTTTAAGGGCTGAATTCGGGAAAATCAGGCCGTATGATTAAGGACTGGTTCTAGACACTAAGAACTAGAACCAGAGATTAACAATAGGACTGGAGATTAAGATTTTAAAACAAAATTAAAGTCTATGGTCGGTGAATTAGGCCGTCAGATTAAGGACTGGTTCTAAATTCGGAAAACTAGAATCAGGTATTAAAATTACGGTATGAATAAAAGGGTTTACGGTCTAAGACTGAAAATTTAATATTAATAATTAAAACTAAGAGAAAATCCTAAATCTAAAACTAAGATTTTTACCTAAAATCGGGGTTGTAGAGAGGAATCTAAAAAATTCGAAGCTTGAATCTCGAAATCATGACTAGGTTCCTCTATGTGTTCGTTCTCAGATTCTCTGGTTTCGGAATCCCAAAAAAAATTATTCTCTCTCGTATTGTGTGCCCTCTCTGGGGTTAAATTAGAAAAAATTCTTTTATAGGTTTTTCTCCAATTAAATGCCCTATTTTAGGCATTTAACTGGATTGTGCGCCGGTCTCCCAGTGCTTAATCGCTTTGAGTCGGTCACCGACTCAGTGAGCGACCGGCTGACTTGCTCAGCGAGTTTCCTAGTTCTAACAACGTTAGGACTAATTGCGCACTTGGTGTAGGGTGCACAATCTGATTAAGTGTCTCTTCCAAAGTGTTTAATCGAGGAAGCTTAGGGGACAAGGACTGTAAGACTAGGTCGAGCGTAGGCCAATTACACGCCGGTGGTCGGACGCTCGATCTGATCGTGCGTCTCGTGTGAGGCACATGATCAAGTTTCGAAGTGGTCTGGGAAAGGAAGTCTGGTCTGAAAGGGGGACTGATTGCACTATGTGGTTTGGCGTACGATCAAATTACGGGCGTGGTTTTAGGCCCATAATTCAGGGCCGTCCGGGTTCAGGTCCGATCTAAAATGCCATACTATTGCTTTTGCCTATATTTTGACTTTATACTATTATTTTAGTATATAGTCTCCCTACGTTAGGATCTGAGCTACCGAGCTATTATTTCAGCTTGTGTCCAGCCATGTACTATTCTTTCAGTGCATGGGTCATGGGGCCTGAGCCATAGAGTTATTGTTTCAGCCTGTGTTTAGCCATATACTATTGTTTCACTATATGGTCCCACATTAGCATCATGGGGCCTGAGCCACAGAGCTATTGTTTTAGCCTGTGTCCAGCCATATACTATTATTTCAGTATATGGTCCCACATTAGGGTAAAAGGGATCTGAAATGCAAGACTATTGCTTCAGTCTGCATTCTGACAATATACTATTGTTTCAATATATAGTCTCCCTACATTGGTATTTGAGCCACATAGCTATTATTTCAGCTTGTGTTCAGCCATGTACTATTATTTCAGTGTATGGTCCCTACGTTAGGGTCATGGGGCCTGAGCCACAAAGTTATTATTTTAGCCTGTGTTCAGCTATGTACTATTGTTTCAGTGTATGGTTCTCACGTCAGGGTTATGAGATCAAAGGTTGACCGAATAGATTTGTATATTCTGAGAGGATAAAATGGGGGTGTTTATAGATGCTCCTCTTCGGCGCGCTCTTGCGAAGTAAGAACACATTGTAGAAGTAGACACCTCTAATTCGAGGTGTCTTCTCGTTTCTCTTGGGAAATCACAAATATGAACATCGAATGTTGACATGACATGTTTGGCTTTCTTATCTATCATCGTAAGCTAATATGAAGCATTCGGGGGCCAGTGATAGCTATCGAAAAGTATGTTCCATGCCGTGGATGCCCAGGGGCTATCCCATCGCGTATCGTGACCCGCTATCATAGACAGTCGACAGGGGAAGTCAACATATCCTATTTCGCGGGTGCAAGGGGCATCCCGTCACTTGGCGTGACCTGCTGCGAGTGACAGTCAAACAAAAAGGAGAATCACCATATCCTAATCTATGGGAGCAAGGGGCATCCTGTCGCGTGTCGCGACCTGCCACAAGGGGCAGTCAAACAGAGGGGTATGACGCAGTCAAGGTACCAAGGGGTGTCATACAAATGTCCATAAGGTCTAGGGACCGATAATACAATACAATATAATGTCGAAGGCTTTCGCAAGTCATGTCAGACTGGGCGCGTCATTGCTCACACCAATGCATGTCAGGCATTCCTTTTCTAATAGGCGTTTGTAAGTTCTTAGACTAAATATACTCATTGTTCAATTTTCCAGGGAAATGACCGATTCGAGCTGGTAATTAAGGTAAAATTTTGGTGAATTTTGGTAAGTAAAGTCTCTTTGTTTATTATTATTTGGTTTCTTTTTCTTTTTTTTATTTATTTTATTATTTGGTTGTTTTTTTTTGGAAGTAAGAGATTTTTATTTTAGAAGTAAGTAAGGGGTTTTGAAATTTTAGGAGTTTAACTTAAGATCAATTTGGTTGTAAATCTTTGTAAAACGTGGCTTCCGAGATGTCGCTGAGCAGATCCACTGGTACGAGATTTGTTGACCGGACCATTTGTGTGATTGTTAAGACGACACTTGGCATGTCAGATACTCTGTCTAACCTTCTCGGCGAATACTGATGATTGTCTCTTATGGGAGGACTACAGTGATTCGCGAGTCGAGAGAGATGGGTTTTGAAAATATTTGGGACTTAATCATAGCTAACTATATTTTTCAAGAGCAATATCGAGTAATTAAAAAGTGGGTAGTACTTACCTGTGTTGTGCGTAGCTGGTGTAGTTCGTGATGAGACTGATGGGTTGTCGGGATTTCTGTATAGCTAGTGGAGGGACCAGCTGGCTGTCGCCGTGACGTCACGATGGGACTTTAGAGATTTCTTCTCTTTTCTTCTTGTGTCCATTGTGGCGGAGTTTGGAGATCGCCAGTGTGATGAAATGTCTTAGGAAAGTGATGTCACGATGGGACTTGGGGATTCTTCCTTTCTTTGGTTGCGTGTTGGACGAGTCCTGGTAGGACATGGGGATTCTGATAGGATGTTCGCACTGGAACTTGGCATTGGTCGGATGCAATGGGACATGGGAGGAGTCCTGAATCTTCATGCATTTTTGTTGTAGTGGTGTCTGACGACCGTTACCTAGCGAGAAATTCGGGAAGAAGGCTCTTTACTTTAGCGATGAGACACGACCGAGCTTTCTCCCTTTTCATCATATGGTGTGGCAGGTGTTGTTTGAACTTTTCGGGTAGTGATGTTTGCGATGGGATGTTGGCTGAGCATGGTTAGCGATGGGACGCTGGTTAGTTTTTTCTTTTATGGGGGTGTACTGGGGTTGAGCCCCGGTGTTTGGGTTGCAGGACCAAATGAGATTGTTGTGTCGCGATGGGGCCTGTTCGTGGCGGATGTTTCATTATTTGTGATGGGATGTTGGTAGGATATTTGCACGATAGGTGTGTCACGTTTCTTTCTTTGGCAGATCTTGGGTTGTAAGATCATGTTGTGGTTGTGTCATGATTGGATTCGTCTTTGGCTTCTCACGAGAGGATGGGTGGTGGCATGATTTATTTATCACGATGGGACATGCGTTATGGGGTTACGTAATGGCATCTCTAGCGGGATTATGGTGGGAGATGGGTAACTGGCTGTGTCATTCTTTCTTAATAGTGTATGAGGCCATGCGACGGGATAGGGGAATTTTGATCAAGATGGGGTGGAAAGGTGTGAAGGTGCAGATTTTGTTCAAAGTCAGATATTGCACACCTATTTTAGGCCACTCAATGTAATTGCACGCTTGTTTTGGGGTGTGTGATCACAGGTTCGAAGGGTGTTGTTTATGCGTGTGTGAGTGTGTTGGTGATCGAATTATGCATTCAAACTCTTGCGCTTGATCAAAGCATCACTAGGTCACTGCGCGGGTGACATTTCGTATTGCATGGCGTGAGGCCTTCATTTGATGGGGTTATGTAGTTCATGTATTGCGCGTGATCAGAGCGTCTCACCATCGGCGCAAGCGATGGTTCATTTGTGCGCTCTGGTCGGAGCACGTGTTTTGGATTGAGCACAGTGTGCGTGGCGCGTGACTGGATTAAGCGCACATGTATGGGCACGTGATTAAGTTCGTACTCTATATAAGCAAGGGAGCCTTCGTTTGATTCTCATTCTGTTGTTTAGTCTCGAGTTTTACTTTTTCTGGATATTTTTTATTCTAAAATTTGTGTTTTAGCGATATCGGATGATCTAACCGTCTGATTGGGATGTCGTTTCTTCTTGTGTTCGTGATTTCACGTGATCTTCGCCCTGAGGTGATGCTCGGGGATGATGTTATTCTGGGAATGGGCGGTATTGAGAATGAGGGCGCTAGTCTTCACATCGATCCCTTTTAGGGAGTAGTGAAGGCAACATTGAGGAGGCGGCGGCAGAGGAGATGAAGATGGTGGAAGAGAAGGTGTTACAAATGGAGGGATATATTATCCAACCAATCCTTCCTGAAGACTTCGATTGGACGCTCCGCTCCTCACTTTGTGTTGATTTCAGGCTTCCAGTTTTCATTTTGGGTTGTAAGTTCAGGAGGTATGCCTCCGGTGATATATGTAAAGAATTTTGGTTATAAATAAAAAGGTGTTTTTTTTTGTTTATATTTATTGTGTTTATTTACTTGTTTAAACTTATTAATGGATTGGTCCATCTGATTTGTTTGACTTATTTAGGATTTGACTTGGCTTAGAGTTTCGGGATTCATTCCGAATTTATTTAGGGTTTATCCCGAGATTAATTCACTTTATTAAGTTTTGTTTATAGGGTTTACTTGGTTCTGTTTGATTTGTTGGGAGCATTTTTTTGGTCCCAAACAAGTCAGGGTCTTATTCTAGAGAATTATGTTTTGCTTAAAGTTTAAGGTATTTTGTTTTAGTCTTTTATTTGATTTGAGATGACACTTGTTAGAAGTGTGTGAATTTTCAAAGAGTTCTAGATGGTTGTTGAGTGTTTTACTCCTATTGGTTTATCTAAGCTTGTCACGGATTGTGGTTTTTCGAAGGGGGTATGTGTTTGGTTTGGATTTAATTAGATTTGAAGGGTTTAAAGGTGTGACACTTGTCACTCAGTGGTTTAGGAGGTATAACTTATAAGTGTGAGCCAAAGCTTGGTTCTTGTTGTTTTGAATTTTTATATCAAGTTTAAGATTTTAGAAGTTTTGGGGTCATTTTTTCTTTTGTGATTTGTGGGCATTCTTTGTTGACGTCTTTTCTTCCTCTTTGTTTTGTATCCCAGTTATTGAACCTGAAGAGTTGTGATTATTAAGGATTATTGGAAATGGACGGGATTGAGAACGCAAGGTGATACCAGGGTTGGTGCTATCAACCCAATTCGAAGTGGATTCCCAAATAAATCTGGATTCAGGCATTGCCTGAACGTGCGGATTTTAAGTTTCTTATTTTAAGTTGTATATTCAGAGGGTATGCTCTCGGTGTATTTAGTAATTATTTTATCTATGAAGTGATTATGATTTTATTTCATTTATGGTAATTTCTATCTAGTAAATTTTGGTTTGGTTTATTTGGTAGCTTATTTAACTTATTTTGGGTGTGATATTTTTCTTCTTATTTAATATTTCTTCAAGTTTGGTTCGATTGGGTTTATTTTATTTTGAATCTGGGGTATGTTGGGAGCATTTTCAGTTTTGTTTAGTCTAGTCTAAGATCAAGTGCGTAAGTGATGGGGGGCATTTTTTTCATCATTCTTTTAGTTTAGTTCGGTCTTAGTTGAAGTGTATAAACAATGTTGGGGGGCATTTTCTTTAGTTTAGTTTGGGGTGTATATATATATATTTTTTTAGGTTAGGAGTGCTTTTGGATTGGTCTTAATCAGGGTGGAGTTTAGGTCGGTAATTAGTGTCGGAAGTCTCCTAATTTAGGCCTATGAATTTGCTGTTATGGGGTATATATATATTTTTGTTTCTGGGGAATTGTATGCTTCTCTCCAGGCACAGAAACAAATTGCACGCCGAAATGGGAGCGTGCTTTTCAGAGGGTCGAAAGGTTATTAAGCGCTAATGTTCGGTCGTTTAACCGTGTTAAATGCATGGCATGGGGCGCAGGATTAGGGTGGTGGCTGGTCACTGTGGGGGTGACTGTTGGCATTCGCGTACGTCGGTTCGGGTGCTTAAAGTGATTACGTGCTTGATAGGCCGCGCGCAACCAGGCGGTCGGGTTAGTTTGAGCGGGTGATTATTAGTTTACGTGCTCAAGATTGGTCGTTTGATCCGAATTAAGTGCGGGGGAGGTGGTGCGTGATTGGGTTGAGCGCATGAGTTTACGCGCGCAATTTAGCGGTGTCCCATAAATAGTTTAAAACTTTTCATTTCTTCCATGCTATCCATTTTGATCTTTGATTCTTCGTTTCCTTGTTTCTTTGCGCTCTAGTTTTCGTGTTTTCGTGATATCTCGTGATCCAGTCGTCCGTTTCAGGCATCGTTTCTTTCATTCTCTTTAGTTTTTCAAGCTCTTTCTTCTAGGATGGAGGGTGAGGGTATTAGTAGGCACGATCTTATGTTCTCTGAGTTGGAGAGGATGATGGGGGAGATAGGTGAGACCTCTGAGGCTCAGGCTGATGTTGTTGTCGTGGAGGAGGATGTCAGGGAGATAGTTAAAGAGGAGGTACCAGAGGGTGACAAGGTGGGGATCAGGGAGGAGGTACTCGAGATTGAGCAAGGTGTATCTGAGGAGGGTGAGAGGGTTGAGGGTGACGGAGCTGAGGGCGAGAGAGCTGAGGATGAAGCGGAGGAGCACTAGGGTGAGGAGCGTCGAGATCGCAGACAGTTCCCACTAGAGGATTTCTTTGCTCGAGGTCGGGTAAGTACCCATGAGCAAGAGTTCCTTCATTTTTTTTCTAGGCATTTAGGTTATGACAGACTTATGAGGATTTAAAAACCCTTTTTAATTTATGTCAAACTCGCATTGATCATTGATTGTGTGCTCACTCATGCATCGTGACTGCGTCGAGAGGTAGGTCAAGTTTCTGTTTTGTTGTTCTTATCATATTTTGTGTGTTTGTTATGAATTTTCATTGTGTGTCTGGATACGTTTCATTAGATTCTTGGTAGATTTGTCAGTCTCTCATCATAGGTATGTGTGTTAGTCTTATTGTCATTATTTTTTTTATTGCTCATTGTTCTATTCGATAGGAGCCCTTGCAGCTGGCTATTAGCTCGGCATGCACCGAGTCTCATACTTGGTATCGTGCTTTTCCGGAGTTTCAGCCGGCATAGTTGGTGTCTTTTGGTTTCGGGCCGATCCTGGAGTTAGAGACCTTTCAGGTCGATCGTGGCCTAATTGCGGCTATCTTGGAGAGGTGGAGGGAGGAGCATCAGGCGCTTCTCTTTCCAGTGGGTATGATATTGTCGGCTCCAGAGGACTAGGTCTGTATTATCAATCTTCGTTTTAAGGGTGAGCTGATCATGGGGCGGATGGCAGGAGAGTATTTGGTGGTGTGCGAGGAGATTTTGGGTGTACTGTATACGTCGAGTGGATCGGGGCCAAGTATAGTTCGAGTCACTTAGTTTTTGATATGTTTGAGAGTGGCTTCATCCCTCTGAGGCATCATTCAGAGGTGAAGGCATCTTATGAGGCGCGGTGCATGGTGGTAGTGGGTCGTGAGCCTGTGATTGAGCCGGGGTTGGCTGTGGATAGAGTGCTTCAAGCATTCTTGATGCACTTCCTTGGTGCATTACTCCTTTCTTCTTTGACTCGGGGATGCGTCACCGGGTTGTTTTTTATGGTTCTTAGGGACTTGGATCGAATCCCCACTTATGTGTGGGGTGTGGCCGCATTGGCGCATCTCTATGAGCAATTTTATCGTCGGGGACGGGGCGCCGCCACAATCAGAGGTTTCCTTCCCTTCCTCCAGGTGAGTTTTAGTTAATTAGTGTTATGGTGTTTCTGTTTTATTTTGGGCAGTCTGAGAGGGAGGCTGAGGTCGCCAGTAATGTGGCGATGATCAGGTTGCTACGCAGTTAGCAGCAGGCCGGCCGAGAGGTAGAGGCCAGTTTGCAATCTGAGATTGATTGATTGGTAAGTGCCTATATGAACTTGGTTTTGTTAATCGTTAGCGTTGTGAGCTTGTCGACTGATGTGTTTATTGTTATTCGTAGAGAGTCGAGCTTGCTGCTGGAGGTCCCATTCTGGCGTTTGATCCATCTTCAGTTGCCTCCTCCAATCGGGAGGATCCAGCGATGGCTTAGCTTCGGGCCGAGCTGGAGCACTGGGTAAGTTCCATTCAATCTTTCAACTCGTTTGTATAATTATATTAGTTTGTCGGGTGTTATTGTTTCATTTTCTTGACAGTTTACTAACATTATGTGGTATTTCAGCGTTAGGTTGCTGAGGATCTTCAGACGAGGGAGGCAACTGCTGCCTCTCTACATCCCGAGAGTCAGGCATAGTTTCTAGTTTGCTGTACTTCAGCTAAGGTTATTTCGTCTTATTCATTCTGCATATTTTGTGTTGGCTTGTTTGGTGTTGTGCAGGCTGTTTCAAACTTTGCTCCTGAGGCTCCCCCTTAGGGGTCTACTCTTATTCCTTCTCAGGTATATTCTAGTTATTGTGTTCATAGTTTATTTGTCATTATAGTGTTGTCTGATGTATTTGTTAGTTCTTGTTGCAGCTGCCTACATTCACTGTTTCCTCTGTGCCTCTTGCTAATCCAATGACTACTATGACCGTTGAGCGATTTCTGGAGGAGAGGCTGGATCTGGTATGACTCTTTCTTTTTCAAAGTTTTCTTTTTTTTATGTTCATATATATATATATTGGTTTTCTTTGACTTGGTGTGGTTATGCAGGTTCATCAACTTGAGGAGGCACGTCTTGAGGCGGTGCGAGCGTGTGCCACTCCCAAGGCAAGATGGATCCTTGGGGAGACGCGGAGTCACGATGACCTATTCATCAAGATGATGGTTGCACAGAAGACTCAGGCTGAGGCATTGGAGGCAGCACGTCCGATGATGCGAACAGAGATGCAAGTGTCCCTAGATCAGCTGCAGTATCGTCTAACGAGGAGTGAGTGGGGGTGCGTAGGTTGGCTAGTCAGCTTGATGGATCAGAGTCGAGAGCTACTACTTCCTCGACTAGGCAATCTCGTCACACGTCACGTGATCATGTCAGGGGTGATGCTCGTGAGGATTCTGTCGTTCGTGAGATTCTTGCGGGGTATCCTCCTCACTCTCGACCGAGGCGGTTTGCTAGTCAGATGAGTGAGGGGACCTCTAGAGCAGGGCCGCATTGTCTAGAGGTTCCGAGGACTCCAGGTGTCAGGATTATGTTTTGGGAGGATCAGTCTATGAACCTCTGAGCTGATGATATTGGGGACAGTGGTGCTCGTCCATCCCAGCGGCAGCGTAGGGAGTAGGGGTGTGTGTGCGATTTTTTTTCATTGTGTGTGCATTGTACATACAGGGGGGGATGCCCCCGGTGACAAGTGTAAAAAGAAATAAATTTTGATATATATATATGGAGATTTTTGGTTTAGATGTACCTGATTTGCTCCTTTCCTTTTGATTACCTCTTGCATTTGTCTTTCACTTTTTAGTTTCTTTAGCGCCGTCGACCTTCCTTGGGACTTAGATGCTTTCTAAGCTGGCCCGATGATGGTTGAAGGTTACTTTATACCTGCACAGGTAAAGATAACGCTATCAGTAATTTTTGTTCTCACCTTTGCTAGTTGTCAAGGGCGTAAGTGTCTCAGACCGGGGTCTAGTAGTGAAAGATGGATATGCTGATCTTTTTCATTTCTTTTTTTTTTTTCTTTTTTTCTTCTTTTTTTTTTCTTTTTAAATAGAAATAATGCAAGAGGGAAAGCAAATAACTAGAGCAATAACAATAAAAATAAAAATGCCCATGTGTAGGAGCGTGGTAGGATCGATAGTATAGTATCTTTGGTAGCATTTTCCAGATGGTGACTTCGTTATTTCACATCATCTTTGTGGACGAGTCGGCGTATCTAAGGTGATTCTCCTTCTGATCCAAAAAAAATGCCCCAGTGTGCAGATGCAATGGAGCTTTCTTGGGCTTTAGATGAGCACTTGGGTCTTTAAGCAGTCATGGGTATTTGGTGAGTTGGTTTTGAAGAAAGGTTGATCGGTACTGTCATCGAACTGAGGGAGATCTCTTTGATTAGGCTAGTTGTATGTCGGGGATCTATTTTAGGGTGGTGATCATCCTATCCCATAGTTACTAGGGAGAAGTATGGTAGGTATAGTAAGTGATTGCATTAGTCATCATTCATTAGTTTTCGGTTTCATTTCTAGGAGTATCCTATAAGGCTTTTGACTTATCATTCAAAATAAGTAGAAGAGGTGGGTAAGGCTTAGTGATATGGGGAATAGTTTGTATCTAATGCTTTCCAAAAGGGGTTAGTAACAATCTTTTCCTCAGAGGGATACGAGGTGCCATAATCGAGCTCTTCGTCATGTTTCAGTACCATCAAGATCTCACATTCTATGGTTAGCAGGAGTTTATCCTCCTCCCGCCACCTTACGACAGCATCTAGTAGTATGGGGACATCAGGGTTGCCATCGCAGCTTGCTTATACATTTCTAATAAAGTTATCAGAGATGTCCTTATTGTCTGCTTATGCTTCCTTGAGCTCATTGACTTGTTCATTCGTCGTAATGCTCTCACTAGATTTGGTTTTTTTATATGTATACTTGAAAGCATCCTACTAGCGCAAGAATAGTGAGTTTTGATTGAACCTAGCATCTTTATTTTTTTGCTCTAACGTCTCCTCCAATGGAGAGGGAGGGGGAAATGAGGATCGGGTGTTACTTATACTTTTGAAAGAGGTTAGGTATGTCACTAGTCCTTTGATTAGGTTGCCTGAATAAGAACGTGGGCAATAAATTAGAGGTCTTAAGGATATTCTGAGAACTGGTGATGTGCGACTAATGAATGGGTTATGACAACTGTGGGAGTGGTAAGTATAAGTATTCAACCACGGGATGTGATTATCACAAGGCTAAGGGTAGTATTTTCTAAGGTACATGGCATTCCAAGGGCTAGGGAGTTCTTCCCCATTTTGGTTTGCCAGTTTGTATGTACTTCTAGGGTATGCGGCTGTTGTAACATAAGGGCCTTCCCAGCTTGGTTTCAATTTTCCTTTTGGATGGGTGCACTTGGAAGGCATGATTTTCTTCAAGACTAATTCTCCAATATTAAAGGTTCATTCAAGGACTTTCTTATCGTAAGGCCTGGCCACTCTCCTTTGATATACCTGAGCATGATCAGCTGCCCTTAGATGTCCCTCATCGAGCTGCTCTAGCTGCTTGAGTAGGAAAATTCTCCTCTCGTCTAAGGATAGCTCATCATCGAGTTGAATCCGTAAGGATGGTACTTGTATCTCATATGGTAGGACTGCCTCCATTCCATAGGTAAGGAGGTAGAGAGTTTAACTAGTGGCCATATGAATAGAGGTCTTATAGGCCCAGATTGCTTCTGGTAGCCATTCAGGCCAGTCGGCTGCATTGCTTGTTTCTATTGTGCATTTTAAAATTCGAATAAGCATTTTGTTTGTAACTTTCGCTTGTCCATTTCCTTGAGGGTAGAACGGTGATGAGTGGCGTAGATCGATGGTGAACTTCTTGCATAGCTTCATCTTTTCTGTGATAAATTATGGCCCGTTGTCGGTAACAAACATCCTTGATACTCCAAACCTGGTGATGATATTCCGACTGATAAACCTTACGAGTGTTGAAGTGGTGAATCTGACATAGGATTCAGCTTCTGCCCATTTGGTGTAGTATTCGATTGTCGTAAGTATAAACGCGTGCTTGTGAGTGTTCCCAACTGTGTCTGTGAAAGGTCCGATGACATCAAAGACCCACATTGAAAATAGCTACGGCGAGGTCATAGTGTTTAATGCAACTGATGGAACTTTGATAAGTGCGGCGTGCTCTTAGCATTGCTTGCAGAGTTGGACATAGAGGTGGCAATCTCTTATCATTGTCAGCTAGAAGTAGCCATGTCGTGTGATTTGATCGACAAGTCTCTGTCTATCGGTGTGGGCCCCATAGGCAATAGCGTGTGCTTCTCGGATGATGTATTGTCCTTTGGCAGTCATGACGCATCATAGCAGTACTCCTTTGGTGAAGGCCTCTTTGTATAGTATTTCACCGAGTATGTAGAATCGAGCGCATCGGTTCCTTATACTCTTTTGTTCAATTTTTGTGGCATATGGAGGGACGTGTTGATGCTTCAAGAAGTTCTAGATGTCAAAATACCATGGCTGCCTGTCATCGGTTGGTGATTTTTCAAATCTTAATATAGCGACTTTGGTTTCTGACTTGATGTGATTTTTCAGAGTGGTTGCTTCTTTTGGTCCTATACTCGTGGGGAGGATTGGTAACTCTCTCTTAACGGTCCACGCTACCTCATGAGCAAGCACTGTCAGCCTTTCGATGAAGAAGGTCTTGGTACTTTGTCTGATGGGTATTTGAATGACCGAGGCTAGAGTGGTAAGGAAGTCTGCGAACTCGTTTTCTAATATAGGGATGTGCGTGAAAGAGATTCTTTCAAATTTCTTTACCAAATATTGAGTGATTTTTAGGTATGCCATCAGTCTCCTTTCCTTGGTTTTCCATTCTCCTATAACTTGCGAGATTATTACCTTGGAGTCACCGATGGTTTTCAACTATTTAATGCTTAATTATAGTGCTGCTCGTAGTCCAGCTATGAAAGCTTCATATTCTATAATATTATTAGTGACAGGAAAATCTAATTGAAAAGCCTTAGGTATGACAACTCCTTCCGGGCTTAGGAGAACTATCTCGATACCTTTTTCTTTGTGATTTAGAGCATCTTCGAAATAAAGGGTCCATGACGTCTCATCGGGCTCTTCGTTATGAATTGTGAGTAAGTCTTCATCCAGGAAATTTGCATGTACGGGCTCATCACTCGGGAGTGGGAGATCTGCGAAGTAATCAACGATTGCTTGTCCTTTGATCACCTTCTACGTGACGTAAGTGATATCAAATTCTTGCAAGAGCATATACCAGCAAGGAATCTTTCCTGATATGGCAGGCTTCTCGAATACATACTTCAAAGGGTCCATTCGGCATAGTACTAATATCTTATGTGCTCCGAAGTACTGTCGTAATTTGGTTGAGGCCCACACCAATGTGAGGCAGGTCTTCTCCATTGGAGTGTATTTCCGTTCGTACTCGACCATCACCCTATTAAGGTAGCAGATAGCCTTCTCTCTTTTACTGTCTTTTTCATATTATCCCAAGATTACTCTCATTGCTTTGTCATTCGTTGAGAGGTATAGGATTAGGGGTCTTTCGGGAATTGGTGGTGATAGTATTGGCAGGTTAAGGAGGTATTTTTTTATATTGCCAAAGGCTTGTTGACACTGGTCATCCCATTTGTACTAAGTTCTTCCTTTAAGTATTCTGTAGAAAGGATCGCATCTATTTGAATATTGAGAGATGAATCTCCTGAAGAATTGCAATCTTCGTATCAGGCCTTGTAATTCTTTGATATTGCTGGGAGGTGGCATCTCAAGGATTGCTCTGACGATTGCGGGGTCCACTTCGATCCCCCGCTTGCTGACTATAAAACTGAGTAATTTTCCGGAAGTGACTCCGAAGACACATTTATTTGGGTTCATTTTTAACTAATATTTCTTAGCTCTTTATAACACCAGTTGGAGTGCTTCAATATGTCCTACTCTTGTTTGGGACTTCACTAATATGTTATCAATGTAGACTTCTACACATTTATGCATCATGTCGTGAAAAATAGCTATCATGGCACGTTGATACATGGCTCCTATGTTTTTGAGCCCAAAAGGCATGACGATGTAATTGTAAGTTCCCCATGGTGTGGTAAAAGAAGTCTTCTCTTGGTCGGACTCTGCTAATTTGATCTGATTATACCAGAGAAATCATCCATAAAGGATAGCATCTCATGTCCAGCGGTGTTGTCGACTAGAGTGTCACTGTGCGGATGTGGGAAGTCATCTTTTGGGCATGCGTGGTTGAGGTTTGGAAAGTCAATATAAACTCACACTCTGTCGTCTTTCTTAGTGACAGGTATTATGTTGGCGACCCATTTGGGGTAGAGGACGACTCGGATGAATTTGGCTTTGAGTAACTTGCCAACTTCCTCTTTAACTTGAAGGGCGGCTTGTGGGTGGATCCTACAGAGTTTTTGCTTAACAGGTTTTGCATCAGGTTCCAAGACGAGACAATGTTCTACAAAACATGGGTCTAAACTAGGCATATCTTCATAGGACCATGCAAAGGAGTCGAGGTGTTCTTGTAGGACTTGTACGATTTGTCGATGTTCCTTCGAGTTGAGCGTTGCGCTAATTAGTAACCTCTTGGGTTTCTCTTTAGTGCCACAGTGATTTCTTTTATAGGTTCCGTGGCAGTTTAGGTTTGCTTGTCAAAATGCTTGATAACTCGTTGAAAGTCCTGCGCCTCCTCAGGGACTGGTGTTTCTTCTTCATCCTGGGTAAGCTCATATACTGTGAAATTGCTACACCGGGGATTCGGTTTTGCGAAAGGTAACCCTTCATCAGTATAATTTATGACTGGGAGATCTTTGATAAGGTGAATGTCAAGTCTATTAATCCTCTTCTCAAAGTCGTGAAGTATTTCATCTGGTATGATCATTGGCTTGTTGTTTAACTTGGATGCCTTATGTCCTCGTGCGGGAGATGGGATAGAAGTCTTAGGAGAGACGTCTCCTTGTTGGCCGTAAAATTGGTTTGGGACGAAGGGTTCCAGTTCTTTTTTGGAGTTTTTTTATTTTTTTGGATTTTGTATTTCTAAATTTTTAGGGTTTTCCAAATTTTCTATTTTTTTAATTTTTGATAGTACATATGGTACAAGGTTGGTCGCCTCAAGAGGTGCCGGGAGATTTGCTTCCTCTAACTGAGGGAGCGAGATGGCTGTTGGAGCCGTTCAGGTGATTCTTCGAGACATGTGGATTTGTTATGAATTTGGCATTTTTTTTTTGAAGTCCTAATCTAATGAGACCTTTTGAATAAGTGATGTAGGTGATAGCGGCATTGTCATTCAGATTTTCTCTATCACATTGATTGCCTCATCTTCGAAGAAGCTCTGGAAATCATAATTGATCGAACTATCATCCTCTGAGTTATAATACAGTTGTTCTTCTTGATGAGGGTGACCTCCCAAGGGATCCTCAGGGGTAGCGAGCTCTTTCCCTTGAACTTTGTAATATGCTAGGATAAGCACGCATGCTCGACAGAGAGGCTGATAATGGTGAGAAATGTAGGGAGATCCCCAAGGGCATTCCCATCCTTCTAGGTTGGATTCGAGGTTGGTATTGAACTCGTCTTCTTGATTTGACAATGCTTGAAGTCCTAGGTTAGCCTGCTCTACTAGCTTGAGTGCAGGGAGGTCTATCTAATAGTTCTCATCGTCACTCGGAGGAGGTTGCCATTCTTCCTCGAGAGATTTCCAAAATATTTGGAGTTGTGGTGTGTCTAGGGATGGAGGAGTGTCTAGTTCAAGTTCCTCTTCAAACTCTATGAGGGTGATGTGGGTGTTTCTCCCTGGGTCAACCAAATGACTATTGAAATTTTCTTCTTCTTGTGCTGGTAGCTGAGTTGGTGGGTTGTTACTTGCTTTCGTTGTTATAAGGTTGGAGTCGTTCGATTCTACCTTTACAGAATGTCGGACGCAACTAGCAAAGCATTCCAATATGCTGGTGCATGCCCTACAGTGGGGTTGGTATGGGTGAGCGATACACGGGAGTCCCACGGGCATTCCCATCCTCCAAGGCCAAGGCCGAGGCAGATGCTACGTGTTATTCACTGAAAAGTACCACTTTTCACCTCTTAATCTAGCCTTTGATAGACCTTGAAGTAGACTAACAATCATTTGTTAAGTGTGTTTTGTAGTTAGCAATAATTTGTGTAGCTTAATACGAAATCCATCCTTTTTAGCCCAAAGAAGAGGAAGAAGACATACAAAGATGACAGCTGAGCCAAAGCCTAATGAAACACCCTAGTTGTGCTCACCATGGTGACTCATTTGCTGGTCATCATTGACCAAAAGCCTAGCAGATGGATAAATTTGGCTGAGAGTAGAGAAACTGTAACAACAGAAAGTGCAATGCATCAGAGCATAGAAAAAATGATCTCGCAGAGTTGAGAAGCTCCCTCGCAAAGCTAAGGATGCAATGGAAGATGCCCTCGCGCAGATAGGGCGCGCAGTCAAGAGGAGAGCTATAAAGACATCGTGAAGATCTCGTGGATTAAAATCCTTAGAATTTTTAGTCGCGAAGCGCTCTTAGAGATCAAGCTTTAAAACAGTCGCGCGAAGAACATAGCGAGTCCATGTGTGTACTAAACAAAATTCCACCTCGCAGAGTTCGTTCGTGGCCCTGGAAGAGAGAGACGCCTAGAATTCTCCTCACATAAATCTCGCGAACTCTGAAGCCTTACCAATTACTACTCGAGCACAGAAGCATACCTATGTTAGTACTCAACGAGAGAGAGAGCTTCTGAAGCTCTAGCGCGCGAAGAAGTCTAGGTACTCCAGATCATCTCTGTGACAGAATTACAGTGCAAAGGAGATGTGCAATGAACTGAAGATTCACTACGTGAGTGAGCACTTCCCACCAACCAAAACCTACTCCACAAAGGCTCTGAATCTGCGTGATTGAATGAGTGCATACTCCAAGCCCGTGAAGTATGGGCTCCCCACTTCTCAGTTTTAACTCAAGGACCTTTTGGGAATTTCCTAAGGCTAGGGAACGCATCTCGAGGCATAGATTTCGAGGTGCAAGTCTTAAGGCATTCAAGGGTTGTAACAGTGCCACATATGCTGGAAAAATTATGGTAAATCTCTTCAGAGCCAAGGCTGTATGGATAGAGTATATAAGCTACACTTAGAGTTTAGTTTTATCATCGACCCTTCTTTTCATCCTCTATCAGCTGTGAGCTCCAGTAGGCTAGGGTTAGGGTTCAATCATCTCTTTTTCCCATTTTTTCTTCTCTCTTAGCCCAACACTTGTTGGCTAATCCCCCTGTATGCAGTTAGGTTTAGTTTATTTCAATTTGTATTAGGTTTTGGATACATTGGGATCTTGGATGAGCAGTTGTGTATAGACTACAGCCTGGAGGCAGTTCATTATAAGGTTTGCTATTATTAATGGATTGCTATTTTAAATGACTAATGAATCTAAAGATCTTATGGTTCCCTTAGATGCCTATAGGATCCATGTATTTGGGCTAGCCCATTCAGTTTCCAGTAGATCTATTGTTTACCATCTGATTTCTCTTGGTTTGATAGCCCCATGGAAAGCAATGACGGATCTGTAGTGAGATCTAAGAAGCTCGGAGGCTTGTGGACCATGGTGGTTGCAGTAGTTTTCATGCTCTTTCTCGGACCTCTATGGTATGGACAGACCAATGGGATACCCTGTGACCATTTGAGTGGACAGAGTATAGCCCTATGGTGGTGTCCAGCCACATGTTTAAGGAAGATTCGTCTCCCCTGCACATGAGCTTCTAGAGCCTTGTGAGGAGGTTTGTATAGGAACTGGTTCCCCTCTATTTTACCTAACCGACATCAGCTGTTAGATCTGATCTCTCTGTAGTAATTGTAGCTTAAGGCTGAGTCATTGCAGACCTTTTGTAGTAATGACTAGCTAGATTTAGAGCTCTATTCAACCTGTTCCATGGCCCTTTTTGTGGGCACCAATGAGCTATTGGCCTTGGTAAAGCAAATAGGATCTTATGGGTTGGAATACCTATGGATGTCAGCCAGATCTATGCGCAGATCGGGGGAGCTTGTAGCACTGACATTACATAGTGCTGCAATAGTATTCATGGCTTGATCTGGTCCAGTGGCTGGGGAAATGATCAGTCCACTCCTCTGGACTAGATTGGCAATTTCTGGTTTAACTAATCGGATTTGACAGACTCTATAGGATAGGCTGTGACCATGTGAGTGGACAGCCTATAGCCTTAAGAGCACCCCAAATGGCATGGATTAAACTAGATATTTCTACCTTATTGAGGCTTTTGATAGCATCTCAGCAAGGAGCACTGTAGAGACAGACTAAATTTGAATTACATTACTGCTTTAACTTTGAACTTAACCTGCTTATTTCTCACCAATTTTGATATTTTATTTTGGTACACACCATCACCATCTTCTTCTTAACCCTTTCTTCAGGATAGGGCTATATTTTATTTCTTTATTTTTAGGATTAATTTAGTGTAGTCGTGACACCCAGCTCCCCTTCTTTAGGATTGTCAGATTTGTAGCTAGATCTAGAGGCCTAATATGATAGCCCATTTTGGGTTCTAGATCAATTTCTCTGTGGGACAAACTCTTATTTATCAAAACTTGTTAGAATAGGCCCTATTTCTTGCAGGTCTAGGATTATTTTGGTTGTACTGAATCCATTCTTTTATTTTACTTTGTCTTTAAATTTGTTTCTACCACAACACAATAAACAACACCAGTACTCCAACAATAAGTTTTTGGCACCGCTGCCGAGAAGATTGATCTTTTTAGTAGACCTGAGTTGTACTATAATTTAGAGTTCCAAATTCTTTGTAGCTGTACCTAAACTAGAATAAAAGTACTACTGATTCTTTGTGGAATTTTGCAGAAATGGATAACAGAAGAAGGGAAAAGTTAGAGCTACAGTTGGAGTGAAGCTAGCTCTGTTTGCACTTACTTTCTCCAAAATCTCAGTCCATTTATGTTTACTTCCCTATTGTTTGTTTAGTGTAAATCTGTGTAGTTATTAATTTTTTGTTTGAAATATTCTTTGTGTGTGCTTGTGAGCATTTTCTCTACTTCCTGTGGGTGTGAGTATATGTATGGTAAAAGGTCTTTAAACTCTGAGCTAGAACTTTCAAATCTAGAGGTTGAAAGGATCTTTAGACCTGGACGCATCCCACAGGGCCCTGCTATTAAAATTGAACCAGCTATCATGGCTGAGAGGCAGAGAATACTAAAGGAGTACAATGCACCTAGGGAGTACACCTCTCCCTTCTGCATTCAATTATCCTCTATTGAAGGAAATTATGAGATTAAATCCTCCACCATCTATATGCTGCCTTCATTTCATGGGCTTAGTAAAGAAGATCTCTATAAGCATATAGATAAATTTTTAGCACTTTGCACTACCTTCAATATTGCTGACTTAGGACCTGAGGCCGCTAAACTGAGGCTTTCTCCTTTCTCACTAAAGGATAAAGCCATCACATGGCTATCAAAGCTCCCAGCCAACATCATACAGGCATGGAGTGACCTTCAAATCAAATTCCTGACCAAATTCTTTCCCATAAATAAAATCAGCCAGATGAGGACAAATATTTTGTCATTCACTCAGTCCTCAACTGAGGATTTTCATAAAGCTTGGGAAAGATTCCAGGAGATGTTAAAATAATGCCCCCATAACCAAATCTCAATGTGGTAGCTTGTCCAAGTATTTATCAAGGAATTAATTCCAAGAGCAGGGATATGGTGGATGCTTCCTGTGATGGTAGTTACCTCCACAAGACAGTTGAGGAAGCTTGAGAGCTATTTGACATAATAGGGGAAAATTCCATACAGTAGGAGTCTCTATCACGCAATGGTAGTCAGACTCCAGCTACGATGGTAAAAGATGCCACCCCTAGAGGTAGAATATTTGAAGTGAAGGTGCAAGGTGATCTGGAGAGGAAGGTGGATAACCTGAGCTTGAAGTTTGACAAATTGATGAATGTGATGCAGCCCCGGATGGTTGCACAAGTGGAGGAGGCATGTCTGATATGCCAATCTCCCACACATTCTATTAATGATTGTCTATCTGTCACCCAATTTCCAAATTTTGCTATGGAGTAAGCCAATGCTGCTCAAACTTTTGGGCAGCAGCCTGTTGGGTATTCTTAGAGGAACCACCTAAATCTGAGGTGGAGACAAGATCCATATCCTTATCCCCAACAGCAGCAAATGGTAGCTCCTTACAAACCCCAGCACCAGTTTAATCAAGGTTACCCACCAAGGCAAAATTTTATGTTACCTGCCCCACCATCCAACTAGTTGGCCATGCCCCCACAACAGACCAGATCCTCTTCATTTGAAGAGCAGATGCTGGCTTTAATGCAAAACTTGGGGAGCTTGGTGCAGACTGTCAATTCTCATAGACAGAGCATCAAGAAGATTGAGGACAAGCTGGGCTAGATTTATAATCTCTGAATAGGAGGGAGGAAGGAAAATTGCCTAATCTGCCCATGACAAATTCAAAAGGTCAGTATATGATTAGTGATGCATCCTCTACTCAGGAGGAAGCTAGTGCCCAGTGATCTACATCTTGGTAACAAGTGTATCATATGTATAAAAAATTTGGTTTTGATTTGTGTTGGTTAGAGTCCTGTCTGTTGTGTTTTCGTGAGTTTCTTAGATTACTTATGTTGCTTTGCCAGTGTTTGCATTTTGTGATTGAATACATGTGCATACGTGTCATCTGAATAGGTTGTGTATGTTTATTGATGAATGTTTGAGGTGCCCTTATCATAATTTGCATAAAGTTGAGCTGAAAACCTATTTTTAGGATTTTGTAATGTTGATAAACTGTTAATTGAAATTGGGCATATATTTTTCATGCTTGAAATGAAGTACCTCTCTGAGGGTTGGTGCTCATGTATAGTGTTTGGGTGCACAACAGCAAGGATGCACCAACCAATGTGCTGCACTGGGCTGAAGGAGTAAAAGTTATGACAAAATGCTATCACACAAATCTAGAGGATTTAAATTTACTGCGCGAGCCATCCCTAGCTTGCTTGCATGCTAAAAGACCTGATTTTTGGCTGAAAAAGTGCCTCGCAGAGTTCCTTTCTACTCCGCGAGCCCACTATGAGAGTAAAAATATGCCATGTGTAGTGTTCTGTGCGGCTGCTGCGTGAAGTAATAATTCTGAAAGGTAATAGCTGTCGGACACCAAAGACACAGTTTCAACTCTCGAATTTCAATGTGTGGAAGTTTGTTCTTCTGCGCGACAGAACGTCTCACAGTTTTAAATGCCAATTGCGCGAGAATTTTACTCCGCGAGAGCCTGTTGCCAACTCCGTGAACCGCGGGATTTGCTCTATAAACTCAGCGAAGTCCCTCATTTTCTTCATTTCATCTGTCTGCCCTAGTTACCCCGCACCAAGACTGAAATTCCCTTTCTCTTCTTTCTTCTCTACTCTTGAACCCACACCACCTTAAGCATTTTCCTCTCACCATTTTGTTTCCCAGCTACTCTTGGTTACTTTGAATGAGGTTTGGGGGGATTTGAGCCACTGTGCACAATTTTAGGTGGAACCTTAGCTCTCAACTAGTACGATCTCCATTCTTTCTCTTCCCTGTGTTTGATTTATTTAAAAGAAGAGAAGAAGGGAAAAATTTGAAGCTTCTGTGCTTACTTAGTGTGATTGGCATTTTCCCAGAGTTGTGACCCCTAATTGTGCTAATCTAAGCACCTATGGCCACGGGTTCAAAATTTTTAGATACCCTCGAGGCGATGCTGAACTCATCTGCCAGTGGCAGCCCTGTGGCCACTAGAAAATTCGCAAGGATTGCAAAGGCCTCCACATTGGAGACCTCTGAGGTGCCCTCACCTGCTGTTGTGCCAACAATCCCTAAGGAGAAGAAAACTGCCCCAAAGAAGAGGGTTGGAGATCACCCACCTTTTAAGAGCCCTGATAAATCAAAGAGGAAATAGAAAAAGGGCAAAGTTGTGGCCCCTGAGGACCGTGAGGTTGGGGAGGAAGAGACTACTGAATACCTCAGGGTCCCTTCTGAATTTGTGGAAGCAATTCAGCTGGAGGCTGAAACTATTTTCGACAAAGCCTATTTTGAGGAGCTAGCAGAGACTTCTGCCTTCATTGAATATCTGACAAAGGCATCTCTGCTGCTCCTGTTGAGGCCCTCAATGCAGCTGGTTTTTCCAAGATTAGTAAGATTATTTTATCAAAATATGAAGTTAAAAACTGGTGATGATGGGAACCCAGCACTGCTGGTCTTAATTGATGATTTCGAGATGCTGTTCAACCAGGCAGACATTGGAAGGATAGTAGGGAAACCAACCAGGTATAACCATGAGTGGGGCTTGGGTCCTCCTTTGACTGCCCCCATTACTGAGATAGCCAGAGAGTTAACTGGAGGGATCACTGCCTCTGGTGACTCAATCAGAAAGACGGATCTACACCCCAACCTCAAGCTAATGGATGATGTGTTGCAGAAAAATATGTATTGCCCTGGGCACGAGCAGGAGAGGAGGTACCCCATAGCTGATGCCCTCTTCTCATTTCACTGAAACCACTGCTTGGATGCAGCCAAGGTAATTTTTGAGGGTATTAAAGATTTATGTGAGAAGGTGAAAATAATGAAGAAATCTCATGCCCTTCCCTACTGCAGATTGATTACTGCATTGCTGAAGTGGGGGAAGTACCCATTTAAAAGGGAGGAGACTATGGCACTGAACCCCAGACTGAGTGGGAAGAAATAATAGGGACTCATTGGCACCATGATGGAGAAGAAGAAGAAGAAGAGGGAGGAGTTACTGAGAGAAGCAGCCCCCACCATTCATGAAGTAGCTGCTGTTGCAGTTGCTACTGCTGAGGCTTTTGCAACCTCCACCTCACTTGTGCTAGCCAGCATAACACTCACCTCCTCAACCATTACCTCTACCTCCATGCCAGCTCTACCTTCAACCCATACATCATAGCCCATCACAAGCCCACTACCCCTACCTGACCCTATATCACCAACCACCATAGCCACAGCCACCCTACCTATTTCTACCCCCCTACCTATTTTTTCAGCTGACCCCAGCCCACCTGTCAAGACCCCATACCAAAAGAAAAAGAAAACTACCAAAACCCCTACTGCACCCCATCCCATCTATATCACCCAATCAATTCCAATCCCGGCAACCACAACCATTCTAGACCCCATTTTCAGGAGAGAAATTTTCCACTATGATGTCCACTATCCTAGGAGACATCAACCTTGAGTATACACCTCTCCTAGACTCACCTCACCCCCCACACTTCACCCCTCCACATCATCCATCACCCTAGGCCACTACCTTCACACATAGGCCTACTTCTCCCTTTCAACCTGTTCCCCCTACCCAACCCATAGCCACTACCATACCTGCCCTCTTACCCCAAATCCTGCACCTCCTACTCTTCCTACAGTCCCAAATGCTAGCTAACACCCAAAACTAAGCTTCCATTGAGACATACATTCAATCCCTAACCTCCACTCTCCAAAACCAGGCCTACCTAGAAACCTATCTCCAAGGCATCCAATCAACTTTGGCTACCTTACCCCAACCCTTATCCTTAGCAGCCACCAAATCCCCTCCTACTCACACTGAAGCCTCTACATTAACTAACCCAGATATTCCCCCTGCTAGAAGCTACTCCGATGTCAAGAATGTATGGATGACTTATACCCATCTCTTCCAAGTCAATCCAAATAGAACCAGATCTGGAATGAGCTTCAATCTGCAATTTCCCAACCCACTCCTTTTTCATTCCTGACTGGCCCTTCTTCAAGTGAGGACCAGCCTTTGATTCCTGCCTTTTCTTTTTCCATCCCCCCTACTCCACCGTCCTTCATGCAATGACATCCAATCCTTACATAAAAAAGATGTCATTCGAGGGATGACTACTATCAGAATATCAATCAGGATACCCTATGAAGAAAGGATCCATTGCATAAAATTAGATTTCAAGATGCAGCTCAAGAACTTCGTAAAAGGGTGGAAACAAATGTTGCATTTATATAAAGCCCAAGAAAGGATAGCTGCCCAAGAGAAGTTGAATGCAGAATAGGAGAAAATGGCTGGTGCAACAGAAAAACTAAGAGCTGATGGATTAGAGAAGAGGTTGACTGCTTCAAAGGAGATCAGGGAGCTCCTTATATCCCAAGCTGAATTGGTGGATCAAAAAGCTGAAATCCTAGAAAGGCAATTAGCTCTAGCAACTGGGAGACTACCTCCACTTGCTGTTGGGGAGTCCGAGAAAGGGAAAGGAGTCAAAATTAAAGATGAACCAGCAGATATTTAGCCACAGCCTCAGATGGCTAATAATTTGTGCACATGTATTTAGTTAGAAAGTAGTGTGTCATTTTTTTTGTAGTTTACTTCCACCTACTTTGTACATTCCCTAGCTATTATAATAACATTGCTCTTTATTTTATTCTGTCTAGTTTCCAATCTATCTTTCTTTATTTCTATGTGTTTATTTTTATATTATTTGTTATGTGTTTTTCTCTCTTGTAATTTCTGTTTTGTTAATGTCTGTCTTAAGCCTGCTGCACATCCACATATAACATTGAATCAATGAGGACACTGCTCCTCATAGGTTTGGGGGTGTGGTAGGCCCTGCCAATAAAGTCCTTAACCTAAATATAGCAGAATCAAGCGAGTAAGATAGAAATGGATCCATGTTCAATTAAGAATCAAAAAAAAAAAAAAAAGTTTTTAAAAATTTTAAAAATATTTTGCAGACCTTGAGGCATCATAAGCTTTTAAATTTTAGCATTTCCATGATGTAAACACCAAGAAAACCCACTTGCATCAGTACTTAGTGAATCATTAAAGAGAGAAAAAGGTAAAGACATGCCTAAGAGCTCAATGGAAGACCATAACTAGTGAGATTTGGGCCTACAAAAATTTTTCCTTTCTTTGAGGAGTAACTGAGGCAATTCTTCTAGCCCTAAGAACTGGCTAAGTCTGTTCCCTCACTAGAAGTTAGGCACCTCCAAGTTGAAACTACTGATAACACTCATGACACTTAGGAAAGGATCAAGGCCTTCTCTTGGACAATTTGAGCTTAAACAGACCAAACCTTAATTAACTGCCCTTGTGCACACACTTTTTGAGCCTTAATTTCTAATTTTCTTCAAAATACACCTGAGTACTTGTACCTAAACCTATGGACCTAATTCAAGCCTATCCTCACTCTGAGAATTCAGAAGGTAAAGGAGAAGGAGCTAAAGATGGACAAGATAAGGTCAACATTAGGTGAATGGAGAAGAGATACTTAAAGCTTAGCAGTGTAGTAGCTGAGGAGAGAGGTGGCAAGCCAGAAAAATAAAAACAAAAAGAAAAATGCATCCAAAAGAAAGAAAAATAATAATGAAGAGGAATAAGAGAGGAGTCAAGAGGAAAAGTTCATTAAAAAATTAAGAATAAGAAGAGAAGCTAGCCACTTCAAGTCTGAAGAATTTTAAAGAAAATGAAAGGTGCTAAATTGTAGAAGGTGAAGTCATGAATCACCTCCTTCACCTACTAATTTCTCAACTTTGAATCCCTTTTTAATCACCCATTCTTTATAACCTATCCCATAAGCCACATTACAACCCAGTTAAAAGACCCTGTGATCCAAAGTTCAATGAGCTGTCATGCAGAGACAAAGAGCTGTCTACGGATTAGCCAATGATGCCAGAACTTAGATGCTATGCCTATGTTTAGGCTTATAGACCCATTTGGGGCTTGTAACTACTCTTGAGCTTAAGAGAAAATGGAGACCCTCAAAGTTCCTTGTGAGAAGTATGCCCTGGTAAGCATTGGGTCTGATGTTGAATGTATTAGGCATGACCTATAACCTAATTTTTGAATTAATGATGAACTCAGTACTGACCTACTTGTGATGTTTTCCCCTGCTATGAGCTAATTAGAAATGATGTGCATCTATGTAGAAGCTGTGATGAGTAAATATCTGTGCATAATCATATGTTCAAATTCCTCATATATTTTCTTTTGTGGAATCAAAGGTGAACTAATGCTCTATATCTTGACAGCTAACTTGATAATTTTACACTTCTAGTAACTGTTTTATTGAGAAGTTTGTGGGTATCTTCACTGAAAACTCTTAGGAGACTTCACTCCTCCACTAGGGACCACCTAGGGGTTTAAAAGGCTTGGTACATATGCTAAATGTATCCGTGCTCCCTATGAAAGTGGCATTCAAATTCTTAGAATAATTGTTTTAAATTTTCCTTTACTCAGGGACTAGCAAAGATTAGGTTTGGGGGTGTGTTATTCACTAAAAAGTATCACTTTTCACCTCTTAACCTAGCCTTTGATAGACCTTGAAGCTGACTAATAATCATTTGTTAAGTGTGTTTTGTAGTTAGCAATAATTTGTGTAGCTTAATACGAAATCCATCCTTTTTGGCCCAAAGAAGAGGAAGAAGACATGCAAAGATGACAGCTGAGCCGAAGCCTAATGGAACACCCTGGTAGTGCTCACCATGGTGACTCATTCGCTGGTCATCATTGACCAAAAGCCTAGCAGATGGATAAAGTTGGCTGAGAATGGAGAAACTGCAACAGCAGCAAGTGTAATGCATCAAAGCATAGAAAGACAGATCTCGCAGAGTTGAGAAGCTCCCTCGCAAAGCTAAGGATGCAATGGAAGATGCCCTCGCACAGATAGGACGCGCAGTCAAGAGGAGAGCTGTAAAGACATCGCGAAGATCTCACGGATTAAAATCCTCAGAATTTATAGTCGCGAAGCTCTCACGGAGATCAGGCTTTAGAGCAGCCGTGTGAAGAACATAGAGAGTCCATGTGTGTATTGAACAAAATTCCACCTCGCAGAGTTTCTGCGTGGCCCTGGAAGAGAGAGACGCCCAGAATTCTCCTCGCGCAGATCTCGCACACTCTGAAGCCTTATCAATTACTACGCGAGTGCAGAAGCATACCTATGCAAGTACCCAATGAGAGAGAGAGCTTCTGAAGATCTACTGCGCGTGAAGTCTAGGCACTCTAGATCATCTCCGTGACAGAAATGTAATGTAAAGGAGCTACGCGATGGACTGAAGATTCACTGCTCGAGTGAGCACTTCCCACCAACCAAAAGCTACTCCGCGAAGGCTCTGAAATTATGCGAATGAATGAATGCATATGCCAGCCCCGCGAAGTATGGGCTCCCCACTTCTCAGTTTTAACTGAAGGACCTTTTAGGAATTTCCCAAGGCTAGGGCACACATCCTGAGGCATGGATTTAGAGGCACATGTCTCAAGGCATTCAAGGGTTGTAACAGTGCCATATCTACTAGAAAAATTAGGGTTAATCTCTTCCGAGCCAAGGCCGTATGGACAGAGTATATAAGCTACACTTAGAGTTTAGTTTTATCATCGACCCTTCTTTTCATCCTTAGTCAGCTACGAGCTCTAGCAGGCTAGGGTTAGGATTTGATTATCTCTTTTTCCCATTTTTTCTTCTCTCTTAGCCTAGCACTAGCTGTCTAATCCTCTTGTAAGTAGTTAAGTTTAGTTTATTTCAGTTTGTAATAAGTTTTGTATACATTGGGATCTTGGATGAGCAGTTGTGTACAAGCTCTAACCTGGAGGCAGTTCATCGTAAGGTTTACTTTTATTAATGGATTGCTGTTTTAAATGACTAATTGAATCTAAAGATCTTATGATTCCCTTAGATGTCTATAGGATCCATATATTTGGGGCTAGCCCATACAGTTTCCAGTAGATCTATTATTTACCATCTAATTTCCCTTAGTTTGATAGCCCCATGGAAAGTAATGTTGGTTATATAGTGAGATCTAGGGAGCTCAGAGGCCTGTGGACCATGGTGGTTGCAGCAGTTTTCATGCTCTTTCTCAGACCTCTGTGGTATGTACAAACCAATGGGATACCCTATGACCATTTGAGTGGACAGAGTATAGCCCTAAGGTGGTTTCCAGCCACATATTTAAGGAAGATTTTTCTCCCCTGCACATGAGCTTCTAGAGTCTTATGAGGAGGTTTATACAGGAACTGGCTCCCCTCTGTTTTACCTAACTGATATCAGATGTTAGATCTGATCTCTCTGTAGTAATTACTGCTTGAGACTTAGTCATTGCAGGCCTTTCATAGCAATGACCAGCTGAATTTAGAGCCCTATTCAACCTGTTGCATGGTCCTTTTTGTGGGCACCAATGAGCCGTTGGCCATGATAAAGCACTTAGGATCTTATGGGTTGGAATACATATGGATGTCAGCCAGATTTGTGTGCAGATCTAGGGAGCTTGTAGCACTGGCATTACATAGTGCTGCAATAGTATTCATGGCTTGATCTGGTCCAGTGGCTGGGGAAATGATCAGTCCACTCCTCTTGACTAGATTGGCAATTTCTAGTTTAACTAATCGGATTTGACAAACTCTATAAGATAGGCTGTGACCATTTGAGTGGAAAGCCTATAGCCTTAAGAGCACCCCAAATGGCATGGGTTAAACTAGATACTTCTACCTTATTGAGGCTTTTGATAGCGTCTCAGCAAGGAGCACTGCCGAGACAGACTAAATCTAAGTTACATTACTGCTTTAACTCTGAACTTAATTGGTTACTTCTCACCAATTTTGATATTTTACTTTGGTACACACCATCACCATCTTCTTCTTAGCCCTTTCTTTAGGATAGGGCTACATTGTTTCCTCTTGCCCAAATGGGCCTTAAATCCTATTTGCGCCCCTCCGTTCCTACCAAAAATTCGGTGGTGTAAAGGCACAAATGGGAGGATGGGAAGAGCAAAAGAAGAGATAGGAGAAGAAAGGGGAGAGCCGGAGCCGTCGGGCCCTTGTAGCACCGTAGGAGAGCCTTGCGTTGGCTTGCTTTGATGAGCTTTTGAAGGCTTGAATGGTGGAAAAAGGGGTTCTAACTCCTAAGGTTTGAAGCTAAGAGGTAGAGAGGGAAGGCTAAGGGATTACACACACCTAATCTAAAGGCTTTTAGTGAAATGCTAAGGTCTAAGGGAGCTTTTTGGAATCTGGAATTTGTATGGGAAGTGTGCACTAAAGGGAGAAAGATTTTCTCACTTTAAGTTCTTTCTCTCTTAGGCCAAACTTCTCAACCTTTAATCCAAGGGGAGGGGGGCTCTATTTATAGGAAATGGGTGGATTAGGAGGCTACTTAGATGCTAATTGGGTTTAACAATTAGGTAATCTCTAATCTAAGGTTTCTTAGGATTTTGAGAGTTTAGAAAGGTGTGAAGGTAGTTTTAATGGTGGATGATAGGTTAGTATTTCAAATCATTTAAGGGTTGCAAATAGGCACTAAAAGGGTGCAATAGAACTAGAAAAATACACCCCACAAATTAAGGTGGTCAACAAGTCAAACCCCAATCTCAATTTTTGAGGTAAAAACCAGAGGTCACTGTTCATATGTCTGGCGCAACTATTAGTTGTCCCAGGCAAATGTATAGTAAAATAGTTTTGTATAATAGCCTGGAAGTTGGCTTCGCGAGGGGTGGGGTCCACTTTAAAACTGGTGCAACTATTACTTGCGCCATGTAAAAAACTTGAATTTCTGCCCGATTTTCAAAACACCATAACTTTTGATATATAACTCTGATTGAGGTGATTCTTAGCTCGTTGGAAATCTGGAGAAGTCCTCTTTCCAATGGTATATGATTTGATAGCATTATAAGGCATCAGATAGTTCCGGTGCACCACTCTTCATCCATTGCTTGAGAAGGTTAGGTTTAGGGTCCGAAAGGAGTTCTAAGGGTTGGGATTGGTTTCTAAAGGTTTGGGGTAGGTTCCTAAGAGATCTAGGGTGATTCCTAAGGGTTTGGGGTGGTTCCTAAGGATTCCATATATGCCATCAAAAGCTCAGAAATGCGCCTCTCTCGAAATATGTTTCGATCAGGCATTGGGCTAAATTTGGGTGTCTACAGATGCCCCTCTTTGATATCCGATCACTAATCATCGAATGCCAAAGAAAAGAGATATCTGAAGATTCCCAAGGCATTACTGATGGGTCCACTACATTTAGAACAAACTTTAAACATCAGATAAGTAACATGGTGAGAAAATGAAAGCCTTGGATGCTAGGCTGAACATTCGTTTCTCAAGGTAATCGGTCCCCAAGCGCTTAGCAACATTACTGGGCATAACCGAGGTGGAACGAGTTGTCAAAGTCCTGTATGTCAGGCCAAACATTAGCTTCTCAAGATGATTTGAAGGTATTTAATGTTTAAGATTCATTCTGAATATAACAGCTTCGCAAGTAAGAGGGGTGATCGATCAACATTCAAAGATAGGCGTAAAGCAAATATACGCAAGGCTCCATAGTTTGTGTTCAATCCTACGAGGCATTTGATTGCCCCATCTGACTGTTCGCGGGTGCCCCTACTGAAAGCAGGGTTTGAGGTCTTTGGGTGAACCAATCGATCTCAAAGTTTATTTAGCATGACTACTCGAGCGGAGCAAATAGACATCACAATGCTTTTTGGGAGTACGTGCCATTTTTCAAAAATGTGTCCCAGATCCACATGACCTAGTGCATCCAACTTCGAATAATTCTGAACAAATCCAACCAAAATTGGGTGTCTACCAAAAGAGACATCTAGTCTTGGTCTCTGCCAACAATGATTTTACACCTCATTTAACTATTCATAAACATGTACCCATTAGGGGCGAAATGCATCAAAGGCGATGGAAGCCCCAACCCGAACCTGCCTGAGTACAATTTACGAGAACAAACGACCATCATACAGATACCCAGACGCATGGCATACACTTTACAGGGATACCGCTACCAATACAGGTTTTAAGCCAGCAGAAAATAAAGGAGAAATGAACCCTTCTGGATGCATGGTTGCACATAGTTTGATTGATATGTAATCTCATTCTCAATAGGTTGATCTTAACCAATAATTGACCTTTTCCAACAGAGAATCTGAAGCTTAAGACACTTAAGTTCATATGAATCCAAAATAGAGCGCTCATCGTAAAGATTTAGCAGTGGAGTCGACTCGATTGAAACATTGTTTGTTTGATGGGACTGACCCCGATTGCTCCTACTTGGAAGTAGGATCCATGGATCCAAGGCGAACCTTAGAACTAGGATATTAGTTTTGCATAGCTGTGTTGCCGATAAAATATTGATATTTTGCCGCATTGAAAACACGCATGTGTGTAGCTCTGTGGGGAACACAAATTTATTCTTCTTCTCTTTTTGCTTTTTTAAAGATTGCTCTTTCCATTTTTTTTTAAAAAACCAAGCATTATTTGGACCTCGAACCCCGGGAGGCGCACGCCCAGATAATGCATACCAAGAGCCCGTGCCTCTGCAATAGTTTGCGTTGAAACTGAAGCCAACCTACTCAAGTTCATGTGATATCGAAAAGACCGGGTCATAATTGGGTGTCCACCAAAGGATACTCAATCTTGGCCTCCGTCATCAATGAAGTTACAAATGAACAACTATGTATAAGCATGCACCCATTAGGAGCGATAAGCAGTAAAGGCGATGGAAGCCCCAACCCGGACCTGCCCGGGTACAATTTATGAGAACAAATGGCCTTCATACGAATACCAAGACGCAAGGCATACACTTTACAGGGATACCGCTGCCAATATAGGTTTTAAGCCTGCAGAAAAATAAAGGAAATGAGCCCTTTCACATGCATGTTTGCACATAGTTGTCTGACGTAGTTTCATATCTGACAGGTTGGAATCAATCCAACAATGGATCTTTGAGCGGGCGGAGTTATCTTGACCTCAAACCCTGTAGGGCGCTCGCTCGGACAGTGTAGACCAAGAGTCTATGCCTCCGAAAATATCACGTGATGAACTTGAAGTACAAGGCACTCAAGTTCACCTGAAACTAAAATATGGAGCGATTAGGGTGATGATATAGCAGTGGAATCAAGCATTGACCGTTTGATCGGGATTGACACCATCGCTCCTACTTTGAAATAGGATCCATGGATCCAAGGCGAACCTTAGACTTAGGACATTAATTTTGCACAACTGCGTTGTCGATAAAATATTGACATTTTACCGCATTAAAAATACGCGAGTGCGTAGCTGTGCGTAAAAAGTTCACAGCTTTATAATTTTATTTATTTATTTATTATTATTTTTTTTTTTCATAATGATTTTATTTTTTTTTTCTCTTTTTTTTTGAGTAAACCTGACGTCGGTGGTGAGGTGCTTCATCTGATTTGTCCATCGCCAAGAGGTTGTCGGCTTCAAGGCTTCGGGCCGTTTTGATGTTCCTGCACATTCTTAAGAAAACATCAGTCTCTTTTTTTTGTTTATATATATATAAAGAAAATGCATCCTAAATAATAGAAGGAGAAGTAAATTTTTACCTACACTTTCCATGGGTTTAGCTCTCTTACCCCAAGCACCCTTTCGGGTTTTCACCTGGTCCGCACAAGCTCGTTGTTTTTACCCATAATGCTCTTTCGGGTTTTCACCACATCCATCTTGCTTTGAGCTTGTATTTTTATTTTATTTATTTATTCTTTTTTATTTTTTTTATTTCTTTCATCCTTATTTTTTTAACAGCCGCGACATAAACGTCGATTCTGTCATAGTCGGCTGGACGGGGTTCTGGTGTCGTCTCACAACTCAACTTGTGTTGACTTAACAGATATTATGACTGCTTGTGAACCTAAAAGAGGGCTTACTTTCTTCAGGGTGTAGCTTGGCCATGGGTTAGGTTAGGATTTAAAGGTATGCTGGGTTAAAAGGGTTTCCTTGATACGGCATAGTTTTCTTAACATACTTTCTTCCTAACCTATACATGCCCCGTGATTCTTCTACATTTTTTTTCTTTTTGCTCCATTTCAGGCAATCTCTTTTTGAGGTTTTACTTTTTCAATTTTTTTGGATTTTGAGAGTAACTTTACTTTCCTTTTTTTGTATATGTACACACACATTTTTTTGGGAAGGGGGTTATTGAAAGAAAGGCCCAGGCTCAAATGGGATGGCAAAGGATATCATCATTTTTCAGGATACTTTTTTGGCTACTGTGTTTGGAATGATGGCCTCTTTGTGGGTGGTTCTTAAGCAGTCACGTATCATTTCACCAATACTTACCTTATCACAATAGACTAAGTGTAGAACCGTCGAACGTATCCAACATTGATGGACTCAGAAAGTGATCTCCGTCCATGGTGGCAAGGCGAATGGCGTATCCCGGTAGCACTTCTCGAACAACGTAAGGTCCTACCCAGTTTAGCTTGAACTTTCCTCTCGGATCGGTGTGGAGGGATGGGAAGATCTTCTTCAGTACAGTGTCTCCTGCCTTTAGATCTCGATCGCGGACACATTTATTATAAGCGCATGTGATTTTCCCCTGATAAATTTGAGTGTGACACAAGGCTAGGAGTCTCTTCTCATCCAGTAATTTCAATTGATCAAAGCGTGATCTTTCTCTCTCCGCTTCGGGTAAGCCTGATTCCATGAGGATTCAGAGCGAGGGTACTTCCGCCTCTACCGGTAGGACGGCCTCGGTTCTATACACAAGGAAGAATGGTGTTGCCCCTATAGCAGTACGGATCGACGTTTTGTAAGCCCACAAAGCAAACGACAATATTTCGCTCCAATCTCGGTAAGTGACGACCATTTTCTCGAGGATGTGAACGACCGTCTTGTTCGCAGCTTCCACGACTCCATTAGATTGAGGCTGATAAGGTGACGAGCGATGGTGCTTAATTTTCTATTACTCGCAGAAGGCTCGGATGCGCTTATTCGCAAAATTGGTGCCATTGTCTGTGATGATATCTTTGGGTACTCCAAATTGGCACAAAATATTACTCTTGAGGAACTTCTCGACGTGACTGGTCGTGATGTTGGCATATGACGCCACTTCTACCAACTTGGTGAAGAATTCAATGGCGACGAGAATGAACCGATGTCCGTTCGATGCTTTTGGATTAATCATTCTGACGACGTCAAGGCCCCAGGTAGCAAATGGCTAAGGAGTGGTCATGCAGTGTAGATCAATGGCATGAGCATGTATCAGACTGGAGTGTTCTTGACACTTGTAGCATTTTTGGACATGTTTGTAGCAATCTAATTTCATAGTGGTCCAAAAGTATCCCTATCGTAGAATTTTCTTAGCAAGCATGTGACCGCTGACGTGGGCTCCGCATACTCCCCCATGGATCTCCTTCATGATATTGATCGCTTCACTTTCTGTAAGGCACCTAAGCAAGATGTTATTGTATGATCATTTGTAAAGGCATTCTCCATAAATGACGTAGCCTGCCGCTAGACATTGAATGGTTCATCGGTCCATCTTGGACGTACCCTCAGGGAAAGTTAGCGTCTCGAGAAAATTCTTGATATCTGAGAACTAAGGTAGCTCATCATTAGGCTTTGTAGGTTCCTCAATCTGGAGGTAGAAGGTCGGCTCATTCCTATGCTCGATCATGATCGGCTTCATCTCAGCACCATATAGGATTTCTATCATTGACGCCAAAGTTGCTATTGCATCAGCAAAGCAATTCCTTATCCGGGGGACATATGAGAATGTCACATCTTGGAAGCAAGCTATTAGGTCCTCAAGGTGCTCATAGTAAGGGATCAATTTCTCATCTTTCATCTTCCAGTCACCATTCGTCTGGCATATAATTAACTGTGAATCACACCTGGAGGTGAGTTACATTCAGATCGAGAGCGGCCTGCAGACCAGCAACACAAGCTTCGTCTTTAGCCATGTTATTAGTGCAAGGGAAGTTGAGCTTGATAGAGACAGGTACGTGTTGGGATCCTTTTGGCGAAATCAAAATGGCGTAAACTCCCTGAGCTTCTGCATTAGCTACCCCATCAAAGTTCATTACCAAAGAATCTTCTGCTTCTTCCGTATCGTCTTCTGTCATAAAAAAGATGTCCTCATCAGGTAATTCAGTTCTCAAAGGCTCATAATCTGACAAAGGATTATCGACAAGATGATCAGCGAGTGCCTGCCCTTTGATTAACTTTTGAGTGACATACGTAATGTCGAACTCAGATAATAAAAGTTGCCAGTGCGTGGTCCGTCCAGTGAGGGCCGACTTCTCGAACAGGTATTTCAATGGATCCATTCTGGCTAAGAGTAGAACGGCCTGAGATATCAAGTAATGGCGAAGCCTCTGATTAGCCCATACAATAGCCAGGCATGCTTTCTCTAGATGAGAATAGCGCATTTCATAATTAGTAAACTTCTTGCTTAGATAGTAAATGGCCTGTTCTCTTCTTTCTGTCTCGCCATGCTGCCCTAAGACACATCCCATTGAGACTTCTGTCGTGGAGAGATACATCAAGAGTGGTCTCCCTAGCTCGGGTGGTACCAACACAGGTGGGTTAAGGAGGTAGCTTTTGATTTTATTGAATGTTGCCTGACAATCATCATTTCATTCAACAGGCGAGTTCTTCCTTAGTAGCTTGAAGATCGGCGTGCAGATGGGCGTTAGCTGTGCAATAAACTGATTGATATATTATATTCTGCCTAAGAACCCTTTAACTTCTTTCTCAGTAGAAGACAGTGGAATTTTTATGATAGCTTTGACTTTGATGGAGTCAACCTTGATTCCTCTCCTGCTGACGATGAACCCCAACAGTTTCCCGGACATAGCGCCAAATGCGCACTTCTGTGGATTCAGACGTAACCTGTATTTTTTCAGGTTCTCAAATAGTTTCTGGAGGTTTACCAAGTGATCGCCTTGCTCTAGTGACTTGGCTATCATATCGTTAACATACACTTCAATTTCTCGGTGCATCATGTCATGAAACAGTGTGGTCATAGCTCTTTGGTATGTTGCATCGGCATTTTTCAGTCCAAATGGCATGACTCGGTAGCAAAAGGTTCCTTAAGGAGTAATGAATGTAGTCTTCTTCCAATTGGCCTCTACCATCTTTATCTGGTTGTATCCTGAGAATCTACCCATAAATGAAAGCATCTCGTGCTTAGCAGTGTTATCGATCAAGATGTCGATGTGTGGCAGTGGAAAATCATCCTTCGGGCTCGCCTTGTTCAAATTTTGAAAATTGATACACATGCGGACCTTTCCGTCCTTCTTCGGCACAGGACAATATTGGCTAGCTACTGCGAGTATTTGGATACCATGAGAAACCCCACATTATACTGCTTGATGACCTCATCCTTGATTTTCAACATCCACTCGGGTCAGAGACGTCTAAGCTTCTGCTTAACCGACTTCACATCAGGGTAGAGAGGCAACTCATGCTCGACCAAATCGGTGTTTAGACCAGGCATGTCCTCGTATGACCAGGCAAAAATGTCTTGATATGACCAAAGGAAGTTGATCATGCTTTTTCTTTCTTTGAGAAATAGCGAAGTTTCGATCTTGGTAATGCGAGGAATCTCCTTAGTCCCTAGATTAACGTTCTCATTTTCCTCCAGGCATAAGAACAAACTCCTCAGACGAAATGGGGATCAACATGATCAACGGGAGTCTTTTCTTTCTCACTATGCCCCTCACCGATGATTGTGATAATCTTGTACTTAGAGGCAAATTTGAGTTTCTGGTGTAATGTGGAAGGTGTGGCTTCGACCTCGTGCAGCCATGGGCGCCCCAACAACAGATTAAATGAGGATTTGATGTCCATTACTTGAAACAAGATGGAAAAGGTCATTGGCCCTATCAACAGCTCAAGATCAACTTCTCCCATTATTTCTCTCCTGGTATTGTCAAAACCTTTAGCGCTGGTTCTCGTGGGCCTCAACATGCATGAATCGACCATGATTTTAGTGGCGGTTCTTAATGGGCATATATTCAATGTGGACCCATTATCAATTAGAACTAAGGGGATAATCATATTTCTTGACTCAATGGTCATATTCAAGGATTTCGAGTGGCTACCTCCTTCCTGTGGTAAGTCAGCGTCAGAAAATGAAATGGCATTAGGAGCCATCACTTGACAAATTATCTGCCTGACTTCGTCTGGGCTAACTTGGAGCGATGCATGCACATTTTTCAATGCCCCCATTAATGCTTTGAAATAGAGTGGGGACATCATTAATAGATCCCACACAGTGATATGGGCGGGCACCTTAGCTGAGTCTCTATTATATGTTCCTGACTCATTTTTTTGAAGAGGTTCACTGTGCTATCCTTCTTCCCCTCTGGTTGGGCTTGTGCTGCTACTGGTGCTTCTGGCTACTTTGATATCCTCCCAGACTGCATGACAAAGTCCATTACCCCTTCTCTGCTGCTGCCGCTGACATTGACATTTGTTTGCTTGTAGCTTAGCGGGACCTAATGAGGATCATAGGTTGGTCCCCAGAGCTGGAAAGGTATGGCTGCCGGTACTTGGGGTGTATGTATAGATGGCTTCGGAGGTGTGGGTAACACTTGGTTTATTTCGGTGGCGGCGGGTTTGGTGGCTAGATTAGGCCAGATGGGGGTGGTGAAGCTGGAGGGTGGTGGTACCAGGGGAAAAGGGGTAAAGGTAGGCCATTGGTAGTTGATGGGTGGTGGAATGAGGGTTTGATGGGCCACTAAGGAATTGACGGGGGTGGTGGAATTTGTGGGTGGTGGAAATGGGGATAACGGGGTGGGTGTAGGCCATTGGTAATTTATTAGTGGTGGTGGATTGGGGGTCTGTTGGTTTATTCGGTAATTGATGGGGGGTGGTGAAATATGGTTGATGCGCATTTATTTATACGTAGTTGATGGGGGTGGGTGATGGGAAATAGGCCCTACGATCTAGGGGTTCAACTGCTGGTGTAGGGGTAGGAAAATAATCTGCCAGATTTAGGGGCTCAATCACCCCAATGGTTCTTTCTTCTTGGTCTCGCTGCCTTGGGACCACAAAATTTTCTCTATTACTTATGTAATCAGAGGGGTCAAATTCATACTCTTCCTCAATTTCCTCTACCATCCCTATGGTGAGTCTGGGACATGCTATTTCGGTAGGGTATGGTGGCAAAGGCACCTGGTGATTATTCTCATGCTGGTTTGCTTGAGTGGGTGCCGGGGGAATGATTTTCCCACCATCGATTAAATCTTAGATCGCGTGCTTTAATGGGAAGCAGCAATCAGTCGGGTTACCCAGGCCCTGGTGGAAATTACAATGAGTATTCGGGTCAAAGTTATATGGAATCGGATTGGGAGGAGGTCGTGGTTGGAGCACAGTTACCAATCCCTTTTCCATTAATAAAAGTAAAAGTACGCTTAAAGATTGCCCCAAGGGCATAAAAACACGATCATAATGGGCTCTCCTTTTCGGGGTCATTTGCATTCCCTGCCCATTCCCGGCTCTCTGTACTGGCCCTGTCCTAACGGGAGCTGGTGGCGCTGCTTTAAATTGGAAGGGGGCTATATTATTATTATTGGGCCAGGTATTTGTAATATTCTGTACCTCTGCCCCTGTTCTTCTGTCATTTCACTACTCGAAAAACCTCCTAACCCCGCTAGGTCCTTCTGAAGCATTCTTGCTGAGCTGTCCTTCCCTGATGGTATCCTCACAACGGTTGGCATTTCTTACCAAATCAGTAAAACTGGACTGTTGTTGGTAGACAAGAAAATCGAAAATCACTAGCAAAGTGTTCTTTGAAATCATCTCTATCTGCTCATCGTCCGGTATTCTATTTCAGACTTGAGCTGCCAGTGCTCTCCAATGCCCCAAATAGTCGCTGAATGTCTCATTGGGATTCGATTTCAAATGGGCTAAATCAGACTTGTGCGGTTTGATATCAATATTGTAGACATACTGTTCTTGGAACAAATGCGTCAAGTCCTTCCATGCCTTCATCATGGATGGTTCAAGAGAGGTGAACCACCTCAGGGCCGGACCGGTCAAACTCTTCTGAAAGACTTTTATTAGCAGTCTCTCGCCCCCCCCCCCCCCCGTACTAGCACATGTCCCCACAATAGGACTTGAGGTGTGTAATCGGGTTACTCGTGCCATTGTACTTGTCAAATACTAGCATTTTAAATTTGGGGGGCAGGGGGACCTCAGCGAATAGGCATAAATTCGTAAAGTCTGTGGCATGGATTTCATCACCACCCATCTTCTGTAATTGCTTCTGGATTTTATCCAACTATTCTTTCAGCTGTTCTGACTCCTTGGACATGGGGCCATCTTCTCAATTATTAGCCTGGACTCACTTTGGGCTGCCAGGGGTGGGGTAATTACAGGTGGAGGATTGACATTGGTCACTGTCCCGACATAGGCCCCACTGTTTCTAATCTCGTCCTCCTCATACTGCGGGTCTACATAGGGTGCAGTGAGGACGAGATTTTCATATTGATGTATGGACTGGATGGGATTGGATTGGATGTGGGTTGGGTGAGCCCCTTGGGTATAAGGGAAGTGTTGTAGGGTGATGGGGTGAGTGGTAGTTTGGTTTAGGGGTGGGGCCTGATGAGGCCATTGGTGGGTATGGGCCTGGGCCAGATGGGTCTGAGCTGTGGGCCCTTGGGGTATGTGGGCCTGGCCCACTAGGTTTTGAGGGGTATGGGCCATGGGCCATTGGTGGGTATGGGCCATGGGCCCTTGGAGGGTTTGGGCTTAGGCCATAGGCCCTTGGGCAAGGGTTTGGGAAATGGGCCCTTGGGGTATGTGGGCTTGGCTACTGGGTTTTGAGGGGTATGGGTCGTAAGCCATTGGTGGGTATGGGCCATGGGCCCTTAGAGGGTTTGGGCTTGGGCCAAATGGGTTTGGGCCATGGCCCTATATGGGTTTGGGCCATGGGCCCTTGGGTAAGGGTTTGGGCAATGGGCCCTTGGGGTATGTGGGCCTGGCCCACTAGGTTTTGAGGTATGGGCCATGGGCCATTGGTGGGTTTGGGCCGTGGGCCCTTGATGGGTTTAGGCCATGGGCCCTTGGGTATGGGTGATCGAGTGTTGGGCCATTAGGCCTTGGAGATCATGGGTGATGGGGTGTTGGGCCATTGGGCCTTGGAGATCATGGGTGGTGGGATTTTGGGCCAATGGGCCTTGGGGCATGTGGGAGATGGGGGTTTGGATGGTGTGAATTATGTGGGGTTGATGGGGATCATGGGAGAGTGAAGCATGAAGATTGGCTAGGGTATGGGATGGGCCCATGGATGTGGGATGTAGATGATGGGGGGTGTTTTGGGAAGCCTTCTATAAGGAGTAGGCTTGAAACATCTCCTTAATCATGGTGATGGAAGGAGGATCGGATGTGGGTGATGGATTTAAGGGATGATTGGGTATAGATGGGATGGATGTGGAGGGAAAATTGGGCATGGCCATGGTAAGTGATGGGATATGGGGTGGGTTGAAGGAATGTGGTGGGGCATTGGCAAAGGGGGATTATGAAGGGTAAAGTGTGGGTGTTTAGGAAAAACTGGGTATGGCCCCGGTAAAAATGGGCATGACCCGGGTAGATGGGGGGGCTTATGGGGGGTTGGATAGGGTGGAGGTTACATAGGTGAAGGATGGCGGATTGGGTCTATATGGGAAAGATTGGAAAATGGGGCATGGGTGTGGATGTAGAAACTTGGGTTGGGTTTGTCATGGATGGGGTTGGGAAATATGTTGGGTTTTGAGGGGATGTGGATGGAATGGGTGGTTGGCTTGGCATGGATATGGGAGGAAAGGTAGGTTGCGAAAGAGAAGGGGAATGGGGGGGGGAGTGATTTTGGATATTTTGGGAAGTGGTGGTTGGGAAAATGGGGGCGCCAAATGGGCCGGTAACAGTAAAAGGGGATAGGGTGATGGGGATGGATGTGAAGGCTTCTCCCGAATGGGAGTGGGTTGGAGAATGTGGCAGGGATGAGTCGGGATCGGCGTAAGCCAGGTCCATTATGCACGACATCCTTTGGGAACGGGTTGGGTAAGGGTGCCTTGGATAAGGGCCAAAAATTCTCCTCCTTCTTCCCCTACGGGACGGTGGAGGCCAAGATGATGTCGTTGTGCCGGCACCACAAACTATATATTTTTTTGGTTTTGAATTGATTTTTAGTTTTTTTGTTTAAGTTTTTTGAGAAAATTTTGATAAACAAAGGTTTCGAGGCCTTAGAATTCCCTTCTCAGGTGGCTCTCGTACCCTAATTCAAGACTCGCGGCGACGATTCTGAGCACTTCGGAAGAATCGAAGGAGGACCTCCGATCTATTGAAGGCACGGAAATCAAGGCAAATAACTCGATCCCCCGGAATGAGTCAAAAAGAAGTTGCCTTCTTTTGACTTGTGGGAGCGTATTGGGTGTCGGAGATGGCGGGGCCTAAACAGAGGTACTAAGCACACTAATCGGGGGACTCGGGAGGCGAGAAAGCCTCAGATTTCGGGTTGCTGCTATCCAGGTAGACTTGGTGCAACTAATACATGCGCCAAGGTAGCAGGGCCTCTTTTTTACACTGGCGCAACTATTAGTTGTGCCAAGGTAAAATTGGAGGATTTAAAGCTGGCGCAACTAATAGTTGAGCCAGTTATAAATTCCCAATTTTTGCACTGGCGCAACTAATACTTGTGCCAGGTAAAAATGATGCTCCAGATTCTAAAATAGTAGGGAACAACAACCTGAAGGTGGGTCTTTTTCTTTGGGTTTTGTGGAAGCTACGCTTTCGAGAACTGAGCTATTTTTTTTTGTGATCGGTTCTCTCCTCACCGCACCTAAAAGGTTTGAGTCTGGTATAACTCGCTAGCATGCTCCCCAAGGGTGGTTTTAAGCTTTGGAATGGGAACCCACCCGATATACATCCAGCGCAAGCTCCTGCTTAGATACTAGGTGGGCTGGGACTTTTCTGGATCATCACCACTAGGGGCTGCCGCCATACTAAGACCCAGGTGGTTGTATGTGTGCCTAAACCCAACCCTTTGAAAATCTACTCCATAACAACAAGTTAATTAAGCTCCTTATTCTTGATTCAATTTTAACTTCTTTTTTTCAATTTTTTTTTTTTTATGAAAGTTTTCTTTAGTCCAAAGACGGGGGTGATGATCCTGTGGCCCCACTACAGGCTGGCGTCCACTATCGAAATATATTTGCACAAGTAGGCCCGCCAATCGCCTAAGGCACTTTAAATGACGAAAAATTAAAGAAATTGAAAGACAATGCTTAATTAGGCTTGCCAAATGGCTAAGGCACCAAAAATGATGAAAACATAAGGAAAAATAAAGACAATGCACAAATAAGCCCGCCGATCGGCTAAGGCATGTAAATGCCAGAAAAGTAGGGGTGAGTAAAAAAAATAAAAAATAAAATAAACAATAAAAAAATAGTAAAATGATTAGTAAAATAAAAATAAAAATGCCAAATTTCAAGGAGAAGCTCTACAAGCTATTCCCAGCAGAGTCGCTATCTGTGCAACTGTGGGATTTATGACGATCCTGTCGCGGTGATGTGCTCACTTGCAAAAAATAAAGAGTCATCACCTAGAGCTTTTGGTGTCCCGGGATACATATATCATTTTTATGAGCACTGAAGTGCTAAAATATGACTTTGAATCCTGTCCACACCAAAGGCTCTTGGGTAGGGGCTTCAATTATCGATCTTGAAGGTGTTAGGCCCCTGATCAACCCGCTTATCGCGGTCTCTACTAATGGCCAAAAAAAAATAAAGTGGAAGAAAAGAAAATGGTTTCCTCTTGCCCAAATGGGCCTTAAATCCTATTTGTGCCCCTCCGTTCCTACCGAAAATTCGACGGTGTAATGACACAAATGGGAGGATGGGAAGAGCTAAAGAAGTGATAGGAGAAGAAAGGGGAGAGCCGAAGCTGTCAGGCCCTTGTAGCATTGTAGGAGAGCCTTGCGTTGGCTTGCTTTGATGAGCTTTTGAAGGCTTGAATGGTGGAAAAAGGGGTTCTAACTCCTAAGGCTTGAAGCGAAGAGGTAGAGAGGGAAGGCTAAGGGATTACACACACCTAACCTAAAGGCTTTTAGTTAAATGCTAAGGTCTAAGGGAGCTTTTTGGAATCTGGAATTTGTATGGGAAGTGTGCACCAAAGGGAGAAAGATCTTCTTAGTTTATGCTCTTTCTCTCTTAGGCCAAAATTGTCAACCTATAATCCAAGGGGAGGGGGCACTATTTATAGGAAATGGGTAGATTAGGAGGCTACTTAGATGCTAATTGGGTTTAGCAATTAGGTAATCTCTACCTAAGGTTTCCTAGGATTTTGGGAGCTTGAAAAGGTGTGAAGGTAGTTCTAATGGTGGATGATAGGTTAGTGTTTCAAATCACTTAAGGGTTACAAATAGGCACTAAAAGGGTGCAACAGAAGTAGAAAAATATACCCCAAAGATCAAGGTGGTCAATAAGTCAAACCCCAATCTCAATTTTCGAGGTAAAAACCAGAGGTCCCTATTCATATATCTGGCACAACTATTAGTTATGCCAGACAAATATACGTAAAATAGTTATGTACAGTAGCCTGGAAGTTGGCTTCGCGAGGGGTGGGGTCCACTTTAAAACTAGCGCAACTATTAGTTGCGCCAAAAAACTTAAATTTAAGTTGGATTTTTGAAATGCCATAACTTTTGATATACAACTCCGATTGAGGCAATTCTTAGGTCGTTGGAAATCTGGAGAAGTCCTCTTTCCAATGGTATATGATTTTATAGCAATATAAGGCGTCATCTAATCCTGGTGCACTACTCTTCATCTATTGCCCGAGAAGGTTAGGCTTAGGGTTCGGAAGGGGTTCTAAGGGTTGGGATTGATTTCTAAAGGTTTGGGGTAGGTTCCTAAGAGATCTAGGGTGATTCCTAAGGGTTTGGGGTGGTTCTTAAGGGTTCCATATATGCCATCAAAAGCTTAAAAATGTGTTTCGATCAGGCCCTAGGCCAAATTTGGGTGTCTACAAAGTGATTGTGAATCTGGCCCAAGTCTAGACATAATCTATTGTCATGCCTCTGACAGAATATGGTGTCACATAGACCTAATGCCGTGTCACTAATACCACCTATGATGTCCTAACTTTTCCCCACACAAAAATCTGGGAGAAAGCCAGCTCGTCATCCAGTACAGTACTTAATGCTCATACTGAAATCTCTGATACCACTTGTAACAACCCGACTTTCCCGACACAGATTTCAGGGAAAATCAGACCGTCGGATTTGATGTTTAGAATTCACACCGGATGCTCTGATACCACTTGTGATGGCCCGATTTTCCTCTTCATGAAAGTCTATGAAAAACTGGATCATCATCGAATCCAATACTCAATGCTCACAGAGAAAACCGTAAGGCAATTTACATGATTCCATTTCTAAACAACTCACAAGTCAAAAGCCAATTGTTAACCACCAGTGACCGTCGACCGTCACCTAAACAGTTGTATACCAATGCTCGTCTATATACACATATACAAATGACTAGTCATCAAAAGTACCCAATTCCAAAAGCTCTATCAGAGTTCAACTAGGGAAAATATTCTTCAGGCAGAAGGTCCTCTTCTACCTCAGGGACGTAGTCAGCATCCTCCTCAAGCTTGGGATCTTGCTCAAGATCTAAACCTATGACATAATGTCGGAGTGAGCTAACAGTCTAAGCTCAATAAGAACAAATTCAATACAACTTACATTTATCAAATCAAAGCATGGCATTGATGATAGTTACGAGGTATTTCTCATTTCAAAGTAGAATTCAATGGCCAAAATCAAAGCATTTTCATATTCACAACCAAATGTCCAATATCTTAAAGTCGAAACCGGACGGAGCTTCATATACGACTTATTGTGCAATTTTCAGAGTTTCACATGGTTTCTAATTTCTTATTCATTTTCGGATTTTATATGCACCTTCTTAAATTAATGCATGACTTAAACTTTAACTTAAAGAACTCTAACGTGAGTATAACGTTGTTGAGCTGAAATACCCGATGGAAATCCCCACCTAACCATCGTCGTTCACTGAACACTTTTTGAAAGGGCCTTTGTCACGGTTCGAATTACGGTATAACCACCATAAAAGTATCGAATTACGAATTGACCACCGTACCGGTTTGAATTACGGTTTAACCTGTCGTATCGGTTGTGCCGCCACACCGAAGTGGGGGATTCATTCATGTGAACCTTAAATCCTATATTTTAACACATAGTAAGGTGTCAATGTTTCATAACTAGTTTATTTCAGAGTTTTGAGTTCAAAGATTCATATTCGAATTCGAATTCTGAGTTCAAATGGTTCAAATTTGAAATTCAGAAATTGGAGTTCAAATAATTCACATTTCCAGATCTAATAATTCATGTTCAGATTTTGATTCAAACTTGAAATTATTCACATTCAAATTTTGAAAATCAAATTCAAATGATTCATGTTCACGATTCAATGATTCACATTTTGAAATTCAGATTCAGAGTTGAAATTTTCATATTCATAGTCTATGCTTCAAAAATCAAAGTGCAAGTAAGAATTGAATTTCCTCCTACCTTAAATTCTGAAGTCGTACGTAACAATGCGAAGTTCCTATCGATGTCCTCCCATTCTCAATCTAGATCACAAGAGGTTCATAAACCACATGTCAATGTTGGAGGAATCGAATACCCTAAAGTTTTTCAAGTCGAAAGATGAGGTAGTATGACACATGGGAATTCACTCGAGCGATTTCCAAACTCGCTCGAGCGAGTTTTACCCAAAAAATTTAGCCTGCAAACTGAGAAAAATTTGCTCGAGCGAATTTTCTCAGGTCATTTTGCCTTTAATCTGAAGGTGATTCACTCGAGCGATTTGACAATTCCTTGTGGCAAATACAAAAATCGTACGAGCGAGTTTTAATAAAAAAATTTGGCCTTAAAACTGGGGAAAATTCGTTCGAACGAATTTCCCCAAGTCTCTTCCCCTTTGTGTTTAAAGGCAATTCGCTTGAGCAAATTCCAATTCGCTTGAGCGAGTTGTTCAGATTCTGCAACTCCTAAACTTCATCTTCTCCGATTCGAATTTCCCAAAGTAAACCCAAATTTGTTTACATGCATACACAATCACACATTTAAACCAAATCCACTCATCAAATCTTAGATCTTACCTTCTAAACATGCATGTGACATCTGCGATGCTCGGAATCGATGGAATCGGTGTCAAAACTCACCGATCGTTCAACGCTCGCTTTCTTCCTCAAAATTCTTCACATGCAAACATCCCAAACATTCCCAATCAATCCTAAGCCTTAGAAATCGATATTTAATCGATTACTCAACTATAGTCACCTTTGAAATCGCGCATGCGAGTCTATGATCGCTTCGCTCATTCTCCTTTTATCTTAACGGTGCCGAGAACGAAAGGATTTTGTGATTCAAAGCAAAGCAAGGGTTTCCTCGTATCAAGAGAGGGATTCGCGTAGGAATCGACGATTGGGATTCGGTCGAAGGGATGCGAATGGTGAGGAAGAGAGGGTTCCTTCTTTCGCTAGGTTTCTCTTTCTCTCAAAACAAAAATTCATCCAAATGGTTCATTCGGCGTGATTTTAAGTTTTATACTTTAGGGGGACTAACTCAGCGTTAAGCGGGTGCACTGAAGTCAGTGTATGAGCTCCCATCCAATGGTTTAAAAGAGACGCAATCTAAAATTCTCTCTATATGTTTTGATCCCTGCACCTCTTACTTGCAAGCAAGATCTCTTACTGTTGGTGCTCTCACAGAGCTTGTGAAGCCAAGTACACAATTTAGTATATAATCCTTAGTATGACGGAACATACAACCTAAGATAAGAATTTTAAAATTCGAGGTTCGCATCGCCTCCGGTATCGAGCACGCACATTTAGTCGCTATATTCGGGTTCGAAATTTTCTGGGGTGTTACATATTTGATATTCTTTTTATGATTGATTTGAATGGTGATAGATGTTACATAATATATAGATTGGTTAACTAACCTGATTAAATTGATTGATTTTGATGATTAAGATGTCTTGATGAGAATGATAATAATATATGGTATTTATACTTCATAATAAGTGATCATTCACATGTTTTACGATTTTGATACTCTCATTTGAGTGTTGTTAGTCCATAGTTTGGTACTAACAATTCCTTGAGAGTGGTTATTTAGATCAACAAACAAAAGAAGAAGAAAATAAATATCTATGTAAAAAGAGACTTCAAAAGCACAATATTAGAGATCACGGGTTAAAGATCAGATGTGATGGCCCAATTTTCTCCCACACAAAAATCTAGGAAAAACACGGGTCGTCATCGAGTTCAGATGCTTAATGCTCACACTGAACCCTTGTTACCTCTTGTGACAGCTCGATTTTCCCCACACTGATTTCAGGGAAAAACAGGACTGTCGAATTCCAAATTCAATATTCAAAGCAGATATCACATGCATAATATGCAAAAATTGGAACGAATATCAACGACTATAACTAACCTTCCCATATGTAACAGAACATAAGTCAAAATGACCACTGGTTATGGCCGACCATCACCTAAACAGTGGTATATAATATATCTATACAATTACACATGCGAGAACAAATCCAATACAGTACCTAGTTGAATGTCTATCTATCCCCAATCACTTCTATGGATAGAATTCTTCTAGCATAAGGTCTACTTCATCTTTCGTCACATAGTCAGGATCCTCTTCCAGACCAGGATCCTGATCTAGATCTACACCTATGACATAAAGTCGGGATGAGCTAACAGTCTAAGCTCAGTAAGAAAAATTCAATACCAATTTCATTCGTCAAGACAAAACATAGATTCTCAATGACTAAGTTTAAAGTAATCTTTCGCAATTCACATAAAGCAAATCAAAGTATTGAGTTCGAAATCACAAGATTTAAACATGTCATTTCAAGATCTAAAACGTATCATGCAATTTGTTACTTATTATTTTAGAGGTCAAGTTCATATTCATGTCGAGATCAAAGTTCCATTTGGGTGAAGCATCCCATGGCATGGAAACATAGAATCCCATGAAGTGGGAATAAGGCCATAGACCCCGGGGCCTCTACCCCTCTTCGAAGCCTCTACTCCTCTTACCCTCTTGGCATCAAAGATCACATACAAAGCTTAATTTCATAGTTCAAGTTCATAGTTAGAGTGCATATTCAAGAAGATAACAATTCATATGCTGATTTCATGTACAAAGATCTTATGCAAACTTCTTATTCAAAGCTCATAGTTTACATTTCAAAGCAATTAAATGCCATTCAAAAGTTTCAAAATTTCAAATGTTTTAATGTAGTAAGATTCCACAATTCCTATTTTTCAAATACTGATGATCATCATGTCATGTACATCATTAAGTTCTATGAATCAATCAAGAGGAAAGACGAAATCGAGTCGTGAATTTCCCTACCTCAGGTTCGGTGCCGTTCGAAAGCAAAGCAGATGTCTCTATGGACGATCTCCTGTTCTCAATCTGAAGGTGATTCACTCGAGCGATTTTAGCAGATTTCTATAGCTTTCGAGCTTCCTCTTCCCCGATATGAGTTTTCCAAAATCCCTTGCATGCACCTTTTTTCCACACACAAATAAAATTAAAATTAAATTCACACCGTTAAAACATATATCTCACCTCTAAATGCACATGTAATGTACATGTCGATCGATATTGGAGGATATCAACGTTCATGATTTGCATTTGTCTGATCCTTGAAATCCTTGTATGCGATCAAATTTTATGCAATTTAGAATTGTGATTTCAGAACTGAACCGAAAGCGAGGTGATCATGATTTTTACCTTCCTTTTTGTTAATTAGTGAAAAATACCATTTTTCACCTCCTAACTTGACCTTTGAGCTGATTAATAATGTGTTTTGAGTGTTTTTTTGTAGTTAGCAATAAATTGCAGCCATAGTGCAGAAGTCAATCCAAAAGTGCTAAGAAGAAAGGGGTGGCAGTCAAAGCTTCATATCTATTGGAGAACTGTAGCAGAGAGGAATCACAAACCATGCTACAGCTGGATACACATGGCAACAAAGCAGCAACTGCATTTGATGAAGGCTGAACCCCTTGAATGGTACTAAATGCTAGCTAGCTGAATTCCAACCTCTCAAGTGATGTACAAGCTGTGGAGCAAAGAAAAGCAACCTATCGAGAGGATTGGATGCTAGAAATGAACTCCACGGGAGGATCCAAGGTTGAAGTACAACTTGTCGAGACGTTCAGAGAACCTATCGAGCAGAAGGAAAAGGGCAGCTAATCATTTGGTTGCATTGCATGCAATCAAGCTGATCTTGTCGAACAAAATAGACTAACTTGTCAAATACATACCTATAGCTGTGCTGGATCTCAAGTAGATGGGTGATCTTATCGAGAGGTTTGCTGAAGCAAGTAGAGATGTCGAGCAGTTCAACTGAACCTATCGAGATCAAGTGCGGAACCTGTCGAGAACTACAACCAACCTATCGAATGGTTTAAAATTGAAGCTGGAACCTATCGAAAGGTTCTCTGAACCCATTGACATGCGAACTCTAGACTTCCTTCCGGCCAACTGATAGTGCAGGTCATCCAATACTTTGATGCACGTGTCAAGAGGCTTTCAAACTGCTTTGAGGGTACTTTTGAAATACAAATGGCATGGAGAAGAACCTCCCTAACTGCCTCATGTGTGCTTAACCATAACTGCCTCATGTGTGCTCAACCAATTCTAACAAATTCATGGGAGATTCTTGGAGGGAATGCAGCCACCTCAGCAAGCCTAATAATAGATTCGATCCCCTTTTGATCTGATTTGCTAAAACAGATCTGAGGCGGTGGGGAGAAATGTATAAATAGGGGAGAAACATAGCAAAGAGAGCATCCAGAGTTTGAGCAAAAATTTGAATTAGTTTCCCTGCAAAATTCTACTCTTCTTCTCTCTTTTCTATTCTCTCTTTAGCCCAACCATGGTTGGCTAAATTCTTCTAACAGCCAGGGTGAGGTCAGATCTGTAAATTAAGTGGTGAGATAGCTTTGTGTGAGGATTGGATAATACAGAGACTACAGATCCGAGAGAAATTTGTTGTAAGCTGTATTAAATCAATGAATTGTTGGTTGTAAAGTTCATTTAATATGTAGATCTGTTGATTTTCATCAAATTTCCATAGATTGTATGCCCCTGTGGATGCCTGAGCTTATAGCCTTGCGTCCACAGCATATGTAGTGGGTTTCTTGTTTCAATTTGGACCTTTGGATTGAATAAAATCCCTAGGATGATTTGTGACCATTGAAGTGTACAAATCATAACCTTAAGATCAATTCAAACCTTTGGTTTAAGTTGGATTATTCTACCTTGCACTTGAGCTTGTAGGCAAATGAAGGATGGCTGCAGATCCATCCTCTGCACTGCTGTATAACCAATCAATTTATCAGTGAGACTAATCCCAAGCTGTTAATACTCCACATTGGATTTTTTTTTACCAAAACTTTTATCTCTCATTCGAATTTCTCTCTTGCTCATCTCCGGTTCATTTTATAAATTTGTTTACAATTAGATCTGATTTTCTATTATTTTTAGTTAAAAGTTACAACTAAAACTCTTTTCCTATTTTTCTTTGCTTTTAGGATAGATAGGAAGAGATAGATCTGGGGATTTACCAACAGATCACTTTTCCCTGTGGACAACCCTTACTTCCCTTTATAACTTGCTACAATAGGCCTCGGATCCTTGCAGGACTGTGCTTTGTGATTTGATACATTCACCCTCTATCTTTTATTTAATCATCCATTTTTCAATAAAATTCTGACATCACAAAGTAGGCAACAAGTTTTTGGCGCGGCTGTCGGGGATCTGTAGATCTAAGTTTGGTAAATTTGAATATTAGTTCGAATTTCTTTTGAAGTCATAGTGTTTGAATTAATGCTGCTGTAGTTTTGTAGTTGTTGAATTTGATTTTAGATCTAAAACTGTAGTCAGGAGAGCTGTTCATAGCTTGCAGCTGGAGCACATTTTGCTTGAGTTTGCATTTCCTTTTCCTTTTCTTATAGTTTCAATTTTGTCGTGCTATCATTTCTTTATTTCAGTAGTATTTTGTCTGTGGTGTTTGTTTACTGTAAATTATTGTTGTTGTCTTTGTAGTGTGTGTTGTATGCTTGGTAGAAGATCCCTTAACGCAGACCTTGTCCCTCTAGACCTTGAAGTTGAAAGGCTTCTTAGACCTAAGCATCCCCACACACACCTGCTATTAATTGTGAGCCACTTGTGATGGAGTAGCAATAAAGGACCTTGAAGGAATTTAATGCACCAGGGGCATATACCTCCCCTTTTTGCATTTAATTCCCTGTTGTTAAAGGGAATTATGAGATCAAAACATCCATTATCTAGATACTGCCCTCATTTCATGGATTGAGTAAGGAGGATCCTTATAAACATATTGACGAGTTCCTTGCTCTTTGCACTACATTCAATATTGCTGGCTTGGGAGAAGAAGCCACCAAACGGAGGCTCTTTCCTTTTTCACTAAAGGACAGAACTAGAACTTGGCTATCCATGCTCCCAGTCAACAGTATCCAGTCCTGGAATGATTTCCAATGTCAATTTTTAGCCAAATTCTTTCCTATGTCTAGAACTAGTCAATTAAGGAAGAGCATCATTTCATTTGCTCAATCCTCAACTGAGGATTTCCATCAGGCATGGGAGAGGTTTAAGAAACTATTGAAGCAATGTCTCCATCACCAAATTCCTAAGTGACAGTTTGTCCAAAGCTTCTACCAAGGAATTGATCCCAAGAGCAGGGATATGGTGGATGCCTCATGTGGGGGTACTTATCTCCACAAGACTGCTGATGAGGCTTGGGAGTTTTTGATGTAATCAGTGAGAATTCCATACAATAGGAGTCTCTATCTCGCAATAATATTAAAACTCCAGCTAGAATGGTAAGGGAAGCCACCTCTAGAGTAAGAATGTATGAGGTTAATGTGTCCAATGACCTAGAAAGAAAAGTGGATAGTTTAAGCCTAAAATTTGATAAGTTGATAAGTTGATGAGTATGATGCAACCTAAAATGGTTACAAAAATTGAGAAGGCATGTCTGATATGCTAGTCCCCCACACACTTAATTTAAGATTGTCCTTCTGCTGGTCAATACCCAGAGCTTGTCATGGAGCATGCAAATGCTGCTCAGTCTTTTGGGCAGCAGCAGCCTACTGGGTATGCTTAGAGGAGACACCTTACAAACATTCCCAACCATATCAGCAAAATTACTTCCCAAGGCATCAGTTCCAACAACCTGTGGCATAGCCAATGGCTCAGCCAAGTCACCAAATCCACTAGCACCATCCCCACCACCTGTTAGAACACCTTCATTTGAGGAACATGTTAGGTCCTCATTATAGAACCTGAATTCTTTGTCCCAAACCGTAAATTCTCATAGCCAAAGCGTTAAAAAGATAGAGGACCATCTTGGTCAGCTATATAATACTTGAACTAGGAGAGAAGAAGGCAGACTGTCAACTTAGCCAATGAACAATCCTAAAGGTCAATACATGGTGAGTGAGCCTTTTCCAACTCATGAAGAGGCTATGGCCATTACTTTGAGAAGTGGAAGGTTGGTGGATAACAATGTTGATGGTGAGATCACAAGGATTTCATCACAAAGGAACCTAATCAGTGACAATATGCAGCAGGAGCAACATGTAAAAACTAAAGGGGCTACTGTTGAGTCCCAACAGAAAAATAAAAATAAAAATAAAAATAAGAAAAAAATTTAAAAAAATACAAAGGCTGCAGATGAGAGATCAGTATCTCATCTGTCATTTCCTCATGCCCTTCAAGCACCTTCTCCTTTTGATAAGAGGAATGCTAAAGTGCAGGAAATGATGGACACTTTTAAACAAGTAAAGATTAACTTACCTTTACTTGATGCCATTATGCAAGTCCCAGCCTATGCGAAAATTTTGAAAGAATTATGTACCCATAAAAGACAATCTAGGATTCATTTATCCAAGAAAATTTTTTCTGCTAAAAAATTAAATCAGGTTTTGTCCATTGCAACCCTAGCTAAACTCCAAGATCCTGGAGTTCCCACAATTCTCTGCATTATTGGGGACCATACCATTGAGAAAGCACTGTTAGATCTTGGAGCCAGTGTTAACTTACTTTCATATTCTGTATATCAGAAATTAGGTTTGGAAGAGTTAAAATCCACACATGTTGCTTTGCAACTGGCTGACAGTTCTGAGAGGAGACCTGTGGGCATTATAGAAGATGTACTAGTTGGGGTTGACAAATTTTTTTATCAAGTAAATTTCCTAGTTTTGGACATGGAGCCTAGTAAATGAACTACACCTATCCCTGTAATTTTGGGCAGGCAATTCTTGGCCACTGCTAATGCCTGTATCCAGTACAGATCAGGGGTAATGAAGGTATCTTTTGGGAATATAATAGTCAAGCTTAATATTTACAATACAACAAATCAGCCTCACTTGGAGAGTGAGGACTATTTCATGATTGATTTGCTCGATGAGCTTGTTGAGGAGAACATGCCCAAGCTGCTGAATTGGGATGATGTTGTTGATATTTTTGAAGAAGTTTGGACTAAAAGTGCTATAGGGGATGCCCCCACACATGTGACTGAAGAGGTGAAAACCTTAAATTTTGTAGTGGGGCCAGCAAAGCATTCTCATTGGAAACCTGTTGTGCTGCCTCTGCCTTCACCTTCTAAGGCACCTTTGCTTCCTTCACTCATCAGTTCACCTAATTTGGAGTTAAAATAGCTCCCAAAATCTTTGAAATATATATTTTTGGGGCAGAATCAGAAATTGCCTGTGATCATTTCTTCTTCCCTCACCATGGAATAAGAGGAGAAATTGATTGGTGTGCTCAAGATGCATAGGAAAGCAATAGGACGGACTATTAATGATTTAGGAGGAATTAGTCTAGCTATGTGTATGCATAAGATTTACTTGGAAGAGGGTTCAAAACCCTCTAAAGAGATACATAGGAAGTTAAATCCTCACATGCAAGAAGTAGTGATGAAGGAGGTGGTCAAATTATTAGATATTGGGATAATTTATCTAATTTCATATTCTGAATGGGTGGCACCTACTCAGGTGGTCCCTAAGAAGTCTAGAATCACTATTGTACCCAATGAACCTAGAGAATTAATGCCAACTAGAGAGATCACTGGTTGGAGGGTCTGCATAGACTATAGAAAATTGAACTCCAAGACTAGGAAGGACCACTTTCCACTGTCTTTTATTGACCATATTCTGGATAAGTTAGCAGGCAAGACTTTTTATTGTTTTCTTGATGGATACTCTGGTTACAACCAGATTCCTGTGTATCCACAAGATCAAGAGAAGACTACCTTTACTTGTCCATTTGACACCTTTGCTTACAGAAGGATGCCATTTGGACTGTGTAATGCTCCTGCTACTTTTCAGAGGTGCATACATGCCATATTTTCTGACATGTTGGATAAGTTTTTAGAAATTTTTATGGATAATTTTTTTTGTGTATGGTGATAATTTTGATCACTGTTTGTACCATCTCTCCCTTGTACTTCAGAGATGTGAGGAAAGCAACCTAGTATTGAGTTGGAAAAAGAGCAATTTCATGGTAACTAAAGGAATTATTCTTAGTCATGTGTTTCTCAGAAGGGGATTGAGGTGGATAAAGCAAAGATAGATCTGACTTCACATTTGCCCCCTCCATAGACTGTGAAACAAGTCAGATCCTTCTTAGGACATGCTGGTTTTTATAAGAGATTCATCAAGGATTTTAGTAAATTTCTAAACCTCTATGCCACCTGTTGTGTCAAGAGGTACCATTTGTGTTCACTGATAAATGTCTCATTGCTTTTGAGGTGTTAAAAAATTGCTTGACTTCTGCACCTGTCATACAAGCTCCTGATTATTCTCTGCCATGTGAGCTGATGTGTGTTGCATCAGATTTTGCAATTGGTGCAGTTTTGGGGTAGAGAAAGGACAAACTACCTAGTGTAGTGCCTATGCAAGCAAGACACTGACTGATGCTCAGCTGAACTATACCACCACTGAGAAAGAGTTATTGATAGTTGTCTTTGCTTTGGAGAAATTTAGATCTTATGCGCTAGGATATAAGAATGTTGTGTTCATAGACCATTCAACCTTGAAGGACCTTTTGTCCAAGAAAGAAGCAAAACCAAGATTAATCAGATGGATCCTCCTGCTGCAGGAGTTTGATCTTGAGATTAAGGACAAAAAGGGTGTGGAGAATTTGGTAGCAGACCACTTATCTAGGATTTTGACTGTTGATTTTGCTGATTTTCTTGTGAATGATTCCTTTCCTGATGAGCAACTTTTTACCATCAATGTGATTGTACCCTGGTTTGCTAACATTGTGAATTATCTTGCAGTTGGAAGGATTCCCCCACATTGGTATAAGATGGATAAAGACCTATTTTTCTCTCAGATTAAATATTTTCTATGAGAGGATCCTTACCTTTACAAGAGTTGTGCAAACCAGGTGGTGAGGAGATGTGTTCCTGAAAATGAGTTCCACACCGTTCTTATAATGTGTCATGAGCAGGCCTGTGGAGGTCATTTCAGTGGAAAGAAAATTGCTGCAAAAGTGCTCCAATCTGGATTTTACTGGCCATCCTTGTTCAAGGATGCAATAGAGCATTGCAGAACCTGTGAGAGATGTCAAAAGATGGGGAGTATATCCGAGAGAGACTCAATGCCTCTGCATCCCATACTTGTGGTAGAATTGTTTGATGTTTGGGGAATAGACTTCATGGGCCCATTTCCTTCTTCCTATGGGTTTAATTTCATTTTGGTGGTTGTAGATTATGTGTCTAAATGGGTAGAAGCTATTGCCACAAGAACCAATGACCACACAGTTGTCCTCAAAATTTTAAAGGACAACATTTTGTCTAAATTTGGCACCCCTGAAACTATCATTAGTGATGGGGGGAGTCATTTCTGTAACCGACGCTTTACAAGTTTGCTTAAAAAGTACTCTATTATACATAGGATAGCAACTCCCTACCACCCACAAACCAGTGGGCAAGTTGAAATTTCTAATAGGGAGATTAAGAACATCCTAGAGAAAACTGTAAGGACTGACAGGAAGGACTGGTCGTTGAAGTTGTAGGATGCTCTTTGGGCTTATAGGACTGCCTATAAGACCCAACAAGGATGTCTCCTTTTAGATTGGTATATGACAAGGCTTGTCATTTGCCAGTAGAGTTAGAACATAGGGCCTACTGGGCCATTAAAGCATTAAATTTTGATCTAATTGTTGCTGGTCTTCACAGGAAATTGCAACTGTCAAAATTGGAGGAATTGAGATTGGATGCCTATGCCAATGCCAAGAATTTATAAGGAAAATGCCAAATCTCTCTATGACAAACATCTTCTTAGGAAGGGGTTTGTTGAAGGTAATAAGGCATGGCTTTTTAATTCAAAACTCAAGTTTTTCCCAGGGAAGTTAAAATCCAGATGGGATGGGCCTTACACTGTGTTGCATGTATCCCCATCTGGAGCCGCTGAGATCATGGACCCCAAGGATGGAAGGATCATGAAAGTGAATGGTCAAAGTCTGAAATTTTATTCTGAAAATACAGTGAAGCCTGCTGAGACCATTAACCTTCAAGAACCTCCTAATTTTGTGTGAGTTTCAACGTTGTACATTTTGTAAAATAGCAGTCATTTAGTGTGATTTAGTTGTTTTTAATTCTGTCTTTTAATTTGAATAAATTTGTAATTTTTGTATTCCACTCTGGATAATGTCTAATTTGTGGGGATCTTGTGATGTTTGGATGATTGAGAAATGTAGTGGTGCTGAGGTGGACTTCTGATTCTTGATTAAATATGTACAGTAAACAGCTGAGGAGTAAGCATTGATGGTGTATTGAGACCTATTGATATGTTGAGCAGAGTTTTTGATAGGTTCTGGAGATGTGTTGTCTGGATTCGACAGGTTCTGAATACCTGTCGAGAGGTTGGAGAAACCTCTCGAATTCTATTTTCTAAATTTTTTTTGAACCTGTCGAGAAGTTTGAGGAACCTCTCGAAACCTTCAATTTGGGAAGTTTGAATATCCATGTGGTTTGAACTAATCAACAGGTTTAATCAACTTATCGAAATTATCTTTTCAACTTGTCGAAGTCGTGTTTTTGCCTTTTAAAACCATTTGACAGGTTTATTTGGGCATTTGTTCCTTGAGCTACAAATCTATTTTTTTTTTCTCTGCACAAGTTCTCCCTTGCTCCTTTCTTCTCTAGCTCAGTGGTTCCATTTCTAATTGTTCTAAAGTTTTACCAGTTGCACAAACACTGAAAAGTTGACATTTTGCACCTGGTCTCTACAAGTTTGGTGCTTTATACGTCAATTGCCAAGAAACCTTAGGTTTTGGGTAAGTTCTTCACCGACTCTGCCTCTTGAATCTATCATTTCTATGGTTTGCATTTCTGGATACTCTGTCGTGTGTAAGAGTGATTTAAGTGGAGTAAAATTGTGGTAAGTGAATAGGCTCTGTGTGAAATTTGTTAGGTTTTATGTTTTTAATAGCCAATCCTGAGCAATTTAAGGGACTTTTGTCCGACTTGATTCAATCTCCTACCAAATCCACTAGGATAGCTGCTTCACAGTCTCAAGTGGATCCACCTGCTAAGAGGAAGTTCAATATGGACAAACCTGACAAACCCAAGAACACTTAGAAATCTAAGAAAGCCAAAATCAGTGAGGACATTGCTGAGGAGTTACCTGTTTTACCTATGACTCTGACAACTCCTAATGAATTTGTGGATACTTTGGGTCTGATAGCTGAGACCGTCTTTGATTTGCCTTATTTCACCAAGTTAGAGGAGTGTAGGGACACTCTAACATATTTGGAAAAGGCCTCTTTGAAACCTCTGTTGACCCCATTGAATGAGAAGGTATATCCCAGATTAGTGAAATTGTGGTATCAGAATTTAAGGCTGAAGAAGACAACAGGGCCAATTAACCCTGCACTTGTGGTTCTGATTGATGATTGGGAGATTGTAGTAGATTATAAGGACATTGGTTTGGTGTTGGGGGTTGCATTTCAATTTGACCCATCTAGCAATTTAGAAGCTCATGACAGTGTGTCATTTCAGGTCATGACTAAACAATTGACTCAAGGAATTGTTAGATCTAGGGAGTCCTTGATGAGAAGAGATTTGGACCCTAGGTTACTTTTCATTGATACCATTTTGAGGAAGACTGTCTTTGTGACTGGGCATCAGCAAGAAAGAAGACACCCAATAGTGGATGCCCTTTATTTTTACTCCAAGGGTAAATTTTCAATACCCCTCAGCTAATTTTTGAAGGAATGGTGGATATTCATGAAAAAATCAAGAAGGCACAGCATGTGCCAGGTCTTCTATATGGCAAAATTATCACTGCTCTGTTGAAGCAAGGGAAGTATGCTTTCAAAAAAGGAGAGCCAACTAAAGCCTTGCCTCCTAAAGCTTTTGGAAAGAGAGCATGGTCAACCAATATGACCTTGATTGGAAAGAGGAAGAAGCCAGTTGAGAGCCCCTTGCCAGAAGCCACAGTGGTCACCACAACACTTACTGCTCCTTTGGCCATGTTAGCACCTGCATCCAGAGCCTCTACAGCTATATCTACTGTCAGTGTGGTACCAGCCATCATCACCTCATCAATTGCCCTGCCTTCCATACCTGAACCTATGCCTCTCACTTCCACAACCACACCTTATACAATCACCACAACATCACATGTGTCAGCTCCTCCTACCATTGTCCCATTAGCCATGCCCACACCTACCATTAAGACCACATACCAGAGGAAATCCAAACCACCTTCACCACCCACTGATATACCCTTTGATATTGACCCTGTTACCTCCATTTCCTCTATCCATACCCAAGATGTAGAGCTTTTCACTTATGAGGGGTATTCATCCCTGACTGACTCCATTGTGGAGGATATTGGGCATGAATACACCCCACTCCCCGACTCTCCACACCCTACTCCCTTCCAACATGTTTCCACATCACCTTTTCATCCAATTCAATCCATTCAACCTATTATCCAAACACAATCCTTACTAGACTCATTTGCTCAAATCCTTTCCCTCCTCCATTCTATCAATTCCCAGCTTCATACTAGCAGTGCAAACCAGTCTGACATGGCAACCTTCCTCCATTCTATCCAGTCCACTTTCATCCCATCTACCTCAACCACTCACCCTCATAACCCTACACCACTCTTTCTTGCATCACCATCACATTTTCCTCCTCAGACCTCCCCTTTAGTAGCCACTACCATTGCTGCTACTCAAAAAGACTTTGAGTCTGCTGAGTTGCCCCCTACTTCTGCCTCCTCCTCCACCTACACAGATTTTGAGGTGGAGGTATCCATTATCCAACCCACCCACCCTAGCCTCTGCCTCCACTCAGACTGAACCTTTAAAGGAGGAGCTGCCACCAACCATTTCACACCCTTCAACTTTTCCTTCATCCTCACCCATGGTCCTGGCATCCTCAAACTTTGTGCCCCCATTTGCCACCCTAAAGAGTGTTATGGCTGCCAACCCTTATATCCATAGAGATGTCGTAAGAGGTATGGCTGAGCTTCAAACTTTGGTAAAGCAGCCATTGATAGCTGAAATTGACTAGCTGAAGTTGGATCATAGAGTGGAGAAGCTGCAGCGGGAGCAATTGTACATGCATACCCTCAATTTATATGAATAGGAGAAGTAGAGGGCTGAGATGTTGGCCAAACTGGCAGCCAACCTTCAATCAACCATCTGAGGAAAGAAGACACCCTCATCAGCTACGGTGTCCATCAATGAGCCTACCATGCACCACGGCAGCACCAAACCTCATAAGCCAGCTGCAAAAAGGACAAAGGCTAGTGTTACTGTTGGCTGTGTTTGCCTTCCCTCAAATGAGGGTCTAAAATCAACAATAAAACTAGGCAGACACACTCATACAGACCTGCAAGTATTCAGGATCTGTTATAGCAGGCTTTAAAAGAATGGTGAGTAAGGGAATGTCCACAGGGAGGCTATTTAGAAATATGACAAATCTCCAGATCTGTGTCAGATCTGGCACCCTAGCTATTACTAATTTAGTTAAAAGACAAGGGAGAGGTTTGTAATGAGTTGTCACTTAAACTAAGCTACAATTTAAACATAAGCTATCTTGGATTGAGTTTAGGAGCTTAGATCTTACAGGGGAAGAGAATAAAAATGCAGAAAATGGAGAAGAGTAGCTTGGTGGTTGGTTTTCATTGAAATCAGATTCAATTAATCATGCTACAGAGGTTCAGAGCACACAATTCTCTCGCTGGCTATAAGCATAGCTGCAGGGTATAAATTCCACTCCAAATCACAGGATCCACCTGGTCTTAAGGCTATGATCTATCCACTTTAATGGTCATAGACCATCCTATTGACTTTATCGAATCCATGGATTACAGCAGGTGAATCCAATTGAAGCCTGAGCTTAGATTTACCTTAAGGTTATGATCTGTCCACTTTAATGGTCACAGACCATCCTAGAGATCTCCTACAAAGCTAAAGCCTTAATTAGAACAATTAAAACCACTACAGATTCTGCAATTCCCAGGTCATAGACTCAAGGAATCACAGGAGTATCAGATCCAGGGAGATTAGATGGTATCCAAGAGGTCTACCTGTTCAGTGGGTGAGTTGATCTACAACTCCTCTACACAAATCCGATCGATCACCAAATGGAACCAAAGGAAGTTTAAATCTAATTAAAGCATTAAAAATAGCATTATCACTGTAAACAAGGTCACTTTACAATGGAAATACTCTCAGATCTGTAGTCTGTGCAGCTAGGAACCTACAATAGCACTCTTAACCTCGCCCAATTACAGATCTAACTTCGCTCCTCGCTACTCCAAGGGATTTAGCCAACCATGGTTGGGCTAAAGGAGGGAAATGGAATTGCTCTGCAAGCGCTAATCTCCAGAATTTTGGCTCAGATCTCGATCCCCCCCAATGGCAATTGGGGATCTCTATATGTAGCTTTCTCCTCTATTTTTCCTGCCAAAAATCCCTTCTAGAAGTTCGTCAGAGTTTGTTAGAGTTCTGTTAAAGCACGTGGGTCGGTTAGGGCTTTCTAGGGCATCTTCTAAAACCTCATGTCAGTCACCAAAGTGCCTCGATTTGCATGCACCAGGTTACTAAGTCTCAGCGTGCGCATAACATAATTTCTGAGAAGTTCAGCACACGATTTCGACAGGTTGGAGAAGGTTCCGACAGGTTAAAAGTAAGCTTGTAGTTCCTTTCGATAGGTTCCCTGGTCTCTTCGATAGGTACCGATAGGATGAGTTTTCTCTTTGATGCCTTCGACAGTTCACTTTTTCTCCTCAGGCAAGCTTTCGATAGGATGAGCTTTCTCTTTCATTCATCTGCTCGATAGGTTCAGGGATCTTATCGAATCCCTTACTTCAGCACATGTCTTCCTCTTTCTGCCTTCAGATCCTATCGAGCCCTTCTCCAACTACACGAATTCTTCTCTTTTATCCTTCAACTCCTATCGAAGTCTTCCAGATGCCCTTTCGATAGGTTGTTTTAAGACCTGTCTTCACTTCCTTTCCTTTGTTCTGCACCAGCCACACATTCTAAGGGCTCAGTGATGTGCTGCCCTCTGGTGTGCTGTTGTTGGGTCTGCATAGTACTGAGAGATAGCTTTTTTTTGTGGGCATTCTTAAGTGGTTTTCTGCATTATTACTAGCTTTCACTGCTATTTACAAAAGGCACTCAACAGAGGCTTATTAGTCTACTCACAGGTCTGTCAATGGTCACGTTAAAGGGTGAAAAGTGGCATTTTTCACCACTTAACAGCTACCAAAACTGAGAATTTGAAGAGGGACTATGCCAAAATTGCTGAAAAATATGGATGGGACCCAATGGCTTTATCAAGCTTAGATTCAGATGAAGATTAGCTCTAGGAGTTGGTTCACTCATTTTGAAACTAGATGTTTAGTTTTAGGTATGTTTGTAGTATATTGTCTAATTTCAATCTTTTGCATATATAATATCTTGTACATTTCTTTTTCTAGTTAATAAACTTAGATGTTTCTGTGCCTGTATACATAGACTTTATTTCTTCCATTATTACTTATGAGTTGCATTATTTCTTGTTTTAATACCCTGCTGCCTCTCCACAAGTATCTTTTGAATCAGTGAGGACACTGTTTCTCATAGGTTTGGGGGTATGACAGGGTAGATATTTGAAATAGCTAAGCTAAGTGTAGTAGTGATTAGTAGGATCAAAACAATTAAAGTAAAATTTCACCTAAGCAAACTTGAACAAAGGAGAATTGAAAAAGGATAGTAGATTGCTTAATTCTAGGATCTTTTAAAATTCAACACTTCCATGAAGGTGGTCATCAAGAAATGGTTGTCATAATCAATATATAGTGAATTAGCAAGGGGAGAAAAAGGTAAGAACATGCCCTATGAGTGCAAAGGAAGACCATACCTAGTGAGATTTAGGCCTATAAATAATTCTTTGAAGAGTGTTTTTGACAATTTTTTCTACTCTAAGGACTGATTGAACCTACTCTTTTTCACTAGAAGTTATGCACTCCAAGTTGAAACAGCTTGACAGTACTCGTGACACTAAAGACATGATATAAGGCCTTCATTTGAATAGTTTGAGCTTAAAAATCCTTACCCTTTGAACTGCCCTTGATACACATCATTTGAGCCTTAAAAATCCAAGCTTTCTTTAACAAAAAACTTGAGAATTTGAACCCAAACCTCAGTGACCTGATTTAGCCTGACCCTCACTATGAAGGAGAAGAAGTTGAAGAAGGTGGAGCTGGTTTAACAGTTGGGGAAGAAGGAGAAAGCACATTTGATGGAAAACAAAACAAAAAGAGAAAGAGAAGACAAAGAAGTACTTCATTGGAAAATTTGAAAGGAAAAGAAGAAGCTGGCCACTTTGGCACTGAAAATTCAAAAAGAAGATGGAGTGTGCTGAAATGAAGAAGGTGAGGTCATGAATCATCTCCTCACCTTGCTAATTTTTCAATTTTGAACCCTTTTATTCCCCTTTATTCTTTTAAACCTCAAACCATAAGCCACATTACAACCCAATACAAAGACCCTACTGATCTAAAGTGGATTGAGCTGTCATGTAGAGATGAGGAGCTTTTTGATCTATGGTGAAAAGAGCTAGAGGATTTTAGACCTAAGCAGCACTGCCTCTGCTCATGCTTGTAGTCCTATTTGGGCTCTGTAATTGCTCTTGAGCTAGAGTGAAATTGAACCCCTTCAAATTCATTTGTGAGAGTAGGCCTTTGAGAGGATTGGGTTTGAGATTGAACTTTTTAGGGTACTGTTTGAACCTGATTATCAAATTAATGGTAAACTATATACTAATTTGCACATACTACACTCTTGATGATGTTTGGATTGGTTACGATGAATATACATAAAGATCTAGGTATTAAATTGTTTACATATGCTGTTTTAAAACTTTTGAATTTGAAAAAGCAAGGTGTGGAATGAAGCTGAGTTTGTTGAAATCTAACTTGTCACTGTTGTACTTAATTTAACTATGTTCATAAGGAAGTTTGTGGGTACCTTCACTGGAAACCCTCAGGAGACTTAATTCCTCCACTAGGGATCACCTAGGGGTTTAAAAGGCTTGATGCATATACTAAATGCACCTGTGCTCCCTACAAAAGTGGCATTTATTTCTTTTGATAATTATTTTTAATTTCTTATTTGCTTAGGTACTAGCAAAGCTTAGGTTTGGGGGTGTGTTAATCAGTGAAAAATACCATTTTTCACCTCCTAACCTTACCTTTGATGGACCTTTGAGCTGATTAATAATATGTTTTGAGTGTTGTTTTGTAGTTAGCAATAAATTATAGCCATAGTGCAGAAATTCATCCAAAAGTGCCAAGAAGAAAGGGGTGGTAGTCACAGCTTCATATCTATTGGAGAACTATAGCAGAGAGGAATCACAAACCATGCTACAACTTGATACACATGGCAACAAAGCAGCAGCTACATTTGATGAAGGTGAACCCTTGAATGGTACTAAATTCTAGCTAGCTAAATTCCAACCTCTCAAGTGATGTACAAGCTATGGAGCAAGGAAAAGCAACTTGTCGAGAGGATTAGATGCTGGAAATGAACTCCATGAGACGATCCAAGGCTGAAGTATAAATTTTCAAGAGGTTCAGAGAACCTATTGAGCAGAAGGAAAAGGGCAGCTAATCTCTCAATTACATTGCATGCAATCAAGCTGATCCTATCGAACAAAACAGACTAACCTGTCGAATACATACCTGAAGCTTTGCTGGATCTCGAGAAGATGGGTGATCTTGTCGAGAGGTTTGCTGAAGCAAGTAGAGATGTCGAGCAGTTCAACTGAACCTATCGAGATCAAGTGCAGAACCTGTCGAGAGCTACAACCAGCCTATCGAATGGTTTTAAATTGAAGCTGGAACCTATCGAAAGGTTCTCTAAACCTATCGACATGCGAACTTTGGACTTCCTTCCAGCCAACTGACAGTGCCGGTCATCCAATACTTTGATGCATGTGTCAAGAGGCTGTCAAACTGCTTTGAGGGTACTTTTGAAATGTAAATGGTGTGGAGAGGAACCTCCCTAACTGCCTCACGTGCGCGCGCTTAACCAATTCTAATAAATTCATGGGAGATTCTTGGAGGGAATGCAGCCACCTCAGCAAGCCTAATAACAGATTCGTTCCCCTTTTGATCTGATTAGCTAAAACAGATCTAAGATGGTGGGGAGATATGTATAAATAGGGGAGAAACACAGTAAAGAGAGCATCCAGAGTTCGAGCAAAAATTTGAATTAGTTTCCCTCCAAAATTCTAGTCTTCTTCTCTCTTTTCTATTCCCTCTTCAGCCCAACCATGGTTGGCTAAATTCTTTTAATAGCTAGGGTGAGGTCAGATCAGTAGATTGAGTGGTGAGATAGCTTTGTGTGAGGATTGGATAATGCAGAGATTACAAATCAAAGAGCAATTTGTTGTAAGCTATATTAAATCAATGAATTATTGGTTGTAAAGTTCATTTAATCTATAGATCTGTTGATTTCCATCAAATTTCCATAGATTGTATGCCCCTGTGGATGCTTGAGCTTGTAGCCTTGCGTCCACAACATCTGTAGTGGGTTTCTTGTTTCAATATGGACCTTTGGATTGAATGAAATCCCTAGGATGATCTGTGACCATTGAAGTGGACATATCATAGCCTTACGATCAATTCAAACCTTTGGCTTAAGTTTGATTATTCTACCTTGCATTTGAGCTTGTAGCCCAATGAAGGATGGCTGCAGATCCATCCTCTGCACTATTGTTTAACCTATCAATTTATCAGTGAGACTAATCCTAGGCTGTTAATTCTCCACATTTGATTTCTTTTTTACCAAACTTTTTATCTCTCATTCAAATTTCTCTCTTGCTCATCTCTGGTTCATTTTATAAATTTGTTTAAAATTAGATTTTATTTTTTGCTGCTTTTAGTTAAAAGTGACAGCCAAAACTCTTTTCCTATTTTTCTTTGCTTTTAGGATAGATAGGAAGAGCCAGATTTGTAATAGGTCTGGGGATTTACCAACATTTAGATCACTTTTCCCAGTGGACAACCCTTACTTCCCTTTAGAACTTGCTGCAACAGGCCCTGGATCCTTGCAAGACCGTGCTTTGTGATTTGATACATTCACCCTCTATTTTTGTTTAATCATCCATTTTTCAATAAAATTTTGACATCACAAAGTCAACAACACTTTTCCACGAATGCAAAGTATACGTCAATCACTTCGAGTTCGTTCACGCTCGTTAGACGTCTCGATCTTCTTTCTCCGAATCGATGAGTATGTCATCTACGAAGACGACCACACACTTATCGAGACATGGTTTGAACACTCTATTCATATGGTCCATGAATGATGCAGGTACATTGGTCAACCTGATTGACATTACTAGGAATTCATAGTGGTCATATCTTGTGTGAAAGGAAGTTTTCAGAATGTCTTCTGCCTTGACCTTCAACTGGTGATATCCTGGCCTCATATCTATCTTTGAGAAAAACATAGCACCTTGGAGTTAATCGAAGAGGACATCGATTCTTGGGAGTGGGTATCGATTCTTGATCGTCAATTTATTCAATTGATAGTAATCAATACACTGTCTCATCGAACTGTCCTTCTTTTTAACAAACAGAACCGGTGCTCCCCATGGAGAGACACTAGGTCTGATAAATCCTTTGTCTAGAATCTCCTGGAGCTGCTCTTTGAGCTCCTTCAACTCTGTCGGTGCCATGTGATATGGTGCCTTGGATATCGGTTTGGTGCCTGGAGCTAGATCAATTGTAAACTCTACTTCCCAATTTGGTGGTAATCCTGGCAGTTCTTTAGGAAACGCATCCAAATACTTGCACACAATGGGGATATCGGCGATGTTAATCTTCTCATTGTGTTGGTCCATCACAGAGGCAAGGTATCCTTGACATCCCTGTTGCAACAATCGTGTGGCTCGGATTGCTGATATGATGGGCACCACATTCGACTTGATGCCATAGAATCAGAAAGACTTCCCTTTCGTAGGGTGAACAATGACCACTTTTCAAAGGTAATTTATGCTTGCATGGTAAGCGGATAGCCAGTCCATTCCAAGGATTACATCAAACCCTTCCATATCTAGTAGAATTAGGTCTACCCTTGTCTCGCGGTCTTCAATCCAAATAATGACTGATCGACAAATTGTGTCCGTATTGACTACGTTCGTTGTAGGAGCTAACACCGCTAAGATGTAGTCTAATGGTTCGAGGGTGATGCTCAATTCACCCACAAATTGTGAAGTTACAAAAGAATGAGTAAACCCTGGGTCTATCATTACTCGTGCTTTGTGCTGACAAATGTTGCATTTTTGGTACATATATAAGGTACCTAGATTTCATGCATGTGATTTTCGTTAAGTGTATGCTTGAGGTGTCGTGGCAATCATAAAGTATCAAAGTTAAAACAATTTCTAAGGATGTTCATGATCTGAATTCAAAGAGATAATTTGACAACTCAACGAGAAATTATACCTTGGATCACCTCATTCGTCACTTGAGCATCTTGTGCGAAGACTGCATATGTACGACCCTGAACTATAGGTCGAGAGGGCCTCTATATGGTTGCTGTTCTTGTCTGCCTATTCTGCATCTCAGATCAATCCCTTATCTGATGCCCTCATTTCCCACATCTAAAACATGCGCCTGTTGCCCATCTACACTCTTCCATCTTGTGTCGCTTCTCTCATTATGCGCATGATTCTACTGGTGCGGAGGAAGCGACATGTGAAGTCGCTTGAATTCTTGACACTCCAGCTGTAATGAGGTTTGAAGGATGGGGTGGTCTTGTGGTTGCAGGCACAACCGGTTTTGAGTAAGGGATCTGAGCAGGTAGACTTAGTGCTGGCATCATCAGTCTCGGCCTCTTACCAACAGCTCGGAGGAATAGGACTGTGTTCGACTGGTTCTACTTGTTGAGAACTGGAAAATACCATTTTCCACCCCTTAACTTGGGTCTTGATAGACCTTTGAGAGAACTAAATAAGTGTTTTAAGTGTTTGTTTTACAGCTAACAATAAAGGCAGGCTTAACCCTGAAAGCAGCTTAAAAGTGCCAAAAAGATGATGATCCATTGTTGGCAGGTTTCTGAGTGTGTGCTTGCTTTATTGGTTGGTGGTAAAAGTAATTTAAAAATCAAAGAAAGAGTAAAATAGGGGATGGAATTAGCACAACTAAGAAATCCTAGACCTGCAAGATACAGGGTCCATTGGGGCAAGTTTTGATAAGTAAGAGTTTGTCCCACAAGGAAAGGTGATCTACAGCTCCAAGGGAGCCATCTCTAGTAGTCCCTCCAGATCTGACTACAGATCTGGCAGTCCTAAACAGGAGGGGAGTTTAAGGTCACTTATTCTAGGTATTCTAAGGTAACCTAATGTCTAAACTACAGCAAGGGTTGAGAGGATGGATGGAGTGTGGAAAATAAAAAAAAAAGGGGTGAGAAGTATGTTATTGAGCCTAGATCAGAGGAGCTTCGTAACTCAGATTCAGATTTGATGTTATAGAAATCCTGTCCAATAGCTACGTTATCACCACTGAGGAGAAAAGATCCAACCCATCTCTCTGCCATGATTCAATCCCTTAAGGTTATAACCTGTCCACTTAAATGGTCACAGACAATCCCATAGGGGAACCACAATCCAGGGACAGGTCAAAACAAGTTAATCATTGTAGGCACTATTTCAACTAGGCTACCAACTCAAGAATCCATAGGGAACCTCAACCTCTAAAGTTCTATGTATGGGGCTAAGGCTGTATAGGACCATGATAGCCCAGACACATAGAACCAACAAGAGATTGAGTACAACCTTCGATCTAGCTGCCCATTGCTTGAGTGAAGCTACAATGGTCCAGTCACAAGCCTACAATCTTTATAACCAGATCAGATCTAACATCTGATAGTGGATCTATACAAATATAGGGGAGTCTACCTCTGTACAATCTCCCACCAGGCTTCTACAAGCTCAGGTGTAAAGAAGAAAGATCCATCTTGGATCGGTGGATTAGCATCACCCTAAGGCTATAACCTATCCACTTGAATGGTCACAGACTATCCCAGAGGCTATCCTCCTCACGGAACCCAAGACAAAACAAGAATATTGCTGCCACCACCATGGTCACAAGGCTACCAGCTCAAGCTCCCATGGGGATTTCAGATCTAGTGGGTCCTGTGGTGGGGCTAAGGCTGTATATGACCATGATAGCCCAGACACATAGGTCACTTAGATCTGAGTGGCCCTTAGAATCAGTCCTCCATTGCTTTGAATCACAACCAAAGCAACGACGGATCACAAGGCAGCAGCCTTGCACAGAGCATCTCACATTCAAACACAAATCCTACAGAGTACAAATCTTATTACAAAACTTCCATTGATCTACTTACAGCTACAAAAAGAAAAGAAAAATGATCTCAGATCAAGTCTCTAAGAAATGAGATGTGTTCCCAGCTATTCTAGGATGTTTAAACCTAAGCTAAGTATGGGTTTATATAGCAGTGGTGTGGCGGCGCATTAGGGTTAGAAAACCCTAATTTTAACGATGCCACATGGCCGAATAGTGATCCTTGGATGCCTTGGGGTGCGTGCATAGAGATTTGAGCATGGGAGTACGTGCCCTAATCGCTGGAAATTCCCAAAAGGTCCTCTACTGAAGGGATGGAAGTTGAAGTTCAAAGCTTCGCTAGGTAGCCATTGTTTCCCAGACTTGTCGCATGGTAGCTCTTGCTCTTTGCGAGGATGATTTGATATTGAAGCTTCAACCGTCGCGAGGTTGCCTTGGTTTGCTCTTTAGGCAGTCGCGAGGTTGAGTAGACATCAAAGCCTCAGATGTTACAGGGTTGGAGTTCAAGCAGTCGCGAGGTAGCTGCGTGATCGCTGGGTTGATCTTCATGAGGACAGATTTGAATAGCGCGATAACTTCATGAGAACTTCTCTTCAATGGACTTCGTAAGTTTCCTTGCGAGGCTTTAATGAGTTTTGAACTGCACAAGGTCTCATGTCTTGATTGATCTTTGCGAGGATGGCTCCGTCTTCGCGAGGATGGTTTCTTCTTGAATGGCATAAGAACTGCGCGAGGAGTTCTCATCTGATAATTGCATCCTGCGGCCACTGCATGACAGCTGCGCGAGGAGTCTCCTGGAGCTCTCTCTCCTCAACCGTTCTGAGTGAACTGCACGAGGTTGAGAGAGGTCTGTTTTGAACTGTGCGAGTAGTTATTGTAAAGTCTGGGGAAGCTTAGTTGGACTGCGCGAGACTCATTCCAGGTCTGGATTCAGAGTCCATCCTTCAGTGGGACTTCTGGTGCCAAAACAGGCTCCTTAGTAGGATTCCTGGCCTTGTTTCACTGCTGATTATTACCTACATAAAACATTTAACAAGAACTTATTAGATGACTAAGGGTCTAATCAAAGGTTAAGTTAAGGGTTGAAAAGTGGTACTTTTCAGGTCTTAACACACCCCCAAACCTAATCTTTGCTAGTCCCATAGCAAAGCTACATTAAATCTACTACAAAAATTAAATGCCACTTTCGTAGGGAGCACGGATACATTTAGCATATGTACCAAGCCTTTTAAACCCCTAGGTGATCCCTAGTGGAGGAGTGAAGTCTCCTGAGGGTTTTCAGTGAAGACACCGACAAACTTCTCAATGAAACAGTTAACAAAAATGCAATATCATCAAGTGAGCAGTCAAGGAGTAGACTTAGTTTACTCTTGAATCAGTAATCATAAAAGAAATTTAATCCATTGGTTGCTGTTGAGAACTGGAAAATACCATTTTTCACCCCTTAATCTGGGCCTTGATAGACCCTTGAGAGAACTAAATAAGTATTTTAAGTGCCTATGTTGCAGCTAACAATAAAGACATGCTTAACCATAAAAGCAGCTCAAAAGTGCCAAAAAGATGACAATCCATGTCAGTCCAAAGGAAGGAAGTGAAGAAACAACCTCATCAGCTGTGGAAAGGTCTAAATAGAAGAGGCAAAGACCTGTAAGAGAAGCAGGGAACATTTCGAACAGAGAAATGCACTACAGAGTTCTTTTCAAAGAACTTGCACTTTTCAGAAGAACCTTGAACTTTAAAAGAAGAAAACACTGAAAAGAAGATTAAACTTTGCAATGTAGAGCTTCGTAAGTCATTGAACTTTGCGAAAAGGCCCCTAAACTATGCTAAAAGGACTAAAACCTGTGTGTAGCTTTCAAGAGCATCCGAACTCCTCGAAAAGAAGATTGAACTTTATGAATGAGCTTCGAAGTCATTGAACTTATGAAAGGCCCCTCAACTCGCTAAAAGGTATTCGAGATTCGCAGCTTTAATAAGGGCACCAAGAATCTGCTACACGCGCCCAATGCATTAAAAAGCCCAGAGACATTCCTAAGATTCGAGCACGAACCAAAGGCATATTCCACCCCATGTGAACACCCAAAGATGAAATTACTTGGCGGGAACTTCTAAACTCTAACAAACTTTCAAAATGCATGTAATTGATGCCTCTGCTTCTCGATTTGAACAGATCAAGCAGCGATTGGCACAGATCCGGATCCTAGTGCTCGACTCCTATTGGTTGATACAGATCTATCCAATTTCGATTGGTTGATACACATTTGAGTCGGCTTAGGGAAAACTATAAATAGACGAACCATTTGCCCAATTTGGGTATCCAGATTTTAGAGTTTTCATCTCCTTTTCATTCGGTTAGATAGCTTATCCGAACCCCTGTAATCCCTTCTTGTAGTTTACCTTTGAGAGCCATTGTGAGTGATTTGTACTTCCAAGTTCGGATTCAAGACTGTAAGTCCGAGGGCTCTCTAAGAAGCCGTGCTCAGAATTGTAATTTTGGATTTTAAAAGGTTGTCGTAATTTGTGTCTTCTCCATTGGAGTCATGTCGAGGGTTCGAATGTTCACCTTAGTGCATTAGACTTCTTTAGATTCACTCATCCGCATGCAACTTCCCTTAATTCATCACCGCTGTAATTAGCTTGGTAACCTAATTCTAGCAAAGATTTATGATGATGTTCATGTTACGAACTAAAGAATAGGCCACAACTATTGGATGATCTGTGACCATTTAAGTGGATGATCATAGCCATAAGTCTAAACCTATTCCTTAATTCGATTTATTTTGTCTTTGGTAGTCGGGATGAAGATTGAATCTGCCTGCTGAACTACTGATTCTCCATTAAAATTCGAGGCTAAAGTACATGAAGCTATTATTTCGCATTTGTCTTATTTTAAACATCTCCCAACTCGGATCTCGGATCATGTAGTTAGTTCTTTTCTTTATTTGCTTATAGTTAAATGTGACACAATCCAACACTCTCTTTTATCTATTCTTTTTTAGATAATTATAGAGCGGATCTGTAGCAGATCGGAGGTTTATCTCTCGCTTAGACAAAATTCTCGTGGGACGATCTTGAAATACTTACTTTTAAAACTCGATCTTGTGCCGATTGTTAGCCCCAATGTCTTGATATCCCTTTCATAAGTTAACATCCATATAACCTAGCATTCTTTAATTCTTTAATTTTGATTCATAATGCACACAATTATGGCACACTTGGAGCGACATCAAGTTTTTGGCGCCGTTCGGGAAGTTTGTTCTAAAATAGATAGACCTATGTTTATTTTCATTTATTTATCACATTTATTAATTTTGTTGTTATTTTTATGCGTATAGGTGTAAAAGGAAAGGAAAGTTCTTAAATAGATGTGTTTGTTGTACCAAACTCTCTCTCGAGTTGTATGTTTGGCGGAGAACCCTCAATCGAGATTCTCCGTTAAATTCGAAGTTGAAAGACTCCTAAGAAACCGACATACATCACAGGACATCTCATTTGAAATGGGTGAAGAACAGAGATTGTTAAGAGACTACTTTGCCTGGTGCTTATAATTCCCCATTTTGCATTCAATTTCCCACGGAGGGAAATTATGAAATTAAGTCCTCCACCATCCAAATGTTGCCTTCATTCCATGGATTGAGTAAGGAAGACCCTTACAAACACATTGATGAATTTCGGCTTTATGCACAACATTTAACATAGTCGACTGGGTCCAGAGGCAACCAAGCTTAGGCTCTTTCCTTTTCATTAAAGGACAAAGCTAGAGCATGGTTATCTATGTTAGCACCAAACAAAGATCACATCATGGAATGATTTGCAATGTCAATTTTGTCAAAATATTTCCCAATGACTAAAACCAGCCAATCGAGACAAAGCATCATCTCTTTCTCCCAAAACTCAATCAAACTTTCCATGAAGCATGGGAAAGGTTTAAAGAATCATAAGGCAATGCCCTCACCATCAAATTCTAAATGGCGGTGGTTCAAAGCTTCTATCAAGGAACTGATCGAAGGGCAAGAACATGGTGGATGCCTCTTGTGGAGGTACCTACTTGCGAAAACAGTTGAAGAGGTTTGGGACCTCTTTGAGGTGATTGGAGAAAATTCAACCCTGAGGAATCTCGCCAAGGGACACCGAGAATCCAAATAGGATGAATAATCCCCAATTCACAAGAGGGAAAGTTTATGAAGTCAATGAGTGGAAAGGAAAGTGGATAATTTGACCACAAAATTTGATAGACTGATGAACTCATTTAAAGCTCCAAATGGGTCAAGAGTAGAGGAGGCATGTCCGATATGCCGCCCCCACTCATTCCATTGATCAATGTCCTGCATCACAATTTTAGAACTCATGATGGAACAAGCTCATGCACGATCTTATGGATGATGCAATCGAATGACTACCCATGGAGATCTCATCCTAATCTCGTGGAATCAAATTAAAAGAAGCAAGCAGCCCAAAAAATCAATTACCTTTCAAACCCGCTTTCACCATATAGAGAATTTTATAATAAATCAAATTTTCAGACCTAACCAACAACAAGCCATGCGCGATGCAGCCCCACCGCCTCCTAGATCCTCGACCTTTGAAGAGCGGTGTCTTGAGTTCACTTCAAAATCTTGGAACTCTGTCTCGTGTGAACCTTCACAGTGAGCATTAAAAAATTTGAAGAAACTCCGGGCCAACTCTCAAATTCATTGGCTAAGAGAGAAGAGGGTAACTACCACCAACCCGTGAACAATCCTAAGGGACAGTTCATGGTTGGAGAATCCTCAAATGGCCATGAGGAAATCAAAGTGACTACTTTGAGAAGTGGAAGAATAATAAACAACACAAAGGTAGTAAAGAGGAAAAGATGAAGAACAAGTGCAGGAACAACAAATTGGATAGCAATATGGTCATTGATTTACATAAAATTCAAAAAATGAAAAAATGAAAAAATAACAAAATTGTTGAAAAAGATGAGGAGGAGAAATTTGTTCCTCACCTCCCATTTCCCCATGCAATGAAGTCTGTATCTCCTTTTGACAAAGGAAACACAAAAATTGAGGAAATGATGGTGACAGTCAAGCAAGTAAAAATTAATCTACCTGCTTGATGCAATCAAACAGTCCCCGCTATGCAAAATTTCTCAAAGAGGGTGTGCACCCACAAAAGGCAATCTAGGATACATTTATCCAAGAAGGCCTTTGTCAGGAGAAAATCAACCAAGTGCTATCAATTGCAACACCACCTAAGATGCAAGACCGAATCCCCACAATCCCCTACATCATTGGGGAGCACACCATTGAGAAAGCCTTGCTAGATCTGGTGCTAGTGTCAACCCGCTCTTCCTATTCCGCATCTATGAGAAGCTAGGTTTGGGAGAATTGAAACCCACTCAAGTGGTGTTACAATGAATGATGATCCGAAAGGAAACCTATGGGGTTGATTGAAGATGTTTTGGTAGGAGTAGACAAGTTTTTCTACCTGTGACTTTTGGTGTTGGACATGGAACCAACCAAAAGTACCACCGCCATCCCCATTCTGGGAAGACCATTCCTGCCACACTAATGCATGCATTCAATGCAGTCCTGCATCATGGAGGTGTCTTTGGAAATATGAAAGTTAAATTGAATGTGTATAATGTCTTACTCAACCTCAATTCTCACGAGGAATGTTTCCATGTTGACATCATTGATGAGGGTGGAGGAGTCTTTACAAACATTTCGCAAGGTAAAGACTCCACCATGTAAATTTAAAAATGATTGGGGATCCATTGAGAAAGAAGGAAAAGGAGATCAAATTCAACGGAGTCCGCTTTGTGCAAGGCACTCACCAACGATCATCAAGTTCTCTCTCTGGAGACTGCTCCTCTCCTCTTCCACAAGTTACCAAGGTACCTTTGCTGCCCTCTTTTCTTTCACACAATTGGAACTCAAACAGCTCCCAAAAATCTGAAATATGTGTTTTTGGGAGATCATCAAACACTACTGTGATTATTTCTTCCTCCCTTACAAAGGAGCAAGAAGAGGAGCGTTGGTAGTTCTAAACAAGACAAGAAAGCAATTATCGGACCATTGCTGATTTAGGAGGAATAAACCCAGATGCATGCATAAGATCCACCGGAAGAGGATGCCAAGCCTTCTAGAGAAATGCAAAGAAGGTTGAATCCTCACATGCAAGAAGTGGTAATGAAGGAAGTTGTCAAGTCGCTAGATGGGGTCATTTACCCTATTTCAGATTCTCGCTGGTAGCACCCACAGTGGTGCCTAAGAAATCTGGCATCATTATAGCAAATTGAATCTGGTAAACTTATGTCCACCAGACAAACAATCGGATGGAGGGTCCGCATAGACTATGAGAAAATTAAATACCATGACAAGGAAAGACCATTTCCTCCCCTTCATTGACCAAATCCTTGATAAGCTTGCCAAAGCTTACTGCTTCCTTGATGGGTACTGTTACAACCAGATCCTGTGGTACCATCAGACCAAGAAAAGACCACCTTCACCGCCCCTTTGGCACTTTTGCCTATAGGAGGATGCCCTTTGGTCTTTGCAATGCCTGCTACTTTTCAAAGATGCATGTATGCCATCTTTTCGACATGATTGATCAATTCATGGAGATCTTCATGGATGACTTTTCAATTTATGGAGACTTTTCCTAATGCTTACACCACCTCAAGTTGGTGTTGCAAAGATGTGAAGAAACCAATTTGGTTCTAAGTCGAAAAGAGTCATTTTATGGTCACCCAAGGCATTGTCCTAGGACATGTGGTCTCCCATAAAGGCATAGAGGTGGACCAAGCAAAATTGATCTAATTGCACATTTGCCTCCTCCCGTAATCTAAGCAAATCGAAGTTTCTTAGGGCATGCAGGATTTTATAGGAGGTTCATCAAAGATTTGAAAATTTCCAAGCCACTCTGTCATTTCGTGTCAAGATGTTCCTTTTGTGTTTACTAATGAATGCATGACAGCCTTTGAGGTCCTTAAGAAATGTCGATTTAGCCCCATCTTGCAGCCCCCGACTATTCGGTGCCCTTTGAGCTGATGTGTGATGCATCGACTATGCCCTAGGAGCTGTCCTAGGGCGTAGAAAGGATAAGCTTCCCATGTCATAGCTTATGACAATGAGATCCATGATAGATGCCCAGCTCAACTACACAACAACCGAGAAAGAGGCCATTGTGTTTGCATTGGAAAAATTGGGCCTTATGTTTTAGGTTCACAAATTGTGGTGTTTATCGACCACTCGCCCTAAAGTACCTTCTGCCTAAGAAGGATACCAAGCCCAGATTAATCGTGGATCCTCCTATTACAGAGTTTGATCTACGATTAAGGATAAGAAAGGAGTGGAGAATGTGGTGGTCGATCACTTATCCGAATTCTCAATCCGAGGATGATAGCTTACCCATTAATGAATCATTTCGATGAGCAACTTTTTACCATCAATACCCACAGTCCTTGGTTTGCAAACATAGTCAACTTCTTGGCTATTGGATGATTCCTCAACATTGGAATAGAATGGATAAAGATCTTTTCTTCTCACAAGTTAAACATTTCATTTGGGAAGATCCTTATCTATTCAAGAATTGTGCACCAAGTGATCGGAAAGTGTGTCCCGGACCATGAATTCCACGGCATATTGTCAATGTGTCATGAACAGCTGTGGAGGCCATTTGTCAATAAAACAAATGCAAAAATTCTGCAGGTGGTTTCTATTGGCCCACTATCTTTAAAGATGCCTTACAAGATCAGAATCTTGCCGAATCGCCAAAAATCGGGCAAGATTTCCAAAAGAAACTCAATGCCCTCGCAGCCAATCCTCGGTAGTTGAGTTGTTTGATGTTTGGGGCATAGATTTTATGGGCCCCTTTCCCCTTCTAATGGAAACAATTTCATCTTGGTAGTGGATTATGTCTCCAAGTGGATTGAGGCCATAGCTACCAAATCCAATGATCACAAAGTGGTTTTAAGATTCCTCAAAGACCACATTTTTCGATTTGGATTCCCAGCCATCATTAGTGATGGGGAAGCCACTTTTGCAGTGTTTGACTCTCTATTAAAAGTACTCTGTCACTCATGAGTAGCCACTCCCTATCATCCACAAACCGGTGGGCGGTGGAGATTTCAAATAGAGATCAAACACATTTTGGAAAAACTGTGAAGAAGGACGAAAGGATGGTCCTTTAAGCTTAATGATGCTTTGTGGGCATACGTAATCGCCTACAAGACTCCTATAGGATGTCCTTTTCGTGGTTTATGGCAAGGCATGCCATCTACCAAAGAGAATTAGAATATAAGGCCTTGTGGGCAATCAAAACTTTTAATATGGATCTAATGCTGCCGTGGTAACCACAGGCAGCTTCAACTCACTGATCTGGAAGAACTGAGGATGGATGCCTACACTAGCTCCATATTGTACAAAGAAAAGGTTAAATCATTCCATGATAGGAGCCTCATGAGAAAAGAGTTCATACCGGGGTCCAAGGTATGGTTATTCAACTCTAAACTTAAATTCTTTCTCGGCAAATTGAGATCCGGATGGGAAGGGCCATACATCGTCATCAAGGCCTCCCTCAGAGCCGTGGGATATTTCAGATCCCAAGGATGGAAGAATACTCAAGGTAAATGGTCGAGGCTCAAACCATGCATTGAAAACACCTGTGAGCCCTTGTCGCCCACCTATCATCATGAATCTCCAAAACTGATGGTAGAAAAGTGTATAATATGTTTGTACAACATTGTTTTCGATTTTTTGTTTTACATCTATTTTCTTGTACGCATAGTGTAAATACACTTCAAAGTTCAAATCGCAAAGTAAAAAGTACTTTTCAAAAAGTTCAAAGTTCTATTCGAATTGATTCTGGAGCTGTAATGAACTACTCGAAAAGAACCATGTTCTGTTCGAATAGTTAAAATTTCCTTTTCGAATAGAAAATCTGGGGAGAAGTCCTTTGCGAAAAGATCTTTCTGGAGCCAAATCCATTTCAAATAGACATACTGAAGCTCAGTTGTTTGCGAACTACAGTTTCTCGATTTTGTCCGCTTTGTTTCAATTTTTTCCTAGGTATAATGTGACCATGCCACCTTTAAACCAAAGGAGGACACTTCCCCATAGGTTTGGGGTATGGCAAATGTGTCCCTCCCATGGGATAATTAGCATAAGGGCATCACAATCACCAAAGTAATCAGGAAATGAATCAATTTACTTAAGAATCATGACAATGTGGAAATTTTAAAATTTTCTTTGCAAGAATTTAGACATTCTAAACCCTACAATATTCCACATTTCCATGATGTTAACACCAGGAAAATACACTTGTATTAGCACATAGCAAGTCCACAGGAAGAGAAAAAGGTAAAGATATACTTAAAAGCTCAAGGAAAAACCATAACCAGTGAGAATTGAGCCTATATGTTTTACATCTCTGTTGAAGAGTGACTGAGGCAACCCTTTTTCTCGATTCAAAGGAATGGTGAGGCATTAGATCCACTAGAAATTAGGAAACTCCAAATCAAAACAAGCAACAAGATTCATGAAACCGAGGAAAAGATCAAGGCCTTCTTTGGACACTTGAGCTTAATGTAACCAACCAAGAAAGATCGCCTTGTTTGTACCCCAATTGAGCTATAAATCCTATAATGCTTCATCAAAACACCCATTTTTCTTGCACCTGAACCAATGGAACCAATTCAGCCCTCCCTCACCTTGAGAATTCAGGAGTTAAAGGAGAAAGAAGTAAAGATGGAACATTTAGGCAAATATCAAAATAAATGAAGAAGAAATACCTCAAAATGGGCAAGATGGTGACCGAGAAAGTAAAAGAAAAACAATGTGAAAAGAAGCAAGCAAAAAAAAAGGCAAAAAGGGGAACTTTATGTTGAAAATTCAAGATCAAAGGAAGAAGAATGAGTACTTTGAACACGAAATCTCAAAAGAAGCTAAACTCAAGAAGGTGGAGTCATGAACCGCCTCCTTCAATTCTGACTTCTCAAAAATCCAAACACTGTTCAACCTTCCTATCCTCAAACCTCACTCCACGAGCCATACAACAAACCCGACCTAAAAGTCCTTGTGATCCAAAGTTGAGTGAACTGTCATGTGGAGATAAGCAGCTTCCCAATCTATGGTGAGGAGATGTCAAGGATGCCACACGAGAATCATGCCTATGCTCATGCTTACAAATCCATTTGGGAGATGTAATCGCTCTTGAGCTTGAGTGAAAATGAACCCTTCAACAAAAATCTTGATGAGAGTACACCTGTAAGTGTTTGGGTTGGAACTTGAGCACATTAAGTATGACTTATAACCTAATTTTTATTCAAATGATGAACTGCTGACACATTTGCATGATTTCTATGGCTGCTCACAGATTGGAAAGAGTGAAACATTCATAAGGTTTATAAATGTTGAAATCCCCTTGCAAACAATAAACCTAAATTTCTGTTTAAACATTGATTCAAGAGTAACTAATTTTGATCTTTGATTGCTCATGGGATGATAGTGCACTAATGCCAACTGTCCCATGGAGAAGTTTGTGGGTACCTTCACTGAAAACCCTCAGGAGACTTCACTCCTCCTCTAGGGATCACCTAGGGGTTTAAAAGGCTTGTTGCATATGCTAAATGCAACTGTGCTCCCTACAAAAATGGCTTTTCATTCTATTTTTAAATTTTGTCTTTGCTCAGGGACTAGCAAAGCTTAGGTTTGGGGGTGTGTTGAGAACTAGAAAATACCATTTTTCACCCCTTAACTGGGCCTTGATAGACCCTTGAGAGAACTAAATAAGTATTTTAAGTGCCTATGTTGCCTAACAATAAAGACATGCTTAACCATAAAAGCACTCAAAAGTGCCAAAAGATGACAATCCATGTCATCCAAAGGAAGGAAGTGAAGAAACAACCTCATCACCGTGGAAAGGTCTAAATAGAAGAGGCAAAGACACGTAAGAGAAGCGAGGAACATTTGACAGAGAATGCACTCTGAGTTCTTTTAGAAGAACTTGCACTTTTCAGAAAGAACCTTGAACTTTGCGAAAAGAAGAAAACACTCCTCGAAAAGAAGATTAAACTTTAACGAGCTTGAAGTCATTGAACTTTGCGAAAAGGCCCTAAACTATGCGAAAAGGACTAAAACTCAGTGTAGCTCAAGAGCATCCGAACTCCTCGAAAAGAAGATTGAACTTTGCGACAGGCTTGAAGTCATTGAACTTTGAAAAGGCCCTGAACTCTGCGAAAAGGTATTCGGAGATTCGACTTTAACAAGGGCAATTCAAGTAATGCTACACGCCCAATGCATTAAAAGCCAGAGACATTAGGAAGATTACGAGCACGAACCAAAGGCATATTCCACCCCATGTGAACACCCAAAGATGAAATTACTTGGCGGAACTTCTAGAAACTCTAACAAACTTTCAAAATGCATAATGTAATTGATGCCTCTGCTTCGATTGGTGAACCAGATCAAGCGATTGATTGCAGTCTGGATCCTAGTGCTCGACTCCTATTGGTTGATACAGATCTATCCAATTGATTGGTTGATACACATTTGAGCGGCTTAGGAAAACTATAAATAGATCTAACCATTTGCCCAATTTGGGTATCCAGATTTTAGAGTTTTCATCTCTGCTTCCCATTCGGTTAGATAGCTTATCCGAACCCCTGTAATCCCTTCTTGTTGTTTACCTTTGTGAGCCATTGTGAGTGATTTGTACTTCCAAGTTCGAATTCAAGACTGTAAGTCTGAGGGCTCTCTAAGAAGCCGTGCTCTGTAATTGTAATTTTGGATTTTAAAAGGTTGCTGAAATTTGTGTCTTCTCCATTGGAGTCATATCGAGGGTTCTGAATGTTCACCTTAGTGCATTAGACTACTTTAGATTCACACATCCGCATGCAACTTACCTTAATTCATCACCCCTGTGCGAATTAGCGTTGGTAACCTAATTCTAGCAAAGATTCTGATGATGTTCATGTTACGAACTAAAGAATAGGCCACAACTATTGGATGATCTGTGACCATTTAAGTGGACGGATCATAGCCATAAGTCTAAACCTATTCCTTAATTCGATTTATTTCTCTTACATCTGTGGCCGGTAGTCGATGAAGATTGAATCGCTCTGTTGAACTCTGATTCTCCATTAAAATTCAGAGGCTAAAGTACATGAAGCTATTATTTCTGCATTTGTCTTATTTTAAACATCTCCCCAACTCGGATCTGGATCATGTAGTTAGTTCTTTTCTTTATTTGCTTATAGTTAAATGTGACACAATCCAACACTCTCTTTTATCTATTCTTTTTTTTAGATAATTATAGAGCCAGATCTGGTAGCACAGATCTGGAGGTTTATCTCTCAGTTTAGACAAAATTCTCTGTGGACGATCTTGAAATACTTACTTTTAAAACTTGCTACAATTGGCCCTGATCTTGCAGGCCAGTGTTAGCCCCAATGTGCTGATATCCCTTTCATAAGTTAACATCCATATAACCTAGCATTCTTTAATTCTTTAATTTTTGATTCATAATGCACACAATTATGGCACACTTGGAGCGACATCAGTTGCACAGTAATTTAAACAGCATAAACTTCTCATGAATGCATATCATTTCCAATCAGTGTACAACCATAGAAAACTGCACAAGGTGTGCCAGCACTGAGCTCATCATCAGATTAAAATTTAGGTTATAGGTCATACATAATGCATTCAAGTTTAGACCCAAAAACTTTCCAGGGCATACTCTCATAAGGGTCTTGTTGAGGGGTTCATTTTCTCTCAGGCTCAAGAGCTGTTACATCCCCTAAGTGGGTATGTAAGCATGAACATAGGCAGAGTTCTTAAGTGCTGACCTCATTCACACATCCTCACCATAGATTGGATAACTCTTTATCTCCACATGACAACTCACTCAACTTTGGATCACAAGGGCTTTTAACTGGGCTGGAATGTGGCTTATGGAGTGGGGTTAAAAGAATGAAAGATTGAAAAGGGGTTCAAAATTGAGAAATCAATAAGTGAAGGAGGTGGTTCATGACTTCACCTTCTTGAATTCAACTCCTTTCTTCTTCTTTGAGATTTTTAGATTTGAAGTGATCGGTTTCTCTTCTTGATTTCGATTTTCCAAAAGAAAGTTCTTTGACTCTTCTCTTGCTCCTCTTCATTATTATTTTGTTTCTTTTTTATGGAATTTTCTTCTTTTTATCTTCATTTTTGCTTTTTTGAAATGCCACCATGTTCTCAGTTACCATACTGCCAGGATTTTGAGATACTTCTTCTCCATTCACCTAATGTTGACCATAGCTAGTCCATCTTCAACTTTTTCTCCTTTTCCTTCTGAATTCTCAGAGTGAGGGTAGGCTGAATCAGGTTCATAGGTTCAGGTACAAGTACTTGGGTGCATATTGAAGAAATTTAGGATTTAAAGCTCAAAGGGGGAATGGACAAGGGCAGTTGCTTTAGGGTTGGTCTTATTAGGCTCAAACTGTCCAAGAGAAGGCCTTGATCCTTTCCTAAGTTTCATGAGTGCTGTCAGTTGTTTCAACTTGGAGTTGCCTTACTTCTAGTGAGCACAGTGACTCAGCCAGTCCTTAGAACTAGAAGAAATTGCCTTAGTCACTCCTCAAAGGATGGAAAAATAAAAAATAAAAAATTATAGGCCCAATTCTCACTGGTTATGGTCTTCCTTTGAACTTTTAAGTATGTCCTCACCTTTTTCTCTCTCTAATGATTCACTAAGTGCTGATACAAGTGAGTTTCCTTGGTGATCTCATCATGGAAATGTGAAAAATTAAAAGTTTATAATGTTTAAAGTTTGTAGAAATTTTAAATTTCTTATTTTTCATGATTCTTAAGTGATCATAGATCCATTTTCATGTTACTCACATGACTCTGCTGTACTAAGGTTAACTATTCCATTGGCAGAGTCTGCTTGCCACGCCCCCAAACCTATGAGGAGCAGTGTCCTCACTAATTCAAAGGTGTCTGTGCAGCAGATCTATTGATGGTAAAAAGAAAAGGAAAGAACAGGGAACAAAACACACAACAGACAAAGCAAAATAGTAATGACAGAAGAAGAAAATCTATTAAAAATGTGATATGTACAAACTACAAGAAAACAAAAGCAAAAGAGTGTAGAAACAGAAAAAAATCCTAGGTACAATCTAATCAGAGTTTGGATTAAAACTTGTCCCAACCCATCTTCTTGGCATGTTCTTGAAGGTAAGCCTCCTCCTCTTTCTTCTTTCGTTCCCTCTCTTCCTTTCTTTGGGCCGCAATTTTGGGTATGGTTGGTGCCCTGACCCTCATTTTTCTAGTCTTTGGTGGAGGGGGAATCAGTGAGGATTTATCTATGGTTGGCTTAGGGGATTTGATAGGACTTTTGCCTTTGGGACTCTTCCCTTTAGGGCCTTTCCCTGGCTGAGGCTGAGGGGGAATGAGAGGGGATTGGGCTTGTGCTGGCTCAGGAGGGACAACATGGGATTTATCTTTTTCTTTCACCTGAGGCAGGAGAGGACTTTTCCCTTTGTCAAGCTTATCCTGAGCAGAAGCTCTGGTGACCTTTGGAGGTGGGGATGGAGGGGCTGGCCTTTTTCCTTTTTGGGCTGCAGTGGCTCTTTTGGAGGTGGGACGTTTCTTGGAAGGAGTCTGTTTTCTTTTGGGGGCAGGAGATGGAACAGGGGGAGGCACAGAGACAGGAGCAGGAGCTGGAGTAGGGACTTTAGCAGGAGCAGGAGCTTGAGTAGGAGCGGGAGGAGGTACCGGAGTTGGGGCTGTAGGAGCTGCGGGAACAGGTTGTGTAGGTGTAGGGCTAGGGGGGGTAGAAGAAGATGGGCTTGGTTGGGTGGAGGAAGATGGGGCCTCAGGGGGTGCTGTGGTGAGAGGGGTGGCCTGAATTGGTTGGGATAGTAGGAAGGCAACCCTCTGTTTCAAAATCTCAATTTTCTTGGTAGCCCACAGGATATTGGTATCTGAAAGCTCCTTACTGAGTTTGTTGATCTCCTGAGCATTGTTCAGTTTCCTTTCTAACAACCTGGCTTGCTTTTTTGCCCTTTCTATGTTGGCTTTTTCCATCTCCGTAGTCATTCTGTAGTAAGTTGTCGCAACCTTGTTCACATTGAGTGTCTCCAAAATTGCCTCCCACCCCTTGGAAATATCGCGCAGCTTCTCGCTGTGAGCAAGCTTCAAGTCACTCAGCTTCTGCAGCAGGGGGTACTCGATGGCTTGTCGAAGTTGGGCCATGCCATTGAGAACATCCCTCTTGATATAGGCATTATCCCTCATGGCATGGAGGAGGGTGAAGTAGGGAGGGATGTAATAGGAGTGTCTGGGTATGATTGTTAGAAATGGAGTGGAAGAAGTAGAAGGTGATTGATCTTGGGGGGGTAAAGTGGGGGTTGTAGTGATGAAGTCGAGGGGAGGGGTGGAAGTTGCTTGGGCAGTCTGGGTTGAGTGGTCAGTGAATTGAGGAGGGGGTAGGATAAGAGGTGGAATGGAAGGCATGGGTGGAAAATTAAATGAAGGATGCTCAGTGGAGGTGGATGGTTCTGGGTAAGGGAAAAATGGAATGGTGAAGGGTTGAAATGGAAGTGGTGGGGTTACAAAGATGTGGGGTGGAAGGGGAAAGGTGGAAGGGAAAGGAATGGGGTCTTTTTGGGTGGAAGTGTTGGTGAATTGTGATGGAGGTAATATGAGTGGGGAAGGAGTGGTGGGTTATGGTATCTTGGAGGGTGAAGGGTGTAGTTAAGTCAATTGGGTGAGGTCTGGTTGCACTATGGAGTCAGAGGTGGAAGGGGTTGGATGGGGGGGTGGTAGGAGGTTGTGTAGAGATGGGTGGGTTTGTCAATTTTTGAGGGGTGGATTTTATGTTGGTGATGTCAGTTTGCATTTGGTCTTGGGTATGTGTTGTGTTGGAGAGTTGGGTCTGGATGTCATGTATGAGGGAAAGGATATGGGTAAGGGTATCTGAGGTTGGTTGGGGTGGAGTATGAGGATAGGAGGGAACAGGTTGGAAAGGGGAAGTGGGGGCATGATGGAAAGTTGTAGGGGGAGAAGATGAAAGGTCTGGTGAGTGATGTGGGGAAGGGAGTGGGGAATTTGGGAGGGGGATATCATGGGTTGGCAGGGTGTTAAGCAAGGGAGTCATGAAGGCTTGATACCCTGAAGTGGTGGCTAGGTTAAAGTCAAGATCTTGGAGTGGAGATGTAGTTGGGAGGGGTTGGACTGAAGGTTGGTCAATATGTGGTGTGTCTGTGGGAGTGATAGGGGTAGGGGGGTGGAAGAAGATGGGCCTGGTTGGGTGGAGGAAGATGAGGTTGGAGATACTGGGGCTGTGTATTGAGGTAAGGTGGGTGAAGGGGGAGTGCTGTCAAGGGGTTCACCACTTTCCACCCAGGAACAAATCACAGGGGGTGGTGGAATGGAAAAGAGAGATAAGAGAGGGAAAGGGAGAGATGGAAGAGGCAAGGAAACTGATGGAGGGGCAAGTGTGGTGGATGGAGGTATTGCTGCAGAAGCAGAGGTGACAGAAGCTTGCACCACCTTCTTTGGAGCAGGGGCTTTAGCCCTCTTTTTGGGGGTAGGGGTGGCCTTTGCCACAACAGTTCTCTCACCTTGCTCAGAAATAATCTGAGCTTCAGCCTTCTTCTTCTTCTTCTGGGGATCCATTAGACTCCTACTGATCCCCCATTGTCTTTTGGCAAAAGTGGTGGGAGGGAGGTCAGCAGATAACTCCCCCACTGGTATCTTGTATCCTCCCCTCAGAAGTAATTTGGTGATGAGTCTTCCATAGGGGAGAGTGTGGATCTTCTTTTGCAGCCCAAGCTTCACCATCATATCCTTCATGGCCTCAAAGATCAACCATGGAGCATTAAATCCATGGCCCAGAGAAAAGGAATAGAGAGCATCAGCAATTGGTGTCCTCCTCTCTTGCTAATGGCCGGAGCAATAAATATTCTTCCTCAGCACTTGATCAATGAGCAGCAATTTGGGATCCAAATCTCTTCTTCTGATGGAGTCCCCTGTGGCCTTCAAGCCTCTGATAATGGCCTGTGCAATGGTATCAATGGGGGCACTCACAGGGGAACCATAACCATAGTTGGAATCAAAAATGGCAGGGATGCCCATGACTTCAGCAATCAACGCTAGGCTGAGTAGCTTCTCAAAATTGTCAACTAGCACAAGGAGGCCTGGCTGCCCATGTGTGTCTGGTCTAACCCTAAGGTGCTGGTAAAAGAGTTTCACTAACCTAGGATAGGCTAGTGCAGAAATCATTTGCATTAAGGGGAACAAACCAGCCTTGCGTAAGAACTCAATGGCAGGTGCTGACAATGGCTCAGATTCAAAGAAAGATATATCAAAAATGGCTTCAGGCTCTAAAGGAATGGAAATGAGGAGCTCAGAGGGTGTAGAGTAGTCAGGTGTTTGTTCAGCCACCTTAGGAACCACCTCCTTCCCTTTTTGTTGTGTCGTAGAGGACTTGGCTTTCTTAGGGGCAGGCTCCACGGTGGCCTGGTCCCTGGCTCTCTTCACAGGTGCACTTTTAGGAGCCATTAAGATTCTCCTTGGTGAGTGTGTAGTTGAAATTTTGAAAGAAAAAATCAAGAGCTGAGTCTTACCCTAAAAGTTAGGGTTCTGTTCAATTTGATGCACGGTAGATCGCAGGAGCTCCTAGCAGGGGGCAACTGTTGATGGAAGCTTTAAGAACAAGAATCCAGAATTTCAAAGTGAGTGATGAACTGTAGACAGGATGCTGGAGGAGAGAGATTGAGAGGAGTGGGAGCTAGGGTTTCGCTGGCAGGAGAGGAAAGAGAAAGCAGTAAGGAAAAAAGGCGCGGGGTTTGATTTTAAATATCGCGAGGCTCGACGCGCTTCAAAAATATTTGCTCGCTGGATAGGCTGAATGGGTCGCGAGATTGGATGTTCATTTAAACTGCGCGAGGAAGCCCACACAACTATATCTGAAACTCGCGATGGCAAAGCAAAGTGATTCTTTATGAACTGCGTGAGAGGAAACCAAACCAAATTTTCAGAACCTCGCGATGGCTTAACAGAGTCAGAATTCACACACCCACTAGTCAGCCTTTTGACCTTTATTTTGTGGGTGGATTCTCTCACAGGCTCTCTTCCAGGGACACCCATAAGCGTTATAAAACATTCAAAGATTCCCATACTCTCAAAGCATTAAATTCATACATCATGAAAAGCATTCAAATAATATCATCATCATTCAATCACTTGAAATTAGCAAACAAGGGGAACAAGAATAAAAGTAGGCATAAAGCACTAAACTCAGACTCCAACAAGATCACTACAAATTCCTCTAAACTGTAAAGTACATATCATACAAAGTGCACAGTTCTTAACATTAATTCAATGAAAGATCCCCTTCAGGGATTGAGGATCCTTCACCAATCAAAAATTGGCCCTTGGGATTAACCACTGGTTGACTGGGCAACCTTCACTCTTCTCTTTTGGCTAAGGTATTCGCTAGTTGGCCAATCTGTTCTTCCATCTTCTTGATGCTCTGACCATGAGAATTCATAGTCTGAGCCAAGGAACCCAGGTTTTGCAGTGAGGTCAAGACCTGGTCCTCGAAATAAGTATTTTTGGGTTGAGATGGGGGTAAGATCAATTGATTTTGTTGCTGATGGGGCTGCTGATGGTGCTGGAAGTTAGACCTAGGGGCATTCCCTTGATTGAACTGCTGCTGTGGCCTTCGTGGTAAGGCCAACATCTATTGGGGCTGCATGTAGTTGTCTTGCCTCCACCTCAGATTTGGGTGGTCTCTCCATTGGTAACCAGCATTTTGGTGCTGGTATCCATATGGCTGTCTGTTGTAGCCCCCAGATTGTTGCTGGCCATAAGATTGAGCAGTAGCAGCATGTTTCAAAACCAATTCAGGAAATTTCCCTGCAGATGGACATTCCTCCACTGTGTGCTGTGGGGACTGGCATATCAGACATGCCTCCACCACATGAGCAGCCCTTCTGGGTTGCATCACAGTCAGTAATTTGTCAAACTTCATAGAGAGGATTGCCATCTGCAATGCAGTCATTGTTCTGGACACCTCATAAACTTTTCCTCTTGATCCAGCAGCAAGCCCCACCTTTGACTCAGATTCCTGACTAGTTCTTGCCAGGGATGGCTTTTGAAAAGCATTCTCACTAATCACCTCAAACAATTCCCATGCCTCCTCAATAGTCTTGTGCATGTAGGATCCACCACAAGAAGCATCGACCATATCTCTATTTTTCTCATCAATCCCATTGTAGAAGCTTGTACAAGCTATCACTCTGGGATCTTGTGGTGGGGGAATTGTTTGAGCATTTCTTTAAACCTATCCTAGGTTTGGTTAAAATCCTCAGTTGGGGATTGAGCAAAAGCAAGAATCTCTTTCCTCAACTGGCTAGTTTTGGTCTCAGTGAAGAACTTGGTCAAGAACTTGGTATGCAGGTCTTTCCATGAAGCAATGCTATTGTTGGGAAGAGTGGTCAACCAGGTACTGGCCCTATCCTTCAGAGAGAAGGGAAAGAGTCTGAGCCTAGTAGCCTCAGGTCCCAAACCAGTGATATTAAAAGTGGTGCACAAGGCCAAGAACTGGTCAATGTGCTTGTAAGGGTCCTCCTTGCTAAGCCCATGGAAAGAGGGCAGCATCTGGATGATTGAAGTTTTTATTTCATAATTCCCTTGAACATCAGGGAATTGAATGCTAAAAGGGGAGTTATAGTCATCCGGAGCATTCAACTCCTTGAGAGTTCTGGGTAGTTCTTCATCCATATTTGCTGTCACAGGTTCACTTGGGGGCTCTCCTGTGGTGCACCTGTCTCTTCTAAGTCTCCTTCCCCTTTCTAACTCAGGGTTAAGAGGCTCTAAAGTAGGGCTGAGAGAAAACCTCCCTAGCATACAAGCACACCAACAGCAAGGAGAGCTTCTTGCAGGCACATTGCAAATGAATAACTTTACAATTAACAAATTTATCTAACTAATTTACAGCTATTCAAAGAATACATTTACAACTATCCTCGATACTGCTACAGAATTTTCAAGAAAGATAGACAGAGTTTTAAAAGTTAGAGAGTTTGCAAACAGAGGTAGCTAAGCTCCAATTACAGTCCAACTGTCCTTCACTGCTATTGTCTAGAACTACAAGAAAGGTTCAAAAGTATATCAACAGTATCAATTATTCACTTTTGCAAAGAATACTAAGGATACAAAAACTAAGGGTCTACTAATAGATCATCTCTCCCCGGCAACGGCACCAAAAACTTGTTGGCAGATTTCTGAGTGTGTGCTTGCTTTATTGATTGGTGGTAAAAGTAATTTAAAAATCAAAGAAAGAGTAAAACAGGGGATGGAATCAGCACAACTAAGAAATCTTAAACCTGCAAGATACAGGGTCCATTGTGGCAAGTTTTGATAAGTAAGAGTTTGTTCCCCTGGGAAAGGTGATCTACAGCTCCAAGGGAGCCATCTCTAGTAGTCCCTCCAGATCTGACTACAGATCTGGCAGTCCTAAAAAGGAGGGGAGTTTAAGGTCACTTATTCTAGGTATTCTAAGGTAACCTAATGTCTAAGCTACATAAAGGGTTGAGAGGATGGATGGAGTGTGGAAAATAAATAAAAAGGGGTGAGAAGTATGTTATTGAGCCTAGATCAGAGGAGCTTTGTAACTCAGATTCAGATCTGATGTTACAGAAATCCTGTCCAATGGCTACGTTATCACCACTGAGGAGAAAAGATCCAACCCATCTCTCTGCCATGATTCAATCCCTTAAGGTTATAACCTGTCCACTCAAATGGTCACAAAATATCCCATAGGGGAACCACAATCCAGGGATGGGTCAAAACAAGTTAATCATTATAGGCACTATTTCATCTAGGCTACCAGCTCAAGAATCCATAGGGAACCTCAACCTCTAAAGCTCTATGTGTGGGGCTAAGGCTCTATAGGACCAAGATAGCCCAGACACACATAGAACCAACAAGAGATTGAGTACAACCTTCGATCTAGTTGTCCATTGCTTGAGTGAAGCTACAATGGTCCAGTCACAAGCCTACAATCTCTATAACCAGATCAGATCTAACATCTGATAGCGGATCTATATAAATATAGGGGAGTCTACCTCTGTACAATCTCCCACCAGGCTTCTACAAGCTCAGGTGTAAAGAAGAAAGATCCATCTTGGATCAGTGGATTAGAATCACCCTAAGGCTATAACCTGTCCACTTGAATGGTCACAGACTATCCCAGAGGCTATCCTCCTCACGGAGCCCAAGATAAAACAAGAATATCGCTGCCACCACCATGGTCACAAGGCTACCAGCTCAAGCTCCCATGGGGATTTCAGATCTAGTCGGTCCTGTGGTGGGGCTAAGGCTATATATGACCATGATAGCCTAGACACACAGGTCACTTGGATCTGAGTGGCCCTTAGAATCAGTCCTCCATTGCTTTGAATCACAGCCAAAGCAATGGCGGATCACAAGGCAGCAGCCTTGCACAGAGCATCTCACATTCAAACACAAATCCTACAGAGTATAAATCCTACTACAAAACTTCCATTGATCTAGTTCCAAAAGCATACAAAGACATAGCCAGCAAGTGCTGGACTATGGAGAGAAGGAAAAAGAAAAAAAAACTACTTATAGCTATAAAAAGAAAAGAAAGATGATCTCAGATCAAGTCTCCAAGAAATGAGATGTGTTCCTAGCTATTCCAGGATGTTTAAACCTAAGCTAAGTATGAGTTTATATAGCAGTGGTGTGGCGGCACATTAGGGTTAGGAAACCCTAATTTTAACGATGTCATGTGGCCGAATAGTGATCCTTAGATGCCTTGGGGCGCATGCATAGAGATTTGAGCGTGAGAGTGCATGCCCTAATCGCTGGAAATTCCCAAAAGGTCCTCTGCTGAAGGGATGGAAGTTGAAGTTCAGAGCTTCGCTAGGTAGCCATTGTTTCCCAGACTTGTCGCGTGGTAGCTCTTGCTCTTCGCGAGGATGATTTTATATTGAAGCTTCGACCGTCGCGAGGTTGCCTTGGTTTGCTCTTCAGGCAGTCACAAGGTTGAGTAGACATCAAAGCCTCAGATTTCGTGGGGTTGGAGTTCAAGTAGTCGCGAGGTAGCGGCGCGATCGCTGGGTTGATCTTCGCGAGGACAGATTTGAATAGCGCGAGAACTTCGTGAGCACTTCTCTTCAATGGACTTCGCGAGTTTCCTCATGAGGCTTTAATGAGTTCTGAACTGCGCGAGGTCTCATGTCTTGATTGATCTCCGCGAGGATGGCTCCGTCTTCGCGAGGATGCTTTCTTCTTGAATGGGGCGTGAACTGTGCGAGGAGTTCTCTTCTGATAATTGCATCTCGTGGCCACTGTGCGACAGCTGCGCGAGGAGTCTCCTGAAGCTCTCTCTCATCAGCCATTTTGAGCGAACTATGCGAGGTTGAGAGAGGTCTGCTTTGAACTACGTGAGACTGCGAGATGTGTTCTACTCTTGAGCTTTGCGAGTAGTTGTTGTAAAGTCTGGGGAAGCTTAGTTGGACTGCGCGAGACTCATTCTAAGTCTGGATTCAGAGTCCATCCTTCTGAGGGACTTCTGGTGCCAAAACAGGCTCCTTAGCAGGATTCCTGGCCTTTTTTGACTGCTAATTATTGCCTACATAAAATACTTAACAAGAACTTATTAGATGGCTAAGGGTCTAATCAAAGGTTAAGTTAAGGGATGAAAAGTGGTACTTTTCAGGTCTTAACATCCATTTTGATCTAGAGGAAGAAAGAGAAGGGACAGCCCCACTGGCTGTCCAAATGCCTAAACTAAAGAGGACAAAGGCCTGGTTTCAACCTAGAAAGAGGTTTAGAGCTACTCGAAAAGAAGAATGCATTACAGAATGCTTTTCGAAAAGAACTTGAACTATTCGAAAAGAACCTGAACTCTGCGAAAAGAACTAAAAGCTTCAGGTTTGGTTCTCGAAAAGCACCTGATCTATTCGAAAAGAACCAAACGTGCTGAAGATCTATTCGAAAAGAAGGAAACGCTTTGCGAACTGAACCAGATTTGTGCAAATAGAGCTCCAGAAGTCATTTTTTCCCTTCGAAAAGTTCTCCAAACTGTGCGAATAGAGCTTCAGAAGTTACAATACCTCTCGAAAAGGTCCCCAAACTATGCGAAATGGTATTCTGAAGATTCCCAGCAGCTGTAAGGGCAATTTAGTAATCTCTACATGCGCCCCAATGCATTTAAAAACCCAGGGGCATTCTGGAATATTTGAAGCACGAACCAGAGGCATATTCCACCCCATGTGAGCACCCAAAGATAAAATTACTTGGCGAGAACTTCTAGAAGCTCAAACAGATTTTTGAATTACATAACAGAATTGATGCTTCTGTCGCCTGATTGGTTGAACCAGATCAAGCAATTCTGATTGGCCAGAACAGATCTGGATCCTTGTGCTCAACTCCTATTGGCTGATATGGATCTGAAATGGGCTTGGGGAAAACTATAAATAGATGAACTATTTGCCCAATTTGGGTATCCAGAGTTTGAGTTTCATTTCTGCAGCCCCATTTCCAATTCAGATAGCTTGTCTGAAACCTCTATAATAGCCTAGCTTTTGTTTGTAATTGAGAACTGTGAGATACTTATGTAATTCAAGTGATAATTGTATTCAAGACTACAAATCCGAGAGCTGTTTAAGCTGTGCTCTGTAATTGTAATGCTGGATTTGAAAAGCTTGCTTTCAACAGTACGTTCTCGATCAGATTCATGTTGAGGGTTCCTTGCGATTTCCTTACTCATTAGACTCCTTTAGATTTACTATTTTTAAAGCAATTTCCCTTAATTCATTATCCCTGTGAGAATTTGCGTTTGTAACCTAATTTCTCACAGCATTTGTAGTGGTGCTCATGTTCTGAATCAAGAATTCTTATTGAAGACTATTGGATGATCTGTGTCCATGACAGTGGACAGATCATAGCCATAAGTTCAACTCAATCCTAATCCTTGAGTTGGATTATTTTCTCTTACATTTGAGCTGGTAGCCAGATGAAGATTTGGATACTCTCTCGACTGTGCTACACTAGTTCTCATTCTGTAATCAGTTAGTAGGCTTAAGTCAACTATTATTTCTCCATTCTTATTAATTTTACATCCAATTCCCCCAACTCGGATCTGGATCACTTAGTTTAAATTCTACTTTTAGATAATTTAGTTAATGTGACAAATTCAACCTCTCATCTTATTCGCTTTGTAGATAGGATTAGAGGCCAGATCTGGTAGCTCAGGTCTGGACATTTACCATTCATTTTAAATCAATTCCCTGTGGACGATCTTTTACTCACTTACATTTAAAACTTGCTACAATTGGCCCTGATCTTGCAGGTTAATTAATTTCTCTCTGTGCTGATATTTCTTATTCTTTTTAATTTTCCAGATTCAGTATAATTTATCATTTGCAAATCTGTTTTCAAAATACAAATAAATCATGCACACTTAGAATTAGTAACAAGTTTTTGGCGCCGTTGCCGAGGAATAGATTTTAAAATTGGTAGACCTAAGTTTTTTATTTTTTTATTTTTACATCAGTGCTAACTGTTCTGTTGTTTAAATCTTTGCAGTTATTCCTATACAGTTGAACCTGGAATCTACTTTGAAAGGAATACTGAAGGTTTGCTTTGCATAATTTTACTCTCTGTTTCTGTGTTGTATGTTTGGTAGGACTCTCAATACTGAGATTGTCCCTCTGAATTTTGAAGTTGAAAGGCTATTAAGAACCAAACAAACATCACAGAATTTTTCTGAGACTGCTACTATGGGTGAGCAACCTAGACTTTTGAGGGATTACTTTGCACCTGGTGCATATAATTCCCCATTTTGTATTCAATTTCCTACTGTTAAAGGAAATTATGAGATCAAATCATCAACTATTCAGATGTTTCCTTCCTTCCATGGTATGAGTAAGGAAGATCCATACAAGCATGTGGATGAATTCTTGTCTCTTTGTACAACATTCAACATAGCTGGACTGGGTCCAGAGGCAACCAAGCTCAGGCTCTTTCCTTTTTCATTAAAGGACAAAGCTAGAGCATGGCTGTCCATGTTGCCACCAAACAGTATTACTTCTTGGAATGATTTGTAATGTCAATTTTTAGCTAAATACTTCCCTATGTCTAAGACCAGCCAGTTGAGACAAAATATTGTTTCCTTCTCACAACACTCAACTGAAACTTTTCATGAAGCATGGGAAAGGTTTAAAGAACTTTTAAGGCAATGTCCTCATCATCAAATTCCCCGATGGCAGCTTGTTCAAAGCTTATATCAGGGAATTGATCAAAAGGGCAAGAATATGGTAGATGCTTCATGTGGAGGCACCTATTTGCAAAAATAGTTGAGGAGGTTTGGGACCTATTTGAAGTTATTGGTGAAAATTCAACTCAACAGGAATCTTTGTCAAGAGACATTGAGAATCCTGCTCGGTTGAACAATCAGCAGACCACCAAGGGAAAGATTTATGAGGTGAATGAGTTGGAAAGGAAGATGGATAATTTAACCACCAATTTTGACAGATTGATGGACTCACTTAAAAATCCAATGGTTGAAAGAGTGGAGGAGGCATGTCTGATATGCCAGTCCCCTACTCATTCCCATGATCAATGTCCAGCTGCACCACAGTTCCCAGATCTAGTGGTGGAGCAAGCTCATGCTGCCCAATCATTTGGACAGATGCAATCTAATGAATATGCATGGAGAGGGCACCCCAATTTAAGGTGGAGTCAGGGCAATTATCAATCACAACAGCAGCAGCAACCAAAGAATCAAATACCTTTCAAAACTGCTCAGCCTTACCAGTAGAATTTTTATACCAAGCCGAATTTTCAACAGCCCATTCCACAACAGATGGCACAACCTGTGCAGCAATCTGCTCTAGTTCAAACCCCTTCCAGATCCCCTTCTTTTAAAGACCAAGTTCTAACTTCACTCCAAAATTTAGGGTCTTTAACTCAGACTGTAAACTTTCACAGTCAGAGATAAAGAAGATTGAAGAAACATTAGGTCAACTTTCAAATACTTTGGCCAAAAGAGAGGAAGGCAGGTTACCCAGTCAACCCTTGAATAATCCCAAAGGACAGTTCATGGTTGGAGAGGCTTCTGTTTCGCATGAAGAAGTAAAAGCAATCACTACTTTGAGAACTGGAAGAGTTGTAAATAATAATGTGGATACAGAAAAAGAAGAAGAAAAAAATAAGGAAACTGCTAGGAACATGCAACAGGAGCAGCATGATGCTAGCATTGGGGGTGCTAATGTACCTCAGAAAAATCAAAAAAATGAAAAATAGAAAAATCAAAAATATTCTGGTGATGATTCTAAAGCTGTAAATGAAGGACTAGTTCCTCATTTACCATTTCCCCATGCCATGAAATCTGCATCCCCTTTTGATAAAGGGAATACAAAAATAGACGAAATGATGGGGACTTTCAACCAAGTGTTGCTACCCCAGCTGTGCTTTCCTTATTTGTTTGTGGTAAAAGAAATTTAAAATTAAAATAAAATAGGGGATGAAATCAGCACAACTGAGAAGTCCTAGACCTGTAAGATACAGGGTCCATTGTGGCAAGTTTTGATAAGTAAGAGTTTGTCCCACAGGGAAAGATGATCTACAGCTCCAAGGGAGCCATCTCTAGTAGTCCCTCCAGATCTGACTACAGATCTGGCTGCCCTTAAGGGAAGGGAGTTTAAGGTCACTTAGTTTACAGATCCTAAGGTAGCCTAATGTCTAAACTACATAAAGGGTTGAGAGGATGGATGGAGTGTGGAAAATAAATATAAAAGGGTGAGAAGTATGCTATTGAGCCTAGATCAGAGGAGTTTTGTAACTCAGATTCAGATCTGATGTTATAGAAATCCTGTCCAATGGCTACGTTATCACCACTGAGGAGAGAGAATCCAACCCATCTCTGTGCCATGATTCAATCCCTTAAGGTTATAGCCTGTCCACTCAAATGGTCACAGACTATCCCATAGGGGAACCACAATCCAGAGATGGGTCAAAACAAGTTAATCATTGTAGGCACTATTTCATCCAGGCTACCAGCTCAAGAATCCATAGGGAACCTCAACCTCTAAAGCTCTATGTGTGGTGCTAAGGCTGTATAGGACCATGATATCCCAGACACATAGAACCAGTAAGAGATTGAGTACAACCTTCGATCTAGCTGTCCATTGCTTAAGTGAGGCTACAATGGTCCAGTCAGAAGCCTACAATCTCTATAACCAGATCAGATCTAACATCTGATAGTGGATCTATACAAATATAGGGGAGTCTGCTTTCAGATAATCCGCCACCGGTGCTAATACAAGCTGCTCAAAGAGAAGAAGGATCCATCTTGGATTGGTGGATTAGAATCACCCTAAGGCTATAATCTATCCACTTGAATGGTCACAGACTATCCCAGAGGCTATCCTCCTCATGAAGCCTACGACAAAACAAGAATATCGCTGCCACCACCATGGTCACAAAGCTACTAGCTCAAGCTCCCATGGGGATTTCAGATCTAGTGGGTCCTATGGTGGGGCTAAGGCTGTATAGGACCATGATAGCCCAGTCACACAGGTCACTTGGATCTGAGTGGCCCTTAGAATCAGTCCTCCATTGCTTTGAATCACAGCCAAAGCAATGGCAGATCACCAGGCAGCAGCCTTGCACAGAGCAGATCACATTCAAACACAAATCCCATAATGTAAAAATTATATTACAAAACTTCCATTAAACTAGTTCAAAATGCATACAAAGACATAGCCAGCATGTGCTGGACTATGGAGAGAAGGAAAAAGAAAAAGAAAACTACTTACAGCTACAAAAGAAAAGAAAAATGATCTCAGATCACGTCTCCAAGAGATGAGATGTGTTCCAAGATATCTAAACCTAAGCTAAGTATGGGTTTATATAGCAGTGGTGTGGCGGCACATTAGGGTTAGGAAACCCTAATTTTAATGATGCCTCGAGGCGCATGCACGAAGATTTAAGCATGGGAGTGCGTGCCCTAATCGCTAGAAATTCCTAGAAAGTCCTCTACTAAAATGATGGAAGTTGAAGTTCAGAGCTTCGCTAGGTAGCTATTGTTTCCCAGGCTTGTCACGTGGTAGCTCTTGCTCTTCGCGAGGATGGTTTGACATTGAAGCTTCAATCGTCGTGAGGTTGCCTTGGTTTGCTCTTCAGGCAGTCGCGCGGTAGAGAATTGCGCTCTCGCTGGATTTGGCTTCGCGAGGTTGAGTAAGCATCAAAGCCTTAGATGTCGCGGGGGTGGAGTTCAAGCAGTCACGAGGTAGCTGCGCATTCGCTAGGTTGATCTTTGTGAGGATGGATTTGAATGGCGCGAGAACTACGTGAGCACTTCTCTTCAATGGACTTCGCGAGTTTCCTCATGAGGCTTTAATGAGTTCTGAACTGCGCAAGGTTCCATGTCTTAATTGATCTTCGCGAGGATGACTCTGTCTTCGGGAGGATGCTTTCTTCTTGAATAGCCTGAGAACTATGCGAGGAGTTCTCTTCTGATATTTACATCCCGCGGCTACTGCGTGACAGCTGCGCGAAGAGTCTTCTGAAGCTCTCTCTCCTCAGCCGTTCTGAGCGAACTGTGCGAGGTTGAAAGAGGTCTACTTTGAACTGTACGATGTGTTCTACTCTTGAGCTTCGCAAGAGCTGCGCGAGTTTGTGCTTCTGAAACTCTTCAGTCACTCAACTGAGCGAGAAGTTGTAAAGTCTTGGGAACCTCAGTTGGACTGCACGAGGCATATTTCTCCTGAATCCTCTAAAGCTTGGGTCAGCTGCGCGAGGTTCATTTCAGGTCTGGATTCAGAGTCCATCCTTCTGAGGGACTTTTGGTGCCAAAATAGGCTCCTTAGCAGGATTCCTGGCCTTATTTCACTACTGATTATTACCTACATAAAACACTTAACAAGAACTTATGAGATGGCTAAGGGTCTAATCAAAGGTTAAGTTAAGGGGTGAAAAGTGGTACTTTTCAGGTCTTAACACACCCCCAAACCTAATCTTTGCTAGTCCCTTAGCAAAGCTACATTAAATCTACTACAAAAATTAAATGCCACTTTCGTAGGGAGCACGAATATATTTAGCATATGTACCAAGCCTTTTAAACCCCTAGGTGATCCCTAGTGGAGGAGTGAAGTCTCCTGAGGGTTTTCAGTGAAGACACCCACAAACTTCTCAATAAAATAGTTAACAAAAGTTTAATACCATCAAGTGAGCAGTCAAGGAGCAGACTTAGTTTACTCTTGAATTAGTAAAAATAAAAGAAATTTAATCCATTGGTTGCACAGAAATTTAAATAGCATAAACTTCTCATGAATGCGCAGCATTTCCAATCAGTTTACAGCCACAGAAAACTGCACAAGTGTGTGCCAACACTGAGCTCATCATCAGATCAAAAATTAGGTTAAAGGTCATACCAAATGCATTCAAGATTAGACCCAAAATTTTCCAGGGCATACTCTCATAAGGCTCTTGTTGAGGGGTTCATTTGCTCTCAGGCTCAAGAGCAGTTACATCCCCCAAATGGGTCTGTAAGCATGAGCATAGGCATAGCTTTGAAGTTCTGGCATCATTAATAGATCCTCACCATAGATTGGGTAACTCTTTATCTCCACATGACAACTCACTCAACTTTGGATCACAAGGGCTTTTAACTGGGCTGTAGTGTGGCTTATGGGGTGGGTTAAAAAGAATGGAAGGTTGAAAAGGGGTTCAAAATTGAGAAATCAGTAGGTGGAAGAGGTGATTCATGACTTCACCTTCTTGATTTTAGCTCCTTTCTTCTTCTTTGAGATTGTCAGATTTAAAGTGATCAGTTTATCTTCTTGATTTTGATTTTTCAAAAGAAAGTTCCTCTTGACTCCTCTCATACTCTTCATTATTATTTTTCTTTCTTTTTTATGGAATTTTCTTCTTTTTATTTTTGTTTTTGCTTTTTTGAAATGCCACCATGTTCTCAGTTACTATACTGCCAGAATTTTGAGATACTTCTTCTCCATTCACCTAATGTTGACCATAGCTAGTCCATCTTCAACTCTTTCTCCTTTACCTTCTAAATTCTCAGAGTGAGGGTAGACTGAATCAGGTTCATAGGTTCAGGTACAAGTACTCAAGTGTACTTTGAAGAAATTCAGGATTTAAAGCTCAAAGGGGGTATGGACAAGGGCAGTTGCTTTAGGGTTGGTCTTTTTAGGCTCAAACTGTCCAAGAGAAGGCCTTGATCCTTTCCTAAGTCTCATGAGTGCTGTCAGTTATTTCAACTTGGAGTTGCCTAACTTCTAGTGAGCACAGGGACTCAGCCAGTCCTTAGAACTAGAAGAAGTTGCCTTAGTTACTCCTCAAAGAAAAGAAAAAAATTTTGTAGGCCCAATTCTCACTGGTTATAGTCTTCCTTTGAACTTTTAAGTATGTCCTCACCTTTTTCTCTCTCTAATGATTCACTAAGTGCTGAAACAAGTGAGTTTCCTTGGTGATCTCGTCATGGAAATGTGAAATATTAAAAGTTTATAATGTCTAAAGTTTGCAGAAATTTTAAATTTCATATTTGTCATGATTCTTTAGTGAACATAGATTCATTTCCATATTACTCACATGACTCTGCTACACTTAGGTTAACTATTCCATTGGCAGGGTCTGCCTACCACGCCCCCAAACCTATGAGGAGCAGTGTCCTCACTGGTTCAAAGTGAATGTGCAGCAGATTTATTAATGGTAAAAAGAAAAGAAAATAAAACGGAACAAAACACATAGAAATAACAGAAAGAACAGAAAAAGAAAAAATCTTTAACTAAAAATAAAAAGAAAAAAGTAAAAAAAAAAAGGTAAAATCCTAAGAAGAAGGTGGATAGGGTTCAAGAAGATGGAGTCTGGGGAGGTGGTGGGGGAGGCTGAGTAGGTGGAGGAGAGGAGGGAGATGGTGATATTTTCTGCTTCTTCTTCATTTGCTTGTCCTTTTTCTTTTCTTCCTTCTCCAGGATGCGCTGGACCTCCTCGTATTCGTCCCAGAGGAACTGTAGGGGGTCCGACTCCTTTGGTGGGGGCGGATCCAACCACATCGGATAAAATTTGTTAGGCAGAGCATTGGGCTTGTCATCCGCCATTGTTAGGACTAGGGCAGGACCGCAAGGGGAGAGGAGAAAGGATGAGATGAATATGAAAGGGGCTCCCTGTGTATTTAAAGACGAGGATGGTGGAAGATGAATCGATGTAATAACATCCAAGTTGCCGCAATTAATCGAGATTGAGTTGGGAAATGACAAATTACTGCAATCAGCGTAGGAAATGACAAATGCATGTGACTCGCACAGCCGGGCAAGGGGATCACGAGATAACTGAATCTCACGATGATGGATGTTGGAGCTTGAAGTGCATGAGAGACTCTGCAACATTTGTTGAAGCTCGCGACAGCGAAATAAATGTTCTATGTGAATTGCGCGAGAGCTTCCAAAATCTCAATTTGGAATGCACGAGGGCTTAGTACCAAACAAGGGCAATACAGGTAGTGCAGCATACTCATAAAAAATATTCAAACAATATGCATTCAATTCGAAAATCAGCAATTCGCAGAAGAAGAAGAAGAAATCATACCAATCCCACATAAACTCTATCAAGCTCAACATATTCAGACTCCACATAAACACTACAATTTCCTAAAAATTATTGAAGAAACAAAAGTAGTATAGTACAACATGGACACAACTGTGGGTCAGGTAGATGTAGGGTTAACCCATGAAAATGAATAGTGTTCATAGGGTCAGCAAGTTTTTCGATACAACGCTTAAGCCTCTGACCATTCACTTTGAAGGTCCTCCCAGATTTGGGATCCTTGGCTTCCACAGCACCAAATGGGGAAACATTTAAGACAACATAGGGACCTTTCCATCTGGATATTAATTTGCCAGGAAAGAATTTTAGTTTGGAGTTGAATAACCAAACCTTACCACCAGGTATGAGGCTTTTTCTCAGCAAGCCCTTGTCAAAGAAAGCTTTGGACCGTTCCTTGTAGATCCTGGCATTGGTGTAAGCATCCATCCTCAGCTCATCCAATTCAGATAGCTGCAATGACCTGTGATGACCAGCAGAAGTTAGGTTCATATTGAAATTCTTAATGGCCCAATAGGCCTTGTGTTCTACCTCTACTGGGAGATGGCAAGCCTTGCCATAGACCAGTCTGAATGGGGACATTCCAATGGGAGTCTTATAGGTAGTCCTATAAGCCCACAGTGCATCATTCAGTTTATTAGCCCAATCTCTCCTGTCAGTCCTTATTGTTTTCTCAAGGATGTGCTTGATCTCCCTATTGAAAATTTCAACTTGCTCACTTGTCTGTGGGTGGTAGGGAGTAGCAATCCTATGGGTCACAAAATATTTCTTGAGCAAGCTCTCGAAATTTCTGTTGCAGAAATGGCTACCCCCATCACTAATAATAGCTCTAGGGGTTCCAAATCTGGAGAAAATGTGCTGCCTTACAAATTTGAGGACCACCTAGTTGTCATTGGTTCTTGTGGCAATGGCTTCTACCCATTTGGAAACATAGTCCACTGCCACTAAGATGAACTGATAACCATTAGGAGGAAAGGGGCCCATGAAGTCTATACCCCATACATCAAACAGTTCTACAACAAGGATGGGTTGCAGAGGCATTGAATTTCTTTTGGACAACCCCCCTAATTTTTGACATCTCGCACATGCCTTGTTGTGTGTATATGTATATTTGAATAAAGAAGGCTAGTAAAACCCACACTGTAGGACCTTGTCAGCTATTTTTCTCCCACTAAAGTGGCCTCCATAGGTATTTTCATGGCACATGGCCAGAATACTGGAGACATCACATTCGGGAATACATCATCGGATGATTTGGTCTACATAGTACTTGTATAGGCAAGGTTCCTCCCAGAAAAAATATTTGACCTTTGAGAAAAATAGGTCTTTGTCCATTTTGGTCTAGTGGGCAGGAATCTTTCCTATAACTAGATAATTGACAATGTGTGCAAACCAAGGGACCAAGGATTGGATGGCAAATAATTGCTCATCCGGGAAGGCATCATTTGTAGGACCATCAAGGCATTTCTCCAAGACAATTCTGGACAAGTGGTCAGCCACCACATTCTCCACACCCTTTTTGTCCTTGATTTCGATGTCAAACTCCTACAGCAGGAGTATCCATCTAATCAGCCTAGGCTTAGCATCTTTCTTGGACAATAGGTACTTCAATGTTGAATGGTTAGTAAAGATTACAGTTTTAGATCCTAGTAGATAGGCTCTAAATTTGTCAACAGCATAAACCACTGCCAGAAGCTCTTTCTCAGTTGTGGTATAGTTCAATTGAGCTTGACAATGATTTCTTGACATAAGCAATGACCACGACTTATCCTTTCTTTGGCCCAAAACAGCACCTATTGCCAAGTCTGATGCATCACACATCAGCTCAAAAAGGCAGGGTATAGTCTGGTGTTTGGAGTACAGGGGCAGAGGTGAGGCATATTTTTAATGTTTCAAAAGCCTTAAGACATTCAGCAGAAAAGTCAAAGGGCACATCTGGCGAGGTGGCATAATACAATGGCTTAGCAATTTTGCTGAAGTCCTTAATGAACCTCCTGTAAAATTCTGCATGCCCAAGGAAAGATCTGATTTGTTTGACTATTTTTGGAGGGGGCAAATTGTCAATGAGGTCAACTTTGGCCCTGTCGACCTCAAGCCCTTCTTTAGAGACTACATGGCTCAACACAATGCCTTGTGTTACCATAAAGTGGCTCATTTTCCAGCTTAAGACCAGATTGGTCTCTCACATCTTTGCAAAACTAGGCTGAGGTGTTGTAGACACTGGCCAAAACTGTCCCCATAGACAGAAAAATCATCCATAAAAATCTCTAAAAACTTGTCAATCATATCAGAGAATATGGCATACATACACCTCTGAAAAGTGGCTGGTGCATTACAAAGCCCAAAAGGCATCCTTCTGTAAGCAAAGGTGCCAAAAGGACAGGTAAAGGTGGTTTTCTCTTGGTCTTCAGAATGCACAGGGACTTGGTTGTACCCTGAGTATCCGTCAAGAAAACAATAAAAAGCTTTTCCAGCCAACTTATCCAAAATTTGATCAATGAAGGGGAGAGGGAAGTGGTCCTTTCTGGTCTTAGAGTTGAGCTTCCTATAATCAATGCATACTCTCCAGCCAGTGGTCTCCCTGGCTGGTCTCCACTCTCCAGTTTCAGTTTTAATCACTGTTATGCCAGATTTCTTGGGCACTACTTGGATAGGTGCCACCCAGTTAGAATCAAAGATGGGGTAAATCACCCATGCATCCAGCAATTTGATGATCTCCCTGAGGACCACTTCCTGCATGTGAGGATTTAACATCCTCTGCATCTCCTTGGAGGGTAGTGATTCCTCCTCAAGATGGATCTTGTGCATGCAGATTGATGCATCTATTCCTCCTAGATCTGCAATGGTCCAATCAATTACCTTTTTGTGCTTCCTCAAAACTGTTAGTAACTCCTCTTCCTGCTCATTGGTAAGAGAGGAAGAGATGATTACAGGAAGCTTATCTCCTTTCTCAAGGAAGGCATATTTTAATGTTTTTGGGAGCTTCTTGAGTTCCAGATCAGGGGCTTGTTGGGTGGATGACAAAATTGGTGCATTGGAGGTTGGAGGAAGAGGCAACAATGTAGGTTTCCCACTGGAATGTTGCATTGAGCCCACTGAAGACTTCAATGTGGTCATGTCTTTCGGCATCACAGCTGGGCTCTCTTCCTCCACCATGTCCCAAATTTTAACTAAATTCCTGATAATGTTGCCCCACTCCAGCAGAGTGGGCAATTCTTCTTCTACAATTTCCTCTAGTACATCCACTGCAAAGCTCTCCTCATTGTCCATCTGAGGGTACTTTGCACTGTTGTACACATTCAGCTCAACTTTCATATGTTCGAAAGTTACCTCCATTACTCCAGACCTACATTGAATGCATGCAATGGCAGTGGCCAAGAAAGGCCTGCCCAATATAACAGGTATGGGATTTGGACTACTGTTGTAGCCCATGTCCAAAACTAAGAAGTCAGCAGGGTAGAAAAACTTATCCACCCCCACTAAGACATCCTCAACCATTCCCAGAGGTCTCCTCTCAGACCTATCAGCCATCATTAGCACACTGTATAGCAACAGGTTAACACTGGCTCCAAGGTCTAAAAGGGCTTTTCCAATTGTATGGTCTCCAATTATGCAGGGAATAGTGGGTATCCTTGGATCTTGCAACGTCTCAGGCATTGATATGTTAAATACTAATTCAACATGTCGATTGCAGACCTTTTTGGACACATGGCCTCTAGCTTTTCTCTTTTGGGTGCAGAGGTCTTTCAGGAACTTTGCATAGGCTGGGACCTGTTTAATTGCCTCAAGCAGGGGCAAATTGATTTTCACCTGCCTGAAGGTCTCCATCATTTCCTCCATCTGGGCATTCCCTTTATCAAAAGGGACAAGACCATCCAAAGCTTGAGGAAATGGCGGAGGTCTTCTTTGGTCCTCTCAGCCCATGACTACACTTCTGTTTTTTTCTTTTTTCATATTTTTCCTCTTGCTGAGGCTCAACTACAGCCTCTTTATTTTCTCCTGCTGCAGGGTGGCAGGCAATTCTTGGCTTTGTGTTCCAACAACATCTCTATCACGATCATTTGCATCATCTATGGAAATGACCTCTGCTGGTCAATTACCCACCTGGTTGTCTATCAGCCTGCCAGACCTTAGGGTAGTAACAGCATTGGTTCCCTCAAAACTTGAGGAAGCTTCTTCGATTAAAAACTGACCCTTGGGGTTAGTAACTGGCTGGCAGGGCAACCTCCCTTCATCTCTCCTAGCCAAGGCATTTGAAATTTGGCTTATCTGTTCTTCCATTTTCTGGAGGCTTTGACCATGAGAGTCCACAGTTTGAGCCAAGGATCCCAGGTTTTGCAATGAAGTCAAGACCTGGTCCTCGAAGGAAGCATTTCTTAGCTGAGAGTGGGGTACGACCAACTAATTTTGTTGCTGATGGGGCTGCTGATGGTGCTGGAAGTTAGACCTAGGGGCATACCCTTGATTGAACTACTGTTGTGGCCTTTGAGGTAAAGCCAACATCTGCTGGGGCTACATATAATTGTCTTGCCTCTACCTTAGATTTGGGTGGTCTCTCCATTGGTAACCAGCATTTTGGTGCTGGTAACCATATGGCTGTTTGTTGTAGCCTCCAGATTGTTGCTGGCCAAAAGATTGCGCAATGACATGTTCCAATATAAATTGTGGTACTACTGAGATGGACTCCTCAGCATGTCTTGTGGTGACTGGCATATCAGACATGCCTCCACCACATGAGCAGCCCCTCTGGGTTGCATCATAGTCATAAATTTGTCAAACTTCTTAAAGAGGTTTGCCAACTGCAACTACAGGTCATTATTCCCAGACACCTCATAAACTTTTCCTCCTGATAATGCAACAGGCCCCCCTTTTAACACAGACTCCTGACTAGTTCTTTCCAAGGATAGCTTTTGAAAAGCATTTTCACTAATCACCTCAAACAATTCCAATGCCTCATCAGCAGTTTTGTGCATGTAAGTGCCACCATAAGAGGCATCAACCATATCTCTACTTTTTTCATCAATCCCATTGTAGAAGCTTTGAACAAGCTGCCAATCTGGAGTCTTGTAGTGGGGGCATTGTTTGAGCATTTCCTTAAACCTATCCCAGGCTTGATTAAAATCCTCAGTTGGGGCTTGGGCAAAAGCAAGAATTGCCTTCCTCAACTGGCTAGTTTTGGTCTCAGGGAAGAACTTGGTCAGGAACTTGGTCTGCAAGTCCTTCCATGAAGCAATGCTATTGTTGGGAAGAGTGGTCAACCAGGTACTGGCCCTATCCTTCAGAGAGAAGGGAAAGAGTCAGAGCCTAGTAGCCTCAGGTCCCAAACCAGTGATATTAAAAGTAGTGCACAAGGCCAAGAACTGGTCAATATGCTTGTAAGGGTCCTCCTTGCTAAGCCCATGGAAAGAGGGCAGCATCTGGATGATTGAAGTTTTTATTTCATAATTCCCCTGAACATCAGGGAATTGAATGCTAAAAGGGGAGTTATAGTCATCTGGGGCATTCAACTCCTTGAGAGTTCTGGGTTATTCTTCACCCATATTTGCTGTCACAGATTCACTTGGGGGCTCTCCTGTGGCGTGCCTGTCTCTTCTAAGTCTCCTTCCCCTTTCTAAGTCAGGGTTAAGAGGATCTAAAGTAGGGCTGAGAGTTCTCCTCCCTAGCATACAAGCACACCAACAACAAGGAGAGCTTCTTGTAGGCACATTGCAAATGAATAACTTTACAATTAACAAATTTATCTAACTAATTTACAACTATTCAAAGAATACATTTATAACTACCTTAGATACTGCTAGAGAATTTTCAAGAAAGATAGAGTTTTAAAAGTTAGAGAGTTTGCAAACAGAGGTAGCTAAGCTCCAATTGCAGTCCAACTGTCCTTCGTTGTTGCTGTCAAGATCTGCAAAAACAAAATTCACAAATGCATCTGTAGTATCAATTATTCTTAACTACCAAAGAATAATAAAACTATAAAAACTTAGGGTCTACTAATAGATCAACTTTCCCCGACAACGGCGCCAAAAACTTATTGCTACTCCAGCTGTGCTTTCTTTATTTGTTTGTGGTAAAAGAAATTTAAAATCAAAATAAAACAGGGGATGAAATCAGCACAACTGAGAAGTCCTATACCTGTAAGATACAGGGTCCATTGTGGCAAGTTTTGATAAGTAAGAGTTTGTCCCACAGGGAAAGATGATCTACAGCTCCAAGGGAGCCATCTCTAGTAGTCCCTCCAGATCTGACTACAGATCTGGCTGTCCTTAAGGGAAGGGAGTTTAAGGTCACTTAGTTTACAGATCGTAAGGTAGCCTAATATCTAAACTATAGAAAGGGTTGAGAGGATGGATGGAGTGTGGAAAATAAATATAAAAGGGTGAGAAGTGTGTTATTGAACCTAGATCAGAGGATTTTTATAACTCAGATTCAGATATGATGTTATAGAAATCCTATCCAATGGCTACATTATCACCACTGAGGAGAAAGAATCCAACCCATCTCTGTGCCATGATTCAATCCCTTAAGGTTATAACCTGTCCACTCAAATGGTCACAGACTATCCCATAGGGGAACCACAATCCAGAGATGGGTCAAAACAAGTTAATCATTGTAGGCATTATTTCATCCAGGCTACCAACTCAAGAATCCATAGGGAACCTCAACCTCTAAAGCTCTATGTGTGGGGATAAGGCTGTATAGGACCATGATAGCCCAGACACATAAAACCAGCCAGAGATTGAGTACAACCTTTGATCTAGTTGTCCATTGCTTGAGTGAGGCTACAATGGTCCAGTCACAAGCCTATAATCTCTATAACCAGATCAGATCTAACATCTGATAGTGGATCTATACAAATATAAGGGAGTCTACCTCTGTACAATCTCCCACCAGGCTAATACAAGCTCAGGTGCAGAGAAGAAGGATCCATCTTGGATCGGTGGATTAGAATCACCCTAAGGCTATAACCTGTCCACTTGAATGGTCACAGACTATCCCAGAGGCTATCTTCCTCATGGAGCCCAAGACAAAACAAGAATATCGCTGCCACCACCATGGTCACAAGGCTACCAGCTCAAGCTCCCATGGGGATTTCAGATCTAGTGGGTCCTGTGGTGGGGCTAAGGCTGTATAGGACCATGATAGCCCAGACACATAGGTTACTTGGATCTGAGTGGCCCTTAGAATCAGTCCTCCATTGCTTTGAATCACAGCCAAAGCAATGGCGGATCACAAGGCAGCAGCCTTGCACAGAGAAGATCACATTCAAACACAAATCCCATAATATAAAAATTCTATTACAAAACTTCCATTAAACTAGTTCAAAATGCATACAAAGACATAGCCAGTAAGTGTTGGACTATGGAGAGAAGGAAAAAGAAAATGAAAACAACTTACAGCTACAAAAGAAAAGAAAAACGATCTCAGATCATGTATCCAAGAGGTGAGATGTGTTCCAAGATATCTAAACCTAAGCTAAGTATGGGTTTATATAGTAGTGGTGTGGCGGCGCATTAGGGTTAGGAAACCCTAACAATGCCACATGGCCTAATAGTGATCCTTGGATGCCTCGGGGCACGTGCATGGAGATTTAAGCATGGGAGTGCATGCCCTAATCACTGAAAATTCCTAGAAAGTCCTATACTGAATTGATGGAAGTTGAAGTTCAGAGCTTCGCTAGGTAGCTATTATTGCCCAGACTTGTCGCTTGGTAGCTCTTGCTCTTCGCGAGGATGGTTTGACATTGAAGCTTCAACCATCGCGAGGTTGCCTTAGTTTGCTCTTTAGGCAGTCGCACGGTAGAGAATTGCTCTCTCGCTGGATTGGGCTTCGCGAGGTGAGTAGGCATCAAAGCCTCAGATGTCGTGGGGTTGGAGTTCAAGCAGTCGCGAGGTAGCTGTGCATTTGCTGGGTTGATCTTCGCGAGGATGGATTTGAATAGCGCGAGAAATGCGCGAGCACTTCTCTTCAATGGACTTCGCGAGTTTCCTTGCGAGGCTTTAATGAGTTCTGAACTGCGCGAGGATGCTTTCTTCATGAATAGCGTGAGAACTATGCGAGGAGTTCTCTTATGATATTTACATCCTGACTCATGGGCGTTCTCTTGATATTTACATCCCATCTTGCATGAAGTCTTTCTCTCTCTCTCCATTCTCGGCAAGCATGCGAGGTTGAGAGAGGTCTGCTTTGAAATGCGCAAGGCTGCGTGATGTGTTCTACTCTTGAGCTTCGCGATAGCTGCGTGAGTTTGTGCTTCTGAAGCTCTTCAGTCACTCAACTGTGCGAGAAGTTATTGTAAAGTCTTGGGAAGCTCAGTTGGACTGCGCGAGGCATATTTATCCTGAATCCTCTAAAGGTTGGGTCAGCTGCGCGAGGCTCATTTCAGGTCTAGATTCAGAGTCCATCCTTCTGAGGGACTTTTGGTGCCAAAATAGGCTCATTAGCAGGATTCCTGGCCTTATTTCACTACTGATTATTACCTACAGAAAACACTTAACAAGAACTTATTAGATGGGTAAGGGTCCTAATCAAAGGTTAAGTTAAGGGGTGAAAAGTGGTACTTTTCAGGTCTTAACAGTAAGTCAAGATAAATCTTCCTTTGCTTGATGCAATCATGCAAGTCTCAGCCTATGCAAAATTTTTGAAGGACATTTGCACACACAAAAGACAATCTTGGATACAGTTATCCAAGAAGGTCTTTGCTGTGGGAAGAGTTAATAGGGTTTTGTCCATTACCACACCTCCTAAACTTCAAGATTCTAGAATCCCCACAATCCCTTGCATTATTGGGGAACATACCATTGAAAAGGCTTTATTAGATTTGGGTGCTAGTGTCAACCTGCTTTCATATTCTGTATATGAGAAACTAGGTTTGGGAGAGTTAAAACCCACTCATGTGGTGTTATAACTAGCAGACAGATCTGAAAGAAAGCCAATTGGGATGATTGAGGATGTATTGGTAGGGGTAGATAAGTTTTTCACCCTGCTGATTTTTTAGTATTGGACATGGAACCTACAAAAAGCAGAACTTCCATCCCTGTCATTTTGGGGAGACCATTCCTGGCTACAGCCAATGCTTGAATCCAATGCAGGTCTGGTATTATGGAAGTGTCTTTTGGAAATATGAAGGTAAAGTTAAATGTCTATAATGAAGTTACACAGCCTCAATTCAGTTCTGAGGAATGCTTTCTTATTGATTTGATGGATGAACTGGTAGAAGAAACTTTACCACAGTTTTTACAGTGTGAAGATTCAACCACAGATTTTAAAGATGCTTGGAGAATGCTATGGAAGAAATAGTTTGTGCCTCAAAGTCTGAGGAGGTTAATGTTGTGCAAGGAACTCATGATTAATTAGCAAGGTCTTTTTCATGGAAACCTGCTGTTCTTCCCCTTCCACAAACAGCCAAGGTACCTTTGTTACCTTCTTTTCTCAAATTTCACGATGTAGAGTCAACAAATGCGAAAATTTGAAATGTGTTTTTAGGAGACCATAAAGCATTGCCTGCGATTATTTCTTCCTCCCTCACTGAGGAGTAGGAGAAAGAGTTGTTGAGTGTATTGAAACAGCATAAGAGGGCAATTGGCTGGACTATTATTGATTTGGGGGGAATCAGTTCAATTGTTTGCATGCATAAAATTCACTTGGAAGAAGATGCAAAGCCTTCTAGAGAAATGCAAAGGAGGCTGAATCCTCATATTCAGGAAGTGGTACCTACACAGGTGGTACCTAAGAAATCGGGGATTACTGTGATAACCTCAGATTTTGGTGAGCTCATTTCAACCAGACAAACAACTGGTTGGAGGGTCTGTATTGATTACAGAAAGCTCAACACAATGACCAGAAAAGACCATTTCCCTCTTCCATTCATTGATCATATTTTAGATAAGCTAGCAGGAAAAGTTTATTACTGTTTTCTTGATGGCTACTCTGGTTACAACCAGATTCCTATGTATCCACAAGATCAGGAAAAGACCACATTCACTTGCCCCTTTGGCACTTTTGCCTATAGGAGGATGCCTTTTGGTCTTTGTAATATTCCTGCTACCTTTCAAAGATGTATGTACTCCATTTTCTCTGATATGATTGACCAATTTATGGAGATTTTTATGGATGACTTTTCAATATATGGAGACAGTTTTGCCCAGTGTTTACATCATCTCAGCTTGGTGTTATAGAGATGTGAGGAAACTAATTTAGTTTTGAGCTGGGAGAAGAGCCATTTCATGGTCACCCAAGGCATTGTCCTTGGCCATGTTGTCTCCCATAAGGGCATTGAGGTGGACAGAGAAAAAATTGATTTAATTGCACATTTGCCTCCTCCTAAAACTGTTAAGCAAATCAGAAGTTTTCTGGGGCATGCCGGATTTTACAGGAGGTTCATTAAAGACTTCAGTAAAATATCCAAGCCTCTTTGTCATTTATTGTGCCAAGATGTCCCTTTTGTTTTCAATGATGAATGCCTTAAGGAATTTGAATTCTTAAAAAATTGTTTGATTTCAACTCCAATACTACAATCTCCAGATTATTCACTGCCTTTTGAGCTGATGTGTGATGCATCAGATTATGCTTTGAGAGCTATTCTTGGGCAGAGAAAGGATAAGCTGCCTCATGTCATAGCTTATGCCAATTGATCAATGATTGATGCACAGCTCAATTACACAACAACTGAGAAAGAGCTGCTGGCAGTTGTTTTTGCCTTGGAGAAGTTCAGGTCATATGTTTTGGGTTCACAAATTGGGGTGTTCACTGACCACTCAGCCCTGAAATACCTTCTATCTAAGAAGGATACCAAACCAAGATTAATCAGGTGGATCCTCCTATTACAGGAGTTTGATTTACAGATTAAAGACAAAAAGGGTGTGGAAAATGTGGTGGCTGATCACCTGTCTAGAATTCTAACTGTTGAGATTGATAGGTTGCCTATCAATGAATCTTTCCCTGATGAGCAACTTTTTGCTATCAATGTGCACACCCCTTGGTTTGCAAATATAGTCAACTTTTTGGCTATTGGAAGGATCCCTCAACACTAGAACAAAATGGATAAAGATCTTTTCTTCTCAAAGGTTAAACTTTTTATTTGGGAGGATCCTTATCTGTTCAAGATTTGTGCAGACCAAATAATTAGAAGATGTGTCCATGAAGAAGACTTTCATAGCATACTCTCCATGTGTCATGAACAGGCCTGTGGAGGTCATTTTAGTGGAAATAAAACTGCTGCAAAGGTTTTGCAGTGTGGATTTTATTAGCCCACACTCTTCAAAGATGCACTGCTATACTGTAAGTCTTGTCAGAATTACCAGAGATTGGGCAGCATTTCCAAGAGAAATTCAATGCCTTTACAGCCTATTTTGGTAGTGGAATTGTTTGATATTTGGGGGATAGATTTCATGGGACCTTTTCCTCCTTCAAAAGATTTGAATTTCATCTTAGTAGCTGTGGATTATGTATCCAAATGGGTTGAAGCCACAACCACTAAAACCAATGACCACAGAGTTGTCCTGAAATTTTTAAAGGATAACATTTTTTCCAGGTTTGGTTCCCCCAAAGCCATTATCAGTGATGGGGGGAGCCATTTTTGTAATAAGCATTTTGAAGCTCTATTGAAAAAGTACTCTGTGACGCACAGAGTAGCTACTCCATATCATCCACAGACTAGTGAAAAAGTGGAGATTTCCAACAGAGAAATCAAACATATACTGAAAAAGACTGTGAGGAAGGACAGAAAGGATTGGTTCTTTAAGCTAAATGATGCATTGTGGGCATATAGGACAGCCTATAAAACCCCAATTGGCATGTCCCCATTCAGATTGGTCTATGGTAAAGCATGCCATTTATCAATGGAGTTAGAATATAAGGCCTTTTGGGCTATTAAAACTTTGAACATGGATCTTACTACTGTTGGTAATCATAGGAAACTGCAGCTTGCTGAGTTGGAGGAGCTGAGAATGGATGCATACACCAATGCAAGTTCTTACAAAGAAAAAGTTAAGGCTTTCTATGACAAAAATCTGCTGAGAAAGGAGTTCATAGCTGGCTCTAAGGTATGGCTATTCAACTCAAAACTTAAGTTTTTTCCTGGAAAGTTGAGATCCAGATGGGAAGGGCCATATACTATCATTCAAGCATCTCCTTTTGGGGCTGTTGAAATTATGGACCCAAGTGATGGGAGAACCTTGAAAGTAAATGGTCAGAGGCTCAAACCATGCATTGAAAATACCCTGGAGCTTGTGCTGACCATCTATCATCAAGAACCTCCATGAATCTGATGATAAACAACTGTATCATATGTATTCTAATTGTGTTTGTTTTGTAAATTTTGCATAGTTTTATTTCTCTCTGTTTTAGTCATGTTTTACACTCAATTCGAGAAGTTTACAGTATGTGAAAAATCAATTCGCAAAGAAAATATTCATTTCGAAAAGAATAATTTTCTTTTCGAAAAGGATCTGGACCTGTAACCAACTGCTCAAAAAGAATGATAAACGTTTCGAATAGTTTGTTCTAAAGCTTGTTGCTTTTCGAATAGTTGTTTTTCGAGCTTTTTGCTTTTCGAATGATACTGATGCCATTCTCCTTTTTGAAAAGAACTTTTTTGAACTTTTCGAAAACTTTGCGAAAATCGATTTAAGCATATTTAAACGCTTTTGAAGACTTCAAATATTTAAACCCTTTCGTAGCATATTCCCAGAGTGTCCTATTTCACAGGAAACCCATTTTCCTTCTATCCCTGCGTGCTTTTGGAGCTCAGATCAAAATTCCTTCATTTCTGTTCCTCTGAGTAAGCTTGAAGAGAAGGACCCATTGCTTCTGATCCTGGTGGATTTAATCAAGCGATCAAAGATTTCAAGCAAAACCCTAGATTTTGGTATTTTTCTTTGCATATCCTCTGTTTCTATTTTACAAAGTTGATTTCTGTGTCAGCATATATTGTGTGAGATTCAACAAAGTTTTAGAATGGGGAGAACTGAAAAATCACTGGCTAAAATGTTCCCTAGATCTTCTGCTAAGAAAATTAGCAAACCCTCCACAAGAGAAAAAGCTAAAACCTTAGCCAAGAGGAAACTGTCGATGGATAAAGCTGATAAGATTGAGAAAGGGAAGAAGGTTAGACATGAGGAACCCATCCCAGCAGCTGACCCTAGTCCTGAGCCTGAGCTTCCTCCTCTTCCTATGCATTTGGTGCTGCCAAACCCTTTCATTGAAGCCCAGAAGCTGATCCCAGAGCTTATTGTTGATGAAATTTTTTTCTTAAACAAACCTGAATGCAAGCTATCTTTGAACTACATCAGGGATGCTTCACTGAACAATATCCTAACCCCTCTTCTAGAGAAAATCTATCCAATAATGGTGAGATTATGGTACCAAAACATGGTGAAAGTGACTGAGAAGGATGCTAATGTCTCAATTCTTGTAATTTTCATTGATGATTGTGATTTAATAGTCACTTATGAAGACATTGGAAATGCCTTGGGAATACCATTTCAGCATGATCCGGATGGTCCTTTGGCTGCACCAGAGACAACTTCTTTTAGAGAAATGGCTGCACATCTAACCCAAGGCATGGTTGGAACTGGACAGTCCATCATGAGGAGAGACTTAGCACCCCAATTTTTGCTGATGGATTCCATTTTGAGAGGTTGTTTTTATGTCACTGGGCACAGTTAGGAAAGAAGGACACCCATTTTGGAGGCCCTCTTTCATTTTTCAAAAGGGCAATTCTTCAATGCCCCTATGCTGATTTTTGAAGTCATGGCTGACATTAGTGTCAAGTTGAAGAAGGAACAGAAAATAGCTGGACTACCATTTGGAAGGCTGATCACAGCCCTACTTAGGGCCAAATTTGACATTGATGAGCAAGAGCCATTTGAAATTGTATCCCCTCATGCTTTTGGGAAAAGAGCTTGGACTACAAGCCAAACCATGTTGAATAGAATGAGGGAGGAAGCTGAGCCAGCTCAAGAACTTGCTATACCTGCACCTGAGGTAACCAGCTCTTTAGCTGCACCCATTGCCCCTACAATTGCCAGTGAACTTGCCATACTGGAAACAGAGGTGACCAGCTCTTTAGCTGCACCTATGGCACTTGCAGCTGACATTGAAGATACTACTATTGAGGGGGTTCCCAGCTTTTTAGCTATACCCATTATTGAAGAGGTCTTACCCACTTCACCTAGCACAGCTCCTATTCCTTCAGCCATCCCAGCAATCCCATCACTCATCACCACCATAATCCCAATTGCAGACTCTCCCTCGACACCAACCACTCCAGCCATACTTACACCACCAATTTCACCTAACAATGTCCAAAATATTGCCACAGATTTTGTTGAACACTCTCCTAGCACTCCCCTCCTCCATAGCTTCTCAGGTTCACCTGCTCATTCAACTCATACACCTGAAATCACCCATACCCCTGAACCTGAGATATTCACAACAGAGGCCTATTAATCTTTGATGGGATCTATTTTGGAGAATATTAGGCTTGAATCTGTTCCCATACCTAACCCTCCTCATTTCACTCATTTGGCTACTTCCCCCTTTACAGCCATTTCACCCATTGCCCCTCAACCATCTACATCAATTTTACCAGCCCCTACTTTGCATACCACACCCACACCTGACACAATTAGCCAAATCTTCACCTTTCTCCAATCTATCCAAGCCCAACTTCAAATCAACACAGACAACCAGTCTGTGACAAATTCCATTCTCCAAACCTTGGCCTCCACATCCCAACCAACTACCTTAGCCATAGTACCTTCTGTGTCTGACCAAGCTACCCAAACAGAACCTGAGGTAATACTTTTGGATTCCCCTCCACCCATCCTCACTATTTCTGATCAAGCCACCCAAACTGACCCTGAGGTAGTGTTGGTGAATTCATCTTCCCCTTCCCCCACTGCTGGAATACACATGGTCCCCTACCACTCCATTCCCATTCCACGCTTTGCCACTCTCGAAAGGGCTATGGAAGAGAACCCTTACATCTTTTGCGATGTCCTCAAGGGGTTAGCAGATCTTCAAGCTTACATCAAAACCCCTTACCAAGAATAGATTCGGAAGTTGGAGCTGTTTATGGAATTTGAGAGAAATAAGATGCGAGACCTGTTGAGCCAAACATTTCAGATGGTTAGGAGTGAGCAGCACAAAGTTACCATGTTACAAGAGAGTCTGGCATAAGAAAAACTAATGACTGATAGACTTACAAAATATATTGGCCTCACCAAAAAGATTAAATCTGAGGAGTACACCGAACTTCAAGCCACAATCCAAGCGAAAGCTAAATCGAGCTCAGACTCCAATACTGACTTAAGTTCTAACTCCAACAGTGATTCCAGTTCTAACCCCATTGAACCAACTTATGATACAGATTTTGACCCTAGTTATTAGAATATCTTGTACATGTCTGTTTTGTTGGTTCTGGAGTGTGTAATTAATGTTTACTGTTGAATTTTGTTAATTTGCAATTACTGTGCAGTTTTTTTTTTTTTTTCTTTTTCTCTGTCAATGTGCTTTTTATTTTTGTTCTTTTCTTTTTTATTCACTTCTGAACCAGTGAGGACACTAATCCTCATAGCTTTGGGGGTATGGCAGCACTGCCAATAGTTGAGTTAACATCAATGCAGGTTATGATCAGTAGAATTTTTGAAAATAAAGTAATTTCACACCTGTTGTTTTGAAAAATGAGGAAGTTAAAACTTTTTAAAATTGATTTCTAGTGTAATTCTAATACTTTCATGAAGTGAATGCCAGAAAATTTCCAAAAGAAAATTGATGTTTTAGTAAACCTAAAAAGAGAGAAAACAGTGATGATATACCTCAGGAATTTGATAGAAAACCACATCCAGTGAGATTTTGACCTAAAATGAATTCTTTGGAGGTATGAATTGGCAATTTTTTCTGCTCTAGGGACAGTTTGAACCTGCTTACTATCACTAGAAGTTACACATATCCAAATTGAAATAACTTGACAGCAATCATGATATTAAAGATATGATGTAAGGCCTCCTTTTGGACAGTTTGAACTTCAAAAAGCCCCACCTTTTGAAACTGCCCTTGATACACACCATTTGAGCTTTATAAATCTAAGATTTCTTTGAAACCTCATCAACCTCATTTAGCCTAACCCTCACTCTGAGAATTCAGAAGGTAAAGGAAAGGAAGCTGAAGAAAGGAGAGTTGGGTATCAGTTTGGTAAAAAGAAAAATAATTGAAGGCAATGATGTATCAGCAGAAGAAATGTGGCATTCCAGTCAAAAAAAAAAAAACAGCAGTCATTTCATTGGAAGTTTGAAAAGGAAAGAGAAAAAGATGGCCACTTTGGCTCTAAAAATTCAAAGAAGAAGATGAAATTGTGCTGAAATATAGAAGGTGTCCATATCACCTCCTTACCTTGACTGACTTCTAAATTTTGAACTCCATTCCAACCCTTTTATTCTTGATAAATTTCACCCATAAGCCACATTACAACCCAAGTTAAAGTCCTTACTGATCAATGATGGATTGAGTTGTCACATGGAGATAAGGATTTGTGTAATCTATGGTGAAAAGAGCAGTGAATTCAGAACTAAAAAGCAATGCCTATGCTTCGCACATGTACCCTATTTGAGGGTCAGAATTACTTTGAGTCAGTGTGAAATAGTACAACCCTCTTACTTGCATGTTGAGTGAAAATCCTGGTAAGAGTTGGGTTTGAAATCAACTTATTAGGGTACCATCAAAACTAAATTCTCAAATAGAAGGCAAGCTTTTCATTAATTTGTCTTGTAAAAACTTTTTGACATAAACTGAGTGAATGGTAAAAGGAATTACAGCAAAATTTTAGTTTTGAACTGATAGTTTCTTGAGATACCTCTTACAACCTGACTGATGCAGGTGTGAATAATCTGATTGGATGAAAGTCTGCTTTAATATAACTGCATTGATATTAACTGATTTATTGGAGAAGTTTGTGCGTACCTTCACTGAAAACCCTCAGGAGACTTCACTCCTCCACTAGGGATCACCTAGGGGTTTAAAAGGTTTGTTGCATATGCTAAATGCAACTGTGCTCCCTACAAAAAAGGCTTCTCATTCTGTTTTTAAATTTTGTCTTTCCTCAGGGACTAGCAAAGCTTAGGTTAGGGGGTGTGTTGAGAATTGGAAAATACCATTTTCCACCCCTTAACCTAGGTCTTGATAGACCTTTGAGAGAACTAAATAACTGTTTTAAGTGTTTGTTTTACAGCTAACAATAAAGGCAGGCTTAACCCTAAAAGCAGCTTAAAGTGCCAAAAAGATGATGATCCATTTTGATCTAGAGGAAGAAAGGGAAGGGACAGCCCCACTGGCTGTCCAAATGCCTAAACTAAAGAGGACAAAGGCCTGGTTTCAACCTAGAAAGAGGTTTAGAGCTACTCGAAAAGAAGAATGCATTACAGAATGCTTTTCGAAAAGAACCTGAACTATTAGAAAAGAACCTGAACTCTATGAAAAGAACTAAAAGCTCCAGGTTTGGTTCTTGAAAAGCACCTGATCTATTTAAAAAGAACCAAACGTGCTGAAGATCTATTCGAAAAGAAGGAAACGCTTTGCGAACTGCACCAGATTTGTGCGAATAGAGCTCCAGAAGTCATTTTTTCCCTTCGAAAAGTTCTCCAAACTGTGCGAATAGAGATTCAGAAGTTACAGTACCTCTCGAAAAGGTCCCCAAACTATGTGAAATGGTATTCTGAAGATTCCTAGCAGCTGCAAGGGCAATTTAGTAATCTCTGCGTGCTCCTCAATGCATTTAAAAACTCAGGGGCATTCTGGAAGATTCGAAGCACAAACTAGAGGCATATTCCACCCCATGTGAGCACCTAAAGATGAAATTACTTGGCAGGAACTTCTAGAATCTCAAACAGATTTTTGAATTACATAACAGAATTGATGCTTCTGTCGCCTGATTGGCTGAACCAGATCAAGCAATTCTGATTGGCCAGAACAGATCTGGATCCTTGTGCTCGACTCCTATTGGCTGATATGGATCTAACCAATTCTGATTGGTTAGTGCACATCTGAAATGGGCTTGGGGAAAACTATAAATAGACGAACTATTTGCCTAATTTGGGTATCCAGAGTTTGAGTTTCATTTCTGCTGCCCCATTTCCAATTCAGTTAGCTTGTCTAAAACCTCTGTAATAGCCTAGCTTTTTTTTGTAATTGAGAACTGTGAGATACTTATGTAATTCAAGTGAGAATTGTATTCAAGACTACAAATCCGAGAGCTGTTTAAGCTGTGCTCTGAAATTGTAATGGTGGATTTGAAAAGGTTGCTTTCAACAGTACGTTCTCAATCGGATTCATGTTGAGGGTTCCTTGCAATTTCCTTACTCATTAGACTCCTTTAGATTTACTATTTTTAAAGCAATTTCCCTTAATTCATTATCCCTGTGAGAATTTGCGTTTGTAACCTAATTTTTCATAGCATTTGTAGTGGTGCTCATGTTCTGAATCAAGAATTCAGATTGAAGACTATTGGATGATCTGTGTCCATGATAGTGGACAGATCATAGCCATAAGCTCAACTCAATCCTAATCCTTGAGTTGGATTATTTTCTCTTACATCTGAGCTGGTAGCCAGATGAAGATTTGGATACTCTCTCTACTGTGCTACACTAGTTCTCATTCTGTAATCAGTTAGTAGGCTTAAGTCAACTATTATTTCTCCATTCTTATTAATTTTACATCCAATTCCCCCAACTCGGATCTGGATCACTTAGTTTAAATTCTACTTTTAGATAATTTAGTTAATGTGACAAATTCAACCTCTCATCTTATTCGCTTTGTAGATAGGATTAGAGGCCAGATCTGGTAGCTTAGATTTGGAGGTTTACCATTCATTTTAAATCAATTCCCTGTGGACGATCTTTTACTCACTTATATTTAAAACTTGCTACAATTGGCCCTGATCTTGCAGGTTAATTAATTTCTCTCTGTGCTGATATTTCTTATTCTTTTTAATTTTCCAGATTCAGTATAATTTATCATTTGTAAATCTATTTTCAAAATACAAATAAATCATGCACACTTAGAATTAGCAACACTGCTCCAATTTTGTTGTTCTCTTCGCCTATGAATGTTCTCAATATCTTGCTCGGCGATTAGGGCCAAGTCTATGACATCTGTAAAGGTCCTTAGCCTGAGCAACGACAGTCTTTCTTTAATATTGGGCCTCAAGCCATGCTCCAACTTCTTTGCCTTCATCAGTTCTTTGGCAACGTGTAGGGGTGCGAATTTTGAAAGCCTCATAAACTCAGCTTCGTTCTCATGGGCTGACATTCGTCCTTGCTCCAACGATACGAACTTGACTTCCCGTTGGTCTCTAACTGCATCAGGGAAGTATTTCTCATTAAACACCTCCACAAACCGAGCCCAAGTCCATGGGGCATTCGGTGTCTGTTGTAGTCTGGCCCTTTCCACAGACATCCACCACGAGTCAATTGCTCTTGTATGAAAAGTAGCCCAATTCACCTTTTCTTCTTCAGTGCTCGGGACCATATGAAGAAGCTTTTCCATCTAATTTTACCCATTCTTCCGCTTAGAGCGGGTCAGCCTGACAGAGGAAGCTTGGAGGGTCATCCTCCTAAACTCTTAGAATCCAGAAGGTTGGCGTCGTCCAGCAAGTTGGGCCATTATATTAACCATCGTTTCCAGAGGTTAGCCCATCTGCCCGTTGCCATTTCCTCTTTCCAAAGTAATGTTGGTGCCGATTCCATTCCCTCTCCTTAAAGGAATGGTGTTGGCACCCATGGCGATTCCTACGCCACTCAACGTACCCTCTCCGTTGGTGTGCTCCTATTATGGAGGGTTCGCGGTCTTCCGCGTGAGGCCAAACTAATCTGTCACGATCAAACACAATTTTAATCAAAATTGATCGTGAAAAATCTAGCCCACATGTTCTGAAGGAATCTCATGTCGTCGCTTTGACATCAACTGTGACACAAAGTGACACAGTTGACCTACTTCGATGGTGTCACATGGAACTAAGGCCATGCTCTCTGATACCACCTGTGACGGCTCGATTTTCCCCCACATGAAAATCTAGGAAAAACTTGGGTCGCCATCGTGTTCAGATGCTCAATGCTCACACTGATTTTAGGGAAAAATCGGACCGTCGAATTCAGAATTCAATATTCAAAGTAGATATCACATGCACAATATGCAGAAATCGAAATGAATATCAACGGCAATAACTGAGATTCCCATATATAACAGAGCATAAGCCAAAATAACCGCTGGTGATGGCCGACCGTCACCTAAACAATGGTATACAATATATCTATACAAGTACACATGCAATAACAAATTTGATACAATACCTAGTTAAAAGTCTATCTATCCCCAATCACTTCTACGAATAGAATTCTTCTGGAGGAAGGTCTACTTCCTCTTCCGGCACAAAGTCAGGATCCAATTCAAGACTAGGATCCTAATCTAGATCTACACCTGTGACATAAAGTCGGGATGAGCTAACAGTCTAAGCTCAGTAAGGAAAATTTAATACCAATTTCATTTTGTCAAGACAAAACATAGATTCTCAATGACAATTTAAAATAATCTTTTGTAATTCACATAAAGCAAATCAAAGTATTGAGTTCGAAATCACAAGATTTAAACATGCCATTTCAAGATCTAAAACATGTCATGCAATTTCTTACTTATTGTTTCAAAGTTCAAATTCATATTCATGTCGAGATCAAAGTTTCATTGGGGTTAAGCATGCCATGAAGCGAGAACAGAGCATCCCATGAAGTGGGAACAAGGTCATTGCCCTCGGGGCCTCTACCCCTCTTCAGAGCCTCTACTCCTCTTACCCTCTTGGCATCAAATATCACATAGAAAGCTTAATTTCATAGTTCAAGTTCATAGTCAGAGTGCATATTCAAGAAGATCACAGTTCATATGTTGATTTCGTGTACAAAGATCTTATGCAAAGTTCTTATTTAAAGCTCATATTTCACATTTCAAAGGAATTAAATGCCATTCAAAAGTTTCAAAATTTCAAATGTTTTAATGCAACAATATTTCGCAATTCCTATTTTTCAAATACTGATGATCATCATGTCATGTACATCATTAAGTTCTATGAATCAATCATGAGGAAAGATTGAGTCATGAATTTCCTTACCTCAGGTTCGGTGCCGTTCTAAAGCAAAGCAGACGTCTCTATGGACGGTCTCCCGTTCTCAATCTAGATCACATCAAGTTCACAACTTAGTGTCAATGATTGAGGAATTGAATGGCTCAAAGCCTCACGAGTTTCTTCAAGAAGAAAATCATCATAGCCAGAGAACAGGGAAATTCGCTTGAGCGATTCCAAATTCGCTCGAGCGATTTTGAGAGATTCCCAGTGGCACACTCAAATTCACTCGAGCGAATTTGGCCAGAGAAATTTTGCCTGGCCACCTTGTTTCAGAAGGTGATTCGCTCAAGCGATTTCCAATTTGCCCGAGCGATTTTAACAGATTTCTGCAACTTCCGAGCTTCCTCTTCCCCGATTTGAGTTTTCTAAAAACCCTAGCATGCACCTTTTATCCACACACAAATTGAATTAAAATTAAATCCACACCGTTAAAATGTAAATCTCACCTTCTAGATGTGCATGCAATGTCTGCGGCGATCGATATCAAATGATATCAACGTTCACGATTTGGGTTCGTTTGATCGTTGAAATCCTTGCATGCAAGCAAATTATACATAATTCAGAATCGTGATTTTCAAAATGAAAACCCTCAAGCGAGGTGGTCACAATTTTTACCGTTCTTTTCCAGGCATGCAAAGTTTACGTCCATCGCTTCGAGTTCATTCACTCTCGTTAGAAACCTCAATCTTCTTTCTCCAATCGCAATGAGACAATTAATCGAGGTTCGCATACGACGAAAAATCAAATGATGGTGTAATTGCAGTGATGATCAACGATCATGATCTCACGAGGGGAAAACGGGTAGGAGAGAAGGATTTTCTTCTTCTCTCAAAGCTCTTTCTATCAACTCTCACTCCACCCACGAGTTTGTGTACGTGGGTTTTTATTCTCTTTAACTCATGGGGGACTGATTTAGTGTGAGTCCAACATCCCACAAAACTGTATGTAGGCTTTGTTGTCTTGCTTACCTTACAACTATTAAAGGGTTAAAACATCAAAATAAAAGGCACAATCACAAAGAGATCGGATAAAGGTAAGCAAGCAATCCTGCAAGAACCGGGGCTATTGCAGCAAGCTTTAATAGGTAAGTAAGGGATTGTCCATAGGGAAATGTGCTTTAAAATGGGGTAAATCTCCAGATCTATGACAGATCTGACACTCTATCCTATTTTAAACTAAATCAAGAAAGGAAAGAGGATAGGTTTTTGAGGGTTGTCACTTTACTAAAACTATAGAAAATTAAAGATAAAAGTAAATGATCCAGAACTAATTAAAACACAGATTTAAGGAAATGGAGAAAAAGACTAAAATCAAAAGAGGGAGAATAGCAGCTAGGGGTTTTGGTCTTTTACTGAAAATTGGTTAGATCAAAGGCATGATAGGGAACAGATTTGCAACAATCCTTCATCTGGCTACAAGCTCAGATTCAAAGTATAAGACTTTAACCTAGATCAGAGAATTGGAGTGATCCTAAGGCTATGATTTGTCTACTTGAATGGTCACAAATCATCCTAGAGATTTCTCTAATTAAAGGGTCTTATTTAGAAAAATTAAACTATTGCAGATGTTGTGGAGGCAGGGCTACAAGCTCAAGCATCCACAGGGGGATTCAATCTATGGAAATTAAATGCAAACAAGAGATCTATAAATCAAAATCAACTCTAAAATCCATAATGTATTGATTCAATACAAACTTACAACACAATGTGCTCAGATCTGCAATTTTTGCAACATCCAATCCCTTACGAAGCCTTGAACCTCTCAATTTACAGCTCTCAACCTCACCCTAGCTACTAAAGGGGTTTAGCCAACCATGGTTGGTCTAAAGAGTGAATGGGGAAGAAGAAAGAGGGAAGGAATTTTGGAGGGGAGAAGAAATTCAAATTTAGCTATGGTTTTCTCAATTTTTAGATCTCTAGCTCTATAGGTTCCTCAGGCTTTTATACTCTTCCTTTCTGTCTTCAGATCCGTTTAAGCCAATCAGAGCTTAAGAGAATAATTCTATTTTTCTAAGCTACTGATGTGGCCAATTTCTCTTCTAGAAGCTCTTCACTAATTGGTCCAAACTGGATAAGTGCATATGAAGTGGCTAGGGTTCCCATTTGTGCCAAATTGTGTTCCAAAAATACCCCCAAGGGTCGCTGACGTGCTTTGGAATGTGTGCACAAAGCACTAGTGTTTGGCAGCTGCTGTGAAAGGAACTGAGAAGTTTCTAATTCGAGTGTCAAGAGGTTCAGGGAACCTCTAGACAGGTTCTGAGTCTGCTTGGCCCTTCAATCGACAAGTTCATGTGGCTTTTGGCAGGATTAGCAACTTCTCGATAGGTTCAGTTGAACTAGTCGATAGGATTGGAGCCCATTTTCACCTTCTGTCCAGTTCTTCATTCATCCTCTCGATCGGTTATAATCAACCTGTCGACTTGTTATACAGTCTTCAGTTGAGTGCTCGACAAGTTGCTTCAATCCTCGTGAGAATGAGCGTAGCTTCAGGTAAGTTTTTGATAGGTTGCCTTGCACTATCTGATAGGTTCAGTTGAACTTCTCGACATGTAGCTTGGGCCTCTCGACTTCCCTTGCACCTCTAGGTAAGGCTTCGATAGGACCCACTGCTGTACCTCCATCCTCTCGACAGGTAACTGGAACCTCTCGACAGTTTGACTTTTATCTCCAGAACCTCTCGACAGGTTCTGCTTTGTGCTTCCACAGCTGGAACACATCTTTATTGTGTTGTTCTTCATTTGTTCACCACTCAGTAGCCTCTTGGTGGGTTCAATATTCATTCCTTGCAGCTGCACTTGGTCCCAAGCATTCCCAGTTGGGCCCATGACCTTCTCATGCACTTCTAAAGCTCTGTGGATTACTTGATTGGTTGGCCTTTGGGCTGTATGAACACATGATGAGTCAGCAGGTCTATTCTTTGGCATTCTTAGATGGATGTTTGTACTAAGGCTGTAATTTATTACATATCTATAAAATACAGTTAATACACTTTATTAGTCATCTCAAAGGTCCATCAAAGGTTAGGTTAGGAGGTAAAAAATGATATTTTTCACTGCTTAACACACCCCCAAACCTAAGCTTTGCTAGTCCCTGAGCAAAGGAGAAATTAAAACAATTATTGAAAATGAAAAATGTCACTTCTGTAGGGAGCACAGATGCATTTTGCATATGCATCAAGCCTTTCCCTAGGTGATCCCTAGTGGAGGAGTGGAGTCTCCTGAGGGTTTTCAGTGAAGGTACCCACAAACTTCTCCAATGACTCAGTTGATATCAATGCAGCATGTTAAAAATAAAATTCATTCCACACATTGTTCATTCAATTTTAGAGGATTCTCAGCAGAAACACAGCAGTTTAAATCTGAAATTCTGTTGTAATTCCTTCACAATCAATCAACTCATGTCAAGGCATTTTGTATGAAAATTAATACAGAGCTTACCATCAACTTGAGAATTATATTTTGATAATGCCCCCAACAAATTCAAAGTTAGGCCCAAGTCTCACCAGGGTTGTCACTCAAAATAGAATAGAAGGGTGTATCATTTCTCACAGCTCAAGAGCAATTGCAATCCTCCAATAGGACTGCAAGCATGAACATAGGCATTGCCCTAAATTCTGAAGTCCTCTAGCTCTTTTTCACCATAGATTAAACAAATCCTCATCTCCATTTGACAACTCAATCAATTTTCATATCAGTAGGGTCTTTTTATTGGGTTGTAATGTAGCTTATGGGTGAGGTTTATAAAGAATAAAGGGTAGAATGGGATTCAAAATTGAGAAATCAGTAAGGTAAGGAGGTGACATGTACACCTTCATTCCAGCATAATCTTCATCTTCTTTGATATTTTTAGATTTGAAATGGCCAGTTGATTTCTCTTTCACATTTTTGTTTTACTTTTCTATTTTTCTCTTCTTTTTTTTGTATGCTTTCCTTTTGTATTTTTCTCTATTTTTTCTTTTTATGGGTTGGAATGCCACAGTTATACATCTGCTACACAATTGCCATTAAAAGTGCTTTCTTCTCCTTCAACCAAATATCAAACCAGCTCTACCTTCTTCAACTCCTTCACCTTTACCTTCTGAAATCTCAGAGTGAGGGTCAAGTTGCATCAGGTCACTGAGTTTTGGGTTCACATTTTCTTATTTTTATCAAAGAAAAGCTTAGATTTTCAAGGCTTAAAATGGTGTGTATCCACACTACGTCAAATCGAGGGAAAAACCACTATAGCAATATAAAATAAATCACTCTTTAAAATAGTGGGATAATATTCCACTGCCTAAAATAATAGTTTTTCAAATTAAAACAGTGGTTTAATAAACCATTCTCTTATCACGTGCTATCATCACGTGTAATCCATCGGGCCGACCCCCAAGCATCTCATTTCTCTCTTTTATCATTAACCCGAAATGCCACTCTCAACACTTTCTTCCATTTATCTCTGAACATTTTCTTCCTTTTCTCTCTTAAATCCTATCGTGTCTCTCGTTTTCGTCTCTCGACAAACCCTAATATTGGCTGGAAATGGAGATTTGGGAGGTTCGATTCCTCATTTTTTTGGTGCCAAATCCCTAGTAAGCTCTCTTCTTACTAAATCTCTCTCCCTCTCTCTCTCTCTCTTTGCCTGATTGATTAGGGCTTTTTTGATGATCCATTTTTATTATGATCGATTCACATGCAAATGCATAATCGACCATTTTTTTTCTCAAAAATTAGATGATCGGATGAGGGGATTGAACCCGATGTGAATCGAACATCCATTCTTCGACGTGAATCGGCCATTGTTGTTCAATCGGAAGTATGACAAGCTATATAGAGAGCAAGAGACTCTAAATCTGTTCAGGTTAGGATTTTTGGTGTTTGATTAGGAGAAGAGAAAGAAGAGGCTCTAGATATCTCAATCACGGATTGGAAATTTATGACTTTGATCATTTCGTTAAGGGCGGATTCGATTGAAACAATGGAGCTTTAGGCATTTTCGGAGTCAAAATTCCGTATTAAATAGGTAGATATTTGAATTTTTTTTTATTTGAAGCATTATTGAAGCTATTTTTTAAGATATTTGTTCGTTTCATATGTGTTTTAGGGTATTTCCTGCGTTTTCTGTAGTGAGGAGTTTGGGATTTAAGTGCATTTGTATTTGAAGGCTCTGGTTTTGCTGTTCTTCAGATGATTTCAGGTGAGAAATTTAGGATTTTTTTCTTAAATTTCTTTTTTTAATTTTCCCTATGTGATTATGGTTTTTGTAATATTTTTGGATCTTCTTCTTTTGTATTGTGTAATGATTGCCTTGAATTTTCATGGTAATATTTAGGATTAGGGGTTTCATTCTTGGTATAATCTGCGATTGATTTATATATTAGGGGTGCAGATTTGAACCAAAAAATCAAGTGGAAACCGATGGACTGAACTGGCCTGAACTGAAACCGACCAATACTAAAATCGGACCAGTTTGGTTTGGTTTCGGTTTGAGGCGAAACTGAAATGTTTCGGTTCGGATTCATTTTGCAGAACCAAAATTTCAGTTTCGATTCAGTTAACAGAAGTTGCACTCCTATTTCTAGTCTAGGTTTTACCATTTCAGAGTCTAATTTCATAGATCTGGTTATGGTTTAGTTTATTTTAGTTGTTTTGTGGCTTTGATTGAAGTTATTTGGCTGGATTGAAGTTTTTTACACTTTTTGGAGTTGGATTCTTAGTTTTCTTGGGGCAGGCTATAAATAAATAGTCTGAAAACCTTATATTTTGATGTCTAAGTTATCTTTATAGAACAGTGGTAGGAGTAGGGGTGGAGGGGGGGGTTTTATTTAGACATTTGGTAGAGTGAGTAGGACACAAACTTGAGTAGAGTACGCTAGAGCTACCTTGGCCTTGTGTTAGATGAAATCCTTCTAAATCTATCCGAGATCTAGTAATGGAACAATTTATAATAAAAAATGGCTGAGGAAGAGAACTTACCTCTTCATTTTGTTGTCATGTGGCATACGCTTGTGTGCGACTGTGGGCAAGTATGTCATGGGAGAGGAATTATCTCACTACATACTAAGTCTTGACAAAGAATTTTCATATAATATTTGAGCCTCATAGTCACTATAAAAGTGCCTACCATTTCCATTTGCAAAAATATGATATGATATTCTCATTATTTACTCATTACTATGGAACTAATTTTATTTTATTTTTGCTTGCAAGTATTGCAGGTCTGTTGTAGACCATAGTGTCGAGCAAGAGCTTCCTTACATCTCTGTTAAAAGCTTTGTGTCTCTTCCTGGTAGAGGTCTTTTTGCAACGTTGACTGGTATCGAGGTAGTGTACTCTGTCTCCATCGCAATCATTTCTCACTAGCTTTCGTTGTTATATAGCGGACTTTCTTCATTTAAAAAAAAAAACTCATGTTGTATAAACTCCTTTTCTACTTTATGTATAATTTAGTTGTAAACACCTTTCTTTCTTTGCACATGTAGAAAAATTGTTAGAAGGTGTTAATTTACTTCCTTTTAACTAGTCTTCTCCATCATACTATATAATATTTTTAATTCTGGATAAAGCTCTGTTTATTTATCTGTTTAATCTGTCATTGCATTCCCTCTTTTCTTTTTTTTAAAAATTAATTACCCATTTATTAGAGATAGGCGCTCTATTCGAATCTTGAGTATAGAGTTTGATTATGGAATTTCATTGTTTGGTGAACTCTACTAGTTTGTGTGCTCATAAATAGCAGTGCATTTCCCAAGGCTTGACCATCTGAACCAAAACAGACTGACCCGAGTGCCACTGTTGGCATTTCGGTCAGACCAAATACAAGCTGAAATAGTTTTTGCATAAAGTTTAATTTTTTAACTGTTTTTTGTTTAAATTCTTATCACTGAATTTAGTGCTTGATGGTTTTAATTAACGTGTGGAAGTTTGATATGTTATGTTAAGCTTAGGTAAGTTATGGGCGAAATATCTGTAGAATTGTAGATTGATTTTGCACAAAGTTTATACTTGAAGTCCAAGAATTAGATTCTTTGTTTTTTTTTTGGTTATGGATTTCAATTGCAACTAGACATGAGGCAATTAGAAGAAAAATACTTGAACCCCATCCTACCTATTAACCACTTCATATTCCAGTTCCTACCTAAAGAAGATGGAGATGAGAATTGGGACATCCTGGCCCCATTGACTACTATCAGATATTAGATGAGACAAGGGCAATGGTCAGGTCCAACTGGTTCAACTAGATTTGTAGCCCTTGGATTGAGGAGAATCTTGACTTCCATTTTTATAGGACAACATGCAGTTAAGATTCTCCTATTTCAAAGGGCTACAAATCTGGTTGAACACAAAATCATGTTCAACCAGTTGGACCTGACCAACTTTTTCTGTAGCAACAGTTGTAGCCTTTTGCCGCTGAACTCATTGCCATTGTAGGTCTTTAAGGTCTTTTTTGGTATTCAAATTTTGCTGATTTTCTTTTAAAGGTCCTTTTTTTCCCCACTACCTTCCTCCTTCTCTCAAAGTTAAACGTTTACACATAAATCTATAGATATCACAAGACTTAGTTCCTAAATTTGTATTTTATTGAACCCAATTGATTGATCATGACCCCTTTTTCATAATTTTTCAGGTACAAAATTGATTAGCCTGATGGGTATGAATATCCTAGATAGAAGAAGCGAAGATTCAAGCCTAGTGAACGTAAAATCAGAACCTCAAGAAAGAATACTTTGAGTTACAACACCAAGTAAATTAATCTCTCTTATTAATCCTCATCTTTTAGATTGTATTGATCATTTCTGTCATCTGATCTGAATTGCTTGCCCTTTAGGCATATGAATATGATGCTTATTGAATTAGATGGGGATGATGCCACAGGTCACAAAAGAGAAAACTAAAAATGTATCTTGTTGAACTTTTTGATAGTCCTGTCACCGGAAACAAAAGGGCGATAATTCTTGTCACTGAAAGTTCAAAAGATTAATGATGCATGCAAAGGTGATTTCTGGAATCCTTGATATCTTCTTACACAAGATGAGCTGCTCCTTGATCATTATTGAACTTTTCAAAGTATGATGAATTGCAACTATTTACACTGACATATGGTATCTCATTTATTTAAGTTTTAAGTAAAATGGAAGCCATTTTACTTCTATCAATTTGTACTATTTCCATAGTTTAAAATCTCGAAAATATAGGCCTGTATTTTCTGGTATGAATGAGATTTTAGATGGATACTGGTAGTTTTGAGGGAAAAAATAATAATTAAATACCATAGAAAATCTGCCAATGTAAGTAAACAGTTATGATTCAATGTATGATACCTTGGCATTCCGTCTAGGGATTTTAAATTATTCACTGAGAGTTGCTACTTTGATTCATTTGGGCTTTGTTTGGGCATATCCATCAGAGGCTTGAGACAACCACTATATGAAGGATTGAAAACACTAGAAGTAGTGAACGATCGAAGAGTAACCGAGTTTAGCCCTGAACAGAATTGATTAAAGGAATAAGTCTCGCAAAACAAATTCAAGGCATTGATGGTCCTAAAGAAAAAAGTAGGTTCTTGACATAGGAAGATTACTATATCCATTACTTTAATTTGTTGAAAAATCCATTAAAGAAGGCCCAATTCCCAATTCTCTAGATAATATAAAGTTAAAAAAGTAAGTCATGGCCCATTAACTGTTTGCACCTTTCTTCATTGAGGTCCTCAACAAATTGATACTGTTGATGGAGATGAAACATCAAGAGTGGGCTGGTTTTCTGGCACTGTTGGTGTCAGAATCAAAGAATCAATGTCTCTGCTAGGCTCTATTTTCATCACTCCATCTAAGATCTTTATCACCATAGACATAGAAGGACTTCTAGTGCAATCTTCCTCTATACACCATGCAGCAAGTTTTGCCATCTCAACTGATTCTTCTACGTGAAACTGCATATCCTGGCTATGTTGGTCGGCAATGTCAACTAGCTGATCATCTTCCATCTTTCTCTTCAGTAAACTAACTAGATGATTGCGTTCTTCAGGCTGGGAAGAGTCAAAATTTCTCCGTCCACATACAATTTCAAAGATCACAATGCCGAAGCTATAAATGTCAACTTTCTTAGTAATCTTTAAAGTCAACCATTCCAGAGCCAAATAACCCTGAGTTCCTCTCAGTGTGGTAATCACACAGCTCTGATCTTTGTCAATCAACTTCGATAGCTCAATATTGGAGACCTTGGCATTGAAGTTCTCATCCAATAGGATATTTTCGGGCTTATTATCTGTCTGCAATCTTCATGGAGATATTTAACTCCCTTGGCTATATCATGTATAATCTTCTTTCTAGTTTTCCAATCAAGAGTCGGGTTTTGGGTTCTACGAAAGATCCAGTTATCCAATGTTCCATTGCTCATGTACTCATAAACCAACAACCTATGTGATCTCTCAGCACAAAACCAGATCAGCCTTACCAGGTTAACATGATGAATGCTTCCTATCGTTTGGACCTCCGCTAAATTTTTTTTTTCCCTTGGCCTAACATTGTGAAACTTGTATCAGCCAACATATGTGTGTTGATCGAAACCATACCCTGCTAACAATGTGCTACAGCCAACAGATGAAAATGAATAATCAACAATAAAAGTCATTGGCTGTTGAGAATAATAAATCCCTAAAACTTCATGCTAACCTGATGATAGAGTCCAAATTTAGCTGGAAAATAAAGCTAAAAATAGAGGCTTGTAAGGACCATAAATTTGTCAAAATAAAGCTAAAAACAGAGGCAATGGTCCAACTAATTGATTCTTATTAATGGGGTTTTGAAATAAGTACAAAACACTAAATCAATTGGCACATATCCTAGTTCGATGGAGAGAGATTTAGAACTTGAATCAGACCATGGAGATCATCTTTTGATCTATTCTTTTGACTATAGGTCTTACGAGAACTTAAGAGCATGAGAGTCAAATCACACATAACTATGATTGTTCCACACAACAGGCATCCGAAAAAGTGACCCGAGTACCAAGAGTAGCAATCTGGTCGGATACCTAATACCTATCAGCCATACACAGTAATCTGTTATAGGAGTAATCTGTTATAAGGAACCTCCAAATTTTAATTTAAAAACTTTCTCCTGTCTGAATCATAGAGGGGCCTGTGATTTGAAGGTTTCTTTGGTCTGAATGGAGGGAATATTTATACGACTTGGTAGAGATGCATATTCTTTATTTGCAAGTGGTTAAAAGAATCTGTACAAACAAACTAAACTAATTAACCACCAAATACTTGGTTTGTCCCTGCCAAATAATAGCCATGTTTAGATTGCACATCAATAGAGAGAATATGAACATGTTAGTGGATCCTGTTATTTTTATCCAAATAGACTATTTCATTACTTTTGGAGCATGCTCATATTTTGCTACATGCATGCAAGACAAAAAATAATGCTTTTCATATATTGCAGTTCCTTATTTATTGTTGTTCTGAGTGTGCATGATTTATTTGTGTTTTGAAAACATACTTGCAAATGATGCATTGTACTGAATATTAAAAAGAATAAGAAAATATCAACACAGAGAGAACATAATTAGCCTGCAAGATCAGGGCCAATTGTAGCAAGTTTTAAATGTAAGTGAGTAAAAGATCGTCCACAGGGAATTGATTTAAAATGTAAGATAAACCTTCAGATCTGAGCTACTAGATCTGACCTCTGATCCTATCTACAAAGCACATAAGATGGGAGGTTGAATTTGTCACATTAACTAAATGATAAAAGTAAAGATTAAACTAAGTGATCCAGATCCGAGTTGGGGAAACGTTTGAGGTAAACTTATTCAAAAAATGGAGAAGTAATATCTAACTTTGATTTGGTCCTTGAAAACTAATGAGAATGACTGCAGCTCAACTGAGAGTTGATCCAATCTTCATCTGGCTACAAGCGCAGATGTAAGAGAAATAAATCTAATTTAAGGATTAGGTTTAAGCTTATGGCTATGGTCTGTCCACTTTAATGGCCACAAACCATCCAATAGTCTTTAATTCAAAGCCTTAGTTTAGAACAAGAAGCATCACTACAAATGCCGCGAGAGATTAGGTTACGAACACTAATTCTCACAGGATTAATGAATCAAGGGAAATTGCATGAAAAACAGTAAATCTAAAGGAGTCTAATGCAATAAGGAGATCAGAGGGAACCCTTAAAATGAGTCCAATTGAGAATATACGGTTTACAGCAACCTTTTCAAATCCACCATTACAATTACAGAGCACAGCTTAAACAGCTCTCAAATTTGTAGTCTTGAATACAACTCTCTTTTGAATTACAGAAATATCTCACAGCTCTCAATTGTAAGTCAAAGTGAATCTATTACAGGGATTTCAGACAAACTATCTGGTTTGGAAATGGGGGAATAGGAATGAAACTCAAAATCTGGATACCCAAATTGGGCAAATGGTTCGTCTATTTATAGTTTTCCCTAAGTCCAGCTCAGATGTGTATCAACCAATTAGAATTGGATAGATCTGTATCAACCAATAGGAGTCGAGCACAAGGATCCAGATCTATTTTGGCCAATCATAACTGCTTGATCTGGTTCAGCCAATCAGGTGATAGAAGCATCAATTCTATTATGTAATTCAAAAATCTGTTTGAGCTTCTAGAAGTTCCCGCCAAGTAATTTCATCTTTGGGTGTTCACATGGGGTCGAATATGCCTTTGGCTCGTGCTCAGAATCTTCAGGAATGTCCCTGGGCTTTTAAATGCATTGGGGTGCATGCAGAGATTACTAAATTGCCCTTGCAGATGCTGAGAATCTTCAGGATATCATTTCGCATAGTTTGGAGAACTTTTCGCAAGGTACTGTGACTTCTGAAGCTCTTTTCGCACAGATTGGAGACCTTTTTGAAAAGAACTGTAACTTCTGGAGATCTATTCGCAAAGATTGGGGACCTTTTCGCAAAGCTTGGGGACCTTTTCGCAAAGATTGGGGACCTTTACGAATAGCATTCTGTAGTGCATTCTTCTTTTGGAATAGCTCCAAACCTCTTTCCAGGTTGAAACTAGGCCTTTGTCCTCTTTATTTTAGGCATTTTGACAGCCAGTGAGGTTGTCCTTTCTCCTTCTTCCTCCATATCAAGATGGGTCATCATCTTTTTGGCACTTTTAAGCTACTTTCAAGTTTAAGCCTGCCTTTATTGTTAGCTGTAAAACAAACACTTAAAACACTTATTTAGTTCTCTCAAGGGTCTATCAAGGCCCAGATTAAGGGTGAAAAATGGTATTTTCTAGTTCTCAACACTTATGTTCATGGTTCCCATTCTCACATTTGCAATAGAGATGGTTGAGAAAGAGATTGCAATATTCCATCATATTAATTATTATACAGCAGCCACACATAATTAAGGTCAAGATTCGTAGAGAAAAATTATATAATAGATACCTTAGTTTTAAAGGAATAATAGACGCGATCCGATGTTACTTTTTCTCATTTATTTCCTCTAGGTGATCATCAGATTGGTTGCCCTTTTTTTCTGATACTTGAGCTCTCATTCTTCTAACTCTTGATTTTTGCGCAAAACTATTTTATATTTGAGGCTCCTGCTACTGCTGACAAGTTCTGTAGACAATTTAACTTTTTTCCTTTTATTGAGTATAAGAAAAAATAAATCATCTACCCTTGCTCATTATGCAAGTAGGTCAGTTTGTAAATTGTTTGCTGGAAGCAAGAAACGAATTACAACACAAGTATGTACTATTTTCCCTTTTAAGAAACTATTTTCCCTTTCTAAGAAAGCTGACTTTTATAGTCCTTTGTTATATCTGTCAATTATTCAAACATAACACATATCAATGCACTCTTCCATCATATCTGAGATTATCCAACGTAGGTTTACATATCAATGCACTCTTCTATCAGCCCTAGAAATAATTTATGAAATCTTGATTTACTAATGTCAAGGACCCGGATAAATGTAAATGTCAACTTTTGATATGAAGCTTGCCTTATCTAAAAGTAGGTTTGCATATTGCTGATTTATGAAGGGTGGCTATTCCTTCTTTTTTTTAACTGTGGGCCTCTAAGAGTTGCTAACCTTTTGTATACTTCAAAAGTCCAATAAATAATGGCCTCTAAGAGTTGATAGCCATCCGGATAGATGTGCTATCTCCATTGATAGATTTTGTCTTCTTCACCGGAGTCCATCTGGTTGAGATTATGTTAGTTTTACAAACAACAGGAGTTGAGGGCAGTTCCTCGAATCGTGATCATAAGGTCTTGATAGTAAGGGTTCAGTTTTTCAGGACTTAGCTAGTTTGGCCTAGTCAGCTAGCTAAGTTCGTTTGTTATTTTGGTTAGTATGACTCTATTTTTATTATTTTTTTTTCTTTTTCTGACTTTTGGACCCATGGACAATCGTTGATTGGGTTTGGTGGACATGGAAGAGGTTTGTGGCCACGCTGTAGCTCTTTACCAAACTGGGTTTGTGAGAAATGGCATCAAATGGCGTTGGCAAGCTTGGTACAAGTGGATTAAAGATTGAAGAAGGGTTCTATAAGACATTTTTTTTCTTCCCTTTTTATATGTTTTTTACATGGAATTGAATGCTTTCATGTTCTGATACAGGAAGGTGTAATTTCATGACTTCTGTTATAAATTGACTATTTAATTTTGTAATTCATCATCATTATTATCATATCTCTCTCTCTCTATATATATATATGTATGGTTACAATTAAAAAAAGAAAGAAAAATTGTGTGTGATTTGGGATATGTTAAGACCTGAAAAGTACCACTTTTCACCCCTTAACTTAACCTTTGATTAGACCCAGCCTCCTAATAAGTTCTTGTTAAGTATTTTGTGTAGGTAATAATCAGCAGTGAAATAAGGCCAGGAATCCTGTTAAGGAGCCTGCTTTGGCACCAGAAATCCCTCAGAAGAATGAACTCTGAATCCAGACCTGAAATGAGCCTCGCGCAGCTAACCCAAGCTTTAGAGGATTCAGGAGAAATATGCCTCGCGCAGTTCAACTAAGCTTCCCAAGACTTTACAGTAACCTCTCGCGCAGATGAGTGACTGAAGAGCTTCCGAAACTCAAACTCGCGCAGCTCTCGCGAAGCTCAATAGTAGAACTCATCGCGCAGTGTCGCGGAGTTCAAAGCAGACCTCTCTCAATCTCGTGCAGTTCTCTTAGAACGGCTGAGGAGAGAGATCTTCAGAAGATTCCTCGCGCAGTAGCCGCGGGATGTAATTATCAGAAGAAAAACTCCTCGCACAATTCTCGCGCCATTCAAGAAGAAAACATCCTGGCGAAGGCAAAGCCATCCTCGCGAAGATCAATTAAGACATGGAACCTCGCGCAGTTTAGAACTCATTAAAGCCTCGCGAGGTAACTCGCGAAGTCCAGTAAACAGAAGTGCTCGTGAAGTTCTCACATTGTTCAAATTCACTCTCGCGAAGATCAGCCCAGCGAAGACCGAGCAACCTCGCGACGGCTGTAGCTCCAATGTCAAATCATCCTAGCGAAGAGCAAAGAGCTACCACGCGACAAGTCTGGGAAACTATAGCTACCTAGCGAAGCTCTGAACCTAAACTTCCATCTCTTCAGCAGAGGACCTTCTGGGAATTTCTAAGCGATTAGGGCACGCACTCCCATGCTCAAATCTCTATGCACATGACTCAAGGCATCCAAGGATCACTGTTAGGCCACATGGCATCGTTAAAATTAAGGTTTCCTAACCCTAATGCGCCGCCACCCCACTGCTATATAAACCCATACCTAGCTTAGGTTTAGGTATCTGGGAACACATCTCAGATCGTTTTTCTTTTCTCTTTCTTTTTATCTGTAAGTAGTTTTCTTTTTCTCTTTCCTTCTCTCCATAGTCCAGCACTTGCTGGCTATGCCTTTGTATGTCCTTTTGAATTAGATTAATGGAAGTTCTGTAATAGGATCTATACTTTGTGGGATTGGTGTTTATGTTTATGTGTGAGACGCTCTATGCAAGGCTACTGCCTTGTGATCCGCCATTGCTTTGGTTGTGTTTTAAAGCAACGAAGGACTGATTCTAAGGGCCATTCAGATCCAAGTGACCTGTGTGTCTGGGCTAACATGGTCCTACAGCCTTAGCCCCACCACAGGACCCACTAGATCTGAAATCCCCATGGGAGCTTGAGCTGGTAGCCTTGTGACCATGGTGGTAGTAGCAATATTCTTGTTTTGTTTTGGGCTCCGTGAGGAGGATAACTTCTGGGATAGTCTGTGACCATTTAAGTGAACAGATTATAACCTTAGAGTGATTCTAATCCACCGATCCAAGATGGATCCTTCTTCTTTACACCTGAGCTTGTAGAACCTGGTGAGAGATTATACAGAGGCAGACTCCCCTATATCTGTATAGATCCACCATCAGATGTTGGATATGATCTGGTTATAGAGATTTTAGGCTGGTGACTGGACCATTGTAGCCTCACTCAAGCAATGGACAGCTAGATCGAAGGTTGTACTCATTCTCTTGTTGGTTCTATGTGTCTGGGCTATCATGGTCCTACAGCCTTAGCCCCAATATAGAGCTTTAGAGATTGAGGTTCCCTATGGATTCTTGAGCTGGTAGCCTGGATGAAATAGTGCCTGGAATGATTTACTTGTTGCGTTTTGACCCATCCCTAGATAGTGGCTCTCCTATGGGATAATCTGTGACCATTTGAGTGGACAGGTTATAGCCTTAAGGGTGGAATCATGGCAGAGTGATGGGTTGGATCCTTTCTCCTCAGGGGTGATAATGTAGCCATTGGATAGGACTTCTATAACATCAGATCTGAATCTGAGTTACAAAACTTCTCTGATCTTGGCTCAATAACATACTTCTCACCCTTTTATATTTATACTCCACACTTCATCCATCCTCTCAACCCTTTCTGTATTTTAGACATTAGAATACTAAGAATAAGTGACCTTAAACTCCCCTCCTTTTAGGACTGCCAGATCTGTAGTTAGATCTGGAGGGACTACTAGAGATGGATCCTTTGGAGCTATAGATCACCTTTCCCTGTGGGACAAACTCTTACTTATCAAAACTTGCTACAAAGGACCCTGTATCATGCAGGTCTAGGACTTCTAAGTTGTGCTGAATTCACCGCCTGTTTTACTCTTTCTTTGATTTTTAAATGACTTTCACCACCAACCAATAATGTAAGCACACCAGAATCTGCCAATAAGTTTTTGGCGCGGCTGTCGGGGATTGATGATCTATTAGTAGACCCTTAGTTTTTGTATTCTTAGTATTCTTTGAACATGTGAATAATTGATACTGCTGACATAATTTTAAACCTTCCTTGCAGATCTAGACAGCAGCAGTGAAGGATAGTTGGACTGCAATTGGAGCTTAGCTACCTTTGTTTGCAAACTCTCTGACTTTTAAAGCTCTGTCTATCTTTCTTAAAAAAACTTTTTCTAGTAGTATCTTGGATAGTTTAAATGTATTCTTTGAATAGCTGTAAACTAGTTAGATAAATTTGTCAGTGTACAATTATTCTTTTGCAATGTGCTTGCAAGAAGCTTTCCTTGCTGTTATTATGCTTGTATGCTAGGGAGGAGATCCCTCAGCCCTGCTTTAGAGCCTCTTAACCCTGAGTTAGAAAGGGGAAGGAGACTTAGGAGAGACAGGCACACCACAGGAGAGCCGCCAAGTGAATCTGTGACAACAATTATGGGTGAAGAACAACCTAGAACCCTCAAGGAGTTGAATGCTCTGGATGACTATAACTCCCCTTTTAGCATTCAATTTCCTGATGTTCAGGGGAACTATGAGATAAAAACTTCAATCATTCAGATGCTGCCAGCTTTCCATGGGCTTAGCAAAGAGGACCCTTACAAGCATATTGACCAGTTCTTGGCCTTGTGCACCACTTTTAATATCACTGGTTTGGGACCTGAGGCTACTAGGCTCAGACTCTTTCCCTTCTCTCTGAAGGATAGGGCCAGTACCTAGCTGACCACTCTTCCCAACAATAGCATTGCTTCATGGAAAGATCTGCAGACCAAATTCCTAACCAAGTTCTTCCCTGAGACCAAAACTAGCCAGTTGAGGAAAGAGATTCTTGCATTTGCTCAATCCCCAACTGAGGATTTTAACCAGTCTTGGGATAGGTTTAAAGAGATGCTCAAACAATGCCCCCACCACAAGATCCCTGAGTGGCAGCTTGTACAAAGCTTCTACAGTGGAATTGATGAGAAAAATAGAGATATGGTCGATGCCTCTTGTGGTGGATCCTACATGCACAAGACTGCTGAGGAGGCATGGGAATTGTTTGAAGTGATTAGTGAGAATGTTTTTCAATAGCCATCCCTGGCAAGAACTAGTCAGGAATCTGAGTTAAAGGTGGGGCCTGCTGCTGGATCAAGAGGAAAAGTTTATGGGGTGTCTGGGAACAATGACCTACAGCTGCAGATGGCAAACCTCTCTATGAAGTTTGACAAATTATTGACTGTGATGCAACCCAGAAGGGATGCTCATGTGGCGGAGGCATGTCTGATATGCCAGTCCCCACAACACTCAGTGGAGGAATGTCCATCTGTAGGGCAATTTCCTGAATTTATTTTGGAACATCCTGCTGCTGCTCAATCTTATGGCCAGCAACAATCTGGGGGCTACAATAGGCAGCCATACGGATACCAGGATCAAAATACTGGTTACCAATGGAGAGACCACCCAAATCTGAGGTGGAAGCAAGACAACTACATGCAGCCCCAGCAGATGTTGGCCTTACCACAAAGGCCACAGCAGTAGTTCAATCAAGGGAATGCCCCTAGGTCTACCTTCCAGCACCATCAGCAGCAAAATCAGTTGGTCTTACCCCCTTCCCAACCTAGAAATACTTCTTTCAAGGACCAGGTCTTGACATCACTGCAAAACCTGGGTTCCTTGGCTCAGACTGTGAACTCTCATGGTCAGAGCATCAAGAAGATGGAAGAACAAATTGGACAACTAGCGAACACCTTAGCCAAAAGAGAAGAGGGAAGGTTGCCCAGTCAACTAGTGGTTAACCCCAAGGGCCAATTTTTGATTGGTGAAGGATCCTCGGACCTCAAGGGATCATCATTTGAATTGATGATAAGAACTGTGCACCTTTGTATAATATGTACTTTACAGTTTAGAGGAATTTGTAGCAATCTTGTTGGAATCTGAGTTTAGTGCTTTATGCCTACTTTTATTCCTGTTCCCCTTGTTTGTTAATTTCAAGCGATTGAATGATAATGTAGTATTTGAATGCTTTTCATGATGTGTGAATTTAATGCTTTGAGAGTTTGGGAATTTGTAAATGCTTTATAAAGCTCATGGGTGTCTTTGGAAGAGAGTCTGTGAGAGAATCCACCCAGTAAGTAAGGGTTAAAAAGCTGACTAGTGGGTGAGTGAATTCTACCTCAGTTAAGCCATCGCGGGGTTCTGAATAATGGGTTTGGTCCCCTCTCGCACAGTTCATAAAGAACTACTTTGTTTTGTTGTCGCGAGTTTCAGATATAGCTGGGTGGGCTGCCTCGCGCAGTTTAAAGGAACATCTAATCTCGCGACTCATTCCTTCCCATCCAGCGAGCGGATATATTCAAAGCGCGTCGAGCCTCACGATATTTAAATCCCACCTCGAGCTGCTTTTCTTTACTGCTTTCTCTTTCCTCTCCTGCCAGTGAAACCCTAGCTCCCACTCCTCTCAACCTCTCTCCTCCAGCTTCCTGTCTACAGTTCATTGCTTACTTTAAAATTCTAGATTTTTGTTGTTAAAGCTTCCATCAACAGTTGCCCCCTGCTAAGAGCTCTTGAGATCCACCGTGTGTCCAATTGAATAGAACCCTAACTTTTAGGGTTAGACTCAACTCTTAATATTTCCTTTCAAAATTTCAACTACACACTCACCAAGGAGAGTCGTGATGGCTCCTAAAAGTGCACCTGTGAAGAGAGCCAGGGACAAGGCCACTGTGGAGCCTGCTCCTAAGAAAGCCAAGTCCTCTACGACACAACAAAAAGGGAAGGAGGTGGTTCCTGAGGTGGCTGCACAAACACCTGATTATTCTACACCCTCTGAGCTCCTCATTTCCATTCCCTTAGAGCCTGAAGCCATTTTCGATATCTCTTTCTTTGAATCAGAGCCGTTGTCAGCACCTGCCATTGAGTTCTTGCGCAAGGCTGGTTTGTTCCCCTTGATGCAAATGATTCCTGCACTAGCCTATCCTAGGTTAGTGCAACTCTTTTACCAACACCTTAGGGTCAGACCAGACACACATGGGCAGCCTGGCCTCCTTGTGCTAGTTGATAATTTTGAGATGCGGCTTAACCCAGCGTTGATTGCTGAAGTCATGGGCATCCCTGCCATTCTTGATCCCAAGTGCGGATATGGTGCCCCTGTGAGTGCCCCTCTCGATACCATTGCCCAGGCCATTACCAGAGGCTTGAAGGCCACAGGGGACTCCATCAGAAGAAGAGATTTGGATCCCCAGCTATTGTTCATCGATCAAGTGATAAGGAAGAATATCTACTGCTCCGGCTATCCGCAAGAAAGGAGGACACCAATTGTTGATGCTCTCTACTCCTTCTCTCTGAGCCACGGATTTAATGCTGCATGGTTGATTTTTGAAACCATGAAAGATATGATGGTGAAGCTTGGGCTGCAAAAGAAGGTCCACACTCTCCCCTACGAAAGACTCATCACCAAATTGCTTCTGAAGGGAGGATACAAGATACCAGTGGGGGAGTTATCTGCTGACCTCACTCCCACCACTTTTGGCAAAAGACAATGGGGGATCAGCAAAAGTCTAATGGATCCCCAGAAGAAGAAGAAGAAGGCTGAAGCTCAGAATATTTTCGAGCAGGGAGAGGGAGCTGCTATAGCAAAGGCCACCCCTGCCCAGAAAAAGAAGGCTAAAACCCCTACCCCAAAGAAGGTGGCGCGAGCTTCTGTCACCTCTGCTTCGGCAGCAATCCCTCCATCCACCACACTTACCTCTCCACTAACTTCTTCACCTATTCCATCTCTCCCTTTCCCTCTCTTATCTCCCTTTTCCATTCCACCCCCCACTGTGATTCGTTCCTGGGTGGAAAGTGTTGAACCCCATGACAACACCCCCCCTTCACCCACCTTACCTCAATACACATCCCCAGTACCTCCGACATCCTCTAACCTCAACCCTGATAGCCCTCCCCTGATAACCTACCTCAGAAAGAAGCCCTCTCACACAACAGCTATCATATCTTTACCCACTTCCACCTCCCCTATCATTCCCACAGACACACCTCATATTGACCATCCCTTAGTCCAACCTCTCCATGACCTGGACTTTAACCTAGCCACCACTTCAGGGTATCAAGCCTTCATGACCACCTTGCTTGATACCTTGCCCACCCATGACATCCCTCTCCCTGAGTCCCCTCTCCCTTCACCACATAATTCACCAGACCCTTCACCTTCTCCCCCTACCACTTTCCTTCATGCCCCCACTTCCCCTTTCCAACATGTTCCTTCCTATCCTCGTACTCTACCTCAACTAACCTCAGATACCCTTACCCATATCCTTTCCCTCATACATGACATCCAAACCCAACTCTCCAACACTACACAGACTCAAGCCCAAATACAAACTGACATAACCACCATACAATCCACCCTTCAAACATTGACAAACCCACCAATCCCAACACAACCTCCTACCACCCCATTGACCCAACCCCCTTCCACCTCTAACTCCACAGTTCCAACAGACCCCACCCACATTGACTTACCTCCACCCTTCCCCCTCCATACCCCACCACTCCTTTCCCTCTCTACCTATCCTACCCCTCTAATACTACCTCCACCTCAATTTACCAACACTGGCCCCATTCCATTCCCATCCACCTTTTCCATTCCACCCCTCATTTTTGCACCCCCACCCCTTCCATTTCAACTCTTCACCAGCCCCTTCTTCCCTTACCCTTCACCATCCACATCCGCTGCCCTTCCTTCATTTCACTTTCCCCCCATACCTTTCCCCTCTTCTCCCACCCCCTCCTCAATTCACTGACCATTCAACCCAGACCACCCCAACCATTTCTACAACCCCCACTTTTCTCCCCCAGGATCCATCACCATCTACTTCTTCCACTCCATTTCTACCAATCTTGCCCAGACACTCCTATTACACCCCTCCCTACTTCACCCTCCTCCATGCCATGAGGGACAATCCCTATATCAAGAGGGATGCTCTCAATGGCATGGCCCAACTCCGCCAAGCCATCAAATACCCCTTGTTGTAGAAACTTAGTGACTTGAAGCTTGCTCACCACGAGCAGCTGAGAGATATTTCCAAAGGGTGGGAGGCAATTTTGGAGACCCTAAATGCGAACAAGGCTACAACAACGTATTACAGAATGACTACTGAGATTGAGAAAGCCAATGCAGAGAGGGCAAAAAAGCACAACAGGCTATTAGAAAAAAAATTGAACAATGCTCAGGAGATCAACCGACTCAGTAAGGAGCTTGCAGATACCAATCTCCTGTGGGCTAACAAGAAAATTGAAATCTTGGAACGGAGAGTTGCCTTCCTACTTTCCCAACCCATACAGGCCACCCCTCTCGCCACAACTCCCCCTGAGGCCCCATCTTCTTCCACACAACCAGGCCCATCTTCTTCCACTGCCCCTATCCCAACCCCTACACAATCTGTTCCCCCACCTCCCATAGCCCCAACTTCGGTAGCTCCTCCTGTTCCTCATCAAATGCCTACTGCAGTTCCTCCTGCAGTTCCTCCTGCAGTACCTACACAACCTGTTGCTCCTGCTCAAATCCCTACTGCAGCTCCTGCTTCTCTCTCAGTGCCCCACCTGTTCCCTCTCCTGCTCCCAAAAGAAAACGCACTCCGTCTAAGAAAAAGTCCACTTCTAAAAGAGCCACTGCAGCCCAAAAAGGCAAAAGGCCGGCCCCTCCATCCCCACCTCCAAAGGTCACCAGAGCTTCTGCTCAGGATGATCCCCATGGTCGCCTACTTTCCAAAGAGGAACGTAGACAGGCTGCTGCTGCCCTTGGATTGGATCCCACTGAGCTTTTTCCTTCTGACTCCGACTCTGATTCTGAACCACCAAAGGATCCCAGTGCCCCAACCCACTCACGCTCTTGCTCCTTCATCCACCTGTGACGATCCTATCCTCAGCGAAGGACGGTTGCTGCCAAAAAGACTACTCCCCCAAGTCGCTCTTTGAAAATTAGAAAAGAAAAATCTACCCAGTCTGAGGAGGCACCACCATTAAGCCAGCCCGTGAAAGGGAAGAGCCCTGCCATTCCTGCAGCCAAAGTACCAGATCCATCTTCTGTGGCTCCCACTAAACCAGTAATAGGGAAAAGTCCTCTCCTGTCTCAGGTGCAAGCAAAAGCTAAATCCCCTGTTGCCCCTCCTGAGCGGCCAAAGACTTAACCACCTCTTATTCCCCCTCTGCCTCAGCAAGGGCAACCCTCCAAAGGTAAGGGCCCCAAAGGAAAATCTCCCACGAAATCCCCTGAGCCAACCACTGATAAATCTTCTGAGATCCCTCCTGAACCAAAGAAGAGAAAAATGGGGGTCAGGGCTCCAACCATACCCAAAACTCCTGAGCAAAGAAAGGCAGAGAGGGAACGAAAGAAGAAAGAAGAAGAGGCTCTCCTGCAAGAGCATGCAAAGAAGATGGGATGGGGCAAGTTTTGAGATAGATTCTAACTAGATTGTACCTAGGATTTTCTCTATTTCTTTTGCTTTTGTTTTCTTGTATTTTGTATATTTCTAATTTTTCATAGACTTTTCCCCTGTCTTTACTATCTTGCTTTGCCTGTTGTGTGTTTTGTTCCCTGTTCTTTCCTTTTCTTTTAGCCTCATTAGTTCTGCTGCACATTCACTTTGAACCAGTGAGGACACTGCTCCTCATCGGTTTGGGGGTATGGCAGGCAGACCCTGCCAATGGAATAGTTAACATAAGTGCAGCAGACTCATCTGAGCAATATGGAAATGGACCTCTGTTCACTTAAGAATCATGAAATTAAGAAGTTTAAAATTTATGCAAACATTGGACATTATAAACTTCTAATACTCCACATTTCCTGATAATATCACCAAGGAAACTCACTTGTATCAGCACTCAGTGAATCAGTAGAGAGAGAAAAAGGTGAGGACATACTTAAAACTTCAAAGGAAGACCATATCCAGTGAGAATTGGGCCTATAGAAAATTTTCCATCTTTTGAGGAGTAACCAAGGCATTTCTTTTAGTTCTAAGGACTGGCTGAGTCACTGTGCTCACTAGAAGTTAGGTAACTCCAAGTTGAAACAACTGATAGTACTCATGAGACTGAGGAAAGGATCAAGGACTTCTCTTGGACTGTTTGAGCCTAAAAAGACCAATCCTAAAGCAACTGCCCTTGTCCATACCCCCCTGTGAGCTTTAAATCCTAAATTTCTTCAAAATACACCTGAGTACTTGAACCTGAACCTATGAACCTGAATCAACCTACCCTCACTCTGAGAATTCAGAAGGTAAAGGAGAAAGAGTTAAAGATGGACTAGCTATGGTCAACATTAGGTGAATGGAGAAGAAGGATCTCAAAAATCTGGCAGTATGGTAATTGAGAACATGGTGGCATTTCTGAAAAGCAAAAACAAAATAAAAAGAAGGAAATTCTAGTAAAAAGAAACAAAAATAATAATGAAGAGGAATAAGAAAGAAGTCAAGAGGAACTTTCATTGCAAAATCAAAATCAAGAAGAGAAACTGATCACTTCAAATCGGAAAATCTCAAAGAAGATGAAGGGAGCTGAATTATGGAAGGTGAAGTCATGAACCACCTCTGTGACCTACTGACTTCTCAAATTGGAACCCCTTTTCAACCTTCCATTCTTTTTAACCCTACTCCATAAGCCACATTACAGCCTAGTTAAAAGCCCTTGTGATCCAAAGTTGAGTGAGCTGTCATGTGAAGATAAGGAATTATCCAATCTATGGTGAGGAACTGCCAATGAGGTCAGCACTTAAGAACTCTGCCTATGCTCATGCTTACAAACCCATTTGGGGGATGTAACTGCTCTTGAGCCTGTGAGAAAATGAACCCCTCAACAAAACCTTTATGAGAGTATGCCCTGCAAAGTTTTTGGGTCTGAACTTGAATGCATTATGTATGACCTTAACCTAATTTTTGACCTAATGATAAGCTCAGTGCTGGCACACACTAGTGCAGTTTTCTGTGATTGTAAACTATGTAGAAATGCTGTGCAATCATGAAGAGTTTATGTTATCTAAATCTCTGTGCAATCAATGGTTTAAAATTCTTTTATGTGTATTGATTCAAGAGTAAACTAAATCTGATTCCTTGACTGCTCATTTAATGATACTACACTCTTGTTGGCTGTTTCACTAAGAGGTTTGTGGGTGTCTTCACTGAAAACCCTCAGGAGACTTCACTCCTCCACTAGGGATCACCTAGGGGTTTAAAAGGCTTGGTACATATGCTAAATGTATCCGTGCTCCCTACGAAAGTGGCATTTAATTTTTAGAGTAGATTTAATGTAGCGTTGCTAAGGGACTAGCAAAGATTAGGTTTGGGGGTGTGTTAAGACCTGAAAAGTACCACTTTTCACCCCTTAACTTAACCTTTGATTAGACCCTTAGCCTCCTAATAAGTTCTTGTTAAGTGTTTTGTGTAGGTAATAATCAGCAACGAAATAAGGCCAGGAATCCTGTTCAGGAGCCTGCTTTGGCACCAAAAATCCCTCAGAAGAATGAACTCTGAATCTAGACCTAAAATGAGCCTCGCACAACTGACCCAAGCTTTAGAGGATTCAGGAGAAATATGCCTCGCGCAGTTCAACTGAGCTTCCTAAGACTTTACAGCAACCTCTTGCACAGATGAGTGACTGAAGAGCTTCAGGAACTCAAACGCACGCAGCTCTCGCGAAGCTTAAGAGTAGAACTCATCACGCAGTGTCACGGAGTTCAAAGCAGACCTCTCTCAATCTCGCGCAGTTCGCTCAGAATGGCTAAGGAGAGAGCTTCAAAAGATTCCTCGCGCAGCTGTCGCACACTCGCCACGGGATGCAATTATCATAAGAAAAACTCCTCGCGCAGTTCTCGCGCCATTCAAGAAGAAAACACCCTGGCGAAGGCAAAGCCATCCTCGTGAAGATCAATTAAGATATGGAACCTTGCGCAGTTCAGAACTCATTAAAGCCTCGTGAGGTAACTCGCGAAGTCCAACAAAGAGAAGTGCTCGCGAAGTTCTCGTGTTGTTCAAATTCACTCTCGCGAAGATCAGCCCAGCGAAGACCGAGCAACCTCGCGACGGCTGAAGCTCCAATGTCAAATCATCCTAGCGAAGAGCAAAGAGCTATCATGCGACAAGCCTGGGAAACTACAGCTACCTAGTGAAGCTCTGAACCTAAACTTCCATCTCTTCAGTAGAGGACCTTCTGAGAATTTCCAAGCGATTAGGGCACGCACTCCCAAGCTCAAATCTCTGTGTACGCACCCCGAGGCATCCAAGGATCACTGTTAGGCCACGTGGCATCGTTAAAATTAGGGTTTCCTAACCCTAATGCGCCACCACCCCACTGCTATATAAACCCATACCTAGCTTAGGTTTAGGTATCTGGGAACACATCTCAAATCATTTTTCTTTTCTCTTTCTTTTTATCTGTAAGTAGTTTTCTTTTTCTCTTTCCTTCTCTCCATAGTCCAGCACTTGTTGGCTATGCCTTTGTATGTGCTTTTGAATTAGATTAATGGAAGTTTTGTAATAGGATTTGTACTTTGTGGGATTGGTGTTTATGTGTGAGATGCTCTGTGCAAGGCTGCTGCCTTGTGATCCGCCATTGCTTTGGCTGTGTTTCAAAGCAATGGAGGACTAATTCTAAGGGCCATTCAGATCCAAGTGACCTGTGTGTCTGGGCTATCATGGTCCTACAGCCTTAGCCCCACCACAGGACCCACTAGATCTGAAATCCCCATGGGAGCTTGAGCTGGTAGCCTTGTGACCATGATGGTAGCAGTAATATTCTTGTTTTGTTTTGGGCTCCATGAGGAGGATAACCTCTGGGATAGTCTGTGACCATTTAAGTGGACAAATTATAACCTTAGGGTGATTCTAATCCACCGATCCAAGATGGATCCTTCTTCTTTACACCTGAGCTTGTAGAAGCCTGGTGAGAGATTATACAGAGGCAGACTCCCCTATATCTGTATAGATCCGCCATCAGATGTTGGATCTGATCTGGTTATAGAGATTGTAGGCTGGTGACTGGACCATTGTAGCCTCACTCAAGCAATGGACAACTAGATCGAAGGTTGTACTCAATCTCTTACTGGTTCTATGTGTCTGGGCTATCATGGCCCTACAGCCTTAGCCACACATATAGAGCTTAGAGATTGAGTTGGTAGCCTGGATGAAATAGTGCCTGCAATGATTTACTTGTTGGGTTTTGACCCATCCCTGGATAGTGGCTCCCCTATGGGATAATCTGTGACCATTTGAGTGGACAGGTTATAGCCTTAAGGGTGGAATCATGGCAGAGTGATGGGTTGGATCCTTTCTCCTCAGTGGTGATAATGTAGCCATTGGACAGGACTTCTATAACATCAGATCTAAATCTGAGTTACAAAACTTCTTTGATCTTGGCTCAATAACATACTTCTCACCCTTTTATATTTATACTCCACACTCCATCCATCCTCTCAACCCTTTCTGTATTTTAGACATTAGAATACTTAGAATAAGTGACCTTAAACTTCCCTCCTTTTAGGACTGCCAGATCTGTAGTTAGATCTGGAGGGACTACTAGAGATGGCTCCTTTGGAGCTATAGATCGCCTTTCCCTATGGGACAAACTCTTACTTATCAAAACTTGCTATAAAGGACCCTGCATCTTATAGGTCTAGGACTTCTGAGTTGTGCTGAATTCACCCCCTGTTTTACTCTTTCTTTGATTTTTAAATGACTTTCACCACCAACCAATAATGTAAGCACAACAGAATCTGCCAACAAGATGTGGGCCATTTTTTAATAATGTTGCAAGTTCCCACTCATAAGCTTAGAGAATAAAGATAGAAAATCCTCAATGACATTCCATACGGTTAGGATTAGTGAAATATAACCATGTCCATTTTACAGATTGGGCAATGACCATCCAATCCCACTTAATTGTAAGGCACACATATTAGGGAATCCAAGACATAAAAAATGTAGCTCATAATGAGAGTTACCCTAGTTAGGCCAAAAAAATATTACTGAGAGATTTGAACCAACTGATCAATAAACTCTTATATGGATGATTGTGCTTCTTTTTTTTCTCTTTCTTAAAACTTGATATTAAAGTGCACCCATTGGATATATAATTTTACTCCTCCCCAATGACTCATGATTTTTTGACTAAGACATATGCCAATGACAAATTATCAGATGTACTGATTGTACTGCTCAAAGATGTGCACCATGGGGCACTTGAGTGGGTGGTCAAGACCCTATCATGATCAAAAGATGTGCACCATGGGGCACCAAGTGCCCCATGGGGCACCATGGGGCACTTGAGTGGTTGAGATTTTGCCTTGAGACCTTGATAGTAAGGTCGCTTTCCCACCACATATCAAACTAGGGTGTTTCTCCATTTAAGAATCTCTTCTTGGATTTCATCCCCAGGACAGATGATGATATCTTCCTTTTTTAGTTGATACAGAACTCCTCGAATCCATCAAGAGCCGCTGCAAACTCATCGAAGTGGATGCTCCAGTTACTGATGAAGTTAGCTACTCCCCCTTCTCACATTGATTTCAAAGTTTGGGTCTCAATGATTGCACTTTAACTGAAATATGGGGATTGGCTTGTTTTATTAAATAGATGAAATATATTGGTTTTGGCTTTTCTACATCTACCTAGATATCATATATCTTTTGTAAACCTGTAATTACTAGAATCTTGTTATTTCTCATAATTTTTGATAATTAGAATATACTTCTCATTATGCTACAAAATCTCAGTTTCTCCCTGAATTAATTACCTGTTCATTGTTCCAAGTACATAATCTTCAGTTTTGCCTAGCATGTATTCTTAGAATGGCTTTATCTGGCAAATTTATACACGCACTTCATGATTTTTTTTTTTTTAATGCTCTTCATGAATTGTTTTTTATTTTTTTGGTTGTTTTGTAGCGAACCTTGCTGCATAAAGGAAATGAATTCACGTGCAAATGGTGCTTTGTATAGATGGTACGTGAAGTACAATCGCAATCCTTTTTTGTTTTCGTAGATAAATTTGGGATCCTACCCATGAATGTAAGTATGGGTAGGAAAGATCTGGGCAAGCACCCACTGCTTCAGATTGCATCATTTATTCCCATTGGTTCTTGAGTTGTTCTTCATATCGTTGTACAAATTCAGTCTTCATATCGCCCATAGGTTGAAAATTTGAAGATGTTGGGAGCGTTGGGATCTCTATTTGATCCAAACTAGAGTGAAATCTAAAATTTCAAGGAAGCCAATTCTCTTGATGGATGTTTGATTGATAAATCTGAAGATAATATTTGCGAATTACTTGCTGAAATTTTTAGAATCCTATGAAACCTTGTAATTAAATTTTCTCACCAAGAACGGAGCGTATCTGATATTTTTTCTTTTTTCAATGGATGGGGATATATTTGATTGCACTTTAACTGAAATATGGGGATTGGCTTGTTTTATTAAATAGATGAAATATATTGGTTTTGGCTTTTCTACATCTACCTAGATATCATATATCTTTTATAAACCTGTATTTACTAGAATCTTGTTATTTCTCATAATTTCTGATAATTAGAATATACTTCTCATTATGCTACAAAATCTCAGTTTCTCCCTGAATTAATTACCTGTAGATTCATTGCTACAACATATTGTTTTCAACATGGTTTGTAGGGTCGAAACCCTTTACTGCCTCATGATTCCAAGTTGTTGAAACATTACAACTCTATTACAATTTTTAGCCACTTTTATGCTTGAGAATGCCATTCTCAAAATAAGTTAGCTTGAAGGTATATTCCCAATACGAGCTTTTCCACCTTTTTCCTTTACTTATGACTATTTCCTTTCATTGCAGGTGCTAGTAATGACAGCTCAAATTCTACTGAATATTCTCAGGCACATCATAATAAAAATGAAAGCCATCCATCTCCTTATTTTGGATGAGTGCCATCATGCTGTAAAAAAGCATCCATATTCTCTGGTGATGTCCGAGTTTTATCACCCAACTCCAAAGCATAAACGGTCAGTTGTTTTCGGCATGACAACGTCCCCTGTGAACTAGAAGGGTAGGTTGCCCTGCTGTTGAGATTAGATTTGCATTTTTGAAATTATGTTTCAACCCGACCTATTAGATGGGGACTCCTTAGATAGAAGTCATCAATATCTCAATTTAATTGCTTAATATCATAAATATTTAATTACATTCTCCTTTTGATTTCAGGCAAAGCTTTTCGATTTGAAGCTCACCTCAAACGGATCACTAGGGGACAGGAATACTTGGCAGGAGAGGCGAAGCATATATATATATATATATATTTTTTTTTAATTATGAAAATAGGTCATGGGGTCCTTAGATTGTTAACTCTTTCTTTTCTTCTTTTTTTTGTTTGAATAAAAGGATTGAGCATGTAAAGTTTTAAATATTTGATTGATTTGAAAGGTTGGATCATAGGTTGAGATGCAATCTTTTGTTTGAATAAAGAATTGGGCATCTATTTTATTTATTAATGACATTGAATGATTTGCATTTGAGTTGAATGGATGTGTTTAAATATGAGATTAATAGCTTTTTTTCTTTATATAATTTTTTTTAAAGCATTAAAAAAAGCATTAAAAAAAAAGTATAACAAAAAGCATAAAAAAAATTACATTAAAAAAAACATAAAAAAATATTATTTAAAAAAAATTTGCTTAAAAAATTGTCGACGTAAATTATTTTTTTTTAAATATATTAAAAAAAAAAAATTGCATAAAAAAATCATTGCGCTAAACAGTTGTAAAAAAGGCAGTGGTTTTTTCTATGACTGTAAAGAGCAATCGTTGTTGAAGTTCATAAACCACTGTTTTGTGTAGTGGTAAAAAAAAATCACTCCTTTTTTTACAACTGTTTAAGGCAGTGTTTTTTTAAAAAAACACCACTATCAAAGACAGTGGTTTTTTGAAAAAACCACTGTTTAAGGCAGTGGTTTTTTTTGGCTTTTTCATTTAGTGCCAGGGTAGTTCAAAGGTGGCAAATTTTTAAGCTCAAACTGTCCAAAGGATGGCCCTACTTCATGTCTTCAATGCCAAGAATGTTGTCAAGCTATTTCAACTTGGATTTGCCTAACTTCTAGTGAGCAAAGGTAGATTCAATCAGTCCTTAGAGCAGAAAAATTGCCAAAACACTCCTCGAAGAAATTTTATTCAGGCAGCCCAAATCTCACTGGGTATCCTCACAATTTCTAGGGGGTATCCTCACAATTTTCTCTCTTCTCAAGTTCACTAAACATTGATTTTTTGAAAAATTCTTGACAATTGTTTCATGACAATGATAGAGTTACAGTAGTATTCAGTTTTAAATTTCCTCTTTTTCAAAAATCAGGTGGGAAATCACTTTGTTTTCAAAAAATTTATTTAACATAGCTGTATTAACATTACTATTTATTGGCATACCTTGCCATACCCCCAAACCTATGAGGAACAGTGTCCTCACTGATTCAAAGATAAAGACAGGTGCAAAAGGGTATTGGTGTAAAAATTAGACACAAACAGGCTAAGTAACAAAAGCAAACAAAACTCACACAAGCAACAAAAAAAACCAAACAAACAATTAACAAAATTAATGTAAACCAAATAAACATCAGACAAAAGCTACCAAAAAGAGTTGCATTTATAGAATAGGGAATTGTACAATGCAATTGAAACTAATTACAAAGGCATCCTAGTTAAAGACAAGTGCATCATCTAATCATCTGAAGTGTCTGCTGTTTCAGCAGTGTCTTGGATTCCTTTTCCTTTTTCTATCTTCAAAGCAACAGTAGTTGGAACTGACCTCGTAGCAAGGACAGTGGCAAGAGAGGTAGTCTCAGCTGCTTGTGCAGGCTCTCTGACAGCAATTTCAGTGACTCTCCTTTCGAGTATTTCTGCCGTCTTTTCAGTAAGTTCAATTCTAGTTTCATACAGTTCCCGGGTGACCTTTGTGACCTCTCTGGAGGCAACTAACCTTTTCTTGAGTCCATCTGTTCTCATTTTCTCTGTTGCTGTAGTATGCTGTTGAGCTTCAAATTGAAGCAAATTTCTTTCAAGCCCTTTGATATTCTCAGCCTCTCAATTATGTAATCCCATTCCATTTGATTTATCTTCGTGTCATAGGACATCCTGATTGAGGTTCTGAGGTCAACCATGCCTCTAATGACATCCCTTTTAAGGTATGAGTTATTTTACATGGCATGTAAGAGGGTTAAGTATGGAGGTATGTAAAAGGAAGAGGCAGGTAATATGGGCTGCTCAGCACTGGAAGAAGTGCCAGCCAACAATAGAGAGGGGATGGATGAAGAGGGTAAAGGCTGCGGGTCTTCAAGCTCAGGTTTTTGGCAGGCTTTGGAGGAGGTGGGTATTAGGTATCCCACATTTGTGGCAGCATCAGATGTTGCTACAACAGGTGAGGTTTCAGGTTAGCGTTCTGAGTGGGGGAGTACTTGAGGTGGGGCAATAATGGGTATAAGGTCAGGGTGGGGTGCAGGTTCATTTTCAGGCTCAAGGTCTATTTGGGTGGAGGAATCTCTAGTAGAGGGTTTAGGGATTGGTTATTCCACCTTAGCAGTGGATAAAGGAGTAGGGGTAGGAGTAGGGGGTGGAAGAGGTTGGCAGGTAAGGGAAATAGGGCTTATGGTTGATTGGATGACTTGTAGGCAGGTGGCCATGGCAGCTTAGTTAGCTGTGTTGGTTTGGAGCTGAGCTAGGATGGTGGTCAGAAGGGAGAGGATTTGGGTGGAGGCCTCAGGTAAGATTTAGGCTTGGGTAATGGGTGGAATGGGGATAATGGGTTGGAAGGGAGATGCGGGGGCATGCTGAAAAGGTGGGGGGGGCAGCAGGCTAGACATGAGTAGGTTGGGGGGATTTAGGTAGGGGGGTATATTCATACCTAATGTCCTCCACAATGGAGTTCATTAGGGATGAATATCCCTCAGTGGTCAGATGGTCCAGCTCATGGTTATGAGTAGGTGATAAGGAGAAGGTGAGGTTAAAGGGTATGGATGGTGGAGAAGTGGTAAATGGATCAGCTGATGTAGATGGTGTAGGGCTCAAGTGTTCAACAGCTGGGTTGGATGGGCTGGCTAGAGGGGTTGTAGCTGACCTTCTCAGGTAGGTGGATGTGATGGGTAATGAAGGTAAGGTAAGGATGGGGTCAGTGGTAAGAGGAGCTAACAGAGGTGTGGATGTGTTGATGGTGGAAAGGGTGGCAGAGCTTCTGGAAGGAATTGAAATTGAAATGGAAGGTAGGGGAGCTGAGCTTGATGGTAGAGAGGGTTATGGAAATGAGGGGCTGGCAATATCAAGGCTGGCAACAGGCATAAGCACAACTGTGGAGGAGATGAGGATGGGTGCAAATGGCACATGTGTAGGTACTGAGCTGGGACCAACATAAGTGGATGGAGGCTCAGATCTGACATATGTAGAGGTTTCAGCTACAGAGCTGGAGATCATAGGTGCAGTTGCTGAGTTGGCCACCTGAGGGAATTCTCTGTCAGGACTCTTAGCTGATTTCTTCTTCCTTTTGACAATCAAGGTCCTACTAGCAGACTAGGCCCTCTTCCCAAACACCTTAGGGCTCACCTTCTCCACAGGCTCATCTTTTTTAAATACAAATTTTCCTTTTCTAAGCAAAGCAGTGATGAGCCTACTGTAGGGTAGTCTTGGCAAGGCTTGTACTCTTTTGATCTTATCATTCACATCTACCATTGCCTTAAATACCAGCTGAGCAGCATTCATAAATTAGCCCTTAGAGAAAAAATACAGGGATCCACACTGGGGTTTCTCCTCTCTTGCTAATGTCCACTGACATATATGTTCTTCCTCAGAATTGAATCAACGAAAATCATGCTGGGGCGTAAATCTCTCCTCATTAATGACTCCCCAGACCCCACAATGCCCTAAGTCAACTGCCTGGCCATTGCTCTAAAAGAAACATTCTTAGGTGCTGCTAGGCCATAGGTGGTATAAATAACTAATGGGACTCCTAATGTTAACCCAATATCATTGTACTCCACCAAGAGCTCGTAATTATCAATTAAAATCTCAAGGCAAGGCTCAATTGAACCTGGCTTGGTCATCTTCTTGATGTTCTAATACCACAATTTGACCACCCTAGGGTAGGATTTCTCTTGCAATGGGGTCAACAATGGTGCCAGGCCTGCCTTCACCAAGTAATCCAATGTATCCTTACACTCCTCTTCCTTAGAAAAATAAGCGAGGTCAAAAATTGTCTCAGGGAGTAGGCCTAAAGCATCCACAAATTCATTGGGAGTGGATAGGTTCACAGGGACTTCAGGTTCCTCCTCAGGGTTAGGCTCAAGCTCAGGAATTTCAGGCACAGGGTTAGGTTCTGTCTCAGGGGCCTCCTCAAAATTTCTTCATTGATTTGGGCCTTCTTGGATTTCTTAGCTTTCTTAGGTTTGTCAGATTTCTCGGCTTTATCCATGACAAGCTTTCTTTTGGCAGATGGGTTCTCCTTGGGCTGTGTGGCTAGCCTACTGGATTTCCTAGTGGTTTTGGGGGTAGATTTGGAAGGGGCTTTGAAATGGTTAGCAAGGGTATCCTCTTGGTCATCCATTAGTCAATTAATCCCCCAAAATCAATCTCAACAACCACACAGACTTCAATGATCAATCAAATTAACTACACAAATTTGAAATTGAAGTACAAAGCTTGGAAATCACAGAGTTGAGTTGAAGAAGAACTTATCAACAGAAACCTAGGGTTTCTTAGATCTTGATGTGCATGGCACCAAATCAGTCTCTAATACATGAAAAATGTAGCTTTCGATAAATTGAAGCACTTGGAGCAATGGCAAGGTACTAGGAGCTTGAACCAGTGAGGGAGAGGAAGAAGGAAATGCGAAATCAGCAGATAAGAGACAAAGCAGGCACACAGAAGCTGTCGAATGGCAAAAATGATTTGTTGATAGGTTTTCAAACAATGAAAAATGTGTTTCGACAGGATTGGGGGAAAGGTGTCGATAGGTTGCCTCAACCTGTCGAGGAGATAACTTGTGAGCTTGTGGTGTAGAGAGGTTGGTGAAACCTCTCGAAAGGTACATAGGCTTCAGATTTTACAAGTCGAGAGGTGCTGACATCCTCTCGAGAGGTTTAAAATTCTAAAAATTCAACCTCTCGACAGGCATTAGATCTTGTTGAAAACACAGCCCACACCTTCAGAACCTCTCGTTGTCCTAACTCAACATCTCGACAAATTCAAAAGATCTTGTCGAAACTCACATTTACGGCTTCAGAACCTGTCGAGAATCAACTCAAACCTCTCGACAGGCATTAGATCCTGTAGAAATGTATATTAGGAACCTCCAGAACCTGTCGAAAATCAATTTAAACCTCTCGACAAGTTGTTTTTTAGTTCAAACAACTTTCTAATTAGTTCCTAGTCCATCTGTCACACAAATTTATCAACTCTATTCAGCTCCCATTCATTTCTATAGCTTTGAAATTGATGACACATGCTTCAAACCTATTGACTACTGACTCATGATTTGTAAATACAAACTTTAAGTAAAATCTACCACAAATATGTACACTGCCAAACACATTTTAAAACAGTAAAATCACAGTTATTATACATAGTATATATTGTTGAGAATCAGACACATTTTGGGGGTTCTTGAAGGTGGATGGTCATCACAGGCTCCACCACATTTTCAATAAAAAGTTTGAGCCTTTGACCATTCACTTTCATTATCCTACCATATTTTCGATCCTTGATTTCAACAGCTCCAGATGGGGATACATGCTCTACCATATAAGGTCCCTCCCATCTGCATCTCAACTTGCCTAGAAAAAATTTCAATTTAGAATTGAACAACCATACCTTGTTGCCAGCAGTGAACTCCTTCCTCAGCAAATGCTTGTCGTAGAAGGCTTTGGTTTTCTCTTTGTAGATCCTAGCATTGGAGTATGCTTCCAATCTTAGCTCTTCCAGCTCTAACAGCTAGAGCCTCCTGTGCATGTCAGCAAAAGTTAGATCAATATTCATTGATTTAATAGCCCAATAGGCTCTATGTTCTAACTCTACTAGCAAGTGACATGCCTTGCCATACACCTGTCTGAAAGGGGACATGCCAATTGGGGTCCTATAGGCAGTCCTATAACCCCACAGTGCATCATTAAGCTTCATGGACCAATCCTTCCTATTTGCCCTAACTGTCTTCTCTAGGATGTGCTTAATCTCCTTATTTGAGATTTCAACCTGCCCACTAGTCTGGGAGTGGTAAGAAGTTGCAATCCTATGTGTAACAGAATATTTCCTGAGCAAGCTCTCAAAATTGTTGTTACAGAAATGGCCGCCCCCATCACTGATGATGGCTCTAGGGGTGCCAAATCCTGAGAAGATACTTTCTTTGATAAATTTTAAGACAGCCTTATGGTCATTAGTCCTTGTGGCAATGGATTCAACCATTTGGACACATAGTACACTGCCACAAGGATAAAACTACAACCATATGAAGAAAGAAAGGGGCCCATAAAATCTATTCCCCAGATATCAAATAGTTCAAGAAGTATAGGTTGTAGAGGCATGTAGTTTCTTTTGGAGATACTTCTTATTTTTTAGCATATGTAAAAAGCTTTACAATGCTGCCATGCATTCTTCAAGAGAGTGGGCCAATAAAATCCACTTTGGAGCACCTTAGCAGTAGTCTTGTTGCCACTTAAATGGCTTCCATAAGTCTGTTCATGACACATGGTTAGTATGCTATGGAAATCCTCATCAGGGACACATCTCCTCACAACTTGGTCTCCACAATGCTTGAACAGGTATGGATCCTCCCACATGTAATGTCTGATCTGTTAAAAGAACTGCTCCTTGTCCATTTTGTTTCAATGTGGGGGAATCCTACCTACATCCATGTAGTTCATAATGTTTTCAAACCAAGGTGTAGAAGTGCTGATAGTAAACAGTTGTTCATCTGGGAAAGAATCATTGATAGGCAGCCTATCAAACTCCTTATCTAGAATCCTAGATAAGTGGTCTGCAACCACATTTTCAACTCCCTTTTTTTCCTTAATCTCATGATCAAACTACTGTAATAGAAGGATCCATCTGATTAATCTTAGCTTAGCATCCTTTTTTGACAAAAGGTACTTTGGGGCTGAGTGGTCTGTGAACACCACTATCCTAGATCCCAACACATAAGACCTGAATTTCTCTAAAGCATAGACAATTGCCAACAATTCTTTCTCAGTTGTGGTGTAATTTAACTAAGCATCAATCATGGTTTTGCTTGCATAAGCAATCACACAAGGGGCCTTATCCTTCCTTTGTCCCAAGACTGCACCAATAGCGTAATCTAATGCATCACACATCAGCTCGAATGGCAAAGAAAAATCAGGTGCTTGAAGGATAGGTGCAGAGGTTAAATAACCTTTTAAAAGCTCAAAAGTCATAAGACATTCATCATTAAACTCAAAGGGAACCTCTTGGCACAATAGGTGACTATGAGGTTTTGAGATCTTGCTAAAATCCTTGATGAATCTCCTATAGAAACCAGCATACCCCAAGAAAGATCTAACTTGTTTCACAATTTTAGGTGGGGGAAAATGTGCAATCAAGTCAATTTTAGCCTTGTCTACCTCAATGCCTCTGTGGGAAACCACATGGCCAACGACAATGCCTTGATTAGCCATGAAATGGCTCTTTTCCCAACTCAAAACCAAGTTGGTTTCCTCACATTCCTGCAACACAAGGCTGAGATGGTGTAGATATTGGCTAAAACTATCCCTAAAGATAGAGAAATCATCCATGAATATCTCTAAAAACTGATCAATTATGTCAGAAAATATAGCATCCATGGACCTTTAGAAAGTTGTAGGGGCATTGCACAATCCAAATGGCATCCTTATATAGGCAAAGGTGCCAAATGAACATGTGAAGGTTGTCTTTTCTTGATCTTGTGGATAAACAAGGATTTGGTTATACCCCGAATATTTATCAAGAAAATAATAGAAAGGCTTGCCTGCCAACTTATCCAAAATCTGGTCAATGAAGGGCAAAGGGAAGCAATCTTTTCTGATTTTCAAATTGAGCTTTCGATAGTCTATACACACCCTCCAAGCTGTGGATTCCCTAGTTGAAACTAGCTCACCAAAATCAGTTTTCACACAGTTATCCCAGATTTCTTAGGGACCACCTGACTAGGTGCCACCCATTCAGATTCTGAAATAGGGTAGATGACTTCAGCATCTAACAATTTGACCACTTCTTTCATCACCACTTCTTGCATGTGGAGGTTCAATTTTCTCTACATTTCTATAGAGGGTTTGAAACCCTCATCTAAGTGGATTTTATGCATGCACACAGCAGGGCTAATGCCTCCAAGGTCAGCAATAGTCCATCCTATTGCTCTCTTATGCTTCTTTAGAACACACAATAGTTCTTCCTCTTGCTCATCAGTGAGAGAGGAAGAAATGATCACTAGCAACTTCTGGTTTGCCCCCAAAAAAGCATATTTCAAGGTCTTAGGCAGCTGTTTCAACTCCACATCAGGTGGAAATATGAGAGAAGGCAACAAAGGTGCCTTTGATGGTGGTGGAAGAGGCAACACAGCAGGTTTCCATGGTAGATACCTTGTTGCTGACCCCATATCAGAAATTAAGGCTTTCACCTTTTGAACCATGGGTGTAGGGGCCTTCTCTTCCACAATCTCTTCCACAAGCTCATCCAATACATCAATTAAAAAGCAATCTTCACTATCCAAGTGAGGCTGACTTGTTGCATCATACACATTCAATTTCACTTTCATATTGCCAAAAGACACCTCCATTACTCCTGACCTACATTGATTACAAGCATTGGAAGTGGCCAAGAAAGGCCTGCCCAAAATCACAGGAATGGAGGTGCTACACTTGCTTTGCTATATGTCAAGAATCAGAAAATCTATTGGGTAGAAAAACTTGTCAACCACAACTAACACATCTTCTATCATTCCCACAGGCCTCTTTTTATATCTATCAGCTAGTTGTAGCGGCACATGTGTGGGCTTCAATTCTCCAAAGCCTAACTTCTCATAAACTGAATATGGAAGTAGGTTTACACTAGCTCCCATATCTAACAAAGTCTTCTCAATGGTATGATCCCCAATGATGCAAGGGATTGTGAAAGCTCCAGGGTCTTGGAGCTTAGTTGGGATTGCAATGGACAACACTTGGTTCCTTTTCTCAGCACAGAAGACCTTCTTAGATAGGTGTATCCTAGATTGTCTTTTGTGGGTGCACAAATCTTTCAAAAATTTTGCATAGGCTGGAACTTGCTTGATAACATCAAGTAAAGGCAAGTTGATCTTTACTTGTTTGAATATTTCCATTATCTCCTCCACTTTAGCATTCCCCTTATCAAAAGGAGAGGGTGCTTGAAGTGCAATGGGAAATGGTAAATGGGGGACTGATCTCCCATTATTTCTATTGGGGCACAACAACACCCCCCTTATTTCTTGCATGCTACTCCTGCTGCATATCATCATGGGCTGCACTTTTCTTATCAGGTTCAACACCAACTTGGTTATCAACCAGCCTTCCACTCCTCAAAGTGGTGACAGCTTTGGCTTCTTCATGTGAAGAAGTCTCACCCACCATGTACTGCCCTCTAGGGTTGTTCATGGGCTAACTAGGTAATCTTCCCTCCTCTCTCTTAGTAAAAGTATTAGATAACTGACCATGGTGGTCCTCTATCTTCTAAATACTTTTGCTATGGGAGTTGACAGTTTGTGACAAAGAGCCTAAATTCTGTAATGAAGCTAAAACTTGCTCTTCAAATGTGAGGGATCTAGAGGGTGATGGGGGTGGCAAACTTTGATGCACAGGTTGAGCCATTGGCTGGGCCATAGGCAGTTAGTATTGGGGCCCTGGGTAGTTCTGCTGGTAGGGCTGGGCATTCCTATAAGGCATGGATTGCTGTTGTGGCTACTGCTGGTGGTTTTGGAAGGTTTCTTGTCTCCACCTCATGTTGGGGTGATTTCTCCAATGATAACCAGCGGTAGGCTGTTGTCCAAAGGATTGAGCAGCAATCACATGTTTTATCACAAGGTCTAGAAATTAGGTAGCAGAGGGACATTCCTCAAGGGAGTGAGTGGGGGATTGGCATATCATACATGCCTCCTCCACTTTGGTAGCCATTGGAGACTGCATTGCTCCCATGAACTTATCAAACTTTTGAGTCAAGCTGTCCACTTTCCTTTTCAAATCATTATATCCACTCACTTCATACATTTTCCCTCTTATAGTACTTTCTTTCACGAATCTAATAGGAGTCTCAAAGTCCCTTGATAAGGTCTCCCTTTGCATGGAGTTTTCACTAATAATATCAAACAACTCCCAAGCCTCATCAGCTGTCTTGTGGAGGTAAGTACCACCACATGAGGCATCAACTATGTCCCTACTCTTGGGATCAATTCCTTGATAGAAACTTTGAACAAGTTGTCATTCAGGAATTTGGTGATGGGGACATTGCTTCAAGAGCTCCTTAAATCTCTTCCATGCTTGGTGAAAGTCTTCAGTTGGGGCTTGAGCAAATGAAATTATGCTCTTCCTCAACTGGCTTGTTTTGGACATCAGAAAAAACTTGGTCAGAAATTGACATTGAAGGTCATTCCAAGACTGAATATAATTGGTTGGGAGCATTGACAACCAAGTTCTGGCCCTATCGTTTAATGAAAAGGAAAGAGTCTCAACCTAGTTACTTCCTCCCCAAAACCTGCAATGTTGAAAGTAGTGCACGGTCCTAAAAATTTATCAATGTGCTTGTAGGGGTCTTCTTTGCTCAGGCCATGGTATGAGGGTAACATCTGTATAATGAAAGATTAAATCTCATAGTTCCCTTGGACAGTGGGGAATTGAACACAAAAGGGGGAATTATACACCCCTGGTGCATTAAATTTTTTCAATGTCCTAGGTTGCTCACCCATTGCAGAACTATCACAATCAATCACAGGTGTGTGTATGGGCTGCTTAGGTTTAAGAAGTCTTTCAACTTCAAGATCTAAAGGAACAATCTCAGGATTAAGAGATCTCCTACCAAGCATACACACAGTAGAAATACAATACAACACATACAAGATACAACACAAATTTCAGCAAAACAAATTCAAAGTCACAATTATTGCTACTGATAAAAAAATTTACAGATCTAAAAATGTAAAGGGGTTATGAAATGTAAACTATAGCACAACTTGCTCCTCAAATTAGCACAATGCTCCTCTCAAAATAACAAATCCAGATCTGCAATCATAAAATTAGACTACAAAAAACTACAGCAGCAATTAGTCAAACACAAAATAGGCAATTAAAAAACTAAATCTAAAATGAGAAAAACTTAGATCTACTACTTTTAAAAATACAAGTCCCCGGCAGTGGTGCCAAAAACTTATTGTCTTGCTTACCTTACAACTATTAAAGGGTTAAAACATCAAAATAAAAGACACAATCACAGAGAGATGCGATCAAGGTAAGCAAGCAGTCCTGTAAGAACCAGGGCTGTTGCAGCAAGCTTTAATAGGTAAGCAAGGAATTGTCCACAGGGAAATGTGCTTTAAAATGGGATAAATCTCTAGATCTATGATAGATCTGGCACTCTATCCTAATTTAAACTAAATCAAGAAAGGAAAGAGGAGAAGTTTTTAAGGGTTGTCACTTTACTAAAACTATAGAAAATTAAAGATAAAAGCAAATGATCCAGAATTGATTAAAATACAAATTTAAGGAAATGGAGAAAAAGATTAAAATCAAAAGAAGGAGAATAGCAGCTAGGAGTTTTGGTCTTTTACTGAAAATTGGTTAGATCAAAGGCATGGCAGGGAACTAATTTGCAACAATCCTTCATCTGACTACAAGCTCAGATGCAAGGCATAAGATTCTAACCTAGATCAAAGAATTGGAGTGATCTTTCCTAAGGCTATGATCTGTCCACTTGAATGGTCACAAATCATCCCAGAGATTCCTCTAATTTAAGGGTCTTAATTAGAACAATTAAACTATTGCAGATGTTGTGGATGCAAGGCTATAAGCTCAAGCATCCACAGGGAGATTCAATTTAGGGAAATCAAATGCACACAAGAGATCTATAGATCAAAATCAACTCTAAAATCCATAATGTATTGATTCAATACAAACTTATAACACAATGTGCTCAGATCTGCAATCTGTGCAACATCCAATCCCATATAAAGCTTTGAACCTCTCAAATTATAGCTCTCAACCTCACCCTAGCTACTAAAGGGGTTTAGCCAACCATGGTTGGTCTAAAGAGTTAATGGGGTTTAGCCCACCATGGTTGGTCTCAAGGGTGAATGGGGAAGAAGAAATTCGAATTTAGCTCTGGTTCTCTCATTTTTTGATCTCGAGCTCTGTAGGTTCCTCAGGCTTTTATACTTTTTCTTTTTGTCTTCAGATCCGTTTCGACGAATCAGAGCTCAAGAGAATAATTCTGTTATTCTGAGCTACTGATGTGGGTGATTTCTCTTCTAAAAGCTCTTCACTGATTGTTCCAAATTGGACAAGTGTATGTGAAGTGGTTAGGTTCCCATTCGTGCCCATTTGTATTCAAAAAATACCCCCAAGGGTCATTGACATGCTTTGGAATGTGTGCACAAACCACTGGTGTTTGGCAGCTGCTATGAAAGGAACTGAGAAGTTCCTAATTCGAGTGTCGAGAGGTTCAAGGAACCTCTTGATAGGTTCTGAGTCTGCTTGGCCCTTCAATCAATAGGTTCATGTGACTTTTAACAAGATTGGCAACTTCTCGATAGGTTTAGTTGAACTAGTCGACAGGATTGGAGCCCATTTTCACCTTCTGTCCAGTTCTTCATTCATCTGCTCGATGGTTTATGATCAACCTGTCGACTTGTTATACAGTCTATAGTTGAGTGCTCGACAGGTTGTTTCAATGATCGTGAGAATGACCATAGCTTCAGGTAAGTTATCGACAGGTTTCCTTGCACTGTCCAACAGGTTCAGTTGAACTTCTCAACATGTAGCTGGGACCTCTCGACTTCCCCTACACCTCTAGGTAAGGCTTCGACATGATCCACTACTGTACCTCCAACCTCTCGATAGATAACTGGAACCTCTCGACAGCTTGACTTTTGTCTCCAGAACCTCTCGACAGGTTATGCTTTGTGCTTCCACAGCTGGCATACATCTTTGGTGTGTTGTTCTTCATTTGTTCACCACTCAGCAACTTCTTGGTGGGTTCAATCTTCATTCCTTGCAACTGCACTTGGTCCCAAGCATCCCCAGTTGGGCCCATGACCTTCTCATGCACTTCTATAGCTTTGCGGATTACTTGATTGGCTGGCCTTTGGGTTATATTAACACATGATGAGGCAGCAGGTAAATTCTTTGGCATTCTTAGATGGATGTCTGCACTAAGGCTGAAATTTATTGCTTATCTACAAAATACACTCAACACACATTATTAGTCATCTCAAAGGTCCATCAAAGGTTAGGTTAGGAGGTGAAAAATGGTATTTTTCACTACTTAACAGACTTTTATTAAAAGCCCAAAATAAGATCTAAATGCATTCCGTAAGTTTTAATCCTTGAACCTTCTACTTATGACACAAGTCTCCAACCAGTGGTGTTCTCACAAAGCTTGTGTAACGATCCACACACTTAATACGTATACCTTTGCACACATGCACACGTACTGAATTAATTATTCTTATGTTTTAATGCCCGCATCGAGTATGGGATCGAATACACATTCAATCAGTGTGTTTGAGTTTGAAATTTTCAGGGTGTTACATCAGAAATCACAGATACAATCTTAGTTATACAAGCAAGCGAAGCATAATTGTAGCCTTACGATCTCCTCATGATGCAGTCGAAGATAAACCAGAAGCTCAAGCCAGAGATAGTCTAGAATCATAATCCTACGATAGAGTAAATCAACAATTGTAAGCATACAATTCCACTATGAGAGCAATCAAAGTAGTACGAGAGTAGTTGAAGAAGATTGCGAAAGAACAAGAGAGGATTACGAGCGATCGAAGAGAAAATTGTATGAAGAACACAGTGAACAATCTAAAATCATAATCATGATTTTGCTAGTTAAGCTACACTATTCGATCCTGAAGGCTCATGACACCATTATAAGCTGGTACAACATAATGGAAAATCGTAATTCATAAGAAAAGCCCATGCATTCCACGATTCTAGGAAGTCTTACAAGATCTGCTGCTGAAAACAAGGAAGAAAGATTTCAACGATTCTAGAAGTTCCAAAAGAAGAAGGATGTGTTAGGAAGATGATATGTATTAGGAAGTGTAGTTTTAGGTAGTTTGCTTAGAATAGAGTTCTAAATTATTGTAACTAACCTCTTATGAATCTATAAGTAAGAGAGCTTGCATCCAAAATAAACCATCCAAGTTCTCAATCATAGCTAACAACTAGGATTGGGAAGCCGAATATCAAATTAGCTTAGTTTTTATTTCAGCCTTTATTTCAGGATTTAATTTCAGTCTTTAGATCATTGAAGGAATTCTTGATCATAATTGACAACTAAGATCTGGGAGACTAGAAATAGTTTAGAGTTAATTTCAGTATTTTTAAATTCTTTCTTTTGTAATTGTTTTTGATTCAATAGAATAATGAGTAGCTAAATTATTTTTGAGTTTAGGAACTTGATATCAAAGATTAGTATGAATAGTTACGAGTTTCTAAGTTTTTTGAATTCGGAATTGTGATTGGTTAATGAATATGAGTTTTAAAACTGGTCTACGACTTTTGAAAGGTTTTCACAATTTCTATGATTTCTTTCTCTTTATTGCTATTGTTTCCCTAGGATTGAGATTATTAGACTTCCATCACCCAACTATGTTTCTGTTGCTGCCTTAGTTTTATTAACGATATTCATGCTAGAAAAGTTTATATGGTTGTTTTGTCTTAATTCAATCTTTTATTCTTCTTATATTATTATTGTCTCCTTAAGATAATTACATGAAATTTAGATAAATAAGTTATAACTAATTAGAACTACGAAACTTGCGATAGAGAACTTAAGCTTATTCATTAAAATAGTTTTATTTCAATCACTGCACTTTAGTTTTAAAGAAAATCAATTTTTTATTCTTTAAAGGCATATAGAGAATTTTTAGGAATACACGTTCCCTGTGGATCGATACCTATACAAGTGCTACAATTCCATTGTGCACTTGCAAGATGATAAGACAAAGTATAGTAAAAGAGCTATCAATAAGTCAAGTATCAAATACTTTGATGATCAGAAAATTTGACAGTGTGTGATTTAGAAGCAAATTTTGATGAATATAGTCACTGTTTTAAGTATACAAAAACTGTGATTTTGACGGATTTAATGGTAATGGTTTGACCACTGTCTAGGCTTAGAAAAATTCTATAAAAATTTAAAGACATGCACACATAAGTTTAGATCATCCCAGTAAAATTTGAGTCATTGATTCACTATGTTTTGATCGACATAAATTCTGAGGAACTGTGCAGATCTGTCTTGTATAGTGTACCAGAAATTTGGCTGAGATTGAGGCTGTGAATCTCTTAATATGAATTTGCCTAAAAAAATTTAGAAAAAAAATAAAAATGGATCTTTAATAGTGTATTATCATTGTATAAAATTTCAGATCTTGATTCAATTTCTTTTGACCGATAGAAAATCCGGAATCCAAGAACGCATAATTTCGTTCTGTGGCACATCTAGTGACTGTTATTGGACAGTTGATCAGACGAATCTATTTCCATCATGATCCCAATATTTTTAGTGCTATAGATATATATAAATATTTTATCAAACTTAAAGTTCTTTCCAACAAGCTCTCATTCGTTCGATTCCGATATCGGCAATAAATGTTATTACCCGATTATCAGAGGCCTCAAAATCTAGTCTGATGACCGGTTGAATTAAAAATATGTTCTATCAATTGATGGCCCTAATCAAATATGATCTGAATTTTGAATGTTGTCACTTGTTAAATATGAAGCCATCAGTCATCTTCCACTGGGTTTTGGAATCACTTGGTAATTCAATTGAGATTGAAAATGATAGCCCGATTACCGACAAGGGTCCGATATCCTTAACTTAAATTTATAAAGTGAACGGGTTAAGTCAAAGTTTTGATTTTCTCATTAAATTGCTTGATATTGTGATTATAAGTTATCACAAACAAGGTCTTAGTGATTATAGATGGCATATAATCAAGATGCCTAATGGTTGACCTTAGTTGACCGAGTCAAAGATTGACCCTTAGAAGGCCCAAAGGCCGATATGGCTAGAAAATTACCCAATTTAGAGCTTTCATTTCATGGGCCAAAGTGACCCCACAAATCCTATAAAATTTTGTTAAAATAAAGTTATAAATATATTAATTTCATCTAAAAGATTAGCCTCCGACTTGATCGATTTTGATGGATAGGAAACTCGAAAAATGAGGGTACGAAACTATGTCAAGTGGCACACACTATGACCACTGTTGGACATCCGATCAGATGGCCTTGATTTCATCATGATCCTAAAATTTATAGTATTAGAAATATATAATGATATCATAGATGACTTACAAAGCTTTCCAATAAGCTCTTATTCACCTCATTTCGATATTGGAAATGAAAGTTACAATCCGATTACCTGAGACCTGGAAATCTGGCATGATATACGAATTGGTCAAAAATCATGGCCACGATCACGTCTAATCATATTTTTGAGTGCCATTACTTATGAAAGATGAGGCTCCTAGTCCTCTTTCACTAAGTTTTTGAATCACCGAAAAAATCGATTGGAGTTGAAAATAGTGACCCGTTTACCGACCAAGGGTTTGAAACCCTTAGTGAAATAACTAGTATTGAAGGAATATAGTCAAAATCTTGACTTTCTCTCAAATTATGTGGCACAGAGATCACTGATAATCACTGTTATGGTCTTAGTAACTACTGATGAACCTTGGTTAAAATATCAGATGGTGGACCACAAGTTTGACAAATCGAGATGGGACCCTTCAAGGCCCATATAGCCGATTTCTTGAAATTAGACCAATTAGGGTTTGGAAGCTTGATATGACCCGACCCACTGGACTAAACAAATGGTTCAAGATAACTGATAGGACCTAATGTCCTTTTTTAGATATTGAGTGGGCCACTGCTATTGGCACCCCTCAAAATTTGGAAGCACTTGCACTTAAAATATAAATTTCCCTAGGAAACCGAACCCCGTTGGATGTAGGACCGAAGTGACCCAATATAAAAGGTCTAAGGTCATTAATGAAATTGTTGGGACCTGATGTCCCTATTTGAAATCCTTGTGGACCATTACTAATGGCACCCACTGAAGACTATAAGCACCCACATTGAAAATGTGGAGACATCTTAAAGACCTCAACTGATTGTAAATAAGATCCTATTTGACCCAACTTATGAGGCCCAAATGGACGATGATGAATCAAATATGGAAACGATATCCTCGTTAATCATGTGGTTCCTTTATTATGGATACCTGTGAAAATATAGGAGAGTTTTACACTATACTCTCTCAAAATCTTAGTATTTAAATTGGACTTAAGATCTAAAATTGACCCAACCAATGGACCCAACAAGAGGCCCGACATAAGTAGTGAACTATTGAGACTTAGTGCCCCTGATTATTAAACTGGTGTGCCCCAATTAACGACACCCACCGGAATTAGTACCTTAATTTGAGAAATTAAGGGAAATTACTAGATATGAGATAAGAGAATGAATTTTGTAATATCAAGGTCCCGGTCGAAGCTTGACTAACTCTAAAATAGATGAACCTAAATAGACCACCAATTAATCCATTTTGGTGGAAAACATGCTTACACACTATATGTGTGCAATCAGTGACTAACATTGACTCTAGCTTAATGATTGTGTTTGAAAAAATTGGAGAGCTAGACGTATTCTATAACTCTACTGAATTATTTATGAAAGATACGTCCCCGATGGACTCTGAATTATGGCAACACTAAGTATAGTGTAAACTGATTAAGGAAATCAATATGCATAGTGATCCTATTATGTATATATATGGGATCAAAATATTTACAGTGATTAATGTGAAAGATCCTAAGATTCGGACTGATTGAATTGGACCTGGAACTTGACTGAATTATTAAATTATTGTCAATTAGAATCCAAACCTAATATTGATTGAAACTCGTATTTGATTTGAAACCGATATTTGATGGAACTCGTATCTGAATCCGAACCCGATAGTGATTGAAACTCGTATTCGATTTGAAATCGATATTTGATGGAACCTGTATTTGAATCTGAACCCGATATTGATTGAAACTCGTATTTGATTTGAAACTGATATTTGATGGAACTCGTATTTGAACCCAAATCCAATATTGATTGAAACTTGTATTTGATTTGAAACGGATATTTGATGGAACCCGTATTTGAATCCGAACCTGATATTGATTGACACTCGTATTTCATTTGAAACCGATATTTGATGGAACTTGTCATTGAATCCAAACCCCGATATTGATTGGAACTCGTATTTGAGTTGAACCCCATATTTGATGGAACTCGTATTTGAACCCGAACACCAATTAAATTATTGATTTTTGATAAAGATTAAGATTGTATCTGAAGATTGAATGAATTACTGATTATTAATATAGATTGAGATTGAATCCGAAGATTGATTGAATTGTAAAATATTTGATGTATTTTGAATATTGAATATTGAATATAGGTTGTTAAATCAAATATTGAGTATCAAATATTGAACATTGAATACCGATTGTTGAATCGAATATTGAATATTGAATACCGATTGTTGAATCAAATATTGAACATTGAATACCAATTGTTGAATCGAGTATTGAGTATTGAATATTGAACATTGAATACCAAATATCGGTTTGATTATCAAACATTGAACGTGAAATTATTAAATATTAAACCTTGAATCTTGAACATTGAATGAACTATTGAACCCTGAATATTGATTTATTGATAACGAATATTGAAAACTTGAAAGTGGAAAGATGATACTGCATTGGTTATTGAACCTCGCAAAGATGACCAACGTTCTTGCAAAACTATGAGCGACTAATATTCATACGAGTTTGAAATGTTAGCTGAGGATTGGGTCTCGTTAGACTAACAAGGTCATTGATCCTTGTCTTAATCGACTAAATGGCGAAGAGTGTCAGCCTTTGTTTGGAGGATGTTAGCAATTAATATTGATATCGAACCATAGTTGGTGTTTAGTATCGCACTGAAATAATTAAAAGATATCAATAAATCATCAAACCAATTGTATTAAATTAATTACCTAATATTGGTAATTTTTTGGTGATATATCAAAATAATTATTTAAATGAATAAACCATGATTAAATTGCAATGAGTTAACCTGATACTTCTTCTTGATATTGTTTGAATGGTAAATTGGTAATTGAATTTGATATGTTACTGTTGATATTTATAGAATTTATACTGATAGAATAGATGATTGAAAACCGAACTTGACATTGCTTTATTGATGTTGATAGTTAGAATTTATGATTGATCATGTCTTCAACATGGGAAATTGAGTGATCACTTTGTATTGAATGGATCCTCGAACATTATCGCCCTTGCTCATTAGTGCCTAATGAGTCATTGTTGGATAGATTGATAGATTTGGAACTGGGATATATGGATATTGTAACACCCTAGAAATTTTGAACCCGAATGCACCGGGTAAGTACACGTGTACAATACCGGCAGCAATCTGCACCTCACTCTAAAACCAGTCATTCTATTTAACAGGTTAAAATGTGTGCCTTCACAATAAGGTATGTATATTAGATTATGTAATTAGTACGTAGGCTCCTTGAGAGCATCGCTGGTAAAGAGCTTGGTTTGTAACCAAGAGGTCATGCTCTCAAAACATGTAGTGAGCACTAGACTTGACTTTTTGTATTTTATTTTAAAAAATTTTCAAAAATTAATCAAAAATCTAATTGAAAAATCTGGTTTTAATGGAAAAAAAATGTTGGAAATGATTGAAAAACGTAATTGTGCCCGTAAATTTAGGCTTGATCGGATGGGTCTTCAAGCCCAATCCGAAACCCTTAGATAAATTGATACCCGACAAATAAGGTAGTACATGCAAGTAATTAGTGCAGCTTAAATAGATAAAACATAACTGATTAAGAGGATCCGATGAATCTGATATTAACTTAGGAACATCTCGGACCGAGACCCAAAAATTGTGGCATAAGATGTACCACTAGGTGGACCCCATCGAAGGCCCAAGTCTATAGGCTTTGCACCCCACAGCAGTTTGTTCTCAGAACAGTGAGCAAATTAAATGGAAATAAAATTCAAAAAATTTCTAAAAAATTCTGATAAATTATTTAATAGGTTCCCAATACCCAGTTAAAATTTTAGACTCGAACTACATGCAGTTTAAAAGTTACATCACCCGGAGCAGAAGGAAACAAAGTTGCCTTGTTGCACCTGAAATTAGAGCCTTGAAAAGATGTGATTTCCGTGCCCAAACCTTTTTGAAAAAATCTGGAATAATGGGTAAAATTTCGCTTGATTATTCAATCAGAATTGTCTACGAGAAAATTGGTAAAATTGGAAGGCAGAATTGCGGACACATGGCAGCCAGTTAGAAAACAGACCTGACCCTTAATTGGATGAAGCTGATTACATCATGATTCCCTGACCTTTGACTTTTAAAATGTAAAGGTAAAATTTAGGTAACTTGCGGAGCTTTCCAAAAAGCTCGCCATTGGTGTGAGCAATGATGCGCCCGGTTTGACATGATCTTAGAAAGCCTTTGCCATTATATCAAATTACATCATATTATCTTGTTACTTGAACTTGTCTCTAGACATTCGTATGATGCCCCCCGGTACCTCGATTGCATCAATTTCCCTTTTTTTGACTGCTCCTTGCAGTAGGTCGTGATATGTGGCGAGATGTCACTTGGACCCATAGATGAGGATATAGCTCTCTACAACTACCACTGGGCCCCCGAATGCTCCTCGTTAGCTTGTGCTGATAGATAAGAAAGCCGAACACTTCATATCAGCTCCCCGATTCACACTTGTGATCTCTCAAAGAAACGAGAAGGCACCTCGGAAGAGGGGTGTGTACTTCTTCGACGCATCCATACTCTGCAAGGATGTGCCGAAGAGCGGCATCTGTAGGCACTAATTTTGCCGTCTTGGAGTATACAATCCTGTTTGATCAACTTTTGACCTTGCTAACGACCTCTGGAAAAGGACTAACCTTCTCCAAAGACCTTAAAATTCTAAATACGGGGGCCATTACAGAAATAATAGTATATGGTCGAGACCCAGGCTAAAATAATAGCTTTGTGACTCAAACCCGACCTAACCCGGGAAAATCCGGAATTCCACACAAATACACTTGAATGGAATTGATTCCATGTGTGGCCAAATGAGTGGAATTGGTCCCACTTGGACTAGGCTCACTCTTCTCGCGGACCAATTATGACCCGAATCCTACACAGATACACTTGCGCGTAATCCGATTCCATGAAGAAACAGTTGCACAAAATTAGTACCACTTGGACTAGGGCTGCCTTTCATATCCTGCCCAAAGACCTCTATTCTGCGTAGATACACTTGCGCGAAATTGATTCCATGTATCTGTAGACACCAAAATTTAGCCTAAGGCTCGATCGAGACACATTGCGAGAGAGGTACACTTCCGAGCTTTTGATGGCATGTATGGAACCCTTGGGAACCTTCCAGAAACCTTAGGAGCCATCCCAAACCCTTAAGAATCACCTCAGATCCCTTAGAAGCCTTCTCGAAACCTTAGAAACCCATTCCAACCCTTAGAAATAATTCTGAACCTAAACCTAGCTTTCCCGAGCCATAGATGAAAAGTGGTACACTAGGACTAGCTGGGATATTCTACTGCAATCGAATCTCATGACATTGAAAAGTACAAGTCCTCAGCTTTCCAACAGGCCAAGGATCACCCCAATCAGAGCTATACATCAAAAGTTACGACCTTCTGAAGTGTAGGAGAAAAATGGTAATTTAGTGGAGTTCCCCCTAGGCTTTGGCGCAAGTATTACTTGCGCCAACCCATTTTCCCCAAGAAATGGCTTGGCGCAACTAATAGTTGCGCCAGCTTTAAGATGGGCCCCACCTCAGGCAGCCAACTTCCAAGCCACTGTGGAACACTGTTTTACTGTACATATGCCTGGCACACCTATTAGTTGTGCCAGGCTTATAAATAGTAACCCTACATTTTTGCCTCGAATTTTGAGATTGGGGTTTGACATGTTGACCATCTTGATCTTTGGGATGTGTTTTGCTAGTTCTGTTGCACCCATTCACTACCTATTTATAGCCCCTTAAGTAATTTAAAGCCTCACACTATCATCCACCATTGGAGCTAACCTTCACACATTTCAAGGCTCCAAAAACCCTAGGAAACCTTAGATGGCTACATTACCTAATTGCTAATCCAAGTTAGCCTCTAAACACCCTCCTAACCTATCTTTTTCCTATAAATAGAGAGGCACCCCTCCCTTTACAAAGGCTTGAAAAAATTCTCAAAATTAGAGATTAAGAAACCTTTCTCTCTCTCTCTCCTCTAGTGCACTTTCTCATACAGATTTTAGAACCTTCAAACCCTCTTTAGACCTTAGCTTTACATCTAAAAGCCTTAGTTTAGGTGTGTGCTACCCCCTAGACTTCTCTCTCTACCTCTTAGCCATCAAGCCCTAGCAGCTAGAACCCTAATTCTCACCATATAAGCCTTCAAAGCTCATTGAAGCAAGCCTACGCAAGGTTCCACAGTGGTGCAACAAGGACCCGAGAGCTCTAGCTCTCCCTTGTATTCCTCTACCTTCTTGGCTCTCCCTCCATCCTCTCATTTGTTTCGTTACGCCGTCGAATTTTCGATAGGAACGGAGGGGCATAAATAGGATTTTAAGGCCCTTATATCATTTTTATTTTGGCCTTAAGTAGAGACAGTATTAAGCGGGTTGATTGAGTGCTTAACACCTTCCAAATTGATAACTGAAGCCCCTACCCAAGAGCCTTTGGAGTAGTTAGAATTCAGAGTCAATTTTTGGCACTTCGGTGCTCTTTAAATTTGATTTGAATTTTCTGGGACACCAAAAGCTCCAGGTGGCGACTCTAAAATTTTTCTGGCGATCGTAAGTGGGATCGTCTCGATTCCACGCTAGTAGATGATGCGACTCTCAGGAGTAGCTAGTAGAGCTTCCCCTTGAATTTGGCCCCTTTATTTTTTTGATTTACTAATCATTTTGGCTGTTTTTAATATTTTTTTAATCACCCCTCCGATTACGTCCTTTTACTTACCCCTACTTTTACATTATTTGCGAGCCTTAGCCAATTGGCTGGCCTACTTGCTCACCATCTTAAATTTCTTTATATTTTCGTCATTTCAACCACCTTAGCTGATTGGCGGGTCAACTTGTGCATTGTCATTTAATTTTTTTTACTTTTACGTCATTTTAAGTGCCTTAGCCGTTTGGCTGGCCTACGTGCGCCTTTTATTTCCGCAATCATATTTCGCTAGTGAACGCCGGCCCATAGAGGTGGCACAGGATCATCACCCCAACCAGTCTTTGAACTTAAAAAAAAGTACAATTGAACTAACAAAAGGAACTTAAATTGATTTTTTTGGGGTAGATTTTTACGGGTTGGGTTATTTAGGCACACATATAATCTCTCGGGTCTTAGTACGGCGGTAGCCCCTAGTGGTGATGATTAGGAAAAGTCCCAAACCACCTAGTACCTGAGAAAGTTCTTGCACTTGAGGTATATCGGGTGGGTAACCTTCTCGTTACCAAGCTTAAAACTCGGGGGAAAAGTGAGCGTTAGTAGACTCGCACTGGCCTTGTAACCCTTCGGTTTGGTGAGGAAGATAGCCGATTCATTAAAACAATCAGTCCCCGAAAGCCCAGCTTCTAGAAAAAACCAGTTAGAAGACTCATTTCGGGCGAGAACCTCTGCTGTGAAACTGTCTAGAGGCCCTTTTTTGCCTGGCGCCACTATTACTTGTGCCAAGTCAAAAAACCCCAGGATTACATTGGCGCATGTATTAGTTGCGCTAGTATAAGAGTGGGCACTTTTTAGTCTAGCGCACCTAACAGTTGTGCCAACTTTGGGTTAGATAGCAATATGTTAAGCAGTAAAAAATACCATTTTTCACCTCCTAACCTGACCTTTAATGGACCCTTGAGCTGACTAATATGGTGTTTTAAGTGTGTTTTGTAGATAAGTAATAAATTACAGCCTTAGTGCAGACATCCACCTAAAATGGCCAAAGAAGCAGTCTACTGCTCAACATGTGCTTAAACAACCCAGAGGTTAGCCAATCAAAGAAACCACAGAGCCTTAAAAGTTCATGAGAATGTCATGGACCCAACTGAGTATGCTTGGGACCAAGTGCAGTTGCAAGGAATGATGATTGAACCCACCAAGAGGCTACTAAGTGCTGACAGATGAAAGACAACACACCAAAGATGTGTGCCAGTTGTGGGAACTCAAGGTAGAACATCTCGAGAGGACACTCCAAGCTGTCGAGATGTTGGGTTACTCAAATACCAAGTTTTCGAGAGGTTCCTAGTACCTATCAAGAGGTTCTAGAGACAAAAGTTAAGCTGTCGAGAGGTTCCATGAACCTATCGAGAGGATTAGAGAGTGTACTCCAACCTGTCGAGGAGTTAGAAGGAAAAGACGCCAAGCTCTCTAGAGGTTCTGAGGTAAAAGAGTGAAGAGTCCGAGAGGATGAAAGATCCTGTCGAGAGGTTGGAAGTGTAGTGAAGGATCTTTTCGACACCTGACCTGGAGGTGCAGGGGAAGTCGAGAGGTTCAACTGAACCTGTCGAGCAGTGCAATGCAACCTGTCGACAACTGACCTGAAGCCATGCTCATTCTCACGAGGATTGAAGCAACCTGTCGAGCACAATCTCCATCTTGTCGAAAGCTCAACTGCAGCCTAACAAGAAGTCGACAAGATATTGTATAACTTATCGAGTTGATTGGAAGAGAACTGGATAGAAGATGAGAAATGTTGTCAATCTTGTCAACAAGTTTAAGAGAACCTGTCGAGAAGTCTCCAATCCTATCGAAAGCCACATGAACCTGTTGAAATGAAGATCAAGCAGACTCAGAACCTATCAAGAGGTTCCCTGAACCTCTCGACACTCGAATTGGGAACTTCTTGGTTCCTTTCAAAGCAGCTGCCAACTTCAAAATTTTGTGCACGAGTTCCGAGGCGTGTTAATGACCCTTGGGGGTATTTTTGGAACACAAATGCACATGAATGGGAACCCTCTAACTGCATCACATGTGTTTACCAGTGTTGGACCAATGGGGAAAGAGCTTCTAGAAGAAAAATCGGTCACATCAGCAGCTCAGAATAACAGAATTATCCCCTTGGGCTCTGATTGGCTAAAACAGATCTGAGAAGAGAGGAGAAGAGTATAAAAGCTTGAAGAATTTACAAAGCTAGCATCCAAAATTCGAGATAACTAGAGTCAAATATGATTTCCATTTCCCTCCAAAAGTTCCCTCTCTCTTCCTTCTTCCCCAATTCTCTCCTCAACCAATCATGGTTGGCTAAACCTCTTCAGTAGCAAGGGTGAGGTTGAGAGCTGTAAATTGAAAGTTTCAGAGGCTATGTAGATGGATTGTATGTTACACAGATTACAGATCTGAGCACAATAGGATTGCAAGTTGTGTTATTGAAATGTAATTATGGTTTTTAAATGCGATTCTGATCTATATTTCACTTTTTCATATTTGATTTCTCTGGATTGGATATTCCTGTGGATGCTTGAGCTTCTAGTCTGGCACCCACAACATTTGTAATAGCTTACCTATTCCAATCAAGATCCTTGAATTGGAACAATTTCTGGGATGATCTGTGACCATTTGAGTGGACAGATCATAGCCTTAGGACTGCTTCAATTCTCTGGTTGAGAGTGGATTCTTATACCTTGCATCTGAGCTTGTAGCCAGATGAAGGATTGCTGCAAATCTATCCTATGCACTACCTTGATTCAATTGATTTTCAGTAATGACCAAAATCCCTAGCTTCTGCTCTCCACTTTTGATTTTAATCTTTTCTATTCCCTTGAATCTGAGTTTAATTAGTTTTGGATCATTTTACATTTGATTTTTGTAATTTTTAGGAAAGTGACATCTCTTAGAAGCCTCTCCTCTTTCCTGTTTTGATTTGTTTTAAACTAAGATAGGTTAGAGTGCAAGATCTGTTATAGATCTGGAGATTTACTATATTTTAGAACACATTTCCCTATGGACATACCCTTACTTATCTCGTAAAGCTTATTGCAATAGCCCTGGTTCTTACAGGACTGCTTGCTTACCTTGGGCCCATACCTCTATACTTTGTCCTCCTATTTTGACATTTTAACTCTTTAATAATTGTAAGGTAAGCAAGACAACACAGCAGCCTGAATCTGTGGCCTGCTTACATTCCATACTCCCCGATTAGTGTCTTTAGTGCTTCGGTTTGGGCCTCACAATCTCCGACACCAAATACGCCCTCGCCAGTCAAGAGAAGGTGACTTCTTTTTTACTCATTACGAGGGATCGGGTTGTTTACGTTGGTTTTTGTGCCTTCAATAGATCAAGGGGTTACCCTTTGATTCTTCTGAAGCGCTTTAGAGCCTTTGCCACGGAACCTATTTAGGATACGAGAGCCACCCAAAAAGGGAATTCAAAAGGCCCCGGAATCCTTAAATCTTTTCACTTATAAAAATTCAAATAATCAAATAATCAAAAACCCAGAAATAGAGTTTTGTTTGGTGCTAGCACAATGACATCATCGTACCCTCCATCATCCCGCAGGGGAAGGAGGAATCTTTGTGGGCCCCATACGAGGCACTCGTACCCGACCCGATACCGAGCCATGTCGTGGGTTGTGGACCAGGCATACGCCGATCCCGACTCATCCCCGCCACATTCTCCAACCTATTCCCATACCGAAGAAGCTTTCACTTCCATCCCCCTCACCCAATCAACCCTCACCATCACTGGCCCATTCGATGCCCCTATTTTCCCTCCCACCACTTCCCAAAATATCCAAAATATGACCTCCCATTCCCCATTATTTTCCCAAGCCATGCCCTCCTCCATGACCATTCCCAACCCATCTCATTTTCCATCAACACACATTCAAAACCCGGCCCCATCCTCCACTTTCACTAATATACCCTATTTTTCATCTGCCCGACGTGTACCCAATCCACCTGCTGTTATCCATACCGCATCCGATCCCCCACACATCCCTCCATTCACCCAGGTCATGCCAATTTTTACCGTAGCCATGACCAGCTTTCCTTTCTCATCCTCCACATCTATGCCCCATACATCTTCCCCATACATGCCTAATCCATCCACCAATGCCCCACCTCATTTCTCCAACCCACCTCATATCCCACAACTTACCCGGGTCATGCCTGATATTACTGAGGCTATGCCCAATTTTCCCTAATTTTCCCTCTTCATCCACCCCTTCCATGCCCCTCCAACCCTTAAATACCCCATCTCCATCTGATCCCCCTTCCATGGCCATGATGGAGGAAATGGTCCAAGCCTACAATAGGTGGAAGGCCTCCCAACATATCCCCTCTCATCCCCACCACACATCCATGGATCTATCCCATACCCTATCAAGCCTTCATGCCTCATTCCCCCATGACCCCCATCAACCCCCCATCATCCTCACCATCCAAACCCCCATCACCCACATACCCCAAGGCCCAATGGCCCAAAATCCCATCATCCATACCCATAAGGGGCCCATGGCCCAGACCCATTGGACTCATGGCCTAGATCCATCGGGCCCAAACCCACCAAGGGCCCATGGCTCATACCCACTAAGGGCCCATGGCCCATACCCATCATGGGATCATGGCCCAGACCCATCAAGGGCCCATGACCCAGATCCATAATGGACCATGTCCCAAACCCACTAAGGCCCACTGGGCCAGACCTATCATGACCAAGACTTTATTGTCCAACCTCCCCAAGGACCCATGGGCTGGATCTTTATAGCCCAACCCTCCTCCAAACCCAAGGCCCTGACCTGGGAGCCTCACACCCATACCCTTCACAATTCCTCTTAAATTTCACTCACCCACAACCCTCATACCCAGTTCAAACCTATACCTTACATCAACCCCAATTCACCCACATCCCTACATCCCAAAGTCAGTTCCAAACTTTCCCCCATGCCCAATGGACTCATCAGGCCCCACCCCAAAATCTTACTTCCTCTCATCCCATCACCCAACAAACCTTCCCTCACATTCAATGGACTCACCCAACCCCCATTCAGACCATTCCCATCCAGTCCATGCAACACCAACAAGAGAATCTCTCCCTCACTACACCTTATGTAAACCATTAGTATGAAGAGGACAAGATTAGGAATAGTGGTGCTTATGCCGGGGCCTTGGCCATCATTAATCCCCCTCCTATATTTACCCACCCCTTGGTAGCACAGAGCGAGTCCTGACCGACTACTGAGAAAGTGTCCCCCATGTCCAAGGAATCAGAGCAGTTGAAAGAATAATTAGACAAAATTTAGAAGCAGCTGTTGAAGATGGGTGGTGCTGAAATTCACACCACAGACTTCTCAGATTTGTGTTTGTTCGCCGAGGTCCCCTTGCCTTCAAAATTTAAAATGCCAGCTTTTGACAAATATAACGACACCGACAATCCCATAGCACACCTCAAGTCTTATTGTGGGGACAAGTGCTAGTATGAAGGGAATGAAAGACTATTGATAAAGATCTTTTAGTAAAGTTTGCCTGGTCCGGCTTTGAGGTGGTTCACGTCCTTAGAACCATCTATGATAAAAACCTGGAATGACTTGATGCATCTATTTCAAGAACAGTATGTCTATAATATAGACATTGAACCGTGCAAGTCAGACTTGGCATGTTTGAAGCAGAACCCGAATGAAACCTTTAGCGATTATTTAGGGCATTGGAGAGCATTGGCAGCTCAGGCTAGAAATAAGATACCTGATGACGAACAAATAGAATTGATTTCTAAGGACACTCTGCCAAAGATCTTAGACTTTCAAGTGTACCAGCAATAGTCCAGCTTTGCTGATCTAGTATGGAACACCAATGGCTGTGAAGATGCTATCAAGGAAGGTCGCTTGAGCAAAAATATACCCAGGGGAGCTAGCAGAGTTAGAAGATTTTTTGAGCAGCAGAATAAGAAAAGAATGGGGGCCAATAACAAGAACATTACCAACACCAGGCCCAATAATAATATAATCCCCTTCCAATTTAAGGCGGCCTAGCCTACACCAGTTAGAACTGAGTCAATGCAAAGAATAGGGAATGGACAGGGGATGCAGATGACTCTAGAGCAGAGGAGAGCCCGCTACGATTGAGTTTTTACTCCCTTAGGGCAATCTTTGAATGTACTTTTACCTTTGCTAATAGAAAAAGGACTAGTTACTGCCCTCCAACCACAACCTCCTCCTAATCCAATCTCGAAGAACTATGACCCCAACACTCAATGTAATTTTCATCAGGGTTCGGGTCACCCGACTAATCGCTGCTTCCCATTGAAGCACGTGATACAAGATTTAATTGATGTCGGGAAAATCATTCCACCTGCACCTTCCCAAGTGAACCAACATGCAAATATACATCAGGTGCCATTACCCCCACACCCTATCAGAGGAGCAGGTCCTAGACACACCATCGGGACAATAGAGGAATGTGAGGAAGAGTTTGAGTTTGACCCGTCAGACTATATTAGTGATCGGGGAAGTTATGTGGCACCATTACAAGGAAATTATGAAGAAAGGAGTATTGGGGTGATTGAACCCTTGAATTTGTCAGATTATTTTCCCAACCCAGCACCCCAAATTGAACCCCTAGATCTTAGGGCCTATTTCCCATCACCCACTCCCGTCAATTATGTGTAAATAAATGCATATCAACCATATACTACCACCCCCATTAGTTACCCAATATCCCATCAAGTCCACCATCCCCCACCATCACCTATAAATTAGCAATGACCCACTCCTACCCCATTACCCTCGGTGCAACCACCTGTAAACCTCATCACCCCAACCTGGCCCAATTTTGCCACCCAACCATCTATTACAAAGGTGAACAAAATATTACCCACCCCTCAGGAGCCATCAGTACAAGTGTGTCAGTTATCGACAGCCACGCCATTTTCGATCTCGGGACCAACTTACAATCCTCATCAGGTCCCGCTGAGTTATGAGTAGACAGATGCCAATGCCGACAATAGTAGAGAAGGGGCAATAGACTTTGTCACAAGATCAGGAAAGATTTTGAAGCAACAGGAAGCACTAGCAGCAACACAAACCGAACCAGAGGGAAAGAAAGATAGTGTCGTTAATCCCTTTTGAAAAAATGAGTCAAGAACATATACTGGAAACTAGTTGAGAAGGATGCAAGCTCACATCACTGTATGGGATCTATTAATGACATCCCCACTCCATTTTTAAGCTTTAATGGGGGCATTAAAGAACGCGCATCTTTCACTTCAGGTGAGCCCAGATGAAGTCGGGCAGATTATTGGTCAAGTGATGGCTCCAAATGCCATATCATTTTCAGATGATGATTTATCAGATGAGGGAAGTAGTCACTCAAAATCTCTCAACATTACTGTAGAATCAGGTATGGTGTTAATTGACAATGGGTCTACTCTAAATATATGCCCACTGAGAACCACCACAAAGATCGGGGTAGATCCGTACATGTTGAAACCTACGAGAACCAGTGCCTGAGGTTTTGATAATACAAGAAGAGAGATAACGGGAGAAGTTTACCTTGAGCTATTGATTGGGCCAATGAGCTTCTCCATATTATTTCAAGTAATGGATATCAAACCTTCATTCAATCTATTTTTAGAACGCCCATGGTTGCATGAGGTTGGAGAGATACCGTCAACACTGCATCAAAAGCTCAAGTTTGTGTCCAGGCATAAGATTATCACTGTCATTAGTGAGGGGCACGGTGAGAAGGAAAAAGCCACCAACAGCGTTGAGAAGCTAAAAGTGTTGGATGTGTCGCACACAGCTGAGAATGTCGACCTCCACAGTTTTGAGTACGAAGTATCAATAGTACTCCCGGAGCCCATGGAGGGCATCATTCTAAAAATCGAAGGTGGAATGGTAGCGGCAGTAGCCATGCTCCAAAAGTGTGGCTATCAAAGAAGAAAGGGGCTGGGACCCCGGTTACAAGGAAGAAGGGAGCCTGTCACAGCCAAAGGTCAGAAAGTCTAATTCGGGTTAGGTTACAAGCCCACGGAAGAAGAGGTTCGGGAGGCTAAGGAGAAAGCCAGGGCTAAGGCAGCTGCAAGAGCCAGAGGGATACACTTAGAAGAGAAGCCTCATCCCAGGCCTCACATCAGGGATTCATTCTTGAGTGTTGGGCTCATGAACATCGATCAGAACGGGGCTATCCAATTAATTCCACACAAGCCCGCAACGCCTATTCACCCCACCAATCCCTGCATCACCCTTCCCAGCCTGGAAATAGACCTAGCTGTGTTGTCCCTTTTTGAGGTGCGATGCCCTATGTTCGAACAATCTTCTCCTGTGGTAAATTACCACAAAACTATGCTGACATTTGAGGATAGAATCTCAGACTAATCCGAGATCAATATGATGGAAGCTGACTCCAATGAGCCATAGCAGTCAGCACCTTCACCCAAATAGTTAAAGGGGCAGCCCCTTAGGTACGCAATTGGGCGTCTATGCCCCAAACTCTGGAAGCAGGGAGTGGCCTAAACTTTGGCACCCATTTCCTAAAAAAAAATTACCTGTAAAAAGTGAGATAAGCCCTTGGCAGGCAATATCGTGTATATATAGGGACCCACTTTGCCAATGGTCCATTTACGAAGAAAACAAAAATCCCAAAAACATAGAGAAAATACAAAACCCAAAAACATTATCCTTTAAAATTTTGAATAAAATCCCACAAAAGGATGCCTTAATTGAAATGCCCATGCCACGTGAAATCGACCCCTTTCCTATAGAAATACAAGAAGAGGTAAGAGTTACAAGTCTGGACGATTTGCCGACTTGACCGATTTGCCGACTTTGAACATGGCCCTACCCCCATTGTCGAAGAAACTAAAGATATCAATCTGGGACTGAAGAGATTCCCCGAATTACTAAGATCGGAATGTCGCTGTCCCCCGAAGAAAGCAAAAACATGATCAATTTCCTTCGGTCATACCAAGACATTTTTGCCTGGTTGTACGAGGACATGCCTGGTTTAGACACTGATTTGGTTGAGCATGAGTTGTCGTTCTACCCTGATATGAAGCCGATCAAGTAGAAGCTGAGATGTCTTTGACTCGAGTGGATGTTGAAAGTCAAGGACGAGGTTATTAAGCAGTATGACGCAGGATTTCTCATGGAATCCAAATACCCACATTGGCTAGCCAATATTGTGCCTATACCGAAGAAGGATGGAAAGGTTCATATGTGTATTGATTTTTGAAACTTAAATAGGGCGAGCCCGAAGGACGATTTCCCGTTGCCGAACATCGACATCTTATTCGATAACACTGCTAAGCACAGGATGCTTTCATTCATGGACGAATTCTCTTAATTCAATGAAATCAAGATGGCAGAGGCTGACCACGAGAAAATGGCATTTATCACTCCTTGGGGAACCTTTTGCTACAGAGTCATGCCATTTGAGCTAAAGAATGCTGGAGCAATATACTAGAGAGCTATGACTGTACTATTTCATGACATCATGCACTGAGAAATTGAAGTATATGTCGATGACATGATTGCTAAGTCACTGGAGAGAAGTGATCATCTGATGAACCTCCAGAAGCTGTTTGAAAGGCTGAGAAAGAACAGGTTACGTCTGAACCCGTAGAAGTGCACATTTGGTGCCATGTCAGAAAAGTTGCTAGGATTTATCGTCAGCAGGATAGGTATCGAGGTTGATCCGACCAAGGTGAAAGCCATCATGAAAATGCCGTCGCTATCTACTGAGAAAGAAGTTAGAGGGTTCTTGGGTAGGATACAGTACATCGGTGTGCAGATAGCTAATGCCTATCTGCACACCGATCTTCAAGCTACTGAAAAAGAATTTTCCCATTGAATGGAACGATGATTGTCAGGCAGCGTTCGATAAAATCAAAAGCTACCTCCTCAATCCACCTATTTGGAACCGCCTGAGCCGGGGAGACGACTCTTAATGTATCTCTCCAAGACGGAAGTCTCAATGGGATGTGTCTTAGGGCAGCATGACGAGATGGGAAGAAGAGAGCAGGCCATCTACTATCTAAGAAAGAAGTTTATGGATTACGAGATGCGCTATTCTCATCTGGAGAAAGCATGTCTGGCTCTTGTATGGGCTACTCAGAGGCTCTGCCATTACTTGCTATCCCAAGCTGGTCTACTCCTAGCCCGAATGGATCTATTGAAATACCTGTTCGAGAAGCTGGCTCTCACTAGGCGGACTACACGTTGGCATCTTTTATTGTCTGAGTTTGACATCACATATGTTACTTCAAAGTTGATCAAGGGGCAGGCACTCGCCGATCATCTTATCGACAATCCTTTGCCAGATTATGAACCCTTGAGAATCGAGTTCCCTGATGAAGACATCCTATTCATGACGGAAGATGATACAAAAGAAGGGGAAGAATCATGGGTAATGCACTTTGACAGGGCAACAAATGCCGAAGGTTAGGGAGTTGGCGTCATTCTGATTTTACTGAAAGGATCACATGTGCTGGTTCCTATCAAACTCAACTTCCCTTGCACTAATAACATGGCTAAATATGAAGGTTGTGAGCAGGACTGTAGGCAACTCTGGACTTGAATGTAACTCACCTTCGAGTATTCGGTGATTGATAGTTGATCATATGCCAGATGAACGATGACTAGAAGATGAAATATGAGAAACTAATCCCCTACCATGAGCACCTTGAGGATCTGATAGCCTAATTCAAGGATGTCACATTCTCTTATGTCCCAAGGATAAGGAATCGCTTTGCCAACGTGTTAGCAACTTTGGCATCAATGATAGAGATCCCCTACGGTGTTGAGATGAAGCCCATCATAATCGAGCAGAGGAATGACCCGGTCTTCTGCCTGTAGATTGAGGAACCCCCAAAGCCTGATGATGAGCCACCTTAGTTCTTAGATATAAAGAATTTCCTCGAGACACTAACTTTCCTTGAGGGTATGTCCAAGACAGACCGACAGGCCATTCAACGTCTAGCGATAGGCTACATCATTTGCGGAGAATGCCTTTACAAGAGGTCGTACAACAACATTTTTCTCAGATGCCTTACAGAAAGTGAGGCAATCAACATCATGAAGGAGATCCACGAGGGAGTATGCGGTGCCCACATCAGAGGTCACATGCTCACCAAGAAAATTCTGCGGCAGGGATACTTTTGGACCACTATGGAATCGGATTGCTGTAAACATGTTCAGAAATGCTACAAGTATCAGGAACACTCCAGTCTGATCATGCTCCTGCCTTCGATCTACACTGCATGACCACTCCTGGGCCATTTGCTACCTGGGGCCTTGGCGTCATTGGTATGATTAATCTGAAGGCCTCAAATGGACATCGGCTCATCCTCATCGCCATCGAGTACTTTACTAAGTGGGTTGAGGCAGTGTCATATGTAAACATCACGGCCGATCACGCCGAGAAGTTTCTCAAACACAATATTGTGTGCCGATTTAGAGTACCCAAAGATATCATCACGGATAATGGCACAAACTTTGCGAATAAGCGCATTCGAGCCTTCTGTGAGTAATACAAGATCAAGCACCATTGCTCGTCATCGTATCGGCCACAAACTAATAGGGCCATGGAAGCTGCCAACAAAACTGTTGTTTGCATCCCTGAGAAAATGGTCGTCACCTATCAAGATTTGAGCGAGATGTTGCCATTTGCATTATGGGCCTATAAAACATCGATCTGTACCGCAATAGGGGCAACGCCATTCTGCCTTGTCTATGAAACTGAGGCCGTCCTACCTGTAGAAGTTGAAGTACCCTCGCTCTAAATCTTCCTTGAATCGAGTCTACCAGAAGCAGAAAAAGAGAGATCCCACTTTGATCAACTGAACTTATTGGACAAGAAAGGACTCCTCTCCTTGTGTCATACTCAGGTTTACCAAGGGCGAATCGCACGCACTTACAATAAATGTGTCCGCGGTGGAGATTTGAAGGTGGGAGACACTATGCTGAAGATCTTCCCATCCCTCCACGTCAATCCAAGAGGAAAGTTTAGGCCTGATTGGGAGGGATCGAACGTCATCAAGGAAGTGCTGCCGGGATACGCCATCCGCCTCACAACCATGGACGGAGATCATTTTTCTGAGCCCATCAATGCTGGATATGATCTCCGTCTGGACTCAGAAAAATAGATACATAACTGCTTAAGAGACACCCAAAAAGGCCATCATTCCAAGCACAATAGCCAAAAAGCATCCCTAAAAATGATGATATCCTTTGCTACCCCATTTGAGCTTAGGCCTTTCTTTCAATAAACCCCTTCCCTGAAAAAGAAAAAGTATGTACATATACAAAAATTAGAAGAGGAGAAAATAAAATTACTATCAAAATAAAAAATACAAAAAAGATCAGAAAAGCAAAACGTTAAAAAGAGATTGCCTGAAATAAAACAAAGAAAAAAGAAAAAGAAAAATCATGGGGCATGTGCAGTGAAAATCCCCCAAGGAGGAAAGTATGTTGTGAAAAACTAAAACCATATCAAGGAAACCTTTTCTAACCTAGCATACCTTCAAATCCTAACCTGACCCATGGCAAAGCTACACCCTAAAGAATGCCCTCCTTTTAGGTTCACAAGCAGTCATAGTATCTGTCAAGTCAACACGAACCAAGTTGTGAGACGACACCAGAACCCCATCTAGCCGACTATGATGGAATCGACATCTATGTCGTGGCTTTTGAAAAAAAGAAATAAAAAGTAAAATAAAAGAAAATACAAGCTTAAAGAAAGATGAATGTGATGAAAACTCGAAAGGGTGCTACGGGTAAAAACAGTGAGCTTGAGCAGACCAGGTGAAAACGCAAAAGGGCACTTGGGGTATGAGAGTAAAACCCATGGATGTGGTGAAAACCCGAAAGGGCGCCATGGATAAAAAAAGGGCGATAACGGGAACGACGAGCCCACCTTGGGCGTTGAGTAAAAAGAGGTTTAAAAGAAAAATAGAAAAAAAAGAGGTTCGAAATGATTAATAAGATTAATGTTTGAGGAACCCTTTTGGTTACTCTCCCTGTTTCCTTTTTTGGCTGACTGGGCCGCTCATGTTAGTTCAAATTGGGCCCTGACCAAAATTGTCTTTGTGAAATTGCTTAGTCGAACGTATGACTCGAGGTATGGAAAAAGGTTTGAATCAATCCGAAGGGATTGACATTTCAGCCTTGGTAAAGCTGCTGAAACTCACCCAGATCCAACCGCTTAAAAGGGGTTCGACCATGCTCAAAAGGGGACCTGAGATCTCACCCTATGAGTGAGGAATCAAACCAAACAAAAAAGAGAATAAAGGAGAGGGCAGAAAGCCCCTTTTTTCAAAGATAATAATTTCCCTTTTCCACTTTCATGCCCACACATTGTGCACCTGGGCGGGAATGCCCCTTTTGTCAAAGATAATGATTTCCCGTTTCCATTTTCGTGCCCAGGTTATGCACATTTCATCTCAAAAAGGGACCCATCAACCAAAAAGAATAAAAAAAGAGAAGTTTTTATAAATATAATAGATTTTCCTTTTCCATTTACAACAGTACCGCTTACTCCACATCCCAAAAAGTAGTCGGTGTGATGTGTAGCTTTCTTTCTTTCTTTTTTACAAAAACAGAAAAAAAAAATAAAAACATAAAGAAAATATGTATACCAAAAATGTGTATCTGCAAAGGGGTTTCTTACACCCCTTTTCTGTGCATCTGATCTGTGCAAAAAGATATATGTGCAGGAGGGAATCAACGGCCCATCTCGCACTTCAAGGCACTAATCTTCGCACGAAAATCATCCTCCCGAACATTCCGCTTAGTCGGCCAATGGCCATGGAGGCTCTTATACCTCTTCCAAGAAGCGTCGGTAGCTCCAAAAGCAACATTCAAGGATCCTTCAAGGCGAAGGACCTCGCTCTCAGCTGTGCTTGCTCTAGTCTCTGCTACCTCTGCTCTAACTTTCTCTTGTGCCAAAAGCACTTGCAGGACCCTCTTCTCATCGATCAGCATCTCAATGTGAGCTCGAAGCGCCGTCTCCATTGGTCAGGGGCCTCCCATATCAATACTCTCTACCTAATCCAAATGATCAGCAGCAGGCTGCTCTGCAGATAGACATGCCTTGTACTCTGGGGAAGACTGAATTGAATCCCTTTGCTCCAAATCAAACATTAGCGTCAACTAATGCATCCCCTAAAGAGCAGCAATCCTATCCATGTCCCCAGAAGACTCCCTAGAAAAGACCAAATCACATAGAGGAGGTTTTGCCTCGCAAGGCACCTTCTGAGAGCAACCGAACTGACGCAGCACCCGGAATGGGAAGTAGAAGGTGCTGCCAGTGAATCCTAGGAGGGTGATGCCCTCATGGTCTTTGGAATGAACTACTAGGAAGGCTCGAGCCAACCAAGGAAGTATTCATATTAGCTCTGCATTGGTCAGCCAAAGCTTCAAAATTGACAAATCCCCTTGTGGAATCAAGTGACACCTGCCCAAAAAGCATCGAACCACCTCACCTCGAGCGATGTAAAAGTGAGGCACGGGTTCCAAGATAGCGAGATGCTCACCCAACCAGACCTGGAGTAGCAAAGGATATCCCCTGAGGCTCTCCACTTTATCAAGAATGAATGCATCAAGACATCGGTATAGTTCAACAATGACCAGGTGCATACTGATCGGCCATCTTCTAACTCGATCAAAACGTCATAGAGAACCAGAGAGAAGCTCTCTTCCCCAGTGAAGAAAAGGAATTCCGAGATGAGACTGAAAGCAAAGGCTTTCACATTGAAGATATTCCTAACTGGTAATTTTCGAAGACTTTCGTCACCGAAAAGTTCTTTGAGGAATTTGATCAAACACCTTGTGGGCCCCCCAATGAGACTTTTCTCACACTCGGATTTCTTCAAACCTAGGGTAAGGTGAACACCCTTAGCATAACCCAGCTTTGGCGTGACTCTTGCAAGGCCTTTGTGGAGTTTCAATCTAGACAAATTGGATAACTCTTCAAGAGTGGGAGTTAGCTCCCGCTTTCAAAAACGGACCACATGGGTATTTGCATCCCAAAATGAGGTCGCCGCATGAAGTAGGTCCCACCGTAGAGGAACCTCAAGAAAGAAGGGAAGATGGGATAGTCCAAGCTGCTCTAGATCAATGAGCTCACTCTCATTCAAGCTCCCAAGCCAACTTTTTAGAAAATTGGGCCCCAAGCCCAAAGAAAGGAGTAAATTGGTTCCGGGTCCTCCATGTAAGGGAGGGTTGGAAAGCAGGTATATGAACGTACAAAGATCTTTCAAAAATATAAAATTTAATGTATGTCAATGGACCCACCATTTGGGAAAGGAAGGAGAAAAAAAATAGTAGAAAAGGCCAAGTCAAAGAGAAAAGAGAGAAAATGGCCTTTCTCGGGCATATAAAGGGCCCACTGCCCCCAGGCTAAACCTGGCGCATTAATACATGCGCCAGACCAATCTAGCCCCTTTTTCATGCAAAAATAAAGTTTTTAAGGGTGGGCATGGGTCTTTGCTGGGCCCCTTAGCCAGTTTGCCTGTTCACGTGTGTTCCATGCCTTGATGACATTCACAAAACATAAAATTCGATATTTACCTAACATTGAAATCATTTAATTTTTGTGCAGAAAGAACCCACTCCAAGGCATACGACCTCAGGGGTCAGTATTACAAGCAATTGTCAAAACCATCCTGCAAACAATCAGATATAATGCAAGGGAAACATAGCATGAGATCAAAGAAAGAGCATTAAACATTTCAAAGAAAAAGATCATCCAAAAAGTGCCACAATTATCCATCACAATTTGTTTAAATCCCAAATTATCATCTCAAAGTGTTTGAATGAAGAAACTAAGCCTAGTCCTTGCTAGAGCCCTTCGATTTCTTTTGCCGGCATGAGGAGCTTTGAAAGATCCACATATCTCCTACTCGGGACCATGCTTGTGAAAGCCGGCTAAGTAAGGAATGTGACTCTTTGTCATAGCACGCTACAAGCCATAGCCAAGGTCACAAATAAGGATCAATGGAAAGACAAGGAGGTAAAGCAGTGAGGAAAACAGGTCAGCATAATACTCACCACCTCCACATCCCGGAGCTCCGCAATGTTACGATAGTACGCGACATGGTCCATGGCCGATTCAAAATTCTACATTCAGAGGGTGAAAGGTGTCAGTTATAGGGGTTATTAGCAAACACAGGCATTTATCAAAGGAACCAAAACAAAGGAATAATGATCATGAAAAGTCTTACCCCAGGAACCACCTCAGGAGGAGGAACCCGAGCTATATCGGTTGAAAGGCGAGCCTGCCTATCTACATCGGTGTATAGATCTGAGAGAAAACCGTCGTCAAGGCACCTAAAGGTCCCATGAACCACATCAGGTGCACCACCCATGGCACCCATGCGATAAGAGCCTAAAGGATCGACATCTGAAGGACCAGGACCTGAGGAACTAGCACCTGAGGGACCTACACCGAAAGGACCAACATCTGAGGGACCTGCCCCTGAAGCATCAGCAGTACCCACCGCCGCTCCACCTTCATCGCCTGAATCACCTCCTTGGACAAACTATGAAAAAAGATAGAGGTTCATTCAGTAGATACCAAAATTGAATTAAGGCCGAAGGGAGACCAATCTAAAAGAGAAAAGAGAACTACCTGCGAGTGCGAGCCGTCGAAAGCCAAGAAATTTACTCCTGGGACAAAGCGCGGAAGAATAAATTGGTACGGCAAAGATTTGTATCACAGCTGATAGTGTCCAGGCATAAGAAGGGCATTGACGGGGATCCCATTTTGAAGGAAGGCCGCAGAAAGCTCCCCGATACTACCTTCGGGATCCATGACATCTGCGGGAGGATCCAAGGGTATGGCAGGATAGCCCTGGTACTGATGAACTACCCACTCCCCCAGGTAGTAGGCCCTGGCCCATGCCCCATAGAAGAAGACGACGCGATAGTTGTTGAAGAGGCGAGATGGACCTACAACAGCCCGATCCCAAAAAAGGAGAGCAATTATATGCGTCATATATGATCTGCCCAAGTCAAGAGGTGGCCAATCAGTCAAGAATGCGGCATAATAACAAAGGAGAATTTCTGAACTGAAATAAACAGAGGGAAAAAAGCCTTACCTGCTTGGGGATCATTAGATCAAATTGAGACCTCAGGCCCATCTCTAGATGCTTCATGCCCACATCTTGGCGCCAATGTTTGTTCCAGTTGCTCAAAAGTTGATAGGTGTATATTTCCGAGTGAAGAAGCGGGCGTCCAAATTGAAAATGAAGATACCCCCATGCCTGAAGAGAGTAGTGCATAAAAGATAAGTCAGAAGTAGACAACGACTATCCAAAGAGACTGATAAAAGCAAAAGAGTTTAGAGATTACCTCTAGAGCAGGCCAAAAGCTAATAATGGACTTCGCATTTCCCAAAGAGGCTCTGACTAGGTTGGACATCAACATAGCATAACCAGCCCCACCCCAGTCGTATCTATGAATGTCGAGCCAATTGTCCATCAGGCTAAGCAGGACTAGGTTGACCCGTCTGCGACTAGCATTAGCGAAGAGGGTTTTGCCCAGCATTATGAGGAGCGTGATGCAGGCTAATATGATCGCACACTCAGGCTCAATATAAATTTGCACATCTGGTTGCCCCAGATCTACTAACTCATGCATCCCAATAAGATCAGACAGCCAAGTCCTTTTGCCCACGACACCATGTCGATTGGAGGAGGGGGGATAATCCCCTATCAATCTGATGATCTCATCTCTACTGGGCACTGCAAGGTTGGCTATGGGAATGGCCCCTACCCTGATGCCTGCAATCATAGCCCAATCCACGGGTGTCAGGGTCATCTCGGTGAAGGCCATGTGAAAAGACATGGTCTCTGGGCAAAATCTCTCTATCAGTGCTCTAAGGTATGTGGCATCCGTCCTCATGGCAGGGCATGACAAGAACTCTCTGAAGTCTGCCTGCTCGAGCAAGTACTTCACGACGGGTGGGATGTAGCGATAAAAGTCCTAAAAGTCTAGCCAGCCCCCTCGGAATACAATATGGGACAAGTCCTACATCAAAAGAGATAGATGCATCAAGTCGTGGAAATAGAGCAAAACCACACAGGGAAAAGAACTGAACTTATCCTTTACCTTGCCTGCAATATCGAAGTTGGAAATATGGATGTGTTGCTGGTAGAGAAGGCCGACTTGGGCGGCCTCACCCTACATTTCAAGCCATGGACCTGCCTCGCATTGCACTACAAAAAATTGTTCCCCCTGAGGACCATAAACCATGTCCAACCCCTCCTCATTCCTTCCTCCGGCAAATTAAAAACAAAAAAATCCTTTCTTTATGCTTCTATAATCGAAAAAAAAGAGAGAAATCCTTCCTTTATGTTTATAAAATCAAACAAAATCCCCAAGCAAAAAATCCCTTCTTTTATGTCCATAAAATCAAAAAACCAAAAATAAAAATGCCTCAGTTAGTTTTCAAAAATAAAAACAAAAATTGAAAATAAAAATCCTTTTCCTTAATTATTAGAAATCAAAGATAAGATAAAATCCTTTCCCTTAGTTAGTTTTGAAAAAAAGAAAAAACAATCCTTTCTTTATGTTCAAAAATAAAAGCAAAAAAAAAACAAAAAATAAAGTCCTTTCTATGTGAACAAATAAAACAGCAAAAAAATATATAGATTATGTATTAATAAAACAAATTAAAACAACAAAATAGGCATCATTCATGAAATATCATCAACTCATCATCAATAAGCATGCTTACAGTGAAAATAAATCATTTATCATTTGAAAATATAAGATCATGATCACATTTGTAAGAAAAATCAAATAAAATTGGTTTTAAATGGTTACCTTAGAAGAAAAATGGGGTCTTTGATCTAGCGTGGAGCGGGCGATCAATCGGCGCAAGGAAACGCCAGCAATAAAGCACACTTAGAGGCAATGTAAAGGAATCCTAGGAGGAGATTTATTTTCGGTTTAGAGAGGGGGAAGAATTTTTTTTTGAAAACACACCCCTTTTGACCGAACTCAGGCTCTTTAAAATTGATCCCCAGCCATGCTTGGCGCATGTATTACATTCTCCAGGAAATTTTGGGCCCCCAGTTGGCTTGGCACAACTAATAGTTGTGCCAGGTCACTTTTGGGCTGGGTTTTGACCTGGTATACTCACAACCCGGTACCCCTTCGCTTTGTTTTGTTATCCCCAGCAGGTGCACATGCTCCCACATGGTATGTCGATCCTCATTCGGCTTGCTCGGGAAGCTATGCTAGAGTAAGTAGATCGAGATCGATGAGCATGCTCAAAGAATCCCGATCAGACACATAAAATGATAGCCTTGAAAAACCAAAAAATCACATAACCTAATAGCTTTGTAAAACCTAAAAAAATCGCATAAAATGATAGCTTTGAAAACCAAAAAAATTGCAAAAATTGATAGCTTTGTCAAACTGAAAAATCCACATAAAATGATAAAGAAAATCCCAAAAACAATTCACATAAAATAATAGAATAAAGTCACATAAAGTGAGAGAATAAAGTAGAATGAAGTAATAGAATAAAATCACATAAAATGATAACTTAAAAATCCAAAAAATCACCTAAAATGATAACTCAAAATCCAAAAAATCACATAAAATGATAAACATAAAAAAGATAAAAATTTCCCACATAAAATAACAAAAAATATGTGTTTTGAAAAGACAGCACATACTCCCAAAAAGCATTGCGACATCAATTCGCTCCACTCGGGTAGTTGTGCTAAATAAACTTCGAGATCAATGGGTTCGCCCAAAGACCTCGAACTCTGCTTCATGTAGGGGCACCCGTGACTAGTCAGATAAGGCGGTCAATGCCTCATGATTGGACACAAATTGTGAAACCTTGCGTACTTGCTTTGTGCCTATCTTTGAATGTGAGTCGATTACCCCCCTTACTTACGAAGTTATTGAATTCAGAATAAATATTGAACATCAGACTCCTTCAAATCATCTCGAGAAGCGGACTTTTTTCTTACTAACGGGCTTTCGCAACTTGAGAAGCAAACATTTATCCCCCAGCTATTGAGCTTTCGCAACTCATTCCACCTTGGTTATGCCCAGCAATGTCACTAAGTGCTTGGGGACCGATTACCTTGAGAAACAACCGTTTTTCCTGACATACAGGGCTTTCGTTCTCTCACCATGTTACCCATCTGATGTTTGAAGTTCATTCTGAATGCAGTGGACCCGTCAGTAACACCTTGGGCCTCTTCAGATGTCTTTTTTCTTTGACATTCAATCATCAGTGATCGGATACCACAGAGGGGCATCTGTAGATACTAAAATTTAGCCCAAGGCCCGATCGAGACACATTTCGAGAGAGGCGCACTTTCGAGCTTTTGATGGAATGTATGGAACTCTTAGGAGCCTTCCCAAAACCTTAGGATCCATCCTAAACCCTTAAGAATCACCTCAGATCCCTTAGAAACCTTCCCGAAACCTTAGAAACTCATCCCGACCCTTAGAAACCATTTCGAACCTAAACCTAGCTTTCCCGAGCTATAGATGAAGAGTGGTGTACCGGGACTAGCTGGGACCTTCTACTATAATCGAATCTTATGCCATTGAAAAGTAGAGGTCCTCAGCTTTCCAACAGGCCAAGGATCACCCCAATTGGAGCTGTATATCAAAATTTACGACATTCCGAATTGTAGGGGCAAAATGGTAATTTAGTGGAGTTCCCCCTAGGGTTTTGGCGCAAGTGTTACTTGCACCAAACCATTTCTCCCTAGAAATGGCTTGGGGAAACTAATAGTTTTACCAGATTTAAGGTGGGCCCCACCTCTGGTAGCTAACTTCCAGCCGACTGTGGAACACTGTTTTACTGTACATATGCCGAACGCACCTATTAGTTGTGTCAGGCTTATGAACAGTAACCCTGCATTTTTGCCTTAAATTTTGAGATTTGGATTTGACTTGTTGACCATCTTGATCTTTGGGGTGTGTTTTGTTAGTTCTATTACACCCATTCACTACCTATTTGCAATCCCTTAAGTGATTTAAAGCCTCACCCTATCATCCACCGTTGGAGCTAACCTTCACACATTTCAAGACTCCAAAAACCATAGGAACCCTTAGATCGCTAGATTATCTAATTCCTAATCTAAGTTAGCCTCTAAACACCCTCCTAACCTCTCTTTTTCCTCTAAATAGAGAGGCACGCCTCCCTTTATAAAGGCTTGAAAAAATTCTCAAAATTAGAGATTAAGAAACCTTTCTCTCTCTCTCCTCTCGTTCACTTTCTCATACAAATTCCAGAAACTTCAAACCCTCTTTAGACCTTAGCTTTTCATCTAAAAGCTTTAGTTTAGGTGTGCGCTATCCTTTAGACTTCTCTCTCTACCTCTTAGCCATCAAGCCCTAGGAGTTAGAACCCTAATTCTCACCATACAAGCCTTCAAAGATCACCGAAGCAAGCCTACGCATGGTTTCACAGTAGTACAATAAGGGCTTGAGAGCTCCAGCTCTCCCATCTATTCCTCTACCTTCTCGGTTCTCCCTCCATCCTCTCATTTGTGTCGTTATGCCACCGAATTTTTAGCAGGAACGGAGGGGCACAAATAGGATTTTAAGGCCCTTTGGGCAAGAGGAAGGCTTTTTTATTTCTTTTATATCATTTTTGTTTTGGCCATAAGTAGAGACCACATTAAGCAGGTTGATTGGGTGCCTAACACCTTTCCAATCGATAACTGAAGCCCTACCCAAGAGCCTTTGGCATAGTCTGGATTCAAAGTCAATTTTTGGCACTTCAGTGCTCTTTAAATTTGATTTGGGTTTCTTAAGACACCAAAAGCTTCGGGTGGCGACTCTAAAATTTTTCTTACGAGTGCGCGTCGTGCGGCAGGATCATCTCGATTCCCACGATCGCACAGTATCCCCATACACTCGGAATTGGTCCAGATTGGACTAGGGCTCTGACCCTCAAACCGCCCAAGGATCTGAATCCCGCGCATATGCCATGCTTAATTTAATCCCACGGGTCACTAGACATGTAGAATTGGTTCCCAATCCAACCCGACCTTTAATTCCCTAGACCGTCTGAACTCTCGATTCCACGCATACGCTACTGCGCGGAATTGGTTTCTCAGACATACTAGAATAAGGAAGCCGATTCATATTGAATCAAGTGTAAACTCCACTACACGGAATTCAATTAAGCCAACCTCACTTGCGCGGAATTGGTTTCCTAAGCACATTGGATCTAGGACTCCTGATTCACAGGCTGACTCGAAGTGAATCAAGCGCATACGCTTCTGAGCAGAATTCAATTAAGCACAACTTCACTTGCGCATAATCGGCCAATTCCGTACATGCCCACATCCACGGAATTAGCCCGACAACTATAAAATGACCCCCTTACCTCCCCCCTAGCACACAAAATTGAATAGCAATCCTCTCTTTTTCGAGCTCAAGCCTTCCCTAAGCTCGTGTTTCTTCTCTCTGCGGTCCTAGAAGGAAGAAGAAGCACTTGATTTCACGTAATCTCTTTCTAATTCTTAATTTTTATTCTTAGATCTTAATTCTTATTCCTTCTAAGTTTTAGATCTTAGTTCTTATTTTTAGGTTCTAGTTCTAGTTCCAAATATTCTAGTTCTAGTCCCAAATTTCTTACTTCTAGTTCATAGCCCTAAGTTCTAGTTTTTAATTCTTAACCTTTAAACTCATAATTTTGATCCTTAAAACCTCAATTTTTAAATTCAAATTCAATTTCTAATCCATAATATTTTTAAAGTAACCCTTAACAAACCAATTTGCCCAAGGGAGCATACGGAGGGTACCTGGAAACGGGACCGATCCTCCTTAGCATAACGGGCCAGAACCCCTTCTTTTAATTAAAGTAGCATCAGGAAATTAAATTAATTAGAATTAAAGTAACCTCAAGAAACCAAATTAATTAGAATTAGAGTAATACTAGGAGACAAAATTAATTAGAATTAGAGTAGCAGTAGGACACTTAGCCAATTAGAGTCAGAAAATTACTAGGAAACCCGTAATCAGCCAAACCCAGAACATGATAAGGAAATAAAGCAAAATCAGAAAGTTAAGTAAGACAAACTAACAGCTGTTGGAGTCGGTCGTCCGACATTCAACAAAGGAGTTAACCCACACCCCGTAAAGTGTGATCAGTTACGTATTGCAGCGTCGATAAATATCTGCAACTGGCGATCGCATCAACTCAGGTACTCCTCTCTTAGAATTTGCCTCTTTATTTTCAACATTTTATATTTCGTAATTCATTACTCCATCGTCCCTACCTAGAGTCCACTCAGACCGAATTGGGCCACTTATTCTGGGGACCGAAAGGAACCCAGAAAAAGTGCATACCAATAAACCGGATATCAGGTTGTTTAGGATCTAATAATGGGTCAGAGGCTGGATTAGGGAGCTACAGGGGGTCTGAAATAAGAACCAACTAAAGCCCCAATCATGGGTCAAAATATCGAAAAATCAATACATATCGTCCTGACCTCCAGGACGATACGTATCGGGTATTGTCCGATACATTCAATGTATTGGCGATACATTGAATGTATCGGTTAAATACATTGAAATTTGTTTTTCCAAAAAATCCCAAAAAATATTTAAAAAATCAAAAAAATTAAATTTAATGATTTTCTATTTATTTTAACATTTTTTAAATTTATTTTAGGCTTATTTGATGCATATTTCATAATTTTATCAAAGCAGAATCTAAATTACATTGTACATGACTCATGATCAAAATTAAAAGATATATTATAATGAAAACTAACTTTGAAGCCACATTGAATTTCATGATGGTTCTTCCCCCTCGTGATAGTCATCATCAGTGTGTGAGCTTTTTCTGTAATGTTGGTCATATTGATACCCATGGTCATATGTGCTCCCTTGAAACTGACGCATTGCAATGAATATGGCTCAGTGTAATACGTAAAGGTTGGTCCTCCAAAATTTTGACTAACGAAGTCATATGGCTCGGGGTAAGCTAGTTGAGGCCGGTAGTATGGGTTACTGGTTGCTGAATTTTTAGTATTTCGTAAATTAAATCCCCCAAAGCTAGAAGTCATATAAGCCAAAACATCTTGTGGACCTTGTGGTGGTTGTGTTTGGTACGATTTTGACGCTCCTCTTCCTTCAACCCCTCCACCTCTAAATATAGGAGTGCCATACATTGTTACCAGCTCATCATCCCATGGGGTAATACCTCCATAAGAATTAGAGGGATCAACATCATGCCCTCCACCACTAGTGCCAACGTGGGTTTCATCTCCTCCACCATCACCCACATCATCGTCATTATCACTATCAGGTTGCTTTTCATCATCAGATCCAACCAGTGGATGGTGAATCAATCTTCTTTTCTGTCTTTGTTGTTGGAAAGCCTGCTCCTTCGCTACTCTTTCAATATTGTCTAGCCATGTAATGCCCTCAGTATTCAGCACTGACTCTTTTCTCTCTTTGATCCACTGATTCAAAGGGTCATCTTCCGTGAATATATAATCCAACTGGATGGGATCAAAATATTCACTATCTGTAAGGTAGAATATGATAGATGAATTAGTATATTCCTCATCAATTACATCAAATAAAAATTGTATAAACTAAGCCTTCATATAATTGCTTACCACGGTTGGTCCTCTGCATATTTTTGACCTTAATACTAACTTTTCCAATAGTTCCATAGTTAGCCTATTCCTTGTCTTCATGTGAATGAGAGAGAAGGTGCTCCAATTCCGCTCACAGTTGGACCATGAACATGGTTGCGATAAGACCCTCATTGCAACCCACCTCAGTATCGGATCATCACCTCCATAGTGCATCCACTAATCAGCGAGTTTATCATGCTTGATTTAGGATTGTGCCAACGGGATTCCAAATGACCCATGTCTCTTGCGAAACATGTCAATCTACAAAGATATAATACTTAACCCTCATATCAATAAACTGATCATATGGCATTTGACTTATTAGTTATAAGGTATGATTACTCACATCTCCGATCACTTGACCTTGGTTTGCCAACTCAAGAAGCATTCATTGGATCACATTGAGCAAATCACTGTACACTTCATCGACCTCACTCAACTCGAAGCATCAAGTATACTGGAAGGCCAGATTCAAGTAGTGTGCTGTACGTCAAACATGAGCAATCTCATTAGTATATGGAAACAGTGAATAATATGAAAAATAATAAAAAAACAAAAATCACTACATAAGTAATTTAACATGTTATACTTGCAGCATGCAAGTACTGGTGGAATTGTGGGTTGTAGATCAGGTCACCAACTTCATTCAAAACAAGTCTCTTTGATCGTGAGAGTTCTAACTCATATTTTCTCCATTCATCAGAGTTGACCATATTTTCAGCTCACGACTATATCTAGCCAAGCTCTGTAGGGCGAAAAATTGTGTTGTAAATCGTGTAATCACAGGCCAGAGCAGCTCATTCTTAGTAAAGTATCTCATTAGATTCACCAACATGTCACTATTGTATAGGTAGGAAGTAATCGCTCTTCCCTTCTAAAAAGTTGCCTTTGCCTTGCTTCTCTTTCTCAAATCCTCAAGAATGAGATCCACACAATGAGCAGCATGCATAGTCTAGTACAAGTGCCACCTCTTCAACATTAACTGTCTTCCTGCGGCTTCGTAATTGGCGGTTGTGACAACCCAAAGTTTGGCAACCAAAAATCTGTGACTTCTGACCACCGCTTAAGGCTATCCACGAATTACCGAACACTTGGTACATTAGCAGAATTCAAAGAAGATATCTCTAACTAAGCAGATAAATTCATCATATATAATAAAAGTAAGTTCCAATTCTATACATTTAAAACATATCAAAATGACGGTTCTAATTCCATTTAGAGACACATGGATAAAAGAACCGAAACGAACCACCGGTGATGGCTGACCATCACCTAAACAATGGTTTACAAAAACAATATTCAAAATAATTACATTATCTAATTCCTAATCCAAGATGGCTGGATGTACCAAGCCCTAAGCACAAAACCACTATTCAATTCTGACACAAATCCCAATCTATGGGAAAAACTCCTCTGGAAGGGGCTCAATCTCCTCCTCCGAAATGTACTCCAGATCAAACTCCTTCTCTAACTCAGCACCTGTGACATATAATCGAAGGGTGAGCTAACAGTCTAAGCACAATAGGGGCAACATTAGTAGAATTTTATCTCATATTTCAAAGCATAAATTTCATAACTGATTTCATATGCACATTTCACATTTCACAAGAATTTCTAGATGTTGAACTTAAATCACACACACACACGCTCGCTTCTAATGTTTGTTTGAAATCTTGCACGTAACTTAAAACAGTAATGATCAGACCCAATTATTGTACAAATTATCCCCAAATCCTAGCTTTGTTAGACCTCACTTAACCACTAATATATGCTTTTAGTTCGTGTTGTGATGCAACAAGTACAAAAGTTGATTAAATATCAAATAGGCTAAAAGTGCAAAGTTATAAATAAACCCAAGTAAAAGGCAAGGATCGAAGGAAGAACTGATGAAGGAATTCATCTAAAGCTTAAATGGACTGGTCGAAACTGCAAATTCGACCGGTTGAAATAGTGCAGTAGAAGGGGTTCCGTGCCGAAGAAGAACTGAGCTTAAATGGACCAATCTAAGCACAAAATCGACCGATCGAAACTCCAGAAGGCTTCAGAAACTCAAAAAGGTGACCGGTCAGGACTCAATCGACCGATCGAATTCGAGCTAAATAGAGGATAGAAATCTCAGAGGAATTAATCGACCAGTCAAAACTAAAGTTGACCTATCCATTAAATAAAGAAGCTAAAGTCTCCACGGGTTGTCTTTTACCTAGAGAAGGAAAGTAAAGCCGATCGATCGGTCCTCCAACACCGATCGGTCGAAATAGAGTTTCTGCATGAGAAATCAGTTCAACACAGCTGTGGATGATGCCTAAACTCTGAGATCCTCTCTAAAAACCTCTTTTAAACAATCGGGATAACTCAAAATCATGGATTTCCTTCTAAACTCATCTTCCTTTGAGGATTTTTAGGATCTAAAGAATCCTTGCCGTGTGTATTTGTTATAGGGCCTTGTAATATATAAATAAGGACCCTAGGGTTTAGTTTTAGGGGACTCGCATGTCAAAACCTTTCTAAAGGGTTCTAAAATAAGTTTTTATAGTTTTAGATTAGGAATAGTTCTGGAATAAGAGGGATACTGGATGTAATCATCGATGAGAGTCTGCATCAGCAATGACGAAGCTCTTTGAATCGATGCGCGCTTAAAGATTTGGGTTGGATCTCTTATATTATTGATAAGTATTTTTAATGAAGTTTTATTTATTTTTCTACTTGTGATTTCCATTAATTGTACGATTGCATGTTAGAGGTTCTGACTAGATCGAGAACAAGTTAGTAACACTGCAGTCATATTTAGCTTAATTTAGTGGTCTTGTAGGGATTGGGTTAACCTAGATAGGATATTCACTAACGGACTAGGCCTTGTAGGATAGTTTGTTGGTTTGTGCAATGGTTCTTTGACGATTAGGTCTGTTTAACTCGCAATTAGATTTACCTAAGCCATATATGAAGTGACTGAGCTTGTAGCCAGGAGCGCGGGTACTAGGGATTCATGGTAGAAAAGAAGTAGGATTTATTATTATATGAATCTGGAATCCAAGAGGGATTCCAGTCGGCTTTCCCCTTTCTTATTACTAAAACTATGCAGATTTCTTTATTTAATTTAGGAATCTAATGTTACAATGTGTTATAAAGTATTTTGTAAAATAGAATTAAATGAGAGATAAATGACAAATCCCTATGGTTCGACACCCTTATACTCGCCCAAGTACATCTGAACTTGTGCACTTGCAAGGTAATATTTTAAGACGATCAAGTTTTTGGCGTCATTGTTGGGGATTTCAGATTTATTTCTTACTTGAATTCAGTTTTACTTTATTTCGTTTGTATCATTATACTAACTACAGTTTGTTTATTTTTAGGTTTGGAAAATCGAAGTCGCTAACACACCAAAGGTTTCTTACGGGATGCTGTGAGAGGCTCAGGTATGTTCTTCTGATTTTCAGAAATTTGGTTAATTATTTTTATTTTTAGTTTTTATTTTGGTCAAGGTGTGGCTTGTTGAGAACTAGAAAATACCATTTTCCACCCTTTAACTTGGGCCTTGATAGACCCTTGAGAGAACTAAATAAGTGTTTTAAGTGCTTGTGTTACAGCTAACAATAAAGACAGGTTTAACCATGAAAGCAACCTAAAAGTGCCAAAAAGATGATAATTCATGTCGATCCAAAGGAAGAAAGAGAAGGGACAACCTCACTAGCTGTCAAAATGCCTGAACTGAAGAGGCAAAGACCTGGTCTCAACCCAGAAAAGAAATGTGGAGCAATTCAAACAGAAAAATGCACTACAGAGTGCTTTTCGAAAAGAATCTGAACTTTTCGAAAAGAACCTGAACTCTGCGAAAAGAACTAAAAGCTCCAGGCTTAGTTTTCGAAGAGCACCTGAACTCTTCGAAAGGATGATTAACCTATTCAAAAAGAAGAGAAGTCCTTGCTAATGTAACTCAACATTGCGAAAAGAGCTTCAAAGAATACAAGATTACCTTGCGAAAAGTTCCCTAAACTATGCGAAATGGTATTCTGGAGATTCCTAACTTCTGCAAGCGTAATTCAGTAATCTTTTGCATGTGTCCCAATGCATTTAAAAACCTAGGGACATTTCAGAAGATTCTAAGCACGAAGCGAAGGCATATTCCACCCCATGTGAGCACCCAAAGATGAAATCACTTGGCGGGAACTTCTAGAAGCTCTAATAGATTTTCAAATTGCATAACAGAATTGATGCTTATGTCGCCTGATTAGCTGAACCAGATCGAGCAATTCTGATTGACCAGAATAGATCTGGATCCTTCTGCTCGACTACCATTAGTTGATACAGATCTGAGCACTTCTAATTGGTCGATACGCATCTAAGCTAGACCTGGGGAAAACTATAAATAGATGAGCCATTTGCCCAATTTGGGTGTCCAGATTTTGAGTTTCATTCCTGTTCCCCCATTTCCAGATCAGCTAGCCTGTCTGAAACCTTGTAATAGCATAACTTTTACTTACAATTTAGAGCTGTGAGATATCTCTGTAATTCAAAAGAGGATTGTATTCAAGATCAAAAGAGGATTGTATTCAAGACTACAAATCTGAGAGCTGTTTAAGCTGTGCTTTGTAATTGTAAATGTGAATTTGAAAAGGTTGCTGTAAACCGTACGTTCTCAATTGGATTCATGTTAAGGGTTCCCTCTGATCTCCTTATTGCACTAGACTCCTTTAGATTTACTGTTTTTCATGCAATTTCCCTTGATTCATTAACCCTGTGGGAATTAGTGTTTGTAACCTAATCTCTCACAACATTTGTAGTGATATTTCTTGTTCTGAATTAAGGGTTTAGATTAAAGACTATTGGATGGTCTGTGGCCATTAAAGTGGACAGACCATAACCATAAGCCTAAATTTAATCCTTGAGTTAGATTTATTTCTCTTGCATCTGTGCTTGTAGCCAGATGAAGATTGGATCATCTCTCATTTGACCTGCAGTCACTCTCATTGTGTTTCAAGGACCAAATCAAAGTTAGATATTATTTCTCCATTTTATAAATTTACATCAAAACTCCCCCAACTCATATCTGGATCATTTAGTTTAACTTTTACTTTTATCATTTAGTTAATGTGACAAATTCAACCTCCCATCTTATGTGCTCTGTAGATAGGATAAGAGGCCAGATCTAGTAGCTCAGATCTGGAGGTTTATCTTGGATTTTAAACAAATTCTCTGTGGACGATCTTTTACTCACTTACATTTAAAACTTGCTACAATTGGCCATGATCTTGCAGGCTAATTCACTTCTCTCTTTGCTAATATTTCTTTATTTTTTTCCCTGATTCAGTATAACTTAGCATTCGCAAACCTGTTTTCAAAACACATAAATCATGCACACTAAGATCACCAACAAGTTTTTGGCGTCGTTGCTGGGGAATTTGTTTTAAAATAGGTAAACCTAAGTTTTCATTTTTATTTTTACATCAGTGCTAAACTATTCTATTCTTTATATTTGTGCAGTTATTCATATCCATTTTGAAGAGGGGAATCTACTTTAAAAGGAATTCTGAAGGTTTGCTGTGCATAATCTGATTCTCTGTTCTGTGTTGTATGTTTGGTAGGAGGACTCTCAGCCCTGAGATTGTCCCTCTAAATTTAGAAGTTGAAAGGCTATTACGAACCAGACAAACAGCACAAAATTTTGCTGAAACAGTTACTATGGGTGAAGAACCTCGGCTTTTGAGGGATTAATTTGCACCTGGTGCTTATAATTCTCCCTTTTGCATTCAATTTCCTACTGTTGAAGGAAATTATGAGATCAAATCATCGACTATCCAAATGCTTCCTTCCTTCCATGGGTTGAGTAAGGAAGATCCATACAAACATGTGGATGAATTCTTGTCTCTTTGCACCACATTCAACATAGTTGGACTTGGTCCAGAGACAACCAAGCTTAGGCTCTTTCCTTTTTCATTAAAGGACAAAGCTAGAGCATGGTTGTCTATGTTAGCACCAAATAGTATCACTTCTTGGAATGATTTGCAGTGTCAATTTTTAGCCAAATACTTCCCTATGTCTAAAACAAGCCAATTGAGACAAAGTATTATTTCCTTCTCACAAAACTCAACTGAAACTTTCCATGAAGCATGGGAAAGGTTTAAGGAACTTTTAAGGCAATGTCCTCATCATCAAATTCCCCGATGGCAGCTTGTTCAAAGCTTCTATCAAGGAATTGATCAAAAAGGCAAGAATATGGTAGATGCTTCCTGTGGAGGCACTTACTTGCAAAAAACAGTTGAGGAGGTTTGGGACTTATTTGAAGTAATTGGTGAAAACTCAACTCAACAGGAATCTTTGTCAAGAGATATTGAGAATCCTACTAGGTTGAACAATCAGCAAACCACCAAAGGAAAGATTTATGAGGTGAATGAGTTGGAAAGAAAGATGGATAATTTAACCACAAAGTTTGATAGATTGATGGACTCACTTAAAAATCCAATGGTTGCAAGAGTAGAGGAGGCATGTCTGATATGCTAGTCCCCTACTCATTCACTTGACCAATGTCCCGCTGCACCACAGCTCCCAGATCTAGTGGTGGAACAAGCTCATGCTGCCCAATCATTTGGGCAAATGCAGTCAAATGAATATCCATGGAGAGGCACCCCAATTTGAGGTGGAGCAGGAATTATCAATCACAACAGCAAGAACCAAAGAACCAAATGCCTTTCAAAGCGCTTTCACCTTATCGATAATTTTTATGCCAAGCCAAATTTTCAGCAGCCCATTCCACAACAACCTGTACAGCAATCTGCTCCAGTTCAAGTCCCTTCCAGGTCCCCTTCTTTTGAAGATCATGTCCTAAATTCACTCCCGTATTTAGGATCTTTAACTCGGCGTGAACTTTCACGGAGCATAAAGAAGATTGAAGAAACATTGGGTCAACTTTCAAATACTTTGGCCAAAAGAGAGGAAGGAAAGTTACCCAGCCAACCTTTGAACAATCCCAAAGGACAGTTCATGGTTGGAGAGGCTTCTATTTCACATGAAGAAGTAAAAACTGTCACAACTTTGAGAAGTGGAAGAATTATAAATAACAAAGTGGGTACTGAAGAAGAAAAAAGTGAGGAAAATGATAAAGATATGCAGCAGGAGCAGCATAATGTTAGCAGTGGGGGTGCTGATGTACCTCAGAAAAAAAAAAAAAATCAAAAACAAAAAAATCAAAAAGATTCTGATAATGCTTCTAAAGCTGTAGATGAAGGACTAGTTCCTCATTTACCATTTCCTCATGCCATGAAATCTTTATCCCCTTTTGATAAAGGGAACACAAAAATAGATGAAATGATGGAGACTTTCAAGCAAGTCAAGATAAATCTATCTTTGCTTGATGCAATCAAACAAATTCCAGCATATGCAAAATTTTTGAAAGATATTTGCACTCACAAAAGACAGTCTAGGATACAGTTATCTAAGAAGGTCTTTGCTGTGGAAAGAGTTAATCAGGTGTTGTCTATTACCACACCTCCTAAACTTCAAGATCCTGGAATCCCCACAATCCCTTGCATTATTGGGGAACATACCATTGAAAAGGCTTTATTAGATTTGGGTGCTAGTGTCAACCTGCTTCCATATTCTGTATATGTGAAACTAGGTTTGGGAGAATTAAAACCCACTCATGTGGTGTTACAACTAGCAGACAGATCTGAAAGAAAGCCAGTTGGGATGATTGAGGATGTATTGGTAGGAGTAGATAAATTTTCTATCCTGCTGATTTTCTAGTCTTGGACATGGAACCTATAAAAAGCAAAACTTCCATCCCTGTCATTTTGGGAAGACCATTCCTGGCTACAGCAAATGCTTGCATTCAATGCAGGTCTGGTATTATGGAAGTCTCTTTTGGAAATATGAAGGTGAAATTAAATGTTTATAATGCAGTCACACAACCTCAATTCAGTTCTGAGGAATGTTTTCATGTTGATCTATTGGATGAACTGGTGGAAGGGACTTTACAACAGTTTTTGCAGTGTGAAGATTTAACCACAGATTCTAAAGATGCTTAGGGAAATTTCGAGGAAGAAACATTTTGTACCTCAAAGTCTGAGGAAGTAAATGTTGTGCAAGGAACTCATAATCAATCAGCAAGTTTCTCTTCTTGGAAACCTGCTATTCTTCCCCTTCCACAAATAGCTAAGGTACCTTTGCTACCTTCTTTTCTCTTTCACCACGAGGTAGAATCAAAGCAGTTCAAAAATTTGAAATATGTGTTTTAGGAGACCATAAATCATTGCTCATGATTATTTCTTCCTCCCTCACAAAGGAGCAGGAGGAAGAGCTGTTGATTGTTTTGAAACAACATAAAAGGGCAATTGGCTGGACTATTGCTGATTTGGGAGGAATCAGTCCAGCTGTTTGCATGCATAAAATCCATTTGGAAGAAGATGCAAAGCCTTCTAGGGAAATGCAAAGGAGGTTGAGCCCTCATATGCAAGAAGTGGTCATGAAAGAGGTTGTTAAGTTGTTGGATGCAGAGGCCATTTACCCCATTTCAGATTCAGCTTGGGTGGCACCTACACAGGTGGTACCTACGAAATCTGGGATCACTGTTGTAACCTCAGATTCTGGTGAGCTTATGTCAACTGCAAACAACAATCGGGTTGGAGGGTGCGTATTGATTCTGAGAAAATTAAATTCAATGACCGAAAAGACCATTTCCTCTCATTCATTGATCAAATTTTAGATAAGTTAGCGGGAAAAGCTTATTACTTGTTTTCTTGATGGTTACTCGGTTACAACTTGATTCTGTGTACCCACAAGATCAGGAAAAGACCACATTCACTTGCCCTTTTGGCACTTTTGCCTATAGGAGAATGCCTTTTGGTCTTTGTAATGCTCCTGCTACCTTTCAAAGATGCATGTACTCCATTTTCTCTGATATGATTGACCAATTTATGGAGATTTTTATAGATGATTTTTCAATCTATGGAGACAGTTTTGCCCAGTGTTTACATCATCTCAAATTGGTGTTACAGAGATGTGAAGAAACCAATATAGTTTTGAGCTGGGAGAAGAGCCATTTCATGGTCACCCAGGGCATTGTCCTTGGCCATGTTGTCTCCCACAAGGGCATTGAGGTAGACAGAGCAAAAATTGATTTAATTGCACATTTACCACCTCACATAACTGTTAAACAGATCAGAAGTTTTCTGGAACATGCTGGATTTTACAGAAGGTTCATTAATGACTTCAGTAAAATAGCCAAGCCTCTTTGTCATTTATTGTGCCAAGATGTCCCTTTTGTTTTCAACAATGAATGCATGAAAGCATTTGAATTCTTAAAAAACTGTTTGATTTCAGCTCCAATATTACAGTCTCCAGATTATTCACTGCCTTTTGAACTGATGTGTGATGCATCAGATTATGCTTTGGGAGCTGTCCTTGGACAGAGAAAGGATAAGTTGCCTCATGTCATAGCTTATGCCAGTAGATCAATGATTGATGCACAACTCAATTACACAACAACTGAGAAGGAGCTACTGGCAATTGTTTTTGCTTTAGAGAAATTCAGGTCATATGTCTTGGGTTCACAAATAGTGGTGTTCATTGACCACTCTGCCTTGAAATACCTTCTGTCTAAGAAGGACACCAAACCAAGATTAATCAGGTGGATCCTCCTATTACAGGAATTTGACTTACAGATCAAAGATAAAAAGGGTGTAGAGAATGTGGTGGCTGATCACCTGTCTAGAATTTTAACTGCTGAGATTGATAGGCTGCCTATCAATGAATCTTTCCCTGATGAGCTACTTTTTGCTATTAGTATACACACCCCTTGGTTTGCAAACATAGTCAACTTTTTGGCTACTGGAAGAATTCCTCAACATTGGAATAAAATGGATAAAGATCTTTTCTTCTCAAAGGTTAAACATTTTATTTGGGAAGATCCTTATCTATTTAAGATTTGTGCAGACCAAATAATAAGAAGATGTGTCCCTGAAGATGAATTTCATAGCATACTTTCTATGTGTCATGAACAGGCCTGTGGTGGTCATTTTAGTGGAAACAAAACTACTGCAAAGGTTTTACCGTGTGGATTTTATTGGCCTACACTTTTCAAAGATGCTCTGCAGCACTGTAAGTCTTGCCAGAACTGCCAGAAATTGGGCAGCATTTCCAAGAGAAACTCAATGCCTTTACAGCCCATTTTGGTAGTTGAATTGTTTGATATTTGGGGGATAGACTTCATGGGTCCCTTTCCTCCTTCCAATGGGTGTAATTTCATTTTAGTAGCTGTGGATTATGTATCCAAATGGGTTGAAGCCACAGCCACTAAAACCAATGATCACAGAGTAGTTTTGAAAATTTTAAAGGATAACATTTTTTCCAGGTTTGGTTTTCCCAGAGCTATTATCAGTGATGGGGGAAGCCATTTTTGTAATAAACATTTTGAAGCTTTATTGAAAAAATACTTTGTGACTCATAGAGTAGCTACTCCATATCATCCACAAACCAGTGGACAAGTGGAGATATCCAATAGAGAAATCAAACATATCTTTGGAAAAAGGCGTGAAGAAGGACAAAAGGATTGGTCTTTTAAAATTTGAATGATGCATTGTGGGCATATAGGACCTATAAAACCCCAATTGGCATGTCCCCATTCAGTTGGTCGTGGCAAAGCATGCCATTTACCGATTGGAGTTAGAATATAAAGCCTTTTGGGCTATTAAAACATTGAACATGGATCGACTCTACTTTGGTAATCACGGAAGCGCAACTTCTTGAGTTGGAGGAGTTGAGAATGGATGCATACACCAATTCAAGATCTTACAAAGAGAAAGTCAAAGCCTTCCATGATAAAATTTGTTGAGAAAAGAGTTCATAGCTGGCTCTAAGGTATGGCTATTTAACTCAAAACTTAAATTTTTCTGGAAAATGAGATCCAAATGGGAAGGGCCATATCAGTCATTCATGCTCCTTACGAAATTTTTGAAATTTTGGACCCAAGTGATGGAAGAATCTTGAAAGTAAATGGTCAGAGGCTCAAACCATGCATTGAAAATACCCAGGAGCCTGTGCTGACCATCTATCATCAAGAACCTCCCCAAATCTGATGGTATACAAGCATATATGTTTTGTTCTGTAGTTTTTGCATAGTTTTCTATTTCTCTGTTTTTAGTCATGTTTGTTCTCTTTTCGAGAAGTTTAAATATGTGAAAAATTAATTCGCAAAGTAAAAATTGTCTTTTCGCAAAGTTCAATTTGCTTTTCGAAAAGGATTTGGATTTGTAACGAACTGCTCGAAAGCAATGATTTGCTTTTCGAATAGTTGTTTCTGAAGCCATTTGCTTTTCGAAAAGTTGTTTCTGAAGCTATTAGCTTTCGAATGGTACTGATGCCATTCTCTGTTGTAAAAAGGACTGTTTTGGAACTTTTTGAAAACTTAAAAATTACTTTGCGAAAATAACTTTGAGCATATTTAAACCCTTTCGAAGTAAGGGTTTCATATTCGAAAGCTTTCTGAGAACGTCCTGTTTCCCAGAAACCCCATTTCTTTCTTTCCTTGCATGATTTTAGAATTCAGCCACACTTTTCTTCCCATTTGTTTGATCATGTAAGCTTGAAGAGAGGGATTTTAACTTTTGGTTCTGGTGGATTTCAGCGAGCAAGCAACACGTTCATCCAAAACCCTAGATTTCGGTATTTTTCTGTGCATTTCCTCTGTTTATCATTTGCAAAGTTTGATTTGGTATTAGCATTTGTTGTAGGAGTGTTTTTACAAACTTTAGAATGGGGAAAGCTGAAAAATCACTGGCTGCCATGTTCCCAAAATCTTCTGCTAAGAAAATTAGCAAACAAACCCCAAAAGGAAAAACCAAAGCTTCAGCCAAAAGAAAACTATCAATGGATAGAGCTGATAGGATTGAGAAAGGGAAGAAGGTTAGACATGAGGAACCCATCCCAATAGCTGCTAGTCCTGAGCCTGAGCTTCCTCCTCTGCCTATGCATTTGGTACTGCCAAATCCATTCATTGAAGCTCAGAAGCTGATTCCTGAGCTTATCGTGGATGAAACTTTTTTCGTCAACAAACCGGAGTGCCAGCTATCTTTAAAATACATTAGGGATGCCTCACTGAGCAATATCCTTACCCCTCTGCCAGAGAAAATTTATCCGCGAATGGTGAAATTATGGTACCAAAACCTGGTAAAAGTGACAGAGAAAGATGCTGATATCCCTACTCTTGTTATCTTTATTGATGATTGTGATCTAACTGTCACATATGAAGACATTGGGAATGCTTTGGGTATACCTTTTAAATATGATCCTGCTGGTCCATTGGTTGCACCAGAAGCAGCCTCTTTTAGAGAAATGGTTGCACATTTAACCCAAGGGATCGTTGGCACTGGACAGTCCATAATGAGGAGAGACCTAGCACCTCAATTTTTACTGATGGATTCAATTTTGAGGGGAAGTTTTTATGTCACTGGGCACATCCAAGAAAGGAGGACACCAATTTTAGAGGCTCTCTTTCATTTTTCTAAGGGGTAATTTTTCAATGCCCCTATGTTAATTTTTGAAGCCATGGCTGATATTAGTGCCAAGTTGAAAAAGGAGCAGAAATTAGCTGGGACTCCATTTGGTAGGCTGATCACAGCCCTACTAAGATCTAAGTTTGGCATTGATGACCAGGAGCCATTTGAAGTTATAACTCCTCATACTTTTGGGAAAAAGGCTTGGACTACAAGCCAAGCAATGCTGAACAGAATGAGAGAGGAAGGTGAGCCTGCACCTGCAATTGCTACTAAGCCTGCATCTGCAGCTGCTAGTGGACCTGCCATACATGAACCTGCCCCTGCAGCTACCTTAGACCCTGTTTTGGCAGATCCTATGGTGACCAGCTCTTCAGCTACACCCATTCTTGAAGAAGTTGTTCTTCCTGTGGTGACCAGCTCTTCAGCTGCACCCATTTTTGAAGAAGTTGTCCTTCCTATGGTGACCAGCTCTTTAGCTGCACCCATTCTTGAAGAAGTTGTCATTTTACCCTCACCTAGCCCAACTCCTGCCACTTCACCCATTCCAGCAGTCCCATCTCCCATAACCACCATTATCCCAATTGCAGACTCCCCCTCTACACCAACCACTCCAGCCATACTCACACCACCAATTTCTCCCACCAATGCACAAGACCTGGCCACAGATTTTATTGAACAATCTCCTATCACTCCTCTTCTCCAAAGCCTCTCAAGTTCACCTGCTCCTTCAGCCCACACACAGAGTAACTCATACCCCCAGACACAGAGATTTTTCTCACGAGGCTTATTCATCATTGATGGGGTCTATTTTTGCAAACGTTGGGCTTGAATCATCCCTATACACCCTCCTCATTTCACTCACTTGGCTACTTCTCCTTCTGACCATTTCACCCATTGCACCTCCACCATCCACTTCAGTTTTACCAGCCCCTGCTATGCATACCACACCCACACCTGAATCAATTAGCCAAATATTTACCTTTCTCCAATCCATCCAAGCCCAACTACAGATCAACATAGATAATCAGTCTATGACCAATGACCTTCTCCAAACCTTAGCCTCCACATCCCACACAACTACCTTAGCCACTGTACCTGCTGTTGATGACCATGCTACCCAAACAGAACCTGAGATAGTATTGGTTGATCCACCCACCCTCACCACTACTGCCCATGCTACCCAAACTGAACCTGAGGTAGCTCTTGTTGAGCCCCCTTCACCTCTCCTCACTTTCTCGGATCAAGCCAATCAGACCGACCCTGAAGTCATCCTTCTGGACCCCTCTTCTCCCACTCCCACAACTAGGATACCTTTGGTTCCCTACCATTCCATTCCCATTCCCAGATTTACCGCTCTCAAAAGGGCTATGGAAGAGAATCCATATATCTGTCGAGATGTCCTCAAGGGGTTAGCTGATTTGCAAGCTTACATTAGAACCCCTTATGAAAACCAGATTCGAAAATTGGAGTTATTCACGAAATTTGAGAGAGAGAAAATGAAGAACCTGCTGGGTCAAACTTTTCAGATGGTTAGGAGTGAGCAGCACAAGGTGACCATGTTGCAAGCGCAGCTTGAACAGGAAAAACTGAGGACTACTAGACTTGGAAAGTACATTGGCCTCACCAAAAAGATCAAATCAGAGGAATACACTGAGCTACAAAACACAATCCAGGAGAAGGCTAAATCAAGTTCAGACTCCAATACTGATTCTAGTTCTGACTCTGACAGTGACTCCAGTTCTGATCCCATTAAACCAACTTATGATACAGATTTTGACCCCAGTTATTAGATCACATTGTACTTATCTGTCTTATGAGTTTGTAATATAAAATTCTGGTTTTTCTTGTGTAATTACTATGCATTTCTGTTCTTTCTTCTTGTCATTATGATTTCTGTTTGATTGTTTCTTCTCTTTACTTTGGACCAGTACGGACCCTGCTCACCATAGGTTTGGGGGTGTGGCAGAAATGTCAATAATTGAGTTAACATCAATGCAGCTTATGATTAGCAAAATTTTATTTTTTGAAAATGAAGTAATTTCACACCTGTTGTTTTGAAAATGAGGAAGTTAAAATTTTGCTTTTAAAATTGATTTCTAGTGTAATTCTAATACTTTCATGAAGTGAATGTCAGAAAATTTCCAAAAAAAAAAAATTAAAAAATTAAAAATTGATGTTGTAGTGAACCTAAAAAGAGAGAAAACAGTGATGATATACTTCAAGAATTTGATAGAAAACCACACTCAGTGAGATTTGGGCCTGCAGAAATGTATTCTTTGGAGGTATGAATTGGCAATTTTTCTACTCTTGGGACTGTTTGAACCTGCTTCTTTTCACTAGAAGTTACACATATTCAAATTGAAATAACTTGACAGCAATCATGATATTAAAGACATGATGTAAGGCCTCCTTCTGGACAGTTTGAACCTTACAAAGCCCCACCTTTTGAAACTGCCCTTGATACACACCATTTGAGCTTTATAAATCTAAGATTTCTTTGAAACCTCATCAACCTCATTTAGCCTAATCCTCACTCTGAGAAGTCAGAAGATAAAGGGAAGGAAGCTGAAGAAAGGAGAATTGAGTAACAGTTTGATCAAAGAAGAAGAATCATAATTGAAGGCAATAATGTATCAGCAGAAGAAATGTGGCATTTCAGTCAATGTTACCTTGATAAAAAAAAAAAAAAGAAGGAGAAGGCATTTCATTGGAAGTTTGAAAAAGAAAGAGAAAAAGATGGTCACTTTGGCTCTGAAAATTCAAAGAAGATGAAATTGTGCTGAATTGCAGAAGGTGTGTCTATCACCTCCTTACCTTGACTGACTTCTCAATTTTGAGCTCCATTCCACCCTTTTATTCTTGATAAATTTCACCCATTACAACCCAAGAAAAGTCCTTGCTGATCAATGATGGATTGAGCTGTCACATGGAGATAAGGATCTGTGTAATCTATGGTAAAAAGAGCAGTGAATTCAGAACTAAAGAGCAATGCCTATGCTCATGCTTACAGTCCTATTTAAGGGTTGTAACTGCTCTTGAGCCGTGTGAATGGTACAACCCTCTTATTTGCATGTTGAGTGAAAATCCTGGAGAGAGTTGGGTTTGAAATCAATTCATTGGGGTAACATCAAAACTGAATTCTCAAATAGAAGGCAAGCTTTTCACTAATTTTTCTTTTAGAAACTTTTTGACACAAATCAAGTGAATGGTAAAAGAGTTACAGCAGAATTTCAGTTTTGAACTGATGTTTTCGTGAAAATCATATTATAACTTGACTGATGCAGGTGTGAATAATCTGATTGGATGAAAGTCTACTTTAATAGAACTGCATTAATATTAACGGATTTATTGGAGAAGTTTGTGGGTACCTTCACTGAAAACCCTCAGGAGACTTCACTCCTCCACTAGGGATCACCTATGGGTTTAAAAGGCTTGTTGTATATGCTAAATGCAACTGTGTTCCCTACAAAAGTGGCTTTTTATTCTCTTTTTAATTTTGACTTTGCTCAGGGACTAGCAAAGCTTAGGTTTGGGGGTGTGTTGAGAACTAGAAAATACCATTTTCCACCCTTTAACCTGGGCCTTGATAGACCCTTGAGAGAACTAAATAAGTGTTTTAAGTGCTTATGTTACAGCTAACAATAAAGACAGGCTTAACCATGAAAGCAGCCTAAAAGTGCCAAAAAGATGATAATCCATGTCGATCCAAAGGAAAAAAGAGAAGGGACAACCTCGCTAGCTGTCAAAATGCCTGAACTGAAGAGGCAAAGACCTGGTCTCAACCTAGAAAAGAAATGTGGAGCAATTCGAACAAAAAAATGCACTTCAGAGTACTTTTCGAAAAGAACCTGAACTCTGCGAAAAGAACTAAAAGCTCCAGGCTTAGTTTTCGAAGAGCACCTGAACTCTTCGAAAGGATGATTGACCTATTCGAAAAGAAGAGAACTCCTTGCGAACAGAACCTGAACTTTGCGAAAAGAGCTTCAGGAGTCACAGTACCTTGCGAAAAGTTCCCTAAACTATGCGAAATGGTATTCTGGAGATTCCTAGCTTCTGCAAGGGTAATTCAGTAATCTTTTGCACGTGTCTCAATGCATTTAAAAACCTAGGGACATTCCAAAAGATTCTAAGCACTAAGTGAAGGCATATTCCACCCCATGTGAGCACCCAAAGATGAAATCACTTGGCGGGAACTTCTAGAAGCTCTAACAGATTTTCAAATTGCATAACAGAATTGATGCTTATGTCGCCTGATTAGCTGAACCAGATCGAGCAATTCTGATTGGCCAAAACAGACTTGGATCCTTGTGCTCGACTACCATTGGTTGATACAATTATGAGCACTTCTAATTGGTCGATACGCATCTGAGCTAGATCTGGGGAAAACTATAAATATATGAGCCATTTGCCCAATTTGGGTGTCCAGATTTTGAGTTTCATTCCTGTTCCCCCATTTCCAGATCAGCTAGCCTGTCTGAAACCTTGTAATAGTATAACTTTTACTTGCAATTGAGAGCTGTGAGATATCTCTGTAATTCAAAAGAGGATTGTATTCAAGACTACAAATCTGAGAGCTATTTAAGCTGTGCTTTGTAATTGTAAATGTGAATTTGAAAAGGTTGCTGTAAACCGTACGTTCTCAATTGGATTTGTGTTAAGGATTCCCTCTCATCTCCTTATTGCACTAGACTCCTTTAGATTTACTGTTTTTCATGCAATTTCCCTTGATTCATTAACCCTGTGGGAATTAGTGTTTGTAACCTAATCTCTCACAGCATTTGTAGTGATATTTCTTGTTCTGAATTAAGGGTTTAGATTAAAGACTATTGGATGGTCTGTGGCCATTAAAGTGGACAGACCATAACCATAAGCCTAAATTTAATCCTTGAGTTAGATTTATTTCTCTTGCATCTGTGCTTGTAGCCAGATGAAGATTGGATCATCTCTCATTTGCCCTGTAGTCACTCTCATTGTGTTTCAAAGACCAAATCAAAGTTAGATATTATTTCTCCATTTTATAAATTTACATCAAAATTCGCCCAACTCAGATCTGGATCATTTAGTTTAACTTTTACTTTTATCATTTAGTTAATGTGACAAATTCAACCTCCCATCTTATGTGCTCTGTAGATAGGATAAGAGGCCAGATCTGGTAGCTCAGATATGGAGGTTTAACTTGCATTTTAAACAAATTCTCTGTGGATGATCTTTTACTCACTTACATTTAAAACTTGCTACAATTGGCCCTAATCTTGCAGGCTAATTCACTTCTCTCTGTGCTGATATTTCTTAATTTTTTTCCCAGATTCAGTATAACTTAGCATTCGCAAACCTATTTTCAAAACACAAATAAATCATGCACACTAAGATCACCAACATGGCTGCGGTTCTCTTCTTTCTTTTCAAAGCCAAACCTTACTTCGAGAGAACGAGCCAACATACTCACGGTAGCTCTTGTTCTTCTCCCAACGTCGGAGTGTTGAACATTCTAGTCACGCACTCTGTTTGTCAATCAGATCTGGTATGGTGGGAGGAGACCATATGACTAGGACATTGAGGGAGTATTATACACCTGCCAGTTTGGCACCTCCCTCGTTTATTCGAGTACCTGCAGCCACCGGGGTTGGGTTATTTGAGATCAAGCCCAACGTGATTCAACTACTTATTTTCCACGCGCATGGTAACAAAGATCCCCATATACACTTAATGAGCTTTCTAGAAATCTGTGCCTTATTCAAGATTAAAAACTTCTCAGAAGAGGCCATTCAATTGAGGCTTTTTTTGTTTTCACTAAGGGACAGGGCGAAGCAGTGGCTACACTCTTTGTCCATAGACTCGATTACTAGTTGGGAGGAGTTACGATATGTATTTTTCCATGAGTATTTCCCAAGCTGTAAGACAAATAAATTCTAAAAGATAATCACTACGTATTATCAAATTCCGGAAGAGTCGTTTGTTGAATGCTGGAATCGCTTCAACGAGCTTCTATTGAGTTGCCCTAATCATGGGGTTCTATGCTAGGAATTGGTGCTCAGTTTCTATGAAGGTTTTAACAATCAAACCCGACAATGGATTGATGATATCTATGGGGGTATGTTCCTCTCATTTATGGCAACAGATGCATGGGAATTCTTATGGACCCTCAGTGTGGAATCGATGTTGCACCTAGCACCGACTAAGTCTGGAGCGGATATTTTAGGAAGCACACCTACTAAGCGAGGAGGGTTGTACAACCTGAAATCCAAGATGACTTTTCTTCGAAAGTTCAAACATTGGAAGATAAAACTGCAGTCCATGTTGGGAATAAAATCGCACCCAACATCACAAGGAGGTGAGGTTCATGGTGTTAACCAGAATAATGACCAATAGGTTCCTATATATCATGCTACCCCTACGCCTCCCACAGTGTCCCTAGATCATCAGGCTACAACATGTTCCTTCCAGCGTTTGGATAAAAATTATGGTTGTGTAAATATTTACAATCCAATCTGGAGGAACCACCCAAGTCTGTCTTGGCAACATAAAGGGATGCGGAGAAATAATCAGCCTTTCAGGCCAATACATGCTCTACCATTTATGAGACAACAACATCATTCACCTCACGGGAATGATTCTTGGGGGCAGGCTTTGCTACTGACAGTCCAAACCTAGAAGCAACAGAGCCAACACCATGAGCATTCACTCCGCGCTCTCACGGATTCTTGAGTTGTTCTGACGACTCGCATTGAGGAGGTAACTACAATTTTAAAAAGAGAGGAGGCTCGGTTGCCTACATGACCGGTTGATGTTCGAAAAGGCAAAGCAATGGCTGGGGAGACGTCGTCTTCCTCTGATTCACCAAATCTCTTATATGTGCTTTTCACCTTGTCGAGCTACCGACGCATCCGTAGCGCTTCTTGGGAGGCAACCCAAGCAATTGTAAAATTATTAATTCTAAGCTTTTAGGTTGTGTCAATGTCCTTTGGACTGAGAACAGAGTTCTCTAACAGGATTTAATCGGTCGGAACAGATTTTGATCGGTCAGGATGCTCCCATAGGAAGATACACAGCAGCACCAAGTTTCTGCAGTGCACAGGCTGGTCGAAAGTGGATTTCAGCCAGTCAAATAGATACCCTGTACCTCAAAACCGGGGAAAGTGTAAGAGAAATTCATTTTTCTCTAATTTATGGACCGATTGAATCGGTTTCAACCGATCGAATTTATTGGCGTTGGGCTATTTAAAGCCCTTCAGACTAATCGAAATCTATTTTTGACCAGTCATGACCTAGTTTTCCCCAAGCAGTTTTCTTCTTCCTTGAGCCTTGTGTCGTTTGAACTTTTAGCGCGCGCCTTTCCAACTTCCTCATTAAACACGACCATCCATCTTCTCCACCAATCTCCACTATAAAATTATCACCCATTTCACCCAATCCATCCATCTCTTTTTTCAAAACCCTTTCTTGAAATCCTTTGTCACCATGGCCAATGAACCAGACTGGTCGGCTATTTGGAGGGCCATCACTGGTCGTTTGCAAAGAGGGGTGACCACAATGCTAGAAGAAGAGAAGGACATATGGGAGGCTATTCTCTTGTTTGTGTTAGACGTCGAATTCCCAAGTCCAGCGCCCCCTTCTTCGCCGACTTCTCCTCTTCCTCCTCCCAAACACCAGTGCCATCGGCTACCATCTCCGCCTCCACCACCGCCTCTGGCATGACTCCACTAGTGGGTCGGATTATCTGTCCCCTTCTGGATACAACTTGAGGGTAACTCAGACTCCATGGTTCCCTTTTGGAGACTACAGTTCCATCGCGCCTATACCTCAGGGGTCGCTACCGCTGTTCAAATCTGTATAGCTTTTTCCTAGGTTTTTAATTTTTGTCCAAATGATGTCTGTAAATTACACCGTTTAAATATATATACAGTGTCTTTTTTTTTTTTTTGTTAATCTTGTAGTTGCTAACAATTCTGTGAAAGTGTGAATGGTCCTATCGAACAGGTTTGGGGGAGGTACATAGTTCCTTTTTGTTCCCATATGTTTAATTTTGGGGTTTCTGACCCAACCTATCGGATGATTTTAATGTTGTATTTTGGCTTAGTTTTCCCAAGCTATAGTGCTTATTGCTTGACCACTTCACACCTCTTTATAATTGCCTTGTTACTTTATAGTATTTTATTTTGTGCAATGTGGACATAGCACCACTTAGGTTTGGGGTGTTGTGCCAAACTTCGTGGTTCATAATAATGAGTATCCTCAATCACATATTGGACAACTGTTTTTACCCTCAAAACCTTGTTTTAAAACCATCAAAAGTTTATTTTGCCGAAGTTTTTAAAATATAGTCAAAGATGCATGCAAATTTTAATTTTTCAATATTCATGCCATGATGAAACTGATTGTTGTTTAGGATAATTAGCTCCAATGTGAACATGTAAGGATTGGTCTGGATTTCATGTCTAGAAATTTTATGTACACTATTTGCTATGTTTGGGCCTAGAAATCAAAAGATTGGCTCAAATATGGAATTTTAGGATTCTAAAATTGACTACACCCAGAAAGCTTTAGAAATTTTACCTCGTTCTTGATGAGTGCTAAAATAAATTTGGAGTATCTTTGAAATTCATGCTTAAATGTTTTACTCTCATATGCTTTATCTTGGTTTGTTGATTATGCATTGTTATACTATTGTACTAGAACCCATTGTATGTGAATTCAAAACAAGTAAGCATCATTATCACCGTGAAAGGAAATGATCAAAGGTCATCTATTGGCTCGTTTGTGCTCGAAAATGCCCCACCTTATACTGATTTACCTTTTTGTACCCCCTTTGAGCCTTATTAAAATATTTTGCCTACAAATAAATTTCTTGTTAAGCTACAATAGCCACACCCCATACCAGTACTGAAGAATGTAAACCCTACCCTTCAATTTTTGAGAAATTGAGAGAGAGGGGCGAGAACCAAAAGAGGAAGTATAGGGGAGTGGGGATATATGCTTGCAAGAAGCATGTGGCAAAACTGAAAAAAAGAAAAAGGGAGAGAAAAAGAAAAGGAAAAGAAAAATATATTTATGAAAAAGGTAGAAAAATTTTTATGAGGTGGAAATTCAAAAAGAAAAGAAGGAGAAAGAAGAAAAGAAAGTTGAAAAAAAAAATTATTCTTAGAGATTAGAAAAAGAAAAAGCGGAAAAATTAAGAAATCAAAAGTAGTTTCTTTTCTGATTTCTCAAAGAAATTTGATCCCCAACTTCCCTTTCTTTCTGAACTTTTACCCGAGCCCCATTAGAACCTTCAGAAAAACCTTTTTGATCCAATATTGGTTGGTAACTGCCTTGTGGAGAGTGATGATGCAATGTCTATGGTCCCTTGATATAACATGCTTAGGGTGCAAACGTTATTATTTATGAGATTACTTTTTAAATTCTTTGATGCACCATCTTTTTTATATCATGTGATATCTTTTTTATTCGTGTTGTAATTCCATCTCACATGTGACTGACAACGTAGACTATTCATCAGAGTGATTTTGCTGTCAGTGTATACCTAAAGTGAGGATTGAGTCGAGACTTGGGATCCGAGGACTCCCGATTTGGATTAATCCAGAGATAGAACGATTTAAGTATTGACACATGCACACAACACTCTGGGCATGGATGAAAGATTAGGCTAAGGATCAGAGTACTGGGTGGTTATTTGGAATAAATAACAGTGAAACTGTCATGGTATCGGTATTTTGAAAAAGAATTTCCATGCTGACATGATTACAGGCTTGGATTTGTAACTGTATATATATTATATGAAAACCAGTTTTGAAAATTCTTTTACCAATGGTTTTGAAATAGTTTTGGAAGTTTATAGGTGTCTTCACTGAAAACCCTCAAGAGACACAACTCCTCCACTAGGGATCACCAAGGGGTTTAACGGCTTGTTGCATATGCTAAATGCAATCGTGCTCCCTACGAAAGTGGCTCGTTTAATTTCTTAGATTAGTTATACACTAATTTGATTTTGGGTTATGGTTTAACGTTGCCTTTGCTCGAGGACTAGCAAAGTTGAGGTTTGGGGTTGTGATCGGACCCAAATATTGTACAAATTATTCCCAGATCGTAGCTTTGTTAGACCTCACTTAACCACTAATATACGCTTTTAGTTCGTGTTGTGTTGCAACAGGTACAAAAGTTGATTAAATGTCAAACTGGTTAAAAGTGCAAAGTTATAAATAAACCCAAGCAAAAGGTAAGGATCCAAGGAAGAACTAATGAAGGAATGCGTCCAAAGCTTAAATGGACCGGTCGAAACTGCAAATTTGACCAATCGAAATAGTGCAGTAGAAGGGGTTCCCAGCTGAAGAAGAACAGAGCTTAAATGGACCAGTCGAAGCACATAATCGACCGATTAGAACTCCAGAAGGCTTCAAAAATGCAAAAAGGCGACCGGTCAGGATTCAACCGACCTGTCAAATTCGAGCTAAACAGAGGATAGAAATCACAGAGGAATTAACTGACCGATTAGAAATAAAGTCAACCGGTCCATTAAATAAAGAAGCTGAAGCCTCCGCAAGTTGTCTTCTACCTGGAGAAGGAAAGTAAAGCTGACCGGTCGGTTCTCCAACACTGACCGGTCGGAACAAAGTTTTTGTGCGAGAAATCAGGTCGGTACAGCTGTGGATGACGCCTAAACTCCGAGATCCTCTTCGGAAATCTCTTCTAAACAATCAGGATAACTCCAAATCGCACAGATTTCCATCTAAACTCATCTTCCTTGCAGGATTTTTAGGATTTAAAGAATCCTTGCCGTGTATATTTGTTCTAGGGCCTTGTAATCTATAAATAAGGACCCTAGGTTTTAGTTTCTAGGGGACTCGCACGCCGAAATCTTTCTAGAGAGCTCCGACGTGAGTTTTCGTAGTTTTAGGTTAGGAATAGTTCTGGAATAAGAGTGAGACTGGATGTAATCATCAATGAGAGTCTGCATCAGCAATGATGGAACTCTCTGAATCGATGCACTCTTAAAGATTCGGGTTGGATCTCTTGTATTCTGGATAAGTATATTTAATGAAGTTCTGTTTCTTTTTCTACTTGTGAATTCCATTAATGGTACGATTGCATGTTAGAGGTTCCGACTAGATTGAGAACGAGATAGTAACGTTGTAGTCTTATTTAGCATAATTCAGTGGTCTTGTAGGGATTGGGTTAACCTAGATAGGATATTCACTAACGGACTAGGCGTTATAGGGTAGTTTTGTTGGTTTGTGCAATGGTTCTTTGACGATTAGGTCTGTCTAACCCATGATTAGATTTACCAAAGCCATATACGAAGTAACTGAGCTTGTAGTCAGGAGAGGGAGTACTAGGGATTCATGGTAGAAAAGAAGTAGGATTTATTATTATACGAATCTAGAATCCAATAGGGATTCCAATCTACTTTCCCCTTTCTTATTATTAAAACTATGTAGATTTGTTTATTTAATTTAGGAATCTAATGCTACAAAGTATTTCATAAAATAGAATTAAGTGAGAGATAAATGACAAATCCCTGTGATTCGACACCCTTGGACTCTCCCAAGTACATATGAACTTATGCACTTGCAAGGTCATATTTTAAGACGATCAAGTAACTTAAATACTATTCCAAGCACATATAGCATCAGAAGCCACATATATATAAATGGGAATCCCTAACCATCATCGTTCAATGAATCATTTTTCATAAATGTCCAGGCCCCTGCGTTGTGAGGGATGCTTATGTCGAATGAAGCTTTACCGTTGACTGGTAGGAATGTACGGATATCCCGCCATATCGGAGCACAAGGGATTCATTTCACATGAACCTTAAATCATTGTATAAATTCTAACTTATAGTTTTCACACCATGTAAAGTGATTACATTATAATTATTTTTGAAGACTAGTATTCATACACGAATCCTAAGTTCACACAACACACTTATCACATCACATTTCAATTTCATTTACAAAGCTTGCTATGAAAGATTCAAAAAAATCAAATGTTTAGATGCATATAGGCTTATCATGCTTTATCTTATCACATCATTCAATCTATACAAAGACTCCATATGGATATTCACCAGTTTAACCTACATCCCAAATCATCCAAAGACTCTTTAGAAATGTCTAAGGAAGCCTAACGGTTGAAGTTTTTAAAAACTTCACAAGAAAAATAGTGAAAATGCCTTAACTCTGTATCTCGCGCACGCAAAATGCAGGGTCAGGCGCACGAGTCACATGGCCCACACAGCTCGTGCGAGTAAGGCACAGAGGCTCACTGGTGTCTCTCTTTCCCTTTGTTTTTCATGTGCATGGGGCTTATCTAAAGGAATCTCATGCGCATGTGGAGCAATGCTTGTGTGAGCGAGATTCAGAAACTCTTCAAATCTCATAATTTCTGAACTTATTTCTCTCGTGATTTCTTGTCATTCATACCCACACTTCACACAAATTTATACACATCTAAGTCTACAATTTTAACATCTTTGAGTAGCGGTTTATCATCTTCCAAGCTAGCGAAATCACGCGATACGAAAAAAGTATCGGAGCGGTTTCCTCTCTTTACACACAATGGGTCTCAAAACTCATTCGGCCACAATCCACGCCCTGCCAACTCTCACAACATCTCAAATCAACGGTAACTACTCCTTCAACAAAATTGCAGAATTTTATGAAGGCTTAACGCCCCAGAGTACACGAATTTGGTGAACCCCTTCTTCTCCTTCGCAACCCTTTCTCACTCTCTCTCTCTAAGTAAGCAAAGTAAGCAAAAATAGATGAAAGAGAGTTGTGCATGTGAGGTCACTCCCCACATATCTATAAGTGTTTGCTTCAATGTGAAGCATTCACACACAACATGTGTGTGATCACTATCCATTTGAACTTCTTAGTGTGAAGCACATACACACATAGGTGTGTGTATGTGAAGCTGCTTTGGTTCCAATGCAAACCCCACACACCTAACCTGGTACCGCTCATTCTCACGTGCTCACTGATCGTTACACACGCACATATTGATCCCGTCAAATCCCAAATGGTATAGAGCCCCGTACCAATACATGTACTTATTTGGCTTACTCGATTTCCTAAATCTGGGGACATTACATCCTCCCCCACTTATAAAAATATTCATCCTCGAAAATTGACCTAAGTTACATGGCCACTAACATGCTAATCAAAGAATACATTGAAACCTAACCTCACATCTCAAAATGAAAAATATCCCCAAGCTGAATTTAAGACCACACAAAGCCAATATCCACAACCTACATGAAAACACATATACATATCCATGATTAATATTCAAGTCCACGAGTTGTGGTATTACCACAACTAATGTGAACATCGCACCTGCATGAAAAAGCCATCCACAATCCACACATTTACACATACACAAACAATCTAATGGTTACCAGGCATTCACTACACACATCCAGAAAAGTAACTGGAACATAATTGGACCACACATCCAATGCAACACTTGGTCAAATGTAACCCTACAATTGTACCTGCATGGAAAAACTCAAAATCGACACATATACTTATGAAAATTCGAAATTGAAATAGACATACAATCTCAAATTTAAGCACAAAAATCTCAATTTCCACCTGTATAAGCAAGCTAATCCAAAACCTTTCACATTCACTTTCAAAATTTAATAATCTACACATGCAAGTGCCAATTCCAAAAACAAAACCATTTACATCTATTAACATTTATGTAACGCAACTCACAACATGTCAATACTCTGTATGAAAAACATAGCCATAATAATAACCATGACATTCCAAATTAGCTAAAGGCATTCGAATCATCCTACCTGCACAAAAATCCACAATCTAATATCTACATTCCACATATCCACAACATTCACATTGGCAACCTCCTAACCATGTGAGCATTTCACATTTTCAGATAACTAAAGCTACCAATCAATAACCACAATGGTTATAACACAACTCATAAACTAAAAGTGCCCATTCATATTCAAAATAAAACTTCTATTTTGCCAAGTTAAACCTATTATCCATCCAGATGTGGCAATCATGCCACCATAGTTTTGGGACTCACACAAAAAAATTAAACTATCCTCATGTGGCAACCATGACACCACAGTTTTAGGACTTAAACACCAGCAATTTACAAAATGAATATCATTTTACATTCCCCAAAATAAATTCCCCCAAAATAACCTCTATAAGTCAAACTCTCTTATCAGTCCTTAGCATCACCAGGCTGCTCGTCAAAGTCCTTGGGTCCTCCCGCTCCAGAACTAGAAGCCTAAGGTACACAGGCTCGTGCAGCCGCCATGCGCTGTAAATAATCTGAAGGATAAATATAGTGCATTGAGTCGATCAGCAAGGCCTCATGGTAATGGAGATGGCGTGTGATTTGCAGCTTTTGATGCTCGACCATCTGAAGTGCCAAGTCCTATGAATCCATCCTTTTAAAAAGTTCTGTCGTGAAGTCCTCACAACCATATGGAGGAATTTGTGGATGTACTGGAGTGTACTGTGGTGGTATCGGGGGCAGAGCTGCCTGCTCTGGTCCTAGGTGAGGGGGTTGTTGTTCTTGTTGTTGTTGTGCATGTTGCGTTATGTCTCTTTCAATTTTTCGTATAACACTTGCTTGGAGGCTGGTGTAATTGAGGTTCAGATCCTTAGCCCGATAACTTTTAACATTATCCGTGGAGAGGGGTTCATCCGGGTGAACCTCATAATTGTTGGCTTCTGATGAGGGCTCGTACTGCTCAATCATCCTTGAGATTAATCGAGCATAGGATAAAAGGTATAATACAGTTGGAACTGCTCCTGGCTTTGTACGCTCATGGGCGTATTTTATTCCTTCTCTCACCAAGGCAGGTGCATTAAACCACCTATTTTGGTAATCCACAAATAGGGCTTGAAGGAAAGAATCCCGCCGTTCTTGTTCATGGCCCAATGGATAAAGATTTTTCTTGATAATTATATCCAAAGGCCATAGGTGCTCTAGCAATTGGGCCCTCATAACGGATTTCCCAGTTCCAGTATCTCCAGTGGTCATCTGAGCCACAATGTGATGAAAATTGTCTAATTCACGGATTGGGGACCCCACACCCCCATCATCCAAAAATTCCCAAGAGCAATTCATAGCCTTGGCAATGTCTTTTTGGGCAAAGACAAGGGTCTTCTTGTCAATTATGGCGATCAATTTAGTGTTAGTGGCGGTCCATCCGTAAAGTTTGATAAAACAACCAAACTAAGTGCGGGTAGTAGCAATCATAGAATGGACGCAAAATTGATGTCATCACGATCGTTGTGAGGTAATTTAGGGTCCACTCCATGGTCGGTAAGTTCTTGAAGAGATCTTTGTGAAACGACCATTCAAGTTCAAACGTTTTTTATTCCCACCATTCGGCGGGTTGGACACGAGGGTTAGGTGGAGGAGCCACCTTAGCTTGCTTAGAACTCGACGGTTTTATGGCCAATTTCTTCATATGAGTTGAGGTTTTTGGTGCCATGATAGGGTTTTCTAAGAAAAGAATGAAATTGAGTTCCAAAAAGGTAAAACTTACCTCCTTCATGAATAATATCCAAGGGATTTTATTGGAGATGTACAACTTAATCGATTTGGAAGAAAATCTGACTTCTCACCCAAAGAAGATGGAAGGAACCCTATAAACTCCCTTTCATTTCACGCGAAGTGACCAAGAAAAGGGTTAAAACCCTTATATAGCTTGATACTCGCATGCACGACAACTAAGGCTCGGGCGCGCGAGTCTCAGTCCGTCACAGGGAATTGAATTCTATTTTTTTTTTTTTTTCTTTCTGAGTGACTCACACGAGCAAGATTGGGACCTCAGGCATGTGAGTTTCAGCATACCATAGGGAATCGAATTCCCTTTCTTATGTTCCCCTTTCAGAGTGCCTCGCGCGAGCGAGATGTTAATCTCATGGCGCGCGAGTTCACAAGCATCTCTTTTTGTGTTGCTTTCTATTTTATTTTTCATTTCTTCTGCTTTCAACATCATCTCTACAATGTTTGAGGCACCTTTTGGCATCAATCCTTTTACTTAAACTCCATCTACATCAATCAAACCTTGTCGGTCTCTTATGGGGCCAATTCATGATGATGTTATTCAAGATAATCAAGTACTAATTTAACACTAATCTAACAATAAATTGAAACTTGAAATGCTAATTCTCATTATAAAACAAAATTTTTACACATGGTTCACTCAAACAATTGCGGGAACTCGTCGCTCATGTCCAACTCGTGTTCCCATGTGGCTTCTTCCGGCTAATGGTTCTGCCATCTGACAAGCACTAATGTGATCCTTTGATATGTAGTACCTATTCTTTCCGATCAAGAATTTGCACCGGCTCTTCTCCAACCATCAAGTCTTCTTGAATTTCGATCGGTTGGTAATCTAGGACGTGAGTTGGATCCTTCATGTATCATCTCAGCACTGACACATGAAACACGTTATGCATGCTTGAGAGTTGCGGTGGTAGGGCAACTCGATAAGCAACTTCTCCAATGCGTCCCAAAACCTCAAAAGGTCCCATGTAACGTAGACTCAACTTTCCATGCTTCCTGAAATGCATTATGCCTTTAGTAGGCGAAATCTTGATGAAGACATTGTCTCCCATTTGAAAGAAATGTGCGGCATTAATATTACAACTATACGTACATATTTATCGAAGTTTGCATTGTAACTAAGGTATTAAGTTTACCTGAAACTCAACGCTTATTCTTTTAAGGTCAGCATAGCTCTTTTGTCGGCTATGTGCGACATTTAACTTTTCTCAAATCAAGCGTACTGCTCTGATGGTACTTTCAGTAATTTTTGGACCCAAAATGAATTTTTCTCCTATTTCTTCCCAATTTATTGGAGATTTATATCGTCTCCCATATAAAGCTTCATACGGTGCCATACCGATACTCGTTTGATAGCTATTATTATATGCGAATTTGATTAGGGGTAAATGTTGATCCCATGATCCTTGAAATTCAAGCATACAAGCTCATGGGATGTCTTTTATGATTTGATTTACTCTTTCTGTTTGTCCATCTGTCTATAGATGAAATGTTGAACTGAAGTTCCAGCCTCATACCCATCCCTTCTTGAAACTTCTTCCAAAACTGTGACGTATACAATGGATCTCGATCTGAGGCAATGCTTACAGGAATACTGTGCAATCGTACGATCTCTCTCATGTATATTTCTGTAAGTCTACTTGCTATATACGTCATATTGTATGGCAAGAAATGGGCTGACTTGATCAGTCTATCGACGACCACCCAAATGACATTGTGCTTCCTCACTGTCCGTAGCAAGCCTAAAATAAAACTCATGGAAATGGATTCCCAATTCCACTCTAGTATCGGTAATGGTGCGGAGGTTAGTTTTTTCTTAAGTTCTTGGAAACTTTTCTCACATGCTTCAATCCACTCAAACATAACATCCTTCCTTGGGAGTCTTATGAGTGGTCCCGAAATCTTAGAGAATCATTCTACAAATCTTCTTTAATACCCAACCAGACCGAGGAAACTGTAAAACTCAATCATAGTCCTTGGTTGTTCCCATTCTACCACAACCTCCTCGATCTTTGTCGGATCCACTATGACACCTGCTTCTGAGACTATATGACCCAAAAAGCTTTCTTGTTCTAGCCAAAACTCACACTTGCTGAGTTTGGCATATAACTGGTGTTCACACAACGTCTGCAAAGCGATCCTCAGATGCAGCTCATGTTCTTCCTTAGACTTTGAGTAGATGAGAATATCATCCATCAACACCACCACACTTGTATCAAGATGTGGTTTGAACACCCTGTTCATGAGATTCATGAATGAACCTAGTGCATTAGTTAAGCTGAAAGGCATTACTAGGAACTCGAAATGCCCATATCTAGTTTGGAAAGCCCTCTTCTGAACATCCTCGACTTTCACTTTTAGCTGATGGTAACCAGATCTCAAGTCAATTTTGGAAAAGAATTGCTCCTTGTAATTGATCAAAGAGATCATCGATCATAGGTAAAGGTACCAGTTCTTGATCGTCAACTTGTTCAACTGACGATAGTCGATGCACAACCTTATCGACCCGTCCTTTTTAACAAATAAGATCGGTGCTCCACTCCCCAAGGAGAAACACTTGGTCTAATGAACCCCTTGTCTAAGAGCTCTTACAATTGATCTTTCAATTCTTTCAACTCAGCTATAGCCATCCTATAGTGTTTTAGAACTGGCTCCGTACCTGGGGCTAAGTCAATTGCAAACTCAACCTCTTAATCAGGTGGTAATCCCGGTAACTCTTCAAGAAATACATCCTGAAATTCATAAGCCACTGAAATTTCTGCTATAACGTTCTTCTCTTCTCGCTGCTCCTGTAAAAATGCCTAGTACCCACTATATCCTTTTCTCATCATCCGTTCAGCTCGAATCACCGAGATGAATGGCACGATGGTCGATTGCATACCAAAAAATCTAAACGATCTACTCCCTTTGGGGCAAAAAGTGACCATCTTTCTTTTGCATTCGACATTTGCATTATTAGTGGATAACCAGTCCATGCCAAGGATCATATCAAATCCTTGCATATCCAATAGGATTAGATCAGCCATTGATTCATGATCTTCATAATCCCTGATGGCAACAATAACTGATCGATACACTGTGTCGATACTAACCAAATTTCCTGTTAGAACCGACACGGCCAAAATAAAGTCTAAGGGCTCGGGAATGACTTTCAACTTTACTGCAAACTGAGGAGTCACAAACGAGTGGGTAGACCCTGGGTCTTGTTAAGCCCTTAAAAATACTATATTTTCACCTCTTAAGCTAGCCTTTACTACACCTTGGAGCCATTTAATAATAATCTTTTGAGTGTGTTTTGCAGTTAATAATAATAAATACAGCTTAGTGCAACAGTCCCCATTTTGAGGCCAAGAAGAGAGAGATTTAAAGCCAAGGGCTATAGTTGATGGAAGAACAGAGGATACACCATGGTGGTACACACCATGGTCACCATTGTGGTTATTGAAGTGGGCCCTTGAAGTCAGACAGATGAGTCAAAGATGGGCCAAGCAGAGAAAACTACTGCAGCAGCATGTGCATTGGAGCAGAGGAGCAAAATGTCAAGCCTCATGTAGCTCTCAAGTGACTCTCGCAAGGCTCTAATTTACCAGAAGCTAGTCCCATGATGATCTCATGAAGCTCAAGCCTGCAGCATTCAGAAGCTCACGCAGTCTCACTCGGTGTACTGCAGCAGACGTATAGCTCGCATACATCCTGCGCAGCTCAAGAGGAGAGAGAGCCCCATAAAATATCCTTGTGCAGCTCTCGCGTAGATACAACATGCTTCAAAGACAAAGCCAACCACGTGAGAAGCGCATGTCATCCTGACACTCATCCGTGCGGAGCTCGAAGTCTATCCTCGCGAGAACCTGGCGAGCGGAAATTCAGCCTAGCGACATCCTCGCGACTTGAGCCACGTGGTGCACCATATATGCAAGCTGCTATATTCATATCAAGTAATGCTCTTGAGGCTCCTTTAAGTACAATACCAACCACACGATAGCCTCGCGAGAGGCTAATATGCAGAACTCATCTTCATAAAGCTCGGGCTCCTACCTTCTTAGTCCATACACAAGGACATTTTGGAGATTTGCCTACTTCTAGGGCACACACCCCGAGGCTCGAATCTATTTCTCACATCCTGAGGCATCCAAGGGCTATAAAGGAGCCATGACAGCAGTGGAAAATGGGGCATTTCCCCTCCTCTTCTCCTATTGGCCAAAGCAAGAGATTTTTTGGGCAATGTGTATATAAGCTATAATTTTTATGTGAAATAACATCTTCCCCTTAACCTAATTTGGCTGGGAGCTCGAGAATGCTTAGGTCATTTAGGGTTAGGGTTAGGACATCCTTTTCCTTTTCTTCTTTCTTAGCTCAGTATTTGCTAGCTAAGATCTCTTGTAAGTAGATAGTTTACTTCAGTTGCAATGGATTTTGTATAAACTTTGGGAGCTGATTTGGGCTTTTACATTGGTTGTTGCCTTGAGGCCATACATTGTAAGTTTTATTTTAAATTAATGCAATGCCATATTTATAGTTCAGTTGAATCTACATTTCCTTGTGTTTCTCACATAGAGTTTTTCAAGTTTGATGCAACCATGGCTGCTTGAGCTTGTAGCCCTGCAACCATAGTGGCAGTAACAGTTTTCTTATTTTATCTCATCATCTATGAGGAAGATAATCTCTAGGATAGCCTGTGACCATGTAAGTGGATAGACTATAGCCCTAAGGCTGGTCTCAATCACAGATCTGAGATAGATTCTTCTTATCTACACTTGAGCTTGTAGCCAAGTGAGAGATAGTTGCAGAGCCAAACAATTCCTTATGCTGCAATGCCATCGTCTGTTCTTAGATCAGATATTCTATAGTGAGTGCAAACTTGTGAGCTGGGTCATTACAGGCCTTTTATAGTAATGACCAGCTGAGTCTAAGTCCCCATTTAGCTTCTGATTGTCTGTGGTTTCCACTAAATTTTTAAGGGATGATTGCTCCTATGGATGCATGAGCTTGTGGCCTTGTATACATAGTGTCTGCAATGGTGTTCATGTTCTGATTTGATCCATTGAATGGAGGAAATCCCTAGGATAGTTTGTGACCATTGAAGTGGACAGGCTATAGCCTTAAGATCAATCCATTCCCTTGGGTTAGGTGAGATTTTTCTACCTAGCAGATGTGCTTGTAGCCATCTGAAGGACTACTGCAGAGTCATTTCTAGATCTGAGTTGCATTACTGAGTTACTCTCAACTGCTTACTTCTCATCATTTTATCTTTATTTCAACTAACCACCATCACCCTTCTTTTATCCCTTTCTTTAACTGAAGTTTACTGTTATGTTCTTAGTTTTAGTGTAACTTAGTGACAACCTGAAACTCCCTTTCTTTAGGATTGCCAGATTTGTACTCAGATCTAGATATCTACTAAGACAACCCTTGTGGTCTTAGATCAATTATCCTTGCGGGACAAACCCTTTCTTATCAAAATTTGCTACAACAATCCCTGGATCTTGGGGGACTTTGTATATTTTAGATTGTTGTTTTCATTCATATCATCTCCATCTTTTGATTTATTTTTGCCACTATATTTTGATCACACATTTCTTACAATAATCAAGCATCATCTAAAATAAACCAATAGGTCTATTAAGACTCGTGCCTCGTAACAACAATAATCACTCTCTTTATACATTTGTAAAGTACCTAGGTTTCATTCTTACTATGCAATCAGAAACGCATATAAGAAATTTAACATTCAAGCAACAATATGAAAACTATTTAATTTTATGCACCTTCTTCATCTAAAAAAATATTTTAAAGTAAATACGCCGATAGACGATAGGTAATTATACCTTGGATTATATCATTATTCGTTTGAGCATCTTTGGCTGCAATTGCATAAGCACAACCTTGAACAATAGGTCGCGTAGGTCGTGTAGGCCTTTGTGTTATAGCTGATGCTTTCCCTTCACTTCTTAGCTCTGGGCAATCCTTTATCATATGCCCCTTTCACCACATTTGAAATAGGCTTCTGTGCCCCATCTACAATCCATAGTCTTCTGTGACTTACCACAATGGGCACACTTGAAATACGTCTCCTGTGGAGTAGACGATGCAGCCCTTGAAAATCCTTGAGCAACAGACCCTCTTGTTGTAGTAGCAAGGCTAGAAGGGCGAAAAGATCTTAATGGTGTATGCCCAGGTGGACTAGAATAAGTAGTCTGGTTAAATTGTCTTGGAGCTAGTATCAAAATTCTTGGCTTTTTATTTACCGATTCATAGTTACCGGACCTCCCTTGATTTACCTTTCCTTTACTCTGCTGGTCCCTTCTTTTATACATCTCATCCACGCCTTCTTCAATTACCAAAGCCTTACCCATCACCTCCCTGTATGTTTCTAACTCTAATACCGAGATTCTATCACGTATATTCGGCCTTAAGCCGCGCTGAAACTTCTTGGCCTTCATCAGATCTGAGGCCACATGCTCTGAAGCAAACCTTGAAAGTCTTATAAATTCAATCCCATATTCTCGCACCGTCATTCGATTGTGTTCCAATTGGATGAACTTCACTTCCATTTGGTTTCTCACCACTTTAGGAAAATATTGTGCATTGAACTCCTCAACAAACTCTTCCTACGTCCACAATGCATTTGGATTTTCTTGTTCCCTTGTTCTCGATGCTGATTTCCACCATGGGTCGGTTTCCCCATCTAACTTGAAAGCGGCCCATCTAACCTTTTCATCCTCAGTCCATGGAAGTACACTGAATATCTTTTCCATTTTGTTGAGCCACTTCTTAGCTTCCATTAGATCGGCTTGTCCGGAGAAACTCGGTGGACACATTCTTCTGAACTCTATGAATGCAGGAGGTTGAGGCGTATATCTATTTGCATTGTTCTCCGCCATCAACTCAGTTTGTTGTGCCATAGCATTGGCCACCGTTTCCATGGCTTGTGCCATCCTTTCTCTTTCTACTCTTCCTTGATCTCCCTCTTCAGGAGGATTTCTTTCTCTAACTGGAGTCCTATTAGGATCCGTAGCAACGCTCTCACCAAATAAAGCATCATCCATTCCGATGTCAATTCCTTCACCACTCCTTGTGGTTCGAGCTCGACCACCTCTCGGTTGTCCTCTGCCTCTACCTCTACGAGGCATACTTATTTGTTAACATGAAACAAGAGTTTCATTAAAAGATGGTCCTTATATTCAGATAAAATCTTAAACACATAGTCTAAGTCTAAGGTCTGTCAAAAATTCCTAAAGCTATAAGCTTTAATACCAACTATGACTGCCCAAATTTCGGCAACCCAAAATTCGTGCCGACGGACCACCACTTAAGGTGATCCATGAATTACCGAACACTTGGTACATCCACACGCATAGCAGAATTCAAAGTAGATATCTCTAACTAAGCAGATAGATTCATCATATACAGCAAAAGTAAGTTCCATTTCTATACATTTAAAAAATATCAAAATGACGATTCTAATTCCATGTAGAGACACGTGGACAAAAGAACCAAAACGAACCACCGGTGATGGCTGACTATCACCTAAACAATGGTTCACAAAAATAATATTCAAAATAATTACATGATCCTATTTCTAATCCAAGATGGCTAGACGTACCAAGCCCTAAGCACAAAACCACTATTCAATTCTGACACAAATCACAATCTATGGGAAGCACTCCTGGGATCAACCTCCTCCGAAATGTACTCCGGATCATTCTCTGGATCAAACTCCTTCTCACTATGTCAAAAATGCTTTAAAAAGACATAAAATAAGACTACTTTTTTTCATCTTTAAATAAGACCGTCAGTAGCCGTCTTAAATTCAGTAATACCGCTCACATGCTAACAAATGGCATGAAATTTACTGATGGTAATTAAGACAATACATATTGTCTTATTATCATGATACCCATCTAAAAAAAACTCCACTCACTTTTTAAACTAAACGCCCAAATAAATTAAACCTTCAGCTTGCTCTCCCTCTCTCTGATCACGTCTCTTCCTCTCCCCCTCTCTCTCATCTCCCTTAAAAACAAAAACCCTATTCTCCATTCTCCGTTGTTGTCGGCTTTGACCACCACTGGATTCAACCACTATTGTTGCCGGCTATCTCTTCCTCTACCTCTCTCTCATCTCTCTAAAATTTTTCCATTGTTGCCGACTTCGACCACCGTCAGCTTCGACCTCAATTGTTGCCGGCTATCTCTTCCTCTCCCTCTCCCTCTCCCTCTCTCTCATCTCTCTAAAAAAAAACCCTATTCTCCACTGCTACCGGCTTTGCCCACCACCGGTTCAACCTCCGTCAGCTTTAACCACCGCCGGCTTCGACCACCATTACTGCATATTTCCAGCCCTACACTTAATGGATTTAAAATGATAATGTCGTAGTATGCGCTTAAAATGTCACGGAATGCTATCACATCTGTCTTTAGCTTTCCTGAGAACTGGTGAGATTTTCTCTTACATGCTTTAAATATCAGGTATACTCATATTTCAGATCCAGAGTGTAAGGGATATTTCGATTTACTGATTAAGGTACGCCAAGCCAATTTGAGTAACTCTTTTCCAAGTAATCTATTTCAAACTATACATATTTGTAGATATCCTACAACCACTATATTTTTGCATTTTTTATTGTGTTTTCTTCCATAAAACAATGTAGGTTTACCCAGAAGGAAAAATGAGTCAACATATAGCAAGTCTAAAACCAGGCAATGTTTTAGAAGTCAAAGGGTAACTTCCCCTCATATGTGCTATATTCCAAGCTGAGAAAAAAACATATGGTTTGGGATTTATTGCATTCATTTGTCCTGTCTTGCAGCACAATTGAAAAGCTCGGATATAGCCCTAATATGAAGAAAAATATTAGCATGGTATGCAAAAATATCCAATTGACCCAAACTAAAATCTTACGGTTACAATTGTTTCCATGCCATCAGTAGCAATCATTGTCTGGAACCATTATAAGTTAGAAAGGAATCCATTACTTGCACACGAGAAATTGGCCCTTGCAGATAGTTTAAAAGAAAGACTTGGTATTTTGGGGACCTATGTCATGTAAAAACAACATCAAAGCCATCTGATTTTAAGGCCATGATCTAAAGATTTTTTGTGCAAAAGATTGGCAAGAAACAAGATCTTTATCATATAATTCGTCATAGTTAACTGTTGAATAAGATAATGGTCTTTGACTACATTGAATCATTTGATAAAGATCTTGTTTTGTGCCAATCTTTTGCACATAAGATATTTAGATCATGGCCTCCAATTTAGACAGCTTAGATGGTGTTTTCCCATGGCACATGTCTCTAAAATACACAGTTCTTTGTTTTAAACTACGTGGAAGGACCAATTTCTTGTGTGCAAGTAATGGCTCCCAATTAGAAATGGCCCCTTCTATAATAATAAAACTGTGCTACTCCAATTGGAGTGCTTAGAGCATTACTTATGGTTTTTCCTGCACCATTTAAGTAAATCTTTATTATATGGTGCCCTTATATCTATCCCTTCTGCTCCAGATTGCAGGTGGCACATGTATTATGCCGATGCTGCAGATTATCGAGGAGATTCTAAGAATCCAGATGACCACATTCAGGTATATTTTTTCTTGCAATTGATATCTAGAAATATACCAACTAAACTTTTAAATAAAACCAAGTTACTAAAATCTTCTCTGAGTTGCTTATTCCATACCTCAATTTCAATCTATAACAATGCTCTGCTCAGTTCCATTACATAGGATATAGAATGTGAAACTAGGATTCCTTAACAATGTTAATTTTGATGCTATTTGTTGGCCTTTTATAGTGACTCTTGCCTTTCAGGTTTCATTGGTTTATGCTAATGTATCCCTCAAAGACATATTACTCAAAGAGAAGCTTGACATACTTGCAGCGAGCCATCCAAATTTGAAGTTATTTCAGCTGGGAGGCCATTTGTTTTATCCACATTTTGAGATAAAAAAAACTAACAGTTCTCTTTTGGTGGAAACCAATACCAGATATTCTATACTGTAGATAAACCATCTCAGAATTGGCGAGGAGGTGCTGGTTATATATCTTTTCAATCGTGGGCTCTCACGAGTCCGTCACGACGATGCACTCGTAATAAAACTAGAGTTGCCCCTCGGAGCTTTTTGTTTCCCAGAAACCTTAAATCAATACTAAATGCATCGAAGCACCAAATATGACTCTGATTTACCGGTTCATGCCAAAGGCTCTTGGGTAGGGGCTTCGATTATCGATCGGGAAGGTGTTAGGCACCCAATAAATCCGCTCAAATGCGGTCTCTACTTATGGCCAAAATAAAAGAAAAATGAAGGTGAAAAAAGAGAGCACTTTCTCTTACCCATAGGCACTTTAATCCTATTTGTGCCCCTCCACAATTATCGAGACTTTCGTGACGAAACCGCACAAATTCAAGGTCAAGGGAAAAGCTAAGAAGATAGAGGAGTAGAGGGGAGAGCCGGATGTCACAGGGTCGCACTTCCACAACCTCAGTCCCGTGCGGCACCTAACGCACGCTTCGCTAGGTCAGCCTACTTCTGACACCAACTGTCACGGGAGCGTCCTTCGACGCGCTTTCAACCCGCGCGGTGCTTCGCTACCACATGCAATGAAGCCAACCCATCTGCACATCAGCTCTGATACCACTCGCCTAGAGGACAGGAACTCCTCCCAACATGGTTGCCTATGTTTCACGGCCTACCATTCAGCTCATCGTGTCCCTTACGACACGCCAATCTGCCATTGCGCTAACCTTGCCCAAGCTTCACCACAATATGCCTTTGCACTAGTACCTCGCTCGCCTGCCGAACCAAGCCCACAGCCTTGTGCCTCGCGCTCGCATGCCCAACTGAGTCCCACGCAGCGCCTTGGTCTTCTCACGCGAGGTTGCCCAGCCGTATGCACCGCGACGCGTAGTCCGCAGCCATACTTCAACCTCACCCGGGTTCCATACGGCATCACTGTGTCGACGTCCTAGGCCCACCCTTTCAGGCCTAGGAGACACTTACGCCCCCTCTGGTAATGCAAGGTCCCGTGTGTGGGGGAATAGCTCTCAAGCTCCCTTCCCCTATATAAGGGTAAAACAGTCATTCAGCCAGAATGGTAGGAGAACCTCAAACCCCTTTGTTCGACATACTACAATGCCTCCTGCGTCGCTAGCCCACCTTGGCTATGTCGCATCCGTGTCACGACCGTGACGCTCCGTGTCCTACCCCCATGCGACCATGTCGCGTCCTAGCAGTGCGACCACGTCGCCAGGCCCACCTGGCCCCATGTCGCGTGCCCTCCTGGCACCACATGTCGTGCCACACGCACCATGCTGCAAGCTCGAGTATTGGCCCCGTCACATCCTCCACCACTCCATAAAAAGTCAACGTCCTCGTTGACGCATGATCATAGTGAACTGACCCCGCCAACTCCTCCCAGCTTGTTCGCATCTCATTTATAGTTCTTAGGTCTGCACCTTCCCACTAGCTCCCCACTGTCACCCCGGTCGGGTCAACTTGGTTCTACTGTCACAAGGCCCTCACCTGTTAACTAGCTCAGGGATGTCGCGTGCCCTCTTGACACCACATCGCGTGCCTCCGCACCAATTTGCTCATAGCATCATCGCTTTTGAATCGAACTTGGCTTTGATACCAAAATGTCACGGGGTCGCACTTCCGCAACCCCAGTCCCGTGCAGCACCTAACGCACGCTTCGCTAGGTCAGCCTACTTCTGATACCAACTATTGCGGGAGCGTCCTTCGACGCGCTTTCAACCCGTGCGGTGCTTCGCTACCACGTGCAACAAAGCCAACCCATCTGCACATCAGCTCTGATACCACCCGCCTAGAGGACGGGAACTCCTCCTAACATGGTTGCCTATGTTTCACGGCCTACCATTCAGCTCATCGTGTCCCTTACGACACGCCAATCTGCACTGCTGCGCTAACTTGGCCTGCTCAAGCTTCACCCTGTGCACTGCACTAGTACCTCGCTCACCTACCGAACCAAGCCCATAGCCTTGTGCCTCGCGCTCGCGTGCCCAACTGAGTCCCACGCAGCGCCTTGGTGTTCTCAGGTGAGGTTGCCCAGCCGTATGCACCGCGATGCGTAGTTCAGAGCCATACTTCAACCTCACCGGGGTTCCACACGGCATCACTGCGTCGATGTCCTAGGCCCACCCTTTCAGGCCTAGGAGACACTTGCACCCCCTCTGGCAACGCAAGGCCCCGTGTGTGGGGGAATAGCTCTCAAGCTCCCTTCCCCTATATAAGGGTAAAACCGTCATTCAGCCAAAATGGAAGGAGAACCTCAAACCCTTGGTTTGACATACTGCAATGCCTCCTACGTTGCTAGCCCACCTTGGCTATGTCGCGTCCGTGTCACGACTGTGATGCTCCGCGTCCTATCCCCATACGACCATGTCGCCAGGCCCACCTGGCCCCATGTTGCGTGCCCTCCTGGCACCACATGTCATGCCACACGCACCATGCTGCAAGCTCGAGTATTGGCCCCGTCACATCCTCCACCACTCCATAAAATGTCAACGTCCTCGTTGACGCAAGATCATAGTGAACTGACCCCGCCAACTCCTCTCAGCTCGTTCGCATCTCATTTTAAGTTCTTAGGTCTGCACCTTCCCACTAGCTCCCCACTGTCACCCTGGTCGGGTCAACTTGGTTCGGCTGTCACAAGGCCCTCACCTGTTAACTAGCTTGGGGATGTCGCGTGCCCTCTTGACACCACATCGCGTGCCTCTGCACCAATTTGCTCATAGCATCATCGCTTCTGGATCAAACTTGGCTTTGATATCAAAATGTCACGGGGTCGCACTTACGCAACCTCAGTCCCGTGCGGCACCTAATGCACGCTTCGCTAGGTCAGCCTACTTCTGATACCAACTGTCGCGGGAGCATCCTTTGACGCGCATTCAACCTGCGCGGTGCTTCGCTACCACTTGCAACGAAGCCAACCCATCTGCACATCAGCTCTCATACCACCCGCCTAGAGGATGGGAACTCCTCCCAGCATGGTTGCCTATGTTTCACGGCCTAACATTCAGCTCATCGTGTCCCTTATGACACGCCAATCTGCACCACTGCGCTAACTTGGCCTGCTCAAGCTTCACCCTGTGCACTGCACTAGTACCTCGCTCACCTGCTGAACCAAGCCCACAGCCTTGTGCCTCGCGCTCGCATGCCCAACTGAGTCCCACGCAGCGCCTTGGTGTTCTCATGCGAGGTTACCCAGCCGTATGCATCGCGATGCGTAGTCCGGAGCCATACTTCAACCTCACCCAGGTTCCACACGGCATCGCTGCGTCGACGTCCTAGGCCCACCCTTTCAAGCCTAGGAGACACTTGCGCCCCCTCTGGCAACGCAAGGCCCCGTGTGCGAGGGAATAGCTCTCAAGCTCCCTTCCCCTATATAAGGGTAAAACAGTCATTCAGCCAGAATGGCAGGAGAACCTCAAACCCCTTGGTTTGACATACCACAACGCCTCCTGTGTCGCTAGCCCACCTTGGCTATGTCGCGTCTGTGTCACGACCGTGACGCTCCGCGTCCTACCCCCATGCGACCGTGTCGCGTCCTAGGAGCGCGACCACGTCGCCAGGCCCACCTGGCCCCATGTCGCGTGCCCTCCTGGCACCACATGTCGTGCCACATGCACCATGCTGCAAGCTCGAGTATTGGCCCTGTCACACGGAGCTCTCGAGCCCTTGTATCACAGCGGTGAACCTTCGCGTAGGTGAACCTTGGATGAGCTTCTAAAAACAAACGGTTAGAGAAATGGGTTTTGATCTCTAAGGCTAGGAAGCTAAGTGGTAGGAGAAGAAGGATAGGGGTTAGATCTAGGCAAATCTCAAGGATGGATGGTGTAGAATGATGTGTCAAAGATGAAACTCAATTCTGGAATTATATGGGTTTAGTGGAGGCAAATGGGAGGGGAGCTCACTAGAATTTTCTCTCTTTGAAAATTTTCAATCCTTTGTAAAGGGAGGGGTGCCTCTCTATTTATAGGAAGGAGGGTACTTAAGAGCTAATTAGGGTTAGCAATTAGGTATTCTTCTAATCTAAGGGTCCCTATGGTTTTGAGAGATTGGAAATGTGGGCAATGGGTTTCAGTGGTAGATGATAGGGTGGGGTTTCAAATGACTAGAGGGTTGTAAATAAGGTAAATGAGGGTGCAATAGTCTGAAAGAAACCCACCTTAAACATTGGGATGGTCAATAAGTCAAACCCTAAAAGTAAAATTTGGGTAAAATCCAAGATTTACTATAGCTAAGCCCGGCATGTGTATTATCCACGCTAAGCATAACTACCGTACCAGGTAAGTTCAGAGCCCACTGTGGGACCCAACCATGTTTAGGGTGTGTATTATCCACGCTAAGCCATTTCTGGGAAAAGATGGCCTAGCGTGTATAATATACACACTAGTCAACATTTATCAAGAAATGGCCTAGCGTGTGTATTATACACACTAAGCATGGCCATCCCCTCGAGAAGCTCTCAAGGGGCTCGGAACCTGTCAAGTGGTCCACAAAGGTACAGTTTTGGTGCCAAATTTGGATTGTCGCAACTTTTGATGTGTAACATAGATTGAGGGGATTCTTGGCTTGTTGGAAAGCTAAGACCACCCTTTGATTTTCAATAGTATAAGCCTTAGTCTCAATAGAGGTCCCTGCTAGCTTTGTTACATCCTCCTCTAACCATTGCCCGAGAGGGTTAACTATGGGCTTGGGGTTAATTCCTAAGGGTTTGAGAAGGTTCCTAGGGGTTTGGGAAGGTTCCTAGGGGTTTGAAATGGTTTCTAGGGATATGGGAAATGGTCTCGGAAGCTTGGGGGTGCGTCTCTCTCGAAGTATGTTTTGATCGGGCCTTGGGCTAAATTTGGGTGTCAACAGATGCCCCTCTTTGGTATCTGATCACTAATGATCGAATGCCAAAGACAATAGACATCCAAATAGGCCCAAGGCAACACTGACAGGTCCATCGTATTCAAAACGAACCTCAAACATCAGGTGGGTAACATGGTGAGTAAACGAAGCCCTGTATGTCGAGAAAAATGTTCTTTCCTCAAGGTTATCGGTCCCCAAGCTCTTAGCGACATTACTGGGCATAACCGAGGTGGAGCGAGTTATGAAAGCACAAAATATTTGGAAAAATGTTCGCTTCTTGAGGTGATTGAAGATGTTTGATGTTTAAGTTTCATTCTGAATAAAACAGTCCCGTGAGTGAGAGGGTGATCGACCCATTCTTAAAGATAGGCGCACAGTAAGTACACAAAGATCCACAATTTGTGTCTAATTATATGAGGCATTGATTGCCCCATTTGACTGGTCATGGGTGCCCCTACGTGAAGCAAGGTTCGAGGTCTTTAGGCGAACCCATTGATCCTAAAGTTAATTTAGCATGACTACCCCAGCAGAGTGAATTGATGTCGCAACACTTTTTGGGAGTACGTGCTACTTTTTGATAGTCACATATATATATATATACGTATTTTTTATTTTATGTATATTTTTTATTATTTTATGTATATTTGTTTGAGATGTTTGAGCATGCTCATTGATCCCGAACCACTTATTTTAGCACAACCTCCCGAGCAAATCAAATGGAAGTTGGCACGCTTCTCAGAGGGTGTGTGCACCTTCATCAGCCTTGGGAGGACCAAGATTAGCGTGTATAATATACACGCTAATCCAAAATTAGTCAGAACAAGCCTAGCGTGCATAATATACACCCTAAGCCAAAATTAGTCAGAACAAGCCTAGCATGTATATTATACACGCTAGGCTAAATCTGGCCAAAACAGGCCTAGTGTGTTATATTATACACGACAAGCTAGACCTAGGGGGGTTTTAAAATCATCGGGCCCGAGCAAAAAAGGGCATTTTTCAAAAATTTCCTTCCCCCATCTCTAAACCGAACCGGGACCTCTTCCCAGGGTTTCCTTGAATCAATTTAAACCCCGTCATTTTGCCGGTGTACACTCTTGCCGATCAAACGTACGTTCCACGCTGGATCAAGGGTCCATTTTCTTCCAATGTAACCATCTTTTTAACCCTATTTCTTTTGATTTTTCTTGAGTTATTTTCAATGTGGTTAGGATTCTTGCTTTTGCAGATAATAAATGAATGATTTCTCTTGTAAGTGTGATTATCTATGACCCGTTTGATTTATTCTATGTGCATTGGCTTTGATTTTGAGTGATAATATGATTTTGGGCGATGCCCTATTCTTCTTTTTCCCTTTTTATTGGTTATTTTTTGGGCCATTTGTTGATATGATTAGGGCCCTCTCTCTTTTTTTTTTGGATCCAGATGATTTTCTGTACAATGCATGATGATTTTTATTTGAAATTATTTTGCACATTTATTGTTTATACATGTATATATATATATATATATATATATATATATATATTTGCCTCTCTTTTTCTTGTTGTTTTTTTTTCTCTTTTTTTTTGTTGCTTTGTTTGTTTGTTGTTTTTGTTTATTTTTTGTTGCTTTTTTATTTTATTTTTAAATGGGGGGTGCTTTGGGCCTGCCCCCTTTTGATGTATTTTCTGAAATGATGATGATTACGATTGATGAGGAATGAATGGAGCATACTTACTTTCTTTCAGCTTGTAGCGATTGGTTTCTCCTTACTGACATCTCTTGGAATTATTGCTTATGTCTCCCTCAGAATGTCGAGTGAAGAGGAGCAAGGGCACAAGGAGGAACCTGAGGTGGTCTATGGTCCTCGGGGGGAGCAATTTATTGCAGTGCAGTGCTCCTCCCGGATTTGGTACAAAATGCAGGGCGAGGCGGCCCGCACTGGTCTACTTCATCAACAATATGCTCATATCTCAAACTTTGGGATTGTCAGCAAGGTAAGAAAAGGAGCTTTTACCACTTTATATATTTTTTTTGTACAAGCTCCTGTCTCTCTTTTTTATGTTTGCCCCAAGATCTAATGCATTTTTTTTCTTGGCAGTCCCTACCCAGGATTACATTCCGTGGAGGCTGGTTCGACCTCCAACGCCTCTACGTCCTCCTCCCTCCAGTCGTAAGGTTCCTCCTAGCCCAGGCCGGCTTTGGGAACTTTCTTTCATGCCCTGCCATAAGGGGCGACTCAGCCTATCTGAAGGTCCTTTTAGAGCGGTTCCGGCTCGAGACCATGACATTCCACATGTCGATGGCTGAGATGACCATTACCCCCATCAACTGGTCGATGATTACGAGGATCGGGATAGGGGTCCTACCTGTGATCGGCCTCCATGTACCGGATCGGGATGAGGTGGTACAGTTAATTGGTGATTATCCCTCTTCCCGATATATGAGTGGTTCAGAGGTCAAGCTATCTTGGTTATCCGATCTGTTTAGTGGCGACGAGTTCGTAAATCTGAACCAGTCAAATATGGATATTGGCATTGAGCCTGAGCGTGCTGTGATGCTGGCTCGTATCTCGCTCCTCTACCTTCTAGGCTAAACTCCTTTTGCCAATGCTAGCAGAGGCTGAGTTTCATTATCCTTGCTTAGTCTCATGGGAAACTGGGATAATGTGCATCGGTATGACTGGGGAGGGGCTGGGTACGCTGTATTGCTGTCTGTCCTGGCTAGAGCTTTAGTTGGGGATTTTGGTTCCATTGATTTCTGGCCTATGGTAGAGGTAACCCTTGACTCTTCCCCTCCTCTTCGTTATTTAGTTCACCCTTTATCCTGCCCCTGATGCCTCTTTTATGTTTACTCCCTTTCAGGTTTGGGGATACTTACACTTTCAGCCGGGTCCCCCCCCCCTCTTCTCAGACATTTACACCTATCCTCTCATGATCAGCTGGCAGAAAGTGCAGGGATATTAGAATGAAGCATTTGGAGATGGGCCTGAGGTCCCAGTTTGACTGGCTAATCCCGAAGCAGGTATGGCTACTCCTCTCCTCTTTCTTAGAGTTTCTTTTTTATGCTACCTGTTTGACTGATAGGACACTCTTTGTTAGGGCAAGTCATCTAGGATCCTTATGCTAGTTCTCCTTTCTTGGATCGAGCTCCCGTGGGCTAATCCCTACTTTTTGTTGACCGTCGGATCCTTTTCTTTTATGGTGCTTGGGTTAGAGCATACTATCTAGAGGAGAGAGTGCTACATCAGTACCAAGATTATTTTGTCGTGCCTCAGGGCCCCACTGCGGATGTCATGATTCCTGAGGGTACCATTGAGGAGCTCTCAGCTGGACTCCTCCATCACGGGGTCCCTGTTGATGATCTTCTCATACCTGGATGGTATCAGTTATGGTATGAGTCCCTGCCCTACCGATCTCTCCTTTCGCGATTTGTACCTAGTGCCAACTTCTTGGCTTTTAGCGGTCCACGATCTCAGGTAGTTCTCCCTTTTTCTTTATGCAAGTTTTTGATGGTTCTAATTCAATTTTGTTTCGACCAACTGAACACTTGCTTCGTTCCACAGTTTGACTAGGGAGATGATTCTGATGATGATGATGAAGCAAAGGTAGGCCTTGCTGAGGCTACGGGTGTTGGTCCTTTAGACCCCTCTGGTACGGGTGCTTTTGGCAATTTAACTGTTGAGGTTCAAGGGACCTTTAGATGCCTTTCTCTCAAGTTTATGTGCTGATATAGCTGAGCGGGCCTGCCTATCTGCTTAAGTGGTCTGGGTCCCTCCTCTTGAATTGGTCCCTGGGGTAAGTTTTCCTTTTCTGTATGTTTGCTTTTTGTACTGTGCCTTATGCAGCTAATCTCTTTTCCTTGTTCTCTCCTACAGGATTACGAGTCGGCGGTCAATTAGGCAGAATACTATCACCATATCTCTGACCTTTGGGATGTTGAAATGGTAACTATCACATTGACTGGTTTTGATCATTGCCTTGCTATCTTTATCTTTTGACTGATCTTGACTGATGATTTTTGGTATGACATGCAGCGTGCTCGCGAGAAAGAGTCGCGCTCATTGCTTAGCTGACTGTCTCAGGCGTGGTCCCAGGTTGGGGACGTGCAAACCTTCCAGAGCACCTCTCGCCGGCGGAAGAAATCAAAAGGCGCTGCCAAGGATTAGCCTTTTCCATTTTTTAATGAACCTTGAGACTCTTGGAATTTGTTCTGTTTTATTTTGGGAAGATGTAATGGAGAATATACTTTTAGATGGTTTTACTATCTTTTGAATGAATGTTAGTGCTTTCCCTCCTGTTGCCTGCTCTATCTCTTTCTTCTTGTTGTGGAATATCGGCTTTTTTATAGGGTGGACTCAAATTTTTAGAAAAAGAATGGTCCTTGGGCCACGTGTTTGGTTAATTTTTGGCCAAAACTTTCATGCTTGTGCGGATCTTTCCTGCAAGGAAAAAATGTATAAAAGTTAGACGAAACAACAAATTTTTTTTGTATCTCACCATGTGGTCTAGGGTGTTTTTAAGTAAATAGTAGGAAATGCAGGTGGGCTATCTAGGGGATCAGCAAAAATGACCTCCCCCATCCTCCTTTCTTTTTGGGTGGCATTAGTGGCCTGGCATGTGTAATACACACGCTAGGCAAAACTGAGGATAGAATGGCCTAGCGCGTATATTACACACGCTAAGCATACCTTGGGAGGTAAATGGCTTAGCGTGTGTAATATACACGCTAGGCAAAACCTGAGAAATTTTGCCCTAGCATGTGTATTGCACACGCTAAGTGCTTCCTGGGAAAAGTGGGGTCATTTAAACCCGAGAATGCACTTGTTTTTCCTCTTTTGAGTTGGGCTTGGTAGTTGTTGCGGCCTTTTTTCCTTGTTGCTTGCCCAAGGGTGGGTCCATCATCCTACATTGAGTTTTATCTTTGGATCATCTTTGTATGGCCATGGACCTACTTTCTAACCCCGTCTTGCATAGGGGGTCCAAGACCACCGTACATCCCTCTTTGAGCATGGGGCTTAGTTTTCTAAAGAAGTGGCTTGAGAGTTTGAATGAGAGTGAGCTCGTGGGTTTGGATCGGCTTTGACTGGCCCATCTTTCGTCTTTCCTTGAAGTTCCTCCGCTTTGGGATTTCATTTATGCAGCGGCTTCATCTTGGGAAGTTGACACCCATGTCTTCTGTTTTAGGAACTGTGAGTTAACTCCTACTCTCGAGGTGCTCCCCAACCTATCGAGTCTGAAACTACATAGAGGTCTTGCTAAAGTATAGCCAAAACTGAGTTACGCTAAGGTCGTCCAGATCACCTTGGGCTTGAAGAAAGCTGATTATGAGAAAAGCCTCATTGGCGGGCCCACCAGGTGTTTGGTGAAATTCCTGAGAGAACTTTTTGGGGAGGAAAGCCTGCAAAAATTGTCGGTCAAAAATTCTCATAATGTGAAGGTCTTTGCCCTTCGCCTTATCTCCGAGGTTCTTTTCTACATCGGGGGAGAGAGCTTCTCTCTTACGCTTTGCAATGTTCTAACAGAACTTAAGGGAGGCCGCTCTATGATGCATATGGTGCTGGCAGAGCTTATCGCTACCTTGATGGCTTCTGTCTCGGCAAGGTGGAGGGCCTCCGACGATGTCCCGTCCTACTCCAAATTTGGATTGGGGAGAATCTTGCTATCTTGGGACCCGTGCCCTACTTTGATGTCATTCTCGATGAGGTGACTCGCAGCTTCTTGTGTCAATGTCACAAGCTGCCACAGGGAAATCTACAAGAGCTAAAGCTTTGGCTGGCTAAGGCTGAACTGGTGTGGAGACTTCCTTGGTTGGACAGGGCTTTCCTAGTAATTCGATCCATGGATTGCGAGGGCATCACTCTTCTTGGTTTGACCAGCAGCACCCACTATTTCCCATTTCGGGTGTTGTGTCAGTTTGGTTGCTCTCAACAGGTTCCCTGTGCAACAAAGCCACCCTTATGCAGCTTGATTTTCTCTTGAGATCTTATGGGGACTTGGATAGGATAGCTGGTCTCTAGAAAAAGCGTCAGTTGACGCATATGTGCGATTTAGAGCAGGGAAATTTGGTTTTGACCTCTCCAGAGTACGAAGGTTGGCTACTGTCTGAGAGGCCTTCTACTTGTCACTTGGATCAGCCCGAGTGCAGTGACATAGGAGGACCTTGGCTGAAGGAGTCGATGCTTCAAACCCGAATCGAGCTATTAAAAGATGAGAAGCGAGTCCTGTATGAGCGTTTAGAGAAACAAAAGGTTAGAGCATAGGTGGTAGCAGAAAGAACCGGTGTAGCTGAGTGTGAGATCCTTCATCTGGAAGGAGCCCTGAGTGATGCTCTTGGTGCTACTTATGCTTCCCGGAAGCTGTATAAAATCCTGCACGGCCGTTGGAAGACAAATCAGGATGTTTCAGGAGGACGGCTTACGCGTTGAGATTGATGCTTTGAGGCACGAGCTGCGTCGTTGACCTGGGCCTGCACATACCTTTTTGCATAGATCAGATTACCACATGAAGGGGCATAAGAACCCATGCCTAATATTTTTTGGTTATATATATTTTCTTTATGTTTTTATTGTTTTTGCTTTTTGTAAAAAAGAAGGGTACACCAAACATCACACAGGTTATTTTTTTAAGATGTGGTGTGAGCACAGTGTAGATGTGTAAATGGAAAAGGAAAATCTATTATCTTACATAAATTCTATCTTTTCTCTATTTTTGTAAAGGGGGAAACCCAGGTACTATGACGATCATTCCTTTGGAGACGTGGTGCACAGAGTGTCGGCCTAAAAATGAGAAAGGAAGATTTATTATCTTTTGCAAATGTGATCCTTCTGGTTATCAAACCAATCATCTCAGAGTGGGGCGCGCACAGTGTCGGGCTAAAAATAGGAAAGGAAAATTTATTATATTTTCCAAATTTGGTCCTTCTGGTCATCAAACCAATCATCCCGGAGTGGGGTGCGCACAGTGCCGGCCTGAAAATGGGAAACAAAAATCTATTATCTTTTTTAGGTGTGGTCCTTCCGTTCATCAAACCAATCATCTCGGAGTGGGGTGCTCACAGTGCCAGCCTGAAAATGGGAAAGGGAAATCTATTATCTTTTTTAAGATTTTTCTTTGATGCTTTAAGCATGAGGGGAAGTAACGGGTCCCAATTTGAGCATAGCCAAAATCGTCCATGGTCGGACCTGGGTGAGGTCCAGAATTCCCATCCCCTTGGATCGAATTGACCCTTTATCCTTGCCTTGGGTCATGCGTTTGACGATGTCATCGTGATGATATGCTTGGTCAAGAACCGATTTGAGTTGACATGAGCGGCCCAGGAGGATCAGATGGATTAGGGTTGTAACCGGGGGAGTAATTGATAATTTTCTCTTTTTCTTTCTCTGCTTTCTTTTACAACCTTTTTGCTCACAATGCTAAAGACAGGTTTTTGCCATACCCGTCGTTTCCTTCATTTTTACCTGTAGCGCCCCTTCAGGCCGTCACTACGTCCATGGGTATGCATTTTTACCCCAGGTGCCTTTTCAGGTTTTCACCTAGTCCGCACAAGCTCGTTGATTTTACCCGTGGTGCCCTTTAAGATTTTCGCCGCATCCATTTTGCTTTGAGCTTGTAATTATTTTTTCTTTTCTTCTGTTTTTTTTCTCAAAGGCCATGACATGAACGTCATTTGCATCATAGCCGACTAGATGGAGTTCTTTTGTAGTCTCTCAGCTTGGCTTGTGCTGACTCAATGGATACTGTGACTGCTCGTAGACCTTAAAGAGGATTTTTTCTCGAGATGTATCATAGCCATGGGATAGGTTAAGAATTTTGAAGGTATTCTAGGGTGAAGAAGGTTTCCATGATAGGGTTCTAATTGCCGTAATATGCTTCTTCCTTGGGAAATTTTGACTGTACGTGCCCCACTTTTTCTTTTCTATTTTTTTTATTCTTTTTGCTCTTTTTTTCAGACATCCTCTTTTTGGGATTTTACTTTTTTGATTTTTTTTTGGATTTGAAGGTAACTCTTTTTCTCCTTTTTTTTGTTTAGTATATACACTGTTTTCATCTTCTTTTCATGGGAGGGGTTTATTGAAAGAAAGGCCAATGACTCAATGGGTGTAGCAAAGGGTATGATCATTCAGGGATGTTTTTTGGCTACTTGGCTTTGAAATAATTGCCTCTTTTTAAAGTATCCTTGAGCAGTCACGTATCCATTTATTGTTAGTACTTACCTTACTGCGGAGACTAGGAGTAGAATCGTCGGACATATCCAGCATTGATGGGCTCAGGAAAGTGATCTCTGTCCATGGTGGCGAGGTGGAGCACGTACCCTAGGAGCACCTCTCGGATGACGTAAGGTCCTTCCCAGTTGAGCTTGAATTTCCCTCTCAGATCGGCGTAGAGAGATGGGAAGATTTTCTTGAGTACCATGTCACCCATCTTTGAATCTCGACCGTGAAGATGCTTATTGTAGGTGCGTGTGATTTGCCCTTGATAAACTTAGGTGTGACACAAAGCTAAGAGCATTTTCTCATCCAATAAGTTCAGCTGTTCAAAGTGGGACCTCTCTCTTTTAGCTTCTGTTAGACCAGATTCGATGAGGATACAAAGTGAAGGCACTTCAACTTTGACTGGCAGGATGGCCTCGGTTCCATACACAAGGAAGAATGGTGTTGCCCCTGTAGCGGTACAGATCGACGTTTGATGGGCCCAAAGTGTGAAAGGTAACATTTTGCTGCAGTCTCGGTATGTGGCGATCATCTTTTCTAGGATGCAGACGATCGTCTTGTTAGCAGCTTCTACGGCCCCATTGGTTTACGGCTGATACAGTGATGAGCGATGGTGTTTGATCTTATACTACTCACAGAAAGCTCTTATGCGCTTGTTTTCAAAGTTGGTGCCATTATCCGTAATGATATCCTTGGGTACGCCAAATCAACACACAATGTTGCTCTTCATGAATTTTTTAACATGGCCGGCTGTGATGTTTGTGTAGGAAGCTACCTCGACCCATTTGGTAAAGTACTCGATGGTGACCAAGATGAGCTGATGCCCATTAGATGCTTTCATATTGACTTTTCTGAATACGTCGATACCCTAAGTGGTGAATGGCCAAGGAGTGGTCATGCTGTGTAGATCAATGGCAGGAGCATGTATCAGACTAGAGTGCTCTTGGCATTTGTAGCACTTCTGCACGTGCTTGCAATGGTGGTCCAGAAATATCATTGCCATAGGATATTCTTGGCGAGCATGTGCCCATTGACGTGGGCTCCACATACTCCCTCGTGAATCTCTTTCATCATGTTGGCAGCCTCACTTTCGATTAGGCATTTGAGGAAGATATTATAGGATCGCTTGTAGAGGCATTCGTCACAGATGACGTAATTAGTCGCTAAACGTTGGATAGTTTGCCTGTCCGTCTTGGATGTACCTTTAGGGAAAGTTTGAGTTTCGAGGAAGTTCTTGATGTCTGAGAACCATGGAGGTTCATTATCTAACTTTAAGGGTTCCTCAATTTGGAGGCGGAAGTCTATCTCATTCCTCTGCTCAATCAGGATCGGCTTCATCTCGATACCATATGGAATTTCGACCATTGATGCCAATGTTGCTAGCACATCGGCAAAGTGATTTCTTGCTCGTGGGACATAGGAGAAAGTAATATCATCGAAGCATGCTATCAGATCTTTGAGGTGCTCATGGTATGGGATCAACTTCTCATCCTTTGTCTTCCAATCCTCATTTGTCTGACATATAATTAATTATGAGTTGCCAAATACCCTAAGATGAGTTACCTGCAGGTCTAAGGCCGCTTGCAAGCCTGCTGTGCATGCCTCATATTCGGCCATGTTATTCGTGCATGGGAAGTTCAGCTTGATGGAGACTGGTATATGAGATCCTTTTGGCAAAATCAGAATGGCACCGACTCCTTGACCCTTGGCATTTACTGCTCCGTCGAAATGCATTACCCAGGACTCTTCTATCTCCTCTGTGTCATCCTATGTCATAAACAAGATGTCTTCAACTGGGAATTCAGTTTTCAAAGGCTCATAGTTAGGTAAGGGATTGTTGGCAAGATGATCAGCAAGTGCTTGCCCCTTGACTGACTTCTGACTAACATACGTGATGCCAAACTCAGATAATAGGAGCTGCCAGTGTGCGCTCCACCCAGTGAGGGCCGGCTTTCAAACAGGTACTTCAACAGATCAATTCGTGCTAGAAGGAGAACGACTTGAGATAAGAAGTAGTGGCGGAGCCTCTGGGTGGCCCATACGAGAGCCAGACATGCTTTCTCCAAATGAGAATAGCGCATCTCATAGTCAGTAAACTTCTTGCTGAGATAGTAGATGGCCTGCTCTCTTCTTCCTGTTTCATCATGCTGCCCTACGACACATCCCATCAAAACTTTTATTATGGAGAGATACATTAAGAGTGGTCTCCCCGGCTCAGGTGGTACCAATACAAATGGGTTGAGAAGGTAACCCTTGATCTTATCGAATATTATTTGGCAATCATCATTCCATTCAACGGGAGAATCTTTTCTTAGTAGTCTAAAGATCGGCGCGCAGATAGGAGTTAGCTATGCAATGAACCGACTGATGTGTTGTATCCTTCCCAAGAAGCCTTTGGCCACTTTCTCGGTTGATGGCGATGGCATTTCAACGATGGCTCTTACTTTGATCGGGTAAACCTCGATACCTCTCCTACTGACAATGAAGCCTAATAGTTTCCCTGATATGGCACCAAATGCACATTTCTGATTGTTCAGGTGCAACCTGTATTTTCTCAATCTCTCAAATAGCTTTTGGAGATTTATCAGATTATCACCTCTTTCTTGATATTTGGTGATCATGCTGTCGATGTACACCTCAATTTCTCGGTGCATCATGTCATGAAACAGTACAGCCATAGCTCTCTGATATGTTGCCCCAGCATTCTTTAACCAGAACGGTATGACTCGATAGCAGAACATTCTCAATGGAGTAATAAACGTTGTCTTCTCTCGGTCTGCCTCTCCCATCTTGCAGTGTTATCAACCAAGATGTCAATGTGCGGTAATGGGAAGTCGTCCTTTGGGCTCGTCTTATTAAGATTTCTGAAATCAATGGACATGCGAACCTTTCCATCTTTTTTTGGTAGTGGGAGGATATTGGCTAGCCACTGAGGGTATTTGGAAACCATAAGAAACCCTGCATCATACTGCTTGATGACCCCATCCTTTACTTTCAGCATCCATTCTAGCCTGAGGCGTCTCAACTTTTGCTTAACAAGTTAACATCGGGATATAGCGACAACTCATGCTCGACCAAATCGGTATCCGAACTAAGCATATCCTCATACGACCATGCGAAAATGTCTTGGTATGATCGAAGGAAATCAATCATGCCACTTCTTTCCTCAGGAGATAGCGACGTTTCGATCTTGGATTTTGGGGATCTCCTCAGTCCCTAGATTGATATCTTCTGTTTCCTCAACAATAGGGGTAGGGCCATGCTCAAAGTCGGTAAACCGTTCAAGGAGTTCATTGGGGAGCTCCTCAGTAGGGATTTTCTCGTCTAGACTCGTGATTCCTACCTCTTCTTGTGTTTCTACATGAAAGAGGTCGACTCCACGTGGGACAGGATTTTTGATTAAGGCATCATTTTCTTTGATTTTATTAGGAATTTTGAAAGGCAATATTTTTGGATTTTATATTTTTTTTATTTTTTAACATTTTTCTTTTCTTAAAAAATTGGCCCCTGGCAGCATGGGTCTCTGTATATACATGGTAATGGCTACCAAGGGCTAATCTCACTTTTTATAGGTTGTTTATTTTTGGGAAACGGGTGCTAAATTTCAGGCCACTCGTCGCTTCTAGAGTTTGGGGTATAGTCACCCAATTTCTTACCTGTGGTGTTGCTCCTTTACCTGTTCGGATGGAAGGGGTTGATTGATATGATTCTTCAGAGTCAGCCTCCATCATATTGATTTTGAGTTCGTCTGGAATTCTGTCCTCAAACATCATCAAGGTCCTGTGGTGGTTTACCACTAGGGGAGATTGTACAGGTATGAAAGATTCTTCCTAAAAAAGGGACAGAGTGTCTAGGTCTATTTCTAGGTTGGGGGGAATAATTTGGGGATCGGTGGGGTGGACAGGGGCTACGAGTTTGTGGGGGGTTAATTGTGTTGCCCCATTCTGATCAATCTTCACAATCCCTGCGCTTACAAAGGTATTCCAGATGTGAGGTCTAGGATGGGGTTCCTCTTCTAGGTTTATTCCCTTGGCTCTAGCAACGGCTATTAGTCGGCCTTTTCCTTAGCCTCTCGAACATCTTCTTAAGTGGGTTTGTATCCTACCCCGAATCTGACTTGCTGTCCGCCCTTGGCCCTGATTGGCTCCTTTCTGCCTTGTAATCGGGGTCCCAGCCCCTTACTTTACTGATAGCCCCATTTCTGGAGCATGGCCAGAGTTGTAACCATTCCGCCTCCAGTTTTCAGGGTGATACTTTTGGGGGGGTGCACTAGGACTGATGCTGATACCTCGTATTCAAAGTTATGGAGGTCTATATCTTCGGTTGTGTGCGGCACATCTAACATTTTAGGGTTCTCAATATTATGGGTGGCTTTTTCTCTTTCGTCATGCCCTTCACCTATGATGGTGATGATTTTCTGCCCAACCACGAATTTAGGTTTCTAATGCAATGTTGAAGGTATTGCCCAGACCTCATGTAACCAAGGGTGCCCGAATAGCAAGTTGAAGGAAGACTTGATATCCATTACTTGGAAAGGTATGGATAGGGTCATTGGCCTAATCACAAGCTCAAGATCAACTTCCCCGATTATTTATGTTCTAGTGTTATCAAACCCTCTAGCGCTGGTTTTTGTTGGCCTTAACATACAAGGATCCACCCCTATTGATGGCCTTAACATACAATCTGCTAGAGCCAAAAATATTGTCTGGTAATCCCATTGATATTGATCGATAGGTAATTGGCAGGGGTGGTTTTGCATGCCTGATATGAATTGATTTGGATGTAATTGATGGGAGCTGGAAATGGGAAATATACCCTAAGATCTGAGGGTTCTGCTTGTGGTGTGGGGTTAGGAAAGTAATAAGCTAAATTTAAAGGTTCAATCACCCCAATGCTTCTGTCATCCCGGTCTCTTTGTCGTGGTGCTACAAAGTTTACCTGGGCATGGATATACTCTGACGGGTCAAACACTTAATCATTTTCTGCTACCATGCTGATATTTGGTCTTCGACCTGCCCCTCCTGGTGGGTGTGGTGGTAGTGGCACTTGGTGTAAGTTTGCATGTTGGTTAGCCTGGGGAAGTGTCAAAGGGACGAACTTACCAGCCTTTATTAAGTCCTATATCACATACTTCAGGGGGAAACAACAATTAATCGGGTGGCCTGGTCCTTTGTGGAAGTTGCAGTGGGTGTTGGGGTCATAGTTTCTCGGGATTGGATTTGGCGGGGGTCGGGGCTGGAGTGCTATGACCAAATCCTTTTCAATTAACAAGGGCAATAAAATGTTCAGGGACTGCCCCAAGGGCATGAAGACTCGATCAAAATGTGCTTTCCTCTGCTCTGGGGTCATCTATGCCCCTTGTCCATTTTTGATTCTCTACATTGGCTCGCTTCTGGTCGGGGCTGGCTGGGTTGCCATGAACTGGAATGGGGTTGTGTTGGTATTGGGTCGTGTATTGCCGACCGTTTGTATATATACATCGATTCTTCTTTCATTTATCTATTCGGTGAACCTCTAGACCCCACTGTTTGTAGTTTTGTTCAACCACCCTTCTCTTATTGCATCTTCGCAGCGATTGGCATTTCTTACCAAATCAGTAAAGCTGGACTGCTATTGGTATACCAGAAAATCTGAGATGATCGAGGGGTGTTTTTCAAAATCATTTCAATCTGCTCATCATCGAGTATTCTGTTCCTGACCTAAGTTGTCAGTGCCCTCCATCACCCAAGATAATCACTAAATGCTTCGTCGGGCTTCTGCTTTAGCCGGGCTAGGTCCAATTTTCTGGGTTCAATGTCTTTGTTGTAGACATATTGCTCTTGGAATAAGTAGGTCAGATCCTTCCAAGTTTTGATCATGGAAGGTTCCAGCGAAGTGAACCACCTTAAGGTCGGGCTCGTAAGGCTCTTTTGGAAGAACTTTATGAGCAAATGGTCATCCCCTCTATATTGGCACATGTCCCCGCAGTAGGATTTGAGATGTGTAATGGGTTACTCGTGCCATTATATTTGTCGAAGATCGGCACTTTGAATTTCGGGGGTAAGGGGACTTCAGAAAATAGGCACAGGTTGGAAAAGTTGTTTGCACGGATCTCAACTCCACCCAGCTTCATTAATTATTTTTTGATCTTGTCTAGCTATTCCTTCAATTGCTCGGACTCTTTGGATGGTGGTGTTGTTCTTTTGACTGTCGGCATCCATTCACTTTGTGTCACCAGGGGTTGGTGATTACGGGTGGCGAAAGAATGATACTTGTGTGTGCCCTCATATAAGCCCCACTATTTCTTATCTCATCTTTCTCATACTATGGGCTTTCAAAAAATGGGAGAAGGGTGAGATTTTCCTGTTGGTGTTGGGTAGTCTAAAGGGGTGCTGGGTGGAACCACTGTACATGGGGGAAATTCGGCGGAATGATAGGGTAAGTGGAGGTTAGGTTTTGGATTAGGGTTTGATGAGGCCATTGTGCCTGGGGGAATTAATGGGGATGAGTTTGAGATGTAGGAGGATGGGTGAGTTGGGGTTGATGAACGGTGTCCGATAGGTTCCTATATTGGGTCGGGTATGAAGGTTGTGAGTGATTGGGATTTTGAGAGAATTGTGGTGGGTGTGGGTATGAGGCTCTAAGGTTTAGGTCTTTCTGGGCTTGGGTATAGGGTAAGGAGCTTGGATGGGCTTGGGCCATAGGGCCTGGATGGGTTTGGCCCATTCGTCCTTGGTGGATCTGGCCCATGGGGGCCTGAGGCCAGCTCAAATGACTCCATGGTTCGTCAGGGTCTTGGGTGGTATGGATAATGGGGGGTTGCTGGGAGTTTTGGAGAAAAGGGGCATGGAGATTTGAGAGTGTATGAGATGGGCTTCTGAGGGGTAGATAAGGGAGGCTGCTTTGAGAAGCCTTCCAGTTAGTGTAGGCCCTGACCATTTCCTCCATCATGGCCATTGGATTGGGTGAGGGGGTGGGTGCAAGGGGTGTATTTGATGAAAGGGAAATATAGGGCATGGATTAGGTGGGTGTATGGGAAAAATTGGGCATGGCCCAGGTAAAATTAGGCATGACCTAGGTATATGAGGGGGTATTGTGTGTGGTTTGTGAGGAGGAGGGGTAATTGGTCACTGCTTGGTGAAAATGTGGGGAAAAGGTGGGGGATTGGATTGGATTTTGGGGAGGTGTGGATGAGAGATGGGGGGGCTTGGAAGAGTGGATGTGAAAAAATGTGGCCTGCTTGGATTGGACGGGGATGAGGGGGGTATGTTGATGGGTGGATGTGGATGGGTCTTGAATGGATGCGGGTGGAGAAAGGGATAAACTTTGAATGGGTGTGGATGGGAATATGGGTGCACCGAAGGGTCTGGTGATAGTAATTGGCGGTTGGGTGAGCGGAATGGAGGTAAACATTTCCTCCGAATGAGAATGGGTTGGGGACTGTGGCAGGGATTAATCGGGATTGGCGTATGCCAGATCTACATCCCACACCATGGCTTGGTGGCGGGTTGGATACGGATGCCTCGGCAGGGGTCCATAGAATTTTCTCCTTCTTACCCTACGGGATGACAGAGGGTAAGGTGATACCGTTATGCCGGCACCACAAGCTATATTTATTTTTTGGTTTTTTATTTTATTTTAAAATAAGTGAATCTTTACGATGAAGAACTCCGGGGCCTTTGGAATTCCCGTTTCGGGTAACGTTCGCACCCTAAATATCTCTCGCGGTGGGCTCCCAGCATGCTTTAGAAGAATCAAAAGGGAAACCCTTCGATCTATGTGAAGGCACGAGAAACCATGCAAACAACCCGATCCCTCGGAGCAAATCAATAAGAGATTGACCTCTTTTGACCGGCAAGGGATTATTGGGTGTCGAAGAGTGCGGGATCTATCAGAGATGATAAACCAGTAAGCGGGGGACTCGGGGAGGTGATAAGGGCCTCAGATTCAGGCTGCCCAACTCAGAACAGGCTTCGTGTGTGTATTATATGCACTAGGCTAAATCTTGGGGATTTTAGCTTAGCATGTGTATTATACACGCTAGAGCAATTCCAGGCAAAAAAGGCTTAGCATGTATATTATACACGCTAGGCAAAAATAGTTTATATAAACTATTTTGATAGCAAACAGTAGACCCGAATTGAGTCTATTTTTTTGGGTTTTCTGGAAGTGATGCTTCCAGTGACTGATTTTCCTATTGTAACAGGTCTCTCCACACTGAACCTAGGGACACAAGGTCAATTCGGGACAACTAACGCACTCCCCCACAGGTTTTAAGCTTTATAATTATTTTGGTAACCCACCCGATATACCTTCTACGCAAGCGCCTTCTCAAATACTGGATGGGGTGGTACTTTTCCGGATCATCACCACTAGTGGCTGCCGCCGTAATAAGAACCAGGTGTTTGTATTGCTACCTAAATTCCCAACCCTTTAAAAGCTATCCTGGTGAAAAATGATATAAGTCCCTTAACTCAATTTTAAGGTTCAATTTTAAAAGGGAGTTTGCTTATCGTTCAAAAATGGGTGGTGATGATCCCATGCCGCTTCTACGGGCGGACGTCCACTAGTAGGATATAATTACAAAGATGAAAAGCTCAAGTAGGCTTGCCAAACGGCTAAGGCGTGTAAAAGAAAAAGTAAGCCCGCCAATCGGCTAAGGCATTTAAATGATGAAAAAATAAAAGAATTGTAAAGAATATGTTAAAGAAGGCCCGCTAATTGGCGAAGGCACGTAAATGACGGAAAAGTAGGGGTAAGTAGAAATAAACCGAATCATAGGGGTAAGAAAAATTGATGGAATCTGTGACAGCTCGTACTTTCCCAACATATTTTTTTTTTCTTTTCTTTTCATAACATGGGAAATCCCGGACCGTCGGGTCGCAGATCATGATCCAAAATACAGTGTACATGGTATGTTCACAAAAAGCGGACTTGAAAGCATAAAACATTCATAGCAAAAGGATGATTATATCTCATTTATTGCAAAACACCATTTATAATCTAAAACCACCGATGATGGTCAACCATCACCTAAACAGTGGTGTACAAAAAGAGAAGCACAGGTTCAATTGCTAACAAAGTCTGGTAAGATACCAAATCTAAAGGTCCAAAATGGAGCCCAAGTATCTCCACACTAAGCTCAAAGAGGCAGTCTACTGGATTCGCTTCAAGGTTCTTGAACAGGACCTGTACCTGCTACGTATAGTCGATGAATGAGCTTCATCTAAGCCCAGTAGGGGAAAGATCCATACTAACCACATCTCATATTTTCAAAATACATATCTAATGATCATAATTCAAAGGCATTTTCAAATCGAAAAGAACACATTCTTTCATATTAGTAACAAACGATTTTCAAAGAAATATTGAACCAAAGCTGATTTCAAAAACATATCGGAACAAAACTTATTTCAAAAACATATTAGAAGCACAAATTGTTTTCAAAGATATATCGGAATAAAACATGCTTCAAAGATATGTTGGAACAAAACTTATTTCAAAGACATATTCTATTCAAAACTAAGCTTTGCAAAATCCTAACTAAAATCACAATCTTCAATTCAAGTTCAAATACATATTCAGATTCATAATTAAATTTCATAATTTCGTATTCACTTATTCATTCACTTATTTGTTTCCCACTTATTACTGAATTTGAAATTCATATACAGTATTCTTATTCAGGGTCAAGATTTGGATTCGGATTCATAGTTCTTATTCAAAATTTAAAGATCATGTTTAGGGTTCTTATTCAAAATTTCAGAGTTCATATCATTGTTCACGAGTTCAATTTTGAAGTTCAAATATACTGATTCACCGCCGTGTCAGTTCAAATACACAGATTCATGATTTCATGTTCATATTCATATTCAGGTTCAAATACATGAATAAACCGATGTGTTAGTTCAGATACTGATCCACCGCTGTGTCGGTTCAAATACATGAATTAACCGTCGTGTTAGTTCAAATACATGGATTAACCGCTGTGTCGGTTCAAATACACGGATGATCAGTGTTTGATTTCATGATTTCATGGTCATGTTTAAAATCAAAGTTGATAATCACAGCTTGTTCTCCAATTTCAATGAAGTGGTGTCAAATGTCAAGCCCCTGAGCTACATTAACAGGGTGGGTCACTTGAACCAAGAAATCAAGCCCCTGAGGTAAGTTAACAGGGTCACCTGAACCGGATCACACAATCACAGGGACACAAGCAAGAGCATGACTCATATTTCATATTTATTTCAAAGTTTATATTTTCAAATTCACAGATCATATTTCGGATTCGGAGGTCATATTTCAAAGTTCATATTACAACTTTAAAAATAAATTCATGTCTGATTCTATCGGCTTCGATTTTTATATTCAAATTCCATAAATCAAGATCTAGATGAAACTAAGCATGAAATTTTTCCTTACACTGGTTTCCAAAATTTAATACTTTAAATGCTCAAAGGTTAATACAAAAAATCCAATTTCAACAAAAATTCAAACTTAAGGATTTCATATGTAAAGATTTCAAGGTTAAAATTCAAATTTGATACATAAAAATCAATTTAAATATTCAAAACTCAGTGCTCACATTCAATTATATCACAGAGTCTAAGCATTGGAAAATCAAATGCAAGTTAGTGGTGAACTTTCCCTACCTTGCGATCAAGGCTACGTGTTACACGTGCATGCATGCATGCAAGAAAAAATCTCTTTTCACGAGCTCTTCGTGAACACCTAAAATGCATTAAACATGTTCGGCATGCTTAGCACACATACTGGGTCACTATAGACCCCTCATGTGAATAACACGTGTTTAACTAGATAGAACATAGCCCACAAACCAACACACAAGCTTGCCCCGACAAGGCGCAGGGTTGCCTCGGCAAGCCTCTCAGCTTGCCTCTTGCCATGGCAAGCTCCTTAGTTTGCCTCTACTTGTCACTAAATTTTTACCTTTTAAATATTATATTTATGAATTTGTTAATTCAGGAAAGTTATAGGGCTTATTGTTCCCTTTCCAATGCATCAAGAATTGCTCCAATCGGAGTCTGGGTCAAAAGTTATGACCACAATAGCGAACAGGGTCAAAGCACAAGGTTGCCCAAGGTTGCCGAGGTAGGATGCAGGGTTGCTGCGGCAAGCCTATCAGCTGTGCACCTTGCTGCGGCCAGCTTGTGGGGTTGTCGCGGCAAGCCTGAGGCCCAAGCTTACTGCGGGTGCCCCTTTCCTTTCTCTAATTTGTTGGAATTTTTAATATGTTCGGGCCTTCTATACTATATACACATTATATTTTATCTTGTACGTTGCACAGAGACCCCTCTTATATTTATTAAATAGGTATGAAAGTTTCAAACGAAGCTTTTGACTCTGAAACCCTCATACAATACTTTATCTCAGAATTGTCGACCCGATTGCATCGATTCGACACCAAAGACCTAAATTTTATTTTAAACACTATTGAAATGAACCTAATTTATTATGTAGTTCATTTACGGCGTACCTTTGGGTGGACTCTTTGTTTACGACAACGCCAAAATGATGTGGGTGTCGAGTTTGTAAAGTAAGTGAAGAGCTAGGGTAGCAAGGAACACCCCGAGATCAAGCGGTCGTCTGCCGCAATTCTCATGACCGAATCGTAGAGTCACCTTGTGATCCACGGTTCTGAATCCAAGGGTTTAAGGAGATAGAATAGAAAAGGGGTCTTGAGAAGTTAGAAGAAAGTTTCCTCCTCTGGTTTTACCTAATGGTTGTGCAGTTTTGGTTGCTAATAGGGACTCGATTTCTTCAAGGCTTGAAACAGGAAGAAGAAACGAAAGTTGTTAGTGAATTTTGTAGTGGGTTTGCACTTTGTGTGCATGGGAGCCAAGAGTGACTCATGCAATCGTGGAGTTCTCTCGGAGAGATAAGGATTATAAGATATGAAGGGATGGAGTCCCATGTAGTGCCCATATTAATTTTTTAGTATATAGGCATATAAGCCATAATAGGCTTGAGTTTACTAATAAGCTAATACATAGTTTTCATGTATAAGCCATCTCAGATTTGTATCTAGTGTATTTCTGCTACACGTAGTTCAGTATTTACATAGGCTTAATTTGTGGGTAAGTCCCTTACACAGACTAGAGGTGTACGGTTGGTACTAATCCGCTATATGTATGCAAGCCTAATAAGACTGGGTCTTAGTGTAAAGCTAATACACTATATATATATATAGGATGTCAAAAATCATTCAGTGTATTACCTAATACACAGCTATGGTGTATGGAAGACACAATTTCAAGTGTATTTTTACTATACTAAATCTGAGTGTATGGAAGACCGGGTTTCACTTAATAAAATAATATTAGGCCACTAAGGGTTCCTAAAACTCATCAAATTACTACCACTTAATCTATACCAGTTGTTTGCATCCCATATTAGGCACACACACCTGACCTTACCCGCGTCCATACCTGATATCATGAATTTTATAACATGGGGTGCCCAAATTCAATGTGTAACTGGTACACCCAGCTCGGCGTATAGGTCTAGCACAGGGCCTCAATTATTGGTCTGAATCCCCGATCCATATTACCTAATGAGTCTTGATTCTAGGTCAGCTATCCACATTAACCCATCTTGGGTTGCTATATGTGATCTCGACACCATGTATTGTCAATGCACTGCTTTCAGTGTACTGGTCTAACTAATCCAGGGAATAAAATAGAAAGACCAACTAAGGTCAGATGCCATTGGGGTGTTCAGATACCTAGACCTATTGGTTACACACCAAGGCATTGACCAATGGGGTGACTAAAATTTCCATCTTTAATTATAACATTCTAAAAATTATAGTGTATGCCATGTTAGGCTCGCACACATAGTCGGGGTATTAGTGGTAGGCTATCTATGTTGTATGTCTATATGCATAAACTAGCATCGGCTTGGGTCATAGAGATTAAACTTGGCTCAATCTTGGGGCCTGAGTTTTCAAAGATATGTTCACATTAGGAATTGGTCTTAGGCTTGCGTTTGGGTGTTCTCACTCAATTGAGATAAGTGGGGTCAAAGGACGCGTTACATACGTTAGAAGTTTGACCAAGGTCAAACCACTTAAAGTAAATTGCATCATCGTCTAAAGTAAACGATTAAATGCTAGCAAAATTCAGGGTGTTACATCCTTCCCACCTAACAAATTTTTGTCCTCGAAAATTGATGTATCTTACGCGAAAGGACGCGGATACTTGGATGTTTCGATCAGGGGTAGCCATGTGTCCTCATGGGTAGGTGATTCAACATCCTTGAAGGAATTAGGCTCACTACATTCTCCCTTCCTTTAAGGGATTTTTTGCCTCGAAAATTCCTCTTGGGACATATGGCAATCTAACTGACTCGGTGTTCGGTTGTGGGGAAATACTTCTCATTGAAGACGTCGGTGAATTAAGCCCAGGTCCAAGGTGTTCTTGGTACTCGTGTTCTCTCAACAGACTTCCACCGTGGGTCCGCTTCACCTTCGAGTTGGAATGAGGCCCAACTCACTTTCTCTTCTTCGATACAACGGATTCTCTGAAGTACCTTCCCTATCTGATTCAACCATTGTTCGGCTTTAAAAAGGGTTGGTCTGACCATAGAAACTCAGGGGCCTCATCCTCCTCATGTCTTGGAAACTAGATGGCTGTCCCTCTCTGTGAGTATTGCCATAGTATCCACCATGGACTCGAGTAACTGTCTATCGGTCTCGCTATTGGTTCCCCCTTCCGGAGGGGTGCTACTTGTGCCCGGTTCAATTATCTCAGCACTCGATGCATCCTTGGTACGGGCAGTTCTTGGTCTACCCTGAGTAGCGATAATGACCTGTCATGATTAAACAATGTTATAGTTCGAAATGATCGTGAAGACTAAAATGTCACACGAACTTGGTTTAGGATTTCCTACCTTTCAACCAAATCGAGAGGCTTCCACAAATGGTTTTTGAGTCCTCAGAAGACTTATGGAATAGGGAACATGAACCCCTCCTATGTTCTGATGGAAGCTAATGCCATAGCCTTGGGTCCCCAGAGGACCTAAAGCCTAAGCTCTAATACCAACTGTGACAGAGTCACAGTTGGGTCTCTTATGTCCTAATAAGATCTAAAGCCTTATCTCTTAGTTCCTAAAAGACCTAACACCTAAAGCTTTGATACCAACTGTGACAGAGTCACAATTGGGTCTCCTATTCCCTGATAGAATCTACAGCTATAACTTTGGGTCCTTAGAAGATCTAATGCCTAAGCTTTGATACCAACTGTGACAACCCGTATTTTCCCAACATATTTTTTTTTCTCTTCTTTTCACAACATGGGAAAACCCAGACTGTCGGGTTACAGATCACGATCCAAAAGATACTATACATGGTATGTCCACAAAAAGTGAACTTCAAAGCATAAAATCTACATAGCAGAAAGATAATTATATCTCATTTATTACAAAACACCATCTATAATCTAAAACCACCAGTGATGGTCAACCATCACCTAAACAGTGGTGTACAAAAAGAGAAGTACAAGTTCAATTGCTAACAAAGTCTGGTAATATACCAAATCCAAAGGTCCAAAACGGAGCCCAATCTCCACACAAAGCTCAAAGAGGTAGTCTATCGGATCCACTTCAAGCTTCTTGAACAGGACCTGTACTTATGACGTATAGTCAAGGAATGAGCTTCATCTAAGCCCAATAGGGAAAAGATCCATACTAATCACATCTCATATTTTCAAAAAACAGATCCAATGATCATAATTCAAAGGCATTTTCAAATCAAAATGAACACATTCTTTTATATGAGAAACAAACTGTTTTCAAAGACAAATTGAACCAAAGCTGATTTCAAAAACATATTGGAACAAAACTTATTTCAAAGACATATTAGAAGCACAAATTATTTTCAAAGATATATCAGAACAAAACTTGCTTCAAAGACATGTTGGAACAAAACTTATTTCAAAGACATATTTTATCCAAAACTGAGCTTTGTGAAATCTGAACTAAAATCACAATCCTCAATTCAAGTTCAAATACATATTCAGATTTAGAATTAAATTTCATAATTTCGGATTAACTTATTCATTCACTCATTTGTTTCCCACTTATTATTGAATTCAGAATTCATATACAGTATTCTTATTCAGGGTTAAGATTCGGATTCAAATTCATAGTTCTTATTCAAAATTCAAAGATCATGTTCAGGGGTCTTATTCAGAATTTCAAAGTTCATATCATTGTTCACAAGTTCAAATACACGGATTCACCGCTGTGTCGGTTTAAATACACAGATTCATGATTTCGTTCATGTTCATATTCAGATTCAAATACATGAATTAACCATCGTGTCGGTTCAAATACTGATCCACTGCCGTGTCGGTTCAAATACACGAATTAACCGTTGTGTTGGTTCAAATACACGGATTAACCACCGTGTCAGTTCAAATACACGGATGATCAGTGTTTCATTTCATGATTTCATGGACATATCTAAAATCAAGGTTCATATACATAGCTTCTTCTCCAAGTTCAATCAAGTGGTGTCAAATGTCAAGCCCCTGAGCTACATTAACAGGGTCACTTGAACCAAGAAATCAAGCCCCTGAGCTAAGTTAACAGGGTCACTTGAACCAGATCACACAATCAGAGGGGCAGAAGCAAGAGCATGAGTCATATTTTAGACTTATTTCAGAGTTCATATTTTTAGATTCACAGATCATATTTCGGATTCAGAGGTCATATTTCAAAGTTCATATTACAATTTTAAAAATAATTTCATGTTTGATTCTATCGGCTTCGATTTTATATTCAAATTCCATAAATCAAGATCTAGATGAAACTAAGCATCAAATTTTTCCTTACACTGGTTTCCAAAATTTAATACTTTAAAAGCTCAAAGGTTAATACAAAAAATCCAATTTCAACAAAAATTCAAACTTGAGGATTTCATATGTAAAGATTTCAAGTTTCAAATTCCAATTTGATACATAAAAATCAATTTAAATATTCAAAACTAAGCTCTCGCATTCAATTATATCACCGAATCTAAGCATTCGAAAATCAAATGAAAGTTAGTGGTGAATTTTCCCTACCTTTCGATCAAGGTTATGTGTTACATGTGCGTACATGCATCCAAGCAAAAATCTCTTTTCACGAGCTCTTCGTAAGCACCTAAAATGCATTAAACATGTTCAGCATGCTAAGCACACATACTGGGTCACTATAGACCCCTCAAGTGAACAACACGTGTTTAACTTGATCGAACACAGCCCACATACCTACACACAGGCTTGCCTCGGCTAGGTACAGGGTTGCTTCGACAAGCCTCTCAGCTTTCCTCTACTTGTCACTAAATTTTTACCTTTTAAATGTTATATTCATGAATATTTGAAATCATGAAAGTTATAGGGCTCGTTGTCCCCTTTCCAACGCATCAAGAATCGCGCCAATCAATGTTCAGGGTCAAAAGTTATGACCAAAATACCGAATAGGGTCAAAGCACGGGGTTGCCGCGGCAAGCCTATCAGCTATCCACCTTACTGCGGTAAGTATGTGGGGTTACCGCAGCAAGCCTGATGGACAAGCTTGCTATGGGTGCCCCCTTGCCTTTCTCTGATTTCTTGGTATTTTTACCCGTGTCCGTACCTGATATCGCGGGCTTTATAACATGGGGTGCCCAAATTCAGTATGTAACTGGTACACCCAGCTCGGCGTAAGGATCTAGCATAGGGCCTCAACTATTGGTCTGAATCCCCGGTCCATATTACCTAATGAGTCTTGATTCTAGGTTTACTATCCACATTAACCCATATCAGGGTGCTATATGTGATCTCGACACCGTGTACTGTCAATACACTGCTTTCAATGTACTGGTCTAACTAATCCAGGGAACAAAATAGAAAGACCAACTAAGGTCAGATGTCATTGGGGTGTTCAGATACCTAGACCTCTTGGTTACACAGCAAGGCATTGACCAATGGGGTGACTAAAATTTTTATCTTTAATTATAACATTCTAAAAATTAAAGCGTATGCCCTGTTAGGCTCGCACACATAGACAGGGTAATAGTGTTAGGCTATCTATGCTGTATGTCTATATGCATAAACTACCATTGGCTTCGATCATAGAGATTGAACTTGGCCCAATCTTGGGGCCCGAGTTTTCAAAGATCAGTTCGCATTAGGTATTGGTCTTAGGCTTGCGTTTGGGTGTTCTCGCTCAATTGAGATAAGTGGGTCAAAGGACGCGTTACATACATGAGAAGTTTGACCAAGGTCAAACTAGTCAAAGCAGATTGCATCATCATCAAAAGTCAACAATTCAACGGTAGCAAAATTCAGGATGTTACATCCTTCCAACCTTATAAAATTTTCATCCTCGACAATTGACGTACCTTACACGAAAGGACGTAGATACTTGGTTGTTTCGATCAGGAGTAGTCATGTTCTCCTCATGGGTAGGTGATTCAACATCCTTGAAGGAATTATGCTCACTACATTCTCCCTTCCTTTAAGGGATTTTCGTCCTCGAAGATTCCTCCTGAGACATATGGCGGTCTAATTGACTCGGCGTTCGGTTGTGGGAAAATACTTCTCATTGAAGACGTCGGTGAATTCAGCCTAGGTCCATGGTGCTCCCAGCGCTCGTGTTCTCTCAACAGACTTCCACCATGGGTCCGCTTCACTCTCAAGTTGGAATGAGGCCCAACTCACTCTTCTTCTTCAGTACAATGGATTCTCTAGAGTACCTTCCCTATCTGATTCAGCCATTATTTAGCTTTAAAAGGGGTTGGTCTGACCATAGAAACTCGGGGGTCTCATCCTCATAAAGTCTTGGAAAGCAGACGGCTGTCCCCTCTCTACGAGTATTGCCATAGTATCCACCATGGACTCGAGTAATTGTCTGTCGGTCTCGCTATTGGTTCCCCCTTCAGGAGGGGTGCTACTTGTGCTCGGTTCAATTATCTCGGCACTCGATGCGTTCTTGGTACGGGTAGTTCTTGGTCTACCCCATGTAGCCATAATGATCTGTCACGATCAAACAATGTTATAGGTTGAAATGATCGTGAAGACTAAAATCTAACACGAACTTGGTTTTGGATTTCCTACTTTTCGACCAAATCGAGAGGATACCACAAATCATTTTTGAGTCCTCGAAAGACTTGTGGAATAGGGATCGTGGATCCCTCCTATGTTCTGACGAAATCTAATGCCATAGCTTTGGGTCCCGAGAGGATCTAAAGCCTAAGCTCTGATACCAACTGTAACAGAGTCACAGTTGGGTCTCTTATGTCCTGATAATATCTAATGCCATATCTCTTAGTTCCCAAAAGACCTAATGCCTAAGTCTTTGATACAAACTATTACAGAGTCATAATTGGGTCTCCTATGCCCTGATAGAATCTACTGCCATAACTTTAGGTCCTTAGAAGATCTAACGCCTAAGCTCTGATACCAACTGTGGCAGCCCGTATTTTCGCAACATATTTTTTTTTCTTTTCTTTTCATAACATGGGAAACCCGGACTGTCGGGTCCCAGATCACGATCCAAAAGATAGTGTACATGGTATGTCCATAAAAAGTAGACTTCAATACATAAGACATACAAAGCAGAAAGATGATTATATCTCATTTGTTACAAAACATCATCTACAATCTAAAACCACCGGTGATGGTCAACCATCACCTAAATAGTGGTGTACAAAAAGAGAAGTACAGGTTCAATTACTAACAAAGTCTAGTAATATACCAAATCTAAAGGTAAAAAACGGAGCCCAAGTATCTCTACACGAAGCTCAAAGAGGCAGTCTAATAGATCCACTTCAAGCTTCTTGAACAGGACCTATACCTGTGATGTGTAGTCAAGGAATGTGCTTCATCTAAGCCCAGTAGGGAAAAGATCCATAGTAACCACATCTCATATTTTCAAAACACAGATCCAATGATCATAATTCAAAGGCATTTTCAAATCGAAATGAACACATTCTTTTGTATAAGAAACAAACTATTTTCAAAGACATATTGAACCAAAGTTGATTTCAAAAACATATCGGAACAAAACTTATTTCAAAGACATATTAGAAGCGCAAATTGTTTTCAAAGATATATCGGAACAAAACTTGCTTCAAAGACATGTTGGAACAAAACTTATTTCAAAGACATATTCTATTCAAAACTGAGCTTTGCGAAATCCTAACTAAAATCACAATCCTCAATTCAAGTTCGAATACATATTCAGATTCAAAATTAAATTTCATAATTTCGGCTTAACTTCTTCATTCACTCATTTGTTTCCCACTTATTATTGAATTCGAAATTCATATACAGTAAGTATTCTTATTCAGGGTCAAGATTCGGATTCAGATTCATAGTTCTTATTCAAAATGCAAAGATCATGTTCAAGGTTCTTATTTTTAATTTCAGAGTTCATATCATTGTTCACGAGTTCAATTTCGAAGTTCAAATACACGGATTCACCGTCGTGTCAGTTCAAATTCACAGACTCATGATTTCATGTTCATGTTCATATTCAGGTTCAAATACATGAATTAACCGTCGTGTCTGTTCAAATACTGATCCACTATCGTGTCGGTTTAAATACACGAATTAATTGTCGTGTCTGTTCAAATACACGGATTAACCGTCGTGTCAGTTCAAATACACAGATGATTAGTGTTTGATTTCATGATTTCATGGTCATGATTAAAATCAAAGTTCATATTCACAACTTGTTCTCCAAGTTCAATCAAGTGGTGTCAAATGTTAAGCTCCTGAGCTACATTAATAGGGTCACTTGGACCAAGAAATTAAGCCCCTGAGCTAAGTTAACAGGGTCACTTGAACCGGATCACACAATCACAGGGACACAAGCAAGAGCATGAGTCATATTTTAGATTTATTTTAGAGTTCATATTTTTAGATTCATAGATCATATTTCGGACTCAGAGGTCATATTTCAAAGTTCATATTACAACTTCAAAAATCAATTCATGTCTGATTCTATCGGCTTCGATTTTATATTCAAATTCCATAAATCAAGACCTAGATGAAACTAAGCATAAAATTTTTCCTTACACTGGTTTCCAAAAGTTAATACTTTAAAAGTTCAAAGGTTAATAAAAAAAATTCAATTTCAACAAAAATTCAAACTTGAGGGTTTCATATGTAAAGATTTCAAGTTTCAAATTCAAATTTGATACAAAAAAATTAATTTAAATATTCAAAACTCAGTGCTCGCATTCACTTATATCACTGAATCTAAGCATTGAAAAATCAAATGCAAGTTACTGGTGAACTTTCCCTTCCTTCCGATCAAGGTTACGTGTTACACGTGCATGCATGCATCCAAGCAAAAATTTATTTTCACGAGCTCTTCGTGAGCACCTAAAATGCATTAAACATATTCAGCATGCTTAGCACACATACTGGGTCACTATAGACCCCTCATGTAAACAACACATGTTTAACTAGATAAAACACAGCCCACATACCTACACACAGGCTTGCCTCGACAAGGCACAGGGTTGCCTCGACAAGCCTCTCAGCTTGCCTCTTGCCGAGGCAAGCTTCTCGGCTTGCCTCTCAACTTCCCTCTACTTGTCACTAAATTTTGACTTTTTAAACATTATATTCTTGAATTTATTAAATCATGAAAGTTATAGGGCTCGTTGTCCCCTTTCCAACACATTAAGAATTACATCAATCGGAGTTTGGGGTCAAACGTTATGACCAAAATACCGAACTTGGTCACAGCACGGGGTTGCCAAGGAAAGATGCACGGTTACCGCGACAAGCCTATCAGCTGTGCACCATACCGTGGCAATCTTGTGGGGTTACTGCGGCAAGCTTGATGCACAAGCTTAGTGCAGGTGCCCCCTTGCCTTTCTCTGATTTCTTGGTATTTTTAATATGTTGGGGCCTTCTATACTATATACACATTATATTTTATCTTATACATCGCACAGAGACCTCTTTTATATTTATTAAATTAGTATGAATGTTTTGGAGTGCGATAACCAAAGCTTTCGACTCTGAAACCTTCATACATTACTTTATCTCAGAATTGTTGAGTCGATCGCATGGAATCGACACCAAAGACCTAAATGTTATTTTAAACACTATTAAAACGAACCTAATTTATTACGTGGTTCATTTACGGTGTACTTTTACGACGACGTCGAAATGATGTTGGTGTCGAGTTCATAAAGTAAAGAGCTAGGGTACCAAGGAACTCTCCGAGATCAAACGGTCGCCTACTGCAATTCTCACGATCGAATCGTAGAGTCACCTTGTGATCCACGGTTCTGAATCCAAGGGTTTGAGGAGATAGAATAGAAAAGGGGTCTTGAGAAGCTAGATGAAAGTTTCTTCTTCTGATTTTACCTAATGGTTGTGCAGGTTTGGTTGCTAATAGGGACTCGATTTCTTTAAGGCTTGAAGCAGGAAGAAGAAGGAAAGCTATTGGCGAATTTTGTAGTGGGTTTGCCCTTTGTGTGCATGGGAGCCAAGAGTGACTCATGCAATCGTGCAGTTCTCTTGGTGAGATGAGGATTATAAGATATAAAGGGATGGAATCCCATGCAGTGCCCATATTAGTTTTTCAGTATATAGGCATATAAGCCATAACAGGCTTAACATTTCTAATAAGCTAATACACTGGCCATCGCAGATTTGCATCCAATGTATTTTTTCTACACATAGCTCAGTATTTACATAGGCTTAATTTGTGTGTAAGTCCCTTACACAGACTAGAGGTGCATGGCTGGTACTAATCCACTATATGTATGCAAGCCTTATAAGACTTGGTCTTATTGTAAAGCTAATACACTATAAATATATATAGGATGTCAAAAATCATTCAGCGTATTATCTAATACACGGCTATGGTGTATGGAAGACACAATTTCAAATGTATTTTTAATATACTAAATTTAAGTGTATGGAGGACCGGGTTTCACTTAAAAAAATAATATTGGGCCACTTAGGGTTCCTAAAACTCATCAAATTACTACCACTTAATCTATACCAGTTGTTCACGTCCCATGTTAGGGACACACACCTGACCTTACCAGCGTCCATACCCGATATCGTGGGCTTTATAACATGGGGTGCCCAAATTAAGTGTGTAACTGGTACACCCAGCTCGGCATACAGGTCTAGCATAGGGCCTCAACTATTGGTCAGAATCCCCGATCCATATTACCTAATGAATCTTGATTCTAGGTCTGCTATCCACAGTAAGGGTGCTGTATGTGATCTCGACACCGTGTACTATTAATACACTGCTTTCAGTGTACTGGTCTAACTAATCCAGGGAAAAAAATAGAAAGACCAACTATGGTCAGATGTCATTGGGGTGTTCAGATACCTAGACCTCTTGGTTAAACACCAAGGCATTGGCCAATGGGGTGACTAAAATTTCCATCTTTAATTATAACATTCTAAAAATTAAAGTGTATGCCCTATTAGGCTCGCACACATAGTCGGGGTATTAGTGTTAGACTATCTATGTTGTATGTCTATATGCATAAACTAGCATTGGTTTGGGTCATAGAGATTAAACTTGGCCTAATCTCGAGGCCCGAGTTTTCAAAGATCAGTTCGCATTAGGAATTGCTCTTAGGCTTGCGTTTGGGTGTTCTCGCTCAATTGAGATATGTGGGACAAAGGACACGTTACATACGTGAGAAGTTTAACCATGGTCAAATCAGTCAAAGCAGATTGAATCACCGTCGAAAGTCAACAATTCAACACTAGCAAAATTCGAGGTGTTACAGAATCGTAGGGGTGAGTAAAAATAAGAAAACAATCAAATGTTAGTGAAAATAATGAAAAAGGCCAAATTTCAAGGGAAAGCTCTACTAGCTACTCCCCAGCAGAGTCACCATCTGTGCAAACGTGGGCTTTCGTGAGTCCGTCACGATGATGCACTCATAATAAACCTAAAGTCGCCACCTGAAGCTTTTGGTGTCCCGGAAAACCTCAAATCAATATTAAATGCACCGAAGCGTCAAATATGACTCTGATTTACCGGTTCACACAAAAGGCTCTTGGGTAGGGGCTTCGGTTATCGATCGGGAAGGTGTTAGGCACCCGATCAACCCACTCAAATGTGGTCTCTACTTATAGCTAAAATAAAAGAAAAATAAAGGTGAAAAAAAAGAGCACTTCCTCTTGCCCAGGGGCACTTTAAACCTATTTGTGTCCCTCCACAATTACCGATATTTCGGTGGCGTAATGACACCAACTCAAGGTCAAGGGAAAAGCTAAGAAGGTAAAGGAGTAGAGGGGAGAGCCGGAGCTCTTGAGCCCTTGTAGCATAGCGGTGGATCTTCGTGTGGGTGCAACTTGGATGAGCTTCCGAAAGCAAACGGTTAGAGAAACAGGTTTTGATCTCTAAGGCTAGGGAGCTAAGAGGTAGGAGAAGAAGGCTAGGGGCTAGATCTAGCCAAATCTCAAGGATGGATGGTGTAGAATGAGGTGTCAAAGATGAAACTCAATTATGAAATTATATGGGTTTAGTGGAGGCAAATGGGAGGGGAGATCACTAGAATTTTCTCTCTCTTTGAAAATTTTTAAGCCTTTGTAAAGGGAGGGGTGCCTCTCTATTTATAGGAAAAGGGGAGGTTAGGAGGGTACTTAAGAGCTAATTAGGGTTAGCAATTAAGTAATCTTCTAATCTAAGGTTTCCTAGGGCTTTGAGAGCTTGGAAATGTAGGCAATGGGTTTCAATGGTAGATGATAGGGTGGGGTTTCAAATGAATAGAAGGTTGTGAATAGGGAAAATGAGGGTGTAACAGTCCAAAAGAAACCCACCCTAAACATTGGGATGATCAACTAGTCAAACCTCAAAAGTGAAATTCGGGCAAAATCTAAGATTTACTGTAGCTAAATTTAGCATGTCTATTATCCATGCTAAGCATAGCTACAGTACCAGAGAAGTCCAGAGCCCGCTGGGGGACCCTGCCATGTTTAGCGTGTGTGTTGTCCACGCTAAGCCATTTCTTAGAAAAGATGGCCTAGCGTGAATAATATGCACGCTAGGCAACATTTCACCATAAATGGCTTAGCGTGTGTATTATACACGCTAACCATGCTATTGAGCACTGAAATATACAACTTTAAACCCCTTAACCTGGCCTTTATTATACCTTTGAGCTGATTAATAATGCTTTTTCAGTGTGTTTGTGTAGATAACAGGAAAATATAGCCTAAAGTTGCAATCCTTCATTTTCAAGCCAAGAAGAAAGGATTTTGAACCAAATTGTGGAGCTGATGGATTTTTTGGAGGATGCACCATGGTGGTCCACACCATTAGGGCAAGGTTAGCTTGCTTAAGGACCTTTGAAGGACTACTGAGTGAGAGAGAAGAAGCCCAAGGTTCATAGAATGCTACTGCACTAAACAATTACAGCAGTATATAGGAGCCGCAGTCCAACACTTTGAGGGGAGTACGATAGCTAACTCTATTTCATGCATGCAATGATATATGCTGCATTCAACCAGCAGCTGAAGAGGTGAAGCCATGAACCATTCAAGACCTGCTGTTGTTGCAGCCAACCAACCTGCCATGCAATTCAGGACTTGCTGTACCAAACTCCTTAAGCACTGACATGAGACCACCAAGCTATTAGAGCAGCTGCATTCCTGCTGAGCTGCTATTCAAGGCTCTAGGTCCAACATGCAAACCAGCTGCAAATGCTGAGCAAACAAACAGTGGCTGCAGCCTACAGTTCATGCACTCTAATTGCTGCTACACCACACCCAACTAAATAGCTGCTGCATTAGATCTGTTGAGAGGAGGAGCAGCCACTTAATATACTCGAGTAGCTGCATTTTATATATAGGAGCAGATATGGCTATGAAAGGCCTTCAATAACTTCACACTTGAAGCAAAAACACAATCCTAGTGGATGCTGCAACACATGACCTACTCAAGCAATCCATTTGAGTGCAGCCCCATCATCTCAAGCTGAAAAACCTGCTGCTGCACTATTGAGGAGACCAAGGTGTTGAGCTTCTGGTTGAAGACTCAAGCCCCACATGCTGAAAAATGAGAAGCACAGCTACTGTATGGAAGGACTCAAGCAAACGGCACACATACTACACTTTATGCAGTCAAGACGCTACAGATTTGGAGCCATGAATCATTTAAAAGCAGTTGTTGTTGCTGCAGCTGGCAGAGACTAGAGCAGTTGTTGTGCTTAGCTGCACAACTCATGCATTCTACTTGCAATGCCGCTATAACATCCAAGAACTATTGCTGCACTGCTGTGTATAGCTGAAGAATAGCAGCATGAAGCCCCCTCGAGCAGTCCATGGTTGCACACTCGAACCTGTTGAGCTATGGACTTGGAGAGCTGAAGACACTTGAAGCTGTCGAGTAGTTAATATTGTTGGAGCAACCACGTGAGTGGTGTAAATGTTGTTGAAAATGAACCACTCAAGTTGTGAATGCTGTAAACCGAACCTGTCGAGTTGCACCTTGAAGAGCTCGAGAGGATTGCTAAAACTACAAGTGAGCTTGAGTAGTTCACTCATCCTTGCGAGCTGGAAACATGGAGTTTTAAAGGTCTGGTTAGGTTCCCTTCAACTTGTCGAGCTGCAGTGTAGGCGAGCTCCTTAAAAGCCTATTTTTGAACCTGGCGAGGCTATTTTTGAACTAAGCCAGATCCTAGCAAAAATGCAAATCTGAAGCTCTATCCTCGGAAGGCACAAGTTCCAACTGCTGTTTTCAAACTCCAAGTATATTTTGTGTATTTCACACCTTCTAGGGCACATATCCCAATGCCCCATGCATCCCAAGGCATCCAATTGCTGCAAATAAGCCACGAAGGCAGCTCCACACACCCTATTTTCTGACTGGCTAATGCACCTAGCTGCTGCTACGGATTGTCTATATATAGCTATATTTTGCCTTGTAAAATTATCCAAATTAGCTGGATCACTTTAGTCTTTTTCTAAGGTTTCGAGCCAGGAATAGCTTGAGCTCATTTAGGGTTTTCTAGGGTTTTAAGCCAGTCTCATTTCCCTTTTAGTTTCCATTTTCTTCTTACTTAGCCCAGCTGCAAAGCTGAGTTAAAGCCTTTTGTAGCAGCTAGGGATAGTTTAGTTTTGCAATGGGCTTTGTATGAACATAGTGAGCTGTTTTGGGTGTTTGCAAGGGATATTGTCTTGTGGGCAACCATTGTAAGTCCTTTCTAATCAATGAAATGCCATGTTTTAATGCTCGTTAAATTTGTATTTTCCTATATTTTTCACATAGATTTTTATAGATTTGATGCTCCCATGGTTGCTTGAGCTTGTAGCCCTGCAACCATGGTGACAACAGTAGTATTACTATTCTATTCCCAGCCTTCGTAATTAAGATAACCTCTGGAATAGCCTATGACCATTCTAGTGGGTAGGGTATAGCCCTAAGGCTGGTCTAGATCACAGGGCTGAGATGGATTATTTTTGTCTGCACTTGAGCTTGTAGCCAAGTGAGAGACAGTTGCAGAGCCAAATTCTCCCATGTTTTACATTGCCATTTTCAATGTTTAGATTTGAGATTTTCCCACAGATTGCAGACTTGTGAGCTGGGTCATTGCAGGCCTTTTTATACCAATGACCAGTTGAGTTTAAAGCCCCATTCATCCTTTGATTCCTAACGGCTTCCACCTGGTTTTCAAGTACTGTTTGCTCCTATGGTTGCTTGATCTTGTAGCCTTGCAACCATAGTGTCTGCAATGAGTTTCTTGTTATGATTTAATCCATTAATTGGATGAAATCTCTGGGATATTTTGTGACCATTTAAGTAGACAAAATACACCCCTAAGATCAGTCAAGACCTTTGGGTTAGGTTAGATTTTTCTACCTAGCAGATTTGCTTGTGCCATCTAAAGGATTGTTGCAGATTCATTTCTAACACTAAGTTGCAGTGCTGATTTATCCATAGCTGTCTATTTCTCCCTATTTTTCCTTTATTTTTGCACACCATCATCATCCTTCTTCTACCCATTTCATTAGTTATAGTTTTATTCTTGTTTTTAGTTTTAGGTTAACTTTGTGACACCTAAACACCTTCTCTTTGCCTCGCTTTCTAGTGTAAGTTTAGAGTTGCCAGGTCTATAGCTAGATCTGGAGTTTACTATACAACCCTTGAGGTTTTAGATCATCACCCTCCGTGGGACAAACTCTTACTTATTAAAACTTGCTAAAACAACCCTGGATCTTGCAGGCTTTGTTAAATCAGTGTGTGTAGATTTTCTTCCTTATTTATACCATTATTTTTCTCATTTAAATAAGCAGACATAAGATTAATCCAACAAGTTTTTGGCGCTGCTACCGGGGAGTTTTGATCTAAGTATAGTAATCTGAGTTTAGTTTTATTCTTTGTAGTTGTAGTGTTTGAGTAAATTACAGTTGTATTTTTCCTGTGATTTTTTATATTTTCCTTGTTTATTTTCTGTTTTTAGATCTTTTTGGTGTCTTAGGTATGTTGAATAAAGTACAACTGTAATCTCTGTGGTTTGCATTTATTTTCCTGTTATTACATGTGTAGTGTCTAAATAAATACCTGCTGCTTCCTTTATTTTGCAGTTCTTCCTCATTGTTTATTGTAGATTTATATCCTGTTTGTGTTTAAATAAATTTTTGTTGAAGTTTTTTACTTTTGCAACTCTGGAGCAGTAACATAAGGGTTGATCAGCAGCAGTTGAAGCAATTATGCATCAGTTTGCATCTCTCAGCAGCTGTATTTAGTCTTTAGTATTTTTATTCTATCTGTTGTGGGGTCCTTGTTTTTACTGTGTGTGTGTTATAAGCTGGGAAGAAGGTCTCTCAATCCCAAGCTAGAACCTTTGAATCCTGAGATTGAGAGAGTCTTAAGTATTAGGCCAGCAACACACATCCTTGTTGTTGAAATTTTAGTAACAACTGAGATGGGGAAGCAACCAAGACACCTTAGAGAGTATTATGCACCAGGGGCATACTCATCCCCCTCTTGCATTTGGCTCCCTACTGTTGTGGATAACTATAAGATCAAAGCCTCAACCATCCAAATGTTACCAAGTTTTCATGGGCTGAGCAAGGAAGACCCTTACCAGCATATAGATCAGTTCCTTTCTTTACGTACTACCTTTAATATTACTGGTTTGGGAGAGGAAGCTACCAAATTGAGGCATTTTCCTTTTTCCCTAAAGGATAAGGTCAGAATATGGCTCACCATACTCTTAGCCAACAACATACAATCTTGGAATGACTTGTAATGTCGATTCATGGCTAAATTTTTCCCAATTGGTAAAACCAGCCAGTAGAGGAAGAGCGTTATCTCTTTTGCTCAATCCCCAACTGAACAATTGCACGAAGCTTGGGATAGATTTAATGAGTTGTTGAGGCAGTGCCCACACCACCAGATACCTAGGTGGTAGCTTGTGCAAAGCTTCTACCAGGGGCTTGATGCCAAAAGCAGATTTATGACTAATACATCATGTGGTGGCACATACCTCAGCAAAACTGAAGTAGAGGCTTGAGATTTATTCGATGTGTTAAGTGAAAACTCCATACAGCTGGAGTCTTTGTCAAGCAATGGCAATGAACCAGCAGCTAGAGGTTTAAAAGAATCCACATATTTTGGGAAATTGTATGAATTAAATGTATACAATAACCTAGAGAAAGAGATGAATAACTTGTCTAAAAAATTTGATAGAGTGTTGAGTGTGTTGTAGCCCCACATGGCTGCACAGGTTTGAGAGGCATGCTTGATATGCCACTCACCCACACACTCCCATCTGTATTATCCCTCTGTTGGTCCATTTCTTGAATTAGTAAATGAGCAAGCCAATGTTGTCCAATCATTTGGACAGCAGCCTGCTGGGTACACTTGGAGGAACCACTCAAATTTGAGGTGGAGACAAGTTGATTTGCCTCGAACCCAGCAGTAGTAGCACTGCAGTACAATTCCAACCAGCAGTCCCCTCATGGTTACTCACTAAGACAACATTTCCCACATCAGTTCCCCCAGCCAAGCCAATTAATTTTGCCATCACCACAGCCAAGAGCTCCCTCCGTTGAGGAGTAAGTTTTATCTTCATTGCAAAATATCGACTCCATTTCACAAATTGTGAATTCACACACATAGAGCATCAGAGAAATTGAAGACCAGCTTGGTTATATCTCAAATGCTCTGATGAAAAGGGAAGAGGGTCGACTTTCGGGCCAAACTGTGAACAATTCCAGAGGGGCACACTTGATTGGTGAAGTCTCTTCAAGTCCTGAAGAAACTAAAGCCATCAGTGCCCTGAGGAATGGGAAGGTGGTGGCTAACTAAGATGTTGTTGATGCCAAAAGGTTGTGCATTCGATAAGAAGGTGAATAAATAGGGGCTATTGTATGGCCCCAAGTAAAAAAATAAAATTTTTCCAAAATACAAATATATATATATATATAAATAAAAGATATATATATATATATATATATATATATATATATGTTGTGTGAATGATAGGTCAGCAGATGAGGACTAGCAGTACCTCATCTGCCATTTCCTCATACTTTTTAAAGTCCTCCTTTCCACAAGGAGAAGGATATGATGGAGGAAATGAGGACTGTTCACATAGTTGCAATCATTGGTAGCAGGTGGATGAAACCATGAGGTCATACCTTTGCATTTTCATCAAACCTTCCATTTCAGCTGAGATCCAGATGGGGTAACCAAAATTTCTGTCATTCATGCACCCCCATCTGGACTGTTGTGTAAATATTATTTTTGTGTGATCTGATTTTGTATGAATTTTGCTTTTAAAATATGTGCCATTAATGTTGATAATTCTTTGCCATCAATTTAGATTCATACTCAAATCATGTTTAGGTAGTTGTGTTTAGGATTTTAACTATTTTAGGTGTTTCATATAGTTAATTTTTTATATATACTTGCTATTTTTAATTTTATTTCTGCTGTATATAGTTGTTATTTTTAGGAATATGTGTAGTTTTGTTTTCTTAGTTGTCATTTTGCATATATTCTCTTTTTCTCTTTCCTAGTATGATTTTCTGCAATTTTTCAGCTTAGTTTTTTGTTGTAATTTAGTTAGTTTTGCTATTATAAGCACTGCTGCCCCTATACATGATCCTGAAATAGTGAGGACACAATTTATCTTAGGTTTGGGGGTATGGCAGGTAGGCCAGCCAATAGAAGAGTTAATTCTAGTGCAGCAATGTGAGAAAAATTGAATTGAATAAAATCAATTCCCACCTGACAATGTGAAAATGGGGAAATTTAAAAAATTTTACAGACTCTTTAAAACTGAAAATTTTAAAAAATTTACCACCACCATGATGCTAACATTAGAAAAAAATTTCAGTTACTACTTAGTGAACCTAAGAGGAAAGGAAAAGGTGAAAATACACCCCATGGATTAATTTGAAGACCATACACAATGAGATTTCAGCCTATCAAATTTCTTTTGAAGAGTGTTTGTGGAATTTTTCTGCTCTAAGGACTGATTGATTCAATCTCTTTTCACTAGAACTTAGGCATCCCCAAGTTGAAACTGATTGATAACACTCATGACACTAAGGAGATGATCTAAGGCCTTCATTTGGATAGTTTGAGCCTAAATTTCTAACCTATTAAACTACCCTTGTGAATACACTCTTTGAGCCTTTAAATCTATTTTTTCTTCAACAAACACCAGAGTACTTGCACCTAAACCTCATTGACCTAATTCAGCCTTACCCTCACTCTGAGATTTCAAGAGCTAAAGGAGAAGAAGTTGAATATAGGTAGGCTAGGTTCAACATTTGGTGGGAGAAGAGAAGCAACATACAAACAACAGTGTAGCAGTGGTTATGTGTGATATTTCATAAAAAAAATATATATATATAGATAAAAAAAAAAAGAGAAAGAAAGAGAAGTCATTTCATTTGAAAGTTGAAAAGAAGAGAAGGAGCTGGCCACTTTGACTCTGAAAAATATAAAAGAAGATGAAGTTGTGCTAAAATGAAGGTTGTGAAGTCATGAATCACTCTCTAACCTTGCTAATTTCTCAAATCTTGAATCCATTTTATCCCTCCTATTCTTTTTAAACCTCAACCATAAGCCATATTACAACGCATAAAAAAGACATTATTGATCCGAAGTGAAATGAGTTGTCATGTGGAGACAAGGGAATGCCTAGACTATGGTGAAAGGTACTTGAGGATGTCAGGAATTAGAAGCAATGCCTATACTCATGTTTGTAGGCCTATTTGAGGACTGTGACTGATTTTGAGCGGATGAGAATGTGAACGCCCTTGGAGTTTCATTGTTGAGAGATAGCCCTGGTGAGGATTGGGTATGAAATTTAACTTCATTAGGGTGGTATTCAAACCTGATTTTTGAATTAAAGGCAAACTTGGTACTGATTTTTGCACATTGAATTCCTGATGTAACCTGAGTGGTGGTGATCCAAATATATCTTGATTTAGGTTTTAATTTGCTACATTACTGCTATAATTTCCTCTAATTTGTAAAGAATACGTGTCAAATGATGCTTTACTCATTGAAATCTGTTTTGTAATTGACAGCACTCTACTTAACTGTTTTAATGGTGAAGTTTGTGGGTATCTTCCCTGAAAACCCTCAGGAGACTTCACTCCTCCACTAGGGAGCACCTAGGGGTTTAAAAGGCTTGATGCATATGCTAAATGCATCCGTGCTCCCTACGAAAGTGACATTTATTGTTTTGAATAATTATTTTAATTTTTCCTTTGCTGGAGGACTAGCAAAGATTAGGTTTGGGGGTGTGTTGAGCACTGAAATATACCACTTTTCACCCCTTAACCTGGCCTTTATTAGACTTTGAGCTAGTTAATAATTGTTTTTAAGTGTGTTTGTGTAGATAATAGGAAAATATAGCTAAAAGCTACAATCATTCATTTTCAAGCCAAGAAGAAAGGATTTTGAACCAAACTGTCGAGCTGATGGAGTTTTAGAGGATGCACCATGGTGGTCCACACCATTGGGGCAAGGTTAGCATGCTTTGGGACCTTTGGAGGCCTGCCGACTGAGAGAGAAGAAGCTCAAGGATCATAGAATGCTGCTGCACTAAACAACTACAGCAGTATATAGGTGCCGCAGTCCAGCACTTTGAGGGGAGCACATCAACTAACTTTATTTCATGCATGCAATGATATATGCTGCATTCAACCAGCAGCTGAAGAGGTGATGCCAAGAACCATTCAGGACCTGTTGTTATTGCAGCCAACCAACCTGCCATGCAATTCAGGACTTGCTGCACCAAACTCCTCAAGCACTGACATGAGACCAGCAAGCAATTAGAGCAGCAGCATTCCTGTTGAGCTGCTGATCAAGGCTCTAAGTCCAACAAGCAGAGCAGCTGCAAATACTGAGCAAACAAACAGTGGCAGCAGCCTATAGTTCATGCACTCTAATTGCTGCTACACCACACCCAACTAAACAGCTGCTGCATTAGATCTGTTGAGAGGAGGAGCAGCCACTTAATATACTCGAGCATCTGCATTTAATATATAGGAGCAGCAATGGATATGAAAGGCCTTCAAGCACTTCACGCTTGCAGCAAAAGCACAATCCTAGTGGCTGCTGCAACACATGACCTACTCAAGCAATCCATTTGAGTGCAGCCCCATCATCTCAAGCTGAAAAACCTGCTGCTACACTGTTGAGGAGACCAAGGTGTTGAGCTGCTGGTTGAAGACTCAAGCCCCATATGCTGAAAAATGAGAAGCACCGATACTGCATGGAAGGACTCAAGCAGATGGCACAGATGCTACACTTTATGCAGTCAAGATGCTGCAGATTTGCAGCCATGAATCATTTAAAAGAAGCTGTTGTTGCTGCAGCCAGCAAAGACTAGAGCAGCTGTTGTGCCTAGCTGCACAACTCATGCATTCTACTAGCAGTGCTGCTATAACATCCAAGAACTGCTGCTGCACTACTGTGTATAGGTGAAGAACAGCAGCATGATGCCCCCTCTAGCAGTCCATGGTTTCACACTCGAACCTGTCAAGCTGAAGACACTTGAAGCTGTCGAGTAGTTAATATTGCTGGAGCAACCAAGCGAGTGGTGTAAATGTTGTTGAAAATGAACCACTCGAGCTGTGCATGCTGTAAACCGAACCTATCGAGCTGCACCTTGAAGAGCTCGAGAGGATTGCTGAAACTACAAGTGAGTTCGAGTAGTTCACTCATCCTCGCGAGCTGGAAACTTGGAGTTTTAAAGGTCTTGCTAGGTTCCCTTGAACCTGTCGAGCTGCAGTGCAGCCATTTCATCCTGGCGAGCTCCTTAAAAGCCTGTTTTTGAACCTGGCGAGGTTGTTTTTGAACTAACCAAGATCCTAGTGAGAATGCAAATCTGAAGCTCTATCCTCGCAAGGCACGAGTTGCAGCTGCTGTTTTCAAACTCTAAGGATAATTTTGGTATTTCACACTTTCTAGGGCACACATCCCATTGCCCCACACATCCCAAAGCATCCAATGGCTGTAAATAGGCCACTTAGGCAGCTCCACACACCCTATTTTCTGATTGGCTAATGCACCTAGCTGCTGCTATGGATTGTCTATATATAGCTATATTTTGCCTTGTAAAATCTTTCAAATTAACTAGATCACTTTAGTCTTTTGCTAGGGTTTCGAGCTAGGACTAGCCTAAGCTCATTTAGGGTTTTCTAGGGTTCCGAGCTAGTCTTGTTTTCCTTTTATTTTCCACTTTCTTCTTACTTAGCCCAACTGCAAAGCTAAGCTAAAGCCTTTTGTAGCAGCTAGGGATAGTTTAGTTTTGCAATGAGTTTTGTATGAACATAGGGAGCTGTTTTGGGTTTTTGTAAGGGCTGTTGTCCTATAGGCAACCATTGTAAGTCCTTTCTAATAAATGAAATGCCATGTTTTAATGCTCATTAAATCAATATTTTCCTGTATTTTTTCTACAGATTTTTTTAGATTTAATGCTCCCATGATTGCTTGAGCTTATAGCCCTGCAACCAAGGTGACAACAGTAGTATTACTGCTCTATTCCCAGCCTTTGTGATTAAGATAACCTCTGGGATAGCCTGTGACCATTCTAGTGGGTAGGGTATAGCCCTAAGGCTGGTCTAAACCACAGGGCTGAGATGGATTCTTTTCCTCTTCACTTGAGCTTGTAGCCAAGTGAGAGATAGTTGCAGAGCCAACTTCTCCCCTGTTTTCATTGCCATTTTCAGTGTTTAAATCTGAGATTTTTGCACAGATTGCAGACTTGTTAGATAGGTCATTGTAGGCCTTTTTGTACCAATGACCAGCTGAGTTTAAAGACCCGTTCATCCTTTGATTCCTTGTGGTTTCCACCTGGTTTTCAAGGACTGTTTCCTCCTATTGTTGCTTGAGCTTGTAGCCTTGCAACCATAGTGTCTGCAATGGGTTTCTTATTATGATTTAATCCATTGATTGGATGAAATCTCTAGGATATTTTGTGACCATTTAAGTGGATAAAATACAACCCCTAAGATCAGTCCAGACCTCTGGGTTATGTTAGATTTTTCTACCTAGCAGAAGTGCTTGTTTCCATCTAAAGGATTGTTGTAGATTCATTTCTAACACTGAGTTACAGTGCTGATTTATCCATAGCTATCTATTTCTCCCTATTTTTTCGTTATTTTCTAACACCATCATCATCCTTCTTCTACCCCTTTCTTTAATTATAGTTTTGTTCTTATTTTTAGTTTTAGGTTAGCTTTGTGACACTTAAACACATTCTCTTTACCTTGCTTTCTAGTGTGATTTAGAGTTGCCAGGTTTGTAGACAGATCTAGAGTTTACTATACAACCCTTAAGGTTTCAGATCATCACTCTCCGTGGGACAAACTCTTACTTATTAAAACTTGCTACAACAACCCTGGATCTTGCAGGCTTTGTTTAAATCTATGTGTGTAGATTTTCTTCCTTATTTTTACCACTGTTTTTCTCATTTAAATAAGCACACAAAAGATTAATCCAGCACATGCCCATCCCCTCAAGAAGCTCTCAAGGGGCTCAGAACCTGTCAAGTGGTCCAGAAAGGTGCAGTTTTGGGGCCAAATTTGAATCGCCGTAACTTTGGATGTGCAACTCGGATTGAGGTGATTCTTGGCTTGTTGGAAAGCTGGGGCCCTCTGCTTTTCAATGGTATAAGCTCTAATCTCAATAGAGGTCCCTTCCAGCCTTGGTACATCCTCCTCTATCCGTTGTCCGGGAGGGTTAACTATGGGCTTGGGGGTAATTCTTAAGGGTTTGAGAAGTTTCCTAGGGGTTTGGAAGGTTCCTAGGGATATGGGAAATGCTCTCGGAAGCTCGGGGGTGCATCTCTCTCGGAGTATGTTTCGCTAAGGCCTTGGGCCAAATTTTGGTGTGTACTATATCAGTGGACATGGTTTTGAAAGGCTTGCCAAGTCCTAATGAAGACACACTGATACTGGTGAGTTATACTTATATTAACCTTTATATTTGATTGGTTACAATTTTTCATTAATTATTGAGTGCTTTTTACACCCATAATTGATACAATTGGCATCCAAGTTTGTATTAGATGCTTAACCTGTGCACCATGGGCAGTTTCACATTTAATCTCCCCCCACCAAACTCGTCAAACCCATAATTGATACAATGACCATGACCTAATCTAGCTATGGTGTAAACAGGCAAGTTCAACCCTGCTCTATGAGCAGTTCCTTGGAGAAGGTTCTTGTATACACCAGTCTCATCCTATACAATAGTTTGCCCACAAATCAGTAATAATTATTTCAAGCTAGTGGCATGCCATGGTTTTTTTAATGTCTTCTTAGCCATTAAACAGAACAGTAACAAACTAAAAATGCATACATACATACATACATTTGTATATATCAGCTGTCATTTCATGTACAGTTATGGTTCATTATTACTTGGCCCAAGGGATTTTGAAGTGCTTAATTGAGGGTTCTAGTGTGCAAATGCATTTTCGTTTCTATTCTCAGATCATCTTGACTCATTAACATTTTAAAGGACGTACCCAATAAAAAAAATTGATTAGTGCATAATATTGTTCTGTTTGAGCTCTAGAACCTGTTTGAAATGCACACTTTGGTCCACACTTTGGTCACGTAGTCTCTTACTGGAGCCTTAAACAATTTTTAATGGTCCCAAATTGTGAAAGAAAAATCATAAGCACAATGATGTGATCGACGATCATTGTAGGAGATGGACGACCAAGGATGTAAACTTGTGGTGATTGGGTGACTCCAATGATTCGGTTGCCACTTGGTAGAGGTGTGTTACAAATTTAAATGGCTTTTACAGCCATACGTTACAACATTCTTCCACTTGGTTTTAGAAGTGACTTCATGTGGGGTTTTTACTTAAGCCCCATGTTATATATGTGTTTCTCAAACACTTCCTTTTGCACTTATTTAGTTAGTCGACCCCCAAACAATTCAGATGATGAGATTTTAAAGAGTTTAATTTCCTCTTTTTTCAACCACATCTCTGAGATTGTGATATTTAATTTAAATATATTTTAATTTACCATGAATCTTCGAATCATTTGCAATATCAATGGTGGCTTGGTTATCACAAAATTATTTACGGCCCATCAAAATTTTACCAACTTCAATTATTCAATTAAGTGTTTAACCAGGTGGCTTCTTGAGTAGCACGACAAGAAGATATGTACTCGGATTCCATAGTAGATGTAGAGATGAAGGTCAGTTTCTTACTGCTCAATGACACAACACCTCTTCCAATGGTAAATAAGTAACCGGATGTAGATTTCATTTTGTCCAAGTCACCACCCCAATCAACATTTGTATATCTAAGTAACTCAAAGTCACTTGCTTGATAACAAAGGCAAATAAGCTTAGGCCTTGTTTGGCATGGCTTTTAGGAGCCCTTGAAATAGACGTGTTCATCAGGTGTCAAAAAAGGAAAACCCAAAAGGATGGTAATCTATCCAAAATAGGATTGTAGTTTAGAGAGTAATTATAGCATGGTGCTTATTACCACCATTGAAGATGGTTCACCCCATCTCCTCTAACCCACAATTGGGGCAGTCATCGGTCCTGGTCAAATGCTAGGTGTGCAGAAGCTTAAAATTGCACCAACCAGATGTTCCCAATAGTCTCACCAATAAAGTTAAGGGTAATCCTTAATTATACACTGAAAGGGTTAGACCTGTAGCACAATGGGAAGTTGACAATATTGCAACCTTGAGGTGGCTCATTTATTGGACAGCCCTAGATCCCAATCATGATTCAAAATCTCAGTGGGTATTAGGTGCCTAGCCCAAGCCCACCAACTAAGGATGCAGATTCAGTTTTAATTTTTACCCAATTGAAACCAATTATTTTTGGTTTTTGGTTCCTTTTAGCCTGAACATAAACCAAACCAAGACGAACCAGTTTAGTCTTGTTCCATTTCGTTTTTTTTTTTTTTTCATTTTCTTTATCTAATCCTCTACCTAATCGGTTTTCAGTTTCCACCACACAAAACCAAAATTGAACGGGATCGGTTTAGCTTAATTTTTAATCGGTTTTAGTCTAGTTTGGTTTCGTCGGTTTTCTGGTCATGTTCGGGATTCAATTCAAAACTTGTGTTCCTACCACCAATAGAGCTTGAATCAATCTCCTTGAGCGTGCGAATATTTTCGAGTTGCCAAATCACTAAGAGGTAACAAGTACTTTCACAAATTTGCGTGCTAATAAAAGCATACTTCCACAGATTGCTGTGCTCATAAACAACTGCGCAATTCCCAAGGAAAAATGCTTAAAATTATAATTCAATTGGTATTTACTAAGATTGAGATCAACATGTCTTAAGGAACCAAACTAATCCAGAAGTTTTATATTAGTTCCTAGATCTTCTCTTAGTTCTAAGAAATTATAAGTTTTTGTTCATTCAATCTAACCAATGTCTCTTTTTATCGTGACTATTTCTTTACATAGGGCGTACCGCAACATGACATACCAAACTGATGATGCCTTTGTATTGAATATCTTATGCTCTTGTTGACTAAATGTGTGGTTTTGAATCTCTTCCTAGTGGTTATTATTGCTTTTATTTCCCACTTAAGAATTGTTGGGCAAGTTTATGTTTTGGTCTAGATTTTAGCTGGTTGATTCCTGATGTATATCTTTCGATGAGGGAACTAAATATACAACTGGCATATTTTCTCTTGATGTGGGTATCCAGATTCTTGAAATGTACCCTTACAAGTACCATGGGCACTCCATGTCAGATCCTGGGAGCACAGACTGCACACATGATGAGATCTCCGGTGTGAGGCAGGTCAAATGATTGTCGATCAACCCCCTTGGTAAGCTAAATATTGTTTTGAAAATGCTAAACTATTAAGGTGTTTTTTGTTGTGGTATAGGAGCGTGATTCAGTAGAAAGAATAAGAAAGTTGATATTGTCTCATGAATTAGCCACTACAGCCAAACTCAAGGTATTCCACCTGGGTTTCTAATAGAGCAAATGTGCTTGCTTGTGCTAAAAAAATCAGGCCTTCATATCCAATGGCTCAGTGTTAAGTGACTAGGAATGAAAACTATGTTTTGATATTCAAGGTAATTTTTTTAGTAACCCTATATATATATATATGTGTGTGTGTGTGTGTGTGTGTGTGTGTGTGATAAATTTGTAGTAGTAAATTTTTTTATTATACTCATTTGTGGTTTTCTGTTGGTTAAGCACGATAAATTTTTATTGGATAAATAGGGTAAATTTGTGGTTTTACTATGAAGTATTTTTTATGTCCATTTTTAATTTTCTGATGGATGAGCAAGGTATTTTGGGGTGCAGGCCCTTCCGAAAATTATAAATATTTTATTTTATTACGTTTCGTAAAAAACGACTGTCTAAGATCGTCTTATTTTTTATTTTTATTTTCCAAAATTTAAAAAATAGGACTGTTCCAGACAGTCCTATTTGAGCCATCATTCAAATAGGACGGTTCATAGAGGACTATCCAATATAATAAATAAGACAGCTCATGAGCGTCTCTCAATAAAGGACGGTTTATTAGAGACGGTTATGAGTTGTCTTATTAAATGGTTGGTGACCGTCTTCAGTGGTTAATATGAGACGGCTTCCGACCATCCTATATTAAGACTACTGAAAACAGTCATTTCCTATCGTCTTATTTATGGAATATGAGACGGTTTAGGACCGTCTTATATATTTAAGATGTTCAAAAAAAGAACGGACGTGAGGACGGTTTTAGGCTGTCTTATTTTTAGAATAAGACGACTTTGGGCAGTCTTATTTCGTCTATTTTGACATAGTGTCTCTAATTCAGCACCTGTGACGTATAGTCGAAGGGTGAGCTAATAGTCTAAGCTCAATAGGGGCAACATTAGTAGCATTTTATCTCATATTTCAAAGCATAAATTTTATAACTGATTTCATATGCACATTTCACATTTCACAAGAATTTCAAGATGGTGAACTTTAATCACACACACACGCTTCTAATGTTTGTTTGAAATCTTGTATGTAACTTAAAATAGTAACTTAAATACTATTCCAAGCACATATAGCATCAGAAGCCACACATATACCAATGGGAATCTCTAACCATCATCGTTCAATGAACCATTTATCACAAATGTCCAAGCCCTTGTGTTGTGAGGGATGCTTGTGTCAAACGAAGCTTTACCATTGACCGGTAGGAATGTACAAATATCTCGTGGTACTGGAGCACAAGGGATTCATTTAACATGAACCTTAAATCATTGTGAAAATTCTAACTTACAGTTTTCACACCGTGTAAAGTTATTACATTATAATTATTTTTGAAGACTAGTATTCATACACGAATCTTGAGCTCACACAACACACTTCTCACATCACATTTCAATTTCATTTACGAAGCTTGTTATGAAAGATTCAAAAAAATCAAATGTTTAGATGCACATAAGTTTATCATGCTTTATCCTATCAGATCATTCAATCTATACAAAGCACCTCAGATTCAACGTTCTTAAGTTTCCCCCACCTCAATCACAATTCAAACAAAATCACACGAAGTTGATAGAGACTCCACGTAGATATTCACCACTTTAACCTACATCCCAAATCATCCAAAGACCCTTTAGAAATGTCTAAGGAAGCCTAACGATCGAAGTTTTCAAAAACTTCACAAGAAGAATAGTCAAAATGCATTAACTTTGTATCTCACACGTGCAATATGCAAGGTCGGGCGTGCGAGTCACATGGCACACACAGCTTGAGCCAGCGAAGCACAGAGGCTCATTGGTGTCTCTCTTTGCCTCTATTTCTCATGTGCGTGAGGCTTATTGGGGCTTATTTGAAGGAATCACGCGTGCACGAGCAGCAAAGCTCGCGTGAGGGAGATTTAGAAACTCTTCATATCACTGAGTTTCTGAACTCGTTTCTCTCGCGATTTCTCGTCATTCATACGCAGACACTTACACACAAATTTCTACACATATAAGTCTTCAATTTTAACATCTTTGTGTAGCGGTTTCTCACCTTCCGAGCTGGTGAAATCACACGATACAAAAGCAAGAATTGGAGCGGTTTCCTCTCTTTACAGACAGTGGGTTTCAGAACCCATTCAGCCACAATCCATGCCCCGCCAACTCTCACAATGTCGCAAATCGACGACGACTACTCCTTCAACAAGATTGCAGAATTTTACGAAGGCTTAATGCTCCGGAGTACACGAATTTGGGGAACCCCTTCTTCTCCTTCACAACCCTTTCTCACACTCTCTCTCTAAATAAGCAAAGCAAGCAAAAATAGATGAAAAAGAGTTGTGCACATGAGGTCACCCCCCACTTATCTACAAGTGTTTACTTCAATGGGAAGCATTCACACCCAACATGTGTGTGATCCCTATCCATTTGAACTTCTTAGTGTGAAGCACATACACACATAGGTGTCTATGTGAAGCTGCTTTGGTTCCAATGCGAATCCCACACACCTAATGTGACAGCAAGGATTTCGGCACCCCGATACCCATGCCATCGGCACGACCCTCGAGGCCGTGCCCCATATGCCTGCACGGAACATTTGGTACATCCAAGCAACTATAAAGCAAATCAAGTACAGAAGAACTAATACTGAACTAAATCTCTAGTTCTATAAGATAAAGTCTAACAGGAAGCTCAAAAGATAGTTCTGATCTCATGCCACTGCATGAGAAAAAGAACTAACCCGAACCATCAGTGACAAAACAACAGTCGCCCCAGATGGTTCACCAAAAGAATATCTCACTAATATTACATTGTATTATATAAAAGGCTGGATATACCAAGCCGTATAATTTCTCTCACACAACTCTATCAAAGTACGCAGACGGTCCTCTAGCAGAAATTCTCAGGAGGGGGCTCTGACTCCTCCCCAGGCACGTAATCCGAATCCACGTCTCCCGAAGCAGCAGTAGCAGCTAACACTGGGCCTATGATATATAGTCGAAGGAGTGAGCTAAATCATATCTCAATAGGGAATCAACTGAATGAACATATAAGTCTATCTTACTCCCATATATTCCGTGACATTAGAAATATGATTTATTAATAAAAGATAGCTAGAAAAATAGTTTAATTTACAGAAAGCATGAACTGAATGCATCTGTTACTCTACATGTATTAACTTATTTTCAATTTTGTTCTCATAGGTTAGATGATCTTTCTTGAAACTTAAATCAAATTACTTAAATAATTCCTCGAGCAATATAGCATTCTTGCCCCGATGGAATACCCACCATCATCGTCCAATTGAACTATATTTAAATGTAACATAACCCAAGTCCCTTTCTCCTAGGTGACGAGACTCATAACTCATTTACATCCCTGGGATGTCCTGCTGGTGTAAGGATTGGCCACCGTATCGGTCAAGAATATTCTACCGAGTCAGTCATGAGTATACCGCCGAGTCGGTGGGGTATTTTATGAACCTCAAATCAATTATGCAAAATATATGTAGTTTATCACCGTGTAATTGTGCTAATTATAATATTCAAACTTTGTTCAAGGCTCATTCACATAGTTTCTCATTTGATTATACATCCCTAGGATGTCACATACTTTCATATGCATCTCTCAGATGCTCACTTCTCATACACATCCGTGGGACGTCATGCACTTATACTCTTACTAGTTTCTTACCTAGTGTACACACACGCACACACACCTCTTTAATTCACATGCTAAAGCTCAATTTTGATTAACAAGCAATGACTATGCTCTTAACACACACAGGAACATATCACATCACTAAATACATGGTTTCGTAATTCAAGGGTACATGTTTAGAGTATTCCCTACCTCATGTGTTTTACCCCAAGGATCAAGGTCCAAAGTAGCTTTACTTGCCTAAATTCCAAGAGCTCAACCTAGTGTACATCATGTCATACACAAAGCATCAAGAATGATGAAATAAAGAAGGTATAAGGCCCTCCTAGAACTCCGCGGTCAAAAATAGAACCCAAACTAAAACTATCAAAATTGATTATATCGATTAATTAAATTCCCAAATTTGATTAATCGATCCCAAATCGATTAATCAAAAATCAAATTCGATTAATTGATCCAAAAATCAATTAATCGATTTTCCAACGCTTAAACTTTTCCTGCCACTGGAAGTACCCAAATGATTAATCGAAACCCAAAAATTAATTAATCAAATTTATTTCAATTAATCAATTTCGTGCTTAAGTCTCTAGATTTGATTTCTGACAAAAATTGATTAATCGATTCTCTAATCGATTAATTGATTTTGTCAGAAAACGGCCCTCTTTGTGCTGTTCTTCCAACTTTCTTTTCTTTCTATTTCTCCTTGTTTTTCCTATCTCTTTAATTCATCATTTAGTCACTCAATCAAATCTCAAACATCATACACATTGCAATCTAAGAAAGCCTTACCTCAAATCCATCTCATGATTGATTCAATGGCTTGGGTCAAGGGCTAGGGTTCTTAGCTTCGACTCCAACAATTTCACAGTTGTCATCGTAATTTATTGTCCTCGAAAGGCCTTCTCGCAAGCTCTTTCGCATTAATCTCCAAGCATTTACTCTTCCTTCCTTCCTTCCTTACTCTCTCTCTCTCCTCATAAATCGCTAACCACCAACCAATTTAAAGAGAAATAACTTCTCTTAAGTTATTAAGCTTTTTAACCCAACTCATGCTTTGGTGTAAAACATATACATCTCCAATAGGTATATATGGCCTTATAAACAAATCCATCACCACACACATGTGCACTTTCACCTCAAGCCTAGTCTAGCCTAAGTCGTCAAGTTGACTTCACTTGGTCAAACTTACGACCAGTCGGGCACATATCTCGAAGATGCTATTCTAAGCCCAAATTTTTAGGGATGTTACATTCTCCAAACCTTGCAAATTTTTGTCCTCGAAAATGCACTCAAGGGCTTCCCCTTCATGGAAGAACCACTCACAATAGTGCATGACGATGGATACAAACGCAATCACAACACATCTTACATAAAAAGTAACGACATTTGCATACATTTAACAGTAAACAGAATTGCAAATAAACAAGGATTTGAATTTCATTGACTCATAACCCACAGGTCCCAAGATCGAAACTTGGCTTTGATACCAACTGTGATAGCCCAAATTTCAGCACCCCGAAACCCTTGCCATCGACATGACCCTCGAGGTTTGCCCCATATGCCTGCATGGAACATTTAGTATATCTAAGCAACTATAAAGAAAATCAAGTACAGAAGAACTAATACTGAACTAAATCTCCAGTTCTATAAGATAAAGTCTAACATGAAGCTCAAACGATAGTTCTGATCTCATGACACTGCATGAGCAAAAGAACCAACCCGAACCATCGGTGACGAAACAACGGTCACCCCAAATGGTTCGCCAAAAGAATATCTCACTAATATTATATTTTTTTATACAAAAGGCTGGGCATACCAAGCCGTACAATTTCTCTCAGAAAACTCTATTAAAGTATGCAAAGGGTCCTCTAGAAGAAATCCTCAGGAGGGGGCTCTGACTCTTCCCCAGGCACGAAATCTGAATCCTTTGGATCTATGTCTCCCGAAGCAGCAGTAGCAGCTAACATTGGACCTGTGACTTATAGTAGGAGTGAGCTACATCATAGCTCATTAGGGAATCAACTGAATGAATATATAAGTCTATCTTACTCACATATATTCCATGATATTAGAAGCATGATTTATCAATAAAAGATAGCTGAAAAAATCATTTAATTTACTAAAAGCATAAATTGAATGCATATGTTACTCTACATGTATTAATTTGTTTTCAATTTTGTTCTCATAGGCTAGAATATCTTTCTTGAAACTTAAATGAAATAACTTAAATAATTCCTCGAGCAATATAGCATTGAGCCCCGATGGAATACCCACCATCATCGTCCAATTGAACTATATTTAAATGTAATAGAGCCCAAGTCCTTTTCTCCTAGGTGACGGGGCGCATAACTCATATACATCCCTGGGATGTCCTCTATATCTGGATTGGCCATTTGTGCCGATCAAGGATATTTTGCTTAGTCAAATTATGGGTATACGAACCTCAAATAAATTATGCAAAATACATGTAGTTTATCATCGTGTAATTATGCTAATTATAATATTCAAAGTGTGTTCAAAGCTCATTCATATAGTTTCTCATTTGATTATACATCCCTGGGATGTCATATACTTTTATATGCATCTCTCATCTCATACACATCCCTGGGATGTCATGCACTTATACTCTTAGTAGTTTCTTACTTGGTGTACACAAGCACACACACCTCTTTAATTCACATGCTTAAGCTCAATTTTTATTAACAAGCAATGACTATGCTCTTAACACACACATGTACAGATCACATCACTATATACATGATTTCGTAATTCAAGGGTACATGTTCAGAGTATTCCCTACCTCACATGTTTTAGCCCCAAGCATCAAGGTCTAAAGTAGCTTTACGTGTCTAAATTCCAAGAGCTCAACCTAGCGTACATCACGTCATCCACAAAGCATCCCAAAACTCCGCGGTCAAAAATAGAACCCAAACTAAAACTGTCAAAATCAATTAATCGATCCCAAATCGATTAATCGAAAATCCAAAATCGATTAATCGATCTAAAAATTGATTAATCAGTTTTCCAACACTTAGACTTTTCCAGCCACTGGAAGTACCCAGACGATTAATCTATTTCAAATCGATTAAATCAAAAACTAAAAATTGATTAAATCAAAAACCAAAAATTGATTAATCAAATTTATTTTGATTAATCGGTTTCATGCTTTAGTCGCAAGAATTGATTTCTGACAAAAATTGATTAATCGGTTCTCTGATCGATTAATCGATTTTGTCAGAAAATAGTCCTCTTCGGGCTGTTCTTCAAACTATCTTTTCTTTCAATTTTTCCTTTTTTTTCTCTCTTTAAGTCATCATTTAGTCACTAAATCAAATCTCAAACATCATACACATTACAATCTAATAAAGCCTTATCTCAAATCCATCTCATGGTTGATTCAATGGCTTGGGCCAAGGGCTAGGGTTCTTAGCTTCGACTCCAACAATTTCACACTTGTCATCGTAATTTATTGTCCTCGCAAGGCCTTCCCACAAGCTCCTTCGCATTAACCTCCAAGCATTTACTCCCCCTTCCTTCCTTACTCTCTCTCTCCTCATTAATCCCTAACCACCCACCAATTCAAGGAGAAATAACTTCTCTTAAGTTATTAAGCTTTTTAACCCAACTCATGCTTTGGTGTAAAACATATACATCTCCAACAAGTATATATGGCCTTATAAACCGATCCATCACCACACACATGTGCACTTTCACCTCAAGCCTAGTCTAGCCTAAGTCCTCAGTTGACTTCACTTGGTCAAACTTAGGATCAGTCGGGCACATATCTCGAGGATACTATTCTAAACCCAAAATTTTGGAGAAGTTACATTCTCCACACCTTAGGAATTTTCGTCCTCGAAAATGCACCCAAGGGCTTCCCCTTCATGGAAGAACCACTCACAATAACGCATGACGATGGATACAAACGCAATCACAACACATCATACATAACACAATGACATTTGTATAAATTTAACAGTAAACAAAATTGCAGATAAACAAGGATTTGAATTTCATTGACTCATAACCCACAGGTCCCAAGATCGAAACTTACCTTTGGTACCAACTGTGATAGCCCAGATTTTGGCACCCCGAAATAGTGCCATCAGCACGACCCTCAAGGCCGTGCCCCATATGCCTGCACAAAACATTTGGTATATCCAAGCAACTATAAAGCAAATCATGTACAGAAGAACTAATACTGAACTAAATCTCCAGTTCTATAAGATAAAGTCTAACATGAGGGTAAAAAGGCAGTTCTGATCTCATGCCACTACATGAGCAAAAGAACCAACCCAACCCATCGGTGGCGAAACAACCGTTACCTCAGATGGTTCGCCAAAAGAATATCTCACTAATATTACATTATTTTATACAAAGGTTGGACATACCAAGCAGTACCATTTCTCTCATGAAACTTTATCAAAGTACGCAGAGGGTCCTCTAGAAGAAATGGTACAGTGCCCTGCACCACTATGTGTACTTATTTGGCTTACTCAATTTCCTAAATCTGGGGAAAATACAGCGACATTGTCTGTTACCACCTACACAACTCGATTTTTTCTAACATCTTTAACTTCCTTATCCATTAGTTGAAAGAGGTAATCAGCCGTCTTCGCGTATTTAGAAGCATCAATTGATTTTATAAATACTTTCCTGACATCGCTGTAGACCAAAAAGTTTATCAAACTCTTCTTTATGGGATCGGTCTATTCATCGCACATAATTGTGCAATCTCACTCGTCCCATACTTCATGAAATCAGTCCACATAAGCTCCTATCTCCTTGTACTCATCATCCAGTAAGGGTCGAGCTACCTCGTATGCAGAAGGATTTTTAACTCTTGTACCAACTTTTGTACTTGTATCAATCATAATTTTGAAGTACGGTGACTCCATAACCTGACTCAGAATGTGGTTGTATATTAAAAACTTTGCAATGGATATTTCAAGCTTCTTCTCCAATTTTTTCAGTGACATTGCAGTCAATTTAGTTTGTTTGGAGTTTTTTGTCTAATACATGAATAAATCCATGGGACCTGTAGTACGACCTATAATAGACGACCTGGTCTCCCTCATGGATGCCGACCTACGCAACTCGACAGTCTCCTGAATATATTCATCATCCTCAATAACATGTGGCCTATGACTAGATCCACCACTAGCAGCATGCATGAATGGGCCCCTCAACGTAGATCGAAATCGATAATCAGTTTCTTCCCGATCTCGTCGCTATCGTGCTTCTCTAGCACTCCCTCATGACTCTCATTGTCTGCTCATCCTCATCCTCATCCTCATCTTCATCCTCATCATCCTCAGGTCAAGGTGCAGGAACCTCTGGTTCTCCCTTCCTTATTGTCTCATACATTTATTTATCTCGGTCGACTTCTTTTTCTATTCCCTTTGCCGCCTGTAAATTGGGTCTAACAGTTTCTCTCACCTCTCTGGGTACATTGGGACATCCTTTTGTCTCTCCCTTAATGTGACCCAAATGCTCCTTCAATTATGTGATACCTCCTCCAAATAATTTTTTCTCACAAAGCTTGTATTTTATTCGGTCTATCACCATCTATTGTTGTGCCGTATTGCCATGCTGGATCTTTTCCGCGTATCATATTTATTTATGTCACCTGTATGAATGAGTAAACGATTAGATTAAATTAAAATATTTAGATTATACTTAAAAATCAAATTTATTTAATATTATTCTAATTTTTAAAAATTTTAGATTATATTTGAAATTTTATTTTATATTATTCTTATTTTTAAAATATTAGATTATATTTTATCAAATTTATTTGATATTCTTCTAATTTTTAAAAATTTTAGATTACATTTGAAAATTTATTTGATATTATTCTGATTTTTAAAATATTAGATTATATTTTACTATATTTATTTCATATCATTCTAAAATTTGAAAATTTTAGATTACATTTGAAAATAGTATTTTGTTGATATTATTCTAATTTTGAAAATATTAGAAAATCATATTATTCTAATTTTAAAAATATTTGAAAATTATATTTATTTGAAATTGATGTGTCAAGTGCATCATAGGGTATGTGTGATATGTGTAATTGATGTGTCACATACCTCATGACACATGCGATACATGTGACACATGCGTAATTGATGTGTCATGAGGTATGTGTCACATGTGTGACACATGTGACACATCAATTACATGTGTTGTGACACATGTGCAATTGATGTGTCATATGTGTCACATACCCCATGCCACATGTGTAATTGATGTGTCATGGGGTATGTGTCACATGTGTGGCACATGTGACACATCAATTACATGTGTCACGACACATGTGTAATTGATGTGTCATACATGTAATTGATGTTTCACATGCCCCATGACACATGTGACACATGTGATGCATGTGTAATTGATGTGTCGTACATGTTATTGATGTGTCACATGTGTCACATACCCCATGACACATGCGACACATGTGATACATGTGCAACTGATGTGTCATGGGTATGTGTTACATGTGACACATCAATTACATGTATGACACATCAATTTTGGCATGGGTCACATACCCCATGACACATGTAACACATCAAATACAAATGTGACACATCAATTACACATGTGTCACATGTGTTGCATGTGTTATGGGGTATGTGACGCATACCCCATGACACATCAATTACACATGTGTCACATGTGTTATGGGGTATGTGACACATACCCTATAATTAAATATAGAACATGCTTTAAAATGCATCTATAATTAAATATATTTGCACCATTTGATTTAAAAAACTTAAGAGAAAAATGACAAACTTATGAGAAGTTCTTTATCTTAATTATTTTGTTAATATTTCTTATTTTAATGTTTATAAAAAATTTAAGGGTTGATCATGAAATTCAAGGGTTGATCTTGACATTTTAAAGGTAGATCTTAAAGTTTAAGGGTAGATCTTAAAATTTTAACCCTTAAAATATAAGAAAATGAGAGAAAGTTAACCTAAAATGGTAGACCACGTACCTTGTGACAGACCAGATTTCACTAACCCGAAATCTGTGTCGTCAAATCACCGTTAAAGCGATCCACGAGTTACCGTACACTTAATACATCCACACAAGTAGAACACAAAGCAAATATCTCTAATTAAGCAACTAGAGTCATCATAATCAGCAAAAGAAAGTTCTATTCTATCTTTAAGATAGATCAAAATAACGGTTCTAATTCTATTGTAAGATACATGGATAAAGAAACGAAACGAACCACCGATAATGGACAACCATCACCTAAACAATGGTTCATAAAATAATATAAAAAAATAATAATTACATGATTCATATTTCAAATTCAAAATGGCTCGACATACCAAGCCCTAAGCATAAAATAATATTTAATTCTAACACAATCCCTATCTGGGGAAAAAATCCTTAGGCAGGGGCTCAATCTCCTCCTCAGGAATGTATTGCAGATTGCTTTCTAGATCTAAATCCTTCTCTAAATCAGCACCTATGGCGTATAGTCGAAGGGTGAGCTAACATGCCAAGCTCAATAGGGGCACATGAAAAGCATTTACTTCATATTAAAAGCATGGATTTCTATGACTGATATGCATAACTTACATGTTTCAAATAATTCATATTCAAAGATGCATGAATCGAAGTAAAGCAAAAATTTAACACAGTTTCGTAAGCATCATTTGATTTCTAAATTCTTTTTCACAATTCAGAGTGTCTCACATTCTTGCATAAGCCCCTGCGTTATGAGGGATGCTTGTGCCGAACACAAAATTTTATCATTGGCCGGTAAGAAAATGAACTGATATCCTGCTATATAGGAGCACAATTTGGGATTTCATTTCACATGAACCTTAAATCAAAGTGCTGATTTTAACTCATAATTAACACCGTGTAAAGTGATTTACTTATAGCTAGATTTGAAATTTCACAAGAGGTCTTGCTCACACATACTTATCACACACATGTACTTGTCACACACATGTACTTATCATTTTTCACATTTAAATTATATGATTGAATCCGTGTACAAAACTCAAATAACACAATTCACATTCTTACCTTTCACTTCACAATTTCCATGTATTTAGTATTAATACTAATGGTTTAGGATATTTCCCCTACCTCAATCACGCCTCACGCAAATCAAGCTAACTCAAGACTCCTCGCGATAAATCATGCTTCAACCTACATCCCAAGTCACCTAAGATTCCTTAGAAGTGCTTAAGAAAGCCTAACAATCGATATTTTAAAAAATTTCACACAAAAACACTTAAAATAAGCCTAACTCTGTATCTCGTGCGCACAGGAAACAAGGTCAGGCGCATGAGTCCAAAGGCACCCACATTTCTCTGGCTCGTGAGTGAACATAAGCTTACTGAATCTTCTATTCCTCAATTGCTTTGGGCACATGAGGCTCACTCGGCTTCTCTGAAGGCATCTCGGACGCTCGAAAAAATAAGGTTGTGTGTGTGTGAGTCCAATAACACCCATTAGCTCATGCGAGCGAAGCATCAGAGGTTCACTGGAGCCTCATTCTCATTCGCGTGAGGCACGATTGGCCCTTTCTGAAGGCTCCTCGCGTGCGCGAGAAACATAGCTCACGCGAGCGAGTTTCAGAAACTCATTAAATCTTAGTTTTTCCAAGTCGATCTTCTCGCGATTTCTTCCCCATTCACACTCATACTTTTCACACAACATTTAAGGCATCTAATTCCATAAAAATTAACCTCCTGGAAGTTGATTTCTTACCTTAAAACTAGCGAAATCAAGTGAGAAACGGAGAGGTTTCTTCTCCTTATATGCAATGGGTCAAAACCCATCTGGCCACAATTAACGCTCTACAAGTTCCTCAATTGTCGCAATCGACTACTACTTCTCCATCAAACACGTTCGCTAAATTTCACTAAGACTTGAAGCTTCAGAGCACACGAATCTAGAAAACCCTTTCTTCCTCTTCACACCCTTTCTCACTCTTTCTCTCTCTAAACAACAAAGCACAGGAAAACAAATGCGAAGACAGTTTTGCACGTGAGGTCATCCTTCACATATCTAAGGTGATTGCTTCCATGTGAAGCACATACATACTCTTGTGTGTTTGTTTCTTATCTAAAAGCCTTTCCAAAGCTCTCACTCGGTGTGAAGCTCACTCACATAACCTATATGTTAAGTTTTTACAAAAACAGGGAATCAGCACGGTGTGTGGCTAGCACCTCCTAACCATTGTTATTCATTCACATCTCCAAATGAAACTCAAACTGTTTCAACTGACACGTGCCGAAATTTGGGGATATTACATGCCTTCTTCGCGTTCTTCACCAATTTGGCAGCGATCTCGAGCTTTTTGGGTGGTCGGTAGTAAAATTTTGGGTCTCCTGGTGGCTAAGAGGTGAAGAGGAAGAAGAATGGCCTGAGAAGGAGAAAGAAATGGGAGGAAAAAAAGGGCTTTTTTGGCAAGAAAACCCCCAAACCCGTGCCCTTTAAGTGGCTAGGCCCGACACCGATAATTTGAAATTATCGTCCGATAATTTCAAATCATCGAATGATACGGGCAATAATTTACCTGTATCGTCTGATAATTTGAAGATTTTAAGGGTTGCTGTGTCTTCACCATATTATCGGACAATAAATTGAAATTATCGTTCGATAATTTTAATTTGTTGTCTGATACAGGCGATAATTTGCCTGTATCAGATGATAAATTGACAATTTTGGGGGGGTATCTTAGAATAAGCTTATTTATCATACCGGTGAGGTCCAAAACAGATACGTATCGGACGATATTTTGACCTATGGCCCCAATGCGCCTAAAACCATGCTTGGATTGGGTCTCAAATGAGGCCAACAACTTTGCCATTAGACACCTGATCACTGAAGTGCTTGTGTGCCTCAAGATGTGACTTAACTGTCACATGATCACTTAAGTGTTCACGTGAAGTTAAGGGGTCGAGAAACAGATTCTCGCCCTCAGTCACCTGATTTTTAATATGTTATTAGATTAGGCCGATTTAAAGGATATTTTATTAAAGAGGAGTCTATTTTACTATTTTGAGAGACAGTGAGGCTATAATATCTTCAAATTGTTTTATTTATCACTTTTTTCTGAACATGGTTAGTTTATCTTCTTCTTTGTAATCTTCTTGGGTATCTGTATTAATGTTTTTTGGTTGTTTATTTATTGATCATCGCCAAAAAGTGACCTACGGTTCACATCACATATTATGGTAGTTAGAATGATAACTTTCATATTAAAGTTTTGATGGGTTATGAAAGTCTTGAAGATAACTCATAAAATTTAGTACTTCTAGGTTGTTTGGCTTGAGTTTCATGTTGATTTGATTAAAATGAAGAGTTTTAGAAATATTGAGCTCTTAGGTTAAATTTCTAGGATTTTTAATTAAGATTTGTCAAGTATATTAGTTAATGTTCATGCTTAGTGTCGTATGTTATCTTTTCATTTGTTTTCATAGCTTCAGTGGTCTTTGGAAAATGAAAAATTATTGTTTTCGTAGAGTTGTACACATATACCATTGTTTGTTTTTCACTTCAAGAAGGAATATATTGTTCATTAATCATGATTTATGACACATCAATTCATTAGTGATGGTTGAAGCTTTAATATTGTTTCGTGAACGTATTGATTTCCCTTTGGTCGCTTTAGAAGCTATGATCCAAGGTTTGTGTTAATTTACATTAAATTTGCTTAGTTATGCGACATGTCACATTTTCATTTGTTATTTATAATTTCATATTTATTATATTTTAGAAATTCAAATTGAATATTATGATTTATGATTCAATTTGAAGTTAACCCATATGATTTTCAATCTGGTTGACGATTTGTCTAATGATTCCCATTTATAGGTTATGAATAGATGTGACAAAATTTCACTAGGGTGATTGTAAGCATGCTTACATCAATGAGCTTCAATCCCTGTGGCCCCAATGTTGACTTGAACCCAACCAATTCAATAATTGGGTCTACAGAACCTAAATCTGACTAATTACCAATTATTAATGGGTCAGGTCTGGTTTGGGTCCAAGTCAAACCAAGTTAACTTGGCTTGATCCGTGAGTCTTTCACCATTGCTGGAAACATATTGGCATATATAAGAAATCAATTTTATTGATAATAGTTTACAAATGGTTTGATTGCTTTATGTACTTGGGGGTCATTCAATGTAGTTTACTTGTTGAGATGTTGGCAAAAGAGGACCCGATCTTGATGAATTGCAATGAAAGGCTGTCATTTTGGATCAACCTGTATAATGCTTTGATTATGCATGTAAGTCATGTGCTCTCCTCTTCTTTTTTCCTCTCGTAGTTATATCAACAAACTCTATGATGGACTTGTTCTATAATTTCTTCTACATGATTTTATATGTTGATATGCAACTTCGACAGACACGGATGTCAGTTTCTACACAATTTTTTTGTAGAAATTAAGTCACATTATTACATCTTGTTGTGGCCTTACCATATCCTCTTCTACGAGGACTGAGGAGTATTTGGTTACAGGGGTGTCAAGGGTCTGAGCTTTAATTGGACGGATTTTAGATATGTGTGTGTGTATGGATATTATTGTAGCTTTATCGGGCATGAAAATCAGGCTTGAATCCGCCTGGAAAGTAATCGGGCCAGGCTGGGCTTTAATTAAGTATGCTTGGGTCCAGCCCGAAGTACATTCGAACTGGATAAATTCAGGCTAGGTTTTGTGTTTGGGTCATGTTTTCAAGTATAGGTCGGATTCCAGGATAGGATGTTTTATGGGTGTGCATGTGTTTGTGTGTGTTATTTAGATATGTGTGTGTGTGTGTTATTTAGATGTGTGTTTCTGTGAGTGTGCAGCCCATGCGCACTGCGTTGCAAAGCCAGATCACATGCCATGTGGCACCTCATCACTTGTTACACCACGTCCTCTAAGGGTTCAGCCAGTTTTCTAGGGTTTTAAAAGATAAAAAAATTAATTTTGGACATTTTTCATATGCATCTCACTTGTTTATGGATATTGGCCTCCCAAGCAGATATGGATCCTACTTTTCATATTTTCTAAGCATCTCACTTGTGTTGCTACTATGATAGTTTGTAGGGGGGAATTGTTCACATGCACGTGGTACTTGATCATTGTGTTGGGTGCCAAGTGGCACACTTGATTCTATAGTTCTGGGCTTATCTTCTCTCTCTATGAATAGGACCAGGTTCACAGAGTTCCTTGAAAATTTCCTTAGAAGTTTGATATTTACTGTTGTGATTTGCAGGTTATTTAGTTGCAGGGTGATCAGCGTAAGACTTTCTCCACTTTCCTGGTTCAGGAAATTTGCACAACACTTTTTCATTTCCCTTTGTACTAATTTTATTTGAGGAGTAAGGACCATTAGCTATCAGGTATCAATGGTAAATGTCACATTTTTCATTTGGAGAATCAACATTCAAATGGTTGGTCTATAATTTCTTTAATTTCCTATTTTGTGACCAGTTGACCAATTCCTTTTCACATAGCAATCAATATTGGTCATTTGTCAATTGCCAGCCTTTCTTTTATAAAGAATCTAATTCTTTTTGTGTTGCTTTAGATAACGGTTGGGTTCAATATCTGTGTAAGCTAATTTGAGACTGCTATTTTCAGGAGTATAAAATCATATATTTGTGGTTTTTTTTCCTATGGGTCATTGGTGCAGAACCCGGGCTTCCAATTTGATGAGAAATGATAGGCTTCATCAAGGACTACAAGTGTGTGTTTGATATCGGTAAGTTTTTATGTTCCATGTGGATGACAAAAAAATGCATGTTTAATTTAAAATTTATAAACCGAATTCATAGATTAAGAGAACCTATATAAGTTTAATTTTCTAGTCACAACATGCATTGATCAACACGATATCCAAGCCATTCAATGCCATGATATCGTCATGAAGGAAGGGCCCAGAATTCATAGCCGCAATCTTATTCTTTTCTTTAGATAGTTTTCATCATCATGACCATCATCATCATAGCCTTATCCCTATATTTTGGGTTGGCTATTTAGATGGCTATTTATCCAAGTAATGAAAGATCAGTAGTCCATAATAACCCCAACTTAATTTACAGTCGCCAGCCTAGTGCACATTATATGTACTTCAAACTACTTATTGTACCTAGTATATTAGGACTTCGGATATCAAGCGTGATTTTTGAGGCTGAAATGAAATTAAATTGTCAATCAATTATCATCTAACAGGTAAAAATAGGCAACATATAAAGAAATTTTAGCACCTAACATTATGAGTCTCTGAAATGATTTATGAATTCAATGCATCCTCCCATCATCAAAATATGGTGGTTTCTATGTTATTTTCTTGATAGTATGTTATAGCTTTGGTGAATGAAACCCAATAATTCAAAACTAATTTCATCATGGGCCATTAATATTAATTCGCCATGTAACAGTTTAAAATCTTGGGCAATATCAAGATGTATCACTTGATACGTTTCGGCATCAGAGCACAATGATACATTTTTCTTTTTTCCTTTTGTTGTTGTATTTTTAGTTTTAGTTTATGCTGAGTACCTCGTTTGGCTTCTTGATCTACTGTAATTTTCATTTCATTAACTGAATTATAGCGTCTTTACCGATAAAAAACCCCTTATCTATATGTCTTTATTTACCAGAATGTGTTCAACTAAGCGTTATATTATTTTTCTGACAATCTTGCTACCTCTTGATTTAATTGAGATTATTTTTTGACTTTGATGTTATGTAATTATCTGAAGGTTCCTTACAGAGTTATGGCTCACAAGAATGTTTTCATGTACACTGAACAATGAAAGAACTTCATCGATGCCAAGACATGCTTGTAAATTTGAGATCAAAGGCTAACCAGATGGCTTCGACATTAAACATAACAAACTCTGCTAACAAGTGAGGTTTTTCATGCAAAAAGGCTTTCTTGATGTATCACATGATCTACCTGCCACCTTGTGCCAGTTAAACCATTAGTTTTTGGATGGAACACTTTTTCTGTTCTCCCTGGCCTACACAGGTTGATCCAATCCATGGGAACCAGGCTTTAGCATGTTCTTTGTAAGATTCTCATGAAGATCATGAATATTAGTGGCATCATATACTAAGGTCGTTAACTGAACTTCCATCCGATATCTCTCTGATGTCTGGAAATATTTCTCGTTGAAGGCCTCAGTGAACTCTGCCCAAGTCCAAGGTACTCCAGGCATTCTTGTTCTTTCTACAAACTGCAACCATGGCTCTACCTCACTTTCCAATTTATATGCCGCCCAACTCACTTTCTAAACCTCGGTGCAGGTAACCCTTTACAGCACCTTGTCGATCTTGGTCAACCACTTCTCGGCCTCCATTGGGTCATGCTAACCATAGAAACTCGGAGGTCGAAGTCGGAAAAACTCTACAAAACCCTCTGGGGGTCGTCTCACAGCTAACATGGCCATGGTGTTTACCATGGTCTCCATCAACTGCGGATTTTGTCTCACATTTTATTCAACTCTAAGAGCATTTCCCATCTGAGGAGCATCTGCTACTGGTGGAGTATGCTCAACAACATTCTCCATAGTCGTTCGGCTCTCTGCCATATGCACATTCTCCCCGCTTCCCGAGGCAGTGTTGTGCTCATAGCCTGCCACTAGAATCACATTCGGCCCAGTGCAATTGGCCAATGGTGGTTACCCTGACCTCTTCCACTTCTTGGAAGCATCTCAACCTATTATGATGAGGTAACAATGTGATCACCTAAACATGAAAGCAATCTCAATCCTAACACGAAATAAACATCAGACACTTTGCCATATGTGTACACCAGAGTTAAGTCGCCAACTGACTTAACACCGGGAGCTTTGATACCACCTGTGACAACCAGACATTTCCCTTTATCGTGTGTAGGAAAGGTCACATCATCGGATCACCTAACATGATCCTATCATACAATGGTGTCTTAGATTTTACAAAGTATTGTAAATGTGGAAGCTATGTAATTACTCTGACATGCATTTATATGACAAAGCAAATTGATATTTACTCATTTAAGTAGAAAACTATCAAACTCTATTTATAAGGCTAACAGATATGATGTATAGCTTTCCACTGATGATGGCCATCCGTCATCTACATAATGGAAAGAAAACCTATACATCTCAAAACACAATATCAAAATATCATATGTGGTTTATACAAGTTTATCAAAATAAAATATCTCTTTCTCTCTCTCTTTCTCAAACCTATTTAGGAAAGAATTCTTTAGCAAATTCTTCCTTTTCGTCTTCTTCGTCGTCCTCTTCTTCCTTCTCGTCCGACACGTAAGTGGGGCTGCGTGCTCCGGATCTAAACCGGCAGCTAAGACATTGAAGTCGTAGGATGAGCTATCATCAAAGCTCAGCAGAGACATTTATATTGCTAATGTATATATTAGATTTACCAATTTACTTCTTGATGCATAAATTACAATCAAAGCATATAAATAAATCATTATCATATGACTAAGTGATCATGCTAACATGCTCGATAAAGATACAAAATTCATGGTGCAACAGATACTAGAATTCATGTGGCACAAGAATCATGCTGGAACAAAATAAGGTTATCAGAGGTACATAAATAGGAATAAAATATCAAGCTCCTGAGTTAGCAGGATCACTTGGACCGAGACAAAAAAAGCTCCCGAGTTAGCGAGATCACTTGGAATGAAATAATCAAGCTCTCGAGTTAGCGGGATCACTTGTCAAGCTCCCGAGTTAGTGGGATCACTTGTCATAAGTACTCAGTCAAGCTCCCGAGAAAGCAGAATCACTTGACTCGAAACAATAACGTGTAAAGGATATCAAGGATAATAGGATTTGAATAATGCAATATGATCCATGCATGATATCAAAATGCAAACTAAATAGTATGGCAGAACTTGCATGCTCAATACTGAAATTCGTTAAGCATATAGTGAACTACACTTAGCATGTTCATACCTGATATAAACTTAGCATGATCATACCTGATTTAAAACTACTTCTTTATGTAACATATATTTTTCATGCAAAACTGACACAAGTTAGATATGTATATAAAACTGATATTAATTACTATAGTATCAGGTGTTCAAACATTACTACAAGTGATAATTACTTAATTTAACTTATTTCAGAACTGCTAAGGTTTACCAATGCTACATCTGGCATGTACATCATGCTATCCTATAGTGAACTGCAACTCCATTTATTTCAGCACGCTATATTATTCTATATATATATATATATATATATATATATATATATATACACCCATTTATCGTACATTTATCTTAATTTTATAATCAAGATGAAAATAAGGAAACCAAGTATATCATAACAAAGTAAATTCCCTACCGGTACACACGCTTACCCGAATTTGCTTGTGCGTGCATTCATATCTCCATGAACATCTCTATCATTATGATCTTGGCATGTGCACCGAGTTGCACCTATGGTGTTATATGCATGGATGTTAATATACCAAATTGGGTCACTGGTGCCCTTACATATAAGTGCTACAAGTTAACGAGTCGGATACATCCCAAATACAGACCAAAGGGTCCTTGAGACAGGTGCAGCAGCCTACAGAGGCTTGCCTCGGCAAGCCATAAGGGTTGCCGTGACAAGCAGCTCAGCTGAGCACCTAGCCACGACAACCTTGTGAGGTTGTCGTGGCAAGCCTAAGGAGCATGCTTGTCGGGGCATCAACTGGCTCTTCTTGTACTTCTTGATTCATTTTGGTCTATAGGCCTTTGATCATTTATCTCATATGATATTCTCTTTCTTATGGTGCACATAATAGTTATGTTATTTACTAATTCAGGTATGAATAAGTCGGAGTATATTAAATGGAAGAACTTACCTTCGAAATTATCATACATGACCCAGTCTTTGGGCTGTTGTCACAGGCTGGTGCAATTGGTCTTAAAGATAGTAACATGTAATGAAAATAAACTCTAAACTTGCATACCATTGTTTTTATTTGTGGTTACTAGGTTATGAGGATGATGAGGGAGGCACGGGGCTGAGACTAAGGGTTGTCTCCGAACCCTCCGATCGAAGTGTATGTCACTTTGTGATCTAGGATTCTAAGGTTTGGAATCCAAAGGTGTAAAAACAATTACTAGAGAGATGGCTTTAACACCTAGCAGAGGTGTACCTATATGGATGTGGTTTAAAGGTATATGCAGGACTTTCGGTTTCTGTGTGCTATGCGACTTTCTTTGACGATGGTAGCAGGAAGAACAAAGGAGCGGCTTCGTTGTGTTTTATAGCACATGAGCTGCACTTTGCGTGGATGAGAGTCTAGAATGACTTATGCAGCCATGAAAGAAGAAGGAGCTGCAAGTAGCTTAAAAGCTAGAAAGGGCTGGCATCCCTTATGCAGCAACCACATGCTACACATGCCATCAGCAGATAAGACAAAATGGCTTTATTTGAATCCAAGTCCCTTATACGGTTGGTAGGTGTAATCACTTTGGGCTATACTACTATAAAGCTAGCATTTGTTATTACATGTATCTCCATATAAATCGAAACAGGTTTACTTTAACTACTAAGCTAGCTGAGGCTTATCTTGCCTACAAATCATTACAGGTGTATGGTTGGGCTGGGCTGTAGTATCAAGATTTTACAACTTTTAAAGATGTTTAGCTATATACACATAAGACATTGTGTATATTAGAGGTTGTATTTCAAGTATAGGTTGGCATATCACTTTACTGAAATAATTTAGCTAGTATATATGTATATATGAGACTACCTAGGATATATATGTAATTGTGTATATATTTAATACAAATAGTTTGCATATGTGGGCATCTATATGTATATATGAGACTACCTGGGATATATATATAATTGTGTATATATTTAATACATAATTGTAGCAAATAGAAAATAATACATATACACTTATCAGGCACCGGTCGGACCTGACCTGTGTTTATACCAAGTATGGTCAAAATCTGGCAACAGTTACAACTCTCAAGGCTATAACCTGTCCACTTAAATTGTCACGGACTATCCAATAGAGTTTGTTAAATCCCATTGATCAAGTCAGAAAACTAACCTCACCCAAAGGAATGGATTGATCTTAAGGCTATAGTCTGTCCACTTCAATGGTAACAGACTATCCAATAAACTTCTTCCAACCAATGCATTAAGCCAGGGTAGGAATACCATTGCAGACACTATGTTTGCAAGGCTACACGATCATGCATTCATAGGGGCAAACAGATCTGGAAAATCGGGTGGAAGCCACAAGAAATTTCAGGCTGAATGAGGACTTAGATTCAACTCTGCAATGACCCAGCTCACAAGTCTGCAATCTCTAGAACAACTCAGATCTACACACTGATAATGGTGATGCATAATAGAGTAGGTTTGGCATTGCACAATTTCTCACTAGGCTACAAACTCAAGTGCAGAGAAAAGGAATCCATCTCAGACCTGTGACCAAGACCTGCCCTAGGGCTATAATCTGTCCACTCAAATGGTTACAGGCTATCCACAGAGGCTGCCTTACCCATAGATGATGAGATAGAACATATAAACCGCTGCTACCACCATGGTTACAGGGCTACAATCTCAAGCTTCTATGTGTATTTCAAATAAGCTCAAATCCTAAATGCATGGCATAGATTTAACAAAACTATGGGCAATTAGAAAAATAATAGATTGAATAAACATTAAAATAGGCATTGCATTGATTGAAATGAAACTTACAATGTTCTGCCCTCTAGGTAGCAGCCTATGCAAACCCCAAATAAGCTCCCTCTATTTCATACAACACCCATTGCATTACATGAAATTAAACCTAGCTATTACATAGAACTTAGCCAGCAAATGCTGAGCTAAGGAAGAAGAAAATGGAAAAAGGAAAAGGAAACTAAATCCTAAATGAGCACAGGATACCCTAGCTCAGATCTCATGCTATTCCTGGATAATTTATAAATGTAGATAACAATCCCTTATATTTGCAACCCTTGAAACCCTAATGTGTACTAGCCAATCAGAAGAGAGATGCTTTGGAGTGGCTCATTTGTGGTCCTTGGATGCTTTGAAGTGTGTGGCATAGATTGGAACCTTGAGGTGTGTGCCCTAGAAGTGGGGAAATACCCAAACAGTCCCTAGAAGTGGAGAATAGCACGCTGGGAAGTTGGAATCCCAATCTTCACACAGCTGAATTGCTACTGTTAAGCTTATCGCGTGGCTCCAGTGCAATTGTCGCATGGCTCACTTTGCTGCTGTAGACTCCTCACGAGGTTTAATTAGCGTGAATAACATAGCTCGCTAGGATGCACTAGCTATTAACAGTATAGTTCGCGCAGATGAGCTCCAGGTGATTTGGTTCACTAGGTAGGCGCTGGGCAATTGAGAGGCTAAAGTGCATGCTGAAGAGGCTCGCTAGGTTCAATATTGTGTGCTGCTTTCTGTTGCTCGCAAGGGTGGATTTGACTTTGAACCTCGCGAGGTCACTAAGCGAGAGGTTCGCAACGTAATTTCCTGCAGTGCTGTCTACGCGAGCACCTAAGAATTTGATAATTCTGAACTACGCGAGGATTACATGAGTGATTTAAATGTTGCTGGCCTGCAAACCTTGTGGTAGATGCACGAGGTAACTTCTGAGTAAAATGAACCTCACGATAGGTTCAAGTGAGGCCTCGCGAGGGCTGTCTATGGCTCTCTGCTGCTATGCAAAGCTTGCTGCAGCAGCCTCCTCTCTTTGGGTCCACCTTCCTCTCATCCATTGGACTTCTAGGACCCACCTTGGCATGCAATATGGTCACCATGATGTGTGCCACCATGGTGCATTCTCTGGTTTTGCCTCAGCCCCATATCTTGGCATCAAATTTACTCTTCTTGGCTTGAAAAAGCATGAATTATATCATTAAGCTCATATTTCCTATTATCTACAGAATACACTTAAAACACATTATTAATATGCTCAAAGGTCCATCAAAGGCTAGGTTGAGGGGTGAAAAATATTATTTTTCAGTACTCAACAGTCTTCATATCTTTGCTGCACCATTGCTCTTACAGTTTCCACTAAATGTACATCCCTCCCAACATATGGATCAACATTCATGGAGTTGGTGAGGGTGTAAAACTTGGGTATGGGGATGGAAGTAGGGACAATGGCCCATTTATCAGGGTCATCTATAGGAGGACAGATTATAGCCAGGTCAGTACAGGTGGTTGGAGAAGATGGTGAGTTAGATGGAAGGATAAGTGACAACTCCTCCTCAAGGGTTTCAATCTGGGTGAAGGTTGAGGTGGAGGTAAAAGGAGGTAGGACAAGCTCTTTATTTTCAAAAAATTTCTGTGTGGCAGCATCAACTTTTGCCACTGAAGTTGAAGGTTGATGTGAAGGAGAGGGGGTAGGTTCAGGAATGGGTGTAGGTATAGGTGATTGGGGTGTTGGGTTTAAGGTCTCAAGGGTTCTCTGAATGGATTGGAGGTTGTTTTGTATGGTGGCTTAGTTTTCATTATTGGTATGGAGTTGGGTTTGGAGAGTGGTAAGGAGGGAAATTATTTGGGAAAAGGGTCTGGTATGGTTGGGATTATAGGTTGGGTGGGTGGGATTGGTTGGAAAGGTGAAGTAGGGGCATGGTTGAAATGGTAGGACTTCGAAGAGTCTAGGAGGGGTGAGTATTCATGCTTGATATCTTCCAGAATGGAGTCTATCATGGCTGAGTCAGTTGTGAACTGTTCTTGGTCATGGGTAGGTGGAGGTGATTGGGAATGGCTAGGTGAGGTAGTTATTTCAATGGGTTCAATAGTGTTAGTGGGGTTAATGTGTTCAATGGGGGGTACAAGGTCAGTAGTGTTGGGTGGTTCAATGTCAATGGGTTCAGGGCTTGTAATGGGTTGAGATAGGGCAATGGGTACGCTAGGTTCAGTGGATGCTGTGGTTGGTTGATGGGTTTTATTTTTGTATTTTGTTTTTATGGTGGGGTGGGTAGGTTAAATGGGAAGGTTGTTTGAGTTGGAGCTGGCACTGGGATGGTTGTGGTGGTGATTGTGGAGGGTGTTGGAGTTGAACTAGTAGGCATAGGAGTAGGAATGGAAGGTGGAATGGAGATAGTTGGTGGTACAAGTGTTGAGGCTGCTGATGTAGCTGCTGTAGAAGTGGACACTGAGACTGAGTTGGCAGCAGAGGAAACTGCAAGAATGGCAGCAGTTGAGTCTTCTTCAGGGAGGTCTGCTGTTGGCTCCTCAGAGACCTTCTTCTTCTTCCCCATCAAATTCATGCTAATGGTCCATAACTTCTTCCCAAATATCACTGGGGGTAATTTTTCAATTGGCTCCCCCATCTTCCATACATAGCCACCTTGTTTGAGCAGGGTTGTGATTAGCTTGTTGTAGGGAAGTCCATGGGGCTTCTACTTCTTCTAGAATTTAACATGGGTGTCCTTCATCCCCTCAAAAATTAATTGTGCAGCATTGAAGTAGTGCCCTTCTGAGAATGAATATAGGGCATCTACTATGGGGTGCCTCCTCTCCTACTGGTGTCCAACTACAAATATGTTCTTCCTAAGAACACTATCCATGAAGAGCAGGTCGGGGCTGAAGTCACTCCTCAGGAGAAAGTCCCCAGAGGTTTTCTTTCCATTGGTCAGTTTCCCTGCAATCTCTGAGATGGAGGCATTAAGTGGTTCCCCCAAATTGCATGCTGGGTCATAGGCAGCTGGAGTGCCCAGAGCCGTTGCAATATTAGTTGTTTCCACAACTGTTGCAAACTCATCTATGAGAATGACTAGCATTGGGCCCTCTTTGTTATGTCTACCCCAAGACTCATTGAGTCTAATGTTCTGGTACCACAGCTTGACTAGCCGGGGGTACACCAACTCCTCCAAAGGTGTCAAAAGGGTATCCAAGGAAGTGTTGGTAAAATATTTCATGGCTTCAATAGCAAAGGCTTCCTTTGTAAAAATGCCTTATCAAAGGTAGTTTCAGGCACCAAACCCAGGGCAGCCATGAATTCATTGGGTGTGGTCAATCGATCAAATTCTGGGGTGGTTTCCTCCTGTTGTTTCAACTTCTTGATAGACTTTGGGTCTTTGGTGGAATCCCTTGCCCTTTTCCTGCGAGCAGCCCTCTTCTTAGGTTTTTTTGGTGGGAGTTCTACGGCTTCAAGGGTGGAGGATGTAGCAATCCTCTGGGATTTTCTAGTGGGAGTGGGAGGGTTGGTTTGGGCAGGGCTCAATAGCCCCTGCAGGGTTTCTATAAATTCCTGATTATCAACCATTCAAACCCCAGTTTAAATCACACCAAATTGAAATCCTAGGTTGTCCACCACTTCTCTAACTCAACCTAGTAACTAATCCTCAACCAAAATAATTCAACCTAGTAAAAAGATTTTGAAAGAAGAATAGGCTGAGAAGAGCCTTTAAACTTACCCTAAAAGCTAAGGTTTTGTTGAGGAAGAGGCACAATGGACCAAATCTCACGTTGCATGATGCAAAATGCTCGGCCTGTGTTGCTTAACAGAGTGGTAAAAGTAGAAGGTGAATGGTGAAGCAAAAATGGCAGTGAAGAAGGAAGGTGAAAAGTCCGGCTTGGGTTTATGCTCGAGTACTTTGGGCATAGAAAATGATAGAATGACTGTCGAGGGGTTTTAAAATAAACAAACCCGAGCCTCGAGAGGTTGCTTATTGAACTCAAGCGGCTCTCAACCAAATTAAATCACTTGAAATCAGCCTATCGAGATGGGAATGTTAACTGCTCAACAAGCATTTTTGCTAAAGATCCAAGCCTCAAGAGGCTAAGCTTTAGGTGTACCTGCTCGAGAGGATCTCGAGCATATACCATTTAAACATCAGAGCCTGTCGAGGGCTCTATTTCTCTCAGGTATTAGGGCTCGAGAGGCTACTTTGTAGTATCAGAGCCTGTCGAGCAAGCCAACTATGCATTGACAATGACTCAAGAGGATGTCTGATCCTCTCAAGAAGGGTAAAAATAGGTCATTTTCACTCTTGTGCTGTCAGGCCCACTGCCATGCTAACACATACACATACTCATTTATTCAAACAATGGTTTCCTATGCTAAACATAAACATCCTAACACCTCAGTAGACTACAAATATGCATAGATCAAGATTCATACAAATAGATAACACAAAACACTATAAATGACAGAATTTTAAACAAAAGCCAACAGTTATGACACATAGTGTACAAGGTTGGAGATCACTCAGCATTGGGAGGTTCCTGAAAGTGCATGGTTCAGAAGGCTCCATAGAATTTTCCACAAAAGGTTTGAGCCTTTGACCATTTACTTTCATGACCCTTCCAGAAGTGGGGTCCATGATCTCTACAACCCTAGATGGGAATGCATGGATTACAGTGAAAGGTCTATCCCATCTGGATCTTAATTTGCCTAGAAAGAACTTCAGTTTTGAGTTGAAAAGCCATACCTTGGCTCCATCAGCAAAGTCCTTCCTCAAAAGGTTCTTGTCAAAGAAGGCCTTGGCTTTCTCCTTGTAAATTTTGGAATTTGAATAGGCATCTAGCCTCAGTTCCTCCAGCTCAGACAATTGCAATTTCCTATTTGCACCAGCAGAAGTTAGGTCCATGTTCAAGCTTTTAATGTCCCAAAGTGCTCTAACTCCACTAGGAGATGACATGCTTTGCCATAGACCATTCTAAATGGAGACATTATAATTAGAGTCTTATAAGTTATCCTATAAGCCCACAAAGCATCATTTAATTTCAATGGCCAATCCATCTTATCAGTCCTAGCTGTTTTCTCCAGGATATGCTTGATTTTCTATTGGAAATCTCCACTTGCCCATTGGTCTATGGGTGGTATGGAGTAGCAATCCTATGTGTAACAGCATACTTTTTGAGCAAGCTCTCAAAGTGTTTACTCCATAAATGACTTCCCCCATCACTAATGATGGCTCTAGGGGTGCCAAATCTGGAGAAAATATTTTCTTTGACAAACTGGAGGATAACTTTGTGATCATTTGTCCTTGTGGCAGCAGCTTCCACCCATTTGGAAACATAGTCAATAGCCGCAAGGATAAAGTTAAAGCCCATAGGAGGAAAGGGCTATGAAATCTACCCCCCATACATCAAATAGCTCCACAACAAGGATGGGTTGCAGTGGCATTGAATCCCTTTTTGATATGCCACCCATCCTTTGACATCTTAAACAGGTTTTACAGTGTTTAAAGGCATCCTTAAACAAGGAAGGCAAGTAAAACCCACACTGCAGCACCTTGGTTGCTGTCTTTTTCCCTCCAATGTATCCCCCACAGGCATTTTCATGGCACATGGTTAGAAAACTGTGGGTGTCACTTTCAAGGACACATTTCCTGATTACCTGGTCTGCACAATATTTATACAAGTATGGATTCTCCCAGAAAAAATATTTGACTTGTGAGAAGAACAAGTCCTTGTCCATCATGGACCAGTGGGAAGGAATCCTACCTACAGCAAGGTAGTTTACTATATTGGCAAACCAGGGTTCAATAGACTGGATGGCAAATAATTGCTCATCAAGGAAGGTGTCTTTCAATGGTGTTGCAACACAATCTTCACTCAGGATCCTTGATAAGTGGTCAACAACCACATTCTTTACCCCTTTCTTATCTTTGATTTCAAGATCAAACTCCTACAAGAGTAAAATCCATCTAATTAGCCTTGCCTTTGAATCTTTCTTTGCCAGTAGGTACTTTAGGGCAGAGTAGTCAGTGAAAATTATAATTTTAATGTTTAAATTTGTCCAAAGCAAAGATAATAGGCATAAGCTCTTTCTCAGTTGTTGTATAATTCCACTGAGCTTCTGTCAATGTCCTGCTGGCATAGTAAACTACACATCGTTTCTCTTTTATCTGTCCTAATACAGCTCCCACACCAAAATTAGATCCATCACACATCAGTTCAAAGGGCAGGGCATAATCAGGTGCTTGGATCACAGGGGCAGAGGTTAGACATTTCTTTAAAATCTCAAATGCTTCAAGACATTCAGCATCAACCACAAATGCCACATCTTGACAAAGCAAGTGGCATAGACGTTTGGAGATCATGCTGAAGTCTTTGATAAACCTTCTATAAAATTTTGCATGTCCTAAAAATGATATGATATGCTTAATTATTTTTTATGGGGCAAGTGACAAATCAGGTTAATTTTTGCCTTGTCAACCTCAATGCCTTTTTAGGATACCACATGGCCAAGCATAATGCTTTGGGTGACCATGAAATGGCTTTTCTCCCAACTCAAAACCAAATTAGTTTCTTCACATCTTTGCAGTACAAGGTAGAGGTGATGTAAACATTGATTAAAATCATCCCCATAAACTGAAAAATCATCCATAAAAATGTCCAAAAACTTATCAATCATATCAGAAAAAATTGCATACATGCATCTTTGGAAGGTGGCAGGAGCATTACACAGTCCAAATGGCATCCTTCTATAAGTAAAAGTGCCAAATGGAAAAGTGAAAGTAGTATTTTCCTGGTCTTGTGGATACACTGGTATCTGATTGTAACCAAAATATCCATGAAGAAAGCAGTAATATGCTCAGCCTACCAGCTTATCTAAAATTGGATCATTGAAGGGTAATAGGAAGTTGTCCTTCCTAGTCTTCGAGTTCAGTTTCCTATAGTCTATGCACACTCTCTAACCAGTGGTCTCTCTGGTTAGTACCAATTCTCCAGACTCATTTGCTGTGACAGTGATGCCAGACTTCTTTGGGGCCATCTGGATAGGTGAGACCCACTCAGAGTCAGAAATGGGGTAAATGACCCCAACATCCAGCAATTTTACAATTTCTTTCAGGACTACTTCCTGTATATGAGGGTTCGGTTTTCTCTGTATTTCCCTAGAGGGTTTGGAACCCTCTTCCAAATTAATTTTATGCATATAAATAGATGGGTCTATTCCTCCCAAATTAGCAATGGTCCAGCCAATTGCTTTCCTATGCTTCCTAAGGACCTTAAGTAACTCCTCTTCTTGCTCCACAGTGAGAGAGGATGAGATGATTATAGATAGCTTTTCATTTTCTCCCAGGAAAGCATACTTCAAAGATGCTGAAAGCTACTTGAGCTTCAGATCTAGTGGACTAACTACTTAAGGCACAAAGGTGCCTTGGAGGGTTGATGTAGGGGCAACAATGTGGGCCTCCAAATAGAGTGTTGCACTAGGTCCACTGAAGAATCCAATGTATTCCTTTCTTCATTAATGGAAGTTTGGGCCTCCTGCTCAACAACCTCAGTCCACACATTTTCAAAATTATCACACATTTTATCTCAATCCAGCAGATTGGATAATTCTATTCCACCAATTCCTCTAGTACATCAACTACAAAGCAATCCTCATTGTCCAACTGAGGTTGCTTGGCAATATTGTGCACATTAAGCTTCACTTTCATATTTGTGAAAGTGACTTCCATTACCCCAGACTTGCATTGAATGCAAGCATTGGCTGTGGCCAGAAATGGCCTGCCCAGGATAACAGGGATTGGGGTACTACATTTGGAAGGTTCCATGTCTAAAACTAGAAAGTCCACAGGGTAGAAAAATCTATCCACCCCCACCAACACATCTTCAACAATTCTGATAGGCTTCCTCTCAGACATGTCAGCCAATTGGAGAACTACAGGTATTGATTTTAGTTCCCCCAAACCTACTTGTTCATACATTGGGTATGGCAGCAGGTTTACACTGGCTCCCAAGTCTAAACGAGCTTTTCCTATGGTATGATCACCAATAATGCAGGGGACAGTAGGTACCCCTAGGTCCTGAAGTTTAGCTGGTGTAGCTATAGACAAAATAGACGTGACTTTCTTAGTTGTAAAGACTTTCTTAAACAAATAAATCCTTGCCTTTCTCTTTTGGGTACACAAGTCCTTAAAGAATTTAGCATAGGCTGGAACTTATTTAATGTCATCAAGCAGTGTCAAATTGATTTTAACCTGCTTGAAGATCTCCATTATTTCCTCCATTTTGGCATTCCCTTTGTCAAAAGGAGAAGGGCCTTTGAGAGCATGAGGAAATGGCAGCTGAGGTACTGCTGGTACCTTAGCTGCTAGCCTAGCTATGTCATTAACATTTTATTTTTATTTTAATTTTCTAATTTTTTTTCTTTTTGTAGGGGCTCAACAACAGTCCTATTATTGTGCTCCTACTGCACAACAGTAGGAAATGAGTCTTCTTCTCCTTGTACACTCTCACTTGCTTCTATGCCCACTTGATTGTCCACCACCTTACCACTCCTTAGGGTTGTGATTGCTTTAGTTTCCTCATGGGTTGAGGAACCTTCACCAATCATATACTAACCCTTGGGATTCGTCATGATTTGGCTTGACAATCTACCCTCTTCTCTTCTAGTCAAAGTATTTGAGATTTGACCCAACTAGTCTTCAATTTTTTTAATACTCTAACTGTGAGAGTTCACAGACTGTGATAAAGAGCTCAGGTTTTACAGTGATGATAAAACTTTCTCCTCAAATGAGGGTGCTCTAGGCTGTGGTGGGGGCAAAGCCAATTGATTGGGCTATGGAGCAGACTGGAGAAATTGTTGTCTAGGAAAATAACCTGGATTATACTATTGATGTGGTCTATATGGCAATGCTTGCTGCTGCTACTAAGGTTGCTGATAATTATCCTGTCTCCACCTTAGATTGGGGTGGTTCCTCCATGGATACCAAATAGACTGCTGCCCATATGATTGGCCAGCATTAGCATGCTCCATAACCAGCTCAGGGTATTGACCAGCTGATGGGCAATCCTCTAATGAGTGTATTGGTGACTGGTATATCAGACATGCCTCTCCAACCTGTGTAGCAGATTGGGGTTGCAACACACTAAGAACTTTGTCAAACTTTGGTGACAAACTGTCCACTCTCTTTGCCAGGTCACTATACACATTTGCTTCATACAACTTTCTTTTAGAAGTGAGGTCTCTTGTAGCTCCTGCAACAGGCTCAATGTCACCTCTTGACAGAGTCTCTTGTTGCATAGAGTTTTCACTAATTACCTCAAACAGATCTCAAGCTTCTTCAGTAGTCTTGCTGAGGTAAGATCCATCACATGAAGCATCCACCATATCTATACTCTTAGGATCAATCCCCTGGTAGAATCTCTAGACAAGCTGCCACTTAGGGATTTGGTGGTGTGGACACTGCCTCATGGGGAAAAATTTAGCTAAAAACTGGCATTGTAGGGCATGCCAAGATGTGATGCTGTTTGGTGGGAGCATGTTAAGCCAATTCCTAACTTTGTCCTTTAATGAAAAAGGAAAAATCCTCATTTTGGTGGCTTCATCTTCTATCCCAGCAATTATAAATGTCGTACACAAAGATAAAAACTCATCAATATGCTTATAAGGGTCCTCCTTCCTTAACCCATGGAATGATGGAAACATTTTGATGGTTTGAGGCTTTATCTCATAATTTTCCTCAGCATTGGGGAATTGAATACAAAAGGGATGAATATACCCCTGGTGCATAGTAATCCCTCAAAGGTCTTGGTTGCTCTCCCATTTCAAATGGCTCAATATTATCAATAAGGGTTTGTGTGGTCTATCTAGGTTTAAAGACTCTTTCTATCTCAGGATTTAGAGGTGCTAATTCAGGACCAAGTGACCTTCTACCTAGCATACAACACACACAATAAGCAGGCACTTACAGCAACAATAAAAGAATGATAAAAACTATTGTAAAATACAACTGCTGAAATTAAGGCACAACATAAGTGAAACTAAAGAAAGGGAGAAAGGGATGCAAACTAAGGCAAATAATGCTCCAGCTATAGCTATCAGCTACCCTGTTGGTTGTTGTTCCAAATTTGCACAAGTCCCCAAAAAAATACAGCAGCAATTTATTCAAACACAGGAACTGTAACAAATAAATTTATAGATAGATAAATAAAAGCTCATATCTACTATTTAGATCAAAGATCCCCGACAGCGGTGCCAAAAACATGTTGGTTAAATTGGTTATGCTATGCTTTTTATTATAAAAGTGATGGTAAAAATATGACAGAAAAAATAGATTAAAAAGGGGAGTGAAATGAAATAAAACATCACAAAATAATCTACACGCACAGTCCTACAAGATCCAGCATTGTTGTAGCAAGTTCTGATAAGAGTTTTTTCCTACAGGAAAATTGGATCTAAAAACATAAGATTGAATAATAAACCTCCAGATCTGCCTACAGATCTGGCAACACTAACCTATACTAGAAAGCAAAGGTAAAGAACGGGAGTTTTGGGGTGTCACAAAACTAAAATAAAACCTAAAAGAAAATTACAGATCTATATTAAAAGAAAGGAGTTTAGAAAGGGATGGAAAGAAATTTGGAAAATTAAATAAAAAATGGATGAGAAGTAATAAAATAGGGATTGATCTTTTTATTGAAAAAGGGCTGGTCAAGCAGAGAAAGTATTAGATCCACATCAGTCCTTCATTTGGCTACAAACTCAAATGTAAGGAAGAAGAATCCAATCCAACCCTGAGATATGGACTAGTCCTAGGGTTATAATCTGCCCACTTGAGTGGTCACAGATCATCCCAAAGATATACTCTAGTCATGGGGTTAAAATCAAAGCATAAAAATCACTACAGCTACTATGTTTACAAGGCTTCAAGCTCATGCATCCATAGGTACAGAAAACCTATACACTATATGCAAGAACAAGAAAATATAGATTTAATGTGGCAGAAAATACAACTTTCATTGAATTCAAAAATACTTACAATGGTCAGCCCTCAAAGCTGAAGTCAATGCAGAACTCCAGACCCTTTACAATCTTACACACAATCTTTTTTACAGCAAAAAATCAGTCCTAACAATTATAAAAGGACTTAGCCAGCAAATATTGAGCTAAGGAAGGAAGAAAAAGGAAAAAGATGACCTAACCCTAGAAATGACCTAAGCACAGACTATCCTCCTGGCTCAGCTCAGATTAAGTTATGTTAGATGCCTATTTTTGGCTATTTTTTAGCTTATATATAATTCACACAAAATATTTATGTGCCTTAGCCAATCAGGAAGAAGAAGAATCAAGTTAGATAGGATCCTACTGATGTGGCCCAATTATTGCCAAGTGTTGCCTTGGTTAGTGGGGAATAACTCAGTACATTGGGATGTGTACCCTAGATGCTGTGGAATCCTAAAAGTACCCCTGAAGGTTGAATGAGAATGCCAGAACCCGAGTCTCGATTACTTTGGGCTTCAGATTATGGATCTCGAGAGTTTCTCGAGTGGCTAGATTAGCTTCTGAAGCTTGCTCGACAGTTTGGAGTGGTTCAAATTATGCAGCTCGAGTAGATGAGGCTCTAGGTATTGTATCTCGAGAGGCTCTCGATAGGCTGGCATTCTTTAATCTGTAGCTCAGCAGGATGTTTCAGAAGCTCCTTGAGAGGTTGTCGATAGGCTGAATTGCTTGAAACTGTAGCTCGACAAGATAAATTGCACCTGTTGTCAACTACTCAAGATCTGCTCGAGATGGATATCTAAAGGTGCATCTGCTCGAGAACCACTCAAGCAGATGATATATGAAAGAATTAATCCTCTCAAGAACTACTCGAGATAATTTTTTGAAGCACATAACCTCTCGAGATGTGCTTGAGGTTGGAAACATGAAGCTTTCTTGTCTTGAACTACTCGAGGCCTGCTCAAGCTGTTAGTCTGCTGCAAGCCTAAAGTGCTCGAGATCTACTAGAACTTACTTTGCGAAAGATTTAACTAGTCGAGAACTGCTCGAGCATGCAATTCTGAGTGTTTTCTGTTGTGCACATCCTGCTGCAGCACTCGTCACTACTTGGGTCGACCTTTCTTTTCCCTGTCCTACTTCTAGGATCCCCATGCATGATAAATGTCCCATATGGTGTGGTCCACCATGGTGCACACTTTGTTCTTCCATCAACTTCAAGACTTGACTCCAAATTTCTCTCTTCTTGGCATCCATTATGTGGACTGTTGCACTAAGCTATTATTTATTTCTAACTACAAAAACATACTCAAATGACAATTATTATATGGCTCAAAGGTGTAGTAAAGGCTAGGTTAGGAGGTGAAAAGTGGCATTTTTCAGTGATGAACACCAGGGATTTCATCCAAGAAAGAGGTTAGAGCTGAAATAAGGAAACCATTGCATACACTATGTTTGCAAGGCTACAAGCTCATGCAACCATAGGATCAAACAGCCCGTGATAATCAAGTAAAATTCATTAGAAATCACAGATTGAATGGGGCATTGGAATCAGCTGGTCATTGCTACAAAGTGGCTTGCAATGACCTAGCTCTCAATTCTGCAATCTGTGCCAGATCTTTGGTCCATTCACTAAAAATAATGATGTAAAATAGAGGAGAGGTTGGCTCTGCACAATCCCTCATTTGGCTACAAGCCCAAAGGCAGGTAAAAAGAATCTAGCTCAGCCCTTTGATATAGGCTAATGTTAGGGTGATATTCCATCAACTTAAATTGTCACCGAATATCCCATAGATGTGGTCCAGTCAATGGGTTAAACTAGAATAGAAAAACTACTGCAGCCACTTTGTGTGTATGGCTATAAGCACATACATCCATAGGTGCATTAAACCCATACAGATCTATATGAAAAATATAAGAAAAATATAGATTTAATGAAGCTTTAAACCCGACATTTTATTAAATAAAAAGGACTTACAATGATTGCCCCCAAAGAAGCAGTCCTTGCAAAACTCCAAAACTGCTCTCCATGTTATTACAAGACCTGATTACAACTTAGAATATACCCAGCTGCTACAAAGAGTTAGTTAGCATTACTACTGAGCTAAGGAAGAGAAAGAAGAAAATAAAAGAAAATAAAACCCAAAACCTAATCCTAAAAGTGAGCTTAGGCTAATCCTGGCTCCCTTTTACAAAATAAACTATAGCTATATATACACAATCCATACAGCTCCTTTGTGCATTTGCCAATCAGAAATAAGAAAGAATAAAATATTTGGAGCTGCTGTCGTGGCCCACTTATGGCCAAGTAATTGCCTTGGAATGTGGGGAACAGCTCAGCACCTTGGGATGTGTGCCCCAGGTACTGTGGAATCCCAAAAATGCCACTGAAGATTGAATATAGCTACTAAAACCCGTGCCTCGATTAGTTGGGCTTCAGAATTTAAATCTCGAGAGGCCGAAATACAACACTTTAAGTGCTTGAGTAGTTAAATGTAGCTAAGTTTTGAGCTACTAGAGTGGTTGGTTTGAAGCTTTAAACCACTCGACTGGTTGTTAGCTTTAGGTCTTCAACTCGAGAGGCTCTCGAGAGGCTGAAATACAACACTTTAAGTGCTCGAGTAGTTAAATGCAGTTGAGTTTTGAGCTGCTCGAGTGGTTGATTTGCTTCAGGTATGTAGCTCGATTGGATCTCGAGAGGCTCTCGACAGGTTAAAACAGTAGCTCAACAGGATGAATGTCCTCAGACTGTAGCTCGACGGGATGAATTTCAGCAAAAGTGCAGCTCGACAGGATGAATTTCAGCGGAAGTGCAGCTTGAGTGGATGGTGCAACAGCTTTAATGCACTCGAATTGATGCTTTTAACTTCTCTAAAGTGCTCGAGTGAAGGCTTTTAAGGCTGTAGCTGCTCGTGGGGTTCAAGGCAGCAAAAGTAGCTGCTCGAGTAGCTGCTTTTAAGGCATTTAAAGTGCTCGACAGCCTAGTTTTAGCAATAAACTGCTCAATAGCCTCTTATTTTAGCACTTGCAGCTCGATAGGATCTTATGCAGCTCGAGTAGATGGTTTCAACTGCTCGACTGCTTGGTGTTTCAGCATGAAGCACGCAACAACTCCTTTGTTTCATGTCTACAGCTCATGAGGTTGGTTTTGAAGATGCTTTCAGTTGCTGAGTGTTGGTTTGTTGTAGCACTGATGTACTCAAGTGTGGACTTGTTGCAATAGAGTGTGAGAGTGTGAGCTGCTCGAGTGGTACATGCTTCAGCTGCTCGACAGGTACATGCTGCTGCTATAAACTGCTCGAGCTGCATGTGATTGAACTATTGAAGCTGTTGGTCTACTCAAGTAGATAAATGTGAGGCTTTCAGTGCAGCTGCTCGAGTGCTCCAAAGCAGTAGTTATAAACTACAGCTTGACATGAGATTAGCCATAGCAGCTGTTGGCCTGCTCGAGTGCTTCAAGACAGCAGCTTAAGTTGGATGTGCTGAAGGTGCTACTTGTTGTAGTGTGCCACTAGAGCTGCTGGTTTGCTACATATATGAAATGCTTGAGCTACATGTTTGCTGCTCAGTTGTTTATATAATCTGCTGCAACACTCCATTGTACTTTGGTTCACTTTTCCTCTCTCTGCAGGACTCCAAGGACCCCAAGGCATGCTAAACAGCCCCTATGGTGTGAACCAGCATTGTGCATTCATTGTAATTCGCATCAACTCCACTCTTTGTCTCAAAATTCTTTTTTTTTGTGGGCACACTAAGCATGTCAATACATATTTTGCTATATCTTTCTTCAAGCCTCTCCACCAAAAGCTCTTCTTCAGATCCTGATACATCTTTGTACAACCAGGATGGATGGCGTATATTGACTTGTGTGCTTCTTTGAGAATTAGACGTCGAAGGTTGGTATCTAATGGCACACATAGTCGATCTCATAATTGATGCTTAGTTAAACTACACCACAACTAAGAATGAATTGTTGGCCATTGTCTATGCTTTGAAAAAATTAAGATCTTATGTGTTAGGATCCAGGATTGTGGTATTCACAGACCATTTAGCCCTAAAGTACCTTTTGTCTAAAAAGGATGCCAAACCAAGATTAATCAGATGGATCCTCCTATAACAGGAGTTTCATCCTGAGATTAAGGATAAGAAAGGGGTTGAAAATATGGTTGCAGACCACCTATCCAGGATCCTAGCTGCTGAGTTTGATAGACTGCCTATCAATGACTCATTTCCTGTTGAACAACTATTTACTGTCAGCATGGCTTCACCTTGGTTTGCAAACATAGTCAACTACTTTGCAGTGGGTAAGATCCCCCCACATTAGAACAAAATAGATAGGGAGCTATTCTTTTCCCATATCAGACATTACATGTGGGAGGATCCATACCTTTTCAAGCATTGTGCAGACCAAGTTGTGAGGAGGTGTGTTCCTGAAAATAAATTTCACAGCATACTAGCCATGTGTCATGAGCAGGCCTGTGGAGGGCATTTCAGTGGAAACAAGACTGCTGCAAAGATATTCCAAAGTGGATTTTATTGGCCCACTATCTTCAATGATGCGTAGCAGCATTGCAAAGCTTGTGAAAGATGCCAGAAAAGGGGAAGTATCTCCAAAAGAAATTCTATGCCTTTACAGCCTATACTTGTTGTTAAACTATTTGACATTTGGGAGATTGACTTCATGGGTCCCTTCCCTTCTTCTTATGGATACAATTTTATTCTTGTGGCTATGGACTATGTGTCCAAATGGGTTGAGGCCATAGCCACAAGAACCAATGGTCATAGAGTTGTCCTAAAGTTCTTGAAGGACAACATTTTCTCTAGGTTTGGCACTACGAGAGCTATCATTAGTGATGGGGGAAGCCATTTCTGCAATAGAAAATTTGATAACTTGCTTAGAAAGTACTCTGTGACATATAGAGTTGCCACCCCATACCACCCACAGACCAGTGGGTAGGTGGAAATTTCTAATAGAGAGATCAAACATATTTTAGAGAAAACTATGAGTGGAGATAGGAAGGATTGGTCCCTGAAGTTGACTGATGCTCTTTGGGCTTATTGAACTGCATATAAGACCCCAATAGGGATATCTCCCTTTAGGTTGGTGTATGGCAAGGCATGCCATTTACCAGTAGAGTTAGAACATAAGGCCTATTGGGCCATTAAATCATTGAATGCTGATCTAATTTGTGCTAGTATGCACAGGAGGCTACAACTGTCAGAGCTGGAAGAACTAAGATTGGAAACCTACTCCAATGCAAGGATCTACAAAGAAAAAGCTAAAGCTATTTATGACAAGAATTTGCAGAAAAAGGAGTTCACTGCTAGCAACAAGGTATGGCTGTTCAATTCCAAATTGAAATTTTTCCCAGGCAAGTTGAGATCTAGATGGGAGGGACCTTACATTGTAATGCATGTATCCCCATCTAGAGCTGTTGAAATCATAGATCCAAAGGATGGTAGGATCATGAAAGTCAATGGTCAAAGGCTTAAAATATTTGTTGAAAATATGGTAGAGCCTGTGGTGACCACTCACCTTCAAGAACCTCCAAAGTGTGACTGATTTTAACATTGTATACTATGTATCAAAGCTGTTGGTTTTATTTCTGTTGTTGTTTTCAAAACTGTTTGGCATTGTATATATATTGTCAATTTTGCTTAATTTTTGCATTTAGAATCATGAGTCATTAATAAGTAGGTTAGATTCATGAGTCATCAATTCCAAGGCATGAGAAATGAAAGAGCAGAATAGAATTGACAAATATTTGTGGAAGATGAACTGGGAACTAATGAGAAATAAGTTAGAAATGAAAAATAACCTGTCGAGAGGTATTGAGAACATTTTGACAGGTACTGAGGATTCCCAGTTTGCATTTCGACAAGTACTGAGACCCGTTGTGAGGTTTGAGTGGATTCTCGATAGGTACTGAAGGTGTATATCTGAGATTTGACAGGATCAATATACTTGCCGAGGAGTTGAGAGGTACTGAAAGCTATTGACTACATTCTCGACAGGTTCAGAGTACCTGTCGAGAGGTTGAGAGACCTCTTGGAGCCTTAACATCAAAAAGTTTTCATCCTGTCGAGAGGTTGCATGAACCTCTTAAATTGCAATTTTCTAAAGCTTTGAACCTGTCAAGAAATTTGACAGAACCTCTCGAGACCTTCGGCTTGCCAATCCTGTCATCCTAGCTGATTTTAACCATTCGACAGGTTGCGCCAACCTGTCAAAATTCTATCTCCAATCCTGTTGAAATAGGATCTTAGTTGTTTTGAACCTCTCAACAACTCATTCCATCCATTCGACAGCTTCTGTGTGCAAGCTATGTTCCTTCTCTACCGATTTCTAATTTTCTTCTTCCTCCACCTCACTGGTTCCAACTCCACTCACCTTGTCGTTGCTCCAAGTGCAGTAATTTTACAAGGGCTACATTTTGCACCTGGTCTCTGTCGGTTTGGTGTCGTATACTAGAAGATCTGAGAAAACCCTAGGTTTTTCAGGTAAGTTCTTCCTCAACCCCACCTCTGTGATTTCCAGCATTGTAGTTCCATTTTTTTAGTGTGTGTGGCTAATTTGATTGAGCAAAGAAGGCTGCCGTGGTGTGTGATAGTTGATTGTGGGGATTGAGTGTCCAATGGCTGACCATGAGGATACCCTAGCTGACCTGTTCAAAGCCCCTTCCAATCTGCCTAGAAATTTGATAGAAAATCGAGTAGGCTAGCCACCCAGGCCAAAGAGAACCCACCTGCTAAGAGGAAGCTCATCATGGAAAAACCTAAGAAAGCAAAGAAAGCTAAGAAGGCCAAAATCACTGAGGAAATTGCTGAAGAAATTGTTGAGGATGTGCCAGTGCTTGAACCTATCCCTGAGGCAGAACCTAACCCTGAGACAGAACCTGAGATCTTTGAGAACTTGAAAACTCCCAATGAGTTTGTGGATGCCTTGGACCTGATCCCTGAGACAATTTTTAACCTACCTTGTTTTTCTAAGGTAGAGGATAGTAAGGACACCTTGGACTATTTGGTGCAGGCAGGCCTGACACCTTTGTTGACCCCATTGCAAGAAAAATCCTACCCTAGACTGGTCAAATTGTGGTATCATAATATCAGGAAGAAGATGAAGCCAGGTTCAACTGAGCCTATCCTTGTGGTCTTGATTGATAATTAGGAGCTTATTGTGGACTACAGTGATATAGGGTTGGCATTAGGGGTCCCATCAGTTTTTGACTCAGTTTATTGTTTAGGAGCACCTGAGAGTGTGTCCTTTAGAGCAATGGCCAGACATTTGACTCAAGGCATTGTGGGCTCTGGGGAATCATTAATGAGGAGATATCTACACCCTAGCCTACTTTTCATAGATTCAATTCTGAGAAAAAACATTTATGTCAGTGGACATCAGCAGGAGAGGAGGACCCCTATAGTAGATTCCCTTTACTTTTTCTCCAAGGGTCAGTTCTTAAATGCCTCCAAACTGATATTTGAGGCCATGGTAGATGTGAATGAAAAGATTAAAAGAGGACAGGCCTTGTCAGGGTTACCCTACAACAGACTCATCACTGCTTTGCTAAGAAAAGGGAAATTTGTGATACAAATGGATGAGCCAGTGGAGAAACTGAATCCAAAAGTGGTTGGGAAGAGGGCTTGGTCTGCTAGTAGGACCCTGATTGGGAAAATCAAGAAGAATTTAGTTGAGAGTCCTGAAAAAGAAGCCCCTCAGGTGACCAGCTCAGCAGCTGCACCTGTGATTCCTATAGCCCCATCAGCCAGTTCAGTAGCTGTAGCTAGGAGCTCTACATCGGCTAGCTCAGAGCCTCTACCCACCTCTAGTGGTCCTAGCTCAGTGCCTGCACCTGTAACCTCTGCATCCCTACTCTTTCCCTCCACTACTTTGCCTTTGCCAGTTACCAGCTCTGATGTTGCTAGCATTCCCATTCCATCACCCTCTATACCATCCATCTCAGTCCCCACACCTCTTAGCAGCTCAGCCATCCCTTCCACCATCACCCTTGTATCAGCTCCTACCACAGACCCCATTGTTACCCTACCTTCATTTCCCATCACAACCACCTACCAAGGAAAATCAAGGTAAACCCCAACCCCTCCAGCTAGCCCATCCATCCCAGCTGTTGAACCCTTGAGCCTTGCACCAACAGCTCCATCTACATCATATGACCCTATCACAACCTCTCCATCTTTCATACCCTCCGATATTAACCTCACTACTTCCTTATCACCTACCCATACCCAAGAGTTGGACGACCTGGCCACTAAGGGGTATTCATCCCTGATTGACTCCATTGACTCTCCACAACCTTCTCAATTCTAACATGCTCTCACCCCACCTTTCCAGCATGCTCCCACATCTCCTTTCCAGCCTATTATACCCATTCCACCTACTACCCAAACCCAAATCCTACCAGAGGCCTCCGCCGAAATTCTTTCCCTTCTCATAACCATCCTAGCCCAGATCCAAACCAACACAGCCAACCAGTCTGCTATGGCCACCTACCTTCAGGCCATTCATTCCACTCTAATCCCATCCACCTCTACCAGTTAACCTCTTATAACTCCTACTTCTACACCTATTCCAGTACCCACTCCGCCTCCATCCCCTCAGCTATCCCCTACAGTAGTGCTTTCCACTACTGAGGTAGCAGAACCAATCCCTGCCCCTTTTACTAGGGACTCCTCAACTGAAACTGATTTTGAGGAAGAAGCTCTGCCCCTCCCTGGTGCAACCCCAACTGACCCCTTGGAGGTTGATTTACCCTTTTTACTGTTTCCCTACCCCACCACCCCACCACCCCACCTAAGTCTATTGTTATGGAAGAAGAGCTGCCATTGACCCATATAGTACCATCACCACCACTTCCTGAGCTGCCCATCACCCCCTCCTCCATGGATGACCCTCACCATTGGGACATTGTCCCATATGGCACCAACACCTTTTCACCTCTGCCATCCCTCACCAAAGCCATAGAGACCAACCCATATGTCAAAGCAGATGTGAAATTTTTAGTGGATGGAGTCATGGTGTTACTGCAGCAAGCACATCAGGAGGAGATTGACCCTATTTTAGAAGCTCATAGGCAGAGGAGTGGAAGTTATGGAAAATAGTCCTCAAATCCCTGGACCTTTATAAGATGTACGAGCAGAAATCTGATATGTTGGCTAGGTTAGTTGAGACCCTCTCCCTATACTCAGCCCTGGGTCCCTCAGAATCCAAAGCCCTTTCCATCAGGGAGCCCACCATGACCCAGGGCAGCACCAGGCCTCAGAAACCATTTGTAAAAAGAACTAAGGAAGTTGTTGCCAGCACTGAAAAACTGAAGAGGAAGGAGAAGCCTAAGGAGGAGTATGACAAACTTGTTGCACAACAAGTATTCAGGGCCTGTTGTAGCAAGTTTTAAAAGAAAGTAAGGGTATGTCCACAGGGAAATGTGTGTCAAAATTAGGCAAATCTCCATATCTGTGGTAGATATGGCACCCTTCCTAATGCTAAAACAGTAAAAGAAAGAGGAGAGGTTTAAGGGGTTGTCACTTCAAAATTAAACTACAAAAACAAGTAAGATTGCAGAAATGGATGTTAGGATTAAATCCATAGTACAAATCTTGCAGTGAGGGGGAATTAAACACAGAAAATGGGGAGAAGCAGCTTAGAGTTTGGTCTTGCTTCAATTAGGTTGAGCTGCTTGGGTTACAGAGAGTTTAGAGTACACCAATCCCTTATCTGGCCATAGGCACAGCTGCAGGGTAGAAGAATCTACTCTAAACCAAAGGCTTGAACTGATCTTAAGGGTATGATCTGTCCACTTTATTGGTCACAGACCATCCTGTAGACTTCCTCCAAATCAAAGGATTAAAGTAGAAGAATTCAATTTAGACCAAAGGTTTGAATTGATATTAAGGATATGATCTGTCCACTTTAATGGTCACAGATCATCCTAGGGATTTCCTTCAAATCAAAGGTTTCAATTAGAGCATTATAACCACTACAAAGGCTGCAATTATCAAGCCACAAACACAAGAAATTGCAGGAGCATCAGATGTAGGGAGATCAAATGGCATCCAAAAGGTCTACCAGTTAAGTGGGTGAGCTATTCTCATCTACACAAAGCCGATCGAGCATCAAATGAAACCAAAGGAACTATAGATTTAATTACAATAATTAAACTAACATTACATTGAATAAAACTGACCATACAATGAAATGTCATTAGATTTGCAGTTTGTGCATCATCTCACCCTCAATAACACTCTCAGCTCTCCCTAATTATAGATTCGACCTTACCCTTTGTTGCTCTCAAGAAATTAGCCAACCATAGTTGGGCTAAAGGAAAAAATTAGAGAATTTCGCTGCAAGGTATGGTTTCCAGAATTGATCCCCCTTTTTCAGACGGCTTCCTCTCTTCTTATAGTTTCCTCCTTTAGCCTCAGATCCAGTTTTTCCCGCCAATTACAGCTTCCAGAATAATCCTATTATTCCCACCTTTATTCCCTTTCTAAAAGGCTTTTTAGTTTGTTAGAGTTGGGGGAGAGCACATGGGTCGGTTAGGGTTTCCCAGGGCACTTCTAGAAGCCTCGTGTCGATCACTAAGGTGTCTCGATTTGCGTGTAGCAGGTCACCAACTCACAGCGTGTGCACAACAGCTTTTCTCGAAAGTATTTAGATCGATTTCAATAGGTTGAAGAGGCTCTCGATAGGTTGAAATAAAGTACTTTGGTCCTTTCGCTAGGATTTAGGATCCTATCAAAAGGTTCCGATAGGTTGAATCTTGTAATTAGAGCTTTAGCATCTGCAGCCTTCATTTGATACTTTCAATAGTCTGAAGGATCCTTTTGACAAGTTGAGCTCTTGCGCAATTGATTTCGATAGGTTTTCAGACCTTTCGATAGGTTCTATTCAAGCTCAGGCAACCATTCGATAGGATGTTCCCTTATTGTTTCCAACTGCACGATAGGTTCTGGATCCTGTCGAATTCTCCCCATCTTCACGATTTCTTCCCTTTTCAGCCTTCATATCCTATCGACAAGTTGCAATAACCTATCGACAGGTTGTTTTCAGCCTGTCTTTCTTTTTTTTTCAACGCTGCTTTGTTGTTGCTGCCTGCCGCAAGTGGGCATTGGTGTGGGGCCCTTTTGTGTGCCATAGTTGGGTCAGAGCTGTGGTGAGAGATGGACCTTCTTGTGGAGCACTTTAGGGTGGATTTCTGTACTATGACTGCTTATTACTGCTATCTACAAAACATGCTCAACAAGCACTTATTATTCTATTTACTGGTCTATCAAAGGTCAGGTTAAAGGGTGAAAAATAGCATTTTTCACTGCTTAACACAACCCCAAACCTAAGCTTTGCTAGTCCCTGAGCAAAGGATAGATAAAGAAAACTAAAATGCCACTTTTGTAGGGAGCACAGATGCATTTAGCATATGCATCAAGCCTTTTAAACCCCTAGGTGATCCCTAGTGGAGGAGTGAAGTCTCCTGAGGGTTTTCAGTGAAGGTACCCACAAACTTCTCTAATAAAATCAGTTAGTACTAGTGCAACATGCTAAAACAGAGCTTAAGTGAGATAAAATAAATTTCACACCAAGTGCATTCAATTCTAGAGGATTTTCAGTAGAAAAATCATCAGTTTAAAACCTAAAATTCTGCTATTATTCCTTCATTATCAGTCAGTTCATGTCAAGGCATTGTGTCAGAAAATTGATGCAGAGCTCACTTTTAATTTGAGAATTTTGTTTTGATAATACCCCAAACAACTTTAATTTCAAACCCAAATCTTACCAGGGCTATTTACTCACAATAAAAATAGAAAGGTGCATCATTTCACACAGCTCAAGAGCAATTACAGCCCTCAAATAGGACTGCAAGCATGAGCATAGGCATTGCTCTAATTCTTGAAATTTTCTAATTCTTTTCACCATACATTAAACAAATTTTCATCTCCACATGGCAGCTCAATCTATTTCAGACCAGTAATGTCTTTTTATTGGGTTGTAATGTGGCTTATGGGTGAAGTTCTACAAAGAATAAAAGGGTAAAAAGGATTCAAATTGAGAAATCAGTAAAAGTAAGGAGGTGATTTGCAACTCAACCTTCTTCATTTTAGCACATCTTCATTTTCTTTTTGAACTTGCAGACTTGAAGTGATCAGCTTCATCAGCTTCTTATCATCTTGTAGATTTTCAAATGAAGTGACTTCTCTTTTCTTTTATTTTATTATTATTATTATTTATTTATTTATTACGGGCTGGAATGCCACAACACCACCAAATAGGCTCCCTTCTTTTTCAACCAATCATCGAACCTTGCTCCTACTCCTTTTTCCTAATTTCTTAGATTGAGGGTGAACTAAAATATGTCAAAAGGTTTTGGGTTCAAATTTTCTGGTTTTCATCAAAGAAAACTGGGATTTTTAGGGCTCAATGGTGTGTATCAAGGGCAGTTCAAAGGTGGGACATTTTAAGCTCAAACTGTCCAAGGGATGGCCTTACTTCATGTCTCCAATGTCATGAATGCAGTCAGCTATTTCAACTTGGATTTGCCTAACTTCTAGTGATTAAAATTAAATCCCATCAGTCCTTAGAGTAGAAAAAATTGCCAAGACACTCTTCAAAGAAATTATTATTATTATTATTTTCAGGCCCAAATCTCATTGGATATGGGCTTCCACCAAATTAATGGGGTGTATCCTTACAGTTTTCTCTCATTTCAGGTTCACTACACATCCATTTTCTGAAAATTCTTGACATTTGCTTGATGAAAAATGTTAAAACTACAACTTATTTCAGTTTCAAAAAGTTTTTAATTTCCTCTTTTTCCAAAAATCAGGTGGGAAATCACTTTATTTTTCAAAAACTTTTTCAACATACTGCACTAGTATTAACTCATTTCATTGGCACACCTTCCACACCCCCAAACCTAAATTAAACAGTGTCCTCACTGTTGAGAGAGCATGGTAGCAACGAACAGTGTATATGAAGAACAGACAGAAGAATAATCACAAAGAATAACATAACATAGAAAAGATATTATTATTAACATCTAAAATATGTACATGATCCAAAGCAGGAAGAGAAAACAAACAATCCTAAACTATATTTATGTACAAGCATTATCAGGTCAATCATACAAATCTGCCAAAATTTTCAAATAATCCTTGGATAAAGAAACTTTTCTTTTAGGTGGGGACTGCTTAGTGGACAGCTTGGGGGCTTCCTCAGAATGGGCAGCAAAGCTCTTATCTTTCTTGGCAGAAGCAGCAAAGGAATCAGAATCGAAATCAAAGGGGAAAAGGACAATAGGATCGAGGCCAAGGCCAGCAGCAACTTTCCTTCTTTCCTCCTTTGTGAGTAAGGTGGAGGAGGTGTCATGTGGGGGTGGAGGCTTGGTGGTTGCTGCCTCTTCAGACTGGGTAGCAGGTTCCTTCCCTTTACTGCGAGTAGAAGCAGAGGAAACAGATCTCTTGGCAGTAACTTTTCTCTTTGTATAAGTCCTCTTAGGGTGTGGGGGGGAAGGTTTAGCTGTAAGAAGATCTTGGGCTGGAGGGGGGGGACATCTACAGGTGGGGTAGGAGTAGGTTGAGTGGCAGGAGGGTTGGGGGGTGGAGCTGTAGCAAGAGGGGTAGATTGAAATGGTTGAGAAATCAAGGAAGCAATTCTCTTCTCTCCAGAATATCTATTTTCTTCACTACATAAAGCAAGTCGGACTCAGAGAGATCCTTTGTGGCCTTGAGTATCTCCTGAGTATTGGCTAATTTTTTCTGAAGAAGCTCAACATTCTTTTTCTCATACTCGGCAATGCGAGTCTGAGCCTCAGCAAGAAGTTTGGCGGACTCATAACGAGTCAGGATTTCCTTCTACCCCTGAGAGATATCCCAGAGTTGGATTCTTTGCTCCAATTCCATGAAATTAATCCGCTCCTCATAGGAGACTTCCATTGAAGCTCGGAGGGTAGCCATACCACTCAGGACATCCCGACGGATGTAGGGGTTGTCCCTCATTACATACAGCAGGCTGAGGTAAGGGGGTGGAGTGGAAGAAGAGGAGAAAAATAGTTCCTCACATGGATCAGTTTGGGTGGAGGCATCTTGGAAGACAGGTGTAGGGAGAGTGGGAGGTTGGGTGGTAGGTGATACAACAACTTCAGTGGCTACTATTGGGGGTGAGGAAGGGGTAAAAGATGGGTATGGGGCAAAATAGAGGGGCTACCTCCTCAGACTGGGTAGCAGCTGTGGGGATGGAACTATGGGTGATGATGGAGGGGATAGAAGGATAGGTGATTGGAGAGGGGAAAGAGGGGAAGTGTGAGGGGGATGAGGAACTGAAGAAGATGGAGTAAGAGTGGATTGAATGGATTGAAGGCAGGCTCTCATGATGGCTTGGTTGTTGGTGTTGGTGGTCAAGTGGTATTGAATGGATTGTAGTAGAGAGAGAATCAGGCATGATGGGGTTAGAGGGAACAGGTGTTGGAATGGGCTGGAAAGGGGAGGAGGGTGCATGGTTAAAATGAGGAGGAGTGGGGTGTGGGGAGTCAGGGAGTGGGGTGTACTCATGAGCAACATCCTCCACAATGGATGTCATGAGGGCAGTGAACCCAGCAGTGGTGAACTGGTCCAAACCCTGGGTATGCGGAAGGGGTTTGGGAGGGGGGAAGTCAGAAATGGGTTGGTCAACAGGTGGAGAAGACATGGTAGGGGTAGGCTTTGATGATGTAGGAGGTTCATGGACTTCAGGTTGGAAGACCTGAGTGGTGGGTGGAGGTAAAACAAGTTCAAAGGTTGGAGGAGAGGGGTTTGTTGGAAGAGGCACTGATACAAAGGGGAAAAACAACGTGGGTGTAGGTGTGAGTGATGGGACAAGTAAGGTAGGTGAAGGGATGGATGAGGGTATCTCAGTAGGAAGATCTGTTGCCATAGTAGTTGGCACCTCCTTAGCCTCCTCCATCTCAACTGGCTTACTCTTCTTAAACAAGGTTAGGCTGGTGGACCATTCCCTTTTTCCATATACCTTTATGGTCAACTTCTCCAATGGCTCATCATTCCTTTTGACTACATATTTCCTAGCCTTGAGCAAACATGTCATGAGCCTACTAAAAGGCAGCCCACCTCCTTTAGCAAATGCTTGTCTATTAAGCACTTTGTCATTGATATCCACCATTGTCTAAAAAATCAACTGAGGTGCATTCAAAAATTGCCCTTTTGAATAGTAGTACAAGGCATCTACAACTGGGGGCCTTATCTCCTGCAGGTGCCCTGTGACATAGACATTTTTCCTCAAAATAGCATCAATGAATTTGAGACTGGGTTGGAGGTCTCTTCTCATCAAAGATTCACCAGAGCCCACAATTCCGTTGGTGAGCTCCTTAGCCATTTCTTTGAATGTAACCCATTTGTGTGCTCCCTTAGATCTAGTGGAGTGAAATTTGTGGGGAACTCCCAAATCCATCCCAATCTCCTAGCTATCCACTATGATTTGCCAATCATCAATCAAAATTTCCAGCACAACCTCTTTCCCAAGCACCACCTTCTTTTTCAAATTCTAGTACCATAGTTTAACCAGCTTGGGGTACACATTCTCCTTCAAGGGTGTAAGTAAGGGTAACAATCCATACTTCTTCAGATACAATAGTGTTCCCTAGCACTCCTCAATGTTGGCAAAGTATGCCAGATCAAAATCTGTCTCAGGGACCAGGCTTAAACCATCCACAAACTTGTTAGGAGTGGTTAACGCAGCAGGAAGTTCGACCACCGGTAAAATGTCAGGGTTGGCTAAAGGTGCTTCCCCAGTCGGAGCAGATCTCTCTAGGGTATTTCTATAGCAGGTTCTTGAATTGCTACAGACTTGATTTTTTTAGCTTTAGGAGCCTTTTTGGGTGTCCCCTCAGGGAGCTTCCTTTTGGTAGGTTGTTTGGTGGTAGGTTTTGATTTCTTGGAGGATTTTTGGGTGGAGGAAGCTGGTTGCCAGAACAGGTCAGCTAGGGTTTCTTCAGAATCGGCCATTTTACTCTCAGAAAGTGTTCTCGTAAAGCTCACTCACCAATTTGAATTGAAATGCTGAGGTACACAACTAGGAAAACAATCAAAGGGAGGCAGCAAGACAGCTTACCCAAAACTCCTAAGGTTTTGCAGAAATCGTGATGCACTCTTCCAATTTCACAAAAATCTGGTGCAAACTGCTCCTTAGTGCGGGCTGAATGATCTTGAAGAATGACAAACCTAATGGTAAATAGTTCGGAGAGTATTTGGCGGAAAGAGAGCAGCGACAAATGCGAAAGAGAGAGCTAGGGTTTTACAGAAAGTGTGAAATGGGCGAAAGGGACCTACCGATAGGTATATATAGAGGAAGAATCGATTTCGATAGGATGAGCTAAATGATTTCGATAGGTCAAAGTGTCCTGTCAAACGCTATAAAAATACAGCATGCAGATGAAATGCCTCGATAGGTCAAAACCTTCCTATCGATAGGTTCATGCAGCGCATGATTTATCCTTTCGATAGGTTCCCGATAAGTATCCAGAACCTATCAAAAGTTTCTTTTTGACCTTTAGAACCTATCGAAAAGCTGCTTTCACCTATCGACAACTCTCAGCACCTATTGAAATCCTCAAATGACCTATCAAAATCATCAAATGACCTATCGAAAGGTCTCATATGCCCATAGCAACAACATTTTTTTGTGCTGTCATCAGCTTCAACACTCAGCAAACTCTTTTGCTGTGCCTCCATTCAACTTGTTCGCATCATGTACACACTCCCATGGTCCCTGGATTGCTGGCAAGATTTGTATGATGTCCTAATTCTGGCAAGGCACTTTTATTGTAAATGAACAAAGTAGAATAAAATAGAACAAAATCAAACTATAGTACATATGATACACACTAAAATCATGTATACTTTGGAGGGTTCAGAGAATCAATGGTCTCCTCAGGTTCACAGATTTTTTCAACACAAATTTTTAACCTTTTTACATTGACTTTCATAACCCTACCATCCTTAGGGTCCTTGATTTCTATCACTCCAGATGGGGAAACATGTAAGACTGTGTAAGGCCCATCCCATCTGAACTGTAATTTGCCTGGAAAGAATATCAATCTAGAATTGAATAACCATACCTTGGCACCTGGTTTGAATTCTTTTCGCAGCAGGTGCTTGTCATGAGGGGCCTTGGTTTTGTCTTTGTACATCCTTGCATGTGAATATGCTTCCATCCTCAACTTCTGAAGCAGATTTTCTTGAACAAATTCATCCAACACATTAATCGAAAAGCAGTCTTCATTCGCTAAGTGGGGTTGATGAGCTACATTATAGACATTCAGCTTGACTTTCATATTACGAAAAGATACTTCTATGTCCCCTGATCTACATTGTATACAAGCATTAGCAGTGGCCAAAAAGGGCCTGCCTAAGATCATAGGTATGGAAGTAGCACTCCTACTTGGCTCCATATCCAGCACCAAAAAATCAGTCGGATAAAAGAATTTGTCAACTCCAACCAAAATATCTTCAATAATCCCCACAGGCTTCCTTTCAGATCTATCAGCTAGTTGTAAGACCACATGTGTGGGCTTCAACTTTTCTAAGCCCAGCTTCTCATATACTGAATATGGAAGTAAATTCACACTAGCTCCCAGATCTAACAAGGCTTTTTCAATGGTATGATCCCCAATGATGCAGGGGATAGTGGGGACTCCAAGGTCTTAGAGTTTTGTTGGGGTTGTAATAGTCAGTATTTGTTACCCTTTTTCTGCTGAAAAGACTTACTTGGATAGATGTATCCTTGATTATCTTTTGTGGGTGTAATGGTCTTTCAAAAACTTGACATAGGCTGGGACCTGCTTGATTGCATCAAGCAGAGGCAGATTGATCTTCACTTGCTTAAAAGTTTCCATCATTTCCTCTATTTTGGCATGCCCTTTATCAAAAGGGGAAGGTGCTTGCATTGCCCTAGGAAATGGCAAATGTGGGACTGCTCCCCCATTTGCAGCCTTAGCCAACTCATCATCTTTCTTTTTGAATTTTTTATTTTCTTGAGGATCCTCAGTATCCTTTTTATTCACCATGGGTTGCTCCTGTTGTTCCTTCTCCATGACCACTTCTTTTTCTTTTTTTTTGCATTTTTCAAAGGCCCACAACCAATTTGATTGTCTACCAACCTTCCACTTCTTAATGTGGTGACAGATTTGACCTCCTCATGAGAAGAGGAAGCCTCACCTATCACATATTATCTCCTTGGATTGTCCATAGATTGGCTAGGCAGCCACCCTTTCTCTCTCTTGGCTAAAGCATTAGATAGCTGACCAAGATGGTCTTCTATCCTTTTAATATTGTGCACAGTTTGAGACACGGGTCCTAAGTTCGTATGAAGCGAGAACATTCCTCAAAGAAAAGTGATCTAGCGGTGGAGGGGTGCAAACTTGGCACTTGCTAAAAGTGAGCCATAGGTTGTTGGTATTGAGGCCTTGGGAAGTAATTCTGGTGGTATGGCTGAGCATTTTTGTAAGGCATAGGCTATTGTGGCTGCTGCTGCTAGTTTTGAAAACCATCTTGTCTCCACCTCAAGTTGGAGTGGCTTCTCCATTGGTAACCAGCAGTAAGTTGTTGCCCAAAAGACTGGGTGCCAGTCACATGCTCCATCACAAAGTCTGGAAATTGAATAGCTGAGGGGCATTCCTCAAGGGAGTGAGTGGGGGACTGGCATATAACACATGCCTCCTCCACTTTAGCAGCCATGGGTGACTGCATTGCTCCCATGAGCTTATCAAATTTTTGGGTCAAACTGTCCACTTTCCTTTCTAAATCATTGTGTCCACTTACCTCATACAATTTTGCTCTTGTGATATTTTTTTTCACCAGTCTAGGAGTGTCCAAATCCCTAGACAATGTCTCTCTCTGCATGGAGTTCTCACTGATAATGTCAAACAACTCCCAAGCCTCCTTAGCAGTTTTGTGGATGTAAGTACCACCAGAAGAGGCATCGACCATATCCCTGGTTTTAGAGTCAATCCCTTGATAGAAACTTTCGACAAGTTGCCATTCAGGGATTTGATGATGGGGACATTTCTTCAGGAGTTCTTTGAATCTCTCCCAATCTTGGTGAAAATTCTCAGTTGGATCTTAAGTAAATGAGATAATGCCCTTCCTCAACTGGGTTGTCTTGGACATGAGAAAAAACTTGCCCAAAAACTGACATTGAAATCACTCCAGGACTGAATACTGTTCGGTGGGAGCATTGACAACCAAGTCCTGGCTCTATCCTTTAATGAAAAAGGAAAGAGTCTCATCCTGGTTACTTCCTCCCCTAAACCTATAATATTGAATATAGTGCACAGTCCTAAAAATTCATTAATGTGTTTATATGGGTCTTCTTTGGTTAGGCAATGGAATGAGGGTAGCATTTGAATTATGGAAGACTTGATTTCATAGTTCCCTTGAACAACAGGGAATTGAATGCAGAAGGGGGAATTGTAAACCCCTGGTACATTGAATTCCTTCAAGGTTGTAGGTTGTTGTTGCTCACCCATTTCAGCAAGTCCAGATGCAGCAGATGTGGGTGAAATTTCTTTAGTCCTAAGGAGTCTTTCAACCTCTGAATTTAATGGAACAATCTGAGGATTGAGAGTTCTCCTTCCAAACATACACCATTCGCACGGTTAATGCACACACAATGCAAAGCCAATTTAACACAATAATCAGGAATCAACACAATTAATTCACAAATCTACAAATCCACAGATCAGAAAAATAAAAAGAGTAGAGGAATGCAAACTTTAACACAGCCTCTAGCAAAATGCTTCTCGTTAGCAACAACTTCTGATATAAAGAAATAACAAAAACTACTACAAAACAGTAAAAACTTTCAAAAGTAGTTAGTAAAAATTTAAATAGGTTATTACAGATCTACAATCTATACTAAAACAAACTTAGATCTACCAATTTTAAGCACACAGATCCCCGGCAGCGATACCAAAAATTTGTTGGGATCCTGCCTTGTGTTCAAAAAGGGGGATTTAAAATCAGGCAATTAAAGAGTCTATAGATAGCACACACCAAGGCAGGCTCACACATAGTCCTGCAAGTATTCAGGGCCTGTTGTAGCAAGTTTTAAAAGAAAGTAAGGGTATGTCCATAGGGAAATGTGTGTCAAAATTAGGCAAATCTCCAGATCTGTGGTAGATCTAGTACCCTTCCTAATGCTAAAACAGTAAAAGAAAGAGGAGAGATTTAAGTGGTTGTCACTTATAAATTAAACTACAAAAACAAGTAAGATTGCAGAAATGGATGTTAGGATTAAATCCAGTGTACAATTCTTGCAGTGAGGGGGAATTAAACATAGAAAATGGGGAGAAGTAGCTTGGAGTTTGGTCTTGCTGTAATTAGGTTGAGCTGCTAGGGTTACAGAGAGTTTAGAGTACACCAATCCCTCATCTGGCCATAGGCACAGCTGCAAGGTAGAAAAAACTACTCTAAACCAAAGGCTTGAACTGATCTTCAGGGTATAATCTGTCCACTTTAATGGTCACAGACCATCCTATAGACTTCCTCCAAATCAAAGGATTAGAGTAGAAGAATCTAATTTAGTCCAAAGGTTTGAATTGATCTTAAGGCTATGATCTGTCCACTTTAATGGTCACAGATCATCCTAGGGATTTTCTTCAAATCAAAGGTTTCAATTAGAGCATTATAACCACTATAAAAGTTATAATTACCAGGCCACATACACAAGAAATTGCAGGAGCATCAGATCTAGGGAGATCAAATGGCATCCAAAAGGTCTACTAGTTAAGTGGGTGAGATATTCTCATCTACACAAAGCCGATCGAGCACCAAATGAAACCAAAGGAACTATAGATCTAATTACAACAATTAAACCAACATTACATTGAATAAAACTGACCATATAATGAAATGTCCTCAGATTTACAATCTGTGCATCATCTCACCCTCAATAACACTCTCAGCTTTCCCTAATTATAGATTCGACCCTACCCTTTGCTGCTCTCAAGAAATTAGCCAACCATAGTTGGGCTAAAGGAAAGAATTAGAGAATTTCCCTGCAAGCTCTAGTTTTTAGAATTGATCCCCTTTTTTCAGACGGCTTCCTCTCTTCTTATTGCTTTCTCCTTCAGCCTCCGATCTAGTTTTTCCCGTCAATTATAGCTTCTAGATTAATCTTGTTATTCCCGCCTTTATTCTCTTTCTTGAAGGCTCTTTAGTTCATTAGAGTTGGGGGAGAGCACGTGGGTCGGTTAGGGTTTCCCAGGGCACTTCTAGAAGCCTCGTGTCGGTCACCAAGATGCCTCAATTTGCGTGCAGTAGGTCACCAACTCACAGCGTGTGCACAACAGCTTTTTTGGGAAGTGTTTAGCTCGATTTTGATAGGTTGAAGAGGCTTTCGATAGGTTGAAATCATGTGCTTTGGTCCTTTCGCTAGGATTCAAGATCCTATTGAAAGGTTCTAATAGGTTGAATCCTACAATTAGAGCTTCAACATCTGTAGCCTTCACTTGATGCTTTCGATAGTTTGAAGGATCCTTTCGACAAGTTGAGCTCTTGCGCAATTGATTTGGATAGGTTTTCAGACCTTTCGATAGGTTCTGTTCAAGCGCAGGCAACCATTCGATAGGATGTTCCCTTATTGTTTTCGACTGCACGATAGGTTCTGGATCCTATCGAATTCTCACCATCTTCATGATTTCTTCCTATTTTAGCCTTCAGATCCTATCGACAAGTTGTAATGTTGGATTTCTGCACTATGACTGCTTATTACTGCTATCTACAAAACATGCTCAGTAACCACTTATTAGTCTATTCACAGGTCTATCAAAGGTCAGGTTGAAGGGTGAAAAATTGTATTTTTCACTGCTTAACATGTAGTTTCATTTTACTTTTCCCTACTGTTTCCTTTTGTTATACTTCCAAAGCAGTGAGGAAACTGCTCCTCCTAGGTTTGGGGTTATGGCTGGGGGTGCCAATGGAATAGTTAATGCTAGTGTAGAAGGGTTGGATAAAACCTTTGAAAATAATGATTTCCCACCTGATTTTTGAAAAAAGAGGAAATTAAAAACTTTTTAAACTGAAATTTGTTATAGCTCTAACATTGTCATGAAGCAAATGTCAAGAATTTTATTTTTTTTCAAAATTGGTGCTTAAGTGACCCTGAAAAGAGAGAAAATTGTGAGGATATACCTCAGGAATTTGATGGAAGACCATACACAGTGAGATTTGGGCCTAAAAAATTATTCTTTGAAGAGTGTTTTGGCAATTTTTCTGCTCTAAGGACTTATTGAATCTAGTCTTGCTCACTAGAAGTTAGGCAAATCAAGGTTAAAACAGCTTGACAGCATTCATGACATTAAAGAAATGAAGTAAAGCCATCCTTTGGACAGTTTGAGCTTAAAAAGATCCCTACCCCTTGACCTGCCCTTGATACACATCATTTTAGCTTTGAAAATTCAAGTTTTCTTTGATAAAAATAAAAAAATTTGAGCCCAAAACTCAGTGACCTAATGCAGCTTGACCCTTATCCTGAGATTTCAGAAGGTAAAGGTGAAAAGAAAGTAGAGTTGGTTTGACATTTTGGTTGAAAAAGAAGAAAACACATGTGATGGCAGCGAATATATAGTTGTGGCATTCCAGCCCATAAAAAATAAATGAGAAAAATACAAAAAGAAAGAGAAAACAAAAAGAGAAGTCACTTCATGGGAAAATTGCAAAGAAGATGAAGATGTGCTGAGATGAAGAAGGTGTGTGCACCACCTCCTTACTTTAATGATTTCTCAATTTTGAATCCCTCTGTACCCTTTTATTCTTTATAAACCTCACCAATAAGACACATTACAACCCAATAAAAAGACCCTACTTATTTGAAAATTGATTGAGCTATCATGTGGAGATAAGGATTTGTGTAATCTATGGTGAAAAGAGCTAGAAGATTTCAGGAATCGGAGCATTGCCTATGCTCATGCTTGCAGTCCTATTTGAGGGTCGTAACTGCTCTTGAGTTGTGTTAAATGATGCACCCTTCATGCTTATTGTGAGTGACAGCCCTGGTGAGACTAGGGTCTGAAATTGAATTTTTTTGGGGCATTATCAAAATAGAATTCTCAAATTGATGGTGAACTTTTCACTAATTTTCACATGCAATACCTTGACATGAGCTGACTGATTGTGAAGGGATTACAGCAAAATTTCAATATTCAACTGCTGAGAATCCCATAAAAAATTGAATGTGTAAGGTGTGGAATGAATTTTATTTTTGTTTAAATTTTATTTTGACATGTTGTATTGATATTAACTGATTCATTGGAGAAGTTTGCGGGTACCTTCACTGAAAACTCTCAGGAGACTCCACTCCTCCACTAGGGATCACCTACGGGTTTAAAATGCTTGATGCATGTTCTAAATGCATCTGTGCTCCCTATAAAAGTGGCATTTTTCTATTTTTAATAATTGTTTTTAATTTCTCCTTTGCTCAGGGACAAGCAAAGATTAGGTTTCTGTGTGTGTTGAGCAGTGAAAAATACCATTTTTCACCTCCTAACCTGACCTTTGATGGACCTTTGAGTTGACTAATAATGTGTTTTGAGTATGCTTTATAGTTAAGCAATAAAATATAGTCATAGTACAAACATCCATCTAAAAATGCCAAAGAAGAGACCTGCTGCTCAACATGTACTCATGCAGTCTAAAAGGCCAGCCATCAAGCACTCACAGAGCCTCAAAACCCTCTGGCAGTGGCATGTGTTCACATGGGCACACATGGGAGTAAGAGCAGCTGCAGTGAATGAAGGTTGAACCCCTCAAAAGGTGCTGAGTGTTGGACAGATGAAGAACAACACCCTAGAACTATGTGCCAGCTGTCGAAGCAAAGGATAGAACTTATCGAGAGGTTAATTCAACCTGTCGACAGGTTTGCATGCTTAGATATGAAGCTATCGAGAGCTTCCATCAACTTATCGAGAGGATCTGAAGGTATACACAATCCTGTCAAGGAGTTAAAGCTGAAGAAGGTAACTTGTAGAGAGGTTCGAAAGTTGTGTTTCAACCTGTCGAGAGGTACTGAGGTGGAAAAGTGAAGATTTCGAAAGGTTGACAGAACCTGTCGAAAGGTTTGAGCTGCAGCAGAAGAACCTGTAGATGACTTACCTGGAGATGCAGGGGATCTCGCGAGGTTCCACCTACATGTCGAGAGGTTCCCCAAAACCTAGCGAGCAGTCAACACCAACCTGTCGAGGAGTTACCTGAAGTTGCATCCATTTTTCGTGAAGTTGAGTCTAACCTGTCGGGCACAACTTCCAACCTGTCGAAGATTCAAATGGAACTGTATAAGGAATCAACAGGTTGTTTTATAACCTATCGAGAGGATAGAAGGAGCTCGGACAGAAGTTAAGAATTAATGTCAACCTATCGAACAGAAGAAAGATCCTGTCGAAAGCTCACTCCAACTTGTCGAATGGAGCACCAATGGAACTCAAAACTTGTCAAGAGGTTCCCTAAACCTCTCGAATCATGATTTGGGAACTTCTCCGTTCCAGCTGTAACTGCTGCTCACTTCAGTACTCTGTGGACACATTCCAAGGCACTTCAACAACCCTTGGGGGTATTTTTGGAACATAGATGGGTGTGAATGGGAACTCTCTAACAACTTAACATTTAGCTCTCCAGTTTGGACCAATTAGTGGAGAGTTTCTAGAAGTAAAAACAGCCACATCAGCAACTCAGAATAACATAATTATTCCCTTGAGCTCTAATTGGCTGAAACAGATCTGAGGACAGAGAGGAAGACTACAAAAGTTTGAGGAGTTTATCGAAGAATCATCCAGAAATTAAGAGAGCTCAGACCAAAATTCAAAAATTCATTCCCTCTTCCTTCTTCCCCATTCACTCTTTAGACCAACCATGGTGGGCTAAATCCTTTTAGTAGCTAGGGTGCGGTCGAGAGCTATAAATTGAGAGGTTCAAAGCTTTGTAGGAGGATTAGATGTTGCACAGATTGGAGATCAGAGAACAATTGGACTATAAGTTATATTGATTCAGTAGTTATTGAATGTAAAGTTAATTTGGATCCATAAATCTCTTGATTACCATTTTATTTCCCTAGATCTAATATCCCTATGGATGCCTGAGCTTGTAGCCTTACATCCACAGCATCTGCAATGGTTTAGTTGTTCCAATTAAAACCCTTGAATTAGAGGAATCTCTAGGATGATTTGTGACCATTAAAGTGGATAGATCATAGCCTTAGGAACACTCTAATCCTCTGGTCTAGGTTAGATTCTTATACCTTGCATCTGAGCTTGTAGACAGATGAAGGATTATTGCAAATTAATTCCCTGCACTACCTATGAACCAATCAATTTTCAATAAAAGACCAAAATCCCTAGCTGCTACTCTCCTTCTTTTGATTTTAATTCCTTTCTCCATTTCCTTAAATCTGTGTTTTAATCTGTTCTGGATCATTTGCTTTTATATTCAATTTTCTATAGTTTTAGTAAAGTGATAACCCTCAAAAACCTCTCCTCTTTCCTTTCTTGCTTTGTTTTAAACTAGGGTAGGCTAGAGTGCCAAATCTGTTATAGATTTGGAGATTTACTATATTTTAGAGCACATTTCCTTATGGACCTACCCTCACTTACCCCTTAAAGCTTGCTATAACAACCCTGGTTCTTGCAGGACTGATTGCTACGTTGATCCCATTTCTCTGTGATTTTGCCTTTAGTTTACTATTTTTAACCCTTTAATAATTACAAGTTAAGCAAAACAACATCTACTGTTATACCTGATTCCGAGATGATGTATCCTAGAAAACTGACCTGCTCCAACCAGAATTCACATTTACTAATCTTGGCATATAATTGATGATCTCGGAGTGTCTGTAGTGCTTATCGCAGATGTTGCTCGTGCTGTTCTCTCGACTTGGAGTAGATGAGTACATCATCTATAAACAGCACTATACACTGATCCAGATGGGGTTTGAATACCCAATTCATAAGGTCCATAAAGGATGCAGGTGCATTGGTCAACCCAAATGGCATTATGAGGAATTCGTAATGACCATACGTTGTGCGGAGGCTGTTTTGGGAACATCTTCGGTTCTTACCTTCATTTGATGATAGTCGGATCGTAAATCAATTTTTGAGAAAACTTTCGCTCCCTGCAATTGGTCGAAGTGGTCATTTATTATAGGGAGCGGATACCAGTTCTTTATGGTTAGCTTGTTCAATTGCCGGTAGTCTATGCATAGTTGCAATGATCCGTTCTTCTTTCTGACAAATAATACCGATGCTCCCCATGGGGACACACTAGGCCGAATAAATTCTTTATTGAGTAATTCTTGCAACTGCTCCTTTAATTCCATCAACTCAGCCGATGCCATTCGGTATGGAGCTTTCGACAATGGTTCTGTGCCTGGAGCTAAGTTGACTATAAATTCAACTTCTCTTTCTAGCGGTAAACCCGGTAACTCCTCAGGGAATACATCAAGGAACTCATAGGCAACAAGAATTTTTGCTATGTCGACTTTCTCATCCTCTTGTCCTCGAATGAAGGCAAGGTATCCTCGAAATCCTTTACTGATCAGTCGCCCGACTCGAATTGTTGATATAAAGGGTACCACGACTGGTCGAATACCAATGGCTTTGAATGTCCTCTCCTTTTTGGGGTAAAGAGTGACTGATTTCTCCCAACAATCAATTCTAGCTCGAATCTTAGTCAGCCTATCCATGCCGAGGATATGTGAAATTCTTGCATTTTGAACTAGATGAGACCAGCCGTAGTTTGACGGTATTCCATGGTGATAACTATAGATCGACACACTGTATCATAAATCATTGAACTCCCCGTCGATGTAGAAATGGCTAAGAAAAAATCAAGGGGTTCTGGTGTGTACTCTATCTCCCTAGCCATAGCTGGTGTAATAAATGAGTGTGTCGACCCCGGGTCTATCAACACTCATGCAGGATAGGCACATATATCTCAACATTTACTCGAATGGACGAAACCTAGATTTATGATATTTATGAGGGCATTAATGGTATGTGCAATTTGTTATAATATAAGGTACAGTGATTCTATAGAATTCCTAGTCATGCACCTTCTTCATCTAAAATACAAGTAAATTAACTGATAATCCAAGGAAAATCATACGTTGGATGATGTCGTTGTTGGTTTGGGTGTCGCATGCTGAAGCTACATATGTCTGTCCTTGTATTGTGGGTCGTATAACTCTCTGAGTTGGCATTGTGGTATTTGCAAACCCTTTCATCTCCGGGCACTCTTAGATGCGGTGCCCCATTTGGCCACATTTAAAGCAAGCTCCGGTATTCTTGCGACAGTCCTCAATTTTGTGCAGCTTCCCACACTTTGCACATACCAATGATGGAGCTGAGGAAGCGACACGAGAGGCCATAGGTGGTGTCTTTGTGAAGCTTGTGGTCGTTGAACCCGATGTATTAAAAGTTTTTAGAGATCTTGGAGGTAGAGGTAGCAAACTAGTCATAACAAAAGGCTTTGTGGAGGTCACAGGAGTTGATTGCGCTAGTGGTGGCATCAAATATCTCGGCCCCTTACTAGCCTGCTTCGCATTAGGCGCCTGAAACTAAACTTTTCTATTTCTTGCTTCTTCATCTCTCGCTTGTTGCAACTCTTCTAAATCTCTTTCCGCAATGAGAGCTAAACTTACCACTCTCTCGTACATGGTTGCTTGGAATAGTGATATCCTCCCCTTGATAGCCAGTTTGAGACCGTACTCATACTTTTGTGTTTTCATTAACTCGGTGGTGATCAGGGATTGTGCAAATCACGATAAGCGTGTAAACTCGGTTTCGTATTCTTGGACACTCATTTGTCCTTGCACTAGGTTTGCAAATTGAATCTCCATTCGGTGTCTCTCTGTTGTGGGGAAATACTTCCGATTGAACGTGTCGGTAAATTCGGCCCATGTCCATGGCGTTCCCGGTGCTCGTATCCTTTCAACGGCCTGCCACCAGGGATCCGCTTCACCTTCGAGCTAGAACGAGGCCCAACTCACCTTCTCCTTGTCAGTGCAATGTACTCGTTGCAGTAATTTCTCCACCTGGTTTAGCCATTTCTCGGTCTCCATCAGGTCAGCATGTCCGTAGAAGCTTGGAGGTTTCATTCTCCTAAGCTCCTGAAATCCAGATGGATGACACCTTTCCGTGAGCAGGGTCATCGCATTTGCAACATTCTCCAATAATTGTTGGTTGGTTCAAGCATTCCTTTTGACTTCAGGAGTATTTCGAAGATTGTTGTTCACTCTGGAGGAATTATTATTGTTGCCCAGTGGAGTGTTGTTTGGCTCCGTGACAAATCCTTGTTCATTGTTCATGGCTCTGGTATTTTCTATCCTCAGTCTCCCTCTTCTTGGAGTCATGTCGCCATGCGATGGTCACGCGAATAGGATATCAGATCATACTAGTCAGTTCTAGGAGTCTAATCCTAACACACCTAATTCTAACACTATTGCTTCTACTATGTTGTAGCTCTATATGCAAGTTCTAGGCCCATTTCCATCCGAAAATAGCGCTCTGATACCACTTATGACAGCCTGGGGTTTCCTTACTGTAAAACCCATGCCGTCGGATCGTACACGTGATCCGAATTACAGTGACGTTATAGTACCGATGCACCACATCACCTCCTAACAACTCGATCTTTCCATCATCAATAACAGAAAGGATCGAGCCATCACATAATGGTAAGCTCTCATATGGAAGCAAAGTAATCACAACGAAAGCAAAAATACAGAGCTACAGTAGAAATATAAGGCGACATAAACTATTAAGCTATCTATCCCATGTACAAACATCCACAATAACAATAGTCCACCGATGAAGGCCAACCTCCATCTACACATTAGACCCAAAACTTATAGTATTTAATTACAAAACAAGATTCATTTACCATTTTCTCTCTCCTCACAAAGACCCCAAAAATCCCAAAATATAAGCCCCCAGCACTAAGGGAAATTATGCTCAGGTAGGTCCTCCTCTTCTGCGGGATTATAATCCGGGTCTTCTTCTTGCTCCTGATCCCGATCCAGCCTAGCTCCTGCAGCTGTGACATATAGTCGGGAGTGAGCTTCATCCAAGCTTAATAGGGAAAATACATTACTAAGAATCTTTTAACATTCAAGTTCATGTTTCTCGATGCATAAATAGAACAACTGAAATCCATACTTGCATATTCAAATATCGAATGCGATCTTTAAACCAAAACACATTCTTATGTTTTAACAAGTCAAATCATGCCAAGGAATAAATTCTTGCTAAAACAATGCATATGGAGATAATTCATATTCGTGTACAATCTAAACAAGTAGCGAAAACAAGTCATGAATACATATAGCAACACAATATTGAAATCGAAAGGGATAGCATATCAGGAAGCAAGACATATCATATCACATGGTACTAGAGTAAGTATCCCGTATTAGGGAATTGAGCAGTCCATATAAGGAACACAAGGTCGTGACCCCGGGGACTCCACCCCTCTCATGGAGACTCCACTCCCCTTACAACTAGCGTTGTCGAAACAACTCACATGGCAATGCATCTCGTATTAGAGAACTGAGCAGCCCGCATTAGGAACACATGGTTTTTACCCCGGGGACTCCACCCCTCTCATGGAGACTCCACTCCTCATTACACATGATCACACATGGCATAGACACATATCAAGTACACGTTTGATTGAGTAAACTACAGGAATAGGAACGTGGCAAGACAAGACAATGTGGGATTGAGATGCATGATCATGAATCATTTAAATAGGTATGCGAAATTCAAGTTGTAGTATGCAAAAATTTCAAATACAAGTGCATATATGTATATAAGCCATTTGCTGAAAAATACCATCTATTGAGTATTGCATCATAAACCTGAATTCGAAATAAACATATAAGTGGCAAAGGTACTTTCCCTACCTCCAATGTCGGGCTTTGTGATTTTACATGCACGGATCGGGGCTAGACTCATCTCAAAAGTCTTTCATGCAGGGCCTAGAATACACATTACACATATCCTTAGACACCACATAAGCATGCTAGTCGTAAGCCAACTCTCACGAGACACATTAGGTTACACAACCCCAAAGCACCAAAGAGTAGAGTATCTCGTTGCGGCGAGATGCAGGGTCACCACGGCGAACTCTCCAGGTGCCACATGGAGGAACAAACTCAACGCGACGAGTTTTTCCATAAATGTTTTTGCCTTAGTTTCTCATTGCGGCGATGGCTTCAAGTGATTTCTCGTCGCGGCAAGGCTCAATGTCATCGTGGTGAGCAATCTCAGCTCACCGAATCTCAGGTTTGTTCACTTCGGGTCCGGAGTCCATTTTAATGTGAAATACTCTCCTACTCAAACTAGCACAAGCACAAGGTTATACTATCTTGCTCGTAAATGACTCTTACCCCAATGCATTACATGAGTCATGCTTTGAAGCTTCAGACATCAGTCAATTTAGTGTTAGGTTCCTCATATGCTCGATTTTCAAAGTTTCGAAGTGCTCAGGGCTAAAGTGCAACCCAAATCGTGTCTGTTTTGCACAATGTGGTCCTCAGACACTGGTGTGATAAAACATGCACATGGATCGAGGCATTGGTTTACACGGCCAGCAATCACCCACAATCGAGTCTGATCTTTTTACCCCAAATTAGATGTATGGACTCAATTTATTCAAAGAATCAAATCCACAAGTAAGGGATAGTGAGTTTACCATAATGAACTCTCGCATGCAAAGGCTCCCGAGCTTCACGTTAGTTTTCGCCTGTGAGGATGTTCTTGATCACACCGACCCTCACCTAAAAGAGTTCCTAAATCGAGGATTTAGGGGTCGTGGAATAATTTTCCCACATTAAGGGTCGATTTGCTCGGTCTGAGGGGTCCAACTGTCAAGCTTGGAGCTTCTTGCAGTTGGGATGAGAGATGGAAGGAGGAGTTCTTCTACTAGCTGCTACCATCCAATCCTAAATCATCATGCATAGACTTAGCGTGCATGGGAATTAAATCAGCAGGGTAGGTTCTCATGTAAAGCTCCTACATCCCTTTAGGTGTACTAACCTAACTAGAGGCCATAGATTTGGTCTTATATAGGTTGTGGTCCGATAGTCTAAGTTGTGGATTTTGGCATGGATTTCTTCAATTGGGTCCAAGTCATGGGCTGAATACCCATGTGTCTTATCATCGGGTCATGACTAATTGTCCGGGCCATGGCTTTATAATATAATGGGTTTTATTCAAGCCCCCCCACCCCAACTAGTGGCTTGTACTTTATATCATTGACTAATAGGTCTAAGACTTGGTGCTATCTATTGGGTGTCACCCCCACAACCTATTCGTCTACTAGCTTATCTAAGGGTCCAGTTTGATTATTTGGCTCGATATGCTGGGTTCCCTGAGCATGTGACCATCTGACCAGTGTGGTAACGAGCCGGGCAGGGCCTGGTGATACATTCCTACCAAAGGAGTACCCACTCCTTGACAGAGTCACCACTCCAAGAGCTATCGAAACACTTCTCTGTGCCCTTCATTATCTTGCATCCCCTGATTCATCAACTGCACCCTCAGTGTAGTTGAGTAAAGAAGTTTAGGAGATGGAAGTGGACACCTCTCCATCCTTCCATAAAAAGGGCACCTCACATTCCCTTCATGTAAGATATGCAATCCCACAATGGAGGTCCTTTGAAGGGTGGGAAGTGAACACATCTCTAGATCTCCCTCCACTTATACTACTCCCTTGCGAATATCCTACCTATAGATTGAAACAAGGGCAGGGGGAGAAGATAAGAAATGGAGAAGGGTGGTGAGGGACGGGTGGGTTGTGATGGTATAAAGGTTAGGAAGTGGGGGAAAATGGTGTCTTGGAATGTGATGCTGGATTTGGGTTAGGTTTAGGGTGAACGGTAGTTTTAGAGGATGATTCAGCATCTTGAATAGGTTGTTAGCGCTTCAGATTTTCAAATCTTTGTTCTGCTGTCAAGAGCTCAGCTCTGTGTATCTCCAAGATTCTATCGAGTTGCTTACTGAAATCACTCTATTTGTTTTCTTTTGCCATTAGGGTTAGGGTATGAATGGAAGATGAAAGAGATGAGATTTTTGGAAGGCGAAGGCTGGTTTTATAGAAAAGGGGAAGGGTTCACATGTCAAGGTATAGGCTTATAGGCATGGGTGGTTGGCAAGTGAAGATATTGAATGTGATATGTGTCCGCTTCCTCTATGAATTAAATGGGTTTAAGTTCTAATGCAATCGATAAGATCGATCACTGGAGTCGCATGTTCCCCAAAATTTTCATTTGCAATTCTATAGAACGAAAGTGAAGCTCTATGACACTTCAAATCGTACTCTCTATGATTTGACTCTATGAATCACGAGAAATCGTAAATCCATACGAGTAAAGTGATTATGACTATACATAAGAGAGTTTATGATTGAATGTACTTGCACATACTGTAAATCATAGAATACTCTCAGAAACTAAGTTAAATACATATGTTATAAGTGTTTGCTATGGCTGAGTCAGTAGCTCGATGGGTTCTAGAGGAATTCAATTAAAAATAGAGGGAGTTGATGTGTCTCCCATAAATATGTGTCCTCTAGATGTACCAACTACTTATGAAGGTAGTACGTTACTCTCTCTTCTAAAAAGGGTTAGCTGCTCAATTTGAGTTTCTAACCTTACAACAGATTGTCGCAGATGATTGAGTAACTATGTTTGGATGTGCACCCAGTTGTCTGCTATTTGCAACAAGGCATCCTCTTTAGCAGTGTGGTTTTAGGCTCCTGTGGTGTAAGAAGAAATAGTTGGATGTCGGGAAACTGCTTGAGTTAGGCCATGGTTAGGACCATGGGATTTTTCTTTTTGAGATGTTGGGTATGATATACCCACTAGAGATTGAACTTTTATTTCCCAAAGCTTCAGCTTCGGGAGACTTTTCATCATTGACTTTAATTTATATAATATTCCTTACTTAGGAAGTATGTTTGTTAAAGTTTCTAAATCAATCTCGCCCGATGCGTGGTGTTGCACCAGTTCCTCGCGAAGGGTCTCAAAGCGTTCCCAAGCTTCTTTTATTGTCAAATTATGAAACATCCTACCATAGGCTACATCAATCCTATGCTGGTTTGCATCTTCAAGGCCTTCATAGAAAGTGAGCACAAGTTTCCAATGCGCAATCCCATGGTCAGGGCACTTGTGCAGAAGATCATTAAGACGATTCCAACACTCCTGAAGAGATTCATTCGGGAATTGATGAAATGTTATAATAAGATCCTAGATTTTACTCGACCTGTAGATTGGAAAGAATTTTGTAAGGAACATACGTTCTAGTCCTTCCCAATCAGCAATCGAGTTATGAGGCAAAGAGTTTATCCACTGTTTTGCTTCATCTCTCTAGGAGTATGCAAATAGGCTCAACCGAGTGGATGCTTCTGTTAAGTTCTTAATTCGAATGATAGTGCATGCTTTCACAAACTTATTTAAATGCAAATAGGGGTCCTCATCCATTAGCCCATGAAAAGTTGGAAGTATTTGAAGTATATCGGACATAATTTCAAAAGTCCTATTACCGGCTTGGGGGTGTATTTGAATGCATGGGGGAGGTGTAAAGGCGTTAGCGCATAATACTCCCCATCATCTTAGCCATGTATTGGTCACTTTCTGCTATAATGAAATCAGAGCAAGATGGCTAAAACAGTTATTACAAATGTCTATTTTATTTATTGTTATTTGATTTTTATTCTAGAAAGCAAGGAGAGAAAGCAAATCTAAGCCTCGAGCTTCTCTAATCAGGGGAAGTTAAAACTCTTATCCGTCACTCTGAATAAACCTGTAAGAGATTTAAGAAGTGATCAAAGGAAATTAAAAATATAAAGAAATATAAAAAGAGGAAGATAAATACTTGTTTTCTTAAATTAATATAATTCACATGTCCCCGGCAGTGGTGTCAAAAACTTGTTCACTCTACTTTTATGTATCTTAAATTAAGTCTTAACCTATTGCAAGCGCATAATGGAAATTGCTGAGCTAGTATAGGATCGTTCCCATGAAGACAGGATTTTTCAATATTAATTTAAGTTTTTCTGAGTACTTATATTTATCTTTTAAGTTCCTAAACTACTGAAGAAATATGAATAAAGAATTGTATCTTAATCTAAATTTGCAGAAAATAAATCCTAATCATCCTTCTTCAGATTATGGTCGTTAATCACAATCTTCAGCTACCGGATATTTATGAATTTAAATAGTACTATTACACTATATATCAAGTTCCTAGCATTGGTCGTCAATCAATACTTAAATCCTATCAATACAGATTTAATCTAATCAACAATCTCCTAAAACTTGGGCGTCAATCAAATTCTAGAAGACTGAAGATGGAAAAGTAAAAATTGTTACACTAATCTGCAAACCTCAATCTGAGTCGTCAATTCAAATTAAAATTCGAAGATATTTACAAAGTAGGAAATTGTAATAAAATAAATCTAAACTAGAAAGCAAAAGTAGAACCATTCAAAGGGTTGATCTTTCAGCTTCCTCAGTCTTGGTTGTCAGGCAAGACCTTAGAGAACTATGTACGATGTTATTTTATAAATCCTAAACTACTTTGATCGGGAAAAAATACAGACCGTAGTTGTCAATTGATGTTGTGAAATTCTTTGATGCTTATTCCTATACTGGGTTCTCTTATTTATATATCATAAGGAGTCGGTTTACAAGACTTCTAATTCTAATAAAAGAAATAACTAAAAACTAAACTATCATAATGTAACTGTAATTCTAATTTTATCTTTCCTTGCTTTCTTTCTGTTGATGCGCTTCTAGATTGTTCAGTAGTAGAGATCTTTTGGAGTCTATCTTTATCAATCTTCTCAGATCCGTGATACGCCAAACTTCTACTTTATGAGTTTTTCTAATTCAGTGCATGGCAGTGGAGATTTTCATGTGATCAACAACAGTGGAAAAGATTCTATTAGTACAATCATAAATTACGATTGTCTCTTTTCTTCTCTTTTTATAGAAAATCGTCAATTACGATTTTCTTTCTTCTATAGCTTCCTCTTTGGACGATTCTCTGGATTACGATTGTTCATTTTCTTCTTTGTATCACTTTTACTTTGAACATCTTCTGGAGAATTGTAAATTTCGATTTCTTATTTTTCAGTATATAACGAATCGCCTTTCTATGCTTAATCATCTTTTTACTGCTCTTTTGAGTTCATTTTGACGAATATTAACACTTTGGCTCTCTTTTACTGATTTTCTTTAATATTTGCACATCATTAACTTATTAGTAGTAAACTAAGTCCTAGCATCACTAAGTTAAGGGTAGTAAAATGGTATATTATGTAACTGATTATAAGCATGTGTGTGTAATAAGCTTGTGTGTAAGATTTAGAAATGTGAAGCAAAAGTGAAAAGCATATGTGTAAACTCAGAATACGAAACGTAATAAACATGTGTGTGTTAACTCCGAATCTGAACTGTGTAAAATCTCCAAATCTAGCTATGTAATTATCCCAATACATATTGTTAAACTATATGTTAGAACTTGCACTATGATTTAAGATTCACGCGGAACGAATCCCCATCGTGAACCGGTACGGCAATGGTTAAAAAAATGACAAAAGGATAAGACATTTTGCTAAAAATCTGAGGTATAAAATAAGATAGGTATGCCCTAATCCTTTCCCAAAATTAACGAAAAATCTCTCTTTTTTTTTCTTACATTTACCAAAAAATGATTAGGCATATTGTTAATCAGTGAAAAATATCATTTTTCACCTCCTAACCTGACCTTTGATGGACCTTTGAGTTGACTAATAATGTGTCTTAAGTGTGTTTTGTAGTAAGCAATAAATTGTAGTCATAGTGCAAACATCCATCTAAAAATGCAAAGAAGAGACCTGCTGGAGAATTACATCAATACAAAACAGATTCAAAAAGTTCTCATGTAGCCCAAAAGGCCAACAATCAAGCAGATTCAAGGATCCTCAAAATTCTATGGCAATGTCATGTGTCCAACTATGTACGCATGGGAGCAAACCAGCAGCTGCATTTGATGAAGATTGAACCCCTCAAAGGCTACTGAGTGCTAGCCAAATGAAGGACAGCACCCCAAACTTTGTGCCAGTTGTGGAAGCAAAGAACAGAAGACATCGAGAGGTTATTTCATCCATTCGATAGGTCTGTGTGCTGAAATAGAAGTTGTCGAGAGGATGTGAAGCTGTATTTCAACCTATCGAAAGGTACTGAGGTGAAGAAGTTAACACATCAAGCGATTTACAGCACCTGTCAAATGGTTTAAATTGCAACAGAAGAACTTGTCGAATAGTGCAAAAGATTCTGTCGAGAGGTCACCTGATGCAGTTATTCAAGCGAAGTGCAGAAGACTTAAAATTATACCTGTTGAGAGGTTCCCTAAACCTATCAAACAGTCAAAGCCAACATGTCAAGAGGATACCTGAAGCTGCAGCCAATCTCACGAGGTTACATTCAACCTGTCGAGAAATACCTCCAACTTGTTGAATAGAGGAACAGAACCTATCGAAGACTTTCCTGAAGCTGCACTAAATCTCGCAAGTTTGCAACAACCTGTCGAAAGGTAAATTCAACCTAATGAATGAAGCATTTAACATACCTAAAACCTCTCGAAGCACAATTTGGGAACTTCTTAGTTTTAGCCACATCAGTAGCTCACTTTAGTGCTCTGTGCACACGACCCAAGGCATGTTAACAACCCTTGAGGGTATTTTTGGAATACAAATGAGCATGAATGAGAATCCCCTAACTAACTCACATGTACTTGTCCAATTCGAACCAATTGATGGGGGATTCTAGAAGCAAAATCAGCAATATTAGTAGCTCAGAATAACAGAATTATTCCCTTGAGCTCAGAGACCAAATTCTAGCTCCATTTCTCTCCAAAATTCCTTCCTTCTTCCTTCTTCCTTCTTACCCATTCTCTCTCTAGCCCAGCCATGGTTGGCTAAATACTTGTAGCAGTGAGGGTGAGGTAGCTCTGTAAATTTAGAGGCTTGAGAGCATTTGTATGAGGATTAGATGATGCACATACTACAAATCTGAGAATAATGTAATGTAAGTTGTTTGAATCATTAAATTGTTGGTTTTAGAGTTCATTTAAATCTATAAATCTTGATTGCCATCTGATTTCCCTAGATTTAATATCCCTGTGGATGCATGAGCTTGTAGCCTTGCATCCATAGCATCTATAATGATTCTATTGTTCTGATTAAAGCCATTGGATTAGAGGATATCCCTAGGATGATTTGTGACCATTAAAGCTGATAGAACATAGCCTTAAGATCAATAAAATCCTTTAGTTTAGATTGGATTCTTTTACCTTGCATCTGTGCTTGTAGCCAGATGAAGGATAGCTGCAAATCAATCCTCTGCATGGTTGTCTAACAAATCAATTTTCACTGAAGAGCAAAATCCCAAGCTGCTATTCTCCACCTTTGATTTTAATTCCCCAAAACCTTTTCTCTATATCTTTAAACTTGTTTTCTACTCTTCTCTGGATCACTGGCATTTTCATTTAATTTCTGTAGTTTTAGTAGCGTGAAAACCCCTTAAAACATCCCCACTTTCCTTTCTTGCTTTATTTTAAATTAGGATAGGATAAAGTGCCAGATCTATTCTAGATCTGGAGATTTACTATATTTTGAAACACATTTTCCTATGGACATACCCCTTCTTACCTCTTTAAAGCATGCTGCAACAGCCCTAATTCTTACAAGCCTAGTTGCCTTACCTTTGTGTCTTTTGCTGTGAATTTTCTATTAGTGTGTTGTTTTTAATCTCTTAATAATAACAAGGTAGGCAATACAACACATATGTATTTGCAACCAACAAAAAATCCCCATAAAAATGTGCATACATATGTATCCCAACCAAGAAAATAAAAAAGTTTTTCAAATGGCAGCCATTGCCCCACATTTTACGAAAAATCCGCATGTAGATGTTGTTCATGACAAATTCAAGGAAAAATGGTGCCAAATAACAATTTTGAAAAAGAACCCACATTTATGTCATTTAAATTTGCAAAATTTTGGGCTGGGGAGGGCCCTCACCTTTTTCTCCCCAAACAAAAAATTCTCCCAAAATTTTCCAGCCAAAAATCCCTCAAGGCGAGTGCATGGATCGAAAGAAGTCGCATTTACAAAAAGAACGTCATTTTAAGCGAGAGAGCCTAGGGCATTAAAAAAATCATCACAAATCAATCAAAAAAAGAAAAAAAGGGTCACAAATCAACCACTTTTTTTCCAAAATACCATACAAGCGGGTCGAGGATAATCACATTTGCGAGAAAAATTATCTTTGTCAGCCAAGTGCAAAAGCACTAACGCATCAATAAATAAATAATCAAGAAAAAAATCAAAAGAAAGGGACAAAACACTCTTGTATTCATCAAAATCCATGCAAATACACATATAAATCAATAAAGAGGATCACAAATAATACATTAACGAGGAAAATCAGTTCTTATCATCTGAATGCAAGATTTCTAGCCACATTGATGTAAGAATCAAATAAATTTAAGAAAAAAAGGGGTTTCAAGAGATTACCTTGCTTGGAGAAAGAAAAACCTTAAAATCTGATAGAAAATGAGCAATTGATCGGCATGATCGACATTGGCGCGATGTCGGAATGTGGATCGGGTAGGCGGTGAGGAAGGACGAGCTCCTGGTTCGATTTTGAGAGAAAGAGGAGAGAATTTTTATGAAATTTTGGGAATTTTGAACTCCGTCCCGCGGCTGCTGTTTTAATTGAAAACTTGGCTATGTGTTTTCCCAATGTTATGGGCTTCTGTCACTCTCCATGTTTTTTACCAATTGATGTTTAAGGTTCGTTTTGAATATGGCAGACCCGATAGTGTTTGCCTTGGGCCTCTTCGAATGTTTTTTTCTTTAGCATGCGATCATTAGTGATCGGATATCAAAGAGGGGCATCTGTAGACACCCAAATTTGGCCTAAGGTGCAATCGATATGTACTTCGAGAAGGGTATACTTTTTAGCTTCCGAAAGTATTCCCCATAGTAATTAACCCTTACGAATCAACCTGAACCCATAGTAATTAACCAAAACCATAGAAACCCCAACCTAACCCATATAACTTGAACTAAACCCACAGTAATTAGCCAAGTTTTTTTTTTGCTTCAGAATTGGGCTCCAATTCAGGCTATGGACTTCTCAGTTTTTTTTTGAAAAACACTGTTCCTAAAGCATGCATGCATACTATGCACGCATGCCTTAAAACCTTGATTTTCATGAAAAATGGCAGATTTCATAATTGGGGTTTGACTAGTGGACCATCTCAGACTTCTAGGTGTATTTTTTTAGGACTGTTATACCCCTCCCAACTTTCAGTTTTACCCTTTTTCCATCCTACTCATCCCTGTCATTTACCATTAAACCCAAATACCCCTTCTCCAAGTCCTAGAAATCTTAGAAAACCTTTGATCAAAGCATTACCTAATTTATGAGCCAATTAGTGAATTTACCACCCCCTAATCACCTCAAACTCTATAAATAGAGAGCCACCCCACCCTCCCCCCCTCCTTGTTAAGAGCTTTTGAAATTCTAAGGAAAGAAACTATAGAAAATTGCTCCCAAACATTCCCCATTCCTAACCTTCTAAGTCCAACCTTTAGCTTACATCACCCTCACTTTTTCTTAACTCATTTGCCATCGGAAGCTCGCCGAAGCTCACATTCACGCAAGGATCCGACGTCGGTGCTATAAGGTCCCAAGAGCTCTGGCTTTCCCCTCTATTCCTCTATCTCTTTTTTCGCTTTTCCTCTATCCTAGAATTTAAGCCGTTACACCACTGAAATTTTGGTGATTGCGAAGGGCTCAAATAGGATCAGAGAGCCTTTAGCCAAGGGGAAGTTGTGCAACCATGGGCTCTCGTGAGTCCGTCGCGACGATGCCCTCATTTAATAAAAAACTAGAGTCGCCACCCAAAGCTTTTGGTGTCCTGGGAAACCTCAAATCAATATTGAAAGCACCAAAGTGCTAAAATATAACTCTAATTCACCGGCCTAACACCAAAGGCTCTTACGTAGGGGCTTCGGTTATCGATCAGGAAGGTGTTAGGCACCCGATCAACCCTCTCGAAAGCGGTCTTTACTTATGGCCAAAATAAAAGGAAAAAAAAAATGAAATACAGCACTTCTTCTAGCCGAAAGCCACTATGATCCTATCAAGCTCTCCGCAAACACAGAAAATTCGGCAGCGTAATGGCTTGAATCCTTGGATAAAGGAAAAGCAAAGAAGGTAGAGGAGTAGAGGGGAGAGTCGGAGCTCTCAGGACCTTGTTCCACAGCTATAGACCTTCACGTAGGTGCACTTGATGAGCTTTCGATAGCTTGAGTGGTTGAAGAGTGGTTTCTAACCTCTAAGGCTTGATAGCTAAGGGGAAGAGGAAGAAGGCTAGGGGGTAGTTCTCTCCTAGACAAAGAGGTTTTTTATGGAAGATGGGGTTTAAAGGGAGCCTTGAAGTTCTAGAATTTGTATGGGATTGGTACACCAAAAGTGAATAAAGGATCTCCTAGTCTCTTTCTCTCTCTTGGAAATTTTTCAAGTCTTTGTAAAGGGAGGGGTGCCTCTCTATTTATAGGAAAAAGGGAGGTTAGGAGGGTACTTAAGAGCTAATTAGGGTTAACAATTAGGTAATCTTCTAACCTAAGGTTTCCTAGGATCTTAAAGGCATGGAAATGTGGGTATGGTCTTCAATGGTAGATGATAGGGTGGGTATCAAATGACTAGAGGGTTGTAAATAGGGTAAATGAGGGTGCACTAGTCCTAATGAAACCAACTCTAAACATTGTGATGGTCAACAAGTCAAACCCCAAAAGTAAAATTTGAGTAAAATCAAAGGTTTACTATAGCTAAGCCTAGCGCATGTATTATCCATGCCAAGCATATGTACAGTAACAGAGAAGTTTAGAGCCCACTGGGGGACCCATCCATGCTTGGCGTGTATAATATACATGCCAGGCCAAATTTGGGAATAAATGGCCTGGCGTGTGTAATATACACGCTAGGCAACATTCTCCCAGAAAGTGGCTTGGCACGTGTATTATACACACCAAGCATTCTTATCTCCTCGAGTGGTTCAGAACCTATCGAGAGGTTCATTCTTCCTTGGAAAAGAAGGGCCAACTCAGGTCTGGAACTTCGGATCATCGAAACTTTTGATGTGCAACTCGGATCGGGGTGATTCTTGGCTTGTCAGAAAGCTAGGAACCTCTACTTTTTAATGGTATAATATTCAATATCAGTAGTGGTCCCTGCTATCCCTACTATATCTCTCTCTAAACATTGCCCAGGAGGGTTAACTAAGGGTTTGGGGAAGTTAAGGGTAATTCCTAAGGGTTAAGGTAAGTCCTTAAGGATTTGTAAAGGTTTCTAAGGGTATAGGGGATGCTATCAGAAGCTAGGAGGTGCGCCTTTCTTGAAGCATGTTTTGATCAGGCCTTGGGCTAAATTTGGGTGTCTATGGATGCCCCGCTTTGGTATCCAATCACTAATGATCGAATGCCAAAGACATGGGCATCCGAAGATGCCCAAGGCAACACTGACTGGTTCGCTCTATTCAGAACGAACCTCAAACATTGGGTGGGTAACACGATGAGTAAACAAAAGCCCTGTATGTCGAGAAAAGCGTTTGTTCCTCAAGGCTGTCAGTCCCCAAGCGCTTAGCGACATTACTAGGCATAACAAAGACGGTACAGGTTGCGAAAGCCTAATATGCTGAAAAAAATGCCCACTTCTCGAGATGATTGAAGATGGTTGATGCTCAAGTTTCATTCTGAATAAAATAGGTTCGTGAGTGAGAGGGTGATAGACCCATACTTAAAGATAGGTGCGAGACAAATGCATGAAGGTCCATTGCTTGTGTCCAATCATACGAGGCATTGATTGCCCCATTTGACCAGCCACGGGTGCCCCTGCGTGAAGTGAGGTTCGAGGTCTTTAGGCGAATCCAACGATCTCAAAGTTAATTTAGCATGACTAACCGAGCGGAGCGAATCAATGTCGCAACACTTTTTGGGAGTTTGTGCCATCTTTGATAGTGTGTCCTGAATTAATATGTCCTAGAGTACTCAACTTCAAATAATACTAGATAGATTCAGCCAAAATTGGGTGCCTACCAAAGGAGGCACTCAATCTTGGTCTCCATCAACGATGATTTTATTATCAAACAATTATGCAAAATCATACACTCATCAGGGGTAGATAAAAACAAAGGGGAAGTCCCAACCCAAAACCCGTCTGGGTATAATTTACGAGAACAAACGACAACCCAACGGATACCCAGACACAATGCATACATTTTACAGGGATACCATACAAATGCAGGTTTTATGCCTGCACCCTAAAATGAGCCCTTTGGAATGTATATTTGAACATAGTCGTTCTATAGGTTATTTCCTTTTTAACAGGTTGGTTTTAACCGACAATTGACTTTTTCTATGATATCTGAAGCTTAAAACACTAAAGTTCACATGAATCCAAAAACGGAGCGCTTGGCACAGGGATTTAGTAGTGGAATCAACCTGATCAAAACAATGACCGTTTGATAGGGATTGACACCGTTGCTCCTACTTTAAAGTAGGATCCAAAGATCCAAGGCAAACCTTAGACTCAGGACATTAATGTAGCACAGCTGCGTTGCTGATAAAATATTGAGATTTTATCACATTGGAGCATGCATGTGCGTAGCTGTGCGTGATGAAAACACAGATTTTTTATTTTATTTTCAAATGATTGCTTTTTTCATTTTTTTTTAATAGACCGAATGTGAGGGTTGAGATTCTTCATCTGATATGTCCATTGTTGAGAGGTTGTTAGCTTCGAGGTTTTGTGCCATTTTGATGTTCCTGCACATTTCTCAAGCAAACGTCAGTCCCTTTTTTGTTTATAGAGGTAATACATATGCATCCTAAATAACAGATGGAGAAGCAAACTTTTACCTACACTTTTTTATTTTTCGAGATTTATATATATATATATATATATATATATTTGGATTTATTTTTAGACTTTTTTGTTCTTTCTCATTATTTTGAGATGGAAGTACGATGCCATAAATATGTACATGGACAAGAGTAGAAATATATACATTTTTTATATTTGGATTTTTCTTGGTTTTTTTCTATTCTTTTTGTACTTTTTTTCTTTTTTTGTTTGATGCCTTAACAATGAGGCGAAGTAACGGGTTCATTTTGAGCATAATCGAACCCGTTCATATGTTCGGAACTTAGTGAGGTTCAGAAAATTTACCAAGGTCGCAATATCCATCCCTTCGGATTGAATTAACCCTTTATCCTTGCCTCACGTCATACGTTTGATGGTGTAGTTATGAAGACATTCTAGGTCAGGACCCAACTTGAGTAAACATGAGCGGCCCAGTAGGATCTGATGGATTAGGGTTATAATCGTGAGAGTAATTGATGACTTGCTCTTTCTCTTTCTCTATTTTCTTTTACAACCTTTTTGCTCACAGGACCCCATACAGGTCTTCGCCATGCCCTTTGTTGCCCTCTTTTTTACCCGTAGCGCCCATTCGAGTTTTCACTACGTCAATGTGTATGCATTTTTACCCTAGGCGCCTTTTCAAGTTTTCACCTAGTTCGCACAAGCTTGCTATTTTTACCCATGGCGCCCTTTCGAGTTTTCACCACGTCCTTTTTACTTTGGGCTTGTATATTTTTATTTTTCTTTTCTTTTATTTTATCAAAGGCCACGACATGGACGTCGGTTCCGTCATAGCTGGCTGGATGGAGTTCTTTTGTCGTCTCACAACTTGGCTTGTGTTTGACTCAATGGATACTGTGACTACTTGTAGACCTTAATGAGGGTTTTTTCTCTAAATGTATCGTGGCCATGAGATAGGTTAGGAATTTTGAAGGTAATCTGAGTTTTAAAAGGTTTCCTTGATTGGGTTCTAGCTGCCATAATACCCTTATTCCTTTGGGGGGGGGGGGTTTGACTGTACATGTCCCATTTTTTTCTTATTTTCGTTCTTTTTCAGACATCTTATTTTTTAGGATTTTGCTTTTCTAATTTTTTAGATATGATGGTGACTCTTTTTCTCCTTTTTTTGTTTGGTATATACAATTTTTTATGTCTTCTTTTCTGAGGAAGGGTCTATGAAAGAAAGGCCAATGGCTCAACGGGTGTAGCAAAGGGCATGATCATTCAGGGACACTTTTTGGCTACTTGGCTTTGAAATGATGCCTCTTTTTTAAAGTATCCTTAAGCAGTCACGTGTCCATTTTTATCAGTACTTACCTTACTGTGGGAGACTTAGGAATAGAATCGTCGGACATATCCAGCATTGATTGGCTCATGAAAGTGATCTTTGTCCATGGTGGCAAGGCGGAGCGCGTATCTAAGGAGTACATCTCGGATGACGTATGGTCCCTACCAGTTGGGCTTGAATTTTCCTCTTCGATCAGCGTGTCGTCATCACCCTTTTGTATGTCGCCCTAGCATTCTTCAACCAAAGTGGCATGGCTCGATAATAGAAAGTTTATCATGGAGTAATGAACACTGTCTTCTCTCGGTCTTCTTCGGCCATCTTGATCTGATTGTATCCAAAAAACCCGTCCATGAACTACAACATCCCATGCCTATTAGTGTCATCGACGAAGATGTCAATGTGTGGTAATGGGAAGTCATCCTTTAGGCTCGCCTTGTTCAAATTTTTGAAGTGAATGCATATGTGAACCTTTTTATCTTTCTTCAATACTGAGACGATGTTGACTAACCATTGAGGGTATATGGAGACTATGAGAAACCCTGCTTCATAGTATTTGATGACCTCGTCCTTCATGTTCAACCTCCATTGTGGCCTGAGGAGTCTTAACTTCTGCTTAACCGGCTTAATATCTGGATAGAGCGGCAGCTCATGTTCGACCAAATCGGTGTCCAAACCAGGCATATCCACATATGACCATGCGAAGATGTTTTGGTATGACCGAAGGAAATCAATCATGCTGCTTCTTTCCTCGGGAGATAGTGACATTCCGATCTTGGTGATTCTAGGGATCTCCTCAGTCCTTAGATTGATGCCCTCTGTTTCTTCAACAATTGGTGTAGGGCCATGCTCAAAATTGGCAAATCGGTCAAGGAGCTCATTGGGGAGCTCCTCGGTTGGAATTTCCTCGTTCAAACTCATGACTCTTACCTCTTCTTGTATTTCTACAGGAAAGGGTCGATTTTATGTGGGACGAGTTTTTCTATTAAGGCACCATTTTATTTGATTTTCTCGAGAATAAAGATAATTTTTTTTGGATTATTTTGTATTTCTTTTATTTTATTAGAATTTTCTTTTTGTTCAGAAGCGGGCCCTTGGCAAGGCGGGTCTCTATATACATATGGTATTGCCTGCCAAGGGCTAACCTTGCTTTCTAAAGGTTGTTTCTTTTTGGGAAGCAGGTGCCGAATTTGTGACCACTTGAAGCTTCTAGAGTTTGGGGCGTTGACCCCCAATTCCTTACCTACAATATTGCACCTTTACCTACTTTAATGGAGGAGGCTGATTGAGATGGCTTTTGGGAGTCAACCTCCATCATGTTTATCCTGGGATCGTCCGGGACCCGGTCCTCGAATGTCAACATAGGTTTGTGGTGGTTCAGGATGGGTGGTTGTACAGGCATGGGTATCTCCTCCTCAAAACGTAATAATGAGGCGAGGTCTATTTCAACTTCTGAAAGGATGATTTCGGAATTGGTCTGGTGGATGGCCACCTGCTTATATGGGATCAACTGTGTCACCCCATTTTAGTCAATTTTGATGACCCTTGCACTCATGATTGTGGTTCAGATGTGAGGTCTCGAGTGGGGTTCATCCTCTAGATCTATCCTCTAGGCTTTCACAGCGACTATGGTTCAGGCCTTCTCCTTGGCTTCCTGAACTTCTTCCTCAGTGGGCTTGTACCCTAACCCAAATCTAATTTGTTGCCTGCCCTTAGCCTTGACGAGCTCTCTCCTGCCTTACAATCGGGTCCTAACCCCTTTCCTTTTTTATAGCCCCATTTCTAGAGCATGGCTACGACCGCAACCATTCCACCACCGGTCTTCAGAGTGATCCTCTTGAGGGGCTCAAGGATTATCGTCGATACATCATATTCAAAGCTATGAAGGTCTGTATCTTTGGTCGTGTGTGGCACATCCAACACCTTGGGATTCTCGATGCTGTAGGTAGCTTTATCTCTTTCCTCCTACCCCTCACCCATGATTGTTATGACCTTCTGCTCTTATATGAATTTGAGCTATTGGTGTAGAGTGGAGAGCACCGCCCCGATTTCATGCAACCATGGGCATCCTAGTAGCAGGTTGAAGGACTCGATGCCTATAACTTGGAATGGGATTGAGAAGGTCATTGGCCCAATGATGAGCTCAAGATTGACTTCTCCTATCACCTCCCTCCTTGTATTATCAAACCCTCTTGAACTTATTCTGGCTGGCCTGAATGTGGAGGGATCAACCCCTATTTTGGTTACAGTTCTAAGGGGGCATACATTCAATGTCGTACCATTATCTATCAGCACCAAAGGGATTATTAAGTTCTTTGATTCCACCCTGATGTTGAGGGGTTTGGAATGGTTGCTTCCTTCACTTGGAAGGTTGTCATCTGAAAACGAGATGGCATTGGGGGCTAAAACATGCCCAATTATTTATCCCACATCATTAGGGGTTACTTGGATAGACACATGTGCTTCTTTTAATGCTCCCATTAAAGCTTGGAAATGGAGTAGAGATGACATTAAAAGGTCCCAAAAGGTGATGTGGGCTGTCATCCTTTTTAGCTGAGTTTCTAGTATGTGCTCTTTGCTCATTTTTTCGAAGGAGTTCGCTGTGGATGGTTCCTTCTTCTCTTTTGGTTGGGCTGGTACCGATACTTTAGGGTGTGTAGAGATTCTTCCTGATCGGGTAACGAAAGCAACTGCCCCTTCTTTGCCACCGCCTGCATTGATGTCCATCTGTTCATAATTGAGCGGGACTTGATGGGGATCGTAGGTCGTCCCTGGGATCTGAAATAGGGTGGATGAGGATATTGAGATGCCTATATTGATGGATTTTTGGCAGGTGCCTGAAGTAGCCATTGTACATTTTGAATATTATGGAAATTTAGTTGGGGAGTGAGTGGATGGGTAATTGGGGATGGTTGATGGTATGGGATAGATCTCCATATTGAGAAGGGTGCGGGTGTGAATTGGGGCCTTGATGGGTCTAGCCCATTGGGCCTTGATGATAGTTTTGGGGAAAAGGGGCATGGAGATTTGGGAGGGTATGAGACGGGTTTGTGAGGGGTGGATAAGGGAGGCTACTTTGAGAAGCCTTCTACCTAGTGTAGGCCCTGACCATCTCCTCCATCATGGCCAATGGACTGGGGGAGGGGGTGGATGTAGATGGTGCACCCAGTGGAGTGTGGGGTGCGAATGAGGTGGATGTGTGGGAAAAATTAGGCATGGTCCTAGTAAAATTGGGCATGACTTGGGTAGACAGGGGATGTGTGGTGAGTTGGAGAAAACGAATGTGGTATGGGTAAATGCAGAAGAATCGGGTATATGTTGTGAGGATGAAATTGGAGGATGGTGGCAAAGGTGGGAAACGGGGTCAGGTTTTGGGTGGATGTGGATGGAAGAGATGGTTTGAGAAAATGAAGGGGAATGGGTGGTATGATTTTAGGGCTTTCGAGCGATGGTGGATGGAAAAAGTGGTGCACCGAAGGGTCTAGTGACGGTAAATGGGGATTGGGTGAGTGGAATGGAGGTGAACGTTTCCTCCAAATGAGAATGGTTTGGGGAGAGTGGCGGGGATGAATCGAGATCGGGGTATGCCGAATCTACCGCCCATGACATGGCTTGGTGACGGGTTGGGTACGGATGCCTCGGATGGGGTCCATAGATTTTTCTCCTTCTTCCCCTATGAGATGATGGAATTTAAGGCCATGCCATTGTGCGAGCACCACAAGTCTTTTTTGGGTTTTGAATTTTTTTTGGATTTTGATTTTTGATTATTTTTGGTTGTTTTTTTTGTGGACAAAACAAATGCACCCTTAGTATGAGTTTTGGGGCCTTAGAGTTCCCATTTCGGGTGGTATTCATACCCTAAATAATTCTCGAGGCGGGCTCCCAATGTCCTTGGGAGGAATCAAAAGGGAAACCCTCCGATCTATGTGAAGGCACGAGAAACCATGCAAACAACCCGATCCCCCAGAGCGAGTCAATAAGAGGGTAACCTCTTTTGACCGGCGAGGGCGGAATGGGTGTCGAAGAGTGCGGGACCTATTAGAGGTTCTAAACCACTAAGCGAGGGACTCGGGGAGGTGATAAAGGCCTCAGATTCGGGTTGCCTAGACTAGAACAGGCTTGGCGTGTGTATTATATGCGCCAGGCCAAAATCTGGAGGTTTTAGCATGGCGTGTATATTATTCACGCCAGAGTAATTCCTGACAAAAAATGTCTTGGCGTGTGTTTTATACACGCCAGGCAAATTTTGGGTAAAACAGGCTTGGCGTGTATATTACATGCGCTAGGTAAAAAGGGACTTACACTATAGACACCCAAATTTGGCTCAAGGCCCGATCAAGACACATTTTGAGAGAGGCACATCTCTGAGCTTTTGATGGCATGTATAGATCCATTAGGAACCTTCCCGAACCCTTAGAAACTATTCAGAACCTAAACCTTGCTTTCTCGAGCAATGGATGAAGAGTGGTGTATTAGGACTAGCTGCGACCTTCTACTATGATCGAATCATATACCATTGAAAAGTAGAAGTCCTTAGCTTTTCAATGAGCCAAGAATCACCGCAATCGGAGCTGTATGCGAAATGATATCGCGCTCCAAATCATAGGGGCAAATTTGTTATTTTATGGAATTCCCCTTAGGAATTTGGCACAAGTATTACTTGCGCCAAGCCATTTCTCGCCAGAAGTGGCTTGGTGCACCTAATAGTTGCGCCAGCTATAAGGTGGGCCCCACCATGGGCAGCTAACTTTCAGACCCTATAGAAACACTATTTTACTGAATATATGCCTGACGCATCTATTAGTTGCGCCAGGCTTATGAACAGTAACCCTGTGTTTTTACCTTGAAAATTGAGATTAGGGTTTGACTTGTTGACCATCCTGACCCTTAGGGTGTGTTTTGCTAGTTCTGTTGCGCACATTCACTATCTATTTGCAACCCCTTAAGTGGTTTAAAGCCTCACCCTATCATCCACCATTAGAGCTAACCTTCACACCTTTCAAGGCTCCAAAAATCCTAGGAAACCTTAGATGTCTAGATTACCTAATTTCTAATCCAAATTAGCCTCTAAACACTCTCCTAACCTCTCTTTTTCTTATAAATAGAGAGGCACCCCCCCTTTTACAAAGGCTTGAAAAATTTGCAAAGTAAGAGATTAAGGAATCCCTTCTCTCTCACGTCTAGTGCACTCTTTAAACAAATTTCAGAACCTTCAAACCTTTTAAAAACCTTAGCCTTTCACCTAAAAGCTTTAGTTTAGGTGTGTGCTACCCCCCTAGCCTCCCCTCTCTACCTCTTAGCTATCCACCCTAGGAGCTAGAATCCATTATCAAGCTATACAAGCCATCAAAAGCTCACCAAAGCAAGTCTACGCAAGGCTCCATAGCTATGCAGCAAGGGCCTGAGAGCTCTGGCTCTCTCCTCTATTCTTCTACGTTCTCGGTTCTTCCTTCATCCTCTCATTTGTGCCATTACGCCGCCGAATTTTCGATAGGAATGGAGGGGCACAAATAGGATTTGAAGGCCCCATAGGCAAGAGGAAGACCTATATGCTCTTTTTATTTCTTTTTTGATTTGTCCAAAAGTAGAGACCGCATTAAGCGGGTTGATTGGGTGCCTAACACCTTCCCAATCTATAACTGAAGCTCTTACCGAAGAGCCTTTGTCATAGACCAGATTCAGAGACAATTTTTGGTACTTCGGTGCTCTTTAAATTTGATTTGGGTTTCCCAGGACATCAAAAGCTCCGGGTGGCAACTCTAAATTTTTATTACGAGTGTGCGTCGTGCGGCAGGATCATCAAAAATCTATGGCTGCACAAATGGCGACTCTGCTGGGGAATAGCTTGTAGAGCTTCACCTTGAATTTGGCCTCTTTATTTTTTATTTACTAACCATTTATTGCTATTTTTGTTACTATTTTTTTTATTCATCCCTCCGATTATGTCATTTTTCTTACCCCTACTTTTATGTCCTTTACGAGCCTTAGCCAATTGGCAGGCCTACTCGCGCACCGCATTCAATTTCTTTACATTTCTTCCATTTTAAGCACCTTAGCCGATCGACGGGTCTACTTGTGCATTGTCATTTAATTTTCTTTACTTTTACATCATTTTAAGTGCCTTAGTCATTTGGTAGGCTTACTTGTGCCTTTAATTTCATAATCATATTGCAAACAGTAGACACCGGCCCGTAGAGGCGGCACGGGATCCTCACCCCCGGTCTTTGAACTTAAGAAAACTTTCTTAAAAGTGAAAAGTAAAATTGAACCAACAAAGGGGATTTAAATTGATTTTTTGCGGGTTAAATTTTTCGATTTGGGTTATTTAGGCACACATACAACCTCCCGGGTCTTAGTACGGCGGTAGCCCCTAGTGGTGATGATCCAGAAAAGTCCCAGCCTACCTAGTACCTGAGAAAAGTGTTTGCACTTGAGGTATATTGGGTGGGTAACCTTCTCGTTACCAAGCTTAAAACCCAAGGAAAAAGTGAGTGTTAGTGGACTCGCATCAGCCTTGTAACCCTTAGGATTGGTGAGGAAAGTGACGGTTCATATAAACAGTCAATCCCCGGAAGCATAGCTTCCAAAAAAACCATGTTAGAAGACCCATTTCAGGATGAGAGTGCTGTTGTCAAACTATCTGGAGCCTTCTGTTTGCCTGGTGCCACTATTACATGCGCCAATGCAAAATTCCCTAGAAATACATTGGCGCATGTATTAGTTGCGCCTGCTTTATCTTGGGCAATTTTGCTCTGGTGCACCTATTAGTTGCGTCAAGTTTGTTTTAGACAGTAGCAACCCAAATCTGTGGCCTACTTCACCTGCCGGGCTCCCCGATTAGTGTCATTAGTGCCTCTGTTTGGGTCTCGCAATATCTGATACTCAATACGCCCTCGCCGGTCAAGAGAAGGTAACTTCTTTTTGACTTGTTTCGAGGGATCGGGTTATTTACATTGGTTTTTGTGCCTTTAATAGATCAAGGGGTTTCCCTTTAATTCTTTCAAAGCATTTCGGAGCCTTTACCACAGGACCTATTTAGGGTACGAGAGACACCCGAGAAGGGAATTCAAAGGCCTCGAAATCCTTAATTTTTTGTACTTATAAAAATTTTTAAAAATAGAAATTAAAAACCTAAAAAATTAGAGTCTTGTTGGTGCCGGCACAACGGCATCATTGTACTCTCCGTCATCCCATAGGGAAAGAAGGAGGAAGCTTTACAGGCCCCATCTGAGGCATCCGTACCCGACCCGATACCGAGCTATGTCGTGGGCTGTGGAACCGGCTTACGCCGATCCTGACTCACCCCTGCCACATTCTCCAATCCATTCCCATATCGATGAGGATTTCACTTCTGTCCCCGTCACCCAATCAACCCTCACCATCACTGGCCCATTCGGTGCCCCTATTTTCCCTTCCACCACTTCCCAAAATATCCAAAATCATACACCCCATTTCCCTTTATTTTCCCAAGCCATGCCTTTATCCATGACCATTCCCAACCCATCCCATTTTCCATCCACACCCATTTAAAACTCGGCCCCATCCTCAACTTTCATACCCTATTTTTCATTCGCTCGATGCATACCCAATCCACCCACATATATCCATGCCGCATCCGATCCCCCACACATCCCTCCATCCACCCAGGTCATGCCCATTTTTACAGGGGCCATGACCAGCTTTCCTCTCTCATCCTCCACATCTATACCCCATACATCTTCCCCATACATGCCTAATCCATCCACCAATGCCCCACCTCATTTCTCTAACCCACCTTATATCCCACCACTTACTCGAGTCATGCCCGAATTTATCGGGGCCATGCCCAATTTTCCCTCTTCATCCACCCCATCCATGCCCCTCCAACCCTTAAATAACCCATCCCCATCCGATCCCCCTTCCATGGGCATGATGGAGGAGATGTTCCAAACTTATAATAAGTGGAAAGCTTCCCAACACATCCCCTCTCATCCATACCACACATTCATGGATCCATCCGAGACCCTATCAAGCCTCCATGTCTCATTCCCCAATGACCCCCATCAACCCCCCATCATCCACACCATCCAAACCCCCACTACCCACATACCCCAAGGCCTAATGGCCCAAAACCTCATGGCCCAGACCCATCAAGGGCCCATGGCCCATACCCACCAAGGGCCCATGGCCCAGACCCATCAAGGACCCATAGCCTAGATCCATCAAGGGCCCATGGCCCAGACCTATCACGACCAGGGATTTATGGCCCGAACTTCCCAAGGACCCATGGGCCAAACCTTCATAGCCCAACCCTCCCAAGACTTCATGGCCCAAACCCAAGCCCAGCAAGGTCCTAACCTTCGAGCCTCACACCCATACCCTTCACAATTCCTCCAAAATTTTACTCACCTACAATCCTCATACCCAGCTCAAGCCCATGCCTTACATCAACCCCAATTCACCCATATCCCTACATCCCAAAGTCAGTTCTAAACCTTCCCCCATGCCCAATTGCCTCATTAGAACCCCACCCCAAAATCTGACTTTCACCCATCCCATCACCCAACAAACCTTCCCTCGCCTCCAATGGACTCACCCAACCCCCATTCAGGCCATTCCCATCCAGTCCATGTAGCACCAACAAGAGAATCCTGCCCTCACTACACCTTATGTAGACCAGCAGTATAAAGAGGATGTGATAAGGAACACTGGAGCTTATGCTGGGGCATTGACCAGCCTTAACCTTCCTCCTATAATGTCCCACCCCATGGTAGTCCAAAGTGAAGCCCAATCGACTGCTGAGAAAGTGGCCCTCATTTCCAAGGAATCAGAGTAGTTGAAAGAGCAGTTAGACAAAATTCTGAAGTAGTTGTTGAAGATTGGTGGTGCTGAAATCCACGTCAGAGACTTCTCGGATTTATGTTTCTTTGCTGAGGTCCCCTTGCCACCAAAATTTAAAATGTCAGCTTTTGACAAATATAACGACACCGACAATCCCATAACACACCTTAAGTCTTACTGTGGGGACATGTGCCAGTAGGGGGGGGACGAAAGACTAGCAATAAAAGTCTTTCAGAAAAGTTTGACTGGTCTGACCTTATGGTGGTTCACATCCTTGGAATCGTATATGATAAAGTTCTGGAAGGACCTGACGCACTTGTTCCAAGAGCAATATGTCTACAATATAGACATCGAACCGCGTAAGTCGAACTTGGCCCGTTTGAAGCAGAACCCGAATGAGACCTTTATCGATTATTTAAGGCGTTAGAGAGCACTAGCAGCTCAGGTTAGAAATAGTTCCATGATGACGAGCAAATAGAAATGATTTCTAAAAATACTTTGTCAGTAATCTCAGACTTTTTAGTGTGCCAGCAATAATCCAGCTTTAATGATCTGCTAAGGAAAGCAAATCGTTGTGAAGAGGCTATCAGGGAAGGTCGCCTAAGCAAAAATGTAGCTAGTGGAGCAGTGAAGTTAGAAGGTTCTCAGAGCAGAGGAATGAGAAGAGAGCAGGGGCCAAGGTCTAGAATATTGCCAACAACAGGCCCAATAATAATATAACCCTGTTCCAATTTAAAGTAGCCTAGCCAGCACCAGTCAGAACTGAGCAGATCCAGAGAACAGGGAATGGACAAGGAATGCAGATGACTCCAGAGCAGAGGAGAGCCCGCTACGATTGAGTGTTTACACCCCTAGGGCAATCATTAAGTGCACTTTTACCTTTACTAATAGAAAAGGGACTAGTTAATGCCTTCCAATCGTGACCTCCTAATCCAATCCTGAAGAATTATGACCGTAACACTCACTGTAATTTTCATCAGGGTTCGGGTCACCCGACTGATCGCTACTTCCCATTGAAGCACATGATAGAAGATTTAATTGATGCCAGAAAAATCATTCCACCTGCACCTTTTCAAGGGAACCAGCACGCAAATATGCATCAGGTGCCATTACCCCCACACCCTATCAGAGGAGCAAGTCTCAGACCAACCGTCGGGATGATAGAGGAGTGTGAGGAAAAGTTTGAATTCGACCCGTCAGATTACATTAGTGATAGGGAGAATAATGTGGCACCTTTGCCAAGAAACCATGAAGAAAGGAGTATTGGGGTGATTGAATCCTTGAATTTATCAGATTATTTTCCCAAGTTGAACCCCTAGAACTTAGGGCCTATTTTCTATAACCCACACCCGTCAATTATGTGTAAATTAATGCATATCAACCATACACTGCCACCCCCATCAATTATCCGATAGCCCATCAAGTCCCCCATCCACCACCATCACCTATCAACTATCAATGGCCCACTCCTACTCCATTACCCCCGGTGCAACCACCTGCAAACCTCATAACCCCAACCTGGCCTAATTTTGTCACCCAACCATCTATCACTGAGGTAAACCAAGTACTACCCACCTCTCCGGAGCCAACAGTACAAGTGCATCGGATGCCGGCAGCTACACCATTTCATATTTCGAGACCAACCTACAATCCTCATTAGGTCCCGCTGAGTTACGAGCAGACAAATGTCAATGCCGGCAGCAGCAGAGAAGGGGTAGTGGACTTTTTCATGAGATCCTGGAAAATTTTAAAGCAGCCGGAAGCACCGACAATAGCACAAGCCCAACGGGAGGGAAAGAAAGATAGTACCTGTTGGTGCACGCTTTTTCTGGGTTCCTTTTGGTCCCCGTTGAATCAGTGGCCCAATTCTGTCGAAGTGGACTCTAGCGATGCGATGTTTAGAATGGTAGAGGTAAAATAAAAAATGGGGGTTTTCTAGAAAGATTTCTAGTTTGTTGCGATCGCCAACTACAGATATTTAACGATGCTGCAACACGTCTATGATCACGCTTTAGAGCGGGTGTGGGTTACTTTTATAATAAATCGTCTGCCTACGAACGTCAGCAATTAGGGCTCTTCTTTATTATTTAGATAGTTTAAATTTTCTTTTCTTTCCCTGTTATTATTATAATTCGGATCGGTTTAGATTCCCTAATTCTATTGAGTCTAGTGGTGTAGGTTTATTATAGTGATTTAATCTAACATTATAATTCTATTAGGAGTCTAATAAATTTAGTTTCCTAATCCTATTAGAATTCTAATTAATTTAGTGTCCTAATACTGCTATGAGTCCAATTAATATCAGTCTCCTGATTGTACTAGGAATGCAAGCATGTTAGTTCTGATAAAAGTCTAATTAAATCAAGTATGTTGATCATACTAGAATTCTAAGTAAAGCAATTATAATAATTCTACAGCAATTCTAATTGAAATAGAGAACTAATTTTACTAGGACTCTAATTTAAGCAAGGAATTAATTTTATTAAAATCTAATTAAAACAAGTAAACTAATTTTATTAAAAAAACTAATTAAAACAAATAAATCAACTATACTAAAAATCTAATTAAAATAAAGGCACTAATTTTATTAAAAGTAGATTCAGATCAATTATTCGAAGGATCTAATAAAAATAAAGCATGTAAATTTCTTATACTAAAAATCTAAGAAATTTATGGACTTGATTTTCTAATCCTAATTAAAGTAGTAAAACAATCCTAACATTCCTGAGTACCCTCCATAAGCTCCCTTGGGCAAATCGGGTGGCTGAGGTTAATAATAAATTGGATTTTGGATTTAAAAGAGTATTTATTTGGATTTTCGGAGTCATTTTTGGGATTATAATTAAGAATTAAATGATAAAACTAGGACTATAGAAGACTAAATTGATATTTGGGATGTTAGAAATACTAAACTGATGGATTAAAACTAGAATTTAAAAGTTTAAGGACTAAATTCGGGTTCGAAATCAAAAAATCAGGCCATATGATGAAGGACTGGTTCTAGAAACTATGAATTAGAACCAGAGATTAATGATAGGAGTAGAGATTGAGATTTTAAAATAGAATTGCATCTATGGTCGGTGAATTGGGCCATCAGATTAAGGACTGGTTCTATAAACGAAGAACTAGAACTAGATATTAAAATTACGGTCTGAAAAAGGGTGTTACAGTCTATGATTGAATTAATATTAATAATTAATAATTAAAACTAAGAAAATCCTAAGTCTAAGAACTAAGAACTACAGTCGGGAATAAAAAATTACCTAAGGTCGAGGCTACGAAGAGAAATCTTGAAGATTCAAAGTTTGAATCTCGAAATAATGGCTAGGTTGCTCTATGGGTTTGTCCTCGGAGTTCTCTAGTTTCAAAATCCTAAAAAAAATCCGTTCTCTCTCGTTGTATTGTGTTGTGTTGTTGGGCTCAAACTTCGTTCAGTTGCATGTTACTTTCTTTAATTCGCGTCATTTTTGGAAGCGTTTAATTGAATTACATGTTGGTATCTCGGTGCTTAATCCCTTTGAGTCGGTCACCGACTCAGTGAGCGACCGGCTGGCTTGCTTAATGAGTTTCCTAGTTCTAACCACATTAGAACTAATTGCGCGCCCAGTGTGGAGTGCGCAATCTGATTAAGCGTCTCATCTGAAGCGCTTGATCGAGGAAGCTTAGAGGTCAAGGACGGTAAGACTAGGTCGAGTGTAGGCCAATTGTGCACTGGTGGTGGGGTGCTCAATCCGATCTCGCATGCCATGTGGTGCGCGTAATTGAGTCTCGAGGTGGTCTGAGAAAAGAAGGCTGCTCTGAAAAGGGGACTGATCGCACGCTTGTGATTCTATGTGCAATCAAATTGTGCGCATGGTTTTGGGCACATAATTCGAGGCAGTCCGGGTTCAAGTCAGGTTTCAAATGCGAGACTGTTATTTCAACTTACATTCCGACTATATACTATTGTTTCAGTATATAGTCTCCCTACGTCGGGATCTGAGCCACCGATCTATTATTTCAGCCTGTGTTTAGCCATGCACTATTATTTCAGTGCACAGTTCAAGTCAGGGTCAGGGGCTTTGAAATGTTAGTCTATTGTTTATGTTTGCATTTTGACTATATACTATTGTTTCAGTATATAGTCTCTGTGCAACCGTGGGAATCGAGACGATCCCGTTGCGACGATGCGCTCTCTAACGAAAAATATTTAGAGTTGCCACCCGGAGCTTTCGGTGTCTCGGGATACCTAGTTCAGTTTTATGAGCACCTAAGTGCTAAAAATATGACTCTGAATCCGGTCCACACCAAAGGCTCTTGGGTAGGGGCTTCGGTTATCGATCGGGAAGGTTTTATGCACCCGATCAACCCGCTTAACGCGGTCTCTACTAATGGCCAAAAATAAAATGAAATGAAAGAAAAGAAAATAGCTTCCTCTTATCCAAAAGAGCTTAGAATCCTATCTGTGCCCCTCCGTTCCTACCGAAAAATCGACGGCGTAACGGCACAAATGGGAGGATGGAGGGAGCTAGAAAGAGATAAGAGAAGAAAGCGGAGAGCCGGAGCCCTCGGGCCCTTGTAACACCGTAGGAGAGCCTTCCGTGACTTGCTTTGATGAGCTCTTGAGGGCTTTCTATGGTGGAAAGTGGGGTTCTAACCTCTAAGGCTTGCTAACTAAGAGGTAGAGAGGGAAGGTGAATGGGTAGCATATACCTAAAGTAAGGGATCTAAGGTGAAAAATATCACTCAAAGGAGGTTTTAGAATTCTGGAATTTGTATGGGAAGTGTGCACCAAAGGGAGAAAGATCTTCTCACTTTAAGCTCTTTCTCTCTTAGGCCAAAATTCTCAACCCTTAAGCAAGAGGGGTGGCTCTCTATTTATAGAGAAAGGGATGATTAGTGAGGGGTTAAAGTCCTAATTAGATTAGCAATTAGGTAATGGGAAATCTAAGGTTTTTGTGGTTTTCTAAAGCTTGGAGAAGAGGGATTTAGGTTTAATGGTAGGTGATAGGGTGGTGACTTGAATGGCAAAAGGGTGATAACTTAAGCTAATAGGGTCACTAGGGTCCTAAAGAAACACACCCTAGACTTTGGGATGGTCCACAAGTCAAACACCCAATGCCAATTTTGGCTATTTTTTGAAGGAAAACCAGGTCAAAACTGTTGGAAGTTGAAGACCCGCAGGGGCTCGGCCCGGTGTGCAATTTCCTGCACAAATCCATATTTTTTAAATTGCCATAACTTTTTATGTACAACTCCAAATTAGGCGATTCTTGGCTCGTTGGAAAGCTGAGAAAGTCTACTTTACAATGGTATAAGCCTTAGGTTAGGCAAATATCTATGATAACTTTGGCACTCCTCTTTTCATCAGCTATTTTGGTTAGTTCGAAATTGGCTCTATGGGTATGATTTTCCAATTTCTCGCACAAATTTGCGATCTTCATTCTACCATATCTTTTGATGTACAACTCTAAATTAGGAAATTCTTAGTTCATTGAAAAGATGGGAAGCCTTACTTTCCAATGGTATATGCCTTAGGTTGGGCAACTATCCACAAAAAACTTTAGCACTCATCTTTCTAACCGTTGTTCGGGGGAGTTCGAACCGTGCCCGGGAAGGGTTCTAATAGGTCTAGGAAGGCTATGGTTGATTCCTAAGGCTTTGGGATTGGTTTCTAAAGGTTCGGGATAAGTTTTGAGAGATCTAAGGTGATTCCTAGGGGTTTGGGGTAATTCCTAAGGGTTCCATACATGCCATCAAACGCTTAGAATTGCACCTCTCTCGCAAGGTGTTTAGATCGGGCCTTGGGCCAAATTTGGGTGTCTACAGATGCCCCTCTTTAGTATCCGATCACTAATGATCGTATGCCAAAGAAAAGAGACACCCGAAGATTCCCAAGACATTACTGACAGGTCCGCTGCATTCAGAATGAACTTCAAACATCAGGTGAGTAACAGGGTGAGAAAACGAAAGCCCTGGGGTGCTAGGCTAATCATTCATTCCTCAAGGTAATCGGTTCCCAAGCGCTTAGCGACATTACTGGGCATAAACGAGGTGGAATGAGTTGCAAAAGCCCGTTAGTCGGGAAAAATGTCTGCTTCTCAAGATGATTTGAAGGTGATTGATGTTCGAGATTTATTCTGAATACAACAGTTTCATAAGTTAGAGGGGTGATCGACCCACATTCAAAGATAGGCGCAAAGTAAACATACGCAAGGCTCCATAGTTTGCGTCCAATCCTACAAGGCATTTGACGACCTCATTGGATTATTCGCCGGTGCCCCTGCTGAAAGCAGGGTTTGAGATCTTTGGGCGAACCCATCGATCCCAAAGTTTATTTAGCATGATCAACCGAGCGAAGTGAATAGATGTCACAACGCTTTTTAGGAGTACGTGCCATTTTTTCTGAAAATGTGCCCTGGATCAACATGAGCTAGAGCATCCAGCTTCAACTACCTTGAACAGATCCAACCAAACATTGGGTGTCTCCCAAAAAGGGGCATCTAATCATGGCTTCGGCCGACAATGATCATAAACAACAATTAACTATGCATATCCATGCACCCATTAGGGGTAATAAGCAACAACAAAGGCGATGGAATCCCCTACCTGGACCCGCCCAGGTATAATTTACGGGAACAAATGACCATCATATGGATACTCAGACGCATGTCGTACACTTTACAGGGATACCGCTGCCATACAGGTTTTAAGCCTACAGAAAATAAAAAGGGAAATGATCCTTTCTGAATGTATGGTTGCACATAGTTTGATTGACACATAGTCTCATTCTCAACAGGTTGGTCTCAACCAACGATTGACCTTTTTCCAACGGAGAATCTCAAGCTTAAGACACTTAAGTTCATATGAACCCAAAGACAGAGCATTTGACTCAAAAGATTTAGCAGTGGAGTCGACTCGATCGAAGCATCGATTGTTTGACTGGGACCGAGGTTGTTGCTCCTTCCTTGAAGCAGGATCCAGAATCCAAGGTGTGCCTTAGACTTAGGACGTTATTATAGCACAGTGGTGTTGTTGATAAAATATCAACATTTTACCGCATCAGAACACGCATGTGCGTCGCTCTGTGGGGAAGCACAGATTTATTCTTTTTCTCTTTTTTCTTTTTTTTAAAGATTGCTTTTTTTTTTTTTTTTTTTTAAGCATTATCTGGACCTCGAACCTCGGGAGGCGCACGCCCAGAAAACGCATACCAAGAGCCCGTGCCTCCGCAATAGTTTGTAATAAAACTGAAGCCAACGTACTCAAGTTCACCTGAAGCCAAAATATGGAACGATCAGGGTGAAGATTTAGCGGCAGAATCAATCTGATCCAAGCATTGATTGTTTGACCGAAATTGACACCGTCGCTCCTATTTTAAAATAGGATCGATAGATCCAAGGTGAACCTTAGACCTAAGACATTAATTTTGCACAGCTGCGTTGCCAGTAACATATTGACATTTTACCGCATCGAAAATATGCGAGTGCATAGCTGTGCGTAGAATGAAAACATAGATTTCTTTTTCTTTTCGAAATGATTTTCATCATCAATTTTTTTTTAGACCTGACGTCGGTGGTGAGAAGCTTTATCTGATTTATCCATCGCTGAGAAGTTGCCCGCTTCAAGGCTTTGGATCATGTGATGTTCCTACACATTCTCGAGAAAATGTCAATCCCTTTTTTGTTTATACATATAAAGAAAATGCATCCTAAACAATAGAAGAAAAAGTAGATTTCTACCTACACTTTTTCATTTTCATGCAGTCGAACTCTTTCATGCATAGTTGAACTCTTTCAGGCAGTCTAACCTGAGTGAGTTTCTGGATTTTACCAAGGCCGGAACGTTGATCCCTTTGGATTGAGTTAAACCTTTCTCCTTGCCTCGGGTCATACGTTTGACCGGTGCGGGTTTCACAAAGACAATTCTAGTCGGGACCCGATTCGAACTAGCATTAGTGGCCCAGTGGGACAAGAGGGTACAGGAAGAGTAACAAAAGGGTTCCTCAAACATCAATCTTCTTAATCAGTCCAATCCTTTCTTCTTTTCTTTTTTTTTTTCTTCTCTTTTTTCTTTTCTCTTTTTTTTTATTATTTATCTCCTTTTTTTTACTTGTGGCACCCTTTCGGGTTTTCACCACGTCCATGGGTTTAGCTCTCTTACCCCAAGCGCCCTTTCGGGTTTTCACCTGGTCCACACAAGCCGACTATTTTTACCCGTAATGCCCTTTCGGGTTTTCACTACGTCCATCCTGCTTTGAGCTTGTATTTTTATTTTATTTTTTATTTTTATTTTTATTTTTTTTTCAAGAGCCGCGACATAGACGTCGATTCCGTCATAGCCTGCTGGATGGGGTTCTGGTGTCGTCTTATAACTTAGCTCATGTTGACTTAACAGATATTATGACTGCTTGCAAACCTACAAAGAGGGCTTCCTTCAGGGTGTAGCTTGGCCATGGGTTAGGTTAGGATTTGAAGGTATGCTGGGCTAAAAGGGTGTCCTTGATACGGCTTCAATTTTCTCAACATACTTTGTTCCTTGGGAGTTTTTACTATACATGCCCCATGATTCCTCTATACACATTTTTTTTTGTTATTCTTTTTCCTCCATTTTAGGTAATCTCTTGTTGAGATTTTGCTTTTTTGATTTTTTTAGATTTGATAGTAACTTTATACACATGCATCATTTCTCTCACTTTTTTTTTTATGTACACATATATTTTTTTGAGGGGAATGGGTTTATTGAAAGAATGGCCCAGGCTCAAATGGGGTAGCAAAGGATATCATCATTTTTAGGGATGTTTTTGGGATACTGTGCTTGGAATGATGGCCTCTTTTGGGTGGTTCTTAAGCAATCACGTATCTGTTTCATTAATACTTACCTTATCGTGATAGACTAAGAGTAGAACAGTCGAACGTATCCAGCGTTGATGGGCTTAGGAAGATGATCTCCATCCATGGTGGCGAGGCAGATAGCGTATCCCGACAGCACTTCTCGAATGATGTATGGTCCTTCCCAGTTCGGCTTAAACTTTCCTCTTGGATCGGCCTGGAGGGATGGGAAGATCTTCTTCAGCACAGTGTCTCCTACCTTTAGATCTCGACCGTGGACACGTTTATTGTAAGTGCGTGTGATTCTCCCCTAGTAAACTTGAGTGTCACACAAGGCTAGGAGTCTCTTCTCGTCTAATAAGTTTAATTGTTCAAAGTGGGATCTCTCTCTCTCTACTTCGGGTAAGCCTAATTCCATGAGGATTCGGAGCGAGGGTACTTCAACCTCTACCGGGAGGATGGCCTCGGTTTTGTACATAAGGGAGAATGGTGTTGCCCCTATAGCGGTACGAATCGACATTCGATAGGCCTACAAAGTAAATGGTAGCATTTCGCTCTAATCTCGATAAGTGACGACCATTTTCTCAAGGATGCGGATGACTGTCTTATTCGCGGCTTCCACGGCTCCATTAGTTTGAGGCCGATAAGGGGATGAGCGATGGTGCTTGATCTTGTATTGCTCGTAGAAGTCTCGAATGTGCTTATTCACAAAGTTTGTGCCGTTGTCTATGATGATATCTTTGGTTACTCCAAATCGGCACACAATATTGTTCTTGAGAAACTTCTCAACGTGACTGGCCGTGATGTTGGCATATGACGCTGCTTCTACCCACTTGGTGAAGTATTCAATGGCGACGAGGATAAACCGATGTCCGTTTGATGCTTTCAGATTAATCATTCCGACAATGTTAAGGCCGTAGGTAGCAAATGGCCAAGGAGTGGTCATGCAGTGAAGATCTATGGCAGGAGTGTGTATCAGATTGGAGTGTTCTTGACACTTGTAGCATTTTTGAACATGTTTGCAGCAATCTGATTCCATGGTGGTCCAAAAGTATCCCTACTGTAAGATTTTCTTAGCGAGCATGTGACCGCTGACGTGGGCTCCGCATACTCCCTCATGGATTTCTTTCATAATATTGACCGCTTCACTTTCACTGAGGGACCTGAGTAAGATGTTATTGTATGATCACTGGTAGAGGCATTCCCTGTAAATGATGTAACCTGCCGCTAAACGCTGAATGGTTCGTCGGTCTGTCTTGGATGTATCGTCTGGGAAAGTTAGGGTCTAGAGAAAATTCTTGATATCTGAGAACCAAGGTGGCTCATCATCAAGCTTTGTAGGTTCCTCAATCTGGAGGCAGAAAGCCTGCTCATTCCTCTACTCGATCATGAACGGCTTCATCTCAAAACCATAGGGGATTTCAATCATTGACGCCAAAGTTGCTAATGCGTCGGCAAAGCAATTCCTTATCCGAGGGACGTATGAGAAAGTCACATCTTTGAAGCAAGTAATCAGATCCTTGAGGTGTTTATGATAGGGGATCAGTTTCTCATCTTTCGTCTTGCAGTCACCATTCGTCTCGCATATGATTAACTGTGAATCGCCAAATACTCGAAGGTGAGTTACATTCCGATCGAGAGCTGCCTGCAGACCAGAGGCGCAAGCTTCATACTCAGCCATATTGTTAGTGCAAGGGAAGTTGAGCTTGATAGAGACTGGTACATGGGATCCTTTTGGAGAAATTAGGATGGTGCCAACTCCTTGGCCCTCGACATTTGCTGCCCCGTCAAAGTGCATTACTCATGATTCTTCTGCTTCTTCTGTATCGTCTTCTGTCATGAACAAGATATCTTCATCTGGGAATTCGATTCTTAACGGCTCATAGTCAGGTAAAGGGTTATCAACAAGATGATTAGCAAGTGCCTGCTCCTTGATCGATTTCTGAGTGACGTATGTGATGTCGAATTCAGATAATAAAAGTTGCCATCGTGCGGTTCGTCCGGTGAGAGCTGGCTTTTCAAATAGGTATTTTAATGGGTCCATTCGGGCCAAGAGCAGAACCGCCTGAGATAGCAAATAGTGGCAGAGCCTTTGAGTATTCCATACAAGTGCCAGGCATGCTTTCTCCAAATGAGAGTAGCGCGCTTCATAATCAGTAAACTTCTTGCTCAGATAGTAAATGGCCTGCTTTCTTCTTCCCGTTTCATCTTGCTGCCCCAAGACACATCCCATCAAAAATTCTGTTGTGGAGAGATACATCAAGAGTGGTCTCCCTGGCTCAGGTGGTACCAAAACAGGTGGATTAAGGAGGTAGCTTTTGATTTTTTTGAGCACTGCTTGACAATCGTCGTTCCATTCAATGGGCGAATTCTTCCTTAGTAACTTGAAGATCGGAATGCGGATTTGAGTTAGCTGTCCAATGAACCGACTGATATACTGTATTCTGCCCAGAAACCCTCTAACCTCTTTCTAGGTAGATGGCAGTGGCATTTCAGTGATGGCTTTGACTTTGATTGGGTCGACTTCGATCCCCCTCCTGCTGACGATGAACCCTAGAAGTTTCCCTGACATAGCACCAAATGCACACTTCCGTGGATTCAGTCATAGCCGATACTTCCTCAGCCTTTCAAACAGCTTCTGAAGGTTTACCAAATGGTCGCTTCGCTCTTAGCTCTCTAGTACGTTGCACCGGCATTCTTCAGCCTGAATGGCATGACTCGATAGCAAAAGGTTCCCCAGGGGGAAATGAACGATGTCTTCTCGTGATCAACCTCTGCCATTTTGATCTGATTATATCCTGAGAATCCATCCATAAAAGAAAGCATCCCGTGCTTAGCTGTGTTATCAACCAAGCTGTCGATGTGTGGTAATGGGAAATCATCCTTTGGGCTCGCTTTGTTCAAATTGCAGAAATCGATACACATGCAGACCTTTCCATCCTACTTTGGCATAGGTACGATATTGGCTAGCCATTATGGGTATTTGGATACCATGAGAAACCCTGCATCGTATTTCTTGATGACCTCATCTTTGACTTTCAGCATCCATTCGGGTCGGAGATGTCTCAGCTTCTGCTTGGCTGGCTTCATATCAGGGTAGAGGGGCAACTCATGCTCGACCAAATCAGTATCCAGACCAGACATGTCCTCGTACGACTAGGCAAAAATGTCTTGGTATGACCAAAGGAAGTCGATCATGTTTTTTCTTTCCTCAAGAGACATTGATGTTCCGATTTTGGTTATCCTAAGAACCTCCTTAGTTCCTAGATTGACGTCTTCGGTCTCTTCGACAATGGGGGTAGGGCCATACTCAAAGTCGACAAATCGGTCAAGGAGCTCATTGGGGAGTTCCTCGAAGGGGACATCCTCATCCAGACTCGTGATCCCTACCTCTTCTTGTCTTTCTACAGGGAAGGGGTCGATTTCACGTGGGACGAGCATTTTGATTAAGGCATCCTTTTGTGGGACATTTTCTGGAATTTTAAATGACAATATTTTTGGACTTTGGATTTTTTCAATGTTTTTGGGATTTTGTATTTTTTCCATGTTTTTGAGATTTTGTATTTTTTCCATGTTTTTGAGATTTTTTTTTTCTTCAGAGACGAACCCTTGGCAAGGCGGGCTGCTATATACAGAAGGTATTATTTGCCAAGGGCTTCTCTCACTTTTTATAGGTTGTTTTTTTTTTGAAAATGGGTGCCAAATGTTAGGCCACTCCCCGCTTCCACTGTTTGGAGCAAGGATGCCCAGTTGCATACCTGAGGGGCCGCTTCTTTACCTGTTGGGATGGAGGGTGCTGACTGATATGGCTCATTGGAGTCAGTCTCCATCATATTGATCCCCATTTCATCTGAGATCATGTCCTCAAATGATAACTTGGTTTTGTGGTGATTCACCACAGGGGAGGTTTGTTCAGGTACCGATCGTTGTTCCTCGAAAAGGGATAACGCGGCCAAATCTATCTCCAGGCTGGGAAGGGTAATATGGGGATTGGTGAGGTGAATTGGTGTTATAGGCTTCTGTGGGGTTAATCGGGTTTCCCCATTCTGATCAATTTTCACAACCCCAACACTTATGAATGAGTTCTTAATGTGAGGCTTGGGACGGGGTTTCTCCTCTATGTGGATCCCCTTGGTTTTCACAGCTGTTGTTGCACGGACCTTCTCCTTGGCCTCTCTTACTTCTTCGGTGGGCTTATAACCTAGCCCGAACTTGACTTTTTGACTACCCTTAGCTATGACGGGCTCCTTCCTTCCTTGTAATCTGGGCCCAAGACCTCTTCCTTTTTTATAGCCCCACTTTTGGAGCATGACTACTGCTGCTACCCTGCCACCTCCGGTTCTTGGAATGATGCCCTCGATGGGCTCCTGAAGTATTGCTGACACCTCGTACTCGAGACTATGGAGGTTGACGTCCTCAGCAGTGTGTGGTACATCCAGCATTTGGGTTTTTCAACGCTATTGGCGGCCTTTTCCTTCTCACTGTGCCCCTCTCCAATGATTGTGATAATCTTATGCCGAGATGCAAATTTGAGTTTCTGGTGCAATGTGGAAGGTATGGCTCTGACTTCATGTAGCCACGGGCGCCCCAATAACAGATTAAATGAGGATTTAATATCCATGACTTGAAACAAGATGGAAAAGGTCATTGGCCCTATCAACAGCTCAAGATCAACTTCTCCCATTATTTCTCTCCTGGTATTGTCAAACCCTCTAGCGCTGGTTCTGGTGGGCCTTAACATGCACTAATCAACTCCAACCTTGGTGGTGGTTCTTAACGGGCATATATTCAATGCAAATCCATTATCAATTAGTACCAAGGGGATAATCATATTTTCGGACTCAACGGTTATATTCAAAGATTTTGAGTGACTACCTCCTTCCTTAGGTAAATTGGCATCAGAAAATGAAATGGCATTTAGAGCCATCACTTGACCAATTATCTGCCCGACTTCATTTGGGCTAACTTGGAGTGATACATGTGCACTTTTTAACGCCCCCATTAATGCTTGGAAATGGAGTGGGAACGTCATCAACAGATCCCATACAGTGATATGGGCAGGCATTCTTCTCAGTTGAGTCTCCAGTATATGTTCTCGACTCATCTTCTTGAAGGGTTCATCATACGCCTTTCTTTCCTTCAAAGTTGGGCTTGTCAAATGGTGCTTCGTCGCTGATATCCTCCCGACCGCTAAAAATCTCACCCTTCTCTCTGTTTATTCTTGGCATTGACATTTGTTTATTCATTGCTTAGCGGGACCTGATGAGGATCATATGTGCATCCTGAGAGCAGGAAAGGTATGGCTTCCAGTACTTGAGGTACTTGTACTATCGGCTCAGGAGGTGTGGGCAATACTTTATTCACCACAATGGCAGCGGATTGGGTGGAAAGATTGGGCCAAATGGGGGTGGTGAAGCTTGAGGGTGGTGGCATTGAACGGAAGGAGGTAAAAGTAGGCCATTGATAGCTGGTGAGTCTTTGCGGCGGATAGAAGTCGATGGGCCGTTAGGTAATTGACCGGGATGGAGGGGTTTGTCGATGGCTAAACTGGGGGTGATGGGGTGGGTGCAGGCCATTGATAATTGATGGGTGCGGGTGTTGGATTGGGGGCCTGGTGGCTTAAAGGGTAATCGATGGGGGTTGTGGTGTATGGTGGTAATTGAAATGGGGCGGGCGCAAGCCATTGATAACTGGCGGGTGCGGGTGCAGGAATGGGGGCCTGGGGGCTTATAGGGTAATTGATGGTGGTTGTGGTGTATGGTTGGTATGCATTTACATAATTGACGGGTGTGGTGAATGGAAAGTATGCCCAGAGATCCAAGGGTTCAAATTAAGGGGCTGGGTTGGGGAAATATTCAGACAAATTTAGGGGTTCAATTACCCGAACATTCCTTTCTTCATCATTCCTCGACAATGGTGCCACATAATTCTCTCGATCATTGATATAATCGGATGGGTCATATTCAAACTCCTCCTCATCTTCTATCACTCTGATGGTGGGTCTGGAACCTGCTCCTCCAGTGGGATGTGGGGGTAGTGGCACTTCATAAATATTAGCATGCTGAGAGGGTGCAGGGGGAATGATTTTCCCAACATCGATCAAATCATGGATGGCGTGCTTCAATGGGAAGCAGCGATCAGTAGGGTGACCCAGGCCCTGATGAAAATTACACTGGGTATTTGGGTCATAGTTCCTTGGGATCGGGTGAGGAGGAGGTTGTGGTTGGCGGATAGCCACTAATCCATTTTCTACTAATAGGGGCAAAAGTACACTGAATGATTGCCCTAGAGGTGTGAAGACTCGGTCGTAGCGGGCTCTTCTCTATTCCAGGGTCATTTGCATTCCTTGTCCATTCCCCATTCTTTGCGTCTGCTCAGGCCTAACAGGTGCTGGTGGGGCAGCCTGAAATTGAAACAGAGTTGTATTATTATTAGGCCGGGTATTGACTATGTTCTGGACATCTCCCCCTATTCTCTTCTCATTCCCTTATTATGAAAATCTTCTAACCCCACTGGGTCCACTCAGCATATTCTTATTCAGACGCCCCTCCCTAATGGCGTCCTCGCATCGGTTAGCATTTCTTACTAGAACAGTAAAGCTGGTCTGCTGCTAATATACCAAAAAGTCTAAAATCAGTGGCAGAGTGTTCTTTGAAATCACCTCTATCTGTTCATCATCAGGTATTCTATTCCTGACCTGAGCTGCTAGTGCTCTCTATCACCCCAAATAGTCGCTGAAGGTCTCATTCTAGTTCTGCTTTAAATGGGCCAAGTTGGACTTACGCGGCTCGATGTCCATATTATATACATGTTGTTCTTGAAAGAGATGCGTCAAGTCCCTCCACATTTTCATCGTAGACGGTTCTAAAGATGTGAACCATCTCAAAGCTGACCCGGTGTTGGGGAATTCCAGTGTGCCGCTTTATGGTGTAAACACTAAGAGAAAACATAGATGGGTTTAGCACGGCTAGGAGATCCTAGGCCTGCAAGGTACAGGGTCCTTTGTAGCAAGCTTTAAAAGTAAGTAAGGGGAAGTCCACAGAGAAGTTGTTTGGAATTAGGTAAATCTCCAGATTTGTAAGAGATCTGTCACCCTAACTAATGTTGGCCTAGCTAAAAGTTAGGGGAGAGATTAGATTGGATTGGATTTTCACTTAATCTAAACTATAATTAAAATGCAAATTGTCTTAGATCGAATCTGGAGCCTCAATTCTTGCAGATGGAGGGTTTAAAAACTCAAGAAATGGAGAAGAACAACTTGGAGGTTGTTTTCACTACAATCAGGTCGAGCTAAGCATATTACAGGGGTTTAAAACCACACAAGTCCCTCAGCTGGCTAGAAGCACGGCTGCAGGGTATAAATTCCACTCTGAATCACAGGATCCACCTGGTCTTAAGGCTATGATCTATCTACTTTAATGGTCACAGACCATCCTATAGACTTTATCGAATCCATGGATTGCAGCAGATAAATCCAATTGATGCCTGAGCTTAGATTTACCTTAAGGTTATGATCTGTCCACTTTAATGGTCACAGACCATCCTAGAGATCTCCTACAAAGCCAGGGCCTCAATTAGAATAGTTAAAACCACTATAGTTGCTATAATTTCCAGGTCACAGATGCAAAAAATTACAGGGATATCAGATCCAGGGAATTCAGATGATATCCAAGAGGTCTACCAGTTAAGTGGGTGAGCTGATCAAGCAACTCCTCTACACAAATCCGATCGAGCACCAAAAGGAATCAAAAGAGCTTTAGATATAATTAAAACATTGAAAACAACATTTACATTGCAATCACACTCACTCTACAATGAAATGCTCTTAGATCTGTAGTCTGTGCAGCAATTAACCCCAGCAACACTCTTAACCTTACCCAATCACAGATCTAACTCACTCCTTGCTACTTCTAGTGAATTAGCCAACCATGATTGGGCTAGAGGAAGAAAAATAGAATCTTGCTGCAAGCTCTGATCTCCAAGAAATTGTTCAGAATTTTGATCCTCCCCAATGGCAATTGGGGATATCTATATATAGCTTTCTCCTATGTTTTTCCTGCCAAAAATCCCTTCTAGAAGGTCGTCAGAGTTTGTTAGAGTTCTGTTAAAGCACGTGGGTCGGTTAGGGCTTCCTAGGGCATCTTCTAAAACCTCTCGCTGGTCACCAAAGTGCCTTAGTTTTCCATGCAACAGGTTACCAAGTCTCAACGTGTGCATAACATAGTTTCTGAGAAGTTCAGCACATGATTTCGACAGGTTGGAGAAGCTTTCGACTGGTTAAAAGTAAGCTTATAGTCCCTTTCGATAAGTTCCTTGGTCTCTTCGATAGGTACCGATAGGATGAGTTGAATCCTCTGGATCCTCGGCCCATCATCTGGAGTATTCGATAGGTTGGCTGAGTAGTTCGATAGGTCTAGAGGTCCTTTTCGACAGGTTCAGCTCTGCATGCCATCATCCCGATAGGTTGGCTTACATTCCTATCGAAAGGCTTAAGCATCCTTCGATAGGCTCATTCCTAGCATCTTCATTTCGATAGGTTCAAGAAGCCTTCGATAGGTTCTCTTTTTCTCCTCAGGGAAGCTTTCGATAGGATGAGCTTTCTCTTTCATTCATCTGCTCGATAGGTTCAGGGATCTTGTCGAATCCCTCACTTCAGCACATGTCTTCCTCTTTCTGCTTTCTGATCCTATCGAACCCTTCTCCAACTGCACGAATTCTTCTCTTTTATCCTTCAGCTCCTATCGAAGTCTTCCAAATGCCCTTTCGATAGGTTATTTTAAGACCTGTCTTCACTTCCTTTCCTTTGTTCTGCTGCAGCCACACATTCCAAGGGTTCAATGATGTGCTGCCCTCTGGTGTGTTGTTGTTGGGTCTGTATAGTGCTAAGAGATGGCTTCTTTATGGGCATTCTTAAGCAGCTTTCTGCCTTATTACCAGCTTTCACTGTTATCTACAAACGACACTCAACAGAGGCTTATTAGTGCGCTCACAAGTCTGTCAATGGTCAGGTTAAAGGGTGAAAAGTGGCATTTTTCACTACTTAACACACCCCCAAACCTAAGTTTTGCTAGTCCCTGAGCAATGGAGAGTATAAATGAATTTAAAATGCCACTTTCATAGGGAGCACGGATGCATTTAGCCTATGCATCAGGTCTTTTAATCCCCTAGGTGATCCCTAGTGGAGGAGTGAAGTCCCCTGAGGGTTTTCAGTGACGGTACCCACAAACTTCTCCAATACAACTTAGTTAATAATAGTACAACCTGTTAAAGCAGAGTTTAAGCAAATCAAATAGATTCACATCATGCCCATTCATTAATGGAATTTCAACAAAAAAAACATCCATTTGAAGATATGACAAGTCTGCTGAAATCTCTTCATCATCACTCAGTTTATGTCAAAGCATTTCTCCTAAAATTTGATGCATAACTCACCATCAATTTGAGGATCCTGCTCAGATACTTCCCCCATCAACTGGATTTCAGACCCAAGTCTCATCAGGGCTGTTCACTCATCAGTACAGAGAAGAGGGGTAAATCATATCACTCAGCTTAAGAGCAGTTATAGCCCTCAAATAGGATTGCAAGCAGGAGCATAGGCATTGCTTGAATTTTTGGCTTTTCCAGCTCTTTACACCATAGATTAAGCAAATTCTCATCTCCACATGACGGCTCAATCCACTTTTAGATCAGTAACGGCTTTTTTATTTGGGTTGTAATATGGCTTAGGGATGAGGTTTGTGAAAGAGCACAATGAGTAAACAGGGTTCAAAATTGAGAAATCAGTAAAGATATGGAGGCGATCTAGACTCCTTTAATTCAGTACAATTCCATCTACTTCTTGAATTTTCATAGCCAAAGTGGCCAGCTTCTTCTCTTCCTTCCAATCTTTCAATGAAATGACTTCTCTTCCTTTTACTTTATTTCTCCCTTTTTTTTTTAATTAAACGGAATACCATAAATACCACCAACTGTGTTTTTCTTTCTTTCAATCAAATTTAACACCTTGCTCCTCCTTCCTCTTCCATATTTCTTAGATTGAGGGTGAACTGAAATAGGTCAACAGGTTTCGGATTTAGAATTTCTGGTTTTCATCAAAGAAAATTGGGGCTTTTAAGGCTCAAGTGGTGTGCATCAAGGGCAGTTCAATGGTGGGGAATTTTTGGTTCAAACTGTCCAAGGGATGGCATTACTTCATGTCTTCAATGTCATGAGTGCTGTCAAGGTGTTTCAATTTGGATTTGCCTAACTTCTAGTGGTCAAGATTAAGTCCAGTCAGCTCTCAAAGCAGAAGAAATTGCCAAGGCACTCTTCAAAGAAATTTTCAGGCCCAATTCTCACTGGGTATGGCCTTCCATCCAAATTTCTAGGGAGTATCCTCATAGTCTCTTCTCATTTCTGGTTTACTACACATCAAAAAATTTCTTTAAAAATTCTTGACATTTTGCTTCATGAAAAATGTTAAAACTTCAGCTTGCTTCAGTTGTAAATGATTTTTAAGTTTCCTTAACAACAATTATGAGGTGAATTCATTCTCTTTTCAATTATTATTTTTTAACTTCGCTGCACTACAATTAACTAGTTTATTGGCATCCATGCCACACCCCCAAACCTAAACTAAACAGTGTCCCCACTGTGAACAACATGAAAATAAGGGGAGGTACGAGGGGAAAAAGACAGATACAAAAAATCTACATGAAGACAAAATGTATTATAATGTCAAATATGTATAGGAGAGAAGGAGAAGAAACGAAAACAACAAGTTGCCATAGCTATTTGTAGGTGTCATCTGGCCAATCGTAGAGGTCAGCCAGGTTTTTTAGCTCATCCTTGGATAAGGGAGCTTTGCCTTTAAATTTAGCCCTCGATTGTGGTTTCTTTGGTGCCTCCTAAGATTGGGCAATGGGCTGTTTTCCTTTGGGGTCGATAGCAACAGCAGAATCAGAATCGGAATCGGAATCGGAAGGAAAAAGGGAAGTGGGGTCTAAACCAAGAGCTGCAGCAGTCTTCCTTCGTTCTGCCTTTGTCATTAAGATGTAAGGGGCAGCAGGTTGGGTAGGGGGCTGGGTTGAAGAGGTTGTTTTAGACTGGGCAACAGGCCTCTTCCCTTTTTTGGCAGGGGCAGCAGAGGGGGCAGGTCGTTTGGAAGTGACTTTCTTCCTGGGGGGAGCCCTTTTGGGTTTTGGAGGGGCAGTTTGAGTGGGGGGGTTTCCTGGGCTAGAGGAGGGTGCACATCCACAGGGGGCGTGGGATGAGGTTGAGTTGAAGGGGGGGGGGTAGGGTGGCGAGGCAGGAGGTGCTGGAGGAGGGGCAGTGGCAAGAGGGGTGGGTTGGAATGGCTGAGAGGTAAGGGAAGCAACCTTTTTCTCTAGGATGTCAATCTGTCTGGCAGCATAGAGCAGGTTGGCATCAGATAGTTCTTTGGTGGCCTTGAGGATTTCCTGAGCATTGATTACGTTTTTCTTGAGGAGCTCAGAATTCTTCTTCTCATATTTGGCATTGAGTCTCTCAGCCACTGCCACTTGTTTTGCTGACTCATAACGAGTCAGGATTTCAGACCATCATTGAGAGATATCGCAGAGCTGAATTTGGTGTTCTAATTCGATGTTGGCGATCCTCTCCTCATAAGGGGCCTCAATGGAATCCCGAAGTGCAGCCATACCTCTCAAGATATCCCTGTGGATGTAAGGGTTGTCCCTCATTACACACAGGAGGGTGAGGTAGGGGGTATGTACATGGATTGGCGAAGGACAATAGGCAAGGACAAGGGTGTAGTGGGTGAAGAGGAGGGGGTGGAAAGAACCAAATCCTCCCACGGATCAGTTTGGGTGGAGGCATCCTGGAAAATAGGTGGGGGGGAGGTAAATGGTATAGGGGATGCAACTGCAGGGGGAACCAGTAAATTTGGGGAAGAGGGTACAATGGCCTGTGGTGAGGAAGGTATGGGGAGAGCAGGTGCAGCTACTTCCTCAAGATGAGCAGCTGTGTGGTGTGGATTGGGTATTGGTGAAACAGGAGGGGATAGGTGAGGGGGATGAGGAGTGGAAGAGGATGGGATAAGGGTGGATTGAATTGATTGGAGACACGAGCTCATGAGGGCTGGGTGTCGGTGTTGATGGTTAATTGGGACTGAATGGATTGGAGGATGGACAGGATTTGAGTGAGGGTGTCAGGTTGGGTGGGAGTATAAGGGGCTAGTGCGTGGACATGTTGGAAAGGAGAGGATGGTGCATGGTGAAAATGAGGAGTGGGGTGGGGGGAGTCAGGAAGTGGGGTGTACTCATGAGCGACATCCTCCACAATTAAGGTCATGAGGGTTGTGAACCCAGAAGTGGTGACAGGTCCACACCCTGTGGAGGCAGAGGGGTTGAAGATGGGAGAGAAGTAGAAATGGGTTGGGTACTGGGTGGAGAAGGGATGGTAGGGGTAAACTTGGATAATGTGGGAGGTTCCAGGATGTCAGGGTGGAGGACTGGGGAGGTGGGTGGAGGTAAAACAGGTTCAGAGGTGAATGGGGGGAGGTCTGGTTCAAGAGGGACTGATACAAAAGGGAAAAGCAAAGTGGGTGGAGGTGTGGGTAGTGTGACAGGTATGGTGGGTGGGGAAGTGGCTAAGGGTTTCTCTGCAGGAGTCTCTGCTGCCACGGACTTGGTTGTCTTCTCAGCCACCTCCCTTCCAATTGGTTGGCCTTTCTTAATCAATGTGAGGCTGGTTGACCATTCTCGCTTACCATACAATTTAAAAGTGAGCTTCTCCATTGGTTCAGATTGCTTAATCATGTATTTGCCAGTCCTGAGTAGACATGTGATGAGTCTGCAAAAAGGTAGGCCACCTCCTTTAGCAAAAGCTTGCCTCTTCCGCACCTTGTCATTGATATCCACCATTGTCTCAAAAATCAGCATAGGTGCATTCACAAATTGCCCCTTTAAACAAAAGTATAGTGCATCCACTAAAGGGGTCCTTCTCCCTTGCAAATGACCAGAGACATAGACATTTTTCCTCAGAATGGTGTCAATGAGTCGAAGGGTAGGATGAAGGTCTCTTCGCATCAAGGATTCACCAGTGCCCACTATCCCATTAGTAAGCTATTTAGCCATTTCCCAAAATGTGGCCCCTATAGGTGCTCCCTCAACTCTGGTGGAGTCAAGTTGATATGGGACTCCAAAAGCTATCCCAATATCTCTGCAATCGATCGTTAGCTACCAATCATCAATCGAGATTTCCAGTGTATCCTTAGCTCCAGGTACCACCTTCTTCGTCAGGTTCTGGTACCACAATTTCACTAATCTGGGATAAACATTTTCTTTCAAGGGTGAAAGCAGGGGTAGCAGACATTCTTTTTTCAAGTATTCTAATGCCCCCTGGCACTCCCCAATGTTGGCAAAATATGCCATATCAAAATCCATTTCAGGGACAAGACTCAATTTTTCTACAAACTCATTGGGGGTAGTTAACCCTGCAGGCAGTTCAACTGGAGGGGCAGCTCTTGCTGATGTATCTTCTACTCTAGGTTCCTGAATCTCAAAAACTTTGGATTTCTTAGCTTTAGGGTTCTTTATGGGTGAGATTTCAGTGAGCTTCCTCTTGACAGGTGGTTTGTCAGCTGGCTTCGACTTTTTGGAAGATTTGGGGGTGGAAGCAGTTGTTCTCCGGCATATGTTCGCGAGGGCTTCCTCCAGCTCATCCATTTTACTCGGCAGAAATTAAGCTTTCACCAACTTGAAGCGGAGTTTGAGGTGTGGAAATTAGAGGATCGACAAATTGATGGGGAGGAAAACAATTGACCTCACAATACCTAGGGTTTAACTGAAATTGTACTGTCCAGCTCCAATTTTTCCAAAATTAGGGGCAAAATGCTCCTATGTGTAAGTTGAATGTTCTGACAAAAAGGCAAACTAAACAGCTGTAGGTTCTATGAGGGATTAGTGAAGGAAGAGGGAGGCGACTGCGAGAGGGATAAGAGCTAGGGTTGCAGAAGGTATGGAATGAGGAACAAATGACCTATCGACGAGTATATAAAATGTGAAATACGATTCTGATAGGATGAACTGGATGGTTTTGATAGGTTCGTGTGTCCTGTCGAAAGCATAGCAGTCATAACTTTAAAAATTGGGTGATTCGATAGGATCTCGATAGGTGGAACCATCCTTTCGATCAGTTTAATCGACAAATGAATCTCCATTTCGATAGGTTCCTGATTGGTTCTAGAACCTATCGAAATCTTCATTTTTCATATCAAAAAGTTAGTTTTACTTATCGAGAGGTTCAGTACCTATCAAAACCATCAGTTATCCTGATGAAATAATCATGTGACCTATCGAAAAGTGAACTCGACCTGTCGAAGACTTCATAAAAATCAAATCAAACTGCATTTTTGGGCATTTGTAGTCTCAGTTCTCAACAGGCTTAGTTGATGTGGTACCCCATGATTAGATTCTCTTATGAACAGCTCCCATTACCCCAGGACAGCTGAGAATGATAATTTAGTATCGAGCATGGCAGTTTTGTTGTTTTCATTTTATTATTTCAAAGAAAAGGGATCAAATGACAACAAAATAAAAAAAAACTACAAACAAAAATAGAGTATGGTACATATGATACATACTGACTGCAGCGGTTAATCTGGAGGGTCTAGAAGGTCCACAGTCTCTTCAGGCTCATCGAACTTGTCACTTTCCATAGATCTCTTCCTCAGTCAGTGTCCATTCCCTGGATGCAATTTTCCATCTCTGAACCAAGCATTTTCTTGCACCAGCCAAAGTGGATTATCATGCATCACTTTCTTTTGGGCAGTAATGGAAAAGCATGCCTCTTCAGGAGAGGGTTGATAGCCAGTGTTATACACATTCAGCTTGACCTTCATGTTTCTAAATGAAACTTCCATAATTCCATACCTGCATTGTATGTGAGCATTGGCAATGGGCAAGAAGGGTCTGCCTAGAATCACAGGTATGGAAGAAGCACAGTTGCTTGGTTCCATGTCCAATACCAAAAAGTCAGCAGGATAGAAGAATTTGTCAACTCTAACCAAAACATCCTCAATTACCCCCACAGGTTTCCTTTCAGATCTGTCAGCCAGCTGGAGAACAACATGTGTGGGCTTTAATTTGCCTAAACCTAGCTTCTCATATAGTAAATATGGAAGCAAATTCACACTAGCTCCCAGATCTAATAAGGCTTTGTCAATGAAGTGATCCCTAATGATGCAGGGGATTGTGGGGGTTTCAGGGTCTTGGAATTTGGTTGCGGTTCCAATCGACAAAATTTGTTTTACTTTTTTTGCTGAAAAGACTTTCTTTGATATGTGTGTCTTGGATTGTCTTTTATGGGTGTATAGTTCTTTTAAAAATTTGGCATAGGTTGGGACTTGTTTAATGACATCAAGTAAAGGCAAATTGATCTTTACGTGCTTGAAAGTCTCCATCATTTCCCCAATTTTACCTTGTCCTTCATCAAAAGGGGAAGGTCCTTGCAATGCCTTAGGAAATGGCAAATGTGGAGGTGCTCCCTCACTTGCAGCCTTAGCCAATGGGGCTTCTTTCTTTTTGATTTTTTCTTTTTCTTGAGGATCCGCTTTATCCTCTTTATTCACAATTGGTTGCTCCTGCAGGTCCACCACTAGTGGCCTTTGTTGTGTTTTTGGAGAAATCACTCCATTCTCATCCTCCAAGGGCCTCACAGGCTCACAGCCCACTTGATTGTCCACTAGCCTACCACTTCTCAAAGTTGTAACTGATTTGGCTTCCTCAAAGGTGGAAGAAAATTCACCCACTACAAACTGTCTTCGTGGGTTGTCCTGTGGTTGGCTGGGCAGCCTTCTTCCCTCTCTCCTAGTCTGAGCATCAGACAGCTGACCAAGTTAGTCCTCTATCTTTTTGATGCTCTAGTTGTGAGAGTGCACAGTTTAGGTCAAGGTATTCAAGCTCTATAATGAATACCGAACTTGTTCCTCAAAGGATGGTATTCTCACAGTTGGAGGGGGTGCAGCTTGCTGCACAGGAGGAACTACATGTTGGGCCATGGGTTGCTGATACTGAGGTCTTAGGGCATAACCTTCTCGATAGGGTTGAGCATTTTTGTAGGGTATGGGCTGCTGGGGCTGCTGCTGCTGCTGGCTGGGGTATCCATCTTGTCTCCACCTCAGATTGGGGTGGTTCCTCCATTGATACCCAACAGCAGGCTGCTGCCCATACGCTTGAGTTGCAGCCACATGCTCTATTATAAAATCAGGAAATCGGTCAGCAGATGAGCATTCTTCCAAGGGATGAGCAAGGGACTGACATATGGCAGATGCCTCCTTCACTCTAGTAGCCACAGGTGACTGCATTGCTCCCATCAGCCTATCAAATTTCAGAGTTAAGTTGTCCACTTTCCTTTCCAACTCACTTGGCACACTCACTTCATATATCTTTCCTTTTGAGATGTTTTTTTTTATCAATTTAGGAGGCTCTAGGTCTCTTGCTAAGGTTTCCCTTTGCATAGAGTTCTCACTGATGATGTCAAAGAGCTCCCATGCCTCCTCAACAGTTTTATGGAGATAGGTGCTACCACAGGAGGCATCTATCATATCTATGCTTTTAGCATCAATTCCCTGATAAAAGCTTTGAACCAATTGCCATTCAGGGATTTGATAGTCGGAGCATTTCTTGAGGAGTTCCTTACATCTCTCCCAGAATTGATGAAAGTCTTCAGTTGGATCTTGGGTAAAAGAGATGACACCCTTCCTCAACTGGCTGGTGTTTGACATAGGAAAGAATTTAGCCAGAAACTTATATTGGAGATCACTCCAGGACTAAATACTGTTAGGTGGAAGCAAAGACAACCAAGTCCTGTCTCTGTCCTTTAATGAAAAAGGAAAGAGTCTCATCCTGGTGGCTTCCTCCCCCAAACCTATGATGTTGAAGGTAGTGCACAGTCCTAAGAATTCATCTATATGCTTATAAGGATCCTCCTTGGTCAGGCCATGAAATGAGGGCAACATCTGAATGATGGAAGATTTGATTTTATAGTTTCCTTCAGCAGCAGAGAACTGAATGCAGAAGGGAGAATTGTAGAACCCTGGTGCATTAAATTCCTTGAGAGTTCGAGGCTGCTGCTGCTCACCCATTTCAACAGATTCAATTTCAATAGTTGTGGATGTAGTTGGTCTGGATCTGAGAAGTCTTTTAACCTCTGGATTTAGTGGAATAATCTGAGGTTGAAGAGTTCTCCTACCAAACATACAACACTCACAAACTGAATGCAGAATAAATCCTCACACAACAGAAAGAAGCAACACAACTGACTAATTAATCTAAAAAAACAAAAAAAAAATCAGTAGATCTGAAAAATAAATAGGGAAAAAGGGATGCAAACTATAGAGCAGCCTTCAGCACGGCACTCTTCTCACTCTGTACTCAGATTTGATGAAATGCACACCAAAATACTGAAGAACCACAAAACTTACAAATGCAGTTAGTAAAATCAAACACACAATTACAGATTTATAAAAAAAAACTAGATCTACCAAATTCACAAACACCTCCTGTGATATATTTTAAGTGCTTGCTGCTGACTTTATTGGAGATAGTGATAAGAATGGGGTTAGTGAAAATAAATCAAAGGTGGATAGAAAACTATAGAGTAGCAAGCCTAAAAATACACAGTCCTGCAAGATACAGGGCCTGTTGTAGCAAGTTTTCATAAGTAAGAGTTTGTCCCACATGGAAAGTTGATCTAAAGCCCCAAGAGAGCTATCTTTAGTAGGCCCTCCAGATCTGGCTACAGATCTGGAAATCCTAAATGGAAGGGGATTTAAGGTCACTATTATCTAAATCCTAAGGTAACCTAATGCCTAAACTACAGAAATGGTTGAGAAGAATGATGGAGTGTGAGAAAATAAATATAAAAGGATGAGAAGTAAGCTATTAGGTATAGATCTGATGGGTCTTAACTCAGACTCAGATCTGCTACTATAGAAATCTTGTCCAATGGCTACATTATCACCAAAGAGGAGAAAGGATCCAACTCACCCCTGTGCCATGATCCAATCCCTTATGGCTATAACTTGTCCACTTGAATGGTCACAGACTATCCAATAGGCACTACTTCTTCTAGGCTACCAGCTCAAGAATCCATAGGAACTTCAACCTCTATAGTTCTGTGTGTGGGGCTGGCCTGCAATGTGCACTAGCCTGGACACACAGAACCACTAAGAGTTTGAGTACTAGTTTTTAAGCTTAGCCATTCACTACTTTAGAAAGGCAGCAGTGATCCAGTCACAAGCCTTCAATCTCTACAACCCAGATCAGATCTGCCATCTGATGGTGGGTCTATACAAATACAGGGGAGTCTGTTTGTACACAATCTCTCACAAGGCTACATGCACAAGGGCAGAGAAGAAGGATCTGTCTTAGATCTGTGGATTGGCCTAACCCTAGGGCTATAATCTATCCACTTAAATGGTCACAGACTATCCACAGAGGCTATCCTCCTCACAGAGGTCTAAGACAGAAGAAGAACATTGCTGCCACCACCATGTTCACATGGCTACCAGCTCAAGCTCCCATGGGGATTCAGATTTAGTAGATCCTGTGGTGGGGCATAGGCCTGCAATGTGCCTAACCTGGAGACATAGGTCACTTGGATCTAAATAAACCCTTAAAAACAATCCTCCATTTCCTACAATACAACTTAGCAATGGAGGATCTCAAGGCAGCAGCCTTGTATAGAACAACTCTCAAAACACCAATCCCATACATGCATAAGATCCTATTATAAAAATCCATTAAAACTAATCCAAATAGACATATAAAGGCATAGCCAGCGAATGTTAGACTATAGAGAGAAGAAAACGGAAAAAAGAAACTACCTAAACCCTAATATTAGCCTACTGCAATTCTAAAGTTGGTTTCCAGAAGGAGTATAGAAGACCCCTAAACCTAAACTAGGCTTAGGCTTATATAGCAGTCAGCTGTGGGAGCATTAGGGTTAGGAAAACCCTAACTTATCAATGTTATCGTGGCCCATTTCTGTTCCTTAGATGCCTTGGGGCGTGTGCATGAAGATTAGAGCATTGGAGTGCGTGCCCTAGTTGCTGGAAGTTCCTAGATTGCCCCTACAGAAGTGGGGAGAAGTTAAGATCTCGAGCCTCGCTAGGTAGAAAGGCTTTCCAGGTCTTGTCATGTGATAGAATTAGCGTCACGAAATTGAATTGACTTGAAGCTCTTAGAGTCGCGGGATTGATACTTTGGTCATCGCGAGGATGCTCTGGTCGTCGCGAGATTGCTCTTTCCATTTGAATGGCGCGGGAGTTGCGCGTGCGATTCGTTCCTTAGTGAATCTCGCGAGGATACTCGCGAAGAAGCCATGCGCATGGGCTTCTGGATCGCGTGAGCAGTTCCCTAAAGGATTGTATCCCGCGGCCACTGCACGACAGCTACACTCAGGAATGCCTGGAGCTCTCTCTTCTCAGTGAATCGTGCGAAGATTAAAGGTAACTTTCTTGAGCTACGCGATACTACGCGAGAGCTTATGACTAAGCCTCGCAAGAACTGCGTGAAGTCTACTTTCTAGGCTCTTCTATCATTCATCTGTACGAGAACAGTGCGAGCAGTTGGCGTGCTGCCTTCAGAAACCCGCAACAGCTGCGCGAAGCATTCTCTCTGATTCAATTTGAACCTTGCGACATCTGCGCGAGGCTCATTTCTTAGCTTGTTGCTACTTTCCTGTGCCTAGGCTGCAGCCAATTCTCTGTCTTGGTACAACCTCCTTTCTTCTGAGGAACTTCTGAGGCAACAGTAGGCTTCTTGGCATGGTTAGGGCCTTATCTGCAGCTGTTGTTTATTACCTACAAAATTGGCTTAACAGTCATTTATTAAATGACTAAGGGTCTAACAGAGATTAAGTTAAGGGATGAAAAGTGGTACTTTTTAGGTCTTAACACACTCCCAAACCTAATCTTTTCTAGTCCCTTAGCAAAGCTTTAACTAATTAAATGCCACTTTCGTAGGGATAATAGGTACATTTAGCATATGTACCAAGCCTTTTAAACCCCTAGGTGATCCCTAGTGGAGGAGTGAAGTCACTTGAGGGTTTTCAGTGAAGATACCCACAAACTTCACCATTAGAACAGTTAAGTATAGTGCAGTAAATGACAACACATATTTCCATGTATAAAGCTTCATTCCACACCCATTCTTTAACACTTAGAGGAAACTGCAGTAGTAATGCAGGCCATTTAAAACTCAAAAATTAGCATGTGTTTGCATCACCACCATTCATTTAACATTAGAAATTCAATGTGTAAAAATCAGTACCCAGTTTGCCTTAAATTCAAAAATCAGGTTGGATACAACCCCAAAGAGGTTTAAATTCAGATCCAATTCTTACCAGGGCTATCTCTCAACATTAACAATCTGAGGGTGTTCACATTCAAAATAGCTCAAGAGAAGTTACAGACCCCAAATGGGCCTGCAAGCATGTGCATAGGCAAAGCTTCTAATTTTTTACATCCTCATGACTTTTCACCATAGATTGGACAACTCCTCATCTCCACATGACAGCTCATTTAACTTTGGATCTACAAGGTCTTTTTAAATGGGTTGTATTGTGGCTTATGGGTGAGGGATATAAAGAATCAAGGGATAAAAAGAAAATCAAAATTAAGAAATCAGCAAGGTAAGGAGTGATTCATGACTTCACAACCTTCTTTCAGCAAAACTTCATCTTACTTGATATATTCCAGAATCAAAGTGGCCAGCTTCTCCTCTTCTTTTTAATTTTCAGATGATGTTCTTCTCTAGACTTCTTTTTCTCGTTCCCTTTTTATTTTTATTCGATATTTTTATGATTTTTATGATAAACTGCCACACAAATACCATTGATACACTGTTGTTTATAAGTTGCTTTTCTTCACCTTCCACAAAATGTTGGACCACTCTCACTATCTTTAACTCCTCCTTTACCTTCTGAATTCTCAAAGTGAGGGTGAGGTTGAATCAAGTCATGAGGTTAAGGTGCAAGTATTCTGGTGTTTGTCAAAGAAAAGTAAGATTTTTAAGGCTCAACTAGTGTATGCAAAAGGGCAGCTTTTAAAATGTTAGATTTTTAAGCTCAAATTGTCTAAATGAAGGCCCTGAATCATTTCCTTAGTGTCATGAGTGCTGTCAATTAGTTTTGATTTGGAGGTGCCAAACTTCTAGTGAAAAAGTCTTGACTCAATCAGTCCTTAGAGTATAAATAATGCCAAAAGCACTCTTCCAAAGAAAATGATGGGCCCAAATCTCACTAGGTATGGTCCTCAAATTAACCCATGGGGTGTATTTTCACCTGTTTCTCTCCTCTTAGGTTAACTGAGTACTAACTGAAAAATTTTCTGATGTTAGCTTCATGGTAGTGTCAAGATTTTAACAGTTTCATTTTCGAAAAGTCTGCAAAAATATTTTAATTTTTTATAAGTTTCCTCTTTGCAGCAAGTTAGGTGAAAATTGACTTTGTTCATCCCAGTTGCACCACCATTACTACACTAAAATTAACTATTCTATTGGCAGACCTACCCTGCCACACCCCCAAACCATGAGGAGCAGTGTCCTAACTAGTTCAAAGGTGAGAAAGTACAGGGTAATAGTCAGGAACAAACAACAAAAAAATAAAATAATAAACAAACTCTGATAATGCACTCAAATCAATATACAGAAACAAAATATTCTATTAACTTAGAAAAACATGTACAATTGTAATTACAATAACTAGAAAAGAAGTGCAAAGGCACGAAAAGCCTAATCAATAATCCAGGTCTTAAGAAGAGGAAGAATCTGAATCTGAATCTGTAAATCAGTCCCAGCCCATCTTTTGTGCATGTTTCTTAAGTGCAGCTTTGTCCTCTTTCTTGCGGGCTTGCTTCTCAGTTGGACTTGTTTTCTACTTAGCTTTGCCCGCAGCTGGAGTTTTTTTCTTAGGCCACCTTGATTTCTTTGGTTGGGTTGGTGGTTTCTTCATGGTTAGAGCCTTTGGTGCCCTCACCCTCATCTTTCTAGTTTTTGGTTCAGGAGGGATCACGAGTGATTTTCCTTTATCTGGCTCTGTGGGGGCTACGGGGAACTTTCCTTTATCTTTGGGCTCAGGCTGGCCAGGGGGTTGTGCCTCCTCAGACTGGGCAATTGGCTCTTTGCCAATTTTAATAAAGGCTGCTGTGTAAGAAATCCTCTTAACAATGACTTTCTTCTGTTAAGGATAAGTTTGCTCAGTTGGAGGAGCAGTAAGGGTCTTGGTGGGTGGAGGCTGCTCTGTAGGAGGTGATGAAGGAGGGGCAGCAGGGGCCTTCCTTTTATTTGGCTTGGCATGTGGTTATGCCTCCTCAGACTGGGCAGCTGAAGTTTGGGTAGCTGGAGGCTGAGGTTTTGGCATGCGGATAGAGAGTGGGGTGGGCTGCTAAGCCGGCAAATTGATTTTGGCTTTGAGGAGGTCAGTTTCATGGATTTCTTTTTGGAGTCTGAAGATCTCCTAGGCATTGTTGAGCCTCTTTTCGAACAAGCTTGCTTTCATTCTATCTGCAGTAGTATTGGCTTTCTCCAGCTCCAGATTCAGTTGATAATAAGCAACTATAGATTTGGCCTTCTCATAGGCCTCCAAGATGTTGGTCCACCCCAGGGAGATTCCCAGTAGTTGCTTTCTGTGGGCTTTCTCAAGTTTGGCAATCTGCTGCAGTAGGGGGGTCTCAATGGACTGCCTAAGTTGGGCCATGCCCCTCAGGACATCCCTCCTAAGGTAGGGATTGTCCCTCATGGCATGGAGGATGGTGAGGTAGGGAGGAATGTAAAAAAAATGTTTGGGTGTGATAGGCAGAGAGGAAGTGGAAGGAGAAAACTGTGATTGGTCCTGGGTGGGGAAAGTGGGGTTAACAGTGGGTAAGTCTAGTTGTTGGGTGAGGGTAATAGGTTCTGGGTCTGTTTGTGTCTGTTTGTCAGTGAATGTTGGAGGGGGTAGGAAAAGAGGTGGGATAGAAGGCATGAGGGGGAAAGAAAATGAGGTAGGCTCACTAGGAGTAGGGTGATGGGGGAGGAAAAATGGGAATGGTGAAAGGTATGAAAGAGAATGCTGGGGTTGTGGGGACAGGGTTGGGAGGGAAAGGACCAGGGGGGTTGGAGTGGATTATTGAGGGATGGGTGGGTTGGTCAATGTGTGTAGGGTGGATTTGATGGATGTGAGTTCAGTCTGCATCTGGTCCTGGGTGTGTGTAGTGGTGGATAGTTGGCATTGGATGTCTTGGATGAGGGAGAGTGTTGGAAGTTTGAGTTTGTGTTTGTGTAGAAGATGGCACAGGTTGAAAAGGTGAGGAAGGTGCATGATGGAAAGTGGAAGGAAGGGGAGATTGGGGTTCTGGTGAGTGATGTTGTGATGTAATTGGGGAGTCTAGGAGTTTGGTGTAGTGGGTGGGCATTGTGTCAAGGAAACTAGCCATAAAGGCTTGAAATCTTATGGTTGTGCTAAGGTTTAAGTCTATGTCTGGGAATGGGGATGTGATAGGCATGGCAGGGGTGGTGTCTTCTTCAATGTGAGGTGTGTCAGTGGGGATAAAAGGGATTGTGGGTAGTGTCTGGGAGATGGTGGGGGTTGTCTCAGTGGTTTTCCTTTTATTGTAGGAAATGAGTGGAGGGCTGTCAGATTTATGTGAAGATGATGGGAGTATTGGGGCTGTGTATTGAGGTAGGGTAGGAGATGGTGAGGGGCTGACATGGGGGGTGGTGTCATCCCAGGTACCAATCACAGGTGAAAGGGGTGTAGGGGAGGGAGGGAGAGATGTTGATGGTTGAATGGGAGAGGATGTTGTCAGGATTGGGGATCCTTGAGTAAAAGGTGGGGGGGAAGTGGGGCTGCTGCAACAGTGGTGGTAACAGGCTTTGGAATCTCCTCTGTAGTGACAGGGGTGGGCCTTGTAACAGCTGCCTCTTCTGACTGCTTGGGAAGGGCCTGAGTCTCAGCCTTCTTCTTCTTCTGTGCTTCCATCAAGCTTTTGCTTATTCCCCATTGCCTTTTGGTAAAAGTTGTAGGAGTAAAGGTGGTAGTCTCCTCAGATTTTGCTATCTTGTACCCCCCCTTTATTAGCAGCTTGGTGATGACTCTGGCATAGGGGAGTGTGTGTGGCTTCTTATTCTGCCCCAATTTCTCCACCAGATCCTTCATTAATTCGAACATTAACCAGGCGGCATGGAAACCATGGCCCAGAGAGAACGAGTAGACAACATCAGCAATAGGAGCTCTCCTCTCCTGCTGATGGCCTAAACAGTAAATATTCTTTCTCAAGACCTGGTCAATGAATAGGAGTCCAGGCTCCAACTCTCTTCTTCTGATAGAATCCCCTGAGGCCTTAATCCTCTAGTCAAAGACCTTGCAATTGTATCAATTGAGGCACTCAGGGGGGGCCATATCTACAGCTAAGGTCAAATGTAGCTGGGATACCCAAAACCTCAGCAATCACCTTAAGGCTAACTAGCATTTCGAAATCATCAATCAACACCAAGAGTCCTGCCTGTCCAGCTTGGTCCTTGGTGACCCTGATGTGCTGGTAAAAGAGTTACACTAGCCTAGGGTAGGCTAGTGCTTGTATTCCTCTCATCAATGGTGTCAGGCCGGCCTTGCTCATAAATTGAACGGTAGGGGCAGAAAGAGGCTCCTTCTCAAAGAAGGGCAGGTCGAAAGCTGTCTCAGGCTCCAAGGGGATTGAAGCCATGAGCTCGGAGGGTATAGGAAACTCAGGGGTTGGCTCCTCCATCTCCTCAACCACTTCCTACCCTTTTTTCTATGCCTTTGAAGTCTTGACCTTTTTAGGAGTGGTCTAAATAGGGGCCTTATCCCCCTTTTTTTTGGTGCACTCTTGGGGGCCATTCCAAACTCTACTTTCAAAGATAAAAATGGGGGCCTAAGATTTGAGTGCTTACCCTAAAATTGTAGGGTTTGGTTTGATCTGATGCACAGCGCACCGCGAGATCTCTGAGTAGAGGGCAACTGATGGGGATGATGTTAGGAACTAATCTGTAGATTCCTTATGTGAATGATGGGTTGTAGGATGGACGCTAGAGGAGAGAGGGAGAAGAGCGTCGAAAGCTAGGGTTTCGCTGGATGAAGAAGGAAGCGAGAGTACTAGAAAGGGAGACAAGCGTGGAGTTAAAATACTTGTCGCTAAGCTTGGTGCGCTGTGGAAATATATGGTCGCGGGATTGGAAATGAAACCTAGCGAAGGTGCTATTCAACTTGGATTGCACGACAATCTCCCAGGTTCACCTTGGAGCGCAGGACAGCATGTGAAGAATTCCATGTGAATTGCGCGAGAGGCTCTCAGGCCTCCTTTTGGATTGCGCGAAAGGCTCTGAGGTTCACTTTGAATCTCGCGATAGCTAATGAAGTATTCCTTTTGAATTACACAAGAGTCTCTCAGGCTTCCTGCTGAACCTCGCGACATCTAGTGAAATGTTCTTTGGATAGCGCGAGAGGTTCCCAGGTTTACCTTAATCTCGCAATAGCTATTGAATGGTTCTATGTGAACTGCGCGAGAGTCTCTCAGACCTCCTTTTGAACCCAGTGACAGCAAAGTAGTAAACAGAGAGCATGTGCCCTCTGTTCTGCCATTTCCATTTGTGCTATGGCTGGATCCTAGGCATGACTCTCACCACCTGGGGTACCCCCAGACACATTAAGATTAAACATTAAAGTATAGACAGTAAAAATCACCATCCAACATTATGCATTCAAGCAAAAACCATCAATTCAAGAGCAGTAATCATCAAACCAAGCATAAAGAAATCAGACCAGACAGGTCCAGATTCAAGTGGGGCCACTAAAATTTCCTAGAGAATTTGAATAAAAGAAAGCAAGACAAATCTAACAAAACCAAAGTACATATGATACAATATTGACACACCTGTAGATCAGTTTAATGAAGGATCCCCTTGAAAGTGAATGGTGTCCATGGGTTAAGCAGATTTTTTGAAACAAGGCTTAAGCCTTTGACCATTCACCTTCAAGGTTTTCCCAGACTTGGGATCCTTGATTTCCACAACACCAGATGGGTAAACACTCATAACAATGTAGGGACCTTCCCATCTGGATTTCAGTTTGTCAGGAAAAATTTAAGTTTGGAGTTAAACAACCATACCTTGTCACCAGCTATGAAGCTCTTTCTCAACAAACCCTTGTCAAAGAAAGCCTTGGACCTTTCCTTGTAGATCCGGGCATTGACATATGCATCCATCCTCAGCTCATCCAGTTCTGACAGCTGCAGCAATGTGTGATGACCAGCATAAGTTAGGTCTAGATTTAAATGTTTGATGGCTTAATAGGCCCTGTGTTCTAACTCTATTGGGAGATCACAAGCCTTGCCATAAACCAGTCTGAATGGGGACATCCCAATGGGAGTCTTATAGGCAGTCCTATAAGCCCACAGTACATCATTAAGCTTTTCAGCCCAGTCCTTCCTGTCAGTCCTCACAGTCTTCTCAAGGATGTGCTTGATCTCCCTATTAGAAATTTCAACTTGCCCATTCGTTTGTGGGTGGTAGGGAGTAGCAATCCTATGGGTGACAGCATATTTCTTGAGCAAGCTCTCAAAATTTCTATTGTAAAAATGGCTACCCCCATCACTGATAATGGCTCTAGGGGTTCCAAATCTTGAGAAGATATTCTACTTTATAAACTTGAGGACAACCTGATTATCATTAGTTCTTGTGGCAATAACTTCTACCCATTTGGAAACATAATCCACTGCCACTAAGATCAAATGATAACCATTTGAAGGAGGAAAGGGGCCCATGAAGTCAATACCGCAGACATCAAACAGTTCCACAACAAGGATGGGCTGCAAAGGCATTGAGTTTCTTTTGGACAACCCTCCTAATTTTGGACATCTTTCACAGGTCCTGCAGTGTGTATTGGCATCTCTGAATAAAGAAGGCCAATAGAACCCACACTGTAAGATTTTGTTAGTTGTTTTTCTTCCACTAAAGTAGCCTCCACAGGCATTTTCATGGCACATGGCCAGAATACTAGGAACATTACTTTCTGGAATACATTTTCAAATGATTTGGTCAGCACAATACTTGTATAAGCAAGGTTCCTCCCAGAAAAAGAATTTGACCTGTGAGAAAAACAGGTCTTTGTCCATTTTGGTCCAATGGGCATGAATCTTGCCTATAACTAGATAATTTACAATGTGGAATACCAAGGAACCAAGGATTGGATGGCAAACAGTTGCTCATCCAAGAAAACATCAGTTTTAGGATCATGAATATATTTATCCAACACAATTCTGGACAAGTGGTCAGCCACCACATTTTCTACACCCTTTTTGTCCTTGATTTCAATGTTAAACTCTTGCAACAAGAGTATCCATCTAATCAGCCTGGGCTTAGCATCCTTCTTGGACAATAGGTACTTCAATGCTGAGTGGTCTATGAAGATTATAGTTTTAGACTCAAGTAGGTAAGGTCTAAATATGTCAACAGCAATAACCACTGCCAGAAGCTCCTTCTCAGTTGTTGTGTAATTCAGCTAAGCCTCAGTAAGTAATTTGATGAGATAGGCAATGACCACTGGTATCTTTTCTCTAACCCAAATAGCACCTATTGCCAAGTCGGATGCATCACACATCAACTCAAAGGGTAGTGCATAGTCAGGTGTTTAGAGTACAGGGGCAGAGGTGAGGCAAATCTTCAAAGTTTCAAAAGCCTCAAGACATTCAGCAGAAAAGTCAAAGGGCACATCCTGGCAGAGCAGGTGGCATAATGGTTTAGCAATTTTGCTGAAGTCTTTAATGAACCTCCTGTAGAATCCAGCATGTCCAAGGAAAGATCTGATTTGTTTGACTGTTCTTGGAGGGGACAAATTTGTAATGAGGTCAACTTTAGCCTTATCTACCTCAATCCCATCTTTAGAGACTACATGGCCCAACACAATACCTTGTGTTACCATGAAGTAGCACTTTTCCCAACTTAAGACCAAATTGGTCTCCTCACATCTTTGCAAGATCAGGTGGAGGTGTTGCAGACATTGGACAAAACTATCCCCATATACAGAAAAATCATCCATAAAAATTTCTAAGAATTTGTCAATCATATAAGAGAATATGGCATACATACACCTCTGAAAGGTGGCTGGGGCATTACACAGCCCAAAAGGCATCCTTCGGTAAGAAAGGTGACAAAAGGGCAAGTAAAAGTAGTTTTCTCTTGGTCATGAGGGTGCACAGGGATCTGGTTGTACCCTGAGTACCCATCAAGAAAACAGTAAAAAGCTTTTCCAGCCAACTTATCCATAATTTGATCAATGAAGGGGAGAGGGAAGTGGACTTTTCTGGTCTTGGAGTTGAGCTTCCTATAGTCTATGCAAACCCTCCAGCCAGTGGTCTCCCTGGCTGGTCTCAGCTCTCCAGACACAGTTGTGATGGCTGTTATGCCAGGTTTCTTGGGCACCACTTGGATAGGTGCCACCCATTCAGAATCAGAAATGGGGTAAATTACCCCAGCATCTAGCAATTTAATGATTTCTTTGAGGGCCACTTCCTGCATGTGAGGATTCAATTTCCTCTGCATTTCCCTGGAGGGTGTTGAGCCCTCCTCTAGATGGATCCTGTGCATACAGAATGATGCATCTATCCCTCCTACATCTGCAATGGTCCAGCCAATTGCCTTTTTGTGCTTCCTCAAGACTGTTAATAATTCTTCCTCTTGCTCATTGGTAAGAGAGGAGGAGATAATTACAGGAAGTTTTTCATCTTTCTCAAGGAAAGCATATTTCAATGTTTCTGAAAGCTTCTTGAGATCCAGATCAGGGGCTTGTTGGATGGATAGTAGGATTGGTGCTTTATTGGTTTAAGGAAGGGGCAACAATGTAGGTTTTCAAATGGAATGCTGCACTAAGCCCACAGAAGACTTTAATGTGGACATGTCTTCTGGCATAACAGCTGGGCTTCCTTCCTCTACCATGTCCCAAACTTCAGTTAAACTTGTGACAATGTTGCCCCACTCCAGCAGAGTGGGCAATTCTTCTTCAACAACTTCTTCTAGTACATCCACTGCAAAGCTTTCCTCATTGTCCAACTGAGGGTACTTTGCACTGTTGTATACATTAAGCTCAACCTTCATATGTCTAAAAGTTACATCCATGATCCCTGACCTGCATTGAATTCATGCATTGGCTGTGGCGAAGAATGGCCTGCCCAAAATAACAGGTATAGGGGATGTACTCTTGTTGCAGCCCATGTCCAAAACAAGGAAGTCTGCAGGGTAAAAGAGCTTGTCCACCTCCACTAAGACATCCTCTACCACTCCATAGGTCTCCTTTCAGACCTGCCAGCCATTAACAGCACAATGTGGGTGGGTTTTAACTCCCCCAAACCTAGCTGCTGATACACACTATATGGCAGCAGGTTAACACTGGCTCCAAGGTCTAGAAGGGCCCTTCCAATTGTGTGGTCTCCAATTATGCAGGGAATAGTGGGTATCCCTGAGTCTTACAATTTCTTTGGCATTGTCATGTTTAATATAAAATTAACTGTATCAGTTGCAAAGACCTTTTCGGACAAATGGCCTCTAGCTTTTCTTTTCTGGGTACAAAGGTCTTCCAGAAATTTGGCATAGGCTGGGACCTGTCGAATTACATCAAGCACGGGCAAATTGATTTTTACCTGCTTAAAGGTCATCATCATTTCCTCTATCTATGCATTCCCCTTATCAAAAGGGACAGGGCCACTCAAAGCTTAAGGAAATGGCAACTGAGGTACTACTGGTTCCTCAGCTGCAAGCCTATTACTAAACTTTTATTTTTTTCTTTTTTTATCTTTTATTTCCTGCTGAGGCTCAACTATAGCCTCTTTATTTTTCCCTTGTTACAGGGTAGCAAGCAACTCTTGGCTCTGTGCCCTAACAAAGTCTCTTTCACTTTCATTCGAAAGGTTTTTGAAATGACCTCCCCTTGTTCCTTTCCCACCTGGTTGTCTACCAGCCTGCCAGACCTTAGGGTTGTGATGGCATTAGCTCCCTCAAAACTTGAGGAACCTTCTCCAATCGAATATTGGCCCTTAGGGTTGGTCACTAGCTGGCTTGGCAACCTGCCCTCTTCACTTTTGGCTAAGGCATTGGATATTTGGCCTAGCTGCTCCTCAATTTTCTTTATGCTTTGACTCCAAGGCTTTGCAATGAGGTCAAAACTTGGTCTTCGAAAGAAGCATTTCGAGGTTGAGGTGGGGGAACTACCAACTGATTTTACTGCTTGGGCAGTTGCTGATGCTGGAAATTTGACCTTTGGGCATATCCCTGGTTAAATTGCTGCTGTGGCCTTTGAGGTAAGGCCAATATCTATTGTGGCTGCATACAATTATCTTGTCTCCACCTCAAATTTGGGTAGTCTCTCCATTGGTAACCAGCATTTTGGTGTTGGTATCCAAATGGCTATTTGTTGTAGCCACCAGATTGTTGCTTGCCAAATGATTGGGCAGCAGCAGCTTGTTCCATCACATACTCAGGATATTGCCCTACAGATGGGCACTCTTCCATTGTGTGTTATGGAGATTGGCATAGCTGACATGCCTCCATCACTTGTGCAGCCAATCTGGGCTGCACCACAGTTAATAGTTTATCAAACTTATCAGAAAGATTGGCCATCTGCATTCTCAGGTCATTGTTTTTACTAACTTCATACATCTTTCCTTTGGACGTTTTAGCAAGCCCTAACTTAGGAGAAGGCTCTTGAACAGTCCTTGTCAAGGACATCTTCTGGAAAGCATTTTCACTGATGACCTCGAACCAGTCCCATGCCTCATCAGCTATTTTATGCATGTAAGTTCCACCATAAGAGGCATCTACCATGTCTCTACCTTTCTCATCAATCCCATTATGGAAACTCTGGACAAGCTGCCAGTCAGGGATCTTGTGGTGGGGACATTGTTTGAGCATCTCCTTAAATCTGTCCCAAGCTTGATTTAAATTCTCAGTTGGGGATTGGGAAAAGGCAAGTATTGCTTTCCTCAACTGGCTGGTTTTTGTCTCTGGGAAAAATTTGGTCAGAAATCTTGTCTAGAGGTATTTCTAAGAAGTGACGCTGTTGTTTGGGAGAGTAGCTAACCAGGTGCTGGCCCTGTCCTTTAGGGAGAAATGAAAGAGCCTTAATCTAATGGCTTCTTATCCCAAACCAGGAATGGAGAATGTTGTGCACAGGGCCAAGAATTGGTCAATGTGTTTATAGGGGTCTTCCTTGCTGAGCCCATGGAAAAAGGGAAGCATTTGGATGATGGAGGTTTTAATCTCATAGTTTCCATGAACATCTGGGAATTGAATGCTGAATGGGGAATTATAATCATCAGGAGCATTCAATTCCTTCAATGTTCTGGGTTGCTCTTCACCCATGACTGTTGTCTCAATTTCAGTAGGGGACTCAACTGTGGTGTGTCTGGGCCTCTTGGTCTTCTGCCCCTTTCTATCTCAGGGTTAGGAGGATCTAATGTGGGACTAAGGGATCTCCTTCCTAACATGCACACACACCAACAGCAGGGAAGACTATTTGCACACACATTGCAATTAACAAAATTACAACTATCCTAATCAACTGCTATGAAATTTTCAATGGAGAAATAGACTAAGTTTTTGAGGGTTAGAGAAGTGCAAACAGAGGTAGCTAGACTCCTAGTGCAGTTCTACTTTCCTTCTCCGCTGCTGTCCAGATCTCTAAGAAAAATTCCAAATGTAAATCAATAGTATCAATTATTCCCAAGCACAACTATCAAAGAATAAAGAATACAAAAATCTACTAATAGATCAATATTCCCCGACAACGGCGTCAAAAACTTGTTGATATATTTTAAGTGCTTGCTGCTGACTTTATTGGAGACAGTGATAAGAATGAGGTTAGTGAAAATAAATCAAAGGTGGATTGAAAACTACATAGCAGCAAGCCTAAAAATACACAGTCCTGCAAGATACAGGGCCTGTTGTAGCAAGTTTTAATAAGTAAGAGTTTGTCCCATAGGGAAAGTTGATCTAAAGCTCCAAGAGAGCTATCTTTAGTAAGCCCTCAAGATCTGGCTATAGATCTGGCAATCCTAAATGGAAGGGGATTTAAGGTCACTATTCTCTAAATCCTAAGGTAACCTAATGCCTAAACTACGAAACTGGTTGAGAAGAATGATGGAGTGTGAGAAAATAAATATAAAAGGGTGAGAAGTAAGCTATTAGGTACAGATCTGATGGGTCTTATAACTCAGACTTAGATCTGCTGCTATAGAAACCCTGTCCAATGGCTACATTATCACCAAAGAGGAGAAAGGATCCAACTCACCCCTGTGCCATGATCCAATCCCTTATGGCTATAACCTATCCACTTCAATAGTCAGAGACTATCCAAAAGGGGAACCACAATCCAGAAATGGGTCCGAACAAGTTTATCATTGTAGGCACTACTTCTTCCATGCTACCAGCTCAAGAATCCATAGGAACCTCAACCTCTAAAGTTCTGTATGTGGGGCTACGCCTGCAATGTGCACTAGCCTGGACACACAGAACCACCAAGAGTTTGAGTACTAGCTTTTAAGCTTAGATGTTCACTGCTTCAGAAAGACAGCAGTGATCTAGTCACAAGCCTACAATCTCTATAGCCAGATCAGATCTGCCATCTGATGGTGGGTCTATACAAATACTGGGGAGTCTATCTCTGCACAATCTCTCACAAGGCTACATGCACAAGTGTAGAGAAGTAGGATCTATCTTAGATCTGTGGATTGGCCTCACTCTAGGGCTATAATTTGTCCACTTAAATGGTCATAGACTATCCACAGAGGCTATCCTCCTCACAGAGGTCTAAGATAGAACAAGAACATTGCTGCCACCACCATGTTCACAAGGCTACCTGCTCAAGCTCCCATGCGAATTCAGATTTAGTGGATCTTGTGGTGGGGCATAGGCCTGCAATGTGACTAACTTGGACACACATGTCACTTGGATCTAAATAAACCCTTAAAAACAATCCTCCATTGGTTACAATACAACTTAGCAATGGAGGATCTCAAGGCAGCAGCCTTGTACAGAACAACTCTCAAAACACCAATCCCATATATGCATAAGATCCTATTATAAAAATCCATTAAAACTAATCCAAATAGACATACAAAGGCATAGTCAGCAAATGCTGAACTATGGAGAGAAGAAAAAGGAAAAAACAAACTGCCTAAACCCTAACCTTAGCCTACTGCAATTCTATAGTTGGTTTCCAGAAGGAGTACAGAAGACCCCTAAACCGAAACTAGGCTTAGGCTTATATAGCAGTCAGCTGTGGGAGCATTGGGGTTAGGAAAACCCTAATTTATCAATGCTATTGTGGCCCATTTCTATTCCTTAGATGCCTCAGGGCGTGTGCACAGAGATTGGAGCATTAGAGTGTGTGCCCTAGCTATTGAAAGTTCCCAGATTGCCCCTGTAAAAGTGTGGAGAGGTTAAGATCCTGAGCCTCGCTAGGTAGAAAGGCTTTCTAGGTCTTGTCACATGATAGAATTGGCATCGCGGGATTGAATTGACTTGAAGCTCTTGCAGTCGTGGGATTGATACTTTGGTCATTGCGGGGATGCTCTGGTCGTCACGGGATTGCTCTTTCCATTTGAATGGCGCGGGAGCTGCGCACGCGATTCGTTCCGTGGTGAATCTCGCGGGGATCCTCACAAAGAAGCCATGTTCATGGGCTTCTGGATCGCACTAGCAGTTTCCTGAAGGTTTGTATCCCATGGCCACTGTGTGACAGCTGCACGCAGGAATGCCTGGAGCTCTCTCTTCTCAGTGAATCATGCGAAGATTAAAGGCGCCTTTCTTGAGTTACGCGAGACTTTGCGAGAGCTTATGACTAAGCCTCGCGAGAACTACATGAAGTCTATTTTTTGGGATATTTTGTCATTCATCTGCGTGAGAATAGCACGAGCAGTTGGCGTGCTGCCTTCAAAAACCCGCGATAGCTGTGCGATGCATTCTCTCTGATTCAATTTGAACCTTGTGACATCTGTACGAGGCTCATTTCTTAGCTTGTTGCTGCTTTGCTATGCCTAGGCTGTAGCCAATTCTCTGTCTTGTTATAACCTCCTTTCTTCTGAGGAACTTCTAGGGCAACAGTAGGCTTCTTGGCATGGTTAGGGCCTTATCCGCAACTGTTGCTTATTACCTACAAAATTGGCTTAACAGTCATTTATTAAATGACTAAGGGTCTAACAGAGATTAAATTAAGGGGTGAAAAGTGGTACTTTTTAGGTCTTAACACCTCCCCGACAGCGGCGCCAAAAACTTGTTGGGGAATTCCAGTGTGCTGCTTTATGGTGTAAACACCAAATGAAAACCGAGATGGGTTCAGCACAACTAGGAGATCCTAGGCCTGCAAGGTACAAGGTCCTTTGTAGCAAGTTTTAAAAGTAAGGGGAAGCCCACAGAGAGGTGGTTAGGAATTAGGTAAATCTCTAGATCTGTAAGAGATCTGTCGCCCTAACTAATGTTGGCCTAGCTAAAAGATAGGGAGAGATTAGATTGGATTTTCACTTAATCTAAACTACAATTAAAATGCAGATTATCTTAGATCGAATTCGGAGCCTCAGATCTTGCAGATGGAGGGTTTAAAAACTCAGAAAATGGAGAAGAATAGCTTGGAGGTTGTTTTCACTATAATCAGGTTGAGCTAAGCATATTACAGGGGTTTAAATGCACACAAGTCCCTCAGCTGGCTACAAGCACAGCTGCAGGGTATAAATTCTACTCCAAATCACAGGATCCACTTGGTCTTAAGGCTATGATCAATCCACTTTAATGGTCACAGACCATCCTATAGTCTTTATCGAATCCATGGATTGCAGTAGATGAATCCAATTAAGGCCTAAGCTTTGATTTACCTTAAGGTTATGATCTGTCCACTTTAATGGTCACAGACCATCCTAGAGATCTCCTACAAAGCCAGAGCCTCAATTAGAATAGTTTAAACCACTACAGATGCTGCAATTTCTAGGTCACAGACTCAGGAAATTACAAGGATATCAGATCCAGGGAATTCAGATGATATCCAAGAGGTCTACCAGTTAAGTGGGTGAGCTGATCAAGCAACTCCTCTGCATAAATTTGATCGAGCACCAAAAGGAATCAAAAGAGCTTTAGATCTAATTAAAACATTGAAAACAACATTTACATTGCAATCAAACTCACTCTACAATAAAATGCTCTCAAATCTATAGTCTGTGCAGTAATTAACCCCAGCAACACTCTTAACCTTACCCAATCATAGATCTAACTCACTCCTTATTGCTCCTAGGGAATTAGCCAACCATGGATGGGCTTGAGGAATAAAAATAGAATCTCGCTGCAAGCTCTAATCTCCAAGAAATTATTCAAAATTTTGATCCTCCCCAATGGCAATTGGGGATCTCTATATATAGCTTTCTCCTCAATTTTTCTGGTCAAAAATCCCTTTTAGAAGGTCGTCAGAGTTTGTTAGAGTTCTGTTAAAGCATGTGGGTCAGTTAGGGCTTCCTAGGGCATCTTTTAGAACCTCGCGTCGGTCACCAAAGTGCCTCGATTTGCATGCAGTAGGTTACCAAGTCTCACCGTGTGCATAACATAGTTTTTGAGAAGTTCAGCACACGATTTCAAAGGTTGGAGAACATTCTTACAAGTTAAAAGTAAGGTTGTAGTCCCTTTCGATAGGTTCCCTGGTTTCTTCGATAAGTACTGATAGGATGAGTTCAAGCCTCAGGGTGGCCAATCATCTGGAGTATTCGCTAGGTTGGTTGAGTAGTTCAATAGGTCCAGGATCCTTTTTGACAAGTTCAGCTCTGCATGCCGTCATCCCGATAGGTTGGCTTACATTCGTATCGACAGGCTTAGGCAACCTTCGATAGGTTCAATCCATACATCTTCATTTTGATAGGTTCAGGAAGCCTTCGACAGGTTCTCTTTTTCTCCTCAGACAAGATTTTGATAGGATGAGCTTTCTCTTTCATTTCATCTGCTCAATAGGTTCAAGGATCTTGTCGAATCCCTCACTTCAGCACATGTCTTCCTCTTTCTGCCTTCAGATCTTATCGAGCCCTTCTCCAACTGCACAAATTCTTCTTTTTTATCCTTTAGCTCCTATCGAAGTCTTCCAGATGCCCTTTCGATAGGTTGTTTTAAGACTTGTCTTCACTTCCTTTCCTTTGCAGCCACGCATTCCATGGGTTCAGTGATGTGCGGCCCTCTGGTGTGTTGTTGCTTGGCCTGCATAGTGCTGAGAGATGACTTCTTTGTGGGCATTCTTAAGCGGTTTTATGTCTTATTACTAGCTTTCACTACTATCTATAAACGGCACTCATCAGAGGCTTATTAGTGTGCTCACAGGTCTGTCAATGGTCAGGTTAAAGGGTAAACAGTGGCATTTTTCACCACTTAACACCCGGTCAGACTCTTTTGAAAGACTTTTATCAGCAATCTTTTATCCTCCCCGTATTGGCACATGTCCCCACAGTAGGACTTCAGGTGCACAATAGGATTTCCAGTGCCATTATATTTGTCGAAGGCTGGCATTTTGAATTTAGGGGGCAGGGGGACCTCAGCGAACAGGCATAAGTCTGTGAAGTCTGTGGCGTCGATTTTAGTACCACCCATTTTCATTAACTGCTTTTGAATTTTGTCCAACTATTCTTTTACTTGCTCTGATTCTTTGGACACGGGAGCTACTTTCTCGGCAGTTGGTTGGACTTCACTTTAGGCTATTAGAGGGTAGGCAATTAAAGAAGGAGGGTTTAGGCTGGTTAATGCCCCAACATAGGCTCCATTGTTCCTAATCTCATCCTCTTCATACTGCTGGTCGACATATTGTGCAGTGAGGGCGGGATTCTCATGTTGTTGTTACATGGGTTGGATGGGAATGACATGAGTGGGGGTTAGGTGAGCCCATTGGGGGTGAGGAAAGTTTTGTTGGGTGATGGGAATTTGGTTTTGAGGTGGGGCCTGATAGGGCCATTGGGTATGGGGGAAGGTTTAGAGATGGCCTTGGGGGGTGGGGCCATGGGAGAATTGAGTTTGAGGTATGGCATGGGTTTGGCTCGGCTGTGAAGGTTGGGTTAAATGTTGGGCGTATTGTTGAAGGTAAGAGTGTGGAGTTTGGGTTTGGGCCATGAACCCTTGGCCATTTTGGGCCACAGGCCGTTGATAAGTTTTGGCCATGGACCCTTGGTAAGTGTGGGCCCGTGGGACTGGGTAGGTATGGGCCAAGGGCCCTTGAGGGGTTTGGCCCAATGGGCCTTGAGGGGTCTGGGCCATGGGCCCTTGATGGGTCTGGCCCAAGGGGCCTTGATGGGTCTGGGCCATGGGCCCTTGGTGGGTCTGGCGCAGTGGGCCTTAATGGGTCTGGGCCATGGACCCTTGGTGGGTCCGGCCCAGTGGGCCTTGATGGGTCTAGGCCATGGGCCTTAATGGGTCTGACCCAATGGCCTTAATGTGTATGGGCCATGGGCCCTTGGTGGGTCTGACCAAATGGGCTTTAGTGGATCTGGCCCAATGAACCTTGATGGGTTTGGGCCATGGGCCCTTCGTGGGTCTGCCCTAATGGGCCTTGATGTGTCTGGGCCATGGGCCCTTGGTGGATCTGGCCTAGTGGGCTTCGATGGGTTTGGGCCATGGGCCCTTGGTAGGCTTGGGTGGTGGGGTATTGGGTGGTGTGGATTATGGGGGGTTGATGGGGGTCATGGGGGAGTGAGGCATGAAGATTAGCTAGGGTATGGGATGGGTTCATGGGCATGGGGTGTGAAGGAGGAGGGGGGTGTTTTGAGAAGCTTTCCACATGGAATAGGCTTGGAACATCTCCTCCATCATGGTCATGGAGGAAGGGTTGGATGGAGATGGGGGATTTAAGGGGTGATGGGGTATAGATGGGATGGAGGTGGCGAAAAATTTGGGCATGGCCCCGGTATAATCTGGCATGGCCACGGTGGGTGGGGGGTATGGGGTGGATGAGGGGATGTTTTGGGATGATGGGGGGCATGATGAGGAGGGATGAGGAAAGTTGGGCATGGCCCCGATAAAAATAAGCATGACCCAGATGGATGGAGGATTTTGCGGGGGGTTTGATAGGGTGGAAGTGGTGTATGTGAATGTGGGTGGATCGGGTCTATAGAGGGATGATGGGAATTGGGGCATGGATGTGGATTGGGAAAATGGGTTTGGGCTTGGCATGGGCATGGTTTGGGCAAAGATGGAGAATGGGGGGGTTGGATTTTGAATATTTTGGGGGGTAGTGGTTGGGAAAATAGGGGCGCCAAATGGGCCTGTAACGGTAAAAGGGGGGTGGGTGAGGGGGATGGTGGAAAAAACTTCTCCCGAATGGGAGTGGGTTGGAGAATGTGGTGGGGATGAGTCAGGATTGGCGTAAGCTGGGTCCACTACCCACGGCATTCTTCGGGAGAGGGTTGGGTAAGGCCAAAAAATCCTCCTTCATCCCCTATAGGACGGCGGAGGGCAAGATGATGCCGTTGTGCCGGCACCACAAACTATCTATTTCTTTTTGGATTTTAATTATTTATTTTTTTGTGAATTTTTTTGAAAAAGTTTTGAAAAATAAAGGTTTCGAGGCCTTAGAATTCCCTTTTCGGGTGGCTCTCGTACCTTAATTTAGGACTCGCGGGTACGATTTCGAGGCACTTCGAAAGAATCGAAGGAGAACCTTCGATCTATTGAAGGCACGAAAATCGAGGCAAACAACCCGATCCCCCAGAATGAGCCAAAAAGAAGTTGCCCTCTTTTGATCGGCGGGGGCGTATTGGGTGTCGGAGATGGCGGGGCCTAAACAAGGCACTAAGCACACTAATCAGGGAACTTTGGAGGTGAACAAGGCCACAGATTCGGGCTGGTGCTATTAAACAGACCTAGCACAACTAATACCTGTGCCCAGGTTGCAGGGCACTATTTTTACACTGGCGCAACTATTAATTGCGCCAGTTATAATTTCCAGTTTTTTGCACTGGCGCAACTAATACATGCGCCAGGCAAAATCTGCTGCTCCAGAATGTTTGACAACAGCCACCAACACCCGAAATGAGTCTCTTTTTTGGTTTTTTGTGGAAGCTAGGCTTCCGAGAACTGAGCTATTTTTTGGTGATCGATTCTCTCCTCACTGCACCTAAAGGGTTTAAGTCCGATATAACTCTCTAACGTGCTCCCCAAGGGTTTTAAGCTTCGGAATGGAAACCCACCCAATATACCTCCAACGCAAGTGCTTTCTTAGATACTAGGTGGGCTGAGACTTTTCTAGATCATCACCATTAGGGGTTGCCGCCATACTAAGACCCGGATAATTGTCTATGTACCTAAACCCAACCCTTTGAAAATCTACCCCGTAAAAACAAATTAATTAAGCTCCCTAACTTGGTTCAATTTTAATTTTTTCAAAGCTTTTCTCATTTTTTTTTGGAAGTTTTCTTTAGTTCAAAGACCGGGGGTGATTATCTCGTGCCGCCACTACGGGCCTGCGTCCACTATTAGGATATGACAAGAAATAAATAAAAAAAATGACGGGGCCAGTCAAGCGACTAGGCGGGAAATATAAAGTGCTGAAATTTAAAACCAAATCATAAAGGTAAGTAAGAAAGGTGTCAGTCAAGTGACTAGGCCAAAATTGCTAAAACTTAAAGCTGAAACGTAGGGGTAAATAAAAGAGGTGCCACACAAGTGACTAGGCAAAAATTGCTGAAATTTAAAGCCGAAACGTAGGTAAGCAAGAAAGGTGCCAGTCAAGTGACTAGGCAAAAATTGCTGAAATTTAAAGCCGAAACGTAGGGGTAAGTAAAAAGGTGCCAGCCAAGTGACTAGGCAAAAATTGTTGAAATTTAAAGCCGAAACGTAGGGGTAAGTAAAATGACGTAATCAGAAGGGTGAATAAAAAAAAATAGCAAAAATATACTAAAAAAACAGCAATAATATGTTAGCAAAACTAAAAAATAACCAGGACAAGTTCAAGGGGAAGCTCTACAAGCTACTCCCAGCAAAGTCGCCATCTGTGCAGCCGTGGGATTTTTTTGACGATCCCATCGCGATAATGCGCTCGCTAAATAAAAATATTTAGATTCGCCACCCAGAGTTTTTGGTGTCCCGAGATGCCTAGTTCATTTTTATGAGTACCTAAGTGCTAAAAATTTTACTCTAAATCCGGTCCACACCAAAGGCTCTTTGGTAGGGGCTTCGGTTATCAATCGGGAAGGTGTTAGGCACCCGATCAACCCAATTAATGCGGTCTCTACTAATTGCCAAAAATAAAATAAAATGAAAGAAAAGAAAATAGCTTCCTCTTGCCCAAAAGGGCTTAGAATCCTATTTGTGCCCCTCCGTTCCTATCGAAAAATCGGCGGCGTAACCGCACAAATGGGAGGATGCAAGGAGCTAGAAAGAGATAGGAGAAGAAAGGGGACAGCCGGAGCCCTCGGGCCCTTGTAGCACCGTAGGAGAACCTTGCGTGACTTGCTTTGATGAGCTCTTGAAGGCTTTGTATGGTGGAAAGTGGGGTTCTAACCTCTAAGGCTTACTAACTAAGAGGTAGAGAGGGAAGGTGAATGGGTAGCATATACCTAAACTAAGGGATCTAAGGTGAAAAATATCACTCAAAGGAGGTTTTAAAATTCTGGAATTTGTATGGGAAGTGTGCCCCAAAGGGAGAAAGATCTTCTCACTTTAAGCTCTTTCTCTCTTAGGCCAAAATTCTCAACCCTTAAGCAAGAGGGGTGACTCTCTATTTATAGAGAAAGGGAGGATTAGTGAGGGGTTAATGTCCTAATTGGATTAGCAATTAGATAATGGGAAATCTAAGGTTTTTGTGATTTTCTAGAGCTTGGAGAAGAGGGATTTGGGTTTAATGGTAGATGATAGGGTGGTGACTTGAATGGCAAAAGGGTGATAACTTAAACTAATAGGGTCACTAGGGTCCTAAAGAAACACACCTTAGACTTTGGCCAAAAACTTGTTGGTGTGGATTTTCAGTGCTTGCTACTGACTTTATTGGAGACAGTGATAAGAGTGGGGTAAATGAAAAATGAGTGAAAGGTAGAGTGATGATTACGGAGCAGCAAGCCTAAAATGTGCACAGTCCTGCAAGATACAAGGCCTGTTGTAGCATGTTTTGATAAGTAAGAGTTTGTCCCACAGGGAAGTTGATCTCAAGCTCCAAGGGAGCCATCTTTAGTAGGCCCTCCAGATCGAACTACAGATCTGACATTCCTAAATGGAAGGGAATTCAGGGTCACTATTCTCTAAATCCTAAGGTAACCTAATGCCTGAACTACAGAAAGGGTTGAGAAGAATGATGGAATGTGAGAAAAGAAATATAAAAAGGGTGAGAAGTATGCTATTATGTTCAGATCTGATGGGTTTTATGACTCAGATTCAGATCTGCTGCTATAGAAGTCCTGTCCAATGGCTACATTATCGCCACTGAGGAGAAAGAATCCAACTCATCTCTGTACCATGATCCAATCCCTTAATGGTTATAACCTGTCCACTTAAATGGTCATATACTATCCAATTGGGGAACCACAGTCCAGAGATGGGTCAGAATATGTTTATCACTGTAGGCACTACTTCATCCAGGCTACAAAAGCTCAGGAATCCATAGGGAACCTCAACCTCTAAAGTGTTATGTGTGGGGCTAGGCCTGTATGGGAGCATGTTAGCCCAGACACATAGAACCAGCAAGAGTTTGAGTACAACCCTAGGTCCAGCTGTTCACTGCTTTAGAAAGACTGCAGTGATCCAGTCACAAGCCTACACTCTCTATAACCAAACTAGGTCTGCCATCTGATGGCGGGTCTATACAAATACAGGGGAGTCTGTCTCTGTATAATCTCTCACAGGGCTACAAGCACAAGTGTAGAGAAGAAGAATCTGTCTTGGATCTGTGGATTGGCCTCACCCTAAGGCTATAACCTGTCCACTTAAATGGTCAGAGATTATCCCAGAGGCTATCCTCCTCACAGAGGTCCAAAACAGAACAAGAAACATTGCTGTCACCACCATGTTCACAAGGCTACGAAAGCTCATTCCTCCCATGGGGATTTCAGATCTAGTGGGTCCTGTGGTGGGGCTTGGAGCATGTTAGACCAGACACACAGGTCACTTGGATCTGAATAGATCTTTAAAAACAGTCCTCCATTGCTTATAATACAACCTTGCAATGGAGGATCTCAAGGCAGCAGCCTTGTACAGAACAACTCAATCTCAAACTTTAATCCCATAAATGTAAAACACCCAATCATGAAGTTCCAACAAATCTAAACCAAATAAGCATACAAAGGCATAGCCAGCAAGTGCTGGGCTATGAAGAGAAGAAAAAGTAAAAAAGAAATCTACCTAAACCTTACTAGAGATCTACGGCTACTGCAAGAAGAAGATAGATAAAATTCTATTCAAAGAGGGGTCTCCTAAACCTAAACCAGGCTTAGGTTTATATAGCAGTCAGTTTGGCAGTGCATTAGGGTTAGGAAACCCTAATTTTAACGATGCCACATGGCATAATACTGTTCCTTGGATGCCTCAGGGTGTGTGCACAAAAATTGGAGCATTGGAGTGCGTGCCCTAATTACTGGAAGTTCTCAGAATGTCCTCTACAGAAGTGAGGGAGTGTTAGAGTCTAGAGCCTCGCCAGGTAGCACTAGTTTCCAAGACTATCGTGTGGTAGCACGGTCTTCGTGGGATTAGATTAACTTGAAACTCCAGTCGTCGCGGGGTTGTCTTCATTTACAGCTTAAGTAGTCACACGATAGAGCATTGAATCCTCGCTGGATTGCTCTGGTCTTCGCGGGATTGCACTTTCCTTTTGAATGGTGTAAGAATCGCGCGAGCAGTTTGTTTCTCAGTGGATCTTCATGAGGATCCTCGCGAGGGCGTGATGTGCATTGGTCTCTAAACTACGCGAGAAGTTTTTCTGAATTTTTTTATCCCACAGCCACTGTGCGACAGCTACGCGCAGAAATACCTGGAGCTCTCTCTCTCCTCAGCTAATCAGAGTAAACTGCGGAGGTTTTGAGTGCTGCTTTCTTGAGCTACGCAAGACTGCACGAACATTTAAGTGCTTGACCTTCGCGAGAGTTACGCAAGTCATAATTCTGAAGCCCTTTTATCACTAAACTGTGCGAGAACAGCGTGGACAATTGGTATGAAGTCTTGGGAAACTCGCGAGGACTGCGTGAGGCTTACTTTCTGAATCCTTTGAACCTTGCGGCAACTTCATGAGGTTCATTTCTTGCTCTTTTGTTGCTGTGCTTTGCCTTCATGCAGTCAAGTTCTTGTCTGGATCTAGCTTCCATTCTTCTGAGAGATTTCTAGGGCAAAAGTGGGCTCCTTAGCAGGATTAAGGCCTTATTGCAGCTGCTGTTTATTACCTACATAAATGACTTAACAAGCATTTATTAGATGGCTGAGGGTCTAACAGAGGCTAAGTTAAGGGTGAAAAGTGGTACTTTTCATGTCTTAACAAATGGTCCACAAGTCAAACCCCTAATGTCAATTTTAGCCATTTTTTGAAGGAAAATCAGGTCCAAACTGTTGGAAGTTGAAGACCTAAAGGGGCCCGGCCCGGTTTGCAATTTCCTGCACAAATCCTCATTTTTCAAATTGCCGTAACGTTTTATGTACAACTCCAAATTAGGTAATTCTTAGCTCGTTGGAAAGCTGGGAAAGTCTACTTTCCAATGGTATAGGCCTTAGGTTTCGCAACTATCTATGCTAACCTTGCCACTCCTCTTTTTATCAGCTATTTTGGATAGTTCGAAATTGGCTCTATGGGTCCGGTTTCGAAATTTCTCGCACAAATTTGCGAGCTTCATTCTGCCATATCTTTTGATGTACAACTCCAAATTAGGTGATTCTTAATTCATTGAAAAGATGGAAAGCTCTACTTTCCAATGGTTTATGTCTTAGTTTGGGCAACTATCGACAAAAAACTTTAGCACTCCTCTTTCTAATCGCTGTTTAGGGGGGTTCGAACCGTGCCCGGGAAGGGTTCTAATAAGTCTGGGAAGGCTATGGTTGATTCCTAAGGGTTCAGGATTGGTTTCTAAAGGTTCGGGATATGTTTTGAGGGATCTAAGGTGATTCCTAGGGGTTTGGGGTAATTCCTAAGGGTTCCATACATGCCATCAAAAGCTCAAAATTGCACCTCTCTTGAAAGGTGTTTCGATCGGGCCTTGGGCCAAATTTGAGTGTCTACAGTCTCCCTACGTTGGGATCTAAGCCACAGAGCTATTGTTTCAACCTGCGTTCAACCATGTACTCTTGTTTCAGTCCATGGTTTCCACATTAGGGTTATGGGGCCTGAGCCACAGAGCTATTGTTTCAGCCTGTGTCCAGCCATATATTATTATTTCAGTATAACGTCCCATCTGAGGGTAAAAGGGGTCTAAAATGTTAGACTATTATTTCAGTCTGTATTTTGACTATATACTATTATTTCAGTATATAGTCTCCCTAAGTTAGGATTTGAGCCACAGAGCTATTGTTTCAGCCTGTGTTCAGCCATGTACTATTGTTTCAGTGCATGGTTCCCATGTTAGGGTTATTAGGTAAAAGGTTGACTGAACAAATTTGTAAGTTTTGAGAGGGCGAAATGGGAGTGTCTACAGATGTCCCTCTTCGGCGCGCTCTTGCAAAGTAAGAACGCGTCAAAGAAGTAGACACCCCTCATTAGAGGTGTCTTCTCATTTCTCATGGGAAATCATAAATGTGAACTGGGCATGCTGACATGACATGCTTGGCTTTCTTATTTTTCAGCGTAAGTTAAAATAGAGCATTTGGGGGCCCAATGGTAGCTGTCGAAAGGCATGTTCCATGCTGTGGATGCCCAGGGGCATCCCATTGCGTATCGTGACCTGCTGTCATAGACAGTCGATGGGGGAAGTCAGCATATCTTATTCTGCGAGTGCAAGGAGCATCCTATCGCATGGCACGACCTGTTATGAGTGACAGTCAAACAGAAAGGGGAAACACCATATCCTAATCTGTGGGTGCAAGGGGCATCCCACTGCATATCGCGTCCTACTGCAAGCGGCAGTCAGATATAGGGATATGACATAGTTAAGGTACCGGGGGGCATCATACAAATGTCCATAAATATGGTCTAGGGACCAATAATAATATAATGCAATATAATGTCGAAGGCTTTTGCAAGTCATGTCAGACCGGGCGTGTCTTTGCTCACACCAATGTGAGTCAGGCGTTCCTTTTCCAATAGGCGTTTGTAAGTTCTTAGACTTAAATATACTCGTTGTTTAGTTTCCTAGGGGAATGGCTGGTTCGGGTTGGTAATTAGAGTGAATTTTGGTAAATTTTGGTAAGTGAGTATCTTTGTTTATTTTTTTTTTTGTTTGATTGTTTTCTTGTCTTTTTTTTGTTTTGGAAGTAGGAGTAAAAGATTTTTGGTTTTAAGAGTAAGAGATTTTTTGAGTAAAAGAATTTTTTTTTCTTTTGGAAATAAGTAAGAGGTTTTCAAATTTGGAATTTTTAACTTAAGATCAATTTGGTAGTAAATCTTCAGAAAACGTGGCTTCCGAGACGTCGCTGAGTAGATCCACCGGTAAGGGATTTGTAGACCTGACTGTTTATGTGGTTGTCAAGACGACACTTGGCATGTTGGATACTCCATCTAACCTTCTCGATGAATACTGATGAATGTCTCTTATGGGAGGACTAGAGTGATTTGAAGGTCGAGAGAGATGGGTTTTGGAAAATATTTTTGTGCAATCATGGGATTCGTGACAATCCCGTCGCGGCGATGCGCTTGCTCGCAAAAAATATAGAGTCACCACCCGGAGCTTTCGGTGTCCTGAGAAACCTAGTTCATTTTATGAGCACCAAAGTGCTAAAAATATGACTCTGATTTCGGTCCACACCAAAGGCTCTTGGGTAGGGGCTTCCGTTATCAATCGGGAAGGTGTTAGGCATCCGATCAACCAGCTTAAAGTGGTCTCTACTAATGGTCAAAAATAAAATAAAGTAAAAGAAAAGAAAATAGGTTCCTCTTGCCCAAAAGGGCTTAGAATCCTATGTGTCCCTCCGTCCCTACCGAAAAGTCGGCAGCATAACGGCACAAATGAGAGGATGGAGGGAGCTAGAAAGAGATAGGAGAAGAAAGGAGAGAGCCGGAGCCCTAGGGCCCTTGTAGCACCGTAAGAGAGCCTTGCGTGGCTTTCTTTAATGAGCACTTGAAGGCTTGTATGGTGGAAAGAGGGGTTCTAACCTCTAAGGCTTGCTAGCTAGGAAGTAGAGAGGGAAGGTAAAATGGGTAGCATATACCTAAACTAAGGGATCTAAGGTGAAAAATATCACTCAAAGGAGGTTTTGAAATTCAAAATTTTGTATGGGAAATGTGCACCAAAGGGAGAAAGATCTTCTCACTTTAAGCTCTTTCTCTCTTAGGCCAAAATTCTCAACCCATAAACCTAGGGGTGGGGGTCTCTATTTATAGGAAATAGGTGGATTAGGAGACCATTTAAGTGATAATTGGAGTTAACCACTAGGTAATCTCAAATCTAAGGTTTCCTAGGGTTTTGGAGCCTTGAAATGTGTGGAAGGATCCTCCAATGGTGGATGATGGGGTGAGGCCTTAAACCACTTAAGGGGTGGCAAATAGGTAGTTAATGGGTGCAACAAAACTATCAAAACACACCCCAAAGGTCGAGGTGGTCAACAAGTCAAAACCTAATCACAAATTGCAGGGTAAAAATCATGAGTTACTATGCATATGCCTGGTGCAACTAATAGTTAGTTCGCGAGGGTGGGCCATGGTGCAACTAATAGTTGCGCCAGGCAAAATTATAATTGGCGCAACTATTAGTTGCACCAAATACCTAGGGGGGGCCACACGAAGTGTATAGTTGCGCCAAATACCTACGGGGCCCACACGAATTTACACTTTTACCCTCCGCGTTTGGTCCGCCATATATTTTGATGTATACCTCCGATTGGGGTGATTCTTGGACCGTTGGAAAGCTTACGACCTCCTCTTTTCAATGGTATGAGATTCGATCATAGTAGAGGGCTGTATCTAGTTCTGGTACACCCCTCCTCAACCATTTGCATGATAAGGTTAGGTTTAGGTTCAGAATGGGTTCTAAGGGTCGGGATTGATTTCTAAAGGTTTAGGTCAGGTTCCTAAGGGATCTAGGGTGATTCTTAAGGGTTTGGGAAGGTTCCTAAGGGTTCTAAGGGGGTTCCTAAAGGTTCCATACATGTCATCAAAAGCTCAAAATTGCACCTCTCTCGAAAAGTTTTTCGATCGGGCCTTGGGCCAAATTTGGGTGTCTACAGATTCCCCTCTTTGGTATCTGATCACTAATGATCGAATGCCAAAGAAAAGAGACATCCGAAGAGGCCCAAGGCATTACTGATGGGTCTACTACATTCAGAACGAACTTCACACATTAGATGAGTAACACGGTGAGAAAATGAAAGCCTTGGATGCCAGGCTAAACATTCATTTCTCGAGGTAATCAGTTCCAAAGCGCTTAGCGACATTACTAGGCATAAACGAGGTGGAATGAGTTGTGAACTCCATATAGTTGAGAAAGATATTCACTTCTCGCGATGATTTTGAAGGTATCCGATGTTTTAAAATTCATTCTGAATGCAATAGCTTCGTGAAAAAAAAGGGGGGATCGACTCATATTCAAAGATAGGCACGAAGTAAGCATACGCAAGGCTCCATAGTGTGCGTTCAATCCTACAAGGCATTTGATGGCCCCATCTGACTGTTCACGAGTGCCCCTGTAGAAAGCAGGGTTCGAGGTCTTTGGGCGAACCCATCGACCTCTAAGTTTATTTAGCATGACTGCTCGAGCGATGTGAATATATGTCACAATGATTTTTGAGAGTGCGTGCAGTTTTAAAAGCATGCCTTAGATGAACATGACCTAGAGCATCCAGCTTTGATTACCTTGAATAGATGCAACCAAATATTAGGGTATCTCCATGAAGGGATGTCCAATCCTAGTCTCTGTCGACAATGATCATAAACATTAATTAACTATGTATAATCCTACACCCATCAGGGGTAATAAGCAACAACATAGGCGATGGAAGCCCGAACCCACCCGGGTACAATTTACGAGGATAAGTGACCATCATACGGATACCCAGACACATGGCGTACACTTTACAAGAATACCGCTGCCCGTACAGGTTTTAAGCCTGTAGAAAATAAAAAGGGAAATGAACCCTTCTGAATGCATGGTTGCACATAGTTTGAATGACACGTAATCTCATTCTCAACAGGTTGGTCTCAATCAACGATTAACCTTTTCCAATAAAGAATCTAAAGCTTAAGACACATAAGTTCACCTGAATCCAAAATAGAACACTTGTCGGAAAGATTTAGCCGTGGACTCAACTCGATCAAAACATTGACTGTTTGCTCGGGACCGACATTGTTGCTCCTTCCTTAAAGTAGGATCCAAAAATTAGAGGCAAACCTCTGACTCAGGACTTTAGTATGGCACAACTACATTGCAGATAAAATATTGATGCTTTACCACCTTAGGCTTGTGCATCTCTGTCGAGAATACAAACCTGTTATTTATTTTTCTATCATTTTATGCAATTTTTTTTAAATTTTTCAACTGTTATTTTATGTGATTTGTTTGGAATTTTAGAAGCTATTATTTTATGTGGATTTTTCCTGTGAATACTTCCGGCTTCTCTGTGCGGATTTTTTTTTGGATTTTTCTTTATATTTTCCTGTGTAGGGCAGGGGTGCTCATTGATCTCGATCCACTTTTATTTTATCACGGCTCTCTTGGCAAGTCGAAGGGTGATCGAAATACCACCTTGGGAGTGCGCGCATCTGTCGGAAGCGACAGAACAAACAAAAAGAGTGGGGGGACCGGTCTTCCCATCTGGCCCGTACCAGGCCTAAGATCCGGCTTAAGTGCTTGGCGCAACTATTAGTTGCGCCAGGCCACTAGGGGCCTTAAAATAGCCTGGCATAACCATTAGTTGCACCAAGCAAAAGGTGGGAAACATTTTGCCTGGCGCAACTAATAGTTGCGCCAGGCTTGGCTGGGGGGAATTTAAATAGCCCGAGATCGGGCTGGGGGGCTTTATTTTGAATTTTTCTCCCCCTCCTTCTTTGAAACCGAAAACCGTCCCCCCTCCTAAGGTTCCTTTAGATTGCCTCTACGCGTGCCCCATTGCCGTTGCTTTGCTTGTGTGGATCGATCGTCGGCTCACGCTAGATCAAAGACCCTTTTCCTTCTAAGAGGTAACCATTTAACACCTATTTTCTTTGATTTTTCTTGCTTTTTCTTGCAAATATGATCATGATCTTGCATTCCTAGATGAAAAATAGTTTATTTCCATTGTAAGCATGTTGATTGATGATGTGTGAATAGTTTTTCCGGAATAATGCCCCTTTTTTTGGTGGTTTTATGGGTTTTATTAATATTTGTAAACAATAATAATTTTTGTTTATGCTTTTATTTGTGCCTAGAAAAGGGGGGGATTTTTTTTGGAGTTTTTTTTTTGTTTGCTTTTTTGTTTTTTATTTTATGAACCATGAAGAAAAGGATTTTTTTGTTTGTTTTTTCTAAACCCCCCCCTTTTTTGGCATAAAGGAAGGTTCCTTTGGTTTTGATGACGATTATTTTTTTTTTTTTTAAATGGCTTTTATTTTTAAACATAAAAGAAAGGGGGTTTTATTTTATTATTATTTTTATTATTGTTTTTTTTTTCTTTACATTTTAAGATAGAATGGAGGGGATTTTTTTTGCATTTTCAACCCAAAAGGGATTTTGTTGTTTTTTTTTTGTGCTTTTTTTTGCCTATGTATGTGTGCATCTTTACTTCGTGACCATGAACTGCGAGAGGGTGAGCATACTTACCTGCCCTTGGAATGTAGCACAAAAATCGTCCTTTACCATTGATGTATGCTAATGTGGTTGCCTTCTTTTGCCCCAGCATGTCAGGTGAGGGTGAGCATATTCCTGAGGAGGGCCACGAGGAGGGGCCTTAGATAATGTACGGCCCGCGAGGGGAGCAGTTCATCTGGGTAGATCGGAGAGCGGGCCGATGGCTCGAGATGTAGGGCGAGGCCGCCTGGGTCAGCCTCCTTCACCAACAACATACCCACATTTCAAATTTCTCAAGGTAAAAGAGAGGTTCAATTTATTTCCATTGTGCAATTTTTTGCTTTGCCTCTGTGGTCTGATGTGCATTTTCTTGGGTGCAGGACCTGCCCAACATTGTGTTGCACGGGGGTGGCTCGACTTTCACGAGTTCTGCCTCTACGTCCCTCCTGTGGTAAAGGTCCTCCTATCACAAGTGGGCTTCGAAGAATTTCTATCTTGCCCCGCCATGAGGGCCGACGTTGCCTATCTGAAATTCCTGATTGAACGATTTTGCCTCGAGATGATGACCTTTCACATGTCGTATGCAGAGATGACTTTGACACCCGTCGACTGGGCCATGATTACCAGCATCAGGATAGGGGGGATACCGATATCCAATCTCATGGTGTCGAGTCGAGAGGACATCATTCGATTGATTGGGGCCTATCCTCCTCGCGGGCAGACACATGGCACTGAGGTCAAGATGTCTTGGTTGACCTCACCTTATACACCTGATGAGTTAGTGGATCTGGGTTAGCCAGATAGGGTGCTCTACATCACGCCAGAGCGGGCGATCGTCCTATCCCGCATTACTCTCTTCGTCCTGCTTGGCAAGACCCTTTTCACTAATGTGAGCGATGGTCGAGTCAGCCTAGCCCTACTGAGTGTGATGGACAACTGGGGTGACATCCACAGGTATGACTGGGGAGGGGCATGGTATGCATGGCTAATGTACAATTTATCTTGGGTCACGACCGGGGATTCAAAGTCTGTTGTTAGATTTTCGGCCGCCCTGGAGGTAATTCCTCATTCCTTTGCCTTTGGCCTTTTTTTTTAATGATCCATATACGCTACTAACTCGCTCTTCTGCAATGCCCCCCTTTTCAGGTATGGGGATACCATCACTTTCAACTTGGGCGCCCGCTTCTTTTCTTAGAGGTGCTCACCTATCCCCTCCTTAGCAACTGGAATCAGGCCTGGCACCGCGATGTGGGTTTAAAGCACTTGGAGACGGGTTTGAGGTCCCAACTCGACTTAATGGTTCCTGAGAGGGTCAAACTCTCTTTCAACCATTTTTGTTCTTAGCTCGGGAATCCCCTTTTACTGATGTGCTAACTGCTTGGATTCTCTCTTTTTTCTTTTGACTTGGCCAGATCCTCCCTGACCCGTACCATGCATCCCCCTTCTGGGACTGAGCAGCTTTAGGCACTTCCCGCCTATTTAACAATCGCCGCATCATTTTCTTCTATGGAGCACGGGCCAAATTCTATTATCTAGGGGAGCGAGTCGTGCACCAATTCCAGGGTTATTATGCCATACCTGTGGACCCTCCGACAGATGTTTGTTATCCCATTGGCAGTATTGAGGAGCTTATCGCGACCTTCTTCAACAATGGGCTTCCCATCCATGCTCTCCATGTGCCCGAGGACTATCATCTTTGGTACGAGTGCCTGCCGTACCGGTTTATCTTGTCATGCTTTATACCTAGCGCCAATTTTCTTGTGCTCGGCGGCCCACTCGGTCAGGTAATTCTTCTTAGCTTGGATTAGTTCCCTTTATGCTTTAGTTTGGCCCTTCATTCCTTCTAAGGGAATCTTCGTTCTATTCACAGTTTTCTCCAGGGGATGATTCAGATGGTGAAGGTGGGACGAGTGCAGCTGATATGCCAGGGAAAGATCCCTCCGGTGCTGGCCCTTCTGGTGTGGGTCCCTCAGGCGAGGGCTACTCAAGTGCTGGTCCGTCAGGTACCTCTCATGCTGGTATCCCTAGTGGAAATTTGCCCGTGGTCTATGGGACCTTTCGGTGCCTGGATGATAGCTACCTTTTGGGCCTCTGTGCAAACTTTGATCGACAAGCACGACTTTCTGCTAAGGCAGATTGTGTCCCTCCTCCTGAGGTGGTTCTATGGGTAAGTCTCCTGACGACCCAATCTCTTTCCGTTTCAGCCTCCTATTATACATGCTTTAAGATTGCCCTGATAATTGATTGTATATCATTCTGAACGTAGGATTTCAACTCGGCCATGGAATATGTAGAGTACCATCGTCATTTTGCTGAGCTTAGGGAGGTGGAGACGGTGAGTACCTTGCTGCTCTACTCCTCTCATTCATTTCATTATCATTTGTCCCTTAATTGACCCTGACTCTTGACTTTGACTGTGCCCTACAACATGCTCATGCTAAGGAGTCGTGTTCTTTACTCATTAGGATCTAGTAGGTGTGGTCCAGGGTAGGGGACATTCAGACCTTCCAGTGCTCCTCTCGCTCTCGCAAGAAATCAAAGGGCGCGAGCATGGAATAGGCTTTTAGTTTTTATTTTGAAAACTTAGTACTCTTTGGAATTCGATTTGGATTTATTTAATCATTTTGGGGATGGTTGATGTGATACATTGGATAATTATTTTTAGAATTTCTGCTTTGATTTTATGCCATGATCTCTTTGTATCGGACCTGCTTCTCTGCAGGATGTGTTTGCCCAAAATGTTCTCAGAAAGCGACTCCTTGGGCGTATGCTTTAATGTAGGATCAATCCTACATATGAATAAACAAAATAATTTCCAAATTATTAGTGAAAGGAGGTGTGGGAAAAAAAAACAAAAGGGGTGTAAGTCCCCACAGCTGGGTCCCGGGATGGCTGAAGAGGGGGGATTGTAGTGTGGCGCAACTATTAGTTGCTCCAGGCATAAATGGGGACCAAAATGTACTGGCGCAACTAATAGTTGTGCCTGGCTCAACCTGGGGGAGAAAAACACTGGCACAACTAGTAGTTGCGCCCTGTTTAACCTGGGGAGCAGTGGGTCCTTATATACCCGAGTTAGTCCAAAAATCACTTCTTTTTTGCTTGTCTTGGCCCTTTTGACTGATTCTTTTTACTCTTGCTTTTCCAAGGCGGGTCCATTACCATACATCAATTTTTGTCTTCTCAAAAGATCTTTGTACGTTCATGGACCCGCTTTTTAACCCTCCCTTACGTGGAGGGCCTGGAGCCAATTTACCCCCTTCCTTGGGCTTGGGGCCCAAATTTCTAACAGCCTGGTTTGGGAGCCTGAAAGAGAGTGAGCTCGCCAACTTGGAGCGCCTTGGGCTATCTTGCCTTCCTTCCTTTCTAGAGGTTCCTCCACGGTGGGAACCCCTTTTCGCTGTCGCTTTATTTTGGGATGTGAATTCTATTTTAGGAAGCGAGAGTTAACCCCAACCCTTGAGGAGCTATCCAATCTGTCTGGCCTGAAGCTTCACAAGGGCCTTGCACGAGTCACGCCTCAGCCAGGCTACTCCAAATCCTTTCACCTTACTCTCGGTTTGAAGAAACTCGAGTATGAGAAAAGTCTCATTGGGGGCCCACAAGGTGTTCGCTAAAATTCCTCAAAAAACTTTTCGGTGACAAAAGCCTCCGAAGATTGCCGGTTAGGAATATTTTCAACGTGAAAGCTCTAGCATTCGGTCTCATCTCTGAAATCCCCTTCTTTACTAGGGGGAGAGCTTCTCGTTGGCAAGTTGTGACATTTTGACAGAGCTGGAGGCAGCAGATCCATGATCCATTTCATGCTTGCCGAGCTGTATCGAGGCCTTGATTCATTTCTTTTGGGCAAGGTGGAGGGCCTTCAGCGGTGCCCCTTGTTGCTTCAGGTCTGGTTGGGTGAGCACCTCTCTATCTTGGGGCCTGTGCCCCACTTTTATATTGCTCGAGGTGAGGTGGCTCAGTGCTTTTTGGATAGGTGTCATTTGCTTCCACAGGGCGATGTGTCAACTCTGAAACTTTGGTTAACTGATGCCGAGCTAACATGGAGGCTTCCTTGGTTGGATCGGACCTTCCCAGTAGTTCGCTCTAGAGACCATGAGGGCATCACCCTCCTAGGATTGGCTGACAACACCTTTTACTTTCCATTCTGAGTGTTGTGTCAGTTCGGCTGCCCTCAGCAGTTGCCTTGTGAGGCTAGACCAGATTTATGTGATTTGATCTTTTCTAGGGGGTCCTCTGGAGACATAGATCGAATTGCTGCTCTTTAGGAGACGCGTCAGTCGACGCTGATGTGTAATATCGAGCAGGGAGATTCAGTTCGGGATTCTCCTGAGTACGAGGCCTGGCTGTTGACTGAGTGGCCTGCTGCTAATGGTCTAGATTCATCAGAGAATATTGACACTGGAGGCCCTTAGCCAAAGAAAGAGATGGCACTCCGACCCCGCATCGAGCTACGGGTGGATGAGAAGAGGGTCCTGCAAGAATTTTTGGCACATGAAAAGGTTAGAGGAGAAACAGTTGAGAGCGAGGTCCTCTGTTTGAAGGGATCACTGAGCGTCGCTTTTGGAGCTGTCAACTCTTCTTGGAAGAGGTATAAGAGCCTGCATGGTCGCTGGCTGACTGAGCAGAATGTTCGGGAAGATGACCTTCATGCTGAGATTGGCGCATTAAAGAGTGAGCTGGGCCGCTAACTCCTTCCTACATACAAAACTTTTTTGAAAAGATCAGATATACAGAAAAGGGACATAAAAACCCCTTTATAGATACACACATTTTTGGTATACATATTTTCTTCATATTTTTATTAGTAAAAAGGGAAAGCACACTAGTCATCACACCGACTAATTTTTGGGATGTGGTGTAAGTGGTGCATTTTGTAAATGAAAGGTAGTTTATTATATACATCTACATAGACTTTTTTATCTTTTTGTTTTATGCATATGTATATATATATATATATATATATTTGTGTGGTGCCTTAATCACCTTGTGAAACTCTGGGTCCTCTTTTGAGCATGGTCGAACCATAGCCGGCCAGATGAAAAGAATTGTTTTCATGAAATTGCTTTGTCAAACATATGACTCAAGGGAGAGTAACCAAGAGGGCTCTTCAAACATTGATCTTCTCAATCAATCCAAACCTTTCTTTTCTCTTTTTTTTTTCTTTATTTATCTCCTTTTCCTGTGGCGCCCTTTCGGGTTTTCACCGCGTCCATGGATTTAGCTCTCTTACCCCAAGCGCCCTTTCGAGTTTTCACCTGGTCCGCACAAACTCACTATTTTTACTCGTAGCGCCCTTTCAGGTTTTTACCACGTCCATCTTGCTTTGAGCTTGTATTTTTATTTTATGTTTACTTTTTTATATTTTTTTCATTTCTTCTCCTTTTTTATTTTTTTAAAAGCCACGAAATAGACATCGATTCCTTCATAGCCGGCCAGATGGGGTTTTGGTGTCGTCCCACAACTTGGCTTATGTTGACTTAATAGATACTATGATTGCTTGTGAACCTAAAAGAGGGCTTTCTTCAGGGTGTAGCTTGGCCATGGGTTAGGTAAGGATTTGAAGGTATGCTAGGATAAAAGAGTTTCCTTGATGTGGCTTCAATTTTCTCAACATACTTTCTTCCTTGGAGGTTTTCACTATACATGCCCCATGATTTTTCAACATTTTTTTTTATTCTTTTTTGCTCCATTTCAGGCAATCTCTTTTTGAGGTTTTACTTTTTCAATTTTTTTTCGATCTTGATAGTAACTTTACTTCCCTTTTTTGTATATGTACAAACACTTTTTTTTTTCTTGGGGAAGGGGGTTATTGAAAGAAAGGCCCAGGCTCAAATGGGGTAGTAAAGGATATCATCATTTTTAGGGATACTTTTTGGCTACTGTGTTTGGGATAATGGTCTCTTTTGGGTTGTTCTTAAGCAATCACGTATCTGTTTCACCAATACTTACCTTATCGCGATGGACTAAGAGTATAACCGTCAGACGTATCCAGCATTGATGGGCTCAGGAAATTGATCTTCGTCCATTGTGGCGAGGTGGATGGTGTATCCCGAGAGTACTTCTCGAATGATGTAAGGTCCTTCGCAGTTCGGCTTGAACTTTCCTCTCAGATCAGTGTGGAGGGATGGGAAGATCTTCTTCAGCACAATATCTCCTACCTTTAGATCTCGACCGCGGGCACATTTATTGTAAGCGCATGTGATTTTCTCCTGGTACACCTGAGTGTGACACAAGGGTAGGAGTCACTTCTCGTCCAATAAGTTTAATTATTTGAAGTGGGATCTCTCTCTTTGCTTTGGATAAGCCTGATTCTATGAGAATTCGGAGCGACGGTACTTCAAACTCAACTGGGAGGATGGCCTCAGTTCCATACACAAGGGAGAATGGTGTTGCCCCTGTAGCAGTACAAATTGATGTTCTATAGGCCCATAAGGCAAATGGCAGCATTTTGCTCCAATCTCGGTAGGTGATGACCATTTTCTCGAGGATGCAGATGATAGTCTTGTTTGTAGCTTCCAGGGCTCCATTAGTTTGAGGCCGATAAGGTGACGAGCGATGGTGTTTGATCTTGTATTACTCATAGAAGGCTCGGATACGCTTATTTGCAAAATTTGTACCGTTGTCCGTGATGATATCTTTGGGTACTCCAAATTGGCACATAGTATTGTTCTTGAGAAACTTCTCAATGTGACTAGCCTTGATGTTGGCATATGATGCTGCTTCTACCCATTTGGTAAAGTATTCAATGGCGACGAGGATGAACCAATGCCCATTTGATGCTTTTGGGCTAATCATTCTGATGATGTCAAGGCCCCAAGTAGTAAATGGCAACGGAGTGGTCATGCAGTATAGATCGATGGCAGGAGAATGTATCAGACTATAGTGTTGCTAACACTTGTAGCATTTCTGAACATGTTTGTAGCAATCTAATTCCACAGTGGTCCAAAAGTATCCTTGTCGTAAAATTTTCTTAGCAAGCATGTGACTGCTGACGTGGGCTCCGCATACTCCCTCATGGATCTCCTTCATGATATTGATCGTTCACTTTTAGTAAGGTACCTGAGCAAGATGTTATTGTACGACCGCTTGTACAGGCAATCTCCACAAATGACGTAGCCTGCTGCTAGACATTGAATGGTTCGTTGGTCCGTCTTGGATGTACCCTCAGGGAAAGTTAGGCTCTCGAGGAAATTCTTGATATCTGAGAGCCAAGGTGGCTCATCATCAGGCTTCATAGGTTCCTCAATCTGGAGGCAGAAGGCCGGCTCATTCTTCTGCTCGATTATGATCGGCTTCATCTCAACACCATATGGGATTTCTATCATTGATGCTAGCGTCGCTAGTGTGTTGGCGAAGTGATTCCTTATTTGGGGGACATATGAGAATGTCACGTCTTGAAAGCAGGCTATCAAATCCTCGAGTTGCTCATGGTAAGGGATCAGTTTCTCATCTTTCATCTTCCAGTCACCATTCTTCTGGCATATGATTAACTGCGAATTGCCAAACACTCAGAGGTGAGTTACATTTAGATCGAGAGCCACCGATAGACCAATGGCACAAGCTTCATATTCAGCCATGTTGTTAGTGCAAGGGAAGTTGAGCTTGATAGAGACGGGTACGTGGGATCCTTTTGGCGAAATCAGAATGGTGCCAACTCCCTGACCTTCTGCATTAGCTGCTCCATCAAAGTGCATTACCCAAGAATCTTCTGCTTCTTCTATATCGTCTTCTGTCATAAAAAGGATGTCCTCATCAAGGAATTCAGTTCTCAAAGGCTCATAATCTGGCAAAGGATTGTCGGCAAGATGATTGGCGAGTGCCTGCCCCTTGATTAACTTCTGAGAGACGTACATGATGTCGAACTCAGATAATGAAAGCTGCTAAGGCACGGTCCGTCTAGTGAGGGCCAGCTTCTAGAACAAGTATTTCAATGGATCCATTAAGGCTAAGAGTAGAACGGCCTGAGATAGCAAGTAATGGCAGAGCCTCTGAGTAGCCCATATAAGAACTAGGCATGCTTTCTCCAGATGAGAATAGCGCATTCATAATCAGTAAATTTCTTGCTTAGATAGTAAATTGCTTGTTCTCTTCTTCCTGTCTCGTCATGCTGCCCTAAGACAAATCCCATCGAGATTTTTATCGTGGAGAGATACATCAAGAGTGGTTTCCCTGGCTCGGGTGGTACCAATACAGGTGGGTTAAGGAGGTAGCCTTTAATTTTTTCGAACGCTGCTTGACAGTCGTCGTTTCATTCAACGGGCGAGTTCTTCCTTAGTAGTTTGAAGATCGGCATGTAGATTGGAGTTAGCTATGCAATAAACCGACTGATGTATTGTATTCTGCCCAAGAACCCTCTAACTTCCTTCTTAGTAGACAGTGGCAGCATTTCTGTGATGGCTTTAACTTTGACTAGGTTGACCTCGATCCCTCTCCGACTGACAGTGAATCCTAATAATTTTCTGGATATAGCACCAAAAGCACACTTCTATGGATTCAGACGTAGCCGATACTTTCTCAGTCTTTCAAATAGCTTCTGAAGGTTTACCAAGTGATCGCCTCGCTCCAGTGACTTGGCTATCATATGTCGACGTACACCTCAATCTCTCGATGCATCATGTCATGAGACAGCATAGTCATAGCTCTTTGGTATGTTGCACTGGCATTCTTTAGCCCAAACGGCATGACTTTGTAATAGAAGGTTCCCCAAGGAGTGATAAATGCTATCTTCTCTCGATCTGCCTTGCCATCTTTATCAGATTGTATCTTCAGAATCTGTCCATAAAAGAAAGCTTCCCATGCTTAGCAGTGTTATCGACCAAGATGTCGATGTGTGGTAATGGGAAATCGTCCTTCGGGCTCGCCTTGTTCAAATTTCAAAAATCGATACACATGCGGACCTTTCCATCTTTCTTTAGAACAGGCATGATATGGGCTAGCCACTACAGGTATTTAGATACCATGAGAAACCCTGCATCATATTACTTGACGACCTCATCTTTGACTTTCAGCATCCATTCGGGTCGGAGATGCCTCAGCTTCTGCTTAATCGGCTTCATACCAGGGTAGAGAGGTAACTCATGCTCGACCAAATCAGTGTCTAGACAAGATATGTCCTTGTACGACCAGGCAATAATGTGTTGGTATGATCGAAGGAAGTCGATCATGCTTTTCCTTTCTTCTGGAGACCACGACGTTACGATTTTTGTTATTCTAGGAATCTCCTAAGTCCCTAAATTGACATCTTCAGTTTCCTCGACAATGGGGGTAGGGCCATGCTCAAAGTCGGCGAACAGGTCCAGGAGCTCATCGGGGAGCTCCTCCAAAGGACTATCCTTTTCCAGACTCATAACACCTACCTCTTCTTGTATTTCTATAGGGAAGGGGTTGATTTTACGTGGGACGGGTATTTCGATTAAGGCATCCTTTTGTAGGACCTTTTCTAAAATTTTAAATGACGATATTTTTAGACTTTGGATTTTTTCAACGTTTTGGGGATTCCGTATTTTTTCCATGTTTTAAGGTTTTTATTTTCTTCAGAGACGGACCCTTGGCAAGGCGGGTTACTATATATACAAGGTATTGCCTGCCAAGGGCTTATCTCACTTTTTATAGGTTGTTTTTTTTTTAGAAACGGGTGCCAAATGTTATGCCACTCCTCGCTTCCAGGATTTGGGGTAAAGATACCCAATTACATACCTGAGGGGCCGCTCCTTTACCTGTTGGGATGGAGGGTGCTGACTGATATGGCTCATTGAGTCAGCTTTCATCATGTTGAACCCCATTTCGTCTGAGATGATGTCCTCAAATGATAACTCAGTTTTATGGTGATTTACCACAGGGGGAGTTTGTTTAGGTACTACTCATCGTTCTTTGAAAAGGGACAGCACGACCAAATCTATCTCCAAGCTAGGAAGGGAGATCTGGGGATTCGTGGGATGTATTGGGGCTATGGGTTTGTGTGGGGTCAAATGGGTTACCCCATTTCGATTGATCTTTATGACACCTACGCTGATGAAGGATTCCCTGATGTGCGGCCTAGGGTGAGGTTTCTCTTCAATGTTGATTCCTCGAGCTCTTACTACTGTGACAACCCTGGCTTTCTCTTTGACCTCTCAGACCTCTTCCTCTGTGGGCTTGTGTCCCAACCCGAATCTGACCTTCTGCCCCTTAGCAACAACTGGCTCTCTTCTACCTTGTAATCTGGATCCGAGCCCTCGGCCTTTCTGATAGCCCCACTTTTGGAGCATAGCCACCGCCGCTACCATACAGCCTCCTATTTTAGGCATGATGCCCCCAATGGGTTCCGGGAGTATCGCTGACACCTTATATTTAAAACTGTGGAGGTCGACATCCTCAGCGGTATGCGGTATATCCAACACATTAGGTTTTTCGATGCTATTAGCGGCTTTTTCATTCTTGCTGTGCCCCTCACCAATGATTATAATAATTTTTTGCCCAGACATAAACTTGAGTTTCTGGTGCAAAGTGGAAGGTATGGCTCCGACCTCGTGCAGCCACAAGCGCCCCAATAATAAATTAAATGAAGATTTGATATCCATGACTTGAAATGAGATGGAAAAGGTCATTGGCCCTATCAATAGCTCATGATCAACTTCTCCCATTATTTCTCTCCTGGTATTGTCAAACACTCTTGCGCTGGTTCTGGTGGGTCTCAGCATGCATAGATTGACCCCAATCTTAGTGGCGGTTCTTAACAGGCATATGTTCAATGCGGACCCATTATCAATTAAAACCAGGGGAATGACCATATTTTCAGACTCAACGATTATATTTAATGACTTAGAGTGGCTACACCCTTCTTCAGGTAAATCAACATCAGAGAATGAAATGACATTCGGAGCCATCACTTGTCCAACTTCATCTAGGCTAACTTGGAGTGATACATACACATTTTTTAACACCCCCATTAGTGCTTGAAAATGGAGTGGGGACGCCATTAATAGATCCCAGACGGTTATATGGGCAGGCATTCTTCTCAATTGAGTCTCTAGTATATTTTCCCAACTCATTTTTTTGAAGGGGTTCACAGTGTTGTCTTTCTTCCCCTCTGGTTGGGCTTGTGCTGCTGCTGGCACTTCTGGCTACTTCGATATCCTCCCAGACCATGTGACAAAGTCCACTTGCCCTTCCCTGCTGTTGATGCCGGTATTGACATCTGTTTACTCGTAGCTTAGCGGGACCTGATGAGGGTCATAGGTTGGTCTCGAGAGCTAGAAAGGTATGACTGTCGATACTTGAGGCACTTGCACTGTCGGCTCAAGAGGTGTGGGCAACACCTGATTTATTTCGATGGTAGCGGGTTGGGTGGAAAAATTGGGCCAAATAGGGGTGGTAAAGCTTAAGGGTGGTGGCATTGGAGGGAAGGAGGTAAAAGTAGGCCATTGATAGCTGGTGGGCGCCGGCGAGAGATGGGGGGGTCTGATGGGCTGTTAGGTAATTGACCAAGGTGGTGGAGTTCATAGGTAGAACTTGAAGTGATGGGATGGGTGCAGGCCATTGATAACTGACGGGTGCGGGTGTGGGATTGGGGGCTTGATGGCTTATTAGGCAATTGATGGGGGCGGTAGAGGTTGCTGGTAGTTGAACTGGGGGAAATGGGGTGGGCACGGGCCATTGATAAGTGGAGGGTGCAGGCGTAGGATTGGGGGCCTGTTGGCTCATCGGGTAGTTGCTGGGGGTGGTGGTGTATGGTTGGTATGCATTGATATGTACATAATTGACAGGTGTGGTGGATGGAAAGTATGCCCTGAGATCCAAGGGTTCAATTTGCGAGGTCGGGTTGGGGAAATATTCTGACAAATTTAGGGGTTCAATTACCCCTATGTTTCTCTCTTCCATGTTTCTTGACAATGGTGCTACATAACTCTCCCGATCACTGATATAATCAGATGAGTTAAATTCAAATTCCTCGTCTTCTACCATTTCGATGGTGGGTCTGGGACCTGCTCCTCTGATAGGATGTGGGGGTAGTGGCACTTGGTGAATATTAGCATGCTGAGAAGGTGCAGGGGGAATGATTTTCCTAGCATCGATCAAATCTTGGATTGCTTGCTTCAATGGGAAGCAGTGATCAATTGGGTGACCCGAACCCTGATGAAAATTGTAGTGGGTATTTGGGTCATAATTCTTTGGGATCAGGTAAGGAGGAGGTTGCAGTTGACGGATAGTGACTAATCCCTTTTCCACTAATAAACGCAGAAGTGCATTCAATGATTGCCTCAGTGGTGGGAAAACTTGATCGTAGTAGGCTCTCCTCTACTCCGGAGTCATTTGCATTCCTTGTCCATTCCCTATTCTCTGCATCTGCTTAGGCCTAATGGGTGCTAGTGGGGTTGCCTAAAATTGAAATGCAGTAGTATTGTTATTGGGCCTGGTATTGGATATGTTATGGACATCGCCCCCTGTTCACTTGTTGTTCCTTTGCTTGGAAAACCTCCTAACCCCACTAGGTCCACTTGGCATGTTGTTACTCAGACTGCCCTCCCTGATGGCATCCTCACATCGATTAGCATTTCTCACCAGATCAGCAAAGCTGGACTTCTATTGGTACACCAAAAAGTTTGAGATCACTGACAGAGTATTCTTTGAGATCATCTCTATCTTCTTATCATTAGGTATTCTATTTCTGACCTGAGCTACCAGTGTTCTCCAGTGCCCCAAGTAGCCGCTGAAGGTCTCGTTCTGGTTCTATTTCAAATGGGCTAAGTTTGACTTACGTGGCTCAATGTCTATATTGTAGACATAATGTTCTTAAAAGAGGTGCGTCAAGTCCCTCCATGTTTTTATCATGGACGGCTCTAAAGATGTGAACCATCTCAAAGCCAAACCGGTCAGACTCTTCTGAAAGACTTTTATTAGTAGTCTTTCGTCCCCTCCGTATTGACACATGTCCCCACAGTAGGACTTCAAGTGTGCAATAGGATTGCCCGTGCAATTATATTTGTCAAAGGCAGGCATTCTAAATTTGGGGGGCACGGGGACCTCAGTGAATAAGCATAAATCTGTGAAGTCTGTGGCGTGGATTTCAGCATCACCTATTTTCATCAACTGCTTTTGTATTTTGTCCAACTGTTCTTTCAGCTGCTCTGATTCTTTTGATACAGGGGCGGCTTTCTCAGCCATTAGTTGGACTTCACTTGGGCCACCAAGGGGTGGGCAATTATGGGAGGACGGTTAAGGTTGGTTAATGCCCCAGCATAGGCTCCACTATTCCTAATCTCATCCTCCTCATACAGCTGGTTGGCATAATGTGCAATGAGGGTGGGATTTTCCTGCTGTTGTTACACGGGTTGGACGGGAATGATATGAGTGGGGATTAAGTGAGCCCATTGGGAGTCAGGGAGGGTTTGTTGGGTGATGGGAATTTGGTTTTGGGGTGGGGCCTCATGGAGCCATTGGGTATGGGGGAAAGTTTGGAGATGGCCTTGGGGTGTGGGGCCATGGGAAAATTGGGGTTTTAGATATGGCATGGGTTTGACCTGGCTGTGAATGTTGGGTGAAATGTGGAAGGTATGGTGTGGGGTTTGGGTTTGGGCCATGAAGCCTTGGTCATTTTGGGCTATGGGCCACTGATGGGTTTGGGCTAGGGGCCCTAGGTAGATCTGGGCCATGGGCCCTTGATGGCCTTGGGCCAATGGGCCCTGGTGGGTCTGAGCCATGGGCCCTTGATGGGTTTGGACCAATGGGCCTTGGTGGGTATGGACCATGGGCCCTTGGTGGGTCTGGGTCATGGGCCCTTGATAGGTTTGGCCCAATGGGCCTTGGTGGGTATGGGCGATGAGCCCTTGGTGGGTCTGGGCCATGGGCCCTTGGTGGGTCTGGTCCATGAGCCCTTGGTGGGTACAGGCCATGGGCCCTTCGTGGGTGCGGGCCATGGGGTCTTGATAGGTTTGGGCCATGGGCCCTGGGTAGGTTTGGGTGGTGGGGTATTGGGTCATGGTGCCCTGGGATATGTGGGAAAAGGGGGTTTGAGCTAATGGGCCTTGGGGTATGTGGGAGCTTGGAGATTGGGCCATTTGGCCAAGGGGTGTATGAGTAGTGGGAAGTTGGGCCATGGGGCCTTGGGGCATGTGGGTAATGGGAGTTTGGATGGTGTGGATTATGGGGGGTTGATGGGGGTCATTGAGGAGTGAGGCATGGAAATTGGCTAGGGTGTGAGATGGGTTTAGGAACATGGGGTCTGGAGGAGGGGAGGTGTTTTGAGAAGCCTTCCATATGGAGTAGGCTTGGAACATCTCCTCCATCATGGTCATGGAGGGAGGATTGGATGTGGGTGGTGGAGATGGGGTGGAGGGAAAATTGGGCATGGTCTTGCTATGATCGGGCATGGCCATGGTAAGAGGTAGGATATGGGGTGGATTGGAGAGTTGAGGTGGGGCAAAGGATGTGGAAGGATTAGGGATGTTAGGGGCGGATGCTTGAAAAAAACCAGGCATGGCCCCGATAAAAATGGGCATAACTCGGGTAGATGGGGGGACTTGTGGGGGGTTGGATAGGGAGGAAGTGGTGTATGTGAATGTGGGTGGATCAGGCCTATAGGGGGAAGATGGGAAATGGAGCATGGATGTGGATTGGGAGAATGGGTTTGGGTTTTGTATGGATGTGGATGGGAAATGGGTTGGATTTGGCATGGGTATGGTTTGGGCAAAAGATGGAGAATGGGTTGGATTTGGCATGGGTATGGTTTGGGCAAAAGATGGAGAATGGGGGGTTGGACTTTGGATATTTTGGGAGGTAGTGGTTGAAAAAATGGGGGCGCCAAATGGGCCGATAACAGTAAAGGGGGGTTGGTGGAAAAAACTTCTCCTGAATGGGAGTGGGTTGGAGAATGTGGTGGGGATGAGTCGGGATCAGCGTAAGCCGAGCCCACTACCCATGACATTCTTTTGGAACGGATTGGGTAAGGGTGCCTTGGATAAGGCCCAAAAATCCTCCTCCTTCCCCTATGGGATGGCAGAGGGCAAGATGATGTCGTTGTGTCAGCACCACAAACTATTATCATTTTTGGGTTTTGATTTATATATATTTTTTGAAATTTTTGAAATTTTTTTGAAAAACAAAGGTTCCGAGGCCTTGGAATTTCTTTCTCGGGTGGCCCTCGTACCTTAATTCAAGACTCGCGGTGACGATTCTGACGCACTTTAGAAGAATCGAAGGAGAACCTTCAATCTATTAAAGGCACGAAAATTGAGGGAAACAACCCGATCCCCCGGAATGAGCCAAAAAGAAGTTGCCCTCTTTTGACCAGCGGGGGCGTATTGGGTGTCGGAGATGGCGGGGCCTAAACAAGGCACTAAGCACACTGATCAAGGGATTCAGGAGGTGAAGAAGGCCACAAATTAGAGCTAGTGTGGTGTTAAATAAACCTGGCGGAATTAATACATGCGCCCAGTTTGTAGGACATATTTTTTACACTGGCGCAACTAATAGTTGCGCCAAGGTAAAACTTTGGATTTTAACGCTGGCGCAACTATTAGTTGCACCAGTTATAAATTCCAGTTTTTTGTACTGGCACAACTAATACTTGCGCCAGATAAAAAATGGTGTTCCAGAATGTATAACAGCAGAGACAATAGCCCAAAATTAGTCTCTTTTTTTTATTTTTGTGGAAGCTAGGCATCCGGGAACTGAGCTATTTTTTGGTGATCGATTCTCTCCTCACCGCACTAAAGGGTTTGAGTCTGGTATAACTCGCTAGCACACTCCCCAAGGGTTTTAAGCTTCGGAATGGGAACCCACCCGATATACCTCCGGCGCAAGTGCCTTCTCAGATACTAGGTGGGCTGGGACTTTTCCGGATCATCACCACTAAGGGCTGCCGCCACACTAAGACCCGGGTGGTTGTATGTGTGCCTAAACCCAACCCTTTGAAAATCTATCTCGTAAAAAACAAATTGATTAAGCTCCCTAACTTGGTTCAATTTTTTTTCTTTTCAAAGCTTCTCTTTTTTTTCGATGTTTTCTTTAGTTCAAAGACCGGAGGTGATGATCTCGTGCCGCCACTATTCTTGGGATATGAGTGCGCAAGTAGGCTCGCCAATCGGCTAAGCCAATTTAAATTATAGAAAAATAAATGAATTAAAAGAAAATGCTCAAGTAGGCCCGCCGATCAGCTAACACACTTAAAATGACGAAAAAGTAAAGAAATTTAAAGACTATGTGCAAGTGGGCCTGCCAATCGGTTAAGGCTCGTAAATGACGTAAAAGTAGGTGTAAGTAAAGTAACTTAATTGGAGGGGTGAGAGAAAAAATAGCAAAAGAAAAAAAAAATAGTAATAAAATATTAGAAAAATTAAAAAAAGGGCCTAGTTCAAAGGGAAGCTCTACTAGCTACTCCCCAGTAGAGTTGTCATTTGTGCAACCGTGGGATTCGTGACAATCCCGTTGCAGTGATGCACTCGCTCGCAAAAAATATAGAGTCGCCACCCAGACCTTTCGGTGTCCCGAGAAACCTAGTTCATTTTTATGAGCACCGAAGTGCTAAAAATATGACTCTGATTCGGTCCACACTAAAGCGTCATGGGTAGGGGCTTCGGTTATCAATTGGGAAGGTGTTAGGCACCCGATCAACCAGCTTAAAGCGGTCTCTACTAATGGCCAAAAATAAAATGAAGTAAAAGAAAAGAAAATAGCTTCCTCTTGCCCAAAAGGGCTTAGAATCCTATTTGTGTCCTTCTGTCCCTACCGAAAAGTCAGCGGCGTAACGACACAAATGGGAGGATGGAGGGAGCTAGAAAGAGATAGGAGGAGAAAGGGGAGAGTCGAAGCCCTCAAGCCCTTGTGGCACCATAGGAGAGCCTTGCGTGGCTTGCTTTGATGAGCTTTTGAAGGCTTATATTGTGGAAAGAGGGGTTCTAACCTCTAAGGCTTGCTAGCTAGGAAGTAGAGAGGGAAGGTAAAATGGGTAGCATATACCTAAACTAAGGGATCTATGGTGAAAAATATCACTCAAAGGAGGTTTTGAAATTCTAGATTTTATATGGGAAGTGTGCACCAAAAGGTGAAAGATCTTCTCACTTTAAGCTCTTTCTCTCTTAGGCAAAAATTCTCAACCCTTAAACCTAGGGGTGGGGGTCTCTATTTATAGGAAATGGGTGGATTAGGAGAACACTTAAGTGCTAATTGGGGTTAGCCATTAGGTAATCTTAAATCTAAGGTTTCCTAGGGTTTTTGGAGCCTTGAAATGTGTGGAAGGATCCTCCAATGGTGAATGATGGGGTGAGGCCTTAAGCAACTTAAGGGGTTGCAAATAGGTAGTGAATGGGTGCAACAGAACTATCAAAACACACCCTAAAGGTCAAGGTGGTCAACAAGTCAAACCCCAATTATAAATTTTGAAGCAAAAACCATGAGTTACTGTTCATATATCTGGCGCAACTAATAATTGCACTAGGCAAATGTACAATAAAACAGTAATGAACAGTAGCCTACAAGTTGGTTCGCGAGGTGGGCCCCACCTTTAACCTTGGCGCAACTAATAATTATGCCAAGCTTAAATTATGGGAGAATTGGCTTGGAACAACTAATAATTGTACGAGGCAAAATTATAACTGGTGCAACTATTAGTTGCGCTAAATCCCTGGGGGGCCCACACAAATTTACACTTCTGCCCCCCGGGTTTGGTCCGACATATCTTCTGATGTATACCTCTGATTGGAGCGATTTTTGGACTGTTGGAAAGCTGATGACCTCCTCTTTTCAATGGTATGAGATTTGTTAGTATTAGAGAGCCATAGCTAGTTCTGGTGCACCCCTCCTCAACCATTTGCTTGATAAGGTTAGGTTTAGGTTCAAAACGGGTTCTAAGGGTCGAGATTGATTTCTAAAGGTTCGAGTCAGGTTCCTAAGGGATCTAGGGTGATTCCTAAGGGTTTGGAAAGGTACCTAAGGAATCTAAGGGGGTTCCTAAAGGTTCCATACATGTCATCAAAAGCACATAATTTCACCTCTCTCGAAAGGTATTTCGAACGGACCTTGGGCCAAATTTGGGTGCCTACAATTTTGATTTAATCATAGCTAACTGTATTTTAAGCAATATCGAGTAATTGAAAAGTGGGTAGTACTTACTTGGGGATGATACTTACCTTGATTATGCATAGCTTATGCGGTCTAGTGATGTCGTAGTGTCATGAGGGGACTTTAGATATTTCTTCTCTTTTCTTCAGGTCCACTGCGACAGAGTTTGGCAGTTGCCCATGTGATGTAATCTCTAGTAGAAGTGATGTCGTGATGGGACTTGGGGATTTTTTTTTTCTTTGGCTATGTGCTGGATGAGTCCTGACCGGACTGTGGGGATCAATTTGAGAGAGAGAGAGAGAGCTCCTTGCTTTAGCGATGGGACATGATCAAGCTTTCTCCCTTTTCATGATACGACATGGCAGGTGTTGTCTAAGCCTTTTTGGTTTAGTGATGTTTGCGATGAAATATAGGTTGAACATAGCTAGTGATGGGACGCTGGTAGGATACTTGCGTGATAGGTGTGTCCTATTTCTTTCTTTGGTAGATCTTGGGATTGTGTAAGAAAATCATGTTGTGGTTGCATAGCGATTGGCTTCATCTTTGGGCGGTGTGCCCGTGTCTTCGAGAGATTTACTTTTAGCTTTTAGTGACGGGATATGGGGGCATGGCTAATTTATTACAATGGGACTGGATATTGAAGCGGCATCATGTGTCTGCCTTATTGTGATAGGACATATGTGACGGGGTTACGCGATGGGGTTCTCCCTCTCTGGTGGGCTCATGATGGTGTTACGGTAAGGGATGTATGTCTTGCCGCGATGGGATTAGGGGGCGGTCGATATTCCTTAAAGGGTTGTGTGATGGGAGAAGGGTAAGTGGTTGTGTCATTCTTTTTTTTACAATGTGTGAGGCCACACAATGGGATAGGAGAATTTTGGTGAAGAGGGGGTGAAAAGGTGTGAGGGTCAGCTAGTTCGGGTATTGCATGCTTGGCACATACCGCATAATATGATTGTGCGCCAATTTCTGGGCGTGCGATCATAGGTTCAAAGGGTTATTTCCGTGCGACTAAGTGTGCGTGAGATTGTATTACACGCTTTTATCATGGCATATGATTGAGGAGTCACCAGGTCACTGTGCATGCGACATTTCGTATTACGCGGCTCATGGGAGTCACTTAATAGGGTTGCGAGGAATGTAACGAGTGCATGATCGGAGCGTCGCGCCATTGGCGCGGGCGATAGTTTCATTGTGCACTTCGGTTAAGGCGCGTGCTTTGGATTGTTCGCTTTATTCATGGCGCAGGATCAAGTTAAGCACACGGGTTTAGGTGTGTGATTAGGTCCGTACTCTATATAAGTGAGGGAGCCTTCATTTGGTTTTCATTCTCTAGTTAGTCTCAAGTTTTACATTTTTTGAATCTCTGAGGTTCTAAAATTCATGTGTTAGTGATATCGGATGATCTAATCGTCCGATTGAGATGGCATTTCTTTGTATGTTCATTATTTGGTGTGATCTTTGCCCTACAGTGATTCTCAAAAGCATCATTATTCTAGGAATGGGTGGTATTGGGAATGAGGGCGTTAGTCTTCACATCGATCCCTTTTAGGGAGCAGTAAAGGCTGCGTTGAGGAGGCGGCAACAGAGGAGATGCAGATGGCGGAAGAGAAGGAGTAAAACATGGAGGGATGTGTTTTCCTACCAATCCTTTCTGAAGCTTCCGATTGGATGCGCCAAGTCAGGCACTGCTCCTCGCTTGCTCTCCGACTTTTGTTTTAGGTTTTAAGTTAGGTTCTAGGTTTTCATTTTGGGTTGTAAGTTCAGGAGGTATGCCTCCGGTGATACTTGTAAAGGTTTTTTTGGTTTTAAATGAAGAGATGATGTTTTTTTTGTTTATTGTGTTTAGTTTAACTTATTTAATGGATTAATCATGCATATTTGATTTGTTTGACTTAGTTTTAATTTAGCTTAAAGTTTTAGGATTCATTCTGAATTTGTTTAGGGCTTATCTCGAGGTTAATTTGGTTTGTCACATTTTGTTTAGAGAGTTTACTTGGTTATGTTTGGTTTGTTGGGGGCATTTTTCTGGTCCCAAAGAAGTTAGGGTCTCACTTTAGAGAGTTTTTTTTTTTTTTTTAAATTTAAGGTACTTTGTTTTGGCCTTAGGTTTGATTCAACTTGAGTTTTGGTCTTTTGTTTGATTCACCATGAAACTTAAAAGGGTGTGAGTTTTCAAAGGTTCTATATGGTTATTGGGGTGTTGTAATTTTATTGGTTTATTTACTTTGCTTTGGATTTGTATTTCCTTGAAAGGGATAAGTGTTATGTAATTATTGGTTTATCCAGATTATCATGGATTGTGGTTTTTCAAAGGAGAGTATGTGTTTGGTTTGGATTTAATTAGATTAAAAGGGTTTAAAGGTGTGACACTTGTCATTTGGTAATTTAGGAGGTACAGTTTATAAATGTGTGAGCTAAAAGCTTTGGGCTCTTGTTGTTTTGAATCTTATTTCAGGTTTAGAATTAGAAATTTTGGGGTATTCTTTTTTATGATTTTAGGCATTTCAGGTTGATCAATGTATTTTCTTCCTTTCGCTTTTGTATCTCGGGTACTGAACCCAAAGAATTGTGATTATCAAGCAGATTATTGAGAATGGACGGGATTTAGAATGGAAGGTAGCAGTCGAATTGCTACCATGCTAAGGGAAGAGGTGGTGGAGAAGAAGGTAGTAGAAAGGTAACCCAAGGATAAGGCAAGGTCAGAGTTCTCATGACCGATGCCAATTTTTCCTCGGTAGGTTATGCAGATTCAGTGTTAGTTGCTCCTCCTTTTTAGGGTTTCCAAGGCGAGCTCCCAACGGGGGATCCCGCAGGTCCTAGGTGGCTTTTTGTGAGCCACTCTTTCTTTTCTACCGGTTCGGGGCAAGGGGAAGAGGTTATCACAGTTAGGATTCGTTCAGGGCGTACCCTCCTCCGGGCTTCTCCGAGACTTCTAATTTCTCGAATAAATCTGGATTCGTGCATTGCCTGAATGTGCGATTTTAAGTGTCTTGTCTTAAGTTGTATATTCAGAGGGTATGTCTTCGGTGTGTTTTGTAATGATTTTATTCATTTATGAAGTAATTATGTTTCTTTCATTTGTGATAATTTCTATTTAGATAAATTTTGGTTTGGTTTATCTTGGTAGCTTACCTGACTTGTTTTGAGTGTGATGCTTTATCACTTTAAGGTTGGTTTACTCTTATTTATTTATTATGATACGAGGTGTTGTTGGGAGCATCTTTTTTTAGTTTACTTTAGTTTAAGATAAAGTGCGTAAGTGATGGGGGGCATTTTTTCTCATCATTTTTTTTTAGTTTAGTTTTGTCTTAGTTGAAGTGTGTAAGTGATGTTGGGGGACATTTTTTTTAGTTTAGTTTGGGGTGTATATATTTTTTTTGCTGTGTGTGTGTGAGTTGTACATATAGGGGGATGCCCCCGTGACAAGTGTAAAAATAAAAGAAAATTTTGATATATATATAGAGATTTTGGTTTAGATGTACCTGATCGGCTAATCTTTCTTTTAGTTACCTCTTGGCCTACTTTTGCTTGTAGTTTCTTCAGTGCCGTCAATCGTCATTGGGACTTGGACGCTTCTTAAGCTGGCCCGGTGGTGATTGAAGGTCACTTTGAATCTGTACGTGTAAAGTTAACACTATAAGTAATTTTTGTTCTCCCCCTTGCTAGTTGTCAAGGGGGTGAGTGTCTCTGACTGGGGCCTGAAAGTAAAAGTTGAGCATGTCCTCCTTTTTTTTATTTTTTTATTTCTTTTTTTTTTTAAAATAAAAATAATGCAATAGGGAAAGCAAATAACTAAGATGGAACATAAATAAAAATAATAAAAATAATAAAATTCCCCAGTGTAGGAGCGTGGTAGGGTTGGCAGTATAACATCTTCGGTAGCATTCTCCGGATGGTGACTTCATTATCTCACATATTCTTTGTGGATGAGTCGGCACTTCTAAGGTAATTCTCTTTCTGACTAAAAAAAAAATGCCCCAGTGTACAGATACAGTGGAGCTTTTCTATGTTTTAGATGAGCACTTTGGGTCTATAAGAAGTCATGGGTATTTGGTGAGTTAGTTTTGAAGAAAGGTTGATCGGTACTGTCATCGAACCGAGGGAGGTCTCTTTGATTAGGCTAGTTGTATGCGGGGGTCTATCTTAGGGTGATGGTCGTCCTATCCCATATTTATTTGGGAAGTATGGTAAGTATAGTAGTGTATCTATCAGCACAAGCTAAAATGGAGCATTTCAAGGGCAAATGGTAGTTGTCAAAGGGCATATTCTGAGTCTGTGGGTGCATGACGCATCCTGTCGTATGGCGCGAGCTAACAGAGGGATTTTACACAATCGAGGTACCGGGACGTCAATCAAATGTCCAAAACAAGGTCCAGGGATCGATAATAAAGAGATGAAATAGTATGTAGTGTCGAAAGCTTTTGCAAGTCATGTCAGACCGAGCGCGTCATTGCTCACACCAATGCACGTCAGACATTCCATTTCCAATAGGCATTTGTAAGTTCTTAGATTGAGTATATTCATTGTTTGTCTTCCCAGGGGAATGGTTGATTTGGGCTGGTAATTGAGGTAAATTTTGTAAAGTGTGCTGAGTTGAATTTTGTGCTCAATTCATCTGGAGTCATATTTTTTTTGCATCTGAACAAGTGATCCTGCACAGTGGCGTATGTGCTTGATTGCGAGTTCAGAGGGCTTCGAGATTTAAAGGCCAAGGCTAAGGGTAGTTGGTTGTGGTATTTAAAGAAAGGTGATTCGGGTCTATGTATTTTGTTCATTTTGTTCTTTTTTTTTTTTTTTCTTTTGCTTTGCAAGTAAGAGAAGAAAGATTTTTGAAATAAAAGATTTTAGAATGAGTAAGGGGTTTTGAAATTTTGGAGATTTTAACTTAAGATCAATTTGGTGGTAAAATGGTAGAAAATGTGGCTTCCGAGATGTCGTTGAGCAGATCCACCGGTACGAGATTTGTGGACCTGACCATTCATGTGGTTGTCAAGACGACACTTGGCATGCCAGATACTCCATCTAACCTTCTCGACGAATACTGATGATTGTCTCTTATGGGAGGACTACAGTAATTCGCGAGTTGAGAGAGACGAGTTTTGAAAATATTTTGACTTAATCATAAATAATTATAATTTAGAAGAAATATCGAATAATTGAAAAAGGGGTAGTACTTACCTTAATTGTGCGGTGGGACCTTGGGAATATTTTGGTGGTGGTACTTTGGTAGTATTGTAGCATCGCAATGGAACTTGATGGCTATCATTGTAATGCAATGTTCCGGGTGCAATGTCATAGTAGGGTACCATTTTTTTTTCCTGCTTGTTGCTTAAGTGGTGGTTGGTGGTTGTCGGCATGATGTCGCGATGGCCTTGGTGATTGTAGTGGTACCGTGATGGGACTTGAGAGGTATTACTGAGATGTTCGCGTTGTAGCTGGTCGTAGTGAAATGCAATGGGACATGGGAGGAGTCCCACGTCTTCCTATCTTTCTGTTGCCGTGCCGTCTGGTAGGTTTGTGGCAGGCACTTTGGGAGGAGGGTCTTTGTTTCGGCGATGGGACGTGTTCATGCTTTCTCCCTTTCTTCTTTTAGTGCAATCGGTGTTGTGAATGATTTTTTTGGTAGTGGTGTCCGCGATGGGAAGTGATTTAAGCGTTACGTTGGGTAAGGTGTTCATGTAACAAGTGTGTCTAGTTTATTTCTTTGGTAGATCTTAGGTTCTGGTGAGATTATGTTGTAGTTGCATTGTGATTGACTTAGTTTTTTTTTTTGGTGTATTTGCTTTTTCGGGAGATTTATTTTTGGCTTTTCGCGATGGGCCATGAGGGCATGGCTACAATTTTGTGATGGGACGACAGCGAGTGACGGTCCCTTTTCAATATGAATGGCTCATGAGGCTATGCGATCGGGCAAAGGGGACTCTCGCTCGAGAAGGGGTAAATTTTGGGCAAAATCAGGAATTAAGTGCCTGATATCAGCAGCTTAAGCTAATCACGCGCTCGATTCCAGGCATGCGATTCAGGGTCTAAAGGAAGTATTTACGCATGTGAATGTTAACATGTGATTGAATTACGCGCGGGTGGCATTTCGATATTGTGCGGCTACTATGAATCGTTTAATATGTTTGCGCGACATATTGTAAGCATGAGATTGGATAGTCACCAGGTAACTGTGCGGGTGACTTTTCATATTGAGCGTCAAATATTTGTTATTCGATTAGATTGTGCGATCTATAGCAAGCGCGGGATCGAAAGGTCGCGCTGTCTGTGCGGGCGTCGCTCTAATTGCACGCAAAATTCGGGCACGTGTTTTGGATTGAGTGCCACGTGTGTAGCGCGTGATTAAGTTAAGCGCATGTTTTCATGCGCGTGATTAAGGCCGTACTCTATATAAGCGAAGGAGTCTTCGTTTGCTTTTCATTCTCGGGTTTAGTCTCGAGTTTAACCTTTTTGAGTGTTCTAGCATTCTGAAAGTCATGTTCTGGTGATTTTGAGTGATCTAACCGTTAGATTGGGATGGCATTTTTTCCTATATTAGTCATTTCACATAATCTTGGTCCTAATGTGATGTCCGGGGGAGAGTTTTGTTCTGAGAATGGGTGGTATTGGGAATGAGGGCGCTGGTCTTCACACGGTTCTTTTTTTAGGGAGCAGTGAAGGCAGCGTTGCGGGGCGGCGACAGAGGAGGTGAAGATGGCTGAAGAGAAGGAGAAACAAGTAGAGGGATGTGTTTCCCAACCAATCCTCCCTAAAGCCTCCGATTGGATGCTCCGAGCAGAATTTGCTCCTCGCTCAGTCTTAGTTTTGAACCAAGTTTTCATTTTGGATTGTAGGTTAAGGTTTTAGGTTTTCGTTTTCGGTTGTATATTCAAGAGGTACGCCTCCGATGATATTTGTAAAGTTTTAAATTATAAATAAAGGGGCATTTGTTTGTTTTATTATGATTGTTTATTGATTTAATTTATTGATGGATTAGCTAGATTTATTTGATTTGTTTGATTTATGTTAGGATTTAGTTTAGTTTAGGGTTTCACTTCAAATTTATTGAGGGTTTATCCCAAGATTAATTTGTTTTATTGAGTTTTGTTTAGAGGGTTTACTTGGTTCTGATGGGTTTGTTGGGGGTATTTCTTTTATGGTCCCAAACAAGTCAAGGTCTTATTCTAGAAAATTATTCTTTTGTTTAAAGTTTAAAGTATTTTGTTTTAGTCTTTTATTTGATTTGAGATGACACTTGTTAGAAGTGTGTGAATTTAGGGTTTAATTCAAAGTTTCTAGATGGGTGTTAAGTGTTTGAATCCTATTGGCTGATCTAAGCTTGCATTAGATTTAATTAGGTGGAGGATATTTTTGAGGGTGACACTTATTGTTTTGTGATTTAGGAGGTGTATGTTATCAATAGAGTCTAAGGGGCTTGGTTTTGTTTTGAATTTTGTTTATATACTTAGGATTTAAAAGGTTGGGGCATTTTTATTTTCTGATGCCTTTCTTCCTTTTTATTTTGCATCCCGGATATTAAATCCTAAGATGTTTGTAATTATTAATTCTTTTTCTTTATTGTTGAGAATGAACGATACTTTTCTCTTATTGTGTTTGTTTCATTTACGTTTGTTTATGTTTGTCATTGTATGTTACGTTAGAAGGGGGAATGGGTAGTATTAGAGTATGGTGTTTATTTTTTCAAGTGTATCTTTATTATTTTGTTTCAGGTGTTCATTTTAGAATCCCATGGCAGAAAAGTAAGAAAAAGATAGAAGATAAAAAAAAATAAACTAAAAATAAAATAAATAAAAAATGCCTCAATTTGGGGTATCCAAGGTGGAAAAGCAAAAACTAAATTGAAAAAATAAAAAAATACCCCAGTTTGGGGTATCGGTCTTGTGACTTGAGTATCGCTACCAAGGCTCTAGCGCTCTTAAAAAAAAATGCCCCAGTGTCAAGTGATGGTAGGAGTTTCATCGGCCTCACAGATGCCCTGGAGTGTATTAGCAATGATCCCACGTTGGGAAGTAGTTCGATTATTTCGACATCATGGCAGGCTTGATTTTGTAAGTGCAGAACGATCAGCATGTATCGTAGTTGTCAACAAGGATTGAGGGGAATGGTAGATAAATAGTGATTTCATCACTACTCACTCGAGAGCTTTCGATTTTATTCCGAAGAGATTTTAGAAATCAACTGACTCATTATCTGAAAAGAAAATAAAGGGTGAAGAGGAGGTAAGGTTTATTGATCTGAGGGTAGCTTCTTATTCGACAAAAGTTTGAAATAGTAGTGAACTACTTTATTCTCGGGTGGATAATGTGGTGCCATAATTGAGCTCTCCATCATGGTCTAACACCATCAAATCATCAAATTCTATAGTTAGCAGGAGTTTTATTCTCCTCCCGCCACCGTATGACGACATCTAGTAGTGTGAAGATGTCAGGGATGCCCTCGCGGCTTACTTAGACTTTCCTAATAAGATTACCAGGAATGCCCTCACAATTTGCTTATGCTTCCCTGAATTCATTGACTATTCATTCATCGTATTGCTCTTGCTTGGTTGTGTTTCTTTTCTGTATATTTTTTTTGAAATAACCTGCTAACGCAAAAATTATGAGGTTTGATGGAACCTTACATTTTCATTTTTTCTGCTCTAACATCGACTCCAATGGCTGAAGAGAGTTTATGAGAATCCAAAGTTTTCTATATTTCAAAAAAGAGAGTTTCATGATCCACTAGCCCTTTCGATCAATTCACCTGAGTAGGAGGGCAGTCAATGAGTTAGATGATGCCCAAACTAGTTTTGAAAATAATGACCTACAACTGACGAATGCCTTGTAATGACTACGAGGATGATGGGTATATAAGTATATTTGTTTAGGCTACGAAACATGATGGTCATTGAGTTATGATTCCAAGGGTCCTTCCCCTGTGGCTGTTTCCTGGGCATGTTGCCGAGATAATATAAGGACTTCCCTTGTGGGTTTTGATTTCCTCTAGGCGAGGAGGTTGTATAGGCACTTTTCTTAACAGTAGCTCCTCAATTTCGAGTTCTCGGTCGAGTATAAGTCCGAAGGGTTTGGGGCATAGAAGAGTATTTTTGTTTTCAAGTATTTACGTTTTGGGCATTTATACTTTTATTTTTTTTTATACTTTTCTATATTTTTTTATATTTTTTTTGTATTATTTTTTTGTTATTACTATTATGTTATGGTACAACATCAGTTCCTTAGGTGGGGGAGTGACTCAGGAAGTCTGCTTGGTGGGACATGTTCGATGTCGAAGTGATCATTCAATTAGATAATATTGTTTCGGGGCCCTCGATCCCTTTCTATCTGATCGATGAGGGATGAGAGTGAGGTTATATTTTAATTCATGTTTTGGATGGTATAGGGTTTATCAAAATAAGTGTGGTGTCATTTGATTTCTTCCTTCGATAGGTCTTTTGTGTCCGGCATCTCCTTATCGGGAGGGACCTTCTTTTATTTTTCGACGGAGTTAAGCATCTCGTAGAGATGAAGCATATAGTTGTTAAGGAGTTCTTTGAGGCCATTTGTAGGTGATTGGAAAGCTGTTTGTGAGTGAAGTTGGAGTGGAAACTGTTGAGAGGGACGATAGTGTTGTAGAGGTAGTGATAAGATAAGGCAGAGGTAGAGTAGGAAGAGGAGACGCGAGGGCGTAGTCCAAGGTTGACCTTTCCTATGTGTGGGGCAGTCCAGTTTTGTTTGATTATACTTGTTTGGTTTGATTCACGGGTTTATCGTGAAGTTGTTTTAAAGTGTTATTTCTAATTTTTCGAGGAGGTTGAGTATCAGAAGTTTGACGTAGTAGCTTTGTCGCCGATGGGTTTTGTTTGATTTCAAAAGTGGAAGCGATGATCAACTTCTTGACAGGTTTCCTGGTAGGCTCAAAGGTGAGTGGAGTTGGCATTGTAGGAATAGGTTTGATTTTAATACTGGGGTTCGATAATAGGCTTGAGTTCAATGATGGGTTAAAGTTTGATGATGGGCTTGGATTTGTTGATAGTTTGAGGTTTGATGACAGGTTTGTGTTCGATGATTGGTTTAGGTTTGATGGTAGGTTCAGGTTTGACAATGGGTTCTGATTTGATGGAGGGTTCGCCTTTGATGGAGGGTTTGAGCTTGTGGATGGGTGCTAGGTCGATGATAGGTTCGGGCCTAGATTCAGCGATGGGTTTAAGCTCAATGATCGATTTGGTTTCATGTCCGATGACAGGTTCAAGTTCGATCATGGGTTTTGGGTCGGTGATAGATTCATGTTCAAGGATAGGTTTAGGTTTGATAATAGGTTTAGATTCGATAATAGGTTTAGGCTTGATGATAAGTTTAGGTTTGATGCTAAGTTTAGTTTTGATGATATGTTTGAGTTAGGGATTCAGTTTCGTGGTTGGTGAAACGGTAAGTTCAATAGTGGGTTTAAGTTCTTGTTTTGGAGTTGAGGGGATGATAAGTTTGGTGGCGAGTTTTGTAGGCGTTGATTCATGAGTTGGTTTTGAGGTCAGTTCAATGGCTGATTCTGAAGTGAGTGAAATGGGTGGTTCGGAGGTATGCTTGATAACAGATTCAGGTTTGAGATTTTGTTTTGAAGTTGGTGAGGTGGTAGTGAGTTTAGGTTCCGAAGTGGGCGTCGAAGTTAATTCGAGGGTTGATTTTGAGGTTAGTGGGGGTGATGTGTTTGTTGTTGAGTTCAAGTTTTAAAGCAGGTGTAGGGATTGATTCAGTGGCTGGTTTTGAGATTAGTGGGGCAATGCGTTTCGACAATGTGCTCGATTTCGGGGGTTAGGTTTGGAGTTGATTTGGAAGCGAGAGGGTTAATTTTGGGAGTAGATTTGATTACTTATTTGGGTTCAGAGTTTAGTTTTTTAATTGGTTTAAGTATGAATGGCGTCGTATAATACCGATTGATTGGTTCGAAAGCTACTCCTAGAATCGACACCTGAGTTTGTTCGGGGGTAATTTGTGTCATTGGTTCGATCTATTCAGGAAGTGTGGGGATTGATTTGTTTGTTGGTAGGTTATCAGATGCAAGGGCAGGTTGAGTTGGTTCGGAGATAAGCGCGTTGAGCTCGGCAATGAGTTTGGGGATGGGTTGAGTTAGCTGAGGGGTGGATTCTGTGATAGTTTGGATTTTAGTGATCTTGGTAACCGGTTCAGGGCAAAAGGTAACTTCTTGTTTATAGGTGCGTGGGACAGGGTTGGTTGGCTGTAAGTGAATAGTATGGTTTTGCTCTTAGGGAGGTCCAATTCTTCAGATCAGGCTAGGTTGGTGGAATGGGGCGGGGGTGAATGAGTGTACAGTCTGTATGCGAGTTGAGTTTGATCGAACAATGAGTTGTAATAGGTGGTGTTAGTTTGCATGTCGTTGGGGGTTGGTTTTGGTCATAGTACGAGTTCATGTATTGGTTGGTGTATAGTGGTTGGTTTTGGGGCTGACCTTGGTTTATGTGTGATAATTAATTTTTGTCAGAGTATAGGTTTGTGCATAGATCTTGAGCTTGGTCGTATGGGTGGTATGGTTGAGGGTTTGTTTAGTTCGGTTCTTGGTTCGTGTGAGTTTGTTTAGAGTCTAGAGTCTCGTTTAGGGTGTTTGTCTCAGGATTGTCAGAGGAGGGTCCGTTGGAGGTTAAGGTAGGAGGACTAAGGGCTCCATTCATCAGTTAACGTTCTAAGCGTGAGGCGCGTTGATAAAGGCTAGCGAGGTCATGATAGTCTCTTGGGATGAGAATGCTCTAAAGTGGTTCTCAGGTATTGCTAGTCACGATTTCTATCGCATCGCTTTCTTTTATTTAATTCCCCGTTAGAGCAACAAGTCTTCTTCAACAGTTGGTGAATGTTGAGAAGTCTTCACCGTCCTCCTGTCTTGTGTGCATCAAGTCAGCGAGACTGATTTCTTCAAGAGTTAGGTGTTGGTGTTGATCTAGGAATCTGTCGGCTAAGTCTTCGAATGTCTCGATTTCGGTTAAAGATAAGGCCGCGAATCAGTCAAGGGCTTCTCCTTCTAGAGATCTCTGAAAGTAATGGATCAGGAGCCCATGATTGGTGCAGATTGGTTGACAGTCATTGAAGAATAGGGCCAAGTGGTGCTTCGGATTTCCTGCACCATTATATTTGTTAAATTTTACAGGTTTAAAACCAGCGGGTATAGTGAAATCGATGTTTTGGCAAAATTTCTCAAATCCAAAAGTATGATTGGAGCGCTCTTTGTTAGCCATGTAGTCATCTAGAAATTGGTGGAGGTTGTTTACGTTTATCGTGGTGTCTTTTCTAGATGCCTTGGGGGAGGGTTGTCCTCGGCAGTTGTTGTTGTAAAAGGTATGAGGGGTATATGTATTATGTGCCGGGGGAGTCGGAGCATGTGGAGGAGTCGACTTCCTTTCCTTTTGTCTGTTCTTCGAAGTAACTTGTCTTTGAGACTAGAGCCATGCGTCGACTTCTTTTCCCCCTTTTGTGAGTGCACTGGGAGTGTGGTCCATAACTTGACTATCGGGGTAGCTTCGCTCAGTACCACTTTCTTCAGTGCTATCACTATAATTTGTATTTCGTGGAGTGAAGGGGTATTTTCCACTCTCATTAACCATGTTTACCCGAGCACGACGCTGGGTTGTCCACGGAGACGACCTAACATTATACTCGGGGTCGCTATTGGAGCCCCATATGGGTGGGTCGTTATCATTAAAGTTCAATTTTCTGATGCCGACCATTTTAAAATAGCTTTTCTTTGATTTTTTTTTTTTTTTTTTTTTTTAAAAGGTTTATCCACTTGCAAGTGTGTGTAGAAAAGTGATAAAGCGAAACAAAATAAAAATCAAAATAAAAAGAAAAAAATATGAAACCAAATTAAATAAAGCAAGGAAAATAGAAAACCAAATTAATTAAATCGAGGCAACCTTAGCGAAAAAGAGTTCCATCGTGATCGCCAGTCTATTGGTGCGTGCTTTTTCTAGGTTCCTTTCGCTCCCCGAAACCAGTGGCCCAATTCTGTCCTAAGTGGACTCTGGCAATGACGATAATGGAATAATAAATTAGGAAATATTAAATGCTGAAATAGAAGAGGCAAATTCTAAATGAAGAATACCTGAGAAGATACGATCACCAGCTATAGATATTTATCGACGCTGTAACATGTCAGTGATCACGCTTTAAAGGGAAGCGAGGAATTGCAGGTTGAACTCCTTTACTAAATCGTCCGCCGACGAATGTCAGCAGCTGTGGGTTGCCTTTAGTGTAACTGGTTTGGTTTTCCTATTCCTGCTGGGATTTTATTTAATTTGGTCTCCTAATCCTACTGGGAGTCTGATTGATTTTGTTTCTTAATCCTACTGGGAGTCTGATTAAGAAAGGGTCTCCTAATTCTACTAGGTGTCTAATTTAATTAAGTCTCCTAAGCCCACTAGGAGTCTAATTAATTTAAACGTTTTAATCTTATTAGAGCTCTAATTAATTTAGTTTCCTAATCCTATTAGAAGTCTAATTAATATTAGTCCCCTAATTGTACTAGGAATACAACCATTCTTAATTATGTTATGACTGATTAGAATTGTATTGATTTGAATAAAACTCTAACTAAATTAAATATGCTAATTCTATGGAAATTTTGATTTTAAATAAGCATGCTAGTTTTATTGAAATAAAATTAAACGAAATAAATAGACAAAAAAAGGGGGGTGTGGCCCGTTATGCTAAGGAGGATTGGTCTCGTTCCCGAGTACCCTCCCTAAGCTCCCGTAGGCAAATCGAATGGCTGAGATGAAAGATAGGTCGATAGTTAAATAATAAAAGGGCGATTTTTAGAATTGAATTCGAAATTATAATAAGAAATTAGATTGAGAAACCTAAGTTATGAACTGAAATTTAAATTTTTTGATGGTATGGAAATATAGAATTAAATTATAGATTAAAATTTTAGGACTGAATTCGGGTATGAAATCGGAAAAATCGGGCCGTATGATTAAGGATTGGTTCTAAACTCTGAGACTCAGAACCAGAAATTAATGATAGGACTGTAAATTAAGATTTTAGAGTAGAATCAGAGTATAAGGTGGGTATATCGAACCGCTAGATTAAGGACCGGTTCTAGAAACTGAGAACTAGAACCGGATATAAAGAATTTCGGTCCAAAGAGGATGCTACAGTCTAAAAATTAGAAATAGAATTAATTAATTAAACTGAGGGAAAATCCTAAGTCCAAAATAAAATTAAATTCTTACCTAGGGTCGGGGATGCGGAGAGGAATCATCTAAGATTCGGGGGTTTGAATCTCAAAATCATGACTAATTTGCTCTATGGGCTTGTCCTCAGAGTTCTCTGGTTTCGAAGTCCCAAAAAAATTCCGTTCACTCTCTCAAAATTTTCAGCCTCTTCTCTCTTCGAGAAAAAAAGCTTTTATAGGTTTTCCTTCAATTACGTTCCCGTTTTCGGATGATTAACTGAATTGTGTACTAGTTTTCTGGCACGTAATTGCTTTGAGTCGGTCACCGACTCAGTGAGTGACCGGCTGAATTACTCAGTGGGTTTCCTAGTCCTAACGAAATTAGGACTAATTACGTGCTTGATGGGACATGCGTAATCCTATTAAGCGTGTTACCTGAAGTGCTTAATCGAGGAAACGTAGGGGTCAAGGTTAGGAGACTAGGTCGGGTGTAGGCCAATTGCGCGCTGGTGGTGTAGCGCTCAATTCGATCGCACATTTGGTTCCAGGCGCATAATTGAGTCTCGAAACAGTCTGTGAAAGTAAGTTTGGGGTGAAAGGGGACTGATCGCACGCTTATGGTTCTGCGGGTGATCGAATTATGCGCGAGTTTTCAGGCGCTTAATTTAGGGTTATCCGGGTATGGTCGCAAGAATGGAATGCAAGACTATTGTTTTAGTCTGCGTCCAGACTATATACTATTGCTTAGTATATAGCCTCCCTACGTTGGGATCTGAGCCACAAATCTATTGTTTTAGCTTGTGTTCAGTCATGTATAGTTGCATGGTCCCATGTCAAGGGTTAAAAAGGTCAAGGGATGACCAAACGAATTCGGGTACTCCGAGAGGGCGAAATGAGGGTGTCTACAAGTAGGTGATTGCATCGGTCATCGGTCATCATTCATCGGTTTTCTATTTCATTTCTAAGAATAACCTGTAAGGCCTTTAATTTATCATCCGAAATAAAAATAGAAGAGGGGGGTAAGGCTCGGTGATGCGGGAAATAGTTTATATCTAACGCGTTCCAAAAAGAGTGAGTAACAATCATTTCCTCAGAGGGATACGGGGTGCCATGATCGATCTCTTCGTCTTGTTTTGTCCTCCTCCTGCCTCCTTATGACGACATCTAGTGGTATGGGGACATCAGGGATGCCCTCGTAGCTTGCTTATGCTTTCCTGAGCACATTGACTTGTTCATTCGTCGTCATGCTCTCGCTCAATTTTTTTTAATATATGTATTTTGAAAGCATCCTGCTAACACAAGAATAATGAGTTTTGATTGATCCTAGCATCTTCATTTTTTTTGCTCTAACGCCTCCTCCAATGGTGGGGGAAGGGGAAATGAGAATAGAATGTTACTTATACTTTTGAAAGAGGTTAGATAGGTCACTAGTCCTTCAATCAGATTGCCTGAGTGAGAAAGTGGGTAATAAACTAAAAGTCTTATGGATATTTTGAGAATTGATGACGTACGACCAATGAATGGGTCGTGACGACTATGGGGGTGATAAGTATAAGTATTTAACCACGAGATGTGATGATCATAGGGCTAAGGGTAGTATTTTCTAAGGTACATGGCGTTCCAGGGGCTAGGGACTTCTTCCCCATCTCGGTTCGCTAGTTTTTATGCATTTTCAGGGTATGTGGTTGTTATAACATAAGGGCCTTCCCAGTTTGGTTTCAGTTTTCCTCCTGGATGGGGGTGCTTGGAAGGCATGATTTTCTTCAAGACTAATTCTCCAATATTAAAGGTTCGTTCAAGGACTTTCTTATCGTAAGCCCTAGCCACTCTCCTCTGATATACTAGAGTGTGATCAGTTGCCCTTAGATGTGTTTCATCAAGTTGCTCTAACTATGCGAGTAGGGCAGTTCTACTCTCGTCTAAGGATAACTCATCATCAAGTTGAATCCATAAGGATGGTACTTACATCTCATATGGTAGGACTGCCTCCATCCCGTAGGTAAGGAGGTTGGCAGTTTGGCCAGTGGCCTTACGAATAGAGGTCCTATAGGCCCAGAGTGCTTCTGGTAATTGTTTAGGCCAGTCAACTCTATTGCTTATTTCTATTGTGCATTTCAAAACTTGAATCAACATTTTGTTTATAGCTTCTGCCTGTCCATTTCCTTGAGGGTAGAACAGTGATGAGTGGCATAGATCGATGTCGAACTTCTTACATAACTTCTTCATTTTCTCTGTGATGAACTATGAACCATTTTCGGTGAGGAACATTCTAGGTACTCTGAACCTGGTGATGATATTCCGAACGATAAACCATACGAGTGTCGAAGTGGAAATTCTGACATAGGATTTAGCTTCTGCCCATTTTGTGTAGTATTTGGTTATTGTAAGTATGAATGCGTGCTTGTGAGTGTTCCCAATTGTATCTGTGAAAGGTCCGATGGTGTCAAAGGCCCACATCGAAAATGGCCACAGCGAGGTCATAGGGTTTAATGCAACTGATGGAGCTTTGATAAGTGCTTGTTCTTGGCATTACTTATAGAATTGGACGTAGAGGTGGCAATCTCAGATCATTGTCGGCCAGAAATAGCCTTGTCATGTAATTTGATCGGCGAGCCTCTGTCTACCAGAGTGGGCGCCGCAGGCACTGGTGTGTGCTTCTCGGATGATGAATTATCCTTCGACGATTATGACGCATCATAGCAGTACTCCTTTGGTGAAGGCTTCCTTGTATAATATTTTGCCGAGTATGCAGAATCGGGCGCATTGGTTCCTTATAGTCTTCCGTCGATCTTCGCGGCGTATGGATGTGTTAATACTTTAAGAAGTTCTAGATGTCGAACTACCATGGTTGTTCGTCGTCGGTTGGTGATTTCTCAAATTTGAACATAGCGACTTCGGTTTCTGCCTTGACGTGCTTTTCCAGAGTGATTGCTTCTTTTGGTCCTATACTCGTGGGGAGGATTGGTAATTCTCTTTTGACGGTCCATGCTACCTCATGGGCGGGTACTATTAATTTTTTGATGAAGAAGGTCTTGGTACTTTGTCCAATAGGTATTTAGATGATCGAGACTAACGTGGCAAGGTAGTCGATGAGCTCATTTTCTAATCTAGGGATGTGCGTGAAAGAGATTCTTTCAAATTTCTTTACTAAATATTGAGCGGTTTCTAGGTATGCCGCCAGTCTCCTTTCCATAGTTTTCCATTCTCCTATGACTTGTGAGATTACTAGCTTAGAGTCACCGATGGTTTTTAACTATTTAACGCCTAATTGTAATGCTACTCGTAGTCCAGCTATGAAAGCTTCATATTCTATAACATTATTATTGATAGGAAAATCTAACTGAAAAGCCTTAGATATGACAACTCCTTCCAGGCTTAGGAGGACTATCCTGATGCCTTTTCCTTTGTAATTTTGAGCACCATCAAAATAAAGGGTCCATGACGTCTTATCGAGCTCTTCATTATGAATTGTGAGTAGGTCTTCATCAGGGAAATTTGCATGTACGGGCTCGTCACTCGGCAGTGGGAGATCTGTGAGGTAATCGGTAATTGCTTATCCTTTGATCGACTTCTATGTGATGTAAGTGATATCGAATTCTTACAAGAGGGTTGCAAATAGGGTAAATGAGGGTGCAATAGTCCTAATGAGACCAACTCTAAACATTGGGATGGCCAACAAGTCAAACCCTAAAAGTGAAATTTGAGCAAAATCCAAGGTTTACTGTAGCTATGCCTAGCGCATGTATTATCCATGCCAAGCATATGTACAGTAATAGAGAAGTCCAGAGCCCGCTGGGGGACCCATCGATGCTTGGTGTGTATAATATACATGCCAGGCAAAATTTGGGAATAAATTGCCTGGCGTGTATAATATACACGCCAAGCAACATTCTCCCAGAAAGTGGCTTAGCGCATGTATTATACATGCCAAGCATGGTTATCTCCTTGAGTGGTTTGGAACCTATCGAGAGGTTCATTCTTCCTTGGAAAAGAAGGGGCATCTCAGGTCCAGAACTTTGGATCATCGTAACTTTTGATGTGCAACTCAGATTGGGATGATTCTTGGCTTATCGGAAAGTTGGGAACCTCTACTTTTTAATGGTATAAGATTTAGTCTCAGTAGTGGTCCCTAATATCCCTGCTATATCTATCTCTAAACATTGCCTAGGAGGGTTAACTGGTTTAGGGAAGTTAAGGGTAATTCCTAAGGGTTCAGGTAAGTTCCTAAGGGTTTGTGAAGGTTCCTAAGGGTATGGGGGATGTTATAAGAAGCTAGGGGGTGTGCCTCTCTTGAAGAATGTTTCGATCGAGCCTTGGGCTAAATTTGGGTGCCTATGGATGCCCCACTTTGGTATCTGATCACTAATGAACGAATGCCAAAGACATGGGACATCCGAAGATGCCCAAAGCAACACTGACTGATTCACTCTATTTAGAACGAACCTCAAACATTAGGTGGGTAACATGATGAGTAAACAGAAGCCCTGTATGTCAGGAAAAATATTCGTTCCTCAAGGCTATCGGTCCCCAAGCTCTTAGCGACATTACTGGGCATAGCAAAGATGGTATAGGTTATGAAAGCCCAATATGCTGGAAAAATGCCCACTTCTTGAGATGATTAAAGATGTTTGATGCTCAAGTTTCATTCTGAATAAAATAGCTCCATGAGTGAGAGGGTGATTGACCCATACTTAAAGATAGGTGCGAGACAAATGCGTGAAGGTCCACAGCTTATGTCCAATCATACGAGGCATTGATTGCCCCATTTGACCAGCCATGGGTGCCCCTGCGTGAAGTGGGATTCGAGTCTTTAGGCGAACCCAACGATCTCGAAGTTAATTTAGCATGACTACCCGAGTGGAGCGAATCAATGTCATAACATTTTTTGGGAGTGTGTGCCATTTTTGATAGTGTGTCCTGAATCAATATGACCTAGAGTACTCAACTTCAAATAATACTGGATAGATCCAACCAAAATTGGGTGCCTACCGCAGGAGGCACTCAATCTTGGTCTCTGTCAACGATGATTTTATTATCAAACAATTATGCAAAATGATACACTCATCTGGGGTAGATAAAAACAAAGGGGAATGGAAGTCTTGACCCAAAACCCGTCTGGGTATAATTTATGAGAACAAATGACAACCCAACAGATACCTAGACACAAGGCATACACTCTACAGGGATACCATATAAATGCAGGTTTTAAGCCTGCACTCTAAAATGAGCCCTTCGGAATGCATATTTGAATATAGTCGTTCTATAGGTAATTTCCTTTTTGACTGGTTCGTTTTAACCAACAATTGACTTTTTCTATGAAATCTGAAGCTTAAAACACTAAAGTTCACATGAATCCAAAAACGGAGCGCTTGGCACAAAAATTTAGCAGTGGAATCAACCTGATTGAAACATTGACCGTTTGATAGGGATTGATACCGTTGCTCCTACTTTAAAGTAAGATCCAAAGATCCAAGGCAAACCTTAGACTCAGGACATTAATGTAGCACAGCTGTGTTGCTGATAAAATATTGAGATTTTACCCCATTGGAGCATGCATGTGCGCAGCTGTGCTTGATGAAAACACAGATTTCTTTTTTTTTTTTTAAATGATTACGTTTTCCATTCTTTTTTAATAGACCGAATGTGAGGGTTGAGATTCTTCATCTGATATGTCCATTGCTGAGAGGTTTCTAGCTTTGAGGTTTTGTACCATTTTGATGTTCCTACACATTTCTCAACCAAATGTCAGTCCCTTTTTTGTTTATAGAGGTAATACATATGCATCCTAAATAACAGAAGGAGAAGCAAACTTTTACCCACACTTTTTTATTTTTCAAGATTTATATATATATACATATATATTTGGATTTATTTTTAGACTTTTTTGTTCTTTTTCTTTATTTTGAGATGGAAGTACAATCCCATAAATATGTACATGGACAAGAGTAGAAATATATATGTTTTTCATATTTGGATTTTTCTTGATTTGTTTATGTTCTTTTGTTACTTTTTTTTCTTTTTTTGTTTGATGCCTTAACAATGAGGCGAAGTAACGGGTTCATTTTGAGCATAATCGAACCCGTTCATATGCTCGGACCTTAGTGAGGTTCAAAAAATTTACCAAGGTCGCAATATCGATCCTTTCGGATCGAATTAACCATTTATTCTTGCCTCGGGTCATACATTTGACGGTGCAGTTATGAGGACATTCTTGGTCGGGACCTGATTTGAGAAAACATGAGCAACCCAGTAGGATCTGATGGATTAGGGTTGTAACCGAGAGAGTAATTGATGGCTTTCTCTTTCTCTTTCTCTATTTTCTTTTACAACCTTTTTGCACATAGGACCCCAGACAGGTTTTCATCATGCCCGTTGTTGCCCTCTTTTTTACCCATAGCGCCCTTTCGGGTTTTCACTATGTCCATATATATGCATTTTTAAACCAGGCGCCTTTTCAGGTTTTCACCTAGTCCGTACAAGCTCGCTATTTTTACCCATGGCGCCCTTTCGAGTTTTCACCACGTCCTTTTTACTTTGGGCTTGTATATTTTTATTTTTCTTTTCTTTTATTTTATCAAAGGCCACGACATGGACGTCGGTTTCGTCATAGCTGGCTGGATGGAGTTCTTTTGTCGTCTCATAGCTTGACTTGTGTTTGACTCAATGGATACTGTGACTGCTTGTGGACCTTAAAGAGGGCTTTTTTTCTAAATGTATCGTGGCCATGAGATAGGTTAGGAATTTTGAAGGTAATCTTGGTAAGGTTTCCTTGATTGGATTCCAGCTGCCATAATACACTTCTTCCATGGGGATTTTGACTGTACATGCCCCATTTTTTCTTGTTTTCGTTCTTTTTCAGACATCTTTTTTTTTGGGATTTTGCTTTTATGATTTTTTGGATATGATGGTGACTCTTTTTCTCCTTTTCTTGTTTGGTATATACACTTTTTATGTCTTCTTTTTTGAGGAAGGGTCTATGAAAGAAAGGCCAATGCCTCAATGGGTGTAGCAAAGGGTATGATCATTCATGGACACTTTTTGGCTACTTGGCTTTGAAATAATGCCTCTTTTTAAAAGTATCCTTAAGCAGTCACGTGTCCATTTTTATCAGTACTTACCTTACTGTAGGAGACTTAGGAATAGAATCGTTGGACATATCCAGCGTTGACTGGCTCAAGAATGTGATCTCTGTCCATGGTGGGGAGGCTGAGCGCGTATCCAACGAGTACTTCTCGGATGACGTAAGGTCCCTCCCAGTTGGGTTTGAATTTCCCTCTTGGATCAGCGTGTCGTCATCGCCCTTTTGTATGTCGCCCTAGCATTCTTCAACCCAAATGGCATGGCTCGATAACAGAAAGTTTATTATGGAGTAATGAACACCGTCTTCTCTCGGTCTGCTTCAGCCATCTTGATCTGATTGTATCCAAAAAATCCATCCACGAACTACAACATCCCATGCCTATCAGTGTTATCGATAAAGATGTGAATGTGTGGCAATGGAAAGTCATCCTTTAGGCTCGCCTTATTCAGATTTCTGAAGTGAATGCGTATGTGAACCTTTTTATCTTTCTTCGATACTGAGACGATGTTAACTAACCATTGAGGGTACATGGAGACTATGAGAAACCCTGCTTCATAGTATTTGATGACCTCGTCCTTCATGTTCAGCCTCCATTCTGGCCTGAGGAGTCTTAACTTTTGCTTAATCGGCTTAATATCTGGATATAGCAGCAGCTCATGCTCGACCAAATCGGTGTCCAAACTAGGCATATCCTCATATGACCATGAGAAGATGTCTTGGTATGACCGAAGGAAATCAATCATGCGGCTTCTTTCCTCTGGAGATAGCGAAATTCTAATCTTGGTGATTCTAGGGATCTCCTCAGTCCTTAGATTGATGTCCTCCGTTTCTTCAACAATTGGTGTAGGGTCATGCTCAAAATTGGCAAACCGGTCAAGGAGCTCATTGGGGAGCTCCTCGATTGGAATTTCCTCGTCCAAACTCATGACTCTTACCTCTTCTTGTATTTTTATAGGAAAGGGTCGATTTTATGTGGGACGGTTTTTTCTATTAAGGCACCATTTTCTTTGATTTTCTCGGGAATAAAGATAATTTTTTTTAGATTATTTTGTATTTCTTTTATTTTACTGGATTTTTGTTTTTGTTCGGAAGTGGGCCCTTGGCAAGGCGGGTCTCTATATACATATGGTATTGCCTGCCAAGGGCTAACCTCACTTTTTAAAGGTTGTTTCTTTTTGGGAAGCAGGTGCCGAATTTGCGGCTACTCGAGGCTTCAGGAGTTTGGGGCATTGATGCCCAATTCCTTACCTACGGTACTGCACCTTTATCTACTTTAATGGAGGAGGCTGATTTAGATGGCTTTTGGGACCCAGTCCTTGAACGTCAACATAGGTTTGTGGTGGTTCAGGATGCGTGGTTGTACAGGCATGGGTATCTCCTCCTCAAAAAGTGATAATGAGGCAAGGTCTATTTCAACTTCTGGAGGGATGATTTGGGGATTGGTCTAGTGGATGGCCACCTGCATATATGGGATCTACTGTGTCGCCCCATTTTCATCAATTTTGATGACCCTTACGCTCACGAATGTGGTTCGGATGTGAGGTCTCGGGTGGGGTTCATCCTCTAGATCTATCCCCTGGGCTTTGGCAGTAGCTATGGTTCAGGCCTTCTCCTTGGCTTCCTGAACTTCTTTCTCAGTGGGCCTGAAACCTAACCAAAATCTAACTTGTTGCCCGCCCTTAGCCTTGACTAGCTCTCTCCTGCCTTACAACCGGGGTCCTAACCCCTTTCCTTTTTTATAGCCCCATTTCTGGAGCATGGTTACGATTGTGACCATTCCACCACCGATCTTTAGTGTGATCATCTCGAGGGGCTTAGGGATTACCGTTGATACATCATATTCAAAGCTATGAAGGTTTGTATCTTCAGTCGTGTGGCACATCCAACACTTTGGGATTCTCGATGTTGTAGGTAGCTTTATCTCTTTCCTCCTGCTCCTCACCCATGATTGTTATGACCTTCTACTCTTATATGAATTTGAGCTGTTGGTGTAGAGTGGAGGGCACTGCCCCAATTTCATGTAGCCACGGGCATCCTCGTAGCAGGTTGAAGGAGGACTTGATGCCTATAACTTGGAATGGGATTGAGAAGGTCATTGGCCCAATGATGAGCTCAAGATCGACTTCTCCTATAACTTCCCTCCTGGTATTATCAAACCCTCTTGCACTTGTTTTGGCTAGCCTGAATGTGGAGGGATCAACCCCTATTTTGGTTGCAGTTCTGAGGGGGCATACATTCAATATCGTACCATTATCTATCAGCACCAAAGGGATTATTAAGTCCTTTGATTCCACCTTTATGTTGAGGGGTTTGGAATGGCTACTTCCTTCACTTGGCAGGTTGTCATCTAAAAATGAGATGGCATTGGGGGCTAAAAGATGCCCAATTATTTGTCCCACCTCATCAAGGGTTACTTGGATAGACACATGTGCATCTTTTAATGCTCCCATTAATGCTTGGAAATGGAGCAGAGATGTCATTAAAAGGTCCCAAAAGGTGATGTGGGATGTCATCCTTTTTAACTGAGTTTCTAGTATGTGCTCTCTACTCATTTTTTCTAAGGGGTTCACTGTGGATGGTTCCTTCTTCTCTTTTAGCTGGGCTAGTACTGATACTTTAGGGTGTTTAGAGATTCTTCCTGATCGGGTAACGAAAGCAACTGCGCCTTCTCTGCCACTGCCTGCATTGATGTCCGTCTGTTCATAACTAAGCAGGACATGATGGGGATCGTAGGTCATCCCTGGGATTTTAAATAAGGTGGATGAGGGTATTGAGGTGCCTGTATTGATGGCATGACATAATTGGGCCAAATCTAGTTTACTGGTGCTAGAGATGCATAAACTGGTGGGGGTACAGAAAAATTAGGCCCATTGTAATGGAGTGGTACTAGAGGTGGATTGATTGGGGGTGGAGTAAAATTTGGCCAGCTGCATTGGATTGATGCTGGCGATGGATTGGGTGACACATAGTGATCGACTATTGGTGTTGGGAATGGCTGATATATCTGGGGTGAGTAAAAATTAAGCTCCACATGGTTGACAGGCGCGAGTGTAGGGAAATACATCCTCAAATCTAGGGTTGCTACTTGCAAGGCAAGGTTTGGGAAATAATTGGCTAAATTTAATGGCTCGATCACCCCTATGATCTCATTCTTATGACCTTGTTGCCCGGGTGGCATGAAATTCTCTTTTCAGTGATGGATTTAGAGGGATCAAATTCTTTCATTCCTTCCTCCAACATGTTAATTGTGGTCCTTGGGCCCATTCCTCCCTGCGGGTGCGGTGGTAATGGTGCCTGCATGATATTGGTGTGCATATTTGCTTGGGTGTGCTAGGGGTATGAGTTTCCCTGCCTCTATCAAATCCTCTATCATGTGTTTCAAAGGAAAGCACCGATCAGCTGGATGTCTCGGCTCTTGATGGATATTTCAATGCATGCTGGGATCATAATTCTTTAAGATTGGATTCGGTGTGGGTCTTGGTTGAAGCTGAGTAACTAAACCCTTCTTGATCAGCAACGATAAGAGGACATTTAGGAATTACCCCAGGGGAGTGAATATTCGGTTATATCGGGACCCTCTCTGCTCAGGGGTCATTTGCCCCCAGGGGACATTGTTCTACCTTTCAGCTGGATGTGTTGGTGTTGATGCCAGCTCTGCTGTTGCGAACCGAAATGGTATCATGCTGGTGTTGGGTGGTGTGTTTACTATAGCTTATTCCTCTGCCTCTGATCTTCTCTCATTTCCCTACTTGGTGAATTTTTTGACTCCACTGGCCCCATTGGACACATTCTTGCTCAAACGTCCCTCTCTAATTGTGTCCTCACAACGGTTGGCATTTCTTACCAAGCCAGCAAAGCTGGATTGCTACTAGCATACTAAAAAATCTGAGATGACTGGCAGAGTATTTTTTGAGATCATCTTAATTTTCTCATCATCTGATATTCCATTTCTCACTTGAGCTGCCAATGCCCTCCATCGCCCAAGGTAATCACTGAATGTTTCATCAGGCTTCTGCTTTAAGTGAGCTAGATCAGATTTGCGGGGCTTGATATCTATGTTGTAGACATACTGTTCCTAGAATAGGTGGGTCAGATCTTTCCAAGTTTTAATCCTGGATGGTTCGAGGGATGTGAACCACCTTAGCGCAGGGTCGATAAGGCTTTTTTAGAAAACTTTGATGAGGAGTCGTTCATCTCTGCCATATTGACACATGTCCTTACAGTAAGACTTGAGGTGTGCGATGGGGTTGTCGGTGCCGTTATATTTGTCAAATGACGACACTTTGAATTTAGGTGGCAAAGGCACCTCGGCGAATAAACACCGATCCGAGAAATCTGTGGCATGAATCTCGGTTCCCCCAAACTTCATTAACTACTTCTGAATTTTATCCATTTGTACTTTTAGCCGCTCGAATTCTCTGGATGGTGGGGCTGGGGCTGTTCCCTCAAGAGGCTACCTCCCTTCATTTTGGATGGCCTAGCGATTGGTATGTGTGGGTGGTGGGGGATTAAAGTTGGCAGATGCCCCCACATAGGCCCCACTATTTCTGACCTCATATTGTTGATCAATATACGGTGGAAGAAGGGTGAGGTTATCCTATTGATTCTGAATGGGTTGGGCAGGTGCTAGATGAGGCCATTGGGGTTGGGAGAAACTTTGATGAGTGGCTTTTGGGGTGACTGGATGAGTGAATGATGGATTTTGGGCAAGTGCCTGAAGAGGCCATTGTACATTTTGGATATTATGGAAATTTAGTTGGGGAGTGAGTGGATGGGTAATTGGGGATGGTTGATGGTATGGGATAGATCTCCATTTTGAGAAGGGTGCGGGTGTGAATAGGGGCCTTGATTGGTCTAGTCCATTGGGCCTTGATGAGAGTTTTGGAGAAAAAGGGCATGGAGATTTAGGAGGGTATGAGACGGGGTAATGGCCAATGGATTGGGGGAGGGGGTGGATGTAGATGGTGCACCCAGTGGAGTGTGGGGTGTGAATGAGGTGGATGTGTGGGAAAAATCAGGCATGGTCCTAGTAAAATTGGGCATGACCTGGGTAGACGGGGGGATGTGTGGTGGGTTGGAGAAAATGGATGTGGTATGGGTAAATGTAGAAGAATCGGGTATATGTTGGGAGGATGAAAAATGAAGCATGGCGGTAAAGGTGGAAAACGGGGTCAGGTTTTGGGTGGATGTGGATGGAATATGAGATGGGTTTGGGATGGACATGGATGCGGAGATGGTTTGGGAAAATGAAGGGGAATGGGTGGTCGAATTTTAGGGCTTTCGAGCGGTGGTGGATGGAAAAAGTGGTGTACCGAAGGGTCTAGTGACAGTAAATGGGGATTGGGTGAGTGGAATGGAGGTGAACATTTCCTCGAAATGAGAATGGGTTGGGGAGCGTGGTAGGGATGAATTGAGATCGGCGTATGCCGGATCTACCGCCCATGACATGGCTTGGTGACGGGTTCGGTACGGATGCCTCCGGTGGGGTCTGTATATTTTTCTCCTTCTTCCCCTGTGAGATGATGGAATGTAAGGCGATGCCGTTGTGCGGGCACCACAAGTCTTTTTTGGGTTTTGATTTTTTTTTGGAATTTGATTTTTGATTATTTTTGGTTCTTTTTTTGGGGATAAAACAAATGAACCCTTAGTACGAGTTATGTTCCCATTTTGGGTGGTATTTGTACCCTAAATAACTCTCAAGGCGGGCTTCCAATGTCCTTCTGAGGAATCAAAAGGGAAACCCGCCGATCTATGTGAAGGCGCGGGAAACCACATAAACAACCCGATCCCCCGAAGCGAGTCAGTAAGAGGGTAACCTCTTTTGACCGGCGAGGGCGTATTGGGTGTCGAAGAATGTGGGACCTATTAGAGGTTCTAAACCACTAAGCGGGGCACTCAGGGATGTGATAAAGGCCTCAGATTCGGGCCGCCTAGACTAGAATAGGCTTGGTGTGTGTATTATATGCGCCAGGCCAAAATCTGGAGAATTTGGCTTGGCGTGTATATTATTCACACCAAAGTAGTTCTGGACAAAAAATGGCTTGGCGTGTGTTTTATACACGCCAGGCAAATTCTGGGTAAAACAGGCTTGGCGTGTATTTTACATGCACCAGGTAAAAAGGGATTTATATTATAGACACCCAAATTTGGCTCATGGCCTGATCGAGACATATTTCCAGAGAGGTACATCTCTGAGCTTTTGATGGCATGTGTAGATCCTTTAGGAACCTTCTCGAACCCTTAGAAACCCATCCCGACCCTTAGAAACTATTCCAAACCTAAACCTAGATTTCCCGAGCAATGGATGAAGAGTGGTATACTAGGACTAGCTGTGACCATCTACTATGATCGAATCATATACCATTGAAAAGTAGAAGTCCTCAGCTTTCCCACGAGCCAAGAATCAACACAATCGGAGTTGTATGCGAGATGATATTGCGCTACGAAGCATAGGGGCAAATTTGTAATTTTATGGAATTCCCCTTAGGGATTTGGCACAAGTATTACTTGCGCTAAGCCATTTCTCTCCAGAAATGGCTTGGTGCACCTAATAGTTGCGCCAACTATAAGGTGGGCCCCACCACGGGCAGCCAACTTCCAAACCCTGTAGAAACACTGTTTTACTGTACATATGCCTGATGCATCTATTAGTTGTGCTAGGCTTATGAACAGTAACCCTGTGTTTTCACCTCAAAATTTGAGATTAGGGTTTGACATGTTGACCATCTTGACCCTTGGGGTGTGTTTGGCTAGTTCTGTTGCACCCATTCACTATCTATTTGCAACCCTTAAGTGATTTAAAGCCTCACCCTATCATCCACCATTGGAGCTAACCTTCACACCTTTCAAGGCTCCAAAAACCCTAAGAAACCTTAGATGTCTAGATTACCTAATTTCTAATCCAAATTAGCCTCTAAATACTCTCATAACCTCTCTTTTTCCTATAAATAGAGAGGCACCCCCCCTTCTACAAAGGCTTGAAAAATTTGCAAAGTAAGAGATTAAGGAATCCCTTCTCTCTCACCTCTAGTGCACTCTTTACACACAAATTCCATAACCTTCAAACCTTCGAAAAACCTTAGTCTTTCACCTAAAAGCTTTAGTTTAGGTATGTGCTACCCCCCTAGCCTCCCCTCTCCACCTCTTCGCTATCCATTCTAGGAGCTAGAATCCATTATCAAGCTATAAAATCCATCAAAAGCTCACCAAAGAAGACTACGCAAGGCTCCATGGCTGTGCAACAAGGGCCTGAGAGCTTTGGCTCTCCCCTCTATTCTTCTACCTTCTCTGTTCTTCCTTCATCCTCTCATTTGTGCCGTTATGCCGCCGAATTTTCGATAGGAATGGAGGGGCACAAATAGGATTTGAAGGCCCCTTGGGCAAGAGGAAGACCTATATGCTATTTTTATTTCTTTTTTGCTTTGTCCAAAAGTAGAGACCACATTAAGCGGGTTGATTGGGTGCCTAACACCTTCCCAATCGATAACTGAAGCCCCTACCCAAGAGCCTTTGGCATAGACCGGATTCAGAGTCAATTTTTGGTACTTCGGTGTTCTTTAAATTTGATTTGGATTTCCCAGGACACAAAAAGCTCTGGGTGGCAACTCTAAATTTTTATTACGAGTGCGTGTCGTGCGGCAGGATCATCAAAAATCCATAGTTGGACAAATGGCGACTCTGCTGGGGAATAGCTAGTAGAGCTTCACCTTGAATTTGGCCTCTTTATTTTTTATTTACTAACCATTTATTGCTATTTTTTTTACTATTTTTTTTTTTCACCCCTCCGATTATGTCATTTTTCTCACCTCTATTTTTATGTCCTTTACGAGCCTTAGCCGATTGGCAGGCCTACTTGCGCACTGCATTCAATTTCTTTACGTTTCTGTCATTTTAAGCACCTTAGCCGATCGGCAGGTCTACTTGTGCATTGTCATTTAATTTTTTTTACTTTTACATTATTTTAAGTTCCTTAGCTATTTGGTGGGCTTACTTGCGCCTTTAATTTCATAATCATATTACAAATAGTGGACACCGGCCCGTAGAGGCGGTACGGGATCCTCACCCCCGGTCTTTTAACTTAAGAAAACTTCCTTAAAAGTGAAAAGTAAAATTCAACCAACAAAGGGGATTTAAATTGATTTTTTACGGGGTAGATTTTTTGAGTTGGATTATTTAGGCACACATACAACCTCTCGGGTCTTAGTACGACAGCAGCCCTTAGTGGTGATGATCCAGAAAAGTCCCAACCCACCTAGTACCTGAGAAAAGTGCTTACACTTGAGGTATATCGAGTGGGTAACCTTCTCGTTACCAAGCTTAAAACTTGGGGAAAAAGTGAGCGTTAGCAGACCCGCATCGGCCTTGTAACCCTTAGGATCGGTGAGGAAAGTGACGGCCTATATAAACAGTCAATCCTCGGAAGCATAGCTTTCAAAAAAACCAAGTTAGAAGACCCATTTTGGGCTGAGAGTGCTGCTGTCAAACTATCTGGAGCCTTCTATTTGCCTGGTGCCACTATTACATGCGCCAATGTAAAATTCCCCAGAAATACACTAGCGCATGTATTAGTTGCGCTAGCTTTATCCTGGGCAATTTTGTTTTGGCGCACCTATTGGTTGCGCCAGGTTTGTTTTAGACAACAGCAACCCAAATTTGTGGCCTGCTTCACCTCCCGGACTCTCCAATTAGTGTCTTTAGTGCCTATGTTTGGGCCCCGCAATCTTCGACACCCAATATGCCCTCACCAGTTAAGAGAAGGCGACTTCTTTTTTACTTGTTTCGAGGGATCGGGTTATTTACATTGATTTCTGTGCCTTTAATTGATCAAGGGGTTTCCCTTTAATTCTTTCAAAGCGCTTCAGAGCCTTTGCCCCGGGACCTATTTAGGGTACGAGAGACCCGAGAAGGGAATTCAAAAGGCCTCGAAATCATTAATTCTTTTCACATATAAAAATTCAAAAAAATTGAAATTAAAAACCTAAAAAATTAGAGTCATGTTGGTGCCGGCGTAACGACATCATTCTATCCTCCGTCATCCCTTAGAGGAAGAAGGAGGAAGCTTTATGAGCCCCATCTGAGGCATTCGTACCCGACCCGATAACGAGCTATGTCGTGGGCTGTGGATCCAGCTTACACCGATCCTAACTCATCCCCGCCACATTCTCCAACCCATTCCCATTCCGAAGAGGCTTTCACTTCCGTCCCCCTCACCCAATCAACCCTCACCATCACTGGCTTTTTCGGTGCCCCTATTTTTCCTTCAACCACTTCCCAAAATATCCAAAATCCAACTCCCCATTCCCATTTATTTTCCCAAGTCATGCCTTCATCCATGACCATTCCTAACCCATCCCATTTTCCATCCACACCCATTCAAAACCCGGCCCCATCCTCCACTTTCATACCCTATTTTTCCATTGCTCGACGCATTCCCAATCCACCCGCATATATCCATGCCGCATCTGATCGCCCACACATCCCTCCATCCACCTAGGTCATGCCCATTTTTACAGGGGCCATGACTAGCTTTCCTCTCTCATCCTCCACATCTATACCCTATACATCTTCCCCATACATGCCTAATCCATCCACCAATGCCCCACCTCATTTCTCTAACCCACCTCATATCCCACCACTTACATGGGTCATGCCTGAATTTACCGGGGCCATGCCCAATTTTCCCTCTTCATCCACCCCATCCATGCCCCTCCAACCTTTAAATAACCCATCCCCATTCGATCACCCTTCCATGGCTATGATGGAGGAGATTTTCCAAACTTACAATAGGTGGAAAGCTTCCCAATACATCCTCTGTCATCCATACCACACATCCATGGTTCCATCCGAGACCCTATCAACCCTCCATGCCTCATTCCCCATGACCCCCATCAACCTCCCATCATCCACACCATTCAAATCCCCACTACCCACATACCCCAAGGCCTAATGACCCAAAACCTCATGGCCCAGACCCATAAAGGGCCCATGGCCCAAACCCATCAAGGGCCCATGGCATAGACCCAGAAAGAGCCCATGGCCCAGACCCATCAAGGGCCCATGGCCCAAATCCACCAACGGCCAATGGCCTAGACCCACCAAGGGCCCATGACCTAGACCCACCAAGGCCCAATGGGCCAAACCTATCATGACCAGGGATTTATGGCCCGAACTTCCCAAGGACCCATGGGCCAAACCTTCATAGCCCAACCCTCTCAAGGCTTCATGGCCCAAACCCAAGCCCAGCAAGGCCCTAACCTTGGAGCCTCACACCCATACCCTTAACAATTCCTCCAAAATTTTACTCACCCACAACCCTCATACCCAGCTCAATCCCATGCCTTACATCAACCCCAATTCACCCATATCCCTATGTCCCAAAGTTAGTTCCAAACCTTCCCCCATGTCCAATGGCCTCATCAGACCCCACCCCAAAATCTGACTTTCACCCATCCCATCACCCAACAAACCTTCCCTCACCTCCAATGAACTCAACCAACCCCCATTCAGGCCATTCCCATCCAGTCCATGCAGCACCAATAAGAGAATCCTGCTCTCACCGCACGTTATGTTGACCAGTAGTATAAAGAGGATGAGATCAGGAACAGTGGAGCTTATGCTAGGGCATTGACCAGCCTTAACCCTCCTCCTATAATGTCCCACCCCATGATAGTCCAGAGTGAAGCCCAACTAACTGCTGAGAAAGTGACCCCCATTTCCAAAGAATTAAAATTGTTGAAGGAGCACTTAGACAAAATTCAGAAGTAGTTGTTGAAGATGGGTGGTGCTGAAATCCATGCCACAGACTTCTCGGATTTATGTTTATTCACTGAGGTCCCCTTGCCTCTAAAATTTAAAATGTCGGCTATTGACAAATATAACGGCACCGGCAATCCCATAACACACCTCAAGTCTTACTGTGGGGACATGTGCCAGTTTGGGGGGACGAAAGACTAGCAATAAAAGTCTTTTAGAAAAGTTTGATTGGTTCGACCTTATGGTGGTTCACATCCTTGGAACCATCTATGATAAAGCTTTGGAAGGACTTGACGCACTTTTTCCAAGAGCAATATGTCTATAATATAGACATCAAATCGCGTAAGTCAGACTTGGCCCGTTTGAAGCAGAACCTGAATGAGACCTTTATCGATTATTTAGGGCATTAGAGAGCACTAGCAGCTCAGGTTAGAAATAGGATACATGATGATGAGTAAATAGAAATGATTTCTAAAAATACTTTGCCAGTAATCTCAAACTTTCTAGTGCACCAGCAGTAATCCAGCTTTACTGAGCAAAAATGTGCCTAGTGAAGCCAGTGGAGTTAGAAGGTTCTCAGAGTAGAGGAACGAGAAGAGAGCAGGGGCCGATGTCTAGAACATTGCCAACAGCAAGCCCAATAATAATATAACCCCATTCAAATTTCAAGCAGCCCAGCCAGCACTAGTCTGAATTGAGCAGATCTAGAGAATAGGGAATGGACAAGGAATGCAGATGACTCCGGAGTAGAGGAGAGCCCTCTATGATCGAGTGTTTACACCCCTAGGGTAATCATTAAGTGTACATTTACCTTTGCTAATAGAAAGGGGACTAGTTACCGCCTTCCAATTGTGACCTCCTCCTAATTCAATCCCGAAGAATTATGACCCTAACACTCACTGTAATTTTCATCAGGGCTCAGGTCACCCGACTGATCGCTGCTTCCCATTGAAGCATGTGATACATGATTTAATTGATGCCGGGAAAATCATTCCACCGGCACCTTTTCAAGTGAACCAGCACACAAATATGCATCAGGTGCCATTGCCCCCACACCCTATCGGAGGAGCAAGTCTCAGACCCACCATCGGGATGATAGAGGAGTGTGAGGAAAAGTTTGAATTTGACCCATCAAATTACATTAGTGATAGGGAGAATTATGTGGCACCTTTGCCAAGAAACCATGAAGAAAGGAGTATTGGGGTGATTGACCCTTGAATTTATCAGATTATTTCCCCAATCCTACACCCCAAGTTGAACCCCTAGATCTTAGGGCCTCTTTTTTATCACCCACACCGGTCAATTATATGTAAATTAATGCATATCAACCACACACTGCCACCCCCATCAATTATCCAATAGCCCATCAAGTCCCCCATCCACCACCATCACCTATCAACTATCAATAGCCCACTCCGACCCCATTACCCCCGGTGCAACCACCCACAAACCTCATAACCCCAACCTGGCCCAATTTTGCCACCCAACCATCTATCACTGAGGTAAACCAAGTACTACCCACCCCTCCGGAGCCAACAATACAAGTGCATCGAATGTCAGCAGCTAAACCATTTTAGATTTCAGGACCAACCTACAATCCTCATCAGGTCCCGCTGAGTTACAAGTAGACAAATGCCAATGCTCGCAGTAGCAGAGAAGGTGTAGTGGACTTTTTCACGAGATCTTGGAAGATTTCAAAGCAACCGAAAGCACCGACAGTAGCACAATCCCAACGGGAGGGAAAGAAAGATAGTACCTACTGGTGTGCATTTTTTCTGGGTTCCTTTCGGTCCCCGTTGAATTAGTGGCCCAATTCTGTCGAAGTGGACTCTAGTGATGCGGTGTTTGGAATGGTAGAAGTAAAATAAAAAATGGGAGTTTTCTAGGAAGATTCCTAGTTTGTTGCGATCGCCAACTGCAGATATTTAATGATGCTGCAACACGTCTATGATCATGCTTTAAAGCTGGTGTGGGTTACTTTTATACTTAATCGTCCGCCTACAAACGTCAGCAGTTATGGCTCTTCCTTATAATTTAGATAGTTTAATTTTACTTTTCTTTCCCTTTTAGTATTATAATTCGGATCGGTTCAGATTCCCTAATTCTATTGTGAGTCTAGTGGTGTAGGTTTATTATAGTGATTTAATCTAACGTTATGATTCTATTAGGAGTCTAATTAATCTAGTTTCCTAATCCTATTAGAATTCTAATTAATTTAGTGCCCTAATACTGCTATGAGTCCAATTAATATCAGTCTCCTGATTGTACTAGGAATACAAGCATGTTAGTTCTGGTAAAACTCTAATTAAATCAAGTATTCTGATCATACTAGAATTCTAAGTAAAGCAATTATAATAATTCTACTGCAATTCTAATTGAAATAGAGAACTAATTTTACTACGACTCTAATTTAAGCAAGGAATTAATTTTATTAAAATCTAATTAAAACAAATAAACTAATTTTATTGAAAAAAACTAATTAAAACAAATAAACCAACTATACTAAAAATCTAATTAAAATAAAGACACTAATTTTATTAAAATTAGAATTAGATCAATTATTCTAAGGATCTAATAAAGATAAAGCATGTAAATTACATATACTAAAAATCTAAGAAATTTATGAACTTGATTTTCTAATCCTAATTAAAGGAATAAAGCAATCCTAAAAAAAAGGGTTTTGGGCCCGCTATGCTAAGGAGGATCGGCCTTGGTCTCGAGTACCCTCCGTAAGCTCCCTTGGGCAAATCGGGTGGCTGAGGTTAAGAATAAATTAGATTTTAGATTTAAAAGAGTATTTCTTTGGATTTTTGGAGTCATTTTTGGGATTATAATTAAGAATTAAATTATAAAACTAGGACTATAGAAGACTAAATTGATATTTGGGTTGTTAGAAATACTAAACTGATGGATGAAAACTAGAATTTAAAAGTTTAAGGACTGAATTCGGGTCTGAAGTAAGAAAATCAGGCCGTATGATGAAGGGCTGGTTCTAGAAACTCTAAATTAGAACCAGAGATTAATGATAGGACTAGAGATTGAGATTTTAAAATACAATTAAGTCTATGGTCGATGAATTGGGCCGTCAGAATAAGGACTGGTTCTAGAAACGAAGAACTAGAACCAGATATTAAAATTGCGATCGGAAAAAAGGTGTTACAGTCTAAGACTGAATTAATATTAATAATTAATAATTAAAACTAAGAAAATCCTAAGTCTAAGGACTAAGAGCTACAGTCGGGAATAACAAATTACCTAAGGTTGAGGCTGCGAAGAGAAATCTTGAAGATTCGAAGTTTGAATCTCGAAATCATGGCTAAGTTGCTCTATTGGTTAGTCCTTGGAGTTTTCTGGTTTCGAAATCCAAAAAAAAATATGTTCTCTCGTTGTGTTGTGTTGTGTTGTTTGGCTGAAATAAAAAAATCTTTTTATAGGTTTTTCTTCAATTACGCCCCATTTTTCAGACGTTTAATTGAATTACGCGCCGGTATCTCGGTGCTTAATCGCTTTGAGTTGGTCACCGACTCAGTGAGCGACCGGCTGACTTGCTCAATGAGTTTCCTAGTTCTAATCACATTAGAACTAATTGCACGCCAAGTATGGAGTGCGCAATCTGATTAAGCGTCTCATCTGAAGCGCTTGATCGAGGAAGCTTAGAGGTCAAGGACGGTAAGACTAGGTTGAGCATAGGCCAATTGCGCGCCGGTGGTGGGGCGCTCAATTCGATCACGCGTGTCATGTGGCGCGCGTAATCGAGTCTCGAGGTGGTCTGAGAAAAGAAGGCTGGTCTGAAAAGGGGACTGATCACACGCTTGTGATTCTGTGTGTAATCGAATTGCGTGCGTGGTTTTGGGAGCATAATTTAGTGTTGTCCTAGTTCAGGTAAGGTTTGAAATTTGAGACTAATATTTCAGCTTGCATTTTGACTATATATTATTATTTTAGTATATAGTCTCCCAACGTCAGAATCTGAGCCACCGAGCTATTATTTCAGCCTGTGTTCCGCCATGTACTATTGTTTCAATGCATGGTTCCCAAGTTAGGGTGGGTCAGAAGGTTTGAAATGTCAGACTATTGTTTCAGTCTGTATTTTGACTATATACTATTGTTTCAATATATAGTCTCCCTACATTGGGATCTAAGCCACAGAGCTATTATTTTAGCCTGTGTTCAACCATATACTATTGTTTCAGTGCATGGTTCCCACATTAGGGTCATTGGGCCAGAGCCCCAGAGCTATTGTTTCAGCCTGTGTCCAACCATATACTATTGTTTCAGTGTATGGTCTCACATTAGGGTAAAAGGGGTCTAAAATGCTAGACTATTGTTTCAGTCTGCATTTCGACTATATACTATTGTTTCAGTATATAGTCTCTGTAAGTTGGGATATGAGCCACAACGCTATTGTTTCAGCCTGTGTTCAACCATGTACTATTGTTTCAGTGCATGTTTCCCACATTAGGGTTATTAGGTCAAAGGTTGACTGAACAAATTTGTATGTTTCAAGAGGGCGAAATGGGGGTGTCTACAGATGTCCCTCTTCGAGGCGCTCTTGCAAAGTAAGAACGCGTCATAGAAGTAGACGCCCCTCATTCGAGGTGTTTTCTCGTTTCTCTTGGAAAATCACAAATGTGAATTGGGGATGCTGACATGGCATGCTTGGCTTTCTTATCTTTCAGCGTAAGCTAAAATGGAACATTCGGGGGCCCAGTGGTAGTTGTCAAAAGGCGTATTCCATGCCATCGATGCTCAGGGGCGATCCCATCGCGTATCGTGACTCGCTGTCATAGACAGTCGATGGGGGAACTCAGCATAACCTATTCTGTGAGTGCAAGGGGCATCCTGTCACATGGCGTGACCTGCTGTGAGTGGCAGTCAAACTAAAAGGAGAAACACCATATCCAAATCTGTGGGTGCAAGGGGCAGTCAAACAGAGGGATATGACACAGTCGAGGTACTGGGGGGCGTCATACAAATGTCCATAAATATGGTCTAGGGACCAATAACAATATAATACAATATAATGTCGAAGGCTTTTACAGGTTATGTCAGACCAGGTGCGTCATTGCTCACACCAATGCGCGCTAGGCGTTCTTTTTCCAATAGGCGTTTGTAAGTTCTTAGATTTAAATATACTTGTTGTTCAGTTTCCCCGGAAAATGGCTGGTTCAGGCTGGTAATTGGAGTGAATTTTGGTGAATTTTGGTAAGTGACTCTCTTTGTTTATTTTTTTTGTTGCTTGATTATTTTCTTTTCTTTTTTTTGTTTTAGTAGTAGGAGTAAAAGATTTTTTGTTTTAGAATAAGATTTTTGGTTTTAAGAGTAAGAGATTTTTCAAGTAAAAGATTTTTTTTTTCTTTTGGAAATAAGTAAGGGATTTTGAAAATTGGAATTTTTAACTTAAGATTAATTTGGTAGTAAATCATTAGAAAATGTGACTTTCGAGACATCGCTGAGTAAATCTACCAGTATGGGATTTGTGGACCTGACCGTTTATGTGGTTGTCAAGACGACACTGGGCATGTCGGGTACTCCATCTAACCTTCTCGGTGAATATTGATGATTGTCTCTTATGGGAGGACTACAGTGATTTGAAGGTCGAGAGAGATGGGTTTTAGAAAATATTTTGATTTATTCATAGCTAACTATATTTTAAGCAATACTGAGTAATTGAAAAGTGGGTAGTACTTACCTGGGGATGATACTTACCTTGATTGTGCATAGCTTGTGCGGTCTAGTGATGCCATAGTGTCGTGAGGGGACTTTGGAGATTTCTTCTCTTTTCTTCAGGTCCATTGCGGCAGAACTTGGTGGTTGCCCATGTGATGTAATGTCTAGGAGAAGTGATGTTGTGATGGGACTTGGGAAATTTTTCTTTCTTTGGCTGTGCTGGATGAGTCCTAGCAGGACTATGGGGATCAATTCAGGAGAGAGAGAGCTCCTTGCTTTAGCGATGGGACATGATCGAGCTTTCTCCCTTTTCATGATACGACATGGCAGGTGTTGTCTAAGCATTTTTTGTCTAGTGATGTTTGCGATGTAATATTGGCTGAACGTAGCTAGCGATGGTACGCTAGTAGGATACTTGCGTGATAGGTGTATCTTATTTCTTTCTTTGGTAGATCTTGGGGTTGTGTAAGAAAATCATGTTGTGGTTGCGTAGCAATTGGCTTCATCTTTGGGCGGTGTGCCCTTTTCTTCGGGAGAATGTCTTTTAGCTTTTAGTGATGAGATATGGGGACATGGCTAATTTATTATGATGGGACAAGATATTGAGGCGGTATCATGTGTGTGCCTTATCGTGATAGGACGTATGTGACGGGCTTACGCGATGGGGTTCTCCCTCTCTCGTGGGCTCGTGAGGGTGTTACGATATGGGATGTATGTCTTGCCATGATGGGATTAGAAGGTGGTCGATGCTCCTTGAAGGGTTGTGTGATGGGAGAAGGGTAAGTGGTTGTGTCATTCTTTTTTTTAGAACGTGTGAGGCCACACAATGGGACAAAAGAATTTTGGTCAAGATGGGGTGAAAAGGTGTGAGGGTCGACTAGTTTAGGTATTGTGCATTTGGCATATACCGCATAATATGATTACGTGCCAGTTTCTGGGTGTACGATCACAGGTTCAAAGGGTTGTTTCCGCGTGACTGAGTGTGTGTGTGATTATATTACGTGCTTTCATCATGGCGTGTGATTGAGGAGTCAGCAGGTCACTGTGTGGGCGACCTTTCGTATTGCGCGGCTCATGGGAGTCGCTTACTAGGGTTGCACAAAATGTAATGAGCACGTGATCGGAGCGTCGCGCCATTGGCGCAGGCGATAGTTTCATTACACGCTTTGGTTAGGGCGCGTGTTTTGGATTGTGCGCTTTATTCATGGCGCATGATCAAGTTAAGTGCATGTGTTTAGGCACGTGATTAGGTTCGTACTCTATATAAGCGAGGGAGCCATCATTTGCTTTTCATTGTCTGGTTAGTCTCGAATTTTACTTTTCTAGATCTCTTAGGTTCAAAAATTCGTGTGTTAGCGATATCGGATGATCTAACCGTCCAATTGAGATATCATTTCTTTCTATGTTTATTATTTTGCCTGATCTTTGCCCTACAGTGATTCTTGGGTGCATCATTATTCTAGGAATGGGTGGTATTGGGAATGAGGGTGTTAGTCTTCACATCGATCCCTTTTAGGGAGCAGTGAAGGCTGCGTTGAGGAGGCGACGACAGAGGAGATGCAGATGGCGGAAGAGAAGGAGTAAAAAATGGAGGGATGTGTTTCCCAACCAATCCATTCTGAAGCCTCCGATTGGACGCTCCAAGTCGGGCACTGCTCCTCGCTTGGTTTCTGATTTTCATTTTAGGTTTTAAGTTAGGTTCTAGGTTTTCGTTTTGGGTTGTAAGTTCAGGAGGTATGCCTCTGGTGATACTTGTAAAGATTTTTTTGGTTTTAAATGAAGAGATGATGTTTTTTATTTATTTATTGTGCTTTGTTTAACTTGTTTAATAGATTAATCATGCATATTTGATTTGTTTGATTTAGTTTTAATTTAGCTTAAAGTTTTTGGATTCATTCTGAATTTATTGAGGGCTTATCTTGAGGTTAATTTGCTTTGTCGGGTTTTGTTTAGAGAGTTTACTTGGTTATGTTTGGTTTGTTGGGGGCATTTTTATGGTCCTAAAGAAGTTAGGGTCTCACTTTAGAGAGTTTTTTTTTTGTTTAAAGTTTAAGGTACCTTGTTTTTGCCTTAGGTTTGATTCAACTTGAGTTTTGGTATTTTGTTTGATTCACCATGAGACTTAAAAGGGTGTGAGTTTTCAAAGGTTCTATATGGTTGTTGGGGTGTTGTAATTTTATTAGTTTGTTTACTTTGCTTTGGATTTGTGTTTCCTTGAAAGGGGTAAGTGTTATGTAATTATTGGTTTATCCAGATTGTCATGGATTATAGTTTTTCAAAGGAGGGTATGTGTTTGGTTTAGATTTAATTAGATTAAAAGGGTTTAAAGGTGTGACACTTGTCATTTGGTAATTTAGGAGGTACAATTTATAAATGTGTGAGCTAAAAGCTTTGGGATCTATTTGTTTTGAATCTTATTTCAGGTTTCAAATTAGAAATTTTTGGGTATTCTTTTTTATGATTTTAGGCATTTCTGGTTGATCAATGTCTTTTCTTCCTTTCGCTTTTGTATCCCGGGTACTAAACCTGAAGAATTGTAATTATTAAGCAGATTATTGAGAATGGACGGGATTGGGAATACAAGATAGCGGTCAAATTGCTACCATGCTAAGGGAAGAGGTGGAGGAGAAGAAGGTGGTAGAAAGGAAACCCAATGATAAGGCAGGGCCAGAGTTCTCGTGACTGATGCCTATTTTTCCTCGGTAGGTTCTGCGGATTCAGTATTAGTTGCTCCTCCTTTTTAGGGTTTCCAAGGCGAGCTACCAACGGGGGATCCCGCAGGTCCTAGGTGGCTTTCTGTGAGCCACTCTTTCTTTTCTACCGGTTCAAGGCAAGGGGAAGAGGTTATCACGGTTAGGATTCGTTCAGGGTGTACCCTCCTTCGGGCTTCTCCGAGACTTTTAGTTTCCTGAATAAATCCGGATACGTGCAATGCCTGAACATGCCATTTTAAGTTTCTTGTCTTAAGTTATATATTCAGAGGGTATGTCCTCGATGTGTTTTGTAATGATTTTATTCATTTATGAAGTAATTATGTTTCTTTCATTTGTGATAATTTCTATTTAGGTAAATTTTGGTTTGGTTTATCATGGTAGCTTACTTGACTTGTTTTGAGTGTGATGCCTTATCACTTTAAGTTTGGTTTACTCTTATTTATTTATTATGATGTGAGGTGTTGTTGGGAGCATTTTTTTTTAGTTTACTTTAGTCTAAGATCAAGTGCGTAAGTGATGGGGGGCATTTTTTTCCTCATAATTTTTTTTTAGTTTAGTTCTATCTTAGTTGAAGTGTGTAAGTGATGTTGGGGGACATTTCTTTTTAGTTTAGTTTGGGGTGTATATATTTTTTTTGCTGTGTGTGTGTGAGTTGTACATATAGGAGGATGCCCCCGCTGACAAGTGTAAAAAGAAGAGAAAACTTTGATATATATATGGAGATTTTGGTTTTGATGTACCTGATCGGCTGCTCTTTCTTTTAGTTACCTCTTGCACCTACTTTTGCTTTTAGTTTCTTCAGTATCGTCGATTGTCATTGGGACTTGGACGCTTCCTGAGCTGGCTCGATGATGAATTAAGGTCGCTTTGTATCTGTACGTGTAAAGTTAACACTATCAGTAATGTTTGTTCTCCCCCTTGCTAGTTGTCAAGGGGGTGAGTGTCTCAGACCGGAGCCTGGTAGTAAAAGATGAACATGTCATCCTTTTGTTTTATTTCTTTTATTTCTTTTTTTTGTTTATTATTTTTTTTAAAAATAAAAATAATGTAACAGGGAAAGCAAATAACTAAGATAGAACATAAATAAAAATAAAAAAATAAAATAAAATTCCCCAGTGTAGGAGCGTGGTAGGGTTGGCAGTATCTTCTTTGTGGACGAGTCGGCGCTTCTAAGGTGATTCTCTTTCCGACCAAAAAAAAAATACCCTAGTGTACAGATGTAGTGGAGCTTTTCTAGGTTTTAGATGAGCACTTTGGGTCTATACGAAGTCTTGGGTATTTGGTGAGTTAGTTTTAAAGAAAGGTTGATCGGTATTGTCATCGAATTGAGGGAGGTCTCTTTGATTAGGTTAGTTGTATGCGGGGGTTTACCTTAGGGTGATGCTCGTCCTATCCCATGATTATTAGGGAAGTATGGTAAGTATAGTAGGTGATTGCATCGGTCATCAGCCATCATTCATCGGTTTTCGGTTTCATTTCTAGGAATATCCTGCAAGGCCTTTAATTTATCGTCCAAAATAAAAATAGAAGAGGGGGGTAAGGCTCAGTGATGCGAGAAATAGTTTATATCTAACTCTTTCCAAAAGGGGTGAGTAACAATCTTTTCCTCAGAGGGATACGGGGTGCCATGATGGAGTTCTTCGTCATATTTCGGTACCATCAAAATCTCACATTCTATGGCTAGCAGGGGTTTGTCCTCCTCCCGCCTCCTTATGACGACATCTTGTAGTATGGGGACATCAGGGATGCCCTCGTAGCTTGCTTATACACTTCTAGTAAAGTACCAGAGATGTCTTCACGACCTGCTTATGCTTCCCTAAGCTCATTGACTTGTTCATTTGTCGTAATGCCCTCACTTGATTCTTTTTTTACATGTATTTTGAAAGCATCCTGCTAACGTAAGAATAATGAGTTTTATTGATCCTAGCATCTTCATTTTTTTTGCTCTAACGTCTCCTCCAATGGCGGGGGAAGGAGAAATGAGAATCGAGTGTTACTTATGCTTTTGAAAGAGGTTAGATAGGTCACTAGTCCTTCAATCTGATTGCCCGAGTGAGAAAGTGGGTAATAAACTAAAAGTCTTAAGAATATTCTGAGAATTGATGACGTACGATCAATGAATGGGTCGTGACGACTACGGGGGTGATAAGTATAAGTATTTAACCACGAGATGTAATGATCACAGGGCTAAGGGTAGTATTTTCTAAGGTACATGGCGTTCCAAGGGCTAGGGACTTCTTCCCTGTCTCGGTTCGCCAGTTTGTGTGCATTTTCAGGGTATGTGATTGTTATAACATAAGGGCCTTCCCAGTTCGATTTCTGTTTTCTTTTCGGATGGGCATTCTTGGAAGTCATGATTTTCTTCAAGACTAATTCTCCAATATTAAAGGTTCGTTCAAGGACTTTCTTATCGTAAGCCCTGGCCACTCTCCTCTGATTTACCTGAGTGTGATCGCTGCCCTTAGATGTGTTTCATCAAGTTGCTTTAATTGTGTGAGTAGGGAAATTCTCCTCGCATCTAAGGATAGCTCATCATCGAGTTGAATCCATAAGCATTGTACTTATATCTCATATGGTAAGACTGCCTTCATCCCGTAGGTAAGGAGGTAAGGAGTTTGGCCAGTGGCCTTACGAATAGAGGTCCTATAGGCCAAGAGTGCTTCTAGTAATCGTTCGGGCCAGTCGACTCCATTGTTTGTTTCTATTGTGCATTTTAAAATTTGAATCAGCATTTTATTTATAGCTTCTGCCTGTCAATTTCCTTGAGGGTAGAATGGTGATGAGTGGCACAGATCGATGTCAAACTTCTTGCATAACTTCTTCGTCTTCTCTGCGATGAACTGTGAACCATTTTTGGTGACGAACATTCAGGGTACTCTGAATCTAGTGATAATATTTCAAACAATAATCCTTACGAGTGTCGAAGCAGTGATTCTGACATAGGATTCAGCTTCTGCTCATTTGGTGTAGTATTCGGTTGCAGTAAGTATGAACACGTGCTTGTGAGTGCTCCCAATTGTATCTGTTAAAGGTCCGATGACGCCAAAGGCCCACATCAAAAATGGCTACGGTGAGGTCATAGTGTTTAATACAAGTAATGGAGCTTTGATAAGTGCTTGTTCTTGGCATTACTTGCAGAATTAGACGTAGAGGTGGCAATCTCTGATCATTGTCGACCAGAAATAGCCTTGTCGTGTAATTTGATCGGCGAGCCTCTGTTTACCAGAGTGGGCATCGCAGGCACTAGCGTGTGCTTCTCGGATGATTTATTGTCCTTCGGTGGTTGTGATGCATCGTAGCAATACTCCTTTGGTGAAGGCTTCCTTGTATAATATTTCACCGAGTATGCAAAATCGGGCGCATTGGTTCCTTATAGTCTTTCGTTCAATCTTCGTGGCATATGGAGAGATGTATTAATACTTTAAGAAGTTCCAGATATCGAAGTACCATGGTTGTCCGTCGTCGGTTGGTGATTTCTCAAATCTGAACATAGCGACTTCGATTTCTGCCTTGACGTGCTTTTCCAGAGTGATTGCTTCTTTTGGTCCTATACTCATGGGGAGGATTGGTAATTCTCTTTTGACGATCCATGCTACCTCGTAGGGGGGTACTGTTAATTTTTTAATGAAAAGGGTCTTAGTACTTTGTCCAATAAGTATTTAGATGACCAAGGCTAACGTGGCAAGGGAGTCTACGAGCTCGTTTTCTAATCTAAGGATGTGCGTGAAAGAGATTATTTTTAATTTCTTTACTAAATATTGAGCGGTTTCTAGGTATGCTGTTAGTTTCCTTTCTTTATTTTTCCATTCTCCTATGACTGATGAGATTACTAGCTTGGAGTCGCCGATGGTTTTTAACTGTTTAATGTCTAATTGTATTGCTGCTTGTGTCCAGCTATGAAAGCTTCATATTCTGTGACATTATTAGTGACAAAAAAATCTAATTGAAAAGCCTTAGATATGACAACTCCTTCTGGGCTTAGGAGGACTATCCCGATGCCTTTTCCTTTGTGATTTAGAGCACCATCAAAATAAAGGGTCCATGACGTCTTATCGGGCTCTTCATTATGAATTGTGAGTAGGTCTTCATCAGGGAAATTTGCATGTACAGGCTCATCACTCGGCAGTGGGAGATCTGCGAGGTAATTGGTAATTGCTTATCCTTTGATCGACTTCTGCATGACATAAGTGATCGAATTCTTGCAAGAGTATATGCCAACGAGCGATCTTTTCTGATATTGCTGGCTTTTCGAATATGTAGTTCAAAGGATCCATTCGGGCTAGTACTAGTATCTTATGTGTTTCGAAGTAGTGTCGTAATTTGGTTGAGGCCCATACCAGCGCAATGCAGGTCTTCTCCATGGGAGTGTATTTCTATTCATACTCGACCATCGTCCTACTGAGGTAGTAGATAGCCTTCTCTTTCTTATCGTCTTCTTCATATTATCTCAGGATTACTCCCATTGCTTTGTCGTTCGCTGAGAGGTATAGGATTAGGGGTCTTCCGGGAACTGGTGGCAATAGTATTGGTGGGTTAAGGAGGTACTTTTTGATATTGTCAAAAGCTTGCTGGCACTGGTCATCCCATTTATACTCAGCTCCTCCTTTAAGTAGTCTGTAGAAAGGATCACACTTATCTGAATGCTGGGAGATAAATCTCCTGATGAATTACAATCTTCCTATCAGGCCCCGTAATTCTTTGATATTGCTGAGAGGTGACATCTGTTGTTGAATTCTAAGTGTGCATGATTTATTTGTGTTTTGAAAACAGACTTACAAATAATGAATTGTACTGAATTTGTAAAAATAAAAAGAATAAGAAAATATCAGCACAGAGAGAACATACTTAGCCTGCAAGATCAGGGCCAATTGTAGCAAGTTTTAAATGTGAGTAAAAGATCGTCCACAGGGAATTGATTTAAAATTTAAGATAAACCTTCAGATTTGAGCTACCAGATCTGACCTCTGATCCTATCTACAAAGCACATAAGATGGGAGGTTGAATTTGTCACATTAACTAAATGATAAAAGTAAAGATTAAATTAAGTGATCCATATCTGAGTTGGGGGAATTTGATGTAAACTTATAAAAATGGAGAAATAATATCTAACTTTGATTTGGTCCTTGAAATACAATAAGAATGACTGCAGATCAACTGAGAGATGATCCAATCTTCATCTGGCTACAAGCACAAATGTAAGAGAAATAAATCTAACTCAAGGATTAGATTTAGGCTTATGGCTATGGTCTGTCCACTTTAATGGCCACAGACCATCCAATAGTCTTTAATCCAAAGCCTTAATTTAGAACAAGAAGCACCACTACAAATGCCGTGAGAGATTAGGTTACAAACACTAATTCTCACAGGATTAATGAATGAAGGGAAATTGCATGAAAAACAGTAAATCTAAAGGAGTCTAATGCAATAAGGAGATCAGAGGGAACCCTTAACATGAGTCCAATTGAGAATGTACGGTTTACAGCAAGCTTTTCAAATTCACCATTACAATTATAGAGCACAGCTTAAACAGCTCTCAGATTTGTAGTCTTGAATACAACTCTCTTTTAACTTACAGAAGTATCTCACAACTCTCAATTGCAAGTAAAAGTGAGGCTATTACAGGGATTTCAGACATACTATCTGGTTTGGAAATGGGGGAATAGGAATGAAACTCAAAATCTGGATGCCCAAATTGGGCAAATGGTTATTTATATAGTTTTCCCAAGTCCACGATGTGTATCAACCAATCAGAGGTGCTCAGATCTGTATTGACCAATGGTGGTCGAGCACGAGGATCCATATCTGTTCTGGCCAATCAGAATTCCTTGATCTGGTTCAGCCAATCAGGTGATAGAAGCATCATTTCTGTTATGTAATTCCAAAATCTGTTTGAGCTTCTAGAAGTTCCCGCCAAGTAATTTCATCTTTGGGTGTTCACATGGGGTGGAATATGCCTTTGGTTCGTGCTCAGAATCTTCCGGAATGTCCCTGGGCTTTTAAATGCATTGGGGCACGTCAAGAGATTATCGAATTGCCCTTGCAGATCCGAGAATCTTGAGATATCATTTCGCATGCTTTGGAGAACTTTTCGCAAGGTACTGTGACTTCTGAAGCTCTTTTCGCACAAATTGGAGACCTTTTCGAAAAGAACTGTAACTTCTGGAGATCTATTCGCAAAGATTGGGGACCTTTTCGAAATGAACTGTAACTTTTGGAGATCTATTCGCAAAGATTGGAGACCTTTTCGCAGAGCTTGGGGACCTATTCACAAAGATAGGGGACCTTTACGAATAGCATTCTGTAGTGCATTCTTCTTTTCGAATAGCTCCAAACCTCTTTCCAGGTTGAAACCAGGCCTTTGTCCTCTTTATTTTAGGCATTTTGACAGCCAGTGAGGTTGTCCTTTCTCCTTCTTCCTCCAGATCAAGATGGGTCATCATCTTTTTGGCACTTTTAAGCTACTTTCAAGGTTAAGCCTGCCTTTATTGTTAGCTATAAAACAAACACTTAAAACACTTATTTAGTTATCTCAAGGGTCTATCAAGGCCCAGATTAAGGGGTGAAAAATGGTATTTTCCAGTTCTCAACACACCCCCAAACCTAAGCTTTGCTAGTCCCTGAGCAAAGACAAAATTTAAAAATAGAATGAAAAGCCATTTTTGTAGGAAGAACAGTTGCATTTAGCATATGCAACAAGCCTTTTAAACCCCTAGGTGATCCCTAGTGGAGGAGTGAAGTCTCCTGAGGGTTTTCAGTGAAGGTACCCACAAACTTCTCCAATAAATCAGTTAAGATCAATGCAGTTCTATTAAAGCAAACTTTCGTCCAATCAGATTATTCACACCTGCATCAGTCAGGTTGTAAGAAGATTTTCAAGAAAACATCAGTTCAAAACTAAAATTCTATTGTAATTCCTTTACCATTCACTCAGTTGGTGTCAAAAAGTTTTTACAAGAAAAATTAATGAAAAGCTTGCCTTCTATTTGAGAATTCAGTTTTGATGTTACCCCAAATAATTTGATTTCAAACTCAACTCTCACCAGGGTTTTCACTCACCATGCAAATATGAGGGTTGCACTATTTCACACAGCTCAAGAGCAATTACAGTCCTTAAATAGGAATGTAAGCAGGAGCGTAGGCATTACTTTTCAGTTCTGAATTTACTACTTTTTTCACCATAGATTACACAAATCCTTATCTCCATATGACAACTCAATCCATCATTGATCAATAAGGACTTTAACTTGGGTTGTAATGTGGCTTATGGGTGAAATTTATCAAGAATAAAGGGGTGGAATGGAGTTCAAAATTGAGAAGTCAATCAAGGTAAGGAGGTGACAGACACACCTTCTTCAATTCAGCACAATTTCATCTTCTTCTTTGAATTTTTAGAGCCAAAGTGGCCATCTTTTTCTCTTTCTTTTTCAAACTTCCAATGAAATGCCTTCTCCTTTTTTTTTTTCAAAGCAACATTGACTGGAATGCCACATTTCTTCTGCTGATACATCATTGCCTTCAATTATTTTTCTTTTTCTTTTACCAAACTGTTACCCAACTCACCTTTCTTCAGCTTTCTTTCCTTTACCTTCTGAATTCTCAGAGTGAGGGTTAGGCTAAATGAGGTTGATGAGGTTTCAAAGAAATCTTGGATTTATAAAGCTCAATTGGTGTGTATCAAGGGCAGTTTTAAAAGGTGGGGCTTTTTGAAGTTCAAACTGTCCAAAAGAAGGCCCTATATCATGTCTTTAATATCATGATTGCTGTCAAGATATTTTAACTTGGATATGTGTAACTTCTAGTGATAACAAGCAGGTTCAAACAGTCCCTAGAGCAGAAAAAATTTCCAATTTATACCTCCAAAGAATACATTTCAGGTCCAAATCTCACTGGGTGTGGTTTTCTATCAAATTCCTGAGGTATATCATCACTGCTTTCTCTCTTTTTAGGTTTACTAAAGCATCAATTTTTTTTGGAAATTTCCTGACATTCACTTCATGAAAGTATTAGAATTACACTAGAAATTAATTTTAAAAAGTTTTAACTTCCTCATTTTTCAAAACAACAGGTGTGAAATTACTTCATTTTCAAAAATTCTGCTGGTCATAAGCTGCATCAAGCATTAACTTATTTTATTGGCATACCTGCCATACCCCCAAACCTAAGATGAACATTGTCCTCAATGTTCTAGACAATGAGAGACTAGGGGTAGCAGGGTAAAAGAAGAAAGAAAAACTAAGAACAGAAAAAATCTAAACTATATACAGCAGAAAATAAAAATGTAAAACTGAAGATATGAGCAAGGAAATGGAAAACATGATATACAAATGCAAGAAAAATCAACAAAACAACGCTAGAACTACTAAATAAAATCTAACAAATAGAAGGATTACTATGCAAATGAAAGGAAACTAATGCTAATAACAGAGAAACAGTAAAAACAAGGTAAGGGACTGAATACAAAGTTGAAAAAAAATAGAAAAGTGTTGATACAAAAATAATATTTGTTAATGCAAAATAGGAAAATAAAGTTAGAAACTAACTGTACTCACAGAAAAATGAGGAAAATCAGTAAAACGAGGACACATTAACCTAAGAAAGAAAAAAAAATCAGCGATCTAAAAACAGAATTTGAAACTAAAATTCCTAAAACAGAAAATCTAATGCCAAATGATATATCCTAAGCCCAAAGAAACAAACCCAAAAGCCTGAGATACTTATGAATCTAAGTGATTATAAAAATGATTAGCAGGAATACAAAGGAAAAGCAAGATTCATAAGACCCTTTGTTGATGATGTGTATGAATAATAAAAAAATGAAGCATGGGAGCACATATTAAAAATAGCAGGTTCACAGCTGAGACCCATTTATGATGAAGAAATCTCGAAGGAAAATAAAATCAGTGGGTCCATTGAATATTCAAAACAGCCTATGATCCACTACTCATTATCCTACATGATTCCTAAAAAAGAAAAAATGATCTCAGCAGGTCCAGATGGGAAAAGTGGATGCAAATGGAGAAAAACAGCCCATCCGGAAGATATCTATATATATATATATATTTTTTTTTTGTTTTTATAATTTTCTATTTTTTTTTTTACTTGTTTTGGATCAGCCCGGGCTCAACAAGAGCCCTTATTTACTACTGCTGAAAATAATGAGAAACAACTCAGAGATTTTCTATTTGTGTTTTCATTTTCTTTTATTTTGTATTTGGTTTTGTAAAAAAAAAAAAAAAATCAGCATGCCTAAAAGACAGCAGAAATTATAATCAAAACAAACATTAAACACAGCAGAACTGCTGGTTCTCAAGAATTTAAAAATAGAAAATGAATGTAAAGGAGAATGGGATGCAAACTCAAGCAGATCTGCTCCAGCTTTAGTCCAGATGCTCCTTGTTGGACGGCTGCTCTAGATCTGCAAAAATCCAAAAACTGCAGCAGTACCTTATTCAAGTATATTGACGAAAATAAAAAGAAAAACTCAGGCTACTGCCCAAATTTGATAAAAAGACAAAAGAGTGGCAGCAGCATTTATTCAAATAACTAGAAGGCAAAGAATAAAAATAAAAATAAAAATTCTGCTCCAGTAAAACAGGTTTTCTATACAAAACTGTAGTAGACATTTAATCAAGCACTTGGAATGCAACGTGTAGTTTTAAAGCAAAAATTAAAATGAAAATCAAATCTACAAAATTGAAAAACTTAGGTCTAGCAATTTTAAAATCTATTTCCCGACAATGGCGCCAAAAACTTGTTGTTGAATTCTAAGTGTGCATGATTTATTTGTGTTTTGAAAACAGACTTACAAATGATGAATTGTACTGAATTTGTAAAAATAAAAAGAATAAGAAAATATCAGCACAGAGAGAACATACTTAGCCTGCAAGATCAGGGCCAATTGTAGCAAGTTTTAAATGTGAGTAAAAGATCGTCCACAGGGAATTGATTTAAAATTTAAGATAAACCTTCAGATCTGAGCTACCAGATCTGACCTCTGATCCTATCTACAAAGCACATAAGATGGGAGGTTGAATTTGTCACATTAACTAAATGATAAAAGTAAAGATTAAACTAAGTGATCCAGATCTGAGTTGGGGGAATTTGATGTAAACTTATAAAAATGGAGAAATAATATCAAACTTTGATTTGGTCCTTGAAATACAATAAGAATGACTGCAGATCAACTGAGAGATGATCCAATCTTCATTTGGCTACAAGCACAAATGTAAGAGAAATAAATCTAACTCAAGGATTAGATTTAGGCTTATGGCTATGGTCTGTCCACTTTAATGGTCACAGACCATCCAATAGTCTTTAATCCAAAGCCTTAATTTAGAACAAGAAGCATCACTACAAATGCCGTGAGAGATTAGGTTACAAACACTAATTCTCACAGGATTAATGAATGAAGGGAAATTGCATGAAAAACAGTAAATCTAAAGGAGTCTAATGCAATAAGGAGATCAGAGGGAACCCTTAACATGAGTCCAATTGAGAATGTACGGTTTACAGCAAGCTTTTCAAATTCACCATTACAATTATAGAGCACAGCTTAAACAGCTCTCAGATTTGTAGTCTTGAATACAACTCTCTTTTAACTTACAGAAGTATCTCACAACTCTCAATTGCAAGTAAAAGTGAGGCTATTACAGGGATTTCAGACATACTATCTGGTTTGGAAATGGGGGAATAGGAATGAAACTCAAAATCTGGATGCCCAAATTGGGCAAATGGTTCGTCTATTTATAGTTTTCCCCAAGTCCAGCTCAGATGTGTATCAACCAATCAGAGGTGCTCAGATCTGTATTGACCAATGGTGGCGATCCACTTGATCTGATTATACCCAGAAAAATCATCCATAAAGGATAGCATCTCATGTCCAGTGATGTTGTCGACTAGAGTGTCAATGTGCGAAAGTGGGAAGTCGTCTTTTGGGCATGCTTGGTTGAGATTTCGGAAGTCAATGCAAACTCGTACTCTGCTGTCTTTCTTGGCGACAGGCACTATGTTGGCGATCCACTTGGGGTAGAGGACGACTCGGATGAATTTGGCTTTGTGTAATTTGTCAACCTCCTCTTTAACTTGAAGGGCGGTTTGTGGGTGCATCCTACGGAGTTTCTGCTTAATAGGCTTTGCATCAGGTTCTAAGACGAGACGATCTTCTACCAAATTTAGGTCTAAACCAGGCATGTCATCATAGGACCATGCAAAAGAGTCGAGGTGTTCTTGTAAGACCTGTGTGATTTGTTGGCGTTCCTTAGAATTAACATTGCGCTAATTAGTAGCTTCTTGGGTTTCTCTACCGTGCCAAAGTTAATTTCTTCTGTGGGTTCCGCGACAACTTGAATTTGCTCGTCAAAACACTTAATAACCCGTTGGAAGTCCTATGCCTCCTCGGGGACCAGTGTTTCTCCTTCATCTTCAGTAAGCTCATATACTACAAAATTATTACACTGGGGATTCGATTTTGGGAAAGCTAGCCCTTCATTGGTACAATTTATGACCGAGAGATCTTTGGTAAGGTGAAGGTTAAAGATATTAATCCTCCTCTCAAAGTCATGAAGTATTTCATTTGGTATGATCACTGGCTTGTTGTTTAGCTTGGATGCCTTGCGTCTTCGTGCGGGAGGTGAGGTAGTAGAAGTCTCAGGAGAGAAGTCTCCTTGTTGGCCATAAAATTGGTTTGGGATGAAGGGTTCCCTTTCTTTTCTGAGGTTTTTTTTCTTTTTTTGGATTTTGTATTTCTAAATTTTTAGGGTTTTCTTCTTTTTCTATTTTTTGATTTTCGATAGTAGATATGATACATGGTCGATCGCCTTATGAGGCGTTGGGAAAGTTGCTTCCTCTAGCTGAGGGAGCGAGACGGCTACTGGAGCCGTTCGAGCGATTCTTTGGGAAATGTGGGCTTGTTCTGACTTTGTCATTCTTTTTAATTCCTCATCTATTGAGACTTTTTGAATAAGCGATGCCAGTGGCAACGGTATCGATATTCAGATTTCCTCTATCATATTGATTGCCTAATCATTGAAGAAGCTCTGAAGATCATAATCAGTCAAACTATCATCCTTTGAATTATAATACGGTTGCTCTTTCGGTCGAGAGTGATCTCCTAAGAGATCCTCAGGGGTAGTGAGCTCTTTCCCTTGGACTTTGTAATATGCTAGGATAAGCATGCATGCTCGGCAGCGAGACTGATAGTGGTGAGAAACATAGGGAGATCCCCAAAGACATTCCCATCCTTCTGGGTTAGATTCGAGGCTGGTGTTAAACTCATCTTCTTGATTTGACCATGCTTGGAGTGCCAGGTTAACCCGCTCCTCTAGCTTGAGTGCAAGGAGGTCTATCCAGTAGTCCTCGTCATCACTCGGAGGGGGTTGCAATTCTTCCTCGAGGGATTTCGAAAATATTTGGAGTTGTGATGCGTCTAGGGATGGAGGAGTGTCTAGTTCAAGTTCCTCTTCGAACTCAACGAGGGTGAGGGGGTTGTTTCCCTCTGGGTCAACCAGATGACGGTTGGAATTTTCTTCTTCTTGCGCTAGTAGCCGAGTTGGTGGGTCATTACTTGCTTTTGTTGTTATGAGGTTAGAGTCATTGGATTCTACAGTTGCAGAATGTCAGTCCCAACTAGCAAAGCATTCCAATATGCCGGTGCATGCCCTACAGCGAGGTTGATATGTGTGAGCGATACACGGGGAGTCCCACGGGCATTCCCATCCTCCAAGGCCAAGGTCGAGGTGGATACTATGCGACTTAAAATCCTCCTGTGGGGTGTCATCCTCTCCCCACGTTAGATATAAGTACTCTTTACTATCTTGTAAGGCAGATATGTAGAAATCTTCGTCGTCAGTGGATTTCCAATCTTCAACTTGCGGCTCGAGTTTAAAAGGTTCTCCCTTTCTCTTCTGTAAACCCCTTAGTGTCAAACAAAGATTTGACTCCGTCAAGCGGTTCATCAATGTCTTTGTTTAGATTCATCAAATCGTTAAATGATTTAGCCATTCGTTCAATTTCCACTTCTTGGGACTTAGTGAAGGACACCTCTCTCTACCTTGGTACATCCGCCTTCTCCGTAGTCCCATAGATGAAGTGGTCATATAGAAACCATTTTGGTGAGGTAGGGAGCAAGTCGGCTTGTGAGCCGTCCGATTGGTAACCTAACCCTATGTGTTTGCATATTTTTGTTAGGACGACAGGTCCTACACGACCTTGCTTGTTTTTATTGAGTCCGGTGTGGGGGATGTATCCTAGTTGGTACATAATGTCCCAACCTTTTATTGTGGTAGGGTTGATGTCGCAAAGTTTGGCGAGGTCTAGGCCGACCTCTCTTCTCATTAATTTTTGTTGATGCGTTGGGGGAGAACTATGAGGGGTAGGGGGATGGACTTCCATAACGGTTGTCTCATCGGGGATTCGGGCCTTCTGAATATGGCCCATGTTCAACACGGAATCATGGGCTGTTGGAATACTTGCAGTGTAATTAGTGTCCACCTCCTAGAGGGGTGCATCAGTGTATATACGAACAATGGAGTCCTCGTATGGGAATTTGACGCATTGATGGTATGTGGATGCGACGACTTCCATTGACTCTAAACATTTTCTTCCTAAGATAAGATTATACGTGCTAGCAGAATTAGAAACATGGAAAGTGACATCTTCGTTACAGGTCCAAGGTGAACCTAGAGTTTGATAGTTCCTTTGACGAAATGACGCGAGCCGTTGTAAGCTATAAGTGATAGTGCGGAGGGTCTAACATCCTGCTCTATGTATTCAAGTGTCTTTATTGTCGTGAGAGGGCAGATATTGAGTCCTGCTCTCATATCAACCAATGCATGAGGTACAGAGAATCCTCTGATTATGACTGTAAGGTATATGGGACCTGCACTTTTGCAGAGCGACTCTGTAGGCATGTCTGCATCTGTGAAAGTGAGCACCTGGGGTTGCGCCATGACCGAGGCAATTTGGTGTAGCTCATCCAATATTATATCTTCATCCACTTGTGTGTCCTCAAGTGTCCTTATCAACAACCGATGATGGTCAGGAGATTTCTTGATGAGTTACAATATTGATATTTGGGTCAGGATCTTTTGAAGATGCTACGAAAGGTCATATTCTTACCCTAGCTCAAGTGCAATTTCTTTGCCTGGCCGATGAGCCTTAGGTGCGAGTGGTTGGAGCGGTTGAGGTGTAGGGATTGGTGGATGGATAATGTGAGGTGGGGGCGGCAAGTTAACTTCTCTTTCTTGCCCGTTCCCCTCTAGTGGTTGTACATTTATGGAATCCTTATTCTGAGGGAATGGCGGAGGTGGGTAATTGGTTTCAGATATAAGAATCGGACAAGTCGGTTGTTGACCGAACCCGGTATGGCTCGATGTCGATGTATTTGTGAAGTGAGTGAAATTTGAGGTCGGAGCGCGTACTTGTAGGGTGCCACTCCAAGGTGGGAGGTACTGTGTATAATCCTCTTCTTCTAGGAAAGCGGAGACCAGAGTCTCGCACGAGTTGGGATGCTCTTCTCGCTCACCTTCTTTATGTTTAATGAACACTCAGTCTTTGTTTTGTTTTCTAGGTTCGGAGTCTTTCGGGTGACACTTTCTACCCATGCGGTGATTTAGGCTGCAGTTTGAATAACATGGTCTCCATACTCGGGTTCAAAATCAGACGAAGGGAGTGGTAATGGCATTTGCTTAGGATTTGGAGGGGTTGATGGTTGTGGTGGGTGACTACGGAAGAATGGTCTCCGGGCCCTAAAGGAGTGGACTCGTATCTGAGTGAACTTCGGGTAGGGAGGCGGGCTCGGCGGGGCGATTCGTGTGATCAAGGACAAGGGATGGAAGAAAGGAACTCTCGTAGGGGTGGCAAAAGTGTAAAAAGATGGGATGCGAGTGATTAAGGTGGAGGGCTCGAAGGGGGATTGGCTGGGAAGATCTACGGTGGTGACCTAAGCTGGTGATGCTTGGTTGTGGTTAGGCATAGGGTTATTAATGATCCCTAAATTTTATTGGGGTTGGTTATTGCTAGGGTTAAGATTCCTAAGCACTTCCCAATCAATTTGATTTTGATCATTCATATCATAGATTACATCTCGGAGGACCCAGGAGTCTTCTAAGTTGTGCCTCGCGTATTGATGGAACGCACAATATTTACTATAATCTAGATTTGTCGGCCAGGGTCGGGGACTTTCCTTGGGGAATCGAAGGAGGTTTTGAGTGTTAAGGAGACAAAAATTGTTAGGAATTATATCAGGTAATGGGGGATAGTGTTCCTACCTCAGCAGCTGCCTCTAGCTGGGTTGAAGTTTTGCGATGGGGGTACATTATTGTAGTTCGGCACATGGGTCGGCCAATTTTACATCGTATTTTTATTCTAGTAGGTATTGGAATATTGGTTCCTATTCTGGTATTGGCCCTGATTTTGGTTATGGCCTTGGTTTTGGTTTGCATATCTTTGCTGATTGGTGCCTTGGTTTTGGTTCGTGTACTGTTGTTGATTCTGATTTTGTCCAAAAATTTTCGATTTGAAATTTCCATTCCCGAGGTTTTGTCCTTGGTTGACAACGGTGTTAACCTATTCGGTTCCTGAGACTTTCTTGTTATTTTTTTACTTCAATTCACTAGAAGAGCCTACTTTCGACGTGACTATAGACAGGGCGAGGTCTCTGCCTTTAATGTGTCGCGTTGGTCGAGCTGCCCGGGAGTGGAGTGCAGTGAAGTAAGGGCAATCACTTATGACAAGCGTGCTCTTCAACGGTTCCCTAGTATTGTCAATAATAATATCAACCGAGTCTTTCTCCTTCATTAAAGTGCCGATTCTGGCAGCGAGCTTTCTCCACCTAGTGAGAAAGTTAGTGAATTCTTCATCGGGCCCGTGAACCAATCTAGAGCTTGGTTGGATTAAGTGCCTGTATTGGTCTAGGAATTGACCGATTAATTCGTCAAATGTTTCTATCTTATAGAGCGGGAGTCCCGCGAACCAATCTAGAGCTTCTCCTTCTAATGAGCATTGAAATTAGTGAATGAGAAGTCCCTGATTATCATGTATGGGTCAGCAATCATTGCAAAGGAGGGCCAAGTGATGGTTTGGGTTTCCTGTGCCATTGTACTTGATAAATTTCAGCGGTTTAAATCCTAGGGGCAAGATAAATTTGGCATCCCGACAAAATTTGTCGAACCCAAATGAGTGACCAGGGCATTCCCTTTTAGCCATATATTCGTCGAGCATTTTAGGGAGATCTTCAATTTTAATAGTTCGGTCTTTTAGAGCAAATTGTGACCAAACCTTGTCTAGAGAGTTATCGTTGAAGAATGTGTGACAAGGTTACCTCAATGGTGTGGCACGGGCTGACACTGTGCTCGGAGTAGGTGGTGGCCTTTCTTGTCGTGATCTAATGGTCTCATATGTGGCCAATCCCCAAAGAAATTCGTCAGAGTCATCATCTCCTCTTTGTATCCTTTGAATACTAAGCTCTACGATTTGTTGAGTAGTAAGGTTTTGTCCTCTCCCATTATGATTATTCCCAGTGTGTGGAGTAGAGAAGGGATTCTCTTATTCACCAGCCATATTAATCTCAGGTTGTCATGAACTAGAATTGTAAAGGGATTCTTCTCCGTACATGGGATTGTCATGATATCCCCACAATGGTGGGTCACCATCGAGTACTTTACTAAGTGGGTAGAAGTAGTGTCATATGCCAACAGCACAGCTAGTCACATCGAGAAGTTTCTGAAGAATTATATTTTGTGCCGATTTAGAGTACCCAAAGATATCATCACAGACAACAGCCCAAACTTTGTGAACAGGCGCATCCGAGCCTTCTACCAGCAATACAAGATTAAGCACCATCGCTCGTCCCCTTATCGGCCTCAAACTAACGGAGCCATGTAAGCTGTAAATAAGACGATCATTCACATCCTTGAGAAGATGGTTGTCACTTACCGAGATTGGAATGAAATGCTACCATTTACTTTATGGGCCTACAGAATGTCGATCCGTACCGCTATAGGGCATCACCATTGTCCCTTGTGTATAGAACCGAGGCCGTCCTACCGATAAAAGTCGAAGTACCCTCGCTTCAAATCCTCCTCGAATGGGTCTACCAGAAGCAGAAAGAGAGAGATCTCGCTTTGACCAATTGAACTTATTGGACGAGAAAAGACTCCTCGCCCTATGTCATACTCAAGTTTACTAGGGGCGAATCACATGCACTTACAAAAAATGTGTCTGCGGTCGAGATCTGAGAGGAAAATTCTGACATGCACTGTGCTGAAGAAGTTCTTTCCATCCCTCCACGCCAATCCGAGAGGAAAATTCAAGCCAAACTGGGAAGGACCTTATGTTGTTCAAGAAGTACTGCCGGGATATGCCATCTGCCTCGCCACCATGGACGGAGATCATTTTCTTGAGCCCATCAATGCTGGATATGTCCGACGGTTCTACTCATAGGTCTATCGCTGCAAGGTAAGTATTGGTGAAATAGATACGTAACTATTTAAGAACCACCCATAAGAGGTCATCATTCCAAGCACAATAGCCAAAAAGTATCCCTAAAGATGATGATATCCTTTACTACCCCATTTGACCCCTTCCCTGAAAAAGAGAAAAAGTATGTACATATACAAAAAAAAGAAGAGGAGAAAATAGAATTACTATCAAACTAAAAAAAGATCAGAAAAGTAAAACGTCAAAAAGAGATTGCCTAAAATAAAATGAAGAAAAAAGGAAACGAAAAATCATGGGGCATGTGCAGTACAAATCCCCCATGGAGGAAAGTATATTGTAGGAAACTGAAACCATATCAAGAAAACCTTTCCCAAACCAGCATACCTTCAAATCCTAACCTGACCCACGGCCAAGCTACACCCTGAAGAAATCCCTCTTTTTAGGTTCACAAGCAGTCATAGTATACATCAAGTCAACACGAACCGAGTGGTGAGACGACACTAGAACCCCATTTGGCTGGCTATGAAGGAATCGATGTCTATGTCATGGCTTTTGAAAAAATAAACAAATAAAAAGAAAAAATAAAATAGAAATACAATCTCAAAGCAAGATGGATGTGGTAAAAACCCGATAAGGCGCTACAGGTAAAAAGAATGAGTTTGTGCAGACTAGGTGAAAACTCAAAAGGGCGCTTGGGGTAAGAGAGCTAAACCCATGGACGTGGTGAAAACCCGAAAGGGCCCCATGGGTAAAAAAGAGGGCAAAACGGGCACGACGAACCCACCTTGGGCATTTTGAGTAAAAAAGGGATTAAAAAAGAAAGAATTAAAAAAGAATGGTTCGAAATGATTGATAAGATTGATGTTTGAGGAGCCCTTTTTGGTTACTCTCCCTATTACCCATTTCCGACTGGGCCGCTCATGTTAGTTCAAATTGGGCCCCGAGCATAATTGTCTTTGTGAAACTGCTTTGTCAAACGTATGACTCAAGGTAAGGAGAAAGGTTTGACTCAATCCAAAGGGATTAGCGTTCTGGCCTTGGTAAAATTATTGAAACTCACTCAGATCCGACTGCGTAAAAGGGGTTCGACCATGCTCAAAAGGGGGCCTGAGATCTCACCCGGTAATTAAGGCACCACACGAAAAAAAAAAAAAAAAAAAACGAGGAATTTTTATATTAGATTTCCCTTTTCCATTTACAACTATACCGCTTACATCACATCCCCAAAACAATAATCACTGTGATGTCTAGCTTTCCTTTTCCTTTTGTACAAAAGCATAAACAAAAAGCAAAAACACATGAAAAAAATATACCCAAAAAGAATCTGTGTGTATCAGAATAGAGGTTTCTTACGCCCCTTCCTGTAAATTAGATCTGTGCAAAAATATATATGTGTAGGAGGGAATCAACGGCCCAGCTCGCACTTCAAGGCACTAATCTCACCACGAAAACCATCCACCCGGACATTCCGCTTGGTCAACCAACGACCATGTAAGCTCTTATACCTCTTCCGAGAAGCATCGGTAACTCCAAGAGCAACATTCAAGGATCCTTTCAGACGAAGGACCTCGCTCTTAGCTGTGCCAGCTCTAGTCTCAACTACCTCAGCTCTAACTTTCTCTTGTGCCAAAAGCTCTTGTAGGACCTCTTCTCGTCAATCAGCAATTCAATACGGACTCGAAATGCCATCTCCTTCTTTGGCTAGGGCCCTCCCATATCACTGCTCTCCGCCTGATCCAAATGGTCAACGACAGGCTACTCAGCTGAAAGCTAAGCTTCGTACTAAAGGGAAGACTGAACTGAATCTCCCTGCTCCATATCACACACCAGCGTCGACTGATGTGCCTCTCAAAGAGCAGCAATTCGATCCTTGTCCCCAGAGGACCCCCTAGAAAAGATCAAGTCACATAGAGGGACTTTCACCGTGCAAGGCACCTGCTGAGAGCAGTCAAACTGACACAACACCCGAAATGGGAAGTAGAAGGTGCTGCCAGTCAATCCTAGGAGGGTGATGCCCTCATGGTCTTTGGAACAGACTACTGGGAAGGTCCAATCCAACCGAGGAAGTCTCCAGATCAAGTTTGCATCAGTCAGCCAAAGCTTCAAAGCTGATAAATCTCCCTGCGAAATCAAGTGACACTTGCCTAGAAAACACAGAATTGCCTCACCTGGAGCGTCATAAAAGTGAGGCACGGGTCCCAAAATAGCGAGATGCTCACCCAACTAGACCTGGAGCAACAAAGGACATCCTGTGAGGCTCTCCACCTTGCCCAGAGCGAATGCGTCAAGGCATTGGTATAGTTCAGCAAGGACCAGGTGCATCACTGATCGATCCTCTACCAACTCGGTCAAAACATCACAAAGAGCAAGAGAGAAGCTCTCTCCCCTAGTGAAGAAAAGGACTTCCGAGATGAGACTGAGAGCAAAGGCTTTCACATTGAAGATATTCCTAACCAGCAATTTTCAAAGACCTTAGTCACCAAAAATTTCTTTGAGGAATTGCTCGAACACTTTGTGGGCCCCCAATGAGACTTTTCTCATACTCAAATTTCTTCAAACCTAGGGTAAGGTGAACGGCCTTAGCATAACCCGGCTTCGGCGTGACTCTTGCGACGCCTCTGTCGAGCTTTAAACCAAACAAATTGGATAACTCTTCAAGAGTAGAAGTTAGCTCTCACTTCCCAAAATGGAACACATGGGCCTTTGAATCCCAAACTAGGCCGCCGCATGAAGTAGGTTCCACTGTGGAGGAACCTCAAGAAAGGAGGGAAGACGGGATAGTCCAAGCCACTCTAGATCAACGAGCTTGCTCTCATTAAAGCTCCCAAGCCAACTTTTTAGAAAATTGGGCCCTTAGCTTAAAGAAAGCAGTAAATTGGTTTCGTGCCCTCCATGTAAGGGAGGGTTGGAAAGCGGGTCCATGGACGTATAAAGATCTTTCAAGAGTATAAAATTCAATGTATGTCGATAAACCCACCCTTAGGAAAGCAAGGAGAAGAAAACTTAGCTAAAAAAGCCAGCCAAGTCAAAGTGAAAAGAGAGAGAAAGTGGTCTGTCTCGGGCATATAAAAGGCCCACTGGCCCCCAGGATGGGCTTGGCGCATGTAATACATGCGCCAGACCAATCTGGCCCCCTTCCATGCACTTTTTAGAGCTTTTAAGGAGATTTTTGTATGTCTTGGTTGGACCCCTTAGCTAGTCTACCGTTCACCCATTTTATGCTTTGACGACATTCACAAACATGAAATTGGAAGTGCACTTAACATCGAAATCATTTAACTTTTGTGCAGGAAAAACCCACACTGAGGCATATGACCGCAAAGGTCATTTTTCACAAGCATTCGCAAAACCATCTTGCAAGCAATCAAAAATAATGTAAGGGAAATAGAGCATGCAATCAAGGAGTAGCACTAAAAATTTCAAAGAAAAAGATAATAAAAAAAATGCCACAATTATCCACTACAATTTGTTCAAATCCCAATAAAAATCATCTCAAAGTGTTTAAAATGTTCAAAATGCAGAAACTAGGCCTGGTCCTTGTTGGCGCCCTTCGATTTCTTCCGCCGGTGCGAGGAGCTTTGGAAGGTCCACATATCTCCTACTCGGGACCACGCCTATGAAAGCTGGCTGAGTAAAGAGCGTGACTCCATATCACGTGCGTGTTGAAAGTCATAATCAAGATCATAAATCAGGAGCAATTAGAAGATAAAGAATGGTAAATCAGTGAGGAAAGCAGGTCAACAGAATACTCACCACCTCTACATCTCGGAGCTCAGCAATGTTACGATAATACGCGGCATGATCGATTGCCAATTCGAAGTTCTACATTCAGAGAGAGAAAGGTGTCAGTTATAGGGATTAGTAATAAACACATGCATTTATCAAAGGAGCTAAAGCAAAGGAGGGATGATCGAAAATAGGCTTACCCAGTGAACCACCTCAGGAGGAGGCACCCGAGCCACTTCAGCTGAGAGGCGTGCCTGCCTATCCACGTCGGCACATAGATATGAGAGAAAGCCGTTGTCAAGGCGCCTGAAGGTCCCATGAACCATAGCGGGTGCACCACCTAAGATACCCATACGAGAAGAGCTTGAAGGATCGGCATCTAAAGGACCAGCACCTGAGGGGCCAACACCTGAGGGACCCGCACCGGAAGGACCAGCATCTGAGGGACCCACTACAGAAGCATCAGTAGTACCCGCCACCGCTCCACCTTCATCATCTGAATAATCCCCCTGGATAAACTATAGAAAAGATCAAGATTCACTCAGTAGAAATAAAAGTTGAATCAAAACCTGAAGGGGACCAATCTAAAAGAGAAAAGAGAATTACCTATAAGCGTGACCCACTGAAAGCTAGGAAATTGACTCCAGGGATAAAGCATGGCAGAATAAACCGATATGGCAAAGACTCATACCATAGCCGATGGTCCCCGGGCATGAGAAGGGCATTAATGGGGTTCCCATTCTGGAGGAAGGCCGCAGTAAGCTCTTCGATACTACCCACGAGGTCCAGGACATCTGTAGGAGGATTCATGGGTATGGTAGGGTAGCCCTGATACTGATGAACTACCCGCTCCCCCAAGTAGTAGGCCCTAGCCCACTCCTCATAGAAGAAGACAACGCGACGGTTGTTAAAGAGGCGAGATGGACCTACGGCAGCCCGGTCCCAGAAAGCAAAGACAATGTGCGGGTCGCATATGATCTGTCCAAGTCAAGAGGTGGCCAATCAGTAAAAAATGTAGCATAATTTTTGAACTAAAATAAACAGAGGAGAAAAGGCCTTACCTGCTTGGGGATCATCAGATCATATTGGGATCTCAGGCCCATCTCCAGATGCTTCATGCCCATGTCTCGGCATCAGAGTTTGTTCCAATTGCATAGGAGGGGATAGGTGTATATATCAGAGTGAAGAAGCAGGCGTCCGGGTTGAAAATGCAGGTACCCCCATGCCTAAGGAGAGTAATGCATAAAAGATAAGTCAGTAGCATACAGTGACCATCCAAATAAACTGATAAAAGTAAAAGAGTTAGAGATTACCTCCAAAGCCGGCCAGAAACCAACAACAGACTTTGCATCCCCAGTGGATACTTGGGCTATGCCATACATCAACATCGCATATCCAGCCTCGCCCCAATCGTATCTGTGGATGTCAAGCCAGTTATCCATGAGGCTCAGCAGTGCCAGGCCGACTCGACCGCCGCTTGCATTGGCAAAGAAGGCTTTTCCGAACATGATCAAGAGTGTGATAAAGGCCAATACGATCGCATGCTCAGGCTCAACGTGAAGTTCCACATCTTGCTGGCTCAAATCTACCAACTCATGCAGCCCATAGAGCTCAGATAGCCTGGTCATCTTGACCTCGGTACCATGCACATTTCCATGGGAGGGATAGGCCCCTATCAATTTGATAATATCGTCTCGGCTAGGCACTACAAGGTTGGCTATCAGAACGCCCCCTACCCTGATACTGATATTCATCGCCCAATCCAAGAGCGTTAGGGTCATCTCAGTGAAGGCCATGTGGAAAGACATGATCTCTGGGCGAAACCTCTCGATCAAAGCTCTCAGGTATGCGGTGTCCACCCTCATGGCGGGGCAGGACAAGAACTCTCTGAAATCCGCCTGCTCAAGTAAATACTTCATGACGGGTGCGATGTAGCGATAAAAGTCATGGAAGTCTAGCCAGCCCCCTCGGAATACGATATGGGGCAAGTCCTGTGTCAAAAGAGAAAGATGCATCAGGTCATGGAAATAAAGCGAAACCGCACAGAAAAAAAAAGAACTGAACTTTTCTTTTACCTTGCCCGCAATATCGAAGTTCGAAATATGGATGTGTTGCTGGTAGAGAAGGCCGACTCGGGCAGCCTGGCCCTGCATCTCAAGCCATGGACCTGCCTGGCATTCTACTACAAGGAATTGTTACCCACGAGAACTGTAAACCACGTCGGGCCCCTCCTCCTGCCCTTCCTCCGGCACGTATTCCACGTCACCAGACATTCTGAGGCAAAAACAAGCAGTCATATCAGGGCGGATCAATGATAAGAAAAAACCTCTTTTGCTATAGGCCGAATGAAGGTAAGAATGCTCCTCCCTTTTCTTTTGTTTTAAAAAAAAAATCAAAAACAAAAAATGCTTTTTCTTTATGTTCACAAAAACAAAAAAAAACAACAAAAAATGTTGTTTCTTTCATGTTCACAAAAACAAAAAAAAAAAATGCTTTCCTTTATGTTTGCCAAAAAATAAAAACCAAAAAAAAGAAAGGGTCCCTTTCCTTTGCTTTCAAAAATGAAACATATGCAAAAAAAATATCCCCTTCTTTTGTCTTCAAAAATAAATAAAAAATAAAACGAAATTTTCCCTTTCTATCTTCGAAAATAAAGCAAAGTAAAAACAAAAAAAATCCTTTCTTTATGCTTCTATAATCAAAATCACAAAAACAAAATCCTTCCTTCATGTTTATAAAATAAAAAAACCCCAAACAAAAAATTCCTTTCTCTTATGTCCATAAAATCAAAAACCAACAACAAAAAAAAACATATAAAATAAATTTCTTAGTTAGTTTTCAAAATAAAAACAAAAACTAAAAATCATAAAAATCCTTTTTCCTAATTAATAGAAACAAAAATATATATATATATATATATAATCCTTTCCCTTAGTCTTCAAAAAAATATATAAATAAGGACCAAAAAAAAATCCTCTCTTCATGTTCGAAAAACAAAAACCAAAAATAGAGCCCTTTCTATATGTACAAATAAAAAAAATATATATATATACATTGAGAAAACCCTTAAAACAACAAAAATAGGGCATCATTCATGAAATATCATCAGCACATCATCAATAAATATGGTCACAATAAAAATAAACCATTTATCATCCAAAATTGCAAGATCATGATCACATTTGCAAGAAAAAGCAAGAAAAATCAAATAAAATGGGTTTTAAATGGTTTCCTTTGAAGAAAAAGGGATCTTTGATCTAGCGTGGAGCAGGCGATCAATCAGCGCAAACAAATGCCGGCGATGAAGCACGCTTAGAGGCAATGTAAAGGAACTTTAAGGGAGCTCTATTTTTCGGTTTGGAGAGGGGGAAGAAAAGATTTTTTAAAACACACCCCTGCTACCCGAACTCAGGCTCTTTAAATTCGATCCCCAACAATGCTTGGCGCATGTATTACATGCGCCAGGCAATTTTGGGCCCCCAGTTGGCTTGGCGCAACTATTAGTTGCGCCAGGTCACTTATGGGCTGATTTTTGGGCCTGGTGCGGGTCACATACCAAGCCCGATACCCCTTTTCTTTGTTTTGTTATCCCCGGCTGATGCACATGCTCCCAAATGATATGTCGATCCACATTCAGCTTGCCCGGGAAGCCGTGCTAGAATAAAATGGATCGAGATCAATAAGCATCCCGATCCTATATAGGAAAACGTGAAAAAGTTTAGAAAATGATACAAAAAGGGACCAACATAAAAAGCCAAAAATAATTCACATAAAATGATAGTTTTGAAAAAACCAAAAAAATAACATAAAATGATAGCTTTGAAAAACCAAAAAATTCCATAAGAAGATAGCTTTGAAAAAACCAAAAAATTACATAAAATGATAGCTTTGAAAAACCAAAAAAATAACATAAAATAATAACCTAAAAATTCAAAAAAAAATCCACATAAAAAGATAAAGAAAATCCCAAAAATAATTCACATAAAAATAATAGGATAAAGTCACATAAAGTGATAAAGTGATAGACTAAAAGTCAAATAAAATGATAAACTTAAATCTAAAAATCACATAAAATGAAAATCCAAAATCCTAAAAATCACATAAAATGATATACATAAAAAAGTCAAAAAATTCCCAAATAAAATAAGAAAAAATATATGTTTTGAAAAGATAGCACGTATTCCCAAAAAGTGTTGAGACATCTATTCGCTATGCTCGGGATAGTTATGCTAAATAAACTTCAGGACTGATGGGTTCGCCCAAAGACCTTGAACCCTGCTTCATGCAGGGGCACCCGTGACTAGTCAGATGAGGTGATCAATGCCTCATATGATTGGACACAAACTATGAAACCTTGCGTACTTGCGTTGCGCCTATCTTTGAATGTGAGTCGATCACCCCCCTTACTTACGAAGCTGTTATATTCAAAATGAATCTTGAACATCAAACTCTTTCAAATCATCTCGACAAGCGACCATTATTCCCAACTAATGAGATTTTACAACTCAAGAAGCGAACGTTTTTCCCAGCTATTGAGATTTCGCAACTCATTCCACCTCGGTTATGCCCAGTAATGTTGCTAACCGCTTGGAGACCGATTACCTTGAGAAGCGACCATTTTCCTTACATACAGGGCTTTCATATTCTCACCATATTACCCGTCTGCTGTTTAAAGTTCATTTTGAATGTAGCAGACCTGTTAGTAATGCCTTGGGCCTCTTCAGATGTATCTTTTCTTTGGCATTTGATTATTAGTGATCCAATACCAAAGAGGGGCATCTGTAGACACCCAAATTTGGCCGAAAGGCTCGATCGGGAAACATTTTGATAGAGCCATATCTCCGAGCTTTTGATGGCATGTATAGATCCCTTAGGAACCATCCCAAACCCTTAGAAACCCATCCCGACTCTTAGAAACCATTCCGAATCTAAACCTAGCTTTCTCGAGCAATGGATGAAGAGTGGTATATTGGGATTATCTATGACCTTCTACTATAATCAAATCATATAACATTCATAAGTAGAAGTCCTCAGCTTTCCAACGAGCCAAGAACCATCCCAATCAGAACTGTATGTGAGAAGATATCACGTTCCAAAGCATAGGGGTAAATTTGTAAATTTATGGAATTCCCCTTAGGGATTTGGCACAAGTATTACTTGCACCAAGCCATTTCTCCCCAAAAATGTCTTGGTGCAACTAATAGTTGTGCTAGCTAGAAGGTGGGCCCCACCACGGGCAGCCAACTTCCAAACCCTGTAGAAACATTATTTTACTGTACATATGCCTGGCACACCTATTAGTTGCGGTAGGCTTATGAATAGTAACCCTATGTTTTTGCCTTGAAAATGAAGTTTAGGGTTTTACTTGTTGACTATCTTGACATTTGGGGTGTATTTTGTTGGTTCTGTTGCACCCATTCACGTTCTATTTGCAATCCTTTATGTGGTTTAAAGCCTCACCCTATCATCCACCATTGAGCTAACTTTCACACCTTTCAAGGCTCTAAAAATCCTAAGAAACCTTAGATGGCTAGATTATCTAATTGCTAATCCAAATAAGCCTCCAAACACCCTCCTAACCTCTCTTTTTCCTATAAATAGAGAGGCACCCCCTTCCCCCCCTTTTACAAAGGCTTGAAAAAATTTGCAAAGTAAGAGATTAAGGAATCCCTTCTCTTTCTCCTCTAGTGCACTCTTTACACACAAATTCTAGAACCTTCAAACCTTCTAAAAACCTTAGCCTTTCACCATAAAGCTTTAGTTTAGGTGTGTGCTACCCCCCTAGCCTCCCCTCTCTACCTCTTAGCTATCCACCCTAGGAGCTAGAATCCATTATCAAGCTATACAAGCTATCAAAAGCTCACCGAAGCAAGCCTATGCAAGGCTCCACAGTGGTGCAACAAGGGGTCGAGAGCTCCATCTCTCCCCTCTATTCTTCTACCTTCTCGGTTCTACCTTCATCCTCTCATTTGTGTCATTATGCCATTGAATTTTCGATAGGAATGGAGGGGCACAAATAGGATTTTAAGGCCCTTGGACAAGAGGAAGACCTATATGCTCTTTTTATTTCTTTTTTGCTTTGGCCATAAGTAGAGACTACATTAAGCAGATTGATTGGGTGCCTAACACCTTCCCAATCGATAATCGAAGCCCCTACCCAAGAGCCTTTGGCGTAGACCGGATACAAAGTCAATTTTTAACACATCGGTGTTCATTAAATTTGATTTGGGTTTTTTGGGACACCAAAAGCTCTAGGTGGCAACTCTAAATTTTTATTACGAGTGTGCGTCGTACGGCGGATTATCAAAAATCTACAGTTGCACATAGACTTATATTTTGATAACAAACAGCAAGCTCGAAATTGGTCTCTTTTTCTAGTTTTCTGAAAGCACTGCTTTCGGGGACTGATTTTCTTTGTTATTTGGGTCCCTCCTCACCAAACTTAGGGATACAAGGCTATTTCGGGTCAACTAACGCACTCCCCAAGGGTTTTAAGCTTTGTAATAAGATCGGTTACCCACCCTATATACCTCCGATGCAAGCGCCTTCTCAGATACTGGATAGGGTGGTACTTTTTCGGATCATCACCACTAGGGGCTGTCACCGTACTAAGAACCTTGTGTTTGTATCATTGCCTAAAATTCCCAACCCTTTATAAAATCTACTCCTAACAAAATTCAACCCTCTTGGTTCAATTTTTGCTTTAATTTTTAAGGAAGTTTGCTTAATGTCCAAAAATGGGGGGTGATGGTCCCGTGCCACCTCTACGGGCCGACGTCCACTGATGAGATATGATTACAGAAAGTAAAATCTCACGTTGGCCTACCAAATGGCTAAGGCATGTAAATGCGCATGTAAGTTCGTCAATCGACTAAGGCATATAAATGACGAAAAATAAATGAATCGTAAAGACATTGCTCAAGTAGGCCCGCCAATTGGCTAAGGCGCTTAAACAATGAAAAGGTAGGGGTAAGTAAAAATTGACGAAATTGTAGGGGTAAGAAAATTTGATGGAATCCTAGGGATAAGTAAAAATAAGAAAAAAAAAACAAAGGTTAGAAAAAATATTTTAAAAAAGCCAAATTTCAAGGGGATGCTCTGCTAGCTATTGACCAGCAGAGTCGCCATCTGTGCAACCGTGGGCTCTCTTGAGTCCGTCGCGATGATGCCCTCATTTAATAAAAAACTAGAGTCGCCACCTGGAGCATTTGGTGTCCTAAGAAACCTCAAATCAATATTGAAAGTACCGAAGTGCCAAAAGATGACTCTGATTCATCGGTCTAACGCCAAAGGCTCTTGGGTAGGGGCTTCGGCTATCGATCAGGAAGGTGTTAGGCACCCAATCAACCAGCTCAAAAGTGGTTTTTACTTATGGCCAAAATAAAAGGAAAAATAAAATGAAAAAGAGCACTTCCTCTTGCCCAAAGTCTCTATGATCCTATCAAGCTCTCCCCAAACACCAAAATTTGGAGGCGTAACGGCTTGAATCCTTGGATAAAGGAAAAGCAAAGAAGGTAGAGGAGTAGAGGGGAGAGCCGGAGCTCTCGAGCCCTTGTTTAACAGTTGTGGACCTTCGCGTAGGTGCACTTGATGAGCTTCCGATAGCTTGAGTGGCTGAAGAGTGGGTTCTAATCTCTAGGGCTTGATAGCTATGGGGTAGAGGAAGAAGTCTAGGGGGTAGTTCTCTCCTAGACTAAGAGGTTTTTGATGGAAGATGGGGTTTAAAGAGAGCTTTGAAGTTTTGGAATTTGTATGGGATTGGTACACCAAAAGGAAATAAAGGATCTCCTAGTCTCTTTCTCTCTCTTGGAAAATTTTCAAGCCTTTGTAAAGGGAGGGGTGCCTTTCTATTTATAGGAAAAAGGGAGGTTAGGAGGGTACTTAAGAGCTAATTAGGGTTAGCAATTAGGTAATCTTCTAATCTAAGGTTTCCTAGGATCTTAAAGGCTTCGAAATGTGGGCAATGGTCTTCAATGGTAGATGATAGGGTGGGGTTTCAAATGACTAGAAGGTTGCAAATAAGGTAAATGAGGGTTCTACAGTCCTAATGAAACTCACCCTAAACATTGAGATGGTCAACAAGTCAAACCCCAAAAGTAAAATTTGAGCAAAATCAATGGTTTACTATAGCTAAGCCTGGCGCATGTATTATTCACGCAAACCACATGTACAGTAACAGAGAAGTCCAGAGCCCGCTGGGGGACTCATCTATGCTTGGCTTATATAATATACACGCCAAGCCAAATTTAGGAATAAATGGCCTGGCGTATATAATATACACGCTAGGTAACATTCTCCCAAAAAGTGGCTTGGCGCGTGTATTAAGCACGCCAAGCATTCCAATCTCCTCGAGAGGCTCCTCGAGTGGTTCGGAACCTGTCGAGAGGTTCATTCTCCTTTGGAAAAGAAGGGGCATATTAGGTCTGGAACTTCGAATCATCGTAACTTTTGATGTGCAACTTGGATCAGGGTGATTCTTGGCTTGTCGAAAAGTTGGGAACCTCTACTTTTCAATGGTATAAGATACTGTCTCAATAGAGGTCCCTGCCAGCCCTAGTATATCTCTCTCTAACCATTGCTCGAGAGGGTTAACTAAGGGTTCGGGGAAGTTAAGGGTAATTCCTAAGGGTTCAGATAAGTTCCTAAGGGTTTGTGAAGGTTCCTAAGGGTATGGAGGATGCTATCGGAAGCTCGGGGGTATACCTCTCTCTAAGCATGTTTTGATCAGGCCTTGGGCCAAATTTGGGTGTCTACAGAAGTGCCGCATAATTTTATTTTATTTTTAATGTTTGGCCATAGTAGATACCGCTTACGAGTGGGTCAATCGGGCGCCTAACTATAATGACCCAAAATTCTCAACCCGAAACATATGGAAATTCTGGATCGCTAGATCATAATTCATAATCTAATTCTAAAAATTCTTTGGTATTAATTAGATAGTAAGCTATCATAAGTAAATTGAATGCAGAAATGTCCATAACTAAATCAATTTACATTAATGTCCATAATGAAAGTGCAAAAATTAAAAGTACAACCACTGATGATGGCCATTCGCCACACAAATAGTGGCACATAACATCCAAAATAATTTTAATTATCTCAAGAAGTTCATCTAATCTATATCAAGTCTAAGTCTCCAAAAGAATCTCAGGATAATACTCCTCAGGTGGAAGATCTACTCATCTTCCAGTACAAAGTTGGGATCTTCTTCTAATTCGGGCTCTGGAGCTACTTCTAGACACCTAGTGTTGGGGTGAGCTAACAGTCTAAGCTCAGTAGAAAAAGTTCAAGGCCAAATTACATCTTATCCGATCAATGCATAGTTTGATGAAAAATTCAAACACAATTAAATGACAAAAATAGAATTTGAAAAATTTTATGGGTTCAAAAGCAAATATTCAGTGTTCTAGTTCCATATGAGATTCGATAGCATTGTTTCTTAGGTTTCATGAGAGAATTCATTAAAATATTTCATTAAGAAATTTTAGATGTAGTCTTCTTAATTCATGATGACTTTAAAACATAACTTAAATATCAGTAGAGCAAATATAGCACTAGAGTCTCCAATAACCGATGGGAATCCCCTCTTAACCTTTGTCGTTCAATGAATAATTTTCTAAGTGCTCAAGCCCTTGCGTTGTGAGGGATACTTGTGTTGTTCAATGGGCCGTTAAAACGGTTCAAAAGTGCCGAAGCACTGGATTCGATCCACATGAATCTCTATAAATCACATGTAAAGTTCTAATACATAGGTATGATGGTTTATAAAATAATTCTCATTCTAATCCAGATTCAAATTCAAAGGATTCGATATTCAAAGGTTCAATGATTCAAAGTTCAATAATTCGATGCAAGTTATCATTCAAAAGAATTCTAAATATTAAGTTGTAATTCAAAGGGGTTTAATATTCGAAAATTAGATAATTCAATGCAAGTCGATATTCAATAATTCTAATGTTCAGATACAATAAGATTCAAACAGTTCAAATTTAATTTTGATTATCATAGATCTAGTTTGAATACATCATTAAAGTCTATGATTTAATGTCTAAAATGTAATTGTGCATTGAAATTCCCCTACCTCGGGCCCTAATGTCACAAAAGGAAATTGTTGGTGGTGGCTCGTTTTTTGTATGGATGCTTTGATGGCAGCAATAGGTGGATATTGATGGCAGCAATTTGATCCCATACTTATCACTATTGTGTAGACGGGGGAGATCAATGGAGTAGTGGCTGCTGGAACCACTAAATCTTAATCTTTATTTGATGTTTATTCCAAAACTAAAGAGACATGGGAGTACATATGTTTTTTAGAGTAGGTACAAAGAGAGCATGAAGTGAAATAGCGTCAAGGGTTGTTGTAATTTCTATGGCTGAAGGGCATAAAATAAACATATAAAGAAACAAGAGAGAACTAGAGATGACCATGGTTGTTCATTGTGATCGTGGGTTCTTGAGATTGTTCTCATGGAGATCAGATTGAATTTGTGAAGACGCTACTATGGTGGTGCTCGTATTGAGGAAGAGGAAGAGGAAAGTCGGGCTGGGTATTTTGCACAAATGCTTGATTTATACCTAGGGTTGGGACAAGATCTGATTGGGATTAGGATAAACAGGAAATGTGGATAGTTTGAGTTGTATTAGGAAAGTAACTGATTTTATATGTTAGGCACATACATAGGGAAATAGTGTGAGGGAGATATTTGAGGAGCTAGTTATGGAATGGTTCAATATGTAAAGAGGCACTACAAAAAACGAGACTATTAGCGGCAGCCAAAAACTGTTGCTATAAAGAAAAAACTGCCGCTAATAGTCTTAATAGGTTTTTTTATTAATAACTGCAGTTTTTTGCTCCAAAAAACTGCCGCTAATAGTCTTATATTTTGTAGTGAGGTTTGTCGGTTGGAGATTTACACATAGATATAGAGTTGGTGTTTAGAGAGCCCGAATGGTCAGGTCTTATAATTAAAAGGTAAGAGTTCATTGAGACTCTATTATTTACTAATTAGATAAGATGCCCATTCGGCACATAATAATTCAAGGGCTTGGATTTAATTGCCCTACTAATTGGCAATTAGCTCCTTGAATTGGGGTTGTTACCGATTTCAGAGTTTGCGCAGTTGGACTCTAACTTTAAGCACAATTCGGGTGCTAAATTTGATATTATATACATTTTTTTTTCCTTTGATGAGGCACCCCACCTAAGGAACACATTTATTTTTTAAACAAATAGGAACAGCTTGGGTTTGGATTTGAAACTACATGGCCTAGAAAGCTCAATTTCTCCAACCAAAACTCACACTTACTGAATTTGGCGTACAACTGATGCTCACGTAGTGTCTGTAATGCCATGCGTAAGTGTTATTCGTGGTCTCCCTTGGACTTTGAGTAGTAAGAATGTCGTCCATGGACACCACTATGCACGTGTCAAGATGTTACTTAAACACCTTGTTCATGAGATCCATAAACGAAGCTGGTGCGTTTGTCAAGCTAAAAGGCATCACCAAAAACTCGTAATGCCTATATCTTATCCTGAATGCAGTCTTTTTAACATCTTCGGCCTTCACTTTCAATTGATGATACCCTGATTTCAAGTTGATCTTCGTAAAGAACTTCGCCCCTTGCAACTAATCAAATAGAGCATCTATTATGGGTAGTGGGTACTTGTTCTTGATCGTCAGCTTGTTTAATTACTGATAGTCAATGCAAAGTTTCATTGACCTGCCCTTCTTCTTAACAAACAAGACCGGTGCTCCCCAAGGAGACACACTAGGTCTTATGAAGCCTTGATCCAACAGCTCTTGCAATTGCTCCTTCAATTCTTTCAATTTGGCAAGAGCCATTCGGTAAGGAGCTTTTGATACCGATCCGGTGGTAATCCTAGTAATTCATCGGGAAACACATCTTCAAACTCGTAAGCAATCAGAATATCAGTGATGACGTTCTTCACTTTCTTGTATTCTTATAGAAACGGTAGGTATCCTTCGCATCCATTCTTCATCATGAATTGCCCTTGTCACCAATAAACTAAAAAGATTTCTGCTTCGGTGGACGAAAAGTAACTACTTTTCGTAGGCAATCAATACTTGTATGATAAGCGGATAGCCAATTCATGCCAAGAAGCACATCAAATCCTTACATATTCAACAAGATAAGGTTCGTCATTGTCCCTTGATCTTCCACTCATACAACAATCGATCGACAACACGTGTCTGTAGTCACTGCACTTCCCGTAGGAACTGACATGTCCAAAACGAACTCCAACTCCTCGAGACTTTCAATTTCCCTGTGAATTTCAAAGTTACAAATGAGTGGATAGACCCTGGGTCTATCAGAACTCGTGCATTACAACAGTCACCGTCATTTTCTTGATATAATTATAACGTACCTATATTAATACATATACTAGGCATTCAGGCATGCATGTCAAAATTAAACAAACATGAAACAAAATCTACGGATCATCCTATCGATGCACTTTCTTCATCTAGAAAGCAATTAAATAAGCTTGAACATAACTAGATGATTATACCTTAGATGATATCATTGCTAGCCCGGGCATCTTTCAGCGGTCACCGTAAAAGCACGGCCTTGTATAGTAGGTCTTGTAGGTCAAGTAGGCCTCTGAGCTATTGCAGTCAAAACGGTACCCTCTTTTCTCATCCTTGGGCAGTCTCGGATCACATGGCCCATCTTTCCACATTTGAAGCAGCTCCCCGTGTCTCATCTATAATTCTATATTTTATGTGATTTGCCACAATAGGCACATTTAACTTGCGGACTAGACGATGCCGCTCTCGAGGATCTTTAAGTAACTGATGCCCTAGATGTCTGAGTTTGAGCAGGGCCCTTGGTACAGAAAGGTCTCACGGGAGTAGATGATGTGGGCCTATGGCAACTGGTGTAGGGTTGTGTTGACACTGGAGCTCGTGTTGCAAACCTCAACTTTTTATTCCCTGTATCGTAGTCACTTGCTCTACCTTGACTTTCTTTGTTTTTGTTCTGTAGGTCACGCCTCTTATACATATTGTTTATGTCTCTCTCTGTCACGATGGCCTTTCCCATCACCTCGGTGTATGTTTCCAACTCAAACATTGACACTCTATCCTTCACATTCGGTCTCAGGCCTTCTTCAAATTGATTGGCCTTCATCTCCTCCGTGGCCACTAGCTAGGGGGCAAACCTTGATAAGCGTGTAAATTCATTATCGTACTCCCATACGGTCATGTTCCCATGATCTAAGTTGGCAAAATCCTTCTTTAGCTGGTTCCTTACTTGTTTTGGAAAATACTCTTTATTAAACACCCTGACAAACTCAGCCCACGTCCATCGGTCGTGATGACCCTCAACATCTCTCTTCCTCAACACCGATTTCCACCATGAATCGGCATCACCCTCAAGATGGAAGGAAGCCCAACCAACTTTCTCATTCTCGGGGCTTTGGAGTCTCTCTAGCAACTTTTCCATTTAGTTTAACCATTTTTTCGCTTCTAGAGGATCCGTCTAACCGTGGAAACTCGGAGGTCTTATTTTCTTGAAATCCATAAAAGATGATGGCAAAAGAGCTGGAGGAGGTGGTCGTGGTGGCTGCTACTGGTGATTCATATTGTTGGCATCCAGTAAAGCCGTCTAGTCAGCCAATATGGAAGTCTGCTGAGTCTGTTGAGCCATAGCAGTGGCTACCGCCTCCATGGCTTGAGCCATCCTATCCCCTGTCTGATCTCTATGACCTCTCTCCTCAGAAGGTTGTCTCTGCTCTCTACTAGTGCCCGCAGGGATATTATCTATGCTTCTCAAATTTCTATGGCGACCTACTCTAGGTTGTCCTCTACCTCTCTGATCCATCCAAATCTATTATAATGAAACAAAACTTTCACTAATAGACGGTCCCTAATATCCAACAAAATCTCAAATCTCTAAACAATCTAAGACTTGTTAGAAGTATACCAAGCCTTGAATTTCCTAACTTGAGATTTCAGACCATCGAATTGGCCAGTGGTAGAACCCCCAACAGAACACTTGGCATAATCATGCGCAAGGCGGAAACAAAGCAGAAACCATAACTAACTGACATGGCTATCATATCAACGAAAAGAAATCTCCAAATCTATATTCTCGAAAGCTCAAAAAATAATGGTTCTAATTCCATACGAATGCATATGGAAAAAGAACCAAAAAGAACCACCGGTAAGGGCCATCCCTTATCAAAACATGGTTCACAAAACAATGATACAAATAAAATCTCCAATTTAACTTATATTCCCATACAAAATGTTACTATACCGTATTCTAAATCACGTCCCAAGGCCGGACCTACCTGGGCCATGCACAAATAAAGCAGTTCTCTGAATGAGGCTCTTGCTCTTCCTCTATTGACACGTAATCGAAGTCCTCTTTGTCTTGGTCCTTCGCGCCTATATCTTCACCTGCACCTATGACGTATAGTCGAGGAATGAGTTTCATCCAAGCTTAGTAGGGAAAAACTAATATCATGCATTTCTTAGCAAGCACATATATTTCATGACAATAGATGAAAACATGATTTTTCTTATAAGCAACCCCAAATTCAAAAGCAATAGACTGAACAAATGAAGTATTGGTACACATGTCAAGATGATTAATGGAACAAACATTTTTCTTAATTCAGGAAGCTTATCAGGTGCACATCTACTGAATTACATACATAGGGAGAAACTTAAAGTGTTTTACTTAAATCAGTACTGAAGTAGATATAGCCTCGAGTCCCCGATGGAATACCCGCCATCGTTGCTCATATGAACCATTTGTATAAGGGGCTCAAGGTCCCAACAAAGATGGACGCTTGTGTCGAACATATATTTTACCGTTGGCCAATATGATTTCACAAGATCACAAAGGGTGTACGGACATCCCGCCGTACCGGTCATGGACATCTTGCCGCGTCGGTCATAGTTATACCGCCCTGTCGGTCGGGTATTCACATATAAACCTTAAATTATCGTGCATAACGTATAGTTTATCACCATGTAATGTGCTAAATATAATTAGATTTGAGAGTTAGATTGAAACACAATCCTTTACACACACATATCGAAATGAATCAAGAAGGATTCCATATAATAGCATGTGGCTAAAACAAAGTTGAGAAATTTCCTCATCACAATGTATTTTCCAAAACACACGCACACTAACATATTCACATTTGGATCTTAAAGCCATTTATACTAAGATGCTGACAAGAGTTATCATATCACAACATACATGTCATTGACATCGAATAACATGATATAATGATTTCCCTACCTCAACCCGAAGTCACAAGTGAAGTCTCATAACAAGCCCTAGCCTTAACCTTTCACCAATATACATTAAACCTAAATAAAATAAATCCATAGTTCGTACTTCAGAATGACGTAAAATAGAACAACATAAGATCTCTTAAAATCCCTCAGGCAAAACAGATCAAAATCTTGAATCTGGTAATTTTGATTGATCGAATACCTATTTCGATTGATCGAATCCCTATTTCGATCGATCGAAACCCAAATTTGATAGATCGAAATTATCTCGATCGGTCAAATCCAATAGAAGCTAAACATCAGACACATAGTTCGATCGAACAATTTTAAATTCGATCGATCGGATCCCAAATTAGATCGATTGAAATAAATTTCGATCGGTCGAATCCTGACAGTAAAATTTCCAAATCCCTGTTATATACATTTCAATCGATCGAGTGTGAGACTCGATAGATCAAAACACATTTTGTTCGATCGAATCTTAATTCGATCGAGCCAATTTCTTCAGAAATAGTATTCTTCTATCTTAAGTCAATTTTGATCGATCGAAATTTACAGATTTCCTTCTTTCTTGGGTTTTCGCATTCCTTCAGTGTTCTTTCTCAAATCTAACCTCATTCCTTAAAATTTTTCGATCACAACATGTGTGAAACACTATCTACCACAATTCACAACCCACTTATAAATTCCATACCTTAATCCAGTCCGGTTCCCTCTATCCTTGTCTTCAGCTTAGCCTAGGGCTTCACAAAACGAAACTGTAAATCTTCTTCAATCGTGATCCTTTAGCTTCGCATTCAAGAAAGGATCATACACAAACTCTCATGCCTTCAATGCTTGAGGTTCTCCTTCTCTCCTCATCAATTCTAATCATACAAAATAGGGATATTGAATACAAAACCTTTAAAGGTATTTATTACCCTTATAACTAAGCCTTAGGCTTAGGTGTTAGGCCACTACACAATGACATAGGTATATGTCACTCATCTACGGTCCGAATACATTATAAACTCCTTTCTCCACACAGGATTTGAATCCACATACATTACTCCATGTCTTGCATGATCTCCGGCGTACGAATAGTCAGGCATGCATACCGATGTATACTGCTCACGGATCAAAATTTTGAGACGTTAAAGATGATAGATTCCTCTTGTGGGGGTACGTTTCTCACAAAGACCGCAGACGATGCTTGGGAGCTCTTTGAGAACTTAAGTGAGAATTCGGTGCAACACGCTGCACTGAATTAGATTGATCCTGAGATTTCATGGACCATACCTCCTAAGCGAGGAGGTATGTACGAACTGAAACCTATGATGGATATTTCTACCAAGGTCGAGGACTTGGAGAAGAAATTTTAATCCATGTTGAGTGCAAAGTCGCACTCAATAGCTCAAGTAAGTGAGGTTTGTGGCATATGCCAAAGCCCAGCTCATTCCATTCCCAATTGTCCGGCTACACCATTATACCCCGAGGCGGTACAAGAGCACATAAATGCTACAAATTCCTTCCATAGGTCGGATCTAAACAACTTCAAAAATACTTATAATCCAAGCTTGAGGAATCACCCAAATCTAATCTGGAAAAGTAATGAGTCTCAAGGTACTGTTCAGCCTTTTAGGCTGGCATACAACTCACAACCCCAACAATTCTAAGGTCAGTAACAATATAAAAATCATTGGAGTAACAGTAATTTTGAGGACACCATGTTGCAAGCAGCCCAAAGCTGGCAGCAACAGTCTCAACAGTAGACGCAGTTACTCCACTCCCATACGCAGTTGATTGCCAAGCTAGAAACTCAACTTGGGCAACTAGCAATTTCTTTGAACAAAAGGGATGAAGGCTAGCTACTATCTCAACCAGTGAATAATCCAAAAGGTCAAGTTATGGGTGGAGAGACTTCATCTTCCTCTGAACCGTTGGTACCTCTTCTTTGGAGGAAACCCAAGTTCATTGTAAATTATTAATTTAGGTCTTACTTGTTTTTATTAGATTTAATGGGTCTTGGTGTGTGTGTGCAGGTCATACGAATAAGACCTAAAAAAAATCTGGGCAGAGAACCAAGTTCTCTACAAGATTTTGACCGGTCAAAATAGGTTTCAACCGGTCGACTTGCTCAAGAAGGAAAGAATAATGCAAATTTTGACCGATTGAGTCTAAGTCGACCGGTCGACTATATATAATATATCAAGAACCAGCATTTCTATTATATTTGTTGTGTTTTGACTGGTCGAAATCAGTCAAAATTTATTTCGACCAGTCAGAAACAAAGGGGATTTAGCTTCAAAACCAAAGCACTACTAGAGAAATTGATTTTCTCTCAATTTGTGACCGGTCGAAATGGTTTCGACCAGTCGAGTTCCATGGGCTCAGGGCTATATAAAGCCCTAAGACCGGTCAAAATCCCATTTCAACTGGTCTTGCCCTAGTTCCCTTGCATTCTCTTCTTTTTCCCTGAGCTCCTGTGAGAACCTATGTGCACTTTTGGAATTCTTTGAGCGTCACTTAGCATTCCATGCCTAATAAACCATCATGAGGGTTTGACATTTCGCACCTTGTGGCCACATTCGATGATTCATATGCTTCAAGGATAATCCCGGGCCTTTTCTTTTTATTTTTTTTGTGTTTAGTTTTAATTTAGGAAAATGGTTACGAAGCGCTACAAGGGTAAGGCACCCATGGTGGATGCCTGATCAGTCACATAATTTACCATTTTATCACCCTTAACATAGTGATGCTAGGCTTTAGTTTGCTTCTAATAACTTATTGATGTACAAATATTAGAGATAAATAGTAAAATAGAGCCTAAGTGTTAATATTCATCAAAAGGAACTCAAAAAGTAGTAAAGAATGACAATAAAACTAAAAGACGAAGCCCTGTATGCTGAACAGAATGAAAAATCACTATTTTACAATTTTCCAAGAGTGAAAGACTATGAAAGCCAAAGAATCTTAATTTACGATTCCCCAAAAGAAGCCACTCAAAGGAGAAAAGTAAATAATCGTATTTTCTAGAGAATTGTCCGCCAAGTCTGCTAAGTCATAAGAGTGAGCAGTATAAAGATATAAAATCATCATTTACGATTTTACAACAAAATGACAAAACTGAAGAATCATCTTTTACGATTTTCCCTCTATGAACCATACTAAAAGCAGAAATTTGTAATTTATGATTTTCCACCAAAGAAGAGAGACAGAGACTCAGTGTCAATGATTTTACAGAAAGCTTAATTCACTGTTGCTGCTGATCATGTGAGTGAAGATTATCACCGCCATGAACCAAATTAGAAGATCTCTAGAACTCTGGTGAATCACAGATCTTAGAAGATTGATGAAGATCTACTCCGAAAGACTTTTGTTGCTGAGATAAAGGAGAGCAATCCAGAAGCACACTGCCATCTAAAGCAAGGAAAGATAAAATTAGGAATTAGAGTTATATTAGGAATCTTTTGTTTTTAGTAGTTTCTTTTATTAGAATTAGAAGACTTTGTAAACCGACTCCTTATGATCTATAAATAAGAGAACTTGGTGTAGGAATAAGCATCGAAGAATTTTAGCATCAATTGACGCCTGAGGTTGGATTTTCTTTCGATCAAAGTAGTGTAAAATAGTTAGAGTAGATTAGATATCAAAGGTTTCTCAGGAGCAATTGATGACTGCAATTGGGTGCTGAAGATTACTATAGATATCCTAGTTTCTCAAAAGCAATTGGCGACTATGGTTGAGGGGTGAAATATATATTTATTTTCTTTTATTTACCGCTTTATAAACATCTTTAAGTTTTAATTTGAATTGACGACTCAGGTTAGAAATCACAAATTAGTGTAACAGTTTTTATTTTTCCATCTTTAGTTTTCTAAGGTTTGATTGACGCCCAGATTTTAGGAAGTTGTTGATTAGATTAAATCTGTATTGATAGGATCATAGATTTGATTGACGACCAATTCTAAGAAACTAGAGATATAGTATAACGGTACTGTTTAAATTCGTAAATATCCGATAGCTGAAGACTGGGATTGACCACCTATATCAGAAGGAGGATTTAGATTTATTTTATGCATTTTAGATTAATAACCCATTCTTTTATTCATATTTCTCCAGTAGATTAGATCTTAAAGATAAATAAAAGTTTTTAAGATAAGGATTTAAGTAGAAGATATAAATAAGAAGTAAATAGATAAATAAACTTTCTCGTGGGAATGATCCTATGCTAGTACTATAATTTCCATTGTACACCTGCAATAGATTAAGACTTGAATTTATTATAATAATAATATACATAATAAGCTATTATCAATGCCCCGTCCAAGAAAAATGCACGAACCACTGTGTCACCGAACCCCCCACTGATGGTATCCGTATTGGCACCAGGTCATCGGCTGTTGCATGGCAGCCACCAACGGCTGCCACTGAGACCCAACCCTTATGTCGGGATGCCCCAAGGCCATTAATGATGCATCATGACTTTGCTGTCGAGCCCGAGTTTGACATGGAATATTTCAATAAGCTTCTGGAGGCCTAGTTTTCACTAGTCTACATTAGGCTAGCCGACCTCGGGAGTTTGTTGGCACCATCACTGACTCCTGTGTACCCTCGCCTGGTTTGGCTCTCTTATCAGAATCTCATATATAGTACTGTCAAACCAAGCCAATTCTCAGCAAAGGTCGACAGTTTCAACCTTTTGTTTGATAGGGCACTGTTGGCTACAGCCTGCCGCATCCCAATTGGATGCCCATTGGAATGTGACCTATTGAGAGGTCACAATTACCTAAACTATTGAATTGGTGCATGCCATTACTAACAAATCACCGACTGGCCCCACTTTTACCTCCCGCGCTGCCCTCTTACCTGACCTCTTTTTTATAGACGTAGTGTTATATAAAACACTATGTCCGATTTCACATAAGACCCAATGTCATGGGGACCTTCTACGAGCCCTTTACGCCATCCTCAAAGGCTGGTGGTTGGAACCGGTGAAATTAGTCTTCTACGGGTTACTCGATACCCTTAGGAAACTGACATCACCATGCTCCCACAAGGCATCACTTCAACTCCCATATGGGCGAGAAATCATACGTTTTCTACTCCATCGATGGTACAAAATCGACCCACAGGAGCCGCCATTAACATGGTTGCCTAAGCTTTATGAAGTAAGCAATGGAGAAAATCCTGGCTCACTGCTGCAAAGCAGATTGTCATGGCTTCTTCTTCAGTTGTTCCTTCGACAGAGACACAGTTGTCTCTGTTCCTACCCTTGCTGGATTTGCTGCTAGGTCAGCCAGTGCCACCACACCTTCATGTGCCCAGCCCATTCCTTTTACCCCTTCACGGTCACCACCCCTTGAGACGGGGGATACCTCTTATTCCCCTCCGTCTCCTTGACCCCCATCTCCATTCCCTTGGGTTGAGACTTCTTCCACTCCTATATCTTCAGTTACACTTCCAGTCACCGTGCTTTTCACAGATCCTATTATTACACCAGAGCATGTACCCATCCCATCCACTACTCTCACCTCTGCACCCTCCACCATATTCTTTGTCGACACCTTCGACATCAGTTTCAATGGGTATAGTGGCCTCTTGGATGAGGCCATTCATGGGAATGTTGCCCCATCAGTGGACTCATTTTTCCCAAGAACATCTCAGTCCACGATAGAGCAGTGTCTCCATGCATTAGAGGTGGGGCAGATTGAGATTCATGCCGACCTTGCTTTTATGTGGGGGTTTTTACATGAGGTTTTGGGGGGAGTTGCTTTATTACTATCAAGGACGAGCCTGAGAGGATGTTCCCATGATGATGGACCTGTACCTCCACCTAGTCCTCCCCCTAAACTACCTGCTGATGAGCCCTTCATGGAAGAGGGTTCAGCCATGGCCCACATGAGGCCCCAACTTCGGAGCCTGCTGGCTCGACTCCTCCATCTTAATCAGGAGAGCTAGGGGCCAGCATTGCTCCAGGTCCCGTACATTTTGAGGAGACCAGCTCTTCTTCCCTAGTCATAGAGGGGAATGTACAGGAGTTGCCTATTGGGGATTTCAATGTGCTGATTATTGCGTAATGATAAAAGCAAAATAAAATCAAAGTAAAACATAGGATCGATTCAGCACATCTAAAATATCCTAGACCTGCAAGATACAAGGTCCTTTGTAGCATGTTTTAATAAGCAAGAGTTTGTCCCACAGGGAGTAGTGATCTAAACCTAGAGGCTGTATAGTAGATCTCCTGATCTGACTATAGATCTGGCAATTCTCAGAAGAGAGCTTTTCGGGTGTCACTAGATCTGATTCTACAAAACTAAAATAAAACTAAACTAAGAGATGGAGGAAGATGAATGGTAAAATAAAGATCAAATGGTCAGAAATAGGCAGCTAGGGCCTGGTTTTTATTACAAAATAGATCAAGAGTTGGGGATTTACAGCAATCCTTCATTTGGCTACAAGCACAAATGCAACGTATAAGAATCTAATTTAGACCTGTGGTTTGAATTGATCTTAAGCTATGATTTGTCCACTTAAATGGTCACAGATCATCCAATAGATTTCCTCCATTCCGATGGTTTGGATTGATCATAAGGCTATGATCTGTCCACTTAAACGGTCACAGATCATCCAATAGATTTCCTCCATCCCGATGGCTTCAATCAGAACAAGATAATCACTACAAATGTTGTGGATGCAAGGCCACAAACACAGGCACCCACAGGCATATCAAACCCAGGGAAATTAGATGGTCATCAAGAGATCTACCGGAGATGTGGCTCACTTGGCCCATCTACACAAGAGCCGATCGAGAACCTAATGGGACCACAAGATCTATAGATTTAATTAAGCTTTAAAACCAACAATTTATTGCTTTAAACTAAATAACTTACAATAAACTTGTTCCTAGATCTGTAGTCTGTGCATCGATCCACATTTCTTCATACCAAAATTACAATTATAAACCAGATCTGAGCTGCTACCTAGATCGAAATGGGCTAAGGAGAACTCAGGCTATTCCTTTGTTCCTACTTTCCATGCTGAAGAAAAATAGTAGAATAGATGGGTATTTATACATATGCATCGATCCATGTGCCTTGAGTTGTAGCCACTCGGAGAGCAGAGGACTCAATTCTATTATGCACAGCTGAGGTGTCTTAGAGTTCTCAAAAATGCCCTTGCCGGCCATTTATATTCTCTGCTGCAGCCCTTGTATAATTGCTGGAAATTACTTTGTAACCAGGCTGCTGATCTGCTGTGTTCGACCAGTTATTGAAGCAACTTGAGGTGTTGGCTGCTGGAATGAGTTGTCTTCTCGATAGGTTTGCAAAGCTTTAGAGCAGTAGCTTCATGAACTTGGCAGGTTGTGAAGTGTTGCCAGAAACTGACCATTCGATAGGTTGAAGTGTAGTGGTCGACAAGTTGGAGCAGATGTAGAAAAGTGCTCGATAGGATTAGCTTTGAGCTATTCGATAGGTTGGAGTATTGCCATTGTACTAATTGTTCGACCGGTTCAACTGGCTTCATGGTTGAAGCTTTCGATAGGATTGATTGCTACCCTATAGAACTGCTCGATAGGATGAGATGGAAGCTACATAGAAGAGTTTGGCAGGGTTCCTGGAACTTCAGCCCACTGGTCGACAGGTTGGTGGACTCTAATGCTGAACTATCCGATAGGTTCTCAAGCTGCTGAGTTCCTAAAACATTCGATACGTTGAGAGGATGGCCTGTTGCTCTTTTAACTCGATAGGATTGAAGCTTTCGACAAGTTGGCATATTCTGCATTAAAACCATTCGATAGGTTGGCAAACCCAGCTTTACTCCACTTTGACAGGTTGTGACTCTAGTTTTATGAACCAATCGACAAGTTCATTGAAGCTTTCGATAGGCTCAATTGCTGCCACAAAGCACTGCTCGATAGGATGCATTTCTGTCTCAGCACTATTTGGCAAATGCTCTCTTCAGCTTATGAGCTTTAAGTGTAGCTTGCATCATTAAAATTATAGTAGCAACAACTCTTTTTTAGACCATTGGGCTTTACCTGCTTCAACTCCAAATGAATGACTCCATTTTTTGTTCTTTGTGGCACTTTTTAACTGGATTTCTGTACTATGTTGTAATTTCTTCCTAAACTACAAAATAAGCTAAAAGTAATTATAAACAGCTCTAAAGCTTAGCAAAAGCCAGGTTTAAAGGTGTAGAGAGTGGCAAAAATTAATGATTAACATTGCCCCCTGATGGACCTCTTTAGTTTCGATTGTGCACAACGAGGGTCCACATGACCTCGTCGCATCCGACGCTTTGACCTGGTGATCGTTGCTTATGATGTATATTATTATTATATTAAATTCAAGTCTTAACCTATTGCAAGTACACAATAGAAATTATAGTACTAGCATAGGATCGTTTCCACGAGGAAGTTTATTTATGTAATTACTTTTTATTTATATCTTCTACTTAAATCCTTATCTTAAAAACTTTTATTTATCTTTAAGATCTAATCTACTGGAGAAATATGAATAAAAGACTGGTTTATTAATCTAAAATGCATAAAATAAATCTAAATCCTCCTTCCTCTGATTGAGGTCATCAATCCCAATCTTTAGCTATCGGATATCTACGAATTTAAGCATTACTGTTACGCTATATCTCTAGTTTCTTAGCATTGTTCGTCAATCAAGTCTAAGATCCTATCAATACAGATTTAATCTAATATATAACTTCCTAAAATTTGGACGTCAATCAAACCTTAGAAAACTAAAGATGAAAAAGTAAAAATCGTTACACTAATCTGCAAATTCTAACTTGAGTTGTCAATTGAAATTAAAACTTGAAGATGTTTACAAAGCTATAAATAAAAGAAAATAAAATCTAATCTAGATAGCAAATAAATATATCTTTCACCGCTCAGCCGCAGTCGTCAATTGCTTATGAGAAACTAGGATATCTACACTAATCTTCAGCACCCAATTGCAGTCGTCAATTGCTCTTGAGAAACCGACGATATCTAATCTATTCTAACTATTTTACACTACTTTGATTGGAAGAAAATCCAACCTCAGGAGTCAATTGATGCTGAAATTCTTTGATGCTTATTCCTACACTAAGCTCTCTTATTTATAGTTCATAAGGAGTCGGTTTACAAAGTCTTCTAATTCTAATAGAAGAAACTACTAAAAACAAAAGATTCCTAGAATAACTCTAATTCCTAATTTTATCTTTTCTTGCTTTAGATGGTAGATATGCTTCTGGATTGCTCTCCTTTAGTTTAGCAATAGATTCCTTCAGAATAGATCTCATCAATCTTCTCAGATCCATGATTCACTAGACTCCTAAAGATCTTCTAATTTGGTTCATGGCGGTGATACTCTTCACTCTCGTGATCAGCAGTAGCAGTGAATTAAGCTTTCTGTAAAATCGTTGATACTGATTCTCTATCTCTCTTCTTTGGTGGAAAATCTTAAATTACAATTCTCTGTTTCCAGTATGGTTCATAGAGGGAAAATCGTAAAAGATGATTCTTCAGTTTTATCATTTTATTGCAAAATCGTAAATGACGATTTTATATCTTCATACTGCTCACTCTTATAACTTAGTAGACTTGACGGACAATTCTCTGGAAAATACGATTATTTACTTTTCTCCTTCCAGTGGCTTCTTTTGGAGAATCGTAAATTACTATTCCTTGGCTTTCAGAGTCTTTCACTCCTGGAAAATCGTAAAATAGCAATTTTTCATTCTATTCAGTATACAGGTGTGCAACCATGGGATTTTCGACGATCCTCGTCGCGACGATGTGCACTCTTAAAAAGATATAGAGTCGCCACCCAGAGATTTCGGTGTCCCGGGAAACCTAAATCAATTCTATGAGCACCGAAGTGCCAAAAATATGACTGATTCACCGGTCTATGCCAAAGACTCTTGGGTAGGGGCTTCGGTTATTGATCGGGAAGGTGTTAGGCACCCAATCAACCTGCTCTAAAGCGGTCTCTACTTATGGCCAAAGATAAAAGGAAAATGAAACCAAAAGGAGCACTTCCTATTAACCAAAGGTACTATGATCCGATTTGTGCCCCTCCGTAATTATCGGGATTTCGATGGCGTAACAGCTCAAATTTAAGGATAGAGCAAAAGCTAAGAAGGTAGAGGAGTAGAGGGGAGAGCCGGGGCTCTCAGGCCCTTGTAGCACCACTGTGGTCCTTCGCGTGAGGGTGCTCTTGTGAGCTTCCGATGTCTTGGATGGTTGAATGAAGGTTTCTAACTCTAAGGCTTGGTAGCTAAGGGGTAGAGGAAGATGGCAAGGGGGTAGTGTTCTCCTAAACTCAAGGATTTTTGAAGAAGGATTGGGTTTCTAAGATGATTTAGAATTTTGGAATTTGTATGAATGTTTGGTGCACACAAGGGAGGGATAGATCTCTTACTCTTTTCTCTCTCTTGGAAAATTTTCAAGCCTTTAATCCAAGGGGGGTGCCCCTCTATTTATAACAGCTGCCATATTTTAAACCCACACTATCGGGTATGGACTCGAGGTTAGGCGTGTGCCTAACATGAGACACAAAGGATTTATTTAATTTTGTATTAAAAACTGATAAGAATGTGAAGCCCTTAGTGGCCCAGTAAATTTTTTAGTAAAACCCGGTCCTCCATAACTAAAATATAGTGTATTAAGTATACACTTAAAATTTAGACAATCCCATATATCTCTAGGGATGTATTAGACAATACACTCGAGCTTTAGATGATTATATATAAATAACTAGTGTAATAAAATTACACTAAATCTAGTGTATATGTTGAATAAACGTGCAGTAGAATTATACTTGAGCTAAGCCAGTCCATACACCTACTAGTGTGTAGCAGATTTACACTAAATATCATTCATAAATTGCAATTAGGAATAATAGAGTTACACAGAAGCTAAAATTATACAGCATTTAAAGTGTAACAGAATTACACTCAGACTTAGCACCCCAGCCATACATCTCTATTAGTGTAACTTAGCACCCCAGCCAAACTTCAGATGTCTTATACATATGAACAATATGTTAGCCTTATAATGAAGCCAAGCCTAAAATGGCTTATATGCCTATACAATGAAAAGCCCATGTGGGCACTGCATGAGATTCCAGTCCCTAATAGCTTATAAGCTGATTGTATCGCCTCTTGACTCCACGACTACAAGAGTCATCTTTAGACTTCATGCATGCAAAGTGAACATAAAACACTACAAACCCGCCAAAGTATTCTTCTTCTTCGTGCTTCAAGCTTTGAAGGAGATCATAGCAACCAGACCCTACAAAATTTGTAAAATTCCATAACAAAAGAAAACTTTCTTCTAGTTCAAACCCATGTTCCTTTTAAACCCTTTCAAACCTTGGATTTGAACCCGTGAGTCACAAAGCGACCCTACGATTAGGTCGCGAGAATTTTGGCAGATGAACCATTGACCTCGAAGAGTCCTTGCGACCCTAGCTTCGACAGATAGTTCACAAACTTCACGAATCCACCAAAAGGTACGCTGTGAAATGAACCGCAGATTTGTTCCTATAGATTAATGTTCGTATATAATAAATTTAAATCTTTGGTGTCGATCCCATGAGATCAAATTGGCAGCACTTAGATATAAGCTTGTGTGAGGGTTTCAGAGTCGAAAACGTCGATTATCGCACTCCGAAACTCTCATACCGAATTTATAAATATAGGGGTTCTCAGTGCGATATATATGGGATAATATATTGTATATATAGAGTATAAAAGGTCCCAATACACTAAGACCACCCAAAGGTCAAAGAGGAGCAAGGGGCACCACGACAAGCATATGCATCAGGCATGCCGCGGCAACCTCACAAGGTTGTGGTGGGAAGGTGATCAGCTGGAGGTCTTGCCGCAACAACCCTGTTGCATGCCAAGGCAAGCCTGTGTCTAGCTTGTGTGTTTTCTTTGAGGTGTCTTTTGTCTGTATATGGGTGTGCGTGTTGAGTCTTAGGCTAATTAACCACGTAGGTTACATATGTGGGGTCTAAGGTGACCTAGTAACCCAGTAAAAATGCTAAAAACATGAATATAAATCATAGGTGCTTGGTGCATGAAGAACTCATAACGAAGAGTTTAGCTTGGATGCATGTGTACACACGTAACAAGTAAAGCGTAAGCTTGAATTAAGGTAGGGAGTTTACCTTGCTAAATTATGTCTTGTTTGCTCATTCACATCTAGTTAGCAAATTAATATATGTACATAAAAGCATACTAAATATGTTCATGCAAGTTTTGATGTATGGATACATAGGCGTAGGATTGTCTCTGTTCGATGAATCCATATGCTATTAATAGTTTCAGTTTGATGAATGTTTAGGTATGCATATTCTAGTCCAAGTTTGATGAATAATGATGTATGATTATAATAAGATTAGTTCGACATATGGATAGGCTATGAAGTTCGGTTAGATATACGGTTATGCTAATACCATGCTAGTTCAGCTCGACATGTGTGATTATGCTATGAATATATCAGACCAGTTTAGATGTAATGATGATGCTAGACCAGTAGATGAATGGTTATGCATGATGATACTAGACTAGTTTGGATTAATGGTAATGTATAATGATGACAAGAGCTTCAGTTTTGATAAATACTTTTGTATAACAATGCTTATGTCAGTTTTGATGATGATAATAAAGTCAATTTCGATGTATGTTTTTACATGATTATGCTCATTTAGTTTCAATGAATAGTTAGGTATGTGTTGGTGCACGCTTTTTCTGGGTTCCTCTCGGTTCCCGTTGAATCAGTGGCTTCCAATTCTATCCTAGTGGACTCTAGCGATGCGGCGTTTGGAAAAATAAAGGGGTTTCTAGGAAGATTCCAAGTTTAACGACGCTGCAACATGTCAATGATCATGCTTAAGAGCGGGTATGGGTTACTTCTATACTAAATCGTCCGTCTGTGAACGTCAACAGCGGTCTTTTCCTTAATTTAGATAGTTTAATTTCCTTTTATTTCCCGTTATGGTTATAATTCTGGTCAATTTAGACTTCCCTTGTTCTATGGTAGGTTTATTTATGACTTTGTCAGAGTGAGTAAATCTATTCTAATACTATGACTTTATCAGGAGTCTAATTAACTTAGCTTCCTAGTGTTATTAGAATTCTAATTAATTTAGTATCCTAATACTACTAAGTGTCCGATTAATTGTGGCCTCCTAATTCCATTAGGAGTCTAATTAATTTAGCTTCCTAATCGTACTAGGAGTGCACATGTAATAGTTCTGGTGAAACTCTAATTAATTTAAGTATGCTAATTGTACTAGAGTTCTAATTAAATTAAGTATAACAATTCTATTGAAATTTAAATTGAAGCAATTATAACAGTCCTATTAGATTTCTAATTAGGAGAAAACTAATTTTACTGAAACTCTAATTTAAGCAAAGGAAATAATTTTATTAAAATCTAATTAAAATAAATAAATCAATTTTATTAAAAATCTAATTAAAATTAATAAACTAATTCTATTAAAGTTCTAATTAAAGCAAGGAATTAACTATGCTAAAAGTCTAATTAAAGCCATAAAATTAATCATACTAATTTCTAGTTAAAGCATGAAATTGATCAATTAAATTCAGATTTAAAGAGATTAATCAGTCATACTAAGATTTAAGATAATTAATTAAACAAAATAAAATAAACCTACTAATCAATTATACTAGAAGGATAAAACTAAAGCAATTAATTAATTCTAAAATTCCTACAAAAAAAAGGACGGTTTGGGCCCACTATGCTAAGGACGATTGGCCTCATTCTCGAGTACCCTTCGTAAGCTCCCTTGGGCAAATCGGGTGGCTAAGATTAAAGGTAAGTTAGATGTTTGGACCGTGAAATAATATTTTTAGGCTTTTCAGAGTTGATTTTGGAATAATAATTATGAATTAAATTACAAACTAGAATTATAAAAGCTAGAATTGATATTTAGGATTTGTGGAGTAATTAAACTAAGAAATTAAAATTAAAAATTAAATTTTTAGGACTGAATTCGGGTTCGAAATCAGAAAATTAGGCCGTATGATTAAGGACTGGTTCTTAATCGAAGGATTAGAACCAGACATTAATGATAGGACTGTAGATTAAGATTTTAGAATGGAATTAGAGCCTAGGGTCGATGAATTAGATCGTCGGATTAAGAACTGGTTCCGAATTTGGAGAATTAGAACCAGATATGAGATATTTGCGGTCTAAAATGGGTGCTATGGTCTAAGACTGAAAATTAAAATCTAATAATTAAGACTAAGAGAAATCCTAAATCTATAGGCTAGGAGTTATGGTCGAAACTAAAAATTAAATCATTACCTAAGAATCAGGGCTACGGAGATAAATCTTCGAAGCTTGAATCTCGAAACCAGGATTAAGGTGCTCTATGGGTTTGTCCTCAGAGTTCTCTGGTTTTGAAATCTCAAAATCTAATTCTCTCTCGAAAATTATAGGTATCTTTCAGTACCTCTGACAAATTTAGAAAAAAAATCTTATAGGTTTTCTTCAAGTAAGCTCATATTTTCAAACATTTAATCTAATTTCACAACGGCTTCTAGTTCTAAGCACTTAATACGCTTTGAGTGGAATCCACCAGGCTGGGTGATGACCGAGCCGTAACTTGCTCATCGAGTTTCCCAATCCTAATAGCATTAGGGCTAATTGTGCACTTATTAGTACGTGCGCAAACTGATTAACCGATTCTTCAAAAGCACTCAATCAAGGAAACTTAGGGGTCAAGGACAGTGAGGCTAGGTCGGGCGTAGGCCAATTGTGCGCTGGTGATGTAGCACTCAATATGATCGCGCGTCTATTTTCAGGCGCGTGATCGAGTCTCAAATAGGTCTGGGAAAGGAAGTTTGGTCTGAAAGGAGGACTGATTGTGCGCTTGCGATGTGGCGTGCAATCAAATTACGCGTGGGGTTTCAGGCGCTTAATTCGAGGTTATCTGGGTTTTGTCTCTAGACTAAAATGCAAGACTATTGTTTCAGTCTGCATTCGACTATATACTATTGTTTCAGTATATAGTCTCCCTATGTCAGGATCTGAGTCACAGAGCTATTGCTTCAGCATGTGTTCAGTCATGTACTATTGTTTCAGTGTATAGTTTCCATATTAGGGTTTAAAAGGTCAAAGGTTGACTGAACAAAAAGTATATTTCGAGAAGGCAAAATGGGGGTATCTACAGATGCCCCTCTTCGGTGTGCTCTTGCGAAGTAAAAATGCATTGAAGAAGTAGACACCCCTCATTTGAGGTGTCTCCTCGTTTCTCTTAGGAATTCGCAAATGTGAATTGGTGATGTTGACATGACATGCTTGGCTTTCTTATCTATCAGCGCAAGCTAAAATGGAGCATTTGAAAGGAAAATGGTAGCAGTTGAAGGGCACATTCCCGGTCTGTGGGTGCATGGCGCATCTCGTCACATGGCGCGAGCTATTAAAGGGATTTTACACAATCGAGGTACTGGGGCATCAATCAATTGTCCAAAACAAGGTCCAGAGACCAATAATAAAAAGATGAAGTATCATGTAATATTGAAGGCCTTTGCAAGTCATGTCAAACCGGTCGCGTCATTGGTCACACCAATGCGCGTCAAGCGTTCCTTTTCCAATAGGTGTTTGTAAGTTCTTAGATTAAATATACTCAATGTTTGGCTTTCCAAGGGAATGGTTGATTTGGTGAGATTAGATGAGAGTCTTGTGAGGTATGCTCAATTGAATTCTGCACAGTGGCGCGTGCGCTTGATTCATCTAGAGTCAGCCTCTAAGTTGGGAATTCTAGTCTTAATATATCTGAACAAATGATTCTTCATAGTGGCATATGTGCTCGATCCAATTTTGCACAGTGGAATATGCACTTGATTGTGAGTTCAGTGGTTGGTCTGTAGGTTAGGAGTTCTGAGTTGGGTATTCTAGTCTTAATGTGTCTGAACAAATGATTTTGCCCAGTGGGATATGCTCTTGATCCAATTATGCGCAGTGGGATATGCGCTTGATTGCAAGTTCAACCAGCCTTAGGAGTCAAAGGTCAGGTTCAAGTGTAATTTATTGTGCGCTAGTGATGGGGCACTTAATCAGTTTTTTCTTTTTGGTATTTAAAGAAAGGTGAGTTAGGTCTATTTATCGTGTTGCATTGTTCTTCTTTTCATCTTCTTTTTTTTTCTTTATTTGTTTTGTGAAGTAGAGGTTTTTTTTAATTTTTTGTGAAATAAAGGGGGGGTTTTGAAAATTTGAAATTTTAGGGGTTTTAACTTAAGATCAATTCAGTGGTAAAATGGCAGATAACATGGCTTCTGAGATGTTGCTGAGCAGATCTATCGGTACGGGATTTGTGGACTGGACCGTTATTATGGTTGTCAAGACGACACTTGGCATGCCTGCATCTAACCTTCTCGACGAATACTGATGATTATATCTTATGGGAGGACTACAGTGATTCGCAAGCTGAGAGAGAGACGAGCTTTAAAAACATTTGATTTAATCATAGCTAACTATATTTATGAGCAATATCTAGTAAAAGTAAGAAAGTGGGTAGTACTTACCTGGGGGTGATACTTATCTGGATTGTGCGTAGCCTGTATGGTTTGGTAGCGCTATAATGTCGCGATGGAACTTTCGAGACTTCTTCTCCTTAAGTCTACTGTGACAGGGGTTGGTAGTTGTGATGCAATGTCTTCAGAGAAATGATGTCTGATGAGACTTGGGGGTACTCCCTTTCTTTGGCTGCGTGTTGAGTGAGTCCTGGTGGGACGCGGGAATCAATTCGGGAGAGAGAGAGAGAGTCCTTTGCCTTAGCGATGGGACATGATCGAGCTTTCCCTCTTTTTGTCATACGATGTGGCATGTGTTGTCTGAGCTTCTCTTTTTTTTTAAGTAGTGATGCTTGTGATGGGATGTCGATTGAACATAGTTAGCGATGGGACATTGGTGTCTTTCTTTGGCCAATCTTGAGTTATAAAAGAAATGCCATTGTGGTTGCATTATGATTAACTTCATCTTTGGGCGGTTTGTTTTTGACTTTTCGCGATGAGACATGAGGGTGGGATTGGGTATTGAGGTGATGTCACATGTCTGCACGTTATCGGGGTGGGGTCCTCCTTCTCTGGTGGGATCATGAGGGCATTGCGATAAGGGAGATATACCTCGCCGTGATGGGACTAGGGGATGATCGATGCTATAGGACGGGTGAATAGGTCTTTCTTTTTCGTCAGGACATCCCGTGAGGCTACACGATGGGATAGGAAAGTCTTGACTGCAATGGGATGAAAAGCCTTGAGGGAGTAAATTTTGTCCAAAATTAGGTATTACGTACCTATTTTTGAGCGCTCAATGTGATTGTGCGCCTGTGTTTAGTTGTGCGATTTCAAACTTGAGGGGTTGTTTACACACCTATAGATATGCGCACGACTTAATTATGTGCCCTAATCATGGCGCATGATGGAGGCGTCACCTGGTCAGTGTATCGTTAGTGTATAGGTGACCTTTCATATGGCGCATCTAAAGTGAGTCGTTTAATCAAATTGCACGGTTGATGAGTTGCACGCGATTGGAGCATTGCGGCGTTGGGCACGGGCGATGGTTTCATTACGCTCTTGGATCGGAGCGCGTGTTTTGCATTATGCGCTGCGTGCGTGGCGCGTGATCTGATTAAGTGCACATGTTCAGGTGTGTGATTAAGTCCGTACTCTATATAAACAATAGAGCTTTTATTTGTTTTTCAATCCCTGGTTTAGTCTCAAGTTTTGACCTGTTTTGTATATCTTGTGTTCTAAAATTCATGTTTTAGTGATATCGAGTGATCTAACCGTCCGGTTGGGATGTCGTTTCTTCCTATATTTGTTATTTTGCATGATCTTCATCCTGAGGTGGTGTTCGTGGATGGCAATATTCTAAGAATTGGCGGTATTGGGAATGAGTGCACTTGTCTTCACATCGATCCTTTTAGGGAGCAGTAAAAGCAGCATTGAGGCGGCGGAGGTGGACGAGGCGAAGATAGCGGAAGGAGTAAAAGGTGGAGGGATGTGTTTCCCAACCAATTCTCCCTGAAGTCTTCGATTGGACGCTCCAAGCGGAATCTACTCCTCGCTTCATCTCAGTTTTTGACCCAGTCTTCATTTTGGGCTATAGGTTAAAGTTTTAGGTTTTCATTTTAGGTTGTAAATTCAGCAGGTAAGCCTCTGGTGATAGTTGTAAAATTTTAAATTATGAATGAAGGGGCATTTTTTTGTTTTATTTTTTCGTGCTTATTTATTTGTATAAGCTTATTAGCAGATTAGCAGGATTTAGCTTATTTTAAGGATTTAGTTCAGTTTTTACTTAGAGTTTGAGGATTCATCCTGAATTTATTCAGGGCTTACCCCAGGGTTAATTCGTTTTATTGAGTTTGGCTTAGAAGTTTTACTTAGTTCTGTTTGGTCTGTTAGGGGCATTTTTTTTGTCCCAAACCAGTCAGGGTCTCATTCTAGAGAGTTGTTGTTTTTTATTTAAAGTTTTGTCTGGTTTAAGGTTTGATTTTAACTTGAGCTTTGGTCTTTTATTTGATTCAACGTGAGACTTAAAAGGTGTGAGTTTTCAAAGGTTCTAGATGGGTGTTGGTGTTTAAATCCTATTGGTTTATCCATTTTGCTTTGAATCTGTGTTTCTTAGGGGGTTAAGTGTTGTATAATTATTGGTTCATCTATGTTTGTCATGGACTGTGGTCTTTCAAAGGGGTATGTGTCTGATTTAGATTTAGTTTTGATTGGAATGATTTAAAGGGGTGACACTTGTCATTCTATGGTTTAGGGAGTATAGTTTATAAATGTGTGAGTTAAAAGTTTTGGGTTCTTATTATTTTGAATTTTATTCCATGTTTAGAATTAAAAGTTTTGGGGCATCTTTTGCTTTTGACTTAGGGTATTTTTTATTATTAATGTCTTTTCTTCCTTTCTTTTTTATATCCTGGGTGTTGGATCGAAAGAGTTGTGTTCGTGGTGTGTGTTTTTGAGAATGGACGAGATTGGGAATGCAAGGTAGTGGTCGAATTACTGCTATGCTAAGGGAAGAGATGGAGGAGAAAAAGGTAGTAGAAAGGAAATTCAAGGAAAAAACAGTGTCAGAATTCTCGTGACTGATTCCTATTTTTCCTTGGTAGGCTCTGCAAATCCCGTATTAGTTGCTCTTGCTTTTTAGTGTTTCCAAGGCGAGCTTCTAAGGGCAGATCCCGTAGGTCCTGGGTGACTTTCCGTGAGCCACTATTTCTTTTCTGCCGGCTCGGAGCAAGGGGAAGAGGTTATTACGGCTAGAATTTGTTTAGAGTGCCCCCTTTCTCCGAGATTTCTAGTTTCCCAAGTAAATCCGGATTCAGAGATTGTCTGAACGTGTGGATTTTTAAGTTTCTTGTTTTAAGTTGTATATCCAGAGGGTATGCCCTCGATGTATTTTATAATTATTTTATTTATTTATGAAGAGATTATACTTTTTTATTTCATTTGTAAATTCAAGTTTAGTTTGTTTTATAGCTTATTTGACTTGTTTTCAGTGTGAGGTTTACTTGTTTATTTATTTGTTTTGGATCGGGGCATGTTAGGAGCATTTTTTTGTTTTGACTTAGTTTAGGCCTAGTTAAAGTGTATGAACAATGAAAATATTTTTCTTGTTTAGTTTCGCCCTAGTTGGGGCAAGTTTTTTTTGTTTGTTTAGTTTTACTTCAAATGGATGGATGATGGGGGGCATTTATTTTCTTGGGTTTGGTATTAATTGGAGTGTATAGGTATTGTTGGGGCATTTTTTGTGTTTGGTACATTTTCTGTTAGTTATCGAGGTGGATATCTCTTTAGGCTTGGAATGTTTTGGATCGTGCTTACTGGGGCATGGTTTAGGCTAATAATTACTGTCATAGATTACTAATTCAGGGTTGTGAACGTGTTGTTCTGGGCATTCTTTTTGTGTTTCTTTTTTTGTGTTTCTAGGGGATTGCGCGCTTCACTCCGAGCGCATAAATTAATTGCGCATCAGAGGGAGTGCGTGCATTGAGAGCGTCAGAAGATAATTATGCCCCATTTCCAAGTCGTTTAGCCAAATTAAACGCAGGGTACTGAGCGCGCGATTAAGGCGGTGGCTGGTCACTGTAGTGGCAACCATTGGCATTCACGTGCCATTGTATGGGCGCTTGAAATAATTACACACCCAACAAGATGCGTGCAACCAGATGGTCGGGCTAGTCTGGGCGGGCGACGATTAGATTATATGCCCAAGGTCGGTCGCGTAATCAGAATTATGCTCAGATATAGTGACGCGATATTTGTTTGAGCACGGGAATTTAAGTGCACGATTTTGGCGTGTCTTATAAATAGTTTAAAATTTTTCATTTTCATCACGTGATCCATGTTAGTCTTCGATTCTCTAGTTTACTTGTTTCTTGGTGCTCAAGTTTTCGTGTTTTCGTGATATCTCGTGATCCGGTCATCCATTTCAGACACCGTTTCTTCCGTTCTCTTCAATTTTTTAAGCTCTTCATCCTAGGATGGAGTCTGAGGGTATTGGTGGGTGCGATATTACCCTTTCCGATTTAGAGAGGATGTTGGGGGCGGAGATAGGTGAGACTTCTGAGGTTCGGACCAATGTTGTCGGGGAGGCGGATGTCAGGGAGGTAGTTGGAGAGGATGTATTTGATGTTCACTAGTTAGGGGTCAGGGAGGAGGCACTCAAGATTGAGCAGGGGCTCGCTGAGGATGAGGGTGAGAGGGTTGAGGGTGCGATTCCTGAGGGTGAGAGAGGTGAGGGTGTGGCTGAGGGCGTAGCTGCAGAGCATCAGGATGAGGAGCATCGAGATCGCAGACACTTCCCGCTGGAGGATTTCTTTGCTTGAGGTCGGGTAAGCACTCATGAGCAAGAGTTCTTCCATTTTCTTAGCCAATTAGGTGATGACATAGGCCTATAAGGATTTAGAAGTCCTTCTAATTTATGTCAAACCTGCATTAACGATTGATAGTGTGCTCACCCATGCATCATGATGGCATCTAGAGGTAGGTCATATTTCTATTCAGTTATTCTCACCACGTTTTATGTCTTTGTTGTAAATTGTTATTGTGTTTGGGGTACATTTGACTTGCTTTTAGTTTTATATTCGTTTATCTTTCGTCATAGGTATGTGTTAGCTTTATTGTTATTGTTTGTGTTTCACTTGATAGGAGCCCCCGCAGCTGGCTATCAGCTCGGCATGGACTGAGTCTCATACTTAGTACAGTGCCTTGCTGGAGTTTCAACGAGCGCGGCTGGTATCTTTTGGTTTCGGACCGATCTTGGAGCTGGAGCCCTTTCAGGTCGATCGTGGCCTGATCGCGGCGATCTTGGAGAGGTGGAGGGAGGAGCTTCGGGCTCTTCTATTTCTAGTTGGCATGATGTTATCAACTCCAGAGGACTGGGTTCATAATCACTGTTCTTCATTTTGAGGGTGAGTCGATCACATGGCAGATGGCAGGACATTATCTAGAGGTGTGTGAGGAGATCTTGGGTGTGCCGTATAGGTCGAGCGGCTCGGGGCCAAGTGTAATTCGGGTCACTTGGTTTTTCATTACATTTGCGAGTGGCTTCGCCCCCCGAGGTGCCATTCATAGGTGAAGGTGGCCTATGAAGCGCGTTGTGCAGTACTAGTGGGTCGGGAGCCCATGGTTGAGCCGGGGTTAGCTACGGATAGGGTGCTCCAAGCATTTTTTATGCACTTCCTTGGTGCTGTACTTTTCTCTTCTTTGACTCAGGGATGTGTCACCGAGTTATATTTGATGGTTCTTGGGGATTTGGTTCGAGTCCCCAACTATGTGTGGAGTGTGACCACATTGGTGCATCTCTATGAGTAGCTTTACCGTCGAGGATAGGGCGTCGCGTCAATCGAAGGTTTCCTTCCATTCATCCAAGTGAGTCTTGATTAATTAATGTTATGATGTCCTTAGTTTGGTTAAGTTTAGGTCGTTTAATGGTAAACATTTCTCCTTATGTGTCACTACAACAGGTCCTGTTTCTTGCAGGACTATGCATATTTTAGGCTTGCTGCTCCGTAATTCTCACTCCACCTTTCATTCATTTTCATTCACCCCATTCTTATCACTGTCTTCAATAAAGTCAGTAGCAAGCACTTAAAATAGCCTAACAAGTTTCTAGCGCCGTTGCCGGGGATATTGATCTATTAGTAGACCCTAGATTTTTGTATTCTTTATTCTTTGGTAGTTGTACTTGTGAATAATTGATACTGCTGATTTACATTTGGAATTTTTCTTGCAGATCTGGACAGTAGCAGAGAAGGAGAGTAGAATTGCACTGGGAGTCTAGCTACCTCTGTTTGCACTTCTCTAACCTTCAAAACCTCGGTTTATTTCTCCTTTGAAGATTCCATAAGCAGTTAATTAGGATAGTTGTAATTTTGTTAAGTGCAATGTGCCAGCGAATAGTCTTCCCTGTTGTTGGTGTGTGTGCATGTTAGGAAGGAGATCCCTCAGTCCTACATTAAAGCCTGCTAACCCTGAGATAGAAAGGGGTAGAAGGCTGAGAAGGCACAGACACACCACAGTCGAGCCCCCTATAGAAATTGAGATAGCAGTTATGGGTGAAGAACAACCTAGGACATTGAAGGAATTGAATGCTCCGGATGATTACAATTCTCTATTCAACATTCAATTCCCAGATGTTCAGGGAAACTATGAGATCAAAACTTCCATCATCCAAATGCTTCCCTCTTTCCATGGGCTTAGCAAGGAAGACCCTTACAAGCACATTGACTAGTTTTTGGCCCTGTGCACGACATTCTCCATTGCTAGTTTGGGACCAGAAGCCACTAGGTTAAGGCTCTTTCCTTTTTCCTTAAAGGACAGGGCCATGCCTTGGTTATCTACTCCCCCAAACAACAACATCACTTCTTAGAAAGACCTCCAGAGAAGATTTCTGTCTAAATTTTTCCCAGAGACCAAAACCAGCTAGTTGAGGAAAGGCATACTTGCTTTTGCCCAATCCCCAACTGAAGATTTCAACCAAGCCTGGGACAGATTTAAAGAGATGCTCAAACAATGTCCCCACCACAAGATCCCTGACTGACAACTTGTCCAGAGCTTCTACAATGGGATTGATGAGAAGAGCAGAGACATGGTAGATGCCTCTTCTGGTTGGACGTATATGCATAAAATAGCAGATGAGGCATGGGACTTGTTTGAGGTCATAAGTGAAAATGCTTTCCAGAAGATGTCCTCATCTAGAACTGTTCAAGAGCCTTCTCCTAAGCTGGGGCTTGCTGAGACTTTTAAAGGAAAGATGTATGAAGTTAGGGGAAATGATGACTTGAGAATGCAGATGGCCAATCTTACTGAAAGATTTGATAAACTTTTGACTGTGGTGCAGCCTAGAATGGCTGCACAAGTGATGGAGGCATGCCTGATATGCCAGTCTCTACAACACATAGTAGAAGAGTGCCCATCTGCGGCGTAATACCCTGAGTCTATAATGGAACAGGCTACTGCTGCCCAATCTTTCGAACAACAACAATCTGGTGGCTATAATAAACAACCATATGGATACCAGCACCAAAATGCTAGTTACCAATGGAGAGACCACCCCAATTTGAGGTGGAGGTAAGACAATTATATGCAGCCACAACAGATGTTGGCCTTACCTCAAAGGCCACAACAATAGTTTAACCAGGGTTATGCCCCAAGGTCGAATTTCCAGCAGCAACAACAGCCCCAGCAATAGAATCAATTGATAGTTCCCCCACCTTAACCTCGAAGTGCTTCTTTCGAGGACCAGGTTTTGGCCCAATTGCAAAGCCTTGGTCCCTTGAATCAGACTGTGACTTCTCATAGTCAAAGCATAAAGAAGATAGAAGAGCAATTAGGCCAAATAGCCAATTCCTTGGCTAAAAGAGAAGAGGGCAGGTTGCCAAGCCAGCCAGTAGCCAACCTAAGGACCAGTATTCAATTGGAGAAGGCTCCTCAAATTTTGAGGGGGCTAATGCCATCACAACCCTAAGGTCTGGCAGGTTGGTAGACAACCAGGTGGGAAAAGAACAAGGAGAGGTCATCCCCAAAGAAATGTCGAGTGAAAGTGATAAAGACTTTGTTAGAGCACAGAGTCAAGAATTGCCTGCTACCCTTCAACAAGGGAAAAATAAAGAGGTTGTAGTTGAGCCTCAGCAAGAGATAAAAATAGAGAAAAGAAGAAAATAAAAGTTCAGTCATAGGCTTGCAGCTGAGGAACCATCAGTACCTCAGCTACCATTTCCTCAAGCTTTGAGTGGCCCTACCCCTTTTGATAAAGGGCAGGCACAGATCGAGGAAATGATGGAGACCTTTAAGCAGGTCAAGATAAATTTACCCCTACTTGATGCAATCCGACAGGTCCCAGCCTATGCAAAGTTTCTGAAAGACCTTTGTACTCAGAAAAGGAAGGTCAGAGGCCATTTGTCCAAGAAGGTCTTTGCGACTGATACAGTTAATTTTGTATTAACCATGACAATGCCTGAGAAGTTGCAAGACCCAGGGATACCCACTATTCCCTGTATTATTGGAGACCACACGATTGGAAGGGCCCTTTTAAACCTTAGAGCTAGTGTTAACCTGTTGCAATACAGTGTGTACCGGCAGCTAGGTTTGGGGGATCTGAAGCCCACCCCCATTGTTCTATTGATGGCTGATAGGTCTGAGAGGAAACCCATGAGAGTGGTCAAGGATGTCCTAGTGGGGGTAGACAAGTTCTTCTACCCTGCAGACTTCCTTGTTTTGGACAAGGGCTGCAATAAGAGTACATCCCTGATACCTGTTATTCTGGGCAGACCATTCTTGGGCACTGCCAATGCATGCATTCAATGCAGGTCTGGGATTATGGAGGTCACTTTCAGACATATGAAAGTTGAGCTTAATGTGTACAACAGTACAAAGTACCCTCAGCTGGACAATGAGGAATGCTTTACAGTGGATGTACTAGAAGAAGTTGTTGAAGAAGAACTACCCACTCTGCTGGAGTGGAGCAATATTGTCACAAATTTAACTGAAGTTTGGAACATGGTAGAGGAAGGAAGCCTAGCTTTAATGACAGAAGACATGTCCCCATTGAAGTCTTCTGTGGGCTTAGGGCAGCATTCCAATTGGAAACCTACATTGCTACCCCTTCCTCCAACCAACAATGCACCAATCCTGCCATCCATCCAACAACCCCCTGATCTGGAGCTCAAGAAGCTTCCAGAGATATTGAAATATGCTTTCCTTGAGAAAGATGAGAAACTTCCTGTAATTATCTACTCTTCTCTTACTAGTGAACAAGAGGAGGAATTGCTAATAGTTTAGAGGAAGCACAAGAAAGCAATTGGCTGGACCATTGCTGATTTAGGAGGGATTGACGCATCGATCTGTATGCATAAGATTCATCTAGAGGAGGGCTCAACACCCTCCAAGGATATGCAGAGGAAACTGAATCCTCACATGCAGGAAGTGGTCCTGAAAGAAATCATTAAATTACTGAATGCTGGGGCAATTGACCTCATCTCTGATTCTGAATGGGTGGCACCAATCCAAGTGGTACCCAAGAAATCTGGCATAACAGTGACCACAATCGAGTCTAGAGAGTTGAGACCAGCCAGGGAGCCACTGGCTGGAGAGTTTGCATCGATTATCGAAAACTCAACCCCAAGACCAGAAAAGACCACTTCCCTCTCCCCTTTATTGATCAAATTTTGGACAAGTTGGCCGGGAAAGCTTTTTACTGTTTTCTTGATGGGTACTCAGGGTACAACCAGATCCCTGTGCACCCTCTTGATCAAGAGAAAACTACTTTTACTTGTCCTTTTGGCACCTTCGCTTACAGAAGGATGCCTTTTCGACTTTGTAATGCCCCAGCCACCTTTCAGAGGTGTATGTATGCCATCTTTTCTGATATGATTGATAAATTTTTGGAAATTTTTATGGATGATTTTTCGGTTTATGGGGATAGCTCTGACCAATGTCTACAACACCTCCATCAGGTCTTACAAAGAAATGAGGAGACCAATTTGGTTTTAAGTTGGGAAAAGAGCCACTTCATGGTAACACAAGGAATTGTGTTGGGCCATGTAGTCTCTAAAGATGGAATTGAGGTAGACAAGGCCAAATTGACCTCATTGCAAATTTGCCCCCTCCAAGAACAGTCAAACAAATAAGATCTTTCCTTGGCCATGGTGGATTCTACAGGAGGTTCATCAAAAACTTCAATAAAATTGCTAAACCATTGTGCCACCTGCTCTGCCAGGATGTGCCCTTTGAATTTTCTACTGAATGTCTGGAGGCTTTTGAAACTCTAAAAATCTACCTCACCACTGCCCCTGTACTCCAAACACCTGACTATACCCTGCCCTTTGAGTTGATGTGTGATGCATCTGACTTGGCAATAGGTGTTGTCTTGGGCCAGAGAAAAGATAAGCTACCTGTGGTCATTGCATATCTCAGCAAATCACTTGCTGAAGCTCAGCTGAACTACACAACAACTGAGAAAGAGCTTTTGGCAGTTGTTTTTACTGTGGACAAGTTTAGACCTTGCCTACTTGGGTCTAAAACTGTTATCTTCACTGACCACTCAGCATTAAAGTACCTACTGTCCAAGAAGGATGCAAAGCCCAGATTGATTAGATGGATACTCCTGTTGCAGGAGTTTGACATCGAAATCAAGGATAAGAAGGGTGTAGAAAATATGGTGGCTGACCACTTGTCCAGAATTATGTTGGAGAAAGATGTTGATGACCTTGCTACAAACGATGTCTTCCCTGATGAGCAACTATTTACCATCCAATCTTTAGTTCCTTGGTATGCACATATTGTCAATTATCTAGTTATAGGCAAGATTCCTGCCCATTGGACAAAAATGAATAAAGACATGTTTTTCTCACAGGTCAAATTCTTTTTCTGGGAGGAACCTTGCCTGTACAAGTATTGTGCTGACCAAATAATTCAGAAATATGTTCCCGAAAGTGATATCCTAAGTATTTTGGCCATGTGCCATGAAAATGCCTATGGGGGTCACTTTAGTGGGAGAAAAATACTGACAAAGTGTTGCAATGTGGGTTCTATTGGCCTTCTCTTTTCAGAGATGCCAATACACACTGCAAGACCTGTGAAAGATGTCAGAAATTAGGAGGGCTGTCTAAACGAAATTCAATGCCTTTACAGCCCATCCTTATTGTAAAACTGTTTGATGTGTGGGGTATTGATTTTATGGGCCACTTTCCTCCTTCAAATGGTTTTCATTTCATCTTAGTGGCAGTGGACTACGTTTCCAAATGGGTAGAAGCCATTGCAACAAAAACTAATGATAATCAGGTTGTCCTCAAGTTTATAAAGCAGAATATCATCTCCAGATTTGGCACCCCTATAGCCATTATCAGTGATGGGGGGAGCCATTTCTACAACAAAAATTTTGAGTGCTTGCTCAAGAAATATTCTGTCACCCATAGGATTGCTAGTCCCTACCACCCACAAACCAGCGAGCAAGTTGAAATTTCAAATAGGGAGATCAAGCATATCCTTGAGAAGACTGTGAGGACTGATAGGAAAGATTGGGTTGACAAGCTTAATGATGCACTGTGGGCTTATAGGACTACCTATAAGACTCCCATTGGTATGTCCCCATTCAGACTGGTTTATGGCAAGGCTGGTCATCTCCCAGTGGAGTTAGAACACGGGGCCTATTGGGCCATCAAACATTTAAATCTAGATCTAACTTCTGCTGGTCATCACAGGTTGCTGCAGCTGTCCGAATTCGAAGAGCTAAGGATGGATTCGTATGCTAATGCTAGGATCTACAAGGAAAAGTGCAAAGCTTTCTTTGATAAGGGGCTGTTGAGAAAGAGTTTCATAGTTGGTGATAAGGTTTGGTTGTTTAACTCGAAACTTAAATTTTTTCCTGGTAAGTTAAAATCCAAATGGGAAGGTCCTTACATTGTCATGCATGTTTCCCCATCTGGTGCTGTGGAAATCAAGGATCCCAAGTCTGGGAGAACCTTGAAGGTGAATGGTCAGAGGCTTAAGCCTTGTTTTGAAAAACCTGCCGAACCCATGGACACCATTCACTTTCAAGGGAATCCTTCTTTATGCTGATCCACAGGTGTGTCATCACTGTATCATATGTACTTTGATTGTGGTAGATTTATCTTGCTTTCTTTTATTAAAATTCTCTAGGAATTGTTAGTGGTCCCATCTGATTCTGGACCTGTTTGGTTTAAATTTTTGATGCCTGGTTTGATCCATACTGCTCTTTAATGGTTTGCTTTTGTTGAATGCATACTGTGGGAGTTTAGGGGTGTGTCATTTTTTTTCTTTTCTTGAATACATATGCAGAAGGGAAAAACAGAGAACACATGCCCTCTGTTTTATACCTTGCTGTCGCTGGGTCCAAATAGAAGCCTAGGAGACTCTCGCGCACTACAGACAACATATTTCATCAGCCGTCGCAAGGTTAAAAAGGAAGTCTGGGAGAATTTTGCACAGTTCACATGGAAACATTCATTTGCTGTCACAAGATTCATGTGTACCTGAGAACCTCTCGCGCGATCCACATAGAGCTATTCGTTAGTTATCACGAGATTTCAAGACTATCGCGAGGTTTAGAAGGTAAACTGGGAGACTCTCACGCAATTCAACAGAAATACTTCATTTGCTATCGCGAGATTCTAAGGCTGTCGCATGATTCAAAATAAACCTCAGAGCTTTTCGCGCAATACAAATAGAGACTTAAGAGCCGCTCGGGCAATTCACATGAATTCATCTCACACTGTTGCGCGCTCCAAGGTCAACCTGGGAGATTGTCGCGCAATCTAGATTGAATCAACACCTTTGCTAGGTTCATTTCCAACCCCACGACCAGATGTTCCAAAGCTCGCAGAGCTTCGCGATAAGTATTTTAACCCCGCGCTTGGTTCCTTTTGCATTATTTTCTTCCTTCTTCCCTCTGTGAAACCCTAGCTTCTGGTGCTCTCCCTCCTCTCTCCTCCAGCATCAATCCTACAGCTCATCATTCACTCCACAAATCTACAGAGTTGTTCCTAGCATCACCCCCATCCATTGCCCTCTGCTCAGAGCTCTCACCGTGCCCTATGCATCAGGTCAAACATAACCCTAGGATTTTAGGGTAAGCACCTAGATCTCTATCTCCATTCCTCACATTAGAAGATAGAGTTTGAAATGGCTCCCAAGAGTGCACAGAAGAGAAAGGGGAAGGACAAGGACCCTGTAGAGACCACCCCGAAAAAGGCCAAGTCTTCAAAGTCACCAAAAAAAGGAAAGGAAGTGGTTGAGGAGGTGGCAGAACCAACCCCCAAGTTCTTTGTTCCTTCTGAGCTCATGGTGTCAATTCCATTAGAGCCTGAGATAGCCTTTGATGTACTATTTTTTGAGATGGAACCTCTCTCTGCCCCGGCAGTACAGTTTATGAGTAAAGCGGGCCTGATGCCATTGATGAGAGGAATTCCAGTGCTAGACTACCCTAGGCTAGTGCAACTGTTCTATCAGCACATCAGGGTCAAGAAGGACAAAGATGGACAACTGTGCTTGCTGGTGCAGATTGATGACTTTATATGTTAGTGAGCCCCAAGGTGATTGCTGAAGTTTTGGGCATCCCAGCCGCATTCGACCCTAGCTATGGATATGGCCCCCCTCTGAGTGCATTGATTGATACAATTGCACGGGCATTAACTAGAGGATTAAGGGCCACAGGGGACTCGATCAAAAGGAGAGAATTGGAGCTTGAACTCTTGTTCATTGACCAAGTCCTGCGAAAGAACATATACTGCTCAGGACATCAACAGGATAGGAGAACCCCCATTGCGGATGCTGTCTACTCCTTCCACCTGGGCCATGGCTTCCATGCAACCTGGTTAATTTTTGAAGCAATGAAAGACGTAGTGGAGATGATAAGGATAAATAAGAAGCTTCACACACTCCCTTATCCCAGGATCATTACTTTGCTGCTACTCAAGGGGGGATACAAGATAGGAAGAACTGAGCAGACCACTACCCTTGCCCCTACTACTTTTGCCAAGAGGCAATGGGGAATCAACAGGAGTCCGATGGGGGCCCAGAAGAAAAAGAAAGCTGAGGTGCAGGCCCTTCCCAAACAAGCAGAAGAGGCAGCTGGCACAAGGTCAACCCCTGCTACCAAGGAGGTGCCCACAGAGCATGTTGCCACCACTGCTGCAGCAGCCCCCATTTCCCTCCACCTTTTACTCCTGCATCCACCACCCCTCTTCCATCTATCTCTCACCCTCCTCTATTTACATCATCCATGCCCACTCCCCCTTCAACTGTGATTGGTACCTAGGAGGACTCCCCATCCCCTACCTTACCTCAGTACACAGCCACAATTCCCCCATCAGCTACACATAAACCTGCCAGCCCTCCCCTCATTTCCTATAAAAAATGAAAAACCTCCCACAAAATCCCCACCATCTCTCAGACACCACCCATAATCCCTTCTAACCCCATTGACACACCACACCTTGACCAAGACACCACCCCATCCATACCTCCTACTTCTCCCCTCACAGACATTGACTTAACCCTTAACACATCCATAGGCTTCTAAGCATTTCTCTCTACCTTCCTTGAAATAATCCCTACCTACTACACCCCTCTCCCAGACTCCCCAACTACATCACACGATCACTCCCTAGAACCCCACTCTCCCCCCCCTTCCACTTTCCACCATGCACCTTCCTCACCTTTCCAACCAGTACCTCCTTCTTCACAGACCCAACCTCCCAGCCCTGGCACACTGACCCTTATCCTATCTCTTATCCAAGACATCCAAGCCCATTTATTAACCACTACTCAAAAACAGGACCAGATGCAGACTGAACTCACCTCCGTCCAATCTACCCTACACCCTTAACCAACCCACCCATCCCACAACCACCCACTACAACCCCCCTGTTTTATCCTCTGACAAAGAACCCCACACCGACTTCCCTCCTGACTCATAACCCCCCCCACCATCAACTTTACCTTTTATCCCCCCATTCCCTTTCATACCTTTACCATTCCCATTTTCCTCCCCATCACCCCTTCTCCTCTTGATCCTACCCCATTCTCATTTCCCCCCTATACCCTCCATCCCACCTCATATCCTACCACCTTCAACTTACACTGACAAAAAGACACAGACTAACCCAGAACTTATCCCCCTTCTCCCACAAATAGACTTATCCCCTGTTACCCCCCTTCTCCCCCCCAGGACCAATCACAGTTTGCTCCTTCCACTTCCTATCTGCCCATCGCACCAAAACATCAATTTTATAGCCCTCCCTATCTCACCATCCTCCACCACATGAGGGATAATGCTTATCATAGGAAGGATGTCCTGAGGGGCATGGCCAAGCTTCGCCAATCCATTGAGACCCCCTTGCTAGAGCAGATCGATGAAATGAAGGAGGCCCACAGAAAGCAACTTCTGGGCATCTCCTTGGGGTGGAAAAATATCCTGGAGGACTATCAGAAGACCAAGGCTACAGCTGAGTACAATGCCCTAAATTTGGAGTTGGAGAAAGCAAATGCTCCTACAGAAAAGGCACGGGCCAGAATGTTTGAGAAGAGGCTCAAAAATGCCCAAGTGATCTTCAGCATCCAAAAAGATATCCATGAGACTGACCTCCTCAAACACCAAATTCAGATTGCCTCATTGGAAGCTGCATTGGCTGCTGTCAGAAATGTTCCTCTGCAGCCCACCCCAATCTCTGTTCAAATGCCCGACCCAGAGCCTAAAGCTACTCCATCTACAGCTGCCCAGCCTGAGGAGGCACAACTAAAGACCCAGCAAGTCAAAGGAAAGGCCCCAGCTGCCCCTCCTGCATCACCTCCTTTAGAGCAGCCTCCACCTCCCAAGGCCTCTGCTGCACCTCCACAAGAGCAAACTTATCCTAAGCAGAGGAAAGTCACTACTAAGAGGACTGCTCCCAAAGCTGCCCCTTTAAAATTTGGCAAAGAGCCGGCTGCCTAGTTTGAGGAGGCACATTCTCTTGGCCAGCCTGAGTCCCAAGAAAAAGGGAAATCCCCAGTGGTCCCCACTGAGGAAGCCAAAGGCAAAGGAAAAGGAAAATCCCCTGCCACCCCCCTTGCTAAGCGCAAAGGAAAAGCCCCTCAATAACCCAAGGAACCAAAAGCACCCAAGCAACTAAAAGGAAGGGTGAGGGCACCTAAAGCTCCAACTGCCAAGAAAACACCAGCCGAAGCCAAAAAGGAAAGGGAGGTAAAGAAACAGGACAAAGCTGCCCTTAGGGAACATGTTAAAAAGATGGGCTGGGATTTCTTTATCGATTTGGATTCAGATGATTCCTCTTAGAGTCGCTTAGATTGTACTTAGATTGTAATTTCCATTGTACTTAGATTGTACTTAGATTGTACATGTTTTTCTAGTTAATATAATTTTTCATTTTTTTTCTATTGATCTGCTCGGTGTGGTTGTTTAAGTTTTTATTTTTTTTATTTTTGTTTATTTTTGTGCCATTTTGTCATGGGAGATGTATTTAGAGTGGTTATAATCATTTCCAATAGAAATCAATGTGTCGGTTGCCTTCAATCATAAGATTAAAGTGGTTTCCTTTTCGTACTAGTGGGCCCTGTCTGAACTCCTCGCAAAGCATAACTCCACACCTTCCTCTGTGCAGCTGCGCAACCCAAAGGATCCCCTTAATTGCACAAGTTAAATCTCGCCACTCATTTACTGCTCATTCTCTTTTCCCAGAATCAGTTGTGTGTTTATTCATTCCCCACACAATGATCATTTATTGCCTACCTTGGAAAAGGGCACAACTTTAAATCTGTCGATTCATGTTCCACCATCAAACTCTTTTTAATCGTCCCTCAATTCCTCTTCATCTCATCCCTCCTATTCTAACCCTAGCAGTCCATACCTCCTCACACCCATGGCGGATGATAAACCCTTCGGGTTCCCCATCAAATTCTACCCCATCTGGGAGGATCCCCCACCGCCTAAGGAGCCGGACCCCTTGCAATTTCTATGGGATGAGTTTGACGAGGTTCAGCGGATCCTCGCCAAGGAAGAGAAGAAAAAGTAGGAGGAGAGGAAAAAGAAGAGAGAGAAAAAGAAGAAAAAAATTGATCCACCTGCATCTCCCACACCACCTTCCTCACACCCTCCCCCACCGCCTCTCCCTTGATCCCTCCCCCCCCATTTTGTCTTTCTTTTAACATCTTTTTGTACCATTTTTCATTTTCTTTTAATGATAGTTTCTTTTCGTTCTATACTGTTCAGTAGCATTATTTTTTCTGTGTCTCTATCTTCTGCTGTGTTTATTTTTGTTTGTCTGCTTGGAATCTACTGCCTTTTATCACCTTTGAACCAGTGAGGACACTGCTCTGAATGGTTTGAGGGTGTGGCAGTCTGCCAACAGAATAGTTAATTTTAGTGCAGTAATGGTGGTATAACTGGGATGAATAAAGTTAATTTCCACTTAACTTGATACAATGAGGAAACATGTAAAAATTTAAATATTCTTTTGCAGACATTTCGAAACAGAAAAAGTTAAAAAAAATCTTGACACCACCATGAAGCTAATATTAGAAATTTTTTTCAGTTAGTACTCAGTGAGCCTAAGAGGAGAGAAACAGATGAAAATACACCCCATGGGTTAAATTTGATGACCATACCTAGTGAGATTTGGGCCCAACATTCTCTTTTGAAGAGTGTTTTTGACATTATTTCTGCTCTAAGGACTGATTGAATCCAGACTTTTTCACTAGAAGTTGTGCAACTCCAAATCAAAACTAATTGACAGCACTCATGAGACTAAGGAAATGATCCAAGGCCCTCATTTGGACAGTTTTAGCCTAAAAATCTAACCTTTTAAAATCTGCCCTTTCGCATACACTAGTTGAGCCTTAAAATCATAATTTTCTTTCACAAACACCAGAACACTTGCACCTTAACCTCATTACCTGAGTCAACCATACCCTCACTCTGAAAATTCAGAAGGTAAAGGAGAAGGAGGTAAAGATATTGAGAATGGTCTAACATTCTGTGGAAGGTAAAGAAAAGCAACTTGTGAACAGCCGTGTATCAATGGCAGTTGTGTGGCAGTTCATCAAAAGAATGAATAAAGAAATAAAAAGAGAAAAAGAAAGAGAAGTCTAGAGGACAACATCATCTGCAAATTGAAAAGAAGAGGAGAAGCTGGCCACTTTGAGTATGAAATATAAAAAGAAAGAATAAGTTTTTGCTGAAATGAAGGTTGTGAATTCATGAATCACTCCTGACTTTGCTAATTTCTTAATTTGGACTCCCTTTTTACCCCTTTATTATTTACATCCCTCAGCCATATGCCACATTACAACCCATTCAAAAAGACCTTATGGATCCAAAGTTAAATGAGCTGTCATGTGGAGATGAGGAGTTGTCCAATCTATAAAAAAAAAAAAAAAATTCTTGAAGATGTCAGAAATTAGAAGCTTTGCCTATGCTCATGCTTGCAGGCCCATTTGGGGTCTGCAACTGCTCTTGAGCTGTTAAGAATGTGAACACCCTCAGGTTATTAATGTTGAGAGATAGCCCTAGTAAGAATTGGGTCTGAATTTAAACCTCATTGGGGTTGCATCCAACCTAAATTTTGAATTAAGGGCAAGCTGGGTACTGATTTTTATACATTGAAATTCTAATGATAAGTGAATGGTGGTAAGGCAAACACATTTTAACTTTTAAGTTTTAAATGGCCTGCAACATTGCTGCAGTTTCCTCTAAGTGTAAAAATTTTTTTTAGTGTGGAATGAAGCTTTAAACATCGAAATCTGTGTTGTCATTATCTGCACTATACTTAACTATTTTAATGGTGAAGTTTGTTGGTGTCTTCATTGAAAACCCTCAAGAGACTTCACTCCTCCACTAGGGATCAGTTGGGGGTTTAAAAGGCTTGGTACATATGCTAAATGTACCCGTGATCCCGACAAAAGTGGCATTTAATTATAGCTTTGCTAAGGGACTAGCAATGATTAGGTTTAGGGGTGTGTTAAGACCTGAAAAGTACCACTTTTCACCCCTTAACTTAATCTCTGTTAGACCCTTAATCATTTAATAAATGTGTTTTAAGTCTATTCTATAGGTAATAAGCAACAGCTGCAAATAAACCCCTAACCATGCCAAGAAGCTCACTGTTGCCCCAGAACTACCTCAATGGAATGAAAGATGAACCCAGACAGAGAGTTGGTTGTAGAATAGGCACAGCAAAGCAGAAACAAACCAAGAAGAATGCCTCGTGCAGATGTCGTAGGGTTCAATTGAACCAGAGATAATGCCTTCGCGCAGTTGTCGCGGGCTTCTGAGGAGAGCACACAAACTGGTCGCACAGTCTTCGTGTCGTTCTCGCGCAATTTGGTGCAAGAAATAATTGAAAAGCAGACTACACAAGGTCCTCGCAAGGCTCAGTCTTGAGCGCTTGCGCAGTCTCACATAGCTCAAGAAAGGAGTCTTCAATCTTCGCACGATTCACTGAAGAGAGAGAGCTCTAGGCACTCCCGCACGCAGTTGTCGCGCAGTGGCCGTGGGATACAAACCTTCGAGGAAATGCTCGCGTGATCCATAGGCTCATGAACACTGCTTCTTCACGAGGATCCGTCGCGAGATTCACCAAGGGACGAATCGTGCGTGCAATTCCCGCGCCATTCAAAGCTGAAAGAGCAATCTCGTAATAGCCATTAGTATCCCACGATGACCAAAATGTCAATCCCGCGACTGCATGAGTTTCAAGTCAATTCAACCCCGTGACACTAATTCTACCATGCGAAAAGATCTACAAATCTTCTCTACTCAGCGAGGATCGAGTTCTTAACTTCTCCCCACTTCTGCAGGGGTAATCTGGGAACTCTCAGTAACTAGGGCACGCACTCCAATGCTCTAATCTTCGTGCACATGCCTCGAGGCATCCAAGGGATAAGAATGGGCCGCAATTGAAATGATGAAATTAGGGTTTTCCTAACCCTAATTCACACACAGCTGACTGCTATATAAGCCTAAGCCATGCTTAGGTTTGAAGGACCTTTTGAACGGACTTTAGACTTAGACTTTTTCAGACATCGTCTTCTCGATTAAGCTATAAATTTCAGTAGGCTAAGGTTAGGTTCTAGGTAGTTTCTTTTTCTTTTTTTTTCTTTCTCTCCATAGTCCAACACTTGCTGGCTATGCCTTTTGTATGATTATATGGTATAGTTTTTAATGGAGTTTTGTAATAGGATTTATAGAATGTATGGGATGATGTTTTTGTTGTGAGTTGTTTTGTACAAGGCTGCTGCCTTGAGATCCCCCATTGCTAAGTTGTATTGTAAGCAATGGAGGATTGTTTTTAAGGTTTTATTTAGATCCAAGTGATCTGTGTGTCCAGGTTAGGCACATTGCAGGCCTTCCCCCACCACAGGACCCACTAAATCAAAATCCCCATGGGAGCTTGAGCTGGTAGCCTTGTGAACATGGTGGCAGCAGCAATGTTCTCGTTCTGTCCTAGACCTCTGTGAGAAGCTGTGGATAGTCTGTGACCATTCAAGTGGACAGGTTATAGCCCTAGGGTGAATCCAATCCACTGATCTAAGATAGGTTCTTCTTCTCTGCACTTATGCTTGTAGCCTTGTGAGAGATTGTGCAGAGACAGACTCCCATATATTTGTATAGATCCACCATCAGATTGCAGATATGATATGGCTATAGAGATTGTAGGCTTATGACTGGGTCACTGCAGTCTTCCTAAAGCAGTGAACAACCATGCTTAAAAGCTAGTACTCAAACTCTTGTTGGTCCTGTGTGTCCAGGCTCGTGCACTTTGTAGGCCTAGCCCTACCCACAGAACTTTAGAGGTTGAGGTTCCTATGGATTCTTGAGCTTGTAGCCTGGATGAAGTAGTGCCTACAATGATAAACTTGTTCTGACCCATCTCTGGATTGTGGTTCCCTTATTGGATAGTCTGTGACCATTTAAGTGGACAGGATATAGCCATAAGGGGTTGGATCATGGCACAGGGGTGAGTTGGATTCATTCTCCTCTTTGGTGATAATGTAGCCATTGGACAGGATTTCTATAGCAACAGATCTAAGTCTGAGTTACAAGACTTGTTAGATCTGTACCTAATAACATACTTCTCACCCTTTTATATTTATTTTCTCACTCCACCATTCTTCTTATCACTTTCTGTAATTTTCACATTAAGCTACCTTAGGATTTAAATTATAGTGACCTTTAATCCCCTTCCATTTAGGATTGCCAGATCTATAGTCAGATTTGGAGTGCCTACTAAAGATAGCTCCCTTGGAGCTTTAGATCAACCTTCCCTGTGGGACAAACTCTTACTTATCAAAACTTGCTACAACAGGCCCTGTATCTTGCAGGACTGTGCATATTTTAGGCTTGCTGCTCCGTAATGCTCACTCCACCTTTCATTCATTTTCATTCACCCCATTCTTATCATTGTCTTTAATAAAGTCAGTAGCAAGCCCTTAAAATAGCCTAGCAGTTCCTCAGGCACCTCTGACACTGGTGCCTTTGGTAGTTCGACTGTGGAGGTCCAGGGGACTTTTAGATGCCTCGATGATGCCTTCCTTTCGAGTTTATGTACGACCATAGAGGAGCGGGCCTGCATATCTGTTGATGCAATCTGGATCCCCCCTCCTGAATTGGTTCCTCGGGTAAGCAAGTTTTTCTTTCTGCATGCTTGTTTTTCAGGAAAATGCATCTTCTTGTGCCTGTTAAGACCTGAAAAGTATCACTTTTCACCCCTTAACTTAGCCTTTGATTAGACCCTTAGCCCTTTAATAAATGTTTGTTAAGCTATATTTGTAGGTAATAAATAGCAGTACAATAAGGCCATAAATCCTGCTAAGGAGCCTGGTCCCGAAGTCCCTTAGAAGAATGAGTACTGAATCCAGACTTGGGAAGAGCCTCACGTAACTTCCTAAAGCTTCAGAGGATTCAAAAAAATATGATTCGCGCAGTCCTCACAAATTCCCAAGACTTCACAACAACTTCTCGCGTAGATTGAGTGATAGACTAGCTTGCATCCTCGCCGAAAGTCATTGCAAGAGTCATGGATGCAAATGTCAAGAGAACCTCTCGCGCAGTCCAGAAACTATCAAAGCCTCGTGAGGATCCTCGTGAAGTTCCATTAAGAAGTGAACTTCTCGCATAGTTCTCGCACTATTCAAGAAGAAAGCAGCCTCGCGATGCCAGAGTTAGCCTCATGAAGATCTATTATGAAATGGAATGCTCGCGCAGTTCCCACGCTATTTACAAGTAGCAATCCAACTGCGCGAAGCCCAATCCAGCGAGAGCTTAACTATCTACCTCGCGACTGCTCAAAGCATCAAGAAGCTGCAACCCCACGATGTCTGAAGTTTTAATGCTAACTCGTCCTCGCGAAGTCAGTGCTACCATGCGATGAGTCTGGGAAACGATGGCTACCTAGCGAAGCTCTGAACATTAACCTTCCATCGCTCTAGCAGAGGACTTTCTGAGAATTTTCAAGGATTAGGGCACACACTCCCACGCTCGAATCTCTGTGCACGCGCCCTGAGGCATCCAAGGATCATTAATAGGCCACGTGACATCACTAAAATTAGGGTTTCCTAACCCTAATGCACCGCCACACCCACTGCTATATAAACCTAAGCCTGGTTTAGGTTTAAGGGACTTAGACTTGGGAATTGGCAAGACTTTATCTCTGATACGAGATCTGAGATTACTTTCTTTTCTGTTCTTCTGTAGTTGTAAGTAGTTTTCCTTTTTCTTTTTCTTTCTCTCCATGGCCCAGCACTTGCTGGTCATGCCTATGTATGTTTATTGAGATAAGATTAATGGAATTTGTTATTGGGTGTTGTACTTTTGTGGGATTCGTGTGTTTGAGAGTTGCTCTGTGTAAGGCTGCTACCTTGTGATCCGCCATTGCTTTGGCTGTGATTCAAAGTAATGGAGGACTGATTCTAAGGATCCATTCAGATCCAAGTGACCTGTGTGTCCGGGCTATGATGGTCCTATACAGCCTTAGCCCCACCACAGGACCCACTAGATCTGAAATCCCCATGGGAGCCTGAGCTGGTAGCCTTGTGGCCATGGTGGTGGCAGCAATATTACTGTTCTGTTTTGGACTCTATGAGGAGGATAGCCTCTCGGATAGTCTATGACCATTCAAGTGGACAGGCTATAGCCTTAGGGTGAAGCCAATCAGTAGGATCCAAGATGGATTCTTCTTCTCTGCACTTGTGCTTGTAGCCTTGTGGGAGAATTTACAGAGGTAGACTCCCCTATATTTGTATAGACCCGCCATCAGATGTTAGATCTGATCTGGTTATGGAGATTGTAGGCTTGTGACTGGACCATTGTAGTCCCACTCAAGTAATGGATAGCTAGATCGAAGGTTGTACTCAATCGCTTGCTGGTTCTATGTGTCTGGACTATCATGGTCCTATACAGCCTTAGCCCCACACATAGAGCTTTAGAGGTTGAGGTTTCCTATGGATTCTTGAGCTTGTAGCTTGGATGAAGTAGTGCCCACAATGATTAACTTGTTTTGACCCATCTCTGGACTGTGGTTCTCCTATGGGATAGTCTGTGACCATTTGAGTGGACAGGTTATAACCTTAAGGGATTGGATCATGGCACAGAGATGCGCTGGATTCTTTCTCCTCAGTGGTGATAATGTAGCCATTGGACAGGATTTCTATAACATCATATCTGAATCTGAGTTACAAAACTCCTCTGATCTAGACCCAATAGCATACTTCTCACCCTTTTATATTTATTTTCCCACACTCCATCCATCTTCTCAACCCTTTCTGTAGTTAATTCATTAGGCTACCTTATGATATTTAGAATAAGTGACCCTAAACTCCCTTCCTTTTAGGACTACCAGATCTGTAGTCAGATCTGGAGGGACTACTAGAGATGGCTCCCTTGGAGCCATAGATCAACTTTTCCCTGTGGGGCAAACTCTTACTGATCAAAACTTGCTACAAATGGTCCCTGTATCTTGCAGGTCTAGGATTTATCAGTTATGCTGATTCCATCCCCAGTTTTACTTTGATTTTAAATTGGTTTTACCAGCAACAAATAAAGTAAGCACACTAGGAGACGCAACAAATTTTTGGCGCCGTTGCTGGGGATAGGATGATCTATTAGTAGACCCTTAGTTTTTGTATTTTTTTTAGTATTCTTTGTAGCTGTAAATAATTGATACTGCTGATGTAATTTTGAATCTTTCTTACAGATCTAGAGAAGACAAGGACCCATTTGAGATTAGCTACCTCTGTTTGCAATTCTCTAACCTTTAAAACTCAGTCTAGTTTCTTTGAAAATTCCATAGCAGTTATTTAGGATAGTTATAAATTTATGTTTTCTTAAATAGCTGTAAATTTGTTAGATAAATTCTTTGAGTCAAGTGCAATGTGCCTGCAAGGAGTTGTCCCTGCTGGTGGTGTGTTTGTATGCTAGGTAGGAGATCTCTTAGTCCTACTTTAGAGCCTTTCAACCCTGAGATAGAAATGGGTAGAAGACTTAGAAGGAACAGGCACACCACAGTAGAGCCCCCAATTGAATCTGAGATAGTAGCCATGGGTGAAGAACAACCTAGAACTCTCAAGGAGTTGAATGCTCCAGATGACTATAACTCTCCATTTAGCATTTAATTCCCTGATGTTCAGGGGAATTATGAAATTAAAACTTCTATCATCCAGATGCTGCCCTCTTTCCATGGGATTAGCAAGGAGGACCCTTACAAGCATATTGACCAATTTTTGGCCTTGTGCACCACATTCAATATCACTGGTTTGGGACTAGAGGCTACTAGGCTCAGGCTCTTTCCCTTCTATTTGAAGGATAGAGCTAGTACCTAGTTGGCTACTCTTCCCAACAATGGCATCACTTCGTGGAAAGACCTACAGACCAAGTTCCTGACAAAGTTCTTCCCTGAGACCAAAACTAGCCAGTTGAGGAAGGAAATTCTTGCTTTTGCCTAATCCCCAACTGAGGATTTTAATCAAGCCTGGGATAGGTTTAAGGAAATGCTCAAACAATGCCCCCACCACAAGATCCCAAACTGGCAGCTTGAACAAAGCTTCTACAATGGGATTGATGAGAAAAATAGAGATATGGTTGATGGCTCTTGTGGTAGAACCTACATGCACAAGACTGCTGATGAGGCATGGGAATTGTTTGAAGTAATCAGTGAAATTTTTTCAAAAGCTATCCCTGGCAAGTCAGGAGTCTGTGTCAAAAGTGGGGCCTGCTGCATTGTCAAGTGGAAAAGTTTATGAGGTGTCTGGGAACAACGATCTGTAGCTGCAGATGGCAAACCTCTCAGTGAAGTTTGACAAATTACTGACTGTGATGCAACCCAGAAGGGCTGCTCAAGTGGTGGAGGCATGTCTGATATGCCAGTCCCCACAGCACACAGTAGAGGAATGTCCATCTGCAGGGCAATATCCTCAATTGGTATTGGAACATGCTGCTGTTGCGCAATCTTTTAGCCAACAACAATCTGGTGGCTACAACTGACAGCCATTTGGATACCAGCACCAAAATGCTGGTTACCAATGGAGAGACCACCCAAATCTGAGGTGGAGGCAAGACAATTATATGCAACCCCAGCAAATGTTGGCCTTACCCCAAAGGCCACAACAGCAGTTCAATCAGGGATATGCCCCTAGGTCTAATTTCCAACACTAGCAGCAGCCCCATCAGCAATAAAATCAATTGGTCTTACCCCCATCTCAATCCAAAAATCCTTTTTTCGAGGACCAGGTCTTGACCTCACTGCAAAACCTGGGGTCCGTGGCTCAGGCTGTGAATTCTCATGGTCAGAGCATAAAGAAGATGGAAGAGCAGATTGACCAACTAGCGAATGCCTTGGCTAGGAGAGATGAGGGGAGGTTGCCCTGCCAGCCGGTTGTTAACCCCAAGGGTCAGCTTTTAATTGAAGAAGCTTCCTCAAGTTTTGAGGGAACTAATGCTGTCACTACCTAAGGTGCAGCGGATAGACAACCAGGTGGGTAACAGACCAGCAGAGGTCATTTCCACAGATTATTCGAATGAGTGTGATGGGGATGTTGTTGTAACACAGATCCAAGAATTGCCTGCCACCCTACAGTAGGAGAAAAATAAAGAGGCTGTAGTTGAGCCTCAGCAGGAAGAAAAATAAGAAAAAAGAAAAAAATAGAAGTTTAGTCATGGGGTAGCAATGAGGAACCGGCTCACCGCCATTTCCTCAAGCTTTGGGTGGTCCTGTCCCTTTTGAAAAAGGGAATGCCCAGATGGAGGAAATGATGGAGACCTTCAGGCAAGTGAAGGTCCCAGCCTATGCAAAGTTCTTGAAAGACCTCTGTACCCAAAAGAGAAAAGCTCGAGGCCATTAAACAGGTCCTGCTTGAGGCAATTAAACAGGTCTCAGCCTATGAAAAGTTCAATTTGCCCCTGCTTGAGGCAATTAAATAGGTCCCAGCCTATGCAAAGTTCTTGAAAGACCTCTGTACCCAAAAGAGAAAAGCTCGAGGCCATGTGTCCAAAAGAGTCTTTGCAACAGATACAGTGAATTCAATATTTAACATATCAATGTTTGAGAAGTTGCAAGATCCAGGGATACCCACTATTCCCTGCATAATTGGAGACCATACAATCGGGATGACCCTTTTAACCTTGGAGCCAGTGTTAACCTGCTGCCATATAGTGTATATCTGCAGCTAGGTTTGGGGGAGCTAAAACTTACCCCCATTGTGCTAATGATGGCTGATAGATCTGAGAGGAGGCCTATGGGAATGATTGAGGATGTCTTGGTAGGGGTAGATAAATTCTTTTACCTTGCTGATTTCCTAGTTTTGGACATGGGCTGCAGCAAAGGTACTAATCCCATACCTATTATCTTGGGCAGGCCATTCCTGGCCACTGCCAATGCATGCATTCAGTGCAGGTCTGGAGTTATAGAGGTAACTTTTGGATATATGAAAGTTGAGCTGAATGTGTACAACAGTACAAAGTACCCTCAAGAGGACAATGAGGAGAGCTTTACAGTGGATGTACTAGAAGAAATTGTGGATGAAGAATTGCCCACTTTGCTGGAGTGGAGCAACACTCTTAGGAATTTAGTTAAAGTCTGAGATATGGTGGAGGAAGAAAGCCCAGCTGTGATAACAAAAGACATGAACACATTGAAGTCTTCTGTGGGCTCAGTGCAGCATTCCATTTGGAAACCTACATTGCTGCCTCTTCCTCCAACCATCAATGCACCAATTTTTCCATCCATCCAACAAGCCCCTAATATGGAACTCAAGAAGCTTCCAGAAACATTAAAATATGCCTTCCTTGAGAAAGGTGATAAGCTTCCTGTGATTATCTCCTCCTCTCTTATCAATGAGCAGGAAGAGGAATTACTAACAGTTTTGACAAAGCACAAAAAGGTAATTGGTTGGACCATTGCAGATCTGGGAGGAATAGATGCATCAATCTGCATGCACAGGATTCATCTTGAGGAGGGATCACTACCCTCCAGGGAAATGCAGAGGAAGTTAAATCCTCATATGCAGGAAGTGGTCCTCAAAGAGATCATTAAATTGCTAGATGCAGGGGTGATTTACCCCATCTCTGATTCTAACTGGGTGGCACCTATCGAAGTGGTGCCCAAGAAATCTGGCATAACAGTTATTAAAACCGAATCTTGAGAGTTGAGACCAGCCAGGGAGAGCACTGGCTGGAGAGTTTGCATTGATTATAGAAAGCTCAACTCTAAGACTAGAAAGGACCACTTCCCTCTCCCCTTCATTGATCAAATTTTAGACAAATTAGCTGGAAAAGCTTTTTACTATTTTCTTGATGGGTACTCAGGGTACAACCAGATCCCTATGCATCCTCAAGACCAAGAGAAAACCACCTTTACCTGTCCTTTTGGCACCTTTGCTTACAGAAGGATGCCTTTTGGGCTGTGTAATGCGCCAGCCACTTTTCAGAGGTGTATGTATGCCATATTCTCTGATATGATTGACAAGTTTTAAGAGATTTTTATGGATGACTTTTCTGTCTATGGGGATAGTTTTGGCCAGTGTCTACAACACCTCAGCCTAGTTTTGCAAAGATGTGAGGAGACCAATCTGGTCGTAAGCTGGGAAAAGAGCCACTTCATGGTAACACAAGGCATTGTGTTGGGCCATGTAGTCTCTAAGGAAGGGCTTGAGGTAGACAAGGCCAAAGTTGACCTCATTGCCAATTTGCCCCCTCCAAAAACAGTCAAACAAATCAGATCTTTCCTTGGGCATGCAGGATTCTACAGGAGGTTCATTAAGGACTTCAACAAAATTGCTAAGCCATTGTGCCACCTGCTCTGCCAGGATGTGCCTTTCGACTTCTCGGCTGAATGTCTAAAGGCTTTTGAGACTTTGAAAGTCTGCCTTACCGCCTTATACTCCGGACACGGACTATACCCTGCCCTTTGAATTAATGTGTGATGCATCAGATTTGGCAATAGGTGTTGTCTTGGGCCAAAGAAAGGATAAGCTGCCTGTGGTCATTGCTTATGTCAGCAAGTCACTTGCTGAAGCTCAGCTGAATTATACCACAACTGAGAAAGAGCTTCTGGCAGTGGTGTATGTTGTTGACAAGTTTAGATCCTACCTGCTGGGATCTAAAACTGTAATCTTCACTGACCACTCAGCATTGAAGTACCTATTGTCCAAGAAAGATGCTAAGCCCAGGCTGATTAGATGGATACTCCTACTACAGGAGTTTGACATCGAAATCAAGGACAAAAAGGGTGTTGAAAATGTGGTGGCTGACCACTTGTCCAAAATTGTGTTGGAGAAGTGTTTTGATGGTCCTACTAATGATGCCTTCCCGGACGAGCAATTATTTGCAATCCAATCCTTGGTCCCCTGGTTTGCATACATTGTGAATTATCTTGTTATAGGAAAGATTCCTGCCCACTGAACCAAAATGGACAAAGACCTATTTTTCTCACAGGTCAAAAAATTTTTTTGGGAGGAACCTTGCCTATACAAGTACTGTGCAGACCAAATCATCCGAAGATGTGTTTCCGAAAGTGATGTCCCCAGTATTCTGGCCATGTGCCATGAAAATGCCTGTGGAGGCCACTTTAGTGGAAGAAAAATAGCTGACAAGGTCCTGTAGTGTGGGTTTTATTGGCCTTCTTTATTCAAAGATGCATATACACACTGGAAGGCATGTGAGAGATGTCAAAAATTAAGAGGGCTGTCCAAAAGAAATTCAATGCCTTTGCAGCCCATCCTTGTTGTAGAACTGCTTGATGTATGGGGTATAGACTTCATGGGCCCTTTTCCTCCTTCTAATGGTTACCATTTCATCTTAGTGGTAGTGTATTATGTTTCCAAATGGGTAGAATCCATTGCCACAAGAACCAATGACAACTAGGTGGTCCTCAAATTTATAAGGCAGAACATTTTCTCAAGATTTGGAACCCCTAGAGCTATTATCAGTGATGGGGGTAGCCATTTCTATAACAGGAATTTCGAAAGCTTGCTCAAGAAATATTCTGTGACCCTGAGGATTACTACTCCCTACCACCCACAGACAAGTGGGCAAGTTGAAATTTCTAATAGGGAGATCAAGAACATCCTTGAGAAAATAGTAAGGACTGACAGGAGAGATTGGGCTGATAAGCTTAATGATGCACTATGGGCTTATAGGACTGCCCATAAGACTCCCATTGGAATGTCCCCATTCAGACTGGTCAATGGCAAGGCTTGCCATCTCCTAGTAGAGTTAAAACACAAGGCCTATTGGGCCATTAAAAACTTAAATATGAACCTAACTTCTGCTGGTCATCACAGGTCCCTGCAGCTGTCTGAATTGGACGAGCTGAGGATGGATGCCTATGCCAATGCCCAGATCTACAAGGAACGGTCTAAAGCTTTCTTTGACAAGGGCTTACTGAGAAAAAGCTTCGTACTTGGTGGCAAGGTTTGGTTATTTAACTCCAAACTAAAATTCTTTCTTGGCCAATTAAAATCCCGATGGGAAGGTCCCTATATTGTCTTAAATGTTTCCTCATCTGGTGCTGTGGAAGTCAAGGATCCCAAATCTGGGAGGACCTTGAAAGTGAATGGTCAGAGGCTTAAGCCTTGTCTCGAAAAACAGGCCGACCCTATGAACACTGTTCATTTTCAAGGGACCCCTTCATCTACCTGACCCATAGTTGTGTCCATGTTGTAGTATACTACTTTCGTTTCTTTAATAGTTTTTAGGAAATTGTAGTGTCTCGATAGGGTCTGAGTCTGTTGGGTTTGATAGAGTTTATGTGGGGTTGGTATGATTACTTCTTCTGCGATTTGTTGATTTTTGAATTGAATGCATACTGTTTGAATATTTTTGATGAGTATGCTGCACTGCATGAATTGCTCCCTGTTTGGTACTAAGCCCTCGCGCATTCCAAATTGAGATTTGGGAAGCTCTCATGCAATTCACATAGAGTATTTATTACACCGTCGCGAGCTTCAACAAATGTTGCAGAGCCTCTCGCGCACTGCAAGCTGCAACATCCATCATCGTGAGATTTTGTTCCTATCTCGCGATCCCCTTGCCCAGCTGTGCGAGTCACATGCATTTGTCATTTCCCATGCTGATTGCTATAACTTTTCACTTCCCAACTCACTCTCAATTAATTGCGACAACTTGGATGTTATTACACCGATTCATCTTACACCATCCTCGTCTTTAAATACACAGGGAGTCCCTTTCATATTCATCTCATCCTTTCTCCTCCCACCCTAGCGGTCCTTCCCTAGTACTAACAATGGCAGATGACAAGCCTAATGCTCTGCCTAACAAATTTTATCTGATGTGGTTGGAACCGCCCCCACCTAAAGAGCCGGACCCCCTACAATTTTTCTGGGATGAATACGAGGAGATTCAGCGGATCCTGGCTAAGGAGGTGAAGGACAAGCACCTGCCAAAGAAGAAACAACGAAAGATAAAACCACCATCCCCTGTCCCCTCCACTCAACCCCTTCCACCACCTTCTCAGCCCCCACATCCTTGATCCCTCTCTCCTTTCTTCTTAGGAGTTTTATTTTTGTACTATTTTAGTCTTAATGAAATTTTCTTTTCCTGTTAATCTATAAAGTTCTCTGTTTTTGGTTGTTTTCATTCTTGCTGTTTTCTTTTCTCTGATAATAAATCTGCTATACACCCACCTTTGAATCAGTGGGGACACTGCTCCTCATAGGTTTGGGGGTGTGGCAGGCAGATCCTGCCAATGGAATAGTTAACCTAAGTGCAGCAGAATCATGTGAGTAAGATAGAAATGGGTCATGTTCACTGGAGAATCAGAAAAATAATGAAATTTAAAATTTTTTCTAGACTTTAGGCATTACAAACTTTTAAAATTTCACATTTCCATGAGATCACCAAGGAAACTCACTTGTATCAGCACTTAGTGAATCATTAGAGAGAGAAAAAGGTAAGGACATACTTAAGAATTCAAAGGAAGACCATAACCAGTGAGATTTGGGCCTATACAAAAAATTTCCTTTGAGGAGTGACTAAGGCAATTTCTTCTATCTCTAAGGACTGGCTGAGTCACTGTGCTCACTAGAAGTTAGGCAACTCCAAGTTGAAACAACTGACAGCACTCATGAGACTTAGGAAAGGATCAAGGCCTTCTCTTGGACAGTTTGAGCCTAAATAGACCAACCTTAAGCAACTGCCCTTGTCCATACCCCCTTTGAGCTTTGAATCCTAAATTTCTTCAAAATGCACCTGATTACTTGTACCTGAACCTATGAACCTGATTCAGCCAACCCTCACTCTGAGAATTCAGAAGGTAAAGGAGAAAGAGTTGAAGATGGACTAGCTATGGTAAACACTAGGTGAATGGAGAAAAAGTATCTCAAAATTCTGGCAGTATGGTAACTGAGAAAATGGTGACATTTCAGAAAAGCAAAAACAAAATAAAAAGAAGAAAAATGCATCAAAAAGAAACAAAAACAATAATGAAGAGGAGTAAGAGAGGAGTCAAGAGGGAACTTTCATTGGGAAAATCGAAATCAAGAAGAGAAACTGATCACTTCAAATCTGAAAACCTCAAAGAAGATGAAAGGAGCTGAATTAAAGAAGGTGAAGTCATGAATCACCTCCTTCACCTACTGATTTCTCAATATTGAACCCCTTTTCAACCTTCCATTCTTTTTAACCCCACTCCATAAGCCACATTACAGCCCAGTTAAAGCCCTTGTGATCCAAAGTTGAGTGAGCTGTCATGTGGAGATAAAGAGTTATTCAATCTGTGGTGAGGATCTGTCAATGATGTCAGCACTTAAGATCTTTGCCTATGCTCATGCTTACAGACCCATTTGGGGGATGTAACTGCTCTTGAGCTTGAGAGAAAATGAAACCCTCAATAGTTCTTTATGAGAGTATGCCCTGGAGAGTTTTGGGTCTGATCTTGAATGCATTAGGTATGATCTACAACCTAATTTTTGATCTAGTGAGGAGCTCAATGCTGACAGACATGTGAATTGTTCTTTGGTGTAAACTGATTGGAAATGCTGTGCTTTCATGAGAAGCTTATACTGTTTAAATTTCTGTGCAGCCAAGGTGTTTGAATTTCTTATATCTCTTACTGATTCAAGGATAAACTAACTCTGTTTCTTGACTTCTCACTTGATAATAATGCACTTTTGTTAACTGTCTCATTGAGAAGTTTGTGGGTGTCTTCACTGAAAACCCTCAGGAGACTTCACTCCTCCACTAGGGATCACCTAGGGGTTTAACAGGCTTGGTACATATGCTAAATGTATCCGTGCTCCCTACGAAAGTGGCATTTAATTTCTGTAGTTGATTTAATGTAGCTTTGCTAAGGGACTAGCAAAGATTAGGTTTGGGGGTGTGTTAAGACCTGAAAAGTACCACTTTTCACCCCTTAACTTAGCCTTTGATTAGACCCTTAGCCCTTTAATAAATGTTTGTTAAGCTATTTTTGTAGGTAATAAATAGCAGTACAATAAGGCCATAAATCCTGCTAAGGAGCCTGGTTTGACCCCAGAAGTCCCTCAGAAGAATGAGTACTGAATCCAGACATGGGAAGAGCCTCGCGCAGCTTCCCCAAGCTTCAGAGGATTCAGAAAAATATGCTTCATGCAGTCCTCGCGAATTCCCAAGACTTCACAACAACTTCTCTCACAGATTCAGTGACAAACTAGCTTCAGAATCTTACCTCGCGCAGCTGCCACGCAGTAGCCACGAGATGCAAATGTCAAGAGAACCTCTCGCACAGTCCAGAAACTATCAAAGCCTCGCGAGGATCCTCGCGAAGTTCCATTAAGAAGTGAAATTCTCATGCAATTCTCACGCTGTTCAGGAAGAAAGCAGCCTCGCGAAGCCAGAGTTAGACTCGCGAAGATCTATTGTGAAATGGAATGCTCACGTAGTTCTCGCACTATTCACAAGTAGCAATCCAACTGCATGAAGCCCAATCTAGCGAGAGCTTAACTATCTACCTCGCGACTGCTCAAAGCATCAAGAAGCTGCAACCCTGCGACATCTAAAATTTTAATGCTAACTCCTCCTCACGAAGTCAGTGCTACCACGTGATGAGGCTGGGAAACAATGGCTACCAAGCGAAGCTCTGAACTTTCACCTTCCATCGCTCCAGCAGAGGACTTTCTGGGAATTTCCAAGGATTAAGGCACGCACTCCCACGCTTGAATCTCCATGCACGAACCCTGAGGCATCCAAGGATCATTAATAGGCCATGTGGCATCACTAAAATTAGGGTTTCCTAACCCAAATGCGCCGCCACACCCACTGCTATATAAACCTAAGCCTAGTTTTGGTTTAAGGGACTTAGACTTGGGAATAGTCGAGACTTTATCTCTGATACAAGATCTGACATTACTTTCTTTTCTATTCTTCTGTAGTTGTAAGTAGTTTTCCATTTTCTTTTTCTTTCTCTCCATGGCCCAGCACTTGCTGGCCATGCCTATGTATGTTTATTGAGATAAGATTAATGGAATTTGTGATTGGGTGTTGTACTTTTATGGGATTCGTGTGTTTGAGAGTTGCTCTGTGCAAGGCTACTGCCTTGTGATCCGCCATTGCTTTGGCTGTGATTCAAAGCAATGGAGGACTGATTCTAAGGATCCATTCAGATCCAAGTGACCTGTGTGTATGGGCTATCATGGTCCTATACAGCCTTAGCCCCACCACAGGACCCACTAGATCTGAAATCCCCATGGGAGCCTGAGCTGGTAGCCTTGTGACCATGGGGGTGGCAGCAACATTACTGTTATGTTTTAGACTCTATGAGGAGGATAGCCTCTGGGATAGTCTGTGACCATTCAAGTGGATAGGCTATAGCCTTAGAGTGAAGCCAATCCGTAGGATCCAAGATGGAGTCTTCTTCTCTGCACTTGTGCTTGTAGCCTTGTGGGAGATTTTACAGAGGCAGACTCCCCTATATTTGTATAGACCCACCATCAGATGTTAGATCTGATATGGTTATGGAGATTGTAGGCTTGTGACTGGACCATTATAGTCCCACTCAAGCAATGGACAACTAGATTGAAGATTGTACTCAATCCCTTGCTGGTTCTATGTGTCTGGGCTATCATGGTCCTATATAGCCTTAGCCCCACACATAGAGCATTAGAGGTTGAGGTTCCCTATGGATTCTTGAGCTTGTAGCCTGCATGAAGTAGTGCCTGCAATGATTAACTTGTTTTGACCCATCTCTGGACTGTGGTTCCCCTATGGGATAGTCTATGACCATTTGAGTGGACAAGTTATAACCTTAAGAGATTGGATCATGGCACAGAGATGGGTTGGATTCTTTCTCCTCAGTGGTGATAATATAGCCATTGGACAGGATTTCTATAACATCAGATCTGAATCTGAGTTACAAAACTCCTCTGATCTAGACCTAATAGCATACTTCTCACCCTTTTATATTTATTTTCCCACACTCCATCCTTCTTCTCAACCCTTTCTGTAGTTAATTCATTAGGCTACCATACGATATTTAGAATAAGTGACCCTAAACTCCCTTCCTTTTAGGACTGCCAAATCTGTAGTCAGATCTGGAGGGACTACTAGAGATGACTCCCTTGGAGCCGTAGATCAACTTTTCCCTGTGGGACAAACTCTTACTTATCAAAACTTGCTACAAAGGGACCCTGTTCTTGCAAGTCTAGGATTTCATAGTTGTGCTGATTCCATCCCCTGTTTTACTTTGATTTTAAATTGCTTTTACCACCAACAAATAAAGTAAGCACACTGGGAAACGCAATAGCGCCTGTGGCTCCTATAGCTGATGTCACTCTCCTTTTTGTGTAGGACTATGAGTCGGTGGTGAATCAGGCAGAGTATTACTGCAATATAGTCAGTCTTCGAGACGTGGAAGTGGTGAGTATCTTACTGACTGGTTCCGATCATTGCCTTGACTAATAACTTTGGATTTGACTTGCAGTGTCCTTATGAAAAGGAGTCGCACTCCCTGCTTAGCCGACTTTCTCAAGCGTGGGCCCGAGTGGGAGATGTCAGGTCATATCAGAGCTCTTCGCGCAGGCGCAAGAAGTCCAAGGGCGCCAGTAAGGATTATTTGTTTTTGGATTTTCAAACTTTGGAACTTTTGGGGACGCATTTTATGTTTTGATTTTGGAAATATTTAATGGATGATGTGACATTGTTATTATTTTTGGATGGTTTTTTTTCAGCTTTTCCAGAAGACTATTAGCGAGTGCCCTTTGCATATTCTATCTCCATTTTACTTGCTGTAGTGTGTGAGATTGCTTGTAGGATGGTCTTGATTTTTTTCAGAAAGAATGGCTTCTGGAGCCATATACTGGGTTAACACTTGGCCCTCATTTCGATGCCGGTGTGGATCTTTCCTGCACGAAGATTTATATAAGTTAGATATGACCAACAAAATTTGCCTCTGTATGTGATTTAATGCGCTCTTTTAGGTAAAAGGCAGTAAATGCAGGCAAGCTGTCCAAGGGATTAGCATAAATTCCCTCCCAAACCTTCATTTTTTCTTGTGGGGGGAGGGGAGAAATGGTCTGGTGCATGTATTACATGCACTAGACATATCCTGGGAAACAAAAGGCTTTGCACATGTAATACATGCAATAGGCCAAACCTGACGAATGTGGAGCCTTTTAAGCCAGAGAATGCACGTTTTACTCCTTTTGATTTTAGCTTGGTACTTTTTGCTGCTGATTTTCTCCTTGCTTTCTCAAGGGTGGGTCCATCGTCCTACATTGAATTTGTATCCTGGGAACATCTTTGTATCTTTGGGAATGGGCCCCAATTTTCTAAGGAAGTGGCTTGAGAGCATGAATGAGAGCAAGCTTGCGGATTTGGATCAGCTCGACTTGGCCCGTCTTTTGTCCTTCTTTGAAGTTTCTCCGCTTTAGGATTTCATTTATGTTGTAGCTTCATTTTGGGGACTTAACACCCATGTCTTCCATTTTGGGAATGATGAGTTAACTCCTACCCTCAATGAGCTCTCTAATCTATCGGGTAAAAGCTGCATAGAGACCTAGCCAGGGTGCTGCCAAAACCGGGTTATGCTAGAGCCACCCAGATCACCTTGGGCTTGAAGAATAATGATTATGAGAAAAGTCTCATTAGGGGGCCCACCAGGTGTTCGGTGAAATTCCTAAGAGAATTTTTCGGTGAGGAAAACCTGTAAAAATTGCCGATAAAAAATCCTCATAATGTGAAGGCCTTTGCCCTTTGCCTTATCTCTGAGGTTCTTTTTTATACTAGGGGAGAGAGCTTCTCACTTGCACTTTGTGATGTCTTGGCGAAAATAAAGAGAGGCCACTCTATGATGCATATGGTGCTGGCAGAGCTTTATCGTTGCCTTGCCTTCGCCCTGGGCAAGGTGGAGGGCCTCCGAGGATGTCCCATCTTGCTTCAAATTTGGCTTGGGGAGAATCTTTCCAACTTGGGATCGTGCTTGGCTTTTACGTTGCTCGTGGTGAGGTGGCCCTCTACTTCCTGGGTAGATGCCTCATGCTTCCACTAGGAGACATGCAAGGTTTAAAGCTTTGGCTGGCCGATGCTGAGTTGGTGTGGAGGCTTCCTTGGTTAGATTAGACCTTCCCAGTGGTTCACTCCAGAGATCATGAGGGCATCACTCTCCTCGGTTTGACTGACATCACATACTATTTCCCATTTCGAGTGTTGTGCCAGTTCGGTTGCCCTCAACAGGTGCCTTTTTTGATAGAGCCGCCCCTGTGTGACTTAATTTTCTCTTAAGGGTCCTCTGGGAACATGGATAGGATAGCTGCTTTCTAAGAGATGCATCAGTCGACGCTCATGTGCGATCTAGAGCAGGGGGATTCGATTTTGTCCTCCCCGGAGTACGAGGCTTGGCTACTATCTGAGAAGGTTGTTGTTGGTCACTTGAATCAGGCAGAGAGTAGTGATATGGCAGGGCCTTGGCCAAGGAAGGAGTCGATGCTTCGGAGCCATATGGAGCTACTGATAGACAAGAAGCGAATCCTGCATGAGAATTTAGAGAAATAGATGGTTAGAGCGAAGGTGGCAAAAACCAGAGCTGATGTAGCTGAGCATGAGGTCCTTCATCTGGAAGGGTCGTTGAGTGATGCTCTTGGTGCTACTCATGCTTCCCGAAAGCGGTATAGGAGTCTTCATGGCCACTAGATGATGGAGCGGGATGTACGATATTTTGCTTTATGTGTAGAGATCCATGCCTTAAAGCACGAGTTGGGTCGTCGATTCCCTCGTACACATACTTTTTGCATAAATCAAAACCATAGAAAGGGGTGTACGAAACCCCTAATTAGATACATCTTTTTTATATACATATTTTCCTTATGTTTTTGTTGTTTTTGCACTTTTGTAAAGAAAGAAAGAAGCTAGACATCTCACATATTATTTTTTGGGATGTGGTGTCAACTGTATATAGGTTTCTACATGAGAAAGAGAAATCTATTATCTTACAAAACAGTATTATTTCTCCTTTTTTTGATTGGTTGACCTCTTTTGAGATGGAAAGTGGAGAGTATGGGCACAAAAAAGAAAGTCTCCTATCTTTTGCAAAAAGGGGCTCCTTGCCCTGTGGTGGTGGACACATAGTGTGGGTGTGAAAATGGGGAAGGGAAATCTGTTATTTTTGACAAAAATGGTCTCCTTTCCCTCTGTTTTTCAATTTTTTAGCTTGATGCCTTAATTATCGGGGAGATGACGGGTCCCCTTTTGAGCATGGTTGAACCACCTTTAATAGTTGGTCCTGAGAGAAGTTTAGCAATTTTTACTAAGGCCAGAACACTTATTCCTTTGGATTGAATCGACCTTTTTCTTCTTACCTTGGGTCATACGTTTGACGATGTAGTCACGAAGACATTCTTGGTCGAGACCCGGATTCGAGCTAACATGAGCAGCCTAGTCGAGAATCGAGTAATGCAGGAGGGGAACCGAGGGGATCTTATTTATTTTCTTTTTCATTTCCTCTTTTCAACTTTCTTACTCACAATGCCCAAGGTGGGTTTTTGTCATGCCCGTTGTTTCCCTCTTTTTACCCATAGCGCCCTCTCGGGTTTTTACTGTGTCCATGGGTTTGTATATTTACCATAGGCGCCTTTTCAGGTTTTCACCTGGTCTACACAAACTCGCTATTTTTACCCATGGCACTATTTTGGGTTTTCACCACGTCTTCTTTGCTTTGAGCTTGTATATTTTTATTTTCTTTTCTTTTATTTATTTATTTATTTTTATCTTATCAAAGGATGCAACATGGACGCCGATTCTGTCATAGCCGGCCAGTTGGAATTCTTTGTTGTCTCTCAGCTTGGCTTGCGCTGACTCAATGGATACTATGACTATTCGTAGACCTTAAAGAGGGATTTTTCTTGGAATGTATTGTGGCCTTGGGATAGGTTAGGAATTTTGAAGATATTCTGGGTTTTCAAAAAGGTTTCCTTGATTGGGTTCCAGCTGCCATAATATACTTCTTCCTTGAGGTTTTGACTGTACATGCCCCACTTTTTCTTTTCTACATATTTGTTCTTTCTGCTTCTTTGTTCCAGACAACCACTTTTGGGATTTTTCTTTTTTTGATTTTTAGATTTTGATGGTAACTCTTTTTCATTTTTTTGTTTGGTATATACACATATTTTTTTTTTGGGAAGGGTTGATGAAAGAAAGGCTAATGGCTCAACTGGTGTAGCAAGGGGTATGAGTATTCAGGGACACTTTTTGGCTACTGGGCTTTGAAATGATGGCCTCTTTTTAAAGTACCTTAAGCAGTCATGTATCCATTTTTTTCAACACTTACCTTACCGCGGAGACTTAGGAATAGAATCGTCGAACGTATCCAGCGTTGATGGGCCTAGGAAAGTGATCTCCGTCCATGATGGAGAGGTGGATAGTATATCCCGGGAGCACCTCTCGGATGACGTAAGGTCCTTCCTAGTTGGGCTTGAATTTTCCTCTCGGATCGACATGGAGAGACAGGAAGATTTTCTTGAGTACGGTGTCTCCTATCTTCATATCTCGACCGCGAACACGTTTATTGTAAGCGCGTGTGATTCGCCCCTAGTACACTTGGGTATGAGACAAGGGTAGGAGCCTTTTCTCGTCCAGCAGGTTCAACTACTCACAGTGGGATCTCTCCCTTTCTGCTTCGGGTAGGCCTGACTCAAGGAGTACGTGAAGCGAAGGTACCTCAACCTCTACCAGCAGGATGACCTCTATTCCATATACAAGGGAGAATGGCGTTGCCCCTATAGCCGTGCGGAGTGATGTTCTGTAGGCCCACAAAGCGAATGGTAACATTTTGCTCTAATCTCGGTAGGTGACGACCATCTTCTTAAGGATGTGGATGATCATTTTGTTAGCAACTTTTACGGCCCCATAGGTTTGTGACCGATATGATGACGAGCGATGATATTTGATCTTGTACTGCTCACAGAAGGCCCTAATGTGCTTGTTCACGAAGTTTGTGTCGTTGTCCATGATGATATCCTTAGATATGCTAAATCAGCAAACAATATTGCTTTTGATGAATTTCTCAACATGTCGGTCGTGATGTTCGTGTAGGATGCTGGCTCTACCCATTTGGTGAAGTATTTAATAGCAACCAGGATGAATTGATATCCTTTTGATACTTTCGGATTGACTTTCACGACGACATCGAGGCCCCAAGTGGCAAATGTCCATGGAGTGGTCATGCTGTGTAGATCAATAGCCGAGCGTGTAGATCAAACTGGAGTGTTCTTGGCATTTGTAGCACTTCCACACGTGCTTGTAATAATTAGATTCCATGGTAGTTCAGAAATACCCTTACCGTAAGATCTTTTTAGTGAGCATGCGGCCATTGACGCGGACACTGCATACTCCTTCGTGAATCTCTTTCATGATGTTCACTACCTCACTTTCAGTCAGGCACCTGAGTAGGATATTGTTATATGACCGCTTGTAGAGACACTCGCTGCAGATGATGTAGTTTGCTGCTAAACGTTGAATGGCTTGTCTGTCCTCTTTGGATGTCCCCTTAGGGAATGCCCGAGTCTCAAGGAAATTCATGATATCTGAGAACCACAGTGTCTCATCATCAAACCTTGGAAGTTCCTCAATCTGGAGGCAGAAGGCTGTCTCATTCCTCTGTTCAATCATGATCGGCTTTATCTCGACACCATATGAAATTTTGATCATCGATGCCAATGTTGCTAACATGTCGGTGAAGTGATTCCTTATCCATGGGGCATAGGAGAAAGTAACATCATCGAAGCATGCTATCAGATCTTCGAGGTGTTCATGGTATGGGATCAACTTCTTATCCTTCATCTTCCAATCTCCATTTGTCTGTGTAGACACCCAAATTTGGCCCAAGGCCCGATCGACAAGTACTTTGAGAAGGCTTACCCTTGATCTTCTAAAAGCATTTTCCAAACCCTTAGGAATCATTCCAAAACCCTAAGGAATCATCCAAAACCCTTAGGAATCAACCATAGCCTTCCCAGACCTATTAGACCCTTCCCGGGCACGATTCGAACCCCCCAGAACAGCAGTTAAAAAGAGGAGTGCCAAAATTTTTGTAGATAGTTGCCTAACCTAAAGCATATATCATTATAAATTAGAACTTCTCATCTTTCCAACAAATTAAGAGTTGTCTAATTTTGATTTTCACATCAAAAGTTATGGCGAAATAAAGATCGCAGATTTGTGTAGGAAATTGCAAAATCGGACTCAGAGCTAGTTTCAAACCCTCCTGAGCAGTGATTAAAGAGAGCAATACTAAGATCTATACAAACCTCTTCTGAAGCTGAGCTATATGTCATTGTAAAGAGGACTTCTCCAGATTTCCAACAAGCTAAAAATCGCCTCAATTAGAGTTCTACATCAAAAGTTATGGCGAAATAAAGATCGCGGATATATGCAGGAAATTACAAAACCGGGCTGGGCCCCAACGGGTCTTCAACTTCCAACAGTTTGGGCTTGATTTTCCTTCAAAAAATGGCCAAAATTGACATTGGGGGTTTGACTTGTGGACCATCCCAAAGTCTAGGGTGTATTTCTTTAGGACTCTAGTGACCCTATTAGCTTAGGTTATCTCCCTTTTGCCATTTAAGTCACCACCCTATCATCTACCATTAAACCCAAATCTCTCTTCTCCAAGCTCTAGAAAACCCCAAAAATCTTAGATTGCCCATTACCTAATTGCTAACCCTAATTAGCTTTTATGTACCCCCTAACCCTCTCTTTTTCTATAAATAGAGAGGCACCCCCCCTTGCAAATGGCTTGAAAAAATTTTAAAGAGAGAGAAAAGGCTTAAGCTATTCCTCTCCTCTTTTAGCATTTGTCCATTAAAATTCCAGCACCCTAGTTCATCCTTTAGACCTCATTTTCCACTATCAATCCTTGAGATCTAGCTAGAACTAGAATCTAGCTAGAACTAGCCCCTAGCCTTCTTCTCTTACCTCTTAGCTACCAAGCCTTAGAGATTCAAACCCATCCTTTAACCCATTTGTTATCGGAAGCTCATCTCAAACACATCACTGCAAAGGTCTACATCGGTGTTATAAGGGCCTGAGAGCTCCGGCTCTCCTCTCTATTCCTCTAACTTCTTTGGTTTTCCTCTATCCTAGAATTGAGTCGTTACGCTACCCAAATTTCGGCAAGCGGAAAGGGCTCAATAGGATCGGTGTGCCTTCGGACAAAGGGAAGTGTCACCCATTTTACTTCCTTTATATATATATAATTATATATATATATATATATATATATATATATATCATATAAACCAGCCCCATATAGACCCGACCATAATAGAGACTGCTGACGAGCGGGTTGATCGGGTGCCTAACATCTTCCCAATCGATAACCGAAGCCCCTACCCAAGAGCCTTTGGCGTAGACCGGATTCAGAGTCATATTTGTGACATTTTGGTGCTTATAAAAATGATCTAGGTTTCCCGAGACATCAAAAGCTCCGGGTGGCGAATCTAAATGTTTATTTAGCGAGCGCATCGTCGCGACGGGATCGTTGAAAAATCCCACAATTGCACCGATGGCGACTCTACTGGGGATTTGCTAGTAGAGCTTTCCTTTAAACTTGGCCTCTTTATTTTTGATTTTATTAACATTTTATTGCTATTTTTTATTTCTTTTTTACTCATCCCTCCGATTTCATCATTTTACTTACCCCTACTTTTACGTCATTTACGAGCCATAGCCGATCAGCAGGCCTACTTGCCCATAGTCTTTAATTTTCTTTACTTTTCCATCATTTTAAGTGCCTTAGCCGATTGGCAGGCCTACATGCACTTTGCATTTAAATTCCTTTACTTTTATGTCATTTAAAATACCTTATCCGATTGGTGGGCCTGCTTATGCAATCATATCCTAACAGTGGACGCTGGCTAGTAATGGCGGCACGGGATCATCACCCCGATTTTTTGACTTAAGAAAACTTCCATAAAAAAAAAAATAAATAAATAAATTAAAATTGAACCAAGAAAGGGGTCTTACGGGGTACATTTTTAAAGGGTTGGGTTATTAGGCGACAACCCCTAGTGGTGATGATCCAGAAAAGTCCCAACTCACCTAGTATCTGAGAAGGCACTTACGCCGAAGTTATATCGGGTGGGTCACCTATTCCTACAAGCTTAAAACTCTTTGGGGAGCACGCAAGCGAGTTATACCAGACTCACATCCCTTAGGTTCGGTGAGGAGAGAATCGATCCACTAAAAATAGTCAGTCCCCGGAAGCCTAGCTTCCAAAAAACACCAGTTTAGAGACTCATTTCGGGCTGAAGTGGCTGCTGTTAAGAATTCTGGAAACCCAGTTTTGCTCTGGCGCATGTATTAGTTGCGCCAGGTTGGTTTCAAGAAACAACAACCCGAATCTGAAGCTTTTTTAACATCCCGAGTCCTCCAATTAGTGCCTTTAGTGCTTCTGCTTATATCCCGCCATCTCCAACACCCAATGCACCCTCACCGGTCAAAAGTTTTGATAAGTAAGAGTTTGTCCCATAGGGAATATTGATCTAAAACCACGACGGTTGTATAGTAGTCTCCAAATCTAGCTACAAATCTGGCGGTCTTAAAGGAAGGGTGTTTAGGTGTCACTAAGCTATAGTAAAAACTAAGAAAAATAGGAATAAACTACAGCTAAAGAAAGGAATAAAGAAGGATGATTATGTGTGTGATAAAATAAAGATAAAATATGGAGAAGTAAATAGCTAGGGAAAAATCGATTATGCAACTCAGTGTTAGTCATGAATCTGTAGCAAATCCTTACTAAAGTGCTATCAATAACCTCAGCAAGGTAGAAGAATCTAACTAAACTCATGCCATTTGGGGTGCTCTTAAGGCTATAGTCTGTCCACTCAAATGGCCACAGTCTATCCAATAGAGTTTGTCAAATCCTATTGATCAAATTAGAAAAGCTAATCTAATCCAAAGGAGTGGGTTGATCAAACGTAATCCAATGAATCAAATCAGGCCATGAAGACCATTGCAGACACTATGTTTGTCAGGCTACAAGCTCCCTAGATCTGCTTATAGATCTAGCAAGCATTCATAGGGGTATTAAACCAAGGAAGATCAGATGGCAATCAAAAGATCTAAAGGTTAAGTGAATGGGAAATTCCCAAAAACACAAATCCGATCGAGAAAACTAATGGAATCAAAAGATCTATAGATTTAAATAGACTTTAAATCAACAATTTATTGCTTAAAATCCTATGTGGGTGTCAAAGGCCATCTGGACAATGCATGGACACATAGGGAAAAGCAAGAGGTTGAATAAGGACTTAAACATAGATTGAATAAGCACTTATACATAGCTGATCATTGCTACAAAAGGCTTGCAATGAGTCAGGCCTCAAGTCTGCAATCTCTACCATAACTCAGATCTACACACTGATAAAGGGGATGTAAAATAGGGTAGGTTTGCCTCTGCACAATCTCTCACTAGGCTACAAGCTTAAGTGCAGAGAAAAAGAATCCATCTCAAATCTGTGACCAAGATTGTCCTAGGGCAATAGTCTGTCCACTCAAATGGTCACAGGCTATCCATAGAAACTCCCTTACCCACAAATGATGAGATAGAACATGTAAATTGATGCTGCCATCATGGTCCCAGGGCTACACTCAAGCTCCCATGGGCCTTTCAACAAGCTCAAATCCTAAATGCATGCTACAGCCTGAATAAAACTATGGGCAAATAGGAAAATAACAGATTGAATAAACATTAAAACAAGCATTGCATTGATTGAAATGAAACTTACAATGTTCTACCCTCAAGGCAGTAGCCTGTGCAAACCCCAAATCAGCTCACTCTATTTCATACAAAATCGATTGCAAAACATGAAATAAAACCAACTATTATAAGGAACATTGCCTAGCATTGCTGTTGAGCTAAGGCAAGAAGAAAATGGAAAAAGGGAAAAGGAACTAAAACCCAAAATGACCATAGGAAACCCCAGCTCAGATCTCAGGCTATTCCTAGATTGAAACCCTAATCTTAGGTGATCACAGGCTAACCCTGGATGTCTTACAAAATAGGAGGATGTTCTATTTATAAGCAATCCTTGAACTTTGGTGTGCACTAGAAGCAAGGGTGAGGATGTGGAGTTGATTAAGTGGCCCATCTAGGACCCTTAGTTACCTTGGGATGCATGGAATAGATGGGCACCTCGGGAGGTGTGCCCTAATTAAAATGAAATCCCAAAACTCTCCCTAAACATTAAAATAGGTGGCTGAGAAGTTTGGGTCTCGAGCTTCGTGCAACAGTCTTGAGTGTAAAAGTAGACTCGCGAGGATGGGTGTTTGTTGTGAGGGGTGCTCGCGAGGCTTTGCTCTATTGTGAATGGTGCATCTCGCGTGGCTACAGCTTCAGGTGATGCAACTCGCTGGGTTCTCACTAAGCTGTCACGAGGTTGAAGTGTGTGCTGAAGAGGCTCATGAGGTTCAACATTGTGTGTAGCTTTTTTCGTTGCGCGCGAGGCTAGATTTTACTTTGAAGCTCATGAGGTCACTACGCGAGAGGCTCGCAACGCGATTTCCTGAGGTGTTGTCTGTGCGAGAACTACGCGAGCGCCTAAGAATCTGACAATTCTGAACCGCGCGAGGACTGCGAGGTCCACCTCTGAAGTCTTTCTGCCATTGATCTGCACGAGGTATGTGCACATGATTTAAGTGTTGCAGGCTTGTGAACCTTGCAACAGCTGCCTGAGGCATTCTCTGAATAAGTTGAACCTCGCGACAACTGCGTGAGGGTTCATTCTTAATCCTGTGCTACTGTGCGGTGCCTGCTGCAGCCATGTTCTCTATTTGGGTCCACCTTCCTCTCTTCTGTGGAACTTTTGGGGCTTACTTAGGCATGCAATATGGCACACATGGTGTGATCCATCATGGTGCATCCTCTGATCTTCACTCAGCTCCACAGCTTAGCATGAAATTCATTCTTATTGGCTTAAAAAGATGGATTACAGCATTAAGTTCTTATTTCTTGTTTTCTACAAAAAAACAACTAAAAACATATTATTAATATGCTCAAAGGTCCATCAAAGGCTAGGTTGAGGGGTGAAATATGGTGTTTTTCAGTGCTCAACACACCCCCATACCTAATCTTCGCTAGTCCTCGAGCAAAGGCAAAATTAAAAATAACACAAAATTCCACTTTCGTGGGGAGCACGGATACATTTAGCATATGCACCAAGCCTTTTAAACCCCTAAGTGATCCCAAGTGGAGGAGTGAAGTTTCCTGAGGGTTTTCAGTGAAGATACCCACAAACTTCACCAATAAAATAGTTAAAGATAGTGCAATCAATGTCAAAACAGATTTTAATCAATAAAGTTTCATTCCACACCCATTCTTTAAAATCCAAAGGAAATTACAGCAGTAATGAAGTCATTTAAATCTAAAATTCAGCATGTATATGTATCACCACCATTCAATTCACATCAGAAATATAATGTGCATAAATCAACACTATGCTTGCCTTTGATTCAAAATTTAGGTGTAGATACAACCCTAATGAAATTAAAATTCAGACCCAATCCTTACCAGGGTTGTCTCTCAACAATGAAAATCCAAGGGTGTTCACATTCTCAACAGCTCAAAATCAGTCACAGTCTCCAAATGGAACTGCAAGCATGAGCATGGGCATTGCATCCAAGTTCTGACATCCTCAATGATTTTCACCATAGATTAGATAACTCCTCATCTCCACATGACAACTCATTTTGCTTTGGATCACCAAGGTCTTTTTGAATGGGATGTAATGTGGCTAATGGGTGAGGAATATAAAGAATGAAGGGGTAAAAATGGAATCGAAACTGAGAAATTAGCAAGGTAAGGAGTGATTCATGACTTCAACACCTTCGTTTCAGCACAACTTCATCTTACTTGATATATTTCAGAATCAAAGTGGCCAACTTCTCCTCTTATTTTCAATTTTCAGATGGTGTTATTCTCTAGACTTCTCTTTCTTTTTCTCTTTTTATTATTTTTGTACTTTTATGATTCTTATAATGAACTGCCACACAAATACCACGGATACACCGTTGTTCATAAGTTGCTTTTCTTCTCTTTCCACCAAATGTAGGACCACTCTCACTATCTTCAACTCCTCCTTTACCTTCTGAATTCTTAGAGTGAGGGTAAGGTTGAATCAGGTCATGAGGTTAAGGTGCAAGTACTACGGTGTTTGTTGAAGAAAAATAGGATTTTCAAAGCTCAAAGAGTGTAAGGAAAGGGCAGTTGAATAGGTGTGAAATTTTAAGCTCAAATTGTCCAAATGAAGGCCTTGGGTAATTTTCTTACTGTCATGAGTGTTGTCAATCAATTTTGATTTGGAGGTGTCTAACATGTAGTGAAAGGTGATGAGTCAATCAAACCTTAGAGCAGAAAAAAAGCCAAAAACACTCTTCAAAAGGAATTTGATAAGTCAAAATCTCACTGTGTATGCTTCTCACATTAACCCATGGGGTGCACTTCTACCTTTTTCTCACCTCTCCAATTCACTAAGTACCAATCTGAAATTTTTTTGCAGATGTTAGCTTCATGGTGGTGCTAATTTTTCAAAGATTTTTAGTTTTAAAGGTCTACAAAATTTTAAATTTTCCACAAATTTTCTCATTCTCACAAGTTAGGTGGGAATTAACTCTATTCATCTCAATTTTCCTCACACTGTTGCACTAAAGTTAACTATTCTATTGGCAGGACTACCCTGCCACACCCCCAAACCTAAGTTAAACAGTGTCCTCACTATTTCATGAAACATGCATAGGGGCAGCAGGGTGTATGACAGACATACTAAATTACACCAGAAAATGAAAAGAAAAGTAAACTAAACGATGCAGAAAATTGAAACTAAATTTGTTGACTATTAAGGAAATAAAACAACTATCCTAAATTCCACAAAAAACAACCATAGAACATAAAATATACTAAATACAGAAAATATAGAGATAAAATAGACACAAAACTGACTGCCTAAAATAATAAAATCCTAAACATAAATACCTAACATGATCTGAGTTTGAATCTAAATTGATGGAAAAAAAAAATCAACATGAATAGCACACATTCAAAAGACGGATTCAAACAAAATCACATCAGACATAATATATACAAACAGTCCAGATGGGGATGCATGAATGACAGAAACTTAGGTCACCCATCTGGAACTCAGCTGAATTAGAAGGAACGGAAAAGTAAAAATGAAAGGCCGTACCTTTTCATTTGCATCAAACCCGGTGCCCTTCCAGCTCAGGAATTGCAATTGCATGAGAGATACAGGGAGCCTCTCCAGCTCCACATCAGGTGGAGAGGCAATAACAAGCAGTAAAGGTGCCTTAGATGGCTTGAGGGCAGTTTTCTAAGTGAAGTGGTGCACTCACACCACTGAGAAGCCCAAAATAGTACTATTCAGCACCTAGGTGGGGGCCTCCCCAATCCATACTTTAAAAATTTCAGCAAATACCTCAGCCCAAAGTCCAGGAGATTGTCCAAGTCTCATCCACTATCTCACCAATGACTGCAACTGTTTAATAAATCTCATTTCCTCCATTATATCCTTCCCCGTATAAGAGGGAGAAGGACCTTTAAAAATTTGAGGAAATGGCAGATGAGGTACTGCTGGTCCTCACTTGCTGACACATCATTTTTTTACTTTTATTTTTATTTTTATTTTATTACTATTGTTATTTTTATTTTTATTTATTTATTTAATTTATTATTTATTTATTTATTTTTAGATTACAGCTGTACTTTATTCAAACATTCAAAGACAAAAAAACTAAAACAAAAAATGAAGAAAATTTTCAAAAATTACACAAAATCTAAAGCCAGCATTTATTCAAACACTACATGTACAAAGATTATAGCTCAATAAAAACACAGATTACTATACTAGATTAAAACTCCCCGACAACGGCGCCAAAAACTTGTTGGGGTATTTTAGATGCTTGCTGCTAACTTTATTTGAAAACAGTGATAAGAATGTGTTAGTAAAAATAAATCAAAGGTGGACTAAAAAAAAATACAAAATAGCAAGTCTAAAAACTAGATACAGACCTGTAAGATACAGGGCTATTGTAGCAAATTTTGATAAGTCAGAGTTTATCCCACAGGGAGTATTGATCTAAAACCTTGAGGGTTGTATAGTAGTCTCCAGATCTAGCTACAGATCTAGCAATCTTAAAGGAAGGGTGTTTAGGTGTCACTAGGATATACTAAAAATTAAGAAAAATAGGAATAAACTATAGCTAAGGAAAGAAATAAAGAAGGATGATGATGTGTGTGATAAAATAAAGATAAAATATAGAGACGTAAACAGCTAGGGAAAAATTGGTTATGCAACTCAGTGTTAGTCATGAATCTGTAGCAAATCCTTAATGAAGTGCCATCAATAACCTCAACAAGGTAGAAAAATCAAACTTAACCCTTACCATTTGGGGTGCTCTAAAGGCTATAGTCTGTCTACTCAAATGGCCACAGTCTATCTAATAGAGTCTGTCAAATCCCATTGATCAAATCAGAAAACCTAATCTAATCCAAAGGAGTGGGTTGATCAAACCTAATCCAATGAATCAAATCATACTATAAATACCATTGCAGACACTATGTTTGCCAAGCTACAAGCTCCCCAGATCTGCTTATAGATCTGGCAAGCATTCATAGGGGTATTAAACCTAGGAAGATCAGATGACAATTAAAAGATCTAAAGGTTAAGTGAATGGGAAATTCCCAAAAACACAAATCCGATCGAGAAAACTAATGGAACCAAAAGATCTATAGATTTAAATTAACAATTTATTAGTTAAAATTCTATGTGTGTATCAAAGGCCATAAATTGAATAAGCACTTAAACATAGATTGAATAAGCACTTAAACATAGCTGATCATTGCTACAAAAGGCTTGCAATGACTCAGCCCTCAAGTCTACAATCTCTATAACAACTCAGATCTATACATTGATAAAGGTGATGCAAAATAGGGTAGGTTTGGCTCTACAAATCTCTCACTAGGCTACAAGCTCAAGTGAAGAGAAAAAGAATCCATCTCAGATCTGTGACCAAGATTGCCCTAGGGCTATAGTCTGTCCACTCAAATGGTCACAGACTATCCACAGAGGCTTCCTTACCCACAAATGATGAGATAGAACAAGTAAACTGCTACTGCCATCATGGTCCTAGGGCTATAAGCTCAAGCTCCCATGGGCCTTTCAACAAGCTCAAATCCTTGATGCGTGTTACAGCCTGAACAAAACTACGGGCAAGTAGGAAAATAACAAATTGAATAAATATTAAAACATGCATTGCTTTGATTGAAATGAAACTTACAATGTTCGGCCCTCAAGGCAGCAGCCTATGCAAACCCCTAATCAGCTCACTTTATATCATACAAAACCGATTGCAAAATAAGAAATAAAACTAACTATTACAAAGAACCTAGCCCAGCATTACTGATGTGCTAAGGCAAGAATAAAATAGAAAAAGCGAAAAGGAACTAAAACCCTAAATGAGTATAGGAAACCCTAGCTCAGATCTTAGGCTATTCTTGGATTGAAACCCTAGTCCTAGGTGATCACAGGTTAACCTTGGATGTCTTACCAAATAGGAGGATGTTCTATTTATAAGCAATCCTTGAACTTTGGTGTGCCCTAGAAGCAAGGGTGAGGATGTGGAGCTGATTAAGTGGCCCATCTGTGACCCTTGGCTGCCTTGGGATTCATGGAATGGATGGGCACCTCGAGAGGTGTGCCCTAATTAATGTGAAATCCCAAAACTATCCTAGAACATTGAACCAAGTGGCTGAGAAGTTGGGGTCCTGAGCTTCGCGTAATAGTCTTGTGTGCAGAAGTAGACTCGCATGGATGGGTTTGCTGTGAAGGGAGCTCGCGAGGCTCTCCTCTGCTATGAAAGGTGCATCCTTCGTGGCTGTAGCTTCAGGAGATGTAACTGGTTGGGTTCTCGCTAAGCTGTTGTGAGGCTAAAGTGTGTGTTGAAGAGGCTCATGAGGTTCAAACTATGTGCAACATTTTTTACTGCTTGCGAGGCTAGATTTGACTTTGAAGCTCGCGAGGTCACTATGCGAGAGGCTTGCGACACGATTTCCTGTGGTGCTGTCTATGCGAGAACTATGTGAGCACCTAAGAATCTTACAATTTTGAACTGTGCGAGGACTGCCCAAGGCCAACTTTTGAAGCCTTTCCACCATTGATCTGCGCAAGGTATGTGTGTGTGATTTAAGTTCTGTAGGCTTATGAACCTTGCAACAACTGTGCGAGGCATTCTCGAAATAAGTTAAAGCTCGCGACATTCTTGGTCCTCTGCTGCTGTGCAGTGCCTACTGTAGCCATGTTCTCTATCTGGGTCCACCTTCCTCTCTTCTATGGAACTTTTGGGGCTCACTTAGGCATGCAATATGGCACACATGGTTTGATCCACCATGGTGCATCCTTTGATCTTCACTAAGCTCCATAGCTAGCATGAAATTCATTTTTATTGGCTTAAAAAGATGGATTGCATCATTAACTTCTTATTTCCTATTTTCTACAAAAATACAACTAAAAACACATTATTAATATGCTCAAAGGTCCATCAAAGGCTAGGTTGAGGGGTGAAAAATGGTATTTTTTAGTGCTCAACAACCCTTCATCATCCTCATACATTTCCAACCCATCCCCCTTTTCCAATGCCCCACCTCATTCCTCCAATCCACCCCATATCCCATCTCCTACTCGGGTCATGCCCGATTTTACCAGGATCATGCCCAATTTACCCTCCACATCCACCCCATCCATGCCCCTCCAAACCACAAATAACCTGTCTCCATCCGATCTCCCTTTCATGTCCATGATGGAAGAAACGGTCCAAGCCTACAATAGGTGGAAGGCCTCCCAACACATCCCCTCTCATACATACCACACACCCATGGATCCATCCCATACCCTATCAAGCCTCCATGCCTCACTCCCCCATGACTCCCATCAACCCCCCATCATCCACACCATTCAATCTCCCATTATCCACATGCCTCAATGCCCAATGGCCCAAACCCCCATTCCCTACATGTCCCAAGGCCTCATAGCCCAAGGCTCAATGGGTTAGACCCAACAAGGGCCAATGACCCAGACCCATCAAGGCCCAATGTGCCAGACCCAACAAGGGCCCATGGCCTAGACCCATCAAGGCCCAATGGGCCAGACACACAAAGGGCCCATAGCTCGGATCCATCAAGGCCCAATGGGCCAAACCCACAGGGCCCATGGCTCAGACCCGTCAAGTCTAATGGGCCAGACCTAGTAAAGGCCCATGGCCCATACCCACCAAGTCCTAATGGGTCAGACCCAACAAGGGCCCATCGCCTAGACCCACCAGCGGTGCATGGCTTAAACCCTTAAGGGCTCATGGCCCAAACCCATCAATGGCCCATGGCCCAAACCTACCATGACCAAGGCTTTGTAGCCCAACCCTCCCAAGGCTTGATATCTCAAACCCAAGCCCAACAAAACCTTGGAACCTCACACCCATACCCTTCACAATTCCTCCAAAATTCTACCCATTCACAACCCTCATATCCAGCTCAAAGCCGTGCCTTACATCAGCCCCAATTTACTCATATCCCAACTTCCCAAAGTCTGTTTCAAACCTTTTCACAAGCCCAATGGCCTCAACATACCCCACTCCAAAATCTAACTCATCTCATCATCCACCAAACCTTCCCTCATCCCCAATGGACTCACCCAACCCATGCCATTCCCATCCAGTCCATGCAACACCAGCAAGAGAATCCTACGCTCACTACACCTTATATAGACCAATAGTATGAAGAGGACGAGATTAGAAATAGTGGAGCCTATGCTGGGTCATTGACAAGCCTTAACCCCCCTCCTATAATTGCCCACCCCCTTGTAGCCCAGATTGAAGTCCAACCAACTGCTGAGAAAGTGGCCCACATATCCAAGCAGTCAGAGCAGTTGAAAGAGCAGTTAGAGAAAATGCAAAAGCAGTTAATGAAAATGGGTGGTGATGAAATCCACGCCACAGACTTCACAGATTTATGCTTATTCGCTGAGGTCCCCTTGCCTCCCAAATTTAAAATGTCGACTTTTGACAAGCACAACGACACCAACAATCCTATTGCACACCTCAAGTCTTACTATGGGGACATGTGCTAATATGGAGGGGGCGAAAGACTGTTGATAAAGGTCTTTCAAAAGAGTTTGACTGGTCTAGCCCTCAGGTGGTTCACATCTTTGAAGCCATCCATGATGAAAATGTGGACGGACTTAACGCACCTATTCCAAGAATAATATGTCTATAATTTAAACATCGAACCTCGTAAGTAAGACTTGGCCCATTTGAGAGAAAACTTGAATGAGACCTTTAGCGACTACTTGAGGCAATGGAGAGCACTAGCAGCTCAAGTCAAAAACAAGATACTTGACAATGAGCAGATCGAAATGATTTTCAGGAATACTCTACCAGTGATCTCAGACTTTTTGGTGTACTAGCAGTAGTCCAATTTTACTGATCTGGTGAGGAATGCCAATCATAGTGAACATGCCAGCAGGGAAGGGCGCCTAAACAAAATGTACCAAGCGGAGCCAGTGGGGTTAGAATATTTTCATAACAAAAGAATGAGAAGAGAACAGGGGCCGATGTTCAGAAGGTTGCTAATACCAGGACAAATAATAACATAACCCCATTCCAATTTCAAGCAGCACTGCCAGCGCCAGTCAGAACTGAGAAGATGCAGAGAGCAGGAAATAGTCAAGGAATGCAAATGACTTTGGAGCAGAGGAGAGCCTGCTATTACTGAGTGTTTATACCCTTGGGGCAATCACTAAGTGTACTTTTATCTTTACTAGTAGAAGAGGGATTAGTCACTATTCGTAAAGCACAACCTCCTCCTCACCAGATCTTAAAATATTATGACCCTAATACCCACTGTAATTTTCATCAGGGTCCGGGTCACCCAACTGATCGTTGCTTCCCATTGAAGCACATGATCCAAGATTTAATTGATGTCAGGAAAATCATTCCCCCCGTAACTTCTCAAATAAACTAGCATGAGAACATCCATCAAGTGTCATTTCCCCCACATCCTACTGGAGGAGTAGGTCTCAGACCCACCATCGGGATGGTAGAGGGATATGAGGAGGAGTTTGAATTTGATCCATCCGATTACATCAGTGATCGGGAGAGCTATGTGGCACCATTGCCAAGAAATTATCAAGAAAGGAATATTGGGGTGATTGAACCCCTAAATTTATCAGACTATTTTCCCTACCCAACACCACAAGCCGAACCCTTAGATCTTAGGGTTTATTTTCCATCACCCACTCCTATCAATTATGTACATATAAATACATACCAACCATACACCACCACCACCATCAATTACCAGATAGCCCATCATACCCCCAATCCCCCGCCAACACCTGTCAGCTACTAATGGCCTACTTTTACCCTTTTTCTCCTAGTGCCACTGCCCTCAAGCCTCACCACTCCCATTTGGCCCAATTTTTCCACTCAACCAGCTATTACCAAGGTAAATCAAGTGTTGGACACACCTCCTGATCCCACAGTGCAAGTGCCTTCGATACCAATGGCTATACCATTTCAAATCTTGGGACCAACCTATGATCCTCATCAGGTCCCGTTGAGTTATGAATAAATAGATATTAATGCTTGCAGCCACATAGAAGGGGCAGCAGACTTCGTGACCCGATCTAGGAAGATTTCAAAGCAACCAAAAGCTCCAATAGCACCACAAGCCCAACCCGAGGGAAAGAAAGATAGCGTCGTCAATCCATTTGAGAAAATGAGTCGAGAACATATACTAGAGACTCAGTTGAGAAGAATGTCTGCCCATATTACTGTATGGGATTTGTTGATGATGTCCCCACTCCATTTCCAAGCATTAATGGTGCCGTTAATGAACGTACGTATCTCACTTCAGATTAGCCCAGATGAAGTCGGGCAAATAATTGGCCAAGTGATGGCTCCAAATGCCATTTCATTTTCTGATGCTGACTTGCCAGAGGAAGGAGGTAGCCACTCGAAATCTTTGAATATAACTGTTAAGTTCAGAAACATGGTAATCCCCTTGGTTCTAATCGATAATAGGTCTACATTGAATATATGCCCATTAAGAACCACCACAAAGATCAGGATAGACCCATGCATGTTGAGACCCATGAGAACCAGTGCCCGAGGTTTTGACAATACCAGGAGAGACATAATGGGAGAAGTTGACCTTGAGATGTTGATTGGGCCAATGACCTTCTCCATATTATTTTAGGTAATGGACATTAAATCCTCACTTAATCTGTTATTGAGGGGTCGTGGCTGCATGAGGTTGGAGCCATACCCTCCACATTGCACCAGAAACTTAAATTTGTGTCTAGGCATAAGATCATCACAATCATCAGGGAGGGGCACAGTGAGAAAGAGAAGGCTACCAATAGCGTTGAGAAGCCCAATGTACTAGATGTACCACACACCGTCGAGGATGTCGACCTCCACAATTTTGAATAAGAGGTGTCGGCAATACTCCCGGAGCCCAATGAGGGCATCATTATGAAAACTGGAGGTGGAATGGTAGCAGCAGTCGAGAGGTGGGGCTACCAAAAAGGAAGGGGACTTGGCCCCAGACTTCAGGGCAGAAAGGAGCCCGTCACAGCCAAAGGGGGGCAGAAAGTCAGATTCGGGCTTGGTTATAAGCCCATAGAAGAAGTGAGAGAGGCTAAGACGAAAGTCCATGCGACGGCAGCTGCAAAAGCTAGGGGGATCCACCTAGAGGAAAAACTACGTCCCAGGCCTCACATCAGGAGCTCATTCATAAGTGTCGAGGTTGTAAAGATCGGCTGGAATGGGGAAACCTGATTAACCCCACACAAGCCTATAGCACCGGTTCACCCCACAAATCCCTACATTACCCTTCCAAGCTTGGAGATAGATTTGGCCGCGTTATCCTTCTTTGAGGAATGACGGCCAGTACCTGAACAAACTCTCCCTGTGGTAAATCACCACAAAACGGTTTTAACATTTGAGGACATCAACTCAGACGAAATGGGGATCAAAATGATGGAGGCTGACTCCAAAGAGCTGTATCAGTTAGTTTCCTCCATCTAAATAGGTAAAAGAGCGGCCCCTCAGGTATGCAACTGGGCATCTTTTCCCCAAACCCTGGAAGCGGGGAGTGGCCCAATATTTGGCACCCATTTTTCAAAAAAAACAACCTATAAAAAGTGAGACAAGCCCCTGGCAGGCAATACCTTGAATATGAAAAGGCCCACACTACCGACGGTCTGTCTCCGAAGAAAATAAAAATCCTAAAAAAATTGAAAAAAATACAAAGTCCAAAAATATTGTCATTTAAAATTCTAGATAAAATCCTATAAAAAGATGCCTTAATTGAAATACCCGTCCCACGTAAAATCGACCCTTTCCAGAAGAAATACAAGGGGAGGTAGGTGTTACGAGTCTGGATGAGGGTATCCCTTTGGAGGAGGTCCCCAATGAGCTCCTTGACCGGTTTGTTGAGTTTGAGCATGGCCCTACCCCCATTGCCAAAGAAATCGAGAACTTAATCTAGGGATTGAGGAGATTCCTCGAATTACCAACATTGGAATGTCGCTGTCTCTCGAAGAAAGAAAATGCATGATCGATTTCCTGCGATCATACCAAGACATTTTTGCTTGATCGTACGAGGACATGACTGATTTGAACACCAATTTGGTCGACCATGAGCTGCCTCTCTACCCTGATATGAAGCCAGTTAAGCAGAAGCTGAGACGTCTACAGCCTGAGTGGATGCCGAAAATCAAAGACAAGGTCATCAAGTAGTATGACGTGGGGTTTCTCATGGTATCCAAATACCTGTAGTGGCTAGCCAATATTGTGCTTATGCCAAAGAAAGATGGAAAGGTTCGCATGTGCATCGATTTCTAAAATTTGAACAAAGCGAGCCCGAAGGATGATTTCCCATTACCGCACATTGACATCTTGGTCGATAATACCGCTAAGCATGGGATGCTTTCTTTTATGGACAGATTCTCCGGATACAATCAGATAAAGATGGCAGAGGCAGATCGAGAGAAGATTGCTTTCATCACACCCTGGGGAACCTTTTGCTATCGAGTCATGCCATTTGGGCTAAAGAACGTCGGTGTAACATACCAGAGAGCTATGACTGCACTGTTTCACGACATGATACACTGAGATATTGAAGTGTATATCGATGATATGATAGCCAAGTCACCGGAGCGAGGTGATCACTTGGTAAACCTTCAAAAACTGTTTGAGAGGCTGAGAAAGTACAGGTTACGTCTGAATCCATAGAAGTGTGCTTTTGGCACTATGTCCAGAAAGTTGTTAGGATTCATCTTTAGCAGGAGAGGGATCGAAGTCGACCCAGTCAAAGTCAAGGCTATCACAGAAATGCCGCCGCCGTCTACTAAGAAAGAGGTTAGAGGGTTCTTAGGCAGAATATAATATATTAGTCAGTTCATTACATAACTAACTCCAATTTGCATGTTGATCTTAAAGCTACTTCGGAAGGATTCGCCCGTTGAATGGAATGATGATTGTCAGGCAGTGTTCGATAAAATCAAAAGCTACCTCCTTAACTCACCTGTGTAACTACCACCTGACCCGGGGAGACCACTCTTGATGTATCTCTCCATGACGAAAGTTTCGATGGGATGCATGTTGGTCGTATTTTAGATGCTTGCTGCTAACTTTATTTGAAAACAGTGATAAGAATGTGTTAGTAAAACTAAATCAAAACTGGATTGAAAGAAAACACAAAGTAGCAAGTCTAAAAATACTCACAAACCTACAAGATACAGGGCCTGTTGTAGCAAGTTTTGATAAATAAGATTTGTCCCACAGAGAGTATTGTCTGAAACCTCGAGGGTCGTATAGTAGTCTCCTGAGTGTCACTAAGCTACATTAAAAACACAAATGCAGAAATAAAACAATAGCTAAAGAAAGGGATAAAGAAGGATGATGAGGTGTATTAAAATAAAAGTAAAATGATGGTGAGAACTAAGCAGGTTAAGCTAGAATTACAGCAGTGATGTAACTCAGATTTAGTCTATCTCTGCAGTGGCCCTTCCTGAGACGCTATCAAAAGCCTCAATAGGATAGGAATATCAAATTTAACCCATGCCATTTGGGGTGCTCTTAGGGCTATACCCTGTCCACTGTAATGGTCACAGGGTATCTGATAGAGTCTACCAAATCCCATTGGTTAAAGTAGAAATTACAAATCTGATCCAGAGGAGTGGACTGATCATTTCCCTAACCCCTGGATTATATCATGCCATGAATACTATTACAGCACTATGTAATGCTAAGCTACAAGCTCTTTAGATCTGTGCACAGATCTGGCTGACATCCATAGGTATTCCAACTTGTAGATCATAAGCTCTTTGCCATGGCCAACGGCTCACTGTGCCCACAAAAAGGACCATGTAACAAGTTGAATAAGGCTCTAGATTCAGCCGGTCATTGCTACAAAGGCCTGCAATGACCTAGCCTCAAGCTGCATTTACTACAGAGAAATCAAATCTAACCTCGTATGGCAGCTAAGTAAAACAGAGGGGAGCCAGCTCCTGTACAAACCTCCTCACAAGGCTCTAAAAGCTCATGTGCAGGGAAAAAGAATCCTTCTCAAACATGTGGCTGGACAGAACCTTAGGGCTATACTCTGTCCACTGCAATGGTCATAGGGTATCCCATTGGTCTGTCTATACCACAAGGGTCTGAGAAAAAACATGTAAATAGCTGCAACCACCATGGTCCATAGGCCTCCAAGCTCCCCAGATCTCACTACAGATCTAGCATTGCTTTCCCTGGGTCTTTCAATAAGCTCAAATCCTAAATGTATACTATAGCTCGAACAGAACTATGGATAGATAGGAGAATAAGAGATTGAGTAAGCATTAAAACAACAATTCATTAATGAAAGCAAAACATAGAATGAACTGCCTCCACGCTGCAGCCTGTACACAACTGCTCATCCAAAATCCCAATGTATACTAAGCCTATTACAAAACTATAATACAAACTAAACCTAGCTGCTTATAAGATGATTTGCCAGCAAATGTTGGGCTAAGAGAGAAGAAAAATAAGAAAAAGAGATGATCAAACCCTAACCCTAGTGTTGTCGCTCCAAGTGTGCCAAAAATGTGTGCAAAAAATTAAAGAATTAAAGAATGCTAAATTATATGGATGTTAACTTATGAAAGGGATATCAGCACATTGGGGCTAACACTGGCCTGCAAGATCAGGGCCAATTGTAGCAAGTTTTAAAAGTAAGTATTTCAAGATCGTCCACAGAGAAGTTTGTCTAAAATGAGAGATAAACCTCCAGATCTGTGCTACCAGATCTGGCTCTATAATTATCTAAAATAAAGAATAGATAAAAGAGAGTGTTGGGTTTTGTCACGTTTAACTAAAAGCAAATAAAGAAAAGAACTAACTACGTGATCCAGATCCGAGTTGTGGAGGTGTTTAAAATAAGACAAATGCAGAAATAATAGCTTCATGTATTTTAGCCTTTGAATTTTAATGGAGAATCAGTAGTTCAACGAGGCAGATTCAATCTTCATCCGCTACCAAGACAGATGTAAGAGAAATAAATCGAATTAAGGAATAGGTTTAGACTTATGGGCGTGATTTGTCACGGATCATCGACTAGTGGCCTATTCTTTATTTGAACATGAACATCATCGTAAAATCTTGCTTGAATTAGGTTACCAACGCTAATTCGCACGGGGATGATGAGTTAAGGCAAGTTGGATGCGGATGAGTGAATCTAAAGAAGTCTAATGCACTAAGGTGAGCACTGAGAACCCTCGACATGACTCCAATGGAGAAGACACAAATTGAACCTTTTAAAATCCAACGTTTAGAGAGAGCCCTCGGACTTACATTCGAGCTTCTCAGAGAGCCCTCATTCTGATCTTGAATCCGAACTTGGAAGTACAAATCACTCATAATGGCTCTCAAAGGTAAAATACAAGAAGGGATTACAGGAATCGATGAGCTTCAATCGGAATGGGGAAACAGAGATGAAAACTCTAAAATCTGGATACCCAAATTGGGCAAATGGTTGATCTATTTATAGTTTTCCCTAAGCCCATTTCGAGATGTGTATCAACCAATCGTAATTGGATAGATCTGTATCAACCAATAGGAGTCGAGCACCGGGATCCGGATCATTACGCCAATCGAAATGCTTGATCCGGTTCACCAATCAGAAACAGAGGCATCAATTACATTATGTAATTCAAAAATCTGTTTGAGCTTCTAGAAGTTCCCGCCAAGTAATTTCATCTTTGGGTGTTCACATGGGGTGGAATATGCCTTTGGTTCGTGCTCGAATCTTCCTAATGTCCTTGGGTTTTAAAACGCATTGGGGCGTGCAAAGTTTCTGAAATACCTTCGGACGAGCAAATCCCCGTAATGCCATTTCGCATAGTTTAAGGGCTTTTTCAAAGTAGTTTGGCTCGAATCTCTTCGCAAAGCATTTTGGCTCCGAATCTCTTTTCGCAGCATTTTGGCTTCAGGAGATCTTTTTCGTAAGGACTTTGGCTTCAGGAGATCTTTTCGCAAAGGACTTCTCTTCTTTTCGCAAAGCATTTTGGCTTCAGGAGGTCTTTTCGCAAAGGACTTCTCTTCTTTTCGCAAAGTTCAAAGTTCTTTGCGAATAGTAGATGTTCTTTGCGAATTGAACTTTTAGCTTCCATTCTTCTTTGCGAATGGATCCTTCTTCTTCTTCAGGTCTTTTCTTGCTCTTTTAGGACCTTTTTAGCCATTGCTGAGGCTATTTCTTCACTCCCTCTTTGAGTTTGACATGCGTTGTCAGCTTTTTGATCATTTTAGGATGGTTTTCGGATTTGGACCTGTCTTTTTGGTTAGCTGCAATATGAACACTAAAGCACTTATTTAGTCCTCTCAAGGGTCTTTCAAGGCTCATGTTTAGGGGTAAAAAATGGTATTTTTCACTACTTATCACCTAGCCTGCTGGAGCTCGCCGCCGATAGAGGATAGGAAAGATGAAAATAATAAACTCTAAGTACAACTTATATACTCTGTCCATAAGGCTTTCGCTTTAAAGAGATTAACCTTAATTTTTCTAGCAGATGTGGCACTATTACAACCCTTAGATGCTTGGAGATATTTGCCTCAAAATCAATGCCTCGGGAAGTGTGCCCTAGCCTTGGGAAATTCCCAAAAAGTCCTTCAGTTAAAACTGAGAAGTGGAGAGCCCGAGCTTCGCGAGGTTGGCATCTGCATTAGTTCATTTGCGCAATTGCAAAGCCATTGCAGAGTAGCCTTTAGTTGGTGAGTAGTGCTTACTCACGCAGTCAATCTTCAATTCATTGCGCAGTTCCTTTGCGCTGCATTGCTTTCGCGGAGATGATCTTGAGTGCCAGGACTCTTCGCGCAGATAGAGCTTTAGAAGCTCTCTCTCGCTGAGTGCTCACGCAGTAAGGTGCCTGTGCTCACATAGTAACTGATTAGGCTCCAGGGTGTGCGAGAGATATTTTGGGCGTCTCTCTCTTCTTTGGCTATGCGAGAACTCCGCGAGGTGACAGATTGTTCTTTGTGCATATGAACTTGCTATGTTCTGTGTGCAGCTGCTTTGGAGCTTGATCTTGGCGAGAGCTTCGCGAGGAAAAATTCTGAGAGTTTTAAACCGCGAGATCTTCCCGATGTCTTTTCTGTTCTCCTCTTGACTACGTGACTGATCTGCGCGAGGGCTCCTTTCACTGCATTGTTAGCTTCGTGAGGGGGATCCTCAACTCTGCGAGATGATTCTTTTAACACTCTAATGCATTGCATTTGCTGCTATTGCGGCTTCCTCCATTCTCAGCTAACTTCTTCTATCTGCTAGGCTTTTGGTCAATGATGACCAGCAATTGAATCACCATGGTGAGCACTACCAGGGTGTTCCATTTGACTTTGGCTCGGCTTTAATCTTTACATGTATACTCTCTCTTTTTTAGGCCAATAAGCATGGATTTTGTATTAAATTGCATAGATTATTGCTAACTACAAAACAAACATAAAATATGATTATTAGTGAGCTTCAAGGCCCAGGAAAGGCTAGGTTAAGAGGTAAAAAGTGGTACTTTTCAGTGAATAACACACCCCCAAACCTAATCTTTGCTAGTCACTGAGCAAAGGAAAATTTAAACAACTACTCTAAGAAACAGTTAAAAATAGTGCAATCAATGACAAAATAAATTTTAATGAATAAAGCCTCAGTCCACACCTATTCTTTAAAATCAGAGGAAATTATAGCAGTAATGTAGCCATTTAAAAACTCAAAATTAGCATGTGTTTGCATTACCACCAATCATTTTCAATATGCAAAAATCAGTACCAAGCTTACCTTAAATTCAAAAATTAGGATGGATACAACCCCAATGAAGTTAAAATTAAGACCCAATTCTCACCAGGGCATACTCAAAACAATGAAAATGAAAAGGGTGTTTACATTCTTATCAGCACAAGAGCAGTTACAAACCTCAAATGGGCCTGCAAGCATAAGCATAGGCAAAGCTTCTGATTTCTAACATCCTCATGACTTTTCACCATAGATTAGACAACTCCTCATCTCCACATGGCAGCTCATTTCACTTTGGATCTACAAGGTCTTCTTGAATGGGTTGTAATGTGGCTTATGGGTGAGGGATAAAGAATGAAGGGGTAAAAAGGGATTCAAAATTGAGAAATCAGCAAGGTAAGGAGTGATTGATGACTTCACTACCTTCATTTCAGTACAACTTCATCTTACTTGAATATTTCAGAATCAAAATGGCCAACTTCTCCTCTTCTTTTCAATTTTCAGATGATGTTCTTCTCTAGACTTTTCTTTCTTTTTTCTTTTTTTTTTTCTTTTTATTTTTCTTTTTATTTAATATTTTTATGATGAACTGCCACAAAAAAACCACTAATACACTGCTGTTCATATGTTGCTTTTCTTCTCCTTCCATCAAATGTTGGACCACTCTCACTATCTTCAACTCCTTCTCCTTTACCTTTTGAATTCTTAGAGTCAGGGTACAGTTGAATCAGATCAAGAGGTTAAGGTGCAAGTACTCCGGTGTTTGTCAAAGTAGGATTTTTAAGGCTCAACGAGTGTATGCAAAATGGCAGTTTTAAAAGGTTGGGTTTTCAGGCTCAAACTGTCCAAATGAGGGCTTTAGATCATTTCCTTAGTGTCATGAGTGCTGTCAATCAGTTTTGATTTGGAGGTGCCTAACTTCTAGTGAAAAGGTCTTGACTCAATTAGTCCTTAGAGCTGAAATAATACCAAAAACACTCTTCAAAAGAAAATGATGGGCCCAAATCTCACTAGGTATGGTCCTCAAATTAACCCATAAGGTATATTTTCACCTTTTTCTCTCCTCTTAGGTTCACTAAGTACTAACTGAAAAATTTTCTGATGTTAGCTTCATGGTGGTGCAAAGATTTTAAAAATTTTAGTTTCAAAATGTCTGCAAAATTTTTTAATTTTCCATAAATTTTCTCATTCTAACAAGTTAGATGAGAATTGATTTTATTCATCCCAATTAAACCAATAATGTTGTACTAAAGTTAACTATTCTATTGGCAGACCTACCTTGCCACACCCCCAAACCTAAGTTAAACAGTGTCCTCATTGATTCATGCAAAATGTATAGGGGCAGCAGGGTTGGTAAAATAAAAACAAACTAAATTACAGCAGAAAAGTAAAGAGAAAACTAAGCTAAAAGTGTAGAAAATTAAACTAAGAAAGGGAAAAAGAGAAAATATACAGAAAATGATAACTAAGAAAATAAAATAGCTATACTAAATCCTACAAACAACAACTATAAAACAGAAAGTAAACTAAATACAGAGAGTATATATAAAATAGGCACAAAACTGATTCCCTAAAATACTAAACACAAATGCCTAACATGATCTGAGTTTGAATCTAAAATATGGAAAATAAAAAAAATCAGCATGAATCGCATAAATTTTAAAGCAGGATTCAAACAAAATCAAATCAGACATTATATATACAAACAGTCCAGATGGGGGTGCATGAAGGAAAAAAATTTAGGTCACCCATCTGGAACTCAGCTGAATTGGGAGGAACTGAAAAGCAAAAATGAAAGGCCATACCTTTGGATTTGCATCAAACCTGGTGTCCTTTCCAGCTTAGGAATTGCAGCTGCATGAGAGATACAGGGAGCAGCTCTAGCTCCACATCAAGTGGAGAGGCAATAATAGGCAGCAAAGGTGCCTTAGATGGCTAAGGGTAGTTATCCAAGTGAAGTGGTGCACACACTCCACTAAGAAGCCCAAAATGAGTACTTTTCAGCACATAGGTGGGGGCTTCCTCAGTCCATACTTCAAAAATTTTAGCACACACCTCAGCCCAAATTCAGCAGTTTGGGTGAGGTGGATTCTACCATCTCCACAAAAATAGCAACAGACAAACAATCCCCATTTTTTTCCTCATAGCCTTCCCCTTGTAAGGAGGAGGCCCATGAAAAAAAATTGAGGAAATGACAGATGAGGTACTGTTGGTCCTCATCTGTCGACACATCAATTTTTTTTTAGTTTTTATTTTTTTTTATTTTTTTATTTTTGACTACAACTATACTTTATTCACACATTACAAAGACACAAAAATTCTAAAACATAAAATGAAGAAACACTTCAAAAATCACAGAAACACTAAAGCCAATATTTATTCAAACACTACATCTACAAAGAATATAGTTCAACAAAAACACAGATTACTATACTAGATCAAAGTCCTCGGCAACGGTGCCAAAAACTTGTTGGTCGTATTTTAGATGCTTGCTGCTAACTTTATTTGAAAACAGTGATAAGAATGTGTTAGTAAAAATAAATCAAAAGTGGATTGAAAGAAAACACAAAGCAGCAAGTCTAAAAATACACACAGACCTGCAAGATACAGGGCCTGTTGTAGCAAGTTTTGATAAGTAAGAGTTTGTCCCACAGAGAGTATTGATATGAAACCTCGAGGGTCGTATAGTAGTCTCCAGATCATGCTACAGATCTGACAGCTCTAAAGAGAGGGGTGTTTAAGTGTCACTAAGCTATATTAAAAACATAAATGCAGAAATAAAACTACAGCTAAAGAAAGGTATAAAGAAGGATGATGAGGTGTGTTAAAATAAAAGTAAAATGATGGTGAGAAGTAAGCAGGTTAAGCTAGAATTACAGTAGTGATGTAACTGAGATTTAGTCCATCTCTGCAGTGGTCCTTGCTGAGACGCTATCAAAAGCCTCAACAGGGTAGGAATATCCAATTTAACCCATGCCATTTGGGGTGTTCTTAGGGTTATACCCTGTCCACTGTAATGGTCATAGGGTATTTGATAGAGTCTATCAAATCCCATAGGTTAAAGAATAAATTGCTAATCAGATCAAGAGGAGTGGACTGATCATTTTCCCAACCCCTGGACCATATCATGTCATGAATACTATTGCAGCACTACGTAATGCCAGGTTACAAGCTCCTTAGATCTACGCAATGATCTGGCTGACATCCATAGGTATTCCAACCCGTAGATCCTAAGTGCTTTGTCAAGGCCAACGGCTCACTGTGCCCACAAAAAGGACGATGTAACAGGTTGAATAAGGCTCTAGATTCAGTTGGTCATTGCTACAAAGGCCTGCAATGACCCAGCCTCAAGCTGCAATTACTACAGAGAAATCAGATCTAACCTCTGATGGCAGCTAAGTAAATCAAAGGGTAGCCAGTTCCTATACAAACCTCCTCATAAGGCTCTAAAAGGTCATGTGCAGGGGAAAAGAATCCTTCTCAAACATGTGGCTGGACACAACCTTAGGGCTATACTCTGTCCACTGCAATGGTCACAGGGTATCCCATTAGTCAATCCATACCACAAGGGTCTGAGAAAGAACATGTAAATAGCTACAGTCACCATGGTCCACAGGCCTCCAAGCTCCTCAGATCTCACTAAAGATCCAACATTGCTTTCTATGGGTCTTTCAATAAGCTCAAATCCTAAATGTATGCTATAGCTCGAACATAACTACGAACAGATAGGAGAATAACAGATTGAGTAAGCATTAAAATAGCAATCCATTAATAAAAGCAAAACTTACAATGAACTGCCTCCAGGCTGTAGCCTGTACACAACTGCTCATCTAAAATCCCAATGTATACTAAGCCTATTACCAAACTATAATACAAACTAAACCTAGCTGCTTATAAGAGGATTAACCAACAAATACTGGGCTAAGAGAGAAGAAAAATAAGAAAAAGAGATGATTAACCCCTAACCCTAGCCTATTGGAGCTCGCTACCGATAGAGGATGAAGGAAAGATGAAAATAATAAACTCTAAGTATAGCTTATATACTCTGTCCATAAGGCTTTGGCTTTGAAGAGATTAACCCTAATTTTTCTAGCAAACATTGCATTGTTCAACCCTTGGATGCTTGGAGATATCCACCTCAAAATCAATGCCTTGGGAAGTGTGCCCTAGCCTTGGGAAATCCCTAAAAAGACCTTCAGTTAAACCTGAGAAGAAGAGAACTCGAGCTTCGCAGGGCTGGCATCTGCATTAGTTCATTCGTGCAGTTATAGAGCCATCACAGAGTATCCTTTAGTTGGTGAGTAGTGCTTACTGGCGCAGTCAATCTTCAATTCATCGCACAGTTCCTTTGCACTATATTACTTTCGCGGAGATGATCTGGAGCACCAGGACTCTTCGTGCAGATAGAGCTTCAGAAGCTCTCTCTCTCGCTGAGTGCTCGCGTAGTAAGGCACTTGCGCTTGCATAGTAATTGATTAGGCTTCAGGGTGCGCGAGAATTGTGCGAGAGAAATTCTGGGCATCTCTCTCTTCTTCCGCTACGTAAGAACTCTGCAAGGTGACATATTATTCTTTGTACATATGAACTCGCTATGTTCTGCAGGCAGCTGCTTTGGGGCTCGATCTTTGCGAGAGCTTCGCAAGGATAAATTCTGAAGTTTAAAACTACGAGATCTTTACAATGTCTTTTCTGTTCTCCTCTTGACTGCACGGCCGATCTGTGTGAGGGCAACTTTCACTGCAGCTTTAGCTTCGCAAGGGGGATCCTCAACTCTAAGAGATGATTCTTTTGATACTCTGATGCATTGCATTTGCTACTGTTGTAGCTTCCTCCATTCTCAGCTAACTTCTTCCTTCTGCTAGGCTTTTGGTCAATGATGACCAACAATTGAATCACCATGGTGAGCAATACCAAGGTGTTCCATTAAACTTTAGCTTGACTGTGATCTTTAAATGTATTATCTCTCTTCTTTAGGCCAACAAGCATGGATTTTGTATTAAATTGCACAGATTATTTCTAACTATAAAACAAACTTAAAACATGATTATTAGTGAGCTTTAAGGTCCAGCAAAGGGTAGGTTAAGGGGTGAAAAGTGGTACTTTTCAGTGAATAACAATGCGTCATTAGGGCAGCATGAAGAGATGGGAAGAAGAGAGCAGGCCATCTACTGTCTGAACAAGAAGTTTACTGATTATGAAACCGCTATTCTCATGTGGAAAAAGCATGACTGACTCTTGTATGGGATACTCAGAGGCTCTGCCATTACTTGCTATCTCAAGCTATTCTACTTTTACCCTGAATGGACCCGTTGAAATACTTATTTGAAAATCCGACTCTCACTGGGAGGACTGCACGATGGCTACTCTTGTTATCTGAGTTTGACATCACCTACGTCACTCAGAAGTCGATCAAGGGACAAGAACTCACCGATCATCTTGCTGACAATCTTTTGCTAGATTATGAACCTTTGAGAACCTAGTTCCCTGATGAGGACATCCTGTTCATGACGAAAGACAATATCGAGGAAGCAAAAGAATCATGGGTAATTCACTTTGACGAGGCAACCAATGTTGAGGGACAGGGAGTTGGTGCCATCCTAATTTTGTTGAAAGGAGCCATGTACTAGTCTCTATCAAGCTCAACTTCCCTTGCACTAACAATATGGCCGAGTACGAAGCTTGTGCCACCAGTTTGCAGGCGGCTCTCGCTCTGAATATAACTCACCTCCGAGTATTCGACGATTCGCAATTGATCATATGTCCGATGAATGGTGACTGGAAGACATAAGACAAGAAACTAATCCCTTACCACGAGTACCTTGAGGATCTGATAGCTTGCTTCAAAGACGTGACATTCTCATATGTCCCCCGGATAAGGAATCGCTTCGTCGATGCACTAGCGACGTTGGCATCAATGATAGAGATCCTGTTTGGTACTAAGATGAAGCCAATCATGATCGAGCAAAGAAATGAGTTAGCTTTCTGCCTCTAGATTGAGGAACCTACAAAGCTTGATGATGAGCCACCTTGGTTCTCAAATATCAGGAATTTCCTCGAGACACTAACTTTCCCTGAGGGTATGTCTAAGACGGACCGACGAACCATTCAATATCTAGCAGCAGGCTAAGTCATTTGCGGGGAGTGCCTTTACAAGTGATCCTATAATAACATCTTACTCAGGTGCCTTACTGAAAGTGAAGCGACCAATATTATGAAGGAGATCCACAAGGGAGTATGCTGAGCCCACGTCAGCGGTCACATGCTCGCAAAGAAAATTCTGCAGTAGGGATACTTTTGGACCACTATGGAATCAGATTACTACAAACATGTTCAGAGATGCTACAAGTGTTAGGAACACTCCAGTCTGATACACGCTCCTGCCATTGATCTTCACTGTATGACCACTCCTTGGCCATTTGCTACCTGGGGCCTTGATGTCGTCGAAATGATTAATCCAAAAGCAATAAACAAGCATTAGTTCGTCCTTGTCGCCATTGAATACTTTACCAAGTGGGTAGAAGCGGTATCATATGCTAACATCACGGCCAATCACGTCGAGAAGTTTCTCAAGAGTAATATTGAGTGCCGATTTGGAGTACCCTAGGATATCATCACGGACAATGACACAAACTTTGTAAATAAATGCATTCGAGCTTTCTGCAAGCAATACAAGATCAAGCACCCCTCATCACCTTATCGTCCTCAAACTAATGGAGCCGTGGAAGTTGCGAACAAGACAATCGTGCGCATCCTTGAGAAGATGGTCGTCACTTATCGAGATTGGAGCGATATGTTGCCATTTACTTTTTGGGCATACAGAACATCAATCCGTACCACTACAAGGGCAACACCATTCTCCCTGGTATATGGAATCGAGGTCGTCCTACCGGTAGAGGTTGAAGTACTTTCACTCCAAATCCTCATGGAATTAGGCTTACCCGAAGCAGAGAGAGAGAGATCCTGCTTTGAGCAATTAAGCTTATTAGACGAGAAAAGACTCCTAGCCTTGTGTCATACTCAAGTTTACCAGGGGAAAATTGCACGCGATTATAATAAACGTGTCCGCGGTCGAGATTTGAAGATAGGAGACACCGTGTTGAAAAAGATCTTCCCATCCCTCCACACCGACCCAAGAGGGAAGTTCAAGCCAAATTGGGAAGGGCCTTACATCATCCAAGAAGTGCTATCAGGAGACGCCATCCACCTCACGACCATGGACGGAGATCATTTTCCTGAGCCCATCAATGTTGGATACGTCCGACGGTTCTACTCTTAGTCTATCGCAACAAGGTAAGTATTAGTGAAATAGATACGTGACTGCTTAAGAATCACCCAAAAGAGGCCATCATTTCAAGCACAGTAGCCAAAAAGCATCCCTAAACTAATGATATCCTTTGCTACCCCATTTGAGCCTAGGCCTTTCTTTCAATAAACCCCTTCATTGAAAAAGAAAAAGTGAGTACATATACAATAAAGGGAGGAAGTAGAATTACTATCAGAAAATTAAAAAAAATCAGAAAAGCAAAACCTCAAAAAGAGATTACCTAAAAGAAAGATAAAGGAAAAAAAGAAAAAATAGAAGAATCATGGGGTGTGTATAGTAAAATCTCCCAAGGAAGAAAGTATGTTGTGAAAAACTAAAGTCGTATCAAGAAAACCATTTTAGCCTAGCGTACCTTCAAATCCTAACTTAACCCATGGCCAAGCTACGCCCTGAAGAAAGCCCATTTTTTAGGTTCACAAGCAGTCATAATATTTGTTAAGTCAACACGAGCCGAGTTGTGAGACGACACCAGAACCCCAACTAACTGGCTATGACGGAATCGATGTCTATGTCGAAAGAATGAAAGAAAAATAAAAAGAAAAATAAAACAAAAATACAAGCTCAAAGTAAGATGGACGTGGTGAAAACCTGAAAGGGCACTATGGGTAAAAATAGTAAGTTTGTGTGGACTAGGTGAAAACTTGAAAGGGCGCTTGGGGTAAGAGAGCTAAACCCATGGACGTGGTGAAAACCCGAAAGGGCGCCATGGGTGAAAATAGGGCAAAAACGGGTAGGAAGAACCCACCTTGGGCATTGTGAGTAAAAAGTGATTAAAAAGAAAAATTATTTGAGGAAAGGAATGAAGAAATATTTGAAACCTTGGTTCTCTCTCGCCTGTTATTCCCTTTGTCCGACTGGGCCGCTCATGTTAGTTCAAATCGGGCCTTGACCAGAATTGCCTTTGTGGAACTACTTCGGTAAACGTATGACTCAAGGTAAGGAGAAAGGTTTGACTCAGTCCAAGGGGATTGACGTTCTAGTGTTGGTAAAGCTGTTGAAACTCTCTCATACCCAACCATTAAAAGAAAGGGGGGTTCGACCATGCTCAAAAGAGGACCCGAGATCTCACCCAGTGATTAAGGCACCACACCAAAAAAAAAACCCACAAAACAAAAAGAAAAGAAAAGTTTGTGAAAATATAATAGATTTTGCTTTTTTTACAAATGCACCGCTTATACCACATCCCAAAAATATCCGGTGTGATGTCTAGCATTCTTTCTTTCCTTTTATAAAAACAAGAAAAAAATAAAAACATAAAGGAAATATATCTATAAAAAAGATGTGTGTTTCTGTAAAGGGGTTTCTTAAGCCCTTTTTTCTGTGTAGCTGATCTGTGCAAAAATTTATGTGCAGGAAGGGATCAACGGCCCAGCCCGCGATTCAATCACTAATCTTAGAGCGAAAAGCATCCTCCCGAACATTCCACTCGGTCAACCAATGACCATGCAAGCTCTTATACCTCTTCCGAGACACATCAGCAGCACCAAGGGTAACACTGAAAGATCCTTTTAGACGAAGGACCTCACTCTCCGCTATCCCTGTTTTAACTTTCTCTTATGCTGAAAGCTCGTGTAGGACCCTCTTCTCCTCAGTCAACAACTCAATACGGTCCTAGAGTGCCGTCTCCTTCTTCTGCCAGGGGCCTCCCACACCAATACTCTTCAGTCGATCCAAATGATCAACAACAGGTTTCTCAGCCAATAGCCAACCCTCATACTCAAGGGAAGACTGAACTTAATATCCCTGCTCCATATCACACATCAGCATTGACTGACACGTCTCCCAAAGGGTAGCAATCTTATCCACATACTCGGAGGACCCCCTAGAAAAGATCAAGTCACATAGAGGGGGTTTTATCTCGTAAGGCACTTACTTAGAGCAGAAGAACTGACGCAACACTCGAAATGGGAAATAGAAGGTGCTGCCAACCAATCCTAGAAGGGTGATGCCCTCATGGTCTCTAGAATGAACTATTGGGAAGGTCTAGTCCAACAAAGGAAGCCTCTATATCAGCTCAACGTCGGTCAACCAAAGCTTTAAAGCTGATAAATCGCCCTGCCAAAGCAAGTGACACCTACCCGAAAAGCATCGAGCCACCTCACCTCAAGCAATATAAAAGAGTGGCATGGGTCCCAAGATAGCGAGATGCTCACCTAACCAGACTTGAAGCAGCAAAGGACATCCCCTGAGGTTCTCCATCTTACCCAGAGCAAACGCATCAAGATATCGATACAGTTTAGTAAGGACCAAATGCATCATTGATCGGCCCTCTGCCAATTCGATCAAAACATTCAAAGAGCCAGAGAGAAGGTCTCTCCCCAGTCAAGAAAAGGACTTCCGAGAAGAGACCAAGAGCAAAGGCTTTCACATTGAAGATGTTCCTAATTGGCAATTTTTGAAGACTTTCGTCACAGAAAAGTTTGAGGAATTTGATCAAACACCTTATGGGCCCCCCAACGAGACTTTTCTCGTACTCAAATTTCTTCAAACCGAGGGTAAGGTAAACAGATTTGGAGTAGCCCGACTTTGGTGCGACTCTTGCGAGGCCTCTGTGAAGCTTCAAGCCAGATAAATTGGATAGCTCCTCAAGGGTTGGAGTTAGCTCTCGCTTCCCAAAATGAAACACATGCACATTTGTATCCCAAAATGAGGCCCCATGAAGTAGGTCCCACCATAGAGTAACATCAAGAAACAAGGGAAGACGTGATAGCCCAAGCCACTCGAATTCAACAAGCTCACTCTCGTTCAATCTCCCAAGCCAACTTTTAATAAAATTGGGCCCCAAGCCCAACAAAATGAGTAAATTAGTTCTAGGCCCTCCATGTAAGGGAGGGTGGGAAAGCGGGTCCATAGACGTACAAAGGTATCTCAAGAATATAAAATTCAATTCATGTTGATGGACCCGCCCTTGGGGAAGCAAGGAGAAAAAGAATCACTCAAGAAGGCCAAGTATAAAAGAAAAGAGAGGGAATCTGGATTGTCTCGGGCATATAAGGCTTTGAAAAATGACAAAAAAATCACACTAAATAATAGCTTTGAAAAACCCAAAAAAAATCACATAAAATGATAGCTTTGAAAAATCCAAAAAAAAAACAAAAAATAAAAAATCACATAAAATGATAGCTTTGAAATACCAAAAATCCCATAAAATGATAGTTTTGAAAAACCAAAATAATAACTTTGAAAAACAAAAAAAATACATAAAATAATAAAGAAAATTCCAAAAATAATAAAGTGATAAAATCACATGGAATGATAACTTAAAATCCAAAAAAATCACATAAAATAATAACTCAAAATCTAAAAAAATCACATAGAATGATAAACACTAAAAAGGATAAATATTTCACATAAAATAATAAAAAAATATGCTTTAAAAAGACAGCACGTACTCCCAAAAAGCGTTGTGACATCTATTCGCTCCGCTCGGGTAGTCATGCTAAATAAACTTCGGGATCAATGGGGTTCAGCCAAAGACCTTGAATCCTACTTCAAGCAGGGAAACTTGTGACTAGTTAAATGATGCGGTCTATGCCTCAAATGACTAGATGCGCATGCATGTTTCGATGCGGTAAAATGTCAATATTTTATCAGCAACACCACTGTGCGATAGTAACTCCCTAAGTTTAAGGTACGCCTTGGATTCGGGATCCTACTTCAAAGTAGGAACAACGAAGTTAATCCCGATCAAACAGTCAATGTTTCGATCGAGTCGACTCCACTGCTAAATCTTTGTGATGAGTGCTCTGTCTTCGAGTTCATATGAACGTGAGTGTCTAACTTGAGATTCCTCACGAGCTATTTCGGAGGTGTGGACTCTTGGTCTGCACAGTCTGGTGTGCGCCCTAAGGGGTTTAAGGTTCGGATAACTCCATTATGAAAAAGATCAATCATTGGTTAAAACAAACCTATTAAAAATAAAACTATACATCAATAAAACTATGTGTAAACATGCATGTAGAAGGGTTTATTTCCCTTATTTTCACAGGCTTAAAACCTGTATTGGCACGGTATCCTGTAAAGTGTACGCTTTGCATTTGGGTATCCGTAGGATGGTCGTTTGTTCTCATAAATTATACTTGGATGGATTCTGGAGCGAGACTTTCATCGCCTTTATTGCTTATCGCCCCTAATCGGTGCATGTTTATGCATAGTTGAATGATTCGTAAGATCATTATCGACAGAGACCTGGATTAGGTGTCCCCTTCGGGGGGCACCCAATTTTTCCCAGATCTGTTCAGTGTTATTTTGAAGTTTGATGCTCTAGGTCATGTTGATCTAAGGGCCCATTATCAAAAGTGGCACGTACTCCTAAAAAGTATTGCGACATCTATTCGCTCCGCTCGGTAGTCATGCTAAATAAACTTTGGGATCAATGGGTTTCCCTAAAGACCTTGAACTCTGCTTCACGCAGGGGCACCCATGACCAGTCAGATGAGGTAGTCAATGCCTCATATGATTGGACACAAGCCGTCGACCTTCACGCATTTGTCTCGCGCCTATCCTTAAGTATGGGTCGATCACCCTCTCACTTATGAAGCTGTTATATTCAGAATGAAACATGAACATCAAACATCTTTAATCAACTCGAGAAGTAGATATTTTTCCCAGTATATTAGGCTTTTGCAACTCGTTCCATCTCGATTATGCTCAGTAATGTCGCTAAGTGCTTGGGGACCGATTACCTTGAGAAACGACCATTTTTCCCAACATATAGGGCTTTTGTTTTGCTTACCATATTACTCATCTGATGTTTGATGTTCATTATGAATGCAGTAAACCTGTAGTAATGCCTTGGGCCTCTTCAGATATCTCTTTTCTTTGGCATTCGATCATTAGTGATCAGATATAAAAGAGGGACATCTGTAGACACCCAAATTTGGCCCAAGGCCCGATCGACACATATTCGAGAAAGGCATACCCTCGAGCTTCCGAAAGTATTTTCCAAACCCTTAGGAATCATTCTAAAACCCTTAATAGTCTTCCTAAACCCTTAGGAATCAACCATAGCCCTTCCAGACCTATTAAAACCCTTCCCGGGCACGATTCGACCCCCCTGAATAGCGGTTAGAAAGTGGAGTGCCAAAATTTCTATAGATATTTTTCCAACCTAAGGCATATGCCATTAGAAAGTAGAAGTTCTCATTTTTCCAACAAACTAAGAATTGCCTAATTTGGATTTGTAAATCAAAAGTTATGGTGAAATAAAGATCGTTGGTTTGTGTAGGAAATTATAAAATTGGACCCATAGAGCTAGTTTCAAACCCTCCTGAGTAATGGTTAAAGAGAGCAATACTAAGATTTATACAAACCTTTTATAAAGTTGAGTTATATATCATTAGAAAGAGGACTTCCCCAGCTTTCCATCAAGCCAAAAATCACCTCAATCAGAGTTCTACGTCAAAAGTGTGGCGAAATAAAGATCGCAGATTTATGTAGGAAATTGCAAAACCGGGCTAGGCCCCTGCGGGTCTTCAACTTCCAACAGTTTGGGCCTGGTTTTCCTTGAAAAATTGGCCACAATTTACATTAGAGGTTTAACTTGTGGACCATCTCAAAGTCTAGGGTGTGTTTCTTTAGGACTCTAGTGACCCTATTAGCTTAGGTTATCTCCCTTTTGCCATTTAAGTCCCAACCCTATCATCTACAATTAAACCCAAATCCCTCTTCTAGAAGCTCTAGAAAATCCCAAAAACTTTAGATTGCTCATTACTTAATTGCTAACCCTAATTAGCTTTTAAGTACCCCCTAACCATCTCTTTTTCTATAAATAGAGAGGCACCCCCCCTTGCAAATGGCTTGAAAATTTTTTTAAGAGAGAGAAAAGGCTTTAGCTATTCCTCTCTTCCTCTTTTAGCATTTTTCCATTAAAATTTCAGCACCCTAGTTCATACTTTAGACCTCATTTTCCACCATCAATCCTTGAGATCTAGTAAGAACTAGCCCCTATCCTTCTTCTCTTACCTCTTAGCTACCAAGCCTTAAAGATTCAAACCCATCCTTCAACCCATTTGCTATCGGAAGCTCATCCAAGACACATCAACGCGAATGTCCACATCAGTGCTACAAGGGCCCGAGAGCTCCGGATCTCTCCTCTATTCCTCTACCTTATTTGGTTTTCCTCTATCCTAGAATTGTGTTGTTACGCTGCCCAAATTTCTGCAAGAGAGAAGGACTCAATAGGATCGGTGTGCCTTCGGGCAAGGGGAAGTGCCACTCATTTTACTTCTTTTTCTTATATATATAATTATATAAACCAGCCTCACATAGACCCGGCCATAGTAGAGACCGCTTACCTCGGTGTCGTCACCCGACTCTAAATATTTATTTAGCGAGTGCATCATCGCGATGGGATCGTCAAAAAATCCCATGGTTGCACAGTCTGGCATTTGATTAATTGTGAGTCGCCAAACACCCTAAGGTGAGTTACGTTCAGATCCAGAGCTACTTGTAAGCCAGCTACACATGCCTTATATTGAACCATGTTGTTAGTGTAGGGGAAGTTGAGTTTGATGGAAACTGGTACGTGGGATCCCCTTGGCGAGATTAGGATGGCACCAACTCCTTGACCCTCGACAGTTGTCGCTCCGTTGAAGTGCATCACCCAAGACTCCTATGTCTCTACTGTATCATCCTCTGTCATGAAAAAGATGTCCTTGTCTGAGAATTCGACCCTTAGAGGTTCATAATCGGGTAAGGGATTATCGGCAAGATGATCAGCAAGCGCCTGCCCCTTGATTGACTTCTAAGTGACATATGTGATGTCAAATTCTGATAAGAGAATCTGTCAGTGCACAATACGCCTAGTGAGGGCCGGCTTAAAAAATAGGTACTTCAATGGATCCATTCATGCTAGGAGTAGAACAACTTGAGATAGCAAGTAGTGGTGGAGCTTCTTGTGGCCCACATGAGAGCCAAGCATACTTTCTCTAGATGAGAATAGCGTGTCACCCTCTTACTCAAGAAATAGATGGCCTGCTCTCTTCTTCCTATCTTGTCATGTTGCCCTAGGACACATCCCGTCCAAACTTCCATCGTGGAGAGATATAGTAAGAGTTGTCTCCCGGATTTGGGTAGTACTAATACTGGAGGGTTGAGAAGGTAGCCCTTGATTTTATCAAATGCCGCTTGACAGTCGTCGTTCCATTCAATAGGAGAATCTTTCCTTAGCAGCTTGAAGATCGGTGTGTAGATAGGAGTGAGATGTATAATGAACCGACTGATGTACTGTATCCTGTCCAAGAAACCTCTGACCTCTTTTTCAGTAAACAGTGGTGGCATTTCTGTGATGGCCTTTACCATGAATGGGTCAACCTCTATACCTCTCTTGTTGATGATGAATCCTAACAACTTTCCTGACATGGCATCGAATGCACATTTATGAGGGTTCAGACAACCTATATTTTCTCAGCCTCTTAAACAACTTTTGGAGGTTTTTCAGGTGGTCACTTCACTCTGGTGACTTGACGATCATATCATTGACATACACCTCAATTTCTCAATGCATTATGTCATGGAAGAGTGTTGTCATTGCTCTTGGGTACATTGCCTCGACATTCTTTAGCTCAAATGGTATGATTTTATAGCAGAAAGTGCCCTAAGCAGTGATGAACGTTGTCTTCTCTCGGTCTACGTCCCCCATCCTGATCTGATTATATCCGAAGAATCCATCCATGAAGGAGAGAATCTCATGCTTAGCAGTGTTATCCACCAAGATATCGAAGTGTGGTAACAGAAAATCACCTTTCGAGCTCGCCTTATTCAAGTTTCTGAAATCAATGCACATGTTGACCTTTCCATCCTTCTTCGACACTGGAACGATATTGGCTAGCCATTGAGGGTACTTGGAGACCATGAGAAATCATGTATCATATTGCTTGATGACCTCGCCTTTTACTTTCAGCATCAACTCGAGTCGGAGTCACCTTAATTTCTAGTTGACTGGCTTAACATCAGGGTAAATTGGCAGCTCATGCTTGACCAAATCAGTGTCCAAATCAGACATGTCCTCGTATGACCATGCGAAGATGTCTTGATATGACCAAAGGAAATTGATCATGCATTTTCTTTCCTCAAGAGATAGTGACATTCTGATCTTGGTAATTTTAGGAGCCTGCTCGGTCCCTAGGTTGACGTCCTCTATTTCCTCAATAATGGGGGTAGGGTCATGCTCAAAGTTGGCAAACCACTCAAGGAGTTCATTGGGGAGCTCCTCAGTAGGGATTTCCTCATCCTGACTCGTGACTCCTACCTTTTCTTATATTTCTATAGGAAAGGGGTCAATTTCACGTGTGACATGCTTTTCTATTAAGGCATCATTTTCTTTAACTTTATTTGGAATTTTAAAAGGCAATATTTTTGGATTTTGTATTTTTCCTATGTTTTTGAGAATTTTATTTTCTCTAAAAATAGGCTCTTGGCGAAGCGAGTCCCTATATATACACGGTATTGCCTGCCAAGGGCTTATCTCACTTTTATAGGTTTTTTTTTTTGGGAAACGGGTGTCGTATTTCAAGCCACTCGCTACTTCCAGAGTTTGAGGCACAAATGCCCATTTCTGTACCTGTGGTGCTACTCCTTTACCTGTTTGGATGGAGGGGGGTGGCTTATATGGTTCTTGGAGTTAGCTTCCATCATGTTGACCATGGGCTCATCTGTGACTCTGTCCTCAAATGTTAGCAAGGTCCTGTGGTGGTTTACCATAGGGGGAGACTGTACAGGTATGGAAGACTATTCCTCAAAAAGAGATAGAGTGGATAAGTCTATTTCCAGGTAGGGAGGGACAATTCTTGGATTGGTGGGGTGGGCAAGGGCTGCAGGTTTGTGTGGGATTAATTGTGTTGCCCTATTCTGATCGATCTTTACAATCCCCGCACTCACAAATGTATTATGGATGTGAGGCCTAGGACAGGACTCTTCTTCCAAATTGATTCCCCGGGCTCTTACTGCAGCCATGATTCAGGCTCTCTCCTTGGTCTCTCAGACCTCTTCTTCTTTGGGCTTGTAACTTAAACCAAATTAGACCTGTTGTCCGCCTTTGCCTTGATTGGCTCTTTCCTGCCTTGGAAACGGGGTCCCAATCCCCTTCCTTTCTGATAGCCCAACTTTTGGAGCATGGCCACAGCTGCTACCATCTCGCCTCCAGTTTTTAAAGTGATGCTTTCTGGGGGTTTCGAGACTATTACTGATACCTCATATTGAAAGCTGTGGAGGTCCGTATCCTCAGTTGTGTGCAACACATCCAGTACTTTGGGGTTCTCAATGCTGTGGGTAGCTTTTTCCTTTTCCTCATGCCCTTCACTTATGATGGTAATGATCTTCTACCCAGACACGAATTTGAGCTTCTGGTGTAGTGTCGAAGGTATCACCCCAACCTCATGTAACCAGGGGCATCCTAATAACAGATTGAAAGAAGATTTGATATCCATCACTTAAAAAAGTATGGAAAAGGTCATTGGTCCGATCATGAGCTCAAGATCAACTTCCCCAATTATTTCCCTTCTTGTATTATTAAACCCTCTAGCGCTAGTTTTTATTTGTCTCAACATTCAAGGGTCCACGCCTATTTTGGTTACAGTTCTTAGAGGGCACACGTTCAGAGCGGGCCCATTATCAATGGGATTACTATGTTTCTAACCTCTACGGTGATGTTGAGGGATTTAACATGATTATTTTCCTCCTCCTATAAATCCATATCTGAAAAAGAGATGGCATTGGGAGCCATCACCTGCCCAACCTCATTCGGGCTTACTTGAAGAGACACATGTGCATTTTTTAACGCCCCCATTAGAGCTTGAAAATGAAGCTGGGACGTCATTAACAGATCCCAAACCGTGATATGGGTCGGCATTCTCCTGAACTGGGTTTCAAGTATGTGCTCTCAGCTCATCTTCTCGAATTGGGTTACCGCAGTGGTATCTTTCTTTCCCTCTGGTTGGGCTGGCATCGGTACCAGTGTATCGGGTTGCTTGGAGATCTTCCTTGGCCTGGTGATGAAATCAACTACCCCTTCCTTACTGCTATCGACATTGATGTCTGTCTGTTAATAACTGAGCGGGACCTGATGAGGATTGTAAGTTGGTCCCGAGATCTAAAATGGGGAGAAGTGGGTATCGAGGATATTGGTGTTGAGGGATTAGAATGGGTGGGTAATACCTGGTTAACTTCTGGAAGGGTGGAGAAGGTAGGCCAAATGGGGTTGGCAAGGATGGTGGATAACTGAATTGGGGGTGATGTGACAGGGGTAGGCCATTGATAACTGATGGGTGCCGGAGGAGGATGGGGGAGATAATCAGCCATGGGGTAACTGGTGGAGGATGCAGCGTATGGTTGGTAGGAGTTTATTTGGATGTAGTTAATGAGATTTGGTGTTGGGAAGTATGCCCTAAGATCTAAGGATCCTGTTTGTGGTGTGGGGCTTGGAAAGTAATCAGCCAGATTCAAGGGTTCAATCACCCAAATACTTCTATCTCCCCAATCTCTTTGCAATGGTGACACAAAATTTTCCTGGTCATAAATGTAAATTAACGGGTCAAAATCTTCATCATCCTCTGCCACCATGCTGATAGTGGGTCTCGGACCTACCCCTCCTGGTGGGTGTGGGGATAGCGACACCCGGTGAATGTTGGCATGTTAGTTGGCTTGGGGAAGTGCGAGGGGAATGATTTTTCTGGCGTCAATCAGATCCTTTATTGCGTGCTTTAATGGGAAGTAGTGATTAGTAGGGTGACCCGACCCTTGGTAGAAGTTGCAATGGGTGTTGGGATCATAATTTCTTGGGATGGGATTTGGTGGAAGCCGTGGTTGGAGTGTTATGACCAACCCTTTTTCTATTAGGAAGGGCAACGAAACATTCAGTGATTGCCCGAAAGGTGTGAACACTTGGTCAAAGCAGGCATTTCTCTGTTTCGGTGTCATCTGTGCCCCCTATCCGTTCTCGATTCTCTGTATCGGCTTGCTTCTAACTGTAGCTAGATGTGTGGCTTTGAATTGGAATGGGATTATATTTGTGTTGGGTCTGGTATTCGTGACGTTCTGCACATATGTCCCTATTCTTTAATCATTTCTTTGCTCGAAGAATCTCTTAACCCCGTCAGCCCCACCAAATACATTCTTGCTTAAATGCCTTTCTCTGATAGCTTCCTCGCAACGATTGGCGTTCCTCACCAAATCAGCGAAGTTGAACTGTTGTTGGTAAATGAGGAAGTTTGAGATGACTGGCAGGGTATATTTTGAGATCATCTGAATTTGTTCATCATTAGGTATTCTGCTTCTTACCTGAGCTCCCAGTGCTCTCCAACGCCCAAGGTAATCGCTGAAGGCCTCATTAGAGTTCTACTTTAATCGGGTCAGGTCTGACTTGCGAGGTTCAATATCTATGTTGTAGAGATACTGCTCTTCGAATAAATGCGTCAGATCTTTCCATGTTTTTATCATGGATGGTTCTAGGGACGTGAACCACCTCAAGTTTGGGCCCGTTAGACTTTTCTGAAAGACTTTCATAAGCAGGCGCTCGTCCCCTCCATATTGGCACAAGTCCCCACAATAGGACTTGAGGTGTGCGATGGGGTTGCCCATGTCGTTATATTTATCCAAGACTAGCATTTGAAAATTTGGGGGTAAGGGGAATTTAGCAAATAAACATAAGTCTGAGAAATTCGTGAAATGGACTTTGACTCCACCCATCTTCAACAGCTACTTATGGATTTTGTCCAATTGTTCTTTCAACTACTCAGACTCTTTAGACAGTGGGGCTATTTTTTCAACGGTCGGTCTTGATTCACTTTGTGCTACTGGGGGGGTGGTGATTATGTGTGGAGGATTGATGCTGGCAAATGCCCCAGCGTAAGCCCCGCTATTCCTGATCTCATCTTCCTTATATTGTGGGCCTATATATGGTGCAGTGAGGGTGAAATTTTCTTGTTGGCGCTGGCTGGGCTGGGTAGGTGCCGGGTGGGACCATTAGAGGTGAGGGAAGTTTTGTGGAGTGATAAGATGAGTGGAGTTTGGATTTTGGGTTAAGCCCTGATGGGGCCACTGTGTTTGGGAGAAAGCTTGGAGATGGATTTGGGGTGCAGGGATATGGGTGAATTGGGGTTGATGGAGGATAGGTGCCATGCTCTTGCCTTGGGTCGGGTGGGAGGTTTGTGAGTGAGGGCGATATTGAGAGAATTGTGAAGAGTATGGGTATGTGGACCCAATGTTTGGGCCTTGCTAGGATTGGGTATTGGATAAGAAACTTGGAGGGATTTGGGCCATAAGGCCTTGGGAAATTTGGCCCATCACAATAAAATGGGATCAAGGTAAGGCAACCAGTCTTGCAAGAACCAGGGTTGTTGCAGCAAGCTTTAAGGGGTATGTAAAGATAGGTCCACAGGGAAATGTTCTCTAAAATATAGTAAATCTCCAGATCTATAACAGATCTGGCACTCTAGCCTATCCTAGTTTAAAACAAAGCAAGAAAGGAAAGAGGAGAGGTTATTAAAGAGTTATGTTGGGGATTTCTAGTGTACCAATTTATTGTGTAATGATAAAGACAAAATAAAATCAGAGTAAAACAGGGGATGGATTCAGCACAATAAAAATATCATAGACCTGCAAGATATATGGTCCTTTGTTGCAAGTTTTAATAAGTAAGAGTTTTTTCCAAAAGGAGTAGTGATCTAAACCTAGAAGGAGTATAGGAGACCTCCAGATCTGGCTACAGATCTGGCAATTCTATGAAAACAGAGAAAAGAAAGAGAGTTTTTCTGTGTCACTAGATCTAATTATTTTATAAAACTACTGGAGATTTTCTAAACTACTGGAGAAATATGAATAAAAAATGGTTATTTAACTAAAGTGCATAAAAATAAATCCTAATCCTCCTTCAAATTAAGATCGTCAATCTTAGTCCTCAGCTATCGGATATTTATGAAAATAAATAGTACCGTTACACCATATATCAAGTTTCCTAGCATTGGTCATCAATCAAGTCTAAGATCCTATCAATACAGATTTAATTTAATCAACAATCAACCAAAAATTTGGGTGTCAATCAAACTCTGGCAAACTGAAGATGGAAAAGTAGAAACTGTTACACTAATCTGCAAATTCTAACCTGAGTCGTCAACTCAAGTCAAAACTTGGAGATGTTTACAAAGCAAATAAAACCAGATCTTAATTATACAAAACTGAAATAAAACTAAACTAAAAGATGGAGGAAGATGGATGAAAAAATAAAGATCAAATGATGGGAAATAGACAGCTAGGGCCTGATTTTCATTGCAAAACGGACCAAGATCTAAGGCTATGCAGCCATCCTTGATTTGGCTAAAAGCACAAATGAAAGGTATAAGAATCCGATCTAGACCGGTGATTTGGATTCATCTTATGGCTATGATCTATCCACTTCAATGGTCACAGATCATCCAATAGATTTCCTCCATCCCTGATTTGGATTGATCTTATGGCTATGATTTGTCCACTTAAATGGTCACAGATCATCCAATAGATTTTCTCCATTCCAATGGCTTCGATCAGAATAAGATAATCACTACAGATGCTGTGGATGCAAGGCCACAGGCACAGACACCCACAGACATATCAAACCCAAGGAAATTAGATGGTCATCAAGAGATCTACCAGTTAAGTGGGTGAGCTGATTAACAAACTCCTCTACACAAATCCGATCGAGAATTTAATGGGACCACCAGATCTTTAGATTTAACTAAGCTTTAAAATCAACAAATTATTGCTTCAAACAAAACAACTTACAATAAACTTGTTCCCAGATCTATAGTCTGTGCATCGATCCACATTTCTTCATGTCGAAATTACAATTACAAACCAGATCTGAGCTACTATCTAGATCTAATCCAACAGGTTGGATTAGAGATAGAAGGGGGAAGAGAAAAAGGAAAATAAAAACTTAAACTAAACCTAAATGAGCTAAGGAGAACTCAGGCTACTCTTTTGTTCCTACTTTCCTTGCTGAAGAAAAATAGCAGAAAGGAGTTCTATTTATACATTTGCATTGATCCTTGTGCCTTGGGTTTCAGCCAATCAGAGAGCAAAGATGGATCCCTCTTCTGTTGTGCTTCAGTTATATTCCCGCCAAAAATTAGCACATACCCATGTGTAGGGTTTCCTGTGCATTGGAGTTCTAAATCTACCCTTGCTAACCACAAAATACTCAGCTACTCATCTTTATATTTGATATTTGCAAAATGGACCCAAGCTGCCCCTGTTGTCCATTACTCTTTCCAGTTGCACACCTCAAAATAATTATTCTTGGCTGCCCCCAAAATACCCCCTGCTATAATTATTTCTAAAAGCAGCCCAATGTACTTCTGCTGTTTATCACCAAAGCAACCCCAAATGGACCCCATTTTATTAAACTGCTAATGTTAAGTCTCATGGCTGCAGCTTGAAAGAATAGGCTTGAAGCATTTCGATAGGTGGAGCTGCAGCTAAATGAACCCTTCGATAGGTTCTATTGGGTGGTTGAAGCAAGGAGCATATATATATATAAACGTGTATGCAGCCGTACATAAGATGCCAAGTTTGAGGGGCTTTCTGAGAAATTGATGGTTGGATAGGATCTTGACTGCACATCGGTAGATTGGAGGAGGCTGGAGGTTGGGCATCTCTACGGATTGAGATATTTAAGTGGTCAAAGGGCTTTATGGTCTGATTGTGCAGCTGAAGTTTGCATGCAAGTTTGCTAGGAGGCTGCTGCTGCAGTGTATTGGACCATTCGATAGGTTGAAGGTTGGGGAGCTCCACTTCGATAGGATCACTAGCAGTAGAACTCGATAGGTACAATGGTAAAGCTTGGGCAGTGCACTCGATAGGATTGTGGGCTGTAGTTCTGTAGTATTCGATAGGTGATGGAGCTGCAATTTGATAGGATGAAATGATGGTGCTGCAGCAAGGTGTCGATAGGTTCAAACTCACATGGTCGACAGGTTCAAGGGCTTCTATGCTGAACTGCTCGATAGGATTCTGAGGAGTTTAAATGCACAGGTTCAAATGCTCATCTGTTCGAGGGGTTGGCTGGTGCCACTCGATAGGATCACAACTGGAATCTTTGTTGCTTCAGCTGCTCCACAAGTCAATAGGTTGGAGCATGGAGTTTCACTTTTCGATAGGTGATGCTCCATCTTGACAGAATTAACAGCAAGTTTGCATGAGTGCAGCTGCTGTTAGAGCTGTACCTCATGGCTGCATTAATGTATGCAAGGTTGAGGCTTGGGCTGCTCTGCCATGCACTTACTGTGGAGCTACTTGAGATGGAGAACCAAATGAGTGTGCACATCTCTCAAAACATCGCTGAAGTGATTGCTGACTTCCTTGGTTGCTCAAGTCCTCAATGTGCTAGCTTTTGTGGCACTTCTTCCGCTGCTATTCAAGTGGCCACTTGTGCATCCAATGATCTGCAAATCTGTAAGTCTGTAGCTACTTGCTTCTCAAGTATTGCAGCAGCCTTTGGTTTCTCAGCAGATTTCTAAGGGGCCAACCACACTCAATTGCTTCAGTGATATAATGGTAAAAATAAGTATTGCTGCACCTTTAGCTCGAATCACGAAGTGTTGCAACTGAATATTGGCCTGCTCAAGTGTCTTTTGCTGCTGAATGTACTTGAACAACATGCACCAGCTAAAGGTCCTTTTCAGCTCAAGTGTACCATAGGTAGCTGCAGAAGCCTCTTTGAGCTGCTTGAGTATGTTTTAGTGCACACACAGCTATTTAGTGTGCAGCTAAATGCTTTATGTTCTCAGGTTCCAACTTGAGAGGTTCACTCTCCATTAAGTGCAACTACTCAACATCAAATCTACTCAGCTATTAGGGAGTGAAGTTCTTAAACTGCTTGGTGTAGTTTGCAGCTTTCATAAAAAATGGTGAACAGCTAGAATATGCAACTGTTGTTTTCTTCATCATCAACTAGACACAGCACCATCTCATTCCCATCTATTGCTCAATTCCAAAACTCCTCTAAATGGCCTTTTTCACTGGAAAACTGCACTAAGGACAAAATTATCTCCTTGCTGCAAAACAATACTAAAAACAAATATTAAATACTCTAAGTCCTAGCAAAAGTCGGTTTTAAAGGTGTAGAAAGTGACAAAAATGGGTGCTTAACAAGTTATCACTTTACTAAAACTACAGAACATTAAAGGTATTGTTAATGATCCAAAACTGATTAAAACACAAATTTAAGGAAATGGAGAAAAGGAGTAAAATCAAAAGGGGAAGAGTAGCAGCTGGGGATTTTGGTTTTCACTGGAAATTGGTTGGCTCAAAGGCTATGCGAGAGATAGATTTACAACAATCCTTCATCTGGCTACAAGCTCAGTTGCAAGGTATAAGAATCCAACATAAACCAGAGAATTGGAGTGATCCTAAGGCTATGATCTGTTCACTTTAATGGTCACAGATTATCCTAGATATTCCTCTAATTCAAGGATCTTAATTAGAACAATTAAACCATTGCAGATGCTGTGGATGCAAGGCTACAAGCTCAGACATCCACAGGGAGATTTAAACTAGGGAAATCAAATGTAATGAAGAGATCTATAGATCAAAATTAACTCTATAATCCATAATATATTGAGTCAATACAAACTTACAGTACAATGTGCTTAGATCTGCAAGCTGTGCAACATCCAATCCCATACAAAGCCTTGAACCTCTCAATTTACAGCTCTCAACCTCACCCTAGCTATTGAAAGTGTTTAGCCAACCATGATTGGCTAAGGAGAGAATGGGGAAAGAAGAAAGGAAGAAAGGGAAAGAGGAATTTCGAGTTTGGGCTGAGCTCTCTCAATTTTTGGATGGCTCTTTTATGCAATTTCTCTTCCATTCATAGTCTTCCCCTTTGTCCTTAGATTTGTTTCAGCCAATCGGAGCTCAAGGGAATAATTATGTTTCGAAGCTGCTGATGTGGCTGATTTTTCTTCTAGAAGCACTCCACCAATTGGTCCAACTGGACAAGTACATATGAGGTGGTTAGAGGGTTCCCATTCATGCCCTTTTATATTCTAAAAATACCCCTAAGGGTTGTTAACATGCCTCGGAATGCATGCACAGAGCACTGAAGTGAGTAGCTGAAGTGGCTGGAACTGGGAAGTTCCCAAATTGAGCTTCGAGAGGTTCACGGACCCTCTCGACAGGTTCTTAGTATTATTTATGCTCCATTCAACAGGTTAGATTAGGCTTTCGACAGGTTTGATGACTTCTCGATAGGATCCGTTGACTGTTCGACAGGATTGACATCCATTCCTAGCTACTGTTCTAGCTCCATTAGTCCTCTCGACAGGTTATAATTCAACCTGTCAATTTGTTATATAGCTTTAGGTACATTTTGACAGGTTCAGGTCTACTTTTTCACAAGGTGGTTGCACTTCTCAACAAGTTGATTCAACCTTGCGCAAATGAATGCAGCTTCAGGTAAGTCCTCGATAGGTTGGCTTTGACTGCTCGCCAGGTTTAGGGGAACCTCTCGACATGTTCTGGAACCTCGCCAACTCCCCTGTATCTCCAGGTGACCTCTCAACAAGATGCACTAAACTAATCGATAGGTTCTGTGAACCTCTCGAACTCTTCACTTTTTCATCTCAGGACCTCTCGACAGGTTGGAATGCAGCTCCATAACCTCTCGACAGGTTGCTTTCTTTAGATTTTACTCCTCAACAGGATGTGGGGACCTTTCGACAACTTCATATTTAAACACCCCAACCTCTCGACAGCTTGACTTCTCTCACCAGAACCTCTCGAGAGGTTGAATTAACCTCTCGAGCTCTTTTACTCTTTAGTTCCACAGCTGGCACATATCTTTGAGGTGCTATCCTTCATCTGTCAGCACACAATAGCCTCTTGAGGGTTCATCCAATGCAGCTTCTCTTGCTCCCATGTGTGCCCAGTTGGACACATGACATTCCCGTAGACTTCTGAAACTCTGTGGACTGCTTGATGGCAGGTCTTTTAGGCTGTAAGAGCACATGTATGAGTAGCAGGTCTCTTCTTTAGGCATTTTTAGATGGATGTCTGCACTAAGATTATAATTTATTTCTTATCTATAAAACACTCTTAAGACACACTATTAGTCAACTCAAAGGTCCATCAAAGGTCATGTTAGGAGGTGAAAAATAGTATTTTTCACTGATCAACAGTAGGTCTAGCCCATTGGGACTTAATGGGTATGGGCCCTAGTGGTATTGCCCATTGGGCCTTAATGGGTATGGCCCATTGAGCCTTGAAGGGTGTGGATGATGGAGGTTTGGGCCATTGGGCCTTGGTGGGTGTGGATGATGGGGGTTTGGGCCATTGGGCCTTGGTGGGGTTGAGGCAATGAAGCATGGAGACTTGAGAGTGTGTATGATGGGTTGGAAGATGTGTGGTTAGAATGGGAGGGGATGTTTTGGGAGGCTTTCCAATTGGTATAAGCCCGGACCATCTCATCCATCATGGCCATTGGAGAGGTGGTGGATGGAAATGGTTCATTTGAGGGAATGTGGGGTATGGGTGAAGTGGATGTGTGGGAAAAATTGGGCATGACCCCGGTAAAATTGGGCATGACCTAGGTAGATAGGGGGATACGGGAAGAATTGGGAGTGGCATGGGTAAATGCGGGTAGATCAGGTAGATGTTGGGAAGATGGAAAATTGGGTATAATGGTAGAGGTAGGGAATTGGGTCGAGTTTTGAATGGATGTTAGTGGAAATTGTGATTGATTTGGCATGGACATGGGGGGGGAAATGGGCATGTTTTGGGAAAATGATGGGGAACGGGGTATCAGATTTTGGGTGTTTTGAGAAGTGGTGGACGAGAAGACACGAGCACCGAAGGGGCCGGAGATGGAAAAGGGAGGTTGGGTAAGGGGGATGGATGTGAACATCTCTTCCGCATGGGAATGAGTTGGAGAATGTGGTGGGGATGAGTCGGGATCGGCGTATGCCGAATCCACTGCCCACGACATGGCTTGGTGACGGGTAGCATACGGGTGCCTCGGATGGGGCTCGTAAAGCTTTCTCCTTCTTCCCCTAAGGGATGATGGAGGATAAGGTGATGCTGTTGTGCCGACACCACGATGGTTTCTTCCTTTTCAATTTTTTGGTTTATATATTTTTTTTGAAGATTTGTAAGTGGATTTTTATGATGAACAACTCCGGGGCCCTTGATTTCTCATTTTGGGTTGTATTTGTACCCTAAATAAATCCTAGGGCGTGACCCCGACGCGCTTCAAAATAATCAAAGGGGAACCCTTTGATCTATTGAAGGCACGGGAATCAATGCATATAACCCGATCCCTCACAGCGAGTCGATAATAGGTTACCCTCTTTTGAGCGACGGGGGCATATTGGGTTTTGGATAATACGAGACCTAATCAGAGGTGCCAAACCACTAAGCGGGGAACTCGGGGATGTGAAAAAGGCCTCAGACTCGGGTTGCACTACTCAGGTTAGGCTTGGCATGTCTATTACATGTGCCAGGCCAAATTTGGTTAGACTAAGCTTGGCGTGTGTATTACATGCGCCAAAGCAAAAATGATCTTTCCACACTTGGCGCGTGTATTACATGCACCAAAGAAAAAATGATCTTTCCACGCTTGGCGCATGTAAACCTGGGGAAAGGTGGCCTGGTGCATGTTGTACATGCGCTAGGCACAAAAAGTGGGGTTAAAAAATATTTTGACAGTGGCACAGCAGCTCGAAATTGGTCTCTTTTTTTGGCTTTCTGGAAGCAATGCTTCCGGGGATAGATTTCTTAGTTGCACCGGGTCTCTCCTCACCGAACCTAGGGATACAAGGCTGATTAGGGACATATTGCTCCCCCCCAAGGGTTTTAGGTTTTTAACTGGATGGGTTACCAACCCGATATACCTCCGGCGCAAGCACCTTCTCAGATACTAGGTGGGGTGGTTCTTTTTCGGATCACCACCACTAGGGGTTGTCGCTGTACTAAGAATCAGGACATTCGTATCTTTGCCTAGAATTTCCAACCCATGTAAATCTACCCCGTAAAAATTCAATTAAGTTCCCTCTTGGTTCAATTTTAATTTTAGATTTTAGGAGAATTTTCTTTAAAGTAAAAAAATGGGGTGTGATGGTCCCGTGCCGCCTTTACAGGCTAGCGTCCATTGATGAGATATGATCAACCGTAAAGTAATGCACAAGTAGGCCTGCCAATCGGCTAAGGCACGTAAATGATGGAAAGTAAAGGAATCGTGAGGACAATACGCAAGTAGGCCTGCCAATCGGCTAAGGCACGCAAATGACGAAAAATAGAGGAATTGTAAAGACAATGCGTAAGTAGACCAGCCGAACGGCTAAGGCACATAAAATGACAGAAAAGTAGGGGTTAGAAATTTGACGGAATTGTAGGGGTGAGTGAAAAATAAGCAAATGTTAGTAAAAACAAAGAGAAAAAAGTCCAAGTTTCAAGGGGAAGCTCTACTAGCTACTCCCCAGCAGAGTTGCCATCTGTGCAACCGTGGGATTTTCGACGATCCCCGTCGCGATGATGCGCACTCACGGAAAGATATAGAGTCACCACCCAGAGCTTTCGGTGTCCCGAGAAACCTAAATTAATTCTATGAGCACCGAAGTGCCAAAAATGTGACTATGATTCACCGGTCTACGCTAAAGGCTCTTAGATAGGGGCTTCGGTTATTAATCGGGAAGGTGTTAGGCACCCGATCAACCCGCTCTAAAGCGGTCTCTACTTATGGCCAAAGGTAAAAGGAAAGTGAAAGTAAAAAGAGCACTTCCTCTTGCCCGAAGGCACTATGATCCTATTTGTGCCCCTTCGCAATTACCGAAATTTCGGCGGCGTAACGACACAAATTCAAGGATAGAGCAAAAGCTAAGAAGGTAGAGGAGTAGAGGGGAGAGCATGAGCTATCGGGCCCTAGTAGTACCACTGTGGTCCTTCGCATGAGGGTGCTCTTGTGAGCTTCCGATGTCTTGGATGGTTGAATGAAGGGTTCTAATTCTAAGGCTTGGTAGCTAAGGGGTAGAGGAAGAAGGTTAGGGGGTAGTGTTCTCCTAAACTAAAGGTTTTTCAAGAAGGATTGAGTTTCTAAGATGATTTAGAATTCTGGAATTTGTATGGATGTTTGGTGCACACAAGGGAGGGATAGATCTCTTACTCTTTTCTCTCTCTTGGAAATTTTTTAAGCCTTTAATCCAAGGGGGGTGCCTCTCTATTTATAGGAAAAGGGTAGGTTAGGAGGGTGCTTAAGTGCTAATTAGGGTTAGCAATTAGGTAATCTTCTAATCAAAGGTTTCCTAAGAGTTTGAGAGCTTGGAAATGTGGGCAATGGCCTTCACTGGTGGATGATAGGGTGAGGTTTCAAATGGCTAAAAGATTGTAAATAGGGTGAACAGGGATGCAACAGTCCTAATGAAACCCATCCAAAACATTGAAATCGTCAACAAGTCAAACCCCAAAAGTGGATTTCGATCAAAAAACCCATAGTCACTGTAGCTAAGCTTGGTGCAAGTATTACTCACGCCAAGCATAGCTACAGTGTCTGAAAGTCCAGAGCTCGAGGTGGGTCCCACATATATGCCCAGCCAAGCCATTTTTCTCCAAAAATGGCTAAGCTTGGTGCAAGTATTACTCACGCCAAGCCATTTTTCTCCAAAAATGGCTTGGCACATCTAATTCATGCGCCATATATGCCCTAGCCAAGTGTGGTTCCTGGGCATTACTTGGATCGTCGTAACTTTTGATGTATAACTCAGATTGAGGTGATTCATAGCTTGTTGGAAAGCTGAGAACCTCTACTCTTTAATGGTATAAGATTCAATCTTAGTAGAGGTCCGTGCAAGCCCTAGTTTATCTCTCTCTAACGGTAGCTCGGGAGGGTTAACTAAGGGTTCGGAGAGGTTTCTAAAGGTTGGGGGTAACTCCTAAGGGTTTGGGTACATTTCTAAGGGTTTAGGAAGATTCCTAAGGGTAAGAGATGGGATATCAGAAGCTCGGGGGGTGAGCCTCTCTCAAAGTATGTCTCGATTGGGCCTTGGGCCAAATTTGGGTGTCTACAGTAGGGCTTTGTTTTTCAATTCTATTGTCATTCTTTACTGCCTTTTGAGCTCCTTTTGATGAATATTAACACTTAGGCTCTATTTCACTATTTATCTCTAATATCTGCACATCAGTAAGTTATTAATAACAAACTAATGCCTAACATCACTAAGTTAACGGTGATAGAATGGTAAATTATGTGATTGATCACTTGGGCCATGGTGCCTTATTAGGGAGAACCTACTTGGTCCTGGGTCATTGTTGATGCCGCTTTCGTCCACGCTCTGGGCATGTATGTCGATGCCCTTGAGGAGGAACTTCATCAATCTAACACAGCCTTAGTGGCCAAACGATCACTGACAATTTCTCTTAAGCATAATTGGTTTACACTAAAAGAGAACTATGAGGCGATGAAGGTTCGTTGAAATTATGAGACGTACTACCGCAAGGAAGATGCCAGATCTTTTGCGAAAGTTTCCTTAAAATGTGGAGGCACATAGACAGTGGGAGAAAGAAATGAATAACTTATGTAACCAATTGTCCCCCATTGTTGTCGACGCCGATGATGGTGACCTAGGCGGCGCACCTCCTTCCTCTCCTGGGAAGGGTGTCGCTTTACCTACACCCCCTCCTCCTTCGTCTTCCCGAAAGTGTAAGGGATGATAAGTGGCATTAATGGTGCTTGTGCTGATTTGGCACTATATTTTCAGTTGCCCTATTGCTGATTCTTAGTGATTATTGTTGTATGCAATGAGGGAATTGCACCACTCAGGTTTGGGGGTGTCGTACTTAATGCATGGTTCATATTCTTTAATTCTTGTATCTTGTGCTAGGCCACTATTTTAAATACACCTTCAGCACCATTTCTTTAGTTATTTTTGTACAGTTTTGAAAAAACATGATATGCTTTATTTCACATAGTTTTTAAATTGTAATCGATAATGCATGCAAGACTAGTTTTTAATTACTCATGCCATGCTAAGACTGTTGTTGTTTAGGATAATTAATTCCAATGTGAACATTTAAAAATCGATATGAATTTCATGCTTAGAAAATTTTTGCACTTTCGCGATGCTTAAGTCCAGAAATCAAAGGATTAGTTTAAATTTTAAACTTTAGGATCCAAGGAAAGACTAAACCCGGTAAGCTTTAGAACTTTTTCCTCGTTCTTGATGAGTGCTAAATAATTTTGGAGTATCTTTGGAATTCATGCTTACTTGTTTAAATCTCATACATTTTATCTCGGTTTGTTTACTTTGCATTATTTTATAGTATTGCACTAGAACCCATTGTATTTAAACTCAAGACAAATAGGCATCATTATCACCTTGTGAGGAAATGATCGAAGGCCCTCTTTAGCTTGTTTGAACTTAAAATGCCCCACCTCATACTGATTTACCTTTTAGCACCCCTTAGAGCCTTAATGAAAATTTTCCTTGAAAATATTTTTTTGATAAGCTATATTCACCATACCACACACCAATTTGAATATTTTAAAGACCTCACCCTTCAATCGCTGAGAATTTGGGAAAGAGGTATGATAATAAGGAGTGGAGAGTCATGGCAATAATGCTTGCAAGGAGCATATGACATAAATATATTTGAAAATTGGGAGAGAAAAAGAAAAAGAAAAGAAATATATATATATATGAAAAAAGTAGAAAAATGAAAAATATGAGGTAATGTCAAAAAGAAAAGAAAAAGATAAGGAATGAAAAGAAGAAGAGTTGAGAAAAAGCAAAGAGAAAAAAAAAATTGAAAAATTTTAAAAAAATAGTAAGTGTGAAAATTAGAAAATCAAATGTACTTCTTTTTCCGGTTTCTCTGGGAAATTTGAATCCAATTTCACTTTCACTCATAACCTTCACCCGAGCCCCATTACAACCTAAAAAAAGACCTTGATCCAATCTCGGTTTGTAATTGCCTTGTGAAGAGTGATAATGCAATGTCTATGGTTTTTGATATAACATGCATAGGAGATAAACACCTTTATGAAATTCTTTTTAAATTCTTTCATGCACAACATTTCTTATGTCATGTGAGACTTTTTTAATTTCATTGTAACACCTTCTCACATGTGAGTGAAAAAAAGTAAACCATTCATCGGAGCGGATTTGTTGTGAGTGTATACATAAGGTGAGGATTCAGTCGAGACTTGGGATCCGATGATTCCCTACTTGGATTAATCCTGTGCTAGAATGATTTAAGCATTGAAACATACACACATGACACTCTAGGCATGAATGAAGGATTTGTCTAAGGATTGGATTATTGGGTTAGTTAGAATAGGCAACAGTAGAATTGACATAGAATCGGGTTTTGAGAATGAAAATTTGCATGCAGAAACGTTTACAGGTTTTTAATTTTAAAAGTATATATATTATGAAAACTAATTTTGAAAACTCTTTTATTGATGGTTTTGAAACTATTTTTGAAGTATGTGGGTGTCTTCACTGAAAACCCTTGGGAGACACAACTCCTCCACTAGGGATCACCTAGGGGTTTAAAGGCTTGTTGCATATGCTAAATGCAATCGTGCTCCCTACGAAAGTGGATTTTACTTTTTAGAGTAGTTTGTACAATATTAGGTTAGTTTTGCTTCTGGGTTATGTTTTTAAACTTTTGTCTTTGCTTGAGGACTAGCAAAGTTGAGGTTTAGGGGTGTGATTGGTCTCTAAAATGGAATACTTTTGACCCATATCTCGGCCTTATTAGCTCCCATTTAACTACTAATGGATGCCTTTTGTTCCTGTTGTGTTGCAATAGGTGTAAAGGCGGAATAAATGAGAAATGAGTTAAAAGAGCAAAGTTAAAAAGAAACCCGAAGTGTTGGCAAGAATCCAAGAGGAAATCGACTGAAGAAATACCCAGAAAGGTCACTTTGTTGAGAACTAGAAAATACCATTTTCCACCTTTTAACCTGGGCCTTGATAGACCCTTGAGAGAACTAAATAAGGGTTTTAAGTGCTTGTGTTACTGCTAACAATAAAGACAGGCTTAACCATGAAAGCAGCCTAAAAGTGCCAAAAAGATGATAATCCATGTCGATCCAAAGGAAGAAAGAGAAGGGACAACCTCACTAGCTGTCAAAATGCCTGAACTGAAGAGGCAAAGACCTGGTCTCAACCCAGAAAAGAAATGTGGAGCAATTCAAACAGAAAAATGCACTACAGAGTACTTTTCGAAAAGAATCTGAACTTTTCGAAAAGAACCTGAACTCTGCGAAAAGAACTAAAAGCTCCAGGCTTAGTTTTCGAAGAGCACCTGAACTCTTTGAAAGGATGATTATCCTATTCGAAAAGAAGAGAACACTCATAATGTAACTCGAACTTTGCGAAAGAGGTTCAGAGTCACGACTCGAAAAGTTCCCTAAACTATGTGAAATGGTATTCTGGAGATTCCTAGCTTCTGCAAGGGTAATTCAGTAATCTTTTGCATGCGTCCCAATGCAGTTAAAAACCTAGGGACATTCCAGAAGGTTCTAAGCACGAAGCGAAGGAATATTCCACCCCATGTGAGCACCCGAAGATGAAATCACTTGGCGGGAACTTCTAGAAGCTCTAACAGATTTTCAAATTGCATAACAGAATTGATGCTTATGTCGCCTGATTGGCTGAACCAGATCGAGCAATTCTGATTGGCCAGAACAGATCTGGATCCTTGTGCTCGACTACCATTGGTTGATACAGATCTGAGCACTTCTAATTGGTCAATACGCATCTGAGCTAGACCTGGGAAAAACTATAAATAGATAAACCATTTGCCCAATTTGGGCATCCAGATTTTGAGTTTCATTCCTATTCCCCCATTTCTAAATCAGCTAGTTTGTCTGAAACCCCTGTAATAGCCTAACTTTTACTTGCAATTGAGAGCTGTGAGATACCTCTGTAATTCAAAAGAGAATTGTATTCAAGACTATAAATCTGAGAGTTGTTTAAGCTGTGCTCTGTAATTGTAATGGTGAATTTGAAAAGGTTGTTGTAACCGTACATTCTCAATTGGATTCGTGTTAAGGGTTCCCTCTGATCTCCTTATTACACTAGACTCCTTTAGATTTACTAGTTTTCATGCAATTTCCCTTGATTCATTAACCCTGTGAGAATTAGTGTTTGTAACCTAATCTCTCATAGCATTTGTAGTGATATTTCTTGTTCTAAATTAAGGGTTTAGATTAAAGACTATTGGATGGTCTGTGGCCATTGAAGTGGACAGACCATAGCCATAAGCCTAAATCTAATCCTTGAGTTAGATTTATTTCTCTTACATCTGTGCTTGTAGCCAGATCTGGAGGTTTATCTTGCATTTTAAACAAATTCCCTGTGGACGATCTTTTACTCACTTACATTTAAAACTTGCTAGAATTGGCCCTGATCTTGCAGGCTAATTCACTTCTCTCTGTGCTGATATTTCTTTATTCTTTTTCCCAGATTCAGTATAACTTAGCATTTGTAAACCTAATTTTAAAACACAGATAAATCATGCACACTCAGAATACCAACAAGTTTTTGGCGCCGTGGCTGGGGAATTTGTTTTAAAATAGGTAGACCTAAGTTTTCATTTTTATTTTTACATCAGTGCTAAACTATTCTATTGTTTATATCTGTGCAGTTATTCATATCCATTTTGAAGAGGGGAATCTACTTTAGAAGGAATTCTGAAGGTTTGCTATGCATAATCTGATTCTCTGTTTTGTGTTGTATGTTTGGTAGGAGGACTCTCAACCCTAAGATTGTCCCTCTAAATTTAGAGGTTGAAAGGCTATTATGAACCAGACAAACAACACAGAACTCTGCTGAAACAGTTACTATGGGTGAAGAACCTCGACTTTTGAGGGATTACTTTGCACCTGGTGCTTATAATTCCCCCTTTTGCATTCAATTTCCTACTGTTGAAGGAAATTATGAGATCAAATCATCAACTATCCAAATGCTTTCTTCCTTCCATGGGTTGAGTAAGGAAGATCCATACAAACATGTGGATGAATTCTTGTCTCTGTGCACCACATTCAACATAGCTGGACTTGGTCCAGAGGCAACCAAGCTTAGGCTCTTTCCTTTTTCATTAAAGGACAAAGCTAGAGCATGGTTGTCTATGTTAGCACCAAATAGTATCACTTCTTGGAATGATTTGCAGTGTGAATTTTTAGCCAAATACTTCCCTATGTCTAAAACAAGCCAATTGAGACAAAGTATTATTTCCTTCTCACAAAATTCAACTGAAACTTTCCATGAAGCATGGGAAAGGTTTAAGAAACTTTTAAGGCAATGTCCTCATCATCAAATTCCCCGATGGCAGCTTGTTCAAAGCTTCTATCAAGGAATTGATTAAAAAGGCAAGAATATGGTAGATGCTTCCTGTGGAGGCACTTACTTGCAAAAAATAGTTGAGGAGGTTTGGGACTTATTTGAAGTAATTGGTGAAAACTCAACTCAACAGGAATCTTTGTCAAGAGATATTGAGAATCCTGCTAGGTTGAACAATTAGCAAACCATCAAAGGAAAGATTTATGAGGTGAATGAGTTGGAAAGAAAGATGGATAATTTAACCACAAAGTTTGATAGATTGAAGGACTCACTTAAAAATCCAATGGTTGCAAGAGTAGAGGAGGCATGTCTGATATGCCAATCCCCTACTCATTCACTTGACCAATGTCCCTCTGCACCACAGTTCCCAGATCTAGTGGTGGAACAAGCTCATGCAGCCCAATCATTTGGACAGATGCAGTCAAATGAATATCCATGGAGAGGGCACCCCAATTTGAGGTGGAGCCAGGGGAATTATCAATCACAACAACAGCAGCAACCAAAGAACCAAATGCCTTTCAAAACTGCTCAGCCTTATCAACAGAATTTTTATGCCAAACTAAATTTTCAGCACCCCATTCCACAACAACCTGTACAGCAATCTGCTCCAGCTCAAGTCCCTTCTAGGTCCACTTCTTTTAAAGATCAAGTCCTAAATTCCCTCTAGAATTTAGGATCTTTAACTCAGACTGTGAAGTTTCACAGTCAGAGCATAAAGAAGATTGAAGAAAGATTGGGTCAACTTTCAAATACTTTGGCCAAAAGAGAGGAAGGAAAGTTATCCAGCCAACCTTTGAACAATCCCAAAGGACAGTTCATGGTTGGAGAGGCTTCTATTTCACATGAAGAAGTAAAAACTGTCACAACTTTGAGAAGTGGAAGAATTATAAATAACAAAGTGGGTACTGGAGAAGAAAAAAGTGAGGAAAATGATAAAGATGGTGCTGATGTACCTCAGAAAAATAAAAAAAATGAAAAACAAAAATATCAAAAAGATTCTGATAATGCTTCTAAAGCTGTAGATGAAGGACTAGTTCCTCATTTACCATTTCCTCATGCCATGAAATCTGTATCCCCTTTTGATAAAGGGAACACAAAAATAGATAAAATGATGGCGACTTTCAAGCAAGTCAAGATAAATCTACCTTTGCTTGATGCAATCAAACAAATTCCAGCATATGCAAAATTTTTGAAAGATATTTACACTCACAAAAGACAGTCTATGATACAGTTATCCAAGAAGGTCTTTGCTGTGGAAAGAGTTAATCAGGTGTTGTCTATTACCACACCTCCTAAACTTCAAGACCCTGGAATCCCTACAATCCCTTGCATTATTGGGGAACATACCATTGAAAAGGCTTTATTAGATTTGGGAGCTAGTGTCAACCTGCTTCCATATTCTGTATATGAGAAACTAGGTTTGGGAGAATTAAAACCCACTCATGTGGTGTTATAACTAGCAGACAGATCTGAAAGGAAGCCAGTTGGGATAATTGAGGATGTATTGGTAGGAGTAGATAAATTTTTCTATCCTGCTGATTTTCTAGTTTTGGACATGGAACCTACAAAAAGTAAAACTTCCATCCCTGTCATTTTGGGAAGGCCATTCACTCTACAAATGCTTGCATTCAATGCAGGTCTGGTATTATGGAAGTCTCTTTTGGAAATATGAAGGTGAAATTAAATGTTTATAATGCAGTCACACAGCCTCAATTCAGCTCTGAGGAATGTTTTCATGTTGATCTATTGGATGAACTGGTGGAAGGGACTTTACAACAGTTTTTGCAGTGTGAAGATTTAACCATAGATTCTAAAGATGCTTGGGGAAATTCAGAGGAAGAAACATTTTGTACCTCAAAGTCTGAGGAAGTAAATGCTGTGCAAGGAACTCATAGTCAATCAACAAGTTTCTCTTCTTGGAAACCTGCTATTCTTCCCCTTCCACAAATAGCTAAGGTACCTTTGCTACCTTCTTTTCTCAGCCCACCAGATGTAGAACTGAAGTAGTTGCCAGAAAATTTGAAATATGTGTTTTTAGGAGACCAGAAATCATTGCCTGCGATTATTTCTTCCTCCCTCACAAAGGAGCAGGAGGAAGAGCTGTTGATTGTTTTGAAACAACATAAAAGGGCATTTGGCTGGACTATTGCTGATTTGGGAGGAATCAGTCCAGCTGTTTGCATGCATAAAATCTATTTGGAAGAAGATGCAAAGCCTTCTAGGGAAATGCAAAGGAGGTTGAATCCTCATATGCAAGAAGTGGTCATGAAAGAGGTTGTTAAGTTGTTGGATGCAGGGGTCATTTACCCCATTTCAGATTCAGCTTGGGTGGCACCTACACAGGTGGTACCTAAGAAATCTGGGATCACTGTTCTAACCTCAGATTCTGGTGAGCTTATGTCAACTAGACAAACAACTGGTTGGAGGGTCTGTATTGATTACAGAAAATTAAATTCAATGACCAGAAAAGACCATTTCCCTCTCCCATTCATTGACAAATTTTAGATAAGCTAACAGGAAAAGCTTATTACTGTTTTCTTGATGGTTACTCTAGTTATAACCAGATTCCTGTGTACCCACAAGATCAGGAAAAGACCACATTAACTTGCCCTTTTGGCACTTTTGCCTATAGGAGAATGCCTTTTGGTCTTTGTAATGCTCCTGCTACCTTTCAAAGATGCATGTACTCCATTTTCTTTGATATGATTGACCAATTTATGGAGATTTTTATGGATGATTTTTCAATCTATGGAGACAGTTTTGCCCAGTGTTTACATCATCTCGAATTGGTGTTACAGAGATGTGAAGAAACCAATCTAGTTTTGAGCTGGGAGAAGAGCCATTTCATGGTCACCCAGGGCATTGTCCTTGGCCATGTTGTCTCCCACAAGGGCATTGAGGTAGACAGAGCAAAAATTTATTTAATTGCACATTTACCACCTCCCAAAACTATTAAACAGATCAGAAGTTTTCAGGGACATGCTGGATTTTACAGAAGGTCCATTAAGGACTTCAGTAAAATAACCAAGCCTCTTTGTCATTTATTGTGCCAAGATGTCCCTTTTGTTTTCAACAATGAATGCATGAAGGCATTTGAATTCTTAAAAAACTGTTTGATTTCAGCTCCAATATTATAGTCTCCAGATTATTCACTGCCTTTTGAACTGATGTGTGATGCATCAGATTATGCTTTGGGAGTTGTCCTTGGACAGAGAAAGGATAAGCTGCCTCATGTCATAGCTTATGCCAGTAGATCAATGATTGATGCACAGCTCAATTACACAACAAATGAGAAGGAGCTGCTGGCAATTGTTTTTGCTTTAGAGAAATTCAGGTCATATGTCTTGGGTTCACAAATAGTGGTGTTCACTGACCACTCTGCTTTGAAATACCTTCTGTCTAAGAAGGACACCAAACCAAAATTAATCAGGTGGATCCTCCTATTACAGGAATTTGATTTACAGATCAAAGATAAAAAGGGCGTGGAGAATGTGGTGGCTGATCACCTGTCTAGAATTTTAACTGCTAAGATTGATAGGTTGCCTATCAATGAATCTTTCCCTGATGAGCAACTTTTTGCTATTAGTATACACACCCCTTGGTTTGCAAACATAGTCAACTTTTTGTCTACTGGAAGAATTCCTCAACATTGGAATAAAATGGATAAAGATCTTTTCTTCTCAAAGGTTAAACATTTTATTTGGGAAGATCCTTATCTGTTTAAGATTTGTGCAGACCAAATAATAAGAAGATGTGTCCCTGAAGAAGAATTTCATAGCATACTTTCTATGTGTCATGAACAGGCCTGTGGAGGTCATTTTAGTGGAAACAAAATTGCTGCAAAGGTTTTGCAGTATAGATTTTATTGGCCTACACTTTTCAAAGATGCTCTGCAACACTGTAAGTCTTGCCAGAACTGCCAGAAATTGGGCAACATTTCCAAGAGAAACTCAATGCCTTTACAGCCCATTTTGGTAGTTGAATTGTTTGATATTTGGGGGATAAACTTCATGGGTCCCTTTCCTCCTTCCATTGGGTGTAATTTCATTTTAGTAGCTGTGGATTATGTATCCAAATGGGTTGAAGCCACAGCCACTAAAACCAATGATCACAGAGTGGTTCTGAAAATTTTAAAGGATCACATTTTTTTCAGGTTTAGTTTTCCCAGAGCTATTATCAGTGATGGGGGAAGCCATTTTTGTAATAAACATTTTGAAGCTTTATTGACAAAATACTCTGTGACTCATAGAGTAGCTACTCCATATCATCCACAAACCAGTGGACAAGTGGAGATTTCCAATAGAGAAATCAAACATATACTGGAAAAGACTGAAGAAGGATGTAAAGGATTGGTCCTTTGAATGATGCATTGTGGGCATATAGGATGTCTATAAAACCCCAATTGGCATGTCCCCATTCAGATTGGTCTATGGAAAGCATGCCATTTACGAGTTAGAATATAAAGCCTTTTGGGCTATTAAAACATTGAACATGGATCGATTCGGTAATCACAGAAAGCGCAACTTGCCGAAGTTGGAGGAGCCGAGAATGGATGCATACACCAATTCAAGATCTTACAAAGAAAGTCAAAGCCTTCCATGATAAAAATTTGTTGAGAAAAGAGTTCACTGGTAAGGTATGGCTATTTAACTCAAAACTTAAGTTTTTCTGAAAAATTTGAGATCCGGATGGGAAGGGCCATATCTTGTCATTCATGCGACTCATACGGAAATTTTAGACCCAAGTGATGGAAGAATCTTGAAAGTAAATGGTTAGAGGCTCAAACCATGCATTGAAAATACCCAGGAGCCTGTGCTGCCCATCTATCATCAAGAACCTCCCCAAATCTGATGGTATACAACTGTATAATATGTTTTTGTTCTGTAGTTTTTTGCATAGTTTTCTATTTCTCTGTTTTTAGTCATGGTTGTTCTCTTTTCGTGAAGTTTAAATATGTGAAAAATTAATTCGCAAAGTAAAAATTGTCTTTTCGCAAAGTTCAATTTGCTTTTCGAAAAGGATTTGGATTTGCAACGAAATGCTCGAAAGCAATGATTTGCTTTTCGAATAGTTGTTTCTGAAGCCATTTGCTTTTCGAAAAGTTGTTTCTGAAGCTATTAGCTTTTCGAATGGTACTGATGCCATTCTCTATTGTAAAAAGGACTATTTTGAACTTTTTGAAAACTTAAAAATTACTTTGCGAAAATAACTTTGAGCATATTTAAACCCTTTCGAAGTAAGGGTTCATATTCGAAAGCTTTCTGAGAACGTCCTGTTTCACAGAAACCTCATTTCTTTCTTTCCTTGCGTGATTTTAAGATTCAGCCACACTTTTCTTCACATTTGTTCTATCATTTATGCTTGAAGAGAGGGATTTTAGCCTCTGGTTCTGGTGGATTTCAGCGAGCAAGCAACACGTTCAACCAAAACCCTAGATTTTGGTATTTTTCTGTGCATTTCCTCTGTTTATCATTTGCAAAGTTTGATTTTGTGTCAACATTTGTTGTGGGCATTTTTATACACAACTTTAGAATGGGGAAAGCTGAAGAAACATAATTGAAGGCAATAATGTATCAGCAGAAGAAATGTGGCATTCCAGTCAATGTTACCTTGATAAAAACAAAAAAGAAGAAGGCATTTCATTGGAAGTTTGAAAAAGAAAGAGAAAAAGATGGCCACTTTGGCTCTGAAAATTCAAAGAAGAAGATGAAATTATGTTGAATTGAAGAAGGTGTGTCTATCACTCCTTACCTTGACTGACTTCTCAATTTTGAACTCCATTCCACCCATTTATTCTTGATAAATTTCACCCATAAGCCACATTACAACCCAAGTTAAATTCCTTACTGATCAATGATGGATTGAGCTGTCACATGGAGATAAGGATTTGTGTAATCTATGGTGAAAAGAGCAGTGAATTCAGAACTAAAAAGCAATGCCTATGCTCATGCTTACAGTCTTATTTGTGGGCTGTAACTGCTCTTGAGCCGTGCGAAATGGTACAACCCTCTTATTTGCATATTGAATGAAAATCGTGGAGAGAGTTGGGTTTGAAATCGACTTATTTGGGGTAACATCAAAGTTGGATTCTCAAATAGAAGGCAAGCTGTTCATTAATTTTTCTTGTAAATAACTTTTTGACAGAAATTGAGTGAATGGCAAAAGGAATTACAGCAGAATTTTAGTTTTGAACTGATGTTTTCTTGAAAATCTTCTTATAGCCTGACTGATGCAGGTGTGAATAATCGGATTGGATGAAAGTTTGCTTTAACAGAAATGCATTGATCTTAACTGATTTATTGAAGTTTGTGGGAACCTTCACTGAAAACCCTCAGGAGACTTCACTCATCCACTAGGGATCACCTAGGGGTTTAAAAGGCTTGTTGTATATGCTAAATGCAACTGTGTTCCCTACAAAAGTGGCTTTTTATTCTGTTTTTAATTTTAAATTTGCTCAGGGACTAGCAAAGCTTAGGTTTGGGGGTGTGTTGAGAACTAGAAAATACCATTTTCTACCCTTTAACCTGGGCCTTGATAGACCCTTGAGAGAACTAAATAAGTGTTTTAAGTGCTTGTGTTACAGCTAACAATAAAGACAGGCTTAACCATGAAAGCAGCCTAAAAGTGCCAAAAAGATGATAATCCATGTCGATCCAAAGGAAGAAAGAGAAGGGACAACCTCACTAGCTGTCAAAATGCCTGAACTGAAGAGGCAAAGACCTGGTCTTAACCCAGAAAAGAAATGTGGAGCAATTCGAATAGAAAAATGTACTACAGAGTGCTTTTCGAAAAGAATCTGAACTTTTCGAAAAGAACCTGAACTCTGCGAAAAGAACTAAAAGCTCCAGGCTTAGTTTTCGAAGAGCACCTGAACTCTTCGAAAGGATGATTGACCTATTCAAAAAGAAGAGAACTCCTTGCGAATAGAACCTGAACTTTGCGAAAAGAGCTTCAGGAGTTACAGTACCTTGCGAAAAGTACCCTAAACTATGCGAAATGGTATTCTGGAGATTCCTAGCTTCTGCAAGGGTAATTCAATAATCTTTTGAACGTGTCCCAATGCAGTTAAAAACCTAGGGACATTCCAGAAGATTCTAAGCATGAAGCGAAGGCATATTCCACCCCATGTGAGCACCCGAAGATGAAATCACTTGGCGGGAACTTCTAGAAGCTCTAACAAATTTTCAAATTGCATAACAGAATTGATGCTTATGTCGTCTGATTGGCTGAAGCAGATCGAGCAATTCTGATTGGCCAGAACAGACCTGGATCCTTGTGCTCGACTATCATTGGTTGATACAGATCTGAGCACTTCTAATTGGTCAATACGCTTCTGAGCTAGACCTGGGGAAAACTATAAATAGATGAACCATTTGCCCAATTTGGGCATCCAGATTTTGAGTTTCATTCCTATTCCCCCATTTCCAAATCAGCTAGTTTGTCTGAAACCCCTGTAATAGCCTAACTTTTACTTGCAATTGAGAGCTGTGAGATACCTCTGTAATTCAAAAGAAAATTGTATTCAAGACTACAAATCTGAGAGTTGTTTAAGCTGTGCTCTGTAATTGTAATGGTGAATTTGAAAAGGTTGCTGTAACCGTACATTCTCAATTGGATTCGTGTTAAGGGTTCCCTCTGATCTCCTTATTGCACTAGACTCCTTTAGATTTACTGTTTTTCATGCAATTTCCCTTGATTCATTAACCCTGTGGGAATTAGTGTTTGTAACCTAATCTCTCACAGCATTTGTAGTGATATTTCTTGTTCTAAATTAAAGGTTTAGATTAAAGACTATTGGATGGTCTATGGCCATTGAAGTGGACAGACCATAGCCATAAGCCTAAATCTAATCCTTGAGTTAGATTTATTTCTCTTACATCTGTGCTTATAGCCAGATGAAGATTGGATCATCTCTCATTTGCTCTGCAGTCATTCTCATTGTGTTTCAAGGACCAAATCAAAGTTAGATATTATTTCTTCATTTTTATAAGTTTACATCAAAATTCCCCCAACTCGGATCTGGATCATTTAGTATAACTTTTACTTTTATCATTTAGTTAACGTGACAAATTCAACCTCCCATCTTATGTGCTCTGTAGATAGGATAAGAGGCCAGATCTGGTAGCTCAGATCTGGAGGTTTATCTTGCATTTTAAACAAATTCCCTGTGGACGATCTTTTACTCACTTACATTTAAAACTTGCTACAATTGGCCCTGATCTTGCAGGCTAATTCACTTCTCTCTGTTCTAATATTTCTTTATTCTTTTTCCCAGATTCAGTATAACTTAGCATTTGTAAACCTGTTTTCAAAACACAAATAAATCATGCACACTCAGAATACCAACACACTTCGACCGGTCAAGATCGCGTAGTAGAGAGATGTTTAGGAGGAAAACAGAGAAGAAATAAAGGACCCAAATGGACCGATCAAAACCATAGCAAACAAAAGATAAATATATCAGCTTATAAAGTTTACCGGTCACAACCAGTTTGACCAGTTAAGAAGTCAAGAAAATTTGAAGCGCTACTGTTGGAGTGTTTGCCTTCCCACAAATGAGGGTCTAAATTCATTAATAAAATTAGGCAGAACACACTCACACAGACCTGTAAGTAATCAGGATTTGTTGTAGCAAGTTTTAAAAAGATGGTGAGTAAGGGAATGTCCACAGGGAGGTTGGTTTAAAAATATGATAAATCTCCAGATCTGTATGAGATCTGGCATCCTAACTAATGCTACGTTAGCTAAAAGACATGGGAGAGGTTTTAAATGGATTGTCACTTAAAATAAGCTAAAATTAAACATAGACTAGCTTGGATCGAGTTTGGGAACTTAGATCTTGTAGGGGAAAAGAGTAAAGAAAACAGAAAATGGAGAAGAGTAGCTTGGAGATTGGTCTTCACTGAAATCAGACTTAATTAATCATGCTACAGAGGTTCAGAGTACACATTTTTGTCAACTGGCTATAAGCAAAGCTGCAGGGTAGAAAGCTCCACTTCAAATCGCAGGATCCACCTGGTCTTAAGGCTATGATCTGTCCACTTTAATGGACACAGACCATCCTATAGACTTTATCAAATCCATGGATTTGTAGCAGACGAATCCAATTGGAGCCTAAGCCTGGACAAATCTTAAGGTTATGATCTGTCCACTTTAATGGTCACAGACCATCCTAGGGATCTCCTCCAAAGCTAAAGCATCAATTAGAATAATTAAAACAACTACAGATGAAGCAATTCCTAGGTCACAGACTCAAGGTATCACAGGAGTATCAGATCCAGGGAGATCGGGTGGTATCCAAGAGGCCTACCAGTTAAGTGGGTGAGCTGATCTACAGACTCTACACAAATCTGATCGATCACCAAATGAAACCAAAGGAACTTTAGATCTAATTAAAGCATTACAAACAACATTTACATTGTAATAAAAAAACACTCTACAATGGAAATACTCTCAGATCTATAGTCTGTGCAGCTGGGAACCCATAATAGTAATCTTAACCTTACCCAATTACAGGTCTAACCCTCTCTCCTCGCTACTCCAGGGGAATTAGCCAACCATTGTTGGGTTAAAGGAGGGAAAATAGAATTGCTCTGCAAGCTCTAATCTCCAAAAAAATTTTCTCAGATCACAATCCCCCCCAATGGCAATTGGGGGTCTCTATATATAGCTTTCTTCTCTATTTTTCACACCAAAAATCCCTTCTATAAGGTCTTCAAAGTTTGTTAGAGTTATGTTAGAGCATGTGGGTCGGTTAGGATTTCCTAGGGCATCTTCTAAAACCGTCGTGCCGGTCACCAAGTACCTCGAGTTGCGGGCAGCAGGTCACCAAATCTCAGCGCGTGCATAGCTAAATTTTTGAGAAGTTTTACACGCAATTTTGATAGGTTCTGAAAGCTTTCGACGGGTTCAAATAGAGCTTTTTGGTCCTCTCCCTCGGTTCTCAGATCTCTTTGATAGGTTTCGATCGGATGAGTCTTCTCTTAGAGTTTCAGCATTCTTAGCCCTGGGTCTGGAGTATTCGACAGGTTGGGGAAGCTTTTCGACAGGTTGGAACACCATTTCGTTAGGTTCAGCTCTACATTAAATTGTTTCGATAGGATTGCTTTCACTCTTATCGAAAGGCTCAGTCCCCTTTGATAGGTTCTATTCCAGCGTCTTCATCTCGATAGGTTCAGGAAACTTGCCTCAGGCAGGTTTTTGATAGGATGATTTCTTCCTTCCTTTCAGCTGCTCGATAGGTTCTTGGATCCTATCGAACTTCTCAATCCACATGAATCCATCCTTCTTTTGCCTTCAGATCCTATCGAAACTTCTTCAGCTGCATGAATTCTTCCATTCTTTACTTTCAGCTCCTATCGAAGTCTTCAGGTGACCAATCGATAGGATGTTTTCAGCCTGTTTTCACTTCCTTCACCTTGCCCTGCTGTAGCCACGCGCTCCAAGGGTCTACCCTCTGGTGTGCTATTGTTGGGTTTGTCATGTGCTGAGAGATGGCCCCTTTTTGGGCCTTCTTGAGTGGTTTTCTGCATTAGTGTCCTCTTTTATTGCTGTCTACAAAATGTACTCGACAAAGGCTTATTAGTGTACTCACAGGTCTATCAGTGGTCAGGTTAAAGGGTGAAAAGTGGCATTTTTTACTACTTAACACACCCCCTAACCTAAGCTTTGCTAGTCCCTAAGCAAAGGAGAATTAAAAGGAAATAAAAATGCCACTTTCGTAGGGAGCACAAATGCATTTAGCATATGCACCAAGCCTTTTAAACCTGTAGGTGATCCCTAGTGGAGGAGTGAAGTCTCTTGAGGGTTTTTAGTGAAGGTACCCACAAACTTCTCCAATAAGGTTAGTTAATAATAGTGCATCCTGCTAAACAGAGTTTTAGCAAACTAGAATAAATTCTCATGTCTTTTCAGTTCTAGAGGGTTTTCAGCAGAAAAATCACCAACTTAAAACATGAAAATTTTCAGTAATTCCTTCATCATCAATCAGTTCATGTCAAGGCATTGTGTCTGAATATTGATGCATGGCTCACCTTTCACTTGAGAATTCTATTTTGATACTAACCCCATAAAATTGGATTTCAGGCCCAAGTCCCACAGGGTTGTTAACTCACAACAAAAATCAAGGGTGTAGAATTTCACACTGCTCAAGAGCATTTACAGTCCTCAAATAGGGTTGTAAGCACGAGCATAAGCATTGCTCTAATTTCTAAAATTTTCTAACTCTTTTCACCATAGATTGGACAGATCTTTAACTCCACATAACAACTCAATTCATTTCAGATCAGTAAGGTCTTTTTATTGGGTTGTAATGTGGCTTAGGGGTGAGGTTTGTAAAAGAATGAAAGGGTAAAAGGGATTCAAATTGAGAAATCAGTAAAGGTAAGGAGATGGTTTGCAGCTCAACCTTCCTCATTTCAACACCTCTTCATTTTCATTTTCAATTTTCAGACTTGAAGTGATCAGCTTCCTATCTTCTTGTAGCTTTTCCAATGAAGTGACTTCTCTTTCTCATCTTTTTGTTCTATTTTCTTCTCATTTTTTTTTCTTTTTTTTTTTTAAAGCGGAATGGCACAACTGTACATCACACTAGCTTTCAAATATATATTTAATTCTTCTTTTGCCAGATATTTAACCTTGCATCTCTAACCTCACTTCTCCTCTTATTTTCTGATTTCTCAGGTTGAGGGTGAACTGAAATAGGTGGGGCATTTTAGGCTCAAACTGTCCAAGGGATGGCCTTACTTCATGTCTTCAATGTCATGAATGCTGTCAAGCTATTTCAACTTGGAATTGCCTAACTTCTAGTAAATAGAATTAGATCCCATCAGTCCTTAGAGCAGAAGAAATTTCCCAGACACTCTTCAAAGAAATAAAAAAAAAAAAAATTCAGGCCCAAATCTCACTGGGTATGGTCTTCCATCAAAATTTTTAGGGGTGTATCTTCACAATTTCCTCTCATTTCAGGTTTACTACACATCAAAATTATTTTTCACAAATTGTTGACATTTGCCTCACGAAGTTTGTTGGACTACGGCTTATTTCAGTTTCAAACAAATTTTTAATTTCCTCTTTTTACAAAAATTCCAGTGAGAATTTACTCTAATTAATTCTAAACACTCCTTTTTAGCCTAGCTGCACTAAAATTAACTAATTTATTGGCATACATGACATACCCCCTAACCTAAACTTAACAGTGTCCTCACTGTTTTACACTAGGAAATTAGGAGAGAGGCATGGGGGGAAAAGAGCAATATAGAGAAAAAAAAAAAAACTACATGAAGACAAAATTGTATTAAAAGCCAAATGTATACATGAGACAAGTGGGGCAGAAACTAAAACAACAATCTGCCATAGCTATTTACAGGCATCATTTGCCCAATCATAGAGGTCAGCCAGGTGTTCCAGCTCATCCTTAGATAAAGGAGCTTTTCCTTTAGATTTAGCTTTTGGTTACGGCTTCTTTGTGGCCCCCTCAGACTGGGCAGCAGGTTGTTTTCCTTTGGGATCAACAGCAGCAACGAAATTTGAATCTGAATTAGAAGGAAAAAGGGCAGTGGGGTCCAATCCGAGAGCCGCAATAGCCTTCCTTCTTTCCTCCTTTGATAGTAAGGTGAAAGAGGCATTAGGTTGGGTTGGGGGCTAGGTGGGAGGGGCGGCTTTAGACTGGGCAACAGGCTTCTTTCCTTTATTGACAAAGGCAGCAGAGGGAGCAGATCTTTTTGCAGTAACTTTCTTCTTGGGGGGAGCCCTTTTAGGTTTCAAAGGTGCAGGTTGAGTAGGGGAGAGTTCCTAGGCTAGGGGACGGTGCACATCCACAGGGGGGTGAAAGGAGGTTGAGTTGTAGAAGGGGGACAGGAGTGAGTGGAAGGAGGTGCGGTGGCGAGAGGGGTAGGTTGAAATGGCTGAGAGGTAAGGGAAGTAACCTTTTTCTCCAATATGTCAATTTATTTTGCGGCATAGAGTAGGTTCGCATTAGAGAGTTCCTTGGTGGCCTTGAGTATCTCCTGAGCATTGGCTAATTTTTTCTTGAGAAGCTCAGAATTCTTCTTCTCATATTTGGCAATGAGACTCTCAGCAGCTGCCAACTATTTTGCGAACTCATAGCGAGTCAGGATTTCAGACCACCCTTGAGAGATATCTCGGAGCTTAATTCTGTGCTCCAATTCTATGCGAGCAATCCTCTCCTCATAAGGGGCCGCCATGGAAGCGCAGAATTAAGCTCTCGGGACATCCCTGTGGATGTAAGGGTTGTCCCTCATGGCATACAGCAGGGTGAGGTATGGGGGAATGTACATGGTTTGTCTAAGGACAATGGGCAAGGACAGGGGTGTAGTGGATGAAGAGGAGGGGGTGGAAGGAACCAGATCCTCCAAGGGATTAGTTTGGGTGGAGGCATCGTGGAAAATAGGTGGGGAGGTGGTGAAAGGTAGAGGGGATTCAGCGACCGCGGAGGCCAGTAAATTTGGTGATGAGGGTAAAGTGACCGATGGTGAGGAAAGTATGGGGAGAGCTGGTGCAACTACTTCCTCAGGCTGGGCAGCCGCAGGGTGTGGTATAGGTATGGGTGAAGCAGGAGGGGATAAGTGAGGGGGTCGAGGGGTGGAAGAGGGTGGGGTAAGAGTGGATTGAATTGATTGGAGGCATGAGCTCATGAGGGTTTGGTTGTCGGTGTTGATGGTTAATTGAGATTGAATGGTTTGGAGGAGGGATAGAATTTGAGTGAGGGTGTCAGGCATGGTGGGGGTAGAAGGGGTAGGTGTTTGGACATGATGGAAGGGAGAAGAGGGTGCATGGTTAAAATGAGGAGGAGTGGGGCGTGGGGAGTCAGGAAGTGGAGTGTACTCACATCCTCCACAATTGAGGTCATGAGGGCCGTGAACTCAGAAGTGGTGAACAGGTCAACACCCTATGGATGCAGGGGGGTTTGTGATGGGGGAAAATTAGAAATTGTTTGGGTAATGGGTGGAGAAGAAATGGTAGAGGTAAGTTCGAAAAATGTGGGAGGTTCAAGGATGTCAAGTTGGAGAACCTGGGAGGTGGGTGAAGGTAAAATAGGTTTAGAGGGGGGTGGAGAGAGATCTGTTGGAAGAGGGACTGCTACAAATGGAAAATGCAAAAGTGGGTGGAAGTGTGGGTAATGGGATAGGTATGGTATGTGGAGGGGTGGATTAGGGTATCTCTGCAGGAATCTCTGTTGCCATGGTAGTGGGTACCTTCTCAGCGTCCTCCCTTCCAACTAGCTGACTCTTCTTAATCAAGGTGAGGCTGGTTGACCATTCCCGCTTCCCATACAATTTAATGGTCAGCTTCTCCATGGGCTCATTTTTCTTGATCACATACTTTCCAGTCTTGAGCAGACATGTGATGAGTCTGCAGAAAGGCAGACCTTCTCCCTTACCAAAAGCTTGTCTCTTCAGCACCTTGTCATTGATGTCCACCATTGTTTCAAAAATCAGCTTAGGTGCATTCACAAATTGCCCCTTTGAGCAGAAGTATAGGGCATCCACTAATGGGGCCCTCCTCTCTTGCAGATGGCCAGAGACATAGACATTTTTCCTCAAAATGGTATCAATGAGTCTTAGGGTAGGATGGAGGTCTCTTCTCATCAAGGATTCACGAGAACCCACTATTCTGTTAGTAAGCTGTTTAGCCATTTCCTGAAATGTAGCCCCTGTGGGTGCTCCCTCAGCTCTGGTGGAGTCAAATTGATATGGGACACCTAAAGCCATCCCAATATCTAAGGGTTCTTCCACTACAGGCTCCTGAATCTCAACAGCTTTGACTTTCTTAGCTTTAGGATCCTTTTTGGGTGACATCTTAGTGAGCTTCCTCTTGACAGGTGGTTTGTCAGCTAGCTTCAACCTCGCGGAGGATTTGGGGGTGGAAGCAGTTGCTCTCTGGCATATGTTTGCTAGAGTTTCCTCCGGCTCATCCATTTTACTCTCGGAGATTAGTCACTCACCAACTTGAAGTAGAGCTTAAAGGTTAAAAATTAGAGAAACAACAGATTGATGGTGGGAAGGCAACTGACCTCGAAATGCCTAGGGTTTAACAAAAATCGCAATACACAGCTTCAATTTTCCCAATGTCAAGGGCAAAATGCTCCTCTGTGCAAGCTGAATGTACTAACAAGATGGCAGACTGAATAGCTGAAGGTTCTGTGAGGATTTAGTGGAGAGAGAGGGAGGCGAAAGAGAGGGGAAAAGAGCTAGGGTTTTGCCGACGGTATGGAATGAGGCACAAATGACGTATCGACAGATATATAAGGGGTGAAGTACGATTCTAATAGGATGAACTGTATGGTTTCGATAGGTTCATGCGTCCTGTCGAAAACATAGTAGACAAAACTTTAAAAGGGGATGATTCGATAGGATCCCGATAGGTGGAACTATCCTTTTGATAAGTTTAAACGGCAGCTGATTTATCATTTTGATAGGTTCCTGATTGGTATCTAGAACCTATCGAAATCTCCGTTTTGCCCTTTTTTAACCGATCGAAAAGTTAGTTTTACCTGTCGAGAAGTTCAGTGCCTATTGAAACCACCGAACAACTTGCCGAAATCACCAAGTGACCTAACGAAAGGTGAACTTGACCTGTCGAAAACTCCTAAAAACCAAATAAGGTTGCATTTTGGGCACTCGCAGTCTCAGTTCTCAGTAGGCTCTGTTGCTATGGTGCCCCATGATTTGACTCTCTTGTGGAAAACTCCTCTTACCTCAGGACAACTGGTAATATTGAAATGATGGCCTAGTACTAATCATGGAAGTTTTGTTTCTCTTTTTTTTTTTTCTTTTTCTTTTATTATTGCAGGAAGTAAACAAAAAAAAATCAATTAACAACTAAGTAAATACCTAAAAAAAAAACAAAGTATGGTACATATGATACATACTGACTTCAGGGGCTAATCTGGAGGGTCTGGAAGGTCCATAGTCTCCTCAGGCTCATCAAACTTGGCACCTTTCATAGATCTTTCCCTCGGCTAGTGTCCATTCCCTAGGTGTAATTTTCCATTTGTGAACCAAGCATTGTCCTGCAACAGCCAATGTGTATTTTTATGAATCACTTTCTTTTGGGCATGTGCGACCGTGGATCCTCTCGAACCCGTCGCGGCGATGCGCTCGCCATAAAAATGAAAATGGTGGAGTCGCCACCCGGAGCTTTTGGTGACCCGGGAAACCTTCAAATCGATATTTTAAGCACCGAAGTACTAAATATGACTCTGATTTACCGGCCTTTGTCAAAGGCTCTAGGGTAGGGGCTTCGGTTATCGATCGGGAAGGGTTTAGGCACCCGATCAACCTGCACGTAGCGGTCTCTATCTATGGCCAAAATAAAAATAAAAAGGGCGGAGTTTCCCCTTGCCCGAAGGCAATACGGTCTTATCAAGCTTTGAGCCAAACCGAAATTTCGGCGGCGTAACGGCTTGAATCCTTGGAAGGAGGAGACACCAAGAAGGTAGAGGAAGAGAGGGGTGAGCCGGAGCTCACGGGCCCTTGTTGCACCGTGGAAGATCTTCGCTTTGGCGTGATGGTGTGAAAATGGGTTCTAATGCTAGGATTCAATAAAGTAGGGGGTGTAGAGTGAAGCTAGAGGCTAGACTTTAGCAAAAGGGAGTGATCTAATGGTGGAAATGGGTTGAAAGGGATTAACTAAGCATGCTGGAATTCTGGAAAAATGTGTGCATTTTCTCTCACTAGGGTTCTCTCTTAAGCTCCAAATCCTTAACCTCCAATTTTTTCCAACCCTTAAGGAAGAGGGAGGCCTCTCTATTTATAGAGAAGGGATGGGTTAGGGGCTTACTTAAGAGCTAATTGGTTTAGCAATTAGGTAATCCCCCATCTAAGATTTTTTGGGTTTTCAAGGTCCTAGGATTTTGGGAAACTGGTTTCAATGGCGGATGATGGGGTGAGACCATGGGTGACTTAAGGGTTGCCAATAAGCTCAAAGGGGGTGCAACCAATCTCAAGACACCCACCTCAACCAAGGGGATGGTCAAAGGGTCAAACTGGATGGAGGAAATTCGAGCTACTGATGACAGTTACTGTAGCTAAGTTGGGCGTATATATTATATACGCCCAGTTTAGGAACAATAATTTTCACCAAAATCAGGTGAGTTTTGAGCAGATGAAACCCGTGGTGGGTCCCACCTATACTGGGCGTATATATTATATACGCCCGGCCAAATTTTCCCCAAAATAGGCAGGCGTATATAATATATACGCCTGACTAATCTGGGGCAAAAATGGCTGGGCGTATGTAATATCTACGCCTGAGTAAAAATCCTATGATTTTATGTGAAACGTAAAACGGCCATAACTTTTGAATCGTAACTCCAAATTGGGTGATCTTTGGCTCGTTGGAAAGCTGAAGAAGTCCTCTTTCCAATGGTACATGGCTCATCCATGGTACTAGTCTATGTGAAATTTTGTAGCTATCCTCCCATCAACTACCAGAAGGGATTAAGTTAGGTCTGGAAAGGGATTCTAGTGTGTAAGGGTGACTTCTAAGGATTGGGGGAATGGCTCTACAGGTCTTAGGGTGATTCCTAAAGGTCTGGGTAGGTTCCTAAGGGTTCAGGGGGGTGCCATCAGAAGCACAGGGGTACATCTCTCCCGAAGTACAGATTGATCGGGCCTTAGGCCAAATTTGGGTGTCTACAGATGCCCCTCTTTGGTATTCGATCACTAATGATCAGATGCCAAAGACAAGAGACATCCGAAGAGGTCCAAGGCACGTTTGATGGGTCCGCCTGGTTCAACTCAATTCTCAAACACCCATGGTGATGGTGAGTGTACGTAAGCCCTCTCATTTTTGGGATATCGTCTGTACCTCAAAGCTAACAGTCCCCAAGCGCATTGCGACATTACTGGGTATAACTGCGATGATCACAAAAACTGTAAGCCCGCTAGCCGGGATATCGTCCACTTCCTGAGGGAAATTATAGATTTGTGATGTTGAGTGTTAATCTGAACCAAACAGCTCCATGAAATGGGATGATCGATCTATGCTTTGGAATTGATGCGAAGCATACAAAGCGAAGGCCTTCAAACTGTGTCCAATCCTATGGAATATTGACAGCTCCATTGGATTGGGCACGGGTGCCCTTACCTAGGTAAGGCTCAAAGTTTCTGGGTCAACCCATCAACCTCGAGGTTGCTTTAGCATGATTGACCCGAGTGGAGCGAATATTGACGTCGCAACACCTCTTGGGAATGCATGCCCATTTTCTGAGTAATTTTTTTTGTGTCATTTTCTGAATTTTCTTTTACTTCAAGGCCTCTAAGAAGAGCTCGATGACCTCTGACAATTTTATTTTTGCACAACTCTTTAAGTGGATCAAATGTCAATTGATACGCTTTAAGAATGCGTGCGCTCTGCCAGGGATAGGTGCACCTGGGGATGTGCTCGTTCCAGTGGTGAGGTGCCCCTGATTCACATGAACCGGAATGCCTTAACTCGAGACAAAGCTGAAAAGATCGGGCTAGAACCAAACATCCCTCGAAAGAGATGGCTAATTTCTAGCCTCCGTCCCTAATGAAATCACATCCTACTAACTATGAACAGACAGACACCCATCAGGGGCGATAAGCAGCAAATAGGCGCTAATGGAAGCCTCGACCCTAAGGTACAATATACGAGGACAACACCCATCCTGCGGATACCCAGACGCAAGTGCGTACATTCAACAGGGACACCGTGCCTATACAGGTTTTAAGCCTGTGTAAAAGGAAATAAAAAGGGAAAAGAGCCCTTTGGTCTGTATGTTTGCACATAGTTTGGTTGGTTGTAATTTCATTTTTGACGGGTCAATTTTGACTAACAATAGACTTTTCGAATGGTCTGAAGTCGAGGGCACTCCTGGTCAACAGAGAACCGAAGGTGGATGACCAGAGTGAATGCCGGAAGGTGGGGTCAACCTACTCAGGGTTTTCACTAAGCAGCAACAAGTTGTTATTTCTTCTTTTTTTCTTTTTTCTTTTCTTTTTCTCTTTTCTTTTTTCTTTCATGTCAGATGGAGACCCTGGGCATGCTCAAATTGCCTTTGTTTTTGCATGTATCCTTAGGCGAATCAACTTGCCATGTTGATATACCATAGGGATGTGTGCATTCCGGTGATGGGTTCTTGGTTCGCCTGCCGGATCAGGCCTTGGCTCTTACTGGGGGACTCTGTAGGGAACAGTGATCGGAGATGGGCAGAATTACCTACCAGAAATGGGGTTCGAAAGCTTTCGGGTGACCCGATCATTCCGAATTGATTTAACACGGCTCTCGGAGTGGGGCAAACAAGCGTTGCGACGCTCTTTTGAGAACCAGCGTTGTATATATTATATATTTTTTTCTTTTCATTATTTTTGCTATCTTTTTTTATTTTGTGGGCGCACCAGGTGGGCGCCTACGGACTTGGATCCGTTTGTTGTAGCATGGTCCCCTTGGGCCAATCGAAGGAAACTCGAAGGGTCATTTGGGGATGCATGCACCATGGCCGGGTCACGTGGGCCTCGAAGGGGGGTCCGGGTCGAGGTCCATAGCATACAAGGGGGGGCCGTTGGGCCTTAAAATCGAAAAAGGGAGGTCGGGCAGTTTAAAAACTGCCATTTTTGGTCGGGCATATATAATATATATACCGACAAAATCTAAAAATGCTCTAAGGATATATTATATACGCCCGTCTAAAATCTGGCAGTTACAAAACTGCCCAAGCCCGAGCGCAAAAGGGGCCGCCCTTTTCAAATTCTCCCTTCCTCCCTCCTTTCCTCTTGAGTCCGAGACAACCCCTTAGGGTTTTTTCATTTGATTTGGCTTGAGTTCTAATACCGGCGGTCGCGAGTGTGGATCGAAAGGCGCTTCTCCTCCGCCGTTGTTTGTTTTTTTTCTCCCCCCATTGAAGGTAACCATTACCTTCCCTTACCTTCCCTTTGCATTTTGATAATATTATTGTTTGATGTTTTTCTTTTTCTCTCTCTCTTTTTTTCTTTATGGTGAAATTTTTTCTTATATGTGATGCCTATGTTCCTTTTCTCATGGTTTTGTTTTTGTTGTTTTCCTTAGGCCTATATATATTTTTTTCATCTATCATTTATCCATCTCATCCTATTTTCTCTTTCTTTTTTGTTTTTGATGGATTAGTGCATCTTATTTGATGGATTGGTGCCTACACACACATGGTTTGTTTTTTTTTTTTTTTTTAGTACACACACGCGTCTCTTTTTTTTTGTTTTGGATTGATATATATACATTGGTTTTTTTGTTTTTAGTACACACACACACCCCTTTTTTTTTTGTTCGGATCAGTATATACACATGGTTGTTTTTTTTGTTTTTCAGTACACACAAACCTTTTTTTTTTTTTTTTTGGTTCGGATTGGTATATACACATGGGTTTTTTTTGTTTTTTAGTACACACACACCCTCTTTTTTTTTGCTTCGGATTGGTATATACACATGGGTATTTTTTTTTTTTTTTTTTTTGGGATTAGTGTATACATACATTTCTTCTTTCTTCCCTTTTTCTAGCGGGCCCATCGTCATATATTGACCGATTTCACAAAGAACATCTTTGTACGCCGATGGACCTGCCTTCAAAAGGGGGCCCAAGATTTTATACGGGGGCCGGTATACTTCCCTGTTAAGACCCGGGGCCCAGCTTTTTGCAAAAATGGCATGATAGTTTGGCCGAGAGCGAGCTTGCTATTCTGAATGGCCTCGGGTTGTCCCGCCTTTCCGTTCTCCTCGCAGTTCCTCCATTGCCCAACCTACTACAGGCGGCTTTGGCATCATGGGACCATAGGGCCCATGTTTTTAAATTTGGGTCTAGGGAGCTGACCCCAACTTTGGAAGAGTTAGCCTCCCTCACTGGCTTGAAGATGCATCGAGGCCTTGCAAAAGTAGTGCCCAAACCAGGGTATGCAAAGGCGGTCCACGCGGTCCTTGGCTTAAAGAAGGGTGGATATGAGAAATGCTTCGCCAGAGGGCCCAGCAGGTGTTCGGTGAAATTCCTGAGAGAACTTTTCGGTGACTCGAGCCTTCAAAAGTTGCCTGTTTGAGATCCCTTCAATGTGAAGGCCTTTGCCCTTTATTTGCTGTCGGAAGTTCTCTTCTTCACTGGGGGTGAGAGCTTTTCCCTCGGGCTATGTGATGTTTTGACATAATTGGAGGGAGGTCGCTCATTGGTATACCTGGTCCTGGCGGAGATGTATCGAGGCTTGGATCGAGGCTGCGGTTGGGATTCTCGAGAGCCCGCTTCTTGTTCGAGATCTGGTTAGGAGAGCATTTGGGCATCATGGGGCTGTCTTTGAGATTTTGCTTGATTAGAGGATGTGGCTCGGGGTTTTCGATCCGAGTTCGAGGCGCACTGGTGGGGCGTCGAGGCAGCACATTATCGATGCAGAGGTGACCTGGCAAGTTCCCTGGATGGACAACACCTTTCCGATTGTCCGCTCTCGGGATTGTGAGGGCATCACACTTTTGGGGTTGACTGGCAGCACATACTACTTCCCATCTCGAGTGCTCCGTCAATTCGGGTATACTCAGCATGTGCCGTGTACCGCAAGGCCACCCTTGTGCTCTCTGATATTCTCTCGTGGTTCTCTTAGTGATCTTGATCACATAGCTGCCCTATGGGAAACCCGCCAATCGGCGCATATGTGTAGCTTGGTTCAGGGGGGCGTCGTCTCTCCAGGTTACGAGGGTTGGCTGGTATCTGAGGAATTACCTACCCCTAGCCCAGCTTCGGTAGATGTGGTAGAGACAAGGCCCTGGCCATGTAAGGAAGTGATGCTTCGAACCCAGATCGAGTCCCTTTCCTTAGAGACGCTGGCTTTGATCGAGGCTTTGGAGAAAGAAAGGGTCAGAGCTGATATTGCGGAGGTGAGAGCTGCTACAGCTGGGAGCGAGGTCCTTCGGTTGGTGGTCTTTGATCGAGTCCATCAGTATTGAAGCTTCACGAAGACGGCAGAAGAGTCTTCACGGTAGGTGGATGTCTGATCGAAATGCCCGCGAGGACTCCCTGCTTGCAGAGATTTGCGCTTTGAAGCGTGCTCCCCGCCCTTGACCTGTTCCTGCACACATCATAGATCATATACACGGGGGGAAAGCCCCCCTAACAGAGATCTCTTTTTGGGTTATCTTTTTTTGTTCTTTTCTTTTTTTTTCATGTATACACAGCTATATACATTTTGGGTTTTGTTTTTTTTTTTGTAAAGAAAGCAGCAAAGTAGAAAGTGTGTCATGTCGTTATCTTTTTGGAACGTGACACTCAGCAGGCAAAACTTGTAAAGAAAGGGAATGAAATCTATACATGCGCTCTTGTTTTTTCTTTTTGTAATTCTGCAATGTAAGACTTTTTATGGGGATTTTCTCTTTCACCTAGTGGGGGTTTTTTTGGAAAAGGGAAATCTATTTTCTTCTTTTTTGTTTTATTTTTGGAATTTTCTCCTCCACAGTGTGAGGCTTTTTATGGGAAAGGGAAATCTATTATCTTTTTTGGAATTTCTCCTCCACAGTGGGAGGCTTTTTATGAGAAAGGGAATTCAGTTACATGTTAGCTGGAGAAGGATCTATTCTCTTGTTTGGAAAGCGGCTTTAGCGGTTTCTAGTCCACTTCTTGAAAAAAGCTTTACATAAGTTGCGAGAAGAAACCATCTTCTATTATCTTCATCAATCTTTGGAATTTTCTCCTCCACAGTGTGAGGCTTTTTATGGAAAAGGGAAATCTATTATCTTTTTTGAAATTTTCTCCTCCACAGTGTGAGGCTTTTTATGGAAAAGGAAAATCTATTATCTTTTTTGAAATTTTCTCCTCCACAGTGTGAGGCTTTTTATGGAAAAGGGAAATTTATTATCTTTTTTAGAATTTTCTTTTCTTTTGTGATGCCGGTAACCACAAGGCAAAACCAGTGGGTCCCTCTTTGAGCATGGTCGAACCCTGTTGGTGAGGCACAGGTTTTTTCCTTTAGACATGGGAAGGTCGTTCCCATTGGTCATCGTCGACATACTTGATTGGGATCCGATCCAATTTCCAACATGAGTGGCCCAGCAAAGAGGAGGAGAGGCTCAAGGGATCCAAACAAAAGCAGGCAGGCTAGGACAGATCTTCTCCTAATCTCTCTTTTCTTGACATTTTTTGCTCATAGCACCCAAGACGGGTTTTTGCCATGCCTGTCATCCCTGTTCTTACACGTAGTGCCCTTTCAGGTTTTCACCACGTCCATGGGTTCACTCTCTTACCCCAGGTGCCCTTTCAGGTTTTCACCTGGTCCGTGTGAGTTCGCTGTTTCTACCCGTGGCGCCCTTTCGAGTTTTCACCACGTCCGTCTTGCTTTGAACTCAAATTTTTTTTTTCTTTTTCTCTTTTTTTTTTTAATTTTCTTCTTCTCTTTTTTTTTCAAGAACCAGAAAGCCACGACATGGGCGTCGATTCAGTCATAGCCGGCTGAATGAAGTTCTGTGTGGTTTGTTAACTCGGCTTGTTCTGATGCAGTAGATGTTATAACCGCTTGTGGACCTTAAAGAGGGCTTTCTTCCGGGTTGTAATGTGGTTGGGGTTCAAATAGGTTGGGTTTTTTCGGGGATTTGGATCTAAGTTTTGGGTGATTTCTAGATTCGGGGACTCCTTTTTCTTCCCAAAGGCTTTTTATGCCCCAGTCATCATTCATTTTTTTTTTTTTTTGGGTGTTTTTTTTTTGTATGGGGTACCCCTCTTTTTCTTTGTTGTTTTTTTTAGGGGGCACCTTCTTCTTCTTTTGGTTTGGATTTTTCCTCCCTCCTTTCTTTTCTTTTTTTTGGAATTTTGGGTGGGGTATATGAAAGAAATGGTTGTTGGCCCAAAGTGTGTAGCAAAAAGGGGTGAAGGTTTTCAGGGAATATTCTTTTGGGCCATTTGACTTTGAAATAATGGCCTCTTTTATAGAGCCCTTAAGCGGTCATGCATCTACTTTTATCTAAACTTACCTTGTCCCAAGACCTATGAGTAGAACTTACGGAGGTATCCAGCGTTGATGGGCTCAGGAAAGTGGTCTCCGTCCATGGTGGCGAGGCGAACGACGTATCCTGACAAAACCTCTCGGACGACGTAGGGTCCTTCCCAATTTGGCCTAAACTTCCCTCTCGGATCGGCGTGGAGAGACGAAAAATTTTTCTTCAGTACAGTGTCTCCTATCTTCAGATATCGGCCGCGGACCCGCTTATTGTAAGCACGTGCAATTCTCTTCTGATAGACCTGAGTGTGGCACAAGGCTAGGAGTCTCTTCTCGTCAATTAGGTGTAGCTGTTCAAAACGGGCTCTTTCCCTCTCGACTTCAGGTAGATGGGATTCTAAAAGGATACATAGTGACGGTACCTCGACCTCAACGGGTAGCACGACCTCGGTCCCATATACAAGGGAGAATGGTGCTGCCCTTGTTGCGGTGCGGATAGACGTTCTATAGGCCCAAAGTGCAAAGGGTAACTGCTCACTCCAATCTCTGTAAGTAACTACCATCTTCTCCAGGATGCTGATTTGAGTTTTGTTGGCTACCTCCACACCACCATTCGTCTGAGGTCTGTACGGGGATGAACGATGATGCTTGATCTTGAACCGCTCACAGAAGGCCCGGATGCACCTATTAGCGAAATTAGTGCCATTATCAGTGATGATATCTTTGGGTATGCCGAATCTACAAATGATGTTGTTCTTGATGAACTTCTCAACATGGCTAGCCTTAATGCTCGTATAGGAGGCTGCCTCTACCCATTTTGTAAAGTATTCCATAGCGACCAGGATGAATTGATGTCCATTGGAAGCCTTAGGATTGATCTTGCCGATGACGTCGAGACCCTAGGTGGCGAACGGCCAAGGGGTGGTCATGCTGTGTAAGTCAATGGCCGGAGCGTGTATTAGGCTGGAGTGCTCTTGGCATTTGTAGCACTTCATGCGTGCGCCAAAAGTATCCTTGCCTTAGAATTTTCTTAGCAAGCATGTGACCGCTGACGTGGGCTCCACAGACCCTCTCATGAATCTCCTTCATGATCTCAATCGCTTCTTTCTAGGTTAGGCATCGGAGCAGAATATTGTCGTGAGACCGTCTATACAGGAGATCACCGCAGATGACATAATTTGTTGCCAATCGTTGGATGGTGCATTTGTCTACCTTTGATGTTCCTTCCGGGACAGTTCAGGTCTCGAGGATGTTCTTGATGTCTGAGAACCAGGGTGGTTCATCCTCTATCTCCGTAGGTCCTTCAATCAGGTGACAGAAAGCCGGTTCGTTCCTCTGCTCTATCATGATCGGTTTCATCACCACTCCATATGGAATCTCAACCATAGAGGCCAGGGTAGCCAGGGCGTCAACAAACCGATTTCTTGCTCGCGACACATAGGAGAAGGTGACCTCCTCAAAGCAGGTTATTAGATCCTCCAGATGTTCATGGTATGGGATCAGTTTCTCATCCTTGGTCGTCCAATCCCCGTTGGTTTGACATATAATTAACTGTGAATCTCCAAAGACCCTAAGGTGAGTTATATTTAGATCAAGAGCTGCCTGTAAACCAGCTGTACAGGCCTCATATTCGGCCATATTGTTGGTGCATGGGAAGTTTAATTTGATTGAGATGGGTATATGGGATCCTTTCGGCGAGATAAGAATGGCGCCAACTCCTTGGCCCTCAGCATGCGATGCCCCATCAAAGTGCATTACCCAGGGCTCCTCTGTTTCCTCTGTATCCTCGTCGGTCATGAATAAACTGTCTTCATCGGGGAATTCGGTCCTTAGAGGCTCATAGTCCGGCAGAGGGTTCTCAGCAAGATGATCGGCGAGTGCTTGCCCCTTAATCAACTTCTGAGTGACATAAGTAATGCCAAACTCGGATAGGAGTAGTTGCCAACGTGCGGTTCAGTCAGTGAGAGCAGGTTTCTCGAATAGGTACTTCAACGAATCCATCCGTGCTAGAAGTAGGACGACCTGGGATAACAGGTAGTGTCGAAGTCTCTGAGTAGCCCAAACGAGCGCTAGGCATGCTTTCTCCAGATGAGAATAGCGCGTCTCATAATCAGTAAATTTCTTGCTTAGGTAATAGATGGCCTGCTCTCTTCTTCCTGTCTCATCATGCTGTCCTAACACACAACCCATGGAAAACTCAGTCGTGGACAAGTACATTATCAGGGGTCTATCAGGTACGGGTGTTGAGAACTGAAAAATACCATTTTTCACCCCTCAACCTGAGTCTTGATAGACCTTTGAGAGAACTAAATAAGTGTTCTAAGTGCTTGTGTTTCAGCTAACAATAAAGACAGGCTTAACCATAAAAGCAGCTTAAAAGTGCCAAAAAGATGATAATCCATGTCGATCCAAAGGAAGAAAGAGAAGGGACAGCCTCACTAGTCATTAAAAGGTCACAGGCGAAGAAGCGAACACGGTCTCAACCAGAAAAAGTATGGAGCAATTGAGCAGAAAAATGCACTCTGAGTACTTTTACCAAAAGAACTGAAGCATTGTAAAGAACACGAAGAACTAAAAACTCTAGGCTTAGCTTTCGAAGAGCACCTGAACTCTTCCAAGAGATGATTGACCTTTTCGAAAAGAAGAGAACTCCATTCGAACAGAACCAAAACATTGCGAAAAGAGATTCAAGAGTTACAACACCTTGCGAAAAGTCCCCTAAACTCTGCGAAAAGGTATTCTGGAGATTCCCAGCTTTTGCAAGGGCAATTCAGTAATATTTTTCATGTGTCCCAATGCATTTAAAAACCTAGGGACATTCCAGAGGATTCTAAGCATGAAGCGAAGGCTTATTCCACCCCATGTGAGCACCTAGAGATGAAATAACTTGGCGGGAACTTCTAGAAACTCTAACAAACTTTCAAAATGCATAACAGAGTTGATGCTTTTGTCACCTGATTGGCTGAACCAGATCGAGCAATTCTGATTGGCCAGAACAGATTTGGATCCTTGTGCTCGACTACCATTGGTCGATACAGATCTGACCACTTCTGGTTGGTTGATACACATCTGAGTTGGACTTAGGGAAAACTATAAATAGACGAACCATTTGCCGAATTTGGGCATCCAGATTTTGAGTTTCATTCCTATTCCCCCATTTCCAAACCAGATAGTTTGTCTGAAATCCATGTAATAGCTTCACTTTTACTTGCAATTGAGAGCTGTGAGATACTTCTGTCATTCAAAAGAGAGTTGTATTAAAGACTACAAATCTGAGAGCTGTTTAAGCTGTGCTCTGTAATTGTCCATTACCACACCTCCTAAACTTCAAGATCCTAGAATCCCCATAATCCCTTGCATTATTGGGGAACATACCATTGAAAAGGCTTTATTAGATCTGGGTGCTAGTGTCAACCTACTTCCATATTCTGTATATGAGAAACTAGGTTTGGGAGAATTAAAACCCACTCATGTGGCGTTACAACTAGCAGATAGATCTGAAAGGAAGCCAGTTGGGATGATTGAAGATGTATTGGTGGGAGTAGATAAATTTTTCTATCCTGCTGATTTTCTAGTTTTGGACATGGAACCTATCAAAAGCAAAACTTCCATACCTGTCATTTTGGGAAGACCATTCCTGGCTACAGCAAATGCTTGCATTCAATGCAGGTCTGATATTATGGAAGTCTCTTTTGGAAACATGAAGGTAAAATTAAATGTTTATAATGCAGTCACACAGCCTCAATTCAGCTCTGAGGAATGTTTTCATGTTGATCTATTGGATGAACTGGTAGAAGGGACTTTACAATAGTTTCTGCAGTGTGAAGATTTCACCACAGATGCTAAAGATGCTTGGGGAAATTCTGAGGAAGAAATTGTTTGTATCTCAAATTCAGAGGAAGTAAATGTTGTGCAAGGAACTCATAATCAATCAGCAAGTTTCTCTTCTTGGAAACCTGCTACTCTTCCCCTTCCACAAACAGCTAAGGTACCTTTGTTACCTTCTTTTCTCAGCCCACCTGATTTAGAACTGAAGCAGCTGCCAGAAAATTTGAAATATGTGTTTTTAGGAGATCATAAATCATTGCCTGCGATTATTTCTTCCTCCCTCACTAAGGAGCAGGAGGAAGAGCTGTTGATTGTTTTAAAAGAACATAGAAGGGAAATTGGCTGGACTATTGCTGATTTGGGATGAATCAGTCCAGCTGTTTGCATGCATAAAATCCATTTGGAAGAAGATGCAAAGCCTTCTAGGGAAATGCAAAGGAGGCTGAACCCTCATATGCAAGAAGTAGTCATGAAAGAGGTGGTTAAGTTGTTGGATGCAGGGGTCATTTACCCCATTTCAGATTCATCTTGGGTGGCACCTACACAGGTGGTACCTAAGAAATCTGGGATCACTGTTGTAACCTCAGATACTGGTGAGCTTATGTCAACCAGACAAACAACTGGGTGGAGGGTCTGTATTGATTACAGAAAATTAAATTCAATGACTAGAAAAGACCATTTCCCTCTCCCATTCATTGATCAGATTTTAGATAAGCTAGCAGGAAAAGCTTATTACTGTTTTCTTGATGGTTACTCTGGTATTGGTTACTCTCCCATTCACTTGCCCTTTTGGCACTTTTGCCTATAGGAGAATGCCTTTTGGTCTTTGTAATGCCCCTGCTACCTTTCAAAGATGCATGTATTCCATTTTCTCTGATATGATTGACCAATTTATGGAGATTTTTATGGATGATTTTTCAATCTACGGAGAAAGTTTTTCCCAGTGTTTACATCATCTCAAATTGGTGTTACAGAGATGTGAAGAAACCAATCTAGTTTTGAGCTGGGAAAAGAGCCATTTCATGGTCACCCATGGCATTGTCCTTGGCCATGTTGTTTCCTACAAGGGCATTGAGGTGGACAGAGCAAAAATTGATTTAATTGCACATTTACCACCTCCCAAAAACTGTTAAACAAATCAGAAGTTTTCTGGGAGATGCTGGATTTTACAGAAGGTTCATTAAGGACTTCAGTAAAATAACCAAGCCTCTTTGTCATTTGTTGTGCCAAGATGTCCCTTTTGTTTTCAATAATGAATGCATGAAGGCATTTGAATTCTTAAAAAACTGTTTGATTTCAGCTCCAATATTACATTCTTCAGATTATTCACTACCTTTTGAACTGATATGTGATGCATCAGATTATGCTTTGGGAGCTGTCCTTGGACAGAGAAAGGAAAAGCTGCCTCATGTCATAGCTTATGCCAGTAGATCAATGATTGATGCACAACTCAATTACACAACAACTGAGAAGGAGCTGCTGGCAATTGTTTTTGCTTTAGAGAAATTCAGGTCATATGTCTTGGGTTCACAAATAGTGGTGTTCACTGACCACTCTGCCTTGAAATACCTTCTGTCTAAGAAGGACACCAAACCAAGATTAATCAGGTGGATTCTCCTATTACAGGAATTTGATTTATTGATCAAAGATAAAATGGGGGTGGAGAATGTGGTGGCTGATCACCTGTCTAGAATTTTAACTGCTGAGATTGATAGGCTGCCTATCAATGAATCTTTCCCTGATGAGCAACTTTTTGCTATTAGTGTACACACTCCTTGGTTTGCAAACATAGTCAACTTTTTGGCTACTGGAAGAATTCCTCAACATTGGAATAAAATGGATAAAGATATTTTCTTCTCAAAGGTTAAACATTTCATCTGGGAAGATCCTTATCTGTTTAAGAGTTGTGCATACTAAATAATAAGGTGTGTCCTTGACCAAGAATTTCATAGAATACTTTCTATGTGTCATGAATAGGCCTGTGGAGGTCATTTTAGTGGAAACAAAACTGCTGCAAAGGTTTTGCAGTGTGGATTTTATTGGCCTACACTTTTCAAAGATGCTTTACAGCACTGTAAGTCTTGCCAGAACTGTCAGAAATTGGGCAGTATTTCCAAGAGAAACTCAATGCCTTTACAGCCTATTTTGGTAGTTGAGTTGTTTGATGTTTGGGGGATAGACTTCATGGGTCCCTTTCCTCCTTCCAATGGGTATAATTTCATTTTAGTAGCTGTGGATTATGTATCCAAATGGATTGAAGCCACACCCACTAAAACCAATGACCACAAAGTGGTTCTTAAATTTCTAAAGGATCGCATTTTTTCCAGGTTTGGTTTTCCCAGAGCTATTATCAGTGATGGGGGAAGCCATTTTTGTAATAAACATTTTGAAACTTTATTGAAAAAATACTCTGTGACTCATAGAGTAGCCACTCCATATCATCCACAAACCAGTGGAAAAGTGGAGATTTCCAATAGAGAAATCAAACATATACTGGAAAAGACTGTGAAGAAGGACAGAAAGGATTGGTCCTTTAAGCTGAATGATGCATTATGGGCGTATAGGATAGCCTATAAAACCCCAATTGGCATGGCCCCATTCAGGTTGGTCTATGGCAAAGCATGCCATTTACCAGTGGAGTTAGAATATAAAGCCTTTTGGGTCATTAAAACATTGAACATGGATCTAACTACTTCTGGTAATCACAGGAAACTGCAACTTGCTAAGTTGAAGGAGCTGAGAATGGATGCATACACAAATTCAAGAGTTTACAAAGAGAAAGTCAAAGCTTTCCATGATAAAAATCTGTTCAGAAAACAGTTCACAGCTGGCTCTAAGGTATGGTTATTTAACTCAAAACTTAAGTTTTTTCCTGGAAAGCTGAGATCCAGATGGGAAGGGCCATATACTGTCATTGATGACTCATATTGACATCCTAGATCCAAGTAATGGAAGAATCTTGAAAGTAAATGGTCAGAGGCTCAAACCATGCATTGAAAATACCCAGGAGCCTGTGCTGCCCATCTACCATCGAGAGCCTCCCCAAATCTGATGGTATACAACTGTACAATATACTTTTATTTCATAGTTTTTACTTAGTTTCATTTTCTCTATTTTTGTTCATGATTTGTCTCTTTTCGCATGGTTTAAATATGTGAAAAGTTAAGTCGCAAAGTAAAAATTGTCTTTTCGCAAAGTTCAATTTACTTTTCGAAAAGAATCTGGATTGGTAACAAACTGCTCGAAAGTAAGGATTTTCTTTTCGAAAAGATGTTTCTGAAGCCATTTTCTTTTCGAAAAGATGTTTCTGAAGCCATTTTATTTTCGAATGGTACTGATGCCATTCTCAGTTGTAAAAAGGTCTATTTTGGAACTTTTCGCAAACTTAAAAAGGACTTTGCAAAATTAACTCTGAGCATATTTAAACCCTTTCAAAGTAAGGGTTTCATATTCGAAAGCTTTCTGAGAACGACCTGTTCCACAGAAACCCTATTTCATTCTTTCCTTGCGTGATTTTAGAATCTAGCCACACTTTTCTTCACCTTGGTTCGATCATTTGAGCTTTCAGAGAAGGATTTTAACTTCTAGTCTGGGGGATTTCAACAAGCAAGCAACACGTTCAATCAAAAAACCTTAGATCTCAGTATTTCTCTGCGCATTCTCTCTGGTTATCATTTGAAAATTTTGATTATGTGTCAGCATCTGTTGTGGGCATTTTCATACATAATTTTAGAATGGGAAAAGCGGAGAAATCATTGGCTGCCATGTTCCCAAAATTCTCTGCTAAGAAAGTTAGCAAACCTATCCCAAAAGGAAAAACCAAAACTTCAGCCAAAAGAAAACTATCAATGGATAAAGAGGATAGGGTGGAGAAAGGGAAGAATGTGAGACATGAGGAACCCATCCCTGCAGCTGCTAGTCCTGAGCCTGAGCTTCCTCCTCTGCCTATACATTTGGTACTGCCAAATCCATTTATTGAAGCTCAGAAGCTGATTCCTGAGCGGATTGTGGATGAAACTTTTTTCGTCAACAAACCAGATTGTCTGCTATCTTTAAGATACATGAGAGATGCCTCACTAAGCAATATCCTTACCCCTCAGTCAGAGAAAATTTACCCGCGAATGGTGAAGTTATGGTACCAAAACCGTAAAGTCATCAAAAAGATCGATGTCCCTACCGTTATCTTTATTGATGATTGCGATCTAATCTGTCACATTTGAAGACATAGGGAATGCTTTGGGATACCCTTCCAATTTGATCCTTCCGGTCCATTGGTCGCACTGAAGCGCCTCCTTTAGAGAAATGGCTGCACATTTAACCCAAGGAATTGTTGGCACTGGACAGTCCATAATGAAGAGAGACCTAGCCCCCCAATTTTTATTGATGGATTCCATTTTGAGGGGAAGTTTTTATGTCACCGGGCACAGCCAAGAGAGGAGAACACCAATTCTAGAGGCTCTCTTTCATTTTTCTAAGGCTTTTCAATGCCCTATGTTAATTTTGAAGTCATGGTGATATTAGTGCCAAGTTGAAAAAGGGAGAAACTAGTTTGGACTCCCATTTGGTAGATTGATCACAGCCCTCCTCAGAGCTAAATTTGATATTGATGACCAGGAACCATTTGAAGTCATAGCCCCTCACAATTTTGGGAAAAAGGCTTGGACTACAAGCCAAGCAATCTTGAAAAGATCGAGAGCAAGGTGAAACTCCTGCACTGCACTGCAACAGTTAATGAACTCCTAGCAGCTCCTTAGAACTGGTTTTGCCAGCCGAGGTGACCTCTTTAGCACCAATTCTTGAAGCACCCATTCTTAAAGAAACTATCCTTCCCATGGTGACCAGCTCTTCAGCTACACCAATTCTTGAGGAATTTGGCCTTTTACCCTCCTCACCTAATCCAGCCCCTGCCACTTCACCTATCCCAGCTGTCCCATCTCCCATACCCACCCTTATCCCAATTGCAGATTCCCCCTCTACACCAACCACTCCAACCATACTCACACCACCAATTTCTCCCACCAATGCCCAAGTTTTGGCTACAGATTTTATTACCCAATCTCCCTGCACTCCTCTGCTCCAAAGCCCCTCAAATTCACTTGCTCATTCAGCCCACACACCTGAAGTATCCCATACACCTGAACCTGAGCCTTTCACTTCAGAGGCTTATTCCTCATTAATGGGATTTATTTTTGAAACCGTGGGGCTTGCACCTGTCCCTATACCTGACCCTCATCATTTCACTCACTTACCTACTTCTCCCTTTACAGCCATTTCACCCATTGCACCTCCACCATCCATTTCAATTGTACCAGTCCCTGCTATGCACACCTCCCCCACACCTGAATCTATTAACCAAATACTTGCCTTCCTCCAATCCATCCAAGCCCAACTACAAATCAACATAGAAAACCAGTCTGTGACCAATGACCTTCTCCAAACCTTAGCCTCCACATCCCACACAACTACCATTACCCCTTTACCTACTGTTGATGCCCATGCTACCCAAACTGAACCAGAGGTAGTATTGGTTGATCTGCCCACCCCCACCACTACTGCCCATGCTACCCAAACTAAACCTGAAGTACCTCTGGTTGAGTCCCCTTCACCACTCCTCACTTTCTCTGACCAAGCCACTCAGACCGACCCTGAAGTCCTCCTTCTGGACACTTCTTCTCCCACTCCCATAGATAGGATACCTTTGGTCCCCTACCATTCCATTCCCCTTCCCAGATTTGCCACCCTCAGAAGAGCCATGGAAGAAAATCCATATATCTGTAGAGATGTTCTAAAGGGGTTAGCTGATTTACAAGCCTACATTATAACCCCTTATGAAAACCAGATTCGGAAATTGGAGTTATTTATGAAATTTGAGAGAGAGAAAATGAAGGACTTGCTGGGTCAAACCTTTCAGATGGTCCGGAGTGAGCAGCACAAGGTGACCATGTTGCAAGCACAGCTTGACCAGGAAAAACTGAAGACCACTAGACTTGGCAAGTACATTGGCCTCACCAAAAAGATCAAATCAGAGGAATACACTGAGCTGCAAAACACAATCCATGAGAAAGCTAAATCAAGTTCAGACTCCATTACTGATTCTAGTTCTGACTCTGACAGTGACTCCAGTACTGAGCCCATTGAACCAACTTATGATACAGATTTTGACCCCAGTTATTAAAGCACTTTGTATTTATCTGTGTTATGCGTTTGTAATATAAATTCTGGTTTTTCTTGTGAAATTATTGTGCATTTCTGTCTGTCCTCTTGTCATCATGATTTTTTTTTCTTGCTTGTTTCTCTTCTTTGCTTTGGACCAGTGTGGACCCTGCTCCCCTTTGGTTTGGGGGTGTGACAAAAATGTCAATAATCAATAATTGAGTTAACATCAGTACAACTTATGATCAATGGAATTTTTGAAAATGAAGTAATTTCACACCTGCTGTTTTGAAAAATGAAGAAGTTAAAAACTTTTTGAAATTAATTTCTAGTGTAATTCTAATACTTTCATGAAGTGAATGTCAGGAAATTTCCAAAAGAAAATTGATGTTCTAGTAAACCTAAAAAGAGGGAAAACAGTGATGATACACCTCAGGAATTTGATAAAAAAAACCACACCCAGTGAGGTTTGGGCCTGAAATGTATTCTTTGGAGGTATGAATTGGCAATTTTTTCTGCTTTTGGGACTGATTGAACCTGCTTACTTGCACTAGAAGTTACACATATCCAAATTGAAATAATTTGATAGCACTCGTGATATTAAAGACATAATGTAAGGCCTCCTTTTGGACAGTTTGAACCTTACAAAGCCCCACCTTTTGAAACTGCCCTTGATACACACCATTTGAGCTTAACAAATCTAAGATTTCTTTGAAACCTCATCTAATAACCTCATCAACTTCATTTAGCCTAACCGTCACTCTGAGAAGTCAGAAGATAAAGGGAAGGAAGCTGAAGAAAGGAGAATTGAGTAACAGTTTGACAACAAAAGAAGAATAAAAATTGAAGGCAATGATGTATCAGCAAAAGAAATGTGGCATTCCAGTCAATGCTAATTTAAAAAAAAAAACAAAAAAAAAAAAAAAAAAAAAAAAATTGAGAAAAACAAAAAGAGAGAAGGCATTTCATTGGAAGTTTGAAAAAGAAAGAGAAAAAGATGGCCACTTTGGCTCTGGAAATTCAAAGAAGAAGATGAAAATATGCTGAAGTAAAGAAGGTTTGTGTATCACCTCCTTACCTTGACTGACTTCTCAATTTTGAACACCATTCCACCCCTTTATTCTTGAGAAATTTCACCCATAAGCCACATTACAACCCCAGTAAAGTCCTTACTGATCAATGATGGATTGAGCTGTCACATGGAGATAAGAATTTGTGTAATCTATGGTGAAAAGAGCAGTGAATTCCAAACTAAAAGCAATGCCTATGCTCATGCTTACAATCCTATTTGAGGGCTGTAACCGCTCTTGAGCCGTGTGAAATAGTACAACCCTCTTACTTGCATGTTGAGTGAAAATCCTGGTGAGAGTTGGGTTTGAAATCAACTCATTGGGGTAACATCAAAGCTGGATTCCTAAATAGAAGGCAAGCTGTTCATTAATTTTTCTTCTAAATAACCTTTGACATAAATTGACTGAGTGGTAACAAGAATTACAGCAGAATTGTAGTTTTGAACTGATGTTTTTCTTGAAAATCTTCTTACAACATGACTGATGCAGGTGTGAATAAACAGATTGGATAAAAGTTCGTTGTAACAGAACTGCAGTGATCTTAACTGATTTATTGAAGAAGTTTGTGGGTACCTTCACTGAAAACCCTCAGGAGACTTCACTCCCCCTACAAAAGTGGTTGTTTACTTTATTTTTAATTTTGTCTTTGCTCAGGGACTAGCAAAGCTTAGGTTTGGGGGTGTGTTGAGAACTGGAAAATACCATTTTTCACCCCTCAACCTGAGTCTTGATAGACCTTTGAGAGAACTAAATAAGTGTTCTAAGTGCTTGTGTTTCAGTTAACAATAAAGACAGGCTTAACCATAAAAGCAGCTTAAAAGTGCCAAAAAGATGATAATCCATGTCGATCCAAAGGAAGAAAGAGAAGGGACAACCTCACTAGCTGTTAAAAGGTCTGAACTGAAGAGGCAAAGACCTGGTCTCAACCCAGAAAAGAAGTATGGAGCAATTCAAACAGAAAAATGCACTACAGAGTACTTTTCGCAAAGAACCTGAACTTTTCGCAAAGAACCTGAACTCTGCGAAAAGAACTAAAAACTCTAGGCTTAGCTTTCGAAGAGCACCTGAACTCTTTGAAGAGATGATTGACCTTTTCGAAAAGAAGAGAACTCCATTCGAACAGAACCAGAACATTGCGAAAAGAGCTTCAGGAGTTACAACACCTTGCGAAAAGTCCCTTAAACTATGCGAAAAGGTATTCTAGAGATTCCCAGCTTTTGCAAGGGCAATTTAGTAATCTTTTTCATGCATCCCAATGCATTTAAAAACCTAGGGACATTTCAGAGGATTCTAAGCATCAAGCGAAGGCATATTCCACCCCATGTGAGCACCTAGAGATGAAATAACTTGGCAGGAACTTCTAGAAACTCTAACAAACTGTCAAAATGCATAACAGAATTGATGCTTTTATCACCTAATTGGCTGAACCAGATCGAGTAATTCTGATTGGCCAGAACAGATCTGGATCCTTGTGCTCGACTTCCATTGGTCGATACAGATCTGAGCACTTCTGATTGGTTGATACACATCTGAGTTGGACTTAGGGAAAACTATAAATAGACGAACCATTTGCCCAATTTGGGCATCCAGATTTTGAGTTTCATTCCTATTCCCCCATTTCCAAACCAGATAGTTTGTCTGAAATCCCTGTAATAGCCTCACTTTTACTTGCAATTGAGAGCTGTGAGATACTTCTGTAATTCAAAAGAGAGTTATATTCAAGACTACAAATCTGAGAGCTGTTTAAGCTGTGCTCTGTAATTGTAATGGTGAATTTGAAAAGGTTACTGTAAATCGTACATTCTCAATTGGACTCATGTTAAGGGTTCCCTCTGATCTCCTTATTGCATTAGACTCCTTTAGATTTACTGTTGTTCATGCAATTTCCCTTGATTCATTAATCCTGTGAGAATTAGTGTTTGTAACCTAATCTCTCACGGCATTTGTAGTGATGCTTTCTGTTCTAAATTAAGGCTTTGGATTTAAGACTATTGGATGGTCTGTGGCCATTGAAGTGGACAGACCATAGCCATAAGCCTAAACCTAATCCTTGAGTTAGATTTATTTCTCTTACATCTGTGCTTGTAGCCAGATGAAGATTGAATCATCTCTCAGTTGATTTGTAGTCATTCTCATTGTATTTCAGGGACCAAATCAAAATTAGATATTACTTCTTCATTTTTTATAAGTTTACCTCAAAATTCCCCCAACTCGGATCTGGATCATTTGGTTTAACTTTTACTTTTATAATTTAGTTAAACTTTTACTTTTATCATTTAGTTAATGTGACAAATTCAACCTCCCATCTTATGTGCTTTCTAGATAGGATAAGAGGCCAGATCTGGTAGCTCAGATATGGAGGTTTATCTTACATTTTAGACAAATTCTCTGTGGATGATCTTTTACTCACTTACATTTAAAACTTGCTACAATTGGCCCTGATCTTGCAGGCTAATTCACTTCTCTCTGTGCTGATATTTCTTTACTCTTTTTAATGTTCTAGATTCATTATAACTTAGCAGTTGCAAACCTGTTTTCAAAATACAAATAAATCAAGCACACTTAGAACAACAACAACGGGCGGTACCAATACCGAAGGTTTCAGGAGATAACCTTTAATCTTGTCGAATGCAGCCTGGCAGTCATCATTCCACTCAACCGATGAGTCCTTTTTCAGTAGCTTGAAGATTGGTGCGCATATCGGAGTTAACTGTGTGATGAATTGGCTGATGTACTGGATCCTGCCTAAAAAGCCTCTGACTTCCTTCTCTGTAGATGGTGGCGGCATTTCAGTGATGGCCTTGATCTTGGTTGGATCGATCTCGATCCCTCTCCTACTAACAATAAAGCCCAATAGCTTTCCGGACATAGTGCCAAACGCGCATTTCTGGGGATTCAACTGCAATCTATATTTTCTCAACCTCTCGAATAGCTTCTAAAGGTTTAACAAGTGGTCCTCCCTTTCTGGTGATTTGGCAATCATGTCGTCGGCGTATACTTCGATCTCTCGGTGCATCATGTCATGGAACAGGGCCGTCATTGCTCTTTGATAGGTTGCCCTAGCATTCTTCAGCCTGAATGGCAGTACTTTGTAGTAGAAGGTTCCCGAGGGGGTAATGAACGCTGTCTTCTCGCGATCAACCTCTGCCATCTTTATCTGATTGTATCCTGAGAATCCATCCATAAACAAGAGCATCCCATGCTTTGCGGTGTTATCGACCAAGATGTCGATGTGGGGTAATGGAAAATCGTCCTTAGGGCTCGCCTTGATGAGATTTCAGAAGTCGATACACATTCGAACCTTTCCATCCTTCTTTGGTACGGGGACGATATTGGCTAGCCACTGTGGGTACTTGGATACCATGAGGAAACCTGCGTCATACTATTTAATGACCTCATCCTTCACCTTCAACATCCATTCGGGTTGGAGTCGTCTCAGCTTCTGTTTCACCGGCTTAACATCGGGGTAGAGTGGCAACTCATGCTCAACCAGATCGGTATCCAAACCAGGCATGTCCTCATACGACCATGCGAAGACGTCTTGGTATGACCGTAGGAAGTCTATCATACCTTTCCTCTCCACAAGGGAAAGCGACGTTCCGATTTTGGTGATTCTAGGGGCCTCTGTGGTGCCCAAATTGACTTCCTCTGTCTCTTCGACGATCGGGGTAGGGCCATGCTCAAAATCGGCAAATTGTTTGAGGAGCTTATTGGGGAGCTCGTCGGTTTGGCCTTCCTCGTCCAGACTCGTGACTCCTACCTCTTCTTGTATTTCTACAGGGAAGGGGTTGGCTTCACATGGGACGGGTATCACAACATTGATTTTAATTTTGTTGGGAATTTTAAAGGATAATATTTTTGGAATTGGTATTTTTTAGAGTGGTCCAGAGGCTAACCTCACTTTTTACAGGTTGTTTTTTTTAGAGAGTCGGTGCCATTTTCATGGCATTTGGCGGCTCTCAAGAGTTGGGGCAAGGATGCCCAGTTACTCACCTGCGAGGCTTGGCCTTTACCTCTTTGATGGGGAGTGGCATCGGTAGGCTCTTGCATTTCTTCCCTCAACATATTTATAGAGGGATCCTCCGTGACCTTGTCCTCTACGGTTAGGAGGGGCCTAGAGTGGTTGGTGCTGGAATGAGGGGTGGATCGGGGAACTTCTTCCTCAAACAAGGAAAGGGCGGCTAAGTCCATTTCGAAGTCTGGGGGGATGATGTAGGGATTGGTGGGGTGGATTGAAGTAGGCTTATGTGGGGTTACCCTCGTCTCCCCATTCAGATCAATTTTTACTACCCTGGCGCTCACAAAGGTTTCGCGGATGTGGGGGCGAGCGTGAGGTTCCTCTTCCAAGATGATTCCTCTAGCCTTGGCGACTGCTGCGGCTCTCATCTTTTCCTTGGCTTCTCTGACTTCCTCTTCTCTGGGCCTGTAGCCTAAGCCGAATTTAGTTTGTTGGCCCTTGGCCTTGACGGGGTCTCTTCTTCCTTGAAGGCGTGGGCCTAGTCCTTTCCCTTTTTGATGGCCCCATCTGTGGAGCATGAACACAGTTGCATCCATTCCTCCTCCAATTTTATCCGGGGTCTTTTCAGTTGGTTCGAGGGTAATATTTGAGAAGTCATACTCAAACCGATGGAGATCGCCGTCCTCAGCTGTGTGCGGTATGTTCAGCACTTTCGAATTCTCAATGTGCAGAGTGCTCTTCCCCATGTCCTCTATGCTTTCACCTATGATGGTGACAATTTTTCCTTCTGAGATGAATCGAAGCTTTTGGTGCAGGGTAGATGGTATTGCTCTGAGCTTATGTATCCACGGCCGGCCCAACAGCAGATTAAAGGTAGACTTGATGTCCATTACTTAGAAGGGGGTGGTGAAGGTTTGTGGTCCGAGGATCAGATCAAGGTCTACTTCTCCTATGATTTCCCTCCTAGTGTTGTCGAATCCCCGTGTGCTTGATATGGATGGCCAGAAGGTGTCGGGGTTCGCCCCAATTTTGATTGTCGTCCTTAGAGGGCATACGTTCAGCACCGACCCGTTGTCGATCAGGACCAACAGTACCACCAAGTTCCCTACTTCCACTGTTATATTCAGGGGTTTAGAATGGTCATTCCCCTCTATCGGTAGGTCTGCATCGGTGAACGAGATGGCGTTTGGGGCCAACACTTGCCCTATTATTTTCCCTACTTCATCTGGAGTTACATGGGTGGAGACATGTGCGTCCTTGAGTGCTCCCATTAGGGCTTGAAAGTGGAGTGGAGACGTGATTAATAAATCCCACACAGTAATATGTGTTGGTGTTCTCTTGAGCTGTGTCTCCAGTATATGCTCCCTGGCCATTTTTTCAAAGGGATTTCCTGTGACTTGTTCTTTCTTCTTTTCCTCTCCTCTGACTACCCTTGATGCTTCTGGTTGGGCAGAAATCCTGCTCGATCCGGTAACGAATTTAACAGCCACTTCTTGGTTGCGCTCGACATTCATGTCCGTCTGTTCATAGCTCAATGGTACCTGATGCGGGTCATAAGCAGGTTTTGGGATGAGAAATGGAGTGCGTGAGGATTCCGGGGAGGATTGGGCCGGATATACTGGTTTCTCGGGTTCGACCAGGTTAACTCCAATGGGGGGTGGAATGGTAGTGGGGGGAATCGACAGAATTGGAGTTATGGGCATGGAGGGGGCTTGTACTGGTGTTACCTGGGCATGGTAGGACCAGTGGTGATTGGGTGATGAGGGGATTGGGTGAGGGGTTGCTTGTCCGGGTGGCGATGGAGTTGGGTTAGGGCCAAAATAGTGAAGGGATGGCGAGAGTGTGACTGGGCTGGAGGGATGGGGAGACGTTTGAGGTGTGGTGGGCGCGGAGTGATAGGGACATGAAGGGTTTGTATATGGGGAAGTCTGATGGGATGGTGATGGGTCTGTGGATGAAGTGGGGTAAATTAAGGACGATGGAGTTGTGCGTCAAGCGGGATGGTTTGGATATGGCGGGGTAGTGGGTGGAATGGGGGGGTATAAAGGGTTTGTGGCACGGTGGGATGATGAGGGGTTAGTAGATGAAATGGGATAGATTGGGGATGATGGAGTTGTGCATGGAGTGGGGTAATTCGGGGGCAATGGAGGGGTGTATGGGGTAAATTGGGTGGTGGGATTTGAAGGTGCGTATGGAATGGGGTAACTTGGGGATGGCGGAGTAATGTATTGGGTGGAGGGACTTGAGGGTGTGTATGGGGTAGGATAATATGGGGATGGCAGAATTGTGTAAGGGACAAGATGATTTGGGTGTGATGGTGGGGTGTATGGGGTAAATTGGGCGTGGGGGGGGTATGCGTATGATTGCGGCAGGGCTGTGCCCGCTTGGATTTGATAGGCGGGAGCAGAGGTAGAAAAATACTGCCCTAAATCTAAGGGCTCCTCTTGGCAAGCTGGTGTGGGAAAATAATCGGTAAGATATAGTGGCTCAATCACCCCAACAAATAGTTCATCTTCGTTTGACCTGGGGAGCAAAAATTCCTCCTGATTGCTAATATAATCTGAAGGGTCAAGATCTGATAGAGGGGCTTGATGGATATTCTGGTTCTGTCCTTGGGGAAGTGGCGGGGGTATGATCTTTCCCGCCTCTATCAGATCTTGGACTGCGTGCTTTAACGGGAAGCACCGGTCCGTTTGGTGACCCGATCCCTAGTGGAAATTGCAATGCAGATTCGGATCATAATTCCTTGGTATTGGGTGGGGTGGTGGGCGAGGTTGGAGTAAATTGACCAGGCCTTTCTGTAGTAACACTGGCAGTAAGACACTCAAGGATTGCCCCAATGGGGTGAATACTCGTTCGAAACGTGCTTTCATCTGTTCTGGGGTAAATGGGGCTCTTGGTCCGTTGCTTGGCCTTGGTACTGGCTCAAAACGGGTCGGGGGTGGTTGTGTAACCTGGAGTTGTATCGGGGGGCGTTGGTATTGGCCTGGGGGTAAACAATGTTCTGTCCCTCTGTCCCTGGTCTTCTTTCAATTCTTGGCTCGGTGGCTTTTCGAACCCCGGTGGCCCCATTGGCCACATTCCTTCCTAACCTACCCTCTCTAATGGCGTCTTTGCAACGATTGGCATTTTGGACTAGATCAGCAAAACTTGACTACTGCTGATATACTAAAAAATCCGCGATGACTGGGAGGGCTCCCTTGGTTATCAATTCGATTTGCTCATCATCGGGAATCCGATGAGTTACCTGAGTGGCTAAGGCCCTCCACCTCCCTAAGTAAGCACTGAATGTTTCATCATGCCTTTGCTTTGATCGGGCCAAGTCCGACTTCCTTGGTTCTATGTCCATGTTATAGACATATTGTTCTTGAAATAAGCGTGTCAGATCTTTCCAATTTTTTATCATGGATGGTTTCAGGGATGTGAACCATCTCAAGCCGGGCCCACAAACTCTTCGAACACTTTGATGAGGAGTCGTTTCATCTCCGCCATATCGCACATATCCTCGCAAGAGAAGATTTCAAGTGGGCGATGGGGTTGCCACAAGGCCATTATACTTATCAAATGATGGCATCTTAAATTTCGTGGTAGGGGACGCCGAGAATGCATATAAGTCCAAAAGTCCGTCGAGTGTAGTTCCATTCCTCCCATCTTCATCAGCTGCTTCTGTATTCTGTCTATCTGTTCTTTTAGCTACTCTGGTTCCTTCGAGGCTGTGGCGGGGACCGCTTCCCCTTAATTTGGTTCGACCCTAGGTGTGATGATGGTGGGCCCGGGAGGGTTAAACCGGCAGCTTCCACGCTATGAATCTCATCCTCCTGCATCGCTTGGTCGTGGTATTGGTGAGGGCTAGCTCGCTTATTTGGCCTTGGGGGGTAATGGGTTGGATGACTTGGTGGGGCCACATGGTTTGTAGGGGATGAGAAGGGATAAATGGGTGAGCGTTTTGTGGGTAAGTGATGTGCTGAGTTGGGTGCACGTTCTGGGGGTGATGGGGGTGTGATTGAGATGGTGGGATGTTGTGGTTTTGAGGAATGGGATGGATTGGATTTCCCGTTGGAGGTGGGATGGGGGCGTAAGGGGTATAGGTGAATGAAGGGTATTGGTGAGGGGGTATGGGGTTAGTGAATGGGCTTTGATGAGCGTGGGCGGATGGGCGTTGGGTTTGAGGGATTTGGGTTTGATGGTTTTGGAAGGCTTGGACTGACGGGCCTTAATCCTAGGGGTGGCGCTTAATATGACTTTGGGCCAATGGGCCTTGTTGAGTTTGGGTTACTAGGACATGAGGGGGTTGAGTTTGTGTCCATGGGCCCTGGGCTTGGGTTTGATAGGTTTGGGTCCAAAGGCCCTAGGGGGCTTGGACCTGAACCTGGGTCTGATGGGCTTGGGCTTGGGCCCATGGGTTTTGAGGGCCTTGGGCTGGGGCCTGGGCTTGGTGGGTTTGGGCTTGGGCCCATGGGTTTGGAGGTGTTTGGGCTGGGGCCTGGGCTTGATGGGTTTGGGCTTGAGCCCATGGGTTTGGAGGTGTTTGGGCTGGGGTCTGGGCTTGATAAGCTTGGGCTTGGGCCCATCGGTTTTCAGGTTTTTGGGCCTGGGCCCATGCCTCTAGTGTTGTTTGGGCTGGGGCCCATGGATTTGTGTGGGTTTGGGTCTAGAATTGAGGTGGGGGATTTTGGGAGGTATGGACAATGGGTGGTTGGGCATGGTTAGGAGGGAATGGGGTATGGAGGTTTTGGAAATTTGGATGCGGTGTTTGAGGGGTAGGGTTGCGAGAAGCAGCCCACAGGGCATACATCGTCCTCATATCCTCCATCGAGGGCATGGACTCAGGTGTGAGATTGGGGGGTGATGGATCACTTAAGGATGGGGGTGGTTGGGAGAAATTGGGCATGACCTGGGTAAATGGGGGGGTATGTTGGGATGTGGATGGGCCATGTGGTGGGAATGGTATGTGAGATGGGGTGGATGGGATGTAGGATGTTGGGGTCATGGGTGATGAGAGGGATGGAATGTGGGAAGTAGGCAGGGGATGGGACTCCCTTGGGGGTCTTTGGAAGTATGGGGATGCGGTAATGGTGTTTGGATGGGAGATGGGGATGTAAGAATCGGTTGGGAAATGAGGGGTTTCAGTAGGGGATGAAACAGGGGTATGTTGGGGGAATGTAAGGGAGGGGGATGAGGTGGAGGTGAACACGGGCGCTCTAAATGGGCCCGTGATATCGAACCTAGCTTGGGTGAAGGTGTCGGAGATCGGGTCTTCTCCTATACGGGAATGGGAAGGGGATGACGGTGGGGATGTATCGGCTCTGGACATGATCCGCTGACGAGTGTTGTATTGATGTCGCGGATAAGGGCCGAATACCTTCCTGGTTCTTCTCCTACGGGCCGGGTTTGATGTCGCCGTAGTGCCGGTCACACCAAGGTATATTTTTTATTGTTTTTCTTTGTATTTTTTTTTTTTTGGGTTTTGGAAAATGATGATGACTTTATTATTTTTTTTTAGTTTTGAAAAGTGAATTTTGTGATTTTTGATTTTTGATTTTGATTGATTTTTCCCTTTTTTTTTTTTAAGGTGGATTTTTTTTTTTTGAAGATGAGGATTTTCTCTCTTTTTTTTTTCAAATTGCAATTAACTCCCCTCTACTTAGATGACTGATGACCTGGTGCCCAGGGTCAACTCCCGTTTCGGGCGATATATGTACCTTTAGTAGGTCCCACGGCGGGATCCGACACACTTCGGAAGAAGCGAAAGGGAACCCTTTCGTTCTATTGAAGGCGAGGGAATCCACGCAAATGACCCAATCCCCCGGAGCAAATCAATAAGAAGTCGCCTTCTTTTGACTGGACGGGGGCATATTGGGTGTTAGAGAATGTGGGAGGCTACCGCGGACACTAATACCGCTAATCGAGGAATTGGGGTGGTGGATTGTCGCAAATTTCATTGATATATCGGGCGATATATTATGCACGCCCGACAAAAAAAGTACAGATTTGGCTGGGCGTATATATTATATACGCTTGGCTTAAATCTGGGGATTTTGGCTGGGCGTATATATTATATACGCCTGTGTAAATCTGGGGCTATTTTGCTGGGCGTATATATTATATACGCCAGGCAAAAGGTTTTGTTTGACAGTGGACAGCAAGCCCGAATGTGGGTCTTTGAACTAGTTTCTTGGGAGAAATGCTCCTGGGGACTGCTGTGTCTGTTATCGGGTCCCTCCTTTTTGTTTCCTAGGGATACATTGGGTTTTCTACGCTCTCACCAATGCGGGTTTTACGGCTTGATCGGAATTGGCAACCCAACCAATATACCACCAGTATAGCGCCTTCTCGAATCTTGGAAGGTGGTTCTTTCGAGATCATCACCACTAGGGCTGCATTCATCGAAGGAAAATTGTATCTGTGCCTAAACCCCCCGGAAACTACCCAAAAATGCAAAAATAAATTCAATTATGTCCCCATACTGTTGGTTCACTTTTAATTACAAATTTTTATAGGGGAGTGAAATTAAGTCCAAAATCGGGTTGGGGATGACAAACCTGTGCCGCCTCAACGGGCCGGCGTTCAAAGGTGAAATATGATGACCGAAATAAAGTGCCCAAGTAGGCCCGCCAAACGGCTAAGGCTTATAAATGACCGAAATTTAAATGACGTAAAAATAAATGCGAGCAGGCCCGCCAAATGGCTAAGGCGGCTTAAATGACTAGAATCGTAAAAGCTGAAATTTAAGGCGCAAGTAGGCCCGCCAAACGGCTAAGGCACTTAAAGGACTGAATCGTAGGGGTGAGTACGTTAGTAAAAACAACAAAAAATAGCAAAAAACAGCAGCAAATTAGAACAAAAAATAGCCATGGTTAGTAAAATAACAAAACAAACAGAAAGGCCAACAAGAGGGGAAGCGCTAGGGTGATACCCCTAGCGGAGTCGCCATCTGTGCGACCGTGGATCCTCTCGAACCCTTCGCGGTGATGCGCTCGCCTTAAAAATTAAAATGGTGGAGTCGCCACTCGGAGCTTTTGGTGACCCGAGAAACCTTCAAATCGATATTTTGAGCACCGAAGTGCTAAATATGACTCTGATTTACAGGCCTTTGCCAAAGGCTCTAGGGTAGGGGCTTCAGTTATCAATCGGGAAGGGTTTAGGCACCCGATCAACCCGCACGTAGCGGTCTCTATCTATGGCCAAAATAAAAATAAAAAGGGCGGAGTTTCCCCTTGCCCGAAGGCAATACGGTCCTATCAAGCTTTGAGCCAAACCAAAATTTCGGCGGCGTAACGGCTTGAATCCTTGGATGGAGGAGACACCAAGAAGGTAGAGGAAGATCTTCGCTTTGGCGTGCTTCCGATGGCTTAAATGGTGTGAAAATGAGTTCTAATGCTAGGATTCAATAAAGTAGGGGGTGTAGAGTGAATCTAGAGGCTAGACTTTAGCAAAAGGGAGTGATCTAATGGTGGAAATGGGTTGAAAGGGATGAACTAAGCATGCTAAAATTATGGAAATATGTGTGCATTTTCTCTCACTAGGGTTCTCTCTTAAGCTCCAAATCCTTAACCTCCAATTTTTTCCCACCCTTAAGGAAGAGGGAGGCCTCTCTATTTATAGAGAAGGGATGGGTTTGGGGCTTACTTAAGAGCTAATTGGTTTCTAATTGGTTTAGCAATTAGGTAATCCCCCATCTAAGGTTTTTTGGGTTTTCAAGGTCCTAGGGTTTTGGGAAACTGGTTTCAAGGGCGGATGATGGGGTGAGACCATGGGTGACTTAAGGGTTGCCAATAAGCTCAAAGGAGGTGCAACCAATCTCAAGACACTGACCTCAACCAAGGGGATGGTCAAAGGGTCAAACTGGATGGAGGAAATTCGAGCTACTGATGACAGTTACTGTAGCTAAGCTGGGCGTATATATTATATACGCCCAGTTTAGGAACAGTAATTTTCACCAAAATCAGGGGAGTTTTGAGAAGATGAAACCTGTGGTGGGTTCCACCTATACTGGGCGTATATATTATATACACCGGGCCAAATTTTCCCCAAAATAGGCAGGCGTATATAATATATACGCCTGACTAATCTGCAGCAAAAATGGCTGGGCATATGTAATATCTACGCCTGAGTAAAAGTCCTATGATTTTATGTGAAACTTAAAACGGCCATAACTATTGAATCCTAACTCCAAATTGGGTGATCTTTGGCTCGTTGGAAAGCTGAAGAAGTCCTCTTTCCAATGGTATATGGCTCATTCATGGTACTAGTCTATATAAAATTCTGTAGCTCTCCTCACATCAACTACCAGAAGGGTTTAAGTTAGGTCTGGGAAGGGATTCTAGGGTGTAGGGGTGACTTCTAAGGATTGGGGGAATGGCTCTACAGGTCTTAGGGTGATTCCTAAAGGTCTGGGTAGGTTCCTAAGAGTTTAGTGGGGTGCCATCGGAAGCACAGGGGTACATCTCTCCCGAAGTACAGATTGATCGGGCCTTGGGCCGAATTTGGGTGTCTACAGGGCATTAATGGAAAAGCCAGCCTCTTTAGGAGAGGGCTGATAGACAGTGCTATAGACATTCAGCTTAACCTTCATATTTTCAAATGACACTTCCATGATTCCATACCTACATTGTATATGAGCATTGGCAGTGGCCAAAAAAGGCCTGCCTAGAATCAAAGGTATGGAAGAAGCACATTTGCTTGGTTCCATGTCTAATACTAAAAAGTCAACAGGATAGAAGAATTTGTCAACTCTAACCAAAACATCTTCAATTATCCCCACAGGTTTCCTTTTAGATCTGTCGGCCAACTGTAAGACCACATGTGTTGGATTTAATTCTACCAAGCCCAGCTTCTCATATAGTGAATATGGAAGCAAATTGACACTGGCTCCCAGATCTAATAAGGCTTTATCAATGATGTGATCCCCAATGATGCAGGGGATAGTGGGGGTTCCAGGGTCTTGAAATTTCGTTGCGGTTGCAATCGACAAAATTTTTTTCACATTCTCTGCTGAAAAGACTTTCTTGGATAGGTGTATCCTGGATTGTCTTTTATGGGTGCATAGTTCTTTTAAAAACTTGGCATAGGCTAGGACTGTTTAATGGCATCAAGTAAACAAATTGTTCTTTACATGCTTGAAAGTCTCCATCATTTCCTCAATTTTTCCTTGTCCTTTATCAAAAGCGGATGGTGCTTGTAGTGCCTTAAGAAATGGCAAATGTGGGATTGCTCCCTCACTTGAAGCCTTAGCCAATGGATCATCTTTCTTTTTTATTTTTTTCTTTCCTTGAGGATCCTCATTATCCTCTTTATTCCTCGCTGGTTGCTCCTTCAAGTCCACCACTGGTAGTCCTTGTTGTATTTTTGTAGAAATCACTTCATTTTCTTCCTCCAAGTTCCTCATAGGCTCACAGCCCACTTGGTTATCCACTAGCTTACCACTTCTCAAAGTTGTAACAAATTTGGCTTCCTCATAGGTGGAGGAGACTTCACCCACTACAAACTGTCTTTGTGGGTTGTTGATCGATTTTAAATTAACCCTTGCAAGTGTACAAGATCTGTTCTAGTAAGGCAAGAACAAGGGTGTCGAACCCACAGGGAAATCTGAAATTTCAATCAATTCTTCCTAGAGATTTAGAAAATATCCCCGAGGAAGTACCAAGGGGCAGATTTAATTTTTACCAAAAATTAACACTTTTCTAATTGCAAGAAAGAAAATAAATTAATCTAAAAATTATGTAATGAGAAATCTAAGAACAAATTTTAAAAACAAGATCAAGGAATTTGCTACCCCAGATTTATACCCTTTTCTATTTTTAAACCCACAATTTTATTAACATCAAACACACCATCATTCTAAGAGAAACATGACTAGTAATTAAGCATGATCATTAACCCGGCATACCCTATCTAAAAACAATGACTCAGCCTAATCGCGGTATGAATCATGTGAAAAGCATAGCGTATCTCATGGTATTTTAGATCAAAACAATAAAAACATGATCACTACACTTTGAGAAAAACGATTTGATGATGAAATTATCAAACTATGGCATTAAACATAAAATATGGGTACTTATCTGGGGATCGCATCCTCCTTGATCTACAGCCTTTAGCCTCTCATCCTTGGTGCAAGATCTTCAATTTCATTCAAAACCATTCCCAAAGTAAAGAGCAAAGAAGGTGTAAAATAAAATATGTTCTCGGAAAATCTCAACACAATTTTATTACTCTAAGAAAACCCTCTACAAAAGTCTCTCTCGGCAAATTATTACACCAATTTTTCTCAGAATAAAAACTCCCCTATTCAAAAGCTCCCTTTTACAATGCCGCAGCCTCTTATTTATAATAGCCGATTCAACCTAACCCTAATTGCCTCAATCGATTGAGGCTTAAATCTCAATCGATTGAACTTTTAATTTAATCACCTTTAGGACACTTTTGCCTTTTTGTCTCAATCGATTGAATTTCATGTCTCAATCGATTGACACTAGTTTAATCAATTTTGCCTTTTTTTCTCAATCGATTGAATTTCATGTCTCAATCGATTGACACTAGTTTAATCACTTTTGCCTTTTTTTCTCAATCGATTGAATTTCATGTCTCAATCGATTGACACTAGTTGGAAGTAGATGCCCTAATTGGTGGAAATCTCCAATCTCCCCTCAGTAAACAAATGCCAAAGTTGAAATGCATGATTTTTCGCTAGGTTAGATTTCTCCTCGCTGGGTTGGATAGTGCTCTTCGCGTGGTTGAATTGGAGAAGGATACTTTCACTGTCGCGTGGTTGCTTTTATTCATCAGTCATCGCTAGGTTGAAATGCTGTAGTCGCTAGGTTGAATTGTGTGGCGCGGGAACCGCGCGATGGCCATTTCTTCCAACTGCGCGAAGGCTTTTTTTACACTTTGTTCCTCACGGCAACTTCAATATCTTCCCCTTCTTCATGGAGTTTGATTCCCTTCACGGATTTCAGCGCTTCTTTGGACCCTTTTTGTCCATAGCTCTTTTGTAGCCTTTAATTTCTTTCTTTTATACACTTGGAAGATCCAAAGGTCAGAAACACCTGTTATCATCAAAACCTCACAACAACCATCAAATACTTTCATCGAACGACTAAGTGTAGGATTTAAGGTATGAAATATAGTCATATTTCAGCACCGATCAGTTGTCCTGTGGTTGGCTAGGCAACCTTCCTCCCTCTCTCCTAGTCAGAGCATCAGACAGCTGACCAAGTTGGTCCTCTATCTTTTTTATGCTCTGGTTGTGAGAGTGCACAGTTTGGGTTAGGGAGTTCAAATTCTGCAGTGAAGACAAAACTTGTTCCTCAAAGGAAGATGCTCTCGTAGTTGGAGGAAGTGCAGCTTGTTGCACAGGAAGGGCTACAGGTTGGGCCATGGGTTGCTGATACTGAGGCCTTAGGACATAACCTTCTCGATAGGGTTGAGCATTTCTGTAGGGCATGGGCTGCTGGGGTTGCTGCTGCTGGCTGGGGTATGCATCTTGTCTCCACCTCAGATTGGGGTGGTTTCTCCATTGATACCCAGCAGCAAATTGCTGCCCATAAGACTGAGCTGCAGTCACATGCTCTGTTATAAAATTAGGAAACTGGTCAGCAGATGGGCATTCTTCAGGGGGTGAGCAGGGACTAGCATATGGCACATGCCTCCTCCACCCTAGCAGCCACAGGATCCCATCAAACTATCAAATTTTAGGGCTAAACTGTCCACTTTCCTTTCCAGATCACTTGGCACACTCACTTCATATATCTTCCCTCTTGAAGTATTCTCCTTCAACAATTTAGGAGGCTCTAGATCTCTAGCCAAGGTTTCCCCTTGCATAGAGTTCTCGCTAATGATATCAAAGAGTTCCCATGCCTCCTCAGCAGTTTTATGGACGTGGGTGCCACCACAGGAAGCATCTACCATGTCCCTGCTCTTAGAATCAATTCCCTGATAAAATCTCTGAACCAATTGCCATTCAGGGATTTGATGGTGGGGGCATTTCTTTAGGAGTTCCTTGAATCTCTCCAAGCTTGGTGAAAATCCTCAGTTGAGTCTTGGGCAAATGAGATGATGCCCTTCCTCAACTAGCTTGTTTTTGACATAGGGAAGAACTTGGCAAGAAATTGACATTGGAGATCACTCAAGGACTGAATGCTGTTGGGTGGAAGCATGGACAACCAGGTCCTGGTTCTGTCCTTTAATGAAAAAGGAAAGAGTCTCATCCTGGTGGCCTCCTCCCCCAAACATGTGATATTAAATGTAGTGCACAGTCCCAAAAGCTCTTCAATGTGCTTGTAGGGGTCTTCTTTAGTCAGTCCATGAAATGAAGGTAGCATTTGAATTATGGATGATTTTATCTCATAGTTTCCCTGACCAGCTGGGAATTGAATGCAGAAGGGAGAATTGTAAACCCCTGGTGCATTAAATTCCTTAAGAGTTTTAGGCTACTGTTGCTCACCCATTTCTACAGAGTCACTTGCAACAGATGTGGGTGTAGTTGGTCTAGATCTGAGAAGTCTTTCAACCTCTGGATTTAATGGAATAATTTGAGGTTGGAGAGTTCTCCTACCAAGCATACAACACTCAAAATCTGAATGCAGAATAGATCCTCAACACAACAAGTAGAATCAACCAACATGTTTAACTATTCTAATAAAAATATCAACAGATCTTAAAAATAACAAAGGAGTAGAGAGATGCAAACTACAGACTAGTCTCCAGCACAATTCTCCTCTCACTGGCAGCCTTAGATTTGATGAAATGCATACAAAATACTGAAAAATAACAAAACCTACAAATGCAGTTAGTAAAATCAAACAAAAACAATAGATCTATGATCAAAACTTTGATCTATCAATTTCTAAACACACCTCCCTGGCAGCGGCGCTAAAAACTGGTTGGAGTGTTTGCCTTCCCTCAAATGAGGGTCTAAATTCACTAATAAACTAGACAGAACACACTCACACAGACCTGCAAGTAATCAAGATCTGTTGTAGCAAGCTTTAAAAAGATGGTGAGTAAGGGAATGTCCATAGGGAGGTTGGTTTAAAAATATGATAAATCTCCAGATCTATATGAGATCTGGCACCCTAACTAATGCAACGTTAGCTAAAAGACACGGGAGAGGTTTAAAATGGATTGTCACTTAAACTAAGCTAAAATTAAACATAGACTAGCTTAGATCGAGTTTGGAAACTTAGATCTTGCAAGGGAAAAGAGTAAAGAAAATAGAAAATGGAGAAGAGAAGCTTGGAGATTGGACTTCACTGAAATCAGATATAATTAATCATGCTACATAGGTTCACAGTACACATTTCCCACAACTGGCTATAAGCACAGCTGCAGGGTAGAAAGCTCCACTTCAAATCGCAGGATCCACCTGGTCTTAAGGCTATGATCTGTCCACTTTAATGGTCATAGACCATCCTGTAGACTTTATCGAATCCATGGATTTGCAGCAGACGAATCCAATTGGAGCCTAGACTAATCTTAAGGTTATGATCTGTCCACTTTAATGGTCACAGACCATCCTAGGGATATTCTCCAAAGCTAAAGCATTAATTAGAAGAGCTAAAACCACTACAGATGCTGCAATTCCTAGGTCATAGACTCAAGGAATCACAGGAGTATCAGATCCAGGGAGATTGGGTGGTATCCAAGAGGCATACCAGTTAAGTGGGCGAGCTGATCTACAGACTCCTCTATACAAATTCGATCGATCACCAAATGAAACTAAAGGAACTTTAGAACTAATTAAAGCATTACACAAAAATCACTCTACAATAGAAATACTCTCAGATCTGTAGTTTGTGCAGCTGGGAACCCACAATAGCAATCCTAACCATACCCAATTACAGGTCTAACCTCTCTCCTCGCTACTCCAGGGGAATTAGCCAGCCATTGTTGGGCTAAAGGACGGAAAATAGAATTATTCTGCAAGCGCTAATCTCTAGAATTTTTGGCTCAGATCTCGATCCCCCCCCAATGGCTGTTGGGGGTCTCTATATATAGCTTTCTCCTCTGTTTTTCCCACCAAATATCCCTTCTAGAAGATCCTCAGAGTTTGTTAGAGTTTTGTTAGAGGACGTGGGTCAGTTATGATTTCCTAGGGCATCTTCAGGAACCATCGTGCCGATCACCAAGTGCCTCGAGTAGCGTGCAGCAAGTCACCAAATCACAGCGTATGCACAGCTAAATTTCTGAGAAGTTTTACACGCGATTTAGACAAGTTCAGGAAGCTTTCGACAGGTTCAAATAGAGCTTTTTCATCCTTTCTCTAGGTTCTCGGATCTCTTTGATAGGTTCTGATAAGATGAGCCTTCTCTTAGGGTTTCCACATTCTCAGCCCTTGGCCTGGAGTATTCGACAGGTCGGGGAAGATTTTCGATGGGTTGGACGACCATTTCGATAGGTTTCGCTCTGCATGCAATTGTTTCGATAGGATTGCTTTCACTCTTATCGAAAGGCTCAGTCACCCTTCGATAGGTTCTGTTCCAGCGTCTTCATCTCGATAGGTTTAGGAAACCATTCGATAGGTTCCCTTGACGCCTCAGGTAGGTTTTCGATAGGATGGTTTCTTCCTTCCTTTTAGCTGCTCGATAGGTTCTTAGATCCTATCGAACTTCTCAATCCACATGAATTCATCCTTCTTCTGCCTTCAGATCCTATCGAAACTTCTTCAATTGCACAAATTCTTCCTTTCTTTACTTTCAGCTCCTATCGAAGTCTTCAGGTTACCAATCGATAGGATGTTTTCAGCCTGTTTCCACTTCCTTCGCCTTGCCCTGCTGTAGCAACGCGCTCCAAGGGTTCAGTGATGTTCTACCCTCTGGTGTGCTGTTGCTAGGTTTGTCCTATTCTGAGAGATGGCCCCTTTTTGGGCATTCTTAGTGGTTTTCTGCATTAGTGTCCTCTTTTATTGCTATCTACAAACTGTACTCGATAAAGGCTTATTAGTGTGCTCACAAGTCAATCAATGGTCAGGTTAAAGGGTGAAAAGTGGCATTTTTCACCACTTAAGACCTGCGAAGTTCCTATGACCTAAAGAATTAATATGAAGTCTGACCGGTCGAGAATCTAATTCGACCGACCACAACAGAGTTTATGCACGAAAAATCACTTTCAGCTGGATTTTCTCTAGCGTATCAGTTTCCTTTCGGATTCTTCTTCCTCTTAATAGATTTTTAGGGAACATGGAGAGATTCTTTCCGTGTATAATTGTTCTAGGGCCTTATACTATGTTAGTAAGGACCCTAGGATTAGGTGTTAGGGAATTTCGACTGCAGACTTTGCTAGAGAGTTTATGGTGAGAGTATTTGTAGTTTAAGTTAGTTTAGTTCTGAGATAGAGGGAGATTGACTGTAATCATCCATCAAAGACTGATTCAGCAATGATGAAGGTCTCTGGATTGATGTGAGGCTAAACACACTCAGGCTGGGATCTCTTATAAATTTTCGATAAGTATACAATAAAGTTATATTTTTTTCTATTTTTGAATACTGTTTTATGGTACGATTGCATGTTTGAGATTCCGAATATATCGAGAATGTGATGGTTACGTTGTAATTCTTTTTTGATTAATCTCAGTGACCTTGCAGGGATTGGGGTTAAAATAGATAGGATATTCACTAACGAACTAGGCCTTGTAGAGTAGTTTTAGTTGGTTGCGTGCAATGATGTCTTGACGATTAGACTTTTCTAATTCATATACGATGCGACTGAGCTTATAGCCTGGAGCGGGGGTACCTAGGATTCATTAATAGAAAAGAAATAGGGTTTATTATATATGAATCTAAGATCCTAAAGAGACCCCAGACTGCCTTCTCCTCTCTTATTTCAAAACTATTTTATGTTTTATTTTTCATTTTATTTTATTTAGGAATCTTAATTTGATACATTTATATTAGAATAAAATAAAAGTTAGATTAGATAAACGACAAATCCCAATACTTTGACACCCTTGTACCTGCCCTAGTATATTCGAACTTGTACACTTGCAAGGTTCCTATTTATAAACGATCAGATCATAGCCATTTTGCACTTTTGGTTAGCGAGATCCACGCCGATCAACGTCGTGAGTTTCAATCCAACACTGTATCAGAAAACCGTTCATCCTATACTGGAGTCTATTTTTTTCCCCATCAAGGATCTTCATCGTTGTGAAGGTTCTATCGTAAGAGAAAGGATTCTCACGACATAACTCAGGAAAATCATCGCTCAATCTGATCACCGTTGTAGACACTCCAATTTTTCCCTCTCGGAGTATACAATCCTATTCGGTCAGCCCTTGACCTTGCCCATGACTTTTGGAAAGGGACCAATCCTCTCTAAAAGTCCTAAAATCCTGAAAACCCCATAATTCGGGAATTATGCACCATAACAATGGTATATAGCTAAGCCCGAGGCCCTGTTGACCAAAGGTCAAAGGTCAAGCTAGAAACTTGGCAATATATTCCCCATTTGCAAGCCTAGATGTGAACGTTTTTTACCTGACTTTGGTATTTAGCAATAGTTTGATATGATAGAATTTATAGGCTTTAAAGTTCGCAAAAAGGCTTGCCATTTGAAAGTTAAAAAATTGACCAAATTGCAAAAAATTAGATTTTGTTCTTAAACTAAAAAGTTGACTTTTTATTCATTGAGATTTTGGATCCGAGACTATTTTTATTGAATTTAAATGGGGGGCATTTCATTAATTACATGTAATATCTTAAGTACATAGACCAACCCAACCCAGAAGTTTTTCCAATTCCGCGCCCTCACTCATGTGTGTAATTGATTACGTGTTCTGTTAGCCGTGCATAATTGGTCCATATAGGGCCAGGCTACACGCTTTTGTAGACCGCTTGAAGACCTGAATGTGCGCACTGAGCAGCGCGTGCAATTGATTGCGCACTCTGCCAACCGCGCTCAATTGGTCCCCAGTTTGACCTGGTCTCTAATTCCCAAGACCGCCTGAAATCCTCGATTAAGTGCCCTACACCATGCGCTTAATTGGATTACACGCGCTAAATAGGGCACGTAATTAGTTCCAACTAGATTGGAACTAGGATACCCGACTGAGCCAGTCAGCCAGTCACTCACTGAGTTGGTCACCGACTCAAAGTGATTAAGCGCCTAGGATAAGACGCGTAATTTAATTAAGTGCACCAGACAGGGCGCAAAATTGAATTCGACCGACTAATTACGCACCTCCCATAGGGCGCTTAATTACTCAAATACTTATAAATAGACCTCCCTACCTCGACCAACAATGCACAATTTTTCATAGAGATCTCTTCTCTCTCGAGCTCCAGCCTCTCCCAGGGAGCTCGAGTTCCTCCTCTGCGGTGCCAGAAGGAGAAAGAAGCGCCCGGGTTCAGGTAATCTTCTTCTAGTTTTCAGTTCTAGTTCTAGTTCCCAATTTTCTTTCTAGTTCGAATTCTCCATTCTAGTCCTAAATTCTTAATTCTCGATATCAGTTTTGATTCCTAATTCTCAATTCTAAGTTTAAATTCAATTTTTAAATCTTTAATATTTATAAAATAATTTCTAGCCATCCGATTTGCCCAAGGGAGCTTACAGAGGGTACCCAGGAGCGGGGTCGAGCCTCCTTAGCATAACGGGCCACAACTCCCTTTTTTCGAAAAAAAAATAGGCTCCTAATAGAATTATGTGACCTTTTAAAATTAGACTCCTAGTAGAATTATGAGACCTTTTTAATATTAGCCTCCTAGTAGAATTAGGAGACCTTTAAAAACTAGACTCCTAGTAGAATTAGAAGACCTTTTTTAATTAGGCTCCTAGTAGAATTAGGAGACCTTTTTTTAATTAGACTTCCAGTAGGATTAGCAGAGTAGAGCAATTAGACTTAGAGCGGGATTAGAAAATCAAACTAGCAAAACCCCAAGGTAACCTAGAGTTGTTGATGTTGGTCGGCCGACGATTCAGTAAAGGAGTTCAGCTTGCATGTCCTCCGCTCCCCTTAAAGCGTGATCAGTGACGTGTTGCCACATCGATAAACATCTGCAATTGGCAATCGCATCTACACAAGTATTCTCCATTTAGAATTTGCTTTCTTTTATTTGTCTACATTTAAATATTGTCCTTTTATTATTCTAATATATCACTGCAGGGGCACATAAATATTTTTCAATTATTATTTTATTGCTTTATTATTCTACCGCTTTCCGCCAGAGTCCATGTGGACTGAATTGGGCCACTCTTTCTGGGGACCGAGAGAAGTACCAACAAACTGGTGATCGTGATGGGACACTTTTTCACTAAGGTTGCCCCAGTTTAATTAATTTGGTTTTCTATTTCCTTGCATTATTTAATTTATTTTTATTTTTTACTTTTTTTCGCTTTACTTTATCACTTTTTACACACTCACCTGCATACTCAGTTTTTACAAATAAAAAAAAAAACAAAACAAAACCAAAAAAAAAAATAAAAAAATTATATATATATATATATACAAAAAAGTTTTAAAATAGCCGGCATAAAAAAATTAAACATTAATGATATCGACCCACCCTCATGGGACCTCCCTAGCGATCCCGAGTATAACGTTAGGTCGTCTCCCTAGACACCCATCGCCATGCCTGGGTAAATACGGTCAGTAAGAACAAAAAATACCCCTTCGCTCCACGAAACACAAATCATAGCAACAACAGTGGAGAAAGTGACGAGGACAAAACTCAACCACTAGTGAAGTTATGGAACACAGTGCTAGTGCACTCACAAAAGGAGGAGAAGAAGTCAACGCGTTGCTCCAGTCCCTGATCCACTTATACAGAGCTACAAGAGACCAAAGACAAGTTACTCTGAAGAACAGACAAGAGGAAAGGATGCAGACTCCTCCATGTGCTCCGACTTCCTCGACATGTAACACACATACCTCTCACACTTCCTATAATGACAAATACCAAGGATAACCCTCCCCCGAGATGCCTAGAAAAGGCACCGCCATAAACTCAAACGACCTCCACCAATTTCTAGATGACTACATGGCTAAGGGAGAATGCTCTAACCAATCTTACGCGCTCGACAAATTTTGTCGAGACATCGACTTCACTATACCTGCTGGCATTAAACCTCCAAAATTTAACAAATATAATGGTACAGGAAATTTGAAACACCACTTGGCCCTATTTTGTAACAACTGCTGACCCATACGCAATAACCAGTGCCTTCTCATTCACTATGTTCAGAGGTCTATGAAAGGAGAAGCCCTTGACTGGTTCGCTGCTCTGCCTCTAGCCAAAATCGAGACCTTCAAAGAGTTAACCGACATATTCCTAGACCAATACCAACACTTAAGTCATGAAGAAATCAATCTCGCTGACTTGGATACACAAAAGATAAGAGGATGACGAAAACTTCTCAACATTCGCCAACCGCTGGAGAAGGCTCGCCACTCGAATGGGGAATCAAATAAAAGAAAGCGATGCGATGGAAATTGTGATCTGCAATACCTGAGAACCCCTTTGAAGCAGTCTCATCTTAAGTGACTATCACAACTTTGCAAGCCTTTATCAACGCGCTTCACACATAGAGCGTCGCCTGAAGAATGGAGACCTCAACCATTCCACCGTAACATCCAATGAATCTTCCAATGACCCTGGGACAAACACCCTAAACGAGACTCTAGACTCTGAACAAATCAACATGAACCAAGAATAAAACCAAACAAACCCTCAACTATGCCACCCATATGACCAAGCTCAAGATCTATACCCAAACTTATACCCTAACCAAAACCAATTACCACACACAAATCGAGATTAACACCCTCACCAACCTTTATACAACAACCAATATGCGAACCTGTACTATGATCAAAACCAACTCCCTGACACTGCGCAAACTAACGTCACCTATTGCAACCCATTTTTTGATCAGACTCAACTCGTATACAAGATTGTACACTCATTCACTGTTACCCCATTCCACCTAGCTAGCCTGATTCGCTGAATTGAACCTCCCTCGGACTACGTCCATACCATTATCTCCCAACCAATTAACCTTGCCCCACGTACGGCCCTGAACCGGTCACCAAGATCACTAAAATCCAAACTATCACTGAATCCACCCCTAAACTAACTCAACCCATCACCAAACTCTTCGCCAAGGTCAACGCACTTATCTCTGAAATGACTTAACCTACCCTTGGACTCGATAGCCTACAAACAAACGAATCAATACCCGTCCTCCCCAAATCGACACCTAAACCAGCTATACGATCAGTCCCTAAACAAACTCCCTCGCCTATCCCAGAGAATATTCTCGAACTAATCTATCGATATAATACAACACCATTCATACTTAAACCAATCACAAAATTAAATTCGAAACCCTAACCTGTAATCAAACCTATCTCCGAACCAACCTATCAACATACTACAACATCACCCATGCCTAAAAAAATCATCCCACAAATTCCAGAGTTAAACGTCGAGCTTAAACCTGTAATTGAACTTATCCCCAAAATCACTAGCCCTCTCACTTCCGAACCAACCCCGGAATTAATCCCTGAACATAAACACATTATCAAACACATGACCAAACATATTGCCCCACCAACCTTAGAATCGACCCTCGAGTCAGCCTCTACGCCCACTCCGACTCCCAAACTGGATACTTATCTCTAAATCTATTACCCTAGAGTTCACCTCCGAAGACAAAGACATCATCGAATGCATCGCCCCGCTAACTCTAGAATCAACCCTCGACTTAGCCCCTACACCCACCACCAAACTTATCATCCGCTCAATTCTGAAACAAGAACTTGAACTCACTACTGAACTTACCATTCCACCGACTACGATACTGAACCTTAAACACAAACCTGTCATCAAACCGATCCTCGAACTTGAACCTGAACCAATCACCGAACACAAGCCTGCCATCAAACCTCAAACTATCGACAAATCCAAACCTATTATTGAACTTAAACCAATTGTCGAACCTAGACACTAACCTATCACCGGACTCATCTCTACAACACCACTCACCTTCGAGCCAACCACCAAACCTATCAAGGAGCCGATCATCGCTCCCACTCTCGAAATCAAACTAAACTTAAATCTTGCTACCCCAATCAATATCCAAATCGGCATATCGTCGAACTCTCAAATCCCACCACAACACAAAATCGGCATCATAACTAAGACCAATTCTAACCACTGGATCTAGATTTCCGTACACCTCATAATCAATACCTTCACAGAATCCCAACCAGCAATAATACTGCCATGTCAAACCTTTGACACTAAACCTCCTTAAAAAATTACAAACAAAACTTTAAAAGCGCCTCACGACAAGCCCAAAACACGCATCAAACAAAACAATTAAAATCAAACAAAATTGAATCTCCCTAAAATGAGGATGGGTCGGCCGTGGTCCACAGTTCCTCATCTTCTTCTGATATTTTGCTTTAGTCTCATCCTGTCACTCTCTCTACGAAATCAACATCACACTCCCCTTCAACTGACCCCTTTCATCAAATCAAAATAATACATCCCAAAAATATTCGCGAATAACCACCAACTAAAAATAATAGCATTACCCAAAACCTCATGGGAAGGACCTTGTCTCATACCTTAACTTTACTACATGCCCCACTCCATTGAGAGGCTAAAGAAGGTCCCTCCCGACAACGAGGCTCCAATCATAAAAGATTTATCAAAAGAAGAAATTAAAAGACGTCACACCTACTTTGACAAACCCTATATCATCCAAAATAGAAACCTAAACATAACATCTCTCTCATCCCAGATCAATCAGATCGAGAGGGATCGAGGACCCCAAAACAGGTTATTCAACTATCACTTCGTCCATCCGATCTTTTGAATTAGCCCTTTACTTAACGAACTGATGTTGTAACAAAAATTGAAATAAAACTTGAAAAAAAAAAAAAATATATATATATATATATATATATATATACTTAAATGCACAAAAATATTATTGACCCCAGATTTTGTGTCCCAAACCTTTAATTTACCTTGACAAAAAATTCTAAGTTGAGAAGCTAGTGCCTAAACAACCGCCTCGCTCGGAGGAAATCAAAACTCACAAGGGAAATACTTATATTATCCCGGCAGCATGCATAGGAAATAGCTAAAGGGGAAGGACTTCCTAAACCCCAGAATGCTACCCTAACTCGATCATCATATCTTGTAGCCTAAACAGACATACTTATATACGTATCATCCTCGTAGTCATTGCAAGGCATTCGCTAGTCGTAGGTCATTATTTTCGAAAAATAATTCTTGAATCATCTGGCTCATTGATCACCTTCCTATTCGGGCGAATTGATGGAAAGGACTAGTGGATCATAAAACTCCTATTTTGAAATGTAGAAAACTCTAGATTCTCACACACACTTCCAACCATTGAAGTCGATCTTAGAGTAAAAAAAAATAAAAATGTAAGGTTCCATCAAACCACACAATTCTTGCATTAGCAGGTCATTTTAATATACACATAAAAAAAGAAACACAACCGAGCGAGATCACATGACGAATGAATAGTCAATGGATTTAGGGCAGCATAAGAAAACTGCGAGGGCATCCCTAACATCTTCACACTACTAGATAACATCATACGGTGGCGGGGGGAGGACAAAACTCCTGCTAACCATAGAATTTTATGATTTGATAGTGCTGGACCATGACGGAGAGCTCAATTATTGCACCGCACTTTCCACCTTAGAAGAAAGTAGTTGACTACTATTTCAAAAAGTTGTTGAATAAGAAACTACCCCCAGATCAATAACCTTGCCACCTCTACACCCCTTTATTTCTTTTTGGACAATGAGTCAAACAATTTTCAAATCTCTTTGAGAATAAAACTGAAAACTCTCGAATGGCAAGTAATGCAATCACTCTTTATCTACCATTCACCTCATCCTTGTTGAAAACTACGGTACATGATGATCGTTTAGTATTTATAGAATCAAGCCCAACATGTGGCCGAAATAATCAATCTACTTCCCAACATGGGACAATCACTCCAGGATATCTGTGAGGTCGATAAAAGTCACTACCATCACTTAATACTGGGGCATTTTTTTTAAGAGAACGCTAGCACCTTGGTAGCGATACTCAAGTCACAAGACCGACACCCCAAACTGGGACATTTTTTTTAATTTAGTTCTTGCTTTTCTGCCATGGGACCCTAAAGAATAAGCACCCCAAACAAGACCACAAAAAAAAAATACAATAATAAATATGAACAAACACAAATGAAACAACCACAATAATAGAAAAAAAACTCCTCTTTATTCATAACTTAAAATTTTACAGGTATCACTGAAGGCATACCTCCTAAACATACAACCCAAAATGAAAACCTAGAACCTAAACATACAACTTAAAATAAACACAGAATTCAAAACAGACACAAAATCTAAAGCAACGATGCGCGGAATGTCTAATCAGAAGTAATAGAAAAGAGGGAGGATTGGTTGGGTAACACCCTTTCCATTCATTTATAAAATTTCTCTCCTGCAATCTTCACCTCCTAACAATAATGAGGGATGTATGCCGCACCTGAATCCCAACACCCCAAGCCATAGCTACACCTCCATTAGAAGCCACTTTATGATGTAGAATGCATGAAATGACGAACATCGAAAGAAACGACATCACAATGGGACCGTCAGATTTGAAAATATCACCAAAATACCGAAATCAAGACGCTCTAGGAAGGAATGAAGAAAAACAATGAAGCTCGGGAATATATAGATGCTCCCCAAATTAAGTGTCAGAAACACAGCGCATAATTCAATTCAGTGTTGGCACACCCATGCGCATTTTGAATTAAATGCCACACTCCAAGCGTGCGATTCATCTTTCGTCCCCGCAAAAGTTTTGATGAGCTGATCCCGTGCTGAAGATTCCACGCATAATCAAATTACACGGCTACACTGAAGTGCGGAATTCTAAAAGTCACTTACACACTCCGTCCTGGTGAACCGCCAACGCTTCGATTGCACGCACTTCACCCCGTGCGTAATTAGATTATATGCCACTATATACGAGCACATTTGACGTGTCGATCCTTCAAATACGCGCACCCTCCCGGGCATGTAATTGATTTAAGTGCTCAGATTAGAGCGCGCAATTCGTCAACCACAATGCACTCCTCAAACACGACACGTACTTCAGACAAAACAAACATGCGCCCTCAATAAAAACCCTAAACAAAACAAATACGCAAGAAAACATGTCCTATCGCAATAAGACACATACATGATCATCTTGACCCATCACGACCAAATCATCCCCTGATGTGCTACCATAAATAATGTCCCATCACGACCAAAATCACTCTCCCATCACGTAACCCCACGCGTCAACCGGAGAGAGAGAGCCACTAATGCCTCATAACATGTCCCGTTGAGACAGAACACACAACCAACGTTATACCAACACCTAAGCTCATTGACATAAATCAGCCAGACCTCATGTCCCATCGTGACGCTAAAACCCCGCCACATCACCAAGGCCAACGGGTAAGTCCCATCTCAACCTCAAGACCCCATCATTATCCCATCACGATGCCAAAACAACCAAAGGGTCATTAGAACAACACCTCATCGCACAATCATAAACACGTCTTGTCACGATACAACTACAATTTGATCTCGTCATATAACCCATGATTTGTCGAATAAAGAAATAAACATAGCTTTCCCCATTGCATAACCACCAATGTCCCATCACCGATTACACTTTCCCGATATTTCATTGCCTCCCTCGAAATTCCTTACCACAACAATCATCACATCCCATCGCGACAACTCCTGAATGTCCCATCACACAGCAGTCACAAGACTCCTCCAGCACAAAAACATACACTCACAGACAGAAGAAGAGCTTCTGCAACGTCTCATCGCACCCACAAAATATCAAGTACCATCATGAACATCTCATCAGGAGATCCGGACATCCCATCACACCAGCGACCATCAAACCCCGCTATAGAAAAAAATAAAAGAGAGGAAACTCTCTGACGTCCCATCATAGCACAACAACAAGAACAATAGCCAACAGTCCCATCGTAACCAAAAGCCTCCTGCTGACAACAAATCAGGTAAGTATCCCCCATCTTTATCTACTCGATATTTCCTATAAAATATAATTACCTAATATTAAGTCAAATGTTTTCGAAACTCATCTCTCTCAACTCATGAATCACTATAGACCTCCCATAAGAGAATCATCAGTACTCATCGAGAAGGTTAGATGGAGCATCTGGCATACTAAGTGTCGTCTTAACAACCACATGAACTGTCGAGTCCACAAATCTTGCTCCGATGGATATGCTCAGCGACGTCTCGGAAGCCACGTTTTTCATCATTTTGCCATCGAATTGATCTTAAGTTAAAATCCCTAAATTTAAAAAAAAAACAAAATAAAAAATAATAAGTAAATAAACCTCTTATGTAACAAAATTCTATCTCTCATCACTCTAATCTATTCTATCCCTTGGGAAATCGAACACTAAGTATAATCAACTTTGAGAAATCACAAATGTCCACTGGAAAAGGACACCTAATGCACCATTGGTGTGAGAAATGACATGCTCGGTCTAACATGACTTGCGAAAGCCTTTGCCATCAAATTATTTCACATTATCTGGTCATGGAGCTTGTCTCTGGACATTCGTATGATGCTCCCTGGTACCTTAATTGTGTCAATTTCTCTATGTTTGACTAGAACTTATAGTAGGTTGCGATATGCAGCGGGATGCCTCTTGCACCCACAGTTGAGGATATACCTTTCGACAGCTACCACTGGGCCCTCGAATGCTCCATCTTTAGCTTGCTGTTGAAGTATTTTAAGTGCTTGCTACTAACTTTATTGGAGATGGTGATAAGAATTGGGTTAGTGAAAATTAAAGAGGGATTGAAGAGCAGCAAGCCAAAAAATACACAATCTTGCAAGATGCAGGGTCTGTTGTATCAAGTTTAGATAAGTAAGAGTTCGTCCCATAGGGAAAGTTGATCTAAACCTCCAAGGGAGCTATCTTTAGTAGGCCCTCTAGATCTGGCTACAGATCTGACAATCCTAAATGGAAGGGGATTCATGGTGACTATAGTCTAAATCCTAAGGTAACTTAATACCTAAACTACAGAAAGGGTTGAGAAAAGTGGAGTGTGAGAAAATAAATATAAAAGGGTGAGAAGTATGCTATTAGGTACAGATCTGATGGGTCTTATAACTCAGACTCAGATCTGCTGCTATAGAAATCATGTCCAATGGCTACATTATCACCAAAGAGGAGAAAGGATCCAACTCACTCCTGTGCCATGATCCAATCCCTTATGGCTATAACCTGTCCACATGAATGGTCACAGACTATCTAATAGGGGAACCACAATCCAGAGATGGGTCAGCACAAGTTTATCATTGTAGGCACTACTTCATCCAGGCTACAACGTGCACTAGCCTTGACACACAGAACCAGCAAGAGTTTGAGTACTAGCTTTCAAGCTTAGCTATTTACTACTTTAGAAAGACAGCAATGATCCAGTCACAAGCCTACAATCTCTACAGTGAGATCAGATATGCCATTTGATGGTGGGTCTATACAAATACAGGGGAGTCTGTCTCTACAGAATCTCTCACAAGGCTACAAGCACAAGTGCAGAGAAGAAGAATCTGTATTAGATCTGTGGATTGGCCTCACCCTAGGGCTATAATCTATCCAATTGAATGGTCACAGACTATCCACAGAGGCTATCCTCCTCATAGAGGTCTAAGACAGAACAAGAACATTGCTGCCACCACCATGTTCACAAGGCTACCAACACAAGATCCCATGGGGATTCAGATTTAGTGGGTCCTGTGGTGGGGCTAGGCCTGCAATGTGCCTAACCTGGACACACAGGTCACTTGGATCTAAGTAAAACCTTAAAGACAATCTTCCATTGCTTACAATACAACTTAGCAATGGAGGATCTCAAGGCAGTAGCCTTGCACAGAACAACTCACAAAACACCAATCCCAGACATGCAATAGATCCTATTATAAAAGTCCATTAAAACTATACCAATTATCATACAAAGGCATAGCCAGTAACTGTTGGACTATGGAGAGAAGGAAAAAGGAAAAAGAAAACTCCTAAACCCTAACCTTAGCCTACTGTAATTCTACAGTCGGTTTCAAGAAGAAGGAATACAGAAGTTAAGTCCCAAAAAGATCCTTAAACCTAAGCTAGGCCTAGGCTTATATAGCAGTCGGCTGTCTCAGAATTAGGGTTAAGAAAACCCTAATTTTTCAATGTAATCATAGCCCATTCCTGTCCCTTGGATGCCTCGGGGTGTGTGCACAAAGATTGGAGCATTAGAGTGCGTGCCCTAATTGTTGGAAGTTCCCAGATTGCCCCTACAGAAGTGGGGAGAAGTTAAGAACCCGATCCTCGCTGGGTAGAAAAGATTTCTAGATCTTGCCGTGTGGTAGGATTGGCGTCACGGGGTTGAATTGACTTGAAACTCATGCAGTTGCGAGATTGATACTTTGGTCATCGCGGGGTACTTCTGGCAGTCGCGAGATTGCTCGTTCCTTTTGAATGGCACAGGAATTATGTGCGCGGTTCGTTCCTTGGTGAATCTCATGGGGATCCTCACGAGGAAGCAGTGTTCAGAGGCCTATGGATCGCGTGAGCATTTCCTTAGAGGTTTGTATCCCGTAGCCACTACGCGACAGCCGCGCGCTGGAGTGCTTGGAGCTCTCTCTTAAGTGAATCGCGCGACGATTGAAGACTCCTTTCTTGAGCTGCGCGAGACTCCGCTAGTGCTGCGCAAGCGCTAATGACTGAAACTCGTGAGAACCTCTTGAAGTCTACTTTTCAATTCTTTCTTTCATCAAACTGTGTGAGAATGGCACAAAGACTATGCGATCAGTTGGTGTGCCGTCTTCAGAAGCTCGCGACAACTGGGCGAAGGAATTCTCTCTCATTCAATTGAGCCCTACGACATTTGTGCGAGGCATTCTTCTTACTTTGTTTTTGCTTTGCTGTGCCTATGCTGCAGCCAATTCTCTGTTTGGGTTCAACCTTCATTCTTCTAAGGGGCTTCTGGGACAACAGTAGGCTTCTTGGCATGGTTAAGGGTTTATTTATAGCTGCTGCTTATTACCTACAGAATAGACTTAAAATACATTTATTAAATGATTAAGGGTCTAACAGAGATTAAGTTATGGGGTGAAAAGTGGTACTTTTCAGGTCTTAACACACCCCCAAACCTAATCTTTGCTAGTCCCTTAGCAAAGCTGTAATTAATTAAATGCCACTTTTTAGGGATCACGAGTACATTTAGCATATGTACCAAGCCTTTTAAACCCCTAGGTGATCCCTAGTGGAGGAGTAAAGTCTCCTGAGGGTTTTCAGTGAAGACACCCATAAACTTCACCATTAGAACAGTTAAGTATAGTGCAGTTAATGACAACACAGATTTAAATGTATAAAGCTTCATTCCACACCCATTCTTTAACACTTAGAGAAAACTGCAGCAGTGTTGCAAGCCATTTAAAACTTAAAAGTTAACATGTGTGTGCATCACCACCATTTACGTAACATTAGAAATTCATAGGGTTTAAATCAATACCCAGATTGCCTTAAATTCGAAATTCAGGTTGGATACAACCCCAATGAAGTCCAAATTTAGACCCAATTCTCACTAGGGCTATCTCTCAACATTAACAGTTTGAGGGTGTTTACATTCACAACAGCTCAAGAGCAGTTACAAACCCCAAATGGGCCTGCAAGCATGAGCATAGGCAAAGCTTCTAATTTCTGATATCCTCATGAATTTTCACCATAGATTGGACAACTCCTCATCTCCACATGACAACTCATTTTACTTTGGATCCACAAGGTCATTTTGAATGGGTTGTAATGTGACTTATGGGTGAGGGATATAAAGAATAAAGGGGTAAAAAGGGAATCTAAATTAAGAAATCAGCAAGGTAAGGAGTGATTCATGACTTCACAACCTTCATTTCAGCAAAAACTTTATCTTTCCTTTTATATTCTAGACTCAAAGTGGCTAGCTTCTCCTCTTCTTTTCAATTTTCAGATGATGTTGTTCTCTAGACTACTCTTTCTTTTTCTCTTTTTGTTTTTATTCATTCTTTTTTTATGATTTTTTTATGATGAACTGCCACACAACTGCCATTGATACACGACTGTTCACAAGTTGCTTTTCTTTACCTTCCACAGAATGTTGGACCATTCTCAGTATCTTTAACTCCTTCTCCTTTACCTTCTGAATTCTCAGAGTGAGGGTAAGGTTGAATTAGGTCATGAGGTTAAGGTGCCAGTGTTCTGGTATTTGTGAAAGAAAAGTATGATTTTAAGGCTCAACTAGTGTATGCAAAAGGACAAATTTTAAAAGGTTGGATTTTCAGGCTGAAACTGTCCAAATGAGGGCCTTGGATCATTTCCTTAGTATCATGAGTGCTCTCAATTAGTTTTGATTTGGAGGTGCACAACTTCTACTAAAAAAGTTTTGATTCAATCAGTCCTTAGAGCAGAAATAAGGCCAAAAACTCTTCAAAAGAAAATGATGGGCCAAAATCTCACTAGGTATGGTCATCAAATTTAACCCATGGGGTGTATTTTCATCTGTTTCTCTCCTCTTAGGTTCGCTGAGTATTAACTGAAATTTTTTTGATATTAGCTTCGTGGTGGTGTCAAGATTTTAACTTTTTCAGTTTCGAAAAGTCAGCAAAAATATTTTAATTTTATACAAGTTTCCTCATTGTATAAAGTTAAGTGGAAATTGACTTTATTCATCCCAGTTATACCACCATTCTTGCACTAAAACTAACTATTCTATTGGCAGACCTATCCTACCACCCTAAACCATGAGGAGCAATGTCCTCACTGGTTCAAAGGTGAGAAAATGCAGTAAAGTCCAGTCAGAACAAATAAAGACAGCGTAAGATAGAGAAACAGAAAAAAAATATGCTAACTGAATAGTATAGAACTAAAAGAAACTTTCATTAAAATAAAAAAAAAAGAAAATATTACAAAAAGATGTAAAAAGAAAAGACAAAATGGGGAGGGGGGGGGAGAGAGGGATCAAGGGGGAGTCGGTTGGGGGGGGGGTTGGAGGAAGATGGTGGGGGAGATGCAGGATGTTCAATTTTTTTCTTCTTTTTCTCTCTCTTTTCCTTTTTCTTCTCCTCCTTTGCAAGGATCCGCTGGACTTCTTCATACTCAGCCCACAGAAATTGTAGCGGGTCCGGCTCCTTAGGCGGAGGGGGGTCCAACCACATAGGGTAAAATTTCTTAGGGCACTCATTGGGTTTGTCATCCGCCATGGTTATGAGGAGGGCCGGACTTCTAGGATTAGAAGAGGAATGATGATATGAAGAGGAACTAATGGCCTATTTAAAAGAGTTGGACGGTGGAAAATGAATCGGCATAATAAAGCTTTGTCCCTTTCCCAGCTTGGCAATAAATCAGAATTGTGTGGGGAATGAAGAATCTCATAACTGATTATGGGAAAAGAGAGCGCACAATAAATGAAGGTCTAAAGATAAGCTTGGTATTCAAGGGGATCCTGTGTATCGCGCAGCTGCACACTGGAAGGTGTCAAAATTTTCTTTGTGTGTGGTAAGGACTCCGCGAGGAGCTCAGACAGGGCCAACAATGATGAAAAGGAAAACATTTTACACCCATGATCGAGGTCAACAGTTGACCTCAGTGCACCATTTGTGCTGAGGTGTGTATTTGCACAATGTCATCTAGCCACCATCTACATCTACCCTTCACATGGATTCCTATTGCAAATGAGCATAGCCTCCTGAAATTCATCTCCCATGACAAAATTGAACAAAATGAAGACTAAAATAGAAAAAAGCTTGAACAAGCACACAGAACAGATCAATATACAAAAAAAATGAAAAATTATATTAACTGAAAAAATATGTACGATCGTATTTACAAAGAGAAGATTGGAAGGTGACAAAAAGAAAAGCTAAGTACAATCTAATCTAAGAGGAAGAAGAAGAATCTGAATCGGAATCTATAAGGAAATCCCAGCCCATCTTTTTAGCATGATCCCTAAGGGCAGCTTTGTCCTGCTTCTTCTTGGCTTTCTTTGACTTTCTTGTTTCGGTTGGGGTTTTCCTCATGGTTGGAGCTTTTGGCGATCTCACCCTTATTTTTGGCTGCTTTGGTATTTTTGGTTCCTTGGGTTCTTGAGGGGATTTTCCTTTTCTTTTCACAGGGGGGGTTACAAGGGATTTGACTTTGCCTTTGCCTTCCTCAGTGGGGACCACTAGGGATTTCCTTTTTGCTTTGGACTAAGGCTGGCTAGGGGATTGTGCCTCCATAGACTAGGCAGCTGGCTCTTTGCCAATTTTTATAGAGGCTGCTATGGAAGTAGTCCTCTTAGCAATGACTTTCCTCTGTTTAGGATAAGTTTGCTCTTTTGGAGGTACAACAAAGGCCTTGGTAGGTGGAGGCTGCTCTGTAGGAGGTGAGGCAGTAGGGGCAGCAGGGGCCTTCCCTTTTTCTCTATTTAGGTTGTGCCTCCTTAGACTAGGCAACTGGAGCTGGAGTAGCTTTAGGCTCTGGGTCTAGCATGTGAACAGAGAGTGGGGTGGGTTGTAGAGGAGCATTTTTGGCAGCAGCCAATGCAGCTTCCAATGAGGATATCTGGATTTTGTGTTTGAGGAGGTCACTCTCATGGATTTCCTTTTGGATTCTGAAGATCTCCTGGACATTGTTGAGCCTCTTTTCAAACAGTATGGCCCGTGCCTTCTCTGTAGCAGCATTTGCTTTCTCCAGCTCTAAATTCAGCTCATTATAAGCAGCTATAGATTTGGCCTTCTGATAGGCCTCCAGGATATTTGTCCACCCCAAGGAGATGCTTAGTAGTTATTTTCTGTGGGCCTCCTTCATTTCATCAATCTGTTGTTGCAGGGGGCTCTCAATGGACCAGGAAAGTTTGGCCATGCCCCTCAGGACATCCTTCCAAAGATAGGGATTGTCCCTCATGGCATGGAGGATGGTGAGGTAGGGAGGGATGTAAAAGAAATGTTTGGGTGCGATGGGCAGTGATGAAGTGGAAGGAGCAAACTGTGATTGGTCCTGGGGGGGGGGGGGATAACAGTGGGTAAGTCTAGTCATGGAGGGAGGGGGATAGGTTCTGGGTCTGTTTGTGTACGTTTGTCAATGAATGTTGGAGGGGATATTGATCTTTTAGTTTTTGGCGCCATTGCCGGGGATATTGATCTTTTAGTAGACTCTAGATTTTTGATTCTTTATTCTTTGGTAGTTGTACTTGTGAATAATTGATACTGCTGATTTATATTTGAAAATTTTCTTGTAGATTTGGACCGTAGCAGAGGAGAGTAGAATTGCACTAGGAGTCTAGCTACCTCTGTTTACACTTCTCTAACCCTCAAAACTCAGTCTATATCTCATTTGAAGATTCCATACCATAGCAGTTGATTAGGATAGTTGCTATTTTTATTAAGTGCAATGTGCCTGCAAATAGTCTTCCCTGCTGTTGGTCTGTGTGCATGTTAGGAAGGAGATGCCTCAGTCCTACATTAGAGCCTGCTAACCCTGAGATAGAAAGGGGTAGAAGACCAAGAAGGCATAGACACACCACAGTTGAACCCCCTATTGAAATTGAGATAGCAGTTATGGGTGAAGAACAACCTAGAACATTGAAGGAATTGAATGCTCCGGATGATTACAATTCTCCATTCAGCATCCAATTCCTTGATGTTCAAGGAAACTACAAAATCAAAACTTCCATCATCCAAATGCTTCCCTCTTTCCATGGGCTTAGTAAGGAAGACCCTTACAAACACATTGACCAGTTCTTGGCCTTGTGCACGACATTCTCCATCGCTGGTTTGGGACCAGAAGCCACTAGGTTAAGGCTCTTTCCTTTCTCCCTAAAGGACTTGGCCATGACCTGGTTATCTACTCTCCCAAACAACAGCATCACCTCCTGGAAAGACCTCTAGACAAGATTTTTGTCTAAATTTTTCCCAGAGACCAAGACCAGCCAGTTGAGGAAAGGCATACTTTCTTTTGCCTAATCCCCAACTAAAGATTTTAACTAGTGCTGGGACAGATTTAAAGAGATGCTCAAACAATGTCCCCACCACAAGATCCCTGACTGGTAGCTTGGCCAGAGCTTCTACAATGGAATTGATAAGAAGAGCAGAGATATGGTAGATGCCTCTTGTGGTGGAACGTACATGCATAAAATAACTGATGAGGCATGGGACTTGTTCGAGGTCATAGGTGAAAATGCTTTCCAGAAGATGTCCTCTTCTAAAACTGTTCAAGAACCATCTCTTAAGCTGGGGGTGGCTGAGACTTCTAAAGGAAAATTGTATGAAGTTAGGGGAAATGATGATCTGAGAATGCAGATGGCCAATCTTACTGAATGATTTGATAAACTTTTGACTGTGGTGCAGCCCAGAATGGCTGCACAAGTGATGGAGGCATGTCTGATATTCAAATCTCCACAACACACAGTAGAAGAATGTCCGTCTGCGGGGCAATACGCTGAGTTTGTAATGGAACAGGCTGCTGCTGTCCAATCTTTTGGACAACAACAATCTGGTGGCTACAATAAACAACCATATGGATACCAGCACCAAAATGCTTGTTACCAATGGAGAGACCACCCAAATTTGAGGTGGAGGTAAGACAATTATATGCAGCCACAGTAGATGTTGCCTTTACCTCAAAGGCCACAGCAGTAGTTTAACCAAGGTTATGTCCAAAGGTCGAATTTCCAACAACAGCAGCCCCAACAACAAAATCAATTGATAGTTCCTCCACCTCACCCCTGAAGTGCTTCTTTTGAGGACCAGGTTTTGGCCCAATTGCAAAGCCTTGGACCCTTAAATCAGACTGTGACTTCTCATAGTCAAAGTATTAAGAAAATAGAAGAGCAACTTGGCCAAATAGCCAATGCTTTGGCTAAAAGAGAGGAGGGCAGGTTGCCAAGCCAACCAATTGCCAACCTTAAGGGCCAGTATTCCATCGGAGAAGGCTCCTCCAATTTTGAGGGGGCCAATGCCATAACTGCCCTAAGGTCTGGTAGGATGATAGACAACCAGGTGGGAAAGGAACAAGGAGAGGTCTATCCTAAGGAAATATCATGTGAAAGTGATAAGGATTTTGTTAAGGCACAGAGTCAAGAACTGCCTGCAGTCCTTCAATAAGGGAAAAATAAAGAGGTTGTAGTTGAGCCTCAGCAGGAGATAAAAATAGAAAAAAGAAAAAAACAAAGTTCAATGATGGCTTTGCAAATGAGGAACCGAAGATCAATTGCCATTTCCTCAAGCTTTGAGTGGCCCTGCCCCTTTTGATAAGGGTCAGGCACAGATCGAGGAAATGATGGAGACCTTTAATCAGGTCAAGATAAATTTACCCCTGCTTGATGCAATCCGACAGGTCCCAGCCTATGCAAAGTTTATGAAAGACCTCTGTACTCAAAAAAGGAAGGCTAGAGGCCATTTGTCCAAGAAGGTCTTTGCGACTGATACAGTGAATTCTGTATTAACCATGACAATACCTGAGAAGTTGCAAGACCCAGGGATACCCACTATTCCCTATATTATTGGTGCCATACAGTGTATATCAACAGTTAGGTTTGGGGGAGCTGAAGCCCACCCCCATTGTTCTATTGATGGCTGATAGGTCCGAGAGGAAACCCATGGGAGTGGCGAGGATGTCCTAGTGGGGGTAGATAAGTTCTTCTATCCTGTAGACTTCCTTGTCTTGGACATGGGCTGCAACAAGAGTACATCTCCGATACCTATTATTCTAGGCAGACCATTCTTGGCCACTACCAATGCATGCATTCAATGCACGTCTGGGATCATGGAGGTCACTTTCGGACATATGAAAGTTGAGCTTAATGTATACAACAGTGCAAAGCACCCTCAGTTGGACAATGAGGAATGCTTTGCAATGGATGTACTAGAAGAAATTGTTGAAGAAGAACTTCACACTCTGCTAGAGTGGAGCAACATTGCCACTGATTTAACTGAAGTTTGGAACTTGATGGAGGAAGGAAGCCTAGTTTTAATGCCATAAGACACACCCCTAGTGAAGTCTTCTGTGGGCTTAGTATAACATTCCAATTGGAAACCTACATTGCTGCCCCTTCCTCCATCCAACAATACACCAATCCTGCCATCCATACAACAAGCCCTTGATCTGGAGCTCAAGAAGCTGCCAGAGACATTAAAATATGCTTTCCTTGAGAAAGAAGAGAAACTTCCTGTGATTATCTCCTCTTCTCTTACCAGTGAGCAAGAGGAGGAGTTGCTAACTGTTTTGAGGAAGCACAAGAAAGCAATAGGCTGGACCATTGCTGATCTAAGAGAAATTGATGTATCAATCTATATGCATAGGATTCATCTAGAGGCGGACTGAACACCCTCCAGGGAAATGCAGAGGAAACTTAATCCTCACATGCAAGAGGTGGTTATGAAAGAAATCATTAAGTTGCTGGATGCTGCGGTAATTTACCCCATCTCTGATTCTGAATGGGTGGCACCAATCCAGGTGGTGCCTAAGAAATCTGGCATAACAGTGATCAAAACTGAATCTGGAGAGTTGAGACCAGCGAGGGAGACCACTGGCTAGAGAGTTTGCATCGATTATTGAAAACTCAACTCCAAGACCAGAAAAGACCACTTCCCTCTCCCTTTTATTGATCAAATTTTGGAAAAGTTGGCTGGGAAGGCTTTTTACTATTTTCTTAATGGGTACTCAGGGTACAATCAGATCCCTGTGCACCCCTTGATCAAGAGAAAGCTATATTTACTTGTCCTTTTGGCACCTTTGCTTACAGAAGGATGCCTTTTGGACTGTGTAATGCCCCTGCCACCTTTCAGAGGTGTATGTATGCCATTTTTTCTGATATGATTGACAAATTCTTGAAAATTTTCATGGATGACTTTTTGGTCTATCGGGATAGCTTTGAGCAATGTCTACAACACCTCCATCAAGTCCTACAAAGATGTGAAGAGACCAATTTAGTCTTAAGTTGGGAGAGGAGCCACTTCATGGTAACACAAGGAATTGTGTTGGGCCATGTAGTCTCTAAAGATGGAATTGAGGTAGACAAGGCCAAAGTTGACCTCATTAAAAATCTACCCCTTCCAAGAACAGTTAAGCAAATCAGATCCTTCATTGGCCATGCTGGATTCTACAGGAGGTTTATCAAAGACTTCAACAAAATTGTTAAGCCATTGTGCCACCTGCTCTGCCAGGATGTGCCCTTTGACTTCTCTGTTGAATGTCTGAAGGCTTTCGAAACTTTGAAAATTTGCCTCACCTCTGCCCCTGTACTCCAAACACCTGACTATACCCTACCCTTTGAGTTGATGTGTGATGCCTCTGACTTAGCAATAGGTGCTGTCTTGGGCCAGAGAAAGGATAAGTTGCCTGTGGTCATTGCATATCTCAGCAAATCACTTGCAGAAGCTCAGATGAACTACACAAGCACTGAGAAAGAGCTTCTGGCAGTGGTTTTCGCTGTAGACAAGTTTAGACCTTTCCTACTTGGGTCGAAAACTGTCATCTTTACTGACCACTCAGCATTAAAGTACCTATTGTCCAAGAAGGATGCAAAGCCCAGATTGATTAGATGGATACTCCTGTTACAGGAGTTTGACATCCAAATCAAAGACAAGAAAGGTGTAGAAAATGTGGTGGCTAACCACTTGTCCAAAATTATGTTGGAGAAAGGTGTTGATGACCTCACTACAAATGATGTATTCCTGGATGAGCAATTGTTTGCCATCCAATCTTTAGTTCCTTGGTATGCACATATTGTCAATTATCTAGTTATCGGTAAGATCCCTTCCCATTGGACAAAAATGGATAAAGACCTATTTTTCTCACATGTCAAAATCTTTTTCTGGGAGGAACCTTGCTTGTACAAGTATTGTGCAGATCAAATTATTCAAAAATGTGTTCCCGAAAGTGATATCCCTAGTATTCTGGCCATGTGCCATGAAAATGCCTGTGGGGGTCACTTTAGTGGGAGAAAAATAGCTGATAAAGTGTTACAGTGTGGTTTCTATTGGCCTTCTCTTTTCAGAGATGCTCATACACACTGCAAGGCCTGTGAAAGATGTTAGAAATTAGGAGGGTTGTCTAAACGAAATTCAATGCCTTTACAGCCCATCCTTGTTGTAGAATTGTTTGATGTGTGGGGTATTGATTTTATGGGCCCCTTTCCTCCTTCAAATGGTTTTCATTTTATCCTAGTGGCAGTGGACTATGTTTCCAAATGGGTCGAAGCCATTGCCACAAGAACTAATGATAATCAGGTGGTCCTCAAGTTCATAAAGCAGAATATCTTCTCCAGATTTGGTACCCCTAGAGCCATTATCAGTGATGGGGGAAGCCATTTCTGTAATAGAAATTTCGAGAGCTTGCTCAAGAAATATTCTGTCACCCATAGGATTGCTACTCCCTACCACCTACAAACTAGTGGGCAAGTTGAAATTTCAAATAGGGAGATCAAGCATATCCTTGAGAAGACTGTGAGGACTGATAGGAAGGATTGGGCTGACAAGATTAATGATGCACTGTGGGCTTATAGGACTGCCTATAAGACCCCCATCGGTATGTCCCCTTTCAGATGGATCTATGGCAAGGCCTGTCATCTCCCAATGGAGTTAGAACACAAGGCCTATTGGGCCATCAAACATTTAAATTTAGATCTAACTTCTGCTGGTCATCACAGGTTGCTGCAGCTGTCGGAATTGGAAGAACTAAGGATGGATGCATATGCCAATGCAAGGATCTATAAGGAAAGGTCAAAAGCTTTCTTTGATAAAGGGTTGTTGAGAAAGAGTTTCACTGCTGGTGATAAGGTTTGGTTTTTTAAGTCTAAACTTAAATTTTTTCCAGACAAATTGCAATCCAGATGGGAAGGTCCTTACATTTTCATGCATGTTTCCCCATCTGGTGCTGTGGAAATCAAGGATCCTAAATCTAGGAGACTCTTGAAGGTGAATGGTCAAAGGCTTAAGCCTTATTTCAAAAAACCTGCCGACCCTTTGGACACCATTCACTGTCAAGGGGATCCTTCTTCAAACTGATTCCACAGGTGTGTCATTACTGTAGCATATGCACTTAGTTTTTGGTTGATTTATCTTGCTTTCTTTAGTTTCTATTCTCTAGGATTTGCTAGTGGCCTTATATGAATTTTTCCCTCTCTGTTGTGAACTTATGATGCTTGGCTTGATTCTTACTGCTTTTGAATTGATAGCTTCTGTTGAATGCCTAATGTGGATGGTCATTTTTGTTGTCCTTGAGTGTATGATTGAGTTTACATGTGTTTAAAGACAGTCATAGGAGAGAGTCATACCCAGGATTCAACCACAACAAAAATGTAAAAGGGCAGAACAGAGAGCACATTCTCTCTGTTTTATACCTTATTGTCGCTGGATCCAAAATGAAAGCCTGGGAGACTGTCGTGAGATTCATAAGCTCTCACGAGGTTAAAGGAGGAAGCCTGGGAGACTATTGCAAGATTCATATGCTCTCCCGAGGTTAAAAGAGGAAGCCTAGAAACCTATCGCGAGGTTAAACAAGGGAGTCTGGGAGAATCTCGCGCAATTCAACAGAAATATTCCATTTACTGTCACGAGATTCTAAGTCTGTCGCGAGCTTCAAGATGAACCTTAAAGCTTCTCGCGCAATCCAAATAGAGACTTAGTAACCGTTCGCGCAATTCACATGAATTAATCTCACTCTGTCGTGTGCTCCAAGGTTGACTTTAGAGATTGTCACACAATCCTAATGTAATCAACACCCTCGCTAGATTTATTTCCAACCCCACAACCATATCTTCCAAAGCACGTCGAACTTCGCGATAAGTATTTCAACCCCGCGCTTTATCCCTTTTTCATTATCTGCTTCCTTCTTCCCTCTACGAAACCCTAGCTTCTGCCGCTCTCCCCTCTCCCGTCTAGCATCACTCCTACAACTCATCATTCACTTCACAACTCTACAGAGTTGTTCCTATCATCACCCTCATCCATTGCCCTCTGCTCTAAGATCTTGAGGTGCCCTGTGCGTCAAATCAAACAAAACCCTAGATCTCAGTCTCCATTTGCTCACACCCAAAGACAGAGTTAGATATGGCCCCAAAATCTGCACAGAAGAGAAAAGGGAAGGATAAGGACCCTACAGAGACCACCCCTAAAAAGGCCAAAACTTCGAAGTCCCCCCAAAAAGAAAAGGAAGTGGTTGAGGAGGCGGCGGTACCAACCACAAAGTTCTCTACTCCTTCTGAGCTCATGGAGTCAATTCCATTGTAACCTGAAACAGCCTTTGATGTCCCATTCTTTGAAAAAGAACCTCTCTCTGCCGTTGCAATACAATTTTTGAGCAAAGCGGGCCTGATGCCAATGATGAGAGAAATTCTAGCACTAGCCTACCCAAGGCTAGTGCAGCTGTTTTACCAACACATCAAGGTCAAGAAGGGCAACGATGGACAAGAGTGCTTGCTGGTGATGATTGATGATTTTGATTTGTTAGTGAGCCCTAAGATGATTGCTGAAGTATTGAACATCCCAGCAGCATTCAATCCTAGCTGTGGATATGGCCCCCCTCTGCGTGCATCCATTGACACAATTGCAAGGGCCCTAACAAGAGGATTAAAAGCCACCGGGGACTCAATCAGAAGGAGGGAACTAGAACCTGAACTGTTGTTCATTGACCAAGTCCTGCGAAAGAACATCTATTGCTCAGGACATCAGTAGGAGAGGAGAGCCCCTATTGCGGATACTGTCTACTCCAATCACATGGGCCATGGCTTCCATGCAGCCTGGCTAATATTTTAAGCTATGGAAGACACAGTGGAAATATTAGGGTTAAATAAGAAGCCTCACACCCTACCCTATGGACGAATCATCACGTAGCTGTTGATCAAGGGGGGCTACAAGATAGGAAGGACCGAGCAAACCACCACCCTTACCCCTACTACCTTTGCCAAGAGGCAATGGGGAATTAGTAGAAGCTTGATGGGGGGTCAAAAAAAGAAGAAAGCTAAGGCTCAGGCCCTGCCCAAGCAAGCAAAAGTAGCTGAATCAGAGTCTACCCCTGTTACAACAACAGTGCCTCTAGAGCTCATCACTTCCATCCCTACAGCATCACCCACACCCCCTCCACCTTTTATTCCTACATCCTCTACTCCTCTTCCATCCATCTCTCACCCCCCTCTGATTCCATTCTCCATGCCCACTCCCCCTTCACCTGTGCTTGGTCCATGGGAGGACTCTCCTTCCCCTACCTTACCACAGTACATTGCCACAGTCCCCCCCTCCATTCCAACTAAGCCTGCCAGCCCCCCACTCATCACCTACAAGAAATGAAAACCTACTCAGACCATCCTAACCATCTCCCAGACACCACCCTCAATACCTTCCATCCCCATTGACCCACCTCACCTTGAAGAAACCACCACCTCAGCCATATTTACTATATCTCCTCTCCCCGACATGGACTTAACCCTAAACACATCCATAGGCTTCCAAGCCTTCATCTCTACATTCCTTGAAACCATGCCTACCTACTACACCCCTCTGCCAGACTCCCCAACTACCTCACAACACCTTTCCCCAGAACCCCACTCTTCCCCTCCCTCCACTTTCCATCATGCTCCTTCCTCCCCTTTCCAACCAGTACCCTCTTCTTCCCAAACCCCACCTCCTAACTTTGACACACTAACCCTCATCCTATCCCTAATCCAAGACATCCAAGCCCAATTATCCACCATAAATAGAACCAGATGCAGGTTGAACTCACCTCCATCAAATCCACCCTACACACCTTAACCACCCCACCCATCTCTACCCCATCCACTTCAACCCCCCTAGTCCTGTTCACTGACAAATCCCCCGAAACAAACTTCCCTCCTGAATCACTACCCCTCCCACCATCACCATTACCTCTTCCCCACCCTTTTCCTTTACCCCTTTTCCCCATTCCAATTTTCCATCCCCCATCACCCTTCACCCTTCACCTTTCCCCTATACCCTCCATTCCCCTCTTATCCTACCCTCCCACCTTCTCTACCAAATCTACCCAAATGCATCAACTTGACCCCATTCCCCACCACTTGACTTCCCTACTATCATTCCCCCTTCCCCCAGACCAAGCACACTTCTCTCCTTCCACCTCCTATCTCTTACAATTACCCAAACATCATTTCTCTGACCCTCCTTACCTCACCATCCTAGATCACATGCGGATAATGCTTACTTGAGGAAGGATGTCTGAGGGTATGGGCCTTGCCAATCAATTGAGACCCCCCTGCTGGAGAAGATTGATGAGATGACGGAGGCCCACAGCGAGCAACTACTGGGCATCTCCTTGGGGTGGAAAAATATTGTGGAGGAATATCGAAAGACGAAAGCTTCAGCTACTTATTATCAAATTAATTAGGAGTATGAGAAATCCAATGCTGCTGCAGCGACTGCCCGGGCAAGAATGCTTGAAAAATGACTTAACAATGCCCAGGAAATCTAAAAAATCCAAAAGGAGTCCATGAGACTGACGCCCTCAAATTTAAAGTCCAAATAGCCTCATTGGAATCCGCATTGGCCGCTGTCAGAAATGAACCTTACCACCCAACCCCACTCTCTGTTCAAGTGCCTCAGCCTGCGCCAACTACCACTCCAGCTCCACCTGCCCAGTCTGAGGAGGCACCACCTAAGCCCCAATAAGATAAAGGAAAAGCTCCTGCTTCACCTCCACCGGTGCAGCCAACAACTACTGAGCCGCCTCCACCTCCCAAGGCCTCTGCTGCACCTCCCCAAGAACCAACTTATCCGCAGCGGAGGAAAGTCACAGCCAACAGGTCTGCTCCCAAAGCTGTCCCCTTAAAAATTGGCAAAGAGCCTGCTGCCCAGTCTGAAGAGGCACAGTCCCCTGCCAAACTTGAGTCCACTGGTAAAGGAAAGTCACCAGTGGTCCCCATTGTGGAACCCAAAGCTAAAGGAAAAGAGAAAGCCCCAGTGGTCTCCCTTGCAGAAGCTAAGCGTAAAGGCAAAGCCCCTCAAGAACCCAAGGAACCAAAGGCTCCCAAGGCGCCAAAAGTAAGGGTGAGGGCACCTAAAGCTCCAACTGCGGTGAAAACACCAGCCGAGAAGAAAAAGGCAAAGGAGGAGAAGAAGAAAGAGGACAGAGCTGCCCTCAAGGCAAAGGCTAAAGAGATGGGCTGGGATTTCCTTACATATTCTGATTCAGATTAGCTCCTAGCTTCTAGATTGTATCTTAGGTTTTTGTTCTTGTCATTCCACTTGTAACTATTTTTATTCCACTTTAATAGAAATTCTAGTTTTCTCTATTGCTTTGTTCTGTGTGTTTCTTTCTGCTTGTTTATTACTTGTGATTTTGTTCTTTTTACCATTTATGGGAGAAGAGTTTTTGGGGGGATTTTTTTCTTTGAACCAGTAATCCCTATCGCGGAGATGGTGTTTATATAAATTTTTGCAATTACCTGCATCTGGGGTTGCAATGGCTCCTTCAAATTGATGTTCCATCATAAGTGTACCTCGCAAAGATCCCCAGCTCATGGTGTTTATATAAATTTTAGTTCCATACTGTTCAGTTTTACATTTTTATTTCTCTCTCTTCTTCTGTGTTTGTGTCTGTATGTTTCCTTGGATTCTACCGTTTATTCTCACCTCTGAACCAGTGAGGACAATGCTCCTCCTAGGTTTGGGGGTGTGGCAGGTAGGTCTGCCAATAACTTAAGTTAACTTAAAGTGCAGCTGAATCATGTGAGTAACATAGAAATGGAGCTGTGTTCACTTAAGTATTATGAAAATTAAAGAATTTAAAACTTTCTGCAGATCTTTAGACATTATAAATTTCTAAATTTTCACATTTCCATGATGAGAACACCAAAAAAACTCAGTGGTATCAGCACTTAGTGAATCATTGAAGAGAGAAAAAGGTAAGGACATGCTTAAAAGTTCAAAGGAAGACCATCACCAGTGAGAATTGAGCCTATAAAATTTTTTTTTATTTTGAGGAGTGATTGAGGCAAATTTTTTCTAGCTTTAAGGACTGGTTGAGTCAATGTGTTCACAAAAAGTTAGGTAACTCCAAGTTGAAACAACTGACAGCACTCATGAAACAACTGACAGCACTCATGACACTTAGGAAAGGAGCTGAATTAAAGAAGGTGAAGTCATGAATCACCTCCTGCACCTATTGATTTCTGAATTTCAAACCCCTTTTTCAACCTTCCAATTCTTTTTATAACCCAATACCATAAGCCACATTACAGCCCAATTAAAGCCCTTGTGATCCAAAGTTCAATGAGCTATCATGTGGAGATAATGAGTTGTCCAATCTATAATAAAAATCCGCCAATGATGCCAGAACTTGAATGTTATGCCTATGCTAATGCTTACAGACCCATTTGGGGGATGTAACTGCTCTTGAGCTTGAGAGACAATGAAACCCTCAAAAGTTCTTTGTGAGCGTATGCCCTAGAGAGTTTTGGGTCTGAAATTGAATGTATTGGGCATGACCTACAACCTAATTTTTAATTTAATGATGAGCTCAGTGCTAACACACGTGTAGTTTCCCTGTTGTGAACTGATTGGAAATGTTGTGCTATCATGGGAAGTTTTTTATGCTTAAACATCTGTGCAGACAATGCATTTAAATTTCTTATATTTTTACTGATTCAGGGGTGAACTGATGCTCTGTTTCTTGACATCTGACTTGAATCTTTCACTTCTACTAACTATTTTATTGAGAAGTTTGTGGGTATCTTCACTGAAAACCCTCAGGAGACTTCACTCCTCCACTAGGGGTTTAAAAGGCTTGGTACATATGATAAATGTATCCGTGCTCCCTATGAAAGTGGCAGTTAATTTCTATAGATTTTTAGTGTAGCTTTGCTAAGGAACTAGCAAAGATTAGGTTTGGGGGTCAACCTCTAAAGTGTTATGTGTGGGGCTAGGCCTATATGGGAGCATGTTAGCCCAGAAACATAGAACCAGCAAGAGTTTGAGTGCAACCTTAGATCCAACTGCCCACTACTTTAGAGAGACTGCAGTGATCCAATCGCAAGCCTACAATCTCTATAACCAAACCAGATCTGCCATCTGATGGCGGGTCTATACACATACAGGGGAGTTTGTCTCAGCACAATCTCTCACAGAGCTACAAGAACAAGTGCAGAGATGAATAATCCGTCTTGAGTCTGTGGGTTGGCTTCACCCTAAGGCTATAACCTGTCCACTTAAATGATCACAGTCTATCCCAGAGGCTATCCTCCTCACAAAGCTCAAGATAGAACAAGAAAAATTGCTGCCACCACCATGTTCACAAGGCTACAAAAGTTCATTGCTCCCATGGGTACTTCAGATCTAGTGGGTCCTGTGGTGGGGCTAGGCCTGTATGGGAGCTTGTTAGCCCATACACACAGGTCACTTGGATCTAAATAAATCATAAAATCAGTCCTCCATTGCTTGCAATACGTCCTAGAAATGGAGAATCTCAAGGTAACAACCTTGTACAGAACAACTCACAAAAATCCCATAAAAGTAAAACACCCTATCATGAAACTCCATTAATCTATTCCAAATAGTCAAACAAAGGCATAGCCAGCAAATGCTGGACTATGGAGAGAAGAAAAAATTAAAAAAAAACTACCTAAACCTTACAAGAGATCTGCAGCTACTGGAAGAAGAAGATAGACTAAATTCTATTTTAAGCAGAGAGTCCCCCAAAACCTAAACCAGGCTTAGGTTTATATAGCAGTTAGTTTGGCGGTGCATTAGAGTTAGGAAACCCTAATTTTAATGATGTCACATGGCCTAATACTGTCCCTTGGATGCCTCGGGGCACGTGCATAGAACTTAGAGCGTTGGAATGCGTGCCCTAATTGCTGAAAGTTCCCAGAATGTCCTCCACAGAGGTGAGGGAGAGTTAGAGTTTAGAGCCTCGCTAGGAAGCACTGGTTTCCAAGGCTATCGCATGGTAGCACGGTCTTCGCGAGATTGGATTAGCTTGAAATTCTAGCCGTCGTGGGGTTGTCTTAGTTGCTGCTGAAGCAGTCGTGCAATAGAGCATTGAATCCTCGTTGGATTGCTCTGGTCTTCTCCGGATTGCACTTTCCTTCTGAATGGCGTGGGAATCGCAAGAGAAATTTGTTTCTCAATGGATCTTCGTGAGGATCTTCACGAGGACGTGATGTGCATTGGTCTCTGAATTGCGCAAGAGGTTTTCCTAAAGTTTTGCATCTCACGGCCACTGAGCGACAGTTGCACACTGAAATACTTGGAGCTCTCTCTCCTCAGTTGATCTGAGTGAACTGCGCGAGGTTTGAGAGCTGCTTTCTTGAGTTACAGGAGACTGCACGAGCATTTATATTTGAGCTTCGCGTGAGCTGCGCAAAGTATGAATCTGAAGCCCCTCTGTCACTCAACTGCGCGAGAACAGTGCGGGCAATTGGAAATGAAGCCTTGGGAAACTCATGAGGACTACGCGAGGCTTAATTTTTGAATCCTTTAAAGCTTGCGAAAGCTGTGTGAGGTTCAATTCTTGTCTGGGTTCAGCTTTCATCCTTCGGAGGGACTTTTGGGACAAAAGTGGGCTCCTTAACAGGGTTCAGGCCTTATTATAGTTGCTATTTATTATCTACAGAAATGACTTAACACACATTTATTAGATGGCTAAGGGTCTAACAAAGGCTAAGTTAAGGGGTGAAAAGTGGTACTTTTCATGTATTAGCAGGGGGAGGGGGGATAACAGTGGGTAAGTCTAGTCATGGGGGAGGGGGATAGGTTCTTGGTCTATTTGTGTATGTTTGTTGAATGTTGGAGGGGTAGGATAAGAGGGGGATGGAGGTATAGGGGAAAAGGAAATGGTGTGGGCTCAAGGGGGGTGATGGGGGGGAATGGAAATGATGAAATGGATGAAAGAGAATGGTGGGGTTGTGGGGATGAAAGGGATTGTTGGTGGTGAGGGGGGTTGTGAGTCAGGGCTGAAGTCTGTCTGGGTCTTTTTATCAGTGGAAAGGACCAGGGGGTTGTAGGGGATTGCTGAGGGATGGGTGGCTTGGTTAATGTCTGAAGGGTGGATTGGATGGATGTGAGTTCAGTCTGCATCTTGTCCTGTGTTTGAGTAGTGGCGGATAATTGGGATTGGATGTCTTGGATAAGGGATAGGATAAGTGTTAGTGTGTCGGGGCTGGGAGGTTGAGTCTGTGAAGAAGAGGGCACTGGTTGGAAAGGTGAGGAAGGTGCATGATGGAAAGTAGAAAGAGGGGAGGATTGGGGTTCTGGTGAGTGATGGAGTGATGTAGTTTGGGAGTCCGAGAGGGGGGTGTAGTGGGTAGGCATTGTGTTAAGGAAACTAGCCATAAAGGCTTGGAATCCTATGGTGGTGTTAAGGTGTAAGTCAATGTCTGTGAGGGGGGTTGTAGTTGGTATGGCCGGGGTGGTGTCTTCTTTAAGGTGAGTTGTGTCAATGGGGATAGAAGGGATTGTGGGAGGTGTCTGGGATGTGGTGGGGATTGTCTCAGTGGTTTTTTATTTTTTATAGGAAATGAGTGGAGGGCTGTCAGGTTTATATGTAGCTTATGGGGGTATTGGGGCTGTATACTGAGGTAGGGTAGGGGATGGGGAGTCCTCCCAGGTACCAATCACAGGTGAAGGGGGAGAGAGCATAGATGATGGAAACAGAGGAGAGTGAGAGATAGATTGAAGAGGGGTAGTGGATGCAAGAGTAAAAGGTGGAGGGGAAATGGGGGCTGCTACAGCAGTGATGGTAACAGGCTCTGTGAGCAACTCCTCGGTAGCTGGGGTAGGAAGGGCCTGATCCTTAGCTTTCTTCTTCTTCTGGGCATCCATCAGGCTCCTGCTGATTCCCCATTGCCTCTTGGTAAAAGTAGTAGGGGTAAGGGTGGTAGATTGCTCAGTTTTCGCTATCTTGTACCCCCCCTTGATTAGCAGCAAGGTAATGACCCTGGCATAGTGGAGTGTGTGAGGCTTCTTGTTCGTCGCTATCTTCTCCGCTAGGTCTTTCATTGCCTCAAAGATGAGCCAGGCCGCATGGAAGCCATGGCCAAGAGAGAAAGGATAGACAGCATCAGCGATGGGAGTTCTCCTCTCCTGCTGATGTCCTAAGTAGTAAACATTCTTTTGCAGGACTTGGTCAATGAAGAGGAGTTTAGGTTCTAATTCTCTCCTTCTGATCGAATCCCCTGTGGCCTTTAATCCTCTGGTCAAAGTCCTTGCAATTGTATCAGTGGAGGCGCTCAGGGGGGGCCATATCCACAGCTAGGATCGAATGCGGCTGGGATGCCCAAAACTTCAGCAATCACCTTGGGACTCACTAGCATCTCAAGATCGTCGATCAGCACCAGCAAGCATAATTGTCCATCCTTGTTCTTCTTGACCCTGATGTGCTGATAAAACAGTTGCACTAGCCTAGGGTAGGCTATTGCTGGAATTCCTCTCATCAAGGGTATCAGGCCCCCTTTGCTCATAAACTGCACGACAGGGGCAGAGAGAGGCTCCTTCTCACAAAATGGTAGGTCAAAAGCTATTTCAGGCTCCAAGGGGATCGAAGTCATGAGCTCTGAAGGAGTAGAAAACTTAGGGGTTGGCTCCTCTGCCCCCTCAACCACTTCCCTTTTTTAGGTGCCTTTGAAGTCTTGGCTTTTTTAGGGGTGGTCTCAGCAAGGGCCTTATCCTTGCTCCTCTTCTTTGGTGTACTCTTGGGCGCCATTACAACTTCTACCTTTGAATATGAGAAATAGAGACTGAAATCTAAGTGCTTACCCTAAAATCCTAGGGTTTGGTTTGATCTGAAGCACAGGGCACCATGAGATCTCTGAGCAGAGGGCAATAGATAGGGGTGATGCTAGGAATAACTCTGTAGATTCGTGGAGTGAATGATGAGCTGTAGATTTGATGCTGGAGGATAGAGGGGGAAGAGTGCCAGAAGCTAGGGTTTCACAGAGGGAGGAAGGAAGAGAATACTGAAAAGGGAGAGAAACGCGAGGTTAAAATACTTATCGCAAAGCTTGGCGCGCTTTGGAACATTTGGTCGCGGGGTTGGAAATGAACCTAGCGAAGGTGTTATTCAATTTGGATTGCGCGACAATCTCTCAGGTTGACCTTGGAGCGTGCAATAGGGTGTGATGAATTCATGTCTCAGGTCTCCATTTGGATTGTGCGAAAAGCTCTGAGGTTCACTTTGAATCTCGCGACACCCTTAGAATCTCATGACAGCTAATGAAGTATTCTTGTTGAATTGCGCGAGAGTCTCTCAGGTGTCCTGTTGAAATTCGTGATAGACTTTGAATCTCGCGATAACTAATGAATATCTCTATGTGGATCACGCGAGAGGTTCTCAGGTACACTTGAATCTCACGACAGCTCTTGAATGTTTACATGTGAACTGCATGAGAGTCTCCCAGGCTTCCTTTTTAACCTCGCAACAGCCTTAGAATCTCATGACAGCTGATGAAGTATGCTATTTGTAATGCGCGAGAGTCTCCTAGGCTTCCCTTTGGACCCAGCGACAGCAAAGTATCAAACAGAGAATATGTGCTCTCTGTTTTACTATTTCCAGTGTGCTGTGGTTGGATCCTAGGCATGACTCTCACTGTGGGTACCTCTAGACACTTTAAAAATCAACCATTCAAGTAAGGACAACAAAATTCAACCTCCCACATTATACATTCAAACAAAAATTATCAATTAAAGAGCAGTAAGCATCAAACCAAGCATAAAAAGTTTAAACCAGACAGGTTCAGATTCAGATTCAGATGGGACCACTAACAAATCCTAGAGAATTTGAACAAAATAAAGCAAGATGAATCTACCAAAAACAAATTACATATGATACAATAATGACACACCTGTGGATCAGTTTGAAGAAGGATCCCCTTGAAAGTGAATGGTGTCCATGGGTTCGGCAGGTTTTTCAAAATAGGGCTTAAGCCTCTGACCATTCACCTTCAAGGTTTTCTCAGACTTGGGATCCTTGATTTCCACAGCACCTGATGGGAAAACATGCATGAAAATGTAGGGACCTTCCCATCTGGATTTCAATTTGCCAGGAAAGAATTTAAGTTTGGAGTTAAACAACCAAACCTTGTCACCAGCTATGAAACTCTTTCTCAACAGCCCTTTGTCAAAGAAAGCTTTGGACCTTTCCTAGTAGATCTTGACATTGGCATACGCATCTATCCTTAGTTCTTTCAATTCTGATAGTTGCAGGAACCTATGATGACCAACGAAAGTTAGGTAGATTTAAATATTTAATGGCCCAATAGGCCCTGTGTTCTAACTCCACTGGGAGATGACAAACCTTATCATAAACCAGTCTGAAAGGGGACATTCCAATGGGAGTCTTATAGGCAGTCCTATAAGCCCACAGTGCATCATTAAGCTTGTCAGCCCAATCTTTCCTATCAGTCCTCACAGTCTTCTCAAGGATGTGCTTGATCTCCCTATTTTGAAAATTTAACTTGCTCACTGGTTTGTGGGTGGTAGGGAGTAGCAATCCTATGGGTGACAGAATATTTCTTGAGCAAGCTCTCAAAATTTTTGTTGCAGAAATGGCTACCCCCATCACTGACAGTGGCTCTAGGGATGCCAAATCTTGAGAAGATATTCAGCTTTATAAACTTGAGGACAACTTGATTATCATTAGTTCTTGTGGCAATGGCTTCTATCCATTTGGAAACATAATCCATTGCCACTAAGATGAAATGAAAACCATTTGAAGGAGGAAAGGAGCCCATAAAGTCAATACCCCACACATCAAATAGTTCCAAAACAAGGGTGGGCTGTAAAAGCATTGAGTTTCTTTTGGATAGCCCTCCTAATTTCTGACATCTTTCATAGGTTCTGCAGTGTGTATTGGCATCTCTGAAAAGAGAAGGCCAATAGAACCCACACTGCAAGACTTTGTCAGTTATTTTTCTTCCACTAAAGTTACTTCCACAGGCATTTTCATGGCACATGGCCAGAATACTGGGGACATCACTCTCGGGAATACATTTTCGGATGATCTGGTATGCACAATACTTATATAAGCAAGGTTCTTCCCAGAAAAAGAATTTGACCTATGAGAAAAATAGGTCTTTGTCCATTTTTGTCCAATGGTCAGAAATCTTGCCTATAACTAGATAATTGACAATATGTGCATACCAGGGAACCAAGGATTGGATGGCAAACAATTGCTCATCCGGGAAGACATCATTTGTAGCAAGGTCATCAACACCTTTCTCCAACATAATTCTGGGCAAGTGGTCAGCCACCACATTTTCTACACCCTTTTTGTCGTTGATTTCAATGTCAAACTCTTACAACAGGAGTATCCATCTAATCAACCTGGGCTTCTCATCCTTCTTGGACAATAGGTACTTCAATGTTGAGTGGTCAGTGAAGATTACAGTTTTAGACCCAAGTAGGTAAGGTCTAAACTTGTCCACAGTAAAAACCACTGCCAGAAGCTCTTTCTCAGTTGTTGTGTAATTCAGCTGAGCTTCAGCAAGTGATTTGCTGAGATAGGCAATGACCACAGGCAGCTTATCTTTTCTCTAGCCCAAGACAACACCTATTGCCAAGTCGGATGCATCACACATCAACTCAAAGGGCAAGGCATAGTCAAGTGTTTGGAGTATAGGGGCAGAGGTGTGACAAATTTTCAAAGTTTCAAAAGCCTCCAGACATTCAACAAAAAAGTCAAGGGGCACATCCTGACAGAGCAGGTGGCACAATGGTTTAGCAATTTTGCTGAAGTCTTTGATAAACCTCGTATAGAATCCAGCATGTCCAAGGAAGGATCTAATTTGTTTGACTGTTGTTGGAGGGGGCAAATTTGCAATGAGGTCAACTTTGGCCTTGTCTACCTCAATTCTATCTTTAGAGACTACATGGCCAAACACAATTCCTTGTGTTATCATGAAGTGGCTCTTTTCCCAACTTAGGACCAAATTGGTCTCCTCACATCTTTGTAAGACTAGGTGGAGGTATTGTACACATTGGTCAAAGCTATCCCCATAAACAGAAAAATCATCCATAAAAATTTCCAAAAATTTGTCAATCATATCAGAAAATATGGCATACATAAACCTCTGAAAGGTGGCTGGGGCATTACAGAGCCCAAAACGCATCCTTCTGGACGCAAAGGTGCCAAAAGGACAAGTAAAAGTAGTTTTCTCTTGATCAAGAGGGTGCTCAGGGATCTGGTTGTACCCTGAGTACCCATCAAGAAAATAGTAAAAAGCTTTCCCAGCCAACTTGTCTAAAATTTGATCAATAAAGGGGAGAGAGAAGTGGTCTTTTCTGGTCTTGGAGTTGAGTTTTCGGTAATCGATGCAAACTCTCCAGCCAGTGGTCTCCCTAGATGGTCTCAGCTTTCCAGACTCGGTTGTGATCACTATTATGCCAGATTTCTTGGGCACCACTTGGATAGGTGCCACCCATTCAGAATTAGAAATGGGGTAAATTACCCCAGCATCCAGTAATTTAATGATTTCTTTTAGGACCACCTCCTGCATGTGAGGATTCAGTTTCCTCTGCATTTCCCTAGAGGGTGTTGAGCCCTCCTCTAGATGGATCTTATGCATACAGATTGATGCATCAATCCCTCCCAGATCAGCAATGGTCCAGCCAATTGCCTTCTTGTGCTTTCTCAAAATTGTTAGCAATTCCTCCTCTTGCTCATTGGTAAGAGAAGAGGAGATAATTACAGAAAGTTTTTTATCTTTCTCAAGGAAAGCATATTTCAATATATCTGATAGCTTCTTGAGCTCTAGATCAGGGGCTTGTTGGATGGAAGGCAGGATTGGTGCTTTGTTGGTTTGAGGAAGGGGCAGCAATGTAGGTTTCCACCTGGAATGCTGCACTAAGCCCACAGAAGACTTCAATGGGGAGATGTCTTCTGGCATTAAAGCTGGGCTTCCTTCCTCTATCATGTTCTAAACTTCAGTTAAATTTGTGACAATGTTGCCCCACTCCGGCAGAGTGGGCAGTTCTTCTTCAACAATTTCTTCTAGTACATCCACTGCAAAGCATTCCTCATTGTCCAGCTGAGGGTACTTTGCGCTGTTGTACACATTAAGCTCAACTTTCACACGTCCGAAAGTTACCTCCAAGATCCCAGACCTGCATTGAATGCATGCATTGGCAGTAGCCAAGAATACTCTTGTTGCAATCCATGTCCAAATCAAGGAAGTCTGCAGGGTAGAAGAACTTATCTACCCCCACCAAGACATCCTCAACCACTCCCATGGGTCTCCTCTTAGATCTATCAGCCATCAATAGCACAATGGGGTGGGTTTAAGCTCCCCCAAACCTAGCTGCTGATACACACTGTATTGCAGCAGGTTAACACTGGCTCCAAGGTCTAGAAGGGCCCTTCTGATTGTGTGGTCTCCAATTATACAGGGAATAGTGGGTATCCCTGGGTCTTGCAACTTCTCAGGGATTGTCATGCTTAATACAGAATTAACTGTATCAGTTGCAAAAACCTTTTTGGACAAATGGCCTCTGGCCTTCCTTTTCTGAGTACAAAGGTCTTTCAAAAATTTTGCCTAGGCTGAGACCTGTCGGATAGCATCAAGCAGGAGTAAATTGATTTTTACCTGCTTAATGGTCTCCATCATTTCCTCATCTATGCATTACCCTTATCAAAAGGGGTAGGGCCACTCAATGTTGTAGGAAATGGTAGTTGAGGGACTGCTGGTTCCTCAGCTGCAAGCCTATGACTGAACTATTGTTTTTTTCCTTTTTCTTATTTTATCTCCTGCTGAGGCTCAACTACAGTCTCTTTATTTTTCCCTTATTAAAGGGTAGCAGGCAATTCTTGACTCTGTGCTTTAACAAAATCCTTATCACTTTCACTCGACAGTTCTTTGGGAATGGCCTCTACTTGTTCCTGTCCTACCTGGTTGTCTACCAGCCTGCCAAACCTTAGGGCTGTGGTGGCATTAGCCCCCTCAAAATTTGAGGAGCCTTCTCCAATTGAATATTGGCCCTTAGGGTTGGCTACTGGCTGGCTTGGCAACCTGCCCTCTTCTCTTTTGGCTAAGGCATTAGCTATTTGGTCCAGCTGTTTTTTTATTTTCTTTATGCTTTGACTGTGAGAAGTCACAGTTTGATTCAAAGGTCGAAGGCTTTGCAATTGGGTCAAAACCTGATCCTTGAAAGAAGCACTTCGGGGCTGAGGTAGGGGAACTACCAACTAATTTTGCTGCTGGGGCTGCTGCTGATGTTGGAAATTCGACCTTGGGGCATATCCCTGGTTAAACTACTGCTGAGGCCTTTTGAGGTAAGGCCAACATCTATTGTGGCTGCATATAATTGTCTTGTCTCCACCTCAAATTTAGGTGGTCTCTCCATTGGTAACCAGCATTTTTGTACTGATATCCATATGGCTATTTGTTGCAGCCACCAGATTATTGCTGGCCAAATGATTGGGCAGCAGCATCCTGTTCCATCACATACTCAGAGTATTGCCCTGCAGATGGGCACTCTTCCACTGTGTGTTGTGGGGATTGGCATATCAGACATGCCTCCATCACCTGTGTAGTCATTCGGGGCTGCACCACAGTTAAAAGTTTATCAAACTTATCCGAAAGATTGGCCATCTGCATTCTCAGGTCATCATTTCCCCTGATTTCATACATCTTTCCTTTAGAGGTTTCCGAAAGCCCCAGCTTAGGAGAAGGCTCTTGGACAGATCTAGATGAGGACATCTTTTGGAAAGCATTTTCATTGATAACCTCAAACAAGTGCCATGCCTCATCAGTTGTTTTATGCATGTACGTTCCACCACAAGAGGCATCTACCATGTCTCTACTTTTCTCATCAATCCCATTATAGAAGCTCTAGACAAGCTGCTAGTCAGGGATCTTGTGGTGGGGACATTGTTTGAGCATCTCCTTAAATCTATCCCAAGATTGGTTGAAATCCTCAGTTGGGGATTGGGTAAAAGCAAGTATGCCTTTCCTCAACTGGCTGGTTTTGGTCTCTGGGAAAAATTTGCTCAAAAATCTTGTCTGGAGGTCTTTCCAAGTAGTGATACTATTGTTTGGGAGAGTAGACAATCAGGTGCTGGCCCTGTCCTTTAGGGAGAAAGGAAAGAACCTTAGCCTAGTGGCTTCTGGTCCCAAACCAGCAATGGAGAATGTTGGGCACAGGGCCAAGAACTGGTCAATGTGCTTGTAAGGGTCTTCCTTGCTAAGCCCATGGAAAGAGGGAAGCATTTGGATGATGGAGGTTTTTATCTCATAGTTTCCCTGAACATCTGGGAATTGAATGTTGAATGGAGAATTATAATCAACAGTAGCATTCAATTCCTTTAATGTTCTAGGTTGCTCTTCACCCATAACTATTGTCTCAATTTCAATAGGGGGTTCGACTGTGGTGTGTCTGTGCCTTCTCGGTCTTCTATCCCTTTCTAACTCAGGGTTAGGAGGCTCTAATGTAGGACTGAGGGATCTCCTTCCTAACATCACACACACCAACAGCAGGGAAGACTACTCGCAGAGACATTGCACTTAACAAAATTACACTATCCTAATCAACTGCTATGGAATTTTCAAAGGAGAAATAGACTGAGTTTTGAGGGTTAGAGAAGTGCAAACAGAGGTAGCTAGACTCCCAGTGCAATTCTACTCTCCTTCTCTGCTACTGTCCAGATCTGCAAGAAAAATTATAAATGTAAATCAGCAGTATCAATTATTCATAAGTACAGCTACAAAAGAATAAAGAATACAAAAATCTAGGGTCTACTATTAGATCAAGGGTCCCCGACAACGGCGCCAAAAACTTGTTGAAGTATTCTAAGTGCTTACTACTAACTTTATTGGAGATGGTGATAAGAATTGGGTTAGTGAAAATTAAAGAGGGATTGAAGAGCAACAAGCCTAAAAATACACAGTCCTGCAAGATACAGGGCTTGTTGTATCAAGTTTTGATAAGTAAGAGTTTGTCCCATAGGGAAAGTTGATCTAAAGCTCCAAGGGAGCTATCTTTAGTAGGCCCTCCAGATCTGGCCACAGATCTGACAATCCTAAATGGAAGGGGATTTATGGTCACTATAGTCTAAATCTTAAGGTAACTTAATGCCTAAACTACAGAAAGGGTTGAGAAAAGCGATGGAGTGTGAGAAAATAAGTATAAGAGGTTGAGAGGTATGATATTAAATATAGATCTGATGGGTCTTATAACTCAGACTCAGATCTGCTGCTATAGAAATTATGTCCAATGGCTACATTATCACCAAAGAGGAGAAAGGATCCAACTCACTCCTGTGCCATGATCCAATCCCTTATGGCTATAACCTGTCCACGTGAATGGTCACAGACTATCCAATAGGGGAACCACAATCCAGAGATGGGTCAGAACAATTTTATCATTGTAGGCACTACTTCATCCAGGCTACAAGCTCTAGAATCCATAGGAACCTCAACCTCTAAAGCTTTGTGCGTGGGGCTAGGCCTACAACGTGCACTAGCCTGGACACACAGAACCAGCAAGAGTTTGAGTACTAGCTTTCAAGCTTAGTTGTTCATTGCTTTAGAAAGACAGCAGTGATCCAGTCACAAGCCTACAATCTCTACAGCCAGATCAAATCTGCCATCTGATGGTAGGTCTATACAAATACAGGAGAGTTTGTCTCTGCACAATCTCTCACAAGGCTACAAGCACAAGTACAGAGAAGAAGAATCTGTCTTAGATCTGTGGATTGGCCTCACCCTAGGGCTATAATTTGTCCACTTGAATGGTCACAGACTATCCACAGAGGCTATCCTCCTCATAGAGGTCTAAGATAGATTAAGAATATTGCTGCCACCACCATGTTCACAAGGCTACCAGCACAAGATCCCATGGGTATTCAGATTTAGTGGGTCCTGTGGTGGGACTAGGCCTGCAATGTGCCTAACCTGGATACACAGGTCACTTGGATCTAAGTAAAACCTTAAAGACAATCTTCCATTGCATACAATACAACATAGCAATGGAGGATCTCAAGGCAGTAGTCTTGCACAGAACAACTCACAAAACACCAATCTCATATATGCAATAGATCGTATTACAAAACTCCATTAAAACTATACCAAATAATCATACAAAGGCATAGCCAGTAAGTGCTGGACTATGGAGAGAAGGAAAAAGGAAAAAGAAAACTCCTACACCCTAACCTTAGCCTATTATAATTCTACTGTCAGTTTCAAGAAGAAGGAATACAAAAGTTATGTCCCAAAAAAGATCCTTAAACCTAAGCTAGGCTTAGGCTTATATAGCAGTCGGCTCTCTCGAAATTAGGGTTAGGAAAACCCTAATTTTTTAATGTAATCACGGCCCATTCCTATCCCTTGGATGCCTCGAGGTGTGTGCACAGAGATTGGAGCATTGGAGTGCATGCCCTAATTGCTAAAAGTTCCTAGATTACCCCTGCAGAAGTGGGGAGAAGTTAAGAACCCGATCCTCGGTGGGTAGAAAAGATTTTCAGATCTTGTCGTGTGGTAGGATTGGCATCACGAGGTTGAATTGACTTGAAGTTCATGTAGTCGCGGGATACTTCTGGCTGTCACGAGATTGCTCTTTCCTTTTGAATGGCACGGGAATTGCGTGCGCGGTTCGTCCCTTGGTGAATCTCGCAGGGATCCTCGCGAGGAAGCAGTGTTCATAGGCCTATGGATCACGCGAGCATTTCCTTGAAGGTTTGTATCCTGCGGCCACTATGCGACAGCCGTGCGTTGGAGTGCCTGGAGCTCTCTCTCTTCAGTGAATTGCGCGACGATTGAAGACTCCTTTCTTGAGTTGCGCGAGACTGTGCTAGTGCTGCACGAGCACTGATGACTGAAACTCATGAAAACCTCGCAATGTCTGCTTTTCAATTCTTTTTGTCATCAAACTGTGTGAGAATGGCGTGAAGACTGCCCGACCAGTTGGTGTGCTGTCTTCAGAAGCCCGTGACAACTGCGCAAAGGAATTCTCTCTGGTTCAATTAAACCCTGCGACATCTACGCGAGGCACTCTTCTTAGTTTGTTTCTACTTTGTTGTGCCTATGCTACAGCCAATTCTCTGTCTGGGTTCAACCTTCATTCTTCTGAGGGGCTTCTGGGGCAACAGTAGGCTTCTTGGCATGGTTAGGGGTCTATTTGCAGCTGCTGCTTATTACCTATAGAATAGACTTAAAACACATTTATTAAATGGTTAAAGGTCTAACAGAGATTAAGTTAAGGGGTGAAAAGTGGTACTTTTCAGGTCTTAACACTTGCACTGATAGATAAGAAAGCCAAGCATTCCATGTCAACATCCCTAGTTCACACTTGTAATTTCCCAAAAGAAATGAGATGGCACCCTTGTAGGAGGGGTGTCTACTTCTTCAACGCATCCTTACTCCGCAAGAATGCGCCGAAGAGGGGCATCTGTAGACACCCTAATTTTTCCCTCTTGGAGTATACAATCCTATTCGGTCAGCCCTTGACCTTGCCCATGACTTACGGAAAGGAACCAATCCTCCCTAAAAGTCCTAAAACCCTAAAAAACCCATAATCTGAGAATTATGCACCATAACAATGGTATATAGCTAAGCCCCAGGCCCTTTTGACCGAAGGTCAAAGGTCGAGCCAAAACCTTGGTAACATATTCCCCATTTGAAAGCCCAGATATGAACTTTTTTTATCAGACTTTGGTATTTTTGCAATACTTTGATATGGTAGAATTTATAGGCTTTAAAGTTTCACAAAAAGGCTTGCCATTTGAAAGTAAAAAAATTGACCAAATTGTAAAAAATCAGATTTTGTTCTTGAACTGGAAAGTTGACTTCTTATTCATTGAGATTTTTTATCCGAGACTATTTTTATTAAATTCAAATGGGGGGTATTTCGTTATTTACATGTAATATCTTAAGTAAATGGAAATAAAAGAGTTATGACATTTACTTAAATGATATTACATGTAAATATGTATGCTGGCATGTCCTTACCTTCGTGCCAGTCTGTCTATCCTGAAATCCCAACACCTAGACCAACCCAACCTGAAAGGTTTTCCAATTTTGTGCCCTCACTCATGAACATAATTGATTACATGCTCTGCAAGTTGTGCGTAATTGGTCTATATAGGGCCAGGCTTCACCCTTCTATAGACCGCCTGAAGACCTAATTTCACGCACTAAGCAGTGCGCGCAATTGATTGCACTGGTCTCTAATTCCCATGACCGCCCGAATTCCTCGATTAAGCGCCCTACACCAAATGCTTAACTGGATTATGCACGCTAAATAGGGCGCATAATTAGTTCCAACTAGACTAGAACTAGGCTACCCGACTGAGCTAGTTAGCCTATCACTCACTGAGTCAGTCACCGACTCAAAGTGATTAAGTGCCCGGGACAGGGTGCATAATTCAATTAAGAGCACCAGACAGGGTGCGTAATTGAATTCGACTGGCTAATCATGCACCTCCCATAGGGCACGTAATTACTCGAATACCTATAAATAGACCTCCCTACCTCGACCAACAACACACAATTTTTCATAAAGATCTCTTCTCTCTCGAGCTTCGGCCTCTCTCAGGGAGCTCGAGTTTCGCATCTGGGCGTCAAAAGGAGAAAGAAGCGCTCGACTTCAGGTAATCTACTTCTGGTATTCAGTTCTAGTTCTTAGATCCTAAGTTCTAGTTCTAGTTCTAGTTCCCAATTTTCTTTCTAATTGTAAATTTTCTTTCTAGTTCGAATTCTCCGTTCTAGTCCTAAATTCTTAATTCTCGATATCAGTTTTGATTCCTAATTCTCAATTCTAAGTTCAAATTCTATTTTTAAATCTTCAATATTTACAAAATAATTTCTAGCCACCCGATTTGCCCAAGGGAGCTTACGGAGGGTACCAGGGAATGGGGCCAATCCTCCTTAGCATAATGGGCCACAATTCCCTTTAAAAAAAAGAATTAGACTCCTAATAGAATTAGGAGACCTTTTAAAATTAGACTCCTAGTAGAATTAGGAGACCTTTTTTAATATTAGATTCCTAGTAGAATTAGGGGACCTTTTAAAATTAAACTCCTAGTAGAATTAGGAGACCTTTTTTAATTAGACTCTAAGTAGAATTAGGAGACATTTTTTTAATTAGAATTCTAGTAGGATTTGGAGAGTTGAGCAATTAGACTTAGTGCAGGATTAGGAAACCAAACTAGCTAAACCCCAAGGTAACCCAGGGCTGCTAACGTTGGCCGACTGATGATTCAGTAATGGAGTTTAACCTTTAAGCCCCCGCTCCCCTTAAAGTGTGATCATTGACGTATTATGGCGTCGATAAACATCTGTAGCTGGCGATGGCATTTGAACAGGTATTCTCAATTTAGAATTTGCCTTCCTTTATTTTTCTATATTTAAATATTGTCCTTTTATTATTCTAATATATCACTGCAGGGGCACACAAACATTTTCCAATTTTTTTTTATCGCTTTATTATTCTATCGTTTTCCGTCAGAGTCTACGTGGACCGAATTGGGCCACTCTTTTCGAGGACCATGAGGAACCCAGAAAAAGCATGTATCGATAAACATCAACCTAAATCATCACGAAATTTAATTCACACTTTCAACAAGTGGGTGCCTCTAAATCCATCTCAAATTATTTAATAATTTTTCTAAATTAGAAACCCCTAATTTAAGCATAGAAGAAATCAGATGAAGAATAAGAATTGTGGACGAAAAACTCGACCTGTGCATAAATTTGCAGTTCTGATTGGTCGAAATCCAAACTTGACCGGTCCAGATTATAGTACATAGTAGAGGCTTTCATCTCTATTTTATTTCGATCGATCGAAAATAGATTTTGACCAGTCGAATGGGAATACTTCTCTAGTATTTAGAGACTCGACCGATCGAAATTACATTTTCGACCAGTCGAGTTCTGTTTAGAACTTTCTTTCACCTATACTTGACCGGTCGAAACACATCTCCAACTAGTCGAGGCTGATTTCTCTTCGCCATTAATTAAACCAACTTGACCAGTGGCAATCTATTTCGACCAGTCGAGATAACATTTAAAGCAGGACTTCTTTCCTCTGTTCCATCTCAACCAGTCGAATTACACTTTTGACCAGTCGAGATACCACTCATTGGTCTCTTTTCTGATCTCGACCGATCAAGATCCATCTTTGACTAGTCGGGATATTATTGTAATGTTACAAGTTGCTTGGTTTATTTCAAAATGCACCGCAACTCAAGTGATTGCACACCCAATCACCTTTATGGTGGATCGAATGTGCAACCCACTTAGTTTATGCGACTTAGTAAACTCACCCCCTCCTAAAATCTAACAATTTCATGTGAGGACTCCGATCATCCTACCAATGATGACATGGAGTTAGATATACCGAAGGCGGCTTATGTAGATGAGGTGAACCTTTATCATTAACTGTAATATTTTAAATACCTTAATCCATATGCTAAGTCGAATTATGAGTTATGTGTATGTCCGCTTATCGCCTTAACAAGCGTGTGGTGTCATAAGACGGGATTCTAGGCCCTCGAGATCGAGTAAGGATTCTGAGTCGTGACAGAGATGGTATTAAAGCCTAAGCTTTACTTCCTTTGGGACAAAGTGATACGAATTCACTAACAAATGATGTTTTGTGGAATCAAGACTTGATGTCTCCACGATGTAGAGAAACCAATAGTTCTTAAGTGAATGAGGTCTCATCACATGAAGGTCCTCAAGAATTTGAAGTAATGCACCTATTGCGCAAGATGGCTACCACATTCAGTCAGCAGATGACTCAACTGATATTGTCCCATCAGTAGGAAAGGGCCCAACTACTACACGAGATGAAGGTAAAAAGAGAACAATAAAGACAAGTTGTCCAAGAGCTTATCAATCAACATCAGCCTCCTCCTCGATAGGGAAATCCACCCCACGCACCTGGCAAATTTCAAGTATTCAATAGAGTTTGACCCCCTATTTTCATGGTCAGCTTGACCCAGTCGCTACTAAAGATTGGATAAGTAAAATCGAGAAGTTCCTTGGGATCTCTTCACCCACAAAACTTGAAAAGTTGAAGTGGGCAGCGTTCTATCTAGATCAGAAAGCAGAGACCTAGTGGAAAGCAGCAAAGAGAGCTGCATATCAAAATAATGAAGAAGAGGGGACTTGGCAACAGTTCAGGGAAGCATACTTCGAAAAGTACTTCTTTACGGCCACTAGGGCTCAGTAGAAGAAAGAATTCATGGGCCTACAACAGGGGAGTAAGACCGTAGCTAAGTACGAAGCCAAGTTCGACCAACTATCCAGATTTGATGGGAATTTGATTACAGATGAAGGCAATAAGCTCTTCGCATTTCAGAACAGCGTGCGACTATTCTTTCATGAGAAGTTAGTCACAATGAAGATTGAAAAGTACAGAGAGCTCGTGGATCATGCATAGATCAAAGAAAGGGAATAAGGCAAAATGCTCAATAGAAGAAATGCCAGGTTGAACATCCAAAAGGGCAAGGCCATTCAAAGGAGCTCATTTATTTCACAGAGACCCCTACCAACTTTCACCCTGAGGACCTAGTCTTCTCCAGCCCTTTTAGATAATAAAAGGCCCTGACTCGTGCCCCCACAAATACAAGTGGCTTCCACCTTCCTAGGAAGAAATGTTGTTCCACAACCACGTCAGCCACAAAGGGAGTTCACACCCTACGAACCTTGCGTAAAATGTAGCTGGAGGCACAGGCCCAGAGTATGCATGAAACGTACAGGTAAATTCTTTCTGTGCGGAAAAGAGGGACACATGGTAAAGTACTACTCCGAAAGAGCTCCAATATCAAGCTCTCAATATAATAATCAAGAAAAGATTACGAACTAGGGCCGCATATTTGCACTTTCGCAGCAAGACAGTATGCCTAGCGATAAAGTCATTCAACGTAACCTCTCCGTTTATCAGCATGAGTGTGGGATTAAACAGTTAGTCCTTGTTCTTATAAACTCTGGGTTTACACATTCATTCATCAATCCAGGGTTTGTGTTAGAAATTCAAGCTAAACTTGTACTCTTAGGAAGGAAATTAATTATCTCGACACTGTCTGTGAACACCATGAAGGCTACTTTAATCTATTGAGACATGAAAATAAATATTTAAGGTCATGATCTTTTGGTAGATCTCATCATGTTGGAATTTTAGGATTTCGACATCATATTGGGCATGGACTGGCTAGCCATATATCATGCCGCGGTTGACTATTTCTCTAAAGTGGTCACCTTCCAAGCACTCGGAGAACCTCCATTCAGATTTTGAAGAATCAAAAGGAAAGGAGTACCTTTATTTGTAGCATTAAATGAGGAACAAGACAAGACGATTGACCCTACCACAATTGCAGTTGTCAGAGATTACATCAACGTATTCCCTGAGGACGTTCATCGAGCACCACTCAACAGACAAATTGAGTTCAAAATCGATGTGATCCCATGGACTATACCAAATGCCACGACTCCATACACGATGCCCCTTGCAGAATTAAAAGAGTTAGAGATACAACTCAATGAATTATCTAGTAAGGGGTTCATTCGACATAGCGAGTCACCATGGAGAGCTCCAGTGCTCTTCATAAAGAAGAAAGGTGGCTCGATGACACTATGCATCGATTATCGCCAGTTGAACAATGTCACCATAAGAAATTTGTTCCCGCTACCTAGTATCGACAATTTGTTCGACCAACTTAAGGGTACCAAATATTTCTCAATGATTGATTTCAGATCAGGCTATCATCAGTTGAAGGTTCGAGAAGAGGGCATTCCGAAGACGGTGTTCACCTGTAGACATGGACTATACGAGCTTCTAGTCATGCCATTCAGTCTTACGTACAACTCGATAGTCCCCATGGACTTAATGAACAAAGTCTTTAGGGACTATCTAGAGAAGTTCATCATAGTCTTCATAGATGATATCCTAATTTACTCTCGCTCGGAGGAAGCACATGAAGAACACCTCCGCGTTGAACTGGAAACACTCTGCAAGAATCAATTATTTGTTAAACTATGTGACAGCCCAGATTTCCTTACAGCAAAACTTGAGCCATCAGGTCGAGTGCGAGATCAGAAACACAGTAAATCATGGTATCGAGGTACTTACCCAATTAATAACAGCTTGGCCCTTCCAGAATTGAAATAATTGAAAGGGTCGAGCCACAATTGTTGGTAAGCATACAAGCATATGAAATAAAAGTATGCAAGCGGATGACAGAGCTAAAAAAAATGAAATGGAAACATATATTCTAAACGTCAACATCCATAGATAACCTAAAAATTGTACAAAAGCATCCACCGGTGATGGACGACCTTAACCTAAATAGTGGAGACACATATACACATTGTATTTAGTTTAACCAAAACTATACCGTATCTCAAAAGCCCCAAAAAGGTACACTCTCCACTCACAGCCACATCAACTAAGGGAAATGCCCTTCTAGCAGATCCTCCTCCTCTTCCTCAGGATTGTAATCCGGGTCTCTTTCTTGCTCCGGATCCCTCACTAGGTCAGCTCCTGCAACTGTGATATTTAGTCGAGGAATGAGCTTCATCCAAGCTCAGTAGGGAAATAAACGATTCAAAATAATATAAAATCATTCTAATCCATGGCATAGATGGATATGTGCATGTATAAAACATTTGGCAAATATATATGATGTCAAAGCATATTAGTGCAAGCAAATACTTGAAAACATGGACTTATAAACATGCAGGATCATGATGTAAGAACATGCAAATTCCAATCGATATTGAACAAGATACTAGTACTAAATTTCATATCGAGTTTGAAGTAACTAGCTCATACGAGACGACAACACATAAACCTTAAAATCCAGCGGAATACATCACATCACATAATTGAGTCATACATTAGGGTGAGTATCTTGTAACAGGAATAGAGCAGTCCGTAGAGGACATAGGGTTGAAACCCCGGGGACTCCACCCCTCCCTTAGAGGTTCCACTCCACTCACATCTAATCTCAAGAATGAGTCAAGTTTGGTGGCAATAGCATCCCGTAGCGGGAACTGAGCAGTCCGTAACAGACACAAAGTTAAAACTTCGGGGATTCCACCACTATCATGGAGGTTCCACTCCTCAATTGCACACCAATTCACACATCGCACATGCATACGAATAGGATGCAGACACGACTGATATCACAACAGGATGCAACTTCACCATTTTGGACTCATAGATCAAATGCCAATAAGATGCCACGTAACATGCAATTTCGTGTACAAAACAATATTAATTCATATGCAGAGTTTTAAATTACTATGTTGCGAACTGAAAGCATAATTCAAAACATTCAAATCAAATCTGGTATCCCATGATCAAGTCAAATATAACATTTTGCAGTGAGAGTTCCCTAGCTCAAGTGTCGAAGTCTTGCGAACAAGGTCCTATGATTTCAAGCTATTCGTCCATCAACTGCCTCTCATATCCAATCTAAACCATGCTACACATGTGTACTAATTATCAATGAAGCATACTTGACAAGCACTAGGTCTCACGATGCATAAAACTACAATGAACCCAAGGTCCACAACAGAAAATAGAGTCGATGCGGTGAGCTTCAAGGTCGCCACGGCGAGTTCAAGTGGCACCCAGCATTCTCGCCACGACGGGAATTTACAGTGCTGCATTGCACTGATTTTGGGCGTAGAGTGATTTCTCGCCGCGGCGAGCTATATCAGCTCGCTATTTTTTTGTTTCATTTCTTTGGCTCCAAAACCTCTATTTTATCAATACATCCTCCATCCAAACACGGGTATAAGAGCTCCTTATCTTAATTTTGCTAGACACTTGGGTCTTTAACCTAATTTTAAATGTATGGATCACGATCCGAAACATAAAAAATCAGTGGATGTGATCGATTCTTGACGTTCCAAGGTTTGCATTCCTCGAATTCAACCTATTGGGGTCGAATTTGGGAGAATCAAGTCTCCCGACACCCGTCTGATCGTGCATGCACAAAATTCTAGACATTGGACCTCAAGGATTTGGCTACAAAGCCTTTCGCATGTTCGATCCTCTAACTTCATTGCATTAACTTCTAATTCTAGGGTGAGCCAACCCTAATTTTAGGAAAACAGATTTACGAAGCGAAGGTTGTGGGTTTACCGTAACAAATTTCTTGCATGTGAGGCTTCTGAGCTTTCGAGTACGATTTCTCCTGCAAGAATACGCTCAATCATTCTAGGCTCAAGGGTGAGTCATGGCGATCGATACTGAAATGATCTCTCTGCCGTGATGGTTGGTTCGAGTTGTCAGAAATGGGAGAAATTGGACAGTGTGGAGGTTTTTGCAAGTTAGAGACGATGGGAAGGAGCTCTCTTCTTTCCTTGGTCAACACACAAATTCCATGCATGACTTATGCGTACATGGGAGCCTATAAGACTTGGGGTGGTTCACATGTGAAGACCATACACCCAATTTGGTGTATGTACTTGACTAAAGGTCATAGGTCTGGGGCCACAAATATACATGCAATAATTTATTCGACCACAAATATGCTAGAGTGTTGTAAATGAATTACCTTATCCAAACAGTAACAGGTATTGTTCCCTTATTTCTGCTTCATGCTCCCAAGTTGCTTCAGTGGTGGAGTGATTGCACCATTGGAATAAGACTAGGGGAATTGTCTTGGTTCTTAGAACTTGCTCCTTGCGGTCCAATATCTTTATCAGTTCCTCAACAAGCATCAGGTCCTCTTGAACTTCGATTGGTTGGTAGTCCAGTATGTGTTACGCATCTCTCACATACTTCCTGAGCATCGACACGTGGAAGATGTTGTGGACGCTAGACAGTTGTGGAGGCAAGGCAATGCGGTATGCTACTTAGCCGACACGACCGCAGAATTTCAAAAGGGCCAATATATCAAGGGCTGAGTTTTCCTCGCCGTCCAAATCACATCACACCCTTGGTTGGTGAGATCTTCACAAATACATGATCTCCAACCTGACAAAGAACATGGTTGTTAGCCTTATGAAAGCTACATTGAATTGTAAGACAAAGTTGTGCATACAAGTTACCTGAAATTCAACACTCGATCTTTAAAGGTCAGCGTAACTATTCTGACAGCTTTGAGCCACTTTTAATCTGTCACAGAGGAGACGGACGGTCTCATTTGTGCTTTCTATGAGTTTTGGTCCCAACAATAATCGCTCCAATCTCTTCCCATTTGAGTGGAGATTTGCATCAGCGTCCATACAATGCTTCAAAAGGCATCATGCTGATACTCGCCTGATAGTTGTTATTGTATGCGAACTCGATCAAGTGTAAATGTTTGTCCCATGATCCTTAAAAGTCCAACATACATGCTTTGAGCATATCCTCTATCAACTGATTCACCCTTTCTGTTTGTTCGTCAATTTAAGGGTGAAAAGCCAAGCTGAATTCTAGTTTGGAACCTCTTCGAATCGTTGCAAAATTTTAGATGTGTAGAGTGGGTCCCGATTTGATACGATGCTCGCCGGTATGCCATGCAATCGAATGAACTCCCTCAAATATATTTCTTCAAGTTTATCAACTATATACTTCGTGTTGTAAGGTAGGAAGTGAGCTGATTTGGTTAAATGGTCAACAACAACCCAAATTGTATTATAACCCTTCTGTGTTCTTGACAGCCCAAGTATAGAGTCCATTAAAATGTCTTCCCATTTCCATTCGGGAACCGCTAGGAGCTGCAATAGACCAGCAGGGTGTCTGTGGTTCACTTTAATCTATTGACAGACCAAACACTTCACTACATACTCCACGACGTCTCTCTTCATTCCCTTCAACCAAAAATTCTTCTTTAAGTCGTTGTACATCTTGGTGCTACCCGGATGAATAGCATAAGCTGACTGATGGGCTTCTTCTAATATCTCATGCCGTAATTCAATATCCGTTGGCACACATATTCAACCTTTGAATAATAAGGACCCATCTTCCTTAATAGAAAATTTTGGTTGATTCCTATTGATTATTTCTCGCCGAATTGTCATGAGTTTCATATCTGTTAATTGATTTTTTCTGATCCTTTCGAAGATTGTCGACCTGATCTTGATATTAGCTATAAAAGCTCCTAAATCTTTCACTTCAAATGAGGTGTCGCATGAGGCTATGTCCTCAAGTAGTTTCCATCTATGTATTCTGGCCACGAGATGTGATAGTTGAGCAAATATTTTTTGCTTAGAGCGTCAGCTACTACGTTTGCCTTCCCTTGGTGGTATTGGAAGGTGCAATCGTAATCTTTCAAAAATTCCATCCATCTCCTCTACCTCAAATTCATATCTTTCTGGGTAAATAAGTACATGAGGCTTTTGTGGTCGGTGAATATTTCAAAGGTTTCACCATAGAGCTAGTGCCTCCAGATTTTCAAGGTGAAAATGATCGCTACAAGTTTCAGGTCATGTGTAGAGTAATTCTTTTGGAGGTCTTTCAGTTGTCTTGATCCATATGCTAATACTCTTTCATGTTGGTTTAATACACAACCTAAACCTATGTGACATGCATCGGTAAATACCACAAATCCTCCAATGCCAGATGGTATGATGAGCACAAGTGCGGATGCCAATCCTTTCTTAAGCTCTTGAAAGCTCTTGTCACATGCTTCAGTCCACTCAAATTTGATGTTCTTTCGAGTAAGTTGCATGAGTGGTCCAACAATCTTCAAGAATCCTTCCATGAATCTGCAACAGTAGCCGACGAGTCTAATAAAACTATGAATCTCAGTGACAGTCTTGGGCTGTTCCCACTTTACTATGGCCTCAACCTTGGATGGATCAACTGTTACGCCTGATTATGAAATGATATGTCCCAGAAATCTCACATGTTCTAACCAGAATTCACATTTACTGAGCTTTGCATATAAATGATGGTCTCATAGTGTCTGGAGTACTAATCGTAGATGCTGCTTGTGCTTTTCTCTCATCCTGGAATTGATGAGTATTTCATCTATAAAGACCACCATGAATCAATCTAGATGGGGCTTGAATACCTGATTCATAAGGTCCATGAAGGATGCAGGTGCATTGGTCAGCCCAAATGGCATTACAAGGAATTTGTAATGGCCATACCTCGTACAGAAGGCTGTTTTGGAGACATCTCCAGCTCTCACCTTCATCTGATGGTACCCAGATCGTAGGCCTATCTTAGAAAGGAATTTCGCTCCTTGCAACTGGTCGAACAGGTCATCTATTCTAGGGAGCAGATACCAGTTTTTTATTGTCAACTTGTTCAATTATCGGTAATCTATGCACAGTCGCATCGAACCATCCTTCTTTTTGATGAACAACACTGGTGCTCCGCAAGGGGACACCCTCGGCCTAATGAATTCCATATCAAGTAACTCTTGCAACTACTCCTTCAACTCTTTTAACTCGGCCGATGCCATTCGGTATGGAGCCTTTGATAGTGGTTCCGTGTTGGGAGCTAAGTCGATCGTAAATTCGACATCTCTTTCTAGCGGTAATCCCGATAATTCCTTAGGGAATACCTTAGGAAACTCATAGGTAATCAAAATGTCGGCAATGTCAACCTTCTCGCCCTTTTATCCTTGTATGAAGGCAAGGTATCCTTGGCATCCCTTACTGATCAGTCGTTCGGCTCGAATTGCTGACATAAAGGGTACAACGGTCGGTCGAATGCCAATGAATATGAATGGCCTCTCCCTCTTAGGATAGAGAGTGACTATTTTCTCTTAGCAGTCTACCTTGGCTCGCAATTTGGTTGGCCAATCCATGTTGAGTACTGTATCAAATCCTTACATTTCCAATAAGATTAGTCAGCCATAGTTTGGCGGTGTGCCATGGTGACAATGACCGATCGCCATACTACATTTGTATTCATTGAACTTCCCGTTGGTGTAGAGATAGCTAAGACAAACTCTAGGGGTTCGGGTGTGTAGCTGATCTCCCTGGCAAAGGTTGGTGAAATAAATGACTGTGTAGACCCTAGGCCTACCAACAATCGAGCCTCAGAGCCACATATATCATTTTATTTACTCAAGTGTATGACACCTAGATTAAATACATACCACGAGTTAGCCGCATATACAAAGCGTTATTGCATAAAATTTAGTGATCTCAAAACTCAATTTAATTATGCACCTTCTTCATCTAAAATTCAACGAATTGAAATTGATTCTTTACAAAAGTTTCATACCTTGAATTAGGTCATTGCCTGCCTGCTCACCTTGTGCTGACACTGCATAAGCCCATCCTTGTACCATAGGTCGTGATTATCTCAAGGTTGGTGCAGTTGTTGTGGTGCCATCGTTCATCTCGGGACACTCTCTGATTTCGTGCCCCATCTTTTCGCACTTAAAAAACAAGCTCCCTTTGTTCTCCAACATTCTTCAATTTAATGCTCTTTTCCGCATTTTGCACATACCAATGATGGTGTAGAGGAAACGGTACAAGATGTCGTTGACGGTGTCCTTGCTACACCATGTTTGTCGGACCTGATGTATTGAAAGGTCACGGAGGCCTTGGGGGTAAAGGTGGCAAACGTTTTGGATCAAAAGACCTTATCAATGCCGTAGGGATAGGTGGTGATGATGGCGGCATCAAATATCTTGGCCTCTTGTTGGCCTGTTCCGCACTTGGCGCTTGGTATTGAGCCTTTCTATTCTTCACTTGCTCATATCTCGCCTTATAAAATTCTTCTATATCCCTTTCAGCGATGAGGGCTAGTCTCTCTACCCTCTCGTACGTGGTTGCTCAACAAATTATATCCTTCCCTTGATGGTGGGTATGAGGCCATATTCAAATTTCTACGTCTTCATTAGCTCGGTGGCAACAAATGCAGGTGCAAATCATGACAAACATGTAAACTCAATCTCGTATTCCCGGACACTCATTTGACCTTGAACTAAATTCATAAATTGAATCTCCAATTGGTGTCGTTTGGTCGTCGGGAAGTACTTTTCATGGAAGACTGATAAATTTCGCCCAAGTCAAGGGTATCCCTGGTGCTCATGTCCTCTCAACTGATTTCCACCACGGGTCTTCTTCACCCTCAAGTTCGAATGACGCCCAACTTACCTTTTCCTTTTCTGTACAGCGGACTTGTTACAATACCTTTTTGATCTAATTTACCCATTGTTCAGCCTCCATCAAGTCGGCTTGCCCATAAAAACTTGGCAGTCTTAGTCTTCGAAATTCTTGAAAACTAGATGCTTGTCTTCTCTCGTCTAACATTGCCATGGTGTTCACCATGGTTTCAAGTAATTGCTGGTTATTTCCCGTGTTATTTGTAGCCTATTTCCCTCCATCTAAGGCATTGCCTAAATTGTTCTCAAGTTCTGAGGCACGATTGTTGTTGTTACCAAGAGGAATTACATTTGGAGGTGTGGCGATCCCTTCGCCACTTGTCATACCATCGGAGCACAACATCCTCGGTCTCCCCCTCCTAGGAGGCATGTTGACCTATCATGACCAAGCAAACGCTAAGTCAGATGGGTTCTAAGACTAAGGTCTTAGTTCGAACTTACTAGCAAACCCTAATGCCATTGCTACTACCCGATGTCATTGCTCTGTATGCCCATAAGATGTACCGCTGAGGGCTTTGATACAACCTATGATAGCCTGGATTTCCTTATCGCAAAACTCGAGCCGTCAGGTCATGTGCGAGATCTGAAACACAATAAATAATGGTATTGAGGTACTTACCTGATTAATAACAGCTTGGCCCTCCCCAAATTGAAACAATGGAAAGGGTTGAGCCACAATTGTTTGTAAGCATACAAGCATACGAAATCAAAGTGTGCATGTGGATGACTGAGCTAAACAAAATGCAATGGCAACATATATTCTAAACGTCAACATCCATAGATAACCCAAAAATTGTATAAAAGCATCCACAGGTGAAGGCTGACCTTCACCTAAATAGTGCAGCAACATATACATATTGTATTTAGTTTAACCAAAATTATACCGTATCTCACTCCAAAAAGGTACGCTCTCTGTTCACAACCACAGTAACTAAGGGAAATGCCCTTCCGACAGATCCTCCTCCTCTTCCTCGGGATTGTAATCTAGGTCACTTTCTTACTTTGGATCCCTCATTGGGTCAGCTCCTGTAGCTGTGCCATTTAGTCGAGGAATGAGCTTCATCCAAGCTCAGTAGGGAAATCAACAGTGCAAAATAATATAAAATCATTCTAATCCATTGCATAGATGCATGTGTATGTATAAAACATTTGGCAATTATATATGATGTCAAAACATATTAGTGCAAGCAAATACTTGAAAACATGGACTTATAAACATACAAGATCATGATGTAAGAATGTGCGAATTCCAATCGATATTGAACAAGATACAAGTACTTAATTTCATATTGAGTTTGAAATAACAAACTCACACGAGATGACAACACATAAAACCTTAGATTCCAGCAGAATATATCACATCACATAATCGAGTCATACATTAGGGAGAGTATCCCATAACGGGAATAGAGAAATCCGTAGCGGACATAGCGTTGAAACCCTGACGACTCCACCCCTCCCTTGGAGGTTCCAACTCCACTCACATCAAATCTCAAGAACGAGTCATGTTTGGTGGCAATAGCATCCCGTAGCGGGAATTGAGCAGTCCATAACACAAGGTTAAAACTTCGGGGACTCCACCACTCTCATGGAGTTCCACTCCTCAATTGCACACCAATTCACACATCACACATGTATACGAATAAGATGTGGACATGACAGATATCACAACAAGATGCAACTCACCATTTTGGACTCATAGATTGAATGCCAATAAGATGCCACCTAACATGCAATTTCGTGTACAAAACAATATTAAATCATATGTAGAGTTTTAAATTATTATGTGCTGAACTGAAAGCATAATTCAAAACATTCAAATCAAATCTAGTATCCTGTGATCAAGTCAAATATAACAAGGTCCTATGATTTCAAGCTATTTGTCATCGAATGCCTCTCATATCCAATCTAAACCATGCTACACATGTGTACCAATTATCAGTGAAGCATACTTGACAAGCTCTAGGTCTCATGATGCATAAAACTGCAATGAACCCAAGGTCCACCGTAGAAAATAGAGTCGACGCGGCAAGCTTCAAGGTCGCCATGGCAAGTTCAAGTGGCACCCAACATTCTCGCCACAACGAAAATTTACAGTGCTGCATTGCATTTATTTTGGGCGTAGCACTCACCGCGGTGAGTGCTTCAGGTGATTTCTCAATGCGATGAGGTTCCATGTCGCCGTGGCGAGCTATATCAGTTCGCTATTTTTCTGTTTCACTTCTTTGGCTCCAAAACCTCTATTTTATCAGTATATCCTCCATCCAAACAAGGTACAAGAGCCCCCTATCTTAATTTTTCTAGACACCTGGATCTTTAACGCACTTTTAAATGTATGGATCATGCTCTGAAACATTAAAAATTGGCGAATGTGACCCATTCTTGACATTCTGAGGCTTGCATTCCCCGAATTCAACCTAATGGGGCCGAATTTAGGAGAATCAAGTCTCCCGACACCCGTCTGATCATGCATGCATGAAATTCTCGACATCGAACCTCAAGGATTTGGCTACGAAGCCTTCGCATGTCCGATTCTCTAACTTCACCACATGAACTTCTAATTCTCGTGTGAGTCGACCCTAATTTTAGGAAAATAGATTTATGAAGCAAAGGTTGCGGGTTTACCATAACGAATTTCTCGCATGCGAGGCTTTCGAGCTTCCGAGTATGATTTCTCCCACGAGAATGAGCTCAATCATTTCAAGCTCAAGGGTGAGTCATGATGAACGATACGTAAATGATCTCTCCGCCGTGATGGTTTGTTCGAGTTGTCAAAAATGGGAGAAATCAGATGGTGTGGAGGTTTCCGCAAGGTGGAGATGATGGGAAGGAGCTCTCTTCTGTCCTTGCTCAACACACAAATTCGATGCCGAACTTATACGTGCATGGGAGCCTATAAGACTTGGGCTGGTTCACATGTAAAGACCATACACCCAATTTGTTGTATGCGCTTGACTAAAGGTCATACGTCTGGGGCCTTTCATGTCATGGGTTCGATCTCATGGGTCTAACTCATGGGCCAAAATCGTCCAACGGGTCCTAACCCTCGGCTTTTAACTAACGGGTCTCGATTAGAATTGTTGGCTAGTGAGTCTAAGTCATGGTTCTAACTATTACGTCTCACACAAGAAGTCTAGCTACCTATTGGGCTATGTTCCAAAGAGGCCCAATTCAAATATTTGAACCAATATGTCATGTCTATCAGATGGATGTTAGTCGAACTAATGTGGTTACAAGTCAGAATCGGCCAGGTGTTACAAACTCAGTAAATGCGAGTTTTGCCTTAAACAAGTGACCTTCCTAGGCCACGTGGTATCAGTAGAAGGAGTGATCGTCGATCCGTCCAAGATCAAAGTTGTTACAAAATAGCAAACACCAAAAACTGTTACCGAAGTTAGGAGTTTCCTCGGATTGGCGGGCTACTACCGTCGCTTTGTTTAAGGATTTTCACGCATTGTTCTACTACTCACCCACCTCACACAAAAGAATGTCAAATTTGTATGGATAGAAGAATGTAAAGAAACTTTCCTTGAATTAAAGAAAGAGGCTTACTACTTACTACTACACCAATCCTCACCTTGCCTTCTACGACTGACACTACTGAATTTGAAATATTCACAGATGCATCTCGTCAGAGACTTTGTTGCGTGCTTGGGCAAAGTAAGAAAGTTGTAGCTTATGGGTCCAACCACATGAAAAGAACTACCCGGTTCATGACTTAGAACTGGTGGCAGTTATCTTCTCCCTCAAACAATGGTGACACTATCTCTACAATGAGACGTTCAAGACATACACGGATCGAAAAAGTCTCAAGTATCTTTTCTCACAAGAGGACCTAAACTTGAGGTAACGTAGATGAATAGAATACATAAAAGATTATGATAGCTCCATAAATTACCATCCAGGAAAAGCTAATGTCATCGTTGATGCCATCAGTAGAAAATCTTCGGCACTGTTAACTAGATTAAAAACCTGAAAGTCCTTCGATGAACTTCCTGAGGAAGACATTTACCTCCAAGAAGTCGAAGAGGGTGTATATTTGGCAGGAATTGTTATGAGTCCGTTCATTTTGGACAAAATTAGGGAAATACAACATACGGACCTAGAGATCTTGAAAATCAAAGAGACCGTGGGATCGAAACCCGATTTTAGCCTCGGGATGGATGGGACGTTACTCTTTAGGCATAGACTCTGCGTACCTAATGACCCCCAAGTGAAAAATGAGATACTTGATGACTGTCGTAAATCAGGATACTCAGTACATCTAGGTAGTACTAAGATGCATCGAAATATGAGAAATTGGTATTGGTGGCCGAATATGAAGCAAAAAATAGCTAAATATGTGTTGAAGTGCTTAGTATGTCGACAAGTCAAAGTAAAACATCAAAACTGGTCAGACTTATACAACCCTTACCCATCCCAAAATGGAAGTAGGAAAATGTAGCTATGGACTTCATCGCAGGTCTACCAAAGAAGATGAAGAAGAATTATGTCATTTGGATAATAGTTGATAGGTTGACCAAGTATGCTCATTTCTTGCCATTCAAGACTACCACAGATGGGAACAAGCTTATCGAAATATATCGAAAAGAAATGATGAAGCATTATGGCGTACCAATCAGCATTGTCTTCGACAAAGACTCAAAATTTACCTCGAAGCACTGGACAACCTTCCAAGAAGGTTGGGGCACTGATTGGATTTTAGTACTACCTTCCACTCCTGAATGAACGGCCAAACTAAAAGAGTGAATCAAGTAGTTGAAGATATGTTATGAGTGTGTATGCTCGACTTTCGAGGGAACTGGGATGATCACCTCCCACTGATCAAATTCTCTTATAATAACAGCTACCAGCAAGTATCGGTATGTCCCCTTTCGAAGGTTTATACGGACGAAGTTGCAGCATGTCATTGTGTTGGGATGAAGTTGGAGTTAGGAAAATGCTTGGACCCAAACTAGTCAAAACTACGACTGATAAAGTCAAACTGATACGCGAGCGGCTTAAGATAGCCCAAGAATGTCAAAAAAAGTATGCCAACCCCCACTGTCGTAACTTAGAGTTTGAAGTAACTAATTTAAAATTTTGAACTTTATAATTTTATTTCAATTGTGCTCGTGATTGAACACTGAAATAATTTTAATAAGTTGATGAACGAGTATTTATTCACGTCTCTTCGACCAAAGGAATTATATGCTTTGGAAAGTTATTGATTTGTGTACCAAGTGTTTATTTAAAGTGATATGAGATGGTAAAAATCAAAATACAAAGGTGGAGTGAAATGGCTATAAAAATTGCAACCTAAAGTACACACAGCCTGCAAGATAAAGGGATATTGTAGCAAGTTTTAAGTAAGAGTTTGTCCCACAGAGATAATGATCTAGAACCCAAAATGGGTTATAATAGTAGGCCTCCAGATCTGACAATCCTAAAGAAAGGGAGTTGGGTGTCACAACTACACTAAATTAACACTAAGAGAAGAGAAATAAAGTCCAGTCCTATCCTAAAGAAATGGTTATGAAGAAGGTGGTGATGGTGTGCATTAAAATAAAGATGAAAGGATGAGAAGTAGGCAATTAAGCTAAAGTTAATTCAATTATGTAACTCAGATTTAGGGCTGTCTCTGCAGTAAATTCCTCAGATGGCTACAAGCACATCTACAAGGAAGCAGTATCCAACTCAACCCATGCCATTTAGAATGATCTTAAGGTTATAACCAGTCCACTTAAATGGTCACAGACTATCCAATAGAGTTTGTCAAATCCCATTTATCAAATCAGAAAACTAACCTAATCCAAAGGAGTGGACTGGTCTTAAGGCTATAACCAGTCCACTTAAATGGTCACAGACTGTCCAATAGATTTCCTCCAACCAATGAATTAAATCAGGCCATGAATACCATTGTAGATACTATGTTTGTAAGGCTAGAAACACATGCATCCATAGGAGCAAACAGACTTTGAAAACTAGGTGGAAACCACAAGGTATCTTAGGCTGAATGAGGACTTAGATTCAGCTAGTCATTGCTACAAAAGGCCTACAATGACTTAGCTCACAAGTCTGCAATCACTATAGAGAAATCAGATCTAGCATCTGATATTGGTCAAGTAAAATAGAGGGGAGCTTGGCTCTGCACAATCTCTCACTAGGCTACAAGCTCAAATGCAGAGAAAAAGAGTCCATCTCAGATCTGTGACCAAGGCCTGCCCTAGGGCTATAGTCTGTCCACTCAAATGGTCACAGGCTATCCACAGAGGCTGCCTTAACCATAAATGATGAGAATAGAACATGTAAACTGCTCCTACCACCATGGTCCCAGGGCTATAGGCTCATGTTTCCATGGGCCTTTCAATCAACTCAAATCCTAAATGCATGCTACAGCTTGAACAAAACTACGAGCAAATAGAAAGATAACTGATTCAATGAACATTTAAAATACAAATTCCATTGATAAAAATTACCTACAATGCAATTTTTCAAGGCAGTAACCTTGTGCACTACAACTCTTCACAAAATCCCAATGTTCACATGACCCATTAAAAAACTAAATAAAACTATACCTAATTGCTTGCAGAGAGTTTAGCTAGCAAGTGCTGGGCTAAGACAGAAGAAAAATGGGAAAAGGAAATGATCAAACCATAATCCTAGTCTGCTCAAGCTCACCACAGATAGAGGTTGAAGGAGAGATATCAATTCTAAGTTACAACTGCAGCTTATATACTCAGTCCCTAATGCCTTGGCTTAGAGAAGAGTAAACCCTAATTTTTCTAGCAGATGTGGCACTGTTACAACCCTTGAATGCCTTGGGATATGTGTCCTAAGATCAGGGCCTCGAGATGTGTGCCCTAGACCTGGGTATCCCTAAAAGGTCCCTGGAGTTAAGACTGAGAAGTGGGAAGCCCGAGCTTCGCAATGCTACCTTTTGTATATTAAATCTTTTGCACAGTTTATAGAGTCCTCGCAGGGTAAGATTTTGGCTTGGGAGGTCCCTGGTTCGCACAGTAGATCTTCAAATGGTCACGCAGCTACTTTGCAATGCAATATTGTCGCGAGGATGAGTTCAACTGCTTGGCTTGCCTGTGCAGTAGGGCTTCAAAAGTTCCTCTTGTGAGGCTGTCGTGAGTATGCCTTTAACTCTCGCTCAGTTTCTTTTCACATGATTACACAGCTCGCTCAATACTGGTTTGAAATTTTAGGCGCGCGAGAGTTATGCAAGATAGTTTTTGGGTGTCTCTCTCCTCCAAAGCCACATGAGAACTTCGTGAGGTTGCTACTGCTGTTTGTACAAATTGGTCACGCGAGGTAGTGCACGCGGCTGCTTTAAAACTTGATCCTCACGAGAGCTTTGTGAGCTATATTTCTGAAGGCTTGGTGTGCGACTATTTCGCGAGTTCCTTAGGCATTGATTTTAGCTAAATTGCGTGACTGCTGCACGAGTTCCCTTGTGCTACATGTCTTAGCTGTGCGAGGAAGCTTTGCTAATGAATTTAACAGCACGAGGCAGCACCTCAACTGTGCGAGATAAGTCATTTGTTCCTTTGCTGCTATGCACATGCTTTTGTTGTAGCTTCCTCCACTCTCATCTATACTTCTTTCATTTGTTAGACTTCCTTGGTCCATCATGACATGCAAAATAGTCACCATGGTGTGTACCACCATGGTGTTCCATCAATCTCTGGCTCAGCTGTCATCCTTGGCTTGTATTCTCTCTCTTCTTGGCACCGAAGGCATGAACTTTGTGTTAAGCTACACAAGTTATTACTAATCCATAGAATAAGCTAAACAAGAGTTATTAGTCAGCTTCAAGGTCCAGTAAAGGCTAGGTTAAGAGGTGAAAAGTGGTACTTTTCAGTGAATAACAAAAGTGAGGAAAACTAAACCCCAGATATGTAGGGCCCATTGAAATCATGAATATTATTGGCGAGGTTAGATATAAAGTCACCCTACCACCGTAGTACTGACTTGGCTGATTATATGTATCTCTAGTTAGGTCTTAACCTATTGCAAGCGCACAATAAAAATTGTAGAGCTAGTATAGGATCATTCCCACGAAGATAGGCTTATATTGTGTTTATATATATATATATATATATATATATATATTTTCTTAAAACTTATACTTATCTTTTAAGTTCCTAAGCTACTTGAGAAATATGAATCAAGAATGATTTCTTAAAATAAATTGCAAAAAATAAATCCTAAATCATCTTACTTCAGATTATGGTCATCAATCACAATCTTCAGCTATCAGATGTTTACAATTTTAAAATTCCATTACACTATATTTCAGTCTTCTAGAATTTGAGCGTCAATAAAAAAACTAGCATCCTTTAATATAGATTTATACTAATATCTAATCTACCAGAATTTGAGAGTCAATCAAACTCTAGAAAATTAAAGAAGGAAAATAAAAACCATTACACTAATCTGCAAATTCCAACCTAAGCCGTCAATTCAAATCAAAATTTCAAGATGTTTACAAAGTAGTATATTACAATAAAATAAATCTAAACTGCGAAGCAAAAGTAGAACCATCCAAAGGCTTGATCTTTCAGCTTCCTCAGCCTTGGTTGTTAGGCAAGACCTTAGAGAACTATGGACGATGTTACCTTGTAAATCCTAAATTACTTTGATCAAGAGAAAACACAAACCTCAGTTGTCAATTGATGCTGTGAAATTCTTCGATGGTTATTCCTATGTGTCGAGCCTCTTATTTACAAATCATAAGGGTCAGTTTACAAAATTTCTAATTCTAATAAAAGAAATTACTCAAACAAAACTATCCTAATATAACTCTACTTATAAGTTTATCTTTCCTTGCTTTCAATCTGTTGATGTACTTCTTGATTTCTTCCTTTATTTCAGTAGCAGAGTCCTTTAAGTGTCTTCATCAATCTTCTCAAATCCGTGATTGGCAAGACTTCTAAGTCAAGAATTCTTCTAATTTTATGCATGGCGGTGTTAATCTTCACGTGATCAACAACTTTGGAAGGTGTTCTTTTCTGGAAAATCGTAAATCATGATTTTCTATCTCTGTAGTAGCTTTCTCTAGAAAATCATAAATCATAATTTTCTATCTTTTAACATAGCTTCCTATTGAACGATTCTTAATTATGATTCATCGTCTTCTCTTGTATCGTACTCTTTTTTCTCTGAAAAATCATAAATTACGATTTCTACTCTACATTTACATTGTTCCACAAAATCGTAAAACATGATTTTTCATCTTTCAGTAGGAGATGATTAGTCTTTCGGTTCAATCATCTTTTTATTGCTTTATGAGTTCATTTTTATGAATATTAACACTTCGGTTTTCTTTTGCTATTTTTCTTTAATATCTACACATCAATAACTTATTAGTAGTAAACTACGTCCTGGCATCAGTAAGTTAAGGGTGGTAAAATAGTATATTATGTGACTGATCACACCCCCAAACTTACGTTTTGCTAGTCCCTAGAAAACAAGGAAATATAAAATTTCTTAATACTAAGAATTTAAATGCCACTTTCGCAGGGAGCACGATTGCATTTAGTAGATGCAACAAGGCATTAAAACCCCTACGTGATCCCTAGTGCAGGAGTTATAGTCTCCCGAAGGTTTTCAGTGAAGTTACCTACAAACTTCAAATATTTTTGGATTTTTCAAAATATTTTTCAAAAGAAAACAAAAAATCTAAACTAATTGTTATACACAAGCTACGTTAAGTAAGTTGACTAAATTGATTAAATTGATCATCACATGGTTGTTATGATTTTCTAAAATTATTAATCTTTTATCCTTACTTTCTATTATAACAGTTATCCATGATTAGAACTCCAACAATTTCAATTCCTAGTAAGCAGGGAGTGTATCCATTAGTGAACAGTTTATTCTTCATAAATTTTTCTAAACTCCAGTTTTTAGAAAATATTTTCATTCAAAAACTCACTATTGACATACTTTCAAAAAAAATATATCGAAACTATTGGGTTCTTTCAATGTATTATTTCAAAAAAATTTAGTCAAAGGATAATTGCAAAAACATATTTTAATTTCACAGAAAAAGATAATCTATTCTATTCATATGATTCCTTGTGCAATCCATAATATCTATTTTTCATATCTCTACTAGGCTTATTGTTAGGCTATTTTTAAGTGCTTGCTACTGACTTTATTGGGGGCAGTGATAAGAATGGGGTGAATGAAAATGAATGAAAGGTGGATTAAAAATGACAGAGCAGCAAGCCTAAAATATGCACAATCCTGCAAGATACAGGGCCTATTGTAGCAAGTTTTGATAAGTAAGAGTTTGTCCCACAGGGAAGTTGATCTTAAGCTCCAAGGGAGCCATCTTTAGTAGGCCCTCTAGATCTGACTACAGATCTGTCAATCCTAAATGGAAGGAGATTTAGGGTCACTAAAATCAAAATTCTAAGGTATCCTAATGTCTAAACTATTGAAAGGGTTAAGAAAGAAGATGGAGTAAGAAAATAAATATAAAAGGGTGAGAAGTTTGCTATTAGGTTCAGATCTGATGGGTTTCATGACTCAAATTAAGATCTGCTACTATAGAAGTCTTGTCCAATGGCTACATTATCACCATTGAGGAGAAAGAATCCAACTCTTCTTTGTGCCATGATCCAATCCCTTTATGGCTATAACCTGTCCACTTAAATGGTCACAGACTATCCAATAAGGGAACCACAGTCCAGAGATGGGTCAGAATAGGTTTATCATTGTAGGCACTACTACATCCAGGCTACAAGCACAAGAATCCATAGGGAACCTCAACCTCTAAAGTGCTATGTGTGGAGCTAGGCCTGTATGGGAGCATGTTAGCCCAGACACATAGAACCAGCAAGAGGTTGAGTGCAACCTTAGATCCAGCTATCCACTGCTTTAGAGAGACTGTAGTGATCTAGTCGCAAGCCTACAATCTCTATAACCAAACCAGATCTGCCATCTGATGGCGGGTCTATACACATACAGGGGAGTTTGTCCCTGCACAATCTCTCACAGGGCAACAAGCACAAGTGCAGAGACGAATAATTTGTCTTGAGTCTGTGGGTTTGCTTCACGCTAAGGCTATAACCTGTCCACTTTGATGGTCACAGACTATCCCAGAGGTTATCCTCCTCACAAAGCTCAAGATAGAACAAGAAACATTGCTGCCACCACCATGTTCACAAGCCTAGAAAAGCTCATTGCTCCCATGGGGACTTCAGATCTAGTGGGTCCTGTGGTGGGGCTAGGCCTGTACGGGAGCATGTTAGCCCAGACACATAGGTCACTTGGATCTGAGTAAACCATAAAATCAGTCCTCCATTGCTTGCAATACGTCCTAGCAATGGAGGATCTCAAGGTAACAGCCTTATACAGAACAACTCACAAATAAAAATCCCATAAATATAAAACACCCTATCATAAAACTCCATTAATCTATTCCAAATAGTCATAGAAAGGCATAGCCAGCAAATGTTGGACTATGGACAGAAGAAAAAGAAATCTACCTAAACCTTACTAGAGATCTATAGCTACTACAAGAAGAAGATAGACAAAATTCTATTCTAAGCAGAGAGACTCCCCCTAAACCTAAACCAGACTTAGGTTTATATAGCAGTTAGTTTGGCGGCACATTAGGGTTAGGAAACCCTAATTTTAATGATGCCACATGGCCTAATACCGTTCCTTGGATGCTTCGGGGTGCGTGCACGAAACTTAGAGAATTAGAATGTGTGCCCTAATTGTTAGAAGTTCCCAGAATGTCCTCTACAGAGGTGAGGGAGAGTAAGAGTTCAAAGCCTTGCCAGGTAGCACTGGTTTCCAAGACTGTCACATGGTAGCACGGTGTTCACGAGATTAAATTAGCTTGAAATTCTAGCCGTCGCGGGGTTGTCTTAGTTGCAGCTGAAATAGTCACGCGATAAGGCATTGAATCCTCGCTGGATTGCTCTGCTCTTCGCAGGATTGCACTTTCCTTCTGAATGGCGCGAGAATCGTGCGAGTAGTTTATTTCTCAATGGATCTTCGCGAGGACGTGATGTGCATTGGTCTCTGAACTGCGCGAGAGGTTTTTTTTGAAGTTTTACATCCCGCGGCCACTGTGCGACAGCTACGCGCAGAGATACCTGGACCTCCCTCTCCTCAGCTGATCTGAGTGAACTGTGCAAGGATTGAGAGATGCTTTCTTAAGCTACGTGAGACTGTGCGATCATTTATATTTGAGCTTCACGAGAGCTGTGCGTACTATGCTGCAGGAGCCCTTCTGTCACTAAACTGCGCGAGAATGGTGCGGACAATTGGTATGATGTTATGGGAAACTCGCGAGGATTGCGCGAGGCAGGCTTTCTTAGTCATGTGAACCTTGCGACAGCTGTGCAAGGCTCATTTCTTTCTTTGCTGTTGTTGTGCTCTGCCTTCGTGCAGTCACGCTCTCTGTCTTCCATTCTTCTGAGAGACTTCTGGGGCAAAAGTTGGCTCCTTAAGAGGATTAAGGCCTTATTGCAGTTGTTGTTTATTACCTGCAAAACAGGCTTAAAGTACTTTTATTAAATGAGTAAGGGTCTAACAAAGATTAAGTTAAGGGGTGAAAAGTGGTACTTTTCAGGTCTTAACACACCCCCAAACCTAATCTTTGCTAGTCCCTTAGCAAAGCTACACTAAAAATCTATAGAAATTAAATGCCACTTTCGTAGGGAGCACGGATACATTTAGCATATGTACCAAGCCTTTTTGAACCCCTAGGTCATCCCTAGTGGAGTGAAGTCTCCTGAGGGTTTTCAGTGAAGATACCAACAAACTTCTCAATAAAACAGTTAACAGTAATGCAAGATTGTGAAGTTAGCAGTCAAGAAATAGAGTATCAGTTCACCCTTGAATCGGTAAAAATATAGGAAATTTAAAATACATTGTCTGCACAGATGTTTAAGCAACATAAACTTCACATGATGGCACAACATTTCCAATTAGTTCACAACAGGGAAACTACGCATGTGTGTTAGCACTGAGTTCATCATTAAATTAAAAATTAGGTTGTAGGTCATGCCCAATACATTCAATATCAGACCCAAAACTCTCCAAGGCATATTCTCACAAAGAACTTTTGAGGGTTTCATTGTCTCTCAAGCTCAAGAGCAGTTGCATCCCCCAAATGGGTCTGTAAGCATGAGCATAGACATAGCATTCAAGTTCTAGCATCATTGGCAGATTTTTACCATAGATTGGACAACTCATTATCTCCACATGACAGCTCATTCAACTTTAGATCACAAGGTTTTTAACTGGGCTGTAATGTGGCTTATGGTATTGGGTTATAAAAAGAATTGGAAGGTTGAAAAAGGGGTTTGAAATTCAAAAATCAGTAGGTGCAGGAGGTGATTCATGACTTCACCTTCTTTAATTCAGCTCCTTTCATCTTCTTTGAAATCTTCAGATTTGAAGTGATCAATTTCTCTTCTTGTTTGATTTTTTTCCAATGAATGTTTCCTCTTGATTCCTCTCTTACTCCTCTTCATTATTGTTTTTTTCTCATTCTGGTGCAGTTTTCTTCTTTTTATTTTTTTAGTTTTTGCTTTAATGAATTGCCACCTTTTTCCTCAGTTGTTATACTGCTAGAACTTCAGATAATTCTTCTCCACTCATCCAATGTTGACCCTAGCTAGTCCACCTTTAACTCTTTCTCCTTTACCTTCTGACTTCTCAGAGTGAGGGTAATGTTAAATCAGATCCATAAGTTTAGGTACAAGTACTCAGGTGTGTTTTGAAGAAAATTGGACTTTGAAGCTCAAAGAGTGTATGAACAAGGGCAGTTGCTTTAGGGTTTGGTCTGTTTAGGCTCAAACTGTCCAAGAGAAGGCCTTGATCCTTTCCTAAGTGTCATGAGTGCTATCAGTTGTTTCAACTTGGAGTTACCTAAATTTTAGTGAACACATTGACTTAGCCAATCCTTAAAGCTAGAAGAAATTTGCCTCAATCACTCCTCAAATAAAAAAAATTTGTAGGCCCAATTCTCACTGGTGATGGTCTTCCTTTGAACTTTTAACTATGTCCTTACCTTTTTCTCGCTTCAATGATTCACTAAGTGCTGATACCAGTGAGTTTTCTTGGTGTTCTCATCTTGGAAATGTGAAAATTTAGAAATTTATAATGTCTAAAGATCTGCAAAAAGTTTAAATTCTTTAATTTTCATAATTCTTAAGTGAACACAGCTCCATTTCTATGTTACTCACATGATTCTGCTGCACTTTAAGTTAACTATGTTATTGGCAGACCTACCTGCCACACCCCCAAACCTAGGAGGAGCAGTGTCCTCACTGGTTCAGAGGTGAGAATAAACGGTAGAATCCAAGGAAACATACAGAAACAAACACAGAAGAAGAGAGAGAAATAAAAATGCAAAACTGAATAGTATGGAACTAAAAGACAACTTTCATTAAAAGAAAAAGAAAATATGACAAAAAGATGAAAAAAAAAAAAAAGAGAAAATGGGGGGGGGGGGGGGGTTAAGGTGTAGCCGGGGGAGGGTTGGAGGAAGATGGAGGGGGAGAGGCAGGTGGTGCCATATTTTTCTTTTTCTTTTCCTCTCTCTTCTCTCTTTTTTTCTTTTTCTTCTCCTCTAACTTCTCTCTTTTTTTCTTTTTCTTTTCCTCCTTGGCCAAGATCCACTTGACCTCGTCATACTCATCCTAGTGAAATTGCAAGGGGTCCGGCTCCTTAGGCGGTGGGGGATCGTCCCAGATGGGGTAAAATTTGATTAGGAAGCCGAAGGGGCTATCATCCGCCATTTGTGTGAGGAGGTATGGACTTCTATGGTTAGAAGAGGAGGGATGAGATGAAAAGGGACTGAGGGCTGGTTTAAAAGAGAGGGACGAGGGAACATGAATCGGCGGAATTGAAATTGCGCCAGTTTTCACACTTGGCAATAAATGAGGGTTGTGTGGGGAAAGAAGAAAATACACAACTGGCTCTTTGGAAAAGAGAACTAGCATTAAATGAATGTCCAAAGAGAGGCATGGTATTTAAAGAGGTAAGTGTAGTGCGCGGGGATCCTTGCGAGGAGTGATAAGTGATGAGGAAAGGACATTTCTCGCGCAGCTGAGCTGGGGATCTTCGCGAGGTACACTTATGATGGCACATCAATTTGAAGAAGGAGCCATTGCAATCTCGGAAGTAGGTAAGTGCACAAATTTATATAAACACCATCTCCACGACATGGATTACTGGTTCAAAGAGAAAAATATCCTCCCAAAACCTCTTCTCCCATGAATGGCAAAAAGAACAAAATCACAAGTAATAAACAATCAGAAAGAAACACACAGAATAAATCAATGGAGAAAACTAGAATTTCTATTAAAGTGGAATAAAAATAGTTACAAGTGGAATGACAAGAAGAAAAACCTAAGATACAATCTAGAAGCTAGGATCTAATCTGAATCAGAATCTGTAAGGAAATCCCAGCCCATCTGTTTAGCCTTTGCCTTAAGGGCAGCTCTGTCCTCTTTCTTCTTCTCCTCCCTTGCCTTTTTCTTCTCGGCTGGTGTTTTCACCGCAGTTGGAGCTTTAGGTGCCCTCACCCTTACTTTTGGTGCTTTGGGAGCTTTTGGTTCCTTGGGTTCTTGAGGGGCTTTGCCTTTACGCTTAGCAGGGGGGGTGGCAGGGGATTTTCCTTTGCCTTTAGCCTTGGGTTTCTCAGTGGGGACCACTGGTGACTTTCCTTTTTCAATGGACCCAGGTTTGGCCGGGGGCTGTGCCTCTTCAGATTGGGCAGCAAGCTCTTTGCCAATTTTTAAAGGAACAACTTTGGGAGCAGACCTCTTGGCTGTGACTTTCCTCCGCTGAGGATAAGTTTGTTCTTATGGAGGTTCAACAGAGGACGTGGTAGGGGTAGGTTGCTCAGTAGATGGAGGCTGCTCCTTAGGAGGTGAAGCAAGAGCTTTTCCTTTATCTTTTTGGGGCTTAGGTGGTGCCTCCTCAGACTGGGCAGGTGGAGCTGGAGTAGTAGTTGGCGCAAGCTGAGGCACGTGAGCAGAGAGTGGGGTTGGGTGGTAAGGTTCATTTCTGACAGCAGCCAATGCAGATTCCAATGAGGCTATTTGGACTTTAAATTTAAGGGCGTTAGTCTCATGGATCTCCTTTTGGATTTTTTAGATTTCTTGGGCATTGTTAAGTCATTTTTCAAGCATTCTTACCCGGGCAGTCGCTGCAGTAGCATTAGATTTCTCATACTCCCAATTAATCTGATAATAAGTAGCTGAAGTTTTTGTCTTCTGATATTCCTCCATAATATTTTTCCACCCCAAGGAGATGTCCAGTAGTTGGTCGCTGTGGGCCTCCGTCATCTCATCAATCTTCTCCAGCAGGGGGGTCTCAATTGATTGGCATAACTTGGCCATACCCCTCAGGACATCCTTCCTCAGGTAAGCATTATCCCGCATGTGATGTAGGATGGTGAGGTAAGGAGGGCTGTAGAAATGATGTTTGGGTGCAATTGGCAGATAGGAGGTGGAAGGAGCAAAGTGTGCTTGGTCCTGAGGGGGAAGGGGGAATGGTAGTAGGGAAGTCAAGTGGTGGGAGAATGGGGTCAGGTTCTGGGTCTGTTTTGGTAGATTTGGCAGAAAAGGTGGGAGGGGGTAGGATAAGAGGGGGAATGGAGGGTATAGGGGAAAAAGTGAAGGGTGTAGGCTCAACAGGAGTTGGGGGTGATGGGGGATGGAAAATTGGAATGGTGAAAAGGGGTAAAGGAAAAGGGTGGGGAAGAGGTAATGGTGATGGTGGGAGGGGTAATGATTCAGGAGGGAAGCCTGTTTGGGTGGTCTTGTCAGTGAATAAGACTAGGGGGGTTGAAGTGGACGGGGTAGGGATGGGTGGAGTGGTTAAGGTGTGTAGGGTGGATTGGATGGAGGTGAGTTCAGCCTGCATCTGGTCCTGTTTGTGGTTATTAGTGGATAACTGGGCTTGGTTGTCATAGATCAGGGGTAGGATGAGGGTTAGTGTGTCAAAGCTAGGAGGTGGGGTTTGGTAAGAAGAGGGTACTGGTTGGAAAGGGGAGGAAGGAGCATGATGGAAAGTCGAGGGAGGGGAAGAGTGGGGTTTTGGGGAAAGGTGTTGTGAGGTAGTTGGGGAGTCTGGTAGAGGGGTGTAGTAGGTAGGCATGGTTTCAAGGAATGTAGAGATGAAGGCTTGGAAGCCTATGGATGTCTTTAGGGTTAAGTCAATGTTGGGGAGAGGAGATATAGTAGATATGGCTGGGGTGGTCGTTTCTTCAAGGTGGGGTGGGTCAATGGGGATGGAAGGTATTGAGGGTGGTGTCTGGGAGATGGTTGGGATGGTCTGAGTAGGCTTTCATTTCTTGTAGGAGATGAGTGGGGGGTTGGCAGGCTTAGTTGTAATGGAGGGGGGAATGGAGGGGGGAATTGTGGCAATGTACTATGGTAAGGTAGGGGAAGGGGAGTCCTCCCATGGACCAAGCATAGGTGAAGGGGGAGTGGGCATGGAGAATGGAATTAGACGGGGGTGAGAGATGGATGCAAAAGGAGTAGAGGATGCAGGAATAAAAGGTGGAGGGGGTGTGGGTGCTGCTGTAGGGATGAAAGTGATGAGCTCTGGAGGCACTGCTTTTGTAGCAGGGGTAGACTATGATTCATCTGCTTCTGCTTGCTTGGGCAGGGCCTGAGCCTTAGCTTTCTTCTTTTTCTGACCCCCCATCAGGCTTCTACTAATTCCCCATTGCCTCTTGGCAAAGGTAGTAGGGGTAAGGGTGGTGGTTTGCTCGGTCCTTCCTATCTTGTAGCCCCCCTTGATTAGCAGCAAGGTGATGATTCGTGCAGAGGGTAGGGTGTGAGGCTTTTTGTTCGACCCTAATTTTCCCACTGTGTCTTTCGTAGCCTCAAAAATTAGCCAGGTTGCATGGAAGCCATGGCCCATGTGATAGGAGTAGACAACATCCGTAATGGGGTTTCTCCTCTCCTGCTGATGTCCTGAGCAATAGATGTTCTTCTGTAGGAATTGGTCAATGAACAGCAGTTCAGGTTCGAGTTCCCTCCTTCTAATTGAGTCTCCAGTGGCTTTTAATCCTCTTGTTAGGGTCCTTGCAATTGTGTCAATTGATGCACGCAGAGGGGGGCCATAGCCACAGTTAGGATTGAATGCTACTGGGATGCCCAATACTTAGCAATCATCTTAGGGCTCACTAATAAATCAAAATTGTCAATCATCACCAACAAGCACTCTTGTCCATCGTTGCCCTTCTTGACCTTGATGTGCTGGTAAAACAGCTGCACAAGCCTTGGGCAGGCTAGTGCTGGAATTTCTCTCATCAATGGCATCAGGATCGCTTTGCTTATGAACTGTACTGCAGGGGCAGAGAGAGGTTCTTTCTCAAAAAAGGGTACATCAAAGGCTTCTTCAGGCTCTAATGGGATTGACTCCATACGCTCCGAAGGGGTAGAGAACTTAGTGGTTGGTACCGTCGCCTCCTCAAACACTTCCTTTCCTTTTTTGGGAGACTTTGAAGTCTTGGCCTTTTTAGGGGTGGTCTCTGCAGGGTCCTTGTCCTTCCCCTTTCTCTTTTGTGCAATTTTGGGAGCCATTTCTAACTTTGTCCTCTAGTATGAGCAATGGAGACAGAGAGCTAGGGTTTGGTTTGATTTGACGAACAGGGCACCTCAAGATCTCAGAGCAGAGGTAAATGGATGGGGGTGATGATAAGAACAACTCTATAGAGTTGTGAAGTGAATGATGAGCTGTAGGAGTGATGCTGGACGGGAGAGGGGAGAGTGGCAGAAGCTAGGGTTTCGCAGAGGGAAGAAGAAAGCAGATAATGAAAAAGGGACAAAGCGCGGGGTTGAAATACTTATCGCGAAGCTTGGCGCGCTTTGGAACATCTGGTCGCGGGGTTGGAAATAAACCTAGCGAGGGTGTCAATTACATCTGGATTGCACGACAATCTCTAAAGTCGACCTTGGAGCGCGCAACAGAGTAAGATTAATTCATATGAATTGCACGAGCGGTTCCTAAGGCTCTATTTGGATTGCGCAAAAAGCTCTAAGGTTCATCTTGAATCTCGCGATAGACTTAGCATCTCACGATAGTAAATAGAATATTTCTGTTGAATTGTGCAAGATTCTCCTAGTTTATCTTCTGAACCTCGTGAGAGCCTGATAATCTCATGACAGGTAATGTATGGCTCTATATGAATTGCGCGAGAGGCTCTCAGCTACACATGAATCTCGCGACAGCGAATAGAATGTGTCTAGGTGAACTGCACGAACTTCTCTCAGACTCCCTCATTTAACCTCGCGAGAGCATATGAATCTCGCGATAGTCTCCCAGGCTTCCATTTTGGACCCAGCGACAATAAGGTATAAAATAGAGAGCATGTGCTCTATGTTCTGCCCTTTTTCATGTTTGTTGTGGTTGAATCCTGGGCATGACCCTCTCCTATGACTGTCTTTAGTCATATGTAAACTCAATCATACACTCAAGGACAATGAAAATGACCTCCCACATTAGGCATTCAACAGAAGCTATCAATTCAAAAATAGTAGGAAGCAAGCGAAACATTAAAAGTTCAAAAACAGATAGGGAAAAAAATCAAATAAGGTCACTAGCAAATCCTAGAAAATAGAAACTAAAGAGAGCAAGATGAATCAACCAAAAACTAAGTACATATGCTACAGTATTGACACACCTGTGGAATCAGTTTGAAGAAGGATCCCCTTTACAGTGAATGGTGTCCAAAAGGTCGGCAGGTTTTTCGAAACAAGGCTTAAGCTTTTGACCATTCACCTTCAAGAGTCTCCTAGATTTAGGACCATTAATTTCCACAACACCAGATGGGGAAACATGCATGACAATGTAAGGACCTTCCCATCTGGATTTCAATTTGCCTGGAAAAAATTTAAGTTTTGAGTTAAACAACCAAACCTTATCACTAGCATTGAAACTCTTTTTCAACAGCCCTTTGTCAAAGAAAGCTTTGGACCTTTCCTTTTAGATCCTTGCATTGGCATATCCATCCATCCTTAGTTCTTCAAATTCCGACAGCTGCAGCAACCTGTGATGACCAACAGAAGTTAGATCTATATTTAAATATTTGATGGCCCAATAGGCCTTGTGTTCTAACTCCACTAGGAGATGACAGGCCTTGCCATAGATCAGTCTGAAAGGGGACATACCGATGGGGGTCTTATAGGCAGTCCTATAAGCCCACAGTGCGTCATTAAGCTCAAATTTCAATCCTTCCTATCACCTCATTTTCTCAAGGATATGGTTGATCTCCCTATTTGAAATTTCAACTTGCCCACTGGTTTGTGGGTGGTAGGGAGTAGCAATCCTATGGGTGACAGAATATTTCTTTAGCAAGCTCTCAAAATTTCTATTACAGAAATGGCTTCCCCCATCACTGATAATGGCTCTAGGGGTACCAAATCTGGAGAAGATATTCTGCTTTATGAACTTGAGGACCACCTAATTATCATTAGTTCTTGTGGCAATGGCTTCTACCCATTTGGAAACATAGTCCACTGCCACTAAGATAAAATGAAAACCATTTGAAGGAGGAAAGGAGCCCATAAAATCAATACCCCACACATCAAATAGTTCTACAACAAGGATGGGCTGTAAAGGCATTGAATTTTGTTTAGACAGCCCTCCTAATTTCTTACATCTTTCACAGGCCTTGCAGTGTGTATGGGCATCTCTGAAAAGAGAAGGCCAATAGAAACGACACTTCAACACTTTGTTAGCTGTTTTTCTCCCACTAAAGTGACCCCCACAGGCATTTTCATGGCACATGGCCAGAATACTGGGGATAACACTTTCGAGAACACATTTCCAAATAATTTGGTCTACACAATACTTGTACAAGCAAGGTTCCTCCCAGAAAAAGAATTTGACCTGTGAGAAAAACAGGTCTTTATCCATTTTTGTCCAATGGGAAGGGATCTTGCCTATAACTAGATAATTGACGATATATGCATACCAAGGAACTAAAGATTGGATGGCAAACAATTGCTCATCCGGGAATACATCATTTGTAGTGAGGTCATCAACACCTTTCTCCAACATAATTCTGGACAAGTGGTCAGCCACCACATTTTCTACACCTTTCTTGTCTTTGATTTCGATGTCAAACTCTTGCAACAGGAGTATCCATCTAATCAATCTGGGCTTTGCATCCTTCTTGGACAGTAGGTACTTTAATGCCGAGTGGTCAGTGAAGATGACAGTTTTAGACCCAAGTAGGTAAGGTCTAAACTTGTCCACAACAAAAACCACTGCCAAAAGCTCTTTCTCAGTGGTTGTGTAGTTCAGTTGAGCTTCAACAAGTGATTTGCTGAGATATGCAATGACCACCGGCAGCTTATCCTTTCTCTGGCCCAAGACAGCACCTATTGCCAAGTCAGATGCATCACACATCAACTTAAAGGGCAGGGCATAGTCAGGTGTTTGGAGTACAAGGGCTGAGGTGAGGCAAATTTTCAAAGTTTCAAAAGCCTTCAGACATTCAGTAGAGAAGTCAAAGGGCACATCCTGGCAGAGCAGGTGGAACAATGGCTTAGCAATTTTGCTGAAGTCTTTGATAAACCTCCTGTAGAATCCAGCATGGCCAAGGAAGGATCTGATTTTCTTGACTGTTCTTGGTGGGGGCAAATTTTTAATAAGGTCAACTTGGGCCTTGTCTACCTCAATTCCAACTTTAGAGACTACATGGCCCAACATAATTCCTTGTGTTACCATGAAGTGGCTCTTCTCTCAACTTAAGACCAAATTAGTCTCTTCACAACTTTGTAGGACTTGATGGAGGTATTATAGACATTGGTCAAAGCTATCCCGATAGACCGAAAAGTCATCCATGAAAATTTCCAAGAATTTGTCAATCATATCAGCAAAAATGGCATACATACACCTCTGAAAGGTGGCAGGGGCATTACACAGTCTAGAAGGCATCCTTCTGTAAGCAAAGGTGCCAAAAGGACAAGTAAATGTAGTTTTCTCTTGATCAAGGGGGTGCACAGGGATCTGATTGTACCCTGAGTACCCATCAAGAAAATAGTAAAAAGCCTTCCCAGCCAACTTGTCCAAAATTTGATCAATAAAAGAGAGAGGGAAGTGGTCTTTTCTGGTCTTGGAGTTGAGTTTTCGATAATCGATGTAAACTCTCCAGCCAGTGGTCTCCCTCGCTGGTCTCAACTCTCTAGAGTCGATTGTGGTCAATGTTGTACCAGATTTCTTGGGTACCACCTGGATTGGTGCCACCCATTCAGAATCAGAGATGGGGTAAATTACCCCTGCATCCAGCAACTTAATGATTTCTTTCAGAACCACCTCCTACATGTGAGGATTAAGTTTCCTCTGCATTTACCTAGAGGGTGTTGAGCCCTCCTCTAGATGAATCCTATGCATACAGATTGATGCATCAATTCCTCCTAGATCAGCAATGGTCCAGCCAATTGCTTTCTTGTGCTTCCTCAAAACTGTTAGCAACTCCTTCTCTTGCTCACTGGTAAGAGAAGAGGAGATAATCACAGGAAGTTTCTCTTCTTTCTCAAGGAAAGCATATTTTAATGTCTCTGGCAGCTTCTTGAGCTCCAGATCAAGGGCTTGTTGTATGGATGGCAGGATTGGTGTATTGTTGGATGGAGGAAGGGGCAGCAATGTAGGTTTCCAATTGGAATGTTATACTAAGCCCACAGAAGACTTCACTAGGGGTGTGTCTTATGGCATTAAAACTAGGCTTCCTTCCTCCATCAAGTTCCAAACTTCAGTTAAATCAGTGGCAATGTTGCTCCACTCTAGCAGAGTGTGAAGTTCTTCTTCAACAATTTCTTCTAGTACATCCATTGCAAAGCATTCCTCATTGTCCAACTGAGGGTGCTTTGCACTGTTGTATACATTAAGCTCAACTTTCATATGTCCGAAAGTGACCTCCATGATCCCAGACGTGCATTGAATGCATGCATTGGCAGTGGCCAAGAATGGTCTACCCAGAATAACAGGTATCGAAGATGTACTCTTGTTGTAGCCCATGTCCAAGACAAGGAAGTCTGCAGGATAGAAGAACTTGTCTACCCCCACTAGGACATCCTCGACCACTCCCATGGGTTTCTTCTCGGACCTATCAGCCATCAATAGAACAATGGGGGTGGGCTGAGCCCCCAAACCTAGTCACGACACACATCAGTATGGCAAGAAAGTTAACACCGGCTCCAAGGTCCAAAAGGGCCCTTCCAATCGTGGTGGTCACCAATAATACAGGAATAGTGGGTATCCCCGGTCTTGCAACTTCTCGTGCATTGTCATGGTTAATACAGAATTCCACTCGTATCACCGCGAAGACCTTCTGGACAAAATGGCCTCCGCCTTCCTTTTCTAGTACAAGAGGTCTTTCGTAAACTTTGTATATAGGCTGGACCCATTTGGATTGCATCAAGGTGTGGGTAAATTTATTTTGACCTCGCTTAAAGGTCTCCATCATTTCTCGATCTCGACCTTTATCAAAAGGGGCCACCAAAGCTTGAGGAAATGGAAGGTACCCGGTCCTTAGTCGCAAGCCCATGGCTAACTTGGCTTGGCAACCTTCCTCTTCTCTAGCCGTAGCATTGGCTATTTGGCCAACTACTTTTTATTTTCTTCGCTTGACTATGAGAAGTCACTCGGTTAAGTCCAAGGCTTTGCAATTGGGCAAAACTCTGTCCTCAAAAGAAGCACTTTCCGAATGGTGTGGGGAACTACCAATTGATTTTGTTGTGCACGTTGTTGGAAATTTGACCTTTGGCCATAACCTCGTTAAACCTGTCATGGGCCTTTGAGGTAAGGCCAATACATCTATTGTGGTCGTATATAATTGTCTTGCCTCCACCTCAAATTTGGGTGGTCTTCCATTGGTAACCAAAGATTTGGTGCCGTATCCATATGGTTGTTTATTGTAGCCACCAGATTTCATCACTTGCTTTGATTTAGTGCACGCACTCACATGTTGGCACCTGTTCTCATAAATCTTTTCAAAGATAAGTAGGTTTGGTCCTACTCACCTCATTTTATTTCACTATTTCTTTCAATCTCCATAAGTAATTGATCGCCTTCCATCCAGACTAGAAATCATGGCCGAGCTTGCATTCCAAATGATTGTGCACCTCAAATTAACTCTAGGATTTCTTCACTGACAACATTCTAGTTCGATTATGGGCTTTCTTTCCATCTTGAACAGAAATGTCTCTTTCTGCAACTGTTCTCCTAGAAAGCATTTTCACTTATGACCCTAACAAGTCCCATGCCTCATTTTTTATGCATGTATGCTCCACCACAAGAGGCATCTACCATATCTCCGCTTCTTCTCATCAATCCCATTGTAGAAGCTCGACAAGTCACAATGGATCTTGTGGTGGGGATATTATTTGAGCATCTCTTTAAATCTATCCCAGCACTGGTTAAAATCTTAAGTTGGGGATTGGGCAAAAGAAAGTATGCCTTTCCTCAATAGGCTGGTCTTGGTCTCTGGGAAAAATTTAGACAGAAATCTTGTCTGGAGGTCTTTCCAGGAGGTGATGCTATTGTTTGGGAGAGTAGATAACCAGGTCATGGCCCTGTCCTTTAGGGAGAAAGGAAAGAGCCCTAACCTAGTGGCTTCTGGTCCCAAACCAGCAATGGAGAATGTCATGCACAGGGCCAAGAACTGGTCAATGTGCTTGTAAGGGTCTTCCTTGCAAAGCCCATGGAAAGAGGGAAGCATTTGGATGATGGAAGTTTTGATTTCGTAGTTTCCTTGAACATCAGGGAATTGGATGCTGAATGGAGAATTGTAATCATCAGGAGCATTCAATTCTTTCAATGTTCTAGGTTGTTCTTCACCCATAACTGCTATCTCAATTTCAATAGGGGGCTCAACTGTGGTGTGTCTATGCCATCTCGGTCTTCTACCCCTTTCTATCTCAGGGTTAGCAGGCTCTAATGTAGGACTGAGGGATCTCCTTCCTAACATGCACACAAACCAACAGCAGGGAGGACTATTTGCAGGCACATTGCACTTAATAAAAATTGCAACTATCCTAATCAATTGCTATGCTTTGGAATCTTCAAATGAGAAATAGACTGAGTTTTGAGGGTTAGAGAAGTGCAAACAGAGGTAGCTAGACTCCCAGTGCAATTCTACTCTCGTTCTCTGCTACGATCCAATTCTGTAAGAAAATTTTGAAATGTAAATCAGCAGTATCAATTATTCACAAGTACAACTACCAAAGAATAAAGAATAAAAAATCTAGAGCCTATTAAAAGATCAATATCCCCGGCAACGACGCCAAAAACTTGTTAGGCTATTTTTAAGTGCTTGCTACTGACTTTATTAGGGGCAGTGGTAAGAATGGGGTGAATAAAAATGAATGAAAGGTGGATTGAAAATGACAGAGCAGCAAGCCTAAAATATGCACAATCCTGCAAGATACAGGGCCTGTTGTAGCAAGTTTTGATAAGAGTTTGTCCCACAGGGAAGTTGATCTTAAGCTCCAAGGGAGCCTTCTTCAGTAGGCCCTCCAGATTTGACTACAGATCTGACAATCCTAAATGGAAGGGGATTTAGGGTCACTAAAATCTAAATTCTAAGGTATCCTAATGTCTAAACTATAGAAGGGTTAAGAAAGAAGATGGAGTGAGAAAATAAATATAAAAGGGTGAGAAGTATGCTATTAGGTTCAGATCTGATGGGTTTCATGACTCAAATTTGGATCTGCTGCTATAGAAGTCCTGTCCAATGGCTACATTATCACCATTGAGGAGAAAGAATCCAACTCATCTCTATGCCATGATCCAATCCCTTTATGGCTATAACCTGTCCACTTAAATGGTCACAGACTATCCAATTGGGGAACCACAGTCCAGAGATGGGTCAGAACAAGTTTATCATTATAGGCACTACTTCATCCAGGCTACAAGCACAAAATCCATAGGGAACCTCAACCTCTAAAGTGCTATGTGTGGGGCTAGGCCTGTATGGGAGCATGTTATCCTAGACACATAGAACCAGCAAGAGTTTGAGTGCAGCCTTAGATCCAGCTATCCACTGCTTTAGAGAAACTGCAGTGATCCAGTCGTAAGCCTACAATCTCTATAACCAAACCAGATCTGCCATCTGATGGCGGGTCTATACACATACAGGGGAGTTTGTCTCAGCACAATCTCTCACAGGGCTACAAGCACAAGTGCAGAGAAGAATAATCCGTCTTGAGCCTGTGGGTTGGCTTCACCCTAAGGCTATAACCTGTCCACTTAGATGGTCACAGACTATCTCAGAGGTTATCCTCCCCACAAAGCTCAAGATAGAACAAGAAACATTACTGCCACCACCTTGCTCACAAGGCTATAAAAGCTCATTGCTCCCATGGGGACTTCAGATCTAGTGGGTCCTGTGGTGGGGATAGCCTCTATGGGAGCATGTTAGCCCAGCCACACAGGTCCCTTGGATCTGAGTAAACCATAAAATCAGTCCTCCATTGCTTGCAATACGTCCTAGCAATGGAGGATCTCAAGGTAACAGCCTTGTACAGAACAACTCACAAACAAAAATCTCATAAATGTAAAACACCCTATCATAAAACTCCATTAATCTATTCCAAATAGTCATACAAAGGCATAACCAGCAAATGCTAGACTATGGAGAGAAGAAAAAGAAATCTACCTAAACCTTACTAGAGATCTACAGCTACTGCAAGAAGAAGATAGATAAAATTCTATTCTAAGCATAGAGACCCCTAAACCTAAACCAGGCTTAGGTTTATATAGCAGTTAGTTTGGCGGAGCATTAGGGTTAGGAAACCCTAATTTTAACGATGCCACATGGCCTAATATTATTCCTTAGATGCCTCAGGGCACGTGCATAAAACTTGGAGCGTTGGAATGCGTGCCCTAATTGCTAGAAGTTCCCAGAATGCCCTCTGCAGAGGTGAGGGAGAGTTAGAGTTCAGAGCCTCACCAGGTAGCACTACTTTCCAAGACTGTCGCGTGGTAGCACGGTGTTCGCGAGATTGAATTAGCTTGAAATTCTAGCCGTCGCGGGGTTATCTTAGTTATAGCTAAAACAGTCGCGCAATAAGGCATTGAATCCTCACTGGATCGCTCTGGTCTTCACGGGATTGTACTTTCCTTCTGAATCGTGCGAGAATCATGCGAGCAGTTTATTTCTCAATGGATCTTTACGAGGATCCTCGCGAGGACATGATGTGCATTGGTCTCTGAACTGCGCGAGAGGTTTTTTCTAAAGTTTTACATCCCGTGGCCACTGCGTGACAGCTGCACGTAGAGATACCTAGAGCTCTCTCTCCTTAGTTGAATTGAGTGAACTGCGTGAGGTTTGAGAGCTGCTCTCTTGAGCTGCGTGAGACTGCGCGATCATTTATATTTGAGCTGCTCAAATTATGCTACAGGAGCTCTTCTGTCACTAAACTGCACAAGAACGGCGTGAACAATTGGTATGATGCTATGGGAAACTCGCGAGGATTGCGCGAGGGAGGCTTTCTGAGTCATGTGATCCTTGCGACAGCTGCACAAGGCTCATTTCTCTCTTTGGTGTTGTTGTGCTCTGCCTTCATGCAGTCAGGCTCTCTGTCTTCCATTCTTTTGGGAGACTTCTGGGGCAAAAGTGGGCTCCTTAGCAGGATTAAGGCCTTATTGTAGCTGTTGTTTATTACCTGCAGAACAGGCTTAAAGTACTTTTATTAAATGATTAAGGGTCCAACAAAGATTAAGTTAAGGGGTGAAAAGTGGTACTTTTCAGGTCTTAACACTTATGCTTCTGTAAATCATAAATTAGAAAGGTCTTTCCTTCGGCTTGTAATGGGGTTTTGGGTTTTAGAAGGTGTCAAAGAAAGGTAGAAAAGGATTCAAAATTTTTCTTAGATTTTAGCTCTTCTTTCTCCTATCTTTTCAGCTTCTTCCTTTCTACTTCAATCAGTATCCAAGGATTTGAATAACTTCTTCCCACACTATGATACTGGCAGTAATGTCTGAGAAGATGCCTTTGATAAAGATCAGTCGTCAGCTTCTAATCAAAATTTGCCATCATAAAAATATCTCCCTTCTCTGGATAGGTGGGTCCAATAGGAGAGGAAAAAGAAAAGGGTTAAGAAGATGGAGGGGGTGATGATGGAGAAGATTTCTGACGTTTAGGTGAAGGAGGTGGTGCTTCTTCAGCAGTTTCTAGTTTGGGAAGGAGGGATATAAGTGCATCAATCAACCTCCTTCTTTCCGCAGGAGTGTAGAGATTTCTTCGGCTTCTCAACGGAGGAGCCTTTCAAACACCTCAGAAATTTTTGACCAACTCAATGGTTTAGCCATGGTAAAAGTTTTGTTTATGGAAGAAGGTGAAGGGAATGAGATGAAATGACCAAGCGGTGACTTGCTTATTTATAACCATTCTAAACCGAGAACTCAAAGAGTTGCTATAAATGGACGTTATGGGTTAGCATTGATCTATGTGAATCAGTTGGTAATCCTATTAAATGCTAAGGGACGTGTTTGTGTAATCTGAATCGAGGTGACACCTTTTGTATCAAAATTCATGCCTTTCTGATAACAAACGCACAACGTGGACAACTTATTCCCTCATCAATCATAATCACTACGATTTTTAATGGGAAAACTTATTTCGTATAAGAAATCGTACCTAGTAATATACTTATTTAATATCCTAATAACATATTTTATTATGACTTTTACTACGATTACACCTAATTGTATACACAATATTACTATGGATGAGTCGATAGCTCGACAATGCTCACAGATATATCAGACATATTTCGGGTATTTTAATAACCAAATGGCCATTGCCCCTTTTTCTTCTAAAGATATCATCAGTTTGAGTCTCTTCCAATTAACCTTAAAGATACAATTTTCTTTGGGATCCTATATGGTTACTGCTCCATGCGGGAATGCTTCCACGACATTATAGGGTTCGTCCCAATGACTTCGTAATTTCCCTGGGAATAGCTTCAACCTTGAATTATATAACCAAACTTGTTGGCCCGGCTCAAAACGTTTTCTCATAATATACTTATTATGGAATGCCTTGGTTTTGGCCTTGTAAATTCGAGTATTTTGATATGCATCATTTCAAATTTCCTAAAGCTCATTGAGTTTGATTTTTCATTGCTCACCAGATGTGGGCAACTCAAAATTTAATGCTTTGATAGCACATAGAGCTCTATGCTCTAATTCCATAGGTAAGTGGCACGCCTTACCATACACCAATCGAAAAGGAGACATGCCAATGGGAGTTTTATAAGCCATTCTATATGCCCACAGAGCATCATTCAATCTTATAGACCAGTCTTTTCCATCAGGGCAAACAATTCTTTCCAATATTTTCTTTATTTCTTGGTTGGAAACCTCAACCTGTCCACTAGTTTGCGGGTGGTAGGGGGTCACGATTTTATGTGTAACACCATATTTCTTGAGCAAGCTCTCAAAATACTTGTTACAAAAATGACTACCCCCATCACTTATAATAGCTCATGGGGTTCAAATATATTGTCCCTGATAAAAGAGACAACCACCTTATGATCAATTGTTTTTGTGGTCGTTGCTCCACCCATTTTGATACGTAGTCAATGGCTACCAGTATATACGTAAATCCGCATGAAGGTGGAAAGGGACCCATGAAATCTATGTCCCATATGTCAAAGGATCCTATGACCAAAATCGGTTGTAGGGGCATCATGTTCCTTCGGGACATGGCTCCTGACTTCTGACAATGATCCCAAGCCTGACAGAAATTCTAGGCATCCTTAAAAAGTGATGGCCAATAAAATTCTGATTATAGTACCTTGGCAGCAGTTTTCTTTCAGCCGAAGTGGCCCCCACACGAATAAGTGATAAAATTTCATACTACTATGGATGTCACTATCAGGAACACATTTCCTAATTATTTGGTTGGAGCACATTTTAAATAGGTTAGGATCCTCCCAAATATAGCATTTTACATTAGAAAAGAAAATATACTTGTCCTGATTGGACCAGGTCGGGAGAATCTTACTTGTTGTCAAATAATTCATGATATTAGCGTACCATAGTACTATTGCTTTGATGGCATAAAGTTGCTCATCCAGAAAGGAATCGTGTAGAGGCTCTTTACTGATGGTTTTAGGTAGCTCTATTCTAGACAGATGATCAGCCACCACATTTTTAACTCCCTTCTTATCCTTGATTTTAAAGTTGAATTCCTGCAAAAGTAGGATCCACCTGACTAGTCTTGGTTTGGCATCCTTTTTAGACAATATGTATTTTAGTGCAAAATGATCAGAGAAGATGATAATTTTTTATCCCAAAAGGTATGGTCGAAATTTGTTGAGCGCAAATACGATAGCTAGAAGCTCCTTCTCAGTGGTAGTGTAGTTCACCTGAGCTTCCATCAAGGTACGGCTCGCATAGTATACTACATGAGGGACCTTATCTTTCTGTTGTCCCAGAACTGCACCTTTTGAGTGATTAAAGGCATCACACATTACTTCAAATGGTAGGGAGTAGTCAGGGGGTTGAATAATTGGTGAAGAGGAAAGAAGTGCCTTAAGCTTGTTAAATGCATCAAGACAGGCATCGTGAAAGTTAAATGGTACATCGTTTGCTAATAGATGACATAATGGTCTCGAGATTTTTGAAAAATCTTTGATAAAGCGACGATAGAAACCGATATGGCCTAGAAATGATCGAATTTGTGGCACCGAATTTGGTGGAGGTAGATTTGCTATTGCATCAATTTTTTCCTTCTCAACTTCTATTCCTCTTTTAGAGACAATGTGTCCTAAGACTATGCCTTCTTGAACCATTCTCTCAACTTAGCACTAAATTAGTTTTTTCACACCTTTCTAAGACGAGGGCAAGATGATCAAGACAAGAATCAAAAGTTCTGCCAAATACCAAAAAGTCATCCATGAATACTTCAAGAAATTTGTCTATCATATTAGAAAAAGTTGCCATCATGCATCTTTGGAATGTTGCAGGAGTATTGCACAACCCAAAGGGCATGGAATGATAAGTAAATGTTCCAAAAGGGCATGTGAAGGTAGTCTTTTCTTGGTCTTCTGGGTAGACCGAAACTTGATTATACCCTGAATATCCATCTAGAAAGTAAAAATATTCTTAACCTGTAAGTTTTTCCAAAATTTTATCAATGAAGGGTAGTGAAAATGATCCTTGCGAATCATTAAGTTTAGCTTCCGATAATCAATACATACACGCCACCCTGCGGTTTCGCGTAATGGTACCAACTCACCAGCTACATTTTCTTTTATCGTAATCCCAGATTTCTTTGAGACTACCTGGATGGGACTCACCCCCACTCATTGTCAAAAATCAGGTAAATAATACCTGCGTCTAGTAGTTTGACGATTTCCTTTTGAACAACTTCCCTCATATTTGGATTTAACCGTTGTTGGCTTTCTCATAAAGTTGTGGCCTTGTCCTCCAAATGAATTCGATGCATACATATTGAGGGGTCAAGCCCTTTAAGGTCAACGATGGTCCATTCTGTTGCACGCTTATACTTTACAAGTGTGGCCAATAACTTACTCTCTTGTTCCTTGTTAAGAGCAGATGAAATAATTACTGGAAGAGTTTTGTTAGGCCCAAGAAAAGCGTATTTAAGGGTGTCAGGTAGTAGTTTTAAATTCAAGGATGGTGCTTTTTGGATAGATGGTTGTAACGGTTCATTGAAAATAGTGGGCAGAGGTTCTATCCATGGTTTCCAAGTTTTGGATTGGATTCCATAGATAGAAGTGTCCATCGGAGAAATCGCCTCCTTCAATTGGTGGTCTGGTTCTTTCAAGTCTATATACCATAATGTAGTTTGAAGTGCATCCTTTCATAAGATTAAAGGTAATGCTTCCTCTATTAATTCTTCAATTTTGTCTATGTTGAAGCATTCCTCGTCGTCTATTGAAGACATTTGATTGGCTGCGGTGAAGACACTTAATTGAATTCGCATATCTCTAAAAGATTTCGAACATGGTTCCATGTCTAGAACTAGAAAATTGACAGGGAAGACAAATTTGTCAACTGCAACCATTACATCTTCAATAATTCCTACAAGCCTTCTTTCTGATCTATCGGTTGACTAAAGAGTTATCGAAGTAGGCCTCATATCTCCTACCCCTAATTTTTTGTAAGCAGAGTATGGTAAAAGATTCACGCTGGCTCCCAGATCTAGAAGTGCTTTATTTATTACATGATTGCCTATGATACATGTAATTGTAGGCACCCCAGGATCCTTAAGCTTGGGCGGAGTTCTAGCTTGCAAGACTGAGCTTACCTGCTCTGTCAAGAAAACTTTTTACGAGACATTGTTTTGTCATTTTCGTTTTTGGGACTTGTTTGTTTGCCTCTAAGAGGGGCAAATTGATCTTCACTTCTTTGAAGATCTTAGTGATTTCCTCTAATTTTTTTGGGTTTTTGTCAAAAGGGGATGTGGCACCAAAAGCGTTTGAAAATGGTAACATGGGTACATAGGGTACTTTGGTTACAGGTTTAGGTGTGTTGTCCTCTTTATTTTCTACTTTTTTTTTGTTTTTCATTTTCAAATTTTTTTGGTTTTTCTTGTCGGAGTCTCTTCTTTGGCTTCATCTCTTTTTCTACTGTTATAGGGACAACTATTGGGGTGGGCATCTCTACTCTATTGTCAATAGTCTGGCCACTCCTTAAGGTCTGAACAACTTGAACTGTGGGAGTTAGTGTCTGTGAGTTCGCTTGGTTACACTCTCTTTCCTCCCACTGCGAGGCTAATTGCCCGATTTGGGTTTCTAAATTTGTAATGGACTGAGTACAAGAGTGTAAGTCTTGGGAGATTGTTGAGAACTGGAAAATACCATTTTTCACCCCTTAATCTGGCCTTGATAGACCCTTGAGAGAACTAAATAAGTGTTTTAAGTGTTTGTTTTACAGCTAACAATAAAGGCAGGCTTAACCTTGAAAGTAGCTTAAAAGTGCCAAAAAGATGATGACCCATCTTGATCTGGAGGAAGAAGGAGAAAGGACAACCTCACGGGCTGTCGAAATGCCTAAAATAAAGAGGACAAAGGCCTGGTTTCAACCTGGAAAGAGGTTTAGAGCTATTCGAAAAGAAGAATGCACTACAGAATGCTATTAGTAAAGGTCCCCAATCTTTGCAAAAAGGTCCCCAAGCTCTGCGAAAAGGTCTCCAATCTTTGCGAATAGATCTCTAGAAGTTACAGTTTTTTTTGAAAAGGTCTCCAATCTGTGCGAAAAGAGCTTCAGAAGTCACGATTTTGCAAAAGTTCTCCAAATCAGGCAAATGATATCCTGAAGATTCTCAGCATCTGCAAGGGCAATTCAGTAATCTTTGCATGCGCCCCAATGTATTTAAAAGCCCAGGGACATTCCGAAAGATTCTGAGCACGAACCAAAGGCATATTCCACCCCACGTGAGCACCCAGAGATGAAATAACTTGGTGGGAACTTCTAAAAACTCTAACAAACTTTCAAAATGCATAACAGAATTGATGGCTTTTTCACCTGATTTGAACGGATCGAGGAATTCGATTGGTCGAACAGATCTGATCCTCGTGTTTCGACCACCATTGGTCAATACTGATCTGAGCACCTCTGATTGGTTGATACACATCTGAGCTGGACTTAGGGAAAACTATAAATAGACGAACCATTTGCCCAATTTGGGCATCCAGATTTCGAGTTTCATTTCTGTTGCCCCATTTCCAATTCAGATAGCTTGTCTGAAATTCCTGTAATAGCCTAACTTTTATTTGTACTTGAGAGCTGTGAGATACTTTTGTAATTCAAAAGAGAAGTGTATTCAAGACTACAAATCCGAGAGCTGTTTAAGCTGTGCTCTGTAATTGTAATGGTGAATTTGAAAAGGTTGCTGTGAACCGTACGTTCTCAATTGGATTCGTGTTGAGGGTTCCCTGTGATCTCCTTATTGCACTAGACTCCTTTAGATTTACTGTTTTTAAGCAATTTCCCTTAATTCATTATCCCTGTGAGAATTTGTGTTTGTAACCTAATCTCTCACAGCATTTGTAGTGGTGTTTCTCGTTCTGAATTAAGGGTTCAGATTAAAGACTATTGGATGGTCTGTGGCCATTGAAGTGGACAGACCATAGCCATAAGTTTAACTCTAATCCTTGAGTTAGATTACTTTCTCTTGCATCTGTGCTGGTAGCCAGATGAAGATTGGATAATATCTCATTTGTTCTACATTTATTCTCATTTTGCAATCAAGTACTAAATCGAAGTTAGATATTATTTCTCCATTCTTATTATTTACATCAAATCTCCTCAACTCTGATCTGGATCATTTAGTTTAATCTTTACTTTTATCATTTAGTTAACGTGAGAAATTCAACCTCCCATCTTATGTGCTTTGTAGATAGGATCAGAGGTCAGATCTGGTAGCTCAGATCTGAAGGTTTATCTTAAATTTTAAATCAATTCCCTGTGGACGATCTTTTACTCACTTACATTTAAAACTTGCTACAATTGGCCCTGATCTTGCAGGCTAATTCACTTCTATCTGTGCTGATATTTCTTTACTCTTTTTAATATTCTAGATTCATTATAACTTAGCAGTTGCAAACCTCTTTTCAAAACACAAATAAATCAAGCACACTTAGAAGTAACAACAAGTTTTTGGCGCCGTTGCCAGGGAATAGATTTTAAAATTGGTAGACCTAAGTTTTTCAATTTTGTAGATTTGATTTTCATTTTAATTTTTGCTTTAAAACTGCACGTTGCATTTCAAGTGGTTGATTAAATGTCTACTGCAGTTTTGTATAGAAAACCTGTTTTACTGCAGCAGAATTTTTTTTATTTTTCTGAGTTTTTATTCTTTGCCTTCTAGTTATTTGAATAAATGCTGCTGCCACTCTTTTGTCTTTTTGTCAAATTTGGGCAAGAGTCGAGAGTTTTTCTTTTATTTTGTCAATACTTGAATAAGGTATCGCCGCAGCTTTTGGATTTTGCAGATCCGGAGCACCATTCAATAAGGAGCATCGAGCTAAAGTCGAGCAGATCCGCTTGAGTTTGCATCCCTTCTCCTTTGCATTCATTTTCTATTTTAAATTCTTGAGAACCATAGCTCATGTGTTTAATGTTTGTTTTGATTATAATTTCACTGTCTTTTAGGCATGCTGATTTTTTACAAAACCAAATACAAAATAAAAGAAGCTAAAACACAAATAGAAAATCTCGAGTTGTTTCTCATTATTTTCAGAAGAGTAAATAAGGGCTCTTGTTGAGCCATGATCCAAAACAAGTAAAAAAAAAGATAGAAAATTATAAAACAAAAAAATATATATATATAGATATCTTCCTGGATGTTTTTCTCCATTTGCATCCTCTTTCCCATCTCGGACCTCTTGAGATCATTTTTCTTTTTTAGGAATCATGTAGGATAATGAGTAGTGAATCATAGGTCGCTTTTGAATATTCAATGGACCCACCGATTTTATTTTCCTTCTAGATTTCTTCATCATAAATGGGTCTCAAATGTGTGTGAACCCCTGCTTTTAATATGTGCTCCCATGCTTCATTATTCTTTTTATTCATACACATCATCAACAAAGGGGTCATTTTATGAATCTTGCTTTTCACCGTATTCTGTTAATCATTTTTATAATCACTTAGATTCATAAGTATCTCAGACTTTTGGGTTTTATTTTTTTTTTCTTTGGGCTTAGGATGTATCATTTGGCATTAGATTTTCTGTTTTAGGAATTTTAGTTTCAAATTCTATTTTTAGATCGCTGATTTTTTTTTTCTTTCTTAGGTTATTGTGTCCTCGTTTTACTGATTTCCGTCATTTTTCCGTGAGTATAGTTAGTTTCTAACTTTGTTTCCCTATTTTGCATTCACAAAGTCTGTTTTTGTATCAACACTTTTCTTTTTAACTTTGTATTCAAATTCCCTTACCTTGCTTTTACTGCTTTCTGTTATTAGCATTAGTTTCCTTCCATTTGCTTTGCACTTCTTTTATTTTTCCGATCATATATTCAGTTTTAGATTTTATTTTGTAGCATTCTAGCTTAGTTTTGTTATTTTTCTGTTTATCGAATTTCCTATATTTATATAACATTTTGCTCATATATTTGTTATTTTCTTATTTTATTTTCACGCACATAGTCGCAAATTTTTTCGCTTAGTTTTCCTTTCTTCTTTTATCCTGCGCCTCGTTTCTCGATTGGTTCAGAACATTGAGGACAATGTTCATCTTAGGTTTGGGGGTATGGCAGGTATGCCAATAAAATAAGTTAATGCTTGATGCAGCTTATGATCAGCAGAATTTTTGAAAATGAAGTAATCTCACACCTGTTTTTTTGAAAAATGAGGAAGTTAAAACTTTTTAAAATTAATTTCTAGTGTAATTCTAATACTTTCATGAAGTGAATGTCAGAAATTTTCCAAAAGAAAATTGATGTTTTAGTAAACCTAAAAAGAGAGAAACCAGTGATGATATACCTCGAATTTGAGAAAACCACACCCAGTGAGATTTGGACCTGAAATGTATTCTTTGGAGGTATAAATTGGAAATTTTTTCTGCTCTAGGGACTGTTTGAACCTGCTTGTTATCAGTAGAAGTTACACATATCCAAGTTAAAATATCTTGACAGCAATCATGATATTAAAATCATGATGTAAGGACTCCTTTTGGACAGCTTTGAACTTCAAAAGCCCAACCTTTGAAACCGCCTTGATATGCACCAATTGAGCTTTATAAATCCAAGATTTCTTTGAAACCTCATCAACCTCATTTAGCCTAACCTCACTCGAGAATTCAAGGTAAAGGAAAGAAAGTCAAGAAAGGTGAGTTGGGTAACAGCTTGGTAAAAAAAAAATAATTGAAGGCAATGTCAGACGTTAGAAGAAATGTGGCATTCCACCAATGTTGCTTTGAAAAAAAAAAAAAAAAAAGGAGAAGGCATTTCATTGGAAGTTTGAAAAGAAAGAGAAAAGATGGCCACTTTGGAAAATTCAAAGAAGAAGATGAAATTGTCAATTGAAGAAGGTGTGTCTATCACCTCCTTACTTTGACCGACTTCTCAATTTTGAGCTCCATTCCACCCTTTATTCTTGATAAATTTCACCCATAAGCCACATTACAACCCAAGTTAAAGTCCTTCTTGATCAATGATGGATTGAGCTGTCACATGGAGATAAGGATTTGTGTAATCTATGGTGAAAAAGTAATAAATTCATAATAAAAGCAATGCCTATGTTCCTCGCTTACAATCCTATTTGAGGATGAATTGCTCTTGAGTGTGTGAAATAGTGCAACCCTCATATTTGCATGGTGAGTGAAAACTCGGTGAGAGTTGAGTTTGAAATCAAATTATTTGGGGTAACATCAAACTGAATTCTCAAATAGAAGGCAAGCTTTTCATTAATTTTTCTTGTAAAAACTTTTGACACCAATCGAAAGTGAATGGTAAAGGAATTACAACAGAATTTTAGTTTTGAACTGATGTTTTCTTGAAAATCTTCTTACAACCTGATTGATGCAGGTGTGAATAATCTGATTGGATGAAAGTTTGCTTTAACAGAACTGCATTGATTTTAACTGATTTATTGGAGAAGTTTGTGGGTACCTTCACTGAAAACCCTCAGGAGACTTCACTCCTCCACTAGGGATCACCTAGGGGTTTAAAAGGCTTATTGCATATGCTAAATGCAACTGTGCTCCCTACAAAAATGGCTTTTCATTCTATTTTTAAATTTTGTCTTTGCTCAGGGACTAGCAAAGCTTAGGTTTGGGGGTGTGTTGAGAACTAGAAAATACCATTTTTCGCCCCTTAATCTGGCCTTGATAGACCCTTGAGAGAACTAAATAAGTGTTTTAAGTGTTTGTTTTACAGCTAACAATAAAGGTAGGCTTAACCTTGAAAGTAGCTTAAAAGTGCCAAAAAGATGATGACCCATCTTGATCTGGAGGAAGAAGGAGAAAGGACAACCTCACGGGCTGTCGAAATGCCTAAAATAAAGAGGACAAAGGCCTAGTTTCAACCTGGAAAGAGGTTTAGAGCTTTTCGAAAAGAAGAATGCACTACAGAATGCTATTCGTAAAGGTCCCCAATCTTTGCGAAAAGGTCCCCAAGCTCTGCGAAAAGGTTTCAAATCTTTGCGAATAGATCTCCAGAAGTTACAGTTCTTTTCGAAAAGGTCTCCAATTTTTGCGAATAGATCTCTAGAAGTTACAGTTCTTTTCGAAAAGGTCTCCAATCTGTGCGAAAAGAGCTTCAGAAGTCACAGTACCTTGCGAAAAGTTCTCCAAACTGTGCGAAATGATATCCTGAAGATTCTTAGCATCTGCAAGGGCAATTCAGTAATCTCTACATGCGCCCCAATGCATTTAAAAGCCCAGGGACATTCCGAAAGATTTTGAGCACGAACCAAAGGCATATTCTACCCCACGTGAGCACCCAGAGATGAAATAACTTGGCGGGAACTTCTAGAAACTCTAACAGACTTTCAAAATGCATAACAGAATTGATGCCTATTTCACCTGATTGGCTGAACCAGATCGAGGAATTCTGATTGGTCAGAATAGATCTGGATCCTCGTGCTCGACCACCATTGGTCAATACAAATCTGAGCACCTCAGATTGGTTGATACACATCTGAGCTGGGCTTAGGGAAAACTATAAATAGACGAACCATTTGCCCAATTTGGGCATCCAGATTTCGAGTTTCATTTCTGTTGCCCCATTTCCAATTCAGATAGCTTGTCCTAAAATTTCGTAATAGCCTAACTTTTATTTGTACTTGAGAGCTGTGAGATACTTTTGTAATTCAAAAGAGATGTGTATTCAAGACTACAAATCCGAGAGCTGTTTAAGCTGTGCTCTGTAATTGTAATGGTGAATTTGAAAAGGTTGCTGTGAACCGTACATTCTCAATTGGATTTGTGTTGAGGGTTCCCTGTGATCTCTTTATTGCACTAGACTCCTTTAGATTTACTATTTTTATGCAATTTCCCTTAATTCATTATCCCTGTGAGAATTTGTATTTGTAACCTAATCTCTCACAGCATTTGTAGTGGTGTTTCTCGTTCTGAATTAAGGGTTCAGATTAAAGACTATTGGATGGTCTGTGACCATTGAAGTGGACAGACCATAGCCATAAGTTTAACTCTAATCTTTGAGTTAGATTACTTTCTCTTGCATCTGTGCTGGTTGCCAGATGAAGATTGGATAATATCTCATTTGTTCTACATTTATTCTCATTTTGCAATCTAGTACTAAATCGAAGTTAGATATTATTTCTCCATTCTTATTAATTTACATCAAATCTCCCCAACTCGGATCTGGATCATTTAGTTTAATCTTTACTTTTATCATTTAGTTAACGTGAAAAATTCAACCTCCCATTTTATGTGCTATGTAGATAGGATCAGAGGTCAGATCTAGTAGCTCAGATCTGAAGGTTTATCTTAAATTTTAAATCAATTCCCTGTGGACAATCTTTTACTCACTTATATTTAAAACTTGCTACAATTGGCCCTGATCTTGCAGGCTAATTCACTTCTATCCCTGCTGATATTTCTTTACTCTTTTTAATATTCTAGATTCATTATAACTTAGCAGTTGCAAACCTGTTTTCAAAACACAAATAAATCAAGCACACTTATAAGTAACAACAGAGATCTGGGACAACTGGGCTAATTCCCTAGAGCGATGGTGCGCATGTTGTTGTAAATCCTGAAGGATTTACAGTATAGTGGCACCATTGTTTCCATTCTGAGGATATGGCTGTTGCGCAAAGGATTGGTATGGGTTATATGACTATTGGGAATTTAGTAATGTTTTGGATATGTATAAGATAATTCCTGTTGGGTTACTCTTGGGAAGCTATAGGGATTGTCCCACGGAAAATTATAAGAATTCTCAACACTACCCCACTAAGAGGCAAAGGCCTGCTCTGTCTACAACATGGCTGGATACAAGGGAGTAAGTGGGAATTCCATTGGGGGGTAAGTCATATTAAGATTCGTCCAAAATGTTTCATCGTGCTTTGCATCTTAAATATTATATAAATATATTATATATTTTTTTAAGAAAGCATGGAGAGAGACAAATCTGAGCCTCTAGTTTCTGTGGCCAGCAAAAATGTTGAACCTTTAATTCGCTGCTCCGAGTAAACCTGCAAAAGCTTAAGAAGTGAATAAAGAAAATAAAAAATATAAAGAAATATAAAAAGAGAAAGATAAATATTTATTTTCTTAAATTAATATAGATACAAAATAAAATGCTATCCCTGGCAGCGGCACCAAAAACTTGACTTGGCTTATTATATGTATCTCTAGTTAAGTCTTAACCTATTGCAAGCACACGATAAAAATTGTAGAGCTAGTATAGGATCATTTCCACGAAGATAGGTTTATATTGTATTTATATATATATATATATATTTTTTGAAAACTTATATTTATCTTTTAAGTTCCTATGCTAATTGAGAAATATGAATAAAGAATGATTTCTTAAACTAAATATTAGAAAATAAATCCTAAATCCTCCTACTTTAGATTATGGTCGTCAATCACAATCTTCAACTATCGGATGTTTATAATTTTAAAATACCATCACACTATATCTCAGTCTTCTAGAATTTGGGCGTCAATCAAAGACTAGCATCCTTTAATATAGATTTATATTAATCTCTAATCTACTAGAATTTGGGCGTCAATCAAACTCTAGAAAATTGAAGAACAAAAATAAAAACCATTACACTAATCTGCAAGTTCCAACCTGAGTCATCAATTCAAATCAAAATCTTAAGATGTTTACAAAGCAGTAAATTGTAATAAAATAAATCTAAACTAGAAAGCAAAAGTACAACCATCCAAAGGGTTGATCTTTTAGCTTCCTCAGCCTTGGTTGTCAGGCAAGACCTTAGAGAACTGTAGATGATGTTACTTTGTAAATCCTAAACTACTTTGATTGGGAGAAAACACAAACCTCAGCAGTCAATTGATGCTGTAAAATTGTAACATCCCTAAAAATTATCGTTTTTAATAGTATCCTAGGGATACATGCCCGACTGGTCATAAAAAGGGTCAAGTGAAAGTCAACTTGATGATTTAGGTTAAATTAGGTTTGATGTGAGTGCGCTCATGTGCGTGGTGTTAGATCTTGTTACGAGGTCACATACACCTGTTATGGGTGTGTATGCTTTGTTTCGAAGGGTTGAATTGGGTTAAAAGATTTAAAAGATAAGAGAAGTTATTTCTCTTTGGTTTGGTAGGTGGTTAGGGATTTATGAAGAGAGAGAGAGAGAGAAAGGAGGAGGGAGTAAATGCTAGAGGTTTTGTGTGAAATTGCAGATTGAGGCCATACTTGAGCTATTAATCATGACGGTGACACGTGGGGATTCAAGGAATAGAAGCTAGGAACCATAGCTTGTGGAGTCAAGCCATTGAATCAACCATACTTAGAATTGATGTAAGATTTTTGCAAATTATGAATGGGGTGATATTGTGATTATCTTGTTGAGTTATTAAGGAATTTAAGAGATAGAAAAAGGAAAAAATTTTAGAGAGCAAAGCTAGAGGAATTGCCCGAAGAGGGCTAAGTTCTATCAAAAATCGATTAATCGATTTTGATAAAAAGCAAATTTGGACATTGAAGCACAAAATCGATTAATCGAATTAAATTTCGATTAATCGATTTTTGGTTTCGAATAATCGATTTGAAATTGATTACTCGATTGGGTACTCCCAGTTGGCTGGAAAATGAGGAGTCTGGGAAAACTGATTAATTGATTTTGGGATCGATTAATTGATTTTAGAATTTCGATTAATCGATTTGGGATTGATTAATCGTTTTGGAAATTCGATTAATCGATATTGGGATAGATTAATCGATTTTGATAGTTTTGGGTGGATTCTGTTTTGTACCTTAGGGTTCTGGGAGGGCCTTGTGCCTTCTTCTGTGCATCATTATTGATTATTTGTGTATGACGTGACGTACTGTAGGTTGAGTACTTTGATTTTAAGCATGGGGAGCTACCTTGGACCTTGATGCTTAGAGTTGAAGCACGTGAGGTAGGGAATATTCTAAACTTGTACACTTGATTACAAAAGCATGTATGTAGTGATATTTTAACTATGCAAACTTGTTAAAGCATAGTTAATGGGTTGTGTTTTAAAATGCTAAGATAAGTATGTGAAAGTAAGGTGTGTGTGCGTACACGAAAAATGAGAAAATCAATGAGTGTAAGAATTTTGACATCCCAGGGATGTATTTGTGAATAGGGAATCTAAGTGATGCATTTGAATGTGAGACATCCCAGGGATGTAAAGTTAATGTGAATGGGCTTTGAATTATTAATATTTAGCACAATTATATGGTGAATAATTATATATAATTGCACAATTGATTTAAGGTTTAGAGAATACCCCACCGACACGGCGGTATGCCCGTGACTGACTCGGCAGGATATCTGTGACCGGTTCGATGGCCAATTCGCACATCAGTAAGACATCCCAGGCATGTATATGAGTTATGTGCCTGTCACCTATGATAAAGGAACTTAGACTATGTTACATGAAAAATAGTCTTATTGGATGACGATGGAGGGTATTCCATCGGGGCTCGATGCTATATTGCTCGGATATTATTTAAGTTAATTGATTTAAGTCATGAGACCAGCTCAGTTGTAAAATGAGAACCAGTTGTGCAAGAGATGGCATGTGTAGTGTAGCAATTGCATTTCGTTCATTATTTTAGTATCTCAAACTGTTTTTGAGTTATTTTATATTGATGAAATCATACTTCAAATTATGTCATGAAATGTATTTGAGTAAGATGGATATACATGTTCAGATATTTTCCGTATTGAGCTAGGATGTAGCTCACCCTTTTTGACTATACGTCGTAGGTTCCGAGATAGGAGCTGCTTCTGGTGACGTCAATCTCGAGGACTCGGATTATGTTCCAGGGGAGGATTCTGAGCCTCCTCCTGAGAAGTTCTTTTAGAAGACCCACTGTGCAGTTTGATAGTTATTTTGAGAGAGATATTTACGACTTGGTATGTCCAACCTGTTTTGTAGGGATAATATAATTATGGAGAAATTCTTTTGTCGAACCATCTGAAGTGACCATTGATACGTCACTGATAGTTCGGGTTGGTTCTTTTGCCCATGCAGTGGCATGGGATTGGAACTATCTTTTGGGTTATATATTTTGGCTTTAAATTATAGAATTGGAGATTTAGTTTCGTACTTGCTATTTTGTACATGCTTTAATTAGGGTTGTGGGGATATACCAAGTGTTTCGCGTGTATCATTGGGGCACGACCTCAAGGGTCATTTTGATGGCACGGTTTTCGGGGTGTTAAAATCTAAGCTGTCATAGAAATTCTTCGATGGTTATTCTTATGTGTCGAGCCTCTTATTTATAGATCATAAGGGTCGGTTTACAAAACTCATAATTCTAATAAAAGAAATTACTAAAATAAAACTATCCTAATATAACTCTACTTCTAATTTTATCTTTCCTTACTTTCAATCTATTGATGTACTTCTGGATTTCTTCTTTTATTTCTGCAGCAGAATCCTTTAAGAGTCTTCTTTGTCAATCTTCTCAGATCCATGATTGGCCAGACTTCTAAGTCAAAATTCTTCTAATTTTAAGCATGGCGGTGTTAATGTTCACGTGATCAGCAACTTTGGAAGGTGTTCTTTTCTAGAAAATCGTCAATCATGGTTTTCTATCTCTATAGTAGCTTTCTCTGAAAAATCGCAAATCACGATTTATATCTTTTAACACTGCTTCCTATTGAACGATGCTTAATTACAATTCATTTTCTTCTCTTGTATAGTACTCTTTTCTCTCTGAAAAATCATAAATTACGATTTCTACTCTATATTTACATTGTTCCGCAAAATCGTAAAACATAATTTTTGTTCTTTTAGTAGCCGATGATTCGTCTTTCGGTTCAATTGTCTTTTTATTGCTTTATGAATTCATTTTGATGAATATTAACACTTTGATTTTCTTTTGCTATTTTTCTTTAATATCTGCACATCAGCAACTTATTAGTAGCAAACTAAGTCCTAGCATCACTAAGTTAAGCGTGGTAAAATGGTATATTATGTGACTGATCAAATACCTGGGAATCCATAATGTATTCCACGTATCAATGTTGGGGAGATACATCTATGACCCCTCACATTTTGTGGAGATCAAACCCGTAGACATCACGGAGGATCTCACCACAGTAGCAAAATCGATCATGATTCTCGATTGGAAAGTTTAAGTCTTCAAGAACAAAACGATGGCATTGGTGTTGGTACAATGGCAACATCACACGCAAAAGGAGACAACAGGGGAGAATGAAGATGACATCAAAGCAATACATCCTAAACTTTTCGAATAACTGGTACGTAATTTTTAGGGACGAAAAGAAAAATTTCGGGGGGAGAATGTTTTGACCCGACTCTCTTGGACCTTATTTAATAGTTTTAGATCTGAGAAGCACCAAGTGTTGTACTCGTGCACACACCTTATCCTAGCCTGCACTACACAATTTTAGAAAATTCTATATATCATTCAGCCCACTTAAAAATAGCAATTGAATTTCCTATGAATCCTGCTGCAATAAATCAACTAAGGCAGGTATCTTAATTTCAATATTCTTAGGATTTGAATTGGCAAGCAATTAGAGTCCTTATAGGACTCACACTTTGTGTAAATCAACCAGCCGTTTAGGATTCTTTTCCCTAATCCCTTTCTTCTTAAATAGAGAACCTAGAGAGATTTGAAATTATTTACATCAATTTCTTTTTCTCTTAGCCGCCTCTCTCTCAGTTCTCTTTTCTGCAAGAGCACAACCATTCTGCACTTTCGGTAAGCAAGATCCACGCTGATCAACATCGTGAGTTTCAATCCTCCACTGTATCGGTAAACCGTGCATTCTATTATGGAGTCTATTTTTTTTCCATCAAGGATCTTCATCGCTGCAAAGGTTCTATTGTAAGAGAAAGGAATCTCGAGACATAACTCAGGCAAATCATTCCTCAATCTGATCACTGTCAACACAAGTCATCGCAGAATTTAATTCATGCTTCAATAGGTGGGTGCCTCTAAATCCATCTTAAATTATTCAATAATTTTTCTAAATTAGAAACCCTAATTAAATCATAAAAGAAATCAGATGAAGAATAAGAATTGGGGACGAAAAACTCGACATGTGCATAAAATTGTAGTTTCAACCGGTCGAAATCCAAACTTGACCAATCGAGAATATAGTATATAGTAGAGGCTTTAGTCTCTGTTTCATTTCAACTAGTCGAAATGGCAGAATGGAGGAGATGATGGACACATTCAAGTAGGTGAAAATCAATCTGCCTTTGCTTGATGCCATCAGGAAGGTCCCGGCCTATGCTAAGTTCCTTAAGGAGTTGTGCACTCAAAAGAGAAAATCTAGGATCCATTTGTCTAAGAAAATTTTTGCAACTAAAAAAGAAAACTTTGTTTTGTCCATAGCTACACTAGCTAAGCTTCAAGGCCTAGGGGTACCTACCATCCCCTGCATCATAGGTGACCACACCATAGGATGAGCTCTCTTGGATTTGGGAGCTAGTATCAACCTGCTTCCATACTTAGTGAATGGGAAGCTAGGTTTAGGGGAGCTAAAGCCCACACCTGTGATCCTCCAATTGGCTGACAGGTCTGAGAGAAAACCTATAGGTATTGTGGAAGATGTGCTAGTGGGAGTAGATAAATTTTTCTACCCAGCTGATTTTTTGGTGTCAGATATGGAGCCTACCAAGTGCTGCACTCCAATACCTGTCATTTTGGGCAGGTCATTTCTGGCCACTGCTAATGCTTACATTCAATGTAGGTCTAGAGTGATGGAAGTCACTTTCAAAACACTGACAGAAGCTCAATTGAATTATACAACAACCGAAAAAGAGCTTTTGGATGTAGTGTTTGCTTTGGACACCTTTATACCTTATTTTTACTAGAGTCTAAAATTATAGTTTTTACTGACCACTCTACCCTGAAATACTTGCTGACAAAGAAAGATGCAAAACCTAGGCTGATTCGATGGATCTTACTCCTGTAAGAGTTTGATCTCGAGATCAAAGACAAGAAAGGGGTAGAGAATGTGGTATCTAATCACTTGTCCAAGATTGTGATTGATGAAAGTGCTGCAACACCACTTAAGGATTCATTCCCTGATAAGCAATTGTTTGCCATCAAGTCAAGTTTACCCTGGTTTGTAAATATTATAAATTACCTTGTTGTAGGAAGGATCCCTTCTCCCAGGTCCAAGATGGACAAAGACTTGTTCTTTTCACAAGTCAAGTATTTTTTCTAGAGGATCCTTACCTCTTTAAATATTGTGTAGACGAGGTGATCAGAAAGTGTGTCCCTGACAATGAAGTTCATAATATTCTGAGCATGTGTTATGAAAAGGCCTGTGGGGGTCACTTTGGAGGGAAAAAGACAATAGCTAATGTAACAACCCCAGATTTTCGGAACCGTACAAGCCATATGCCACGCACGTGTATGTGTGGTTCACAAGGAAACCTGGGTCAACATATACACACGGTGTGTATATGTGAAGTAACATATTATATTTTTCCCTTCCTTTCACTATATAAGTGAAAGTGGAGAGAAGTCTCTCCACTACGTAACATAATTTTAACCTAAATAGAGAGGAGGAAAATAGAGAAAGAGAAAAGAGAGTCTTGTAGAGAAGAAAGGCTAAGGCCTTGTTGGAGTGTAAACCGGTGGAAGACCTGGAGAGAAGGTCGGACCAGAAATGTAGAGAACTCTTCGAAGTAACAGGGATTCGAATGCTAGATCGAGCCATTTCAAGATCCGCCGATTTAGGTAAGAGATAATGCGTGATAAGTGCTTAGGTATGTCTTAATGATAACCTGCAATGTATTAGGCAATGGCCGATTAATCATATTTAAGATTTAAGGAAATAGGATAGTTTTCTTGAAGAATCACGGAGTGAAGGTTTTCGCTCCTCGCTCGAGCGATCTAAACGTCTCGCTCGAGCGAGGACAAAATATATACCTGAGAATAGTGCGTTCTGGGCTCGCTCAAGCGAGACCCATATTGAAAGAATAGGCTCGCTCGAGCGAGGTAATCTGACACCTCGTCTTAACCGCTCGAGCGAGGATAAGAGGACGCTCGAGCGAGGCTGGGCAACCGCTCGAACGAGGTAATCTGACACCTCATTTTAACCGCTCGAGCGAGGATAAGAGGACGCTCGAGCGAGGTTGGGCAACCGCTCGAGCGAGGTTAAGAGGTCGCTCGAGCGAGGCTAAGTAACCGCTCGAGCGAGGCCCCAAAAACTAAAAATTTAATTTCTTTTATATATATAAATATACCTCATATGAACTATGCGCTCTAGGAGTGCTAGTGACCACTGGTGACCATTCTAAGGCATGTCCTTTCGCATGAAATGTAGATTTACGTGAGATCAGTACGTGTCATCATTACGTGAAGGGACCACTGGGTTTTTCCTTGAGGTAGGGAACCTTATCGAAACATGTACATTGTTCAATCTCACATATGTGTAGTACAGATTTAATTGCTAAACTAAGTATCTCATCATGTCACGTAAATAGAGGGTGCGTGTGTAGACTTCAGAAAATAAAGCCAGAGGTCCCAAGGGGACGCAAGAACTACAAGATGAATACCTATATGATATCCTGTGTGGGTGCAGATGAGAAGCAGTGGGGAAAAGAAAGTAAGGTGATAAGGCCTAATATATTAAAAATTAGCACAATCACGGTGAATAACTACATGTAAAGCACACTTGATATTTTTGTTATTTAAGGTTTGTTTAGAATACCCCATCGACGTGGCGGGATACCCACAACTGACTCGGCAGGATATCCGTGATCGGTACGGCGGTTAATCCAGATATGATAGCACATCCTGTGGATGTAGATTTAGAGAGCCCGCTACCTAGGGAGAAAGGGGCTTAAGATTCCTGTGGAATACAAAATTGATAACTGTCTAGTTAGACGACGATGGTGGGTATTCCATCGGGGCTCGATGCTATATTGCTCGGGGACTATTTAAGTTAAAGAGTTAAGTGATTAGGCCGAATTCACAACTAAACGAGTAAGATGAGAAAGAACAAAACCATGCAAAGTAAGTAGTTATATTCGTCTTTCCCTTCAGTTATTTCGATTATCCTTCCAGATTGTAACAACAGATAAACTGTATTTTTCTTTTACTGCATAACATATATGTCAGAATTAATCTATATGTTCTTTACGTTTCTCTACTGAGCTAGGATGTAGCTCACCCCTTAGACTATATGTTGCAGGTGCAACACTCGCAGCAACACAGGCTTCGAGAGACGTTGGTCCAATAGGTTCGAATTTCGCGGACGGAGAAGAGTTAGAACCTCCTCCTGAGGAATTCTTTTAGAAGTTCTTTACGTTTAGATGTGGTGAGTAGAGAGTACTCGTGGCTTGGCATGTCAAGTCCTTTCTTTTAAATGTAATTAAATACTATACTTTCCTTTTGACGAACCATCGGGGGTGATATGATTGTCACCAATGGTTCGGGACAGTTCCTTTGCTCATGAATTGGCATGAGACCAGAACTGTCTGTTGGTTGCTAGACTTTGATGAAACACAGGGACTTAGTTAGTTCAAAGCTTTGGTATTTTAAATTGTTGGCTTTTACTTGTTAATTGATGTTCCGCATAGATATAAGGTGCATGACCTCGAGGGTCGTGCTGATGGCACGGATTTTGGAGTGATAAAATTCGGGCTATCACAGTTGGTATCAAAGCTTTTCTTCTAGAAATTCTGACAATTATTCTTTTGTCAGAGCATAGGGACTTCTGCTGACGAAAGTTAGTTTCATATGCTGATCGTGATGTCTTCGGGAAGGAGAGGACGACCAAGGGGTGGTCATGATAGGAACTTACGCAGTAGAGGTGAGTTCATCTCGCCAACGAACAAGGTACCGTTGGGAGAAAGAGAAATTCTCGAGAGTAGTAGTCAAGGGAACAAAGAACAGACCGAAAATCATTATCAAGACTGTCAGGGTCAAAATAAGAGAGAACAAGATAGGATCAGGGAGAGAAATGAAGAGAGAGAGGAGCGTCAGAGGATGATGCACACTATGGAAACCATGGCGGCTGCCATGGCAGCATCCTTTTCGGCTCAAAATATCGTAATCGATGTCGACCACCTACATCTCGATGGTGCCAACACTAGCAAGCCAAAGATTTACAGTAATTGGGAGGATGAGACCTCCTAACTTTTCAGGGCAAGCAGACACTATGGCTGCTAAAAATTGGCTAAGTGAGATGGAAAAGCTTTTCAACGTACTCACTTGCACGGAAGATGAGAGCGTCCGTTGGGCAGCGTACAAGTTAGATGGGGAGGCTGGACTTTGGTGGAAGTCTGTGTCGCGAACTAGGGCTCAGGAGACCCCAAATGTGCCATGGACATGGAATGAATTCGTGGAAGAATTCAATAAACAGTATTTCCCCGAAGTGGTGAGAAATCAGATGGAAGTACAGTTTTTACAACTCTAACAGAGAAACATGACAGTAAGGGAATACAGAGTGGAGTTCATGAGACTTGCTTGTTTCGCTTCCGACTATGTGGTTACAGAAGCGATGAAAACAAAGAGGTTTCAACAGGGTTTGAGGCCAGATATTCGAGGAGGAGTTGCTCCATTTCAGCTGAAAACATACGGAGAGGTTATGAGTAAGGCGCTAGTAGTGGAAGAAGAGAACAACAACCGCTACCGTCAAAGGGAACAACAAGGAAGAACAAACGTGGATCAGAACAGAACTGGGAACTACGAGCCAATAAACAAAAAGCCGAGATTCATAGTATAAAATCAGAAACAACCGTTTCAAGCAGGATATGGGAGACCGACACAACAGAGCACATATCAAAGGTTTCCATTTCCGGCATCAGGGAGACCGATGAGATATGAGAATCCTGCCATTTCTACTGGAGCTGCGATAACACAAGGCTTCTCACGAGCTGCATCTTCAACACCAAGGGATACTTGTGCCAAGTGTGGCAAGTCCCACAAAACGGCTGATTGCAGACAAGGGATGCGAGGTTGTTTTAAATGTGGCAAGATGGGCCACATGATTAAGGACTGAGGCAAATAATTTTGATTTCACGACCGATGCAAGCAAGGAAAACGGTCATGCAAGGGAGAGCCTATGCAGTCACTGCTCAGGAAGCAGGGAACATGCAAGACGTCATTCAAGGTGAGAAATATTTATTTATTTATTTATTTTTAGAAATTTCATTTCCTTAGATAGAGAAGGTGCATTCAATAGAAATAGTGTAGTTTCTTTTGCTAAACACTAAATTTATTCGTGAACTAGGGATGTGAAAGGATGTGTAAATTTTTGTATGTATGTATGTATACTATAGGTACTTTAACCATGTATGAGAAAGGATATGTCTTTATATATGACGCTAGAGTGTTGATAGACCCAGGGTCTACCCACTCATTCGTCACCCCACGATTTGCCAAGAGGATGAAGATTGTTCCAGAGGTGTTGGACTTCGTCCTATCTGTGTCTATTCCGACTGGAGAATTAATAAACGCGGAGTTAGCTTGCAAATCTATCATTGTAGCAGTTCGAGACCTAGAGGTGCATGAATTGGAAGCGAAATTGATATTGCTGGACATGCAGGGGTTTGATGTGATCCTTGGCAACACAAGGCAAATGAATGCAAGAACAAGGTCGTCATTTTCAGACCCAACACAAGAAGATCATTTCGGTTTCAAGGAGTGAGGTCGTCATCTATGCCACTGATCTCAACAGTAAAGGCCGAGAAAATGATCAGAAAGGGCTGCGACGGTTACTTGGCATTCTTGAAGGCTGATAAGGAAGAGAAGAATGTCATTTCGGAAATCGCAGTGGTGCGAGAGTTTCAAGATGTGTTCCCAGACGAATTGCCAGGGTTACCTCCAGAGAGGGAAGTGGAATTTGCTATCAACTTACCGCCAGGAACGGAAGCTGTCTCAAAGGCACCATACCGAATGGCTCCTACTGAGTTGAAGGAATTGAAGGAACAATTATAAGAACTTATGGATAAAGGGTTTGTAAGACCAAGTGTGTCTCCTTGGGGAGCACCTGTCTTATTTGTAAAGAAGAAAGATGGGTCAATGCATTTATGCATTGACTATCGACAGCTAAACAAAGTAACTGTGAAGAACCGATACCCGTTGCCGAGAATTGATGATTTGTTCGATCAACTGCAAGGAGCAAGGTATTTCTCTAAGATCGACCTCAGGTCGGGATACCATCAATTGAGAGTTAGGGCCGAAGATATTCAGAAAACTGCATTCAGAACACGGTATGGACACTATGAATTTTTAGTGATGCCGTTTGGATTGACAAACGCACCGGCGTCGTTCATGGAGTTAATAAATCGGGTGTTTAAACCACATCTGGATTCTTGGGTCGTAGTGTTTGTCGACGACATTTTGATATATTCCAAGTCAGAAGAAGAACATGAGAAGCATCTAAGACTCGCTCTACAAACTTTGCGTCAGCACAAACTTTATGCCAAACTCAACAAATGCGAGTTTTGGTTAGAAGAGGTTAGCTTTTTAGGACATGTCGTCTCCAAGCATGGTGTCACAAGGATCCGTCCCAAAATCAAGCGAGTGAATTGGGAACAACCTAAGACAAAGACCGATATCCGTAGTTTCCTTGGATGCAAAAGTTACTATCGACGCTTTTGTTGAGGGTTTTCAAAATAGCGGGACCTCTCACACATAAGGAAGGATGTGAGATTCGAATGGAGTGAGGCGTGCGAGAAGAGTTTTCAAGAACTCAAAATGAGACTCACTTCAGCCCCAGTATTAGCAATTCCTTCAGGCAGTGGGTGATTCGCAGTGTACAGTGATGCTTCGTACAATGGTTTGGGTTGCGTGCTCAACCAACACAAGAAAGTGATAGCTTATGGGTCAAGACAGTTGAAAGAACATGAGAAGAATTATCCGACACATGACCTAGAGCTAGCAGCAGTCATATTTGCGTTGAAGATTTGGCGACACTATTTATACGGTGAGACCTTCAAAATTTTCACCGATCATAAGAGCCTCAGATACTTGTTCACACAGAAGGAACTAAATATGAGACAACGCAGATGGATGGAGTTTCTTAAGGACTATGACTGTTCCATACAGTATCATCCAGGTAAGGCTAACGTAGTAGCCGATGCCCTAAGTCGAAAGGGTCCAGCTCTGTTGGCCAGTTTGGTTCTGGGTATGCATAGATGGAAGTTGTTTGAAGATCTTTCGATGTATGATGCAAATATTGAGCCACGCGCTCTGAGGCCTTTTGGCTAACATATCAGTGAGACCAATAATATTCGAGCACATCCATGAGCTACAGATGAGGGACCCAGCGTTAATGAAGAGTCGTCAAGACGTAACTGAGGGCATCAGATCAGATTTCTCAATCAAGGAGGATGGTTCCTTGTTGTTCAAGGGTCGACTCTGTATTCCGGACAATGTTGAGCTAAAGCGAACTATCCTTGACGAGTCACACAAATCAAGTTACGCGATACACCCAGGCAGCACAAAAATGTACCAAGATCTGAAAAGGAATTATTGGTGGAGAGGTTTAAAACAAGATGTAGCAGAATACGTTTCACGATGTTTGACGTGTCAACAAGTGAAGATTGACCATAGACACCCTGCAGGATTGTTGCAACCTCTACCAATACCAGAATGGAAATGGGAATCAATATCTATGGATTTCATCGTTGGACTACCGTGTACGACAAAGAGATATAATGCCATCTGGGTAATCGTGGACCGACTGACCAAATCAGCACACTTCCTACCTTACAACATGATGTATACAGCAGGAAAGCTAGCGGAACTCTATATGAAGGAAATAGTACGCCTACACGGAATTCCAAGTAGCATTGTCTCCGACCGAGATCCGTTATATACATCAAAATTCTGGAAGAAGTTTCAGGAAGGGATGGGGACACGGCTAGATTTCAGTTCAGCTTTCCATCCACAATCAGACTGACAAACAGAACGGGTAAATCAAGTAATAGAAGACATGCTCAGAGCTTGTATGTTGGAAATGCAAGAATCGTGGGATCAATATTTACCGTTAATCGAATTTGCATATAATAACAGTTTCCAAACAAGCATCGGAATGGCACCATATGAAGCATTATACGGAAGGCGGTGTAAATCGCCCATCAATTGGGAGGAAACCGGAGAAAAATTTATTTTAGGGCCCGAGCTGCTGAAAGAAAATACCACAGTCGTTCGAATCATTAGGGAGAAACTTAAGTCGGCTCAAAGCAGACAGAAAAGCTACGCTGATATCAAGCGGGCCAGCGTCGATTATAAGGTGGGTGAACACGTGCTTGTCAAGGTGTCACCTATGAAGGGAGTGATGAGATTCGAAAAGAGGGGAAAATTGAGTCCACGATATCTGGGACCATTCAAAGTTTGGGCCGAGTTGGCGAAGTTGTATATCGCATTGGCTTACCTCCGGTGTTCGATCGAGTACATAACGTTTTCCACGTTTCTATGCTCAGGAAATATGTGAATGATCCTTCCCACATTTTGGAGGGTCAATCACTAGAGATGTGTGAAGACATGAGTATGATAGAAGAGCCGGCAGAGGTACTGGATAGAAAGGACCAAGTGCTATGCACCAAAATCATTCCCTTAGTACTTGTTCGATGGAAGAATCATCCGACCGAAGAAGGAACATGGGAACGGGAGGCTGATGTCAAAGAACAATACCCCAAGTTGTTTGAGAGGGTCAATTAGAATTGTTTGTAAATGGTGATGTCACACAACACTTTGACTTCAACTATAAATTCCTATATTTTTCTAGCTTAAATTGTTTGTTACGGCGGCCTCCTCATGCGTTTCCGATCACCGTGTCCTTAAGTGATGTTAGGAGGTGATTTGGATCACAATGTTCCAGAACGTAAGAACGGAGGAAGACAAGATACGAGCCTATGGGCACTGAATCATATGATGGGCTCGCTCGAGCGAAACCTCATACTCGCTCGAGCGCAAGCTACATAAAATAACAAAATAGACAAGTTTGGGATCGCTAGAGCAAGGAATAGTGACCGCTCGAGCGAGGTGTATTGGTCGCTCGAGCGAGGATTCCAAGCCGCTCGAGCGAGGCCAAAATTATATACCATTTTCAGTTCTGTGATCGCTCGAGCGATAACTAACGACCGCTCGAGCGAGGACATACTATATATAGTGGACAGATTGCTAAAATGCCCACTTCTTCTTCACGCGAGGAGCTTGGTGTCGAGCGAAGGTCTAGGGTTTTCACTTTCAAGCATTTTCCGTCCGATTCAAGCCGGATTCGAAAAAATCCGAACCGTCCAAACCATTTTCCTAGGTAAAATCTACCTTCTCCACACTCCTTTACGTTTTTAAACTCTATCACTCTAATGGCTTCTTCAAGCCCTAATCCCCAACCGAGGAAGCGAATGGCGACCCGATCGCCATCATCGCGAAACAAGGCACCACAACAGCAACCACCTCCACCACCGGCACCCATCCTGATCCAACTTGATGATTGGTGGGGCACGAAAGAAATGGAACCCGAGTGGGAAATTCATCCCTCATGCTTTATTGATCCGACATCCACGAAATGGATGTCAGATTTCCTGACAAACCACCACCTCCGACCTTTGCTTACACCATTTGGACCTCGATACTATCCGAGATTAGTCCGATTATTTTATCAGACCCTCAAGACCAATGTAAATGAAGACACCATCCTCGTCACAATTGACGGGAAGGATTTGTCCTTTGGTGGCGGCGATGTATCCGCTGTCATGAACTGCCCTCTCACCTACACCCCGACACTAAACACACAACCTCCACTTGTTGAGAATGTCGGGTTTCAGAAGATCATTGATGATATTACTGACAGCGCGTCCGCATCGGGTCAATCCATCACCCGATCCCAGTTACCACCACACATGTGGTTTTTGGACATCATTTTCAAGAAAAATTTACACCCTACCGGTCATGACCAAGACCGTCGTGACACCTTTTTACGGGCCTTGCACTCCGCTTTCCACAATAGGTGGTTTTGTGCCCCAATGGTCGTCATAAAAGGCATGGTGCATGTCTATAGGAGAAATGTTAGGGGCGTTATTCCTCCGCCGATAAACTGCCTCCCATACGCACGTCTTATCTCCCGACTCCTCGATACGCGTAATGGGAAGGATGGATTCAAGATCAACACCAATGAGTTATCGCTTACCGATAACGTTGTACCCTACATAGCCCAGGACCTCAGCCGAAACCTAAAGGGGATTCAAAACAGTGTGAACAAGAAAAGAGATCGTCAGGCCGCAAGGCAAGCTTCACAGCCACCATCGACTGGACCGGCTACTCCCTCCACTGTGCCTCCACCACATCTGCATACCACCGACTCCAGTATGTTAGGGGAGATTCTCTAACAGGTACGGGAGACCCGATTACATCAGCGGTTCCAGGAGGCGCTTCTCATTGACCTCATGGGTCAAGCTTATCCGCAGACGTACCGACAGCGAGTTGCGGCGATGAGGGATGCCATTTTTGGGACATCTAGTTTGGCCCAGGTGGCTAGGACCACTACAGAGAGTGCCACCCATGCCAGTGAGACCGTTGGTGAGGGTGAGGGAGACGGTGCGGAGAGTGACGAAGAATGGGACACAGGCGATGACGACGATGAGTACGAGGAGGAAGATGACTAGGTCGCTGTGGATATACTTTTTTTTTGTTAATATTATGAAACTAAAAATTTTGTTGGTATGGTGAATGCTTGATACTGCTGTGACATGATTGTCACAAATTATAATTAATGGGCACTAAATTTCTGTTATATATATATGCATGTTGTGATTAAATGATTCTGATAGAATGATCGTAGAACATGACAAAAGTCTTCATGCGTGGTGTGGTATGAACAACTTTTCAACTCTCAAAATGATCGGTTGTCAGGTTCTAAACTCATCAGGCCGTTTCAGGTGGTTACAAACACTTGTAATCTTTAAATAGATCTTTCGGGTCACGGGACCATATGACTAACTGATAAATGAGTATGAGTTAATCAAGGACACAACCATAAAATATGTAGTTTTTGCTTTGGGTCATGATCGATTTTCGAGGACGAAAATCTTATAAGTGGGGGTGAATGTAACAACCCCAGATTTTTGGAACCGTACAAGCCATATGCCACGCACGTGTATGTGTGGTTCACAAGGAAACCTGGGTCAACATATACACACGGTGTGTATATGTGAAGTAACATATTATATTTCTCCCTTCCTTTCACTATATAAGTGAAAGTGGAGAGAAGTCTCTCCACTACGTAACATAATTTTAACCTAAATAGAGAGGAGGAAAATAGAGAAAGAGAAAAGAGACTCTTGTAGAGAAGAAAGGCTAAGGCCTTGTTGGAATGTAAACCGGTGGAAGACCTAGAGAGAAGGTCGGACCAGAAACGTAGAGAACTCTTCGAAGTAACAGGGATTCAAACGCTAGATCGAGCCATTTCGAGATCCACCGATTTAGGTAAGAGATAATGCGTGATAAGTGCTTAGGTATGTCTTAATGATAACCTGCAATGTATCGGGCAATGGCCGATTAATCATATTTAAGATTTAAGGAAATAGGATAGTTTTCTTGAAGAATCACAGAGTGAAGGTTTCCGCTCCTCGCTCGAGCGATCTAAACGTCTCGCTCGAGCGAGGACAGAATATATACCTGAGAATAGTGCATTCTGGGCTCGCTCGAGCGAGACCCATATTGAAAGAATAGGCTCGCTCGAGCGAGGATAAGAGGACGCTCGAGCGAGGCTGGGAAACCGCTCGAGCGAGATAATCTGACACCTCATTTTAACCGCTCGAGCGGGGATAAGAGGACGCTCAAGCGAGGCTGGGCAACCGCTCGAGCGAGGTTAAGAGGTCGCTCGAGCGAGGCTAAGTAACCGCTCGAGCGAGGCCCCAAAAACTAAAAATTTAATTTCTTTTATATATATAAATATACCTCATATGAACTATGCGCTCTAGGAGTGCTAGTGACCACTGGTGACCATTCTAAGGCATGTCCTTTCGCATGAAATGTAGATTTACGTGAGATCAGTACGTGTCATCATTACGTGAAGGGACCACTGGGTTTTGCCTTGACGTAGGGAACCTTATCGAAACATGTACATTGTTCAATTTCGCATATGTGTAGTACAGATTTGATTGCTAAACTAAGTATCTCATCATGTCACGTAAATAGAGTGTGCGTGTGTAGACTTCAGAAAATGAAGCCAGAGGTCCCAAGGGGACGCAAGAACTACAAGATGAATACCTATACGATACGATATATCAGTAGCATCCTGTGTATGAGAAGCAGTGGGGAAAAGAAAGTAAGGTGATAAGGCCTAATATATTAAAAATTAGCACAATCACGGTGAATAACTACATGTAAAGCACACTTAATATTTTTGTTATTTAAGGTTTGTTTAGAATACCCCACCGACGTGGCGGGATACCCACGACTGACTCGGTAGGATATCCGTGACCGGTACGGCGGTTATTCCGTATACAGTAGCACATCCCAGGGATGTAGATTTAACAATAGACCCCGCCACCTAGGAGAAAGGGGCTTGGGGCAGTATTCCCAGGGAATACAAAATTGATAACTGTCTAGTTAGACGACGATGGTGGGTATTCCATCGGGGCTCGATGCTATATTGCTCGGGGACTATTTAAGTTAAAGAGTTAAGTGATTAGGCCGAATTCACAACTAAACGAGTAAGATGAGAAAGAACAAAACCATGCAAAGTAAGTAGTTGTATTCATCTTTCCCTTCAGTTATTTCGATTGTCCTTCCAGATCGTAACAACAGATAAACTGTATTTTTCTTTTACTGCACAGCATATATGTCAGAATTAATCTATATGTTCTTTATGTTTCTCTACTGAGCTAGGATGTAGCTCACCCCTTAGACTATACGTCGCAGGTGCAACACTTGCGGCAACACAGGCTTCGAGAGACGTTGGTCCAAAAGGTTCGGATTTCGCGGACGGAGAAGAGTTAGAACCTCCTCGTGAGGAATTCTTTTAGAAGTTCTTTACGTTTAGAAGTGGTGAGTAGAGAGAACTCGTGGCTTGGCATGTCAAGTCCTTTCTTTTAAATGTAATTAAATACTATACTTTCCTTTTGATGAACCATCGGGGGTGATATGATTGTCACCAATGGTTCGGGACAGTTCCTTTGCTCATGAATTGGCATGAGACCGGAACTGTCTGTTGGTTGCTAGACTTTGATGAAACACGGGGACTTAGTTAGTTCAAAGCTTTGGTATTTTGAATTATTAGCTTTTACTTGTTAATTGATGTTCCGCATAGATATAAGGTGCATGACCTCGAGGGTCGTGTTGATGGCATGGATTTCGGAGCGACGAAATTCGGGCTGTCACAGCTAAGGTGCTGTAGTGTGGTTTTTATTGGTCATCCTTGTTCAAGGATGCTTTTGAGCACTACAAGTTTTGCATGAAATATCAAAAGATGGCATATCAAAAAGGGATTCAATTCCATTACAACCCATCCTTGTTGTTGAGCCATTTGATGTCTGGGGGATAGATTTCATGGGTCCGTTCCCTCCTTCAATGGGCTTTAAATTTCATCCTTATGACTGTTGACTATATTTCCAAATGGGTGGAAGCTATTGCCACAAGGACAAATGATCACAGAGTTGTCCTAAGGTTTGTAAAAGAAAATATCTTCCCTAGATTTGGCACCCCGAAAGCCATTATCAGTGATGGGGGGAGCCATTTCTGTAACAGACACTTTGAGAGCTTACTCAAAAAGTATTCTATTACTCATAGAATTGCTACTCCATACCACCCACAGACTAGTGACCAGGTAGAGATTTTTAATAGAGAAATCAATCACATTTTCGAGAAAATAGTCAGGACAGACAGGAAGGATTGGTCCCTGAAATTGACTGATGCATTGTGGGCCTATAGGAAAGCCTATAAGACCCCTATAGGGATGTCCCCATTCACATTGGTTTATGGCAAAGCTTATCATCTCCCAGTAGAGTTAGAGCACAGGACCTATTGGGCCATTAAAAGTTTAATCATAGATCTAACTTCTGTTGGTGAATAGGAAGCTACAACTGTCTGACCTGGAAGAACTTAGGCTAGATGCCTATTCAAATTCTAGAATTTGAATAGGCCAAGAACCTTCTTAGGAAGGACTTTGCTGATGTAGCTAAGGTCATCTTTGACAAGAACCTTCTTGGGAAGGACTTTGCTGATGTAGCTAAGGTACAACTTTTCAATTCTAAGCTAAAGTTCTTTTCAGGCAAGTTAAGATCCAGATGGGATGGACTATTTACTGTCATTCATGCATTCCCATCTGGTGTTGTTGAGATCATGGACCCTACTTCTGGAAGGGTCATGAAGTTAATGGTCAGAGGCTTAAACTTTATGTTGATAATATTATGGAGCCCTATGAAACCATTCACTTTCAAGAACCTCCTACTGATGTATGATCTCCAGCCCCGTATCTTGTGTATCATAGCTGTTGTTTGTGTTATAAAATTCTATAAATATTATTTTTTTTGTGGTCTGATTTTCATGAATCTTGTTGTGTGCAACTGTTGATGTGTTGTTGAGTGTGAATGAGTCTATTTAGCATTAAGAATCATTAAACTTTAATATATGAGAGTGTGCTAGTCTTCATGAGTGTTAAGTAAGCCTATTTTTCTTTTTCTAGAGGATCAACAACCTTCAAGGCATCCTCTCGAGAGAATTTGTACATGATTTGGCTGCCCCTCGAGAGGATCTTAAACTTCAAAGCATCCTCTCGGGATAGTTGTTCTTGAGGCAATACCAGGCTTCAATAGGCTCCAGTGCTTAACAGTAGCTGCTCGATCTCTGCTCGAGAAAATAGTTGGAGCCTCGATAGGATTATGCAGTTAAATAAGCTGCTCGAGATCTTCTCGAGAGAAGGAATTCTGTAGCATTGTCAAAGCTCGATTGCCTGAGCTTATAACGCTCTCGTGAGGTTCATTGTCCCACTTCCATCTCTCTGCTAAACACTCTTCACTACTCCAATTTTCTTCTTCACACTCCATTGCTTGCTACCTGCTACTCCACTCGTCTGATATTGCTGACACTTTAATCAGCTATCCACACCACATAGTTCGCACTAAGGATCCCCGATTTGGACCACTGTGGACTGTCCTCACAAACACAATCTTGGGTAAGCTCAAATATTTCTCAGTCCATTTTGTTCAGTGAGTACTTTTTACTGGATTGAGAACCTAATTTTTTGTAGAGGATTAGTGGATTTTGACTTTAGGGAAACCTAGGGTTGAGGAAAATAAGATAGAAGATTAGGGTTTCAACATGACTGACAATCCCGATTTTGAGGAAACCCTAATCACCTTGCTTAGCTCTGCCCAAAGCCAGCCACTTTCACCAACCAGGAAATCTAAGAGGATAGCCTCATCCTCATCTCCTGCAGATCCTATGGCCCAACCACCACCCAAGAAATCCAAAGTCAGCACAGTACCCATAAACCAGAGAAGAAGGGTGAGGGGGCTGCAAAGAAACAAAAGAAGGGCAAGGGAGCTGCCCCTGAGTTTGATCCCTTCACTACCCTAAATGATTTTGTGGAAAATCTTAGCCTGGTACTAGTGACCATTTATGATATGTCATTTTTCACTAAGGAAGAGTGGGAAAAGGAAGCCATCCTGTTTTTGACAAAGGCCTCCATGGATTCTCTGTTGAAGCCTCTGGAAGAAATAGTTTACCCCAGATTAGTGAGGTTATGGTACCAGAACATTAGGGTGAAGGAGTCTGGAGGAGGACCAGATGGGAAGGACCATGTGTTACTAGTCATGATGAATGATTTTGATGAATTGTGGACACAACTGATATAGCATAGGTATTAGAGATTCCTGCTACATATGATCCATCTTACAGCCTGAGACCCCCAATCAGTGCATCATTTAAGGATATTGCCCAACACTTAGCTCAGGAGAAGAAAGCATCAAGAGATTCTGTGATGAGGAGTGACATCAGTACAAACCTGTTATTCATGGACATTATGTTGAGGAAGAATGTGTTTGTGGCAGGTCATTAGCAGGAAAGGAGGCACCCAATTGTGGATGCACTGTACTCCTTCTCCAAGGGGCATTTCTTTAATGCTGCCAAGCTGATTTTTGAGGGGATGGAGGATATACATGGAAAATTAAAGAAGAGGCAGACAGTGCAACGTTTACCCTACAGCAGGCTAATCACAACCCTGCTAAAAAAAATAGGTTATGTGTGGAAAGTAGGAGAGCCCGCTGCTGAGTTGTTACCAACTGAATTTGGAAGAAGGTAGTGGAAAATCAGCATGACATTTATGAATAAGAAGAAAAAGAAGGAAACTGAAGTAGCCCCTCCAAGGCAAACTTCTACTACCACATCAGCAGCAACCTCTGCAGCCTTGTCAAAGCAGCCATTGTCCACCCTTCCTTCCATTCCATCATCATCACCAACACCTCCTACCCTCCATTATATACCTACATCAGTACCTTCACCACCCCCACCACCCTCTAGCATTACTTCCATTCCTGTATCAGCTCCTCCTACCATAGTTTTCCCCTACAACCTTCCTACACCTACCATCCACAAAAAATACAAAAAGAAAACCAACCACCACACCACAGAACCCAGCCTATCCACTACCATACCCCCACCAATCCAAAGCCCAACACCAGACCCACCATCCCCTTTTACCTATGGTGACAGTGAGCCAATGGCTACTGCCATTGAACCATCTAACCCCATTGAGCCCAGTGACCCAATTCCCTCTCCTACCCATTCCCCTCCATTTCCACCTAACCAAGACCAATTCCATATGACCCATGAGCATTTCACAACAGAGGGCTTCTCGGTCCTAATGGACTCCATTGTGGAGGACATTAGGCATGAGTATACCCCTCTACCTGAATCCCCACAACCCTACCATTTTAACCATGCCCCTACCTCACCATTCCAACCAATCCCTCCCACCCAACCTGTAACCCCAGCCATACCTGACCCTCTAACCTAAATCATTTCCCTCCTAACCTCTCTCCAATCCCAAATCCATACCAACACAGAAAACCAAGCCTCCATCCAAACAAGCTTTAACTCCATCGAATCCATCCTTCAAACTTTTATCCCACCATCCACACCTACCCCAATCCCTACCCCTCCTCCATGGAAACAGCCTTCTACATCTGTGACAACAGTTAATGCTAACACCCAAACTAACTTTGACTCTGAAGAGATGGCTATAGTCCCCCTTTCTACATCCTCAACCTTCACCCAAACTGAAACCACTGAGAAGGAGTTGATCCCTTCCCAAGATCTAATCCCTGCCCAGCCATCCATGTCTGCCTAGCTATCCATGTATGCCCTAGCCTTCTATCCTGCTACTGAAATTGCTCCTGTCTCCATATCTGCTCATGACCTAATTGAGCCATTGTACCAGCTAATTCCACCCACCCTCAATGTTCACATGGATGCCAACTCATATCTTGCAAATGATGTGTGTTAGCTGGTTGCCTTTGTCAGAAATAGTGTCCAGCAGAGATGTGAGGATCAGCTAGAACTGATGAAGACAGCTAATTGGAAAAGTTTGGAAGCAGTCATACTAGAGCATCAGAAGGAGCTGAGGACCATGCAAGAAAGATTGGACAATGTTGTAACTGTGTATCAACTGTATGAGAGGAGGGCTAACCAATATGAAAGGCTATATGAATCCTTATCAGCCACACTTTTGTCACTGGGCATTAAAGATATACAGCCTTCAGCATAAGGCAAAGGAGTTAAAATACAAGAACCTACACTTTAGAAGAGCAGTACCAAACTAAGGAAATCAGCAGCCTCAAGGACTAAAGCTAGTGCTGCCAAGGCAGAAAATGTTACGAAGGGTAAGGAGAAGACTGCAGGAGACCCCATTGAACTAGATTCTGATTCAGACCACCTTCAGGAGTTGCTATAGTTAAATTTTTAGATTTTTTCTGTTGTTGTTGTTTTTAGGACTGTTTGTAACTGTGTTATGTTTCTTGTACTTGTCATTGTATAAATTGTGTTGTTATTTTTGTAATATATTAAATTGTTTGAATAAAAAAAAAATTTGTGCCAAACTTGCATTGTACTTAGTTTCCTCTCTGTTTACTTTCTGCTAAATGTCAATTTTTTGGTGAATGTGTAATTTCTTTCCATACCGTGCTACCCCTCAATACAAGTCTATTGAAACATTGAGGATAATGTTTGTCTTAGGTTTGGGGGTATGGCAGGGTAGACCAATGAAATAGTTAAATTTAGTGCAGCAGTGTAGTTAGATTGAAATAAAAAAAGTTAATTCCCATCTAACCAATTGTGAAAAGGAAATTAAAACTGTTGGTAGATATTTTAAAACTGAAATCCTTTAAAAATTTAACATTTCTATGAAGTTAACATCAAGAAATTTTTTCACAATCAGTACTTAGTAAACCAGAGAAGAGAGAAGAAGGTGAGTATATACCCCATGAGTTCAATTGAAGACCATACCCAATGAGATTTGGTCCTATAAAAAAATTTCTTTTGAAGAGTGTCTTTGGCAATTTTTTCTGCTCTAAGGAATGATTGATTCAGACCTTTTCACTAGAAGCTAGGCTCCCCAAATTAAAACTATTTGACAACACTCATGACAATCAGGAGATGGTCCAAGGCCTTCATTTGGACAATTTGAGCCAAAAAGACCTACCCATTGAATGCCCTTTGTTTACACTGGTTGAGTTTTAAAATCCAATTTTCATTAACCAACACAAGAGTACTTGAACCTAAACCTCATGACCTGATTCATCCTTACCCTCACTCTAAGATTTCAGAAGGTAAAGGGGAAGATGTTGAAGATAGGTGAGCGGGGTTCAACATTTTGTCGAAGGAGAAGAGAATAGATCTAGAAGAAATAGTGTATCAGTTTATAGTAGTGGCAATCCATTATAAAAAAATAATATAAAAAAAAAAGAGAAGTCAAGAAGAACTTCATCTAAAAAATTAAAAAGATGAGAAGAACCTGGCCACTTCAAATCTGAAAAACATGAAAGAAGATGAGGCTCTGATAAAATGAAGAAGATGAAGTCATGAATCACCTCCTATCTCTTAGTTGATTTCTCAGTTTTGAATCCTTTCTATCCCTTTTATTCTTTTTAAACCTCAACCATAAGCCACATTACAACCCATCTAAAAGTCCTCAATGATCCAAAGTGAAGTGAGCTGGCATGTGAAGAAAAAGGGATGTTTAATCTATGGTGAAAAGAACATGAAGATGTTTGGAATTAGCAGCCATGCCTATGCTCATGCTTGCAGACCTATTTGAGGACTATAACTGATCTTGAACTACAAAAATTGTGAACACCCTTGAATTTCATTTATGAGAGATAGCCCTAGTGAGGATTGGGTCTAAAAATTAACTTCATTGGGCAATGTTTAAACCTGAATTTTGAATTAATGGTGAGCTTAGTACTGATTTTCACAAACTACACTCTTGATGTAAGCTAATTTGTTGTGATGGAAATACATGTTGATTTAATTGTTAAACTGCTTATAATTACTGTTTTAAACTCCTCTAAATTTGAAAGATTAAGGTGTGGAATGAAGCTTCATGTGTTGGTATCTAACTTGCCACTATTTACACTATACTTAACTATTTTATTGTGAAGTTTGTGGGTATCTTCACTAAAAACCCTCAGGAGACTTCACTCCTCCACTAGGGATCACCTAGGGGTTTAAAAGGCTTAATGCATAAGCTAAATGCATCCGTGCTCCCTATAAAAGTGGCATTTAAATTTTTAGATTAACTATTTAGTTTTCCCTTTGCTCGAGGACTAGCAAAGATTAGGTTTGGGGGTGTGTTAATCACTGAATTATGCCACTTTCCACCTCCTAACCTAACCCTTACTAGACCTTAGAGAGTTATTTAATAATTAAGTTTTGAGCATATTTTTGTAGTTAGAGTTGTTTAATAATTGAGTTTTGAACATATTTTTGTAGTTAGAAATAAGTTGTAGCATGAGCGGCAATCCATCTCACAAGTTCCAAGAAGAGAGGAATCAGAGCCAAGCATTGGAGCTATTAGAAAAAAAGAGATTGAACCATGGTGGTCCCCCACCAATGGACTTTTCAGCATGCCTTGAACCCCTAGATGATCTACACTTAGAGGAAAGTGGGGCCCACACTTAAAGGAGTGCAGCAGCAGACTGGGCAAACTAGTAGAGAGGCAGAAATCCAAGCTCGAGTAGCTATCAAGAAATTCAACACCTTCAGAAATCAAAGCTCGAGCAGCTCTCGAGCAGACTTGAGCAGACAAAAGCTTCAGAAGATACCTCTGAAGCAGTTGTCGAGCACATCAATGCTGCGCATTCCATCCACTCGAGCACACTTGAGTAGTTCAAAACTCTACTGCAGGAACCACTCGAGCACATCAATGCTTCAACAACATCATGTCGAGCAACTCTTGAGCACTTGAAGACTACTGCATTATATCCACTCGAGCAACCACTTAAGCAGTTCAATGCCATCAGAGCAATCCTGTCGAGAAGTTGTCAAGCTGCCTTCAGAAGCATTTCAACCACTCGAGCAGATCTAACTTCAGACCTACAGCCACTCAAGATCTACTCAAGAATATATTCTGAAGCCTCCAACCACTCGAGGCTCAGGTCCCAGCATATTTTGACGGACCTCAAGGGTATTTTAGAACTTCCACAACACATGGGACACTTGCTTTTTCGAACTGTCAAGGGCAATACTTGGCTGAAAATGAGCCACATTAGCAGAATCCTAACTAATTTAATTCTCCTCTTCTCTAATTGGCCAAGGCAAGAAGTCACTTTATGGATTGTATATAAGTCACGTAAGCATGCAGAGAAAAGCATATGAAGTAAGGGAGTCGTGAGGATATTCTTGCCTTAAGTCATTTTTAGGGTTAGGTCATCTTTTTATTTTTCTTCCTTCCTTAGCTCAGCATGCCTGGCTAAGCCTATGTAATAGATAGGGTTGATTTAAGCAGTAAAAGGACTATGTAAGAACACTATAAAGGGTCTGGAGGTCTGCATAGACTACGGCCTTGAGGGCTAATCTATTATAAGTACCTTTTAAGCAATAAAAAGCTATTTTTATTGTTTTATTAAATCTGTAAGTTCTTGTAATTTTCATTTAGATCTTTATTGATTTTCTGCACCTATGGATGCATGAGCTTGTAGCCTTACAAACATAGTGGCTGCAGTGGTTTTCTTGTTCTGACTTTTTAACCCCGATGACTGGAGTATATCCATGGGATATCTTATGACTATTCAAGAGGACAGGATATAGCCTAGGACTAGTCCACATCTCAGGATTCTTCTTCCTTGCAGTTGTGCTTGTAGCTAAATGAAGGACAGCTGCAGATCCTGCTCTTGCTCTGCCTTGCCATGTCTTGCTCAGTAAAAATCAATCCCTAGCTATTTACTTCCCACTTTTCTATTTATTTTATTAAATCATTTCCATCTTTCTCTAAACCCCCTTTCTGTTATTACTATTTTTATTTTCATTTTTTTATTTCTATTTTTAGTTTAGTGACAAACCAAAACCACCCTCTTTACCTTGCTTTCTAGTTTAGGTTTAGAGCTCCCAGATCTATAGCAGATTTGGAGATCTGCTTTTATTTTTAGATCATCAATCCCTGTGGGACAAACTCTTACCTATCAAAACTTGCTACAACAACCCTAGATCTTGCAGGATTGTGATTGTTTTATGTTGTGTGTTCTGATTTTATTTTTTGACCCCCTCTTTATCTGTTTTGTGCCCTTCTTTAGTGCCATTATATTTTAACCATTTTTATAATAATAAAAAAATACAGCCAGATAAATCAATTGAAATAGGACTTGATCTTATAGTTTTTAGACCTTTTGGACACAATGCGAATGTCTATTACCTCTTTTAAGGCTTCTACAATCCTTGAATGAACATGTGAGTCTCTTTAGGGTCTTAAAATGTGTCCAATCATTGTATTGATCAAATCACCAAGTTTCATAGATACAACTAACCCTAATAAAGAGTAAATAGATTCAATCATCGAATAAACATGGTTAAATAGTTCTTATTTTCTATTTTTATTCAATGCTTCATGTCTTATGCCCATATCAACTTTATTTATGAATACCAATCATTAAGGTGCATGCTTAGTTTCTTTACGATATATATTTCACTATCATCATATGACATGCATCATGTAGAAAATTATATTAGGGCATGAGCGTGATAAGCAAAAGAATTAAGACATGACACATAACATAAGTCTTTGCTATGATGCAGTTTCTTTCACGGTCATGTGGAACATTGAATGTAAGCATCCATGTATGGATACAACTCCCTTATGGTAGTATGTAATGGCACATAAAGTACATCCAGGTTACTATTGAACCCGTCCTTGGAAAGCATGGTTTAGTGAAGCCTATCGCATCATGGCTCATTCAAAATAAGTTTTAAGTATAGATGACAAATGAACATGTTAGGTATGATATATTAAGAAAGTGGGGACTTAAGCCTATGCAAATATGAAATTGGAATGGGGACGGTGAATGTAACGTCCATGCCAGAACCAAATCGGGGCGGGGACCTAAGCCCAAAATCAAATAACGATATGATATGCTAAGACAAGCTATGCTGGCCAACTAAACATGAATTAAGTTTTAGACGTGTCATACCTTACGAGCCACTGTAAGGGCCCAACGTCTGTAGTCAAGATAGATCTTAAGGACAATACCTTAGCTTTGTCTCAAACTAAGGGGACATTGTTGTTACTATGCTAGCAACCTCATCTAGCTGGATAATGATTTATGTTATGATATGGAGGTTAGGTGATTATCTACATGTGGACCTCATATCTAATTGAATTAAGATAAGTTAGATACGATGTATGTTGTGTAGGTGTATAGTTTAATAATAAGACTTCTGATATATCATGTATGATAAGGTGATAAGACAGGTAGGAAAAGAAATAAGAAATAGAAGCATCAAGCACTTTCCATTCTATGTTATACTTTTCAGTTTTGTTATGACATGTTATGAAAATCATGGATATTATTGTAATGCACCGCAACTCAAGCAATTGCATATATGATCACCTGGGTAAGTTATGGTAGATCGATTGTGCAATCCGTAGAGTTTACGTGACTGAGTAAACTCAACCCCCTCCTAAAATCTAAGAGTTTCAAGTGAGGACTTCAATCATCCTGTCTATGATGATGTGGAGGTAGTTGTACCGGAAGCGGCTTATGTAGATGAGAACATTGGCTACCACCCGGATGAGAGTTTAAATCTAGCGGACTTCTATGAGCCTTGAGCGTCCCTTTAGCTCTAGTTTCCTTTTACTTTTTGAGAGACATGTTTTAGTCCTTTTTATAATTTTATGAGTTTACATTTAGAACCATATTATCCTTCGTGAAACTTGATTACTTTATGAATTAGATGCATGGCCACGTTTTACTTTATTAATGGTCATCAATGTTTTTCGTTGTTATTTCTATGAGTTATGTGTATGTCTGCTTATTGCCTTAACAAGCGAGCGATATCATAACACGGAATTCTAGGCCCTCGAGATCAGGTAAGGATTCTATGCCGTGACAGAGATGGTATCAAACCCTAAACTTTACTTCATTAGGGACTAAGTCAAACGAATTCACTAACAAATGACATTTTTTGAAATCAAAACTTGATGGCTCCACGGTGCAGAGAACCCAATAGTTCTCAAGTTAATGAGGCCTCATCACATGAAGGTTCTCAAGAATTTGAAGTAATGCGCCTATTGCGTGAGATGGCTACCACATTTAGTCAGTAGGTGACTCAGATGACATTGTCCCATCAGCAGGAAAGGACCCAACTACTGCACGAGATGGAGGTGGAAAGTGAACAATAAAGACAAGCTGCCCAAGAGCTGGTCAATCAACGTCAACCTCCTCCTTGATAAGAAAATCCACCCCACGCACCTACCAGATTTCAAGTATTCAGCAGAGCTCGACCTGCCAATTTCCATGGTCAGCTCGACCCAATCGATGCTGAAGATTGGATAAGTAAAATCAAGAAGTTCTTTGATATCTCTTCACTTGCAGAACATGAAAAGGTGAAGTGGGCAATATTTTATCTAGATCAGGATTCAAAGACCTAGTGGAAAGTAACAAAGAGAGTTGCAGATCGAAATAATGATGAAGAGTGGACTTGGCAATAGTTCAGAGAAGCATACTTCAGAAAGTACCTCTCTGCGGCCACCAAGGCTTAAAAGAAGAAAGAATTCATTGACCTATGGCAAGGGAGTATGACCGTTGCTGAGTACGAAGCCAAGTTCGACCAGCTATCAAAATTCCATGGGAATTTGATTGTAGATGAAGGCGATAAGCTCTTTGCATTTCAGAACTGCTTGCGACCATTCTTTCACAAAAAGTTAGTGTAGACACCCCTTTTCACCCTCTCGGTGTATACAAACTCATTTGGTCACCCTTTGACCATGCCACAACTCCCTGAAAGGGACTAAATCTTTTCAGAAGTATCAAAACCCTAAATACAGGGACTATATACTAAGCACATAGTATATGGTTGAGATATGGGCTGAAATATCAACCCAAATGCTCGGACCCAATAAGGCTCGGAAGCCCTTGAATTATGCGCATGACATTATGCACTTAATTCAAGTACCCGCAAAACTAGCTACGCGCAATTCGTCTATCTTGGACTAGGGCATGCCTTTCGTGCATCGCTTGAAGTCCTGTAATTCGTGCCTCTATTGTTGCACAGAATTCTATCAACCGTGTCCCCATACATGCGAAATCAGTCCAGACACGGACTAGGACTCTACTTCCCATGATCGCCCTGTTGGTATGCACTTTTTCTGGGTCGCTTTCGGTTCCCGAAAAGAGTGGCCCAAATTGGTCTATGTGGACTCTGACGAAAGGCAATTGAAGGTGAGCGAAAAGTATAGAAGTAAAGAAAAAAAAAGGTAAATTCTATGAAGAAAATACCTGGTTTGTTGTAATCGCCAGCTGCAGATGTTTATCGACGCTGCAACACGTCACTGATCATGCAGATGTTTATCGTCGCTACAACACGTTACTGATCACGCCTTTCATGGGTGTGGGTTCGACTTCTTTACTGAATCATCGGCCTCCTGATGTCAACAGCACTGGGTCACCTGAATGTCTAGTTTGTTTTTCTTCTTTTCCTACTCTAAGTCTGATTGTCTTTCAATCTTTCCTATTCCTACTGAGAGTCTAAAAGTTTTAATTATTTTGAAAGTTTAATTAAATTAGTCTCCTTGTTCTACTAGTAGTCTAATTATCTAAAGAGTCCTAATCTTATTAGAAGTCTAATTAATATAAATATCCTAATTTTATTAAGAGTCTAATTAACTTAAATACCCTAATTCTATTAATAAGCTAATTACTTTAAATATTCTAATTCTACTAGAACTCTAATTAATTTAAATATCCTAATTATATTAGGAATCTAAAATAAGGGGGTTTGGGCCCACTGTGCTAAGGAGGATCGGCCCTATTCCTGGGTACCCTCTACAAGCTCCCTTGGGAAAATTGGTTGGCTAAGGGTCATAAAAAACTAATTTTTGTATCAGAAAATTAGGATTTTGAATAATAAAATTAAAGGATTTTTAAGATTAAGATTATAACTAAAGAACTAAAATAAGAGAAATTAAAACTCAAATTAAAATAAATTCTACGATCTAGAATAATTAATTAAAACAAAACTAAAAACAAGTTCTAGAGATTAAGAATTAGGACCATAAATTTAAAGACTAAAATTAGGAACTGATTCTAGAAATTAAGATCTAGAACCAAAGATGAGAAAATCTGTGAATTTGAATTTGAAGAACATGAGTTAAAATGTCAGTTCTAACATATTGCGGGATTATAAACTAGAAGAGAAAAATTAGAAACTAGGAAAAGAACTAAAATTTGAAACTAAAACTAAAATCTAGAATGAAAATTTAATGACTGAAAGCTAAGACCAGGTTCTAGAAGCTAAGAACCAGAGATTAAGAACTAAAATTAAAACCTAAAAGCTAAGACTAAAATTCTAAGATCTATGAAATTAAGAACTAAAAGCTAGAACTTAAGAACTAGAACCTAGAACTAGAAAGGAATTAAAAACTAGAACTGAAAAATTACCTAGGCGCCGGAAGGGCATCTCGAGGTTCCTAAGCTCAGAAGGAAGGAACTTGAAAACTTGACTGCCGGATCTCGAATTGTTGTTTTTTCTATTCGGGGTAAGGGGTTCTATTTATAAGTATTCTTACAATTGCGCGCCCTATGGGGTGCGCTTAATTGGTCGGTGGAATTCAATTAGGAGCCCTATATGGGTCGCTTAATTGAATTATGTGCCTTGTTCCAGGCGCTTAATACACTTTGAGTCGGTCACGGACTCAGTGAGTGACCGACTGACTGGCTTAGCCGGGTGTCATAGTTCTATTCTAATAGAACTAATTGCACACCCTGATTGGTGTGTGCAATCCGATTAAGCGTTGGGTCCAAGGCGCTTAATAGGGGAGTTTAGGCGGTCTAGGAAATTAGAGTCCAGGTCAAAAGGAGACTAATTGTGCGCCAGTGGTCAGGCATGCAATCTGATCACGCGTGCCATGTAGGGCGCATAATCCACTCCTAAGGTAGTCCGTGGGAAGGATAAGCCCAGCCCAAAGGGGACCAATGGCGTGCCGGTGGTCGGGCGGGCAATTGAATCTCACGCACCTAGAAGGGCATTGAAATCGGGACTTTTCCCCGATTAGGTCGGGTCTGAACCACAGGGCTATTATTTTAGCCTGTGCCTCGACCATATACTATTGTTTCAATATATGGTCCCTGTATTAGGGTCTTAAAGCTTTCAGAGAAGGTAAACCCTTTCTAAAAATCATGGGCAGGTCAAAGGTTGATTGAACAGATTCGTATACTCCGAGAGGGAAAAATTGGGGTGTCTATAGATGCCCCTCTTTGGCGCATTCTTGCGAAGTAAGAATGCGTCAAAGAAGTACACACCCCTTGTCCGAGGTGCCTTCTTGTTTCCTTTGGGAAATCATAAATGTGGACTGGGAATGCTAACATGAAATGCTTGGCTTTCTTATCTATTAGCACAAGCTAAAATAGAGCATTCGGGGGCCCAGTGGTAGATATCGAAAGGCGTATTCCTTGGCATGGATGCGAGGGGCATCCCATCGCGTATCACAACCTACTGTAAGTAGCAGCCAATGGGGGAAGTCGGTATATCCTAATTCGCGAGTGCAAGGAGCATCCCGTCGCGTTTTGCGACTTGTTACAAGGGGCATCCCATGGCATGGCTTGACTTGTTGTGAGGGGCAGTCAAACAGTGAGAAAATGATGCAGTCGAGGTATCGGAGGTGTCATACGAATGTTCAGAGACATGGTCAAGTGACCAGATAATAAGATATAATATCATGTAATGGCGAAGGCTTTCGCAAGTTATGTCAGACTGGGTGCGTCATTGCTCAACCAATGGCGCGTCAAGTGTCCTTTTTCCAGTGGACATTGTTAAGACCTGAAAAGTACCACTTTCTACCCCTTAACTTAATCTCTATTAGACCCTTAATCATTTAATAAAAGTGTTTTAGGCATGTTTTGTACGTAATAAGCAGTAGCTACCAACAAACCCCTAACCATGCCAAGAAGCTCACTGTTGCCCCAGAACTACCTCAGCAGAACAAAGGATGAACCCAGACAGAGAGTTGACTGAAGCATAGGCACATCCAAGCAGAAATACATAAAGAAGAATGCCTCGTGCAAATGTCGCAGGGTCCAATTGAACCAGAGATAATTCCTTCATGCAGTTGTCGCGAACCCCTGGAGGAAGCACAACAACTGGTCACGCAATTTACGCGTCGTTCTTATGCGGTTTGGTGCCAAAAAGAATTGAAAAGCAGGCTTCGTGAGGTCAACCTCGCGAAGCTCAGTCTAAAGCATTCGCACAGTCTCACACAGCTCAAAAGAAGAACCGTTAAGCTTCGTGTGACTCACTCAAAAGAGAGAGCTTCAGGTATTCCTGTGCGCAGTGGTCGCGAGAAACAAACCTTCAGAGAAATGCTCGCGCGACCCAGAAACTCAAGAACACTGCTTCTTCACGAGGATCTCTAGTGAGATTCACCAAGGGATGCACCGCGCGAGCAATCCCCACGCCATTCAAAGCTGAAAGAGCAATCTCGCGATAGCCATTTGTATTCCGCGATGACTAAAATGCCAATCCTGCGACTGCATGAATTTCAAGTCAATTCAACCCTGCGATGCCAATTCTACCACGCGAAAAGATCTAAAATCATTTCTATCCAGCGAGGATCGAATTCTAAACTTCTCCCCACTTCTATAAGGGCAATTTGGGAATTTCCATTAATTAGGGTACATACTCCAATGCTTCAATCTCTGTGCACACACCCCGAGGCATCCAAGGAACAAGAATGGGCCACAATTACATTAAGAAATTAGGGTTTTCCTAACCCTAATTGGAGGGGAAGCCGACTGCTATATAAGCCTAGCTTAGGTTTGAGGATCGACTCTCTTTGGGACTTAACTTTTGTGCTTCTTCTCCAAAAACCAACTGTAGAATTACAGTAGGTTAAGGTTAGGGTTTAGGAGTTTTCTTATTTTTACTTTTTCTTTCTCTCCATAGTCCAGCATTTTTTGGCTATGCCTTTTGTATGATTATCTGGTATAGATTTTAATGGAGTTTTTGTAATAGGATCTGTTACATGTATGGGATATTGTTTTTGTTGTGAGTTGTGTTGTACAAGGCTGTTGCCTTGAGATCCTCCATTGTTAAGTTATTTTATAAGCAATGGAGGATTGCTTCTAAGGTACTATTTAGATTTAAGTGACCTGTGTGTCCAGATTAGGCACTTTGTGGGCCTTCCCCCACCACAGGACCCACTAAATCTGAATCCCCATGGGAACTTGTGCTTGTAGCCTTATGAATATGGTGGCAGCAGCAATGTTTTTGTTCTGTCATAGACCTTTGTGAGGAGGATAGCCTCTGTGGATAGTCTGTGACCATTCAAGTGGACAAATTATAGCCCTAGGGTGAGGCCAATTCATGGAACCAAGACAGATTCTTCTTCTCTACACTTGTGCTTGTAGCCTTGTGGGAGATTGTGCAGTGACCGACTCCCCTATAGTTGAATAGATCTGCCATCAGATTGTAGATCTGAGTTGGCTGTAGAGATTGTAGGCTTGTGACTGGATCATGGCAGTCTTTCTAAAGCAGTGAACAGCCATGCTTAAAAGCTAGTACTCAAACTCTTGCTGGTCCTGTGTGTCCAAGCTTGTGCACTTTGTAGGCCTAGCCCCACACACAGAACTTTAGAGGATGAGGTTCCTATAGATTCTTGAGCTTGTAGCCTGGAAGAAGTAGTGCCTACAATGGTAAACTTGTTGTGACTCACCTCTGGATTGTGGTTCCCCTATTGGATAGTCTGTGACCATTTGAGTGGACAGGTTATAGCCTTAAGGGATTGGATCATGGCATAGGAGTGAGTTAGATTCTTTCTCCTCTTTGGTGATAATGTAGCCATTGGACAAGATTTCTATAGTAACAGATCTGAGTCTGAGGTACAAAACCCCATCAGATCTGTATCTAATAACATACTTCTCATCCTTTTTCATTTTTTTCTCACTGCACCACTCTTCTTAACCCTTTTTGTAATCTAAATAGTCAGTTGCCTTAGGATTAAGATTATAGTGACTTTAAATCCCCTTCCACTTAGGATTGCCAGATCGGTAGCCAGATCTGGAGAGCCTACTAAGGATAGCTCCCTTGGAGCTTGAGATCAACTTCCCTATGGGACAAACTCTTACTTATTAAAACTTGCTACAACAGGCCCTGTATCTTGCAGGACTGTGCATATTTTAGACTTGCTGGTTCGTAATTATCACTCTACCTTTCACTCATTTTTCATTTACCCCATTCTTATCACTGTCTTCAATAAAGTCAGTAGCAAGCACTTAAAATATCTTAACAAGTTTTTGGCGCCGCTGCCGAGGAGATTGATCTTTTAGTAGACTTTAGATTTTTGATTCTTTATTCTTTGGTAGCTGTACTTGTGAATAATTGATATTGCTGATTTACATTTGGAATTTTTCTTCCATATCTGGACCGTAGCAGAGAAGGAGACTGGAATTGCACTGGGAGTCTAGCTACCTTTGTTTGCACTTCTCTAACCTTCGAAACCTCAGTTTATTTCTCCTTTGAAGATTCCATAAGCAGTTGAATAGGATAGTTGTAATTTTCTTTAGTGCAATGTGTTTGCCAATAGGTTTCCCTGTTGTTGGTGTGTGTGCATGTTAGGAAGGAGATCTCTTAGTCCTACGTTGGAGCCTGCTAACCCTGAGATTGAAAGGGGTAGAAGACCGAGAAGGCACAGACACACCACAGTTGAGCCCCCTATTGAAATTGAGATAGCAGTCATGGGTGAAGAACAACCTAGAACATTGAAGGAATTGAATGCTCTAGTAGATTACAATTCTCCATTCAGCATTCAATTCCTAGATGTTCAAGGAAACTACGAAATCAAAACTTCCATCATCCAAATGCTTCCCTCTTTCTATGGGCTTAGCAAGGAAGACCCTTACAAGCACATTGACCAGTTCTTGGCCCTGTGCACGACATTCTCTATTGCTAGTTTGGGACCAGAAGCCACTAGGTTAAGGCTTTTTCGTTTCTCCCTAAAGGACAGGGCCATGACCTGGTTATCTACTCTCCCAAAGAACAGCATCAATTCCTGGAAAGACCTCTAGACAAGATTTTTGTCAAAATTTTTCCCAGAGACTAAAACCAGCCAGTTGAGGAAAAACATACTTGCTTTTGCCCAATCCCCAACTGAAGATTTTAATCAAGCCTAGGACAGATTTAAGGAGATGCTCAAACAATGTCCCCACCACAAGATCCCTGACTGGCAGCTTGTCTAGGGCTTATACAATGGGATAGATGAGAAGAGCAGAGGCATGGTAGATGCCTCTTGTGGTGGAACATACATGCATAAAACAGCTGATTAGGCATGGGATTTGTTCGAGGTCATAAGTGAAAATGCTTTCCAGAAGATGTCCTCATCTAGAACTGTTCAAGAGCCTTCTCCTAAGCTGGGGGTGACTGAAACTTCTAAAGGAAAGATGCATGAAGTTAGAGGAAATGATGACCTGAGAATGCAGATGGCCAATCTTATTGAAAGATTTGATAAACTTTTGACTGTGGTGCAGCCCAAAATGGCTGCACAAGTGATGGAGGCATGTCTGATATGCCAATCTCCGTAGCAAACAGTGGAAGAGTGCCCATCTGTAGGGCAATACCCTGAGTTTGTAATGGAACAGGCTGCTGCCGTCCAATCTTTTGGACAGCAATAATCTGGTGGCTACAATAAACAACCATATCGATACCAGTACCAGAATGTTGGTTACCAATGGAGAGACCACCCAAATTTGAGGTGGAGGCAAGACAATTATGTTCAACCACAACATATGTTGGCCTTACCTCAAAGGCTACAGTAGTAGTTTAACTAGGGTTATGCCCAAAGGTCGAATTTCCCGCAGCAACAGCAACCCCAGCAACATAATCAATTGGTAGGTCCCCCACCTCAGCCCCGAAGTGCTTCTTTTGACGATCAGGTTTTAGCCCAATTGCAAAGCCTTAGACCCTTGAATCAGACTGTGACTTCTCACAGTCAAAGCATCAAGAAAATAGAAGAGTAGATTCGCCAAATAGCCAATGCTCTGGCTAAAAGAGAGGAGGGCAGGCTGCCAAGCCAACCAGTAGCCAACCCAAAGGGCCAGTATTCCATCGGAGAAGGCTCCTCAAATTTTGAGGGGGCCAATGCCATCACAGCCTTAAGGTCTGGCAAGCTGGTAGACAACCAGGTGGGAAAAGAACAAAGAGAGGTCATTCCCAAGGAAATTTCAAGTGAAAATGATAAAGACTTTGTTAGAGCACAGAGTCAAGAACTGCCTGCTGCCCTTCAACAAGAAAAAAATAAAGAGGTTGTAGATGAGCCTCAGCAGGAGATAAAAATAGAAAAAAGAAAAAAACAAAAGTTCAATTAAAGGCTTGCAGCTGAGGAACCAGCAGTACCTCAGCTGCCTTTTCCTCAAGCTTTGAGTGGCCCTACCCCTTTTGATAAGGGTCAGGCACAGATCGAGGAAATGATGGGGACCATTAAGCAGGTCAAGATAAATTTACCCCTGCTTGATGCAATCCGACAGGTCCCAGCCTATGCAAAGTTTCAGAAAGACCTTTGTACTCAGAAAAGGAAGGTCAGAGGCCATTTGTCCAAAAAGGTCCTAACCGTCTGATTAATTAGATTAACCATGACAATACCAGAGAAGTTGCAAGACCCAGGGATACCCACTATTCCCTGTATTATTGATGACCAGATGATTGGAAGGGCCAATTTGGACCTTGGAGCCGGTGTTAACCTGCTGCCATAGAGTGTATATCAGCAGTTAGGTTTGGGGAAGCTGAAGCCCACCCCCATTGTTCTATTGATGGCTGATAGGTCTGAGAAGAAACCCATGGGAGTGGTTGAGGATATCCTAGTGGGGGTAGACAAGTTCTTCTACCCTGCAGACTTCCTTGTTTTGGACATGGGTTGTAAGAAGAGTACATACCCGATACCTGTCATTATGGGCAGACCATTTTTGGCCACTGTCAATGCATGCATTCAATGCAGGTCTGGGATCATGGAGGTCACTTTCAGACATATGCAAGTTGAGCTTAATGAGTATAACAGTGTAAAGTACCCTCAGCTGGACAATGAGGAATGCTTTGCAGTAGATGTACTAGAAGACATTGTTGAAGAGGAACTACCCACTCTGCTGTAGTGGAACAATATTGTCACTGATTTAACTGAAGTTTGGAACATGGTGGAGGAAGGAAGCCTAGCTTTAATGCCAGAAGACATACCCCTAGTGAGGTCTTCTGTGGGCTTAGTGCAGCATTTCAATTGGAAACCTACATTCTTGCCCCTTCCTCCAACCAACAATACACTAATCCTGCCATCCATCCAACACGCCCCTGATCTGGAGCTCAAGAAGCTGCCAGAGACATTGAAATATGCTTTCCTCGAGAAAGAAGAGAAACTTCCTATAATTATCTCCTCTTCTCTTACCAATGAGCAAGAGGAATTGCTAACAGTTTTGAGGAACCACAAGAAAGCAATTGGCTGAACCATTGCTGACCTAGGAGAGATTGATGCATCAATCTGTATGCATAGGATTCATTTAGAGGAGGGCTCTACACCCTTCAGGGAAATGCAGAGGAAACTTAATCTTCACATGTAGGAGGTGGTCCTGAAAGAAATTATTAAATTGCTGGATGCTGGGGTAATTTACCCCATTTCTTACTCTGAATGGGTGGCACCAATCCAGGTGGTACCCAAGAAGTTTCGCATCACAATGATAACAACTGAGTTTGGAGAGTTGAGACCAGCCAAGCAGACCACTGGCTGGAGAGTTTGCATCGATTATCAAAAACTCAACTCCAGAACCGGAAAAGACCACTTCCCTCTCCCTTTTATTGATCAAAATTTGGATAAGTTGGCTAGGAAGTGTTGTTGCCTCTTAGTGTGCTTGATTTATGTGTATTTTGAAAACAGATTTATAGCTGCTAAATTACAGTGGCTCTAGACTATATAAAAAAAATAAAGAAATATCAGCACAGTTAGAAGAGAATTAGCCTGCAAGATCAGGGCCAATTGTAGCAACTTTTAAAAGTAAGTGAGTGAAAGATCGTCCACAGAGAATTTGTCTAAAATGTAAGATAAACCTCCAGATCTGAGCTACCAGATCTGGCTTCTTATCCTATCTAGAAAACTGATAAGATGAGAGGTTTGAATTTGTCACGTTTAACTAACTAAAAACAAAGAAAAATTTAAACTAAATGATCCAGATCCGAGTTGGGGGAATGATTGAAACAAAGATGGAGAAGTAATATCTAAATATGATTTGGTCTTTGAAATCTAATGAGAATAACTATAGATCAACAGTGCTGATCCAATCTTCATCTGGCTACAAGCATAGATGTAAGAGAGATAAATCTAATTCAAGGATTAGGCTTACACTTATGGCTATGGTCTGTCCACTTTAATGGCCACAAACCATCCAATAGTCTTTAATCCAAATCCTCAATTCAGAATAAGAAACATCACTACAAATGCTGTAAGAGACTAGGTTACAAACACTAATTCTCACAGGATTAATGAATCAAGGGAAATTGCATGCAAAATAATGAATCTAAAGGAGTCTAATGTACTGAGGAGATCAGAGGGAACCCTTGACATGAGTCCAATGGAGAATGCATAGTTTATAGCAACCTTTAAAACTCATCCTTACAATTTACCACGGCTTACTCTATTTGCGGTCCTTGGATGCAAATTCTCCTTTGAGTTATAGCAGATCTCACGACTCTCAAATACAAGTACAAAGTAGGCTATTAGACATTTATGTCTGGCCGGGAAATGGGGATTAGAGATGAAACTCAAAACTGGATGCCTCAATTAGGCAAATGCTTCGTCTATTTATAGCTTTCCCAGTCCACTTAGATGTGTATCAACCAATCGAGGTTCTCGATCAGATTGACCAATGGTAGTCGAGCACGGGGATCGGATCCGTGATTACGCTCGCCAATCGTAATTCCTCGACCTGGTTCAACCAATCAGGTGAAAATGGCATCAATTCTGTTATGCATTTTGAAAGTTTGTTAGAGATTCTAGAAGTTCCCGCCAAGTTATTCCCTCTCTAGGTGCTCACGTGGGGTGGAATATTCCTTTGCTTCATGCTTAGAACCCTCTGGAATGTCCCTAGGTTTTAAAACGCATTGGGACGTGTGCAATAGATTACTGAATTGCCCTTGTTAAAGCTGCGAATCTCCAGAATACTTTTTTGCAGAGCTTAGGGGTCTTTTCGCAAAGTGCTGTGACTTTTGAAGCTCTTTTCGCAGTGTTTAATCTTCTCTTCGAATTGTGTTTTCTCCTTTTCGCAAAGTTCAATCTTCTCTTCGAATTGTGTTTTCTCCTTTTCGCAAAGTTCAATCTTCTCTTCGAAGAGTTCAGATGCTCTTCGAAAGCTAAGCCTGGAGTTTTAGTCCTTTTCGTAGAGTTCCAGGTTCTTTACGAAAAGTGCAGGTTCTTTGCGAAAAGAACTCTGTAGTGCATTTCTCTGTTCGAATTGTTCCCTGCTTCTCTTACAGGTCTTTGCCTCTTCGATTTAGACCTTTCAACAGCTGATGAGGTTGTTCCTTTACTTCCTTTCTTTGAATTGACATGGATTGTCATCTTTTTGGCACTTTTAAGCTGCTTTTATGGTTAAGCCTGTCTTTATTGTTAGCTGCAACATAGGCACTTAAAACACTTATTTAGTTCTCTCAAAGGTCTATCAAGACTTAAGTTTAGGGGTGAAAAATGGTATTTTTCACTTGTCAACACACCCCCAAACCTAAGCTTTGCTAGTTCGCTGAGCAAAGAAAAAAAAAAAAAAAAAAACAAAGTAAAGAGCCACTTTTGTAGGGAGCACAGTTGCATTTAGCATATGCAACAAGCCTTTTAAACCCCTAGGTGATCCCTAGTGGTGGAGTGAAGTCTCCTGAGGGTTTTCAGTGAAGGTACCCACAAACTTCTTCAATAAGTTAGTTAAGATCACTGATTACATTACGACCACTTTCCTCAATTGATTATTCACACCTGCATCAGTTATTTTGTAAGAAGGTTTTTTCAAGAAAGATATCAGTTTAAAACTAGAATTTTGTAGTAATTCTTGTTACTATTCAGTCGATTTATGTCAGAGGCCATTTACAAGGAAAATTAACAAACAGCAAGCCTTTGATTTAGGAATCCAGCTTTGATGTTGCCCTAATCAGTTGATTTTAAACCCAATTCTCACTAGGATTTTCACTCAAAAAGCAAATGAGAGGGTTGTACTATTTCACATAGCTCAAGAGAAATTACAGTCCTCAAATAGGGCTGTAAGTAGGAGCATAGGCATTGCTTTTAGTAATAAATTCACTGCTCCTTTCACCATAGATTACACAAATTCTTATCTCCATGTGATAGCTCAATCCATCATTGATCAGTAAGGACTTTTACTTGGGTTTTATTGTGGCTTATGGGTGAAATTTCTAAAAAAAGGGTTGGAATGGTGTTCATAGTTGAGAAGTCAGTCAAGGTCAGGAGGTTATATACAAACCCATTTTTCTTCAGCATAGTTTCATCTTCCTCTTTTGAATTTCCAGAGCCAAAGTGGAACTTCTAATGAAAATGCCTTCTTTCTTTTGTTTTGCTCAAATATTTTTCCTTTCTTTTTCGAATTAGCACTGACTGCATGCCACATTCCCTCTGCTGTTTCATCATTGCCTTCAACTTTTACCCTTCTTTTGCTATTAAATTGTTACTCAATTCTCCTTCCCTCAGCTGTCTTCCCTTTCTCTTCTGACTTCTCGGGGTAGGGTTAGGCTAAATAAAATTGATGAGGTTTATTGGATGAGATTTCAAAGGATTCATCGATTTATCTGACTCAACCGTGTGTATCAAGGGCAGTTTCAAAAGGTGGGGCTTTGTAAGGTTCAAACTGTTCAACAGGAGGCCTTTCATCATGTCTTTAATATCATGAGTGCTATCAAATTATTTCGATTTGGATATGTTACACTTCTAGTGTAAGTAAGCAGAATCATATAGTCCCAAAAGCAGAAAAGATTGCCAAAGCATACCTCCAAAGAATACATTTCAGGCCCAAACCTCATTGGGTGTGGTTTTATATCAACTTCTTGAGGTATATCTTCACTGTTTTCCTTCATTTTAGGTTTACTAAAACATCAATTTTCTTTTGGAAATTTCCTGACATTTACTTCATGAAAGTTTTAGAATTACACTAGAAATTAATTTCAAAAAGTTTTTAACTTCTTCATATTTTTAAAACAACAGGTGTGAAAAATATATATAAAAAAAATTGCTGATCCAAAAACTGTACTGATGTTAACTCCTTTATTGATTATTGCTATTTCTGTCACACCCCCAAACCAAAGGGTAACAGGGTCCACACTGGTCCAAAACAGAGGAAAAATATATGCAAGAAAGAAAAACAACAAAAGTAATGATGGCAAGAAGAGATGATAAATGCATGAGTATACACTAAACAGAATTTTCTATTACAACTTTATAACACAAAAAGTACAATGAGAGCTAATAACTGGGGTCAAAATCTGTATCATAGGTTGGTTCAGGTGGCTCCAAACTGGAGTCACCGCCGAATCGAGCTAGAGTCGGTGTTGAGTTGGAGTTCTAACTTGATTGAGCTTTCTCGAATGGTGTTTTGTAGCTCGATACTCCTCGATTTGATCTTTTGGTGAGGCCAAGGTGTTCTTGAGGCTAGTGGTCTTCAATTTTTCTTGATCAGTTGGGCTTGCAACATGGACACCTTGTGTTGCTCAGTCCTCACCAGCTGAAATGTTTGACCGAGCAGGTCCCTCATTTTATCTCTTTCAAATTTCATAAAGATCTCTAACTTTCGGATTTGGTTTTCATAGGGGGTGCGGATGTAAGCTTGCAAATCAGTTAGCCCCTTTTGAACATCTCTGCGGATATAAGGGTTATTTTCCATGGCTTTGATGAGGGTGGCATATCGGGGGAGGGGAATGGAATGGTAGGGGACTAAAGGTGGCCCAGCTGTGGGAGGGGGGGAGAAGTGGCTAGAAGGGGGACAGCAGGGTCTGTCTGAGTGGCTTGCTCAGAGAAAATGGGGAGTGGTGGAGGGGATGGAACCAAAGGGACTTCAGTTTGAGTATGTGTTGCATGGGTAGTAGTGGTGGGGGTGGGCAGATCAACCAATATTACCTCTGGATCCGTTTGGGTGGCCTGGGAAGAAAAAATAGGTACAGGGGTAATGGTGGTTGTTTGGGATGTGGAAGCTAAGGTATGGAGCAGCTGTTCCATGGTTCTGGTGATTATCGTGTTGATTTGAAGTTGGGCTTGGATGGATTGGAGGTAGGTAAGGATTTGGGTAATGGATGCAGGTGTGGGAGAGGTGGGCATAGTAGAGACGGGGACAACTGAGGTGGAGGGTGGAGGTGCAATGGCTGTAAAGGGAGAGGTTGGAAAGTGGGTGAAGGGAGGAGGAGCAGGTATAGGGGTGGGGTCCAGTTCCATGGTTTCAAAAATAGAACCCCATAAAGAAGAGTAGGCCTCTGTAGTGAAGGGCTCAGGTTCAGGTGTATGGGAGACCTCAGGTGTGTGGGCTGAATTAGTAGGGGAATGTGAGGGGCTTTGGAGCAGAGGAGTGCAGGAAGATGGGGCAATAAAATCTGTAGCTAATTCCTCTAAAACCTGGGCATTGGTGGGAGAAATTGGTGGTGTGAGTATGGTTGGTGTAGAGGGGGAATCCACAATTGGAATGATGGAAGGTGTGGGGGATGGGACAGCTGGGATAGGTGAAAGTGCAGGGGATTGAGTAGGGGAGTAGGGTGCAAGGGCAACTTCCTCCAAAGTAGGTGCAGCTGAAGAGCTGGTCACCAAAGGTACTGGCAGAGATGTTTCAAGAAGTGGGGCAGCTAAAGAGCTGGTCACCACAGGAGTTGGTAAAACTGGATCTGGCACAGTTGATTCTGGCAAAATTGAAGGGGCAGGCTTAGGTGCAGGCTCTCTTTACCCCATCCCTCATCATCCCAATATATACCCGATCCACCCACATTTACCAATGCCCCACCTAACTTCTCTAACCAACCCCATGTCTCACCATTTACCGAGGTCATGCCCATTTTTACTGGGGCCATGCCCAATTTTTCCACCACATTCACCCCATCTATTCCCCACCATCCCTTAAATACACCATCTCCATCCGATCCCTCTCCAATGGCTATGATGGAGGAGATGGTCCAGGCCTACAATATATGGAAAGCCTCCCAAAACAACCCCTCTCACCCACACCCCACATCCCTAAATCTATCCCATGCCCTACCAAGCCTCCATGCCTCATTCCCCCATGACCCTCATCAACCCGCCATCATCCATACATTCAAACCCCCATTACCTAAAACATCCAAGGCCCAATGGCCCAAACCCCCATCACCCAGACCCATCAGGGGCCCTGACTCATATATCCCAAGACCCACTGGGCTAGACCCATCAAGGCCCAATGGGCCAAACCCACCCATCAAGGCCCATTGATCTAGACCCACCAGGGCCCAATGGGTCAGACCCACCAAGGCCCAATGGGCCATACCCAACATGCCCAAAGCCTCATAGCCCAACCTTCCCAAAGCTTTATGGCCCACCCTTCCGAAGGCCTCATGGCCCAAATCCATCAAAGCTCTTTTCCCTACCCCCAAGCGCAGCAAGGCCCAAACCTTGTTGCTTCACACCCATACCCTTCACAAATCCTCCAAAACCTCAATTACCCATAACCCTCATACCCAGCTAAAACCCATGCCCTGCATCAACCCCAATTTACCCATGTCCCTACACCCCAATGTCATCTTCAAGCTTTTCCCTATACCCAATGGCCCCATCAGGCGCCACCCTAAAATCTAACTTCCACTCACCATATCACCCAGTAAAAATTCCCTCACATACAATGGTCACACCCGACCCCCATTCAGTCCATACAGCATCAACTAGAGAATCCTGCCCTCACTGCACCATATGCAGATCAACAGTATAGTGCTTATGTCAGGGCATTGGCCAACATTAATCTTCCTCCCATAATAGCCACCCCCTTGGTAGCACAAAGTGAAGCAAGACTTATTGCTGAAAGGGTAATTATGACAGCCCGAATTTTGGCACCCCAAAACCCGTGCCATCAGCACGACCCTCGAGGCCATGCCCCATAAGCCTGCATGGAACATTGGTATACCCAAGCAACAATAAAGTAATTTGAAAGCATAAAAACTCATAAAGAACTAAATCTCAAGTTTTATAAAGTAACATCAAAACACGTAACCCAAAAGATGGTTCTGATCTCATGCCACTACATAAGCAACAGTCACCCTGGATGGTTCGCCAAAAGAATATCTCATTTTATATTATATTTTCTCAAAATAGGGCTGGACATACTAAGCCGTACACTTTCTCTCTCAAAAATAAATCAAAGAACGCAGAGGTCCTCTAAAAGATATCCTCAGGAGGGGGCTCTAACTCCTCCCTAGGCACGTAATTTGAATCCTCCGGATCAACGTCCCCCGAAGCAGTAGCAACAGCAAGCACCGAACCAGCGATGTATTGTCTAAAAGGTGAGCTACATCATAGCTCAATAAGGAAACAATAATGTGAACATATAAATCTACTTACTCACATATATTCCATGACATTTAGAAGCATGATTTATCAATACAAATAGCTAGAAAATAGTTTAAGCTAATGAAAGCAAGAACTGAATGCATCTTTTACTCTACATGTGTTTACTTGTTTTTAACTTGTTCTCAAAAGACAAAGATCAGCCTCAAAAACATAAATCAAATAACTTAAATAATCCTCGATGCACTATAGCCTCGAGCACCGATGGAATACCCACCATCGTCGTCTAATCAAACTATTTTTCATTCCTTTTTCATTCATGTAATACTACCCAGGTCCCTTCCTCATAGGCGATGGGGTACTAAGCTCACATACATCCCTGGGATGTCATACTGGTATATGGATTAGTCGTCGTATCGGTCACGAATATCTTATCGAGTCAGTCACGGGTATACCGTCGCGTCGGTAGGGTATTCACCAAACCTTAAATCAATGTGCAACTACATATAGTTATTCACTGTGCAATTGCGCTAAATATAGTATTTTAGGCTTGATCAATTCTCATTTAATTAACATCACATCTCTTGGATGTTCACAATTTTCCATACATCCCTGGGATGTAACCAACTCATATGCATCACTTAGATGCCCTTATAACATCCACACTCCCATGGGATGTCACATACTCATAGCATATTTACTTCCTTACTTAATGTTCAAACACACACACACACAAACTTTAAATTTTAGGTGTTTAACTACTTTTCAAGAAAAAATATGCATCTCTATGCTCTCAACGCATAGCTTATTCATTTCCACATCACTACATACATGCTATTATAATTAAAGTACATGTTCAATGTATTCCCTACCTCACGCGTTTGAATTCTCAAGAGTCAAGGTCAATAGTGGCTTCCCATGCTCGTACTCAAGCATTCAACCTAAATTACATCATAACACATGCAAAGCATCAAGAATGATACATAAAAGAAGGTACAAGACCCCCCCAAAACTCTAAAGTTCAAAACAAAACTCTATCAGTAACTGCAAAAATCGATTAATCGATCTCCATATCGATTAATAGAAATTCCTAAAATCGAATAATCGATCCCAAATCGATTAATCAAAATTCCAAAATTGATTAATCGGTTTTCCCAGACTCCTCATTTTCCAGCCACTGGCAGTGTACAGATGGTTAATCGATTTCAAATCGATTAATCGAAATCAAAAGTCGATTAATCAAAATTTAATTCGATGAATCGGTTTCGTGCTTCTGTGTCCAGATTTGCATTTTGTCCAAAATCGATTAATCAATTTTAAAATTCAATTAATCAATTTTGACAGAATCCCAACCTCTTCAGGCATTTTCTCTAACTTTGTTCTCTCTAACTTTCTCCTTCCAATTCTTTAATTCACCATTTAATCATACATTAATGCACCCCATCATGCACATCATAATTTTAAAGAAATCTCACCTCCAATCCAAGTATGGAATATTTAAGGGCTTGGCTCCAAAACCTAGGGCTCTTAGATTTGATTCCTCGAATCCCCACGCGTTACCATTGTGATTAATGGCTCGCGTATGGCTTCAATCCGCCATTCCACACAATTCTCTTGCAATTACTTTCTCCTTCCCTTCTTCACTCTCTCTCTCTCTCTTCATAAATTCTTAACCATCAAAACTAAAGAGAAATAACTCCTCTTTAGTTATTAGACTATTTAACCTATCCATCTTTGGTGTAAAGCACATACACCCCTTAATATTATATGTGACCTTATAACCAGCTCTAACACCACATATCTAGGTGTGCCCTTTTCACCCTAAGCTTAGTCTAGTCGAAGTCATCTAGTTGAATTTCTCTTGGTCCAACTTATGACCAATCAGGCACGTATCCCCAAGAAATTATTAAGACTCAAATTTTTGGGGATGTTACATTCTCCCCACCTTGAGAATTTTCGTCCTCGAAAGTAAACTCAAGGGTTTCCCTTCATGGAAGACCCATACACATAAGCAGACAACAACTAATACAACATCATCAGACACGTACAGCATAAACTTAACGACATGTGCGCGCGATTAACAAGAAACAAAATTTAAGATAACAAGGATTTGAATTTCATAATGGTCTCAAAAAGATACATTTCCAAGGTCTCAACCATTTACATTTTTCCAAAATGTTTTCAAAATGCATAAAATGATCACAACAAGTGGCATCCATGCCATATAGTTCAGTACATCAACTTTCAAATAATTACAACGCAAAAAGAAACATCACAAGTTAGCAGTCACACAGTGTCGTCCCCTAGCTAATCCTCCTCATCATGCTCATGTGTACCAAAACCTAATGCATCAGGAGCCCATGTCTGCGCCGCCATAACGCGCTAATGGTAATCGCTGGGATACATGAATTGCATGGTTTGATGGAGCAGCACCTCATGAAAATTCATGCGATGGTATGTCCGAGTGTTGCTCTCCTCCATAGGTCTGTGGTGCTCCAGCATCTGGTGGTTGTTCTCAGCCACCAGGGCGAGAATATCATCAATAGTGCTCAGTATAGGGGCCTGAGATGCTCGTTTCGTATGAGACCGCATACGTGCAATAGGAGTGGACTACGTAGGGGCAAGAGGTAGTACTAAGGGCTACTCTGTAGGCAGTACTGGGTTAGGAGGCTGCTCCCCCGCTGCTTGGTCCTATGGTGGTACAAAAGGCTGCTCCCCTGCTACTTGGTCCTGCTATGGTGGTGGGGCATCACCAGCTTGGGCAGGTGATGGGCCCTCTGGTGGAAGCACCTTCTTCAGAAGGTTGTAGCTGTGGCTCCATGAAGCGATAGAATAACGCTTCACATGATTGGTAGCCCTTAGCTTGGTTGAAGGAATTACATACTCTATGGCGGCAGAGTAGCACTCAAGCATGCTCGAAATAAGCCGAGCATATGGCATACGCTCCTTCGGCCTTAAGGGTCCTTTCATCATTTTTCCCTTAATATAAATCATACCCTCCCTAACTAATTTGGAAGCGTCGAACCAACGGCCGCAGTATGCCGCATATAATGCCTGTTGGACTAATTCCACCCTCTCGGTTTCATGGCGCATTGGATAGTGGTTGCACTTGATTATTGAATCAAGCATCCATAAATGAGGGCGTATGTCAACCCTCTGTATGGACTTTTCTGATCATTTGTTTCCCCTTGTCATCTCAGTTCTAATCTCCTCAAAATTTATGGGTTGTGGGAAAGGGGGTAAAAGATTAGTCTCAGGCATGTAGACCGAAAAATATTCTCATGATTCATGAATGTGGTGTAGGGTAAACAGGTACTTACGACCATCAATTTCGGTCGTAATGGTGCCGGTCTCCCTACCCTCCTTTATGTTTTGATAAAACAACCTAATCAACCTAGGGTAATAATAGTCATGCAATGGTTTCAAAATGTTATCGAGGACCGCATTGACGAGGTATTTTTGGGCCCATTTTGTCTCACCCTCAACCTCCGGGTCCTCAAAAAGAGCTTGATCTATAATGTATTCATTTTCAAAATCTTTCGCAGTCCACCATTCATTAGGTTGGGGTAAATGGGTGGGCTGAGGTGGTGGTGGTGACGATTCACGTGGTGATGCGTTTGTCGAATAGGATGATGATGATGAAGGTGAAGGTGACGGTGGTAGTGGCGCGGCATTCTTACACTTTTCGGGAAGCTTAGAAGTTGCTTGCTTCGAAGCTAGCCGAGTCTTAGGCGGCATTTTAGGTTTAGAAATGGAAAAATGTCGAAACCTAGGGTAGGGATATACTCAAAATGAATTGAAATCGAAAGACTTATGGTTTACCTTTTGTATTCCATCCGAATGGTTAGGGTTTTTGATTTGTTTTCGATTCCAAAGACCCCAAATACTCACAAGTTTCGCTAGTCCAAGGAAGAAGAAAAAGAGGCTCCAAAGAAAAAAAATTCGTTGGAAATTTGAAATGGGAATTTTTTTCCCAAAACTGTTACTTATAGGCAAAAATTGATTAATTGATTTCCAAAATCGATTAATTAGTTTTCATCACTTAAACTCAGCTGCGCGAAATCGATTAGTTAAGTTCAAAAATCGATTGATCGATTTTCAAAATCGATTAATCAAATTTAAATCGATTAATCAAAATTGACTATTATTAATTTTCCAAGTTTGTCAGCTCACTGATGTGAGCTAGTCGTTCAATCGAATGATTTCAATTAATCGAAAAGCAAAATCGATTAATCAATTTGTAAATCGATTAATCGGTTTTGACAGAAGTACAAAAATATTTACTTTTTATTTTTCTTCCTTTTCTTCTGTCCTTTTGTCAGTTTTTCCATGCCTTTTAGGTGAGTCACGTACTGACCATACTTGTGCTTCTCCGTACCTATTGTCCACTCATTGATGTAATTACCATCATGCTAAACATTTGTGACTTCACAAAAGATCCAATTACAACCAACATTTTTCTTTTCATTTCCTAAATAAGTCGACATAGACGAGCTAACTTCTGCTTAGATAGACGTGTCAAATTTATAAAAAACACATGCAATAATACAATCATGCTCTCAACTCTTTGCAAACAAGCTCGGGTACTGTTCCTTCACATCTGCCTCGCATTCCCAAGTAGCTTCTTCGGCCAGATAATTCTTCCATCTGACAAGCACTAAGGGAATCACCTTTGTTCATAAAACTTGCTCCTTTCGATTCAATATCTGAGTCGCTTCTTCTATCATGGTCATATCTTCGTGCATTTCAAGCGGTTGACCTCCCAAGATATGGGTATGGTCATTCACATACTTTTTGAGCATGGATACATGAAACACATTATATACCCGATCAAACAATGGTGATAATCCAATGCGATAAGCGACCTCGCCTACTCGGCCCAAAACCTCAAAGGGTCCAAGATAACGGGGACTCAGCTTTCCCCTCTTCCCAAATCTCATGATGCCTTTCATGGGTGATACTTTCACAAACACATGCTCGCGAAGAATATAGTCCACACTCGTTCTTTTGATATCGGCATAGCTCTTCTGTTTGCTTTGAGCCAATCTAAGTCTCTCTCTGATCATATGAACAACAACGACGTTATCTTCAAGTAACTCCGGCTCCAAAACAAACTTTTCACCGATTTCTTCATAATTGATAGGCGGTCTATATCGCCTTCCATAGAGAGCTTCATAGGGTGCCATCCCAATGCTCACCTGAAAGCTATTATTGTATGCAAATTCAATCAACGGTAGCTGTTGATCCCATGATCCTTGTAATTCAAGCATACACACTCTGAGCATATCTTCTATTAACTATTTTCTCACTCTGTTTGCCCATCAGTCTGTGGATGGAATGCTGAACTAAAGTCCAATCTCGTCCCCATGCCTTCTTAAAACTTCTTCTAAAACTTTGAAGTATATAATGGGCACGATCCGAGACAATGCTATTAGGAATCCCGTGTAACCATACTATCTCCTTCATATACAATTCTACGAGTCTTCTTGCTGTGTACATCGTGTTGTAGGGAAAGAAGTGTGCTGACTTGGTTAATCGATCCACGACTACCCAAATGGCATTGTATCTCTTTTTTGTACGCGATAACCCAACAATAAAATCCATGGAGATTGATTCCCATTTCCACTCTGGTCTGGGTAAAGCCTGCAATAACCCAACAGGGTGTCTATGATCTACTTTCACCTACTGACGTGTCAAACACCTTGACACGTACTTGGCTACATCTTGCTTCAGACCTCTCCACCAATAACTCTTCCTCAAGTCTTGATACATTTTGGTGCTACCGGGGTGGATCGCATATTTCAATTTGTGAGCTTCATCGAGAATAGTTTATTGTAGATCAGCATCACTTGGAATACAAAGACGCCCCTTGAATAGTAAGGAACCATCTTCTTTCACTGAGAACTCTGGTTTTGTGCCCTGAATCACATCTTGTCGGATTTTAGTTAACTCCGGGTCTTTCAACTGTAGCTCGTGAATATGCTCAAAGATCATCGGTCTCACTGTTATGTTGGCCAAGAAAGCTCCCATAGCTTCCACCTCGATATTTACATCATACAATGAATGATCTTCAAACAACTTCCATCTGTGCATTCCTATGATCAGATTAGCTAACTAAGCTAAACCCCTACAACTCAAGGCATAGGCTACTACATTAGCCTTGCCTGGGTGATATTGTATGGAGTAATCATAGTCCTTGAGAACATCCATCTACGCTGCCTCATATTTAACTCCTTCTATGTAAACAGATACCTGAGGCTCTTATGGTCGATGAAGATCTCAAAGGTCTCATCGAACAAGTAATGTCTCCAAATTTTCAACCCAAATATGATTGCTGCTAGCTCTAGGTTATGTGTCGGGTAGTTCTTCTCGTAATCTTTTAGTTGTCTTGACCTGCAAGTAATCACTTTCTTGTGTTGGTTGAGCACGCAGCCCAAACCATTATGTGAAGCATCACTGTATACCGCAAACCCTCCACTGCCTAAAGGAATTGCTAACACTGGAGCTGAAGTGAGTCTCTTCTTGAGTTCTTGAAAACTCTTTTCACACGCTTCACTCCACTTAAATCTCACATCCTTTCTTATGAGTCTCATAAGTGGTCCCAATATTTTGGAAAATCCCTCTACAAAACATCGCTAGTAGCTTGCTAGACCAAGGAAACTACGGATGTCTGTTATCGTCTTTGATTCTTCCCAGTTTACCACTGCTTCAATCTTTACCGAATCAACTATGACACCATCCTTTGAGACGACATATCCCAAAAAGCTAACTTTCTCAAACAAAAACTTGCACTTACTGAGTTTGGCGTACAACAGGTGTTCACATAGAGTTTGCAGAATAACTCTCAAATGTTCTACGAATACTATGATGCAAGTGTCCAGGTGTGGTTTAAACACCTGATTCATTAAATCCATAAATGGCGTCTGTGCATTCGTCAAACCAAACGACATCACTAAAAACTCAGTGTCTGTACCGTGTCCTGAATGTCATCTTCTGGATGCCCATTGTCTTGACCCTTAGCTGATGGTATCCACATCTCAGATTGATCTTGGAAAAATTCCTTGCTCCTTGTAGCTGATCAAATAAATCATCAATCCTAGGCAATGGATATTTATTCTTGATGGTTAGTTTGTTTAGTTGATGATGGTCAATGCACAGTCGCATCAACTCGTCTTTCTTCTTGACAAACAAGACTGGTGCTCCCCAAGGAGACATGCTAGGTCTTACAAACCCCTTATCCATGAGCTCTTACAACTGCTCTTTCAATTCCTTCAACTCAACAGGAGCCATTCTATATGGTGCTTTGGAAACAGGCTCTGCTCTAGGTGCTAAGTCGATAGCGAATTCCATCTCTCTATCAGGAGGTAATCCTGGCAATTCCTTTGGAAATACATCCTCAAATTCATGTGCAACTGCGATATCTGAAATAACATTCTTCCCTTCCTTATCTTCCTTTAAAAATGCCAAGTACCCACTGCACCCTTTTTTGATTAAGCGCCCGGCCCTAACTGCGGATACAAGTGGCATAAACGTCGATCTCACTCCTTGAAATAAGAATGATCTCCTCGTATTAGGTCTGAAGATGAAGACTTTGTTCTTACAATTGACTGTTGCACCATGCTGTGACAACCAGTCCATGCCAAGGATCACGTCAAATCCTTGTATATCCAATAGAACTAAGTTCGTTGCCAGTTCATAGATGTTCCCATCTCTGATGGTCACTATCACCGATTTACAAACCATCTCCATATCGACCGATTCCCCAGTCGAAATAGATAACCACTAAGACAAAATCCAGCGTCTCTGGGTTGACCTTCATTTTCTTCACAAATCGAGTAGTAGTAAATGAGTGGGTAGACCCCGGGTCTATCAACACTCTAGTCTCATAAGCTACGTCACTCCCCCTTTCCGTACAATTGTAAGGTACCTTTATCATACATATATGCATACATACATAACATAATATATACATCAAAATCGAATTCGCAAGGATAAGTCTATACTACCTCCTACATAGATGCATTTTTTTTTTCTATCTAAAACTTAAGAAATTAAAATTCTTAAATTTTAAAATAAATTCTCACCTTGGATAACATCATTGGTATTCTGTGCTTCTTGGGTAGTAACTGCGTAGGCTCTTCCATGTACGACCGGCTTCCTTGTTTGTATCGATCTTGGCATGGAAGCAGAAGCCATTCTCTCTTTACTCCTCTCAGGGCAATCTCGAATAATGTGGCCCATCTTTCCACACTTGTAGCAACCCCGAGTACCCCTTCTACAATCTATTGTTTTATGAGACTTGCAACACTTGGCACAAGTCTCAACCATAGTAGCAGATGTTGCCCGCGAGAAACCATGGATAATCGATACATCAGTGGTGGTAGTAGAGTTCTCATATCTAATTATCCTCCCAGATGTAAGCACAGGTAATCTCTGATAATTTATCTCCTACACTAGTCTAATATAACCGGTTTGAAACTATTGCCTCTAAATGGGTGCTACGAATCGCGACTTTTTATTCACCAGCTCGTAGTTTCCAACTTTACGTTGATCCATCCTTCCTCTCCCTTGTTGATCTCTCCTTCGGTACTGATCTTCATTGTCTTCTTCTATTACTAAGGCCTTACTCATGACCTCTTCATAGGTCTTTAATTCAAAGGCTGCTACCTTTCCCCTGATGTCCGGCCTCAGGCCGCGTTGTAGTCTCTTAGCTTTCATCAAATCCGTCTCTACAAAGTTAGGAGCAAAACAAGAAAGTCTCATGAACTCTACTCCATACTCCCTCACTGACATCCTTCCCTGCTTGAGCTAAAGAAAATTAACTTCCATTTGATTGCATACTACTTCAGGGAAGTACTGTTTGTTAAATTCTTCCACAAATTCCTCCTATGCCCATGGCAATCCTGTGGTTTCTTAAGGCCTAGTCTTAAAAATGGACTTCCACCATGGGCCTGCCTCCCCATCTAACATATACACTGCCCAACGGACACTTTCATCCTTCGTGCATGTAAGTAGGCTAAATACTTTCTCCAACTCACTCAGCCAGATCTTTGCAACCATTGGCTCCGCTAGCCGTGAAAAACTCAGAGGACGCATCCTCCTAAACTTTGTTAATACAGAGGACAATGCTTCTGTAGTCCCCACTGGAGGTGTAGGTGGCTGATGCTAGTCATTGGCATTATGAGCTGCCAAGGACGTCACTTCCTAAGCCATCGCATTTGCCATGGTTTCTATAGTATGCATCATCCTCTTACGCTCTTCTCTCTCTTTGTTTCTTTCTCTTATCCTCTCCTGTTCTCGCTAGTCCCAGTCTTGACGATCTCTTTCTTGATTCTCTGCTTGGTCTCGGTTCTCTTGACCACTACTTCCTGGGGCCTCTATATTCTCCAATGGCTCTCTATTCGAAGCCGAGATAAAACCATCTTTGCTCTGCAAGTTCCTTTCATGGTCTCCCCTGGTCGACCTCTTCCTCTAGAAGACATCATGCTCTGCACATGAAACCACAATTTTATTAACAGAAGGTCCTTTACTCTGATAAAATCAAGACTTATCAAAATTTTAAAAGAAACTGCTCTGATACCAACTATGACAGCCCAAATTTAATCACCCCGAAACCCGTGCCCTCCGCACGACCCTCGAGGCTATGCCCCATAAGCTTGCATAGAATATTGGTATACCCAAGCAACAATAAAGCAATTTAAAAGCATAAGAACTCATACTAAACTAAATCTCCAGTTCTATAAAGTAACATCAAAATAAGTAACCCAAAAGATGGTTCTGATCTCATGCTACTGCATGAGCAAGAGAACCCACCCGATCCATCAGTGATGACACAATAGTCACCCATGATGGTTCGCCAAAAGAATATCTCATTTTATATTATATTTTCTCAAAATAGGGTTAGACATACCAAGTCGTAGAGTTTCTCTCTTAAAAATCAATCAAAGTACGTAGGGATCCTCTAGAAGAAATCCTCAGGAGGGGACTCTAACTCCTCCCTAGGCACATAATTCGAATCCTCTAGATCAACCTCCCCCGAAGCAGTAGCACCAACAAGAACTGGACCTGCGACGTATAGTCTAAAGGGTGAGCTACATCAAAGCTCAATAGGGAAACAACAGTGTGAACATATAAATCTACTTACTCACATATATTCCATGACATTTAGAAGCAAGATTTATCAATACAAATAGCTAGAAAATAGTTTAAGTTAATGAAAGCATGAACTGAATGCATCTATTACTCTACATGTGCTTACTTGTTTTCAACTTGTTATCAAAAGGCAAAGATCGGCCTCAAAAACTTAAATCAAATAAGTTAAATAATCCTCGATGCACTATAGCCTCGAGCCCTGATGGAATACCCACCATCTTCATCTAATCAGTCTATTTTTCATTCCTTTTTCATTCATGTAATACTACCCAGGTCCCTCCCTCATAGGTGACGGGGTACTAAGCTCACATACATCCCTGGGATGTCATACTGGTGTATGGATTGGCCGTCGTACCGGTCACGGATATCCTGCCGAGTTAGTCACGGGTATACCGCCACGTCGGTGGGGTATCGACCAAACCTTAAATCAATGTGCAACTACATATACTTTTTCACCATGTGATTGTGCTAAATATAGTATTTTAGGCCTGATCAATTCTCATTTAATTAACATCACATCTCTCGGATGTTCACAATTTTCCATACATCTCTGGGATGTAACCAACTCATATGCATCACTTAGATGCCCTTACAACATTCACACCCCCTTAGTGCGTCACATACTCATAGCATATTTACTTCCTTACTTAATGTTCACACACACACACACACTTTAAATTCCAGGTGTTTAACTACTTTTCAAGAAAACATATGCATCTCTATGCTCTCAACGCATAGCTTATTCATTTCCACATCATAGATACATGCTATTATAATTAAAGTACATGTTCAATGTATTCCCTCCCTCACGCATTTGAATTCCCAAGCGTCAAGGTCCATAGTGGCTTCCCATGCTCGTACTCAAGCATTGAACCTAAATTACATCATAACACATGCGAAGCATCAAGAATGATGCATAAAATAAGGTAAAAGACCCCTCCAAAACTCCAGAGTCCAAAACAAAACTCCATCAGAAACTGCCAAAATCAATTAATCGATCTCCATATTGATTAATCAAAATTCCCAAAATCGATTAATCGATTAATGGAAATTCTAAAATCAATTAATCGATCCACAAATTGATTAATCAGTTTTCCCAGACTCCTCATTTTTCAGCCACTGACAGTGTATAGACGATTAATCAATTTCAAATCGATTAATCGAAATCAAAAATCGATTAATCAAAATTTAATTCGATTAATCGGATTTGTGCTTCTGTGTCCAGATTTGTATTTTGTCAAAAATTGATTAATCGATTTTAAAATTTAATTAATAGATTTTGACAGAATCCCAGCCTCTTCAGGCATTTTCTCTAGCTTTGTTCTCTCTAACTTTCCCCTTTTTCCAATTATTTAATTCACCATTTAATCATACATTAATGCACCACATCGTGCACAACATAATTTTAAGGAAATCTCACCTCCAATCCAAGTATGGATGATTCAAGGGATTGGATCCAAAAGCTAGGGCTCTTAGCTTTGATTCCTTGAATCCCCATGCATTACCGTTGTAATTAATGGCTCACGTATGGCTTCAATCTGCCATTCCACACAATTATCTTGCAATTACTTCCTCCTTCCCTTCCTCACTCTCTCTCTCTCTCTTCATAAATTCTTAACCACCAAAACTAAAGATAAATAACTCCTCTTTAGTTATTAGACTATTTAACCCATCCATCTTTGGTGTAAACCACATACACCTCTTAATGGTATATGTGACCTTATAACTAGTTCTAGCACCACACATCTAGTTGTGCTCTTTTCACCCTAAGCATAGTCTAGTCTAAGTCATCCAGTTGACTTTCTCTTGGTCCAACTTACGACCAGTCGGGCATGTATCCCGAGGACACTATTAAGACTCAAATTTTTGAGGATGTTACAGTAACTCCCATGTATAAGGAATCAGTGCAGTTGAAAGAACAGCTAGACTAAATTAAGAAGCAGCTATTGAAATGGGAGGAGTTGAAATCCATGCCACTGATTTTTTAGACTTGTGTTTATTCGCTGAGGTCCCCCTACCCCCAAAATTTAAAATGCCAATTTATTATAAGTACAAAGGCACTGGAAATCCCATTGCAAACCTCAAGTCTTATTATGGGGACATGTGCCAATATGAGGGAGATGAAAGACTACTGATAAATGTCTTTCAGAAAAGTTTAACTGGTTCGACTATGAGATGGTTCACATCTCTAGAACCGTCTATGATAAAGACATGGAAAGATCTGACTCACTTGTTCCAAGAGCAATATGTCTACAATATAGACATTGAACCTCGCAAGTCAGACTTGGCCTGATTGAAGCAAAACCATAATGAAACCTTCAGCGATTACAAAGGGCGTTGGAGAGCACTTGCAGCTCACGTGGGAAACAAGATACATGATGACAAACAAATTGAGATGATTTCAATGAATATTCTGCCAGTGATCTTAGATTTTCTCGTTTACCAATAGTAGTCCAGGTTTACTGATTTGGTAAGAAACCCCAATCATTGCAAGGATGCTATCAGGGAAGGTTGTCTAAGAAAGAACGTGCCTGGTGGAGCCAGCGGGGTCAGATGGTTTTTTGGGCAAAGAAATGAGAAAAGAGAAGGAGCCGATATTCAAAATATCACCAACACCTGGCCCAACACTAATATAACTCCATTGCAATTCAAAGCCGCCTAGCCAGCTCCTTTTAGGACCGAGCCGATGCAAAGAACCGAGAATGTGCAAGGAGCACAGATGACTCCAAAGTAGAAAAGGGCCCTCTATGACCAAGTTTTATTCCCTTGAGACAATCTTTGAATGTACTTTTACCTTTATTAATAAAAAAGGTACTAGTCACAGCCCTCCAACCACGACCTCCTCCAAATCCTATCCCAAGGAACTACGACCCCAACACTCACTGTAATTTTCATCAGGGTCTGGGTCACCCAACCGATCGTTGCTTTCCATTAAAGCATGCGATACAAGATTTAATTGAGGCCGAGAAAATAATTCCACCTGTACCTTCCCAAGTGAACCAGCACACAAACGTACATTAAGCACCGTTGCCCCACACCTTCCCGGTGGGGCAGGTCTAAGACCCATTGTCGGTATGATCAAAGAGGACGATGAGGAATTTGAATTTGATCTGTCAGAATTTATCAGTGACTGAGAAAGTTTTATAGCACCAAGGCAAAGGGATCAAGAAGAAAGAGGTATTGGGGTGATTGAACCCTTGAATTTGTCAGATTATTTCCCCAACCCTGCACCCCAGATTGAACCCTTAGATCTTAGGGTTTACTTCTCATTACCCACTCCTGTGAATTATATTCAAATTAATGCCTATCAGGCATACATTGCCACCCCCACCAATTACCCAATAGCCCATCATGACCCCCAGATCCCACCACCACCTTTTAATTATCAGTGGTCCACCCCTACCCCATTACCCCCGACACAACCACCCATAAACCACTCCACCCATCCCCGGCCTCGGAGATCAACCAATCATCGCCACCCTTCCTAAGCCATTAGTACAAGTGCATCAGATACTGGCAGCCACTCTATTTTAGATTTTGGGACCAACTTACAATCCTCATCAGGTTTCGCTCTGTTAAGAATAGACGAATTCCAATGTCAGTAGTAGTAGAGAAGAGGCAGTGGACTTTGTTACCAGATCTAGGAAGATGTGTAAGCAACCAGAGGCACCAGTAGCAGCGTAAGCCCAACCAGAGGGGAAGAAAGACAATGCAGTGAACCAGTTCGAGAAAATGAGCAGAGAGCATATACTAGAGACTCAGCTGAGAATAATGTCAGCTCATATCATGATCTGGGACCTATTGATGACATCCCCACTTCATTTTTAAGCACTAATGAGGGCGTTAAAGAATGCGCATGTATCTCTTTAGGTGAGCCCAGATGAAGCCAGGTAGACAATTGGATAGGTGATGGCTCCCAATGCCATTTCATTTTCTGATGCTGATTTGCCGGAGGAGGGAAATAGTCACTCAAAATCCCTTAATATCACTATGGAATCTGAAAACATGATAATCCCCTTGGTGTTAATTGATAATGGGTCTGCTTTGAATGTATGTCTTCTGAGAACAGCTACGAAGATTGGAGTAGGCCCGTGCATGTTGAGACCTACAAGAACTAGTGCAAGAGGTTTTGACAATACAAGAAGGGAGATAATGGGAGAAGTTGACCTTGCACTGGTGATTAGGCCAATGACCTTCTCCGTACCCTTTCAGGTAATGGGTATCAAGTCCTCTTTTAATTTGTTACTAGGGTACCCATGGTTACACGAAGTTGGAGCGATACCAGCAACATTGCATCGGAAGCTCAAGTTCGTGTCCGAGCAGAAAGTTATCACCATAATAGGAGAGGGGCATGATGAGAAGGAAAAGGCTACCCACAACATTGAGAACCCAAAAGTGCTGGATGTGCCACATACTGCTGAAGATATCGACCTCCATAGTTTCAAATACGAGGTATCAGCTATAGTCCCAGATCCCCCAGAGAGCATCACTTAACCGATCAAGGCTAAGAGACGCAAGCAGGTCAGATTTGGGCAAGGTTACAAGCCCATAGAAGAAGAGGTCTGAGAGGCCAAAGAGAAAGCCCGAGTCGCAGTAGCTGCTAGAGCTCGGGGGATCAGCTTAGAGGAGAATCCATGTCCCAGGCCTCATATCAGAGATTCATTTGTGTGTGTCAGGGTTGTGAAAATTGATCAGAATGGGGTAACCCGATTAACCCCACATTAACCTGTAACACCTATTCACCCCACCAATTCTCAGATAATCCCTCCCAGCCTGGAAATAGACCTGGCCGTGTTGTCTCTCTTTGAGGAACGATGTCCCATACATACACAATCCTTCCCTGTAGTGAGCCACCATAGGACTTTACTGACATTTGAGGATAGAATCTCAAACGAGTCCATGATTGGCATTATGGAGGCAGACTCCAAAGAGCCATATCAGTCAGCACCCTCTACCCAAATCCAAATAGGTAAAGGAGCGGCATCGCAAGTACATAATTGGGCTTCTATACCCCAAACTCTAGAAGCGACAGGTGGCCTAAAATTCAGCACTGGTTTTCTAAAAAAAACAATCCATAAAAAGTGAGATGAGCCCTTGGCAGGCAATACCATGTATATATAGGGACTCACTCTGCCAAGAGCCCATTTTCAAAGAAAACAAAAATCCTAAAAACATAGGAAAGATACAAAACTCAAAAATATTGTCTTTTAAAATTTTGAATAAAATCAAAGAAAATGATGCCTTAATTGAGAATCTCGTCCCACATGAAGTCGATCCCTTTCCTGTAGAAATATAAGAAGAGGTAAGAGTCACGAGTCTGGATGAAGAAATCCTTGTTGAGGAGATTCCCAATGAACTCCTAGAACGGTTCGCCGACTTTGAGCACGGTCCTACCCCTATAGTTGAAGAAATCGAGAATGTCAATCTAGGTACTGAGGAGATCCCAAGAATCACCAAGATCAGAACATCGTCGTCTCTCGAGGAAAGAGAAGGAATGATCAATTTCCTGTCATATCAAGACATCTTTACATTCCCATATGAGGACATGCCTGGTTTGGACACTGATTTGGTCGAGCATGAGTTGCCGCTCTACCCTAATATCAAGCCGGTCAAGCAGAAGTTGAGTCGACTCTGACCTGAGTGGATGTTGAAAATCAAGGATGAAATCATCAAGAAATATGATGAGGGGTTTCTCATGGTATATAAATACCCCCAGTGGTTAGCCAATATCATTCCAGTACCGAAGAAGGACGAAAAGGTTCGTATGTGTATTGATTTCAGAAACATGAACAGAGCAAGATCGAAGTAAGATTTCCCGTTACCACACATCGACATCTTAGTCGATAGCACTACTAAGCATGGGATGCTTTCATTCATGAACGGATTCTCTGGATATAATCAAATCAAGATGGTAGAGGCAGACCGAGAGAAGACGATGTTCATCACTCCCTGGGGCACTTTCTGCTATAGGGTTATGCCATTTGGGTAGAAGAATTCTAGCGCGACGTACCAAAGGGCCATGATTGCGCTGTTCCACAACATGATGTACTGATAAATTGATGTATATGTCAACTACATGATTGCCAAGTCACTGGAGAGAAGTGATCATCTGATAAACCTCTAAAAGTTGTTTAAGAGGCTGAGAAAATATAAGCTGTGGCTAAATCCTCATAAATGCGCATTCGGTGCTATGCCAGGATAACTATTAGGCTTCATTATAGGTAGAAAAGGTATCGAGGTTGACTCAATCAAAGTGAAATCTATCAAAGAAATGTCTTCACCATCTACTGAGAAAGAGGTTAGAGGATTCTTGGGCAGGATTGTTAAGACCTGAAAAGTACCACTTTTCACCCCTTAACTTAACCTTTGATTAGACCCTTAGCCTCCTAATAAGTTCTTGTTAAGTGTTTTGAGTAGGTAATAATCAGCAGCAAAATAAGGCCAAGAATCCTGTTAAGGAGCCTGCTTTGGCACTAGAAATCCCTTAGAAGGATGAACTCTGAATCCAGACTTGAAATGAGCCTTGCGCAGCTGACCCAAGCTTTAGAGGATTCAGGAGATATATGCCTCACGCAGTTCAATTGAGCTTCCCAAGACTTTATAGCAACCTCTCGCGCAGATGAGTGACTGAAGAGCTTCAGAAACTCAAACTCGCACAGCTCTCGCAAAGCTCAAGAGTAGAACTCATTGAGCAGTGTCACGGAGTTCAAAGCAGACCTCTCTCAATCTCACACGGTTTCGCTGTAACGGTGAGGAGAGAGCTTCAAGATTCCTCGCAGGTATGCGCATATATCGGAAGAAAAACTCCTCGCGCAGTTTAGAACTCATTAAAGCCTCGCGAGGTAACTCGTGAAGTCCAGTAAAGAGAAGTGCTCGCAAAGTTCTCACATTGTTCAAATTCACTCTCGCGAAGATCAGCCTAGCGAAGACCGAGCAACCTCGCGACGGGTGAAGCTCCAATGTCAAATCATCCTAGCAAAGAGCAAAGAGCTACCACGCGACAAGTCTGGGAAACTACAGCTACCTAGCGAAGCTCTGAACCTAAACTTCCATCTCTTCAGTAGAGGACCTTCTGGGAATTTCCAAGCGATTAAGGCATGCACTCCTATGCTCAAATCTTTGTGCACGCACCTCGAGGCATCCAAGGATCACTGTTAGGCCATGTGGCATCATTAAAATTAGGGTTTCCTAACCCTAATGCGCCGCCACCCCACTGCTATATAAACCCATACCTAGCTTAGGTTTAGGTATCTAGGAACACATCTCAGATCGTTTTTCTTTTCTCTTCCTTTTTATCTGTAAGTAGTTTTCTTTTTCTCTTTCCTTCTCTCCATAGTCCAGCACTTGCTGGCTATGCCTTTGTATGTGCTTTTGAATTAGATTAATGGAAGTTCGGTAATAGGATCTGTACTTTATGGCATTGGTGTTTATGTGTGAGATGCTCTGTGCAAGGCTGCAGCCTTATGATCTGCCATTACTTTGGCTGTGTTTCAAATCAATGGAGGACTGATTCTAAGGGCCATTCAGATCCAAGTGACCTGTGTGTCTAGGCTATCATGGTCCTACAGCCTTAGCCCCACCACAGGACCCACTAGATCTGAAATCCCCATGGGAGCCTGAGCTGGTAGCCTTGTGACCATGGTGGTAGCAGCAATATTCTTATTTTGTTTTGGGCTCCGTGAGGAGGATAACCTCTCGGATAGTCTATGTCCATTTAAGTGGACAGATTATAACCTTAGGGTGATTCTAATCCATCGATCCAAGATGGATCCTTCTTCTTTACACCTGAGCTTGTAGAAGCCTGGTGAGAGATTGTCTGAGGCGACTCCTATTTACAGATTGATCCACCATCAGATGTTGGATCTGATCTGGTTATAGAGATTGTAGGCTGGTGACTGGACCATTGTAGCCTCACTCAAGCAATGGACAGCTAGATCGAAGGTTGTACTCAATCTCTTGCTGGTTCTATGTGTCTGGGATATCATGGTCCTACAGCCTTAGCCCCACATATAGAGCTTTAGAGATTGAGGTTCCCTATGGATTCTTGAGCTGGTAGCCTGGATGAAATAGTGCCGGCAATGATTTAGTAGTTGTGTTTTGACCCATTCCTGGATAGTGGCTCCCCTATGGGATAATTTATGACCATTTGAGTAAGGGAATCATGAGAAATCAGAATCGCGTGATTATGGGAGTTAGCGCTGAAAGTGCACGAGAGATTCTGCAGCATTGAAACTCGCGATAGCGAATTGTGCGAGTCTTCCCAAATCACAATTTGGAATGCGCGAGGGCCAAATCAGCAATTCACAGAAGAAGAATAAGTCATACCGATCCCACATAAACTTTATCAAGCTCAACAATATCAAACTCCACATATCCCCTAAAATTTCCTAAAACTTAAGGTAGAAACAAAAGTAGTATAGTACAATAGGGACACAACTGCGGGTCAGGTAGATCTAGGGGTCCCATGAAAATGAATAGTGCACATAGGATCTGCAGGTCGTTCAATGCAAGGCTTTAGCCTCTGACCATTCACTTTGAAGGTCCTCCCAGATTTAGGATCCTTGACTTCCGCAGCTCCAGATGGGGAAACATTCACGACAACATAGGGACCATCCCATCTGGATTATAATTTGCCAGGAAAGAATTTTAGTTTGGAGTTGAATAACCATGCCTTACCACCCGGTTCGAGGCTTTTTCTCAGCCAGCCTTTGTCGAAGAAAGCTTTAGCCCGTTCCTTATAGATCCTAGCATTGCTGTAAGCATCCATCCGTAGCTCATCCAATTTCGATTGTTGTAATGACCTGTGTTGACCAGCAGAAGTTAGGTCCATGTTCAAGTTTTTAATGGCCCAATAGGCCCTGTGTTCTAACTCTACTGGGAGATGGCAGGCCTTGCCATAGACTAGCCATAATGGGGACATTCCAATAGGAGTCTTATAGGCAGTCCTATAGGGCCATAGTGCATTATCCAGTTTCTCAGCCCCATCTTTCCTGTCAGTCTTAACTGTTTTCTCAAGGATGTGCTTAATCTCCCTATTGGAAATTTCAACTTGCCCACTTGTTTGTGGGTGGTAGGGAGTAGCAATCCTATGGGTCATAGAATATTTCTTGAGCAAGCTCTCAAGATTCCTGTTGCAGAAGTGGCTACCCCCATCACTGATAATAGTTCTAGGGGTTCCAAATCTTGAAAAAATGTTGTGCTTTACGAATTTGAGGACCACTTGGTTATCATTGGTTCTTGTGGCAATGGCTTCTATTCATTTGGAAACATAGTCCACTGCCACTAAGATGAAGTGGTAACCATTGGAGGGGGGAAAGGGGCCAATGAAGTCAATTCCCCATACATCAAACAGTTCTACAACAAGGATGGGCTGTAATGGCATTGAATTTCTTTTGGATAACCCTCCTAATTTCTGACATCAATCACATGCCTTGCAGTGTGTGTATGTATCTTTGAATAAGGATGGCCAGTAAAAACCGCACTGCAGGACCTTGTCAGCAGTTTTTCTCCCACTAAAGTGGCCTCCATAGGCATTTTCATGGCACATGGCCAGAATATTGGGGATATCACTTTCGGGAACACATCTTTGGATGATCTGGTCGGCACAGTACTTGTATAGGCAAGGTTCCTCCCAGAAAAAATACTTGACCCTTGAGAAGAACAGGTCTTTATCCATTTTGGTCCAGTGGGGAGGAACCTTTCCTATAAGCAGATAATTGACAATGTGTGCAAACCAAGGGACTAAGGATTGGATGGCAAATAATTGCTCATCAGGGAAGGCAACATTTGTAGGGTCATCCAGGCATTTCTCCAAGATAATTCTAGACAAGTGGTCAGCCACCACATTCTCCACACCCTTTTTGTCCTTGATTTCAATGTCAAACTCCTGTAATAGGAGTATCCATCTAATCAGCCTCGGCTTAGCATCTCTCTTGGACAGTAGGTACTTCAATGCCGAATGGTCAGTGGAGATCACAGTTTTAGATCCTAGTAGGTAGGCTCTAAATTTGTCAACAACGTAAACCACTACTAGAAGCTCTTTCTCAGTTGTGGTATAGTTCAGCTGTTCAGCTGAGCTTCAGCAAGTGATTTGCTGCTATAAGCAATGACGACATGCAGCTTATCTTTTCTTTGGCCCAACACAGCACCTATTGCCAGGTCTGATGCATCACACATCAGCTCAAAAGGCAGGGTATAGTTCGGTGTTTGGAGTACAGGAACAGAGGTGAGGCATATTTTCAATGTTTCAAAAGCCTTCAGACATTCAGCAGAAAAGTTAAAGGGGACATCCTGACAGAGCAGGTGGCACAATGGCTTAGCAATTTTGCTGAAGTCCTTAATGAACCTCCTATAAAATCATGCATGCCCCAGAAAGGATCTGATTTGCTTGACTATTTTTGGAGGGGGCAAATTGGCAATGAGGTCCACTTTGGCCTTGTCTACCTCAAGCCCTTCTTTAGAGACTACATGGCCCAAAACAATGCCTTGTGTTACCATGAAGTTGCTCTTTTCCCAGCTTAAAACCAAATTGGTTTCCTCACATCTTTACAAAACTAGGCTGAGGTGCTGTAGACACTAGCCAAAGCTGTCCCCATAGACAGAAAAGTCATCCATAAAAATCTCCAAAAACTTATCAATCATGTCAAAGAATATGGCCTACATACACCTCTGGAAAGTGGCCGGTGCATTACAGAGTCCAAAAGGCATCCTTCTGTAAGCGAAAGTGCTGAAAGGACAAGTGAAGGTGGTTTTCTCTTGGTCTTGAGGATGCACAGGGATTTGGTTGTACCCTGAGTATCCATCAAGAAAACAGTAAAAAGCTTTTCCAGCCAATTTGTCCAAAATTTGATCAATGAAGGGGAGAGGGAAATGGTCCTTTCTAGTTTTAGAGTTGAGCTTCCTATAATCAATGCACACTCTCCAGCCAGTGGTTGCCCTGGCTGGCCTCAACTCTCCAATTTTAGTTTTAATCACTGTTATGCCAGATTTCTTGGCAACCACTTGGATAGGTGCCACCCAATGAGAATCAGAGAAGGGGTAAATCACCCCTGCATCTAGCAATTTAATGATTTCCTTAAGGACCACTTCCTGCATGTGAGGATTTAGCTTCCTCTGCATTTCCCTGGAGGGTAGTGCTCCCTCCTCAAGATGAATCCTATGCATGCAAATTGATGCATCAATTCCTCCCTGATCGGCAATGGTCCAGCCAATTGCCTTCTTGTGCTTCCTCAAAACTGTGAGTAATTCCTCTTCCTGCTCATTGGTAAGGGAGGAAGAGATAATTACAGGAAGCTTATCACCTTTCTTAAGGAAGCATATTTTAATGTTTTTGGAAGCTTCTTGAGTTCCAGATCAGGGGCCTGTTGGGTGGATGGCAAAATTGGTGCATTGGAGGTTGGAGGAAGAGGTAGCAATGTAGGTTTCCAACTTGAGTGTTGCACTGAGCCCACAGGAGACTTTGATATGGTCATGTCTTTTGATCTCCCAGCTGGGCTCTCTTCCTCCACCATATCCCAAATTTTAACTAAATTCCTGACAATTCCTGGCAATGTTGCCCCACTCCAGCAGAGTGGGCAATTCTTCTTCCATAATTTCCTCTAGTACATCCACTGCAAAGCTCTCCTCATTGTCCATCTGAGGGTACTTTTTGCCTTTACACATTCACTCAACTTTCATATGTCCAAAAGTTACCTCCATTATCCAGACACCATTGATGCATGCATTGGCGATGTGCCAAGAAAGGCACCTTGATAACGGTATGGGGTTTGGGCTAGTCTTTGACCCATATCCAAAACTAAGAAGTCAGCAGGGTAGAAAAACTTATCCACACCTACTAAGACATCCTCAACCATTCCCAAAGGTCTCCTCTCAGACCTGTCAGCCATCATCAGCACGATGGGGGTAGCCTTTAGCTCCCCCAACCTAGTTACAGATATACACTGTATGGCAACAGGTTAACACTGGCTCCAAGGTCTAAAAGGGCTTTTCCAATTGTATGGTCTCCAATTACACAGGGAATAGTGGGTATCCCTGGATCTTATAACTTCTCAGGCATTGATATGTTAAATCTGAAATTCAACATGTATCGTTGCAAGACCTTCTTGGACACATGGCCTCTAGCCTTTCTCTTTTGGGTGCAGAGGTCTTTCAGGAACTTTGCATAGGCTGTGACTTATTTAATTGCCTCAAGCAGGGGTAAATTGATTTTTACCTGCCTGAAGGTCTCCATCATTTCCTCCATCTGGGCATTCCCTTTATCAAAAGGGATAGGACCATCCAAAGCTTGAGGAAATGGCAGCTGAGGTTCTGCTGGTTCCTCAGCTGCTAGCCCATGACTAAACTTCTGTTTCTTTCTTTTTTCATGTTTTGCTCCCTGCTGCGACTCAACTATAGCCTTATTATTTTTCTCCTACTGCAAGGTGGCAGGCACTTCTTGGCTTTGTGGTCCCACAACTTCTCTATCATGATCATCTGCATCATCTGTGGAAATTGCGTCAGCTGGTCTATTACCCACTTGGTTGTTTACCAGCCTGCCAGACCTTAGGGTAGTGACAGAATTGGTGTCCTCAAACTTTTAGGAATCTTCCTCAATTAAAAACTGACCCTTGGGCTTAGCAATTGGCTGGCAGGGCAATTTGCCTTCATCTCTCCTAGCCAAGGTTTTTGACATTTGGCTCAGTTGCTCTTCCATTTTCTAGAGGCTCTGACCATGAGAGTCCACAGTCTGAGCCAAGGAACCCAAGTTTTACAATGAAGTCAAGACTTGGTCCTCAAAAGAAACATTTCTAGGATCAGAAGGGGGTAAGACCAGCTGATTTTGCTGCTGATGGGGCTGCTGATCGTGCTGGAAGGTAGACCTAGGGGCATTCCCTTGATTGAACTACTGTTGTGGCCTTTGTGGTAAGGCCAACCAACATGTGTCTTGCTTCCACATCAGATTTGGGTGGTCTCTCCATTGGTAACTAGCATTTTGGTGCTGGTATCCATATGGCTGCCTATTGTAGCCTCCAGGTTGTTGCTGGCCATAAGATTGAGCAGCAGCAACATGTTCCAACATCAATTCAAGAAATTGTCCTGCAGATGGACATTCCTCCACTGTGTGTTGTGGGGACTGGCATATCAGACATGCCTCCGCCACATGGGCAGCCCTTCTGGGTTGCATCACAGTCAATAATTTATCAAACTTCATAGAGAGGTTTGCCATCTGCAGCTGCAGGTCATTGTTCCCAGACACCTCATAAATTTTTCCTTTTGATCCAGCAGCAGGCCCCACCTTTGACTCAGATTCCTGACTAGTTCCTGTCAGGGATGGCTTTTGAAAAGCATTCTCACTAATCACCTCCAATAATTCCCATGCCTCCTCAGCAGTCTTGTGGATGTAGGATCCACCACAAGAGGCATCGACCATATCTCTATTTTTCTCATCAATCGCATTGTAGAAGCTTTGTACAAGCTGCCACTCAGGGATCTTGTGGTGGGGGCATTGTTTGAGCATCTCTTTAAACCTATCCCAGGACTGGTTAAAATCCTCAGTTGGGGATTGAGCAAACGCAAGAATCTCTTTCCTCAACTGGCTAGTTTTGGTCTCAGGGAAGAACTTGGTTAGGAATCTGGTCTGCGGGTCTTTCCATGAAGTAATGCTATTGTTGGGAAGAGTGGTCAGCCAGGTACTGGCCCTATCCTTCAAAGAGAAGGGAAAGAGTTTGAGCCTAGTAGCCTCAGGTCCCAAACCAGTGATATTGAAAGTGGTGCACAAGGCCAAAAATTGGTCAATATGCTTGTAAGGGTCTACTTTGCTAAGCCCATGGAAAGTTGGCAGCATCTGGATGATTGAAGTTTTTATCTCATAGTTCCCCTGAACATCAGGGAATTGAATGCTAAAAGGGGAGTTATAGTCATCCGGAGCATTCAACTCCTTGAGGGTTCTGGGTTGTTCTTCACCCATAATTCCTGTCACAGATTCACCTGGGGGCTCTCCTGTGGTGTGCCTGTCTCTTCTAAGTCTCCTTCCCCTTTCTAACTCAGGGTTAAGAGGCTCTAAAGCAGGGCTGAGGGATCTCCTCCCTAGCAAACAAGCACACCAACAGCAAGGAAAGCTTCTTGCAGGCACAATGCAAAAGAATAATTGTACACTAACAAATTTATCTAACTAGTTTACAGCTATTCAAAGAATACATTTAAACTATCCAAGATACTGCTAAAAAAAATTGTTTAAGAAAGATAGACAGAGCTTTAAAAGTCAGAGAGTTTGCAAACAGAGGTAGCTAAGCTCCAATTGCAGTCCAACTATCCTTCACTGCTGCTGTCCAGATGTCCACGAAAGGTTCAAAATTATGTCAGCAGTATCAATTATTCACATGTGCAAAGAATACTAAGAATACAAAAACTAAATGTCTACTAATAGATCATCTTTCCCCGGCAACGGCGCCAAAAACTTGTTGACAACTTCTGGTGTGCTTTGATTATTGGTTGATGGTGAAAGTTATTTAAAAATCAAAGACAGAGTAAAACAAGGGGGTGAATCCAGCACAACTCAGAAGTCCTAGGCCAGCAAGATAGAGTGTCCTTTGTAGCAAGTTTTGATAAGTAAGAGTTTGTCCCACAGGGAAAGGTGATCTAAAGCTCTAAGGGAGCCATCTCTAGTAGTCCCTCCAGATCTGTCTATAGATCTGGCAGTTCAAGAAGGAGGGGAGTTTAATGTCACTTATTCTAAGTATTCTAATAACTAAACTACAGAAAGTGTTGAGTGGATGGATGGAGTGTGAAAAATGAGTATAAAAAGGGTGAGAGTATGTTATTGAGCCTAGGTAAGAGAAGTTTTAAAACTCAGATTTAGATCTGATGTTATAGAAATCTTGTCCAGAGGCTACATTATCACCTCTGAGGAGAAAGGATCCGACCCATCACTCTGCCATGATTCCACCCTTAAGGCTATAACATGTCCACTTGAATGGTCACAAATTATCCCATAGGGGAGCCACTATCTAGGGATGGGTCAAATCTTAACAAGTAAATCATTGCAGACACTATTTCATCCAGGCTACCAGGTCAAGAATCCATAGAGAACCTCAACCTCTAAAGTTCTATATGTGGGGCTAAGGCTGTAGGACCATGATAGCCCAGACACATAGAACCAGCAAGAGATTGAGTACAACCTTCGATCTAGCAGTCCATTGCTTGAGCGAGGCTATAATGGTCCAGTCACCAGCCTACAATCTCTATAACTAGATCAGATCCAACATCTGATGGCGGATCTATACAACTATGGGGGAGTCTGCCTCTGTACAATCTCTCACCAGGCTTCTACAAGCTCAGGTGTAAAGAAGAAGGATCCATCTTGGATCAATGGATCAGAATCACCCTAAGGCTATAATCTGTCCACTTAAATGGTCACAAACTATCCCAGAGGTTATCCTCCTCACGGAGTCCAAAACAAAACAAGATTATCGCTGCTACCACCATGCTCACAAGGCTACCAGCTCAAGCTCCCAAGGGGATTTCCGATCTAGTGGATCCTGTGGTGGGGCTAAGGCTGTAGGACCATGATAGCCCAGACACACAGGTCACTTGGATCTGAGTGGCCCTTAGAATAAGTCCTCCATTGCTTTGAAACATAGCTAAAGCAATGGCGGATCACAAGGCAGTAGCCTTGCACAGAACATCTCACACACAAACAATAATCCCACAATGTACAGATCCTATTGCAAAACTTCCATTAATCTAATTCAAAAATACATACAATGGCATAGCCAGCAAGTGCTGGACTATGGAGAGAAGGAAAGAAAAAAGAAAAATACTTACTGCTAAAAAGAAAGAGAAAAGAAAAAATGATCTGAGATGGGTTCCCAAATGCTTAAACCTAAGCTCAGGTATGGGATTATATAGAAGTGGGGTGGCGGCGCATTAGGGTTAGGAAACCCTAATTTTAACGATGTCACGTAGCCTGATAATGATCCTTGGATGCCTCAGGGTGCATGCACGGAGATTTGAGCATGGGAGTGTGTGCCCTATTCGTTGGAAATACTCAGAAGGCCCTCTACTGAAGAGATGGAAATTTAGGGTCAGAGCTTCGCTAGGTAGCTGTAGTTTCCCAGACTTGTCGTGTGGTAGCTCTTTGCTCTTCGCTAGGATGATTTGAAACTGAAGCTTCAGGCATCGTGAGGTTGCCTTGGTTTGCTCTTTAGGCAGTCGCGCGGTAGAGAGTTGCGCTCTCGCTGGATTGGGCTTCGCGAGGTTGAATAGAAAACACAGTCTCAAGTGTTGCGGGTTGAAATTCAAGCAAAACATGGTCGATCGGTCCACAAAGAAAGCAGCACTTCTCTTTACTTGGACTTTGCGAGTTACCTCGTGAGGCTCTTCTGAGTTCTGAACTGCGCGAGGTTCTATGTCTCACTTGATCTTCACAAGATTGGCTTTGCCTTCGCCAGGATGTTTTCTTTCCTAAATGGCGTGAGAACTGCGCAAGGCCTTCTTCTTCTGATAATTGCATCCCACATGATCGCGTGATAGCTGAGGAATTTTCCGCTCTCTCTCCTCACTGCTCGAGAACTATGCGAGATTGAGAGAGGTCTGCTGAACGCGACACGTGTGATGTGTTCTACTCTTGAGCTTCGCGAGAGCTGCGTGAGTTTGAGTTCTGAAGCTCTTCAGTCATTCATCTGCGTGAGAGGTTGTTGTAAAGCCTTGGGAAGCTCAATTGAACTGCGTGAGGCATATTTCTCCTAAATCCTCTAAAGCTTGGGTCAGCTGCGCGAGGCTCATTTCATGTCTGGATTCAGAGTTCATTCTTCTGAGGGATATCTAGTGCCAAGGCAGGCTCCTTAATAGGATTCTTGGCCTTATTTCACTGCTGATTATTACCTGCACAAAACACTTAACAAGAACTTATTAGGTGGCTAAGGGTCTAATCAAAGGTAAAGTTAAGGGGTGAAAAGTGGTATTTTTCAGGTCTTAACACACCCCCAGACCTAATCTTCGCTAGTCCCTTAGCAAAGCTACATTAAATCTACTCTAAAAATTAAATGCCACTTTCGTAAGGAGCACGGATACATTTAGCATATGTACCAAGCCTTTTAAACCCCTAGGTGATCCCTAGTGGAGGAGTGAATTCTCCTGAGGGTTTTCAGTGAAGACACCCACAAACTTCTCAAATGAAATAGTTAACAAAAGTGCAATGTCATCCAATGAGCAGTTAAGGAATCAGATTTAGTCTACTCTTGAATCAGTACACATAAAAGAAATTTAATTCATTGGTTGCACAGTAACTTAAACAGCATAAACTCTCATGATTGCACAGCATTTCCAAATAGTTTGTAATCACAGAAAACTGCACAAGTGTGTGTCAGCACTGAGCTTATCCTTATGTCATAAAATTAGGTTAAGGTCATACATAATGCATTCAAGTTTAGACCCAAAAGAAAGCTTTGCAGGGTATACTCTCATAAAGGTTTGTTGAGGGGTTCAATTTCTCATAGGCTCAAGAGCAGTTACATCCCCCAACTGGGTTTGTAAGCATGAGCATAGGCAGAGTTCTTATGTGCTGACATCATTGTCAGTTCCTCACCATTGATTGGATAATTCCTTATCTTCACATGACAGCTCACTCAACTTTGGATCACAAGGGCTTTTAATCAGCCAGAATGTCGCTTATGGAGTAGGGTTAAAAGAATGGAAGGTTGAAAAGGGGTTCCAATTTGAGAAATCGAAGAGGTCACGAGAGGTGGTTCATGACTTCACCTTCCATAATTCACCTCCCTTCATCTTCTTTGAGATTTTGATTTGAAGTGACTGGTTTCTTCTTGATTTTGATTTTCCAATGAAAGTTCCTCTTAACTTCTCTCTTATTCCTCTTCATTATTATTTTTGTTTCTTTTTACTGGAGTTTTTCTTCTTTTTATTTTGTTTTTGCTTTTCAGAAATGCCACCATGTTCTCAGTTACCATACTGCCAGATTTTTTTGAGATCCTTCTTCTCCATTCGCCTAATGTTGACCATGGCTAGTCCATCTTCAACTCTTTCTCCTTTACCTTCTGAATTCTCAGAGTGAGGGTAGGTTGAATCAGGTTCAAGTACTCAGGAGTATTTTGATGAAATTTAGGATTTAAAGCTCAAAGGGGGTATGGACAAGGGCAATTGCTTTAGGATTGGTATTTTTAGGCTCAAACTGTCCAAGAGAAGGCCTTGATCCTTTCCTAGGTCTCATGAGTACTGTCAGTTGTTTCAACTTGGAGTTACCTAACTTCTAGTGAGCACAGTGACTCAGCCAGTCCTTAGAACTAAAAGAAATGCCTTAGTTACTCCTCAAAGAATAGAAAAATTTTGTAGGCCCAATTCTCACTGGTTATGGTCATCCTTTGAACTTTCAAGTATGTCCTCACCTTTTTCTCTCTCTAATGATTCACTAAGTGCGGATACAAGTAGGTTTCCTTGGTGATATTATCATGGAAATGTGGAATATTAGAAGTTTATAATGTCCAATGTTTGCATAAATTTTAAACTTCTTAATTTCATGATTCTTAAGTGAACAGAGGTCCATTTCCATATTGCTCAGATGAGTCTGCAGCACTTATGTTAACTATTCCATTGGCAGGGTCTGCCTACCATACCCCCAAACCTATGAGGAGCAGTGTCCTCACTGGTTCAAGGGAATGTGCAGCAGAGTTATTTCAGCATAAACGACAAGAATAAGAAATAAAGTAACCAACAACAGAAAACTGTACAACATATCAGAAAAGGAAGATATCATTAAGTTTAAAAGAAGATTACAAAAAAAGGAGGGAAAGGGAGAAAGATCAGGGGTGAGGGGGTTGAGAAGGAGGGGGAGGGGGTTGAGAAGGCGGGGGAGGGGGTGGAGTGGAGGGGGCAAGGGATGGCTCTGTCTTGCGCTTCTTCTTCTGCGGCTAGAGCTTTTCCTCCACCTTGGCAAGGGTTTGCAGAACCTCCTCGAATTCATCCCAGAGGGATTGGAGGGGATCTGGCTCTTTAGGGGGCGGTGGGTCAAACCACATCGGGTAAAACTTGTTAGGCAGTGCGTTTGGCTTGTCATCTGCCATGATTAGGATTAGGAAAGGACCGCGAGGGTGAGAGGAGATAGGATGCGATGAAGATGAACAGGGCCTCCCTGTGTATTTAAAGGCGAGGGATGGTGGAAGATGAAATGGTTGAATAACATCCAAGTCGCTGCCATTAAATGAGAGTGAGTTGGGAAACGACGAGTCCCAACAGTCAGCATGGGAAATGACAAATACATTAGGCTCGCGCAGCTGGGTAAGGGAATCACGAGAAATCATAATCGCGTGATTATGGAAGTTAGCACTAAAAGTTCGTGAGAGATTTTGCAGCATTGAAACTCGCGACAGCGAATTGCGCGAGTCTTCCCAAATCACAATTTGGAATGCGCGAGGGCCAAATCAGCAATTCACAGAAGAAGAATAAGTCATACCGATCCCACATAAACTTTATCAAGCTCAACAATATCAAACTCCACATATCCCCTAAAATTTCCTAAAACTTAAGATAGAAACAAAAGTAGTATAGTACAACATGGACACAACTGTGGGTCAGGTAGATGTAGGGGTCCCATGAAAATGAATAGTGCACATAGGATCTGCAGGTTGTTCAATGCAAGGCTTCAGCCTCTGACCATTCACTTTGAAGGTCCTCCCAGATTTGGGATCCTTGACTTCCACAGCACCTGATGGGGAAACATTCACGACAACAGAGGGACCATCCCATCTGGATTTTAATTTGCCAGGAAAGAATTTTAGTTTGGAGTTGAATAACCAAACCTTACCACCCGGTTCAAGGCTTTTTCTCAGCAAGCCTTTGTCGAAGAAAGCTTTAGCCCGTTCCTTGTAGATCCTAGCATTGGTGTAAGCATCCATCTGTAACTCATCCAATTCTGATTGTTGTAATAACCTGTGTTGACCAGCAGAAGTTAGGTCCATGTTCAAGTTCTTAATGGCCCAATAGGCCCTGTGTTCTAACTCTACTGGGAGATGGCAGGCCTTGCCATAGACTAGTCTGAATGGGGACATTCCAATAGGACTCTTATAGGCAGTCCTATAGGCCCATAGTGCATTATCCAGTTTCTCAGCCCAATCTTTCCTGTCAGTACTAACTGTTTTCTCAAGGATGTGCTTAATCTCCCTATTGGAAATTTCAACTTGCCCACATGTTTGTGGGTGGTAGGGAGTAGCAATCCTATGGGTCACCGAATATTTCTTGAGCAAGCTCTCGAGATTCCTGTTGCAGAAGTGGCTACCCCCATCACTGATAATAGCTCTAGGGGTTCCAAATCTTGAAAAAATGTTGTGCTTTACGAATTTGAGGACCACTTGGTTATCATTGGTTCTTGTGGTAATGGCTTCTATCCATTTGGAAACATAGTCCACTGCCACTAAGATGAAGTGGTAACCATTGGAGGGGGGAAAGGGGCCAATTAAGTCAATTCTCCATTCATCAAACAGTTCTACAACAAGGATGGGCTGTAATGGCATTGAATTTCTTTTGGACAGCCCTCCTAATTTCTGACATCTCTCACATGCCTTGCAGTGTGTGTATGCATCCTTGAATGAGGATGGCCAGTAAAAACCACACTGCAGGACCTTGTCAGCAGTTTTTCTCCCTCTAAAGTGGCCTCCACAGGCATTTTCATGGCACATGGCCAGAATACTGGGGATATCACTTTCGGGAACACATCTTCGGATGATCTGGTCGGCACAGTACTTGTATAGGCAAGGTTCCTCCCAGAAAAAAATACTTGACCCTTGAGAAGAACAGGTCTTTATCCATTTTGGTCCAGTGGGGAGGAATCTTTCCTATAACCAGATAATTGACAATGTGTGCAAACCAAGGGACTAAGGATTGGATGGCAAATAATTGCTCATTAGGGAAGGCATCATTTGTAGGGCCATCCAGGCATTTCTCCAAGATAATTTTGGACAAGTGGTCAGCCACCACATTCTCCACACCCTTTTTGTCCTTGATTTCAATGTCAAACTCCTGTAACAGGAGTATCCATCTAATCAACCTCGGCTTAGCATCTCTCTTGGACAGTAGGTACTTTAATGCCGAATGGTCAGTGAAGATCATAGTTTTAGATCCTAGTAGGTAGGCTCTAAATTTGTCAACAGCATAAACCACTACTAGAAGCTCTTTCTCAGTTGTGGTATAGTTCAGCTGAGCTTCAGCAAGTGATTTGCAGCTATAAGCAATGACCACAGGCAGCTTATCTTTTCTTTGGCCCAACACAGCACCTATTGCCAGGTCTGATGAATCACACATTAGCTCAAAAGGCAGGGTATAGTTCTGTGTTTGGAGTACAGGAACAGAAGTGAGGCATATTTTCAATGTTTCCAAAGCCTTCAGACATTCAGCAGAAAAGTTAAAGGGGACATCCTGATAGAGCAGGTGGCACAATGGCTTAGCAATTTTGCTGAAGTCCTTAATGAACCTCCTGTAAAATCCTGCATGTCCCAGAAAGGATCTAATTTGTATTTGTTTTGGAGGGCAAATTGGCAATGAGGTCCACTTTGGCCTTGTCTACCTCAAGCCCTTCTTTAGAGACTACATGGCCCAACACAATGCCTTGTGTTACCATGAAGTGGCTCTTTTCGAGCCTTAAAACCAAATTGGTTTCCTCACATCTTTGCAAAACTAATTTGAGGTTAGAACGGCCAAAGCTGTCCCCATAGACAGAAAAGTCATCCATAAAAATCTCCAAAAACTTGTCAATCATGTAAGAGAATATGGCATACATACACCTCTGGAGAGTGGCCGATGCATTACAGAGTCCAAAAGGCATCCTTCTGTAAGCGAAAGTGGCAAAAGGACAGGTGAATGTGGTTTTCTCTTGGTCTTGAGGATGCACAGGGATTTGGTTGTACCCTGCGTATCCATCAAGATAACAGTAAAAAGCTTTTCCAGCCAATTTGTCCAAAATTTGATCAATGAAGGGGAGAGGGAAATGGTCCTTTCTAGTTTTAGGGTTGAGCTTCCTATAATCAATGCACACTCTCCAGCCAGTGGTTTCCCTGGCTGGCCTCAACTCTCCAATTTTAGTCTTAATCACTGTTATGCCAGAGTTCTTGGGCACCACTTGGATAGGTGCCACCCAATGAGAATCAGAGATGGGGCTGCATGTAGTTATCTTGCTACCACCTCAGATTTGGGTGGTCTCTCCATTGGTAACAAGCATTTTGGTGCTGGTATCCATATGGCTGCCTATTGTAGCCTCCAGATTGTTGCTGGCCATAAGATTGAGCAGCAGCAGCATGTTCCAACATCAATTCAGGAAATTGTCCTGTAGATGGACATTCCTCCACTGTGTACTGTGGGGACTGGCATATCAGACATGCCTCCGCCACATGAGCTGCCCTTCTGGCTTGCATCATAGTCAATAATTTATCAAACTTCATAGAGAGGTTTGCCATCTGCAGCTGCAGGTCATAGTTCCCAGTCACCTCATAAATTTTTCCTTTTGATCCAGTAGCAGGCCCCATCTTTGACTCAAATTCCTGACTAGTTCTTGCCAGGGATGGGTTTTGAAAAGCATTCTCACTAATCACCTCAAACAATTCCAATGCCTCCTCAGTAGTCTTGTGCATGTAGGATCCACCACAAGAGGCATCGACCATATCTCTATTTTTCTCATCAATCCCATTGTAGAAGCTTTGTACAAGCTGCCACTCAGGGATCTTGTGGTGGGGGCATTGTCTGAGCATCTCTTTCAACCTATCCCAGGACTGGTTAAAATCCTCAGTTGGTGATTGAGCAAACACAAGAATCTCTTTCCTCAACTGGCTAGTTTTGGTCTCAGGGAAGAACTTGGTTAGGAATCTGGTCTGCAGGTCTTTCCACGAAGCAATGCTATTGTTGGGAAGAGTGGTCAGCCAGGTACTGGCCCTATCCTTCAGAGAGAAGGGAAAGAGTCTGAGCCTAGTAGCCTCAGGTCCCAAACCAGTGATATTGAAAGTGGTGCACAAGGCCAAAAACTGATCAATATGCTTGTAAGGGTCTTCTTTGCTAAGCCCATGGAAAGCTGGCAGCATCTGGATGATTGAAGTTTTTATCTCATAGTTCCCCTGCACATCAGCGAATTGAATGCTAAAAGGGGAGTTATAGTGATCTGGAGAATTAAACTCCTTGAGGGTTCTGGGTTGTTCTTCACCCATAATTGTTGTCACAGATTCACCTGGGGGCTCTCCTGTGGTGTGCCTTTCTCTTCTAAGTCTCCTTCCCCTTTCTAACTTAGGGTTAAGAGGCTCTAAAGCAGGGCTGAGGGATCTCCTCCCTAGCATACAAGCACACCAACAGCAAGGAAAGCTTCTTGCAAGCACATTGCAAAAGAATAATTATACACTAACAAATTTATCTAACTAGTTTACAGCTATTCAAAGAATATATTTAAACTATCATATATACTGTTAAAAAAATAGTTTGAGAAAGGTAGACAGAGCTTTAAAAGTCAGAGAGTTTGCAAACAGAGGTAGCTAAGCTCCAATTGCAGTCCAACTATCCTTCACTATTGCTGTCCAGTTCCGCAAGAAAGGTCCAAAATTATGTCCGCAGTATCAATTATTCGCATGTGCAAAGAATACTAAGAATACAAAAACTAAGTGTCTACTGATAGATCATCTTTCCCCGGCAACGGCGCCAAAAACTTGTTGACTACTTCTGGTGTGCTTTGATTATTGGTTGGTTGTAAAAGTTATTTAAAAATGAAAGACAGAGTAAAACAGGGGGGTGAATCCAGCACAACTCAGAAGTCCTAGGCCTGCAAGATACAGGGTCCTTTGTAGCAAGTTTTGATAAGTAAGAGTATGTCCCACAGGGAAAGGTGATCTAAAGCTCCAAGGGAGCCATCTCTAGTAATCCCTCCAGATATGTCTACAGATCTGGCAGTCCTAGAAGGAGGGGAGTTTAAGGTCACTTATTTTAAGTATTCTAATAACTAAACTACAGAAAATGTTGAGAGGATGGATGGAGTGTGAAAAATGAGTATAAAAAGGGTGAGAAGTATGCTATTGAGCCTAGGTCAGAGAAGTTTTGTAACTCAGATTTAGATCTGATGTTATAGAAATCCTGTCCATAGGCTACATTATCACCTCTGAGGAGAAAGGATCCGACCCATCACTCTGCCATGATTCCACCCTTAAGGCTATAACCTGTCTACTTGAATGGTCACAAATTATCCCATAGGGGAGCCACTATCTAGGGATGGGTCAAAACATAACAAGTAAATCATTGCAGGCACTATTTTATCCAGGCTACCAGGTCAAGAATCCATAGAGAACCTCAACCTCTAAAGTTCTATATGTGGGGCTAAGGCTGTAGGACCATGATAGCCCAGACACATAGAACCAGCAAGAGATTGAGTACAACCTTCGATCTAGCAGTCCATTGCTTGAGCGAGGCTACAATGGTCCAGTCACCAGCCTACAATCTCTATAACTAGATCAGATCCAACATCTGATGGCGAATCTATACAACTATGGGGGAGTTTGCCTCTGTACAATCTCTCACCAGGCTTCTACAAGCTCAGGTGCAAAGAAGAAGGATCCATCTTGGATCGGTGGATCTGAATCACCCTAAGGCTATAATCTGTCCACTTAAATGGTCACAGACTATCCCAGAGGTTATCCTCCTCACGGAGTCCAAAACAAAACAAGATTATCGCTGCTACCACCATGCTCACAAGGCTACCAGCTCAAGCTCCCATGGGGATTTCAGATCTAGTGGATCCTGTGGTGGGGCTAAGGCTGTAGGACCATGATAGCCTAGACACACAGGTCACTTGGATCTGAGTGGCCCTTAGAATCAGTCCTCCATTACTTTGAAATACAGCTAAAGCAATGGCGGATCACAAGGCAGCAGCCTTGCACAGACAATCTCACACACAAACAACAATCCCATAAAGTACAGATCCTATTGCAAAACTTCCATTAATCTAATTCAAAAATACATACAAAGGCATAGCCAGCAAGTGCTGGACTATGCAGAGAAGGAAAGAAAAAAAAAATACTTACTGCTAAAAAGAAAGAGAAAAGAAAAAATGATCTGAGATGGGTTCCCAGATGCCTAAACCTAAGCACAGGTATGGGTTTATATAGCAGTGGGGTGGCGGCGCATTAGGGTTAGGAAACCCTAATTTTAACGATGCCACGTGGCCTGATAATGATCCTTGGATGCCTCGAGGTGCGCACATAGACATTTGAGCATGAGAGTGCATGCCCTAATCGTTGGAAATATCCAGAAGGCCCTCTGCTGAAGAGATGGAAGTTTAGGGTCAGAGCTTCGCTAGGTAGTTGTAGTTTCCCAGACTTGTCACGTGATACCTCTTTGCTCTTTGCTAGGATGATTTGACACTTAAGCTTCAGCCATCGCGATGTTGCCTTGGTTTGCTCTTCAGGCAGTCGCGCGGTAGAGAGTTGCGCTCTCGCTGGATTGGGCTTCGCGAGGTTGAATAGAAAACACAGTCTCAAGTGTCACGGGGTTGAAATTCAAGCAGTCGCGCGGTCGATCGGTCTTCACTAGGCAACAGCACGAGAACTTCGCGAGCACTTCCCTTTACTTGGACTTTGCGAGTTACCTCGCGAGGCTCTTCTGAGTTCTAAACTGCGTGAGGTTCTATGTCTCACTTGATCTTCGAGAGATTGGCTTTGCCTTCGCCAGGATGTTTTCTTTCTTGAATGACGCGAGAACTGCGCGAGGCATTCTTCTTCTAATAATTGCATCCCGTGGCGACTGCGTGATAGTTGCGCGAGGAATCTTTTGAAGCTCTCTCTCCTCAGCCGTTCTTAGCGAACTGTGCGAAATTGAGAGAGGTCTGCTACACTGTGTGATGTGTTCTACTCTTGAGCTTCGCGAGAGCTGCATGAGTTTGAGTTTCTGAAGCTCTTCAGTCATTCATCTGCGCGAGAGGTTGCTGTAAAGCCTTGGGAAGCTCAGTTGAACTGTGTGAGGCATATTTCTCCTGAATCCTCTAAAGCTTGGGTTAGCTGCGCGGGGCTCATTTCAAGTCTGGATTCAGAGTTCATTCTTCTGAGGGATATCTGATGCCAAGGCAGGCTCCTTAACAGGATTCTTGGCCTTATTTCACTGCTGATTATTACCTGCACAAAACACTTAACAAGAGCCTGCCTTAGCATCAGATACTTTTCAGGTCTTAACACTGTCACCCAGAAGTCAATCAAAGGGCAAGCACTCGCCGATCATCTTGCCAACAATCCACTGTCGGACTATGAGCCTTTGAGAACCAAATTCCCTGATGAAGACATCCTATTCATGACAGAGGATGATACAAAAGAAGCAGAGGATTCTTGGGTAATGCATTTTAATGGGGCAGCAAATGCCGATGGCCAGGGAGTTTGTGCTATTCTGATTTTGCCAAAAGGGTTGCATGTACCAGTTTCTATCAAGCTCAACTTCCCATGCACAAATAACATGGCTGAATATCAAGCCTGTGCAATAGGACTACAGGCAGTAATTGATTTAAAGGTAAGTCACCTTAGGGTATTTGGCGACACACAATTGATCATATGCCAGACGAATGAAGATTGGAAGACGAAAGATGAGAAACTAAAGCCTTGTAATGAGCACCTCGAGGATCTGATAGCATGCTTCGAGGATGTCACGTTCTCCTATGTCCCACGGATAAGGAATCGCTTCTCCAACATGTTAGTAACTTTGGCATCAATGATAGAGATCCCCTATGGTGTCGAGATGAAGCCAATCATCATCAAACAGAGGAATGAGCCGGCCTTCTACCTACAGATTGAGGAGCCCCTAAAGCCTGATGATGAGCCACCTTGGTTCTCTGATATCAAGAATTTCCTTGAGACTCATACTTTCCCTAAGGATACATCCAAGACGGGCCGATGGTCCATTCAACGTCTGGTGGTAGGCTACATCATCTGTGGCGACTACCTTTACAAATGATCTTTTAATAATGTTTTGCTCAGGTACCTTACAGAGGATAATGCAGTCAATATCATGAAGGTGATCCATGAGGGAGTATGCGGTGCCCACGTCAATGGTCATATGCTCATTAAGAAAATCCTGCGGCAAGGATACTTTTAGACCACCACAAAATCTATCTGCTGCAGACACGTTTAAAAATGCTACAAATGTCAGGAACACTCCACTCTGATACACGCTCCGACCATCGATCTACATTGCATGACCACGCCATGGCCATTTGCCACCTGGGGCCTCGATGTCTTAGGAATGATTAATCCGAAAGCCTTAAACGGACATCGGTTCATCCTGGTTGCCATCAAATACTTCACCAAATGGGTAGAGGAAATGTCCTATATAAGCAACATGGCTCGGCACGTCGAGAAATTCATCAAGAGTAATATTGTTTGCCGATTTGGCGTACCCAAGGATATGATCCCTGATAACGGCACAAACTTCACGAATAAGCACATTGGGGCTTTCTATGAGTAGTATAAAATCAAGCACCATCGCTCATCGCCTTATCTGTCACAAACCAATGGGGTCGTAGGAGCTGCTAACAAGACTGTCATCCGCATCCTTGAGAAAATGTCATCACCTATCGAGATTGGAGTGAGACATTGCCATTTGTATTGTGGGCCAACAGAATATCGATCTGTACCGCTATAGGGGCAACACCATTCTCCCTTGTGTATGGAACTGAGGTTGTCTTACTAGTAAAGGTTGAAGTACCTTCACTCCGCATCCTCATGGAATCGGGCCTATCTTAAGCATAAAGAGAGAGATCCTGCTTTGAGCAGTTGAACCTACTGGACGAGAAAAGGCCATTAGCCTTGTGTCATACCCAAGTCTACCAAAGGCGAATCACACATGCTTACAACAAACATGTTCGCGGTCGAGATCTAAAGGTAGGAGACACGGTACTCAAGAGAATCTTCCTGTCCCTCCACATCGATCAAAGAGGGAAATTCAAGCCTAACTTGGAAGGACCTTACCTCGTTCAAGAAGTGCTCCTGGGGTACGCCGTTCGCCTTGCCACCACGGACGGAAATCATTTTCCTGAGCCCATCAACGCTGGATATGTCTGACAATTCTAATCCTAGGTCTCCGCGGTAAGGTAAGTATTGACATAAATGGATACATGACTGCTTAAGGACCTAGTAAAAGAGGCCATCATTTCAAAGCTCAGTAGCCAAAAAGTTTCCCTAAAAAACCATACCCCTTTGCTACACCCGTTGAGCCATTAGCCTTTCTTTCTCACCCCCTCCCAGAATTAGGAAAAATGTGTATATAATACTAACAAAAAGGACAGAAAAAGAGTTACTATCAAATCCAAAAAAAAGTCAGAAAAGCAAAATCCCAAAAAGAGGATGTCTGAAAAGAAAAGAAAAAAGTAGAAAAGGAAAAGTGGGGCATGTACAGTCAAAATCCCCCAAGGAAGAAGTCTATTAGGGCAGTTGGAACCCAATCAAGGAAACCTTTTTAAACCCAGAATACCTTCAAAAATCCTAACCTTACCCATGACCAAGATACATCCCTGAATAAAGCCCTCTTTAAGGTCCACTAGCAATCATAGTATACCTTGAGTCAGCTCGAGCGAAGTTATGAGACGATCAGATGAATTCCATCTGGCCAGCTATGATGGAATCGATGTTCATGTCGTGGATTTTGGAAAATAAAATAAAAAGAAAAAGAAAAATGAATAAAAATATACAAGCTCAAAGCAAGATGGACGTGGTGATAACCCGAAAGGGCGCTATGAGTAAAAAGAGCGAGTTTGTGCAAAACAGGTGAAAACTCGAAAGGCCGCCGGGTGTAAACATGCAAACCCATGGACGTAGTGAAAACAAAGAGAGAGCTATGGGTAAAAGGAGGGAAACAATGAGCACGATGAAAACCCACCTTGGGCGTTGTGAGTAAGAATCTTGAAAGAGGAAAAGGTTGAAGGATAATAAGAATGATCCCTTGGTTACCCTGCCCATGCCATCATTTCCCAAATTCTTGACGGGGCCGCTCATGTTAGCTCAAATCAAGGTCCCAACCAAGAATGTCTTAAATGGCCGCACCGTCAAACGTATGACCCAGGGTAAGGAGAGAAGGTCGATTCAATCCAAAGGGATGGATATTTCGACCTCGATAAAAGTTGCTAACCTCACTCAAATTCAATCACATGAGAGGGGTTCAACCATGCTCAAAAGAGGACCCGTCATCCCCCCGGTAATTAAGGCATCAAACCAAAAAGAGAAGAAAAAGAAAAAACCACAAAAAGAGTTAATAATTTTCTTTTCCCAGCATGGTGCACTCCCCACTCCTAGATGATTGGCTCGATGACGAGAAAGGCCACTTTTGTAAAAGATAATACATTTTCCTTTCCCATTTTCACACCCACACTATATGCGCCATAGGAATAGCTAGCACAAACCCCCAGTTTATCATTTTAAGGAAACAAAATAGAGATGAGAAAATCCTTGTAAAAAGATGGATTTCTTTTTTTGATTGATTACAAGTCTATACCTGGCTGACACCACATCCCAAAAGATAATATGTGTGATGTCTAGCTTCTATCTAGCTTTTTTCTTTCCTTTTTACAAAAGTGCAAAAAACCAAAAAAAACATAAAGAAAATATGTATACCAAAAAATAAGTATCTTAATAGGGGTTTCTTATGCCCCTTTCTCTAAGTCTGATCTGTGTAAAACGATATGTGCAGGATGGAATCAACGACCCAACTCGCGCTTCAAGGTAAAAATCTATTCACGTAGGGCATCATCCTGTACGTCTCGTTCAGTCATCCAGCGACCGTGAAGGCTCCTATACCGCTTTCGAGATGCATAGGTAGCACCAAGAGCATCATTCAAGGCCCCTCCCAGATGGAGGACCTCGCACTCAGCTGTATTAGCTCTGGCCTCTATCGTTTCTGCTCTAACCTTTTGTTTTTTTAAATGTTCATGCAGAATGCATTTCTCGCCCACTAGCAGCTCAATATGGGCTCGAAGCACCGACGCCTTCTTCGAACAAGGCCCTCCCAGATCGTTGCTCTTTGCCCGATCCAGATGATCAGCAATAGGCTGCTCGAATAATAGCCAGACCTCATACTCTGGGGAAGACTGAACTGAATCTCCCTGCTCCAAATCACATATGAGCATCAACTGACGTGTCTCTCAAAGAGTAGCAATCTGGTCCATGCCCCTAGAGGATCCCCGAGAAAATATTAAATCACATAAAGGGGGTTTCATCTCCCAAGGCACCTGCGGAGTGTAGCCGAACTGACGCAGCACTCGAAATGGGAAGTAAGAGTATGTCCCACAGGGATGGTCCGATCTAACCAGGGAAGTCCCCATACCAGCTCTGCATTGGTCAGCCAAAGCTTCAACTCTGAAATATCTCCCTGCGGAATCATGTGGCACCTGCCCAAGAAGCATCAGACCACCTCAACTCAAATGATATGAAAGTCAGGCACTGGTCCCAAAATAGCAAGATGCTCACCTAACCAGACCTGAAATAGAAGCGGACATCCCCTAAGGCATTCCACCTTGCCCAAAGTGAAGGCATCAAGACAACGATATACTCAGCTAAGACCAGATGCATCATTGATTTAGCCCTCATCCAATTCGATCAAAACGTCATAGAGAGCCAGAGAGGAGCTCTCTCCACCGGTGAAGAAAAGGACTTCCAAGATGAGACCGAGAGCAAAGGCCTTCAAGTTGAAGATGTTCCGAACTGGCTATTTTCAAAGACTTTCGTCACCGAAAATTTCTCTTAGGAATTTTATCAAACACCTTGTGGGCCCACCAATGAGATTTTTATCATCTTCATATTTCTTCAAACCCAGAGTAAGGTTGACGGCCTTAGCATAGCCCAGCTTTGGTACAACACTTGCAAGGCCTCTATGGAGCTGCAGGCCTGACAAATTGGACAACTCTTCAAGTGTGGGAGATAGCTACTGCTTCCCAAAACGGAATACATGGGCCTTTACATCCCAAAATGAGGTCACCGCGTGAAGTAGGTCCCACCGTGGAGGAACCACAAGAAAGGATGAAAGATGGGATAGTCCAAGCCACTCTAGATCAACGAGCTCACTCTCATACAAACTCCCAAGCCAACTTTTGAGAAAATTGGGCCCCAAGCCCAAAGAGCGGGTCCATTGACTTACAAAGATTTTGTAAAGATAAAATTCAATATATGATGATGGACCCACCCTTGGGAAAGCAAGAAAAAAAAAGAGAGAAGCAAGCAGCTGAAAATTCTAAACCAAAGTGAAAAGAGATAGAAAATGGGCTTTCTCAGGCTTAAAAGGGCCCACTGCCCCCCAGGAAGCACTTGGTGCATGTATTACATGTGCCAGTGTATTTTCCCCCAGAATTGGTCTGGCGCAAGTAATAGCTGTGCCAGACCAATCTGGCCCCCTTGCACAGAAAATGTGGGGTTTTCGAGGGGGAATTTTGTGGTCTTTACTGGACCCCCTAGCCAGCTTGCCTGTATTGCATACCTCGACCACATTCATAGACATATAAAGTTTGAAGTGCACCTAACTTTAAATCATTTATTTATGCAGGAACAATCCCCACCAAGGTATGCAGCCTCAAGGACCATTTACAAGCAATCATCAAATCATCCTACAGATAATCAGATAAAATACAAGGGAAATAGAGCAGGCGATAAAGGAAAAAGCATTAACATTCAAGACTGAAAATCATCCAAATCAAATGAAAATAAGTGCCATATCATCTATTACAAATTGATCAAAATACCAAAAGGAATATGTCCCAGAATGTCTAAAACTAAAAAACCAAGAGTTAGGCCTAATCCTTTCTGGCACCCTTGGACCTTTTATGGATGCACACCGAGCTCTGATATCTCTGAGTCTCTCCCACTCGGGTCCATGCCTGAGCAAGTTGGTTGAGCAAGGAGCGCGATTCTTTTTCCCGAACACGTTGCAAGGTCATACTAGAACCCATCAATCAATATCAGTCGAAAGAAAAAGATAGTGAATCAACCATCCAGATTAATCAATGAGACACTTACTATCTCGTCCTTCTGAAGGCCATGAAGATTGCGATAGTACTCTACTTGATGGACCACCAACTCGTAATCCTGCAGGGGAGAGGAACAAAAAGGAGGTCAACTGCAAAAATCATAATACAGGGAACGAACATACAAAGGAAGGAAGGCTTACGGGGACTAATTGGTGGGGTGCAGCTCGCGTCGTCAAGAGATATCTGAACTGCTCATCATTGCGCAGCACATAACTTCGTAAGAAAGGCATCGTCAAGGTGCTTAAAGGTCCCCTGGACACCGACGATGGAACTACCCGAGGCACCGATATTAGAGAGGTTTGAAGGGCCAGCACTCGTAGGCTCAGAAGTACCCGCCGCCGCCCCATCATCATCATCAGAATCGCCTCCTTGCTAAAAGGAACCAATCTAAAAGAGAAGGAAGAACTACTTGAGTGTGTGGGCTGCCAAAAGCTAGGAAGTTTGCACTAGGAACGAAGCATGGGAGAAGAGATCGATAAGGCAAAGACTCATACCACATCTAATAGTCCTCGAGCATCAGGAGGGCATCGATAGGGACCCCGTTCTGAAGGAATCCGGCAGTGAGCTCCTCAATAGTAGCCACCGGTGCCATGACAGCTGTAGGAGGAGCCGAGGGCCCAGTAGGATAGTCCCGATACTGATGAACTACCCGCTCCCCCTAGTAATAAGCCCTGGCTCAGGTCACATACAAAAAGACAATGCGGTGGAAGATGAAGAGGCAAGATGGACCTACAACGGCTCAATCCCAATAAGGAGAACCAATGTAGGGGTCATATATAATTTGCCTAAATTAAGGAGTGTCCATTCTGTCAAAAATACAACACAATATAAAGGAGAAGCTCAAACATGAAAAGGGAAAAAATAGCCTTACCTGCTCTAATATCAGCAAGTCGAATTGGGACCTTAGGCCCATCTCCAGGTGTTTCATTCCAACATCCCTACGGCAGTGTGTATTCTAATTGCTTCGAAATAGATAAATTTATATCTCAGAGTGAAGAAGGGGGCGGTCGGGGTGAAAGTGCAAATACCCCACGCCTGACAAGAGTTGTGCATAAGAGTTGGGTCAGAAGTGGAGAATGATCATCCAAATAAACTGAAAAAAGTAAAAGAATCAGAGGTTACCTCCAAAGCAGGCCAAAAGCCAACGATGGACTTTGAGTTTCCAGTAGAGACTCAGACTAGGTTGGACATCAATGCAACATAGGCAGCTCCGCCCCAGTCATATCTATGCATGTCATTGCAATTGTCCATGAGGCTGAGCAAGGCTAGGGAGACCCGCCCACCGCTAGCATTAGCAAAGAGGGTCTTGCCCAGTAGTAAGAGGAGCGAGATGCGAGCCAACATAACCACACGCTTGAGCTCAATAAAAATGTCTACTTTTGGCTACATCCCTACGGCGGTGTGTATTCTTATTGCTCATAAGCAGATAGGTATATATCTCAGAGTGAAGAAGGGGGTGGCCGGGCTGAAAGTGCAAGTACCCCCATGCCTGACAAGAGTTGTGCATAAGAGATGGGTCAGAAGCAGAGAATGATCATCCAAATAAACTGAAGAAACCAAAAGAGTCAGAGGTTACCTCCAAAGTAAGCCACAAGCCAACGACAGACTTTGAGTTGCAAACAAAGACTCGGACTAGGTTGGACATCAACACGGCGTAGGCAGCTCTGCCCCAGTCATATCTATGCACGCCATTCCAATTGTCCATGAGGCTGAGCAAGGCTAGGGAGAGCCGCCCACCACTGGCATTAGCAAAGAGGGTCTCTCCCAGTAGCAAGAGGAGCGAGATGCAGGCTTACATAACCACATGCTCGGGCTCAATAAAAATGTCTACTTCTGGCAATGCCAGATCTACCAACTCATGCAGCTCAAAAAGGTCAGACAGCCAAGACATCTTGACCTCAGCACCATGGAGACTTATGGATGGGGGATAAGCCCCTATCAATCGAATGATCTCAACCTAATCAGGCACTGCAAGGTTGGCCATTGGAACCCCCCCTATCCGGATCCCCATAATCATGGCCCAATCCACGAGAGTCAGCATCATCTCTGCCTTGGCCATGTGAAAGGTCATGGTCTCCGGACGAAAACACTCAATCAGGGCCATCAGATAGGCCGAGTCATCTCGCATAGCGGGGCATGAAAGGAACTCTCCAATGTCGGCCTGTTCGAGCAGGAACCTCACGATCGATGGGAGGTAGTAATAAAACTGCTGAAAGTCCAACCAATCGCTTCGAAACAGGATATGGGGTAAGGCCTACACCAAGGTAAAAGAGGCATCAGATCATGGAAATATAGCAAGTTTAAAAGAAAATAAAAATTTAACTTATCCCTTTACCTTACCGGCAATACCGAAATTTGAGATATGGATATGCTACTGATGGAGGAGGCGAGCATGGGCGGCCTCGCCCTGCATTTCATACCAAGAGCCGGCAGGGAGCTCCACCATGAAGAATTGCTCTCCCCTGGGACCATAGACCATTTTCGGCCCCTCTCCCTGTTCCTCCTCCTACACATATTCCTCCTCGCATGATATTCTGGGGCTAATACAAGTAATCATGTCAAGGTTCATCGATGATAAAGAACCATTGTGCAATAGGCCAAAGAAGGTAAGTATGCCCATCTTTTCTTTATGCTTATAAAATCAATAAAAAAAAGAACTTTGCTTTATGTTTATAAAAAAAAAAAAAAAAACAACAAAAACAAAAAAATCCCTCCCCTTTTACAAAATTAAAAAATAAAAAAAATTCCTTTCTTTATGGGCAAAAAAAAAACCAAAACAAAAAAATCCTTTCTTTATGTGCAAAAATAAAAACAAAGATTAAAAACAAACAAAAAGTCCTCTTATAAAAAAAATAAAATAAAACAAAAACAACTAAAAAAGTCCTCTTATACAAAAACAAAAAAAAATATATCCCTCCACTTTATTTGCAAAAAAACAAAAAAAAAAAGATTTATGTCCTAAATAAAATCCATAAAACAACAAAAAATATAGGGCATCATTCATGCAATAACATCAAACTCATCATCAATAAGCATGCATACAAGAAAAATAAACCATTCATTATCTAAGAAAGAAAAGATAATGATCACATTGCAAGAAAAATCAAGTAAAAATGGGTTTTAAATGGTTACCTTCAAAGAAAAATGGGGTCCTTAATCCGGCGGGGAGCGGGTGTTTAATCAACGCGGGCAAGCACTGACAATGAAGCACATTAAGGATCAATGCAAAGGAACCCTAGGAGGAGGTTTCCTTTGGTTTAGAGAGAGGGGGAGAGAAATTTTGAAATAAACCCCTTTTTGGCTTGGGCTCGGGCATTTAAAACGCCCGCAGGTTCTGTTTGGTGCATGTATTACATGTGCCAAGTATATTTTGGCCCCCATTTGGCCTAGCACAACTATTAGTTGCGCCAAGCTATTTTTGGGCTGGGTTCTGCCTAGGAGTGGTTTGTACACACCCAGCCTGATTTCTTTTCTTTCATTTTGTTGTTCTGTCGGTGCACACACCCCCAAATGGCATATCAACTCTTATTTGATTTGCCCAGGAAGCTGTACTAGAATAAACGGATCGAGATCGATGAGCATGCTCAAAGCATCCCTATCATACATAAAATCATAGCAAAAAGTCCAAAAAAATTCACATAAAATAATGTTAAAAAGTCTAAAAAATTCACATAAAATAACATTAAAAAGTTTTAAAAATTCACATAAAATAACGTTAAAAAAATTCAAAAAAATTCACATAAAATCATAACAGAAGAAGTCCAAAAAAATTCACATAAAATCATATTAAAAATCCATAATAAAATCAAAAAAATTCAAAAGCAGCACATACTCCAAAAAAATGTTGCGACATCTATTCACTCCGCTCAGGTAGTCGTGCTATATCAATTTCTGGATCATTGGATTCACCTAAAGATGTCAAACTTTGTTTCATGTAGGGACGTATTTGCTTTGCGCCTATCTTTTAGTATGGGTCGATCACCCTCTTACTTATGAATCTTTATATTCAAAATGAATCTTGAACATCAAACATCTTTAATCATCTCGAGAAGCATACGTTTTCCCCAGCATATTAGGTTTTCACAACTCTCTCCATCTCGGTTATACCCAGTAATATCGCTAAGCACTTAGGGACCGATAACCTTCAGATACAGACATTTTTCCTGATATAGAGGGCTTTCATTTCCTCACCATGTTACTCACATGATCTTTGAGGTTCGTTTTGAATACAGCAGACCTATCAGTAATGCCTTAGGCCTCTTGGGATGTCTTTTGTCTTTGGCATTCGATCATTAGTGATCGGATACCAAAGAGGGGCATCTGTAGACACCTAAATTGTGCCCAAGGCCTGATCGAAACACATTTCGAGAGAGGTGTACTTTCGAGCTTCTGATGGCATGTATCAAACCTTAGGAATCATCCCAAAACCTTAAGAGTCATCCTACACCCTTAGGAACCTTCCTAAAACCTTAGGAGTCATCTGAAACCCTTAGGAATCATCCCTGATCCCTTAGAAACCTCCCCAAACCTTTAGAAACTAAGTCCCAACCTTTAGAACCCCTTTTAAACCCATACCTAGACTTTCCCGAGCAATGATCAAGAGTAGTGAACTAGATCTTCTAATATAATTGAGTCACATACCATTGGAAAGTAGAAGTCTTCAGCTTTCTAACAAGCCAAGAATCACCTCGATCGGAGTTATACGTCAAAAGTTACGATCATTCGAAGGTTGGGCGTAAGATAGGCAATATTTGAACCTATCAAGAGGTTCATTTGGAATCTCGCGAGAGCTTCACGAGGATCCCTATGAACTTGACACAACTAATACATGTGCCAAGCCATTTTCTCCCCAAAAATGGCTTGGCAGAACTATTAGTTGTGCCAACCTTATGTAGGTCCTACCTCGGGCAGTCAACTTTCCAAAACCCTGTTTAACACTGTTTTACTGTACCTAAGCTTAGCGCATCTATTAATTGTGCTAGGCTTAGCTACAGTAACCTTAGGTTTTCTGCTTGAATTTTGAGATTAGGGTTTGACTTGTTGACCATCCTGATCCCTTGGGTGTGTTTTGCTTGTTCTGTTATACCCATTTTTGTTCTATTTGCAATCTTTTGAGTGATTTAAAACTCTAACCTATCATCCCCCATTGGAGCTAGTTTTCATACATTTCTAAGCTTTAAAAACCCTAGGAAACCTTAAATGGCTATATTTCCTAATTCCTAAACCTATTTAGCCTCTAAACACCCTCCTAACCTCTCCTTTTCCTATAAATAGAGAGGCACCCCTCCCTTTGAAAGGGCTTGAAATTTTTCCAAAGAGAGAAAAAAGTGAAAGAGCTCCCATTCCCCCTTTGGTGCACCATCCCCATATAAATTCCAGAATTCCAATATCCCCTTGAGACCTCACCTTTCCTTAAATAACTCTAAGTTTAGGTGAGAACTATCCCCTAGCTTCCCTTCTCTACCTCTTAGCCTTCAAGCCCTAGGAGCTAGAACCCTTGATCTAACCATACAAGCCATTGGAAGCTCACCGAAGGACACCTACACAAAGGTCCACAGCAGTGCAACAAGGGCCCAAGAGCTCCGGCTCTCCCCTCTATTCCTCTACCTTCTCGATTCTTTCTCTGTCATCGCATTTGTGCCGTTACGCCACCGAAATTTCGGTAGGAACGGAGGGGCACAAATAGGATCCTAGTGCCTTAAAGGCAAGAGGAAGGGATTTTTGCTTCTTTATTTTTATTCTTATTTTGAACATAATTAGAGACCACATTAAGCAGGTTGATCGGGTGCCTAACACCTTCCTGATCGATAACCGAAACCCCTACCCACGAGCCTTTGGCATAGTCTGGTGATTCATAGTCATATTTGTGGCACTTCGGTGCTGATAAAAATTGATTTGGGTTTCCCGGGATAGCGAAAGTTCTAGGCTCCAAATTTTTAGGAGAGCGCGCATCGTCGCAATGGGCTCGACGAGAATCCATGGTTGCACAGGATTCATTTGATTTATTTAGTGTTTTAGTCGACCTATCAAGAATTATTAACTCTGTTTTGAATTTATTTGGAATCTTAGGATTTACCTAGGACTTATTTTATTTTGTTTAGAATTTATCTAGGATTTTATCTAGAATTTTGTTTGATTTGGTTTAGCTAGACTTTATTTTATTTAGGATTTATTCAGGATTTTATTTGATTTATCTGGAATTTTGTGGCTTCATTTGACTTATTTTAGAATTATTTGACTTTCTGTAGGGTTTTATTTGGAAACCTTAAGGTTAAAATTTCCTTTGAGGTTTAGTTTGAGGTGACATTTGTCAAAGGTGTGTGAATTTAATTCCTAGAATCAAGATGGGTGTTAGATGTTTCAATCCTATTGGCCTATCTACTTTGTGAAGGATTTGTATTTCTTTGAGGGGTAAGTATTGTATGATTATTGGTTAGTTTCGGTTTATCATGGATTGTGGTTCTTCTAGGGGGTATGTGTCTAGTTTTGATTTAATTAGATGGAAGGTGTTTAGATGTGGGGCACTTGTCATCTTTTGGTGAAGGGACATAGTTTATAAATAGGGGGTTAAGGGCTTGGGTTTATTTTGAACTTTATTTATAACTTTAAATTTGGGGCATTCTTATTACGTTATATTTTTTAAGATGTTATGCTTTAAAAGGTTTGTAATTATTATTATACTTTTTTTTTTAGGATGAGCGGTATTGGGAATTCAGGGTGGTGCTAGGGTTGATGATGTTAATCTGACGTGAAGTGCCACCCTATTGGTGGAAGAGATGGAAGAGTCAAAAGTTGGTGGAAGGAACGAAAAGGAAAGAGTTGCGCCAGAGTTCTCGTGACCGACACCACTTGCTCCTTAGTAGGCTCTGCGGGTTATCTTCTGGTCGGCGTTCCCTTAGGGGTTTCCAAGATTGGCCTTCCATAGGTGTGTCCTGTAGATTTTGGGTGATTTTCTGTGAGCCACTATTTCTTTTCTACCAACTCGAGGCTCTGCGATGCCGATGCTTGGTCATGTAACTTGAAAGATTGCATCATAAGCGACATCTCAGGGGAATTACGGAGTGAAAAAAGGATCTTTGTTATAATTTGTTTAGAGTGTGCTTCCTCCCCAAGTTTCTTCATCATCTTCCATTATTTTGGGCATTTCTTTTAGGGATGTCTCTTCTTTATGTTTTTTAGTTTTGGGTGTCTTTGATTGTTTGTCCTTAAATTCAAATTTGTTTGAAATGGTATATTTAGGGGGGAAGCCCTCGGTGTAATTTGTAATAATTTCGTTATACTTATGAGAAATTTTCTTTTTATAACTATCTGGGTTTAGGTTAATTTTTTTGTTTTTTTTTTTTGGTTTTTAATTTTGTTAATTTAGTTTGATTTCATTTAGTGCATTTTAGGTTGGGTTGAAATTTTTTGGGATTTAATGTGTTTAGGTATGTTTTAGTTTGATTTGGTATAATGTCCACTTGGTTCTGGTTTTGACGGGCTTTGATGTGTTTAGATGTTTTGAGTGGCGGTGAGGTTTTGAATTCTCAAGTGCGTAGGGGGGCATTTTTTTGTTTTCTTTTTTTGGAGTGCTTAGATATAGGCATGTTGTCTTTGGGCTGCAGTTATAGTCCTAGACGTAACTAAGTGTAGAAGTTCACCCTTGGCTGCTGTAGCCAAGTATATTTTGTTGTGCCTGGGCAATTGCGCGCAGTGCACAGGGCGTTTAATTGGATTGCGCACTAGGATAACTGCCCATAATCCAGATGTTAGGGGATGAATTGAGCGCATCCTCATGGGCGCATATTCCAATTATGCGTGGCCGAAGGGTCGCATAATAGGTTAGTCAGCCGGGCACTGTGCAGGTGACTTTTAGATTGCGCGCAGGAATCTGGGCGCACAATTGGCTTTTGGGTAGGTTGACAAATCAGTTGCATGCCATCCTATTGGCACACTCTTAGGATTATGAGCCCATGTTCATGCGCTCTATCCAATTGAGTGCCTGTTTCATGGTGTTAATTACGCCACGTGCTATATAAGCTTCAAAATTCCTCATTTTACCTCTGCTATCCGTTTTCTTCTCAAGTTTTTGCTTTTCCTTGCTTCCTAGCGTCTTGATTTTCGTGCTTCCGTGATATCTTGCAATCCGTTAGTCCATTTTTAGCGTGGTTTCTTCCATTCTTCTTAGTTTTTCGAGCTTTTCTTATGAGATGGAGTCTGAGGGCGGTGATGGACTTGACTTTACTACTTTCGAGTTGGAGGGGATGATGGTAGGGGAGATTGGTGAGACTTTCGAGGTTCGCACCATGGTGGAGGGCGATACTAAGATCGTGGTAAGGGAGGAGGCACCGGAGGGTCGTGACGAGGATGGAGATGATAAGGATGATGTTGCCCGACTCAGGGTGAGGGTGTGATATGTATCCCTTTTGAGGAGTTTTGCGTGCGAGACCAGGTAGGTAACCGTAAGCAAGAGTTTTCTCTTACTACTTAGGCATTTAGGTTATGACATAGACTTTGAGGATCTGAAAACCCCTTTAATTTACGTCACACTCGCATCTAGTGTAGTGTGCATGTGCATTCATGCATCATCTTTGTACCTAGTCTTAGGTTATGTTTACTTTATTGTTCTGTCCTTTATCATGTTTTGTGTGCTCCTTATAGATCATAGTCGTAGTTTGTGGTTATTACATGTGTTATTGTTCACTATTTTATCTTATTAGGCCTAGGTTTATTCGTTGCTCATAATTCTTGTTAGTTTTAGCATAGTGATTTGTCTTATCTTGTTCATTTATTTTTTTTTTGTTTTTTTTTCATTTATCACCTGTTAGGAGCCCCTGGTGCTGGCTATCAGCACCGCGTGGTCAGAGTCCCATGCCTAGTACCGTGCTTTGCCTGAGTTTCAGCGAGAGCTGTTGATGGCTTTCGGCGTCGGACTGATTCTAGAGTTGGAGCCCTTCCAAGTCAATCGAGGTCTGATCGGGTCGATCTTGGAGAGGTGGAGAGATGAGCAACAGGCATTGCTCTTCTTAGTTGGGCTGATGCTGCCGCCAAAAGACTGGGTCCGCATTACTAGACTTAGGTTTGAGGGGGAGCCGATGACTGGTCGGATTGAGGGGGACTATCTGGCGATATGCGAGGAGATTCTTGGGGTCGCATATCATTTTAGCAGATCGGGGATAGGAATGGTCTGTGTCACCTAGTTTTTTGATACATTCGCTAGTGGCTTCGTTCCTCCAAGATGCCACTTCGATGCGAGTGTTCGTGGAGCGATAGATGCTCAGTGCAGGTGTTCGTGGAGCGATAGATGCTCTGCATCGGGGGATGGAGCAGACAGAACATGCTCCTATACCTGATGAGGAGATGTTGCGCTCTTTGACAAATTCCATCTTCTAGGATAGGGGGTGGAGGATGAGCTGAGGGCTTAGCTGGCGAATGCTCGACGATCTCTGGTGAGTTGGATTACTTATTTTGGTTGTTTAGCACATATTTGTCTGGTTTCTCCTTAGTTTAATGTCATTTCTTTGTTTTATTTTCCTTATGTGCGCTAGACTGAGAGGGAGGGCAAGGTTGCCCATCATACGACTTTAGTTGAGCTGCTTAGGGGTCAGCAGTAGGCTAGTCGGGAGGTGGAGGCCAGCCTACATTCAGAGATTGATCGATTGGTAAGTGTTTTGTCTTTATTTTGGGATTTATTAATCGTTAGCATTGTTTGCTTCATCGCTTCTTCTGATGCATATATTATGTGTCGTGTTTGCAGAGGTCAGAGTTTGCAAGTGTTGGGAGGTCTGCTCCAGCATTCAATCCTTCTTCGGCTACTTAATCATGTCGGGAGGATCCCGTGATAGCTCAGCTTCAGGCTGAGCTAGAGCACTGGGTGAGTTTCTTTGGTCCTCTTAGTTGTCTTGCCTTGTGTTGCTTAGCATCTTTTGCTAGTAATGTGTTGTATATCTTCAGCGCCAGGTTGCTGAGGACTTTCTGATTCGGGAGGCAGTGGCCGCCCCTTTCCATACGGAGAGTCAGGTATAATGTGTGTATTAGTCAATTTTTTTTTTGTTGATTTGATTTTATCTGACATGCTGGCTGGTTTTTTATTCTTCTGTAGGTCATCCCTAACTCTGCTCCAGAGGCTCCCCCTCAGGAGTCTACTCCTATCCCTAATCAGGTATATTATGGTTGGCGTAGTTATATTTCATTTTTGATTCTTCAGTCATAACACTATCTGATGTGTGTTTCTTTCTGTCTTGTGTTGCAGCCATCTATGTTTGAGGCTCCTCCACTGCCGCCTGTCGATCTAGTGATTGCCGCAACTGTCGAGCGCCGTCTTCAAGAGAGGGCGGATCTGGTATGCTTCTCATTCTTTCTTCAGCTTTCCCTTCTTTTGTGAGTGTGTTAGGTTCTTGATTTTATGTGATCATGCAGGCTCGTCAGCTCGAGGAGTCATGTCTAGAGATGGTACGGGCACACGCTACGCCGAGAGTGAGGCGGGCTCTCGGAGATACACACAGTCGTTAGGACTTGCAGGTTAACATGCTTATTGTGCAGGGGACTCAGACTGAGGTGATAGAGGCTGCTCGCCAGTCAGTGCGATCAGAGATGAAGGCCATGATAGATCGGCTGCAGTATCGACTGACGAGGAATGAGCGAGGAGTTTTTGGGATGGTCGGTAATCTTGCTGAGTCGGAGTCGGTGGGCACTGGCTCTCAAGCTGGCCAACTTTGCTATACAACGCATGAGCATGTTAGGGACTATGATAGTGAGGATTCCATCATCTAGGAGTTACTTGCTGAGGGCCCTTTGTGCTCACGGTCTAGATGGACTGTCAGTCAGGCGAGCAAAGGGGGTTCAGTTGCTGAACCTTCCCTTCCCAGGCAGTGGCCACCTACTCTAGGGGCTTGGATGGAGACTTCAAAGGTTTAGACTCCTACTCCACGGGTAAATGATACTGGGGATAGCGATCGGCCTCCCCAGAGGCAGCGTAGGGAGTAGGGCTTATTTCTTTTCCTTTTTGTTTATTGTAAATATAGTGGGTATGCCCCCGGTGACAGATGTAAAAGAAAAGTTTTTATATATATAGAGATTTTTGGGTTTAGATGTACCTGGCTTCGCTTTTCCTTTCTTTATTTTACCTTGCGTAGTTTAGCTGGTGACTTTTGATGCCGTCGTCTATCATTGGGACTTGGATGCTCTTTGAGTTGGCCCAGTAATAGTTGAAGGTCACTTTATATCTGCACATGAGGATAGAATTATTAGTAATTTTATTTTCCCCCTTACTGATTATCAAGGAGGGGTGGTGTCTCAGGCCAAGGCCTAGTATTAAAGATAGGTTATTGTATCATCATCTTTTGTTTTTCTTTTTCTTTTTTTCTTCTTCTCTTTTTTCTGTACGACTATTTTTATTACAAGAAAGGAAAATAGTGCAACAGTAAAAAGCAAATAACTAAAAGAAAAATCTAGAACTAAAAAAATGCCCCAGTGTAGGAGAGTGATGGAATAGGTAGTGCGGTATCTTTAGCGGTCTTCCTGGGGTGATGACTTCATTATTCTGCACCTGTTCGTGAACAAGCAGGGGTCTAAATTCAACTATGCCTTGGAGATTCATCCAGCCATATCAGTCGTATACTAGGGTTCTACCTTCAGCAGTAATCATCCTATCCCATAGTCAGTAGTAGAGGGTGAGTGGTAGATAGTGAGTGGTTGCATCAGTCGTCATTCACGAGTTTTCGGTTTCATATATGGGGATATCTTAGGAGGTCTCACTGTCCAAAAATATAAATTAAGGGTGAGAAGGGGGGGTAAGGCTCAATGATGTGAGGGATTAGTTTGTATCTGACAATTTCGAAAAGAGATAAGTAACAGTCTTTTTCTCGGGGGGGTGAGGGTGCCAATATTGAGCTCTCTGTCCTGCTTCGACACCATTAAAGTCTCCCATTCTTTGCTTAGCAGGAGTTTGTCCTCATCCCACCACCTTACAACGATATCTAGTAGTACTGGGAGACCAGGGATGCCCTCGCAGCTTGCTTATACTTTCCTAGTAAGATTACCCAAAATATCCTCATGATTTACTTATTCTTCCCTGGGCTCATTGACTTGTTCACCCAATGTATTGCTCTCGCTCAATTATATATGTATATATATTTTGAAAGTGACCTACTGATGCAAGAATGATGAGTTTTGATTGAACCTAACACCTTCATTTTTTGTGCTCTAACATCTCCTCCAATGGCAAGGGAAAAGGGGTGAGAATCGGGTGTTACTTATACTTTTAGAAGAGGTCAAGTGTTCCACTAGTCCTTTCGATCAGATTGTTCGAATAAGAAGGTGGGCAATGGGTTAGAAGCCTTTCAAGGGTATCCTAGGAAATGAAAGCATACAACCAATGAATGAGTCTTGATGACTATGGGGGTGGTAGATATAGGTATCTGGCTATGAGCTATGATGATCATGATGTTAAGGGTAGTATTTCTTGAGGTACGTGGAGTTCCAAGGGTTAGGGAGTTCTTCCTCGTCCTGGTTTACTAGCTTGTATGCGTTTCCTAAGTATGCGGTTGCTATGACATACGGGCCTTCCCAGTTCCTTTTCAATTTTCCCTTTGGATGGGCATGTTTGGAAGGCATGATTTTCTTCAAGATTATTCTCCAATTTCAAAAGTTAACTCGAGGACTTTCTTATCATAGGCTCTGGCCATCCTCCTATGGTATTCTTAGCATGATTAGTTGCCCTTTGACGCGTCCCATCGAGTTGTTCTAGCTCAATGAGTAGAGCAATCCTCCTTTCATCTAAGGATAACTCATCGGCAAGTTTGATACGTACGGATGGTACTTATATTTTGTAGGGCAGGACTGCTTCCATTCCATACGTAAGGAGATAAGGAGTTTGGCCAGTGGCCGTGCGAATAGAAGTCCTCGAGTCCTAGAGTGCTTCTGGTAGTCGCTTAGGCCAGTCAGCTCCATTACTTGTTTCCACTGTTCATTTTAGAATTTGAATCAGAGTTTTATTCATGGCCTCTGCCTGTCCATTTCCCTTGGGGTAGAATGGCGACGAGTGATGTTGGTCGATGTCGAATCCTTTGCATAATCTCTTCATCTTTTCTGTGATGAATTGCGGTTCATTGTTGGTGACAAACATCCTGGGTACTCCAAAGCTTCTAATGATGTTTCGAATGATAAACTTCAAGAGCGTGGAAGCAGTGATTCTGACATATGACTTGACTTCTACCCATTTAGTGTAATATTTGGTCACTGTGAGTATGAATGAATGCTTGTGAGTATTCTCGACTGTGTCCGTGAAGGGTCCAACAACGTCGAAGGCCCACATCGAGAATGGCCACGGTGATCAATGCAACTGATGGACCGTTGATGAGTGCGGCGTGTTCTTGGCATTGCTTGTAGCATTGGACGAAGAGGTGGCAATCCCTTATCATCGTCGGCAAAAATAGCCTTGCCGTATGATCTGATCTACGAGTCTTTATCTACGGGCGTGAGTGTTGTAGTGTTTGCCTTCCCTCAAATGAGGGCCTAAAATCATCAATAAAACTAGGCAGAAAACACTCACACAAACCTGCAAGTAATCAGAGTCTATTGTAGCAAGTTTTACAAAGATGGTGAGTAAGGGAATGTCTACAGAGAGGTTTGTTTAAAAATATGATAAACCTCCAGATCTATATTAGATCTAGCACCCTAACTAGTGTTACGTTAGCTAAAAGACAGGGGAGAGGTTTAAAATGGATTCTCACTTAAGCTAAGCTAAAATTAAACATAAACTAACTTGGATCGAGTTTAGGATCTTAGATCTTGCAGGGGAAAGAGGCAAAAAGCAGAAAATAGAGAAGAGTAGCTTGGAGATTGGGTTTCACTGAAATCAGATTCAATTAATTATGCTACAGAGGTTCAGATCACACAATTCCCTCAACTGGCCATAAGCACAGCTGCAGGGTATAAAATCCACTTCAAATCTTAGGATCCACCTAGTCTTAAGGCTATGATCTTGCCACTTTAATGGTCACAGACCATCCTATAGACTTTATCGAATCCATGGATTTGCAGCAGACGAATCCAATTGGAGCCTGAGCTTGGACTAATCTAAGGTTATGATCTGTCCACTTTAATGGTCAAAGACCATCCTAAGGATCTCCTCCAAAGCTAAGGCCTTAATTAGAGCAACTAAAACCACTACAGATGTTGTAATTCCTAGGTCACTGACTCAAGGAATCACAGGAGTATTAGATCTTGGGAGATCAGGTGGTATCGAAGAGGCCTACCAGTTAAGTGGGTGAGCTGATCTACAAACTCCTCTACACAAATCCTATCAATCACCAAATGGAACCAAAGGAACTTTAGATCTAATTAAAGCATTAAAAATAGCATTAACATTGCAATCAAAGTCACTCTACAATGGAAATACTCTCAGATCTGTAGTCTGTGCAGCTAGGAACCTACAGTAGCACTCTTAACCTTACCCAATTTTTTCCTCGAAGATGTCTGTAGGGTGGCTATATTCATTTCAAATATGAATTCATGTGCACGGTCGATTCAATGTAAATTGCCAGGGGATACCACAATTTCCACTGTGCCGCTGCGCGATACACAGGATTCCCTTAAATACCATGCCTTATCTTTAGACCCTCATTTATTGCGCACTCTTCTTTCCCATACTCGGCTGTGCGATTCTCCTTTCCCCAAACATTCCCAATTTATTGCCCGTCTTGGAATGGGGCAAAACTTTCAATGTGTCGTTTCATTTTCCACCGCCCATATCTTTTAAATAGGCCATTACTTCCTTTTCGTCTCATCCTTCCTCTTCTAACCCCAGCTGTCCGGCCCACCTCACGACCATGGAGGCTGACGACCCATTTGATTCCCCATTAAATTCTACCCCATTTGGGAGGATCCCCCACCGCCTAAGGAGCCGGACCCATTACAATTTCTCTGGGATGAGTAAGACAAGATTCAGAGGATCCTCGCCATGGAGGAAAAGAAAAAGCGGAAGAAGGAGAAGCGAGAGAAGAAGAGAAAAATGGATCCACCTGCATCTCCCCCACCATCTTCCTCACACTCTCCCCCCTCGACCCTCCCTTGATCATTTTCCCCCCAATTTTGTCTTTTCTTTTTCCATCTTTTTGTACTCTTTTCTTTTTATTTTAATGAAAGTCTCTTTTAGTTTCATACTGTTCAGTTAGCATTTTCTGTTTCTCAAACTTCTTCTGTGTTTATTTTTATTTCTCTGCCTGGAATCTACTACATTTTGTCACCTTTGAACTAGTGAGGACACTGCTCCTCATAGTTTGGGGGTGTGGCAGGATAGGTCTGCCAATAGAATAGTTAATTTTCATGCAGTGATGGTAGTATAACTGGGATGAATAGTTAAATTTTTACAAGTTTCTCATTGTATCAAGTTAAATGGGACTTTTCGAAACTGAAAGAGTTAAAAATCTTGACACCACCATGAAGCTAATATTAGAAAAAAATTTCAGTTAGTACTCAGTGAACCTAAGAGGAGCGAAACAGATGAAAATGCACCCCATGGGTTAAATTTGATGACCATACCTAGTGAGATTTGGGTCCAGCATTTTCTTTTAAAGTGTGTTTTTGGCATTATTTCTGCTCTAAGGACTGATTGAATCAAGACTTTTTCAGTAGAAGTTGTGCACCTCCAAATCAAAACTAGTTGACAGCACTGATGATACTAAGGAAATGATCCAAGGCCCTCATTTGGACAGTTTGAGCCTGAAAATATAACCTTTTAAAAATCTGTCCTTTTGCATACACTAGTTGAGCCTTAAAATCATAGTTTTCTTTCACAAACTCTAGAACACTTGTACCTTAACCTCATGACTTGAGCCAACCTTACCCTCACTCTGAGAATTCAGAAGGTAAAGGAGAAGGAGTTGAAGATACTGAGAATGGTCCAACATTCTGTGAAAGGTGAAGAAAAAGCAACTTGTGAGCAGCTGTGTATCAATGGCAGTTGTGTGGCAGTTCATCAAAAGAATGAAAAGAGAAAAAGAAAGAGAAGCCTAGAGAACAACATCATCTGAAAATTTAAAAGAAGAGGAGAAGCTGGCCACTTTGAGTCTGAAACATAAAAAGAAAGATGAAGTTTTTTTGCTGAAATGAAGGTTGTGATGTCATGAATCACTCCTTACCTTGCTGATTTCTTAATTTGGATTCCCTTTTTACCCCTTTATTCTTTACATCTCTCAGCCATAAGCCACATTACAACCCATTCAAAAAGACCTTGTGGATCCAAAGTTAAATGAGCTGTCATGTGGAGATGAGGAGTTGTCCAATCTATGGTAAAAATTCTTAAAGATATCAGAAATTAGAAGCTCTGCCTATGCTCATGCTTGCAAACCCATTTGGGGTCTATAACTGCTCTTGAGCTGTTTTGATTGTGAACACCCTAAGGTTGTTAATGTTGAGAGATAGCCCTAATGAGAATTGGGTCTAAATTTTAACCTCATTAGAGGTTGTATCCAACCTGAATTTTGAATTTAAGGCAAGCTGGGTACTGATTTAAACCCAATGAATTTCTAATGCTAGGTGAATGGTGGTTATGCAAACTAATGTTAACTTCGAAGTTTTAAATGGCCTGTAACATTGATGTAGTTTCCTCTAAGCGTTAGAGAATAGGTGTGGAATGAAGCTTTGTACATTTAAATCTGCATTAACTGCACTATACTTAACTGTTCTAATGGTGAAGTTTGTGGGTGTCTTCACTGAACCCTCAGGAGACTTCACTCCTCCACTACGGATCACCTAGGGGTTTAAAAGGCTTGGTACATATGCTAAATGTATCTGTGATCCCTATGAAAGTGGCATTTAATTACAGCTTTGCTAAGGGACTAGCAAAGATTAGGTTTGGGGGTGTGTTAAGACCTGAAAAGTACCACTTTTCACCCCTTAACTTAATCTTTGTTAGACCCTTAATCATTTAATAAATGTGTTTTAAGTCTATTCTGTAGGTAATAAGCCGCAAATGCAAATAAACCCCTAACCATGCCAAGAAGCCTACTACTGACCCAGAAGCCCCTCAGAAGTCTGAAGGTTAAAACCAGACAGAGAATTGGTTTCAGCAGAGGCACAGCAAAGCAAAAACAAATCAAAGAGAATGCCTCGCACAGATGTCGTAGGGCTCAACAAATCAGAAAGAATATATCGCGCAGTTGTCGCGGGCTTCTGAAGGAAGCACAGCAACCGGTCGCACAGTCTTCGCGCTGTTCGCGCGTAGGTGGATGTCAGCATGGAGTAAAAAGTAGACTCCGCAAGGTTCTCGCAAGGCTCAGTCTTAAGCACTCGCGAACTACTCACACAGTCTCGCGCAGCTCAAGAGATGAGACTTCAACCTTCGCGCGATTCACTAAATAGAGAGAGCTCCAGTCATTCCAGCACGTGGTTGTCGCACAGTGGCCGCGGGACACATACTTGTAAGGAACTGCTCGCACGATTCAGAAGCCTATGTACTTTGTTCTCTTTGCAATAATCGCCACAGGATTTATCAAGGAACGAACTGCGCACGCCATTCTCACGCCATTCAAATGCAAAAAGCAACCTCGCGAAGACCAAAGCATTCCCGCGATGATCAAAGTACCAACCCTGTGACTGCAAGAGCTTCAAGGCAAAGCAACCCCGTGATGTCAATTCTATCACGCGGCAAGATCTGCAAATCTTTTCTACTAAGCGAGGAATGGGTTCTAAACTTCTCTACACTTCTGCAAGGGCAATCGAGGAATTTCTAGCGATTAGGGCATGCACTCTAATGCTCCAATCTCTGTGCACACACCTCAAGGCATCTAAGGGACAAGAATGGGCTGCAATTGCATTGATGAAATTAGGTTTTTCCTAACCCTAATTGAGGGAGAACCGACTGTTATATAAGCCTAAGCCCAACTGAGGTTGAAGGGACTTTTTTGGGATCAATTTTTGTCTTGACTTCTGTCCTTCTTCCTCAATCAACTGTATTATTATAGTAGGCTAAGGTTAGGATTTAGGAGTCTTTCTTTTTCCTTTTTCTTTCTCTCCATAGTCCAGCACTTGCTGGCTATGCCTTTTTATGATTATTTGGTATAGATTTAATGGAGTTTTGTAATAGAATCTATTGCATGTATGAGATTGATGTGTTGTGAGTTATGTTGTACAAGGCTGTCACCTTGAGATCCTCCATTGCTAAGTTGTATTGTAAGCAATGGAGGATTGCTTTTTAGGTTTTATTCAGATCCAAGTGACCTGTGTGTCCAGGTTAGGCACATTGCAAGCCTTCCCCCACCACAGGATCCACTAAATCTGAATTCTCATGGGAGCTCGTGCTGGTAGCCTTGTGAACATGGTGGCGGCAGCAATATTCTTGTTCTGTCTTAGACCTCTGTGAAGAGGATAGCCTATATGGATAGTCTGTGACCATTCAAGTGGACAAATTATAGCCCTAGGGTGAGGCCAATTCACAGAACTAAGACAGATTCTTCTTCTCTGCACTTGTGCTTGTAGCCTTGTGAGAGATTGTGCAAAGACAGACTCCCCTATATTTGTAAAGACCCACCATCAGATTATAGATCTAATTTGGCTATAGAGATTGTAGGCTTGTGACTGGATCACTGCTGTCTTTCTAAAGCAGTGAACAGCCAAGCTTGAAAGCTAGCACTCAAACTCTTATTGGTCCTGTGTTCCCAGGCTCGTGCACTTTGTAGGCCTAGCCCCTCACACAGACCTTTAGAGGTTGAGGTTCCTATGGATTCTTGAGCTTGTAGCCTGGATGAAATAGTGCCTACAATGATAATTTTGTTCTGACCCATCTCTGGGTTGTGGTTCCCCTATTGGATAGTCTGTGACCATTTAAGTGGACAGGTTATAGCCATAAGGGATTGGATCATGGCACAAGGGTGAGTTAGATTCTTTCTCCTCTTTGGTGATAATGTAGCCATTGGAGAGGATTTTTATAGCAGCAGATCTGAATCTGAGTTATAAGACCCATCAGATCTGTACCTAGTAACATACTTCTCACCCTTTTGTATTTATTTTCTCACACTCCATCCTCTTTCTGAACCCTTTCTGTAGTTTAGACATTAAGTTACCTTAGGATTTAGATTATAGTGACCTTAAATCCCCTTCCATTTAGGATTGTCAGATCTGTAATCAGATCTGGGGAGCCTACTAAAGAAAACTGCCTTGGAGCTTTAGATCAACCTTCCCTGTGGAACAAACTCTTACTTATCAAACCTTGCTACAACAGGCTCTGTATCTTGCAGGACTGTGCATATTTTAGGCTTGCTGCCTTGAACTCCACCTTTCATTCATTTTGTTTCACCCCATTCTTATCACTGTCTCCAATAAAGTCAGTAGCAAGCACTTTTAAATATCTCAACAGGACTGCTACAGATCTAGTTCTTGATCTGAGTTCGGTGCTGATTTACACACAGTTGCCTACTTCTCATTATTTTTACTTTATTTTTCCACTCCATCATCATCCTTCTTCCCCCTTCTTTAACTGTAGTTTATTTCTGTTTGTAGTTTAGTTGTGACACTTAAACACCCTCTCTTTACCTTGCTTTCTAGTGTAGGTTTAGAGTTGCTAGATCTGTAGCTAGATCTGGAGATTTACTATACAACCCTTGTGGTTTAGATCATCACTCCCTGTGGGACAAACTCTTACGTATTAAAACTTGCTACAACAGCCCTGTATCTTGTAGGCTGTGTTTAGATTTTTGTTTTGTGCTATTTCACTCCATTTCACTTCCCTCTTTGATTTATTTTTGCCAACATATTTTTACCACATATTTCAAATAATAAAATAAAATAGCACTAGCAATCTAATTCAACAAGTTTTTGGCACCATTGTCGAGGAGTTTTGACCTAGGTAGTAAATCTGATTTCTTGCTCAGATATATTTGTTGTAGATGTAGTGTTTGAATAAATTATAGCTGTAGTTTTTATTTCATTTTTACATTTTTTCCTTTATTTTCTAGTTAGATTTTTTGTGCCTTTGTTGCGTTTGTAGAAATTACAGCTGTAGTCTTAGGATTTTTACAGTATTTCTTTATTTCCTATTTTAAATTTATTGCTTGTTTAGTGCTTGAATAAATTCCTGCTAAAGTTCTTGATTTTTGTAGGCTTGGAGTAGTAGCAAATAGAGGAGTTTAACTGCAACTAGAGCATTCCTACATCAGTTTGCATCTCTATCTCCCGTGTTTTTATTTCATTTCTACAGTCCTAAAATTCCAACAGTTGTATTAGCTTGTATTTTTCTTTATCTATTTGCTGTAAGCTACCCTTGTTTTGTTGTGTGTGTTGTATGCTGGAAAGAAGGCCTCTCAATCCTGAGCTAAAACCTTTGAATACTTAGATTGAGAGAGCCTGAGCCCTAGGCCAGCAACACACACCCATACTGAAAATTTAGTAACAGTTGAGCTGGGTGAGCAACCTAGACCCCTTAGGGAATATAATGCACCAGGGGCATACTCATCCCCCTCTTGCATTCAACTCCCTGCTATTGTGGGTAATTATGAAATCAAGGCTCAAACCATCCAAATGTTACCAAGCTTTTATGGGTTAAGCAAGGAAGACCCTTACCAACACATAGATTAGTTTCTTGCTTTATGTACTACCTTTAATATTGCTGGTCTGGGAGAGGAAGCCACCAAATTGAGGCTTATTTCCTTTTTCATTAAAGGATAAGGTCAGAACTTGGCTCACCATGCTCCCAGCCAACAGCATATAGTCTTGGAATGACCTGCAATGCCAATTCTTGGCTAAAATTTTCCCAATTGGTAAAATTAGCCAGTTGAGGAGCATTATCTCTTTTGCTCAATTCCCAACTGAACAATTTCATGAAGCTTGGGATAGATTAAAAGAGTTGTTGAGGTAGTGCCCACACCACTAGATCCCCAAATGGCAGCTTATACAAAGCTTCTATTAGGGGATAGATGGTAAAAGCAGATCCATAATTGATGCATCATGTCGTGGCACATACCTCAACAAAACTGATGTAGAGGCTTGGGTTTTGTTCGATGTGATAAGTGAGAACTCCATGCGGCAGGTGTCTTTGTCAAGCAATGACATTGAACCAACTGCTAGAGGTTTAAAAGAACCCACTTCTACTGGGAAATTATATGAATTAACTATATATAAAAACCTAGAGAGGAAGGTGGACAACTTGTCTAAAAAATTTGATAAAGTGTTGAGTGTGTTGCAGCCCCACATGGCTGCACAGGTTGGAGAGGCATGTTTGATATGCCACTCACCCACACACTCCCATCTTGATTGTCCATCTGTTGCTCCATTTCCAGAGATAGCAAATGAGCAAGCCAATGTTATCCAATCATTTTGATAGCAGCCTGCTCGGTATACTTGGAGGAACCACCCGAATTTGAGGTGGAGAGAAGATAATTTACCTCAAACCTAGCAGTAGCAGGCATTGCCCTACAGTTCCAACCAGCAGTCCCCTCATGGTTATGCATCAAGATAGCATTTCCCACATCAGCTAGGTCAATTAGCTTTGCCCCCACCACAACCTAGAGCCCCCTCCTTTGAGGAACAGGTTTTGTCTTCATTGCAAAACCTTAGCTCCTTATCACAGACTATGGATTCCCACAATCAGAGCATCAAAAAGATAGAGGACCAGCTGGGTCACATCTCATATGCTCATACAAGAAGGGATGAGGGTAGGCTCCCAAGCCACACTATGAACAATCCCAAAGGGCATTACATGATTGGTGAAGCTTCTTCAACCAATGAGGATGCTAGGGTCAATCATGCCCTAAGGACTGGTAAGGTGGAGCACTAAGAGGTTTTCAATGGAAAAAAGGTATGCAAAAGAGAGAGAGGACTAAGTTCCTATTGTAGTGTAGCAGGAACTGAATAATGGGCTGCTCTTGAGCCCCATTTAAAAAAAAAATTAATAAATAAAATAAAATAAAATAAAATAAAAATAAATAAATAATTTTAAAAGAAAAAAAAAAAAATTTACCATGTTGAGCCCCATTTCCTCGTGCTTTTAAGGAGCCTTTTCCTTCTTACCAAGGAGAAGGCTATGATGGAGGAAATGAGATTTGTAAACAGTTGCAACTATTGGTGGAGTAGACCTTATCCAAACTGCTAGACTTGGGCTGAGGTATTTGCTGAAGTTTTTGAAGTGTGGACTGAGGAAGTGTTGGATCTCTCAGGTGTTGTCATGTTATTGGTGAGAAAATAGTGGTGAAAAAAAGTAAATCAAGAAGTGAAGAGATGGAAATTTGTTAGAACAAGAAGTTTGAAATACACAACCTGCAAGATATGGGGCTGTTGTAGCAAGTTTTGAGTAAGAGTTTATCCCACAGAGAAATTGATCTAGAACCCAAAATGGGTTATATTAGTAGGCCTTCAGATCTGGCTACAGATCTGACAATCCTAGAGAAAGGGAGTTGGGTGTCACAACTACACTAAATTATCACTAAAAGAAGAGAGGGGAGCTTGTTGGTCAAGTAAAATAGAGGGGAGCTTGTTCCCACAACAACCTCTCACAAGGCTACAAGCTCAAGTGCAGAGGAAAAGAATCCCTCTCAGATATGTGGCTTGGAATCACCTTAGGGCTATAGTCTGTCCACTTGAATGGTCACAGACTATCCACAGAGGTTATCCGCACCACAAAGGGCTGAGATAGAACATAAAAATTGCTGCTACCACCATGGTCCAAGGGCTACAAGCTCAAGCTTCCATGGGTATTTTAAATCAACCAAAATCTTAAATACATGGCATAGATTAAACAAAACTATGGGCAAATAGAAAAATAATAGATTGAATAAATATTAAAATAGACATTAATTGATTAAACCAATACTTACAATGAGATTTCCTCAAGGCAGCAGCCTAGTGCATAACAGCTCATCAACAACTCCCAATGTTCATAAGACCCATTACAAAAACAGATAAAACTAAGCCTAATTGATTACAGAGAACATAGCCAGCAAGTGCTGGGCTAAGGAAGAAGAAAAAAAATGGAAGTTGACTGAGGTGATCAAACTCTGACCCTAATCTGCTCGAGCTCACAGCTGACTGAGGTTGAAGGAGAGATATTTTTCTAAGTTACATTTATAACTTATATACTCAGTCCCTAATGCCTTGGCTAAGAGAAGATTAAACCCTAATTTTCTGGCAGATGTAGCTTGGTTACAACGCTTGGATGGATTGGGATGTGTGCCCTGGATTTGAGAAAATCCCCAAAAGGTCCCTGAGTAGAGAGTGAGAAGTGGAGCGCCCGAGCTTTGCGGGTCTGGCTTTGGCTCATTAATTCATTCATGCAGTTTGTTGAGTGCCTGTGAGGTAGTATTTGGTTTGGAAAGCTCCTTGCTCGCGTAAGTAGACTTTGAATTGTCGCGTAGCTGCTTTGCACTGCAATGCTGTCGTGAGGACGAGTTGCACTAAATTGGATTTGCTTGGACAACAAAGCTTCAGGTTCCTCCTATCGCGAGGGTCTCACAAAGTAGAATTTGAATATCGCTTGGCTTCTTGTGAATTGAATAACATAGCTCTCTAGGTAGAGGGTTAAGCTTTTAAGCGCGTGAGAATTTCTGGAGCTCTTTCTCCTCTTGAGCTATGCGAGAGCTGTGCGAGCTTTCTTGATTCTTTTGTGCATATTAGTCTCACAAGACTGCTTGTGTGGTTGACATAAGACTTGATCCCCACGAGAACTTCGCGAGTTGGATTTCTGAAGGTTTAGTGTGCGATTGCTGCGCGAGTTCTTGGAGTGTTGAGAACAAATCAAGTGCGCGACTACTCAGCGAAGCATTTCTCTGAGGTTAATCCTTCACTGAGCTGTGTGAGTTCTTCGTGAGTTTACTTGTGCTGCATGTATCAATTGCGTGAGGAAGCTTTTTTACGGATTTAGGCACACGAGGCAACACTCCTGATTTCATGAAATAACAACTCTGCTCCTCTGTTGTAATGCGTATGCTGCTATTGCAACCTTTCTCCACTCATATCCATTCTCCTTTCATCTGCTATATTTCTTGGGTCCACCATGACATGCAAAATAGTCATCATGGTGTATACCACCATGGTGTTCCATCAGTCTTTGGTTCAGCAGTCATCCTTGGCTTGGATTCTCTCTTTTTGGCACCAAAAGAATAGACTTTGTATTAAGCTGTACAAATTATTACTAGCTATAAAATAAGCTAAACAAAGAGTTATTAGTCAGCTTCAAGGTGTAGTAGAGGCTAGGTTAAGAGGTGAAAAGTGGTACTTTTTAGTGAATAAAACACCCTCAAACCAAATCTTTGTTAGTCCTCGAGCAAAGCAAAATTTAAGTAACTACTCTAGGAATATAAATATCACTATCATAGGGAGCACAGATGCATTTAGCTTATGCATCAAGCCTTTTAAACCCCTAGGTGATCCCTAGTGGAGGAGTGAAGTCTCCTGAGGGTTTTCAGTGAAGGTACCCACAAACTTCTCAATGACACATTAACAAAAGTGCAACATTCATCAAATCAGCTTTCAATAAACAAAGCATCAGACCACCTTTGATTCTTTTCAAAATGTGAGGAATTTAAATAAATTAAATGCACAGACCATTTAACAGAAAAAACTCTTACATGTATGCACATCCTTTCTAATTAGCTTACACAAAGAAAAATAGCAAATGAATGTCAGCACTGAGCTCACCATTAATTCAAAAATTAAGTTTAGGCAATGCCCAAGACATTCAATGTCAGACCCATTGCTTACCAGGGCAGTCTCTCACAAATAACTTTGAGGGTTTTTCATTTTGACATTTGCTTGTCACATTCACATACACACTTGTCACATTCATGTAAATGCTTATCACATTCATGCACGCTTGCTTATCACACTTATCACATTTTGCACATTGCTTATTATATTAGCATGCTTATCACGTTCATACACATTATTTTCATATTCACACACACTTATAATGTTCACACACACACAAATTCTTGTCACACTCACATTATCTATACATATCATATCAGAAGTCATGATATTGAATTTCCCCTACCACCTATGAGAAATCACGTTAAATCTCTCAAGGCGAAGCTAAAATCCTTATATGCGATTCCGAATCATAACCTACATTTCAAGGTATTCAAAGGTCATTAACTAATGCCTAAAAGACCACACACACCAAAGATTCAGAGAGTTCTCGAAGAAAAATCCACATTTGCCAAACTTGCTTAGTCGTGTTCCAATGTCGCACTCGCTCGAGCAACTACGCTTTCTTTTTTATCTTACTTTCACAGCCTGAGACAATTGCACACGCTAGTTTCAATGTCGCACGAGTGACTTCATATACTTATTCTCAGTCGCACGAGCGACTACTCAAAATGGATTTCACGCCTAATCTGAAGCTCCTCTCGCATGAGCAAGTCTAAGTCACGCGAGCGAAGCTCAAAGTCACATGAGCGACTTTCGAGATTTTGGGGTTTCTTCCTAACTTATGACGCTCTTTCCTTTTCCCTTTTCACCTAACCCTCAGACACATTAATTACAATACATTTAGGGCATTAACTGCCACCATTTATCACTACCTAACTACCATTTTATTCACGCAATCCACAAGATTCTTACCTCATTTATTTCGCATGGGTTTGTGGACGAATGAATGCATATTTTGATGCCTCTTCCACACAAATTGGCCGAGCTCGAGGTTCACCTTCTCATACCCGTATCGGAACTTACGCATGGTCGATTGCTTTCTAAACATCTCTCACGCTTCTCAGTTCATGACGATCTCCTCATTAATCCGTCACACTCTTCACAATTTCAAACACACACTCCGAAAGAATCTCTCTAGGTCACCTCTTAAACCGAATGAAGTTTGATGGGGGATTGATTTGCACTGTCGATCTCTCACGATCTCAATCTCAAGAACACATTCTCCACAAACTCTTCCTCTTCCTTCTCTCTTCTCTCTTAGAATTTCAAAGGAAAAAATAACCCAAAGTGGTATACTCTTTTCTTATAACTTAGGTGGTTTCCTTGTGAAACATAAACACCACACTTGGGTGTTTCACACATAAATCACTTGCTACCCACTCACACATAACTTGGGTATTTGACTATTCTCACTCACACTAAGGCCAAATCCCGCACGACACGTACTCCATTGGTCAACACGGTTTCCTAAGTTTTGGGGTTGTTGCATTCTCTCCAATTTATAAAATTTTCATCCTCGAAAATTGACCACATGCACGATTTTACCTGTAACACACACATCTAACTATTCATGCTTGTGCATCGAGTAGTTACCTGGTCATGCACATGCATACATACATTCTCAAATTTAACACACATACTCATTTAGTCTATCACGCCCACACATAATAATATATATATCTTGCAATCACACATGATCACGAATGTGTACTCACATTTGCCTGATTCTCACATATTGACATACATCAATTTCAACTATAGAAGCCATTCATAAACCCTTCAACCACATCCATTTCATCCATGGTTTCTGGATTTCACCTGCAAGAAGTTCCAATGACAATTACCTCACTCACTATTTAATCAACATGACAATATTGAGATTGCCCACATTAAAATGAGAATATGCTCGCATGAATAGGATAATTAGCTACGTTAGAGGCATCCACACACATAACAATGATAGACACACAATTTAAATCAGAATCATTCCTAACTCATGCTATGCAACCGTATTAAACGACAAGTATAAAATTTTAAATCAAAATCATGTCGAGTATCATAACAAAGCAACTAATCCATAGAACCCACGTCATTATCTACAACCAAGCAAAGTTTATACATTTCCCCCCAAAAACTTCACACCATTGTCTAAACTTCAAAATGTTTAAAACTTACAATATTCCAATTTTTTAACAGAACCAAAAATAAATAACCCAGCAACCATAGCCTCTCTGCTAGTCCTCCTCACCACCCAGCTAGTGCTCATCGTCATCAGGATCTGCTCCTAAAGCTCTAGAACTCGACACATCGGGCATATAAGCTTAGGCAGCAGCCATACGCTGGTGGTAGTCCGAAGGGTAAGCAAATAGCATAAGGTCACCCATCATCCCCTTGTGATAATAGAGCTAACACGTGTGCAACTCATTCTGTTGTTGTATCTGTTGGAGTGCAATGTCTTGGAGGTCCATCAGGTGAAAAAGTTCAGCAACAAAATCAACACCACAGTATGGAGGGATCGGTGGAGGCACTAGGTTCTGAGCCTCTTGACCTGGCTTGACATTGGGTTGCTGAGGTGGTGGTTGTTGTTGCTGTTGCAGGACTTGCTGGGCGAGTTCTTCGGTTTGGCGGTGCTTGATGCTCTTTTGCAGACTCGTCAGGCTACCCTTCAAACCCTCATATTTATACACTTGGAGGTTGTCGGTCATGCAGGGTTTCGTAGCTGAAATTAGGAATTTTTCTCCTTCCTCATTGACATGGTTCTCGATCATATAAGTGATCGATTGGGCATAAGGTAGGCTTTTGAGGGGATTTTTTTGGGTACCCTCCATATCATTGTTATTGGCATACACCATGCCATAAGCTACCACAGCCGGAGCAGAGAATCACTTCTCCATATAGGCAGAGTACAAGGCCTGGAGAAGTGCATCCCGTCTCTCCTGCTCGTGCCCCATGGGAAATAAATTCTTCCTAAAAATCATGTCTAGTGGCCACAAATGGGCTGGCAACTGAACCCACTTAACAGACAGTCCAAACCCTATCTTTCCTTTGGTCATATCGGTGACTATTTCATGAAAAGGTATTTTGGCTGAGTTTGGGGGTTGCAAAGGTCCACCCTCAACGTACTTCGATGGGCATCCCATTGTAATCAACATGTCATTGAAATCGAATTGAAATTTATAGCCATCGATCTCGACCACAAATTCCGTTTGATCCTCATTCATCCTCAACTTTTGCTAAAATAGGCGTACAAGCCTGGGGCAGTAGTGGGTATAGGATGGTTACAAGAGTGATTTCAAATTGGCGACGGTTAGATATTCGAGGATCCATTTGGTCGAATCGTGACTCTCAAACAAATTACTGCTAATTGCACACTCGGTCTCAAGTTTCCTAGAATCCCACCATTCCTTGGGTTGTTCCCTTACGATTGGTGGAGTACTTATTTTGGGTCGTTTAAAGGGCGAGGGTTTTGAAGCGAAAACCTTCCTTGGTCCCATCCTAGTGATTTACGACAAAAACTCAAAGAAAATTTGAATAAATGATAGATCTTACCCCACTTGATGGAAGAAAATCTCGAATAAAGCCTCGACGTCAAACTTTGGTGAATCCAAGGCGATTATGAGCGAATCCGAAGTGAAATCAAAGTGAGAATGTCATTTGGATGGTTGGGGAAACAAAATCATAGCTTTCAAATCCCTTTGCACCCAAAATTTTTTAAAAGAAATTGGTCCGCAGGCCTCTTATAGGTCGACAGTTGCGCAAATGACTTTTAATGTCGCGCTAGTAACTGAGATGTCCAGTTCCCTCGGGTGACCTTCTGAAACAGTCGCACGAGTGACTTAAATCTCGCACGCGCGAGTTCAGAAGTTTCTTCTGATTTACTCCATTTTCAGTTTTGGTTCCTTCTCTCTTAGTTCAGAGACTATTTTCCTAGTTGGTTTATACCCTATAGTGGAGTTTATCACATACATATGTCTATTTCTTTAAGCGACTTAAATTGCAACAACACATTTGAAATTTATGATTTACACATGGGACTTCCACCTTCATTAACTTATAATGTTAATTACATCAACTTATACAAAAAGTTGTGGATACGCGTCCCATATGTCCAATTCACATTCCCATGTAGCTTCCTCCGGTGCATGATTTTTCCATTTCACAAGTACCAATGGCATACATTTGGTATGCAGTACTTGTTCTTTCCTATCGAAAATCTGCACGGGGTCTTCCCTAACGGTCAATTCCTCATAGAGCTCAATTGGTTGCTCATCAATGATGTGAGTCGGGTCTCTAACGTACTTTCTCAACATGGATACGTGGAATACATCGTGTACTCTCTCCAATTGTGGAGGTAGGGCAATTCGATATGCAGTTTCACCAACTCGACCCAAAATGTTGAATGGTCCAATGTAGCATGGGCTAAGTTTTCCACACTTTTCGAAATGTATTACCCCTTTCAAAGGTGAAACCTTTAGGAATACATGGTCTCCAATCTAAGAATTCACACTTGTACGTTTAAGATCTGCATAACTCTTCTATCTACCCTAAGCAATATTTAACCTTTTGCGGTTCCAATGTACCGCTTCATTAACAGTTACAAGAATTTTCGAACCCAAAATAAAATTTTCTCCTATTTCTTCCCAATTTAGAGGCGATCTACATCTTCACCCATTTAACGCCTCATAGGGAGCCATACCAATGCTTGTCTGGTAGCTTCTATTATAAGCAAACTCAATCAAAGGTAAATGCTGATCCCATGACCCCATAAAATCAAGCACACATGCCCTGAGCATATCTTCAATAATCTCATTTACCCTTTCGGTTTGTCCATCCGTTTGTGGGTGGAATGTTGAGCTGAAGTTCAACCTTGAACCTAGATGTGTGTTGGTTTCACACAGAATTTGACACTCTAATTATATAGCCAAATTTTAGACGCCTAGAATGCATGCAACTTGATTTGAACGAGTGAATGAGAGCCTTATTCTCTCTTCTCATCTCCCACCTTGAGAATCCTTCCGACCACTTGATTTCTCCAAACCACTCGGCATCGCGATAGAAAATCATCACGATACCAACTGTCCCAACTCATTCTTGAACCCCATGCCCCTACGAGCAAGAATTTGGACGGCTTGATGCGTCTTTAATGGGGGAGAGTATACGCAAAAGCTCGAAAGCCCCACATGCGAAGAATTCGTTATGGTAAACCTTCGATCTCTGCCTCGTAAATCTTAATTCCTTGAGTGAGGACCAATTTCTGCAAGAGTTAGGGTCTCATGCGATGAATTTGGGAATGAGACATGCGAAAGGCTCCATAGCCAAATTCGTAGGGTCCGATGCCTCAAAATAGGTGCATACCTGAACAAGCAAGTATTGGGAGACTCAATGTTATGAAATTTTGCCCTATTTAGCTTAATTGGGGTATTGCATGCCTCGGAGCGTCGAGAATCGGACGCATAAGGAGCTTAGAAAATCAAATACTCCGATACTTGATGTCCTAGTACCTTTCTTGTGCGATCCTGATAAGTTGGAGGCTTGGAATCTAGCTTAATAGCACGATGCGTTTGAATTCCTATGTTGGAGTACAGCTTAGGCCACGAGTATAGAGTTTTTGAAGCCAAAAGATTGAACTATGAAATGGCGAGCTGAAAATGCTCGTCGCGATGACATGTGACCTCGCCGCGATGAGAAAATACTTGAAGCACTCACCGCAGTGAGTGCTACCTTGAATTTTAGGCCAATTTGGCTTGGGAAATTCGTGTCGCGGTGAGAAGCTTGGTGCCATAGGGAATACTATGGACCTCGCTGCGGTGAACTTGCATCTCGCCGCAGCGAGGTTACCCTATTGTGAACTTTGAGTTTTCATGTGTTTTTAAGCCTTGTGTGTCCTTATTTTTGACACAAATGATTAGCTGATCATTCATACCTGTGTGGGTATAACTTAGATTGAATACGAGTGTAGACACCCTAATTTTTCCCTCTCAAAGTATACAAACATATTCGGTCAACCTTTGACTCTGCCCATGATATTCAGAAAGGATTTATCTTCTCTGAAAGCTTTAAAACCTTGATACGGGGATCGCATACTGAAATAATAGTATATGGTCGAAACACAGGCTGAAATAATAGCCCTGTGGTTCAGACCCGACCCAAATCGAAGAAAAGTCTTGAATTTCGTGCCCTTCCATGCGCGCGCAATTCGATTGCACGCCTGATCATTGACTTGCAATTAGTCCCCTACGACCAGGCTTATTGTTTCCCTCGACCGCCTTAGCAGTGGATTGCACGCCCTACATGACACACGTGATTAGATTGCACGCCCTAACACTGGCGCATAATGAGTCTCCCTTCAACCTAGACTCTAATTATCTAGACCTCCTAAATTCCTCGATTAAGCGCCCAGAGCAGAGTGCATAATCGGATTGCACGCACCTAGCAGGGCACGCAATCAGTTCCAAGTAGACGGGAACTAGGATACTTGGCTGAGCCAGTCAACCGGTCATTCACTGAGTCCGTGATCGATTCAAAGTGTATTAAGCGCCTGGAACAAGGCACGTAATTCTATTAAGCGACCCAAACAAGGTGCACAATTGAATTCCACCGACCAATTAAGTGCACCCCAAAGGGCGTGCAATTGCCGGAATACTTATAAATAGACCCCCTTACCTTGTACATCAAACACATCACAACGCGTCCAACCTTGTAATTTTTGAAAGCTTATAGATTTCGAGGATTCTCTCTCCAGTGCCTAGCTTCAGGTAATTTCCTTAGTTCTAGTTCTTAATTCCTTCTCTAGTTCTAGGTTCTAGTTCTTAAGTATTAGCTATTTATTTCTTAATTTCAAGTCTTAGATCTAGGGTTTTAATCCTAGTTTTTAAGGTTTAGTTCTTAGTTTCCGGTTCTAGTTCTTCGGTTCTAGAACCAGTTCTTAATTTTAGTCTTCAAATTTCAAATTCTACTTCTAAAGTTCTGATTTCAGTTTATAGCTTTTAAATTCCTAATCTTAGATTTTAAGTGTTAGTTCTTAATTTCCAAATTTTAGATTTTGAAATTCTAGTTCTTAGGCACTTTTTTACCTTAACTTTTTAGTTCTAATTCTAGACCGTAGTTATAGCCTTCAATTCCAGTCTTAATTCCAAATTCTAAATCTTATAAATTCATAGACTTTAATCTGCCAATCTACACTTTTTTAACCCAAACTTAATATTTTTTAATTAGAATTATTTCCAAAACAACCTTAAACGAGCTGATTTTCCCAAGGGAGCTCATGGAGGGTTCCCGGGAAAGGGGCCAATACTCCTCAGCATAGCGGGCCCAAACCCCCTTTTTTAGATTCTCAGTAGAAGTAGGAAACCAAAAATAAATAGATTTCTAGTAGAATTAGAATATTTAAATTAATCAAAGTTTTGATAGAATTAGGGCATTTAAATAAATTAGACTCTTAATAAAAGTAGGATATTTATATTAATTAGACTTCTAATAGGATTAGGACTCTTCAGATAATCAGACTACTAGTAGAATTAGGAGATTAACTTAATTAAACTTTTAGAACAATTAAAACTTTTAGACTCTCAGTAGGAATAGGAAAGATTGAAAGGAAATCAGACTTAGAGCAGAGAAAGGAAAACAAACTAGACATCCAGGTGACCCAGTGCTGCTGACATGGGCAGGCCGATGATTTAGTAAAGAAGTGGAACCCATAACCCTAGAAAGGCGTGATCAATGATGTGTCGCAGCGTCGATAAACATCTGCAGCTGGCGATCGGAACAAACTAGGTATTTTCTTCCTAGAATTTACCTTTTCCTTTTTTTTTCTTCTATACTTTTCATTCACCACCAATCGCCTTATGTCCGAGTCCACATAGACCAATTTGAGCCACTATTTCAGGGGACCGAAAGGAACCCAAAAAAAGCGCGCACCAATAAACTAGCGATCGTGATGGGACCTCCTGTCGCCAAAGACTCCTCCATCTAGTTTAAATTTTCTTTTATTCATTTTTTTCCTTTCCTATTTAATTTCTTCCCACACTCGACTACCGAGGATTCTCCAAAAGTGCATGAGCATTCAACAAAGGCTCGAGATGGCGGGCATTCAAAGAATGAATATCACTGACCACAATAATCCTCCATTATGGAATTACCATGGTAACCCCGTATACGGCGATGATCTGTCTAGCGAGTCCGCTCAGCACAACCCCGAGACAAACATGATAGGCGAATAGGAAAATCCCTTTACTCCTCCAAGCACTAGCAATAATCACGATGGAAGAGATGGGAGTATTGGATAGAACTTTATCGCTCGACAACTTGTAGAGCTCAGCATCCCAAATTTTCAAAAAGGGGGTGAGGACGCTGAACTACTCCGAGGCCTGGCAGCCACCTACGAAACCATCAAGGAGTGACATGATAGACAGGAGCAAGAACGACTAAGGTAAGAAGGGTCACCACCCACACCAACCACAGTCTCTGCCTACTTGTCGCCATTTGGTCAGGTGCTCGTGCTCTCTTCAATAGCAATCACCAAGACCAAACTCACCCTCGGGCAACCCAAAAAGTCGCCACTATAAGAGTAGAGGATTTCCCTAGAATGCTTGATGAATACATGGATAAGAGAGAACACCCTGGTTACTCATTTGGATTCGACAAGTTTTGTCAAGACCCGGAGTTCACCTTACCCGTAGGATTGAAGCCACTAAGTTCAACAATACAATGGTACCGGAAACTTGAACCACAATCTAACACTCTTTTGCAATGACTGTCGACCCATCCACGACAATCAAGGGCTCTTGATACACTACTTTCAGAGATCGCTAGATGGGGAAGCTCTCGACCAGTTCGTTGGACTTTCGCTCCACAAAATCGACACGTTTGATGATTTGATCAGAAAATTCCTGGACCAGTATAAACATCTCATACAAGAAATAATTAGTATCAATGATCTGATGATAACTAAGCAGGAATCTGAGGATGACATCGTGGACTTCGTAGTGCACTTGAGGAAGTTGGTCGCCCGCACTAGAACTCGGATGAAGGAGAAGGATGCGATCGACATCATTATAAATAATGTCAGGGAACCTCTCTAAAGTGCTCTTGTCATAAACAATTGTCCAGAATTCACAACTCTTCACTCTTATGCCAGCCGCATCCAATGACATATAAAGGGGGGAGATCTCGCCTTCTTAATAGTAACGTCGAAGACCACTACTTCCATCGATTCAAAGTATAAGAACAATAAGAAAGCCTCCGGCTCGGAGCAAGTCAATACTGTCGCCAATCAAGGTCAAAACTCTAATAATGAAAACTACCAGCCAAGGAATTCTAGCCAAAATTAGTATCTGAATCAGAGACAGCAACGATACCCGAATCAAAATCAAGGTCAAAATCAGTAAAGGTATCTAAACCAGAATCAGAATCATGGCCAGTATCAAAATAAGAATCAGTATCCTAACACCCACCAGCCCCAAAATCAGAATACGACACAGAATAGGCCAACCGATGCCCAAAACTACAATAATGTGCCTCCGCCATAAAATTTCAATCAACAAAATAGAGGGCCTTACTAGCCAAGAAGAGAGCACTACCGTCCGCTACCTAACACCATCCCAAATATCTTTCGTCTCCTGAGCAACGAAAACCTTCTCAGATTCTCACCAGAAAGGCCACAGCCCTGGCCAAATAATTTAGACTATAGTAAGTTCTACACATTTCATCAATACGCGGGACACAATTTAGATGAATGATGGGTCCTCTAAGATGTCATTTACGATATGAATTATAAAAACCAGATCAACTGAGAAGCTCTCCAAAATTCTCACAACTAACCACCGCAAAACCTGGGGATTGTTAACAACCTCATGCCAAGCCACAACCGACGGCCAGTGTCCCACATCACTACAGTAGACCATCCGGACGACCCTCTTTCCATCCTTCTTCCTTAATCACTCGCCTTCCCTCACCAACTACCATTGTCAATCTAGTAGTCCCCTAGGCCCTCAGCCGTTCGGCCACACCCTTCGACCTCAATCACTTGGGTCACGCCCCCAAGACTGCCTTCCTACCAAAATTTCACCCGAATCTGAGTCCAATCGTTCAGGGCACGAAAGTCAAACCTCCATCAGTCTCCACCTGAACCTCTCACTCCTCCATACCCATATCCAACTCCCTCACTGTCTGATTCTGAACTTGAATACGAAGAATATGTCCTCCAAACCGCGGAGCAAATTACGGCATGGGTAGAAAGCGTCACCCAGAATACCTCAAGACAATAATAGGAGGCCACAACAGAACACCGCCCTAATAGTAAGATGAGTCAGTCATGCGAAGAATCCAACAAGGAAGAAGCCCTGATCTCCACTTTTATAGAAGAGGAAGATTACACTCAATATCTCCCACTGTGAAACGACATAGCACCCCTGCACATTCCTCCTCAAACTTCGCTCGTTCACAAAAAGTACTATGGTAAGTTTGTCAATACCTTAGCTAATGTGCTTGATCCTCAAATCTGGGACCCATTATCAACCGCCGACATTCCCCCGAGAAAAGTAGAACGATGGTACTTGTTAAGACCTAAAAAGTACCACTTTTCACCCATTACTCACCACCGACATTCCCCCAAGAAGCCTACTGTTGCCCCAAAAGTTCCTAAGAAGAAAGAAGGTTGAACCTAGACAGAGAATTGGCTGCAGCATAGGCACAACAAAGCAGAAACAAGTCAAGAAGAATGCCTCGCACAGATGTCATAGGGCTCAATTAGACCAGAAAGAATGCTTCGCACAGTTGTCACGGGCTTCTGAAGGGAGCACACCAACTGGTCGCACAGTCTTCGCGCCGTTCACGCACAGATGGATGTCAGCAGGGAGTAAAAAGCATACTTTGCACGATTCTCATGAGGCTCAGTCATAAGCATTCGCGAAGCACTCGTGCAATCTCGTGTAGCTCAAAAGAGGAGCCATTAATTTTCGCACGATTCACTAAGGAGAGACAGCTCTAGGTATTCCTGCGCGCCACTTTTACGCAGTGGCCATGAGATACACACTTTCAAGGAACTACTTGCGCGATCCAGAAGCCCATGCACATTATTTCTTCACGAGGATCACCGCGGGATTCATCAAGGAACAAACTGTGTGCACAATTCCCACGCCATTCAAATGGAAAGAGCAATCTCGCGACGACCAGAGCATCCTCGCGATGATCAAAGTACCAAGCCCGTGACGCCAATTCTATCACACAATAAAACTTGGAAAGCCTTTCTACCTAGCGAGGCTCAGGTTCTTAACTTCTCCCCATTTCTGCAAGGGCAATCTGATAACTTCCAGCAATTAGGGCATGCACTCTAATGCTCCAATCTCCGTGCATGCGCCCTGAGGCATCCAAGGAACAGAAATGGGCCATGATAGCATTGATAAATTAGGGTTTTCCTAACCCTAATTCATAGAGAGCCGACTGCTATATAAGCCTAAGCCTAGCTTAGGTTTAAGGGACTTGACTTCTGTACTCCTTCCTGAATCAATTGTAGAATTACAGTAGACTATGGTTAGGGTTCAGGAAGTTTCTTTTTCCCTTTTTCTTCTCTCCATAGTCCAGCACTTGCTGGCTATGCCTTTGTATATCTATATGGAATAGTTCTAATGGATTTTATACATGTATGGGACTGGTGTTTTGTGAGTTGTTCGGTATAAGGTTGTTGCCTTGAGATCCTCCATTGCTATGTTTCATTGTAAGCAATGGAGGATTATTTTTAAGGTTTATTTAAATCCAAGTGACCTGTGTGTTCAGGTTAAGCACATTGCAGGCCTAGCCCCACCACAGGATCCAGTAAGTCTGAATCCCATGGGAGCTTGTGCTGGTAGCCTTGTGAACATGGTGGCGACAACAATGTTCTTGTTCTGTCTTAGACCTCTGACAAGAGGATAGCCTCTGTGGATAGTCTGTGACCATTCAAGTTTCTAGGTTATAGCCCTAGGGTGAGGCCAATCCACATATCTAAGATAGATCCTTCTTCTCTGCACTTGTTCTTATAGCCTTGTGAGAGATTGTGCAGAGACAGACTCCCCTGTATTTGTATAGACCCACCATCAGATGGAAGATCTGATATAGCTGTAGAGATTGTAGGCTTGTGACTGGATCACTGCTGTCTTTCTAAAGCAGTGAACAGCTAAGCTTACAAACTAGTACTCAAACTCTTGCTAGTTCTGTGTGTCCAGGCTAGTGCACATTACAGGCCTAGCTCCACACACAAAACTTTAGAGGTTAAGGTTCCTATGGATTCTTGAGCTGGTAGTCTGGATGAAGTAGTGCCTACAATGATAAACTTGTTCTGACCCATCTCTAGATTGTGGTTTCCCTATTAGATAGTCTGTGACCATTTAAGTGGACATGTTATAGCCATAAGGGATTGGATCATGGCACAGGGGTGAGTTAGATCCTTTCTCCTCTTTGGTGATAATGTAGCCATTGGACAGGATTTCTATAGCAGCAGATCTGAGTCTGAGTTGTGAGACCCATCAGATTTGTACCTAATAGCTTACTTCTCACCCTTTTATATTTATTTTCTCGCATTCCATCATTCTTCTCAACCCTTTCTATAGTTTAGGCATTAGGTTATCTTAGGATTTAGATAATAGTGACCTTAAATCCCCTTCCATTTAGGATTGCTAGATCTGTAGCCAGATCTGGAGGGCCTACTAAAGATAGCTCCCTTGGAACTTTAGATCAACTTTCCTTGTGGGACAAACTCTTATGAAAACTTGCTACAACAGACCCTGTATCTTGCAAGACTGAGTATTTTTAAGCTTCCTGCTCCGTAGTTTTCAATCCACCTTTGATTTATTTTCACTAACCCCATTTTTATCACTGTCTCCAATAAAGCCAGTAGCATGCACTTAAAATACTTCAACAAGTTTTTGGCACCATTGCCGGGGATTCTTGATCTATTAGTAGACCCTAGATTTTTGTATTCTTTATTCTTTGGTAGTTGTGCTTGTGAATAATTGATACTGCTGATTTATATTTGGAATTTTTCTTGCAGATCTGGACAGTAGCAGAGAAGGAGAGTAGAATTGCACTGGGAGTCTAGCTACCTCTGTTTGCACTTCTCTAACCCTCAAAACCTCAATTTATTTCTCCTTTGAAAATTCCATAGCAGTTGACTAGGATAGTTGTAATTTTGTTAAGTGCAATGTATCTGCGAGTAGTCTTCCCTACTGTTGGTGTGTGTGCATGTTAGGAAGGAGATCCCTCAGTCCTACATTAGAGCCTCCTAACCCAGAGATAGAAAGGGGTAGAAGACTGAGAAGGCACGACACACCACAGTCGAGCCCCCTACTGAAATTGAGACAGCAGTCATGGGTGAAGAGCAACCCAGAACATTGAAGGAATTGAATGCTCCTCATGATTATAATTCTCCATTCAGCATTCAATTCCTAGATGTTTAGGGAAACTATGAGATTAAAACCTCCATCATCCAAATGCTGCCCTCTTTCCATGGGCTTAGCAAGGAAGACCCTTACAAGCACATGGACCAATTCTTGGCCCTGTGCACAACATTCTCCATCGCTGGTTTGGGACCAGAAGCCACTAGGCTAAGGCTCTTTCCTTTCTCCCTAAAGGACAGGGCCAACACCTGGTTAGCTACTCTCCCAAACAACAGCATCACCTCTTGGAAAGACCTACAGACAAGATTTCTAACCAAATTTTTCCCAGAGACCAAAACCAGCCAGTTGAGGAAAGGCATACCTGCTTTTGCCCAATCCCCAACTGAGGATTTTAATGAATACTGGGATAGATTTAAGGAGATGCTCAAACAATGTCCCCACCGCAAGATCCCAGAATGGTAGCTTGTCCAGAGCTTCTATAATGGGATTGATGAGAAAAGCAGAGACATGATATATGCCTCTTGTGGTGGAACGTACATGCATAAAACAGCTGATGAGGCATGGGACTTGTTCGAGGTCATCAGTGAAAATGCTTTCCAAAAGATGTCCTCTTCTAGAACTGTTCAAGAGCTTCCTCCTATGTTGGGGCTTGCTGAAACTTCCAAAGGAAAGATGTATGAAGTTAGGGGAAATGATGACCTGAGAATGCAGATGGCCAATCTCTCTGATAAGTTTAATAAACTTTTAACTGTGGCGCAGCCTAGATTGGCTGCACAAGTGATGGAGGCATGTCTGATATGCTAATCTCCATAACACAAAGTGGAAGAGTGCCCATCTGTAGGGCAATATCTTGAGTATGTGATGGAACAGGCTGTTGCTGCCCAATCATTTGGACAAGAACAATCTGGTGGCTACAACAAACAACCATATGGATACCAGTACTAAAATGCTGTTTACCAATGGATAGACCACCCAAATTTGAGGTAGAGATAAGACAATTATATGCAGCCACAACAGATGTTGGCCTTACCTCAAAGGCCACAGCAACAGTTTAACTAGGGATATGCCCCAAGGTCAAATTTCCAACATCAGCAGCAGCCCTAGCAGCAAAATCAGTTGGCAGTTCCTCCACCTCAGCCCCGAAATGCTTCTTTTGAGGATCAGATTTTGACCCAATTGCAAAGCCTTAGACCCTTGACTCAGACTATGACTTCTCACAGTCAAAGCATAAAGAAAATAGAAGAGCAGCTAGGCCAAATAGCTAATGCCTTGGCCAAAAGAGAAGAGGGCAGTTGTTAAGCTGCCAGGGCCAATATTCGATTGGAGAAGGCTCGTCATGTTTTGAGGGTGCTAATGCCATCACAACCCTGAGATCTGGAAGCTGGTAGACAACTACGTGGGAAAGGAATAAGGAGATGTCATTCCCAAAGAACTGTCGAGTGAAAGTGAAAGAGACTTTGTTAGAGCACAGAGCCAGGAGTTGCCTGCTACACTTCAACAAAGGAAAAATAAAGAAGTTGTAGTTGAGCCTTAGCAGGAGATAAAAGAAGAAAAAAGAAAAAAACAAAAGTTCAGTCATATGCTTGCAGCTGAGGAACCAGCAGTACCTTAGCTGCCATTTCCTCAAGCTTTGAGTAGCCCTACCCCTTTTGATAAGGGGAATGGACAGATAGAGGAAATGATGGAGACCTTTAAGCAGGTAAAAATAAATTTTCCCCTGCTTGATGCAATCTGACAGGTCCCAGCCTATGCAAAATTTCTGAAAGACCTTTGTACTCATAAATGGAAAGCTAGAGGCCATTTATCCAAAAAGGTCTTTGCAACTAATACAATTAATTCTGTATTAAACATGATAATGCCTGAGAAGTTGCAAGACCGAGGGGTACCCACTATTCCCTGCATAATTGGAGACCACACAATTGGAAGGGCCCTTCTAGACCTTGGAGCCAGTGTTAACCTGCTGCCATACAGTGTGTATCAGCAGCTAGGTTTGGGAGAGCTAAAACCCACCCCCATTGTGTTGTTGATGGCTGATAGGTCTAAAAGGAGACCCATGGGAGTGGTTGTGGATGTCTTGGTAGGGATGGACAAGTTCTTCTACCACTTCCCTCTCACCTTTATTGATCAAATTTTGGATAAGTTTGCTGGGAAAGCTTTTTACTGTTTTCTTGATGGGTACTCAGGGTACAACCAGATCCCTGCGCACCCTCTTGATTAAGAGAAAACTACATTTACTTACCCTTTTGGCACCTTTGCTTACAGAAGGATGCCTTTTGGGCTGTGTAATTCCCCAGCCACCTTTCAGAGGTGTATGTATGCCATATTCTCTGATATGATTGACAAATTCTTGGAAATTTTTATGGATGATTTTTCTGTGTATGGGGACAGTTTTGGCCAATGTCTCAACACCTCCACCTGGTCTTGCAAAGATGTGAGGAGACCAATTTGGTCTTAAGTTGGGAAAAGAGCCACTTCATGATAACACAAGGTATTGTGTTGGGCCATGTAGTCTCTAAAGATGGAATTGAGGTGGACAAGGCCAAAGTTGACCTCATTACAAATTTGCTCCCTCCAAGAACAGTCAAACAAGTCAGATCTTTCCTTGGACATGCTGGATTCTACAGGAGGTTCATCAAAGAGTTCAGCAAAATTGCTAAACCATTGTGCCACCTGCTCTACCAGGATGTGCCCTTTGACTTTTCTGCTGAATGTCTTGAGGCTTTTGAAACTTTGAAAATTTGCCTCACCTCTGCCCCTGTACTCCAAACACCTGACTATACACTACCCTTTGAGTTGATGTGTGATGCATCCGACTTGGCAATAGGTGCTATTTTTGGACCAGAGAAAAGATAAGCTGCCTGTGGTCATTACTATCTTAGCAAATCACTTGCTGAAGCTCAGCTGTATTATACCACAACTGAGAAAGAGCTTCTGACAGTGGTTTTTACTGTGGACAAATTTAGACCTTACCTACTGTTAGGATATTTTAATTGATTACTACTAACTTTATTGGTAGCAAATCATCTTTTTTTACACTCAATCATCTTTTACTGCTCTTTCGAGTTCATTTTAATGAATATTAGTACTTTGACACTCTTTTTTACTGATTTTCCTTAATATCTATACATCGTTAACTTATTAGTAGCAAATTAAGTCCTAATATCACTAAGTTAAGGCTCATAAATTGATATATTATGTGACTGATCACACCCCCAAACTTACATTTTTCTAGTCCCTAGCAAACAAGGAAACATAAAACATCTTATACTAAAAATTAAATTGCCACTTTTGTAGGGAGCACGACTGCATTTAGTAGATGCAACTAGTGGAGTTGTAGTCTTCTGAAGGTTTTCAGTGAAGTTACCTACAAACTTCAAATCTTTTTGAATTTTTCAATACAAAACAAAGGTTAAAAAAATCTAAAATAATTTTGTACACTATTTAAATTAACTAAGTTAAATTAATCAAATTGGTCATCACGTAGTTGTTATGATTTTCTAAAATTACTAATCTTTTATCCTTACTTCCATTATAACAGTTATCCTTGATTAGAACTCCAACAATTTCAATTCATAGTAAGCAGGAGTTGTATGTATTAGTGAAATGTTTATTCTTCATAAATATAAACTGCAGATTTAGAAAATACTTTCATTCAAAAACTCACTAGTGACATGCTCTCAAAAAGATATCGAAACCTTTTGGGTTCTAAAAATGTTATTTCAGAAAAATTCAGTCAAAGATAAAATTGTCAATCTCTTAGAAAAAGATAATCTACTCAATTCATATGAATTCCTGTGCAATCAATAGTAGCTATTTTCCATTTCTCTACTAGGCTTATGCTTCTGCAAATAGAAAATCAAAAGGTCTTTCCTTCAGCTTGTAATGGCGTTTTGGGTTTCTGAAGGTATCAAAGAAAGGTAGAAAAGGATTCAAAGTTTTTCTCAGAATTTAGCTCTTCTTTCTCCTATCTTTTCAACTTCTTCTTTTTTGTTTTTTTAGTAAGTATCCATAAATTGGAAAACTTCTTCCAATTTTTAATTTAATTAAATTTTATTTTTTTGTAAAATCCCATTTTGATCTTTTCTAAAATCATCCTTTTACAATTTTTCATCTTCAAAAGCTTTTTGCTTTAATTCGTTCTTCTTTTTCAGAAATCGTTTTTCACGATTTTTCATTCCTTTCCCATATTCTTCTTTTGATTTCTTCAATTGTACCCTTTTTTTGCATTCCCCTAATCTGTTTTTGCTTTTCACTACTTTCACTCCCTCTTCTTCCCTTCTTTTGCATTCTAAAATCTCAGAAAATATAAGAGTCAAAAGTTGAAAGTTTTCGGTGGTACATATGGTTAAGGGTTTATCAGAATTTTGGGTACAAAGAAATTTATTTTTGGCTTCTAATATGGGTTCAAAGGATAGAATTTATTCTGGGATTTTGGCATTTTAGCTCTAATTTAACAAAAGATGGCCTTCAATCATTTTTACGATTTACTAGCATAGATGTATTATTGCTTTGATATTTCTAACGGATAGTTCTAGATAAAAAACTAGGTTATCATAGAATATTAATTCTAAATTGAACAATGTGAGATTTCATATCAGTATAGAAGTTCAAGGAAAAATTTTTACTTGAATAAAAGAAACAGTCTCTTTATGAATAAAAGAGAAAATATGGCTCAAAATCTCACTGGTCTATAATTTTGAAACTATAATCTAAAATTTTGAAGTTTAGATCAATCTATTGTTTCAAACATCCATTCTAATATAGTGTTCAACAAGCTTAGCATGAATTGTACTATTTTTTATTCTGATTATTGAACTCCTACTATAATGGATTGTAACTTTTCAAGATTTGTAATTTTTCTATCATAATTCCTATGCAATGATCAACTAAAAAAATTTTTACAATGACAAACTAAATGAAACTATTTGATTTACTACTACACTAATTATACTACAGAAATTCTGTATCCCCCCAAACTTAATTTGGATAATGCCCTCATTGGCACAAAAATAGGGGACACTAAATTTATTTTCCTATAAATTATTAATATCTCTGATTGCTTACCAGATGTGAAAAAATTGCGTATAGAATGGTCCCCCAAACTTGTGGAAAATACAGTGGTTTTTACTTCTCAGAGAAAAACATAACAAAAAAGTTAGATATGTTAGTAACAATTACACAGTTAGTAAAAAGAATGAAAATTAGTTCAAAAAGAAAATTTCATATGTTACTGAATATTTACATTGATCATGAAAAAAGGAAACCTAAAATAAAAACTGATCACATAAAAATATAAACCCAGAAAAAAAAAAACTAGACACACACTATTTTAGATATTAGCAGCAACGTCCGAGAGAATGTGTCTTCGATAAAGATTGGTCCTCGACATCTAACTGCATGAGTAGAGTCTCTAATTCCTTCCTACGAAAGGAGTATCCATTCCTTGATAGGGTTGCTACTCCGAGAGCTATCGAAACACGTCCCTCTGTCTTCCAAATTGCACTCCCCCAAACTGAGCACATCACAGGTCTTCCTTAGAAGAAATGCAATACCACAGCGGTGTGTGACGGGGCCAATACTCGAGCTTGCAGCATGGTGCATGTGGCACGACATGTGGTGCCAGGAGGGCACGCGACATGGGGCCATGTGGGCCTGGCGACGTGGTCGCGCTGCGAGGACGCGACACGGTCGCATGGGGGTAGGACGCGGAGCATCACAGTCGCGACACGGACGCGACATAGCCAAGGTGGGCTAGCGATGCATGAGGCGTTGCGGTATGTCAAATCAAGGGGTTTGAGGTTCTCCTGCCATTCTGGCTGAATGACTGTTTTACCCTTATATAGGGGAAGGGAGCTAGAGAGCTATTCCCCCGCACACGGGGCCTTGCGTTGCCAGAGGGGGCGCAAGTGTCTCCTAGGTCTGAAAGGGTGGACCTAGGACGTCGACGCAGCAATGCCTTGTGGAACCCGGGTGAGGTTGTTGTATGGCTCAGGACTATGCGTCGCGGTGCATACGGCTGGGTAACCTCACCTGAGAACACCAAGGCGCTGCTTGGGACTCAATGGAGCACGCGGGCGCGAGGCACAAGGCTGTGGGCTTGGTTCGGCAGGTGAGCGAGACATGGTGGCATGGGATGCTGCATGCTAAGACTGTTGCGAGCGAGGTACTAGTGCAGTGCACAGGGTGAAGCTTGAGCAGGCCAAGTTAGTGCAGCGGTGTAGATTGGCGTGTCATAAGGGGCACTATGAGCTGAATGGTAGGCCGTGAAATAGAGGTAACCATGTTGGGAGGAGTTCCCGTCCTCTAGGTGGATGGTATCAGAGCTGATGTGCATATGGGTTGGGTTCGTTGCACGTGGTAGCGAAGCACCGCGCGGGTTGAAAGCGCGTCGAAGGACGCTCCCACGACAGTTGGTATCAGAAGTAAGCTAACCTAGCGAAGCGTGCGTTAGGTGCTGCACGGGACTGAGGTTGCGGAAGTGCGACCCCGTGACAGGTGGTTCTGGGAAGCGTGATGACGTGAACACATTTCCAAATCTCATCGCCATATCACCCTTCACCTATACTACTCCCTTGCGAAAACTATGTGAAGAGAATGTACACACAGTTGGCAGGAAAAGTATAAGCAATGGAGAAGGGTGACGAGGAGATCAACGATGAGATGGGAAATGACACTAGAAATTACAATCCATCCTCACTATAAAGGAACACGCATTCGGGGTGGGTTGTGATAGTATAAAGGTTAGGGAGTGAGAGAAGATGAGGCATAGGAAAAAGGTTTAGGATTTGGGTTAGGTTTAGGGTCAAGGGTAGTGTTGGTGGATGATTAGGTATCTTGAATAGGTCACTGACGCTTCGAATTTTCTACTCTTTGTTCTGCAGCCAAGAGCTCGGCTCTATTATTTAATTAATTCTATCAAGTCTCTTACTGAAATCACATGGTTTATGCTCTTTTGTCATGAGGTTTAGGGTTAAGGATGGAGGGAAGAGAAAGGTTGTGAGATGGTTTTAGTCAGTGGATGGGTATGGATTAATAGGAAAGAGGTTAGGCTTGAACTGTCACTTTGGGTTAAATGGCGAGGTGTAGGTTTTTAGGCTAGGGTGGTTAGCAGGTGGCCAAATTGAATGTGTTGCATGTCTGCTTTCTCTATAAGTTAAATGGGTTTGAATTCCAATGTATTCGATAAGATCAATCACTGGAATCACCTGTTCCCCAAATTTGTCATTTGCAATTCTGTAGGACGAAAGTGAAACTCTATGACGCTTCAAATCGTACTCGCTACGATTTGACTCTTTGAATCATGAGAAATCATAAATCCATATGATTAAAGTGATTATGACCATACATAAGAGACTTTACAATTGAGTGTACTTGCGCATATTGTACATCATAGAATACTCTAAAAAATTAAGTTATATACATATGTTACAGGTGTTTTGCTACGGGTGAGTCGATAGCTCGACGGGTTGTAGAGGAATTCAATTAAAAATAGAGGGAGTAGAGGTGTCTCCCATAAACGTACATCCTCTAGATGTACCAACTACATGTGAAGGTAGTACGTTATTCTTTCTTCCGAAAAGGGTTAGCTGCTCAATTTGAGTTTTTAGCCTTACAACAGATTGCTATTAAGAAGTGAAAAATACCATTTTTCACCTCCTAACCTGACCTTTGGTGGACCCTTGAGCTGACTAATAATGTGTTTTAAGTATATTTTATAGATACGCAATGAATTGCAAGCTTAGTGCAGATATTCACTTAAAATAGCCAAAGAAGCAATTTGCTGGTCAACATGTGACCATACAGCCCAAAGGCCAAACAATCAAGCAGTCCACAAGAGCCTTAGAGATTCATGAGAATATCTCAAACCCAACTAGGGATGCTTGAGGCCAAGTGCAGTTTCAAAGAATGAAGATTGAATCCACCAAGAGGTGTGACAACTGTGGAAGCATTGAAAATATGCTGTCGAGAGCTCCCCAACACTTGTCTAGTAGTTTTAAAGGCTAATTATAACATGTTGAGAGGTTCTGAGGAGAAACTATAAAGAGATCGAGAGGCTCTTTAGCTGTGGAGAGGTTGTCATACACAGGAGTTAAGATGTCGAGAGGTTCTAAGAGTGAAATGCTAAAGAGATCGAGAGGATGATAGATCCTGTCGAGAGGCTGAAAATGCAGCAAAAAGATCCTGTCGACATCTTACCTAAAGGTGCAGGAGATATCGATAGGTTCCAAGTACATCTCAAGAGGTTCAGCTGAACCTGTCAAGCAGTACTAGCCAACCCGTCGACAACTCACTTGAAGCTAGGTGCATTCTCGGGAGGATAGATAGAACCTGTCGAGAACCCAATGGTAATTTGTATAACCACTTGATAGGTTGATTATAACCTGTCGAGTGGATGAATGGAGAAATGGACAGAACGATGAAACTGGCTTCCAATCCTGTCGAGATGTTTTAATCCTGTCGAAGGCCATGTAGATCTTGTCGACGAGTCATCAAATCCTATCGACTAGTGCAATTCAACTAATCGAGAGGTTGCCAAACCTATCAAAATGAAGAGCAAGGAGACTAAGAACTTGTCGAGAGGTTCCCTGAACCTCTCGACACTCGCATTAGGAACTTCTCAGTATGTTTCTTCAGCAGCTACCAATTTCAGAAGTCTATGCACACATCCCAAAGCACGTCAGCGACCTCTAGGGGTATTTTTGGTATTCAACTATGCATGACTGAAAACCCTAACTGCCTCACATATCTTTGTCAGTTGTCGACCAATGGGAGAAGAGTTTTTAGAAGAGAAATCAGCCACATCAGCAGTCCAGAATAACAGAATTATTCTCTTGAGATCAAATTGACAGAAACGGATCTGAGACCGAGGGAGAAGGTATAAATAGAAGAGAACTTTTACAAAATAACCATCCAGAATTTGAGAGAACCAGAGCATAGTTTGAGATCCATTTTCCGTCTAAGAACTCCCTCTCTCTTCCTTCTTCTCCCATTCTCTCTTTAGCCAATCATGAGTGGCTAAACTCTTTTTAGTAGTTAGGGTGAGGTCTTGAGCTGTAGATCGAGAGTTTCAGAGGCTTGTAAGAGATTATATATTGCACAGATTGCAGATCTGGGCACAATAGTATTATAAGTTTGCAATATAATTCTAATTTTTAAAGGTAATTCTAATCCACATTTCACTTCTTCATATTTGATTTCCCTGGATTGGATACTCTTGTGTCTGCCAGCCAAAAATGGGGAGCTAGTAGCCTGGCACCCGCAACATCTACAATACTTTACTTGTTCCAATCAAGATCAATAGATTTAAGCAATCTCTGAGATGAATTGTATCTAGTAGAAGAGCAGATCATAACCTTAGGACTGTATCCAGTAGAAGGGTAAATCCTAACTTCAGGATTACTTTAAACCATTGGTGGAGATTAGATTCTTATACCTTACATCTGCCGGGGGAACCTGAGTAGCTAGGAGTTGGATAGAGGATTATTGTAAATCTGTCCTCTACACTGCCTTTGATACCTTTGATTTTCAATAAGAGACCAAGACCCCTAGCTGTTGTTCTCCACCTTTTGAATTTTCAACATTTCTATATCTCCCCTCATCTCTGTGTTTGATCAGATATGGATCAATTGCATTTCACTTTTGTAGTTTGTAGTAAAAGTGACAAAAACCTAGAACCTCTCCTCTTTCCTATTCTAGTTTAGCTTAAATTAGGATAGAGTGCCAGATCTACCATAGATCTGGAGATTTACTATAGTTGAACTACATTTCCCTGTTCACATACCCTTACTTACCTTTTAAAACTTGCGACAATAGCCCTGGTTCTTGCAGGACTGGCTGCTCACCTTGATTCCATGCATTTGTAATTTGTGCCTTTTAATTGGCTATTTTAAACATATAATAATTACAAGGTGGCAGCACAACAAGTTTTTTGGCACCGCTGTCGGGGACCTGTGTTTTAACTTAGTAGATCTAAGTTTTTCTCATTTTAAGAATTAAATTTTTAATTGCCAGTTTAGAGTTTGACTAATTGCTGCTGTAGTTTTTTTTTAGTTTGATTCTGTGTTTCAAAGCTAGATCTGTGGTGTTGAAAAGAGCATTGTACCAATTGGAGGAGGAAGCTTTGCTTAAGTACACATTTCCTAACTCTGTTTATATTTCTAGATTTGTAGCTTTGTGGATCTGCAACATTAGTTGTGTATTGTGTTATTGCTTTGATTGAATTTTATACTGTAATTTTCTGCATTGAATTTTCTTTCTGTTGTGTGTATGCTTAGGAGGAGATCTCTTAATCCTGATATTGCTCCCTTAGATCTTGAAATTGAAAGACTTCTCAGACCTAAGCAAACCATACACACACCTTTAATTGATTCTGAGATTGCTGCAATGGGTGAGCAGCCTAAGACTTTAAAGGAATTCAATGCACCAGGGGTGTACAATTCTCCCTTCTACATTTAATTCCCTGCTGTCTAAGGGAACTATAAGATCAAGTCTTCTATCATACAGATGTTACCCTCATACTATGGTCGGAGAAAAGAAGACCCATACAAGCATATTGATGAATTTTTACAACTGTGCACTACCTTCAATATTGTAGGTTTGGGGGAGGAAGCAACCAAGTTGAGACTCTTTCCTTTTTCACTAAAGGATAGAGCCAGAACTTGGTTGCCAATGCTCCCAACCAACAGTATTCAGTCCTGGAATGACCTTTAATGTAAGTTTTTGGCCAAGTTTTTCTCCATGTCCAAAACAAGTCAGCTGAGGAAGAGCATTATCTCATTTGCTCAAGCCCCAACTGATGACTTTCACCAAGTTTGAGAGAGATTTAAAGAACTCTTGAAGCAATGCCCCCATCACCAAATTCTTGAATGGCAACTTGTCCAAAGTTTCTATCAAGGGATTTAACCCAAAAGTAGGGATATGGTTGATGCCTCTTGTGGTGGTACATACCTCCACAAGAGAGCTGATGAGGTTTGGGAGTTGTTTGATATCATCAGTGAAAACTCCATGCAAAGGGAGATCTGGGCAAGAGATTTTGAGACCCCTAGAGCGGTGAAAGAAAATACTACCAGAGGAAAAATGTATGAGGTGAGTGGACATAATGATTTGGAGAGGAAAGTGGACAGTTTGACCCAAAAGTTTGATAAGCTCATGGGAACAATACAGTCTCCAATGGCTACCAAAGTGGAAGAGACATGTGTCATATGCCAGTCCCCCACTCACTCCCTTGAGGAATGTCCCTTAGCTGCCCAATTTTTAGACTTTGTGATGGAACATGTGAATGTTGCTCAGTCTTATGGACAACAGCCTACTGTTGGCTATCATTGGAGAAACCACCCTAACTTGAGGTGGAGACAAGACAACTTTCAAAACTAGCAGCTACAGCAGTCCATGCCTTAAAGGAATGTCCAGCCCTATTAGCAGAATTATTTTCTAAGGCCCCAATACCAACTGCCTATGGCCCAGCCAATGGTTTAACCTGTGCATCAAAGTGCACCAGCCCCAACACCCTCTAGGTCACTCACGTTTGAAGAGCATGTTCTGGCTTCACTGCAGAGTTAGGGCCCTTTATCTCAAACTGTTAACTCCCACAGTCAAAGCATCAAGAAGACAGAGGACCATCTTGGTCAACTATCTATTTGTTTAACTAGGAGAGAGGAGGAGAGACTACCCAATCAGCCCATGAACAATCTAAAGGGCCAATATATGGTTGGTAAGACTCCTTCTCATGAAGATGTAAAATTTGTCACCACCTTGAGGAGTAGGAGCCTGGTGGATAATCAAGTTGGTATTGAGCCTGATGAGTCAAGTGCATAAAATGAAGAAACAACCCATGAAAATATGCAGCAAGAGCAACATATAAAAAATAACGGGGGTGATGTGCCCCAACAGAAAATTCAAAATAAAAATAAAGAAAAATTTGATGAACTTGCTAAGGCTACAAATGGGAGGATAGTTCCCTATTTGCCATTTCTAATGCATTCATAGCAGCTTCTCCTTTTGACAAGGGGAATGCTAAGGTTGAGGAGATGATGGAAACTTTCAAATAAGTAAAGATCAACTTGCCTTTACTTGATGTCATCAAACAAGTTCTAGCCTACGCAAAAATTTGGAAAGAATTATACACCAATAAAATACAGTCTAGGATACAGTTATCCAAGGTCTTTTGTGTTGAGAACTCCAACTAAGCTTCAAGACCCTGGAGTTCCCACAATCCCCTGCATCATTGGGGATCATACTATTGAGAAGGCCTTATTAGATCTGGGAGCTAGTGTAAACCTACTTCCATATTCTGTTTATGAGAAGTTAGGCTTGGGAGAATTGAAGCTCACACATGTGGTGCTATGACTAGCAGATAGATCTGAAAGGAGGCCTGTGGGAATGATAGAGGATGCTTTAGTTGGAGTTGATAAATTTTTCTATCCAACAGATTTTTTAGTTCTTAACATGGAGCCAAGTGCACCACCTCTATTCCTGTGATTTTGGGTAGACCTTTCTTGGCCACTGCCAATGCTTGTATTCAGTGTAGATCAGGAGTAATGGAGGTGTCTTTTGGCAACATAAAGGTTAAATCGAATGTCTGCAATGCAGTAAATCAGCCTCACTTGAATAGTGAGGATTGTTTTTCAATTGATGTATTAGATGATCTTGTGGAAGAGAATTTTCCAAAGCTGCTGCATTGTAATAATTTTTGTGATGATTTTGGTGATGTTTTTGAGAATGTGTGGAGTGAGAATGTGGAAGAGAAGGTCCCCACACCTATGGCTCAAGAGGTGAAAGCCTTAACTTCTGATGTGTGGCCAGGAATAAGGTATCTTCCTGGGAAACTTGCTATGATGCCTGTTCCACCACCATCAAAGGCACCTTTGCTGCCCTCACTTGTATGACCACCAGAGGTGGAGTTGAAATAGCTGCCTAAGACCTTGAAGTATACTTTTTTGGGGGCAAATAAGAAATTGCCAGTGATTATTTCTTCCTCTCTCATTGATGAGCAAGTGGAAGAATTGTTGTGTGTTATAGAAACATAAGAGAGCAATTGGCTGGACCATTGCTGACCTTGGGGGCATCAGCCCTATTGTGTGCATGCATAAAATTTTCCTGGAAGAGGGTTCCAAACCCTCTAAAGAAATGTAGAGAAACTTGAATCCCCACATGCAGGAAGTGGTGATGAAAGAAGTGGTCAAATTGCTAGATGTTGAAGTCATCTACCCAATTTTAGATTCTGAATGGGCGGCGCCTACTCAGGTGGTGCATAAGAAATATGGAATTACTGTGATTAAAACTGATGCTGGTGAGCTTGTTCCAACTAGGGAAATCATAGGTTGGAGGGTGTATATAGATTATCGAAAGCTCAATTTGAAACCAGAAAAGACCATTTCCCTTTGTCCTTCATTGACCAAATCTTGGATAAGTTAGCAGAAAAGTCTTTCTATTGTTTTCTTGATGGATATTTGGGGTATAACCAAATCCCTGTTTATCCACAAGACCAAGAAAAGATAACTTTCTTATGCCCATTTGACACCTTTGCCTATCGAAGGATGCCATTTGGATTGTGTAATGCTCCTGCAACTTTCCAAAGGTGCATGTATGCTATATTTTCTGACATGATTGAGCAGTTTCTAGAGATTTTCATAGATGATTTCTCTATTTTTTGAGATAGTTTTAGCCAATGTCTACACCATCTCAACCTTGTGTTATAGAGATGTGAGGAAACCAACTTGGTTTTAAGTTGGGAAAAGAGCCATTTTATGGTCACTCAAGGCATTGTCCTTGGCCATGTGGTTTCTCACAGAGGCATTGAGATAAACAAGGCTAAAATAGATATGATTGCACATTTACTCCCACCAAAAACTGTGAAACAAGTCTGATCATTCTTGGGGCATGCTAGCTTCTATAGGCCATTAATCAAAGATTTCAGCAAAATCTCAAAACATCTTTGCTACCTATTGTGCCAAGAGGTTCCCTTTGATTTCAATGATGAATGCCTTAAGGCCTTTGAGTTGTTGAAAAGTTGCCTAATATCTGCACCTATCCTTCAACCACTTGATTTTTCTATACCTTTTGAGTTGATGTGTGATGCATCAAACTTTACAATTGGTGTAGTCTTGGGACAAAGGAAGAATAAGGCCCTTTGTGTGATTGCTTATGCAAGCAAAATCATGATTGATACTTAGTTAAATTACACTACAATTGAGAAGGACCTGTTGGCAATTGTCTTTGCTCTAGATAGGTTTAGATCTTATGTGCTGGGATCCAAGAGAGTGGTTTTCACAGACCACTTAGCCCTAAAATACCATTTGTCAAAAAAGGATGTAAAGCCTAGATTGATCAGATGGATCCTCCTATTATAGGAATTTCATCTTGAGATCAAGGATTGAAAAGGGGTTGAAAATGTGGTTGCAGACCACTTGTCTAGGATCCTAGCAGAGGAGTTTGATAGGCTGCCTATTAATGACTCCTTTCTGGATGAACAACTATTTGCTATCAGCACCTCTACACCTTGGTTTGGAAATATTGTAAACTACTTGGCAGTAGGGAAGATCCCCCACATTGGAACAAAATGGATAAGGATCTGCTCTTTTCATAGATCAGACATTATATGTAGGAGGATCCATACCTATTCAAGAATTGTGCAGACCAAGTGGTGAGGAGACGTGTCCCTGATGAGGAATTTCACAATGTACTAACTATGTGTCTTGAAAAGGCTTGTGGAGGCCACTTCAGTGGGAACAAAACTATTGCCAAGGTATTCCAAAGTGGATTTTATTGGGACACTCTCTTGAAAGATGCATGTCTTCATTGTAAAACTTGTGAAAGATGCCAAAAGATGGGAAGTATCTCACAAAGAAACTCTATGCCTTTACAGCCAATACTTGTGATTGAACTTTTTGATACTTGGGGGATTGATTTCATGGGTCCTTTCCCTACTTCCTTTGGATACAACTATATTCTTGTAGTTGGGAATTATGTGTCCAAATGGATAGAGGCCATAGCTACAAGAACAAATGATCGCAAGGTTGTCCTCAACTTCTTGAAGGACAACATTTTCTCTAGGTTTGGCACCCCCAGAGGTATCATTGGTGATGGGGGGAGCCACTTTTTCAATAGACAGTTTGAAAACCTACTTAGAAAGAACTTTGTGGCAAACAGAGTTGCCACCCCATACCACCCACAAACCAGTGGGCAAGTGGAAATTTCTAATAGAGAAATCAAATACATTTTGGAGACAATAGTGAGAGTAGATAGGAAGGACTGGTTCTTGAAGTTACCTGATGCTCTGTGGGCTTATAGGACTGCCTATAAGACCCCAATAGGCATGTCTCCTTTTAGGCTGGTATATGGCAATGCATGCCATTTACCAGTAGAGCTAGAGGACAAGGCTTATTGGGCTGTTAAAGCATTGAATATTGACTTAAAATCTGTGGATATGCATAGGAAACTCTAGCTATCAGAGCTGAAAGAGCTGAGGTTGGAGACATATTCAAATGCTAGGATCTATAAGGAGAAAACCAAGGCTTTCTATGACAAGCATCTGCTGAGGAAAGAGTTCATAGCTGGTAACAAGGTATGGCTATTCAACTCTAGATTGAGATTTTTTCCAAGTTAGTTGAGATCCAGATGGGAGGGACCTTACATAGTTGAGCATGTATCCCCATCTGGAGCTATTGAAATCAAGGATCCAAAAGATGGAAGGACCACGAAAGTGATTGGGCAAAGGCTCAAGCTTGTTGTTGATAATGTGGTGGAGCCTGTACTGACCATTCACTATCATGAACCTCCATAACGTGTCTGAGTTTCAACAATGTGTACTATGTATAATAACTCATGTATTTGGTTATTTCTATTTCTTTTGTTTCATTTCTGCTTGGCATTGTACATGATTTTTTTTTGCCATGTGTGTCAGTAATTCAGGTAGAATAATGAGTCAAATTGGTGAAGTGAAAAGAGTTGGAGTGTCAAATCTGTTGGGGAATAAACTGGGAACTGCCTACAGATCTTTTAAACTAGAATACAACCTGTCGATAGGTTCTATGAACATGTCGACAGGTTCTGAGAGTTCCTAGTCTACATTTCGACAAGATCTAGAAGCTGTCGAGAGGTGTGAATTAAATCTCGATAGGTTCAAAAGGTGTAAAAATTGTTGTCGATAGGATCCAAGAACATTTTGACAGGTTCTGAAGGTTTTTGGTTGAATTCTCGACAGGTTCAGGGTACCTATCGAGAGGTTCTGTGAACCTCTCAAAGTAACATTTCTAGAGCCTAGAGCCCATCGAGAGGATTATATGTTGAATTCAAAAAACTTATCGAGAGGTTCTGTGAACCTCTCGAAATGATTGTTCCTGTCTTCTTGAACCCGTTGACAGGATTGCATGAACCTCTCACGAGGATCAGTGACTTTCTACTCTTCAACAGGTTGCATCAACTTGTCGACACCTTGCCCCAATCCTATTGGAATTAATTTCCTACTGCTTTAAACCTAATGACAACTCCATTTTTGCCATTCGACAACTTCTCTTTGTGCTTTAAATTTTCTCTAGTGATTTTTCCACTTTTCTTTCTCTCTCTACCTCACTGGCTATTACTCTAAACCCCTAGCCATTTCCCCATTGCTTCAATTCATCAAAAGCTACACTTTGCACCTGGTTTGAGCTGGTTTGGTATTGTGCATTTTAAGATCTATGAAACCCTAAGTTTCGGCTGGTAAGCCTCTTTTCTGCTCCACTTTGTGCTTTTGGCATTTCATTTGCAAATTGGTGTGGTTAATTTGATTGATAAAAAAGGTTTGTAAGGTTATTGCATTTGATTATGAGAAATTGATTGAGTAATGGTTAGTCAAGAGGATACTTTGGCTAATTTGTTCAAAGTACCTTCTAAATTCACCACCACCAGTAGGCTCACCACACAACCCACAGAATCCCCACCTGTAAAATGAAAGCCGGTCATGGACCAAGCTGAGAAAATTGTGAAGTCTAAGAAAGCCAAGAAATCAAAGAGGGCCCAAACCAGTGAAGAATTTGTTGAAGGTGCCCCTGAGGTAGAAATCCCTCTGCCTGAGCCTACTATTGTGCCTAAGGATAGTCCTGTGGCTGAGCCTATAGTCCCTGTGAATAGATCCACTCCCAATGAATTTGTGGATGCTCTAGACTTAATCCCAGACACTATTTTTTACCTCCCCTATTTTTCCAAGGAAGAGTGCAAAGATACCTTGGATTACATAGTGAAGGTAGGTCTGACCCCATTACTAACCCCATTGCACGAAAAATCATATCCTCGGCTGGTCAAGTTATGGTATCAAAACCTGAGGAAGGGGACCAAGCCATGTTCATCTGAGACTTGCCTTCTGACTTTGATTGATAATGTGGAAATTATGATAGATTACAATGACATTGGCTTGACATTGGGGGCCCCCTCAGTTTTTGATCCAAGTTATGGGTTAGGGGCACCTGAAAGTGTGCATTTCCGAGCAATGACAAGGCACCTCACTCAAGGCATTTTGGGGTCTGGGGAATCATTGATGAGGAGGGATCTCCATTCCAGCATGCTCTTCTTTGATTCTATTTTGAGAAAGAACATATATGTCAGTGGACATCGATAAGAGAGGAGAATACCAATAGTGGATGCCCTATACTTTATCTCTAAGGGCTAGTTTGTAAATGTTGCTTGGCTAGTGTTTGAAGCAATGGTGGATTTGAATGATAAATGTAGCAAAGCCCAAGCCCTAACAGGGCTCCCGTACAACAGGCTCATCACCGCCTAGCTTAAGAGAGGCCAATTTGTTTTTAAAGGGGATGAGGAAGTGGAAATTGTGAAGCCCAAACATTTTTGGAAAGAGGGCTTGGTCAGCCAGTAGGACTTTGATTGGCAAAAGTAAGAGCAAATCTGTTGAGAGTCCTGAAAGGGAGGCACACCAGGTGGCCAGCTCTTCAGCTGCTCCTACGCTTCCCTCAGCACCTACAGTCATCCCTTCCATTCCTTCCACCTCTGTGCCCTTGCCCAGTGTCAGCCTTGATATCCCTAGTTTGTCAATCCTATCAGCTGCTCTACCATCCATCTCATTTCCTTTACCCTCCATTCCAGTTTCCATACCTCCCAGCACTTCAGCTTCCTTTTCCACCATCACCACATCCAGACCTTTATCTGCTCCTCTTACTACAGCCCCCATCCTTACCTCACCTTCATTACCCAACCCATCCATCTCAGCTGTTGAACCCTCAAGCCCCCATTTTCCCCCTTCGGCTGAACCAGCCATCACTTCCCCACCATCCATGTCCTTTTCCATTGGCCCTACCTTCTCCATATCACCTCCACACACCCAGGACAAAATAACCACTGAGGGATATTCATCCCTAATTGACTCCATTGTGGAGGACATTGGGTATGAATATACCCCCCTACCTGACTCCCCACAGCCAAACCATTTACAGACCACCCCTACCCCACCTTTTGACCATACCCACACTTCCCCTTTCCAACCAATTCCACCAATCCAATCCACAGCCCCTGTCACACCTAACCCCTTACCCCAAATCCTTCACCTTTTACTTTCCCTTCATTCCCATGTGCTGGCCAATAACCAAACCCAATCATCAATTGAGGCCACACTACAAGCCATGAACTCCACACTCCAAAGTCAATCCTCCTTTCCAACTAGGCTCCAAGTCATCTACTCCACCTTAACACTGTTAACCCAACCTTCCCAACAACCAGCTATCCCTATGCCCACCCATGTAGCTTCCCCACCCCTTTCTCGTATTGTACCCATCCCAAAACTCCCCCCTCCTACATATATCGATGCCTCCACCCAAACAGACCCAGACCCTGAACTTAAATCTCCTCAGTCCATGCTCCCTGTCTCTTCCTTTCCCTATCCTCCTCCATACTCTATCCTCTTCCATGTCATGAAATAGAACCCCTACCTTCAAAGTGGTGTTGTGAGGGGAATGGCTGCCCTCCACAGATCAATCGAGATGCCCTATGAAGCAAAGCTGAGTTAAATGCAGGTGGATTACAACTTTGAGATGATAAAAATATCCAAGGGCCGGTAACATATATTATTGCAATATGAAGCTGAAAAGATCATTGTTGCCTCGGAGAAAATGAGAGCAGATGGACTTGAGAAAAGACTAGCTGCCTCCAAAGAAACCACAAAGGCCACAAGTGACCTTTATGAAAATAGAGTTCTCTATGCTGAAACAAAAGCAGAAATCCCCGAAAGAAGATTGGCTGAATTGATTGGCGCGGCACCTACACAAGCCACTGCCCCTCCTGAAGTTCACCCTCTCCGCACTTCGCAAAAGGGAAAGAGACAGCTACCCACTCTAAGGTGGTAGCTACTACTAAAGAGCAGACCAAGGCTGAGAGGAAAGCTGAGTTGAAAGCCTATGTTGCTCAACAAGGATTCGACCTGGATGACATCTTCACCTCTAACTCTGAGTAGTTTTAGCTTGTTTTTTTTTTAGGATTTTTACCTGGTATTGTAGGCTTGCTTCAGTTAGTTAGGATGCTTTTGTATTTTTGTCTATATTTTTCTGTTATCAAAGGAATTTTGCTTGAGTCTATTTGCTATGATGTTCTTGCTTTCTTTCTGTTTATTGTCCCCTTTCTTTTCCTTATTTGTGTTTTATATAATACTTGTTCTTCTTTTTTTTTGTATCGGTGTCCTTTGTTTAGCTATGAGTGATCCATTAGTTATTTCTCTTCCCTTGCTTATCTGTACATATTTTCTCCTGCTGCACATCCCTTCATCTTTGAATCAGTGAGGACACTGCTCCTCCTAGGTTTGGGGGTGTGGCAAGATTTGCCAATGGATGGTTAATGGTAGTGTAATAAAGTTTTTAACATAAATTGAGAAAATAAAATAATTTCCCACCTGATTTTTTTTTACATAAAGGAAATTAAAAAACATTTTAAAACTAAAACATGTTATAGTTCTAACATTTTCATGAAGCAAATGTCAGGAATTTTTCGCAAATTAGTGCTTAGTGAACTTGAAAAGAGAGAAAATTGTGCGGATATACCCTAAAAATCTGATGAAAGATCATACCCAGTGAGATTTTGGCCTGAAAAATTTTCTTTGAAGAGTGTTCGGCAATTTCTTCTGCTGTAAGGAATGATTGGATCTACCTCTGCTCACTAAAAGTTGGGCAAATCAAAATTGAAACAGCTTGACAGCACTCATGACATGAAGTAAGGCCATCCCTTGGACAGTTTGAGCTCAAAATTTCCCACCTTTGAACTGCCTTTGAAGCACACCTTTTGAGCTTTAAAAATCCCAGCTTTTCTTTGATCAAAACCAAAAAATTTGAACCCAAAACCTCTTGACCTGTTTCAATTCACCCTCAATCAGAGAAATTAAGAAATAGGAGGAGCAATGAGGTTAAAGGAGCAAGGTTTTACAATTTGGTAAAAGAAGAAGAAAATACATTTGAAGGCAAGTGTGATGTATAGTTATGGCATTCCAGCCCATAAAAAGAAAAATAGAGAAAAATACAAAAGAAAAAGCATACAAAAAGAAATGAAAAATAAAGAAGCAAAATAAAAGAATGAGAAAGAGAAGTCACTTCATTGGATATTTTGGAAGAGAAGAGAAAAAGCTGACCACTTTAGCTCTAGAAATTCAAAAAGAAGATGGATTTATGCTGAAATGAAGGTTGTGAAGTTGCAAATCACCTCCTCACCTTATTGATTTCTCAATTCTGAATCCCATTCCACCCTTTTATTCTTTATAAACTTCACCCATAAGCCACATTACAACCCAATGAAAAGTCCTTACTAATCTGAATTGGATTGGGCTTTCATGTGGAGATAATGACTTGTTTGATCTATGGTGAAAGGAGTTAGAAAATTTCAGAAGTTAGAGCAATGCCTATGCTTAAGTTTGTAGTCCTATTTGAGGGCTATAACTGCTCTTGAGCTATGTGAATTGATACACCGTTCTATTTTTATTGAGAGTGACAGCCCTGGTAAGCTTTGGGTCTGAAATTAGGAAACATGATTCTCAATTTAAGGGTAAGCTTTGCATTAATTTTCATACAAAATACCTTGACATGAGTTGATTGATTGTGAAGAAGTTGTGGCAGGATTTTAGTTTTAAGCTATCATGTTTTTGCTGAGAATCCTCTAAAACTGAATGGACAAGGTGTGGAATGAATTTTATATTGCTTGAATTTTGTTTTAACATGCTGCACTGATATTAACTATTTTTATTGGAGAAGTTTGTGGGTAACTTCACTATAAACCCTCATGAGACTTCACTCCTCGACTAGGGATCACCTAGGGGCTTAAAAGGCTTGATGCATATGCTAAATGCATCTATGTTCCCTACAAAAGTAGCACCTTTTATTTTCAATAATTGTTTTTACTTTCTCCTTTGCTCAGGGACTAGCAAAGCTTAGGTTTGGGGGTGTATTAAGTAGTAAAAAGTACTATTTTTTACCTCCTAACATGACCTTTGGTGGACCCTTGAGCTGACTAATAATGTGTTTTAAGTGTATTTTATAGATAAGCAATGAATTACAAACTTAGTACAGATATTCACTTAAAATAGCCAAAGAAGAAATTTGCTGCTCAACATGTGATCTTACAGCCAAAAGGCTAGCAAATCAAGCAGTCCACAAGAGCCTTAGAGATTCATGAGAATATCTCAAACCCAACTGGAGATGCTTGAGGCCAAGTGCAATTGCAAAGAATGAAGATTGAATCCACCAAGAGGGGTGTCAGCTGTGGAAGCATTGAAAATAAGCTGTCGAGAGCTCTCCAGCACCTATCGAGAAGTTCTGAAGGCTAATTATAACATGTCAAGAGGTTCTAAGGAGAAATTGTAAAGAGATTGACAGGTTCCATAGCTGGTGAGAGGTTGTGATACATAGGAGTTAAGATTTCGAGAGGTTCTAAGAGTGAAATGGTGAAGAGATCGAGAGGATGACAGATCCTGTTGAGAGGATAGAAATGCAGCAAAAAGATCCTGTCGACATCTTACCTAAAGGTGCAGGAGATATCGAGAGGTTCCAAGTACATCTCGAGAGGTTCAGCTGAATTTGTTGAGCAATCCAAACTAACCCGTCGACAACTCACCAGAGGCGCATTCTTGCGAGGATAGAAAGAACCAGTCGAGAACCCAATGGTAATTTGTATAACCAGTCGACAAGTTGATTATAACCTGTTAAGAGGATGAATGGAGAAATAGATAGAATGGTGAAATAGGCTTCCAATCTTGTCGAGATGTTTCAATCCTGTAGAAAGCCACATTGATCCTGTCAATGAGTCATCAAATCCTATTGACTAGCGTAATTGAACTTCTCGAGAGGTTCCCAAACCTATCAAAATGAATAGCAAGGAGACTCAGAACCTGTCGAGAGGTTCTGAGTCTCGACACTCGCATTTGGAGCTTCTCAGTATGTTTCTTCAACAACTACCAATTTCAGAAGTCTGTGCACACATCCTAAAGCATGTCAACGACCCCTGGGGGTATTTTTGATATTCAACTATGCACGACTGGAAATTCTAACTGTCTCACGTGTATTTGTCAATTATGGACCAATGGGAGAAGAGTTTCTAGAAGAGAAATCAGCCATATCAGCAGCCTAGAATAACAGAATTATTCTCTTTAGCTCTGATTGGCTTAAACGGATCTGAGATAGAGGGAGAAGGTATAAATAAAAGAGAACTTTTACAGAAGAACCATCCAAAATTTGAGAGAACCAAAGCATAGTTCAAGATCTATTTTCCTCCAAGAACTCCCTCTCTCTTCTGTCTTCTACCATTCTCTCTTTAGCCAATCATGAGTGCCTAAACTCTTTTCAGTAGTTAGGGTGAGGTTTTGAGCTGTAGATCGAGAGTTTCAGAGGCTTATAAGAGATTGTATATTGCACAAATTACAGATCTGGACACAATAGTATTGTAAGTTTGCACTATAATTATAGTTTTTAAAGGTGATTCTAATCTACATTTAACTTCTTTATATTTGATTTCCCTAGATTTGATACTCTTGTGGATGCCTGCCAGAAATGGAGAGCTAATAGCTTGGCACCCGCAGCATCTGTAATAGTTTACTTGTTCCAATCAAGATCAATAGATTGGACCAATCTCTAGGATGAACTGCATCCAGTAGAAGGGCAGATCATAACCTTAGGACTATATCAAGTAGAAGGGCAGATCCTAAATTCAGGATTGCTTTGATCCATTGGTCGAGATTGGATTCTTATACCTTACTGTTGTTGCTATTTTTGATGCTTACTACTGACTTTATTGGAGATAGTGATAAGAATGGGGTAAATAAAAAATGAGTGAAAGGTAGAGTGATGATTACGGAGCAGCAAGCCTAAAATATGTACAGTCCTGCAAGATACAGGGCCTGTTGTAGCAAGTTTTGATAAGTAAGAGTTTGTCCCACAGGAAAAGTTGATCTAAAGCTCTGAGAGAGCCATCATTAGTAGGCTCTCCAGATCTGACTACAGATCTGGCAATCCTAAATGGAAGGAGATTTAAGGACACTAAATTCTAAATCCGAAGGTAACTTAATGTCTAAACCATAGAAAGGGTTGAGAAAACGGATGGAGTGGGAAAATAAATATAAAAGGGGTGAGAAATATGCTATTAGGTTCAGATCTTATGGATTTCATGACTCAAATTCAGATCTGCTGCTATAGAAGTCCTGTCCAATGGCTACATTATCACCACTGAGGAGAAAGAATCCAACTCATCTCTGTGCCATGATCCAATCCCTTTATGGCTATAACCTGTCCACTTAAATAGTCACAGACTATCCAATTGGGGAACCACAGTCTAGAGATGGGTTAGAACAAGTCTATCATTGTAAGCACTACTTCATCCAGGCTACAAGCACAAGAATCCATAGGGAACCTCAACCTCTAAAGTGCTATGTGTGAGGCTAGGCCTGTATGGGAGCATGTTAGCCCAGACACATAGAACCAGCAAGAGTTTGAGTACAGCCTTAGGTCTAGCTGGCCACTACTGTAGAAAGACTGCAGTGATCTAGTCACAAGCCTACAATCTCTATAACCAAACCGGATCTGCCATTTGCTGGCGGGTCAATACAAATACAAGGGAGTTTGTCTCTGCACAATCTCTCACAGGGCTACAAGCACAAGTGCAGAGAAGAAGAATCTGTCTTGGATCTATGGATTGGCCTCACCCTAAGGCTATAACATGTCCACTTAAATGGTCACAGACTATCCCAGAGGCTATCTCCTCACAGAGGATCAAAATAGAACAAGAACACTGCTGTCACCACCATGTTCACAAGGCTACAAGCTCAGGCTCCCATGGGGATTTCAAATCTACACAAGGCTACTAGCTTAGGCTCCCATGGGGATTTCAGATCTAATGGATCCTGTGGTGGGGCTAGGTTTGTATGGGAGCATGTTAGCCCAGACACACAGGTCACTTGGATCTAAATAGGTCTCTAAAAACAGTCCTCCATTGCTCATAATACAACCTATCAATGGAGGATCTCAATGCAGTAGCCTTGTACAAAACAACTCAATCTCAAACTTCAATCCCATACAGGTAAAACACCCAATCATGAAATTCCATTAAATCTAAACCAAATAAGCATACAGAGGCATAGATAGCAAGTGCTGGGCTATGGAGAGAAGAAAAGTAAAAAGAAATCTACCTAAACCTTACTAGAGATCTACACCTACTGTAAGAAGAAGATAGACAAAATTCTATTCTAAGAGAGGTCTCCTAAACCTAAACCAGGCTTAGGTTTATATAGCAGTCAGTTTGGCGGCGCATTAGGGTTAGGAAACCCTAATTTTAATGATGCCACGTGGCCTAATACTATTCCTTGGATGCCTCAGGGCACGTGCACGGAAATTGGAGTGTTGGAGTGCATGCCCTAATTACTGAAAGTTCCCAGAATGTCCTCCACAGAAGTGAGGGAGAGTTAGAGTCCAGAGCCTTGCCAGGTAGCACTAGTTTCCAAGACTATCGCGTGGTAGCACGGTCTTCACGAGATTGGATTAACATGAAATTCTAGCCGTCGTGGGGTTGTCTTAGTTTGCAGCTTAAGCAGTCGTGCAATAGAGCATTGAATCCTCACTGGATTGCTCTGGTCTTCACGGGATTGCACTTTCCTTCTGAATGGCGTGAGAATCGTGCGAGCAATTTATTTCTCAATTGATCTCTGAACTGTGTGAGAGGTTTTTCTACAATTTTGCATCCCGCGGCCACTGCGCGATAGCTGCACGCAGAAATACCTAGAGCTCTCTCTCTCTCCTCAGCTTATTTGAGTGAACTGTGTGCGGTTTCGAGTGCTGCTTTCTTGAGCTGCACGAAACTATGCGAGCATTTAGGTGCTTGAGCTTCGAGAGCTGCGTGAGTGATGATTCTGTAGCCCTTCTGTCACTAAATTGCGTGAGAATAGTGCGGACAATTGGTATGAAGTCTTGGGAAACTCGCGAGGACCGCACGAGGCTTTCTTTCTGAATCCTTTGAATCCTGTGGCAACTGTGCGAGGCTCATTTCTTGCTCTGTTGCTGCTGTGCTTTGCCTTCATGCAGTCAAGTTCTTGTCTGGATCCAGCTTCCCTTCTTCTGAGAGACTTTTGGGAAAAAGTGGGCTCCTTAGGAGGATTAAGGCCTTATTACAACTGCTGTTTATTACCTATAGAACAGGCTTAAAATACTTTTATTAAATGATGAAGGGTCTAACAGAGATTAAGTTAAGGGGTGAAAAGTGGTACTTTTCAGGTCTTAACACACCCCCAAACCTAATCTTTGCTAGTCCCTTAGCAAAGCTGTAAACGCCACTTTCGTAGGGATCACGGATATATTTAGCATATGTACCAAGCCTTTTAAACCCCTAGGTGATCCCTAGTGGAGGAGTGAAGTCTCCTGAGGGTTTTCAGTGAAGACACCCACAAACTTCACCATTAGAGTCAGTTAAGTATAGTGCAGATAATGACAATACAAATTCGAATGTTTAAAGTTTCATTCCACAGTAAATTTATTTAACACTTAGAGGAAATTGCAGCAATGTTGCAAGCCCAATGGGGTTTAAATTCAGACCCAATTCTCACTTGGGCTATCTCTCAACATTAATATCCTGAGGGTGTTCACATTCTCAACAGCTCAAGAGCAGTTGCAGACCCCAAATGGGTTTGCAAGCATGAGCATAGGCCAAGCTTCTAATTTCTTACATCTTCAAAGATTTTCACCATAGATTGGACAATTCTTCATCTCCACATGACAGCTCATTTGACTTTAGATCCACAAGGTCTTTTTAGAATGGGTTGTAATGTGGCTTATGGCTGAGGGGTGTACAGAATAAAAGGGGTAAAAAGGGAATCCAAATTGAGAAATCAGCAAGGTCAGGAGTGGGTCATGACTTCACAACCTTAATTCTAGTAAAAACTTCATCTTTCTCTTCTATTTTAGAGACAAAGTGGTCAGCTTCTCCTCTTCTTTTCACTTTTCAGATGATGATGTTCTCTAGACTTCTCTTTCTTTTCCTCTTTTTATTTTCTTTATTCATTATTTTGATGAAATGCCACTCAACTGCCATTGATACACAGCTGTTCATAAGATGCTTTTCTTCACCTTCCACAGAATATTGGACCATTCTCAGTATCTTTTCTTCCTTCTCCTTTACCTTATGAATTCTCAGAGTGAGGGTAAGGTAAACTCAGGTAATGAGGTTAAGGTGCAAGTGTTCTAGTGTTTGTGAAAGAAGAGTACGATTTTAAGGCTCAACTGATATATTCAAAAGGGCAGATTTTAAAAGGTTAGATTTTTAGGCTCAAACTATCCAAATAAGGGCCTTGGATCATTTCTTTAGTCTCATGAGTGCTATTAGTTAGTTTTTATTTGGAGTTGCACAACTTTTAGTGATAAAGTCTTGATTCAATCAGTCCTTAGAGAAGAAATAATGCCAAAAACACTCTTCAAAAGAAAATTTTGAGCCCAAATCTCACTAGGTATGGTCTTCAAATTTAACTCATGGGTTGTATTTTCATCTGTTTCTCTCATCTTAGGCTCACTGAGTACTTAACTCAAAAAAAATTTAATATTAGCTTCATGGTGGTGTCAAAATTCAACTTTTTCTGTTTCCGAAAGTCAATAAAAATGTTTAAATTTTTTACATGTTTCCTCATTGTGTCATGTTAAGTGGAAATTAACTTTATTCATCTCAGTTAAATCACCATTATTGCACTAAAATTAACTATTCTATTGGCAGACTGCCACACTCCCAAACCATTTGGAGCAGTGTCCTCACTGGTTCAGAGGTGATAAAAAGCAGTAGAATCCAAGCAGTCAGACAAAAATAACCATAGAAGAAGATAGAGAAAGAGAGAATGCAAACCGCATAGTCTAGAAGTAAAAGAAACTTTCATTGGAATAAAAAGAAAATATGACAAAAAGATGGAAAAAGAAAAGAGAAAATGGAGGGGGGGTCAATGTGTAGCCGGGGGAGGGTTTGAGGAAGATGGAGGGGGAGATGCAGGTGGTGTCATTTTTTTCTTCTTCTTTTTCTCTCACTTCTCTCTTTTTTTCTTTTTCTTTTCCTCCTTGGCCAGGATCCGCTGAACCTCATCAAATTCATCCCAGAGAAATTGCAAGGGGTCCGGTTCCTTGGGCGGTGGGGGATCGTACCAGATGGGGAAATATTTTATTGGGAAGCCGAAGGGGCTGCCATCTGCCATTTGTGTGAGGAGGTATGGACTTCTATGGTTAGAAGAGGAGGGATGAGATGAAAAGGGACTGATGGCCGCTTAAAAAGAGAGGAACGAGAGAACATGAATCAACGGAGTTGAAATTGCGCCCCTTTTCAAACTTGGCAATAAATGCGTGCTGTGTGGGGAAAGAAGAAGCACACACTGGCTCTTTGGAAAAGAGAAGGAGCATTAAATGAATGTCCAAAGATAGGCATGGTATTAAAAGAGGCAAGTGTAGCGCGCGGGGATCCTCGCGAAGAGCAATCAGTGATGAGTGAAGGACATGTCTCGCGCAGCTGAGCTGGGGATCTTCATGAGGTACACTGAACAGGGCACATCAATTTGAAGAGGAAGCCATTGAAATTCCTGAGGCAGGTATTGCACAAATTTTATTCAGCCACCAATGACATCTATCTGCTACATGGATTACTGATTCAACGAAAAATATCCTCCCAAAAACTCTTCTCCCATGAATGGTAAAAAGAATAAAATCAAAAGTACCAAACAATCAGAAAGAAACACACAGAACAGAGCAATAGACAAAACTAGAATTTCTATTAAGGGAATGCCCCTAGGTTTAACTTCCCATGTACCTAATACCAATTTGCTTTGAGGTGATTAGTGAGAATGCTTTTCAAAAGCCATCCCTGGCAAGACCTACTCAGGAATCTGAGTCAAAGGTGGGGCTTGCTGCTGGATCAAGAGGAAAAGTTTATGAGGTGTCTGGGAACAATGACCTGCAGCTGCAGATGGCAAACCTCTCTATGAAGTTTGACAAATTACTGACTGTGATGCAACCCAGAAGGGCTGCTCATGTGGCGGAGGCATGTTTGATATGCCAGTCCCCACAGCACACAGTGGAGGAATGTCCATCTGCAGGGCAATTTCTTGAATTGGTTTTGAAACATGCTGTTGCTGCTCAATCTTATGGTCAGCAACAATCTGGAGGCTACAATAAACTGCCATATGGATACCAGCACCAAAATGCTAGTTACCAATGGAGAGACCACCCAAATCTGAGGTGGAGGCAAGACAACTACATGCAGCCCCAGCAGATGTTGGCCTTACCACAAAGGCCACAGCAGTAGTTCAATCAAGGGAATGCCCCTAGGTCTAACTTCCAGCACCATCAGCAGCCCCATCAGCAACAAAATCAATTGGTCTTACCCCCATCTCAACCCAAAAATACTTCTTTCGAGGACCAGGTCTTGACCTCACTGCAAAACCTGGGTTCCTTGGCTCAGACTGTGAATTCTCATGGTCAGAGCATCAAGAAGATGGAAGAACTTATTGGCCAACTAGCGAATACCTTAGCCAAAAGAGAAGAGGGAATGTTTCCCAGTCAACCAGTGGTTAATCCCAAGGGCCAATTTTTGATTGGTGAAGGATCCTCAAACCCTGAAGGGGATCTTTCATTGAATTGATGCTAAGTATTGTGCACTTTGTATGTTATGTATTTTACTGTTTATAGGAATTTTTAGTGATCTTGTTGGAGTCTGAGTTTAGTGCTTTATGCCTACTTTTATTCCTGTTCCCTTTGTTTGACAATTTCAAGTGATTGAATGATGATGGTACTGTTTTGATGTTTTTCATGATGTGTGAATGTAATGTTTTGAGAGTATGAGAATTTTTGAATATTTTATAATGCTTATCGGTGTCCCTAGAAGAGAGCCTGTGAGAGAATCCACCCACAAAATAAAGGTCAAAAGGCTGACTAGTGGGTGTGTGAATTCTGACACTGATTAGGCCATCGCGAGGTTCTAAAAATTTGGTTTGGTTTCCTCTCGCGCAGTTCATAAAGAGTCACTTTGCTTTACCATCGCGAGTTTCAGATATAGTTGTGTGGGCTTCCTCGCGCAGTTTAAATGAACATCCAATCTATGACCCATTCAAACTATCCAATGAAAGGATATTTTTGAAGCCTTGGCATCCCACCCCATGCTGCTTTTCTTTACTGCTTTCTCTTTCCTCTCCTGCTAGAGAAACCCTAGCTCCCACTCCTCTCAATCTCTCTCCTCCAGCATCCTGTCTATAGTTCATCACTCACTTTGAAATTCTGGATTCTTGTTCTTAAAGCTTCCATCAATAGTTGCCCCCTGCTAGGAGCTCCTACGGTCTACCGTGCATCAAATTGAACAGAACCCTAACTTTTAGGGTAAGACTCAGCTCTTTATTTCTTCTTTCAAAATTTCAACTGCACACTCACCAAGGATAATCCTAATGGCTCCTAAAAGTGCACCTGTGCAGAGAGCCAGGGACCAGGCCATCGTGGAGCCTGCCCCTAAGAAAGCCAAGTCCTCTACGACACAATAAAAAGGGAAGGAGGTGGTTCCTGAGGTGGCTGAACAAACACCTGACTACTCTACACCCTCTGAGCGCCTCATTTCTATTCCTTTAGAGCCTGAAGCCATTTTTGATATATCTTTCTTTGAATCTGAGCCGTTGTCAGCACCTGCCATTGTGTTCTTGCGCAAGGCTGGTTTGTTCCCCTTGATGTAAATGATTCCTGCACTAGCCTATCCTAGGTTAGTGCAACTCTTTTACCAGCACCTTAGGGTCAGACCAGACACACATGAGCAGCCAGGCCTCCTTGTGCTAGTTGACAATTTTGAGTTGCTACTCAACCCAGCGTTGATTGCTGAAGTCATGGGCATCCCTGCCATTTTTTATCCCAACTATGGTTATGGTTCTCCTGTGAGTGCCTCCATTGATACCATTGCACAGGCCATTACCAGAGGTTTGAAGGCCACAGGGGACTCCATCAGAAGAAGAGATTTCGATCCCAAATTGATGTTCATTAATCAAGTGCTGAGAAAGAATATTTATTGCTCCGGCCATCAGCAAGAAAGGAGGACACCAATTGCTGATGCTCTCTTTTCCTTCTCTCTGGGCCATGGATTTAATGCTGCATGGTTGATCTTTGAGGCCATCAAGGATATGATGGTAAAGCTCTGGCTGCAAAAGAAGATCCACACTCGCCCCTATGGAAGACTCATCACCAAATTACATCTGAGGGGAGGATACAAGATATCAGTGGGGGAGTTATCTGCTGACCTCAATCCCACCACTTTTGCCGAAAGATAATGGGGGATCAGCAGAAGTCTGATGGATCAACAGAAGAAGAAGAAGAAGGCTGAAGCTCAGGTTGTTTCTGAGCGAGGAGAGGGAACTTCTATGGAAAAGGCCACCCCTGCCCCCACAAAGAAGGCTAAAGCCCCTGCTGCAAAGAAGGTGGTGCTAGCTTCTGTCACCTCTGCTTCTACAGCAATACCTCCATCCACCACACTTACCCCTCCATCAGTTTCCTTGCCTCTTCCATCTCTCCCTTTCCCTCTCTCATCTCCCTTTTCCATTCCACCACCCCCTGTGATTCGTTCATGGGTGGAAAGTGTTGAACCCCGTGACAGCACTCCCCCTTCATCCACCTTACCTCAATACACAGCCCCAGTATCGCCAACCTCATCTGAATGAACCCCTGACAGCCCTCCCTTGATAACCTACCTTAAAAAGAAAACCTCTCACACAACCCTTGCCTTATCTTTACCTACTTCCACCACCCCTATCACTCCCACAGACACACAACATATTGACCAACCCTTAGTCCAACCCCTCCCAACTACATCTCCACTCCAAGATCTTGACTTTAACATAGCCACCACTTCAAGGTATCAATCCTTCATGACTACCTTGCTTGACACCCTGCCAACCCATGATATCTCTCTCCCAGATTCCTCACTCCCTTCCCCACATCACTCACCAGACCTTTCATCTTCTCCCCATATAACTTTCCATCATGCCCCCACTTCCCCTTTCCAACCTGTTCCCTCCTATCCTCATACTCCACCCCAACCAACCTCAGATACCCTTACCCATATCCTTTCCCTCATATATGACATCCAGACCCAATTATCCACCACAACCCACACCCAAGCCCAAATACAGACTGACATCACCAACATACAATCCACCCTTCAAACATTGACAAACCCACCCATCTCTACACAACCTCCTCCCACCTTACTGATCCAACCCCCTTCCACCTCTGACTCCACCGTGCCACCAGACCTCACCCCAATTGACTTAACTACACCCTTAACCCTCCAAGACACCATACCCCACCACTCCTTCCCCACTCTACCTATCCTTCCCCCACTCATATTACCTCCACCATAATTTACCAACACTTCTACCCAAACAGACCCCATTCCTTTCCCATCCACCTTTCCCATTCAACCCCACATATTTGTAACCCCACCACTTCCATTTCGACCCTTCACCATTCCATTTTTCCCTTACCCAGAACCATCCACCTCCACTGACCATCCTTCATTTACTTTTCCACCCATGCCTTCCATTCCACCCCTTATCCTACCCCCTCTTCAATTCACTGACCATTCAACACAGACTGCCCCAGCCACTTCCACTCCTCCTCTTGACTTCATCACTACAGCCCCCACTTTTCCCCCCCAGGATCAATCACCTTCTACTTCTTCTACTCCATTTCTACCAATCTTACCCAGACACTCCTATTACAGCCCTCCCTACTTCACCCTCCTCCATGCCATGAGAGATAATGCCTATATCAAGAGGGATGTTCTCAATGGCATGGCCCAACTTCGATAAGCCATCGAGTACCCCTTGCTGCAGAAGCTGAGTGACTTGAATCTTACTCACAGTGAGAATCTGTGTGATATTTCCAAGGGGTGGGAGGCAATTTTGGAGACACTCAATGCGAACAAGGTTGTGGCAACTTACTACAGAATGACTACGAAAATGGAAAAAGCCAATGCAGAAAGGGCGAAAAAGCAAGCTAGGTTGTTAGAAAGGAAACTGAACAATGCTTAGGAGATCAACAAACTTAGTAAGGAGCTTTCAGATACCAATCTCCTATGGGCTACCAAGAAAATTGAGATTTTGGAACAGAGGGTTGCCTTCCTACTATCCCAACCAATTCAGGCCACCCCTCTCACCACAGCACCCCCTGAGGCCCCATCTTCTTCCACTCCCCCTGCCCCTACACTTACACACAACCTGCCCTCCACCCCTCTCAACTCTGGTACCTCCTGCTCCTACTAAAGTCCCTACTCTAACTCCTGCTCCTGTCTCTGTGCCTCCCCCTGTTTCATCTCCTGCCCCCAAACAAAAACGGACTCCTTCCAAGAAACCTCCCACCTCCAAAAGAGCCACTGCAGCCTAAAAAGGAAAAAGGACAGCCCCTCCATCCCCACCTCCAAAGGTCACTAGAGCTTCTTCCCAGGATGATCCCCATGGTCACCTACTTTCCAAAGAGGAACGCAGACAGGCCACTGCTGCCCTTGGATTGGATCCCATTGAGTTTTTTCCTTCTAACTCAGACTCTGATTCTGCACCACCTATGGATCCCAGTGCTAAGAATCCTGCTGCTGCTCCTTCATCAAGCCCTGCTGAACAAACTTATCCTCAGCGAAGGAAGGTTACTGCCAAGAGGACTAATCACCCAACTGCCTCTTTGAAAATTGGAAAAGACAAATCTGCCTAGTCTGAGGAGGCACCACCAATGAGCAAGCCAGTGAAGGGGAAGAGCCCTGCCATCCCTGCAGCAAAGGAACAAGAAAAGTCTTCTGTGGCTCCCCCTAAGTTTCACAAAGGGAAAAATCCTCTCCTACCTTAGGTGAAAGAAAAAGATAAATCCCCTCTAAAGTTCTGTGTGTGGAGCTACGCCTGCAATGTGCACTAGCCTGGATGCACAGAACCAGCAAGAGTTTGAGTACTAGCTTTTAAGCCTAGCTGTTCACTACTTTAGAAAGATAGCAGGGATCCAGTCACCAGCCTACAACCTCTACAGCCAGATCAGATCAGCCATCTGATGGTGGGTCCATACAAATACAGGGGAGTTTGTCTCTGCACAATCTCTCACAAGGCTACAAGCACAAGTGCAGAGAAGAAGAATCTGTCTTAGATTTATGGATTGGCCTCACCCTAGGGCTATAGCCTATCCACTTCAATGGTCACAGACTATCTACAGAGGCTATCCTCCTCACAGAGGTCTAGGATAGAACAGGAAGATTACTGCCACCACCATGTTCACAAGGCTACTAGCTCAAGCTTCCATGGGGATTCAGATTTAGTGGATCATGTGGTGGGGCATAGGCCTGTAATGTGCCTTACCTGGACACACATGGCCCTTGGATCTAAATAAATTCTTAAAAACAATCCTCCATTGCTTACAATGCAACATTATAATGGAGGATCTCAAGGCAGCAACCTTGTACAGAACTACTCTCAAAACACCAATCCCATATAAGTATAACATCCTATTATAAAACACCATCAAAATTGTTCCAAATAAACATACAAAGGCATAGCCCACAAGTGTTGGACTATGGAGAGAAGAAAAAGAGAAAAAGAAGCTGCCTAAACCCTAACCTTAGCATACTGCAATTCTACAGTTGATTCAAGAAGTAGGAGTAAAGAGGTGCCCTAAACCAAAACTAGGCTTAGGCTTATATAGCAGTCAGCTGTGGGAGCATTAGGGTTAGGAAAACCCTAATTTTATTAATGCAATCATGGCCCATTTTTGTTCCTTGGATGCCTCGGGGCATGTGCATAGAGATTGGAGCATTGGAGGGGGCCCTAGTTACTGGAAGTACCCAGATTGCCCCTGCAGAAGTGGGGAGAAGTTAAGATCCTGAGCCTCGCTAGGTAACAAGGATTTATAGGTCTTGCCATGTGATAGAATTGGCATCGCAGGATTGAATTGACTTGAAGCTCTTACAGTCGCGAGATTGATACTTTGGTCATCGCGGGATTGCTCTGGTCGTCGCGGGATTGAGCTTTCTATTTGAATGGCACGAGAATTGCGCACGTGGTTCATATCTTGGTGAATCTCGTGGAGATCCTTCCAAAGAAGCAATGTGCATGGGCTTCTGGATTGCACGAGCAGTTCCCTGAAGGTTTGTATCCCACGGCCACTGCGTCATAGCTGCGCGTAGGAATGCTTGGAGCTCTCTCTCCTCAGTGAATCGTGCGAAGTTTAAAGGCGCCTTTCTTGAGCTGTGCGAGACTGCGTGGGACTGCACGAGAGCTTATAACTGAGCCTCGTGAGAACTATGTAAAGTCTACTTTCTGGGCTCTTCTGTCATTCATCTACGCGAGAACAGCACGAGCAGTTGGTGTGCTGCCTTTAGAAACCCGCGACTACTGCGCGAAGCCTTTTTCTCTAAAATAATTAAACCCTGTGACATCTGTGTGAGGCTCACTTCTTGACATTTTTCTGCTTTACGGGGCCTATGTTGTAGCCAATTCTCTGTTTGGGTCCAACCTCCTTTCTTCTGAAAAACATCTGGGGCAACAGTAGGCTTCTTGGCATGGTTAGGGCCTTATCTGCAGGTACTGCTTATTACGTATACAATGGGCTTAACACACACTTACTAAATGACTAAGGGTCTAATAGAGATTAAGTTAAGGGGTAAAAAGTGGTACTTTTTAGGTCTTAACAGGTACTGGCAGAGCTTTACCATTGTCTCGATGCTTTTATTTTGGGCAAGGTTGAGTGCCTCCGGCGATGCCTTTGCGGTGCCTATGCTGCAGCCAATTCTTTGTCTGGGTCTAACCTCATTTCTTCTGAGGAACTTTTGGGGTAACAGTAGGCTTCTTGGCATGGTTAGGGCCTTATCTGTAGCTGCTACTTATTACGTAGATGATGGGCTTAACACACACTTACTAAATGACTAAGGGTCTAACAGAGATTAAGTTAAGGGGTAAAAAGTGTTACTTTTCAGGTCTTAGCAGGTACTAGTAAAGCTTTACCACTGTCTCGATGCTTTTGTTTTGGGCAAGGTTGAGTGCCTCCGGTGATGCCCCGTTCAGCCCCAGGTTTGGCTTGGGGAGCATCTTGCCATTTTGGGGCATGTGCCCCACTTTTATGTGGTTCGTGGAGAGGCGGTTCACTACTTATGAGCCACTTCCATAGGTTGCCACAAGGGAATATATGTGAGCTGAGACTTTGGCTGGCTGAGGAAGAGCTAGTGTGGAGGCTTCCATTGTTGGGCAGGACCTTCCTAGTATTTTGATCTAGAGATCATGTGGGAATCAACTTTCTTTGCTTGACTGTTAACACCTATTATTTTCCTTCTCGGGTGTTGCACTAGTTTGGTTATAATCAGCAAGTGCCCTGCTCGGAGAGACCACCCCTGTATGGACTGATCTTTTCTCGGGGGTCCTCTGGGGACTTGGATGGGATAGCCGCTCTTTGGGATACGCGTCTGTTGACACATATGTGTAGCTTGGAATAAAGGGATTCTCTTTTGACTTCTCTAGGGTATGAGGCTTGACTCCTATTAGAGAGGCCTTCTGTCTGTTGCCTGAATCAAGCGGAGAGTAGTGGTGAAGAGGGGTCTTGGCAGAGGAAGGAGTCGATGCTTTTGGCTCAGATTGAGCTGCTCGTAGATGAGTAATGGGTCCTACATGAATGTTTAGAGAAACACAAGGTTAGAGCAGACGTTGCAGAAGCAAGAGCTGGTTTTACATAGTGTGGGGTCCTTCAACTGGAAGGAGCCCTGAGTGATGCTCTTGGTGTGACTGATGCTTCTCGGAGGCGGTATAAGAGGCTTCATGGCTACTAGATGACAGATCGGGATGCTCGGGAGGATGCTTTATGCACCGAGATTCATGCTTTGAAGTGCAAGTTGCGACGTTGACCTAGACCGGCACGTACCTTTTGCATAGATAAAATTACCACAGGGAGGGGCATAAGAACCCCTGTTAGATTTTTTTGGGTATATATATTTTCTTCATGTTTTAATTACTTTCCAATTTTGTAAAGGGGTACGCAAGGCATCACACCGATTTTCTTTTTTGTGATGTGGTGTAATCATAGTACAGACATGTAAATGGAAAAAAGGGAAATCTGTTATCTTACACAAGTTCTATCTATCTTTGCTTTTGTAAAATGGAGAAATCAGGTATTATGCCGATCATCCTTTCGAGATGTGGTGCACGCAGTACGGGGATGAAAATGGGAAAGGGAAATTTGTTATCTTTTATAAGTGGGGTCCTCTCCTTTCTCCGTAAAGGGAGACACCGGTCATGGAATCGATCATCTCGAGGTGTGGTGTGCATAGTGTCGGCGTGAAAATTTCATCAAACTGATCATCTCGGGGTGTGGCGTGCACAGTACCGGCCTAAAAATGGAGAAGGGAAATTTATTATCTTTTATGAGTGGGGTTTTTCTATTTTCTCGTCCTTTCAGATTTGGGGATATTTACATATTTAGCGGGGCCACCCCCTCCTCTTCTCAGACGAGTTCACATACCCTCTCATGAGCTGCTTGCATAAGAGTCATCGTAGGGACCTGGGGATGAAGCATTTAGAACTGGGTCTGAGATCCCAGTTTGAGTTGATTATCCTGGAGCAGGGTGGCACATCAGTACCAGACTACTTCGTAGTGCCGCAGGGTCCTCCCAGGGTTGTTATGTCACTGGAGGGTACGATTGAGGAGCTTGCAAATGGTATCCTTCACCATAAGCTTCCAGTTGATGGACTCTTTGAGTAAGGGGGTTATCAGATGTGGTAAGAGTCTCTCCCGTACCGGTCCCTCTTACCACGCTATGTGTCAGGTGCCAACTTTTTGGCATTCGGAGGCCCTCGATCTCATGTATTCTTCCTTTTTTCTTTTTCCTGTATGTGCATTCTTTTCTATCTTGATTTTTTCATACTGACTGGATTTCTACCTCTTTCTTTAGTTTGAGGGAGAGGAGGATTCTTATGAGGATGTGGCAGATGCGGATGTGGCAGATGCGAGTGCTGCAGAGGCATTAGGTGCTTGTCCTTCAGACCTTCTGGTGTGGGGGCCTCGGGGGCCTCGACCTAAGGGACCATTAGGCATTTCGGTGATGTGCTCCTCTCGATCCTGTGTGCTGATGTGGAAGAGCGAGCTCGTATATCAGCTGAGGCAATTAGGGACCCTCCTCCTGCAATGGTTCCGGGGGTGAGTTTTCTTTTATGCCTATTATTTTGAGGATATGCCTATCTTTATCTCATTTCGCATGCAGCTAACCTCTCTTTCTGTCATTCCCTTGTAGGATTATGAGTCGACAGTCAACCAGGCAGAATACTATTATAATATTGCTGGCCTGCAGGATGTGGAAGTGGTAAGTATGACACTGATTGGTTTTGCTTGTCATTTACTATTTTTGACCGACCTTACCTGCCCTCTCAGTATGATGGTTGTAGCGTGCTCGTGAAAAGGAGTCGCGTTCGTTGCTCAGTAGATTGTCCTAGGCATGGTCCCGAGTGGGGGATGTGTGGACCTATCAGAGTACCTTGCGCTGGTGAAAGAGGACCAAGGGCACCGATTAGGAGCAACTCGCATTTCCTTTCCTGCTTTTATAAACATTTGAGACTTTTGAACATTCTCCTTTTATTTTGGCAATTAATTGTAATGGATGATTGAACATATTTTGGATGATTTATTTTTGGAATGAATGTTATTGCTTTTTCCTTCTATTTGTTTTATCTCTATCTTTCTTGGGGCATGATTATTTATCTGTGGGATGGGCCTTGAACTAGGAGAATGACCCTTAGGTCGTTCATTTGGTTAAAAATGGACAGACCTTGCATGTTAATGCGGATGGGACCTAAAAGAAAACCATGTAGATAGGTTAGATGGCGAATTTTGGTATACCAGCACATGATCTAGGGAGATTTGAATGAGAAAAAGAAAGTGTATGTGGGCTGGTTAAACGACCGGTAATAAAAATAAACTCCCTATTTCTCTCTTTTAGTTGGGGTTTTCTGGCCTAGCGTGGGTAATATACACGCTTAGCAAATCTAAGTGGTTTTTGGCCTAGCGTGTATATTATACATGCTAGGCATTTTCGGGGTTTCTGTGGCTTAGCGTGTGTAATGTACATGCTAGGAAAAATCTGGTAGATTTTGAACTAGCGTGTGTATTACACATGCTAGGTATTTTCTGGGTAGTGTGGGGTCTTTAAGACTCGAGAATGCACGTTTTTTCATTAGGTCCCCAATCTGTGCGAATAGAGCTCCAGAAGTTACAGTTCTTTTCGAAAATGTCCCCAATCTGTGCGAAATCGTATTCTGAAGATTCCTAGCATCTACAAGGGCATTTCAGTAATCTCTGCATGCGCCCCAATGCATTTAAAAACCCAGGGGCATTCTGAAAGATTCCGAGCATGAACCAGAGGCATATTCCACTCCATGTGAACACCCAAAGATGAAATTACTTGGCGGGAACTTCTAGAAACTCAAACAGACTTTTGAATTACCTAACAGAATTGATGCCTCTGCCTCCTGATTGGCTGAACCAGATCAAGCAGTTCTGATTGGCCAAAGCAGATCTGGATCCTTGTGCTCGACTCCTATTAGTTGATATGGATCTGACCAATTCTGATTGGGTGATGTACATCTGAGCTGGACTTGGGGAAAACTATAAATAGATGAACTATTTGCCCAATTTGGGTATCCAGAATTTGAGTTTCATTCCTGCTGCCCCATTTCCAATTCAGATCAAGATTGCCTGTTTGAAACCTCTGTAATAGCCTAGCTTTTGTCTGCAACTGAGAACTGTGAGATACTTGTGTAAATTCAAATGAGAATTGTATTCAAGACTACAAATCTGAGAGCTGTTGTAAGCTGTGCTCTGTAATTGTAATGGTGGATTTGAAAAGGTTACTTTCATCAAGACGTTCTCAATCGGATTCATTGTGATCTCCTCACTCATTAGACTCCTTTAGATTGGTTATTTTTAAGTAATTTCCCTTAATTCACTATCCCTATGGGAATCTGTGTTTGTAACCTGGTTCTTACAGCATTTGTAGGGTGCCTTTGTTCTGAATCAAGACTTTGAATTGAAGAAGAAAACTATTGGATGATCTGTGTCCATGACAGTGGATAGATCATAGCCATAAGTTCAACTCAATCCTAAGCCTTGAATTGGATTATTTTCTCTTACATCTGAGCTGGTAGCCAGATGAAGATTTGATATGTTTTCAATGGAGTTACACTATTTCTCATTCTGTAATCAATTACTAAGCTTGAGTTAGCTGTTAGTTCTCCATTCTTATTAATTTTGCATCCAATTTCCCCACTAAGATCTGGATCACTTAGTTGAAATTTTACTTGTAGATAATTTAGTTAATGTGACAAATTCAAACTCTCATCTTATTTGCTTTGTAGATAGGATCAAAGGTCAGATCTGGTAGCTCAGATCTGGATATTTATCTTATATTTTAAATCAATTCCCTGTGGACGATCTTTTACTCACTTACATTTAAAACGTGCTACAATTAGCCCTGATCTTGTAGGCTAATTAACTTCTCTCTATGCTGATATTTCTTTATTCTTTTTAGTTTTCCAAATTCAGTATAATTCATCATTTGCAAATCAGTTTTCAAAATACAAATAAATCATGCACACTTAGAATCAACAACAACTCACCTCCATCCAATCCACCCTACACAGCTTAACCAATCTGCCCATCCCTCCACCACCCACTACAACCCCCCTGGTCCTATCCACTGACAAAGAAACCCAAACAGACTTCCCTCCTGACTCACAATCCCCCCTACCATCACCATTAACTTTTACCCCTCCATTCTCTTTCATACCTTTCACCATTCTCATTTTTTCTCCCCCATCATCCCCTACTCCTACTGAACCTACCCCATTCTCATTTCCCCCTATACCCTCCATCCCACCTCTTATCCCACCACCTCCAACTTACACTGACCAAAAGACGCAGACTGACCCAGAAGTTATCCCCCTTCCCCCACAACTAGACTTACCCCATGTTACCCCCCCTTCCCCCTGAGGACCAATCACAGTTTGCTCCTTCCACTTCCTATCTGCCCATCGCACCAAAACATCATTTTTACAGCCCTCCTTACCTCACCATCCTCCATCACATGAGGGATAATGCTTACCTTAGGAAGGATGTCTTGAGGGGCATGGCCAAGCTTCGCCAATCCATTGAGACCCCCCTGCTGGAGCAAATCGATGAAATGAAGGAGGCCCACAGAAAGCAACTTCTGAGCATCTCCTTGGGGTGGAAAAATATCCTGGAGGACTATCTGAAGACCAAGGCTACAGCTGAGTACAATGCACTGAATTTAGAGTTGGAGAAAGCAAATGCTGCTACAGAGAAGGCGAGGGCCAAAATGTTTGAAAAGAGGCTCAAAAATGCCTAAGAGATCTTCAGCATCCAAAAAGATATCCATGAGATTGACCTCTTAAAGCACCAAATTCAGAGTGCCTCATTGGAATCTGCCTTGGCTGCTGCCAGAAATGTTCCTCTGCAGCCTACCCCAATCTCTGTTCAAATGCCCAACCCTGAGCCTAAAGCTACTCCATCTGCAGCTGCCCAATCTGAGGAGGCACAACCAAAGACCCATCAAGAGAAGGGCAAGGCCCTAGCTGCCCCTCCTCCCTCACCTCCTACAGAGCAGCCTCCCACTACCAAGGTCTCTGCTGCACCTCAACAGGAGCAAACTTATCCTAAGCAGAGGAAAGTCACTGCTAAGAGGTCTGCTCCCAAAGTTGTCCCTTTAAAAATTGGGAAAGAGCCAGCTGCCCAGTCTGAGGAGCCACATTCCCCTGGCCAGCCTGAGTCCCAAGAAAAAGGGAAATCCCCAATGGTCCCCACTGAGGAGGCCAAAGCCAAAGGAAAAGGAAAATCCCCTGCCACCCCCTGCTAAGCTCAAAGGAAAAGCCCCTCAAGAACCCACGGAATCAAAAGCACCCAAGCAACCAAAAGTAAGGGTGAGGGCACCTAAAGCTCCAACTGTAAAGAAAACACCAGCCAAAAAGAAAAAGGAAAGGGAGGAAAAGAAGAAAGAGGACAGAGCGGCCCTTAGGGCACATGCTAAAAAGGTGGGCTGGGATTTCTACACAGATTCAGGTTCAGATTAGACCATCAATTCTCGATTAGTTTTTTTTTAATAACTATCATTGCCATTGTACATGCTTGTATATTGAATATAAGTTTCAAATTTTTGTCTATTGATCTGTTTTGTGTGGGTGTTTAAGTTTTTTTTCTTTTCTACTTTTTTTTTTGTGCCATTTTGTCATGGGAGATGTATTTTGGGTGGTTTTGATCATTTCATATTGAACCAGTGGGGACACTGCTCCTCATGGATTGGGGGTGTGGCAGGATAGGTCTGCCAATAGAATAGTTAATTTTAGTGCAGTAATAATAGTAAAACTGGGATGAATAAAGTCAATTCCCACTTAACTTGATACAATGAGGAAACTTATAAAAAAATTTAAATACTTTTGCAGACTTTTGAAAATAAAAAAAAGTTGACACCACCATGAAGCTAATATTAGAAAAATTTTTGAGTTAAGTACTCAGTGAGCCTAAGAGGAGAGAAACAGACGAAAATACACCCCAGGAGTTAAATTTGAAGACCATACCTAGTGAGATTTGGGCCCAGAACTTTCTTTTGAAGAGTGTTTCTGGCATTATTTCTGCTCTAAAGATTGATTGAATCAAGACTTTTTCACTAGAAGTTGTGCAACTTCAAATCAAAACTAATTGACAGCACTCATGAGACTAAGAAAATGATCCAAGGCCCTCATTTGGACAGTTTGAGCCTGAAAATCCAACCTTTTAAAAATCTGCCCGTTTGCATACACTAGTTGAGCCTTAAAATCATAATCTTCTTTCGCAAACACCAGAACACTGGCACCTTAACCTCATGACCTGAGTCAACCTTACCCTCACTCTGAGAATTCAGAAGATAAAGGAGAAGTAGGTAAAGATACTGAGAATGGTCCAAGATTCTGTGAAAGGTGAAGAAAAGCAACTTGTGAACAGCTGTGTATCAATGGCAGTTGTGTGGCATTTCATCAAAAGAATGAATAAAGAAATAAAAAAGAGAAAAAGAAAGAGAAGTCTAGAGAAGACATCATCTAAAAATAGAAAAGAAGAGGAGAAGCTGGCCACTTTGAGTCTAAAATATAAAAAGGAAGATGAAGTTTTTGCTAAAATGAAGGTTGTGAAGTCATGAACCACTCCTTACCTTGCTGATTTCTTAATTTAGACTCCCTTTTTACCCCTTTATTCTGTACACCCCTCAGCCATAAGCCACATTACATCCCATTCAAAAAGACCTTGTGGATCCAAAGTTAAATGAGCTGTCATGTGGAGATGAGGAGTTGGCCAACCTATGGTAAAAATTCTTGAAAATGTCAGAAATTAGAAGCTTTGCCTATGCTCATGCTTGCAGGCCCATTTGGGGTCTGCAATTGCTCTTGAGCTGTTGAGAATGTGAACACCCTCTGGATATTAATGTTGAGAGATAGCCCTAGTGAGAATTGGGTTTGAATTTTAACCCCATTGGGGTTGTATCCAACCTAAATTTTGAATCAAAGGCAAGCTGGGTACTGATTTTTATACATTGAAATTCTAATGTTAAATGAATGGTGGTCAGGCAAACACATGTTAACTTTTAAGTTTTAAATGGCCTGCAACATTACTGCAGTTTCCTCTAAGTGTTAAAAAATTGGTTGTGGAATGAAACTTTAAACATTTGAATTTGTGTTGTCATTATCTGCACTATACTTAACTAATTCTAATGGTGAAGTTTGTGGGTGTCTTCGCTGAAAACCCTCAGGAGACTTCACTCCTCCACTAGGGATCACCTAGGGGTTTAAAAGGCTTGGTACATATGCTAAATGTACCTGTGATCCCTACGAAAGTGGCATTTAATTACAGCTTTGCTAAGGGACTAGCAAAGATTAGGTTTGGGGGTGCGTTAAGACCTAAAAAGTACCACTTTTCACCCCTTAACTTAATCTCTGTTAAACCCTTAATCATTTAATAAATGCATTTTTAGTCTATTCTGTAGGTAATAAGTAGCAGCTGCAAATAAACCCCTAACCATGCAAAGAAGCTCACTGTTGCCCCAGAACTACCTCAGCAGAATGAAGGATGAACCCGGACAGAGAGTTGGCTGCTACACAGGCACATCAAAGCAGAAACAAACCAAGAGATATGCCTCATGCATATGTCGTAGGGTTCAATTGAACCAGAGATAATGCTTTCGCGCAGTTGTCGTGGGCTTCTAAAGATAGCACACAAAGTGGTTGCGCAGTCTTCGCATCGTTCTCGCGCGATTTTGTTCCAGAAAGAATTGAAAAGCAGACTTCACGAGGTCCTCGTGAGGCTCGGTCTTAAGCACTCGCGCAGTCTCTCGCAGCTCAAGAAAGGAGTCTTCAATCGTCGCGCAGTGGCCGCGGGATACAAACCTCCAAGGAAATGCTCGTGCGATCCATAGGCTCATGAACACTGCTTCTTCACGAGGATTCGTCGCGAGATTCACCAAGGGACGAACCGCGCGAGAAATTTTCACGCCATTCAAAGCTAAAAGTATAATCTCGTGACAGCCATTTGTATCCCATGATGACCAAATGTCAATCCCGCGACTGTAAGAGCTTCAAGGCAAAGCAACCCCGCGACGCCAATTCTACTATGTGACAAGATCTATAAATCCTTTCTACTCAGTGAGGATCGGGTTCTAAACTTCTCCCCACTTCTGCAAGGGTAATCTGGGAACTTCCAGTAACTAGGGCACGTACTCCAATGCTCCAATCTTTGTGCACACACCCCGAGGCATCCAAGGGACAAGAATGGGCCATAATTGAAAAGATGAAATTAGGGTTTTCCTAACCCTAATTCACACACAGCCGACTGCTATATAAGCCTAAGCCTAGCTTAGGTTTAAGGACCTTTGGACGGACTTCAGACTTAGACTTTTTCAGACTTCGTCTTCTCGATTAAGCTGAAAATTTCAGTAGACTAAGGTTAGGTTCTAGATAGTCTCTTTTTCCTTTTTCTCTCCATAGTCTAGCACTTGCTGGCTATGCCTTTTGTATGATTATTTGGTATAGATTTTAATGGAGTTTTTGTAATAGGATCTGTTACATGTATGGGATGTTGTTTTTGTTGTGAGTTGTGCTGTACAAGCTGCTGCCTGGAGATCCTCCATTGCTAAGTTGTTTTGTAAGCAATGAGGGATTGTTTTTAAGGTTTTATGTAGATCCAAGTGACCTTTGTGTCCAGGTTAGGCACATTGCAGCCCTTCCCCCACCACAGGATCCACGAAATCTAAATTCCCATGGGAGCTTGCACTGGTAGCCTTGTGAACATGGTGGCGGCAACAATGTTCTTGTTCTGTCCTAGACCTTTGTGAGGAGGATAGCTTCTGTGGATAGTCTGTGACCATTCAAGTGGACAGATTATAGCCCAAGGGTGAGGCCAATCCACAAAACTAAGACAAATTTTTCTTCTTTGCGCTTGTGGATGTAGCCTTGTGAGAGATTGTGTAGTGACAGACTCCCCTATATTTGTATAGATCCACCATCAAATTGCAGATCAGTTTTGGTTATAGAGATTGTAGGCTTGTGACTGGATCATTGTAGTCTTTCTAAAGCAGTGAACAACCATGCTAAAAGGCTAGTACTCAAACTGTTGCTGGTCCTGTGTGTCCAGGCTCGTGCACTTTGTAGGCCTAGCCTCACTTGCAGAACTTTAGAGGATGAGGTTCCTATGGATTCTTGAGCTTGTAGCCTGGATGAAGTAGTGCTTACAATGGTAGACTTGTTCTGACCCATCTCTGGATAGTGGTTCCCCTATTGGATAGTCTGTGACCATTAAAGTGGACAGGTTATAGCCATAAGGGATTGGATCATGGCACAAAGATGAGTTGGATTATTTCTCCTCTTTGGTGATAATGTAGCCATTGGACAGAATTTCTATAGCAACAGATTTGAGTCTGAGTTACAAGACCCCATCAGATTTGTACCTAATAACATACTTCTCACCCCCTTATATTTATTTTCTCACACTCCATCCGTTTTCTCAACCCTTTCTATAGTTTAGACATTAGGACACCTTAGAATTTAGATTATAGTGACCCTAAATCCCCTTCCATTAAGGATTGCCAGATCTGTAGTCAGATCTGGAGAGCCTACTAAAGATAGCTCCCTTGGAGCTTTAGATCAATTTTTCTAGTGGGACAAACTCTTACTTATCAAAACTTGCTACAACAGGCCCTGTTTCTTGCAGGACTGTGCATATTTTAGGCTTGCTATCTCGTAATTTCATCCCACCTTTCATTCATTTTCATTCACTCCATTCTTATCACCGTCTTCAATAAAGTCAGTGACAAGCACTTAAAATATCCTAACAATATGCCCCGCTTATAAGTGGTTCGTGGAGAGGTGGCTCGCTGCTTATGAGCCACTTCATAGGTTGCCACAAGGGAATATATGCGAGCTGAAACTTTGGATGGCTGAGGCAGAGCTGGTGTGGAGGCTTCCATGTTTGGACAGAACCTTCCCACTAGTTCGATCTAGAGATCATGAGGGCATCACCCTTCTTGGCTTGACTGATAGCGCCTATTATTTTCCTTCTCAGGTGTTGTGCTAGTTTGGTTATACTCAACAAGTGCCCTGCTCGGAGAGACCTCCCCTATGCGGATTGATCTGTTCTTGGGGGTCCTCTGGGGACTTGGATGAGATAGCTATTTTTTGGGAGACGCATCAATTGACGCATATGAGCATCTTGGAACAAGGGGATTCTCTTTTGACTTCTCTGGGGTATAAGGCTTGGCTGTTATCGGAGACGGCTTCTGTCCATTGCTTGGATCAGGCTGAGAGCAGTGGTGAAGAGGGGCCTTAGCCAAGGAACGATCGACGCTTCTGGCTCAGATTGAGCTACTGGTAGGTGAGAAACAGGCCCTGCACGAATGTTTAGAGAAACACAAGGTTAGAGTAGACGTTGCAGATGCAAGAGCTGGTTTTGCAGAATGTGAGGTCCTTCATCTGGAAGGAGCCTTGAGGGATACTTTTAGTGTGACTGATGCCTCTCGAAAGTGGTATAAGAGTCTTCACAGCCACTGGATGACAGATCAGGATGCTTGGGAGGATGCCTTATGCACTGGGATTCATGCTTTGAAGCGCAAGTTGCGTCGTTGACCTAGACCTGCACATATCTTTTGCATAGATCAAATCACCACAGGGAGGGGCATAAGAACCCTTGTTAGATTTTTTTGGGTATATATATTTTCTTCATGTTTTTATTTCTTTTCAATTTTTTGGTGTGAGCGTAGTAGAAACATGTAAATGGAAAAAAGGGAAATCTATTATCTTACACAAGTTCTATCTTTCTTTGCTTTTGTAAAATGGAGAAATTGGTGTAAGCATAGTACAGACATGTAAATGGAAAAAAGGGAAAAAAGGCATCACACCTATTATCTTACACAAGTTCTATCTTTCTTTGCTTTTGTAAAATGGAGAAATTGGGTATTGTGCCGATCATCCTTTCGAGATGTGGTGCACGCAATATGGGAATGAAAATGGGAAAGGAAATTTTTTTATCTTTAACAAGTCCTCTCCTTTCTTCGTAAAGGGAGACACTGGTCATGGAGTTGATCATCTTGAGGTGTGGTGTGCACAGTGCCGGCGTGACAATGGGAAAGGGAAATTTATTATCTTTTATAAGTGTGGTCCTCTCCTCTCTCTGTCAAGGGACACACTAGTCATCAAACTGATCTTCTCAAGGTGTGGCATGCACAGTGCCGGCCTAAAAATGGAAAAGGGAAATTTGTTATCTTTTATAAGTGGGTTTTTTCTGTTTTCTCGTCCTTTCAAATTTGGGGATATTTACATTTTTAGCTGTGCCACCCCCTCCTCTTCTCAAACGAGTTCACATACCCTCTCATAAGCTACTGCCATAAGAGTCATCGCAAGGACCTAGGGATGAAGCATTTGGAACTGGGTCTAAGATCCCATTTTCACTTGGTTATCCCCGAGTAGGGTCGTGCATCAGTACCAGACTATTTCGCAGTGCCTCAGGGTCCTCCTAAGGATGTTATGTCACCGGAGGGTATGATTGAGGAGCTTGCAGATGGGATCCTTCACCACGAGCTTCCAGTTGATGCTCTCTTTGAGCATGGGGGGTATCAGATGTGGTATGAGTCTCTCCCGTACCGGTCCGTCTCGCCACGCATTGTGCAAGGTGCTAACTTTTTAGCATTCGAAGGCCCGTGATCTCAGGTATTCTTCCTCTTTTCTTTCTACTATGCATTCCTACCTATCTTGATTTTTTCATACTAACTGGATTTCTTCCCCTTTCTTTAGTTTGAGGGAGAGGAGGATTCTGATGAGGACGTGCCAGAGGCAAGTCCTGCAGAGGCGTCAGGTGGTGGTCCTTCAGAACTTCTAGTGTGAGGGCCTCAGGGGCCCCGACCCAAGGGACCATTAGGCGTTTCGATGGCGCGCTCTTCTCGGGCTTCTGTGCTGATGTGGAAGAGTGAGCTTGTATATCGGCTAAGGCAATTTGGGTCCCTCCTCCAGCGTTTCTCTTTTTCCTATTATTTTGAGGATATACCTATCTTTGTATCATTTCCCATGAAGCTGACCTCTCTTTATGTCTTCCCCTTGCAGGATTATGAGTCGACAGTCAACCAGGCAGAATACTATTATAATATTGCTGGCCTTCGAGATGTGGAAGTGGTAAGTATGACACAGGTTGGTTTTGCTTCGCACTTACTGTTCTAACTTTTGACCGACCTTACCTGCCCTCTCAGCTTGATGCTTGCATCATGCTCGTGGAAAGGAGTCGTGTTCGTTGCTGAGTAGATTGTCCCAAGCATGGTCTCGAGTGGCGGATGCGTGGACCTATCAGGGTACCTCAACAAAGGCACCAATTAGGGGCAACTCGCTTTACCTTTCCTGCTTTTATAAACATTTGAGACTTTTGAACATTCTCCTTTTATTTTGGCAATTAATTGTAATGGATGATTGAACACAGTTTGGAGGATTTATTTTTGGAATGAATGTTATTACTTTTTCCTTCTATTTGTTCTATCTCTATTTTTCTTATGCCATGGTTGTTTATCTGGGGGATGGGCCCTGAACTGGGAGAATGACCCTTACATCGTTCATTTGGTTAAAAATTGATAGACCTTGCATGTTTATGCGGATGGTACCCGAAACAAAACCATGCGGATAGGTTAGATGACAAATTTTGGTATCCTAACATGTGATCTGGGGAGCTTTGAATAAGAAAAAGAAAGTGTACGTGCGCTGGTTAAATGACCGGTAAAAAAAAATAAACTCCCTATTTTTCTCTCTTTTTGTTGGGGTTTTCTGGGCAAGCGTGTGTAATATACATGCTTGGAAAATCTGAGTAGTTTTTAGCCTAGCCAGTATATTATACATGCTAGGCATTTTTGGGTTTTCTATGGCTTAGCGTGTGTAATATACATGGTAGGTATAATCTGGGAGATTTTGAACTAGCGTGTGTATTACACACGCTAGGTATTTTCTGGGTAGTGTGGGGTCATTAAGACTCGAGAATGCACCTCTTTTTCATTATTTCTAGTTGGGTTCTGGATTTTTGCTGCCATTTTTTCTTTTCTTTTTCCCAAGGGTGGGTTCATCGTCCTACATTGAATTGTGATTTCTCAAAACATCTGTGTATGAACATGGACCCGCTTTCCGACCCCGCCTCTTTTGGGGCATCCGAGACTTTTACACTTCCCTCTTTGGGCGTAGGGCCCAATTTTTTGAAGAAATGGCTTGATAGCTTGAACAAGAGAGAGCTGAAGGATTTGGATAAATTCAAGCTGGCTGTCTCCCATCCTTCCTTGATATTGCTTTGCTTTGGGATTTCCTCTATGCGGTTGCTTCGTATTGGTACGTGGATACCCATGTCTTCTACTTTGGGAACCGTGAGCTAACTCCCACTCTTGAATAACTCTCCAACCTATTATGTTTGAAGCTGCATAGAGGTATTGCTAGGATAGTGCCAAAGCCAGGTTATGCTAAAGTTGTCCACACGACTTTGGGTTTGAATAAAGCTGATTATGAGAAAAGCTTTGTTGGTGGGCCCACCAAGTGTTTGATGAAATTCCTGAGAGAGCTTTTTGGTGACGAAAGCTTACGAAATTTGCCAGTTAGAAACATCCATAAAGTAAAAGCTTTCACTCTCTGCCTTCTCTCAGAGGTCCTTTTTTACTATGGGGGGAGAGCTTCTCTCTTGCACTTTGTGATATGCTGGCAGAACTCGCGAAGGGTCATTCTGTGATGCATATGGTACTAGCAGAGCTTACCACTGTCTCGATGCTTTTGCTTTGGGCAAGGTTGAGTGCCTCTGAGGATGCCCCATTTTGTTCCAGGTTTGGCTTGGGGAGCATCTCGCCATTTTGGAGCTTGTGCCCTGCTTATGAACAACTTCCATAGGTTCCCACAAGGGAATATATGCGAGCTGAAACTTTGGCTGGCTGAGGGTAAGCTAGTGTGGAGGCTTCCATGGTTGGACAGGACCTTCCCAGTAGTTCGATCTAGAGATCATGAGGGCATCACCCTTCTTGGCTTGACTGGTAGCACATATTATTTTCCTTCTCGGGTGCTGCGCCAGTTTGGTTATACTCAGCAGGTGCCCTGCTCGAAGAGACATCCCCTGTGCGAACTGATCTTTTCTAGGGGTCCTCTGGGGACTTGGATGGGATAGCCGCTCTTTCGGAGACGCATATGTGCAGCTTGGAACAAGGGTATTCTCTGTTGACTTCTCTGGGGTTTGAGGCTTGGCAGGTATCAGAGAGGCCTTCGGTTCGTTGCTCTGATCAGGCAGAGAATAGTGGTGCGAAGGGGCCTCGAGCGAGGAAGGAGTCAATGCTTTTGGCTCAGATTGAGCTATTGGTAGATGAGAAACGGGCCTTGCATGAATGTTTAGAGAAACACAAGGTTAGAGCAGACGTTGGAGAAGCAAGAGCTGGTTTTACAGAGTGTGAGGTCCTTCATCTGGAAGGAGCCTTGAGTGCTGCTCTTAGTGCGACTGATGCTTCCCGAAAGTGGTATAAGAGCCTTCATGGCCGTTGGATGATAGATCGGGATGCTTGAGAGGATGCCTTATGCGCTAAGATTTATGCTTTGAAGCGTGAGTTGTGTCGTTGACCTAGACCTTCAAATACCTTTTGCATTGATCAAATCACCACAGGGAGGGGCATAAGAACCCCTGTTAGATTTTTTGGGTATATATATTTTCTTCATGTTTTTATTAGTTTAAATTTTTTAAAGGGGTATGTAAGGCATCACACCAATTTTTTTTTTGGAGATGTGGTGTGAGCGTAGTACAGACATGTAAATGGAAAAAAGGGAAATCTATTATCTTACAGAAGTTCTATCATTCTTTGGTTTTGTAAAATGGAGAAACTGGGTATTGTGCTGATCATCCTTTCAAGATGTGGTGCACGCAGTACAGGGACGAAAATGAGAAAGGAAAATTTATTATCTTTTATAAGTGGGGTCCTCTCCTTTCTTCATAAAGGCAGACACCGGTCATGGAATCGAGCATCTCGAGGTGTGGTGTGCACAGTGCCGGCATGAAAATGGGAAAGGGAAATTTATAATGTTTTATAAGTGTGGTCCTCTCCTTTCTCTGTCAAGGGAGACATTGGTCATCAAACTAATCATCTCAAAGTGTGGCGTGCACAGTGTCGGCCTGAAAATTGAAAAGAGAAATTTATTATCTTTTATAAGTGGGGTTTTCTCCCTTCTCCCTTTGTTTGATGCCTCAAACCTTGGATGAGGTGACTGGTCCCATTCTGAGCATAGTCGCGCCCAATCATGTGATCGGACTTGAGTGAGGTTCAACAATTTTTGCCAAGGTTGGAACATCCATCCCTTTGGATTGAGTTGACCCTTTATCCTTACCCTGGGTCATACATTTGACGATGCGGTCCAACGATACACCTGACCAAGATCCGATTTCAGCTAACGTGAGTGGCGCAATTGGGAATTTTTCAAATTCTTCTTTCCCCTTCCCTCCTAAACCGAATCGGGAGAACCCTCTTGTGCTCCTTGGATTGGATACGAACCCCGACATTACGCCGGTGTTCAACATTGTTGATTAAACATGCTCCCTCCCACCGGATCTAGGGCTTGTTTCTCTTTTAAGGTAATCATTTTAACCCCTATTTCTTTTGATTTATCTTCCTTTTTCTTCAAATGTGGTTAGGGTTCTTGGATTTAGATGATTTTCTTTGTATGCATTATTTATTTTTTGAAGATTGCATTGAATTGTATGAATTTTTGTTTGAAATCGGGTGTATTTTGATCTTTTATATTGAATTTTTTTGGAAGATGGACGAATTCTTGTTCAAAAATTTTGATTTCCCTTTACACATGTGTGATCTTGATTTTTAAAATATATGGTGGAAAAAAAGTGATTTGATTTTGAATTTTTGAATGCATCCCCAACCATAATTTCAATGTGTATGCGTTATGGGATTGTTTTTTCTTTTTTAACCAAAATAATGAGACGAAAGATTTTCTTTGTTTTTGAAAAAAGGTTTTTGAGTGAATGAGGTATACTCACCTTCCTTTGATCTAATACCCCTTAGCCATGCCTCTGATGACTTGATTCTGATCTTCGACTGATGATGATGATTTTTTATTTTTATCTACCACCAGTTTCCCTTTTTAGGATGTTGAGTGAAGATGACCTCGGCCATGAGGGTGGTCTCGACATGACTTATGGTGCCAGAGGGGAGCGCCTTATTCAAGTGCAATGCTCTTCTTGTGACTGGTGGGAAATGCAGGGCGGAGCAGCCCGCATTGGGTTACTGCATCAGCAATATACCCACATCTTCAATTTTGGTGTAGCCAGTAAGGTAAAAGATGTATCCTTTGGTTGTTCTTTGCTGCTCAGGCATCTTTGCTTTCAAATATGACGAACGTAGAGGCGTTGGAGGTCAAACCAAGGTGGTCCCGACATGACTTATGGTGCCAGAGGGGAGCTCCTTATTCAAGTGCAATGCTCTTCATGTGACTAGCGGGAAATGCAGGGCGGAGCAGCCCGCATTGGGTTACTGCATCAGCAGTATACCCACATCTTCAATTTTGGCATAGCCAGTAAGGTAAAAGATGTATCCTTTGGTTGTTCTTTGCTGCTCGAGCCTCTTTGCTTTCAAATATGACATTCCTTATTCTTTTGATGTAGCCTCTGCCCCGCTCATGTTCCGCGAAGGTTGGTTTGACCTCCAACGCCTCTACATTCGTCTTCCCCAGGTTGTGAGGTTCCTTGTGGCCCAGGCCGACTTTGGGGACTTCTTGTCATGCCCAGCTATGAGGGGGATATGGCCTACGTGAAGGCCCTAGTGGAGCGGTTTCATCCTGAGATGATGACCTTCCATATGCCCATGGCTGAGATGACAGTCAACCCTGTGGACTACTCTATGACTACATGGATCGGGATAGGAGGGGTACCTGTGGTTCATCCTCGCATACCAGACCGTGCAGAAGTGATTGAGTTGCGTTTGTCTTCCCCAGGTCATGAGGTTCCTTCTGGCCCAAGCCGGATTTGGGGACTTCTTGTCATGCCTAGCTATGAGGGGGATATGGCCTACATGAAGGCCCTAGTGGAGCGCTTTCATCCTGAGATGATGACCTTCCATATGCCCATGGCTAAGATGACCGTCAACCCTGTGGATTAGTCTATGATTACATGGATCGGGATAGGAGGGGTACCTGTGGTTCCTCCTCGCATACCAGACCGTGCAGAGGTGATTGAGTTGAATGGGATTACTCTACCTCTCAGGATATGACTGGCTTCGAGGTCAAGAAATCCTAGCTGGCAGACCAGTTCAATATTGACAAGTTGGTGGATTTAGACAAGCTGGATATGGATATAGTTATCGAGCCCGAGAATGCACTGATGGTAGCCCGTATTGCGCTCCTCTTCTTACTAGGTAAGACTATTCTCGCCAATACTAGTGGTGGTCGGGTGTTAACAGTATTTTTATGTATCTTTAATTAAGTCTTAACCTATTGCAAGCGCACAATGAAAATTATTGAGCTAGTATAGGATCGTTCCCACAAAGACAGTTTTCTCTATATTTACTTAATTTTTCCAAAAACTTATATTTACCTTTTAAGTTCCTAAACTACTAGAGAAATATGAATAAAAGAATTGTTTATTAATCTAAATTGCATAAAATAAATCCTAATCCTCCTTTAGATTATGGTCATCAATCACAATCTTCAGCAATCGGATATTTATGAATTTAAATAGTATCATTACCCTATATATCAAGTTTCCTAGCATTGGTCGCCAATCAATACTAAAATCCTATAAATACAGATTTAATCTAACAAAAAATCTCCTAAAACATGGGCGTCATTCAAATTCTAGAAAATTGAAGATGGAAAAGTAAAACCATTACAGTAATCTGCAAACTTCAACCTGAGTCATCAATTCAAATTAAAATTCGAAGATCTTTACTGTGACAACCCGAACTTTTCCCCTTATCGTATATCGGAAAGGTTGCATCGTCGGATCACCTAAAATGATCCTATCATATAAGTGCATCGTGTACAAAGTGTTTACAATTGCGGAAGTGTAATTTTAACTCTGAGAAAGAGAACAAATAGAAGATAACTGATATTCATTTACTGTCTAAAAGCAGTATGAATTTATACAACAAGAAGATATAAACAAAAGCTATATATAGCTTTTCACCGATAACGGCTACCCGTCATCTAAACAGTGGAAAGAAGACCTATACATGAAGTACCGAATTTCTCAAATATGCTACTGTTGTTTATACATGTTTCAAAACAAAACTCTCTCTCTCTCTCTCAAACCTATTTACGAAAGAAGTTCTTAGCAGAACATTCCTCCTCGTCCTCCTCGTCCTCCTTAGGCTGGTAGGTAGGATCAGCCTTGTGCTCAGGGTGACGATCAATATCTGCAGCTAAGACATAAACTCGTAGGATGAGCTATCATCAAAGCTCAACAGGAAAATTTATAGTGCTAATTTATATGCTAGATTACCAATCCACTTCTAAATGCATAAATTACAAAACTAAGCACATTATATCTTATCTTGTATCTATTTTACCAACATTTAGCATAAATTCTAGCAACATATAGCATAAACAAGCAAAAAATTATGTGAATCATTGATCATGCTGACAAATTCATGTTGAACAAATACGAGGAATCATGCTAACAAGGAATCATGTTGAGCAAGAAATCAAGCTGAAACAAGGAATCATGTTGAACAAGAAATCAAGCTGAAACAAGGAATCAACCTTCAAAGATCAAATTTCTAGCCCCTGAGCTACATTAACAGGGTCACTAGAACCAAAAAGTCAAGCCCTTGAGCTACGTTAATAAGGTCACTTGACACAAGACCAGTCAAGCCCCTGAGCTAAGTTAATAGGGTAACTTAAGCTAAGACCATCAAGCTCCCGAGTTAGCGGAATCACTTGTCAAACACGAAGCAAAGACGTATACATGACATTAAGGATAACAGGACATGAACAATGCATGGTATCATTTATGCACAACCATCATGAATAGATATCATAGAGTCATATATCAAAACTGATTTGAATACTGAATGTGCATGCTCATACATAACTAAAACTTGCATAATCATTGAAAATCATGTATCGAAGCTAAACTAGCATCATTATTCATCGAACCTAAATGATCATAATCATCCAAAAGCATACATCGAGTCTGAATCTCTTATCATTAGTATACATTACTATAAACTGGTCTAACACCATCAGTCATAGTCATATATCGAAACTGAGCTACCATTCTTATACTTAACTCTTCATCAAGACTAAGCTAGCATGTTCATACATTATTATACGTTGTATCTAAACTATACTTTCATCACGATTAATAAACCTTCATCTAAACTGATCTAGTATCATCATGCATAAACATTCATCCGTTAGACTATCATTATCAAGTCATCTAAACTGGTCTAACATATTCCTAACAAAATCACATATGTTGAGCTGAGCTTATCGAGCTGATCTTATCATACTTATACATCAAATCAAACTGAACTAACATAATCAGATATGTGGAGCAGATCTGATCATAATCATACATCAAATCAAATTGAACTAACATAATCATAGTCGAATTATATACTGAACTGAATCTCACAAGATAGCTTCACAAGTATGAATAGCCCATACATCAAAATTCACATGGTATGGAACGAATATAAGTACATATAATAACTTACTATTCAAGATGTGAATAAAAAACAACATATAACTTAGCAAGGTTAATTCCCTACCTTAGATTAAGCGTACATGTAACTGATTACACTTTAATTCATGCGTCCACGCAAACATACCTTGGTACGAACTTGTCATGTACACCAAAGACCTAGGATTTACGTTCATATTTTTAGCATTTATAATGGTTTATTGGGTCACCACCGACCTTACATAAGTGCTCTACATGATTACTAGTCATAAAAATTAATACACCATACATAGACATAGACCAAAGGTGCCTCAAGATATGCACAAGCAAGACACAGGCTTACTTCAAATTGTCACTAAATTTTGACCGATTAAAAGTTAGATTCATGAATTTGTTCATGAAAGTTATATGGCTTGTTGTCCCCCTTTGAACGAATCAAGAATCATGCCAATCAGAGTTCAGGGTCAAAAGTTATGACCAAAATACTGAATAGTGGTCAACGCATAGGGTTGCCGCGGGAAGGACATGCTTGTTGCGGCAAGCCACTCAGCCAACACCTTGCCGCGGCAACTTAAGCCTTGCTGCGGCAAGCCTATTAGGATTGGCTTGCCGAGGTGTTTTCTGCTCCACTTTGGCTTCTTTTGACTCAAATATTTGGTTGGGTCTTTTGTATAATTATCAATATAATATATTTCTTATATATGTTGCCCAAAAAAATGAGTTTTCTTATTCATTTTAGTGTAAAACTTTCAGTGTATTTCTATTAGACATATGGGTTCCGAAACCCATTGCAAACTGGTATCCATTATGCTGCCGATTCGGTCTCAGGGAATCGACACCACAGATGTAGAATCTACCACAGATGTATATATTATCTAAACTAACTAATGAAATGAACCTAGTCTAGTAAATCTGTTCATTTACGGTCATACCTTTCGAAAGAATCATGGTGATGACGAGATGACGTCGAACGTGTGTCAATGTTGGAGCTCGTAAGAACTCGGTCTGCACAAACCCCCCAAGGGCAACAGTTGTCTGTGAAACTTCTCGCGACAATCATGTAGAGTTGTGGTGTGATCCACGGGTTTGAATTCAAAATATATGTTAGAAAAGGACTGTGGTTGAAGCACTAGAGGAGGGTTTCGATGTGCATGAATTTCTGGGTTGTGTTTTATGAAATTACAAGTCTAAGTATTACTAAATTCCTTCAAATTTGCAACTGGAGAAGAACGAAAGTGGATGCTGCTTTGTAGTGTTCTAGCGGGTCTTGTGTGCATGGGAGTCAAGAATGACTCATGCATGCGTGGAACCAAGAGAAAATATTAGTATTATAAGTCATATAGGATTTGAATTCCGTATAGTGCCTAATGGGCTTTTTACTTGTATCAGTATATAAGCCAACCAGATTTTGCATCGGGTGTTATGCATATCAAATAAGCCAAAATGGGCGTTTTCCTTAAGTACAACACTAATACAATTCCAAATGTATTAGTTGGATGTGTGTGAATGCTACTACGAATTAAAATAGCTTAGAAGCTGTTTGGGGCTGGAATTTTATGTAAAGCCTGTATTGGTTTTTAAGTCTATATGCCTATAAGCCAAAAGGGCCTTTAGACTGCATATAAAGTTAATACACGAGTTGAGTGTATAAGCCCACTTAGTAATTAATTAAATAAGTGAATATGGTTGCCTTAAGTGTTGAGGCAACATACTTTTCTTGCCTCAGGTGGTCGAGGCAAGGTGCTTGCCTCACATTGCCGGGGCAACCACACGTGCTTGCCTCAGGTGGCCGAGGCAACCTTTTTGTTTACCGGTTTTTGGGTCAAAATGGTTGACACCCTCATGTGCCACACATGCCGATGCATCATTACCAAATTGTGTGTTGAGCTTATTTTATTATTTCAAATAAAATTTCTAATTATTTGTGAGACAGATTTAGTGTGACTTATCAAGTGAAGCACAATTTTATCAAATGTTACATTCTCCCCTACTTGTGGGATTTTCGTCCTCGAAAATAAAAGAAGACGGGGGAAGGAGATCAGGTCATGATCACTGTTGTCATACTATTAGAGTTCATGTAATTTATATGAGTAATTGAAGGCATACGACATTACAAGGAAAAAGTCAATAGGAAATCAATCTACTGCTACTTCTGTTACCTCATATTGCACACATGTATAGGTAGATAGATATTACTATAGAGTAAACAAAAACAAATATAATAAGGGGAATGTGTTGAACTAATTCACTAGTTAGTGTTCAAGCCCAATTTGTTGATATACTGTTACTATTTTTTAAATTAAATAGTAACAATGGTATGTATATATATTAGCAATGCATTAGCAGGGCATATATATATCGACATATATATAAATGTATACCAAAATTTTTTTATATCATATGGAATTAACTGATTCTACAAATAAAATAAATGGCTTACCTCAGGTTAATAACTGGGGATACTAAGTGCAAATATCAACTTCGCGTTCCCAGGTAGCCTCATGAGAACCGTGAGTCTTCCATTGAATCAATACAAGTGGAATACGTTTTGTTCTCAAGAATGGGTCTCTGCAGTTACTGTTAAATCCTCCTGAATATCCAGTGGTTGATAATCCAACACATGGGTTGAATCTCTGATATACTTTCGTAGCATAGACACGTGGAATACGTCGTGCACGCTGGATAAATTTAGAGGTAACGCAACTCAATAGGCAACCTCACCAACTCTGCCCAAGACTGGAAATTGTCTAACGTATTGAGGACTTAACTTGCCTCATTTCCCAAATTGCATCACGCCCTTTATCGAAGATATTGTAATAAAGACATGATCGCCGATCTGTACGGTATATGTTAGAGATATAATACACAAAATTGAATTTATGTAATAAGGACAAGTATAGGTGTGTTTAAGTACCTAAAAATCAGCACTAGTGCGATTGAGATCAACATAACTCTTCTGCCGACTCTCAGCACACTTCAGTCGCTCATGAATAATGTGTACAACTTCATTGGTACTTTCGATCAAGTCAGGGCCCAAAATAAGACGTTCACCGGATTGTTCCCAATTTATCAGATATTTACATCGGCATCCATAAAGTGCCTCGAATGGTGCCATGCCGATGCTTGATTGGAAGTTGTTATTGTATGTGAATTCGATCAGGGGTAAGTGCTTATTCCATGATCCTTGGAAATCCAACATACAGGCCCTTAACATGTCTTCGATTACTTGATTTACCCTTTCTGTCTGACCGTCGGTCTGGTTATGAAATGCATAACTAAATTCCAACTTGGAACCCATTCCTTCTTGAAAACTCTGCCAAAATCAGGAGGTATATAACGGATCACGATCTAACACGATACTCACTAGTATCCCGTGTAGTCTGACTATCTCTCTTAGATAGACGTGGACCAATTTTGACGCTATATATTTTATACTGTTGGGTAAGAAATGTGCGGATTTTGTGAGATGATCTACGATCACCCAAATTGCATTATAACCCTCCTGCGTATGAGGTAAGCCAAGGATAAAATCCATGAAAATATTCTCCCATTTCCACTTTGGGATGGGCAGTGGCTGTAACAGTCCAACAGGATGCTTGTGTTCGACCTTTACTTGTTGATAGATCAAACATTTCGCAACATATTCTGCCACTTCTTGCTTCAATCCGTTCCACCAAAAGGTCTTCTTTAGATCCTGATACATTTTCGTGCTACCCGGATGAATGACATAGACTGACTTACGAGCTTCGTTAATAATTTTATGACTCAAAGCACTATCATTCGGTACACATACTTGGCCTTGAAATAATAAGGACCCATCTTCCTTAATCGAAAAGGTTGGCTGGAGCCCACCGAGTACTCCTTGTCTGATGGTAATAAGCTATGCATCATGCATCTGGAGTTCTCGGATCCTATCGAAGAGTCTGGATCAGATCATAATTGTAGCAAGCAAACCTCCAGTTGCTATCTCCCTAATAATGGCACTGGATGACACTATGTCATTGAGTAACTTCCATCTCTATAACTGTGTCACAAGATGGGATAGCTGAGCGGATGACTTCCGACTTAGCGCATCAGCTACTACCTTTGCTTTGCCAGGAAGGTAATGTATAGAACAATCATAGTCCTTCATGAACTCCATCCGTCTTCTCTGCTTCATATTCAGCTCATTTTGGGTAAAGAGATACCTGAGACTTTTGTGATCAGTGAAAATCTCAAAGGATTCACCATAAAGGTAGTGCCTCCAGATTTTCAATACAAAGATGACCACTGCTAGTTCCAGGTCATGAGTGGGGTAGTCCTTCTCGTGATCTTTTAACTGTCAGGAACCATATGAAATCACATGTTCCCTCTGATTCAATACACAACCTAACCCACTATACGAGGCATCACTGAATACAATAAAACCACCACTGCCTGATGGTATTGCGAGGACTGGTGCAGAAGTGAGTCTTCGCTTCAATTCTTGAAAACTCCAGTCACATGCCTCATTCCACTTGAATTTAATATTCTTTCGAGTGAGCGGCATGAGTGGTCCAGCAAGCTTTGAAAACCCTTCAACAAAGTGTCGATAATACCCTACGAGACCTAGAAAGCTTTGGAACTCGATTATGGTTTGTGGCTGCTTCCATTACACTATAGCCGCTATCTTTGCAGGATCTACGATAATATCAGCTTCAGAAATGACATGGCCCATAAAACTAACTTGATTCAACTAGAAGTCGCATTTACTGACTTTCACATACAACTGAGAATCTCTCAATGTTTGTAAAGAAAAACATAGATGACCTTCGTGCTCTGCTTTCATCTTTGAGTATATGAGAATATCGTCGATAGAAGCTATGATACACTGATCTAAGTAAGACATGAAGACTCGACTCATCAAGGCCATAAATTGTGCAGGCGTGTTGGTCAACCCAAAGGGCATGACGAGAAACTCGTAGTGATCATATCGTGTCCGGAAAGCTCTCTCCAAAATATCTTCAGCTTTCACCTTCATCTGGTGATATCCTGATCGTATATCCTGATTGTAAATCAATCTTTGAAAACCATCATGCTCCTTGCAACTGATCAAAGAGATCATTGATTCTAGGGAGTGGATAACAGTTCTTGATTGTTAGTTTATTTAATTGACGGTAGTCAATGCAGAGATGCATCGACCCATCTTTCTTCTTCACGAACAATACCGGTGCGCCCCATGGAGACACACTCGGTCTGATAAACCCTTTGTCAACAAGCTCTTACAACTGCTTCTTAAGTTCTTTCAACTCTGCAGGTTCCATTCGATATGGCGCCTTCGATACTGGCTCGGTACTTGGGACTAACTCAATTGTGAATTCCACTTCCCTGTCAGGCAGTAATCCTGACAACGCATCAGGGAAGTCATCAGGGAATTCACAAGGAATCGAAACATCAGAAAGTGAAACTTTTTTCTTCGTCTGATCATGACTCTGAATCAAAGCGAGATACCCTTGAGAACCTTTATCGAGTAATCGCCATGCTCGGATCGCTGAGATGAAGGGAATTGTAGCTGACTATACTCCAAATAATCTAGTTGATTTCCTTGGGGTTGAAAAGTGACAATCTTCTTTCGACAATCAACATTTGCATGGTGGTTGAACAACCAATCCATGCCAAGGATTACATTGAATCCCTGCATATTGTGTAAGATTAAGTCGACTACTGCTTCGTATTCCGAATAATCATTGATCAGGACTATAATGGATCAATATACAATGTTAGTCGTGACAGAATGTCCAGTCGGAACTGACACATCTAAAATATAGTCGAGAGGTTCTGGAGTAGCTCCTAACTTTCCCAACTTTGCAGCAAATTGTGGTGTGATAAATGAATGTGTCGATCCAGGATCTACCAAAACTTGTGCCTCATAGAACAAGTAGGCATCATCTGGATATAATTGCAAAGTACCTAATATATATATATACTAGTGTTAGCTAAATTGTTCCTATGTAACAACATATAACTTTATCATTTATAAAATAAGTGAAAGGAAATAATATACTAAATGTACACACACACACACATATATATATATATAAGATTTAACTCGATGCACTTTCTTCATAAAGAAAAGGAATTAACTTAACATTTAGTAATTCACATACCTTTAATGATATCATTGCTGGTTTAGGCACCTTGGGCTGACACAGCATATGCTCGACCTTATACCATAGGCCTTGCAGATCGAAGAGTTGGTCCTGCCTTTGATGTCGTCCCTACCATCTCTGGACAATCCTTTATCCAATGTCCCATCTTTCCACAACGAAAGCACGCATAAGATGCTTTCCAGCATTCATCTGTCTCGTGTGCCTTCCCACACTTCCCACAGATATCAGTCAAAGCTGCCGACGAAACTGCATATGAAACCATGCCGGAGACTGTCGGTTGTGCTCGTGGAACTTGAGATAAATACTGGGTAGATTGATTCAAGGGTTGTGGAACCCTAGGTGGTAATAGTGGTAACACTGCTGGGTTGTAGGGCTGCGTATAAGCTACTGCAGTAGGTCAGAATGCTGGCTGCATAGGAACTCGCGATCGCTTATTAATTTGATCAGGACAAGAACTAACAGACTGAGATGGTGTTTTTCTCATTCTATTTTGCTCTTCTCTCCGTTTATACAACTTTCTACATCAATCTCTGCTATAAGGGGGCTAATCACATCACATGCACATACGTTGTTGCCTTGAACTACAAAATTCTTTCTTTGATTAGGGGCTTTAACCCCGCTCAAACTTATGAGTTTTCATGAGTTCTGGTGCGATGAGCAATAGTGGAAAGTGAGAGAGGTGAGTAAATTCTGCCTCATATTCCCTAACAGTCATCGAGCCCTGTACTAAGGTCACAAACTAGATCTCCATCCGATATCTCTCAGGTGCCAAAAAATATTTCTCATTGAAGGCTTCAGTAAATTTTGCCCATGTCCAAGGTACTCCAGGTACTCTTGTCTGTTCTACTGACTGCCACCAGGGATATGCTTCACCCTCTAGTTTATAGGCCACCTAACTAACTTTCTCGACCTCAGTGCATGTGACCCTTTGCAGCACCTTATCGATCTGGGTTAGCCATTTCTCTGCCTCTATTGGGTAGTGCTGACCATAGAAGCTAGGCGGTCGAAGGCATACAAACTCCGTAAAGCCTTCTGGGGGTAATCTCACAGCTAACATAGCCATGGTGTTCACCATGGTTTCCATCAATTGAGGATTTTGTCCTGCATTCTGATCGGTGCTGAGAACAATATTTTTTGGAGGAGTATGCTCAACAACGTTCTCCATGTTAGTTCGGCTCTCTTCCATATTCACATCTGCTCTGTGTCCTGATGCAGTGTCATGCTCATAGCCCACTACTAGAATAACATTCACCACCGTGAGATGGGGAAATGGTGGTCTACCGTGTCTACCTCATCGTAGAGGCATCGTAACCTAGTATGATCAAGAACCACTTGATCCGATAAACATAGACTCAACCTACACCTTAACTTTGAACAAACACCAGAAGTCTTCCCATATGTCTGCCCCAAAATTAAGTCTCCAAAAGACCTAACGCCAAGCTTTGATACCACCTGTGACGACCCAAACTTTTCCCATTATCATATATTGGAAAGGTCGCATTATCGAATCACCTAAAATGATCCTGTCATACAAGTGCATCGTGTACAAACTGTTTACAATTGCGGAAGCGTAATTTTAACTCTGAGAAAGAGAACATATGGCAGATAACTGATATTCATTTACTGTCTAAAAGCAGTAGGAATATATATAACAACAAGATATAAACAAAAGCTATGTATAGCTTTCCACCAATAATGGCTACCCGTCATCTAAACAGTGGAAAGAAGACAACTACATGAAGTACCGAATATCTCAAATATACTACTGCTATTTATACATATTTCAAAACAAAATTCTCTCTCTCTCAAACCTATTTAGGAAAGAAGTTCTTAGCAGAACCTTCCTCCTCATCCTCCTCATCCTCCTTAGGCTGGTAGGTAGGATCAGCCTCATGCTCAAGGTCACGGTCAATATCTGTAGCTGAGACATAAAGTCGTAGGATGAGCTATCATCGAAGCTCAGCAGGGAAATTGACAGTGCTAATTTATATGTTAGATTACCAATTCACTTCTAGATGGATAAATTACAAAATTAAACACATTATATCTTATCTTGTATCTATTCTACCAACATTTAGCATAAATTCTAGCAACATATAGCATAAACAACTAATAAATCATGCGAATCATTGATCATGTTGACAGATTTATGTTGAACAAATACGAGAAATCATGCTGACAGATTCATGTTGAACAAATACAAGGAATCATGCTGAACAAGAAATCAAACTGAAACAAGGAATCAAGCTTCAAAGATCAAATGTCTAGCCCCTGAGCTACGTTAACAAGGTCACTAGAACTGAGAAGTAAAGCCCTTGAGCTACGTTAACAAGGTCACTTTACACGAGAAGTCAAGCCCTTGAGCTACGTTGATAAGGTCACTTGACACGAGAAGTCAAGCCCTTGAGCTAAGAACAAGGTCACTTGACACAAGACCTGTCAAGTCCCTGAGCTAAGTTAACAGGGTTTATTGAGCTAAGACCATCAAGCACCCGAGTTAGCGGGATCACTTGTCAAACACGAAGCAAAGACATGTACATGACATCAAGGATAACAGGACATGAGCAATGCATGGTATCATGTATGCACAACCATCATTAACAAATATCATAGTCGTATATCAAAACTGATTTGAATACTGAGCGTACATGCTCATACATAACTAAAACTAGCATAATCATTGAAAATCATGTATCGAAGCTGAAGTAGCATCATTATTCATCGAACCTAAATGATCATAATCATGCAAAAGCATACATCGAGTCTGAATCTCTTATCATCATTATACATTACTATTAATTGGTCAAACACCATCAGTCATAGTCATATATCGAAACTGAGCTAGTATTCTTATACTTAACTATTCATCAAGACTAAGATAGCATGTTCGTACATTATTATACGTTATATCTGAATTATACTTTCATCACGATTCATAAACCTTCATCTAAACTGATCTACTATCATCATGCATAAACATTCATCTGCTGGTCTATCATTATCAAGTCATCTAAACTACTGGCATATTCCTAACATAATCACATATGTTGAGCTGAGCTTATCGAGATGATCTTATCATACTCATACATCAAATCAAACTGAACTAACATAATCACATATGTCGAGCTGATCTGATCATGATCATACATCAAATCAAACTAAACTAACATAATCACAGCCGAATTATATACTGAACTGAATCTCATAACATAGATTCACAAGTATGCATAACCCATACGTCGAAATTAACATGGCCTTGAACGAAAATAAGTACATATAATAACTTGCTATTCAAGATGCGAATCATAACAAAATATAACTTAGCAAGGTTGATTCTGAACCTTAGATGAAGCGTACGCACAACTAATTACACTTGCATTCATGCGTCCACACAAACTTACCTTAGTACGAACTCGTCATGTGCACCAAAGACCTAGGATTTACGTTCATATTTTTAGCATTTATAATGGTTTATTGGGTCACCACATACCTAACATAAGTGCTCTATAGGATTACTAGTCTTAAAAATTAATATACCATACATATACATAGACCAAAGGTACCTCAAGATATGCACAAGCCAGACACAGGATTGCCTCAACTTGTCATTAATTTTTGTCCCATTAAAAGTTATATTCATGAATTTTATAATTCATAAAAGTTATAGGGCTGGTTGTCCCCTTTCTAACGTATCATGAATCATGCCAATCGGAGTTCGGGGTCAAATGTTATGACCAAAATACTGAATAGTGGTCAACGCATAGGATTGTCACGGCAAGGACATGCTTGCCGCGTCAAGCCACTCAGCCAACACCTTGCCGCGACAACTTAAGCCTTGCCGTGGCAAGCCTGTCAGGCTTGGCTGGCTGAGGTATTTTCTGCTCCACTCTAGCTTCTTTTGACTCAAACATTTGGCTGGGTCTTTTGTATAATTATAAATATAATATATTTCTTATATATGTTGCACAAAAAATTAAGTTTTCTTATTCATTTTAGTGTGAAAATTTTGGTGTATTTGTATTAGACATATGGAATCCGAAACCCATTGCAAACTGGTATCCATTATGTTGCCGATTCGGTCTCAGGGAATCTACACCACAGATGTAAATATTATCTAAAGTAACTAATGAAACGAACCTAGTCTAGTAAATCTATTCGTTTATGGTCATACCTTTTGGAAGAATCGTGGTGACGATGAGATAACGTCGAACGTGTGTTACCGTCAGAGCTTGAAAGAACTCGGTCTACACGAACCCCCCAAGAGCAGCAATTGTCTGCGAAACTTCTCGCGACAATCATGTTGTGTCGTGGTGTGATCCACGGGTTGGAATTCAAAATATATGTTAGACAAGGACTGTGGTTGAAGCACTAGAGGAGGGTTTCGACATGTATGAATTTCTGGGTTTTGTTTTATGAAATTGTAGGTCTGAGTATTACTAAATTCCTTGAAATTTGCAACTAAAGAAGAACGAAAGTGGATGGTGCTTTGTAGTGTTCTAGCAGGTCTTGCGTGCATGGGTGTCAAGAATGACTCATGCATGCATGGAGCCAAGAGAAAAGATTGGTATTATAAGTCATATAGGATTTGAATTCCGTATAGTGCCTACATGGGCCTTTTACCTGTATCAACATATAAACCAACCAGGTTTTGCATCAGGTGTTATGCATATCAAATAAGCCAAAATGGGCTTTTTGCTTAAGTACAACACTAATACAATTCCAAGTGTATTAGTTGGAATGTGTGAATGCTGCTACGAATTAAAACAACTTACAAGTTGTTTGGGGCTAGAATTTTATGTAAAGCCTGTATTGGTTTTTAAGTGTATATGCCTATAAGCCAAAAGTGGATTTAGATTGCATATAAAGCGAATACATGAATTGAGTGTATAAGCCCACTTAGTAATTAATTAAATAAGTGAATATGGTTTCCTTAAGTGTTGAGGCAACATACTTTGCTTGCCTCGGGTGGTCGAAGCATGGTGCTTGCTTCACGTTGCCGAGGCAACCACAGTTGCTTGCCTTAGGTGGCTGAGGCAACCTTTTTATTTACCGGGTTTTGGGTCAAAATGGTTGACACCCTTATGTGCCTCACATGCCGATGCATCATTACCAAATTGTGTGTTGAGCTTATTTTATTATTTTGAAAAAAATTTCCAATTATTTGTGTGACAGATAGAGTGTGACTTATCGAGTGAAGCACAGTTTTGCCAACTGTTACATTTACAAAGCAGGAAATTGTAATAAAATAAATATAAACTACAAAGCAATAAAATTATATCTTTCACCCCTTAGTCGCAATCGTCAATTGTTTTTGAGAAATTACAGATATCTACTCTAATCTTTAGCTTCCAATTTTTGTCATCAATTTCTCTTGAGAAACCTTAGATATCTAAAAGCAATAAAAATCTTCTCTAAATTTGATCAGAAGAAAACCCAACCTTAGTCGTCAATTGATGCTGAGAATTTCTTCGATGGTTTATTCCTACACCAGGCTCTCTTATTTATAGATCATAAGGAGTCGGTTTACAAGTTCAGATTCTAATAAAAGAAATAACAGATTCCTATTATAAATCTAATTCTAACTTTATCTTTCGTTGCTTTCCTTATTTCGATGGACTTCTGGATTGTTCCTTTTTATTCAGTAGTAGAGATCTTCTGGAGTTCGTCTTCATCAATCATCTCAAATCCATGATATGCCAAACTTCTAATTCGGTGTATGGCGGTATAGATCTTCACGTGATCCTCAGCAGCAGTAGCAGTAGGAAAGCTTCTATAATTTTAAATTACGATTGTCTCTTTTCTTCTCTTTCTGGAAATTCGTAAATCACGATTTTCTATCTTTCACTTCTTTCTCTCTAGACGATTCTCTGAGTTACGTTTGTTCATTTTTTTTTCTTCTGTATCACTTCAGCCTGTTGAACGTCTTCTAAAGAATCGTAAATTACGATTTCTTATTTTCTTCTTTAGTCACAGCGCTCAATCGTCTTTCACTATGTTCTAGCTTTCAGTATATAGTGAATCATCTTTTTTTACACTCAATTATCTTTTACTATTCTTTTGAGTTCATTTTGATGAATATTAACACTTTCGCTCTCTTTTACTGATTTTCCTTAATATCTGTATATCATTAACTTATTAGTAGTAAACTAAGTCCTAGCATCACTAAGTTAGGGGTAATTAATTGGTATATTATGTGACTGATCACACCCCCAAACTTACATTTTTCTAGTCCCTAGCAAACAGGAAACATAAAATATCTTATACTAAAAATTAAATTGCCACTTTCGTAGGGAGCACGATTGTATTTAGCATATGCAACTAGCCTTTAAACCCCTAGGTGATCCCTAGTGGAGGAGTTGTATTCTCCTTAAGGTTTTCAGTGAAGTTACCTACAAACTATAAATATTTTTGGATTTTTCAAAATATTTTTTAAAACAAAACAAAGGTTAAAAAAATCTAAACTAATTTTGTACACTATTTAAATTAACTAAGTTAAATTAATCAAATTGGTCATCACATAGTTGTTATGATTTTCTAAAATTAGCAATCTTTTATCCTTACTTTCCATTATAACAGTTATCCATGATTAGAACTCCAACAATTTCAATTCATTGTAAGTAGGAGTTGTATGCATTAGTGAAAAGTTTATTCTTCATAAAATTTTCTAAACGGTAGATTTAGAAAATACTTTCATTCAAAAACTCACTATTTGCATACTCAAAAAGATATCGAAACCTTTTGGGTTCTCAAAATGTTATTTCAAAAAAATTCAGTCAAAGATAAAATTGGCAATCTGTTAGAAAAGGATAATCTACACTATTCATATAAATCCCTGTGCAATCCATAGTATTTATTTTTCATTTTTCTACTAGGCTTATGCATCTGCAAATCGCAAATCAAAAGGTCTTTCCTTCAGCTTGTAATAGGGTTTTGGGTTTCAGAAGGTGTCAAAGAAAGGTAGAAAAAGATTCAAAGTTTTTCTGAGAATTTAGCTCTTCTTTCTCTTATTTTTTCAGCTTCTTCTTCTTTTTTTTTTAGTATCCATAAATTGGATAACTTCTTCCCATTTTTTATTTTATTTATTTATTTATTATTTTATTTTATTTTGTAAAATTCCATTTTGATCTTTTCTAAAATCGTCCTTTTACTATTTTTCATCTTCAAAAGCTTTTTACCTTAAATCGTTCTTCTTTTTCAGAAATCGTTTTTCACGATTTTTCATTCCTTTCCCATATTCTTCTTTTGATTTCTTCAATCGTACCCTTTTTTGGCATTCCCCTTATCAATTTTTCCTTTTAACTCCTTTCACTCTCTCTTTTTCCCTTCTTTTGCATTCTAAAATCTTATTAAATATAAGGGTTAAAAGTTGAAAGTTTTGGGTGGTACATACGGTTAAGGGTTTATCAGATTTTTGGGTACAAAGAAATTCGATTTTGGCTTCTAATATGGGTTCAAAAAAAAGAATTTATTCCAGGATTTTGGCTTTTTGGCTCTGATTTAACAAAAGATGGCCTTTAATTATTTTTACGATTTACTAGCATAGATGCCTTATTGCTTTGATATTTCTAACGGATAGTTCTAGTCAAAAAACCAGGTTATCATAGAATATTGATTCTAAATTCAACAATGTGAGATTTCATATCAGTATAGAAGTTCAAGGAAATTTTTTTACTTGAATAAAAGAAACAATCTCTCTATAACTAAAAGAGGATATAAGGCTCAAAATCTCACTAGTCTATAATTTTGAAACTATAGTCTAAAATTTTACAGTTTAGATCAATCTATTATTTCAAACATCCATTCTAATGTAGTGTTTAGCGAACTAAGCATGAATTGTACTATTTTTTATTTTGATTAATGAACTCCTACTATAATGGATTGTAAGTTTTCAAGATTTGTAATTTTGCTATCATAATTCCTATGTAATGGTCAACTAAACAATTTTTTTCAATGACAAACTGAATGAAACTAATTGATTTACTTCTACACTAATTATACTACAGAAATTGTGTATCCCCCCAAACTTAATTCGGACAATGCCCTCATTAGCACAAAAATAAGGGATACCGAAATTATTTTCCTAAAAATTATTAATATCTCTGATTGGGTACCAGATGTGAAAAAATTGCGTATAGAATGGTCCCCCAAACTTGTGGAAAACACAGTGATTTTTACTTCTCCGAGATAAAAATAACGAAAGTATTAGAGATGTTAGTAACAATTACACAGTTAGTAAAGAGAATGAAAGTTAGTTTAAAAAGAAAATTTCATATATTACTGAATATTTACAATGATCATGAAAAAAGGAAAACTAAAATAAAAACTGATTACATAAAAATATAAACCTAGGAAAAAAAAACTAGACAAACACTATTTTAGATATCAATAGCAAGGTCCGAGAGAATGTGTCTTCGATAAAGATTGGTACTCGACATCTAACCGCATGAGTAGGGTCACTAATTCCTTCCTACCAAAGGAGTATCCACTCCTTGACAGGGTAGCTACTCCGAGAGCTATTGGAACATGTCCCTCTGTCTTCTAAATTGAAGTCCCCCAAACTGAGCTCATCATAGGTCTTCCTTAGAAGAAATGTAATGCCATAACGATGGTTCTGTGAAGCGTGGGGACGTGAACAAATTTTCAAATCTCATCGCCATATCACCCTTCACCTATATTGCTCCCTTGTGAAAACTATGTGAAGAGAATGTACACACAGTTGGCAGGGAAAGTATAAGCAATGGAGAAGGTGACGAGGAGATCGAGGATGGGATGGGAAATGGCATTGGAATTACAACCCATCCTTACTGTAAAGGAACATGCATTCGGGGTGGGTTGTGATAGTATAAAGGTTAGGGAGTGGGAGAAGATGAGGCATAGGAAAAAGGTTTAGGATTTGGGTTAGGTTTAGGGTCAAGGGTAGACTTGGTGGATGATTCAGCATCTTGAGTAGGTTGTTTGCACTTTAGATTTTCTACTCTTTGTTCTGCAGTCAGGAGCTCAGCTATATGTATTTAAAGAATTCTATCAAGTTTCTTACTGAAATCACTTGGGTTATGCTCTTCGGTCATGAGGTTTAGGGTTAAGGATGGAGGGAAGAGAAAGGTTGTGAGATTGTTTTAGTCTGTGGATAGGTATGGATTTATAGGAAAGTGGTTAGGCTTGAACCATCACTTCGAGTTAAATGCCGAGGTGTAGGTTTTTGGGCTAGGGTGGTTGGCAGGTGGCAAAATAGAATGCTCTGCATGTCTGCTTCCTCTACAAGTTAAATGGGTTCGAATTCCAATGTATCCGATAAGATCGATCACTGGAATCTCCTGTTCTCCAAAATTGTTGTTTGCAATTATGTAGAACGAAAGTGAAACTCTATGACTCTTCAAATCGTACTCACTATGACTTGACTCTTCGAATCCTGAGAAATCGTAAATCCATACGAGTGAAGTGATTGTGACCATACATAGGAGACTTTACAATTGAGTGTCCTTGCACATACTGTAAATCATAGAATATTATAAAAAATTAAGTTATATACATATGTTACAGGTAGCTCAACGGGTTCTGTAAGAATTCAATTAAAAATAGAGGGATTAGATGTGTCTCCCATAAACATACATACTCTAGATGTACCAACTACATGTGAAGGTAGTATGTTACTCTTTCATTCCAAAAGGGTTAGCTGCTCAATTTGAGTTTCTAACCTTACGACAAATTGCAATAGATGATTGAGTAACTGTGTCTGGATGCAGCTATGTTGCACCCAGTTGTCTGCTATTTGCAACGAGGCATCCAATGTAGCAGTATGATTTTGGGCTTCTATGGGTAAGAAGAAATAGTTGGAAGTCGGGAAACTGCTCGATTTAGGCCATGGTCAGGACCACATGCTTCTCCTTTCTGAGGTGTTGGATATGATTTTATACCCACCAGAGATTGAGCCTTTGTTTTCTAAAGCTTCTACTTCTGAAGACTTTTGGTCATTGGCTTTAATTTATATAATCTTCCTTGCTTAGGAAGTATATTTGTTAAAGTCTCCGAATCAATCTCACCTGATGCGTGGTATTGCACTGGTTCCTCGCTAAAGGTTTCAAAGAGGTCCTAATCTTCTTCTGTTGTCAATTTACGAAACATAGCGCCACAGGCCACATCAGTCCTATGGCGGGTTGCATCTTCAAGGCCTTCATAGAAAGTGAGCATAAGTTTCCAGTACGTAATCCCATGGTGAGGGCACTTGTACGGAAGATCCTTAAGATGATTCCAACGCTCCTGAAGAGATTCATTCAGGAATTGGTGGAATGTTATGATAAGATCTCGGATTTTATTCGACCTGCAGATTGGAAAATTTTTTTGAAGAAACATACGTTCCAGTCCTTCCCAATCAACAATTAAATTATGAGGCAAAGAGTTTATCCACTTCTTTGCTTCATCTCTAAGGGAATATGTGAACAGTCTCAAATGAGTGGATGCTTCTGTTAAGTTCTTAATTTGAATGATAGTTCATACTTTCACGAACTTATTTAAATGCAAATAGGGATCTTCATCTATTAGCTCATGAGTATTTGAAGCACATTGGGCGTAATTTCAAAAGTCCTATTACCGGCTGTAGGGTGTATTTGAATACATGGAGGAGGTGTAAGAGGTGTTAGAGCATAATATTTCCCCATCGTCTTAGCCACATAATGCTCTTTTCCTGCCATTCTGAATTTTCGCAGAGCAGGGTGACTAAAACAGTTATTATAAATGTCTATTTTATTTTATTTTTATCTAATTATTATTCTAGAAAGCAGGGAGAGAAAATAAATCTAAGCCTCGAGCTTCTCTGATCAGGGGAAGTTGAAACTCTGATTCGTCACTCCGAATAAACCTGCAAAAGATTTAAGAAATGATCAAAGAAAATTGAAGAATATAAAGAAATATGAAAAGAGAAATATAAATAGTTATCTTCTTAAATTAATATAAATAAGCTATCCTCGACAACAGCGCCAAAAACTTTTTAACGCTACTTTCAAGTATCTTTAATTAACTCTTAACCTATTGCAAGCGCACAATGGAAATTGTAGAGCTAGTATAGGATCGTTCCCACGAAGACAGTTTTCTCTATATTAACTTAATTTTTTTGAAAACTTATATTTATCTTTTAAAAACTTATATTTATCTTTTAAGTTCTTAAACTACTGGAGAAATATGAATAAAAGAATTGTTTCTTAATCTAAATTGCATAAAATAAATCATAATCCTCCTTTTTAAAATTATGGTCGTCAATCACAATCTTCAACTATCAGATATTTAATTTAAACAGTACTGTTATACTATATATCAAGTTTCCTAGGATTGGTCATCAATCAATACTTAAATTCTATCAATACAGATTTAATCTAATCAACAATCTCCTAAAACTTGGGCATCAATCAAATTTTAGAAAATTGAATATGGAAAAGTAAAACCGTTACACTAATTTGTAAACTTCAACCTGATTCGTCAATTCAAATTAAAATTCGAAGATGTTTATAAAGCAGGAAATTTAAAATAAAATAAATCTAAACAAGAAAGTAATAAAATTATATCTTTCACCCCTCAGCCACAGTCGTCAATTGCTTCTGAGAAACTACAGATATCTACTCTAATCTTCAGCTCTCAATTACAGTTGTCAATTTCTCTTGAGAAACCTTGAATATCTAATCTACAAAGCAATAAGAATCTACTCTAAATTTGATCGAAAGAAAACCGAACCTCAGTCGTCAATTGATGTTGAGAATTTTTTCGATGGTTTATTCCTATACTAGACTCTCTTATTTATAAATCATAAGGAGTTGGTTTACAAGTTCAAATTCTAATAAAAAAATTAAAAGATTCCTATTATAACTCTAATTCTAACTTTATCTTTCTTTGCTTTCCTTATTTCGATTCACTTCTGGATTGCTCCTTTTTTTTAGTAGTAGAGATCTTCTGGAGTCTGGCTTCATAAATCTTCTCAGTTCTGTGATATGCCAAACTTCTAATTAAAGAGTTCTTCTAATTCGGTGCATTGCTGTGTAGATCTTCACATGATCCTCAGCAACAACAACAGTAGAAGTAGGAAAGCTTTTACAATCCTAAATTATGATTGTCTTTTTCTTCTCTTTCAGGAAAATCATAAATCACGATTTTCTATCTTTCACAGCTTTCTCTTTGGACGATTCTCTGAGGTATGATTGTTCATTTTTTTTTCTTTTGTATCACTTCAGCCTTTCGACCGTCTTCTGAAGATTCATAAATTACGATTTCATATTTTCTTCTTTAGTAACAGCACTCAAACGTCTTTCACGATTTTCTAGCTTTCAGTATATAGCGAATAGTCTTTTTTTACGCTCAATCATATTTTACTGCTCTTTTGAGTTTACTTTGACGAATATTAATACTTTGGCTCGGTTTTACTGATTTTCCTTAATATCTACACATCATTAACTTATTAGTAGCAGAATAAGTCCTATTATCAATAAGTTAAGGGTAATAAATTGGTATATTATTTGACTAATCACCAGACCCAATACCAAAACCAAAACCAAACTTGATATCCTCCCCAGAACATGTACCAAAATCGCAACCAATATCCCAACCAAAACAATCCCCCCAATTACAACAATGTACCACCTCCACAGAATCTCAATCAACCACCCAAGATGGGCTACCGGCCTAAATGTGAACACTATCCTCCTCTACTTGACACCCTACCAAACATCTTTCACACCCTCAGTAACAAACTTTGATTAGGTTCCCACCAGAGAGACCATGCCCATGGCCAGCGTACCTGGACTACAGTAAGTTCTGTGCCTTTTACCGATTCATAGGAGATAATTTGGAGGATTGTTGGATCTTACGGGACTTAATCTACGACATGAACGATCGAAACTAGATCGACTGGGAAGCTCACCGAAACAATAACCAGAACAACACCCAACCTCCACCTAACCTAGGAATCATCAATAACCCTATGCACAATCATAACAATCAACCACCTGTTTCCCACATCACCACCATAGACCTCCCTAGCCAACTCACACTCACCCATCAACCCTGATCACTCACATCTTGGGACACTCCAGTCAACCCAGTCTATCCCCAAAGACTTCGACCATTCGACCACACCCATCCACCCTGATCACCCGAATCGAACCGACATACCCACCACCATACCCAACCTTCTCTCAAAGACGATTTCGGTTGTTTAGAGCTAGAATACCCAACCTCCATAAACACCCACTAGGACCCCAACTCCCTCGACCCATGAACCAAGTCATAAACCGCTTCCTTTCTCTGATTTGAGCACGACACCGAAGAGCCCATCGCTCAAATTTCGTCTAAGGTTGGAAACTCATCTGAGCTTGCTTTTAAGGAAACTGAGACAAAGACTGAGCATGAACTAAGTGTTCGAATGAACCAGGGAATCAAAGAATCGAGTAAAGTGGAGACCTTGATTTCTACCTTTTTGGAGGAGGATTACACACAGTATATCCCTCCATGGAATGACGTGACCCTGGTCTGCATTCCCTTCTCCAATTTTGCTCCTTTTGTTTCATATGTTTCCAGAAGTTCATCAAAACAAGCCGCAACGTGGCTAAGGGGTCAACAACCCACATGCCCAGTACTTAAGTTGGGAATAAACTATACGCCACCACCTTTCCCTCTCTAATCAAAAGATTCCCCATCTTTCAGAGCGAGAGAAGGTACTAGCACACAACAGCCAGAGAGAATAATAAGCGATAAAGAAGTAAATCCAGTTTCCCCGCTTAATGTAATCCCTCTGCCATCAAATACAATTTCTCAGCCACGTCTATCGATCGCCAATAAAGCTGATAGGCCCGGGAAAGAACTAGCTCTAGAATCAGGAAAAGAGTATGACCTTTTGTAGCACCTCGAGTCCCAACTCAGATCTTGATTCTCAAACTTATCAAGAAGTCTCCAGAGCATTACTGACTATTAATGAAGTTACTATTTGAGATTAGATAGTCGAGGATACTACTCCAGGGGGATTACATGAGATCACCTCAGTCATGACTCAACCCCCGACTCTTACATTAACGGATGTCGATATGCTGAAAGAAGTGTTGCGGGGAAGCTCTGCCCCCATATACCTGACAGTAAAAATTAGAGAATTCTCGGTCCTTCATGCATTGGTCGATACAGAAGCGCGTTTGAATACTTGTCCATTGACAACACGTAAATCCCTCGAGTGCACAGAGCAGGATATATGACCTTCGTCCTTATCTCTTATAGCATATGATGGTACACGACGCTTTGTCAAAGGGACCATCAAACTCCAAGTTCATCTCGGACTAGTAACCATGGATACCACATTCCATGTGTCAGATTCATTAAACACCTACAACTTAATCCTAGGTAGGAAATGGTTGGAATCAATGAAAGCCATGGAATCTACCTACCATTAATGCATTAAGTTCCCTCATGAAGACACCATAATTAAGGTATACGCGGACGCTCCTTACGAAATCATGGACATAGACTATGCCATGAGCATCCCAATGGCGCATGAATCGATATTATCCATCGGTTACAGCAGGAAGACATAAACACTTGACAACACATCAATAGTAGAAGATAACCACCCTTGGTCCATCCCAATGCATCAACAAAAACTAACAAAGAAAACAACCTATCCTGACCTCTCTTGTATGTATGATATAGTCTCGACCGCTACAAAAGACTGGGACCTCATGCATCAATTAGAGTACGTCCCCCACATGGGACTTGGCAAAAGTAAACAAGGACGGATAGGGCCTATATTACCAATCAAGGTCCGCAAGCTTACTGGTGTAGGCTATAAACCAGACGGGAATGAAACTAACATCTTGGCGACCTCACCCAAGTGGTCATCATATGATTATTTCATGTACGGGACTACTGATAAAGCCAATGTGCCAAAGAAAGAAGCAGTCTTCACCAAACCACAACTAACGAAGGTCGAACAAATGGTTGAAGCCTTCACCAATTTAATAGACCTGGGTCAAAATGAGGATACGGACAAAGCACTTAAAGGGGTTGGCCCATTTTTCAAAATTGAAGAACCTCCTGACACAGAGATTGCTAAAGACCTACAATACTTACCACCCAGAGTACCTAAACCGATTATAGAAGATTGGAAATCGACAGATAAAGAGGATTTCCATATCGCTGTCATAGAAATTGAGGAAGAGCTAATGCTTGACACTCCTCAATCCCCGAGATCACCGTCGGTTAAAATTTTTTGGAGACCCTTAGAAGAGGAGTGGCAACCACCACCTAGCGACGATGAGGATTACTGGTTAAATCTCCCCGCACTAGAATTATAAGAACAAATGGGAGCCGATCTCCAAAGGTTATTCCAAGAAGGAGAAACTTTACAACCTTTCGATCAGGGTAATGATCACCAGCAAGATGAATCAATTTTCGATGACGACTTTGACCTCTGACAACTACTCAGGGAAGAATGATATTTCGATCATCCTGTAATTCCTCCGCCTAACTAGGAATGCCCGTGGGGAGATCCATGCATTGCACTTCCTAATAAGCCTAATTGTAAGGCATCTGTTAACATACTAAAGTACTGTGAACCTCAAGAAGAACTTTCAGCAGCCCTAGAAGATAAGTCACTTGAGTTCGCTCATGCCTGAAGAAGAAGAGCCAGGAAATTTTCATCTTCAACTCCTATTCGAAGGCAAAACGATACACATGAAAGAGGAACTGCTCTGATTAAGTGGTCCACCTCCTTCGTCACTCATCCAGAGGACCACATCAGATGAAGGCTCTAAAAAAATGATAAATTCTTAGAGGATTCACATGATTTGAAGGCTCACACGATAAGTTGATGATTGTGACATCCTTGGTAAGGTGCAGTTTGAGGTTGTTCATCCTCCTCTTGAAGACAGATGAATCAATTCATGTGTGGAGCTAATCATCATTCTCAATAATCGTGTGGATCCTCTCAAAAAATTAATGCCCCAGTGTGATGAAAATGCAGTATATGAGTTTACAGATGATGAAGAAGGGCAGGTTATTAAGGAAATACAAGAATTCCAATGGATCGTTAAATGCTTCTACAAGTAAACTCAGGCTGCCGCTGAGTGATCAACCACATAATTTACCATTTTATCACCCTTAACTTAGTGATGCTACACCCCAGTTTGCTACTAATGATATGATGATGTGAATATATTTACAACAGTTAGCTGAAAAGAGCAAAATTGTTAATCTTTGCGAAAATGAACTCCAAAGACAGTAAGGAAGACGATTGCACGGAGCTACGATCCCAATCGTAGTAGAATCACAAATTTGTAAGTTGAAAGAGAGCTTATGATTCAAATCATAAGAGAAATCATAGAGCAAATCTAAAGAAAGAAAAGAAGAATCATATCCACGATTCTATGGAAGAAAGCTTCAGATTTAAGAAAGCAATGTGAGGATGCAATCAATCATCAGCTAGAAATCGTACAGAAGAAAGAAATAAATCGTGCTTATGATTTTAACATAATAACGCTCATGTTGCTACTGAAGATCACGCGAAGATTTGCATCGCCATGCACAAAATAGAAAAAACTCTTAAATTAAAAGTCTTGCAATCTACGGATTTGAGAAAATTGGTGAAAGAAAATTGTGAAGATATCTACTGCTATAAATTAGGAAAGAGTCCTACGCGCATCTATTATCTGAAGCAAGGAAGATTAGGATTAGAAGTTTTATTATTTTAGGAAACTATTGTCTATTGTAATTTACTTTTATTAGAATTCGAATAATGTAAACTGACCCCTTACAAAGCTATAAATGAGAGGGTTCGACAGCCATAATAAGCATCAAAGGTTTCTCAATCGCAATTGAAAACTAAGGTTGAGATTCTGGAAGATCAAAATTAGGATAGTTTTTATTTTGCTTTCTGGAGTCGAGTATCCGTAGTTTCTCAAGAACAATTGACGCTTGCGATTGGGAGATGATAGATCAATTTATTGCTTTCTAGTTTAGATGTACTTTTTATGTATTTTCCTGCTTTGTAAACATCTAAAAGTTCTTGATTTTAATTGACGCCTAAAGTTGAGAATTTGAAAGATTAGCGTAATGGTAATTTATTTTCATAAATATCTACAAAATTCTAGTTTTTGATTCATGCCCAAATTCTGGGGGACTGCAGATTAGTGTAATGATTTTTAATTTTGTAAACATCCGAAATCTAGATGGAGACTGATTGACGACCAGAATCTGGAAAGATGAGGATTTTGATTTATTTTTTATATTTTAATTTTCTGCACCTTAGTTTAAACAACCATTCTTTATTTTTTAAAGGCAAATAAATGTTTTAGAGTTTCAAACTTCCTCGTGGGAATAATCCTATACTAGTGTTGCAATTTCCCTTGTGTGCTTACAATAGGAGAAGGCAGTTCATAATTTACACCTCTTCCACTGAGCCTACAGAAGAAATCAACTTTATCACCGAGGAAAAGCCAAAGAAGCTACTGATCAGCGTCACGCTTACTCCCATGGAATGTCGACAAATAATCCAAATTCCCTAAGAGCACCTCATTTCCTTCACATGGTCTTATGAAGATATGCCTGACTTGGACCCAAGCTTAGTAGAACATCGCTTAGTCTTGGAACCCGATGCTAAACCCGTCAAGGAAAAGCTAAGAAGAATGCACCCTCAAACCGTGCTGCAAGTCAAAGAAGAGGTTCCCAAGTTATACAAAGTGAAATTCACCTAAGTCATCCTATATCCAAAGTATGTCACCATCATAGTGCAAGTTGCTAAGAAAGACGGCAGAATGCGAATATGCATCAACTTTCGAAACCTTAACTAGGCATGCTTAAAAGATGATTTTTAACTTCTTCACATCGATACTCTGGTTAATAATACAGTAGGACATGAGATGCTATTCTTCATGGATGCTTCTTAGGATATAATCAGATCCGATTGGTAGAGCCCGATCAATAGAAGACTTTGTTTACCACACGATGAGGAACCGATTACAATGTCGTCATGCCATTCGGCCTAAAAAATGCAGCCACCACTTATCAACGTACCATGATGGCTATCTTCCATGACATGATGCAAAAATGTGTCGAGGTCTATGTCGATGACATATTAGTGAAGTCACACACTCGGGCAAGGCATGAAGAAGTGCTCCGACTCGTACTAGAGCGATCCCAGAAGTATCAGCTAAAGATGAATCCGAAGAATTGTGTATTCGGGGTGACCTCCGAAAATCTACTAGGCTTCATGGGTAGCAAGCTAGGTATCGAAGTTGATCTAGTAAAAGTTAAAGCCATTCTTGAAATGCCACCTCCCAGAAACATCAATGAACTATGCCGCCTAATAGGAAGATTGCAGTTCATCAAGAGATTCATCTCCCAACACTTCTACAGACTACTAAATGGAGGAACCGAGTATGTGCAGGATGATCAGTGCCAGCAAGCTTTCAACAATAACAAGAAGTACCTTCTTAACCCCCCGATATTATTGCCAGGCAGACCCTGCCAATGGAATAGCTAACATAAGTGCAGCAGATTCATCTAAGCAATATGGAAATGGACCTCTGTTCACTTAAGAATCATGAAATTAAGAAGTTTAAAATTTATGCAAACCTTGGACATTATAAACTTCTAATATTCCACATTTCCATGATAATATCACCAAGGAAACCTACTTGTATCATCACTTAGTGAATCATTAGAGAGAGAAAAAGGTGAGGACATACTTGAAAGATCAAAGGATGACCATAACCAGTGAGAATTGGGCCTACAAAAATTTTTGATTCTTTGAGGAGTAACTAAGGCATTTCTTTTAGTTCTAAGGACTGGCTGAGTCACTGTGCTCACTAGAAGTTAGGTAGCTCCAAGTTGAAACAACTGACAGTACTCATGAGACCTAGGAAAGGATCAAGGCATTCTCTTGGACAGTTTGAGCCTAAAAAGACCAATCCTAAAGCAACTGCCCTTGTCCATACCCCCCTTTGAGCTTTAAATCCTAAATTTCTTCAAAATACACCTGAGTACTTGAACCTGATTCAACCTACCCTCACTCTGAGAATTCAGAAGGTAAAGGAGAAAGAGTTTAAGCTGGACTAGCTATGGTCAACATTAGGTGAATGGAGAAGAAGGATCTCAAAAATCTGGCAGTATGGTAACTGAGAACATGGTGGCATTTCTGAAAAGCAAAAACAAAATAAAAAGAAGGAAACTCTAGTAAAAAGAAACAAAAATAATGATGAAGAGGAATAAAGGAGAAGTCAAGAGGAATTTTCATTGGAAAATCAAAATCAAGAAGAGAAACTGATCATTTCTAATCGAAAAATCTCAAAGAAGATGAAGGGAGCTGAATTATGGAAGGTAAAGTGATGAACCACCTCTATGACCTACTGATTTTTCAAATTGGAACCCCTTTTCAACCTTCCATTCTTTTTAACCCTATCTCATAAGCCACATTACAGCCGATTAAAAGCCCTTGTGATCCAAAGTTGAGTGAGTCACACGTGAAGATAAGGAATTATCCAATCTATGGTGAGGAACTGCCAATGATGTCAACACTTAAGAACTCTGCCTATGCTCATGCTTACAAACCCATTTGGGGGATGTAACTGCTCTTGAGCCTGTGAGAAAATGAACCCCTCAACAAACCTTTATGGGAGTATGCCCTGCAAAGTTTTCTTTTGGGTCTGAACTGGAATGCATTATGTATGACCTTAACCTAATTTTTTGACATAAGGATAAGCTCAATGCTGACACACACTTGTGCAGTTTTCTGTGATTGCAAACTATTTGCAAATGCTTGCAATCATGAGAGTTTATGCTGTTTAAGTTACTGTGCAGCCAATGAATTAAATTTATTTTATGTGTACTGATTCAAGAGTAGACTAAATCTGATTCCTTAACTGCTCATTGGATGATATTGCACTTTTGTTAACTGTTTCATTTGAGAAGTTTGTGGGTGTCTTCACTAAAAACCCTCAGGAGACTTCACTCCTCCACTAGGGATCACCTAGGGGTTTTAAAGGCTTGGTACATATGCTAAATGTATCCGTGCTCCCTATGAAAGTGGCATTTAATTTTTAGAGTAGATTTAATGTAGCTTTGCTAAGGGACTAGCAAAGATTAGGTTTGGGGGTGTGTTAAGACCTGAAAAGTACCAATTTTCACCCCTTAACTTAACCTTTGCTTAGACCCTTAGCCACCTAATAAGTTCTTGTTAAGTGTTTTGTGTAGGTAATAATCAGTAGTGAAATAAGGCCAGGAATCCTCAGGAGCTGCTTTGGCACCAGATATCCCTCAGAAGAATAAACTCTGAATCCAGAGCTGAAATGAGCCTCGCACAGCTAACCCAAGCTTTAGAGGATTCAGGAGAAATATGCCTCGCGCAGTTCAACTGAGCTTCCCAAGACTTTACAGCAACCTCTCACGCAGATGAGTGATTGAAGAGCTTCAGAAACTCAAAGTCACGCAGCTCTCGTGAAGCTCAAGAGTAGAACACATCGCGCAGTGTCACGCAGTTCAAAGCAGACCTCTCTCAATCTCGCACAGTTTGCTCAGAATGGCTGAGGAGAGAGAGCATCAAAAGAAGAACACCTCACGCAGTTCTCACGCCATTCAAGAAAGAAAACATCCTGGCAAAGGCAAAGCCAACCTCGCAAAGATCAAGTGAGACATAGAACCTCGCACAGTTCAGAACTTAGTAGAGCCTCGCGAGGCAACTCGCGAAGTCCAGTAAAGAGAAGTGCTCGCGCTGCTCAAATTCACTCTCGCGAAGATCAGCCCAGCGAAGATCGAGGGACCTCGCGACTGCTTGAATTTCAACCCCGCGACACTTGAGACTGTGTTTTCTATTCAACCTCGCGAAGCCCAATCCAGCGAGAGCCGAACCCATCACTCTGCCATGATTCCACCCTTAAGGCTATAACCTGTCCACTTAAATGGTCACAGATTATCCCATAGGGGAGCCACTATCCAGGGATGGGTCAAAACATAACAAGTAAATCATTGCAGGCACTATTTCATCTAGGCTACCAGCTCAAGAATCCATAGGGAACCTCAACCCCTAAAGTTTTATATGTGGGGCTAAGGCTGTAGGACCATGATAGCCCAGACACATAGAACCAGCAAGAGATTGAGTACAACATTCGATCTAGCTGTCCATTACTTGAGCGAGGCTACAATGGTCCAATCACCAGCCTACAATCTCTATAACCAGATCAGATTCAACATCTGATGGCGGATCTATACAAATATAGGGGAGTCTGCCTCTATACAATCTCTCACCAGGCTTCTACAAGCTCAGCTGTAAAGAAGAAGGATCCATCTTGGATTGGTGGATTAAAATCACTTTAAGGCTATAATATGTCCACTTAAATGGTCACAGACTATCCCAGAGGTTATCCTCCTCACGGAGCCCAAAACAAAATAAGAATATCACTGCTACCATGCTCACAAGGCTACCAGCTCAAGCTCCCATGGGGATTTCAGACTTAGTGGGTCCTGTGGTGGGGCTAAGGATGTAGGACCATGATAGCCTGCATACACAGTGTCACTTGGATCTGAATGGCCCTTAGAATCAGTCCTCCATTGCTTTGAAACACAGCCAAAGCAATGGCGGATCATAAGGCAGCAGCCTTGCACAGAGCATCTCACACATAAACACCAATCCCACAAAGTACAGATCCTATTACAGAACTTCCATTGATCTAATTCAAAAACACATACAAAGGCATAACCAGCAAGTGCTGGACTATGGAGAGAAGGAAAGAAAAAGGAAATTACTTACTGCTAAAAAGAAAGAGAAAAGAAAAAATGATCTGAGATGGGTTCCCAGATATCTAAACCTAAGCTAGGTATGGGTTTATATAGCAGTGGGGTGGCGGTGCATTAGGTTAGAAACCCTAATTTTAACGATGCCACATGGCCTAATAATGATCCTTGGATGCCTCGAGGCACGGTGCACGGAGATGTGAGCGTGGGAGTGCATCCCCTAATCACTGGAAATACCCAGAGGGTCCTCCACTGAAGAGATGGAAGTTTAAGGTCAGAGCTTCACTAGGTAGCTGTAGTTTCCCAGACTTGTCACGTGGTAGCTCTTTGCTCTTCGCTAGGATGAATTGACACTGAAGCTCCAGCCATCGCGAGGCTGCCTTGGTTTGCTCTTCGAACATCAGAGAAAATTATGCTCACCGGATTGGGCTAAACGAGGTTGAATAGAAAACACCTCATGTGTCGCTGAGGTTGAAATTCAAGCGATCCGAGGTCGCTCGGTCTTGGCCGATCTTCGAGTGAATTTGAGCACAAGAACTTCATGAGCACTTCTCTTTACTGGACTTCGCGAGTTACCTCGCGAGGCTCTACTGAGTTCTGAACTATGCGAGGTTCTATGTCTCACTTGATCTTCGTGAGGCTGGCTTTGCCTTCGCCAGGATGTTTTCTTTCTTGAATGGCGCGAGAACTATGCGAGGCGTTCTTCTTCTGATGCTCTCTCTCCTCAGCCGTTCTGAGCGAACTGCGCGAGATTGAGAGAGGTCTACTTTGAACTGTGCAACACTGCGCGATGTGTTCTACTCTTGAGACCTAGGAAAGGATCAAGGCATTCTCTTGGACAGTTTGAGCCTAAAAAGACCAATCCTAAAGCAACTGCCCTTGTCCATACCCCCCTTTGAGCTTTAAATCCTAAATTTCTTCAAAATACACCTGAGTACTTGAACCTGATTCAACCTACCCTCACTCTGAGAATTCAGAAGGTAAAGGAGAAAGAGTTTAAGCTGGACTAGCTATGGTCAACATTAGGTGAATGGAGAAGAAGGATCTCAAAATCAAAGATGGTAATCGAGAACATGGTGGCATTTCAAAAGCAAAAACAAAATAAAAGAAGGAAACTCTAGTAAAAGAAACAAAATAATGATGAAGAGGAATAAAGGAGAAGTCAAGAGGAATTTTCATTGGAAAATCAAAATCAAGAAGAGAAACGATCATTTCCAATCGAAAAATCTCAAAGAAGATGAAGGAGTGAATTATGGAAGGTAAAGTGATGAACCACCTCTATGACCTCATCGATTTTCAAATTGGAACCCCTTTTCAACCTTCCATTCTTTTTAAACCTATCTCATAAGCCACATTACCAGTTAAAAGCCCTTGTGATCCAAAGTTGAGTGAGTCACGTGAAGATAAGGAATTATCCAATCTATGGTGAGGCGCCAATGATGTCAACACTTAAGAACTCGCCTATGCTCATGCTTACAAACCCATTTGGGGATGTAAGCGCTCTTGAGCCGTGAGAAAATGAACCCCTCAACAAACCTTTATGGGAGTATGCCTCGCAAAGTTTTCTTTTGGGTCCGAATCGAATGCATTATGTATGACCTTAACCTAATTTTTGACATAAGGATAAGCTCAATCTTGACACACACTTGTGCGGTTTACGTGATTGCAAACTATTTGCAAATGCTTGCAATCATGAGAGTTTATGCTGTTTAAGTTACTGTGCAGCCAATGAATTAAATTTATTTTATGTGTACTGATTCAAGAGTAGACTAAATCTGATTCCTTAACTGCTCATTGGATGATATTGCACTTTTGTTAACTGTTTCATTTGAGAAGTTTGTGGGTGTCTTCACTAAAACCCTCGTGGAGACTTCTACCTCCACTAGGGATCACCTAGGGGTTTTAAAGGCTTGGTACATATGCTAAATGTATCCGTGCTATGAAAGTGGCATTTAATTTTTAGAGTAGATTTAATGTAGCTTTGCTAAGGGACTAGCAAAGATTAGGTTTGGGGGTGTGTTAAGACCTGAAAAGTACCAATTTTCACCCCTTAACTTAACCTTTGCTTAGACCCTTAGCCACCTAATAAGTTCTTGTTAAGTGTTTTGTGTAGGTAATAATCAGTAGTGAAATAAGGCCAGGAATCCTGTTAAGGAGCCTGCTTTGGCACCAGATATCCCTCAGAAGAATAAACTCTGAATCCAGAGCTGAAATGAGCCTCGCACAGCTAACCCAAGCTTTAGAGGATTCAGGAGAAATATGCCTCGCGCAGTTCAACTGAGCTTCCCAAGACTTTACAGCAACCTCTCACGCAGATGAGTGATTGAAGAGCTTCAGAAACTCAAAGTCACGCAGCTCTCGTGAAGCTCAAGAGTAGAACACATCGCGCAGTGTCACGCAGTTCAAAGCAGACCTCTCTCAATCTCGCACAGTTTGCTCAGAATGGCTGAGGAGAGAGAGCATCAAAAGAAGAACACCTCACGCAGTTCTCACGCCATTCAAGAAAGAAAACATCCTGGCAAAGGCAAAGCCAACCTCGCAAAGATCAAGTGAGACATAGAACCTCGCACAGTTCAGAACTTAGTAGAGCCTCGCGAGGCAACTCGCGAAGTCCAGTAAAGAGAAGTGCTCGCGCTGCTCAAATTCACTCTCGCGAAGATCAGCCCAGCGAAGATCGAGGGACCTCGCGACTGCTTGAATTTCAACCCCGCGACACTTGAGACTGTGTTTTCTATTCAACCTCAGGCCCAATCCGAGCGAACCCATCACTCGCCATGATTCCACCCTTAAGGCTATAACTGTCCCACTTAAATGGTCATGATTATCCCATAGGGGAGCCACTATCCAGGGATGGGTCAAAACATAACAAGTAAATCATTGCAGGCACTATTTCATCTAGGCTACCAGCTCAAGAATCCATAGGGAACCTCAACCCCTAAAGTTTTATATGTGGGGCTAAGGTCAGAGGACCATGATAGCCTGGACACATAGAACCGAAGAGATTGAGTACAACATTCGATCTAGTGTCCATTACTTGAGCGAGGCTACAATGGTCCAATCACTACAATCTCTATAACGGATCGATTCAACATCGATGGCGGATCTATACAAATATAGAGTGCCTCTATACAATCTCTCACCAGGCTTCTACAAGCTCAGCTGTAAAGAAGAAGGATCCATCTTGGATTGGTGGATTAAAATCACTTTAAGGCTATAATATGTCCAGTTAAATGGTCACAGACTATCCCAGAGGTTATCCTCCTCACGAGCCCAAAACAAAATAAGAATATCATGCTACCATGCTCACAAGGCTACCACTCAAGCTCCCATGGGGATTTCAGACTTAGTGGGTCCTGTCGTGGGGCTAAGGATGTAGCACCATGATAGCCCTGACACACAGGTCACTTGGATGTGAATGGCCCTTAGAATCAGTCCTCTATTGCTTTGAAATACAGCTAAAGCAATGGCGGATCATAAGGCAGCAGCCTTGCACAGAGCATCTCACACATAAACACCAATCCCACAAAGTACAGATCCTATTACAGAACTTCCATTGATCTAATTCAAAAACACATACAAAGGCATAACCAGCAAGTGCTGGACTATGGAGAGAAGGAAAGAAAAAGGAAATTACTTACTGCTAAAAAGAAAGAGAAAAGAAAAAATGATCTGAGATGGGTTCCCAGATATCTAAACCTAAGCTAGGTATGGGTTTATATAGCAGTGGGGTGGCGGTGCATTAGGGTTAGGAAACCCTAATTTTAACGATGCCACATGGCCTAATAATGATCCTTGGATGCCTCGAGGCACGTGCACGGAGATTTGAGCGTGGGAGTGCATGCCCTAATCGCTGGAAATACCCAGAAGGTCCTCTACTGAAGAGATGGAAGTTTAAGGTCAGAGCTTCACTAGGTAGCTGTAGTTTCCCAGACTTGTCACGTGGTAGCTCTTTGCTCTTCGCTAGGATGAATTGACACTGAAGCTTCAGCCATCGCGAGGCTGCCTTGGTTTGCTCTTCAGGCAGTCGCGCGGTAGAAAATTATGCTCTCGCTGGATTGGGCTAAACGAGGTTGAATAGAAAACAGCCTCATGTGTCGCGGGGTTGAAATTCAAGCAGTCACGAGGTCGCTCGGTCTTCGCTGGGCTGATCTTCGCGAGAGTGAATTTGAGCAGCGCAAGAACTTCATGAGCACTTCTCTTTACTGGACTTCGCGAGTTACCTCGCGAGGCTCTACTGAGTTCTGAACTATGCGAGGTTCTATGTCTCACTTGATCTTCGTGAGGCTGGCTTTGCCTTCGCCAGGATGTTTTCTTTCTTGAATGGCGCGAGAACTATGCGAGGCGTTCTTCTTCTGATGCTCTCTCTCCTCAGTAGATTAGCGAATCACATGAGATTGAGAGAGGTCTACTTTGAACTGTGCAACACTGCGCGATGTGTTCTACTCTTGAGACCTAGGAAAGGATCAAGGCATTCTCTTGGACAGTTTGAGCCTAAAAAGACCAATCCTAAAGCAACTGCCCTTGTCCATACCCCCCTTTGAGCTTTAAATCCTAAATTTCTTCAAAATACACCTGAGTACTTGAACCTGATTCAACCTACCCTCACTCTGAGAATTCAGAAGGTAAAGGAGAAAGAGTTTAAGCTGGACTAGCTATGGTCAACATTAGGTGAATGGAGAAGAAGGATCTCAAAAATCTGGCAGTATGGTAACTGAGAACATGGTGGCATTTCTGAAAAGCAAAAACAAAATAAAAAGAAGGAAACTCTAGTAAAAAGAAACAAAAATAATGATGAAGAGGAATAAAGGAGAAGTCAAGAGGAATTTTCATTGGAAAATCAAAATCAAGAAGAGAAACTGATCATTTCCAATCGAAAAATCTCAAAGAAGATGAAGGGAGCTGAATTATGGAAGGTAAAGTGATGAACCACCTCTATGACCTACTGATTTTTCAAATTGGAACCCCTTTTCAACCTTCCATTCTTTTTAAACCTATCTCATAAGCCACATTACAGCCCAGTTAAAAGCCCTTGTGATCCAAAGTTGAGTGAGCTGTCACGTGAAGATAAGGAATTATCCAATCTATGGTGAGGAACTGCCAATGATGTCAACACTTAAGAACTCTGCCTATGCTCATGCTTACAAACCCATTTGGGGGATGTAACTGCTCTTGAGCCTGTGAGAAAATGAACCCCTCAACAAACCTTTATGGGAGTATGCCCGCAAAGTTTTCTTTTGGGTCTGAACTGGAATGCATTATGTATGACCTTAACCTAATTTTTTGACATAAGGATAAGCTCAATGCTGACACACACTTGTGCAGTTTTCTGTGATTGCAAACTATTTGCAAATGCTTGCAATCATGAGAGTTTATGCTGTTTAAGTTACTGTGCAGCCAATGAATTAAATTTATTTTATGTGTACTGATTCAAGAGTAGACTAAATCTGATTCCTTAACTGCTCATTGGATGATATTGCACTTTTGTTAATCGTTTCATTTGAGAAGTTTGTGGGTGTCTTCACTAAAAACCCTCAGGAGACTTCACTCCTCCACTAGGGATCACCTAGGGGTTTTAAAGGCTTGGTACATATGCTAAATGTATCCGTGCTCCCTATGAAAGTGGCATTTAATTTTTAGAGTAGATTTAATGTAGCTTTGCTAAGGGACTAGCAAAGATTAGGTGTGTTAAGACACGAAAAGTACCAATTTTCACCCTTAACTTAACCTTTGCTTAGACCCTTACCCACCTAATAAGTTCTTGTTAAGTGTTTTGTGTAGGTAATAATCAGTGAAATAAGGCCAGGAATCCTGTTAAGGAGCCTGCTTTGGCACCAGATATCCCTCAGAAGAATAAACTCTGAATCCAGAGCTGAAATGAGCCTCGCACAGCTAACCCAAGCTTTAGAGGATTGGAGAAATATGCCTCGTGTGATTCAACCGAGCTTCCCAAGACTTCTACAACCTCTCACGCAGATGAGTGATTGAAGAGCTTCAGAACTCAAAGTCACGCAGCCTCTCGTGAAGCTCAAGAGTAGAACACATCGCGCAGTTCAAAGCAGACCTCTCTCAATCTCGCACAGTTTGCTCAGAATGGCTGAGGAGAGAGAGCATCAAAAGAAGAACACCTCACGCAGTTCTCACGCCATTCAAGAAAGAAAACATCCTGGCAAAGGCAAAGCCAACCTCGCAAAGATCAAGTGAGACATAGAACCTCGCACAGTTCAGAACTTAGTAGAGCCTCGCGAGGCAACTCGCGAAGTCCAAGAAGAGAAGTGCTCACGCTCAAATTCACTCGCCAAGATCGGCCAAATAAGATCGAGGGACCTCGCGACTGCTTGAATTTCAACCCCGCGACACTTGAGACTGTGTTTTCTATTCAACCTCGTGAAGCCCAATCCAGCGAGAGCCAAACCCATCACTCTGCCATGATTCCACCCTTAAGGCTATAACCTGTCCACTTAAATGGTCACAGATTATCCCATAGGGGAGCCACTATCCAGGGATGGGTCAAAACATAACAAGTAAATCATTGCAGGCACTATTTCATCTAGGCTACCAGCTCAAGAATCCATAGGGAACCTCAACCCCTAAAGTTTTATATGTGGGGCTAAGGCTGTAGGACCATGATAGCCCAGACACATAGAACCAGCAAGAGATTGAGTACAACATTCGATCTAGCTGTCCATTACTTGAGCGAGGCTACAATGGTCCAATCACCAGCCTACAATCTCTATAACCAGATCAGATTCAACATCTGATGGCGGATCTATACAAATATAGGGGAGTCTGCCTCTATACAATCTCTCACCAGGCTTCTACAAGCTCAGCTGTAAAGAAGAAGGATCCATCTTGGATTGGTGGATTAGAATCACTTTAAGGCTATAATATGTCCACTTAAATGGTCACAGACTATCCCAGAGGTTATCCTCCTCACGGAGCCCAAAACAAAATAAGAATATCACTGCTACCATGCTCACAAGGCTACCACTCAAGCTCCCATGGGGATTTCAGACTTAGTGGGTCCGTGGTGGGGCTAAGGATGTAGGACCATGATAGCCTGCATACACAGTCACTTGGATCTGAATGGCCCTTAGAATCGAGTCCTCCAGTGCTTTGAAACACAGCCAAAGCAATGGCGGATCATAAGGCAGCAACCTTGCACAGAGCATCTCACACATAAACACCAATCCCACAAAGTACAGATCCTATTACAGAACTTCCATTGATCTAATTCAAAAACATACAAAGGCATAACCTAAGTCTTTGGACTATGGAGAGAAGGAAAGAAAAAGGAAATTACTTACTGCTAAAAAGAAAGAGAAAAGAAAAAATGATCTGAGATGGGTTCCCAGATATCTAAACCTAAGCTAGGTATGGGTTTATATAGCAGTGGGGTGGCGGTGCATTAGGGTTAGGAAACCCTAATTTTAACGATGCCACATGGCCTAATAATGATCCTTGGATGCCTCGAGGCACGTGCACGGAGATTTGAGCGTGGGAGTGCATGCCCTAATCGCTGGAAATACCCAGAAGGTCCTCTGCTGAAGAGATGGAAGTTTAAGGTCAGAGCTTCGTAGTTTCCCGAGATTTCTTGTCACGTGGTAGCTCTTTGCTCTTCGCTAGGATGAATTGACACTGAAGCTTCAGCCATCGCGAGGCTGCCTTGGTTTGCTCTTCAGGCAGTCGCGCGGTAGAAAATTATGCTCTCGCTGGATTGGGCTAAACGAGGTTGAATAGAAAACACAGTCTCATGTGTCGCGGGGTTGAAATTCAAGCAGTCACGAGGTCGCTCGGTCTTCGGCTGATCTTCGCGAGAGTGAATTTGAGCAGCGCAAGAACTTCATGAGCACTTCTCTTTACTGGACTTCGCGAGTTACCTCGCGAGGCTCTACTGAGTTCTGAACTATGCGAGGTTCTATGTCTCACTTGATCTTCGTGAGGCTGGCTTTGCCTTCGCCAGGATGTTTTCTTTCTTGAATGGCGCGAGAACTATGCGAGGCGTTCTTCTTCTGATGCTCTCTCTCCTCAGCCGTTCTGAGCGAACTGCGCGAGATTGAGAGAGGTCTACTTTGAACTGTGCAACACTGCGCGATGTGTTCTACTCTTGAGACCTAGGAAAGGATCAAGGCATTCTCTTGGACAGTTTGAGCCTAAAAAGACCAATCCTAAAGCAACTGCCCTTGTCCATACCCCCCTTTGAGCTTTAAATCCTAAATTTCTTCAAAATACACCTGAGTACTTGAACCTGATTCAACCTACCCTCACTCTGAGAATTCAGAAGGTAAAGGAGAAAGAGTTTAAGCTGGACTAGCTATGGTCAACATTAGGTGAATGGAGAAGAAGGATCTCAAAAATCTGGCAGTATGGTAACTGAGAACATGGTGGCATTTCTGAAAAGCAAAAACAAAATAAAAAGAAGGAAACTCTAGTAAAAAGAAACAAAAATAATGATGAAGAGGAATAAAGGAGAAGTCAAGAGGAATTTTCATTGGAAAATCAAAATCAAGAAGAGAAACTGATCATTTCCAATCGAAAAATCTCAAAGAAGATGAAGGGAGCTGAATTATGGAAGGTAAAGTGATGAACCACCTCTATGACCTACTGATTTTTCAAATTGGAACCCCTTTTCAACCTTCCATTCTTTTTAAACCTATCTCATAAGCCACATTACAGCCCAGTTAAAAGCCCTTGTGATCCAAAGTTGAGTGAGCTGTCACGTGAAGATAAGGAATTATCCAATCTATGGTGAGGAACTGCCAATGATGTCAACACTTAAGAACTCTGCCTATGCTCATGCTTACAAACCCATTTGGGGGATGTAACTGCTCTTGAGCCTGTGAGAAAATGAACCCCTCAACAAACCTTTATGGGAGTATGCCCTGCAAAGTTTTCTTTTGGGTCTGAACTGGAATGCATTATGTATGACCTTAACCTAATTTTTTGACATAAGGATAAGCTCAATGCTGACACACACTTGTGCAGTTTTCTGTGATTGCAAACTATTTGCAAATGCTTGCAATCATGAGAGTTTATGCTGTTTAAGTTACTGTGCAGCCAATGAATTAAATTTATTTTATGTGTACTGATTCAAGAGTAGACTAAATCTGATTCCTTAACTGCTCATTGGATGATATTGCACTTTTGTTAACTGTTTCATTTGAGAAGTTTGTGGGTGTCTTCACTAAAAACCCTCAGGAGACTTCACTCCTCCACTAGGGATCACCTAGGGGTTTTAAAGGCTTGGTACATATGCTAAATGTATCCGTGCTCCCTATGAAAGTGGCATTTAATTTTTAGAGTAGATTTAATGTAGCTTTGCTAAGGGACTAGCAAAGATTAGGTTTGTGTTAAGACCTGAAAAGTACCAATTTTCACCCCTTAACTTAACCTTTGCTTAGACCCTTAGCCACCTAATAAGTTCTTGTTAAGTGTTTTGTGTAGGTAATAATCAGTAGTGAAATAAGGCCAGGAATCCTGTTAAGGAGCCTGCTTTGGCACCAGATATCCCTCAGAAGAATAAACTCTGAATCCAGAGCTGAAATGAGCCTCGCACAGCTAACCCAAGCTTTAGAGGATTCAGGAGAAATATGCCTCGCGCAGTTCAACTGAGCTTCCCAAGACTTTACAGCAACCTCTCACGCAGATGAGTGATTGAAGAGCTTCAGAAACTCAAAGTCACGCAGCTCTCGTGAAGCTCAAGAGTAGAACAGTTGTCACGCATGCAGTTCAAAGCAGACCTCTCTCAATCTCGCACAGTTTGCTCAGAATGGCTGAGGAGAGAGAGCATCAAAAGAAGAACACCTCACGCAGTTCTCACGCCATTCAAGAAAGAAAACATCCTGGCAAAGGCAAAGCCAACCTCGCAAAGATCAAGTGAGACATAGAGCCTCGCGAGGCAACTCGCGAAGTCCAGTAAAGAGAAGTGCTCGCGCTGCTCAAATTCACTCTCGCGAAGATCAGCCCAGCGAAGATCGAGGGACCTCGCGACTGCTTGAATTTCAACCCCGCGACACTTGAGACTGTGTTTTCTATTCAACCTCGTGAAGCCCAATCCAGCGAGAGCCAAACCCATCACTCTGCCATGATTCCACCCTTAAGGCTATAACCTGTCCACTTAAATGGTCACAGATTATCCCATAGGGGAGCCACTATCCAGGGATGGGTCAAAACATAACAAGTAAATCATTGCAGGCACTATTTCATCTAGGCTACCAGCTCAAGAATCCATAGGGAACCTCAACCCCTAAAGTTTTATATGTGGGGCTATTTGAGGACCATGATAGCCCAGACACATAGAACCAGCAAGAGATTGAGTACAACATTCGATCTAGCTGTCCATTACTTGAGCGAGGCTACAATGGTCCAATCACCAGCCTACAATCTCTATAACCAGATCAGATTCAACATCTGATGGCGGATCTATACAAATATAGGGGAGTCTGCCTCTATACAATCTCTCACCAGGCTTCTACAAGCTCAGCTGTAAAGAAGAAGGATCCATCTTGGATTGGTGGATTAGAATCACTTTAAGGCTATAATATGTCCACTTAAATGGTCACAGACTATCCCAGAGGTTATCCTCCTCACGGAGCCCAAAACAAAATAAGAATATCACTGCTACCATGCTCACAAGGCTACCAGCTCAAGCTCCCATGGGGATTTCAGACTTAGTGGGTCCTGTGGTGGGGCTAAGGATGTAGGACCATGATAGCCCAGACACACAGGTCACTTGGATCTGAATGGCCCTTAGAATCAGTCCTCCATTGCTTTGAAACACAGCCAAAGCAATGGCGGATCATAAGGCAGCAGCCTTGCACAGAGCATCTCACACATAAACACCAATCCCACAAAGTACAGATCCTATTACAGAACTTCCATTGATCTAATTCAAAAACACATACAAAGGCATAACCAGCAAGTCTTTGGACTATGGAGAGAAGGAAAGAAAAAGGAAATTACTTACTGCTAAAAAGAAAGAGAAAAGAAAAAATGATCTGAGATGGGTTCCCAGATATCTAAACCTAAGCTAGGTATGGGTTTATATAGCAGTGGGGTGGCGGTGCATTAGGGTTAGGAAACCCTAATTTTAACGATGCCACATGGCCTAATAATGATCCTTGGATGCCTCGAGGCACGTGCACGGAGATTTGAGCGTGGGAGTGCATGCCCTAATCGCTGGAAATACCCAGAAGGTCCTCTACTGAAGAGATGGAAGTTTAAGGTCAGAGCTTCACTAGGTAGCTGTAGTTTCCCAGACTTGTCACGTGGTAGCTCTTTGCTCTTCGCTAGGATGAATTGACACTGAAGCTTCAGCCATCGCGAGGCTGCCTTGGTTTGCTCTTCAGGCAGTCGCGCGGTAGAAAATTATGCTCTCGCTGGATTGGGCTAAACGAGGTTGAATAGAAAACACAGTCTCATGTGTCGCGGGGTTGAAATTCAAGCAGTCACGAGGTCGCTCGGTCTTCGCTGGGCTGATCTTCGCGAGAGTGAATTTGAGCAGCGCAAGAACTTCATGAGCACTTCTCTTTACTGGACTTCGCGAGTTACCTCGCGAGGCTCTACTGAGTTCTGAACTATGCGAGGTTCTATGTCTCACTTGATCTTCGTGAGGCTGGCTTTGCCTTCGCCAGGATGTTTTCTTTCTTGAATGGCGCGAGAACTATGCGAGGCGTTCTTCTTCTGATGCTCTCTCTCCTCAGCCGTTCTGAGCGAACTGCGCGAGATTAAGAGAGGTCTACTTTGAACTGTGCAACACTGCGCGATGTGTTCTACTCTTGAGACCTAGGAAAGGATCAAGGCATTCTCTTGGACAGTTTGAGCCTAAAAAGACCAATCCTAAAGCAACTGCCCTTGTCCATACCCCCCTTTGAGCTTTAAATCCTAAATTTCTTCAAAATACACCTGAGTACTTGAACCTGATTCAACCTACCCTCACTCTGAGAATTCAGAAGGTAAAGGAGAAAGAGTTTAAGCTGGACTAGCTATGGTCAACATTAGGTGAATGGAGAAGAAGGATCTCAAAAATCTGGCAGTATGGTAACTGAGAACATGGTGGCATTTCTGAAAAGCAAAAACAAAATAAAAAGAAGGAAACTCTAGTAAAAAGAAACAAAAATAATGATGAAGAGGAATAAAGGAGAAGTCAAGAGGAATTTTCATTGGAAAATCAAAATCAAGAAGAGAAACTGATCATTTCCAATCGAAAAATCTCAAAGAAGATGAAGGGAGCTGAATTATGGAAGGTAAAGTGATGAACCACCTCTATGACCTACTGATTTTTCAAATTGGAACCCCTTTTCAACCTTCCATTCTTTTTAAACCTATCTCATAAGCCACATTACAGCCCAGTTAAAAGCCCTTGTGATCCAAAGTTGAGTGAGCTGTCACGTGAAGATAAGGAATTATCCAATCTATGGTGAGGAACTGCCAATGATGTCAACACTTAAGAACTCTGCCTATGCTCATGCTTACAAACCCATTTGGGGGATGTAACTGCTCTTGAGCCTGTGAGAAAATGAACCCCTCAACAAACCTTTATGGGAGTATGCCCTGCAAAGTTTTCTTTTTGGGTCCGAATCGAATGCATTATGTATGACCTTAACCTAATTTTTTGACATAAGGATAAGCTCAATCTTTGACACACACTTGTGTGTACGTGATTGCAAACTATTTGCAAATGCTTGCAATCATGAGAGTTTATGTCTTGTTATCAGGCAGCCAATGAATTAAATTTATTTTATGTGTACTGATTCAAGAGTAGACTAAATCTCGATTCCTGATATTGCACTTTTGTTAACTGTTTCATTTGAGAAGTTTGTGGGTGTCTTCACTAAAAACCCTCAGGAGACTTCACTCCTCCACTAGGGATCACCTAGGGGTTTTAAAGGCTTGGTACATATGCTAAATGTATCCGTGCTCCCTATGAAAGTGGCATTTAATTTTTAGAGTAGATTTAATGTAGCTTTGCTAAGGGACTAGCAAAGATTAGGTTTGGGGGTGTGTTAAGACCTGAAAAGTACCAATTTTCACCCCTTAACTTAACCTTTGCTTAGACCCTTAGCCACCTAATAAGTTCTTGTTAAGTGTTTTGTGTAGGTAATAATCAGTAGTGAAATAAGGCCAGGAATCCTGTTAAGGAGCCTGCTTTGGCACCAGATATCCCTCAGAAGAATAAACTCTGAATCCAGAGCTGAAATGAGCCTCGCACAGCTAACCCAAGCTTTAGAGGATTCAGGAGAAATATGCCTCGCGCAGTTCAACTGAGCTTCCCAAGACTTTACAGCAACCTCTCGCGCAGATGAGTGACTGAAGAGCTTTAAAAACTCAAATTCACGCAGCTCTCGCGAAGCTCAAGAGTAGAACACATCGCGTAGTGTCACGCAGTTCAAAGCAGACCTCTCTCAATCTCGCACAGTTTGCTCAGAATGGCTGAGGAGAGAGAGCATCAAAAGAAGAACACCTCACGCAGTTCTCACGCCATTCAAGAAAGAAAACATCCTGGCAAAGGCAAAGCCAACCTCGCAAAGATCAAGTGAGACATAGAACCTCGCACAGTTCAGAACTTAGTAGAGCCTCGCGAGGCAACTCAAGTCCGAAGAAGAGAAGTGCTCGCGCTGCTCAAATTCACTCTCGCGAAGATCAGCCCAGCGAAGATCGAGGGACCTCGCGACTGCTTGAATTTCAACCCCGTGACACTTGAGACTGTGTTTTCTATTTTACCTCGCGAAGCCCAATCCAGCGAGAGCCAAACCCATCACTCTGCCATGATTCCACCCTTAAGGCTATAACCTGTCCACTTAAATGGTCACAGATTATCCCATAGGGGAGCCACTATCCAGGGATGGGTCAAAACATAACAAGTAAATCATTGCAGGCACTATTTCATCTAGGCTACCAGCTCAAGAATCCATAGGGAACCTCAACCCCTAAATTTTTATATGTGGGGCTAAGGCTGTAGGACCATGATAGCCCAGACACATAGAACCAGCAAGAGATTGAGTACAACATTCGATCTAGCTGTCCATTACTTGAGCGAGGCTACAATGGTTCAATCACCAGCCTACAATCTCTATAACCAGATCAGATTCAACATCTGATGGCGGATCTATACAAATATAGAGTCTCTATACAATCTCTCACCAGGCTTCTACAAGCTCAGCTGTAAAGAAGAAGGATCCATCTTGGATTGGTGGATTAGAATCACTTTAAGGCTATAATATGTCCACTTAAATGGTCACAGACTATCCCAGAGGTTATCCTCCTCACGGAGCCCAAAACAAAATAAGAATATCACTGCTACCATGCTCACAAGGCTACCAGCTCAAGCTCCCATGGGGATTTCAGACTTAGTGGGTCCTGTGGTGGGGCTAAGGATGTAGGACCATGATAGCCCAGACACACAGGTCACTTGGATCTGAATGGCCCTTAGAATCAGTCCTCCATTGCTTTGAAACACAGCCAAAGCAATGGCGGATCATAAGGCAGCAGCCTTGCACAGAGCATCTCACACATAAACACCAATCCCACAAAGTACAGATCCTATTACAGAACTTCCATTGATCTAATTCAAAAACACATACAAAGGCATAACCAGCAAGTGCTGGACTATGGAGAGAAGGAAAGAAAAAGGAAATTACTTACTGCTAAAAAGAAAGAGAAAAGAAAAAATGATCTGAGATGGGTTCCCAGATATCTAAACCTAAGCTAGGTATGGGTTTATATAGCAGTGGGGTGGCGGTGCATTAGGGTTAGAAACCCTAATTTTAACGATGCCACATGGCCTAATAATGATCCTTGGATGCCTCGAGGCACGCACGGAGATTTGAGCGTGGGAGTGCATGCCCCAATCACCGGAAATACCCGGTAAGGTCCTCTCATCAAGAGATGGAAGTTTAAGGTCAGAGCTTCACTAGGTAGCTGTAGTTTCCCAGACTTGTCACGTGGTAGCTCTTTGCTCTTCGCTAGGATGAATTGACACTGAAGCTTCAGCCATCGCGAGGCTGCCTTGGTTTGCTCTTCAGGCAGTCGCGCGGTAGAAAATTATGCTCTCGCTGGATTGGGCTAAACGAGGTTGAATAGAAAACACAGTCTCATGTGTCGCGGGGTTGAAATTCAAGCAGTCACGAGGTCGCTCGGTCTTCGCTGGGCTGATCTTCGCGAGAGTGAATTTGAGCAGCGCAAGAACTTCATGAGCACTTCTCTTTACTGGACTTCGCGAGTTACCTCGCGAGGCTCTACTGAGTTCTGAACTATGCGAGGTTCTATGTCTCACTTGATCTTCGTGAGGCTGGCTTTGCCTTCGCCAGGATGTTTTCTTTCTTGAATGGCGCGAGAACTATGCGAGGCGTTCTTCTTCTGATGCTCTCTCTCCTCAGCCGTTCTGAGCGAACTGCGCGAGATTGAGAGAGGTCTACTTTGAACTGTGCAACACTGCGCAATGTGTTCTACTCTTGAGCTTCGTGAGAGATACATGAGTTTGAGTTTCTGAAGCTCTTCAATCACTCATCTATGCGAGAGGTTGCTGCAAAGTCTTGGGAAGCTCAATTGAACTGCGCGCGACATATTTCTCCCGAATCCTCTAAAGCTTGGGTCAGCTACGCGAGGCTCATTTCAGGTCAGGATTCAGAGTTCATTCTTCTGAGGGATATCTGGTGCCAAAGCAGGATCCTTAACAGGATTCCTGGCCTTATTTCACTGCTGATTATTACCTACACAAAACACTTAACAAGAACTTATTAGGTGGCTAAGGGTCTAATCAAAGGTTAAGTGAAGGGGTGAAAAGTGGTACTTTTCAGGTCTTAACAATTATCGCCACCAATCCTTGGAAAGGTCATGATCTTATACGTCTCAACCAATGATAACACAATGGGGGTAATCCCGGGTCAACATGATGAAGATGGGAAGAAGGAAAAGGCCATCTACTACCTCAACAGGACAATGGTCGAATATGAATAGAAATATACAACAATAGAGAACACTTGCCTGACATTAGTATGGGCTTCAACAAAACTACCGCATTGCTTTGGGGCCCACAAAATAATAGTATTGGCCCACATGGACCCTTTGAAGTACATATTTGAAAAGCTCGTAACATCCGAAAAGATCGCCTGATGGCACATGCTATTGTCAGAGTTTGACATCACTTATGTCACTCAGAAGTCAATGAATGGACAAGCAATTGTCGATCATCTCGCTAATCATCCACTCCCGGGTAATGAGCCAGTACACATTGACTTTCCCTATGATGATGTACTTTCAGAACAAAAATAGGAACCCGACAAGAGGTTATGTACATTATACTTCGACGGGATTCTCAATCAGAAAGGAAAAGGCATTGACATAGTAATGTTGAGCCTAGAATGGGTTGTAATACCGAAAGCATTTCCACTTGATTTTCCAGTCACTAAAAATGTTGCTGAGTATGAAGCATTTATGGCTAGACTACGAGCCACACTATAGTTGGGAATCAAGCAATTGAAAAGCATTAACAATTCCAAACTTGTGATATCACAGGTGATTGGAGAATGAAAGATGAAAGAAAGAAGACTAATGGCTTATTTAGAAGTCACTCAGTTTCTGGTGAAAAAGTTAAATAGAATTTCCTTTACCCATATTCTGAGACAACAGAACGAGCTAGCAGACCCTCTGGACACTTTAGCTTCAATTATACAAATACCAATTGGACAAAACACCAAGTCCTTCAGTATCGAGAAACTCAGCATGCCTACACATTTGGTAGCTTGGAAAGTCAAACCAAAATTACCGGTTCTCCCGAAGACTAGCAAGCACGAAAAGGATTTATCAGAGAAGATCCTACAACGAAAGAAGCGATCGTTGCCACCTTCCGATTTTAGCAATCCCCTTACGATGATGGACACCCATGGTATTATGACATCTGGAACTTTCTAAAACACCAGCACATCCCTACCTATGCTTCTAAGATTGAACAAAAAATCATAAGGAATCGATGCGCTAGATTCTATAATCTGGGAGAAGCACTATACAAAGAACCCTTCATTAAAGGAGTACTACTACAGTGCATCAGAGAAGCCGAAGGACAATATATCATCCATGAAGCACATGCAGTGTCTATGATGCTCATACTGGTAGTCAAAGGCTCTTAGAGAAAATAATGCGACAAGGTTACTACTGGCCCACAATGATGAGGGATTACCACCTTTATGTTTAAAGCTGTAAACAATGCCAATTGCACGCCGCACTCATCAAGGCACCATCCGTCGTGCTAAATCCCATGGTCTCACCATGGCCGTTTGTGACGTGGGCCTTTGATATAACTGGGCCATTCATACATATAGTCGGGAACACCCATAAACATGTTTTCATCCTCATAGCTACCGAATACTATACAAAATGGGCAGAGGTTGAATCATATGTCAACATTACTGCCTCGACTCTTGTGAAATTCATCATTCAGAATATCATCACAAGGTTTGGAGTCCCTAAAATGATTTCATAGATAATGGACCACATTTCATCTCTGAGAAGACGAGGAGGCTGTGCAAGAAATACAAGATTGGCTTATAGCACTCACCCCCCTTTTACCCTCAAGGGAATGGACAAGCAGAAACTACAAACAAAACTTTGATCCGAATATTGAAAAGAATAGTGGAAACGAGTAATGGTGCTGATTTTCCCAACTGGCTGCCAAAGGTGCTCTAGGCCTATAGGACTTTCTTTCGCATAGCCACTGGCCAAACTCCTTATCTCCTCATGTATGAGATGGAAGTTGTCTTATCATTTGAAATACAAGTTCCCTCCCTGCATGTCCAGCTTCATGATGAACTATCCATAGACGAGAGGAGGATCGCTCTACTAATCAAGTTAGAGCAATTTGATGAGACACGTCTAAGCCCTAGCTACTCTCCTTTGATACAATTGTGCATGGTCGGCTGCCCTTAGACGTAAAGGAGAGTAGCTAGGGCTTAAGATAAGAAGGTCCTCGAGTGAACTTTGAAAATTAGAGACTTAGTCTTAAGGAAAATTATGCCCTCCAAGCATGCTCACCCTAAGGGGAAACTAAATCCGAATTGGGAGGGACCGTATGTGATAGCAGCTGTGTACCCTGGAAATGCGTACAAATTAGTGAACCAAGATCGGGAGGAACTTCCTAACCCATGGAATGCTATGTACTTGAGAAAATATTATCCTTAAAATAGTAATCATCGTGTCCTATAGATACATATACCCACATTTATCACCCCCGTAGTCATCATGAATCATTTATTTAGTCATACGTCTTTATTTTTTGAAACTTTCTTGTAAAATTTTCTAATTCATCGTCCACCTTCTTATTCAGGCAATTTGATCAAAAGGAATTGTGGAATATGAAACTTCTTTTAAAACATAGAAAACACTGAATTCTCACCCCCAATCCCACCATTGGAGTTGATGTTGGAGCATAAAAAAATGAAAATGTCAGGTTCAATCAAAACTCACGATTCTCACATTAGCAAGCTGTTTTAAAAATATGTAGATGCTTTAAGAGACAGATAAAAAAAAAGAGAGACACAAAAAAAGAAGAAAAAGAAGCATAACTGAGCGAGAGCATGCGACGGATGAACTAGTCAGTGAGCCCAGGGAAGCGTAAGCAAAACTGTAAGGGCAACCCTGGTATCTTCATTAGGGAAGCATAATCAAATTGTGCGGGCATCCTTGGTATCCTCACACTACTAGATATCATCATACGATGGTGCGAGGAGGACAAATCCCTACTAATCACAGAATTTGAGACTTTGATGGTACAGAAACATGATGAAGGGCTCAACCATGGAACTATACCACACTCCCCGAGAGGGTTGTCGACTATCTCGTTTAAAGGTTGAGTAAGAAACTATCCCCACATCATTGAGCCTTATCTCTCTTTCACTCCCCTTATTTTATTTTCAGACGATGAGTTAAATAATTTTCTAAGATCTTCTCAAAAATAAAACCGAAAACTCGTGAATGATGAATGATGCGATCACCTACTATCTATCACTCACCCTACTCCTATTGAAACTACAACACATGATGATTACTATCAAAAGGATAACACCGGTATACAACTGAAATAACCAATGTCCCACCTGATATGGTAACATTACTAAGAATTTTCTTCATTACTAAATCCTAAAATACATTCATGTCCCCCGTATAGTCCTAGACTAACTTTAGATATCTGCAAAGCCCAGGAAAGTACCATTGCGACTTGACACTTGGCCATTTTATTTTATTTTGAAAAAGAGTGTAGACACCCAAATTTGGCCCAAGGCACGATCGATATATACTTCGAAGAAAGGCATACACTCGAGCTTCCGAGAGTGCTTTCCGAACACTTAAGAGCCATCCCAAATCCATAGGACTCGAACTCTTATGAACCATCCCCAACCCTTAAGAGCCATCTCAAACCCTTAGGAATCAACCCGAACCCTTATGAACCATCCCCAAATCCTTAGGAGCCAACCCAAACCCTTAGAAAGCCAAACCAGGCCCATAGGACCCAATCTTAACCAATCAAAACAGCGGATAGAAAGAAGCATGCCAAATTTTACACAGACATCTGCTAGATTTGATGCCTATAAAATTATAAAGTAGAGGTTTCCAACTTTCTAACGATCCATGAATCGCCTGATTCTGAGCTGTACATCAAAAGTTATGACGATTTAAAGAAGGAGGTAAAATGCAGGTAATTACATATGCGTGCATAGTATGCACGCATGTGCAATTTTCTGCAAAATTTAACATGCGTGCATAGTATGCACGCATGACCAAATTTGGATTTTTCTTCAAAACCCACCACCACGGGGGCCAACTTCTCTGGTTTGAAAAGCCCGAAAATAGGCATGCGTGCATATTATACACACATGCCCATTTTCTTGATTTTTTCTGAAAATAGATGAATTGGACCTTAGGGGTGTTATTCATTGAAAAGTACCACTTTTCACCTCTTAACCTAGCCCTTGCTACACCTTGAAGCTGACTAATAAATCTTTATTTAGCTTGTTCTGTAGTTAGTAATAATTGTGCAACTTAATATAAAGTGCATGCCTTTGGTGCCCAAAAGAGAAAGAATTCAAGCCAAAGAGGACTGCTGAACCAAGGACTGGTGGAACACCATGGTGGACCAAGGAAGTCTAGCATATGAGAGAAGCATAATGTGAGTGGAAAGAATTGCAACAGCAGCAGCTGCATAACAGCAGAGGAGAAAAGATGTTATCTTGCACAGTAGAAATGTGACCTCGCGCAGTTCAAATCAATAGCAAAGCCTCCTCGCACAGATGTTACATGCAGCACAAAGAAACTCATGAAGAGTTTGCGCAGTTTAGTGAAGGGACTATCCCAGAGCATTCTCTCGTGCAGAAGTCACGTGCTTCAGCTGCAACCAAAACTCTCGTGAACTAAGCCTTAAGAAATCTAGCTTGCGAAGCTCTCGAGAGGAACAAATCTCATATCAGCCACGCACCTAATCATGAGAGGCCAATTTGCACAGAGGACACAAGAAAACTCACGAAATTCTTGCATGGCTCAAGAGGAGAGAGAGGTCTAAAAATTTCCTCCCGCAGCTCTCGCGCACTTAAAAGCTGAACCCTCTACCGAGCGAGCTGTGCTATTCATTTGACAAGAAGCCAAGTGAGATTCAAAGTCTACTTCGTGAGACCCTCGTGATAAGAAATACCTGAATCTTTACTGCGCGAGTAGAGCCAAAGCAATGCAAACTCTTCCTCGGGACTACATCAAAAGCCAAAGCAGCTACGTGACCACTTAAAGGCCTTCTGCATGAGTGATAGACCATCCAAGCCATTTATGACCTCGTGAACACTCTACTAGTTGCGCGACTAAATTAATGCACCAGAGTCAGCCCCGCGAAGCTTGGGCTCTCCACTTCTCATTTCCTATTCAGGGACCTTTTAGGGATTTCTTCATGTCCAGGGCACTCATCTCGTGGCCCTGATCTTGAGGCACACATCCCAAGGCATCTAAGGGTTGTAACAAACCCACATATGCTCTAAAATTAGGATTTAATCTTCTCCTAGTGAAGACATCATAGACTGAGTATTTAAGCTATAAATTTAACTTAGAAAACATCTCTCCTTCAACCTTAGTCAACTGTGAGCTCGAGCAGATTAGGGTTAAGGTTTGATCACCTCTTTTTCCATTTTTTCTTCTTCCTTAGCCCAACATTTGCTAGCTATATTCTTTGTAATCAATTAGGCCTAGTTTTATCAATTCAGTAATGGGTCGTGTGAACATTGGGAGTTGTTGATGTGCTGTTATGCACAAGGCTGCTTCCTTGAGGACATCTCATTATAAGTATTGGTTTAATCACTGAATGTTTATTTTAATTTGTATTCAATCTATGCCATACATTTAGGATTTGAGCTAATTTGAAATACCCATGGGAGCATGAGCTTGTAGCCCTGGGACCATAGCAGCAGCAGTAATTTACATGTTCCATCTCAGTCCTTTGTGGTGTGGATAACATCTGTGGATAGCTTGTGACCATTTAAGTGGACAGACTATAGCCCTAGGGTGATTCCAAGCCATAGATCTGAGAAGGATTCTCCTCCTCTGCACTTGAGCTTGTAGCCTTGTGAGAGGTTGTTGCAGGAACAAGCTCCCCTTTATTTTCCTTGACCAACATCAGATGTTAGATCAGATTTCTCTATAGAGATTATAGACTTGTGAGTTGAGTCATTGCAAGCCTTTTGTAGTAATGACCAGTTATATTTAAGTCCCCAAATAGCTTTTGAACTACTATGATTTCCACTGATTTTTCAAGAACTATTTGCTCTCATGGATGCCTGAGCTGGTAGCCTTGCAAACATGGCGTCTGCAATGATGTTAATGTTCTGATTTGATGCATTGGGAGGAGGACATATATTGGATAATCTATGACCAATTAAGTGGACATCTTATAGTCTTAAGATCAGTCTATTCCATTGGATCAGATTGGTTTTCTTATTTAATTCATGTGGTTTGATCCTCTCTATTAGATAGCCTATGACCATTGAAGTAGACAGGTTATAGCCTTAAGAGACTAGGTCAAACCATAAGAGTTAAGTTTGATACTTCTTCCTTGCAGATGAGCTTGTAGTCATCTGAAGGACTGTTGCAGAGACAACCCTAAATCTGAGTTATATAACTGTATTAACCTTAGCTTGATTGCCTACTTCCCATCATTTTACCTTTATTTTAACACACACCATCACCACCTCCTTAATAACCCTTTCTTTAGGATAGGACTGCAGTTTATTTCTCTTCTTTTAGTGTTAATTTAGTGTAGTTGTGACAGCCAACTCCCTTCTCTAGGATTGTCAAATCTATTGCCAGATCTGGAGGCCCACTAACATAACCCATTTTGGGTTCTAGATAAATTTCTCTGTGGAAAAAACTCTTACTTACTCAAAACTTGCTACAATAGCCCTGTATCTTACAGGTTGTGTATTTTAAATTTACTATTTTAACCAATTTGTTTTTCTTCACTTTCGATTTATTTTTAATCACCACTGAATTCTCACCAATAATAAGACAACACCTGAAGTAGTCCAACAAGTTTTTGGCACCGCTGTCGAGGATGTTGATCTTTTTAGTAGACCTGAATTGTATTATATTTTAGTCTATAAAATTCTTTGTAGTTGTGTCTTTAATAGAATAAAAAGTACTACTGATTTTTATAGAGTTTTTACAAAATTAGACAATAGCATCGAGCGAAAGCTAGAGCTGTAGCTGGAGTTTAGCTATCTCTGTTTGCACTTCTTTTTCTCTAAATCTCAGTCCATTTGTGTTGAATTCCCTGTCATTAGTTTAGTTGTAAATTTTGTTTGCAAATTTTTTGTGTGTTGTGAGTATTTTCTTTACCTGCTGATTTTGTGTGTATGCTTGGTAGGTCCCTTAACCCTGAGTTGGAACCTCCAAATCTTGAGGTTGAAAGGGTCTTTAGACTGAGAACCACCACACCAGCCCCTACTGTTGAAACTGAGCCAGCTGTAATGGCTGAGAGGCAAAGGACTTTGAAGGAATATAATGCACCTAAGGATTACACATCTTCCTTTTGCATACAATTCCCTTCAATTGAGGGAAATTATGAAATTAAGTCCTCCACCATTAATATGCTATCATCTTTTCATGGGCTCAGTAAGGAAGATCCTTATAAGCACATTGATCAATTATTGGCACTTTGCACCACATTTAACATTCCTGGCTTGGGACTTGAAGCCATCAAACTTAGACTTTTTTCTTTTTCTCTAAAGGAGAAAGCCAACACTTGACTCTTAAAGCTCCCAGCCAATAGCATCCAGACATGGAGTGACCTCCAAAGCCAATTTTTGGCTAAATTCTTTCCCATGAATAAAACTAGTCAGATGAGGACAAACATATTGTCATTTACTCAGTCCTCAACTGAAGATTTTTATGAGGCATGAGTGAAGTTTCAAGAAATGTTTAAACAATGCCGTCACCACCAAATTCTACAGTGGCAACTTATGTAATTATTTTACTAAGGAATTAATCCCAAAAGTAGTGACATAGTGGATGCCTCATGTGGGGGTAGTTATCTCCACAAGATAGCTGATGAGGCATGGGAGTTGTTTGACATTATTGGTGAGAATTCCATGCACCAGGAGTCACTGTCTCGCAATGATAGCCAGACCCCAGCTAAGTTGGTGAAAGAATCCACCCCTAGAGGTGGAATGTATGAGGTTAAGGTGTAGAGTGAATTGAAAAATAAGGGAGATAATCTGAGTTTAAAGTTTGATAAATTGATGATTGTGATACAGCCTAGGATGGCTGCACAAGTGGAAGAGGCATGTCTAATATGCAAATCTCCCACACATTCACTGCAAGAATGTCCATCAGCCAACCAATTCCCTGATTTAGTTATGGAGCATGCCAATGTTGCCCAAGCATATGGGCAGCAACTTGCTGGGTACATATGGAGAAATCACCCAAATCTGAGGTGGAGACAACACACATACCAACAGCCCCAGCTGCAACAGTTGGCAGCCCCATACAAAATTCAGCATCAGTTAAACCAAGGATATGCACCAAGGCAAAATTTTTAATTGCCTGTCCCACAGCCCAATCAGTTGATCTTGCCCCCACAGTAGCCTAAATCCTCTTCCTTTGAAGAGCAAATGTTGGCATCAATGTAAAATTTGGGAAACTTGTTACAAACTGTGAACTCTCATGGGCAAAGCATTAAAAAAATAGAGGACCAGCTGGTCAAATTTGTAATACTTTGAACAACAGAGAGAAGGGCAAATTGCCTAGTCAACCCTTGGCCAACCCTAAAAGATAGTATATATTTTGAGAAGGCTCCTCTACCCATGAGGACGCTAAGGCAATAACTACCCTAAGGAGTGGCAGGGTTGGTGACAACTTAGTGGGCAATACAAATGAGGAGGCCATGGAGAATGAAAATGAAAGAAGTGTGAGTGTTGAAGAACCAATGAATTCATCCCCAGCTGTAGAGCAGCAAGGGCAAAATAAAGGGGCTAATGTTGAGCCCCAACAACAAACAATAAATGAAGAAAAGAGAAAAAAGCAAAAATTTGACCATGATGATGTTAGGCATGCAGCTGTGGCACTAGCAGTCCCACAACTTCTATTTCCTCATGCACTTGCTGGCTCGTTCTTTTTTTTAAGGAGAATGCTCAGATGGAGGAAATGATGGAGACCTTCAAGCAAGTCAAGATTAATTTGCCCTTGCTTGATGCTATGATCCCTACCTATGCCAAATTCGTGAAGGACCTCTGCACACAGAAAAGAAATGCAAGGGTGCAGCTGTCCAAAAAGGTTTTTACTGTTAAACATGTTGAATCAGTTTTGTCCATAGCCACACCTGAGAAATTATAGGAACCCAAGGGTACCTACTATCCCCTGCATAATTAGGAACCACACCATTGGTAGAGCCCTCTTTAATTTAGGGGCCAGTGTGAACCTACTCCCATATTCTGTGTATGAGGATCTAGGTTTGGGGGATTTAAAATCTACATCAGTTGTGCTCCAGCTAGCTGATAGGTCTGAGAGGAGACCTGTGGGTATGGTGGAGGATGTTTTGGTGGGGGTGGACAAGTTCTACTATCCTGCTAATTTCCTAGTTTTTGACATGAACCCTTGTAAAAGTAAAACCTCAATTCTTGTCATCCTTGGCAGGCCATTCTTGGCCACTGCCAATGTTTGCATTCAATGTAGGTTAGGGGTGATGGAGGTGACCATTGGGAACATGAAGGTCTAATTAAATGTGTACAATGTTGCTAGGCAGCCTCAGATGGACATTAAGGACTGCTGTCTAATAGATGTACTAGATGGCCCTGTTGAAGAAGAATTATCCAATCTGCTGGATTGGAATAATGTCGTTGAAAACCTAAAAAATATTTGGAGTATGGTTGAGAAGGAGGACCAAGCTCTCATGACAGAAGACAACACCATAGGAGAGTCTTTTGTAGCCCTAGTGCAACATTTCTGCTGGAAACCTATATTGTTGCCCCTTCCTTAAACCACCAAGGCACCTTTGTTGCCTTCCATTGAAAGTTGCCCGATCTGGAGCTTAAGTAGCTCTCAAACACATTAAAGTATGCCTTCTTGGGGCAAAACAAAAAGCTTCCAATGATTATCTCTTCTTCTCTGACTAGTGAGCAGGAGGAGGAATTATTGAGTGTTCCTAAGAAGCACACAAAGGCAATGGGGTGGACAATTGCTGATCTAGGGGGCATTGATGTCTCAGTTTTCATGTACAAAATTCACTTGGAAGAGGGTGCAAAAGCCTTTGGGGAGATGCAGAGGAAGCTTAATCCTCACATTTAAGAGGTGCTCTTGAAAGAGATAGTAAAACTGTTGGATGCTGGGGTAATTTACCCCATTTCAGATTCAGAGTGGGTGTCACCTATCCAGGTGGAACCCAAAAAGTCAGGCATAACAGTTATTATTTCTGATTTTGGGGAGTTGATGCCAGCCAAGGAGACCACTAGCTGGAGAGTTTGCATTGATTACAAAAAACTCAATTCCAAGACCAGGAAGGACCACTTCCCTCTCCCTTCATTGACCAAACTCTAGATATGTTGGCTGGGAAGACATTTTACTGCTTTCTTGATGGATACTCAGGGTATAACCAAATCCCTGTGTATCCTCAAGATTAAGAAAAAACTACTTTCACATGTCCCTTTGACAACTTTGCTTACAGGAGGATTCCTTTTAGACTGTAGAATGCCCTAGCCACATTTCAGAGGTGCATGTATGTAATTTTCTCTGATATGATTGACAAGTTTCTAGAAATCTTCATAGATATTTTTTCAGTATATGGAGACAGCTTTAGCCAATTCTTGTGCCACCATGACCTAGTTTTACAATGATGTGAAGAGATCAATTTGGTCTGGAACTGGGAAAAGTGTCACTTTATGGTTACATAAGGAATTATGTTAGGCGATATGGTCTCCCACAAAGGAATAAAGGTTGACAAAGCTAAAGTAGACCTGATCTTACACCTGCCCCCACTTAGGACTGTCAAACAAATCAGATCCTTCTTAGGACATGCTGGATTTTACAGGAGGTTCACTAAGGACTTCAACAAAATTGCAAAGCCATTGTGCCATCTCCTATGTCAGGACGTGCCATTTGAATTCTCTAATGAGTGCCTTGAGGCCTTTGAGGTCTTAAAAAAGTGCCCTACCACTGCTCCTATTATTCAGGCCTCGGATTACTCACTCCCCTTTGAACTGATGTGTAATGCATCAGACTTGGCCATAGGTGTTGTCTTAGGACAGAGAAAAGATAATTTGCCTGCAGTGATTTATTATGCAAGAAAAATACTAGCAGTGGCTCAACACAATTACACCACTACTGAGAAGGAGCTTCTAGCTATTATGTTTGCAGTGGACAAGTTTAGACCCTACTTGCTTGGGTCTAAATTTGTTGTTTTTACTGATCACTTAGCCCTGAAATACCTGTTGGCTAAGAAGGATGCCAAAACAAGACTGATAAGATGGATCCTCCTGTTGCAGGAGTTTTATCTTGGATCAAGGATAAGAAAGGAGTTGAGAATGTGGTGGCTGACCACCTCTCTAGAATTGTGTTGGAAGAATGTGCGGCAGCACCTATCAATGAATTGTTCCATGATGTGTAGCTTTTTGCTATACAGTCTAGTGTGCACTGGTTTGCACACATTGTGAATTTTCTTGTTGTTGGTAGGCCCCCCCTCACTAGTCTACCTATTTTTCTCTCAGGTTAAACATTTTCTATGGGACAATACATACCTATATAAGTATTGTGCAAATCAGATTATTAGGATATGTGTGCCTGAAAGTGAGTTCCACAACATTCTTTCTATGTGCCATGAGCAGGCCTGTGGAGGTCACTTTAGTGGCAAAAAGATAGCTGTAAAAGTTTTACAATGTGGGTTTTATTGGCCCTCTTTGTTCAAAGATATATACATACATTGCAAAGCCTGTGACAGATGTCAAAGGTTGGGAGGCATTTCCAAGAAAGATTTAATATCATTGCAGCCCATCCTTATGGTAGAACTATTTGACATCTGGGGGATTAATTTTATGGGCCCCTTTCCTCCTTCTATGGGTTTTAATTTTATACTTGTGGCAGTGGACTATGTGTCCAAATGGGTTGAAGCCATTGCCACAAGGACCAATGACTACACAGTTGCCCTCAAATTTTTGGAAGACAACATTTTCTCTAGATTTGGCACCTCTGGAGCTATCATTAGTGATAGGGGGAGTCACTTCTGTAATAGGCCTTTTGAGAATCTGCTCAACAAGTACTCTATTACATACCGGATTGCAGCTCCCTACCACCCACAAACCAGTGGGCAAGTTGAAATTTCTAATAGGGAGATCAAGCACTTCTTGGAGAAGACAGTGAGGACAGATAGAAAGGATTTGGCACAAAAACTAAATGATGCATTGTGTGCTTATAGGACTGCCTATAAGACCCCTATTGGGATGCCCCCTTTTAGGCAAGTCTATGGCAAGCCCTGTCACTTGCCAGTGGAGTTAGAGCACAGAGCCTACTGGGCTATTAAAACACTGAATTTTGATCTAACAATTATTGATTGTCATAGGAAATTGCAGCTGTCAAAGCTAGATGAGTTGAGATTGGAAGCCTATACAAATGCCAGAATTTATAAGGAGAAATCCAAGGCATTCTTTGACAAGAAACTAAGGAGAAAGGACTTCAAAGTTGGTACCAAGGTTTGACTTTTCAACTCCAAATTAAAATTCTTTCCAAGGAAGTTAAAATCCAGATGGGATGGACCTTACACTGTCATCCATGCCTCCCCATATGGTGCTATGGGATCTTGGATCCCATGTCTTGGAAAACCATGAAAGTGAATGGTCAAAGGCTAAAATTTTGTGTGGAAAATTTTGTGAATCCTCCTCAGACCATCCACCTACATGAACCTCCAACTAATTAGTGATCCACAACTTTGTAAAATGTGTACCATACTTATTGAAATTTTGTGTGTAGTTTTGTTTGAAAATGTGTCAAGTGTTGTTTGTGTGGTGTGTCGATATGCATGTTTTGTTTTGAGTCTGTTGTTACTGTGATGTGCATGTTTTCTCATCTGAATTTAATGTGCATGGACCTGATGTTGATGTGCATGTTCTATTGCTGCGGTGGGGTTGACCTACTGTCATGTAAATGATCATGAATCTGCTATAATTGAAAATCATCGGCATTCTGAAAGTTTGCTGTGAATAGGTTGGTGAGGGGCATTAAATTATCATGATGTTATGGATTAAATTTGAAGTGAGTTGGTGCTGATGCACAATGGCTAGGTGCATGTCAGTGCTTATGTACAAGCCAATGTGCAGCACTGAGAAAGAGTGATTTTTCCTTTCCCGTGAGGCTTAATGGCCTTAATTCCACAATCGTGAGCTATTTGTAGGCTTTCTCGCGGGGCTTAAATAAGGAATTCTTACTTTGTGAGAGCCTCGTGAGCTAAACATATGAAGAACAACTGCAAATGAGCCTCGCGAGACTATCTCTGTGAAATTGAGTTGCGTGCCAATTGGAAATCACACATTTTGTACTTCACGAGAGCCTAGCAAGTAAAAATTCTGAAGCTTGCAATTGTCACTACCTTGTGAGGCCTTAATGCTCTGAATGTTTATTCCTCACGAGGATAATAGTTAATCTGCGCGAGGGATGCAAAAATGGTCTTGCGCGCTTTGACCCAACTTCAAATCAGGGAAGTGACCTCGCGAGACTCCTCTGTACCTTAAAAAGTATTTCTCGCGAGACTGCATTTTTAGTGCACGAGAAGATGTTGCCCTGCGAGTATCTGGCAAGAATCATGCGAGGCACGGGTTCATGATAAGTAGTGAAAAATACCATTTTTTACCCCTAAACATGAGCCTTGAAAGACCCTTGAGAGGACTAAATAAGTGCTTTAGTGTTCATATTGCAGCTAACCAAAAAGACAGGTCCAAATCCGAAAACCATCCTAAAATGATCAAAAAGCTGACAACGCATGTCAAACTCAAAGAGGGAGTGAAGAAATAGCCTCAGCAATGGCTAAAAAGGTCCTAAAAGAGCAAGAAAAGACCTGAAGAAGAAGAAGGATCCATTCGCAAAGAAGAATGGAAGCTAAAAGTTCAATTCGCAAAGAACATCTACTATTCGCAAAGAACTTTGAACTTTGCGAAAAGAAGAGAAGTCCTTTGCGAAAAGACCTCCTGAAGCCAAAATGCTTTATGAAAAAGAAGAGAAGTCCTTTGCTAAAAGATCTCCAAGCCAAAGTCCTTAAGTAAAAAGATCTCCTCAAGCCAAAATGCTTTTTGCATAAAAGAGACTCGAGCCAAAATGCTTTATGCTAAGAGAGATTCTGGAGCCAAACTACTTTCTAAGTAAAAAGCCCTTAAACTATGCGAAATGGCATTCGGGATTTGCAGCCGTCCAAGGGTATTTCAGAAACTTTGCACGCCGCCTAATGCGCTTTTAAAACCCAAGGACATTCCGAAGATTCTCGAGCACGAACCAAAGGCATATTCCACCCCATGTGAACACCCAAAGATGAAATTACTTGGAACTTCTAGAAGCTCAAACAGATTTTTGAATTACATAATTGATGCCTCTGCTTCGATTATCGAACCAGATCAAGCATTTCGATTGGCCGTCAGATCCGATCCCGGTGCTCGACTCCTATTGGTTGATACAGATCTATCCAATTCGATTGGTTGATACACATCCGAAATGGGCTTTAGGGAAAACTATAAATAGACGAACCATTTGCCCAATTTGGGTATCCAGATTTTAGAGTTTTCATCTCTGCTTTCCCCATTCCCGAAGCTCATCCGATTCCCCCGTAATCCCTTCTTGTATTTTACCTTTGAGAGCCATTGCAGTGATTTGTACTTCCAAGTTCGGATTCAAGATCAGAACTGAGGGCTCTTCGAGAAGCTCAGATCAGAAGTCCGAGGGCTCTCTAAGAAGCCGTGCTCGTAATTGTAACGTTGGATTTTAAAAGGTTGTCAGTAATTTGTGTCTTCTCCATTGGAGTCATGTCGAGGGTTCCAATGTTCACCTTAGTGCATTAGACTTCTTTAGATTCACTCATCCGCATCCAACTTCCCTTAATTCATCATCCTCGTAGTAATTAGCGTTGGTAACCTAATTCAAGCAAAGATTTACAATGATGTTCATGTTCCAAATAAAGAATAGGCCACTAGTCGATGATCCGTGACAAATCACGCATAAGTCTAAACCTATTCCTTAATTCGATTTATTTCTCTTACATCTGCCGGTAGCCGATGAAGATTGAATCTGCCTGTTGAACTACGATTCTCCATTAAAATTCAAAGGCTAAAATACATGAAGCTATTATTTCGCATTTGTCTTATTTTAAACACCTCCACAACTCGGATCCGGATCACGTAGTTAGTTCTTTTCTTTATTTGCTTTTAGTTAAACGTGACAAAACCCAACACTCTCTTTTATCTATTCTTTATTTTAGATAATTATAGAGCCAGATCTGGTAGCACAGATCTGGAGGTTTATCTCTCATTTTAGACAAACTTCTCTGTGGACGATCTTGAAATACTTACTTTTAAAACTTGCTACAATTGGCCCTGATCTTGCAGGCCAGTGTTAGCCCCAATGTGCTGATATCCCTTTCATAAGTTAACATCCATATAATTTAGCATTCTTTAATTCTTTAATTTTTTGCACACATTTTTGGCACACTTGGAGCGACAACAAGTTTTTGGCGCCGTTGCCGGGGAAGTTTGTTCTAAAATAGGTAGACCTAAGTTTTTTTATTTTGTAGATTTGATTTTTATTTTAATTTTTTCTTTAAACCTGCACTTTGCATTCCAAGTGCTTGATTAAATGTCTACGTAGCTTTTGTATAGAAAACCTGCTTTTCGCAGCAGAATTTTTTTTTTTTTTTTTTCGAGTTTTTATTCTTGCCTTCTAGTTATTTGAATAAATGTCGCCACTCTTTTGTCTTTTGTCAAATTTGGGCAAGAGTCTGAGTTTTTCTTTTTATTTTTTGTCAATACTTGATTAAGGTACTGCTACAGTTTTTGGATGTACGCAGATCTGGAGCAGCCGACCAACAAGGAGCAACTGGACCAAAGTTTGGAGCAGATCCGCTGAGTTTGCATCCCTTCTCCTTTGCATTCATTTTCTATTTTAAATTCTTGAGAACCATGATTCTGCTGTGTTTAATGTTTGTTTTGATTATAATTTCTCATCTTTTAGGCATGCCGATTTTTTTTTTTACAAAACCAAATACAAAATAAAAGAAGCAAAACACAAATAGAAAATCTCGAGTTGTTTCTCATTATTTTCAGAAGAGTAAATAAGGGCTCTTGTTGAGCCCGGGCTGATCCAAAACAAGTAAAAAACAATTTGGATAGCAATATGGTCATTGATTTACATCGTAAAAATTCAAAAAATGAAAAGAAAAATAACAAAATTGTTGAAAAGATGAGGAGGAGAAATTTGTTCCTCACCTCCCATTTCCCCATGCAATGAAGTCAGTTTCTCCTTTTGACAAAGGAAACACAAAATTGAGGAAATGATGGAGACATTCAAGCAAGTTAAAATTAATCTACCGCTTGATGCAATCAAACAGTCCTCGCTATGCAAAATTTCTCAAAGAGGTGTGCACCCACAAAAGGCAATCTAGGATACATTTATCCAAGAAGGCCTTTGTGGAGAAAATCAACCAAGTGCTATCAATTGCAACACCACCTAAGATGCAAGACCGAATCCCCACAATCCCTGCATCATTGGGGAGCACACCATTGAGAAAGCCTTGCTAGATCTGGGTGCTAGTGTCAACTCGCTCTGTTTTATGAGAAGCTAGGTTTGGGAGAATTGAAACCCACTCAAGTGGTGTTACCTAGAATGACAGATCCGAAGGAAACCTATGGGGTTGATTGAAGATGTTTTGGTAGGAGTAGACAAGTTTTTCTACCCTCGACTTTTGGTGTTGGACATGGAACCAACCAAAAGTACCACGCCATCCCTCATTATGGGAAGACCATTCCAGCTACTAATGCATGCATTCAATGCAGTGTCCGGCATCATGGAGGTGTCTTTGGAAATATGAAAGTTAAATTGAATGTGTATAATCGTTACTCACCTCAATTCTCTCACGAGGAATGTTTCCATGTTGACATCATTGATGAGTGGTGGAGGAGTCTTTACAAACATTTCGCAAGGTAAAGACTCCACCATCTATTCTAATCCTCTGCCTTTTCTCTTGTCGAAATCAAAGGTGTAGATCACTGTGATCTTTTCAGACAAAGAAACTCAGAGGAAACCCTCGATCGTGAATCGCTTCTACTCTTATTCTTTCCGTGATTGCTGGTACTTAAGCTACATTTGAGGCCATTTTAAATATGGGAAAAACCGAGAAATCTCTTCTTGCCATGTTCCTAAATCTTGACCAAGAAGGCAGCCAAAACACCCCAAAAGCCAAAAGGCAAAGCCAAGAAGTCGCAAAGAAAACTTTCAATGGACCAAAGCGGATAGGGTTGAAAAAGAAAAAAAAAAATCGCCATGAGGCCCACCCTGCGCCTCGAGCCCAGAGTCTGAGCTTTCCCCATTACCCATTCCTTTGGTTTTGCCTAACCCATTCATTGATGCCCGAGCTCATACACAGCTATTGGTGGATGAAACTTTTTCTCCTCCAAACCTGATTGCGTGCTATCTTTAAGATATCTCGTGGAGGCTTCCTCGGCACCATCCTCACTCCATTACGAGAAAATTTACCCAAGGATGACAAAGGCTGTGGTATCGAACCTCACCACAGTCACAGAGGAACATCTTGATGTGCCAACCCTAGTTATTTTATAGACAAGCTGTGACTTAATCAGGACTGCTGAGGACATTGGACATGCCCTAGGGATACCTTTTCAATTCAATCTGATGGACCCTTGACTGCTCCTCAAGTTGCCTCTTTCGGAGATATGGCTGCCCATTTGACACGGGGCATGGTGGGTTACGGGCAATCAATAGTGAGAAGAGATCTGCCCCATAATATCTCTTGATGGATTCCATACTCGAGAGAGTTTTTATGTTCTGGGCACACCAAGAGGCGAACCCCCATCTTAGAAGCCCTCTTTCACTTCTCTAAGGGCAATTCTTCAATGCCCCCCATCTCGATCCCTGAAAGCAATGGTCGATGTGAGTGCCAAGGTAAAAAGGAATGTAAGATTCTTGGCCTCCCTTTGGAAGACTCATTCTGACCCTCTTAAGAGCCAAGTTTGACATTGATAGGAAGAGCCCTTTGAGGTACTCACTCCTCACAACTTTGGCAAGAAAGCACGGACCACAAGTCGGGCCATGTTAAGAAGAATGAGGGAAGTAGGAGAATCAACATTACAGCTTACAAGCCCAATTCTCTTTCTTATTTTCTTATTTTCCGCTTTTTATTCTATTGCAATTTTTTTCTCATATAAGTCGTACTAACCAAATTGCTTTTGTTCTCCCTATTTCGAAAAACTTACAACCCTCCCTACTCCCTTTCCCTTTTTTCCTTTTATTTTCTATCCAAATTTCTCGATGTGCTTCGAATCCAGGATTATTGTTGTTTCTTTGCCTTCCCTAATAATTGTCCACCACCTTTGAACCGTGAGGACCTTTCCCCATAGGTTTGGGGTGTGGCGGACAAGTCTGCCTAGGGAATAGTTAACATAAGGCAGCAGAATCACCTAAGTAATTAGGAAATGTATTAATTTACTTAAGAATCATGACAACTAGAAAATTTAAAATTCCTTTGCCAAATTTAGACATTCTAAACCGATATTCTACATTTCCATGATGATTACACCATAAAAACATCTTTGGTATCGTACGTAGTAAGTCAAAAGGAAGAAAAAGGTAAAGATATACTTAAAAGCTCAAGGAAAAACCATAACCGGTGAGAATTGAGCCCATATATTTTCCATCTCTGTTGAAGAGTGGTGAGGCAATTTTTTCTCGATTCAAAGGATTGGTGAGGCATTAGATCCACTAGAAGTTAGGAAACTCCAAATTAAAACAAAGTAACGACTCATGAAACTGAGGAAAAGATCAAGGCCTTCTTTAGAGCCTTGAACCTAACAGTAACCAACCAAGAAAAATCTGCCCCTGTTTGTACCCCATTTGAGTCATAAATCCTACAATTCTTCATAAAAATACTCAAAAGTACTTGAACCTATGGAACTAATTCAGCCTTCCTCACTCTCGAGAATTCGGAGGTAAAGGAGAAAGAACTGAAGATGGACCATTTCGGGCAACATCAAGAAAATGAAGAGAAAATACCTCAAAAGCAGGCAATATGGTGACCGAGAAAGAAGAAGACAAACAATGTGAAAAGTTGCAAGCAAAAAGGCAAAAAAGGGACCTTATGTTGAAAATGCAAGATCAAAGAAAGAACTGATCACCGTGAATGTGAGAATCTCGAAAGAAGAAGAAAGAAGCTAAACTCAAAAGGTGGAGTCATGAACCATCTCCTGCACTTCGAGTTCTCAAATTCAAACCTCTGTTCAAATTGCCTTTCCTTGAAACTTCACTCCATAAGCCATACAAACAAACCTAGATTAAAAGCCCTTGTGATCCAAAGTTGAGTGAGCTGTCATGTGGAGATGAGAAGTGACCCAATCTATGGTGAGGAGATGTCAATGATGCCATTGCCTAAGAATCATGCCTATGCTCATGCTTACAGATCCAGGTTGGGAGATGTAATCGCTCTTGAGCTTGAGTGAAAATGAACCCCTCAACAAAAACAGATGAGAGTATACCACGTGAGTATTTGGGTTGGAACTTGAGCACCTTAAGTATGACTTATAACCTAATTTTTATCCATAGGATGAGCTTCACGGCACATTTGTATGATTTTCTATGACTGTTCCATGATTGGAAATATTGAAACATTCATGAGGTTTATAAATGTTTAAATTCACTGCAAACAATAATCAAATTTTCTGTTTCATCATTGATTCAAGAGTAACTAACGCTCCTTGATTGCTCATTTGATAATATCGCATCTTGATGTTAAGCTGTTTCATGGAGAAGTTTGTGGGTACCTTCACCGAAAACCCTCGAGACTTCACTCCTCCTCTAGGGATCACCTAGGGGTTTAAAAGGCTTGTTGCATATGCTAAATGCACCTGTGCTTCCTACAAAAGTGGCTCTTTACTTTGTTTTTATGTTTCTTTGCTCGGGGACTAGCAAAGCTTAGGTTTGTGTGATAAGTAGTGAAAATACCATTTTTACCCCTAAACATGAGCCTTGAAAGACCCTTGAGAGGACTAAATAAGTGCTTTAGTGTTCATATTGCGCCTAACTAAAAGACAGTCCAAATCAAAACCATCCTAAAATGATCAAAAGTCGACAACGCATGTCAAACTCAAAGAGGGAGTGAAGAAATAGCCTCGACAATGGCTAAAAAGGTCCTAAAAGAGCAAGAAAAGACACGAAGAAGAAGAAGGATCCATTCAAAGAAGAATGGAAGCTAAAGTTCAATTCAAGAAGAACATCTACTATTCAGAAAGAACTTTGAACTTTGCGAAAGAAGAGAAGTCCTTGAAAAGACCTCCAAGCCAAAATTCTTTGCGAAAGAAGAGAAGTCCTTTCGAAAAGATCTCCTGAAGCCAAAGTCCTTTGCGAAAAGATCTCCACGAAGCCAAAATGCTGCGAAAAGAGATTACGGAGCCAAAATGCTTTATGAAGAGAGATTACGAGCCAAACTACTTTTGAAAAAAGCCCTTAAACTATGCGAAATGGCATTACGGGATTTGTAGCTCGTCAAGGTATTTCAGAAACTTTGCACGCGCAATGCGTTTTAAAACCCAAGGACATTAGGAAGATTACGAGCACGAACCAAAGGCATATTCCACCCCATGTGAACACCCAAAGATGAAATTATTTACTTGGCGGGAACTTCTAGAAGCTCAAACAGATTTTTGAATTACATAATGTAATTGATGCCTCTGTTTCACGATTGGTGAACCGGATCAAGCATTTCGATTGGCGAAACAGTCTGGATCGTGCTCGACTCTATTGGTTGATACAGATCTATCCAATTGATTGGTTGATACACATCCGAGTGGCTTAGGAAAACTATAAATAACCATTTGCCCAATTTGGGTATCCAGTTTTAGAGTTTTCATCTCTGTTTCCCCATTCGGCCGAAGCTCATCCGATTCCTATCCCTTCTTGTATTTTACCTTTGAGAGCCATTGCGAGTGATTTGTACTTCCAAGTTCGGATTCAAGATCAGAATCGAGGGCTCTCGAGAAGCTCGGACTATAAGTCCGAGGGCTCTCTAGAAGCCGTGCTCTGTAATTGTAACGTTGGATTTTAAAAGGTTCTTTGTAATTTGTGTCTTCTCCATTGGAGTCATGTCGAGGGTTCGAATGTTCACCTTAGTGCATTAGACTTCTTTAGATTCACTCATCCGCATCAACTTCCTTAATTCATCATCCACTGCGAATTAGCGTTGGTAACCTAATTCAAGCGGCATTCTGATGATGTTCATGTTCGAAATAAAGAATAGGCCGACTAGGCGATGATCCGTGACAAATCACATAAGTCTAAACCTATTCCTTAATTCGATTTATTTCTCTTACATCTTTTGGTAGCCGATGAAGATTGAATCTGCCTTGAACTTGATTCTCCATTAAAATTCAAAGGCTAAAATACATGAAGCTATTATTTCTGCATTTGTCTTATTTTAAACACCTCCACAACTCGGATCTGGATCACGTAGTTAGTTCTTTTCTTTATTTGCTTTTAGTTAAACGTGACAAAACCCAACACTCTCTTTTATCTATTCTTTATTTTAGATAATTATAGAGCCAGATCTGGTAGCACAGATCTGGAGGTTTATCTCTCATTTTAGACAAACTTCTCTGTGGACGATCTTGAAATACTTACTTTTAAAACTTGCTACAATTGGCCCTGATCTTGCAGGCCAGTGTTAGCCCCAATGTGCTGATATCCCTTTCATAAGTTAACATCCATATAATTTAGCATTCTTTAATTCTTTAATTTTTTGCACACATTTTTGGCACACTTGGAGCGACAACAGTTCATCCCCTTATACCCTGGGAAATTATTCATTCTCTTCATTCACTCCTATTTGCCCCAGTTTCAGTTGCACATCATCGAGCTCCTTCCTCTCTTCTTTCTCCCCAATTGCCAAAACCACTCCAACTCAACCACTTCTCTCCTACCATTGTGTTCCACAACCCCTCCTAATCATTTTGCACACGGTTAGAGGAGATTTGATACAATGGACAACTTTTGGACCGAAACCCTAGCTATCTTGTGGTAAGTGTGCTCACTCTCCCATTTGGATTGAGTAGTCTACTATTTTAGGTTGAGTAGGGATTAATTTCTATGAAAAAAAAGTATCTTGGGAGTGTGCATTACATAATCTGTGAGTTTAAAGATCATACTTTGAAGAATTTTGGTACCCAAGGCCACGAGTTCAAAATTTATTGATACATTGGCTGTCATGCTAAACCCTTAACCTACTGGAAACCCTGTGGCCACTAAGAAATTTGTGAGGATTGCAGAGGCCTCCACTGCGGAGACCTCTGAGGTACCTACACAAGCTGTGGAGCCCCAAGAGGAACAAATTCACAAGAGGGCTGCCCCTGTCAAGAAGGCCAAGGTTGTCGCGTCTGATGCCCCTGCCCCAAAGAAGAAATATGCCACTAAGAAGAGGGCCAGAGACCACCCACCTGTTAAGAGCCGTGAGAAATTATAGAAAAAGCAAAAAAAGGGCAAGTAGGTGGCCCCTGAGGTTGTCCCTAAGGTTGCCCCTGAGGAGGAGGAAGATAATGAGTCACTCAGAATCCCCTTTGAGTTTGTGGCAGCAATTAAGCTTGAGGTAGAGACTGCCTTTGACAAGGCCATCTTTGAAGATGAGCCAGAGACAACTGCTTCAATTGAATACCTAACCAAGGCCACACTGCTATCCCTTCTCAGGGGCCCCACTACAGTTGGTCTTCCCTAGAGTAGTGCAACTATTTTACCAGAACATAAGGGTGAAGACTGGAGATGATGGAAACCCTGCAATGCTGGTATTGATAGATGATTTGAGATATTATTTAACCAAGCAAACATTGTTGAGATACTTGAGATACCAGCCAAGTACAACCCAGAGTGTGGCTTGGGTCCTCCATTGATAGCCACCATCCCAAAAATTGCCAAGAAGGTCACTGGAAGGATCACAACCTCAGGGCTATCCTTTAGGAAGAGAGACCTGCACCCAGGCTTGAGGTTTATGGATGGAGTATTAAGAAAAAAAGTATACTGCTATGGGCACCAACAGGAGTGGAGGTTCCCCATTACTGAAGCCCTCTACTCCTTCCATTGCAGCCACTACATAGATACTGCAAAGCTCATCTTTGAAGGAATGAAGGATATACATGAAAAGGTGAAGAGGGAGTAGAAACCCCATTCCTTGCCCTACTGCAAGCTCATTATAGCTCTGCTACAGCTGGGAGGCTACCACTTTCACATGAATGAGGAAACTCTTAGTTTGGCCCCCAGCAAGTGTGGCAAGAAGCAGTGGGGGATCAGTGGTACCTTGATTGAAAAAAAGAAGAAGAAAGAGGAGCTGCTAGCTCAAGCAGCCCCAACAATTCAAGAAGCAGTTGCTACTGCCTCTACTGCTGCCAGCTCTATTGCTGACTCTCAAGTAGCCACCGCAAGTGTGCCAACTATCCCCACCTTCATTCCCTCGCCAACCATTGTACCAACCATCCATACGCCCATTACCTATGCAGCAGAAACCCCATTACCATCTCAACCTATTCTACCATCATCAGCTACACAAATACCTTCCACACTCACCTCTATTCCCATTCCAACTATTGTGCCAGCCAGCACTCCCTCACCCACCACCACACAAATCCCACAACCCTTCGCAGCACAGCCAATTTTTCCCATTGTTCCCACAGCCACCACAACCTCAACTACATAGGCCATACCTGCTGTGACTTTAGCATTACCACCGTCCATAGCCCAGCCCATCCCACCTGTTAAAGTCACATATAAAAAAAAGAAACAATCCAAAGCCCCCATTGAGCCCCAACTTACATATATATACCAACCTCTACCTATCCCTGAAAGAACAGCCGTTCCAAACCCAACCATTGACATACAACCACCCTCACCAACCCAAACCTCTTCAGTCCACCATATTGAACCTGAGCCCCCAATCCCTGACATCTCACACAGCTCTCCATTACTCTTACTTCAGCTCATTGAATCCTCTACCACAATTGAACCTAATACACTTGAGCCTTTGGGCCAATCCATTCCTTATTCCCCTACCCATGACCAAGACCCCTTTTTTGCAGAGGGGTACTCAACTATGATGACCTCTATCATAGGGGACATCAATTATGAGTTGACCCCTCTTCCAAATTCACCTCACCCTCCTCATTTTACCCCTACACCTACTTCACCACAGCCCACTAACTTCCACCATGCACCCACTTCCCCATTTCAACCAGTTCCAACCACCCAACCCACACCCCCTATCATACCTGATCCCCTACTCCAAATCCTTAACCTTTTCCTCTCCCTTCAAACCCAACTGCTGGCCAGCACCCAATCTCAAATATCCATTAAGACCAACCTTCAAGCCATTAACTCCACCCTCCAAAATCAGGCCTCAAGCCAAACCAGTTTATAAGCCATCCAATCAACCTTATCAACCTTAACCCAGCCTTCCCAATAGCCATTTACTCTTCCACCTATCCTTATACCTACACCACCTGCATCTCCCCAACCCTTAACCATAGTAGCAACACCTGTTACTGCTACACACATTGAATCTGTTCTAGCAGCCCCTATAATAATATTTACCAATGCCTCAACCCAAACCGATCTTGATCCTGAACGTAAACCCCAACCCGTAACCCCACCTGCAGTAGCAACATCTGATGCTACCACAGATTTGGAAAACATATTCCCCACCTCCTCCATTCCAACCCAAACTAACCCTAAGGTAATTGACCTCATCTTACCTGAATCTAAAGTCCCCTAGCCTATACCCTCTACTCCCACCCTACCCATACCATCATCCATCCCTTCATCTTCATCTGCACAACCATAAGTGCTGGTTGGCCCTTCCACTGCTGAGCACACCATACTACGTGCCTCTTTCAACCCCATGCCTCCATACTCCACCCTCCTAAGGGCAATGAAGGAAAATGCCTACATCAAGAGAGATGTAATTCAAGGCATGGTTGACCTCAGAACCATAGTTAGGCAGCCCCTCCTAAATCAAATCAAATTTTTGGAACTCACTCATAAGATGAAGAGAAAAAGGATAAAATATGGATGAAGGGAGATATTGATCAAATATAATAAAAAGAAAAATAGAGCTGAGGGGATGGAGGATGTGATTAAGAACTTGCGAGGGACACTTAGAAGGGTGGAGGAGAGGGGCAATGATTATGCTAGGACTGCTGCAGTATTGCAGCAAACCTTATCTGATATTGGTGATAGAGATTTAGCAAAAGCAGCTACCAAACTCTTCACTGCTGCTGCCCCTCCCATGCCAACTGCCCCAAAACCTAAAGAGCTAAGAAAGATCAGGCCTGGCATCAACATAAAGGAGCCTGCTTCAAAGCCAGAGCCAACTCCTAAGAAGAGGAGCAGCACCAAGCAGGGGAGGATTACTTCAAAGGGATCCCAGTTCACTACTGCTGCTCTCAAGAAAGTAAAAGGCAAAGGTGTCCAAGAGAAGGCTGATGCAGCAGAAAATTCAGATGATTAGACTTTGTACATGTAGTTAGTTAGGCTATTTTTGTATGCTCTTTTTGTGGTTATTTTCTATAACATTGTACATTAATAATGCTTATTAATGAAAATCATTTTTATTAGCTTTTCTATGAGTTTGTTTGGTACTTTATTTCTGCTATTTGTTGTCTGTTTATTTTACTTGTTTGTGTGTGTGGTTTGCTACTTTTACTTACCTTGTTTGTTGTCTTCTTTTTATCAAAATACCCTGGTGCACATGTCTTTATCTTTGAACCAGTGAGGATACTGTTCCTCATAGGTTTGAGGGTGTGGCAAGGTTTGCCAATAATGTAGTTAACCTAAGGAAGTAAGATAGAAATAGAACTTAATCACCTATGAAACTTTAAAAATGGGGGATGTTAAAATTCTACAGACCTGTAGGCATTAAAAGCTTTTAAATGTTAAGCATTTTCATGAGGTGAACATTAAGAAAACTCATTTTTTTCAGTACTTAGTGAACCATCAAAGAGAGAAAAAGGTTATGACATGCCTATGAGTTCAATGGAAGACCATACCTAGTGAGATTTAGGCCTACAAAATTTTTTTCTCTTTGAGGAGTGTCTTAGGTAATTCTTTTTGCTCTAAGGGCTGGCTGAGTATATTTCCTCACTAGAAGTTAGGCATCTCCAAGTTGACACAACTGACAGTACCCATGACATTCAGGAAATGATCAAGGCCTTCTCTTGGACAGTTTGAGCTTAAAATACCAAACCCAATAACTTGCCCTTGTGCATACACCTTTTGAGCCTTAATTTCTAATTTTCTTCAACATATACCAGAATATTTGCACCTAAACCTATAGACCTGATTCAAACCTACCCCCACTCTGAGAAATTAGAAGGTAAAGGAGAAGGAGTTGAAGATGGACAAGTTAGAGTCAACATTTGGTGAATGGGGAAGAAACACAACAAGGAGAACAACAGTGTAGCTACTGAGAAGAAGAGGGTGACATTTCAAAAATAATAAAAAGAAAAAGAAAAGAAAAATGTATCCAAAAGAAAAAAATATATATAATAAAAAGGAATAGAGAGGAATCAAGAGGAAATTTCGTTGGAAAAAGTAAAAATAAGAGGAGAAGCTGGCCACTTCAAGCCTGAAAAATATCAAAGAAGATGAAATATGCTAAAATTAAATGAAGGTGAAGCCATGAATCACCTCCTTCACCTGCTGATTTCTCAAATTTGCATCCTTTTCACCTTTCCATTCTTTGTAACCTACACCCATAAGCCACATTACAATCTAGTCATAAAACCTTGTGATCCAAAGTTGAATGAGCTGTTATGTGGAGATGAGGAGTTATCCAATCTATGGTGAGAAATAGTCAATGACGCCAGAATTTAGAAGCCTTGCCTACGATCATGCCTATAGATCCATTTGGGGTTTGTAACTGCTCTTGAGCTTGTGTGAAAATGAAAATCCTAAAATTTATTTGTGAGAGATTGCCCAGGTAAGCACTGGGTTTGACATTGCATGTATTGGGTATTGCCTAAACCTAATTTTTGAATTGATGATGAGCTCAGTACTGACATGCACTTACTGTTTTTCTTTGTATAAGCTGATTGGAAATAATGTGCATACATGTAAGAGTTTTTCAAGCTAAATGGTCTGTGCATTTGATTTGTTTAAATTCCTCACATTTTGAAAAGAATCAATGGTGGACTGATGCTCTGATTATTGAAAGCTGATTTGATGAATGTTACACTTTTGTTAACTATTTTCATTGAGAAGTTTATGGGTACCTTCACTGAAAACCCTCAGGAGACTTCACTCCTCCACTAGGAATCACTTAGGGGTTTAAAAGGCTTGATGCATAAGCTAAATGTATCCATGCTCCCTAGAAAGTGGCATTTACATTCCTAGAGTAGTTGTTTAAATTTTGCTTTGCTCGAGGACTAGCAAAGATTAGGTTTGGGAGAGTGTTATTCAATGAAAAGTACCACTTTTCACTTCTTAACCTAGCCCTTGCTACACCTTGAAGCTGACTAATAACTCTTTGTTTAGCTTGTTTTGTAGTTAGTAATAATTGTGCAACCTAATACAAAGTGCATGCCTTTGGTGCCCAAAAGATAAAGAAGTAAAATCAGAGAAGACTGCTGAACTAAGGACTGTTGGAACACCATGGTGATACACACCATGATGACTTTTTGCATGTCACAATGGACCAAGGAAATCTAGCAGATAAGAGAAGCATAGATGTGAGTGGAGAGAACTATAATAGCAGCAGCTGCATAGTAGTAGAGGAGAAAAGATGTTATCTCGCATAGTTGAAACGCGACCTCACGCTATTCAAATCAATAGCAAAGCCTCCTCGCGTAGATGTTACATGCAGCATAAGGAAACTTGAAAAGTATTCACGCAGTTTAGTGAAGGGGTTGTGCTAGAGCATTCTCTCACGCAACAGGCGTGTGCTTTAGCTGCAACCAACACTCAAGGTCCTCGCGAAACTCTTGAGAACTAAGCCTTCCAAATCTAGCTTACGAAGCTCTAGTGAGGAACAAATCTCATATCAGCCACGTCCCTAATCTCGCGAGGCCAATTTGCATAGAGGACACAAGCAAACTCATAAAGTTCTCGCATGGCTCAAGAGGAGAGAGAGCTCTAGAAATTTCCATATACAGCTCTCGCACGCTTAAAAGCTCAACCCTCTACCGAGCGAGCTGTGCAATTCATTTGACAAGAAGCCAAAAGAAATTCAAAGTATACTTCACGAGACCCTCGCCACAGGAAATACCTGAATCTCTACTGCGTGAGCAGAGCCAAAGCAATGCAAACTCTTTCTCGCAAGTGCATTAAAGGCCAAAGCAGCTGTGCGATAACTTAAAGGCCTTCTGCGCGAGTGATAGACCTTCCAAGCCAATTTTGACCTCACGAACACTCTTCTAGCTGTGCGACTAAATTAATGCACCAGAGTCAGCCCCACAATGCTCGGGCTCCCACATCTCATTTCATATACAGGGACCTTTTAGGGATTTCCCCAAATCTAGGGCACATATTCTGAGTCCCTGATCTTGAGGCACACATCCCAAGGCATCCAAGGGTTGTAACAAAGCTACATCTACCCTAAAATTAGGGTTTAATATTCTCTTAGCCAAGGCATCAAGGAGTATTTAAGCTATAAATTAAACATAAAAAACATCTCTCCTTCAACCTCAGTCAGCTGTGAGCTCGAGCAGATTAGGGTTAGGGTTTGATCACCTCTTTTTCTATTTTTTCTTCTTCCTTAGCCCAGCATTTGCTGGCTATATTCTCTGTAATCAATTAGGCCTAGTTTTATTAGTTTTATAATGGGTCGTGTGAACATTAGGAGTTATTGATGAGTTGTTATGCACAAGGCTACTGCCTTGAGGACATCTCATTATAAGTATTGGTTTAATCAATGAATGTCTATTTTAATGTTTATTCAATCTATTATTTTTCTATTTGCCCATAGTTTTGTTCAATCTATGGCATACATTTAGGATTTGAGCTTACTTGAAATACCCATAGGAGCTTGAGCTTGTAGCCCTGGGACCGTGGTGGCAGCAGCAATTTACATGTTCCATCTCAGTCCTCTGTGGTGTGGATAACCTCTGTGGATAGCTTGTGACCATTTAAGTGGATAAACTTTAGCCCTAAGGTGATTCCAAGCCAAAAATCTGAGAAGGATTCTTATCCTCTGCACTTGAGCTTGTAGCCTCGTGAGAGGTTATTGCAAGAATAAGCTCCCCTTTGTTTTCCTTGACCAACATCAGATGCTAGATCTGATTTCTCTGTAGAGATAACATACTTGTGAGTAGAGTCATTGAAAGCCTTTTGTACCAATGATCAACTGCATTTAAGTTCCCAAATAGCTTTTGAACTACTATGGTTTCCACTAGTTTTTCAAGAACTATTTTCTCCCATGGATGCCTGAGCTTGTAGCCTAACAAACATGATTTCTGCAATGATGTTAATGTTCTGATTTGATGCATTGGGTGGAGGACATCGATTGGATAATCTATGACCATTTTAGTGGATAGGTTATAGCCTTAAGATCAATCTATTCTATAGGATTAGATTGGTTTTCTGATTTAATTCATGTGGTTTGATCCTCTCTATTGGATAACCTGTGACCATTGAAGTGGACAGGTTATAGCCTTAAGAGACCAGGTTAAACCATAAGAGTTAGATACTTCTTCCTTGCAGATGTGCTTGTAGCCAACTAAAGGACTGCTGCAAAGATAATCCTAAATCTGAGTTACATAACTATATTAACCTTAGCTTAATTGCCTACTTCCCATCATATTACCATTATTTTAACACACACCATCACTACCTCCTTAATAACCTTTTCTTTATGATAGGACTGCACTTTATTTCTCTTTTTTTAGTGTTAATTTAGTGTAGTTGTGACACCTAACTCCCTTTCTCTAGGATTGTCAAATCTGTAGCCAGATCTGGAGACCTACTAACATAACCTATTTTGGGTTCTAGATCAATTTCTCTGTGGGACAAACTCTTACTCAAAACTAACTTCAATAGCCCTGTATCTTGCAGGCTGTGTATTTCAGATTTGTTGTTTTAACCCATTTCTATTTCTTCACTTTTGATTTATTTTTATTCACCAATGAATTCTCACCAATAACAAGATAGCACCTGAAGTAGTCCAACAGGGGGTTTAACTTGGGGCCCACCACAAAGTTTAGGGTGGGTTTTTTTAGGACACTCGTGACCCAACTATCCTAAACCCTAACCCTTTTGCAACTTAAACCCCACCCTATCATCTACAATTAAAACCCAATTTCCACTCCTCTAGGCCCTAGAATACCTTGAAAACCTTAGATGGCCTATGACTTAATTTCTAAACCAATTAGTGACCTAATTCCTCACTAGCTAATCACCTCAACCTCTATAAATAGAGACCCACACCTCCTTGTTTAGGACATCTTTTCCAAAACCAAAAGCAAAAACTCTAGAAAAATAGCTCCCCATCTAAAACCTTCAAGCCTCCCAAAACATGAAAGCCTAACTTAACCCTCATAACCCTTAGATTTTTGCCATCAATCCTTCTTAGCTTTAGCAACCTAGGAATCCTTTCTCCCTATTGTTCTATCGAAAGCTCATCGGCGATGCTCTCATGTGAAGGTCCAACCACCAGTGCTACAAGGGCCTGAGAGCTCCGGCTCTCCCCTCTTTTCCTCTACCTTCTTTGCTTTTACTCTATCCAAGGATTCAAGCCGTTACACCGCCAAAATTTTTGTGTTGGCAGAGAGCTTGATAGGATCATAGTGCCTTCAGGTAAGGGGAAGTGTCGCCCACTTTTTCATTATATATATATATATATATATATAAATCTTAACATAGACTTGGCCATAGTAGATATCACTTATGAGCAGGTCGATCGGGTGCCTAACACCTTCCCGATTGATAACCGAAGCCCCTACCCAAGAGCCTTTGGCATTGACCAGTAAATTGGATTCATATTGTGTACTTCAGTGCTTACATATCAATTTGGAGGTATCCCGAGACACCAAAGCTCCGGGTGGCAACTCCATCTTTTTTTAAGAGAGTGCATCATCCGGACGGACTCGTGAGAGCCCATGATTGTACAAAGAGTTACGAAGATCATAAGGTCATCCTCGCTGTCATGTGAAGATGCTTCAACCCAATTAGAGAATGTGGTAAAGAGATATCTCCTACATGACATCGAAATGGCAGTCTTATGTTCAGTAGTTGGATGCAAAATAACAAGATCATTAATCCAAGAAGACTACTGAAGACATCACATTGCCGACGCCATCAAAACTTGTTCACAGGGGCATTTTTTTATATTTTTTTAGTATTCTATTTATTTTCCGTATTGCTTTGTTTCTTCTCTTTGAGAATCCCACCATGTAATAGTTAGTAATAAAAAAAATTGATGATCTATTTTGAATTTTGTTACCAAACCTCGGTTTGAGATGCCACCCCCTTGACAATTATCAAGGGGGAAATAAAAACTAATGATTTTGTTTTTCTGTGCTGATAAAAAAGAGATATTCGACTGCTACTAGGCTAACTCAGAAGCATCCAAGTCCCAATAACAGTTGATGACATCTAAGGAAGCATAAGAAATAAAAGGACAAAGGAAAACGAGTACATCTGAAAGTCATGGGCAAAGTCAAAGGTTGATCAAACAGGTTTGGATACTCTGAGAGGACAAAAATAGGGTGTCTACAGATGTCCCTCTTCGGCGCATTCTTATGGAAAAAGAGTGCAATAAAGAAGTAGACACCCCCTTCAAGATGCCTTCTTGTTTCCTTGAGAGATCACAAGTGTGAACCACGGAGCTAAAATGAAATGTTGGACTTTCTTATCTTTTGGCCCAAGCTGAATAAAGGGGTTTTCGAAGGCCTTTGGTAACAATCAAGAGGTATTTCCATAGTCACGGGTGCATATCGCATCTCATCGCATGTCATGACCTGTTGCATATCACAGTCAAACAAGGGGAAGCGAACACAATTGAAGTACGGGTGGCATTGATGAATGTGAATATACAATAGTAATGAATGATATAATATGATGGCGAAGGCTTTTACAGATCATGTCAAACCGGGCGCATTATTGTTCACACCAACAATGCGTCACAGGTCCCTTTCTAGTAAACATTTGTGATTTCTCAAAGTTAAGTATACTCGGTGTTTGGTTTCCCAGGGGAAAGAAGGGATTGGAGTGATGAGAGATGGAAATATCTCTTGATCACAACCTTTGAAAATTTGGGTCTTAACTTAAGATTAGTTCGGTGGAAACTTCATAAATTATTGTTCTCGAGAAGTCGTTGAGCATATCCATCTAAACGGGATTTGGAGACCCAACCTTCGCTTGGTTGTCAAGACAACGCTCGATATGCCGGATATAGCTTTTGAACTTCTTACGGATACTGATGATTGTCTCTTCCGGGAGGATTATAGTAGTTTGCGAATCCGGAGAGTTGGGTTTTGAAAACGTTTGACTTAATGTTAGCTAACTATATTTAAGAGACTATCGAGTAGAAAGGGGTAATACTTACCAGATTTATTACCAGCAGAAGGCCTTTGTATCATTTGTGATGGGACTTGATGATTGTTGCACGACGGGACATTTGGGGAGATCTGATTTGTTATTTGTTTCTTCACGATGGGGCATTAGTGGTCCTCTCCTCTTTTGGTGGATTCTGGGTTATGCTATGGGATTGCTGGTTTAGTTTAGCGATGGGATTGTGGTGATTGTGTGTGCATTTCATTGCGCTAGGTCCCATTATTATTTTTATCATTGATGTGGAGATGGGACTTTTTATTATTTACATATTTGTTTGTTTTTAGTAGTTCGATGCCATGGTGGGATTTTTGCAATGAGCTTTGTGCGAATCATTCAATTCGTCATCGACTTTAGTCACCTTTTCTTTAGTGGAACCAGTGTTTGGACTTTGGGCAGGAGTTATATTTGTTAGGACCTGCTCCGGGGACTTCATCTCTTCTTCTAAGTCGTACTATCATTATTTCCCTCTCCACCATCTGATCTCATTCTCGATTTAGTGATTCCGCACTTCTGCTTCAGTATTAAACAATGCTGATGGGGTATTTTCCATTGTCCTTCATCAGTGCTATTGACAGAACCAGAAGCAGCTTATTCATCATCATCCTCGTCATCATTATCTTGAATGGGCTTCTGTTTGGTCAAGCCGGCTTCTTTCTTCTTTGGGGTAGTCATCTTATTTTTGGGCTGCGATGGGATTTTATTCATTTTTATCGCGATGGGATATTGGGGGAGTAACTTCCCTTTTTTCAGTAATGGGATTAGAGCTATTATTTTTCCTTCTTATTTTCTTTTTTTGCTTCATTATTGTTTTATTTTATTTATTTTTGTTTGTTTTTTTTTATATATATTATGTTATTCTATTGTATTTTGTTTATTTATTTATTTCATGTCTTTATTATCATTTCCGGGTTGTGATGGAACAGAGTGATCATGTATATATATGTATATATATATATATTTGTTTGTACTGTCTTGTAGATATTACTTTATTATTTTGTTGTTGCTTACATATATATATATATATATATATATATATATATATATATATATATATATTTGTTTGTGCTGTCTTGTAGATATTACTTTATTATTTTTTTTTTGCTTGTTATTTTTCTTTATTTATTTATCATATTTTAGTCTATTTGGCGCAAAGTGATAAGAGGGCCTTTTGGTGACTTCGTGTTACATTTGTCTGCCACTTTGAGTCATGTAGGTTGTTGGCTGAATTTAATTTTAGATTGGTTATATTTTTCTTTTGTTTTGTTCTTAGTGGCTCATTCGGTTGAAGTGTTACTTTTCTGAAATGTGTGTAGTTGGTAGAGGTTAAGTAGGTGTTAGGTAGGAATTAGGTATGCTAAGTGTGTGTGTTTGTAACACTTAATTTTTGATGTCGTTCCTACCCTTTTACTTTGTCTCATGGGTGCTTCGTCCCAAAAGGTTTATGATGGTGAGTTATTTCTATGATCGATGAGGTCGATCTGATGTGGGGTGGCAACTTGGTCGATGAGGTTGATCTGAGGGCGGGGTTGCATCTGTCATCAGTGTCAGAATGTTGAACCTCCGATTATGAAGATCTCAAGGGCTCACCGTTAGGGGTGAAGGAGAAGAAGGTGGCGGGCCGGAAGCTCGAGGAAAGGTTAGGAAGAGCCGTTGTGGTTGGGAAATGGAGACTTCTTAGTGGCAAAGGAGGGCTATCTGTCATTATCCCTTTCCCTCTAGTTCCTTGTCTGCCTCTCCTGATTGGCCTCTTGTGAGCTAATCTTTTAGGGCTTTTCTTATTGGCCCTCTGATTGGTTTCGTCATTGCTCCTTCTTCATCTTTGATTGGGAACCCTGATGTGTGGCCTCTTGATTACAAAAATTGAAAGATTGCATCATAGGTGGCAGTTCAAGCATCAAAGGAGGTGAAGATGAGATTTGTGTTAGAAATTATAGACCTCACCATCTTCCTCGGTGGGGTTGTATGCCGGATAAATGGAAAGTTGTGTGTGAGTCATCGGCAGGCCACCTAGTCATCACACTCTGTTTGTGGTATTCTGGTTGATCCACCTTTGCATCATTGTTCAAGCGTTTGTTTCCTGGGTATTTGGTTTTAGGTTTTTGTTTTGGATTGTGTATTCAATTTTCCTTTGGGGTTATATATTCAGGGGGTACGTCCTTGGTGTTATTTGTAATGAATTTTTGATATATTTATAAAAGTGGGTTACCATGGTACAATCTTTAATTATTGTTTACTGTTTACCAATATTTGTGTTTATCTATTCGTTTATCATTTGCTTCTGTTTGGTGTATGTTTGTATATAATTTTTTGTGTTTCTTTTCCTTGGCTTACTATATGTATATAGTTCTTGTATATATATAAGCATTCGTATATAGCTCTTTCTAGTATATATATATATAAATACGCATATATGTATATATAAATATAAGTATACTAAATGTGTATATATGTCTATATAAATATAAGTATAGTAAATATGTAAATATCTATTTATAAACATAAGTATACGGGTATAGTTCTTCCCTACTACTAATTTCGGCAGTGGGGAAAAGGTTCAGTGATTATGCGGGGCGCTAAATGCATATAACCGAATTATGCACATGATGGACTGCGCATAATTCAGGCGTCAATGGGTTACCAAAGTAGATGCTCTCCGTTCGAATTGTGTGCAGTGGTGGCCGTGCATAATCCGAATTATACGCAGGCTCTACTATGCATAAGAAGGATGTCGGTTATTTTTAGTGTCAAGAGCTGAATTATGCGCATGCAGTGCTGCACATATCTCGAAATGTATGCTGAAACAGGTGTGCACAATTCCATTATGCACAGAGTAATGTGCGCATAATCGGCCCGAAGTCTATATAAGGCAAAAAATTTCTCATTTCACCTGTGCGTTTTGACTTTCTCTAATCTTCTAGCTTTCGAGTGCTTTAGTTTCTGAGTTTTAGTGATATCTTGTGATCCGTTCATTGGATTTGAGTGCTGTTTTTTGCATTCTTCTACATTTTTCAAGCTCTTCTCCTTGAGATGGATCCTAAGGGTAGTGACCGAGTTTCCATGATTGCTTTGGATTTGGAGTTTGGGAATGAGTTGATAAGTGCGTTGCTTGAGGCTCCTGGTGTTGATGGAGAGGGTGCTCCCAAGGCTACTGTCAGGGCTGATGGAGATGCAAGCGCTGGTGCCGGTGATGCTACTCTGAATCTGGTCCTGCACCCAATATGCATCCCGCTGGAGGATGCCCTCGCGACAGATCAGGTAGGTATTCTGAAACAAGAGTCACTTTTATTTTCCTAGGCATTTAGGTAATAACATAGATTCTTAGGATATGAAACCCTTTTTATTTATGCAGAACCTGCATTTAGCCTTAGCTTGTGTGTTCATTCATGCATCATGTTTGTAGCCAATTTTAGGTCAAGTTTACTTCGCTGCGTTGCCTTTTTCATGTTTTGCATGTTTAGCGTAGATTTTTTCCCTAATTATCATATTATTTCTTCTTTTATCCTAGTTATTCTTGTGCCATCTTCGTCCCATAGCTTTAGGTTATTTATCCTTTGTGCCTTGTTTCTGGCCATTGATCCTCATTATTATTGTTGTAGATATAGTCGTCTTTGTTCTGTTTTTATTGTTTCTTCTTTCCTTATCGTTTTCATTAGTGGCCTTTGTTGTTACTGTGCATATTATTATTGCTATTGATAGTATTGTTATTATCATTATTTTTGCTATCATTATTAGCTATTCTGGTCTTTATTACTAATTCATTAATATTTTTATCGTTTATTAATTTTTTGTTAATTAACAGTGTTCAGGGTTTATTTATTTTTTATTTAATTATTGTTATTGGTTTCATTTATTTTTATTAATGTTATTATTTTTTATCACTATTTTCGTTATTATTATTATTTTAGTATTGTTATCGTGGTTGATTATTTCTATCATTATGATCTTCGTTCGTTATCATCGACTTTATCATCATTATTATTATTATTGTTTATCCATTATCTTATTTATTATTTATTATTGTCTATTAGTTTTGGGGTTATTTATTTTATTATCTTTGATTATTCACCATTTTTACTATTATTATTGTTGATATTATTATGTGTATTTTTGTTTTGTCTTATGTTTCTTTTCCTTTACTTTATGTTATTAGGATCCTCCCTCATTGACTATTAGCTCAGCTTGGGAGGAGTCCCGAGTTTGGTATTTTGCTCTTCCTACTTTTTAGAGGGAGAGATTGGCCACTTTTGGATTTGGGCCTATTTTGGAGCTCGAGCCTTTCCAACCAGACTGTGGTTTGGTCGGGGCTGTGGTGGAGTGGTGGAGGGATGAGCAATAGGCGTTGTATTTCCCTACGACGATGTTGCCGACCCCTAACGACTAAGTCAGCATTACTAGGGTCCGCTTTGACGACGAGATCATGACTGGGAGGACGGTCAGTGATTATCAAGAGCTGCCAATGGAGCTACTCGGGCATGAGTACCCATTTAGTGGTTCCGGGACGGGGATGATCCGAACCACTTGGTTCATTGACACTTTTGACAGTGGTTTGTACCCTCGAGACTCCATATTGAGTCTGAGGTGGTGTATGGGTTGCGCCGTTAGGTGATGGTTTTTCGCCAGCCTGTAGTGGAGCCTGGAGTTAAGGCATACCGTGTTGGCAAGAAAATCCTGACGAACTTTTTTGATGGGGTGCTATTTTCCTCCTCGACCTGAGGGACCGTCATCGGGATTTTCCTGATGCTCCTCAGGGATTTGAGCCTGGTGGGCTCATATTCATGGGGTGCAGCAACGTTGGTGCACCTTTACGAGTAGGTGTTCCGCTGCAGGAGAGGAGCCAACTCCATAGGTGGCTTTATTCCCTTCATTCAAGTGAGACTAGTTATTCTAGTTTTGTAAGTTTTCTTTAATCTTTATTTTTCTTTTAGTAATTTTCTTAATATTGTTTGTTTTCTTTTACCTAGTTTTAGGCTTATGATCACTTCCTGTTTCTGCACCTGAGAGTCCCTGCATGGACTGAGAATGTCTTTCCACCCATGCATGTGTGGCGGGCAGTGATGGGAGTTCGCCCGAGGACCACAAACCTTCAGATGGTTAGGGGTCTATTTTAGGATATGCATATGGGTCTGGTATGTCTTCCTAATTATTTTGTTGGTTGATTTTGCTTTGTATTTCAGGTTTTACTGATGAGTTGTTTTTTTGTCTTTTGGTTGCTGCTTGTCTAGGGGCCCTATGCTGAGGATGAGGTGTTGATCTGGCTGTTATCCAGCGTGGTCAACCATTCTTTTGGCGGGATATATGGGTCCCCTGTTTTGAGAAAGTGGAGCGGATCCATGTATCCCGGGTCACGTACCAATTGGAACGAACCAGGGAGTCCCTCCAGAGCTTCTTCTGTGGGTCACAAAGAAGATGACCGGTCCCCCTAGCCGAACTTTGAGGATAAGATGCGAGCTCAGCTCAATGATTTTAGTCTTGAGCAGGGCTACCTTTGTCCTGGGATCTGAGGAGCGTTTGAGTCCCTGCAGAGGGCTCTGGAGTGGATGGAGAGTGCCCCTCGTCCTGACGAGCAAATGCTCTCCTCCCTGGCAAGTTCCATTGCCGATGGTAGGGCAGCTGAGGGCCAAGCGATGACCCTGCTTGTTACCACTCGCAGGGATTTTATGAGTTATTGGTTTGTTCCCTTTAGTTTTATTTAGTCTGCTCATTCTACTTTTGTTTATTGATGTACTTATTTTGGTTTTAATTCCTCAGGATGTGTCGACAGGTGAGATTGCCCCCTGTCACGGCGCGTCTAGTTTGTCGAGAGCGAGCAATTGGGGCATGGAGAGATGAGGGCTAGTATGGCCTCAAAGATTGATCGGCTGGTACGTGTTTGTTTGTCTCTTTGTTGACGTGGCATAAGTTTACTTTTTAGTATTTTGCGTTAGTTACGTTTGCAGAGATCAGAGCTTGCAGCTACTGGGGCACCTGCTATAGCTTTCGATTCATCCTCGGCTGCGTCCTCTGGTCAGGAGGACCCAGAGATGGCTCGTCTTCGAGCCGAGTTAGATCATTGGGTGAGTTTCATGTTTCTCCATTTGTATTATTTTTCTTATTCTACTTTTTTTGGTCTTTTCTAATATTGCGTTGGAATGTGCCCAGTGCAAGATTGTCGAGGACCACCAGATAGCTGAGGTTATCGCCGCGTCCTTGCGCCCAAAGAGTCAGGTAGAATTTGTTTGTCTATGATTATGTGTTGTTTATTTGTCTATCATATTATCTAACATGCTTGTTTTTGTTCTTCATTTTTGTTTTGTACAGGCTATTCCTGACTCTTCTCCCAAGGCTCCTCCTCGGGATCCCTACGCTGTCACCACTCCTCTCCAGGTATGCTTAGTAAGTGTAGCTTTACTTTGAATTCCTTATTGGTATCGCATTCGGATGTACTTTTCTTTCTAACAACCCACAACCAAGTTGCCTCCTCAGCCAACTCCTCCAATTGATTCGATGACAGTTAAGACAGTCGAGCACCTTCTTCGGTAGCGAGCTGATGTGGTATACTTCTTTTGCTTCTGCTCTTGTACGTCTTTATTATATCATAGGTGTGTGCCTTCTTTTCTTGCTCTTGCATTTCTTACGTAGGTACATTAGCTGGAGGAGTCACGTATGAAGATAGAGCGGGTTAGTGTCAGCCAGGAGGCTCACCTGATTCCTTCTAACCAGTCGGATAGGCATCTTCAGGAGGTGACGTTGGATATTACGATCAAGTGGAGGACTCAAAAAGAATAGCTAGAGAGCGCTCGAGCCATAGTTCGTGCTGAGATGCAGGTGATGATCAAGCTTCTGCAGCACGAGCTAGCGAGAGTGGGTGGTGGAGGGCGAGACATGTTCGCTCGCCTTGCTAGGGAGAGGTCGGAGGCTTGTGTAGCTCCCTTGAGGGTAGTCTTCATACGACCCGTGAGGGTATGAGGGCCTATCTTTAGGAGGATTTGGCCCTTTGGGACATGTTCTCCTTTGATGCTCAGCGTTCGCAGTCTAGGCATACTACTAATCGGGCGAATGAGGGAGGTTCTGTTGCCAGGCCTTCCTCTTCTAGGCGACCTTTGACTGCTCCTCGGGCTTTAGTTGAGGCTTCAGTGGATAAGAATCTAGATCCACGGGTCGATGAGACTAGGGATAACAACGACTGTCCATCCCAGAGGCAGCGGAGGGAGAAGGGTTGCATGTATATATTTTTTTCTGCTTTTGTATATTTCTCTTCATTGTATATACAAGGGGTATGCCCCTGATGACACTTGAACAAAACTTTTCCATATATAGATGATTCTTTTATTTTCAGATGTACTCTATCTCTTTTCCTTTTGTTCCTTTTGCCTCTTATTCTGTCTCCTTTAGATGCCATCAACGGTTGTTGGAACATGGATGCCTCTGAGCTGGCCTAGTAGTAGTTGTGGGGTACTTTTGCCTATACAAGGAAACAAAATCATTAGTAATTTATTATTTCCCCCCTTGCTAATTGTCACGGGTGGTATCTCAAACTAGAGTTTTGTAACAAAAGAAATATTATTGTCTCTTTTTTCTATTACAAGGAAAGAAAACAAAGCAACAGGGAAAGCAAATAGCTAAAACATAATCCTAAAATTGATAGAAATTAAAAAAAAATGCCCCACTATAAGAGTTCTGATAGGTTCGACAGCATGATGTCTCTGGTAGTCCCTGAGTGATGTTGTTGTTCTGCATCCAATTACTGAATAAAAGAGCGCAATTCAACTCTTCTCCGGAATAATAAAATACCCCAGTGTCAAGTTGCGATGGAGCTATTCTAGGTTTCATGAGTATTTGGGGTTAATCTGGGGTTCTAAAGAGCTATACATGTATTTGGGGAGTTATTGTTGAAGAAAGTCCTCCCATGGTCTTACCGTATTGGGTGGGATGTTGGTTATTTCAGCCGTATACCTGATTTTAGCTTCGATAGTGATCACCATGTCCTGTAGTTTTGATATGAGTATGGTGAGTGTTAGGCAGTAGATGATTGCATCATTTATCATTCACCAGTTTTTTGCTTTATTTTCAAAAATATCTTGGAAAAGGTTTTGACTCATCGTCTAAAAATAAAATAAAGGGGTGAAAGAGGGGCAAGGCCCAATGATGTGGGGATCGTTTCTTACTCAACAACTTTTAAAAGAGATAGTCAATGACCTTTTTCTCGGGAGGTGTGTAATGCCATGATTGTGCTCTCTGTCATGTCACGACACCATCAAAGTCTCACATTCTATGGTTAGCAAGAGTTTGTCCTCCTCTCACAACCGAACAATGATATCTAGTACTGTGAAGATACCAGGGATGCCCTCACAATTTTCTTATAGTTTCCTAACGGGAATACTAGGAATGTCATCACAATTTGCTTATGCTTCCATGGGCTCACTGACTTGTTCATTCATCGTATGCTCTCACTCGGTTATGCTTCTATTGTCTCATTTTTTTTTGTCTCTCCTATTGTCTCTCTCTGAAGCATATATCCTTTAAAAATAGTCTGCTAACGTAAGAATTATGAGTTTTGACTATACCTAACATCTTCATTTTTTGTGCTCTAACATCGACTCTAATGGCGGGAGAGGGAGTGAGAATCCAATGTTTTCTACATTTTCAAAGAAGTTTCGTATTCCACTAATCCTCTCGATCAAATTGTCCGAATAAGAAGGTGGGTGATGAATCAGAAAATTTTAAAAGATGTTTTCAAAAATAAAGACATACGACCAATGACCTATGATGACTATGACAATAATGAGTGTGAATACTTATGTCCGGTTATAGGACATGATGACTACTGTCTTAGGGGTAGTATTTCCTCAGGTACATTGCATTCCACGAGTTAGGAAGTTCCTCCCCATCTTGGTTTACCAATTTGTACGCATTTCCTGGGTATGTGGCTGCTATAACATATGGTCGCTCCAAATTCAGTTTCAATTTTTCTTAGGGTGGGTGTGCGTGGACGCCATGATTTTCTTCAAGACTAAGTCTCCTTTCATTTATGGATAGCTGATCGTCAAGCTGGACACGTAAGGATGGCACTTGTATTTCATATGGTAGGATTGCCTCCATCCCATAGGTGAGGAGATAAGGAGTTTGGCCAATGGAGGTGCGAATGGAAGTTCTATAGGCCTTGAGTGCTTTCGGTAATTGATCAGGCTAGTTGACTCCATTGCTTGTTTCCACTGTTCATTTTTAATTTCGGATCAGAATCTTATTAGTGGCTTCAGCTTGTCCATTCCATTGGGGATAGAACGGTGACGAGTGCTATATGTCAATGTCGTATTTCTTTTATAGTTTCTTCTTCTTCTCGGCAATGAACTGTGGTCCATTATCGTTGACGATCATTCTGAGAACTCTAAACCTTGTGATAATATTCTGAACAATGTACTTTACCAGAGTCGATGCAGTGACTCTGATGTATGACTTGGCTTCTACCCATTTGGTGTAGTATTTGGTAGCATTAAGGGTGAAAGCATGTTTGTGGGTGTTCTCAATTGTGTCTGTGAATGGCCTGATTATGTCGAAGACCCATATCGTGAAAGGCCATGGTGAGACCATGGGATTTACTGCTACTGATGGGGCTTTAATAAGTGCAGTGTGCAATTGGCATTGTTTATAGGATTGTATGTAGACGTGGCAATCCCTCTTCATTGTGGGCTAGTAGTAGCCTTGTTGTATGATATTCTCAGATAGTCTCTAACTACCAGCGTGAACACCGCAGGCACTTCTGTGTGCTTCATGGATGATATATTGTTCTTTGGCTTTCGTGACACGCCGTAGCAGTACTCCTTTCCCCAAGATGCAGAATCTGGCACATCGATTCCTTATCGTTTCTCGTTCAATCTTTTTTGCATAAGGATGTAATGCCAGTATTCTAGAAATTTCCAGACATCGTAGTACCATGGCTGTCCGTCATCGATTGGAGATTGCTAAAATCTGAAGGTTGTGATGGTAGCCTCTTTCCTTGTGGGATTTTCTATGGCAGATTTCTCTTGCTTAGTAGTTTTTGGAAGAACAAGTACCACGAGTTTGACTTTCCAGGCTACTTCATGTGCAGGCATGGTCAACTTCTCGATGATGAAGGATGTGGTGCTTTGTCTGATCGGTATTAGCTCATTTTCTAATATTGGGTTGTGGGTGAAGGAAATTCTTTCAAATTTCATTACCAAGAATTGAGCAGTTTCTAGGTAGGCCAACAGCCTTTTTTTCTTCGTCTTTCACTCTCCGATTACCTATGATATTACAAGTTTTGAGTAGCCGATAGTTTTCAACTGTTGGACGTCCAATTATAGCATGGCTCGTACCCCGGCTATAAACGCTTCATATTCGGCAACAATGTTAGTGACTGGAAAATAGAGTTGAAAGGCTTTAGGTATGATGACTCCTTCTGAGCTTAATACGACTATCCCAATGTCCCTTCCTTTTTGATTGAGACCCCCTTCGAAATATATGTCCATGAGGTCTTGTCGGGTTCTTCACCTTGAATTAAGAGTAAGACTTCCTCAGGAAAGTCTGTACATACCGGTTCATTGCTCTGGAGTGGAATATTGGCAAGGCAATCGGTGATCGCCTATCTTTTGATTGACTTTTGTGTGACGTAGGTGATGTCAAACTCCTATAGTAACATATGCCATCGAGAAATCTTTCTAGATGTAGCAGGCTTTTCAAATATGTACTTCAAGTGGTCCATGCGGGCTAATACCAATATTTTATGAGCCCTGAGGTAATATCATATTTTTGTTGAAGCCCATACAATTGTTAGGCAAGTCTTCTCCATTGCTGTATATTTCTATTCATATTTGACCATCGTCCTGCTGAGATAATAGATGGCCTTTTCCTTCCTCCCATCTTCATCCTATTATCCCAGGATCACCCCCATTACTTTAACATTAGCAGATACATACAAGATTAATGGTTTTCCAGGGATTGGTGGCAATAATATTGGAGGGTTAAGAAGGTACTTCTTGATATTATCGAAAGCTTGCGGACATTAGTCATCCCATCTATATTCGACTCTTCCTTTTAGTAGTCTATAGAAAGAATCACATCGGTCTGAGTGCTGAGAGATGAATTTCCTGATAAACTAAAACGTCCCTATTAGGCCGTGTAGTTCTTTGATGTTGTTGGGAGGTGGCATCTCAAGAATGGCTTTGCCTTTCACTGGATCAACTTCGATTCCTTACTTGTTGACTATGAATCCTAAGACTTTACCAGAGGTTACCCCAAACATGCACTTCCACGAATTCATCTTTAGTTGATATTTCTCAGACCATTCTAATACAAGTTGGTGTGCCTACTGGGGAAATGGAGTGTGCTGATTTAGTGTGTAACAAAATAGAATCAAATTAAAATAAAGGATGGACTCAGCACAACTACAATCTCCTAGACCTGCAAGATACAGGGCTATTGCAGCAAGTTTTATAGGTAAGTAAGGGTATGCCCACAGGGAAAATGTGAATAAACTATAATGGATCTCCAGATCTATAATAGATCTGGCACTCTATCCTACTTTAAGCTACTCTAAAATAAGAGAGAGTAGAGGTTTTTGGGTTTTTATCACTATAAACTGCAAATTTTAAATGCAGTTAATCCAATGCTTAAGAGCACACAGAGATAAGAGGAAATGGATTAAAAATCCAAAGGATGAAGATCAGCACCTAGGGATTTGGTATTTCACTGAAAATGAATCGAATCAAAGGCAATGCTTAGATCAGATCTGCAACAATTCTTCATCTGGCTACAAGCTGCCCAGGTTTTACCCCGGCAGATGCATGGTAAAAGAATCCAATCTCAACCAGAGAGTGGAAGCAATCCTAAGGCTATGATCTATCCACTTTAATGGTCATAGACCATCCCAGAGATTGTCCCAATAAATCAAAGCAATCCTAAGGCTATGATTTGTCCACCCTAATGGTCACAGACCATCCTAGAGATTGTCTTGAGCTAATGGTTTTAATTAGAACATGTTAACCATTGTAGATGTTGTGAATGTCAGGCTACAAGCTCCCCATTTCTGGCTGGCTCACAGGAGTATCCAAACTGAGGAAATCGAATACGAATAAATGAAATCTAGCTCAGAATTAACTCTAAAACCCACAATTCCATTGCAATGCTACTACTTACAATGATGTGCTCAGATCTATAATCTGTGTAGCATCTGATCCCTCATAAAGCCTCTAAAACTCTCAATTAAAGATCATACCCTCACCCTATCTACTGAAGAGGTTTTTAGCCAACCATCAGTGTCTAATGGCAAGGAAGAAGAAGGAAAAGAGAGGAAAAAATTGGAGGGAAAAATGAATTCAATCCTGGCTCTGCTTTCTCAATTTTTGGATGCCTTTCAATGTCATTGCTCCTCTATTTATACCTTTTTCCTAGATCTGTTTCAGCCAATCAGAATTCAGAAGAATAATGCAGTTATACTGATGTAGCTGATCCCTCTTCTAGAAGCTTTCCTCCTATTAGTCCATAACTGACAAGTACATGTGACGTAGTTAGAGTTCCCGCTCGTGCTCAGTTGAATACCCCCAGGGGTCGCTGTCGTGCCTTCGAGCGTGTGCGCGGAATCTGGAAGTTGTGACTGTGTAAGAAGGGTCATTGGAAGTTCCCAGGATGAATGTCGAGAAGTTATAGAGAGCTTTTCGACGGGTTCATGGTCTGTATGCTTAGTCTTTTGATAGGTTTGGGATAACCTCTCACTAGGTTGAAGTGTACTCGTCACTAGGATTAGCCTCTCTCGATAGGTTTGAAGTAGCTCTCGATACCCTCTGTTTAGTTCTTCCTCCATCCTGTCGACGGGTAACAACCATCCTGTCACCTTAGTGAGGTGATTCATATGTTGGGGATCATCTCGACAGGTTCTGAAGGATCTTGTCGAAGGCTTCTCTTGTTCTGCTTGATAGGTTTATCTGAACCTCGCAACTTCCACTGCACTTTCATCTAAAGTGTCGACAGGATTCTTTCTTTCTGCAATCACAGCCTATTGACAAGCAGCTGGAACCTTGTGATAGCTTACTGGAACCTCTCGGTAGCTTCTTCCTTGACTTTCCTCAGCTGGCACCTATTTCTGGTGCACTATCTTCCATCTGTTAGGACTCAGTATCCTCTTGGTGGGTTCAATCTATCTTCTCTGCAACTGTGCTTGGTCTCAAGCATGACTTGTTGAGCCCATGACCTTCTCATGAATTTATACAACTCTGATTGATTGACTGACAGGCTTTTAGGCTGTTGTGAAACTGTGATGAGGAACAGATTGCTTCTTTGGCCTTTTTAGGTGGATATTTGCACTAAGGCTGGATTTTATTGCTTATCTACAAAACATCCTTAACACACCTTATTAGTCAATTAAGGGGCCTAACAAAGGTCGGGTTAGGAGGTGAAAAATGATATTTTTCACTACTCAACACACCCCCAAACCTAAGCTTTGCTAGTTCCTAAGCAAAGAAGAAATTCAAAACAATTATTGAAAATGAAAAAAAAATGCCACTTTTGGAGGGAATACAGATGCATTTAGCATATGCATCAAGCCTTTTAAACTCCTAGGTGATCCCTAGTGGAGGAGTGAAGTCTCCTTAGGGTTTTCAATGAAGTTACCGAAAAACTTCCCCAATGGTTCAGTTAATGTTAATGTAGTATGTTAAGGACAAAAATCAAGTCAGAACGAAATTCATTCCACACCTTGTTCCTTTGAGTTCAGAAGGTTTTTATCAAAAGCAGTCTTTTAAAAACTGAAATTCTGCTGTATTTCCTTCATAATCAATCAACTCATGTTAAGGCATTTTATCCGAAATTTAATACATTGCTAGCTATCAAATTGAGAATGTGTATTATGATACAACTCCCAACAATCTTAATTTCAGACCCAAAGCTCACCAAGGCTTGTCACTTAGAAGGGAACTAGAAGGGTGCATTAGTTCACTTAGCTCAAGAGCATTTACAGCCCTCAAACAGGACTGCAAGCATGAGCATAGGCATTGCTCTAATTTCTAAAATTTCCTAACTCTTTTCACCATAGATCAGACATATCCTTATCTCTACTTGACAGCTCAATCAATTTCAGATCAATAAGGACTTTTTATTGGGTTGTAATGTGGCTTATGGGTGAAATTTATAAAGAATAAAAGGGAATGAAAGGATTCAAATGTGAGAAATCAGTAAGGTAAGGAGGTGATTTGCAACTTCTCAACCTTTATTTCAGCATAATTCCATCTTCTTTTTTTTTTTTGAATTTTCAGAGCCAAAGTGGCCAGCTTCATCTTTTCATTTTTTTTTCAAAATATCTGATGAAATGACTTCACTCTTTAGTTTTCCTTTTCTTTTTGTATGCCTTTCTTTTATGTTTTTCTCCGTTTTATTTTTTATATTTTTTTATATGGGCTAGCATGCCACAATTACACTTCACTCTTGCCTTCACATGTGTTTTCTTCTTCTTGTACCAAATTGTCAAAACATACTCGTCTAACCTCTTCAATTCCTTCACCTTTCCTTCTGAAATCTCAAAGTGAGGGTCAGGCTGCATCTGGTCACTGAGGTTGTGGGTTCAAATATATATTTTTTTGGTTTGTATCAAAGAAAAGCTTGGATTTCAAGGCTCAAATGGTGTTTATCAAGGGCAGTTCAAAGGGTAAGGATATTTTCAGCTCATACTGTCCAAGGAATGGCCTTACTTCATGTCCTCAATGTCAAAAATGCTGTGAAGTTGTTTCAACTTGGATTTGCCTAACTTCTAGTGATCAAAGCTGGATCCAGTTAGTCCTTAGAGCAGAAAAATTGCCAAGACACTCTTTAAAAGGATAAGTTCTCTAGCCCAAATCTCACTGGGTATAGTATTCCATCAAATTTTTTGGGGAGTATCCTCACAGATCTTCTCTCCTCTCTAGGTCACTAAGTGTTAATTTTTGAATAGAAGTTCTTGACATTTGCTTCATTATAGTGTTAGAGCTGCAGCATTATTCCATTGTTAAAAGTTCAGGTGGGGATTTACTTCATTTTCTTAGTTTTTTCTTGAACCTTGCTTCACTACTATTAACTATCCATTGGTAAGGCACACCTTGCCACACCCCCAAACCTATGAGGAGTAGTGTCCTCACTATGTTAAAGATAATAGTGGGTGTGCAGCACAGGAAAAAAAAAGCAAAGATACACACAGAAAGAAAAGAAATATAAGACATAAATATCAAAGGAACTAATTAACACAAAAAAGAAATTGTATTAAAATATATACAGAGAGAATGCACAAGATCCCAATGAGTACATAAAATAAAAAGTAGAAAAGAAAACCTAGCCACATTCTAATATAGACACGACTAAGGCGACAACGTCAATAGCCACAAATAAAATATCCCATTCAAAAATTTGTAGCCCTGGCTCAGGGATATCCTCAACCTGCTGCCACTAGAAGAGGAACTACAAGCCAAGGGAGGGGATGAGAAGGCCTAGAAGGAAGGAAGTTGAGCGGGTGGTGGATGGGGAGGCGATGGTGGGGGAGAGGAGGTGGGGGGTTAAATCTTATATTTTTTCTTCTTCCTCTTATCCTTTTTCTTCTCTTCCTGGGCCAGATTTCGTAGCACCTCCTCGTATTCATCCCACAGGAATTGCAGTGGGTCTGGCTCCTAAGGTGGTGGCGGGTCCAACCAGATTGGGTAGAATTTGTTTGTCTTATCAATGGGTTTGTCATCCGCCATGGTTGGAAGTAGCGATGAACTAATAAAGTCGACAGAGAATGAGTACCACGGAGTGGGAAAGGCCTGCCATTTAAAGGGTGAGGTAGATGGAATAGGGATCGTCATAATAAATGTTTGCATTTTTTCAAAGCTTAACTGTTAAAGTGACGATGGAAATAAATGGCATGACGATAGCGGTAAGCACGACATGTTGTGCAAATTATTATTGGGAATGACATCGCGGAGTGCATGCTTGTCAAAAAAGACCTTAGTTTTCTCCTTGTAAATTCTTGCATTGGAATAAGCGTCCAACCTCAGCTCATCCAACTCAGACAATTGGAGTTTCCTCTGAATGCCAGCAGAAGTTAAGTTAGTGTTCAAAGCTTTAATGGCCCAATATGCCTTGTGCTCAAGCTCTACTAAAAAATAGCATGCCTTGCCATTTACTAGCCAAAAAGGAGACATCCCAATGGGGGTCTTGTAAGCAGTTCTATACGCCCATAAAGCATCAGGTAGCTTCAAAAGCCAATCCTTTCGATCCACTCTCACTGTTTTCTCCAAAATATGTTTGATCTCTTTGTTAGATATCTCCACCTGCCCCCTCGTTTGTGGGTGGCATGGGGTGGCAACTCTGTGTGTCACAGAGTGCTTCTGAGGAGGTTCTTAAATTGTTTGTTGTAAAAATGGCTCCCCTCATCACTAATGATGGCTCTGGGGGTGCCAAACCTAGAGAAAATGTTATCCTTCAAAACGTTGAGGACAACCTTGTGATCATTAGTTCTTATGGCTATGGCTTCGACCCATTTGGACACATAGTCCACAGCCATGAGAATGTAATTATAACCATGGGAAGGAGAGAATGGGGCCATAAAGTCTACCCCCCAAACATCAAAAAGCTCAACCACAAGAATAGGCAGCAAGGGCATGGAATTTGGTGTGGAAATACTCCCCATTTGTTGGCATCTAGAACAGGCTTTGCAGTGTTGAAACGTATCCTTGAAAAGAGTGGGCCAATAGAAGCCACTTTGAAGCATCTTTACAGCAGTTTTGTTACCACTGAAATGGCCTCTGCAATCCTATTCATGGCGCATAGTCAGAATATTTTTAAATTTGGTTTCAGGCACACATCTTCTTACTACTTAGTATGCACAATACTTAAAAAGGTAAGGATCCTCCCACATGTAATATCGAATCTGTGAGAAAAATAGATTCTTATCATCCTTGTTCCAATGTGGGGGGATTTTACCTGCAGCTAGATAATTTACTATGTTGGCAAACCAGGGCACACTCATCTCTACAGCAAAGAGTTTTTCATTTGGGAAGGAATCATTGATGGGCAAGCTCTCTTGTTCAGCAGCTGGGATCCTAGATAGGTGGTCTGCTACCACATCCTCAACCCCCTTCTTGTCCTTGATCTCTAACTCAAATTCCTACAAAAGCAAAACCCATCTTATCATTCTGGCTTTGGCATCTTTTTCGGACAAGAGATATTTTAGGGTTGAGTGGTCAGTAAACACAATGATCTTAGATCCTAGCACATATGATCAAAATTTCTCCAAAGCAAATACAATAGTCAACAACTCATTTTCAGTTGTTGTATAATTCAACTGGGCATCAGCCATTGATTTGCTTGTATAAGCCACTACACTTGGTGCCGTATCTTTTCTTTGTCCCAAGACTATACCAATAGCAAAGTTTGATGAATCACACATCAACTCGAATGGCAAGGAGAAATATGGAGCTTGTAGAATGGGAGCAGTAGTCAAACATGTCTTTAGCAATTCAAAAGTAGTCAGGCATTCATCACTAAATTCAAATGGAACCTCCTGGCACAACAAGTGGCAAAGAGGTTTGAAAATTTTGCTGAAATCTTTGATGAACCTTTGACAGAAACCAGCATGACCCACAAATGACCTGACTTACTTGACAGTTTTGGGTGGGGGTAGATGTGAAATTAAGTCAATTTTAGCTTGATCAACCTCTATTCCTTTGTGGGAAACAACATGCCCTAAGACAGTGCCTTAAGTCACCATGAAGTGACTTTTTTCTCAACTTAAGACTAGGTTGGTTTCTTCACATCTTTGCAACACCAGGCGAAGGTGTTGTAAGCATTGACTGAAATCATCCCCATAAGTGGAAAAATCATTCATAAAAATCTCCAAGAACTGATCAATCATGTCAGAGAAAATAGCATACATACATCTTTGAATGGTGGCAGGTGCATTATGTAGTCCAAATGGCATCCTTCTGTATGCAAAGGTTCCAAAGGATCATGTAAAGGTTGTTTTCTCTTGATTCTGTGGGTATACAGGGATCTGATTATATCCTGAATAACCATCAAGAAAATAATAAAATGCCTTGCCTGCCAGCTTATCCAAGATTTGATCAATGAATGGCAATGGGAAATGGTCTTTGCCAGTTTTCTCATTGAGCTTCTTGTAATCTATACACACCCTCCAACCAGTGGTCCGTCTGGTTGGGATCAGCTCTCCTGAGTCTACTTGAACTACAGTTATCTTGGATTTCTTAGGCACCACCTGGGTAGGTGCTACCCATTGAGAATCTGAGATGGGGTAAATGACCCTAGCATCTAACAGCTTGACAACTTCTTTCATGAAAACATCCTGCATGTGTGGGTTCAATTTCTTTTGCATCTCTCTAGAAGGATTGGAGCCCTCTTCAAGATGAATCTTGTGCATACACACAACAATATTTATACCTCAAGATCTACAATAGTCCACCTTATTGCTCTCTTATGCTTCTTCAGCACACAAAGCAGTTCTTCCTCTTGCCCAAGAGTGAGGGAAGAAGAAATTATGACTGGCAATTTCTTATTAGCTGCTAGGAAAGCATACTTTAATGATTTTGGGAGCTGCTTCAGCTCCACATCTGGGGGACTGATGAGTGAAGGCAATAGGGGTGCCTTAGAAGGTGGTGGAAGAGATAACAAAGCTGGTTTCTCTAGGTGATGCATTGCTAGCTCCACTTCAGAATTTACAGTTTGCACTTTCTCAAGCTCAGAGGTGAAGGCTTTCTCTTCCACAGTTTCCTTCCAAACTTCATCAAAAACATCAAACAGATCATTATTGAGCAAAAGGTGGGGTAGAGTTTCTTCCACTAACTCGTCCTGCATCTTAATGGAAAAATAGTCCTCATTATCTAAATCGGGTTCATGAGCTGCATTATACACATTTAATTTGACTTTCATATTACCAAAAGTTACTTCCATGACTCCTGATCTACATTGAATGCACGCATTGGCAGTGGCCAAGAAAGGCCTACCCAAAATCACAGGAATGGAAGTAGCACACTTGCTCGGCTCCATATCTAGTACCAGAAAATCAACAGGATAAAAGAATTTGTCAACTCCAACCAAGACATCTTCTATGATGCCCACAGGCTTCCTTTCAGATCTGTCAGCTAGTTGTAAAACCATATGTTTGAGCTTCAACTCACCTAAGCCCAACTTCTTATATACTGAATATGAAAGTAAATTCACACTAGCTTCCAGATCTAATAAGGCTTTTTCAATGGTATGATCCCCAATGATGCAGGGGATAGTGGGAACTCCAGGGTCCTGGAACTTGGTTGGGGTTGCTATAGTCAATACTTGGTTTACTTCTTCTGATGAAAAGACTTTCTTGGATGGGTGAATCCTCGATTGTCTTTTGTGGGTGCAAAGATCTTTTAAAAACTTGGCATAGGCAGGTACTTGCTTGATTACATCAAGTAAAGGCAGGTTGATCTTTACTTGCTTAAAGGTTTCCATCATTTCCTCTACTTTAGCATTCCCCTTATCAAAAGGAGAAGTTGCTTTTAAGGTATTTGGAAATGGGAAATGGGGAGCTGGCCTCCCATTTGCAGCCTTAGCCAACTCATCAAATTTTTCTTTATTTTTGTTTTCAATTTTTTCTTCTTTTATTTCTTTTTTCTGTTGGATAGCATTAACACCCCCCTTATTCAAATTGGGCTACTCCTGCTGGACATTCTTTGGGATTGCTTCATCATCTTCCTCGAAATTTGTCAAAGGCCCAAAGCCTATCTGATGGTCTACCAGCCTTTCACTTCTTAATGTTGTGATAGATTTAGCTTCCTCATGGGAAGAAGAGACTTCACCTACCACATATTGTCTCTTTGGATTGTCCATGGGCTGACTAGGCAGCCTACCTTTCTCTCTCTTTATCAATGCATTAGACAGTTGACCAAGATGGTCTTCTATCTTTTTGGTACTCTAACTATGAGAGTGGACTGTTTGAAACAAAAAGCCTAAGTTCTGTAATGAGGTCAGAACTTGCTCTTCAAAAGAGGATATTCTAGAAGCTGAAGTGGGGCATTTGGTTGTAAAGGCTGAACCATAGGCTGAGCCATAGCTTGTTGGTATTGGATCCTTGGAACAAAATTCTGTTGATATGTTTAGGGAGCAGGTTTAAAAGGCATTTGCTGTGGTTGCTGGTAGAACTGATGCTGAAACTGCTGCTGGCTTTGATTTTGCACATTGTTTTACTTCCACCTCAAGTTAGGGTGGTTTCTCCAGGAATAACCAGCAGTTGGCTGCTGATCATAAGACTGAGCAGTAGCCACATGTTCCATTACCAATTTCTGGAATTGTCCAGCAGAGGGGCAATCTTGAATGGGATGAGTGTGAGATTGACAAATGGGGCATGCCTCTCCCACACTAGCAACCAATGGAGACTGCCTCTCCTCCATCCTATTCTCTAGCTTTTGAGTTAAGCTGGTTACCCTTCTTTCCAAATCGTTATACCCACCAATCTCATACAATTTTCCTCTTGATGTATTCTCCTTCACCATTCCTCCTGGGGTGTCCACATCCCTAGCAAGAGACTCTTGCTGTAATGAATTTTCACTAATAACATCAAACAATTTCTACACTTTCTCAACTATTTTATGAAGGTATGTGCCTCCACAATAAGCATTCACCATATTTCTACTCCTTGAGTCAATTCCTTAATAGAAACTTTGGATAAGTTGCCATTCAGGAATTTGGTGGTGGGGACACTGCCTCATCACCTCTTTGAATCTCTCCCATGCCTCATGGAACCCCTTCAGTTGGGAGTTGAGAAAATGAGAGGATATTCTTCCTCAACTGACTGGTTCTAGGCATGGGGAAGAATTTAGCTAGGAATTGGCTTTGCATGTCATCCCATAAGTTGATACTATTAGGGGGAAGAAAAGATAATCAGGCCCTGGCTTTGTCCTTTAATGAAAAAGGAAATAGCCTAAGCTTGGTGGCTTCTGGCCCTAGACCTGTAATGTTAAAGGTGGTACACAAGGCAAGGAATTCATCCACATGCTTGTATGGGTCCTCTTTACTCAAACCATGAAAAGAAGGCAACATCTAAATGGTTGAAGACTTAATCTCATAATTAGTTTCCATAGCAGGAAATTGGATACAAAAAGGAGAGTTATATGCACCAGGTGCATAATAATCCTTCAACAACAACCTCGGTTGCTCACCCATTGCAGCAGATTCAGTTTCAGTAGATGTAGATGGGGTTTGCTTGGGTCTAAGAATCCTTTCAACCATTGGATTTAATGGCAAAATCTTGGGGTTGAGAGTTCTTCTTCCAAACATATACCACTCACACAAGGCCCAAAATATAGTTCACAACTAATACAACAAGGAACAAGCACAAACAGCTAATAAATCTATAAATGCATAGATATGAAAAATAATAGAGGAGTAAAGAGATGCAAACTTCAACACAACCTCTAGCGCAATGCTAGGAGCACCATCGATTCAGATCTGAAAAGAAAATCGAGCTACAAAATACTATAGGAGCAATTAGTCAAACACTTAGCAGGTAATCACAATTACAAATCTAAAAAAATTTGAAAGAAAACTTAGATCTACTAAGTTTAGATCACATGATCCCCGGCAGCGGCGCCAAAATCTTGTTGGGAAAATGGAGTGTGCTGATTTAGCGTGTAACAAAATAGAATCAGATTAAAACAAAGTATGGACTCAGCACAACTACAATCTCCTAGACCTGCAAGATATAGGGCTATTGTAGCAAGTTTTATAAGTAGGTAAGGGAATGTCCACAGGGAAAATGTGAATAAACTATAATGGATCTCTAGATCTACAATAGATCTGGCACTCTATCCTACTTTAGGCTACTCTAAAACAAGAGAGAGGAGAGGTTTTTGGATTTTTTTGTCACTATAAACTATAGCTTTTAAATGCAGTTAATCTAGAGCTTAAGAGCACACAGAGGTAAGAGGAAATGGATTAAAAATCGAAAGGATGAAGATCAGCAGCTAAGGATTTGGTATTTTACTGAAAATGAATCGAATCGAAGGCAATGCTTAGATCAGATCTGCAACAATCCTTCATCTGGCTACAAGCTGCCCAGGTTTTACCACGACAGATGTATGGTAAAAGAATCCAATCTCAACCAGAGAATGGAAGCAATCCTAAGGCTATGATCTGTCCACTTTAATGGTCACAGACCGTCCCAAAAATTGTCCCAATAAATCAAAGCAATCCTAAGGCTATGATCTGTCCACTTTAATGGTCACAGACCATCCTAGAGATTGTCTTGAGCTAATGGTTTTAATTAGAATAGGTTAACCAATGTAGACATTGTGAATGCCCGGTTACAAGCTTCTCATTTCTGACTGGCTCACAGGAGTATCCAAACTAAGGAAATCAAATACGAATAAATAAAATCTAACTCAGAATTAACTCTAAAACTCATAATTCCATTGCAATGCTACTACTTACAATGATGTGCTCAAACCTATAATCTGTGTAGCATCCGATCCCTCACAAAGCCTCTAAAACTCTCAATTACAGATCATACCCTCACCCTAGCTACTGAAGAGATTTTTAGCCAACCATCATTGGCTAATGGCGAGGAAGAAGAAGGAAAAGAGAGGGAAAAATTGGAGGGAAAAATGAATTCGATCTCGGCTCTGCTCTCTCAATTTCTGGATGCCTTTCAATGTCATTGCTCCTCTATTTATACCTTTTTCCCATATCTGTTTCAACCAATTAGAATTTAGAAGAATAATAAAGTTATGCTGATGTGGCTGATCCCTCTTCTAGAAGCTTTCCTCCTATTGGTCCACAACTGACAAGTACATATGAGGTAGTTAGAGTTCTCACTCGTGCTCAGTTGATTACCAAAGATACCCCAAGGGGTTGCTGTTGTGCTTTCGAGCGTGTGCGCGGAATTTGGAAGTTGTGACTGCTGAAGAAAGGTCATTGGAAGTTCCCAGGATGAATGTCAAGATATTTTAGAGAGCTTTTCAACGGGTTCTTTGTCAGTATGCTCAGTCTTTTGATAGGTTTGGGATAACCTCCCGCTGGGTTGAAGTGTACTCGCCGCTACGATTAGCCTCTCTCGACAGGTTTGAAGTAGCTCTCGATACCCTCTGTTTAGTTCTTCCTCCATCATGTCAATGGGTTACAACCATCCTGTCACCTTGGTGAGGTGATCGATATGTTGGGGATCATCTCGACAGGTTCTAAAGGATCCTGTCGAAGGCTTCTCTTATTCTTCTTGATAGGTTTATCTGAACCTCGTGACTTCCACTGCACTTTCAGCTAAGGTGTCGACAGGATTCTTTCTTTCTGCAATCACAACCTATCGACAAGCAGCTGAAACCTTGTGATAGCTTACTAGATCCTCTCGGCAGCTTCTTCCTTGACTTTCCTCAGCTGACACCTATTTTTGGTGCATTATCTTCCATCTGTTAGCACTCAGTAACCTCTTGGTGGGTTCAATCTATCTTCTCTACAACTGTGCTTGGTCTCAAGCATGACTTGTTGAGCCCATGACCTTCTCATGAATTTATACAACTCTGATTGCTTGACTGACAGGCTTTTGGGTTGTTGTGAAAACGTGATGAGGAACATATTGCTTCTTTGGCCTTTTTAAGTGGATATCTGCACTAAGGCTGGATTTTGTTACTCATCTACAAAACATCCTTAACACACATTATTAGTCAATTCAAGGGCCTAACAAAGGTCGGGTTAGGAGGTGAAAAATGATATTTTTCACTACTCAACAGTGCCTCGGCATGGCCTACTTGAGTTTACGACTTCACTAGTATGTCATCAACGTAGAGTTCTACACACTTGTGCATCATGTCATGAAATATAGGCACCATGACACATTGATATGTAGCACCTACATTTTTTAGGCCGACGTAGTAGTAAGTTCCACTTGGCATAGTGAATGAAGTCATCTCTTGGTCGGGTTTCGCTAATTTGATCTAATTATATCCTCAGAAGCCATCCATGAAAGATAGCATCTCATGTCCGATATTGTTGTCGACCAGAGTGTCAATGTGGGGAAGCGGGAAGCCATATTTTGGTCATGCCTAATTGGGATTTTGGATGTTGATGCATATCTATACTCTACCGTCTTTCTTAGAGATCGACACTATGTTTGCAAACCATTTTGGGTAGAGGACGACTCGAATGAATTTAACTTTATACAACTTCTCAACCTCCTCTTTGACTGTAGTGCGATTTGTGGTGCATTCTTCTTAGCTTCTTCTTGACAGCCTTATCATCGGGTTCCAGGACTAAACAATGTTCTACGAGGCTTGGGTCCAAACCAGACATATCTTTGTAGGACCATGCGAAAGAACTGAGGTGCTCTTATAGGACTTGGATTATCTGTTGTCATTCTTTAGGGCTAAGTGTTGTACTAATTAGAAGCTTCTTAGGATTTTCTTTGATGCCATAGTTGATTTCTTCTGTAGGTTTTGCGGTAGTCTGAGTTTGATCATCGAAGTATTTGATGACCCGTTGGAAGTCTTGTGTCTCGTCGGTAATTGGTCCTTCTCCTTCATCATCAGTAAACTCTTAAACTGCAAAATCATCACACTGGGGGTTATTTTTGTGAGAGGTAACCCTTCATCAGTGCAATTAATGACTGCGACGTCCTTGGTAAGGTGAAAATCGAGGCTATTCATCCTCTGCTCAAAATCATAGAGTATCTCGACTGGTATGATTACCCAATCATATTTGTGACGGGGTGTCCTATGTTTTTGTGAGAGGAATGTGGTAAGATTGTGTTGAGAGGAATGAAGGAGTGGCCCAGTGGTGTCGAAAGTAGTGACACGACTTGGTCGGGGTCTATCAGTTACTTCTTCCTTGACTTTGTCAGCACAACCATTACTTATAGACTTAAGAGAAAAGTCTCTCATGTCCATTTATTGGTCGGTAAGCATGTCGGGGATGAAGGGTTCCCTCTCCTTTTCAAAATATTCTATTATTTGTGGGTTTTCAATTTTTAGATTTTTAGCAATTTTGTGGTTTTCTATTTTTTTATTTTAGATAATAAGTAAGAAACAAGGTCAACTTTCTAAGGAGGAGTCAACAAGAACTTTCCCCTTAGTTCAGGGAGAGTGACGGCTAAGGCCATCCATGCGAGCCTTTAGATTGTGTGGATCCTTTTCGGATTTGGCATTTTTTTTTGTGGCCTTATTTTGGTGTGATTCTCTAAATATGCGTCAAAGGTGGAGGTCCGGTAGATGACCCGACCTCTTCAATTATGTGAATTGGCACATCTTCCATCTCGCCTAGATCTAAAAGTCTCTGAGAGTCGTAGTCTTCTTACTCTTCTTCTTCAAGTTCGGGTGGTCTCGGCTAGATGTTTCAAATAGTACGAAAGGTTCTTCCTTTCTTAGTTTAAGACACTTTAGCAAGGAAATCCATGCTCTGCGGAGAGGCTTGTCTGGATGTAAAACACATGGGCCTCCCCATGGGCATTCCTAGTCAGGCGAAGGGCTCCAAGTTGGTTCTATGATGGTCCATTCTGGTTCAGAGTCTTCGTCACCTTCTTCTCTGAATAGCTTTCGAAAGTTTGCCCACAGTTTTTCTTCTCTTCCCTGCTTCAGGATGTCTAACTAGTAATTTTTCCAATTATGCAGATTTTTGGGTGTTGGGTCCTTTTTCTTATTGAGGCTGAAGGGCTTGGCCCTAGAGTAGTTGATCCTTTCCAATAGTCTCCATTATCTCTACAAGGTGGTTCCCATTCTTCACTTGCTTGCGAGGATCTGGTAGTTAGGTCGTAGGGATTTAGTAGGGGGAATTGGTAGTTATTCAGAGACAATTTCTTTTCTAAGTCGATAAATTCCCATTGCAACTCTTTGCAGATGTATGCCTGGTATGGACCTTCCGATTTACATGCCTGATTTGACGTGGGAATTTCGTGTTGAAAATCTTTGGTAAGGGTTTCGATGATACCATAGTTTCGGCTTTCTTCTTCTTGGAACAGCTCTCAGAAATCTGCCCACAGTTATTCTTCTAACTCAAGCGCGGGGAGGTAAAACCAATAATCCTCATCGTCGCTTGGTGGTTGACTAGCTTATAGTATGTATATATTTAAATTAAAATCAAGCCTTAACCTATTGCAAGCGCACAATAGAAATTATAGCACTAGTGATAGGATCCCACGAAGAAGTGAATTATCTTATAAATTTTTATTTTTATTTATACCTATTTTCTTATTTTAAAAACTTATATTTATCTTTAAGATTTAAACTACTGGAGAAATATGAATAAAAGAATGGTTAATCTAATTACATGAAAAAAAATCCAAGTCCTCCTTCAGATTGAGGTCGTCAATCTCAACCTTCAGTTATCGGATGTTTACAAATTTAAAATATCGTTACACTGTATTGTAGCCTTCCAGAATTCGGTTGTCAATCAAAAACTAAAATTCTTCAGCACAGATTTAATATAATCAACAATCTCCTAAAATCTAGGCGCCAATCAAATTCGAGAAAATTAAAGATGGAAAAGTAAAACCGTTACACTAATCTGCAAACTTTAACCTGAGTCGTCAATTCAAATAAAAATTTGAAGATGTTTATAAAACATATAAAATCTAAACTAAAAATAAAATAAAATCTAACCTAGAAAGCAAAAGTAGAACCATCCAAAGGGTTGATCTTTCAGCTTCCTCAGCCTTGGTTGTCAGGGAAAACCTCAAAGAACTATGGACGATGTTACTTTGTAAATCATAAACTACTTTGATTGGGAGAAAACACAGACCTTAGTTGTCAATTGATATTGTAAAATTCTTGGATGGTTTATTCCTACACTAGGCTCTCTTATTTATAAATCATAAGGAGTCAGTTTACAGAGTTCTAATTCTAATAAAAGAAACTACTAAAATAAAAGATTCCTAGTATAACTCTAATTCCTAATTTTATTCTTCCTTGCTTTCAACGGTTGATGTGTTCCAGATTTCTTTCCTTGATAACAACAGCAAAGATCTTAGGAGTCTATCTTCATCAATCTTCTCAGATCTGTGACTTCCAATTTTGTTCATAGCGATGATAGTTTTCACTCACGTGATCAGCAGCAGCAGTAAAGGGAAAGCTTCTATTCATACAATCGTAAATCACGATTCTTCTTTTTCTTTAGAAACTCGTAAATCATAATTTTCTCTTTCTTCAGCTCCCATAACTTTCATACTGGAAAATTCTCTATAACGAACGATCGCTTTCTTCTGTATTGTGTTTTACTCTTTTGTCGCTTTCTGAAGAATCATCTTTTGAAGAATCGTAAATTATGATTTCTTATTTTTCTCTTCTTTGGCTTTAGTATTAGCGTCCAATCGTAAAATACGATTTCTCAGCTTTCAATAGGTGGCAAATCATCTTCTTACACTCAATTGTCTGTTTACTACTTTTTAAGTTCATTTTGATAAATACTAACACTTTGGCTCTCTTTTACTATTTTTCTTTAATATCTGCACATCAACATCTTATTAGTAGCAATCTAGGTCATAGCATTACTAAGTTAAGGGTTATAAAATTGCATATTATGTTACTAATCAGTTGTTCCTACCATTCCTCCTCTAATGATCTCCAAAAATTAGTAATGGTGGTGATTCCAGAGATCGAGGGGTATTGATTGTTAACTCTTCTTCAATTTCTATGGTTGCGATGTGAAGTCTTCTTCATTACTTGAATCCTAGTTTTCTATGAGGAGTTCGGGTTCTTTGTATTTCTGATTTTTTGTATCAAGAGTTTCTTCAGCTTTGAATAATGGGCCGACTCCCTCAAGTGGTTTGTCTATATTGTCATTCTGACCTTGATCTATCAGATTGGAGAAGGCTTCTGCCATTTACTCGATTTTAGTTATTTGGGGTTTGGTGAGGGACTCTTATTTCTTTGGTGTTGGCTTCCTCAATAGTTCCGTAGAAGAAATGGTCATATAATGGCCACTTTGTCAATGTTGCCAAGGCATCGGCCTCTTTTCCATCCGGTTGGTAGCCTATGCCTGTGAGCTTGTAGACTTTCATTGGGACTATGGGTCCTATTGGCCCTTGTTTATTTCGGTCGAGTCTTGTGTGCGAGACATACCCCAATTGATACATGAGGTCCCATCCTTTCGTCGCGGTCGGGATTATGTCATAGTTGCGTGTGAGATAAAGATGGTTGACTTTTGCTATAGATGTGTTGTCAAGAGTTTTCGACTTTCTGATGCAACCGGTAGATAACACTGAATCGTGGGCTGTTGGGATACTTGCTACGTAATCAGTATCCATATTCTCAAAAGGAGCATCGACATAGACCCTAATGATGGCATCCTCATGGGGGAACTCAATGCATTGATGATAGGTCGATGCTACACCTTTCATGGATTCTAGCAATTTCCTACCTAGGATCAGATTATAGGTGTTGGACGAGTCTGACACATGAAATGTGACATCTTTAGTTACTAGTCTGAAACACACTTGGAACTTGAAAGTTCCCTTGACGAATCACTAGGTTCCATCATATGCTATAAGGGATAATGAAGAAGGTCGCATGTCCTGTTCTGTGTACTCGAGGGTCTTTAGCGTTGTCAATGGACAAATTTTAAGTCCCACTCTAGTGTCGAAATCGTGAGGTACCGAGAATCCTCTTATTATAACTGTCAGATATATAGGAGTTAAACTCACACGTAATGATTCCTTTGGCATATCAACATTTGTAAATGGAAGAGTTGGGGGCTTAGCCATAACCGACATGATTTCGTGTAGTTTGTCCAGAGTGGTGTCTTCATCTATGTGAATCTCAGGTAATGCCTTCATTAAGAGTCGATATTTCTCTAGAGACTTTTTTATTTGTTCAAATATTTTGATTTGGGCGAGGACATTCTCGAGATGTCGTAGAAGATCGTATTCCTAACCCGATTGATCTGTGTTGAAATATGACTATATTTGGATCTTGCAAGAGCATAATTGAGCATAATTTAAGGCTGCATGAGAGCATTGGACGATGGAGCCAGCGGAAACACTGAAATCCATGAAGAGAATTGATTGGTCCAGCCAAAGCTATGAGGATGAAGATGTCACATGCTATCATCAATCGATTGAATTTCATAAATCAATTGATTGATCTGATGACAATTGTTTCCCTCTTAAATTTAAATTTGAACTGACTCAAATGATTGAGATCTGTAAATCGATCGATTAAATTCAAATTTAATGAATCCGTCAAAATTCAAGTTTGAAATCAATAAGGTGAATTTTGTAATTCAATTGATTGATCCTTATATGGAAATTTTCCTATCCACACCCTATATAAACAATACTATGTTAGGGTTTGGGTGTGCTTCCTAGGTGGAATTCCTTAGCTTTATTTTGAGCCTTTCTCCAATATTTTTTTGAGGGCTAGTATTAGATATTGATTATTAGTTTGTAAATAGGAGCCAAAGCTTTGTAAGGTTTTGATCTTTTCCTAAAGATCCAACTGTTGATAAATCAAAGAACGTGTTTTTGATGGCTTCAAACTCGTGTGTTGCATTCAGATTGAGGATGAGTGGTTAAACCCCTCATTCAAGGAGGAAGCGACCCTAGATGAGTATGTGTTTTATTTTCAATCCCTTTATTTGTTGGCATAGTTATTGAATCATACGGCTGTTAGTGTGTGCTTATTGTGTGTCATCGAATCCTCATTTATAGCCATTGATCTTATGGAACGACAATAATGAAAGAGTTATTCCACCTAGATCGATCTTGTAGACCAATATAGGATGTCGTATGATTCATTATTACTGTTGTGATTCCGTATTTGTGATACATTATACCTTTTGCATAATTCATGTCGTGATTGAATGCGTCATAGTGTTAAGATAGTGTATGCCGAATCAATAATCACATTCTCATCGATTCGTTCTGCTTGTAGTAAAAGGATGGTAAATAATTTATCATTTGAATGTGTGGATTGTTAGCAGAAAAATTATACATCGAGGGTTAGCAGACTCCTTGATCTTCATATCATCATTGTTTGTTTATCATGCATAAGCTTTGTTTAGATTTCGTTAATTGTGCTTGAGTAGTTGTAAATTTTCATCATAAACATAAATCTCAGCTTTGGTACTTCCTTAGGTTATAGCATTCTTTGAAATTAACAGAATTACGCACTCCCTGTGGGTACGACACTCGTATTATTGCCTTACTACAATCAAACTTGTGCACTTGCACGGATATACATCTTAAAATCGATGAAGTTTTTAGCACCGTTGCTGGGGAAGCGACATAATTTGGTTTATTTTTTGAGAATTTTATTTCATTATGCTCGGATTGTGGATTTTTGTTTACAACTTTGCTGGGCAATCAATTGATTTTGAAGAATCAATCGAGTGACTGATAAACTAGGTTAGGTTAATGTTAAGACCTGGAAAGTACCACTTTTCACCCCTTAACTTAACCTTTGATTAGACCCTTAGCCATCTAATAAGTTCTTGTTAAGTGTTTTATGTAGGTAATAATCAGCAATGAAACAAGGCCAGGAATCCTGCTAAGGAGCCTGTTTTGGCACCAGAAGTCCCTCAGAAGGATGGACTCTAAATCCAGACCAGGAATGAGCCTCGTGCAGTCCAACTGAGCTTCCTAAGACTTTACAACAACTACTCGCGCAGCTCTCATGAAGCTCAAGAGTAGAACACATCGCGCAGTCTCACGCAGTTCAAAGCAGACCTCTCTTAACCTCGCACAGTTGCTCAGAATGGCTAAGGAGAGAGAGCTTCAGGAGACTCCTCACTTGCCGTGGCAAAGGGCTGCATGGATGCAATTATCAGAAGAGAACTCCTCACGCAGTTCTCGCGCCATTAAAGAAGAAAGCATCCTCGCGAAGACGGATCCATCCTCGTGAAGATCAGTCAAGACATGAAACCTTGCACAGTTTAGAACTCATTAAAGCCTTGCGAGGAAACTCACAAAGTCCATTGAAGAGAAGTGCTCGCGAAGTTCTCGCGCTATTCAAATCTATCCTCGCGAAGATCAACCCAGCGAACACACAGCTACCTCGCGACTGCTTGAACTCCAACCCCGCGAAATCTGAGGCTTTGATGTCTACTCAACCTCGCGACTGCCTGAAGAGCAAACCAAGGCAACCTCCCGATGGTTGAAGCTTCAATGTCAAACCATCCTCGCGAAGAGCAAGAGCTACCACGCGACAAGTCTGGGAAACAATGGCTACCTAGCGAAGCTCTAAACTTCAACTTCCGTCCCTTCAGTAGAGGACCTTCTGGGAATTCTAGCGATTAGGGCACGTACTCCCATGCTCAAATCTCTATGCACGTGCCCCAAGGCATCCAAGGATCACTATTCGGCCACATGGCATCATTAAAATTAAGGTTTCCTAACCCTAATGCGCCGCCACACCACTGCTATATAAACTCATACTTAGCTTAGGTTTGAAGATCCTGGAATAGCTGGGAACACATCTCATTTCTTGGAGACTTGATCTGAGATCATTTTTCTTTTCTTTTTATAGTTGTAAGTAGTTTTGTTTTTCTTTTTCTTTCTCTCCATAGCCCAGCACTTGCTGGCTATGTCTTTGTATGCTTTTTGAACTAGATCAACGGAAGTTTTGTAATAGGATTTGTGTTTGAATGTGAGATGCTCTGTGCAAGGCTGCTGCCTTGTGATCCGCCATTACTTTGGCTGTGATTCAAAGCAATGGGGGACTGATTCTAAGGGCCACTCAGATCCAAGTGACCTGTGTGTCTGGGCTATCATGGTCATATACAGCCTTAGCCCCACCATAAAACCCACTAGATCTGAAATCCCCATGGGAGCTTGAGCTGGTAGCCTTGTGATGGTGGCGGCAGCGATATTCTTATTTTGTCTTGGGCTCCATAAGGAGGATAGCCTCTGGGATAGTCTGTGACCATTCAAGTGGATAGGTTATAGCCTTAGGGTGATTCTAATCCACCGATCCAAGATGGATCTTTCTTCTTTACACCTGAGCTTGTAGAAGCCTGATGGGAGATTGTACAGAGGCAGACTCCCCTATATTTGTAAAGATCCGCTATCAGATGTTAGATCTGATCTGGTTATAGAGATTGTAGGCTTGTGACTGAACCATTGTAGCTTCGCTCAAGCAATGGACAACTAGATCGAAGGTTGTACTCAATCTCTTGTTGGTTCTATGTATCTGGGCTATCATGGCCCTATACAGCCTTAGCCCCACACATAGAGCTTTAGAGGTTGAGGTTCCCTATGGATTCTTGAGCTAGTAGCCTGGATGAAATTGTGCCTATAATGATTAACTTGTTTTGACCCATCCCTGGATTGTGGTTCCCCTATGGGATAGTCTGTGACCATTTGAGTGGACAGGTTATAACGTTATGGGATTGAATCATGGCAGAGACGGGGGTTGGATCCTTTCTCATCAGTGGTGATAACGTAGCCATTGGACATGATTTCTATAACATCATATCTGAATCTGAGTTACAAAGCTCCTCTTATCTAAGCTCAATAACATACTTCTCACCCTTTTAAATTTATTCTCCACACTCCATCCATCCTCTCAACCCTTTCTGTAGTTTAGACATTAGGTTACCTTAGAATACCTAGAATAAGTGACCTTAAACTTCCCTCCTTTTTAGGACTGCCAGATCTGGAGGGACTACTAGAGATGGCTCCCTTGGAGCTGTAGATCACCTTTCCCTGTGGGACAAACTCTTACTTATCAAAACATGCCACAATGGACCTTGTATCTTGCAGGTCTAGGATTTCTTAGTTGTGCTGATTCCATCCCCTGTTTTACTCTTTCTTTGATTTTTAAATTACTTTTACCACTAACCAATAAAGCAAGCACACACTTAGAAATCCACCAACAAGTTTTTAGCGCTGCTGCCAGGGAGAGATGATCTATTAGTAGATCCTTAGTTTTTGTATTCTTAGTATTCTTTGCAAATATGAATAATTGATACTGCTAATATAATTTTAAACCTTTCTTGCAGATCTAGAAAGCAGCAGTGAAGGACAGTTGGACGGCAATTGGAGCTTAGCTACCTCTGTTTGTAAAATCTTTAACTTTTAAAACTCTGTCTATCTTTCTTGAAAATTCTCTAGCAGTATCTAGACAGTTGTAAATGTATTCTTTGAATAGCTATAAATAAGTTAGATAAATTTGTTAATTGTAAAGTTATTCATTTGCAATGTGCCTGCAAGAAGCTCTCCTTGCTGCTGGTGTGCTTGTATGCTAGGGACGAGATCTCTCAGCCGTACTTTAGAGCCTCTTAACCCTGAGTTAGAAAGGGGAAGGAGACTTAGAAGAGACAGGCACACCATAGGAGAGCCCCCAAGAGAATCTGTGACAGCAACTATGGGTGAAGAACAACCCAGAACTCTCAAGGAGTTGAATGCTCCGGATGACTATAAATCCCCTTTTAGCATTCAATTTCCTGATGTTCAGGGGATTTATGAAATAAAAACTTCAATCCTCCAGATGCTGCCCTCTTTCCATGGGCTTAGCAAGGAGGACCCTTACAAGCATATTGACTAGTTCTTGGCCTTGTGCACCACTTTTAATATCACTGGTTTGGGACCTGAGGCTACTAGGCTCAGACTCTTTCCCTTCTCTCTGAAGGATAGGGCCAGTACCTGGTTGACCACTCTTCCCAACAATAGCATTGCTTCATGGAAAGACCTGCAGACCAAGTTCCTGACCAAATTCTTCCCTGAGACCAAAACTAGCTAATTGAGGAAAGAGATTCTTGCTTTTGCTCAATCCCCAACTGAGGATTTTAACCAGGCCTGGGATTGGTTTAAAGAAATGCTCAAACAATGCCCCCACCATAAGATCCCAGAGTGGCAGCTTGTACAAAGCTTCTATAATGGGATTGATGAGAAAAATAGAGATATGGTCGATGCCTCTTGTGGTGGACCCTACATGCACAAGACTGCCGAGGAGGCATGGGAATTGTTTGAGGTGATTAGTGAGAATGCTTTTTAAAAGCCATCCCTGGCAAGAACTAGTCAGTAATCTGAGTCAAAGGTGGGGCCTGCTGCTGGATCAAGAGGAAAAGTTTATGAGGTGTCTGGGAACAATGACCTGCAGCAGCAAATGGCAAACCTCTGTATGAAGTTTGACAAATTACTGACTGTGATGCAACCCAGAAGGGCTGCTCATGTGGCAGAGGCATGTCTGATATGCCAGTCCCCACAGCACACAGTGGAGGAATGTCCATCTGTAGGGCAATTTCCTGAATTGGTTTTGGAACATGCTGCTGCTGCTCAATCTTATGGCCAGTAACAATCTGGGGGCTACAACAGACAGCCATATGGACACCAACACCAAAATGCTGGTTACCAATGGAGAGACCACCCAAATCTGAGGTGGAGGCAAGACAACTACATGCAGCCCCAACAGATGTTGGCCTTACCACAAAGGCCACAGCAGCAGTTCAATCAAGGGAATGCCCCTAGGTCTACCTTCCAGTACCAGTAGCAGCCCCATCAGCAACAAAATCAATTGGTTATACCCCACTCTCAGCTAAGAAATGTTTCCTTTGAGGACCAGGTCTTGACTTCATTGCAAAACCTGGGATCCTTGGCTCAGATTGTGGACTCTCATGGTCAGAGCCTCCAGAAAATGGAAAAACAGATAAGCTAAATTTCAAATGCCTTAGCTAGGAGAGATGAATGGAGGCTGCCCTGCCAGCCAGTTGCTAACTCCAAGGGTCAATTCTTAATTGAAGATGCTTCCTCAAGTTCTGAGGGAACCAATGCTGTGACTACCCTAAGGTTTCGCAGGCTGATAGACAACCAGGTGGGTAACAGAGCAGCAGAGGTCATTCCCACAGATGATGCAAATGATCAGGATAGAGATGTGGTTGGAACACAAAGCCAAGAATTGCCTACCACCCTGCAGCAAGAGAAAAATAAAGAGGCTGTAGTTGAGCCTCAACAGGGAGAACAACATGAAAAAAGAAAGAAACAGAAGTTTAGTCATGGGCTAGCAGCTGAGGAACCAGCAGAACCTCAGCTGCCATTTCCTCAAGCTTTGAATAGCCGTGTCCCTTTTGATAAAGGGAATGGCCAGATGGAGGAAATGATGGAGACCTTCAGGCAGGTAAAAATCAATTTGCCCCTGCTTGAGGCAATTAAACAGGTCCCAGCCTATGTAATGTTCCTGAAAGACCTCTGCACCCAAAAGAGAAAAGCTAGAGACCATGTGTCCAAAAAGGTCTTTGCAACTAATACAGTGAATTCTGTATTTAACATATCAATGCCTGAGAAGTTGTAAGATCCAGGGATACCCACTATTCCCTGCGTAATTGGAGACCATACAATTGGAAAAGCCCTTTTAGACCTTGGAGCCAGTGTTAACCTGTTGCCATACAGTGTATATCTGCAGCTAGGTTTGGGGGAGCTGAAAACTACTCCCATTGTGCTAATGATGGCTGATAGGTCTGAGAGGAGACCTCTGGGAATGGTTGAGGATGTCTTAGTGGGGGTGGATAAGTTTTTCTACCCTGCTGACTTCTTAGTTTTGGACATGGGCTGCCGCAATAGCCCAAATCCCATACCTGTTATATTGGGCAGGCCTTTCGTGGCCACTACCAATGCATGCATTCAATGCAGGTCTGGGATAATGGAGGTAACTTTCGGACATATGAAAGTTGAGTTGAATGTCTACAACAGTGTAAAGTACCCTCAGATGGACAATAAGGAGAGCTTTGCAGTGGATGTATTAGAGGAAATTGTAGAAGAAGAATTGCCCACTCTGCTGGAGTGGGGCAACACTGTCAGGAATTTAGTTAAAATTTGGGACATGGTGGAGGAAGAGAGCCCAGATGTGATACCAAAAGACATGACCACATTGAAGTCTACTGTGGGCTTAGTGCAGCATTCCAGTTGGAAACCTACATTGCTGCCTCTTCCTCCAACCTCCAATGCACCAATTTTGCCATCCACCCTACAAGCCCCCGATCTGGAACTCAAGAAGCTTCCAGAAACATTAAAATATGCCTTCCTTGAGAAAGGTGATAAGCTTCCTGTGATTATCTCTTCCTCTCTTACCAGTGAGCAGGAAGAGGAATTACTAACAGTTTTGAGGAAGCACAAGAAGGCAATTGGTTGGGCCATTGCCGATCTGGGAGGAATAGATGCATCAATCTGTATGCACAGGATTCATCTTGAGGAGGGAGCACTATCCTCCAGGGAAATGCAGAGGAAGTTAAATCCTCACATGCAGGAAGTGGTCCTCAAGGAGATCATCAAATTGCTAGATGCAGGGGTGATTTACCCCATCTCTGATTCTAACTGGGTGGCACCTATCCAAGTGGTGCCCAAGAAATCTGGCATAATAGTGATTAAAATAGAAACTGGAGAGTTGAGACCAGCCTGGGAGACCACTGGCTGGAGAGTATGCATTGATTATAGGATGCTCAACTCTAAGACCAGAAAGGACCATTTCCCTCTCCCCTTCTTTGATCAAATTTTGGACAAATTGGCTGGAAAAGCTTTTTACTGTTTTCTTGATGGGTACTAAGGGTACAACCAAATCCTTGTGCATCCTTAAGACCAAGAGAAAACCACCTTTACCTATCCTTTTGGCACCTTTGCTTACAGAAGGATGCCTTTTGGGCTTTGTAATGCACCAGCCACTTTTCAGAGGTGTATGTATGTCATATTCTCTGATATGATTGACAAATTTTTGGAGATTTTTATGGATGATTTTTCTTTCTATGGGGACAGTTTTGGCCAGTGTCTCCAACACCTCAGCCTAGTTTTGCAAAGATGTGAGGAGACCAATCTGGTCTTAAGCTGGGACAAGAGCCACTTCATGGTAACACAAGGCATTGTGTTGGTCCATGTAGTCTCTAAAGAAGGGCTTGAGGTAGACAAGGCTAAAGTTGACCTCATTGCCAATTTGCCCCCTCCAAAAATAGTCAAACAAATCAGATCTTTCCTTGGGCATGCAGGATTTTACAGGAGGATCATTAAGGACTTCAGCAAAATTGCTAAGCCATTGTGCCACCTGCTCTGCCAGGATGTGCCCTTTGACTTTTCTGCTGAATGTCTTAAAGCTTTTGAAACATTGAAAATATGCCTCACCTCTGCCCCTGTACTCCAAACACCAGACTATACCCTGCCTTTTGAGCTGATATGTGATGCATTAGACTTGGCAATAGGTGCTTTTTTTGGGCCAAAGAAAGGAAAAGCTGCCTGTGGTCAATGCTTATGTCAGCAAATCACTTGCTGAAGCTCAGCTGAACTATACCACAACTGAGAAAGAGCTTCTGGCTGTGGTTTATGCTATTGATAAATTTAGAGCCTATCTACTAGGATCTAAAACTGTAATCTTCACTGACCATTTAGCATTGAAGTACCTATTGTCCAAGAGAGATGCTAAGCCTAGGCTGATTAGATGGATACTCCTACCGCAGGAGTTTGAAATTGAAATGAAGGACAAAAAGGGTGTGGAGAATGTGGTGGCTGACCACTTGTGCAGAATTTTCTTGAAGAAATGCCATGATGATCCTACAAATGATGCCTTCCCGGATGAGCAATTATTTGCCATCCAATCCTTGGTCCCTTGGTTTGCACACATTGTCAATTATCTAGTTATAGGAAAGATTCCTGCCCACTGGACCAAAATAGACAAAGACCTATTTTTCTCAAAGGTCAAATATTTTTTTTGGGAGGAACCTTGCCTATACAAGTACTGTGCAGACCAAATCATCCGAAGATGTGTTCCCGAGAGTGATGTCCCCAGTATTCTGGCCATGTGCCATGAAAATGCCTATGGAGGCCACTTTAGTGGGAGAAAAACAACTGACAAGGTTCTACTTCTTTATTCAAGATGCATATACACCTTTATAAGGCATGTGAGATGTCAAAAATTAGGAGGGTTGTCAAAAGAAATTCAATGCCTTTGCAGCCCATCCTTGTTGTAGAACTGTTTGATGTATGGGGTATAGACTTCATGGGCCCCTTTCCTCCTTCTAATGGTTATCTGTTCATCTTAGTGGCAGTGGACTATGTCTCCAAATGGGTAGAAGCCATTGCCACTAGAACCAATGACAACCAGGTGGTCCTCAAATTTATAAGGCAGCACATTTTCTCCAGATTTGGAACCCCTAGAGCTATTATCAGTGATGGGGGTAGCCATTTCTGCAACAGAAATTTCGAGAGCTTGCTCAAGAAATATTCTGTGACCCATAGGATTGCTACTCCCTACCACCCACAGACAAGTGGGCAAGTTGAAATTTCTAATAGGGAGATTAAGCACATCCTTGAGAAAATTGTAAGGACTGACAGGAGAGATTGGGCCGATAAACTGAATGATGCACTGTGGGCTTATAGGACTGCCTATAAGACTCCCATTGGAATGTCCCCATTCAGACTGGTCTATGGCAAAGCTTGCCATCTCCCAGTAGAGTTAGAACACAAGGCCTATTGGGCCATTAAGAATTTAAATATGAACCTAACTTTTACTGGTCATCACAGGCCATTGCAGCTGTCTGAATTGGATGAGCTAAGGATGGATGCTTACACCAATGCTAGGATCTACAAGGAACGGTCCAAAGCTTTCTTTGACAAGGGCTTGCTGAGAAAAAGCCTCATACCTGGTGGTAAGGTTTGGTTATTCAACTCCAAACTAAAATTCTTTCCTGGCAAATTAAAATCCAGATGGGAAGGTCCCTATATTGTCTTAAATGTTTCCCCATCTGGTGCTGTGGAAGTCCAGGATCCCAAATCTGGGCGAACCTTCAAAGTGAATGGTTAGAGGCTTAAGCCTTGTATTGAAAAACCTGCTGACCCTATGACCACTATTCATTTTCATTGGACCCCTACCTCTACCTGACCCACAGTTGTGTCCATGTTGTACTATACTACTTTTGTTTCTTCAATAATTTTTAGGAAATTGTAGTGTTTATGTGGAGTCTGAATATGTTGAGCTTGATAGAGTTTATGTGGGATTGGTATGATTTCTTCTTCTTCTGCAAATTTTTGATTTTAGAATTGAATGCCTATTGTTTGAATATTTTTGATGAGTATGCCGCACTACCTGTATTGCCCCTGTTTGGTACTAAGCCCTCACACATTACAAATTGAGTTTTGGGAAGCTCTCGCGCAACTCACATAGAACATTTATTTCGTGATCACGAGCTTCAACAAATGCTGCAGAGTCTCTCGCGCACTTCAAGCCCCAACATCCATAATCGCGAGATTCAGTTATCTCGTGATCCCCTTGCCCAGCTGCGCGAGTCAAATGCATTTGTCATTTCCCACGCTGATTGCTGGGACTTTACGTTTCCCAACTCCCTCTCAATTAATTGCGGCGACCTGGATGTTATTCCACCACTTCATCTTCCACCGTCCTCGTCTTTAAATACACAGGGAGCCCCTTTCATATTCATCGCATCCTTTCTCCTCTCACCCTAGCGGTCCTTCCCTACTCCTAACAATGGCAGATGACAAGCCTAATGCGCTGCCTAACAAGTTTTACCCAATGTGGTTGGACCCGGCACCACCTAAAGAGCTGGATCCCCTACAACCCCTCTGGAATGAGTACGAGGCGGTTCAGCAGCTCATGGCTAAGGAGGAGGAGGAAAAGCTCCAGCCACAGCATAAAAAGCAAAAGATAGAACCATCCCCTGCCCCCTCCACTCCACCCCCTCCCCCACCTTCTCAACCCCCTCACCCCTGATCCCTCTCTCCCTTCTTCTCCCTTTTTGTAATTTTCCTTTTTTCTTTTAATGAAATTTTCTTTTCCTGTTATTCTGTACAGTTCTCTGTTTTTGGTTGTTTTCTTTCTTGATGTTTCCTTTTATTATGCCCTTAATAAATCTGCTGCACAGACACCTTTGAACCAGTGACGACACTGCTCCTCATAGGTTTGGGGGTGTGGCAGGCCGACCCTGCCAATGGAATAGTTAACCTAAGTGCAGCAGAGTCATCTGAGTAATATGGAAATGGATCTATGTTCACTTAAGAATCATGACAAATAAGAAATTTAAAATTTTTACAAACTTTAGACATTATAAACTTTTAATATTTAACATTTCCATGATGATAGCACCAAGGAAACTCACTTGTATCAGCACTTAGTGAATCATTAGAGAGAGAAAAAGGTGAGGGCATACTTAAAAGTTCAAAGGAAGACCATAACCAGTGAGAATTGGGCCTATAAAATTTTTTTTTCCATCCTTTCAGGAGTGACTAAGGCAATTTCTTCTAGTTCTAAGGACTGGCTGAGTCACTGTGCTCACTAGAAGTTAGGCAACTGAAAGTTGAAACAACTGACAACACTCATGAAACTTAGGAAAGGATCAAGGCCTTCTCTTGGACAGTTTGAGCCTAATAAGACCAACCCTAAAGCAACTGCCCTTGTCCATAACCCTTTGAGCTTTAAATCCTAAATTTCTTCAAATTACACCTGAGTACTTGTACTTGAACCTATGAACCTGATTCAGTCTACCCTCACTCTGAGAATTCAGAAGGTAAAGCAGAAAGAGTTGAAAATGGACTAGCTATGGTGAACATTAGGTGAATGGAGAAGAAGTATCTCAAAATACTGGCAGTATGGTAACTAAGAACATGGTGGCATTTCAGAAAAGCAAAATAAAAATAAAAAGAAGAAAATTCCATAAAAAAGAAACAAAAACAATAATGAAGAGGAGCAAGAGAGGAGTCAAAGAAGAACATTCTTTTGGAAAATCGAAATCAAGTAGAGAAACTGATCACTTCAAATCTGAAAATCTCAAAGAAGAAGAAAGGAGCTGAATTCAAGAAGGTGAAGTCATGAACCACCTCCTTCACTTACTGATTTCTCAATTTTGAACCCCTTTTCAACCTTCCATTCTTTTTAACCCCATTCCATAAGCCACATTCCAACCCAGTTAAAAGTCCTTGTGATCCAAAGTTGAGTGAGCTGTCATGTGGAGATAAAGAGTTATCCAATCTATGGTGAGGATCTATCAATGATGTCAGCACTTAAGAGCTATGCCTATGCTCATGCTTACAGACCCATTTGGGTGATGTAACTGCTCTTGAGCCTGTGAGAAAATGAACCCCTCAACAAGACCCTTATGAGAGTATGCCCTGAAAAGTTTTGGGTCTGAACTTGAATGCATTATGTATGACCTTTATCCTAATTTTTAATCTGATGATGAGCTCAGTGCTGGCACACACTTGTGCAGTTTTTTGTGGTTGTACACTTATTGGAAATGTTGTGCATTCACGAGAAGTTTACGCTGTTTAAATTACTGTGCAACCAATGGATTAAATTTCTTTTATGTTTACTAATTCAAGAGTAAACTAAGTCTGCTCCTTGGCTACTCACTTGATGATATTGCATTTTTGTTAACTGTTCCATTGAAAAGTTTGTGGGTGTCTTCACTGAAAACCCTCAGGAGACTTCACTCCTCCACTAGGGATCACCGAGGGGTTTAAAGGGCTTGGTACATATGCTAAATGTATTCGTGCTCCCTACGAAAGTGGCATTTAATTTTTATAGTATATTTAATGTAGCTTTGCTAAGGGACTAGCAAAGATTAGGTTTGGGGGTGTGTTAAGACCTGAAAAGTACCACTTTTCACCCCTTAACTTAACCTTTGATTAGACCCTTAGCCATCAAATAAGTTCTTGTTAAGTGTTTTATGTAGGTAATAATCAGCAGTGAAACAAGGCCAGGAATCCTGCTAAGGAGCCTGTTTTTGCACCAGAAGTCCCTCAGAAGGATGGACTCTAAATCCGCACTGAATGAGCCTCACGCAATTCAACCGAGCTCAAGACTTTACAACAACTACGCACATCTCTCATGAAGCTCATGAGTAGACATAGCCTCATGCAGCTCATAGTGCACCTCTCTTAACCTAGCGCAATGCGTAACCATCGAGGGAGAGAGCTTCAGAGACTCCTCACATTGCTTGGGCAAGGGCCGTGGGATGCAATTATCAGAAGAGAACTCACACAGTTCTCACGCCATTCAAGAAGAAAGCATCCTCGCAAAGATCAGTCAAGACATGAAACCTTACGCAGTTCAGAACTCATTAAAGCCTCGCGAGGATACTCGCGAAGTTCATTGAAGAGAAGTGCTCACGAAGTTCTTGCGCTACTCAAATTTGTCCTCGCGAAGATCAACCCAGCGAACGCACAGCTACCTCGCGACTGCTTGAACTCCAACCCCACGATTCTGAGGCTTCGATGTCTACTCAACCTCACGACTACCTGAAGAGCAAGCCAAGGCAACCTCGCAACGGTTGAATCTTTAATGTCAAACCATCCCCGCGAAGAGCAAGAGCTACCACGTGACAAGTCTGGGGAGCAATGGCTACCTAGCGAAGCTCTGAACTTCAACTTCCATCCCTTCAGTAGAGGACCTTTTGGGAATTTCCAGCGATTAGGGCATGCACTCCCACGCTCAAATCTCTGTGCACGCGCCCCAAGGCATCCAAGGATCACTATTTGGCCATGTGGCATCGTTAAAATTAGGGTTTCCTAACCCTAATGCGTTGTCACACCACTGTTATATAAACCCATACTTAGCTTAGGTTTGAAGATCTTGGAATAGCTGGGAACACATCTCATTTCTTGGAGACTTGATCTGAGATCATTTTTCTTTTCTTTTTGTAGTTGTAAGTAGTTTTCTTTTTCTTTTACTTTCTCTCCATAGCCTAGCACTTGCTGGCTATGTCTTTGTATGCTTTTTGAACTAGATCAATGGAAGTTTTGTAATAGGATTTGTACTCTGTAAGATTTGTGTTTGAATGTGAGATGCTCTGTGCAAGGCTGCTGCCTTGTGATCCGCCATTGCTTTGGCTATGATTCAAAGCAATGGAGGACTGATTCTAAGGGCCACTCAAATCCAAGTGACCTGTGTGTCTGGGCTATCATGGTCATATACAGCCTTAGCCCCACCATAGGACCCAATAGATCTGGAATCCCCATGGGAGCTTGAGCTGGTAGCCTTGTGACCATGGTGGTGGCAGCGATATTCTTGTTTTGTCTTGGGCTCCGTGAGGAGGATAGCCTCTGGGATAGTCTGTGAGCATTCAAGTGGATAGGTTATAGCCTTAGGGTGATTCTAATCCACCGATCCAAGATGGATCTTTCTTCCTTACACCTGAGCTTGTAGAAGCTTGGTGGGAGATTATACAGAGGCAGACTCCCCTATATTTGTAAAGATCCACTATCAGATGTTAGATCTGATCTGGTTACAGAGATTGTAGGCTTGTGGCTGGACCATTGTAGCTTCACTCAAGCAATGTACAGCTAGATCGAAGGTTGTACTCAATCTCTTGTTGGTTCTATGTGTCCGGGCTATCATGGCCCTATACAGCCTGGCCCCACACATAGAGCTTTAGAGGTTGAGGTTCCCTATGGATTCTTGAACTAGTAGCCTGGATGAAATAGTGCCTACAATGATTAAGTTGTTTTGACCCATCCCTGGATTGTGGTTCCCCTATGGGATAGTCTGTGACCATTTGAGTGGACAGGTTATAACCTTAAGGGATTGAATCATGGCAGAGAGATGGGTTGGATTCTTTCTCCTCAGTGGTGATAACGTAGCCATTGGACAGGATTTCTATAACGTCAGATCTGAATCTGAGTTACAAAGCTCCTCTGATCTAAGCTCAATAACATACTTCTCACCCTTTTGTATTTATTCTCCACACTCCATCCATCCTCTCAACCCTTTCTGTAGTTTAGACATTAGGTTACCTTAGAATACCTAGAATAAGTGACCTTAAACTCCCCTCCTTTTAGGGATCTGCCGGATCAGAGTCGATCCGGAGGGACTACTAGAGATGGCTCCTTGGAGTCAGAGATCACCTCTTCTGTGGGACAAACTCTTACTTATCAAAACTTGCCACAATGGACCCTGTATCTTGCAGGTCTAGGATTTCTTAGTTGTGCTGATTCCATCCCCTGTTTTACTCTTTCTTTGATTTTTAAATTACTTTTACCACCAACCAATAAAGCAAGCACACACTTAGAAATCCACCAACAGTTAATATTTAGTTCACCGAGATAAATCAGTCAATTGATTTTCTTTGAAATTCAATCGATTGACTAAGTAGAGAATTGATTCAATAATTTGTTCTCTCGGATTCAACTCAATCAACTGATCTATCTCAACCGATCTATTGAATCTAAACTATGTTCATTTTAGTTTGTAAAAAAAAATAATAATAATAAAATTTTTGATCTACTTGGGCAGTAGATATTGTCTGTTCTCAATTGATTGATTTGTCAATTTCAATTGATCGACTAAGAAGCTGAAACTTGTATGAAAGCTGCTTTCTGATCTATTTCAATTGAGCAATTCTCATAAATCAATCGATTGATTCTGAACTATAGTAGTATTTGAGTCCATTTTGATTTTATAATCCTTTTCTCAGGATGTCAGTGTATGAGCTTTACCCGATCTCATCACTCAATTCTACAACCTTTGGATCAAGAGATTGAAAGAGCCTGTAAAACAAACTGAAGAAACCTCCAAATTTAGCACAATAACTGCGAAGTTATGGCTGATCAAAGACAAGGAGGAGTAGAAAGGAATGTGAATAACAACAATAATGGAAACCATAATGAGCCACCAGTTGGTCTGAGGACATTGGAGCAATAGAATCATCCAGTCCTTATGAGGATCATGATAGTATCACTCATGCTCCCATTCCTATGAAACATTTCGAATTCAAAATAGCAATAATTCAAATGTTACCGATTTTCAACAGATTAAGCAATGAAAATCCGTATGCTCATCTAACCAATTTCATCGGGGTTTGCAAGATGTTCAAAGTACACAATGTGAATGATGAGATAGCAAAATTGAGATTTTTCCCTTTCTCTTTGAGAGATAAGGAAAAATCTTGGTTCCTTTCACTAGAAACAAGATCCATTAGGAATTGAAATGAGCTACAAAGAGTCTTTCTCAAGAAATACTTTCCCATCAGTAAAACCATTGATTTGAGGCAGAAAATTTTGACGTTCGCTCAGCAACCTGCTGAGACATTTCACTAGAGCTGGAAACGATTGAAAGAATTACTTAGAAGTTGCCCACATCACCAAATCCCAAGATGGCAACAAGTTCAAAGTTTTTACAATGGACTAATTCCAGAGGAAAGACGCATGGTCGATGCATCGTGTGGAGGATCATACGTTGTTAAGGATGAAGGATAAATTTGGGCTCTTTTTAAGAGACTAAGCCAGAATTCAATGCAAAGCGAGACATTGATTCACACTAATCTTGATGTGTCAGTAAAAACTCATGTGCTGACAAAAGGAGGTTTGTTTGAAGTCACCAATAATACCTCTAATCTATCAACCAAAGTTGATGTGTTTTTAAGATAGATGAATATGTTGTTAGTAGCAACCCGATAAGCCCAAAGTCCCATTGCTCCTACTGTCTATTCAATTTGTGAACATCAGGGCCACATAGTTAATGAGTGTCCAACCACTCAAGTAATATTTCCTGAAGACCTTAATCCTCAGGAGCAAATCAATGTGTGCCAATCATACCAATGACAGGATAGGAATCCTTATTTTGATGACTACAATCCGGAAGGGAGAAACCATCCTAACTTAGGATGGGGAGGATCAAACTAGGCTGGATATGCAAACCAACAATTCAGATCAAATATACCAAGTGGATAACAAGGTTTTCATCCATAAAAGAATTCAAACTTTCAACAAAATCTGACTTATCATCTGAAGGCTATGATCATTTTGAGAAGTGGGCGAATCATCGATAATCATGTCCAAATTTCGGCTGAATCAGAAGAGGTGGAAGAGGAAGAAAACGAAGAGAAAGAACTAGAGAAGGAAAAGGAGGAGTCTCCCGAAATTTTTCAAAAAGGACCTGAAGTGGACCCAGCTGTAGAAAATAATCCCCATACGCCAAAGGCACCACACCTTGAGAGCCTCCCTCCTCCGTCAAGATCGGGGAAGGGTCCATAAAAAATGGATGATGTTTTAGAAACGTTTAAGCAACTGGAGATTAATCTTTTGTTGCTTGATGCGATCAACCAAGTTCCTGCATATGCCAAATTCCTCATGGACTTGTGCACTCATAAAAGAAAAGCGCGTACCCATGTATCCAAGAAGGTGTTCCTGATTGATCAAGCCAGTTCAATCTTAAAATTAGATGCGCCACCAAAGCTTAAGGACCCTAGAGTCTCGACTGTCTCATGTGTTATTGGTGGGCAAACGATTGGCAAAGCACTCTGGAATTTGGGAGCAAGTGTAAACTTGATCCCATACTTGGTGTAGGATCATACGTTGTTAAGGATGAAGGAGAAATTTGGGCTCTTTTTAAGAGACTAAGCCAGAATTCAATGCAAAGCGAGACATTGAGTCGCGTTAATCTTGATGTGTCAGCAAAAACTCATGTGCGGACAAAAGGAGGTCTCTTTGAAGTCAACAATAATACCTCTGATCTGTCAACCAAAGTTGATGTGTTGTCATGATAGATGAATATGTTGTTAGTAGCAACTCGACAAGCCCAAAGTCCCATCGCTCCTACTGTCTGTTCAATTTCTGAACATCAGGGCCACATGGCTAATGAGTGCCCAACCACTCCAATAATATTTAATGAAGACCCTAATCCCAAAGAGCAAGTCAATGTGACCCTGTCATACCAATGATAGGATAGGAATCCTTATTCTGATAACTACAATCCGGAATGGAGAAACCATCCTAACTTAGGATGGGGAGGATCGAACTAGGCTGGATATGCAAACCAGCAATTCAGATCAAATATACCAAGTGGATCACATGGTTTTCGTCCATAGGAGAATTCAAACTTCCAGCAGAATGCGACTTATCATCATCTGAAGGCTATGATCGTTTTGAGAATTGGGCGAATCATCGATAATCATGTCAAAATTCTGGCTGAATCAGAAGAGGTGGAAGAGGAAGAAGACGAAGGGAAAGAACCAGAGAAGGAAAAGGAACAGGAGTCTCCCAAAATTTTCCAAAATGGATCAGAAGCGAACCCAACTGTTGAAATTAATCCCCATACGGCGAAGGCACCATACCCTTAGTGCCTCACTCCTCCGTCGAGATTGGGCAAGGGTCCATAAAAAATGGATGATGTTTTAGAAACGCTTAAGCAAGTGAAGAGTAATCTTTTGTTGCTTGATGCGATCAACCAAGTTCCTGCATATGCCAAATTCCTCATGCACTTGAGCACTCGTAAAAGAGAAGCACGTACCCATGTATCCAAGAAGGTGTTCCTAATTGATCAAGTATGTTCCATCTTAAAATTGGATGCGCCACCTAAGCTTAAGGACCCTGGAGTCTCGACTGTCTCATGTGCTATTGGTGGGCAAATGATTGGCAAAGCATTTTTAGATTTGGGAGCAAGTGCAAACTTGATCCCATATTCAGTGTACGAAAAACTAGGGCTTGGTGAATTGCAACCAATTGCACTGACACTCCATGTAATATCCCAAAAAATTTTAGAATGTTGAATCGTTAACCTTTGTGAGAATGCAACCTATTAACTGATTTGACCCAAGTCAAACATTTGACCTATGTAACGTGGTCTCGAAACCCCACGGGTTGTGATTGCAGTACATGCTGAACACACTGAATCCCAAATCATACCCTATATAGAGTGTATATGTGTTTGTACATGTTGCACACAAACTTGAACCTAATGCTTGAACTTGGGCCCTACCCCGAATGTTAACTCAAATTGAGAGTGGAATCGAGCACAATAACCTAACCTGTCACGTGGCACCCAAACTAAGATAGGTTATATGTATAGATGTAACATCGCAAAAGGTTTAGGTTGTAGGTAGATAGAACATTAATCGACCTTAGATGAAGAACCGTGCACCAACCCACAGTGTGCATGCTCAACACCAACAAGTTGACCTAAGTTGAGTGGATAAGGTTTGAGAACTAAATATCAAAAGGTATGATATTTATTTTTCCTTGTTTTGCTTATAGGAAGGGTGTTACCGCTTAACCCGAACACAATAACCTAACTTGTCACGTGGCATCCAAACTGAGATAGGTTATATCTATAGATGTAACATCGTGAAAGGTTTGTGCTACAGGTACATAGATTATTAATCGACCTTAGATGAGGAACCGTGCACCAACCCACAGTGGGCATGCTCAACACCAACGAGTAGACCTGAGTTGAGTGGATATAGTTTGAGAACTAAATATCAAAAGGTTTGATATTTAGTTTGCCTTGTTTTGCTTATAGGAAGGGTGTTACCACTTAACACCGTTACCAAGACAAAATATAAATGGTGTATAGCTTCTCACGTAAGCTGTGATGGGCTCTGTACCATGCGATCGAAATCACAAACTAACCATCTGATGGTAAGGTGATGGTCTCAAGATCCGATGTATGAAAGATGGGAATGAAACTAAATCACCACCATGTGATTCGAGGCGGTATGTGCAACTTGGGTTTTCCACCAGTAATTTGGTTGGCGGAAATAATGGTGACGCCTTAAGCTTTAGGAATATAATACGTGTGGAGAAGTGAGTTTAGGCTCTTACTTGATCTTATTTTGGCCTTAAATGAAGACCCGTTCACCAACTTGCGGTGTACTGGCTTAACACCTAATTGGACCCCAAAACTTGTGTTTAGAATTTGAGCCATTTCACAAAGGCCATGTGTGCAAGCCTGGTCTGACACACTGTGCACGTGTGCAACCTAGAGACAAAATTTTAAATGGAACATTTGTAAGGTATTATAAGGATTAAGGCTAATTGGACCAATTGATTAGGGTCGACTAATTAGGCTGATTAGTTGGACCAACTAATTAGGTCAACTATTTGGGCCAACTTTTAGCCTCAACTAGAACCCTTGATGAGGTGGCAAATAGCCAAATTGTGTGTACTAGAGTCACACTGGAGCCAAAATTCTTTGAAGTAGAAAAGACTAACATTCTTGTGGTGTTGCCGCTTAACACTGGAACCGAGCCATAATAAAATGGCAAAAGCTTTTCATGCAAGCTTATTGCTTGCAAAGTTTTGAGAGAAAAATGAGAGAAAAAGAGCCCTTTCTTCTGCTTCAAACCCTCTCGTGGGATTTGATTTCGAGGTCGCTCTGCAACCTCCGCATCCTTCGTGAAGGATTCAATATCAACATCGCACGAACTCCTTCTTTCATTAATTTCTGACTGCGGAGAAGCTTTGAACTCCAGTAGCGATTAAATTTAAGGAAATGAGAGTGTGGGTTTAAGCAGGTGCAAACCGATCATTACGAACGCGTCATGCGCAGGTTAAGGAAGTCAAGGTTTATATATGTTGGAGAAGAACTACATCCTGAACTTTGTTGACGCGGATCATTGCGGTAACCCGCAAATTTAATCTGAAACCCTCTTTGGCTAAGATCATCTCGCGCCGCATCATCAACCTTGAAAGGTGAGCTCGTTAATGCTTAAATATTATATGAATTATACCAGGAAAAAATCGGGTTCAGTTTGAAAAAAAATTAGACCAAGAACAAGCCCGAAGACTGTAAAATCTATAGAAATCGAATGTTCAAATCTGAAATCAAATGATCGATTTGATATCGATCGATCGATTTTGGCACAGTTTGACAAGTGAAATTTCTGAGGAAATTGAACGTTCGAATTGGAAATTGAGCATTCGAATTTGAATATCGAACAATCGATTTTTTTTACAGTACTGATATGCAAATTTTTCTGAAGAAATCAAACATTCGAATTGGAAATCGAACGCTCTATTTGGAAAATCAAACGTTGGAATTTTGTGCCTTGGAAAAATTGACCGTTCGATTTTGGTCTGATGTGCAGACACAACTTCAGTATTTTAGCCATAACTTTCTGCTCCGAACTCCGATTGGTGCAATTTTTGCAGCGTTGGAAAGAGGACAACAATTGATATAAATTTCAATAATTAACAAATTTATGAATTCAATGCTTTTGTTGTAATATTTTAGTGGGAAGTTGGGCTAAGTTTGAAGTTAACACGAATTTGCCTATTTCCGCCCTGGTTTTGAGAAAACACTTAAATACGTCAAAGTTATTAGTATTTATAATCTTCCCTTAATACATCAACATATGTGTGATGTAGTTTGAGAATGGGAGGCTGTCGATAAGGAAATAGGTATCACTTTGAGCGGCTCCGAACTTAAGGCAGGGGAAATTCAACATCCATTTGCATTTTTTATTTTGATTCATAGATGCCTTTGATATTCATTTCATTTCACTTCTTGACTCGTGTTTGGCATGAAAATCATTTGGGTTGCTTTTGACTCGTACCTCATAAGACATTGTAACAAATTGCAACAATTTGCATGCTCATCTTGAAATCTTTGAAATGCATAAGTGCCTCATATATGTCCTGAACTTTTCATACGAATTTGTTAGTTCCCGAAACGGGAAGAGAAATTGAGGTTGTCGTAAGTGATGAAAATATTATTATGTGTTAGCATTGCATGTTGATTTAAGGATTCATTCGAAATGAACAACTTCTCTCCTTGAACCTGTTGACGGTAAACCCGATAGGCACAAGTTTCCCTCATAATGCAGGGGCTTGTCACATCTCCCAAAAATTATTCATTGAACAACGATGGTTAGGGTTCCCAACGGCATATTCCTGCTCTCATGATATTGTAACTTGAGAGGAAATTTAAGTTATGATTTAAGTCAACTATTTAGATAAGAAACTGCATGTTTTAACAAAAAGAAAATTGTTTTGCTAAGCTCTGCCACTAGAATTTTGTCTTAGTACGAAATTGTCATTTCATCTATGCTTCGTTTTCATCATTAGACCTATTATTGAATCATGTCTTGTTATGTTCTTAATTCTGTCTTCAAATCTGTCTTATTTTCGCTTTTATTCTATCATTGAATCTACTGCCCTACTACAGCTCTTAAATTATGCACTAATTTATGCATTGATATGATAAATTATAAATGGTTTTGAATTTCTCTCTACTGAGCATAGACTGCAAGCTCACCCTGGCTTAACGTCATAGGTACAATTTGTGACTAGAACCTCAGGCTTGGTGAAAACCCTGACTCTATGTCGAAGTGGAAAGCGGATCTTCCACAGTGGAGTTTTTATCCTTAGTTCATTTGTAATGAGGCTGGTTGTATAGTAAATTTTGTTACATTTTCAATTTGGTATATTTTGAAATAGTTCTTTTGTGTGAGACTATTACCACCACTGTTTAAGCGGCGGTCGGCCGGCGCCGGTGGTTGGTTGTTTTGATATTTCTTTTTGTCCTCGGTATAAATAGGATCTATGCTTTGTTGAATGTTATATCTGCTTAATTTCTGCTAATTGTCGAGGTTCCAAGTAAGTATTGTGTATTCAGATTGTGTTCTACGATCTGGCAGCTGGGTTTTCCCTTTTGGTTATATATATATATATATATATATATATATATATATATATCTAAAAATTGTGTTGGAAAAATCCGGGCTGTCACAGTTGGTATCGGAGCCTAGGCTATCGGTCTTATGGGAGATTTGGAACCATAACTCTAAGTGCAGGAATATGGCATTAGGTCTGTCTAAACATAGGCTATGAGTGTTATAGTTCTGTCAGAATATCAGGGTCATCTGTTAATTGAAACCTTTGTTTCATTTTGACAGATCGAGATGGCGCCTCTATTGATTATCTCAGATTTTTGTTTGTTATTGGTGAGAAAACAGTAGTGAAGAAAATAAATCAAAAAGTGAAGAGATAGAAAGCGGTTAAATCAGCAAGTATGAAATACACAACCTGCAAGATACACAACTGTTGTAGCAAGTTTCTAGTAAGTAAGAGCTTGTCCCACAGAGAAATTGATTTAGAACCCAAAATGGGTTATATTAATAGGCCTCCAAATTTGGCTACAGATCTGACAATCCTAGAGAAAGGGAGTTGAGTGTCACAACTACACTAAGCTAACACTAAAATAAGAGAAATAAAGTGCAGTCCTATCTTAAAGAAAGGGTTAAGAAGAAAGGGTTAAAATAAAGATAAAATTGATTTGAAGTAGACAATTAAGCTAAGGTTGTTTTAGTTCTGTAACTCATATTTAGGGTTGTCTCTGCAGCAGTCCTGCAGATGACTACAAGCACAACTGCAAGGTGGAAGTATCTAATTCAACTCTTATGGTTTGACCTAGTCTCTTCAGGCTATAACCTATCCACTTCAATGGTCACAAGCTATCCAATAGAGAGATCAAACCACATGAATCAAATCAGAAAACCAATCTAATCCAAGAGAATGGCCTGATCTTAAGGCTATAACCTGTCCACTTAAATGGTCACAGATTATCCAATAAATATCCTCCACCCAATGGATCAACTTAGAACATTAACATCATTACAAACACCATGTTTGCCGGGCTACAAGCTCAGACATCCATGGGAGCAAATAGCTCTTGAAAAACCAGTGGAAACCATAGTTGTTCAAGGGCAATTTGGGAACTTAAATCTAGCTGGTTATTGCTATAAAAGGGCTTGCAATGACTCAACTCACAAGGCTGCAATCTCTACAGAGAAACCAGATCTAACATCCGATGATGATCATGTAAAATAGAGGGGAGTTATTCCTCCTACAAACTCTCACAAGGCTACAAGCTCAAGTGTAGAGGAGAAGAATCTTTCTCAGATCTGTGACTTGGAATCACCCTAGGGTTATAATATGTCCACTCAAATGGTCATAGGCTATCCAAGTCACAGAGCTCTAAGATGGAACATGATAATTGCTGCTACCACCATGGTGACAGGGCTACAAGCTCAAGCTTCCAATGAGGATTTCAAATCAGCTAAAATCCTAAGTGTATGGCATATATCAAATAATACTATGGACAAATAGGAAAACAACAGATTGACTAAGCATTAAAATCAAAATTTCATTGATTAAACAATACTTACAATAAAATTTCTCAAGGCAGCAGCCTTATGCATAACAGCTCTCTATTACTCCCAATGTATACAAGACCCATTACAAAAACTGCATAAAACTAATTGCTTGCAGAGGTCATAGCGAACAAGTGCTGGGATAAGGAAGAAGAAAAATTGTTAAGACCTGAAAAGTACCACTTTTCACCCCTTAACTTAATCTCTATTAGACCCTTAATCATTTAATAAATATGTTTAAGTCTATCCTTTAGGTAATAAGCAGCAGCTGCAAATAAGGCTCTAACCATGCCAAGAAGCTTACCTTTTTGCCCCAGAAGTGCCTCAGGAGAAAGAAAGTTAGACCCAAACAAAACTAGCTGTAGCTTAGGCACAGTAAAGCAGAAACAAGTCAAGAAATGAGCCTCACACAGATGTCGCAAGGTTCAAATTGAATCATAAAGAATGCTTCGCACAGCTGTCGCGGGCTTCGGAAGGTAGCACACCAACTGCTTGCGCCGTTCTCGCGCAGTTTGATGACAGAAGGAATTGAAAAGCAAACTTTGCGTGGTTCTTGCAAGGCTCAGTCATAAGCGCTCGTGAAGCACTCACGCAGCTCAAAAGAGGAGCCCTTAATCTTTGCATGATTCACTGAGGAGAGAGAGCTCCAGGCGTTCCTGCGCGCAGCTGTCGCGCAATGGCCGTGGGATACAAACTTTCAAGGAACTGCTCGCACGATCCAGAAGCCCATGCACATTGTTTCTTTAAGAGGATCGCCACGAGATTCATCAAGGAATGAGCCACGCGCGTAATCCCCGCACTATTCAAATGGAAAGAGTAATCCTATGGCGATCAGAGCATCCCCGCGATGACCAAAGTACCAATCCCGCAACTGTAAGAGCTTCAAGTCAAATCAACCCTGTGATGCTAATTCTATCACGCGATAAGACCTGAATAGCCTTTCTACCTAGCGAGGCTCAGTTTCTTAACTTCTCCTCACTTCAGTAGGGGCAATCTGGGAATTTCCAGCAACTAGGGCATGCACTCTAATGCTCTAATCTCAGTGCACACGCCCCGAGACATCCAAGGAATAGAAATGGGCCATGATAGCATTGATAAATTAGGGTTTTCCTAACCCTAATTCATAGAGAGCTGACTGCTATATAAGCCAAAGCCTAATTTAGGTTTAAGGGACTTGTCTTTTATACTCCTTCTTGAAATCAACTGTAGAATTGCAGTAGGCTAAGGTTAGGGTTTAGGCAATTTCTTTTTCCCTTTCTCTTCTCTCCATAGTCCAGCGCTTGCTGGCTATGTCTTCGTATGTCAATTTGGAATAGATTTAATGGAGTTTTATAATAGGATTTTATGCATGTATGGGATTGGTGTTTTGTGAGTTGTTCTGTACAAGGCTGTTGCCTTGAGATCCTCCATTGCTAGGTTGTGTTGTAAGCAATGGAGGATTGTTTTTAAGGGTTCATTTTGATCCAAGTGACTTGTGTGTCCAGGTTAGGCACATTGCAAGCCTATGCCCCACCACATGATCCACTAAATCTGAATCCCCATGGGAGCTTGAGCTGGTAGCCTTGTCAACATGGTAGCGATAACAATGTTCTTGTTCTATCATTGACCTCTGTGAGGAGGATAGCCTCTATGGATAGTCTGTGACTATTTAAGTGGACAGATTATAGCCCTAGGGTGAGGCCAATCCATAGATCTAAGACAGATCCTTCTTCTCTGCACTTGTGCTTGTAGCCTTGTGAGTGATTGTGCAGAGATAGACTCCCCTGTATTTGTATAGACCCACCATCAGATGGCAGATCTGATCTGGCTGTAGAGATTATAGGCTTGTAAATGATCACTGCTATTTTTTTAAAGCAGTGAACAACTAGGCTTAAAAGCTAGTACTCAAACTCTTGCTGGTTCTGTGTGTCCAGGCTAGTGCACATTGCAAGCCTAGCCCCACACACAGAACTTTAGAGGTTGAGGTTCCTATGGATTCCTGAGCTGGTAGCCTGGATGAAGTAGTGACTACAATGATAAACTTGTTCTGACCCATCTCTGGACTGTGGTTCCCCTATTGGATAGTCTGTGACCATTTAAGTGGACAGGTTATAGCCATAAGGGATTGGAACATCGCACAGGGGTGAGTTGGATCCTTTCTCCTCTTTGGTGATAATGTAGCCATTGGACATGATTTCTATAACAGCAAATCTGAGTCTGAGTTATAAGACCCATCAGATCTATACCTAATAACTTACTTCTCACCCTTTTATATTTATTTTCTCACACTCCATCATTCTTCTCAACCCTTTCTGTAGTTTAGGCATTAGGTTACCTTAGGATTTAGATAATAGTGACCTTAAATCCCCTTCCATTTAGGATTTTCAAATCTGTAGCCAGATCTGGAGGGCCTATTAAAGATAGCTCCCTTGGAGCTTTAGATCAACTTTCCCTGTTGGACAAACTCTTACTTATTAAAACTTGCTACAACAGGCCCTTTATCTTGCAGGACTGTGTATTTTTAGGCTTGCTGCTCTATAGTTTTCAATCCACCTTTGATTCATTTTTACTAACCCCATTCTTTTCACAGTCTCCAATAAAGTCAGTAGCAAGCAACCTAAAATATCCAAACAAAAATGGAAGTGGAAGGTGATCAAACTCTAACCCTAATCTGCTAGAGCTCATAGCTGATTCAAGTTGAAGGAGCGATATTTTTCTAAGTTATATTTATAGCGTATATATTCAGTCATTGATGCCTTGAGTAAGAGAAGATTAAACACTAATTTTATGGCAAGCGTAGCTTTGTTACAACCCTCAGATGCCTCAGGATGTGTGCATGGAGATCATGGCCTCGGGATGTGTGCCCTAGATATGAGGAAATCCCCAAAAGGTCCCTAAGAATGGAATTAAAAGTGGAGAGCCCGAGCTTCGTGGGCCTGACATTGGTTCTTCAATTCATTCGCGTAGTGTACAGAGTGTTTGTGAGATCAGATTTGGCTTGGTAAGCTCCTTGCTAGCGTAGAAGGCTTTGAATCGTTGTGCAACTGCTTTTCTCTAAACTGCGCTCACATGGAAGAGTTTGCAGTGCTTTGGCTATACTCGCGCAGCAGAGCTTCAGAATTTTCTGTCGTGAGGATCTCGCAAAGATGAATTTACCTTTTACCAGGCTCCTTGTGTAATGGGTAGAGCAGCCCGAGCAGTGTAGGTTTTGGCTTTCATGTGCTTGAGAGCTGCATAAGAGAAATTCTAAAGCTCTCTCTCCTCTTGAGCTACGTGAGAACTTCGCGAGCTTGCTTGATTCTTTTATATAACTTGGTTTCACGAGACTCCGTATGCGACTGCTTGAGACTTGATCCCTACGAGAGCTTTGCGAGTACTCTGAGTGTTGATAGCAACTGAAGTGCATGACTACTACGCGAAGCAGTTCTCTGAGGTTAACTCCTTCACTGAGCACGCGAGTTCTCTTGTGCTATAGGTATCAGCTGCGCGAGGTGGCTTTGCTGCAGATTTAAACAACACAAGGAAACCTTTGTGACTGTGCAAGGCAATACTTCTGCACGTCTGCTGCAATGCATATGCAGCTGTTGCAGCTTTCTCCATTCATATCCATACACCTCTAATCTGCTAAACTTCTTTGGTCTACCTTGACATGTAAACTAGTCACCATGGTGTGTACCACCATTGTGTTCCATCAGTCTTTGGCTTAGTAGTCATCCTTAGCTTGAATTCTCTCTTTTTGGCACCAAAAGCATGAACTTTGTATTAAGTTGCACAGCTATTACTAACTACAAAACAAGCCAAACAAAGGATTATTAGACCGCTACAAGGTGTAGTAAAGGTTAGGTTAAGAGGTTAAAAGTGATACTTTTCAGTGAATAATACACCCCAAACCTAATCTTTGCTAGTCCACGAGCAAAGCAAAATTTAAACAACTACTCAAGGAATGTAAATGCTACTTTCATAGGGAGCACAAATGCATTTGCCTTATGCATCAAGCCTTTTAAACCCCTAGGTGATCCCTAGTGGAGGAGTGAAGTCTCCTAAGGGTTTTCAGTGAAGATACCTACAAACTTCTCAATGAAATAGTTAACAAAAGTGCACACATTATCAAATTAATTTTCAATAAACAAAGTATCAATCTACCCTTGATTCTTTTCAAAATGTGAGGAGTTTAAACATATGCAATGTACAGGCCATTTAATCATGAAAAGCTCTTACATGTATGCATATCATTTTCAATCAGCTTACAACAAGAAAAATTGCAAGTGTATGTCAGTACTGAGATCACCATTAATTCAAAAATTAGGTTTAGGCAATGCCCAATACATTCAATGCAGACCCAATGCTTACCAGGACAGTTTCTCAAAAATAAACTTGAGGGTTTTCATTTTCACACAAGCTCAAGAGAAGTTACAGTCCCCAAATGGGCCTGCAAGTATGAGCATAGGCAAGGCTCCTAAATTCTGACATCATTGACTATTTCTCATAATAGATTGGACAACTCCTTGTCTCCACATAACAGCTCATTCTAATTAGGATCACAAGGTCTCATGACTGGGTTGTAATGTAGCTTATGGGTGTACGTTACAAAGAATGGAAGGGTGAAAAGATTGCAAAATTGAGAAATCAACAGATGAAGGAGGTGATTCATTACTTCACCTTCTTTAATTCAACATATTCCATCTTCTTTGATGTTTTCCAGACTTGAAGTGGCCAGCTTCTCCTCTTATTATCCCTTTTTTCAATAAAATTTCCTCTTGACTCCTATCTATTCCTTTTCATTATTATTATTATTATTATTTTCTTTTCTTATTGTTTTTATTTTTCTGAAATGCCACCCTCTTCCCAGCTGCTACACTGCTGTCCTCTTTTTGTGTTTCTTCTCCATTCACCAAATGTTGAACCTAGCTTATCCATCTTCAACTCCTTCTCCTCTACCTTCTAAATTCTTAGAGTGGGGACAGGTTTGAATCAGGTCTAAAGGTTCAAGTGCAAATACTCAGGTGTATTATGAAGAAAATTGGAAATTAAGGCTCAAAAGGTGTGCACAAGGGCAGTTTATTAGGTTTGGTATCTTTAAGCTCAAACTGTCCAAGAGAAGGCCTTGATCCTTTCCTAAATGTCATGGGTACTATCAGCTATTTCAACTTAGAGATGCCCAACTTCTAGTGATGAAATAGATTCAGCCAGTCCTTAGAGCAAGAAGAATTGCCTAAGGCACTCCTCAAAGAAAAAAAAACATTATAGGCCCAAATCTCACTAGGTATGGTCTTCCATTGAACTCATGGGCTTGTCCTTACCTTTTTTTCTCTTTAATGGTTCAGTAAGTGAACACAAATCAGTTTTCTTGGTGTTCACCTCATGGAAATACTAAAATTTAAAAGCTTTTAATGCCTAAAGGTCTTCAAAATTTTAAATTTACTCATTTTCAAAGTTTCTTAGGTGAACTTAACTCTATCTCTATCTTACTCACTTGGTTCTGTTGCAATTAGGTTAACTACATCATTGGCATACCTTGCCACACCCCCAAACCTATGAGGACCAGTGTCCTCACTATTTGAGAGATAAGGGACTTGTGCAGCAGGGGAGCTGTGTGGGATGTTAGTGAGCTGAGGCTCACTCTCATCATAGTGGATTGGAGATGGAGGTGATGGTGATGGTAGATCAGTGGGTATAGGGTCTAGCATGGCTGTTGTTTCTACAATAGAGGTGGTAGTGGGGATTGGGATGAGCTGAGAGGTTGGGATAGGTTCAGGAAAGGTAGTAGAAGTGGTGGTTGGGGGCTCTTGAAGTTGAATGGACTGAGGTAATGGGGTAGGGGCTGGTAGGGTAATGGGCTGGGGAGTTTGAGTGGGGGCTTTGGTGATCTGTGAGGCTTTCTTTTCGGTGTATGTTTGTTTGACTAGTGGGCTGAGATGAGCAGGGAAAATGAGAGGAATTGGCTCAGGTGTGGTTATAGGTAAGGTAGTTGTGACTGAGGAAATGGGTAAAGGTACAGGTATAGATGATGTGACTGTGGAGGTTTGTGGGGTTAGGGTTATGGTAGTAGCTGGCATGGGAATGGAGGTGAGTGTGGAAGTAGTGCTGATAGCTGATGATGGTAAAATGGGTTGTGATGGGGATGGGATTGTGGCAATAGATATGGTAGGGATGGCTTGCACCATGGAAGTGGTTGCTTGAGAGTTAGTAGCAGAGGTGGCAGCTCCCTCTGAATTGTGGGGGCTGCTTGAGCTAGCAACTCCTCTTCCTCCTTTTTCTTCTTCTCAATTAATGTGTCACTGATCCCCCACTACTTCTTTCCACACTCGTTGGGGGCCAGGCTGAGGGTCTCCTCATTCATCTGAAAGTGGTAGCCCCCCAGGTGTAGCAGGGCTGTAATGAGCTTGCAATAAGGCAAGGCATGGGGCTTCTGCTCTCTTTTAACCTTCTCATGGATGTCTTTCATCCCTTCAAAAATCAACTTTGCAGCATCAATGTAATAGTTGCAGTAGAAGGAGTAGAGGGCATCAGCAATTGGAGACCTCCTCCCTTGTTGGTGCCTAGAGCAATATACATTCTTTCTCAGAACCCCATCCATAAACCTCATACTTGGAAGCAAGTCTCTCTTCCTAATTGATACCCCAGAGGTTGTGATCCCTCGAGTGAGCTCTTTAGTAATCTCAGGGATGGATGCAGTCAAAGGTGCACCCAAGCCACATTCTGGTCTGTATGTTGCTAGTATCCAAAGAATTTTAGCAATTGTTGCTTGCTTGAACAACATCTCAAAATCATCAATCAAGTACCAACAGAGCTGGGTTTCCATCATCCCCTATCTTCACCCTGATGTTTTGATAAAATAATTACACTAGTCTAGGGAAGACTAGCTGCAATGGGGGCCTGAGCAGGGGTAGCAGTGATGCCTTGGTGAGGTATTCTATTGATACAGCAGTCTCTGGTTGTTCCTCAAAGAATGCCTTATGAAAGGCAGTTTAAGCTTCAAGCTTGATGGAAGCCACAATCTCAGAGGGGGTTTTGAGTGACTCATCCTTAGAGTCTTCCTCTTCGGCAACCTTAGGGACAACTTCATTGGCCTTTTTCTATTTTTTCTTGGATTTCTCAGAGCTCTTAATAGTAAGGGGTGGTCTTTGGCCCTCTTCTTGGTGCTGCTTTCTTCTTGACCACAGGGGCATCAGAGACCACAGCCTTGGCCTTCTTCATAGGACCAGCCCTCTTTTTAGGTAATTCCACTTGGGGCTCAACAGGTGGTGTAGGAATCTCAGAGGTCTCCACAATGGAGACCTCTGCAATCCTCACAGATTTCGTAGTGGCCACAGGGCTGCCAGTAGGGGAGGGATTCAGCTTGGCAACCAAGGTATCAATAAACTTTGAACCAATGGCCATAGGTAAACAACTTCTCAGAAATTGGTCTTGAAACACACAAACTGTATACTTAATACTCCAATGAGAGATTTATACAAGAAATACTCCCTACTCACACTAAAATCATAGCCTAATCAATCGAAATGAGAGAGTGAGAACACTTACCACAAGAAAGCTAAGGTTCCACTTCAAATGTTGCACAATAGATCAAATTTCCCCAAATCAAGTGCAAAATGACCAAGAGCTATTACGGAACACAATGGTAGGAGAAGAGTAGCCGAGTTTGAGTGGTATCGGCAGTTAAGAAGAAAGAATGGAGAAGGAAGCTTAGAGGTGCTCAATGGAAACTAGGGCAAAGAGAGAGAATGGGGAAACGAAGGAAATCATGGGGAATATGTGTGTGACCTCATGCCTCACGCGGTTCTCGCTAGGTACTCATGGGGTAAAGCCTTCTCGCTGTTAAGACCTGAAAAGTACCACTTTTCACCCCTTAACCTTTGATTAGACCCTCAGCCATCTAATAAGTTCTTGTTAAGAGTTTTATGTAGGTAATAATCAGCAGTGAAATAAGGTCAGGAATCCTGCTAAGGAGCCTATTTTGGCACCAGAAGTCCCTCAGAAGGATGGTCTCTGAATCCATACCTGAAATGAGCCTCGCGCAGCTGACCCAAGCTTTAGAGGATTCCGGAGAAATATGCCTCGCGCAGTCCAACTGAGCTTCCCAAGACTTTACAACAACTTCTTGCATAGTTGAGTCACTGAAGATCTTCAGAAGCACAAATTTGCGTAGCTCTCGTGAAGCTCAAGAGTAGAACACATCGCGCAGTCTCACACAGTTCAAAGCAGACCTCTCTCAACCTCGCGCAGTTCGCTCAAAACGGTTGAGGAGAGAGAGCTTCAGAAGACTCTATGCGCAGCTGTCGTGCAGTAGCCATGGGATGCAAATATCAGAAGAGAACTCCTGGCGCAGTTCTCACGCTATTCAAGAAGAAAGCATCCTCGTGAAGACAGAGCCATCCTCACGAAGATCAATTAAGACATGGAACCTCGCACAGTTCAGAACTCATTAAAGCCTCGCGAGGAAACCTGTGAAGTCCATTGAAGAGAAGTGCTCGCACAGTTCTCACTCTATTCAAATCCATCCTCGCAAAGATCAACCCAGCGAACCGTGCGACTGCTTCAACTCCAACCCTGTGACATTTGAGGCTTTGATGTCTACTCAACCTCGTGAAGCCCAATCCAGCGAGAGCACAATTCTCTATCGCGCGACTGCTTGAAGAGCAAAGCAAGGAAACCTCGCGACGGTTGAAGCTTCAATGTCAAACCATCCTCGCGAAGAACAAGAGGTACCACGCGACAAGTATGGGAAATAATAGCTACCTAGCGATGCTCTGAACTTCAACTTCCATCGCTTCAGCAGAGGATGTTTTGGGAAATTCCAGCGATTAGGGCACGCACTCCCATGCTTAAATTTCCGTGCATGCGCCCCGAGGCATCCAAGGATCACTATTAGGCCACATGGCATCGTTAAAATTAGGGTTTCCTAACCCGAATGCCCCTCCACACCACTGCTATATAAACCCATACTTAGCTTAGGTTTAGATATCTGGGGAACACATCTCGTCTCTTGGAGACTTGATCTGAGATCGTTTTTCTTTTCTTTTGTAGCTGTAAGCAGTTTTCTTTTTCTTTTTCCTTCTCTCCATAGTCCAACACTTTCTAGCTATGTCTTTCTATGCATTTTGAACTAGTTTAATGGAAGTTTTGTAATAAGATTTTACATTATAGGATTTGTGTTTAAATGTGATCTGCTCTGTGCAAGGCTGCTGCCTTGTGATCTACCATTGCTTTAGCTGTGATTCAAAGCAATGGAAGACTGATTCTATGGGCCACTCAGATCCAAGTGAATGTGTGTCTGGGCTATCATGGTCCTATACAGCCTTAGCCCCACCACAGGACCCACTAGATCTGAAATCCCCATGGGAGCTTGAGTTGGTAGCCTTGTGACCATGGTGGTGGCAGCGATATTCTTATTTTGTCTTGGGCTCCGTGAGGAGGATAGCCTCTGGGATAGCCTGTGATCATTCAAGTGGATAGGTTATAGCCTTAGGGTGATTATAATCCACTGATCTAAGATGGATCCTTCTTCTCTGCACCTGAGCTTGTATTAGCCTGGTGGAGATTGTACAGAGGCAGACTCCCCTATATTTGTATAGATCCATTATCAGATGTTAGATCTGATCTGGTTATAGAGATTGTAGGCTTGTGACTGGACCATTGTAGCCTCACTCAAGCAATGGACAGCTAGATCGAAGGTTGTACTCAATCTCTTGTTGGTTCTGTGTCTAGGCTATCATGGTCCTATACGGCCTTAGCCCCACACATAGAGCCTTAGAGGTTGAGGTTCCCTATGGATTCTTGAGCTGGTAGCCTGGATGAAATAGTGACTGCAATGATTAACTTGTTTTGACCCATCTCTGGATTGTGGTTCCCCTATGGGATAATCTGTGACCATTTGAGTGGACAGGTTATAACCATAAGGGATTGAATCATGGCAGAGAGATGGGTTGGATTCTTTCTCCTCAGTGGTGATAACATAGCCATTGGATAAGATTTCTATAACATCAGATCTTAATCTGAGTTACAAAACTCCTCTGATCTAGGCTCAATAACATACTTCTCACCCTTCTTTATTTATTTTCCACACTCCATCCATCCTCTCAACCCTTTCTGTAGTTTAGACATTAGGCTACCTTAGGATCTGTAAACTAAGTGACCTTAAACTCCCTTCCCTCAAGGACTGCTAGATCTATAGTCAGATCTGGAGGGACTACTAGAGATGGCTCCCTTGGAGCTGTAGATCATCTTTCCCTGTGGGACAAACTCTTACTTATGAAAACTATCCACAATGGACCCTGTATCTTGCAGGTCTAGGACTTCCCAGTTGTGCTGATTTCATCCCCTGTTTTATTTTGATTTTAAATTTCTTTTACCACAAAAACATAAAGGAAGCACAGCTGGGGTAGCAACAAGTTTTTGGCGCCGTTGCCGGGGACAGTTGATCTATTAGTAGACTCTAAGTTTTTGTAGTTTTATTATTCTTTTGTAGTTAAGAATAATTGATACTACTGATGTATTTGTGAATTTTTCTTTTGCAGATCTAGACAGCAGCAGTGAAGGACTTTTCTGTTGAATGTCTTAAGGCTTTTGAAACATTGAAAATATGCCTCACCTCTGCCCCTGTACTCCAAACACCAGACTACACCCTGCCTTTTGAGCTGATGTGTGATGCATCAAACTTGGCAATAGGTGCTGTTTTGGGCCAAAGAAAGGATAAGCTACTTGTGGTCATTGCTTATGTCAGCAAATCACTTGCTGAATCTCAGCTGAACTATACCACAACTGAGAAAGAGCTTCTAGCAGTGGTTTATGTTGTTGACAAATATAGAGCCTATCTACTAGGATCTAAAACTGTAATCTTCACTGACCATTTAGCATTGAAGTACCTATTGTCCAAGAAAGATGCTAAGCCTAGGCTGATTAGATGGATACTCCTACTGCAGGAGTTTGACATCGAAATCAAGGACAAAAAGGGTGTGGAGAATGTGGTGGCTGACCACTGGTCCAGAATTGTCTTGGAGAAATGCCTTGATGGTCCTACAAATGATGCCTTCCCGGATGAGCAATTATTTACCATCCAATCCTTGTTCCTTGGTTTGCACACATTGTCAATTATCTAGTTATAGGAAAGATTCCTGCCCACTGGACCAAAATGGACAAAGACCTTCTTTTCTCAAAGGTCAAATATTTTTTCTGGGAGGAACCTTGCCTATACAAGTACCGTGCAGACCAAATCATCCGAAGATGTGTTCCCGAAAGTGGTGTCCCCAGTATTCTGGCCATGTGCCATGAAAATGCCTGTGGAGGCCACTTTAGTGGGAGAAAAATAGCTGACAAGATCCTGCAGTGTGGGTTTTATTGGCCTTCTTTATTCAAAGATGCATATACACACTGCAAGGCATGTGCGAGATGTCAAAAATTAGGAGGGCTATCCAAAAGAAATTCAATGCCTTTGCAGCCCATCCTCGTTGTAGAACTGTTTGATGTATGAGGTATAGACTTCATGGGCCCCTTTCCTTCTTCTAATGGTTATTAGTTCATCTTAGTGGCAGTGGACTATGTTTCCAAATGGGTAGAAGCCATTGCCACAAGAACCAATGACAACCAGGTGGTCCTCAAATTTGTAAGGCAGCACATTTTCTCCAGATTTGGAACCCCTAGAGCTATTATCAGTGATGGGGGTAGCCATTTCTGCAACAGAAATTTCGAGAGCTTGCTCAAGAAATATTCTATGACCCATAGGATTGCTACTCCCTACCACCCACAAACAAGTGGGCAAGTTGAAATTTCCAACAGGGAGATCAAGCACATCCTTGAGAAAACAATAAGGACTGAAAGGAGAGATTGGGCCGATAAACTGAATGATGCACTGTGGGCTTATAGGACTGCCTATAAGACTCCCATTGGAATGTCCCCATTCAGACTGGTCTATGGCAAGGCTTGCCATCTCCCAGTAGAGTTAGAACACAAGGCCTATTGGGCCATTAAGAATTTAAATATGAACCTAACTTCTGCTGGTCATCACAGGTCATTCTAGTTGTTTGAATTGCATGAGCTGAGGATGGATGCTTACACCAATGCCAGGATCTACAAGGAACGGTCCAAAGCTTTCTTTGACAAGGGCTTGCTGAGAAAAAGCCTCATACCTTGTGGTAAGGTTTGGTTATTCAACTCCAAACTAAAATTCTTTCCTGGCAAATTAAAATCCAGATGGGAAGGTACCTATGTTGTCTTAAATGTTTCCACATCTGGTGCTGTGGAAGTCAAGGATCCCAAATCTGGGAGGACCTCAAAGTGAATGGTCAGAGGCTTAATCCTTGTATCGAAAAACCTGCTGACCCTATGAAGACTATTCATTTTCATGGGACCCCTACATCTACCTGACCCACAATTGTGTCTATGTTGTACTATACTACTTTTGTTTCTTTAATAATTTTTAGGAAATTGTAGTGTTTATGTGGAGTCTGAATATGTTGAGCTTGATAGAGTTTATGTGGGATTGGTATGATTTCTTCTTCTTCTTCTGCGAATTGCTGATTTTCGAATTGAATGCATATTGTTGGAATATTTTTGATGAGTATGTTGCACTACCTGTATTGCCCCTATTTGGTCCTAAGCCCTCGCGCATTCCAAATTGAGATTTGGGAATCTCTCACGCAATTCACATAGAACATTTATTTCGCTGTCGCGAGCTTCAACAAATGCAGCAGAGTCTCTCGCGCACTTCAAGCTCCAACATCCATCATCGCGAGATTCAGTTATCTCGTGATCCCCTAGCCCGGCTGCGCGAGTCACATGCATTTGTCATTTCCCATGCTGATTGCAGTAATTTGTCATTTCCCAACTCAATCTCAATTAATTGCGGCAACTTGGATGTTATTACATCGATTCATCTTCCACCATCCTCATCTTTAAATACACAGGGAGCCCCTTTCATATTCATCTCATCCTTTCTCCTCTCCCCTTGCGGTCTTGCCCTAGTCCTAATAATGGCGGATGACAAGCCTAATGCTCTGCCTAACAAATTTTATCCGATGTGGTTTGATCCGCCCCCACCTAAGGAGCTGGACCCCCTACAGTTCCTCTGGGACGAATACGAGGAGGTCCAACGCATCCTGGAGAAGGAAGAAAAGCAAAAGGACAAGCAAATGAAGAAGAAGCAGAAAATAGCACCATCTCCCTCCTCTCCTCCACCTACTCAGCCTCCCCCACCACCTCCCTAGACTCCATCTTCTTGAACCCCATCAACCTTCTTCTTAGGATTTTACTTTTTTTTCTTTGTACTTTTAACTTTTTGTTTATAGTTAAAGATTTTCTCTTTTTCTATTCTTTCTGTTATTTATATGTGTTTTGATCCATGTTATTTCCCTTTCTTTTTGCAAATAATGGACCTGCTGCACACACACCTTTGAATCAGTGAGGACACTGCTCCTCATAGGTTTGGGGGTGTGGTAGGCAGACCCTGCCAAAGGAATAGTTAACCTAAGTGCAACAGAGTCATGTGAGTAATATGGAAATGGATCTATGTTCACTTAAGAATCATGACAAATAAGAAATTTAAAATTTCTGTAAAACTTTAGACATTATAAACTTTTAATATTTCACATTTCCATGATGATATCACTAAAGAAACTAACTTGTATCAGCACTTAGTGAATCATTAGAGAGAGAAAAAGGTGAGGACATACTTAAAAGTTCAAAGGAAGACCATAACCAGTGAGAATTGGGCCTATAAAAAAATTTTCCACCCTTTGAGGAGTGACTAAGGCAATTTCTTCTAGTTCTAAGGACTGGCTGAGTGACAGTGCTCACTAGAAGTTAGGCAACTCCAAGTTGAAACAACTGACAGCACTCATGAGACTTAGGAAAGGATCAAGGCCTTCTCTTGGACAGTTTGAGCCTAAAAAGACCAACCCTAAAGCAACTGCGCTTGTCCATACCCCCTTTGAGCTTTAATTCTTGAATTTCTTCAAAATACACCTGAGTAATTGTACTTGAACCTATGAACCTGATTCAGTCTACCCTCACTCTGAGAATTCAGAAGGTAAAGGAGAAAGAGTTGAAGATGGACTAGCTATGGTCAACATTAGGTGAATGGAGAAGTATCTCAAAATTCTGGCAGTATGGTAACTGAGAACATGGTGGCATTTCAGAAAAGCAAAAACAAAAATAAAAAGAAGAAAAATACATAAAAAAGAAACAAAAGTAATAATGAAGAGGAGTATGAGAGGAGTCAAGAGGAACTTTCTTTTCGAAAATCGAAATCAAGAAGAGAAATTGATAACTTCAAATATGAAAATCTCAAAGAAGAAGAAAGGAGCTAAAATCAAGAAGGTGAAGTCATGAATCACCTCTTTCACCTACTGATTTCTCAAATTTGAACCCCTTTTCAACCTTCCATTCTTTTTAACCCCATTCCATAAACCACATTCCAACCCAGTTAAAAGCCCTTGTGATCCAAAGTTGAGTGAGTTGTCATGTGGAGATAAAGAGTTATCCAATCTATGGTGAGGATCTATCAATGATGTCAGCACTTAAGAGCTATGCGTATGCTCATGCTTACAGACCCATTTGGGGGATGTAACTGCTCTTGAGCCTGAGAGAAAATGAACCCCTCAACAAGACCCTTATGAGAGTATGCCCTGGAAAGTTTTTGGGTCTGATCTTGAATGCATTATGTATGACCTATAACCTAATTTTTGATCTGATGATGAGCTCAGTGCTGGCACACACTTGTGCAGTTTTCTGTGGTTGTAAACTGATTGGAAATGTTGTGCATTCATGAGAAGTTTATGCTATTTAAATTACTGTGCAACCAATGGATTAAATTTCTTTTATGTTTACTGATTCAAGAGTAAACTAAGTCTGCTCCTTGACTGCTCACTTGATGATATTGCACTTTTGTTAACTGTTTCATTGAGAAGTTTGTGGGTGTCATCACTGAAAACCCTTAGGTGACTTCACTCCTCCACTAGGGATCACCTAGGGGTTTAAAAGGCTTGGTACATATGCTAAATATATCCGTGCTCCCTACGAAAGTGGCATTTAATTTTTGTAGTAGAGTTAATGTAGCTTTGCTAAGGGACTAGCAAAGATTAGGTTTGGGGGTGTCTTAAGACCTAAAAAGTACCACTTTTCACCCCTTAACTTAACCTTTGATTAGACCCTTAGCCATCTAATAAGTTCTTGTTAAGTGTTTTATGTAGGTAATAATCAGCAGTGAAATAAGGCCAGGAATCCTGCTAAGGAGCCTGTTTTGGCACCAGAAGTCCCTCAGAAGGATGGACTCTGAATCCAGACCTCGCGCAGCTTACCCAAGCTTTAGAAGATTCAAGAGAAATATGCCTCGCACAGTCCAACTGAGCTTCCCAAGACTTTACAACAACTTCTCACGCAGTTGAGTGACTGAAGAGTTTCAGAAGCACAAACTCACGCATCTCACGCGAAGCTTAAGAGTAGAACACATCGCACAGTCTCACGCAGTTCAAAGCAAACCACTCTCAACCTCACGCAGTTTGCTCAGAACGGCTGAGGAGAGAGAGCTTCAGAAGACTCTTCACGCAGTAGCCGCGGGATGTAAATATCAGAAGAGAACTCCACGCGTAGTTCTCGTGCTATTCAAGAAGAAAGCATCCTCGTGAAGACAGAGCCATCCTCGCGAAGATCAATTAAGACATGGAACCTCGCGCAGTTCAGAACTCATTAAAGCCTCACGAGGAAACTCGCAAAATCCATTGAAGAGAAGTGCTCGTGCAATTCTCGCGCTATACAAATCTATCCTCCCGAAGATCAATTCAATGAATGCACAGCTACCGCGCGACTGCTTGAACTCCAACCCCACGACATCTGAGGCATTGATGTCTACTCAACCTTGTGAAGCCTAATCCAGTGAGAGCGCAATTCTCTACCGCGCGACTGCCTGAAGAGAAAACCAAGGCAGCCTCACGACGGTTGAAGCTTCAATGTCAAACCATCCTCGTGAAGAATAAGAGCTACCACACGACAAGTATGGGAAATAATAGCTTCCTAGCGAAGCTCTGAACTTTAACTTCCATCGCTTCAGTAGAGGACATACTGGGAATTTCAAGCGATTAGGGCACGCACTCCCACACATAAATCTCTGTGCACGTGCCCTGAGGCATCCAAGGATCACTATTAGGCCACGTGGCATAATTAAAATTAGGTTTTCCAAACCCTAATGGGCCGCCACACCACTGCTATATAAACCCATACTTAGCTTAGGTTTAGATATCTGGGGAACACATCTCGTCTCTTGGAGCCTTGATCTGAGATCATTTTCCTTTTCTTTTGTAGCTTAAGTAGTTTTCTTTTTCTTTTTCCTTCTCTCCATAGTCCAGCACTTGCTGCTATGTCTTTGTATGCATTTTGAACTAGTTTAATGGAAGTTTTGTAATAGGATTTTACATTATGGGATTTATGTTTGAATGTGATATGCTCTGTGCAAGGCTGCTGCCTTATGATCCGCCATTGCTTTGGCTGTGATTCAAAGCAATGGAGGACTGATTCTAAGGGCCACTCAGATCCAAGTGACCTGTGTGTCTAGGCTATCATGGTCCTGTACAGCCTTAGCCCACCATTGGACCCACTAGATCTGAAATCCCCATGGGAGCTTGATCTAGTAGCCTTGTGACCATGGTGGTGGCAGTGATATTCTTGTTTTGTCTTGGGCTCCATGAGGAGGATAGCCTCTGGGATAGCCTGTGACCATTCAAGTGGACAGGTTATAGCCTTAGGGTGATTTTAATCCACTGATCCAAGATGGGTCCTTCTTCTCTGCACCTGAGCTTGTATTAGCCTAGTGGGAGATTGTACAGAGGCAGACTCTCCTATATTTGTATAGATCCGCTATCAGATGTTAGTACTGATCTGGTTATAGAGATTGTAGGCTTGTGACTGGACCATTGTAGCCTCACTCAAGCAATAGACAGCTAGATCGAAGGTTGTACTCAATCTCTTACTGGTTCTATGTGTCTGGGCTATCATGGTCCTATACAGCCTTAGCCCCACACATATAGCTTTAGAGGTTGAGGTTCCCTATGGATTCTTGAGCTGATAGCCTGGATGAAATAGTGCCTACAATGATTAACTTGTTTTGACCCATCTCTTGATTCTGGTTCCCCTATGGGATAGTCTGTGACCGTTTGAGTGGACTGGTTATAACCTTGAGGGATTGAATCATGACATAGAGATGGGTTGGATTCTTTCTCCTCAATGGTGATAACGTAGCCATTGGACAGGATTTCTATAACATCAGATCTGAATCTGAGTTATAAAACTCCTCTGATCTTGGCTCAATAACATACTTCTCACCCTTTTTTATTTATTTTCCACACTCTATCCATCCTTTCAACCCTTTCTGTAGTTTAGACATTAGGCTACCTTAGGATCTGTAAACTGAGTGACCTTAAACTCCCTTCCCTTAAGGACTGCCAGATCTGTAGTTAGATCTGGAGGGACTACTAGAGATGGCTCCCTTGGAGCTGTAGATCATCTTTCCCTGTGGGGCAAACTCTTACTTATCAAAACTTGTCACAATGGACCCTGTATCTTGCAGGTCTAGGACTTCTCAGTTGTGCTGATTTCATCCCCTATTTTATTTTGATTTTAAATTTCTTTTACCACAAATAAATAAAGGAAGCACAACTGGGGTAGCAACACTCGCGCAGTTTAAATGCAATCTCACAAGAAATGCTTTTTAAGGGACTCAGGAGTCTCGCGAGGTCACTCACATAGCTAATTTGAATCCGAGCCACATGAGAGGGCATGTGTATCCCTCGCACAACTGAAGCAAAGATCCTCATGAGAAGAATATATTCAGAGCCCAAAGGTTCTCGTGATGTAGTTAATAGTGCGAGCTTCAGAAGTCTGCTCGGGAGGCTCTCGCGGGGTACAAAATACATGATTTTAATTTTTTGCGCAGCTCAATGTCGCAGAGAAGGCAAAGACTCGCGAGGTTCATTTGCAGGCTTTCATCAGGTCTTTAGTTCGTGAGGCTCTTGTGAAGTAACAATTTTCATATTAGAGCCTCGCGAGAAGGCCCAAAAATGCTTGCAAGTGTGAGATTGGGGCCATTGAGCCTCACGAGAAAGACATATCCACTCTTTCTCAGTGCTGCACATTAGTCTATGCATCAATATTGAAATGCACCATGCCATTGTGTAACAGCACCAACTTTCCTCACATTTCATCTATTTCACCACTAATAAGTTCATGCCTATTACCAACATATTCACAAAAAAAAATTCCTAGCATTCAAATGATTTTAACATACAACAGGTCCTTTCACATTTAAATTACAATAGGTCCATGAACATTTCAATCTCAGTAGGAAGCATGCTCATGAAATTCAGATGACAAAACATTCACATCAACATCAACAATAGCACAACACAAAACAAAACATGCATATCAACAACAAAGCAAAGACAACACATGACAGAGTTTTAAACAAAACAACATAAAATTTCAACAAGTATGGTACACAGTGTACAGAGCTATGGATCACTAAGTAGTAGGAGGTTCATAAAGGTGGATGGTCTAAGGAAGCTCCACAAAATTTTCTACACAAATCTTCAACATTTGACCACTCACTTTTATGTTCTTCCCAGAAATTGGATCCAAGATCTCCATAGCACTAGATGGGGAGGCATTAATGACAGTATAAGGTCCATCCCACCTGGATTTTAACTTCCCTAGAGAGAATTTTAATTTGGAGTTAAAAAGCAAACCTTGGTACCAGCCTTGATGTCCTTTCTCATCAGTTTCTTGTCAAAGAATGCCTTGGATCTCATTTTGTAAATTTTGGCATTTGCATAGGCCTCCAATCTCAACTCCCCAAGTTCTGATAGTTGTAATTTCCTGTATGAACCAGCAGTAGTTAGATCAACATTCAGTGTTTAATAGCCTAGTAGGATCTATGTTCTAACTCCACTGGTAAATGATATGCCTTGCTATAAACTAGTCTAAAAGGGGGGCATACCAATAAGGATCTTATAGGTAGTCCTAGAAGCCCACAGAGCATCATTCAACTTTTGTGTTTAATCCTTTCTATCTGTCATTACAGTCTTCTCTAAGATGTGCTTAATCTCCCTGTTAGAAATTTCAACTTGCCCACTGGTCTGTGGGTGGTAGGGAGTTGCAATCCTATGTGTAATAGAATACTTTTTGAGCAGGTTCTCAAAAGGCCTATTACAGAAATGACTCCCCCCATTACTAATGATAGCTCTGGGGGTACCAAATCTGGAGAAAATATTGTCCTTAAATTTGAGGATAACTGTGTGGTCATTTATCCTTGTGGCAATGGCTTCAACCCACTTAGACACATAGTCCACTGTCACAAGGATAAAATTGAAACCCATAGAAGGAAGAAAGGGGCCCAAAAAATTAATCCCCCAGATGTCAAACCGTTCTACCACAAGGATGGGTTGCAATGGCATTGAATCTTTCTTTGAAATGCCTCCCAACCTTTGACATCTTGCATAGGCTATGCAATATATGTGAGCATATCTGAACAAAGAGGGCTAGTAGAACTGACATTGCATTACTTTTGTAGCTATCTTTTTACGACTAAAGTGACCTCCACAGGCTTGCTCATGGCACATAGAAAGAATGATGTGGAAATCACTTTCAGGCACACATCTCCTAACAATCTGATATGCACAATGCTTGTATAGGTAAGGGTCCTCCCACAGAAAATATTTGACCTAAGAGAAAAACAAGTCTTTATCCCTCTTGGACCAATGAAGGGGGACCCTACCAATAGCAAAAAAATTCACAATGTGTGCAAACTAGGGCACACTAGACTGAACAACAAATAGCTGCCTCATCAGGGAACAATTCATTGACAGGTGCATCTACATATTCATCTAACACAATTCTAGAGAGGTGGTCAGCCACCACATTCTCCACTCCCTTCTTATCCTGATCTCAAGATCGAAATCCTGCAATAGGAGGATCCATCTGATCAGCCTAGGTTTTGCATCCTTTTTAGCCGAAAGGTATTTCAGGGCTGAGTGATCAGTAAACACAATAATTTTAGACCCAAGTAAGTAGGGTCTAAACTTGTCCACAGCAAACACAATAGCTAGCAACTCCTTCTTAGTTGTGGTATAATTGAGCTGAGCCTCTGCTAATGTTTTACTTACATAATAAATTACTGCTGGCAACTTATCTTTCCTCTGTCCTAGGACAACACCTATAGCCAAGTCTGATGCATCACACATCAGTTTAAAGGGGAGTGAGTAATCTGGGGCCTGGATTATAGGAGCTGGTGAGACACTTTTTTAAGACCTCAAAGGCCTCAAGGCACTTAGCAAAAAATTCAAATTGCATATCTTGACACAGCAGGTGGCACAGTGGCTTTGCAGTTCCACTGAAGTCCTTAATGAACCTCCTGTATAATCCAACATATCCTAAAAAGGATCTGATATATTTGATAGTCTTGGGTGGGGGCAAGTGTGAGATCAGGTCCACTTTAGCTTTGTCAACTTCTATACCTCTGTGGGAGACCACATGGCCTAACATAATTCCTTATGTTACCATAAAGTGGCTCTTTTCCTAGCTTAAGACCAAATTTGTCTCTTCACATCTTTGCAAAACTAGGTCAAGGTGACTCAAGCACTGGGTAAAGTTGTCCCCATAAACTAAAAAGTCATCCATAAAGATTTCCAAGAACTTGTCAATCATATTAGAGAAAATGGCATACATGCACCTCTGAAATGTGGCTGGGGGATTGCACAGTCCAAAAGGCATCCTCCTGTAAGCAAAGGTGCCAAAGGGACATGTGAAAATGATTTTTTCTTGATCTTGAGGATACACAGGGATTTGGTTATACCCTGAGTATCCATCAAGAAAGTAATAAAATGCCTTCCCAGCCAATTTATCTAGAATTTGGTCAATGAAAGGGAGAGGGAAGTGGTCTTTCCTGGTCTTGGAGTTGAGTTTTCTGTAATCTATGCACACTCTCCAGCCAGTGGTCTCCTTGGCTGGCATCAACTCTCCAGAATCAGAAGTAATAATTATTATGCTTGACTTTTTGGGTACCACCTGAATAGGTGACACCCACTCTGAATCTAAAATTAGGTAAATCACCCCCGCATTCAATAATTTTACTATCTCTTTCAAGACCACTTCTTGTATGTGAGTATTAAGCTTCCTCTGAATCTCCTTAGAGGGTTTTGCACCCTCTTCTAAGTAAATTTTATACATGCAAACTGAGGCATCAATGCCCCCAGAATCAGCAATTGTCCACCCCATAGCCTTTGTGTGCTTCTTGAGAACACTCAATAGTTCCTCCTCCTGCTCACTAGTGAGAGAGGAAGAGATAATCAGTGGAAGCTTTTTGTTTTGCCCCAAGAAGGCATACTTTAATATGTTTGGGAGTTGTTTCAGCTCCAGATCAGGGGAACTTTCAATGGAAGGCAACAAGGGGGCCGTGGTGGTTTGAGGAAGGGGCAACAATGTAGGTTTCTAGCTGGAATGCTGCACTTGGCCCACAGAAGACTCTATTTTGATGTTGTCTTCTGTCATAAGAGCTTGGGCCTCCTCCTCAACCATACTCCAAATATTTTCCAGATTTTCAGCCACATTATCCCAATCCAGTAGATTGGATAATTCTCCTTCAACAAGGTCATCTAGTACATCTATTGCACAGCAGTCCTCAATGTCCATCTTAGACTGCCTAGCAGCATTATATACATTTAATTGGGCCTTCATGTTCTCAAAGGTTACCTCCATCACCCCTGACCTCCATTAAATGCAAGCATTGGCAGTGGCCAAGAATGGCCTTCCAAGAATGACAGGAATTGGGGTTCTACTTTTGCAAGGGTCCATGTCCAAAACAAGGAAATTAGCAATGTAGTAGAACTTTTCCACTCCCACCAAAACATCCTCCACCACTCCCATAGGTCTTCTCTCAGACCTATCAGCTAGCTGGAGCACAACTGATGTGGATTTTAGTTCCCTCAAACCCAGCTCCTCAAATACAGAATATGGGAGCAAGTTCACACTGGCCCCTAAGTCCAAGAGGGCTTTACCAATGGTGTGGTTTCCAATTATGCTGGGGATAGTAAGTACCCCTACGTCTTGCAATTTCTCAGGTGTGGCTATGGACAGAACTGATTCTACATGTTCCACAGCAAAAACCTTTTTGGACAGCTGCACCCTTGCTTTTCCCTTTTGTGTACAAAGGTCCCTCAAGAATTTGGCATAAGCAGGGACCTATTTTATAGCTTGAAAGTCTCTATCATTTCCTCCATCTGAGCATTTCCCTTATAAAAAAGAGATGGGCCAGCAAGTGCATGAGGAAATGGCAGTTGTGGGACTGCTAGTGCCACAACTATATGCTATTAATCTCTGAAAAGTACCACTTTTCACCCCTTAACATGAGCTTTGATAGACCTATGAGTGGACTAATTAATGCTTGTTGAGTATGTCTTGTAGATAGCAGTAAAAGGCAGCCATAGCCAAACCATGGACAATCCAAGGAGACAATATGTCGTAGGTGAGGTTCTTCTTCCCATGAGGAAGCCAAATCTGTCACCACATTAAGAAGTGAAAGGCTGGTAGATAATCAAGTAGGCTTTGAGCCTTTGAAAAATTCAGAAAAAAAAAAGAGAAGGTACAACAGGAGCAACCCATGTTGAATAAGAAGGATAATGATGGTCCTCAAGAAAAAAATAAAATTAAAAAAAGAGATGATGAGTTGGCTAAGGCTGCAAATGGGGGAGCAGTCCCACATTTGCCATTTCCTAAGGCAATGCAAGCACCTTTCCCTTTTGATAAAGGGCATGCCAAAATAGAGGAAATGATGGAAACTTTTAAGTAGGTGAAGATCAACCTGCCTCTACTTGATGCAATCAAGCAGGTTCCAGCCTATGCCAAGTTTTTAAAAGACCTTTGCACCCACAAAAGACAATCAAGGATACATCTATCCAATAAAGTCTTTTTAGTAGAGAAAGTAAAACAAATACTGACTATTGCAACTCCAACAAAACTCCAAGACCCTGGAGTCCCCACTATCCCCTGCATCATTGGGGATCATACCATTAACAAAGCCTTGCTAGATCTGGGAGCTAGTGTAAATTTGCTTCCATATTCAGTTTAGGAGAAGCTGGGCTTTGAAGAGTTGAAGCCCACGCATGTGGTCTTACAACTAGCTGACAGATCTGAAAGGAAGCCTGTGGGGATCATTGAAGATGTCTTGGTTGGAGTTGACAAATTCTTTTATCCTGCTGATTTTTCGGGGCTGGACATGGAGCCGAGCAAGTGTGCTACTTCTATCCCTGTGATCTTAGGCAGGCCCTTTTTGACTATTTCAAATGCTTGTATATAATGTAGATCAAGGGTCATGAAAGTATCTTTTGGCAATATGAAAGTCAAGCTGAACGTGTACAATGCAGCCCATCAGTCCCACTTAGAAAATGAGGACTATTTTTCCATTAATGTGCTGGATGAGTTTGTGCAAGAAAATCTACCTCTGTTGTTGTATGGTAATGATTTGTTTAATGTTTTTGAAGAAGTATGGAATGAAACAGTGGAAGAGAAAACTTCCATATTTGAGATTGAGCAAGTGGAAAGTGTAAATTCTGAAGCTGGGCCAGCAAAGCATCACTCATGGAGTCCTGCTTTATTACCTCTTCCACCACCTTCTAAGGCACCCCTATTGCATTCACTCATCAGTCCCCCAAATGTGGAGTTAAAGTAACTCCCAAAATCTTTAAAATATGCCCTTTTAGGAGACAATCATAAACTGCTAGTGATAATCTCTTCCTCCCTCACTCTTGAGCAGGAAGCAGAATTGCTTTGTGTGCTAAAAAGGCATAAGAGAGCAATAGGGTGGACTATTACAAATTTGGGGGGATAAATCCAGCTATGTGCATGCACAAAATTCATCTTGAAGAGGGTTCTAAACCTTCTAGAGAGATGCAAAGGAAGCTCAACCCACACATGCAGGAAGTTGTTATGAAGGAAGTAGTCAAACTTCTTGATGTTGGGGTCATTTACCCTATCTCAGATTCTCAATGGGTGGCACCTACCCAGGTGGTACCCAAGAAATCTAAGATCACAGTAGTTCAAGCTGACTTAGGTGAGCTGATTCCAACCAGACAGACCACTGGTTGAAGGGTATGCATAGACTATCGCAAGCTTAATGAGAAAACTAGCAAAGATAATTTCCCATTGTCTTTTATAGATCAAATCTTAGATAAGTTGGCAGGTAAGGCTTTTTACTATTTTCTTGATGGTTATTTAGGATACAACTAGATTCCTGCTTACCCTCAAGATAAAAAAAAAAACCACATTCACTTGTCCATTTGGAACCTTTGCATATAGAAGGATGCCATTTGGGCTATGTAATGCACCTGCCACTCTTCAAAGATGTATGTATGCTATTTTTTTTGACATGATTGATAAGTTTCTAGAGCTTTTTATGGATGATTTCTCTATCTATGGGGATAATTTTAGCCAATGCCTGCACCATCTCAGCCTTGTGCTACAATGGTGTGAGGAGACCAACCTAGTTTTGAGTTGGAAAAAGAGTCATTTCATGGTGACTCAAGGTATTGTCCTAGGACATGTTGTTTCCCAAAGAGGAATAGAGGTTGATCAAGCTAAAATTGATTTAATAGCACATTTCTCCCTCCTAAAACTATCAAAAAAGTCAAGTCATTCTTGGTCCATGTTAGTTTCTACAGGAGTTTCATCAAAGACTTAAGCAAAATTTCCAAGCCTCTTTGCCACTTGCTATGCCAAGAGGTTCCATTTGTGTTCAATGATGAATGCCTAATTACTTTTGAACTTCTGAAGACCTGTTTGACTACTGCTCTTATATAGCAAGCTCCTGATTTTTCTCTGTCATTTGAGCTGATGTGTGTTGCATCAGACTTTGCCATTGGTGTAGTACTGGAACAAAGGAAAGACAAAGCACCATGTGTGGTGGCATATGCTAGTAAATAAATGGTTGATGCTCAATTTAATTACACCATAACTGAAAAGGAACTGCTAGCCATTGTTTTTACTTTGGAAAAGTTCAGATCATATGTGTTGGAATCTAAGATCACTGTGTTTACTAACCATTCAGCCCTGAAATACCTCTTATCTAAGAAGGAGGCTAAAGCTAGACTAATTAGATGGAATCTTTTTCTGCAGGAATTCAACTTGGAAATCAAAGACAAGAAGGGGGTTGAAAATGTGGTTGCATACCACTTATCAAGGATTCTAGATGCTGAAATAGAGAGCTTGCCCATCAATGATTCTTTCCCAGATGAGTAGCTCTTTGCTGTGGAGGTAAGTATGCCCTGGTTTGCCAACATAGTAAACTATCTTGCTGTGGGAAGGGCATCCCCACATTAGAGTAAGGGTGATAGGAATTTGTTCTTTTCACAAATTCGATATTACATGTGGGAGGATCCTCACCTCTTTAAGTATTGTGCAGACCAGGTGATAAGAAGATGTATTCTTGAAACTGAGTTTGAAAACATTCTCACTATGTGTCATGAACAGGCTTGTGGGGGCCATTTCAGTGGCAACAAGACTACTGCAAAGGTGCTTCAAAGTAGTTTTTATTAGCCCACTCTTTTCAAGGATGCCATACAGCATTACAAAGCTTGTTCTAGATGCTAGAAAATGGGAAGTATTACAAAAAGAAACTTCGTGCCTTTGCAACCTATGCTTGTTGTTGAACTATTGATATACGGCGAATTGATTTTATGGGACCTTTTCCCCCCTCCACCTTACTATCCAAGGAGGAAAGAAGGAAAGTTGCTGCTGCCCTTGGCTTAGATCCTACTGTCCTTTTCCCTTCTGATTCTGATTCTGACTCTGCTGCTGCTTCTGCCAAGAAAGCCAAGAAATTTGCTGCCTAGTCTGAGGAGTCCCCCAAGCAGTCCACCCAGAAGACCGAACTTAAAGGAAAGCTCCTTTATCCAAGGAGGATTTGAAAATTTGGAAAACTTGTATGATTGGCCTGATGATGCTTGTAAATAAATTTAGGCTATTTTTGTTTGTTTTCCCTTAATGATTTAGACCATGTACATATGTTAGTTGTTCATCATAGTTTCTTTTCTGTACTCTGTCTTTCTTTGTGCTTATTGTGCATCTGTTTCTTCATCTTCCCTTTTCATGGTTACCATGCTCACTAAACAGTGAGGCCACTGCTTAATTTAGGTTTGGGGGCATGGCAGGTGTGCCAATGAAATGAGTTAATGCTAGTGCAGCAATATTGAAAAAGGTTTTTGAAAATAAAGTGATTTCCCACCTAATTTTTGAAAAAAAAAGAGGAAATTAAAAACTTTTTAAAACTGAAATGAGCTATAATTTTAACATTTTTCATGAAGCAAATGTCAAGAATTTTCAAAAATTGATGTTTAGTGAACTTGAACGGAGAGAAAACTGTGAGGATACACCCCAGAAATTTGATGGAAGGCCATACCTAGTGAGATTTGGGCCTGAAAAATTTTCCTTGAAGAGTGTCTTGGTAATTTTTCTGCTCCAAGGACTGATTGGATCTAGTTTCGATCACTAGAAGTTAGGCAAATCCAAATTAAAATAGCTTGACAGCATTCATGACATTGAAGACATGAAGTAAGGCCACCCCTTTGATAGTTTGAGCTTAAAAGGTCCCACCTTTGAACTGCCCTTGATACACACCATTTGAGCTTTAAAATTCCCAATTTTCTTTGATAATAATCAGAAAATTTGAACCCAAAACCTCAGTGACCTGATGCAGCCTGACCCTCACTTTGAGATTTCAGAAGGTATAGCTGGTTTGATGGTTGGTTGAGAAAGAAGAAAGCACATTTGGTAGTGTTGTGGCATTCCAACCCATAAAAAGAAAAATAGAGAAAAATATAAAAAAGAAAAGCATAATAAAATTTAAAAAAAAAAAGAAAAAAAAAAGAAAAAGAAAAACAGAAAAGCAAAATAAAAAGAATGAGAAAGAAAAGTCATTTCATTGAAAGACTGAAAAGAGTATTAGAAACTGATCACTTCAAATCTGAATATTCAAGAAGTAGATGGAATTGTGCTGAAAAGAAGAAGGTATTGTCTAGACCACCTCCTTACTTTTACTGATTTTTCAATTTGAATCATTTTTACCCCATTATTCTTTTACAAATTTCACCCATAAGCCACATTACAACCTAATAATAAAAAAAACCCTACTGATCTTAAATGGATTGAGCTGTCATGTGGAGATGAGGATTTATTTAATCTATGGTAAAAAGAGTTAGAAAATTTTAGGAGTTAGAAAATTTTAGGAGTTAGAGCAATGCCTATGCTCATGCTTGTAGTCCTATTTGAGGGCTGTAACTGTTCTTGAGCTATGTGAGAAATGATGCACCCTTCTACTTTTGTTGTGAGTGAACAATCCTGATAAGATTTGCGTCTGAAATCAATGTTGTTTGGGGTATTATCAAAATAGAATTCTTAAATTAAAGGTGAGCTCTGCATCAATTTTCAGACATAATGCCTTGACATGAACTTATTGATGATGAAGGAATTATAGCTGAATTTCATGTTTTAAACTGATGATTTTTCTGCTGAAAATCCTCAAAAATTGAAGGGGTATGGTGTGGAATTTATTTCATTTCACTTAAACTCTGTTTTAACATGTTGCATAAGTATTAACTGATTTTATTGGAGAAGTTTGTGGGTACCTTCACTGAAAACCCTCAGGAGACTTCACTCCTCCACTAGGGATCACCTAGGGGTTCAAAAGGCTTGATGCATATACTAAATGCATCTGTGCTCCCTACAAAACTGGCATTTTGGTTTTCTTTATTCTTCCTTTGCTCAGGGACTAGCAACGCATAGGTTTTGCGGGTGTGTTAATCTCTGAAAAGTACCACTTTTCACCCCTTAACATAAGCTTTGGTAGACCTATGAGTGGACAAATAAATGCTTGTTGAGTATGTCTTGTAGATAACAATAAAAGGCAGCCGTAGTGTAGAAATCCATCGCTCAGTGCAGTACAGACCCAACAATGGCCCACTTAGAGCATGCAGCTACAACAAAGCAGCTTTGAAGGAGTGAAAATAGGCTGAAAACAACCTGTTTAGAGGTTACTGGAACCTGTCGATAGGATCTAAAGGCTGAAAAAAGGAAGAAGTCGTAAGGATGGGAGAATTCAATAGGATCCGGAACCTATCGCGCAGTCGGAAACAAAACGGGAGCATCCTATCGAATGGTTGCCAGAGCTTGAACAAAACCTATAAAAAAGTTTGAAAACCTGTCGATAGGAGCCATAGTAGAACTTATCGAAACTTATTACGCATAAATCAACCTATCGAACACACCAGATGAAAGTTGTAGATGCTGGAGCTTTATTTTCAGCACCAACCTATCGGAACCTATCGAAAGGATCTTGAATCCTAGTGAAAGGAATAAAAGGCCGGTTTGGAATCTGTCAAAAGCCTTAAGAACCTATCGAAATTGACTGAAGGACTTCTCAGAAAAGCTGTTGTTCATACACTACAAGTTGGTGACCTACTACACGCAATCTGAGGAACTTTGGTGGCCGGCACAAAGTTTCTTGAAGTGCCCTGGGAAACCCTAACCGACCCACGTGCTCTCCCCCAACTCTAACTAACTAAGAGAACCTTCTAGAAGGGGAATAAAAGAGGAAATGATAGAATTATTCCAGTTGAGCTGTGATTGGCGGGAAAAACAGATCCGATGCTGAAGGGGAGAGCTATATAAGGAGGGAAGCTGCCAGAAAAAGGGGGGATCAATACTGGAGATTAGAGTTTGCATTAAAATTCTCTATTCTTCCTTTTTTGCTCAACTATGGTTGGCTAATTTCTTTGGGGCAGCAAGGAGTGAGGTTAGATCTGTAATTGGAGAGAGTTGAGAGTGTTATTGAGGGTCAGATGATGCATAGACTACAAATCTGAGAGCATTTCATTGTATAGTGAGTTTTGTTTCAATGCAATGTTGGTTTTATTATTTTAATTAGATCCATAATTCATCTGGTTTTATTTGGTGCTCGATCAGATTTGTGTAGATGGGAATAGCTCACCCACTTAACTGGTAGACCTCTTGGATACCATTTGATCTCCCTAGATCTGATATTCCTGCAATTGCCTATGTCTGTGGCCTGACAGTTGCAACATTTATAGTGATTATAATGTTCTGATGGAAACCTGAGAATGGGGTGAATCTATTGGATGATCTGTGACCATTAAAGCGGACAGATCATAGCCTTAAGATCAATCCAAATCTCTGGCTTAGATCAAATCCTTTTACCTTGCAGTTGTGCTTATAGCCAAATGAGAGATTGATGCATTCTGAATTCTTTGTGATACTATCAGCTGAATCCAATTGCAGTAAGACCAAATTCCAAGTAGTTTCTCTCCATTTTCTGTTTCCAATTTCACCAAATATTCCCCTCACTTGCAAGATATGAACTCTGGATTTAATCTCAATTCATTTCTGCATTTAATTGTGTTTTTGTAGTTTAGTTTAAAGTGACAATCCCTGAAAACCTCTTCTCTCACTTTTACTATTTTAGTATTCGGTAGGGGGCCAAATCTGCTTTAGATCTGGAGATTTACTTAATTTTCAGTTCACATATCTCTGTGGACATATCCTTACTTACCCTTTATAACTTGCTACAATAGGCCCTGAATACTTGTAGGTTTGTGTGTCTGCTTGCCTTGGTGTGTGCAACAAATAGATCATTTAATTGTGTAATTTTAAACTTCTTTTTTAACACAAGGTAAGAAGCCAACACATGCCTAGCAACACCATGGTCAAATTTTTATTTTTTCCTCTTTTCCTCATTTATTGTGTGTTGTTGGGGCTGAACCTCAACTCCATTATTTTATCCTTGTTATTCTATATCAGGAATGAATCTATTGGTTCTTCTACACTCACATTTTTTTCTTTTTCACTCTCCATGGCCTCCTCAGCTGCCCTGCCCACTAAATTATCAATCACCCTGCCACTCCTTAGGGTAGTGATTACATTAGCCTCCTCATAGGTAGAGGAGCCTTCTCCAATCATGTATTGCACTTTAGGTTTGCACAATGGTTGACTAGGCAACCTGCCCTCCTCTCTCTTGTTCACAGTTTGTGCCAAGTTTCCCAGATTTTGTATTGATGCCAACATTTGCTCTTCAAAGGAACAAGATTTGGTTGTGGTGGGGGCAAGAGCAAATGATTTAGCTGTGGGGCAGGCAACTGAAAATTCTGCCTAGGTATATATCCTTAGTTAAATTGAGACTGAGGTCTGTATGGAGCTGCCAACTGCTGTTACTAGGACTGTTGGTATGTGTCTTGTCTTCACCTCAGATTTGAGTGGTTTCTCCATGTGTACCCAGCAGGTTGTTGCCCATATGCCTGGGCAGCATTGGCATGTTCCATAACTAATTCAGGGAACTGATTGGGTGATGGACATTTTTGAAGTGAATGTGTGAGAGATTGGCATATCAGACATGCCTCTTCCACTTGTACAGCCATCTTAGGTTGCGTCACATTCATCAATTTATCAATGCATGCATGCCACCTCTAGGGGTGGATTCTTTAACCATTTTAGCTGGGGTCTGGCTGTCATTGCGAGATAGTGACTCCTGCTGCATGGAATTCTCACCTATAATGTGAAACAACTCCCATGCCTCATTGGCTATCTTGTGGAGGTAACTATCCCCTAATGAGGCATCCACCATGTCCCTACTCTTGGGATTAATTCCTTGGTAAAAGACTTGTACAAGTTGTCACTGTGGAATTTGGTCGTGGGGACATTTTTTTAACATTTCTTGAAACCTCTCCAATGCCTTATAAAAATCTTCAGTTCAGGACTGAGTAAAAGACAGTATGTTTGTCATCATCTGACTAGTTTTATTCGTGGGAAAAAATTTGGTCAGAAATTGTCTTTGGAGGTCACTCCATGTCTGGATGCTATTGGCTGGGAGCCTAGAGAGCCAGGTATTGGCTTTATCCTTTAGGGAAAAAGGAAAAAGCCTAAGTTTGGTGGCTTCATGTCCCAAGCCAGTAATATTAAATTTGGTGCAAAGTGCTAAGAATTAATCAATGTGCCTGTATGGATCTTCCTTACTGAGCCCATGAAAAGATGGATGCATGTTAATAGTGGACTTAATTTCATAATTTCCCTCAACTGAAGGAAATTGTATACAAAAGGAAGATGTATAATACCCAGGTACATTGTATTCCTTTAGAGTCCTTTGCCTCTCAGCCATCACAACTGGCTTAGTTTCAACAATAGGGGCTGCTGTGTTGTTTCTCAGTGTAAGGACCCTTTCAACCTCAGGATTTAGAGGTTCCAACTCAGGGTTAAGGGTCCTCTACCAAGCATACACACACAAAATCAGCAGGTAAAGAAAATACTCATAGCACACTAAAAAAATTACAAACAAAATTACAGCTAAACAGATTTGCAACTAAACTACTGACAGAGAATTCAATACAAATGGACTGAGTTTTAGGATAAAAGAAGTGCAAACAGAGCTAGCTGAACTCCAGCTGCAGCTCTAGCTTTTTCCATGCTGTTGTTATCCAGTTCTGTAAGAATTCCAACAAAACTTAGTAGTACTTTTTATTCAATTAAAGGCACAGCTACAAAGAATTTTTTAAACTAAATTAAAATACAACTCAAGTCTACTAAAAAGAATAATATCCCCAGCAACGATGGCAAAAACTTGTTGGTTATCTCAAGTTGCTATTTGTTATTGGTTAGAAAATAGTGGTGAAGAAAAATAAATCAAAAAGTGAAGAGATGGAAAGTGGTTAAATTAGCAAGTTTGAAATACATAGCCTGCAAGATATAGGGTTGTTGAAGCAAGTTTTGAGTAGGTAAGAGTTTGTACCACAGAGAAATTAATCTAGAACCGAAAATGGGTTATATTAGTAGGCCTCCAGATATGGCTACAAATCTGGCAATCTTAGAAAGGGAGTTGAGTGTCACAACTACACTAAACTAACACTAAAATAAGAGAAAGAAAGTACAATCCTATCCAAAAGAAAGGGTTAAGGAGAAGGTGGTGATGGTGTGTGTTAAAATAAAGATAAAATTGATGAGAAGTAGGCAATTAAGCTAAGGTTATTTCAGTTTTGTAACTCAGATTTTGGGCTGTCTCTGCAGCAGTCCTTCAAATGGCTACAAGCACATCTGAAAGGTGAAAGTATCTAATTCAACTCTTATGGTTTGACCTGGTCTCTTAAGGCTATAACCTGTCCACTTCAATGGTCACAGGCTATCCAATAGAGAGGATCAAACCACATGAATCAAATCTGAAAACTAATCTGATCCAAGAGAATGGCCTGATCTTAAGGCTATAACCTGTCCACTTAAATGGTCACTGATTATTCAATAAATTTCCTCCACCTAATTGATCAAATCAGAAGATTAACATTATTACAGACACCATGTTTGCTAGGCTACAAGCTCAAGCATCCATGAGGGCAAATAGCTCTTGAAAAACTAGTGGAAACCATAGTTGTTCAAAGGCTATTTGGGAACTTAAATGTAGCTGGTCAGTGCTACAAAAAGGGTTGCAATGACTCAGCTCACAAGGCTACAATCTCTACAGAGAAACCAGATCTAACATCTGATGATGGTCATGTAAAATAGAGGGGAGTTGTTCCTCCTACAACCTCTCACAAGGCTACAAGCTCAAGTAGAGAGAAGAAGTATCCTTCTCAGATCTATGGCTTGGAATCACCCTAGGGCTATAGTCTATTCTCTCAAATGGTCACAGGCTATCCATAGAGGATTTCCAAGTCACAGAGGTCTGAGATGGAACATGATAATTGCTGCTACCACCATGGTCACAAGGCTACAAGCTCAAGCTTCCATGGGAATTGAAAATCAGCTAAAATCCTAAGTGTATGGCACAGATCAAACAATACTATGGAAAAATAGGAAAACAACAGATAAACTAAGCATTAAAATCCAAATTTCATTGATTAAACAATACTTATAATGAAATTTCTCAAGGCACCAGCCTTGTGCATAATAGCTCTCAACTACTCCCAGTGTATACAAGACCCATTACAAAAACTGCGTAAAACTAAGCCTAATTGCTTACAGAGGTCATAGCCAGCAAGTGCTGGGCTAAGGAAGAAGAGAAATGGAAAAGGAAGGTGATCAAACCCTAACCCTAATCTGCTAGAGCTCACAACTGACTCAGGTTGAAGGAGAGATATTTTTCCAAGTTAAATTTATAGCTTATATATTCAGTCATTGATGCCTTGGCTAAGAGAAGATTAAACCCTAATTTTATGACAGACGTGACTTGGTTACAACCCTTGGATGCCTTGGGATGTGTGCATGGAGATAAGGGCCTCAAGATGTATGCCTTGGACCTAGGGAAATCCCTAAAAGGTCCCTGAGTATAGAATGAGAAGTGGAAAGCTCGAGCTTCACAGGGTTGACTTTGGTTCTTTAATTCATTCTCGCAGTTTACAGAGTGCTCGCGAGGTAAGATTTGGCTTGGAAAGCTCCTTGCTCACGCAAAAGGCTTTGAATTGTCGTGCAGAATGCTTTGAATTGGCAATCTGAAGTTTCGGGCTGACGTGAGGGCATTTTGCCTAGCTTGTATAATATACATGCTAGGCCATTTCTGTAGGAATTTTGCCTAGCGTGTATAATATACACGCTACGCTATTTTCTGGAAGAATAAGGCCTAGCGTGTATAATATACACGCTAATCTAAATGGTCCCCATAGTGGGCTCTGAACTTCTCACAGGTATTGTACATATGCCTAGCGTGTGTAATATGCACACTAGGCTTAGCTACAGTAACTGTGAGATTTTGCCCGAATTTCACTTTTGGAGTTTGACTTGTTGACCATCCCAATGTTCATGGTGGGTTTCCTTAGGACTGTTGCACCCCCATTAACCCTATTTGCAACCCTCTAGCCATGTGAAACCCCACCCTATCATCTACCATTGAACCCCATTCCCACCTATCCATAACCTTGAAAAACCAAAAAACCTTTGATTTAGGATTACCTAATTGCTAATCTCATTAGCTCTTAAGTACTCCCCTAATCTACTCCTTTTCTATAAATAGAGATGCACCCCCTTTACTAAAGGCTTGAAAATTTCCAAGAGAGAGAAAAAGAGTAAGAGATCCCCTTCTCCCCATTGGTGCACAAAAAACCCATAAAAACTCTAGAACTTTAGTTCATCTCTTACACTCTATTACCCATCACAAACCTTTGAGATTTAGCTAGAATTATCCACTAGCCTTCTTCCTCTACCTCTTAGCTACCAAGCCTTAGAGGTTAGAACCCATTTTCCAACCCCTAAAGCCAATGGAAGCTCCTCAAGTGCACCTATGCAAAGATCCACAGCCATGCTATAAGGGCCCGAGAGCTCCAACTCTCCCCTCTACTCCGTTACCTTCTTTGCTCTTCCTTTATCAAGGATTTAAGCTATTACACTGCCAAATTTTTGGTGTTTTCAGAGAGCTTGATAGGATCATAGTGTCTTCGGGTAAAAGGAAGCCTTTATTTATTTATTTTTATTTTGGCCATAAGTAGAGACCGCTTCCGAGATGGTTGATCGGGTGCCTAACACCTTCTCGATCGATAACGGTAGCCCCCACCCAATAGCTTTTGGCGTTAGATCGATGAATCATAGTCATATTTTTGCACTTTGGTGCTTTTAATATTGATTTAGGCTTTCCGGGACACCAAAAGATCCGGTTGGAGACTTTAAAATTGTAGTAATGAGTGCATCATCACGACGAACTCGCGAGAGCCCATGGTTGTAGAGATGGCGACTCTGCTGGGGACTAGCTAGTAGAGCTTCCCCCTGAAGTTTGGCCTCTTTTGTTATTTTTAAAATTTTCACTAACATATGTTTTTTTTTTTTTTCCTTTCATACCCACCCCTACGATTTCGTCAAATTTTCTTACCCCTATGATTCCGTCTATTTTTACTCACCCTTACTTTTCCGTCATTTACGTGCCTTAGCCGATTGGCAGGCCTACTTGAGCACTGTTTTTACTTTCACTTATTTTCAGTCATTTACATGCCTTAGCAGATTGGCAGGCTTACTTGCGCATTTACACACCTTAGCTATTTGGCGAGCCTACTTGAGATTTTAAATTCTTGCATTCATATCCTACCAGTTGACACCGGCCCGTAGCGGCGACACGGGATCATCACAACCCATTTTTGAATCTAAGAAAAATCCCCTTTAAAATTTGAATATTAAATTTTAACCTTAAAAGTGAACTAAGGGTCTTAATTTAGTTTGCGTTGGGTAGATTTTAAAAGGGTAGGAATTTAGGTAGCAATATAAACTTCCCAATACTTAGTACGACAGTAGCCCCTAGTGGTGATGATTCGAAAAAGTACCACCCCATTCAGTTTGCGTCGAAGGTATATAGGGTGGGTGACCGATCCAGTTACAAATCTTAAAACCCTTGGGGGAGATCGTTAGTCGTTAGAAATCAACCTTGTATCCCTAGGTCCGGACAGGAATGACACACAGCAACAAAGAAAATCTGCCCCTGGAAGCACCACTTCCTGAAAACTAAAAACTCATACCCAATTCAAGCTTGTTGTTTGCTGTCAAAATATATTATATAAACTATTTTTGCCAAGCGTGTATAATATACATGCTAGGTCAAAAACCCTAGAATTACCCTAGCATGTATAATATACACGCTAAGTAACAAATCCTCATATTTTGCTTAGCGTGTATAATATACACGCTAAGCCAAAATCTTCAGATTTCTAGCCTAGCATATATAATACATATGCTAAGTATAATTCTTGCTAGGCAGCTCGAATCTGAGGCCTTTTTCGTTTCCCCGAGTCCTCCACTTAGCGGTTTAGTCCCTCCGGCAGATCCCACACGTCCCGACACCCAATACGCCCTCACCGGTAAAGAGAGGTCACCCTCTTATTGACTTTTTTCGAGGGATCGAGTTGTCGTGTGGATTCCTGTGCCTTCACATGGATCAAGGGACTTCCCTTTTATTCTTCCGAAGTGCATCAGGGTCTTGTCGTGGGAAATATTTGGGGTGTGAGCACAGCTCGAAATGGGAATTCCAAGGCCCCGAAACTCATTATAGAAAGGTTCATTATCTTTATCTAAAAATCAAAATAAACAAAAATTGAAAAAAAATTAATTAAAATTAAACTGAAATCCAAAAATAAAGATAGCTTGTGCTGCCGATGCAACGGCATCGCCTTACCCTCCGTCATCCCGTAGAGGGAGGAGAAGATGGGTTTTTGGTCCTCACCCAAGGAGCCCGTACCCAACTCGCCAAAAAACCATGTCGTGGGATGTCGATCCGGCTTATGCCGATCCCAATTCATCACCGCCATGCTCCCCAACACATTCTCATTTGGAGGAAATTTTCACCTCCATTCCACTCACCCAACCACCATTTACTGTCACCGGACCCTTCGGTGCACCCATATTTCTGACCACATCCTCTACATTTCCTCAAAGTCCATCCCATTCTTCCCCCATAAACACTCTGAATTCCCCCTCCACAACTAACATACCCAATGTTCCCATATTTTCCCAAAATCCAACACCACATTCCCCACCATCTTTTCAAACCATATCCCATTCACCCATGCCTTCCCAAAATCCAAATTTCACCCAAGCCGTACCCTGTTTTCCTACATCCACACATATCATTTTTTTCAAATCCACCGCATATCCCCCCTCTACCCAGGTCATACCGATTTTACTCGGGTCATGCCCAATTTTTCCCATACACCCACCCAATCCATGTCCCATGTTCCACCTCCATCGGATGCACCATTTACATCCATCCCCTCGCCCAATCCAATGGCCATGATGGATGAGATGGTCAAGGCTTATACAAAATAGAAGGCCTCCCAAAACAATATCCCTCATCCACACAACACATCTCCCAACCCATCCTATACACTCCCAAGTCTCCATGACTCTTTTCCCCAAGACTCCAATCAACCACCCAAAACAATATCCCTCATCCACACCACACATCTCCCAACCCATCCTATGCACTCCCAAGTCTCCATGCATCTTTTCCCCAAGACTCCAATCAACCCTCTCAAAACAATATCCCTCATCCACATCACACATCTCCCAACCCATCCTATACACTCCCAAGTCTCCATGCCTCTTTTCCCCAAGATTCCAATCAACCCCCCAATATTCACAACACCCAAGACCCCCATCAACCATTGGGTCATTTGAGTGGGCCTCAAGGCCCCATATCCTAAGGTCCAATGGCCCAAGCCCATCAGGGCCCCATACCCCAAACCACAAGGCACAATGGCCCAAGCCCATCGGGCCCAATACCCCATGCCCATCAAGGCCCAATGGCCCAAACATAACCCCACCAGGGCACAATACCCTAAGCCCACCAGGGCCCAATACCCCAAGCCCAAAACCATCAAGACCCACACCCGAAAGCCCCACTCTCCCATCCTCCCTCATTCCCCCAATATCCCTCATACCCCTAACGGGTCCCCACTCCACCCCAAATGATGCACCCATATCAGCTAGTCTCTTAACCCAGCATGGGCCCTACTTTTCCACAAGTCTCACATCCAACCCAATATGGGAATCCATCCTCTACCATCAACCACCCTCAATTCACCCATCCCTATACCTCTCAGACCTATCCCTAAGGTTTCCCCCTTATACAATGGTCCCATCAAGCACCCATCTGACAAACTCAGAACCAACAGGATAATCTTACCCTCCACCATATATAGACCTACAGTATGAGGAGCATGAGATCAGGAATAGTGGAGCTTATGCAGGGGCATTCACTAGCTTCAATCCTCCACCACCCGTATTCACTAACCCACTGATAACCCAAAGTGAATGGAGGCCGCCTATTGAGGGACCAGTCCCGCTGTCAAAAGAATCAGAGTTGTTGAAAGAGAAAATGGACAAGATCTAAAAACAGCTGATGAAGATGGGAGGAGCTTAAATACATGCATAGATTTCTCTTATCTATGCCTATTCACAGAGGTCCCCATGCCCCCAAAATTAAAAGTGTCAGCCTTCGCCAAATACAACGGCATGGGTAACCCCATCGCACTACTCAAGTCCTACTATGGGGACATGTGCCAATACGGAGGGGATGAGCATCTGCTCATGAAAGTTTCCCAAAAGAGTTTTATTGGCCAGATTTTAAGTGGTTCACTTCATTAGAACCTTCTATGATAAAAATATGGAAAGATCTGACCCATCTATTTCAAGAATAATATGTCTACAACATAGACATTGAACATGGCAAGTCGGATCTAGCCCGGCTAAAGAAAAATCTCGACGAAGCATTCAACGACTACCTGGGGCGATGGAGGGCATTGACAGCTCAGGTTAGGAACAGGATACCCGTTGATGAGCAAATCGAGATGATCTTGAAAAACACTCTTTCGGTCATCTCGAATTTTCTGGTATATGAACAGTAATCTAGTTTCACTGATTTTGTAAGAAATGCCAACCAATGTTAAGATGCCAAAAGAGAAGGACGATTAAATAAAATCGTAAATAGTGGGGTTCGGAGGTTCAATGAATAGAGGTATGGTAGAAGAATCGGGACGGATGTACAGATGGTCGTAAATACATGACCCAACACCAGCATAACTCCATTTCAGTTTAAGGCAGCACAGCCAGCCCCAACCAGAAGAGAGCCAATGCAGAGGGTTGAAAATGGACAAGGGGAACAAATGACCCCAGAACAGAGAAGGGCTGTTTTAATCGAGTCTTAACACCATTAGGGTAATCCTTGAATATCTTATTATTTTTACTAATCGAAAAAGGTTTTCTCACTGCACTCCAACTATGACCCCCGCCAAATCCAATCCCAGGGAATTATGATCCCAAAACCCATTGTAATTTCCATCAAAGATCGGGCCACTCAACGGATCGCTGCTTCTCTTTGACGCATGCAATATAAGACTTAATTGAGGCCGACAAGATCATTCCTCCAGCACTTTCCCAGGCCAACCAGCATGCCAATATACATCAGGTGTCTTTACCACCACATCCACTAGGTGGAGCAGGCCCAAGGCCAACTATCAGCATGATAGAGGGGGATGACAAAGAGTTTTACCCGTCAAAATATATCCGCACTCGGAAAGATTTTATAACACCGAGGTAGAGAGATCAAGAGGATAGAGGTATCAGAGTAATTGAGCCCCTGAATTTGGCTAATTACTTTCCTAATCCCGCACTACCGACAGAACCCTTAGATTTATGGGCATATTTTCCATCACTAGCTCCCGTCAGCTATGCCTAAACCAACCAGTATCAACCATACGTAGTAGTAGTTCCCAACAATTACCTGATGGCTGAATTTGCCCCATATCCCTCTCCGACATCGGTTAATTATCAATGGCCTACCCCTATCACGCAACCCCCAATGCAACCATTCACAATCCCCACTAACCCCCACGTGGCCTATTTTCACCACCCCCTGATCCATCCAACAGAGGTTAACCAAGTGTTGACAACCCATTCCAATCCCCTAGTTCAAGCACCTTTGAGGTCTATGTCCACTCCATTTCAAATCTCGGGGCTAAGCTACGATCCCCATCAGGTTTCACTTAGCTACAATTAGACAGATATCAATGTGGGCAGCAATAGAGAGGGGCCAGTGAATTTTGTCACTCAATCAAGAAGAATCCAAGGTAACCAGAAGTAGCAGCACTGACCTGAGTAGAAGAGAAGAAAGAACCTATAGCTGTAAACCCCTTTGAAAAATGAGCAAAAAGCACATACTTGAAACTCAGCTAGAGAGAATGTCAGCCCACATCTCCGCTCCACTTCCAAGCTCTGATGTGAGCATTAAAGGATGCACATGTGTCTATTCAAGTAACCCCAGATGAGGTGGGACAAATCCTCGGGCAGGTGTTGGCTCCCAATGCCATTATGAGGGAAAAAATAACTCTAAACCCCTCAACATCACTATAGAAATTGGGAACCTGGTGATGCCATTGGTGTTAATAGACAATGGGTTTGCTTTGAATGTGTGCCCTTTCAAAACCGCTACCAAGATAGGGGTGGATCCCTCCACTTTTAGGCCAGCCAGAACAAGTGCTAGAGGATTTGATAACATGAGAAGAGAGATAACCAAGAAGTTGACCTTGAGCTCGTCATCGGGCCAATGACCTTCTCCATACCCTTCCAAGTTATGGACATCAAATCTACTTTCAATCTGCTGTTAGGGCACCCTTGGTTACACGAGGTCGGGGCAATACCTTCCACCCTGCACCAAAAATTGATATTTGTATAAGAACAGAAGATTATCACCATTCTGGGTGAAGGGCAGGAGGTAAGAGACAAAGCTACCCACATCATCGAAGACACAGACCTCCATAGCTTTGAGTATGGTGTATCAACAGTAATCCCTGAATCCCTTAAGAGAATCGCTTTAAAAACCAGTGGTGGAATGGTCGCAACAGTAGCCATGCTCTAGAAGTGGGTCTATCAAAAAGGTAAAGGATTGGGACCTCAATTGCAGGGACAGAAGGACCCAGTTAGAGCCAAAGGCGGACAGTGGGCTAGATTCGACCCAGGCTATAGGCCTACCAAAGAAGAAGTCCGAGAGGCCAAGGAAAAGGCTTGAACCCATGCTATTGCAAATGCCCAAGGAATAGACCTGGATGACAAACCTCGTCCACGGCCTCTGATCCAGAGTACATTAGTGAGCGTCGGGGTCATAAAAATTTATCAGAATGGGGCAACATAGTTAACCCCGCACAAGTCGACAACCCCCATCCACCTAACCAATTCCTAAATAATCCCTCCCAATTTGAAATAGACCTAGCCTCCCTGTCCCTTTTTGAGGAGGAGTTTCCCATTCCTGTGTAGTCCCCCCTATTGTAAACCACCACAGAGCCATTCTGATATTTGAGGATAGGGTCCTGGACGAGCCTAGAATAAATATGATGGAGGTTGACCCCCAGATACCACCAATTAGCCTCCTCCATCAGAGCAGGTAAAGGTGCGACATCACAGGTAAGAAATTGGGCAACTGTGCCCTTAACTCTGGAAGCAACAAATGGCCATAAATACGACACCAGCCTCCTAAAAAAACCAACCTATAAAAAATAAGGTGAGCCTTTGGCAGGTAACACCATGTGTGTACAAAGACTGGCCTTACCAAGGGCCCATCTCCAAAGAAAAAAAAAATCATAAAAAAAATAGAAAAAATGCAAAACCCAAAAATATTGTCTTTCAAAATTTTAGAGAAAATCGAAGAAAAAGATGCCTTGATTGAAATACCCACCCCATGTGAAATCGACCCCTTTTATGTGGAAATACAAAAGGAGGTAGGAGTCACGAGTCTGGACAAGGAAATTACTACTGAGGAGCTTCCCAATGAGCTCCTTCAACGGTATGCCAATTTTGGGCATGGCCCTACCCTTATCGTTGAAGAAACAAAGGATGTTAATCTAGGGACCAAAGAGATTCCTAGAGTCACCAAGATCGTAACGTCGCTATCTCCGAAGGAAAGAAAAAGCATGATTGATTTCCTTCGGTTATACCAAGATGTATTCACATGGTCATATGAGCTGCCGCTTTATCTAGATGTTAGGCCGATCAAGCAAAAATTGAGATGTCTCTTGCCCGAGTGGATGTTGAAAGTAAAGGATGAAGTCAACAAATAGTATGACACGGGGTTTCTCATGGTCTCCAAATACCCGTAGTGACTAGCCAATATCATCCCAATACCAAAGAAATATGGAAAGGTTCGCATGTGCATTGATTTCAGAAACCTTAATAGGACAAGCCCGAAGGACGACTTCTCGTTGCCACACATCAACATCTTGGTCGATAACACTGTCGGGCATGGAATGCCCTCATTTATGGACAGATTCTTCAGATACAATTACATCAGGATGGCAGAAGTAGACTGAGAGAAGACAGTGTTCATTACCCTGTGGGGAACTTTATGCTACATTGTCATGCCATTTAGGTTTAAGAATGCTGACACAACATACCAAAGGGCGATGACAACACTCTTCCATGACATAATGCACTGATAAATTGAGGTGTACATTGACGACATGATCGCCAAGTATCTAGAAAGAGGAGATCATCTGATAAACCTCCAAAAGTTGTTTGAGAGACTAAGGAAATATAGCCTCCGTCTGAACCCTCAAAAGTGCGCATTTGGCGCCATTTCAGGAAAATTGTTAGGCTTCATCATTAGCAAAAGAGGTATCGAGGTTGACTCAATGAAAGTGAAAGAGATCGTCAAAATGCCATCGCCATCTATCGAAAAAGAGGTAAGAGGCTTCTTGGGCAGGATACAGTACATCTGTCATTTCATCGCATAACTCACTCCTATCTGTACACCGATCTTCAAACTACTAAGGAAAGACTCGCCCGTCGAGTGAAACGACGATTGCAAAGCAGCATTTGATAAAATCAAGGGTTACCTTCTCAATCCTTCGATTTTAGTGTCGTCCGAGCCAGGGAGACCACTCTTAATGTATCTCTCCACAATTGATGTTTTGTTGGGATGTGTCCTTGGGCAGCAAGATGGGACAGGAAGAAGAGAGCAGGCCATCTACTATCTCAGTAAGAAGTTTACTGACTACAAGACACGCTATTCTTATGCATGCCTAGCTCTTGTTTGGGCTACACAGAGGCTCCACCACTACTTGCTATCCCTAGACATTCTCCTACTAGCTTGAATGGATCCATTGAAGTACTTGTATGAAAAGTCGGCTCTCATGGGCCAAATCACATGCTGTCAACTTTTGTTATCCGAGTTTGACATCACATATGTCACATGAAAATTAATAAAGAGGCAAGCACTCACCGATCATCTGGTCGAGAATTTTTTACCAAACTATGAGCCTTTGAGAACTGAATTCCCAGATGAGGACATCCTGTTTATGACGGAGGATGATACAGCAGAGACATAGGAATCCTGGGTAATGCACTTCGACAGAGCAACAAATGTCGAAGGTCAAGGAATTGGTGCTATTCTGATCTCGCCCAAAGGAACTCACATACCAATTTCTGTCAAACTCAATTTCTCCTGCACTAATAACATAGTCGAATATGAGGTATGCATAGCCGGCTTACAAGCAACACTGGACTTGCACGTAACACACCTTAGGGTATTTGGCGACTCACAGTCGGTCATATACCAGATAAATGGAGATTGGAAGATGAAGGATGAGAATTTTATCCCATACCATGAGCACCTCGAAGATCTGATAGAATGTTTTGATGATGTTACTTTCTCCTACGTCCCATGAGCAAGAAATCGCTTTGTCGATGCACTAGCAACATTGCCGTCAATGGTCAGAATCCCTTATAGTGTCGAAATGAAGCCAACCATGATTGGGAAGAGGAATGAACCTACCTTCTGTCTCTAGTTTGAGGAACCTAAAAGGATAAATGATGAGCCACCATGGTTCTCATATATCAAGAATTTCCTCGAAACTCGTACTTTCCCTAAGGGGACGAACAAGGAGGACAGGCGGACCATCCAATGTTTAGGGACAAACTATATCATCTATGGCGAATGCCTCTGTAAGCAATCATATAACAACATCTTGCTCAGATGCCTAACTAAGGGCGAGGTAGCAAACTTGATGAAAGAGATCCACGAGGGAGTATGCGAGGCCCACGTCAATGGACACATGCTCGCCAAAAAGATCCTATGGCAAGGATATTTTTGTTCCACCATGGAAGCTGACTGTTGCAAGCACGTTCAGAAGTGCTACAAATACTAAGAGCACTCCAATCTGATACACACTTCAGCCATAGATCTACACAGCATGATCCCTCCTTAGCCATTTGCTACGTGGGGTCTTGACGTCGTCAGAAAAATCAATTTGAAAGCATCTAACGGGCACCAGTTCATTCTCGCCGCCATAGAGTACTTCACCAAATGGGTAGATGCGGCCTCCTACGTGAGCATCACGGCCAGTCATGTCGAGAAATTTATCAAAAATACTATTGTTTGTCGATTTGGTGTACCCAAGGGCATCATCACAGATAACAACACCAACTTCTCGAACAAGTGTATAAGGGCCTTCTGCGAGTAATATAAATCAAACATCATCACTCATTGCTATATAGGGCACAAACCAACTTAGCTGTAGAAGCTGCTAATAAGACAACCGTCTGCATCCTTGAGAAGATGGTCATCACGGACTACGACTGGAGCGAGATGTCACCATTTGCGCTATGGGCCTACCGAACATCGATCTGTACCACTACAGGGGTAACACCATTCTCCTTTGTGTATAAAACTGAGGTATTACTGCCAATTGAGGTTGAGGTACCTTCACTTTGCATCCTCATCGAATCTGATCTACCTGAGGCCAAGAAAGAGAGGTCCCATTTTGAGAAACTGAACCTGCTAGATGAGAAAAGGATCCTGGCCTTGTGTCACACCTTGGCCTATCAGAGAAGGATTGAATGTGCTTACAACAAATGTGTTCACATCCGAGAATTAAAAGTGGGTGACACGGTGCTCAAGAAGATCTTCTATTCACACCGATCCGAGAGAGAAATCCAAGCCCAACTGGGAAGGACCCTTCGTCATCCGAGAAGTAATCCTTGGATACACACTCCACTCACCACCATGGACGGAGATCAGTTTCCTGAGGCCATCAGCACAAGATACATAGGTCGATTCTACTCCTAGTCTCTAAGACAAGGTAAGCATTAACAAGATCGATATGGGACTGCCTAAGGACCCCATAAAAGAGGCCATCATTTCAAAGCCAAGTAGCAAAAAAGTGTCCCTGAACATTCATACCTTTTGCTACACTTATTGAGCCATGATCCTTTCTTTTAGAAAAGAAGATGGAAGAAGTGTATATACCAAACAAAAAAGGAAAAAAAGAGTTACCATCAAGTCCAAAAAAAATAAGAAAAGCAAAATCCCAAAAAGAGTATGTCTGAAAAAAGTAAAAAGAACAAAAAAATAGAAAAGAAAAACTGGGGCATGTACAGTCAAAAATAGCAACGACGGGCACAGTAAAAACCCATCTTAAGCGCTGAGTAAGAATTTTCAAAGGAAAGAGAAGAAATTTGTTACTCTGTTGATTATAATTCTAGGCTCTGGGCCGCTCATGTTAGTTCAAATCGGATCTTGGTCAGGGATATCTTTGGACCGCACTGTCAAATGTATGACCTGAGGTAAGGAAAAAGGGGCGACTCAATCCAAGGGGATGGATGTTCCGACCTTGGTAAAAGTTGTTGAATATCACTTGGGTCCGATCGCATGAACGGGTTTGGCTATGCTCAGAATGGGACCCGTGACTTCGTCTCGTTATTGAGCCATCAAACAAAGGAAAGGAGAGGACCACATTTATAAAAGACAATAAATTTTTCTTTCCCATTTTCAGGCTGACACTATGCACAACCCACCCCAAGAAGATCGGTTTGATGACCGATGCTTCCCTTTACAGAGAAAGGAGAGGACCACATTTGTAAAAGATAATAAATTTTCCTTTCCCATTTTGAGGTCGGCACTATGCACACCACACCCCGAGATAATCGGTTTGATGTCCGGTGTCTCCCTTTACGGAGAAAGGAGAGGACCACACTTATAAAAGATAATAAATTTCCCTTTCCCATTTTCATCCCCGTACTATGTGCACCACATCCCAAAATGATGATCGGTGTAATACCCAGTTTCTCCCATTTACCAAAGCAAAGAAAGATAGAACTTGTGTAAGATAATAGATTTCCCTTTTTCATTTAAATATCTATATTGCACTTACACCACATCTCAAAAAATAATTGGTGTGATCCCTTGCGTACTCTTTTACAAAATTGAAGAGCAATAAAAACATGAAGGAAATATATATACCCAAAAAAAGTCTAACAGGGGTTCTTATGCCCCTCCCTGTAGTGATTTGATTTATGGAAAAGGTATGTGCAGTTCTAGGTCAACGACGTAACTCACACTTCAAAGCATGAATCTCGACGCGTAAAGCATCCTCCTAAGCATCCTGATCTGTCATCTAATAGCCATGAAGGCTCTTATACCACTTTTAGGAAGCATCAGTAGCACCAAGAGCATCATTCAAGGCTCCTTCCAGACGAAGTACCTCATACTCTGCAAAACTAGCTCTTGCTTCTGTGACATCTGCTCTGACCTTGTGTTTCTCTAACCATTCGTGCAGGGCCCGTTTCTCATCTGCTAGCAGCTCAATCCTAGCCAGAAGTGCTGGCTACTTCCTCGGCCAAGGCCCCTTTGCACCACTACTCCCTGCCTAATCCATGCAACGGACAGAAGGCCTCTCAGATAGCAGCCAGGCCTCATACCCCAGAGAAGTTAAAAGAGAATTCCCTTACTCCAAGCCGCACATATGTGTCGACTGACGCATCTCCCAAAGAGCGGCTATCCTATCCAAGTCCCTTGAGGACCACTGAGAAAACATCAGTTTGCATAGGGGAGGTCTCTTCGAGCAGGGCACCTGCTGAGTATAACCAAACTGGCATAGTACCCGAGAAGGAAAATAATGGGTGCTACTAGCCAAGCCAGGAAGGGTGATGCCCTCATGATCTCTAGATCAAACTACTAGGGAGGTCCTGTCCAACCATGGAAGCCTCCACACCAACTCAGCCTCAGCCAATCAAAGTTTCAGCTCGCACATATTCCCTCATGGAAACTTATGGCAACGGCTCAAAAAGTAGTGAGCCACCTCTCCACGAACCACATAAAAGCGGGGCATGAGCCCCAAAATGGCAAGATGCACCCCAAGCCAAACTTGGAGCAGAATGGTGCATCCCCGGAGTTACTCAACCTTGCCCAAAGTAAAAGCACCGAGACAATGGTAAAGCTTTGCCAGTAACATATACATTACAGAGCGACCCTCCTCAAGTTTTGTTAGCATATCTCAAAGTGCAAGAGAGAAGCTCTCTCCCCCAAGTGTAGAAAAGGACCTCTGAGAGAAGGCAGAGAGTGACTTTTACATTATGGATGTTTCTAACTAGCAATTTTTGCAAGCTTTCGTCCCCAAAAAGATCTCTTAGGAATTTCATAGAACAATTGGTCGGCCCATCGACAAAGCTTTTCGCATAATCTGCTTTCTTCAAACCCAAAGTCGTGTGGACGGCTTTAGCATAACCTAGTGTCAGTATTATCCTGGAAAGACCTCTATGCAGCTTCAAGCCCAATAGGTTGGGGAGTTCTTCAAGAGTGGGAGTTAGCTCACGGTTCCCAAAGCAGAAGACATGGGTATCCACGTCCAATGAGCAGCTGCAGCATAAAGGAAATCCCAAAGCAAAGGAATATCCAGGAAAGATGAGAGACAAGCCAGCCCGAGTTGATCCAAACCCGCAAGCTCGCTTTCATTCAGATTGTCGAGCCATTTCTTTGAAAAATTGGGCCCTGCGCCCAAAGAAGGAAGTGTAAAAGTCCCGAACCCCCCAAAAGAGGTAGGGTCGGAAAGTCGGTGCATGGTCATACAATTATGTTTTGAGAAATCACAATTCAATGTAGGATGATGGACCCACCCTCGGGAAAGAGAAAAGAAAAAATGACAGCAAAAATCCAAAATCTAACTAGAAATAATGAAAGAGGGGGGCATTCTTGGGTCATAAAGACCCCACACTACCCAGAAAATGCTTAGTGTTCGTAACACAAACGCTAGTTCAAAATCTCCCAGATTTTGACTAGCGTGTATATTACACAAGCTAAGCCAAATAGTCTCCAGAAAATGCCTAGCTTGTATAATATACACGTTAGGCCATTTATGAAGAAAATTTTCCTAGCGTGTATATTACACATGCTAGGCCAGAAAATCCCAATAAAAAGTGAGGAAATTTGGGAGTTTATTTTTGTTACTAGTCCTTTAACCTGCCCACATACACTTTCTTTTTCTCATACAAAGCACCCTAAGCTACGTGCTGCGATACCAAAATTTGCCATCTAACCTATCTGTGTCGTTTTCTTTCAGATACCACCCGCATAAACATATTAGGTTTTGCCATTTTTTTAAACCAAATACACAACCCAATGGCCATTTTCCTATTTCAGAGCCCATCCTACAGATAATCAAGCATGTCACATCTAGAGGAAAGAGACAAAACGAATAGAAGGGGAAAGCAATAACATTCATTCCAAATCATCCAAAATGTGCTCAATCTTCCATTACAATAAATTCACAAAAATAAAAATGTTCAAAAGTCTCAAGCATTTATAAAAGCAAGAAAGAAAAAGCGAGCTGCTCCTAATTAGTGCCCTTGGTCCTCTTTCGCCGGTGCAAGGTACTCTGATACGTTCGCACATCCCCCACCCGGGACCACACTTGGGACAATCTGCCGACCAATGAGTGAGACTCCTTTTCATGAGCATGCTGCAAGCATCACACCAAAAGGTCAGTTGAGGTTGATTGAAAATAGGGTAACAAAGCAACAAGCAGAAGCAATCAGTGCCATACTTACCACTTCCACATCGTGAAGGCCAGCAATATTATGTTAATATTCTGCCTGGTTGACAGAAGACTCATAATCTTGCAAGGGGAAGACAAAAAGAGACGTCAACTACATGGGAATGATACAAAGGCAAGCATATCCTCAAACTAACCAAAAAAAAAAAGAAGAAAGAAGGAAGAAAACTCACCCCCGAAACCAAATCAGGAGGAGGGACCCTAATTGCCTCAGCCGATATATGAGCCCGCTCTGACACATTTGTACACAGGCGTGAGAGGAGCACGTTGTCAAAACGCCTAAAGGTCCCCTGGGTCCCCACAGTCGAGGCCCCTGAGGCCACCACACAAGAAGGGTCTGAAGGACTAACACCTGACGCCTCTGTAAGACCCGCCTCGACCACGTCCTCATCAGAATCCTCCCCTCCATCAAACTAAAGAAAGAGAAAGAAATCCAGTCAGTATGGAAAAATTAAGACAAAGAGGAATGCATATACGGGAGAAAGAAAAGTGGAAGAATACTTGAGATCGTGGGCCTCCGAATGCCAAAAAGTTGGCACTTGGCACAAAGCGTGGGAAGAGGGACCGGTATGGGAGAGACTCATACCACATCTGATACCCTCCATGCTCAAAGAGACCATCAACTAGGAGCACATGGCGAAGAAGTCCACCTGCAAGCTCCTCAATCATACCCTCTGGTGACATAACATCCCCGGGATGACCCTGCAGCACCGCGAAGTAGTCCCGGTACTGATGCACCACCCTCTCCCCCAAGTAATACGCTATGACCCAGGAGCCATAAAAGAAGATAATGTGACAATCGATAAACAGTCCCACGGTAGCATGATCCCAGAAGGGGGATCTGACATAGGGATCTAAAGTCACCTGCTCGAAAAAGAAGGGCCCTATTAGTCAAAGCAATACCATCTAAAAACCCAAGGAAAAGAGAGAGAGAGAGAGAGAGGGGGGAAAGTGGATCCTGCTCTAGGATCATTAGGTGAAACTGGGACCTCAGACCCAATTCCAGATGCTTCATCCCCTGGTCCCTGCGATGACTCTTAGCCAGCGGCTCATCAGGGGGTGTGTAAACTCGTTTGAGAAGAGGAGGGGGCCCAGCTAGAAATGTAAATATCCCTAAATCTGAAAGGATGAACAAACATGAAAATATGTCAAAAGAAAGTGAAAAGACAAACCATGGGTGATGGAAAAATATTAAAGGTTACCTCGATCGCAGGCCAGAAGTCGAGAACATATGCCACATCCCCAACTGAGGCCCTGACCAAATTGGCCATCAACACAGCATATCCTGCTCCCCTAATCAAAATGATGCACGTTCTCCCAGTTTCCCATTAGACTGAGGAGGGATAGTGAGATCCGGCCACCACTAGTATTGGCGAGAATGGTCTTACGCAGCAGGAAGAGGAGCGAGATACGGGCGAGCATCAGTGCACGCTCAGGCTCAACGATGATATCCATATCCGGCTGGTCCGGGTCAACCAACTCATCAATATCAAACTGATCGACCAGCCAAGATAGTTTAACGTTGGAGCCAACCATATATCGGGAGGTGTGGTAATCCCCGATCAATTAAATCACCTCTACCCAATTTTTATGTGAGGAGGAACCACAGGCATCCCTCCTATCCCGATCCCGGTAATCATAGACCAGTTCACTGGGGTGATGGTCATCTCGGCCATGGACATATGGAAAGTCATCGTCTCAGTCCAGAAATGCTCCACCAAGGCCTTCATCTATGCCATATCCCCCCTCATGGCCGGGCATGACAAGAAGTCCCCAAAGATGGCCTGGGCCAGAAGGAACATCACAACCTAGGGAAGACGAGCATAGAGGCGCTGGAGGTCGAACCAACCTCCGCGGAACATGAATGGGGGTAGGGGCTGCATAAAAAGAATAAGAAATGTCAGATTCAAATGCGAAGATGCCTAAGCAGAAAAGAATAGCCAAAGGATACATCTTTTACCTTGCTGGCTGTACCAAAGTTAGTGATATGGGTGTACTGCTGATGCAGTAACCCACGCTGAGCGGCTTCGCCTTGCATTTCCCACCAGTCGTGAGAGGAGAGCTGCACCTGAATAAGGTGATGCCCTCTAGCACCATAAGTCACATCGAGACCACCCTCATGACCAGGTCCTCTTCACTCGACATCCTAAAAGGGGGAACATGCAGCAGATATATAATAATCACCATCATCAACCAAAATCAGAATCAAATCATCAAGGGCATTGTGAAAAATATCAGATTGAAGGAAGGTGAGTATGCCTCTCTCACACTAGATTTTTTTTTTTCCAAAAAAGGCACATCCAAAAACAAAAAAATCATCAAGTCCTACACCCTTCAAAAAAAAAAGAGAAAGAAAATCTTTACAAAAAATACTCTCAAAATTTTGATTAAAAAAACCCCACAATTCATACACACTAAAATTATGGTTGAGGAGACATTCAAAATTCAAAATCAAATCACTTTTTTCCATCATGTAATTAAAAAATCAAGATCACACTTGTGTAAAAATGATAATCAAAATTTTTGAACAAAAACTCATCCATTTTTCAAAAAGAATTCCATAAAAAAAATCAAAATACACCCTCTTTTCAAACCAAAATGCATGCGAATGAATGCAACTATCATGAAATAGATTACACATGCAGAGAAAATCATTTAGATAGATCATACATACAAAGATCATCATCTCTATCCCAAAAATCCCTAACCACATTGGAATAAATCATGATAAATCAAAGGAAATAGGGATTAAAATGATTACATTGAATGAGAAATGAACCCTAGAATCAGTGGGAGAATGCGTGATTAATCAGCGATGATGAACAACAGTGTGATGTCGAGGTTCAAATCGAATCAATGGAGCACAAGGAGAGCCTTCTAGTTCGGTTTAGGAGAGAGGAGGGAAAGAAATTTTTTGCCTAGTGTGCATAATATACACGCTAGGCTTCAACTTGCTAGATATGGCCTAGCATGTATAATATACACGCTAGGCATAAACCCTCCAGATATTGCCAAGCGTGTTTAATATACACGCTAGGCTTAAAATCCTCCCTTACACATATGTGTGTTTCTTTTAGGTACATACGTATGTGCAACCCTAAAAATATAAAAAAATAGAAAAAAGAGTGACAATGGCACACGTCCCAATAAGCGTGTCGGCTTCCATTCGATCCGCTTAGGGATTGTGCTAAAATAAAATGTTTTAAGGAAAATGAGCACGCTCAAAATCCTGAAAAAACATGAGAAATAAAAAACTATATATATATATATGCACGAAATAACAAAAAGGTGGCACGCAATCCCCAAAAGCATTACGACATCAATATTCGCTCCACTCGGAAAGACATGCTAAAGTAACCTCGGGATCAATGGGTTCGCCCAAAGGTCTTGAACCCTACCTCAGGTAGGGGCACCCGTGACCAATCAAATGGGGCAACCAATGCCTCATCCAATTGGACACAAACTGTGGATCTTCGCGTCTTTGTATCGTGCCAATTTTTATGTATATATCGATCACCCAACTGCTCACGGGGCTGTTTTCTTCATAATGGAACTCAAACATTACAGCTCATTGAATCATATCGAGGAGCGGATGTTTTTCCCAGTATATTGGGCTTTCACAACTCGCACCATGTCGATCATGGCCAGTAATGTTGCTAAGCGCTTGTGGAGCCTTGAGGAATGGACATTTTTCCCAACATAGAGGGCTTCTATATACTCACCGTGTTCCCATCTTGATATTTGAGGTTTGCTTTGAATAGGGCGGACCCATTAGCTTGACTTGGGCCTCTTCATATGTATTTTTCTTTGACATTCGATCATTAGTGATTGGATACCAAAGAGAGGCATCTGTGGAAACCTAAATTTGGCCCAAGGCCCGATCGAAACATACTTCGAGAAAGGTGCACCCTCGAGCTTCTAATAGCACTTCCTAAATCCTTAGGAATCAACCCTAACCCTTAGAACCCCTCCCGAACCCGTTTCAAATCCTCCTAGGCAGTGGTTGAGAGGAGTGGTGCCAAGGCTCGTTTGGTCCTTTACTGGAACTAAATCATACACCATTGGAAGGTAGAGGTCCCCAGCTTTCCAACAAGCCAATAATCACCCTGATCTTAGTCATACACCAAAAGTTATGGCAATTTAAAGTTTCGGGCTGAAGTGAGGGCATTTTGCCTAGCTTATATAATATACATGCTAGGCCATTTCTGAAGGAATTTTGCCTAGCGTGTATAATATACACGCTAGGCCATTTCCTGTTAGAATTTGGCCTAGCGTGCATAATAAACATGCTAAGACAAATGGGCCCCACAGTGCGCTCTAAACTTCTCACAGGTACTGTACATATGCCTAGCGTGTGTAATATGCACGCTAGGCTTAGCTACAGTAACTGTGAGATTTTGCCCAAATTTTCCTTTTGGGGTTTGACTTGTCGACCATCCCAATGTTCAGGGTGGATTTCTTTAGGACTGTTGCACCCTCATTAACCCTTTTTAGAACCGTCTAGCCATTTGAAACCCCACCCTATCATCTATCATTGAACCCCATTCCCACCTATCAATAACCTTGAAAAACTCAAAAACCTTAGATTTAGGATTACCTAATTGCTAATCCCATTAGCTCTTAAGTACCCCCCTAATCTACTCCTTTTCTATAAATAGAGAGGCACCTCCCCTTACTAATGGCTTGAAAATTTTCCAAGAGAGAGAAAAAGATTAAGAGATCCCCTTCTCCCCTTTGGTGCATTAAAAACCCATACAAACTCTAGAACTTTAGTTCATCTTTTACACTCCATTATCCATCACAAACATTTGAGATTTAGCTTGAACTATCCACTAGCCTTGTTCCTCTACCTCTTAGCAACCAAGCCTTAGAGGTTAGAACCCATCTTCCAACCCCTCAAGCCATCGGAAGGTCCTCAAGTGCACCTACACGAAGGTCCACAGCCATGCTACAAGGGCCCGAGAGCTCTGGCTCTCTCCTCTACTCCTCTACCTTCTTTACTTTTCCTTTATCCAAGGTTTTAACCCATTATGCCGGCAAATTTTTGGTGTTTTCGGAGAGCTTGATAGGATCACAGTGCCTTCAGGAAAGAGGAAGTGTTGTTTTATTTATTTTTATTTTGGCCTTAACTAGAGACCGCTTCCGAGTGGGTTGATCGGGTGCCTAACACCTTCTCGATCGATAACCGAAGCCCCTACCTAAGAGCCTTTGGCAATAGAGAGGTGAATCTGAGTCATACTTTTGCACTTTAGTACTTTTAATATTGATTTAGGTTTCCTGGGACACCGAAACCTCTAGGTGGCAACTTTAAAATTGTAGTAACGAGCGCATCATCGCAACGGACTCGCGAGAGCCCACGGTTGCATAGTGCTGATACAAAATTCATAGTGTTTTTAAGCACATTTCAATTTTGCTTATTCTCATACAATGCATCTTGGTTTGCTACTTGGCACATTTTATATCATTGCACTAGAACACATTGCACTTTAGCTCAAAATAAACTGGCATATTTACCATCTTGTGAGGAAGTGATTGAAGGCCATCTTTGGCTCGTTTGTTCCTAAAGTACCCCACCTCATACAATATTCCTTTTGGCACCCCTATTGAACTGTATTGAAAAATTACCCATTGATGTTTTTGATAAACCACAATAACCACATTATTACACCATCACTATTTTGAGCCTTACCCCTCTATTTCTGAGAAATTAGGAATAAGGAAAGAAAAGAAATGGAGAACTAGTTAATGGATGTAAAGAGTGTGGTATTTGCTGTGATCATGTGGAAAATTATTCTGCAAAGAAAAAGGGAAGAAAAGGGGAAGAAAAAAAAAAGTGAAAATTAAGAAGTAAATATGAGGTGATGTCAAAGGAAAAAGGAAAATAGAAATGGAAGGAAAAAAAAAAAAAACTCGAAAATCAGATTAATCTCGTTTCCCTATATCTTAGATAATTTGAACCCAATTTTCCTTTCTTTCATAACCCCTACCTAAGCCCCATTACAACCCATAAAAATACCTTCTTGATCCAATCTTGATTGGTAAATGCCTTGTGGCAAGTGAGAGTGTAAAATCTATGCAGTGTGATGTGACGTGCTTAGGATACAAACATCTTTTCAATATGAGATTCATTTTCATTAATATACCATGTTTTATCTTATCATATGAGCCCTTGTAGTTATATTATAATGCTCTCTCACATGTGTGTAAAAACTGAACCACTCATCGGAGCGATTCTATTTTTAGTGTACACCTAAGGTAATGATAGAGTCGAGATCCAAATATTCCCTTGAGCTTGTTCCCTGATAGAAAGATTTTTTTCATTGGTAAAGCACACACGACACTCTAGGTATGAATGGAAGAATTACCTGAAGATCAAGACATTAAACTAATTTGAATAAGCACTGATAACACTAGTATGGTTGTCCATTTGATATCAAGGCTTCACCGGTTAGGAACAATTGATAGTTGTGAAAATTAAGTTTGAACTAATAGGCTTTGAAGTTTGTTGGTAACTTCACTGAAAACCCTCAAGAGACAACTCCTCTACTAGGGATCACCTAGGGGTTTAAAGGCTCATTGGATATGCTAAATGCAATCGTGCTCTTTACGAAAGTGGCATTTATTTTCTTAGGATGATAGCTTTATTTGCTTTGACATATTTTTCATTCTTTTTGCTCGAGGACTAACACAATGTAGGTTTGTGGGTGTGATATTTGCCGAAATATGACTATATTTTGTACCCTAATACCCACACTTAGCCATCCGATGAAAGGTTACATGGGAGCATTGGGCCATGGAGCCAGTGGAAACATTGAAATCCGCAAAGAGAATTGATGTGTCCAGCCACAACTTTGAGGATGAAGATGTCACATGCCATAATCAATCGATTGAATTTCAGAAATCAATCGTTTGATCTGATGAAAACTATATCCCTCTTCAATTTGAATTTAAACTGACTCAATGGATTGAGATCTGTAAATCAATCGATTGAATTCAAATTTAAATGAATCCGCCAAAATTCAAGTTTGAAATCAACCGATTGAATTTTGCAATTCAATCGATTGATCCTTATATGGAAGATTTCCTATCCGCACCCTATATAAACAATGCTATGTTAGCGTTTCGGTGTGCTTCTTGGGTGGAATTCCTTAGCTTTATTTTGACCCTTTCTCCATTTTTTTTGTAGGGCTAGTTTTAGATTTTGATCAGTAGTTCGCAAATAGGAACCAAAGATTTGTAAGGTTTTGATTTTTTCCTAAAGATCCAACTCTTGATAAATCAAAGAAAGTATTTTTGATGGCTTCAAACTCATGTGTTGCATTCGGATCGAGGATGAGCGGCTCCCATTATTTATTGACCTAATTATTGAATCATACGGCTGTTAGTGTGTGCTTATTGTGTATCATCGAATTCTCATTTACAACCATTGATCTTGTGGATTGGAGATAATAAAAGAATTATTCCACATAGATCGAACTTGTAGACCGATATAGGATGTCGTATGATTGATTATTAGTGTTGTGATTCCATATTTGTGATACATTATACCTTTCGCGTGATTCATGTCATGATTGAATGCGTCATGTTGTTATGATACTGTACATTGAATCAATAATCACATTCTTATCGATTCATTTTGCTTATAGTAAAAGGATGATAAATAATTTTTCATTTGAATGTGTTGATAGTAGAAAAATTACACATCTAGGGTTAGCAGAATCCTTGATCTTAATATCATCGTTGTTTGTTTATTCATTGTTTTACGTGCATAAGCTTTGTTTAGAATTCATTAATTATGCTTGTGTAGTTGTTAATTTTCATCATAATCATAAATCTCGCCTCTGGTACTTCCTTAGGTTGTAGCATTCTTTGAAATTAATCGAATTATGCACTTCCCTATGGGTACGACACTCGTATTCATGCCTTACTACAATGGAACTTGTGCACTTGCAAGGGTATACATCTTAAAATCGATCACCGATTCCAGGACTGACTCCTTACCTAGTCTGTGAGCCTTGTTCATGACTGGCTGAGGCGTTTGAGGTGTCGGGACTTGTGGCAGAGGGATTATGTGTGGTGGGGGAACTGGGTTTGCTTCTCGATCCCTTGTTATTCTTTCGGGTTGTTGATTATTTGTATTTTCTCTCCCTCTTAAAGATGGGGAGTCTTTTGAGCTCCGAGGAAAGGGTGGCGGTGGATAATTTGTTCCTGACTTAAGCACTGAGTTCGTGGGCTGCTGATCCTTCAGCCATGATGCGATTTGTCTTGAAGATCCACCTAAAACACTTGACGTGAATGGAGTAAAATTGGAGGGAATGCGGACCGGGGTCACGCCGTTCCATGGAGGGAGGTACTGCTTGTAATCCTCCTCTAGAAAATTAAAAGTTAAGGTCTCTACCTTACTCGGTTCTAGCTGATTAATTTCAGCACTTGGTTCATTCTCAGTCACTATCTTGGATTCTTGATCCGAGGTATCGTCAGATGAGTTACCTACCTAGGGCAGCATTTGAGCAGCATGTTCCTTGGTTTCAAGTTCGGAGTCAGATAGGGGGAATGTTCAGGGAGTTGATTTCGGGTATAGGGGAGTCAAGGGTCCTAGCGGGTTTCTATGGAGGATAGGCATTCTAGCCCTGAAGGGCTAGACTCGTATTCAAGAGAAGGTTGGGTTTGGTGGTAGGTTCGGTGGTTCAATTAGGGTGATCAAGGTTGAAGGATGTGGTCAATTACTCAACCGTCTCTAGGGTTTGATTTGGTCGACCGGAGTGTCTGGGGGTTAATACGGGTAATCAGGGTTGAACGGTGAATGGTGAGTTGGCTAGGGAGGTCTACGATTGTGATGTGGGATATTGGTCCTTGATGGTTATGATTTGGCATGGGGTTGGTTGTTGTTCTGGTTAGTATTTTAGAGGGCGTCCCATTCGATCCGATTCCGGTCATTCATGTCATAGATCATGTCTCCCGGGACCTAGTAGTCCTCTAAGTTATGCCCTGCGAATCGATGGAAAGCGTAGAACTTGCTATAGTCTAGATTGTTAGCCAAGCGCATGGCCTTTCTGGTGGGAATCTAATGAGGTTTTGGTTGCTGAGGAGACAGAAGATGTTTGGGATAGTGTGGGGTAATGGAGGGTAATGCTCGTGCTTTGGTTGGTAACTGACTTTGGCATATTCTTTGTTAAGGTTTTATGGCAGTGTTATAGTTTGGAGCATTAGTTGTTTGGTTTTGAGCTGTGTTCTGCTTTTGGTTTTGGTACTGGTTGGTACTGGTTTGGGTAGTTGTTTCAGTTTGGATATTGGTTGTGATTTTTTATTGATTTTCATTGGAGTATCGGTTCGGGTTTTGATATTGGACTTGGTTTGTGTATTGGGCTTGGTTGTTTTGGTTAGAGTATCTAGGTTGAAAGTTGCCATTCCGGGAATTTTGCCCCTGGTTGGCAACTGCATTAATTTTCTTAGAGCCTTAAATTTCTTGTTGTTCTTTGCTTTAGAGTCGTTGGAGGAGGAGCCCTTGGATGCTATTATCGAGAGGAGCAGATCTCTGCTTTTGATATGTCATTGTATACGGGAGGCGCGCAGAAATCTGGGAAATCGCTTATAATGAGGGCACTTTGAAGAGGCTCTCTGACGTTATCGATGATAATGTCGATTACATGTTTTTCCCTCATCTGACTTCTTGTACGGGCTGCAACCCTTCTCCAACGTCCAACAAAGATAGCGAAGTCTTCGTCGGGCTCTTGCTTTGTCGCCATAAGGTCACTGAGACTGACCATCTCTTGAATTAAGTGCTTATACTGGTCTAGGAACTGACTGCCTATGTCATCAAGCGTGTCGATCCTGGGGAGTGGTAGACTAGTGAACCAGTCAAAGGCTTCTCCTTCTAGTGATCTTTGAAAGTAATGTATGAGGAGTCCTTGATTGCCGCGTATGGGTCGACAATCGTTACAAAAGAATGTCATGTGGTGGTTCAGGTTTCCCGTACCATTATATTTGGTAAATTTAGGAGGCTTGAAGCCTACTGGCATAGTAACTCTAGAGCTCGGCAGAATTTGTCAAATCTGAACGAGAATCCAGGACGTTCTCTCTTACCCATTTAGTCATCTAAAACTCGAGTAAGGTCCTCCATTTTTATACTAGTGTCCTTTGTAGTTTGAGGGTGGATCCTACCTTGATGATTATTACTAAAGAAGGTATGAGCAGTCCGCCCTGGTTGTGATAGGTGAGCGGATATGGTGCTTGGGGTAGGCTGCGACTTTTGCTCCCTTTGTCATTCTTGGTCATCCTCGTTCTGTTGGTCTATGATAGCCTTCTACATTGCGACCAGGCTTCGAAGCAACCCTTTGGTGCCTTTTCCTCCTTTTGTTTATTGTGCTGAGATTTGATTTATGAGTTGTTCTGCAGTATAGCTTTGACCGACACCGCTTTCTCTCCTGCCATTATTATTACTTATGCCTGGAGGAGTAAGAAGTATTTCTTTGCCTGCCATGTTAATCCCAGGATGATATTGGTCTAGTATCATTAGCGGGATTATCATGGTAGCCCCATAATGGTGGATCATTATTATTAGTAAGATTCATTCTAAGTATTCCTAACATTTCTGGCTTTTGAAAAATGTTTATAGGCACTAAAAAGCTCTCGGGGGTTTAGGAATTAAGGGGAGCAGTATTTTTTTCCTCTTCAGGTTCCTAGGTTTCTCACTATGTATGCAGGTGTTCTTCTTCGGGTTAGGTGGGTGAGTACAATCTTCGTCCGATTAGGACTTGCCAGAAGGTCCCAAGTGTAGGAAGTTCCCCTGATCGAATCCCCGAAGAGATGATCACACTAGCCCTTGCACTCGGAGGGGGGGTAGTAGATAATCATTTCTAGAATGCCTATATGTGTTTAAGTGTGTAAAAAGGGAAAAAATAAAACAGAAAAATAAATGAAAACCAAACTAATTAAATTGAGGCAACCCTAGCAAAAAGGTCCCATCGCGATCGCCAATCTGTTGGTACATTCTTTTTCTAGGCCCCTTTCGAGTCCCGGAATAAGTGGCCCAATTCGGTTAGAGTGGACTTTGTTTGCGAGGGTTGGTGAAAGGCGATAGAATAAAAAAAGGAGGAGTATTTAGATGCACCTACAAAAATATGTTGTTAGTAACAAGCAAATTCTAAATGGAGGTAGCTAGGTCGATGCGATCGCCATCTACAAATTTATCGTCGTTGTAGAACGTCACTGGTAATGCGTGCAGACGAGCGGGGGGTATGGTTCAGACTCCTTTACTGAACTTTGACCTGCCAACTTCAATAGCTTTGGGTTGCCTAAGATCTAACTAGTTTGGTTTCCTATTTCTACTAGGACCTATCTAAAAAGTGGGGTGGTTGCCCACTATACTAGGGAGGATCAACCCCATTCCCAGGTACCCTCCGTAAGCTCCATTGGGCAAATCAACAAGGCAAAGGCTATTTTGGAAATATTGAGAAGGGTTAGGGACCTAATTGGCTCTAGAGGAAGAATTTCGATAGGTATTTCCTAGGGGATGGATCTAAGGCTATGCTATTATCCCTTTAGTACTCCTTCAAAAATCGGCTAGTAGGCTAGTACCACTAGCTTGATTACCCTGAGACTCGTAGAGAAAAGTTTGCAGTCCTAGTAACCAAAAACCTAGGGTGCAGCTCAAATCCTTTCTTTGGGATCTTAGAGCGAACCTCAAATTTTTTAAAAGGAACAAGCTTGAGAATGAGAGTTGTGTTGAAATTTGTGGGGTAATGGGTCTATTTATAGGTATTTGAGGAATTACATGCATGAGGGCATGTGGACAATTCAGGAATTATGCGCATGGAATCCCGCATGTTATTGAATTGTGCGCATGGTTCTATGCACATAATCCTCTGAAAGCCTGTCACCGACTCAAGAATGACCGGCTAACTGGCACAGGCAGGGGGTCCTAGTCGAGGTCCACTTGGAACAAATTATACGCATACAGTCCTGTGCATAATCTAATTTTGCGCATGCTCACATGCGAATAATTAAAAACTTCAGGCGGTTCAAAGAATGCTAATCCTAGTCCAACTTTGGACCCATTGCACGCACCCAATGGTGTGCACAATCGAATTATACACATGGTGTCATGTGCATAATCCGGGACTATAGGCGGTGCACGAAAAATGCACCCCCAATCCACCTTGGACTTATTATGCGCACCCAGGGGTGTGCATAATCTAATTGTGCACTTATTTCAATGCACATTATTCGGGATCTTTCGTGCTAGGCAGGGTTTAAGTCTGTAAGCTAATGTTTCAGCCTGGGACTTAACTATACACTAATGTATAATTCTAAGATTATGGGATTTTTAGGTTTTTAAGACTTTTGGAGAGGGTTGGTCCCTTTCCTGAAGTCATGGGCAAAGTCAAAGGTTTATCGAGCAGGTTTCTATACTCCGAGTGGGAAAAAATTGGGTGTCTACGACCAGGTCCTAACAAATCCGATCAGGATCATCCAGAGAGGTTTGACTCTCCCTTTGGTAGGCACAAGCATGCTCGGTCTTGAGATGTGCCTCCTCCAGCCGACGGACTTCCATAGAAGCATATACCTGATCTAAGAAGGAAGTACATCTACAATGAAATAAAAGATGCTCATGATCAAAAGGAGAATGGAACGTACCAACTCTACTCACTCGCATAGCAAATGATCGATCGTCTCAACAGTCAGCGGGTGAGGTATCTTTGTCGTGGGTTGTTACAAGAAATGAACCGAATATGTAACTAAAAAGAAAACTTCATATTACATTGATTGACCATACCTGGAGAGGAGGAGTGGAGATGCCATATGGATCTTGAAGAGGAGCCTCAGGAGTAGAATCAGGGACATCATGCAAAGAAATAAAAACAAAACTGTCAGATAAAAGAACAAAACAACACTCAAAATGCCCATGATACCCGACTCTCTAGGCACAGAGAAGCGACCACAACCTCAGCCATCTGCCTGTCCGCAACAACCATACGCTAAAGATATTCCAAGGCGATATAAAAAAAGACAAACAAAAAGAAAATAAAACAAACAATCGAAACCCAAATATAAGACTTACCCAATCGGCTAGCTCGGCCAGGAGACGAGCCATCTCTGAATCCTTTTGACTGGAGGAAGCTGTGGAAGACGGATTAAAGGCAAGAGTAAAATCACCAACAACGGCAAGCTCTACTCTCTACAGCCACTAAATCAAGAACATTGACCAGTCAAACATAAGAAGGATCAAACTAATAAGAAAGTACTAAGATCATATACATACCAGCTTATCTATCTCAGAGCCATACTGGCCCTCACATGGCCGTGACCGGACTGCTCACCCTCCAAAAATCAAACATACTGCAACAAGCGAGCAACCTTGCTCATCGACACATCCTAACAACGAAAATAGACAAAACATGTTAATAAAAAAAAAATTGATAAAATAAAATGGCATTTGGAGGAACTCCCTGACGGTCATCTTCTTCGCAACACGTGTAAGAAGCTCTGGAGGAACTCCCTGACAGAGTCTCAACTGGCACACAACCCGGGACACATGGATTACCACCATCTCAAACCAGTGGACCCATATGTCCCTCTGACATAAAAGCTAACCAGACTGTATAACCTACAAAATATAAAACTATCAATAAACTGAAAACACAACTAGACAAAGAAACAAAGAAAACATATACCTGGCCCGAATGCATGTCTTCAAACGACCCCCTGGCCACCTGGAGGTCTAAGGCCCTCTTGCGATCTCAATAGCCAACTCCACATCCACATGCGTGGGAACATATGTGCGGTCCCAGCTGGGATCCTCGGGCACAAAAAGGTAAAATGGTCATAGACCCAGACCTAAACAAAATAAAAGCGAATAAAATTTAAATTACTAACCAAAGGAAACAAAATAAAATAAAACTTATAGAATCAATGATAACCCTTCTCACCTGAATAAACAGTGTGAAACTGCCAATGGTGCAGGCTCCCCTCCTACGCCTAAACACTTGCTCATAAAGATGAGCAAGCACCGCCGCGCCCCATGCATAAGAAGCTACCCGACCCAGATCCTCGAGGAGGGTCAAAAACAGCCAGCTCACCACACCTTGAGTCGACGATGAAAATAGCACACCTCCAAATAAATGCATAAGGAAGGCCCTAATGTCTCAATCTGCCATTGCTCCCGGCGCCATTGTCAGTTGGCGAGCCATCACCCTCCAACGACGTAGTCCATAGCCCTCACTAGATTGTCGTCAACGCCTCGGCAGGGCAACTCCACCACCAAGCTCGTCCAAGAACTCGGTCGTCTGGATCATCCTTGTCTCGGGCCCACCAATGAACGGGTACTGACGCCTAAAAAACACCACACAAGTCTCCTAGTAATCGGGGAGAATCTATCCCGTCACTATAATGCCTAAAAATTGAACCCCCGTAATCCGAACCCAGTCCTCCAGAGTCGGTAGCATCATTATGGTAGGGAAGAGAAAGGCTTGCTGCTCGTCCCTCCACCTCTCGATCACAGCACTGACCAAACCTCGATTGAGTCAGAATGGATCAAGGTCCAAGATTGGTCCAAAACTGAACCCGGCCAACCTCTCCTGCTGGAATGTAGGCAAGGCCAAGTACCATGCCCGTGACAGGAAATTAACAAAACCATGCAAAACTAATAGACAGAGAGGGAGGATCCCGAAACACATGACCCAAACAGGAAATTAACAAAACCATAAGACAAATCGAAAACCTAGATAACTATCCAAAATAATAATAATAACAATACCAAAAAAAATAACGACACTCGAAACTAAAAAATACTGGGAAATAAATAAATAAAAATAAAACTTAATAATAGTAAATAGCAACATAAATAAAAATAATAATAACAATAAATAAATAGATAATTACAATGTGATAACAATATAAACCAATGATAAAGACAACAATAAATAGTAAATAATAATAAGAATAATAAACAACAAATAACAATAAGAATAATAATAAAGACAATAATAGTAAAATAATAGCAATAATAACAATAATAATAATAATAACGATAATAAATAATATACCAACAACAATAATTATAATAATGATAATATCAATGACAATAACAATAGCGATAGCAATAATAACAATAAAAATAATAATATTGATAACGATAATGACAATAATATAAACACCAAAATGCACAATAGCATATGAACGCAATAGACAAACAGAGGCAATATGACAAATAATTGCGATCAAAGAAGAAAATCCTCGATAACTAATAACAATAGGAAACATAACGTATGAGAATAAAAATAGAACATGCAAAACATGAGAAAGATAATGCAAAACAATGAAGGCACACATAGTCTATCACTACATGTGAGTTCTGCATAAATTAAATAGGGCTTCATAACCTAATGATCTATGTTAAAACCTAAATGCCTGAGAATATAAAGATATTTACTGTTCCAGAACACCTACCTACCTGCTCGCAAAAGCATCCTCCAAGGGAATGCGAATCAGACGTCGACCTCGATATGGAGCAGCAGCACCGACAACACCAACACTAGCATTAGCATCCGCACCAACAACAGCCGCGGGATAGGCCTCCTCAGCCACTGGAGCACCTTCTTCATTGATATCCACGTCACCAAGCAACACCACCACAAAATCATCAGCAAACGAGGTGTAGACACCCAAATTTGGCCCAAGGCCCGATTGAAATGTACTTCGAGAGAGGTTCACCCCCGAGCTTCCGATGTCTTCTCCCATACCCTTAGGAAACTTCCCAAACTCCTAGGAACTTTCCCTAAACCCTTAGGAACTATCCCCAACCTTTACAAACCTCTCCGAAACCCTGAGTTAACCCTCCCGAGCATTGGTTAGAGAGAGATGAACCAGGGCTGGCAAGAACCTCTACTGAGATTGAATCTTATACCATTGAAAAGTAGACATTCTCAGCTTTCCAACAAGGAATCACCTCAATCCGAGTTGTACGTCAAAAGTTACGACATTCCGAGCAAGGCCTAGAAACCACACTTGGCTAGGGCATATGTGGCGCATGTATTACATGCGCCAAGCCATTTTTGTTCAAAAATGGCTTGGCACATCAAATACACACGCCAAGCATCTGTGGGACCCACCATGGGCTCTGGACTTCCAGGTACTGTAGCTATGCTTGGCGCATCTAATACCTGTGCCTAGCTTAGCTACAGTAACTGCTGGGTTTTTTTTGCTCAAATTTTACTTTTTGGGTTTGACTTGTTGACCATCTCAATGTTTGGGATGGGTTTCATTAGGACTGTTGCACCCATGTTAACCCTATTTGCAGCCCTTTAGTCATTTGAAACCTCACCCTATCATCCACCATTGAAGCCCCTTGCCCACATTTCTAAGCTTTCAAAAACCTAAGAAACCTTAGATTAGGAGATTACCTAATTGCTAATCCCAATTATCCCTTCATTCAACCATTCAAGCTATCAGAAGCTCACGAAAGCGCCCTCACATGAAGGACTACAGTGGTGCTACAAGGGTCGGAGAGCTCCAGCTCTCCCCTCTACTCCTCTACCTTCTTAACTTTTCTCCTATCCTCTAATTTGTGCCGTTACCGCCGAAATCGATGCAATTGTTGAGGGGGACAAATAGGATCCAAGTGCAAGTGTTATTTCCATTTTAATTTTCCTATTATTTTGGCCATTAGTAGAGACTGCTTCAAAGCCGGTTGATCGGGTGCCTAACACCTTCCCGATCGATAACCGAAGCCCCTACCCAACAGCCTTTGGCGTAGACCGGTGAATCGGAGTCACATTTTTGGCACTTTGGTGCTCATAAAATTGATTTGGGTATCTCGGGACACCAAAAGCTCCAGGTGGTGACTCTATATTTTTTAGAGAGTGTGCATCACCATGACGGGATCGTAAAAAATCCCACGGTTGCACAGATGGCAACTTTGTTAGGGATTAGCTAGTAGAGCTTCTACTTGAAATTTGGCTTTTTTTGCTTTTTACTAACATTTGCTTGTGTTTCTTCTCACTTTCATTTTTTTCTTTATTTTACTCACCCCTATGATTCTGTCTTACTTTTACTTACCCCTACTTTCCCATCATTTACTTGCCTTAGCTGATTGGTGGGCCTACTTGAGCACCATCCTTACGATTCCTTTATTTTTTTGTCATTTACATGCCTTAGCTGATTGGCGGGCTTACTTGCTCTTTTACACGCCTTAGCCGTTTCGTGGGCTTACGTGAGCTTTTACATTTCTGCAAACATATTTCAATAGTAGACGCCAGCCCGTAGAGGTGGCACGGGACCATTACCATTCGTTTTTGAACTTGAAAAAAAAGATTTCTCAAAAATTTGAAATTAAAATTGAACCAAGTGGGGACTTTAATTGAATTTTTACGAGGGTAGATTTTGTAAGGGTTGGAAATTCTAGGCAAAGATGCACACATCCTAGTTCTTAGTACGGCGGCAGCCCCTAGTGGTGATGATCCGGAAAAGAACCACCCCACCTAGTATCTGGGAAGGTGCCTGCGCTGGAGGTATATCGGGTGGGTAACCTATCCTGTTACAAAACTTAAAACCCTTGGGGAGAGCATTAGTAATCCCGAAGTGACCTTGTATCCCTAGGTTCTGTGAGGAGAGACCCGGTGCAACTAAGAAATCAGTCCCCAGAAGCATCGCTTCCAGAAAACCAAGAAAAAAAGACTGAATTCGGGCTTGCTGATCTGCTGTTAGAGTTATCTGACCCCACTGTTTGCTTAGCGCAACTAATATACGCGCCAAGTCTAGAAACCCCAGATTTTCTCTGACGCAACTAATACATGCACCAAGTCTGGAAACCTCAGATTTTCTTTGGTGCATGTAATAGATGTGCCAAGCATAAATTGGACTAGATTTGGCCTGGCGCATGCAATACACGGGCCAAGTATTGGTTGATATTAGGTCGGTCAAGTAGAAATTGAGGCGATTCCGACCCAAGTGGATGCTGAAAGTAAAAGACGAGGTCATTAAGCAATATGATGCGGGGTTTCTCGTGGTGACCAAATACCCACAGTGGTTGGCTAATATTGTTCTAATACCAAAGAAGGACGGGAAGGTCAGCATGTGTATTGACATCTGAAACCTGAACAAGGCGAGCCCCAAAGACAATTTCCTGTTACCACACATAGACATCTTGGTCGATAACACTGCTAAGCGCGGGATGCTCTCCTTCATGGACAGATTCTTTGGATATAATCAGATCAGGATGGCGGAGATAGATCAAGAGAAGATAATATTTATCATTCCTTGGGGCACTTTCTACTATAAAGTCATGCCGTTTGGGCTAAAGAATGTCGGGGTAACATACCAGAGAGCTATAATAGCACTATTTCACAACATGATGCACCGAGAAATTAAGGTGTATGTCGATGACATGATCTCCAAGTCACCAGAGCGAAGTGACCATCTGACAAACCTTTAAAAGCTGCTCGAGAGGCAGAGAAAATATAGGTTATGTCTGAATCCTCAAAAATGCGCATTCAGCACCATGTCAGGAAAGTTGCTAGGATTCATCGTCAGCAGGAGAGGTATTGAGGTTGACCCGATCAAGGTAAAGGCCCTCATGAAAATTCCACCACCGTTTACTGAAAAAGAGGTAAGAGGTTTCTTGGGCAGGATATAGTACATCAGTTGGTTCATTGCACAACTTACTCCTATCTACACATAGGTCTTCCAACTGCTAAGGAAAGATTCTCCCATTGAATGGAACGACGACAATCAGGCAGCATTTGATTAAATCAAGGGCTGCCTTCGCAACCCTTCAGTATTACTACCACCCGAGCCAGGGAGACCACTCTTAATGTATCTCTCCATGACGGAAGTTTTGATGGGATGTGTCCTAAGGCAGCATGACGAGATAGGAAGAAGAGACCAAGCCATCAACTACTTGAGTAAGAAGCTCACCGACTGTGAGACGCACTATTCGCATCTAGAGAAAGCATGCTTGGCTCTCGTATGGGCCACACAGAGGCTCCGCCACCACTTGTTATCCTAAGCCGTTCTACTCTTAGAACGCATGGATTCATTGAAGTACCTACTCGAAAAGCCAGCCCTTAATGGGCAGACTGTGTGCTGACAGCTTCTCCAATCAGAATTTGACATCACATATGTCACGCAAAAATCGATCAAGGGGCAGGCGCTCGCTGATCATCTTGTCGATAATCCCTTACCCGATTATGAACCTCTAAGGACCGAATTCCCAGACGAGGACATCTTGTTCATGACAGAGGATGACACAGTAGAGACAAAGGAGTCTTGGGTGATGCACTTTGACGGAGAGGCAAATGCCAAAGGTCAAGGAGTCGGTGCTATTTTGCTCTCGCCAAAAGGATCCCACGTACCAGTTTCCATCAAACTCACCTTCCCTCACACTAACAACATGGCTGAATATGAGGCCTGTGCTACTATAGTACAAGCGACACTTGACCTGAATGTAACCCACCTCAGGGTATTTGGCAATTCGCAGTTGATCATATGCCAGACAAATAGAGATTGGAAGACGAAGGATGAGAAGTTGATCCCATACCATGAACACCTTGAAGATCAGATAACATGCTTCGATGAAGTTACTTTCTCCTAGGTTCCACTGTGCAACCATGGATTTTTTTCAAACCTGTCGCGATGATGCCCACTCTCCTAAAAATTTTATAGTTGCCACCCAGAGCTTTTGGTGTCTCGGGAAACCTAAATCAATATTTAATTTACCGAAGTGCCAAATATGACTCTGATTTACCGATTCACGCCAAAGACTCTATGGTAGGGGCTTCGGTTATCGATCGGGAAGGTGTTAGGCTCCCGATAAACCTGCTTAACGTGGTCTCTACTTATGGCCAAAATAAAAATTAAAATAAAAGAGCAAATAGCTCTCCCTCTTGCCCTTAGGGCACTAAAATCCTATTTGTTCCCTTTCGTTCCTATCAAAAATTCAGCGGCGTAATGGCACAAACACGAGGATAGAGAAAGAACTAAGAAGGTAGAGGAATAGAGGGGAGAGTCAGAGCTCTTGGGCCCTTGTTGCACCATTGTGGACATTTGCGTAGGTGTGCTTCGATGAGCTTCCGATGGCTTGTGTGGTTAGATAAAGGGTTTTAGCTCCTAGGGCTTGAAGGCTAAGAGGTAGAGAGGGAAGGCTAGAGGGTAGCTCTCACCTACACTAAGGGGTTTTGATGAAAGTGGGGGTCTAAAGGAAAATTTTAAGTTCTAGAATTTGTGTGGAGAATGGTACACCAAAGGGGAGAATAGCTCTCTTTTAACTTTTCTCTCCTAGCAAATTTTTTCAAGCCTTTGTAAAGGGAGGGGTGCCTCTCTATTTGTAGGAAAAGGAGAGGTTAGGAGGGTGTTTAGAGGCTAAATTGGATTAGGAATTAGGTAATCTAGCCATCTAATTGGATGATAGGTTAGTGCTTTAAATCACTCAAGGGCTGCACATAGAATAGGAAAGGGTGCAACAGAATAAGTAAAACACACCCAAGAGATCAAGATGGTAAACAAGTCAAACCCCAATCTTAAAATTTGAGGCAAAAAACTAGGGTTACTATAGCTAAGCTTGGCGCAACTAATAGATGCGCCAAGCTTAGGTATAGTAAAACAGTGTCAAGGAGGGTATTGGGAAGTTGATTGCCCGTGGGTGGGGACCACTTGTAGTTGGCGCAACTAATAATTGCGCCAAGCCATTTTCTGGGGGAAAATGGGTTGGCCCATCTATTAGATGCACCAAGCATGCTTGGGGGCTGGCGAAGCTCTCGCAAGGTTCAATGCATGCCTCGCAAGGTTCATTTGATGCTTACTTTCAAGTCTGAATTTTGAATTGCCGTAACTTTTGATGTACAGCTCCGATTGAGGCAATTCTTGGCTCATTGAAAAGCTAGAGACTTTTACTTTTCAATGGTATATGATTTGATCATAGTAGAAGATGACAACTTGTCCCAATGCACCACTCTTTGATCATTGCCTGGGAAGGTTAGGTTTAGGTTAGGAATGAGTTCTAAAGGTCAGGATTGGTTTCTAAAGTTTCAGAGTAAGTTCTAAGGGATCTGGGGTAGGCTCTAAGGGTTTTGCGGTAAGTTCTAAGGTTTTGGGAAGGTTCCTAAGGGTTTGATGCATGCCATCGGAAGCTCAAATGTGTGCCTTTCTCGATGTGTGTTTCGATCAGGCCTTGGGAAAAATTTTGGTGTCTAGAGATGCCCCTCTTTGGTATTCAATCACTAATGATCAAATGCCGAAGACAAGAGGCATTCAAAGAGGCCCAAGGCATTACAGACAGGTCTACTATATTCAGAATGAACCTCAAACATCAGATGAGTAACACGATGAGAAAATGAAAGCTCTGTATGTTGGAAAAAATGTCTGTTTCTCAAGGTTATCGGTCCCCAAGCACTTAGCGACATTAATGGGCAAGACTGAGGTGGTGAGAGTTGCGAAAGCCCAATAGCTAAGAAAAATGTTTGCTTCTCGAGATGATTTGAAGGTGCTTGATGTTTGAGATTCATTCTGAATACAACAACTTCATAAGTAAGAGGGTGATCAACCCATACTTAAAAATAGGCGCGAAGGAAATACGCAAAGGTCCACAGTTTGTGTCCAACCCTATGAGGCATTGACTGCTCCATTTGACTGGCCACGAGTGCCCCCACATGAAGCAGAATTCGAGGTCTTTGGGCGAACCCAACGATCCTAAAATCGATATAGCACGACTACCCGAGCAGAGCGAATAAATGTCTCAATGCTTTTTCGGAGTGCGTGCCGCTTTTGTTATTATTTTATTTGAATGTTTTTGGTATTTTATGTATCATTTTATGTGAATATTTTTGGTATTTTATGTACCTTTTATGTGAGTTTCTTTGGATTTTGTTATCATTTTATGTGAAGGTTTTTGGTATTTTATGTATCATTTTATGTCTGATTAGGATTCTTTGAGGATGCTCTTTGATCTCGATCCGTTTATTCTAGCACAGCTTCCCGGGCAAGTCAAACAAGAGTTGACAGGCCATTTGGAGGTGTGTGCACCTACAGAACAACAAAACAATGGAGAAGGGGTCCGACCGGGTGTGTACAAACCACACCTAGCCAGAACCCAACCCAAAAGTAGCTTGGCGCTACCATTAGTTGCGCCAGGCCAAAACGGGGCCAAAATACACTTGGCACATGTAATACATGCGCCAAGCAAAACCTGGTGGGGTTTAATATGCCCGAGTTCAAGCCAAAAAGGCATTTGTTTTTAAAAAAATTTCTCCCCCCTCTCCAAACGGAAAATGAAACCTCGTCTAGGGCTCCCTTGCATTGATCCCTAACGTGCTTCATTGCCAGTGCGCGCTCGTATCGATTAATCGCCCGCTCCACGCTAGATCAAGGACCCTATTTTCTTTGAAGGTAAACATTTAAAATCCATTTTTATTTGATTTTTCTTGAATTTTCTTGCAATGTGATCATGATTTTTACTTTTTTAGATGGTAGAATGGTTTATTTCTCTTGTAAGCATGCTTATTGATGATGAGTTTAATGTTATTCCATGAATGATGCTCTATTTTTGCTTTTTTGTGGGTCTTATATATCCAGTTTTTTTTTTGTCTTGTTTTTATTTTTGTACATAAAGGAAGAATTTTTCTTGTATTTTGTTTTTTGTCTTTTTAAAGGAAGGATTTTGGAGGATTTTTTGTGTTTGTTTTATATATATTTTTTGTTTTTATTTTTATTTTTTTAATTATTATTATTTATTATTATTATTATTATTATTTTGTTTTTTTTTGCAAATAAAGTAAGGGATTTTTACTTTTGTTTTTATTTTTGTACAAAAAGGAAGTACTTTTCTTGTATTTTATTTTTCTTCTTATTTTTGCCAAACAAGGTAAAGAGGTTTTTTTTTTGGTTTTTTATTTTTCCGAACCAGGTAAAGGGATTTTTTTGGTTTTTTCTTTTTGTATAAGAGGACTCTTTTTTTGTTTTTTTAAGCTTTGTTTTTATTTTTTCACATAAAGAAAGGATTTATTTTTTTTGTTTTTATAAATATAAAGAAAGGACTTTTTATGGGTTATTTTACAAGCATAAAGAAGAGATTTATTTTTTTTTATTGATTTTATAAACATAAAAAAGAGAGATTTCTTTTTTGTTGATTTTATAAACATAAAGAAGAGAGATTTTTTTGTTCATTTTATAAACCTAAAGAAGAGAGATTTTTTTGTTGATTTTATAAACATAAAGAAAAGATGGGCGTACTTACCTTCCCTTCGCCTGTAGCACAATGGTTCTTTATCATCGCTCAGTTTTGATATGATTACTTGTATTTGCTCAGAATGTCAAACGGGGCGAAATACGTGCAGGAGGAGGAACAGGAAGAGGGGCTGAAAGTGACCTATGGTCCCAGGAGAGAGCAATTCTTCGTGGTGGAGCGCCCTGCCGGCCATTGGTACGAAATGCAGGGCGAGGCTGCTCATGCTGGTTTGCTACATCAACAACATATCCATATCTCCAATTTCGACATCGCGGGCAAGGTAAAAGGATAAATTTTGTGTGTTTCTTCCTTGTGCAACCTTGCTATATTACCATGATCTGATGCCTCTTTTACTCGGTGCAGGACTTACCCCATATTGTGTTCTGAAGTGGTTGGTTGGACTTCTAGCAGTTCTATCGCTATCTCCCACCGATCGTGAGGGTTTTGCTTGGACAGGTCGGCTTTGGCGAGTTCCTTTCATGCCCGACTATGCGAGCTGACTTGGCCTACCTGAGGGCCCTCATTAAGCGCTTCCATCTGGAGACCATGACCTTTCATATGGCCACTGCCGAGATGACGTTGACTCTCGTGGATTGGGCAATGATTATGGGGATCCGGATAGGGGGTGTTCCGGTGGCCAACCTTGCAGTGCCTGCTCAGGATGAGATTATTCGTTTGATAGGGGCTTATCCCCCTTCCACGAGTCTGCATGATGCCGAGGTCAGGATTTCCTAGCTATTCGATCTTTTTGAGATGCATGAGTTGGTAGATCTGGGGCAGCTAGACGCGGACATTTTAATTGAGCTCGAGCGCACAGTTATGTTGGCCTGCATCTTGCTCCTCCTGCTACTGGGCAAGACCCTCTTTGTAAATGCCAGTGGCGGAGAGGTTTCCTTAGCCTTGCTTAGCCTCATGGACCACTAGAACGACGTGCATAGATATGATTAGGGCAGGGCCGGCTACGCTGCATTGATGTCCAACCTGGTCCAAGTCTTAATTGGCAACTCAAAGTCCGTCGTCGGCTTTTGGCCTGCTTTAGAGGTAACCTCTGACTCTTTTGCTTTCTCAATTTATTAGGATAATCATTCTCTGCTTCTTACTCGTTTCTTATGCACTGCACTTGTCAAGAGTAGGGGTATTTGCATTTTCAGCCCGGCCGACCCCTTCTTCAATCTAAGATATACACCTATCTGTTCCTGAGCAATTGGAATACACACTGTCGTAGGGATGTTGGTATGAAACACCTGGAGATGGGCCTGAGGTCCTAATTCGACCTGCTGATATCAGAGCAGGTAAAGCTATTTTTTTTCATTTTCAATCTTCTCCTTTATTATGATGCATGTTTGATTGATTGGACACTCCTTGATTTGGGCATATTATATATGACCCCTACATTGGTTCTCCTTATTGGGATCAAGTCGATGTAGGTCCATCTTACCTCTTCGTCGACCGCTGTATCATCTTTTTATATGGGGTTAGGGCTTATGTTAAGACCTGAAAAGTACCACTTTTCACCCCTTAACTTAATCTCTGTTAGACCCTTCATCATTTAATAAATGTGTTTTAAGTCTATTCTGTAGGTAATAAGCAGTAGCTGCAAATAAACCCCTAACCATGCCAAGAAGCCTACTGCTAACCCAGAGGCCCCTCAGAAGTGTGAAGGTTAAACCCAGACAGAGAATTGGCTGTAGCAGAGGCACAGCAAAGCAAAAACAAATCAAGGAGAATGCCTCGCGTAGATGTCGCAGGGCTCAATCAAATCAGAAAGCATACATCGCACAGTTGTCGCGGGCTTCTAAAGGGAGCAACCGAATTGGTCGCACAGTCTTCACGCCGTTTGTGTGCAAATGGATGTCAGCAAGGAGTAAAAAGTATACTTCGCGCGGTCCTTGTGAGGCTCAGTCTTAAGCACTCGTGAAGCACTCGCGCAGTCTCGCGCAGCTCAGGAGATGAGTTTTCAACATTTGCGTGATTCATTGAATAGAGAGAGCTCCAGTATTCCAAAGACGCTGGCCGTCACAAGAATGGTCATGGGACACATACTTTAAGGAATCGCCTATGTACATTATTCTCTTTGCGAGGATCGCCGCGGGATTCATTAAGGAACGAACTACGCGTGCCATTCTTGTGCCATTCAAATGGAAAGACCAATCCCGTGACGACCAAAGCATTCCCGCGATGATCAAAGTACCAACCCCGCGACTGCAAGAGCTTCAAGTCAAAGCAACCCCGTGACGCCAATTCTACCATGCGACAAGATCTGTAAATCTTTTCTACTTAGCGAGGATCGAGTTCTAAACTTCTCCCCACTTTCGCAGGGGCAGTCTAGGAACTTCCAACAATTAGGGCACGCACTCTAATGCTCCAATCTCCGTGCACACGCCCTGAGGCATCCAAGGGACAAGAATGGGTCACAATTGCATTGATAAAATTAGGGTTTTCCTAACCCTAATTCACAAAGAACTGACTTCTATATAAGCCTAAGCCTAGCTTAGGTTTAAAGGACTTTTATTCTTGACTTTTATGCTTCTTCTTGAAACCGACTGTAGAAGTAGAATTGCACTGGGAGTCTAGCTACCTCTGTTTGCACTTCTCTAACCTTCAAAACCTCAGTTTATTTCTCCTTCGAAGATTCCATAGCAGTTGATTAGGATAGTTGCAAATTTTGTTAAGTGCAATGTGCCTACGAATAGTCTTCCCTGCTATTGGTGTGTGTGCATGTTAGGAAGGAGATCCCTCAGTCCTACATTAGAGCCTGCTAACCCTGAGATAGAAAGGGGTAGAATATCGAGAAGGCACAGACACACCACAGTCGAGCCCCCTATTGAAATTGAGATTGCAATTATGGGTGAAGAGCAACCTAGAACATTGAACGAATTGAATGCGCCGGATGATTACAATTCTCCATTCAGCATTCAATTCCTAGATGTTCAGGGAAACTACGAGATCAAAACTTCCATCATCCAAATGCTTCCCTCTTTCCATGGGCTTAGCAAGCACATTGACTAGTTCTTGGCCCTGTGCACGACATTCTCCATTGTTGGTTTGGGACCAGAAGCCACTAGGTTAAGGCTCTTTCCTTTCTCCCTAAAGGACAGGGCCATGACCTGGTTATCTACTCTCCCAAATAACAGTATCACTTCTGGGAAATACCTCCAGACAAGATTTCTGTCTAAATTTTTCTCAGAAACCAAAACCAGCCAGTTGAGGAAAGGCATACTTGCTTTTGCCTAATCCCCAACTGAAGATTTTAACCAAGCCTGGGACAGATTTAAGGAGATGCTCAAACAATGTCTCCACCACAAGATCCCTGACTGACAGCTTGTCCAGAGCTTCTACAATGGGATTGATGAGAAGAGCAAAGACATGGTAGATGCCTCTTATGGTGAAACGTACATGCATAAAACAACTGATGAGGCATGGGACTTGTTCGAGGTTATTAGCAAAAATGCTCTCCAGAAGATGTGCTCATCTAGAACTGTTCAAGAGCCTTCACCTAAGCTGGGGTTGGCTAAAACTTTTAAAGGAAAGATGTATGAAGTTAGGAGAAATGATGACCTGAGAATGCAGATGGCCAATCTTTCAGATAAATTTGATAAACTTTTGACTGTGGTGCAGCCCAGAATGGCTGCACAAGTGATGGAGGCATGTCTGATATGCCAATCTCCACAACACATAGTGGAAGAGTGCCCATCTACAGGGCAATATCCTAAGTATGTAATGGAATAGGCTGCTGCTACCCAATCTTTTGGACAACAGTAATCTGGTGGCTATAATAAACAACCATATGGATACCAGCACCAAAATGCTAGTTACCAATGGAGAGACCACCCAAATTTGAGGTGGAGGTAAGACAATTATATGCAGCCACAACAGATGTTGGGCTTACCTCAAAGGCCACAACAGCAGTTTAACCAGGGTTATGCCCCAAGGTCGAATTTCCAGCAGCAACAGCAGCCCCAACAATAAAATCCATTGGTAGTTCCCCCACCTCAGCCCCGAAGTACTTCTTTCGAGGGCCAGGTTTTGACCCAATTGTAAAGCCTTGGACCCTTAAATCAGACTATGACTTCTCACAGTCAAAGCATAAAGAAGATAGAAGAGCAATTAGGCCAAATAGCCAATTCCTTGGCTAAAAGAGAAGAGGGCAGGTTGCCAAGCTAGCTAGTAGCCAACCCTAAAGGCCAATATTCGATTGGAGAAGGCTCCTCAAATTTTGAGGGTGCTAATGCCATCACAGCCCAAAGGTCTGGCAAGTTGGTAGACAAATAAGTGGGAAAGGAACAAGGAGAGGTCATTCCCAAGGAACTATCGAGTGAAAGTGAAAGAGACTTTGTTAGAGCACAGAGTCAAGAATTGCCTGCTACCCTTCTACAAGGGAAAAATAAAGAGGCTGTATTTGAGCCTCAGCAGGAGATAAAAGTTGAAAAAAGAAAAAAACAAAAGTTCAGTCATAGGCTTGCAGCTGAGGAACCAGCAGTACCTCAGCTGCCGTTTCCTCAAGCTTTGAGTGGCCCTGCCCCTTTTGATAAGGGGCAGGCATAAATCAAGGAAATGATGGATACCTTTAAGCTGGTCAAGATAAATTTACCCCTTCTTGATGCAATCTGACAGGCTTGCAATGTTTCTGAAAGACCTTTGTACTCAGAAAAGGAAGGTTAGAGGCCATTTGCCCAAAAAGGTCTTTGCAACTGATACAGTTAATTTTGTATTAACCATGACAATGGCTGAGAAGTTGCAAGACCCAGGGATACCCACTATTCCCTGTATTATTAGAAACCACACGATTGGAAGGGCCCTTTTAGACCTTGGAGTCAGTGTTAACCTGTTGCCATACAGTGTGTATTAGCAGCTACGTTTGGGAGAGCTGAAGCCCACCCCCATTGTTCTATTGATGGTTGATAGGTCTGAGAGGAAACCCATGGCAGTGGTTGACAATGTCTTAGTGGGGGTAGACAAGTTCTTCTACCCTGCAGACTTCCTTGTTTTGGACATGGCTGCAACAAGAGTACATCCCCGATACCTGTTATGCTGGGCAGACCATTCTTGGCCACTGCCAATGCATGCATTCGATGAAGGTCCGGGATTATGGAGGTCACTTTCGGACATATGAAAGTTGAGCTTAATATATACAACAGTGCAAAGTACCCTCAGTTGGACAATGAGGAATGCCTTACAGTGGATGTACTAGAATAAGTTGTTGAAGAAGAACTGCCCACTCTGCTGGAGTGGGGCAATATTTTCACAAATTTAACTGAAGTTTGGAACATGGTAGACGAAGGAAGCCTATCTTTAATGCCAGAAGACATGTCCCCATTGAAGTCTTCTGTTGGCATAGTGCAGCCCCTTCCTCCAGCCAACAATGCACCAATCCTGCCATCCATCCAACAAGCCTCTGATCTACAGCTCAAGAAGCTTCGAGAGACATTGAAATATGCTTTCCTCGAGAAAGACAAAAAATTTCCTATAGTTATCTCCTCTTCTCTAACCAATGAGCAAGAGGAGGAATTGCTAACAGTTTTGAGGAAGCACAAGAAACAATTGGCTGGACCATTGCTGATCTAGCCAATTTGTATGCATAGGATTCATTTGGAGGAGGGCTCAACACCCTCCAGGGAAATGCAGAGGAAACTAAATCCTCACATGTAGGAAGTGGTCCTAAAAGAAATCATTAAATTACTGGATGCTAGGGTAATTTACCCCATTTCTGATTCTGAATGGGTGGCACCTATCCAAGTGGTGCCCAAGAAATCTGGCATAACAGTGATCACAATCGAGTCTGGAGAGTTGAGACCAGTAAGGGAGACCACTGGCTGGAGAGTTTGCATCGATTATCGAAAACTCAACTCTAAGACCAAAAAAGACCACTTCCCTCTCTCCTTTATTGATCAAATTTTGGATAAGTTGGCTGGGAAAGCTTTTTACTATTTTCTTGATGGATACTCAGGGTACAATCAGATCCCTGTGCACCCTCTTGATTAAGAGAAAACCACTTTTACTTGTCCTTTTGGCACCTTTGCTTACAGAGGGATGCCTTTTGGATTGTGTAATGCCTCAGCCACCTTACAGAGGTGTATGTATGCCATCTTTTCTGATATGATTGACAAATTTTTGGAAATTTTTATGGATAATTTTTCGGTTTATGGGATATCTTTGACCAATGTCTACAACACCTCCATCTAGTCTTACAAAGATGTGAGGAGACTAATTTGGTCTTAAGTTGGGAAAAGAGTCACTTCATGGTAACACAAGGAATTGTGTTGGGCCATGTAGTCTCTAAAGATAGAATTGAGGTAGACAAGGTAAAAGTTGACCTCATTGCAAATTTTCCCCCTCCAAGAATAGTCAAATAAATCAGATCTTTCCTTGGGCATGCTGGATTCTATAGGAGGTTCATCAAAGACTTCAGCAAAATTGCTAAACCATTGCGCCACCTGCTCTGCCAGGATGTGCCCTTTGACTTTTCTGCTGAATGTCTTAAGGCTTTTGAAACTTTAAAAATCTGCCTCACCTCTACCCCTGTACTCTAAACACCTGAGTATACCCTGCCCTTTGAGTTGATGTGTGATGCATCTGACTTGGCAATAGGTGTTGTCTTGGGCCAGAGAAAAGATAAGCAGCCCGTGGTCATTGCATATCTCAGCAAATCACTTGCTGAAGCTCAGCTGAACTACACAACCACTGAGAAAGAGCTTCTGGCAGTGATTTTTGTTGTGGACAACTTTAGGCCTTTCCTACTTGGGTCTAAAATTGTCATCTTCACTGACCACTGAGCATTAAAGTACCTACTGTCCAAGAAGGATGCAAAGCCCAGATTGATTAGATGGATACTCTTGTTGCAGGAGTTTGACATCGAAATCAAGGACAAAAAGGGTGTAGAAAATGTGGCGGCTGACCACTTGTCCAGAATTATGTTGGAGAAAAGTGCTGATGACATTGCTACAAATGATGTCTTCCTGGATGAGCAACTGTTTGCCATCCAATCTTTAGTTCCTTGGTATGCACATATTGTCAATTATCTAGTTATAGGCAAGATTCCTACCCATTGGACAAAAATGAACAAAGTCCTATTTTTTTCACAGGTCAAATTCTTTTTCTGGGAGGAACCTTGCTTCTACAAGTATTGTGCAGACCAAATCATTCAGAAATGTGTTCCCGAAAGTGATGTCCCCAGTATTCTGGCCATGTGCCATGAAAATGCCTGTGGGGGTCATTTTAGTGGGAGAAAAATATTGACAAAGTGTTACAGTGTGGGATCTATTGGCCTTCTCTTTTCAGAGATGCCAATACACATTGCAAGACCTGTGAAAGATGTCAGAAATTAGGAGGGTTGTCCAAACGAAACTCAATGCCTTTACAGCCCATCCTTGTTGTATAACTATTTGATGTGTGGGGTATTGACTTTATGGGCCCCTTTCCTCCTTCAAATGGTTTTCATTTCATCTTAGTGGTAGTGGACTACATTTTCAAATGGGTAGAAACCATTGCCACAAGAACTAATGATAATCAGGTTGTCCTCAAGTTTATAAAGCAGAATATCTTCTCCAGATTTGGCACCCCTAAAGTCATTATCAATGATGGGGGTAGCCATTTCTGCAACAGAAATTTTGAGAGCTCGCTCAAGAAATATTCTGTCACCCATAGGATTGCTACTCCCTACCACCCACAAACCAGTGGGCAAGTTGAAATTTCAAATAGGGAGACCAAGCACATCCTAGAGAAGACTGTGATGACTGATAGGAAAGATTGGGCTGACAAGCTTAATGATGCACTGTGGGCTTATAGGACTGCCTATAAGATTCCTATTGGTATGTCCCCATTCAGATTGGTTTATGGCAAGGCCTGTCATCTCCCAGTGGAGTTAGAACACAGGGCCTATTGGGCCATTAAATATTTAAATCTAGATCTAACTTCTGCTGGTCATCACAGGTTGCAGCAGCTGTCAGAATTGGAAGAGATAAGGATGGATGTGTATGCTAATGCCAGGATTTATAAGGAAAGGTCCAAAGCTTTCTTTGACAAGGGGCTGTTGAGAAAGAGTTTCATAGCTAGTGATAAGGTTTGGTTATTTAACTCCAAACTTAAATTTTTTCCTGACAAATTGAAATCCAGAAGGGAAGGTCCCTACATTTTCATGCATGTTTCCCCATCTGGTGCTGTGGAAATCAAGGATCCCAAGTCTGGGAGAACCTTAAAGGTGAATGGTCAGAGGCTTAAGCCTTGTTTTGAAAACCCTGCCGAACCCATGGACACCATTCACTTTTAAGGGGATCCTTCTTTAAACTGATCCACAGGTGTGTCATTACTATATCATATGTACTTTGGTTTTGGTAGATTTATCTTGCTTTCTTTTGTTAAAATTCTCTAGGAATTGTTAGTGGTCCCATCTGATTCTGGACCTGTCTGGTTTAAACTGTTGATTCTTGGTTAGATTCTTATTGCTCTTTAATTGATAGTTTTTGTTGAATGCATAATGTGGGAGGTTGATTTTTGTTGTCCTTGCTTGAATGGTTGATTTTTCATGTGTCTAGAGGTGCCCATGTGAGAGTCATGCCCAGGATTCAACCACAGCACATATTCAAAAGGGCAGCACGGAGAGCACATGCTCTCTGTTTTATACTTTGCTGTCGTTGGGTCCAAAAAGAAGCCTGAGAGACTTTCGCGCACTACAAACAACATACTTCATCAGCTGTCATGAGATTCTAAGGCTGTCGCGAGGTTAAAAAGGAAGCCTGGGAGAATCTTGCGTAGTTCACATGGAAACATTCAATAGCTGTCGCGAGATTTATGTGCGCTTGAGAACCTCTCACGCGATCCACATAGAGCTATTCATTAGTTCTCGCGAGATTTCAAGGCTGTCGCAAGATTCAAAAGGTAAACTGGGAGACTCTCACGTAATTCAACAGAAATAATTCTTTTACTGTTGTGAGATTCTAAGGCTGTCGCGAGATTCCAAGTGAACCTCAGAGCTTTTCGCACAATCCAAATGGAGACCTGGGATCTGCTCATGCAATTGACATGAATTCTTCACATACTGTCGCGCGCTCCAAGGTCAGCCTGAGAGATTGTCGTGCAATCCAAATTGAATTTCACCTTTGCTAGGTTCATTTCCAATCTCGAGACCAGATGTTCCAAAGCGCGCCGAGCTTCATGATAAGTATTTTAACCCCGCCTGGCGCTTGGGTGCTTTTCCAGTATTCTCTTCCTTCTTCCCTCTGTGAAACCCTAGCTTCTGGCGCTCTTCCCCCTCTCTCCTCCAGTGTCAATCCTACAGCTCATCATTCACTCCATGAATTGACAGAGTTGTTTCTCGCATCACCCCCATCTATTGCCCTCTACTCAGAGATCTCGCGGTGCCCTGTGCGTCAAATCAAACCAAACCCTAGGATTTTACGGTAAGCACTTAGATCTCAGTCTTCGTTTCTCATATTTGAAGGTCGAAGTTGTAATGGCCCCCAAGAGTGCACCCAAGAAGAGGAGCAAGGATAAGATAAGGCCCCTGTAGAGACCACCCCTAAAAAGGTCAAGACTTCAAAGTCACCCAAAAAAGGGAAGGAAGTGGTTGAGGAGGCGGTGCCAACCCCTAAGTTTTCTACTCCTTCAGAGCTCATGGCTTCGATCCCATTGGAGCCTGAAACAGCTTTGGACTTGCCATTCTTCGAGAAGGAGCCTCTCTCTGCCCCTGCTGTGCAGTTTATGATCAAAGCGGGCCTGACACCCTTGATAAGAGGTATTCCAGCACTAGCCTACCCTAGGCTAGTGCAACTATTTTATCAACACATCAAGGTAAAAAAGGATAAGGATGGACAAGCTTGCTTGCTAGTGCTGATTGATGACTTTGATATGTTAGTGAGATCCAAGGTGATTGCTGAAGTTTTGGGCATCCCAGCAGCATTCGACCCTAGCTGAGGATATGGCCCCCCCCTGAGTGCATCAATTGATACAATTGCACGTGCTTTAACTAGAGGTTTAAAGGCCACTGGGGATTCAATCAGGAGGAGAGAATTGGAGTCGGAACTCCTCTTCATTGACCAAGTCCTACGAAAGAACATATACTGCTCAGGACATCAGTAGGAGAGGAGAACTCCCATTGCCAATGTTGTTTATTCATTCTCTCTTGGCCATGGCTTCCATGCAGCCTGGCTCATCTTCGAGGCAATGAAAGACATAGTGGAGAAGATAGGTCAGAAAAAGAAGCTTCACACACTACCCTCTGCCAGAATCATCACCCAGCTACTGTTAAAAGGGGGGTACAAGATAGAAAAGATAGAGGGGACTACCACCCTTGCCCCTACTACTTTTGCCAAGAGGCAATGGGGAATCAGCAGGAGGCTGATGGAGGCCCAGAAGAAGAAGAAAGTTGAGGCTCAAGCCCTTCCCCCATAAGCAAAAGAGGCAGCTGGAACAAGGTCTACCCCTGCTACCAAGGAGGTGCTCACAGAACCTGTTACCACCACTGCTGCAGCAGCCCCCATTTCCCCTCCACCTTCTCCTCCTGCATCCACTACCCTTCTTTCATCTCTCTCTCACCCTCCTCTATCCTCATCATCTACGGCCACTCCCCCTTCACTTGTGATTCGTACCTGGGAGGACTCCCCATCCCCTACCCTACCTCAATACACAGCCCCAATACCCCCATCAGTTACACATAAACCTGACAGCCCTCCACTCATTTCCTATAAAAAATGAAAGACCCCTAGAACCATACCTACCATCTCCCAAACACCTCCCTCAATCCCTTTCATCCACACAGACACACCTCACCTTGCAGAAACCACCACCAGCCATACCTACTACATCCCCACTCACAGACATTGACTTAACCCTTAACACAACCATAGGCTTCCAAGCCTTTCTGGCTACCTTCCTTGACACAATGCCTACCCACTACACCCCCCTCCCGGACTCCCCAACTACATCACTCACCAGAACCCCACTCTTCCACTCCTTCCACTTTCCACCATGTACCTTCCTCTCCTTTCCAACCAGTGCCCTCTTCTACACAACTCAACCTCTCAGCCCCGACACACTGACACTTATCCTATCCCATATCCAAGACATCCAATCCCAATTATCCACCACTACCCACACATAGGACCAGATGCAGACTGAACTCACAACCATCCAATCCACCCTACAGACATTAACCAACCCACCCATCCCTCAACAATCCACTACAACACCCCTGGTCCTTTACACTGACAAACATACCCAAACTGACACCATCCCTGACTCACAACCCCATCCAACACCCATAATCCCCTTTACACACCCAACCCCCCCATTCCCCTTCACCCCTTTCACCATTCCCATTTCCCCCCCATCACCCCTTACTCTTCTTGAGCCTACCCCATTTTCATTTCCCCTATACCCTACATCCCCCCTCTTATCCTACCCCTCCCACATTCACTGGTAAATCTACACAAATAAACTCAGAACTTATCCCCCTCCCTCCACAAATAGACTTACCCACTGTTAACCCCCCTCCCCCCCCAGGACCAATCACAGTTTGCTCCTTCCACTTCCTATCTCTCAATTACACCCAAACATTCTTTTTACAGCCCTCCCTACCTTACCATCCTCCATCGCATGAGGGATAATCCTTACCTTAGGAAGGATGTCCTGAGGGGCATGACCAAACTTCGCCAGTCGATTGAGACCCCCTGCTGCAACAGATTGATATAATGAAGGAGGCCCATAGAAAGCAACTTCTGGGCATCTCCTTGGGGTTGACTAATATCCTGGAGGCCTATCAGAAGGCCAAGGCTTCAGCTACTTATAATGAGTTGAATTTAGAGCTGGAAAAAGCCAACACTACTGCAGAGAAGGCCAAAACAAAACTTTTTTAGAAGAGGCTCAACAATGCCTAGGAGATCTTTCGAATCCAAAAGGAAATCCATGAGACTGACCTCCTCAAACACAAAATCCAAATAGCCTCCTTGGAATCTGCATTGGCTGCTGCCAGAAATGCTCCTCTGTAGACCACCCCGCTCTTTGTTCGCATGTCAGACCCTAAGCCTCAAGCTTCTTCAGCTCCAGCTGCCTAGTCTGAGGAGGCACAACCTAATACCCAGCAAGAAAAAGGGAAGGCCCCTGCTGCCCCTCCTCCATCACCTCCTACAGAGCAGCCTCCGCCTACCAAGGCCTCTGCTGCACCTCCGCAAGAGCAAACTTATCCTAAACAGACGAAAGTCACTGCTAGGAGGTCTGCTCCTAAAGCTACCTCTATCAAAATTACCAAAGAGCCAGCTGCCCAATCTGAAGAGGCAAAACCCCCTGGCCAGCCTGAGCCCAAAGCAAAAGGGAAGTCCCCTGTGGTCCCCACTAAGGAAGGAAAAGGCAAGTCCCCTACAACCGCCCCGCAAAGAGGAAAGGAAAAGCCCGTCAAGAACCCTAGGGCTAAAAAATACCCAAGCAACCAAAAGTAAGGGTGAAGGTACCAAAGGCTCCTACTGCCAAGAAAACACCAGCCGAAGCAAAGAAGGCACCGGAAGAAAAGAAGAAACAGGACAAAGCTGCCCTTAGGGAACATGCTAAAAAGATGTGCTGGGATTTCTTGACCGATTCAGATTCAGATGCTTCCTCTTAGAGTAGCATAGATTGTACTTAGATTGTAATTATAATTGTACATATTTTTCCAATTAATATAATTTTTCTTTTTTGTATTCTATTGATCTGTTCTGTGTGCTTTTCTATTTTCATCTTCATTTTTTTCAATTTTCTCATGGGAGATGTATGTCAGGTGGTTTTAATCCTTTCAAATAATAATCCATGTGCAAGGTAGATATAGATGGCAATTGACTGGATGAAAGTACAGGATTCAAATGTTTTCATGTTCATATTCGTGTGCCCTGTCTGAGCTTTCTCGCGGAGTCCTGACCGCGCGCAAAGCACAATAATTCCACACTTTCCACTGTGCAGTTGAGCGATACACAGGATCCCCTTAAATCACAAGCCTCTCTTTAAACCTTCATTTATTGTGCACTCTCTTTTCCCATAATCAGTTGTGCGTTTCTTCATTCCCCACACAATGGTCATTTATTGCCAAGCTTGGAAAGGGACAAAACTTTAAATCGGCCGATTCATGTTCCACCGTCCAACTCTTTTAAATCAACCCTTAGTTCCTCTTCATCTCATCATTCATCTTCTAACCCTAGCAGTCCATACCTCCTCACAACTATGGCGGATGACAAACCCTTCAAGTTCCCCATCAAATTCTACCCCATCTGGGAGGATCCCCACCGCCTAAGGAGCCAGACCCGTTACAATTTCTTTGGGATGAGTATGAAAAAGTTCTGAGGATCCTCGCCAAGGAAGAGAAGAAAAAAATGGAACCACCTAAATCTCCCCCACCATCTTCCTCACACCCTCCACCACCGACTCTCCCTTGATCCATCTGCCCCCCCCATTTTGTTTTTTCTTTTTACCTCTTTTTGTACAATTTTCTCTTTATTTCAAGGAAAGTTTCTTTTAGTTCTATACTGTTCAGTTAGCATTATTTTTTCTGTTTCTATGTCTTCCTCTGTGTTTATTTAACTGGACTCCACTGCATTTTCTCACCTTTGAACCAATGAGGACACTGCTCCTCATGGTTTGGAGGTGTGGCAGGATAGGTCTGCCAATAGATTAATTAATTTTAGTGCAGTAATGGTGGTAAAAAAATGGGATGAAAAAAGTTAATTTTCACTTAACTTGATACAATGAGGAAACTTGTAAAAATTTAAATATGTTTGTAGACTTTTCGAAACAAAAAAAGTTAAAAATCTTGACACCACCATGAAGCTAATATTAGAAAAAAATTTCAGTTAGTACTCAGTGAACCTAAGAGGAGAGAAACAGATGAAAATACACCCCATGGGTTAAATTTGATGACCATACCTAGTGAGATTTGGGCCCAACATTTTCTTTTGAAGAGTGTTTTTGGCATTATTTCTGCTCTAAGGACTGATTGAATCAAGACTTTTTCACTAGAAGTTATGCACTTCCAAATCAAAACTAATTGACAGCACTCATGATACTGAGGAAATGATCCAAGGCCCTCATTTGGACAGTTTGAGCCTGAAAATCTAACCTTTTGAAATCTGCCCTTTTGCATACACTAGTTGAGCCTTAAAATCATACTTTTCTTTCACAAACACCAGAACACTTGCACCTTAACCTCATGACCTGAGTCAACCTTACCCTCACTCTGAGAATTCAGAAGGTAAAGGAGAAGGAGTTAAAGATACTGAGAATGGTCCAACATTCTGTGGAAGGTGAAGAAAAGAAACTTGTGAATAGTCGTGTATCAATGGCAGTTGTGTGGCAGTTTATCATAAAAAAAAAATCATAAAAACAAAAAGAGAAAAAGAAAGAGAAGTCTAGAGAACAACATCATCTGAAAATTAAAAAGAAGAGGAGAAGCTGGCCACTTTGAGTCTGAAATATAAAAAGAAAGATGAAGTTTTTACTAAAATGAAGGTTGTGAAGTCATGAATCACTCCTTACTTTTTTGATTTCTTAATTTGGATTCCCTTTTTACCCCTTTATTCTTTACATCCCTCAGCCATAAGCCACATTACAACCCATTCAAAAAGACCTTGTGAATCCAAAGTTAAATGAGCTATCATGTGGAGATGAGGAGTTGTCCAATCTATGGTGAAAATTCTTGAAGATGTCAGAAATTAGAAGCTTTGCCTATGCTCATGCTTGCAGGCCCATTTGGGGTTTGTAACTGCTGTTGAGCTATTTTGAATGTGAACACCCTCAGGTTGTTAATGTTGAGAGATAGCCCTAGTGAGAATTAGGTCTAAATTTAAACCTCATTGGGGTTGTATCCAACGTGAATTTTGAATTAAAGGCAAGCTGGGTACTGATTTTTATACATTGAAATTCTAATGATAAATGAATGTTGGTAAGGCAAACACATGTTAACTTTTAAGTTTTAAATGGCCTGCAACATTGCTGCAGTTTCCTCTAAGTGTTAAAAAAAATTGGGTGTGGAATGAAGCTTTAAACATCGAAATCTGTGTTGTCATTATCTGCACTATCTTCACTCGTCCACTAGGGATCACCTAGGGGTTTAAAAGGCTTGGTACATATGCTAAATGTACCCGTGATCCCTACGAAAGTGACATTTAATTATAGCTTTGCTAAGGGACTAGCAAAGATTAGGATTGGGGTTGTGTTAAGATCTGAAAAGTACCATTAATCATTTAATAAATGTGTTTTAAGTCTATTCTGTAGGTAATAAGCAGTAACTGCAAATAAACCCCTAACCATGCCAAGAAGCCTCCTGCTGACCCAGAAGCCCCTCAGAAGTGTGAAGGTTAAACCCAGACAGAGAATTGGCCGCAGCAGAGGCACAGCAAAGTAGAAACAAATCAAGGAGAATTCCTCGCGCAGATGTCGTAGGGCTTAATCAAATCAGAAAGAATACATCGCACAATTGTTGTGGGCTTCTGAAGGGAGCAACTGAACTGGTCGCACAGTCTTCGTGTCCTTCATGCGTAGATGGATGTTAGCAAGTGTTAAGACCTGAAAAGTACCACTTTTCACCCCTTAACTTAACCTTTGATGAGACCCTTAGCCATCTAATAAGTTCTTGTTAAGTGTTTTATGTAGGTAATAATCAGCAGTGAAACAAGGCCAGGAATCCTGCAAAGGAGCCTATTTTGGCACCAGAAGTCCCTCAGAAGGATGGACTCTGAATCCAGACCTGGAATGAGCCTCGCGCAGTCCAACTGAGCTTCCCAAGACTTTACAACAACTAATCACATAGCTCTCGCGAAGCTCAAGAGTAGAACACATCGCACAGTCTCGCGCAGTTTAAAGCAGACCTCTCTCAACCTCGCACAGTTCACTCAGAATGGTTGAGGAGAGAGAGCTTCAGGAAACTTCTCGCACAGCTGTCGTGCAGTGGTCGCAGGATGTAATTATCAAAAGAGAACTACTCGCGCAGTTCTCACACCATTCAAGAAGAAAGCATCCTCGCGAAGACGGAGCCATCCTCATGAAGATCAATCAGGACATGAAACCTCGCATAGTTCAGAACTCATTAAAGCCTCGCAAGGAAACTCGTGAAGTCCATTGAAGAGAAGTGCTAGCGAAGTTCTCCCGCTATTCAAATCTGCCCTCGTGAAGATCAACCTAGCGATTGCGCAGCTACCTCGCGACTGCTTGAACTCCAACCCCGCGACACCTGAGGCTTTGATGTCTACTCAACCTCGTGACTGCCTGAAGAGCAAACAAAGGCAACCTCGCGACGGTTGAAGCTTCAATATCAAATCATCCTCACGAAGAGTAAGAGTTACCATGCAACAAGTCTGGGAAACCATGGCTACCTAGCGAAGCTCTAAACTTCAACTTCCATCTCTTCAGCAGAGGACCTTCTAGGAATTTCCAATGATTAGGGCACGCACTCCCATGCTCAAATCTCTATGCACGCACCCCAAGGCATCCAATGATCACTATTCGACCATGTGGCATCATTAAAATAAGGGTTTCCTAACCCTAATGCGCCGCCACACCACTTCTATATAAACCCATACTTAGCTTAGGTTTAGACATCCTAGAATAGCTGGGAACACATCTCATTTCTTAGAGACTTGATCTGAGATCGTTTTTCTTTTCTTTTTATAGCTGTAAGTAGTTTTCTTTTTCTTTTTCCTTCTCTCCATAGTCCAGCACTTGCTGGCTATGTCTTTGTACGCTTTTTGAACTAGATCAATGGAAGTTCTGTAATAGGATTTGTACTCTGTGGGATTTGTGTTTGAATGTGAGATGCTCTGTGCAAGGCTGCTGCCTTGTGATCCGCCATTGCTTTGGCTGTGATTCAAAGCAATGGAGGACTGATTCTAAGGGCCACTCAGATCCAAGTGACCTGTGTGTCTGGGCTATCATGGTCATATACAGCCTTAACCCCACCACAGGACCCACTAGATCTGAAATCCCATGGGAGCTTGAGCTGGTAGCCTTGTGACCATGGTGGTGGCAGCGATATTCTTATTTTGTCTTGGGCTCCATGAGGAGGATAGCCTCTGGGATCGTTTGTGACCATTCAAGTGGATAGGTTATAGCCTTAGGGTGATTCTAATCTACCGATCCAAGATGGATCCTTCTTCTTTACACCTGAGCTTGTAGAAGCCTGGTGGGAGATTGTACAGAGGCAGACTCCCCTATAATTGTACAGATCCACTATCAGATGTTAGATCTGATCTGGTTATAGAGATTGTAGGGTTGTGACTGGACCATTATAGCCTCACTCAAGCAATGGACAGCTAGATCGAAGGTTGTACTCAATCTCTTATTGGTTCTATGTGTCTGGGCTATCATGGTCCTATACAGCCTTAGCCCCACACATAGAGCTTTAGAGGTTGAGGTTCCCTATGGATTCTTGAGCTGGTAGCCTGGATGAAATGGTGCCTACAATGATTAACTTGTTTTGACCCATCCCTGGATGGTGGTTCCCTTATGGGATAGTCTATGACCATTTGAGTGGACAGGTTATAACCTTAAGGGATTGAATCATGGCAGAGAGATGGGTTGAATCCTTTCTCCTCAGTGGTGATAACGTAGCCACTGGACAGGATTTCTATAACTTCAGATCTGAATCTGAGTTACAAATCTCCTCTGATCTAGGCTCAATAACATACTTCTCACCCCTTTTTATTTATTTTCCACACTCCATCCATCCTCTCAACCCTTTCTGTAGTTTAGACATTAGGTTACCTTAGAATACCTAGAATTAGTGACCTTAAACTCCCCTCCTTTTTAGGACTGCCAGATCTGTAGTCAGATATGGAGGGACTACTAGAGATGGCTCCCTTGGAGCTGTAGATCACCTTTTCCTGTGGGACAAACTCTTACTTATCAAAACTTGCCACAATGGATCCTGTATCTTGCAGGTCTAGGATTTCTTAGTTGTGCTGATTCCATCCCCTGTTTTACTCTTTCTTTGATTTTTACATTACTTTTACCACCAACCAATAAAGCAAGCACACACTCAGAAATCCGCCAACAAGTTTTTGGCGCCGTTGCCGAGGAGAGATGATTTATTAGTAGACCCTTTGTTTTTGTATTCTTAGTATTCTTTACAAATGTGAATAATTGATACTGCTGATATAATTTTGAACCTTTCTTGCAGATCTAGACAGCAGCAGTGAAGGACAGTTGGACTGCAATTGGAGCTTAGCTACCTCTATTTGCAAACTCTCTAACTTTTAAAACTCTGTCTATCTTTCTTGAAAATTCTCTAGCAGTATCTAGGATAGTTGTAAATATATTCTTTGAATAGCTGTAAATTAGTTAGATAAATTTGTTAATTGTAAAGTTATTCATTTGGAATGTGCCTGCAAGAAGCTCTCCTTGTTGTTGGTGTGCTTGTATGCTAGGGAGGAGATCTCTTAGCCCTACTTTAGAGCCTCTTAACCCTGAGTTAGAAAGGGGAAGGAGACTTAGAAGAGACAGGCACACCACAGGAGAGCCCCCAAGTGAACCTGTGACAGAAAATATGGGTGAAGAACAACCCAGAACTCTCAAGGAGTTGAATGTTCCGGATGACTATAACTCCCCTTTTAGCATTCAATTCCCTGATGTTCAGGGGAATTATGAAATAAAAACTTCAATCATCCAGATGTTGCCCTCTTTCCATGGGCTTAGCAAGGAGGACCCTTACAAGCATATTGACCAGTTCTTGGCCTTGTGCACCACTTTTAATATCACTGGTTTGGGACCTGAGGCTACTAGGCTCCGACTCTTTCCCTTCTATCTGAAGGATAGGGCCAGTACCTGGTTGACCACTCTTCTCAACAATAGCATTGCTTCATGGAAAGACCTGCAGACCAAGTTCCTGACCAAGTTCTTCCCTGAGACCAAAACTAGAGTTGAGAAAAGAGATTCTTGCTTTTGCTCAATCTCCAACTGAGGATTTTAACCAAGCCAGGGATAGGTTTAAAGAAATGCTCAAACAATGCCCCCACCACAAGATCCCAGAGTGGCAACTTGTACAAAGCTTCTACAATGGGATTGATGAGAAAAATAGAGATATGGTCGATGCCTGTTGTGGTGGATCCTACATGCACAAGACTGCTGAGGAGGCATGGGAATTGTTTGAGGTGATTAGTGAGAATGCTTTTCAAAATCCATCCCTGGCAAGAACTAGTCAGGAATCTGAGTCAAAGGTGGGGCCTGCGGCTGGATCAAGAGGAAACGTTTATGAGGTGTCTGGGAATAATGACCTGCAGCTGCAGATGGCAAACCTCTGACAAATTACTGACTGTGATGCAACCCAGAAGGGTTGCTCATGTGGCGGAGGCATGTCTGTTATGCCAGTCCCCACAGCACATAGTGGAGGAATGTCCATCTGCAGGGCAATTTCCTGAATTGGTTTTGGAATATGCTGCTGCTGCTCAATCTTATGGTCAGCAACTATCTGGGGGCTACAATAGACAGCCATATGGATACCAGTAGCAAAATACTGGTTACCAATGGAGAGACCACCCAAATCTGAGGTGGAGGCAAGACAACTACATACAGCCCCAGCAGATGTTGGCCTTACCACAAAGCCCACAACAGCAGCTCAATCAAGGGAATGCCCCTAGGTCTAACTTCCAGCACCATCAGCAGCCCCATCAGCAACAAAATCAATTGGTCTTACCCCCATCTCAACCCAGAAATACTTTTTTCGAGGACCAGGTCTTGACCTCACTTTGCAAAAACAGGTTCCTTGGCTCGGGTTGAATTCTCATGGTCAGAGCATCAAGAAGATGGAAGAACAGATTGGCCAACTAGCGAATACCTTAGCCAAAAGAGAAGAGGGAAGGTTGCCCAGTCAACCAGTGGTTAATCCCAAGGGCCAATTTTTGATTGGTGAAGGATCCTGAATCCCTGAAGGGGATCTTTCATTGAATTGATGCTAAGAACTGTGCACTTTGTATGTTATGTATTTTATTGTTTGTAGGAATTTTTAGTGATCTTGTTGGAGTCTGAGTTTAGTGCTTTATGCCTACTTTTATTCCTGTTCCCTTTGTTTGATAATTTCATGTGATTGAATGATGATGGTACTGTTTTGATGTTTTTCATGATGTGTGAACGTAATGCTTTGAGAGTATGGAAATTTTTGAATGTTTTATAATGCTTATGGGTGTCCCTGGAAGAGAGCCTGTGAGAGAATCCACCCACAAAATAAAGATCAAAAGGCTGACTAGTGGGTGTGTGAATTCTGACTCTGATTAGGCCATCGCGAGGTTCTAAAAATTTGGTTTGGATTCCTCACGCACAGTTCACAAAGAATCACTTTGCTTTGCCATCGCGAGTTTCAGATATAGTTGTGTGGGCTTCCTCACGCAATTTAAATGAACATCCAATCTCGCGACCCATTCAGCCTATCCAGCGAGCAGATATTTTTGAAGCGCGCCGCGCCTCGCGATATTTAAAATCCCACCCCGCGCTGCTTTTCTATACTGCTTTCTCTTTCCTCTCCTGCTAGCGAAACCTTAGCTCCCACTCCTCTCAATCTCTCTCCTCCAGCATCCTGTCTACAATTCAGCACTTTGAAATTCTGGATTCTTGTTCTTAAAGCTTCCATCAATAGTTACCCCCTGCTAGGAGCTCCTGCGGTCTACCGTGCATCAAATTGAACAGAACCCTAACTTTTAGGGTAAGACTCAGCTCTTGATTTTTTCTTTCAAAATTTCAACTGCACACTCACCAAGGAGAATCTTAATGGCTCCTAAAAGTACACCTGTGAAGAGAGCTAGGGAACAAGCCACCGTGGAGTCTGCCCCTAAAAAGGCTAAGTCCTCTACGGCACAACAAAAAGGGAAGGAGGTGGTTCTTGAGGTGGCTAAACAAACACCTGACTACTCTACACCCTCTGAGCTCCTCATTTCCATTCCTTTAGAGCCTGAAGCCATTTTTGATATATCTTTCTTTGAATCTGAGCCGTTGTCAGCACCTACCATTGAGTTCTTGCGCCAGGCTGGTTTGTTCCCCTTGATGCAAATGATTCTTGCACTAACCTATCCTAGGTTAGTGCAACTCTTTTACCAGCACCTTAGGGTCAGACCAGACACACATGGGCAGCCAGGCCTCCTTGGGCTAGTTGACAATTTTGAGATGCTACTCAACCCAGCGCTGATTGCTGAAGTCATGGGCATCCCTGCTATTTTTGATCCCAACTGTGGTTATGGTTCCCCTGTGAGTGCCTCCATTGATACCATTGCACAGGCCATTACCAGAGGTTTGAAGGCCACAGGGGACTCCATCAGAAGAAGAGATTTTGATCCCAAATTGTTGTCCATTGATCAAGTGCTGAGGAAGAATATTTATTGCTCCGGCCATCAGCAAGAGAGGAGGACACCAATTGCTGATGCTCTCTATTCCTTCTCTCTGGGCCATGGATTTAATGCTGCATGGTTGATCTTTGAGGCCATCAAGGATATGATGGTGAAGCTCGGGCTGCAAAAGAAGATCCACACTCTCCCCTATGGAAGACTCATCACCAAATTAGTTATGAGGGGAGGATACAAGATACCAGTGGAGGAGTTATCTGCTGACCTCACTCCCACCACTTTTGCCAAAAGACAATGGGGGATCAGCAAAAGTCTGATGGATCCACAGAAGAAGAAGAAGAAGGCTGAAGCTTAGGTTGTTTATGAGCAAGGATAGGGAACTGCTGTGGCAAAAGCCACCCCTGCCCCCACAAAGAAGGCTAAAGCCACTGCTGCAAAGAAGGTGGTGCAAGCTTTCGTCACCTCAGCTTCTGCAGCAATACCTCCATCCACCACACTTACCCCTCCATCAGTTTCCTTGCCTCTTCCATCTCTCCCTTTCCCTCTCTCATCTCCCTTTTCCATTCCACCAACCCCTGTGATTCGTTCATGGGTGGAAAGTGTTGAACCCCATGATAGCCCTCCCCCTTCACCCACCTTACCTCAATACACAGCCCCAGTATCACCAACCTCATCTGAACGAACCCCTGACAGCCCTCCCTTGCTAACCTACCTTAAAAAGAAAACCTCTCACACAACCCCTGCCTTATCTTTACCTACTTCCACCACCCCTATCACTCCCACAGACACACCACATATTGACCAACCCTTAGTCCAACCCCTCCCAACTACATCTCCACTCCAAGATCTTGACTTTAACCTAGCCACCACTTCAGGGTATCAAGCCTTCATGACTACCTTGCTTGACACCCTGCCAACCCATGACATCCCTCTCCCAGATTCCCCACTCCCTTCCCCACATCACTCACCAGACCTTTCATCTTCTCCCCTTACAACTTTCCATCATGCCCCCACTTCCACTTTCCAACCTGTTCCCTCCTATCCTCATACTCCACCCCAACCAACCTCAGATACCCTTACCCATATCCTTTCCTTCATACATGACATCCAGACCCAACTATCCACCAGAACCCACACCCAAGCCCAAATGCAGACTGACATCACCAACATACAATCCACCCTTCAAATATTGACAAACCCACCCATCTCTACACAACCTCCTCCCACCTCACTGATCCAACCCCCTTCCACCTCGGACTCCACCGTGCCACCAGACCTCACCCCAATTGACTTAACTACACCCTTAACCCTCCAAGACACCATACCTCACCACTCCTTCCCCACTCTACCTATCCTTCCCTCACTCATATTACCTCCACCACAATTTACCAACACTTCTACCCAAATAAACCCCATTCCTTTCCCATCCATCTTTCCCATTCAACCCCACATATTTGTAACTCCACCACTTCCATTTCAACCCTTCACCATTCCATTTTTCCCTTACCCAGAACCATCCACCTCCACTAACCATCCTTCATTTACTTTTCCACCCATGCCTTCCATTCCACCCCTTATCCTACCCCCTCGTCAATTCACTGACCATTAAATACAGACTGCCCCAGCCACTTCCACTCCTCCTCTCGACTTCATCACTACAGCCCCCACTTTTCCCCCCTAGGATCAATCACCTTCTACTTCTTCCACTCCATTTCTACCAATCTTACCCAGACACTCCTATTACACACCTCCCTACTTCACCCTCCTCCATGCCATGAGAGATAATGCCTATATCAAGAGGGATGTTCTCAATGGCATGGCCCAACTTCGACAAGCCAATGAGTTCCCCTTGCTGCAGAAGCTGAGTGACTTGAAGCTTGCTCACAGCGAGAAGCTGCGCGATATTTCCAAGGGGTGGGAGGCAATTTTGGAGACACTCAATGCGAACAAGGCTGTGGCAATTTACTACAGAATGACTACAGAAATGGAAAAAGCCAATGCAGAAAGGGCAAAAAACTCAGTAAGGTGCTTTCAGTTACCAATCTCCTGTGGGCTACCAAAAAAATTAAGATTTTAGAACAGAGGGTTGCCTTCCTACTATCCCAACCAATTCAGGCCACCCCTCTCGCAACAGCACCCCCTGAGGCCCCATCTTCTTCCACTCCCCCTACCCCTACACCTACACAACTTGTTCCCCCACCTCCTACAGCCCCAACTCCGGTACCTCCTCCTGCTCCTGCTAAAGTCCCTACTCCAGCTCCTGCTCCTATCTCTATGCCTCCCCCTGTTCCATCTCCTGCCCTCAAAAGAAAACGGACTCCTTCCAAGAAACCTCCCACCTCCAAAAGAGCCACTGCAGCCTAAAAAGGAAAAAGGCCAGCCCCTCCATCCCCACCTCCCAAGGTCACCAGAGCTTCTACTCAGGATGATCCCCATGGTCGCCTACTTTCCAAAGAAGAACACAGACAGGCCGCTGCTGCTCTTGGATTGGATCCCACTACTCTTTTTCCTTCTGACTCAGACTTTGATTCTGCACCACCTATGGATCCCAGTGCTAAGAATCCTGCTGCTGCTCCTTCATCAAGCCCTGCTGAATAAACTTATCCTCAGTGAAGGAAGGTTACTGCCAAGAGGACTACTCAACCAACTGCCTCTTTGAAAATTGGAAAAGACAAATCTGCTCAGTCTGAGGAGGCACCACCAATGAGCCAGCCAGTGAAGGGGAAGAGCCCTGCCATTCCTACAGCAAAGGAATAAGAAAAGTCTTCTGTGGCTCTCCCTAAGCTTAACAAAGGGAAAAGTCCTCTCCTGCCTCAGGTGAAAGAAAAAGATAAATCCCCTGTTGTCCCTCCTGAGCCAGCACAAGCCCAATCCCCTCTCATTCCCCCTCAGCCTCAGCCAGGGAAAGGCCCTAAAGGGAAGAGTCCCAAAGGCAAAAGTCCTATCAAATCCCCTGAGCCCACCATAGATAAATCCTCAGTGACCCCCCCTCCACCAAAGACCAGAAAAATGAGGGTCAGGGCACCAACCATACCCAAAACTGTGGCCCAAGGAAAGGAAGAGAGGGAACGAAAGAAAAAAGAGGAAGAGGCTTACCTTCAAGAACATGCCAAGAAGATGGGTTGGGACAAGTTTTAATCCAGACTCTGATTAGATTGTACCTAGGATTTTTTCTGTTTCTGCACTCTTTTACTTCTGTTTTCTTGTAGTTTGTACATTTCACATTTTTAATAGATTTTTTTCTTCTATCATTACTATTTTGCTTTGTCAGTTGTGTGTTTTGTTCCCTGTTCTTTCCTTTTCTTCTTACCATCAATAGATCTGCTGCACAGACACCTTTGAATCAGTGAGGACACTGCTCCTCATAGGTTTGGGAGTGTGGTAGGTAGACCCTGCCCATAGAATAGTTAACCTAAGTTCAGCAGAGTCATCTGAGTAATATGGAAATGGATCTATGTTCATTTAAGAATCATGATAAATAAGAAATTTAAAATTTTTGCATTTAGACATTATAAACTTTTAATATTTCACATTTTCATGATGATAACACCAAGGAAACTCACATGTATCAGCACTTAGTGAATCATTAGAGAGAGAAAAAGGTGAGGACATACTTAAAAGTTCAAAGGAAGACCATAACCAGTGAGAATTGGGCCTATAATTTTTATTTTTTTCCATCCTTTGAGGAGTGACTAAGGCAATTTCTTCTAGTTCTAAGGACTGGCTGAGTCATTGTGCTCACTAGAAGTTAGGCAACTCCAAGTTGAAACAACTGACAACACTCATGAAACTTAGGAAAGGATCAAGGCCTTCTCTTGGACAGTTTGAGCCTAATAAGACCGACCCTAAAGCAACTGCCCTTGTCCATACCCCCTTTGAGCTTTAAATCCAAAATTTTTTCAATATGCACCCAAGTACTTGTACCAGAACCTATGAACCTGATTCAGCCTACCCTCACTCTAAGAATTCAGAAGGTAAAGGAGAAAGTGCTGAAGATGGAATAGCTATGGTCAACATTAAGTGAATGGAGAAGAAATACCTCAAATCTGGCAGTATGGTAACTGAGGACATGGTGGCATTTCAGAAAAGCAAAAACGAAAATAAAAAGAAAAAAATTCCATAAAAATGAAATAAAAATAATAATGAAGAGGAGCAAGAGAGGAGTCAAAGAAGAACTTTCTTTTGGAAAATCGAAATCAAGAAGAGAAACTGATCACTTCAAATCTGAAAATCTCAAAGAAGAAGAAAGGAGCTGAATTCAAGAAGGTGAAGTCATGAACCACCTCCTTCACTTACTGATTTCTCAATTTTGAACCCCTATTCAATCTTCCATTCTTTTAACCCCACTCCATAAGCCACATTCCAGCACAGTTAAAAGCCCTTGTGATCCAAAGTTGAGTGAGCTGTCATGTGGAGATAAAGAGTTATCCAATCTATGGTGAGGATGTGTCAGTGATGTCAGCACCTAAGAGTTATGCCTATGCTCATGCTTACAAACCCATTTGGGGGATGTAACTGCTCTTGAGCCTGAGAGAAAATGAACCCCTCAACAAGACCCTTATGAGAGTATGCCCTGGAAAGTTTTGGGTCTGATCTTGAGTGCATTATGTATGACCTTTATCCTAATTTTTAATCTGATGATGAGCTCAGTGCTGACACTCACTTGTGCAGTTTTCTGTGGTTGTACACTGATTGGAAATGCTGTGCATTCATGAGAAGTTTATGATGTTTAAATTATTGTGCAACCAATGGATTAAATTTCTTTTATGTTTACTGATTCAAGAGTAAACTAAGTCTGCTCCTTGACTGCTCACTTGATGATATTGCATTTTTGTTAACTGTTTCATTAAGAAGTTTGTGGGTGTCTTCACTGAAAACCCTCAGGAGACTTCACTCCTCCACTAGGGATCACCTAGGGGTTTAAAAGGCTTGGTACATATGCTAAATGTATCCATGCTCCCTACGAAAGTGGCATTCAATTTTTGTAGTAAATTTAATGTAGCTTTGTCAAAGGACTAGCAAAGATTAGGTTTGGGGGTGTGTTAAGACCTAAAAAGTACCACTTTTCACCCCTTAACTTAACCTTTGATGAGACCCTTAGCCATCTAATAAGTTCTTGTTAAGTGTTTTATGTAGGTAATAATCTGCAGCGAAACAAGGCCAGAAATCCTGCTAAGGAGCCTATTTTAGCACCAGAAGTCCCTCAGAAGGATGGACTCTAAATCCAGACCTGGAATGAGCCTCGCGTAGTCCAACTGAGCTTCCCAAGACTTTACAACAACTACTCGCACAGCTCTCGTGAAGCTCAAGAGTAGAACACATCGTGCAGTCTCACGCAGTTCTAAGCAGACCTCTCTCAACCTCGCACAATTCGCTCAAAACGGCTGAGGAGAGAGAGCTAAGAGACTTCTCGTGTAGCTGTCGCGCAGTGGTCGCGGGATGCAATTATCAGAACAGAACACCTCGCGTAGTTCTCACGCCATTCAAGAAGAAAGAATCCTCGCGAAGACGGATCCATCCTCGCGAAGATCAATCAAGACATGAAACCTCACGCAGTTCAGAACTCATTAAAGCCTCGCGAGGAAATTCGTGAAGTCCATTGAAGAGAAGTGCTAGCGAAGTTCTCGCGCTATTCAAATCTGTCCTCACGAAGATCAACCCAACGATCACACAGCTACCTTGCGACTGCTTGAACTCTAACCCTGCGACACCTGAGGCTTTGATGTCTACTCAACCTCGCAACTGCCTGAAGAGCAAACCCAGGCAACCTCGCGACAATTGAAGCTTCAATATCAAATCATCCTCACGAAGAGCAAGAGCTACCATGTGACAAGTCTGGGAAACCATGGCTACCTAGCGAAGCTCTAAACTTCAACTTCCATCTCTTTAGCAGAGGACCTTCTGGGAATTTCCCGTGAATAGGGCACGCACTCCCATGCTCAAATCTCCATGCATGTGCCCCAAGGCATCCAAGGATCACTATTCGGCCACGTGGAATCGTTAAAATTAGGGTTTCCTAGCCCTAATGCACCGCCACACCACTGCTATATAAACCCATACTTTGCGTAGGTTTAGACATCCTGGAATAGCTGGGAACACATCTCATTTCTTGGAGACTTGATCTGAGATCGTTTTTCTTTTCTTTCTGTAGTTGTAAGTAGTTTTCTTTTTCTTTTTCCTTCTCTCCATAGTCTAACACTTGCTGGCTATGTCTTTGTATGCTTTTTAAACTAGATCAATGGAAGTTTTGTAATAGGATTTGTACTTTGTGGGATTTGTGTTTGAATGTGAGATGCTCTATGCAAGGCTGCTGCCTTGTGATCCGCCATTGCTTTGGCTGTGATTCAAAGCAATGGAGGATTGAATCTAAGGGCCACTCATATCCATGTGACCTGTGTGTCTGGGCTATCATGGTCATATACATCCTTAGCCCCACCACAGGACCCACTAGATCTGAAATCCCCATGGGAGCTTGAGCTGGTAGCCTTGTGACCATGGTGGTGGCAGCGATATTCTTGTTTTGTCTTGGGCTTTATGAGGAGGATAGCCTCTGGGATAGTTTGTGACCATTCAAGTGGACATGTTATAGCCTTAGGGTGATTCTAATCCACTGATCCAAGATGGACCTTTTTTCTTTACACCTGAGCTTGTAGAAGTCTGGTGGGAGATTGCACAGAGGCAGACTCCCCTATAATTGTATAGATCTGCTATCAGATGTTAGATCTGATCTGGTTATAGAGATTGTAGGCTTGTGACTGGACCATTGTAGCCTCACTGAAGCAATGGACAGCTAGATCGAAGGTTGTACTCAATTTCTTGTTGGTTCTATGTGTCTGGGCTATCATGGTCCTATACAGCCTTAGCCCCACGCATAGAGCTTTAGAGGTTGAGATTCCCTATGGATTCTTGAGCTGGTAGCCTGGATGAAATAGTGCCTACAATGATTAACTTGTTTTGACCCATCCCTGGATGGTGGTTCCCCTATGGGATAGTCTGTGACCATTTGAGTAGACAGGTTATAACCTTAAGGGATTGAATCATGGCAGAGAGATGGGTTGAATCCTTTCTCCTCAGTGGTGATAACATAGCCATTGGACAGGATTTCTATAACATCCGATCTGAATTTGTGTTATAAAGCTCCTCTGATCTAGACTCAATAACATACTTCTCACCCCTTTTTATTTATTTTCCACACTCCATCCATCCTCTCAACCCTTTCTGTAGTTTAGACATTAGGTTACCTTAGAATACCTAGAATAAGTGACCTTAAATTCTCCTCCGTTTTAGGATTGCCAGATCTGTAGTCAGATATGGAGGGACTACTAGAGATTGCTCCCTTGGAGCTGTAGATCACCTTTCCCTGTGGGACAAACTTTTACTTATCAAAACTTGCCACAATGGACCCTGTATCTTGCAGGTCTAGGATTTCTTTGTTGTGTTGATTCCATCCCCTGTTTTACTTTTTCTTTGATTTTTAAATTACTTTTACAACCAACCAATAAAGCAAGCACACACTCAGAAATCTGCCAAAAACAAGGAGTAAAAAGTGTACTTCACGCGGTCCTCGCGAGGCTCAATCTTAAGCGCTCTTGAAGCACTCACGCAGTCTTGCACAGCTCAAGAGATGAGTTTTCAACCTTCGCGTGATTCACTGAATAGAGAAAGCTTCAGGCATTCCAGCACCCGGCTGTCGCGCAGTGGCTACGGGACACATACTTTCAAGGAACTGCTCGCGCGATCTTGAAGCCTATGTACATTATTCTCTTCGCGAGGTTCGTCGTAAGATTCATCAAGGAACAAACTGCGTGCGCCATTTTCGCACCATTCAAATGCAAAGACCAATCTCGCAATGACCAAAGCATTCTCGCGATGATCAAAGTACCAACCTCGCGACTGCAAGAGCTTAAAGTCAAAGGAACCCCGCGACGCCAATTCTACCACATGGTAAGATCTACAAATCTTTTCTACTCAGTGAGGATCAGGTTCTAAACTTCTCCCCACTTCTGTAGGGGTATTCTAGAAACTTCCAGCAATTAGGGCACGCACTCTAATGCTCCAATCTCCGTGCACAAGCCCCGAGGCATCCAAGGGACAAGAATGGGCTGCAATTACATTGATGAAATTAGGATCTTCCTAACCCTAATTAACAAAGAACCGACTTCGATATAAGGCTAAGCCTAGCTTAGGTTTAAAGGACTTTTGTTCCTGACTTCTGTGCTTCTTCTTGAAATTGACTGTAGAATTACAGTAGGCTAAGGTTAGGGTTTAGGAGTTTTTCTTTTTCTTTTTTTCCTTCTCTCAATAGTCCAGCATTTGCTGGCTATGTCTTTTGTATGATTATATGGTATAGTTTTTAAATGAGTTTTGTAATAGGATCTATTGCATGTATGGGATGGTGTTTTTGTTGTGAGTTATTTTGTACAAGGCTGCTGCCTTGAGATCTTCCATTGCTAAGTTGTATTGTAAGCAATTGAGGATTGCTTTTAAGGTTTTATTTAGATCCAAGTGACCTGTGTGTCCAGGTTAGGCACATTGCAGGCCTTCCCCCACCATAGGATCCATAAAATCTGAATCCCCATGAGAGCATGAGCTGGTAGCCTTGTGAAGATGGTAGCGGCAGCAATGTTCTTGTTATGTCTTAGACCTCTGTGAGGAGGATAGCCTCTGTGGATAGTCTGTGACCATTCAAGTGGAAAAATTATAGCTCTAGGGTGAGGCCAATCCACAGATCTAAGACAGATTCTTCTTCTCTGTACTTGTGCTTGTAGCCTTGTAAGAGATTGTGCAGAGACAGACTCCCCTATATTTGTATAGACCCACCATCAGATTGCAGATCTGATTTGGCTGTAGAGATTGTAGGCTTGTGACTGGATCACTGCTGTCTTTCTAAAGCAGTGAACAACCAAGCTTAAAAGGTAGTACTCAAACTCTTGCTGGTCCTGTGTGTCCAGGCTCATGTACTTTGTAGGCCTAGCCCCACACACAAAACTTTAGAGGTTGAGGTTCCTATGGATTCTTGAGCTTGCAGCCTGGATGAAGTAGTGCTTACAATGATAATCTTATTCTGACCCATCTTTGGATTGTGGTTCCCCTATTGGATAGTCTATGACCATTTATATGGATAGGTTATAGCCATAAGGGATTGGATCATGGCACAGGGGTGAGTTGGATCCTTTCTCCTCTTTGGTGATAATGTAGCCATTGGACATGATTTCTATAGCAGTAGATCTGAGTCTGAGTTATAAGACCCATCAGATCTGTGCCTAATAACATACTTCTCACCCTTTTATATTTAGTTTCTCACACTCCACCCTCTTTCTTATCCGTTTCTGTAGTTTAGACATTAAGTTACCTTATGATTTAGATTATAGTGACCTTAAATCCCCTTCCATTTAGGATTGCCAAATCTGTAGTTAGATCTGGAGAGCCTACTACAGATAGCTCCCTTGGAGCTTTAGATCAACTTTCGCTGTGGGACAAACTCTTACTTATCAAAACTTGCTACAACAGGCCCTATATCTTGTAGGACTGTGCATATTTTAGGCTTGTTGCTTCGTAGTTTTCACTCCACCTTTCATTCATTTTCATTCACCCCATTCTTATCACTGTCTCCAATAAAGTCAGTTGCAAGAACTTAAAATATCCTAACAGCTTATTACCTATGAGAGCGGGTAGTTCATCAGTATTGGGACCATCTTGCCGTGCCCTTGGCTCCTCCTACAGATGTTATGGTGCCCGTGGGTACCATTGAAGAGCTCACTACCGGATTCCTTCAAAGCGGGGTCCCTATTAATGCCCTCTTAGTGCCCGGAGATTACCAGATGTGGTACGAGTCATTACCTTATTGGTCGCTTCTCCCACACTTCGTTCCTTGCGCAAACATTTTAACTTTTGCCTACCCATGTTCTCAGGTAGTTCTCCCTTCTCTTTCAGATCATGTGCACTATAGCTTTGGTTGACTTGTGATCTTGACTAATGGAAACCCTATTTCTTTTCTTAGTTTGAGCAGAGAGGTGATTCTGACGATGACGATGGGGCTGCAGCGGGTACTTCTGAGCCTATGGGTGCTAGCCCTTCATCTGGAGCTGACCCTTCAGGTCCCTCTTACACGGGTGCCTTGGGTTATTCGACTGTAGGGGTCTAAGGGACCTTTAGGCGCCTTGACGATGCCCTTCTCATGAAATTATGTGTTGCGGTCGATGAGTAGGCCTGTATATCTGCTGAAGCGGAGCGGGCTCCCCCACCTGAGTTAGTCCCTAGGGTAAGCCTTCCATCCTTTTCATGTTCATTCTCTGTATTATGATCCGTGCAGCTGACCTCCTTTTTCGTTCCTCTCCCCCATTGGATTACGAGTCGGTGATTCATTAAGCAGAGTACTATCACAATCTTCAGGATCTTCAGAAGGAGGAGATAGTAAGTGTCTCGTTGATTAATTTGGATGGATACTTCACTATCCTTTTTCTTTCGACTGATATTGATTGATGGATTTTGGTATGATCTTACAGCGTGCTCGGGAAAAAGAATCGCGCTCCTTGCTCAGTCGACTTGCTTAGGCATGGATCCGAGTGGGAGAGACCCGGACATATCAGAGCTCAGTGCGCAGTCACAAAAAGTCCAAGGGTGCTAGAAAGGATTAGGGTTAGCTCTTGGTTTTCTAAAAAAAAAACAATTTAAATACTTTGGGATAATATTTTGGGATTTTTGATCAATTTGTAACATATATTATAGCACTTGTTCATTTGATTTGGATGATTTTCGGTCTTGGATGTTAATGCTATTTCCTTCATTGCCTGCTCTATTTCCCTTGTATTATATCTGATTGTCTGCAGGATGGTTTGATGATTGCTTGTAAATGGTCCTTGAGGCTACATACCTTGGTGGGAAGCAGGAGCTATCTCCCACACTTGAAGAGCTGTCTAATTTGTAAGGGTTGAAGATCCATAGAGGCCTTGTAAGAGTCATGCCAAAACTGGGCTACGCTAAGGCCGTCCTTATTACTTTGGGTTTGAAGAAATATGAATATGAGAAAAATCTCATTGGTGGGCCCACAAGGTGTTAGATAAAATTCCTAAGAGAATTTTTTGATGACGAAAGTCTTCAAAAATTGCCGGTTACGAATGTCTTCAATGTGAAGGCCTTTGCTCTCGGTCTCATCTCGGAAGTCCTTTACTTCACCAGTGGAGAGAGGTTCTCTCTAGCTCTCTGCGACGCTTTGACCGAATTGGAGGAGGGTCAATCAGTGATGCATCTGGTCTTAGCTGAGCTATATCGTTGCCTTGATGCCTTCGCCTTGGGCAAGGTGGAGTGCGTCAGGGGATGTCCACTTCTATTTTAGGTTTGGTTAGGTGAGCATCTTGCTGTTTTGGGATCAGTGCCTCGCTTTTATATCGTTCGAGGTGAGGTGGTTCAATGCTTCTTGGGCAGGTGCCACATGATTCCACAGGGAGATATATCGGAGTTGAAGCTTTGGCTGATCGATGTAGAACTGGTATGGAGACTTCGCTGGTTAGATCAGACTTTCCCAATGGCTCGCTCTAGAGACCATGAGGGCATCACCCTCATTGGATTGATTAGCAATACTTTCTACTTCCCATTTTGGGAGTTGCATCAGTTCGACTGCTCCTAGCAGCTGCCTTGCGGGATGAAACCCCCTTTATGTGATTTGATCTTTTCTCGGGGGTCCTCTAGGGACATGGATTGGATTGCTTCTCTTTGGGAGACACGTTAGTCAACACTCATGTGTGATTCTGAGTAGGGAGATTCAGTTTAGTATTCCCCAGAGTACGAGGCCTGACTATTGTCCGAGCAGCCTACTGCTAGTCATCAAGATTAGGTAGAGAACGACGATGTGGGAGGGCCTTGGCCGAAGGAGTCGGTGCTTCAAGCCCGTATTGAGCTGTTAGTGGATGAGAAATGCATTCTGTATGAATATTCAGAGAAACAAAAGGTTATAGCAGAAACCACAGAGGCCAGAGCTCATGTAGCCGAGAACGAGGTCCTTTGTCTGGGAGGAGCCTTGAATGTTGCTCTTGGTGCTACCAACGCATCCCAGAAGCGGTATAGGAGCCTTCACGATCGCTAGATGACTGAGTGGGACGTACGAGATGATGCCCTATGTGCAAAGGTTTACGCCTTGAAGCGCGAGCTTGGTTGTTGACTCCATTCTGCACATACTTTTTGCACTGATCAAACCATAGAAAGGGGCGTAAGAAACCCCTATTCAGATACATATTTTTGGTATACATATTTTCTTCATGTTTTTTTATTTTTCTGCACTTTTCTAAAAAGGAAAGAAAGGAGCTAAATAAATGCTAAACATCACACATATTATCTTTTAGGATGTGGTGTCAGCCAGTTACAGACTTGTAATCAAAACAAAGGAAATCTATTTTTTTACAAGGATTTTATCTTCTCTATTTTATTTTCACAAAATGATGAATTGGGGGTTTGTGCCGACTATTCCTGTGGCACACTCAGTGTGGGTGTGAAAATGGGAAAGGAAAATGTATTATCTTTTACCAAAGTGGCCTTTTCGGTCATCTAGCCAATCATTCCGGAGTGGGGTGTGCACAGTGCCGGGAAAAGAAAATTATTAAATCTTTTTGTGGTTTTTTCTTTTTCTTCTTTTTTGGTTTGATGCCTTAATTATCGGGGTGGGTGACGGTTCCTCTTTTGATCAAGGTCGAATCCTTCCTTTACGTGATTGGATTCGAGAGAGGTTAGCAATTTTTACCAAGGTCAGAACATCCGTCCCTTTGGATTGAATCGACCTTCTCCTTACCCTAGTCATACGTCGGTGCGACCATTTAAGACATTCTTGGTTGCGACCCTGATTTGAGCTAACATGAGTGGCCCTGTCTGGAGTCGGGAAATGATGGCATGGGTAGGGTAACCAAGGGATCATTCTTATTATCTTTCAACCTTTTCCTCTCTTCAACATTTTTTACTCACAACGCCCAAGGTGAGTCTTCATCGCGGCCATTGTTTCCCTCTTTTTACATGTAGCTCCCTCTCGGGTTTTCCCTACATCCATGGGTTTGCATTTTTACCCCCGGCGCCCTCTCGGGTTTTCACCTGGTCCGCAAAAACTCGCTCTTTTTACCCATAGCGCCCTTTCAGGTTTTTACTACGTACATCTTGCTTTGAGTTTTTTATTTTTCTTTTTCTTTTTTTTTCTATAATATTCAAAAAGCCACTACATAGACGTCGATTCTATCATAGCCAGCAGGATGGGGTGTTGGTTGTCTCTCAGCGTGGCTCGCGCTGCCTCGACGAATACTTTAATTGCTCGCAGACCTTAAAGAGAGCTTTCTCTTGGGTTGTATAATGGCCATGGGTAAGGTTAGGATTTTTAAGGTATTCTGGGGTAAAAAGGAGTTTCTTTTACTAGGTTCCAGCTGCCCTAACACACTTCTTCCTTGGGGGATTGTGACTATACATGCCCCACCTTTCCTTTTCTTTTTTTCTTTTGTTCTCTTTTTATTTTTTTTCTTTTCAGGCACCCTCTTTTTGGGATTTTGCTTTTCTGATTTTTTTATAGAATTGGTAACAACTCTTTTTCTCCTTTTTTTTTGGTATTGTATAATCATTTGTCCTTTTTCTGGGAGGGGGTGAGAAAGAAAGGCCAATGGCTCAACGGGTGTAGCAAAAGGTTATGGTTTATTTAGGGACACTTTTTGGCTACTAACCTTTGAAATGATGGCCTCTTTTGTGGGGTCCTTGAGCAGTCACGTATCCATCTCTATCAATACTTACCTTGCCATGGAGACCTAGGAGTAGAACCGTCGGGCGTACCCAGCGTTGATGGGCGTAGGAAAGTGATCTTCGTCCATGGTGGCGATGCGTATGGCATACCCCAGGACCAATTCTCGAATGATGTAAGGTCCTTCCCAATTTGGCTTGAACTTTCCTCTTAGATCGGCATGGAGTGATGGGAATGTTTTCTTGAGTACCGTGTCTCCCACCTTCAGATCTCGACTGTGAACACGTATGTTGTTAGCGCGTGTGATTTGCCTTTGATAGACTTGGGTATGGCACAAGGCCAAGAGCCTTTTCTTGTCCAACAGGTTCAATTGCTCAAAGAGGGATCTCTCCCTTTCAGCTTCAGATAGGCCCGATTCCATGAGGATGCGGAGTGAAGGTACTTCAACCTCTATGAGTAAGACGGCCTCAGTTCCATACACAAGGGAGAATGGTGTTGCCCCTGTAGCGGTACGAATCGACGTTCTGTAGGCCCATTAAGCGAATGACAACATCTTGCTCCAATCTCGATAGGTGGCGACCATTTTCTCAAGGATGCAGCCGACAGTTTTGTTAGCGGCCTCTATGACTCCATTGGTTTATGGCCGATAAGGCAATGACCGGTGGTGTTTAATCGTGTACTATTTGCAGAAGGCCCCGATACACTTGTTCGCGAAGTTTGTGCCATTATCCATGATGATATCCTTGGGAATGCCAAACCGGTAGACAATATTGCTCTTGATGAATTTCTCGAAGTGCCGAGCTGTGATGTTTGTATATGATGCTGCCTCTACCCATTTGGTGAAATATTCAATGGTGACAAGGATGAACCGATGCTCGTTTAAGGCTTGTGGATTAATCATTTTGACGATGTCGAGGCCCCAGGTGGCAAATGGCCAAGGAGTGGTCATGCAATGTAGATCGATGGTAGGAGCATGTATTAGACTGGAGTGTTCCTAGCACTTGTAGCACTTCGTAACGTGTCTACAGCAATCGAATTCCATAGTGGTCCAAAAGTACCCTTGTTGTAGGATTTTCTTAGCGAGCATATGACCATTGACGTGGGTACTGCATACTCCATCATGGATCTCCTTCATAATGTTGACTGCTTCATCCTCTGTAAGGCACCTGAGTAAAACATTATTGAAAGATCATTTGCAAAGGCAGTCGCTGCAGATGACGTAGCCTACCGCTAGACGTCAAATGGTCCGACGGTCCGTCTTGGATGTATCCTCAAGGAAGGTATGAGTCTCGAGAAAATTCTTGATATCTGAACCATGGTGGCTCATCATCAGGCTTTAGGGGTTCCTCAATCTATAGGCAGAAGGCCAGTTCATTCCTTTGGTCAATTATGATTGGTTTCATCTCAATACCATAGGGGATCTCTATCATTGATGCTAAAGTCGCTAACGCATCGGCGAAGCGATTCCTTATTCGTGGGACATAGGAGAACATGACATCCTCGAAGCATGCTATCAAATCTTCCAGGTGCTCATGGTAGGGGATCAATTTCTCATCCTTCGTCTTTCAATCTCCATTCGTCTGGCATATGATCAACTGGGAATCGCCAAACACCCTGAGGTGGGTTACCTTTAAATCTATTGCTGCTTCTACTCCTGCTACACAGGCTTCATATTCAGCCATGTTATTTATGCATGGGAAGTTGAGCTTGATAGAAACTGGTATGTGTGATCCCTTCGGTGAGATTAGAATAGCGCCAACTCCCTGACCTTCAGCATTTACTGCCCCATCAAAATGCATTACCCAGGATTCCTCTGCTTCTTTTGTATCATCCTCCATCATGAATAGGATGTCCTCATCAGGGAATTCGGTTCTCAAAGGCTCATACTCTGACAATGGATTGTCGGCATGATGATCAGTGAGTGCTCTCCCTTTGATTGACTTCTAGGTGACATAGGTGATGTCAAACTCAGATAACAGGAGCTAACAGCGTGCAGTTCGCCCAGTAAGAGTTGGCTTTTAAAATAGGTACTTCAACAGATCCATGCATGCTAAAAGTAGAATGGCCTGGGATAACAAGTAGTGGCAAAGCCTCTATGTGGCCCATACGAGAGCCTAGCATGCTTTCTCCGGATGAGAATAGCACGTCTCGTAGTTAGTAGATTTCTTGCTCAGATAGTAGATGGACTGTTCCCTTCTTCCTGTCTCATCATGCTGCCCTAGGACACATCCCATCGAGACTTTTGTCATGGAGAGATACATTAAGAGTGGTCTCCCTAGCTCGGGTGGTACTAAAATTGGTGGGTTGAAGAGGTAGCCCTTGATCTTATCAAAAGCGGCTTGACAATTGTCTTTCCATTCAATGGGAGAGTCCTTTCGTAGTAACTTGAAGATTAACATGTAGATTGGACTGAGTTGTACGATGAACAGGTTGATATACTGTATCCTACCCAAGAACCCTCTGACCTCTTTCTCAGTAGACGGTGGTGGCATTTCCGTGATAGCTTTCACCTTGATAGGGTCGACCTCGATACCTCTTCTGCTGACAATGAAGCCCAATAGTTTTCTTGACATGGCGTCGAATGCGGATTTCTGAGGATTTAGTCACAGCCTATATTTTCTCAGTCTCTCAAACAGCTTTTGGAGGTTTATCAAATGGTCACTTCTCTCTGGTGACTTGGCGATCATGTCGTCCACGTATACCTCGATTTCTTGGTGCATCATGTTGTGAAATAGCGCCATTATGGCTCTCTGGTATGTTGTGTCAATATTCTTCAATCCGAACGACATGACCCTATAACAGAAAGTTCCCTAGGAAGTGATGAACGTGGTCTTCTCTTAGTCTGCCTCTTCCATTTTGATTTGATTATATCCAGAGAATCCATCCATGAATGAAAGCATCCCATGCCTAACACTGTTATCGACGAAGATGTCGATGTGTAGTAACGAGAAATAGTCCTTCAAGCTCGCCCTATTCAAGTTACTAAAATCTAGCCACATGCGGACCTTTGCATCTTTCTTCGATGCCAGAATGATATTGGCTAGCCACTGTGGGTACTTGGATACTATGAGAAACCCCCCATCATACTGCTTGATGACCTTGTGCTTCACCTTTAGCATCCTCTCTGGTCGAGTCGTCTCAACTTCTGCTTGACAGGCTTCATATCAGGGTAGAGTAGCAACTCATGCTCAACCAAATCTGTGTCCAAACCAGGCATGTCCTCGTATGACCATGAAAAGACGTCTGGATATGATTGAAGGAAATCGATCATGCTTTTTCTTTCCTCAGGACACAGTGATATTCCGATCTTGGTAATTCTTGGAATTTCCTCAGTGCCTAGATTGACATCCTTGGTTTCTTCAACAATAGGGGTTAGACCGTGCTTAAAATCAGCAAACTGTTCAAGGAGCTCATTGGGAGTTCCTTAATAGGGATTTTCTCATCCAGACTCGTGACTCATTGGGGGCTCCTTAATAGCAATTTCATATGGGACATGAATTTTGATTAAGGCATCATTTTTCTTAGATTTTATTCAGAATTTTACAAGACAATATTTTTGGGTTTTATATTTTTTCTATTTTTTGGGGATTTTTATTTTCTTTGGAATGGGCTCTTGGCAGAGCGAGTCCCTATATCTACATGGTGTGGCCTGCCAAGGGCTCCTCTCACTTTTTACAAGTTAATTTTTTTTTAGCAATCAGTGTTAAATTTCAAGCCACCCGCCGCTTCTAGAGTTTGGGGCACAAATGCCCAATTGCGTACCTGAGACACCATTCTATTACCTATTTGGATTTGGATGGAGGGTGCTAACTAATATGGCTCTTTGGAGTCAGCCTCCATCATGCCAATCATGGATTCGTCTGAGATTCTATCCTCAAATGTCAACAAAGTCCTGTGGTGGTTTACCATAGGGTGAGATTGTCCAGGTATGGAACGTCGCTCCTTAAAGAGAGACAATGCGACCAGGTCTATCTCCAAGCTGGGAGGGATGATCTAGGGATTGGCGGGGTGAACAGGTGCTGCGGGTTTACATGGGGTTAAGTGGGTTACCCCATTATGATCGATCTTCACAACCCCGGCGCTCACAAATGAATCTCTAATTTGAGGCCTGGGAGAGGGCTTCTCCTTTTGGTTTATTCCCCTGGCTCTTATAGCTGCTATGGCTTGGGCTTTTTCCTTAGCCTCTCGGACTTCTTCGTCCGTGGCCTTATAACCTAGCCCAAATCTGACCTTTTGTCCACCCTTAGCCATGACTGACTCTCTCTTGCCCTGCAGTCTGGGCCCTAGTCCTCTTCCTTTTTTATAGCCCTATTTTTGGAGCATGGCCACTGCTGCCTCCATTCTGCCTCTGATATTTTGAATGATGCTTTCCAGGGGCTCTAGGACCACTGTTGACGCCTCGTACTCAAAGCTGTGGAGGTTGGTGTCTTTAATCGTATGTGGCACATCCATTATTTTTGGGTTTTCAATGTTGTGGGTGGCCTTCTCTTTCTCGTCATGTCCCTCACCTATGATGGTGATCACCTTTTGCCCAAACACGAACTTGAGCTTCTGGTGTAGCGTTGATGGTATCGCTCCAACTTGGTGTAATCATGGGCTCCCTAGTAATAAATTAAATGAGGACTTGATATCCATTACTTGAAATAATACTTAGAAGGTCATTGGCCCAATCACTTGCTCAAGGTCAACTTCTCCCATTATCTCCCTTCTCCTGTTGTCAAAACCTCAGGCACTGGTTCTGGTAAGTCCCAACATGCATGGATCTACTCCAATCTTTGTGGCGGTTCTCAGGGGGCAAACATTCAAAGCAGACCCGTTAGCGATTAATATCAAGGGAATTATCATGTTTCTGAATTCCATAGTAATATTGAGGGATTTTGAGTGACTATTTTCCTCCTCTGACAAATCGACATATAAAAATGAAATGGCATTAGGAGCCATCACCTGTCCAATTATTTGTCTGACTTCATCTGGGCTCACCTAAAGAGATACATGCATATTCTTTAACGCCCCCATTAAGGCTTCAAAATGAAGTGGGGATGTCATCAATAAGTCCCAGACCATGATATGAGCTGGCATTCTTTTCAACTGGGTTTCCAGTATATGTTCTCTGCTCATTTTCTCTCACTGCACCTGTATCTTTCTTCCCCTCTGGTTGGGCTTGTGCTGCTATTGGTGTCTCAAGCTGCTTAGAGATCTTCTTGGATCTGGTAACAAAGTCTACTCCCCTTCTCTGCTCCTGCCGGCATTGACATTAGACTGTTCATAACTAAACGGGACCTGATGAGGATTATATGTTAGCCCCGAAATCTGAAGTGGAGTGACTGTCAGTATCTGATGTACTTGTACTGAAGGCTCAGGAAGGGTGGGTAAGACCTGGTTCACCTCGGTGATGGATGGGTGGGTGGCAAAAGTAGGCCAGGTTGGAGTGGGTGGTTGTGCCGGGGGTAATGGGGTAGGGGTGGACCACTGATAATTGATAGGAGGTGGTGGGATATGGGGGACATGATGGGCTATTGGGTAATTGTTGGGGGTGGTCGAATATGGTTGATAAGCATTAATTTGTACATAGTTGGTGGGAGTGGGTAATAGGAAGTAGGCCCTAAGATCTAAGGGTTCAGCTTGGGGTGCAAGGTTAGGAAAATAATCTGATAAATTCAAGGGTTCAATCACCCCAATACTTCTCTCTTGATGGTTTCTATGTAAAGGCATCACAAAAAAATTTCGGTCACTGATGTAATATGACAGATCAAATTCAAATTCTCCATTGTCTTCTTCCTCGATCATCACAATGGTGGGTCTCAAACCTGCTCCTTTGGTAAGGTGGGGGTAATGGGACCTGATGAATATTCGCGTGCTGGTTCACTTAGGAAGGTGCAGGTAGAATGATATTTTCGGCCTCAATCAAACCTTATATCGCATTCTTCAATGGAAAGCAACGATTGGTTTGGTGACCTGGACCCTGATGAAAATTATAGTGAGTGTTGGGGTCATAATTCCTAGGGATGGGATTTAGAGGTGGTCGTGGTTGGAGGGCTGTGACTAATCCCTTTTCTATTAATAAGGTAATAGTACATTCAAAGATTGCCCCAAGGGCAAAAAAACTCTATCATAGTGGGCCCTTCACTGCTCTGGAGTCATCTGTGCTCCTTGCCCATTCTCGTCCCTTGGCATCAGCTCGGTTCTGACTGGGGGCTGGGCAGCCTTGAGTTGGAATGGAGTTATATTAGTGTTGGGCCGGGTGTTGGCAATATTTTGTACTTCTGCCCCTACTATTTTCTCATTTCTCTGCTCTGAGAACTTCCTGACCCCGCTAGTTCCACCGGGTATGTTCTTGCTCAGACGACTTTCCCTGATGGCATCCTCGCAATGGTTGGTGTTCCTCACCAAGTCAACAAAGCTGGATTGCTGTTGGTAAATAAGAAAGTTTTAGATCACTGGCAGGCTATTCTTTGAAATCATCTCAATTTATTCATCATCAGATATCCTATTTCTCACCTGAGCTGTTAGTGCTCTCCAACACCCTAAGTAATCACTGAAGGTTTCATTCGGGTTCTGCTTCAACTAGGCCAAGTCTGACTTTCATGGTTCGATGTCTATATTGTAGATATACTGCTCTTGAAACAGATGAGTCAGATCTTTCCATGTCTTTTTCATAGAAGGTTCTAGAGATGTGAACCATCTGTTGGTATATGTGTACCAGATGTTTATTTAAAGTGATATGAGATGATAAAAATCATAATACAAAGGTGGAGTAAAATGGCTACGAAAATATCAACCTAAAGTACACACAGCCTGCAAGACACAAGGCTATTGTAGCAAGTTTTATGTAAGAGTTTGTCCCAAACAGATAATGATCTAGAACCCAAAATGGGCTACAAATCTGACAATCCTACAGAAAGGGAGTTGGGTGTCACAACTACACTAAATTAACACTAAAAGAAGAGAAATAAAGTGCAGTCCTATTGAAAAGAAAGGGTTATGAAGAAGGTGGTGATGGTGTGTATTAAAATAAAGATAAAAGGATGAGAAGTAAGCAATTTAAGATAAAGTTAATTTAGTTATGTAACTCACATTTAGGGCTTTCTTTGTAGCAAATCCTTGCTGATGTGCTATCAAAAATCTCAGCAAGGAAGAAGAATCTAACTTAACCCATGCCATTTAGACTGCTCTTAAGGCTATACTTTGTCCACTTAAATGGTCATAGACAATCCAATAGAGTTTATCAAATCCCATTGATTAAATCAGAAAGCTAACCTAATTCAAAGTAGTGGACTGTTCTTAAGGTTATAATCTGTCCACTTAACTGATCACAGACTATCCAATAGATTTCCTCCAACCAATGAATTAAATCAGGCCATGAATACTATTGCAGACACTATATTTGCCAGGCCACAAGCTCCCAAGATCTGTTATAGATCTAGCAGGCATTCATAGGAGCAAACAGACTTTGAAAACCAGGTGGAAATCCAAAGGTTTCTCAGGCTGAATGAGGATTTAGATTTAGCTGGTCATTACTACAAAAGGCCTGCAATGACTCATCTCATAAGTCTGCAATCACTATAGAGAAATCAGATCTAACATCTGATATTGGTTAAGTAAAATAGAGGGGAGCTTGTTCCTACGACAACCTCTCACTAGGCTACAAGCTCAAGTGCAGAGGAGAAGAATCCTTCTCAGATATGGGACCAAGACCTGCCCTTGGGCTATAGTCTGTCCACTCAAATGGTCACAGGCTATCCATAGAGGCTAACTTACCCACAAATTATGAGATAGAACATGTAAACTGTTGTTGCCACCTTGGTCCTAGGGCTACAAGCTCAACCTTCCACGGGCCTTTCAATCAGCTCAAATCCTAAATGTATGCTATAGCCTGAACAAAACTATGGGCAAATAAGAAAATAACAAATTGAATGAACATTTAAAGTATAAATTCCATTTTTCAAAATTACCTACTATGTAATTTCTCAAGGCAGCAGCCTTGTGCATAACAGCTCTTCACAAAATCCTAATGATTACAAGACCCATTACAAAACTAAATGAAACTACACCTAATTGCTTATAGAGGATTTAGCTAGCAAGTGTTGCACTAAGAGAGAAGAAAAATGGGAAAAAAAAGTGATCAAACCTTAACCCTAGTCTGCTCGAGCTCACCACAGACAGAGGCTGAAGGAGAGATGTCCATTCTAAGTTACAAGTATAGCTTATATACTCAGTCCTAATGCCTTAGCCAACAGAATAGTAAACCCTAATTTTTCTAGCAGATGTGGCACTGTTATAACCCTTGGATACCTTGGGATGTGTGCCTCAATATTAGGGCCTCGAGATGTGTGCCCTAAACCTAGGGAAATCCCCAAAAGGTCCCTGGAGTTAAGATTGAGAAGTGGGAGGGCCCGAGCTTCGCGCGTCTACCTTCTGCATATTAATTCATTCATGCAATTTTCAGAGTACTTACGAAGAACAATTTTGGCTTGGGAGGCCCCTGGTTCGCGCGGCTACTTTACATTGTAATAATGTCGTGAGGATGAGTTGCACTTCATGGCTTGCTCGCGCAGTAGGGCTTCAGAAGTTCCTCTCGCGAGGGTGTCGCAAGGATGCCTTTAACTCTCACTCGATTTCTTTTCAAATGATTACGTAGCTCGCTCTGTACAGAGTTGAACTTCTAGGCATGAGAGAGCTGCGCGAGATAGTTTCTGGGCGTCTCTCTCCTCCAGAGCCACATGAGAACTTTGCGAGGTTGCTGTATCTATTTACACAAATTGGTCTCACGAGGTATTACGCATGGCTACTTTAAAGATTTATCTTCGTGGGAGCGTTGCAAGCTGTATTTCTAAAGGCTTAGTGTGCAACTACTTTGCGAGTTCCTTTATGTGTTGATTTCAACTGATTTACGTGAGTTCTCTTGTGCTGCATGTCTTAACTGCGCGAGGAAGCTTTACAGTGAATTGAACAGCGTGAGGCAGCACCTCAATTGTACGAGATGAGTCATTTGCTCCTCTGCTGCTATCCACATGCTTCTGTTGCAGCTTCCTCCACTCTCATCTGTACTTCTTGCATCTGTTAGACTTCCTTGGTCCATCATGACATGCAAAATAGTCACCATGGTGTGTACCACCATGGTGTTCCATCAATCTCTGGCTCAGCTGTCATCCTTGACTTGAATTCTCTCTCTTCTTGGAACCAAAGGCATGGACTTTGTGTTAAGCTGCATAAGTTATTACTAATCTACAAAACAAGCTAAACAAGAGTTATTAGTCAGCTTCAAGGTCCAGCAAAGGCTAGGTTAAGAGGTAAAAAGTGGTACTTTTCAGTGAATAACACATCCCCAAACCTAATCTTTGCTATTCCCTGAGCAAAGCAAAATTTAAATAGCTACTTTAAGAATATAAATGACACTTTCGTAGGGAGCACAGAAGCATTTAGCTTATGCATCAAGTATTTTAAACCCCTAGGTGATCCCTAGTGGAGGAGTGAAGTCTCCTAAGGGTTTTCAGTGAAGGTACCCACAAACTTCTCAATGAAACAGTTAATAAAAGTGAAACATTATCAAGTCAGCTGTCAATACAAAGAGCATCAGTTCACCTTTGATTCAAAATATGAGGAATTTAAACAAGGGATATGCACAGACATTTAATGATTAATACTTTTGCATGTATGCACATCATTTCCAATTAATTTACAACAAGAGAAACAACACATGTATGTCATCACTGAGCTCACCATTAATTCAAAAATTAAGCTTTAGGCAATGTCCAATACATTCACTAACAACCCAATGCTTATCAGGGCAGTCTCTCACAAAGAAATTTGAGGGTTTTCTCACAAGCTCAAGAGCAGTTACAGTCCCCAAATGGGTCTGCAAACATGAGCATAGGCAAAGCTCTTAAATCCTGACATCATTGGCTATTCCTCACCATAGATTGTATAACTCTTCATCTCCACATAACAGCTCATTCTACTTAGGATCACAAGGTCTTATGACTGGGTTATAATGTGGCTTATGGGTGTAGGTTATAAAGAATGGAAGGGTCAAAATGATGCAAAATTGAAAAATCAGTAGGTGAAGGAGGTGATTCATGACTTCACCTTCTTTAGTTTAGCACATTCATCTTCTTTGACATTTTTCAGACTTGAAGTGGCCAGCTTCTCTTCTTTTTATTTTTTTCCAATGGAATTTCCTCTTGACTTCTCTCTCTTCCTTTTCATTATCCATTTTATATTTTTATTTTCTTTTGGATAAATTTTTCTTTTCTTTTTGTTTTTATTTTTCTGAAATGCCACCCTCTCCTTAGCTGCTACAATGTTGTCCTTTTGTGTTTCTCCTCATTCACCCTAGCTTGTCCATCTTCAACTCCTCCTTTACCTTCTGAATTCTCAGAGTGGGGGTAGGTTTAAATCAAGTCCATAGGTTCAGGTACAAATACTCAGGTGTATTTTGAAGAAAACTGGAAATTAAGGCTCAAAAGGTCTATACACAAGGGTAGTTTACTAGGTTTGATATGTTTAAGCTCAAACTGTCCAAGAGAAGGCCTTGATCCTTTCCTAAATGTCATGGATACTGTCAATTGTTTCAACTTGGAGATGCCTAACTTCTAGTGAGGACATTGACTCAGGTAGTCCTTACAGTAGAAAGAATTGCCTAAGACTCTCCTCAAAGAAAAAATATTTAAAATAAATAAAAAAATAAATTTTGTAGGCCCAAATCTCACAGGTATGGTCTTCATTGAACTCTTAGGCATGTCCTTACCTTTTTCTCTCTTTAATGGTTCATTAAGTACTGACACAAGTGAGTTTTCTTGGTGTCCAGCTCATGGAAATGTTAAAATTTAATAATTTTTAATGCCTAGATGTCTGCACAAATTTTTATATTTCCTCATTTTCAGAGTTTCTTAGGTGATCACAGCTCTATATCTATCTTACTCACTTGATTCTGCTGCACTTAGGTTAACTATATCATTGGCAAACCTTGCCACACCCCTAAACCTATGAGGAGCAGTGTCCGCACTGATTCAAAGATGAAAGCACAAGTGCAGCAGGGATCATACACAAAATCAGACACCAAATAAAATAAGTAAAAGCATTAAACAAGGCACACACAAACAACTAAAATAAACTAACAGATATAAAGATAGAAAGTAAACCAAACAAAACATAACAAAGAGAAATTTCATTTATACACAAAAAATTGTACAATGTAAGGGAAAAAAACTACACAAAAATTATACCAAAACATCCTAACTAACTACATGTGCATATCTAAACATCCTAATTTTCTGCTGGCTCAGTCTTTACTTGGTGTCCTTTTCCTTTCTCTTTCTCTTTCTCCATAGTAGCAGCAGTTGAACTGACATGAGGAGCAGTGGGTTGTGCATGCTCTGGCAGTCAGTTCAGTAACTCTCCTTTCAAGGATTTTTTCCTTCTTTTCAGCAAGTAGAACTCTAGTTTCATAGAGTTCCTTGGTGGCCTTTGCGACCTCTTTGGAAGCAGCTAACCTTTTTTTAAGGCCATCTACTCAAAGCTTCTCAGTTGCTGCAGTATGCTTTTTAGCTTCATATTGAATCAAAATTCTATCCCACCCCTTTGATATTCCCAACAATTGAATCCTGTGATCCAGCTCCATTCGACTTATCTTCTCATCATAGAGCTACCGGATGGAGGTTTTGATGGCAGCCATACCTTTAATGATATCCTTTTTTAGGTATGGGTTCTTTTGCATGGCATGGAGGACAGTGGAGTATGGAGGTATGGAAAGGGATGAGGTAGGTAGGATGGGCTGCTCATCACTTGAAGAAGGGCCAGCTAGTAAGGGAGAGGGGATGGATGATGGCATGCGTGGGATGGAAGTAGAGGGAATGGGCTGAGGGAATTGAAGTCCAAGTTCTGGGTCTGTTTGGATTGAAATTGAGGAGGTTGGGATTAGGCTGTCCACATCTGTGGTAGCATTAGAGGTAGCTACAATAGGTGGGAGATCATGTTGGGATTATGTGAGGGTCATTGGCAGAGGTGGGGGAATAATAGGCAGTTAGATATGGTTAGGTTGGGGTTCTGGTTCAAGTTTAGCTTTAGCTTCAGTTTAAGTGGAGGCATTGGTAAAGGTAATAAGAGGGGTTTCTTGGATAGGTGGCTATTGTAATGTTTAGGTTAAAAGTGATAAGGAGGCTTGGCTGGCTTCTAAGCTGGTTTGGATTGAGGCCTGGTTTTGGAGGGTGGGGGTCATGGCTTGAAGGTTGGCTTCAATGGATGATTGGGTTTGGGAGTTGGCCAACACTTGGGATTGAAGGGAGAGTAATAGGGTGAGGATTTGGGGTAGGGGGTCAGGGGTTATAGGTACAGTGGGTTGGATGGGTTGAAATGGGGAAGTGGGTGCATGTTGGAAGGCGGTAGTGTGGATAGGGCCAAATTGATGGCGTTGTGGTGAAGCATGAGGAGGGATGAAATGGGGAGGGTGAGGTGAGTCTAGTAGAGGGGTGAACTCATAGTTGATATCCTCTATAATAGAGGACATCATAGCTGAGTATCCCTCTCCTATAAAGAGGTTTTGGTCATGAGTAGGAGAGAAAGGAATGGATTGGCCCAAGGAGTTACGTATTGTAGATGAAACTAGGACCCATCAACCATGGAGGTTGAGAGCATTAATTAAGAGAGCGATCTCAAAGTGAAAGTGCGATTCTAGTTATATCGATCCTTGGGCTATTGAGGGTGGTGGTAGGCTAATGGTTGGGTCTGGTATGGCTGTGGTGTTAGGAATTGGGATGGTTTGGGATATATAGGTGGGTTGGGGCTTTGTGTGAGCTTTGTTTGGACTTTGGTTAATTTTCTTTTCTTTTTATAGGTGGTCTTCATAGGTGGCCTAAGGTGAGCTGGGTAAGTAGGAGAGGGTATAGATATGGGTAAGGTCTCAGTAGGTATGGTGTGTGGTAATGAGGTTAAGGTGGTTGTGGCTGAGGTAAGGATTGTGAAACTATGGGGGGTTGTGAGGCTGGGGTTGAGGTAGTAGGTGCAGGGGTTATGGGTGTAGATAGAGGTGAGGGTATGGTAGTGGTTATGGGTATGGATAAGGAGGCAATGGTTTGAGTGCTGGCTGACTTAACAGAGATTGAAGTAGTGGTATGAGAGGTGGGGGTCATGAGGTAGCAAGAAGAGCAACACAGAGCAACCTTCTTTTCTCGTTCTTCTTTTCAATCAAAGTACCACTGATCCCCCATTATTTCTTTCCATATTTTCTTGCGGCCAGGGAATTAGTCACCTCATCCATCTGCAATAGGTATCCTCCAAGCTTCAACAAGGTTGTAATAAGCCTGTAGTAGGGGAGTGAGTGAGGTTTCTTCTTTGTCTTCACCTTCTCATGAATATCTTTCATCCCCTCAAAAATTAACTTGGTAGCATCCAAGTAGTGGTTCATATGGAATTAGTAGAGTACATCCACAATGGGAGACCACCTCTCCTGCTCATGTCCAGAGTAATAGACATTCTTCCTAAGTACCCTATCCATAAACCTCATGTTTAAGGACAAATCTCTCTTCCTAATAGACAACCCAGAGGCTGTGATCCCCCCAGTCAACTCCTTAGCAATTTCTTTGATTGTGACTGTCAAAGGAGGGCCCAAGCCACACTCTGGGCTATACTTTGCTGGAATCCCCAGTATTTCAGCTATGGCTGCCTGATTGAACAACATCTCAAACTTGTCTATTAACACCAGCAATGCTGGGTTCCCATCATCCCTAGTCTTTACTTTGATATTCTGATAAAATAACTACACTAGTTTAGGAAAGACTAGCTGCATTGGGAGCCTCAATAGGGCAGTAGAGTGGCTTTGCCTAGGTACTCAATAGAGGTTGATGTCTCAGGTAGCTCCTCAAAGAAAACTTTATAAAAAATTGTCTCTGCGTCCAGTTTAATTGCATTCACAAATTCGGAGGGGACCCTGAGGTACTCATTACCTTGTTCCTCTTCAGGGTCAACCTCAAGAACCTCAGGGGCCACAACTTTGCCCTTTTTTTGCTTTTTCATTGACTTTTTTGGGATTTTGGCAGGTGGGTGCTCTCTGGCCCTCTTCTTAGGAGCAGATTTCTTCTTTGTACCTTGGGTATCAGAGGCCACACCCTTGCCCTTCTTCACTGGAGTTGCCCTACTCTTAGTTTGCTCCATTTAGGGCTCAACCACCTTAGTAGGGACCTCAGAGGTCTCCACTATGGAGGCCTCTGCATTCCTCACTGACTTATAAGTTGCCCCAGGGCTGTCAGTATTTTGAGGGTTTAGCATGGCGGCCAATGCATTAATAAATTTTGAACTCGTGGCCATGGCTACTCAACTTCTCCAAATTAGGGTTGTAAATTCCCAGAGTGTGTAATGCACACTTTACAAATAATATTGCATCCAAAGTCCTCCTTATGTACACTTAAAACAGTAGCCAACCAAACTAGATGAGAGTGTGAAAGATCTTACCAATCGGAAAGCTAGGGTTGCACTCCAACCATGGCACAATGGATTAAATTCCTCCAAACCAAGTTCAACGTGACCAAGAGGTGATGGGGAGCACAGTTGTAGGAGGAAAATGGATGAGGTGGAGAGGTTTAGGCTATAGAGAAGAAAGACGGGAGAAAGAAGCTCGGTCTTGCTCAGTGGAGGCTAGGGCAAAGAGATATGAAATGAAGAAAACAAAGAAAATCACAGGGTTTATAAGGCTGATCCCGTGCCTCGCACAGCTATCTCCAGGTTCTCACGAAGTAGATTTCTTGCACACTTATGAATTCAATCTTGCGAGAAGTGCTATCGCGAAGAAGAACAGAGCCTCACGAGGTATTCGCGGGGCTGATTTGAAGCCAAGGTGCCCGAGATACCTCTTTCATCTTTCGTGCAGCTGCATTGTCTAAGTTCGCGAAACTCATACATGTAGAGCATCAAGTGCCTGACAAGGTCAGAAGAAGTGCAGGCTTCAGAATATAACCTCACAAGGTTCTCGTGAGGAACAAAACACATGACTTAAAATTCTTGCGCAACTTGATGTCGCGGACAAGAGATAGCCTCGCGAGGCTCATATGTAGTTATTCTTCTGATGTTTAGCTCGTGAGTGTGCAATTTAGGCATTTTAGCCTAGCGATAAAGCAACTTTTAACCTTTGTCTCAGTGCTGCACATTGGCCAGTGCATCCATACTATTATGAACCTATCCATTTTGCATTAGCACCAACCCCTTCATATGTACTCCATTTCATCATTATAATTGTATGCCCATTATCAACATCTGTACATAAAAAATATAGAATTCTAAAGAGTCTTTCAGATCAAATTCATGACATTTATTATGAGAACACCTCAATCATAGCAGCAACTGACATGCATATCAACATCAAGTTCATGCACCCTAAATTTAGATGACCAATATGCACATATACTCAAAACAAAACAAAATAAATAAGCAAATCATCATCACACTAAAAGCAGTAATTGATAGAATTCTAAGCAACACAAAACAAGACAAAATTTTCAACACATATGGTACACATTTTACAAAGATATGGATCACTGAGCAGTGGGAGGTTCATGTAGGTGAATGGTCTTAGGAGGCTCCACTAAATGTTTTACACAAATTTTTTGCCTTTGACCATTCACTTTCATGATCTTCCTAGACATAAGATACAAGATCTCCACAACACCAGATGGGGAGGCATGAGTTACAGTGTAAGGTTCATCCCATATGCATTTTAACTTCCCTAGAAAAAAATTTTAGTTTTGAGTTGAAAAGCCAAACCTTAGTACCAGCATTGAAGTCCTTCCTCATTAGCTTCTTGTGAAAGAATGCCTTAGATTTCTCCTTGTATATTCTTGCATTTGAATAGGCTTCCAGCTAGAATGCTGCATTAAGCTCACAGAAGACTCTATTTTTGTGTTGTCTTCTATTTTGAAAACTTGGGTCTCCTTCTCAACCATACTCCAAATATTTTTTAGGTCATCAACAATATTATCCTAATCCAACAGATTGGATAATTCTTCTTCCACAAGGCCATCTAGTACATCAATTGCACAATAGTCCTCAATGTCCATCTGAGGTTGCCTAGCAGCATTGTACACATTTAATTGTGCCTTCATATTCCCAAAGGTCACCTCCATCACCCCTGATCTGCATTGTATGCAAGCATTTGCAGTGGCCAAGAATGGCCAAGGATGACAGGAATTGGGGCTTTACATTTGGAAGGGTCCATGTCCAATACAAGGAAATCAGCAGGATAGTAAAACTTGTCCACCCCCACCAAAACATCCTCCACCACACCCACAGGTCTCCTCTCAGACCTATCAGCTAGTTGGAGCACAACTGATGTGGATTTCAACTCTCCCAAACCTAGCTCCTCATACACAGAATATAGGAGCAGGTTCACACTGGCCCCTAAGTCCAAGAGGGCTTTACCAATGGTGTGGTTTCCAATTATGCAAGGGATAGTAGGTACCCCTGGGTCTTATAATTTCTTAGGAGTGGCAATGGACATAATTGATTCAACATGTTCAATAGCAAAAACCTTTTTTGACAACTGCACCCTTACTTTTCTCTTTTGTGTGCAGAGGTCCTTCAAGAATTTAGCATAGGCACGGACCTATTTTATGGCATCAAGAAAGGGCTAATTGATCTTGACCTACTTGAAGGTCTCTATCATTTCCTCCATCTGAGCATTCCCCTTTTCAAAGGGAGATGGGCCAGCTAATGCATGAGGAAATGGCAGTTGTGACACTACTAGTGTCACAGCTGCATGTCTCATAACATCATGGTCAAATTTTTATTTTTTTATTTGTTCTTCATTTATTGTTTACTGTTGGGGCTCAACATCAGCCCCTTTCTTTTGCCCTTCTTGATCGACAATAGGGGATGACTTTTTTGGTTCTTCACCACTCACATTCATTTTCACTCTCCATGACCTCCTCAGTTGCCCTGCCCACTAAATTATCAACCACCCTGCCACTCCTAAGGGTAGTGATTGCATTAGCCTCCTCATGGATAGAGGATGCTTCTCCAATCATGAACTGCCCTTTTAGATTGGCCAAGGGTTGACTAGGCAATTTTCCCTCTTCTCTCCTGTTCAAAGCATTACAGATTTGACCCAGCTGGTCCTCTATTTTCTTAATACTTTGCCCATGAGAGTTCGTAGTTTGGACCAAGTTCTCCAAATTTTGCATAAATGCCAGCATTTGCTCTTCGAAGGAAGAGGATCTAGGCTGTTGTGGGGGCAAGATGAACTGATTGGGCAGTGGGGCAGGTAACTGAAAATTCAGTCTTAGTGGATAACCTTGGTTAAATTGGTGCTGAGGTCTATATGGAGCTGCCAACTACTGCTGTTGGGATTGAGGATATGTATCTTGTCTCCACCTCAAATTTTGGTGGTTTTTCCATGTGTACCCAACAGGTTGCTGCCCATATGCTTGGACAGTATTGGCATGCTCCATAACTAAATTGGAGAATTAGTTGGCTCATGGACAATCTCAGAGTAAATGTGTGGGAGATTGGCATATCAGACATGCCTCTTCCACTTGTGCAACAATCTGAGGCTGCATCACATTCATCAATTTGTCAAACTTTAAACTTAGATTGTCCACCTTCCTTTCTAAATCACTTTGCACCTTAACTTCATACATTTGTTGTTGCTTCTTAGTGTGCTTGATTTAGGTGATTTTTGAAAACAGATTTATAGCTGCTAAATTACAGTGGCTCTAGACTATATAAACAAATAAAGAAATATCATCACAGTTAGAAGAGAATTAGCCTGCAAGATCAGGGCCAATTGTAGCAAGTTTTAAAAGTAAGTGAGTGAAAGATCGTCCACAGAGAATTTGTCTAAAATGTAAGATAAACCTCAAGATCTGAGCTACCAGATCTGGCTTCTTATCCAATCTAGAAAACTGATAAGATGAGAGGTTTGAATTTGTCACGTTTAACAAACTAAAAACAAAGAAAAATTTAAACTAAATGATCCAGATCCGAGTTGGGGGAGTGATTGAAACAAAGATGGAGAAGTAATATCTAAATCTGATTTGGTCTTTGAAATCTAATGAGAAGTAATCGACTCAACAGAGGTGATCCAATCTTCATCTGGCTACAAGCACAGATGTAAGAGAGATAAATCTAATTCAAGGATTATGCTTATACTTATGGCTATGGTCTGTCCACTTTAATGGCCACAAACCATCCAATAGTCTTTAATCCAAATCCTCAATTCAGAACAATAAACATCACTACAAATGTTGTAAGAGACTAGGTTACCAACACTAATTCTTACAGGATTAATGAATCAAGGGAAATTGCATGCACAACAATGAATCTAAAGGAGTCTAATGTACTGAGGAGATCAGAGGGAACCCTTGACATGAGTCCAATGGAGAATGCATAGTTTACAGCAACCTTTTAAAATTCATCCTTACAATTTACAGAGCACGGCTTAACAGCTCTCAGATTTGCAGTCGTGGATGCAAACTCTCCTTTGAGTTACAATAGTATCTCACAGCTCTCAAATGCAAGTACAAAGTAGGCTATTACAAGGATTACAGACAAGCTGTCTAGTTGGGAAATGGGGGATTAGAAATGAAACTCAAAATCTGGATGCCTCAATTAGGCAAATGCTTCGTCAATTTATAGCTTTCCCCAGGTCCAACTCAGATGTGTATCAACCAATCAGAGGTTCTCAGATTTGTATTGACCAATGGTAGTCGAGCACGGGGATCGAGATCTGTTCTGGCCAATCAGAATTCCTCGATCTGTTTTAGCCAATCAGGTGAAAAAGGCATCAATTCTGTTATGTATTTTGAAAGTTTGCTAGAGTTTCTAAAAGTTCCCGCCAAGTTATTCCCTCTCTAGGTGCTCACGTGGGGTGGAATATTCCTTCGCTTTATGCTTAGAACCCTCTGGAATGTCCCTAGGTTTTAAAACGCATTGGGACGCATGCAACAGATTACTGAATTGCCCTTGTTAAAGCTGCAAATCTCCAGAATACCTTTTTGCAGAGCTTAGGGGCCTTTTCGCAAAGTGTTGTGACTTCTGAAGCTCTTTTCGCAATATTCAATCTCTCTTCGAATTGTGTTTTCTCCTTTTCGCAAAGTTCAATCTTCTCTTCGAAGTGTGTTTTCTCCTTTTCACAAAGTTCAATCTTCTCTTCGAGGTGTTCAGATGCTCTTCGAAAGCTATGCCTGGAGTTTTAGTCCTTTTCGCAGAGTTCAAGGTTCTTTACGAAAAGTCACGAGTTCTTTCTTGAAAGAACTCTGTAGTGCATTTCTCTGTTCGAATTGTTCCCTGCTTCGCTTACAGGTCTTTGCCTCTTTACTTTTGTCCTTTCAATAGCTGATGAGGTTGTTTCTTCACTTCCTTTCTTTGGACTGACATGGATTGTCATCTTTTTGGCACTTTTAAGTTGCTTTTATGGTTAAGCCTGTCTTTATTGTTAGCTGCAACATAGGCACTTAAAACACTTATTTAGTTCTCTCAAAGGTCTATCAAGACTTAAGTTTAGGGGTGAAAAATGGTATTTTTCACTTATCAACACACCCCGAAACCTAAGCTTTGCTAGTCCCTGAGCAAAGAAAAGAATAAAAAAAACAAAGTAAAGAGCCACTTTTGTAGGGAGCACAGTTGCATTTAGCCTATGCAACAAGCCTTTTAAAACCCCTAGGTGATCCCTAGTGGAGGAGTGAAGTCTCCTGAGGGTTTTCAATGAAGGTACCCACAAACTTCTTTAATAAGTTAGTTAAGATCACTGCAGTTCTGTTACAGCCACTTTCCTCAATCAATTATTCGCACTTGCATCAGTTATTTTGTAAGAAGGTTTTTCAAGAAAGCTATCAATTTAAAACTAAAATTCTGCAGTAATTCTTGTTACTACTCAGTCGATTTATGTCAGAGGCCATTTACAAGAAAATTAATTTTGGAATCCGACTTGATGTTGCCCTAATCAGTTGATTTCAAACCCAATTCTCACCAGATTTTCACTCAATAAGCAAATGAGAGGGTTGTACTATTTCACACTGACTCAAAGAGCGATTCTGATCCTCAAATAGGATATGGCGAGCATAGGCATTGCTTTTAGTTATAAATTCACTGCTCCTTTCACCATAGATTACACAAATTCTTATCTCCATGTGATAGCTCAATCCATCAATAATCAGTAAGGACTTTTACTTGGGTTTGATTGTGGCTGATAGGTGGAATCTCTAAAAAGGGTTGGAAAGGTGTTCATATTTGAGAAGTCAGTCAAGGTCAGGAGGTTGTATGCAAACCCACTTTTCTTCAGCATAGTTTCATCTTCTTCTTTTGAATTTCCAGAGCCAAAGTGGCCATCATTTTCTCTTTCTTTTTCAAACTTCCAATGAAAATGCCTTCTTTCTTTTGTTTTGCTCAAATATTTTTCTTTTTCGAATTAGCACTAACTGCATGCCACATTCCCTCTGCTGTTTCATCATTGCCTTCAACTTTCACCCTACTTTTGCTATTAAATTGTTACTTAATTCGCCTTCCCTCAGCTTTCTTCCCTTTCTCTTCTGACTTCTTAGGGTAGGGTTAGGCTAAATGAAACTGATGAGGTTTATTGGATGAGATTTCAAAGGATTCATCGATTTATACAGCTCAACTGGTGTGTATCAAGGGCAGTTTTAAAAGGTGGGGCTTTGAAAGGTTCAAACTGTTCAAAAGGAGGCCTTACATCATGTCTTTAATATCATGAGTGCTATCAAAATATTTCAATTTGGATATGTGTAACTTCTAGTGTAAGTAAGCAGATTCACATAGTCCATAAAAGCAGAAAAGATTGCCAAAGCATACCTCCAAAGAATACATTTCAGGCCCAAACCTCACTCGGTGTGGTTTTATATCAACTTCTTAAGGTATATCTTCACTGTTTTCCTTTATTTTAGGTTTACTAGAACATCAATTTTCTTTTGGAAATTTCCTGACATTTACTTCTTGAAAGTCTTTAGAATTACAGTAGAAATTCATTTTAAAAAGTTTTAACTTCCTCATTTTTCAAAACAACAAGTGTGAAATGACTTCATTTTCTCAAAAGTTTTACTGATCATAAGCTGCAGCAAGCAATAACTTACTTATTCTATTGGCATACCTGCCATAACCCCAAACCAAAGGGGAGCAGGGTCCACACTGGTCCAAAACAGAGGAAAAATATAAGAAAGAAAAACAACAAAAGTAATGATGGTAAGAAGACAGACAGAAATGCACAGTAGTATACACAAAACAGAATTTTCTATTATAACTTTATAACACAAAAAGTACAAGGAGAGCTAATAACTGGGGTCAAAATCTGTATCATAGGTTGGTTCAGGTGGCTCCGAACTGAGTCCTTGTCGAGAATCGAGCTAGAGTCGGTGTTGGAGTCGAACTTGATTGAGCTTTCTCGGAATGGTGTTTTGTAGCTCGATATACTCCTCGATTTGATCTTTCGATGAGGCCAAGGTGTTTGGTGAGGCTAGTGGTCTTCAATTTTCTTGATCCAGTTGGGCTTGCAACATGGACACCTTGTGTTGCTCCTCGATCCTCACCCTGAAATGTTTGACCCAAGTCCTTATTTTATCTCTTTCAAATTTCATAAAATCTCTAACTTCCGATTTGGTTTTCATAAGGGTCGGATGTAAGCTTGCAAATCAGCTAAGCCCCTTTTGAACATCTCTCGGATATAAGGGTTATTTTCATGGCTTTGATGAGGGTGGCATATCGAGGGAGGGAATGGAATGGTAGGGGACTAAAGGTGGCCCATGTGGTAGGGGAGAAGTGGCTAGAAAGGGACGAGGGTCGGTCTCAGTGGCTTACTCGAGAGAAAATGGGGAGTGGTGGAGGATGGAATCAAGGAGCTTGGTTTGAGTATGTCTTTGCTGGGTAGTAGTGGTGGGGGTGGGCGGATCAACCAATATTACCTCTGGATCCGTTTGGGTGGCACAGGGAAGAAAAAATAGGTGGTAATGGTGGTTGTTTGGGATGTGGAAGCTAAGGTATGGAGGCAGTTCCATTGGTCTGGGGTTGATTTGAAGTTGGGCTTGGATGGATTGGAGGTAGGTAAGGATTTGGGTAATGGATGCGGGTGTGGGAGAGGTGGGCATAGTAGAGGCTGGGAAAATTGAGGTGGAGGGAGGAGGTGCAATGATTTGTAAAGGGAGAGGTTGGAAAGTGGGTGAAGGGAGGAGGGGTGGGGTCTAGTTCCATGGTTTCAAAATAGAACCCATTAGAAGAGTAGGCCTCTGTAGTGAAGGGCTCGGGTTGGTGTGTGGGAGGTCTCGGTGTGTGGGGTGATGGAGCTGGGGAATTTGAGGGGCTTTGGGCGAGGAGTGCGAGGGGATGGGCAATAAAATCTGCTAACTCCTCTAAAGCACAGGCATTAGAGGTGAAATTGGTGGTGTGAGAATGGATGGAGTGGTTGGTGTAGAGGGAAGTCCACAATTGGAATGATGGAATGTGGGAGATGGGACAGGTGGGATAGGTGAAAGTCTGAGGGCTTGAGTAGGGGAGTAGGGTGCAACAACTTCCTCCAAAGTAGGTGCACTGAAAAGCTGGTCACCAAAATCTTGTGCAGAGATGTTTCAAGAAGTGGGGCAGCTAAAGAGCTGGTCACCACAGGAGTTGGCAGAACTGGATCGGGCAAAGTTGATTCTGATAAATTTGGATCTGGCAACATCGCGGCAGCTCAATTGTAGCTCAAATGCAAGCGGGGTGGCTTGGTGGAGGCTCATCTGAGATGTGGGTTACAGCTCACTCCTGGCTGCGAGGTTCAAAAGTGCTGAGGGCATGTGCAGTTCACTGCCTCTCTCATCTTCTCTAGCACGGCTTGTAGTCCAGCCTTTTTCCCAAACTTGTGAGGGTAATGACTTCAAATGGCTCCTCACTATCAATGTCAAATTTGGCTCGAGGAGGCTGTGATCAATCTCACCAAATGGTAGGCCAGCTATCTTCTCTCTCTCAACTTGACTGACATCAGCCATAGCTTCAAAAATTAACATAGGGGCATTGAAAAACTGCCCCTTGGAGAAATGAAAGAGGGCCTCTAAAATTGGTGTTCTCCTCTCTTGGCTGTGCCCAGTGACATAAAAGCTACCCCTTAAAATGGAATCCATTAATAGAAATTGGGGGGCAAGGTCTCTTCTCATGATGGACTGCCCAGTGCCCACACTACCTTGGGTTAAATGGGCAGCTATCTCTCTAAAAGAGGCCGTTTCTGGAGCAGCCAAAAGACCAGAGGGATCAAATTGGAATGGTATCCCTAAATCATTCCCTATGTCATCAAATGTCACAATAAGATCGCAATCATCAATGAAAATTACAAGGGTAGGGACATCAGCATCTTTTTCAGTGACCTTGACTAGGTTTTGGTACCATAACTTCACCATCCATGGGTAAATTTTCTCTCGCAAGGGGGTAAGGATATTGCTTAGTGAAGCCTCTCTAAGGTATCTTAAGGATGGCAACACGGTTTGTGACGAAAAAGTTTCATCTACCATCATCGGGTATTAGCCTCGAGCGTCAATGAAGGGATTTGGTAGGACCAAATGAATGGGCGGAGTAAGCTCGGGCTCGGGGCTAGCAGTTGGGGTGGGTTCCTCATGTCTAATTTTCTTACCTTTCTCCACCCTGTCTACCTTATCCATTGAAAGTTTCCGTTTAGTTGAAGTTTTGGCGTTTCCTTTTACTTTTGGGGTCGGTTTGCTCACTTTCTTAGCAGAGGATTTGGAGAACATTGCGGCCAATGATTTCTGCTTTTCCCATTCTAGATTGATGTAAAAATGCCCAAAATAGATCTTGACACAGAATCAACTTACTAAATGATAACCGGAGAGAATGGGTAGAGAAATCAGATCTAGGGTTTATGTTTGAGCGAGTTTTTGCTTTGCTGAAATCCCCAGTTACAAGCTGAAATCCTTCTCTGAAAATGCAAATGACCTACACAATCGATTACAAAGGGTAGTAAACTTGTTAACTCGTGCAAGGAGAGAGGCGAAGTAGGGTAGTGAAGAGTAAGAGTTTGAAATTAAACCCCGACTTGAAAGGGTTTAAATATACTCAAAGTTAATATCGCAAAGCACCTTTAAGTTTTGAAAAGTTCCAAAGAGACCTTTTTACAATTGCGAATGGCATCAGTACCATTCGACAAGTTAACAGCTTCAGAAACATCATTTCGCAAAGGAATTAGCTTCAGAACTATCTTTTCGAAAAGAAAATGGCTTTAGCACCAACTATTCGAAAAGCACATCTTTGCTTTCGAGCAGTTCATTACAGCTCTAGAGTCTATTCAAAAAACAATTTGGACTTTGCGAAAAGTGAATTATGACTTTGTGACTGAACTTTAAGCATGTTTAAACTATGCGAAAAGAAAAAAAAAGCGAAATAAGCAAAACTATGATATACAAATATAATATGCGATTTTCTACCATCAAATTTTGGAGATTATTGATGATAGATGGGCGACAGCTCTGGGTATTTTCAATGCATGGTTTGAGCCTCACCATTGACCTTTATGATTCTTCCATTACTTGGATCAAGGATGTCATGACTCCAGAAGGCTGCTTGAATAACAGTGTATGGCCCTTCCCATACGGATCTCGATTTTCTGGAAAAACTTGAGCTTTGAGTTAAATAACCATACCTTAGAACCAGCTGTGAACTCTTTTCTCAATAAATTTTGATCATGAAAAGTTTTGACTTTCTCTTTATATAATCTTGAATTGGTGTATGCATCCATTCGCAGCTCTTCTAACTCAGCAAGTTACAATTTCCTGTGATTACCAACAGTAGTTAGATCCATGTTCACTGTTTTAATGGCCCAAAAAGCTTTATATTCTAACTCTACTGGTAAATGGCATGCTTTGCCATAGACCAACCTAAATGGGGACAGGCCAATTGGGGTTTTATAGGCTGTCCTATATGCCCACAATGCATCATTCATCTTAAAGGACTAATCCTTTCTGTCCTTCTTCACAGTCTTTTCCAAAATATGTTTGATTTCTCTATTGGAAATCTCCACTTGTCCACTGGTTTGTGGATGATATGGAGTGGCTACTCTATGAGTCACAGAGTATTTCTTTAACAATGTTTCAAAATGTCTATTACAAAAATGGCTTCCCCCATCACTGATAATGGCTCTGGGAAAACCAAACCTGGAAAAAATGTGATCCTTAAGAAATTTCAAAACCACATTGTGATCATTTGTTTTAGTAGCTGTGGCTTCAATCCATTTGGATACATAATCCACAGCTACTAAAATAAAGTTATTCCCATTGGAAGGAGGAAAGGGACCCATGAAGTCTATCCCCCAAACATCAAACAACTCAACTACCAAAATAGGCTGTAAAGGCATTGAGTTTCTCTTGGAAATGCTGCCTAATTTCTGACAGTTCTGGCAGGACTTACAATGCTGCAGGGCATCGTTGAAAAGTGTAGGCCAATAAAATCCACACTGTAAAACTTTTGCAGCAGTTTTGTTCCCATTAAAATGACCTCCACAGGCCTGTTCATGACACATAGAAAATATTCTATGAAATTCTTGGTCAGGGACACATTTCCTTATTATTTGATCTGCACAACTCTTAAACAGATAAGGATCCTCCCAGATGAAGTGTTTAACCTTTGAGAAGAAAAGATCTTTATCCATTCTATTCCAATGGTGAGGAATTCTTCCAGTAGCCAAAAAGTTGACTATATTGGCAAACCAAGGAGTGTGTTCACTAATGGCAAAAAGTTGCTCATAAGGGAAAGATTCATTGATAGGCAACTTATCAATCTTAGCAGTTAAAATTCTGGAGAGGTGATCAGCCACCACATTCTCCACCCCTTTTTTATCTTTAATCTGTAGATCAAATTCCTGTAATAGGAGAATCCACCTGATTAATCTTGGTTTGGTGTCCTTCTTTGACAGAAGGTATTTTAAGGTAGAGTGGTCAGTGAACACCACTATTTGTGAACCCAAGACATATGACCTGAATTTTTCTAAAGCAAAAACAATTGCCAGAAGCTCCTTCTCAGTTGTTGTGTAATTGAGTTGTGCATCAATCATTGATCTACTGGCATAAGCTATAACATGAGGCAGCTTATCTTTTCTCTGTCCAAGGACAGCTCCCAAAGCATAATCTGATGCATCACACATCAGTTCAAAAGGTAATGAATAATCTGGAGACTACAATATTGGAATTTGAAATCAGAAGCAGTTTTAGGAATTCAAAAGCCTTCATGCATTCATTATTGAAAACAAAAGGGACATCTTGGCACAACAAATGATAAAGAGGTTTAGTTATTTCTGAAGTCCTTGATGAACCTTCATAAAATCCGGCATGTCCTAAAAACTTCGATTTGTTTAACAGTTTGGGAGGTGGTAAATGTGCAATTAACTCAATTTTGCTTTGTCCACCTCAATGCCCTTGTAGGAAACAACATGGCCAAGGACAATGCTGGGTGACCATGAAATGGCTCTTTTCCCAACTCAAAACTAGATTGTTTTCTTCACGCATCTTTGTAGTACCAATTTGAGATGGTGTAAACATTGGAAAAACTATTGCCATAGATTGAGAAATCATCCATAAAAATCTCCATAAATTGGTCAATCATATCGGAAAAATTGCATACATGCATCTTTGGAAGGTAGCAGAGCATTACAAAGACCAAAAGGCATTCTCCTATAGGCAAAAGTGCCAAAAGGGCACGTGAATGTGGTCTTTTCACGATCTTGTGGGTACAGAATGCAGGAATCAGAGTAACCATCAAAAAAATAAGCTTTTCTTGCTAGCTTATCTAAGATCGATCAATGAATGGGAGGAAATGGTCTTTTTGGTCATTGCATTTAATTTTCGTAATCAATCTGAGACTCTCCATCCGATTGTTTGCACGGTTGACATAAGCTCACGAATCGAGGTTACATAGTGATTCAGTTTCTTAGGTACCACATGTAGGTGCTACCCAAAATTTGAATCTGAAATGGGGTAAATGACCCTGCATCTAACAACTTAACAACCTCTTTCATTTCTCTTGCATATGAGGTTCAACCTTCTTTGCATTTCTCTAGAAGGCTTTGCATCTTCTTCCAAGTGGATTTGTGCATGCAAGCAATTTGGGTGATTCCTCCTAAATCGACAATAGTCCCCAATTTCCCTTTTATGTTCTTTCAAGACTATCAATGACTCTTCCTCTTGCTCCTTTGTGAGAGGAAGAAATAATGGGAGACAATGATTTATGATTACCTAAGAACACATACTTCAAATTTTCTGACAGCTGCTTTAGTTCTAAATCAGGTGGCCTGAGAAAAGAAGGTAACAAAGCTACCTTAGACGTTTGTGGAAGGGGAGAGTAGCAGTTTCAAGAAGAGAAACTTGATTGATTAAGAGTTCCTTGATACAACTTGCTTTATTTTAGCATATCCCCAAGCATCTTTAACATCTGTGGTGAAGTCTTCACCGTGCAGAAATTGTTGTAAAGTCCCTTCCACAAGTTCGTCCAATAGATCAACATGAAAACATTCTTCAGAGCTGAATTGAGGCCGTGTGACTGCATTATTAACATATAATTTTACCTTCATGTTTCCAAATGAAACTTCCATAATACAGACTGCATTGAATGCAAGCATTTGTCAGACAGTGAATGGTCTTCCCAAAATGCCAGGGATGGAAGTTTTGCTTTGGTTGGTTCCATATCCAAAACTAGAAAATCAGCAGGATAGAAGAATTTATCTACTCCACCAATACATCTTCAATCATCCCTCTGGCTTTTTTCGGATCATCTGCTCGCTAGTTGTAACACCACATGAGTGGGTTTTAATTCTCCCAAACCTAGTTTCTCATATAGAATATGGAAGTAGGTTGACACTAGCACCAGATCTAATAAAGCCTTTTCAATGGTGTGTTCCCAATAATGCAAGGGATTGTGGGGATTCCGATCTTGAAGTTTAGGAGGTGTAGCAATGGATAACACCGTTAATTCTTTCCACAAGAAAGACCTTTTGGACAACTGTATCCTAGATTGTCTTTGTGAGTGCAAACATCTTTCAAAAATTTTGCATATGGAATTTGTTTAATCGCCTAAAGCAAAGGTAAATTTATCTTGACTTGCTTGAAAGTCTCCATCATCATCTATTTTTGTGTTCCCTTTATCAAAAGGGATACAAATTTCATTGCATGAGGAAATGGTAAATGAGGAACTAATCTTTCTTCTACTTTTAGAAGCATTTTCTAAATTTTTTAATTTTTTTTTTTTCATTTTTTGGTTTTTCCGAGGTACATCAAGAACCCCATCGCTATCACTATGCCGCTCTTTTGCATATCTTTATCCTCTTCCTCATTTCTTTCTTCTTCAACACTCCACTTTGTTATCTATCATTTTTCCACTTCTCAAAGTGGTGAGCTTTTACTTCTTCATGTGAATTAGAAGCTTCTCAACCATGAACTGTCCTTTGGGATTGTTCAAAGGTTGGCTGGTAACTTTCCTTCCTCTCTTTTTGCCAAGGTATTTGAAAGCTGTCCCAATGTTTCTTCAATCTTCTTTATGCTCTGGCTGTGAAAATTCACAGTCTGAGTTAAAGATCCTAAATTCAAGTGAATTTAGGACTTGATCTTCAAAAGAAAGGGACTGGAGGGTTTTGAATCAAGTGCATCGTGCATTGTGTTGTTGTGGAATGGGTCAATTTGAAAGTTTGGTTTGACATAAAAATTCCGATACTGGTGCGTTTTGAAAGGCATTTGATTCTTTGGTTGTTCTTGTTGGGATTGGTAATTCCCTTGGTTCCACCTCAAATTGGGGTGTGCCCTCCATGGATATTCATTTGATCGCATCCGTCTAAATGATTGAGCGCATGAGCTTGTTCCACCATTAAATCTGGGAACTGTGATGCGCAGACATTGGTCAAGTGAATGAGTAGGGACCGCATATCGTATATGCCTCCTCTACTCTTGAAATATTTGGAGTTTTAAGTGAGTCCATCAATCTATCAAACTTTGTGGTTAGATTGTCCGTCTTTCTTTCCAACTCATTCACCTCATAGATCTTCCCTTTGGTGGGTTGGTGGTTGTTCAATCTAGCAGGATTTTCAATTTCTCTTCACAGAGATTCCTGCTGAGTTGAGTTTTCACCAATCACTTTAAATAAGTCCCAAACCTCTTCAACTGTTTTTTGCAAGTAAGTGCCTCCCCAGGAGGCATCCACCATATTTTTGCCTTTTTGATCAATTCCTTGATAGAAGCTTTGAACCAACTGCCACCTAGGAATTTGATGATGAGGACATTACCTTAACAGTTCCTTGAATCTTTCCCATGCTTCATGGAAAGTTTCAGTTGAGTTTTGGGAGAATGAAATGATACTTTGTCTCAATTGGCTTGTTTTAGACATTGGGAAATATTTGGCTAAGAATTGACACTGTAAATCATTCCAAGCAGTGATACTGTTTGGTGCTAACATGGATAACCATGCTCTAGCTTTATCCTTTAATGAAAAAGGAAAGAGCCTAAGCTTGGTTGCGGACCAGTCCAAATTTATGTTGAATGTGGTGCAAAGAGCCAAGAATTCATCCACATGTTCGTATGGGTCTTCCTTACTCAACCCATGGAAGGAAGGAAGCATTTGGATAGTTGATGACTTGATCTCATAATTTCCTTCAATAGTAGGAAATTGAATGCAAAAGGGGGAATTATAAGCACCAGGTGCAAAGTAATCCCTCAAAAGTCGAGGTTCTTCACCCATAGTAGCAGAATTCTGTGTTGTTTGCTTGGTTCGTAGTAGCCTTTCAACTTCTAAATTCAATGGGAGAATCTCAGGGCTGAGAGTCCTCCTACCAAACATACAACTAGAATAAAAAAATTTGATTGATTATGCAAAGAAACCTTCGAATTCCTTTTTAAGTAGTTTCCTTCTTTAAAAATTGAATATGAATAATGAACAAGTACAAAACAATAGAATAGTTTAGTCGATAAAATTAAAATGAAAACTTAGGTCTATCTATTTTAGAACAAATTCCACAACAGCGCCAAAAACTTGTTGTTGCATCTTAGTCTGCTTGATTTATGTGAGTTTTGAAAACAGATTTATAGCTGCTAAATTACAGTCGCTCCAGACTATCTAAACAAATGAAGAAATATCAAAGTTAGAAGAGAATTAGCCTGCAAGATCGGGCCAATTGTAGCAAGTTTTAAAAGTAAGTGAGTGAAAAGATCGTCCCACGAGAATTTGTCCAAAATGTAAGATAAACCTCCAGATCTTAGCTACCATCGCTTCTTATCCTATCTAGAAAGCTGATAAGATGAGAGGTTAGAGTATGTCACGTTTACAAAATCAAAACAAAGAAAAACTTAAACTAAATGATCCAGATCCGAGTTGGGGGAGTGATTGAAACAAAGATGGAGAAGTAATATCTAAAACTGATTTGGTCTTTGAAATCTAATGAGAGTAAGCATGACTCAACAGAGGTGATCAATCTTCATCCGCTACAAGCACGGATGTAAGAGAGATAAATCTAATTCAAGGATTAGATTTACGCTTATGGCTATGGTCTATCCACTTTAATGGCCACAAACCATCCAATAGTCTTTAATCCAAATCCTCAATTTAACAATAAACATCACTACAAATGCAATGAGAGACTAGGTTACCAACACTAATTTACAGATTAATGAATCAAGGAAATTGCATGCACAACAATGAATCTAAAGGAGTCTAATGCAATAAGGAGATCAGAGGGAACCCTTGACATGAGTCCAATGAGAATGTAGTTTACAACAACCTTTTCAAATTCATCATTACAATTATAGAGCAGCTTAAACAACTCTCGATTTGTAGTCTTGAATGCAAACTCTCCTTTAAATTACATAAGTATCTCACAACTCTCAAATGCAAGTACAAAGTGAGGCTATGTGGATTTCGCATAAACTATCGTTTGGAAATGGGGATTAGGAATGAAACTCAAAACTGGATGCCCAATTGGGCAAATGCTTCGTCAATTTATAGCTTTCCTCAGGTCCAGCTCAGATGTGTATCAACCAATCAAAGGTTCTCAGATCTGTATTGACCAATGGTTGTCGAGCACGGGGATCGAGATCTGTTCGCCAATCGTAATTCCTCAACCGTTCACCAATCGTGAAAAAGGCATCAATTCATTATGCATTTTGAAAGTTTGTTAGAGTTTCTAGAAGTTCCGCCAAGTTATTCCCTCTCTAGGTGCTCACGTGGGGTGGAATATTCCTTCGCTTTATGCTTAGAACCTCCGAATGTCCCTAGATTTTAAAACGCATTGGGACGTCAACAGATTCTTGAATTGCCCTTGTTAATGCCGCGAATCTCGAATACCTTTCGCAGAGCTTAGGGCCTTTAAAGTCCGTGACTTCTGAAGCTCTTTTCGCAATGTTCAATCTCTCTTTGAATTGTGTTTTCTCCTTTTCGCAAAGTTCAATCTTCTCTTCGAAGTGTGTTTTCTCCTTTTCACAAAGTTCAATCTTCTCTTCGAGGAGTTCAGATGCTCTTCGAAAGCTACGCCTGGAGTTTTAGTCCTTTTCGCAGAGTTCAAGGTTCTTTACGAAAAGTGCAGGTTCTTTGCGAAAAGAACTCTGTAGTGCATTTCTCTGTTCGAATTGTTCCCTGCTTCGCTTATAGGTCTTTGCCTCTTTACTTTAGACCTTTCAACAGCTGATGATGAGGTTGTTTCTTCACTTCCTTTCTTGGGACTTACATGGACTGTCATCTTTTTGGCACTTTTAAGCTGCTTTTATGGGTAAGCCTGTCTTTATTATTAGCTACAACATAGGCACTTAAAACACTTATTTAGTTCTCTCAAAGGTCTATCAAGACTTAAGTTTAGGGGTGAAAAATGGTATTTTTCACTTGTCAACAACATTCCACCTCTAGGAGTGGACTCTTTCACCAATTTAGTAGGGGTCTGACTGTCATTGCGAGACAGTGACTCCTGCTGCATGAAATTTTCCCCTATGATGTCAAACAGCTCCCAAGCCTCATCAGCTGTCTTGTGGTGGTAACTACCACCACATGAGGCCTCCACCATATCCCTACTCTTGAAATTAATTCCTTGGTAAAATACTTGCACCAGTTACCACTGTGGAATTTGATGGTGGAGGCATTATTTTAACATCTCTTGAAATCTCTCACATGCCTCAAAAAAAATCCTCAGCTGAGGACTGAGTAAATGACCAAATGTTTGTTCTCATCTTGCTGGTTTATTCATGGGAAAGAATTTAGCCAGAAATTAGCTTTAGAGATCACTCTATGTCTAAATGCTATTGGTTGGGAGCTTAGAGAGCCAAGTGCTGGCTTCGTCCTTTTGGGAAAAAGGAAAAATCCTCAGTTTAGTGGCTTCAGGTCCGAAGCCAACAATATTGAAAGTGGTGCAAAGTGGCAAAAATTTGTCAATGTGCTTGTAAGGATCTTTCTTACTGAGCCCATGGAAAGATGGCAGCATGTTAATGGTGGAGGACTTGATTTTATAGTTTCCCTCAACTGAAGGGAATTGTATGTAAAAGGGAGATGTGTAATCCCCATGTGCATTGTATTCCTTCAAGGTTCATTGCCTCTCAGCCATGACAGCTGGTCAATAGTAAGGCCTTGTGTGGTGTTTCTTGGTCTAAGGACCCTTTCAACCTCAGGATTTAGAAGTTCCAACTGATGCTTAAGGGACCTTCTTCCAAGCATACACACACAAATTCAGCAGGTAAAGAAAATGCTCACAGCATACAAAAATTTTCAAACCAAATTAACAACTAAATAGATTTACAACTAAACTAATGATAGGGAATTCAACATTAAGGGACTGAGTTTTAGGGTAAAAGAAGTGCAAACAGAGCTAGCTAAACTCCAACTGCAGTTCGATCTTTTCCCTACTGCTGTTGTCCAATTCTGTAAAATTCTACAAAAATCAGTAGTACCTTTTATTCTATTTAAGGTATAACTATAAAAAAAAATTTAGACTAAAATATAGTATAACTCAGGTCTACTAAAAGGATCAATATCCTCGGCAGCAGTGCCAAAAACTTATTGGTATATGTGTGTACCATATGTTTATTTAAAGTGATATGAGATGGTAAAAATCAGAATACAAACGTGGAGTGAAAGGGCTATAAAAGCATCAACCTAAAGTACACACAGCCTACAAAATATAGGGCTATTGTAGTAAGTTTTAAGTAAGACTTTTTCCCACAAAGATAATGATCTAGAACCCAAAATGGGCTATAATAGTAGGCCTCAAGATCTGGCTACAGATTTGATAATCCTAAAGAAAGGGAGTTGGGTGTCACAACTACATTAAATTAACACCAAAAGAAGAGAAATAAAGTGCAGTCCTATCCTAAAGAAAGGGGTATGAAGAAGGTGGTGATGGTGTGTATTAAAATAAAGATAAAAGGATGGGAAGTAAGCAGTTTAAGGTAAAGTTAATTACGTTATGTAACTCAGATTTAGGGCTTTCTTTACAGCAAATCCTTGCTGGCGTGCTATCAAAAACCTCAGCAAGGAAGGAGAATCTAACTTAACCCATGCCATTTAGACTGCTCTTAAGCTTATACTCTGTCCACTTAAATGGTCATAGACTATCCAATAGAGTATGTCAAATCCCATTGATTAAATCAGAAAACTAATCTAATCCAAAGGAGTGGACTGATCTTAAGGCTATAATCTATCCACTTAAATGGTCACAGACTATCCAATAGATTTCCTCCAACCAATGAATTAAATTAGGCTATGAATACCATTGCAGACACTATGTTTGCCTGGCTACAAGCTCCCCAGATTTGTTACAGATCTGGCAGGCATTCATAGGAGCAAACAGACTTTGAAAACCAAGTGGAAACCACAAGGTATCTCAAGTTGAATGAGGATTTAGATTCAGCTGGTCATTACTCAGATCTGTGAGTAATGACCAAAAGGCCTGCAATGACTCAGCTCACAAGTCTACAATCACTACAGAGAAATCAGATCTAACATCTAATATTGGTCAAGTAAAATAAAGGGGAGCTTGTTCCTGCAACAACCTCTCACTAGGCTACAAGCTCAAGTGCAGAGGAGAAGAATCCTTCTCAGATCTGTGACCAAGACTTGCCCTAGGTCTATAGTCTGTCCACTCAAATGGTCACAGGCTATCCACAGATGCTGCCTTACCTATAGATGATGAAATAAAACATGTAAATTATTGCTGGCACCATGGTCCCAGGGCTACAAGCTCAAGCTTCCATGGGCCTTTCAATCAACTCAAATCCTAAATGCATGCGATAGCCTAAATAAAACTATGGGCAAATAGGAAAATAACAGATTCAATGAGCATTTAAAGTATAAATTCTATTGATCAAAATTACCTACAATACAATTTCTCAAGGCAGCAGCCTTGTTCATAACAACTCTTCACAAAATCCGAAAGATTACAAGACCCATTACAAAACTAAATGAAACTACACCTAATTGCTTACAGAGGATTTAGCTAGCAAGTGCTGGGCTAAGAGAGAAGAAAAATGGGAAAAGAAGTGATCAAACCCTAACCCTAGTCTGCTCGAGCTCACCGTAGACAGAGGTTGAAGGAGAGATGTCCATTCTATGTTACAAGTACAACTTATATACTCAGTCCTAATGCCTTAGCCAACAGAAGACTAAACCTTAATTTTTCTAGCCAATGTGGCACTGTTACAACCCTTAGATGCCTTGGGATGTGTTCCTCAAGATCAGGGCCTCGAGATGTGTGCCCTAAACCTGGGGAAATCCCTAAAAGGTCCCTAGAGTTAAGACTGAGAAGTGGGGGAGCCCGAGCTTCGTGCGGCTACCTTCTACATATTAATTCATTCACACGGTTTACAGAGTACTCGCAAAGTAAAATTTTGGCTTGGGAGGCACCTGGTTTACGCGGTAGATCTTTAAATGGTTGCGCAACTACTTTGCACTGCAATACTGTCGTGAGGATGAGTTGCACTGCTTGGCTTTGCTTGCGCTGTAGGGCTTCAGAAGTTCCTCTCATGAGGGTATTGTGAGGATGCCTTTAACTCTCGCTCAATTTCTTTTCACATGATTATGCAGCTCGCTCGGTACAGAGTTGAACTTCTAGGCGCGTGAGAGTTGCGCGAGATAGTTTCTAGGCGTCTCTCTCCTCCAGAGCCACGCGAGAACTTCATGAGGTTACTATTATTGATTGTGCAAATTGGTCTCACGAGGTAGTGCGCTCGACTGCTTTAAAGCTTGATCCTCATAAGAGCTTTGTGAGCTGTATTTATGAAGGCTTAATGTGCAACTACTTCGCGAGTTCCTTTATGTGTTGATTTCAGCTGAACTGTGTGACTGCTGCTTGAGTTCTCTTATGTTGGATGTCTTAGTTGCGCAAGGAAGCTTTGCAGTGAATTTAACAGCACGAGGCCGCACCTCAACTATGCGAGATGAGTCATTTGTTCCTCTGCTACTATGCACATGCTTCTGTTGTAGCTTCCTCCACTCTCATCTATACTTCTTTCATCTGTTAAACTTCCTTGGTCCATCATGACATGCAAAATAGTCACCATGGTGTGTACCACTATGGTGTTCCATCAATCTTTGGCTCAGTGTCATCCTTGGCTTGAATTCTCTCTCTTCATGGCACCAAAGGCATGGACTCTGTGTTAAGTTCCACAAGTAATTACTAATCTATAAAATAAGCTAAAAAAGAGTTATTAGTCAGCTTCAATGTCCAGCAAAGGCGAGGTTAAGAGGTGAAAAGTGGTACTTTTCAATGAATAACACCATCTCAAAGCAGGACCAGTTAAACTCTTTTGAAAGACCTTTATCAGTAGTCTTTCATCCACCCCATACTGGCATATGTCCCCATAATAAGATTTGAGGTGTGCAATGAGATTGACAGTGCTATTGTATTTATCAAAAACCGACATCTTGAATTTTGGGGTTTGGGGGACTTCAGTAAAAAAACACAAGTCTGAAAAATCAATGGCATGGATTTTAGCTCCACCTATTTTAAATAGCTACTTTTGAATTTTTTCTACTTGATCTTTCAACTGCTCTGATTCCTTAGACATGGGGACTACCTTCTCAGTAGCAGGTCTTGCTTCACTCTGTGCTACCAGGGGTGGTTATTTTGGGTGGAAGATTAATGTTGTGAAATGCCCCGGCATAAGGCCTGCTATTTCTAATCTCGTCCTCTTCATACTGCTGGTCTGCATATGGTGCAGTGAGGGTAGGATTCTCCTGTTGGTGCTGTATGGGCTGATTGGGGTTCAAACGAGTGCATTGAATGTGAGGGAAATTTTGTGAAGTGATGGGATGAGTGGAAGTTAGATTTTGGGGTGGGGCCATTGGGTATAGGGAAAAGCTTGAAGATGGCTTTGGGGTGTAGGGACATGGGTAAATTGGGGATGATGCAGGGCATGGGTTTGATCTTGGTATGAGGATTGTGGGTAATTGAAATTTCGGAGGATTTGTGTAGGTTATGGGTGTGAGGCTTCAAGGTTTGGGCCTTGTTTAGCTTGGGGGTAGGGAAAAGAGTTTTGATGGGTTTGGGCCATGAAGCCTTGGGCATGTTGGGTCTGGCCCAATGGGCCTTGATGGGTCTGACCCATTGGGCCTTGGGTGTATGGGTCATGGGCCCCTAATGGGTTTGGGTGATTGGGGTTTGGGCCATTGGGCCTTGGAAGTTTTTGAAGGGGTGCATGGATGTAGGGGGGGGGGTGAGAGGAGATGTCTTGAGAGGCTTTCCATCTAGTGTAGGCTTGGACCATCTCCTCCATCATGGCCATTGGAGAGGGATCGGGTGGAGATGGCGTATTTAAGGGATGGTGGGGTATAGATGAGGTGGATGTGGTGGGAAAATTGGGCATGACCCCGGTAAAATCGAGCATGACCTGGGTAAGTGGTGAGGTATGGGGTGGGTTGGAGAAAGTAGGTGGGGCATTGGTTAATGTGAGTGGATTGGGTAAGAAATGGGATAACAAAGAGTGAGGTAGGGATGTGGGAGATGTGTGAGAGAAACTAGTCATGGCCCAGGAAAAAATTGGCATGACCTAGCTAGATGTAGGGAAGTATGGGGGATTTGAAAAATTGGATGTGGTATGGGTAGACACAGGTGGATTGGGTATGTGTTGGGCTGATAAAAAATAGGGTATATTGGTGAAGGTGGAGGATTGGGCCGGGTTTTGAGTTGGTGTGGATGGAAGGTGAGATGGATTGGGAACGGCCATGGACGGGGGAATGGGCATGGTTTGGGAAAATTATGGGGAATGGGGGGGTGGGTTTTGGGCATTTTAGGAGGTGGAAGATGGGAAAATGGGGGCACCAAATGGGCCGGTAACAGTGAAGGACGATTGGGTGAGGGGAATGGTCGTGAACATCTCCTCCGCATGGGTTTTTGACTTATGGGGAATGGGGAATGGACTTGAATTACCTGTGCCAAGCCAAACTGAGGCCAGATTATGCTTGGTGCAACTATTACATGCGCCACTGCATATCTAGGGATTCCAGGCTTGGCGCATGTAACAGATGCACCAGGTATAAAGTGTGGGGACAATTGCTTTGACAGCAGAATAGCAACCCGAATTTTGGTCTTTTCTGTTGGTTTTCTGGAAGCAATGCTTCCGAGGACTATTCTCTTAATTGCAACGGGTCTCTCCTTACTGAACCTAAGGGATACAAGGCCGATTCGGGTTCACTAACACTCACTTTCCCCAGGTTTTAGGCTAAGTAACGAGAAGGTTACCCACCCGATCCCTCAAGCGCAAGCGCTTTCTCAGGTACTAGGTGTGCGGGAACTTTTTCCGGTCATCACCACTAGGGGCTGCCGCTGTACTAAGAACTGGGAGGTTATATGTGTGCTTAGAAAAACCTCACCCGTAAAAATCTACCCCGCAAAAATTGATTAAGTCCCACTTGTTGGTTCAAATTTAATTTTTGATTTTATGGGAGTTTTCTTAAGTTCAAAGACCAGCGGTGATGATCTCATGCCACCTCCACGGGCTGGCGTCCACTGTTGGAATATGCCTGCGGAAACGTAAATGCGCACGTAGGCCAGCCAAATGGCTAAGGCACCTTAAATGATGGAAATGTAAAGAAATCGAATGACAAAGTGAAAGTAGGCCCGCCAATCGGCTAAGGCACGTAAATGATGGAAATGGAAAGAAAATTAAATGCGGTGCGCAAGTAGGCCAGCCAATTGGCTAAGGCACGTAAATAACGTAAAAGTAGGTGTGACTAAAATGATGTAATCGCAGGGGTGAGTAAAAAATAGTAAAAAACAACAAAAATGGTTACTAAAATAAAAAATAAAAGGCCAAATTCAAGGGGAAGCTCTACTAGCTACTCCCCAGCAGAGTCGCCATCTGTGCAATCATGGATTTTTATCAAACCTGTCGCGATGATGCGCACTCTCCTTTATATTTTAGAGTCGCCACCCAGAGCTTTTGGTATCCTGGGAAACCTAAATCAATATTAAATGCACCCAAGTGCCAAATATGACTCTGATTTACCGATTCATGCCAAAGGCTCTTGGGTAGGGGTTTTGATTATCGATCGGGAAGGCGTTAGGCACCTGATCAACCCGCTTAACGTGGTCTCTACTTATGGCCAAAATAAAAATAAAATAAAAGAGCAAAAAGCTCTCCCTCTTGCCCTTAGGGCACTAAAATCCTATTTGTTCCCCTTCGTTCCTATCGAAAATTCGACGGTGTAATAGCACAAACACGAGGATAGAGGAAAAACTAAGAAGGTAGAGGAATAGAGGGGAGAGCCAGAGCTCTCGGGCCCTTGTTGCACCATTGTGGACGTTTGTGTAAGTCTGCTTCGGTGAGCTTCCGATGGCTTATGTGGTTAGATCAAGGATTCTAGCCCCTAAGGCTTGAAGGATAAGAGGTAGAGAGGGAAGGCTAGAGGGTAGCTCTCACCTAAACTAAGGGGTTTTGATGAAAGTGGGGGTCTAAAGGAAGCATTTAAGTTCTAGAATTTGTCTGGAGAATGGTACATCAAAGGGGAGAATAGCTCTCTTTTAACTTTTCTCTCTTTGCAAATTTTTTCAAGTCTTTGTAAAGGGAGGGGTTTGATAAGTAGTGAAAAATACCATTTTTCACCCCTAAACATGAGCCTTGAAAGGCCCTTGAGAGGACTAAATAAGTGCTTTAGTGTTCATATTGCAGCTAACCAAAAAGACAGGTCCAAATCCGAAAACCATCCTAAAATGATCAAAAAGCTGACAACGCATGTCAAGCTCAAAGAGGGAGTGAAGAAATAGCCTCAGCAATGGCTAAAAAGGTCCTAAAAGAGCAAGAAAAGACCTAAAGAAGAAGAAGGATCCATTCGCAAAGAAGAATGGAAGCTAAAAGTTCAATTCGCAAAGAACTTTGAACTTTGCGAAAAGAAGAAAACACTCCTCGAATAGAAGATTTACCTCTGCGAAAAGAAGAGAAGTGCTTTGCGAAAAGAACTTCTGCTTTGCGAAAAGAACTTCTGCTTTGCGAAAAGAACTTCTGCTTTGCGAAAAGAACTTCTGCTTTGCGAAAAGAACTTCTGGAGCCAACCTACTTTGCGAAAAGACCCTTAACCTCTGCGAAATGGCATCGAGGATTCTGACCACTTTGAAGGGCATTTCAAACTCGCACGCCCAATGCAATTAAAAGCCGGAGACATTGAAGATTCCAAGCACAAACCAAAGGCATATTCCACGTGAAAACCCAAAGATGAAATCACTTGGCGGGAACTTCTAGAAGCTCAAACAAACTTTTGAATTCCCATAATGTAATTGATGCTTCTAACGCTGATTAATTGGTGAACCAGATCGTAGCATTTTCATTGGCGGAAACAGATCCGGATCCCGTGCTCAATGACCATTGGGCAATCTGATCCGAGCACTTCGATTGGTCAATTCAGCCTTGTGCGTGATAGAGGAAAGCTATAAATTGAGAAGACATTTGCCCAATTGAGGCATCCAGATTTTGAGTTTTCATTTCTATTTCCTCCTTCCTACGGATAGTCTATCTGCACTTTGTAATTTCTTCCTCTGTTTGCTTTTGAGAATTGAGAGTGCTTTGTAACTCCAAAGAGATCGGATTCAAGACGCTAGTCCGAGGGCTTTCTAAAGCCGTGCTCTGTAATTGTAAGGGCTTTCTAAAGCCGTGCTCAGAATTGTAAGATTGAATTTAAAAGGTTGTCAGAAGTGTTTTCTCCATTGGATTCATGTCAAGGGTTCTTATTGATCACCTTAGTGCATTAGACTCCTTTAGATTCACTAGTTTGCATGCAATTTCCTTGATTCATTACCCTGCATTTAATTAGCGTTGGTACCCTAGTTCTGCCAGCTCCTGCAGTGATGTTCATGTTCTGACTTGAGGATAGGTCTACAACTATTGGATGATCTGTGACCAGTTAAGTGGACCGATCATAACCATAAGTCTAAACCCTTCCTTAATTCGATTTATTTCTCTTACATCTTTGGTAGCCGATGAAGATTGAATCAACTCTATTTAGTTGCGATTCTCCATTAAAATTCAAAGGCAAATCACGAAAGTTATTATTTCTCCATTTGATTTATTTTAATCACTTCCCCAACTTGAATCTGGATTTAGATAATTCTTTTCTTTATTTGCTTTTAGTTAAACGTGACAAAAACCCAACACTCTCGTTTTATCTCGCTTTCTAGATAATTATAGATCCGGATCTGTAGCAGATCCGGAGGTCTATCTCATATTTAGACTAATTCTCGTGGACGATCTTTAATATACTCACTTTTAAAACTTACTACAATTGGCCCCGATCTTGCAGGCGCTATTGTTAGCCCTCAATGTCCGATATCTCTTTCATAATTTAAAATTATGTAACTTATTATTCATTAATTCGTTCTCAAAATACACATAAAAAAAGGCACATGTGGAGCGACACCAAGTTTTTGGCGCCGTTGCCGGGGAATTTGTTCTAAAATAGATAGACCTATGTTTATTTTCATTTATTTATCAGTCATTTATTAATTACATTGTTATTTAATACTTACAAACATTGTATGAAGGAAAGGAAAGCACGTAATTCAACAGTTTCTTTGCATCAATTCCTCTAAGTTGTATGTTTGGCAGAGAACCCTCAATCGAGATTCTCCGTTAAATTAGAAGTTGAAAGACTCCTAAGAAACCGACATACATCATGCAGACATCTCTGAAATGGGCGAAGACCGAGATTGTTAAGAGACTACTTTGCCTGGTGCTTATAATTCCCCATTTTGCATTCAATTTCCCATGGAGGGAAATTATGAAATTAAGTCCTCCACCATCCAAATGTTGCCTTCATTCCTTGGATTGAGTAAGGAAGACCCTTCCAACCACTTTGATGAATTTCTGGCTTTGTGCACACCATTTAACATAGCTGGCCTTGGTCCAGAGGCATCCAAGCTTAGGCTCCTTCCTTTTTCATTAAAGGACAAAGCTAGAGCATGGTTATCTATGTTAGCACCAAACAAGATCACATCATGGAATGATTTGCAATGTCAATTTTGTCAAAATATTTCCCAATGACTAAAACCAGCCAACCGAGACAAAGCATCATCTCTTTCTCCCAAAACTCAATGAAACTTTCCATGAAGTATGGGAAAGGTTTAAAGAATTTAAGACAATGCCCTCACCATCAAATTCCTAAATGGTTGGTTCAAAGCTTCTATCAAGGAACTGATCGTAAGGGCAAGAACATGGTGGATGCCTCTTGTGGAGGGTCTTACTTGCAGTAAAACAGTTGAAGAGGTTTGGGACCTCTTTGAGGTGATTGGAGAAAATTCAACCCCAGGAATCTGTCAAGGGACACCGAGAATCCAGCTAGGATGAATAATCCCCAATTCACAAGAGGGAAGTTTATGAAGTCAATGAGCGAAAGGAAAGTGGATAATTTGACCACAAAATTTGATAGGTGATGGACTCATTTAAAGCTCCAAATGGGTCAAGAGTAGAGGAGGCATGTCCGATATGCCACCCCTACTCATTCAATTGATCAATGTCCTTCGCATCACAATTTCCAGAACTCATGATGGAACAAGCTCATGCACTCAGTCTTATGGATGATGCAATCGAATGACTACCCATGGAGATCTCATCCTAATCTCGTGGAATCAACAAAGAAGCAAGAGCCCAAAAATCAATTACCTTTCAAACCGCTTTACCATATCAGAGAATTTTTATAATAAATCAAATTTTCAATGACCTAACCAACAACAAGCCATGCTGATCACACCCCCCGCCTCCTAGATCCCCGACCTTTGAAGAGCGGGTCTTGAGTTCACTTCAAAATCTTGAACTCTGTCTCGATCGGTGAACCTTCACAAGAGCATTAAAAAATTGAAGAAACCGGGCCAACTCTCAAATTCATTAGCTAAGAGAGAGGAGGCGACTACTACCGACCTTTGAACAATCCTAAGGGACGTTCATGGTTGGAGAATCCTCAAATGGCCATGAGGAAATCAAAGTGTGACTACTTTGAGAAGTGGAAGAATAATAAAGAACATGGGTAGTGAAGAGGAAAAGATGAAGAACAAGTGCAGAACAACAAAGATGATAAAAGCAATGAGGTTGTTGATTTACCTCGAAAACAAAAAAATGAAAATGAAAAAAAAAAAATTGTTGAAAAAGATGAGGAGGAGATTTGTTCCTCACCTCCCATTTCCTCATGCAATGAAGTCGTTTCTCCTTTGACAAAGGAAACACAAAAATTGAGGAAATGATGGAGACATTCAAGCAAGTTAAAATTAATCTACCTCTGCTTGATGCAATCAAACAGGTCCCTGCTTATGCAAAATTTCTCAAAGAGGTGTGCACCCACAAAAGGCAATCTAGGATACATCTATCCAAGAAGGCCTTTGCTGTGGAGAGAATCAACCAAGTGCTATCCATTGCAACACCCCTAAATGCAAGATCCCTGGAATCCCCACAATCCCTGCATCATTGGGGAGCATACCATCGAGAAAGCTCTGCTAGATCCGGAGCTAGTGTCAACTGCTTCCTTATTCGTATGAGAAGCTAGGTTTGGGAGAATTGAAACCCACTCAAGTGGTGTTGCAACTAATGAGCAGATCCGAGAGAAAACCTGGGATTGATTGAAGATGTGCTAGTAGGAGTAGATAAATTCTTCTATCTTGCTGATTTTACGGTGTTGGACATGGAACCAACTAAAAGTAGCACTTCCATCCTGCTATTTTAGGGAGACCATTCTGCTACTGACAAATGCTTGTATTCAATGTCGGTCCGTATCATGGAAGTTTCTTTTGGTAATATGAAAGTCAAATTGAATGTTTATAATGTCATTAACCAACCTCAATTTGCTGCTGAAGAGTGTTTTCATGTTGACATCATGGATGAACTTGTGGAGGAGTCTTTGCAAAAATTTCTGCAGGGTGAAGACTCCACCACAGAAGAAAAAAATGATTGGGGATCCATTGGAAAAGAAGGAAAAGGGAGATCAAATTCAAAAGGAGTCAACTTTGTGCAAGGCACTCAAACAATCATCAAGTTCCTTCTTGGAAACCTGCTACTCTCCTCCTTCCACAAGTTACCAAGGTACCTGCCCTCTTTTCTTTCAAAATTGGAACTCAAACAGCGGCTCCCCAAAAATCTGAAATATGTGTTTTTGGGAGATCATCAAACACTACTGATTATTTCTTCCTCCCTTACAAAGGAGCAAGAAGAGGAGCTGGTAGTTCTAAACAAGACAAGAAAGCAATTGGTCGGACCATTGCTGATTTAGGAGGAATAAACCCACCAGATGCATGCATAAGATCCACTGGAAGAGGATGCCAAGCCTTCTAGAGAAATGCAAAGAAGGTTGAATCCTCACATGCAAGAAGTGGTAATGAAGGGCTGAATCTTTGGGGTCATTTACCCCATTTCAGATTCTTGAGGTAGCACCCACAGGTGGTGCCTAAGAAATTTAGCATCCTTTGTAGCAGTGAATGAATCTGGTGAACTTATGTCCACCGGACAAACAAGCTGGATGGAGGGTGCACAGACTACTGAAAATAAAATATCATGACAAGGAAAGACCATTTCCTCCCTTCATTGACCAAATCCTTGATAAGCTTGCAGGCAAAGCTTACTACGCTTCCTTGATGGGTACTCTGGTTACAACCAGGATCCTGGTACCAAGGACCAAGAAAAGACCACCTTCACCGCCCTTTGGCACTTTTGCCTATAGGAGGATGCCCTTTGGTCTTTGTAATGCCTGCTACTTTTCAAAGATGCATGTATGCCATCTTTTCCGACATGATTGATCAATTCATGGAGATCTTCATGGATGACTTTTCAATTTATGGAGCGGCTTTTTCCCAATGCTTACACCACCTCAAGTTGGTGTTGCAAAGATGTGAAGAAACCAATTTGGTTCTAAGCTGGGAAAAGAGTCATTTTATGGTCACCAAGGCATTGTCCTAGGACATGTGGTCTCCCATAAAGGCATAGAGGTGGACCAAGCAAAATTGATCTAATTGCACATTTGCCTCCTCCCGTAATCATAAGCAAATCAAGTTTTTAGGGCATGCAGATTTTATAGGAGGTTCATCAAAGATTTCAGAAAATTTCCAAGCCACTCATCATTTATCGTGTCAAGATGTACCTTTTGTATTTACCGATGAATGCATGACAGCCTTTGAGGTCCTTAAGAAATGTCTGATTTGGCACCCATCTTGCAGCCCTGACTATTCGGTGCCCTTTGAGTGATGTGTGATGCATCAGACTATGCCCTAGGAGCTGTCCTAGGGCGAGAAAGGATAAGCTTCCCCATGTCATAGCTTATGCCACAGATCCATGATAGATGCCCAGCTCAACTACACAACAACCGAGAAAGAACTCACGGCCATTGTGTTTGCATTGGAAAAATTCGGTCTTATGTTTTAGGTTCACAAATTGTGGTGTTTATCACCACTCGCCTAAAGTACCTTCGCCTAAGAAGGATACCAAGCCCAGATTAATCGATGGATCCTCCTATTACGGTGAGTTTGATCTAGATTAAGGATAAGAAAGGAGTGGAGAATGTGGTGGTGATCACTTATCCAATTCTCAATCGAGGATGATAGCTTACCCATTAATGAATCATTTCCGATGAGCAACTTTTGCCATCAATACCCACATCTTGGTTTGCAAACATAGTCAACTTCTTAGCTCTTGGATGATTCCTCAACATTGGAATCGAATGGATAAAGATCTTTTCTTCTCACAAGTTAAAAATTTCATTTGGGAAGATCCTTATCTATTTAAGAATTGTGCAGACCAAGTGATCAGAAAGTGTGTCCCGGACCATGAATTCTCTGGCATATTGTCAATGTGTCATGAACAGCTGTGGAGGCCATTTCAGGCAATAAAATAGCAAAAAAATTCTGCGCAGTGTGGTTTCTATTGGCCCACAATCTTTAAAGATGCCTTACAAGATCAGAATCTTGCCAGAATCGCCAAAATCAAGCAAGATTTCCAAAAGAAACTCAATGCCCTCAGACCAATCCTCAGTAGTTGAGTTTGTTTGATGTATGGGGAATAGATTTCATGGGCCCTTTCCTCCTTCTAATGGAAATAACTTCATTTTAGTAGCAGTGGACTATGTCTCCAAGTGGATTGAAGCCATAGCTACTAAATCAAATGATCACAAAGTGGTTTTGAAATTTTCAAGGACCACATTTTTCCAGTTTGGTTTTCCAGAGCCATCATCGGTGATGGGGAGCCACTTTTACCTTCAGGCGGTTTGAAGCTCTATTGAAAAAGTACTGTCACTCATAGAGTAGCCACTCCTATCATCCACAAACCGGTGGACAAGTGGAGATTTCAATAGAGAAATCAAACACATTTTGGAAAAAACAAGAAAGAAGGACGAAAAGGATTGGTCATTTTTGAATGATGCTTTGTGGGCATACAGAATCGCCTACAAAACTCCAATTGGAATGTCCCTTTAGATCGGTCTATGGCAAAGCATGTCATTTGCCAAGAGAGTTAGAATACAAAGCTCGGGCTATTAAAACATTTAATATGGATCTAACTTCAGGTAATCACGGAAACTTCAACTCACTTTGAATTGGAAGAGTCGGATGGATGCTTATACAAGCTCCAGATTGTATAAGGAGAAAGTCAAATAATTTCATGATAGGAGTTTAATGAGAAAAGAGTTCATACCGGTTCTAAGGTATGGTTATTCAACTCTAAACTTAAATTCTTTGGCAAATTGAGATCCGGATGGAAGGGCCATACATTGTCATCAAGGCCTCCCCTCGTGAGTGTGGAAATTTCAGACCCCAATGATGGAAGAGTCATTAAGGTAAATGGTCGAGGCTCAAGCCATGCATTGACAACATTCAGTGAGCCTGTCTTTGCCCATCCGTCATCACGAATCTCCAAAAATCGATGGTAGAAAATTGTATATTATGTTTGTACAACATAGTTTTTACTAAATTTCTCTGCTTCGACATTTCTTTTCCTTTTCGCATAGTTTAATTACACTTAAAGTTCAAATCAAAGCAAAATTACTTTTCAAAGTCCAAAGTCTATTCGAGAAGATTCGGAGCTGCAATGAATCGCGCTCGAAAACAAAGATGTTCTTTTGAATAGTTGATTATGATAACATTTCCTTTTGAATAGACGGTTACGAAGTTAAGTCCTTTGCGAAATAATCTTTCCGAAGCTTATCTACTTGTCGAAAGGCACTTTTGCCATTCAAGTAATAAGAAGGGCTCTTTTGGAACTTTTGAAAACTTAAAGGTGCTGCGAGCATTTTAGCTCAAGCATATTTAGTCGCTTGAAGTTAGCTTGTATTTGCAAATTCGCAGAGCGACGCCCACTAAAAACCCTAGCTCACTCTCTTCTCACACGAGCTCCACAAGGATATCGTACCGCTTTGTTCCTAATTGTTTGAGCATTTCCATTTTTCAGAGATCAAAGTCGACCGCTGGGCCATGATATCTTTACAAACAAAGCGACTCACCAAGCACAAACCCTAGATCGCGTATTTTTTCTATCCATTCTCGCTCAATCTTTTAGAAAATCTAAACTGTGTTAGCTGTTGTTTGGAGCATTTTTCCTCCGCCAATTAAGTATGGGAAAACTGAAAAATCCTTAGCTGCCATGTTCCCAAATCATCACCAAGAAGGCAACCAAATCGACCCAAAAGCCAAAGGCAAAGCAAAACGCTCAAAAAGAGAAAGCTTTCAATGGACAAGGCAGATAGGGTTGAAAAGGAAAGAAAATACATGAGGAGCCTACCCTGCCGCCTCAAGCCCCGAGTCCGAGCTGCCCCCATTACCCATTCACTTAGTTTTGCCTAACCCTTCATTGATACCCGAAGCTCATACCGAGCTATTGGTGGATGAAACTTTTTCTCCTCCAAACATGATTGCCTACCATCCCTAAGATACCTCGTGGAAGCTTCCTCGACTATCCTCACCCCATTACCAGAAACAACTTATCCAAGGATGATAAAACTGCGGTATCAAAACCCCACACAGGTCATCAAGATGTTGCGTACGTGCCAACCTTAGTCATTTCATAGATAATCGTGACCTAACTGTGACGGTGAGGACATAGGGCATGCTCGGGATACCTTTTCAATTCAACCCGATGGACCTTTGGGCGCTCAAGCGCCTCTTTCGTAAACATGGCTGCCCCATTTGACACAAGGCATGGTGGGTTCGGGCAATCAATAATGAGAAGAGATCGCAATATCTCGCTAATGGATTCCATACTCAGGAGCTTTTATGTAATCGGGGGGCATACCCAAGAGAGGCGAACCCCTATCCTCGAAGCCCTCTTTCACTTTTCTAAGGGGCAATTTTTCAATGCCCCCATGCTCATCCTGGAAGCAATGGCTGATGTGAGTGCCAAGGTAAAGAAGAAACAGAAAATTGCTGGCCTCCTCTTTGGAAGACTAATTTCAGCCCTCTTAGGAGCCAAGTTTGACATTAATAGGAAGAGCCCTTTGAGGTACTCACTCGACAACTTTGGCAAGAAAGCACGGACCACAAGTCGGCCATGTTAAGAAGAATGAGGGAAGTAGGAGAACCAGCCTCCCGCACTCGCCCTATTGCCCTATTCTTTGCCCTGCTGAACCCATAGCACTGAGCCAGAGCTAGTTCTTCCGAGCATGACAGAACCAAGCCTGAAAGTGTGGGTGGGCATCTGCAGAAGTGGAAATTGTGTGGAGCCTCAACCACCCCACAGCCTCACCACCCCTACCAGCCATAAGCCCAACTCCTGTGGTGACCAGCTCTTTAGTTGCACCACTTGTCGCACTTAGTCCACACACCCCGAGGTAGCCGGCTCTTGGTGCACCTCCTCTGACCCTGAGATGGCCTGGTTCCCTATTCCTCCACACCCTCCCCCATCCCAGCTGGTTCATCATCCACACCTTCCATCATTCCTATTTTGGACACCCCTACCACACCAACCACCCCTACTATCCCAACACCACCCATCTCCCCCAACAATAACCAGGTCCTAGAGGAATTAGCCACCCCAATCCTTGCTCCATCCCCTTCCACCCCTCTGCTCCAAAGCTCCTCACACTCCCACACCCCTTCAGCACATACACCTGAGGTATCCCAGACCTCTGAACCCCAACCTTTCCCCACAGAGGCTTATTCACCCCTATTTGACACCATGGAGCTAGATCCTACACCTATCCCTGCTCCTCCCCCTTTCACCCATTTCCCCACCTCCCCTTTCACACCCATTACCCCCCAACCCTCCACCTCACTAATCCCAATCCCCTCTAGGCTAATCTCCCCCACACCTGCTCCCTACACCCAGATCCTCACCTACCTCCAAAATTTCAAGCCCGGCTCAAACAAATGCAGACAATCGATGCCTACATTGGAGCTCATCCAGTCGTTAACTGCCCCATTACCACCTACCCCCATTACCCCTGCTCTCCATTTTGCCTCACAGGCAACCCAAACAGACCCAGAAGTCCTAGTGCTTCCACCCTCCACTACCACCCAGGCTACCCAAATGCACCCCCTTCACCACCCCACTTTTCCGACTTAGCCATTCAAACTGACCCTCATCGACCTCTCTTAACCCCCACCCCCCCCACTGGACCCCTTTAGTCCCCTACCACTCCATCCCTCCCTAGATATGCCACCCTCTCCAAAGGCCATGATAGAAAAATCCCTCACATCCGTAGGGGATGTGCGTATGGGCTGATTTGGAGGCCTACATCCCAACCCCTTATGAGGCCAAAATCAAAAATTAGAGCATTTCATGCAATTTGAGAGAGAGAAGATGAGGCCTGTGGGACGAACATTCCAATTGGTCAAGGCCGAGCAAAGACAAGGTGGCTATGCTCCAAGCTCGCTTAGCTCAAGAACGAAGAAAACCACCAGACCAAACACCTTGGCCTCACCAAAAGATCAAGTCAAGAGTACACCGAACTCGTAACTCCATTCCTGAGAAACCAAAATCCTGTTCTGATTCCAACACTGATTCTAGTTCGGATTCTGACAGTGACTCTAGTTCAGAGCCCATAGAACCCATCTATGATACTGACTTTGATCCTAGTTATTAAAAGTGCATCTCGTGTCTCAAATACAATGTATAAATCTTTTGTTTTTGTATCATTCTTGCAATTCATCATTTGTTTTCTTTCTTATTCCATTTTTCTCGTTAATTGTTCATTTTCATTATTTTGCAATTTTTTCGTTATAGCTGCTCCCTACTTGAAACAAACAAAAATAAACCCCTCACCCTTACTCCCTTTCCCCCCTCTTTTTCTTTTTTCTGTAAAATTTCTGGTTCATACAATTTGCTTTCTGCAATTCTCCATGCTATTATTTTTCTTGTTTTCCCCTAATAATCGTGACTATGCCACCACCTTTGAACCGGTGAGGACATTGCTCCTCATAGGTTTGGGGTGTGCATGTGTCTGCCCAAGGAATAGTTAACCTAAGGACAATGTAATCACCTAAGTAATCGAGAAATGAATTATTTTACTTAAGAATCATGACAATGTGGAAATTTTAAAATTTTCTTTGCAAGAATTTAGACATTCTAAACCTTTATATTCTACATTTCCATGATAATTACACCAAAAACATACCGGTATCGCACATAGTAAGTCAAAAGGAAGAGAAAAGGTAAAGATATACTTAAAAGCTCAAGGAAAAACCATAACCAAGGTGAGAATTGAGCCCATATATTTTCCATCTCTGTTGAAGAGTGACTGAGGCAATTTTTTCGATTCAAAGGATTGGTGAGGCATTAGATCCACTAGAAGTTAGGAAACTCCAAATTAAAACAAGTAACAAGACTCATGAAACGAGGAAAAGATCAAGGCCTTCTTTGAATGACTTGAACCTAACAGAACCAACCAAGAAAAATCTGCCCTGTTTGTACCACATTTGGTAAATCCTACAATTCTTCATCAAAATACCCAAAAGTACTTGAACCTATGGAACCAATTCAGCCTTCCCTCACTCACGAGAATTGGGAGGTAAAGGAGAAAGAAGCGAAGATGGACCATTTAGGCAACATCAAGAAAATGAAGAAAATACCTCAAAAAGCAGGCAATATGGTGGCGAGAAAGAAGAGACAAACAATGTGAAAAAGTTGCAAGCAAAAAGGCAAAAAAGGGACCTTATATTCAAAAATGCAAGATCAAAGAAAGAACTGATCCACTTGTGAATGTGAGAATCTCGAAAAGAAGAAAAGAAGCTAAACTCAAAAAGGTGGAGTCATGAACCATCTCCGCACTTCACGAGTTCTCAAATTCAAACCTCTGTTCAAATTGCCTTTCCTTGAAACTTCACTCCATAAAGCCATACAAACAAACCTAGATTAAAAGCCCTTGTGATCCAAAGTTGAGTGGTCATGTGGAGATGAGAAGTGACCCAATCTATGGTGAGGAGATGTCAATGATGCCATTGCCTAAGAATCATGCCTATGCTCATGCTTATGATCCATTTGGGAGATGTAAGCGCTCTTGAGCTTGAGTGAAAATGAACCCCTCAACAAAAACACGATGAGAGTATACCTGGTGAGTGTTTGGGTTGGAACTTGAGCACCTTAAGTATGACTTATAACCTAATTTTTATCCATAGGATGAGCTTCTTCTTTGGCACATTTGTATGATTTTCTATGATGTTCACAGTTGGAAATATTGAAACATTCATGAGGTTTATAAATGTTTAAATTCTGCAAACAATAATCAAATCTTCTGTTACATCATTGATTCAAGAGTAACTAACCTGCTCCTTGATTGCTCATTTGATAATATTGCACTGATATTAACTGTTTCATGGAGAAGTTTGTGGGTACCTTCACTGAAAACCCTCAGGAGACTTCACTCCTCCTCTAGGGATCACCTAGGGGTTTAAAAGGCTTGTTGCATATGCTAAATGCACCTGTGCTTCCTACAAAAGTGGCTCTTTACTTTGTTTTTTATGTTTCTTTGCTCAGGGACTAGCAAAGCTTAGGTTTGGGGGTGTGATAAGTAGTGAAAAATACCATTTTTCACCCCTAAACATGAGCCTTGAAAGGCCCTTGAGAGGACTAAATAAGTGCTTTAGTGTTCATATTGCAGCTAACCAAAAAGACAGGTCCAAATCCGAAAACCATCCTAAAATGATCAAAAAGCTGACAACGCATGTCAAGCTCAAAGAGGGAGTGAAGAAATAGCCTCAGCAATGGCTAAAAAGGTCCTAAAAGAGCAAGAAAAGACCTAAAGAAGAAGAAGGATCCATTCGCAAAGAAGAATGGAAGCTAAAAGTTCAATTCGCAAAGAACATCTACTATTCGCAAAGAACTTTGAACTTTGCGAAAAGAAGAAAACACTCCTCGAATAGAAGATTTACCTCTGCGAAAAGAAGAGAAGTGCTTTGCGAAAAGAACTTCTGCTTTGCGAAAAGAACTTCTGCTTTGCGAAAAGAACTTCTGCTTTGCGAAAAGAACTTCTGGAGCCAACCTACTTTGCGAAAAGACCCTTAACCTCTGCGAAATGGCATACTGGGGATTCTGACCACTTTGAAGGGCATTTCGAAGAACTCGCACGCCCCAATGCAATTAAAAGCCCGTAGACATTCCGAAGATTCCAAGCACAAACCAAAGGCATATTCCGTGAAAACCCAAAGATGAAATCACTTGGCGGGAACTTCTAGAAGCTCAAACAAACTTTTGAATTCCCATACGAAATTGATGCTTCTAACGCTTTGATTTGAACGGATCGAGCATTTTCATTGGCGAGCAGATTTGGATCCCCGTGCTCAACAGCCATTGGGCAATAGATCTGAGCACTTGATTGGTCAATTCAGCCTTGTGCGGGATAGAGGAAAGCTATAAATTGAGAAGACATTTGCCCAATTGAGGCATCCAGTTTTGAGTTTTCATTTCTATTTCCATCCTTCCGGTCGGATAGTCTATCTGCACTTGTAATTTCTTCCTCTGCTTTGCTTTTGAGAATTGAGAGTGCTTTTGTAACTCCAAAGAGATCAGATTCAAGATCGCTAGTCGAGGGCTTTCTAAAAGCCGTGCTCAGAATTGTAAGGGCTTTCTAAAGCCGTGCTCAGTAATTGTAAGATTGAATTTAAAGGTTCTTTTACTGTGTTTTCTCCATTGGATTCATGTCAAGGGTTCTTATTGATCACCTTAGTGCATTAGACTCCTTTAGATTCACTACTTTGCATGCAATTTCCTTGATTCATTACCCTGTCAATTAGCGTTGGTAACCTAGTTCGACACTTGCGATAATGTTCATGTTACGAATTGAGGATAGGTCAACAACTATTGGATGATCCGTGACCATTTAAGTGGATGATCATAACCATAAGTCTAAACCCCTTCCTTAATTCAGATTTATTTCTCTTACATCTGTGCTGGTAGCCAGATGAAGATTGAATCAACTCTATTTAGTTGCAGATTCTCCATTAAAATTCAAAGGCGAAATCACAGAAAGTTATTATTTCTCCATTTGATTTATTTTAATCACTTCCCCAACTTGAATCTGGATCAGTTAGATAATTCTTTTCTTTATTTGCTTTTAGTTAAACGTGACAAAAAACCCAACACTCTCGTTTTATCTGCTTTCTAGATAATTATAGATCCAGATCTGGTAGCACAGATCTGGAGGTCTATCTCATATTTCAGACTAATTCTCTGTAGACGATCTTTAATATACTCACTTTTAAAACTTACTACAATTGGCCCTGATCTTGCAGGCTATTGTTAGCCCTCAATGTGCTGATATCTCTTTCATAATTTAAAATTATGTAACTTATTATTCATTAATTCGTTCTCAAAATACACATAAAAAAGGCACATGTGGAGCGACAACAGGGTTCCTCTCTATTTATAGGAAAAGAGAGGTTAGGAGGGTGTTTAGAGGCTAAATTGGATTAGGAATTAGGTAGTCTAGCCATCTAAGGTTTTCTAGGGTTTGTGGAGTCTTGAAAAGTGTGAAAACTACCTCCAATGATGGATGATAGGTTAGTGCCTTAAATCACTCAAGGGTTGCACATAGAATAGGAAAGGGTGCAACAGAACACGCAAAACACACCCAAGAGATCAAGATAGCCAACAAGTCAAACCCCAATCTCAAAATTCAAGGCAAAAAACTAGCGTTACTATAGCTAAGCCTAGTGCAACTAATAGATGCGCCAAGCTTAGGTACAGTAAAATAGTGTCAAGGAGGGTATTAGGAAGTTGGCTGCCCGTGGGGCGGCCACCAGTAGTTGGCGCAACTAATAGTTGTGCCAAGCCATTTTCTAAGGGAAAATGGCTTGGCACATCTATTTGATGCGCCAAGCATGCCTGGGGGCTAGCGAAGCTCTCGCGAGGTTCAATGCATGCCTCGCGAGGTTCATTTGATGCTTACTCTCAAGTCCGAATTTTGAATTGCCGTAACTTTTGATGTACAGCTTCGATTGAGGCGATTCTTAGCTCGTTGGAAAGCTAGAGACTTCTACTTTTCAATGGCATGTGACTTGATCATAGTAGAATATCTCAGCTAGTCCCAATGCACTACTCTTTGATCATTGCACGGGAAGGTTAGGTTTAGGTTCGGAATGGGTTCTAAAGGTCGGGATTGCTTTCTAAAGGTTCAGAGTAAGTTGTAAGGAATTCAGGGTAGGCTCTAAGGGTTTTGGGGTAAGTTCTAAGGTTTTGGGAAGGTTCCTAAGGGTTTGATACATCCCATTGAAAGCTCGAAAGTGCGCCTTTCTCGAAGTGTGTTTCGATCGAGCCTTGGGCCAAATTTGAGTGTGTACACCCATGGAGAAATCCCCTACAGTATTTAGATGAAGCCAATCATGATTGAACAGAGGAACGAGCTAGCCTTCTTCCTCTAGATTGAGGAACCCCCAAGGTTGGATGATGAGCCTCCATGGTTCTCAGATATCAAGAATTTCCTCAAGACTCGAGCATTCCCTGAGGGGACGACCTGAGAGGATAGACGAACCATTCAATGTTTAGCAGCAAACTACATCATCTACGATGAGTGTCACTATAAGCGGTCATATAATAGCATCCTTCTCTGATGCCTAACTGAAAGAGAGGCAGCGAACATCATGAAGGAGATTCACGAGGGAGTATGTGGGGCTCAAGTCAATGGCCACATGCTCGCCAAAAAGATTTTACACCAAGGATACTTCTGGACTACTATGGAATCTAATTGTTGCAAGCACATTCAGAAGTGCTACAAATGCCAATAACACTCCAGTCTGATCCACGCTCTGGCCATTGATCTTCACAGCATGACCACTCCATGGCCATTTGCCACTTGAGGCCTTGACATTGTTGGAAAAGTCAATCCGAAAGCATCAAACCGACATCAATTAATCCTGGTCGCTATTGAATACTTTATCAAATGGGTAGAGGTAGCATCCTACATGAACATCACGACCCAACATGTTGAGAAATTCATTAAAAGCAATATTATTTGCCAATTTGGCGTACCCAAGCATATCATCATGGACAATGGCATGAACTTCATGAATAAGCGCATCAAGGCCTTCTGTGAGCAGTACAAGATCAAACATCATCGCTCGTCATCGTATCGGCCATAAACAAATGGGGCCGTGGAAGCTGCTAACAAAATGGTCGTCTGCATCCTCAAGAAGATGGACATCACCTAACGAGATTGGAGTGAAATGTTACCATTCAATTTATGGGCCTATAGAACATCGATCCACACCGCTACAGGGGCAACACCATTCTCCTTTGTATATGGAATTGAGGCCATCCTGCTGGTAGAGGTTGAAGTACCGTTGCTCTGCATTCTCATGGAATCTAGCTTACCCGAAGCTGAAAAAGAGAGATTCCGCTTTAAGCAGTTGAACCTGCTAGACGAGAAAAGGCTCCTTGCCTTGTGTCATACCCAAGTGTACCAAGGGCGAATCGCATGCACTTACAACAAATATGTTCGCAGTCGAGATCTGAAGGTAGGAGACTCCGTACTCAAGAAAATCTTCTCATCCCTCCACGCTGATCCCAGAGGAAAATTGAAGCCCAACTAGGAAGGACCTTACATCATCTGAGAGGTGCTTCCGAGATATGCCATCCGGCTCGCCATCATAGACAAAGATCACATTCCTGAGCCCATCAATGTTAGATACGTCCAATGATTATATTCCTAAGTCTTTGCGGCAAGGTAAGTATTGACAAAAATGGATACGTGACTACTTAAGGATACTTTAAAAGGAGGCCATCATTTGAAAGCTCAGTAGCTAAAAAGTGTCCCTGAATGACCATACCCTTTGCTACCCCCATTGAGCCATCGACCTTTCTATCAGAAACCCTTCCAAAAAAATATGTGTATAATACCAACAAACAAAAGGAAAAAGAGTTACTATCAAATCCAAAAAAAATTAGAAAAGAAAAATCTCAAAAAGAGAATGCTTGAAAAGAAAAGAAAGTTTAAAAAAAATAGAAAAGAAGAAGTGGACCATGTACAGTAAAAATCCCTCAAGGAAGAGGTGTATTATGGCAGCTGGAACCCGATTAAGGAAACCTTTTAAAACCCATAATACCTTCAAAATTCCTAACCTATCCCATGGCCACGATACATTCCAAGAAAATCCCCCTTTAAGGTCCACGAGCAGTCACAGTATCCGTCGAGTCAGCATGAGCCAAGCTGTGAGATAATCAAAGAATTTCATCCAGCCGACTATGACGGAATCGACATCCATGTCGTTGCCATTGATAAGATAAAAAGAAAAAAAAAGAAGGAAAAATATATATATATATACAAGCTCAAAGCGAAAAGGACATGGTGAAAACCCGAAAGGACGTTATCGATAAAAATAATGAGCTTGTGCGGACCAGGTGAAAACCTGAAAAGGCGCTTGGGGTAAAAATGCAAACCCATGGACGTAGTGAAAACCCGAGAGGATGCTACGGGTAAAAAGAGGGAAAACAACAGGCACAACGGAAACCCACCTTGGGCGTTGTGAGTAAGAAAGTTGAAAAGAGAAAATGAAAAAGGAAAGATCCCTTCGGTTCCCCTCCCGCATTACCCGATTCTCGACAGGGCCGCTCATGTTAGCTCAAATCCGGGTCCTGACCAAGAATGTCTCCGTGACAACACCGTCAAGTGTATGACCCAGGGTAAGGAGAAAAAGGTTGATTTGATCCAAAGGAATAAATGCTACGGCCTTGGTAAAAATTGTTGAACTTCACTCAGGACCAACGATGAAAGGGGGTTTGACCATGCTCAAAGGACCCATCATCTCCCCAATAATTGAGGCACCAAACGAAAAAAAATAATAAAAGAAAGAGAGTGCAAGGAGACCATTTTTCCCTTCCCCATTTTCACACCCACACTTTGTGCTCATGTTGTGAACTTTTCACTTTAAAAGAAGTTCACTAATCAAAGAAAGGAGAAATAACACTATTTTGTAAAGATAATAGATTTCTCTTTCTCATATACAAACCTGTATACAGCTAACACCACATCCCAAATAATAATATGTGAGATGACTAGCTTCTTTCTTTCTTTCTTTACAAAAGTGCAAAAACAACAAACACATAAAGAAAATATGTATACCAAAAAGATGTATCTAATTAGGAGTTTCTTACGCCCCTTTCTATGGTTTGATCTATGCAAAAAGTATGTGCAGGAGGGAATCAATGACCCAACTCATGCTTCAAGGCACGGATCTCTGCACGTAAAGCATCCTCCCGTACATCCTGCTCCGTCATCCAGTGACCATGGAGACTCCTATACCACTTCCGGGAAGTGTCAGTGGCACCAAGAGTGTCACTCAAGGATCCTTCTAGACGAAGGACCTCACACTCAGCTGCATCAGCCATGGCCTCTGCCGCCTCTGCTCTAACCGCTTGTTTCTCTAAATTCTCGTGCAAGATGTGCTCCTCATCCATCAGTAGCTCGATATGCCTCTAAAGCATCGACTCCTTCCTTGGCCAAGGCCCCACCGTATCACTACTCTCTGCCTGATCAAAGTGACCAACAACAGGCTTCTCAGATAGTAGCTAAGCCTCGTACTTCGGGGAAGACAAAACCGAATCCCCCTATCTTGCACATGAGCATCGACTGACGTGTTCCTCAGAGAGCAGCCATCCTATCCAAGTCCCCAGAGGACCCCTAAGAGAAAATCAGGTCACACAGGGGCAACTCCGTCACACAAGGCACCTGATGAGGGTAACCGAACTGGTGCAGCACTCAAAATGGGAAATAGTAAGTGATGCCAGTCAAACTGAGGAGAGTGATGCCCTCATGATCTCTGGAGTGAACCACTGGGAAGGTCCGATCTGACCAAGGAAGTCTCCACACCAACTCGACTACGGCCAGCCAAAGCTTCAAACCCTGCATATCTTCTAATGGAAGCATATGACATTGGCCTAGGAAGCAGTGGGCCACCTCACCAAGAGCAAGGTAAAAGCGAGGCATGGGTCACAAGATGGCGAGATGCTCCCCATGCCAAATTTGGAGCAAGATGGGACATCCCCAGTGGCCCTCCACCTTGCCCAGAGCGAAGGCATCGAGGCAGCGATAAAGCTCTGCCAACACCATATGCATCATAGAGCGGCCTCCCTCTATTTCTGCCAAGACATCACAAAGTGTAAGCGAGAAGCTCTCTCCCCCAGTATAAAAAAGAACCTCAGAGATAAGGTAAAGGGCAAAGGCCTTCACATTATCAAAATTTTTTATCGGCAATTTTCGTAGGCTTTCCTCTCTGAAAAGTTCTCTTAGAAATTCACTGAACACTTGGTGGGGCCCCCAATGAGGCTTTTCTCATAATCATTTCTCTTCAAGCGCAAGGTGATCAAAGTGATTGGCATAACCCGGCTTCGGCAGCACTCTCGTAAGGTCTCTATGCAGCTTCAAACTTGATAGATTGGAGAGCTCGTTGAGAGTACGAGTCAACTCACGATTCCCAAAATAGAAGACATGGGTGTTAACTCCCGAAAATGAAGCTGTGACATAAATGAAATCCCAAAGTGGGGGAACTTCAAGGAAGGATGCGAGACGGGCCAAGCCGAGTTGATCCAAACCTGTAAGCTCGCTCTCATTCATGATCTCAAGTCATTTCCTTAGAAAATTAGGCCCCACGCCCAAAGAGGGAAGTATCGTGGTCTCGGACCCTACATGAGAGGCAGGGTAGGCAAGTGGGTCCATTGACATACAAAGATGTTCCCAAGGATACAAATTCAATGTAGGACGATGGACCCACCTTGGAGGCAAGAAAAGAAAAAAGGGGTCACGAGAGAAGAGAAAAGGGGCATCCTGGAGCTTAAAAAGCCCCACTGTCCTAAGGAAGCACTTGGTGCATGTAATTCATGCGCCAATATAATTTTCCCAAAATTTGGCCTGGTGCATGTAATACATGTGCCAGGTCACTTAGGTCCCCACAAACAAAAAAGTGAGGGTTGGGGAGGGTTTTTTTTTATTGCTTGCCCACACTTTATGCCTCTTATCTAAAAAGACACACAATAGGCCGTATACAAAGGGGAAAATTAGGATTTTTGGTCACATCTAACTTGTATAAATCTTCATGCAGGAAAAATTCACGCTAGCATGGAAATAGTGGCCAAGTGTTAACAAAGTATGTGGCCCCGGAGGCCATCCCTTTTGACAAAATCAAACCCATCCTGCAAGCAATCTGATATACTACAACAAGCAAAGGAGAGATAGAGCATGCAATTAAAAGGAAAGGCACCAACATTCATATGAAAAAACTAGAAAAACCATCTAAACAAAATCAACAAGTGCCACATCATCCCTTACTTAGTCTCAACAAATATATGTCCCAAAAAGGCTCAAAATTCTAAAGCAGAGCCTAATCTCTGGCAGCACCCTTGGACTTCTTGCGCATGCGCGAAGAGCTTTGATATGTCTAGACATCTCCCACTCGGGCCCACACCTAAGAAAGTCAGCTAAGCAGGGACGCGACTCCTTTTCACAAGCATGCTGAAAGTCATACCCAAATCCACCAGTCAAGATTAGTTTAAAGAGAAAATAGCAAGCCAATGATCGAAACCAGTCAGTATCATACTCACCACTTCCACGTCCTGAAGGCTGACAATATTGCTATAATACTCCTCTTGGTTCACTGCCGACTCATAGTCCTACACAAAAAGGAAAGAGACATTTAGCTACAAGTGACAGCACATGCATTTTTCTGAGAAACAAGCATGCAGAAAGAGAGAACTTGCTTACCCCAGGAACTAATTCAGGAGGAGGGATTCATATTGCATCAGTAGATATACGGACCCACTCCTCTATGGCCAACCCTCAAGGAAGGCATCATCGAGGCGTCTACAAGTCCCCGGGACCTCCATAGTCGAACTACTAGAGGCACCAGTACCAGAGGTGCCTGAGGGACCCACTCCCGTAGCATCAATAGTACTCGTCGCTGCCTCATCATCATCATCGGAGTCACCTCCCTGCTCAAACTATGAAAAGGAGCAGAGTTTCAGTCAGTAGAAGCCAAAAATTGAATTAGAATCGCTAAAAATGTGCCTAAGGAAAAGAGAAACACCTGAGATTGTGAACAGCCAAAGGCCAAGAAATTGGCACTAGGTACGAAGTGCAGAAGAATGGACCGGTAGGGTAGGGACTCATACCATAGCTGGTACCCTCCAGGCTCGAGGAGATCATTAATGGGGACCCCATGATCAAGAAACTAGGTAGAGAGCTCTTCAACAGTACTCTCAGGAGCCATGACATCTGCAGGAGGAGCCTGTGGCACAGCAAAGTGGTCTCAATACTAGTGGACCACTCTCTCTCCTAAGTAATATGCCCTGGCCCAGGCCCCGTAGAAGAAGATGATGCGATGGCTAATAAAGAAGCGAGACAGACCCACAACAACTCACTCTAAAAAAGGAGAACCAATGTAGGGATCATAGATAACCTTCCCAGATAGAAAAGTGTCCCGTCAACCAAGCAGATAGCATAAAAGGAAATGCTGGGAAAGAAAAGAGAGAAATAGTCATACCTACTCCATGATCAGCAGGTTGAACTGGGACCTTAGGCCCATCTTCAGATGCTTCATGCCAACGTCCTTGCAGCGGTGCGTGTTCCAATTGCTCATGAGTGGATATGTGTGTATGTCAGAATGTAGGAAGGGGTAGCGAGGTTGGAAGTGCAGATAGCCCCAAATCTGAAAAGAACAGCATACTGAAAGGGTGTGTCAGAAACATGATGGATGACTAAACAATAAACCAAGAAAAGTAAAGGAGTCAATGGTTACCTCAATCGCAGGTTAGAAGCCAACAACAGAAATCGAGTTCCCTAATGAGACTCAGACTAGGCTAGACATCAGAATGGCATATCCAGCCCCACCCCAGTCGTATCTGTGCACGTCATCCCAATTTACCATAAGACTGAGCAAGGACAATGAGACCCGACCGCCGTTGGCATTTAAGAGGAGGGTCTTACCCAGCAGGAGGAGTGAAATGTTAGCCAACATCACCGTCGTTCTGGCTTAATGAAAATATCTGCATTTGGCTACCCCAGGTCCCCTAGTTCATTCTCTGTAAATAGATCAGACTGCCAGGAAATTTTAACCTTAGAGCCGTGCAGATTTGTGGAGGCGGGATAATCCCCGATTAGTTGAATCACCTCATCCCGACTGGGCATGGGAAGGTCGGCCACTGGCATACCCCCTATTTGAATCCCCGTAATCAAAGACCAATAAATGGGGGTAAGAGTCATCTCCGCCATGGCCATATGAAAGTTCATAGTCTCGGGACGGAAGCGCTCAATCAAGGCCTTCAGATAGGCCGCGTCAGCCCGTATGGCAGGGTACGAGAGGAAGTCCCCGAAATCGGCCTGGGCAAGAAGGAACTTCATGATCGGAGGGGGGTAGAGATAGAAGCGCTGATGGTCCAGTCAGCCTCCTCGGAAGGTAACGAAAGGCAAGTCCTGCATCCAAATAAAGAGGTATCGAATGCTGAAGATATAACAAGCTCACATAAAACAACAAAGCCTATTTCATTACCTTGTTGACAATATTAATTGGTGACACGAAAGTACTGCTGATGAAGCAAACCGGTAGGGCGGCCTCTCCCTGCATTTTGTACCAGGGATGGGAAGAGCATTGCACTACAAAAAATTGTTCCCCTCGGGAACCATAGGCCACTTCCGGCCCCACTTCTTGCTCCTGCCCCTCCTCTTGTACGTACTCCTCGCTCGATATCCTGAGATGGATACAAGCAATACAATCAAGACATATCAGTAGCAAGAAATTATTTGCTAAATAGGCTAACAGGGAGGTAAGTAGGACCTTTTTCTTTCCCAACCATCATCATCGTGTAAAAAAAAAAATCATCATCAAATCACCCACATTTCCAAAAAAAAAAGAAAGAAGAAAAAAACAAAACAAAAAAAATGTATATGTGTGTGCATTTATGCAACCAAAAAAAGATTCAGAAAAATAAAACAAAAAATATATGTATATGTGTGTGCATTTATGCAACCAGAAAAATCCAAAGAAAATAAAACAAAAAATATGTATATGTGTGTGCATTTATGCAACCAAAAAAATCTAAAAAACAAAATGAGAAAAAGTACATATATGTGCATTTATACAACCCCAAAAAAAGTCAAATAAAAAAGAAAAATATATTTGTGAGCATTTATGCAATCCATAAAAATCGAAAAAAGGAAAAAAGAAAAAAAAGAGAGAAGAAGGAATGCCCTAATCAAAAAATATATAATAAATCAAGAAAAATAAAAATATAGGGCATCATTTACATGTAATAAGATCAAACCAATCATGGATAATCACAATTGCAAGAAATATCATTCACTTATCATCTAGAAAAGTAAGAATCATAACCACATTGCAAAAGATTTCAAGAAAAATCAAATAAAAATGGGTGATTACTTTCAAAGGAAACTGGGTCCTTGATTCGGCATAGAGCGGGTGTTTAATCGGCGCGAGTGAACACTGGAAATGAAGCACTCTTGGAATCGATCCAAAGGAACCCTAGGAAGGAGTCCCATTTCGTCTTAGAGAGGGAGGGAGAGAAATTTTTGAAAAAAGACCACTTTTGGCTAGGGCTCGAGCGTTTTAAAAGCCCCCAGTTTTGGCTTGGCGCATGTAATACACGTGTGAAGCATAAATCGGCCCCGTTTGTGCCTGGCGCATGTATTACATGTGCCAGGCTATTTCGGGCCAAATTTGGCCTGTCGTGTCTAATACATGCGCCAGGCTATTCCTGGCCCATTTTGGCTTAGCTTGCGTGTTGCACACACCAAGCCGGATCTTCCTCGGACCCGAGGAGGCACACACATCCCCAAACGATGCGTCGATCTCCATTTGACTTGCTCGGGCGGTAGTGTTAAAATAAATGGTTCCAGAACAGTGAGCTTGCTCAAAATCCCGAACAACAAAAAGTCATAAAAATTCACATAAAATCATAAAAATTTCCACATAAAAATCCACATAAAATAACAAAAACTTTCCGCACAAAAATCCACATAAAATAACCAAACTTTCCACACAAAAATCCACATAAAATAATCCACATAAAATAACAAAAAGTTTCTATACAAAAATCCACATAAAATAATAAAAAATTTCCACATAAACAACAAAAAAAATCCACATAAAACCCCATATAAAATAATAATAAATTCTACATAAAAATAACCAAAAAGTGGCACGTACTCCCAAAAAGCGTTGCGACATCAATTCGCTCGGCTCAGGTAGTTGTGCTATTTCAACTTCAGCATGTTGGGTTCGCCCAAAGATCTTGAACCATGCTTCGTGTAGGGGCTCCCGTGGCCAGTCCAATGGGGCAATCATTGCCTCATGCGATTGGACACAAACTGTGGGCCTTCGCGTATTTACTTCGCGCCTATCATTGAGCTTAAGATTATAGCAGATATCTGTAGTTGCTCAAAAGAAATTGATGACTGCAGCTGAGGGGTAAACGATAAATATAAGTTTTCAGAAAAATTAAGTTAATATAGAGAAAATTGTCTTCGTGGGAATGATCCTATGCTAGTTCTATGATTTTCATTGTGCGCTTGCAATAGGTTAAGACTTAATTAAAGATACATAAAAGTAGCGTGGCCAAGTTTTTGGCGCCGTTGCCGGGGATAGGCTATTTATATTAATTTGAAGAAAATAAGTATTTATCTTTTTCTTTTTATATTTCTTTATATTTTTAATTTTTTTTATCACTTCTTAAATCTTTTGCAGGTTTATTCGGAGTGATGAATCAGCGTTTCAACTTCCCCTGATCAGAGAAGCTCGAGGCTTAGATTTGTTTTCTCTCCCTGCCTTCTAGAATAAAAATAAAATATAAATATATATACAAAAATATAATTTTTCTTTTTGTATGCATCACACCCGATCTAGAAGCCTAGACTTCTTCGAGCGTGATCCAGAAATTGAAAGAACTCTCTTGGGTAATTTAGTTATGGCTAATGACTTGTCAATCTAAAGCACATTTCCGCCCTATAGCCTTGACCGAGCCCTCTTGTATATTTATACCAGAGGTGCCTACGGGTCAAAATTATGAAATCAAGCTCCATACACTTCAATCTATACCAATCTTTCATGGGCTTGATCGAGAAGATCCCTACCAACATCTCAGGAACTTCATAGAGCTTTGCACAGTGCTGTAATTATCGACTGATAATAAAGAGGTCATAAAACTACGTTTGTTCCCATTCTCTCTCAAGGATAGGGTGAAGGCATGGTTAATTTTATTACATGCCAGAAGCATTACCACATGGGAAGAATTGCAGTCCAAGTTTTTGGGCGAGTACTTCCTAATTGGTAAAACTAACCAAATTCGCCAAGCGATTTAAGACTTCAAGCAAAAGCCAGGAGAATTATTTCATGAGAGCTGGGAACGAATGAAGGGTTTGTTACGGAAGTGTCCTCATCATGAGGTACCAAATTAGTCAATAGCGTAAAGCTTCTACCAAGGGTTGACTGAGACTAGCTAGTCTACAATCGATGTCATGAGTGGAGGAGCCTTTATGGCTCAGAACGGTTAGAAATCCTGCAAGTTATTTGAGAAAATGGCCAATAACTCAAAACAAAAGCAGACTCTACTTAGATCTGATCCACATATCACTCACCACACCCAACTCATGAGGGGTGGACTTTACGATATCGGCAATGATAAAGTAAAGAAGGAGGATGACATGAGTGCAAAATTTTTGGCCCTCGAACAATAAATCACAATATTAATGGCTACCAAACCGAGCACCTCAGATAGATATTTGGTAAGCCACCCTACTTGCCAGACTCAGATGTATACTGAAAACCTAGTTGCGCTATCCCACCAAGAGGTGTTGGAAAGTGAACAAATAATAGCTTTTCAGAGGGGGGATTTTAGAAACACATATAATCCAGCATGGAGATACTACCCTTGATTTAACTATGGTTCCACAGGCAGAGCACAACTAGCACCATCAGTTGTGCAACCTCGATTTCCCCAGACTCAAGATTTCTACTAAAGACCTCAATTGCCTGCTGCATAGCTCCAATTTGGACCACAGAGCAATGCACCTGATGCCACAGTTGTTCAAATCCTTCAAGATTTACAGCAACAGTCACATCAACACTCAAAAGATTTACAACTGCTTGCTCAATTTTCTCAAGTGCTTAATTCACATACTCAGTCCATTACAAAGCTAGAAAGCCAGATAGGTCAGATAGCTCCTCAGGTGGCAAGAAGAGAGACTGGCTAATTACCTACATAAGCGGTTAATAATCCTAGAGGACAAGTGCTCCTGGGGGAAACATTAGCTCCCCAAAATCAAATATAGACACCTCGTGCATTGTCAAGCTACTGACTCATCCGTAGCATCAATTGTAAATTATGTAAATTATATCTTTTTCTTTTTAATCTAGGTATCATACTTTGACCCAAATAGTTGAAAGACAATTAATCATAATATCCTACCTATTATTCATTATAACAAACAATCGTATGGATGTATGATTGATCATCATTAGGTCTATCAATGAAGCATAGTGATTATGATTCACTGATACGATGGTTCATACTAGAATCAACTAATGATTCTAGGTCAAAACCAAATTGACGACCGACTGGTTCAACAAGTCGCCACTAAAAATAGGGCCTACATATTCGAAAAAAGGATATGTCGACCCCATTTTCAACTTCTCTAGTTTTTCTCTCATACCTTCCCTCTCTTTTTAGAAAGCTCTTCATCCTAACCATTCTCCTACTCAACCCATTCGTTTTAATTTCCTATACACCCCTTACTTCCCCTATTTTATTTCGAGAACCCTGTGTGCATTTCATTCTGCATCTATAATTTAGGGTTTCAATCATCAAGAGGCAAGGTGGCAATTTTATGATCAAATGGAAGGGTTTCTGCATGAATTTTTTATTCAATATATGGAATTCATGGTTAATTAATAATGTTTCTATTTTTGCAGGAAAGGAAAAGAATTATAGAATGGCTAATGAGACTAGCAAGCGCTAAAGGGAAGAGGAAGAGGAAGAAGAAGGTAATAGTTCTGATAACACCCAAATCATTAACTGTATTACACAGTCTGCGGCCCTTAAGGCCAAATAAAAAATAACAGACCCACCCAAGAAGATACCTAAATCTTCTGGGGTAGTTATCAGAGAAAGACACAAATGAAATCGAATCTGTGTCTGCCCCTAAAAAATGGTTGAAATTAGATAAAGGTAAAAAGCTAGTGTCCTCTGCTACGCTAGCAGATAGACTCCCCACTTCAATGAAACATCATATCGTGGGAGCCAAAATTGCTATAGACATTGAGCCTTTAAAAAAATTAGAGATTAGTGGAGAAGTCATCAAATATTTTAAGGATGTCGAGCTGAATTATTTCTTAGAGTCAGGAGTCACACCAGTCTATCCCAGATTGGTGAGGCTGATTTACAGAAATATGACCAAAAATAGCCAGGGACCATCCCCAATCCTCTGTGCCAGTATCGATGGACTTCTGATACAGATTACAAAGGAAATGGTCACCAGAGTGATGCATGCCCCTTGAAAATACCACAACTGTTCCAAGATAACCCAGAGGCCAACCTGTTGAGGATGCCATCAGATACCCTCCTTCACTTGCCCAAATGGCAACAGAACTATTAGGAAACCTCCACGGGACAGGTCCCTTTTCCTTCAAAAAGACCTGGAGGCAAGGAGTTTATCACTTCAATTCTTCGACGTGCTAATTCATAAGACTATTCACCCCACAGGTCATGGAACACAAAGAAGGGCACTATTTGTTAAGGCATTGTACTTAATGGAAAATCGCTATTGGTTCAATATGCCCTCTTATCTTTTTGAAGTAATCACCACCGTGAGGGAGAAACTGAGTTAAGAAAAATACTAGATAAAGAAGTTAACCCTACCATTTGGAGGACTTATCATAAATCTGCTGATGAATGGGGGGTATAGTATAGACCCCAAAGAAAAAACTTTACCAACAATAGAGGAAGGCTTAACAATCACAGCCTATAGGAAAACTTTAGGTGCCAAAAATAAAAAGAAAATATCACTCACTCATCGCACCAAAGTACCTCCTCTACACCACATGTCCCACAAATTCATGTAGACCGAGAAGATACTGCCATAGAGTAGCCAACAGAAATTGAAGCACCAGAAGTAGTTATGGAAGAAGGTGTGAGTGCTTTTACTCAACCTCAGGAGGAGGCAGAGATTAGCTCTCCAGTACCAGAAAGAATAACCGAGTCAGGAGTCCCAGTTGCAGACCAAGCTAGTCTCTATGACCCTGCTTTGAACTCACCAATAGGGCCTGCTATGCCCTACTCCATCGAGGCAGACACACTGCCAACTGTTACGGAAGCAGGCTCGGTGAGCCCAAATATTGCAAGAACGGAAGAAATTCCGTCACCAATTGATCAACAGATTACTGGAATGGCTACTTCTAGCCATATCCCTGTACCAATAGAGCCTGTTGCTCACCCTACATTATAGCCAATACAGACCAAACTCTCATCATTCAAGCTGTTGAAGCATAACCAAGCTATGAGTTACCAAGAGGGGGATTTACAGAATTATTAAATGGAGAAGAACCCCCTGTGGATCCTCCAGTCACCACCACATCAATCCCCGAGTTAGAAAGGAGATGGAAGGTAGTAGAGCAATGGCAACTTATACATGAACCGAAATTATTGCCATTCCAAGATTTAGTGAACAAATTTAGGGGAGTAGAACAATGGTTAAATACATTTGGCCTAAAGTTGGCACCACTACCGAATGTGGTAAAGAAATGGCTGGAGGAATTTTAAAGACTAAAGAAGAGAGTCTTTGATACTACTCTGGCATCTCAAGAGCGCACTGAAATAATGGATGGCTTGAGAAGAAGAGTTGTGCAAGATCATCATGCAAGATGGGCAGCAGACACATAGAAGAGAGTCCACGATGCCACTTCAACCCTTAAAGCACAGATCGCCCAACTACAAGCAGAGAATAGACTACTAACCAAAAATCAATAAGGCTGGGAAGAGGAAAGAAAGGTGTATGAAGATAAAATGGTAGTTATACTTGAACTGTTTGGAGGTTTAATGGTAGACGATGCAGAAACTATAAGGGAAAAAGCTCTTAAAGACTACCAGGAAACACGCCATCAACAGTTGAGTGAAAAGGATCATCTACTGACCATAGTTGAAGGGAAAATTCTACAACTGCAAGAAATGCAAGACTTCCTAAACTCAATTAATGCGGAATAGAAGCAAATCATTGAGTCTATAAAAATGAATAGCTTCGTCATAATAACAAAAGAATAAGATAAAGCAGAAAACTTGAGAATGGAGATCCAACTAAAATCTACTGCGACCAAGAAGCTGACTGCGGATTTTAAAGAAAAGGCTGATCAGGAGCAGTAGTGTAAGAAATGAAGCTCTTGCTAAATGATTGATGAGAAGGACAACACTGATAAGGCAAAGCTTGAAACACATGGAGATTTATCTTCAGAAGAAGAACAAGATGGTTATTCTACTACTAAGGTATCTGACTCAGAAGATGACCCTACTACTGTTGGCGGATTTCTGAGTGTGTGCTTGCTCTATTGGTTGTGGTAAAAGAAATTTAAAATCAAGATAAAACAGGGGATGGAATCAGCACAACTAAGAAATCCTAGACCTGTAAGATACAGGTTGCATTGTGGTAAGTTTTGATAAGTAAGAGTTTGTCCCACAGGGAAAGGTGATCTACGGCTCCAAGGGAGCCATCTCTAGTAGTCCCTCCAGATCTGACTACAGATCTGGCAGTCCTAAAAAGGAGGGGAGTTTAGGGTCACTTATTCTAGGTATTCTAAACTACAGAAAGGGTTGAGAGGATGGATAGAGTGTGGAAAATAAATATAAAAGGGTGAGAAGTATGTTATTGAGCCTAGATCAGAGGAGCTTTGTAGCTCAGATTCAGATCTGATGTTATAGAAATCCTGTCCAATGGCTACGTTATCACCACTGAGGAGAAAGGATCCAGCCCACCTCTCTGCCATGGTTCAATCCCTTAAGGTTATAACCTGTCCACTCGAATGGTCATAGACTATCCCATAGGGGAACCACAATCCAGGGATGGGTCAAAACAAGTTAATCATTGTAGGCACTATTTCATCCAGGCTACCAGCTCAAGAATCCATTGGGAACCTCAAACTCTAAAGCTCTATGTGTGGGGCTAAGGCTGTATAGGACCATGATAGCCCAGACACATAGAACCAACAAGATATTGAGTACAACCTTCGGTCTAGCTGTCCATTGCTTGAGTGGGGCTACAATGGTCCAGTCACAAGCCTACAATCTTTATAACCAGATCAAATCTAACATCTGATAGTGGATCTATACAAATATAGGGGAGTCTGCCTCTATACAATCTCCCACCAGGCTTCTACAAGCTCAGGTGCAAAGAAGAAGGATCCATCTTAGATTGGTGGATTAGAATCACCCTAAGGCTATAACCTGTCCACTTGAATGGTCACAGACTATCCCATAGGCTATCCTCCTCACTGAGCCCAAGACAAAACAAGAATATCGCTGCCACCACCATGGTCACCAGGCTACCAGCTCAAGCTCCCATGGGGATTTCAGATCTAGTGGGTCCTGTGGTGGGGCTAGGGCTGTATATGACCATGATAGCCCAGACACACAGGTCACTTGGATCTGAGTGGCCCTTAGAATCAGTCCTCCATTGCTTTAAGTCACAGCCAAAGCAATGGCGGATCACAAGGCAGTAGCCTTACACAGAGCATCTCACATTCAAACACAAATCCCACAGAGTACAAATCCTATTACAAAACTTCCATTGATCTAGTTCACAAAGCATACAAAGACATAGCCAGTAAGTGCTGGACTATGGAGAGAAGGGAAAAGAAAAAGAAAACTACTTACAGCTATAAAAAGAAAAGAAAACGATCTCAGATCAAGTCTCCAAGAAATGAGATGTGTTCTCAGCTATTCCAGGAATTTTCAGGATTCTTAAACCTAAGCTAAGTATGGGTTTATATAACAGTGGTGTGGCGGCGCATTAAGGTTAGGAAACCCTAATTTTAATGATGCCACATGGCTGAACAGTGATTCTTGGATGCCTTGGGGCACGTGCACAGAGATTTGAGCATGGGAGTGCATGCCCTAATCGCTGGAAATTCCCAGAAGGCCCTCTAGTGAAGAGATGGAAGTTGGAGTTCAGAGCTTCGCTAGGTAGCCATTGTTTCCCAGACTAATCACGTGGTAGTTCTTGCTCTTCGCGAGGATGATTTGATATTGAAGCTTCAACCGTCGTGAGGTTGCCTTGGTTTGCTCTTCAGGTAGTCATAAGGTTGAGTCGACATCAAAGCCTCAGAAGCCGTGGGGTTGGAGTTCAAGCAGTCGCGAGGTAGCTGCGCGATCGCTGGGTTGATCTTTGCGAGGATAAATTTGAATAGCGCGAGAACTTCGCGAGCACTTCTCTTCAATGGACTTCACAAGTTTCCTCGCGAGGCTTTAATGAGTTCTGAACTACGCGAGGTTTCATGTCTTGACTGATCTTTGCGAGGATGGCTCCATCTTCGTAAGGATGCTTTCTTCTTGAATGGCGCGAGAACTGTGCAAGGAGTTCTCTTCTGATAATTGCATCCCGTGGCCACTGCGCGAGGAGTCTCCTGAAGCTCTCTCTCCTCAGCCGTTCTGAGCGAACTGCACGAGGTTGAGAGAGGTCTGCATTGAACTGTGCAAGACTGCTCGATGTGTTCTACTCTTGAGCTTCGCGAGAGATGTGCGAGTAGTTATTGTAAAGTTTTAGGAAGCTCAGTTGGACTGTGCGAGGCTCATTCCATTTCTGGATTCAGAGTCCATCCTTTTGAGGGACTTCTGGTGCCAAAACAGGCTCCTTAGCAAGATTCTTGGCCTTATTTTACTGCTGATTATTACCTACATAAAACACTTAACAAGAACTTATTAGATGGCTAAGGGTCTAATCAAAGGTTAAGTTAAGGGGTGAAAAGTGGTACTTTTCAGGTCTTAACACACCCCCAAACCTAATCTTTGCTAGTCCCTTAGCAAAGCTACATTAAATCTACTTATAAAAATTAAATGCCACTTTCGTAGGGAGCACGGATATATTTAGCATATGTACCAAGCCTTTTAAACCCCTAGGTGATCCCTAGTGGAGGAGTGAAGTCTCCTGAGGGTTTTCAGTGAAGACACCCACAAACTTCTCAATGAAACAGTTAACAAAAATACAATATCATCAAGTGAGCAGTCAAGGAGCAGACTTAGTTTACTCTTAAACCAATAATCATAAAAGAAATTTAATCCATTGGTTGCACAGTAATTTAAACAGCATTAACTTCTCATGAATGCATAGCATTTCCAATCAGTTTACAACCACAGAAAACTGCACAAGTGTGTGCCAGCACTGAGCTCATCATCAGATTAAAAATAAGGTTATAGGTCAAACATAATGCATTCAAATTCAGACCCAAAAACTTTCCAGGGCATACTCTCATAAGGGTCTTGTTGAGGGGTTCATTTTCTCTCAGGCTCAAGAGCAGTTACATCCCCCAAATGGGTCTGTAAGCATGAGCATAGGCATAGCTCTTAGGTGCTGACATCATTGACACATCCTCACCATAGATTGGATAACTCTTTATCTCCACATGACAGCTCACTCAACTTTGGATCACAAGGGCTTTTAGCTAGGCTGGAATGTGGCTTATGGAGTGGGGTTAAAAGAATGGAAGATTGAAAAGGGGTTCAAAATTGAGAAATCAGTAAGTGAAGGAGGTGGTTCATGACTTCACCTTCTTGAATTCAGCTCCTTTCTTCTTCTTTGAGATTTCAGATTTGAAGTGATCAGTTTCTCTTCTTGATTTCAATTTTCCAAAAGAAAGTTCTTCTTTGACTCCTCCCTTGCTCCTCTTCATTATTATTTTTGTTTCTTTTTTATGGAATTTTCTTCTTTTTATTTTCGTTTTTGCTTTTCTGAAATGCCACCATGTTCTCAGTTACCATACTGCCAGAGTTTTTGAGATACTTCTTCTCCATTCACCTAATGTTGACCATAGCTAGTCCATCTTCAACTTTTTCTCCTTTACCTTCTGAATTCTCAGAGTGAGGGTAGGCTGAATCAGGTTCATAGGTTCAGGTACAAGTACTTGGGTGTATATTGAAGAAATTTAGGATTTAAAGCTCAAAGGGGGTATGGACAAGGGCAGTTGCTTAAGGTTGGTCTTGTTAGGCTCAAACTGTCCAAGAGAAGGCCTTGATCCTTTCCTAAGTTTCATGAGTGTTGTCAGTTGTTTCAACTTGGAGTTGCCTAACTTCTAGTGAGCACAGTGACTGAGCCAGTCCTTAGAACTAGAAGAAATTGCCGTAGTCACTCCTCAAAGAAAAAATATTGTAGGCCCACTTCTCACTGGTTATGGTCTTCCTTTGAACTTTTAAGTATGTCCTCACCTTTTTTTCTCTCTAATGATTCACTCAATGCTGATACAAGTGATTTTCCTTATTGATCTCATCATGGAAATGTGAAAAATTAGAAGTTTATAATGTCTAAAGTTTGCAGAAATTTTAAATTTCTTATTTTTCATGATTCTTGAGTGATCATCGATCCATTTCCATATTACTCACATGACTCTGCTGCACTTAGGTTAACTATTCCATTGGCAGGGTCTGCCTGCCACACCCCCAAACCTATGAGGAGGAGTGTCCTCACTGAGTCAAAGGTGTGTGCAGCAATTTTATTAAGGGCATAATAAAAGGAAACAATAAGAAAGAAAACAACGAAAAACAGAGAACTGGACAGAATAACAGGAAAGGAAAATTTCATTAAAATGAAAAAATAAAATTACAAAAAGGGGGAAGAAGGGAGAGAGGGATCAAGGGTGAGGGGGTTGAGAAGGTGGGGGAGGGGGTGGAGTGGAGGGGGCAGGGGATGGTTCAATCTTGCTTTTTCTGTTGTGGCTGGAGCTTTTCCTCCTCCTCCTTAGCCAGGAGTTGTTGAACCGCCTCGTACTCATCCCAGAGGGGTTGTAGGGGATCCGGCTCTTTAGGTGGTGGCAGGTCCAACCACATCGAGTAAAACTTGTTAGGCAGCGCATTAGGCTTGTCATCTGCCATTGGTAGGAGTAGGGAAGGACAGCAAGGGTGAGAGGAGAAAGGATGCGATGAATATGAAAGGGGCTCCCTGTGTATTTAAAGACGAGGATGGTGGAAGATGAAACGGTGGAATAACATCCAGGTCGTCGCAATTAATTGAGAGGGAGTTGGGAAACGTCAAGTCCCAGCAATCAGCATGGGAAATGACAAATGCATTTTACTCGCGCAGCTGGGTAAGGGGATCATGAGATAACTGAATCTCGTGATTATGGATGTTGGGGCTTGAAGTGCGCGAGAGTCTCTGCAGCATTTGTTGAAGCTCGCGACCGCGAAATAAATGCTCTATGTGAATTGCGTGACAGCTTCCCAAATCTCGATTGGTAATGCGCGAGTGCTTAGTACCAAACAGGGGCAATACCGGTAGTGCGACATACTCATAAAAAATATTCAAACGATAGGCATTCAATTCGAAAATCAGCAATTCGCAGAAGAAGAAGAAGAAATCATTCCAATCCCACATAAACTCTATCAAGCTCAACATATTCAGACTCCATATAAACACTAAAATTTCCTAAAAATTATTGAAAAAACAAAAGTAGTATAGTACAACATGGACACAACTGTGGGTCAGGTAGAGGTAGGGGTCCCATGAAAATGAATAGTGGGCATAGGGTCAGCAAGTTTTTCGATACAAGGCTTGAGCCTCTGACCATTCACTTTGAAGGTTGGCCCAGATTTGGGATCCTGGACTTCCACAGCACCAGATGGGAAAACATTTAAGACAATATAGGGACCTTTCCATCTGGATTTTAATTTGCCAGGAAAGAATTTTAGTTTGGAGTTGAATAACCAAACCTTACCACCAGGTATGAGGCTTTTTTCAGCAAGCCCTTGTCAAAGAAAGATTTGGACTGTTCCTTGTAGATCCTGGCATTGGTGTAAGCATCCATCCTCAGCTCATCCAATTCAGACAGCTGCAATGACCTGTGGAGACCAGTAGAAGTTAGGTTCATATTTAAATTCTTAATGGCCCAATAGGCCTTGTGTTCTAACTCTACTAGGAGATGGCAAGCCTTGCCATAGACCAGTCTGAATGAGGACATTCCAATGGGAGTCTTATAGGCAGTCTTATAAGCCCACAATGCATCGTTCAGTTTATCGGCCCAATCTCTCCTGTCAGTCCTTACTGTTTTTTCAAGGATGTGCTTGATCTCCCTGTTGGAAATTTCCACTTGCCCACTTGTCTGTGGGTGGTAGGGAGTAGCAATCCTATGGGTCACAGAATATTTCTTGAGCAAGCTCTCGAAATTTCTGTTGCAGAAATGGCTACCCCCATCACTGATAATAGCTCTAGGGGTTCCAAATCTGGAGAAAATGTGCTGCCTTACAAATTTGAGGACCACCTGGTTGCCATTGGTTCTTGTGGCAATGGCTTTGACCCATTTCGAAATATAGTCCACTGCCACTAAGATGAACTGATAACCATTAGAAGGAGGAAAGGGGCCCATGAAGTCTATACCCCATACATTAAACAATTCTACAACAAGGATGGGCTGCAAAGGCATTGAATTTCTTTTGGACTGCCCTCCTAATTTTTGGCATCTCTCACAGGCCTTGCAGTGCGTATATGCATCTTGGAATAAAGAAGGCCAGTAAAACCCACGCTGCAGGACCTTATCAGCTATTTTTCTCCCACTAAAGTGGCCTCCACAGGCATTTTCATGGTACATGGCCAGAATACTGGGGACATCACTTTCGAGAACACATCTTCAGATGATTTGGTCTGCACAGTACTTGTATAGACAAGGTTCCTCCCAGAAAAAATATTTGACCATTGAGAAAAATAGGTCTTTGTCCATTTTGGTCAAGTGGGCAGGAATCTTGCCTATAACTAGATAATTAACAATGTGTGCAAACCAAGGGATCAAGGCTTGGATGGCAAATAATTGCTCATCCGGGAAGGCATCATTTGTAGGACCATCAAGGCATTCCTCCAAGACAATTCTGGACAAGTGGTCAGCCACCACATTCTCCACACCCTTTTTGCCCTTGACTTCGATGTCAAACTCCTGCAGTAGGAGTATCCATCTAATCAGCCTAGGCTTAGCATCTTTCTTGGACAATAGGTACTTCAATGCTGAATGGTCAGTGAAGATTACAGTTTTAGATCCTAGTAGATAGGCTCTAAATTTGTCCACAGCATAAACCACTGCCAGAAGCTCTTTCTCAGTTGTGGTATAGTTCAGTTGAGCTTCAGCAAGTGATTTGCTGACATAAGCAATGACCACAGGCAGCTTATCTTTTCTTTGGCCCAAAACAACACCTATTGCCAAGTCTGATGCATCACACATCAGCTCAAAGGTAGGGTATAGTCTGGTGTTTAGAGTACAGGGGCAGAGGTGAGGCATATTTTCAATGTTTCAAAAGCAAAGCAAAAAAGTCAAAGGGAACATCCTGGCAGACCAGGTGGCACAATGGTTTAGCAATTTTGCTGAAGTCCTTAATGAACCTCCTGTAAAATCCTGCATGCCCAAGGAAAGATCTGATTTGTTTGACTATTTTTGTAAGGGGCAAATTGGCAATGAGGTCAACTTTGGCCTTGTCTACCTCAAGCCCTTCTTTAGAGACTACATGGCCAACACAATGCCTTGTGTTACCATGAAGTGGCTCTTTTCCCAGCTTAAGACCAGATTGGTCTCCTCACATCTTTGCAAAACTAGGCTGAGGTGTTGTAGACACTGGCCAAAACTGTCCCCATAGACAGAAAAATCATCCATAAAAATCTCAAAAAATTTGTCAATCATATCAGAAAATATGGCATACATACACCTCTGAAGAGTGGCTGGTGCATTACAAAGCCCAAAAGGCATCCTTCTGTAAGCAAAGGTGCCAAAAGGACAGGTAAAGGTGGTTTTCTCTTGGTCTTCAGGATGCACAGGGATTTGGTTGTACCCTGAGTACCCATCAAGAAAACAGTAAAAAGCTTTTCCAGCCAATTTGTCCAAAATTTGATCAATGAAGGGGAGAGGGAAATGGTCATTTCTGGTCTTAGAGTTGAGTTTCCTATAATCAATGCACACTCTCCAGCCAGTGGTCTCCCTGGCTGGTCTCAACTCTCCAATTTCAGTTTTAATCACTGTTATGCCAGATTTCTTGGGCACCACTTGGATAGGGGCCACCCAGTTATAATCAGAGATGGGGTAAATCACCCCTGCATCTAGCAACTTGATGATCTCCTTGAGGACCACTTCCTGCATGTGAGGATTTAACTTCCTCTGCATTTCCCTGGAGGGTAGTGCTCCCTCCTCAAGATGAATCTTGTGCATGCAGATTGATGCATCTATTCCTCCCAGATTGGCAATGGTCCAACCAATTGCCTTCTTATGCTTCCTCAAAACTGTTAGTAATTCTTCTTCCTGCTCATTGGTAAGTGAGGAAGAGATAATCACAGGAAGCTTATCACCTTTATCAAGGAAGGCATATTTTAATATTTCTGGAAGCTTCTTGAGTTCCAGATCGAGGGCTTGTAGGGTGGATGGCAAAATTGGTGCAATGGAGGATGGAGGAAGAGGCAGCAATGTAGGTTTCCAACTGGAATGCTGCACTGAGCCCACAGAAGATTTCAATGTGGTAAGGTCTTTTTGTATCACATCTGGGCTCTCTTCCTCCACCATGTCCCAAATTTTAACTAAATTCCTGACAATGTTGCCCCACTCCAGCAGAGTGGGCAATTCTTCTTCTACAATTTCCTCTAGTACATCCACTACAAAGCTCTCCTCATTGTCCATCTGAGGGTACTTTGCACTGTTACACACATTCAGCTCAACTTTCATATGTCCGAAAGTTACCTCCATTACCCCAGATCTGTATTGAATGCATGCATTGGCATTGGCCAAGAAAGGCCTGCCCAATATAACAGCTATGGGATTTGGGCTATTGCGGCAGCCCATGTCCAAAACTAAGAAGTCAGCAGGGTAGAAAAACTTATCCACCCCCACTAAGACATCCTCAACCATTCCCAGAGGTCTCCTCTCAGACCTATCAACCATCATTAGCACAATGGGGGTAGCTTTCAGCTCCCCTAAACCTAGCTGCAGATATACACTGTATGGCAACAGGTTAACACTGGCTCCAAGGTCTAAAGGGGCTTTTCCAATTGTATGGTCTCCAATTATGCAGGGAATAGTGGGTATCCCTAGATCTTGCAACTTCTCAGGCATTGATATGTTAAATATAGAATTCACTGTATCAGTTGTAAAGACCTTTTTGAACACATGGCCTCAAGCTTCTCTCTTTTGGGTGCAGAGGTCTTTCAGGAACTTTGCATAGGCTCGGACCTGTTTAATTGCCTCTTGTGGAGTACTGGACTTTGGAGGCAATTGGGATGAGCATCTACCTCTGGTGGAGTTTGCGTATAATAATAGTTACCAGTCCACTATACAGATGGCCCCGTATGAAGCCTTATATGGGAGAAGTTGCAGAACTCCTCTGTGTTGGGATGAGGTCGGCGTGAGAAGTTTGTTGGGACCTCAAATTGTTGAAGACACGTCCAAACAAGTTCAATTGATCCGAGAACGAATGCGGACTGCGCAGAGCAAACAGAAGAGTTACGCTGATTTGAAGCGTAGGAATTGGGATCTGATTGAAGGGGATCAAGTCTTTGTAAAAATCTCTCCTATGAAAGGAGTGATGAGATTCAGGCGGAAAGGAAAACTTAGTCTGAGATTTATGGGACCGTTTGAAATTTTAAAGAGAATCGGAGAAACGGCATATCGAGTCAAGCTACCACCAAAGTTTGCCGATGTGCACAACGTTTTTCACATATTCATGTTAAAGAAATACGTGGCAGACCCTACTCACGTTATCGATTGGGAACCTTTGGAGGTTTATAAGGATATGTCCGTGGTGGAGGTGCTTGTTCAGATTGTTGATCGGAAAGAGCAGACCTTGAGGAATAAAGTTATGCCGCTGGTCCTTGTGATTTGCCAGCACCACTCTCGCGAGGAAGCCACTTGGGAGCGCGAGGATGCTATCAGGAGGGACTACCCCCATCTCTTCTAGTAAGGTATGACTCAATTTCTAGGACGAAATTTTTATAAGTAGGGAAGAATGTCATGATCTGAATTTTATACCTTTGATACACCTAAAATATGTGTATGTGTTTAATACCGTATTCCCCGCATACCTTGAGTTTTCAAAACGTTTTATCTAAAAATGCATGTTTTGGTTTTTCAAGCTTTTATATTTATTTTCGTCATTAATAAACATAAGTTGTGTAATAGCCTATTGGTTAAAGACTTTAAGTTCTATATAAGAGATCTAGGGATAAAACCTTATTATGTGTGCTTTAAACCTCAATTTTAGACTTTGAGATAAAAGTCTATACACTCTTCCTTATTGTGTTGGCTTAACACCGGATAGTCTCCAAAGTGTGATAAATAAGTGTCTTACGGAGAACCCTAAATTATAAGCTCATTTAGAGTCCTTCTTAAGAATAGAGCCATCAGAGACCCTAGAGACCTTAGAGAAGAAATTCTAGATCTATCTTCCTAGAACCCTTCTTTTGGAAGTGCGGTGAGACGTTGGCGTATATTCTCAAGCGGCCTTCACCTTCTTCTAAAATCATCATCATTGTTGGGATTTGAATCTAATCGTGGTGGTACGATCGATCTAGGTATGGAGAAATCATGCTTTCCATTGATCTTAAAATATTATTTTTTATTAATAGATTTTTATATAAATTAGTGATTTTATTTCATAGATAATGATGGAATGATTAAATGAATGTATGCTATGATTAATAGATTTTTAATGTTAATGATGTTGGGTTAAAAAGAAGTCCGATTAAATTCTACCATGTGATTTGATGTATTTTGAGGCGTGCTCACGGATTGAAATCATTCGATTTACACCTAAAAGCAATTTCCGTGAATTCTCGCCAAACTTTGCATCAGATACTACCTTGGTATTTTGGCCATAACTTTCTATCCCGAACTCGGATTGAGGCGATTCTTATGGTGTTAGAAAGCAGACGACGAGCTCTACAACTATTGTGTTTTAGCTAGTTTCTGAATCTGATGTCTTAAAGGTCCAACTTGAGCTGCAAGTAGCACTAAGTTCCCGATGACCCAAAGTTGCAGTATTTTGATATTATTTTCAGAAATCTTGGGCTGTTTTATGCACTATGATCGTATGATATATACTGTAATAATTATGCACCATGATTGTGTACACTTTGATATTTACGTACCATGATTAAATGCACTTAAATGCATATGTAGCATGATATCACTCTCATGCATTTTATATGTCCCATGATGATCTATATAATTCACAATCAAGATACGTAAAATACGATGAAATGTCAAGCCATGATTAGTTAGCATTAGACCCAACATCTTGTACCCGATGGAGTCTAAGAAGGTATTAGTCCCAACATCTTGTGTAAGATGGAGTCTAACTGAACAAGAGTATGATGAGCATGATTCAGCCCAACGTCTTGAGCGGGACGGAGTTTGACATGCAATAAATAACATGATTCATTAGACCCAACGTCTTGAGCATGACGGAGTCTAACTAACAACTGATAAGCATGATTAAAACCCAACGTCTTGAGCGGGACGGAGTCTAACGTGCATTAAATGATAAGAAAGATGAAATTAAAAGATATGATGCTTTCATGTAATATTAATATATATGTTTACGTTCAGTTCATTTCAGCTTAGTGAGATTATACATGCCACATGCACACATACATGTGATATATCAAAATTTTATATGGCTAGGATTGATATTTTATGCTTCAATGGATTGCATGTCTGGTCCATACAAGTGTAAACTTACACCCTTTGTTTATGTGAGTGACCAGATGAGACAGGTGCTGCCAATGACAATGTATGGGTCTATGGCGAGGAGACGACACGTGGTGCTCAAGAAACTGAACTGAATGGCGTTGATGGCTTCGTGGCCTAATTAGCTATTTTCCTTTCTAGTTATTGGTAATTTTAAATAAATGGGGCATTGATCAGTTAGTATTTTATTTAAACTGTTTAAGCTTTAATTATGTTGGACTTGTTATTGGAATAAGAACATTATCATGGGTTTTATTTAGATTAATTAATGTTTTAAAGAAATTTTATCTTCCGTTGTTTAAGGTGCTTTTATCGCCTTACTATGTTTCTGTGGTTCTTGATACGAAGGTACGGTCTAAGATCTTACAATTAAGAGGTTGTGAGATCTCGGGTCGCTACAATAAAAATCTAAAATAGAACAATAATAAAGACTAAAAAAATCAAATCTATAAAAAAAATGAAAAACTCAGATCTACTATCTAGATCAAAACTCCCCGGCAGTGGCGCCAAAAACTTGTTGGGGAATTTCAATGTGTGCTGATTTATTGTGTAATGCTAAAGACAAAATAAAGTTAAAATAAAGGATGGATTCAACACATCTAAAATATCCTAGACCTACAAGATACAGGGTCCTTTGTAGCAACCTTTAATAAGTAAGAGTTTGTCTCACAGGGAGTAGTGATTTAAACCTAGAAGGTGTATAGTAGACCTCTAGATCTGGCTACAGATCTGGTAATTCTAAGGAGAAAGAGAGCTTTCCGGGTGTCACTAGATCTAATTAATCTATAAAACAGAAATCTAAAGCTAAGTCTAAAAGATGGAGGAAGATGGATGAAAAAATAAAGATCAAATGGTGAGAAATAGATAGCTAGGGCCTGGTTTTCATTGCAAAATAGATCAAGATCTGAGGATATACAACCATCCTTCATTTGGCTACAAGCACAAATGCAAGGTTTAAGAATCTGATCTAGACCGGTGGTTTGGATTCATCTGAAGGCTATGATCTGTCCACTTCAATGGTCACAGATCATCCAATAGATTTCCTCCATTCCTGGTTTGGATTGATCTTATGGCTATGATCTGTCTGCTTAAATGGTCACAGATCATCCAATAGATTTCCTTCATTTCAATGGCTTTGATCAGAACAATATAATCACTATAGATGTCGTGGATGCAAGGCCACATGCACATACACCCACAGGCATATCATACCCAGGGAAATCAGATGGTCATCAAGAGATCTACCAGTTAAGTGGGTGAGCTGATTAACAAACTCCTCTACACAAATCTGATCGAGAATCTAATGGGACCACAAGATCTTTAGATTTAACTAAGCTTTAAAATAAATAATTTATTGCTTCAAACAAAACAACTTACAATAAACTTGTTCCCAGATCTATAGTTTGTGCATCGATCCACATTTCTTCATACCAAAATTACAATTACAAACCAAATCTGAGCTGCTATCTAGATCTAATCCAACAGGCTAGATTAGAGAGAGAAGGGGGAGGAGAAAAAGGAAAATAAAAACTTAAACTAAATCTAAATGAGCTAAGGTGAACTCAGGTTATTCCTTTGTTCCTACATTCCTTGCTGAAGAATAATAGCAAAATAGATGGTTATTTATACATATGCATCGATCCATGTGCTTTGAGTTACAGCCAATCAAAAGAGAGAAGCTTGATCCAGGTGAACTACATTTCAACCAATCAGAGAGTAGAGAACTCAATTATGTTATGCATAGTTGAGGTGTCTTTACAGGTCTCAAAAATGCCCCGGTCGGCCACTGATATTTTTTGCATTATATAGGTGCTGGCTGAAACTTGCAGCAATTCGACAGGATAAACTTGGCTGGCTGGATAGGTTGTGTCATGCAGAGAGCATGAAGCCTTCGATAGGTTACAAAGCTGGGCTGGACGAGTGCTATTAGATAGTTCAAAGCATTGGTCTTCATGCAGCATTCGGCAGGTTCATATTGTTGTATTTCGATACGATGAAGCTTGTAGTCCAAGGAACCCTTCGACAAGTTGGTGGATTGAGCCATTTGATAGGTTGAGTTGCAACCATTCAATAGGTTGAGGGCTTCTTCTATGTATCCTAGTCGACAGGTTCTCGACAGGTTCATTCAACCATTCGATAGGATGCTCGATAGGTTCATTTTCAGCATCAGAACCTCTCGACAGGTTCAAACAACCATTGGATAGGTTGAAGGATTCTATTGTTGAACTATTCGATAGGTTCTCAAGCTGTTGAGTTCCTACATCATTTGACAGGTTGGCAACCCAGCTTTGCTCCACTTCGACAGGTTGTGACTTTGATTTTTATGAACCAATCGACAAGTTCATTGAAGCTTTCGATAGGCTCAATTGCTGCCACGAAGCACTGCTCGATACGATGCATTTCTGTCTCAGCATTATTTGGCAAATGCTCTTTTCAGCTTATGAGCTTTAAGTGCAGCTTGCATCATTAAAATTATAGCAGCAACAACTATTTTTCAGACCATTGAGCTTCACCTGCTTCAACTCCAAATGAATGGCTCCATTTTTTATCTTTGTGGCACTTATTAACTGGATTTCTGCACTATGCTGTAATTTCTTCCTTAAACTTCAAAACAAGCTAAAAGTGATTATAAACAGCTCTAAGGCTTAGCAAAAGTCAGGTTTAAATGTGTAGAAAGTAGCAAAAATAGTGATCAACATGGAGCAAGACATCGAGAATATGCACCGAAAAGACAACAGCGAAATAAGAAAAGGGCAAGTCGAGCGCAATCGTATACCCATGAGCAGGATAGTAACAAACCGAGGCCATTCATGCTGGCACCCCATCGACCTGGACAGATTACCTATCTGAAATCGGCTATGTCTGCACCTATAAGACCATTCCATCCTTCAAACCCCATTGCAACTATGATAGCTCTGATTTTCTACCTCAAAACACGTGCCATCAGATCACAGATCACAATCGAATATAGAATCATCTTTGACATCAATGAGGAAATAAAATAGATATCTTATATGATAGAAGCAACTATTTCTATTTTTATGCAAAACGCAATACAATGGAGCCAAAATAAATCACCGGTGATGGTCGACCATCACCTAAACAGTGGCACGTAATTTGCCTATACAAAACTAATTCTATCATTTATACAGCTATCCATGTAGCAACACAAAAGAAATCTAAAATATCTAAAGCTATACCAAATCCAATCTGTGCAACCGTGGGATTTTTTGATGATCCCGTTACGGCGATGCGCTCACTAACGAAAATATAGAGTCGCCACCCGAAGCTTTTGGTGTCTCGAGAAACTTATATTATTTTTATAAGCACCAAAGAGCTACAAATATGACTCTGAATTCGGTCCACACCAAAGGCTCTTGGGTAGGAACTTCGGTTATCGATTGGGAAGGTGTTAGGCACCCAATCTACCCACTAAATGCGGTCTCTACTAATAGCCAAAACAACAACAATATAAATGAAATGGAAAAGGCTTCCTCTTGCCCAAATGAGTGTTAAAATCCTATTTATGCCCCTCTGTTCCTACCGAAGGTTCGATGGCATAACGGCACAAATGAGAGGATGGAGGAATGACAGAGAAGGTAGAGGAATAGAGGGGAGAGATGGAGCCTCGGGCCCTTGCTGCACAGTTAAAGAGCCTTGCGTTAGCTTACTTTGATGAGCTTTTAAACGCGTGAATGGTGGAACAAGGGGTTCTAACCTCTAAGGCTTGCTAGCTAAGAGGTAGAGAGGGAAGGCAAATGGATAGCACACACCTAACCTAGAGGCTTTTTATGAAAGGTAAGGCTTGGAAGGAGGTTTATCAATTCTGGAATTTGTATAAGCAATGGTGCACCAAAAGGAGAAAGGTCTTCTCACTTTAAGCTCTTTCTCTCTTAGGTAATTTTCTCAACCTCTAATCAAAGGGGAGGGGGGCTCTATTTATAGGAAAAGGGTAGGTTAGGAGGCTACTTAGATTCTAATTAGGATTAGCAATTAGATAATCTCTAATCTAAGGTTTCCTATGATTTTGAGAGCTTGGAGATGTGTGGGAATGGTTTTGGTGGTGGATGATAGGTTAGTTTTCAAATCACTTAAGGATTGTAAATAGGCATTAAAAGGGTACAATAGAACTAGCAAAACACCCCCAAAGATCAAGATGGTCAACAAGTCAAACCCCAATCTCGATTTTCGAAGCAAATAACCATAAGTACTGTTCATATGTCTGGCACAACTAATAGTTGTGCCAAGCATATATACAATAATACAGTGATTCACAATGGTTTTGGGAGGTTGCAAGCCCGCGGGGGGACCCACTTAAGTGTGGCACAACTAATAGTTGCGCCAAGCCAAAATCCTGCAAAACTGCTTAATTTTCAAATCGCCATAACTTTTGCTATATAACTCCGATTGAGGCAATTCTTAGCTTGTTGGAAAGCTGGGGAAGTCCTCTATCCAATTGTATATAACTTAATAGTAGTAGAAGACCTCAGCTAGTCCTGATACACCACTCTTCATCCATTGCCCGGGAAGGTTAGGTTTAGGGTTCGAAAGGGGTTCTAAGGGTCGGGATTGGTTTCTAAAGGTTTAGGGTAAATTCTAAGGGATTTGGGATGATTCCTAAGGGTTTGGGAAGGTATCTAAGGGTACCATACATGCCATCAAAAGCTCAGAGGCACGCCTCTCTTGAAATATATTTCAATCGGTCCTTGAGCCAAATTTGGGTGTCTACAGATACCCTTCTTTAGTATTCGATCACTAATAATCGAATGCCAAAGAAAAGAGACATCTGAATAGGCCCAAGGCATTACTGACTGGTCTGCTACATTCAGATCAAACTTCAACCATTAGACGGGTAACATGGTGAGAAAATAAAAGCCTTATATGTCAGGCTAAACATCCGTTTCTCAAGGTAATCGGTCCCCAAGCGCTTAGCGACATTACTGGGCATAACCGAGGTCAAACAAGTTGCGAAAGCCATGTATGTTAGGCCAAACATTTGCTTTTAAAGATGATTTGAAGGTAATTAATATTTAAGATTCATTATGAATACAACAACTTTGCAAGTAAGAGGGGTAATCGACCCACATTTAAAGATAGGCGCGATGTAAACATATGCAAGGCTCCACAGTTTGTGTCCATTCCTATGAGGCATTTGATTGGTCGCGGGTGCCCCTGCTTGAAGCAGGGTTCGAGGTCTTTGGGTGAACCCATCGATCCCAATGTTTATTTGGCATGACTACTTGAGCTGAGCGAATAGACGTCGCAACGCTTTTTAGGAGTAAGTGCCATTTTCAAAAACGTGCCCTAGATCCACATGACCTAGAGCATCCAACTTTAAATAATCTTGAATAGATCCAACCAAAATTGGGTGTCTACCAAAAGAGACATCCAGTCCTAGTCTCTGCCAACAATGATTTTATACCTCATTTAACTGTGCATAAACATGCCCCCATTAGGAGTGATAAGCAATAAAGGCGATGGAAGCCCCGACCCGGACCTGCTCGGGTTTAATTTATAGGAACAAACGACCATCATACGGATACCCAGACACATGGTGTACACTTTATAGGGATACCACTGCCAATACATGTTTTAAGCCTACAGAAAATAAAGAAGAAATGAACCCTTCTGAATGTAGGGTTGCACATAGTTTGATTGATGTGTAATCTCATTCTTAACAAATTGGTCTCAACCAAAGATTGACCTTTTCCAACGGAGTTATCCAAACCTCAAACCCCGTAGGGTGCACGCCTGGACTATGCGGACCAAGAGTTCACACCTCTGAATGGTTCGTGAAATATCTGAAGCTTAGACTCTCACATTCATATTAATCAAAGACATAGTGCTTAGCTCCAAAAATTCAGCAGTGGAATCATCCTAATTGAAACATTGATCATCTGATCATGATTGACACCATTGCTCCTACTTTGAAGTAGGATCCAAATATCCAAGGCGAACCTTTAGACGTTGGACATTAATTTAGCTCAGCTGCAATGCTGATAAAATATTGACATTTTATCGCATCGAAAATACACAAGTGCGTAGCTGTGCGTGCTATGAAAATACAGATTTATTCTTCTTCTCTTTTTTTTTTTTTTCAATGATTACTTTTTCTAATTTTTTGTTTAAAAAAACAAGCATTATCTGGACCTCGAACCCCGAGAGGCGCACGCCCAAACAATGCATACCAAGAGCCCGAGCCTTTGAAATAGTTTATGACGAAATTGAAGCCAACATACTCAAGTCCATATGATATCGAAAGGATCGGGTTAGAATTGAGTGTCCATAGAAGGATACTCAATCTTGGCCTCCGCCATCAATGAAGTTATAAACGGATAACTATGCAAAAACACGCACCCATTAGGGGCAATAAATAACAAGGCAATGGATGTCCTGACCCAGATCCCGTCTGGATACAATTTACAGGAACAAACAACCATCCAACGGATACCCAGGCTCATGGCATAAACTTTATAGGGATACCGTGCAGGTTTTAAGCCTGCGCCCTAAAATGGGCCCTTCTGCATGCATATTTGCACATAATTGTCTGACGTAGTTTCGTATCTGACAGGTTAGAAATAATCCAACAATAGATCTTTTCGACGACGAAGTTATCCGGACCTCAAACCCCGTAGGGCGCTCGCCCAGACAGTGTAGACCAAGAGTCTCCATGTCCAAAAATATCACAAGACAATGTTGAAGTTCAAGGCACTCAAGTTCACCTGAAATAATAAAGATGGAGCGATCAGGGCAAAGATTTAGTGGTGGAATCAATCCGATCGAAACATTGACTGATTGGCCGAGATTGACATCATTACTCCTTCTTTGAAGTAGGATCCATGGATCTAAGGTGAACCTTAGACCTAGGACATTAGTTTTGCACAGCTACATTACCAATAAAACATTGGCATATTACCGCACTGAAAATACACATGTCCGTAGCTGTGTATGAAATGTTCACAGATATCTTTTTTTTTCATTTTTAAAATGATTTTCATTCTCCCTTTTTTTTTTTAAATAGGCCTGATGTCGGTGGCGGGATGCTTCATCTGATTTGTCCATGGCTGAGAAGTTGCCTGCTTCGAGGCTTTGGACCGTTTGATGGTCCTACACATCCTTGAGAAAACGCCAGTCCCTTTTTTGTTTATATAGATAACAATAAGCATCCTAATTAACAGAAGGAGAAACAAACTTTTACCTACATATTTTTTTCGTTTTGAAGATTTATATATCTATTTTTTTGGATTTTTATTTTCAGAGATTTTTTTTTATTCTTTTTCTTTATTTTTGAGATGGAAGTACGTTGCTGTAACTATATACATAAGAAAGAGTAGAAATATATACACACATTTTTTTTTTATTTGGATTTTTCTTGATTTTTTTTTTGTTCTTTTTTTAGCTTTTCTCCTTTTTTTTTATGATGCCTTATCAGTGAGGTGAAGTCACGGGTCCCACCCTAGGCATAGTCGAACTCCCCTTTTAAATAGTCGGGTCTGAGGGAGTTTCAGCAGCCTTACTAAGACTAGAACATCGATCCCTTTGAGATGAGTCCACCCTTTCTCCTTACTTTGGGTCATACGATTGACGAAGCCGTTTCACAAAGATAATTATGGTCGGGGCCCGATTTGAACTAGCATGAGTGGTCCAGAAAAGGAGATCAGGGAGAGTAACCAAGAGGGCTCCTCAAACATTAATTTTATCGACCCAAACCTTTCCTTCAATATTTTTTTTTTTTTACTCTTTTTTTTTTCTTTTTTACTCATAATGCCCAAGGCGGGTTCGTCGTACCCATTTTTGCCCTCTTTTTACCTGTGGCACCCTTTCGGGTTTTCACCACGTCTATGGGTTTAGCTTTCTTACCCCAAGCGCCCTTTCAGGTTTTCACCTGGTCCGCACAAACTCGCTGTTTTTACCCGTAGCGACCTTTCGGGTTTTCACCACACCCATCTTGCTTTGAGCTTGTATTTTTATTTTATTTTTTTCTTTTTACATTATTTTTTTTTCAAAAGCCATGACATAGACGTCGATTCCGTCATAGCCAGCTGGATGGGGCTTGGGTGTCGACTCACAATTTGGCTCGTGTTGACTTAACAGATGCATGACAGCTTGTGAACTTGAAAAGAGGGCTTTCTTCATGGTGTATCTTGGCCATGGGTCAGGTTAAGATTTGAAGGTATGCTGGGCTAAATAGGATTTTCTTGATATGGCTTCAGTTTTTCTCAACATTTTTCTTCTTTGGGAGATTTTACTGTACACGCGCCACGATTCTATTTTTTCTTTTTTCTCTATCTTATTTTAGGCAATCACTTTTTGAGGTTTTGCTTTTCCATTTTTTTGAAATTTTGATGGTAACTTTACTTCCTCTCTTTTTTTGTATATGTACACATTTTTTTTTTTCAAGGGAAGTGGTTCATTGAAAGAAAGGCCTAGGCTCAAAATGGGGTAGCAAAGGATATCATCTTTTTTTAGGATACTTTTTGGCAACTATGCTTGGAACGATGGCCTCTTTTGGGTGGTTCTTAAGCAGTCACGTATCTATTTCACAAATACTCACCTTGTCGTGATAGACTAAACATAGAATTGCTGGACGTATCCAGCATTGATGGGATCAAGAAGATGATCTCCGTCCATGGTGGCGAGGCGGATGGCGTATCCCGGTAGCACTTCTCGGACAAAGTAAGGTCCTTCTCAGTTCGGCTTGAATTTCCCTCTCAGATCAGCGTGGAGGGATGGGAAGATATTTTTCAATATAGTATCTCCTATCTTCAGATCTCGACCGTGGACACACTTATTGTAAGTGTGTGCGATTCACCCCTGATAGAATTGAGTGTAACACAAGGCTAGGAGTCTCTTCTCGTCCAATAAGTTGAACTGGTCAAAGCGGGATCTCTCTTTCTCTGCTTTGGATAAGCCTGATTCCATGAGAATTTGGAGCGAGGGTACTTCAACCTCTACCGGTAGGACGGCCTTAGTTCCATACACAAGGGAGAATGGTGTTGCCCCTATAGTGGTACGGATCGACATTCTGTAGGCCCATAAAGGAAATGGTAGCATTTTGCTCCAATCTCGGTAAGTGACGACCATCTTCTCTAGGATGCGGATGACAGTCTTATTCGCATCTTCCACGGCTCCATTAGTTTGAAGCCAATAGGGGATGAGCGATGGTGCTTGATCTTGTATTGCTCGTAGAAGGCTCGGATGTGCTTATTTGCAAAGTTTGTGCCGTTGTCCATGATGATATCCTTGGGTACTCCAAATCGGCACACAATATTACTCTTGAGAAACTTCTCGACATGGTTGGCCATGATATTGGAATACAACGTTGCTTCTACCCACTTGGTGAAGTATTCAATGGCGACGAGGACGAACCGATGTCCATTTGATGCTTTCGAATTAATCATTCCGACAATGTCAAGGCCCCAGGTAGTAAATGGCCAAGGAGTGGTCATGCAGTGTAGATTGATGGCAGGACCGTGCATCACACTGGAGTGTTCCTGACACTTGTAACATTTCTGAACATTTTTGCAACAATCTGATTCCATAGTGGTCCAAAAGTATCCCTGTCGTAGAATTTTCTTAGCGAGCATGTGACTGCTGACGTGGGCTCCACATACTCCTTCATGGATCTCCTTCATCATGTTGATCGCCTCACCTTCTATAAGGCACCTGAGCAAGATGTTATTGTAAGATCGCTTGTAAAGGCATTCCCCAAAAATGGCGTAGCCTGCCGCTAAACGTTGAATGGTTCACTAGCCCGTCTTGGTAGGTTCCTTAATCTAGAGGTAGAAGGTCAGCTCATTCCTTTGCTCGATCATGATCGGTTTCATCTCTGCACCATATGGGATTTCTATCATTGACGCCAAAGTGGCTAGTGCATCGGCAAAGCGATTCCTTATCCGGGGGACATATGAGAATGCCACGTCTTGGAAGCAAACTATCATATCCTCAAGGTGCTCATGGTAGGGGATTAGTTTCTCATCTTTTGTCTTCTAATCCTCGTTCATCTAAGATATGATCAGCTATGAGTCACCAAATACCCGGACGTGAGTCACTTTTAAGTCCAAAGCTTCCTGTAGTCCAACGACACAAGCTTCATATTCGGCCATGTTGTTTGTGCAGGGGAAGTTAAGCTTGATAGAGACAGGTACATGGGATACTTACAGCGAAATCATAATGGCATCAACTCCCTAACCCTCGACATATGTTGCCTCGTCAAAGTGCATTACCCATGATTCTTCTGCTTCTTCAGTATCGTCTTTTATCATGAAAAGGATGTCCTCATCAGGGAATTTAGTTCTTAAAAGTTTATAATCTGGCAAAGGATTATCGACAGGATGATCGGTGAGTGCTTGCCCCTTAATCAACTTCTAAGTGACGTACGTGATGTCGAACTTAGACAATAAAAGCTGCCATCGTACGGTTCGTCTAGTGAAAGCCGACTTCTCAAACAGGTACTTCAATGGGTCCATTCGGGCTAAACGTAGAATGGCTTGAGATACCAAGTAACGGCAGAGCCTCTGAGTAGCCCATACAAGAGCCAGGCATGCTTTCCCCAGATGAGAATAGTGCATTTCATAATCAATAAACTTCTTGCTCAGATAGTAAATGGCTCGCTCTCTTCTTCCCGTCTCGTCATGCTGCCCTAAGACACATCCCATCGAGACTTCCGTCGTAGAGAGATACATTAAGAGTGGTCTCCCCGGCTCGGGTGGAACAAACACAGGTGGATTAAGGAGGTAGGTTTTAATTTTATCGAATGCTGCCTGGCAGTCGTTGTTCCATTCAATAGGTGAGTTCTTCCTTAGCAGCTTGAAGATCAGTGTGCAGATTGGAGTTAGTTGTGCAATGAGCTAACTGATATATTGTATTCTACACTAGAACCCTCTAACCTATTTATCAGTAGATGGCAGTGGCATTTCTGTGATAGCTTTGACTTTGACTGGGTCGATCTCGATCCCTCTCCTACTGACGATGAATCCTAGCAATTTTCCAGACATAGCGTAAAAAGCACACTTCTATGGATTCAGATGTAACCTGTCCTTTCTCAGCCTCTCAAATAGTTTCTCGAGGTTTACCAAGTGATCGCTTCGCTCCAGTGACTTGGCTATCAAATCATTGACGTACACTTTAATCTCTCGATGTATCATGTCATGAAACAGTGCAATTATAGCTCTCTAGTATATTGCACCGGTGTTCTTTAGCCCAAACGACATGACTCGATAGCAAAAGGTTCCTCAGGGTGTGATGAATGCAGTCTTCTCTCGATCTGCCTCTGCCATCTTTATCTGATTGTAACCTGAGAATCCATCCATAAAAGAAAGCATCCCATGCGTAGCAGTGTTATCGACCAAAATGTCGATGTGCTGTAATGGGAAATCATCCTTCGGGCTTGCCTTGTTCAAATTACGAAAATCGATACACATGCGGACCTTTCCATCCTTCTTCGGTACAGGCATAATATTGGTTAGCCACTGTGGGTACCTAGACACCATGAGAAACCCTAAATCATACTGCTTGATGACTTCATCCTTGACATTCAACATCCACTCGTGTCGGAGATGTCTCAGCTTCTACTTAACCGACTTCATATCAGGGTAGAGAGGCAACTCATGCTCGACCAAATTGGTGTCCAGACTAGGCATGTCGTCGTACGACTAGGCAAAAATATCTTGGTATGACAGAAGGAAATCGATCATGCTTTTTCTTTCTTCGAGAGACAACGACATTCCGATTTTGGTAATTTGGAGAATCTCCTCAGTCCCTAGATTAACGTCCTAAGTTTCCTCGACAATGAGGGTAGGGCCATGCTCAAATTCGGTAAACCGGTCAAGGTGCTCATAGGAGAGTGTTGTGGATTTCTAGTGTGCAGATTTATGGTGTAAAAATCAAGAGAAAACAGAGATGGATTCAGCACAGCTAAAATATCCTAGGCCTGCAAGATACAGGGTCCTTTGTAGCAAGCTTTAAAAGAATGGAGAGTAAGGGAATGTCCACAGGGAGGTTGTTTCGAAATAGGATAAATCTTCAGATCAATAAGAGATCTGACACCCTAGTTATGTCTACTTTAGTTAAAGAACAGGGGAGAGTTTTGAAATGAGTTGTCACTATACTAAACTTCAAATAAAATACAGATTGTTTTGGATCGAATATGGAGCTTCAGATCTTGTAGATGAAAGGTTTAAAAACTCAGAAAATGGAGAAAAGCAGCTTGGAGATTGTTTTCACTATAATCAGGTTGAGCTAAGCATGTCACAGGGGTTCAAAAGCACATAAGTATCTTAGTTGGCCACAGGCACTGTCTGCAAACACAGCTGCAGGGCAAAATAGCTGCAGGGCAAAACTTCCACTCCAAATCACAGGATCCACCTGACCTTAAGGCTATGATCTATCCACTTTAATGTTCACAAACCATCCTATAGGCTTTATCGAATCCATGGATTGCAGTAGATAAATCCAATTGAGGCCTGAGCTCAGATTTACCTTAAGGTTATGATCTGTCAACTTTAATGGTCAAAGACCATCCTAGAGATCTCCTACAGAGCCAAGGCCTCAATTAGAACAATTAAAACCACTACAGATGCTGCAATTTGTAGGTCACAGACACAGAAAATTACAGGGATATCAGATCCAGGTAATTCAGATAATATCCAAAAGGTCTACCAATTAAGTGGGTGAGTTGATCAAGCAACTCCTCTACACAAATCCGATTGAGCACCAAAAGGAATCAAAAGAGCTTTAGATCTAATTAAAACACTAAAAATAACATTTACATAGCAAACTAGGTCACTCTTACAATAGAATGCTCTCAAATCTGTAGTCTATGCAATAATTAACCCCAGCAACACTCTTAAACTGACCCAATTATAGATCTAACTCACTCCTCGCTACTTCAAGGGGTTAAGCCAACCATTTGGGCTAAAGGAGTGAAAAGGGAATTTCGCTGCAAGCTCTGGTCTTTGGAAAATTACTTAGAAATTTGATCTCCCCCAAAGGCAATTGGGGGTTCCAATATATAGCTTTCCCTCTCTGTTTTTCCCACCAAAGATCCCTTCTAGAAGGTTGTCAGAATTTGTTAGAGTTCTGTTACAGCACGTGGGTCAGTAAGGGTTTCCTAGGGCAACTTTTAGAACATCGCGCTGATCACCAAAGTGCCTTGATTTATGTGTAATAGGTCACCAAGTCTCAGCGTGTGCATAGCATGATTTCTGAGAAGTTCAGCACACGATTTCGATAGGTTGAAGAGGCTTCGGACAGGTTGAAAGTAAGCTTGTAATTCCTTTCGATAGGTTCCCTGGACTCTTCTATAGGATCCGATAGGTTGAGTTTAGCTTCCCTGCGCTTGATCTGGGGCTTTCGACAGTTTGGAAGAGTGATTCGACAGGTTGAATATTTACATTCTATCACTTCGATCAGATGACCTTTGTTCCTATCGAAAGGTTCAGATCACTCTGCGATAGGTGTTGTCTCAGCATTTCTATTTCGATAGGTTCAGTGAACCATTTGATAGGTTCAATGAACCTTCCGATAGGTCTCCTTTTTCCTTCAGCTAGCTTTCGATAGGTTGAATTCTCTTTCTCTTTCAACTGCTCGATAGGGTCTTGGATCCTGTTGAACTCTTCACTTCTGCACGAATTCTTCCTTTTGCTACTTTTTGATCCTGTCGAACCCTTCAGGTGACTGATCGATAGGACCTTATCAACCTATTCTCGCTTCCTTCACCTTATTCTGTTGCTGGGTCTGCATGATGCTGAGAGTTGGCTTCTTTGTGGGCATTTTAAAGTGGTTTGCTGCATTATTATCAGATTTTCCTGCTAGCTACAAAATGCACTCAACAGAGGCTTATTAGTGTGCTTGCAAGTCCATGAAAGGTCAGGTTAAAGGGTGCAAAGTGGCATTTTTTACCACTTAACACACACCCAAACCTAAGCTTTGCTAGTCCCTGAGCAAAGGAGAATTCAAAAGAAAAATAAAATACCACTTTCGTAGGGAGCACGGATGCATTTAGCACATGCACCAAGCCTTTTAAACCCCTAGGTGATCCCTAGTGGAAGAGTGAAGTCTCCTGAGGGTTTTCAGTGAAGGTACCCACAAACTTCTCCAAAATAACGTAGCTAATAGTAGTGCAGTGTGTTAAAGCAAAATTGAAGCAAATCAAATAAATTCAAATCATGTCCATCCATTAAGGGAATTTCATATTTCCATTTGGGCATGTGAAAGTCTACTGAAATCTCTTCATTATCACTTAGTTAGTATCCAAGAACTTCTTCTAGAAGATCATGCATAACTCACCATCAATTTGAGGATCCTGCTCAGATACTTCCCCCATCAACTGGATTTCAGACTCAAATCTCACCAGGGTTGTTCACTCATTAGTACAAAGAAGAGGGGTAGACCATATCACTCAGCTCAAGAGCAGTTACAGCCCCCAAATAGGACTGCAAGCAAGAGCAAAGGCATTGCTCTAATTTATGATGTTTTCTGATTCTTTGCACCATAGATCAAACACATCCTCATCTCCACATGACAACTCAATCCATTTCAAATCAGTAAGGACTTTTTATTGGGTTGTAATGTGGCTTATGGGTGAGGTTTATAAAGAATAAGAAGGGTGGAATGAGATTCAAATTTTGAGACATCAGAAAAGTAAAGAGGTGATTTGCAACTCAACCTTTTTCATGTCAGCACAATTTCATATACTTCTTGAATTTTCAGAGCTAAAGTAGCTAGCTTTTTCTCTTTCTTTCAATCTTTCAATAAAATGACTTCTCTTTCTCCTTCCTTTGTTTTTTTTTTTTTTAATTTTTATGGGCTGGAATGCCACAACACCATCGACTGTATTTCTTCTCTTTCAACCAAACATCAAACCTTAATCCTCTAACCTCACTTTTCCTTCTTTTTCTTGATTTCTCAGATTGAGGGTGAACTGAAATAGGTCAAGGGGTTCTGGGTTTGAGTTTTCTGGTTTTCATCAAAGAAAATTGGGATTTTCAGGGCTCAAATGGTGTGTATCAAGGGCAGTTTACAGGTGGGGAAATTTTAGGCCCAACCTGTCCAAGGGATGGCCTTACTTCATGTCCTCAATGTCATGAATGCTGTCAAGTTGTTTCAACTTGGATTTGCCTAACTTCTAGTGATTAAAGATAGATCCCATTTGTCCTTAGAGCAGAAAAAAAATTGCCAAGAAACTCCTCAAAGAAAAATTTCAGGCCCAATTCTCACAAGGTATGGCCTTTCATCCAATTTCTGGAGAGTATCTTCACAGTTTCTTCTTATTTCTGGTTTATCACACATTACAGGCTTCCTGCAAAAATTCTTGACATATTCTTCATGAAAAATGTTAAAATTTCAGCTTGTTTCAGATGCAAATGGTTTTATAGGTTTCCTTAAGAACAAATAGAAGATGAATTCATTCTTTTTCTGATTATTCCTTTTTAACTTGGCTGTACTACAATTAACTAGTTTATTGGCATACATGCCACACCCCCAAACCTAAACGAAATAGTGTCCCCACTATTGGATGCAGAATGAGTTTAGTGGTGCGGACATTCCACAAAAATAAATTAAAGCAAGAAATAAATTAAGAAACAGGAAGTAAAATGAAGAAGGAATTTATTATAAATATTCTGAAAATAGAAATGTGGACATCTGATTTGGGAACAAAAAACTGCGCCCCTGGTGCAGGGATATTCTCCGCCGGGGTCGGGTGGAAGAGGAACTGCAAGTGAGGGGGGGGGGAAGAAAAGGAAAAAGAGAGGGGTCAGGGGGCGGGGCGTGGGGTGGTGGATGATGATGAGGATGACGGAGGGGAGGCAATTGGTGACGCGATCCTCTGCTTCTTCTTCTCCCTCTTGAGGTTTTTCTTTTTCTCCTTGGCGAGGATCCGCTGGACCTTGTCATATTCATCTCAGAGAAATTAAAGAGGATCAGGCTCGACCGGTGGCGGTGGTGATGACCAGACTGGGAAGAATTTGATAGGCAACGCTAGAGGTTTTTTGTCGGCCATGAATGGGGGGCTGGAAGAGTTGGGCAGGTTGGGCTGGGAGGGATGTGGAAGGGCCAGACAAAGTTAATATTTATGGTGCAAGGGTGCTAGAAGATGAAGCGATGTAATAAAAATGGCACAGTCGTCGAGGTGTGGGAATTGAAAATGAAGGGTGGAAATATAAGGATTGGTGGTTGTTGGGCGGGAGTTGGATTGCGTGAGAGACTAAATTTAGGAGGAACAATTAAATTAGGGTGGCATGCACCATAAATGCTGAAACACTGCGCCATTAAATAAGAGAATCGATTTCGATAGGATGGTGTGAATAGCGGCGATAGGTGACTGTGTCCTATCGCAGGCGTGGAAGTCTGTACTTACAAACGGTACAATTCGATAAGAGCTCGACAGGTGAGACCTTCCTTTCGATAAGTTGGAGTTTGAAGCGATTTGTTATTGCGATAAGTTTCGTTAGGTGCCCAGAACCTATCGAAAAGTGGCAGTTGGCAAATTAAACCTATCAAGGGGTTGTTTTACCTATTGTCAATGCCCAGTGCCCTTTGAAAATGTTCAGCATGCTATCGAAATCATCCAACATCTTATTGAAAGGCTCTAAAAGCCAAGAGTGTGTGTAGTGCTCAGTTTCAACATCCTGAAAATTTTCCTGCGAAACTAGCCGTCCGTTGTTGATACAAATAAATCACATGCTTTACATATGATACAAGCCAATCATCAGCTATCAACCTGGAGGGTCTTCAAGATCAATGCTTTCCTCGGGCTCACAAATCTTGTCCATACACAGTTTGAGCCTCGGGCCATTGACTTTCATGACTCTACCATCTGTAGGGTCTCTGACTTCAATAGCTCCAGATGTGGAAACATGTACAACTATGAAGGGTCCATCCCATCTGGACTGCAACTTACCTGGGAAGAATTTTAATCTAGAATTGAACAACCACACCTTGTCATTGGGTTTGAATTCTTTCCGTAGTAGGTGTCTATCGTGGAAGGCTTTGGTTTTTTCTTTGTAGATCTGAGCATTGGTGTATGGTTCCAATCTGAGCTCCTCTAGTTCCACCATCTGCAATTTCTTGTGTATACCAACATAGTTGAAATCAGAATTTATTGCTTTAATAGCCCAGTACGCTTTATGTTCCAATTCAACAGGCTAATGGCATGCCTTTCCATAAACTAGTCTGAATGGGGACATACCTATGGCGGTCTTATAGGCAGTCCTATAAGCCCATAGGGCATCTGTCAATTTCATGGACCAATCCCTCCTATCACTTCTCACGGTCTTCTCTAAAATGTGTTTGATTTCTCTGTTGGAAATCTCTACCTGTCCGGTTTGTGGGTGGTAGGGGGTGGCTACCCTGTGGGTCACAGAGTACTTTTCCAATAGCTTATCAAAAGGTTTATTACAGAAGTGACTTCTCCCATCGCTGATGATGGCTTTGGGGACGTCAAACCTGGAGAAGACGTTGTCTTTGAGGAATTTATTGACAACTTTGTGGTCATTTGTCCTTATAGCTATGGCTTCTACCCATTTGGACACATAGTCCACCACTATAAGGATGAAGTTATATCCACAGGAAGGGGGAAATGGTCCCATAAAATCAATGCCCCAGACATCAAACAATTCGACCACCAGTATGTGTTGCAAAGGCATGGAATTCCTCTTAGTAATACTTTCCATCTGTTGGCATCGAGGGCAGGATTTGCAATTTTGTCGGGCATCTCTGAACAGAGTAGGCCAATAGAAACCACTCTGAAGCACCTTCAGAGCCTTTGTTATATGGTTAGAATGTGGTGGAACTCTGTCTCTGGTACACACCGTCGAATGCCTTGGTCTGAACAATGCTTAAAAAGGTAAGGGTCCTCCCATATATAGTGCTTGATCTGAGAGAAAAATATATTTCTATCATTCTTGTTCCAATGTGGAGGGATCCTTTTCACAGCAAGGTAGTTCACTATATTAGCAAACCAAGGTGTATTGATCTCTACGGCAAACAACTGCTCGTCTGGAAAAGAATCATTGATGGGTAGGCTCTCTGTTTCTGCAACTTGGATTCTTGATAGATGATCAGCAACCACATTCTCCACCCCCTTCTTGTCTTTAATCTCCAAATGGAATTCCTGTAAAAGGAGAATCCATCTGATTAGTCTTGCTTTGGCGTCCCTCTTAGACAAGAGGTATTTCAAGGCTGAGTGGTCAGTGAACACAGTAATTTTTGAGCCTAACACATATGATCGGAATTTTTCTAAGGTAAAGACAATGGCTAAAAGCTCCTTCTCAGTCGTGGTGTAATTCAATTGGGCATCAACCATTGATTTACTAGCATATGCAACCATACATGGTGCCTTGTCTCTTCTTTGTCTCAAAGCATCCCCCATAGCAAAGTCTGATGCATCACACATCAGCTCAAATGGTAAGGAGAAATCAGGGGCTTGTAGGATAGGGGTTGTAGTCAAGCAAGTTTTTAGCTGCTCAAAAGTAGCCAGGCTGTCTTCATTGAACTCAAAGGGTACCTCTTGACATAGCAGGTGGCACAGGGGTTTGGTGATTTTGCTGAAGTCCTTGATGAATCGCCTATAAAACCCAGCATGGCCCAGAAAAGACCTGACTTGTTTGACAGTTTTTGGAGGGGGCAGATGGGAAATTAAGTCAATCTTAGCTTGATCAACCTCTATTCCCTTGTGGGAGACCACATGTCCAAGGACAGTGCCCTGAGTCGCCATAAAGTGACTCTTTTCCCAACTTAGGACCAGGTTGGTCTCTTCACATCTCTGTAGCACAGAATCGAGATGGTGCAGGCATTGGCCAAAATCATCTCCATAAATGGAGAAATCATCCATGAAGATCTCAAAAATTTGTCAATCATGTCAGAAAAAATGGAATACATGCATCGTTGGAAAGTGGTAGGTGCATTACACAGTCCAAATGGCATCCTCCTGTATGCAAAGGTCCCAAATGGGCAAGTAAATGTAGTTTTTTCTTGATCTTGGGGGTAGACAGGGATCTGATTGTATCCTAAATATCCATCAAGAAAACAATAATATGCCTTACCTGCCAACTTGTCCAAGATTTGGTCTATAAAAGGCAGTGGGAAGTGGTCCTTGCTAGTTTTTTCATTTAGCTTTTTGTAATCAATGCATACTCTCCAACCAGTGGTCAGTCTGGTTGGAATCAGCTTTCCTGAATCTACTTCCACAACCGTGATGCCAGATTTCTTGGGTACAACCTGGGTAGGTGCCACCCATTGGGAATCCGAGATAGGGTATATGATGCCAACATCAAGGAGTTTAACTACCTCCTTCATCACAACTTCCTGCATGTGAGGGTTAAGTTTCCTCTGCATCTCTCGAGAAGGTTTGGCACCTTCCTCGAGATGAATCTTATGCATGCACACAACAAGATTAATCCCCCCTAAGTCTGCAATGGTCCATCCTATTGCCCTCGTATGCCTTTTGCAAGTAACTCTCTTTCCTGCTCAATGGTGAGGGAAGAAGAGATTATCACAGGTAATTTGTTGTTGTCTCCTAAAAAGGCATATTTCAAAGTTTGCGAGAGTTGCTTTAACTCCACCTCTGGGGGGCTGATGAGGGAGGGTAATAGGGGTGTCTTGGAGGGAGGTGGAAGGGGCAGCAAAGCAGGCCTCCATGGATAGAGCTTTGCTGGTTCTGCTCTGGAGGAGACAAATTGGATATGCTCAGTTTCAGGGGCAAAAAATGTTACTTCTTCTGGTTCCTTCCATGCTCTTGCGAGCTCATTAGACCATTCTTTACCATGCAGTATTAGATTCACATTTTCTTGCACCACTTCATCTATTATATCTAGAGAAAAACAATCCTCATCAGGATGAGGTTGGGTGGCTGCATTGTATACGTTCAGTTTGACCTTCATGTTCCCAAATGATACCTCCATTATCCTGAACCTGCATTGGATACATGCGTTAACTGTGGCAAAATAGGGTCTGCCTAGGATCAAAGGGATGGAAATGGCATTCTTGCTGGGTTTCATATCCAGTACCAAGAAATCAGCAGGAAAAAAGAATTTGTTAACTCCAACCAAAACGTCTTCTATAACCCCCACAGGTCTCCTTTCAGATCTGTCGGCCAGTTGTAGAACAACATGTGTGGGCTTTAGTTTGCCTAAACTCAGCTTCTCATAAACTGAATATGGAAGCAAATTTACACTGGCTCCCAGATCTAATAGGGCTTTGTCAATGGTATGATCCCCAATGATGCAAGGGATGGTGGAGAGTCAAGGGTCTTGGAGTTTGGGAGGAGTTGTAATGGACAGTACATGCTTGACCTTTTCTGCTGAAAAGACTTTCTTGGATAGGTGTATCCTGGATTGTCTTTTATGGGTGCATAGGTCTTTTAAGAATTTGGCGTAGGCTGGGACTTGTTTAATGGCATCCAGTAAAGGCAGATTGATCTTTACTTGCTTGAAAGTCTCCATCATTTCCTCAATTTTGCCCTGCCCTTTGTCAAAAGGGGAGGGTCCTTGCAATGCCTTGGGAAATGGCAAGTGTGGGGTTGCTCCTTCACTTGCAGCCTTAGTCAATGGGGCTTCTTTTTTTCTAATTTTTTCTTTTTCTTGAGGATCCATGTCATCCTCTTTATTGACACTGGGTTGTTCCTACAGGTTCACCACTGGTGGCCTCTGTTGTGTTCTAGAAAAACCCCTTCCGTTATCTTCCTTCAGACTTTTCACAGGCTCACAACCCACTTGATTATCTACTAGCCTACCACTTCTCAAGGTTGTAACAGATTTGGCTTCCTCATATGCTCATATGTGGAGGAAACTTCACCCACTACAATCTGTCTTTGTGGGTTATCTTATGGCTGGCTAGGTAACCTTCCTCCTCTCCTAGTCAGAGCATTAGACAGCTGACTAAGCTGGTCCTCTATCTTTTTGATGCTCTGGTTGTGAGAATGCACGGTTTGGGTCAAGGTGTTCAAGTTCTGTAATGAAGATAGAATTAGTTCCTCAAAAGAGGGTGATCTCACAACTGAAGTAGGTGCAGCTTTCTGCACAGGAGGAGTTACAGGTTGGGCCATGGTTTGCTGATATTGAGGTCTTGGGACATAACCATCTCGATAGGGCTGAGCATTTTTGTAGGGCATGGGCTACTGGGGCTGTTGCTGCTGTTGACTGGGGTATCCATCTTGTCTCCACCACAAATTGGGGTGGTTTCTCCATTGATACCCAGCAGCAGGTTGCTGCCCATAGGTTTGAGTTACAGCCACTTGCTCTGTTATGAACTCAGGAAATTGGGCAGCTGAGGGGCATTCATATAGGGAGTGAGAAGGAGGCTGGCATATAGCACATGCTTCCTCTAGTCTAGTAGCCACAGGGGGCTGCATTGCTCCCATGAGCCTGTCAAACTTCAGAGTTAAGCTGTCCACTTTCCTTTCCAACTCACTTGACACATTCACTTCATATATCTTTCCTCTTGAAGTGTTCTCTTTCATCAGTTTAGATGGTTCTAAATCTCTTGCCAAGGTTTCCCTTTACATAGAGTTCTCACTAATGATGTCAAAGAGCTCCCATGCCTCCTCAGCAGTTTTATGAAGATAAGTGCCTCCTCCAGAGGCATCTATCATGCCCCTGCTTTTTGAATCAATTCCCTGGTAAAAGCTTTGAACCAGTTGCCATTTAGGGATTTGATGGTGGGGGCATTTCTTGAGGAGTTCTTTGAATCTCTCCCAGGACTGATGAAAATCTTCAGTTGGATCTTGGGTAAAAGAAATAATACCCTTCCTCAACTGACTGGTCTTTGACATAGGAAAGAATTTGGCCAAAAACTAACATTGGAGATCACTCCATGACTGTATGCTGTTAGGTGGAAGCAGAGATAACCAAGCTCTGGCTCTGTCCTTTAATGAAAAAGGAAAGAGACTCATCCTGGGGGCCTCCTCCATCAAACCTGTGATGTTGAAGGTGGTGCACAGTCCTAAGAATTCATCTATATGCTTATAGGGATCCTCCTTGGTCAGGCCATGAAATGAATGCAACATTTGAATGATGGACGATTTATTTTCATAATTTCCTTGAGCAGCAGGGAACTGAATGTAGAAGGGGAAATTGTAGTCCCCAGGTGCATTGAATTCCTTGAGAGTTCGAGGCTACTGCTGCTCACCCATTTTGAAAGCTTCAAATTCAACAGTTGTGGATGAAGTTAGTCTTGTTCTGAGAAGTCTTTCAACCTCTGGAGTTAGTGGAATAATCTCTGGTTGAAGAGTTTTCCTACCAAACATACAACTCCCACAACTGAAATCAGAGTAAAACTTCACACAACAAATAGGAATACACAATTGATTAACTAATCTAAAAAAAATCAACAGTTCTGAAAATAAATAGGGGAGAAGAGATGCAAACTATAGAGCAGCCTTCAGCACAGCTCTCCTCCCATTCTGTACTTAGATATGCTAAAATGGACACAAAGAGTACTGGAAAATAGCAAAACTCACAAATGCAGTTAGCAAATTCAGACAGAAACTACAAAACTATGATAAAAACTTAGATCTATCAATTTCTTATCTACCTCCTCGGCAGCGGCACCAAAAACTTGTTGTGGATTTCTAGTGTGCTGATTTATGGTGTAAAAATCAAGAGAAAATAAAGATGGATTCAGCACAGCTAAAATATCCTAGGCTTGCAAGATACTGGGTCCTTTATAGCAAGCTTTAAAAGAATGGAGAGTAAGGGAATGTCCACAGGGAGGTCGTTTAGAAATAGGATAAATCTTCAGATCTATAAGAGATCTGACACCCTAGTTATGTCTACTTTAGTTAAAGAACAGGGGAGAGTTTTGAAATAAGTTGTCACTTATACTAAACTACAAATAAAATGCAGATTGTTTTGGATTGAATATGGAGCTTCAGATCTTGCAAATGAAAGGTTTAAAAACTCAGAAAATGGAGAAGAGCAGCTTGGAGATTGTTTTCACTATAATCAGGTTGAGCTAAGCATGTCACAGGGGTTCAAAAGCACATAAGTCCCTTAGCTGGACACTGGCATTGTCCGCAAACACAGCTGTAGGGCAAAACTTCCACTCCAAATCATAGGATCCACCTGGCCTTAAAGCTATGATCTGTCCACTTTAATGGTCACAGACTATCCTATAGGCTTTATCGAATCCATGGATTGCAGTAGATAAATCCAATTGAGGCCTGAGCTCAGATTTACCTTAAGGTTATGATCTGTCCCCTTTAATGGTCACAGACCATCCTAGAGATCTCTTACAGAGCTAGGGCCTCAATTAGAACAATTAAAACCACTACAGATGTTGCAATTTCTAGGTCACAAACACAGGAAATTATAGGGATATCAGACCCAGGGAATTCAGATGATATCCAAAAGGTCTACCAGTTAAGTGGGTGAGCTGATCAAGCAACTCCTCTACACAAATCCGATCGAGCACCAAGAGGAATCAAAAGAGCTTTAGATCTAATTAAAACATTAAAAACAACACTTACATTGCAAACTAGGTCACTCTTATAATGGAATGCTCTCAGATCTGTAGTCTATGCAACAATTAACCCTAGCAACACTTTTAAACTCACCCAATTATAGATCTAACTCACTCCTCGCTGCTTCAAGGGGTTTATCCAACCATGGTTGGGCTAAAGGAGGGAAAAGGGAATCTCGCTGCAAGCTCTAGTCTCTGGAAAATTGCTCAGAAATTCGATCTCCCCCAATGGCAATTGGGGGTTCCAATATATAGCTTTCCTTCTCTGTTTTTCCCGCAAAGATTCCTTCTAGAAGGTTGTCAGAATTTGTTAGAGTTCTGTTAAAGCACGTGAGTCGGTTAGGGTTTCCTAGGGCATCTTCTAAAGCGTCGCGCCAGTCACCAAAGTGCCTCGGTTTACGTGCAATAGGTCACCAAGTCTCAGCGTGTGCATTGCATGGTTTCTGAGAAGTTTAGCACACGATTTTGATAGGTTGAAGAGGCTTTCAACAGGTTGAAAGTAAGCTTGTAATTCCTTTCGATAGGTTCCTTGGTCTCTTCGATAGGATCCGATAGGTTGAGTTTAGCTTCCCTGCACTTGATCTGGGGCTTTCGACAGGTTGGACTAGTGATTCAATAGGTTGAATATTTACATTCTGTCGCTTCGATCGGATGACCTTTGTTCCTATCGAAAGGTTCAGATCATTCTGCGATAGGTGTTGTCTCAGCATTTCTATTTCGATAGGTTCAGTGAACCATTTGATAGGTTCAATGAACCTTCTGATAGATCTCCTTTTTCCTTCAGCAAGTTTTCGATAGGTTGAATTCTCTTTCTCTTTCAACTGCTCGATAGGGTCTTGGATCCTGTCGAACTCTTCACTTCTGCACAAATTCTTCCTTTTGCTGCTTTCTGATCCTGTCGAACCCTTCAGGTGACTAATCGATAGGGCGTTATTAACCTATTCTCGGTTCCTTCACCTTATTCTGTTGTTGGGTCTGCATGATGCTGAGAGCTGGCTTCTTTATGGGCATTTTAAAGTGGTTTGCTGCATTATTACTAGATTTTCCTGCTAGCTACAAAATGCACTCAACAGAGGCTTATTAGTGTGCTTGCAGGTCCATGAAAGGTCAGGTTAAAGGGTGCAAAGTGGCATTTTTCACCACTTAACAGGGAGCTCCTCCAAGGGGATATCCTTGTCTAGACTCGTAACTCTTACCTCTTCTTATATTTCTATAGGAAAGGGGTTAATTTTACGTGGGACGGGTATTTCGATTAAGGCATCTTTTTGTGGGATTTTATTAAAAATTTTAAATTATAATATTTTTAGAGTTTATACTTTTTCAATGTTTTTGGGATTTTATATTTTTTCAATGTTTTTTAGATTTATATTTTCTTTGGAGACGGGCCCTTGGTAGCACGAGTCTGTATATATAAGGTATTGCCTGGCAAGGGCTTACCTCACTTTTTATAAGTTGTTTTTTTTTAAGAAACGGGTGCCAAACGTTAAGCCAGTCCTCGCTTCCAGGGTTTGGGGCAAGGATGCCCAGTTGTTGCATACCTGAGAGGTCACTCCTTTACCTAATTGGATGGAGGAGGCCAACTGATATGGCTCATTGGAGTTAGCTTCCCTCATGTTGATCCCCATTTCATTTGAGATGATTTCTTCAAATGTCAACACTATTTTTTGGTGATTTACCACATGGAAAGTTTGTTCAGGTATTGGCCATCGTTCTTCGAAAAGGGACAATGCGGCCAAATCTATTTCCAGGCTAGGAAGGCTAATGTGGGGATTGGTGGGGTGAACTGGTGCTTTGGGCTTGTGTGGGGTTAATTGGGTTTCCCCATTCCTGTCAATCTTCACGACCCTAACACTTACAAAGGATTCCCTGATGTGCGGTCTGGGATGAGGCTTCTCCTCTTCCAAGTGTATCCCCCTGGCTCTTGTGGTCGTCATCTCACGGGCCTTCTTCTTGGCCTCTCGGACCTCTTCCTCTTGGGCTTGTAACCTAACCCAAAACAAACTTTTTGTCCCTTGGCTATTACCGGCTCTTTTCTGCCCTGTAGTCTGGGCCTGAGTCCTCTACCTTTTTTATAGCCCCATTTCTGGAGCATCGCCACTACTGCTTCCGTTCTGCCGCCAGTTTTGGAGACTATGCTTTTTAGAGGTTCTGGGCCTACTGCTGACACCTTATATTGAAACTATGGAGGGCGGAGTCTTCCTCAATATGTGGCACATCCATTACTTTGGGATTTTCAATGCTATGGGTGGCCTTGTCTTTGTCGTCATGCCCTTCAATAATGATGGTGATCACCTTCTGCCCGAATATGAATTTTAATTTTTGATGGAGGGTAGAAGGTATCGCCCCAACCTCATGCAACCAGGGGCGTCCTATTAGCATATTAAACAAAGATTTGATATCCATCACTTGGAAAGGTATGGAAAAGGTCATGGGCTTGATTATTAACTCAAGGTTGACCTCTCCCATATTTCTCTTCTTGTGTTATCAAAACCCCGAGCACTTGTTCTTGTCGGTCTCAGCATACAGGGGTCCACACTGATTTTTGTGGTAGATCGCAACGGGCACACATTCAGAGCTGACCTATTATCAATTAAAACTAAGGGAATTATCATGTTCCTGGATTCGACAGTAATATTTCAGGATTTAGCATGGCGGTTTCCCTCCTCTGGCAGATCTACGTCTGAAAATGAAATGGAATTGGTGTTAAGACATGAAAAGTACCACTTTTCACCCCTTAATTTAGCCTCTGTTAGACCCTTAGCCATCTAATAAATGTGTGTTAAGTCATTTTTGTAGGTAATAAATAGCAGCTGCAATATGGCCTGAACCCTGTTAAGGAGTCCACTTTTGCCCTAGAAGTCCCTCAGAAGGATGAAAGCTGAACCCAGACAAGAATTGAACCTCCCGCAGCTTTCACAAGCTTTAAAGGATTTAGAAATTAAGCCTCGCGCAGTCCTTGCGAGTCTCCTAAAACTTCATTTCCAATTGCCCGCACTGTTCTCACGCAGTTGAGTGACAGAGGGGCTTCAGAATCATACTTCGCGCAACTCTCGCGAAGCTCAAATATAAATGCTCGCGCAGTCTCGTGCAGCTCAAGAAAGCAGCTCTCAAACCTCGCGTAGTTCACTCAGATCAACTGAGGAGAGAGCTCCAGTATTTCAGTTGTCACAAGATGTGAGGATGCAAAACTTCAGAAAAACCTCTCGCGTAATTCAGAGACCAATGCACATCACGTCCTCAAGAAGATCCATTGAGAAATAAATTGCTCGCGCGATTCCCGTGCCATTCAGAAGGAAAGTGCAATCTCGCGAAGACCAGAGTAATCCAACAAGGATTCAATGCTCTATCGCGTGACTGCTTCCGCTGCAACTAAGACAACCCCGTGACGGCTAGAATTTCATGCTAATCCAACGTCGCGAAGACCATGCTACCACGCGACAGTCTTGGAAACCAGTGCTACCTGGCAAGGCTCTGAACTCTAACTCTCCCTCACCTATGCAAAGGACATTCTAGGAACTTCTAGCAATTAGGGCACACATTCCAACACTCCAAGTTTCGTGCATGCGCCCCGAGGCATCCAAGGGACAATATTAGGCCATGTGGCATCGTTAAAATTAGGGTTTCCTAACCCTAATGCGCCGCCAAACTAATTGCTATATAAACCTAAGCCTGGTTTAGGTTTAAAGGACGGTCTGCTTAGAAGAGAATTTAATCTATTTTCTTCTTCTTCTTGTAGTAGCTGCATATTTCTAGTAAGTTTTAGGTAGTTTTCTTTTTACTTTTTCTTCTCTCCATAGTCCAGCATTTGCTGGCTATGCCTTTGTATGACTATTTGGAATAGATTAATGGAGTTTCATGATAGGGTGTTTTACTTTTATGGGATTTTTGTGAGTTGTTCTGTACAAGGCTGTTATCTTGAGATCCTCCATTGCTAGGACATATTGCAAGCAATGGAGGATTGATTTTATGATTTATTCAGATCCAAGTGACCTGTGTGTCTGGGCTAACATGCTCCCATACAGGCCTAGCCCCACCACAGGACCCACTAGATCTGAAGTCCCCATGAGAGCAATGAGCTTTTGTAACCTTGTGAACATGGTGGTGGCAGCAATGTTTCTTATTCTATCTTGAGCTTTGTGAGGAGGATAGCCTCCGAGATAGTCTGTGACCATTTAAGTGGACAGGTTATCACCTTAGGGTGAAGCCAACCCACAGACTCAAGATGGATTATTCTTCTCTGCACTTGTGCTTGAAGCCCTGTGAGAGATTGTGCTGAGACAAACTCCCCTGTATGTATATAAACCCGCCATTAGATAGCAGATCTAGTTTGGTTATAGAGATTGTAGGATTGCGACTAGATCACTGCAGTCTCTCTAAAGCAGTAGACAGCTGGATCTAAGGCTGCACTCAAACTCTTGTTGATTCTATGTGTTTGGGTTAACATGCTCCCATAAAGGCCTAGCCCCACACATAACACTTTAGAGGTTGAGGTTCCCTATGGATTCTTGTGCTTGTAGCATGGATGAAGTAGTGCTTACAATGATAAACTTGTTCTGACCTATCTTTGGACTGTGGTTCCCCAATTGGATAATCTGTGACCATTTAAGTGCACAAGTTATAGCCATAAAGGGATTAGATCATGGCACAGAGATGAGTTGGATTCTTTCTTCTCAGTGGTGATAATGTAGCCACTGGATAGGACTTCTATAGCAGCAGATCTGAATATGAGTCATGAAACCCATCAGATCTGAACCTAATAGCATACTTCTCACCCATTTATCTTTATTTTCTCACTCCATATTTGTTCTTAAACCTTTCTATAGTTTAGACATTAGGATACCTTAGAATTTAGATTTTAGTGACCCTCAATCCCCTTCCATTTAGGATTGCCAGATCTGTAGTCAGATTTGGTGGGCCTACTAAAGATGTCTCCCTTGGAGCTTAAGATCAATTTCCCTGTGGGACAAACTCTTACTTATCAAAACTTACTACAACAGGCCCTGTATCTTGCAGGATTGCGCATATTTTAGGCTTGCTGCTCTGTCATTTTCAATCCACCTCTCATTCATTTTCATTCACCCCATTCTTATCACTGTCTTCAATAAAGTCAGTAGCAAGCACTGTAAACCAGCCTAACAAGTTTTTGGCGCCGTTGCCGGGGATGTTGATCTTTTAGTCGACTCTAGATTTTTGATTCTTTATTCTTTGATAGCTGTACTTGTGAATAATTGATACTGCTGATTTACATTTGAAAATTTTCTTACAGATTTGGACCATAGCAGAGAAGGAGAGTAGAATTACACTGGGAGTCTAGCTACCTCTGTTTGCACTTCTCTAACCCTCAAAACTCAGTCTATTTCTCATTTGAAGATTCCATAGCGTAGTAGTTGATTAGGATAGTTGCATTTGTTTTTAAGTGCAATGTGCCTGCAAATAGTCTTTCCTGCTGTAGGTGTGTGTGCATGTTAGGAAGGAGATCCCTCAGTCCTACATTGGAGCCTGCTAACCCTGAGATAGAAAGGGGTAGAAGACCGAGAAGGCATAGACACAACTTGAGATAGCAGTTATGGGTGAAGAACAACCTGGAACATTGAAGGAATTGAATGCTCCGGATTATTACAATTCTCCATTCAGCATCCAATTCCCTGATGTTCAAGGAAATTACGAAATTAAAACTTCCATCATCCAAATGCTTCCCTCTTTCCATGGGCTTAGCAAGGAAGACCCTTACAAGCACATTGACCAGTTCTTGACCCTGTGCACGACATTCTCCATTGCTTGTATGGGACCAGAAGCCACTAGGTTAAGGCTCTTTCCTTTCTCCCTAAAGGACAGGGCCATGACCTAGTTATCTACTCTCCCAAACAACAACATCACCTCCTGGAAAGACCTCCAGACAAGATTTCTGTCTAAATTTTTCTCAGAGACCAAGACCAGATAGTTGAGGAAAGACATACTTTCTTTTGCCCAATCCCCAACTGATGATTTTAACCAGTGCCGGGATAGATGTAAAGAGATGCTCAAATAATGTCCCCACCACAAGATCCCTAACTGGCAACTTGTCCAGAGCTTCTACAATGGGATTGATGAGAAGAGCAGAGACATGGTAGATGGCTCTTGTGGTGGAACGTACATGCATAAAACAGCTGATGAGGAATGGGACTTGTTCGAAGTCATAAGTGAAAATGCTTTTTAGAAGATGTCCTCTTCTAGAACTATTCAAGAACCATCTCCTAAGTTGGGGGTGGCTGAGGCTTCTAAAGGAAAAATGTATGAAGTTAGGGGAAATAATGATCTGAGAATGCAGATGGCCAATCTTACTGAAAGATTTGATCAACTTTTGACTGTGGTGCAGCCCAGAATGGATGCACAAGTGATGGAGGCATGTCTGATATGCCAATCTCCACAGCACATAGTAGAAGAATGCCCATCTGCGGGGCAATACCCTGAGTTTGTAATGGAACAGGCTGTTGCTGCTTAATCTTTTGGACAACAATAATCTGGTGACTACAATAAACAACCATTTGGATACTAGCACCAAAATGCTGGTTACCAATGGAGAGACCACCAAAATTTGAGGTGGAGGCAAGACCATTATATGCAGCCACAATAGATATTGGCCTTACCTCAAAGTCCATAGTAGCAGTTTAACCAGGGTTATGCTCAAAGGTCGAATTTCCAACAACAGCAGCCCCAACAACAAAATCAATTAATAGTTCCCCCACCTCAGCCCCGAAGTGCTTCTTTTGAGGATCAGGTTTTGGCCCAATTGCAAAGCCTTGGACCTTTAAATCAGACTGTGACTTCTCACGATCAATGCATTAAGAAAATAGAAGAGCAGCATGGCCAAATAGCCAATGCTCTGGCTAAAAGAGAAGAGGGCAAGTTGCCAAGCCAACCAATTGCCAACCCTAAGGGCCAGTATTCCATCGGAGAAGGCTCCTCCAATTTTGAGGGGCCCAATGCCATAACTGCCCTAAGGTCTGGTAGGATGGTAGTCAACCAGGTGGGAAAGGAAAAAGGAGAGATTTATCCTAAGGAAATGTCATGTGAAAGTGATAAGGATTTTGTTAAGGCACAGAGTCAAGAACTGCCTGCTGCCCTTCAACAAGGGAAAAATAAAGAGGTTGTAGTTGAGCCTCAGCAGGATATAAAAATAGAAAAAAGAAAACAACAAAAGTTCAGCCATGGGCTTACAGCTGAGGAACCAGCAGTACCTCCGCTGCCATTTCCTCAAGCTTTGAGTGGCCCTGCCCCTTTTGATAAGGGTCAGGCACAGATCAAGGAAATGATGGAGACCTTTAAGCAGGTCAAGATAAATTTACCCCTGCTTCATGTAATCCGACAAGTCCCAGCCTATGCAAAGTTTCTGAAAGACCTCTGTACTCAAAAAAGGAAAGCCAGAGGCCATTTGTCCAAGAAGGTCTTTACGACTGATACAGTGAATTCTGTATTAACCATGACAATACCTGAGAAGTTGCAAGACCCAGGGATACCCACTATTCCCTGTATTATTGGTGACCACATGATTGGTAGGGCCCATTTGGACCTTGGAGCCAGTGTTAACCTGCTGCCATACAGTGTATATCAGCAGTTAGGTTTGGGTGAACTGAAGCCCACCCCCATTGTTCTATTGATGGCTGATAGGTCCGAAAGGAAACTCATGGGAGTGGTAGAGGATATCCTAGTGGGGGTAGACAAGTTCTTCTTTCCTGCAGACTTCCTTGTCTTGGACATGGACTGCAACAAGAGTACATCTCCGATACCTGTTATTCTAGGCAGACCATTGTTGGTCACTGCCAATGCATGCATTCAATGCAGGTCTGGAATCATGGAGGTCACTTTCGGACATATGAAAGTTGAGCTTAATGTGTACAACAGTGCAAAGCACCCTCAGCTGGACAATGAGGAATGCTTTGCAATGGATGTACTAGAAGAAATTGTTGAAGAAGAACTGCACACTCTGCTGGAGTGGAGAAACATTGCCACTGATTTAACTGAAGTTTGGAACTTGGTGGTGGAAGGAAGCCTAGCTTTAATGCCAGGAGACACACCCCTAGTGAAGTCTTCTGTGGGCTTAGTACATCATTCCAATTGGAAACCTACATTGTTGTCCCTTCCTCCATCCAACAATACCCCAATCCTGCCATCCATATAATAAGCCCTTGATCTAGAGCTCAAAAAGCTGCTAGAGACATTAAAATATGCTTTCCTCGAGAAAGAAGAGAAACTTCCTGTGATTATCTCCTCTTCTCTTACCAGTGAGCAAGAGGAGGAGTTGCTAACTGTTTTGAGGAAGCACGAGAAAGCAATAGGCTGGACCATTGCTGATCTAAGCGGAATTGATGCATCAATCTGTATGCATAGGATTCATCTAGAGGAGGGCTCAACACCCTCCAAGGAAATGCAGAGGAAACTTAATCCTCACATGTAAGAGGTGGTTCTGAAAGAAATCTTTAAGTTGCTGGACGCTGAGATAATTTACCCCATCTCTGATTCTGAATGGGTGGTACCAATCCTGGTAGTACCCAAGAAATCAGGCATAACAGTGATCAAAACCGACTCTGGAGAGTTGAGACCAGCCAGGGAGACCACTGGCTGGAGAGTTTACATCGATTATCGAAAACTCAACTCCAAGACCAGAAAAGACCACTTCCCTCTCCCTTTTATTGATCAAATTTTGGACAAGTTGGCTGGGAAGGCTTTGTACTATTTTCTTGATGGGTACTCAGGGTACAATCAGATCCCTGTGCACCCCCTTGATCAAGAGAAAACTACATTTACTTGTCCGTTTGGTACCTTTGCTTACAGAAGGATGCCTTTTGGACTGTGTAATGCCCCAGCCACCTTTCAAAGGTGTATGTATGCCATTTTTTCTGATATGATTGACAAATTCTTGGAAATTTTTATGGATGACTTTTCGGTCTATGGGGATAGCTTTGACCAATGTCTACAACACCTCCATCAAGTCCTACAAAGATGTGAAGAGACCAATTTGGTCGTAAGTTGGGAGAAGAGCCACTTCATGGTAACACAAGGAATTTTGTTGGGCCATGTAGTCTCTAAAGATGGAATTGAGGTAGACAAGGCCAAAGTTGACCTCATTAAAAATCAGCCCCCTCCAAGAACAGTCAAACAAATCAGATCCTTCCTTGGCCATGCTGGATTCTACAGGAGGTTTATTAAAGACTTCAGCAAAATTGCTAAGCCATTGTGCCACCTGCTCTGCCAGGATGTGCCCTTTGACTTCTCTGCTGAATGTTAGAAGGCCTTTGAAACTTTGAAAATTTGCCTCACTTCTGCCCCTATACTCCAAACACCTGACTATACCCTGCCCTTTGAGTTGATGTGTGATGCATCTGACTTGGCAATAGGTGTTGTCTTGGGCCAGAGAAAAGATAAGTTGCCTGTGGTCATTGCTTATCTCAGTAAATCACTTGCTGAAGCTCAACTAAACTACACAACCACTGAGAAAGAGCTTCTGGCAGTGGTTTTTACTGTGGACAAGTTTAGACCTTACCTACTTGGGTCTAAAACTATCATCTTCACTGACCACTCAACATTAAAGTACCTACTGTCCAAGAAGGATGCAAAGCCCAGATTGATGAGTTGGATACTCCTGTTGTAGGAGTTTGACATCAAAATCAAAGACAAGAAAGGTGTAAAAAATGTGGTGGTTGACCACTTGTCCAGAATTATGTTGGAGAAAGGTGTTGATGACCTCACTACAAATGATGTATTCCCGGATGAGCAATTGTTTGCCATCCAATCATTAGCTCCTTGGTATGCACATATTGTCAACTAGTTATAGGCAAGATCTCTTCCCATTAGACAAAAATGGATAAAGACCTATTTTTCTAATAGGTCAAATTCTTTTTCTGGGAGGAACCTTGCTTGTACAAGTATTGTGCAGACCAAATTATTCGAAAATGTGTTCCCGAAAGTGATCCCCAGTATTCTGGCCATGTGCCATGAAAATGCCTGTGGGGGTCACTTTAGTGGGAGAAAAACAGCTGACATAGTGTTGCAGTGTGATTTCTATTAGTCTTCTCTTTTCAGAGATGCCCATACACACTGCAAGGCCTGTGAAAGATGTCAGAAACTAGGGGCCCAGTCTAAACAAAATTCAATGTCTTTACAGCCCATCCTTGTTGTAGAACTGTTTGATGTGTGGGGTATTGATTTGTGGGCCCCTTTCCTCCTTCAAATAGTTTTCATTTTATCTTAGTGGCAGGGGACTATGTTTCCAAATGGGTAGAAGCCATTGCCACAAGAACTAATAATAATCATGTGGTCCTCAAGTTCATAAAGCAAAATATCTTCTCCAGATTTGGTACCCCAAGAGCCATTATAAGTGATGGGGGGAGCCATTTCTGCAACAAAAATTTTGAGAGCCTGCTCAAGAAATATTCTGTCACCCATAGGATTGCTACTCCCTACCAACCACAAAACAGTGGGCAAGTTGAAATTTCCAATAGGGAGATCAAGCATATCCTTGAGAAAACTATGAGGACTGATAGGAAGGATTGGGCTGACAACCTTAATGACGCACTGTGGGCTTATAGGACTGCTTATAAGACCCCCATCGGTATGTCCCCTTTCAGACTGATCTATGGCAAGGCCTGTCATCTCCCAGTGGAGTTAGAACACATGGCCTATTGGGCCATCAAACATTTAAATTTAGATCTAACTTCTGTTGGTCATCACAGGTTGCTGCAGCTGTCAGAATTGGAAGAACTAAGGATGGATGCTTATGCTAATGCCAGGATCTACAAGGAAAGGTCCAAAACTTTCTTTGACAAAGGGCTATTGAGAAAGAGTTTCAATGTTGGTGATAAGGTTTGGTTGTTTAACTCCAAACTTAAATTTTTTCCAGGCAAATTGAAATCCAGATGGGAAGGTCCTTATATTGTCATGCATGTTTTCCCATCTGGTGCTGTGGAAATCAAGGACCCTAAGTCTGGGAGACTCTTGAAGGTGAATGGTCAGAGGCTTAAGCCTTGTTTTGAAAAACCTGTCGACCTTTTCAACACCATTCACTATCAAGGGGATCCTTCTTCAAACTGATTCCACAGGTGTGTCATTACTGTAACATATGTACTTAGTTTTTGACTGATTTATCTTGCTTTCTTTAGTTTCTCTTTTCTAGGATTTACTAGTGGCCTTATCTGAATTTTGCCCTATCTGTGGTGAACTTTTGATGCTTGCCTTGATTATTACTGCTTATGAATTGATAGCTTCAGTTGAATGCCTAATGTGGGAGGTCGTTTTCGTTGTCCTTCAGTGTATGATTGAGTTTACATGTGTCTAAAGACAGTCATAGGAGAGAGTCTTGCCCAGATTCAACCACAGCAAAAATGCAAAAGGGCAGAACAGAGAGCACATGCTCTCTGTTTTATACCTTACTGTCGCTGGGTCCAAAATGGAAGCCTGGGAGACTATCATAAGATTCAAAAAGCTCTTGTGAGGTTAAAGAAGGAGCCTGGAAACCTATCGTGAGGATCAAAAGGAAGCCTAGATGGATGTCACATAGTTCGCGTAGAAACATACATTACCTGTCATGAGATTCATGCGTACCTGTCAACCTCTCGCGCGGTCCACATCGAGCCATTCAGTAGTCATCGCGAGACTATCAGGCTGTCGCGAGGTTCACAAGATAAATTGGGAGAATCTCGTGCAATTCAATAGAAATATTCCATTTATTGTCACAAGATTCTAAGTCTATCGCAAGATTCAAGATGAACCTCAGAGCTTCTCGCGCAATCCAAGTAGAGCCTTAGGAATTGCTCGCGCAATTCACATGAATTGATCTCACTCTGTCCTGTGCTCCAAGGTTGACTTTAGAGATTATCGCGCAATCCAGATGTAATCAACACCCTCGCTAGGTTTATTTCCAACCACGCAACCAGATGTTCCAAAGCGCACCGAGCTTCGCGATAAGTATTTCAACCCTGTGCTTTGTCCATTTTTCATTATCTGCTTCCTTCTTCCCTCTGCGAAACCCTAGCTTCTGCCGCTCTCCCCTCTCTAATCTAGCATCACTCCTACAGCTCATCATTCACTTCACAACTCTACAAATTTGTTCCTCTCATCATCCTCTTCCATTGCCCTCTGCTCTGAGATCTTGAGGTGTCCTGTGTGTCAAATTAAACCAAACCCTAGATCTCAATCTCCATTTGCTCACACCCAAAGACAGAGTTAGCTATGGCCCCAAAATTTGCACAGAAGAGAAAAGGGAAGGACAAGGACCCTGCAGAGATCGCCCCTAAAAAGGCCAAAACTTCAAAGTCCCCCCAAAAAGGAAAGGAAGTGGTTGAGGAGGCGGCGGTACCAACCACAAAGTTCTCTACTCCTTCTGAGCTCATGGAGTCAATTCCATTGGAGCCTGAAACAGCATTTGATGTCCCATTCTTTGAAAAAGAACCTCTCTCTTCCCCTGCAATACAATTTCTGAGCAAAGCGAGCCTGATGCCATTGATGAGAGACATTTCAGCACTAGCCTACCCAAGGCTAGTGCAGCCGTTTTACCAGCATATCAAGGTCAAGAAGGGCAACGATGGCCAAGAGTGTTTGTTAGTGATGATTGACGGTTTTGATTTGTTAGTAAGCCCTAAGATGATTGCTGAAGTATTGGGCATCCCAGCAGCATTCAATCCTAGCTGTGGATATGGCCCCCCTCAGCGTGCATCAATTGACACAATTGCAAGGGCCCTAACAAGAAGATTAAAAGCCACCGGGGACTCAATCAGAAGGAGGGAACTTGAGCCTAAGCTGCTGTTCATTGACCAAGTCCTGCAGAAGAACATATATTGCTCAGGACATCAGCAGGAGAGAACTCCCATTGTGGATGCTGTCTACTCCTACCACATGGACCATAGCTGCCATGCAGCCTGGCTGATTTTTGAACCTATGAAAGACACAATGGCGAAATTAGGGTCAAACAAGAAGCCTCACACCCTACCCTATGCCACAATCATCACCTTGCTGCTGATCAAGGGGGGGTACAAGATAGGAAGAACCGAGCAAACCACCACCCTTACCCCTACTACCTTTCCCAAGAGGCAATGGGGAATCAGCAAAAGCTTGATGGGGGGTCAGAAAAAGAAGAAAGCTGAAGCTCAGGCCCTTCCCAAGCAAGCAGCAGTAGCTGAATCAGAGTCTACCCCTGCTACAACAATAGTGCCTGCAGAGCTCATCCCTTCCATCCCTGCAGCAGCATCCACACCCCCTCCACCTTTTATTCCTGCATCCTCTACTCCTTTTGCATCCATCTCTTCTCCTCCTCTGATTCCATTCTCCATGCCCACTCCCCCTTCACCTGTGCTTGGTCCATGGGAGGACTCCCCTTCCCCTACCTTACCACAGTACATTGCCACAATTCCCCCCTCTATTCCACCTTCCATTCCAACAAAGCCTGCCACCCCCCACTCATCTCCTACAAGAAACATAAACCTACTCAGACCATTCCAACCATCTCCCAGACCCCACCCTCAATACCTTCCATCCCCATTAACCCACCCGACCTTGAAGAAACCACCACCCCAGCCATATCTACTATATCTCCTCTCCCCGACATTGACCTAACCCCAAACACATCCATAGGCTTCCAAGCCTTCATCTCTACATTCCTTGACACAATGCCTAGCTACTACACCCCTTTGCCAGACTCCCCAACTACCTCACAACATCTTTCCCCAGAACCACACTCTTCCCCTCCCTCCACTTTCCATCATGCTCCTTCCTCCCCTTTCCAACCAGTACCCTCCTCTTCCTAAACCCCACCTCCTAACTTTGACACACTAACCCTCATCCTACCCCTGATCTAAGACATCCAAGCCCAGTTATCCACCAATAACCACAAACAGGACCAGATGCAGGCTGAACTCACCGCCATCCAATCCACCCTCCACACCTTAACCACTCCACCCATCCCTACCCCATCCACTTCAACCCCCTAGGTCCTGTTAACTAACAATACCACCCAAACAGACTTCCCTCCTGAATCATTACCCCTCCCAACATCACCATCACTTCTTCCCCACCCTTTTCCTTTACCCCTTTTCACCATTCCAATTTTCCATCCCCCATCACCCCCAACTCAGGTTGAGCTTACACCCTTCACTTTTCCCCCTCTACCCTCCATTCCCCCTCTTATCCTACCCTTCCCACCTTCTCTACCAAATCTACCCAAACAGACCCAGAACCTAACCCCATTCCCCCACCACTTGACTTCCCTACTTTCATTCCCCATTCCCCCCCAGGACCAAGCACACTTCGCTCCTTCCACCTCCTATCTGCCAATCGCACCCAAACACCATTTCTACAGCCCTCCTTACCTCATCATCCTACATCACATGTGTGATAATGCTTACCTGAGGAAGGATGTCCTGAGGGGTATGGCCAAGCTATGCCAATCAATTAAGACCCCCCTGCTGGAGCAGATTGATGAGATGACAGAGGCCCACAACGAGTAACTACTGGGAATCTCCTTGGGGTGGAAAATTATGGTGGAGGAATATCGGAAGACGAAAGCTTCAGCTACTTATTATCAGATTAATTGGGAGTATGAAAAATCTAATGCTACTGTAGCGACTACCCGGGCAAGAATGCTTGAAAAATGACTTAACAATGCCAGGGAAATCTAAAAAATTCAAAAGGAGATCCATGAGATTGACGCCCTAAAATTTAAAGTCTAGATAGCCACATTGGAAAAGGCATTGGCCACGGCCAGAAATGAACCTTACCACCCAACCCCACTCTCTGTTCAAGTGCCTCAACCTGCGCCAACTACCACTCCAGCTCCACCTGCCCAGTCTGAGGAGGCACCACCAAAGCCCCAAAAAGATAAAGGAAAAGCTCCTGCTTCACCTCCAACGGCACAGCCAACAACTACTGAGTAGCCTCCCCCTCCCAAGGCCTCTGTTGCACCTCCCCAAGAACAAACTTATCCGCAACGGAGGAAAGTCACAGCCAAGAGGTCTGCTCCCAAAGCTGTCCCCTTAAAAATTGGCAAAGAGCCTGCTGCCCAGTCTGAAGAGGCACAGTCCCCTGCCAAACCTGAGTCCACTGGAAAAGGAAAAGCACCAGTGATCCCCACTGAGGAGCCCAAAGCTAAAGGAAAAGGAAAAGCCCCAGTGGTCTCCCCTGTAGAAGCTGAAGCTAAAGGCAAAGGCAAAGGAAAATCCCTTGCCACCCCCTGCTAAGCGTAAAGGCAAAGCCCCTCAAGAACCCAAGGAACCAAAGGCTCCCAAAGCACCAAAAATGAGAGTGAGGGCTCCTAAAGCTCCATCTGTAGTGAAAACACCAGCAGAAAAGAAAAAGGAGAGGGAGGAAAAGAAGAAACAAGACAGAGCAGCCCTTAAGGAACAGGCTAAAAAGATGGGCTGGGATTTCCTTACTGATTCTGATTCAGATTAGGTCCTAGCTTCTAGCTGTATCTTAGGTGTTTCTTTTTGAAATGCCACTTGTAACAATTCTTCTTCCACTTTAATAGAATTTCTAATTTTGTCTATTGCTCTGTTCTGTCTATTTATTTATGATTGTTTGGCATTTTTGCTTTTATTCTTTCTGTCATTCGTGGGAGACCAGTTTTTGGGAGGATCTTTTTCTTTGAAAAAGTACTCCATGTAGCGGATAGATGTCGTTGGTGGCTGAATCTAATTCGTGCAATACCTGCATCAGGAAATTCAATGCCTCCCTCTTCACATTGATGTGCCATTTTAAGTGTACCTCGCGAAGATCCCCAGCTCAGTTGCGCGAGAAATGTCCTTTCCTCACCACTTATTGCTCCTCGCGAGGATCCCCACGTGCTACACTTCCCACTTTAAATACCATGCCTCTCTTTGGACATGCATTTAATGCTACTTCTCTTTTCCAAAGAGTCCATTGTGTATTTTCTTCTTTCCCCACACAACCCTCATTTATTGCCAAGTGTGAAAACAGGCGCAATTTCAATTCCTCCGATTCATGTTCCCTCGTCCTTCTCTTTTAAACCGGCCCTCAGTCCCTTTTCATCTCATCCCTCCGCTTCTAACCCTAGAAGTCCACACCTCCTCACACAAATGGCGGATGACAGCCCCTTAGGCTTCCCAATCAAATTTTATCCCGTCTGGGACGATCCACCACTGCCTAAGGAGCCGGACCCCCTGCAATTTCTCTGGGATGAGTATGACGAGGTCATGCGAATCCTAGCCAAGGAGGAAAAGAAAAAATAAAAAAAAAGAGAAGTTAGAGGAGAAGAAACAGAAGAAAAGGGAGAAGCAGGAGAAGAAGAAAAAGAACAATATGGCACCCCCTGCATCTCCCCCTCCATCTTCCTCCAACCCTCCCCCGGCTTCCCCTTAACCCCCCCCCATTTTCTCTTTTCTTTTTTTTCCCTCTTTTTGTCATTTTTTTTTTTTTTTTTTAATGACAATTTTCTTTTAGTTCCATATTGTTCAGTTTTGCATTTATATTTCTCTCTCTTCTTTTATATGTGTTTCTGCATGTTTCCTTGGACTCTACCATTTATTCTCCCCTCTGAACCAGTGAGGACACTGCTTCTCCTAGGTTTGGGGGTGTGGCAGGTAGGTATGCCAATAACATAGTTAACTTAAAGTGCAGCAGAATCATGTGAGTAACATAGAAATGGAGCTATGTTCACTTAAGAATTATGAAAATTAAGGAATTTAAAATTTTTTTTGCAGATCTTTAGACATTATAAATTTCTAAATTTTCACATTTCCATGATGAGAACACCCAGAAAACTCACTAGTATAAGCACTTAGTGAACCATTGAAGAGAGAAAAAGGTAAGGACATGCTTAAAAGTTCAAAGGAAGACTATCACCAGTGAGAATTGGGCCTACAAAATTTTTTTATTTGAGGAGTGATTGAGGCAAAGTTCTTCTAGCTTTAAGGACTGGCTGAGTCAATATGTTCACTAAAAGTTAGGTAACTCCAAGTTGAAACAACTGACAACACTCATCACACTTAGGAAAGGATCAAGGCCTTCTCTTGGACAGTTTGAGCCTAAATAGACCAAACCTTGAAGCAACTGCCCTTGTTCATACACTTTTTGAGCTTCAAAGTCCAATTTTCTTCAAAACACACCTGAGTACTTGTACCTGAACCTATGGATCTGATTTAACCTTACCCTCACTCTGAGAATTCAGAAGGTAAAGGAGAAAGAGTTAAAGATGGACTAGCTAGGTCAACATTGGATGAGTAGAGAAGAATTATCTGAAGTTCTAGCAGTGTAACAACTGAGAAAAAAGGTGGCAATTCATCAAAGCAAAAACAAAAATAAAAAGAAGAAAACTGCATCAGAAAGAAAAGAAAACAATAATGAATAGGAGTAAGAGAGGAGTCAAGAGGAAACATTCATCAGAAAAAAATCAAACAAGAAGAGACACTGATCACTTCAAATCTGAAGATTTCAAATAAGATGAAAGGAGCGGAATTAAAGAAGGTGAAGTCATGAATCACCTCCTGCACCTACTGATTTCTGAATTTCGAACCCCTTTTCAACCTTCCAATTCTTTTTATAACCCAATACCATAAGCCACATTACAGCCCAGTTAAAGCCCTTGTGATCCAAAGTTGAATGAGCTATCATGTGGAGATAATGAGTTATCCAATCTATGGTAAAAATCTACCAATGATGCCAAAACTTGAATGCTATGCTTATGCTCATGCTTACAGACCCATTTGGGGTATGTAACTGCTCTTGAGCTTGAGAGACAATGAAACCCTAAAAAATTTCTTTGTGAGAGTATGCCCTAGAGAGTTTTGGGTCTAATATTGAATGTATTGGGCATGACCTACAACCTAATTTTTAATTTAATGATTAGCTCAATGCTGACACACATGTGTAGTTTCCCCTGTTGTGAACTAATTGGAAATGTTGTGCTATCATATGAAGTTTATGTTGCTTCAACATATGTGCAGACAATGTATTTAAATTTCCTATATTTTTACTGGTTCAAGGGTGAACTGATACTCTATTTTTTGACTGCTAACTTGATAATCTTGCACTACTGTTAACTATTTTATTGAGAAGTTTGTGGGTATCTTCACTGAAAACCCTTAGGAGACTTCACTCCTCCACTAGGGATCACCTAGGGGTTTAAAAGGCTTGGTACATATGCTAAAGGTATCCGTGCTCCCTATGGAAGTGGCATTTAATTTCTGTAGATTTTTAGTGTAGCTTTGCTAAGGGACTAGCAAAGATTAGGTTTGGGGCTGTGTTAAGACATGAAAAGTACCACTTTTCACCCCTTAACTTAGCCTCTGTTAGACCCTTAGCCATCTAATAAATGTGTGTTAAGTCATTTCTGTAGGTAATAAACAGCAGCTGCAATAAGGCTTGAACCCTGTTAAGGAGTCCACTTTTACCCCAGAAGTCCCTTAGAAGGATGAAAGCTGAACCCAGACAAGAATTGAACCTCCCGCAGCTTTCACAAGCTTTAAAGGATTTAGAAATTAAGCCTCGCGCAGTCCTTGCGAGTCTCCCAAAACTTCATTTCCAATTGCCCGCACTGTTCTCGCATAGTTAAGTGACAGAGGGGCTTCAGAATCATACTACGCGTAGCTCTCACGAAGCTTAAATATAAATGCTCGGGCAGTCTTACGTAGCTCAAGAAAGCAGCTCTCAAACCTCGTGCAGTTCACTCAAATCAACTGAGGAGAGAGAGCTCCAGGTATTTCGGCGCGCAGCTGTCGCGCAGTGGCCGCGGGATGCAAAACTTCAGAAAAACCTCTCGCGCAATTCAGAGACCAATGCACATCACGTCCTCACGAGGATCCTCGCGAAGATCCATTGAGAAACAAATTGCTCGCACAATTTCTGCACCATTCAGAAGGAAAGTGCAATCCCGCGAAGACCAGAGCAATCCAGGGAGGATTCAATGCTCTATCGCGTGACTGCTTCAGCTGCAACTAAGACAACCCCGCGACGGCTAGAATTTCAAGCTAATCCAACCTCGCGAAGACCGTGCTACCACGCGACAGTCTTGGAAACTAGTGCTACCTGGCAAGGCTCTGAACTCTAGCTCTCCCTCACCTCTGTAAAGGACATTCTGGGAACTTCCAGCAATTAGGGCACACATTCCAACACTCCAAGTTCCGTGCATGCGCCCCGAGGCATCCAAGGGACAATATTAGGCCATGTGATATTGTTAAAATTAGGGTTTCTTAACCCCAATGCGCCGCCAAACTAACTGCTATATAAACCTAAGCCTGGTTTAGGTTTAAAGGATGCTCTGCTTAGAAGAGAATTTAGTCTATTTTCTTCTTCTTCTTATAGTAGCTGCATATTTCTAGTAAGTTTTTGGTAGTTTTCTTTTTACTTTTTCTTCTCTCCATAGTCTAGCATTTGCCGGCTATGCCTTTGTATGACTATTTGGAATAGATTAATGGAGTTTCATGATAGGGTGTTTTACTTTTATGGGATTTTTGTGAGTTGTTCTGTACAAGGCTGTTATCTTGAGATCCTCCATTGCTAGGACATGTTGTAAGCAATGGAGGATTGATTTTATGGTTTATTCAGATCCAAGTGACCTGTGTGTCTGGGCTAACATGCTCCTATACAGGCTTAGCCCCACCATAGGACCCACTAGATCTAAAGTCCCCATGGGAGCAATGAGCTTTTGTAGCCTTGTGAACATGGTGGTGGCAGCAATGTTTCTTGTTCTACCTTGAGCTTTGTGAGGAGGATAGCCTCTGGGATAGTCTGTGACCATTTAAGTGGACAGGTTATAGCCTTAGGGTGAAGCCAACCCACAGACTCAAGATGGATTATTCTTCTCTGCACTTGTGCTTGTAGCCCTGTGAGATATTGTGATGAGACAAACTCCCCTGTATGTGTATAGACCCGCCATCAGATAGCAGATTTGGTTTGGTTATAGAGATTGTAGGCTTGCGACTGGATCACTGCAGTCTCTCTAAAGCAGTGGACAGCTGGATCTATGGCTGCACTTAAACTCTTGCTGGTTCTATGTGTCTGGGTTAACATGCTCCCATACAGGCCTAGCCCCACACATAACACTTTAGAGGTTGAGGTTCCCTATGGATTCTTGTGCTTGTAGCCTGGATGAAGTAGTGCTTACAATGGTAAACTTGTTCTGACCCATCTCTGGACTGTGGTTCCCCAATTGGATAATCTGTGACTATTTAAGTGGACAGGTTATAGCCATAAAGGGATTGGATCATGGCACAGAGATGAGTTTGATTCATTCTTCTCAGTGGTGATAATGTAGCCACTGGACAGGACTTCTATAGCAGCAGATCTGAATCTGAGTCTTGAAACCCATCAGATCTGAACCTAATAGCATACTTCTCACCCTTTTATCTTTATTTTCTCACTCCATCTTCATTCTTAAACCTTTCTATAGTTTAGACATTAGGATACCTTAGAATTTAGATTTTAGTGACCCTCAATCCCCTTCCATTTAGGATTGCCAGATCTGTAGTCAGATCTGGAGGGCCTACTAAAGATGGCTCCCTTGGAGCTTACGATCAATTTCCCTATGGGACAAACTCTTACTTATCAAAACTTGCTACAATAGGCCCTATATCTTGTAGGATTGCGCATATTTTAGGATTGCTGCTTTGTCATTTTTAATCCACCTCTCATTCATTTTCATTCACCCAATTCTTATTACTGTCTTCAATAAAGTCAGTAGCAAGCACTCTAAACTAGCCTAATAATTGGGTGCCATTACTTGTCCAATTATTTGCCCAACTTCATCTGGGCTTACTTGCTGGGATACATGGGCATTTTCTAACGCTCCCATTAAAGCTTGAAAATAGAGTGGGGACGTCATTAATAGATCTCAGACAGTAATATGGGCCGGCATTCTTCTTAGTTGGGTCACAAGGATGTGCTCCCGGCTCACCTTTTCAAATGGGTGGATTGCACTATCTTTCTTTCCCTCCGACCGTGCTGGTGCTGCTACTATTGTTGTTGTTATTATCATTACTGGCTCGAGCTATTTTGTGATCTTTCCCGATCTAGTAATGAAGTCTGCGGCCCCTTCCCTGCTGCTGCTGCCGGCATTAGCATTGGTCTGTTCATAGTTTAGCGGGACCTAAAGAGGATCATAGGTTGGCCCCGTGATCTGGAATGGTCGGGCTGCTCGATCGTAATGTGCGTGTGTTAATGGCTCGAGTAAGGTAGGTAAGACTTGGTTTACCTCAGTTGAGGATGGGTGGGTGGCAAAATTGGGCAAGGTAGGGGTGGTGAGGTTTAACGGTGGTTGCACCAGGGTTAATGGGGTTGGTGTAGGCCATTGGTAGCTAATGGGCGATGGAGGATTGGGTGTTTGATTGGCCATTAGGTAATTGACGTGAGTGGTGGAGTTTGCAGGTGGTTAAACAGGGGGTAATGGGGTGGGCACAAGTCATTGGTAGTTTATTGGTAGTGGAGGATTGGGGGCCTACTGGTTTATTGGGTAATTGATGGTGGTGGTGGTGTACGGTTGGTACATATTTATTTATACGTAATTGATGGGTGTGGGAGCTGAAAAATAGGCCCTAAGATCTAAGGGCTCAGCTTGTGGTGTAGGAGTGGGGAAATAATCTACCAGATTTAGGGGTTCAATCACCCCAACAGTTCCTTTTCTTAGATATCTCTGCCTTGGTGCCACAAACATTTCTTGATTATAAATTAAGTCTGACGGTTCAAACTCCAATTCTTCTTCAAATTCCTCTGCCATCCCTATGGTGTGAGATCTGCTATTCCGATAGGGTGTGGTCATAAAAGCACTTGATGGATATTCGCATGCTGGTTTGCTTAGGTGGGTGTAGGGGGAATGATCTTCCCAACATCGATTAAATCTTGGATCGTGTGCTTCAATGGGAAGCAGCAATCAGTCGGGTGACCCGGACCTTGATGGAAATTGTAATGAGTATTGGGGTCAAAATTATATGAAATCGGATTTGGAGGAGGTCGTGGTTGGAGAATAGTTATTAAACCCTTTTCAATTAATAATGGCAAAAGTACACTCAGGGATTGCCCCAAGGGTGTAAATACTCGATCACAATGGCTCTCCTCTTTGAGGTCATTTACATTCCCTGCCCATTCCCAACTCTCTATATTGGCCCTGTCCTGATGGGAGATGGTTGTACTACTTTAAACTGAAAGGGGGCCGCATGGTTATTGGGCCTAGTATTGGTTACATTCTACACCTCTGCTCCCGTTCTTCTATAATTTCTTTGCTCGACAAACCTTCTAACCCCGCTGGGTCCCCCTGATGCATTTTTACTCAACCGCCCTTCCCTGATGGCGTCCTCACAGCGGTTGGCGTTCCTTACCAAGTCAGTAAAACTGGACTGCTACTGGTATACTAAAAATTTGAGATCACTGGTAGTGTATTTTTTGAGATCATTTCTATGTGCTCGTTGTCAAGTATTCTATTTCTTACTTGAGCTACAAATGCTCTCCAACTCCCTAAGTAATCGCTGAAGGTCTCGTTGGACTTCTGTTTCAATCGGGCTAGATCTGACTTGTGTGGCTCAATGTCCATGTTGTAGACATATTGCTCCTGAAATAAGTGGGTTAGATCTTTCCACATTTTAATCATGGACGGGTCAAGAGATGTAAACCATCTTAAAGCTGGGCCGGTTAAACTTTTCTGGAACACTTTGGTGTGGAGTCGTTCATCTCCGTCGTATTAGCACATGTCCCCACAGTAGGACTTAAGGTGTGCAATAGGGTTGCCTGTACCGTTATACTTATCAAAGACCGATATTTTAAATTTGGGGGGTAGAGGGACCTCGGCGAACAGGCATAAATCCGTGAAGTCTGTGGCGTAGATTTCAGCACCACCCATCTTCTATAATTGCTTCTGAATTTTATCCAACTGTTCTTTCAACTATTCCGACTCCTTGGACATGGGGGTCATCTTCTCAATTATTAGCCTGGACTCACTTTGGGCTATCAGAGGTGGGATAATTACAGGTGGAGGATTAGCATTGGTCACTGTCCCGGTATAGGCCCCACTGTTTCTGATCTCTTCCTCCTCATACTATTAGTCTACATAGGGTACAGTGAGGACGAGATTTTCATGTTGATGTATGGACTGGATGGGATTGAACTGGATGTTGGTTGGATGAGCCCCTTGAATGTAAGGGAAGTGTTGTGTGGTGATGGGGTGAGTGGTAGTTTGGTTTTAGGGTGGGGCTTGATGAGGCCATTGGACATGGGGGAAGGTTTGGAGATGGTCTTGGGGTATGGGGCCATGAGAAAATTGGGTTTGGGGTATGGCATGGGTTTGACTCGGGTGTGAAGGTTGGGGGTGGGTGAAATATTGGGGGAATTGTGGAAGGTATGAGTGTGGGGCTTAGGCTTGAACCATGAAGCCGTGGGAGGTTTGGGCCATAAGGCCTTGGTCAGGTTGGGCTTGGGTAAAGGGCAAGGGATTTGGCGGGTCTTGGCCCATTAGGCCTTGATGGGTATAGCCCATTGGGCTTTGGAGGATTTGGACCATGGGCCATTGGTGGGTTTGGGCCTGATGGGTCTGAGCCATGGGCCCTTGGTGGATTTGGGTTAGGCCCATTGGGTTTTGAGAGGTATGGGCCATGGTGCTTTGGTGGGTTTGGGCCTGATGGGTCTGGGCCATGGGCCCTTGGATCTGGGTTTGGGCTTGGGATGCGTGGATCTAACCCGTTGGGTTTTGGAGAATATGGGCCATGGGCCATTGGTGAGTTTGTGCCATGGGCCCTTGGTGGGTTGGGGAAATGGGCCCTTGGTATGTGTGGGTGGTTGGGTTTTGGGCCAATGGGCCTTAGGGCATGTGGAAAGTTGAGATTTTGGCCAATGGGCCTTGGGTCATGTGGGAAATGGGGGCTTGGGCCAATGGGCCTTGGGGCATGTGGGAAATGGGGGTTTGGATGGTGTGGATGATGGGGGGTTGATGGGGGTCATGGGGGAGTGAGGCATGGAGATTGGATAGGGTATGGGATGGGTTCATGGATATGGGGTGTGGAGGAGAGGAGGCATTTTGGGAAGCCTTCCATATAGTGTAGGTTTGGAACATCTCCTCCATCATGGTCATGGAAGGAGGGTCACATGGAGATGATGGATTTAAGGGGTGATGAGATGTAGATGGGGTGGATATGGTGGGTAAATTGGGAATGGTCCCGATAAAATCGGGCATGACCCGAGTAACAGATGGGATATGGGGTGGATTGGAGGGATGAAATGGCGCATTGGCAAAGGGGGATGGGCTGGACATGTTTAGAGATGATGAAGGGTAAAGTGTGGCTGTTTGGGAAAAATCGCGCATAGCCCCGATAAAAATGGGGATGACCTGGGTAGATGGGAGGATTTGTGGGGTAGGTGGAGGTGACATACGTGAATGAGGGAGGATCAGGCCTATATGGGGATGATTGAAAATGGGGCATGGATGTGGATGGGGAAAATTGGGTTGGGTTTTGTATGAATGTGGATGGGAAATGTGTTGGATTTGGCATGGATATGGGAGGAAAAATGGGCATAGTTTGGGCAAAAGATGGGGAATGGGGGGGTTGATTTTGGATATTTTTGGTGGTTGGAAAAATGGGGGTACCAAAGGATCCGGTAAATGTAAAAAGTGATTGGGTGAGGGGGATGGTGGAAAAAACTTCTCCCGAATGGGAGTGGGTTGGAGAATGTGGCGGGGATGAGTCGGGATCGACGTAAGCCGGGTTCACTACCCACGACTTTGTTTATTGGCGGGTTGGGTATGGGTGCCTTGGATAAGGCCCAAAAAATTTCCTCCTTCTTCCCCTACGAGATGATAGAGTGCAAGATGATGCCGTTATGCCGGCACCACAAAGATTCTAGTTTTTAGGTTTTTTATTTTAAATTTTTTTGGCAACAATTTTTTTTTGTAAAAGCAAAGGTTCCGAGGCCTTGGAATTCCCTTCTCGAGTGGCTTTCGTACCCTAATTTAAGACCCGTGACAACAATTTTGAAGCACTTCAGAAGAATCAAAGGAAGACCTTTGATCGATTGAAGGCATGAAAATCGAGGCAAACAACCCATCTCCTGAAATGTGTAAAAAAGAAGTTACATTCTTTTGACCGGCGGGGGCGTATTAGGTGTTGGTGGTGGCGGGGCCCAAACAAAGGCACTAACGCACTAATCGGGGGACTCGAGATGTGGAAAAGGCCACAGAATTGGGCCGGATTGGTCTGAACAATACTGGCGCAACTAATACATGCGCTAGAGCAAAAATTCCCTAAATAAGGCTGGTGCAACTATTAGTTGCGCCAATATATTTTTGGGGATTTTTGCATTGGCACAACTAATACTTGCGCCAGGCAAGAGTTGATTTCCAGAACTCTTGACAGCAGCTACTTCTGCCCGAATTAAGTCTCTTTTTTTAGTTTTTGTTAAAGCTAGGCTTCCAGGAACTGACAGATTTTTTTTAGTGAATCGTTCTCTCCTCACCGAACCTAAGGGATGTGAGTCCGGTATAACTCGCTAGCGGGCTCCCAAAGGATTTTAAGCTTTATAGGAATGGGAACCCACCCGATATACCTCCAGCGCAAGCGCCTTCTCAGATACTAGGTGGGCTGAGACTTTTCTGGATTATCACCACTAGAGGCTGCCGTTATACTAAGACCCAGGTGGTTGTATGTGTGCCTAATAATCCAACCCTTTAAAAAAAATCTACCCCATAAAAACAAATTGATTAAATTCCCTATCTTGGTTCAATTTTATTCAAGGTTTTTCAAAGCCCTTTTTTTTTATGGAACTTTTCTTTAGTTCAAAAATCGGGGGTGATGATCCCGTACGTCCACTATGGGCTACCGTCCACTGTTAGAATATGTTTGCACAAGTAGGCTTGCCAATCGGCTAAGGCACTTTAAATGACGAGAATTTAAAGAAAATTAAAATACAATGCGTAAGTAGGCCCGCCAATCGGCTATGGCCCTAAAATGACGAAAAAGTAAAGAAAATTAAAAGACAATACGCATGTAGGCCAGCCTATCGGGTAAGGCAAGTAAATGACGAAATAGTAGGGGTGAGTAAAAAAAATAAAAATATAAAAAATATAAAAAATAGCAAAAAGGTTAATAAAATGAAAAATAAATGGCTAAATTTCAAAGAGAAGCACTACAAGCTATCCCCAACAGAGTTGCCATCTATGCAACCGTGAAATTTTTTTACGATCCCATTGCGGCGATGCGCTCGCTAACGAAAATAGAGTCGCCACCCAGAGCTTTTGGTGTTTCGAAAAACTTATATCATTTTTATATGCACCAAAGTGCTACAAATATGACTCTGAATTCAGTCCACACCAAAGGCTCTTGGGTGGGGGCTTCGGTTATCGATTGGGACGGTGTTAGGCACCCAATCAACCCGCTAAATACAGTCTTTACTAATGGTCAAAACAACAATAATATAAATGAAATCAAAAAGGCTTCCTCTTGCCCAAATGGGTATTAAAATCCTATTTGTGCCCCTCTGTTCCAACCGAAGATTTGGCAACGTAACGACACAAATGGGAGGATGGAGGAATGATCGAGAAGGTAGAGGAATAGAGAGGAGAGCCGGAGCTCTCGAGCCCTTGTTGCACCGTTGAAGAGCCTTGCTTTGATGAGCTTTTGAAGGCTTGAATGGTGGAAAAAAGGGTTCTAACCTCTAAGGCTTGGTAGTTAAGAGGAAGAGAGGGAAGGCAAATGAATAGCACACACCTAACCTAGAGGCTTTTTATGAAAGGTAAGGCTTGGAAGGAGGTTTATCAATTCTGAAATTTGTATGAGCAATGGTGCACCAAAGGGAGAAAGATCTTCTCACTTTATGCTCTTTTTCTCTTAGGTAATTTTCTCAACCTCTAATCCAAGGGGAGGGGGGCTCTATTTATAGGAAAAGGGTAGGTTAGGAGGCTACTTAGATGCTAATTAGGGTTAGCAATTAGGTAATCTCTAATCTAATATCTCCTAAGATTTTGAGAGCTTAGAGATGTGTGGGAATGATTTTAATGGTGGATGATAGGTTAGTGTTTAAAATCACTTAAGGGTTGCAAATAGGCATTAAAAGAGTATAATAGAACTAGCAAAACACCTCCCAAAGATCTAGATGGTCAACAAGTCAAACCCCAATCTTAATTTTCAGAGCAAAAAATCATAGGTACTGTTCATATGCCTGGAACAACTAATAGTTGCGCCAAGCAGATGTACAGTACTACAGTGATTCATAATGGCAAGCCTGCGGGGGGACCCACTTCAGTGTGGCGCAACTAATCATTTTTGGGGACAAAATGGCTTGGCGCAACTAATAGTTGCGCTAAGCAAAAATCTTACAAAACTGCTGGATTTTCAAATCGCCATAACTTTCGCTATATAACTTTGATTGAGGTGATTCTTGGGTCGTTCGAAAGCTGAGGAAGTCCTCTTTCTAATGTTATATGACTTAATAGTGGTAAAAGACCTCAGCTAGTCCTGGTACACCACTCTTCATCCATTGCTCGGGAAGATTAGGTTTAGGGTTCGAAAGGGGTTCTAAGGGTCGAGATTGGTTTCTAAAGGTTCGGGTTAAATTCTAAGGGATTTGGGATGAGTCCCAAGGGTTTGAGAAGGTATCTAAGGGTACCGTACATGCTTTCAAAATCTCAGAGGCGTGCCTCTCTAGAAATGTGTTTCGATCGGGCCTTGGGCCAAATTTGGGTGTCTACACAATCAATGGCCTATGGGAAGAAATCCTCTGGTGGAAGATCTTCTTCATTCAGTATATAATCTGGGCCATTCTCTAACTCTGGATTCTATCAGATATCTACACCTGTGACGTATAGTCGAGTTGAGATAATAGACTAAGCTCAGTAGAGAAAATCAATATCAATTCACAATTTATCGTAAGAGGCATAGATCCAATGAATAATCTCAAAAGCATTTTAATATCAAATCTGAATTTCAATCGTAATTCATGTTTAAAAAGACATTTTGAACTATCACATTTTCGTATTCAAAACATATTACAAAGATGTCATGTCAGGAACGGAATATATCAAGGATGAAACTCATTAGTAGGAAACACACCAGTAATGGATCACTTCAGTAACAAAACAAACCAATGACAACACATCAGTCAATAACAATTCATGAACCTTGAACCTAACCATCTAAGCATCCCATCTTTTGGGAACGGAGCAGCCAATCATCCAGGCACAAGGTAAAACTACGGGGCCTCTACCCCTCTCTGGAGCCTCTACTCCTCTTAGAATTCAATCCTACCACTCATCAATTTGGAAACACATTCAAGTTTCAATTCAATGCAATTGCGGAATTTAAAGAATTTCGAAGTTCACATACAATACTCATTTTCAATCTCATGTTCAAATCTTAATAGTTTCAGAAATTCAAATCATGCTATTACGAGTCAAAACATGCAAAACATTCGATAATATCAAAGCATCTATGGATCAAATCAAAATGCAATTGTACAATGAAAATTTCCTACCTTAAAACTTAGCTTTCCAAAGAGGGAACTACGATGTTGCCTAGCGGTCAAACTCGATGCTCTCCTTTCTACATTGCGAACAATAATCATACGTAAATGGTTGATAGATAAATCGAAGAATCTCTCATTTTCTTCTATTCACAGTGCGCTGTGGTTTCGTTGACAGCGTGTTGTGACGGTCCACAGTGAGCTATCATTTCCTGATAGCAGGCTATGGCTGGAACGGTTGTCTTCTTGATAACAATTTATCTTTTGTTCACAGCAAGTTGTGGTCTCACGACAGCGAGCTGTGGTCTCATGACAGCGAGCTGTGTATATCAATAATTCCTTCTATTGTGGTGTTCACAGCGCATTGTGGTTTCCACGACAGCGTGTTGTGACATTTCACAACGAGATGTGGTATAATGACAGCGTCCTATATATACTTATATTTTATTCTACTGTGGTATTCACAGCGCGCTGTTGTCTCCTGATAGCGAGTTGTGACCCAACCGATAGCTAGCTATGGTACAATGACAACATGTTGTGGCTGAAGAGGTCATCCTTTCAACGGTACCACTGTCATTCCTATGATAGTGAGCCGTGGGAATTATCACAACGTGCTGTCATTGATGACAGCGAGTTGTGGATGTTGCCACAATGAGCTGTAATCAGAAATTCCAAGATCGAGATTTTTGGACTCTCTATTCTTCCAAATTTGGATCACCCAATCCACATTCGACGCACTTTGAACCTTAAGAACTTCTAATTACTTGAATAACTATGATGTTTACCTCTTAGATCAAGCACACGATGTCTTTGATTGTACCCAAAATTGACGCTACGCTTCACGATCTTCCATTAGTTTTGAAATCCTTGCTTCCCTCAATCGTAATGGACGGAGATCGACTCCTCACAATGTACTCAACAACTCAAAGGTTCCCATGAGTGAAATGGGAGGATCTAAGGATGAATCAATGGTGTTTGGGGTTTCTAACACCAAGAACAAATGAGGGTTTGGAGCTCTCTTTCACCTTGATCGTAGTCACGTCAATCTCGACGCTCTCTCGTGGTAAATCTATGAAGATGAAGGAGATTTAGAGGGAGATCAAAACCATAATGAAGGAGAAGGCAAGGGGGAGAGCTTCCTCTCTTTCTTTTCCTTTGTCTCTCCTCTCTTCTCTCTTCCTCTCAACGTTTCAAGCAAATGAAACTTCGAAAGGAAGTTTCACTTATATATTTGGGAGTTGGTTCGGTGCGAAATGCACACGTTGAAACAGTGTGTTAGTTTTAAGTGTGTGGCATATACCTTGCCAACGACATTCACCTAAGGCCAAAACACGCACACAAAATCAGTGCAAAGGTGTCCGAAATTTCAGGACGTTACATTCTCCCCTCCATAAAGAAATTTTCGTCCTCGAAAATTCAATACGTATCATTAGGGTCTAAGGATACCATTTGTACTCATTGTTACTCATCGTAACAGAGGACACAAACCACCAATAAATAGAAACATCCCCATCTATCTAGCAATTTGATAACCATTAAAGTATAGTACACATCCCTGCATCAAGAGAATTATCCACAACTCTTTAGCAAAGATTTATCCACCACTAATTTAATGGTTATCTCAACCAGTAAATGCATGATTATATCCACAACTAAGTAGGAAGGGTATGAAGCATTCAAACACATGAAATCAATAAAACCACGACTATCCATAGTAAATCTCAACAAGACTATTGGAAGAACAATTTCAATCCTTAAGAGTTTAGTACATCATTCCAAAGTGCGGATATGCATCACTTATATCTGCCTCACATTCCTAGGTGGGCTCTTAAGGTGAATGGTTCCACCATTTGACGAGTACCAATGGGATCTGCTTGGTTCGTAATACTTGCTCTTTTCGATCAAGGATTTGTACTGCTTCCTCTCTAACGGTCATATCTTCCTTGAGTTCTATCGGTTGATAGTCTAAGATATGAGTTGGGTCCTTCATGTACCTTCTCAGCATGGACACATGAAATATATTATGCATAACTAAAAGTTGTGGCGATAGATCAATGTGATACGCATCTTCTTCCACCCGACCTAATATCTCAAATGGTCGTATGTAGCATGGACTCAATTTTCCATGCTTCCCGAAATGCATAACACCCTTAGTAGGTGAAACCTTGGTGAAGACATTGTCTCCAGTCTGGATAGAGCGTACTCCGTTAGTGTGGTACACAAACACACAGATATATATATATATATATATATATAACGAAGATTTAAAGTGAACAATTCATCAAGTTACCTAAAAATCGATGCTCGTTCTCTTAAGGTCGGCATAGCTCTTTTGTCGCCTTTGAGTGACCTTTACCCTTTCCCGAATCAACTGAATTTGTGACGGCTCGGATTTTCCTTACCACAAAACTCGTGCCATCGGATTACATGTGCGATCCAAATTACAGTGATACAATGGTATCGAAGTGCATAGATCACTTCCTGACAGCTCGATCTTTCCTCACATAAAATATTAGGAAGGACCGGGCCATCTATCGTTGGTAAGCATACAAAAGTACGAAAGCAAAGTGTGCAAACTACAAAACTGAGCTATAATAAGAAACATGATGGCAGCAAAATCCCAAAAGAAAGTATCACACACATATATCCCATAAACTATACAGCATGCACATGTATTCCAAAACTATACACTAACATCCCAAATACCCAAAAATATACATCCACTACTGAAGGCCGACTTTCACCTAAACAGTGGAGCAAAATATACACAATTGTATTTAGTTCACATAACACTATACCGTATATCAGGAAACCCAAAATTATCCCAACTCTCAACCATAAGCAATTAATGCTAGAACCCCTCAGGCGATTCCTCCTCATCCTTCAGGTTGTAATCTGGGTCTTCCTCCTGCTCTGGATCTCGTTCAAGGTCAGCTCCGACAGCTGTGACGTATAGTCAGGGAATGAGCTATAGTCCAAGTTCAGTAGGGAATAGCCAAGCTAAATCACTTATTTTAAGCATTCTCATTCATATATCTTGATACATAGATAAAAGCAGTTTAAGGAGATAAAAAACTTTAGCTAGAATGCCAAAGCATATACTTTCATGAAACGTAAATAATCATGTTCAAAATAATTCATATCGGATCAAGGAAAGCATAACAAGAACTTGGAAACATGCCAAGCAAAGCAAGTCATAAGAATGTGTAACAGAAATCATAAACGAGATCAAATGTCTAGCCCCTGAGCTACATTAACAAGGTCACTAGAACCAAGAAGTCAAGCCCTTGAGCAATGTTAACAAGGTCAATTGATACTAGACCGGTCAAGCCCATGAGCTACATTAACAGAGTCACTTGAGCCCAGAAATCAAGCCCTTGAGCTACGTTAACAAGGTCACTTTAACATAAATGTCAAGCCCCTGAGCTAAGTTAACAGGGTAACTTGAACTGAGACCATCAATCCCCTGAGCTATGTTAACAGGGTCACTTAATCAGAGACATAACGGACATACAAGGTGTGAACACGTATACAAGGCAAGCATCAAGAATATAATTCAAATCGGGGAATTTACAACTTATGGGATCATATACATCAATGTATCAAGATGTCAGTTATAAAAGCATGAAAAAATCACGCATAAAGTCCAATTTATAAGCTTTGAAACAAGTCAAGATTCTTCATATATCAATTCTAGAAAATATTGAGTGTTTACTATTTGCAAATTTGACAAGAATTCGATAAAACAAGCAATCAGGCAAAAATTCTTCCCTACCTTAAATTCGGAACCTCACGAGTGAACACACACGGATCAAGGCTAAATCCCTCTCAATTGCACTTCGCATTCACCCTAAAACATGCATTATATGTATACTAATGGTTAATGAACCATACGAGGCTAACACAAGGTCACACAATATTGCCTAGGTTTCAAGGTAGCACTCGCTGTGGTGAATTCTTTAGATTCACTCTCACTGCGGTGAGCTTACATATTGCTGCGGCAGGCCTGATGGACTCACCATGCTCTAACTCTTTCTTTCAAACCTTGAAAACTCCACCATATTGCCTAACCCTCATCCTATAGATGCATTAGGACCATATCACAAATGATTTTGCCAAATTTAGACTTCTATCCAATTTAGAGTGCATGAACTATGATCCAAGATATCAGGAATCGAAGGAATCAGTTTCTAAGCTCTTCATGCGCCCAATTCTCGATGTTCCGAGGTAAGCATTCCCAGAATTTGACTAAATAGGATCCGATTTAGGAACATCAAGTCTCCTAGCCTCTATTGATCATGCATGCACAAATTCTGAGGCATCTAACCTCAAGATTGCGGCTATGAAGCCTTTCACACATTCGATAGTAAAAATTAATCGCATGAGATTCTATAACTATCGTGAATCTATAGTAAATATAGGGAATGAGATTTACGAGACGGATATGGAATGTTTACCATAGCGAGTTCTTTGCATGTGACGTTTTTCGAGCTCCGGTGATGAGACGTCTCATCATTCACTCGATCAAATGCCCAATTTCTCCATTGTAGGGCTCGAGGAAATGGAGAATCGTTGCGAAGATCAAGATACGATGAATTTCTGTCGTAGCGTCAAGTGGCTTGGAGAGATCGAATGGCTTGGAAGCTTTTCAAGTTAGAAGATGAGAGGAGAAGAGAAGGCTTTCTCTCTTTCTCAATTTGTCAATCACATCTCCCATGCATAGGTTATGCGTGGGAGCTACTTATAACTAAAGGGTACAAATTGGGTGTGGAGTTGATGCACCCAGCTTGGTGTATGGGTTTTCCATAGAGTCATATTAATGGGTCTAACACCATGGGTGTCTAATTGGTTAATGGGTCCTGACCCCCGGGCTATTGACTCATAGGTCTGTCTCAAGGCCTATCATTACTGGGTCACACAGATTGGGCTGGATTCCCCAATGGGTTTTGACTCTCGGGTTAGTAACTAACGGTTCCTAATCCAATGATACCTAGTTTCAAATAAAGGAATTGGCTCACCCAGATCATCGAGCACACATTGACTCGGGTCTCTAACACCAGTACATATCCTGTGTACTCAAGTTTGGGATCAATTGCAGGGTGTTACATCCTCCCCTCCTTAAATAAATTTTGGCCTCGAAAATTGACAATTGTAGAAGGGAATGGGAACCATGTCGTCGGACAGTGTTCTCACAGGTGATCTTCATCATGACGTTAAAGCCTATTTATGACGGTGTACAATGAAGTTAGTATTCAGGTCTCCTACTAGAGCTGTAAAACAAAAAATGTATCCCATATTAGGAACTTGAAAGGAGAAACTACTTGCCAACAATTATCATTGGGTACGTTCGCTAATTATTATAAGAAATTCACATGTACTGAAATGATCACCAATTATTATTAAAAATGTTCACATGCTCAAGCGTTTATGACTACTATTAGTTGCTACACATCACATATTAGGGGTGGTATTGTTCCTAAATCAGAAATTTAAGATATTGGCTATTGGTATATCAGTGATTGAAGACGTAAACCACTATTGTTATCTCGATTACTAATGCCATTCAAAATCACAAATTTTGTAAGCAAGAGTGGCATAGCTAAGTGCAAGTATAAATAGGACTTTCATTTAGCCATTACTAACATTGTCTCTTCTAAATATTAGGATGTTTCAATGGCATACCAGATTTATAACTGAGCAAAAATTTACACGCTAACACAATTGTCTATTTCATCCATTCTCAACCATCAAAAGTAATTTCATAGACATCAAAATTAAAAATTTTCAAAAATTTAGAACTTGTACATCATTGATTTCTACTATTCATCCAATGTCATCAAAAGTAAAGAGTTTTAATCATCATCCAGAACTAGAAGCGTTCCTAGTAAAATCCGAGGTATATTCTCAGGCCCTTGCGATTCGTTGAGAGGCATCATCCGGGAAATGGTAGTGCATGATCTCCATGATCATTGCCTCCTGGAAATCCATCTGTCTACCGATCTCCGTCCGAGTGGTGAGGTTGTCGGAGGAGGTGGTTGGCGGTTGCGGTAGATCCCACACCTTCTTATTCAACATCTTCTGACTCAGGATCCATTCCTCAAAATTCTTGATGTTGTCGGTCCGATGCACTTCATCTGTCTGTATCACATAATTACCAACCTCATCTTGGAAGTCCCCAACAAGTCGTGATATGAGCCATGCATATGGCATGGTGTTCGATGGTTTCTTTCTCATTTCTAACATCCGATTGTGGGCATGAATCAGCCCATCGATGACTAATTTTGCTGCATCAAACCATTTGTCCTCAAAAACTGCAAATAGAGCTTGCAGTAATACTCCTATCCTCTCTTCTTCTTCTTTTCTTAGAGGATAGAGGTTACATCAAAAAATGATGTTGATCCACCACATCTCAGATGGTAACTGTGATCTCTTCATAGATTGACCCAGTCCGTGTTGTCTGCGGGCCATCTTTGCGACTACGCGGTGGAAGGGCACTTTTTCAATGTTTGGTGGCAGTAATCCCCAATTTTCTCTATACATTAACGGGACATCCATGGCTGCGGCTACGCGATCATGATTAAATCTAAACCCTCGGTTGTCTATGGTTGTACTTAGTTTTCCTTCTTGCTCAACGTCGACGTTCTGGTAGAAGAGTTTGACAATCCGTGGGTAGTAGTGTCCGTGGAACGGTTTAAGCAAGGTCGTCAAGTTAGCTCTTTCTAGATAATTAATTGACCAATAGAGTGCTTCCTCATTGTTGAAATACTATTGGTCAAAAGACCATTTTGACTCGAATGTTTTTGCATCCGACCACAGGTTGGGTTGTTCCCATATCGGTGGAAGGGTGGAACTAGACGGGGCTTTGCCCTTCGATTTTGTGAATGGTGTCGGCTTGGAAGTCATAGAATGAGGAATCGAAAATGAAAGGGGGGAAAACTAGGGTGTTACCTTAGTGCATGCACAAATCGGGAAAATAGAGATGATGAAGTTGCATGCTTGACGATCCTCGAAGCTTTGAGGGATTTGGCGTGAGAAATCACCCTTTTCAAAGGACAATGGATTCGATTCCACATGGGAGAGAAGAGGAAAGGGCCCCACACTTGAAAGTTTCAAAAATGACATATTTGGGGTTTCTCATGCCCCTTATATTCCTTCACAGTCGTTGTGGTGACCTTATGTTCTTGCCGCTACAAGCCACAATCTGAAGATCTCGCCGTGGCGAGCTTTGATCTCGCTACAGCGAGGTATACAGAAGTAGGGCTCGCTATGTTTGTGGTGTTTTTGGGTGTCTTGCACTCCAGATTTGTACTAAGCACTAACAAGTGTGTTAAGGGTTGGTATATCCAAAAAATTTGTGTCACTAAACCCATATATATCACGAGATTAATCCAGTGTGATTTAAAAAAGATCATATAGTACACATTCACTCTAATTTATGAGCATTAAATACATATATTGACATGATTAATGACAACTGATCAGTACACTTAGTAATGACTGAACCTACTGGAACAAAAGCAGATACTGGTCGCATAATTCAGCATCACATTCCCACGTCGCTTCAATGGTGGAGTGAGTGCGCCATTGGTATATCCTAAAAATTTGTGTCACTATACCCATATATATCACGAGATTAATCCAGTGTGATTTAAAAACATCACATAGTACACATCACTCTAATTTATGAGCATTAAATACATATATTGACGTGATTAATGATAGCGGATCAGTACACTTAGTAATGATTGACCCTACTAGAACAAAAGCAGATACTGGTCATTTAATTCGGTCTCACATTCCCACGTCGCTTCAGTGGTGGAGTGATTGCGCCATTGGACTAAGACCAATGGAATTCGCTTGGTTCTCAGAATTTGTTCCTTACGGTCTAATATCCTTATTGGCTCTTCAACCAGTGTCAAATCCTCTTTAACTTCAATTGGCTGGTAGTCCAACACGTGTGCCGCATCTCTCATGTACTTTCTCAACATCGACACATGGAACACATTGTAGATGCTCAACAACTGTGGCGATAATGCGATGCGGTAGGCCACTTCGCCAACACAACCTAAAATTTCAAAAGGGCCAATGTAGTGGGGATTGAGCTTTCATCGCTTGCCAAATTGCATGACGCCCTTGGTCAGTGAGATCTTTACAAATACATGATCTCCCACCTGAAGCGACCATGATTGTTACCATTATGCATCTTACATTGAAGCAAAAGACAATGTTGTATCCTAAGGTTACCTGAAATTCAATGTTTGACCTCTTAAGATCAGCGTAACTCTTTTGCTTGCTCTAGGCAATCTTCAATCATTCCCGAATGAGACGGACGGTCTCATTTGTATTCTCAATGAGTTCATGGCCCAGTAATACACGCTCTCCAACTTCTTCCTAGTTGAGCAGAGATTTACATCGGTAGCCATACAATGCTTCAAAAGGAGCCATCCTGATGCTCGAATGGTAGCTATTATTGTATGCGAACTCGATCAAGGGTAAGTTTTTATCCCATGATCCTTGGAAGTCCAACATGCAGGCCTATAACATACCCTCGATTACCTGATTTACCCTTTAAGTTTGTCCATCAGTTTGAGGGTGAAATGTAGAGTTGAATTCTATTTTTGAACCCATCCCTTCTTGGAATCGCTGCCAGAATTGAGATGTATGGAGCGGGTCCTAATCTGACACAATGCTCGCAGGTATGTCGTGTAGTCTAACTATCTCCTTCAAGTATAATTCTGCTAATTTGCTTGCCATGTAGCGAGTACTGTAAGGCAGAAAGTGCGCTGACTTGTTTAATCGGTCAACAACTACCCAAATTGCGTTATGTCTCTTCTGAGTTCTCGACAAGGATGAAGTCCCTAGAAATGTTCTCCCATTTCCACTCGGGAATTGGTAGTGGCTGCAATAGACCAAATGGGTGTCTATTGTCGACTTTAACCTACTGGCAAACCAACCACTTTACTACATGCTATGTAACATCTCTTTTCAATCCTTTCCACCAAAAGTTCTTTTTAAGATCATGATACATCTTGGTGCTGCTCGGATGAATAACATATACAAACTTGTGGGCTTTTTCTAATATCTCATGTCGTAAGTCAACATTGGTCGACATGTACAATCATCCTTTGAACAATAAGGACCCGTCGTCTTTAATAGAAAACTTCGGCTGATTTCCATTGAGTACCTCTTGTCAGATAACCATGAGTTTATAACGATCATTTGAATTTCTCTGATCCTTTCGAAGAGTGGTGATCATATCTTGATATTAGCTATCAGAGCTCTTAAATTTTTCACCTCTAATGTAGTGTCACCTGAGGCAATGTCTTCATGTAGACGCTATCTGTGTATCCTGGCCACGAGATGTGAGAGCTGAGCAGATGATTTTTGCCTTAATGCAACAGCTACCATGTTTGCCTTTCCTGGACGGTACTGGATGGTATATTGTAGTCTTTCAGGAATTCCATCCATCTCTTTTGCCTCAGATTCAGATCCTTCTGGGTAAATAGGTACTTGCGGATCTTGTGGTCGGTGAATATCTCAAATGTTTCACCATACAAGCAATGTCTTCAGATCTTTAAGGTAAAAATTACCACTATAAGTTCCAGTTCATGTGTAGGATAGTTCTTCTTGTGGTCTTTCAGCTGTCTTAAGCCATAAGCAACTACCTTCTCTTACTGATTTAATACATATCCTAACCCACTATGGGATGCATCATTGTGCACTATGAATCCCCCATTGCCTAATGGTAGGGTGAGTACTGGTGCAAAGGTTAATCTTCTTTTCAGCTCTTGGAAATTTTGCTCACATGACTCGGTCCACTCAAATTTAGCATTCTTTCGGGTGAGTGGTTCAGCAAGCTTTGCAAACCCTTCAACAAATCTTCTGTAGTATGGGGCAAACCCCAGAAAACTACAAATTTTGATCACGGTTCTTGGCTACTCCCATTTGACTGCAGCTTTATTTTAGTAGGGTCCACTTTTATACCAGCCTCAGAGATGACGTGGCCAAGGAAGCTTACTTGTTCTAGCTAGAATTTCCCCTGATTGAGCTTAGCATATAATTGGGAGTCTCAAAGTGTTTAAAGTGCTAGCTGTAGGTGTTGCTCATGCTCTTCTCTCGACCTTGAGTAAATGAGAATATCGTCTATGAACACAACTACCCATATATCCAGATTGGGTTTGAACACTCGGTTCATGAGATCCATGAAATATGCGAGCGCATTTGTTTGCCCAAATGGCATTACGAGAAACTCATAGTGACTGTATATTGTTCAAAAAGCTATTTTCGGAATGTCTTCAGCTTTCACCTTTATCTGATGGTAACTTGATCTCAAGTCAATCTTGGAGAACAATCTCTCTCCTTATAATTGGTCAAATAGATCGTCGATTCTTTGAAGCGGGTAGCAGTTTTTTATCATCAGCTTATTCAATTGTCTATAGTCGATTCACAGACACATAGAACCATCCTTCTCTCTGACAAACAACACAAGTGCTCCCCATGGAGACACACTCGGCCTAATAAACCATCTAGAAGTTCTTACAATTATTCTTTAAGCTCCTTCAATTCTGTTGGTGCCATACGGTACGGCGCCTTCGATATCGGTTCGGTGTCGGGAGCTAAGTCCACTACAAATTCAACCTCTCTATCAGGCGGTAAACCCGATAGTTCATCAGGGAAGTCTCGCACACTAGGAATATCCAAAATTTTAACTTATTCATCCCTTTGGCCTTGTAAGAATGCAAGGTAACCCTGACAACCACTTTTCATTAGTTGCTTGGCTCGTATAGCTGATATAAATGGCGCGATGGTTAAATGTTTGCCATAGAACCAGAACGGTTTACTCCTTTCAAGGCAAAAAGTGACGATCTTCCTACGACAATCAACATTGGTGTGGTGTGCGGATAACCAATCCATGCTTAAAATTATGTCAAATCCTTGCATATGTAGTAGGATCAGTTCGATTTCAGTTTCATGATCTTTAGAGTCTTCGATGGTGACTATCACTGATCGGTATACTGTGTTTGTGCTAACAGCACTTCCAGTCAGGACTGATACTATCAAGATAAAGGCGAGGGGTTCAGGACTGACTTTCATCTTTGTAGCGAACTGAGGTGTTACAAATAAATGTGTGGATCCTGGATCTATTAACAATTGAGCCTCATAAAAGTAATAATCACTCTTCTTACACATGTGTATGGTACCTAGGTTTCATGCATAACATTCAATTAGACGTATACATACCCATTTATAACTTTTACAGATAAAATTTTGAAAAATCATTTTCATTTACGCACCTTCTTCATCTAAAATGCAAATAAATAAGATTAACTATTCTGAAAGGATTTATACCTTGAATTACCTCGTTGTTGGCTTGAGCATCTTGAGCTGCAACCACATAAGCTCGGCCTTGCATCGTGGGCCGTGTGGATCTCAAAATTGGAGCTATTGTTGTTGCACTCTCCTTCATTTTAGGGCATTCTCTGATACAGTGCCCCATCTTTCCACATTTAAAGCAAGCTCTCGTGGTCTTTTGGCACTCTTCAGTCTTATGGGGTTTTCCACACTTAGCACGTGCAATGGCTGGTGTGTAGGAGGAGGTACGGGAAACCATTGACTGTGTTCTTGGTATACCCGTGATCGTTGGGGTTGGTGCATTGAAAGGCCTTGGAGGTCTTTGAGGTAGAGGCAACAAAGCTGCCGGAGTAAATGATTTCATCGACGCCTCAAGAATAGGTGATGGTTGATATTTCATCAAGTATCTCGGCCTCTTATTGGCCTTCTCTGAGCTCACTGCTTACGATTGAGCCTTTCTACTTCTCGCTTTTTCATCCCTCCTTTTAAACATGTTATCAACATCCCTCTCAGCAATGAGGGCCAATCTCACTACTCGTTCGTAAGTCATCACTTCAAATAGGGATATCCTCTCTTTAATAACTAGCTTCAAGCCATAATCAAATTTCTGCGTCTTCATCAATTCGGTGGCCACTAGTGCTGCTACAAATCGGGATAGACGAGTGAATTTGGTCTCGTATTCTCGCACACTCAGTTGGCCTTGTACTAGGATCGCAAACTGAATTTCTAATTGACGCCTCTCAGGTGCCGGGAAGTACTTCTCAGATAAGGTTGCAGTAAATTTTGCCCAGGTCAAAGGTGTCCCTGGTGCTAAGGTTCTTTCCACTAACTTCCACCAAGAGCCTGCTTCACCCTCGAGTTGGAATGAGGCCCAACTCACTTTTTCTTCCTCCATACAGTGGACTCTTTGAAGCACCTTCTTGATATGGTTTAACCATTTCTCGGCTTCCATGGGATCGGCTTGCCCATAAATACTCGGAGGTCTCAATCTCCAGAAGTCTTGGAAACCGGATGGCTACCTTCTCTCAGCCAAAATTGCCATGGTGTTCACCACGGTCTCAAGCAGCTAATGGGTGTTTTCATCTCTAGGAACATTTCCAAGGTTGTTCCCCACTCCAGATGCATTGTTGTTGTTATTCATAGGGATTGCATTTGATCCCAAGACTAAGTCTTCACTATTTGTGGTGTCTCTAGTATTTATGGTCCTCAGTCTTCCCCATCGCGGAGGCATATTGACCTGTCATGGCCAAGCAAAGGCTAAGTTAGATCGACTCTAAGACTAGAGTCTTAGTTCTGAACCTAATCACTTCACCTACTGCCATTGTTTCAAAATTAAGTTATATGTCTGTATGCCCGTAAGACGTACAGCTTAGGGCTTTGATACCACTTGTGACGGCTTGGATTTTCCTTACCACAAAACCCGTGCCGTTGGATCATGGTTGTGATCTAAATTACAGTGATACAATGGAATAGAAGTGCATAGATCACTTCCTGACAGCTCAATATTTCCGCACATAAAATACTAGGAAGGATCGGGCCATCTATCATTGGTAAGCATACAAAAAGGTGGAAGCAAAGTGCGTAAAGCAAAAAACAAAGCTATAATAAGAAACACAATGGCAGCAAAAACCCAAAAGAAACTATCACACTAATATATCCCAAAAATTATACATCATGCACATGCATTGCAAAACTATACACTAACATCCCAAATACCCAAAAATATACATCCACTGGTGAAGGTCGACCTTCACCAAAACAATGGAGTAAAATATGCATAATTGTATTTAGTTCATATAACATTATACCGTATATCATGAAACCCAAAATGATCCTAAATCTCAACCATAAGCAATTAATGATGGAACACCTCAGGCGGTTCCTCCTCGTCCTCTGGGTTGTAATCTAGGTTTTCCTCCTGCTCTGTATCTTGTTCAAGGTCAGCTCCTGCAGCTATGATGTATAGTCGAGGACTGAGCTACAGTCAAAGCTAAGTAGGGAATAACAATGCTAAATCACAAATTTTAAGCATTCTCATTCATATATCTTGATGCCTAGATAGAAGTAGTTTAAAGAGATAAAAAAGTTAGCTAGAATGTCAAAGCATATACTGTCATGAAACATAAATAATCATGTTCAAAAAAATGCATATCCAATCAAGGAAAGCGTAACAAGAACTTGGAAACATGTCAAGCAAAGCAAGTCACAAGAACGTGTAACAGAAATCCCAAACGAGATCAAATGTCTAGCACCTGAGCTATGTTAATAGGGTCACTAGAACGAAGAAGTGAAGCCCTTGAGCAATGTTAACAAGGTCACTTGAAACGAGACTGGTCAAGCCCCTGACCTACGTTAACAGGGTCACTTGAGCTCATAAATCAAGCGCTTGAGCTACGTTAACAAGATCACTTGAACTGAGACCATCATGCCCCTGAGCTACATTAATAGGGTCACTTAATCAAAGACATAATGAACATACAAGGTGTGAACACATATACAAGGCAAGCATTAAGAATTTAATTCAAATCGAGGAATTTACAACTTATGGGATCATATACATCAATGTATCAAGATGCGAGTTACAAAAGCATGCAAAAATCATGCATAAAGTCCAATTTATAAGCTTCAAAACATGTCAAGATTCTTTGTATATCAATTCTAGAAAATATTGAGTGTTTACTATTTGCATCATTGACAAGAATTAGAGAAAATAAGCAATCAGGCTAGAATTCTTCCCTACCTTAAATTCGGAACCTCACGAGAAAACTCACACGATCGAGGCTAAATCCCTCTCAACTACTCTTCGAATTCACCCTAAAACATTCATTGTATGTATACTAATGGTTAATGAACCATACGAGACTAACACATGGTCATACAAGGCGTAACAAGGCATGAAACCCAACCCTCAAAACAGGGGACACCTCACTGCCGCGAGCTATAGGGTTGCCACGGTGAGCTCCTCAGGTGCCATATGAGTAAGGCATCTCATTGCGATGAGAAATCCTAGAGCCAAATTGGCCTAGGTTTCAAGGTAGCACTCACCGCGGTGAGTGCTTCAGATTAACTCTAGCTGTGGTGAGCCTACTTATCGCAGCGACAAGCCTGATGGACTCGCCAAGCTCTTGCTCTTTCTTTCAAACCTTGAAAACTTCACCATATTGCCTAACCCTCATCCTATAGATGCATTAGAACCATATCACAAATGATTTTTCCAAATTTAGACTTTTATCCTATTTAGATTGCATGAACTATGATCCGAGACATCAGGAATCGGAGGAATCAGTTTCTAGGCTCTTCATGTGCTCGATTTTCGGTTCCCAGGCAAGCATTCCCAGAATTTGACTAAATAGGATCTGATTTAGGAACATCGAGTTCTCCTAGCCTCTGTTGATCATGCATGCACAAATTGCGTGGCATCTGACCTCAAGATTTCGGCTATGAAGCCTTCACAAGTTCGATACTCAAAATTAATTGCATGAGATTCTATAACTATCGTGAATCAATCCTAAATCTAGCGAAAGAGATTTATGAGATGGATATCGAATATTTATCATAGCGAGTTCTTCGCATGCGACATTTTTCGAGCTCTGGTGAAGAGATGTCTCATCGTTCACTCGATCAAATGCTCGATTTCATGATTATAGGGCTCGAGGTAATGGAGAATCATTGCGAAGATCAAGATACGATGAATATCAATCGCGACGCCAAGTGGCTTGGAAGCCTTTCAAGGTAGAAGACGAGAGGAGAAGAGAAGGGTTTCTCTCTTTCTCAATTTGTCAATCACAACTCCCATGCATAGGTTATGAGTGGGAACTACTTCTTATAACTAGAGGGGTCCAAATTGGGTGAGGAGTTGATGCACCCAGCTCGGTGTATGGGTTTTCCATAGAGTCATATTAATGGATCTAACACCATGGGTCTTATTGGTAATGGGTTCTGATCCTCGGGCTATTGACTCAAAGGTCTGTCTTAAGGCCTATCATTATTGGGTCACATGGATTAGGCTCGACTCCCCAATGGGTTTTGACTCTTGGGTTAGTAACTGACGATTCCTATCCCAATGATTCCCAGTTTCAAATAAATGAATTTGCTCACCCAAATCATCGGGCGCACATCAACTTGGGTCTCTAACACCAGTACATATCCTGTGTACTCGAGTTTGGGATAAATTATAGGGTATTATAGAATTGCTTCGGTAATGCTTTCCACAATCTCTGGGCCTAATATGAACTTTTCCCCAGTTTCGTCCTAGTTAAGTGGAGACTTGCATCTCCGACCGTACAACGCTTCCAATGGAGCCATTCTGATGCTCGCCTGATAACTATTGTTATATGCAAACTCGATCAAGGGTACGTGATTATCTCATAATCCTTAAAAATCAAGCTCACAACCTCTGAGCATATCTTTAATAATTTGGTTCACTCTTTCAGTTTGCCCGTCCATCTATGGGTGAAATGCAGAACTGAAGTCCAATCTTGAACCCATTCCTTGTTGGAACCGTTGCCAAAATTTGGATGTATACAGTGGATCTCTATTTGAGATGATGCTAGCAGGAATGTCGTGCAGTCTAACTATCTCTTTGAGATATTGCTCTACAAGTTTGCCAACCGTATACTTTGTGTTATGTGGCAGGAAGTGAGCTGACTTAGTCAATCTATCAATGACAACCAAGATAGCATTGTGGCCTTTCACTTTTCTCAGCAATGCCAAAATAAAATCCATGGAGATGGCTTCCCGTTTCTATTATGATATCGGTAATGTTGTAATAAACCTGAGGGATGTCGATGATCAACTTTTACCTGCTGACAAACCAATCATTTTGAAACATACTCGGCGACACCTTTCTTTAAACCTTTCCATCAAAAACTTCTCTTAAGATCCTGGTACATCTTGATACTACTAGGGTGAATGGTACACTTTCATTTGTGAGCTTCTTCTAGAATATATGCTGAAGATTGTCATCTGTAGATATGCACAGACGACCTATGAATAGTAAGGCTTCGTCCTCCCAAATGGAGAAATAGGGTTTAATGCCATTGATCATGCTTGTCAGATTTTTGTGAGCTCCTCATCTTTCATCTGAAGCTCGCAGATGCCATTGAAAATAGTCGATCTGATAGTAATATTGGCCAACAAGACCCCTGAGTCCTTCATCTCAATCTTTATGTCGTATAAGGATATATCTTCAAGCAATCTCCATCTGTGTATTCTGGTGGTGAGATGGGACAACTGAGCTAATGTCTTCTGTCACATCTGCCACCACGTTCACCTTCCCAGGGTGATACTGGATGGAGCAATTGTAATCCTTAAGGAATTCTATCCATCTTCTTTGCCTCATATTCAAATCCTTTTGTGTAAACAAGTACTTGAGGATTTTATGATCAGTAAGGATCTTGAATGTCTCTCCACAAAGGTAATGCCTCCAAATCTTTAAAGCAAAAATGATAGCTCCCAACTCAAGATCATGCGTCGGATAATTCTTCTTGTGATCCTTGAGTTGTCTTGATCCATAAGCGATAACCCTCTCGTTCTGGTTAAGTACGCAGCCCAATTCGTTGTATGATGCATCACTAAACACGACGAATCCTCCACCGCCTAAAGGTATGGCAAGTACTAGTGTGGAGGTCAGTTTTCTCTTAAGCTCTTGAAGGCTCTTTTCACATTATTCGCTCCACTAAAACTTGGCATCCTCCCTTGTGACCTGAGTGAGTGGCCCCAAAATCTTAGAGAATCCTTCCACGAATCTCTTGTAATAACTAGCTAACCCTAGAAAACTTTGTACTTCTGTCACTGTCTTTAGCTGTTCACATTGTACAACGACTTGAATCTTGGCTGGGTCTACAGTTATGCCTGCCTCATAAATGACATGCCCCAGAAGGATAACTTGCTCTGGCCAAAATTCTCATATGCTCAACTTCGCATAAAACTGATGGTTGCGACGCATCTGTAGGGCGATATACAAGTGTTGCTTGTGCTCTTCCCTCGTCTTTGAATCGATGAGGATGTCATCAACGAAGACAACCTGACATTTATCAAGGTGTGGTCGGAACACTCTATTCATGAGATCCATGAATGATGTTTGAGCGTTTGTCAATCTGAAAGGCATCACTAGGAATTCATAGTGGGCATATCTTGTACGAAAGTCAAATTTTGAAATGTCCTCAACTTTGATCTTCAACTGATGATAACTTGACCTCAAGTCAATATTTGACAATAATTTTGCACCTTGGAGCTGATCAAAGAGGTCATCGATGCATGGAAGTGGATAGCAATTCTTGATTGTTACTTTATTCAACTAGTAGTAATCAATGAAGAGTCTCATTGAACCGTCCTTTTTTACAAAAAGTATTAGTGCTCCCCATGGAGAAACACTAGGCCTAACGAATCCTTTGTCCAACAACTCTTGTAGTTGCTCCTTAAGTTCTTTCAATTCTGCTGGCACTATACAGTATAGTTCCATCGATATCGGTTCGGTGCCTGTAGCCAGCTCGATCGCAAACTAAACTTCCCGATTTGGTGGTAATCTTAGTAAGTCTTTGAGAAACACATCGATAAACTCGCATACGACGAGAATGTTTGGGAGGTTGTTCTTCTCTTCCCGTTGGCCCTGTATGAATGTGAGGTATCCATGACATCCATTTCTCATCAGACGTTCAACTTTAATGGTAGAGATGAATGGCGCAATGTTGGACTTGATGCTGTAGAATCGAAAGGATTTCCCCTTTGGTGGATGAAAGGCAACCACCTTTCGAAGGCAATCGTCGTTTGCATGGTAAGCGGATACCCAATCCATCCCAAGGATTACTGATCAGTCACATAATATACCATTTTACCACCCTTAACTTAGTGTTGCTAAACCTTAGTCTGCTACTAATAAGTTACTAATGTGCAAATATTAAGAAAAATAGCAAAAGAGAATTAAAATGTTAATATTTGTCAAAATGAACTCATAAAGCAATAAGAAAGATGATTGAACGAAAAAGATGGAATCATCGCCTACTGAAAAATGGAAAATCGGGCTTTACGATTTTACGGAGTGCTGTAAAAAAAGTAGAAAATTGTTATTTATGATTCTTCAGAAGAAAAGCCGTTTAAGAGTGAAGTACGATATAACAGAAGATGATCAATCGTAAATAAAGAATCATCCAGAGAGTAAAAGCTAGAAAATTGTGATTTATAATTTTACAAAAAGACGCTTTCTGAAGCTGCTATCACATGAGGATTTATACCGCCATGAGTAAAATTGGAAGAATTCTTGACTTAGAAGTCTAGCCAATCACGGATCTGAGAAGATTGATGAAGAAGACTTTTAAAGCACTCTAATGCTAAAATAAAGGAAAAAATCTAGAAGTACATCAACTGTTGAAAGCAAGGAAAGATAAAATTAGGAATTAGAGTTATAATAGGACAAGTTGGTTTTAGTAGTTTCTTTTATTAGAATTAGGAATTTTGTAAACCGACCCCTTATGATCTATAAATAAGAGGGCTTGGTATAGGAATTAATCATCGACGAAATTCTCAGCATCAATTAACAACTGAGGTTGTATTTTCTTCTGATTATTAGAGTAGTTTAGTTTAGATATCGAAGGTTCTTCGATCACAATTGATGACATAGATTGAGAGTTGGAAGATTAGAGTAGATATCTGTAGTTTCTCAGAAGTAATTGACGACTGTGGCTGAGGGGTGAAAGATATAATTTTTATTGCTTTCTTGTTTAGATTTATTTTCATTGCAATTTCCTGCTTTGTAAACATCTTCAAATTTTAATTTGAATTGACGACTCAGGTTGAGGTTTGCAGATTAGTGTATGATTTTTATTTTTCATCTTTGATTTTCTAGAATTTGATTGACACCTAAATTTCTAGTAGATTAAAGATTAGTATAAATCTGTGTTGAAGGATTTTAGTTATTTGATTGACGCCCAAATTTTGGTAGATTAAAGATTAGTATAAATCTGTGTTGAAGGATTTTAGTTATTTGATTGACGCCCAAATTCAAGAAGATTGCAATACGGTTTAACGATATTTAAAATATGTAAACATCCGATAGCTGAAGATTGTGATTAACGACCATAATATGAAGGAGAATTTAGGATTTATTTTCTGCCATTTAGTTTAAGAAACTATTATGGGTTCATATTTCTCATGTAGTTTAGGATCTTAAAAGAGAAATATAAGTTTTCAAAAAATTAATATATATAATATAAAACATATTCTCGTGGGAATGATCCTATGCTAGTATTACAATTTCCATTGTTCGCTTGAAATAGGTTATGACTTAATTAGATACATACATAAGTAAGCCCAATCAAATTTTTTGCACCGTTGCAAGGAATAGCGAATTTTATATTTATATTAGATTAAGAAAGAAAGTATTTATCTTTCTCTTTTTATATTTCTTTATATTTTTAATTTTCTTTGATCACTTCTTATGCTTTTGCAGGTTTAATCGGAGCAGTGACTCAAGGGTTCAACACTTCTGCTAGCCACAGAAATTAGAGGCTCAGGTTTGTCTCTCTTCCTGCCTTCTAAAAAAAAATTAATTATACATATAAATATTTATTTCAGATGCAAGGCCGAGATGAAACATCTTGGCCGAATCTAAATATGACTCATCCCCCCAATGGAATTCCCAACTACACCCTGGTATCCAGCCATGTTGGAGACAGAGCAGGCCTTTGCCTCTCAGTGGAGTAGTGTTGAGAATTCTTATAATTTTTAGTGGGACAATCCTTATGTCTTCCCAAGGGTAACCCAACAAGAATTATCTTATACTTACCCACAACATTCTCTGAATTCTCAACAATCATATAGCCCATACTCATCTTTTGCGCAATAGCCATATCCTCAGAATGGGAACGATGGTGCAACTATAATCCAAATCCTCCAAGACTTGAAACAACATGCACACCATCACTCTAGGGAATTAGCTCAGCTATCTCAGATCTCCCAAAACTTACTCTTGTACTCAGTCCATTACAAATCTAGAAACCCGAATTGGGCAACTAGCCTCGTAGTGGGAGGAAAGAGAGAGTAACCAAGCGAGTTTGCAGACACTAATTCCCACAGTTGAAGCTATTCAGACCTTAAGGAGTGGCCGGACTGTCGACAATAGAGTAGAGATGCCTACCCCAGTAGTTGTCCCTATGACAAAAGAAAAAGAGAATGAAGCCAAAGAAGAGACTCTCCCACAAGAAAAACCAAAAAAATTAGAAAATGAAAAATAAAAAAAGTAGAAAATAAAGAGGACAACACACCTAAACCTGTAACCGAAGTATCCTATGTACCGAAGTTACCATTCCCTGATGCTTTTGGTGCACCATCCCCTTTTGATAAAAATCCAAAAAAATTAGAAGAAATTATTGAGATCTTCAAAGAGGTGAAGATCAATTTGCCCCTCTTGGAGGCAATTAAACAGGTCCCAGCCTATGCACAATTCCTAAAGGAGATGTGTACGCGGAAACGGAAATGGCGAAACAATATCTCGCAAAACTTTTTTCGACTAAGCAAGTAAGCTCAATCTTGCAAGCTAGAACTCCGCCTAAGCTTAAGGATCCTGGGGTGCCTACAATTCCATGTATCATACGCAATCATGCAATACTTCTGGATCTAGGAGCTAGCGTAAATCTGATACCATACTCTGTTTACGAAAAATTAGGGCTAGGAGATATGAGGCCTACTTCAGTAACTCTTCAATTAGCCGATAGATCAGAAAGAAAGCCTGTAGAAATTATTAAAGATCTAATGGTTTGGGTTAACAAATTTGCTTTCCCTGTCGATTTTCTGATGCTAGACATAGAACCATGTTTAAAATGTCCAACGCAAATTCCCGTTATACTCGGTAGACCATTCTTGGCCATGGCCAATGCTTGTATAAACTTCTAAACCGGGGTAATGAGGTTTCTTTTAGAGATATGCAAATTCAATTAAATATCTTCACTGCAGTCAACCAGATGGCTTCAATAGAAGATGAGGAATGCTTCAACATAGATGAATTGAAGAATTAGTAGTATACCTCTAGTCTTATCAAAGGATGCACTTAAGACTGCATCATGGTATACGGACTTGGAAGAATCGGACCACCAATTGAAGGAAGTGATTTTTCTGATAGACACTTTTATCTGTGAACTCCAATCCAAGACTTGGAAACCATGGATAGAACTTCTACCCATTATTTCCAACGAGTCGTTACAACCATCTATCCAAAAAGCATCATCCTTGGATTTGAAATTACTTCTTGTTACCCTTAAATGGACTTTTCTTAGGCCTAACGAAACTCTCCCAGTAATTATTTCATTTGCTCTTAACAAGGAACAAGTGAGTAGGTTATTGGCCACACTTGTGAAGTATAAGCGAGGAAGAGGATGGACTGTCGCTGACCTTAAAGAGCTTGACCCCTCGATATGTATGCATCGTATTCATTTGGAGGATAATGCCAAAACCTCACGAGAAAGCCAGTGATGGGTAAATCCAAATATGAGGGAAGTTGTTCAAAAGGAAATCGTGAAACTATTAGACATAGGTATTATCTACCCGATTTCTGACAGTGAGTGGGTGAGTCCCATCCAGGTAGTCCCAAAGAAATATGAGATTACTATGAAAGAAAATGTAGCCGGTGAGTTGGTACCATTATGCAAAACCACAGGGTGGCGTGTATGCATTGACTATCAGAAGCTCAACTTAATGACACGCAAAGATCATTTTCCATTACTCTTCATCGGCCAAATTTTGGAAAAACTTGTGGGCCAGGAGCATTTTTGCTTTTTAGGCGGATATTCAAGGTATAATCAAGTTCCGATTTACCCAAAAGACCCAGAGAAGACTACCTTCATGTGTCCTTTTGGAACGTTCACTTATCGTCGCATGCCCTTTGGGTTATGCAATGCCCCTGCAACATTCCAAAGATGCATTATGGCAATCTTTTCCGATATGATAGACAAGTTTCTTGAAGTATTCATGGATGATTTTTTAGTATTTGGCCGAACTTTTGATATTTGTCTTTATCATCTTTCCCTCGTCTTAGAAAGATGCGAAGAAACTAATTTAGTGCTAAGTTGGGAGAAGAGCCATTTTATGGTTCAAGACGGCATAGTCTTAGGGCATATTGTCTCTAAAAGAGGAATAGAAGTTGACAGGGCTAAAATCGATGTAATAAAAAGTCTACCATCACCAACTTTGATATGGCAGATTCGATCTTTCCGGGGCCATGCCGGCTTCTATCACTGCTTTATCAAAGATTTTTCCAAAATCTCGAGACCACTATGCCATCTATTAGCAATTGATGTACCCTTTCACTTTGATGATGCCTGCCTTGACACATTAAACAAGATTAAAGCACTTCTCTCATCTGCACCAGTCATTCAACTGCCAAACTACTCGCTACCTTTCGAAGTAATGTGCGACGGTTCTGATTAAGCAATAGGTGCCGTCTTAGGACAACGGAGAGACAAGGTCCCTCATGTAATTTATTATGCAAGTCGAACCTTGATCGAAGCTCAGGTTAACTATACAACCACTGAGAAGGAGCTTCTCACTGTAGTCTTTGCTTTGGATAAATTCCGACCGTACCTATTGGGATCTAGGATTATTATCTTCTCTGATCATTCTGCACTAAAATACCTGCTATATAAAAAGGATGCTAATCTGAGACTAATCAGGTGGATCATTCTTTGTAGGAATTCAACTTTGAGATTAAGGATAAAAAGGGAGTTGAAAATGTGGGGGCTGATCACATGTCCAAAATAGAGTTGCCTGAAACCATCAGTAAAGAGCCTCTACATGACACCTTTCCGAATGAGAAACTTTTTGTCATCCAAGCAACAGTACCATGGTATGCCAATATCGTGAATTATTTGGCAACAGGTAAGATTCCCTCGACTTGGTCCAATCAGGATAAATATATTTTCTTTTCTGACATAAAATACTATATTTGGTAGGATCCTGGTCTATTTAAAATATGCCCAGACCAAATAATTAAGAAATGTGTGCCCGATAGTGACACCTATAATATTTTATAATTTTGTCACACATATGCTTGTGGGGGCCACTTTGGTGGAAGGAAAATGGCTGCCAAAGTACTGCAATCGAGATTTTATTGGCCATCGCTATTTAAGGATGCCCAGAATTTTTGTCAAGCTTGCAATCGGTGCCAAAACTTAGGAGCCATGTCCCGAAGGAACATGATGCGCCTTCAATCGATTTTGGTCACATAACCCTTTGATGTATAGGGCATTGACTTCATGGGCCCCTTTCCACCTACGTTAAAATTCATATACATACTTGTAGCCATTGGCTACGTATCAAAATAGGTAGAAGCAACAACTACATGAACAAATGACAATAAGTTGGTAATTTCTTTCATCAAAGAAAGTATATTTGCACGGTTTGGAACCCCATGAGCTATTATAAGTGATGGAGGTAGCCATTTTTGCAACAAGTATTTTGAGAGCTTGCTCAAGAAATATGGTGTGACTCATAAAATTGTAACCCCCTATCACCCGCAAACTAGCAGACAAGTTGAGGTTTTCAACCGAGAAATAAAGAGAATTTTGGAAAGAATTGTACGACCTGATAGAAAAGACTAGTCCCTAAGACTGAATGATGCCTTGTGGGTATACAGGACAACCTATAAAACACTCATTGGCATGTCTCCTTATAGGTTGGTATATGGAAGAGCCTGTCATTTACCTGTAGAGTTAGAACATAGAGCTCTATGGGAAATCAAAGCATTGAATTTCAAGCTGGATGCATCTGGGGAACAATGAAAACTTGAACTTAATGAGCTAGAGGAAATTCGCAATGATACCAAAATGCTCGAATTTATAAGGCCAAAACAAAAGCATTTCACAATAAGTACATTCTGAGGAAAAGGTTTGAGCCAGGTCAACAAGTTTGGTTATATAATTCAAGGTTAAAACTATTCCTAGGGAAACTACGAAGTCGTTGGGACAGACCATATAATGTTGTGAAAGCATTCCCCTATGGGGCTATAACCATTCAGGATCCCAAAGACAATTGTGTCGTTAAAGTTAATGGGCAGAGAGTCAAACTGATGACATCTTCAAAAGAAAAAGGGGCAGTGGCCACAATGTCACAAAGAGACCCGGAGTATAACTGATAACTCCCAGGCATCGTCGAGCTACCAGCTCATCTGTAGCAAATTAGAGTATAATAGTTACAACGACAAATTTTATGATACATCGAATTGTAGTGATTACGATTCGTAGTATCTACGATTTTGTCGACGGATTTGGTAGCTTAAGTATTCTTCCATGAACAATCGTAGTGTTTACGATTGCAAAGAGAACGCTTTGTCCAGGTCGCCCATTTGTTATCAGAAAGGCACAACTTCTGATACCAAATGTGTTACCTCGATTCACTCTACAGAAACACACTCCTTAGCAATTAATAGACCTACAAACTGATTTGAATGATTCAACGCCAACCCATAATGTCCATTTATGGCAACCTTCCAATTCTCGGCCTGGAAAGATTATAAATAAGCAAGTTACCGCTTGACACATTCATTCCATTCTTTTCACATTCTTCCACAACCAACACTCTTGCCATGGAAAAACCACCGAGTTAGTCTGAGATTGCTGACGCATTTGAGCAGCTTCTCAGTCGAGAAGTCGAAGCAATCTCTGCACTCCTCAAAGAAAGAGGGTGGTTGATTGATGAATTTCTATCCCTTCTCCCCTCCTCGGAGCCAACTGCTGGTACATCCCCTCTGTCTCCCAAAAATCATAAATCCTCTTCATCTGATACTTCTCCTCCAACTTCTTAAACTACCCTTTTCCCTTTTTCCCTTTGGTTACACCTACCCAAGGGAAGTCAATCATCTTTTAGGGGCATCAAAATTTGGGTTAGAAGCCGAGGACCGATCTTTATCGAAGACATCATTTCTCGGACGTTGCTACCAGTATCATACAGTGTGTGTCTAGATTTTTCCTAGGATTATTTCTTATTATGTAATTATTTTTTAATTTCTCTCTATAGTTTTCTTTTCATGTTCATTGTAAATATTCAGATAATATATGGCATTTACTTTTAACTAACTTTCTAACTGTGTAATTGTTCCTAATCTTTCTTTTTCAATTTTTTGTTATTGATATCTCTAAGAATAAAATGGAAGTATTTTCTCAAAGTTTGGGGGACATTCTTTAAAGTTTTTTTTTCACATCCGGTATACAATCAGTAATATCAGTAATTCACAGGTAAATAAATTTTGAGTGTCCCCTCTTTTTGTGCCAATAAGGGCATTGTCCAAATTAAGTTTCGGGGTATAAACAATTTTTGTGTATAGTAGTTAGTATATTAGTATATTAATTTGTTAGTTAGTTTTATTTAGTTTTCTTTTTGCATAATTCTTCCCTCTGATTTTTAAAATAGTTTTTTTATAGTTAACCATTATATGTGAATTATGATAGAAAAAAATTACGAATCTTGAAAACTTACAATCCATCATAGTAGAAGTTCAGTAATCAAGCATATAGAACAGTGCAATTCATGTTTTAGCTCATTGAACTTTGTATTAGATTGAATGTTTGAAACAATAGATTGATCTGAACTACAACATTTATACTACAGTTTCAAAATTATAAACCAGTGAGCATCAGAGACTAATTTTTCCTTTTCTTGTGAGAGAGACTGCTTCTATTCAAGTCAAAATTTCTTTGAACTTCTTTACTTCTTTTATGAAATCTCATATTGTTGAATTCAAAATCAAAATATTCTATGACTATGACAACCTAATTTTTTTTCTAGAACTATCTATTAGAAGCATTAAAACAAAAGGGCATCTATGCTAGTAAATTCTAAAGATGATTAAAGACCATCTTTTGTTTAAAATAGAGCCAAAAAGCCAAAATCTTAGAAAATAACTTATCCTTTGAACTCTTATTAAAAGCCCAAACTGAATTTCTTTGTACCAAAACTCTTGAAAACCTTTAACCATAAGTATTACCCAAAGCTTTCAACCTTTAACCCTTACATTTTTTAGAGTTTAGAATACAAAAGAAGGGAAGAAGAGGGAGTGAAAGGAGTAAAAATCAACAGATAAGGGGAATGCTGAAAAAAGGGTTTAACTGAAGAAAAATATTAAAAAAAATAAAAATATGAGAAAAGATGGAAAAACGATTTCTGAAAGGAAAGAGCTTTCGAAAAGAAGGAAAATCGTAAAAAGACAATTTTAGATCAAAATGGAATTTTACAAAAAAATAGAAATGGGAAGAAGCATCTAAATTCGTGGATAGTTCTGAAGTAGAAAAAAAGAAAAATATGGGAGAAAGAGGAACTAAATTCTTAGAAAAATTTTGAATCTTTTTCTACCTTTCTTTGACACCTTCTAAAATCCAAAGCCCCATTACAAGCTGAAGGAAAGACCTTTTTGATTTTCGACTTGCAAAAGCATAAGCCTAGTAGAGATATGAATAATAGAAACTATGGATTGCATAGGTAATCATATGAATAGAATAGATTACCTTTCCATTAGATTAAAATTTTTTTGCAATTATCTTTTGAATGAATTCTTCTAAATACATTGAGAGAACCCAAATGTTTTTAATTTTTTTTCTGAGAGTATGCCAATAGTGTGAGTTTTTGAATGAAAGTATTTTCTAATACTCAAGTTTAAAAAAATTTATGAAGAATAAATTGTTCACTAATGCATACACTCCGTGCTTACTGTGAATTGAAATTGTTAGAGTTCTAATCAAGGATAATTGTTATAATGGAAAGCAAGGATAAAAGGTTGGTAATTTTAGAAAATCATAACAACCAAGTGATGATCAACTTAGTTAACTTAGCTTTTGTACGAAAATCATTTCAGATTTTAAACCTCTTGTTTCCTCTGTAAATTTTAAAAAATATTTTGAAAAATCCAAAAACATTTAAAGTTTGTAGGTAACTTCATTGAAAACCTTCAGGAAACTACCACTCCTTCACTAGGGATCACCTTGGGGTTTTAAAGGCTTGTTGCATCTGCTAAATACAATCGTGCTCTCTATGAAAGTGACATTTAAATTATTAGTATTAAGATATTTTATATTTCCTTGTTTGCTATGGACTAGCAAAGCGTAAGTTTGGGGGTGTGATCAGTCACATAATATACCATTTTACCACCTTTAACTTAGTGATGCTAGACCTTAGTTTGCTACTAATAAGTTATTGATGTACAGATATTAGGAAAAATAGTAAAAGAGAACCAAAATATTAATATTTGTCAAAATGAACTCATAAAGTAATAAGAAAGACGATTGAACAAAAAAGACGAAATCATCGCCTACTGAAAGACAGAAAATCATACTTTACGATTTTGCGGAGTGCTGTAAAGAAAGTAGAAAATCATAATTTATGATGCTTCAGAAGAAAAGTCGTTCAAGAGTGAAGTATGATATAACAGAAGACGATAAATTGCACATAAAGAATCGTCCAGAGAGTAAATGCAAGAAAATCGTGATTTACGATTTTACAAAAAGATGTTTTCTGAAGCTATTTTCAGGTGAGAATTTACACCGCTATGAGTATAATTAGAAGAATTCTTAACTTAGAAGTTTGACCAATCACAGAGTTGAGAAGATTGACGAAGAAGACATTTAAAGGACTCTATTACTGAAATAAAGGAGAAAATTCAGAAGTACATCAACTGTTGAAAGCAAAGAAAATAAAATTAGAAATTAGAGTTATAATAGGACACTTTGGGTTTAGTAGTTTCTTTTATTGGAATTAGGAGTTTTATAAATCGAACCCTTATGATCTATAAATAAGAGGGCATGGTATAGGAATTAATCATCGAAGAAATTCTCAGCATCAATTGACAACTGAGGTTGTGTTTTCTTCTGATCATTAGAGTAGTTTAGTTTAGATACCCAAGGTTCCTCGATCATAATTGACGACTAGGATTGAGAGATGGAAGATTAGAGTAAACATCTGTAGTTTCTTAGAAGCAATTCACGACTGCAGGTGAGGGGTGAAAGATATAATTTTATTGCTTTCTAGTTTAGATTTATTTTCATTGCAATTTCCTACTTTGTAAACATCTTCAAATTTTAATTTGAATTGACAACTTAGGTTGAGGTTTGCAGATTAGTGTAATGGTTTTTATTTTTCATCTTTGACTTTCTAAAATTTGATTGACACCCAAATTTCTGGTAGATTAAAGATTAGTATAAATCTGTGTTGAAGGATTTTAGTTATTTGATTGACGCCCAAAATTTAGAAGACTACAAAACGGTGTAACGATATTTTAAATATGTAAAATCCGATAGCTGAAGATTGTGACTGACGTCAACAATGTGAAGAAAGAGGATTTAGAATTTATTTTCTGCAATTTAGTTTAAGAAACCATTCTTTATTCATATTTCTCATGTAGTTTAGGATCTTAAAAGAGAAATATAAGTTTTCAGAAAATTAATATATATAATGTAAAACATATCCTCGTGGGAATGATCCTATGCTAGTATTACAATTTCTATTGTCTGTTTGCAATAGGTTATAACTTAATTAGATACATACATAAGTAAGCCTGATCAATTACGTCAAACCCTTGCATGTCCAATGATAACCAACCTACAGACAGTGTCGGTATTCACTGAATCTCCCATAGGGACCGACACTACCAGGATGAAGTCTAAATGTTGTGGGGCGATTCTCAATTCACTCACGAATTGAGAGGTTACAAAAGAGTGAGTAGATCTAGGGTCTATCAACACTCGTGACTCATGCTGACAAATGTCGCACCTTTGGTACAATTGTAAGGTACCTAGGGTTCATACATTTTCGTTAATTAATAGTGCACAATTGATGTAGCAAGCATGCAATAACACTATTTAGCTTAAAGTTCTAATAATATTTGCTACTTGAAAGGAAAGATGAATGTTTTGACCTATAAGGTGATTCATACCTTGGATAACCTTGTAGTTCGTCAGTGCATCTTGTGTGGACACGGCATAGGCACGACCTTGAACAGTAGGTCGAGAAGGCCTCTGTGTAGGGGTTGGTGTCATCTTTTCTTTAATTACCTACAGACAAACTCTCATCCGGTGTCCCATCTTGCCGCATCTAAAGCATGCACCCATTATCCACCAACCCCCCTCTCGGTTATGTCATCTTCCAAATAGTGGATAAGACTCAGTTGATGCAAACGAAGAGGTTCGTGAGGTCTACTGTAGTCTCAACGCTCCTGTGGTACCGGGGTTGGAAGAATGAAATGACCTCGAAGGTGTAGACATAACTGACCTCTAATAGGAGATCTGAGAAGGTTGCCGAGGTGCTGGTGTAGAAAATCTCGGCCTCTTGCTTGCTTGCTCGGAGGCATAGGACTGTGGTCGGCTTACTCGACTCCTATTCTGTTGGTCTCTTCTCATATGTATTTCCTCAATATCCTTCTCGGCAATGAGTGTCAAGTTTATAACCTCCACAGAGGTCTACACTTGAAATAAGGAAATTCTCTCTTGGATACTTGGCTTCAAGCCACACTCAAACTTCTTTGCCTTCATGAGTTCTGTGGCTAGGTGTTGCAGAGTAAACTTTGATAGCCTTGTGAACTTTGCCTCATACTCATGTACGAACATTTGACCTTGCTCTAAAGATCTAAACTTGAGTTCCCATAGATTTCTAACTACTTTGGGGAAGTAACTCGTTGAACTCTTCCACAAACCCACCCTAGGTCCATGTGACATTCGGCGTCGTCTGTAGCCTAGTCCTCTCAACAGACTTAAACCATGTGTCTGCAACTTTTTGTAGCTGAAAAGAAGCCCATCTCACTTTCCCTTCTTCAGTGCGCCGAATCATGCAAAATTTTTTTTTTATATCATTCAACCATTCTTCTGCCACAAGCGGATCGACTTGGCCTTGAAAGCTTGGAGAATTCAATCTTTTGAACACTTGAAATCCAAAAGGTGGATGTCTTGACGCATGTTGGGTCATAGTATTGACCATTGTTTCCAATAGTTGCCTAGTCAACCCATTGTCATTTCCTCCACCCAAAGGGAATGAAATTTGAACCTGTGGCGACTCTCTCACCACCAGATGTTCCCTCACCACTTGGGATGCTTCTGTTTCGTCTTGGCCTACCACGTGGGGCCATAGTGATCTGTCATGATGAAATAAAAGTTTCAATTTAACAGATGGTCCCTACGTTTTTGGCATAATTCTAGTGTTCATAACCTATGTCTCAATAGAGACTAAAACCATAGTTCTGGGTCTCCCATAAGACCTAAAGCCTAAGCTTTGATACCAACTTTGACAGCTCGAATACCAACTTTGACAGCTCGAATTTTCTACCTCAAAACACGTGCCATCAATCAAAGATCACAATCGAATACAGAATCATCTTTGACATCAATGCAGATATCAAATAGATATCTTATATCGTGGAAGTAAATATTTCCATTTCTATGCAAAACACAGTACAATGGAGCCAAAATAAATGCAGTACAATGGAGCCAAAATAAACCACCTAAATAGTGGCACGTAATTTGTTTATATAAAACTAATTTGATCATTTGTACAACTATCCATGTACCAACTCAGAAGAAATAAAAAATGTCTAAAGCTATACCGGATCCAATCAATGATCCATGGGAAGAAATCCTCTGATGGAAGATCTTCTTCTTCCGGTATGTAATCCGGGTCGTTCTCAAACTCTGGATTCTGCTCAATATCTACACCTGTGACGTATAGTCGAGGTGAGCTAACAGACTAAGATCAGTAGAGAAAATCAATATCAATTCACATTTTATTGTAAGAGGCATAGATTCAATGAATAATCTCAAAATCAATCCAAAAGCATTTAAATATCAAATCTGAATTTCAATCGCAGTTCATGTTTAAAAAGACATTTCGAACTATCACATTTTCATATTCAAAACAAATTGCAAGGATGTCATGTCAGGAACGGAATATATCTAGGACGAAACTCATCAGTAGGAAACACACCAATAATGGATCACTTCACTAACGGAACACATCAATGACAACACATCAGTCAATAACAATTCATGAAATTTTAACCTAAGCATCCCATCTTTTGGGAACCGAGCAACCAATCTTCTAAGCACAAGGTAAAAATCCTAGGGCCTCTACCCCTCTCTGGAGCCTCTACTCCTCTTAGAATTCAATCCTACCACTCATCAATTTGGAAATGCATTCAAGTTTCAAGACAATGGAATTGTGGAATTTAACGAATTTTGAATTTCACATACAGTACTCATTTTCAATCTCATGTTCAAATCTTAACAGTTTCAGAAATTCAAATAATGCTATTACTAGTCCAAACATGCAAAACATTTTATAATATCAAAGCATCTATGGATCAAATCAAAATGCAACTGTACAATGAAATTCCCCTACCTTAAACCTTAGCTTTGCAAAGAAGGTATTACGATGTTGCCTATCGGTCAAACTCGATGCTCTCCTCTCCACATTGGACACAATAATCATATGTAAATGGTCGATAGATCAATCAAAGAATCTCTCATTTTATTCTATTCACAGTGCGCTATGGTTTCCTTGACAGTGTGCTGTGACGGTTCACAGCGAGCTATGGTTTCCTGACAGTGCGCTGCGGCTAGAACGGTTGTCTTTTTGACAACAAGTTATCTTTTGTTCACAGCAAGCTGTTGTTTCATGACAATGAGCAGTGTATATCAATAATTCCTTCTGTTGTGGTGCTCACAATGCATTGTGGTTTCCATGACAGCGTGCTATGATGATTCACAGTGAGATGTGGTATATTGAAAGTGTGTTGTGTATACTTATATTTTATTCTAGTGTGGTGTTCACAACGCGCTACTCGCTCCTAACAACGAGCTATGATACAACCCACAGTGAGTTGTGGTACAATGACAGTGTGTTGTGGCTGGAGAGGTCACCCTCTTAGCGGTACCACTGTCATTCCTATGATAGCGTGCTGTGGGAATTGTCACAACATACTCTCATTCATGACTGTGAGCTGTGGATGTTGTCACAGCGAGCTGTCATCAGAAATTCCAGGATTGGGATTTCTGGATGCTCTATACTTCCAAATATGGATCACCCAATCCACATTCGACCCACATTGAACCTTAATAATTGCTAATTACTTGAATAACTATGATGCTTACCTGTTTGATCGGGCACGCGACGTCTCCGATGATTGCACCCAAAATCGATGCTATGCTTCGCGATCTTCTGTCGGTTTTGAAACCCTTGCTTCCCTCGATCGTAACAGACGGAGATCGACTCCTCATAACGCACTCAACAACTCAAAGGTTCTCTTGAGTGAAATTGGTGGATCTAAGGATGAATCAATGGTGTTTGGGGTTTCTAACACCAAGAACAAAAGAGGGTTTGGAGCTCTCTTTCGCCTTGATCATAGCCGCATCAATGTCGACGCTCTCTCGCGATAAATCTATGAAGATGAAGGAGATTTAGTGGGAGATCAAAACCACACTGAAGGAGAAGGCCAAGGGGAGAGCTTCCTCTCTTTCTCTTCCTTTTTCTCTCCTCTCTTCTCTCTTTCTCTCAACGTTTCAAGCAAATGAAACTTCCAAAAGAAATTTTACTTATATACTTTGGAGTTAGTTCAGTACAAAATGCACATGCTAAAACGGTGTGTTAGTTTTTCATCTATGGTCTAAGATGCAAAGTCTTAAGTGTGTAGCATATACCTTGCCAACCACATACACCTAAGGCCGAAACATGCCCATGAAATTGGTCCAACGGTGTCCAGAATTTCAGGACGTTACAACGACGCTCCAGTCGAGGGTTCAAACCTCACGCACCTCTTCGTCTACGTAGTTTGAATCATGCTCAAGATGTAGGAAATAATAGAAGACGGAGGAGTGTAGGTGGGCCACCGATGCGCACTTTAGGTGGGGCTGGAGAGGGCATTTGATAAGTATTGTCCCAAGGCGAAGAAGGGGAAAACGTTAACAACAATCATTTTGGGGCCCTCTCAACCCACAGTTTAGGGTCGCACCATTGCAGTCTCGGCACGCGATGCCCAAACGACAAACAAAGTTGTCCAAGGTACAAATTCATTACTTATTGTCAAATTATCATATTATTCTAAGTTAATGAATATCCTTGGGAATTTGTTTTCAATTTTAACGCTTCATGAATGTCAAAACACCATCATAAGTTCTCTTAAATAAATTGCATACATGATACTTAAGTACCCGACACATGTACCAGAGTAGTAACATCTGTTAATACAAGGCACGTGTCTTGATAAGACCAAGATCTACACATCCCTTTGTGACTTCTCAATTCCCGGCCGAATTGAGTGTCACCCGAGAACCTCAGCAGTTTCAGCCCCTACAGGAAACTCAGTAAGCACAGACACGATCTGTTGATCGATTATTACTCCGATTGAAGACCACGAGACGAGGGCTAATCTAATTCTATTGGACATGCAAGGATTCGATGCGATGGTTGCATCCAAATCCATATAGGACCATGTAAGTTAAAACATCAATACTTAATATGGTAACCAAGTTAGGAATTGACACACCACACCATTTCCCCATTGTTCGAATGGTGTTCTTATGAATCCATCATACGTGATGCAATCGTAGCCGACCCTCGGTTCAGGCAAGTTCCTGATCAATTCCATATCTAGGATGCTATGCTTAAGTGAAAGCCGTGAGAAAACCATGAATGTCTAGATTGTATCTGTATGCAATCATTTGACGTTAAACCATTGACCTTGACGAAGATGCTACCATTTGACTGATTTGACTTCAGTCAAGCCTTTGACCTTAAAACATAGCCTCAGAATCACCTATCGAAATCAACGTATGCACCCCGACACACTAGATTCCAACTCAACCCCATGCGGGACATATGTATTTATTGCACACGACCTAAATCACGAGTCTGAAACCTAGTTAAAGTTTTTACCAAAACTCGAAGCCTTATTGTCAAAACCATACCCACACCTTCTCTCTCGTCACCCCGTCTAATCAAGGTAGGTCCAAATTGAACCTCGCATTACAAGATGCAGCTACGACCGAAACCCAAATCCAAACTCAAAACTTTACATTGAAACTCTAACCCTTATGTGAAGTGTGTGTGTTGCACATGGCTCAAACCCCGAGATCGGACGAAGTTCGATACCCACCTCTTCAAGCACTATAATAATAACACATGGGCCTATTTAGTTATTATTAATGAATAATTTAAAACAAGAAGAATGGTGTGCGCGTGATCAAGTGCAATCATGCGCATTCTAGGCACGAACCTAACCTGAGCCCAATAACCCAAACTAATATATGTTTATAGGTATAAATATTAATAGTATGCAATTTAATAGAGTTTCATGTAAGTGCTTAACACCTAAGTGACTCACCCCATCTCACTTACCACACTTACCTAGAGACCAATATTGGCTCTACTTCATTAGTGGGATAGCTCCCCACGTTTCCCCTCTTGTGACACCTATTTGGTGTAATGCCCAACACACCCATTTCAAATAGAAACTTCAGCTATTAAATGGGGGAAATAGATGTTCTCTAAGTTCATCCTACAACCATTTTCAATCAATGATGAGTCTTCACGAGCCCTGTTGATGGTTCAATTGTGAGTGGTGGTTATCAGAAGTATTGAGCACTTGTCAATATGTTTTCCGATTAGTTATGGGTAAGTGCTATTCACGGGGAGCGTATTTTAGTGATTGCTAAACATGTGAATGGTTAGTGACCTCAATATCAAATGGAATTTGATGAACGGTTCACATCAAACGTTGACTATGTTAGACATACCAAAATGCACGTAGTGATTTTTCGAGGACAAAAATTCCTTTAAAGACTGACCTAGCGCAGCGGGTGTTAGGTGCCGCACGGGATTGAGGTTGCAGAAGTGCAACCCCTTGACATTTGATATCAAAGCCAAGTTCGATCCAGAAGCGATGATGTTATTGAACAAATTGGTGTAGAGGCACGCGATGTGGTGTCAAGAGGGCATGCGACATCCATGAACAATTAGTGCGGAGGCACGCGATGTGGTGTCATGAGGACACGCGACATCCATGAGCAAATTGGTGTCAGTAGCAATACGCGGTCTGGTGTCAAGAGGACACGCGACATCCTTGAGCTAGTTAACAAGTGAGGGCCTTGTGACAGCAGAACCAAGTTGACCTGGCCAGGGTGACGGTGGGGAGCTAGTGGGAAGGTGTGGACCTAAAGAACTAGAAATGTGATGCTAACAAGCTGGGAGGAGTTGGCGGGATTGGTTCACTGCAATAATGCGTCAATGAGGACGTTGACATTTCTGGAGTGGTGGAGGATGTGACGGGGCCAATACTCGAGCTTGCAGCATGGTGCTTGGGGCATGACATGTGGTGCCAGGAGGGCACGCGACATTTGGCCAAGTGGGCCTGGTGACGTGGTCACGCTGCGAGGACGCGACACGGTCACATGTGGGTAGGACGCTGAAGCGACATGGACTCAACACAGCCAAGGTGGGCTAGCGATGCAAGAGGCATTGTGGTATGTCAAACCAAGGGGTTTGAGGTCCTCCTGCAATTCGGGTAGAATGACTGTTTTACCCTTCTATGTGGGAGAGGAGCTGGAGAGTTTCCTTCCACCCACACGGGGCCTTGCGTTGCTAGAGGGGGCGTAAGTGCCTCCTAGGCCTGAAAGGGTGGGCCTAGGACGTCGACGGAGCGATGCCGTGTGACACCCAAGGGAGGTTGATGTATGGCTCCGGACTAAGTGTCGCGATGCATACGGCTGGGCAACCTCGAGAGAAGAACACTAATGCTGCGTGGGACTCAGTTGAGCATGCGAACGCAAGGCACAAGGCAGTGGGCTTGGTTCGGTATGTGAGCAAGACATGGTGGCATGGGAAGCTGCATGCCATAAAGGGGGGAGAGTGTAACGTCCTAAAATTTTTAAACACAAATACACCCAATCAGGTGTTTGTGTCTACAAGGTATATGCCTTGATTTTTTGAAACATTTTATTTGGTGTTAAGGGTTAAGTACATAACGGTGTGAATAGTTACACAAGCCATGTGATGGCACAGTGGTTAGAAGCTTAGGTTCTAAGCAGGAGGTCCAGGGATCAAAACCTGCTGAGGGGCTGTTAGAACTTATTTTAGATCATTTGATAAAGACTAGTACACCGATCCACGGTGTACTAGTGCAACACTGAATCAGCTTCCTTTAAGTATTAAAAGAAAAACTTTCGCAGAAATGAGAAATGGTAGAACTCATTTGAAAAAGAAAGAGCCGAGAGAAAGAAACTGAGTGAGGAAGAGAACCTCTAATCCTCCTCACTTCCCTTTTTCAGAAATCCTAAACCATTGATCTCCTTTGATATATCATTTTCATTCTTTACTTTATCATTACTGGCATCATAAAGACCTCCCCTAGTGAGTGGGGTGTGGCGAATCACATCTGGGTCAGATCTAAATAGGGTATGTTTCTCTTTTGAATTTTCGGCCAATTTCTCAAAAAAATTCTAGGATTGCTGACCATTTTGAGCCATGAAGGCTCCTCCCCTCATAGCATCAACCATAGATTGATTTACCTCAGTCACCCTTGATAGAAGCTCTGTGCGATAGACCAATTTGGCATAGCATGATGAGGACATTTTCTCAATAAGTCCTTCATGCGTCCCCAGCTCTCGTGAAATAATTCTCTAAGCAATTGTTGAAAATCTTGAATTGCCTGGCAAATTTGATTGGTTTTACCAATCGAGAAATACTCAGCCAAGAATTTAACCTGCAGTCCATCGCAAGTGGTAATACTTCTAGTGAGCAATGAGATTAGCCACGCTTTCGCTTTATCCTTAAGAGAGAAGAGAAACAATCGTAAATTAATGGCCTCATCATTAAATGCCGATAGTTGTAACATGGTGCACATTTCCATAAAATCCCTTAGGTGTTGATAGGAATCTTCTCGATCAATCCCGTGAAAAGTAGGTAGAGCTTGAAGCGTATTGAGCTGATTTTGAAGTTTTGACCAGTCGCCACTTCTGGTAGAACAATACAAGAGGGTGCGATCAAGGTGACTAGGGTATAATGCTCCTGAATAGGGCGGTCTTCGGCCATTGTAAAAGATTCTCATTTAGAAGATCGGCTATAAGCTAAGTTCCACATGAGAGTCCTTTCAATTTTTGGATCACACTAAAAAAGTTCTAAATTTTGTGATCAAGTATGATGCATACACCAGAAATATATATATATATATATATATTTGTGTTTTTTTTTTATTGAAGTTAATTTTTATTTTAGAAAGTAGGGAGCAAAAACAAATATGAGCCTTTAGCTTCTATTGTTAGAAGAAGTGTTGAAATCTTCGATCTGCTGCTCCGAATAAACCTACAAAAGAAAAAGAAGCAATCAAAGAAAATAAAAATAGAAAAGAAAAGAGGTTTTGAAAGACAAATATTGGCTTTCAGAAAAGTTTCCACTTCCTCGACAGTGGCACCAAAAACTTCGACAGCTCTATGAGTATGCTCTGTCTTAACCTATTAAAATCCCACAACGGAAATTGAAGCACTAGGATAGGATCATTCCCACAAGGAACGTTGGAATTTCTGAAAACTTTTATTTGAATTTAAATTAATAAAGAATGGTTTGAATTAAACTAAAGTGCAGGAAAGTAAATCCAAATCCTCCTACTTCTAGATCCTGATCGCCAATCAGCCTCCTTCAATTCTCATATATTTACGAAAATTAAAATACCATTACACTATATCTAGGATTTCAAGAATTTGGGCATCAGTAAAAAACTTGAATTCTTTCAATATAAATTTATACTAATCTGCAACCTTCCCGAATTTAGGCACCAATCAAAAACCAAAAAATTGTAAATGGAAAAGAAAATACCATTAGACTAATCTTTCAAATTTTCAATCTTAGGCGTCAATTAAAATCAAGAACAATAAGATGTTTATAAAGTAGTAAAAGAAAGCAGTAAATTTAAACTAGAAAGCAATAAAATTAATCTTTCATCTCCCAATCACAGGCGTCAATTGCTCTTGAGAAACTACAGATACTCTACTCTAATCTTCCAGCTCCCGATCTTAGTCGTCACTTGATCTCGAGGAACCTTGGATATCTAAATTAAACTAAACTAAGGTGATCTTTAGGAATCCCAACCTCAGTTGTCAATTGCGATTGAGAGACCTTCGACAAATTATGTTGGATGCCAAACCCTCTTATTTAAAGCTTCATAAGGGGTCAATTTACATTATTCAACTCCTAATAAAAGTAAAGTACTAAAACAAAAGATTCCTAATAAAACTAAACTTCTAGTTCTATTCTTCCTTGCTTTAAACAGTAGATGTGCGCAGGACTCTTTCATTTATTTCAGCAGCAGAGATCTTTAGGATTTCTTTCACCAATCTTCTCAGATCCGTAATTTGCAAGAGTTCTATTTCAAGTGTTCTTTCTATTTTGTCCATGGCGGTGCAATCTTCATGTGATCTTCAGCAGCAATGAGCTTTGATATTACAAAATCGTAAGTACGATTTCATCCTTCATTGAGTATGATTCCTAGCTCTCGAACAATCATATCTGCACTTCATGCTTTCCTGTCCTGACCATCTTCTGTAAAATTGTAAGTATGATTCCTTCTTTTCTTCTTTAATTTCTCTCTCTCGATGTTACAAGTGGATCGTAAGCTCTCGCTTTAGCTTACAGACTAGTTCTCATAAACGATTGGGATCATATCTTCATTTGATCGTCTTTCTTATAGCTTTTTGAGTTCATTTTGACAAAGATTAACACTTAGACCCTTTTTTGCTTATTATTCTAAATATTTATACATCAACATATCATTAGTAGCAAACTGGGGTCTAGCATCACTAAGTCAAGTGTGATAAAATGGTAAATTATGTGACTGATCAATCTTCCCCTTTTCAATTTTTTTATCTACCTTCTACTCTCCTATTTTCCCTTTGTTCTAAATTCTCAGAAGTATAAGGGTAAATGACCAAAAATTTAACGATGTATGTATGGTTAAGGGTTTATAAAATTTGGTACAAAGAAATTTTCATTTTCAGGCTTCAAATATGGGTTCAAGAGGTAAATTGTTAGGGATTTTGGCTTTTTTAGCTCAGACTCATCAAAAGATGGCCTCTTCTCATGTCCAAGTTCACTAGTAAAGATGCCATATTCTGTTAATACTTCTAATAAACAGTTCTAGCAAAACAGATAACACAATTGTAGTCATGGATTCAAATAGCAAAAATGAGATTTCAGTTAAAACAGTCAAGAAGTTCAAGGAAAATTGGAAACATATAGGGATTGCAGTCTCTCTCAATGAAAGGATAAGGCTCCAAAAGCTTACTGGATAAATTGTTTCTAAAACTATAATCTAAATTCTGCAATTCAAAGTAATATATAGTTTCAAAAATTTAGTTTTGATACAAGTGTGCAAATGGACTAAACAGGAATATTAACTACATCCTATCATTGATTTCACACTTCTTTTAGGATGATGGTACTACGTTTGGAATCAAATTTTATGTAAAATTTTTTCACATGTAATGGTTAACTAAAGAAAAAAAAAAAGCAAACCTAAAACTAAAAGTAAAACTAACAAGATTAACAGAGACAAACTAAAAAAAAATATATTTTTTTTAATTTATGTATGTACGCAGTAGTATACACACAAGTGTATACCCCCAAACTTAAGATGAATAATGTCCTCATTGTAAACAAGCAAAACAAGGGATACCAAATGGATACCGTGGGCATGGTGTCAAGTGCACCGGGCACAAAATAATCATAAAAGCAAGTCGCGCCCCTAAACTTGGATGTGACAACGTCCGGCAACGTCTAATGTGAAACAACACCAATCATGAAAAATTAGAGATAAAGCAAAAAGAAATTTCTATTTATATTCAAAAGTAACTATTTACATAGAAATATACAAGATGCACTTTCACATACAAAAAGAAAATTACATACATACAAAAAGAAAAATAAACCTAGGAAAAATATAGACGGACAAACACCGGAAGTAACCCTTGAGACGCCAAGATGTGCAGAGTGGTACGGTCTCAGGGTCTTCAAAATTTATCCCGCGAAAAATATTGCCACCTCCCAACTCTGGGATATCCTCAACATGCCATCTTGGCAGCAGAACTACAAGCCGGGAGGGGAGGGGTGGATTAAGAAGGTGGAGAGGGCTCTTAAATGGAGCGATCTTCTGCCATCATGACATATTCTCTTTAGAAGTACGATTGGAAGCCAAATTCCGCAAGAGAGTTTGCTCAATTTTTGGATCACACTAAAAAAGATTTGTATTTTTAGAACGATTGTGATGCATACACTAAAAAGAAATTTTTTTTTCCAATGAATAACAGGTTGATAGACAACAAATCTGTGCCTCTAGCTTCCCTTGTCAAGAGAGGTTTTGAAATTCTGATCTGCTACTCTAGCTCAAACCTAAAAAGAATAAAATATTAGAAAAGAAAAGAAAAATAAATAAAAGAAAAATTGAAAGACATATTAATTTTAAAATTTAAAATTCGCTTCCCCGGCAATGGCGCCAAAAACTTGGTAACTCTATAAACTATACCTTGTCTTAACCTATTGCAAGTACAACAGTATTGTAGCACGAGTATAGGTATCGATCCCACATGGAAGGTTGTTTAATCTAAAAACTTGTATTTTCCTTTAAAGAATAGAAATGGTTTTTGGGTTGCTATAAACTAAAGTGCCGAAAATAAATTTTTTCTACTAAATTAAAAAATAGTTACACTAAATCTCCAGTCTCCCAGATTCTAATCGTCAATTAAAATCTAGAATTCCTTTGATATCCTAAGTGCTGAATTGAAAAGATAGAAATTAAGTTTTAAACTAAACTAATCTTCAGCCTTCCTGATTTTAATCGTCAATTAAAATCAGGAAGTCCTCGGATGAATTACGTGTAGAAAATTAAAAGTCTGGAAATAAATTGCTGAAATTTAAAAGACAGAAAATTATGGACAGGAAGTTAAATTGCTAAATTTAAATTGCTGAAATACAACTAAGCTACAATGCTGAAAATAAAAACTATTCTACTTTGATATTCCGATTTCCCAATCTTAGTTGTCAGCTAAAATCAACAATCCTTAGATGATTATTCATGGGCGTAGGCCCTCTTATTTATAGAGTCACAAGAGGCCAGTTACAATTAATTAGGACTCTATTCTAAGAAAACTTTCTAAAACTAAACTACCTAATACATATCCTCATTGTTTAGAACTTTTAGAGATATGGAAAATCTTCTTTCCTGGTAATCAGCAATAGTGAATATCGCCAAGTTTCCTTGATTCGTGGAGTGCATGGATTCTTCTACGAATTTTGCATGGTTGTGCACTTCTCACGTGAGTTTCCAAAACATAATCATACAACTTTAATGTACAAAATCGTGAATACGATTTTATTTCTTTCTCTATTTTTTCATATGATTCTTTACACGATCGCTCATAATATGCCTTGTTCTCTCTCTCTTCTTTTTGTCTGTTTTGCAACTCTCGTACACCTTCTAGAGCTTTCTCTTGTTGAATCGAATGATTACAATTCTATTATTTCTCTGGTTCTGGATCTCGATTGTGTCTCTCTTTACTTTGAATGGATCGTGGATTTTCGATTTCTTCTCGTTTGTTCATAAACTGGTCTTTCAGCTACAATTTGGCTTCTCTTTTCTACTTTTGGAGCTCTTTTTGGCACAGATTTGTACTTTCTTCTTCTTCTACTTGTTGTTCTAAATATCCACTATCAAGGCATCATTAGTAACAAACTATGGACTAAAAACACTTACTTGAGGGTATTAAAATGCTAAAATATGTGACTGATCAGTTGGTTGGGGTTGGTATTTTGGGCAAAAGATTTTTAGAGATTTTGAAGGGTTTGTTAGGGATTTAACGACAATTGTGGTCGATTTGGAAAGCTTTGGAAGGCTTCCACGCCGCGTACACCCTCATCATCTCCTTCATCATTAACATGGGCTCTGGCATGGGGGTGGACGTGGATGGTAATTCGCTCAATGGGAGTGATGTATGGGGTGCTGGGACTACTTGGCGTGAGGCAGTGGAAGAATTGGGCAAACTGAATGGCCCGGTGATGGTAAATGGGGGGGGGGGGGTTTATGGGAATCTCCATCGTGTGAGTATGCGGTGGTGATGTTTCTGTATCGATGGTTGGCGGCTCGACTAGCCAAACCATGGTTTGGAAACGGGTGGGGTATGGGCTTCTTGGGTAAGGACGACAAACTTTCTTCCTCCTTCCACTTATCGCTTGAGGGGGCGGTGAGTATGGTGAGGTTGTTGTAACATGTGGTTACAACAAACTCTATCCCCCTTTTTGAATTTTAATCTTTTTTTTTTTTTAGGCTTTTGATTTCTTTGATTTTACTTCTGGATCTTGGTCTTTTTCTTTGGATTTTGGACACTAGATTTCCCTCTTGGGGAAGTTAAAATTCCACAATACCTCCTACGGCGGGACACGAGTGCCCCTTGAGAATCAAAGAGAGATGTCTCTTGATATTTAAGGGAACGGAGTTGCTCCGCAATACTACGAACTCTAGAAAGAGTCAATAGAATGGTGACCTCCTTTGACCGGCGAGAGCATTGAGTATTAGATGTGTAGGAAGTTTTAATAGATTTCAACCCACAAGTCAAGGGGCTCGGTGGCTGTCTTTTTTGGGCTTCCAATCTCGGGGCGATGCTGAATCAGTAATGAAGGGTCTTTTAACACACCAGGGACTTTTCAGCATACAAGAGATATGCGTGTGTGCAACCATGGGCTCTCGCAAGTCGGTCACAACGATGCGCCCTTACGAAAAATAGAGTCGCCACCCTGAGATTTTGGTATTCTTGGATCCCCAAAATCAATATTATATGCACCGAAGTGCCAAATATGACTTTGATTCACCGGTCAACGCCAAAGCCTCTTGGGTAAGGACTTCGGTTATTAATCGGGAAGGTTTTAGGCACCCGATTGACCAGCTCGTAAGCGATCTCTACTATGGCCAAATGCAAAAGAAAAAATAAAAATTGAATGGCACTCCCTTTGAAGGACTCGATCCAATTTGAGCACTTCACGCAATCATGAGATTTCTGCATGAACGGCTCAAATTCTAGGATAGAAGGAAAGTAAAGAAGGTAGAGGAATAGAGGGGAGAGGCGGAGTTCTCGGGCCCTTGTAGCACCGCTATGGACCTCGCGTGAGTCTGCTTCCAATGAGCTTCCGATAGCAAATGGGTTGACGAATGGGTCTTAACTTCTAAGGCTTGGGAGCTAGAAGGTAGGAGAGATAGGCTAAGGCCTTGTTCTTGCTAAAGCTAAGGGATTGATGATGATGGGGTGTTAATGGCAAACCTAGGTTCTGGAATTTGGAAGGGATGAATGCTTAAAAAGGAGGAGGAAAACCTCTAAAGCTATCTTTTTATTGAATTTTTTTTCAAGCCTCTAATCAAGGTGGGGTGGCTCTCTACTTATAGAAGGAGGAGTCTTTAGGGAGATCCATAAGGGCTAATGGGTTTAGCAATTAGGTAATCCCAAATCTAAGGTTTCCAAGGATTTTGGGAGCTTGGATAGATGGGAACTAGGGTTTAATGGTAGATGATAGGGCGGGGTTCTAAATGGAAAAAGGGTAGAACTTAAGGCTAGGAGGGGTGCAACAGTCCTAAAGAAATCCACCCTAAACTTTGGGGTGGTCAAAAAGTCAAACCCCAAAAGTGAATTTTAGCCATTTTTATAAAAAATAAAATTTTAAGCTATGCGTACATAGTATGTACGCATAGCTTAGGAACAGTGTTTTTCACAAAAATGAGAAGTCCACAGCCCGAGCTAGGGCAGTTCTGAAGTAAAAGTAAAAAAATTGGCTATGCGTACATACTATCTATGCATAGTAAATTTCTGCTAGAAATTGCTTATGCGTACATACTTTGTACGCATAGGCCAAACTTTGGTTATGCGTAAATAGTGTGTACGCATAGCCAATTTATGCCAGAAATTGCTTATGCGTGCATACTATGTAAACATAGGCCAAATTTTGGAAAAAATTGTGAAGGATCGGTTTGTGGGCTCGGGTTTGGTCTAGTATGGGTTCGGATTCACTTCTAAGGTTCCGGGTAGTGTCTCTATGTATCTGGGGTGAACTCTAAGGGTTCGGAATGGGTTCTAAGGGCTTGGGTTGATTCATAAGGGTTTGGGATGGTTCCTAAGGGTTCAGGATGATTCCTTTGGGAAATGCCTTTGGAAGCTCGGGAATACGCCGCTCTCGAAGCATGGGTCAGTCGAGCCTTGAGCCAAATTTGGGTGTCTACAGATGCCCCACTTTGGTATCCTATCATGAATGATCGAATGCCAAAGAACGAGACATTCGAAGAGGCCCAAGGCATGCTAACGGGTCCGTCGTATTCAAAGCGAATCTCAAACATCAAAAGGTAAAACAAACATGGAGAGTAGCGGAAGCCCATTACGTGGGAAAACATTTGTTCCTCGAGATTATCGGTCACCAAGTGCTTAGCGACATTACTGGACATGACCGTGATGGTGTGACTTAATAGTGTATGATGTTTGAGATTCATCTTGAACAAAATAGTTCCGTGAGTGGGAGGGTGATCAATCCATACTTTAAAATTGGTGCAAAGCAATGATGCGAAGATCCAACGGTTTGTGCCCAATCGAATGAGGCATTGATTGCCCCATTTTATTGGCACAGGTACCCCTACGCAAGGTAGGGTTCAAGATTTTTGAGCTAGCTCATCGATCCCGAAGTTAATTTAGCACAACTACCCGAGCAGAGCAAATATTAATGTCACAATGCTTTTTGGGAGTGCGTGCCATTTTTAACAAAGCGCCTTGGAGTTTTTTTTATTTTTTATTTTTTATTTATATATATAAGTGTTTTTCTTTTCCTTTTTCTTTTTTCTATATTATTATTATTATTATTTTTTTTTATGCAAATTTATGCTATGCATACATACTATCTACGCATAGCCAATTCTGGAGAAAATAAGCTATGCATACATAGTATGTACGCATCGCCAAGTTTTTAATTAAAATGAACGGCAGCAGGTAGCGACCCGAAAAAAATGAAAATTTTAAGACTTTCTCCTCTTTCCTTCTCAAAACTGAACCGGGCACTCTTACTTTTGCTCCATTGATCCGATCCACCGTTCGACATTGCTCCGGTGTCGATCTTTGCCAGGTAATCACATATTTTCATGCCGGATCTAGGGTTCCTCCTCTTGAAGCAAAGTAATCAAATTAACCACTTTTTTTTCTTAAATTTCTTTCTTTCTATACCAAATGTGTCTAGGTTCCTTGCATTTTGATGATGAATAGACATTCTCCCTTGTAAATGCAATTACCTATGATCTGTTTCCTTGATTTGGTGAAAATTTTGGCCAATTTGTGCCTCCTTTTTTGGATTTTCTTGATTTTTTATCTACCCATGTATTTGGGCATTTGTATCTAGGTGACAAAAGGGATTTTTCTTGCAAATGTGATTATCCTTGACTAATTTTATGATGTATATATATCCTTTTCATGGATTTTAGTGGAAATTTGTCGATTTGTGCCCGCTTTTTTATTTCATTAGTCTGTCTACCAGTCTTGGGGGAATCTATATTTGAAAAGTTAGGGAGAGAAAAAGGGTAACTCAGCCCAAAAATTTTAAAAATTTGAAATGACAACATGCAGGATCTTTTCTAACTTGTTTATTTGGCACCCCCTTTTTCTCGACTTCGCTATGAACCATGTGTACATGCGAATTTTATTTTGCAAAATGTTGGGTGAAAGGGTGCCCTATGACATAAACCTCTTTCTTTTCTATCTTTTTTTGTTTTGTTTTACTGTGTGTTTGGCTTTCTTAGTTAATTTTTTATTTTTTTATTTTGCTTTTGGGAGGAATGAAAGCATACTTACCTACTTGTTTGTTGTTGTTTAGAAGGAATGTTTGGTCCTTTTGCTACCATCATTTATATATTGCCAATCTGATATTTCTTCTTTCCCTTTTCTTTAGGATGCCACGCGGGCGACATGGGGAGAAGGATGAGGGTGGTAGGCCAGTCCCAGCTGAAGTTATTGGTAGTGGGGGAGAACATTTGGTGCAGGTGCACTGCTTTACCGAGAAACGTACAAAGGAGCGAGAGAAAAGATACTGGTTAGAGATGCAGAGGGATGCAACCCGCAGTGGCCTTTTCCATCACCAATATACCCATATTTCAAACTTTGGGATAGTCAGCGAGGTGACGTATCGTTCAAGGTTCATGTTTTCTTTCTCAATTCCATTCATAGTTCTAACGACTTTGTTTTTGGCAATGCAGCCCCTCCCTTCGATCACATTTGGAGGGGTTTGATTTTGATCTCCATCACCTCTACTCTCATCTCCCCTTTGCGGTGAGACTCCTCCTATCATAGGTGGGCTTTGGGGACTTTCTTCCTGCCCCCTCGTAAGGGGTGACAACTCATACATGATGGCCCTTTTGGAGAGGTTTCGTCCTGAGACGATTGTTTGTGCACGCTTTTTCTGGGTTCCTCTCGGTCGCCATCTGTAATGGCTGCTCTATTGTACCAGATGCTCTAGGATTCAACCACACTATTTGGTATGGACATGCATCAGGATAGGCAAGTGTCAACTTTAAGAGTGGATGCTTTCATTTAGGCCGTAACTAATTAATTAAGATGTTGACCAAAACATGCATATATCAACTATATTATACCTGTCCTAACATGTTAAGGACTTACATGTGAAGAAAAGCCAGCCAACTAGATATAATAACCTTTTGAGTATACACACAAGAGTAATACAAGATGGGTATAACAGCATAGCCACTTACACGTACCAACCATATAATAGAGGGCAATTTAAATCGAGCCTATTTTAACTCTTCTGTTGATATCCTAAAGAGGATATGGTTGCTATACAAGGGATGTTAAACCATTGGACTTAGAAAGCTTATTTCGTTTCAGCTTGAGTACACGAGGGGGGTGAGTCAACAGGTTAAGCATGCACGCAAAGTGCAGCTACCTGGTTATAAAAAATCAAGAGAATGCCTTTCACATTCTCATTTCCATTTCTTTGTAAGTCGACCCCTGCAACTAGGAAATCATAGCCATAAATCCAGTTTCATCAACCATAGAAATTTATAGAGACCTTGCTGTTATGCTTCCGGTGTTCAAGATCACAAAGTAACCTAACAAATACGGTCACATGATTCCGGTTCTCATTTGTCGAGCCTGGTGAAATTGATACCAAGTCGATAGCGTCATACCCTCGCATCCACCAAAAAGGTATGCCATTAATTTACATTAAAAATGTAGGGTCGTATATACTAAGTTTAACTTGAGCTTTGAGCTCAGCGTGAATACATAAAGTCTGAGTGCAGATTGATGCACTGCATTCGGAGTCATGAATATCAATTCATTCCGAACCTACAAACCTCATTCATGGTGCACTGATTATACTCAGATTATACTCAAATTATGTCAATAAGCTAGCTTAGCATTTAGTAAACAGAGAAGCCATGCCGAAACCACGGCAAGCCAAAGTGCTCAGGCTTGAAACTACAACTTTATAAGGTTGCCACGGCAAGATGCTCAGCTGAGGAGCTTGCCGCGGCAACCATATAGGGTTGTCGCGGCAACCTATGAGGGCTGCTGTTTGGCTATGGTATTTACTTCTCAGATTCTTGGTCTATTATTGGACCATATAGGGTGACCCTCTAAGATATAAACTCTGTCAATATATGTATTTTGGGTCTCAAAGAACCATTAGCCATTTGATACATAAATATTGATATAGATATATATACGATAGGTGCCACTAGGTGCAAATGAGCAGTTTGGACTAATGGATCTGAGAATGAAGTCCTCAGATGAATAGCGTACATACAATTAGATTCACCTACATGTATATACTTTGGCAATGTATATGTGGTTCTTTTTATTCTCAAATAGATGGGAATTTAAGTAGCATGTATCAGTAAATGACGAATACTTGGAGGACTGAAAATTAGTGAAGTGGTAGTTAACATGGAGACCTGATCTGGTATTGACTAGAGTTGATCAGATGGGAATTAAGTTATGTGGAGATAAAGAACGTATATAAATTAAAATTTCATAAGGATCCGACCATATAAATCTATCAAATTGTTATATATATATCTATCAATTTTGTAGCTCAGTTAACTTGTTATGGTCAATTAGTTTAAGTCCACTGTGTACTAATTGAAATATGAAATAAGTATGCACATTCTTTATTACATGCATGGTTCATAATACTTGATTCAATTCCTGTTAATCTTTGACATTCAATTCATGTGATTGCTTAGTTTTGAGTCAGGTGATCCCGTTTTCTCGGGAGCTTGACTGTGTACTTATAACAAGTGATCCCGTTTTCTCAGGAGCTTGACTGTGTTCTTATAACAAGTGATCCCGCTAACTCGGGAGCTTGATCTTTCTTTGTCCAAGTGATCTCGCTAACTCGAGAGCTTGATGTATCTCAGTTCAAGTGATCCCGCTAACTTGGGACCTTGACAAGTGATCCCGCTAACTTGGGAGATTGATTCCTTTGCTTTACATGCATAGCTTGATTCCTTTGTTTTACACGTATAGCTTGATTTAGCATCATTTTCTGGTACCTGTTACATCATGAGTTTATTCAGCATGTCAGCATATGATAGTATTTGCATGATAATACATTCATAATCATTTTATTATCTAGAAATGCTTCTTGAATGAAATATGGAACTCGACATTATATAGTAGTAAAGTAATATTCTCTGCTGAGCTATGATGATAGCTCATTCTTCGACTTAAATGTTTTAGTTGCAGATTCAGACCCTGAGCACGTAGCAGACCCTACGTAAGTGCCAGACGAGGAAGAAGAAGACGACGAGGAAGAAGACGAAGAGGATGATTTTGTAGAAGAGTTCTTCCCCAAGTAGGTTTGTGGCTTGTGGAGTTAGAGGGAGATAGAGAGAGAAACAGAGATAGATAACTTTGAAAAAGTTGTCTCAATTATATACAGTAGTTTCAGTTATTTTGTGTTTGGATGTATAGGTTTTTTTTCAATTGTTTAGATGACGGGTGGCCATCATCGGTGGAAAGCTATACATAAGATCTTTTGTTTTGTTTATACTGATGCTAGTTCTGTTTAGATAAGTAGAAAATCAGTTATTTGGCCATATTATCAACTGTCAGAGTAAATTCATTGCTTCCGCATTTGCAACAACTTTGTACAAGAAATGACCCTTAGATGAATGGATCATGTCAGGTGATCCGACGATGCGACGGTTCCAATAATTAGAAGAAGGGAAACATCAGGTTGTTACAGGTGGTATCAGAGCTCCAGCGTTAAGTCATTGGAGACTAAAACTCTGGTGTACATATATGGCAAAATGTCTAATAAGTGATTAATGTTGGAATTAGATTGAGTTATGTTGTCTGATTAAGTTGTTATCATATCAAAATAGGTAGAGATGCCTCCATGTCGTGGAAGAGGTAGGGGTAGACCACCGTTGCCCCATCGCACTGGGTCGAATGTGATTCTAGTAGCAGGTTATGAGCATGACACTACTTCAGGAAGTGGTGAGAACGCACACATGGCCGAAAGTCGAACAACGATGGAGAATGTTGCAGAGCATACTCCACCAGCACAGGCTCCGCCAGTTGTAAATACTCCTCCGATGGGAAGTACTCCTGGAGTTGAAAAAAATGCGGGACACAATCTGCAGTTGATGGAGTCTATGGTCAACACTATGGTCATGCTTGTTGTTCGACATCCCGAGGGTTTCATAGAATTTGTTCGACTTCGACCACCAAGTTTCTATGGTCAGCATGATCCAATGGAGGCTGAGAAATGGATAACGCAGATTGAGAACGTGTTGTAAAGAGTCATGTGCACCGAGGAAGAAAAAGTGAGCTGGGCAGTGTATAAATTAGAGAGTGAGGCAGAGCCATGGTGGCAGTCTGTCAAAAGAACAAGAATGCCCAGAGTACCATGGACATGGGCAGAGTTCACTGAGGCATTCAATGAAAAATATTTCCCTGTACCTAAGATATATAAGCTCGAGGTTTAGTTTGCAGCCTTAGTTCAAGGCCAGATGACTGTACAAGAATACAAGGCAGAATTCACACGTCTCTGTCGTTTTGCACCTTTGTTGGTCGCCACTGAGTTGATGAAAACACAAAAGTTTGAGAGAAGTTTGAAACCCCTGATCAAGGAACGCATTTCATTGTTTCAAGCAACGACCTATGCCAATGTGATGAAATTAGCCCTGATAGAAGAAATCGATGTGGATGCCATGTTCAAAAGGAGAGAAGAAAAATAGAAGGCCAGAAAAGCTCCATTCCAGTCCTATAGTACTGGTCAAAGCAGTAAACGACCACGATTCTAAGGACACGCTGCATTTCAACTAGCTGCAGGAGCATATGCACGACCTTCCAGTTTGCTGACGTTTCCATTACCACCAAGGATTCCACATGTTCAGAACCAATCTTTTCCACTAGCGGCCAAAAGTACATCTAGATTTTCACAAGCACGGCCGATAGGTTCTCACACGGGATCTTACACGGCTTCATCGGTAGCTTCAAAAGAAATTTGTGGGAAATGTGGAAAGGCACACAAAATAGATGAGTGCCATAAAGCTTATGGTGCATGTTTTCAATGTGGCAAGATAGGACACCGGATTAGAGAATGTCTAGAAATGGTCGGACTAGCAGCAAAGGCGGGACCAGTGTTATGATCGGCACGGCCTACGGTTCAAAGCCGAGCTTATGCTGTCACTGCAAAGGATGCACGCACTAGTAATGACATCATTCAAGGTATGTTTGTCTAGTAAATACCTATTTTTCTATAATTTTCTTTAGATAGAGAAAGTGCATTTAGTGACTTAGGAGAATTTCATCGATATTTGAGTATTAAGATATTGTATTACTATCCTTTTCGATATTTAGACATAAATTTTGCTAACACTAATCTGTATGCCTTAGGTATCTTGTAATTATATCCAAAAGATGCTTATTTGTATTATGATGTACAAGTTTTGGTAGATCCTAGACCTACACACTCGTTTGTTACACCCCAGTTTGCTGAAAATTTGAAAAAGTTGGGAGGTACACTAGAACCTCTTGACTTTATTCTCGATGTAACACTTCCGACTAGACAGTTCCTCACAACTGATATGGTATATCGATCGGTTATCATTTGGATCAAGGACTACTGGGGATGTGAAGCAGTAGCCAACTTGATCTTACTGCTAATGCAAGGATATGACGTTATCCTTGGCATGGATTGGTTGTTCAATCACCATGCGAATGTTGACTGTCAATGGAAGATTGTCTCTTTTTGGCCACAAAAGAAGAAATCATCTAAATTCTATGGGGTACCGTCAACTAATCTTTCTCTGATATCAGCAATTCGAGCACGGCGATTACTTGATGATGGTGCTCAGGGGTATATTGCTTTTGTGCAAAGTAAAGATCGAGAAGTAAAGACACTTTCACTTTCAGATGTACCAATTGTTTGTGAATTCCCTGAGGTGTTCCCTGATGAGTTTTCAGGCTTACCTCCTGACAGGAAAGTGGAGTTCGCTATTGAGTTAGCTCCGAGTACCAATCCAGTATCGAAAGCACCCTTTAGAATGGCACCAATAGAGTTGAAAGAGCTCAAGGAGCAATTACAAGAGCTTCTTGATAAAGGCTTTATTGGACCGAGCGTGTCTCCGTGGGGCGCACCAGTGTTGTCAGTGAAAAAGAAAGACGGTTTGATGCGCCTCTACATTGATTATCATCAACTCAATAAACTGACGATCAAGAATAGATATCCGCTCTCCCAAATCGACAATCTCTTTGATCAGTTACAAGGAGTGCGTTTCTTTTCAAAAATTGATATATGATCAGGATATCACCAGATGAAGGTGAAAGTTGAAGATATTTCGAAAACAGCTTTTCAAATGTGCTACGGTCACTACGATTTTCTAGTCATGCCCTTCGAGTTGACCAATGCACTTGCTACATTTATGGACTTGATGAATCGAGTCTTCAAACCTTATCTTGATCAATGTATCGTGGTATTCATCCACGATATACTCATTTATTCAAAAACAAAGACAGAGCATGAAGATCATCTATGTGTGACATTGCAAACATTGAGAGATTCACAGTTGTATGCGAAATTCAGTAAATGCAACTTCTGGTTGAATCAAGTCAGTTTTTTGGGCCATATTATCTCAAAAGCAGGTATTACAGTTGATCCTGCAAAGATCAAGGCTGTGGTACAATGGAAGCAACCACAGACAGTAATCGAGATTCAAAGTTTTCTAGGTCTTGCGGGATATTATCGACGCTTTACAGAAGGATTTTCACGACTTGCTGGACCACTCCTGCAGCTCACTGGAAAGAATGTTAAATTCAAGTGGACTGAGGCATGCGAACACGATTTCCAAGAGTTAAAAAGGAGACTCACATCCGCACCTGTTTTAGCATTACCATCAAGCAGTGGTGGTTTTGTCGTCTTCAGTGATGCGTCATACAATGGGTTAGGTTGCGTTTTAAATCAATGGGAACGAGTAATTGCCTATGGTTCCCATCAGTTGAAAGACCACGAGAAGAACTATCCCACTCACGACCTGGAATTAGCAGCGGTTATTTTTGCATTAAAAATCTAGAGACACTATCTGTATGGTGAAACATTCGAAATTTTCACCGATCACAAGAGTCTTAAATATATCTTTACCCAGAAAGAGTTGAATTTGAGACAGAGAAGGTGGATGGAGTTCCTGAAAGACTACGACTGTTCTATTCAGTACCATTCTGGCAAAGCCAATGTTGTAGCTGATGCACTTAGTCGCAAACCATCTACTCAGTTATCTCATCTTGTGACATGATTACAAAGGTAGAAACTACTCAATGACATTGTATCATCGAGTGCTACTCTGCGAGCAACGACAACTGGAGGTTTACTTACTACAGTAATGATTCGGGCTCCACTTTTTGATAGGATCAGAGAGTTCCAGATGCAAGATGTAGAGCTTATATCCATCCGACAGGGAGTACAAAGTAGGCTACAACCAGAATTCTCGATTAAGGACGATGGGTCCTTATTGTTTCAAGGTCGAGTATGCATACCTGATGATCATACCTTACGTCAGGGAATTCTCGAAGAAGCTCACAAGTCAGCATATGTTATTCATCCTGGCAGTACCAAGATGTACCAGGATCTCAAAAAGACATTTTGGTGGAACGGTTTAAAACGCGATGTCACGAAATATGTTGCGAAGTGTTTAACCTGTCAACAAGTAAAGGTCGAACACAAGCACCTTGCTGGTTTGTTACAGCCACTGACCATTCTAGAGTGGCAATGGGAAAATATTTCCATGGATTTTATTCTCGGTTTGCCCCGTACTCAGAAAGGGTACAATGCGATTTGGGTGATTGTTGATCGTCTCACCAAATTGACACTTTTCTTACCCTATAGTACGCGATATACAACATCAAAATTAGCTGAAATCTATTTGAGAGAGGTTGTCCGATTACATGGGATACCCATAAGCATTGTGTCATATCGTGATCCTTTATATACTTCACGATTTTCACAGAGTTTCTAAGAAGGTATGGGTTCAAAGTTAGACTTCAACACTGCGTTTCATCCTTAGACCGACGGGCAAACGGAGAGGGTAAATCAGGTGATAGAAGATATGTTAAGGGCATGTATGCTAGAATTTCAAGGACCATGGGATAAGAACTTACCTCTGATCAAATTTGCATACAATAACAGCTTCTAGTCAAGTATCGGTATGGCACCGTTTAAGGCACTGTATGGACGCCGATGTAAAACTCTGATTAACTAGGAAGAAGCTGGAGAGCATTTGATTTTAGGCCCTGATTTGATCGAAAGCACCAATGCAGTAGTTCATGTTATTCGTGAACGATTGAAGAGTGCTCAAAGTCGACAGAAGAGTTACGCTGATCTCAAAAGAACAAGTGTTGATTATCAGGTAATAACCTACACTGATTAGTCTTTTATCAATTCATTAAATCTATATTATCATTCGGATGAATGGTATACAGATTGGCGAGCACGTCTTTATAAAAATCTCTCCGACAAAAGGCGTGATGCGGTTTGGGAAATGAGGCAAGTTGAGTCCTCATTATGTTGGACCATTCCCCATTTTAGGCAGTGTAGGGGAGGTCGCGTATCGACTGGCATTACCTCTACAGTAATCAAGTATTCATGACATATTCCATGTGTCTATGCTGAGGAAATACGTCAACGATCCAATGCATGTGTTGGATTATAAACCGTTAGATATTCAGGAAGATTTAACAATGACCGAAGAACCAGGTCAGATTTTGGACCACAGAGATCAAATTTTACGAACGAAAAGAATCCCACTCGTCTTGATCCAATGGAAAAATCATGGATCGCATGAGGCTACCTGGGAGCGCGAAGCCGATATTCGTGCTTAGTATCCTTATTTATTTACATAAGGTACGTACTTAATGTACGCCTATAATATGCTTGGTTCTTGGTTCTAAGTCTCAATCTTCATTGGAAATTGTTTTTTTTTTAATGTGTTGTTTAAAGCACCCTGCACCTGTATATAAGGAACTACCTCAAATATAGGACACCAATTATGTATAAAATTAAATAAAATAATATCATTTTCTGATTAAAACTATTAATTATAGAAACAACATAAAATTATGTTTTCAAATTGTTTAAAAAAATAATAATTTGGAGAAACAATAAAGTTTCAATTTATTGAGGGTGCCACCTAAGCGAAGTGACCCATCCCAGAGCACTTCCTCAGGTCCCAGTTAAATTTACGAAGTCCAACTATGGATTGACACAGTACTTTCCCATGTAAGGTAATATGATACGGATTGAAATTTCATCAAAATAAAATAATTTAATATAGCAACACGCGTAAAAAAGGTTGACACATATTTTTCGACAGACCCTGTATCTGGTAGGAACACCCAGGTACCAAAACCCTTTGCACCAAAGACAATAGGCCTCGAAATTTAGGCCAGTATAGTTTTGACCTCCTTGCCGCGACAAGGAATCGTTGGTCATGTAAGCTACTTGTCATGCAAGCATAGATGATAGTTGCTGCAACCATGGGACATCTGTGGGTCCGAAACACCCATTTATCTATTTTCTATTATTTGTTCCTTGTTTCTTCCATATTCTGAGTTATACTCCATGCATGCAAGCACTACCCACTCTAAAAATCAAGCCATACAGCCATTGCATGTGACGGATTCCACCGAAGCAACCTCCAATCTCTTCTATTTTCAACATTTGCATCCATATTTTTAGGATCTTGGTGAGGTAACAAGCACATCCTTAACTCTGTTTTATTTCCTTGTATTTTGAGTTAATTAGGATGCCTCCTAAGAAAACTGGAGTTTCTAAACCTCCAAAAGCCTCTACCCAAGCAAAGGGCAAGGCCCCTACTACTTCCCATGACCCATCGATCCACCCATAGAGCAAGAATACCCCATCCCATGGTGGGCTGCAAAGGCTATGGAACTGGAGTGGATCATTGATGATCGACTCCTTACACTGAACGACCAGACCACATGGTCCATTAGGTATATGGAACAGGCACGGTTAGATGCTTTATACCAGCCCTTCCATACTCATTTTTATCCATGGCTGGTCTGGTTATTCTATCAAAATCTAAAAGTGTCTTCAACTTTTGGCCAATTGGAGACTGAAATTGATAATCAGAAATTTTATTTCAATTTACAAGACATAGCACAAGCTATGGATTCTAGTCCAAATTTTGATGTTAGTCTCGGACTGTAGATGCCTCGACAATGGGATGTGAAATTTCATCACATCACTACAAAGATGACTGATGCGTAGACCTCTTCTGCTCACGGCCTTGCAGTCTATCACAGCCAATTACCACAGAAAATGTGGTTTCTTGACTATGTATTCCATTGTAATTTATACCCGATGCAGCATGAGAGAGAGCGCCGAGATGCTCTCTTACAAGCTCTATTCGCTGTTCATGATAACAGATGGTTAAATGCCCCAAGGGTGGTATGGGAAGGCATAAAATATGCCAATATTCATTTACAAAGCAACGTTTCTAATCCCATGCCATCATGCCCCTATCCCCGCTTAATTACTCGTCATGCCATCATGCCCCTATCCCCGCTTAATTACTCGTCTTTTAGAAGGACACTTCGATAGTGTCAATCAAATTCCCTACCAAGTTCCCTTGGGTGAAGACATCCACACGGATAATATGCGAGTCTTTAGCCCAGCTATCTGGAGAAATGTGCGTCAAAGGTCATCCAAAGCGGTTCGAAACTGCCAAGCACGCTAGATCCGTTCTCCTCCACCACCTCCACAAGCACCACCCTTTGTACTAGCCCAAGACATCCCCATTCCCCCTCAATCTCAAACTCAAGCACAAACCGAATCGGTTCCCCTGGCACCTGAGACTTACACCAATGCTGCTTTGGCACAGCTCATGCGTGAAAACCATGAGCAGACCCTTCTCCAATTTGATAATTTATATCGAAATCATTATATGCTCCATCAACGCATTGATTATATTGAAGAAGCGACAAACATCATGATAGAGCATACATTCCAAACTGCTACAACCCCTTACATTGGGTGGGGCTGGCGCACAATTTCGTCTCCCAATACACCCGCAATGCAAAATTACTTGTGCCAGAATTCCAGCAAGACTTTCAGCAACAAGATGTTGGTCCATCATCAACGGGTCAATAGCAACCAAGTCCCCAACCTGGTAAGTTATACACTCACAAGCTAGTGGTTTATGTCAACAATTTAAATTTTGCCTCGGATTAATTGGAGTTCATCTATAATAAGACTATATAATTATTTTTATTGTGTACTATATAGATCACTCATGTCTATAATTGATAATTGATGGGTGTTGTTGTTACTATAATTTCAGTTCTATCTGTTTTCTTTAGACTTTGTTTTGGTTATTTAAGGTTCTACTATATTTTACCTTCCTTTATATATTTCTTGTTGTCATATATCACATGTCGTATGTGCTTAGCTATTGATGTTCGCTATTGAGACATTGACCTGCTGCCCATCATGGTCTCGGTTTATTTTCGAGGACGAAAATTCCTTAAATAGGGGAGAATGTAACGGCTGCCCTATTATACTAGATGCTCTACGATTCAACCACACTATTGGGTATGGACATGCATCAGGACAGGCAGGTGTCAGCTTTAGGAGTGGATGCTTTCATTTAGGCCATAACTAATTAATTAAGACATTGACCAAAACATGCATATATCAGCTATATTATACCTATCCTAACATGTTAAGGACTTACATGTGAAGAAAAGCCTGTCAACTAGATATAATAACCTTTCGAGGATAGACACAAGAGTAATACAAGATGGGTATAACAGCATAGCCACTTACACGTACCAACCATATAATAGATGGTAATTTAAATCAAGCCTATTTTAACTCTTCTGTTGATATCCTAAAGAGCATATGGTTGCTATACAAGGGATGTTAAACCATTGGACATAGTAAGCTGATTTCGTTTCAGCTTGAGTACACAAGGAGGGGTGAGTCAACAGGTTAAGCATGCATGCAGAGTGCAACTACCTGGTTATAAAAAATCAAGAGAATGCCTTTCACCTTTCCATTTCCATTTCTTCGTAAGTCGACCCTGCAATAGGAAATCACGGCCATAAATCCAGTTTCATCAACCATAGAAATTTATAGAGAGACCTTGCTGTTATGCTTCCGGTGTTCAAGATCACAAAGTAACCCGACAAATACGGTCACGTGATTTCGGTTCTCATTTGTCGAGCGCGGTGAAATTGATACCAAGTCGGTAGCATCATACCCTCGCATCCACCAAAAAGGTATGCCATCAATTTACATTAAAAGTATAGGGTCGTATATACTAAGTTTAACTTGAGCTCTGAGCTCAGTGTGAATACATGAAGTATGAGTGTAGATTGATGCACTACATTCAAAGTCATGAATATCAATTCATTCTGAACCTACAAACCTCATTCATGGTGCATTGATTATACTCAGACTATACTCAAATTATGTCAATAAGCTAGGTTAGCATTTAGTTAACAAAGAAGCCATGCAGAAACCACGACAAGCCAAAGTGCTCAAGCTTGCCGCGACAACTTTATAAGGTTTCCGCGACAAGATGCTCAGCTAAGGAGCTTGCCACGACAACCATATAGGGTTGCTGCGGCAAGGTGCTTGTCGCGGCAGCCCTTATGGCTTGCTGCGGCAACCTCTGAGGGCTGCCATTTGGCTGTGGTATTTGCTTCACAGATTCTTGGTCTATTATTGGACCATATAGGGTGACCCTCTAAGATATAAACTCTGTCAATGTATGTATCTTGGGTCTCAAAGAACCATTAGCCATTTGACACATAAATATTGATATAGATATATATACGATAGGTGCCACTAGGTGCACATGAGCAGTTTGGACGAATGGATCCGAGAATGAAGTCCTCGGACGCATATTGTACATACAATCGGATTCACCTATATGTATAACAGGTAGGGAATATACTTTGGTAATGTATATGTGGTTCTTTTTATTCTCAAATAGATGGCAATTTAAGTAGCATGTATCAGTAAATGACATACTTGGAGGACTGAAAATTAGTGAAGTGGCAGTTAACGTAGAGACTTGATTTGGTCTTGACTAGAGTTGATCAGATGGGAATTAAGTTAAGTTGAGATAAAGAACGTATATAAATTGAGATTTTTTAAGGATCCAACCATATAAATCTATCAGATTGTTATATATATATCTATCAGTTCTGTAGCTCAGTTAACTTGTTATGGTCAATTAGTTTAAGTTCGCTGTGTACTAATTGAAATATGAAATAAGTATGCGCATTCTTTATTACATGCATGGTTCATAATACTTGATTCAGTTCCTGTTAATCTTTGACATTCTATTTATGTGAGTGCTTAGTTCTGAGTCAGGTGATCCCGTTTTCTCAGGAGCTTGATATAACAAGTGATCTCGCTAACTCGGGAGCTTGATCTTACTTGATCCAATAGATCCCGCTAACTCGGGAGCTTGACCTTTCTTGGTCCAAGTGATCCCGCTAACTTGGGAGCTTGATGTATCTTAGTTCAAGTGATCCCGCTAACTCAGGAGCTTGATTCCTTTGTTTTATACGTATAGCTTGATTCCTTTGTTTTACACGTATAGCTTGATTCTACATTGTTTTCTAGTACATGTTACATCATGAGTTTATTTAGCATGTCAGCATATGATAGTATTTGCATGATAATACATTCATAATCATTATATTATCCAGAATTGCTTCTTGAATGAAATATGGAACTCGACATAGTATAGTAGCAAAGTAATGTTCTCTGCTGAGTTGTGATGATAGCTCATTCTTTGACTTAAATGTCTGAGTTGCAGATCTGGACCCTGAGCACATAGCAGACCCTACGTTTGTGCTAGACAAGGAAGAAGGAGACGATGAGGAAGAAGGCAAAGAGGACGATTTCGCAGAAGAGTTCTTCCCAAAGTAGGTTTGTGGCTTGTGGAGTTAGAGGGAGATAGAGAGAGAAACAGAGATAGATAAATTTGAGAAACTTGTCTGAATTATATACAGTAGTTTCAGTTATTTTGTGTTTGGATGTAAAGGTTTCCTTTCCATTGTTTAGATGACGGGTGGCCGTCATCAGTGGAAAGCTATACATCAGATCTTTTGTTTTGTTTATACTGATGCTAGTTATGTTTAGATAAGTAAAAAATCAGTTATTTTTCCATATTATCAACTGCCAGAGTAAATTCATTGCTTCCGCATTTGCAACAACTTTGTACAAGAAATGATCGTTAGATGAATGGATCATGTCAGGTGATCCGACGACGCGACGGTTCCAATAATTAAAAGAAGGGAAACGTCTGGTTGTTACACCGTCAAATCAGTGGCTCAAATTCTGTCCAAGTGGACTTTAGCGATGCGTTGTTTAGAATAGTTGAGGTAAAAATAAATAATAATAAAAAGGGGTTTTCTAGGAAGATTTCTAGTTTGTTGCAATCGCCAGCTGCAGATATTTATCGACGTTACAACACGTCAATGATCACGCTTAAGAGTGGGTATGGGCTACTTCTATACTGAATCGTCCGCTTGCGAACGTTAGCAGCAGTCTTTTCCTTAATTTAGATAGTTTAATTTCCCTTTTATTTTCCTTTATTGTTATAGTTCTAGTCAGTTTAGACTATCCCGATTCTATTGTGAGTTTAGCTTTGCGGTGATCTATTCTAGTTTATCTAACCTAATATTCTAGTTCTATCAGGAATCTAGTTAATTTTTTCTATTCCTATCCTTATTGAAGGTCCACTTAATTAAGTGTCCTCATGTTACTAGAAATCCAATTAATTAGTCTCCTAATTCCATTAGAAGTCTAATTACGATCAGGTTTCCTAATTGTACTAGGAGTGCACATGTAATAGTGTTGATGAAACTCTAATTAATTCAAGCATACCAATTATACTAGAATTTTTATTAAATCATGTATAATAATTCTATTGAAATTCTAATTAAAGCTATTATAACAGTCCTATTAGAATTCTAATTAAAGTAGAAAACTAATTTTACTGAAACTCTAATTTAAGCAAAGGAATTAATTTTATTAAAATCTAATTAAAACAAATAAACTGATTTTATTAAAAATCTAATTAAAATAAATAAACTAATTCTATTAAAGTTCTAATTAAAGCAAGGAATTAACTATACTAAAAATCTAATTGAAGCCATGAAATTAATCATACTAAATTCTAATTAAAGCAAGGAATTAACCAATTAAAATATGATTTGAAGAAATTAATCAATCATACTAAAGTCTAATGAACTCGAGTAATTAATTATGCTTAAATAAAATAAATCTACTAATTAATTATACTAAAAAAATAAGAAAAAGTGATTAGTTAATTCTAAAATTCCTAAAAAACGGGGTTTTGGGCCCATTATGCTAAGGAGGATTGGCCTCGTTCCCGAGTACCCTCCATAAGCTCCCTTGGGCAAATCGGATGGCTGAGATTAAAGATAAATTGGATTTCAGACTGTAAAATAGTATTTTTAAAATTTTCAGAATTGATTTTAGAATATTAATTATGAATTAAACTATGAACTAGAATTATAGAAACTAAAATTATATTTAGGATATTTGGGGATATTAAAATAAGGAATTAAAATTAAATTTTTACGACTGAATTTGGGTCTGAAATCAAAAAATTAGACCGTATGATTAAGGACTGGTTCCGAATCGAAAGATTAGAACCAAAAATTAGTGATAGGACTATAAATTGAGATTTTCGAACGGAATTAGAACCTAGGGTCGGTGAATTAGACTGTCGGATTAAGGACTGGTTCCGAATTCGGAGAATTAGAACCAGATATAAAATATTTGCGGTCTGAAAGGGGTGCTACGGTCTCGAACTAAAAATTAAAATCTTCGATTAAAACTAATAGAAATCCTAAATCTATAGGCTAGAAATTATGGTCGGAAACTAAAAATTAAATTATTACCTAGGGTCGGGGCTGCGGAGAGAAATATCGATGATTTGAAGCTTGGATTTCGAAATCATGACTAGGTTGCTCTATGGGTTTGTCCTCGGAGTTCTCTGGTTTCGAAATCCTAAAAAAGTTTGTTCTCTCTCGTGTTGTGTCCAGCCTCCTGGGCGAATTAGGAAAAAAATCTTTTATAAGTTTTTCTTCAATTATGCGCCCTTTTACAGACATTTAAATTAATTACGTGCCAGTTTTTCGGCACTTAATCACTTTGAGTTGATCTCTGACTCAGTGAGCGACCGTCTAACTTGCTCAGTGAGTTTGCTAGTCCTAATAGCGTTAGGGCTAATTGTGTGCTTGGTAGTACGTGTGCAATCCAATTAAGCGTTTCTTCAGAAGCGTTTAATCAAGGAAACTTAAGGGTCAAGGACTGTGAGGCTAGGTTGGGCGTAGACCAATTCCACGCTGGTGATAGGGCGTGCAATCTGATCGCGCGTCTGCTTTCAGGCGGGTGATCGAGTCTCGAATAGGTTTGGGAATAGAAGTTTGGTCTGAAAGGGGGACTGATTGTGCGTTTGTGGTATGGCGTGCAATCGAATTATGCGCGGGGTTTCAAGCACTTAATTCGGGGTTGTCCGGGTCTGGTCTCTAGTCTGAAATGCAAGACTATTGTTTCAGTATATAGTCTCCCCACATTGGGATCTGAGCCACAAAGCTATTGTTTCAGCCTGTGTTCAACCATGTATTATTGTTTCAGTGCATGGTTCCAATATCAAGGTTAAAAGGTTAATGGTTGACCAAACAAAATCGTATATCCCAAGAGGGCAAATTAGGGGTGTCTATAACGATGACCTTCCACATGTCGGTTGCTGAGATGGCTGGCCTTTTTGGTGAAGATGAGTTAGCCTCGGAGGACTAGCCTGATATGCATGTTGGCTTTGACCCTGAGCATGCTTTGATGCTCGCCCATATATCACTCCTTTTCCTGTTGGGTAAGACAATCCTCGCCAACACCAGTGGGGGTTGTGTCCAGTTGTCCCTCCTTTGTTTGATGGATGACTGGGCCAATGTGCATCGCTTTGACTGGGGTGGTGCAGGGTATGGCAACCTGATGGATACCTTAGCCAGAGCTGCTATTGGGAGCCTCCATTCTCTCTGTGGCTTCTGGCCCGTGATCAAGGTGATTTAGTCTTTTGTCATTATTTCATTTCCCTCTATTATGCGCACATACGTGATCTTTTGCTTCTTCTTTCAGGTGTGGGGTTACTTACACTTACAGCCTAGCTCCCCCCTTCTTTTCTCAGAGGATGGTACCCATCCCTTGATGAGCTTCTTTCCCATGGATCGTCGTAGGGATCCCAGGATGAGTCACCTAGAATTGTGTTTGAGATCCCAATTTGACTTGATGATACCGAAGCAGGTTCGTAGCACCTTCTTTTAATTTTCCTTGTATTTTTAGTAATGATGTTTGGGGAAGGAAATTCCCTCTTCTGTGGGTAGGTAGTGTATGATCCTTATGTTGGCTCCCCTTTTCTGAATCGGTTTGTCGTCAATTGATCGCGACTGTTTGTCGATCGCTGTGTTAACTTTTTGTATGGTTCCTCGATTCGGGTCTATTATTTAGGGGAGTGGGTGGTCTACCAGCATTGTGAGTTTTTTATCGTGCCTGTGGACCCTCCTGAGGATGTTATGGCACCGAGAGGTATAGTGGAGGAGCTTGCAGGGCAGCTTGGACATCGGGGGATCCGGACCGAGGGTCTCTTCCAGCCTAGTAGGGGATATTGGGAGTGGTACCAGTCTCTCCCCCATCGGTTCCTCCTTCCTAGATTCATACTCGGGGTAAACATTTTGGCGGTTGGAGGTCCGCATATTCAGGTAGTTTTTGACTTCCCCTTTGCTTGTTACTTTTATCTGTCATGCTTGCTCTTCTCCGATTTGGGCTTCTTTTCAGTTTACCGTAGGTGTTGGACCTTCAGAAGCATCGGATGCGGAGCCCTCAGGGACTTCAGGTGTTAGGCCTTCCAGGACTTCCGTCCATAGGCGATTTGATGATGGGATTCTTTTGAATTTGTGAGCAAAGGTGACAGAGTGTGCTTGTATTTATGCCGAGGCGATTAGAGTTCCTCCTCCTGATCCGATTCGCGAGGTAAGTTGTTGCCCCTTAAAGATATATTAGTCTCCTTGCTTTTATTCGCCCATACTTATCTTTCCCTTCTTCGCAGGATTATGCCTCTGTGATCCCACAGGTGGACTATTATCGCCATATTGCTACCCTTCGATATTTAGAGGTGGTGAATATGATGCTTGTTTATATTCTTTGTGCTTTAGTTGGCCCATGCTCCTCTTGTCTGACTCTTGGGTTATAATTTTTTAGGAGTCTTGTGAGAAGGAGTCTCGCTCACTACGTAGCCGACTAACTCAGGCATGGTCCTGCATCGGGGATATCAGAACTTTTACTTATCAGCGGTCCTCGTGGCAATAGAAGAGGAAGGGTACATGAAAGTTGGATAGTTTGCTACTTTCTCCCTCTCTTCTCTTTTTTCTTTTATTCTTTAAACTTGTATGGGACACTCAAAAGCATTTTGTAATAATCAGATTTTGAACAAATGGTGTACCCTAATGCTAGAAAGTATTGAGAATGGCTATCTTTGGTTCTTCTTTTGCTTCAGGAGCACATTTGTTTGAATGGTATGCCTGCACTTGGACATTTCTGCAAGATGGGAGATGTCTCTCGGTTGTTTGATGGCCAAAAATGTAATAGCTGTAATATTTTAAAGCCCAAAATATTTGATATGGACATAGGTCGAGTCAGGCGTGTGCCTAAAATGTGACCCAAAGGACCTATCTAAGTTAGTGTTCAAACCTGTTTAGAATGTGAGGTCCTTAGTGGCCCAGTAAAATTGTTTAGTCAACCCAGTCATACATACACTTAAAGCTAGTGTATACAAAATACAGCTGAATTATAACCTTCCATATACCATAGATGTATATTAGCTAATACATTGAATAAAAATGCTATCCTATATAGATAGTATATATCTGTAAGTATTTTACACTAAAACTATAAGCCAGCTCATACACTTCCTAAAATGTAAGAGAATTACACTTAAATTGCCTCCCTGCTATACATAGTTTGTTATGTGAGCATTACACTAAAGCAAGGCCTATTTTGGCCCATATGACTGTACAATGAAAAGCTCATGTGGGCACTGCATGAGATTCCAGTCCTATAGCTTTCACACTTAAACTGTGTATGAGACTTATATGAAAGTGAAGCCTGAAATGTCTTTTATGTGTATACATGCAACAACAAGTGTTGGCCTTGCATGGAATTACAGCCTTAATAGATTATAAGTTGTTATTATCGCTTCTTGACTACACGACTACATGAGTCATCATGTAGTTTCATGCACACAAAGTGGACAAGAACCACTACAAAACTCGCCACTACACTACGTCTTCTTCCTACTACGAAGTTGAAAGAAATCTGATGCAAACAGACCCTGCAAAAAAAAATTAGAAAAAGCTTATAGTAGATGAAATTCTACGTCTAGCTTCTCAAGCTCACTTCCATTGAAACCCTTATAAACCATTGAATTAGAACCTTGGATCACAAGGTGACCTGCACCTGTAATTCAATCGCAAGGATTGCGAAGGCAATCACTGGGTCGCGAAGAGGTCATTACGGCCTTCATTCTTACGAGCTCGGCGAACTCGACACCGACACATGTTCGACATCATCGTATCCACGAGGTCACCAAAAGGTACGTCACCAAACAAACCAAAGTTTTACCCAAAATTATAGGTCTATGGTGTCGATTTGATGAGATCGAATCGGCAGCACAAAGATATACAAAATTTTGGTGTCGGAATCACGTGTATGATATATAATGCCAAAATCTTCAATTTGCACACTCCAGATCTTTAATGCCGGATTTAATATAGAAACTAAGCTCTAGGTGCAATAGATAAATAAACAATATAAAATTTATATATGGGTAAATGGCCAGCAAACCAAAAGACCTAGAAATTAGAAGGAACCAAGGAAGCACTACGGCAAGCATAGCCTCAGGCTTGTTGCGGCAACCTCACAAGGTTGTCGCGGCAAGGTGCTCAGCTGGAAAGCATGCCGCAGCAACCCTGTGGCTTGCCGAGGCAAGCCTGTGTTTGGGCTTTTGTGTGTGCTTGTGGTATCTTTTATAGGTGATGTATCTTTTATGTGTATTATGTCTTGCCCCTACAAATAGTCAACCATGTAGGGACCATACATGGGGTCTAAGGGGACCTAGTAAACTAGTTAAAATACTAAATCTATGACTATTACAATATAGGAGCTTGGTGCACATGACGAGCTCATACCGACGAATGTAGCGTGAATGCGTGCATGCACATGTAGCAAGTAACGTGTAAGCTAAGGTAGGGATTTTACTGCTAGTTTATGTTTTTGTTTCCTCATTCACCTCTAGTTAGCAAAAGAATATAACATATATATATATATATATAATTTTATATCAGTTGGGAGGTAAGGATACATATGATCATGTTAGTTGCAGTTCGATGACTCCATATGCTCCTGATAAGTTTCAGTTCGATGAATGAATTTAATGCTTATCTAGTTCTAATATGAGGTTTAGTTCAAAATATAGTTCAAGAGGATGATGAGAGTACAATTTGTGGATAGATGCCAGTCAGTTTTGATATATAGTGATTCAGGATAGATGAATGCTTATGATAGTAGAGTCGGGAATACCTTTTGTGTAAATAAGTTCATGTCAGTTTTGATAATGATGATAGCATTAGTTAAAATGAACGTGTTTGCATGTATAAGCTTATGTCAGTTAAGATGAATAGATATATTTGATCACAATATACTAAGAATTGATATATGGCTATACTAATTCAGTTCCATGTGTAGTTATAAATGATGATGTGTAGTTTAGACGTGATGAATGGGTATGACTAATGATGCTCATTTCAGTTTACGTTGAATATGCAAGTTACTATTATATGAATCTGTTTTGATATATAAAATATGTTCATGATGTTCTTGCATACCTGATACCATGCATTGTTCACATTCAGTTATTCTTGATGTCATGTACACGTTGCCAAGTGATCTCGCTAACTCAGGAGCTGGACTATGTAAATCTTGAAGACAAGTGATCCGGCTAACTTGGGAGCTTGACAAGTGATCCCGCTAAATTGAGAGCTTGATTTGTCTTGGTCCAAATGATCTCGCTAACTTGGGAGCATGACAAGTGATCCCGCTAACTCAGGAGCTTGATTTTCTTGTTTCTTGTACATGTACATTTTACATCTCATAGCTTGTTTAAGCTAAGATATGTCAGCATGATTCTTTGTTCAACCTAATTTCTCGTAGTTGTTGCTTCATGATTTCCTTGTCTTTATTCAGCAAGAATGTTCAGCATCTCAGCATGTTAAATTATTCATATGATAATGAATTATTTATGCTATACTAGATTCAAGATAAGATATAATATGCTTTGATTTTTATTTATGCCTCTAGATGAACTAGAAATCTAACGTATAACTTAGCACTATAAATCTCCCTTCTGAGCTTTGATGATAACTCATCCTACGACTTCAATGTCTTAGCTGCAGATATTGATCCGGAGTATGAGGGTGATCCCATGTACTAGCCGGAGGAGGAAGAAGACGAGGAAAAGGAGGACGAGGAGGAAGAATTCGTTGAGGAATTCCTTCCGAAATAGGTTTGAGAGAGAGATTTATTTTGATGTATAAACAATAGTATGTGCTTAAGATATTTTGATACTTCGTGTATAGGTCTTGTTTCCATTGTTTAGTCTTGTTTATATCTTTTATTAGTTTACTGCTTTAATAGATGAGTCAATATTAGTATTTACGATATTATTTCATGTTAGTGTTAATAAATTGCTTCCGCATATGCAATACTTTATACAACATGATGCACTTGTATCATAGGATCATATTAGGTGATCTGATGACGCGACCTTTCCTATATACGATGAGGGGAAATGTCTGGCCGTCATAGGTGGTATTAGAGCACCCGGCGTTAAGTCATTTGGAGACTTAACTTTGGCGTACACATATGGCAAAGTGTCTGATGTTTGTTCAGTGTTAGGATTTAGATTAAGTTTATGTTTATCTGATCAAGTTGTTGTTTGATCATAATAGGTTGTGATGCCTCCAAGACGTGGGAGAGGAAAGGGTCGACCACCGTTACCCCATCGCACTGGCCCAAATGCTATTCCAGTGGTAGGCTACGAGCACAACGCTGTCTTTGGAAGCGGAGAAAACATACATATGGTAGAAAGCCAAACTACGATGGAGAATGTTGCTGAACATACTCCTCCTGTAGTAGATAAGCATCAAATGGGGACTGCTCCCGGAGTTGAGCAGAATGCGGGACAGAATCTGCAACTGATGGAGATCATGGTACATACTATGGCCCTGCTAGCAGAGAGACGACCTCCAGAGGACTTTGCAGAGTTCGCACGCCTTCGACCGCCTAGCTTCTATGGTCAACATGACTCCATGGAGGCTGAGAAATGGTTGACACAGATCGAGAAGGTGTTTCTACGGGTTAGATGCACTGAGGAAGAGAAAGTCAGTTGAGCAGCCTACAAATTAGAGGGTGAAGCAGAGCCCTGGTGGCAGTCTGTAGATCGGACAAGAGTACCCGGAGTACCTTGGACTTGGGCCTCTTTCACTGAAGCCTTCAATGAGAAGTATTTTTCAGCACTAGAGAGATATCGGATGGAGGTTCAGTTTGTGACATTAATATAGGGTCAGATGATAGTTAGAGAGTTTGAGGCAGAGTTCACTCACCTTTCTCAGTTTGCACCACTACTTGTAGCCGCCGAGCTCATGAAGACACAAAAGTTTAAGCAGGGTTTAAAGCCCCTTTTCAAGGAGAGAATTTCATTGTTTCAAGCAACGACATATGCAAATGTGATGAAGTTGGCCCTTATAGTAGAAACCGATGTTGAGAATATGTTCAATAGGAGAGAAGAAAAAAATAAAGGCAGAAAAGCCTAAGCATAGGCTTTTAGTTCCGGTCAATCGAGCAAGAGACCACACTACCCCATGCAGCCAGCATTCTAACCTACTACAGTAGCTTATACATGGCCCTACAATCCCACAAATCTACCACCATTACCGCCTCGGGTCTCGCAGAGTTCAAACCAACCCGCCGAGTCTGTATCTCACGTTTCACGAGCACGACCGGTAGTTTCCCACACGGGATCATATATAGCTTCGTCGGCAACTTCAGCCGATATCTGTGGAAAGTGTGGGAAGGCACATAAGACAGACGAATGTCGTAAAGCATCTGGTGGATGCTTTCGATGTGGAAAGATGGGACATCGGATCAAGTATTGTCTAGAGATGGCAGGCACAACATCAAAGACGTGACCAATTTTATGATCAGCACTACCTACGGTACAAGGGCAAGCTTATGCTATAATTGCATAGGATGTACAAATCAGAAATGATATCATTCAAGGTATGCATGCTCATTATTACCTAAGTTACAAGTTTCTTTAATTATCTTTTAGATAAAGAAGGTTCATCTAGTGAACTATGATATAGATGTACATCTAGTACATTGATTTTTGCTAAATTTATATTCTGTATGCATTAGGTACCTTACAATTATATCCAAAGGATGCCTATTTGTGTTATGAGGCACGAGTTTTGATTGATCCTGGATCTATACATTCATTTGTCACACCCTAGTTTTCTAAAAATTTGAGAAAGTTGGGAGGCACTCCAGAACCTCTTGAATTTATTTTAGATGTAACAGTTCCGACTGGACTGTCTATCACTACTGATATAGTGTATCGATCGATTATTATCTTAATCAAAGATTATTCGGTATACGAAGCAGTAGCCGACTTGATCTTACTTCCAATGCAAGGATATGATGTAATCCTTAGCATGGATTGGTTGTTAAACCACCATGCGAATGTTGGTTGTCGAAGGAAGCTTGTCTCTTTCTGCCCCTAAAGGAAGAAATCAGCTAAATTTTTTGGCATGCAGCCAACTACACTTCCTTTTATATTAGCGATCCGAGCACGAAGATTACTCGATGATGGTGCTCAAGGGTATATTGCCTTTATTCAAAGTCAAGATTAGGAAGAGAAGCAAATTTTACCTTCAGATGTGCCAATTTCCCTGATGAGTTGTCAGGCTTACCGCCTGACAGAGAAGTGGAGTTTGCTATTGAATTAGCCCTGGGCACCGAGCCAGTATCAAAGGCGCCGTATCGAATGGCACTAGCAGAGTTGAAAGAACTCAAGGAGCAGTTGCAACAGCTGCTTGACAAAGGGTTTATCAGACCGAGTTTGTCTCCATGGGGCACACCAGTGTTGTTCGTGAAAAAGAAGGATGGTTCGATGTGCCTCTACATTGACTACCATCAATTAAATAAGCTGACGATTAAGAATCGTTACTCACTCTCCAGAATTGACGATCTCTTTGATCAGTTACAAGGAGCGCAGTTCTTTCTGAAGACTGATTTACGATCTGGGTATCACCAGATGAAGGTAAAAGCTGAAGATATTTCGAAGACACCTTTTTAGACACAAAATGGTCACTATGAGTTTCTCGTCATGCCCTTCGGGTTGACCAGTGTGCCTGCATCATTTATGGACTTGATGAATCTAGTCTTCAAGCTGTATTTAGATCAGTGTATCGTAGTATTCATCGACGATATACTCATCTACTCAAAGACGAGAGAAGAGCACGAAGATCATCTATGTCTTGCCTTGGAGACATTAAGAGATTCGCAATTGTATGCCAAGTTTAGTAAATGTGACTTTTAGTTGAATCAAGTCAATTTTTTGGTTCATATCATCTCTGAAGCCGGTATTACCGTCGATCCTATAAAGATAGAGGTTATAGTGCAATGGAAGCAACCACAAATAGTAATTGAGATCATAAGCATTTTAGGTCTCGCAGGGTATTATCGACGTTTTGTTGAAGGGTTTTCGAAGCTTGCTGGTCCACTCACGCAGCTTACTCGTAAGAATGTCAAATTCGAGTGGAATTAGGCATGTGGCAGAGTTTCCAAGAGTTGAAAAGGAGACTCGCTTCTGCTCCCGTATTAGCATTACCATAAGGTAGTGGTGGTTTTGTTGTCTTCAGCGATGCCACATATAGTAGGTTAAGTTGTGTATTGAATCAATGGGAACGTGTGATTGCGTATGGTTTCCGCCAGTTGAAAGATCACGAGAAGAACTACCCCACTCATGACCAGGAACTAGCAGTGGTCATTTTTGCGTTGAAAATCTGGAGACACTACCTATATGGTGTAACCTTCGAGATTTTCACCGATCATAAGACTCTTAAGTATCTCTTTACCCTATCTACACTCTTCGATAGGATCAAAGAACTCCAAATGCATGATGCAGAGCTTATTGCTATCAGACAGGGAGTACTCAGTGGGCTACAACCAGATTTTTCTATTAAAGACAATGGGTCTTTATTATTTCGAGGTTGAGTATGTGTACTAGATGATAGTGATTTGCGTCATGAGGTTCTTGAAGAAGCTCACAAGTCAGCTTACGTCATTCATCCTGGTAGCACAAAAATGTTTCAGGATTTGAAAAAGACATTTTGGTGGAATGGATTAAAGTGAGAATTGGCAGAACATGTTGCAAAATGTTTGACCTATAAGCAAGTGAAGGTTGAACATAAGCATTCTGCTGGACTGTTACAACCACTACCCATCCCAGAGTGGAAATGGGAGAACATTTCCATGGATTTTATTCTTGGTTTACCCCGTACATAGAAGGGTTACAAAGTAATTTTGGTGATTGTTGATCGTCTCACCAAATTAGCGCATTTCTTACCCTACAACACGCAATATACAACGTCGAAAATGGCTGAAGTTTATCTGAGAGAGATAGTCCGACAACATGGGATACCCGTGGGTATCGTGTTAGATCGTGATCCTTATATACCTATCAATTTTGGAAGAGTTTCCAAGAAGGAATGGGTTCAAAGTTAGAATTCAGTACTGCATTTCATCCTCAGACCAAACAATAGACGGAGAGGGTGAATCAGGTGATAGAGGATATGTTACGAGCCTACATGCTGGATTTCCAAGGATCATAAGATAAGCACTTACCCCAGATCGAATTCGCATATAATAACAACTTCCAATCAAGCATCGACATGGCACCATTTGAGGCACTATATGTATGCCGATGTAAATCTTTGATCAACTAGGAAGAAGCTAGCGAACGTCTTATTTTGGGCCCTAACTTGATAGAAAGCACCAATGTAGTTGTTCACGTTATTCGAGAGAGACTGAAGAGTGCGCAGAGTTAGCAGAAGAGTTATGTCGATCTCAAATGAACCAGTGCTGATTTTCGGGTAACTGAACAATTATAAGTGTATTTATTACGTGAATGACATTATGTATATTATAATTCTAACGTATGCTATACAGATTAGCGATCACGTCTTTATCAAAGTATCTCTGATAAAGGGCATGATGCGATTCGGGAAACGAGGCAAGTTAAGTCCTCGTTACATTGGACCATTCCCAATTTTGGGTAGAGTGGGTGAGGTCGCATATCGAGTCGCGTTACCTCTGCATTTATCCAGTGTACACGACATATTCCACATGTCTATGCTAAGGAAGTATGTTAGCGATCCAACACACGTGTTGGATTATCAGCCACTTGATATGCAGGAGGAATTAATGGTAACTGAAGAACCAGGTCAGATTTTGGACCACAGAGATCAAATCTTGAGAACGAAGCGTATTCCACTCGTATTGATCCAATGGAAGAATCATGGTTCTCATGAAGCTACTTTGGAACGCGAAGCCGATATTCGCACTCAGTATCCCCACTTATTTATCTAAGGTACACCGCTTATTGCATTTAGTAGAATAAATTAATGCATATGATCTAAACATTTTTGCCTGCATTATCAGTATCATTGTCAATAAATATATTTATATAAATTAACTCTTAAAAAGTAAAGAATTAGATAAATATCTATAGATGACAATGATTGAACTAACAACAGTTCAACTATGTCCAACCTTTGGCTTAAATCTTCACTACTGAGTTAGTTAAATAAATTAGTTCTATATTTATATCAAACAAAAAATACTTGACGTGCGTATACATATCAATTTGATCAACACATAATTTTGAATGATTCCAGGTAATGTGTGACATATAAAAAAAAATTGGTTCACCTAAAACAATCACATTAGACCCAAAATTTTGTGATACGCATTTGTTTAAGTACATGTGTTTATATTTTTTTGTAAAACGAAAAATATTTAGGGCATGTATAAGCATAAAATGCATCATCAGATATTTTTAGAGGATACACTAGTATGTTTGACACATAGATGTCCCACTAATTAACACCAAAAGCCTGGATGGCCTAGAAATCTAGGCCAATCCAGATCTAATGGCCTTGCCACGACAAGGGGCACAAAGGCCGCGGCAAGTATGTTGGGTTGCCACGGCAACCATCTCAGCCTTAAGTGGATCCAAAAAACCATCAATTTCTACTCTGTTGTTCTCTGTGGTGGGGTCTCTGGTTCTTTCCCTCCCGAGCCATCTACACACTCCATATCAATTCAAACCACTCCAATTTCACGCCAAATATTCATTGCATCTTGAAAAATTAAGTGTGGCCATCTCCATCTCAAATTTCAGCATTTTGCTTCCAAGTTAGGCACATCCTTGAGGTAAAAACCCTCATTTCTGGTTTTTGTCGTTTCTTTTCAACTCTTTGAAATACCATGCCTCCAAGGAAGGTCATGGCTTCCTAAAACACTCCCGTACGCCTAAAGTCTACGGCAAAAGCAAAGGGCAAAGCCCCATCGACATCCCAAGAGCATGCCGATCCACCCGTGGATCGTGAGCAACCTGTTCCATGGTGGGACACAAAAGCCATGGAACCTGATTGGCTGATTAACGACTCGTTGCTCGTACCGAACGACCGAACCACATGGTCTTTACGGTACCTTGAACAGGCGCGTTTAGACGCCCTATACCAGCCCATCCATACACACTTTTACCCCCTCCTTATCCGTTTATTTTACTAGAATTTAAAAGTTATGGCAATTGTCGGCCAATTAATGACCGAAATTGATGGCCACAAGTTTTATTTTGACCTACAAGACATAGCCAAGGCTATGGATTGCAGTGTGACCTTTGACGAGAGCTTAGGTCTACGAGCCCCATGCCTGAAAGATGTGAAATTCCATCACATCACTGCCAAGATGACAGACGGACGGACATACCTCTTTCGCTTAAAGTGTTTCGGTTCGACGCAGCCAATTACCACAAAACATGTGATTTCTTGATTGTGTATTTAGATGTAGCCTATACCCAATGTAGCATGACCACGTGCGACGTGACACTCTATTACAATCCTTGTTTGCGGTTCATGAGAATCACTGGGTTAATACCCTAAAGGTTATTTGGAAGGGCATGAAATATGCCAATATCCATCTTCAGAGTAACATAGTTACTCCCATGCACGCATGCCCTTATCCGCATCTGATCACTCGACTTCTAGAGGGTCATCAAGATGCCCAAAATAGCTAACCCTATCAAGTACCTCTTAGTGGGGAGCTACGCACCGACCATATTATGGTGTTTACCCCCTCAATATGGAAGAACGTATACCAACAATCGCAACAAGTGGTGAAAAACCGACAAGCACAATAAATACGTGCTCATCCACAACAACCCCAAGCCACACCATCGGCACCAACTCAAGAAGCCTTAATTCCCTCTCAAGCCAAACCAATTCCCTCTTCGGAGGAAACTTTTACCATTGCCGACCTTGCGCGGCTAATGAGAGAAAACCATGAACAAACCCTCTAACAATTTGACAACCTCTACCGGAACAACTATATACTTCATCAACGTGTCGACTATATTGAAGAGGCCACTAATCTTTTGATAGAGCACACCTTCCAGACCACCGCGACCCCTTACATTGGACAGGCATGAAATTATGAGTCTACGTACACCCACAACGCAGCCACTTTAGTGCTAGAGCTTGCTCAGAGGGATGCTAGACCATCCTTAGCTGGTCAGCAGCAGCATACCTCATAGCCTGGTGAGTATACAACTCCCTTTTATATAGTTTACTTCCTGCACCTACTTTAGTTTACTCTATAATACTATTGGTATATTTATATCTATGTTTACTTTACTTTCTCATATGACACAAGTAACATGATCTGAATTATTGCTTTTATGCACCATTGCCAATCCATATACTATTGATTCTTGATTATTGATTGTATTCCCCATGCCCTGATCTCACTTTCCCGTCTTCAATTATTTTCGAGGACGAAAATCCCTTAAGTAGGGGAGGGTGTAATAGCTTCAATATTAAAAGACCTAAAATATTCGATATGAACATGAGTCGGGTCAGGCGTGTGCTTAAAACGTGACCCAAAGGACCTATCTAAGTTAGTGTTCAAACCTGTTCAGAATGTCAGGTCCTTAGTGGCCCAGTAAAATTGTTTAGTCAAACCCAGTCATGAATACACTTAAAGCTAGTATATTCAAAATACACTTGAACTTATAACCTTCCATATACCATAGATGTATATTAGCTAATACATTGAATACTAATGCTATCCTATATACATAGTATATATATGTAAGTGCTTTACACTAAAAGTATAAGCCAACTCATACATTTCCTAAAATGTAAGAGAATTGCACTTTAATTGCCACCTTGCTATACACAGGTCGTTATGTGGTAGCATTACACTAAAGCCAGGCCTATTTTGGCCTATATGACTATACAATGAAAAGCCCATGTGGGCACTTCATGAGATTAAATTGTGTATGAGACTTATATGAAAGTGAAGCCTGAAATGTCTTTTATGTGTATACAAGAAATAGCAAGTGCTGGCCTTGCATGGAATTATAGCCTTAACAGCTTAGAAGCTGTTATTATCACTTCTTGACTACACGACTACATGATTCACCATGTAGTTCCATGCACGCAAAGTGGATAAGAACCACTACAAAGCTCATAACTACACTACGTCTTCTTCCTGCTATGAAGTTGAAAGAAATCTAATATGCAAACAGACCCTGCAAGAAAAAAATTAGAAAAACCTTATAGTAGATGAAATTCTGCTGCTAGCTTCTCAAGCTCACTTCCATTGAAACCCTTATAAACCCTTGAATTTGAACCTTGGATCACAAGGTGACCTGCACCTGCAATTCAATCGCAAGGATTGCGAAGGTAATCACTGGGTCGTGAAGAGGTCATTGCGCCCTTCGTTCTTACGAGCTCGGTGAACTCAAAACCAACACCTGTTCGGCGTCATCATAACCACGAGTTCACCAAAAGGTACGTCACCAAACGAACCACAGTTTTACACAAAATTATAGGTCTGTGGTGTCGATTTGATGAGATCGAATCGGTAGCACAAAGATATACAAAATTTTGGTTTCAGAGTCTCGTGTATGATATATCATGCAAAAATCTTTAATTTGTGCACTCGGAATCTTTAATGCTAGATTTAATATAGAAACTAAGGTCTAGGTGCAATAGATAGATAGACAATATAAAATTTATATATAGGGTAAATGGCCAGCAAACCAAAAGACCCAAAAGTTAAGAAGGGACCAAGGAAGCACCATGGCAAGCATAGCCTCAAGCTTGCCGCGGCAACCTTGTGGCTTGCCGAGGCAAGCCTGTGTCTGGGCCCTTGTGTGTGCTTGTGGTATCTTTTATAGGTGCTGTATCTTTTATGTGTACTATGTCTTGCCCGTACAGATAGTCAACCATGTAGGGACCATACATGGGGTCTAAGGTGACATAGTAAACCAGTTAAAATATGAAATCTATGACTATTACAATATAGGAGCTTGGTGCACATGACGAGCTCATACCGATGAATGTAGCGTGAATGTGTGCGTGCACATGTAGCAAGTAACGTCTAAGCTAAGGTATGGAGTTTACCTTGCTAGTTTATGTTTATGTTTCCTCATTCACCTCTGGTTAGCAAAAGAAAATAACATATATATATATATATATAATTTTATATCAGTTGTGAGGTAAGGATACATATGGTCATGTTAGTTGCAATTCGATGACTCCATATGCTCCTGATAAGTTTCAGTTCGATGAATGAATTTAATGCTTATCTAGTTCTGATATGAGTTTTAGTTCAAAATATAGTTCAAGAGGAACATGATAGTACAGTTTGTGGATAGATGGCAGTCAATTTTGATATATAGTGATTTGGGATAGACGAATGCTTATGATAATAGAGTCAGGAATACTTTTTGTATAAATAAGTTCATGTCAGGTTGGATAATGATGATAGCGTTAGTTTAAATGAACGCGTTTGCATATATAAGCTTATGTTAGTTTAGATGAATAGATATCTTTGATCACGATGTACTCAGAATTGATATATGGCTATACTAATTAAGTTCCATGTGTAGTTATAAATGATGATGTGTAGTTTAGATGTGATGAATGGGTATGATTAATGATGTTCATTTCAGTTTACGTTGAATATGTGAGTTACTATTATACGAATCTGTTTTGATATATAAAATATGTTCATGATGTTCTTGCATACCTGATACCATTCATTGTTCACATCCAGTTATTCTTGATGTCATGTACACATTTTTGTTTCATTTTGAGCCAAGTGATCCCCCTATGTAAATCTTGAATACAAGTGATCCCGTTAACTTGGGAGCTTGACAAGTGATCCCGCTAACTCGGGAGCTCACTAACTCGAGAACTTGACAAGTGATCCCGCTAACTCGAGAGCTTGATTTTCTTGTTTCTTGTACATGCACGTTTTACATCTGATAGCTTATTTAAGCTAAGATATGTCAGCATGATTCCTCGTAGTTGTTGCGCCATGATTTCCTTGTCTTTATTCCGCATGAATGTTCAACATGTCAGCATGATAAATTATTCACATGATAATGAATTGTTTATGCTATACTAGATACATGATAAGTTATAATATGCTTTAATTTGTATTTTATGACTCTAGAAGTGAATTAGAAATCTAATGTATAACTTTGCACTATAAATGTTCCTGCTGTGCTTCGATGATAGCTCATCCAACGACTTTAATGTCGTAGCTGCAGATATTGATCCGGAGCACGAGGGTGATCCCACGTACCATCCAGAGGAGGAAGAAGACGAGGAAGAGGAAGAGGAGGAGGTAGAATTCACTGAGGAATTCTTTCTGAAATAAGTTTGACAGATAGATTTATTTTGATGTATAAACAACAGTATGTGTTCGAGATATTTTGATACTTCATGTATAGGTCTTCTTTCCATTGTTTAGATGACGGGTGGCCGTCATCGGTCGAAAGCTATACATTGTATCCAGTTAGTCTTGTTTATATATTTTATTAGTTTATTGCTTTTAATAGATGAGTAAATATCAGTTTTTTTCATATTATTTCATGTTAGAGTTAATAAATTGCTTCCACATATGCAATACTTTGTACACGACATGATGCACTTGTATGACAGGATCATGTCAGTTGATCCGACGACATGATCTTTCCTATATACAATAAGGGGAAATGTTGGGCCGTAAGAAAAAATAGGGCCATACTTCTTCCTTTAGTTGCCAGGAGTGCCCAAAAAAATAGATAGGTTAGATGGAAAATTTTTGGGTGCCCCAATTTGTGGTCTGTGGTGCCACTTGTAATTGTAAAAATGTCTTTTTGTAGGTGGAGTATGCCTAAGAACAATGGTTGCCCAAAAGCTCCCCCTTTTTCTCCCTTTTTATTTTTTTTTTTTTTTTTGTTCATGCGTACATACTATGTACACATGACAAAAAATTTGGTTTTTTCGGCCATGCGTACATAGTATGTACGCATAGGCCAAACCTCTCATCAGCAACCTATAAGGCCTGAGAAGGCTATTTTTTCCTTCTTTTCAGTTGGGCTTTGATTTTTGCTCAGATTTTTTATTTTTTCTTCCAAAGGGTGGGTCCATCGTCCTACATTGAATCGTGATTTATTAAACGACTTTGTATGACCATGGATTCGCTTCATGACCCCGCCCTTCCGGAGGGGGATCTAGGGCCTTTTCATTCCCCTCTTTGGGTGTAGAACCCTGTTATCTCAAGCAATTGCTCAATAGTTTGAATGAAGATGAGCTTGTAGGCCTGGATCAACTGGGGCTTGCCCGTATCCCCTCTTTCCTTGATGTTCCACTGTTTTGGGTCTTCATTCATGCGGTAATTTCTCATTGGGATATGGAAGCCCATATCTTCCATTTTAGGCTCCGTGAGCTAACTCCCATGCTTGAAGAGCTAGCCATTCTGTCGAGTCTGAGGCTTGCCAAGATGGTGCCGAAGCCAGGCTACGCAAAGGTTGTTCACACGTTTCTAGGTTTGAAGAAAAATGAGTATGAGAAGAGCCTCGTCGGTTGGCCCACCAGGTGTTCGGTGAAATTCCTAAGAGATATTTTTGGTGATGAAAGTTTGCGAAAATTTCTGACTCGAAATATTCATAATGTGAATGCTTTTTCCCTTGGCCTTCTCTCAGAAACCCTCTTTTGCACAGGGGGAGAGAGCTTCACTCTTGTTTTTTGTGATGTCCTGGCAGAGCTTGAAAAGGGTTGTTTTATCATGCATTATATGTTGGTCGAGCTCTATCGGGGTTTGGATGCCTTTGCCTCGAGCAAGGTGGAGGGATTTTGGGATGCCTAGTTCTTCTTCAGATATGGTTGGGTGAGCATCTCGCTGTCTTGGGGCCTGTGCCTCACTTTTACTTGATATGAGGGGAAGTTGCTCGTTGCTTTTTGGGTCGATGTTCTAGGCTACCTCAGAAGGATGCTCGCGAGATGCTCCTTTGGTTGAACGAGGCTGAGCTTATATGGAGGCTTCCATGGCTTGACGGGACCTTCTCGATAGTACGATCTCGAGATCATGAGGGTATCAGCCTTCTGGCTTTGACTGGTAGTACCCATTATTTCCCATTTGGGGTGCTGCACCAGTTTGGCTATGCCCAGCATGTGCCTTGTGTGACAAGACCTCCGCGAAGTGGTTTGATTTTCTCTCGGGGGATTTGGAGAAGATAACCACTCTTTGGGAAACCTGTCAATCGATGCATATGTGGGATCTTGAGCTAGGGAATTTGTTTTTTACTTATCCAGTGTATGAGGCTTGGTTACTATCTGAGAGACCTTATGTGCATCGAGTGGACCAAGTAGAGAGTAGTGATTTAGAGGGACCATGGCCGAAGAAGGAAGCAACATTTTGGACCCGGATTGAGCTACTTGTAGATGAGAAGCGAGTTCTGCAGGAGCACCTAAAGAAAAAGCAAGTGCGAGCCCATGTCATTGAAAGTGGGTCCATCATTTGGGAGGAGCTTTGAATGATGCTTTTGATTCTACCGATGCTTCCCACAAGCTGTATAAGAGCCTTCATGGTCGGTGGATGAGCGATCGAAATTCTCACGAGGATGCTTTACTTGAGCAGATTCGTGTCTTAAAGCGCGAGTTAGGCCGGTGACCTGGTCCTACATATACTTTTTTCATAGATCAAATACCACAAGGAAGAAAACCCTGACAGATATATATATATATATATATATATATATATATATTTGGGTTTGTATTTTTTGATGTTTTTGTTTCTTTTTTCAAATTTGTAAAGGTAAAGAAAAACTGAGTGCCACACCGATTATCTTTTTAAGATGTGGTGCAAACAATGTATGACAAAAGGGGAACTCGTTTATTTTTTGGTATACACATTTTCTTTTCTTCATTTTTTATTTGATGCCTTAAACATGAGAGGAAGTAACGGGTCCCATTTTGAGCATAGTAAAACCCGTTCATGCTGTCGGACCTGAGTGAGGTTCATGATTATACTAAGGTCGGCACGTCCTTCCCTTTGGATTGAATCAACTCTTTATCTTTACCTCGGGTCATGCGTTGGACGGCGGTTGTGAATATATACCTGATCAGGACTCGATTTGAACCAACATAAGTGGCCCAAATGAAGCCCAGATGACTCGAAGAAGTAATTGAAGGAGTAACCGAATTTTTTCTCTCGTTTGAAAATTTTTTACTCATAGTGCCTAAGATAGGTTTTCGCCGTGCCTGTTATCTTCCTCTTTTTTACCCAAAGCGCCCCTTTTGGGTTTTCGTTGCGTCCATGGGTTTTTGCCTTTTTACCCCAGGCACCTTTCAGCTTTCACCTGGTCCGCACAAGCTCGCTCTTTTTACCCGTGGCGCCCTCACTGGTTTTCACCACGTCCTTTTTGCTTTGAGCCTATATATATACATATATATATATATATAATTTTTTATTTTTTATTTTTTTTCATTTTCTTTTTTGTTCATTCATTTTTCCAAAGACCATGACATGGACGTTGATTCCGTCATAGCCGACTGGGTGGAGTTCCTTGTTGTCTCTTAGCTTGGTTTGTACTGACTTAATAGAAATTGTGACTACTTGTAAACCTTAGAGAGGGCTTTCTTCAGGGATGAATTGTGGCCATGGGCTAGAAGGTTAGGAATTTTGAAGGTATTCTCGAGTTTAAAGTTATTCTTGATTGAGTTCCAGTTGCCATAATACACTTCTTCCTTGGGAGATTTTTATTGTACATGCCCCACAATTTTTCTATGTCTTTTCTTTTCTATTTTTTGTTCTTTTTTCTTTTTTTAGACATCCTCTTTTTGGGATTTTTCTTTTCTAATTTTTTTGGATTTTGATGGTAATTATTTTTCTCTTTTTTTTTTGTTTCATATATACACTTTTTCTTTCTTCTTTTTCTGGGGTGGAGTTTATGAAAGAACGGCTAATGGCTCAATAGGTGTAGCAAAGGGTATGATGTTTTTTGGATACTTAGCTTTGAAATGATGGCCTTTTTATGGGGTCCTTAAGCAGTCACGTATCTATTTTATTAATACTTACCTTACTGTGAGAGACTAGGAGTAGAATCGGCGTACGTATCCAGCGTTGATGGGCTTAGGAAAATGTTCTCTGTCTATGGTGGCAAGGTGGAGCCATATCCATGGAGTACTTCTCGGATGAAGTAAGGTCCTTCCCAGTTGGGCTTGAATTGCCCTCTCGGATCGGCATGGAGACACGGGAAGATTTTCTTGAGTATCATGTCACCCACCTTTAATTCTCGAATGCGAACACGCTTGTTGTAAGCACGTGCGATCCTCCACTGATAGGCCTAGTGTGACACAATGCTAGGAGCCTCTTTTCATCGATCAAATTTAGTTGTTCAAAATGTGGTCTCTCCCTCTCGGCTTCCGATAGATTGAACTCAATGAGGATAAAGAGTGAAGGCACCTCAACCTCAACTGGTAGCACAACCTTCATTCCATACACAAGGGAAAATGGTGAAGCCCCTACAGCGATACGGATTGATGTACGGTAGGCCTAAAGTACAAAAGGTTACATTTCACTCCAATCTTGGTATGTGATGACCATTTTCTCAAGAATTCAGACCATTATTTTGTTAGCCGCTTCTACGACTCCATTGGTTTGCAGCCGGTATGGTGACGAGCAATGATGTTTGATTTTATACTGCTCGCATAAGGCTTTAATGTGCTTATTCACAAAGTTGGTGCCATTGTCTGTGGTGATGTCCTTGGGCATGCCAAACCGACAAACAATGTTATTCTTGATAAACTTCTCGACATGACTGGCTGTGATGTTCATCTGGGATGCTGCCTCTACCCATTTGGTGAAGTACTCAATAGCAACCATGATGAACTGATGCCCATTTGAAGCTTTCAGATTGACCTTTCCTACGACCTCTATGGTAGGAGCATGTATCAGGCTTGAGTGTTCTTAGCATTTGTAGCACTTTTGAACATGCTTGCAACTGTTAGTTTCCATGGTGGTCCAAAAATACCCTTGCTGTAGGATATTTTTAGCGAGGATGTGCCCATTGACGGGGGCCCCACATACCCCCTCATGGATTTCCTTTATGACATTTATTACTTTAGTCTCAGTTAGGCATTTGAGCAAAATATTGTTATATGACCACTTTTAGAGGCACTCGCCACAGATGACGTAATTTGCCGCTAAACGTTGGATGATCCGCTTGTCTGCTATGGGTGTCTACAACGTGCATAGTAAGCACGCAAAGCATTTTCTTTTTCCTTTTAAACTATGCATGCATATTATGTTTGCAAGGCTTCTCTATAATTTTATCTATGCGTGCATATTATGTACGCAAGCCTTTTCTAGAAATTTTAGCTATGCATGCATATTATGCACGCAAGGCTTTTCTGGAAATTTACAAACTATGTGTGCATGATGTGTACACAAAGGTTATAGAGTTTGCTTTTCCTTGAATGGCTGCCCAAAGGGTGCCATAAAGTCTTAGCTTACGGGTGATGTGTCCTTGTGTTTTTCCTTGGTTATCAGGTCCCTCCTCACAGTGCCTAGGGATACAAGGCCATTTCAATTTTATCTATTGCTCTCCCAAGGTTTCGGGTTCTGTAGAAAGTTTGGTAACCCAATCAATATACCTCCGGTGTAAAATACTTTCTCAGATGTTGGATGGAGTGATCCTTTTGAGATCATCACCACTAGCGCTGCTGCTCTACTTGGGACCAGGGTTGGGTTGTTTGGATGCCTAATTCCCCCCCCCCCACTTGAAACAAAGAAACTACCCTCGAGAAAAACCGAATTATTATGTCCCTTTTTTAAAAAACATTTCATGATTGATTTTTAAAATGTTCGATTAAGTCCAATGTTGAAGCTTTGTCAACATCCAAAATCCAGGCTATTATAGTCCCATGCCACCTCCATGGGCCGGCATCCAATGCTGAAATACGTTTAAATAAGAGACAATGCCAGTCAAGCGACTAGGCAAAAATAAGAAGTGCGGAATCGTTGGGGTAAGTATCAAAACGAAACTATCAGTCAAGAAACTAGGTGGAAAAAAAAATAATGGCAGCAAGTAAATTGCAAGAATTAAAATTCGGGAAAGTAGAAATGTGCCAGTCAAGTGACTAGGTAAAAAAATGCAGAATTGTTGATGTTAGTGTGCAACTATGGACTTTGTGGGTCCGTCACGACGATGTGCACTCTCTAAAAAATGATGGAGTCGCCACCTGGAGCTTTTAGTGACCCGGGATACTTCAAAAATCAATACATAAGCACTGAAGTGTAAAAATATGACTCTGATTTATCGGTCTTTGCCAAAGGCTCTTGGGTAGGGGCATCAGTTATTGATCTGGAAGGTGTTAGGCAGCTGATTAGCCCGCTCCTAAGTGGTCTTCACTTATGGCTAAATGATAAACAAAAAAAAGTGAATGGCACTCCTCCTTGCCCAAAGGCACTACGATCCTATTTGAGCCCCCCGCAATAGCCGGAATTTCAGCGGCGTAACAGCTCAAATTCTAGGATGGAAGGAAAGCTAAGGTAGAGGAATAGAGGGGAGAGCCGGAGCTCTCCGGCCCTTGTAGCACCACTGTGGACCTTCGTGTAGATGTACTTCCGGTAAGCTTTTGATTGTAAATGGGTTGAGGAATGGGTTTGAACCTCCAAGGCTTGGAAGCTAGAAGGTAGGAGAAGAAGGCTAAGTCCTAGTTCTAGCCAAATCTAAGGGTTTGGTGATGGAAAATGGGATCTAAATGGGTGAACTCAGTTCTGGAATTTTTGAGGTTTAGTGCTCAAAAGGGAAGAGGGAACTCTCTAGGATTTTCTCTCTTTTGGAAAATTTTCAAGCCCTTAAGCAGGGGGGTCGGCTCTCTATTTATAGAGTTGGATGGGATTAGTGAATGGTTCAAGGGGTAATTGGGTTAGCAATAAGGTAATAGGGATCTAAGATTTTTTAGGGTTTTGAGAGATTAGATAGGTGGGAAATGGGTTTAATAGTAGATGATAGGGTGGGGCTTTAAATGGCTAAAGGGTTGCAAATATAACTAATGGGGGTGTAACAATCCTAAAGAAACCCACCCCAGACATTGGGGTGATCAACAAGTCAAACCCCAAATTTAAAATCTAGACATTTGCCTAAAAAAACACTATTTTGAAGCCTAGCATGTATATTATACACGTTAAGCTTGGGAATAGTATTCCCTGAGAAAATAGAGAACTCTGGGGCCCAGTCTAGAGCTCAATTATGAAGGAAGAAGCCAATTTTGCCTAGCGTGCATAATATACACGCTAGTGTAATTTCCTACATTTCTGCACAATTTTCAAACCGCCATAACTTTTGATATACAACTCGGATTTAGGAGATTCTTGGCTCATTGAAAAGCTAGAAAAATCCTCTTTTGAATGGTATAGGCCTTAGCTCCAACAGAGGTTTATAAAAAATTCGGCATTCCTCTTTCTTCCACTGCTCAGGAGGGTTCGAACCGGGCCCGAGAAGGTTTCTAATGGGTCGGGGAAGGCTAGGGTTGATTCCTAAGAGTTTGGGATGATTCCTAAGGGTTTTTGGGATGATTCCTAAGGGTTTTAGAGATGTTCTAGGAAGATTTGGGGTACACCTTGCTCGAAGTATGTGTCGATCGAGCCTTGGGCCAAATTTGGGTGTCTACAGATGCCCCTCTATGGTATCTGATCATTAGTGATTGCATGTCAAAGAAAGAGACATTCGAAGAGGCCCAAGGCAATGCTCATGGGTCTACTGTATTCAAAGCGAACCTCAAACTTCAAGAAAAAAATATTATAAAAAAACAACTAAATGGAGACTGGCATAAGCCCAGCACTTGGGAAAACGTGCATCACTCGAGAGTAGCAGAAGCCCAACACTTGGGAAAACATCCGTTCCTCAAGGCTACCAGTCCCCATGCACTTAGCGACATTACTGGGAAAAATCGTGATGGTGTATTTGAAAATGCTGAGATTCAAGTGATGATGTTTGAGAAGGTAACATCGTCGAAGCATGAGATCAAGTCTTTGAGGTGCTCCTGGTATGGGATCAACTTCTCATCCTTTTTCTTCCAGTCTCCATTTATTTGAAATATGATTAGCTGTTAGTCACCAAAAACCCTTGAGGTGAGTTACGTTTAGGTTGAGAGTTACTTGTAGAACAACTGTGCAGGCTTCGAATTCGGCCATATTATTGGTGCAGGAGAAATTGAGCTTGATGGAGACTAGTACGTGGGACCCTTTTGGCGAGATTAGAATAGCACCGATGCCTTGACCTTCAGCATTTGATGCCCCATCAAAGTGCATTACCCAGGACTCTTCTACCTCCTTTGTGTCATCTTCTATCATGAATAAGATGTCCTCATCAGGAAATTCAGTTCTCAGAGGTTCGTAGTCAGGTAAGTGATTTTCGGCAAGATGATCAATGAGTGTTTGCCCTTTGATTAACTTTTGGGTGACATATGTGATGTCAAATTCTGATAGAAGAAGTTGCCAGTGTTCAATTCGGCCAGTGAGAGCTGGCATTTCGAATAAGTACTTCAACAGATCCATTTGTGTCAGAAAGAGAACTGCCTGAGATAGTAAGTAGTGACGAAGCCTCTGGGTAACCCATACAAGAGTCAAAGCATGCTTTCTCCATATGAGAATAGCATGTCTCATAATCAGTAAACTTCTTACTCAGGTAGTAAATAGCCTGCTCTCTTCTTCCAGTCTCTTCATACTGCTCTAAGACCCATCGAGAATTTTATCGTGGAGAGATACATTAAGAGTGGCCTCCCGAGTACTAGTGGTACCAAAACTAGGGGATTGAGGAGGTAACCGTTGATCTTATCGAATGCAGCTTGACAATCATTGTTTCAGTGAACGGGAAAATTTTCCTTAGTAGCTTGAAAATCGGAAGGCAGATGGCAGTTAGCTATGTAATGAACCGATTGATATACTGTATTCTACCTAAGAACCCTTGACTTCTTTTTCAGTAGATAGTGGTGGCATTTCCATGATGGATTTCACTTTGATCAGGTCAACTTTGATGCCTCTTCTGCTGACAATGAAGCCTAGTATCTTTCTTGACATGGCACCGTATGAGCACTTCTGAGGGTTCAGACGCAACCTGTATTTCCTCAGCCTCTCAAACAGCTTACGGAGGTTTACTAAATGATCACCTCTCTCTTGATACTTGGCTATCATGTCGTCGACATACATCTCAATTTCTCGGTGTATCATGTCACGGAACAGTACTGTCATGTCCCTTTGATATGTTTCCCCAGCATTCTTTAACCCGAACGGCATGACTCGATAGTAGAAAGTTTCCCATGGGGTGATGGATGTTGTCTTCTCTCGGTCTTCCTCTGCCATTTTGATCTAATTATAATCAGAGAATTCATCCATGAATGAGAGCATCCCATCCCTAGCAGTATTATTGACCAAGATGTAGATGTGTAGCAAAGGAAAGTCATCTTTCGGGCTCGCCTTGTTAAGATTTCTAAAGTCGATGCACATGCGAACCTTTCCATCTGTTTTTAGTACCAGGACGATATTGGCTAACCACTGCGGGTATTTAGAGACCATGAGAAACCCCGCGTCGTACTGTTTAATGACTTCATCTTTCACCTTCAACATCCATTCTGGCCAGAGACATTTCAACTTCTGTTTGACTGGCTTAACATCAGGATATAGCGGCAACTCATGCTTGAGCAAATTGGTATCCAAACTAGGCTTATCCTCATATGACCATGCAAAGACATCTTGGTATGACTAAAGAAAATTAATTATGCTTTTTCTTTCCTCGAGAGATAGTGACGTTTCGATTTTAGTGATTCTGGGAATCTCCTTGGTACTCAGACTGACATCTTCAGCTTCTTCCATGATCGGGGTAGGGCCATGCTCAAAATCGGCATACCGTTCAAGGAGCTCATTGGGAACCTCCTCGTTTAAGTCCTCGCCATCCAGATCCGTGACTCGTACCTCTTCTTATATTTCTACAGGAAAGAGGTCGACTTCACGTTGGGCGAGTTCTTCTATTATGGCATCATTTTTCTTACTTTTTTCGAGAATTTTGAAAGATAATATTTTTGGAATTTTTTGTATTTTTTGTATTTTTTATAGTTTTCCTTTTCTTTGGAGATGGGCCCTTGGCAACGTGGGTTTCTATATACACATGGTATTGCCATTCAAGGGCTAATCTCCCTTTTTATAGGTTGTTTATTTTTTGGAAAGTTGGCGTTGTATTTACAGCCATTTGATGCTTCCAGAGTCAGGGGTATTGATACCCAATTTCTTACCTACAGTGTTACTCCTTTACCTAGTTGAGGTTTTGGAAGTCGATGCATACTTGTAATCTACTGTCTTTCTTAGTGACGGGTACGATATTTGCAACCCACTTAGGGTAGAGGACGACTCGGATGAATTTTGAATTGTATAACTTGTCAACCTCTTCTTTAACTTATAGCACAGTTTGTTGGTGCATCCTTCTTAGGTTATGTTTGATGGGCTTAGCATCGAGTTCCAAGACTAGGCGATGTTCCACTAAGCTTAGGTCTAGAGTAAAAATATCCTTGTAGGACCATACAAAGGAGTTGAGGTGTTCTTGTAGGACTTGAATTATCTATTGTCGTTCCTTGGAGCTAACCGCTGCACTGATCAAGAGCATCTTGGGATTTTCCTCTGTTCCAAAATTGATTTCTTCTGTAAGTTCTGCGTTGGCCTGCACTTGCTCGTCGAAGCATTTGATGACCCGTTGGAAGTCCTGCATTTCTTCGATAGCTTGTCCTTCTCCTTCATCATTAGTGAACTTGTAAATTGTAAGATCATCACATTGGGGCGTTATTTTTGCGAGAGGAAACCCTTCATCGGTGTAACTACTGATTGCAACGTCCTTGGTAAGGTGCAAATTGATGTTGTTCATTCTCTTCTCAAAGTCGTAGAGTATCCCATCTGGTATGATCACCAAGTTGTGTTTTCAACCGGATGTTTTACGTTTTTGTGAGGGGAAAGTAGTAAGATAGTGCTGAGCAAAATCAGAGAGTGGCCCTGTGGTGTCAGAAGTAGTGGCGCGACTTGGAGGATGTTTATCGGTTATTCTTCCCTCGATTCTGCCAGCATGACCGTTATTTATAGCTTTTGGGTTAATTTTTCGGTCAGTAAATGTGTTGGGGATGAACGATTCCCTCTCTTTTTCAAAATTTTCTATTTTTTGTAGGTTTAAAATCTTTAGATTTTGAGGTATTTTATGGTTTTCTATATATATTTTTTTTTGATAATAAATAGGAAACAGGGTTGACTTCCTGAAGAGGAGTCGACAAGAATGGCCCCCTTAGTTTGGGGATAGTGACTGTTGGGGTCGTCCAGGTGAGCCTTCGGATGGTGTGGCCCTCTCATGATTTGGCATTTTTTTGTGGCTTTCATCCGATGTGATCCTCTAGATGAACGTTGAAAGTGGTAGTCTCGTGGATGACCCGACCTCTTCTATCATGTGGATGGTCTCATCTTCCATGTCACTTGGGTCAAAAAGGCTCCAGAGGTCATACTCTTCTGGCACTTTTATTTCAAGCTCAGGAAGTCTCGGCTGGATGTTTCTCAATAGTGCTGAAGGTTCTTTCTTTCGTGGTTTGCGACACTTTAGGAAGGAGATACATGCTCTGCAAAGAGGCTTATCTGGATGTAAAATGCATGGGCCTCCCCATGGGCATTCCCGGTCATGTGGAGGGCTCTAAGTTGGTTCTATGATGGTCCATTTTGATTCAGACTCTTCGTCACTTTCTTCTCCGAATGGCTTTCGAAAATCTGCCCACAGTTGCTCTTCTTTTCCTTGTTTTAGGATATCTGACCAATAGTTGCCCCAGTTATGTAGATTCCTGGGATCCTTTTCCTTACGATCTTCGTCATCACTGCGAGGTGATTGCCATTCTTCACTTGCTTATGAGGATCCGGAAGTTAGGCCTGTAATTGGGGTGATATGAAGGCCACCCTTTAGAGACAATCATTTTTCTAAGTCGATAAATTCCCATTGCAACTCTTTGCAGATATATGGTTGGCATGGACGTGCCTGATTGGATGTGGGAATTTAATGTTGAAAATTTTTGGTGGGTTTCATTGATACCATAGATTCTGCTCTCCTCTTCCTGGAACAGCTCTCGAAAATCCGCCCATAGTCATTCTTCTAACTCAAGACTTCATCGTCACTTGGCGGTGGTTGCCATTCCTCTTCTAATATTCTCTAGAAAATTTGAAGCGGCGGTGATCCCGGGGACCAAGGGTCGTCAGTTGTTAGTTCTTCTTCAACTTCTATGATAGCAATGTAGAAATCTTCTTCGTCTGTTGACCCCCAATCTTCCACGAGTGGCTCGGGTTCTAGGCGATCCTCGTCTTTGGCATCAAGAGAGTCTTTAGTCTTAAAGAATGGGTTGGCCCCTTCTAGTGGTTTGTCTATATTTTTAACCTGTCCTAGATCTATCAACCAGGAGAGTCTTTGTCCTGATCTTTTGTTCAATCTCAATTATTTGAGTTTTGGAAAAGGACTCTTCTTTCTTTGGTACACAAAGTTGTCATATAATGACCACTTGGGTGATGTTGCTAGGGCGTCGACTTCTTTGCCGTCCGGTTGATAGCCTACACCAGTAATCCTGCGGACCTTCTTTGGAACTATGGGCCCTATTCATCGTTGTTTATTCTTGTCAAGTCCTGTGTGCAGGACGTACACCAATTGATACATGAGATCCCAACTTTTCACTGCAGTCGGGATCACATCATACATGCATGCGAGGTCGGGATCAACTGTTCTTCTTGTTAATTTTTGTTGGCATGCTAGGGGCGACCTGAGATAGTCAACTTTTGCTATGGACATGCTGTCAGGAGCTTCTATCTTTCTGATGTGGCCAGTAGATAGTACCAAATCGTGAGCTGTTGGGATACTCGCGGCATAATCAGTGTCCATATTCTCTAAAGGGGCGTCGGCATATACTCTGATTATAGTATCCTCATGGGGGAATTTGATGCACTAATGATAACTAGACGCCACAGGCTTCTTGGATTCCAAACATTTTCGACCTATGATTAAATTATAAGTGTTAAAGGAATCTGAGACATGGAATGTGACATTTTTAGTTACCGGTCCAAGCCGAACTTGGAGCTTAATAGTACCCTTGATGAAGCGTCATGTTCCATGATACACTATAAGGGATAACGATGAAGGTCATATATCTTATTTTGTGTATTCAAGAGTCTAGAGCATTATCAATGGAAAGATTTTTAATCATGCTCCTGTGTCGACTAAAGCTTGGGGTACTGAGAATCCTGTGATTATAACCGTTAGATATATAAGGGTAGAACTGTCGTGTAGTGATTCCTTCTGCATGTCAGCATCGGTGAATGTGAGAGTTGGGGATTGAGCCATAATTGACGTGATTTCATGTAATTCTTCCAGAGTGGTGTCCTCAACAATGTGGGTCTTGGCCAGTACCTTCATCAGTAGTCGGTATTGCTCAAGAGACTTTTTAATCAGCTCAAGTATTGAGATTTGAGCTGGGACTTTATCGAGGTGTTGTAGGAGATCATATTCTTTCCTCGAATCTAGTGCAACTTCTTTCCTGAGTCTGTGAGGCTTATTCATTACTAGTTGAGGTGGCTAAGCTGCCGAAACATGCGGTGGAGGAATCACATGTGGCGGGGGAGCCTGATTCACTTCTCTGTCTTTTGTTGGTATTTTTGGGTGTTGATTGTTAAGGTTTTCTCTCACTCTGAAAGATGGAGACTCTTTTGATTGTCGAGGGAATGGTGGTGGTGTGTAGTTGGTTCCTGATTTAAGTACTGGGCATGTTGGCTGCTAACCTCTTGGCCATGTCATGACCTATTTTGATGATCCTCCTAAAACACTTGACATAAGTGGCGTAAAATTGGAGGGGATGCAGACTGGGGTTATGTCGTTCCACAGAGGAAGGCATTGCATGTAGTCCTCCTCCAGAATGGCAAAAATCAGGGTCTCCACCTTAATCAATTTATCTTCCTTGTCCATTAGCTCATGCTTAGTGTTGTGTCGGATTCTTGATCTGGGACTAGTTCGAACGAGTCATCAACCTGGGGAAAAATTTGAGATGCGCGTTCTTCAGCTTCAGGTTCAGAGTCAGATAAGGATCATGGTTGTAGAGTTGGCTCTGAGTTTGGGGGAGTTGGTTCCGTTGGGTTTCTATGGAGGTTAGGTATTCTAGCCCTAAAGAACTGAACTTGTATTCGGGAGAAGGTAGAGTATGGTGGTGGGTTCGGTGGTTTGATTTAGGTGATTAAGGTTGAAGGGTGTGGTTGAGCAGTGGATGGTCTTTAGGGTTCAACTAAATTGGCTTGAGTGTCTAAGGGATTAATTTGGGTAATCAGTGTTGAAGGTGAACGGTAAGCCGGTGTAGACACCAAAATTTGGCCCAAGGCTCGATCGACCCATACTTCAAGTAGGGTGTACCTCTGAGCTTTCGAAAGCATCTCCCAAACCCTTAAAAATATTTCTCAAATCCTTAGGACCCTTATAATCCTTCCTAGACCTGTTTCAAACCCTCCTGAGCAGTGGATGGAAAGAAGAGTACCAAAATTTGCATAGATATTTTCTGGAGCTGAGGCCTATACCATTAGAAAGAGGATGTTCCCAACTTTCCAACGAGCCAAGAATTGCCTGAATCCGATTTGTATATCAAAAGTTATGGTTTACAAATTGTGCAGAAATGTAGGAAATTACACTAGCATATATATTATTCACGCTAGGCCAATTTTTTACTGAAATTGGCATAGCGTGTATATTATACACGCTAGGCAAAATTGGCTTTTTTTTTCCTCCAAGACGGGTTCTAAACCTCTAGCTTCTGAACTACGTCACTGTACCTAAGCTTAGCGTATACTTTATATACACTAGGCTTAGGAATAGTATTTTTTGGGGAAAATGTCTGAATTTCACTTTTGGGGTTTGACTTGTTGACCACCCCAAAGTCTGGGGTGGGTTTCTTTAAGACTGTTGCAACCCCATTAGTCCTAGTTATAACCCTTTAGCCATTTGAAGCCCCACCCTATCATCTACCATTAAACCCATTTCCCACCTATCTAAGCTTCTAGAAAACCTTAGATACCTGTTACCTAATTGCTAACCCAATTAGCCCTTTAACCTTTCACTAATCCTCTCCTTTTCTATAAATAGAGAGCCACCCCCCTTGCTTTAGGGCTTGAAAAAATTTTAAAAGAGAGAACCCTTTAGAGATTTCTCCCTCCGCTTTCATGCTATAATCCATAAAATTCAATAACTGAGCTTCCTTTTTTAAACTCCATTTTCCATTACCAATCCCTTAGCTTGAGTAAGAGAAAGGCCCTAGCTCACCTCTCTCACCATCCCCCCTCCAAGCCTTAGCTTTGTTAGAACCTTGCCTTAACCATTTTGGTATCGGAAGCTCATTAGACCGACATCAATGCGAAGGCCCACAGCGGTGCTAAAAGGGCCCGAGAGCTCCGGCTCTCCCCTCTATTCCTCTACCTTTTTTGTTTTTCCTCTATCCTAGAATTGAACCGTTATGCTGCCCAAATTTCAGCAGGCGAGAAGGGCTCAATAGGATCGGTGTGCCTTCGGGCAAGGGGTAGTGCTACTCATTTTCTTATATATATATATTCTTTATACACATCCAGGCAACCATAAGAGAGACCGCTTACGAGCGGGTTGATCAGGTGTCTAACACTTTTCGGATCGATAACCGAAGCAACTACCAAAGAGCCTTTGGCAAAGACCGGTAAATCGAAGTCATATTTTGCACTTTGATGTCGTAATATTGATTTTGGGTATCCCGGGACACCAAAAGCTTCGGGTGGCAACTCCATTTTTTAAAGAGTGCGCATCATCGCCACGGACCCGTAAAGTCCACGGTTGCATAGATGGCGACTCCACTGGGGATTTTTAGAGCTTCTACTTGAAGTTAGCCCCCTTGCATGTGTTTTTCTTCTTTTTACAAACTTTTTTTTTTTTTTACTCACCCCTACGATTCTGTCATTTTTAATTACCCCTATGATTCTGAATTTTTTTACTTACCCCTACTTTTCCGTCATTTACACGCCTTAGTCGATTGGCAGGCCTACTTGAGCTCTTTACCACCTTAGCCGATTGGCAGGTTACTTGATAGTTTAGTTTCATTTTTGTTGTCTAAACGCCATAGCCGTTTGGCTGGCCTACTTGAGTACTTACATTTCTTGTCATCATATTCCAATAGTGGACGTCGGCGCATAGAGGTGGCACGGGATTCTAACCACCCATTTTAAAACTTAAGTAAACTCCCTTAAAATGGAAAATTAAAAATTGAACCAAGGGGACTTAATTCATTTGTACATGGGTAGATTTTAAAAGGGGGGAAAATAGATAGTGATATACCCGTCTCGATTCTCGATAAAGCGGAACCACTAGTGGTGATGATCTCGAAAGGACCCATCCCATCCAGTATCCAAGAAGGCATTCGTGTCGGAGGTATATTAGGTGGGTGACTGAACTTCTAAAAAGCCTTAAAACTCTTGGGGAGAGGGTTAGTCATCCCGAAGTGGCCTTGTATCCTTAGGCACGGAGAGGAGGGACTTGAAAGAACAAGGAAACACAGTCCCCAGAAGCACAACTTCTAGAAAACCAAAAAAAATAGACCAACTCGGGTTCGTTGTTGTTGTCCAAAATATAAATATATATGCTTTTTAGCCAAGCATGCATAGCCTTGCGTGAATAATATACACGCTAAGCCAAAGTTATGAGTTTTTAGCCTAGCGTGTATAATATACACGCTAAGCCAAATCTTCAGAAATTTGGCCTAGCGTATATTAATTATATATGCTAGTCTATTTTTAGCTGAGCAGCCCGAATTTGGGGCCTTTCTTCACTATTCCCCGACTCCCCCCCGCTTAGTGGTTTAGTACTCCCGATAAATCCCACACGTTTGACGCCCAAAACGCCCTCTCCAATCGAAAAAGGTCACCCTCATATTGACTCCTCCGAGGGATCGGGTCGTCGCGTGGATTGCATTAGGTGTACGAAGGCTGCCCGAAAAGGGAGTTCCAAAACCCCGAAAAACCACCGTAAAAAGAAGGGAGTTCAAACTTTTGTCATATATAAAATCTAAAAATAATCCAAGAAAATCAAAAATCCATAAAAAGAGAGCTTGTGGTGTCGAAAAAAAGGCATCGCCAAGCCTGCCATCCTCCCAGAGGGGAAGAAGGAGAAAGGTCTTCGGGCCTTACCCACGGAATCCATGCCCGACCCGTCAACAAACCATGTCGTGGGCGGTTGATCCGGCTTATGTCGATCCTGATTCATCCGCACCACCTTCCCCATCACATTTCCATATGGAGGAGATACCTATCTCCGATTCCCCCACCCAATCCCGATTCACCCTCACCGGACCATTCGGTGCACCCATTTTCCCACCCACACCCATTTAAAACTTGCTCATTTTTCCATCTACATCTACCCAAAAGCCATCCACATCCACCTCATATACACCCCATTTTTCACCCCATTTTCTCTCAAATCCAAATAGCCCTAATTTTCCCCCATCCCCCACCACTCAGAATTCATCCCATTCTCCCCCCACATCAACCTGGGTCATGCCTAATTTTCCACATCCCTCCACTTCAAATACACCCAAATTTCCACATAGCGCCATCCAAAATATCCCCATTTTTTCTTACACCATGCCCAATTTTCCCACATCCACCATGCCCAATTTTCGCCCATCCACATCCCATATATCCCATCTTCCCTCTAATCCAAATACACCCAATTTTCTCCCATCCACCCGGGTCATGCCCAATTTTCCCTCATTTACCCAGGTCATGCCTAATTTTCCATCCACATCCACTCTAGCCATGACCAATTTTCCATCCACATCTCACCATGCTTTACCACCACCCCACACATCTCCCCCATCAAATGAACCATCCATATCCACACCCATGACTGATCCAATGGTCATGATGGATGACATGGTTAAGGGTTATACAACATGGAAAGCTTCCCAAAGCCTTCCTCATCCATCCCAAATACGCAATCCATCACAACTCCAAAACCTCCACACCCCATTCCCTCAAAATCCAAATCAACCACTTATAATCCATACTACCCAAAACACCCAACATCAACCATGGGGGCATCAAGGCTGAAACCCAAGCCAATCAAGGCCCGATACCCAACCACAAGCCCATCAAAGCCCAAACCCAAGGGTCACATTCTCCAACCCTCCGCAAATTTCCAAATTCCCCACATTCACCTACACCTACCAAGCCCCCATTCCCCCTCAAATGACAAATCCATTTTTTTCCAACCCTCCAACCTGGCATGAACCTAACCCATCCATACCCTTAATACCCAAGCCTACAAAGGAACACATCTCCAACCTTCCAAAATCCCCAATTTTCACATCCTCATACCCCTCAACCCAATCCCCAAAATTTCCTCCAAATGCAATGGTCCCATTCGACACCCATTCAATCCCTCCAAAAGCCCCCATTTACTCATACCATAACCCCACAAGCCCATCATCAAAGCTTCCCCCACATACAACGATCTCACTAGGCACCCATTCAATCCACTCATAATCAGCAAGATAACCTCACCCTTCCTCCGCCTAACGTGGATACAGATCCTCAATATGAAGATGATGAGGTTTGAAATAGTGGAGCTTACATGGGGACATTTGTAATTTTAATCCCCCACCACCCAAAATCACCAACCAACAGGCCACCCAAAATTAATTGAGGCAGCCTAGTGGGGGAACAACACAAACTCTATAGTCCAAAGAGTCAGAACTGTTGAAGGAGCAGATGGATAAAATCCAAAAGTGGCTGATAATGATGGGAGGGGCTGAAATTCATGCTACAAAATTTTCTGATTGATGCCTATTTTTCGAGGTGCCATTACCCCACAAATTTAAAGTTCCCACTTTTGATAAATATGATGGCATAGGCAACCCGATCGCCCACCTCAAGTCTTACTGTGGGGACATGTGCCAATACGGCGGAGATGAATGACTCCTCATGAAAGTATTTCAGAAAAGCCTCACGGGTCCGGCTCTAAGGTCATTAATCCATCACATAATTTACCATTTTATCACCCTTAACTTAGTGATGCTAGGCTTTAGTTTGATAACTTACTGATGTGCAGATATTAGAGATAAACAGTAAAATAGAGCCTAAGTGTTAATCTTCATCAAAAGGAACTCAAAAAGCAGTAAAGAATGACAACAGAACTGAAAGACGGAGCCTTGCATACTGAACAAAAAGGAAAATTGCTATTTTATGATTTTCCAAGAGTGAAAGTCTATGAAAGCCAAAGAATCGTAATTTACGATTCTCCAAAAGAAGCCACTAAAAGGAAAAAAGTAAATAATCGTTTTCTCTAGAGAATCGTCCGTCAAGTTTGCTAAGTCATAAGAGTGAGCAGTATGAAGATATAAAATTGTCATTTATGATTTTGCAGCAAAACGATAAAACTGAAGAATCATCTTTTACGATTTTCCCTCTATGAACCATACTGAAAGCAGAGAATTGTAATTTACGATTTTCCACCAATGAAGAGAGACAGAGATTCAGTATTAACGATTTTACAAAAAGCTTAATTCACTACTGCTGCTGAACACGTGAGTGAAGATTATCACCTCCATGAACCAAATTAGAAGATCTCTAGAAGTCTGGTGAATTACGGATCTGAGAAGATTGATGAAGATCTACTCCGAAGGACTCTATTGCTAAAATAAAGGAGAGAAATCCAGAAGCACATCTACCGTCCAAAGCAAGGAAAGATAAAATTAGAAATTAGAGTTATATTAGAAATCTTTTATTTTTTGTAGTTTCTTTTATTAGAATTATAAGCCTTTGTAAATGACTCCTTATGATCTATAAATAAGAGAGCTTGGTGTAGGAATAAGCATCAAAGAATTTCAGCATCAATTGACATCTTAGGTTGGATTTTCTTCCAATCAAAGTACTGTAAAATAGTTAGAGTAGATTAGATATCAGAGGTTTCTCAAGAGCAATTGACGACTGTAATTAAGTGCTGAAGATTAGTGTAGATATCCTAGTTTCTCATAAGCAATTCACGACTACGGCTGAGGGGTGAAAGATATATTTATTTGCTTTCTAGATTATATTTTATTTTATTTTATTTGCAAGTTTGTAAACATCTCCAAGTTTTAATTTGAATTGATGACTCGGGTTAGAATTTGCAGATTAGTGTAACAGTTTTTATTTTTACATCTTCAATTTTCTAATGTTTGATTGACACCCAGATTTTATGAAGTTGTTGATTAGATTAAATATGTATTGATATGATCTTAGACTTGATTGATGACCAATGCTAAGAAACTAAAGATATAGTGTAACAGTACTATTTAAATTCATAAATATCCAATAGCTGAAGATTGGGATTGATGACCTCAATCAAAAAGAGTATTTAGATTTATTTTATGCATTTTAGATTAATAAACCATTCTTTTATTCATATTTCTCAGGTAGATTAGATCTTAAAGATAAATAAAAGTTTTTAAGATAAGGATTTAAGTAGAAGATATAAATATGAAGTAATTAGATAAATAGACTTCCTCGTGGGAACGATCCTATGCTAGTACTATAATTTCTATTGTGCGCTCGCAATAGGTTAAGACTTGAATTTAATTTAATAATAATATACATAATAAGCAATGATCACTCACTCATTTGTTTCAAGAGCAATATGTCTAGAATATATATAGATATAGAATCGCGCAAATCAGATCTTGCACGGTTGAAATAAAAACTCGATGGGACTTTTAACGAGTATCTTGGGAGGTGGAGGGCCCAAATATCCCAAGTGAAATCGGATCCCCGATGAGGAGAAAATCGAGATGATCTCGAAAACCACCCTACCCATTATCTCTTATTTTCTTGTGTACGAACAACAGACAAGTTTTGTCGATCTGGTCAGAAACGCCAACCACTGTGAAGACGGAGTAAGAGAGGGGCATTTGAACAAACAGGTGGCTTATGGGGCCAGTGGGGTTCATAAATTCGTTGAGCAAAGAAATGAGAGAAGAATCGGGGCAGATGTTCAGACAATAATAAACACACAGCTCAGCACTTGCATGGTACCATTTCGGTTCACGGGAGCATAGACAGCACCAACACTAACAAATCAGGCTCCAAGGCAGAACAATGTCTCTTAGGGGCAACAAACTCTTGAGCAGAGAAGAGCCCGATATAACTGAGTGTTCACTCCCTTAAGTCAATCCCTAAATGTCCTCTTACCTCTACTGATCGAGAAGGGTTTGGTCACACAGCTTCAACCATGACCTCCATCGAATTCGATCCCTAGAAATTATGATCCTAATGTACACCACAATTTCCACCAGAGACCAAGTCACCCAACCGACCAATGCTTTCCATTAAAGCATGCAATCCAAGATCTGATAGAGGTAGGAAAGATCCTCCCTTCGGCACCTCCCCAGGCAAACCCCCATACTGGAGGAAGAAATAGAAGAGCTCAACCCCTTGAAATATATCGGCACAGGGGACAGCTACGAAACACCAGGGCAATGGAGCTAGGGGAGTGAAATCATAGGGGTAGTTGAGCCTCTGAATTTAGCCGAATATTTCCCAAACCCAACACCCTAAGCAGCACCTTTAGATTTAAGGCTATACCACCCGGCGCCCGGGCTTGTTATCCTTATTCAACCCAGCTGGACCCCACCTCCGTAATACCAATCACATCTAACATTGACCAAGTCAATTATATGATGTCTAATTTTACTACACCTTTATAATCAGCTCCCATCAACCACATATGGCCCAATTTTTCCACACCATCATTAGCATATCCACCTTCACCTCCAACACCAACCCAATATAGTTGGCCCAGTATTGTCGGACTACCACCAATATAGTCACCCCCAATGAAAACCCAATACAGTTGGCCTAATTTTGCCATGTCATCATTAGTCCAGCTGCTTCCTATACCAGTCAATCACATTTGGCCCAACATGGCCACAACAACCCTGCCAATTCAATTATATCTGGCGCCCTCATCTATCCCATTCCAAATCCTCGGACCATCATATGATCCCCATCAGGTCCCGCTCAATTATGATCGAACGGATATTAATGCTACAACAGCAATGAAGGGGTAGTTGAATTCGTTACTCACTTAGGCAGAATCTCCAAAAAGCCTAAGATACCAGTGCCAGCCCAGCCAGAATAGAGAAGGGAACCTACAGTGGTGCACCCATTGGAAAAGATGAGCAGAGAACACGCATTGGAAACACAACTTAAAAAAATATTAGCTCACATCACCATATGGTACTTACTCATGACGTCTCCACTTCACTTCCAAGCTCTGATGGGAGCACTAAAGGACGCTCATGTTTCAAATAAAGTATCCCCAGATGAAGTGGGGCTAATGATTGGGCAGGTATTGGCTCCCAATGTCATCTCATTCTCAGGCATCGATCTTCCAAATGAAGGAAGAAATCATTCTAAATCCCTCAATATCACAGTGGAAATGGTAATATTGGTGATCCCTTTGGGGCTCGTAGACAAGGAATCAACACTGAATGTATGCCCCCTTAGAACTGCAACCAAGATAAGGGTTGTTCCTTCCACATTCAGGTTAGCGAAAACAAGTGCAAGAGGGTTTGATAATACGAGGAGGGAGGTGATAGAAGAAGTCAATCTTGAGCTCACCATTGGGCCATTGACCTTCTCAATCTTGTTCCAAGTCATGGACATCAAGTCCTCTTTCAACCTACTGCTAGGGCGCCTATGGCTGTACAAAATCGGGTACCAGGAGGCAGGCGATAGGAGAAGTCAATCTTGAGCTCACCATTGGGCCATTGACCTTCTCAATCTTGTTCCAAGTCATGGACATTAAGTCTTCTTCAACCTACTGCTAGGGCGCCTATGGTTGTACGAAATCGGGGCGGTGCCCTCCACTCTACACCAACAGCTCAAATTCATCTTCGAAGAGAAAGTTATTACCATTAGAGGTGAGGGACGAGAGGAAAAAGAGAAGATGGCCCACAGTAACAAAAATCTCAAGGTGCTGGATGTATCCCATACAGCTGAGGACATGAACCTTCATAGTTTTCAATACCATGTATCAGCAGTAGCACAAGAACCTCCTAAAAAAGTCATTGAAAAAACTAGAGGAGGAATGATTACAGCGAAAGTGGGGTTATCAAAGAGGTAAAGGGTTAAGCCCTTGCTTATAAGGCAGGAGGGACCCAGTCAGAGTAAAAGGTGGTTAACATGTCAGAACCAGCTTAGGCTAAAAGCCTACTAAAGAAGAAATCCAAGAGGCCAAGGAAAAGGCTCGAACCATTGCTTCAGCCAAAGCTAGGGGGATAGATCTAAAGGATGAACCCCGCCTGAGACCTCACATTCGAAGCACATTCGTGAGCGTAGGGGTCATTAAAATCAATCAAAATGGGCCAACGCAGTTGACCCCATATAAGCTAGTGGCCATCAACCAAACTAATCCCCAAATCATCCCTCCATAAATTGAAATAGAGCTCACCTCATTATCACTTTTTGAGGAGGAGCTACCCATGCTTATACAGCCACCCATCCTACACCATCCAAAACTCGTGCTAATATTTGAAGATCAGGTTCAAGATGAACCCATGCTTAACATGTTGGGGGTTGACCCTCAAAAGCCAGCTCAATCAGTCTCCTCTATAAAACTAGGTAAAGAAACGGCACCTTAGGTGAGAAACTTAGCTTCTATGCCCTAAACTCTAGAAGCATCAAATGGTCATAAATACAACACCAGCTTCCCAAAAAAAATTTACTTATAAAAAATGAGATTAGCCCTTGGCAAGTGATATCGTGTATATAGAAACCTGCCTTGCCAAGGGCCCATCTCCGAAGAAAAGGAAAATCCTAAAAAAATAGAAAAAATATAAAATTCAAATATATTGTCTTTTAAAATTCTTGAAAATAGTAAAGAAAATGATGCCTTAATTAAAAAGCCCACCCGACGTGAAGTCGACCTCTTTCTTATAGAAATACAATAAGAGGTAGGCTTCACAGGTATGATGGTGAGGAATTAATTGAGGAGCTTCCCAATGAGCTCCTTGAACAATATGCCAATTTTGAGCATGGCCTTACCCCGATCGTTGAAGAGATTGAAGATGTCTATCTAGGTACCAATGAGGTTCCTAGAATCACTAAGATCGAAATGTCGCTGTCTCTCGAGGAAAGAAAAAGCATGATTGATCTCCTTCAGTCATACCGAGATGTCTTTGCATGGTCATACAAAGATATGCCCGATTTGGATACCAATTTGGTCGAGCATGAGTTGCCGCTGTATCCCGACGTTAAGCCAGTCAAGCAGAAGTTGAGACGCCTCCGGCCGAAGTGGATGTTGAAAGTGAAGGATGAAGTCATCAAATGGTATGATGCGGGGTTTCTCATGGTCTACAAATACTCATAGTGGCTAGCCAACATCTTCACAGTACCGAAGAAAGATGGAAAGGTTCGCATGTGCATTGATTTCAGAAATTTCAACAAGGCGGGCCCAAAGGATGACTTCCTGTTGCCACACATCAACATCTTGGTCAATAACACTGTAAGGCATGGGATGCTCTCATTCATGGGCGGATTCTCTGGATGCAATCAGATCAAGATGGCAGAAGCAGACCGAGAGAAGACAACGCTCATCACTCCATGGGGAACTTTCTGCTACCAAGTCATGACTTTCGGCTTAAAGAATGTTAGGGCAACATATCAAAGGGCCATGCCAACACTCTTCCACGACATGATGCACCGAGAAATTGAGGTGTATGTCAACAACATGATAGCTAAGTCCCAGGAGAGAGGTGATCATCTAGTGAACCTCTAAAAGTTATTTGAGAGGCTGAGAAAGTACAGGCTACTTTTAAATGCTCATAAATGCAAATTCGACACCATGTCAGGAAAATTACTATGCTTCATCGTCAGTAGAAGAGGCATCGAAGTTGACCTGATCAAAGTGAAAGCCATCACAAAAAATGCTTCCACCATTTACCGAAAAAGAAGTCAAGGTTTCTTGGGCAGAATACAGTACATCAGTTGGTTCATTATATAGTTAACTCCTATCTGCACGCTGATCTTCAAACTATTAAGGAAAGATTTATCAGTTGAATGGAACAACGACTGTCAAACATCATTCGATAAGATCAAGAGTTTCATCCTCAATCCTCTAGTTTTGGTACCACCCATACTCGGGAGGCCACTCTTAATGTATCTCTCAACAATGGAATTCTCAATAGGATGTGTCCTAGGGCAACATGATGATACTGGAAGAAGAGGATAGGCCATTTACTGCCTGAGCAAGAAATTTCCGACTACGAGACACGCTATTCTCATATGGAGAAAGCATGTCTAGCTCTCGTATGGGCTACACAGAGGCTTCGGCACTACATGCTATCTCAGGCGGTTCTCCTTCAAGCACGAATGGACCCTTTGAAGTACTTATTCGAAAGCTGGCTCTTACTAGCTGAACTACACATTGGCAGCTCTTCTTATCAAAATTCAACATCACGTATGTCACTCAGAAGTTGATCAAGGGGCAGGCATTCGCTAATCATTTTGCCGAGAATCCCTTACCTACCTACGAGCCTTTGAGAACTGAATTCCCATATGAGGGTATCTTGTTCATGATAGAGGATGACATAGAGGAAGTAGAGGAGTCCTGGGTAATACACTTTGATGGGGCATCAAATGCTGAAGGGAGTCGGCACTATTCTAATCTTGCCAAAAGTGTCCCATGTATCAGTCACCATCAAGCTCAATTTCCCTTGCACTAACAACATGGTCGAATATGAAGCTTACATAGCTAGCCTGCAACCATCTCTCGACCTGAATGTGACTCATCTCAGAGTGTTTGGTGACTCACAGCTGATCATATGCCACACCAACGGAGATTGGAAGACGAAAGATGAGAAGCTAATCCTGTACCATGAGCACCTGGAAGATCTAATCACGTGCTTCGACATGTTACATTCTCCTACATCCCGCAAGCAAGAACTCGCTTCGCCAATGCACTAGCAACATTGACATCAATGGTCAAAATTCCCTACGGCGTCAAGATGAAACCGATCATGATTGGACAAAGAAACAAGCTGGCCTTTTGCCTCTAGATCAAGAGATCCGTAAAGTTAGATGATGAGCCACCTTAGTTCTCAGATATCATGAATTTCCTTGAAACTCGGGCAGTTCCTGAGGGCACATCTAAGACCGACAGGCAGACCATCCAACATTTAGAGGCTAATTACATCATTTGTGGTGAATCCCTCTATAAGCGGTCATATAACAATATCCTACTCTGATGCCTAACTGAAAGTGAGGTAGCAAACATTGTAAAGGAAATCCATGAAGGAGTATGTGGGGCCCACATGAATGGGCATATGCTCGCCAAGAAGATCCTACAAGAAGGGTATTTCTGAACTACCATGGAAATTGACTATTGCAAGCACGTTCAGAAGTGCTACAAAAGCTAAGAACACTCCAGTCTGATACATGCTCTAGCCATAGATCTACACAACATGACCACTCCATGGCCATTCGCCACATGGGACCTCGACGTCGTCAAAAATCTCAACCCAAAAGCATCTAGCGGACATCAGTTCATCCTTGTCACCATCGAGTACTTCACCAAATGGGTAGAGGAAGCATCATATACAAACATCACGACCAATCATGTTAAGAAGTTCATCAAGAATAGTATTATTTGTCGGTTTGGCGTGCCCAAAGACACTATCACGAACAACGGCACCAACTTTGTGAACAAGCGCATCAGAACCTTCTGCGAGCAGTATAAGATCAAACATATCACTCGTCACCATATCGGCCATAAACTAATGGGGTCGTCGAAGCTGCAAACAAGACAGTTCTATGAATCCTCGAGAAAATGGTCATCACTTATTGAGAATGGAGTGAAACGTTACCATTTTCGCTATGGGCCTATTGAACATCAATCTGTACCGCTACAGGGGCCAAACCATTTTCCCTTATGTATGGAACTGAGGTCATTCTCCCAGTTGAAGTTGAAGTACCCTTCACTTCGTATCCTCATCGAGTTTCATTTGTCAGATGGAGAGAGAGAGAGAGAGATTCCGTTTCAAACAACTAAACCTCCTCAATGAGAAAAGGCTTCTAGCCTGGTGTCACACCCAGGCCTATTAGAGGAGGCTCTCACATGCTTACAATAAGTGTGTTTGCATTCAAGATTTAAAAATATGTGACACGGTACTCATGAAGAACTTTCCTTCTCTCCAAGATGATCCAAGAGGGAAATTCAAGCCTAACTAGGAGGGGCCCTATATCATCCGAGAGGTACTGCTTGAATACGCGCTCCACCTCGCCACCATGGACAGGGATCATTTTCCTGAGCCCATCAATGCCAAATACGTGCGACGATTCTACTCCTAGTCTCCCGCAACAAGGTAAATATTGATAAGATGGATACGTTATTACTTAAGGATCCCATAAAAGAGGCTATCATTTCAAAGCCAAGTAGCTAAAAAGTGCCCTTAAATTTTCATACCCTTTGCTACTACATTAGATCCAATGGTCTTTCCTTCATTAACCCTCCCCGAAAAAGAAAAAGTGTATATACGAAAAAAAAAAAGAGAAAAAGAGTTACCATCAAAATCCAAAAAAAAATAGAAAAGCAAATTCCCAAAAAAATGATGTTTGAAAAAAGCAAAAAAAAAAAAAAAAAAAAAGAGGCAGAAAAATCCCCCAAGGAAGAAGTGTATTATGGCAACTAGAACCCTATCGAGAAAACCTTTTAACCCAAGTATACCTTCAAAATCCCTAACCCACTCCTTTCAATCTGTGGCCACAATTCATCTCGAGAGAAAGCCCTCTTTAAGGTGTATGAACAGTCACAATATCCGTTAAGTCAACATGAGCCAAGATGAGAGACAACAAAGAACTCTATCCAGCCGGCTACGATAAAATCATCGTCCATGTCGTGTTTTTTGAAATTCGAAAAAAAAAATACAAGCTCAAAGCAAAGTGGACGTGGTGAAAACCCGAAAGGGCGCCATGGGTAAAAAGAATGAGCTTGTGCGGACCAGGTGAAAACCTATAAAGGTGTCTGGGATAAAAATATATATCCATGGACGTAGTGAAAACCCAAAACGGCACTACGGATAAAAAAGAGGGCAATAACGGGCATGACGAGAACCCGTCTTAGGAGCTATGAGTAAAAATGTTCAAAGAAGAAAAAAGAAAAGAAAATCACCAGTTACTCCCTTGGTCACATACAAATTACCTGGTTGCTCACTGGGCCGCTTGTGTTAGCTCAAATCAGGTCCTGACCAAGAATATCTTCATAACCACAACATCAAACATATGACCTAAGGTAAGGATAAAAGATTGATTCAATCTAAAGGGATGGATGTTTCAACCTTGGTAAAAATTCTGAACCTCACTCAAGTCCAAGCACATGAACGGGTTCGGCTATGCTCAAAATGGGACCCACTACTTTGCCTCATTAATTAAGGTATCAAACAAATCAAAAGAACGAAAAAACAACAAAAATAAGAAATTTGAAAAATCCAAAAATTATATACCCCTTCCACATACATATTTACAGCATCGTACTTCCATCTCAAAATGAAGAAAAAGAATAAAAAAAATCTCTAAAAATGAAAATCCAAAAAAATATATATAAATCCTGAAAAAAAAAAGTGTAGGTAAATGTTTGCTTCTTCTGTCAATTATGACCAGAAACATCAAAAGCGACAAACTCAATTTTTGTAAGATTGGACATTTTCGATGATAAAAATATATAGCGAATTAGATGAGGCATTTTAAATATAACAAACTAAAATTATCAAATATTTCTAGCACTAATATGATAATTTTCTAGTCCATATTATCTCACATGAAATATATTCACATATTATAATATGATTCTTACTATTTTAAATAAATATTGAAAGAGCATTATAATCAACAAATTGGATTACTAAATCATAAAGAAACATACCGCTAATAAAGAATATTAAACCAGTAACTTTTGGCATCAAAGATAAAAGACCCAACAATTGATCGGAGCTTCATGCTGATAACGCGCTATAAAATCAAAAGAAAATAAAAATAAAATAAAGAGATTGCAATATATGAAACTAGTTCTTCAAGAACTCTATATCATTCAATTCTCTTAAGTCATCCTCATACTTCTACAAGACTCTCTTATATAGAATTATAATGTGAGAATATGAAGGGTTAGGAGGATACATGCACATTGCCATAATTCCAAAAGAGTTATATGGCAATGGATAAGAATTCTAAAGGACTACATAAATGTGGCTAAAAATTTTAAGTGATGGTAACTAAATGGTTATCCATCATAATAAATATATTTATAACAATATATGACATTTTGAAGTAACAAATAGAAACTTTGCCTTTTAAGTTTTGTAAAGTACCTAAATATTAAAAGAATTTAGGGCTATATTTTGGGAATTTGTGACACATGGAATAAAAATGACCGTTTGATAGGTGTGTAATGATCTCAAGGTCTATTGTGTGAAAGATTGGGGTGAGCATGATCTCCATCATCTGATGCAAAGAAATCAATGATTTTCAGAGAATGCAAGTACCCATAAGTTAAGTGCAAGAGTGACCGTTGAGCATAGTTGCGATGCAGAAGCTCGTTGGTTTGTTGGTTTGGCTGGGGCAGCTCACCACAAACTAAGGTGAAGATATGGTGGGGTATCAAGGGACAAGGGTGGTGCGGTGTTAATGATACAGGGAAATTTGGGTTTGCTTAAGGAGAAAGGCATGAGTGATATGTTGAGAATATAGGTAGTGCTCCAAGAAGAGAGGTGGTTAGATGAGGAGCTGAGGGAGTTCTGGCAGAATTAGGGTAAAGACACAGAGTTGTTCATGAAATAGAGTGTTGAATGGTGCAAAGAGTTGCATGGTTCAGTCATGGATGAGAACATTGACGGCAGATTGGCTTGGCTTTTAAGATTTCAAGAGCTGTGGTAGATCCGTTGCTTTTGATTCGCCAAGCAGGGTGAAGATACAGAAAAGGCCGCGATTGATGAAGTGACATATGATGGGTGGGGTGAAAATCTAAGTTGAGGGACTAACGTGTATAGCATGAGGGGAAGCGAAGAGTGAAGGCCGTCCAAAGGCATGGGGAAAGAGTTAATTACATCATTATCACAGAGACTAATGTAGATGCAGAGTTGAACATGCATGAGAGTAGAATGGCTGAGATACTGAAAACAATAAGAGGAAGGGTCTTGCATGCACGCCATAGTGAGAGAAAGCACTCTAGGCCGTTGGGTTAGTTCATATTTGGAGGTTGTGTATGTAGAGCATTCCAAACGAGGAAGCTAGAGTCTAGACAAGCGTTCACAGTTGTGTAAACAACGCTGTAGAGAGATACAGGCTCACCAAGGGGTAGAATATATGTCAAACCAACATGTTTTGGTTTCCACTACATGAAAATGGCACATAAACCACACCTGCAAATATAAAAAGAACCACAGCCCATGCAGTAGTATAATAATCCACTGCCAAAACCCATTGTTTATTATAATAAAACAGTGGTTTAATTCCTTAACCCTCATCATGTGCAACTTTATCCTCTCGTCACGTGTAACACTATTGGGACCCTAATTCCAAACTCTTCTCTCTCAGTGGTTCTTCTCTCTTTATCTTGCTAACAAAACCGCCGTCTCCCCCTCTCTCTCTCTCGCTCATCTCCCTCTTTGAAACCCTAGCCCCCATCTCCCTCTTCCAAACCCCAGCTAGAGATTTAAATTATAGAATCTCAAAGGAGATATGTGTTGAAGGTTGGAGACGATGCCATTGAAGCAGAGATCTGTGTTAAAGGTTGGAGACGACACCATTGAAGCAGAGATCAGCGTTGAAGGTTTCTTTTAATCGAGATCGAGTTTTGGAGCCGTCGTTTCACCATTTGGCCAATGAAAATTGAGTTTGGAGCACTCGCCTTGTGATCACCTCTCATCGTTCCCCAATTCCAATCACCAAACCCTAACCTGCTCTCATGGCTTCCCCCTCGCGACATCAGTGACCGCCTCTATCCATTCCACTCTCGCCATTCCCCAATTACAATCACCAAACCCTAATCTCTTTGATTTGAATTCGACCTCAAAATCTCCACCATTCGTATATATTTAGATCTTCAATCGAATTTTGCGTAGGCGAGGATTTGCAGGCTTTGGTAGACGATTGTTCTAACATATCTGGATCATCTCAGAACATCACCATTCTTATACGTTGTTTTACTGCTATCTCTTGTTCTTATTTCTATAAATAACTTATTATTATTGATTTTAAATGCAAAAAACTTACTAATCTAAATTTTTTATGTAAAAATTTACTGATCTGTTTTAGTTTTTATTTACATTTTTTTTTCACTTCTAAGTATTTATAAACGTAAAAATCAGAGCATCATATGTGGATGATCTGTTTGAATATCTTCTTAGCATTTTACAAAATCTTAATTGATAAGAATTAGCTGGTGAAAAATTATTGTAAGGGTGGATGTTATATCATACTTTACTCTATGCAGTTGATTATATGTAGATATTGTAACTTTCTGCTTTTCAACTACTGCACGTCATGTTTTGAAACTGCTCAGGGAGCCGGTGATGTTGATTGCTGGTTTCTTCTTCCTATATGTTGCTTGTATTGTATATATGCATGCTAATATGTCAATCTCCAAGTCTTCAACTTCTTATTTGGCAAAAATGCAATGGAATGAGGTATTTGAAATGTTTAAACATCCAAATGGTATATATCCCTGATGAATAAACTATTGTTAGTAACTATAGCAACACGGACTTTGAACTGAAAAGATAGTCCAAGGGGTGGTCATTCCCGCCCAACAAAACAGACCCGTATCCTCTGAATTATTCCTAGCAATAGATCAAATATCTTCTTCTGTTCTAGGGTGATATTAGACTTGTTCACACACCCCAAACATCCAGGCTTCGCAGAGCAACCCTCACAATTCAGGTTCTTGATATTGTGGTAGCTCATTCATAAACTCATTTGAGTGTAGTATTCACCAGTATACTTTCCACTTTGACAGAAATTTTGAACATTTTCGCCAAAGTTTGTTTTTTGGGGAATATTCATCATAGGATGCAATCCAAATTTCTCCATCTGAAGCCATATACATAAAATAGTGACTAATATGAAGGCTGCATAGAGTGATGCAATCATGTCATAATTGTGAGATTGTCACACTCCCAACTCCCAATCTCCATCCTCTGGATTCACCTTGACCATTCCAATTAGTAGGTCCCATCAAACCTGTTGGCAATAATCTGTTGCCCATATCTGCTAGGTAATATTATGTTGCCCATGCCGGCTATCAACCCCACTGCTCACAGGAATATTAGCATCTTCCATGCGTGAGATACTTCACCCACACTGGAATCAACATCACCGTCTACACTGTAGCTATCACATGACCTCAATATTACTATTGATTAAGCACCACACAGAATTTACAACACCAGCCACACAAAATGCGCATAATTCCAGCAATTATATAACAAAGACAAGCCACATTTGACCATAGAAATACTTTGTCTCACACAATACAACCGCAAACTAATCAAAATCATTGTAGTCAAATGTACCTCTACCATTCGGGTCTACACGACCCGTATTGTGAACTAAAAACCAGCTTCATTGGGCTACCATGCTCTACACAAATTGGGTTATTTCTGGTTAATTGTAGTATGAAAAACTTATTGATTAGTAATTTGTCACCTACTTGGTTCCATTGTTTTTCTTAAAACTTCATACAGTATATATTTAGTTCAAATTCCTAGTGATATGCATCTTAAGCAAACATAAAGTGATAGAAAACTATTTAGAAGAAATGCTTTTGACAAAATAAAGGTTCTAGTTTACCACAATCATATGTCTCTCCAAAATATAGCAAATGCAGCATGTGCATCAGATGGGACTATCACATGGAACAGTGTGGGCAGAAGCCCTTATTTACCTTAAACCAACTTAGAGTATCTCATAATGAAGCATAATATGAAATACAGGAATTTATCAGTTCTTTAGTCCAAACAAAATTCAACAATTACCCATGGTCCTGCTATTCTGAAATTTCTCATCTTCTTTGATGATATTGGTGTTTTATGCGAAGATGAACTGGTAATACTCAGGGCATTTGCTACCAATGTTTTAAAGTGATCCAAGCATACACACTTAGAATTCTTGGATTGCAATTTATGACACAATCACCATTTTATAACCACATCGATTGAACTACCATACAAATTAGAAACAACAATTGAACTACAGTTGGTAAGTACATGTCTCTTTAACACTCATGTGTGATTGTGTAATAGTAGCTTAGTAAAGTTGGCCTTAGCTATATGTACTTAAATATTCAGATTTCCATATGCTCATATGCTTCTTCTAGAAATAATTGCATCTTTTCTTCATCACCTTTTGTTTTTTTATAATTTTCATCACCAAGCTCTGAGAACGAGGGTATCGAACACAGGGATTTTAATCCATGGATAAATTAGTCCAGTGAGATTCATGGTATTGAATTTGTGTGCTTTAAAGCTGAATTTTCAGGATCAATGTATGAAATAAAATCATTAGTTTATGATGTACCTAATACCAAGATTTTTTTCAGTGAGATTCATAGCATCGGATGATAAGGATTTTAATCCCTGGATAATTTAAGGGTATTAGATTTTGTGTACTTTAAAGCTGAATTTCAGGATCAGCAGGATTGCTATGTTGTATATGGTTCTTTTTAAGTTGTACCATGCTCTTGACTCTTAATTGTGAACTAAATTGACTTGAACCAGCTGTGCTTCTGGTTTAGGTTCAGGTTCAATTCAATGCATTTTATGCTACTTGGAGCAATACATAACAGTTTTTATTCCTAGACTAGAAACAAGCTTTATAGTAGTTGGCTCCCTCAGGTTGAAGACTACTAATTTTCGAAAAATACTTTGAAATCTTTGAGATGGGGATCCTGCTACTCATGATTATGCTGCTGCTTCAAGTTACTACAAACAAGTTGCTTCTCTTTGGCCTCCAGGTAGCAATCCCCATCATCAGGTTTTTCTCTCTTTTATGTTTTAATGACTCTCATTGTGCATTTTTTTTTTTGTTGGTCATACTGTCATTTGTTTTTCAAGCAGTCCATTTGCCAATATAAATACGAATAATTTTGAGTGGGCCAAATGGTTTTTTCCTCAGCTTGCAATATTGGCATCTTATTCTGGGGATGATTTGTTGGTTGTTTACTGGTACTTTCAGAGTTTGGCAGTTGACAACCCTTTCTCAACTGCAAGGGAAAACTTGATTATCTCATTTGAGAAGGTATTATTTTGTGCAGATCCAGTTACTCTGTGTACTTGTTTTTGAACTAATGTTGTCTGTGAGGCCTTTGTTTACTGTCTTAGTTTTTTATTGTAGTCAACTTGTATTTGGTTTGCTAAATTTTGGAAATATAAAATTCAAAGGAAATTTTAAAAGCGGCTCAGGGATAGGAGTTGGAATGCATGGATCCATGTGGAAACTATCAAGGGGATCGGGTGAGATAAAAACTTGTCCATACATGATCAAAGATCACTCAAAAACAATTTGGCAATGATCCGATGCATATCCACCATCCATAATGTGGTTAAAGGAGGAAAAATTCAATGCACCAAAATATATGGGGCGGTACCCATGTTTTGACCACTAACAAGAAAATTTTATTTATTTTTTAAAATCTTCTTTCTAGATCACATGCTGGCACATGATCCGAAGACAGGTGTTATTTTTGGATCACCTGCCATGTGGCACGTGATCTGGGACTAGAATGCATAGATTCATCCATGCATTCCAACCCATATGAGCTTTTCCCAATGTTAAAAATGTGTTGACAAAAATTCTCATTGGACATGGTTGCTATATGTTTTTATAGCCTATAAAAAAAATCTAATAGATACGATATGATAAGATCTTGAAGCATCCACTAGGCAACTTGCAAACTCAAGGTCACATCATAATATTGAGCTTACAATCGAACTACAAAAATGTAATATTGTCAACGAAGTACCAAAACGAACTACCATTTGTCGAAGGCAATTGGCAAGAAAATAAATCAATTTGGCAGTTCATTTTGATACTTTAATACATAAAAATTTGATCCAAATACAATAGAATGTGACTCTTTTATCCTAAAAGTATCGTAAAACTATAAAAGCATATCTGGTACAAGTGTTTATATGGTGTCGCGTTGATATACATATCTCCAGGTATCTTAGATTTCTACTGCTATTTATCCTCTGGTAATAAGAAATAGGGGACTATTATCTCTAGGGTGTTACTCAGGCATGGTTTGTAATTTTTCTGTTCCTATTTTATGGCCTTGCTTCTGTAACATTGTTTTCTTGGTTTAACTAGATGACTGTTAGTTTAAGTCATTTAGGGCTATTTTGTAAAGAAAACAAAAAATGTTAGAGTCAGTTCCAGTTCTTGTGTGGTTTTTTGGCTGAATTGGAGGTTTGATATTGACGTGGGTTGAGTTGAGTTTGATCTGCATGGCACAACGCACAAGGGCAAGTTTCTAAACCGGTATTAATTAATTTAAATTGCTAGGAATTGGCTAAGATGATGAGAATTGTTTAAGGAGTAACATTTTAGAAATTGATGGCCCTGTCACTTATGTTATGAAATAAAAAGTTATTATACTTGTTAGGATTAAGTATGACTAGTATAACTTTCAAAAATCTTCATTTTATGTCTTATGACTTTTATAACTTCCCAAAATTGTCATTTGCTAGACATTAATTAATTTCTCTTCCCATTTATTTGCCTTGCATTATACAGAATAGTCAAAATTACTCGCAGCTACTCGGGGATGCCAAAGTTTCTTCTGTCAAGACAGTTCCTATGCGAATGAATGGAAGAGGAAGATGAAGAGGGGAAGCTAGGCTTCTAGCTAAAGATACTAAATCAGAAGCCACTCCAATAATGGGAAACAAGTTGAGCATCCCTGAGACTTATAAAGCATTCTGTATTCATTTTGTCCGGCTAAATGGAATTCTATTCACGCGCACGAGGTATTTCATCTTTAACATTATGCCCTTTTTCCATTCCTAAATTTTATAAGTAACACTTTGTTATCATTGTCTCTCATCAGCTTGGAAACATTTGGAAGAACCACCAAAGGATGGCCATCCATCACCGAAATGGTTCACAAAATAATATGACACCAGGTCCGGAATATCGATCGTGGATGATCCTCGATGACAATCACAGAGAGTGTCGTCGCTTAGCGAAATCGAAAGCGCTATATCATCCAAAGAGAGTAAGTGATCGAGTCATCATATAAGACTTTAAAAGAGAAAAGAATTTGACAATGCATATATATAAAAACAAAAGAAAATACATCCTCAAAAAAGGAACCAAGAAGAACTACTGGTGATGGACATCCGTCACACAAATACAATGTTTCTAAGTAATGGTTCCGATAAGATGTACACAAAATAAAATAAAGTATCTACAGAGTTTTAAGTACAAAATCGTGGCCACCACAACCACAATAATCTAAAACATATATAGATCCCAAAATATCCAGTCTAATCAAATACCCTAGCTACGGGTGGCGCTCGTCAGCAGGGTATTGGTATTCTCCTCCCTAACCTCAGCCTCCGTATCAGACTGCTAGTCAGGGTCGCTCTCAGTGCCGGGAGCTCTAGCCTCAGAACCTATTAATGTTATAAAAAATAGGGTGAGCTATATCTAAACTCAGTAGAAGTATCTCAACTAAAATTGTACTGAAAATGTAAGACATGATTTGCAGGTAGTATCTCAAAGCAGAAAATCAAATCAGAATATGCAGATAGGATAAATCAGATGACATGTACTGAGTTTTCAAACAAGAATAGATGCTATGAATATATATCATTTGTGACTTAAATTGTAAATATTTATAACTTAAGAAAATCCCGTGAATATACAACACGTGGTAATCAGGTGTATGCCGATAGGAAACCCCAACAAATCGTCGTTCATATGAACAATTGTTTTTAGTGCAACAATGTCTCATCTATGGAAGGCAATTGTGCCGAGGGATTATCAAAGCAGATGCACGATTATGCCAGGAAACGGATATACCGCCGAGACGGTGGGGATCATCTGGATTAAATACTTAAAATCACATACACACATGTGACCTCAAGAATCAGATATCAAAAATCAGAAACAGGCTTCAGAATACAGAAATCAGAAAGCAGGAATCATAGATGATAGAAATTTATTGATATGCAAATATGCTTTTTAAAATAAAAATCAATTGCAAATATGAAGGAATCATGAAATCATATTCAGATACATTTTTAGGTTGGATTTTTCCTACCTTAACAGATCTTTCTAAGCAAATCCAACGCCATTCTAAAGCAATCCAAAAGTTCTTATCCACGGCCTCCACTTTTAGTCTACATCACACATATGATGATGTATTAAAAATTGATCATAATTATTAAAAATGTTGACATATTTATGTGTTTTCTCAAAATCGAGGCGAAAATGGCTAATTTCGTATTGACTCGAAACTTGACCCACACTACAAAAAATGTGTTTATTGGAGACAGCTTTTGGCCGTCTCCAAAGGTGTCTAAGTCGTCTCCAATAGTATTGGAGACGGCTTCCATGTAGTCTCAAATAGTCCCGTCTCCATTGTCTTTGAAGACTAAATGGAAGCCGTCCCTAATAGTCAAAATTATTGGAGACGGCATATGACCGTCTCCAAAGATATGTTGGAGACAGCTTAAAGCCGTCTCTAATAAGTCATCTCTTATTATTAGAGATGGCTTTTGGCCGTCTCCAATAAGTGATTGCCTGTTATTGGAGACGACCAAAAGCCGTCTCCAATATTAATTTATTTTTAATGCTATTTAAGTTTTTTACTCCAGGACCATATTGTCTAGCAGTACACATCTATAACCTGCATTTTTATTTTTATTTTTTTATGAAAATCCATAACATGCATTTATATACTCACATTAGCATAAACATTAACATGCTCAAAGCTCATTCAGAAAAGTAAATTTTAATTCGCGACACCGCAATTTCATTAACAACAAATTTATTTATACAAATAACGACTCTCATTTTTAGAGGTATCTAGCATTGTTCATGGCTTTGTAAGCTTGTCCAGCTGTCATGGCTCCATCTCCAATCATAGAGATTACATGGTTGTTCTTCCCTATTAGATCTCTAGCAACTGCCATTCCTATCAAATTCAAAAAAAAAAAGTTAATAATTTCTCCAAGAATCGGGTCATAGAGTATACACAACATAGTAAGGATTAAAATATCAATATTGGTTTGTGTCTATACCAGGAAGTATCTTCTCGGGTATCAGCAGCATATATCCTACAAAGTATATGTATTGAGAGATACCTGATACTATGCATTCATCCTAGTGCTTCGACACCCAAATGCAATGCCCGGTACTTCTCGGAATCATTGGAAATTCTGATTTATGGAAATCCTGTCTTTTATCTGTCATGGAAAAGAAGATTTTGGCATTTGATTCATAATAGTGAATAGGCACTTTGACTAAATTCGATCACGGCTAGTTCTAACTTTTCAATAAAACAAAAAGTAATTGGAGGGTACTGATATGCTAGATAGTAAATACCTAGTACATAAAAACTCAACTCACATGGATATATGTTGTATAATGACCAAATACCATGTTGCCATAGTGATTGATTACTGCGTAGAGCTGATAACGCTTAGACCCATGCCAGTTGTACACACCAGCAACACAGTGGTTTGATAAGTCGAGATCATCAATAGGGAATTCTACAAAAGTCTCCAGCTTCTTGTTATGCATATCCGTACTTCGTGAAAATCTTTTCAGATGAATAATGAGGATCTCGGGTAGCCCTACAAACTTTAATTTCTTGGTAGCTAGCCAATTTACCTTGCATCTGGGACAGTTCCTGTATTAGAGAGACTAGTAAGCTTATGGCTATTGTTCTCTGCAAATAAAAGGAATTGCAAGAGGAATTTGACAGAGTATAAAATGCTTTACGAGAACCATGCGGCAGTAAAACTTACTACAGAATTTCAGTGAGCTTTTAGTTTTCTAATTGGACTACTTTGAAATTTGTGTATGTTTTTTTTGCTTAAGTTGTATACCATCAAGTTGAGGTGATGCGAAACGGATGCAGGAAAACACAGGATCCAACTAGCATTGACTATCTTTTATTAGCGATAGATGAACACAAGTAATGATATTTTCCCCTTTAATTTATGATAAACAAGAAGGAATGCACAAATTTCAAAGATAAGCAAAAAATGAGATGCTATTTTCCCAGATGAATTAAAACCCTGCATCCATTCATTAGAAGAGAGCTAAAAAATAAAATAAAAATTAAAAACGGATATATTACCAAGAACAAACAAAATGTGTACTGCTTTTAAATGACCAAAGTGAGATACATGTAGGAGTAGAAGTTCGGTAAACATTTGGTGTCAGTTTGCCAAAACCAAACCTGAACTGACAGTTTCGGTTTCAGTTAATCGAAATCTGTAATGAGTGAAACCGAAACTAAACCGAACTAAACCGATCCAATTTCTGTTTCAGTCGGGTTGGTTTGGTTTTTGGTTATATATATATATATATGTATATATATATATATATATTAGTTTTTTTCTCTTTAAAGAGATTTTTTTTCGGTTTTTTGATTTTTTTGGTTTTTTGTCAGTTTTCTCTCCCTCTCCCTACTCAACCGGTTTTCGGTTTTCGGCACCCAAAACCGAAACCGAACCATTCCAAAACTGCCTTTGGTTTTTCAGTTTGGATCAGTTTCAGATCGGTTTTCTCGATTTGGTTTCATCGCTTTTCAGTTTCTTGGTTTATTTTTCCACCCCTAGATACATGGCTAAATGACCACATTTTGCACTCTTTCATGCTTATCTTGCAACATATACCAACTTTAACCAAAGCATGCTTCTAAAATAGGATGATGGGAGTAATACTGACCACGTGTTATCTGGTCCTAGAGGCTCCTCCTTCAGGAAGTCATCAAAGCATCCATATAGAGAAGTAGGCCGCTGAAACAAATTTGTTGAAGATTCTGACCTAAAAATCATAGGTAACGGGATGAGAAGGCTCACTTCATACCGTTCGATTGCTTTAGATGGAAAATAGACAATCACGTACAGTGGTTTGTGGAAATCTGTTATGGGAAATGGTTCGTTCAACTCAATCTTAGAGCCCTTTGATGAGCCCTTGTCATCTGTTAGGTAAAAGCTGCCAGTCCGTCTCAAAATGACAGTCGTTCCCTGATTCATTGGTTGGATTTCCATCAACTAAAACAATGGGACTTAAGGAATCACCCATCTGAGTACCTTCACCGCCTTGAATCTTTCTAACATCGTCTTGATCATCTAAGGAGGCTTTCCTGGGTTTTAGAAATGGTTTCACTAAGTTCAGAAAGAGATTCTGGATATTAGACCCATAAACAATATTTCTCAGCTTTGTTATCAGAGGACATCCATGTGCCTTCCAATCTGATGCCAACTCATCGCCATGCCTGAAAATGCAGTATTCTGATCAGAATTCCAACTGAGAAGAATATATAAAGCTACAACGGAAATGTTCCAAGAAACTGACTTCAAAACCCCGAAAATAAATAAATTTACGGAGAAGCAGGGTGAATATATGATAAATAGAAGTTGAAGAAATGCAAGTAGAGATAATTGCATCAATTGGTTGAGAAGTTTTATTGATTGACATGTAAATATGGAACAAATTGGCATATTAATTAACATTAAGTAAACAAATATTTCAAGAATAAAGAATATGTGTTCCTCAAGGCGCATATACAAATGAGTAATAATGAAAATGTCTACGCTACCCTTGGCATACACTAACAATACAAGTTGTATACATTATTATAAAATATCTCCAAGCTATACTAAGTATTAACATCTCTCCTCAGATTCGTGATATGAATCAACAGAAATTAAAGGGAGTTTCTTCCCTAGGAGAAACTAATATTGAGCAAACGTGAAACTTTCTGGAGAAGCCAGCAATTTGAAGCTCAAGTGAGAAAGTTGGGGTAACAAGAGCTTCCTAGCTAGATCTAGGAGCAATGTAGATACAATAAAAAAAGGTTTCTATTATTTAGGTAAAACAAATTGGGCCAGATTTTTCCTGGGGATATGCTTATTCAAGGGTCAAATAGGAATGCACATGCTGGCCCACTCATTAGGAAGTGAGTAATATGATTACAGGAAATCTGCAAAAAGAATCTCAAAGTTTCAATAAACATGATTATGTATGTTGTAGAACAACCATTAACTGTAGGCCTATTGTGACATACCTTAGCCATCAATTGCTTTTCATCACTCCTTAAAGAACAGGAAATGCTTATGGCCTGAGCAAGATCTTTAAAATTTCCAAACTTGGGCACATAATTGGTATGTACAGATGGGCAGTCAATACCATCAGTGCTGAAGACTGTCAAAGTCATTATTCTTTTTAATTTAAGATGTATTGGCGGGACAAAATTTCTTTCAGAACTCCACAACTGCCTCAATAGATCTCCAAATTCAGAAGCAGGTTGACCCTGACAAATAATCAGGAAATTTATGAGTCTTATAAAAAAAATGGATATTTCAACAAATTACAAGACCGTTTCAAGACAAGCTATAACACCACAAAAAAATGAGAAGTTGGTACCCAATCATGCACCAAGGACAGTGCAGCAGTCAATCTCCATCTGCCGAAACAGTCAAGAGCCTTGGGAAATGCAAAGCTATTTATGAACATGCAAATCAGTGTAAGTACATTTTTTACCTTCATTGATTTGGTGCTCAAATATCCATGGAACTCCCAAGGTTGATGGAGGGAAATTGACCCTTGCACCGCCCTTGTCACATGGTTCAGGTATCTAACATAAACTCAAAATGCAGTGTACAGGATCTACAGGTCGAGTACCTAGTACAAACTCAAAGATGGATTCTTTCAGGAACATGATTAAAATAAAAATAATAGAATAATGGTTACCCACAGTCACGCTGGACATTTCATCTGGATTTATTCCTCTTACGTAGCCATCAATGAAATAGTCAACAAATTTCGGCGTGTGTGCCAAGCACTGGACAGCACTGTTTATGAAGCAAGTATGCCCAAGATTCTGTAATTCTGTCAAACCCACAGGAGTCGCTTTTGTGGGAAAGAATATATTTTCAAAATCAAAATCAGGATATAAACTTTCGGCACATAGAATGCTCAAAATATCTTTCTCATTTTTCTTTCCTTCACTTGGGTAATTAATGGACTCTTGGAAGCCTGAATTGAAGTCTGCATTGAAGGAAGTCAAAAGCCTACCTTGAATAGGTAAAGGAGAAATCCCAATAGAATCAACAAAATATAATAAAATTTGGGTCCATCAGACCAATTATCACCTAGTCCATATACAACACAAAATCTGTCATTTGAAAATGAACAATCCCAATAGATATATTTCAAAATCTGTCATTTGAAAATGAACAATTAGCAATGTAACAAAACTGAGAAATGTAAGAAATGGAAGTAGAAGAGAATCTTGAGCCTTATGAGCTGAATCTCAGCTGAAACTATAAAGTAAAATCACTTTGACACCTTGTATTGCTCCCATCATATACCTTTAATGGTGTAAGATCATTTAATATTAGAGTGCACACATCGAAACACTTAAAGGTTAAACTTTCAAATAACTTTAAAATAACTTCTAGATCCAATGGGTGCAAAGCAAAAAAATTCAAAACTCACCAGATTTGATAGTTTGGATGCAATAGCAACTTGTAGAGGCTGTTGAGAATCAGTACCAACTTTACTTGTGGAACTTCTGGGCCAACTCTTGCTAAAATTTACAAAATGATATATGAAATGTAATGGATTGCAGTGCTAGATGCAGGAAGTTTCGAAAGGTTTGACCTACCAAAATGATATCTTCACTCAGGTCATGAGACCAGAGAGACATGGTCGTGTCCTAGGTGATAGGTTGGGAGTGACCCCCAACAGTTTGTGGGGGTCATCTTCTAGCCATGACGGGCCCCCCTCTAGTGACTTCATTGCAATGAAAAACAAAGTGCAACAACTTGAGGAGCAAACGGAGCATGACGGGCCCTCCGCTAGTAATTTACACAGTTCTGCCTTCAAAAACATAAAAGAGAGAGAGAGAGAGGGATTTCTAAGAACATAATACTTATTCAAAATATTTTTTACAAAGCTCTTTTTTAATTTAAAAGAATAGGATCACAATATAAACATAGTAACAATAATATTTCGATAAAATTAGTAAATCAGATTATTGCTTTAAGTATTTTCAGATAGAAATAATTCAACAATTTTTATTGGTTTGAAATTTTTTGTTATATTTTTCTTTCAATAAAAATAAATTTTAGACTTCTTATCTCATTTTCTGTTTAAGAATGAGACCGGCACTACTGACCAAATTTACTTAGTTTGTTGGTTCGAATTCAGGTTCGTAATTTGTAATCCACTATTATTAAGCAAATCCGATTCACTCCTAGTAGGATGAGTTTCAAAAGAATTTGTTAATTGTATTATATAAATTTTTATTATTTAATAAAAGAGATGCAAATGATCACTTGGTTAGCTATGAATGAAACTTAAACATCAAAGCTTTAGGTTCAAATCCACTCTGTGCTTTCAAAATTGTTTTGCAAATGATATAGATAGCATTAATCCTTCAATCAATCAACTCAAACCGAATTGAATTGGGAACTGATCACTGTACCCAATTTGTGGGTTTCTAGTGCAATTAGTGAATATAGCTACTGATAATGTTCATACGGATAGTCATGATCGGTTCACAATCCAGCTGGCACCTCATCATTAGCACATGTATTTCCAAAATCATGGCTATTAGAGGAGTCTACCATGCACTTTAATATCGATCATAGAAAAAAAAGCGCAACCATCCATATTAGGTTCATAGATCAGATGGTTAAAATCGTCGATCACCATTTTTTGAGCCCAGGGTAGGAGCTACCAGTGGAATTTTCCCGTGCTCGCATGCTTCTCTTGTGTCTTTCACCATTGACTTTCTGTTTCTGGCTACCTCCTCTATCTTCTGAAACCAATTTCAATCAATGTCCCCCGTTTTCTGTTATCTGCTGATCACTACAAATATCGGTGTTTGCTCTATCATTTTCGTGATGGTGAGCTTTCTGGGCAACGTCGTGTGTTCTCAAGCGAGCATCTCCACAAGAATCTTATATACCTTATCTCTCCTAATTTTGATTGGTTCGACTTTGGATTGTTATTTTTATCTTTGTTTTACTGATTTCTCCTGGGCTTTTGTTGTGCTTGGGCTTGCTCAGATCCCTCCCTAAATGGGTTAGCTGCACTTGCGACAATTAGATATTGATGAGCCTCTTAGGACCTTCTACCTTAGAAGGCCTGTTAGTACACAAAATGCAATAGCTCTCGGCTCTGTTACTGATTGTGATCTCAGAAAGTCAAAATGTTGACCAACCATGGTCTGTCGGATAGTCCTACTAAACAAAACAAACTACCCTTGGATGACTACCTCCCGTTGTCGCTGAGAAGGCTACTTTGGGAATGCCACTCTTTTGCTTTAGACTTGAAGGTGACCTCCCCTTCTATTTCCCTGAACCCCTATGCCTCTAATATGGCTACTTCCCATGCCTCAGCAACCTTGGAGAACTCCCTTTCGATTCCTATCCTAAGGACAACTCTGCTGCCTTGGAAGCTAAAAGAGAACCCATCAGATGTGGTTGAAAGAGGGTTAAGGTTACTATGGTCGTCAAATACTTATCTGAAACCCTCGTACATACTCAAAACCCTCCTAAAATTCTACCCTAATTATGCGCAGAATAAGACTGCTACGGAAGAGACCTCTATTCCCATTATTGATGCATATGTGGCCACTCAGAAAACTGATATTGTCCACTTCACGTAATCCCAAATTCCATCCAAACTTCAAAACCAAACTTTCCTAATAAATCTGTAGGGAAATCTACTCGGAACTCTCATAAAACAGTCATCACTGCTTCCAACAACACCTCTGCCCCATCTATCCTTGGAGCTAGCCCACCTCCCCCCTGAAATATCCACTTGTGAATTCAAAATTTTAATGGAACAGGCATACCCACAGCAATTCTACACCAGCCTCCATCCCCTCCTAGGCAAGGAGTAAATCTGCACCTTACCCCTAAAGTTTTGTTCATATTATTAGCTCCCCCTAAAAAGGAGACCTCTGCAAATGTTTGTGGGTATTGCAGAAGTCACCCCTAGCAGCAACCACTCCAAACTTCCATAAACCCCACCTACATGAAGCTCAATTTGTTGTTACCTGCAGCCCCCCTGTTCCTAATGGCACACCACGTAGATTCAGGTACCACATGGCACCACAGAAGGAGCACCCCATGGCACCACCTACATTAGTGTCCATAGATCTACGCTTGAATTCCTCAAAATCGACTAGAAATCATCTAAATCCATTCAGATATGCAAACTGAAGATGCTTTAGATCTCTCCAAATCAGATGAGATTTATTATCAACTTTTAATCATCTACGTATCCACGACAGATCTACAATCATCATGAGCTTGGGCCTGAGGAGAGAGAGAGGGGGGGTTTCAAACAAAATTAGGGTTAAGAAGAGTGATTGAGAGCTCGATAGAGATCTCTGGAAACCCTTGATTCTGATCGAGACCCTAGCTTCGTTAATTTTTTAAAAGAGTGGGAGATTGGAGAGAGAGATTTAGGGTTCCACGATTTCAATGATAGGAGAGAACGAAGGAGAATGGCGAGATTTCAGCTCGCGACGAGTTGCAAGGTGAAGTAGATTTTACAGCGTTGCCTATATATAGGGCAAGCTGAGTTAGGTTATTTGCAGCCGCACTACACCCAATTAGATCTCTTGGAGATGAATTCATAGGGACAATCTGAGTTAGGTTATTTGTAGCCGCACTACACCCAATTAGATCTCATGGAGACGGCTGAAGCCGTCTCTATTTGTTTTAATGAAACTTTTTGAGACGACTTTTAAGGTAGTCTCTAAAGTTTTTAAGGTAGTCTCTAAAGTTTTCACTGCCTATAGATGAGGTCAACAATACTTAATGCATTATTTTATGTAGGGAGACGGCTATAGCCGTCTCTAATAAAAGGATTCCAGATGGCTTTTGAAATGGCGGTCTCTAATATATGATTATTGGAGACGACTTCGAAAAGCCGTCTCTAATAACCGTCTCTAAAAGTCCTTATTTTTGTAGTGCCAACTTCCCACTTCATTTTGACCATCAAAACATTTGATTAAAGATTTTGTTAATTCATAAAAGAGTTAGATCTCATCGTACTCTTTCCAACACATTAAGAATCGCATCAATCGGAGTTCAGGACAAAGAGTTATGGCTAAAATACCAAATCTATATTGATACTTTAGTCAAAATGTGCTAACTTAGAACTTGGCCAAACTTCCAGCTCAATTTTGATCATAAAAAAAAATTTACTCATCAGTTAGTTAATTCATAAAAGTTGTATATTTAGTTGTCCTCTTTCTAATACCACAAGAATCGTGTCAATCAGAGTTCGGAGGTAAAAGTTATGGCCAAAATACTAAAGTAGTGTCGGCACAATCAATTTGATCGATCAAACGATCATATTGATCGATCAATTACATATTGATTGATCAATTTCACCCTTGATCGATCAAACCATCACATTGATCGATCAATGCTGTCGGGAATGAACTTCCAACAAACAAACTTTCTATTTTTATAAATACATATATAATTTGATCGATCAACCACCTAATTTGATCGATCAATACCATATTTGATCAATCAACCACCTAATTTGATCGATCAATCATCTAATTTGATCAATCAAAACCTTTAGAAATGCACAGCCATAAGGCTTTATCATTTTAATTTATTTTCTTCCAAATCTTCTACGACCTTCATCGAATTCACACACACATACACACTGAACTAAAACAAGGATTTATTCTACAATCTAAACCATTAAAATCAAATAAAAACTAACCTTTCTTCGACCGATTTCGCGACTTTAAGGATCGTTGCCGAAGAGGGTTTCAGAATGAAACTTTCGAATTTCCACGGTGAATCCACAGAGATTGATCACAAGGACATGAAGATGATGTCGGACATCCTTACGGATCGATCTTAACCTCTTCCAAGCGCAGGGGATGATTCCAAAGTAATCAGCTCTTTGAATATGGGTTTTTTTTAAAGAAACAGGAGTTTCTAACGGAAAGGGGTTCGAACTGTCAAAATTTACAAACAGCGGAACACCATCGATACCGACGTCACGTGCTTTGCGAAGAGTGCGGAGTTTTCTGCACAATGGCGATCTCGCGGTCGGAATCTCACGAGAAGGGGGTTCACAGGTTACGAGTTTCCACAAGGTGCATGGCTCTCCCTCTTCTTCTCAATTTCAAAAGGCTACACTTAGCCTCTAAGCAACCCACCTCCTCTCTCTCTTATAACCCACGAAACCCAACTCAAATATCTTTGATATTTGCCCCCAAGTTCTATCCTCTTATCCTAAGTTCGGTTTCGGTGTTAAGCGGCACACGGTGGGTCGGTGCATAGCTTAACCACTAAGGCCCAAACAAACCTTTAAATCTTAATCCTTTCCACACAAAGTTATCATAATATTATTTAATGATTTATTTAACATTTATAGGGTGACCTCGTTTTTTGTGTCGGATATGCACACGATTTCAGTCGGGTTCGGGATCGGATTTTTCGGGTCATTACATTATTCCCACCTTAAAGATTTTTCATCCTCGAAAATCGACATGCCAGTTTCAAAAAGGTATGAGTATTATTCAATATGCTCAAAAATTAGGGTCATTACATTTACCCCTCAAAGAAAATTTTGCCCTCGAAACTACAAAACATACTTAAACAGGTCTACTATCCACACAGGTTTAAACAAAGCAGTGATAATTATGTCATAAAATTTTATTGCATAATAGTAATAGATAAAGATAGAATAGCTAAGTTCTAAATTATTGTTGCCAATAATATTATTATAAAATTTTAATTTATTTTGATTTCCATGCCAGGTACAGATATCAAAGCAATCGAGTTCTGTTTATAATTTTAGGGTCATTACATAATGTTTACAATATTTACATGAATTTGAAATCTAAGTATAAGGGCTAAACATACCAAGTTGAATCTACACACAAAACTCAAAAGTCTATGACCACCACTTCCCCTAAGGGAAATAATCTTCAAGAGAAGGTTCTACCTCTGCCTTTGGCACGAACTCAGGATCTACCAACTCACGATCCTTCGTACCAGAGTCTACACCTGTACTTGTGACATACAGTCGAAGGGTGCGCTAACAGCTAAGCTCAATAGGGAAAATATCCATAGCATGCTTATTATCACATCACACATATATTTTCATGACAAATATCGAAATAATTACAGAACTGAACTCAAACATTTCAATCAAAATGAAGCTAATGTAGATACAGTTTTCAAAGTTAATCACATGATTTGCTAAGTCTTTTACACACACAAGAAGAAACATTAATTGATTACTTAAATACAATCCCGAGCATATATAGCCTCGAGAGACACGTATATACCGATGGGAATACCCACCATCATCGTTCAATGAACTATTTCACAAAGTCAAGCCCCTGAGCAACATTAACAGGGTCACTTGTGCTTCACATTGAACATTTGCGATCCACAAAGTACGGATATCCCGCCGTACTAGCTACACGAGTTGTACGGATATCCCGCTGTACCGGTCACGAAATCCCCCCCCGTCGGTCACGGATATACCGCCGTGTCGGTTGGATATTCACACACAAACCTCAATTCAAAGTGCGAAATTTAACTTATAGTTTATCACCGTGAATTGTGGTAATATATAGCTAGGTTTAGGTTTTGAAAAACTGAAGTTCACACACACATACTCATGTCTGACTGAGTTCACACATACACGTATTCGTGTCTTTCTAAATTTACGCACACATGTATTTCACACACACACAGGTTTACACTTGAATCCATGTACAAAGATCATGCATGTTAAATAACGAAGTTTCATAATTTTCACACACACATTGATCATATCAGAATTCACATGCTTATTGTAACAAGGCACATGTTATAGGATTTTCCCTACCTCACGCGAAGTCCATACGAAGGTCCTTCTTTATCAAAGTACTTCCTTCATCACGCACACATGATCTCAACCTAAACACATCACATTTATGTCTTACACGTCAGAAGTGATGAAGAAAATAGGTTTCAAAAGTCCTTTTTCTCAAGACAGACAAATGTCATAATCTGGTAAAATCGATCGATCGAATCCCAATCCGATCGTTCGGTTCTCGAAATCGATCGATCAAAATATTTTTTGATCGGTCGGTTTCCTTCCAAAAACACACACATCTCTGTTTATATAATTTGTCCCACACTCAATCGATCGGTTACAAAATCGATCGATTGTTTCCTAAATTGATCGATCGGTTCCTAAATCGATCGATCGGTTTAGTCAGAAACCAATCTCTTCTTCACATCTCATCCTGTCGACTTCACAGGTAATCCTGTTGACCCTTCAGGCAACCTGTCGACCCTTCAATGGAGCCTGTCGACACACGAATCGATCGATCGAATTCCCATTTGATCAATCGATTTTCACTGAGAAAAACTTCTTTCACTGTTCTGTACATTTTTCTTCACATTCTGTCAAAATCAATCAATCGATCGGTTCTACTTTCGATCGATCGGTTTGGACAGATTCTTAGCAACACGAGTTTCTTCTTTTAAGTTTATTTTTCCCTAAAACTTATCACATTTATTTTTTATCTTTTAGGGCATTTATTGCCCAACCATACCACATAACTACTATTTAATTCTAGTCTCCTAGGGCATTGATTGCCCAACTACAAATCATATATACGCATGAATCTCAAACATAAATTCTTTCCTAAAAATTAGAACTCCTTGCACATCAATGGTCTAAGTCTTTAATTCTCTGGCTCCTCTTTTCCCACACATCAATGGGTTTTAAAACCCATCTTCTAACGATCAAATCGAACACACACACTAGATAAAATCCCTCTTTTAAGATGTTGGAAGGGAGTAAGAGCTCTCTCTCTCTCTCTCTCTCTCTCTCTCTCTCTTCTCCTCTTCACACACAAGGTCTCAACCCACGAAGAAGCAAAGACCCCAATTTCTTATCTAAGTGTGGCTTTTATACTTAAAGTCTTCGTTTGGATGTCAAGCCGGTTCACCATACTTTGGTGTACATAATCTCATCTAACGGTCACTTTATCTTTAGTTTTCATCCTTGATCACCTAACGAATCACATTTATCATCTTAAACTACGTGACCTGTTGGGCACGTATTTCGAGTCGAATGGTTGGAAAAAATCAAAATTTTCAAGACGTTACATTGTCCCCTCCTTAGGAATTTTCGTCCGCGAAAATTGGCTTAGGTCATTTGATTTGAAAGCAAGTTGTCACTCCCTATGGAGTTGCACACACATGAACTAAAGTCACCCAATGAAAACAAAATCTTTTCCCCTCTAGAGAACCCAATCCTTCAACAGATTCTTAATCAGGCATATCTTATATAAAAAAGTCACGCACAACATAGTCACATATATATCAACACTACCATCATAGACCATTTAATCACATATCTAAGTCATGCGAGTCAATTTGATCCGTCTATCACACCTGCATGAAATTCAACATTTAATAGTAACATCGACACATGCCCAACATTCACAGCCCGATGCACATAAAACATGTATTTCGAACAAAATTACTGAAATTAATTTCACACATGAACATGGCCAAAAAGAAATGTAAGGTCTACCAAGACCCAATAGTTTTCCAATTACACAAGACATCAAAATGAAGCTAACTAAAAAGTTTATCATTCACTCGCATCTCAAGGGTCCTGTGGCCCATAAAAGGTCTAGCCTACTCCTCATCAGCCTCCCTGCTGCCAGAAATGATGCTACAGTGTCATGGTACCATGGGTCAGGTACATAGGCATGAGAATTCGCAAGCTGCATCACATAGTCCGTAGGGTAGGCATGCTGCATGAGGCACAAAACAATGCCCTCATGGTAGTCCATCTGACGATGCAACAATCGATTACTCTCCTCCAGTTGAGTCATGTGAAGGAGAACGTCATCCATCATCACCGTCGTTGGACACTGAGGTGCTGGTACACGTCGAAGTACTTGCTATTATGGTGGCTGAGCTGGTGGTACTAGTTGGTCTCCTTGTTCTCCTTACTCCGCAGCCGGTGCCACTGGCTCCAAACTTCTGGCTTGCACACTCTTCACTAACTAGTTGTATGTCTTCATCCAATCTTTAAATTTGTAGAGTTTATCATTATCCATTTTCCGTGGTTCTGAGTCCGGTATATCATACTCCTCTCCCCCTCTTGAATAATCCTCAATCATGCTCAATATCAAGCGAGCATAGGGTATTTTATCCTTAGGGCTTGCTCTGCCCTCTAGCATTTTTCCCTTGGTGTATACAATGCCATCTCATACTAACTCTGGGGCATGTAACCATCTACCCGTAAATGTTGAATATAGTGCTTGTTACAAAACTTCAACTCATTCTGTTCTATGCCCCATCGAGTAAAGATTACACTTGAAGATAGTGTCTAACATCCACATATCACGGGGAAAATCTACCCTTTTTATAGCTTGGCCTGACCCATGTCCGCCTTGGTTCATCCTTGCGCTTACTTCGTGAAACTCTACGTCTTCCAGGTAGGGTTCCAACAATTTTAAGTTAGTGCCCCAATCCGCATAGCATTCTAAGGCATCTGTTATACAGTTGTAGTTAAATTTATACTCTCTATTATCGATTCTAGTATAAATCGCTTTGTCGTCTTCCCCCTCGTACAAGTTTTGATAAAACAATCTCACCAATCTAGGGTAATAAAACTCTCTGCTGCACACTGTCGAGTCCAACCTTTCTTATAAAGTCCACATCCCATTGAGCAGTTTCTATCACACTTAGCAGTGTTGGGTCAAAAGTTCATTCAGGCATAAAGTCCTTCGCGGCCCACCATGCGTTAGGTCTCTCCAATGGTGGTGGTCGACACAAAGAACCACATGTGCCACGGTTTGCTTCGAAGTAGAATGGTTCGCGATCTGTTTCCCTTTTAGTGCCATTAATTTTTAAAAAAAACCGAAAACTAGGGTTTGAACTCAAGAACTTTAAGAAATTCCAAAGGAAATGTATGATCTTACCTCTAAAACTGATTTGACGACTAAAGATCGGCGCTGGAAAACCCTCAAGAAATAGCAACGAAGCCCCCAAAGAAAATCCCAAAAGTTTTGAGCAAATGAAATAAATAAAACTCGATTTCCTTTTATGCTACCCGAATCGATCAATCGGTTTCTCAAATCGATCGGTCGATTTGCGCATTAAATTAGCTTGTCAGCCACTTAAACCAACCTATCACCTCTTAAAATTGAGCCTCACAAGAATTTTCGATCGATCAATTTCTCGTTCGATCAATCGGTTTCTATAATGAGCCTATCGATCCCCAAAGGATCCTATCGACCTAAAGAACCGTACTGCTCGACATAATTCAATCGATCGATTTCTAATTCAGTCGATCGGTTTCTAAATCAATCAATCAGTTTGAACTTCAATCGATCGATTGTCACTGATAAACACCTGATTCTCTATTTGGTTACTTAATCGATCGATCGGATATCATTTCGATCAATCGATTTTGACAGAAAACCCTCAACTCATTGAGTAAGTCTTCCTCTACCTGTTTTTGTAAGTTTGATTTCAAAATTTCAATTACTTATTATCATATAATCTAAAATGGTGCCTTTTTATAGATGAAACAACTACTTAATCTAAAACACCATACATATAAAATCTTTGTATTAACAATTACATGGCATCAAGAGTCCCTCGAGTCTCATTGAAACAAGTGTGGGTATTGCTCAATAATTTCTGTTTCACGCTCCCAAGTAGCTTCCTCTCAGGGATGACTCTTCCATTTTACCAACACTAGAGGAATGCACTTATTATGCAACACTTGCTCCTTTCGGTCGAGTACTTGCATAGGTTCTTCCCTAACAGTCAAGTCCTCATAAATCTTGATCGGTTGATCACCAAGAACATGAATCTGGTCCTTCACGTATTTTCTTAACACTGATACGTGAAACACATTGTGTACCTTATCAAGTTGCGGGGGTAATGTGACCCTATATGTAACTTCTCCAACTCTTCCCAAAATCTCATAAGGTCCCATATAGCGTGGACTTAGCTTCCCATGCTTCCCAAAACACATTACTCTTTTCAAATGTGAAATCTTTAGGAATACAGGGGCACCAATCTGGAAGCCCACCCTTATCCGTTTTAAGTCGACATAACTCTTCTATCGGCTCATAGCAATCTTTAGTCTCTCTCTAATCCAACGAATTACTTCAGTAGCTTTTTCAAGGATTTCTGGCTCTAACGCAAACTTCTCTCTGGTTTCTTTCCTATTGAGCAGAGATCTACATCGACGACCGTATAAAGCTTCTTAAGGAGTCATGCCAATGCTTGCTTGGTAACTGTTATTATATACAAATTTGATAAATGGTAAATGTTTATCCCATGATCCTCTAAAATCGAGCATACATGCTCGGAGCACATCTTCAATTACCTTATTTACCCTTTCAGTTTGTCCATTTGTCTGAGGGTGGAATATTGAACTGAATTCTAACCTCGTACCCATTACTTTTTGGAACTTTTACCAAAATTGAGAGGTATATAATGGGCCATGATATGAAACAATGCTCCTTAGAATACCCTGTAATTAGACAATCTCTCTCATATGTAAATCTGCCAGTTTACTCGCTGTATACGTAGTATTATAGGGTAAAAAATGTGTTGATTTGGTTAGTCTATCAACTACCACCCAAATGGTGTTATGTCGTCTTGTTGTCCGTGGTAATCCTAAAATGAAATCCATAGATATTGACTCCCATTTCCACTCTGTTATCGGCAGAGGTTGTAGCAAACCGGATGAATGTTTGTGATCTACTTTCACTTGCTGACATACCAGACATCTTGAAATGCACTCAACCACATCTTTCTTCAAACCTCGCCACCATAAATTCTTATTTAAGTCTTGGTATATCTTCATACAACCTGGATGAATGACATATCTTGATTTGTGTACTTCGTCTAAGAAAGTTTGTTGGAGATCGGCATCGGTTGGCATACATAGACGTCCTCTAAACGTTAACGATCCATCCTCTCTTACAGAGAAATCTTAATTTATGCCTTCTGTCAACCCTTGTCTGATATTTACTTTGTATCTTTCATCTGAAATTCATACATTTGATCAAAGATCAAACAGTCGAATCGTAATGTTTGCCAACAAAGCACCTGAATCTTGAACCATAATCATTTTATCGTACAGAGAAAGAGCTTCTAGTAGTCTCCATCTACAAATCCCCATAATCAGACTAGAAAATTGAGCCGAACTCTTCCGACTCAAATAATTTGCCACAATGTTAGCCTTGCTTGGGTGATATTGAATAGAACAATCGTAGCCTTTTAGAAACTCGATCCATCTCCGTTGCCTCATATTCAATTCCTTCTATGTAAATAAATACTTGAGGCTCTTATGACCCGTGAAGATTTCAAATGTTTCTCCATAATGGTAGTGCCTCAATATATTCAACGTAAAGATCACGGCTGCTAATTCCAAATCGTGTGTTGGGTAATTCTTCTCACGGTTCTTCAATTGTCTAGACCCGTATGCAATGACTTTCCGGTGTTGGTTCAACAAATAGCTTAACCCACTGTAAGAAGTGTCGCTATAAACCACAAATCCTCCACTGCCTGATGGGATAGCTGAAACTAGTGTGGAGGTAAGTCTCTTTTTAAGCTCTTGGAAACTCTTCTCACACTCTACAGTCCACTCAAACTTAACGTCCTTCCTTGTGAGTTTGGTAAGTGGTCTTGAGATTTTAGAGAATCCCTCTACAAACCTTCTGTAATATCTAGTTAAATCAAGGAAATTGCGAATTTCTGTTACCATCATTGGTTGTTTCCAACCTACCATGGCTTCAATCTTTGCTGGATCTACTGTAACACCGTCCTTAGACACCACGTGTCCTAAAAAACTCACTTGGTGAGCTTTACATAAAGTTGGTGTTCACGTAGCGTCTGTAGAGCTATTCTTAAATGCTGCTCGTGTGGTTCCTTGAACTTTGAGTTGACTAGGATGTCGTCCACAAACACAACTACACACGTGGCGAGATGTGGCTTAAATACCCTATTCATGAGGTCCATAAATGAAGCTGGTGTGTTCGTCAACCCGAATGGCATTACTAAGAACTCGTGGTGCCCATATCTGGTTCTAAATGTCGTTTTCTGAATATCCTCAGTTTTGACCTTCAATTGGTGATAACATGATCTCAAATCGATCTTAGTAAAGAATCTTACACCTTGTAACTGATCGAAGAGGTCATCTATTCTTGGCAAAGGGTACCGATTCTTTACGGTTAACTTGTTCAATTGATGATAGTCGATGCACAACCTCATCGACCCGTCCTTCTTTTTCACAAAAAAGATTGGTGCTCTCCAAGGACACACATTAGGTCATATGAATCCCTTATCTAGGAGTTCTTATAGTTGTTCCTTTAATTCTTTCAACTCAACCGGATCCATACAATAAGGTTCTTTAGAATCTGGCTCCGTACCTAGTGCTAAGTCCGTACCTCGTGGTCCTTATCGGTTGTGGTGTAGCAGTTGTAGCAGTCTTCTCCTTTCTCAATACTAGGCAATCTTTGATCATGTGCCCCATCTTTCCACATTTAAAACATCCACCAGTTCCCCGTTTGCACTCTGTCGTCCTCTGGGCCTTGCCACATAGGGCACAAGTCTCTATGGGAATGGATGATGCAACTTTTGAAAGCCCCTGTGTAACCAATGCTCCAGTGGTAGAAGTAGGGGTTTCATGACAGAAAGGTCTCTCTTGTATAGGCATAAGTGGCCTCGTATAGTTCACTTGGATAGGTGGTCTCTGAAGTGGGGCTATAAATCTCAACTTTTTATTCACTGATTCATAATTTCCCATTCTCCCTTGACCAACCTTGCCTTTACTCTACTGATCACGCCTCCGATATAGTTCCTGGATATCTCGCTCGGCAACTATGGCCTTCCCCATAATTGCTCCATATGTCTATAGCTCTAATGCGAAAATCCTATCCCGTATATTCAGCCTTAAGCCACGTTCAAATTTGTTGGCCTTCATCAACTCTGTGGCCACATACTCAGGAGCAAATCTGGAAATCCTCATAAACTCTGTTCCATATTCCTGTATGGTCATCCCTCATTGTTCCAAGGTCATAAACCTTGCTGCAATTTGATTTCTAACTTGTCTCAAGAAATACTCTTTGTTGAATATCTCAACAAACTCGTTCTACGTCCATGGTTCATCTGGACTCTCGTGCTCTCTCCTTACCAACACTGTCTTCCACCAAGGGTCGGTGTCTCCCTCTAATTGAAATGAAGCCCAGATCACCTTCTCCTCTTCAATACATGGCAATCTCAGTAGGAGATTCTCTATCTGATTCAGCCACTTTTCTGCCTCTAGCAGATCTGTCTGACCATAGAAGCTAGAAGGTTTCAGTCTCCTAAACTCTACAAATGATGATGGTTGTGGTGGTACCGGAAGTGGTGTCAGAGGTTGTTGCTGATGGCTATTTGTATTGTTAGTTGCCAACAATGTCGTCTGTTGAGCCATAGCGGTTGCCACGGCTTCCATGGTTTGAGCCATCCTTTGTCTCTCTTCGTTATCTTTCTCCCTTTCCTGATTACCTCCTTGACTTCCTCTTCCTTGAATAGTTGTCTCTGGAACATCCCTATTCCCGATCAGAACTCTATTTGAACCAGTGGGAATCTCATCCCCACTTCTTCGATTCCATCTATGACTGCCCCTCGGTCGTCCTCTACTTCTATTAGACATATGTTTTGCAAATATGAAACCAAGGTTTCATTAGCAGACGGTCCCTATACTTTGATCACGTATCTCAAAACTAGGTTACGTGTTTGAGATAAATCAGAAATTTGTAAAGCTTAGCTCTGATACCAACTGTGACAGCCCGATTTTCCGCACCTAGAAACCTGCACCGTCGGACCGCCGATAGGGAGATCCCCAAAGGGATTGAACATTCGAACACTTATTACATCCACACACAAGCAGAAACAAATCAAAACTCTAACTACGCGAATAGAGTCATCATATAAGCAAAAGAAATCTCAAATCCTACTATCAAAGTACACTCAAAATAACGGTTCTAATCCCATGTAGGAACACATGGACAAAAGAACTAAAAAGAACCACCGGTGATGGCCATCCATCACCAAAACATGGTTCACAAAATAATATTTACAATATTTACATGAATCTGATATCTAAACATAAGGGATGGACATACCAAGCCGAATCTACACAAAAAACTCAAAAGACAATGACCACCACTTCCCCTAAGGGAAATAATCTTCAGGGGAAGGTTCTAACTCTGCCTCTGGCACGAACCTCCAACTCACGATCCTTTGTACCATAATCTACACCTGTACTTGTGACGTATAGTCGAAGGGTGAGCTAATAGCTAAGCTCAATAGGGAAAATATCTATAGTCTGCTTATTATCACATCACACATATATTTTCATGACAGATATCGAAATAATTGAGGAATTGAACTCAAAAGCATTTGAATAAAAATGAAGCTGATGTAGATGCAATTTTCAAAGTTAATCACATGATTTGCTAAGTCTTTCACACACACAAGAAGAAACTTAAATTGATTACTTAAATACAATCCCGAGCATATATAGCATCGAGAGCCACATATATACCGATGGGAATACCCACCATCGTCATTCAATGAACTATTTCACGAAGTTAAGCCTCTGAGCTATGATAACAGGGTCACTTGTGCTTCACATTGACCATTCGCGGTCCATAATGTACGGATATCCAATCGTACTGGCTACATGAGTTGTATGGATATCCCGCCGTATCGGTCACGGATATCCCGCCGCGTCGGTCATGGATATACCGCTGCATCGGTTGAGTATTCACACACAAACCTCAAATCAAAGTGTGAAATTTAACTTATAGTTTATCACCATGAATTGTGGTAACATATAAATAGGTTTAGGGTTTGGAAAATTGAAGTTAACACACACATATACTCATGTCTAACTGAGTTCACACATACACGTATTCGTGTCTTACTGAATTTACGCACACGTATTTCACACACACACAGGTTTACACTGGAATCCATGTACAAAGCTCATGCATGTTAAATAACGAAGTTTTATGATTTTTACACATACATTGATCATATCAAAATTCACATGCTTATTGTAACAAGACACATGTTATAGGATTTTCCCTACCTCACGCGAAGTCCACACAAAGGTCCTTCTTTGTCAAAGTACTCCCTTCATCACGCACCCATGATCTCAACCTAAACACATCACATTTATGTCTTACACGTTAAAAGTGGCAAAGAAAAATATGTCTCAAAAGTCCTTTTTCTAAAAACAGACAAATATCAAAATCTGGCATAATCGATTGATCGAATCCCATTCCGATCGATCAGTTCACAAAATCGATCGATCGAAATATTTTCAATCGATCGGTTTTCTTCCAAAAGCACACACATCTCTGTTTATATAATCTGTCCCACACTCAAGCGATCGATTTCAAAATTGATCGATCAGTTCCTAAATTGATTGATCGGTTTCTAAATTAATCGATTGGTTTACTCAGAAACCAATCTCTTCTTCACATCTCATCCTGTCGACTCTATAAGAACCTGTCAACTTCACAGGTAATCCTATGGACCCTCCAGGCTACCTGTCGACCCTTCAATGGAGCCTATCAACACACGAATCGATCGATTGAATTCCAATTCGATCGATCGGTTTTCACTCATAAAACTTTCTTTCTCTGTTCTATAAATTTTTCTTCACATTCTATCAAAATCGATCGTTCGGCTCTACTTTCGATCGATCGATTTGACAGACTCTTAGCAACACGGGTTTCTTCTTTTAAGTTTTTTTTTCCCCAAAACTTATCACATTTATTTCTTATCTTTTAGGGTATTTATTGCCCAACCATACCATATAACTACCATTTAATTCTACTCTCCTAGGGCATTGATTGCCCAACTACAAATCATAAATACGCATGATTCTCAAACATAAATTCTTACCTAAAAATTAGAACTCCTTGAACATTAATCGTCTAAGCCTTTAATTCTCTGGCTCCTCTTTTCCTACACATCAAAGGGTTTTAAAGCCCATCTTCTTACGATCAAATCGTACACACACACTAGATTGAATCCCTCTTTTAAGTTGTTGGAAGGGAGTAAAAGCTCTCTCTCTCTCTCTCTTCTCTTCTTCACACACAAAGTCTCAACCCACGAAGAAGCAAAGAACCCAATTTCTTATCCAAGTGTGCCTTTTATACTTAAAGTCTTCGTTTGGATGTTAAACCGGTTCACCATACTTCGGTGTACATCATCTCATCTAACAGTCATTTTATCTTTAGTTTTTATCCTTGATCACCTAACAAATCACATTTATCATCTTGAACTACGTGACCAATGGGACACGTATTCTGAGTTGAATGATTCGAAAAAATCAAAATTTTTGGGACGTTGCAGAACGAGCATACGTATCCACATATTACTACTAATAGCAATTACTGGACTGATACGTTGAGCCTTCCTTTCCCTAGGAGTTAATTGTCTTGGCACTAGTTTCTTTTCAATCTATTTAATTGAAGACAATCAGAACGCGCATACCTCCTCTAGTTTGTTTCCAATGTCTTATTACGATACCTAAGTATTTGACTGATTTTAATTGTCCTTGCACTTGAAGTTATCGAGAATCAAAGAATTTGTCAGATGATTGACCTGCAAAATGGTGCTGTTGAGTGCGGCTCCACCTTGCAGCTCTATTGATGCTATTAAATTTTTGTTGGAAGCTTAGAGCATGGATGACCATTGGAGCATTGCAGGTACCTGCCCTTAAAAAACATGAGTCTAGATGCTTATTTGGAATCATCAAACTGTTCGATATTGCAAAATAATAATAATCATATTATTATTAGTATTGAAGATATTAATAATAGTAATTTTATTTATAATAAAAAGTGCAAGCATACTTCCATGCCTTTCACTTGTTTCTCGCAAGCTTTGTAAAGAGCAAGGTGTTTTTCTGATTTTGGTCTGCTCCTTAAGGTTCACCAGTGAAAATTTTAATGCACAAAATGTGACTCTATGCTTATTTGGAATCATCAAAGACTGGAGTGTTCTCTATGCTTATTTGTTGCCCATAGGGAAAATGGCATATGTTCGACCTAAGCCGTCCCATCACAAAATCATTTTCCATTCAGGATTGGCCATACCTCCTAGGCTCTATGCTAGGTGTAGCATAAATTGACCGAGGCTTGATTTTCTTACCTAATTATTAAAAGTAACGGCATATGTCCGACCTCCACTTTGTATGTGCCTGTGTTGATGTTCTGTTGCTGACTTCATATATGCATTGGTCAATAATCAATTAAATTTTTTCATATATCATTCTTTGTTGCTTATCGTTTTTATAGATAACAATTTGATTGCTTATCATCTAGTTACCATGAGGATTTTTATGCGTTTTTAGTTTTTACCAAAAACGTTTTTATGTGCTTTTCATTTTTTACCATGAGGATTTTTGTGTTTTTTACTTATCATCTAGTTACCATGAGGATTTTTAGAGAAATTCATAGCAGTCTTCACCATTTGATCATGATAGCTGATGTTTCACCTCTTCCTATGACCACAAGAATTTTGAAAAGCATAAGATTCAAAAAGCAATTACCTTTCCAATTTTGACAACTGTAACTTTTTCCTTTTCCTACAACTGCAAAATCCAAAAAAAATCATCCATTTTGAATATAGTCAGAGTCACAAAATAGTTTATCTAGAAACATCCATGTGAAGAAGATCAGAGTGGATAAAGTACCAGGGATGATGGCGATCCATGCTTATTTATAAGAATGGATTTTTGGAGTTTGTTTCTATAGTATTTTGACTTCATAAGAAAGAACATATCTATCCTTCTTTTTTTGGTTTTTAGCCATCACTTCTTATAAAGAAAGTAATTTGAATTTCATGAATGCAAATGGCCTTTCTGGACGAGTGGGCTCTTATGGACTAAGATCATTCAACTTCTTTATCAGGAGCATTTGAAGCCTTGAAGGCTAGCACTCTTTGCCTTCCAATTGTTGGTGGAGCAAGGGTTTGTTCTTACACATGAAAGTGAGGGAGAGGCTAGTTGGGTCCAAGGTGTAGCAGAGAAATATTGAAGGTTGGGAGCTGGTAAGTGGGAGAGGGATCATGTTCGAACTCTTACAATTGATAGGGAATAGACGATAAGAATGCCATGAGACAAGTAGAAGAAATGGGAAAAGAATTAGTTGAGGCCTTTTGTGTTGTGTCATCTGCTCAGACGAGGGTAATATCTTTTATATAAATAGGAAAAAATCATAAGTTTATTAAATTATCCAGAGTAATATTTTCCTTTTGAACAGTCACCTCTAGATACTCTTAAAAAAACTAATAATATGAAAATTTTGAAACTGTTCCTTGTTTATTTCATCTTCTATTTTTATAGCATATTTTTTCCGTTCTACTAATAGGGAAATCATCAGACTAGAAAATTAGTCCAAAAACTAAACAACAATGTTGTCTTTTTCCTGAACTTATGTGTAAATGCTTCTATTCCTCTTCGTCTTTTTGAAATTTCAAAAACCATCTAAATTGCTTGGTCTATCACTGCAAGAGAGAGCGTGTGACTACAAGTGGAGGTGAAGTAGGAAGGCTTAACATATTTGGTGGCACCGAGGTGAGATAAACATCCAATATTTTCCAGTTGTAGACACCCAAATTTGGCCCAAGGCCCGATCAAGACATACTTCGAGAGAGGCGCACCCCCAAGCTTCCGATAGCACCTCCTGTATCTTTAGGAATCTTCCCAAACCCCTTGGAATTACCCCCAACCCTTAGAAACCTCTCTGAACATGTAGTTAACACCCCCCCCCGGGGCCACTGTTGGAGTGAGATGTACCAGGACTGGCAGGGACCTCTGCTGAGACCAAATCTTATACCATTGAAAAGTAGAGATTCCCAACTTTCCAACAAGCCAAAAATCACCTCAATCTGAGTTGTACTTCAAAAGTAACGGCAATCTGAAAAGTAATCAAAAGTGTACCTAGAAAAGGCATGCATGGCGTGTATATTACACATGCCAAGCCATTTTTTTCCAAAAATGGCTTGGCGTGTCTATTACACACACCAAGTATAGGTGGGTCCCCCTACCGGCTCTGACTTCCAGGACACTGTAGCTATGCTTGGCATGGATAATACACACGCCAAGCTTAGCTACAGTAACCTCTAGTTTTTGCTCGAATTTCACTTTTAGGGTTTGGCATGTTGACCATCCCAATGTTTAGGGTGGTTTTCATTAGGACTGTTGCACCCCGGTTTACCCTATTTGCAACCCTCTTGTCATTTGAAACATCACCCTATCATCTACCATTGATCTTATCCTCACACATATCCATAACCTTAAAATCCTAGGAAACCTTAGATGTTAGGATTACCTAATAGCTAATCCTAATTAGCCTTTAAGCACCCCCCAACCCTCTATTTTTCTATAAATAGAGAGGCACCCCCCCTTGCAAATGGCTTGAAAAAAAAAATCTAAAAGAGAGAAAAGATTACGAGAGAGCTTTCCTCCCCTTTAGTGCATCTTTTTTATACAAATTTCAGAACTACAAAGTTACCTTTAGACCCCACCTTTCATCAAAATCTCCTAGTTTAGGTGAGACCTACCCTCTAGCCCTCCTCTCCTACCCCCTAGCTAGCAAGCTTTAGAGGTTAAAACCCACTCTTCAATCATCCAAGCTATCAGAAGCTCGTCAACTGTACCTACACGAAGGTCCACAGTTGTGCTATAAGGCTCCAAGAGCTCTGACTCTCCCCTCTACTCCTCTACCTTCTCAGCTTTCCTTTACCCTTAAATTTGTGTCGTTACGCCGCCGAAATCTCGGTAATTATGGAGGGACACAAATAGGATGCAGGTGCCTTTGGGCAAGAGGAAGTGCTATTTTCTTTTTATTTTCTTTTTATTTTGGTCATAAGTAGAGATCGCTTTTGAGCGGGTTGATCGAGTGCCTAACACCTTCCCAATCGATAACCGAAGCCCCTACCCAAGAGCCTTTGGCGTAGACTAGTGAATCAGAGTCACATTTTTGGCACTTCGGTGCTTATAAAATTGATTTAGGTTTCTCAGGATACCAAAAGCTCCAGGTGGTGACTCTATATTTTTTGCAGGGGCGCATCGTCACGACGGGATCCTCAAAAATCTGCAATTGCACAGATGGCGATTCTACTGGGGACTAGCTAGTAGAGCTTCCCCTTGAAAGTTAGCCTTTTTCTTTATTTTTACTAACTCTTGGTTGTTTTTCCCTTGATTTTACTCACCCCTACGATTCTATTTATTTTTACTCACCCCTACTTTTCTGTCATTTACGTGCCTTAGCCGATTGGTGGGCCTACTTGTGCATCGTCTTTACTTTCCTTTACTTTCCCATCATTTACATGCCTTAGCCGATTGGCGGGCTTACTTGTGCATTTACACGCCTTAGCCATTTGGCGGGCCTATGTGAGCTTTTACTTTTCGCAATCATATCCTAACAGTGGACGCTGGACCGTAGAGGCGGCATGGGACCATCATCCCCGATTTTTAAACATTAAGCAAACTCCCTTAAAATTGAAATTAAAATTGAACCAAGAGGGGGACTTAATTGAATTTTTACGTTGGGTAGATTTTACAAAAGGGTGGGAATTTAGGCAAAGATACAAGTGTCCAGGTTCTTAGTACGACGGCATCCCCTAGTGGTGATGATCCCGAAATGAACCACCCCATCCAGTATCTGAGAAGGCGCTTGCGTTGGAGGTATATCGGGTGGGTGACCGAGCCGGTTATAAAGCTTAAAACCCTAGGGGAGTGCGTTTAGTTACCCCGAATCAAACCTTGCATCCCTAGGATTGGAGAGGAGGGACCCGTTATAACAAGGTCAGTCTCTGGAAGCATCGCTTCTAGAAAACCACAAAAAAGGACCAATTTTGGGCTTGCTGTTCTGCTATCACTATAGTTATATATTTTGTTTTTACCTGGTGTGTGTAAAATCCCCACACCAAGCCATTTTTACCCAGAATTGTTCTAGCGTGTATATTACACACGCCAAGCCAAAACAAAACAGAATTAGCCTAGCGTGTATCATACACACGCCAAGTCATATTCTCCAGAATTTGGCCTGATGCATATAATATACACACCAAATCTGTCCTAGGTTAGGCAGCCCGAATTTGAGGCCAATCTTCACCTCCTCAAGTTCCCCGCTTAGTGGTTTAGCACCCCGGATAAATCATGCACTCTTCAACACCCAATACGCCCCCACCGGTCAAAAGAGGGTAACTTCTTTTTTACTCGCTCCGAGGGATTGGGTTGTTTTGCATTGATTCCCATGCCTTCAATAGATCAAAGGGTTTCCTTTTGATTCTTCCGAAGTACGTCGGGATCCCGTTGCGGGGGATATTTAGGGTACAAACATCACCCGAAATGGGAATTCCAAGGCCTCGGAATTCTTCATCGTAAGGTATTTACTTTCCATTTTTCAAAAATAATATTAAATCAATAAAGAGTCATCACCAAAAAAATTGAAAAAGCAAAAAATTTTATGGTGACAGCACAGCGGCATCACCTTACCCCCCGTCCCGCAGAGGGAGAAGAAGGAAACTTTACGGGCCCCATCCGAGGCACCCATACCCAACCCGTCACCAAGCCATGTCATGGGCAGTGGATCCGGCATACACTGATCCCAACTCATCCCCACCACATTCCCCAACTCATTCCCATTTGGAAGAGACTTTTACCTCCATCCCACTCACCCAACCACCATTTACCATCTCCGAACCCTTCGGTGCACCCATCTTCCCATCTGCACCCCTCCAAAATTTATCCCTCTCCCCGCCGACATTCACTCAAGATCCATCCACATCCACCCCGCATACGCCTCATTTTTTACCCCATATCCCCTCAAATCCAAACCACCCTAATTTTTCCCCCTCCACCATCACCCAAAATCCACCCTTTGTTGCATCACACTCTTTCCTCACCTCAAATCCAAATTCACCCCATCTTCCTACCACATCCAACATACCCCAATCATCCCCATCTAATCCAAACATACCACATTCCTTCACATACACCCAAGCCATGAATAATCCTCCCATATCCACTCTACATCCTTCCCCCAATCCCAATCCATCATACATCCCCCCATCAACCCAAGTCACGCCCAATTTTACCCGGATCATGCCCAACTATTCCCATATACCTACCCATCTATGCCACATGCTCCCCCTCCCCCTCCATCAGATGTACCCTTTGCATACATCCCACCACCCAATCCGATGGCCATGATGGATTAGATGTGGAAGGCCTACACCATATGGAAGACCTCCCAAGATAGTCTCCCTCATCCATCCCTCATACACCCATCCCATATATTAGCAAGTCTACATGCCTCTTTCCCCCATGACCCCCATCATCCATACCCTTCAAGCCCCTCATATACCGGGAGACCCGTGGAATGGGCACCAAGGCCCCATGATCCAGACCTGCCAATTCCCCATGGGCCCGACCTGCCAAGGCCCAATGGGACAGGCCCATCAAGGCCCAATGGGCCAGATCCGTCAAGGCCCAACAGGCCAAACCCATCAAAGCACCATGATTCCAACCCATCCGGATCCTATGGTCCAAACCCATCTAAGCTCCTTACCCTACACCCAAGCCCAGCAAGGCCCAAGCCTTGGATCCTCATACCCATACCCTCCCCAATTCCCTCAATATCTCACTCACCCACAACCCTCATACCCGACCCCAGGCGAGAACCTGACACCTACCCTTCACCAACCCCAATTCACCCATCCTCATGCACCTCAAGGCCATCCTCAAATTTCCCTCTAAACCCAATGGCCTCATCAGGTATTAACCCAAAATCTAACTTTCACTCATCTTATCACTCCACAGAACTTCCCTCACAGATAATGGTCCCACCCACCACCCATTCAGTCTGTTCCACACCAATAGGAAAATCTCACCCCCACTCCACCATATATAGACCCACAATATGAGGAGGATGAGATTGGAAACAACAGAGCTTATGCAGGGGCACTCACCAACATCAATCCCCCACCTGCAAACATCAACCCCCCAACAGCACAAAGTGAATAGAGACCGACCGTTGAAAAGGTCGCCTCCCCGTCCAAAGAATCTGAGCTGTTGAAAGAACAACTGGACAAGATCCAGAAACATTTGATGAAAGTGGGTGGAACTGAGATCCACGCCACAAACCTTTTTTATTTATGCTTATTTTCTGAAGTCCCCTTACCCCCAAAATTCAAAGTGTCGACCTTCGACAAGTATAATGGCACAGGCCCCATTACATATCTCAAGTCCTACTACGGGGACATGTGCTAATACGGGGGAGAAGAGCATCTGCTCATAAAGGTCTTCCAAAAGAGTCTTACGAGTCTAGCTTTAAGGTGGTTCACATCACTTGAACCTTCCATGATCAAAATGTGGAAGACCTGACCCATTTATTTCAAGAATGATATGTCTATAACATTCATATAGAACAGCACAAGTTTGACCTAGCCCGATTAAAGCAGAAACCCGACAAAGCATTTAGTGATTACCTTGGGCGATGGAGGGCGCTGGCCTCTGTAGTCAGAAACAGAATACCTGACGATGAGCAGACTGAAATGATATCAAAGAACACCTTGTCGGTCATCTCAGACTTTTTGGTATACCAACATCAATCCAAGTTTGCTAATTTTATTAGGAACACCAATCACTGTGAGGATGCGATAAGAGAACGATGTTTGAATAAAACTGCAAACAACATGGTCTAGAGGTTCACCAATCAGAGAAATGAAAGAAGAACTGGGGCATATGTGCAGACAATTGGCAATATGTGACCCGTTATCAGCACACCCCCATTCCAATTTAGGGCAGCTCAGCCCCCACCTAGAAGTGAGCCAATGCAGAGAATCGGAAATGGCCAGGGAGCACAGATGACCCCAAAACAAAGAAAAGCCCATTTTGACCAAGTCTTCACACCCTTGGGGCAGTCATTGAATATTCTTTTGCCATTATTAATTAAAAAAGGTCTGACCAAAGCACTCCAGCCACGACCACCACCGAATTCGATCCCAAAAAATTATGACCGTAACACCCATTGTAACTTCCACCAGGGACCATGCCACCCAACTGATTATTGTTTCCCTTTTAAACACGCAATATAAAACTTGATAGAGGCCGATAAAATCATCCCTCTCGCACTTTCCCAAGCCAACCAGCATGTCAACATTCAGCAAGTACTGCTACCCCCGCACCCACCAGGAGGGGTAGGTCCGAAACCAACTGTCAGCATGGTAGAGGAAGATGACGAGGAGTTTGATCCGCCGAATTATATCCGTGCCCAGAAAGATTTCATAGCACAGCAGCAGAGGGGCCGAGAAGATAGAAGTATTGGGGTGATTGAACCCTTGAATCTGGCTGATTACTTTCCAAACCCCACACCATAGGTGGAACCCTTAGATCTTAGGGTATATTTCCCATCGTCCGCTCCTGTCAACTATGTCCAAATCAATTCCTACCAACCATACACCACCACCCCCGCCTACTACCCACTAACCGATTATGTCTCCCATCCCCCTCCATCACCCATCAATTATCAATGGCCCAACCCCGTCACATCACCCCCAATTCAGTCATCCGCAATCCTCGCCAACCCCATTTGGCCCACCTTCTCCACCCTTCCAGAATTTAATCACGTGATCCCCGCCCATTCCAATCCATTGGCACAAGCATCTCTGGTACCCCCTTGCGTCCCGTTCTAGATCCCGAGACTGACTTACAATCCCCATCAAGTCTCACTTAGTTATAATCAAACAGATATTAATATCAGCAATAGCAAGGAGGGGGCAGTGGATTTTGTCACCAGGTCAGGAATGATTTCCAAGCAACCAGATGCACCAATACCTGTGCCAGCCCAACCAAAGGGAAAGAAGGATACTACGACGGTAGACCCATTTCAGAAATGAGCTGAGAGCACATACTTGAGACCCAGCTCAGGAGAATGACGACCCATATCACAGTCTGGGATCAATTTATGACATCCCCGCTTCATTTTCAAGATTTGATGGGGGCATTAAAAAATGCACATGTATCTCTCCAAGTGAGCCCAGATGAGGTCGGGTAGATAATCTGTAACGTCCTAAAAAATTTAACTTTGAATAGTGTATCTTGATATATGTGCCTTCAGATCACTTGTTAAATCTTGTGAGTGCAAGGTATAGGTCATGTGTGAATAAGAGTTAAGTGGGCTAGAGGATGAATACTTATTACATGTGGAATTTTGAATGGGTTATTATATAACTAGTATTTGTGTATATGCTTAACACCTAAGTCTGGGTTATATATATATATATATATATGTGTGTGTGTGTGTGTGTGTGTGTGTGTGTTTAGACTTTAGAGACTTTATTTCTCATATGAGTTAGGTTGAGGAGAGTAAATGAGAAGAGCGAGAGAGTGAACTTGAATTTAATCTGTGAGTGTGTGTGTCGGATCGGAAGGTGTGATTAATTTAAGGACTATGATTAGTGTGCAAATCTGGAGATCAGGCTACGAAACTAATTTGTGAAGCTCGTGTTGAGGAATCAACCGATTTAAGAAGTAAGATTTATATGAACTAGTATTGACTTAGTGGATGGTTTAATTATAGTTATGGGTGAAGAAATGGAAGAAGAAAAGGAAAAATTTGAAGAGAAATGGAGTTAAGAGGTGCAAACCCGAAATGGGTGAAATCTGTGCAAAACCGACCGGTTGAACCTAAATTTGACAGGTCAATTTTTTATAAGTAAGGGCCTTATGGATTCCGACGAATCAAGTGAAAATTGACCAGTCAATTTGGAAAACCGATTGGTCGAAAGTAGCATTGATCCGTCAATTTGGAAAAATAGTGAGTGTATAAAAGCGATTTTTGAGAAGCCGACCAGTCGAACTAAAATCGACCAAAATCGACCGATCGAAGTGAGAACGATTGATCGGTTTAGGGTCTGAATCATGTGTTTAAAAGGTGGGTTTTTTGAAGGAAAATCGGTCGGTCGAACTCAATTCGATCGGTCGATTTTGAAAACCGACCGGTCGATTTAGACAGTTTTAGGGTTTTGTTTTGTTTTGCTTGAGGACTTTGAGAGACTTCGTATTTCTCTATTTTTCGTCAATTGTGACATACAATTATGTATTCATGTATAATAGGTGTGAGTTTGGACGCTATAAGAAGAAAGACGAAGTTGAACTAAGAACTAAGAGAGATTGTGTACGGTTTCGTGTGACGTAGGGAAAACTTCTTAGCATGTGTGTAGTGATGGGATGTGAATGTGTGTTTTACGTCATGTTTTGCCATAGCATGGAATTATCTCATTTTAAAATGCAAGTGTGATGTGTGTGATCACTAAGAGAAAATGTGTGTGAGAGAGTGTGTGTGTGAAGTATGATATGAATATGTGTGTTTTCGGCAAAAGACTAGAAAGGTGTGCATGTGACATTTTTGGAATGTGTGTGAGAACTTTGAATGTGAATATGTGTGAGAACTTTGGATGAGAATCTATGTGAGAACTTTGGAGTCAAAACCTATAATATTTATCACAAACTCATGGTGAATAACTATAAGTAAACTTAGCACTTTGATTTAAGGATTTCATGTGAATACCCAATCAACACGGCGGAATACCCATGACCGACGTGGTGGAATATCCATGACCGGTACGGCGGATTGTCCGTACAACTTGTGCTCCGGTGCGGCGGGATACCTGCTCTGTGATTTCAGTTATGAGAAGACATGTGTCTGTGTTGTCAAGTCACCTCCAGTCATGACGTTCAGTGAATATGCATGTGTAAGGGTTCAATTGAATGGCGATAGTGGGTATTCCATCGGGGCTCGATGCTATATTTGCTCCAGAAAATATTTAAGTGATTGATTTATGTTTAAGTTTTTGTGAAGTAAGAAAGGGACTTTTGAGTTATAATAAGTGTGATTTTTGAACGTGCATAAATTTTCAATTTCATTCTATTTAAATGCTTTTAAAGTGTGTTCTTCATTCAAGAAATATATGAATTGTGTTATGTCATGAAAGACATGTTTGATGTTGAAATTATGTATGCTTTGTTAGTTTTTCCTATTGAGCTATGATATAGCTCACCCTTCGACTATACGTCACAGGTTCTGAGGATGCATTTGGTACTGGGGATCTAGACCTAGAGGATCTTGAGTACAATCCTCGAGAGGAGACAGAGCCACCACCTGAGGATTTCTTCTAGTGGATTCGGCTGTGCTATTTTGAGATTATTTTGTAAGATTTGGTATGTCTGTCCATTATAAGTTTAAATGATGCAATTATGGAATATTATATTTTTTTTGGCGAACCATCATAGGGTGACTTTTGGATTGTCACTGATGGTTCAGCTCGGTTCTTTTGTTTAAGCGGTTGGCATTGGATTAGAACTGTCTTTTGAGTTATATTTTAGTTGGTTATGGTATAGATGTGGAGATTTCTTTAGTATAATGTCTCTATTTGTTTTACTATGTTATGCTTGTTTCGCTTTATGTGTGGATATACCAAGTGTTCCATGTGATATATGGGGCACGGCCTTATGGGCTAGACAGACGGTACGAGTTTCAGGATGCCGAAATCTAGGCTGTCACATAATCGGGCAGGTGATGGCTCCCAATGCCATCTCTTTTTCAGATACTGATTTATCGAATGAGGGAAATAATCATTTTAAATCCCTCAATAGCACCGTAGAGACTGGAAATATGATAATCCCATTAGTGTTCATTGATAGTGGGTCTGCTTTAAATGTGTGCCCTCTGAGAACCGCTATCAAAATAGGGGTAGATCCATGCATGTTGAGACCAACAAAAACTAGTGTCAGAGGTTTTGATAACACAAGGAGAGAGATAATGGGCAAAGTTGACCTTGAGCTCGTAATTGGGCCAATGACATTTTCCATACCGTTCCAAATAATGGACATCAAATCCTCCTTCAATTTGTTATTAGGGTGCCCTTGGTTACATGAGGTTGGGGCAATTCCATCGACATTGCATCAAAAACTCAAATTTGTATCTGAGCAAAAGATTATCACCATCCTAGGTAAAGGGCATGACGAAAGAGAAAAAGTCACCCATAGTATTGAAAACCCCAAAGTACTAGATGTGCCACACATGACTGAAGATATAGACCTCCACAGTTTTGAATATGAGGTATCAGTGGTAGTCCTGAAGCCCCCATAAAGAATCACCTTGAAAACCGAAGGTGGGATGGTGGCAGCTGTAGCCATGCTCCAGAAATGGGGCTATAAAAAAGGAAAGGGATTAGGACCCTGATTACAAGGAAGGAGAGAGCCAGTCAAGGCCAAGGGCGGACAACTGATCAGATTTGGGTTAAGCTATAAGCCCATAGAAGAAGAAGTGCGAGAGGCCCGAACCATTACTGCAGCAAGAGCAAGGGGAATAAACCTGAAAGAGAAACCCTGTCCTAGACCTCACATTCAGAATACCTTTGTCAGCATAGGGATTGTGAAGATCGATCAGAATGGGGCAACATAGTTAACCTCGTACAAACCAACAGCCTCTGTCCACCCCACTAATCCCCAAATTATCCCTCCCAACCTGGAAATAGACCTGGCCGCTCTATCCATTTTTGAGGTAGAGTTTTCCATACCTGCACAATCTCCCCCTTTGGTAAACCACCATAGGAACTTGCTGACGTTTGAGGACAAAATCTCAGATGAACCCAGGATCAACATGATGGAGCCTGACTCCAAGGAATCATATTAGCCAACCTCTTCCATCTATACAGGTAAAGGGGCAGTACCACAGGTAAGGAATTGGGTGTTTATACCTCAAACTCTGGAAGCGACGAGTGGCCTAAAATTTGACACCCACTTCCCACAAAAAAAACCTATAAAAAGTGAGGTTAGGGCAGGCAATACCATGTATGTATAGAGACCTACCCTGCCAAAGGCCGATCCCTGAAGATAAAGAAAAGCTGAAGAAATAGAAAAAGAAAAAGTTAAAAACATGAAAAAAGCACAAAATAATCTAAAAATATTGTCTTTTAAAATTCCTGAGAAAATCAAAGAAAAAGATGCCTTAATTGAAAAGCTCGTCCCACGTGAAATCGACCCCTTTCCTATAGAAATACAAGAAGAGGTAGGAGTCACAAGTCTGGATGTGAAAATCCCTGCTGAGGAGCTTTCCAATGAACCCCTTGAGCGGTTTGCTGACTTTGAGTATGGTCCTACCCCGATCGTCGAAGAAATAGAGGATGTCAACCTGGGTACAAAGGAGGTTCCCAGAATCACCAAGATCGGAACGTCGCTATCTCCCTAGGAAAGAAGAAGCATGACTGATTTCCTTCAGTCATACTAAGACGTCTTCGCATGGTCGTATGAGGATATGTCTAGTTTGGATATCGATTTGGTCAAGCATGAGTTGCCGTAATATCCAGATGTTAAGCCAATCAAGCAGAAGTTGAGGTGCCTCAGGCCAGAATGGATGCTGAAAGTAAAGATGAGGTCATCAAGCAGTATGATGCGGGGTTTCTCATGGTCTCTAAATACTCGCAGTGGCTAGCCAACATTGTCCTTGTACCAAAAAAAGATGGAAAGGTTCGCATGTACTTCGACTTCAGAAACCTGAACAAAGCAAGCCCGAAAGATGACTTCTTATTGCCACACATCGATATCTTGGATGATAACACTACCAGGCATGGGATGTTCTCATTTATGGACTGATTTTTTGGATACAATCAGATTGAGATGGCAGAAGCAGACCGAGAGAAGGCAGCGTTCATCACTCCATGGGGAACTTTTTACTACCGAGTCATGTCATTCAGGTTGAAAAATGCCACCACAACATACGAGAGAGCGATGATAGCACTATTCCATGATATGATGCACCGAGAAATTGAGGTGTACGTCAGCGACATGATTGCCAAGTCACCAAAACAAAGTGACCATTTAGTAAATCTCCAAAAGCTATTTGAGAGGCTGAGAAAATATAGGCTACGGCTGAACCCTAAGAAATGTGCATTCGGTGCCATGTCAGGAAAATTACTGGGCTTCATTGTCAGCAGAAGTGGCATCGAGGTTGACCCAATCAAGGTAAAATCCATCATTGAAATGTCACCGCCATCTATCGAGAAAGAAGTCAGAGGCTTCTTGGACAGAATACATTACATCAGTTGATTCATTGCGCAACTCACTCCTATCTGCACACCGATCTTCAAACTACTGAGGAAAGATTCATCAGTCAAATGGAATGAGGATTGTCAAGTAGCATTCGATAAGATTAAAGGTTACCTCCTCAACCCACTAGTTCTAGTACCACTCAAGCCAGGAAGACCACTCTTAATGTATCTCTCCACGACAGAAGTATCGATGGCATGTGTCCTAGGGCAACATGATGAAAAAGGAAAAAGAGAGCAGGCCATATACTACCTCAGCAAGAAATTTACCGATTATGAGACGCGCGATTCTCATCTGGAGAAAGTATGACTGGCTCTCGTATGGGCTACCCAGAGGCTCCGTCATTACTTACTATTTCAAGATGTTCTACTCCTAGCACAAATGGATCCATTGAAATACCTATTTGAGAAGTTGGCTCTCACAGGCCGAACTACATGCTGACAACTTCTCCTATCTGAATTTGACATCACATATATCACACAGAAGTCGATCAAGGGGCAGGCACTCGCCTATCGTCTTGTCGAGAAACCTTTACCTAATTATGAGCCTTTGAGAACTAAATTCCCAGATGAGGACATCTTGTTCATGAGAGGGGATGATACAGTGGAGACGGAGGAATCCTAGGTAATGCACTTTGACGAGGCAACGAATGCCGAGGGTCAAGGAGTCGGCGCTATTCAAATTTTACCAAAAGGATCTCATGTACCAATATCCATCAAGCTCAACTTCCCATGCACGAACAACATGGTCGAATATGAGTGTGCGCAGCTGGCCTACAAGCAGCACTTGACCTGAAAGTAACCCATCTCAGGGTATTTTGCGACTCACAACTTATCATATGTCAGAAAAATGGAGGTTGGAATATGAAGGATGAGAAGTTAATCTCATACCATGAACACCTAGAGGATCTGATAGCATTTTTCAATAATATTACTTTCTCTTATTTCTCGCGAGCGAGAAATCGCTTTGTCGAAGCACTAGCAACGTTGGCATCGATGGTCGAAATTCCATATGGTGTCGAGATTAAGCTGATCATGATTAAGCAGAGGAATGAGCCGGCCTTCTGCCTCCAGGTTGCGGAACCCACAAGATTAGATGATGAGCCTCTATGGTTCTCAGATATCACGAATTTCCTTGAAACTCGAGCCTTCCCTGAGGGTACGTCCAAGACGAACAAGCGGACCATCCAACGTTTAGCGGCCAATTACGTCATCTGCGGTGAGTGCCTCTACATGCGGTCATATAATAATATCCTTCTCTGATGCATAATTGAGGGCAAGCCAGCCAACATTATGAAAGAGATCAATGAGGGAGTATGCGGGGCCGACATCAATGGGCATATGCTTGCTAAAAAGATCCTACGACAAGGATATTTTTGGACTACCATGGAAATTGACTGTTGTAAGCATGTGCAAAAGTGCTACAAATGCCAAAAATACTCCAGTTTGATACATGCTCTGGCCATAAATCTACACAATATGACCACTCCTTAGCCATTCGCTACATGAGGCCTTGACGTCGTCGAAAAAGTAAACCCAGAGGTTTCCAATGGACATCAATTCATCCTAGTCGGTATTGAGTACTTCACCAAGTGGGTAGAGGTGGCATCCTATACAAATATCATGGCAGGTCATGTCAAGAAGTTCATCAAGAATAACATCGTTTGCCGATTCGGTGTACCCAAGGACATCATCACAGACAATGGCACTAACTTTTTTAACAAACGCATAAAGGCCTTCTGCGAGCAGTACAAAATCAAGCATCATCACTCATCGCCTTATCTGTCGCAAACCAACGGAGCCGTCGAAGCTGCTAATAAGATGGTCATCCACATCCTTGAGAAAATGGTCGTAACCTATCAAGATTGGAGCGAAATGCTACCCTTTTCACTATGGGCCTATCAAACATCGATCTGTACCGCTACAGGGGCAACACCTTTTTCCTTTGTGTATGGAACTGAGGCCGTGTTGCTAGTTGAAGTTGAAGTACCTTCGCTCCGCATTCTCATGGAGTCTAATCTACCTGAAGCTAAAAAGGAGAGGTCTTGCTTTGAGCAGCTGAACTTACTGGACAAGAAGAGGCTCCTGACTTTATGTCACACCCAACTTTACCAAGGATGAATTGCATGCGCTTATAATAAATGTGTTCATGTTCGGTGGGAGACACTGTACTCAAGAATATCTTCCCATCTCTCCATGGCGATCCAAGAGGAAAATTCAAACCCAACTGGGAGGGACCTTATGTCATCCAAGAGGTACTCCAGGGATACACGCTCCACCTCGCCACCATGGACGGAGATCACTTTCTTGAGCCAATCAACGCTTGGTATGTTCGACGATTCTATTCCTAAGTCTCCCACAACAAGGTAAGTACTGATAAAAATGGATGCGTAACTGTTTAAGGATACTTCAAAAAGAGGCCATCATTTCAAAGCCAAGTAGCCAAAAAGTGTCTCTGAATAATCATACCCTTTGCTGCACCCGTTGAGCCATCAGCCTTTTCTTTCACTCCCCCCTCGCCAAAAAAGAAAAAAGGAGTATATATACCAACACAAAAGAGAAAAAAAGTTACCATCAAAATCCAAAGAAAAAATCAGAAAAGCAAAATTCCAAAAGAGGATAAGCAAATAGAACAAAAAATATAGAAAAAGGAAAAGTGGAGCATCTATAGTGAAAATCTCCCAAGGAAGAAGTTTATTATGGCAGCTGGAACCGAATCAAAGAAATCTTTTTAAAAATAGAATACCTTCAAAATTTCTAACCTATGCCATGGCCATGATACATTCCAAGAAAAAGCCCTCTTTAAGGTCTATAAGCAGTCATAGTATCTATTGAGTCAGCGCAAGCCAAGTTGAGAGACGACAAAAGAACTCCATCCAGCCGGCTATGACGGAACCAACGTCCATGTCATGGCCTTTGAATAAAGAAGAAAAGAAAAGAAAAAAATATACAAGCTCAAAGCAGAATGGACATAGTGAAAACTTGAAAGGGTGCTATTGGTAAAAACAACGAGATTGTGCGGACTAGGTGAAAACCTGAAAAGGGGCCTAGAGTAAAAATGCATATCCATGAACGTAGTAGGAACCCAAAGGGGCACTACGGGTAAAAAGAGAGAAACAATGGGCATGGCGAGAACCCATCTTGGGCGCCGTGAGTAAAAAATGTTGTAGAAAGACAGAAGGTGAGAGTCATCAATTACTCCCCCGGTTACAACCCTGACCTATCTGATCCTCCTGGGCTGCTCATGTTTACTCAAAACGAGTTTGGGCCAATCATATCATCATGATTGCACCGTCAAATGCATGAGCCGAGGCAAACATAAAAGGTCGATTCAATCCAAGGAGATGGGCATTCTGGATTTCACCCAGGACCGATCATGAACGGGTTCGACTATGCTCAAGTTTAGACCTGCTACTTCCCCTCGCGCCTAAGGCATAAAAAAAACAACAAAAAAGTCATTTGCAAATGATAATAAATTTTCCTTTTCTATTTTCAGGCTAGCACTGTGCACCCACCACTCCGGGATGATTGGTTTGATGACTGGAAAGACCACATTTACAAAAGATAATAAATTTTCCTTTCCCATTTCAGGCCAACACTGTGTGTGCCACATCTCCAAACTAATAATCGGCACAATCCTCCCATTTTACAAAAAAAAGAGAGAAAAGATAAAAATTTTGTGAGATAATAGATTTCCCGTTTCCATTTACAAGTCTATACTTTGCTTACACCACATCTCTAAAAAAGCAAAAATAATCAGTGTGATGTCTCGCTCCCTTTCCTTTTTTCACAAAAAGAAAAAAACAACAAAAACATAAAGAAAGTATATATATCAAAAAAATCCAGCAGGGGTTCTTATACCCCTTCGTGTGGTAATCTGATCTATGCAAAAAGTATGTGTAGGAGGAATCACTGTCCTAACTCGTGCTTTAGGGCACGGATCTTTGCACGTAAAGCATCCTCCCGTACATTCCGCTCTGTCATCCAGCGGCCATGAAAACTCCTATACTGGTTTCAGGAAGCATCAGTAACACCAAGAGAGTCACTCAACGATCCTTCCAGACAAAATACCTCACACTCAGCTACATCAGCTCCGGCTTCTGCCACCTCTGCTCCAACCGTCTATTTCTCTAAATGCTCATGTAAGATCCGCTTCTTGTCCATCAGTAGCTCAATACAGTTCTGAAGCATCGACTCCTTCCTCGGCCAAGGCCCCCCCTAAATCACTACTCTCCGCCTACTCAGGGGGGCAAGCAGATGACATCTCAGACCGTAGCCAGGCCTCATACTCTAGGGAGGATAAGACCAAATTCCCCTACTCTAGATCTCACATGAGTGTTGACTGACGCGTCTCCTAGATGGCGGCTATCCTATCCATATCCCCAGAGGACCGCCGAGAGAAAATTAAGTCACACAGGGGTGGCTTTGTCACACAAGGCACCTGCTGTGGGCAACCAAACTGGCACAACACCCGAAATGGAAAATAGTAAGTGTTGTCGGTCAAACCAAGGAGAGTGATGCCCTCATGATCTCTGGAGCGAACCACTGGGAATGTCCTGTCTAACCAAGGAAGCCTCCACACCAACTCTGCTTCAGCTAACCAATGCTTCAGCTCTGGTATATCCCCTCACGGAAGCATGAGGCATCTACCCAAAAAGCAGCGGGCCACCTCACCACGGGCAACATAGAAGCAGGGAATGGGTCCCAAGATAGCAAGATGCTCCCTAAGCCAAATTTGAAGCAAGATAGGACATCCTCGAAGGCTGTCCACCTTGCCCAATGCAAAAGCGTAAAGGCAGCGATAGAGCTCTGCCAAAATCATATGCATCACGGATCGCCCCGCCTCTAATTTCGCTAAAACATCGCAAAGAGCAAGTGAGAAACTCTCTCCCCCAATGTAGAAAAGAACCTCGGAGATAAGGAAAACGGCAAAAGCCTTCACATTATGAGGATTTTTGATCGACAATTTTCGCAGGCTTTCCTCTCCAAAAAGTTCTCTCAGGATTTTAACTGAACACCTGTACTCTGGCAAGGCCTCTATGCAGCTTTAGACCCGATAGATTGGAGAGCTCCTCGAGAGCAGGAGTTAACTCACGATTCCCAAAATGGAAGACATGGGTGTTAACTTCCCAAGATGAAGCCACGGCATAAATGAAATCCAAAGCGGAGAAACTTCAAGGAAAGATGAGAGACGGGACAATCCGATCCTATCCAAACCCGCAAGCGCGCTCTCATTCACGCTCTCAAGTCACTTCCTTAGAAAACTGGGCCCCACGCCCAAAGATGGAAGTATCGTGGTCCCAGACCCTCCACGAGAGGCGGGGCCAAAAAGTGGATCCATGATCATACAACGATGTTCCCAAGATATAATTCATTGTAGGACGATAGACTGACCTTGGGGCAAGAAAAGGAAAAAATGGGAGCAAAAAAATATCAAGTCAAAATCAAAAGAAGGAGAAAAGAATGCATTCTCGAGCTTAAAATACCCCACATTCCCCTGATGACACTTGGCGTGTGTATTAAACACACTAGAACAAATTTTCCTAGAATTGCTTTGGCATGTGTATTACACACGCCAAGCCACTTTTTCTCAGATTTGCTCTGGCGTGTGTATTACAGACGCCAAGCCACATTCTCCCAGATTTGTTGTGGCGTGTGTATTACACACGCCATACCATTGCCGCCATCCAAGGAGGAAAAGTGAGTATAGGGGAGGTCATTTTACTGATCTCCTAGACAGCCCACCTGTATTTTCTATCATTTGCTTAAAAAAGCACTAGCCCACATGTAGAGATACAAAATTTTTTGAGCCACATCCAACTTACATATGATTTTCTATGAAGGAAAAGTCTGCACAGGCATGAAAATGGCGGCCAAATGTTAACCAAGGGCGTGGCCCCAAGGCCATTCTTTTTTAAATTGCGTCCATCCTACATAAGAGAGCCAACATACCACAACAAAAAGAGAAAGGAAAAGAGATGGAGTAGGTAACAAAGAGGGAAAAATAATGACATTCATTCAAAATAATAAAAGTCTAAAAATATGTTCTCCGATACATCTTCCCAAAATATAAATAGAAAAATCCCAAGAGTTCAAATGTGTTTAAATCAAATCAGAGCAAAAGCTTAATCCTTGACAGCACCCTTCGATTTCTTGCAACAACGCGAGGTACTATGGTACATTCGAACCTCCCCCACCCGGGACCACGCCCGAGAAAGTCGGCTAAGCAGGGAGCGCAATTCCTTTTCACAAGCATGTTGCAAGTCATATCCAAATCCATCAATCAAGATCGGTTGAAAGAAAAATAGCAAGGCAATGATCAAAACTAGTTAATACGACACTCACCATTTCCACGTCCCGAAGGCTAGCAATGTTGCGATAGTACTCGACCTAATTCACGACCGATTCATAGTTCTACATGAAAGAAAAGGGAGATATCAGTCACAAGAGCCACAGGCACAAATATAGGCATTACTCTAGAAAGCAAAAGTACAAAAAGGAAAAAAAATTACCCTAGGAACCAATGCAGGAGGGGGGACCCGGACGGCTTCGGCAGATAGACTGGCCCACTAGTCTACATCGGCACATAAGCTTCAAAGAAAGGAATCGTCGAGGCATCTAAATGCCCTCTAAACCTCAGCTGTAGAACTACCTGAAGCACCCGGGCCAGAGGGGTCTGAAGGACCAGCACCCGTGGCCTCAACAGGACCTGCCATCGCTGCATCATCATCGTCAGAATCATCTTCCCAGTCGAACTATGAAAAGAAGCAGGGTTTTAGTCAGTAGAGGTAAAAATTGAAGCAGAGCCATTAGAAGCTTGCCTATAAAGAGGAACTACTTGAGATCGCGGGCCGTCAAAGGCTAAGAAGTTGACACTAGGTACAAAATGTGGCAGAATGGACCAATAGGGCAAGGACTAATACCACAGCTAGTATCTCCCGGGCATGCGAAGATCATTAATGGGGACCCCATGAAGGAGAAACCTGGTAGAAATCTCCTCAATAGTACCCTCAGGAGCCATAATGTCCGCCAGAGGAGCCTGCAACACTGCAAAGTGGTCTCTGTACTGACGTACCACTCTCTCTCTCAGATAATATGCCTTGGCCTAGGCCCCATAGAAGAAAACTATGTGATGGTTAACAAAGAAGCAGGACAGACCCACGACGGCTCGATCCCAGAAGGGAGAACCAACATAAGGGTCATAGATGACCTGCCCAGGCAGAAAAATGTCCCGTCAGCCAAATAGGTAGCATAAAAAGAAATGCTAAGAAAGAAAGAGAGAAATAATCATACCTGCTTTGGGATTAACAAGTCAAATTGGGACCTTAGGCTCATCTCTAAATGCTTCATGCCAACATCCTTTCGGTGATTCTTGTGCCAATTACTCATGAGCAGATACGTATAGACATCAAAGAAAAGGAGTGGGCGGCCAGGCTGGAAGTGTAAGTGCCCCCAGATCTGAAAAAATAAAAATAAATAAATAGCAGTCAAGGTAGAAGATGTGTTAGATGCAAGATGAATGACTAGCCAATGAACTAAGAAAAGTGGGAGAGTCAGGGGTTACCTCAATCACAGGCCAGAATCGATGACAGAAGCCGTACTCTAAACTGAGGATCGGGCTAGGCTAGACATCAACATGGCATATCCGGCCCCACCCCAATCATACTGATGCATGTAGTCCCAATTTCACATAATGCTAGGCAAGGACAATGAAACCCGACCTCTGCTAGCATTTGAAAAAAGGGTCTTGCCTAAAATAAAGAGGAGCGAGATGCGAGCGAACATCAGGGCACATGCGGGCTCAAGGAAGATATCTGCATCCAGCTGGCCCAGATCCACCAACTCGTTCTCACCAAACAAATCGACCAGCTAAGATAATTTAGCCTCAGAGCCATGCTTGTTTTGGGCGGAGGGGTAATCCCCGATTAATTGCACCACCTCATCCCGGCCTAGTACACGAAGGTTGATCACCCGCATGACCCCAATCCTTATCCCTATAATCATCGACCAATCGACAGGGGTAATAGCCATCTCAGCCATCGCCATGTGGAAGGTCATGGTCTCAGGCCGAAAACATTCAATCAAGGCCTTCACATAGGCCGAGTCGCCCCTCATGGCAGGGGACGAAAGGAAATCTCTAAAGCCGGCCTAGGCAAGGAGAAACTTCACCACTAGAGGGAGATAGCGGTAAAGGCACTGGAGATCAAGCCAACCTCCACGGAACATAATAGGTGGCAAGCCCTGCATCAAGATGAAGAGGTGTCAGATCCTGCAGGTAAAGCAAGCTTGCACAAAGAAAGGACAAGGCAGCAAAATAAAACTTATTTGATTACCTTGCCAACAATCCCGAAATTCGAGATATGGGTGTACTAACCAGTACAGGCCGCATCGCCCTGCATTTCGTACCAAGGCTGGGAAAAGCGTTGTACTACCAGAAGTTGTTCCCCCCTGTGGACTGTAGACCACCTCCAGTCCCTCCTCTTGCCCTTCCTCTTACCCGTGCTCTTCCTCACTCGACATCCTGAGATAGAAACAAGCGACAGTATCAAAACATGTCAGTAGCGAGAAACTGATTGCCGCAATGCAAAAGAAGATAAGTATGCCCCTCTCATTTTTTTCCATCAATCTTAAACCATCGTCATTTCTAAAGAAATACATCAAAAAAGAGGGTGAGGCCTAAAACCCCCCCACATTTCAAAAAAGAGAAAACAAAAAATATATATAATAATAATAAAAACAAACAAGAAAAAAGAAAATAAACAAAAAAATGTGTATACATTTATGTAACCAAAAATCCAAAAATGAAAACAAACAAAAACAGAATGTGTGTACATTTATGTAACAAAAATCCAAAAAAAAGAGAAAACAAACAAAAAAAATGGGTGTACATTTATGTAACAAAAATCCAAAAAAAAAAGAAGAAGAAAAAGGAGCAAAACATGTATAAGCATACACCACAAAAAAAGAGTCTTCTTTTTTCCAACAAACAAATTGTTTTTAAAAATATATATATATATATATATATATATATACATGCATACACAATAAACATACAAAAAAAAAAAAAAAAGAAGAGAAGTAAAACATGTATAAACAAACAAAAAAAAAGTGAAGAAGAGTCCTCCTTTTCAAAGATTGACCAATATAACTGCAAATGGGCTAGATGAACCAGTCTAGCTTATAATTCTAATAGCCCCCCTTGAACTAGACTGATCGAACGCCAAGTTTTTCTTTCATCTTGATAAACGTTTCTTTCTTCAATGCCTTTGTAAAAATATCCGCTACTTGATCTTATGATTTGTAAGGTTTCACATCAATTTCACCATCATTGATCAAGTCACGGATGAAATGATACTTAATTTGAATGTGGTTACTTTTAGAGTGAAAAATGGGATTCTTGGTTAGTGCAATGGCTGAACGAATATCTCAAAATAAATTTGGAGCTTCAATTGATGGATGCTTAGGTTCTTCTAAGACCCATCTTAACTAAAGTGCTTGACAACCTGCCAATGCTAATGAAATGAACTCTGCTTCGGTTGTAGAGAGGGCAACAACTTATTGTTTCTTTGAAGCCCATGAAATTGAACCTGAACCAATATTAAATTATAATCGGAAGTGCTTTTGCCATCATCTACACTTCCACCCCAATCACTATCACAATATCCAACCAAACATAAATTTTGAACCCTTTTATAATATATACCATCATTAATGGTACCACATACATATCGCAAAATTCTCTTTTCGGCATTCTAATGACTTCTTCTAGGTGATTTCATAAAACAGCTAATCATACTAATCGTAAACATAATATCCGGTCCTGTGGCGGTCAAGTACATGAGGCTACCAACGAGACTCCGATAAATAGTTTCATTAACACTTTTTTTATTATCATTTTTGCTAAGTTTCAAACCAACCTCCATTGGAGTGCAAATAGGATTTGCATCTTCCATTCTAAACTTTTTCAATAAATTTTTTGCATACTTCTTTTGAGATATAAAAATCTCATCTTCATTTTACTTTACTTCAATACCAAGAAAGAAATGTAGGAGACCCATATCAGTCATCTCAAATTCAAGCATCATGGATTTTTTTAATTCATCACATATGCATGAACTATTGCCGATGAAGATTAAATCATCAATATATAAATAAACAACTAAAAACTCACCTTGAGTGTTTTCTTTGATGTAGAGAGAGTGTTCAAAAGGGCACCTTTTGAATCCATTCTTCATGAAGTACCCATCAATACGACTATACCACACCCTTGGTGCTTGCTTTAAACCTAAAGGGCTTTCTTCAATCTACAAACTTTGTGCTTTTTATCCTTTTCCACATACCCGGGAGGTTGATCAATATAAACTTCTTCAAGAATACCATTTAAGAGTGCTGATTTGACATCCATTTGATAAACCTTCTAATTTCTTTGACCCGCCAATGCTAAGACCAATCTAATAGTCTCAAGCCAAGCAACGGGAGCAAAACCTTCATTGAAGTCATTGCCATGTCTTTGCTTGTAGCCTTTCACCAGTAACTGAATTTTGTGCCTTTCGACTTCACCTTTTGCATTTAACTTGATTTTATATATCCATTTTACACCAATAGATTTGTACCCATTTGAAACTTTCGTTAACTCTCAAGTCTCATTTCTTTTGATGGAATCAATTTCTTGATTCATTGTATGGTTTCACTTTTCTTCTTGAGATGCTTCTTCAAAAGAAATTGGATCGGCATCGGCATATAGTGAAAAGTTAATCTCATCTTCATAAAAAAATCTTCTTGATGCCTCATAAATTTCATTGATGCTTTTGATCTTCTTTGGAGGAGAATTATAACTTGTTGATGATGATGATGATGAAGAAGGTAAAGATAGAGAGGAAGGAAGAGTCCTATCATCTTCATCCTCACAATTTTGAGCATCTTTCAATTATTTTTCGTTAACACAAATAGACTTTTGTGTCTTTTCTTAGAAATTCCAATCCCAAGCTTCTTCTTCATTAAATTTTACATCTCTATTTATGATAGTTTTCTTGATGATGAGATTAAACAATTTGTATGCCTTTAAAGTTTCACTATAACCAATAAGAACGCATTTTTCAGATTTATCATCCTTTTTTTTTTCCTTTTATCCGGCACATGAGAATATGCAATGCTACCAAATATCCTCAAATGTGCAACACCTGGTTTGTGTCCATTTCATGCTTCTTGTGGTGTCATGCCTTTAACACTTTTGGATAAGGCATGATTTAAAAGATAGTTAGCAGATGTAACGGCTTCGGCTAAAAATATATTTGGCATCCCTTTGGCTTTTAACATACTTCTAGCCAATTTCGTAAGTGTTCTATTTTTTCTTTCGGCAATACCATTTTGCTGAGGTGTTTACCAAGTGGTTAATTGATGTCGAATGCTTTTATCTTTTAAGAAATTCTCAAAATCATGAGAAACATATTCACCACTTTGATCGGTACGCAAAGTTTTCAACATAAAACCACTTTGCTTTTCAACCAAGACCATAAATATTTTAAAGTGGCTGAATATCTCCAATTTTTCTTTGAGAAAATAAACCCAAGATTTATGACTATAATCATCAATAAACGTGAGAAAATACCGATTACCGCTAATAGAAGTTGTGTGCATAGGCCCGTATAGGTCCGAATGAATAAGCTCAAGAGGGTTTGATGCCCTCCAAGCTTTTCCAATCGAAAATGAATTTCTTTGATGCTTTTCCAGTGTGCATCATTCACAAACTTGGTCTTTGCGATCAATATTTTTCATGCCTCTCACCATGTGATTTTTGTACATGAGAGTCAAAGAGCTAAAACTCAAGTGACCATACCAAAGATGACATAGCCATGATTTGTCTTGGATGATAGAATTGAAGTAAGGAAGAACTTCATTTTGAAACTTAAGCGAAAATATCTTATTTGGAGTCATCTTTACTTTGACAATGAGAGCGTTGTTCATATCCTTGATTTCACATGCATCTCCTTTGATATAAACATTGTGTCCTTTTGAAAGGAGTTATCCAATACTTAGAAGATTGTACTTGAGGCCGGGTACATAGAAAACATTTGAGATGAGTTTGATGCCTTTATTTTATTGAACAAGCATATCACCTCTTCTCTTTACGAAAAGTCGTTTATCATTGCCGGTCCTTCACTTAAAATAGATTCATCCAAAGTGACAAATATGCGTTTGTTTCCCATCATGTGGGTACTGCAATGACTATCAAGATACCAATCTTCATTTAATGCAACTTCTTGAATATTGCAAGAAAGAAAGAGAGTATCATCTTCCTTACTTTGATTGTTCTTTTGAATAAAATTTGATTCTTTTTATTCTTCTTCCGCCAATCTTTTTCTATAAAATTTTATGGTGTGACCATGTTTTCGACAATGATAACATTAAACATTGGAAAGAGAAGATCGGCCTCTTCCTCTTCCTCTTGATGACATAGATGACTCATCTTCATCTCCTTCTTTTGCTTGATATCTTCCTCCATTATGCCTTCCTCATTCGTGATTAGAATGCCTTCCTCTTCCACCTCTAGAACTTTCTTTAAAAGAAATTTGAGTTTGAAAAGCTTACTCTAGAGGAGAAGAATCAAATTTATTCATGCGAAGTTCATGGGATTGAAGCGATCCCAACATACTTTTCAAAGACAAAGTAGATAAATCCGTAGATTCTTCAATTGCAATAATAATATATTCAAACTTATGAGTCAAGCTTCTAAGAATTTTTTCTACAATTCTTTGATCATGAAGATTTTCACTATCAGTACGTGAAATTGCAAAAAAAATAACAGCCCATGACCGTCGTTTTCCCAAAAAATGATAGTTTTAGACCGTCAAGTGAGTTTTCCTAGAAAAAGCAGCAGTATTTTTTAACCACATATTTAGACCATCATTTATTTCATCAAAATAACAATTGTCTTCGGCTGTCGACCACAAACAACGGTTTTGTACTATTATTTTTTATGTCATTTTTTAAGAAAGACATGATGTCTTCCCTTCATAATCGACATATTACGACTATCGTTTATCTTTAAAATAATCACCTTGATAAAACAATCACGGTTTGAGCAGTCATATTTTTTATTTCTATTTTTTAAAAAAACATTTGAATTTTAAGAAACGACGATTTTGTAACATCACTTTTTTCATCTAAAATTTAATGAAATTGACAATCATCAAAATTCATAAATTTCTAAATCCACCATAAGAAAATTCATATCTTAAAATAAATAAATGGATAATCATCATCCTTAATTACAACTTTCAATTTGAAAATAATCATCCTTAATTACAACGTGCCCACACACCCGAACAACAACTATTGAGAGTTCATTACATGTGCATGAAGACCTCTGTTAAAAGCTTTGAACATACCCCACAAGTTTTCAAATCTGAGGTTGGAGAAGTTTCTTTGGCCAAGCCCCACCAACTTTTCACTATCGAATGGCCACCTCTCTCTTTGAGAAGATGCTACAAGCTCAGAAAACATTCGCATGGACCAATTGTCTGATGCTCCACTGTGTGATCCATGTGTCAAGTCGCTATTGCAGCTGGGTAGAAAAGAAGATTTTCTTCCTTCAGATATTGAATTTTCATTTGGTGTCTTGATTGCAGGAAGTCAGAAACTTGCCTTGAGAGTTGGGGAGGTGGGGAGCTCTAAGCACACCGCCTTGAAGGAGTTGGTTCAAATGGAAGTGATTGGCTATGGGAGTATGAAGGGCCTTCTTTTGAACTTGAAGTTATAGGAACTAACAGCTTCGCATTAGATGGTTTTGGGAAAGTCTTATCCTATATAAAATCATAAATTCCAAGTCAAACTTAGAGCAAACAAAATATGAAATGAAGCATTGGTATCACAAAACATATGGAGAAGTTTCATCTAGTAGAGACACTCCAAGTGTGTCTAATAATTCACCTCACTGGAGAAATTTCCTCCCGCAGATAGATCATTTCCACGCACGAGAGTGTCTGATGAAACCCACAACATATAACAAGTTATATAAATACCCCTCATTACATGAAAAAAATAAGCTAGAATTAGTGATCTCTATAAATATCTTCACCTATTTATCTTTCAAAAGAAACTATAAAAAAACAATGAGCTAGAAGCCTGTAACATTAATTATATACATTGTAAAACAGTTCTCAAAAGGACACCACATGCATATGGAGAGACTATTGAAAAAAAAAAGAAACCTGAGATATGCACTGTGACCTACGTTCATTTTGTGGTTGGACTTATTCTAATTACTTGATTAATTGCCCATATAAACTATTGCCCCATCCATATAGAACAAACAAGAAAGAATTATTGTAAATGGATTTGCAGACTGGCTATTATACAGAATTATAGAATACACGTACAGTGAACCAAAGTAGGACGATGTGTAAGCAGCAGTGAGTTCCACTGCTTTCAGCTGGGATCCATTCTCTGCTACCTAAAACAAAATTTTATGACTACAAGAAATCTCGTTGAATAAAAACACAGGCATCTTCCATAAAGAGCTCCCCATTTTTGACACATCAGCCTGCACCTGTACGTAAGGATTATGGAACAGCTCGATGTGTGCAATAAACTAGGTAAACATACCATTTTCTCTTTATATGACTTGTCTGTAATATGAATTAAACGATCAAAATTGTTGAAAATAAAGGGCCACTTCATATATTTAATAATTTATAGGACATTGAAACTTTAATACAATGCCTGAAAGAAACGAAGAGTGTGACGGAGTTTCCAAAATGATTTAAAAATGCAAAATTGAGCAGTGCATTCAAGTCTACAAAAGTGATAGAATAAAATATTTATTCTATAACCGTAGTTCTTGACTTCAAGGAACTGTAGAGTATATTGGATCTTGATATCAGATAATTATTAACTTATGCTAAAAATGAAGTCAATTTGATTTTCTAAGTAGTTCATAGTGAAGGCATCAGAACACTACTATGTTTATAAATACTTTGTCAAGTTGGTCAAGTAGTCACACTATTTTCTCTCAGGTTTGAGTCTACATTTGCATAGAACGGGTTCTAACATAAGTACAATTCCACTGAGCCAATTCTTTTACTCTAAGCTCTAATCAATATAAGGTCCCCCGGTTTGATGAAAATGAGTTAGTCTCCTGGTACCATATGGCGGCCCCCAGTTCTCATTTTCTACTAGTAAAATGGCATTTTGGGTCTTTCATGAGGAAGCCCACCGTATAGATTGGCTGTACGTCTAAACCCACATAGGTGAAACAATGTTGTCTAATGAAGAGCCTCTAATTGAATGCATTATTTTACAATGATTTACTAAATTGAATATCCTTGTGCATGCATGTGTTTGTGCCTATCTAAAATGATTCATAATGAATAAAAGCATATAAAATTACTGAAAATAGTTGGTCCTATTAAGCTTGAAAATGACATCTAAAATCTAAATTCTAATACCTGAAACTCACTTGGGATGAAATAGTCCCAAATGGTGATTGATCTACCAAGGATTTTAATGTCCCATTGCTTGCACCTTTGATTGAACACCTTTGACTCATTCATGCTTAGTGCAAAAGAAAACTCAGTTTCTTCATTATTTATAACCTAATATTTAACACAATTGGTTCATAAATAGAGTGGATTTTCTGTTTTACCTGAGGTGGTGTCAAAATCCAAGTCCAGCCAAGTGTTTGATGATCCCACCAAAATTTCAAGATTGACCAATATAACTGCAAATGGGTTAATGACCAAAAAAGACAAAATGGGCTAGATCAGCCAATCTAGCTTATAATTCTAGCAGCCCCCCTTGAGCTAGACCGATCGAACGCCGAGCTTTTCTTTGATCTTGATAAACGTTTCTTTCTTCAATGCCTTTATAAAAATATCCGCTATTTGATCTTGTGACGGATAAAATGATACTTAATTTGAATGTGCTTACTTTTATAGTGAAAAACAGGATTCTTGGTTAGTGCAATGGCTAAACGATTATCAGAAAACAAATTTGTAGCTTCAATTGATGGATGCTTAAGTTCTTCTAGGACCCATCTTAATCAAAGTTCTTAACAACCTCCCAATGCTAATGAGATGTACTCCGCTTCGGTTGTAGAGAGAGCAACAACTTATTGTTTCTTTGAAGTCCATGAAATTGAACCCGAACCAATATTAAAATTGTAATCGGAAGTGCTTTTGCCATCATCTACACTTCCACCCCAATCACTATCACAATATCCAATCAAACATGAATTTTAAATCCTTTTATATTGTATACCATCATTAATGTTACCACATACATATCATAAAATTCTTTTTTCGGCATTCCAATGACTTCTAAGTAATTCCATGAAACAGCTAATCATACTAATCGCAAACATAATATCCGGTTTTATGGGGGTCAAGTACATGAGGCTACCAACGAGACTCCGATAAAGAGTTTTATTAACTCTTTTTTTATTATCATTTTTACTAAGTTTCAAACCAACCTCTATTGGCGTGCAAATAGGATTTGCATCTTTCATTCTAAACTTTTTCAATAAATCTTTTGCATACTTCTTTTGAAATATAAAAATCTCATCTTCATTTTGCTTTACCTCAACGCCAAGAAAGAAATATAGGAGACCCATATCAGTCATCTCAAATTCAAGCATCATGGATTTTTTAAATTCATCACATATGCATGAACTATTGCCGATGAAGATTAAATCATCAACATACAAAGAAACAACTAAGAACTCACCTTGAGTGTTTTCTTTGATGTAGAGAGAGTGCTCAGAAGGGTACCTTCTGAATCCATTCTTCATGAAGTACCCATCAATACGGCTATACCACGCCCTTGGTGCTTGCTTTAAACCGTAAAGTACTTTCTTCAATCTACAAACTTTGTGCTCTTTACCCTTTTCCACATACCCGACAGGTTGATTAACATAAACTTCTTCAAGAATACCATTTAAGAATGCTGATTTGACATCCATTTAATAACTCTTTCAATTTCTTTAACTCGCCAATGCTAAGACCAATCTAATAGTCTCAAGCCGAACAACGGGAGTAAAAACTTCATTGAAGTCTATGCTATGTCTTTGCTTGTAGCCTTTCACCACTAACCAAGCTTTGTGCCATTCAACTTCACCTTTTGCATTTAACTTGGTTTTATATATCCATTTTACACTAATGGATTTGTGCCCATTTGAAACTTTCATTAACTCTCAAGTCTAATTTTTTTTTATGGAATCAATTTCTTGATTCATTACATGGTTTTACTTTTCTTCTGGAGATGCTTCTTCAAAAAAAATTGGATCGGCATCGGCATATAGTGCAAAGTTAATCTCATCTTCATCAAAAAGTCTTCTTGATGCTTCATAAATTTTATTGATGCTTTTGGTCTTCTTTGGAGGAGAATTAGAACTCATTGATTATGATGATAAAGATGGTGAAGAAGGAGAGGAAGAAAGAGTCTTATCCTCTTCATGCTCATAATTTTGAACATCTTTCAATTATTCTTCGTTAACACAAATAGACTTTTGTGTCTTTTCTTGAAAATCTCAATCCCAAGCTTCTTCTTCATTAAATTTTACATTTCTACTTATGATAGTTTTTTTGGTGATGGGATTAAACAATTTGTATGCCTTTGAAGTTTTACTATAACCAATAAGAATGCATTTTTCAAATTTATCATCTAATTTTTTTCTTCTTTCATCCGGCACATGAGAATATGCAATGCTACCAAATACTCAAATGCGCAACACATAGTTTATGTCCATTCCATGCTTCTTGTGGTGTCATGCCTTTAAAACTTTTGGATAAGGCACGATTCAAAAGATAGTTGGTACATGCAATGGGTTCGACCCAAAATATATTTGGCATCCCTTTGGCTTTTAACATACTTCTAGCAAATTCTATAAGTGTTCTATTTTTTCTTTTGGCAATACCACTTTGCTGAGGTGTGTACCAAGTGGTTAATTGATGTCGAATGCCTTTATCTTTTAAGAAATTCTCAAAATCATGAGAAACATATTCACCACCTTAATTGGTATGCAAAGTTTTAAACATGAAACCACTTTGCTTTTCAACCAAGGCAATAAATGTTTTGAAGTGGCCGAATACCTCCGATTTTTCTTTGAGAAAATAAACCCAAAATTTGCGACTATAATCATAAATAAAAGTGAGGAAATAACGATTACAGCCAATTAGGGATGCAAACCCTAGACGGAACACCGAAATTGAATCAAAAATCGGCCCTCCCGAACCGCCCCAAAATCAACCTAAACCGAACCGAACCGAACCAAATTCCAATCGATTCGATTTTCGATTTGGGTGGCTGGAAATCGAGAACCGATTGGGTAGGTTGAGTAAACTGACTCATTGTTGGGCTAAAACTGGCCCGAACCGGCTCCCCAAACCGAAGCTACACAAAACCGAACCGATTCGAGGTTGAACCCGCTCAACTACTTTGTTTTGCCTTTTTTTTTGGGAGCCATTACTTGCACACCCATTTTAAGTGATTTCACCGAGGTTAAAGAAAGACTTTTAATTTTTGGGGACATGTGAAATGTTAAAACAAAATCTAGGTCGTTTGATTTAAAGTTTATGATCTTTAGGTCCTTAGTATATAATATTGGAGCAAAACACGATATTGATAATATGATATATTGTTGTCAACCCCTGAATCAAATAATATCCTTGGACTATATTTAATCACATGATGAAGATGATATTTCATGCCAATCTTACCCACTAAGGATCTATAGATCATGAACTTTACATCAGATGGCCCAGATTGCCTTTTCACATGTCAAAAGTCTCTAAAATACAAAGTCATTTTCTCACTTCGGTGCACTCACTTAAAAAGCCAGTGCAAATACTGTTTCCAATTTACCTCTTTTTTTTTTTGGCGCCTTTTAACCTGTGGAGTGTGGAGAGGGGCTGATTGGTTGAGTGATGGATGAGACGGCTATCAAGTACAACTCAAGTGTCAAATGTCAATTGAATTTTCAAAACATCATTTTACTCCTTTTTTTTTTTTTTTTTAGCTAACCTGCAAAGCTTGCAACAACTACTTTTCTAGCCGTTGCAGTTCCAATGGCAAGAGAACTAGCCGTGGGGCTGCAACAGCTAGAATATGGCCGTTGCAGCCCCTTTTCACTTGGGTGAAACCAGAAAATTGCTGGTTGCACCCATTTTAATTTTTGTTTTTTCCATCCTTAATTCTTTATAAATACTCACTCACCACCTACCATTTTTCTTCACAATTAGTATCTATTTCTCTCCATTTAATTTCTCATAAAAGACCCTCCATCAAAGCTCCAAATTCAAAGGTCTCTAACTCTCCATTAAAGCTCTCCATCAAAGCTTCAAGATACTCTCTCCACCCCCCAAGTCATACTAGTAATATTTTCTTTTATATTAATATTTTTATACTTACAATTATATTTTTTTTGTTAATTAAAATGACATCAATGGTGCATTCGGTTGATCATCAATTGAGTGATAATGCTGGTGATAGCATTGGCATCAATGAAGCTTCACAATTGGTATATCCGCCACCAACACTGTCATCAATTAATGATCAAGTTCAACAATCACAACAAGCGTCCCCAAATTTTAGTACGGTGTCACCGGAGAGCAAAAATTAAAAAAAGAGCCGCAATATGGGACCATTATGGGAAACTGATGATGATAGACGGTGTACAGAAGGCTCAACGCTCCGATTGTACTCAGTGGTTCGCTTGTGATCCGAAGAAAGCCGGTACTAGCGGCTTACGAGGGCAATGGGGTAGATGTCTCAAAACCGCCCAAAATAAATTTGTAATAACCAAAAATTCTTGAAAATATTCAATTATTAACCATGATGGATTTATGACTTTTTGACTGATTTGACCTGAGTCAAATATTTGATCTAAGTAACGTGGCCTCAAACCCCACTTGTTATAATTTGGGGTATGCGCCAAGCGCATTAAAACCCAACTCGTACCCTATATAGAGTGTACGTGTGTTTGTGCACGTTACACACGAACCCGAGCCCAAGGGTTGAACTTGGGCCCCTACCATAATATGCCCACTATTTGGGCCGACTTTGGACCTCAACTAGAACCTTTGAAGAAGTCGCGAATACCCGAATTTCTGAACCCATAGGTCCTGATCAGGTGAGTGTCCATTAGGAAACGCGTCACCGTTTCGGATATTTCAAACTGGATCATTACGGGTCCATTTGAGCCTCGTGTGAGACTTTTGGACCAAAGCTCATATACCGTGGTAGTGTATTAGCTTAACGCCGAATTCTGAAAGACCAGTAGTTTAGGTGTGCAAGCTCCACGCAAACCATAGATCTTTTGTACAATAATTGACACCTTGATTAAGTGTATACGCTTTATGTCAAACCAAACCATTAGATAAGGCTTAACACCCAAGTGGGTGTATGTGCTTTATAAGGGAAAATCCCTTTTTTTTTCTATAAGATAGAAAAGCTTCCTTTGGAAGCTTACCTGTTTGCAAATTTTAGGGGTTTTGGGTTTTAGAGGGAGAGAGATAGAAGAGAGAGAAGGAAGAAGAAGCTTTGAATGTGGTGAGTGTGGATGTGATTACGCGAGCTGTGTGAGAAGCGAGGATTAAAGACCGAAGCAAATCCCTAAAACTTTCCTCAAGAACCCTAGATTCGGATTTGAGCTCGTGGAGCGAACAATCGAGCAAATCGAGGTAAGGAATTTGTGCTAAGTTATGAGTTAGAGTTGTGTTAGTTTAGTTTATATATATGGTTGAAAAATTAAAATAATATGAGTTAGATTTGGAGAAAAAAGAGTTGGGGAAGTTAAAACCCGAGTTTGGGCAAAATCTGACAAAACCGTTCGATCGAAAATAAGAAACCGATCGATCGATTTTGTTGAGCTGTGAATCTGAAGGCTTTAGAATGAAACCGTTTCATCAAAATGAATATCTTTTGATCGAAATAAGTGACCAATCGATCGGTTTGAAAACCGTTTGATTGAAATAAGTAACCATTCGATCGATTTTGTCCGAGCATGCCGACACTGTATTGGTATTCTTACCATAACATTCTACTCCGATCTCCGATATCTATGCTTCCTATTGTGTTGGAAAGACGATAATGAGATCTACAACTTTTATGAATTGATAAACTTTTGAATCAACCATTTTAAGGGTCAAAAGTGAGTGAGGAGTTGGGTCAAGATCCAAGTGTTATGTTTTAACTAAAGTGTCGAAACTACTTTGGTATTTTAGCCATAACATTCTACTTCAAACTCGAAATCATATGATTCTTGAGTAGTTGGAAAGAGGACAATGATATCTACAATGTTTGTGAATTGACCAACTTGTGAATCAAAAGTTTTAAAGGTTAACAATTGGGAGGAATTTACGTCAATTTCTATGTTTGCACGAATTTGCCCGTTTCAACCTCGGTTTGAGAAAATACTTGAATATGTCTAAGTTATTAGTGATTGGAGTTGATCCTTGATACATCATCATATGTTTGTGATGTAGATTGAGGGTGGAAACCCATCGATAGGGCTTAGCTTGGCTTCGCGCAACTTCGAGGTTAAGGTGGGGAAAATTCGATACACACTTGCATTTTTATTTCATTCCACAGACTCTTATGATATTTTTGATTTGGTTCAACCTATGTTTAGAACTTGGGATATTTTGAAACAATATTTGTTTTAGAAATCTTTGAAATAATTGAAAGCCTTGAACCTTGGTATTTGAATTTCAAATTCAACCTTTGTATTTGAATCTAACCTTTGTATTTGAAATTAAATTTAAACCCTTGTGGATATGGATGGTGAATATGACTCCGAATATGAATCTAGTAGTAGACTTCGAATCCGAACATTGAACCTGAAAGTCATGTAAGCAAATCGAACTTAGAAGTTAAATTTGAACCAAATAATAAGTCTTGTCATTAAGTGGACCGCTATGAGCGGATTATAAGTATATTGTGGACTGCCATGGCCAAATTATAAGTACACTGTGGACCACTATGGGCAGATTATGTGCATTTTGGACTGCTAGGGTGGATTGTTCGTAGGATCGTGGACCGCTAGGGCGGATCATAAGTAAGTAAATCAAATCAGTAAGCCATGTAAATGAACTGAACTCTACAAATCATATGTGTAAGTCGTTTAAGTAATCGAACTTCGTAAATCAAATCTGTAAGACATGTAATTTGAACATAAGAACCATAATTTGAATCGGTACAGCAGGATATCCGTAATTTGAACCGGTACGGTGAGATATTCAAAATTTTAACTGGTAAGGCGGGATATTCGTAATTTGAACTAGTACGACAGTTTATTTATAAGTTATTATTTGTATCGTGCTTTAAAATTCAAACATTAAATCTGAAACTCTGAACTCACTATGTAAGAATGTGTAAGGCCAGCATGGCAGAATATCTGTGATTCGAACCGGCACGGCAGGATATCCATGAATCAACTTTATAAGCTATGTAAGAATGTGTAAGACATGTAAGTGAAGCTATATAAGAATGTGTAAGACACGTAAGTGAACGTAAGTGAACTCAGTAAATCAAGATAAGACATGTCATTGAATTAAAATCAGTTTCAGTTTTGATAAGAAAATGTCTTTGAAATCAGTTTGCTTTTTGAAATTAGCTTGCCTTTGAAATCAGTTTGCCTTTGAAATCAGCTTCGATTTTGATAAGAAAACACCTTCAAAATTAGTTTCATTTTGATAAGAAAAATGTTTTTGGAGTTCAGTTTCTATTATGAGTTTGAAAATGTCATCAATTTTTAATATGATAATATTTTGATCTCCATCTTTGAATCTATACATGACTAATGAGATGTACATTGGTATCGATTTTCTCTACTAAGCTTAGATGTTAGCTCACCCCAACTATACGTCACAGGTATAACATTTATCGGGACACCGGACTTGTGAATTGAGGACTTGAGGATTAGTAAGATTCTGAGATCATAGATTTAGTACATCATGGATTTTGGTAAGTTTAGGCCTGGTATGATTGTGCTACTGTGCATGCATTGTACATCACTGTTTGGTGATGGTTGGCCATCACCAGTTGTTTGTTTTAGCTTACTACTCCTATTGGATATTAGAACTAGAGTATTTAATTATGTCATATGTATTTTCTGCTTTGATTTTTTGCATGTGTGTGGATGTACCAAGTATTCTCTGTATTCGGATTGTGTTCTACGACCCGACGGTCAGGGTTTCCCATTTGGTTTAAGTTAATTAAAAAAAATATATATATATATATATATATATATATATATATCAAAGAAAATTCAGGTTGGGAAAATCTGGGATGTCATAGTTGGTATCAAAGCTTAAGTATTAAGTCTTATTGTGACCCAAGACTATGGCAGTGGACTCTATCAAGACATAAGAGACCCAACTGTGACTCTATCACAGTTGGTATCAGTGCCTAGGCATTAGGTCCTGTTGGGACCCAAAAGTTTGGGACTCAATTGTAGTGTCATTAGATTCTGTCAGAACTTATGAGGGGTTCGCAATCCCTATTCTGAAGTCTTCTAGAAATTCAGAGCCATGTCTCTCAATGACATTAGGTTGTCGGATCTTAGGTGTTAAGTCTCCCATGAGACTGAGAGCCTTAGCTATATGTCCAGAGATGTGACATTAAATTTTTTCAGAGTATAAGCTGTGAACTTTGGAAAGTCCTGTCTTAGTATAAAAATCGATTACTAATTGAAGCTTTTGTTTCATTGTGATAACAGATTATTATGTCTGGTAGAGGTAGACGACCCAGAGAAGGTCGAGGTGGTAGAGGTTTCCAGTCAAATGCAAATGAGAGTGAAAGAGAAGAAAGGCAAAGGATAATGCAGATCATGGAAGCCATGGCAAATGCTATGGCTCAACAAGTGGCAGTGTTAGCATCTAATAATGCCAATAACCATCAGCAGCTACCTCCACCATAGCCGTTAGCATTTATAGAATTTCGGAGGATGCATCCTCCAAATTTCTTAGGACAAGAAGATCCAATGGAAGCTGAGAACTTGCTCAATGAGATGAAAAAGATATTCAGTGTGCTTGCATGCACTGAAGATGGGAGGCTTTCATGTTAGATGGTGAGGCGGGTCCGTGGTGGAAATCTGTGTCTAAGACCAGGACACAGGAGACTCCAGGTGCATTATGGATTTGGGATGAGTTCGTAGAGGAGTTTAACAAGTAGTACTTCCCTCAAGTAGTGCGCAATCAAATGGAGGTTCAATTCCTTCAACTTGTGCAAGGGAAGATGACAGTGAGAGAATATGGGGTAGAGTTCATGCGACTTTCACGTTTTACTCCTGACTGTGTGGCCTCGGATCTAATGAAGGCCAAGAAATTTCAACGTGGCTTATGACCGGATATCAGGAGAAATGTCTCTGCTTTTGAGTTGGAAACTTATGGTGCAATAATGAGCAAGCCTCTTGTGGTGGAAGAAGGCGTGGAAGATATGTATTAAGAGAAGGGACCAACAGAGTAGAGGTAGGCCAAGTCAAATGTAGTCATATGCTGACGAACATGCAATCGAGATACCGAAGTTCTTGATGCCAACACCCAGTCAGCCTGCTCAGCCTATCCACTCGCGACCACCCATATCTACGCCTACGAGATCTTTTTATCCTCCAAACCCTACAGCGATGCTCCAGTCAAGGGTGCAACCGACTTCACACGTCGCTTCAGCCGCCCCAATTGAGTCGTGCTCAAGATGCGGGAAGTAACATAAGACGAAAGAGTGCAGGTGGGTCAAGGGCGCATGTTTCAAGTGTGGCCGACAAGAAAATTTGATAAAGGATTGTCCCGCGGTGAAGAAAGGACAGGCGACATTGATAAGCTCTCATGAGCCCTCCCAACCTACAATTTAAGATCAAGTTTCAAATGCTCGAACCTTACACTAGACGATTTTGATTGTTATAGTTAGATGGTTATTTTATCATTTGCACATAGATATTGTACCTTTACTTTGGCTATTTTGTGGATGGTTGGATCTGTTTTATTGATGGTCGTACCTTCTGGATATTGTTGATGTATTTTGTTGATAGTTGAACATACTATTGTGACTAGCTTGTCTTCATGATTGATTATATTTGTAGAGGTGAATAGCATATGATAAATAATTACAGGATTCATTATGGTTATAGTTGTAGCTCAAATAGTAAGGAGTTGCAGGGTAAGGACAGAAAATGTCTTTTTACAGGATAAATGATTCAAATGACTTCCATGTTCATGGAAGGGGTTTTTCGTTAAATGGTAAATGTTGATTGATTTCTCGCAAATATTTAGTGGTGGATATGCATGATAAATGTTGTTGTATTGTAGGATAAATGGAATGATAAATTAGTTGCGAATATATCATATTAACCCTGTACTTTTGGATGAATTGGTAGATCATTGTTGAAATGTCACAATGGTTGTGAATATCTTGTTAGAAATTCATAGAACTTCATGTGGATAAATGTGGTAGATTTTGGTGCCCATTTTGGGGCACACTTAGGACTATAACCGTGGCCATGCTCTATAACTTGGTACCGTGTATTCGTAACGAATGACCCGTGTGTATTTTCGGGGACGAAAATTCCTTTATGGAGGGGTGAATGTAATGACCTAATTGTTCATGGTGATGAATCATTAACTCCTAAGAAAAATATGACCACTCGTGTTCGGAACTACGAAGTATCCGTACTTCTTTGAATAAGGTACATCAATTTTTGAGGACGAAAATTCTTTAAGGTGGAAAGAATGTAATAACCCAAAATTCTTGAAAATATTGAATTGTTGACTTGACGGACTTGTGGCCTTTTGACTAATTTGACCTGAGTTAAACATTTGACCTAAGTAACGTGGCCTCAAACCCCACTTGTTATAATTGGGGGCATGCACCAAGCGCATTAAAACTCAACTCATACCCTATGTAGAGTGTACGTGTGTTTGTGCACGTTACACACTAACCCGAGCCCAACGGTTGAACTTGGGCCCCTACCCGAATACGCCCACTATTTGGGCCGACCAGTGGGCTGACTAGTTAGGCCAATTATTTGGGCTGACTTTGGGCCTCAACTAGAACCTTTGAAGAAGTGGCGAATACCCAAATTTTCATATACCCATAGGTCCTGATCAAGTGCGTGTTCGTTAGGAAACGCGTCACCATTTTGGATTTTTCAAACTAGATCATTTTGGGTCCATTTGAGCCTCGTGCGAGGCTTTTGGACAAAAGCTCATATACCGTGGTGGTGTATTAGCTTAACACCGAATTCCATATGACCAGTAGTTTGGGTGTGCAAGCTCCATGCCAAACCGTAGATCTTTTGTATAATAATTGACACCTTGATTAGGTGTATACGCTTTATGCCAAACCAAACCATGAGATAAGGCTTAACAACCAAGTGGGTGTATGTGCTTCATAATGGAAAATCCCTTTTTTTTTCTATAAGAAAGCAAAGGTTCCTTTGGAAGCTTACCTGTTTGCAAATTTTAGGGGTTTTGGGTTTTAGAGAGAGGGAGAGAAAAGAGAGAAGGAAGAAGAATCTTTGAATGTGGTGAGTGTGGATGTGATTACTCAAGCTGTGTGAGAAGTGATGATTGAACACCATCGCAAATCCCCAAAACTTTCCTCAAGAACCCTAGATTTGGATTTGAGCTCGTGGAGCGAACGATCGATCAACTCGAGGTAAGGAATTTGTACCATGTTATGAGTTAGAGTTATGTTAGTTTAGCTTATATATATGAGAAAAAAATTAGAAGAATATGAGTTAGATTTGGATAAAAATGAGTTGGGGAAGTTAAAACCCGAGTTTGGGCGAATTCTGACAAAATCGTTCGATCAAAATAACAAACCGATCGATCGATTTTTTTGAGCTATGAATCTGAAGGCTTTAGAACGAAATCGTTCGAACGAAATGAAAACTGTTCGATCAAAATAAGTGACCGTTTGATCAGTTTGAAAAACCATTCGGTCGGTTTGGAAACCGTTCGATCAAAATAAGTAACCGTTCGATTGATCTTAAAATTGTTTGATCCATTTTGTCTGAGCATGCCGACACTGCTTTGGTATTTTGACCGTGACTTTCTATTCCAATATTCGATTGTTGTGATTCTTATAGAGTTGGAAAGAAGACAGAGAGCTCTACAACTTTTATGATTTGACAAACTTGTGAATCAACCGTTTCAAAGGTCAAAATGGTGTGAGACATTGGGTCAAGTTCCAAGTGTTATGTTTTAACTGAAGTGCCGAAACTGCTTCAGTATTTTAGCTGTAACTTTTTACTCCGAACTTGGAATCATATAATTCTTGAGGTGTTCGAAAAAGGACAACAATATCTATGACATTTATGAATTGACCAACTTGTGTATCCAAATTTTTAAAGGTCAACATTTGGGAGGAAATTTCATCAATTTCTATGTTTGCACGAATTTGCCCGTTTCAACCTCGGTTTGAGAAAATACTTGAATATGTCTATGTTATTAGTGATTGGAGTTGATCTTTGATACATCATCATATGTTTGTGATGTAGATTTAGGGAGGGAACCCATCGATAGGGCTTATCTTGGCTCCACGGAACATTGAGGTTAAGGTGGGAAAAATTTGATATACACTTGCATTTTTATTTGATTCCATATACTCTTATGATGTTTTTGATTTGGCTCAAACTATGTTTAAAAATTGGGATATTTTGAAACAATGTTTGCTTTAGAAATCTTTGAAATAATTGAAAGCCTTGAACCTTGGTATTTGAAATATTTCCTTTATAAGATCCCTTCTTTCGCTTGAAATTTTCTTTCGATGGTCCAAGAGCGGCGTAATGAGCACTTTCAGGTTTTTCAGCCCGAATTTCTAATTCGACCTTTATATTTGAATCTAACCTTTATATTAAATTTAAACCCTTGTAGATATGAATGGTGAATATGACTCCAAATACGAATCTCGTATTAGACTTCGAATCCGTACGTTGAATCTGAAAGTCATGTATGCAAATCGAACTCAGAAGTTCAATTTGAAACGAATAATAAGTCTTGCCATTAAGTGGACCGCTATGGGCGGATTATAAGTATATTATGGACCGCTATGGGCTGATTATAAGTATACTGTGGACCACTATGGGCAGATTATGTGCATGTGGACCGCTAGGGTGGATTGTTCGTAGGATCGTGAACTGCTAGGATGAATTATAAGTAAGTAAATCAAATCAGTAAGCCATGTAAATGAACTGAACTCCGCAAATCATATGTGTAAGTCATTTGAGCAAATCGAAATTCATAAATCGAATCTGTGAGACATTTAATTTAGACATAAGAACCGTAATTTGAACCGGTACGGCGGGATATCCATAATTTAAACTAGTACGGCAGTTTATTTGTAATTAGTTATTTGTATCGTGCTTTAAAATTCGAACATTGAATCCAAAACTTCGAACTCACTGTGTAAGAATGTGTAAGGCCAGCACGGCGGAATATCCGTGATTCGAACCGGTATGGCAGGATATCCGTGAATCGGCTTTGTAAGCTATGTAAGAATGTGTAAGACATGTAAGTGAAGCTATGTAAGAATGTGTAAGACACATAAGTGAACATAAGTGAACTCAGTAAATTACGATAAGACATGTAAGTGAATTGAAATCAGTTTCAGTTTTGATAAGAAAATATCTTTGAAATCAGTTTATTTTTAAAATCAATTTACTTTTGAAATTAGTTTGCCTTTGAAATCAGTTTCTCTTTAAAATCAGCTTCGATTTTGATAAGAAAACACCTTCAAAATCAGTTTCGTGTTGATAAGAAAAACGCTTTTGGAATTCAGTTTCTATTGTGAGTTTGAAAATGTCATCAACTTTTATTATGAAAATGTTTTGATCTTCATCTTTGAATCTATGCATGACTGATGAGATGTTATTGGTATCGGTTTTCTCTACTGAGCTTAGATGTTAGCTCACCCCGACTATACGTCACAGGTATAACATTTATCGGGACACCGGACTTGTGGATTGAGGACTTGAGGATTAGTAAGATTTCGGGATCGTAGATTTAGTACATCGTGGATTTTGGTAAGTTTGGGCCTAATATGTTCGTTCTACTGTACATGCATTGTACATCACTGGTTGGTGATGGTTGGCCATCACCGACTGTTTGTTTTAGTTTATTGTTCCTTTTGAATATTAGAACTGTTTGTTTTAGTTTACTGTTCCTATTGAATATTAGAACTGGAGTTTTTAATTATGTCATATGCATTTTCTGCTTTAATTTTTCACATGTGTGTGGATGTACCAAGTGTTCTCTGTATTCGGATCATATTCGGCGACCCGACGATTCAGGTTTCTCATTTGGTTTAAGTTAATTAAAAAAAAAACTATCTCAAAGAAAATTCAGGTTGAGAAAATTCGGGCTGTCACAAAATTAGTAATAGAAAAAGGAAAATTAATTCAAAACAAGGATGGTTCACTTACCCTTTAGACCTATGACCTGGTTAGGGCTAGATTAGAAACAATAAAAAAAATTATAGTGAAAGAGGTGGCATTCGTTTGGATCGATAACCATTGGTTTGTCGATTGGATTCGAAATGCCTTTGCGCCTCAATTTAGTTCGATTAGTAGAACTACACTTAGTAGTGATATTAGAAAATATTTTAAAGAGTAACAAGCTTCCCTAATTCAAATATTTAAAAATATACCCGGTGGCATATGTCTTACTTCGGATGTATGGACATCCGTAATCGGGAAACCATACATTTGTATCACCGCACATTTTGTTGACCTTGATTGGTCATTAAATAAAAGGATTATTATGTTTTATCCTATTCGAGCACCTCACATGGGCATTAATTTAGCTGCAGACCTAATTAGTATAATACAAAAATTTGAGATTAAAGATAAAATTTTCTCAATAGCTTTAGATAACGCGTCCAATAATACCACCACTGTTAGAACTCTAACCGGCCAACATAGGTTAGTAACTATACCTATCTTAGAAGAAATTTTTCACATATGATGTAGTACACATGTTTTGAACCTAATAGTTACCGATGGACTTGCGTACTTTAGTTTTATTATAGATGAGGTTAGGAATTTTGTAAAATTAATCAAATGGTCACCCACCGAATTACAAGAGTTTCAACAATTATTTATCGATACGAATTTAACACCGAAGAAGTTAATTTTAGATTGCCCGATACGATAAAATTCCACTGTTAATATGTTGGAGAGAAACCTTCCTATGGAAGAACAAGTAAACACTACTCTTTTCAATTTGGGCAAAGACCCTATTAGTAGTTGGGAGGAGCTATTAATGATCAAATTTTTTTTTTAATGTTTTAAAAATTCTACAACTTATTTTTCTAGTTTTTTATATACAATCTCCAACCTATGGGTCATTCAAAATGTGGAAATCTTAGGCCAATTATTTTTTGGTAGGGGACATGGGCATCCCTCCATTTTAAAAATATAAGAAAAATATGATAAATATTGGAGAGAAATTCTATTAAATATGGCCTTCGCAAGTATGATATGCCCAAGATATAAACTAGTAGTATTAAATCTTCTTTTAAGGATGCAAAATAGCGGTGACTCCAATGAAGTGCAAACCTTGTTAATGAACTATGAATCTAAATGCCATGAATTTTTTAATTATTATAAAGGAAAATTAAATAAAAATATTTCTGCTGAACAAACTAATACATATGATTTTTCATCAGTAATAAAAAAATATGGTACACAATATAATGCAAAAGATATAATTACACCAACCATGACTACTTTTGCTGAGCTTGAATATTATTTTGATAATCACCCGATTGTTTGGAATGAAACTATCAAAAATAAATTTCAAGTCTTAGACTGGTGGAATAATGTCTCCTCTCAATATCCCGTGCTCTCCATTATGGCACGGGATCTATTAACAATTCCCATCTCTACAGTTGCGTTGGAATCAACATTTAGTGCAGGTGAAAGAATTCTAGGGTCGTTCTGAAGTTAGTTGAAAGAATCAACGGTTGAATTGTTAGTATGTTTGAAAGATTAGATCTCACAGGAAAGAGGCGAGCACGAAATCTCGAGAGAAAACCTCGACTTAAGCACAATAGAGGATATGTTAGGAAATATAGATGAGGAAGTGGATTTATAATTTTATTTATTTTTTATACACTTTTATTTTTTTTTATACTTTAATATTATAATTATATAATATATATTGGGTCCTCACCCTATCAGTTTCCTATTCTTATTCCGATTCTTATTGCGGTTTTGTCATTAAACTTCCAATTGATTATCTAGCAGTCTGCCACATGGGCTTGCTTCTTTGCATCCCCAAGCCAAGCTAATTGGGACATGTGTCTAATTTTAAAAGAAAAATATCTCAAATTTCAAAGTAGTAAAGAAGGTTCAACAAGTGCTTTTAGGCACTTCTAAACATTTTAAATTAAGAAAACTGCTCTGGTCCTTGTCGGTGTATAGGTTGCTTTTGAAGGAAAAAAAATATATATTAGATGGGGTTGAGTCGGTTGACTGTCTCATAAGCATAGTTAAGTTAATAAAGTTGACAACATTACAATATTACAACCTTAAGCTCCTAGGATTATATATAATATATATAATAATTATATATATTATATATTATATATATATAATATATAATCATGATTACAATATATATATTATAGATATTATAATTATATATAATATATCTAGACTCTCTACTCTCTTGACGAGCGACGACTAACAGTCACTCTCAGTCATTAATCATTATCAAAAGAAAAAGAAAAAAAAAGTCTCTAAGAGAGGCTGAGAGAGGAGAGGAGAGAGAGAGAAGAGAGAGAAGAGAGAGAGAGAGAGGAGAGAGAGAGAGAGAATTATTCAGCCAGACTAACGTTCTAACTTCTAAGTCTCTAATGGCAATGGCGATTTGGGATGGTGTCCACCATTCTCTCTCTCCTCACCGCCGGTGGCGCGGAGAACTCCTAGGAGAGGAGAACTCCGGCGAGAGGATGCAGATAGGAGCAGCGGAGAAATCTGGCCAGAGGAGGTAATATTTTTTTTTAATTTGTTATTATTTGGATATTCTTATAAATCTCTCTCTACAATCCCTCTCTCTCTAGAACCCAAACCGATCGAACCAGTCCAATCCGAACCAAACCGAAAACCAGAAAAAAGGGTTTCGGTTTGGACATTCTTGCAAATTGGTACACCGAACCGAACTGATTCATATTTCGGTTCGGCTTTGATTTATAGTGTACCGAATCAAAAGCCAACAATTTCGATTTCAGTTCGGTTCGGTACACCGAACCTGCATCCCTACCGCCAATAGAAGTTCTATGCATTGGCTCGCATAGGTCCAAATGAACAAAATCAAGAAGGTTTGATGCCCTCCAAGCTTTCCCAACCGGAAAAGAATTTCTTTGATGCTTTTTGAGTGCGCATCCTTCACAAACTTGGTCTTTGAGATCAATATTTGTCATGTCTCTCACCATGTGATTTTTACACATGAGAGTCAAAAAGCTAAAACTCAAATGACCATACCGAAGATGTCATAGCCATGATTTGTCTTAGATGATGGAATTGAAGCAAGGAAGAACTTTATTTTGAAACTTAAGTAGAAACATCTTGTTTGGAGTCATCTTTACTTTGGCAAAGAGAGAGTTATTCATATCCTTGATTACACATGTATCTCCTTTGAAATAAATATTATGTCCTTTCAAAAGGAGTTACCAATACTTAGAAGATATTGTACTTAAGGCCGGGTACATAGAAAATATTTGAGCGATGCGTTTGATGTCTTTCTTTGATTAAACAAGAATATCACCTCTTCCCTTAACGAAAAGTCGTTTATCATCGCCGGTCCTTACTTCACTTTGAATAGATTCATCCAAAGTGACAAATATACCTTTGTTTCCCGTCATGTTGTTACTGCAACCACTATCAAGATACCAATCTTCATTGAATGCAACTTCTTGAACTTTGCAAGTAAGAAAGAGAGTAGCATCTTCCTTTGATTGTTCTCTTGAATAAAATTTAATTCTTTTTTTTCTTCTTTCGCCAATCTTTTTGTAATAACCCCAAATTTAGTAAACTGTGTAAGTTAGGTGATGTGTGTGTATGAATATAGTGTGTGAGGTTCACAAGGGAACCCATGCAATTTAACACACTTTGGTGTGTATGTGTCTCACAGCAAGAGGGAGTTAGTGGACATGAGTAACACACAACTCATGAGTTTGTGTCTAGCAGGATAGCAAAGACATTTGTTAGGACAAGGAGGGTTCTCACACGTGAGACCCATTTGTTGGGTTTTGAGATTTGCAAGTGAGAGAGAGAGAAAAGAAGAAAGGGTTTGAAGAGAAGATAAAAGAAATTTTCTTGAATCCATAGGTTAGATCCACTTGAGTTAGTGAGTGATATGTAAAGGAAATGAATGTGTGAATGATTGCCTACGATTGCATTGGCTAGATCGTGTTCATGGTGCTCGATGTGATCGAAGTGGGTTTACCCTTTTGGTTATAACAAAGAGGACGATCCAATCTATAGGGAGATCGCTGAGTTAAAGGTAAGAACTTCATGCTCAATGTGGTTAAAGTGGGTCATTTAATGTTTATTAGGATGTATAATAAATATGGATGAGGTGTGATGAAGATTGAGTTGAAGAAAAACTCGGATCTGAAATATCCATGGTTCTCACGCGCACGAGCTCCAGAGCTCGCTCGCGCGAGAAACCTTCAGAAGGCATAAGTCAACCCGTGAGCCTCTGAGACTCACTCGCGCAAGGTTTAAGTGACTTAGAGGCTCGCTCGTGCGAGGCCTCACGTGACCACCTCCAGTGCACTGGAAATCCAGTTGGTCACACGAGTTTCAGACCTCGAATAGTGCTCATGCGCCTGAGCTCCAAGGCTCGCTTGTGCGAGAAATAGAGTCAAATCTGTTTTATTATTTTCAGTCCAAATTCTTTAGAAATGTGTACTTTAGGTTCTTTTAAGCATTCCTAAGGGAGTATTTGAATATTTTGAATGTAGGATTAGCGTGTGAACATACACGTGGACTCCCAAATGAGCTATGTATGGATTGAATTGAGCACAACTTGAGATAGGGGAATTCACTACCATGACTTCCTATATGAATAGTATAGATGAATTGTGAATGAGATAAGCATGTGTGTATGTGTGTGTGTGTGAATGAGATAAGTAATGTGTTAAGCATGATAAGTGTGAAATGTGAATAAATATTTAAATGTGATAAGTGAATGTGAACCATGTGATAAGAAAATGTGAACCATGTGATAAGTGTGTATGTGAACAAAATGTGCATGCATGTGAAACTCTAATTCTAGCTATAATTAATCACACTAATTCATTACACGGCGAATAACTATAAGTTAGTTACCCTATGATTTAAGGTTTTCTTGAAACGAATCCCCATTGTGTTACAGTTGTGGATCGGCTAGCGGTCATTGTGATACAAGTGACTCTATTAACTAAGCTTAGGGGCTTGTAGTCATGTCTCAGATAGCCCTGCTAACTAAGCTCAGGGGCTTAACAAGTGTATAAATTATTCCTTGAACGATGATGGTTGGGGATTCCCATTGGTTTACTTAGGCTCCCAATGCTATATAGGCTTGGGAGGTGAATGAAGTTAAGCTTTTAAGTACATTAGACATATGTGAAGCCATAAGAAAAGGAGTTAAATAAGAACAAGAGAATTAAGTACAAGTGTGTGTGTGTGTGCACTATAATTCAGTAATTCTATGCATATCCCAAAAAGATTCAATTCCGTGATATTGCTTTAAATTTCAGTCATATGATCTATACTTTTTGATATGCTATACATGCTAGTAATACTCCTCTATTGAGCTTCGATGTTAGCTCACCCTTCGACTATACGTCACATGTATAGATATAGAGTTAAGCCTAAGGATTCTGGCCGTGAGGAAGATCCTAACTAGACACCAGAGGAGGAGTCGAATCTTCTACTAGAGGACTACTTCCCTTAGGGGATAATTTTGGTTATTTTTTTGTGAAATTACTGTACAAGGCTTGGTATGTCCAGCCTTCTGTTTATTTCGTTAGAACAATGAATTGAGAATGGTGTATTTTGTTATTTGAACCACTGTTTGGATGATGATTGCTCATCATCGGTGGTTCATTTCGATTCTGTCATGCTTATGGTTCACATAAGGATAGAATCGTTATTTTATCTTTAGGTCTTTTGTCTTTGGCTTGTTAGTTAGAATGGAATTATCTTTTGGCCATATTTTGATGACTCTAGCTTCATTATTAGAGAAATTTGCTTTGTTCTACAAGTTGTGGATGTACCAAGTGTTGTTCATTATAAGGGGTCACCTTAATAGGTGACCTAACGGTCTGGATTTCGAGTTAGGAAATTTGGGCTGTCACACATTTTCTATAAAATTTTATGGTGTGACCATGTTTTTGACAATGATAACATTGAACATTAGAAAGAGAAGATAGGCCTCTTCGTCTTCGTCTTCCTCTTGATGACGTAGATGACTCATCTTCATCTTTTTCTTTTGCTTCATATCTTCCTCCATTATGCCTTCCTCGTCCATGATTAGAATGTCTTCCTCTTCAACCTCTAGAACTTTCCTTAAAAGAAATTTGAATTTGAAAAGCTTGCTCTAGAGGAGAAGAATCGAATTGCTTCATGCGAAGTTCATGGGATTGAAGCGATCCCAACAAACTTTCCAAAGACAAAGTAGATAAATCCTTAAATTCTTCAATTGCAACAATAATATATTCAAACTTACGAGTCAAGCTTCTAAGAATTTTTTCTACAATTCTTTGATCTTGAAGATTTTTACCATTAATCCTTAATTGATTAACGAGAGAAATTACTTGATTGAAATAATCTTCAGCTGCTTCCGAATCCTTCATTCTTACAGAATCAAACTCATATCAAAGAGTTTGGAGCCGCACCAATTTGACTTTATCTTTACCTTTGTATGAAGCATAGAGAGTATCGTATGCTTGCTTTGCCGATGACATCGATGAAATTCTTTCAAAGATAACTTTATCCATAGCTTGATAGATGAAGAACAAAGCCTTCTTGTCCTTTTTGCGATTTTCTTTCAACTCATTGAGTTGAGCTTGTGTGAGAGTCGCTTGATCCTCCAGTTCTACATATCTGGTCTCAATCATATCCCACAAATCTTAAGACCCATATAAAACCTTCATTTGAATACTCGATTGATTGTAGTTCTTACCGGTGAAACGAGGAAGTTGAGGTTGCAACATATTGGAAGCTATGAACCTCAAGCTCTGATACCACTTTGTTGGATTACACCAACTAGGATTGGAAGGAAATGGCACTCTAAAGAGAAGAAAGTTGTTCTCTTGTGTAAAAAAATACCAAAAATGAAGATTAAGTAATATACTACTTAAAACCTTTCAAATTTCATTCAAATGGCTTAATAAATTGAAGATACCTAAGTGATATATATAGCCCAAAATACAAATGCGGGAATAAATAAGCATACACTTCCAAAGCAACAACCTAGCCTAGAAAAAGATAGAAAATTATATTCTCAAAGTTTATTTCATATTCTCAAGACACCACATTAATTATACCAATTTCCTATGATAAAAAAATTCCAAGATTGACCAATATAACTACAAATGGGCCAATGACCCACAAAGACAAAATGGGCCAGATGAGCCGGTCTAGCTTATAATTCTAACAAGGGTTCATGCATATGTTGTGATGGCTAGAGGGCTACACAGGTGGTTTGGTTTGATATGTTGGGGACGCTTGTCGGTGTAGAACGACATGAGGAGCTGGCATGCCACTATTGCGTGTAAGGTATTGGTGCTTGTAGCACATGGTGAAGCATGAGTAGGTCAGGGTACAAAGGTTCCATGAAGGTCGATAAGCTAGTCGGCATATGTTGAGGGATGTTGACCCTCTCTAGGAAGTAGAGGTATCAACGTGATATAGAGGGTGGCATGTGTTCCGGTTGAGTAAGCATGTATTCTCAGAGATCATGTTGATTTTTGAGTTGAAGGCAGGCCTTGATGTAGGACATTAGGGGTGCCGCAAGTGGTAATCACATTGAGTGGTATTTGGGATGGCTTAAAGAACGACTTTTAGATCATTTTCTAGGATAAGTCTCTGCAACGAGCCCATTAACTTATCCCAGAATAAGTTAATGAGCTCGTTGCAGAGACTTATCCTAGAAAATTATTTGAGAGTCATTCTTTAAGACATCCCTATATATATATATATATATATATATATATTATAGATAGATTTTGGAGCAAATTGTAGGGGAATCATACCCGGTGATAGCTATTGACTCCATCCATGGCTTTAACACTCTTACGGAGAATTGGGGCTGAAAAGGACATCACATTTAGTGATTGCCTAGAGCGAAACAAATCAATGTGCGCACCTAGAGAGAAAACAATCAATGGGTAACTACTTGCTAAACTTGGGGGATAAAAAGGTACTGTAGTCTAGTGGTGTAATGACCTATAAAATTAGACCCGAACTTGACTGACCCTGTGTACGTGTCTGACACAGTAATCGATGTCACCATGGTTTTTATATAATAATAAATCATTAAATGATGCTAAGATAACTTTGTGTGGAATAGATTAAAGTTAAATTATTGGTTTGAATCTTTAATGGAAAAGTCATGCACCAACTCACGGTGTGCCGCTTAACCCTGAATCTAAACCCTAAGGATAAGTGGATAGGACTGAACACAAGTGTTTGGTGTGTGCATCTAATACCGAATCAAGCCCTTGGATAAGGTTAACACCCATTTGGGTGTATATATTTAACAAGGGAACCAGCCCTTTAGCTAATAAGAAGACAAAGCTTCACTTGGAAGCTACCACCCATTTTCTTTGGGAATTTAGAGAGAGAGAGAGGAAGAGAGAGAAGTTGGAGGAGATTGCTCACGTGGACGTCTGAATTTCGGATCGGCTCCATAAAAATTCGAGGTATTGACTTCATGGTGATTTGTGTGCCGTGAGAACTCGCTAAGTTCCAAGGCGACGAAGAACAATGAAGAGGGGTTTATAGTGCATTAAGAGGGAAGTCGCTAAGTTCCAAGGCTTCGAAGTCTGTGGATCTCACAAGGGTTTTATAGTGCATTAAGAGGGGAGTTTAAGCTTTGATCAGGTCCTTTATGAGCGCGAGAGGTTGGGCTCTCAAGCAGTTTTAGCGTGGAAGAATCGACGCTTGATTTTCCACCCGAATTACGCGATGAACGTGTAATTTAAAAGGTGAGCGATCATTTATTTTTAAAGATAAATTAGTGTTTAGATGCTCTTTTATGTGTTCTATGTTGAGTTGGAGTGAAAAGATTGAAGTTTATTGAGGAGATTTAGGGAAAAATTGTAACAGTTGTGAGCTTGGTATACTACTTGGTATAGAGACGGGTCTAAACAGGTATATACCTACCTCAGGACCGAAAAGATATTGGTAGTGTGTGGTCAAACCTGATTGGTGGTCCCGTTAATCACGTAGGGCGTGAAATCAAAGACACAAATAGGATACTAAAAATAAAGATATGTAGATAACAAGTATAGAAGGGATATACTTGACATTGTATTCATCAAATATTAGGAAGCATTTAGCTGAAGAAGTATACCTGCCCCACACATGAAGTTAGACCCCTGCTATCTCGTTGGTTTAATAGCTTGATACTTACCCAAAGCCTTAGTTTGACTTACATGCCTATACAAGGACAGCCCATGTGGGCATTACATGCAAACCCAGCCCAAATGGCTTATACACGAAAACAGTGTATAAGACTTATATACCAAGAAAGCCTTGTTTGTCTATTATAGGCATACATTCAATCTCCAAGTGCTAGCCTGGAATGGAATGAAAATCTAATGAGCTTATAAGCTCCTTGCCTCTGCTCTTGCCTACACGATGTCATGAGTCATCATACAAACCCATGCACGTAAAGTGCAGCTGAGACATTATAAAAGTGCATGAGAGCCTTCTTCGTCCTCCTGTTTCCATTCCTCTGCAAACCAACTCCATAAAAACTAGAGTCATGTAAATCACAACCAAGGAAAGCACAATAAAAAGCAAAGAAAAGAAACCACTTTCTGTCTACCTTTGAATTTCAAACGTTAGATCCATAGAGCACAAAGTGACCTACCACTCAATCAAAGGATGTCAGAGACAACCCTTTGTTTCAATGAGCTCGATGTAACCCTGATGTGTATCTGAGTTCAGAGAACGCGATCCCGATACCACTTCAGTATCATCGTAACCTCGTGTCCACCAAACAAAAAGGTATGCAATCAAAATAAATTAACCACAGCTGAGAGTCTCTTTTCACTGCATGTTAATGGCTTTTAGGCCAATTGCACTAGTTGTCTCAGCACAAAGACCTGATCATGTTTGATAATTTCAGAGTCAAGTTATTGGTTTTTTTTTATCTTATTAAATAAACTCCAACTTTGTCATACATAAATTAGTAAATAACAACGTATATATATAGATGAGGGTGAAGCTTGGTGCACATGCTAAAGTGACAACAATGACAGTATTGTTGGATGCTTAAGTACACAACTAAATAGCTATCTGTAGACGTACATAGAAGTAAAGGTAGGGAATTTACTTGGTTAATGTATATTTGGTTTTTCTTATTTGCCTATAGAGTGAGCATCAGTCAACAGCATATGCTCGACCTTGAAGCACAGGTCGAGAAGATCTCTGTGTAGAAACTGATCCAGACCGCTCCTTTCTCTCTTTACTCTTCTCTGAGCAGTTCCTAATCAAGTGGCCCATCTTGCCACATCTGAAGCATGCCCTAGTCTCCCTCCTATAATTCTCTGTCTTGTGTGGTTTCCCACACTTAGCACATGACAGGGCCAGAGTGAATGATGATACCCTCGAAGATCCTCACACATGTAAGTCCCAGCTAGAAGAACCAAACAAATGGAATGGTCTCGGAAAATGCATACAGCCTCGATATGAACTAGGCCCCGTAGATACATCGTCCAGTGTGTAGGGTATCTCGGAGGTCTAGAGAATCTCGCCCTCTTATTCTGCTCAGGATCCTGAGATTGTCCCTGGTACGACCTTTCTTTATTTTGCTTGTCTCTCCAAGCAAACTATTTCTGGTTCTCTTCTTCGGCAATGAGAGCTTTGGACATCACACTCTCGTACGTCTCCATCTCCCACATGGTTACATCCTTCTATAGGTTCTGTATTTACGAGCTCTCATGAGCTCAGTGGCTACGTGCTGTGGTGCAAATCTGGATAATCTATCGAACTCAGCACCATATTCTCTCACTGACATCGCACCTTATTTCTATTCAATGAATTTTACCTCCCACTGATGTCTCACTATTTTTGGAAAGTATTTGTTGTAGAAGACCTCAGTGAACTCCTCCCAAGTCCAAGGAGTGTGAGGAAATTCTCTCTCTGTTTCGTGACACCGACTTCCACCAGGGTCTGGCATCACCATCTAGTTTGAATGTTACCCAGCGCACTTTCTCTACATCTGTACACTGGAGCACTTCAAACAATTTCTCCATTTCTTTAATCCAACCCTCGACCTCTATGGGATCCGTCTGACCAAAGAAGTTAGGAGGTCTCATTCTCCTAATCTTCGTGAAACCGTCGGGCTGGTGAGGTGGTCTAGCTGCTTGCTGATTCAAAGCAGCAGTGTGTTGAGCGATGTTGGTAGCCAAAGCTTCCAACAGCTGCGCCATTCTACCCTCGTTGCCTCTTCTTCCTCCTCCCGGTCCTATCGGAATTGCATTTGTATCCGATAAGAACTCTAATTCCCTGGATGTACCAGTGATATCTGAGATCTCTTTCAAAGGCACTTCTCTATGTCCCTCTCTGCCTCTGTTGTGTCCACCTCTGAACTTAGGGCCCATACTGATCTATCATTGTGAAAACAATAACATTGATCAGTACATAAATTGTAAAAATAATCTGACATGAACCCGCAGTTCAATCTAAAGCCTAGATCTTTGATATCAACTGTGACAGCCCGAATTTCCGCACCCAAAAATCCGTGCCATCAGGATCATGCTCTAAATGATCTCCAGGACAAAACACGGAGTGTCTGCTCGTCTAGCGGAAATCAGAGCAGACACTATCCAGTAGTGGCAGATCGAGTCATCATATAAGGCTTTAAAAGAAGAGGAAATTAATAGTACATATATATAAAGATAAAAGAATATACATCCCCAAAAAGAAACCAAGAAGAACCACTGGTGCTGGACATCCATCACTCAAAATAATTGTTCCTAATAGTGGTTCCTACAGGATGTATAATAATACAAGTAAACATCATAATAATAAATACAAACGGTGGCCACCAGGCACACAATAATCCAGAGTATAGTAAACAAAAACCCAAAATGCAAGACTAATATACCCAGGCTAAGGGTAAAACTCGTCCGCCTGGATATCAGTCTCCTCGTCCTCGACCTCAGCCTCTGTCTCTGGCTGGTAGTCCGGGTCGCTCTAGCCTCAGAACCTATTAATGTTATAGACAATAGGGTGAGCTAACCATCTAAGCTCAGTAGAAGAATTTCAGTTAAAGTTGTATCTTAATTGTAAAACATGGTTGCAGAAGATATTCAGACAGATAAGCAGTTGCAGAATATTGACAGAATTGAACAGGTGCAAAATGATGTTCAGATGTGCAGAACTTATCATAGCAGACAGAACTTATGAGAGTTTACAGGATCTTATGCATACAGTATTTAATGACTTAAAATAGTATACTTAAGTAACTCTCGTGAGTATAGCACGTGGTAGCCAGATTTGGGCCAATGGGTAATCCCGACCATCGTCGTTCACATGAACAATTTCAGAAATACAACAATGCCTCAACAAAGGAGTGTAATTGTGCTGAGAATTTCTAAAGCAGATGCACGATTGTGCCAGGCACAAATATACTATCGAGTCGATGGGATTTGTCAGATTATTAAACCTCAAATCACATGCAGACATATCATACATAACAGGGATCAGGTGACAGGTATCAGATATAAGAGTTTTTTTTTTCACAGTATGCTAAACATGATTGGGAAGAAAAATTAGAATATGCAGTCAAATGCAGAAGATTTGGAATCATGAGATCAAAAATAAATGCAATTTCAGTTGAAATCCCCTACCTCAGGCCAAACCTTTCTAAGCAAATCAAAGGCTTTTTAAGGCATCATGGTCTGATCCTAGACCATAAACATAGTATACTAAGTGTCAGAGATGTCAGAATATCAACTGGCACAGTGCCTAGTAGCGTTTAATTTACAAAACTAAAACAAGCAGAAAACAGGGGTGATTGATCGATCAATGTCCTTGCTTGATCGATCAATCCCACTCCTTGATCGATCAATGACCTCATTAATCGATCAATCTCTCAAATAACTCACAGGTGACAAAGGAAAATTGATCGATCAATATCCTTGATTGATTGATCAATCTTCAACCTTGATCGATCAATGCTTCATTTGATCGATTAGTAGCCTCTTTTACTTCAGATTTAACAAAAAAAAATTGATCGATCAACACCCTTGTTTGATCGATCAATCCACCCTATTGATCGATCAATCTTCCCATTGATCGATCAATCAATTCAAAACTCAAATTTCCCTCCTCCTGTTCCCACACTTTACTTATAAAATTTGATCGATTAATGTCCAAATTGATCGATCAATCTCTCCTATTGATCAATCAATGTCCTCATTGATCGATCAATCTCGCCCATTGATCGATCACTTCACTGTGATCAATCAACCTCTCTTATTGATCGATCAATCAATAAATTGATCGATCGACCTTCAATATTGATCGATCAAAATCCAATTTAATCGATCAATGCCCCTCGAACATTGAACTTCCAAAAACATACTCTACTGTTCCCACTAACTGTTTATACAAATTGATCGATCAATTCTCTACCTTGATCGATCAATCCAAGGCTTGATCGATCAATTCACTAATTTGATCGATCAAGGATTACAGCCTCTGTCATTAATGGTTGTCACTCGTTCTTCACCTATCTGGACCTTAACCCATTAATGACGCTTAACCCACACTCATACATATTCTTTAACATATTTATGAGGTCTTAACCTTAATAATCTAAATCCGAAAACTCACTTATTTAAAGGCTATTTCGGGATCTCGACAAAGCGATCCGAAAAGAGTTTCGAACTCCAAATCAGAGGGTTTGTCGTCGTCAAGACCCGGAATAGCCGGTGCTTGGCTCCATCTCGACTCCTTTTGACAACACAAGTTCTCAAAAGACCACTCGACGTACTAACGTCGATTCCACGCTCTCAAATCGAGCAATCACTAATTTGGGTCTCTCACTAAACTGTGGTCTCTCACATGACCAATCTCAACCCATCTCCTATCTAGGGTTTCTCAGGAACAAGAAGAAGAAAAGGATGAAAATAGGTATCCTAACCTTCTTCCCTCTTTGATAAGCTAAGAATAGAATTATCTCTGATATTTCTGTTTTACCTAACTTAAACTCTGGTATGGAGCAATTACATGGTCTCTACGGCGTAACACGCCGCATCGGCGTCTTACAAAACTCAGACTTACACACGAAGTCGCGCATGACTTAACCTTACTAAGAATTAATATTATTTTCAATAATATTAATTTAAATTTTTTTTAAAAATTTCTCTCGATATCCATGTCGGGCACGCATATCGAAGCAATCATGTTCTTGTTTGAAATTTTAGGGTTATTAAAAATCTGTTGTTGCCCGCTGGAGGGAGAGCTCAATTGGATTGACACAGTGATTTCTGTGTTTTAAGCTTGATACATCCTTTTGTTTTAGATGTTTTGTATAGAATTGGACGTTTTTAGTTCTGCCATATATTTATCTGTTTTATTTTCCGCTTAAAGGTGTGTTTTTATCAATTAAATTATGTATCAGATTATATTTTGCGATATGGCAGTTCAAATTTTCCCATTTGGTTGTAATTTAAAGAAAAAAAATATATATCTCGAAAAAATTTAAGTTAGAAAAATTCGGGCCGCCACAAGTGGGCTACTAGTCTCACCCCACTTTTGCAGGAAGATTTCTATAATATTTGCCATTATTTGAAGACTTCTTTTGTTTTTCAAGAACCTCAAATACTGAAGTATCGGAAAACTTAAAAAAGAAGATTTTAGTTGGGAGGAGCTTTGTTATCTATTATTGCAGCCGTCTGTCCACCAACATAAATTGAGTGTGCTAAAATGTCGAATTATGTACAAAGTTTGGATTTAACAATCATTCTGTGGAGGTTCGCTGTAATGACCCGAATTTTCGTAAACGTTGAATCGTTGACTTTGAGGAGAATGCGACTACGTTAATTAGTTTGACCTTAGTCAAACTTTGGACCGATATGACGTGGCCTCAGGCAAACTATATTTTTTCTCGTAGGATATGCAGCCGGCACAATCCCAACGTGAATCCCTTTTATAGGGCAGATATGTATGTGCTCGTGTGCACGTAGCACATGACTCAAATCTCGAGCCACGCATCCCTTCGAACATTTTAATGAATGATATTAAATAATGATAATGTGTGCAGTCATGTGCACCCGTGCACGGCCTGAACCATCGAGCCCAAACCCAAGACCTTACGTGGATCATTTAAAATATATATATATATATAGAAATACATAAGCATCTATGTTGGAATATAATAAAATGCTTTTAATAAATGTGAGGTGTTTGTGGTGTGTGGTACTAGATGTATACACTCAGTGGAGGTGTTAGATGGAGGGAGCATGGGGATTGGTGTGGACAACTCAACACCCAACTATTCCACTTACAAAAAAAAAATATCTAGCAATAAAATTTGAATTGGGTGCAAACTGGCACCCGAATTCCACTAATTTATTCTTGGTAGAATATTAGAGTCCAATAGGACTTTCTTTTTTTAATCCTTACTCCTTGTAAAATAGTAGAGTCCAAGAGGATTTTTTTTTTCTGTTTTTTTTAATTGTTTAACTTACCCAATCGGGCTCCCCACTTGCTTCTATTATCTCTATATAAAACAGGAGACCTAGGTCTCTCTATCTCTTTTCTCTCTGCAACTTGAGCAGCTACCAGCCAACCCTTCTTCTCTCCCTCTTCATTAACTCATTAACCCAACAGCCAAAGACCTCTCAAACGTCTCTCTCTCTCTCTCTCTTTATATTGACTCCCTCTCCCTCTCTCCCGTTAACTCAAGCAACCCAGCGGCCCATGCCTAAATGAATGTTCTCTCTCTACCTCTCTCTCTCTCATCTTCGCCTACCCTAGGAGACCCTCACGTAGACCCACACTATTGAAGCTCAGCCACCTATCTTCTTCTTCATCTCGCAACCACCAAGGAAGCCATTAAAAACCTAATTTTTTTTATTAGTATGTTTACCATTGTGCTTACCTATCCAACACTTTATTTTTATTTTTTTATTTTGATAATCATAAACGCTTTACACACTTTAAATGCGGATCGTTGAGACTATTGAAGTTAACCGATTACGGCATCAACCTCCCTGGTTCTATGGATCGAACTTGCCTTTGCTTAAAACCTTATTGTTACGTGGTATCAGTATGAGCACCAACCAAAGTAGCCACACGGATTCCTTTTTCCAGTCACCATACACGATCATCATCGCCGCCTACATCGAGGCTTTACCTGCGACAACACTAGGTGCACCACCGCAGACGATCATCGAATGACGGTTGATGCTAAAGCTAGATTTTGTGCCCATCCAACCGTTCAAAAGCTCGTATAATGTGGGTGCCTTGTTATCCATCCAAATCTATACTTTTACACTATATGATGAATATATGATGAATTTAGAAAAACTAAAATTTCTTAACTTTTGTGTGGATTCACAAAACGGTTATGGTCAAAGGGTTAACCCTATGGTTGAACCCATCGGCCGAGAACTATAGTGCACTATTCCCTTCCACATGGCACCCAAGTGTGTCGGCAAAACAGATCTCACTTCAAGAATGGACCGCTGCCCTGTTTTATTTTTATTGTGCACTCGATGTGGAGGTCTAAGTTTAACCGTTTCAGTTTTGATGATCCGATCTGTTTTTTACCTCGGTCAAACCATAGACTCCCAATAAAATTTGATGCTTTTTACATCTAATGGCTCACATTGATATGACTGTATTATTTTCATGAATTTTAGTATTCAAAAAACCTATGGATATATTAATTTTACACTTAGAAGATTTCCTACACTTTTTTGAAAATCTGCACTTACTTTGGCCAAAGGGTCCAGTTTGACCCATTAAATTAAGCGAACCACAAACGTATGATTTGAGTCCGGTAAATCTAAATAAAGATTATTTGGCCATCTGTTAAATCGATGGTCAGATTTTGATTATAATAAATAAACCTTGATCTTTGCACCACAACATAACCACAAAAATTCCTGCACTTTATGCTTATGACGCCTTAGTCTAGGGTCTGATTTGACCATTTTAGATCTCAAGTTTTGAATCGAATCAAGCCAGTGGTCAAAACCCACTTTTTCTATGACACATATGGTTACCAAACCCGATGTCCCATATTCGATTGATTCAAATCCTTAAAATGCACCTTAAATATCTTTAAGCCTGGATGGAAATTGAATTATTCAAGACCCCCAAACATCGGAAAGGTCCATGGGCCTTATGGGCCCGTCTAGTCTATGGGCCCTTAATGGGCCCGTATACCCAATGTAGTTAAACGCGCGTTTTTTAAAATCACGGACTCAAACCTTTTTAATAGGCCCAACTCATCTTCTAAGCTTAGGACAACTATTTAGGTACATCTTTTACCCACGCTATGAAGGTGCACGTATCTCGAAAATCGTACAACAAGGATTCGACGGTTGAAACTTGTTTGAGTCATATGAGGTCGATACTTAGCCAAATTTTACAAACGACCAGTCCGTTTTCATTAGATCGATAAGATCTATCTGATGAGACTAGTCTAACATCACTTTATAAAACAAGGTCGCACCCACGATCAGTAGATTTTGGTGGATCGATTGTGCAACCCACTGAGTTTACATGACTAAGTAAACTCACCCCACAAAAAAAACTAATAGCTGCAGGTGAAGATATGGACTATACTGCCGATGAACTTGATGTATTGGAAGATGATACGGATTATAAGGGTGACGACTTGGATGATCAGCTAGACGACGTCAGGTATATATTAATTATTTAAAAAGATCTTCCAGTAGTTAACCGAACCACTCTTTTTGGTTAGTTTATTTATTGAATTCAAAATTCAATGTAAGTTTATTGAAAGGAATTTATAATATAGAAGAATTTTTTGTTCATAATTTTTGGTAGCCCAATTTTATATATGATTTATTAAGATATGTATGTCCGCTTATTGTTTTAACAAACATGCGGTATCATAACACAGAATTCTAAGCCCTTGAGATCGACTAAAATTTTGGATCGTGACATTTGCCGTAATTAAGAAAAAGTAAAAGATGATAATCTTTAAAGATATAGGTTAACAAGTTTAAGGTTAAAAAGTAATATCTTTAAATAATGAAATGGAAATGATCTCCAAAGTCAAGTCACCCAACACAACTCATAAGCCATGACTCGAATTCCCATTGGTTAGATGGCACTTCAACTACCTTTGAAAGTCAAGAGGGACTTGTTGTCCCGTAATGCCGGCTCGAGTCATAAGGTTCATCGTATGATTGGGAGTGAGGATCACTCTTAATAAAATAAATGTATTACCTAGTCTACATGCAAAATGCATTAACAATTTATAATTATACAAAGTATGATTAAAACACTGATTTCAATGATAAAATATCTGAAAGGATTTTTGAGAATCGAAGAATGAAGAGCATATTTGACAAAAGTTTGGGAAATCACTTTTTCGGAAATTTTTTTTAAATTTTTAATTAATTCATAGAATTTTGCAATAGAGTTCGAGAGTAATGATTCTCTTGATACTCATATATCTTATATTTTGGGAAATGTGACAAATGAAAGTCATATGTGCCATATGATTCGTGCCTTCTGAGCTGAATATTTATAGTGCAAATATCAAACGAAAAAATGATTTTCATCATCCGATTCAAAATGTTCAAATGCCATCTAAATTAATGATAGCCGTTATATTTAGATGACATTTAACTGCTTTAAATTAGACGATGGTAATTATTTTTCAAGCTGATCTTTTACATTATAGACCTTTAGATCATGGCGCACCCTTTAGATGGCAGACATGATTTCACATGCCACTTCTCCCAAGAAGTGTCATGTATCAAGAGACTAGGCACTCGAGCCGCTTATTTAACACCACACTACAAAAATAAGAAGTTTTAGCGGCACTTGCTATAAAGGATTTTTTTGGTAGTGGCATGATTAATAGCAGCAGTTTTTGGTAGCGACAAGATTAATATAGCGACAAGATTAATAGTGGCAGTTTTTTATTAAAAAAACTGCCGCTAATAGTCTTATTTTTTGTAGTGCCAACTCATATGGTCTTCGGTAGGTCTATTTGCACCTATCGAATCTCAAAGGCCACAAACTCCTTAAAGTCTTTAATGGCTTTGAATTTGGCGATGAAGACCGGGTCTTCTCCCATCATTCTCACAACGGATATTGAGACCATACACATACCATCAAACGGCCATATACCATCAAACGGCCAGATTTAATTTTATGTGGCACACAGTCCAAAAAGTGAATTGATCATGACTGTCTGATCAAATGTGATTCTCGAATAACTTTTCGAGATGTATGCCACATGGAATCCAAATCTTACCCTCTGATGGTTGACCCATAGTCCCAAGGTTCAGTTTATGGAAGATTGGGATGAAAAACGAAATCGGATCAAACTAGTCAATGGTTTTTTGGGGCAGGTGCAAATAGAGATACACTATGAAACTTTGTTGTGATTTGTGAAGCTTTGATGGGAAAGGCTACCTTTCATTGCCGACCCAACTGTCTCTAATCATGCCGGCAGGCTACCGACCCATTTCCCACTACTTCTTCCCTCTTATTACCACCTCTATTAGTGCTCCATAAGCAATACCAAATTTTCTATCGAAAAATAAAGAGGAAATTAAAGTAGAAAGAGAAATGAAAAGAAATTGGTGTCGAAGAATTTAAGAAGATTGAAATAGCACGACTGTGGAATGTAATGTGTCATTTTCTGCATTAAATTTTTCTTGGATATGTCTGCTTTGTTGTGCTTTCTGCAAAAGGAATTCAAATTTCTTTAATGCGATATAGTGGATATCTGATCGACGATGTAGATGTATCTTGGTTAATGCCACAACACCCCTTTTTCTCCACAATACCCACTATTCCTTTTGCCCTCTCTCTCTCTCTCTCTCTCTCTCTCTCTCTCTCTTTGGGTCACTTTCTTCTTTTCTTCAAATCTTTCTCGTCTCCTAAAGTTTTTATTCAGAGAAGAAGACGTGATGAGCTTAGCTCGCCTATTGCTGGTGGTGTATCTGGTGATGTTAGTGAGTATTGGGTCAAATTCGGTTGCTAGAGAGATATCTGAGAAGAAGAGATTGAAAGGGTCGGTTGTTGCTGTTATTGGTGAGTGCAACTGGAAGAAACCTGAGTCATGTGATTCTTTTACAGAGTTTAGGAAGAACTCTACTACTCTAGATGAAAAAAGAAGAGTGCCCACAGGCCCAAATCCACTGCACAACCGATAGAAGGAACAGAAATACAAAAATAGCTACACTTGCTAGAAGCCGAAGATAATAAAGAAGACGGCTCAGAAGAAAGAAGAAGATGAATATTGAGCTTCTCTTCTACACTTCGCTTCTGACCAAGGTAGATATTAAAAGAAAGAGGAGCCGTTATATATTTTATCATATTTTACGTTATTATGTATAAATGGCTTGAATTTATAAAATTCTATTTTGTGATCCTATTATAGCCATTGCAGTTTATTTCTGTGAATCTGTGAACTGATGATGATGGTTTGGTAGCCATGATTAGAATTTGTATTCAGGCCAACTTTTAAAGATATAAAATTAGTTTTACAGGAAGGATGATGGAAGCAAGTTACTCCACGTTAATTTCTTTAAATGTTTTTTTTATGTTTCGAATCTATTTGTTATGTAACAGAACGGTAGAATGAAGTTAGATTTTCTCCAAAGTCCAATTAGATTTGCATTTTAGTCGTCTTTTCGAGTTGTAAGTTGTAAGTTGTTAAAGAAAGCTTGAAGGGAGGAGAGAGAGAGAGAGAGAGTGCTTTGATTGTGTTTCCTGCAGTGGTCACATGGGCATTAAGTGGTTCTTGAAAAGAGAATTGAATTTTTTTTAGAGTGTAGGTGAGGATGCAGCTACTGCCCGTGCCTGTGAGCATTAAATTGAACTTCTTTTTGGTTATGAGAAGAAGAAAAATAAAAAATATTCTGCTCTCGTCTCACGTTTTTCAAGAAACTGAACATAGCAGCAGAAATAGAAAGATGGTGAGCAGCAGCAGTAAAGAGGAGTGTTTTCTAATATTGAAATTTGAGATCATTTTAATCAGGTCGGAATTCACCGGGAATATCGTCCCGTGATATCCGATATTGAGCGAATGATTCGGCCATCATTATGATTTTAGGTTTAAGTTATCATTTGTTTTTTAATTGTTTATTTAATCAAGTGCGCTTACTTTTCTTTTTGCATTTAGGGCTTTTTTTGGGTTTTTTTCAAGAGGACGGTGTCTGAATTCTCAAAGTCAGGACTCAGGAGAGGGTACCAATATGATATAAATATGGGTAAAAAGTAATTTTTTTCTCTTTCAACTTTGTGCAAAAGAGACATTTTTGATAGGGTATGGTTATTCTCACCAGCTTAATAGTTGGGGCACATGATGATTCTGCATGACACATATATCTAAAAGTGAAGGCCAATTGCTCTACCGATGTAAGTTACCTTTGGGGATGTGTGCAATATGAATTCAACATCTAATCATTTGATAAGTGTGTCATGATCTTAAGATCTATCATGACTGACTCAACTACCTCAAGCGCATTAATAAAAAAGAAAAGGATCTACTTTGAGGAAGATTGGAACAAAAGACACTCTCCATCTCCTTATTGAAATCAGTCAAAGGTTTTTATCGTGAATAAACTACGTACTTACTATTCAACGAGTGAGAATATGATGGGTTACTATCATGGATAAAAATATCGGTTTTTCAATATGTATCGTCCATCCTCCAAGACGATACGTATCGGTGTATCGTCTGATACATTCAATGTATATTGTCTTGATATTTTAGTTTTTTTCAAAAAAATCTAAAAAAATACTTTAAAATTCTGAAAAATTATATTTAATGATTTTTTATTTATTTCAATTTTTTTTAAATTATTTCAGGCTTATTTAATGTATATTTCAGAATTTTATCAACTCAACCTAAATTACATTGTACGTAAATCATGAATGCTTTAAAAGTTATATTGTACATGAAAAACTTACTTTAAAGTCACATTAAATGTCATGGTAGTTATTCGCCCTCGTGATCATCACATCAGTGCGTTAGCTTTCCCTATAGTGTTGGTCATATTGATATCCATGATCATATATCCCCCCATAAAACTGAGGCATTAGCAGCAAATAAGGCTCAGTGTAATAGGTAAATGTCGGTCCCCCAAAAAGTTGACCAACGAATCATATGATATGGGATAGGTTCGTTGCGGGATTGGGTATGAGTTATTGGTTGTTGAATCTTCGGTATTTTGTAAACTAAATCTCATGAAGCTAAACATAGTATAACTCAAATCATCTTGTGAACCCTGTGGTGGTGGTGGTTTGTAAGATTCTGAAGTTACTCTTCCTTCAACCCCTCCACCTCTAAATATAGGTGTGCCAAATATTGTTACCGGTTTATCATCCCATGCGGCAATACCTCCATAAGAATAAAAGGAATCAATATCATCGCCTCCACTACTAGTGCCAACGTGAGTTTCGTCGCCTCCAACATCACTCCCCACTACGTGAAAAAGCAAAAAAAATCACTGCCTTAAACAGTGGTTTTTTCGAAAAATTACTGTCTTTGATAGTGATTTTTTTCAAAAAATCACTGCTCTAAACAGTTGTAAAAAAAGCAGTGATTTTTTTTTACCACTTGACAAGACAATGGTTTATGAACTTCAACAACGACTGCTCTTAACAGTTATAGAAAAAATCACTGCTTTTGATAGTGGTTTTTATATGCAAATTTTTTAAAAAAAATACTATTTTTAAAAAAAAAAAAATTACATTAACGATTTTTTTTGCCATTTTTTTTTAAATAATATTTTTTAATGCAATTTTTTTATGCTTTTTTTAATACAATTTTTTTAATGATTTTTAAAAAAATAAAAAGTCATTAATCTCATATTTCAACACATCCATTCAACTCAAATGTAAATAATTCAATGCCATTAATAAAAAAAATAGAAGCCCAATTATTTTATTCAAACAAAAGGTTTCATCTCAACCTATGATCCAACTTTTCAAATCAATCAAATATTTTAAACTCTACATGTCCAATCCTTTTATTCAAACAAAAGAAAAAGAAAAGAGAGTTAACAATATACGAATGCCATGGCCCATTTTCAAAATAAATATATAAATAAAATTGCTTTGCCTCTCCTGCCAAGTGTCCCCGTCCTCTAGTGACCCGTTTGAGGTGAGCTTGAAATTGGTCGCCTTAAATCAAAAGGAGAACATCATTAAAGTCTAGGCTATGATGCATTAATGGATTAAATCCCTTGCTTTTATAGTATTTATTCGGATAGCAACAGAAACATCCGTGCATGTAGAAATTATGTCAATGCCCTATATACAGGCAAATGGATTAAATATATGACAACACAAATTTCTGTAATGAAGAAGATAAAATTTCTAATTACCTCTTTTGGTTCATAGATGCCTTGTCTGATAGAATTGTCAATGTTGTATTTTTGTTCCTGTTAAGCCACCATTCATTCAATATGATGAGTACCACAAATGAAGCAAATGTAGAAATGCTACAATCATCTATGCAAGTCATGATGTCATTTTTTGCTTAAACAAATGTAATATCTATCTACCAGTCACAACATCTATGACTTTCCATGACAAAGAACAGCTATAGGCTATGATACACAGATCCTTCAATCTCATGGAGAAATCTAACCGAACATGACATAGTAAGTTCGTATTATGAAAAAAAATATGAAGCAAATGTAGAAATTTATATATTTACTTAAACAAATTGCATATCTATCTACCGGTCACAACATCTATGGCAATCCATCACAAAGAACAAGTCAAGTGTGAGGAAGAATTCAACTTAGTAGTGCAAACAAAGTTGGTACTTCCCTTCAATTAGATGAAGCTGCACAAATTATTACAACATATGGTGCATTTTGGCAATGGCTTAACACACTTTACATTAGGAGGATAACCTCATTACTGTTGTAGTCATTTTGCGTTCATTCTTAATGCAGAGCAGGTGGACAAGCACTTAATGGAATGCCAAGACCTTAGTTGCCTATCAAAAGACAATTTCTAGATTGAACTAGTTCTAAACTGCACTAGTTCAGCGTTGGGTAAAATGCACTAAAGTGAAATAGTTTAGTTCAGTTTCAGAAGGAAGTCCAGCTTAGAACTGATTTTTTTAAACAAATTTTGAGGTGAACAAATTTTTAGACTAAACTGGTTCTGAATGGAACCAGTTAAAACTAGGCAAAAATGCTCTACGATTTAACTATAAAGATAGCCATTAAAACTTGCATGAACTTAGCTTGATCGATGATGAAGTTCCTCCATTGACAACAACTTAAACTCTAAATCGAGAACCCCAAAATAATCTAAAACATGTGAATCGTACATTTATTTAATCAAAACCATAAATAATCGAAAATAGGTGAATCGTTTACTTATAAACGGTGGTAAATCACCTTTTTAAATGATCATTGATCGGCCTCATGCATGTGCATGTGACATTCGATCGTTGGATTGGGTACCACGTGGCACCAAAATGGTAGTTATGCAACGTCCTAGGCTGCACACCTACACACAACCCGACCATCGAGTTGTCAAACGTCAACCCATAGCACGCTTTCTCCTATTTCTGCTGACAAACGAAAGAATTAACCTGCCTTCTCTAGCCTTTCTTGTCCTAATTTCTAGCACACAAACCCCAATTCACCGTAACTCAGAACTCCCTAGTGTTACATTAATTATTGTATACAATTTATCCTAAGTACCTATATCTTCCATTTATTCGTATTATGCATCCCATGACCAATTATCAATTGCTATCTTTGCTGCTTCTTTTAATCTGAAAATAACAAGGGAATCCCTCATCACTTTTGAACCGAGAGAAGCAGTAAAAGGAAGCAAATTGAATCATTATGTGACATCTCCAAATCCTGGGATTCCATATCAACAGATAAAATTTATTTGAAGTGTTTGTACCTTCCATGTGGCAGCATTAGGCATCTCTTGTGCAACAAATTAATCACTTGCTCTCCTGCTTCTCTTGATTTAAATATAACAAGGGCTTGACCTATAAAACATAAGAATCACTCATACTTTAGTCTGTACTAGAGATATACCAATGGCAGATGCAACTTTAAAGCCCATTTTGAAATATTATCGAAACAAAATAATTGAAAAAGAAATGCTTCTTGAATTTTCATCTTCCTTTCAGTATTAAAAACAACTGTAAACAAGTAAAATATCTTGACATAATTACAATACTCAAAGTTAGTCAAGCTTTAAATAGATGCCATACCATAATGGGGACTAGAAAATGTAGTTTGTTGTATCATCTTTGCAGTGCATTTTTCCTTAAAACCATTGAAAACTATATCCTAAAATATAAACCATATGAAAGATTATAAATAAGATAAGTATAAAACACCCGAACAAAGATCAACCATGCAGTGGCCCCCATCATTCTTCGCTAACAAAAAAAATGAAAATCTACTGCCCTAATTATATAAAATGGTTTCTCAAGAAGCAAAATTTGGAAGACTTCATATCTATCGGGCCATGGTTGAATATGACAGGAATTTGCAGACCAATTCAAAGAAAACATACAATTGACTCAACATTATTGTATTAGCACACAAAGTCGATGCATCATTTTTCCATAAAACCAATCTGAAATATAAATTTAGTAAACTGTAGGGAAAAAATAGGCTAAAAATTGAAACTAAAATGAATGAAAGGTAACATAAGTCCTAATATTTAAACTAGTAGGGAAAAAAAATTAATTCATCATGAATTTATGCACTATATTAAAATGGTCAGAATAACATGTCTGTCTATTTAGAACATTTCAAAGTAAAATCTTTTTGTAGGAAAAAGGATCCAAATTTCAACTAACGAAAGCAGACCGACTTAATTAAAAAATTAGCAAATCCTTTTCCCAAAACACCAGAACAGAACATAATGATGACATGACACTTTTTTTATGACAAATAATAATGACAAAACACTAATTTTAGTAAACGTAAAAGCTATAAAAAATCGGAACAGTCTAGAAAACCATTAAGTATGATGAAGATACCTTGATTTCTGTTGAGCAGGACGTGGTGATGAGCATGTTCGAATGCCTCATTTACGGAGTCAGGGATCATTGAGCCAAGTAGACTATTTGATCTTTTGCTTCTGAAAAGGGACCGAAATCATGAAGAAAGATTAGATGACAAATCAGGAACTTACGATCAATATATAACTTTTTCCCACTAAGAAAATAACCCATCTGAAAATTTTCAGAATACTGGAATCGCAATCAATTGGCAGTCTCCATAAATTAATCATAATGAATGCAGTGACATTGAAGGGTCTTTTATAGAAGAAGAAACAAGAAAAATAAAGGCATAGTCAATTGAACTATTTCAGCCAGTTTATAAAAATTGATTTGATCATCTAGGGATTCATCAGAAACAGAGATCTTAGCTTTGCAAAAAAGCGAAATCTTAGCACTTCGACAAAAAAGTAGTGTGACGACCCAACTTTTCCAATCCCTAAAGTATAGGAAAGGTCGGTTCATCAACTTATTGATTTCTCAATAAGCCGTAAACAAAAAGAAGTCGGCAGCATAACATAGGTCCAAGCAGAGGCAAAGCAAAACAATAAGCAAGAACAAAAGCTTAATCAAAACAATATATCACCCTAAGGAACCAGGAAGAATCACCGGTGATGGCCAATCCAACACCTAAAATAGTGGTTCCTAATTATGGTTCCTCAAGTGATATCCAAAAAGACAAAACAAAAATGGCCTAGGGCCCAATATTCAAAGAATAATTCTAACAAAAGTACCAAAAGACAATCCAAAAATCAGGGGAAGAACTCCTCAGTAGGCATCTCCAATTCCTCCTCAGGAATGTAGTCGGAGTCCTCTGGATCAAGATCGTCTGCCCCTAGGTTAGTCTCAGCACCTGTGACGTATAGTCGGGGTGAGCTAACATCGAAGCCCAATAGAGGAAACATGTCTATTTGCATTTTATCATTAGTAAAGGTTTTCAAAGACAGAAATCAGATCATTTATAGTTTTCTAAATATGCATTGCAAGTTGAATCTCCAATTCTAAATAGAAAGCTAAGCGTTGAACCAAAGTGTCTGATGTTATCAAATTTTCTGAATTAGGCATGCTTCTTTTCTTAAATTTATAACTTAAAATAATCTCCCAAATTACATACTGGCATGAGAGCGGAAAAAGTCACCGATGGGAAACCCTACTGACCATCGTCGTTCATGAACCCTTTTTCTGAAGTGCAACAAGCTCCTACGTAATGAGGGAAACTTGCGCCAAATAGAATTACCGTCAACACGGTTGGTAGGATCTATGGTTTCATTCGTATGTGCCTCAAATCAAATGCAAATGCTAATTATATCAAAGTTTGTATACATAATTCCTTCACGGATTTTTGGAGTTCTGATTCAAAGTTCAAAGTGCGAAAATTCAAATTTCGGAATTCTTATTCATATCAAAGTTTCAAAGTTCTGATTTGTGTCACATTTCATAGTTCTTAATCATGCTGTGTCAAACAAAATTTTTGAAATTCGTGTTTTGTACAAAATAACCTAAACTTAAAATAGAATGCAAATCAGGTTTTAGGCTCCCCTACCTCAACTCAAAGCTGTCCAAAAACAAGCAAGGCAGTCCTCACACTGGACTCACCATTTCAAATCCTACAAGTATTAACACTACACGTATTAATAGTGGACCAAAAGTCAAACCCAAAAGCTTACCAATAAAAAAAATTCAACCAAAATTCAAAGGCCAGAAACAGGGCAGAATTCGACCCTCGAATTTCAAAAAAAGCAACAGGCCTAAATATCCAATTTCGACCCTCGAATTGAAATTCGAACCTCGAATTTCTCAGGTTTGTGTTTGTTCAAAATTTGATTCTTCGAACTTGTTGCTCATTCAACCATACTTTGCTTATCCTCACATATTTTAATATAAATCTACTCTAAGCAAAACTAACAATATTTAACTGAAGGAGGTTTAAAATCCTACCTCTTGAAGTTTAGTCCGTTGATCCCGTTGCACAAATTTCAAGCATCGGGACTAATCTTCAAGGTTTAATAAGTCTGGACCTCCAAATTAGTCCATTCAAACCTTGCTTCAAGTGCACAGGTCTGGCCCACACAGAACTATCCTCTCCCCTATCCTTCTCTTTCTATGGCTTAAACCGATCAGTAACTCAATACAAAGCTTATCAATGGTTGGGATGGGGAGAGGAATTCACAATCTCTCAATATCTAAGATCAAGGATAAGGGTAAAGGTTTGCAAAAATTAGATTCAAACGAGAGAGAGAGAAGTGAAACTTCTCCTCAAAGCCTCTCTCTTTATAATACTAAAATAGCAACCAAATATCTAGATTTTTGTAAATACAACTCTATCCACTTAAATTGCATTAGTTTCTGGTGTTAAACACAAACACCCAACTTAAAGTGTATGCCATCGAATACATGACTTCCACAAGTCCAGAGACAAAATCCTTTGGTCACTATTCTCATCATACACTTAGCTAACCAAAAACCCAAAAATATCCCACAACTTTTCTCAGGCACGCTTACCGAGGTAAATGAAAACCAGGTCCAAAATATCAGGGATATTACAAGTCGAGGAGAAAATATGCATACCCAATGCTAGGCAGGAAGAAATACAAATGTAATTGAAAACAAATGCTGAGTTAACATGGTGAATTGTATTACCTAGATTCAAAGTTAGTTTACGAAGGATAGTTTCAAAATCAACCAAAAAGGGTAAATGAAAAAATGGGGTCCTTTGCTAGAAAGATCAGAAAATGAAAAAAGGGGGTCCTTTGCTAGAAAGATTAGAAAATGAAAAAAGGGGGTCCTTTGCTAGAAAGATCATTACATGAAGGGTCTCAATTTTTTCCCTTTGAATTGATCATATTGCAATTTGAAAAATATAATGAACAATAGATTAAAGCCTAAACTAATGCCAAGTCTGTAAAATAACTTGCTCTAGGTCCATTAAAAAGAAATCTCTGCATCATACCCATGAATCAGGCGCAGTATCAAAGTAAATGCCACAGTAGGGACTTATGGGAGCTAAACACCACAGGATGCCAAATGCTATTCCAAACCAAGCAAATCATTAATCATTTTTTCAAGAAAGAATTATAAAAGCAGAAGAAGAAGAAGAAGAAGAAGAAGAAAGCCAAGTCTTCGAAGTTTCCACTAAATGGAGCATATGAAAGTCAACTAGATTACTAACAGCTTCAACGTAATATAGACAAAAAATAGTAATCTAAAAGGAAGGTGTAGCTGACCCATTTGAGAAATTCCTCTATCAAATTGGCCTCTTAATCACCAAAATCCAATTCAACATTAGTTAAAATGTCACAAAAAATGCTTATGTATAATAATTAGAGACTAACTCGTTTTGTGATTTTTTTTTTTGAAAAAGACAGAACGAGACTAACTCGTCTATCAAACACCCATATGAATAAAACAAAAACCAACCCATATATAAAATTAACATCCACAACAATAAAGAACAAAATTGAAACAAAACATACCAAAGGAACAAAACTAGATATTAAAAAAGCAAAGTAGCAATCACGAGTGGCCATCAGGGAGGTTATAGCCGACCCAATTGAACTACTCTTGCAAATCACCAACTTAAGGGCCAGTTTGGACAAAAAAAATATATAATTAGATTAGATTAACGGTTCTCCCCCTAAGTTAAAATAATAACAAACAATATTGCGATCTCAAGATTGCATGTTCGAGCCCGGCTTACCTATAAAAAAAAATAAGAAAAAGCAGACAAGGCTATTCTTAGGTTAATTATCTTGAATAATTTGCCCCACATCAAGGGCCCATTGCTTGGTTCAATGGTAAGAGGCTTGGGCTGTCAAGCGTGAAAACAAAAGAGTGGGGTCCAAGTCCAGAGATCAGACACTTTTTGTGTAAGAAACCAAATGTGAGGTCTACATCCCGTCCAACCCTCCCAGCACTGACCAGAACTGGGTAATGACCATTCACTAATTTTCCCCATATCATGATCTCAGTCATACAACTATGATCATGATTTGGAAAACTAATTGACGCCTAGCGCAATGGTAATATTTTAGGTTAGGGATTAGATCTTTGCCCAGTGGTGATGCCCTCAAATGTGTAGTGTTGAGGTTAAGGGTTCAAATCCCATGCTTACCTATAAAATAAAATAAAAATGACTTGGAGCAAATTGTTCACCATGAATAGTATAGGATTGCCTACTTTTGATACTTTTACTTATGAAGCAATACCATTAATCTAATTAGATTTTCGTCCAAACTAGTACGATACTTTGAATTTATCGTACAGCTGACCTTCGATACTAGTACATATCATCAGGTACATACCGGTATCGGATGAGACTTTGAACCATGGGCCTCATTTGATACGATATACCCCTATTTTTGTATGTGTTTAATTATCAGGTCAAACAGGTCAAATATCGGCCCATATCTATCGGAAATGAACTGGATAAATTCCGAAAATGCCTTTCTCCAATGCTTAAATATCGACTAGTTTCATCGATATGTATCTGATATATCACACGGTGGAGATGAGTTTTCAAATATTTTTTTTCAAAGATGATCTAACCAATGCACCCGAGCTCCACATGGCATCGAAATAATATTTTGGGTGCCACGTGGAGCTCCACGTGGAAGCTTGGAGGACGGTGACCATCTTCCCATGGAGGACGGACACCTTTTCCTATATATATATACATCGTTCTTTAGATCCCTGACTATATCCCATCAGTCAAATAAAACCTAAACTTAAACTCAAGCCCCTCCAAACTCAAACATCAACATTCTTGAGCATGCAAAAATCTTAATAAATCCCTAAATCTTCTCAATTGAGAAGCTACTTAATGTTCAACACTATAATATTCAACATCAACAAAGTGAACTCCAAACATAGCATTAATCAAAAGAAAGCAAATACCCTAACTCGTAAGGAACCATAACCTATCAATCATGCAAAAAATATTATATAATCAAACCAAAAAACACCAACCAAATTCAAGAAACAAATTTCCAACCAAATCCTATAACAACATGAAAATAAAACCTTACAAGATCTAAAAAAATACATAGAATTATAGAGATGAGTAGTAGAGGCTAAATGTACATAAACAACAAAATTTACTCCAAAAATTGTAGCTTACATACCCAATAAAATAAATTTTTAAAAAAATTGTGGCACATAGATTGGTTATTCTAATATAAGGAATCTGCTGACCTCTTTGGTTTTGTCTTGGATATTGATTATTCTGCCATCCCAGTTGGTGAGATGAGACCTCATAATCTGATCAATCTTGGTTAGAAGTTGGCCTTTGATAAAATAGGATAAAATAGTGTGCCTCCATAAGGCCTAAAACATGCTATTTCACAAATCATGAGGCCAAAGTAGCTTTAGAAAAGAGAAATGCCAAAACACAGTAATCAAACATCAACCATGCATAAAACCAACTAAAACAGCTCAAATAGGAATATGCTACCTTCGGTGGCTAGCCATAACACCCAAGCCAACACGTTTCAACATTCTCACCAACTATAGGAGCAGTTCACCAACGTGCGCTAAACGAATCTAAATTATCCTTACTACATCACAAAAGACAAATGAAACAGAGGTCGAATCCACCACAGACATACCTAGTTTCTGTGAAATCCAAGACCTTCGCGAATCCAAGAAGAGCGCCAATGCCTGCTTGGGATCAAGATTGTCAACGGTGGTAATGGAAGCAGGATCATCACCATAACCCTATCACAGCATATATCTAGATACATTTTAGAAATGTTCTTAAGTCAACTAAAACCAACAAAACAAAAACAAAAAATAATAAGAAAATCAAACTTGAGTTTAATCTCGTTAAATATCAGAGAAAAATCAATCAATGCTCAGGCTGACTTCTAGGTTGACTCATAACAACAATAAACTCAATGAAAATAAGGTTAGATTCTCCTTTTCCAGCTGATACGTAAGTATGGAAATTAGCCGTTTACTGTAAGTAAAATCTTTAGATTTACCCAAACAAGAAAAAAATAATGGAAATTGACCTAGAGCACAACTTTATCAAATATTTGAGAAAATTCAATCGATGCTCAAATTGACTTCCGAGTTGACTCATATTGACAATAAATCCAATAAAAAAAATTAAATTTTAAACAATAAAAAGGATGAATTAGCTCATGGTAAAGTTCATCAACTAAGAGGAAACTCACTCGATACCCTAATCAATTTGACAATAAGTATAAAAACTGCATAGGAAGACTAGAAATTCAAACCCCAATTTTAGTTTAGTATGTAAAAGATAATTAATTGATTGATTAAACAATATAAAATGAAAATAGCTTACCATGAATGTTACCCTTTTTATAGGCTGAAATTATTCGAGATTCAAGAGCATTGATCGAACGGCTTAGAATGAAAGACATGTTGAAATAGACGCAAGAGATCGCTAGCTCTAGAATAATCAATTATAGAACTATAGATTTAAAAACAAAAAAATGGAGAAAATTCATAGAGAAAACAGCATTGGGAGATCCTACTGGTATTTTCTCAGCTACAGTTCTTATCAGACCAATTGAATTACATTAGATATGATGCATTTAAAGCAGCTAGGGGTTTTGAGGGAGAGGAATTTAGGGTTTGAGGGTGAAGAATTTAGGATTCGGTGAGAAAAAATTAGGGTTAAGCGAGAGGAGTTTAGAGTTGGGCGAGAAGGGAGGAGGCGAGAGGGATTTAGGGGAGTTCATGAGATGGGAGGGCGATCTGAGTTAAAGAAAATGATTTATATACACTCATCCTGCGCCGACAGCTTCTTATATTAGCCACATGCGTAGGATAATATACGCCGACAGTTTACAATAATAGTCGTCAGCGTAGGCCCCTTGTTTTGTAGTGAGTCCATTTAACCATTGTCTACTTCAGAGCCTTTCCTTGCCAAAAAGTCAGCTACCCTATTGACTTCTCTCAACGCATGCTTAATCTTGATGCCACTTCCCTTAAACCGTGTTTATCTCGAATTAGCTAAGCTGAGTACTTAGTCATAACTCATAAGCATAAAGCTTAAGTTAAAAAAAAATGATATATAAACTCCAAGGAGTTATCTCTTCAAAAGGAAGATGCAAATCCTAAAATTTCCAATTAATTGTCAGAATGCAGAAGTCTCATCACTAAACATCATTGAGTAAAGTAATATCCTGGAGAATTATTTTTTTTCAAGAATTTTATTTTATTAAAAAATAGAAACTAATCTGTATATACCTCAACGGAAAGAGGCCAAATACATCTCTACTAAACTATGCTAGAAAACAGGGCCTTTCTTTCGGACAAAACCAACATAGAAGGAAGAAGGGCATAGGAAATTAAACCTCTTACATTCAACTAGAGGTATAAAGCTTAAAGGAATGCCTTCTAACAAGAAAGTTCAAAATTTTGTCTGCTCACAAAATAAATTCAATCAATACCTAAAACAGTTGGTATTAGGTACCCGACGCAAGTGCCAATGGCAGTACTCAAGTCAATCACCTAACCCCAACTTTGGGAAATGCACAAAAATTATTCAGCACCAAATCAGTCAATAGAAAGAAGATTACTTCACTAATTTACGTGCTCAAATAATAGGGTACTTCTCAAGACTTGACCATTTGGTAAGAAGGAGAGTGACCTGGTCCTCGAGTCGTCGGATTCCTAGCTAATACTAACTATACCTTAAACCAGCTACACTTAGGTTGAAAGCTTTAAAACTTCAAATCCATCTTTGGATTAGAAGGTCAAAAAATGATGTAGCAAAAATGTGCAAATGCAAAGGAGAAGATTACATGTTTCTTTCTTAAAATAAACCCTTAAATTCACAAGAAAGCTAGAGAAGAAATTCTCTAAAAATGAAATTTTATTGGTAATAATGGAAAAAGTGTATTACAATTTGGTTACATAAGCTCTAGACTCCTAATTGAACTCTTTTTTTTCATAGGTAAGCATGGGATTTGAACCCCTCACCTCAACATTGCACGCTTGAGGGTGGACTCCTAATTCAACTCAAATCCTTACTAAAACCAACTTACTAAATATAATAAAATTTACCTAAAACAATAAATTTAAACATCTCAAAATAGTAAAAAAAATTCTTAGGTTGTGTTTGGGTTTGCTCTTCCAGGCCAAAGAACGGCTGGTAGTTAATATAAGTTACCCACCCACAAGATAGGTTTCTTGTGTGGATAAACTTTGCCGACGGCTGCCAAGAAATCTGTATTAGTTAAATCCAAAAAGCTGCAAACATATAAGTGCAATGCTAGGTAGCAAAAGATGGCACAAGGCAATAATGATGATGGTAATTGCTACAGGTGAAATATAGCCATAATTTTATCATCAACTTTAGGCCTCTTAGTGTAAAGATAATTTTAAAAGCTAAAAAGCATACCTTCAGTTTTGAGCTCCATGATGAGATCGTTGAATCCACCAGTCTCCAACAAATGCTCATGTACAAGAGGTGTTTCCTTTGAACATCAAAGGTATAAGTTAACAGAATACATTCATGATATGCACAAATATAGATTGTAAATGTGTCAGTCTAAATCCTATTAAACAGAGTAAGACCAACCATGGGAAGATGTAACCAGGAATTACCATAGAGTTACAAGCTGTGAGATAATCCATCTTTGCATCCAAAACTATGCGCTTTGCCATATCCATATCAACCAACTTATCAACATGAATATGGAAAATTCCATCTGGGCAGCAGAAACTATAAAATTATTGCATCCCTATTCCATATTTTCAAACTCAATAGGAAAACGTATCATTCAACAAAACACCAGATCGATGAACCATATAATACCCCTGTTTTAGTATAAAATTTTGAACCATGAGCCTCATCCGATATGATATACCCCTGTTTTAGTATGTGTTTAATTATCAGGTCAAACAGATCAAATATCAGCCCATATCTATCGGAAATGAACTGGATAAATATGGAAAATGCCTTTCTCCAATGAACTGGATAAATAAAAGAAAACAAAATTGTTTAGAAACTCAGACTTATATAAGATAACTCTATTATTATTTATCAAGTAAAATGAAAATTCATCTAGATCAGCTTTTTTTTTTTTTAAATAAATACAAAACTAATGAATAAGAGATCACGATCCACGCAAAACCAACTAAAACCATGTCATTTCATAAACAAATCTATCAAAATCTCAAACTTGGAGTCTCAAGACAAATTTTCTCAAATTAGCAGAATATTTACGCTTCAAAGAACAAAATCCAGCAGAAAACACAACAATAAAATCAAATCATTTCATAAAGAGTCCAAAAAAATTCTCTAATTTTGATTCTCCATGCAACATTTCCTAAAATAAAACTAAATTTACAAACATGAAGGAGAAAATAGAGCTCAGGGGGGTCAGCAGTGTTAAATGATCACCTTCGACTGAATCAACAAAGATTACCAACCCAAACTGGCCTAGGTTGAACCGTTCTCCTAAATATCGATTCGAATCATCGGATCTATGAAAATCTTTGAGGAGAGAGAGACTCCAAGCGTTTGAAAAGGGAAGCATGAGAAAGATTTTGAGATTAACATAAGCATAACACAGCTAAAACATTTAAACCCGACTCCATGATAAAAAGTAAATTTCAGCGTAATTTACCTCAAACTCATATGAATCCTTCCCTAATATTAGATCTAAATGTGTAAAATTGAAAACTAGGTTGATAAAGTCACCAAAACATAAGCCATATTAGCAGGGAAATTACCTAAAAACTGGCTAAATTGAGAAAACAAATTAATATAAATCATGCTACGAGATATAAAATTAGAAGAAGATGGATGACCTTCGATGCTATCGGATTTGGGCTCAATTTCGGTCTGCTACACAATCTCCAAATTAGGGCTCAATTTCGGTCTACTACACAATCTCCAAATCGCGGCTTAATCTCGTGTCGATTCAATCTGCAACCCGATCTCCAAATCACAACTCAATCTCGCGGCGATTCAATCTGCAACCCGATCTCCAACTCACAGCTCAATCTCCCGATGATTCAATCTGTTACCCGATCTCTAAATCACGGCTCAATCTCATGGGGATCAAACAAGCATTTCAACGTCTTGAGATCCAATCAATTATATATTGAAAATAAGATTGGTTCATCGATTCTTACCAACCAAATTCCCTAATCAGAAAACTAAGAGGAAAAAAATGAAATCTCAAACCCCTAAATTCATATATGATATCGAATAGCCAAAAATTGAATCTTAAATGCTAAAAAATCAAAACTCAAATCTCCAAAAATAGAGATCAGATCGCCGGCGCAATAAGCACTTCGCTAATCATCAACCCATACCACAACCCTAATGTGCTCTTCCCGAGCCACTTAACGAAATAGGTAGCGATCCGATCATCGAGCTCCGTCTTCACGAACCATTGCGCAAAGAAGAACCAGATCACAATCAACCAGATCACCTCGTTCGTGAATGCGCTAAAGGCTTACTAGGGATTTGGAACCCAAAATATGAGGAATCAACCCTCCCAAATCTCGATTTCTAGCCAAAACTAGGGTTTGTCAAGAGAGTGGAACACGAGAGAGGCTAGGGTTTCGAAGAGAAAAAGAAACATGGGTTGAGAGAGGCGTATTTTATTTTTTGAGATGGAGAGAGGCGTTTTGGGTTAGTAATATAAAGAGAAAAGAGACGCTCGAGGGTCGGCCCGATGGATTGCACGTGATGATAACACGTGGTTTATTAAACCACTGTTTTAACTTAAAAAACTACTATTTCAAGTAGTAGAATATTACACCACTATTTTAAGCAATGTTTATTTTATAATGCTACAGTAGTTTTTCCCTTGTTTTGACGTAGTGTCCACCACCCCCATCATCGTCATTATCATCATCATCATGTCCCTGATCACTATCAGGCTGCATTTCGTCATCAAACTCAATCATTGAATGGTGATACAATCTTCTTTTTCGCCTAAGTTATTGGAAAGTCTGCTCCTCTGCTATTCTTTCTGCATTGTCCAGCCATGTAGTGCTCTTACTATCCAACACTAGCGCTTCTCTCTTTTCGATCCACTTATTCAAAGGGTCATCCTTCTCGAATATATAATCTAACTCGATAGGATTAAAATATTCACTATATGTAAGGTAGATTATGATAGATGAATTAATATGTCTCATCAATTACATCAAATAAAAATTGGGTAAACTAAGACGTCAAATAACTACTTACCACGGTTAGTACTTTACATATCTCTGACCCTTAATCATATGTTGTAATGGCAGTAGACTAACTTTTTCAGTCGACTCACAGTTTCATTGTCTTCATGTGAATGAGAGAGAAGGTACTTCAATTCCACTCACAGTTGGATGAGGAACATGCTTACGATAAAATGTGTCTAGCAATTCGCCTCAGTATTGGACGATCATGTCCATAGTGCATCCACCAATCAGTTAGTTTATCGTGTTGGATTTAAGATTGTGCTAACCTCGTCCCAAATGACCTACGTTTCTTGTGGAACATATCAATCTACAAAGTTGGAATAAAATAACTCACATATCAATAAACAGATCATTGACATTTGACTTATAAGTTGAGTTATAACTACTCACGTCTGTTATGGCTTGACCTTGGTCAGCCAACTCAGGTTCCATTCATTAGATGGCATTAAACAAATCACTATGCACTTCATTGACCTCACTCAACTCGAAGCGTCACGTATACTGGAAGATCGAATTCAAGTAGTGTGCTATACATAAAATATGAGCAATCTCATTAGTATATGAAAATAGTGAATAATATGAAAAATAATAAATAAATATAAATTACTACATAAGTAGTTTAGCATATTTTACCTATGGCATGTAAGTATTGGTAGAATTGCTTGTCCCACCTCTTGTTAATAACGGCCCAATATCGTTTATATTTTGAAGGGCATTTGGTTTTGATAGTCAATTTTATTTTGTCCATTGACTCGTAAATATACTCCATCTTTGGTTTCTCATTACCATCTGCCAACCTCAACACTTACACCAACGGGATAGTGACGGGGATTAGGTGCTCAACATCTGCCCAAAATTGGGTGTTATAGATTAAGTCAGCAACTTCAATGCGAACAGGTCTCTTTGATCGTGGGAGTTCTGATTCATATTTTCCCATTCTTCGAACGACATCATATTTTTTAGCTGACGCCTTTATTTAGCCATGCTCTGTAGGGTAAGAAATTGTGTCACAAAATGTGTAATCCTAGGCCAGAGCAGCTCGTTATTAGTGAATACCATCATTAAATTTATCAACTTGTCATTGTTCTACAGAAAAGAAGTAATCGTTCTTTCATTCTGAATAGTTGTCCATACCTTGGTCCTCTTTTCCAAATCCTCAAGAATAAGGTCCACGCAATGAGTGGCACATGGAGTCCAATACATATGAGATCTCTTCAACATTAATTGAGTACCAGCTGCTTTATAATTGGTGGCATTATTTGTTATCACTTGCACTACTCGCTTCTCTTCAACCTCTTCAACTATCTTATCCATTAGTTGAAAGAGGTAATCAGTCGTCTATGCGTGTTTAAAAGTATCAACTGATTTCAGAAATACTATCTCGGCATCGCTGTAGACTAAAAAGTTTATTAAACTCTTCCTTGTCAGATCGATCCATCCATTGCACATAATTGTGCAGCCTCTCTCATCCCATACTTTCTCAAAGCTCTTCACATAAGCTTCTATCTCTGCTTACTAATCATCTAGTAGAGGCCTAGATACCTCATATGCAGAAGGGATTTTAACTCCTGAACTAGCTTCTGCACTAGTATTAATCATACTTTTGAAGTATGACAACTCTACAACCTGACTGAGAATGTGATTGAATACCACAAACTTTATAGTGACCTTTTTGAGCATCTTTTTCATGTTTCATTAAGGTTGCAGTCAATTTAGTTTGTTTCATACTTTTTGTCTGGTATATGAATGGATCCATGGGACCTGTAGTATCGACTGTAGTAGGCCTCTTGGACTCCCTCGCGGAACCTGACCTATGCAACCCCTGACTCTCCACGATGTCCTTATCATCATCGAGATCATATGGACTCTAAGTAGACCCACCACCACCACCAGCACGCATGGATGGGTCCCCAAGCTTGATTGAAATTGATAATCGGCTTCTTTCTGATCTCGTCACTGTCGTGATTCTCTAGCACTCTCCCTCATTACTCTCACTGTCACCGCATCCTCATCCTCGTCATCCTCAAGTCCAACGAGAAACTCGGGATCCCTCTTCCTTATTCTCTCATACATGTCCCTATCCCGGTTGACATCTTCTTTTTTCCTTCCCTTAGCTACCTATAAGCTGGCTCTGATAGCTTCTCTCACCTCTTTCGATATATGCTCACATTATTTTATCTCTCCCTTAATGTGAGTCAAATGCTCCTTCAATCATGTTATACCTCCTCCCTATAATTTCTTCCCACAGAGCCTACATTCGATTCGAAGCTTATCGCCATCTATTGTTTTGCCGTATTAACATGTCGAATCTTGCCCACGTACCATATTTATTTATTACAGCTGTATGAATTACCAGAAGATAGGATGTTAATTAGAAGTAGCTAAACATCCATGATATATTCCTAATTGCATGTGATAAATAATGTGTCACATGTTGATTACATGTGTCACATCAATTAATGACATGTGACACATGTGGCACATATAATTGATGTGTCACATAATTATGTGTGACACATGTCATTAATTATGTGACACATCAATTATATGTGTCACATGTTATTAATTATGTGACACATCAATTACATGTGACGCATGTAATTGATGTGTCACATACCCCATGACATAGGATATGTCACACATCAATTACATGTGTCACAAGTAATTGATGTGTCACACACCCCATGACATGGAGTATGCCATTAATTACATGTGTCATGGGGTATGTGTCACATACCCCATGACACATGGCACATGTGACACATAAATTACATGTGACATGTTATATGTGTCACATGTCAGTAATTACATATGACACACATCATACCCCATGACATGTGTCACATATCATTAACTACATGTGACCCACATCATCAATGGCATATGTTACATGTCATTAATTGCATGTGACACATCACATGTAATTAATGGCATGCGACACATGTCATCTGATGATGTGTTATATACCCCATGACATGTGTCACATGTCATGGCGTATGTAACACATCATCAGATGACATGTGTTACATGTTATTGATGATATATAATTAATGATAATAAATCAATTAAGTTTTAAAATTATTTTTTATAAATAATTTACTAACATATATTAATTATCCTTTTAAAATAGATGTCTAATTAATAAATCATAATATATTAAAATAGTTTATATATTAATTTACTAAGATAGTAGCATATATTAATTATTCTTTAATATATAAAATCATCAAAGATCCTATCCTCGTTTGAAAAACTAAATCACAAGAGCTTTTATGACCCATTAGAGTTTTTATGATCCATATAAAAAAAAAATCATTAGAGTTTTTATGGTCCATAATTTCATATAAAAAAAAATCACAAACCCTAAAAAATATACCAAATTTAGGACCCATTAGAGACATTAAAGGCTCAAATTAGGGGGGTTTAATATAAAAACCCCAAAATTGTACCTAAAATTTTATGATTTGTCATATTTCAGGGTATATCTTAAATAAATAAAGGTTAAAATATTAAAAGTTGGGAAAAAATAATCTAAAATGGTAGAACACGTACCTTCTCTATGATTTTCAGTGACATGACGGCGAATCCGCACTTTTTGGGTGGTGCTAGAAGCCTTAAATGGGGGTTTAAATGCTCCGGTGTGGAGGAGGAAGAAGAAGAGAGAAGAGTGAAAAAAGAAAACAATGAAAAAAAGGTGTAACGACCCTAAAATTCTGAGAACTTCCTAACTACTTTGGTATCTGTATCGGGCACGGAAATTGAGATAAATTTAAAATTCAATAAAAGATTATCAATATGAGAATCGATAATCTATAAGCGTGTAATGTGAGTTGTCACTCGTGACGCAAGTTCGAGATGCGATTAGGTCTGTTGATAGAATAAGATACACACGTGTTGTGTGTGTGTGCTCAACACCAGAGCAAATCATTAGAAATGAAAATATCAGGATTTCCATTTTGTAGCTTATAAAGGAAGGAAGGTAGGGAAAATGACCTACTGTTAAGTAGTGAAAAATACCATTTTTCACCGCTAAACATGAGCCTTGAAAGACCCTTGAGAAGACTAAATAGGTGCTTTAGTGTGCGTTTTACAGCTAACCAATCAGACAGGTACAAATCCGAAAAGCATCCCAAAAAGATCAAAAAGCTGACAGCTCATGTCAAGTTTAAAGAAGGAGTGAAGAAACAGCCTCAGCAATGGCTAAAGAGGGTCTAAAAGAGCAGACAAAGACCTGAAGCAAGAGAGAGAGCCATTCGCAAAGAAAAAATCAAGTTAAAAGTCAATTCGCAAAGAAGAATGGGAGCCTAGAGTTCAATTCGCAAAGAACTTCTACTATTCAGAAGAACCTTGAACTTTAAGTAAAAGAAGAAAACACTCCTCGAAAAGAAGATTGAACTTTGCGAACGAGCTTGAAGGCATTGAACTTTGCGAAAAGGCCCCTAAACTCGCGAAAAGGACTAAAACTCAGTGTAGCTTCAAGAGCATCTGAACTCCTCGAAGAAGATTGAACTCGCAATGACGAGCTCAAGTCATTGAACTTTATGCGAAAAGGCCCCGAACTCGCGAAAAGGTATTCGAGATTCGCAGCTTTAACAAGGCAATTGAATCACACGCGACGCCCTAATGCAATCAAAAGACCAGAACATTCAGGAAGGTTCCAATCAAGATCCAAGGCATATTCCAACCCATGTGAGCGCCAAAGATAAATTAAGCGGGAACTTCCGAAGCTCAAATGCAATTTCAAACCCATAATTGAATTGATGCTTCGCACCGACTTTGATAACCGGATCGAGCATTTCCATTGGCCAAAACAGATCCGGGATCCCGTGCTCAACCCTCATTGGGCAATCCAGATCTAAAGCATTCTTGATTGGTCAATCCAAATGCGCAGGATGGAGGAAAAAGTATAAATAGAGAAGCCATTCGCCCAAATTGGGCATCCAGATTTTAGAGTTTTCATCTCTGTTTCCCCCATTCCGGTCAGAAAGCTCATCTGATTCCCCTGTAATCCCTTCTTGTATTTTACCTTTGAGAGCCATTGCGAGTGATTTGTACTTCCAAGTTCGGATTCAAGATCGAAGTCCGAGGGCTCTCTAAGAAGCTCGATCGTAAGTCCGAGGGCTCTCTAAGAAGCCGTGCTCAGAATTGTAATTTTGGATTTTAAAAGGTTGAATTTGTGTCTTCTCCATTGGAGTCATGTCGAGGGTTACGAATGTTCACCTTAGTGCATTAGACTTCTTTAGATTCACTCATCCGCATGCAACTTCCTTAATTCATCACCCCTGTGCGAATTAGCGTTGGTAACCTAATTCTAGCAGCATTTACAGTGATGTTCATGTTCTGAACTAAAGAATAGGCCACAACTATTGGCCATAAGTCTAAACCTATTCCTTAATTCGGATTTATTTCTCTTACATCTGGCCGATAGCCGGATGAAGATTGAATCGCCTCGTTGAACTACTGATTCTCCATTAAAATTCAGAGGCTAAAGTACATGAAGCTATTATTTCTGCATTTGTCTTATTTTAAACATCTCCCCAACTCGGATCTGGATCATGTAGTTAGTTCTTTTCTTTATTTGCTTATAGTTAAACGTGACAAATTCAACCTCCCATCTTATGTGCTTTGTAGATAGGATCAGAGGCCAGATCTGGTAGCTCAGATCTGGAGGTTTATCTTAAATTTTAAATCAATTCCCTGTGGACGATCTTTTACTCACTTACATTTAAAACTTGCTACAATTGGCCCTGATCTTGCAGGCCAGTGTTAGCCCCAATGTGCTGATATCCCTTTCATAAGTTAACATCCATATAACCTAGCATTCTTTAATTCTTTAATTTTTGATTCATAATGCACACAATTATGGCACACTTGGAGCGACATCACCTACCTCTCTTCTTGCTCTGAAAAATGTTGCCTGCAACCCATCTTGCATGTGAAAGAACTCGGTGAGATAACCGCAACTCAAGGAATCCTAAGGTTATGATCCTCTGATTAGAAAATGAAGGAATCGACTTGTGTGCATCTTACCTCATTGGGGAAGGTGAGATACGGTGGTGTGTTGACGTGAGACACACCCTCTGGTTCTTTGGAGAGTTCGTAGTGTCAAACTCCCTGATTTGAATCTAAAACCCTTGCAAACCTAGGATGTCGTGAACCAAGGAACTGTCATTGAAGAGGTGAGTTATTATGGGTTTTCTATAGTTTAGATGTCATTAAATGTGTGTGTTTGGTGTGCTTGAATGATTCATGGTGAATCATAAAGGCTAAGTGTGAAATGGGTTTAAATTCAACAAACCACATTAATGGTTGTTTAACTGTCAGATCCGATCGATCAATGGAGAATTGATTGATCAATCTGTAGTCTGATCGATCAAACATGGGAGTTGATCGATCAAATTGTGTAGAATGCCCCTTTAAAACAGAATGGTGGTTTTCTTGAGAAGTGAGAGCCCGATGTGCTCGATTGATCAAACTGGTAGTTTGATCGATCAAATTTGGAACTGATCGATCAACTAAAGAAGTGATCGATCAGGTGTGAATTGATCGATCAATTAGGAATTGATCGATCAATTAGGAATTGATCGATCAAACTATGGAATTAATCGATCAAATAAGGGATTTGATCGATCGAATTTTATTAGAAATCTAAGGAACAGGAGGCCTATTTTTCTAAAAATTCTGACCTTGGAAATCCGATCGATTTATTGTTGGGATTGATCGATCAAATTGAGGAATCGATCGATCAATTAGAGGATTGATCGATCAAATTGAGGAATCGATCGATCAAATTGAGGAATTGATCGATTAGTCCTTCAATTGATCAATTGAAGGACTAATCGATCAATTGAGAATTAATTGATCGAACTGTGAAATTGATCAATTGAATTTTATGAAAGACACTATGAAACATGAGTTGTGTTTTTCAGAAATTTTAACCCTATCGATCAAACATGGGGATTGATTGATAGAGTTGAGGATCCTGATCGATCAATGAAGAGATTGATCGATCAAATTTCCTCTACTCTGGTGATGTGGAAATGCTGGTTTGATCGATCAATTAGGGAAATTGATCGATCAACTTGAGAATCCAATCGATCAAACAAGGGGTTGATCGATCAGTTGCCCTTTGTTCAGACTGGTTTGATGTGAGACATCTAATCTGTCAATGATGAGATTGATCGATCAGATATGAACCTGATCTATCAAACTGAGGGATTGATCGATCGAGTTCCTCTGTTTCTGCTGTGTTAATTTCTGGGGGATTTAAGGCTGGACTTTGTGCCAGTTACTGTTCTAACACTTCTGACAGTTAGTATACTATAGTATAATCTAGGTCAAAGTCTAAATATCTTAAAAAGCTTTGGATTTGCTTAGAAAGACTTGATCTGAGGTAGGGGAAATTCAACCTAACTTGCATTTGATTTTGACTACATGTTTTCTGAGTATCTGTATATGATTTTTGTCCTTTGAAAGCATGCTTTGCATATGTTGAAGCTCTGCTATCTATTTTTGTCATCTACTTCTATTATCTGATTCTGAGGTCTTTATGTGTATTGATTTAAAGTTACATCTGACAAATCCCCCTGATGTGGCAGGATACCCACGACCAGCACGGCGGGATATTCGTGCATCTGCTTTATAAATCTATCAGCACAATTGCGCTCCTTAGATGAGGCATTGTTGCACTTTCTGCAATTGTTCATTGAACGACAATGGTCGGGATTACCCATCGGCACACATCTAGCTACCACATGCTATATTCACGAGAGTCACTTAAGTATATAGATCTTAAGTAGATAACTATCGTATGCATGCATCTAATCACTCTGAAATTAAAGTTCGTTCTTACACTGTGGTATTTGCTCTATTTATTAAAAGTTTTGCATTTTGATTATTCTGCATCTGTTTTGTTCTGTCTGTACTCTCTGACATATTCATCTGCTCTGATTTATATTCTGCAAGCCATGCTTTACATTTTAGATATAAATTGTTTAAGTTTCTTCTATTGAGGTTAGATGGTAGCTCACCCTATTTATATATCATAAGTTCTGAGGTTAGAGTTCCCGGCACATAGAGCGACCCTGACTACTAACCTGAGCCGGAGGCAGAGGCAGAGGAGGACACTGACACCCCTGCTTACGAGTTTTATTAACAGCTTGGGTATTTGTTTAGTGTTTTGGGTCCTGTATTGTATTTTGGATTAACTATGTGCCTTGTGGCCACTTTCTGTATATTTTTACTATAGATGTTATACTTGTATACATATACATTCTAAAGGAACCACTATCGGGAACCATTGTTTTAGGTGATGGATGTCCTTCACCAGTGGTTCTTTTTGGTTTCTTTTTGAGAATGTATATTCTATTTATATACATACATGCATTGTTTATTTTCTTTTTCTTTATGAGCCTTATATGATGACTCGATCTGCCACTTCGGGACTATGTCTACTCTGATTTCTGTTAGACGAGCAAACACTCTTTGATTTGTTCCGGAGATCATCCAAAGTATGATCCTGATGGCACGAGTTTTCGGGTGCAAAAATCTGGGCTATCACAGTTGGTATCAGAGGCTAAGCTTTAGGTTGAACCACGAGTTCAGGTTGGATTATTTTTACAATCTATGTGTTGATCAATTATATTATTTTTACAATGATAAACCGGTACTCTGGGCCCAAAGTCTAGAGGTGGATGCAGTGGAGGAAGCGAAGGAAAGAGAGAGGTCCCACTGCGAGAGATTCTCGATGTCACTGGTACATCTAGGGGATTGGGGTTCCTATCGAATGAGAATGTCATTCCGATATGACCAAGAGGAGGTAGAAGACGTGGTGATAATTGAATGAAGTAGGTGTTGAAAGCTTTGGCTACCAATGTCGCTCAACAGACGGCTGCTATGAATCAACAAGCAGCGAGGCCACCTCACCAACCTGGCGATTTTGCCAAGTTTAGGAGAATGAGACCTCCTAATTGCTCGGGTCAGACGGACCCTATTGAGGTTGAGGGTTCGATAGAAGAGATGGAGAAAGTGTTCGAAGTCCTTCAATGCACTGATGTAGAGAAGGTGCGCTAGGCAACCTTCAAACTTGATGGGGAAGCGAGGCCTTGGTGGAAATCAGTATTGAGGCACCGTGAGCTAGAGCTTTCCAATGTCCCTTGAACATGGGCTTAATTTGTCGAGACCTTCAACACCAAATATTTCTCCAAGATCATGAGGCATCAGTGGAAAGTGAAGTTCATCAAGTTAGAACCAGGAGCTATGACAGTGTGAGAGTATAGTGCCAAGTTTGATCGGCTATCACGGTTTGCTTCGCAACATGTCGCTACCGAGTTGATGCAAGCTCGAAAGTTCCAACTGGGTTTGAGGCCAGCCAAATATACTGAGGGAAGTGGCCATATGGGTTGGAGACATATGCAGCAATTATGTCTAAAGCTCTCATTTCAGAGGAGGAAAACCAAAAGCAGTTTGCTTGGAGAGACAAGCGAAATAGAGAGAGGTCATTTCAAGGACAATCTCATGATCCTGAGTAAAACAAGAGGGCTAGATTCTCCAGACCTCCGAGATACCCTACTCACTCTCGACCAGCGATATCTTCATGGCTGAGTTCATATCAGAGGCCAAAAATACCTGCATCGTCTAGACCATTCAGATCATCTGGTTCTTCTGCTAGTGGAGCTTCTGTAGCACAAGGATCTTCTAAGGTCTCATCTTTCGCTCTGGCCCTATCATGTGCAAAGTGTGGGAAGCCACACAAGATAGAGGACTGCAGGAGAGAGATAAGGGCATGCTTCAGATGTGACAAGATGGGCCACATGGTTAGGAACTACCCAGAGGAGAGCATGGAGAGAAAGGAGCGGGCCGGATCAGTGTCCACTCAGAGATCATCTTCACTTGTTGTTCAAGGTTGAGCATATGTCGTCACTGCAATGGATGCTCTGACATCGAACGATGTCATTCAAGGTATCATTATGCTTTGAGAGTTCAATTATGTCATTAATTTCAAATATTTTTGAATGTGTTAGTAAATTTTAAATACATAGGAATTTAGTGACTGCTATATATTAGATAATATGTATGACTGTGCATGTTGATATATAAACTAAGGTACTCTTCTCATACGTCAAGAGCAAGATATATGTGAGACTGAAGCGAGAGTACTGATTGACCCTAGATCTACGCATTCTTTTATTACGTCGATGTTCTCAGCACGTATAGGGATTACGCCGGAGAAGTTAGATTTCATTTTTACAGTAATGATCCCTACAGGTAATTCAGTGAGAACAGATACAGTAAACAAGGCAGTGGTCATTAGAGTTGAAAGGGAGGAAACTCGAGCATACCTGATATTGTTGAATATGGAAGGCTTCGATGTGATTTTAGGGATGGACTGGCTATCGGCTTACCATACTAGCATAGATTGCCTATAGAAAATCATCGTCTTCCGCCTTCCAAAGAGGAAATCGTTTAGATTTTTTGGAGTGAAGTCCAAAGTGGCACCATTTATATCAGCTATTAGGGCTGAGAAGATGATGAAGAATGGATGTAACGGATATCTTGCGTACTTGCAAGATCACCAGGAGAAGATGAGGGACATCGCTTTTATATCAGTTGCTTGCGAATACCCTGATGTCTTTCCTGAGGAGTTACCCGGATTGCCACCTGATCAAGAGATCAAGTTTGAAATTGATTTAGCACCGGGTATGGAACTATTGTCAAAGGCACCGTACAGAATGACGCCTACAGAATTAAAGGAACTGAAGGAGCAGCTTCAGGAACTATTGGACAAGGGTTTCATTAGGCCGAGTGTGTCTCCTTGGGGAGCACCAGTGCTATTTGTCAAGAAGGACGGTTCGATGCGGCCGTGCATCGACTATCGTCAGTTGAATAAGTTGACAATTAAGAATCGTTACCTGCTTCCAAGAATAGATGATCTTTTTTATCAGTTACAAGGAGCGAGGTTCTTTTTGAAGATTGGCTTACGATTTGGTTATCATCAACTGAGAGTCAAAGCAGAGGATATTCAGAAGACGGCATTCAGAACCAGATATGGGCACTATGAATTTTTGGTTTTGCCATTTGGGTTGACGAATGCATCGACGTCTTTTATGGATCTAATGAACCGAGTGTTTAAACCACACTTGGATAAATCCATCGTCATTTTTGTAGATGACATTCTCATCTATTCAAGAATGAATGAAGAGCATGAACAACATTTGCACATGGCTCTAAACTATATGCAAAGCTTAGTAAATGTGAGTTTTAGCTTAACCATATCAGTTTCTTAGGTCATGTTGTCTCTGAGAAGGGTATAACCGTTGATCCGACTAAGATTGAAACCATAGTGAATTGGGAGCAACCGAGGACGGTGACCGAAGTCTGTAGTTTACTTGGTTTGGCGGGATACTATAGACAGTTTGTAGAAAGGTTCTCTAAACTCTCAAGTCTGCTTACTCAGCTCACAAAGAAGAATGCTAAATTTGATTGGACGGATCATTGTGAGAAGAGTTTTCAAGAACTCAAGACGCGTCTAACTACAGCTCCAGTGCTAGCTATACCTTATGGCAGAGGAGGTTTTGCTATATATAGTGACGCATCTTACAGTGGTTTGGGTTGTGTCCTCAACCAACAAAAGAAAGTCATTGCGTATGGCTTGAGACAACTCAAGGAACACGAGAAGAACTATCCGACTCATGATTTAAGAGTTAGCGGCGGTGATTTTTACTTTGAAAATCTGGAGGCACTACTTATACGGTGAAACGTTTGATATCTTCATTGACCACAAGAGCCTCAAGTATCTTTTTACTTAGAAGGATTTGAACATGCGACAACACAGATGGATGGAGTTTTTAATGGATTATGACTGTTCCATCTAGTATCACCCTAGGAATTGCAATATTGTGGCGGATGCTTTGAGTAGGAAATCTTCGGCTCAGTTGTCACATCTTATGACCAGAATACAAAGGTGGTATCTACTAGAGGACCTAGCCTTATGTGATACACAGATTGATGACAGAGGTTCAGGAGCACTGATGGCTACCATTGATGATGAGCTTATGACCATTCGGAAGGAAGTGATCAATGAGATCAGAGCGGATTTCTCCATCAAGGATGATGATACCTTATTATTTCCAGATTGGATGTGCATACCTACTAACAAGGGCCTTAAGGACGCTATTTTAGAAGAAGCTCATAGGTCAACATATGCTATACATCCTGAGAGTACGAAGATGTATCAAGATTTGAAATGAAGCTTATAGTAGAGAGGATTGAAGAAAGATGTTGCAGAATACATGTCTCGATGTTTGGTCTGCCAGCAAGTAAACGTAGATCATCATAATCCAATGGGGCTATTGCAACCACTACCAATGCCTGAATTGAAATGGGAAGCCATTTCTATGGATTTCATATTAGGGTTGTCGTGGATGTTAAGGAAACACAATGTCATCTGGGTCATTGTGGATAGACTGACTAAGTCTGCACACTTTCTGCCATACCGTACTATGTACACTATCAGTAAGCTTGCAGAGCTGTATATGAAGGACATAGTCAGACTTCATGGTATACTGGTCAGTATTATGTGTGATCGAGATCCACTTTATACATCACAGTTCTGATAGAGATTTTAGGAAGGCATGGGCTCTAGACTTGACTTCAGCTCAGCATTTCATTCGCAGACAGATGGGCAGACTGAGAGAGTGAACCAGATCATAGAGGATATGTTGCGTGCGTGCATGTTAGACTTTCACGAGTCATGGGATCAGCATATGCCTTTGATTGAGTTCGCTTATAATAACAGTTATCAATCCAGTATTGGGATGACACCTTACGAAGCTTTATACGGATGACGGGGTCGATCTCCGTTGAACTAGGAGAAAGTCAGTGAGAAACTTATTTTAGGACCTGATATTGCGGACAGTGCGACCTAGACGGTTCGGTTGATCCGTGAGAGATTGAGAGTTGGTCAAAGTCGCCAAAAAAGTTATGCCGATCTTCATCGAATGCAAGTCGAGTTTTAGGTATACTTGATTGTATTCAATACTTTACGTTACTTATCCGCTCAAATTGTATTAGGCTAACATCTATTTTCAGGCAGAGAGAAGGTCTTTATCAAGATCTCACCAACCAAGGGCGTAATGCGCTTTGGGAAGCGTGAAAAGTTGAGTCCACGTTATATTAGACCTTTTGAAGTACTTGGACGAGTTGGAGAAGTCGCGTATCGGATTGCTCTGCCACCACAGTTGGCAAGCATGCATAGTGTATTTCACGTTTCTATGTTGAAAAGATACGTAAGATATGTAAAGAATCTAACACACGTCCTGAACTTTCAACCGATTGAGCTTCAAGAGGACTTGACCCTAGTTGAAGAACCTATGCAGATTCTGAACCGTAAAGAGCAAGTTTACGGACTAAGATGATTCCACTTGTGTTCGTAAAATGGAGGAATCACTCTTCTGCAGAGGCTACCTGGGAACGGGAAGCCAAAATTCAAGAGCAGTACCCGCATCTGCTGGACTGACATGCGAGGTACTTTTGATATTTAATTACTTTCGATATTGTACCGCGTATCTGTTAAATATTAGGATCATGTCTTAGATTCGTATATAGTGTTTATCGTGATACTATGACTAGACGGTTTAAACTATTGGATTATGATGGGCTTACGAGTCTTTTAAACCTGAATTCTGCATGACAGCTTTACTGTCAAATTCGATTGATCAAAGTAGTGATTTGATCGATCAAACATGTACCCGATCGATCAACTTGAGTGGCTGATCGATCAATATTGCAATTCCAAGTTAGGGCCATCTAATCGATCAAATGAGCTAATTGATCGATCAATTGTTTAATCCGATCGATCAATTCAAGGATTGAACGATCAAGTGGGTTTTGGATTTTGTACACGTCCGATTGATCAATGGGACAAATTAATCGATCAACATTGGAGCTCGATCGATCAACCCATGGGATTGATCGATCAATCTGTCGGGTTAGGGCTTTTTAACATTGCAAATCTAATCAATCAATTGAGCATTGATCGATCGAATCTATCGATTTAAGTGGCGCTGGGTTTTGAATAGGCTCATTTGAACGATCGAAAGGGGGCCATTGAGCGAGAGAACTTTTCAACCCTTGCGTTCGAAACTTGATTCCTACGACTCACGGCCATTGGAGCTCCATATTCTTGGTTCCTTCCATCATTTTTCGAATCCCTCTTTCAGTAAACCCTAAATTTTTAATTTCTTTTGAGATTTTCTTATGTTTTTCTCAAATTAAGACCATGGGACCGCCCACAAAGAATGCTTCGCACAAGGTTCCTACTTCGCGTGTTCGGGCACCCACCCCGCAAGTTGAACCGGTTGCACAACCCGTTGTGCAACTTGTAGAACCACCACAACCACCCGTGCCCCCTGTTGAACCACCCCAACCCTCACTTCTAGACCGTGAGTTGCCAAAAGATTTTTGGAATGCCAAAAGCTTTTTGGCCGAGCAAGAGTTTACCCCAACTCTTTTTGACGATCGTCCTGAGATGGCTTGGGTAATTGAATACCTTAAGAAACTAGGGCTTAAGCCCATGTTAAAAACCTACCATGACTACTATTGTCCACGCATAGTACGTCTCTTTTACCAACAGCTCCGTCGGGGTGGTAGCCACCATCAAATGGCTACCACGATCGACGGGTTGGAATACCAATTCAACAAATTCCATGTCGCCGCCACCATGCAATGCCCATCTGAGTACGTGGAGACATGTGGTTTGGTGGCTCCTTACATTAAGGAGGTGCCCTTTAAGGATGTCATCACTAAGATGACCCATGGTTTGCATGGATTGGGCCAATCAGTCAAGAAGGCCTAGTTACCCAATAACCTGTGGATGCTTGACACCTATGTCAAGTGTTCCCTTTACCCCTTTCTACATCGATCGGAACGTACGGGCATCGTACAACAATTTCTTTTCTCCGTCTTTGAGAACCATTGGTTCTCTGTCGCCGATGTGGTTATAAAGAGCATGCTTGATGCCTCTGATCAGTTGGTGAGGAAGGTGAAGCCTAAGGGGGAGATGCCCTATGCACGTCTGATCAAGCGCATGGTAGAGCAATATAACTCTGTGCATGAGGTGTACAACATGGCTCCTAGCGAGCCAAGAAGAAATGATAATGTCAAGGTTTTTCTATTAAAGGACTGGACTAAAAGCTACAATCTTTTGGTCAAACGATTACTAGATGAGGAAGAGGTTCCTCCAGTGGAGGCGGGAGCAGAGGCTACTGAGAGAGCTCTTGATGCTGTGCACCTACCAAACCTACCTACTCCTTGACCGCCAGCATCTACTTAAATTCTTGGCCGGTCGGCCCAAGTATTCCACCCTTACACTCGAAGCCCTCCTTGCCGTCATGAACGAGAACAATAAGAGACTTCACAAGCGGCTGGATGGGATGGAGGAGTTCCAATGTCAGGTGCATCGACGATTGGACTATCACGAGGGGATGCTCGAGCTATTGGTGCAGCATTCGTATGCTACCACATCTACTTCAATGCTCGCTCATGCTCGCCAACATGTTGTGGATCCGCGCGACTATCGCATAAAGCCACCCAGACTGAGCCGACCAGCTGTACCTGCGGAGCCGGGTTCATCATCAGCTCTACCAACAGGTAATTACTATGCTATTATGTGTTCTTGTTAATAATTATATCTGTATATCTATTATTCTATTTTCCATATAAATTCTGTTCTACATCCATACTTGTTCCTACATGAATTATGATTGCTTGCTTTGTACGCTATATTCGACTGTTTGTTTCTACGTAGTCTGCACGTTAGGATTAGGGAACACCATAGACCTGTCTGGGACTCCCTGACATTTTTGAGGATGAAAATTCCTAAGGGGGGGAAATGTAACGACCCTAAAATTTTTAGAACTTCCTAACTGCTTTGGTATCCGTGCCAAGCATGGAAATCGAGATAAATTTAAAATTCAAATAAAAGATTATCAATATGGGAATCTGTAATCTATAAGCGTGTGATGTGAGTTATCACTCTTGATGCAAGTCCGATATGCGATTAGGTCTGTTGATAGAATAAGATACACACGTGTTGTGTGTGTGTGCTCAACACCGGAGCAAATCATTAGAAATGGAAATATCAGGATTTCCATTTTGTAGCTTATAAAGGAAGGAAGGTAGAGAATACCACCTACCTCTCTTCTTGCTCTAAAAACTGTTGCCTACAACCCATCTTGCATGTGAGAGAACTCAGTGAGATAACCGCAACTCAAGGAATCCCAAGGTTATGATCCTCTGATTAGAAAATTAAAGATTAGACTTGTGTGCATCGAACCTGGTTGGGGAAGGTGAGATATGGTGGTGTGTTGACGTGAGACACACCCTCTGGTTCTTCGGAGAGCTCGTAGTGTAAAACTCCCCGATTTGAATCTGAAACCCTCGAAAACCTAGGATGCCGTGAACCAAGGAACCGTCATCAAAGAGGTGAGTTATTATGAGTTTTCTATAGTTTAGATGTCATTATATGTGTGTGTTTGGTGTGCTTGAATGATTCATGGTGAATCATAAAGGCTAAGAGTGAAGTTGGTTTGAATTCAACAAACCCCATTAATGGTTGTTTAACTGTCAGATCTGATCGATCAACTGAGAATTGATCGATCAATCTATTGTACGATCGATCAAACTTGGGAGTTGATCGATCGAATTGTGTAGAACGCCCATTTGAAATAGAAGGGTGGTTTTCTTTAGAAGTGAGAGCCCGATGTGCTCGATCGATGAAACTGGTAGTTTCATCGATTGAATTTCGAACTGATCGATCAACTAAAGAAGTGATCGATCAATGTGAACTGATCGATCAATTGGGAATTGATCGATCAAATTAGGGATTTGATCGATCAAATTTTATTAGGAAACTATGGAATAGGAGGCCTATTTTTTTGAAAATTCTAACCTTGGAAATCCGATTGATCAATTGTTGGGATTGATCAATCGAATTGAGGAATCGATTGATCAATTAGAGGATTGATCAATCAAATCTGCCTCTGTTCTGTAATGAAGGACTTACCAATCAATTGAGAATTGATCGATCAAACTGTGAAATTGATCGATCAAATCAGGGATTTGATCGATCGAATTTTATAAAACACATTATGAAATAGGAGGTGTGTTTTTCTGAATTTTTGACCCGATCAATCAAACATGGGGATTGATCATTCGAGTTGAGGATCTGATTGATCAATGAAGAGATTGATCGATCAAATTTCCTCTATTCTGGAGATGTGGAAATGCTGGTTTGATCGATCAACTTGAGAATTCGATCGATCAAACAAGGGGTTGATCGATCAGTTGCCCTTTATTCAGATTGGTTAGATGTGAGACATTTGATCGATCAGATGTGAACCCGATCGATCAAACTTAGGGATTGATCGATTGAGTTCCCCTGTTTCTGCTGTGTTGGTTTCTGAGGGATTTAAGGCTGGACTTTGTGCCAGTTACTGTTCTCACACTTCTGACACTTAATATACTACACATATAATCTAGGTCAAAGTCTGAACATCTTAAAAAGCTTTGGATTTGCTTAGAAAGACTTGATCTGAGGTAAGGGAAATTCAACCTAACTTGTATCTGATATTGACTGCATGTTTTCTGAGTATCTGTATATGATTTCTATCTTTTGAAAGCATGCTTTGCATATGTTGAAAGCTCTGCTATCTGTTCCTGTCATCTACTTCTGCTATCTGATTCTGAAGTCTTTGTGTATTGATTTAAAGTTACATCTGATGAATCCCCCTTACGTGACAGGATACCCACGATCAGCACCGCGGGATATCCGTGCATCTGCTTTGTAAATTAATCGGCACAATTGTGCTCCTTAGATGAGGCATTGTTGCACTTTCTGTAATTGTTCATTGAACGACGATGGTCGGGATAACCCATCGACACACATCTGGCTATCAAGTGCTATATTCATGGGAGTTACTTAAGTATATAGATCTTAAGTAGATAACTACAGTACGCATGCATCTGATCACTATGAAATTAAAGTCTGTTCTTACACTGTGGTATCTGCTCTGTTTATTAAAAGTTTTGCATTCTAATTATTCTGCATCTATTTTGTTCTATCTACACTCTCTGACTGATTCATCTGCTCTGAGTTATATTCTGCAAGCCATGCTTTACATTTTAGATACAAATTGTTTGAGTTTTTTCTGTTGAGCTTAGATGGTAGCTCACCCTGTTTATATATCATAGGTTATGAGGCTAGAGTTCCCGACACAGAGAGTGATCTTGACTACTAGCCCGAGCCGGAGGCTGAGGCAGAGGAGGACAATGACACCCCTGCTGACGAGTTTTATTAGCAGCTTAGATATTTGTTTAGTGTTTTGGGTCCTGTATTGTATTTTGGACTATCTGTGCACCTGGTGGCCACTTTCTGTATATTTTTACTATAGATGTTATACTTGTATTCATATACATTCTAGAGGGAAACACTATCGGGAACCATTATTTTGGGTGATGGATGTCCATCACTAGTGGTTCTTTTTAGTTCCTTTTTGAGGATGTATATTTTTTTTATATACATACATGCATTGTTTATTTTCTTCTTTCTTTTTGAGCCTTATATGATAACTCGATCTGTCACTTCGGGACTGTCTGCTCTGATTTTTGCTAGATGAGCAGACACTGTTTGATTTGTTCCAGGGATCATCCAGAGTATGATCCTGATGGTACGGGGTTCCGGGTGCAGAAATTTGGGCTGTCGCAAAAGGAGAAAACGAAAAACCCAAATCCCGTGCTTCAGCTCAGGGGGGGGGACAAATTTTTGTTTAAATTATCGGACAATAATTTCAAATTATCGTCCAATATGAGCGATAATTTATCCGTATCGGACGATAATTTAGTGATTTCAAAGGGTATCAATAAATACCCTATTTATCGTATCAAGTACCCCCTAAAACGATACGTATCGAACAATACGTATCAATATCGTCCGATATTTTGATCCATGGTTAATATCCTATATCTACAATATGGCCCAATGACCTGATATGGGTAGATATTTGACCTGTTTGACCCAATATTTTACCCATATCAAATTGGGAGTGTAGATCATATTTGATGGGGTCTAACACATAGGCTGATAAGCACTGGACATGACTAAAACTTAAATCCATGGGTGTAAATATCGGCCTACTCGATCGATATTTATACCATATTTTTTCATATTTGCCTATATGACTTATAAGATTATGATATTGTCCAGACATAATACAAAAAATCCCTTTTTAAATATTGCACACGATATTTATACTGTGGCACATGATTAAAGAAAAGACTTTGTTATTTTTTGGAATACTATCTACGACATCTGATTTGCAGACCATGACAGAACGTTCTCTGATGCCAAAGATTGGCACAAAACATGATCTCTATCACTTGTTAAACACAATCAAAGGTCACTATCTGATTCAATGGTTGACACTAACAAATCGAATAATAGAGATCATGTTTCATGCCAATTTTTCGCCTCAAAGGTCTTCCATTATAGTCTATACAAATCAGACGACTTAAATGGTGTTCCACATGGCACATGTCCCAAAAATAAGAGTTTCTTTTTAGGGAAATTTATCGGATTGACCCTATCAAATACACCTTTCCTGCCAGAGATCCAATATTTTTACCTTTAACCAAACTGACCAGCTCCAAGGCAAGTCAGTTCCAGCTAGCACAAAAAGTCTCAAATTGTGATAACCTCGATTTTTGTGACATGTGTAGGTCACATGTGATTTACATGATGTAGGAGTGTATGTGGGGAACAAGTGAACCACACCTACTTTGTATACTACTAGGTGTAGGTGTCTTGTATGTGAGCCGTGTGAAGAAAACATCTAACATATGTGTGTGTGTGTGTGAAACACACTAGTTCTCACTAGATAAGAGAAAAGGGGGAGAAGTCTCCCATACGGGTCCTTTTGAGTTTAGATAGAGAGAGAGTAAAACATGGAGAAGGACGAGAGGGTTTTGTAAAAGAAGATTAGAGGAAGAAGTCTTCTTGTGACTAAGAGACAAGATCCACTTTACGGATCTTAAATACATAGGATGAGAAGGGTGTGGTGAAGAAATTTGAAAGGATCTTGTGGATTTGAGTTAGTGAATGATCTAGAAAGGGGTTGGAAGAGGGGTTTTTGAAACCCTCTTCATTTGAGTTGATCTTGGATCAAATCCAGATGAGATTTAATGACTTGAGGTATGTTTTAAGGTTTATATGCGCTTTAAATAGAGTATTAATAGTTTAGTTAAATTATATGGGCTTTTAATAGGGTATTAAATGAGGTAGAAGATGAATTCTTGAAAAAGATCGAGCAATAACTGTGGTCGGTCCTCGCGCGAGTGGTTAAAATAGCTCACTCGCGCGAGGAAGGACAAAATTATATAGATTAAAATGTTCTGTACTTGCTCGAGCGAGGCCAAGAAAAGCTCGTGTGAGCGAGGGCCCGCGTGACCTATAGGTGCCTTGATTGTTATCGCTTGAGTGAGGTCAAGTGCCTCGTTTATAACCGCTCGAGCAAGGGAATGAATATATTATATATAACCAAAATATATTCTATTGTCGCTTGAGCGAGGAGGCTTGCTCGAGCGAATGCTCGCATGACCTTCAGATGACTCGATTATCATCGCTCGCGCGAGAAATAGTGCTCGCTCGCGCGATGATTAGTGATCGTTCGCGTGAGGAATAGTGCTCGCTCACGCAAGATATTACATAGGTTATTTTTATACTATTTTTGCTACTCTTGGAAGCTATGGCCCTCAAGATTCTTATAGGTCTTTCTAAGAGTGTCTTGACACATGCAATATAGGTTGGCGTGTAATTGTTGTGTTGGATCATCTAAGAGATAATGATGCATTTCAGATTATCGAAATTACTGTGAGGTAGGGAACACCTTGAACATATACTTTTATTTCAAGAGCATGCATGTAGTGATATAGAAATGAAACGAATCATATTATTTTCGTGTGTGTGTGTGTGATATACCAATGAAATGAACATGCTTAATCATATAATCTTTTCAATATGTGTGTGCGTGTGACACCAAATAAGCATATGAAAATGAGACATTCCCAGGGGAAGAAAAAGTGATAAAGGAATCAGTGTGATGCGAGTAATTTAGACATCCCAGGGATGTAGGAGAGATTGTAAAGTAAGATTGAACAAAGACTGATAAGGCCTAATTGATATAAAGTAGCACATTTACATGGTGAATAACTATATGTAAAGCACTTGATATTTTTATTATTTAAGGTTTGAACTGAATACCCCACCGACGTGGTGGGATACCCACGATTGACTCGACAGAATATCCGTGACCGGTACGACGGCCAATCCGTACACCGGTATGACGATTTATCCGTACACAGTAGCACATCACAGGGATGTTGAGATGAGCGCCTTTGAGAAAGGAACCTGGGTAGTATTCAAAGTAATATATTCATAACAACTGTCTATCTAGACGACGATGGAGGGTATTCCATCGGGGCTCGATGTTATATTGCTCGGGGATTACTTAAGTTGAGGATTTAAGTTTCTTTAGACTTATTCAGTGTAGTTCATGAACAGTTGATAATAAATGTAACATGTAAACCACTAGTAAATTTCAATGCATATGAAATCTCTAAACTATTTTCCATTAAATTCATAAATACATCATGTTAAGAATATCATGGAATATATGTGAGGATTTGACTTATATGTTCATTGTGTTGTTCCCTATTGAGCTAGGATGTAGCTCACCCTTTAGACTATACGTCGTAGGTCCCTTGCTTGCTGCTACTGAGGTTTCGGGAGATGCAGATCTAGGTGATTCTGATTACGTGCTCGGGGACGAGTTAGAGCCTCCTCCCGAGGACTTCTTCTAGGAGACTCCGTTGTGGACTTTGATAGGGAGAGTTTTGAGAGCATTTGTGCGGCTTGGTATGTCAAGCCTTTATTTTAAGAAATAATATATTTAAATGATATAATTCTTTTAACGAACCATCTGGGGTGATCTGTTTATCACTGATGGTTCGGATCGGTTCTCAGTTCATGCGTCGACATGAAAGTAGAAACATCTTTTGAGTTTATGCCTAGATTTGCATATTTATTTCCGCATCGTGTAGTTAATGGTCATATCTTGTTCATTTGTTGCTTGCTATACCAATGTTTCGCACAGATCTATGAGGCACAGTTTGGAGGATCGTGCTGATGGCACGGGTTTCGGAGTGTTAAAATTCAGGCTGTCATAGTTGGTATCAAAGCATTTTCTTTTAGAAATTCTGACAATCATTATTTTTGTCAGAGCATAGGGCTTCTACTAACGAAACTTTGGTTTCTTGTGCAGACCGTTATATCTTCTAAAGGAAGGGGCCGACCCAGGAGCAGCTATAGTGGAAGTTTGCATAGTCGAGATGATTTTATCTTGGATACCAATCGAGTGCCTCTGAGAGATGGAGGGGCTTCAGGCAGTGGTGGCCAAGGGAGCCAAGATCAGGCAGAGAATCAAGATCGAGATCGTCAGGATCGAGATTCTAGGGAACAAGAGAGTTAGAGAAAGAAATGAAGATAGAGAGGAGCGTCAGAGGATAATGCACATTATGGAAACCATGGCGACTGCCATGGCACAGCAGGCAGCATCCTTGGCAGCTCATACTGCCCACGAGCAGCATCAGCCACTAACACCTCCAATAGCTCTGACACCACTAGTGTCTTTTGTGTTTACTGAATTTAGGAGGATGAGACCTCCTAGCTATTCTCGGTAGGCAGAGCCCATGGCAGCTGAGAACTGGTTAAGTGAGATGGAAAAGGTGTTTAGAGTGCTCATGTGCATAGAAGACGAGAGCGTCCGTTGGGCAGCCTACATGTTAGATGGGGAGGCTGGGCCTTGGTGGAAGTTCGTTTCACGGACTAGGGCTCAGGAGACCCCAGATTTGCCCTGAACGTGGGATAAATTTGTTGAAGAGTTCAACAAATAGTATTTCCCAGAAGTGGTGAGAAATCAAATGGAGATACAGTTTTTGCAACTCGTTCAAGGGAAGATGACTGTTAGAGAGTATGGAGTGGAATTCATGCGACTAGCTCGCTTCGCTCTTGATTACATGATTACGGAGGTGATGAGAGCAAAAAGGTTTCAACAAGGCTTGAGACCGGAGGACAGAGGAGGAGTAGCAACGTTTCAACTGAAGACCTATGGAGAGGTCGTAAAGCGTTGGTTGTCGAAGAAGAAAATAATAACCGATACCGTCAGAGGGAACAACAAGGAAGGGGAAATGTAGACCAAGGCAGAACCGAGAACTACGAGCCGGTGAACAAAAAGCTGAGATTCGTAGCATCTAGTCAGAGACCACCGTTTCAAGGAGGTTATGAGAGACCGGCACAGTAGAGCAACCAGTAGAGATTTTCATTGCTCGCGTCGGGGAGACCGATATGATATGAGAGCCCTGCTATCACTACCGGAGCTACAGTTACACAGGGTTTCTCACGAGCTGCATCTTCCACACCATAGGAGACTTGTGCCATGTGTGGCAAGTCTGTAGTCTGGGTACTCGAGGTTGTTTCAAATGTGGCAAGGTGGGCCACTTGATGAAAGATTGCCCTGAGGCAAACAAGGAGAAGATAGCTCCAGCTTTTATGCCACGACCTATACAATCGAGGAAGCCGATCATCCAAGGGAGAGCCTACGCAGTCACAGCTCAAGAGGCCCAAAATACAAACGATGTGATCCAAGGTGAGAACTTCTTTTAAATAAAGAATTTCAATTCTTGAAAAAAATTTAGATAGAGAAGGTGCATCCATATAGAAAATAGAAAAGAACCTGTATGTAATAATTTTGGTATGATGATATACATTATATATATATATGTGTATATATGACTAGGTACATTACAAATTTATGAGAAAGGAAGCGATGCGACATATGAAGCTCGAGTGTTGATAGACCCGGGGTCTACCCACTCATTTACTACCCCTCGCTTCGCAAAAAAGATGAAAGTCAACCCAGGGGAGTTAGACTTTGTGTTAACCGTGGCTGTTCTGACTGGGAAATCGGTTGATACCGAAAAGGTTTGCAAATCCGTGATCTTCAGAATCATGGATGGAGACGTCTTTGAACTATCGGCAAATTTAATTATGTTAGACATGCAAGGATTCGACGTGATCCTTGGCATAGATTGGTTGTCGACTCATTGTGCAACCGTAGATTTCAAGAACAAGGTCGTCATTTTTAGACCTAACACAAGGAGATTGTTTCAATTTCGAGGAGAGAGATCGACGTATATGCCACTTATCTCTGCAGTCAAAGCCGAGTGCTTGATCAGAAAAGGGGTAGTGGATACTTGGCATTATTAAAGGAGAATAAGGAAGAGAAGAATATTATTTCGGAGATAGCCGTTGTGCGAGACTTCGCTGACGTATTTCCGAAAGAACTACCCGGATTACCTCAAGATAGAGAAGTTAAGTTCGCCATCGACTTAGCACCAGGAATGGAACCTGTTTCTAAAGCACCATACAGAATGGCTCCTGCTGAGTTGAAAGAGTTGGAAGAGCAGTTACAAGAGCTCATGGACAAGGGGTTTGTTAGACCGAGCGTGTCTCCATGGGGAGCACCGGTCTTGTTTATAAAGAAGAAAGATGGGTTAATGTGTCTGTGCATTGACTATCGGTAATTAAATAAACTCACTATAAAGAACTGATATCCTTTGCCTAGGATAGATGACTTGTTCGATCAGCTACAAGGAGCAAAGTATTTCTCCAAGATCGATCTAAGATCTGGATACCATCAGTTGAGAGTCAAGGCAGAGGACATCCAGAAGACTGCATTCAGGACATGGTACGAACACTATGAATTCTTAGTGATGCCGTTTGGGTTGACGAATGCACCAGCGTTGTTTATGGAATTGATGAATCGGGTGATGTCGTTTGGGTTGACGAACGCACCTGCGTAGTCGTGTTCGTCGACGATATCCTAATATACTCTAAGTCAAAAGTGAAACACGAAGAACACTTAAGGATTGCTCTACAAACCTTACGTAAACACCAATTGTACGCCAAGCTCAGTAAGTGTGAGTTTTGGTTAGAGGAAGTTAGCTTTTTGGGACATGTCGTCTCAAAGCATGGTGTCACAGTTGACCCGGCTAAGATAGAAGCAGTGGTCAATTGGGAGTAACCAAAGACCGTGACTGACGTCCGTAGTTTCCTCGAACTAGCTGGCTATTATCGGTATTTTGTTGATGGTTTTTCAAAGATATCGGGACCACTCACGAGACTTACACGAAAGGATGCAAGGTTCGAATGGAGTGAGACATGCAAGAAGAGTTTTCAAGAACTCAAGAAGAGACTCACTTTAGCTCTAGTACTAGCGATTCCTTCAGGTAGTGGAGGGTTCATAATATAAAAAGGTGATAGCTTACAGGCCGAGACAGCTAAAAGAATATGAAAAGAACTACCTGACACATGACCTGAAACTGGCAGCGTTCATATTTGCACTGAAGATTTGGCGGCATTACTTGTATGGTGAGACCTTTGATATTTTTATCGACCACAAGAGCCTCAGATATCTGTTTACATAGAAAGAACTAAATATGAGATAGCGCAAATGGATGGAGTTCCTCAAGGACTACGACTGTTCCATACAGTACCAGCCAGGCAAGGCTAATGTAGTAGTTGATGCGTTGAGTCGGAAGCGTTCAGTTCAATTGGCTAGTTTGATTTTGGGTATGCACAGATGGAAGTTGTTTGAAAATCTGGCACTGTATGATGCAAATATCGAGTCACAAGTTACAGGATCCTTTTTGGCAAATATTTTAGTAAGGCCAGTGATATTTGAGCATATCCATGAGCTACAGATGAAAGACCCAACGCTAACCAAGATTTGTCAAGATGTGATTGAAGGCATCAAACCGGAGTTCTCAGTGAAAGAAGATGCTTCCTTATTGTTCAAGGGCTGTCTCTGCATTCCGGACAATGCCGATCACGACAAACTATCCTTGATGAATCTCACAAGTCAAACTATGCAATCCACCCTGGTAGCATGAAAATGTATCAAGATTTGAAAAAGAATTACTAGTGGAGAGGTTTGAAGCAAGAGGTGGTAGAGTATGTGTCACGGTGTTTGACATGTCAGTAGGTGAAGGTTGATCATAAACATCCTGCTGGATTATTGCAGCCTCTACCCATACCAGAGTGGAAGTGGGATTCGATCTCTATGGACTTCATAGTAGGACTACCGCGTACAACGAAGAGATATAATGCCATTTGGGTAGTCATAGACCGATGAGCTAAGTCAGCACACTTCTTGCCTTACAACACGATGTATACGGCGAGAAGACTTGCAGAGTTACATATGAAGGAGATCGTGTGACTACACGGGATTCCAAACAGTATCATTTCTAACCGTGATCCATTGTACACGTTAAAATTTTATAAGAAATTTCAAGAGGGAATGGGAACGAGATTGGACTTCAGTTCAGCATTCCATCCACAAACCGATGGGCAAACAGAGCGGGTCAATCAGATCATCGAGGATATGCTTAGGACGTGTATGTTAGAATTGCAAGGATCATGAGATCAGCACCTACAATTGATTGAGTTTGCATACAATAACAGTTTTCAGACGAGCATTGGGATGGCACCGTATGAAGCTTTTTATGGACGACGATATAGATCGCCTATCAATTGGGACAAAATCGGTGAGAAATTTATTTTGGGACCCGAAATACTTGAAGCTAATGCCGCCTATGTTTGGATGATAAGGGCAAAACACAAAGAGGCTCAGAGTAGGCAGAAAAGCTATGCCGATATCAAGCGGACCTGTGTAGACTATAAGGTGGGTGAACACGTGTTTGTCAAAGTGTCGCCTATGAAGGGCGTGATGAGATTTGGAAAGAGAGGGAAGTTACGTTCCCGTTATCTTGGACCTTTTAAGCTTTTGGGTCGAGTAGGGGAAGTTGCTTACTGCATTGGATTACCACCACTATTCGATTGGGTGCACAATGTGTTTCACGTATCTATGCTCAGGAAGTATATAAATGGCCCTGATCACGTTTTGGGCAGTCAACCTTTGGAAATGCATGAAGACATGAACATGGTAGAGGAATCGATAGAGATTTTGGATCGAAAGGAACAAGTATTGCGGACAAAAGTGATCCCATTAGTACTAGTTCGATGGAAAAATCATCCGACAGAAAAAGCAACATGGGAGCGTGAGACGGATGTCAGGGAACAATATCCTAGTTTGTTTGAGAACGCTAGTTGACGCCCAATAAATGTTGTAAGATATGTGTGATGTTTGGCATGTGAATGTACGATTTCTGTTTTGGAATGAACGGGAGAAATTTTTATTTGATTTGGAGCATAGTTCATTTTTAATCTCGATAGATTGATCACTCTATGATTGATATCCAATGGCCTTGGGGAGGAAAAATCAGGTGTCAAGGGAGATGTTAGAAGGTGAAGGGATACCGGGAGAAAATATAGGACTTAAACAACCATAAAAACCTTTCTAGGCTCGCTCGAGCGACGACTTACGATCGCTCGCTCGTTCCATGTGAAAAGCAAGCGCCAAAAACATTCTGGACTCGCTCGAGCGAGGACTTATTACCGCTCGAGTGAGGGGGGAGTATAAAAAGGGGTGGCCAGCACCATTCTACCCATTTCTTCATGCGAGAGGAGGGTTTTGGGTGCGAGGGTTTTGGGAGTTCTCACATGGATGACTCTCCTACGTGCGATTCAAGTCAGATTCGAAGGACCCGATCCGTTAAAACTACTTCAAAAGGTGACTTCTACCCTAAACCCACCTCATTTAGTTAATTTTTCTCTTTAGAGATCTAATGGCTTCGACAAGCCCTAACCCTCAACCTAGGAAGAAGGTCGCGATTCGATCGCCACCTTCGCGCAACAAGGCGCCACAGCCACCACAACCACCACCTCAAACCGATCCTATTGGACGATTGATGGGGGGCCAAAGTTTTTGAAATCGAGTGGGAAATCCACCCCACTTGCTTTCGAGAACCTCTGTCCACCAAGTGGACTAATGACTTTCTTACGCAAAATCGTATGCGGTCCTTGTTGACTCCGTTTGTGAACCGTTATTATCCACAGCTTATCAAGCTATTTTATCAAACTCTAAAGACCACTACCGATGAGGACATTCTCGTCGCTGAAATCGACGGACGGACGTTTGAGTTTGGCGAGGCCGACATTTCGCTCGCCATGAATTGTCCTCACACCTACACCCGAGAACCCAATTCACAACCACCTTTTGCCCAAGAGGCACCTTTTCAGACAATATTCGCCGACATTACTGGCGGCACCACCGCATCGGGACAATCTATCACACGGTCCCAGTTGCCGCCACATATGTGGCCTCTTGATATCATTTTTAAAAAGAACTTGTACCCGACGGGTCACGACCAAGAACGTCGTGACATATTTTTGAGTGCACTGCACTCTGCCTTTCACAACCAATGGTTTAATGTACCTAGAGTAGTTCTCATGGGCATTTTACAAGCTTTTAGGCGCAACGCGAAGGGTTCTATTCCACCACCCATCAATCGCCTATCGTACGCCCGTCTCATTTCTCGCCTTTTTGGCCTATGCAACCGGAAAGATGGCTTCCACATACGAGAGGACGAATCCGTCTTTGTTGATAACATACTCCCATACTTAGGCCAAGACCTAAATAGGAACTTGAAAAGCCTCCAAAACAGTCTAACCAAGAAGCGAGATCGTCAGAATGCCCGACAGGCAGCCCAACCACCACCGGCTGGATCGACTGCTCCTTCCACTTCGTCTCCCCAGCTTTTCCCTACCACCTACAGCAACATGATGCGGGAGATCCTCCTGCAAGGACGGGAGATTCGGCTACATCAGTGGTTCCAGGAATCGCTCCTCATCGACCTCATGGGCCATGAGTTTCCACAGACGTACCGAGAGCGCATTGATACTTTGCGAGGTGCTATCTTTGGGGCATCTAGCTCAGACCCTGCTACTAGGACCACTACAGCTGGTGCCACTACCGCCAGGGAGGTTGGTGACGAGGATGACGATGATGACGACGGTGATGATGACGAGGAGGATGATGACTACTGTGATGATGACGACGATGATGACGAGGAGTATGAGCAGGGTGACGATTAGATCGCCACCTTTCATTTAAAATTCTTTTTGGAAAAGAATAATGTGATATTTTACATATTTTTGATGTGAATATTTTTGTGTTGTTTGATGGGGATTGGATATTTTAAATTGTCGTGACATGACTGTCATAATTTTTTTTGTTACAAAACACGATGATGCATCTATGTATATTTTATGCAGGTACTAAACAGTCATTTTAGTCCTAATGTGAGTAATTGCATAAGGAATCTGTGGTTGTGTGTAGGTTTATGCCGGTACTCAAAAAATATAATACTCATACCCGAATGTGTGGTTATGAGTAGTTGGGATCGTAGTTGTATATATGTTTTGCCTGTAGTTCTATGTATATGTTTTGCCTTCATGCAGGTGAAACTGGGCTCATAGTCGTGTGTGTTTGCTGAAGTATATGTTGTCCATTTTCGAGGAAAAAAAATTTATAAGTTGGGGTGAATGTGATAACCTAGATTTTTGTGACACGTGTAGGTCACGTGTGATTTACACGATGTAGGAGTGTATGTGGGGAACAAGTGAACCACACCTACTTTGTATACTACTAGGTGTAGGTGTCTTGAATGTGAGCCTTGTGAAGGAAAAACATCTAACATATATGTGTGTATGAAACACACTATTTCTCACTAGATAAGAGAAAAGGGGGAGGAGTCTCCCATACGGGTCCTATTTAGTTTAGATAGAGAGAGTAAAACAAGGAGAAGGAAGAGAGGGTTTTGTAAAAGAAGATTAGAGGAAGAAGTCTTCTTGTGATTAAGAGACAAGATCCACTTTACAGATCTTAAATACATATGATGAGAAGGGTGTGGTGAAGAAATTTGATAGCATCTTGTGGATTTGAGTTAGTGGATGATCTAGAAAGGGGTTGGAAGAGGGGTTTTTGAAACCCTCTTCATTTGAGTTGATCTTGGATCAAATCCAGATGAGATCTAATGACTTGAGGTATGTTTTAAGGTTTATATGCGCTTTAAATAGAGTACTAATAGTTTAGTTAAATTATATGGGCTTTTAATAGGGTATTAAATGAGGTAGAAGATGAATTCTCAAAAAAGATCGAGAAATAATTGTGGTCGCTCCTCGCGCGAGCGGTTAAAACAGCTCGCTCGCGTGAGGAAGGACAAAATTATATAGATTAAAAGTTTCTGGACTCGCTCGAGCGAGGCCCTTTGTAAAAGGGAAGCTCGCGCGATGGCTCGCGTGACCTACAGGTGCCTCGATTGTTATCACTCGAGCGATGTCAAGTGCCTCGTTTATAACCGCTAGAGCGAGGGAATGAATATATTATATATGACCAACATATGTTCTGTGTTCACCCGAGCGAGGACATTTTGTAAAAGGAGGCTCACTCGAGCGAATGCTCGCGTGACCTTCAGATGCCTCGATTATCATCGCTCGTGCGAGAAATAGTGCTCGCTCGCGCAAGGAATAATGCTCGCTCACACGATGATTAGTGATCATTCGTGCGAGGAACAGTTCTTGCTCGCGAGAGGTATTACATAGGTTTTTTTTATACTATTTTTGCTACTCTTGGGAGCTATGGCCCTCAAAATTCTTATAGGTCTTTCTAAGAGTGTTTTGACACATGTAATATAGGTTGGCGTGTAATTGTTATGTTGGATCATCTAAGAGATAATGATGCGTTTCAGATTATCAGAACTGTTGTGAGGTAGGGAACACCTTGAACATGCACTTTGATTTCAAGAGCATGTATGTAGTGATATAGAAATAAAATGAATCATATCATCTTCGTGTGTGTGTGTGTGTGTGTGTGATACACCAATAAAATGAACATGCTTAATCATATAATCTTTTCAGTATGTGTGTGTGTGTGACACCAAGTAAGTATATGAAATGAGACATCCCCAGGGGATGAGAAAGTGATAAAGGCATCAGTGTGATGCGAGTAATTTAGACATCCCAGGGATGTAAGAGAGATTGTAAAGTAAGATTGAACAATGACTGATAAGGCCTAATTGATATAAAGTAACACATTTACACGGTGAATAACTATATGTAAAGCACCTGATATTTTTATTATTTAAGGTTTGAACAGAATATCCCACCGACGTGGCAGGATACCCACGACTGACTTGACAGAATATCTGTGACCTGCACAGCGGCCAATCCGTACACCGGTATGACGATTTATCTGTACACAGTAGCACATCCCATGGATGTTGAGATGAGATTAGACCCCGTCACCTTTGATAAAGGGACCTGAGTAGTGTTCAAAGTAATATATTCATAACAACTGTCTATCTAGACGACAATGAAGGGTATTCCATCGAGGCTCGATGCTATATTGCTCGGGGATTACTTAAGTTGAGGATGTAAGTTTCTTTAGGCCTATTCAGTATAGTTCATTAACAGTTGATAATAAATGTAACATGTAAACCACCAGTAAATTTCAATGCATATGAAATCTCTAAACTATTTTCCATTAAATTCATAAATACATCATGCTAAGAATATCATGGAATATATGTGAGGATTTGACTTATATGTTCATTGTGTTGTTCCATATTGAGCTAGGATGTAGCTCACCCTTTAGACTATATGTCGCAGGTCCCTTGCTTGTTGCTGCTGAGGTTTCGGGAGATGCGGATCAGGGTGATTCTGATTATGTGCCCGGGGATGAGTTAGAGCCTCCTCCCAAGGACTTCTTCTAGGAGACTCCGTTGTGGACTTTGATAGGGAGAGTTTTGAGAGAATTTGTGCGGCTTAGTATGTCAAGCCATTATTTTGAGAAACAATGTATTTAAATGATATAATTCTTTTGGTGAACCATCTGAGGTGATCTGTTTATCACCGATGGTTCGGATCGATTCTCTGTTCATGCGTCGAAATGAAAGTAGAACCGTCTTTTGAGTTTATGCCTAGATTTGCATATATATTTTCGCATCGTGCAGTTAATGGTCTTATCCGTTCATTTGTTGCTTGCTATACCAATGTTCCGCGCAGATCTATGGGGCACGGTCTGGAGGATCGTGTTGATGGCACCGGTTTCGGGGTGCCAAAATCCAGGCTGTCACACAAATACCCCTTCTTACACTTTTTATGGTCTACATAGTTTAAAATTTTTAAAAATTGCCCTTTTTTATATTTACGCGATGTGAAGTAGCATCTATGCTATCTGATTTGAAGGCCACAATATAAAGATCGATGGTGTCAAAGATTGACACGAAAAAAAGGTGATATCGCGTCTTTAAAAAATAAAAAAATTAAAAAAATTAAAAAAATGCCTCTTAAAACAGTCGGTATCGCCTCTTTAAACTATTTAGATTACATAAAACCATTTGTATTTTTTGAAATACAAATGGATGAAATTTTGTAACTTTTTGATGTATAAGTCTTCAACTATTGTGACATGGCTGTCGCATTTACATGGTTTAGTGTCGATATAAATGGTTTTATGTAATCTGAATAGTTTACAGTTTGAATGTGAATGGTTTTTAATTCGGGTTCTTGTTTAATTCGACTTTTGCATGGTAACAGTATCCATGAATGTGTGGTCATACTTACGTGTGGATTGACTTATTGAACCAATCACAACAAGTTTTGTGGATGTGTGTGTGGTAGGAATTGTGAATGCCATTATTTTGCTTTGTGCTTGATTTTAAGTTTTACATGTCACCAAAACATATTGTGAATTACTCACTATATATAGATGTATAATTGGATTTTGATATGGGTTTGGTATTTGAAAATGACTAAATTTGATGAGTATTGTTATGTAGATACAGCAAATTGGTAATGTTTTATGCAGGTATGATGGTATGGTCAATGTTGAATAGGTGTGAGGTGAAAATACGATTCACTCACAGTTTAGTTCTGCTTTTGGAAAGATGAGCGGGCTGTGACAAATTGAGGGATGTAGATTACGATTTCGTCTTAGATTGTCGTGGTGTTTTCGTTTATTCAAGTACACGTGCACACGTGAATGTGTGGTGTAACTCATGACTATGTAGGTTCATCTTGACGATGCTTATGTGTGCTTCTGCCGGTCGTGGGTAGTGTTAGCTTTTGTTCTGTATGAGCTTCATATTCCAGTGTGCATATTCAATGTATTGGCTTACCATGACTTAGGTAAATTTTCGAGGACGAAATTTTATAAGGTGGGGAGAATGTAATATCCCCCAATTTTCTGAAATCGCATAAGTCAAATAGGTGTATACGGATGTGGTGTGTGGTTCACAAGGGAACCCAAAGAGCTTAACACACACTTGGGTGTGTATGTACTTCACACCAAATAAATCAAGTGGATAAGTGTAGCACACAAGTGGTGTGTTTGTGCTTTTCAAGGAAGCAAAGTGCTTGCTTGGACAGGTGAGGGATAACTCATGTGCAAGACCCATTGGGGGATTTATTGACTTTGGTTGTTTTGAGAGAAAGATAAGAAGGGTGTTGTGAAAGAGTTCTTTTGCTTGAATCTATGTGTTATGAGCCATTATATCGTTGTGAGATTCATGCAACTCGTGTGTGAGAGATAACCTTATGATTGTGACGACGTCGTGGTGATTGTGGAACTTAAAGAAACTGAAATGGGTTTTGAAACCCATTTACTTGCAAAAGGAGAAGATGCTCCGATCTTCGAGTGAATCTTTAGTTTGAAGGTAAGAAATAGATGCTCAAGTGTGTAATTTTACAAAATAAAAATGCTTTATAAGATGCGTGAGAAGTATGGATACATGTGGCGACGAAATCGTGAGAAGATCGAGTTGAGAGAAAAACTCAGATCTGAAGTATTTCTGTTTATTGTGCGTCCGAGCTTCAGAGCTCGCTCACGCGAGAAGTCTTCAGAAAGGCATCATTGAGCCTCGCTCGACTGAGTAAAAGAGACTCCAGTGAGCCTCTAATATTCGCTCGCGCAAGGGTATAAGTGGCTTGTGGGCTCGCTCGCACGAGATATGTTTCTCGCTCACGCGAGAGTGTAAATAGTGTATGAACTCGCTTGCGCGAGCTGTGTTTCTCGCTCGTGCAAGAGTTTCACGTGGCCGAGGCGGATAGAGAAATTCAGCTTCGGTAAACTGAATTTCAATCCCTCGCTCGAGGTCTGTAAGTGCTTGTGAGCTGGTGCGCCCGAGCTTTAGTGCTCGCTCGCACGAGAAACAAAGTCAAGCTTATTTTGACTCTTTTTGTGTGAATTCCTCGAAGATGTGTATCTTTGTGCTTTCTTAAGCATTTTAAGGACTCTTTGAATAATTTGGGATGTAGGTGAAGTGTTGAGTGTTTGCGTAAGATCTAGAAAGGTTTAGTGTGGATTGTACGAGGCGTGACTTGAGGTAGGGGAAACTTACAACCATTTAATTTGATGTACATTGCATAAGTTGAGTAATGCAATGTGATATGTGTGTTCTATATTTGAATTTTTCAAACGAGTTTTGAAACATAAAATGTGATGTGATACAAAAAATGTGATATGACGTGTGTTCTCTATTCGAATCTTTCAAATAAGTTTTGAAACATAAAATGTGATGTGATACAAGAAATGTGATGTGATATGTGTGTTCTTGTAAGCTCCAAATTGAAGTATGATTATTAAGTTTCCAAAAATTGTATAAGTAATCAATTTACACAGTGTGAAAACTATAAGTTAGACTTTTCACTATGATTTAAGGTTCAGTATAACGAATCTCAAATTGTGATCCGATACGGCGGGATATCCATTTATTGTGCTCCGGTACGGCGAGATATCCGTTCATTCTTTTACCGGTCAACGGTAATGCTTCATTAAGCACAAGTATCCCTCATAACACAGGGGCTTCGGCATTTTCGTGAAATGGTTCATGGAATGACAATGGTCCGGATTCCCATCAGTGTAATATGTAGATCCCAATGCTGTATTTGTTTGGGGTGGTAATTTAAGTTACTATTTTAAGTTATGACCAATGTTTTCAACACAAAGCATATGATCTAAGTGTGTGTGTGACTAAATTTCTGCATATGAAATTAAAATGTGAAAATGTGAAATGTGCATATGAAAATCAGTTATGAAACTTCATGCTATGAGATATGAGATTTAAATGTTACTAATGTTTTCCCCTATTGAGCTTAGATGTTAGCTCACCCTTTGACTATACGTCACAGGTGAAGATGAATTAAAGGAATTAGATCCTAAGAGCGATCCAAAATACGAACCAGAGGAGGAGGTTGAGCTCCTGCCAGAGGAGTTCTTCCCCAAGTAAAATTGTGTGTGTGTGAGCCGTGAAGAGAAATAGTGTTTTGTGTTTAGGGCATGGTACATCCAGCCATTTTTAGATTTGAGAATCAGTTATGTAATTCTATGTTTTGGATAATATTTTGTGAACCATTGTTTAGGTGATAGATGTCCATTACCAGTGGTTCGTTTCAGTTCTTTATCCATGTATTTGACATGAGATTAGAACCGTTATTTTGATATGTTTTGAGATATAGAAATTGAGCTTTTTTTGTTATTTATGATGACTCTATCTGCTTAATTAGAGAAATCAACTTTATTCTACTTTGGGTGGATGTACCAAGTGTTTTATAAGGAAGGGATCACCCTAACGGGTGATCCAACGGCACGAGTTTCGGTTATCAAAATTCGGGCTATCACACATGATTTACCATCCACAGGAGATACCATAAGAGCATTGTGAAAAATTGGACCCACAACCATGTTTTTTAAATATCAGCTATATCTAATACATATCATCCGATATATATCAGGTCAAGACTAGCTCGCTACCAAGGGAGGAGCCACATATACCAGTGTGGGGCTTTAGCTCTCCTTTAAATTTTGTAATTGTAAATGTAAGATTTATTGTCATAATCATGACATAATCTAATGTTGCTCCCTAATTGCCAAGTAAAAGTGTTTTATTTGTGTTTAACATTATCTATAGCACGGATATCCGTGATAGACCTCATGGACATCCGTGGTCACGGACGACCGTGAGTGAATCACGGACGTCCGTGCCCTAACAGTATTTAAACGCAAATTCAGTTCAGGTGGTTATCTCTTGTGTGAAAATTTTCTCGATTTTCTGAAAAGGAGAGCCTGAGATTCCCTTGGTCTTTGAGATAAACTTACCCTATTCTTATTAAAAGAATTTTTTAAGGATTTACTCCGTTACTATTGTGATCTAAAGGTTTAGATCGTTATGTCGTGTGATTCGAGATTTGAAGAGAAAGAGATTAACTATGGATTGGATGATCGTGGGAAGCGATTGTTGGTAGTGAGAAGAGTGATAGGGCATATTATTCTAACAGCAGTGTAAGGTTTATTTTTTATAGTGAATTATTGAGTTTGGATCTAAGATAGATCCCTTGGTTTCTACTTATGATAGGGTTTTCCAAGTAAAAAATCTTGTGTGTTATTTGTGTGGATGTTATTAATTTTAAATTGCTTATATTCTTTATATATATAGTTAGATCTCTAATTATTCTGAAATTTCAGTAAAGAACGGGCTGTTAGGTCAAATATATGATAAAACAACTATTAAACATCTGTTAACTACTAACCCCTACTACAAGAAAATCTCGACTATGCGGTTGCCCATTGCCCGATACAATCTACCCCTGATTAGATCTGGATATAAATATTGGCCTATATCTACTCAATTGGACATAATAGCAAAGATATCCTTCGGGAAAAAAATTTCGGTCACTAAAAAAAATTAAAATACTTTAATACCATCCAATTTGACCGATACATATCTGATACATCCAATGCTTGTCAACTTGGGACGCGGAGAATATGCCTCATATGTATCTATCTTAAATCCCTAGCCCATCATGTTAGACTATAGTTAAGGCATTACAATAGATATGAATGGGTGCTAGCCAACATCTAGATATCTTCGATTATAGCAGCTACTCTGTTGATGACCTCTTACTGTGTTGCAATTTTCTTTTCTATCATTGAGTGTAGTAGTAGGCTTTTTTTCACATATTACAAGAGATGGTCATAAAGGACTACGCTTTTTTACTTTTTTATTTTTTTTTACCGCTTATCCGGCCTTTAAGAGCACTGGACTAACTTAGTAGACTGCTCTAAGAGCTCTCGACTAAGTCTTACTAGTGAGTATGAATAAATTCCTGCAAGTGGGTAACAACGAGTCACTACAAAAAATAAGACTATTAGCGACAGTCATAAACTGTCGCTATTAACAAAAAAATTGTTGCTAATATCCTTGCCGCTAATAGTCTTAATAGTTGTTTTATTAATAGCGGCAGTTTTTTTTTTGCAGCAAAAAACTGCTGCTAATAGTCTCATTTTTTGTACTGAGTGGGATTTGAACTCAGAACTTCTGCTTCTTGAAGCATTATTTTGTCCACTATGCCAACCCCCCACGGTTCTTAGAGGATTAACTGCATATGCCTCCGCATAAATTTTAATTGTAAACCTTTTATGAGCATTTGCATTAATCATTTAACCAAAGTGTTTGCATTGTCAACATGTTTGTTGGATGTTGTGGGTCATTTACTTGGGTACTGTTTGGCAATACCTTTCCAGAAAGTATTTTTCACAATATTGGATAAAAAACACATTTCACCCAAGATCCAAACCATATCTAATGTTGCTTCTGCAGTTATAGACCTATTTGAGAAGCAGCATGTGAGAAAGAGCATGCAACACCTGTGATAGCCCGGATTTTGGCACCTCGAAACCCGCGCCATCAATACAGTCGTTTAGGTCGTATCCTAACTTCATATAAAACACTTGGTACATATATGTCTAAGCGTAAACAAAACACATCTAACTAATCAAATGAATCCGACTAAAGCAATTTAAACTTCCATTTCTATATAAGGTAATTCTAACTACCAAAAGGCGGTTCAATCCTCATGCCCATCACATGAAATAAAGAACCGAACCGAACCATCAGTGATACAACAAAGGTCACCCTGGGATGGTTCGCAAAAAGAATAACCTATCTCTAGGTAATTTGACTTCTTACAAAATATGAGTGGCCGAACGTACCAAGCCTTACAATAATTCTCACAAAATAATCAAAGTGCCACAGCGCACGTCTACTACAAGAAATCCTCTGAAGGGGGTTCCTACTCCTCCAAGGGAACGTAGTCCGTGTCCTCAAATTCCTGGTCCTTAGTGTCCTCAGCTATCCCTGAACCTGTGACGTACAGTCGAAGGGTGAGCTGCATCATAGCTCAATAAGGAAACAAATAGCATGTATATTTTATGACATCACACATATATTTCATGACACATTTCTAAACATGAAAACGAAGTTTAAATAATTGCTTGACCAAAGAGACTATCTGATGGATGGTTTCAAATCACATTCTTACTAGTAAAATGGAACACACCCACACACACACACACTTAATAGAATCACTTAAGTAATTGCTCGAGCAATATAGCATCGAGCCCCCGATGGAAGTACCCACCATCGTCGTTCATATGAACCATTTCACAATGCCCAACTCCCTTTACAAAAGGTGACTTGTGCCGAACAAAAATATTTCTACTATTGGAAATCAAAGAACGGATATTCCGCCGAACCGATACACAGTTTGTACGGATATTCCGCCGTACCAGTCACAAATATCCCGCCATGTCGGTTGGGTATTAACAATTTAAACCTTAAATCCAACGTGTAAGTTACATATAGTTTATCACCGTGATTTGTAGTAATTATAATTAGTTCAAATTTCACATAGGGTTCTCACACACTATTTCACATTTCTTTACTACCACACACATGTCTTACATCTCTTGATGTCCCACACATAACTTATCTAACATTTTCACACTCACGCACATAAGATTCTCTTTCTTATTGATTATACGCATGAAATTGTGAAATCAAAACTATCAATGACCTCGTACAATTACTACGCACTTACGAAAAGAGCACATATATCCTTATCATATCATTACGCACATACTAGTTGAAAGTAAAATACACATGTTACTGAGTTTCCCTACCTCAAACGGAGTCACACTAGGATTAAACCAAATTGCGTCAAGCACACGCCTATTTAAATCCCACGTGTCGATCCTACAATCAAATGTATTAAAATATCCTATAAAAAAGCCTAGAAGGACAAAAGGTACACACTGGTCAAATACTCGCGCAACCGAACTGACATTTAGTTATCTGATGGGTGTCGCGCGAGGCCTAGCTCGAGCGAGACCTTTTTGCCTTTAAGTCCTCGCGCGAGCGAGACACAACATTCTCACAGTTCCTAAGTTCTCGCGGGGCTGTTTAAGTCATGTCTCTGAGGCTCGCTCGGGCGAGCCTTTAAGCTTGTGCGTACGAGGGACAGAGACACTTCAGATCTGAGTTTTCCCCAAACTCGATCATCACCCAATCTTAACTATTTTAAACCCTATTTCTTAAGGAACATTAAATGTTAACATTATTACATAAATAACATTAAATTCATACCTTTAATGTCATCAATGTTCCTTGGATTGGATTTTTCTTTTTTGAAGAAATCAAGGAGGGTTTTAACAACCTAAATCTTCTTCACACTTCCCATCAAGCTCCCAGATTCATACAAGCTCGTCTAAATCGTGGAGCTCGAATCCCCACGCACCTTCACAGTACTTCACTTGACTTCTATTAGATCTAATCACTTAGATCTCACCATCCCTGCTATTCTTTCTCCACAAACCCCTTTCCTTTCTCCACACTCTCTCTCTCAAATAACTCAACAACCACACAAAAGAGTCTCACACACACTTGGATTTATTAACTTGTTACTCACACACACAACACATAGGTGTTAATTAACCTCTAACACCTAATGTATTAGACACGTACATATTCCAAGTTGTGTACATGTGTCGGATTTTCTTGTGAACCATATACACACATACACACTCTTACGTATCTGGCCTACACGGTTTACGAAACTGCTCGACCTTCATGGCAACGAAAATTGGGGTTATTACAATACCATTCTATATAGCAATTGAAAAGTGCATTTTTTAAAGAGTAAATTATTCAAAAAAGTTTAGAATTTTTGCTTTTTACCTGATAGGGCGGAACTATCGCTAACAACCCAGCAGGGTCCAGACCCTAAAATTATGTTTTCCTTTTCACATAAGAGGGTTAAATTTTTTTTTACGTGTGCTTAAATTCGGATTAATTGAAAATTAGTTTGACGAAAATACACCTAGGTCCCATATGAGACTGATCAATTAGTTTCATATAAGACTAATAGATCGGTCTTCTATGAGACCAATCAATCGATCTTATATGAGACTGATCGGTTTCGTTCGGCCCCATATAAGACCGGCCGAAATAGTGGACCAATCGGTCTCATATGAGACCGATCGATTGGTCTCAAATGGGACCGTTTGATTGTTCTCATGGGACCCAAGGACATTTTCGTCTGACACTTTTTTTCACTTAATTGAAACTTAAGCACATGATCATTTTTTTTCTAAAAATATCACAAGCGCACGTCTCTTTAACACCTAAAATTTGAAAACGTTGAGGGTCTCGGATCCTGCTTGGCCATTACCATAGTTCGGACCCTGCCAGGTAAATATTTTAAAACGGTTGCCAAACATGGCCTTACACCTCATTCCTACTGAGTTGCGGGTTTTGCTACTGTGGTCTTCTCACAAGATTTCAGCTACTCCTCCTTGGTTTTCTCTCCCCAACTTTTTCTGCTAACTTGGAAGGGACTTGGAGATTAGGCCCTGCCGTCCGGGGTGGCCGATTTGGGATGCTGAAACTTCACTTCTACCAAAACATCGGGAAGAATCAACGGTCCCCTTGTTGGGAGTTTTGAAAATTTTTAGAAACATGAAATAATGAAGGAAATTTCTGCTCTTAATCCATATTATTTTTTTGCTAACCTCTCTAAATCCATATGATCAACCCAACCCAAAACAAAATAAAAATAATTAAATACATTATTATAGTGCTTTTATTGGCAAAAATAATCGTATCTCAATCTCCTACATTGCATTCGCCAAGGTCGGAAAAATTCGGCAAAATTCAGACGTTCCCGGAAAAATGCCGAGAAAAAATTGGGAAAAAATTAAAATTAAGATTCAAAGTATAAAGAATTTAGAGGGCATCCCTTAAGCATAAGCTTGGTATACTGTAAGTTACAAAAAATTATCAAAATTTAAAAACTATTTAAGAAATCATGATCTACTGAAAAAATCTTAAATTATTTGCCAATTATTTTCGTTTTCTTAATAGAACCTACACCCTTTTCAAAAATTCGTGAATAACTCGTTATTCATATGTATTTCCTTATATTTGAGAGTTATTTGCCAACTTTCTAAAAAATTCTGCGAATTTGATGACTAGGTTCTACCATCTCACAAGGAAGAAGGGTATGGCTCTTTTCAAACTTCTGTCTCAGAGTAAAATTATAACCAATTATTTATATCCTGTTGAATTGTAGCCTAACCCCATCTCCTCAAACCGGCATGCCTTGATGGTTTTGAATTAGACGATGGAGACCATTTTTCAAATGAATCTTTAGATTATGGGTGCACCATCAAATGATCAATTTATAGTTCAACGTGACACACAGGGCCCAAAAAGTGATCCTAAAATCATGATATATGTAGCATCATTTTTGGATAATTTTTTGAGATGTAAGCCACGTAGAATCCAAAACTGGCTGTCTGAGTGTACTCCTATGATCTCAAAATCTCCGATTTGGAAGATGGGGACAAAAAATGGTTTCCATTATCTAATTCAAAGTGCTCAATGCATGATGGCTCACGGAGATAAGTGGGGTCACAGTTTCATAGGATGTAAATAATGATACCAAAAAAAAGAAGCGTTTTATCATAAAACATCATTTTCCAAAAGGTAAGCGTCCGCTCAGCATTAACATCATGTAACATCTGTTTTGCACGAAAATTGGTGAAAAGGGAAAAGATGGAGAGAGCAGGAGAAATTTAATTTGTTTTTGAAAGGGACCCTACGGTTTGTCAAACCATAGGGTGAGGGGGACTGAAATGTCACTCCACAGTTTCCCAAACTGCAGGTCACCCATTCTATTAATTTACGCATACAGTTAGTGAAACATTACCTGCTTTGATATCATACATGAAGAATTCCATTGGCCTAATACAACCTCACAAAATCAGCTTGTATATATAGCCCAAGACCTCCAAGCCCACAGGCAATGTGGGACTATTCTAACATATGTGACTTTAAAAAGGTTGGAAATTTTTCTCATATTTACCTTGCTAAGCCAAACAATAGGGTCAGTTTGTAGAGGAAAATTATAATGAACGGATGGGAAAAAACAGACCATTGAACGGATTCTTACGTAGCGCAATATAAGTAGCTGACCTGACATGCATTGCTGGCCCCAGTGTGCTTGCATCGCGCCACATGAGCAGTCCGTTGAATGGTCTGCCGTTTCCCGTCCACCATTAGACATTGTGATATTGTAAATCCAAAAATGGGTGGTTTCTCTATTACGAATTGGATATATACACTTTGGGGGCTCTAAAAAATTGAGAAAATTCTTTTGCAAGGAAATTCCTCAGAGCCCAAGTTTAGTTCGGACCATGGTTCAACTTGTTTTCCTGTTTTTCGTGCGCACTAAAGTTTGCTAGTAGGTTAACTTCCCGCCAACTGTTCAATCCTGTAGCAGGTAAACGGATTCTCATCTGGTCCATAAGTCTCATGAATCTACATGTTTTCTTACATCTATTCATAATTTTTTTTATTTTTCTTTTTGATAAGTAGTCATAATGAAATTTATAATCCCAGGTATTGACTCAACCTTCACTTTTTTATTTTAGCTACCCAACCATCACCAAGCCTTGGCGAATAGCCAACAATTAAATTTCTAGGATTTTCGCCCTATCAGCTGGGCCAAAAAATCCTCCTATCATTTCTTTATTTGTGTCCCGACAGACGCAATCCAGTGCTTCCCTTATTTAAAACCCATCAGTCTTATGTTTTACCATTTTAATATTGCGCTTGATCCAGGTGCACTTGTAACAATCCTAAATTTTGAACCGCACGTACTAAGTGCGCGTGCCTGGGATCACATACTGTGTGTGTGTAATTTAGAGGCAAAATTTTGGAACAAAATGAAAGCTTATTAAAAATTAACACTAGTTGGACTATTTGGGCCAACCTGGTTGGGCTGACTAATTGGGCCAATAATGATGGAGCTTAGTAGGGCCTTTCGATATATAAGTAACACTTGGTTTAAGTATACAAGCTTTGCACCGAAACCAAAATACTATTGGATGATAATTAGAACACTCAAGTGGTCTGTATGTGCTTCACATCGAGCAATTTATGTGGATAAGTGTAACACACACGTTGTGCGTTTGTGCTTCACAAGGAAGCAAACACTATGGGATAAGTGGGGGAGGTGTTTCACGCAAGCCTCATTTGGCTTTGGGTGGATTTGCAAGAGAGTTGAGAGAGAAAGAGAAAAGGAAATAGATTGTGAAGAAGAAGATAAAAGGATTGGCCAAATCCTTGGGTTCTGAAGCTATTCGACTTCGTAAAATTTAGCGGGTATATTTGAGAAAAAGTAATTGTCGATTTCGACGATTGTGGAATTTCTGAGCGTGGATTGTGAACAAATGGGGTTTGTGAAAAGGGAAGGAAGGATTTGCTTGAATCTGTGTGTTCGAGCTGCAAGATCTTAGTAGGATTTATGCAAATTTGAGTGTGAATGATCAGTATCGTTCGACTGTGTCGACATCGTGGTGATCGTGGAACTTGGAGAAGATCGAAAGGGGTTTTGAAACTCATTTGCTTGCAAGGAAGAAGATGATCCAATCTTCAAGTGAATCATCGGATTAAGGTGAGAAAACAATACTTAAATCATGTAAATTTTGATAATAAGATGGTCTATAAGGTGTGTAAGAAGTGTAGGAGAAATTAGAGAACAAAAAGAGAGAAGATCGAGTTGAGAAAAAGCTCGAATCTGATGAACTCTAGTTGTCGTGCGCCCAAGCTTTGAGGTTCTCTTGCGCGAGGAGCCTTCAGTAAAACATAAGAGCCTGTGAAGCTCTAAGACTCGCTCGCACGAGGCTTAAGTAACTTTGAGGTTCACTCGCATGACTGGCTCCAGTGCGCTAAAAATCCAGTCGGTCGTCCAAGTTTTAGACCTCGTGTATGTTTTCGCGTGCCCAAGCTCCAAGGCTCGCTCGCGCGAGAGACAGAGTCAAGTTTGTTTGCGCTCTTTTTGTGTGAATTCTTTGGAACTGTATATTTTTAGGTTTTCTTAAGCCTTCCTTAGAGGTATTTGTACACTGTAAATGTAGGATTTAAAGTGTTGAGCTTACATGTGGATTCTCAAGAGGATTATGTGTGGATTGAGCTAAATGTGATTTATGGTAGGGAAGAACCTCGTGCCCGCCTGCTTGTTTCCTTGAATTCTCGTCATTTATGCACATAGTATACACCTGATATTTTTTAGAATTGATATAATAAATTCTTGACATGTTTTGAAGTATTAAGAATTGGTTTTTTGTATATATTTTACATGCCTTTGATACATAGCATCTTGTTATGATTTCTCTATGTGATTCCATAAATTACAAGTTTCAAAATCTCGATTGTATTATTGCCTTTTGGCTCATATACGTGTATGACTTTGTGACCCCATTGTGTCTCTGATCGAGTGACCCTGTTAACTTAGCTTAGGGGCTTGATGGTCTTAGTTTAATTGACCCTATTAACTTAGCTCAGGGGCTTGACGTTTCGGTTCAAGTGACCCTGCTAACTTGCTCAGGGGCTTGGCAATCCGGCTCAAGTAAACCTGTTAACTAGCTCAGGGGCTTGGCAATCCGTTTCGACCTAAGTGACCCTATTAATGTAGCTCAGGGGCTTGACTTCTTGAGTTGAGTGACCCTATTAACATAGCTCAGGGGCTCGATGTCTTGGCTCAAGTGACCCTGTTAATTAGCTCAGAGGCTTGGCAATCTGTCTCGGGCCAAGTGACCCTGTCAACGTAGCTCAGGGGCTTGGCTTCTTGAGTTGAGTGACCCTGTTAACATAGCTCAGGGGCTTGATATCTTGGCTCAAGTGACCCTGTTAACTAGCTCAGGGGCTTGGCAATCCATCTTAACCCAAGTGACTCTGTTAACGTAGTTCAGGGGCTTGGCTTCTTGAGTTCAGTGACCCTATTAATATAGCTCAGGGGCTCGATGTCTTGGTTCAAGTGAACCTGTTAATGTAGCCCAGGGGCTTGACAACTTGATGTTCGACTTTTTTTTTATTCCTTGTTATACGCTCTGGTATTTTACTCGCTTTGTTTGTTTCCCATGCTCCTAATACACTTGTTTGATTGTACATGCATTATGTTGAATGACCTGATCACTTGCATTCTTGAAAGAATAAGTTTGATTTTAGTTAAAGAAATTCCTACTTTGATCATGTATTTCTATTTATGTATCAAGTTCATCTTTTAGATTCTATTGCCATTGGTTATCCCCTATTGAGCTTGGATGAAGCTCACTCCCCGACTATACGTCACATATACAGGTGTCGATCGGGATCTGGAACTGGAGAAAGGTATAAGATCTTTTGTTTGGAGAATTCTACCCTAGGTGAGGGCTTGGATTTGGCGTGTTTTGAATTTGCATGGTGTATTTTAGAGACTTTTAGATATTTGGACTTGGTATGTCCTATGACTAAATTCGTTGATTAAAAAGATAAATTTGAAAGTATGTTTGTAAAGCCACTGAAAGTAGAAGGTTTTAGATCTGCTTTTGGGTATCTAAATTTTAAATTTCGCACATGTATGATATCTGCATCGATTTCCTCACTTATATGTTGAGGTACCAAGTAAAATTCTGTATTCGGATTATGAAGTGTGATCCGACGGTCCGATTTTCCTATTGGATCTGGTTTAGTAAAGAAAAAAAAATGTAATAGATTTTGTGAAAACGGGAAAATCGGGCTGTCACAAATGGTATCAAATCTTAAGTATTAGGTCTTATTGGGACTCAAGGCTATGGTAGTAGCTTCTATCAGGGCATAGGAGACCCAACTATGACTTTGTCATAGTTGGTAAAATCTTAGGCTTTAGGTCTTCTAGGGACTCTAAGTGGTGGCAGTAGGTTCTTTCTAGTACATAGGTTATCGATCTTCATGATCACTTATGGAAGAGATACTTGTTGATTGTGATATAAGTACGGTGATAGGATACGAGAGATGTTTTAGATTTTTGTCGAAACATAGAGCCATGATGATCATGATCACTGTTGATTGAAACCTTTGTTTTATTTTGTTAGATCACTATGGAACCACGCAAAAGTGCAAAGACCGTACGCACCAGAGAGAATGATCATAAGCAAAATAGGCAGTTGTTGGAGACAATGATCAACATAATGGCCCAGTAGACTGCATTACTCACGACTATATTGAGAGACACGTCTCGCAGCTCTCCATTCGCACTGGCTGAATTATGCTCAAGGTCTGGGAAGCGACATCGGACAATGAACTATAGATGGGCCACTGGTGCATGTTTCAAGTGTGGGCAAATAAGACACCTGACAAAACATTCTCCAGCATTAAGGAAGGGGGCAACGACTTCGGTAACAACTCAGGATACCTCTTTGTCTACCATTTGGGATCGTACCCTTTCAATCTCCTCATCTGCACCTACTGAGACCTGTGCGTGGTGTGGAAAGTGACACCAAACGAAGGAGTGTAGACGAGCCTTAGGTGCATGTTTCAGATGTGGTCAGGTGGGACATCTGGTGAAAAATTGCCTCGAGACGAATTTAGGGCAGATAACATCGACGTCTACTCCTGGACCAATTCTTCCTACAACTCATGGTCGTACCAGTGACACATCGATAGGAGATGCCCATGTGGCAAATAAAGTCCTCTAAGGTATAGATTCATTATCGATTGTCAAGATTTCATTCTAAATTTTAGATAATGAATGTCCTTAGAATTCATGTTTACTTTTGGTACTTGAGGAATGTCACGACACCATCATACGTGTATTTAATTAAATCACTTGCATGGAATAAATAGGTTTCAATTTCAAAAGATTAACTAAGTATGTAACAATTATATATGATGACGGACTTGAATAAATCGTGACAGGTAGAGTATAATTACTTAAGGACAAGTTGTTTAGTAAATTTGAAATTTACTTGACACTTATGAGCAATGATGTTTGAACCAAAACTTGTAAATAAGTTGACACTTAACAGTCCGAATTGCGACGTTATGTATTAAGGTGAATGAATCATGAGTGATTAGTGTTCGGAAGCACTCCTTCTAACCTTGAGTGCAGTTATTAATCACTGCAGTTTTTTGGGAACATCCTTAGGGATTTGGGGAAATTTAAAATTATAATGCTGGTAATTAAAATACAGTGCGGACAATAATTAAGGACATAAGCCTTGATTTGATGAGTAATAAATTTCTTCATGATTTCTCAATTCCTTATTGAATTCATTGTCACTACTGCAACTTTAGACCTTATTCTTCTATTATGGGTTGCTTAGTTTCCATCTTGTTTAATCTATCACTTTAGACTTTGTGCACATGAAGAGACGATTAATCTTGACCTAACATGTATATCCGACCTATTGTTGGGTAGGAATTATTTAAGGCACAAATTTGGAATTGCAAGATCATTGTGGTTGGTGATGACTGCATACCTTTACGGACATAGGTGATGGTGAACATTGGTATGCTTGCAGTTGATAGTTAAAATAATTTTACTCTATGAAAATAGTGTATTCGATTGATAATTTTAAATTTTGGTGGGCGTCACACCTTTAGACTTAGTTCATGGTCAAATTCTTGGTGATTATATTGATTGTATAGCTGTATTACATGTGCTAGTAATGGTTGTTGGAATCCCCAATTTAACGTAAGTGTATATTAAGCTTTGTGGATGGGTTCTTATGATGGGTGCAGTCATGGTTTCAAGTTTATCTACTAGCCATTACCATAGCTAGTTGGGCTATGTAAAATTCTATGTATCCGAAATCTGGGGGTCACTATTAGAAATTCGAATTTGATTATGGAAATTATGCATTGTCATTAATGGTTAACATCGTTGTAGTGAAGATATGCTGAGTTATCAGTAAAATTAAAAGTGCTTGATGGTATGATTGATCCTATTTATGGTTACAGTTCTAGATTAATGGTTCTAATCTCAAGGACAAGGTATCTTTCTTTCTGGTTATGTTCTTACCAACTATTTAGAGAGATACATCGTTAAGTTGTGATAATGGTATTTCGTGATTACTTGTGCGCAAGTTGAAAGATCTATCTTCTGTTTTAGGTATTTAATGTTTCCTTCGACTCCTAAGTGAGTACCGGTTAGTAACAGATGGACATCCTTAGTGTAAAGCTCGACAGTTAGATTTTTGTCAATGTAGGGTCAATCTTCAGACAATGTGTTGTGGAAAATCTCCATTCAACTTTGAGACTTTGACCGTGTATAGGATTCCAATTCGCTACAGCATTTGCTGTGCGTAATTTGAGTTTTACAAATGATTACTATATTGAATAATCAAACTTCATGTCATGAATTTTTTAGGACGAAAATTCCTTTAAGGTGGGGAGATTGTGATAACCCTAGTTTAGAGGACGTTGATAGTTAATGAGGATAACCAGATGAGTGGTGCAAAGAGACTTTGGGTTGATTTTGAGATAATTGAAAAATGATATATTACAAATTTTGGATACCTTTTGGATAATGGTAACTTTTGGGGAAAATCGTCAATGTGGTTGTGTATGGTTTTGAATTAACACATAAATATGGGGATGGTTAAAATTTTACTCAGTTATTATGGTTTCAATTATGTTTCATACATGGATATGTATGTGTGAATGTGTAAACTATAGAGGTGAGTACGTATGAATTGTGGTTGTGTAGCTATGACTATTTCCACAGAAAAAGGATATGTATGTGTGCAAAGAGGGTATCAACAATTGAGCTTTTACTTAGAGTACCTTTGGGGCAATTTTCGAGGATGAAAATTATTTAAGGAGAGAAGAATGTAACAACCTAAATTTTGAACCGCATGTACTAACTATGTGCGCGTGCCTGGGATGACATACTGTGTGTGTGTCCAACTTAGAGGCAAAATTTTGGAACAAAATGAAAGCTTATTAAGGATTAACACTAGTTGGACTATTTGGGCCAACTAGGTTGGGCTGACTAATTGGGCCGACAATGTTGGGGCTTAGTAGGACCTTTCGATATATGAGTAACACTTGATTTAAGTATACAAGCTTTGCACCGAAGCCAAAATAATATTGGATAATAATTAGAACACCCAAGTGGTGTGTATGTGCTTCACACCGAGTAATTTATGTGGATAAGTGTAACACTCGCGTTGTGTGTTTGTGCTTCACAAAGAAGCAAACACAATGGGATAAGTGGGGGAGGTGTTTCACAGAAGCCTCACTTGGCTTTGGGTGGATTTGCAAGAGAGCTGAGAGAGAAAGAAATAGAAATAGATTGTGAAGAAGAAGATGAAAGGAGTGGCCAAATCCTTTGGTTCCGAAGCTATTCGACTTCGTGAAATTTAGCGGGTGTATTTACGGGTGTGTTTGAGAAAAAGTAACTGTCGATTTCGACGATTGTGGAATTTCTGAGTGAGGATTGTGAACGAATGGGGACTGTGAAAAGGGAAGGAAGAATTCGCTTGAATCCGTGTGTTCAATCCGCAAGATCGTAGTAGGATTTATGCAAATCCGTGTGTGAAGGATCAGTACCATTCGACTGTGTCGACATCGTGGTGATCATGGAGCTTGGAGAAGACCGAAAGGAGTTTTGAAACCCATTTGCTTGCAAGAAAGAAGACGATCCAATCTTCAAGTGAATTGTCGGATTAAGGTGCGAAAACAATACTTAAATTTTATAAATTTTGATAATAGGATGTTTTATAAGGTGTGTAAGAAGTGTGGGATAAATTAGAGAACAAAAAGTAAGAAGATCGAGTTGAGAAAAAGCTCGAATCTGATAAACTCTGGTTCTCGCGCTCCCGAGCTTCGAGGCTCACTCGCGCGAGAAGCCTTCAGTAAAACATAAGTGCTCGTGAGGCTCTGAGACTCCCTCACGCGAGGCCTCGTGTGACTGATTCTAGTGCACTAAATATTCAGTCGATCACCCGAGTTTGAGATCTCGCGTATGTTCTCATGCGCCCGAGCTCTAAGGCTCACTCGCGCGAGACACAGAGTCAAGTTTGTTTGGACTCTTTTTGGGCGAATTCTTTGGAACCGTATATTTTTAGGTTTTCTTAAGCCTTCCTAAGAGGTATTTGTACACTGAATGTAGGATTTAAAGTGTTGAGCTTACGTGTGAATTCTCAAGAGGATTATGTGTGGATTGAGCTAAGTGTGATTTGAGGTAGGGAAGAACCTCATGCCCGACTGCTTGTTTCCTCGAATTCCCGTCATTTATGCACATAGTATACACCTGATATTTTCTAGAATTGATATAAGAAATTCTTGAAATGTTTTGAAGTATTAAGAATTGGTTTTTTGTATATTTTTTATATGCCTTTGATACATAGCATCTTGTTATGATTTCTCTATGTGATTCCATAAATTGTAAGTTTTGATATCTTGATTGTATCATTGTCTTTTGGCTCGTATACGTGTTAGACTTTGTGACCCCGTTGTGTCTCTGATCGAGTGACCCTGTTAACTTAGCTCAGGGGCTTGATGGTCTCAGTTCAAGTGACCTTGTTAACTTAGCTCAGGGGCTTGACATTTCGGTTCAAGTGACCCTGCTAACTTGCTCAGGGGCTTGGAAATCTGGCTCAAGTGACCCTGTTAACTAGCTCAGGGGCTTGACAATCCGTCTTAGCCCAAGTGACCCTATTAACGTAGCTGAGGGGATTGGCTTCTTGAGTTGAGTGACCCTGTTAACATAGCTCAGGGGCTCGATGCCTTGGCTCAAGTGACCCTATTAACTAGCTCAGGGGCTTGGCAATCCGTCTCGGCCCAAGTGACCATGTTAACGTAGCTCAGGGGCTTGGTTTCTTGAGCTGAGTGACCCTGTTAACATAGCTCAGGGGCTCGATGTCTTGGCTCAAATGACCCTGTTAACTAGCTCAAGGGCTTGGCAATCCGTCTCGGCCCAAGTGACCCTGTTAACGTAGCTCTGGGGCTTAGCTTCTTGAGTTGAGTGACCCTCTTAACATAGCTCAGGAGCTCAATGTCTTGGTTCAAGTGACCCTGTTAATGTAGCTCAGGGGATTGACAACTTGATGTTTGACTTTATTTTGATTCCTTGTTATACGCTCTGGCATTGTACTTGCTTTGTTTGTTTCCCATGCTCCTGATACACTCGTTTGATTGTACATGCATTATGTTGAATGACCTGATCACTTGCATTCATGAAAGAATATGTGACGACCCGACTTTTCCAATCCTCTCGGTATAGGAAAGGCCGGTTCATCAACTTATTGATTTCTCAATAAGCTATAACAAATAGAAGCCGACAACATAACATAGAACTAAAACAGAGGCAAGGCATAGAGTAAGCAAAGACAAAAGCTTAAATCAAAATAATATATATATCACCCTGAGGAACCAGGAAGAACCACTGGTGATGGTCAATGCAAAACACCTAAAATAATGGTTCCTCGAGTGATATCAAAAAGATAAAACAACGGCCTTTGGCCCATAACTCAGAAATAATTCTAAACAAAATATCAAGAAAGGACAAATAAAAATTAGGGAAAGAACTCCTCAGTAGGTGTCTCCAGTTCCTCATCAGGAACGAAATCGGAGTCCTCTAGATCAAGATCATTCGATCCCAAATCAGCCTCAGCACCTGTGACGTATAGTCGGGGTGAGCTAACATCGAAGCTCAATCGAGGAAACTTATCTAAATCATTTTATCATAAGTGAAGGTTTTTCAAAGACAAAATCGGATCAATAAGCTTTTCAAAAGATGCTTTTCAAACTAAATTTCTAATTCTAAATAGAAAGCTAAAAGCTGATTTAATGTGTCTAATGTTTTCAAATTTCTGAATTAAGCATGCTTCGTGTCTTAAATTTATAACTTAATTTTATCTCCCAAATTACATATAGCATGAGAGCGAAAAAATTCACCGATGGGAAACCCTACTGACCATCGTCGTCCATGAACCCTTTTTCTGAAGTGCAACAAGCCCCTATGCTATGAGGGAAACTTGCGCCAAAAGAATTACCGTCAACACGGTTGGTAGAATCTAGAGTTTCATTCGTATGTGCCTCAAATCAAATGCAAGTGCTAAACATATCAAAGTTTGTATACTACATACATTTACGGATTTTCGGAGTTCTGATTTGAAGATCAAGGTTCAAAGTTCTGATTTGTGTCATATTTCAGAGTTCTGATGCATGCTGTGTTATTCAAAAATTCAGAATTTATGCTTAATACAAAACAACCTATACTTATAATCGAATGCAATTTGGGTTTAGGTTCCCCTACCTCAACAAAAACAGTCCAAAACAAGCAAGGCAATCCTCACAATAGACTCTTTATTTCAAAACCTACAATGATTAACACTCCCAGTTTTAATATTGGACAAAAAAATCAAACTCGAAAGCTTGTCAAGATTTAAGATCAAACGAAAGAGGCAAAAGTTTTCAAAGGGTTCAAATTCATACGTGAGGGAGAGAAGTAAATTTTCTCCTCAAATCCCCTCTCTTTATAATACTTAAAATTGCAACCAAATATCTAGATTTTTGTTAACACAACTCTATCCACTTAAATTGTATTAGTCTCCAGTGTTATACACAAACACTCAAGTTAAAGTGTATGTCATCGCATACATGACTTCCACAAGTCAAGAGACAAAATCCTTTGGTCAACAATTTCGTCATACACTTAGCTCACCAAAAACCTAGAAATATCCCGTAACCTTTTTGGGCACGCTTATTGAGGTCAATGAAAATAGGTCCAAAATATCAGGGATATTACATTCTCCCCTCCTTAGGAATTTTTGTCCTTGAAAATGTAAAACCGACGCAAGGTATAACACCGAAACACAACGTACACCACAAAACAAAACCAAGAGAAAACATGGGTCACAGTGCGCTGGTCTTGTAGGGCATGCAAGTCAAGGGATGGGATCCGTAGTAACATAAATGTACTACATGTGGCACCTGAAGGGCCATTGTGGGTTGCATCCGTACATGGATGTTGACACCCCGAGTGTCACGTGCCGAGAAACCGTCTCACCGTGACTCATGAAAAAAAAAAAGGATGAAATCAAAACACCAAGCCTAACGAGCCAAAGCATAAATGCATAAAACAAAATAAAATAAGATGATCCCACCACACAACAGTAGAAACGGAACGGAAGGCGCATGCACACAAAAGGAAAGCCAGAAGCCCAACAAAACGAATAATGGCTAGGCACATAACCAAATAAAACCATAGAGAAAACCTAATAAAACCATAAAGATCTATAACAGGATCCATAGCGAAAAATTTACAAAACGAGCATATCAATATCCCAAAACAGAAAGATAAAGAAAGAGAAAAATTTAGAACCACCAAGTTCTATGATAATCCATGCAGTAATTAAAATAAGTACATGCCCCCAAAATATCTAAAAATAACATAACAGCCCAAAGCGAATCTAAAGCTCCCCCGCAGCAGCTGGACCAACCTGAACCTGGTCACCGTCCCCATCATCAACATCATCGTCCGAACCATCTACACCCGCATCGGTAGGCATGCTGGGACCGGCGCCCGATGTCGAAGGGTGGTGAACGAAGGCGCGGATGTCGGCCATGTACGTGGCATAGTCTGTGGGGAAGGCATGCTGCATCAAATATGTCAGAGCCCCGCCATGAACATCCAACTCCTGACGCATGGAGCTAGCATGCTGTGTGAGCTCCTAAATCTGTTGGCTCACCGCAGTCATCTGACGAGTAAACTCCGAGAGCGTGACTACGTCGCTCTGTGGGGGCTGGGCGGGTGTAGGTGCGTCAGGCTCTGGTGCGTCATGCTCTGCATCCTCCTCCTCATCTTCATCTGGTACCACCGCACCCTTAGGAGCCTTGAGGAGCCGGTTGTAGGTCTGACCCCAATTGTGAGGTTATACAGCTTGAGACCGTCCATGGATCGCGGCTCAGTAGGGGGAATCTCATATGCCAAGCCTGCACGATATTTTCAATCATCATAGAAATGAGGCGAGCATATGGAATGCCCTTCTTCAGTTTCTTTACTTGCTTGCCCATCTTCTCCCTAGCCTTAACGATCCCTTTAAATATTATTTCAGCGGCACATAACCAACGCTCCTTAAAAGCAGCGAATAAAATTTGTTGGATGGGCCCTCGGCGCTCAGATTTGTGACCAAACGGGTATAAGGTTGCCTTGAAAATCATGTCTAAGATCCACATGGAGTCAGACATGTGTGAACGGGCGATAGCCTTACCAGACCCATGACGACCTTGGGTCATTTGCGCTATGACCTCATGGAATGGGACAAACTTAGAGAAGGGAGGACCCAATCCCATAGTTGAAGAATGTGAGGTCAGGCAACGCATTGCCATAGCAATGTCCTCGAGGTCAAAGGCATAATCGCTCCCGTCAATCGTGGTATAGATTTTCTTCCCATCCTCTTGGCTCATGTGCTGATAAAACAGGCACACCAACTGAGGATAGAAGTGGTCGCTAAAGGTTGTACATAACGAGGTTAAATGGGCTTTCTCTAAATAGTCCGACGCCGATTGAGTGGTCGTTTGTTGATCAAACAACTCAGGATGAAAACTCACTCAGTAGCGAAGCCCTTGATGCTCCAAAATTCATTGGGTTGTTCTCTAATTGGTGGGGGCACAGGTTGCACAGGCTAAACAGGGGGTGGAGTCGGCTGTGGTGGTGGTTGAGTCAGCTGTGAAGGTTGGCGTAAAGAGCCAGCTCTAGAAGCCGGTCTTTTGGATGTAGGAACTCATGTGGTGGTTTGCTTCTTAGGTCCCATTAATAAAACACAGAAGAAACCAAAATGCACAAGAAAATCGACCAAAAAAATAAGAGGAAACAAGGTTTTACCTCTTTAGAATCTCCACAAGATGTGCCTTGGCAAAGCAATCAAAATCCCCAAGACAATCCGAGTTGAAATCCCCTTGATCTCGGGTAAAAATGTAGAAGAAAAATCAAAGGAACCCCAAAAAGCTCGAAAACTCTAGCTCAGATCTTTGCTTCAAAAGCTCAAAATGCCAAACCCCAAAACTAGAACCCACTTAAGTCGATAAATTCGACCCTCGATTTCAAATTCGATGGTCGAATTTCAATTTAACCCTCGATTTTGAAATCGACCTTCGAATTCTCAAAAGTTTGCCTGGCCTAAATTTTTTGCCTGAAACAAGCTGGGCACTGTTCATCCGAAATCGACCCTCGATTTTCATTTTTGACCCTCGAATTTATCGAGTGGAAAAAGCCTTAAAATTTTCAATTTTGGGAGTTTTGGTCCATTGTCTAGGGGCGAAATTGACCTCCCTTGAGCCTATTTCATTCCAAATATGGAACCCGGCTATGACGCAAATATCAAAGCCGAATTTATTTTTGTAAAATGAAATGAAGTAGCTCAAAAATTTGCCCGTTTAATTTCACATACCCATATGTGAGGAACCTCCACTTGGAGGTCTAAGTTCCAAATTTTCTGATTTTCAAAAATAGGAACCATTAAGTAGTGCGACAGAAAATTAGGCAAACACACAATGAAAAGAAAAACATTGGATCGCCAAAAAAAACTAGACATATAAATAAAAATAACAAGTACATCAAAAATCTAAAATTATCATAGAGTCAACACACAATTTCCCAAAAATTAAGAGAATAGGCTCGAAAATTGGTATCGGAGCTCAGCTTCCCTCTCCCAGGTGGCTTCTTTCGGTGTATGATTCAGCCAACGGACGAGAACCAAAGGAATCTGCTTCGTGCGTAGGATCTGTTCCTTGCTATCCAAAATCTGAACCGGGCCCTCAATCACTGTCAAACCATCCTGAAGGTCGATGGGTTGGTAATCAAGCACGTGAGTTGGGTCGCGTATATATCGACACAGCATAGACACATGGAAGACGTTGTGCATGCCTGATAATTGCGGCGGTAACGCCACTCGGTATGCAACCTCTCCGACTCGGCCTAATATCTCAAAAGGCCCAACGTACCGAGGACTCAGCTTTCCTCTTTTACCGAATCGCATAATGCCTTTCGTAGGCGAAATTTGAACAAAAACATTATTGCCGACCTGAAAACCAATTGTTAGCGACAATTTCATCGCGGAAAATGTATTAAGTGATTAAATACACATTAACGTACTCAAGGTTACCTGAAAATCCATGTGTCTCCGCTTGAGATAGACATAGCTCTTCTGACGACTTTGGGCTACACGTAATCTCTCGGGAATCAACTGAACCATCTCGGTCGTACGCTCGACTATTTCGGATCTTATAATGAGCTTCTCACCCACTTCTTCCCAGTTCAATGGCAATTTGCACCGTCGTCCATATAAAGCCTCGAACGGAGCCATACCGATGCTAGCTTGGAAACTATTATTGTAAGCGAACTCGATCAGAGGTAAGTGTTGGTCCCATGACCCGTGAAAATCTAACATGCAAGCTCTCAGCATGTCCTCTATGATCTGATTCACTCTCTCAATCTGACCATCAGTCTGTGGGTGAAATGTCGAACTGAAGTCGAGAAGAGAACCCATTCCTTCCTGAAACTGCTGTAAAAACTGTGAAGTAAACAATGGATCCCTGTCCGACACAATACTAGCCTGTATCCCGTACAGTTGAACCATCTCCTTAAGGTATAACTCTGCTAGTCTACTGGTTGTATACATAGTATTGTACGATAGGAAATGAGCAGACTTGGTTAATTGATCAACAATGACCCATATGGCATTGTTCTTCCTCAGTGTTTTCGGTAAACCTAGAATGAAGTCCATCGAAATAGCTTCCCATTTCCACTCAGGTACAGGTAAAGGTTGCAATAAGCCCGCTGGATTCTGATGATCAACCTTAACCTGTTGAAAAACCAAGCATCGTGATACGTACTCAGCGACATCACATTTCAAACCTTGCCACCAGAAACTCTTCATCAAGTCCTGATACATCTTGGTGCTACCAGGATGTATGGCATACATGGATTTGTGAGCCTCTTCCAGAATGGTGTCCCGAAGCTCAGTACTTGTCGGTACACATACTCGGTCTAGAAACAACAAGGTCCCATCTGCTCGAATGGAGAAATCCTTCTTGCTTCCACTCTCCACATCTTGTCTGATCGCCATCAGTTCATCGTCGGTCATCTGAAGCTTCCAGATATTCTCGAAGAGCGTAGGGCGTAGTACAAGTGTAGCCATCAATGCTCCTGACCCTTTCACATCAAACTGCGAGCTGCCTAAGGCCATATCTTTCAAAAGATTCCATCTCTGTATCCGGCTGACCAGATGTGAAAACTATGCTGAAGACTTTCTACTAAGAGCATCAACAACTATGTTCGCCTTTCCCGGATGGTACTGAATCGAGCAATCATAATCCTTCAAGAACTCCATCCATCGTCGCTGCCTCATATTCAAGTCCTTCTGAGTGAATAGGTACTTGAGACTCTTGTGATTGGCGAATATATCGAATATCTCACCGTAGAAGTAATGTCTCTAGATCTTAAGGGTGAAGATAACTGTTGCTAACTCTAGGTCATGCGTCGGATAGTTTCTTTCATGGTCCTTCAGCTACCTAGAACCATATGCAATGACCAGCTCGTTCACCATAAGAAGCATCACTGTACACTGCAAAGCCTCCACTGCCGAAAGGTATAACAAGTATCGATGTCGTAGTCAATCGATGCTTCAGCTCCTGAAAACTCTGCTCACACAGCTCTATCCAGTCAAACTTTGCATTCTTTCTCGTAAGCTGTGTAAGCGGACCAGATATCTTCGAGAAACCCTCGACAAATCTCCGATAGTACCCTGCCAGACCAAGGAAACTTTCAGACCTCTGTAACTATCGTAGGCTATTCCCAGTTCACCACAGAATTGATCTTTGTAGGATCCACTAATATACCCGCTTCAGAGATGACGTGGCCCAAGAAACTGACCTAATTAAGCCAAAACTCACACTTACTGAGTTTGGCATACAGCTGATGGTCCCTGAGTGTTTGAAGAGCCATTCATAGATGCTACACATGCTCCTCTTTGGTTTTCAAATAGATGAGGATGTCATCTACGAAAACTATCACAGACTTATCAAGATGTGGTTTGAACACGCGGTTCATCAGGTCCATGAATGATGCAGGCGCATTTGTCAACCCAAATGGCATCACCAAGAACTCATAGTGGCCATATCGCGTACAAAACGCAGTTTTAGATATATCTTCCACCTTGATTTGTGCTAGTGATAGCCTGACCTCAGATCAATTTTTGAAAAAAACTTTGCACCTTGCAATTGATCAAATAAGTCATCTATCTGCGGAAGAGGATAACAATTCTTGATCGTCATCTTGTTGAGCTGACGATAATCAATGCACAGACGCATCGATCCATCTTTCTTTTTCACAAAGAGAACCGGTGCACCCCAAGGAGAAACACTCAGTCGAATGAAGCCTTTATCTAACAGCTCCTGAAGCTATTCCTTGAGCTCTTTCAATTCCGCAGGTGCCATCCAATATGGAGCTTTAGACAACGGTTCTGTACCCGACGCTAGCTCGATCGCGAACTCAATCTCTCGATCAGGTGGTAATCTAGGTAAGTCCTCTGGAAAGACATTAGGATACTTGTAGACCACCGTGATAAGAGCCAAGTCGTTCTTCTTTTCTGTAGAATCTTGCAAGTAAGCCAGATAATCGCTGCAACCATTCCTTATCATGCGCACGGCCTTAATAGCTGAGACAAGCGACGTAATCTTTGATTTAACTCCACAGAATCAGAAGGATTTTCGCTTTGATGGTCGGAAGGTACGATCTTCCGTAGATAGTCCACGCTCGCGTGATAAGTTGCCAACCAATCCATCCCGAGAATGACGTCGAATCCTTCCATGTTCAACATAATCATGTCAGTTACTATCTCGTGCTCATCAATCATCATGATGACAGACTGACATCCTGTATCTGTGCTCACCAAATTTCCCGTAGGGATCTTCACGTATAAAATGAAAGCAAGGGGTTCGGGAGTAATACCCAACTTCTCGGAGAAAAGAGGTGTAATAAACGAGTGTGTAAACTCGGGGTCTATCAAAACTCGCGCTTCAATTTTACTCAAGTCGCCTCTACGACTCATCATAAGGGTACCTTTTGTTAAGAAGCTTATTAATTATATGCAATGATTCCAATTTTGTTTAAAATTTATTGTAATGAATTTAAACATCAAATAATAGAACCAATGCAAGAATTGGCATCTCAACTTTAATGATACCTTGGATCATGTCATTCGATGTTTGGGCATCCTGTGCAGTCACCGCATAAGCTCGACCTTGAACTGTAGGTCGTGTCGACTTCTGCGTAGAGACTAACGTAGCCCTTCCCTTGTTCGCCGTAGGACAATCCTTGATCATATGACCAATTTGTCCACACTTGAAGCATCCCCCAGTTTTCCGTCGGCAATCCTCCATCTTATGTGGTTTCCCACATCATGTACATGCTAGAGTAGGCACATGAGTAACAGCTGGTCCCCGTGATGACTCCTAAGCCACAGAAGCTCCACTTGCAGTAGTGCTCCAGGCTCTGAAAGGTCGCATAGGTGAAGAACTCTGCGGTCTCTGATAGGAAGACGATACTGGTCCTGAAGCAATAGCTGGCCTGGAATACGATGGCTGACTAGGATAGTGAGGAGGTTTAGAGAACCTCGGCTTTTTGTTCACCTGCTTAGACGCACTCAACTGTCCCTGGCCAAACCGATTTCTATTTCTCTGCTCTCGCCTCAGATACTGTTTCTGGATGTCTTCCTCTCCAATGAGAGCCTTTGCCATGACGCCCGCATACGTCTCCATCTCCCACATCGACACACCCTCTCCTGAATATTCAGCCTCAAACCCCTCTGAAATTTCTGAGCCCTCATCAACTCAGTGACCACGTGTAAGGGTGCAAATCGGGCAAGTCGATCAAACTCTGCGCCATTCTCGCGCACTGACATCTCGTTCCACTCCAACTAAATAAGTTGGACTTCCCACTGGTTATGCACGATCTTTGGAAAATACTGATCATTGAACGTATCCACGAACTCTGCCCAGGTCCATGGAGTATTGGGATAGTCCTGCTCCCGTATCCTGGAGACATAATTACACTAAGGACTGGCCTCACCCAATAGTTTCAAGGCTGCCCAGCATACCTTCTCAACATCTATACACTGTAACACCTCAAAAATCTTCTCCATCTCATCAAGCCATGCCTCGACTTCCATCGGATCCGTCTGCCCTGAGAATGTAGGAGGTCTCATCCTCCTAAACTCGACAAATCCTCCTGGCTGATGTCTGGCTGCCAGTAACTCTGTCTGTCGATCTATCGCCGCAGTCTGTTGAGCCATGTTGTTGGCCAAGGCTGCCAACACCTAGTTGACATTTCCTCCCTCAGGCCTAGCAGTTCTCAAGGGCTCTGCATTAGGGCCAGATGCGAATCTCTCTCGGCCACGTGAGGTACCTACGCCTTCATCAATTTTCTCAATATGAGCCATACGAGGTCCTTCTCTACCTCGGCCTCTGCCTCTGAACCGCGGAGGCATGCTGATCTGTCATTGTTTAAAAATAATAACAATAGATCAGTATCGATTGTTAAAGCAATCTAAACCTTACTCCTAAGACTCTGAACTTAGAGCCTTTCTCTGATACCAACTGTGACGACCCGACTTTTCCAATCCTCTCGGTATAGGAAAGGCCGGTTCATCAACATATTGATTTCTTAATAAGCCGTAACAAATAGAAGCCGGTAGCATAACATAGAACTAAAATAGAGGCAAGGCATAGAGTAAGCAACGACAAAAGCTTAAATCAAAATAATACATATCACCCTGAGGAACCAAGAAGAACCACCGATGATAGCCAATCCAAAAAACCTAAAATAATGGTTCCTCGAGTGATATCAAAAAGACAAAACAACGGCCTTCGGCCCATAATTCAGAAATAATTCTAAACAAAATACCAAGAAAGGACAAATAAAAATCAGAGAAAGAACTCCTCAGCAGGTGTCTCCAGTTCCTCATTAGGAACGAAACCGGAGTCCTCTAGATCAAGATCATTCGATCCCAAATCAGCCTCAGCACCTGTGACGTATAGTCGGGGTGAGCTAACATCGAAGCTCAATCGAGGAAACTTATCTAAATCATTTTATCATAAGTGAAGGTTTTTCAAAGACAAAATCGGATCAATAAGCTTTTCAAAAGATGTTTTCAATCTAAATTTCCAATTCTAAATAGAAAGCTAAAAGCTGATTCAATGTGTCTGATGTTTTCAAATTTCTGAATTAAGCATGCTTCTTGTCTTAAATTTATAACTTAATTTTATCTCCCAAATTACATATATCATGAGAGCGAAAAAAATCACCGATGGGAAACCCTACTGACCATCGTCGTCCATGAACCATTTTTCTGAAGTGCAACAAGCCCCTACGCTATGAGGGAAACTTGCGCCAAAAGAATTATCGTCAACACGGTTGGTAGAATCTAGGGTTTCGTTCGTATGTGCCTCAAATCAAATGCAAGTGCTAAACATATCAAAGTTTGTATACTACATACATTTATGAATTTTCGGAGTTCTGATTTGAAGATCAAAGTTCAAAGTTCTGATTTATGTCATATTTCAGAGTTCTGATGCATGCTGTGTTATTCAAAAATTCAAAATTTATGCTTAATACAAAACAACCTATACTTATAATCGAATGCAATTTAGGTTTAGGTTCCCCTACCTCAACAAAAACGGTCCAAAACAAGCAAGGCAATCCTCACAATGGACTCTTTATTTTAAAACCTACAATGATTAACACTCCCAGTTTTAATATTGGTCAAAAAAATCAAACCCGAAAGCTTGTCAAGAAAAATTCTGACAAAAATTCAAAGGCCAGAAACAGGGCAAAATTCGACCCTCGAATTCAAATTCAATGGTCGAATTTGAAATTCGATGGTCGAATTCAAATTCGACCCTCGAATTTCAAAAAAATTGCATCAGGCCTAAAAATCCAAATTTGAACCTCGATTTTCAAATTCGACCCTCAAATTTCTCCAGGTCTGTGGTTGTTAATTTTTGAATCTTAGGACCCTTTTTCTCATTCAACCATAGTTTATTTATCTATTTATAATTCACCATAATCTACTCTAAGCAAAACATTTAACTCATGGAGGTTTAAAAGCCTACCTCTTACGTTTAATCCATCGATCCCGTTGCACCAAAATCAAGCACCGGAACTAAACTTTGAGGTTCAATAGGTTTGGACCTCCAAATTAGTCCATTCTGACCTTACTTCAAGTGCACAGGTCTTACCTACACAAAACTCTCCTCTCCCCTATCCCTCTCTTTCAATGGCTTATATCGATCAGAAAAAGCATATAAAGTTTATCAATGGCTGGGATGGGGAGAGGGATTCACAAATCTCTCCAGATCTAAGATCAAAGGAAAGAGGCAAAAGTTTTCAAAGGGTTCAAATTCATACATGAGGGAGAGAAGTGAAATTTCTCCTCAAATCCCCTCTCTTTATAATACTTAAATTTGAAACCAAATATCTAGATTTTTGTTAACACAACTCTATCCACTTAAATTGTATTAGTCTTCGGTGTTATACACAAACACTCAACTTAAAGTGTATGTCATCGCATGCATGACTTCCACAAGTCAAGAGACAAAATTCTTTGGTCAACAATTTCGTCATACACTTAGCTCACCAAAAACCCATAAATATCTCGTAACTTTTCCGAGCACGCTTACCGAGGTCAATGAAAACAGGTCCAAAATATCAGGGATATTACAGAATAAGTTTGATTTTAGCTAAAGAAATTCCTGCTTTGATCATGTGTTTCTATTTATATATCAAGTTCGTCTTTTAGATTTTATTAGCATTGGTTATTCCCTATTGAGCTTGGATGAAGCTCACTCCCCGACTAACAACATTTTCTCTTTCTTTATCCATCACAAGGATATTTTCCAGTATCATTACTTTTTTTGTCATCTCTTTCAAACACATTTTTTTTAACCACAACACCTTACTCCCATTTTACATTTTTGTCCCTTTTATGTCTTGTGTTCCACAAATGTGTAATTGGCTCATGTACCACATCTCCATCTCCATTCCAAAGATTGTGCAATTATGGAGTTTGACACAGTGTCCATCTCTTGACCAAAACAGTCAACCAAATCCAAATCCTAATTTATTCGGATCCTCATTAATCTCATTGGTGCCTATGAGTGCGAGGTCCCAAAAACTCATCACAATGCAGATCTCCTGCAAAAAGAGCAATTAGAATTCAAACAAGTTCATAATCTTCACCATCCTATTCAACCAGCTCATGGAGACCAAGTGCCTCCACCTTCACTCCATTCTCAATCCCCTACTCATCGTTGACATCATGATTGTTGGTCAATAACTCCTTACAGGTCCCGATCACGAAATCATCCTCATAAGCAAGATGATAATCCTCCTCTAGTTCAAATCGAAGAACTTACCAATCTCCGTTCCAAAATGAATCTACTCCAATTGGAAAATGATTCCTTAAAAGTCAACCAAGAAATATGGGAGACCTCCTATCTACCTAACACCCTTAACATTTTTAAAGTGCATCTGACCTCAGCAGTCAATGAGATCATATCAAAACGAGATGAGCAAGTCGCTGTTGATCAATACAATTATGGGAAACTTTTTCATCCCTCTGGTGATAGGGAGAAATTTCCCCACGAATACACAACCCCTAACTTTTCACTGTATGATGGAATTACTGACCCTAACCAGCATCTAGCTAGGTTCCAAGTCCTTTGCTGAGATATTTTCGAACTCCAAACTCTTAATGTGGAAGTTCCCAACCACTCTAGAGAAGATTGTATTCCAATCAATTTTCAAATTACAGTCAAATTCATCTTATCTAGGAATAACTTTATTCACGGTTTTGTAGATGATCTCACATCATGTGTACCTCCATCACTATGGAGGACCTTAGGCATTGTAAACAACAGAAAGATGAATTTGTAGAATTCCTTTTGGATAGGTTCAAGAATCTCACTATGCATCTTGACGACTGTCCCTGAATTCTGATTGAGTTCTCCAACCGCTGGTGATAATTCCGTCGACATAGGGTAAGAGGGTCCTAGGCCGATGGCTACAGCCGTTGGCATTAGTGTTTTTTATTTAAAAAATAATAATAATAATAATTGTTTTTTTTTTCCCCAGCTACGCTGACAGCTAAAGCCGTCGGCGTAGGTAATTTTTAATTTTAAAAAAATATATTAATTAAATTTTTTATTAAAAAAAAAAAATAATAATAATATTTTTTTAAATTTATATATTTCTCCACTTCAGTTTTGGAGCCATGAACCTGCCTATGGTCTAGCCCCACGCTCCACTGCCAATATATTTCTTTTCGGCTGCAACACAAATTTTGGCATTTGTAACTCAGTCAAACCTTTTTGCTTGCTTCCATCAACATAGCCACTGTTGGCAGATATGATGGCGAAGTCGATCCCGACGAGTTTCGATGTCCACTGGTCGTCAATTTGGTCTACGCCGAGTACTAGGAATTTGCTCCATAAGGCCATGAGTGTGAAATTATGTGAAGGTAAGTACCATGCTCGGAATCAATCCTCGGCGTCCTCGTAGAAGTTTATAGGAGTCTCTGCCTGCAGTAACAAGAACATCTTCAGAATTTAGTAGTTGATGCTAGGGTGTTGTGACTAGTATGGGCATTGACATATAAAATCTTGATCAAGGGACAAGTTTTATGATGCCCTTAAATCAAATTCATATTCATTATCAACTCGAGATAAACCTCAAAGCCTCACAACGCCATACACTTGAAGCTTCTACGGGCCAAATCCCAACCCTCACAAGACTCGAACACCAGCCTCTACCTGCAGCTAGGCACTAAAAAAAAAAGTTATAATCCTAAAGGGAAATAAAAGATTTTGTATGAAGGATTTTAAGATTACTTGCAATGTGAGTCTTCAAAGTTAAGTATTATGAGATTACTTTCCATCAAAGCATTTTTAGAGCAAACGTTGTGTTGTGTATTTTAGTAGTGTTCATTTGCTTTCAACTTCAGCTTCAGTATATGCTTTCATGCTGTGGCTTCAGAAATCACTTCTTGCAAATGCAATGCTGGTAGGGCTGTCAATGGGTTGGGTCAGGTCGAGTCGCTTTGGCTACCCGATCTCTTTGAAGCCTGACCATTATCCTTATAAGTAATAAACCTGGTTTTCGAAGTCTGCATCATATTCTTCCTCATCTGCGCCAAGGTTCTCTGATCCTTGAGAAGATTTGATTCTCTTTGCAGAATTTTTTTTCTTTTTACCACCAAAGAAGTCTTCATATTTGAAAAGCATGACTCTTTAAAGGGCAAAACTAAAATATATGCACTAAATTTCCTAAGTTTTGAATAACAGCCACAATTTTAGTTTTGTTACAAAAAAAGAAGCAATGACCTCAATTATGAACAAAATTCCTCATTTAACCACCAATACCTCATGGAATCAATCTCAAATCCTTGCATGCCTGGCACTAGACCGAGAGGATCGCATTGACTTGTGTAGCATTTGACCCTAAGAATCAATCTCAATCCCAATTTTGTTGTTGTTGAGCTTTAAAGGAAGAGCTTCCACTAGTATACATCATCTCTGTCTGCATGATCAAAAGTGTACCTGCACAGATTTAATGTCAGTTGAGAACCATTACCTGACTACCATTAAGATACATAATCAGATCATAATTTCAAAAGACCACACCGACCTTGTAGCTCTCACCAACCAAAGAGATAAACTTTAAAAAAAAAAATTCAGCTATTTAAGGTTCATATAATCACCAGCAATTTCAAAATACCTATTCCGAATATGTTCAGTTCTGAACATGTTGAGTTCAACTATTAAGTCCAAAATTTAACAAGGAAATCATCATCTTGTAAGCATGTCCTTCAACCAAAATGAAAAAGGAAATCATCTATGTTCTTGTGTTAAAAGTGTCTTATTAGACTGTCCCAACCATTCAACTACTTGAGCTGATCATATGATCGAGTAAGCTAGATAAGCAATGATTCTTTTGCTAATGATTTACTAATGACTAATGAGCACAACCATTGTATATGAGCAGAAATGCTATCTGTTGTGCTCACATTTATGCAACACGTATTAAATGCATGAACTGAACTGAACATGAATGGACAAAAAACTGGAGCTAAGCATATATTGAGTAAGCTAGATGGGCAACGATTCTTTCGCTAACAATTCACTAATGAGTACAACCATTGATGCAGGGCATTTACCGGACCCAATACAACTAAGAAATTTCAATACATAGGGCTGGACCTGAGCTAAAACTTGGGCTGGGCAGGTTCAGATTCAAAGGGCCTTAAACAGGGCAACAACTAAGGGCTAAAAGAGCGATAAGATTGTGCTTTAATTTGACATAGTTTTAGGAATGGGAAAACGAAAATATGTGTAACATCCCAAAAATTTTGACCTTTGAACAGTATGCCTCAATGTGCGTGCCCGACTAGTCACGTACCCGACCCTATGAAAATAATTGATAAGTCATATTAGGTTATGTGTTAAGTGAAAATCAGAAGGATTTTCAGTTTGAATGCATTTCGAAGTGAAACTTTGAATGCATTTCGATACATTGAGGCGTGAAACTTTGAATGCATTTCGATACACCTAGTTGCGGTGTATGTGCTTAACGCCGAAACCAGAGACTTAATAAAAGTGTATGAAACCTAAGAGAATTTATATCTCTTATGATTTTTAGGTTCTAGAGAGGGAATGAAAGTTTATTAATGATTAAACAACTTATTTGACTAATTGGGCCAACTATATATGACTGACTAGTTGGGCCAACTGATCGAGCCGACTATAAGTCTTGATTGGGTGCATGTCTGTTAAGAAACACATCACCGTTCGAATTTTTCAAACGGGATCGTTTTGGGTTCACTTGAGCTCGTGTAAGATTTTTAGGACCAAGTTCATACACCGTGGTTGTGTATTAGCTCAACACCGAGTCCGACTGATATGTGGTTTGGGTGTACAGGCCCCACACCGAACCAAAAGATTAATTCTATAATAGCTAACACCTCGCTTAGGTGTATTTGCTTCACGTGGAGTCTAGTTCCTTAGATAAGACTAACACCCAAAATGGGTGTATGTGTTTAGTATGGAAACTAGCCCCTTTAACCTATAAAAAAAAATAAAGCTTCTCTGAGAAGTCTTCAACGTTTGCAATTTTGGGGGTTCTGGGACTTCTAGAGAGAGAAAGAGGAAGAAGAAGGGAAAATGTGTCGGATTCGTGTGCGCTGAGCTTAGGTTTTGTGAGGAAAAGTTTTGTAGACTTGTGGAAGGGAAGGATCATCGTTGGTTTCAACGTGTGTGTCGTTTGGGCGTTTTGTGTTGCTTGGGGGATTTTGGAAAGCCACTTCTTTGAGCGAAGAGAACGTGTGATTTGAGCCGCTAATCGTGTCGTGGGTTTGTGTGAGGTGTGTGTGGAAGAGTTACCGATGATCGCGAAGGCTTGGTTGTGATTGTGGAGATTCGAAGAAATCGATGTGGGTTTGGAAACCTGTTGAGAGCTGAAAAATACCATTTTTCACCCCTTAACCTGAGTCTTGATAGACCTTTGAGAGAACTAAATAAGTGTTTTAAGTGCTTGTGTTTCAGCTAACAATAAAGACAGGCTTAACCATAAAAGCAGCTAAAAAGTGCCAAAAAGATGACAATCCATGTCGATCCAAAGGAAGAAAGAGAAGAGACAACCTCACTAGCTGTTAAAAGGTCTGAACTGAAGAGGCAAAGACCTGGTCTCAACCCAGAAAAGAAGTATGGAGCAATTCGAATAGAAAAATGCACTACAGAGTACTTTTTGCAAAGAACCTGAACTGTGCGCAAAGAACCTGAACTCTGCGAAAAGAACTAAAACTCCAGGCTTAGCTTTCGAAGAGCACCTGAACTCTTCGAAGAGATGATTGACCTTTTCGAAAAGAAGAAAACTCAATTGAATGAACGAACATTGTGAAAAGAGCTTCAGGAGTTACAACACCTTGCGAAAAGTCCCCTAAGCTATGCGAAAAGGTATTCTGGAGATTCCCAGCTTTTGCAAGGGCAATTCAGTAATCTGTTTCACGCGTCCCATTGCATTTAAAAACCTAGGGACATTCCAGAGGATTCTAAGCATGAAGCGAAGGCATATTCCACCCCACGTGAGCACCCAGAGATGAAATAACATGGAACTTAAAAACTCTAACGGACTTTCAAAATGCATAATGTAATTGATGCTTTTGTCACCGATTAATTTGAACCAGATCGAGAAATTACGATTGGCGAGCGGATCTGGATCCTTGTGCTCGACTACCATTGGTCGTCTGATCGAGCACTTCGATTGGTGATACACATCCGAAATTTGGACTTAGGGAAAACTATAAATAGACGAACCATTTGCCCAATTTGGGCATCCAGATTTTGAGTTTCATTCCTATTCCCCCATTTCCAAATCAGATAGTTTGTCTGAAATCCCTGTAATAGCCTCACTTTTTACTTGCAATTGAGAGCTGTGAGATACTTCTGTAATTTAAAAGAGAGTTGTATTCAAGACTACAAATCTGAGAGTTGTTCAAGCTGTGCTATGTAATTGTAATGGTGAATTTGAAAAGGTTGATGTAAATCGTACATTCTCCATTGGACTCATGTTAAGGGTTCCCTCTGATCTCCTTATTGCATTAGACTCCTTTAGATTTACTATTTTTCATGCAATCTCCCTTGATTCATTAATCCTGTGAGAGTTAGTGTTTGTAACCTAATCCCTCACAGCATTTGTAGTGATGTTTCTTGTTCTAAATTAAGGATTTGGATTAAAGACTATTGGATGGTTTGTGGCCATTAAAGTGGACAGACCATAGCCATAAGCTTAAATCTAATCCTTGAATTAGATTTATTTCTCTTACATCTGCGCTTGTAGCCAGATGAAGATTGGATCATCTCTCAGTTGAGCTGTAGTCATTCTAATTAGATTTCAAGGACCAAATCGAAGTTAGATATTACTTCTCCATTTTTATAAGTTTACCTCAAAAGTCCCCCCAACTCGGATCTGGATCATTTAGTTTAACTTTTACTTTTATCATTTAGTTAATGTGACAAATTCAACCTCCCATCTTATGTGCTTTCTAGATAGGATAAGAGGCCAGATCTGGTAGCCCAGATTTGGAGGTTTATCTTGATTTTAGACAAATTCTCTGTGGACGATCTTTTACTCACTTACATTTAAAACTTGCTACAATTGGCCCTGATCTTGCAGGCTAATTCACTTCTATCTGTGCTGATATTTCTTTACTCTTTTTAATATTCTAGATTCATTATAACTTAGCAGTTGCAAACCTGTTTTCAAAACACAAATAAATCAAGCACACTTAGAAAAAACAACAAGTTTTTGGCGCCGTTGCCGGGGAATTTATTCTAAAATAGGTAGACCTAATTTTTCACTTTTATTTTTATATCAGTACTAAACTATTCTATTGTTTATACCTGTGTAGTTATTCATATCCAATTTTTGAAGAAGGGAAACTACTTAAAAAGGAATTCTGAAGGTTTACTGTGAATAATCAGATTTTTTTCTGAGTTGTATGTTTGGTAGGAGGACTCTCATCCCTGAGATTGTCCCACAGAATTTAGAAGTTGAAAGGCTACTACGAACCAAACAAACAACACAGAATTCTGCTACTATGGGTGAAGAACCTCGACTTTTGAGGGATTACTTTGCACCTGGTGCTTATAATTCTCCCTTTTGCATTCAATTTCCTACTGTTGAAGGAAATTATGAGATCAAATCATCGACCATCTAAATGCTTCCTTTCTTCCATGGGTTGAGTAAGGAAGATCCATACAAACATGTGGATGAATTCTTGGCTCTTTGCACCACATTCAACATAGCTGGACTTGGTCCAGAAGCAACCAAGCTTAGGCTCTTTCCTTTTTCATTAAAGGATAAAGCTAGAGAATGGTTATCTATGTTAGCACCAAATAGTATCACTTCTTGGAATGATTTGCAGTGTCAATTTTTAGCTAAATATTTCCCAATGTCTAAAACAAGCCAATTGAGACAAAGTATCATTTCTTTCTCACAAAACTCAACTGAAACTTTCCATGAAGCATGGGAACGATTTAAGAAACTTTTAAGGCAATGTCCTCATCATCAAATTCCCAGATGGCAGCTGGTTCAAAGCTTCTATCAAGGAATTGATCAAAAAGGCAAAAATATGGTGGATGCCTCCTGTGGAGGCACTTACTTGCAAAAAACAGTTGAGGAGGTTTGAGACTTATTTAAAGTAATTGGTGAAAACTCAACTCAACAGAAATCTCTGTAAAGAGATATTGAAAATTCTGCTAGGTTGAACAATCAGCAACCCACCAAAGGGAAGATTTATGAGGTGAATGAGTTGGAAAGAAAGATGGACAATTTAACCACAAAGTTTGATAGATTGATGGACTCACTTAAAAATCCAAATGTTGCAAGAGTAGAGGAGGCATATACGATATGCGGTCCCTACTCATTCAATTGACCAATGTCCTGCTGCACCACAGTTCCCAGATTTAATGGTGGAACAAGCTCATGCTACTCAATCATTTGGACAGATGCAGTCAAATGAATATCCATGGAGAGGGCACCCCAATTTGAGGTGGAACCAAGGGAATTATCAATCACAACAGCAACAACCAAAGAACCAAATGCCTTTCAAAACTGCACAGCCTTATCAGCAGAATTTTTATGCCAAACCAAATTTTCAGCAGCCCATTCCACAACAACACATGCGACAATTTGCCCAGGTCAAACCCCTTCAGTCCCCTTCTTTTGAAGATCAAGTCCTAAATTCCTCCGAATTTAGGATCTTTAACTCACGTAATTTTCACGGCAGAGCATAAAGAAGATTGAAGAAACATTGGACGACTTTCAAATACTTTGGCCAAAGAGAGGAAGGAAAGTTACCCACCAACCTTTGAACAATCCCAAAGGGCTTCATGGTTGGAGAAGCTTCTAATTCACATGAAGAAGTAAAAGCATCCCAACTTTGAGAAGTGGAAGAATTATAAATAACAAAGTGGGTCAAGAAGAAAAAAATGAGGAAAATGATAAAGATATGCAGCAAGAGCAGCATAATGATAGCAGTGGGGGTGCTGATGGACCTCAGAAAATTCAAACAAATGAAAAACAAAAAATTCAAAAAATTTCTGAAAATGCTTCTAAAGCTGTAGATGAAGGACTAGTTCCTCATTTACCATTTCCTCATCCAATGAAATCTGTATCCCCTTTTGATAAAGGGAACACAAAAATAGATGAAATGATGGAGACTTTCAAGCAAGTCAAGATAAATCTACCTTTGCTTGAGGCAATCAAACAAATTCCAGCATATACAAAATTTTTGAAAGATGTTTGCACTCACAAAAGACAGTCTAGGATACAGTTATCCAAGAAGGTCTTTGCTGTGGAAAGAGTTAATCAGGTGTTATCCATTGCCACACCTCCTAAACTTCAAGATCCTAGAATCCCCACAATCCCTTGTATTATTGGGGAACATACCATTGAAAAGGCTTTATTAGATCTGGGTGCTAGTGTCAACCTACTTCCATATTCTGTATATGAGAAATTAGGTTTGGGAGAATTAAAACCCACTCATGTGGTGTTACAACTAGCAGACAGATATGAAAGGAAGCCAGTTGGGATGATTGAAGATGTATTGGTGGGAGTAGATAAATTTTTCTATCCTGCTGATTTTCTAGTTTTGGACATGGAACCTACCAAAAGCAAAACTTCCATCCCTGTCATTTTGGGAAGACCATTCCTGGCTACAGCAAATGCTTGCATTCAATGCAGGTCTGGTATTATGGAAGTCTCTTTTGGAAATATGAAGGTAAAATTAAATGTTTATAATGCAGTCATATAGCCTCAATTCAGCTCTGAAGAATGTTTTCATGTTGATCTATTGGATGAACTGGTAGAAGGGACTTTACAACAGTTTCTGCAGTGTGAAGATTTCACCACAGATGTTAAAGATGCTTAGGGAAATTCTGAGGAAGAAACAGTTTGTATCTCAAATTATGAGGAAATAAATGTTGTGCAAGGAACTCATAATCAATCAGCAAGTTTCTCTTCTTGGAGACCTGCTACTCTTCCCCTTCCACAAACAGCTAAGGTACCTTTGTTACCTTCTTTTCTCAAATTTCACCCGATTTGAAATATGTGTTTTTAGGAGATCATAAATCATTGCCTGCAATTATTTCTTCCTCCCTCACAAAGGAGCAAGAGGAAGAGCTGTTGATTGTTTTGAAAGAACATAGAAGGGCAATTGGCTGGACTATTGCTGATTTGGGAGGAATCAGTCCAGCTGTTTGCATGCATAAAATCCATTTGGAAGAAGATGTAAAGCCTTCTAAGGAAATGCAAAGGGGGCTGAACCCTCATATGCAAGAAGTGGTCATGAAAGAGGTTGTTAAATTGTTGGATGCAGGGGTCATTTACCCCATTTCAGATTCAGCTTGGGTGGCACCTACACAGGTGGTACCTAAGAAATCTGGGATCACTGTTGTAACCTCAGATTCTGGTGAGCTTATGTCAACCAGACAAACAACTGGGTGGAGGATTTGTATTGATTACAAAAAATTAAATTCAATGACCAGAAAAGACCATTTCCCCCTCCCATTCATTGATCAGATTTTAGATAAGCTAGCAGGAAAAGCTTATTACTGTTTTCTTGATGGTTACTCTGGTTACAACCAGATTCCTGTGTACCCACAAGATCAGGAAAAGACCACATTCACTTGCCCTTTTGGCACCTTTGCCTATAGGAGAATTCCTTTTGGTCTTTGTAATGCTCCTGCTACCTTTCAAAGATGCATGTATTCCATTTTCTCTGATATGATTGACCAATTTATGGAGATTTTTATGGATGATTTTTTAATTTACGGAGACAGTTTTTCCCAGTGTTTACATCATCTCAAATTGGTATTACAGAGATGTGAAGAAATCAATCTAGTTTTGAGCTGGGAAAAGAGCCATTTCATGGTCACCCAAGGCATTGTCCTTGGCCATGTTGTTTCCCACAAGGGCATTGAGGTGGACAGAGCAAAAATTGATTTAATTGCATATTTACCACCTCCCAAAACTGTTAAACAAATCAGAAGTTTTCTGAGATATGCTGGATTCTACAGAAGGTTCATTAAGGACTTCAGTAAAATAACCAAGCCTCTTTGTCATTTGTTGTGCCAAGATGTCCCTTTTGTTTTTAATAATGAATGCATGAAGGCTTTTGAATTCTTAAAAAACTGTTTGATATCAGCTCCAATATTGCAGTCTCCAGATTATTCACTACCTTTTGAACTGATGTGTGATGCATCAGATTATGCTTTGGGAGCTGTCCTTGGACAGAGAAAGGAAAAGCTGCCTCATGTCATAGCTTATGCCAGTAGATCAATGATTGATGCACAGCTCAATTACACAACAACTGGAAGGAGCTGCTGGCAATTGTTTTTGCTTTAGAGAAATTCAGGTCATATGTCTTGGGTTCACAAATAGTGGTGTTCACTGACCACTCTACCTTGAAATACCTTCTGTCTCAAAAGGACACCAAACCAAGACTAATCAGGTGGATTCTCCTATTACAGGAATTCGATTTACAGATCAAAGATAAAAAGGGGGTGGAGAATGTGGTGGCTGACCACCTGTCTAGAATTTTAACTACTGAGATTGATAGGCTGCCTATCAATGAATCTTTCCCTGATGAGCAACTTTTTGCCATTAGTGTACACACGCCTTGGTTTGCAAACATAGTCAACTTTTTGGCTACTGGAAGAATTCCTCAACATTGGAATAAAATGGATAAAGATCTTTTCTTCTCAAAGGTTAAACATTTCATCTGGGAAGATCCTTATCTGTTTAAGAGTTGTGCAGACCAAATAATAAGAAGATGTGTCCCTGACCAAGAATTTCATAGAATACTTTCTATGTGTCATGAACAGGCTTGTGGAGGTCATTTTAGTGGAAACAAAACTGCTGCAAAGGTTTTGCAGTGTGGATTTTATTGGCCTACACTTTTCAAAGATGCTCTGTAGCATTGTAAGTCTTGCCAGAACTATCAGAAATTGGGCAGCATTTCCAAGAAAAACTCAATGCCTTTACAACCTATTTTGGTAGTTGAGTTGTTTGATGTTTGGGGGATAGACTTCATGGGTCCCTTTCCTCCTTCCAATGGGTATAATTTCATTTTAGTAGCTTATGTATCCAAATGGATTGAAGCCACAGCCACTAAAACAAACTATCACAAAGTGGTTCTTAAATTTCTTAAGGATCACATTTTTTCCAGGTTTGGTTTTCCCAGAGCCATTATCAGTGATGGGGGAAGCCATTTTTGTAATAAACATTTTGAAACTTTATTGAAAAAATACTCTGTGACTCATAGAGTAGCCACTCCATATCATCCACAAACCAGTGGACAAGTGGAGATTTCCAATAGAGAAATCAAGCATATACTGGAAAAGACTGTGAAGAAGGACAGAAAGGATTGGTCCTTTAAGCTGAATTATGCATTGTGGGCATACAGGACAGCCTATAAAACCCCAATTGGCATGTCCCCATTCAGGTTGGTCTATGGCAAAGCATGCCATTTACCAGTGGAGTTAGAATATAAAGCCTTTCGGGCCATTAAAACATTGAACATGGATCTAACTACTGCTGGTAATCACAGGAAACTGCAACTTGCTGAGTTGGAGGAGCTGAGAATGGATGCATACACAAATTCAAGATTTTACAAAGAGAAAGTCAAAACTTTCCATGATAAAAATTTATTGAGAAAAAGTTCACAGCTGGCTCTAAGGTATGGTTATTTAACTCAAAACTTAAGTTTTTTCTGGGAAAGCTGAGATCCAGATGGGAAGGACCATATACTGTCATTCAGGCAGCTCCTTCTGGAGCTGTTGACATCCTTGATCCAAGTAATGGAAGAATCTTGAAAGTATATGGTCAGAGGCTCAAACCATGCATTGAAAATACCCAGGAGCCTGTGCTGCCCATCTATCATCACGAACCTCCCCAAATCTGATGGTAGATAACTATACATTATGTTTTTATTTCATAGTTTTTGGTTAGTTTCTTTGTTTCTGTTTTTATTCATGAGTTGTCGCTTTTCGCATGATTTAAATATGTGAAAAGTTAAGTCGCAAAGTAATAATTATCTTTTTGCAAAGTTAAATTTACTTTTCGAAAAGACTCTGGATTTGTAACGAACTGCTCGAGAGCAAGGATTTGCTTTTCGAATAGTTGGTTCTGAAGCTATTTTCTTTTCGAAAAGTTGGTTCTGAAGCTATTTTCTTTTCGAAAAGTTGGTTCTGAAGCTATTTTCTTTTCGAATAGTTGGTTCTGAAGCTATTTTCTTTTCGAATGGTACGAATGCCATTCGCAGTTGTCAAAAGGTCTATTTTGGAACTTTTCGAAAACTTAAAAAGGACTTTGCGAAATTAACTCTGAGCATATTTAAACCCTTTCGAAGCAAGGGTTTCATATTCGAAAGCTTTCTGAAGAACAACCTGTTCCACAGAAACCCTATTTCTTTCTTTCCTTGCGTGATTTGAGAATCTTGCCACACTTTTCTTCACCTTTATTCGATCATTTGAGTTTTCAGAGAAGGATTTTAGCTTCTGGTCTGGGGGATTTCAGCAAGCAACCAACACGTTCAATCAAAAACCCTAGATCTCGGTATTTCTCTGCGCATTCTCTCTGTTTGTCAGTTGAAAATTTTGATTTTGTGTCAGTATCTGTTGTGGGCATTTTCATACATCAATTTAGAATGGGAAAAGCGGAGAAATCGTTGGCTGCCATGTTCCCAAAATCCTCTGCTAAGAAAGTTAGCAAACCTACCCCAAAAGGAAAAACCAAAACTTCAGCCAAAAGAAAACTATCAATGGATAAAGCGGATAGGGTGGAGAAAGGGAAGAAAGTGAGACATGAGGAACCCATCCCTGCAGCGGCTAGTCCTGAGCCTGAGCTTCCTCCTCAGCCTATACATTTGGTACTACCAAATCCATTTATTGAAGCTCGGTTAATTCACGAAATGATTGTAGACGAAACTTTTTTCGTCAACAAACCAGATTGTCTGCTATCTCTAAGATACATGAGAGATGCCTCACTAAGCAATATCCTTACCCCTCTGCCAGAGAAAATTTACCCGTGAATGGTGAAGTTATGGTACCAAAACTTGGTAAAGGTCACTGAAAGAGATGCTGATGTCCCTACCCTGGTTATCTTTATTGATGATTGCGATCTAACTGTCACATTTGAAGACATAGGGAATGCTTTGGGGATACCCTTCCAATTTGATCCTTCTGGTCCATTGGCTGCTCCGATCCTCCTTTAGAGAAATGGCTGCACATTTAACCCAAGGAATTGTTGGCACTGGACAGCCCATCATGAGGAGAGACCTAGCCCCCCAATTTTTATTGATGGATTCCATTCTGAGGGAAAGTTTTTATGTCACCGGGCACAGCCAAGAGAGAAGAACACCAATTCTAGAGGCTCTCTTTCATTTTTCTAAGGGGAAGTTTTTCAATGACCCTATGTTAGTTTTTGAAGCCATGGCTGATATTAGTGCCAAGTTGAAAAAGGAGTAGAAATTAGCTGGCCTCCCATTTAGTAGATTGATCACAGCCCTCCTCAGAGCCAAGTTTGACATTGATAACCAAGAGCCATTTGAAGTCATTGCTCCACACAATTTTAGAAAAAAGGCTTGGACTACAAGCCAAGCCATGCTGAGAAGACTGAGAGAGGAAGGTGAACCTGCACCTGCACCTGCAGCTGTTAATGAACCTGCACCTGCACCTACACCTACAACTGTTAATGAACCTGCCCCTGCAGCTCCCTTAGAACCGATTTTGCCAGATCCTGAGGTGACCAGCTCTTTAGCTGCACCACTTCTTGAAGCAGCTCTGCCAGACCCTGTGGTGACCAGCTCTTTATTGAAGAAACTATCCTTCCCATGGTGACCAGCTCTTGGTGCACCAATTCTGAGGAAGCCGGCCTTTACCCTCCTCCCTAGTCTAGCCCCCCTCCACCTATCCCAGCTGTCCCATCTCCCATACCCTCCATTATTCCAATTGTAGATTCCCCCTCTACACCAACCACTCCAACCATACTCACACCACCAATTTCTCCCACCAATGCCCATGTTTTGGCTGCAGACTTTATTGCCCAATCTCCCTGCACTCCTCTGCTCCAAAGCCCCTCAAATTCACCTGCTCATTCAGCCCACACACCTAAAGTATCCCATACACAGAACAGAGCCTTTCACTCTGAGGCTTATTCCTCCTTAATGGGATCTATTTTTGAAACCGTGGGGCTTGAACCTATCCCTATACCTGACCCTCATCATTTCACTCACTTACCTACTTCTCCCTTTACAGCCATTGTACCTCCACCCTCCACTTCAATTGTACCAGCCCCTGCTATGCACACCTCTCCCCCACCTGCATCTATTAACCAAATACTTGCCTACCTCCAATCCATCCAAGCTCAACTACAACTCAACACAGAAAACCAGTCTGTGACCAATGACCTTCTCCAAACCTTAGCCTCCACATCCCACACAACCACCATTACCCCTGTACCTACTGTTGATTCCCATGCTACCCAAACTGAACCAGAGGTAGTATTGGTTGATCTGCCCACCCCCACCGCTACTGCCCATGCTACCCAAACTGAACCAGAGGTAGTATTGGTTGATCTTCCCACCCCCACCACTACTGCCCATGCTACCCAAACTGAACCAGAGGTAGTATTGGTTGATCTACCCACCCCCACCACTACTGCCCATGCTACCCAAAGCCCAGACACAAGTCCCTCTGGTTGCGTCCCCTTCACCACTCCTCACTTTCTCTGAGCAAGCCACTCAGACCGACCCTGAAGTCCTCCTTCTGGACACTTCTTCTCCCCCTCCCATAGCTGGGACACCTTTGGTCCCCTACCATTCCATTCCCCTTCCCAGATTTGCCACCCTCAGAAGAGCCATGGAAGAAAATCCTTATATCTGTAGAGATGTTCTAAAGGGGTTAGCTGATTTACAAGCCTACATTAGAACCCCTTATGAAAACCAGATTCGGAAATTGGAGTTATTTATGAAATTTGAGAGAGAAAATGAAGGACTTGCTGGGTCAAACCTTTTAGATGGTTCGGAGTGAGCAGCACAAGGTGACCATGTTGCAAGCACAGCTTGACCAGGAAAAACTGAAGACCACTAGACTTGGCAAGTACATTGGCCTCACCAAAAAGATCAAATCAGAGGAATACACTGAGCTGCAAAACACAATCTAGGAGAAAGCTCAATCAAGTTCAGACTCCAATACTGATTCTAGTTCTGATTCTGACAGTGACTCCAGTTTTGAGCCAATTGAACCAACTTATGATACAGATTTTGACCCCAGTTATTAAAGCACTTTGTACTTATCTGTGGTATAAGTTTGTAATATAAATTCTGGTTTTTCTTGTGAAATTACTGTGCATTTCTGTCTGCCCTCTTGCCATCATGATTTTTTTCTTGCTTATGTCTCTTCTCTGCTTTGGACCAGTGTGGACCCTGCTCCCCTTTGGTTTGGGGGTGTAACTGAAATGTCAATAATAAATAATTGAGTTAACATCAGTACAGCTTATGATCAGTGGAATTTTTGAAAATAAAGTAATTTCACACCTGCTGTTTTGAAAAAAAAGAAAAATATGAAGAAGTTAAAAACTTTTTGACATTAATTTCTAGTGTAATTCTAATACTTTCATGAAGTGAATGTCAGAAAATTTCCAAAAGAAAATTAATGTTTTAGTAAATCTAAAAAGAAGGAAAACAGTGATGATACACCTCAGGAATTTGATAAAAAAAAACCACACCCAGTGAGGTTTGGGCCTGAAATGTATTCTTTGGAGGTATGAATTGGCAATTTTTTCTGCTTTTGGGACTGATTGAACCTGCTTACTTGCACTAGAAGTTACACATATCCAAATTGAAATAATTTGATAGCACTCGTGATATTAGAGACATGATGTAAGGCCTCCTTTTGAACAGTTTGAACCTTACAAAGCCCCACCTTTTGAAACTGCCCTTGATACACACCATTTGAGCTTTACAAATCTAAGATTCCTTTGAAACCTCATCTAATAACCTCATCAACTTCATTTAGCCTAACCCTCACTCCGAGAAGTCAGAAGATAAAGGGAAGGAAGCTGAAGAAAGGAGAATTGAGTAACAATTTGACAATAAAAGAAGAGTACAAGTTGAAGGCAATGATGTAACAGCAGAGGAAATGTGGCATTCCAGTCAATGCTAATTTGAAAAAAAAAAATTATATATATATATATATATATATATATATTTGAGCAAAACAAAAAGAGAGAAGGCATTTCATTGGAAGTTTGAAAAAGAAAGAGAAAAAGATGGCCACTTTGGCTCTGGAAATTCAAAGAAGAAAATGAAAATATGCTGAAGTAAAGAAGGTTTGTGTATCACCTCCTTACCTTGACTGACTTCTCAAATTTGAACACCATTCCACCCCTTTATTCTTGAGAAATTTCACCCATAAGCCACATTACAACCCCAGTAAAGTCCTTACTGATCAATGATGGATTGAGCTATCACATGGAGATAAGAATTTGTGTAATCTATGGTGAAAAGAGCAGTGAATTCCGAACTAAAAGCAATGCCTATGCTCATGTTTACAGTCCTATTTGAGGGCTGTAACTGCTCTTGAGCCGTGTGAAATAGTACAACCCTCTTACTTGCATGTTGAGTGAAAATCCTGGTGAAAGTTGGGTTTGAAATCAACTCATTGGGGTAACATTAAAGCTGGATTCCTAAATAGAAGGCAAGTTGTTCATTAATTTTTCTTGTAAATAACCTTTGACATAAATTGACTGAGTAGTAACAAGAATTACAGCAGAATTTTAGTTTTGAACTGATGTTTTTTTTGAAAAATCTGCTTACAACATGACTGATGTAGGTGCGAATAAACAGATTGGATGAAAGTTCGCTGTAACAGAACTGCTGTAATCTTAACTGATTCATTGGAGAAGTTTGTGGGTACCTTCACTGAAAACCCTCAGGAGACTTCACTCCTCCACTAGGGATCACCTAGGGGTTTAAAAGGCTTGTTGCATATGCTAAATGCAACTGTGCTCCCTACAAAAGTGGCTGTATACTTTGTTTTTATTTTGTCTTTGCTCAGGGTCTAGCAAAGCTTAGGTTTGGGGGTGTGTTGAGAACTGAAAAATACCATTTTTCACCCCTTAACCTGAGTCTTGATAGACCTTTGAGAGAACTAAATAAGGGTTTTAAGTGCTTGTGTTTCAGCTAACAATAAAGACAGGCTTAACCATAAAAGCAGCTTAAAAGTGCCAAAAAGATGACAATCCATGTCGATCCAAAGGAAGAAAGAGAAGAGACAACTTCACTAGCTGTTAAAAGGTTTGAACTGAAGAGGCAAAGACCTGGTCTCAACCCAGAAAAGAAGTATGGAGCAATTGAGCGAGAAAATACACTCTGAGTACTTTTCGCAAAGAACCTGAACTGTTCGCAAAGAACCTGAACTCTGCGAAAAGAACTAAAACTCCAGGCTTAGCTTTCGAAGAGCACCTGAACTCTTCGAAGAGATGATTGACCTTTTCGAAAAGAAGAAAACTCAATTCGAACAGAACCAGAACATTGCAAAAAGAGCTTCAGGAGTTACAACACCTTGCGAAAAGTCCCCTAAGCTATGCGAAAAGGTATTCTGGAGATTCCCAGCTTTTGCAAGGGCAATTCAGTAATCTGTTTCATGCGTCCCAATGCATTTAAAAACCTAGGGACATTCCAGAGGATTCTAAGCATGAAGCGAAGGCATATTCCACCCCACGTGAGCACCTAGAGATGAAATAACTTGGCGGGAACTTCTAGAAACTCTAACAGACTTTCAAAATGCATAACAGAATTGATGCTTTTGTCACCTGATTGGCTGAACCAGATCGAGAAATTCTGATTGGCCAGAACAGATCTGGATCCTTGTGCTCGACTACCATTGGTCGATACAGATCTGAGCACTTCTGATTGGCTGATACACATCTGAGCTAGACTTAGGGAAAACTATAAATAGACGAACCATTTGTCCAATTTGGACATCCAGATTTTGAGTTTCATTCCTATTCCCCCATTTCCAAATCAGATAGTTTGTCTGAAATCCCTGTATTAGCCTCACTTTTTACTTGCAATTGAGAGATGTGAGATACTTCTGTAATTCAAAAGAGAGTTATATTCAAGACTACAAATCTGAGAGCTGTTCAAGCTGTACTCTGTAATTGTAATGGTGAATTTGAAAAGGTTGCTGTAAATTGTACATTCTCCATTGGACTCATGTTAAGGGTTCCCTCTGATCTCCTTATTGCATTAGACTCCTTTAGATTTAATGTTTTTCATGCAATCTCCCTTGATTCATTAATCCTGTGAGAGTTAGTGATTGTAACCTAATCCCTCACGGCATTTGTAGTGATGTTTCTTGTTCTAAATTAAAGATTTGGATTAAAGACTATTGGATGGTTTGTGGCCATTAAAGTGGACAGACCATAGCCATAAGCTTAAATCTAATCCTTGAATTAGATTTATTTCTCTTACATCTGCGCTTGTAGCCAGATGAAGATTGGATCATCTCTCTCGATTGAGTCAGTCATTCTCATTAGATTTCAAGGACCAAATCGAAGTTAGATATTACTTCTCCATTTTTATAAGTTTACCTCAAAAGTTCCCCCAACTCGGATCTGGATCATTTAGTTTAACTTTTACTTTTATCATTTAGTTAATGTGACAAATTCAACCTCCCATCTTATGTGCTTTCTAGATAGGATAAGAGGCCAGATCTGGTAGCTCAGATATGGAGGTTTATCTTGCATTTTAGACAAATTCTCTGTGGACGATCTTTTACTCACTTACATTTAGAACTTGCTACAATTGGCCCTGATCTTACAGGCTAATTCACTTCTATCTGTGCTGATATTTCTTTACTCTTTTTAATATTCTAGATTCATTATAACTTAGCAGTTGCAAACCTGTTTTCAAAACACAAATAAATCAAGCACACTTAGAAGAAACAACAAAACCCTTTTTGTGAAGCGGGGAAGATGATCCGATCTATGGGTTAATCGGTCGATTTAAGGTGAGAAATCCATGCTAGATGAGTTTTAAATATTTTATTTTATGGTTGTATAATTGTATGTGAGATTTGGGTTAGATTTGAGGAAGAAAAAATGGATTTGGAGTGAGAAAACCAAAGAACAGGCGAAATCTGTGATTTTCGATCGATTGATCAAATTTGACTTGAGAATGTTAAAATTCAATTTCTGAAGGATATCAATCGATTGAAATTATGATGACCCGACTTTTTCAATCCTTAAAGGTATAGGAAAAGCCGATTCATCAACTTATTGATTACTCAATAAGCCGTAACAAACAGAAGCCGACAGCATAAGCATAAGACAAGACAGAAACATAGCGAAAATAAGCAAGAACAAAAGCTCAAACATCACAATATATCACCCTGAGGAACCTGGAAGAACTACCGGTGATGGCCAATCCAACACCTAAAATAGTGGTTCCTAATGATGGTTCCTCAAGTGATATCCAAAAAGACAACAATTGGCCTAGGGCCCAATATTCAAAGAATAATTCTAACAAAAGTACCAAACGATAATCCAAAAATCAGGGGAAGAACCCCTCAGCAGGCGTCTCCAATTCCTCCTCAGGAATGTAGTCGAAGTCCTCTGGATCAAGATCGTCTGACCGTAGGTTAGTCTCAGCACCTGTGACGTATAGTCGGGGTGAGCTAACATCGAAGCCCAATAGAGGAAACTTATCTAAAGTATTTTATCATAAGTGAAGGTTTTTCAAAGACAAAATCGGATCAATAGGGTTTTCAAAAGATGCTTTGCATACTATATTTCCAATTCTAAATAGAAAGTCAAAAGCTGATTCAATGTGTCTAATGTTTTCAAATTTCCAAATTAGGCATGTTTCTTGTCTTAAAATTATAACTTAGTTTTATCTCTCAAATTACATATAGCATGAGAGCAAGGTGTATTACCGATGAGAAACCCTACTGACCATCGTCGTTCATGAACCCTTTTTCTGAAGTGCGACAAGCCTCTACGCTATGAGATAAACTTGCGCCAAATAGAATTACCGTTAACACGGTTGGTAGGATCTAGGGTTTCGTTCGTATGTGCCTCAAATCAAATGCAATGCTAAACATATCGTATATTATGTAATTAATACATTTTTCAGATTTTTGGAGTTCTGATTCAAAGTTCACATTCACAAATGAAGCTCGGAAGTTCAAATTTCTGAGTTCTTATATCAAAGTTTCGGCGTTCTTAATCATGTCGGGTTTATCAAAATTCAGATTTCAATGCTTGCAACAAATAACCAAAACTTATAATATAATGCAAATTAGGTTTAGGTTTCCCCTACCTCGACTCAAAGCGATCCAAAACACACAAGGAAGTCCTCACAATGGACTCTCTACTATCAACCCTACAAGGATTTAACACTACCTCGACTCAAAGCTATCTAACAAAAATTCAAAGGTCAGAAACAGGGCAAAATTCGACCCTCGAATTCAAATTCGATGGTCGAATTTCCAAAAATGCATTAGGCTATAAAAACCCAAATTTGACCCTCGATTTTCAATTTGATGGTTGAATTCCAAATTCGACCCTCGAATTTCTCCAGGTCTGTGTTTGTTCAAAATTGATTCTTTTGACCTGTTTTCTCATTCAACCACAGTTTGTTTATCTTTACCACATTCACCATAATTATACTCTAAGCAAGGCTCAAAATATTTAACTCAAAGGGGATTTAAAAGCCTACCTCTTGAAGTTAGTCCTCCGGGTCCCGTTGCACCAATTTCAAGCACCGGAACGAAACCTTGAGGTTTTAGTAGGACTGGACCTCCAAGTCAATCCATCACCACTCTGCTTTAAGAGCAAAAGACCCAAACCATCCACAAAATTTTCCTCTCTACCCTATCCTTGTCCCTTAATAGCTTAAACCAATCAGAAAATAAATACAAGGTTTATTAATGGTTAGGATGGGGAGACGAACTCCAAAACACAAATGATCTAAGATCAAAGAAATGAGGCAAGGGTTGCAAATTCCAGATCAAACGAGAGACAGAAGTGAAGCTTCTCCTGAAAGCCTCTCTTTATAATACTAATTTGCAAACCATTAATATCTAGATTTTTTTTTAAGTCACAATCCTATCTACTTAAATTGCATTAATTTTCGGTGTTAGACACAAACACCCGCCTTAGTGTATATGTCATCGAGTATATGACTTATACAAGTTCATAACCAAAATCCTTTGGTCACACCTCTCATCATACACTAACCTATCAAAATCAACCAGGTTCGTCTCGTAAATTTTTTCGGGCATGCATATCAAGGTAATAAAAAACAGGTCCAAAATATCCAAAATATTACGTTCTCCCCTCCTTAGGAATTTTCGTCCTCGAAAATGTAAAAGACGCACTAAAGAAGCCGACAATGAAACCCATCCAAACCACAAAGCCGTAACAGAACCGAAAATCACAAGACGAAACAAAACGGGACATGGGTCATAGTACGATGGCCTCACAGGGCATGCAAGTCAAGGGATGGGATCCGTAGTTACCTGAATGTACTGCATGTGGACCCGAAGGACCATAGTGGATTGCATTCGTACATGGATGCCTACACCCCGAGTGTCACCTGCCGGGTAACAACCTCACCGTGACTCATGGTGAACGAAAATGCCAAGGACAAAACCAAATGCCAAAACCAAAAGCCAAGACAAAGATCAAGCAAAGCGAAAGGTTACTTACATGAAAAGAACCCAGACCTAGAACCCAAAAGTAAAACAGTCATAGACATAAACACATAAACCATAAACCATGACAGATATGAGGTAACCATAGATCGACATGACAAGCATACATAGAACAGATAATCCATAACCAAAATAACAGAGCTATCCATCAAAATACCAAGCAAAAAGTGATAAAGTGTAGCAAAGTAGAACCACCAGGTTCTAGATAATCCATAAAATAGAGACAATCCATAAAAAAAGAATAAAAAGAAGTATAACAACACACTGGCTGAGCTAATCCTCCCCTGCAATAGCCTGACCAGCCGAAGCTTGGTCATCGTCTCCACCATCAGCATCATCATCATCGGTGCCGTTGTCACCCTCGTCTGTAGGGACACTGGGACCCGCGCCTGATGTAGAAGGGTGGTGAACCGATGCACGGATATCAGCCATGTATGTGGCATAGTCGGTAGGGAACGCATGCAACATCAAATACGTCAGAGCCCCGCCATGAACGTTCAACTCCCGACGCATGGAGCTGGTATGCTATGTGAGCTCCTGAATCTGCTGACTCATAGAAGTCATTTGGTGGGTAAACTCTGATTGGGTGAGCACGTCGGTCTGTGGGGGCAATGGGGGTTGAACCGGCTGTGGGGGTGGTTGAGCCGATTGACTTGAGGACCCAGCCCTAAAAGTTGGTTTCTTTGATGTAGGGACCCTAACATGTGTTTGTTTCTTTGGTCCAATGATTAAAATGCAAGAAACCTACCCAAAAAATACAAGAAAACCAGAAATTTTAAATCCACAAGAAAGAGGGTTTTACCTCTTGAAAAGCTCCCAAATTGGTTCTCAATGCAAGCACTCCAAGCCCAAAGTCAATCCGAGTGGAAACCCCCTTGAATCCAGCCAAAAAAATCAAGAGAAGCCACAGAAATTCTAAAACCCTCGAAAACCCCAAGTTCAAGCCTCTGTTTGCAATGCCCGAATTGCCAAAACCCCAAAAACAGATCCCCCACTTAACTCGACAAATTCAACCCTTGATTTCAAATTCGATGGTCGAATTTCAATTCGACGATCGAATTTGAAATCGACCCTCGAATTCTGCAAAAGTTTGTTAGGCTTAAATTTTTGCCTCAACAGGCTGTGCACTATTTTCTGAAATTCAACCCTCCCTTTGGAATTTCGACCCTAGAATTTCTCGAGTTGAAATTTTCTTCCAATTGCAAAATTTTTGAAATTTTGGCTTATAGTTTTGGGTCCGAATTGACTTCTCTGAGGCCCGCTCATGCAAAATAGTGATCCTGGCTATTATGTATGCGTAGAGGTGAGAGAAACACCTACGTGTTTGGTATAATTCCAAAAAATTCTCATGTCTCCATGAAGTAGGAAATATTAAATGGTCACACTGAAATTATACAAACACAGAACAATTGACATTGGATCTCCAAAATTGTATATAGATAAGATGATAAGTACATAAAAAGTTCCAACTTTCCATACATCCAATATGCAATTTTCCAAAAAAAATTCAATAAAAAAGGCTCAGAAATTATTGTCGGAGCTCAGCTTTGTGCTCGCAGGTGGCTTCCTCTGGTGTATGATTTCTCCACCTAACGAGAAATAAAGGAATCCTCTTAGTGCATAGGATCTACTCCTTGCGATCGAAAATATGAACCGGGTCGTCAATCACCGTTAAACCATCCTGAAGCTCGATGGGTTAGTAATCAAGCACGTGAGTCGGGTCGCGTATGTATCAACACAGCATCGACACATGGAAGATGTTGTGCATGCTAAATACTTGCGGTGGTAACGCCACTCAGTATGCAACCTCCCTGACTCGGTCTAATATCTCAAAAGGCCCAACGTACCGAGGCTTCAGCTTCGCTCTTTTGCTGAATCGCATAACGCCTTTGGTGGGAAAAATTCGAACAAAAACATTGTCGCCGACCTAAAAATCAATTGTTAGTGACAATTTCATCGCGGAATACGTATTAAGTGTTTAAGTGCACACGAACGTACTTAAGCATACCTGAAAATCCACAAGTGGCCGCTTGAGATCGGCGTAGCTCTTCTGACGACTTTGAGCTATACGTAGTCTCTCGTGAATCAACCGAACTGTCTCTATCGTACGCTCGACTATCTCAGGGCCTAGAATAAGCTTCTCACCCACTTCTTCCTAGTTTAGCGGAGACCTGCACTGCCACCCATATAAAGCCTCGAACGGTGCCATACCGATGCTAGCTTAGAAGCTATTATTGTAAGCGAACTCAATCAGAGGTAAGTGTTGGTCCCATGACCCATGAAAATCCAACATGCAAGCTCTTAGCATGTCCTCAATGATCTGATTCACTCGCTCAGTCTGGCCATCGGTCAGTGGGTGAAATGCTAAGCTGAAGTCGAGAAGAGAACCCATTCCTTCTTGAAATTGCTGCCAAAACTGTGAAGTAAACAATGGATCCCTGTCAGACACAATACTAGTCGGTATACCATGTAGTCAAATGATATCCTTGAGGTATAACTCTGCAAGTCTACTGGCTGTATACGTAGTATTGTACGGTACGAAATGAGCAGACTTGGTTAGCCGATCGATAATGACCCAGATGACATTGTTCTTCCTTAGTGTTTTTGGTCAACCCAGGATAAAGTCCATCGAAATGGCTTCCCATTTCCACTCGGGTACCGATAAAGGTTGCAATAACCTTGCTGGATTATGATGATCAACCTTAACCTGCTGACAAACCAAGCATCGTGATACGTACTCAGTGATCGCTTTTCAAACCTTGCCACCAGAAACTCTTCATCAAGTCCTGATACATCTTGGTGCTACCAGGATGTATGACATACATGGATTTGTGAGCCTCTTCTAGAATAGTGTCTCGAAGCTCAGCACTCATTGAAACGCATACTCGATCTTCAAACAACAAGGTCCCATCTGCTCTAATAGAGAAATCCTTCTTTCTTCCACTATCCACATCTTGCCTAATAGCCATAATCTCATCGTCCATCATCTGAAGCTTCCTGATATTCTCAAAGAGCGTAGGGCACAGTACAAGTGTAGCCATCAATGCTCTCGAGCCTTTCACATCAAACCGCTAGCTGCTTAAGGCCATATCTTCCAAAAGCTTCCATCTCTGTATCCGATTGACAAGATGTGATAACTGCGCTGAAGACCTCCTACTAAGAGCATCCACAACGACATTCGCCTTTCTCGGATGGTACTGAATCGAGCAATCATAATCCTTCAAAAACTCCATCCATCGTCGGTGTCTCACATTCAAGTCCTTCTGAGTGAATAGGTACTTGAGGCTCTTATGATCGGTGAATATATCGAATATCTCACTGTAGACATAATGTCTCCAGATCTTCAAGGCGAATATAACTGCTGCTAGCTCGAGATCATGCGTCGGATAGTTTCTTTCATGGTCCTTCAACTGTCTAGAACCATATGCAATGACTCATTCATTCTGATTAAGCACACAGCCTAATCCGCCATAAGAAGCATCCTTTGTACCTTCGCGAAACCTCCTGAAGGTATAGCAAGTACGGTGTAAAGTCAATCGATGCTTGACTCACAAGCTCTGCTCACACTGCTCTGTCCAGTCAAACTTTACATTCTTTCTTGTAAGCTGTGTAAGCGGACCAGATATATTTGAGAAACCCTCGATAAATCTCCGATAGTACCCTGCCAGACCAAGGAAACTTCAGACCTCTGTAACTGTCATAGGCTGTTCCCAGCTCACCACAGAATCGATCTGTGTAGGATCCACTGTTACACTAGTCTCAAAGATAATGTGGCCCAAGAAACTAACCTGATCAAGCCAAAACTCACACTTACTGAGTTTGGCATACAGCTGATGGTCCCTGAGTGTTTGAAGAGCCACTCGTAGATGCTGCACATGTTCCTCTCTAGTTTTTGAATAGATGAGGATGTCATCTATGAAAACTACCACCAACTTGTCTAGATGTGGCTTGAACACGCGGTTCATCAGGTCCACAAAAGATGCAAGCGCATTTTTCAACCCAAATGGTATCACTAAGAACTCATAGTGGCCATAACACGTACGAAATGCAGTCTTGGATATATCTTTTGCCTTGATCTTGAGCTGGTGATATATCTTCGAGAAGAACTTTGCACCTTGTAATTGATCAAACAAGTCATCTATCCGGAGAAGAGGATAACGATTCTTGATCGTTATCTTGTTGAGTTGATGATAATCGATGCACAGACGCATCGATCCATCTATCTTTTTCACAAAGAGTACCGGTGCGCCCCAAGGAGAAACACTCGATCGAATGAAGCCTTTATCTAACAACTCCTGTAGTTGTTCCTTGAGTTCTTTCAATTCCGTAGGCGCCATCCGATATGGAGCTTTAGACAATGGTTCTGTACCCGGCGCTAGCTCAATCGTGAACTCAATCTCTCGATTAGATGGTAATCCAAGTAAGTCTTTTGGAAAGACATTAGAATACTCGCAGACCACCGTGATAAGAGCCAAGTCTTTCTTCTTTTTTGTATGATCTTGCAGGTAAGCAAGATATCCGCTACAAGCATTCCTCATCATGCGTTACGCCTTAATAGCTGAAACAAGCGGTGCAACCTTCAATTTAACTCCACAAAATCGGAAGGATTTTCGCTTTAGCGATCGGAAGGTCACGATCTTCTGTAGACAGTCCACCCTCGCATGATAAGCTGCTAACCAATCCATCTTGAGAATTACGTCGAATCCTTCCATGTTCAATGTAATCATGTCAGTCACTGTCTCGTGTTCATCAATCATCACGATAACTGACTGACATGCTGTATCTGTGCTCACCGAACTTCCCGTAGGAATCTTCACGTTTAAGATGAAAGCAAGGGGTTCGGGAGTAATACCCAACATCTCAGAGAAAAGAGGAGTAATAAACGAGTGTGTAGACCCGGTCTATCAAAACTCACACTTCAATTTTACTCAAGTCGCCTCCACGACTCATCATAAAGGTACCTTTTTATTAAGAATGTTGGATAATTATATGCAATGATTCCAATTTTCAAAGTTTATTTTAATGAATTTAAACATCAAATAATAGAACCAATGCAAGAATTGACATCTCAACTTTAATGATACCTTGGATCACGTCATTCGACGTTTGGGCATCTTGTGTAGTCACCGCATAGGCTCGACCTTGAACTGTAGGTCGCGCCAATTTCTGCGTAGAGATTGATGTAGTCTTTCCCTTGTCCGTCGTAGGATAATCCTTGATCATATGACCAATCTGTCCACACCTGAAGTATCCCCCAGTGTTCCTTCGAAAATCCTCTGTCTTATGTGGTTTTCCACATCGTGTACATACTGGAGTAGGAACAGGAGTAACAGCTGGTCCCCATGATGACCCCTGAGCCAATGAAGCTCCACTCGCAGTGGTGCTACCAGCTATGTAAGGTCACACAGGTGAAGAACTCTGCGGTCGCTGATAGGAAGATGATACTGGTCCTGAAGCAACAGCCGGCCTAGAATACGATGGCTGAATAGGATAGTGAGGAGGTTTAGAGAACCTCAGTTTTTTGTTCGCCTGCTAAGATGCACTCAACTGTCCCTGGCCAAACCGGTTTCTATTTCCCTGCTCTCGCCTCAGATACAGTTTCTGGATGTCTTCCTCTCCAATGAGAGCCTCTGTCATGATACCCGCATAAGTCTTTATCTCCCACATCGACACCCTCTCCTGAATATTCGGCCTCAAACCCCTCTAAAATTTTTGAGCCCTCATCAACTCAGTGGTCACGTGTAAAGGTGAAAATCGGGCAAGTCTATCAAATTCTGCGCCATACTCACATCAACCAAGCAATTCCAACCATCCACAGTTATGATGCGAACTTTTGCATATTAATTGTGGATCATATATAAATTTAACCATACAAAATGCATGAGTCATGATCGTTGAAACCAATAACCATTCTCATACCACGTGAATGATGAACATAGTCCACGAGCACCATCCTCGGTAGTCAGGCTAGAGTACATCACAATGCAATGCGCAAATGGAGACATCAAATAAAAAGAGATACATATATCTCAAAACAACAAAATGAGCCAAACCATAGCCAACAAAACACACTATTCTTAAGGCCAACTAAAAAAGACTAACCTTCAGGTCTCAGAAAAGGGGATCTAAAATTTATTTATTGGAGAAAATAACACAAGCCTAACCTCCAGATTATTGCCAAATGGAAGAGACTCGTAACGATGTAATAATCTATTTGGTGGATGCCATGTGGCGAATCAAATCAATCACACGGGTGTTGTAAAAGTGACAAAAGTTTCAGTTTAGGAAGGATAAATAAATAGATCATGCTCTCATGCTCTTAAATAAACAAAATATTTAACGATAAAATAAAATTAAAAAAAGAAGTATATTTACCTGTAACCCCACTCGTTGTCGTACCACGACACAAGTTTTACGAGACTGTCATTCAAGGCAATTCCAGCTTTTGCATCAAAGATGCTTGACCTGCAGTGATCATAAAAAAAAATTTAGATAAAATTTGGTTTTTAAATCAGTTGCTCTCTTTTCCATTGGTCCCTCAATTTGATTGGGAGTTTTTGGCCAGTTATCTTGCCGAGTTGACACTGGTTGATTATGGGTTCTTTAAATTCCTTCTTTCTGTCATAGCTGCATCTGTTGTATTCCTTGCCAGATGGACACTAGATCAGTGTAAACACCCATGGGTTTGCATTGATTCTCATCTCTACCTTTAATCTGGTTGCTTTACTAGACATGTATTTGAATGTTTCATTTTGTCCCTTGCAGACTTCAACTTTGGAGCATTATACCACTTATAAGTCATCAGATATGAAAAACACCGTTCTTGCAATGCAAGATTTGCAAGTGAACTGCAAAGGTTGTCCACATAATGCCATATGTGAAAAGTATAGGCAACAAAAGGTATTTGGTTCTTTTATGTAGATAAATCAATGTACATAACTGTTTTCATGGTCTGGTTGGCATTATAGATCAAATTCTTGGATGATTCTGAGATGTATTGGGTGACGCGTCTCAGTATTGAGGCCACCTGAGAAAAAGTTATTGTATTGGGTATCGTCTCATACATATGGTTTGTTGTATATTGTATCGCCAATACTTGCAGGCTGAGGCGATATCTATAAAAAAATACCTGAGGTGATAACCGATGCTTGAGATGATATATCTCGATTTCGGCACTGACCGATTTTGAGATTTTGATCATTTGTTGGCATCCACCATGGCCAACCATGTTTGGAATTTGACACATCGTCAAACCTCTTATTTTTCTATTTGATAATAAGTAAGTGTTTGTTCTATTGACAGTTTAAACGTGTCATTGCCCTGTCTTCTCCAAAATTGCTCCAAACGCTTTTCTGACAAGAGGATATATACTCCTACAGACTGTTAACCGACCATTGAGAAAATAAATGTGGGCTCCTTTTTTGGATTTCAGTAACTTCACATGTGGGTCTACCTGATATCTAATTCCTCTGTTTATCTTTATACATTTTCTATCATCCATCGCCATTGTTGTAGCTTTTTTTAATGAGGTTATTGGTTCTTCCAATGCCACCCATGTAAGAGAGAGGCAAGCAAGGTTAGATTAGTTTGAAATTCAAATGCTAATAGTTATTTTCAGGCTTTTCTATCCCCATGTTGAAACTACAAACTTCGGCAGGGATTATTTTGGCCCGTTGTAAGCAAAGAGTATGTAATAGCTTGAAGGTAATTTAATGTTCATACTTTTACCTGCATTGAATCGACGGTTGGGATGGAACCTGTGACCTCTAGGTAGGTAGGACATTCGGAAAAAAAAGGAAAAAAAAAAAAAAAAAAAAAAGGCCTACGCCGACGGCTGAATCTTTAGCCATCGACATATGGATTTAAAAACACACAAACCTACGCAGACGGCTGCAAACTGTTGGCAAATACATACGCCGACGAAAGTATCACCGACGGATGGAAGCCGTTGGCATAAACTTTCCAGCCGTCGGTGTTGAGTTTTACCGATGGCGTTTGAAGTCTACGCAGACGGTTGCCAGCCGTCGGCGTAATTGCCTTTCTTTGTAGTGTTTGGAGCAAAGATTAATAATAACAAGCTCATCATGGAGGGAATTGTGTGATCAAAAACCTCAAATATGGTAGGATCTCTGCTTTTGTAAAAAGAACACGAAACAAATGGCCCACAATATATTATGGAATGGCCCCATCCTCGTTGCTAATTATCCATCCAAAACTAAAGATGAAAGTTTAAGAACCCCCCAAAACCTTTGGATAAACCCTAAACCATCATTATGCAACACCTGGTTTTCCAAATTCCTTACTACAACGGAACCGTCTCTCAAGTTTTTCCAACTAATTAATTGTAGCACCGTAATAAGTCCATAAAAATCTATCATTGAGTATTCATCAATGGAAATTTTAAACTTCATCAATCAAATCACAAATAACTAGCAATCCATCATCCATAAAATCATTAAATCTCATTAATCCATCGACCAAATTATCTAAATTTTAGGGCTAAGATACAACAAGAAAATTTTAGGGCTTCCGATTTACCTTTGGGGTTTTTTTGGCTGATCTACAATATCAAACGGAGTTGATGAAGTTTCCTTCGACCTCCGATTTGATGGTGGATGATGTGTTATGACCTTTGATTATATTATGCGGTTAGGGTTTCCATTACACAACTAGGGTTTTGAAGAGAGGAAGAGGGAAAGGGAGAGGGAGTAATAAGCATTTGACAGAAAAATAAAATAAAATAATAATTAGAGGTGTAATATGCATTTTGTTGGGTAGGTATATATACACTGACCCTACGCCGACGGCGGCTCATACTAGCCGTCGGCGTATATTACCTACGCCGAAGGTTACTTAATTCCACCGGTCCGTGTTACCTCTATTTTTTGTAGTGTGTGAAAGATATTGAAGAACTCATTAAAAGGGAAAGCCATGATGCAAACTTTATCACTGACACTTCCCCACAAGGTTCATGTCATCGTCCTCCTTCCCACACAATTTTGGGGTAGACCTAGATTAATTAACAAGAAATTAATCACCTTTGACATAGTCAGAATTGAAGATTATTTCACGATTATGATCCAGAACACTAAAAGATACAATGTTAGAAACCTCGAGTAGGTCCTCCACTCCCCATGAAGAGCGCTTTAGTACTTTAGTATATAACCTAATTGCCCACCATCCAGTTGAAGAGTTGTCCTTTGATGCCGAGTTTGCGACCTTTCACTTCTCCAACAAGAATCTTAGGAATTCAAATTTTCTAGAATACTTGTGGATATGAAACCTATGAACGAAATTGCTTTGTGTGCTAGACGAGACCATGCCAATCCCTTAACCGACTCTCATCTCTCATCTTGGGAGCCCATGCATTCATTGCACAATTCTTTTCTTTTCTTATTAATATTCTTATTTTTTATAAATTACTGACACACTTTTTGCCAAGTTTCTAAGATTAAAGATCACCAACAGTCTATTGTCGTCTCAGATGCTTGGTAAAGCTTTACACCCAACTTACATTCTTTCACATTTTTTCTTTTTCAAGAACAAAAGAGGAAAGATTACAATACTATACTGGAGAAGAAGAATCTCCATTTTTTCCAAACATTTTTAGAGAAGGGATATTTACGCTCCATCAAGACTTTCATACAAAGAAATTATCCATTTTTCATCTATTTGAAAATGTCAATATTTTCAAGTATTTTGTTGCACTCATTTTTATTGACAAAAAAAAAAAAACATTGGTGATCTTTGTTCTAGTCCCCATTGACTTTGCTTCTACTCCTACTCTTTCTTTCTTGAGTCATAGACTCCTCTATCTCATCATTGTATTAAGCTTCTCCGAGGATTTTCTGAAACCCTACTCTTTCGGGCTTCCTTTGATCCAAATCTATGGCTCTCCCCACCAACCTCCAATTTTTTATCTATCCATGCTCTAACGACGGTCAAGTTGGATCTTCCAACTTTTGAACATGGAAATCCCATATTTTCCATGTCTTAAAGGCCACTGGCTTCCTTACGTTTATTGATGACCCACCTCTGCTCCATCTACCACCATTGACGATGCAGATGCCACATGACTGGGAAATCAAATAATTTACCATTTTATCACCCTTAACTAAGTTGAAGAATAGTACTGAATGAAGAAAAGATGCAAATGTATTTACGATTGTATATTAAAACTTGAACTACTGTTACTGATCACATGAAGATGCACCACCATGCATAGAAGTAGAAGATTCTCTTAAATTAGAACTCTACTAATCCACGGATCTAAGAAGATTGGTGAAAGAAATCCTGAAGATCTCTGCTGCTGAAAAATAGGAAAGAATCATGCGCGCATCTATTATTCAGAACAAGGAAAATTAAGATTATTAGTTTTAGTTATTTTAGTAATCTTTTTGTTTTAATAGTTTACTTTGTGTAGAATTCAAATACTATAAACTGACCCCTTATGATCCATAAATAAGAGGGCTCGACATAGAGAGAAATTTTATCAACGGAATTCTCAGCATCAATTGATGACTGAGGTTGGGAATCCTGAAGATCACTGGAGTTTAGTTTAGTGTAGATGTCGAAGGTTTCTCGAGAGCAATTGACGACTATGATCGGATGCTGGAAGATTAGAGTAGAGAATTCGAAGTTTCTCAGGAGCAATTGACGCCTGCGACTGAGAGATGAAAGATCTTTTTATTGCTTTTTAGTTTAGATTTATTTTTATGCATTTTTACTGCTTTGTGAACATCTAATAATTTTTTATTTTAATTGATGCCTAAAATCTTCAATTTGAAGGATTAGTGTAACGATTTTTACTTTCCATCTTCAATTTTCTCAGTGTTTGATTGACGCCCAAATTCTAGAGAATTGTAGATTAGTATAAATCTATATTGAAGAATTTTAGTTTTTGATTGATGAGCAAATTCTAGAGGACTGAGATATTGTGTAACGGCAATTTAATTTTCATAGATATCAGAGAACCGAAGGAAACTGATTGACAACTAGGACCCAGAAGTTTGAGGATTTAGATTTATTTTCTTGCACTTAGTTTAATTAAAACAATCATTCTTTGTTCTTTAAAGGCAAATAAAAGTGTTCAAATTTTTGACCTTCCCTGTGGGATCGACCTCATACTAGTGCTACAATTTCCGTTGTACAATTGCAATAGGTTAAGACTGAGTACACTTTTAAGATCATACCAACGACAACCCAATCTTAGGTATCTAGACTGGCTAGAATCAAACCAACTCCTAGTGAGTGAAATAGATGCCACTCTCTCTACCTCGGTGCTGCACCATGTCATCAACATCTCCTCTTCCAAGACCATCTCCCAAGTGTTGGAGCTGTGCCTGAACTCCACATCTAGGTCTCACATAATGTAGATGAAGTCCCAACTTTATCATCTCAAGAAAGGAAACCTTACCATGAAGGAGTGCCTAGAGACGGTTCAAATCCTCGTTGCCAACCTTGCATCCTTACCAATCGATGATGAGGACATCATCCTCTATACTTTTAGTGGTCTCTCTCGCACCTACAACTCCATTAAAACATCCATCCACACTTGTCCTCTTCCTCTTACCCTAAATAACTTCTTTTCCCTTCTATTCACTAAAGAACTTAATATGGAACTCGAGGTTGATGAACCTGAGGTCACTGCTACAGCTACCACCCTTGCAGCTACCCCTAGCTCCCTCACCTCACCCTCATCGTCTTCTAGCCTTCCCAATAACTCTAGTTCTAATTGTGATAGACAATTTCAATCTGCAATCGTAACTGCAACAATAGTGTGAGTCATAGTGGTTCTCATGGTAGAGGACCTCCCCAATCTGGGCGGTACCCATCTTCTTCACGGCTAATTTACTAGATATATAGATGCTTGAACCATAGAGTCACTCAATGTTGGTTTTATAGTGACTTCTCCTATCAAGGATTGCCTCTAACCACCCATCCAACTCTAGTTGCTTCCAATCCTCAGTCACCTAATTCGTGGTATCTCGATAGTGGCGTAAGCAATAATGTCAGCTCTGACTTATCTCAATTGTCCATCTCCTCTCCCTATTGCGGATCAACAGACTAAGTTATTGTTGGTAACGATAATGCTTTGCCCATAACACATACAAGTTCTGCTCAGTTATCTACTCTTCACCAAATTTGTTTACTCAATACTGTCCTTTATATTCTTTAGATGACCACTAACCTTGTCTTCGTCTATAACTTCAACACAACAACTGCATTCTCTCCTTTGATTTTAATGGGTCTGTGGTTCAGGACAAAGCTATTAGGAAGATCGTCTTCCACTACGGTAGCCCAAATTGTCTATGCCTGTGACAACCCAACTTTTCCCCTTCTCGTATTGACTGAGTACTTCAATGAAACGTGGTCGTAAAGATCCACAACCTATGCTTTAAACAGAACCTACTACCATAGCCCTAGAAGACCAACCTACTGCCATAGCCTTGAGTCCCTCAATGACCTAAAGCCTAGGCTCTAATACTGAACAAACATCAAAAGTCATGCCATATATCCATGCCAGAGTTAAGTCTCCAAAGACTTAATGCCGGGCTCTGATACAACCTGTGATAGCCCGACTTTTCCCCTTCTCGTAAATGGGAAAGGTTGTGCTGTCGGATCACCTAACATGATCCTGTCATATAAGAGCATCGTGTACAAAGTGTTACGTATACGGAAGTGAATTGAATTAACTCTGATACGTAGAAATATGACAACAACTGATATCCATTCCTTTATCCAAAAGCAGGAAAATATATATAAAATATAAACAAAAGCCATATATAGCTTTCCACCGATAACGGTCATCTGTTTTCTAAACAATGGAAAGAACACCTATACATGAAGTACTGAATATCTCCAAACATGTAGTTGCTGTTTATACAAGTCTAGTGTTTAAAAAAAAATCTCTCTCTCTCTCAAACCTCTCAAGGAAAGAAGTCCTCAGCAGAACCTTCCTCCTCGTCCTCCTCCTGATGGTAGGTAGAAACAGCCTCGCGCTCAGGGTCCTGAGCAATATTTGCAGCTAAGACATAAAGCCATAGGATGAGCTATCATCGAAGCTCAGTAGGAAAATTTACAGTGCTAACTTATATGTTAGATTACCAATTCACTTCTTGATGCATAAAATATAATTTGAAGCATACTATATCTTTTCTTCTATCAATTCTAGCAATATATAGTATAAACAAGTTATTAATCATGTGAATAAGTTATCATGCTGACATGCTGAAACAATCATGCTGGATAATTACACGGAATTATGCTGAAACAAGTTTAGCTTAAACAATCTATCAGATGTAAAACATACATATACAAGAAACAAGAGAATCAAGCTCTAGAGTTAGCGGGCTCACTTGTCAAGCTTTCCAGTTAGCGGGATCACTTGGACCAAGAAGTCAAGCCCCTGAGCTAAGTTAATAGGGTCACTTGGACCGAGACATCAAGCTCTCGAGTTAGCGGGATCACTTGATTCAAGATGAAACAAAGACGTGTACATGACATCAAAGATAACAGGACATGAACAATGCATGGTAACATAAATGCGAGCACATCGTGAAAAGATATCATATAGCAAAGCTGATTTGAATAACTGAACTGACATGATCATATATGACTGCAACTATATATCATAATCATTGATATTCATGTATTCAAGCTGAACTAGCATCATAATCATGCAAAGCATACATCAAGTCTAAAGCTCTCTAAACTGATTTAATACCATCAGTTATAGTCATACATTGAAAACTAGTATGTGCATACATTATACTTCTTCTAAACTCATCTAGTATCATCATACATACACATTCATCTGCTGATCTATATAAAGTCATCTTAATTGGTTTGACAATATTTCTAACATAATAACATATGTCAAGCTGATATTATGGAACTGATATGCTCATAATTATATATTATCTTCAAAACTGAATTAGCATACGCTCATACATCAAGCTGATCTGATGATCATAAGCATGCATAAAATTTAATTGTACTAGCATACCCAAGCTGATCTGATCATAAGCATGCAATCACAGCAGACACATATAGTACTAGCATCCTTACAACAGAACATCAAAGGTATAGCCTCACATGTATATTAATATGTCGACTTTAATATTTTCTTAAACGAAAATAAGTATATATATATCATGTACGATCCAAGATGAGAAGAAGATAACTATAGCATATCCATATAAAATAAGACGTCGAATCTGGACCTATCATGATCATAACTCAAAACTGACTTGAGTAGTCATGCAAAACATACATCGAAATTGATATCTATTATCCTTAACGATCCATCAAGACTGAACTGGCATAGTCATCTGTAACCACTTATTAACTGATCTCATAGTAAACTATATCACATGACTAAAATTGGCATGAGCATAAACTATATCACATGACTAAAACTGACATGAACTCATAGTATACTATATAAAACTGGCATGGGCATAAAGTTATATAAGCATTCATGATCATATATGGGCATCCTCAATAACTTGCCATCAGACGAGAATGAGAAAACAACATATAGATTAGTAAGGTAAACTCCCAACCGTAAGATCACGCTTGCGTGCTACGTTTTATACTTGCATTTGCATTCATGTGCTCGCACGCATCCGAGCTAAGTCATCGGCACGAGCGCGTCATGTGCACCAAGTATCTAAGTCATTGACGTATATATTGGTGTTAGTATATTTTAATGGTTTCCAGGGTCATTGTAGACCTTATATAGGTCTCCTAGATGGTTCTTACTCATAGGAGTTACGGCCTTAAACACATATACATCATGCATATCAGCACAAAGCATAAATAAGGCCTAGAAATAGGGTTGTCGCGGCAAGTAATAGGGGTTGCCGCGACAAGCTCTTCTGCTGAGAACCTTACCGTGACTTGTCACCAATTTTTGACCCTTTAAATGTTGGATTTAAAAACTTTTTTACTTCATGAAATTATAGGGCTCATTGTCCCCTTTCCAACGCATCAAGAATTGTGCCAATCGGAGTTCGGTGTCAAAAGTTATGACTAAAATACCGAACAGTGGTCGATGCACAATACTTGTCGCGGCAAGCCTGTCAGGCTTGGCTTATCGGGGTATTTTCTGCTCCACTTTGGTTTCTTTTACTCAGGCAATTGGCTGGGTCTTTTATACATATAAAAATATATATATTGTCTTGAATATTTTTCTCCGGGAACCATGTTTTATTTATGAAATCTGGTATGATATCTGGTAAAAATTGTATTTTCTTTGTGTTGTCGCGTCATCGATCTCATGGAATCGACACCACAGCCCAATATTTGTTTGAACACAATTAATTCAAATGAAACAAAGAGGTGTTTCATTTTACAACATACCTTATGGTGGTCTTGCGGTCGCAATGATGCGGTGCCAAACGTATATCGACGTCGCACTTGCCGAATTTGTGAACTACAAAGGCATTTCTGGCCTCGACTCAATGGACTCATGGGTTTCGGATCGACGGTGTGAAAGTAATGGATAGAAAATAAATTTTAACACTTATCAGAGGTGTACCTTAATGGTTGTGGCTTAATGGCATATGCAGTGTTTCATGTTCAAGGAGAAGAAGTCGGCTCTCATATATTTTCTACTAAGTTATCTCCTTTGCGTGCGTGAAGGAAATCAATGACTCACGATGTCGTGTAAGCAAGTTGAAACTCAAGCAGCTTAAAAGCTTGTAAGGTTTCTCTTCCTTGTTTAGCTAGTACAAGGTGGGTGAGTGTATCCCACAATAGACAAACAAGGTTTGTTTGGTATCCAACCCTGTTATATTATACATTCCCTGCTATACACAGAGTTTCTAACTTATTTGAGTTGAGTTCCCATGTAATGCCTATCTGGGCTCTTAAGTGTATAGACGGAAAAGCCACCATAGGCTTAATTTGTATCTAGAACACATGCATATGGTTTATATGTTAGGTAGTTAGCGTAAAGCTGTTTACACTTACCTTAATGTAGAGCGGGCTAGCTTAAGAGCCATATACCATACTTCGACTACATTAAACTGATATCTATGTAGTGTTACATTGTTTTATCTATTTTGTTTTTTACTCTATTATGTCCCGTGGTAGGTGCATGCACAAGCCTACCCTGATCCCTTGTCTAAACCGAGTATTGTAACAAGCCGGCAACTGTTACAATGCCACTGCACGCTATCAGACATTCTCCGTCAACATCTGTCTTCATCTCCACCCGGAAACCATCCTACGTTTGGCACAATCGCTTTAGACATCAGTCATCTTCACCCTTCGTCTCCTCCTATCAAAGTTGAATATCCTAATGTTCAAAAATTGTAATGTCCCTCAATTTTGACCCATGAACAATATGCCTCAGTGAGCGTGCCTGATTGTCTGCACGTCGAAGACCGTGCCAATGGACTTAGTAATATGTGAAGATTAAATCCTATGGAACAGATTTGTGGTAAGAGATTGAGTTAGGCTAGGTATGAGGTTAGCAGACCTTCATATACCAAACATAGGTATATTGGTTTTGCACCAAAGCCTAAGGCTAGGTTAAAAAGAGAAATAAATGACTTGTTAAATTTTTGCATTCAATACCCCCTTTTATTGCTTATCATTAGGATTTAAGAGGAGAGAGGAGGAATTGTGGGTGCTGAATGCGAGAACGATCCGTTCTCAAAGCTAGCAGCCAAGGGTTTTGAGCAAAGAAGGGCCGCTGTTCATTTGGGGATACCCTAATCTAATTCAGAAGCAATGATTGGGGATTTGGACGAAATTAAGCTATAAAATTTAAGGTTAGATCGTGAAATTGTGTTAGTCATTGTTTTTATCTAAATTATGATCGAAAAATCATAAGAAATGAGGTTTGATTTGAGAAAGAAAGGAGAACGAATGCGAAAACCCAAGAACGGATGAAATCTGTTCATTTCGACCGATCGAAATTTGATTCGATCGATCGAAATGGACTTATGAAAGAGAAATTCGATTTTTGAGGAAATTCATTCGATCAAAATAATTTCGATCGATCAAAACGTATATAACAGAGATTTGGTAAAACTACTATGAGGATTCGATCGATCGAAATTAAATTTGATCGATCGATCGAATTGTAAGTTGATCGATCGAAAGTTCAAGGCCAAGTTATAAGTTTTGAGGGATTCAACCGATCGAAATATTTTGGATCGATCAAATTATAAATTTGATCGATCGAATTAAAATTTGTTCGATCGAATAGTGTGGTATGTTAATTAGCTTCTGGGGGATTTGACCAATCGAAATATTTTCGACCGATCGAATTAAAATTCGTTCGATCGAACTGAGTGTTGGTCAATTGGCTTTAGTGGGATTCAACCGATCGAAATTATTTTCGATCGATCAAATTTGGGTTTTGATCAATCGAAATATGGATTCGATCGATCAAAATTCCTAGATTTGGGATTTTATTGTGTTTTGGCTGGGAGATTTCGGGGGAATCTTTTGTAGCATGTTTAGCGTCATTCTAATATATGAACCATGAATTTGATGTGTTTAGGTGACCTGGTGTTGTGTGATATAAAGCAAACCCAAACGGCGGAATGAGCGCGTGCGGGTTGAGATTTCGAGGTAGAGAAAACTTGATATCATGTGCATTTAATACGTTAGCTGTGTGCTATGTTATGATGCATTCTTTGCTCCAATCATGCGAATTTCGTTTATGACTTTGAATTGAAAAGGCATACGCATAAGTATGTTTCCAAAATGTGTAAGATTTATAGAATCTTTCAAGATTCAATTCAATATGTGTGTGTGAAGATTTATTTAGATATTCAAACTAAACTATAATTATCACTTTACACGACGATGAGCTATATGTATGCACTTCGATTTGAGGTTCTATGTGAATACCCAACCGACTCGGATGTATAATCGTGACTGACGCGATAGGATATCCGTGACTGGTACGGCGGCCAATCCGTACACCCTTTTTGCTATGCGTGATTTTGTGAATCCTACCGTTATACGGTAAAAATATGTTCGGCCAAGTGTCCAACTCTATGGGACCTTGGATATATGTGCAATGGTTCATATGGACGACGATGGTGGATATTTCATCGGGGGCTCGAGGCTATAGTTTCTCTTACAATAAATTAAGTAAAGCACTTTTAAGTTTCCTTTCATATGTTAAGACTAAGATGTGAACGTGCGTTTATATTTTCCAAACAAATATCGCTTATGTGTTCCATGCCATGACACTCACAACTGTGCATATGTTCTGATTAGCTTTAATTCCATTATGTCATGAGATATATGTTAAATGGTTATGATACGCATGCTATGAGTTTTTCCCTACTGAGCTTGGATGAAGCTCATCCCTCGACTAAATATCACAGGTTCAGGTAAGGGCGTTGGAGCCAAGATTTTTGAGCAGGAGGATCCTGATTATTCTCTTGGAAGGGAATTAGAAGAAATCCACCCCGAAGACTGTTTTCTTTGCGCTAGGCGCAGTATGTCTGGCCTTAGGTTGAAGGATTAGAATTGTAATAGCGATGTAAAGGATTAACACTCATTTTGGACAGTGATTGTAATTCTTTTTGGTGAACCATGTTTCGGTAAGGATTGGTCCTTACTAGTGGTTCTTGTCGATTCTTTTTTCATATGTATTAGTATGAAATTAGAACCATCATTTTAAGCTTTTGGGATAGTACTAGTTCCCCTCATCTTGTTTATGCTAGTTAGTTAGTTATGGTTATGCTTTGTTTCCGCTGTACAAATGAGATGTCATTTGTTTTGTTCGGGGTTCGGCCTTAGTGCCAATCCGCTGACGGCCTTGGTTTCGGGGTGCCGAAATCCGGGCTATCACAAACATAGTGTACCTCCTTATGTACACTGTAGTGTGGCTAAAGCTAATAAGCTGCCTTTTTATTATTTAGCACTGTTAGTAGTTTTCCCTTGAAATTAGTTCATATTGATGTATGGAGCCCCTCCCCAATTCCATTGTTTACAAATTATAATTACTATTTGATCTATGTTAATTATTTGTTCCATTATTGTTGACTTTATCCCTATTTCACCAATTTGATAATACTACTTTTATGTATTTTCAATTTTTTGTAGGAACACAATAATTTACTAAGATTAAAGTATTTTGGAGTGATAACAGTGGCAAAGTCCTTAATAACCTCCTCCTTCAATTCTTTCAATTGAAAGGCATCCTTCACCAAAATCCTGCCCCACACCCCTGAACAGTACAATGTGGCTGAGCACAAACATCGCCATCTGCTTGAGACAACCCTTACATTGTTGCACACAACCTCCATGCCCTCATCATTTTGGCTTGATTCTTTTGCTATTGTTGTTTTCCTCAATAACGGGTTACCCACTCCAGTTCTCTCAACACATCCCCTGTCTGAATTCCTCTATAAAGCTTCCCCTGACTACACAATCCTCAACAACAAACTTCAACCTAAATCCAAAATATATTGCTTCATTGTTTACTCTCCCCGACATAAATACTATTGATGCCTTGACCTACTTAATGGAAATTGTTTTATGTCTTCTCATGTAACATTTCATGAAGATGACTTCCCATATCAATCTCCCAATGCTCTCTTACCCAATCCTGTAACACCACTACCAGTCACTATGGTCCCTTTTAATACCACACCCATTAACCAAGTATTTTTCCCATAATTCCTCCATCACCACCAAAGTCTCACCACTCTATTACCCAACACCTACTACCCCATTCTGTTTAGTCCCCCAGCAACTCCTCCAATCAACCTAGTCCCTCTGAGCCTTCTATACATAGCCTCAACCGCTGCTGCTTAAACCATTGACTCCTTACCAACTACCACTTCCCCGGTTCCACCAACTACTCAACAACCAGTTGCTTCCCTTCATCCTATGTGAGCATCTTTAACAAGCGACATTGTTAGGCTAAACAACTCTTTACTTTATCAGTTGCTCTACTTTAAGTCCTTAATCATGGAACCTCGCACCTACCTTCAAGCCTCGAAACTTAGTGCATGGATTGTTGCTTTCAAAGCTGAATATGATGCCCTCATTCGTCAAAAGGCTTGGTGTTTGGTTCCTCCACGTGCCGACAGAACACTCATAGGTTGCAATGCTAACAACTTCGTTGCTCAATACAAAGCAAGGTTAGTGGCAAAGGGATATGACCAGGCCTACGGTCATGACTACACTGATACTTTTAGCCCAATGGTCAAAGAACCAACAATTCAAGTTGTGCTTGCCATGGCTCTCCATTTTAATTAGGAAATCCCTCAACTGGATGTTCCTAACACTTTCCTCCATACCCGACTCTCTGAGGATGGACACATGTGCAAACCCCCCGAGTATGAAGACCCTTAGTATCTACAACATGTATGTAAGTTTCACAAATCCATGTACGGTCTCAAGTAAGCACCTCGAGCATGATTTGCCATCTTTTCCTCCTTCTTCACTAAATTGGGATTCAACAACTTGGCCAATCCTTCATTATTTGTCCTCCACACACAATTAAGCATCATAGTGATTCTAGTATATGTAGATGACATATTAGTCATTGACAATAACACCTGATTCATTCATCAATTCATCATTTCTTTAGGGCCACAATTTTAGATTAAAGACCTCGGCCAATGCATTATTTTCTAAACGTTGAGGTCCATAAGTCCACTTCAACAACCATCCTTCACCAATCCCAATGTGCCCCGGACATCCTCAATTGTGCCGCCATGGTTAATTGTAAAGCTTGCCCAAGTTTGATCTCCACCAAGCCAACCAAAATCCCCAATGGTGATGACAAATTCCTTGATACCTTCTGCAGTGTTGTCGGAGCACTTCAATACCTAACCCATCACTCTTCGGGATTTGTCCTTTGCCATTAATACTGTTTTCCAACACATGCACTAGCCATTATGAAAGCAAATCATTGTTGAATGACAAATCCTTCATGTTGTTAAAGGCACCATTGATTATGCGCTTACCTTCGCAAATGGTCCACGGTCAGTCTTGGCCTTTTTTGCGCTGATTAGGCTGGTGACCCTCTTGGTTGACGGTCGACGACTGACTTCTGCTTTTATTTAGGGTAGAGTTTACTCTCTTTGTGTGTGAAGAAGTAGTCCACTATGGCCTGCTCCTCCTTCAACGCTGAGTATTGGGCACTCGCACACATTGCTGTAGAGTTTTCCTGGCCATGACAACATCTTCATAAGCTTCACCTGCTTCTCACCCTTACTCCAATATTGTGCTGTGACAACATGTCGGTGACTTTCCTAAGACTACTCTTGAATAACATCGTTCACCAAAAATCTTTTCCTCACACTCCTGAACAAAACGATGTGACCGAGCACAAACATTTTCATCTGCTTGAGACAACCCTCACATTCTTATACACAACCTTCATGTCATCATCATTTTTGCTTGATGCTCTTGCTACTATTATTTTTCTCATTAACAAGTTACCCACTCCACTTCTCTCAAACACATCCCCCATATGAATGCCTCAATAAAGCCTCCCCAGACTACACAATCCTTAGAACTTTCGATTACTCCTGTTTTCCATGGCTCCAACCCCCCTACACTGGTTACAAACTTTAACCTAAGGCCCTGTTTGATAGCAATGAAACTCCAAAGAGGAAATGAAATCAATTTGTTAGTTGATTTCCTGGGAAATGATTTCCTCTAGAACTGGATTTTCCATTGTTTGATTAGTGTTTGAGAAATGACTTTCATTTGAAACTGATTTCTCCTGTTTGATTAGTATCTTTGAAAAAGAGTTTTTAAGTTTTGATCATTTATTATTAAAATCATAATTAAGGCCAAATATTAACAAATAATTTTTTTAATGATATTCTAATACGTAACAAATTAATACTATTGTAATCACTATTTATTACCAAGTTACATAAGTCAGAGTTTGAAAAGTCAAACTCAAATAAAAAGTTAAACTTTGACCAAACTTAAAATTTTGATCAATAAAAATTTGTAAAGCTAAATAGCGAAGTCGTAAATGCTAGTATCTATTGTAAGTTTACACGAAATGAAATTAATTTTTTATAAAAGTCAAACTTTGACCAAGAGAAAATTTTGCAATGTATCAACAAGTTACAAAAGTCCAACTGCAAATTAATATAACAGTATTCATACACATCGTTACGTTATACTAGTCAAAATTTGATCAAATATCCACTTTTAATAAAAGTCAAACTTTGACCAAACATAAAACTTTGATTAATAAAAAATTTTAAGACTAAAGTACAAAGTTATATAGTAAATGCTAGTATGTACTATAAGGTTACATGTTGAAATAAAATTCAATTTTTAAAGTTGAAAGAAATTTCAATTTTTAAAAAAGTCAAATTCTGACAAATTTTTTTAACTTTGACCAATAAAAAATTTGACAATTTATCGTCAACCTACAAATTAACATAACAGTATTCGTACGCATCGCTAGGTTATTCTAGTAAAAAATTTGACCAAATATCAACTTTGAAAAAGTCAAACATTGATCAAATGTAAAAAAAAGTAAAATAGAATTTGATAATATACTATAAAGTAATAAATTAAAAAAATAATAATCTCATTAGGGATACGCAGTTCAAAAAAATCAAATTGTGTTTAAAAGTCAAAGTTTGACCAAATATCAAACTTTGACTGATAAAAATTTACATTACCAAAATACAAATAACAACAGTAATAATCACTATCTACTGTCAAGATACACTTCTTAAATTTTGATCAAAGTCAAATTTTGACTAATAAAAATGAGGCAATGTATTTTCAAGTTATAAATTAAAATAATGATAGATATTTTTAATTATAATATTCGACTAATTAAAATTTATAACATTTTATAGAAAATCAAACTTTGACCAAAAGTCAAACTTTAACCAAGAAAAAATTGTACTGATACGGTATAAATTTATATAGTAGTTGACTTTATCTATAAACATGTTTCGAGTTTGACTAAAAATAAATATTTTGTAAAAGGTAAAGTTTGACTAAAGATCAAACTATTGACCAATACTATTGAGAATCTAGTATCAAATTATACATCAACACAATAGTATCCTTTTTGCATCATCAAATTATTGGAGTTAAAGTTTGATAATAAATAAATTTTTTAGTAAAAGTCAAAGTTTGACCTTAAATTCAACCTTTGACCTCTATAAATTTGATAATATAATACTAACTTACAGCTTATTATTATGTTTTAGTAGTCAAAGTTTGATCAAAAGTTAAAACTTTATATAGCTTATAAATCCAATTAAAGTTTGATTAAAATTCAAACTTTGCCCAAAGTCAAATATTAGGTGAAAAGTGTATGATATAGATAATGTGGTGGTCATAGTGATCATGTTGATATGATGGTCATAGAAATTGAAGTTACTTTTTAATAGTTAAAAGATAATTTTTTCTATTTTAAGTTTTTTACAAGTAACTTTAGATTTGCAATGACAAAAAATTATTATTTTGTTAGTAGGAAACTCAATTTCAGTCACTTAAAAGGTTGAAATGGTTTCCTCCTAAAATAATTTGGTATATGGAAATTCAATTTCCATGCGGGGCCGACTTAATTTCATTTCCATCTCCTTACATAGCTATCAAACAACAACAATTGAAAACTAAATTTCATTTCCACCAATGAAATTACATTTCCATGCCATCAAACAAGACCTTAATCTAAAAAATGTTGCTTCCATGGTTACTCTACTCAACATAACGGCCATTGATGCCTTGACATTCGCACTGGCAAAGTTTTATTTTCCTCCATGTAACATTTCATGAAAATGGCTTCCCATTTTAGACTCCCAATGCTCTCTTACCCAAACCTATAACACGAAAACCAGTCACCATAGTCACTTCCAAGACCACACCCCTTAACGCAGTCACTTTCCCCACAATTCGTCCATCACCACCACAGTCTTATCACTCTAATACCATAACACCCACTAGTCCCCATTGTGTTCAATCCCTCCACAACTCTATCAATCACCCTTGTCTCTCTCAACCTTTCTATAGCCTCACCCACAAAATCCTCAACCATTGCTCCTCAAACCATTGGCTCCTTACCAACTGCCATTTCCCCTGTTACACCAACCACTAAACAACCAGCTGCTTCCCTTCATCCTATGCAAACCCGTTTGTAAAAGCCACATCGTCAAACCAAAAAGCTCTTTTACCTTGTAAGTTGCAGTACTTAAGTCTTCAATTATAGAACCTCAAACCTGTGGGAATACAAACCCAAGTAAAGTAGGTCTTGGGTTGCACAACTTGAAAAGCTATTTTGGGACATGTTTTATGTAACTTTTTCAAGTTATAAGAAGACCTTTCATTGCTCAAGAGAGAAATAATTATTTTGTTTTTTGTTTCCTAGAAGTCATTCGAAGTCATTTCCTAGGTGTCTTTTCATAGTTCTAGGTACCTTTTCATATTTCAAAGTGTCTTTTACTTTTCAATATACTTTCATCATTATATATAGTGGTGTAAGCGGGTAGCATGATACAAGTTGAAACTTTTAATGAAAAGCAAGTTTAATGTATTAGTAGCTAGCAAGCTTTTTAGTATAAGAAATTCCTTTGTAATGCAGCAGCACAAGTTCTATGTTATGTCCTTCAAATTGGTATCAGAGCCCCGTTCGATTAAGGAAGATGGTGAATATGATTCAGCCCGAAATTCCAGTCTTAACAAAAGAAATCCATCATAATTAGAGCATCCAAATGAGAGTCTTGCTAGGTTCCAAGATTTGTGGGACATTGTCGATAACGGCCACAATGAATCGGAATCCCTAAAAAGAGGTACGAAAGAAGGATAAGAAAGCTCTTTTCTTAATTTATGAAGGAGTTGATACATCAATTTTTGAAAAAATATCAAATGCTACATCATCTACGCAAGCTTGGGAGATCTTGCAAAATTCATTGAAAGGAGTTGACAAAGCAAAAAAAGTTCATCTTCAAGCTCTTCAAGCTGAATTTGAATCCATTCGTATGAACAAAAGTGAGTCCATTTTAGAATATTTCTCTCGCATTTTGGTTATCGTTAACAAAATGAAGAGAAATGGTGAAAGCATGGAGATGTTTGGGTGATAAATTTTTTTTTAAGATCGTTGATACAATGATTTGAACACGTTGTGGTGGCGATTGAAGAAGCAAAAGATTTGTCCACTCTTTCAATTGACGAACTCATGGGATAACTTGAAGCCTATGAACAAAGAATGAAACAAAACTCTAATGAAGAAGTAGAGCAAACTTTGTAAAGCAAATTAATCCTTAAAGAAGAGAAAAAGAACTTCAAAGGACGTGGCAGAAGATATCGAGACAGAGGTTTTACTCATGGTGGTCGTAGTAATTACTTTAATGAAAAAGGACGTGATGATCATGGTGGTTTTTCAAATGAAGAAAGAGGATGAGGCGAAAGAGGAAAAGGTCATAGAGATCTTTCCAATTCATCATACAAACCAAGGTATGATAAATCACATGTCAAATGTTACAATTATCAATAGTTTGATCACTATAGTTATGAATGTAGAAGTAAATCTACAAATGATGTTGATGAACAAGCTAAACTCTCTGAAGAATACATTGAAGAAGTAACTACTGTGTTACTTGCATATAAGGGAGATGAATTGTGCCGACCCGACTTTTTCAATCCCTAAGGTATAGGAAAGGCCTGTTCATTAACTTATTGATTTCTCAATAAGTCGTAAACAAACAGAAGTCGGCAGCATAACATAGGTCTAAACAGAGCCAAAACAAAACTAAGCAAGAACAAAAGCTTAATCAAAACAATATATACCCTGAGGAACCAGGAAGAACCACCGGTGATGGCCAATCCAACACCTAAAATAGTGGTTCCTAATGATGTTTCCTCAAGTGATATCCAAAAAGACAATAATTGGCCTAGGGCCCAATATTCAAAGAATAATTCTAACAAAAGTACCAAAAGATAATCCAAAAATCAGGGGAAGAACCCCTCAGCAGGCGTCTCCAATTCCTCCTCAGGAATGTAGTCAGAGTCCTTTGGATCAAGATCGTCTGCCCCTAGGTTAGTCTCAGCACCTGTGACGTATAGTTGGGATGAGCTAACATCGAAACCCAATAGAGGAAATTTATCTAAAGCATTTTATCATAAGTGAAGGTTTTTCAAAGACAAAATCGGATCAATAGGGTTTTCAAAAGATGCTTTGCAAACTATATTTCCAATTCTAAATAGAAAGTCAAAAGCTGATTTAATGTGTCTAATGTTTTCAAATTTCTAAATTAGGCATGTTTCTTGTCTTAAAATTATAACTTAGTTTTATCTCTCAAATTACATATAACATGAGAGCAAGGTGTATTACCGATGGGAAACCCTATCATGAACCCTTTTTCTAAAGTGCGACAAGCCCCTACGCTATGAGAGAAACTTACACCAAATAGAATTACCGTTAACACGGTTGGTAGGATCTAGGGTTTCGTTCGTATGTGCCTCAAATCAAATGCAATGCTAAACATATCGTATATTATGTAATTAATACATTTTCGGATTTTCTAAGTTCTGATTCAAAGTTCTCATTAAAATGAGATTCGGAAGTTCAATTTCTGAGTCCTTATATCAAAATTTCGGAGTTCTTAATCATGTCCAGTTTCATCAAAATTCAAATTTTAGTGCTTACTATAAGTAACCAAAACTCATAATATAATGTACATTAAGTTATGTTTCCCCTACCTCAACAAAAAGCGATCTAAAAACAAGTAAGGCAGTCCTCACAATAGACTTCCATTCAAACCCTACAAGGATTAATACTGCAAGTGTTAATAGTGGTCCAAAAGTCAAACCCAAAAACTTGTTGATAAAAATTTTGACAAAAATTCAAAGGCCAAAAACAGGGCAAAATTCGACCCTCGAGAAATTCTATGGTCGAATTCAAATTCGACCCTCAAATTTCCAAAAGTGCATCAGGCCTAAAAAATCCAAATTTGACCCTCAATTTTCAATTCGATGGTCGAATTCCAAATTCGATCCTCGAATTTCCCAGGTCAGTGTTTGTTCAAAATTGGATCTTCGGATCCATTTGCTTAATCAACCACAGTCTATTTTTCTCCACAAAAAAATCATAAATCTACTCTAAGCAAAGCACAAATTATTTAACTCAAAAGAGGTTTAAGAGCCTACCTCTTGAAGTTTAGTCCGTCAATCCCGTTGCACCAATCTCAAGCATCGAAACTAATCTTCGAGGTTTAATCGGTCTGGACCTCCAACTCAGTCCATTCTAACCTTGCTTCAAGAGCACAGGTCTGGCCCACACAGAACTATCCTCTCCCCTATCCTTCTCTTTCAATGGCTTGAACCGATTAGAAATTCAATACTAAGTTTATCAATGGTTGGGATGGGGAGAGGAATTCACAATCTCTCAAGATCTAAGATCAAGGATTAGGGGTAAGGGTTGTAAATCCATATTCAAATGAGTGAGAGAGAGAAGTGAAACTTCTCTTCAAAGCCTCTCTCTTTATAATATTAAAAACAACCAAATATCTAGATTTTTTAAAATTACAAACCTATCTACTTAAATTGCATTAATTTTCGGTGTAAAACACAAACACCCAACCTAATGTATAAGTCATCGTGTATATGACTTTCACAAGTTCAAAGCCAAAATCCTTTGGTCACCAAACTCGTCATACACTAAGCTCTCCAAAAACCCAAAAATATCTCGCAACTATTTCGGACACGCTTACCGAGGTAAACAAAAAATAGGTCTAAAATATCAGAGATATTACATGAATAAAAAAATCAAACCACTTGATTTCTTGATACTGGGGCCAGTAATCATATATGTGGTGAAAAAGAAATGTTTACTGAGTTTGATGAGTCAGTAAGAGGTGATGTGACGTTTGGCGACTAATCAAAAACTCCAGTGAAAGGAAAGAAAAAAATTATGATTTAATTAAAAAATGGTGATCATCAATATATTTCTGATATTTATTATCTTCCCGCAATGCGGAGCAATATTCTGAGTTTGGGACAACTCTTAGAAAAGGGTTATGACATACACATGAAGGTCCATACTCTTGTTATTAAAAATTGCAAAGGTAGAGATGTCAAAGAATAAACTTTTCATTTTAAACATCAAGAATGACACAGTTAAATGCTTCAACTCTATAGTGAAAGGCAACTCTTGGTTATGGCATTTGCGCTACGGGCATCTTGATTTTAGCGGGCTAGAGTTGTTATCTCAAACTAATATGAGGAAAGGTTTACCTAAAATTGAACATCCAAAACAATCATGTGAGGGATGTATTTTGGGTAAACAACATAGATTGAGTTTTTCGGTGGGAGAATCAAGAAGAGCTTTTGAACCTCTTCAACTTATTCACTCTGATGTCGTAGGTCCAATGGAGGTTACATCAAAAGGAGGAAATAAGTATTTTCTCACTTTTATCGATGATTTCAACAGAAAGACTTGGGTGTATTTTCTCAAACAAAAGTTAGATGTGGTTGAAACTTTCAAACAATTTAAATCAATGGTGGAAAACACATAGTGGTTACTTTCTTAAAATTATAAGATCTGATAGCGGTGGTGAATACACCTCAAGTGTGTTTCAAGAATTTTGCAGGTCAAATGGAATCAAATATCAGTTGACGGCTGTATACACTCCTCAATAACATGGCGTCACAGAAAGAAAGAATCGCACCATCCTTGACATTGCAAGGAGTATGTTAAAAGGAAAGAACATGCCAAAGGAGTTTTGAGCAGAGGCTATTGCCTGTGCTATTTATTTGCTTAATAGAAGCCCCACAAAAAGTGTCAAGTTCACGACACCTCAAGAAGCATGGAGCGGTTACAAACCTGGCGTTGGGCACCTCAAAGTGTTTGGGTGCATTGCATATACACATATTCCAAGTCAAAGAAGAACGAAACTTGATGACAAGGGAGAAAAATGCATCTTCCTTGGATATGATGAACTTACAAAGGGTTACAAATTATTCAATTGTCTAATCGAGAAGATCATTATTTTTAGAGATGTTATCATTGACGAAGAAGCATCTTGGGAGTGGAACAAATATACAGAATAAAGTAAAGGAAAAAATCTAGTGGATGAAGATGTCACCAAAGAGAATGATAAGGAGAATCAAACCCAAAAGGGCAAAAGGCGATAGGAGTTAAATCGGTCTAAAAAATAAAAAAGAATTAAGAAGGTGAAGTTGAAAGATATAAAGCGAAGCTAGTCATCAAAGGCATTGATTATCAAGAAGTGTTTGCACTAGTTACAAGATTTGATACTATAAGGCTTCTTACAGCCTTAGCTGCACAAAATGATTGGAACATTTTTCAAATGGATATCAAGTCGGCATTTTTGAATGACTATCTTCAAGAAGAAGTTTACATAGAGCAACCGGACGACTACATCAAAAAGGGTCAAAAGCCATGTGTGTACCAATTAAAGAAAGCATTGTATGGGCTAAAATAAGCACCAAGAGCATGAGACACTCACATCGATGACTTCTTTCAAAAGAATGAGTTCATGAAATGTTCATACGAGCATGCCTTATACACCAAAATATACAGTGTTGGGGATATATTGATCATTTGCTTATATGTTGATGACATGATCTTCATAGGAAACAATCTTTATATGATAGAAGATTTTAAAATTTTATGATCAAGGAATTTGAAATAACTGATATTGGAAAGATGTCATTTTTCCTTGGGATAACAGTAAAGCAAACAGAGGGAGAAATTTTTAACTCACAAGAAAAGTATGCAAAAGAAATTCTTGAAAAATTCAAAATAAACAATTGCAATTTGGCAAGCACACCTATGGAAGTGGGTTTGAAGCTATAGAAGGAAGAACAAAGCGATTTGGTGGATCCTACACTCTTCAAAAGTTTGGTTGTAAGTCTTAGATATTTAACAGTCGCTCGACCTAACATTGCTCACAGTGTTGGAATAATTAGCAGATTCATAGAAGCACCAAAACTACAATCACTTCTTGGCTGCTAAAAGGGTTTTGCAAGACATCAAGGGTATAATTGATCATAGTGTTTTATAAGCCTTGTAATGATTTTGATCTTGTGAGATTCATAGATAGTGACTTTGGTGGAGATTCTGATGACATAAAAAGTACATCAGGATAGGTTTTCAATATTGGTTCAGCTGTAGTCTCGTGGCCATCAAAAAGGAAAAATGTTGTTGCTCTCTCATCATGTGAAATTGAATATATAACTACTACAACATGTGCTTATCAAGCTATCTGGTTGAAGAATTTATTAAAGGAGTTGCATCACTCTACAAATCAACCAATAGCAATCTATGTTGATAATAGATAAGCTATTTCTTTAGCAAAGAATCATGTGTCTCATGGTCGAAGCAAACATATTGTCACAAAGTATCATTTTATCCGAGATCAAGTGAAGAAGAATGAAGTCAAGCTCATCTATTGCAAATCTGAAGAACAAGTTGCGGACATTTTTACGAAGCCTTTAAAGATTCAAACATTTCAAGGATTGAAGACATTACTTGGAGTAACTTTGAAACTTGGGTTTGAGAGGGAGTGTTGGATTACAAACCCAAGTAAAGTGGGTCTTGGGTTGCACAACTTGAAAAGCTATTTTGGGACATGTTTTATAAAACATTATCAAGTTACAAGAAGACATTTCATCTATCAAGAAGACCTTTCATTTCTCAAGAGAGAAATAATTATTTTGTTTTGTTTCCTAGAAGTCATTGCCTAGAAGTCATTTCCTAGGTGTCTTTTCATGGTTCTAGGTGCCTTTTCATATTTCAAAGTGTCTTTTACTTTTTCAATATACTTTCATCATTATATATAGTGGTGTAAGCGAGTAGCATGATACAAGTTGAAACTTTTAAAGAAAAGCAAGTTTAATGTGTTAGTAGCTAGCAAACTATTTTAGTATAAGAAAATCCTTTGTAGTGCAGCAGTGTTAGTTCTATTTTATCTCCTTCAAAACCTACCAAGCCTCCAAAAAAAATGTTTGGGCTGTTATTATGAGAGCTGAATACGACGCTCTCATGCGTCAAGAGACCTAGTCTATTATTCCTCTGGTTGTCGACAGAACACTTTATAGGTTGCAAATGGAGCTATAAAGTTAAAACCAATGTTGACAAATTTGTTGCTCGATACAAAGTGAGGTTAGTGGCTAAGAGATATGACTAGGCCTGCAGTCATTACTACACTGAGACTTTTAGCCTAGTGGTTAAGCAACCAACAGTTTGAGTTGCTTGTCATGGCTCTCCATTTCAACTCGGTGATCAATCAACTATATGTTCACAACACTTTCCTCTATGGTTGACTCCTGGATGATGTATATACATGTCCCAATCCCCGGGTTATGAAGACCCTTAGTATCCGTAAGATGAATGTAAGCTTCACAAACCATATATGGTCACAAGCATGCACCTTGTGCTCCTTCCTCACTAAATTGGGATTCAACCCCAGCTCGGCATGCCGTTGTAAAATTGTTCTTTTGCTCTTATAAAGATTTCCCTTGTATTCAGGATTATGCCAGCAATAAAATCACTTTACTCTTTCCTTCTTGAGTCATATACTCCTCTATTTCATTAAAAGTGAGTTTAATTTCTAATGGAAGCATTGAATACACAATTTTCTATCAGACTTAATTTTTTTGACATGACTCATTTGAAAAAACATCCATTCATATTACCCTCACCGTCAAATCAATCTCCCTTTTTGAATGTTTTTGTTCAAATAGGAGTCGTCAAAATTATTAAGAAAGAAAGCTCGAATTGAAAACAGGAGTTTCATTTCATGTAGGAGAAGCTAGAACATAAAACCATCTCCCCAAAGAGATTTTTTGAACCTAAGCAGGAGCATAGTAACCAAGTTCGGATTTGACAACTATTCGGTGGGGTGTCACTTCTGTTGGTTTAATACAGATAAATTTAGAAAAAATTAAGGGATTATAAAAAAATAATAAATAATTACAATTTGTGTTTACCCATTTATGGTATAAAATATTATTATTAAATAAAAAAATAAGCGTATTACATAATTCGTATGTGTTGGAAATTTACAGTTTTAAACAAGTAGTAGGATATATGATTAAAGCATGTATCACATGTTAGACCAAAATGATTCTATAATGCGGAATTAAACACTTAATAAAAATCAAAACTAAAATATACAAGAATTTATACCTCAGCCATTGATGCTTACTTAGACTTTCTCATTGTTTCTGTATCTCTCTCTCTCTCTCTCTTGGTTTTGGCACTTCCAAACTCTACTTACTCTAGTTAGATGGTGTAAGACTAAAGGGGCTTGAGTGTGTAAGACTGAGGGAGCTTGAGTGTGTGAGTTTGGGGACCAAACCATGGTATTTATAGCCAAAGCTTCCATCAAGCCTTAGTGGCTACATGTCCTACAACATGGGTAGTTTCCACAACTTCCAACTTTAGATATCATGGGTAGTTTTCACAATTTCTAACTTCATGGGTAGTTCCCACAACTTTTAATTCTTGGTTAGTTCCCACAACTACAAAAGTGATGGAGACTAGGAGTGGACCACTTCAAGAGCTCCTTAAATTAAGGGGAGTTGTAGACCTCTTTGAGATACTATATATTTATAACTTATATGGCAATAATTTCTTAATAAATAATCCCTATGTTTATTCCTGGTCCAACACAGATGAATTTTCTCAAAATTAAATTAAGTTGCACATCAATATGAGAAAAACATCCGAATAATTAAGAATTTCGATAAAATGGCATTGTCAACACAATGAAAAATTACACAATGGATCCAAATCCCATATTTGCTATATGATCCTTGAATTTAAACGGCGGCATGCCCTTTATCAAAGGATCAACGATCATTAGCTCAGTGTTCACGTACTCAATGACCACTTTCTATTCTTTAACACATTCCCATATGGCTAAATACTTAATGTCGATGTGTTTACTTCGACTCTCACTTTTATTATTCTTAGTCATAAAAATAGCAGCTGAATTATCGCAATACATTCTCAATGGCCTAGAGATAGAATCCACAATTCTAAGCCCGTAAATGAAACTCTTAAGCCATACACCATATGAAGTAGCCTCAAAACAAGAGACGAATTTGGTTTCCATAGTGCAAGTTGCAATCAAAGTCTGCTTGGCACTCCTCCATGATACAGCCCCATCAGCCATCAAAAATATGTATCCTGATGTTGATTTGCATGAATCAATGCAGCCAACAAAATTAGAAACTAAGTAGCCAATTACTTCTAGATTTTCTGTCCGTCTATACATAAGCATGTAGTCTTTTGTTCTTTAAAGGTATCTCATTACTTTCTTTGCAACTCTCTAGTGGTCTAAACCTGGATCACTCTGATATTGTCCCAACATTCTCACAGCAAATATAATGTCAGGTCTTGTGCAAACTTGAGCATACATCAGGCTTCCGACAGCATAAATATATGGAATGTTCCTCATTTGTTTCCTTTCAAGGTTGTTCTTCTGGCATTGGTTCAAATTGAACCTATCAACCTTCACAATGGGGACTATACTTGGCGAACAATCCTTCATACAAAATCTCTCTAAAACTTTATTAATATAGGCTTCCTGAGATGGACCTAAGATTCCTCAAGATCTGTCTCTATGGATCTTAGTGCCAATTACATAAGATGCCTCACCCATATCCTTCATATTGAATTTTTTAGAGAGAAAATATTTAACCTCATGCAGAAAACCCTTATCATTAGTTGTTAGCAAAATGTCATCCACATATAAAATAAGAAAACACACTCTACTCCCATTGATCTTCTGGTATATACATTGATCCATAATATTTTCTATAAAACTAAATGAAGAAATTACATTATGAAATTTCAAATACCATTGATGGGATGCTTGTTTTAAACCGTATATGGATTTCTTGAGCCTGCAAACCAATTGCTCACCATCACTAGAGGGGAATCCTTCAAGTTGTTTCATGTAAACCTCCTCCTCTAAATCTCTATTGAGAAATGCCGTTTTCACATTCATTTGTTACAACTCTAAGTCCAAATGGGCTACAAATGCCAAAATAACACGCAAGGAATCTTTTTAAGATACAGGAGAAAAAGTCTCTGTGTAATTGATTCCTTCTTTCTGAGTGAATCCCTTAGCAACGAGTCTTGCCTTGTATCTCTCAATGTTTCTCAATGAGTCCTTCTATCTTTTAAAGACCCATCTACATCCAATGGTTTTTACACCATTAGGCAACTCAACAAGATCCCAGACTCTGTTACTCTTCATAGAATTCATCTCTTCCTTCATGGCATTGTACCACAATTCTGATTCTTTACAACTTATGGCTTGTGAAAAGGACTCGGGATCATTTTTCAGCTCCGATATTGTAGTCAAATTCTTGTAGATACAAAACATAATCATCAGGAATTTATGACAACCCAACATTTCTCTTGATCATATATAGGAAAGGTCGCGTCGTCGGATCACCTAACATGATCCTATCATATAATCATGATTAAAGTAATACAAATGCGGAAGCAATTTAAATAACTATGACAAGATAGAATATGGCAAAACTGATATTTACTCATTTAAACAATAACTATCAAGGTCTACAAACAAGGCTAACAGACACAATGTATAGCTTTCCATCGAAGACGGTCACCTGTCATCTAAACAATGGAAAGAAAACCTATACGTGTAGTATAAAATATCTCAAAATAAAAGATCATACGTGGTTTATACAAGTATTTAAAAGACATCTCTTTCTCTCTCTCAAACCTATTTGGGAAAGAATTCTTCAGCAAATTCTTCCTCCTTGTCCTCCTCATCTTCCTCCTCTTCCTCCTCGTCCGGCTGGTAAGTGGTATCCCCCTCATACTCTGGATCGAGATCTGCAACTAGGACATTGAAGTCGTAGGATGAGCTATCATCAAAGCTCAGTAGGGACATTTACATTGCTCATTTATATATTAGATTTGTCAATAAATACAATTGAGGCATAAAATACAATTGATGCATATTTTATCAACATATACTATAAATAAGTTAATATCATGGGAAAAATTGATCATACTGACATGTTGAATAAAGACCAGAACATCATAGTGCAACGGATACAAGAAATCATATGGAACAAGGAATCATGCAAAAACAAACTTAGCTTAAACAAGCTTATTAGATGTAAATATACATGTACAGGAACCAAAAGAATCAAGCAGCCGAGTTAGCGGGATCACTTGGATCGAAATAAAACAAGCTCTAGAGTTAGCGGGATCACTTGTCAAGCTCCCGAGTTAGTGGGATTACTTGGACCAAGTCAATCAAGCTCCCGAGTTAGCGGGATCACTGGTCACAAATACACAGTCAAGCTCCCGAGATAGCGGGATCACTTGACTCAAAACTAAGCAACAACGTGTAGAGGACAACAAGGATAGCAGGATTTGAATCATGCAATATGAAAGAAGCAATCTAACTAGTATAACAGAACTTGCATGCTCAAACTGAAATTAGTTTATCAGATAGTGAATGAAAACTAACATGTTTACACATGATAAAAAATAGCACGTTCATACATGAGTTAAACCTAGCATGTTCATACATGATTTAAACCTAGCATAAGCCAATGCTTTTACAATAGTATCATCAGTGCATACACCATATATAGTACTGACCTACCATAGATTATGCTAAACTGATCTTAGCCGAGTCATGCAAAAAAAAACATGTATTCTAAATAATAGCTTATTTTAGTTTAGTTGTAAAAGTATGCATTTTTTATACACCTAATAGTTTGAAAATATGAGAACCAATACATAAACTAGGATGGTAAATTCCCTACCTTCACTCCAGTTTACGTCACGCTTACGTGTCTCTGCTTATATGTGCACTCATGTGTCCAAGAACACCTTCATCGTTATGACCTTGGCATGTGCACCAAGTTGCACCTATGGTGTCATATGCATGGATTTTAGTATAACAATTGGGGTATTGGGTGATCTGAGACCCTACATACATGTTCTACAACATTAACGGGCCATAAAGTTAACTCACACACCCCCATGTACAGACCAAAGGGCCCTCGAGGCAGATGCAGCAGTTAAACATAGGTGCCTTGGCAAGCCATAGGGTTGTCACGGCAAGCCTTCCAACTGAACACCTTGCCGCGACAACCTTGTGAGGTTGCCATAGCAAGCCTAATGGAGGTGCTTTCCATGGTACCCCTTGCAGCTTTCTGGTCTCTTGTGGTCTGTTGGTCTATCACCCACTCACTTGATATAGTATATTCTGTTCTATTCTATACGTTTAGCACAGAGGCCCCGCTATTTTTTATTAATTCAATATGAACGGTTCGGAGTGCATTCGTCACCAAGTTTGACTCCAAAACCCATCATATATGACTTGATTTCTAAGCTCTTGATCTGATCTTATGTGATCGACCCCACAGACCTTTAAGTTTGAGTAAAACTGATCCAAAGGAGACTAATAGGTGGTTTGTATGGTGACGTACCTTTTGGTGAATTTTGTTATGACGACGCGGAACGAGTGCCAGTGTCGAACTCACGACGTACGCGTGAGAGCAAACCTCTCCGAGACCAATAATCGTCTGTCGAACGTCGCTTTGACTCCAAGGTTTAAAATAGTTGAAACGGAAGTGACTTTGAGCTAGAATAAAGTATTCTGCTGTGATGGTATTATGACAGTTTACTACCGTTTTGGTTTGCAGGGTCGGTTTGCTAGGATCGCCATCAAAGCTTGATGCGGGAAGCCGAAGGCTTCCTGACAGGTTTTTTATAGTGGTTCATACCCACTTTGCGTGCATGGGACAATGTAGTGACTCACGACGTCGTGTAGTCAAGAGCAATTCAAAGCAGCTTATAAGCTACTAGTGGTTGGAATTGGATGTAAACCTGACACTTGCTAGTTCTTATATCAACAGATAAGACAAAGGACAAAATAGGCTATATCTGAATCCAACTGCAATATACATTGGTAGGTGTAAGCTCTTAGTGATTATACTTCGATACAAAGCTAGCATTCCCAGATAAACCAAAACAGGCTTACCTTACCTACTAAGCCACTACACGTGGTGTAGATGTATAAGCCAGCTAAGTCTTGGCTATAGTGTACTTGTATCACACAGGTGACTTCTATAGCTGGTGTGGATATTAATGCAAGTGTAAGCTATTGCACTTATTTATATATAATTTTTGAGTGTATACTCTTATACATCACTAATATGTCTGGGATGATCTAACTTTTTACATATATACTAGTTTAGTGTATTTGAGGGCCGAGAGTTCCTAACACACTTGATTGGACCACTATGGGCCTCATACTCTTATCAGTTTTGAACACTCCACTAAATAGATCCTTTATGTCTAAGGTTAGGCTCCTGCCTGCCCTGACTCGTGTCCATACCGCAAGGTGTGGTTTGAAAATATAGCATTTGTTACATTCTCCCATACTTAAGGGATTTTTATCCTCGAAAATAAACAAAGACGAGGAAGTGAAGGATTCAAGCAATAAAAAAAAAACCAGAATAAATGATTTGGTAATGGTGCATATAATCAAAATCAATCATCCATAAACAATAATCAATTATCATAGGAGAAAGCAACGGAAAACAAATATACAGATACACATAGCCTAATATAGTAAATAAAATCAAATCAGGTGCAGAAAGAAAATTATGTAAACAAAATTGATATAAAAGTGAGTTATATACTCACCATGTTGTGAGCTAGGCTGCTACAGACTAGCGGAGGATGGTCCATCATCTGTCCACTGAAGCTTTGGCACTAATAAGGCTGCGTTGCGAGTGTACGCAGATTCATAATTTTGTGCTCGTCCGATGTAAGGGCTTGCAGCGGTCGGGAAGGTATGCTCCATCATAATATTAGTAGCCTCCTTAATATAATCGACACGTTGATCGAGCATATAGTGATTCCGATAAAGGTTATCAAATTGTTGAAGAGTTTGTTCATGGTTTTCTCGCTTGAGCCGTGCAAGATCGGCAATGGTATAAGTCTCTTCCGAAGGAGGAATTGGTTTGGCTTGAGAGGGAATGGGGGTTTCTTGGGTTGGTGCCGATGGTGTGGCTTGGGATAATTGTGGAGGAGCACGTATTTGTTGTGCTAGGCGATTTTTCATCGCTTGTTGAGAACGTTGATAGACATTCTTCCATATTACAGGAGTAAATACCCGAATATGGTAAGTGCGGATTTCCTCACCAAGAGGGATTTAATAAGGTACTCTATTAACGGCATCGTGGTGACCCTCTAGAAGGCGAGTGATCAAACGTGGGTATGGGCATGCAGGCATGGGATCAGGTACATTACTCTGCAGATGGATGTTGGCATATTTCATGCCTTCCCAAATAACTTTTGGGGCATTCACCTAGCTATTTTCATAAACCGTAAATAAGGCTTGTAAGAGAGCGTCACGTCGCTCTCTATCATGCTGCATCGGGTAGAGATTGCATCGAAAAATATAATCAAGAAACCACATATTTTATGTAACTGACTGCATTGAACTAAAAGACATAGAGCAGAAGAGGTCTGTCAATTAGTCATTTTGGTCGTGATATGATGGAATTTCACATCTTTTAGGCGTGGGGTTCATAAACCGAGACTCTCGTTGAAGGTCACACTACAATTCATAGCCTGAGCTATATCTTGTATATCAGAGCAATCATACTAAGCATCATTAGAGGTACCAATCGGTTTGAACCTTTGACTAGTACATACATCTCAAAGTTTGTAAGGACTTTAAATAGCTTAGAGATTTGAATTTAAAAGCTGTCTAACAAACCGAAATTATATATACACTTACTATGACCTAAATCATTAGTGATATAAAGCCGGCACTTTACAGCCATGCGCTAAAATCCTAATTTCATGAGTATCTCAGAGAGAGGACCGAATCTTTATTGAAGCGGCTTCACTTCCATACTCATATAGGTAAATCTATCATGGATGCTCTTGTAACTACTTTCTCACCCCAACAAATGAATGCCTACAGAATCATTAAGAGTTAAACTCACCCTCTCATGTTACAAGAGATGTACATAAAATTTACCATAGGGATGACCAATAGATAACATACATTTGTGTACTTTCAAGGGTCACAGAGTAGTTTCTTATCTCGTTGAAATTAGGATTTGGGATCTCCAACTCTACTAAGTTGAGGTTCAACTACTGTACCTTTAAAGATATCGGTCTTAGGGATACCCCCCTCGATGTTTTCAACACTGTATCTCTGGGTAGTGCTTTTGTAAGTAGATCCGCAAGCATCTCAGAAGTTGGTATGTAGTCCAATGCGATTACCCCATCACTCAACATCTGTCGAATGATGTTATATTGAAGGCCTATATTCCTTGATTTCCCTTTATATTTCTTATTACCTAAAATCAGTAAAACACCTTTATTATCATAATAAATATTAAGTGCATATGTATGTTGAATCAAAGGAATTTATCTTATAAAGCTTTGAAGCCACTCTGCCTCTTTTACTCCCGCAGAAAATGCTATATATTATGATCTCATACTTGAGTCAAAAAGACACGCTTGTTTTCTGGACCCCCACGATATTACTTCTCTTGCTAAAGTAAAAATCCACCCACTTGTAAATTTTGAATCAGAGGAGTCAGAAATCCAAGTAGCATCAGTAAACCCCTCTAAAAGTTCAAATTTACCAATATATTATAAACTAGAATTTATAGTTCCTTTTAAGTATCTCAATACTCGACGAATAGCTTCCCAATGTTCTAACCTGGGTTGCTAGTAAATCTACTCAATACCCCTACTATAAATGCTATATCGGGTCTAATACACTTCATTAAATATATAAGACTTTCAATGATTCTAGAATATTCTAATTGAGATTCTGCTCTACCAGAATATCTTATTAACTTCTTATTTTGATCACTTGGGGTAGGAGAAGGTGAACAATCAAACATATTAAACTTTCTTAAAACTTTTTCGACATAATGTTCTTGAGATAAAGAGATATATTTATCGTCTCTTATTATTTTAACTCCAAGAATAACATCCGCTTCTTTCATATCTTTCATATCAAAATTTGATTTTAAATATTTTTTAGTTTCTAATATTAAATCAAGATGTGTACCAAATATCAACATATCGTCTACATATAACGATATAATAACTCCTTTATTTTATACAAATTTACTATATATGCACCTATCAGTTTCATTTGGTTTAAAGCTAAAATGTTTTATTTTCTTATCAAATTTGTCATGCCATTATTTTGGTGCTTGTTTTAAACCATATAGTGATTTCACTAGTTTTTATACCATATGTATTTTTTCTGGTTCTATATATCATTCAGGTTGATCCATATATATTTCTACTTCTAAATCTCCATTTAAGAAGGCGGTTTTTACATCTATTTGATGTATATATAAATTATATATAGATGCTAAAGCTATTAGTAGTCTAATAGATGTCATCCGTGCAACATGAGAGAAAACGTCAAAATAATCTACTCCTTCCTTTTGTCTAAACCCTTTGGCTACTAATCTAGCTTTAAATTTATCTAAACATCTATTTGGTTTAAGTTTCTTCTTAACTATCCACTTACTTCCTATAGTCTTAGAACCTGATGACAAATTTACTAACTCCCATGTATGATTAGTTTTAATAGATTCTATTTCATCATTCATTGCTTTCTTCCAAAATATACTATCCAAAGATATTATAGCTTCCTTATAAGCTTTAGGATCTGCTTCTAAAACATAGGTATAAAAATCTAATCCAAAATTTATATAATATGGATCTTTTCTAGTTCTTTTACTGCGTCTTTATTCTATATTATTTTCAACTGGTCTTTTTTCTTTAACTTGATCAAAATAAGTTTTATCTTCTATTTCTAATTGGTTAGAATTTCTAAAATCTGAAGCATTATCTTTAGGTTGCAGGTTTTTATAAAAATGTGCTTCTATAGACTCTAATATAACATTATCTTCTATGTTTAACAAGTGATATGCTTTATTGTTGTGAGCATATCTAATAGATGCACACTTATATGTTTTATATCCTAACTTTTTAATTTTTTCATATAATTTTCTAGCATAGGCTAGGCAACCCCATACTCTTAAATATTTTAAGTTAGGTTTTCTATTCTTGCATAACTCATACGGAGTCATATTATTCTTGTAGCAAGGTATTCTATTTAAAATATGGCATGCAGTATAAATAGCTTCGCCCCATAAATTCATAGGTAAGCCTGAATATAATATCATAGAGTTAATCATCTCTAGTAAAGTTCTATTTTTACGTTTGGCTACACCGTTTTATTGTGGTGTTCTAAGGGCTGTTACTTCATGAACAATCCCATATTGTTCACAAAAGTTATCGAACTCATGAGAAAGATATTCTCCTCCTCTATCACTTCTAAATATTTTAATTTTCTTTTTTAACTGATTTTCAACTTCTGCTTTATAAGTTTTAAACACTTCAAAAGCTTATTCTTTATATTTAAGTAAATATATATAACAATATCTATTATAATTATCAATAAATGTTATAAAATATCTCTTACCACCTCTGGTAAGCATACCATTTAATTCACAGATATCATAATGAATTAATTCTAAGATAGTAGTATTCCTTTCAACACTATTATGTGACTTTTTTACTATTTTAGATTACACACATATTTAACATTTTTCATCTTTGGTATTTAGAAATTTATGAACTAATTCTAAATTTATCATATTTTTCATCGCTTGAGAATTAATATGTCCTAATCGAGCATGTCATAAATCAAAAGACTCTACAATATAAGCAGAAGAATCATTTTCATTGATAACATTCAACTTGATCATATTGTTTACAACATAACCCTTCCCAATGAAAATATCATTCTTGGATAATATCATCTTTCCAGAATGAAGAACTAATTTAAACCCATTCTTGTCTAAGTGACATGCAGAAATAAGATTTTTCCTAATCTATGGAGCATGGAGCACATCCTTCAAGAAGAGTCATTCCCGAAGATAATTTTAGCTCCACTGTTCTAATTCCAGCAATCTCAGTGGTAGAAGAATTCCTCATGTATAGTTGTTGCCCTTCTCCTTGAGGCTTGTAAGTCTTGAAGGCAGACCTATCAAAAGAGACATGTCGAGTAGCACCAGAGTCGAGCCACCAATGGCCTTTAGATTCACCCATGTTAACTTCTGATACCACTACAACAACTATATCTTCGACCATGTTAGATTTCGATTTCGACTTTTTACAAAATTTGCACTCTCTTGCAAAGTGCCCCCTTTTTTCACATACATAACAATCTCCTTTCTTTTCATTTATCTTAGACTGACCGTTCTTCTAAAATTCTTCTTAAAAAATTTTTTTTTAGTAGAAAATCTGTTATCCTTCTTCTTCTCTTCAAATACCGATTCAACAAAGTGAGCCCTCGAAGGCTCTAAAACCATAACCTTCTTCTCTCTAATTTTATTCTCTTCTTCAATCTTAATATCCTTAAAAATCTCATCTAGAGTATGAAGATCTTTATTATGGGTCATAAATTTTCGTTAATCTTTCCAACTAGATGGAAGTTTCGCAAGAATGACACCCACTTGAAAACTTTCAGGAAGTTTCATGTTCTCTTCTTCCATCTCAGTGACGATAAACTGTAATTCTTGAACTTGTTCCAAAATAGGTTTATCCTCAATAAGTCAAAATATTTAGAGACTAAAAAGGCCTTTGTTCCGGTATCTTCAGTTAAGTACTTTTTTTCTAAAGAATTCCATAAATATTTAGAGGTAGTGCACTTATAGAAAGTATTGAACAACCTATCGCTTATTGCATTGAGGATGTGGTCCCGACAATCTAGATCATATTCTAGTCATTTGAGTCGAGCATTCGATCCTTCACTAGTCGTACTTTCCATTGTTCCCGCTACAGAAACTGATAGATATGGTGTAGTGTGGACGTAAGCAATTTTGAATTGTCGCAAGATAAATTACACTTTTTGCTGCCATCTTTTGAAATTTGACTCATCAAATCGTTAAGTTTGATGAGATCTTGATTCATGAACTTTATACTCTGAGCCATTAGAACAAAATATTGTCTTTAAATTGTTAATGAAAATTTGGTATTGATAATGGCTCTGAGGCACATAGTTCACTACGTTGTCTTAAAGACAATAGACACCCTCACTCCGTTGGATAAACGAAGATGCAATAGAGTTCCCAGTGAATCTGCCTTGAGGATACAACAGAGCCCGGTCTTGCCAAGAACCGTATGTTCTTTTATAGATTGTAATTTCTAGAAAAAGAACTTCCCACACAGATTTTCTGATACACAAATGATAAGAACGAAAGAGAAAAAGAGAAATATATCTTATTTCTGTTGTGTCTTTTAACCTGGATCTGGTCTCTATTTATAGAGGTAATCTTGAAAGATTGTGTCTTTTCAGATAACAAATAGAGATAATCTTAAAAGATTATATTTTTTTACTATGAAGAGATTTGTGTCTTTTCAGATTTACGGTGAAAAGATCTGTCTTTTCACTATGAAGAGACTCCAAACTAGTGTCTTTTCAAATTTTGGATTTATCTTTTTACCGTTTGTTGAAAAGACACAAGTCTGGCATCTCTTCACGGTGAAAAGACACAGATCTTTTCAAAAGTGTCTTTTCACCGTAAATCTGAAAAGACACAAATCTCTTCATGGTGAAAAAATACAATCTTTCAAGATTATATCTATTTGTTATCTGAAAAGACACAATTTTTCAAGATTATCTCTATAAATAGAGACCAGATTCAGGTTAAAAAACACAACAAAAATAAGATATATTTTTCTTTTTCTCTTTCGTTCTTATTATTTGTATATCAGAAAATCTGTGTGGCAGGTTCTTTTTCTAGAAAGTGCAATCTAAAAAAGAATATACGATTCTTGACAAGACCAGACTCTGTTGTATCCTAAAGGCAGATTCGCTGAAAACTCTATTGCATTTTCGTTTATCCAACAAAGTAAGGGCGTCTATTATCTTTAAAATAGCATAGTAAACTACGTACCTCGGAGTCATTATCAATATCAAATTTTCATTAATACAAAATGTTTCTAATAATTGGATCCATCGACCTTACTAGTCTGGAACTACTAAATAGATTCTAAATCTAGGGTTAGGTATCACTTGTGATGGAACACATCTCCATCAATTCACATTGTCCAATCATTTGCTAACCCCTTAAATGACCAAATCTAGAAGATATAGAATTGATTAGATGTTATTTATGGGCTCATCTCTTTGGCTTCTTTGTGGACCATTGGCAGTAATCATGTTGTCATGTTGCATGAATAATATTGAGGTTTGGTCATTCCTTTTCCGGTTCATATCTAAAAAATAGCATTGGTTGGACGTTATTACTTGCCTGATCAATTGACTTGTTTGCTGACCATTTACCATGTTGCATGACGGCTTACCTTCTAATGAATAGTCACACATGGGAGAGGGAAAATTTATGATCATGAGTTATATGTGCTTGCGAATGTTATATATCATGATTGCAGATATTATATGTTGGGTGGGATCTTAAGTTATGTCAAAAACAAAATCGCGACAGGACCTAAACTCAGAATCAGATAATATTGTGGCATGTAGTCTGGCCTACTATAAAAAATAAGACTATTAACGGCAGTCAAAAATTGCCGCTATTAACAAAAAACTGCCGCTAATACCCCTGCCGCTAATAGTCTTAATAACTTTTTTGTTAATAATCGTATTTTTTGTAGTGTGGGTCATCACAATTGGATCCCTGAACCTAACGCTAAAACTGGAAGTGCACCAATTTATGTAAAAGTTGAGGACACTATTAACTTTTGACTCTCTTTATATATAATCTTACTATAGTGTTCAAACATTAGGAAAGTGTTACATCTCTCATGTTACACTCATGGATCAAAATATCGGGTATCCGATACGTATCGTCCGAGCTCAAAATCGATACGTATCGGATGATACATATCAGAATAGTAAAATACCGGACGATATATTATCGTCTGGACGATACAATACATTGAATGTACCGTATCGTTCCAGTTCAAAACCGATACGTATCGGTATCGGACGAAATTTTGGCCCATGATTACATTCCAAATATGTGTTTAGGTGGCACGTAGAAGTGGGTGTTAATTAAATGATTTTCTTTTTTTAATTTTTTGCAAAATGACCCCCACGTGATCAATAGTTTTAAAAATTTATGGTAAAATGAAATGTCAATTCACCAATTATTTCATCACCATAGACCGTGGTGGTATAAATTTTTTTTTTTTGTCTTTTGTAAACCCCCGGAATGGATTCTTGAACCGTATGAGAGCATCGATGAGTGAACTCTATGCGAGGAATGAGGCCATTTGGCACTAAAATTGACCTCTTTCTTAGTATTTGAACAATAAAGAAGAGCGTAGGAGCCCTTTGAGGGTCCCCAATCCACGATGGTGGGCATCCTCGGAGGTTCACATGTAGCCCCATGTTGTACTAAAAATAATATTTTAGTGTCGCGTGGAGCACTGATACATTGTTTAGGTCAATTTGGAAAAAACAAAAAAAAGAAATTATCCAAAACCCCGACATTAACTGATTTTATTGATCTAGATTTCAGGCCTTAAAAAACTGATGATGGAGGCAAGTTTTTCAACAAAAGTTTTAAGATGGTCTGATTAAGCAATGCATCTGAACTCCAGGTGGCACCGACGCACTCTTTTGAGTGCCAAGTGGACGTCCATGGTGAACCTTCGAGGACACCCACCATCTTCCATAGAAAGATGGAACCCTTTTCGTTTAGAAAACAGTGTTCTTCTGTTTCTAATACAAAGTTTTAATTCGGAAATAACAAATCTAACTGAGGAGGGAACTTATCCGAGATTATTTCATATACAAAAATGGGGTTTGAAAGTGACAGCTCATGGCTTTGACAAATAGATACATAAGCAAATGCAAATATAAGACGATTTTCAAGAACCCTTTTCCTTCCTTTTCTCTATTATTGCACTAACATTCTCTATGGTATCTCTGTTGTTATCAGAAATTCAAAGGTGTCATGATATAAGAAATGGGGCCGGCAGGAAAACAAGGGATGCCAAAAGCAAAAGATAGTTTTCTTCAGATTCTACATGTATAATGATTTCGTCTCTACGCATGCTAGGCTCCACAACCAAGTACCAGTCAAACTTGCAATTATTTCCTAAACCTCACATATTCTCTAACTTTCACCACTCTGTTCTTGTTTTCCTTTTCAAATTCTTCTCCATTTTTCTGCAATGGAGCCCTATGATCCACTATCTCCACCTCACACTAGTAAGAGTGAGTTGGTACTGGGTTTGTTGAATCACTATAAAAAATAAAATAAGATTATTAGTAACACCAAAAATTGCCGCTATTAACAAAAAAAATTATTGTTTCAATAGGGATAGGATTAACAGGGGCAGTTGTTTTTATTAATAGTCTTATTTTTTGTAGTGAACTTACTCTCCAATCGGACAATCAGGACCTTGTCTCTTCCTCTTAATAAGATTTTGGGCCTCCCCACTCATAGCCAATTGGTTTTGAGTTGGATGCCCAAATTTCTCATGATATCAGAGGAGGCCTTTGGCTCAGTCCTCCATGTAATTTGGCTTAGTCTGGCCAGCATGTGCAGACACTACAAAAAATAAGACTATTAAGTGGCAGATTTTTGCACAAAAAACTGCTGCTATTAACAAAAATACTATTAAAGGCTATTAAGACTGTTAGTAGCAACGGTATTAGCGGCAGTTGTTTTGTTAATAGCGGCAGTTTTTTACTGCCGCTAATAGTCTTTTTGTAATGGGGAGTGTGTTGAGTTCAGTCCCACATCGGACCAATTGGTTTTGAGTTGGATGCCCAAATTTATTAGGATTGCTGACGGGTCCCACTGTAAAGGTGGCACCATTTTGGGGCCATGTTGTTGTAGGTAGTGCATGGCCATGGCCAAGAACGAATTCAAATGGTACCTTGAATAAAAATATCACATTTCATTGATATCCCTCCAAAAAAAAATCACAATTAAATTGCTATTTTTCCGTTTATTGGATAAATCACAAATTATTAGGGAAGTTTAAAAAAATTGAAATTTCACGATTACCTTGCTAATTTTTTAAACTTTTAAAATTTTTCGTACTTTTGTGCAGACACTACAAAAAATAAGACTATTAAGTGGCAGATTTTTGCACAAAAAACTGCTGCTATTAACAAAAAAACTATTAAAGGCTATTAAGACTGTTAGTAGCAACGGTATTAGCGGCAGTTGTTTTGTTAATAGCGGCAGTTTTTTACTGCCGCTAATAGTCTTTTTGTAATGGGGAGTGTGTTGAGTTCAGTCCCACATCGGACCAATTGGTTTTGAGTTGGATGCCCAAATTTATTAGGATTGCTGACGGGTCCCACTGTAAAGGTGGCACCATTTTGGGGCCATGTTGTTGTAGGTAGTGCATGGCCATGGCCAAGAACGAATTCAAATGGTACCTTGAATAAAAATATCACATTTCATTGATATCCCTCCAAAAAAAAATCACAATTAAATTGCTATTTTTCCGTTTATTGGATAAATCACAAATTATTAGGGAAGTTTAAAAAAATTGAAATTTCACGATTACCTTGCTAATTTTTTAAACTTTTAAAATTTTTCGTACTTTTTAATCTTTTTGTTTTTTTTAATTTCTTAATTTTTTTCTGATTTTCCTCAAATTTTCTTGAACTTTGTGATTTTTTGCCAAAATTTTCTTAACTTTTCTCTTGCCTAACTTATTTCCGAACTTCGACCTGGTGACTATGATCAGTTGATTAAGAGCTTACAAGCACAAAATGATGAACGGCTACAATAAGTTTGGGCAACCACGTGATGATTAGGTATTACATACCCCACAGTAGTTCTCTCGTCAATTTACTAAAATAGCCAAACCTTGGGGAGGTGCATATTCATTTATGAGCACACAAATCTGTCACTAAATGATACGCTTTATAACCTTAATTTGACATCCTACTAATCCTAGGAACGTAGAGAGATTTGAGTCCCCTTCTAGACATCACAGGGTTATGAGGACCCTCTGACAACGAAAGCCCCCCATTAAATGCACACTTCCACATCTAACTTGGGTGAGGTAATGTTATTGCTCCTTATAAAAAAGAAAGATACTGTTATTGCTTTGTAATTAATGACAATGTTATTGCTAGAGATTGTTCCTTTCTTAATTAGTTTTGAGGGGTAGAATTAGAAACCAGTGCCTTGGTTATAATGTTGACATTTACTGTCTTCTTGTGGAAAGGGGTCATCTTCTACAATCATTCTAGAGTTGGTAGGTTTAATTTCATTAATCAATATGTCCATCATTCATATCTTAGACTAAATCATGCAATGGTTCCCAAATTTCTTTGCTATAATAGTTGGTATGTGATGACTCTTGTCTATGTTTAAGTTGTTAAATATGTTCTTTAAGAGATTCATGCATCTCAAGTATGCTGCCAATTCATTTCTCCACGTTGATCATGCATTTAGCTTAGTCTGGCCAACACATACAAGAGAGTATTGAATTTTATTCCCACTATGTTCACTCATACCCTTGTCTGTCCGTGTTATACAATCTTGGGCCTTTCCACTCATTGCTAATTGATTTTGAGTTTGATGTACAAATTTATCATGATATCAGAACATGTATTTCTCCACGCCACACTAACCAATTCATTTCTCTATATGATTTGGCTCAGCCCAATCAACACGTGTGGGGACATGTTGAATTAATTAGTCTCACATTAGATTATCATAGCCTTGTTTGTAACGACCCTAAATTTTTGAAACTTCTGACTGCTTTGGTATACGTGCCTTGTAACAGCTCGGATTTCCGCACCCGGAACTTCGTTTCATCAAGATCATGCTCTGAATGATCCCCAGGACAAATCACAAGGTTTCTGCTCATCTAGCGGAAATCAGAGCAGACACGATCTAGTAGTGGCAGATTGAGTCATCATATATAGCTTTAAAAGAAAGAAGAAATAAGCATGTATGTATATATCAAAAGAATATACATTCTAAAAAAGGAACCAAGAAGAACCACTGGTGATGGGCACCCATCACCCAAAATAATGCTTCCTAATAGTGGTTCCTATAGAATGTATAATAATACAAAGAACAACATCTACAGTATAAAATACAGAAAGTGGCCACCAAACCAAATAATCTAAAATACGAATATAGACCCCAAAAATACAACTAAGTACCCAAGCTGCTAATAAAACTCGTCAGCAAGGGTATCAGTGTCCTCCTCCTCTACCTCTGCCTCAGGTTGATAATCCGGGTCACTCTCGGTACCCGGTCCTCTAGCCTCAGAACCTAAAAAAATGTGTCTAAAAATAAGGTGAGCTACATCTAAGCTGAGTAGAAGAAACCCAGTTAAACATGCATTGAAAATGTAAGACATGATTTACAGATTGTATCATAGAACATATGATTATTCAGAATATGCAGAAAGGATAAATCAGATGGCAAGTACTGAGTTTCAGAGAAAAGAACAGATGCAGAATATTAATTTCAGAGTTTACTAGATGTCATGCATATCATAATTGGTGACTTAAATCATGCATATTTATCTAACTTAAGTAACTCCCGTGAATATATAGCACGTGGTAGCCAGATTTGGGCCGATGAGAACCCCTTCCATCGTCTTTCAATGAACAATTTTAGAAAGTGCAACAATGGCTCATCTAAGGAGCGCAATTGTGCCATGAGAAATTTTCAAGCAGATACACGGATATTCCGCCGTGCCGGTCGTGGATATCCTGTCACGTCAGGGGAGTTCATCTGGTGAACCTTAAATCAGAGCAGATAGCAGAGTATAGAAATCATGGCAGATAGCTGAGTACAAAAATCAGGACAGATGTTGATGCGTTATGCAGACATGCTTTTCAAAACAGAATTTAGGGTACAAATGCTAAGGAATCATGAAATCATATTCAAATACTTCTTTAAGTTTAATTTCCCCTACCTCAGATCAGACCTTTCAAAGCAAATCCAAAGCTTTTTAAAGCATCACGGTCTGATCCTAGACCATATACATAGAATACTTACTGTCAGACATGTCAGGATATTAACTGACACAGTGTCCAGTAGTGTTTGGTCCATAAAATTAAAACAGCGAAAACATGGGTGATTGATTGATCAATGTCCCTGCTTGATCGATCAATCATCAATTTTGATCGATCAAATGCCTCATTTGATCAATCAATGTCCCCAGATAACTCACAGGTGACAGGGGAGACTTGATCGATCAACATCCCTGTTTGATCGATCAATCCATAAATTTGATCGATTAATCTTTCCATTGATCGATCAATCATGTTAAACTCAAATTTCCTACCTCCTGTTTGCACACTTCATTCATAAAATTTGATCGATCAATGTCCAAATTGATCGATCAATCTTCCTCATTGATCGATCAATGTCCACATTGATCGATCATTTTTGCCTTTGATCGATCATTCTTGCCTTTGATCGATCACTTCACTATGATCGATAATCCTCTCTTATTGATCGATCAACCCTCAGAATTGATCGATCAAATACTAATTTGATCGATCAATGCCCATCGGGTATTGAACTTCCAGAAAAACATCCTACTGTTCCCATTAACTGCTTATACGAATTGATCGATCAATCCTTTACCTTGATCAATTAATCCCAGGATTGATCGACTAATTAACTACCTTGATCGATCAATAATGACAGTTTTTGTCATTAATGGCGGTCACTTATTCTTAACCTATTTTAACCTTTGATCCTTAATGATCTCCAACCAACCACTCATACACATCCATTCGCACATTTATGAGGTTTAAACCTTAACAATTTTAATCTAAAAACTCACCTATTTATAGTCTCTTTTCAGGATCTCGGCAAATCAATCCGAAGAGGGTTTTGGATTCCAAATAAGAGGTTTTGTCGCCGTCACGACCCGGAATAGCAGATACTCGATTCCGCTTTAACACGTAGGGATAATCCACGTCCTCGCAAGACAACTCGACGTACCGATGTTGATTCCGCCCTCTCAGATCAATCAATCTCAACCCTAGGTTTCTTGTAACTGTGGTTTCTCAAGGCAACCACCCAAAAATAATAACCTAGCTACAGATTTTCAGGAAAAGAAGGAGATGTAAGACAGGTATCCAAACCTTCTTCCTTCTCTTATAAGCTAAGAAACTGAAATATCTTAGATATTTTAGTTTTCTCTTAGCTTAAGCTCCAGTGTGGAGTACCTATATAGCTTCTACGGCGTACCCCGCCCCATCAACGCCCTACAAGACTCGGACTTACACACGAAGTCACACAGGACTTCATTTAACTATAGATTAATATTATTTGTAATAATATTAATAAATTTTTATTTTTTTTAATTGGTCTCAATTTTCGTGTCCGGCACGCTTATTAAAGTAGTCGAGTTCTGTTCAAAATTTTAAGGTCGTTACATTATCCCCCCCTTAGGAATTTTGTCCTCAAAAAGGTAAGAGGGATTCCTAAGTCTAAGCAGGCAGAACAAAAGCAGAAATGAGCAGACGAATAAATCATGCAGAAACAAGGATGTATGCAGAACAGAATGTATATGAAAAATAGATGAATAGTTTATACAGAGATAATCGTATATAAAAATAACAAACAGATAATAGCATAGTAAATACCTGTCGGGGCATCAGAAGGTCCAGCCTCGTCAGGTGCAGGCCTACATGGCCTAGGTGGCGCTGTACAGTAGTGTCGAGGGGTGACGGTGTACGGATTGGCATGAGCGATCATCGGCGTCGACGTAGTAGCATATGAGTGCTGCATCAGGAGCTCAAGCATGCCCTTGTCGTAATCCAATCATCGATGGACCTGACGATGGAACTCCCCCATCCTATCGAGCCGCTCATGGATACGCTTGTTGCCCTCAAGGACCGCCTGAAGCAACTCTTCGATCTCAACGGTGGAAGGTGTGAGGCAGCACGACGTAGAGGCACGGGCAGGTTTGCGTGCAATGCTAGGGGCAGGTCGACGTATAGTGGCAGGGGTAGGTTGAGTAGACACCTCAGACTGAGGTGGCTGGTCAGGCTGGGCCTCCCCCCCACCAGGAACTCTCTCGGCCTGTGCGGCGCTCTCCGCACCAGCAGGCTGTGCTGGCTCTACACCCTCCTCAACAGGAGGAACCTCCTCCACCTCATGTAACCGTCTGACCAACAAGCTATAACTTTTTGTCCTGTCCTTGAGTTGAAACACCATAGTGTTATTGGTCAAGCTAGGCTCGCGAGGAGCCAAGCTATACTCCTCTCTCAGGGCTACATACTGCTCAACCATCTTAGGCGAGGGTAAGGCATCTGCTTCTTTGAAGCAGCCTTGGTCTTCTCAGACATCAATTCTTTGGCATTGGTCATGCCATCAAGAACCAAATCGACAACTGAGAACCAACGGTCCTTAAAAGCCGCAAATAGCGCTTGTTGTGTGATGCTACTCTGTGTCGATTTGTGCAAAAATGGGTGGAGGGCACACTTGATGTATGCATCAAGCATCCACTACGGATCGGGGAGTTGGGCACGGGTAATGGACTGTCCTAATCCATGCTGACCTTGGGTCATTTTAGTGACTACATCGTGGAAGGGGACATCCTTGATGTAGGGTGGCAATAGGCCACAGGTCTCAACGTACACCGAAGTGCAATGTAAGGCAGCCGCAACATGAAACTGATTGAACTTGTATTCACAGCCGTCAATTGTGGTGATCAATTGGTGACGACTATCGCCCTGACGGATATTTTGAAAGAAAAGTCGCACGATTCGGAGACAAGAATGATCGTGAAATGGCTCAAGTAAAGGTTTCAACCATAGCTTCGTGATATAATCGATGGCCCAAGTCATTTCGGGCCAATCCTCGAAAAGCGTAGAGTTGAAGACCTATTCGAGTAGAAAGGTTTTGGAAGTCCACCACTGGTTTGGGACCTCACGATGAATTTGGGGCGGTTGGGGGTTTAAAATAGGGGGCACCACATTCTCAACAGGTGCCACAGGTGGCATAAAGGTTGGTGCAACTGGTTCGACGGGCGGCATGGATGCATGAACCCGAGAAGTGGGGATTTTGCGCAACGCATTCTTGGTTTGCGGCCCCATAGTGTAAAAAGGTTCAGAAAGGCACAAAAAACCCAAATTTAAAGAAGGTTAGGGTTTACTAATCGAACCAATGGGAAAACCGAGCTAAATGCGCACGGGAAGAAGCTCCGGCAGGTGACAAATGATCCATAGGTGTCGCTTGAACACAAGGAGCAAAAATCCACTTGAACGATCAAGCCTTTGCACCATGCGAATGAAAAATAAAAACCCAATTGTTACTTAAAATGATAGGTTTGATCGATCAATGCTTAAATTGATCGATCAATCTTAAGTAAAAAACCCTAGCCCGATAACCTTGATCGATCAATGTTCTTGTGTTGATCGATCAACCGCCAAACTTGATCGATCAATCTTCAAAATTGATCGATCAATACTTAAGATAAATGTCTTAACTCGATATCCTTGATCGATCAATGCACTTTTATTGATCGATCAATCCTCAAAATTGATAGATCAATATTCACTTTTGATCGATCAATCATCAATTTTGGTTACAAGGTTCCAACTATAATTGATCAATCAATCCTATACGTTGATCGATCAAAACTTCAATTGATCGATCAATTCACTAATTTGATCGATCAAGCAAGACAGTAAAGTGATTTCTTAAAGCATTCACTTCCTTAATGCAAATGAACCTTATTTCAAAAATGAGGACCTATTGTACTTCGTACACCCCATCCATATAAGCAGATTATACCAGTCAAAACATGCTTGGTTACATATGATAAGCATACAATCACGATAATGAATTTTAAACAAAAATCGTGTAATTACCTTCGACATCAGGTAAACAAGTGCGGGTAGTGCTCGCGGATCTCGAATTCGCGCTCCCAAGTAGCTACCGAAACTGAATCATTACGCCACTTTACGAGCACAAGTGGAATCAGTTTCGTCCGCAAAACATGGTCCTTACGGTCCAAAATCTCGACTGGTTCCTCAATCACAGTCAGATCCTCTTGCAGCTCAATCGGTTGGAAGTCCAACACATGAGTTGGATCTCGCACGTATCGCCGTAGCATGGAAACATGGAAGACGCTATGCATACTTGTCAATTGTGGTGGCAAAGCAATCCTGTGCCGAACTTTTCCAACCCGTCTAAGTACGTCAAATAGTCCAATATAATATGGACTTAACTTTCCACATTTTCCAAAGCGCATCACGCCCTTAGTCAGCGAGATTTTCACGAACACCTTGTCTCCCACCTAAAAACAAGTGTTAATTCCATAGCTAATCGATTTAAATAGGGAAACTCAAATCTCTTGAAAGCATTTAAGTATACCCGAAACTCAACGTGCGTCCAATGAAGATCGGCATAACTCTTTTGGCGACTTTGAGCAACCCGTAATCTCTCACAGATCAATCGAACTATCTCGATTGCATTGTTCACAATATCAGGTCCCAAAATAAGTTTTTCACCGACTTCTTCCCAGTTCAAAGGAGATCTACATCGTCGTCCATACAAGACTTCATAAGGCGCCATTCCAATATTGGACTAATAACTGTTGCTGGAAGCGAACTCAATCAGAGGCAAATGCTGATCCCATGAACCATGAAAGTCCAACATGGATGCACGCAACATATTCTCTATAATCTGGTTCACTCTCTCAGTCTGCCCATCTATCTGAGGATGAAATGCTAAGCTGAACTCCAGTTTAGATCCCATGCCTTCGTAAAATCACCGCCAAAACTGTGACGTATAAAGAGGATCTCGATCACATACGATGCTGACTGGTATGCCATGTAACAAAACTATTTTCTTTATGTACAACTCTGCGAGCTTCTTGGTATATATATAATGCACGATGCAATAGAAAGTGTCTGAGACTTAGTCAGTCTATCTACAATGACCCCGATGGCATTGCTCTTCTTCAAAGTACTCGGCAATCCCAATATGAAATCCATAGAAATGGCTTCCCATTTCATCTCAGGTACTGGTAAAGGTTGTAATAAACCTGCTGGGTTTCGATGGTCCACTTTTACTTGCGGGCAAACCAAACATCGAGACACGTAGTCCACAACATCCTTCTTCAGTCCTCTCCACCAAAAGCTTCGCTTCAGATCTTGGTACATTTTGGTACTTCTAGGATGTATAACATACATTGACTTGTGAGTTTCTTCTAAAATGGTATCTTTGAGATTCTTGTTAGCAGGTATGCACATCCGATCTCTAAATAGCAAAGTACCATCATCCTTGATGGACAAATCTGGTCTGATTCCATTGATCACATCCTTTCTAATGGCCATAAGCTCATCATCAATCATCTGGAGCTTACGTACGTTATCAAATAATATGGGCCGTATCACAACGGTAGCCATCAATGCCCCTGAACCTCAAACATCAATCAGCATATCGTATAAGGCCAGGTCCTCAAGTAGATGCCACCTCTGTACTCTGGTACTAAGATGTGTCAACTGAGTCGAAGATTTTTTATTCAAAGCATCTGCCACAACATAGGCCTTCCCAGGATGATACGGGATGGAACAGTCGTAATCCTTTAAGAACTCTATCCATCTGCGCTGTCGCATGTTCAACTCCTTCTGGGTAAAAAGATACTTGAGGCTCTTCTGGTGGGTGAAGATGTCAAATGTCTCACCATATAAGTAGTGCCTCTAAATCTTCAAAGCAAAAATCACCGCCGCTAACTCCAGATCATGAATCGGATAATTCTTCTCATGTTCCTTGAGCTGTCTAGAGCCGTATGCGATAACCTTCTTATGCTGGTTGAGGACACAACCCAAACCACTATACGAGGCATCACTATATATAGCAAAACCTCCTCTGCCAAAAGGTATAGCTAGCACTGGTGCTATAGTCAGACGCATCTTGAGTTCTTGAAAACTCTTCTCACACTGATCCGTCCAGTCAAACTTGGCATTCTTCTTTGTGAGCTGAGTAAGCAAACTTGAATTTTTGGAGAACCCTTCTAAAAATCATCTGTAGTATCCTGCCAAGCCAAGGAAACTACAGACCTCGGTTAACATTCTCGGTTGCTCCTAATTTACTACCGCTTCAATCTTTATCGGATCAGCTGTTATACCCTTCTCAGAGACAACATGACCCAAGAAACTGACTTGGTCAAGCCAAAACTCACACTTATTGAGCTTTGCATATAGTTTATGATCTCTGAGAGTCTGTAGAGTCATGTGTAGATATCGTTAATGCTCCTCTTTCATCCTTGAATAGATGAGAATGTCATCCACAAAGATGACTACGAACTTATCCAAGTGTGGTTTAAACACTCGGTTCATTAGGTCCATAAAAGACGCGAGTTCATTCGTCAATCCAAATGGCATAACCAAAAATTAATAGTACTTAAATCTGGTTCTGAACGTTGTCTTCTTCATATCGCCTGCTTTGACTCATAGTTGATGATAACCCGACCGGAAGTCAACCTTCGTAAAGAACCTCGCTCCTTGTAACTGATTAAAGAGATCATCTATCCTTAGAAGTGGGTAACGATTCTTAATCGTCAACTTATTCAACTGACGATAGTTGATGCACAGACGTATCGAACCATCCTTCTTCCTGATAAATAGTACTGGTGCTCCCCAAGGAAACACACTAGGTCGGATGAACCCTTTGCCAAGCAATTCTTGTAGCTGCTCCTTCAATTCTTGTAATATTGTTGGAGCCATCCGATACGGAGCTTTAGATACTGGCTCAGTACCCGAAACTAGATTTATCACAAATTTAATCTCTCGAGCTAGTGGTAGTCCTGGTAAATCCTCGGGAAATAGGTCGGGGTACTCGCATGTAACATGAATGTCGGATATCACATTTTTCTCTTCCCGTTGCTCTTGTAGAAACACCATATAGCCGCTACATCCATTCTTCATCATCTTCTCAGCCCGAATAGTTGATATCAACGGTGCTACCTTAGACTTCACCCCGAAGAATCTAAATGACTTTCCCTTTGGAGGGCGAAAAACTATGACTTTTCAAAGGCAATCTACGCTCGCATGGTAAGCGGATGGCCAATCCATCCCAAGAATAATGTCAAACCCTGGCATGTCTAATAAAATCAAATATCTAGTGTCTTATGGTCTTCTACCAATACAATTACCAATTTTCACACCGTGCCTGCATTTACCGAACTCCCCATAGGAATAGACACCGTCAATATGAAGTCTACGTGCTCTGGAGTGATGCTCAATTCTTTCGTGAATTAAGGCCTAACGAAAGAGTGTGTAGACCCTGGGTCTACCAAGACTCGTGCTCTATGAAAGCAGATATCACTACGCTGATATACCTTCATAAACACCTAAAGTTCATCCACACAATTCAATCAAGTGTTTACGAGGTGTGTGTGTAGTGTGCATCATTTTCATAAGTAAACAGAATTTACATCAACAAACTTCCAATCCATTCTACTAAGGTAATAATTTAACTTTGAAATTTAATTATACTTTGAATGACATTGTTCGATGTCAGAGCGTCAGTCTCGATGAGAGCATATGCTCGACCTTGAACAATAGGTCGAGAGGATTTCTGAGTAGACACGGATTCAGACAGCTCCTTGTTCTCTTTACTCTCCTCTGGGCAATTTCTAACTATGTGGCCCATCTTGCCACACTTGAAGCATGCCCCACTCTCTCTCCTACAGTCCTCTGTCTTGTGTGGTTTCCTACACTTAGCACATGACAGAGCCGGAGTGAACGATGATACCCTCAAAGATTCTTACGCTACAGAAGCCCTGCTGCCAGAAGAACCAGACAGTCGGAATGGTCTGGAAGATGCAGGTACTGTTGGCCTTTGATATGAACTAGGCCCTGTAGATATCGCAGGTCGAGAGTGTGTAGGATATCTTGAAAGTTTGGAGAATCTAGCCCTCTTGTTTTGCTCAGGGTCCTGAGATTGCCTGTGAAATGACCTCTCTCTACTTTACCTATCTCTCCAGGCAAACTGCTTCTGATTCTCTTTCTCTGCGATGAAAGCTTTGCACATAACACTCTCGTATGTCTCTATTTCCCATGTGGCTACATCCTTTTGCAGGTTCTGCTTCAAGCCAAGTTGAAATTTACAAGCCCTCATCAACTCAGTGGCTACATGTTGTGGTGCAAATCTAGATAATCTATCAAACTCAGTACCATATTCCCTTACCGACATAGCCCCATGTTTCAACTCGATGAACTTAACCTCCCACTGATGCCTCACTATCTTTGGGAAGTATTTGTTGTAGAAGACTTCAGTAAACTCCTCCCAAGTCCAAGGAGTATTAGGGAGTTCTCTCTCTAATCCGTGATACCGACTTCCACCAAGGTCCGACATCACCATCAAGTTTGAAGGGTGCCCAACGCACTTTCTCTACATCTGTGCACTGGAGTACTTCAAACAACTTCTTCATCTCTTCTATCCAACCCTCAGCTTTAATGGGATCAGTTTGACCTAAGAAGTTAGGAGGTCTCATTCTCCTAAACTCGGCAAAGTCGTCAGGTTGGTGAGGTGGTTTAGCTGCTTGCTGATTCAAAGCAGCAGTCTGCAGAGCGACATTGGCAGCCAATACTTCCAACACCTACTCTATTCGACCGTCGTTACTTCTTCTCCCTCCTCTCGGTCCTATCGGAATAACATTATCATTCGATAGAAACTCCAATCCCCTAGATGTTCCAGTAATATCGAGAGTCTCTTGCAAAGGGACTTCACTCTGTCCTCCTCTGCCTCCACTATGTCCACCTCTGAACTTTGGGCCCATAGTACCGGTCTGTCATTGTGAAAATAATAACATCGATCAGTACTTAGAATGTGAAAATAATCCAACATGAACCCGTAGTTCAACCTAAAGCCTAAGCTTTGATACCAACTGTGACAACCCGAATTTCTACACTCGGAAATCCGTGCCATCAGGATCATGCTCTGGATGATCCCCAGGATAAATCATAGGGTGCTAGCTCGTCTAGCAGAAATCAGAGCAGACACGGTTCAATAGTGGCAGATCGAGTCATCATATATGGCTTTTAAAAGAAAGAAGAAATAACCATGTATGTATATATATATATATATATATATATATCAAAAGAATATACATTCTTAAAAAGGAACTAAGAAGAACCACTGGTGATGGACACCCATCACCCAAAATAATGGTTCCTAATAGTGGTTTCTATAGAATGTATAATAATACAAAGAACAACATCTATAGTATAAAATACAGAAAGTGGCCACTAGACCAAATAATCTAAAATACGAATACAGACCCCAAAAATACAACTAAGTACCCAAGCTGCTAATAAAACTCATCAGCAGGGGTATCAAAGTCCTCCTCTGCCTCAGCCTCGGCCTCTACCTCCAGCTGATAATCCAAGTCGCTCTCGGTACCTGGTACTCTTGCCTCAGAACCTAAAAAAATGTGTATAAAAATAGGGTGAGCTACTTCTAAGCTCAGTAGAAGAAACCCAGTTAAACATGCATTGAAAATGTAAGACATGATTTACAGATTGTATCTCAGAGTAGATGATTAAATCAGAATATGCAGACAGGATAAATCAGATGGCAAGTACTAAGTTTCAGAGAAAAGAATAGATGCAGAATATTAATTTCAAAGTTTACTAGATGCCATGCATACATATCATAATTGGTGACTTAAATCATGCATATTTCTCTAACTTAAGTAACTCTCATGAATATATGGCACGTGGTAGCCAGAGTTGGGCCTATGGGAACCCTTCCATCGTCATTCAATGAACAATTTCAGAAAGTGCAACAATGCCTCATCTAAGGAGCGCAATTGTGCCAGGAGAAATTTTCAAGCAGATACACGGATATTCCGCCGTGCCGGTTGTGAATATTCGGCCACATCAGGGGAGTTCAATCGGTGAACCGTAAATCATAGCAAATAACAGAGTATAGAAATCAGGGCAGATAGCATAATACAAGAATCAAGGTAGATGTTGATGTGTTATGCAGACGTACTTTTTAAAACAGAAATCAAGGTACAGATGTGAAGGAATCATGAAATCATATTCAGATACATCTTTAAGTTGAATTTCTCCTACCTCAGATCAGACCTTTCTAAGTAAATCCAAAGTTTTTTAAAGATCACGGTCTGATCCTAGACCATATACAAAGCATACTTAGTGTCAGACATGTCAAGAAATTAACTGGCACAGTATCCAGTAGTGTTTGATCCATAAAACTAAAATAGTAGAAACAGGGGTGATTGATCGACCAATGTCCTTGCTTGATCGATCATTCATCAATTTTGGTCGATCAAACGTTTCCTTTGATCGATCAATGTCCCCAGATAATTCACAGGTGACAGGGGAGACTTGATCGATCAAATCCCTGTTTGATCGATCAATCCATAAATTTGATCGATCAATCTTCCCATTGATCGATCAATCATGTTAAACTCAAATTTCATACCTTTTGTCTGCACACTTCACTTATAAAATTTGATCGATCAATCTTCCTCATTGATCGATCATTCTTGCCTTTGATCGATCACTTCACTGTGATCGATCATCCTCTCTTATTGATCGATCAATTCTCAAATTTGATTGATCAACCCTCAAAATTGATCGATCAAATACTGATTTGATCGATCAATGCCCATCGGGCATTGAACTTCTAGAAAAACATCCTACTGTTCCCATTAACTTCTTATACGAATTGATCGATCAATCCTTTAACTTGATTGATCAATCCCAAGCTTGATCGATCAATTAACTATCTTGATCGATCAATAATGACAGTTTTTGTCATTAATGGCGGTCACTTATTCTTAACCTATTTTGACCTTTTATCCTTAATGATCTCCAGCCAACCAGTCATACACATCCATTCGTACATTTATGAGGTTTAAACCTTAACAATTTTAATCTAAAAACTCACCTATTTACAGTCCCTTTACGGGATCTCGACAAAGCACTCAGAAGAGGGTTCCAGATTCCAAATAAGAGGTTTTGTCGCTGTCACGACCAGAAATAGTAGATGCTTGGTTCCGCTTTAAGACAAAGGGATAATCCACATCCTCGCAAGACAACTTGACGTACCAACATCGATTCTACCCTCTTAAATCAATCAATCTCAACCCTAGGTTTCTTCTAACTGTGGTTTCCCAAGGCAACCACCCAAAAATAATAACCTTGCTATAGATTTTCAGGAAAAGAAGAAGGAGATGTAAGACAAGTATCCAAACTTTCTTCCTTCTCTTATAAGCGAAGAAATTGAAATATTATAGATATTTCAATTTTCTCTTAGCTTAAGCTCTGGTGTGGAGCAACTACACAGCTTCTACGGCGTACCCCGCCCCATCAACCTGCTACAAGACTCGAACTTACACATGAAATCACACAAAGCTTCATTTAACTGCAGATTAATATTATTGGTAATAATATTAATAAATATTTATTTTTTTAAATTGATCTCGATTTCTGTGCTGAGCATGCTTATCAAAGTAGTCGAGTTCTGTTCAGAATTTTAGGGTCATTATATTATCCCTCCCTTCAAAATTTTCATCCTCAAAAATGTCAGAGGGATTTCTAAGTCTAAGCAAGCAGAACAAAAGCAAAAACGAGCAGGTGAATATATCATGGAAAAATAAGGATGTATGTAGAACAGAATGTATATGAAAAATAGATGAATAGTTTCTACAGAGATAATTATATATAAAAAGAACAAATAGATAATAGTATAGTAAATACCTACCGGGGCGTCAGAAGGTCAGGCCTCATTAGGTGCAGACCTACCGGGTCTAGATGGCACAGTACGGTAGCCGCGAGGGTCGACGGTGTACTGATTGGCATGAGCGATCATCGGCGTCGACGTAGTAGCATATGAGTGCTGCATCAGGAGCTCAAGCATGCCCTCGTGCTAATCCAATCATTGATGGACCTAACGATGAAACTCCTCCATCTCGTTAAGCCGCTCATGGATACGCTTGTTGCCCTCAAAGACTGTCTAAAGCAACTCTTCGATCTCCAAGATTGATGGTGCGGGGCGGCGCGACGCAGAGGCATAGGCAAGTTGGTGTGTAATGCTAGGGGTAGGTCGACATATAGTAGTAGGGGCAGGTTGAGTAGACACCTCAAGCTGAGGTTGCTGGTCAGGCTGGGCCTCCCGCACACCAGGAACTCTCTCGGCCTGTACGGTGCTCTCCGCACCAGCAGGCTGTGCCGGCTCTGCACCCTCCTCAACGGGAGGAACATCCTCCACCTCAGGAAACTGTCTGACCAACCAGCTATAAATTTTTGTCCAGTCCTTGAGTTGAAACACCTTAGTGTTATTGGTTAAGTTAGGCTTGCCAGGAGCCAAGCTATACGCCTCTCGCAGGACTACATACTGCTCAACCATCTTAGCGATTAGGCAAGCGTAAGGCATCTGCTTCTTTGAAGCAGCCTTGGTCTTCAAAGACATCAATTCTTTGGCATTGATCATCCCATCAAGAACCAAATCGGCAACTAAGAACCAACATTCCTCGAAAGTTGTAAATAGCGATTGTTGTGCGATGCCGCTCCGTGCCGATTTTTGTAAAAATGGGTTGAGGGCACAGTTGATGTACGTATCAAGCATCCACAACCGATCGAAAAGTTGGGTATGGGTAATGGACTGTCCTAATCCATGCTGACCTTGGGTCATTTTAGTGACTACATCGTGGAAGGGGACATCTTTGATGTAGGGTGGCAATAGGCCACAGGTCTCAACGTATATCGAAGTGCATCGTAAGGCAGCCGCAACATGAAACTGATAGAACTTGTATTCACAGTCATCAATTGTGGTGACCAATTGGTGATGGCTGTCGTCCCGAAGGAGATTTTCAAAGAAAAGTTGCACGATTCAGGGATGAAAATGATCGTGAATTAGCTCAAGTAAAGGTTTCAACCCTAGCTTCGTCATGCAATCGATGGCCCAAGTCATTTCGAGTCGAACCTCGAAAAGCGTAGAGTTGAAGATGTATTCGGGTAGAAAGGTTTTGGAAGTCCACCACTGGTTTGGGACTTCATGGTGAATTTGGGGCGGTTGGGGGTTTAAAAAAGGGGGCACCACATTCTCAACAGGTGCCATAGGTGGCACAAAGGTTGGTGCGACTGGTTCGGCGGGCAGCACAGATGCATAAACCCGGGAAGTGGGGATTTTATGTGACACATTCTTAGTTCGCGCCCCCATAGCATAAAAAGGTTCAAAAAGGCATAAAAAACCCAAATTTAAAGAAGGTTAGGGTTTACCGATCGAACCAAGGGGAAAACTGAGCTAAATGTGCACGGAAAGAAGCTTCGACAGCCGGCAAATGATCCAAAGGTATCGCTTGAACGCAAGGAGTAAAAATCCTCTTGAACGATCAAGCCTTTACACCGTGCGAATGAAAAATAAAAACCCAATCGTTACTTAAAACTATAGATTTGATTGATCAATGGTTAAATTGATCAATCAATCTTAAGTAAAAAGCCCTAGCCCGATAACCTTGATCGATCAATGTTTTTGTGTTGACCGATCAACCCCCAAAATTGATCGATCAATCTTTAAAATTGATCGATCAATACTTAAGTTAAATATCTTAACTCGATATCCTTGATCGATCAATGCACTTTTATTGATTGATCAATCGTCAAATTTGATCGATCAATTTTCACTTTTGATTGATCAATCATCAATTTTGATTACAAGGTTCCAACTATAATTGATCGATCAATCCTATATGTTGATCAATCAAAACTTCAATTGATCGATCAATTCACTAATTTAATCGATCAAGCATGACAACAGTAAAGTGATTTCTTAAGGCATTCACTTCCTTAATGCAAATGAACCTTATTTCAAAAATGAGGACCTATTGTACCTCGTACACCGCTTCCGTAAAAGCAGATTATACCAGTCAAAACATGCTTGGTTACATATGATAAGCATATAATCACGATAATGAATTTTAAACAAAAATTGTGTAATTACCTTTCAATAAGGTAAATAAGTGCGGGTAGTGCTCGCGGATCTCGACTTCGTGCTCCCAAGTAGCTTTCGAAGCTGAATGATTACGCCACTTTACAAGCACAAGTGGAATCAACTTGGTCCGCAAAACCTGGTCCTTACGGTCCAAAATCTCGATCGGTTCCTCAATCACAGTCAAATCCTCTTGCGGCTCAATCGGTTGGAAGTCCAACTCATGAGTTGGATCTCGCACGTATTGCCGTAGCATGGAAACATGGAAGATGTTATGCATACTTGCCAATTGTGGTGGGAAAGCAATCCTGTACGCGACTTCGCCAACCTGTCCAAGTACGTCAAATGGTTCAATATAACGTGGACTCAGCTTTCCACATTTTTCAAAGAGCATCACGCCCTTAGTCGGTGAGATTTTCATGAACACCTTGCCTCCCACCTGAAAACAAGTGTGAATTCCATAGCTAATCGATTTAAATAGAGAAACTCAAATCTCTTGAATGCATTTAAGTATACCTGAAACTCAACGTGCGTTCGATGAAGATCGACATAACTCTTTTGGCGACTTTGAGCAACCTGTAATCTCTCGCGGATCGATCGAACTGTCTCGATTGAGTTATTCACGATATCGGGTCCCAAAATAAGTTTTTCACCGACTTCTTCCCAGTTCAAAGGAGATCTGCATCGTCGTCCATACAAGGCTTCATAAGGCACCATTCCAATACTGGACTGATAACTGTTGTTGTAAGCGAACTCTATCAGAGGCAAATGCTGATCCCATGAACCATGAGTTCAACATGGATGCACGCAACATATCCTCTATGATCTGGTTAACTCTCTCAGTCTGCCCATTTGGTAGAGGATGAAACGCTAAGCTGAACTCCAGTTTAGATCCCATGCCTTCTTGAAATCACCGCCAAAACTATGACATTTAAAGCGGATCTAAATCACACACGATGCCGACTGGTATGCCATGTAACTGAACTATTTCCTTCATGTACAGCTCTGCGAGTTTGCTGGCTGTATACATAGTACGGTATGGTAGAAAGTGTGTAGACTTAATTAGTCTATCTACAATGACCCAGATGGCATTGCTCTTCCTCAATGTACTCGGCAATCCCAATATGAAATCCATGGAAATGGCTTCCCATTTCCACTCAGGTACTGGTAAAGGTTGCAATAAACCTGTTGGATTTCGATGGTCCACTTTTACTTACTAGCAGACCAAACATCGAGACACGTAGTCCGCAACATCCTTCTTTAGTCCTCTCCACCAAAAGCTTCACTTCAGATATTGGTACATCTTGGTACTCCCAGGATTTATAGCATACGTTGACTTGTGAGCTTCTTCTAACATGGTATCTTTGAGATCCTTGTTAGTAGGTATGCTCATCCAATCTCTGAATAGCAAAGTACCATCACCCTTGATGGAGAAATCTGGTTTGATTCTGTTGATCACATCCTTTCTAATGGTCATAAGCTCATCATCAATCATCTGGAGCTTACGTACGTTATTAAATAACGTGGGCCGTATCACAATGGTAACCATCAATGGCCCTGAACCTCTGACATCAATCAACGTATCATATGAGGCCAGGTCCTTAAGTAGATGCCACCTCTGTACTCTGGTAATAAGATGTGCCAACTGAGTTGAAGATTTTTTACTCAAAGCATCTGCCACAACATTGTTCTTCCCAGGATGATACTGGATGGAGCAATCATAATCCTTTAAGAACTCCATCCATCTGCGCTGTCGCATGTTCAAGTCCTTCTGGGTAAAAAGATACTTGAGGCTCTTCTGGTCGGTAAAGATCTCCAGATCATGAGTTGGATAATTCTTCTCATTTTTTTTGAGCTGTCTAGAGCCGTATGCGATAACCTTCTTATGTTGGTTGAGGACACAACCCAAACCACTGTAAGATGTGTTACTATATATAGAAAAACCTCCTATGCCAAAAGGTATAGCTAGCACTGGTGCTGTAGTCAGATGCGTCTTGAGTTCTTGAAAACTCATCTCACACTGATTTGTCTAGTCAAACTTGGCATTCTTCTTTGTGAGCTAAGCGGACTTGACAGTTTAGAGAACCCTTCTACAAATCGTTTGTAGTATCCCGCCAAGCCAAGGAAACTATGGACCTCGATTACCATTCTCGGTTGCTCCCAATTCACTACCGCTTCAATCTTCATCGGATCAACTGTTATACCCTTCTCAGTGACAACATGACCCAAGAAACTGACTTGGTGAAATCAAAAGTCACACTTACTGAGCTCTGTGTACAGTTTGTGATCTTTGAGAGTCTGTAGATCCATGTGTAGATGTCATTCATGCTCCTTTGTCATCCTTGAATATATGAGAATGTCATTCACAAAGACAACTACGGACTTATCCATGTGTGGTTTAAACACCCGGTTCATTAGGTCCATAAAAGACGCAGGTGCGGTCGTCAATCCAAATGGTATAACCAAAAATTTATAGTGCCCATATCTAGTTTTGAACGTTGTCTTCTCGCTATCCCCTGCTTTGACTCGTAGCTGATGATAACCAGACCGTAAATCAATCTTCGTAAAGAACCTCACTCCTTGAAACTGATCAAAGACATCATCTATCCTTGGAAGCGGGTAACAATTCTTAATCGTCAACTTATTCAACTGATGGTAGCCAATGCACAGACGCGTCGAACCATCCTTCTTCCTGATAAATAGTACTGGTACTCCCCAAGGAAACACACTAGGTCGGATGAACCCTTTGTCAAGCAATTCTTGTAGCTGCTCCTTCAATTCTTGCAACTCTGTTGGAGCCATCTGATACAGATCTTTAGATACTGGCTCAGTATCCGAAACTAGATTTATCGCAAATTCAATCTCCTAAGCTGGTGGTAGTCCTGGTAAATCCTCGGGAAATACATCGGGATACTCACACGCAACATGAATGTCGAATATCATATTTTTCTCTTCCCGTTGCTCTTACAGAAATGCCATGTAGCCGCTGCATCCATTCTTCATCATCTTCTCAGCCCGAATAGCTAATATCAATGGTGCTACCTTAGACTTCAACCCAAAGAATCTAAATGACTTTCTCTTTGGAGGGAAGAAAACTACGACTTTCTGAAGGAAATCTATGCTCGCATGGTAAGCGGATAGCCAATCCATCCCAAGAATAATGTCAAACCATTACATGTCTAATAAAATCAAATCTGCAGCGTCTCATGGTCTTCTACCAATACAATTACAGATTTACACACCGGGCCTGCATTTATCGAACTCCCCTTAGGAATAGACACTTTCAATATGAAGTCTAAGTGCTCTAGAGTGATGCTCAATTCTTTCATGAATTAAGGTCTGACGAAAGAGTGTGTAGACCCTGGGTCTACCAAGACTCCTGCTCTATGAAAACAGATATCACTACACTTATATACCTTCATACACACCTAAAGTTCATCCACAGAATTCAATCAAGTGTTTACAAGGTGTGTGTGTGTAGTTTTCATCATTTTCATAAGTAAACAAAATTGACATCAACAAACTTCCAATCCATTCTACTAAGGTAATAATTTAACTTTGAAATTTAATTATACCTTGAATGACATTGTTCGATGTCAGAGCATCAGTCGTGGTGACATGTTGCGAAATCCAGTGTGCTAACTTTATTTGTTGGTGGTAAAAGTAATTTAAAATCAAAGTTAAACAGGGGATGGAATCAGCACAACTGAGAAATCCTAGACCTGCAAGATACAGGGTCCATTTGTAGCAAGTTTTGATAAGTAAGAGTTTGTCCCACAGGGAAAAGGTGATCTACGGCTCCAAGGGAGCCATCTCTAGTAGTCCCTCCAGATCTGACTACAGATCTGGCAGTCCTAAAAGGAAGGGAGTTTAGGGTCACTTATTCTAAATATCCTAAGGTAGCCTAATGAATTAACTACAAAAAGGGTTGAGAAGATGGATGGAGTGTGGGAAACTAAATATAAAAGGGTGAGAAGTATGCTATTAGGTTCAGATCTGCTGGAATTTATGACTCAGATCTAGGTCTGATGTTATAGAAATCCTGTCCAATGGCTACATTATCACCAAAGAGGAGAAAGAATCCAACTCATCCCTGTGCCATGATCCAATCCCTTAAGGTTATAACCTGTCCACTTAAATGGTCACAAACTATCCCATAGGGGAACCACAATCCATAGATGGGTCAAAACAAGTTTATCATTGTAGGCACTACTTCATTCAGGCTACAAGCTCATGAATTCATAGGGAACCTCAAACTCTAAAGCTCTATGTGTGGGGCTAGGGCTGTATAGGACCATATTAGCCCAAACACAAAACCAGCAAGAGATTAAGTATCACCTTAGATCTAGCTGTCCATTGCTTTAGAGGAACTACAATGGTCCAGTCACAAGCCTACAATCTCCATACCCAGATCAGATCTGCCATCTGATGGCGGGTCTATACTAATATAGGGGAGTCTGCCTCTGTACAATCTCCCACAAGGCTACAAGCACATGTGCAGAGAAGAAGAATCCATCTTGGATCCTACGGATTGGCTTCACCCTAAGGCTATAGCCTGTCCACTTGAATGGTCACAGACTATCCCAGAGGCTATCCTCCTCATAGAGTCCAAAACAGAACAGTAATATTGCTGCCACCACCATGGTCATAAGGCTACCAGCTCAGGCTCCCATGGGGATTTCAGATCTAGTGGGTCCTGTGGTGGGGCTAAGGCTGTATCGGACCATGATAGCCCAGACACACAGGTCACTTGGATATGAATGGATCCTTAGAATCAATCCTCCATTGCTTTGAATCACAGCCAAAGCAATGGCGGATCACAAGGCAGCAGCCTTGCACAGTGCAACTCACAAACACATGAATCTCATAAAAGTACAACACCCAATCACAACTTCCATTAATCTAATCTCAATAAACATACATAGGCATGGCCAGCAAGTGCTGGGCCACGGAGAGAAAGAAAAAAAAAAAGGAAAACTACTTACAACTATAGAAGAACAGGAAAGAAAATGATCTCAGATCCCGTATCAGTGATAAAGTCCCCTCTAAACCTAAACCAAGTTTGGGTTTATATAGCAGTGGTGTGGCGGCACATTAGGGTTAGGAAACCCTAATTTTAACGATGCCACATGGCCTTTTAATGATCCTTGGATGCCTCGAGGTGCGTGCACGGAGATTCGAGCGTGGGAGTGCATGCCCCAATCACTAGAAATCCCCAAAAAGTCCTCTGCTGAAGAGATGGAAGGTTAATGTTCAGAGCTTCGCCAGGTTGTAGTCGATTCCTAGACTTGTCGCGTGGTAGCACTGACTTCGCGAGGATGAGTTAGCATTAAAACTTCAGACATCGCGGGGTTGCAGCCTCTTGATGCTTTGAGTAGTCGCGAGGTAGATAGTTAAGCTCTCGCTGGATTGGGCTTCGCGGAGTTGGATTGCTACTTGTGAATAGCGTGGGAACTGCACGAGCATTCCATTTCACAATAGATCTTCGCGAGGCTAACTCTGGCTTCGCAAGGCTGCTTTCTTCCTGAACAGTGCGAGAACTGCGTGAGAAGTTTACTTCTTAATGGAACTTTGCGAGGATCCTCGCGAGGCTTTGATAGTTTCTGGACTGCGCGAGAGGTTCTCTTGACATTTGCATCCCACGGCTACTGTGCGAGGCAGGATTCTAAAGCTAATCTATCACTCAACTGTGTGAGAAGTTTTTGTGAAGTCTTGGGAATTTGCGAGGACTGCGTGAAGCATATTTTTCGAAATCCTCTGAAGCTTTGGGAAGCTGCGCGAGGCTCTTCTCAGGTCTGGATTCAGTTCTCATTATTTTGAGGGACTTCTGGGATCAAAACAGGCTCCTTAGCAGGATTTATGGCCTTATTGCACTGCTGTTTATTACCTACAGAAAACACTTAACAAACCTTTATTAGATGGCTAAGGGTCTAATCAAAGGCTAAGGGGTGAAAAGTGGTACTTTTCAGGTCTTAACACACCCCCAAACCTAATCTTTGCTAGTCCCTTGGCACAGCTACATTAAATCAACTACAAAAATTAAATGCCACTTTCGTAGGGAGCACGGATACGTTTAGCATATGTACCAAGCTTTTTAAAACCCCTAGGTGATCCCTAGTGGAGGAGTGAAGACACCCACAAACTTCTCAATGAGACAGTTAACAAAAGTGCATTATTATCAAGTGAGCAGTCAAGAAATAGAGTTAGTTCACCCTTGAATCTGTAAGAGATATAAGAAATTCAAAAACCTTGGCTGCACAGAAATTTAAACAGTATAAGCTTCTCATGAAAGTACAGCATTTCCAATCAGTTTACACCAGAGACACTACATAGGTGTGTCAACATTGAGCTCATCACTGGATCAAAAATTAGGTTATAGGTCACACCTAATGCATTCAAGATCAGACCCAAAACTCTCCAGGGCATACTCTCATAAAGAACTGTTGAGGGTTTCATTTTCTCTCAAGCTCAAGAGCAGTTACATCCCCCAAATGGGTCTGTAAGCATGAGCATAGGCATAGCTTTGAAGTTCTGGCATCATTGACAGATCCTCACCATTGATTGAATAACTCTTTATCTCCACATGACAGCTCACTCAACTTTGGATCACAAGGGCTTTAACTGGGCTGTAATGTGGCTTATGGAGTGGGGTTAAAAAGAATGGAAGGTTAAAAAGGGGTTCAAAATTGAGAAATTAGTAGGTGAAGGAGGTGATTCATGACTTCACCTTCTTTAATTCAACTCTTTTCATCTTCTTTGAGGTTTTCAGATTTGAAGTGATCAGTTTCTCTTCTTGATTTCAATTTTTCCAATGAAAGTTCCCTCTTGACTCCTCTTCATTATTGTTTTTTTTGTTACTTTTTTATGCATTTTTCTTCTTTTTATTTTGTTTTTGCTTTTCTGAAATGCCACCATTTTCTCAGTTGTCATACTGCCAGAATTTTGAGATACTTTTTCTTTATTCACCTAATGTTGACCATAGCTAGTCCATCTTCAAATCTTGTTCCTTTACCTTCTGAATTCTCAGAGTGAGGGTAAGGTTAAATCAGATACATAGGTTCAGGTGCAAGTACTCAGGTGCATTTTGACAAAATTTAGGATTTAAAGCTCAAAGGGGGTTATGGACAAGGGCAGTTGCTTAAGGTTGGTCTATTTAGGCTCAAACTGTCTAAGAGAAGGCCTTGATCCTTTCCTAAGTCTCATGAGTGCTGTCAGTAGTTTCAACTTGGAGTTGCCTAACTTCTAGTGAGCATAGTGACTCAGCCAGCCCTTAGTGCTAGAAGAAATTGCTTTAGTCACTCCTCAAAGAAACAATTTTTGTATAGGCCCAAATCTCACTGGTTATGGTCTTCCTTTGAATTCTTAAGTATGTCCTTACCTTTTTCTCTCTCTAATGATTCACTAAGTGCTGATACAAGTGAGTTTCCTTGGTGATCTCATCATGAAAATGTGAAATTTTAAAAGTTTGTAATGCCTAAAGTCTGGAAAAAATTTTAAATTTCATTATTTTTCTGATTCTCCAGTGAACATGACCCATTTCCATCTTTCTCACATGATTCTGCTGCACATAGGTTAACTATTCCATTGGCAGGATCTGCCTGCCACACCCCCAAACCTATGAGGAGCAGTGTCCCTACTGATTCAAAGGTGGGTGTGCAGCTGATTTATTAATGGCAAAATAAAAGAAAATAACATGGAGCAAAACAGACACAAGACAAAGAAAAATAGCAATAACAAAAGAAGATCTATTATAAGAGAGAAATGTACAAAATGAAAAACAACAGGAGAAAAAGAAAATGCAAAAACAGAAAAAATCCTAGGTACAAGCTAATCGGAGCCTAAATCAAACCCAGTTCCAACCCATCTTCTTGGCATGCTCTCGAAGGAGAGCCTCTTCCTCTTTTTTCTTTCGTTCCCTCTCTTCCTTTCTTTGGGCTGCAGTTTTGGGCATGGTTGGAGCTTTTGGTGCCCTCACCCTCATTTTGGGGGCCTTTGGTGCAGGAGGGATCACTGGGGATTTGTCTATGATTTGCTCAGGTGATTTGATAGGACTTTTTCCTTTTGGGCCTTGCCCTTGTTGAGTCTGAGGGGGAATAAGAGGACATTTTGCTTTTTTTAGCTCAGGAGGGACAACCGGGCTCTTGTCTTTATCTTGCTGGTTCAGTGGTGGTGCCTCCTCAGACTGGGCAGACTGTTCTTTTCCAAGTTTTATAGAGGCAGCTGTGTGAGTAGTCCTCTTAGCTGTAACTTTCCTTCTCTGAGGATAAGTTTGCTCAGTAGGGTCTGATGAAGGAAGAGCAACAGGACTTTTAGCACTTGGATCCATAGATGGTGCAGAGTCAGACTCTGAATCAAAGGGAAAAAGAGCAGTGGGATCCAATCCAAGGGCTGCACCAACCTTTCTGCGTTCATCTTTGGAATGTAACCGACCATGGGGGTCATCCTGAGCAGAAGCTCTGGTGACCTTTGGGGGTGGGGATGGAGGTGCAGGCTTTTTCCCTTTTTGGGCAGCAGTGGCTCTTTTGGAGGGAGAAGGTTTCTTGGAAGCAACCCTTTTTCTCTTGGGTGCAGGAGATTTAGCAGGGGGAGGCACTGGAGCAGGAGGTGGTGGAGGTACTTGAGTAGGAGGTGTAGGAGGAGGAGATGTAGATGTAGGAGCAGGGGGAATGGAAGAAGATGGTCTGAGGTGTGTGGAAGGTGGGGCCTCAGGGGGTGCTGTAGCAAGAGGGGTGGCCGGAATTGGTTGGCCTAACAGAGAAGTTTGGCAACAGAAAGCCCCTTAGTGAGCCGGTGGACCTCCTGAGCATTGTTAAGTTTCTTTTCATACATCTGGGCTCTCTTTTGCTCCAGTTCGGCATTGGCTTTCTCCATCTCCGGATTCAGTTTATAGTAAGTTGTGTCAGCCTTTTTCTCATTGAGGGTCTCCAAAATTTTCTCCCACCCCTTTGAAATATCTCTCAGCTGCTGTCTATGAGCAAGCTTCAAGTCACTTAATTTCTGCAGCCAAGGAGATTCAATGGATTGTCTAAGTTGGGCCATTCCCCTGAGAACATCCCTCTTGATGTAGGCATTGTCCCTCATGGCATGGAGGAGGGTGAAGTAAGGAGGGGTGTAATAGGAATGTCATGGTAGGATAGGTAGAAAGGGAGTGGAAGAAATAGAACGTGATGGGTCCTGGAGGGGTGGAGTAATGGTGGTAGGGAGGACATTCACATGTGGGGGCTGGGCAAAAAGTTCGGGGTCTGTTTGGGTCGAGTTGTTAGAGAATCTAAGAGGAGGTAATATGAGAGGTGGAATGGAGGGCATGGGTGGAAAAGAAAATGAAGGGGATGCAGTGGAAGTGGGTGGAGCTAAGGAAGGGTAATAGGGGATAGTGAATGGGATGAAAGGAACTGGTGGGGTCAAAAGTGCGTGGATGGTGGATGGAGAAGGTGGATGAGAAAGGTATGGGGTCTGTTTGGGTGGAAGTGTTGGTAAATTGTGGTGGAGGTAATATGAGTGGGGAAGGATAGGTAGAGTGGGGAAGGAGTGGTGGGGTATGGTGTCTTGGAGGGTGACGGTTGTAGTTAAGTCAATGGGGAAAGATCGGGTTGCACTGTGGAGTCAGAGGGGGAAGGGAACTGGTTTTGTGGGGTAGGAGGTGTTTGTGCAGAGATGGGTGGTTTTTTCAATGTTTGAAGGGTGGATTTGATGTTGGTGATGTCAGTCTGCATTTGGTCTTGGGTATGTGTTGTGGTTGATAGTTGGGTCTGAATGTCATGTATTAGGGAAAGGATATGGGTAAGTGTGTCTGAGTTTGGTTGGGGTGGAGTATGAGAAGAAGAGGGAACATGTTGGAAAGGGGAAGTAGGGGCATGATGGAAGGTTGTAAGAGGAGGAGATGGAGGGTCTAGTGAGTGCTATGGGGAAGGAAGTGGGGAATCTGGGAGAGGGATATCATGGGTTGGCATGGTGTCAAGCAATGTAGTCATGAAGGCCTGATATCCGAAAGTAGTGGCAAGGTTAAAGTTAAGGTCTGTGAGTGGAGGTGAAGTAGGGATGGCTGGGATGGTGGCTGGGTCAATGTGTATGGTTGCAATGGTTGTACAAAGAGTAGGGTGTGTCTGTGAGGGAATGGTGGAGGTTGTGGTCTTCCTTTTTAGGTAGGATATCAGGGGAGGGCTGTCAGGGTTCTGTGCCGGTGATGGAGGAATTGGGGCTGGGTATTGAGGTAAGGTAGGTGAAGGTGTGGTGTTGTCATGGGGTTCAACACTTTCCTCCCAGGAACGAATCACAGGGAAATCTGGAGTGGGTACGGATAAGGGAGGTAAAAGAGGAAAAGGGAGAGATGGAATAGGCAAAGAAACTGATGGAGGGGCAGGTGTGGTGGATGGAGGTATTGCTGTAGAATCAGTAGTGACAGGAGCTTGCACCACCTTCTTGGGAGCAGGAGCTTTAGCCACCTTTTTGGGAGTAGGGGTGGCCTTTAGAACAGCAGTCCCCTATCCTTGCTCAGAAGCAACCTGAGCCTTCTTTTTCTTGTTGGGATCCATCAGGCTCCTGCTGATCCCCCATTGTCTCTTGGCAAAAGTAGTAGGGAGGAGGTCAATAGTTAACTCCCCCACTGGTATACCCCCCCTCAAACGTAATTTGGTAATGAGTCTTGCATAGGGGAGAGTGTAGGGCTTCTTTTTCTATCCTAGCTTCACCATCACATCCTTCATTGCTTCAAAAATTAACCTTGTAGCATGAAAACCGTGGCCCAGAGAAAAGGAATAAAGAGCATCAGCAATAGGGGTCCTCCTCTCCTGCTGATGGCCGGCACAATAAATGTTCTTCCGTAGAACTTGATCAATGAGCAGAAGTTTAGGGTCCAGGTCTCTTCTCCTGATGGAATCCCCTGTGGCCTTCAATCCTCTGGTAAGGGCCCGTGCAATGGTATCAATGGGGGCACTCACAGGGGGGCCATATCCACAGTTGGGGTCAAAGATAGCAGGGATGCCCATCACTTCAGCAATCAACTCAGGGCTGAGTAACATTTCAAAATTGTCAACTAACACAAGGAGGCCTGGCTGCCCACGTTGGTCTGGTCTAGCCCTAATGTGCTGGTAAAAGAGTTGCACTAGTCTAGGGTAGGCTAGTGCAGGGATAGCTTGCAGCAGGGGGGTCGAACCAGCCTTGCGCATGAACTCAATGGCAGGGGCAGACAGAGGTTCCGTTTCAAGGAAAGATAGGTCAAAAATAGCTTCAGGCTCTAAGGGAATGGGAGTCAGGAGCTCAGAGGGTGTAGAGTAATCAAGTGCTAGTTCAGCCACTTCCTGAACCATTTCATTCCCTTTTTGCGGCACCTTTGAGGACTTGGCCTTCTTGGGAGTGGGCTCCACAGGTGCGCCCTTAGGGGCCATTGAACTTCTCCTCTGTGAATGTGTAGTTTGAAAAATGAAAAGAAAAGGTTGAGAGCTGAGTCTTACCCTAAAACTTAGGGTTCTGTTCAATCTGATGCATGAAAGACCGCGAGAGCTCCTAGCAGGGGGCAACTGGTGGAGGAGGCTTTAGGAACAAATCCCTAAAATTAGAAGGTGAATGATGGACTGTAAAATGGATTCTGGAGGAGAGAGATTAATGGGAGTCAGAGCTAGGGTTTCACTGGCTGGAGAAGAAAGAGAAAACAGAAAAGGAAAGCAGCGCGGGGTTGGATTATATATATCGCGAGGCTTGGCACGCTTTGAAATTATCTGCTCGCTGGATAGAAATGAGTGGGTCGTGAGATTGGACTTTCATTTGGATCGCGCGAGAGAGTCCACACAATTGTATTGAATCTCGCGACAGCTGAGCATGATAACATCTTATAAACAACGCGAGAAGAAACCATGCCTATTTTTTAACCTCATGACAAAAGCAGTCAAAAAATCACACACCCACTAGTCAGCCTTTGACCTTTGTTTTGTGGGTGGATTCTCTCATATGCTCTTGTCCAGGGACACCCTTAGTCATTCTAAACAGGACTCTCCATGCTTTCCCAACAATTAATCATACAATTACTAAAAAAGCATTTAATCAAAACCTTATATCCAAAAAAAAACATTCTCATTATCAAAACAGTATAATCATCATTCATTCACTCAAAATCATCAATTCAAAGGGGACAAGAAGCAAAGCAGGCAGAAGAATTTTCAGGTCATATACACTCAGACTCCGACAAGATCACTAGAAATTCCTATAAACAGAAAAAAAAAAATGAACCATACTAAAATACATAACATACACAATGCACAGTTTTGTGAATCAATTTAATGAAAGTTCCCCCTGCCCCTCAAGGTTTGAGGATCCTTTACCAATCAAAAATTGGCCCTTGGGATTAACCACTGGCTGACTGGGCAACCTCCCTTCCTCTCTTTTAGCTAAGGCATTCGCTAGTTGGCCAATTTGCTCTTCCATCTTCTTTATGCTCTGACCATGAGAATTCACAGTCTGAGCCATGGACCCCAGGTTTTGCAGTGAGGTCATGACCTGGTCCTCGAAAGAAGTATTTCTGGGTTGAGATGGGGGTAAGACCAATTGATTTTGTTGCTGATGGGGCTGCTGCTGGTATTGGAAATTAGACCTAGGGGCATATCCCTGATTGAACTACTGTTGTGGCATTTGGGGTAAGGCCAACATTTGCTGGGGCTGCATGTAATTGTCTTGCCACCACCTCAGATTTGGGTGATCTCTCCATTGGTAACCAGCATTTTGGTGTTGGTATCCAAATGGCTGTCTGTTGTAGCCACCAGATTGTTGCTGGCCAAAAGATTGTGCAGCAGCAGCATGCTTCAATATCAATTCAGGATATTACCCTGCAGATGGACATTCCTCTACTGTGTGCTGTGGGGACTGGCAGATGAGACATGCCTCCACCACTTGAGCAGCCCTTCTGGGTTGCATCACAGTCTGTAATTTGTCAAACTTCTCCGAGAGGTTTGCCATCTACAGCTGCAGGTCATTATTCCCGGACACCTCATAAACTTTTCCTCTTGACAATGCAGCAGGCCCACTATTGACACAGACTCCTGACTAGTTCTTGCCAGGGATAGCTTTTGAAAAGCATTTTCACTGATTACTTCAAACAATTCCCATGCCTCATCAGCAGTCTTGTGCATGTAGGTTCCACCACAAGAGGCATCAACCATATCTCTATTTTTCTCATCAATCCCATTGTAGAAGCTTTGTACAAGCTGCCAGTCTGGGATTTTGTGGTGGGGGCATTGTTTGAGCATTTCCTTAACCCTATCCCAGGCTTGATTAAAATCCTCAGTTGGGGATTGGGCAAAAGCAAGAATTGCCTTCCTCAACTGGCTAGTTTTGGTCTCAGGGAAGAACTTTATCAGGAACTTGGTCTGTAGGTCTTTCCACGAAGTGATGCCATTGTTGGGAAGAGTGGCTAGCCAGGTACTAGCCCTATCCTTAAGAGAGAAGGGAAAGAGCCTGAGTCTAGTGGCCTCTGGTCCCAAACCAGCGATATTGAATGTGGTGCACAAGGCCAAAAATTGGTCAATATGCTTGTAAGGGTCTTCCTAGCTAAGCGCATGGAAAGAGGGCAGCATCTGGATGATTGAAGTTTTAATTTCATAATTCCCCTAAACATCAGAGAATTAAAAGCTAAATGGAGAGTTATAGTCATCTGGAGCATTCAACTCCTTGAGAGTTCTAGGTTGTTCTTCACCCATGACTACTGTCTTAGATTCAATTAGGGGCTCAACTGTGGTGTGCCTGTTCCTTCTAAGTCTTCCACCCCTTTCTATCTCAAGGTTGAAAGGCTCTAAAGTAGGACTAAGAGATCTCCTACCTAGCATACAAACACACCACCAGCAGGGACAACTCCTAGCAGGCACATTGCACTTGACTCAAAGAATTTATCTAACAAATTTACAGCTATTTAAGAAAACATAAATTTACAACTATCCTAAATAACTGCTATGGAATTTTCAAAGAAACTAGATTGAGTTTTAAAGGTTAGAGAATTACAAATAGAGGTAGCTAATCTCCAAATGCAGTCCACTGTCCTTCTCTGCTGCTGTCTAGATCTGCAAGAAAGATTCAAAATTACATCAGCAGTATCAATTATTCACTGCTACAAAGAATACTAAAAATACAAAAAAATAAGGGTCTACTAATAGATCATCTTATCCCCGGCAACGACGCCAAAAACTTGTTGCGAAATCCAATGTGCTTTCTTTATTTGTTGGTGGTAAAAGCAATTTAAAATCAAAGTTAAACAGGGGATGGAACCAACACAATCGAGAAATCCTAGACCTGCAAGATACAGGATCCATTTGTAGCAAGTTTTGATAAGTAAGAGTTTGTCCCACAGGGAAAAGGTGATCTACGGCTCCAAGGGAGCCATCTCTAGTAGTCCCTCCAGATCTGACTACAGATCTGGCAGTCCTAAAAGGAAGGGAGTTTAGGGTCACTTATTCTAAATATCCTAAGGTAGCCTAATGAATTAACTACAAAAAGGGTTGAGAAGATGGATGGACTGTGGGAAAATAAATATAAAAGGGTGAGAAGTATGCTATTGGGTTCAGATCTGCTGGAACTTATGACTCAGATCCGGGTCTGCTGTTATAGAAATCCTGTCCAATGGCTACATTATCACCAAAGAGGAGAAAGAATGCAACTCATCCTTGTGCCATGATGCAATCCCTTAAGGTTATAACTTGTCCACTTAAATGGTTACAGACTATCCCATAGGGCAACCACTATCCAGAGATGGGTCAAAACAAGTTTATCATTGTAGGCACTACTTCATCCAGGCTACAAGCTCAGGAATCCATAGGGAACCTCAACCTCTAAAGCTCTATGTGTGGGGCTAGGGCTGTATAGGACCATGTTAGCCTAGACACATAAAACCAGCAAGAGATTGAGTACCACCTTTGATCTAGATGTCCATTGCTTTAGAGGAACTACAATGGTCCAGTCACAAGCCTACAATCTCCATACCCAGATCAGATCTACCATCTGATGGTGGGTCTATACTAATATAGGGGAGTCTGCCTCTGTACAATCTCCCACAAAGCTACAAGCACATGTGCAGAGAAGAAGAATCCATCTTGGATCCTACGGATTGGCTTCACCCTAAGGCTATAGCCTTTCCACTTGAATGGTCACAGACTATCCCAGAGGCTATCCTCCTCATAGAGTCTAAAATAGAACAGTAATATTGCTGCTACCACCATGGTCACAAGGCTACCAGCTTAGGCTCCCATGGGGATTTCAGATCTAGTGGGTCCTGTGGTGGGGCTAAGGCTATATCGGACCATGATAGCCCAGACACACAGGTCACTTGGATATGAATGGATCCTTAGAATCAGTCCTCCATTGCTTTGAATCACAGCCAAAGCAATGGCGGATCACAAGGCAGCAGCCTTGCACAGAGAAACTCATAAACACACAAATCCCATAAAAGTACAACACCCAACCACAACTTCCATTAATCTAATCTCAATAAACATACATAGGCATGGCCAGCAAGTGCTGGGCCATGGAGAGAAAGAAAAAGGAAAACTACTTACAACTATAGAAGAACAGAAAAGAAAATGATCTCAGATCCCGTATCAGTGATAAAGTCCCCTCTAAACCTAAACCATGTTTGGGTTTATATAGCAGTGGTGTGGCAGCGCATTAGGGTTAGGAAACCCTAATTTTAATGATGCCACGTGGCCTATTAATGATCCTTGGATGACTCGAGGTGCGTGCACAAAGATTCGAGCGTGGGAGTGCATGCCCCAATCACTGAAAATCCCCAGAAAGTCCTCTGTTAAAGAGATGGAAGGTTAAAGTTCAAAGCTTTGCCAGGTTGCAATCGATTCCCACACTTGTCGCGTGGTAGCACTGACTTCGTGAGGATGAGTTAGCATTAAAACTTCAGACGTTGCGGGGTTGCAGCTTCTTGATGCTTTGAGCAGTCCCGAGGTAGATAGTTAAGCTCTCGCTGGATTGGGCTTCGCGGAGTTGGATTGCTACTTGTGAATAGCGCGGGAACTGCGCGAGCATTTCATTTCACAATAGATCTTCACGAGGCTAACTCTGGCTTCGCGAGGCTGCTTTCTTCTTGAACAGCGCGAGAACTACGCGAGAAGTTTACTTCTTAATGGAACTTCGAGAGGATCCTCACGAGGCTTTGATAGTTTCTGGACTGTGCGAGAGGTTCTCTTGACATTTGCATCCTGCGGCTACTGTGTGAGGCAGGATTCTGAAGCTAGTCTGTCACTCAACTGCGCAAGAAGTTGTTGTGAAGTCTTGAGAATTCGCGAGGACTGTGCGAAGCATATTTTTCTGAATCCTCTAAAGCTTTGGGAAGCTGCGCGAGGATCTTCTCAGGTCTGGATTCAGTTCTCATTCTTCTGAGGGACTTCTGTGGTCAAAATAGGCTCCTTAGCAGGATTTATGGCCTTATTGCACTGCTGTTTATTACCTACAGAAAATACTTAACAAACCTTTATTAGATGCCTAAGGGTCTAATCAAAGGCTAAGGGGTGAAAGTGGTACTTTTCAGCTCTTAACAATAGCATATGCTTGACCTTGAACAACAGGTCAAGAGGATCTCTGAGTTGACATGGATCCGGACAGTTCCTTGTTCTCTTTACTCTCCCCTGGGCAATTTCTAATTATGTGGCCCATCTTGTCATACCTGAAGCATGCCCCACTCTCTCTCCTATAGCCCTTTGTCTTGTGTGGTTTCCTAAACTTAGCACATGGCAGAGGCAGAGTGAATGACGATACCCTCGAAGATCTCTGCACTATAGAAGCCCCGCTACTAGAAGAACCAAACGGTCAGAATGCTTTGGAAGATGCAGGTACTACTGGTCTTTGATATGAATTAGGTCCTGTAGATATTACATGTCGGGAGTGTGTAGGATATCTCAGAGGTCTGGAGAATCTAGCCCTCTTATTTTGCTCAGGGTCTTGAGATTGCCCCTGAAATGACCTCTCTGCTTTGCCTATCTCTCCATGCAAACTGCTTCTGATTCTCTTCCTCTGCGATGAGAGCTTTGGATATAACACTCTTATATGTCTCCATTTTCCACATGGCTACATCCTTCTGCAGGTTCTGCCTCAAGCCAAGTTGAAATTTACGAGCCCTCATCAGCTCAGTGGCTACATACTGTGATGCGAATCTAGATAATCTATCAAACTCCGCACCATATTCCCTTACCGACATAGCCCCTTGTTTCAACTCGATGAACTTAACCTCCCACTGATGCCTCACTATCTTTGGGAAGTATTTGTTGTAGAAGACTTTAGTAAACTCTTTCCAAGTTCAAGGAGTATTAGGGAGTCCTCTCTCTCTAATCTGTGATACCACCTTCCACCAAGGTCCGACATCGCCATCAAGTTTGAAGGTTGCCCAACGCACTTTCTCTACATCAGTGCACTAGAGTACTTCAAACAACTTCTCCATCTCTTTTATCCAACCCTCAGCTTCAATGGGATCAGTTTGACCCGAGAAGTTAGGAGGTCTCATTCTCCTAGAATCGGCAAAACTGTCAGGTTGGTGAGTTGGCCTAGCTGCTTACTGATTCAAAGCAGGAGTCTGCTGAGTGACGTTGACAGCTACAACTTCCAATACCTACTCCATGCAGCCAATACTTCCAACACCTACTCCATTCTACCTTCGTTACTTCTTCTCCCTCCTCTCTATCCTACCAGAATAGCATTATCATCCCATAGGAACTCCAATCCCCTAGATGTTCCAGTAACATCGTGAATCTCTTGCAAAGGGACTTCTCTCTGTCCTCCTCTGCCTCCACTATATCCTCCTCTAAACTTTGGGCCCATAGTACCGGTCTGTCATTGTGTAAATAATAACATTGATCAATACTTAGATTGTGAAAATAATCCAACATGAACCCGTAGTTTAACCTAAAGCCTAGACTCTGATACCAATAGTGACAGTCTGGATTTTTACACCTAGAAATATGTGCCATCAGGATCATGCTCTGGATGATTCCCATGATAAATCACAGGGTGTCTACTCGTCTAAAGGAAATCAGAGCAGACACGGTTCAATAGTGGCAGATCGAGTCATCATATATGGCTTTTAAAAGAAAAAAGAAATAAGCATGTATGTATATATATACATCAAAAGAATATACATTCTAAAAAAGAAATCAAGAAGAACCATTGGTGTTGGACACCCATCACCCAAAACAATGGTTCCTATAGAATGTATAATAATACAAAGAACAACATCTATATCATAAATACAAAAAGTGGCCACCAGACCAAATAATCCAAAATACGAATACAAACCCCAAAAATACAACTAACTACCCAAGCTGCTAATTAAACTTGCCAGCAGGGGTATCAATGTCCCCTTCCTCTGCCTCATCCTCGGCCTGTACCTCCGACTGATAATCCGGGGATATCCTCGGCCTCATTCAAGCAGATACACAGATATTCCGCTGTGTCGGTCAGGGATATCCTGCCACGTCAGGGGAGTTCAATCGGTGAACCTTAAATCAGAGCAGATAGCAGAGTATAGAAATCAGGGCAGATAGCAGAATACAAAAATCAGGGCAGATGCTGATGTGTTAAGCAGACATGCTTTTCAAAATAGAAATCAAGGTACAGATGCGAAGGAATCATATTCAGATATATCTTTAAGTTGAAATTCCCCTACCTCAGATCAGACCTTTCTAAGCAAATCCAAAGCTTTTTAAAGCATCACGGTCTGATCTTAGACCATATACATAGCATACTTAGTGTTAGACATGTCAGGATATTAACTGGCACAGTGTCCAATAATGTTTGGTCCATAAAACTAAAACAGCAGAAATAGGGGTGGTTGATCGACCAATGTCCTTGCTTGATCGATCAATCATCAATTTTGATCGATCAAATGCCTCATTTGATCGATCAATGTCGCTAGATAACTATGACAGGGGAGACTTGATTGATCAACATCCCTGTTTGATCGATCAATCTTCCCATTGATCGATCAATCATGTTAAACTCAAATTTCCTACCTCCTGTTTGCACACTTCACTTATAAAATTTAATCGATCAATGTCCAAATTGATCGATCAATCTTCCTCATTGATCGATCAATGTCCACATTGATCGATCATTCTTTCCTTTGATCGCTCACTTCACTATGATCGATCATCCTATCTTATTGATCGATCAATTCTCAAATTTGATCGATCAACCCTTAGAATTGATCGATCAAATACTAATTTGATCGATCAATGCCCATTGGGCACTGAACTTCCATAAAAGCATTCTACTGTTCCCATCAACTGCTTATACGAATTGATGGATAAATCCTTTACCTTGATCGATCAATCCCAGGCTTGATCGATCAATTAACTACCTTGATCGATCAATAATGACAGTTTCTGCCATTAATGGTGGTCACTTGTTCTTGACCTATTTTGACCTTTGATCCTTAATGATCTCCAACCGACCACTCATACACATCCATTCACACATTTATGAGGTATAAACCTTAACAATTTTAATCTAAAAACTCACCTATTTATAGTCCCTTTTCGGGATCTCGGCAAAGCAATCTGAAGAGGGTTTTGGATTCCAAATCAGAGGTTTTATCGCCATCACGTCCCGAAATAGCAGATGCTCTGTTTCGCTTTAACACACAGGGATAATCCACGTCCTCGCAAAACAACTCAATGTACCGACGTCGATTCCGCCCTCTCAAATCAATCAATCTCAACCCTAGATTTCTTCTAACTGTGGTTTCTCAAGGCAACCACCCAAAAAAAATAACCTAGCTACAAATTTTCAGGAGAAGAAGAAGAAGGAGATGTAAGACAGGTATCCAAACCTTCTTCCTTCTCTTATAAGCTAAGAAACTGAAATATCTTAGATATTTCAGTTTTCTCTTAGCTTAAGCTCCGGTGTGGAGCACCTACACTGCTTCTACGACGTACCCCACCCCATCAACGTCCTACAAGACTCAGACTTACACACGAAGTCACACAAGACTTCATTTAACTATGGATTAATATTATTTGGTAATAATATTAATAATTTTTTTTAATTGGTCTCGATTTTTATGACGGGCATGTTTATCGAAGCAGTCGAGTTCTTTTCAGAATTTTAGGGTCATTACAAGCCTGGCATGAAAATCGAGGCAAATTTAAAATTTAATAATGATAATATTAATAATAATACCTTTTATCTGTAAGCACATGAAACCATAAGTCCAGTATGACATGTATCTGAAATCTGAGGAGCCACTTGATCGAATGTGATACGCGTGAGTATGAGTATGTGCTCAACACCGGAGCAAAAGATTTGGGAAATAGAAATATCTTGGATATTTCTCATGGATAGCTTATAAGAGAAGGATGTGGGTTAGGACTCTTTCCCTATTCCTTCTTCCCTATTTTTCTGGGAAATTGGTGCTAAGGGTTTGGGTTAGGATTTCATTATTTCACATTGGGTTCTAGAAGAACTCCGTTGTGATAACAAAGCTTGAAGAAGCTATAGACTCTAAATCTGGTGTGTGAAAGAGAGTGTGAATGTGTGGTGTTTAATCTAGAGGTGAATGTGCTTTTGTGGGTTAGCGTGAAGTCACGCTTCTCATTTCAGGGATCATCAACAATGACCAAATCTCCAATTTCGGATCTGATGAACCGTCCTAAGTCAAAGGATGGACTTGGATCAAGGAATCGACATTAAAAAGGTGAGTTATTGTGTAATTGTAGGAGTTGAGATGTCATAAATATCTGTTAATTGTGACGTTGAATGATTCGTGAAAAATCATAATGAGTTAGGGTTTAAATGGATTAAAAATCAATGATCTGCATTAATGATAGAGGATGTCATTTCCGATCAATCAAATTTAGTATTTGATCGATCAAATTATAATCCGATCAATCAGATTTGAGATTGATCGATCGAATTGTATAAAACCCCCCTTTGAAACAGAAGGGTGAAATTTTTAGAAGTTAAGGCCCGATATGCTCGATCGATCAAATTGGGAACTGATCGATCAAATTATAAGTGATCGATCAAGTTAGATAATAATGGATAAATTGAGAATTGATCGATCGAAATTATAAGTGGTCGTTTCAGGGACAATCTGATGACCCTGATCAGAACAAGAGGGCTAGGTTCTCCAGACCTCCTAGATACCCTACGCACTCGAGGCCAGCTATATCTTTAGGACCAAGTTCATATCAGAGGTCGGCGGTACCTGTATTATCTAGACCATTCAGATCGTCTGGTTCTTCTGTTAGTGGAGCTTCTATCGCATAGGGATCTTCACGGGTCTCTTCATTCACTCCAGCTCCATCATGTGCCAAGTGTGGAAAACCACATAAGACAGAGGACTACAGGAGAGATACAGGAGCTTGCTTCAGGTGTGGCAAGATGGGCCACATAGTTAGGAATTACCCTGAGGAGAGCAGGGAGCAGGCTGTATCGGTATCTACTCAAAGATCATCTCGGGCTATTGTTCAAGGTTGAGCATATGTTGTCACCGCCACTGATGCCCTGACATCAAATGATGTCATCAAAGGTATCTTTACGCTTTGAGAGTTAAATTGATTAGTTGATATTCCTATACTATAGTGTGTTTGATGATGTTATGCATATGAATATTCATAATTGTTGTGCACTTAACTCTGTATGCTTAAAATACGAATAAAAGGTACACTTGTCATGTGCCGTATGGGTGATGAGAGTCAGGCCGATGCCCATGTATTGATAGACCCTGGGTCTAGTCATTCATTTATTATTCTAACATTCTCTGAGAAGTTAGGCATTGTGCCCAAGACCCTTGATTTCATCTTGGCTGCATCGGTCCCTGCTGGAAGCTCAGTCAGCACGGCTATGGTATGTCAATCAGTTATCATGATGATTGAGGCTCACGAGACGATGACGGATATGATCACTTTGGATATGAAAGGGTTTGACGTGATCCTTGGAATGAATTGGTTGTCAGCATACTATGCGAGTGTGAATTGCCTTCGAAAGATTGTAACCTTTCGACCCCCAAAGAGAAAGTCCTTTTATTTATGTGGAATTAAATCCAAAGTCGCACCGTTCATTTTAGCTATTCGAGCGGAGGGCATGATAAAGAATGGGTGCTGTGGACATCTTGCTTACTTGCAAGATCATCAAGAAAATGAGAGGGACATCGCTCTCATCACTGTTGCATATGAATACCCAGATGTCTTTCCTAAAGAATTACCCGGATTGCATGCTTGACGCCGAGTTCGCAATTGATCGAGAGATCGAGTTCGCAATTGATCTAGCACCGGGTACTGAACCGTTGTCAAAGGCCCCATACAGAATGGCGCCTACGGAGTTAAAAGAACTAAAGGAGCAGCTTCATGAGCTCTTGGATAAAGGTTTTATTAGGCCGAGTGTATCTCCTTGGGGAGCACTGGTATTATTCGTGAAGAAGAAGGATGGTGTGATGCAGCTGTATATCGATTACTGCCAGTTAAACAAGATGACGATTAAGAATCGTTACCCACTACCACAATTGATGACCTTTTTGATTAGTTGCAAGGTGCAAGGTTCTTTTCAAAGATTGATCTAAGTTCGGGTTACCACCAACTGAAGATCAAGGTGGACGATATTTCCAAGACCGCATTCCGCCCATGGTATGGTCATTACGAGTTCCTGGTTATGCCGTTTGGGCTAACGAACGCACCAGCATCTTTGATGGACTTGATGAACTGGATATTTAAGCCACACCTCGATAAATCAGATGTTGTTTTTATTGATGATATCCTCATATATTCAAAGATAAGGGAGGAACACGTTCATTATTTATGAGTTACACTTCAAACACTCAGGGACAACCAACTATATGCCAAGCTTAGTAAGTGCAAGTTTTGGCTTCATCAGGTCAGTTTCTTAGGCCACACTATTTCTGAGGATGGTATTATAGTTGATCCTATAAAGATAGAATCAATAGTGAATTGGGAGCAACCGAAGATGGTGACAGAAGTTCGTAGTTTCCTTGGCTTGGTGGGATACTATAGACGATTTGTGGAAGGGTTCTCTAAACTCTCAAGTCTGCTCACTCAGCTTACAAAGAAGAATGCTAAGTTTGATTAGACAGAGCAGTGTGAGAAGAGTTTTCAAGAACTCAAGACGCATTTGACTACAGCACCAGTTCTAGCTATACCTTCTGGCGGAGGAGGTTTTGCTATATATAATGACGTATCTTATAGTGGATTGGGTTGTGCTATCAATCAACACAAGAAGGTTATCGCTGATGGCTCTAAACAACTCAAGGACCATGTGAAGAACTATCCCACTCATGATCTGGAGTTAGCAGCGGTAATTTTTGCTTTAAAGTTCTTAAGGCATATGGTGAGACTTTTGATATCTTCACCGATCACAAGAGCCTTAAGTATTTATTCACCCAGAAGGACCTGAACATGTGACAACGAAGATGGATGGAGTTCTTGAAAGATTACGATTGTTCCATCCAGTATCACCCTGAGAAGGCCAATATAGTGGCGGATGCTTTAAGTTGAAAGTCTTCAGTTCAGTTAGCGCATCTCATTACGAGAGTGCATCAGTGGCGCTTGCTTGAGGACATGGCCTTGTGTGATGCTAGGTTCGATGTGAAAGGCACTTTGATGGCCACCCTTATTATCAGGCCAACATTTTTAAAAATATTCACAAACTTCAAATGGTCGATGATGAACTTATGACCATTAGACAGGGGGTGATCAGTGGGACCAAAGCAAATTTCTCCATCAGGGAGGATGGTAGTTTGTTATTTCGAGATCGAGTGTGGATACCTACCCGCATTGAGCTTCGAGATACTATTTTAGAGGAGGCTCATAAGTCAATGTACGCTATACATCCTAGGAGTACCAAGATATATCATGACTTGAAGAAACACTTACGGTGGAGAGGCTTGAAGAAGGACGTAGCAGAGTACATGTCCAGATGCTTGGTCTGCCAGCAAGTAAAGGTAGATCATCGAAATCTAGCAGGATTGTTGCAAGCTTTACCGATACCTCAGTGGAAATGGGAAGCCATTTCTATGGATTTTATATTAGGGTTGTCAAAAACGTTGAGGAAACACAATGCCATCTGGGTCATTGTGGATAGACTAACCATGTCTGCACACTTTCTGCCGTATCATACTATGTATACTGTCAGCAAGCTTGCAGAGTTGTATCTGAAAGAGATAGTTAGACTTTATGATATACTAGTTAGTATTGTGTGTGATCGCGATCCACTTTATACATCACAGTTCTGGCAGAGATTCTAAGTCATGGGGTCTCAACTTGATTTTAGATCTGCGTTTCATCCTCAGACTGATGGGCAAACTGAAAGAGTGAACCAGAGCATAGAGGATATGATGCATGCATGCATGTTAGACTTTCACGGGTCATGGGATCAACATTTGCCTCTGATTGAATTTGTGTACAATAATAGCTATCAGTCTAGTATTGGCATGGCTCCCTACGAAGCTTTATACGAACGACGATGCAGATCTCCATTAACTTGGGAGGAAGTCGGCAAGAAACTTATTTTGGGACTTGATATCGCAGACAGTACAACTGAGATGGTTCGGTTGATCCGTGATAGATTGAGAGTTGCTCAAAGTCGTTAGAAAAGTTATGCCGATCTTCATCGAATGCAAGTCGAGTTTCAGGTATACTTGATTCTGTTCAATACTTGCTCAATACTTTAGATTTCCTTGTCTGTGTATTAGCATAGAGTTAACACCTGTTTTCAGGTAGAAGATAAGGTTTTTGTCAAGATCTCGCCAACCAAGGGTGTAATGCATTTTGGGAAATGTGGAAAGCTAAGTTCTCATTACATTGAACCTTTTGAAGTGCTAGGTTGGGTTGGAGAAGTCGCGTATCGGATTGCGTTGCCACCACAGTTGGCCAGCATGCATAATGTATTTCATGTTTCAATTCAGCACACATCCTGAATTTTAAGCCGATTGAACTTCAAGAGGATCTGACCTTGGTAGAAGAGCCTATGTAGATTCTAGATCGTAAGGAACAAGTATTACAGACTAAGATGATTCCACTTGTGCTAGTCAAGTGGCAGAATCACTTTTCTGTGGACGCTACCTAGGGAGCGCAAAGTCAAAATTTGAGAGCAATACTTGCATCTGTTTGACTGATATGCGAGGTAATTTTGATATTCAATTTAATTCGATATTATACTGCATCTTGGTTAAATAAATTGAGCAAATGTTAGATTAGTATACAACGCTTAACATAATGATATGACTGGACGGTTTAGCCGTTGGACTATGACGAAGCTTAGAGGTCCTTTAAACCTGAAATTTTTGCAAAACAGCCTTGCTGTGAAATCCGATCAATCAAAGTATGATTTGATCAATCAAACACTTATCCGATCGATCAAACTAACAAGTTGATCAATCAACAATACTTTTTATTTAAGGACCTATTCGATCGATCAAAGGGAATATTTGATCGATCAAATGTGAATCCGATCGATCAAGCATAAAGATTGATCGATCAACTGACTTTAAACTGTGTGCTATTTTTGAACTAGTCCGATCGATCAATTGGACAAATTGATCGATCAAATTTGAAATTTGAATGATCAATATAGGGATTGATCGATCAACCTATCGGGTTAGGATTTTTCATTTTCAAGTTCGATCGATTAATTAAGCATTGATCGATCGAATTTATCATTTAAGTGGCACCTGGGTTTTAAAATAGCCATTTTGAATGATCGAGAAAACACAATCGAGCGAGAGCACTTTCCATTCCTTTGCGTTTGAACTCGATTTTCGGCTACTCCCGGCTGCCGGAGCTCCGTATTCTTGATTACTTGGATCACGTATTACTCCCTTAACACGGTAAACCCTTGATTTCTCAATTCTTTTAGGATTTTTGGTTTAGTTTGTCTTTTTTTAATCTATAAGACCGCGAGCAAAGAATGCGTCATGTAAAGTCCCTACGTTGCGGGCTCGTGTGCCCATGCCCCAAGTTGAACCGATCATACAACCTATTGTACAACTCGTGGCACCACCCATACCACCGGTGCCACCCGTTCAACAAGCCCAACCACCACTCATCGAGCACGAATTGCCAAAAGAGTGGTGGAATCCCAAGACCTTTTTGCCCGAGCATGAGTTCACCTTGACTCTTTTTGACGATCGACCCAAAATGGCATGGGTGATCAAGTACATCACCAACTTAGGGCTCAAACCCATGCACAAACCCTTTCATGACTATTATTGCTCAAGAATAGTACGACTATTCTACCAACACCTTAGACGGGGTGGTAACTGTCATCTAATGGTTACGAAAATCGATGGGTTGGAATACAAGTTCAACCAATTCCACGTCTTTGCTACCTTGCAATGCCCGCTCGAGTATGTGGAGATGTGTGGTTTGGCGGCACCCTACGTGAAGGATGTGCCCTTTGAGGACGTCAGCCCTAAGATGATGCATGGGCTTCAAGGATTGGGCCAATTGATCAAATGGGCCCAACTTCTCGACAATTTATGGATGCTTGATACCTACATCAAGTGTGCCATTTACCCATTTTTGTATTGATCTGAGAATACAAGTTTCATACAATAGTTCCTATTTTTGGCCTTTGAGAACCGTTGGTTCTCCATTTCCAACGTCGTCATTGATGGCATGCTTGACGCTGTCGAGAGGATGTTGGAGAAGAAGGCCATATCAAAGAAAGAGAGGCCATATGCCCGACTAATTACACGGATTGTAGAGCAATACAACGCCGTATGGGAGGTGTATAGTATGTCACCGAGAGAACCAAGACGGAATGATAATATTAAGGTTTTGAAGCTCAAGGATTGGACCAAGACCTATAACCTTTTGGTGAAGAGGTTACCTGATAAGGAGGAGGTTCCACCAGTTGAGGCTGGAGCCGAGGCTGCTGAGCGAGCTCCAAATGTGGGAAAGGCACAGCCTGACCTTCCACCTCATCCTGAGGTCCCTGCTCGACCGGCCCCCATTCCTCGACACCGACCTACTCGTGCTAGCACCGCACGCCATTTTGAACTCTCCTCCACCTCACTAGACAGTCTACTCGTCGTGATGAATGAAAACAACAAGCGGGTGCATGAAAGACTAGATGAGATGCAGGAGTTCCATCGTCAGGTGCATCGACGGTTGGATTTTCATGAGGGTATGCTTCTCCAGTTGACGCAGCAAGCGTACCCCACTACTACTACCCCCATGATTGGTCACGCTCGCCAGCATGTCACTGATCCACGGGACTACCGTATCGAGCCACCCAGACCCAGTCAACCAGACATACCTACGGAACCAGGTTCATCATCCGCTCCACCAGCAGGTGACTGCTATACTTGTATTTAATTGTAAAACTGAATATATATATATATATATATGTATATCTAATTCTATTTTTCATATTACACCTCTGCTCTGCATGCACGATTATTCCTGCATGACTGCTATTTTAACTATTCTGCCTATTTTATTCATTCTCTGTTTGCATACTCTATACTATGTTTATCTTATATACTTCACATCTACCCTGTAATCTATTCTGTCTGACATCTTTGATTTAAATTAATTCAATATTGTGTGTGTTCTGTGTGTGTGGTTGTTTGAGTCACCATCGAGTGTTCTTCCGAGCACGTGACACTTGGGATGGATGCATCCATGTACGGATGCAATCCTCTTTGGCATTCTCGGATGTCACACGCAGTACATCTAGGTTACTAAGGATCCCGACCCTTCATACGCATGCTTCGTGAAGACTATTGCATTGTGATCCATTCTTATAGTTAGGACTATTAGTTCTACTTCATTATAAAAGTAAGGACTAGGGAATACCGTAGGCCTGTCAAAGTCTGTCTGACATTTTTGAGGATGAAAATTCCTAAGGGGGGGAGAATGTAATGACCTTAAAATTTTGAAACTTTTGACTACTTTGGTATACATGCCTAGCATAGAGATCGAGGCAAATTTAAAATTTAATAATTAAAATATTAATAGCAATACCTTTTATCTGTAAGCACATAAAGCCATAAGTCAAGTATGACATGTATCTGAAATCTGAGGAGCTACTTGATCGAATGTGATACGCGTGAGTCTGAGTATGTGCTCAACACCGGAGCAAAAGAGTTGGGAAATAGAAATATCCTAGATATTTCTCATGGATAGGTTATAAGAGAAGGAAGTGGGTTAGGACTCTTTCCCTATTCCTTCTTCCTTGTTTTTCTGGGAAATTGGGGCTAAGGGTTTGGGTTTAGGCTTTCATTATTTCACTTTGGGTTCCAAAAGAACTCTGTCGTGATAACAAAGCTCGAAGAAGCTATAGACTCGAAATCTGGTGTGTGAAAGTGAGTGTGAATGTGTGGTGTCTGATCTAGAGGTGATTGTGCTTCTGTGGGTTAGCGTGAAGTCACACTTCTCGTTCCGGGGATCATCAACAATGACCAAACCTCCAATTTCAGATCCGATGAACTGTCCTGATTCGAAGGATTGACTTGGATCATGGAATCAACATTAAAGAGGTGAGTTATTGTGTAATTATAGGAGTTGAGATGTCATAAATACCTATTAATTGTGAGCTTGAATGATTCGTGGAGAATCATAATGAGTTATGTTTAAAATGGATTAAAAATTAACGATTTGCATTAATGACAGAGGATGTCATTTCTGATCGATTAAATTTAGTATTTGATCGATCAAATTATAATCCGATTAATCAAATTTGAGATTGATCGATCGAATTGTATAAAACCCCCCTTTAAAACAGAAGGGTGAAATTTTTAGAAGTTATGGCCCGATATGCTCGATTGATCAAATTGGTGATTTGATCGATCAAATTAGAAACTGATCGATCAACTTATAAGTGATCGATCAAGTTAGATAATGATCGATCAATTGAGAATTGATCGATCAAACTGTGAGAATGATCATCAAATCGAGGATTTGATCGATCAAATTTTATAAACACCCTATGAAATAGGAGGTGTGTTTTTATGAATTTTTGACTTTTGAAAATCTGATTGATGAAACATAAGGATTGATCGATCAAATTGAGGATCCGATCGATCAAATAGGGAATTGATCGATCAGATTTCCTCTATTCTGTTTCTGTAAAATGTTGGTTTCCGATCGATCAAATATGAAATTGATCGATCAAACTATGAATCCGATCGATCAAACATGGAGTTGATCGATCAGATTTATTTTGTTCTATTTGAATAGGAGTAAGGCATCCGATCGATCAAATGATGAGATTGAATGATCAGATATGAATCCAATCAATCAAATAGAGAAATTGATTGATCGAATTCCCATGTTTTATCTGTTTTGGTTTTATGGGAAAAACACTGTTGGGCAGTGTATCAAATTCTGTTCTGACACTTTTGACACTTAAAACACTATGTATGGTCTAGGTCAAGACCAAAACACATTAAAACGTTTTAGATTTGGTTAGAAAGATCTGTTCTGAGATAGGGGAAATTTAACTTAACTTGTATCTAATTTTGACTACATGGTCTCACAGCATCTGTGTCTGACTTATGTTGTTTCAAAAGCATACCATGCATATGATAAAGCTCTGTTATCTCTGATATCTATATCTATGCTCTACTCTAATTCCTAATATATGATCTGATTTAAAGTTCATGTGACGAATCCCCCTTACGTGGCAGGATATCCACGACCGACACAACGGATATCCCTGTATCTGATTTGTAAACCCCCTGACACAAGTTGCTCTCCTTTGAAGAGGCTTGATGTAAATATCTGTAATTATTCATTGAACGACGATGGTTGGAGTTATCCATTGACACACATCTGGCTACCACGTGCTATATTCACGGGAGTTATTTAAGTATAAATTTTAAGTCACTAAATACTGTATGCATGCATCTAAAAACTCTAAGGACATAGTCTATTTCTGATAATTCTGCATCTGTTATTTGAGTCATCTGTCTGCATCTATTCTGTTCTGTCTGCACTATCTGATTTAATCATCTGTTCAGAGTTATGTTCTACAAACCATGTTTTACATTTTAGATTTAATTTACTTGAGTTTCTTCTATTGAGCTTAGATGGTTAGCTCACCCTGTTTCTATATAATAGGTTTTGAGGCTAGGGCTCCAAGCACGGAGAGTGATCCTGATTATCAGCCAAAGCCAGAGGCTGAGGAGGAGGAGGATTCTGATATCCCTGTTGACGAGTTCTATCAGTAGTTAGGGTATTAGTTTTGTATTTTAGGTTCTGTACTTGTATTTTGGATTAACTGTGTGCCTGGTGGCCACTTTTCTGTATTTACTTACTGTAGATATTTATTTATAGCATTATACATTCTATAGGAACCACTATTGGGAACTATTATTTTGAGTGATGGATGTCTATCACCAGTGGTTCTTCTTGGTTCCTTTTTGAGGATGCATATTCTTTTGATTTGCATAGATGTATTATTTTGTTCCTTTATTTTATTTTAGAGCCTTATATGATGACTCAATCTGCCACTTCAGACAGTGTCTGCTCTAATTTTCGCTAAACAAGCAGGCACTCTTTGGTTGTTCCGGGAATCATCCAGAGTATGATCCTGATGGCATGAGTTTTCGGGTGTGAAAATTTGGGCTGTCACATTATTTCTCCCTCTTATAAGATCCTAGTCCTCTCCACTCATTACCGTTTCTAAATTTATCAAGAATGTGATCGGGTCCCCTTTGTAACTGTGGCGCCATTTTGTCACCATGTTGTTGTATGTAGAGCATAGGCCATGGTCAAGAAGAGATTCAACTGTTAGCTTGAATCCAAAAATCACATATCAGTGACATGGTCACCTGAATCGCCGAACTTTTGACAAAAAACAAAGTCACAATTAAATTGCTCTATTTTTGTTTATCAGATAAGTCGCATGAAGTAAGCGGCTGAGTTAGCCTAGCCTAACCTACTACAGCAGGCGAGCAAGTTAGCGAAGACGCTCAAGCTTAAATAAAGAAGAGCGTCGGTGTAACAACCTGGATTTTCTTAAATTTCATTTAATGGTGTTAGATATATTTTACACTATGCATGGTATTAGTGCTCCATATCAGAACCTTCCCTACTTTTAAAAAACCTTATTTAAGTTACATAAGTCTCTTCTTCTTTTCTTAGTCTAATCATTTGAAAAACCAATGCCATCTCTTATTCTTTTTTTCTTTTAAGAAATCCTAGCCGTCAGGACCCCTCTTCCTTAACTCGTCTTTTCCAAAACTCTCATCTCATTTCTCTAAACTCTCTAATCTCTTCTCTAAAAACTTTTATTTGTTCTTTCATAAGAACCACCGCGATCTATTTCCACCGATGAGATGAAAGAGGAATAAAAAGAAACCTTGGACAAGCTATCACGTTGGACGTCGATATCTTCAACCCTAATCATCGTAGATCTACCGTTCACACTTCAATAGGTGGATACCCATCAATCCTCTCTGTACTTCTCAGATTCTATTGTGTAGGGTGCGTTCAATCGCCCATTGACGGGCTAAATAAAAATAAATTTGTATATTTCTTTTTATATAAATATTGCTATAAAAATAAGAACATGACTAACTCTAGCTATAATTTTATTCTATTTATTTTCTTATTATTATTTTGTCTTATTTCGAATCCATGAGATTGATGCGATAATAAACCCATAAGACTTAGTATGAAAGACGCTGATTGATGTAGGATCCAATGTCACATTTTAAAAGGTTTAGTAGATAAAAATCTATGCTAAAATGTATTGCGATTGCACCATCATAAACTTTTCGGTCCAATATCAAACTCACGGCCATGAACTCGAACTCGCGACCATCGAGATATTAGACTCGATATTTTGGTCATAACATTTTACTCCTACCTCGGATTGACACAATTCTTACGACATTTAAAAGAAGACAACGAGCTTTACAGCTTTGTATAAAATAGTCATTTCATGAATCTGATGTTTTAGAAGTTAAAATAGAGCGACAAGTCGGTATCAGTTCTAAATGACCCAAGGTTGCACAAATTTAATATTATTTTCTAATTTGTATGACAAAAAATTCTTATGCATATTATATCTTACTTAAGGTCTTCTTGATCGATAGTCATGATAAATCTCAACTTAGATATTGTAAATATCTTTTAATTTAATCCAATTATAGTATATATATATATATATATATCATGAAGATTTAGAAATTCGATGCTCTTGTGAAATCGAATTCTAACCTTCATGTAATTGATGTCACACCCTCTGATAACTATCTTGTTCTATAGTGATATTGAGATGCTATATAAATATATATATATATGTACCAACGTAATATAATCGTGAAATTAAATCATTCTATTTAAATAATGTTATGCGTTTATTTTGATTATGTAGTACGAGTTAAAGATAAGATAGATCATGTAAGCGAGTGTATGAGAGCATGCCTATGCTTGGGCATGATATTTCGCTGAGATGATATAAAAGCAAGAATCACACCGTATTCGCATGCTTCATAATTTATGGTGGTATGGGACATCATGACGAGTATGGTGAGTGTGAATTCAGTGTAACCTTATACACGGTGCCATATACAATGATCCTATCACCCCTGAGTTTGAAATATGTTTGATTAAGTTAAGGAGTATGATATGACATTTAACCTTTAGGCATTAGTTATGGTGGGGTCACAGTCACGTGAAACTCAGAACGTAGGCATCAATGTATGGATGTAGCATCTATATGGTAGTATGGGCTGGCACACGAAGTACATCAAGGTTACTATGAAACCCATCCCTTGGAAAGCTTGAATGGAGAAACTTATCGCACCATGGTTCACTATAAATTCAAGTTGTAGGTGTATGTTAAGATATGAGTATGATAATAAGACACCGTTGTGTAGACCAGCAGAGGATTAAGAACGTATGTTTGTACGTGTCATTCCTTACGTAGCTACGGTAAGGGCCACAACATCTTACAACTAAGACGGGTCTTTGGGAAGACAGTATTAGTATGTTATGAGTTACGATTGGCTAAGTCTCCCCTTAGACTAAATGAGGTGTATGAGTTTGTTATAGAGGGCGTTATATTATGATGATAAGCTACTATGGTGACCCTCACATGGTAGGCTCGAGCAGCGACTGTGACACAGGTCGCATTAGAATTTATGAGTATGTAGATACCCATGCGATGTATAGACACATGTGATGATAAAAATAAGACATGTTATGTTATGAGATATGGTGAGGTACATTAGGACTAGAGTGTGTTTAGATCATGGTCTTACATTTATGATATGATATGAACTCTATGATATATATAGAAATGTATTATTTCTTCTTTCGAATTATACTATCATACTATTATTATGACTCACGAGATATACCCACAATGTACCTGAGTAGTGTGGGGTGGATTGTTAGTGTATCCACTAAGTTGCGCATTGTTTAACAACTCCGCCCTCATGACATTCATTTATTTTAGGTGATTATATCAACGGAGTTGACGTTGGCTATTATGATTCTAGTGGCACTGACTTTGTTGACCTGACGGACGTAGAGTACTGGGAGGAGGGCGACGCTGTTGAGTACCGGGAAGACCTTAGTACTGATTTTGACCCGAGTGCAGACTATTAATAGTAGTAGATTCGGTACTAAGTTTTATTTTATACTGTTATTGTTGACTCGTAGCCTCGTAATCGGATTTATTTCTGACTCTTCCTTTTTTGATTAGAAGTTATTACTTGGATTTTAATCGCATTTAATCATTATTTATGATTGCCTTTATTTCATTCTTTTCTTGTTGGATTCACAAATTTTCGTGGAACCATATTTACGTGAGAACTCTGATTATGTGTATGTCTGCTTAGCATATCTGGGATGCTTGGCGGTCATAACTCAGAATTTTAGGTCCTCGGGATGGGCTAGAATTTCAGGTTGTGACTGAGATGGTATCAAAGCCCATGCTTTACTTCTAATTAGCCTTTAGGGACTTAAATTATTACAAGTTCTAAGTCTCTATTTTTTATCGACTTTGGATCGACCAATTCCTTGATTACACTGAGTTTCATTTCTTAAATCAGAGTTAAGCCTGTATCATTGGATGGTGCGCTTGCAATTTCTACATCGTGAGGAGACGTCATGATGACATCTAAAATTTGCAAAGCTACGATCTATGTAATTGGAAAGCATGAGTTACCCGTAGATTTTATAGTACTCGGATTCCAAGACTGCGACATAAACCTCGATATGGATTGGTTAGCGGTTAATCATGCCTTAGTAGATTACTTTTCTAAAGTAGTCGTCTTCTGACCTATTGGGAGCCCTTCGTTCAAATTTCATGGCATTAAAAGGGGAGGAACAACCTTACTTGTTACACTCGATAATGGTCGTGATGAGAAGTCGGATCCCTCAATTATTCCTATCATTGAAGATTTTGTCAATGTTTTTTCAGAAGAATTGCCTGGACTTCCTCCTGATTGAGAAATATAGTTTAAGATTGATCTTGCACCTGCTACCCTACCTATTGCATAGGTTCCATCCCGAATGACACTAGAAAAACTAAAGAGTTAGAGATTCAGTTACGAGAGTTGTTTGATAAGGGATTTATCCGATGTAGTGATTCGTTATGGAGAGCATCAATTTTATTCGTAAAGAAGAAAGATGGTTCGATGAGACTTTGTATTGACTACTGATAGCTGAATAATGTGACCATGAAAAATCGATACCCTCTTCCTCATATCAATGATGTATTTGACCAGCTACAGGGTGCTATTTACTTTTTGAAGATAGATCTTAGGTCCGAATACCACCAGTTGAAAGTCAGAGCAGAAGATATTTCAAAGACTGCTTTTAGGACAAGGCATGGACACTACAAATTCCTCGTTATGCCTTTTAGACTCACAAATGCACAGGATATGTTTATGGGCGTAATGAATTGTGTATTCAGAGAGTTTCTTGACAAGTTCTTCGTCGTGTTCATCGACGATGTCCTTATTTATTCTCGTTCGAAAGAAGCTCATAAGGACTACATTCGAATTGTGCTACAAACACTCCGTGAGCACAGGTTGTATGCGAAATTAAGCAAGTGTAAATTTTGGCTTGAGAATGTAGCTTTCTTTGTCATGTAATTTCTACCGCAGGGATTTATGTAGATCCATCAAAGATTGAAGTTATTACAAAGTGGCAAGCACCGAAGAATGTCACCATGGTGAGAAGTTTTCTCGGCTTAGCTGGGTATTATCGTAAATTTCTAGAAGAGTTCTCTCGTTTAGCACTCCCTCTTACTATGCTAATCTGTAAGAATAGTAAGTTTGTGTGGACAGATCAGTGCGAGTATAATTTTAATTTATTGAAGCAGAAACTCATGACAGCTCCCATACTCACCTTACCTTCTTGACTTAGTGATTATGAAGTTTACACGGATGCCTCGCGCCAGGGACTTAGGTGTCTGTTGGAACAATGTAAGAGAGCCATTGCCTATAGCTCGAGGTAGTGGAAAATACAGGAGAAGAACTATCTGGTTCATGATCTTGAATTAGCAGTGAATATCTTCACCCTAAAGATTTGGCGTCACTATCTATATGGTGAGACTTTCAAGATCTATACGGACCATAAAAGCCTCAAATATTTATTCTATCAGAAAGATCTAAACTTGAGGCAGAGACGGTGGATGGGGTATATGAAGGACTATGACTGTTCGATTAATTACCATTCGGGTAAAGAAAACATTATTGTTGATGATCTAAGTCAAAAATCCTCAGGATTGCTAGCACATCTAGAAGCTTGGAAGCTGCTAGATGAGATTGCTCAGTTAGATGTGCAACTTGATAGAATTGGAGAAGGAGCATATCTAGCTAGTAAGATGGTCAAACCTACCTTTGTTGACAGTATCAGAACCGAGCAGCTCTTAAATCCCAAAGTTTCAAAGATTATAGGACAGTTAGTCGAGGTCCCTAAACACGGCTTTTCCATGTGTATTGATGAGATCTTGTTGTCTTGCTTACCTTTCAATTATTAAAGGGTTAAGACATCAAAATAGGAGGACAAAGTATAGAGGTATGGGCTCAAGGTAAGTAAGCAGTCTTGTAAAAACTAGGGCTGTTGCAGCAAGCTTTAAGAGATAAGTAAGGGTATTCCCATAGGGAAATGTGTTCTAAAATATAGTAAATCTCCAGATCTATAACAGATCTGGTACTCTAACCTATCTTAGTTTAAAACAAAGCAAAATCGGAGAGAGGAGAGGTTTCTAAGAGATGTAACTTTACTAAAAACTACAAAAATCAAATATAAAATGATCCAGAATTGATTAAACTCATATTCAAGGGAATGAAAAAGATTAAAATCAAAGGTGGAGAGCAGCAGCTAGGGGTTTTGGTCTTTACTAAAAATCAATTGAATCAAAGGCAGTGCATAGGACAGATTTGCAGCAATCCTTTATCTGGCTACAAGCTCAGATGCAAGGTAAAAGAATCCACTCTCAACCAAAGAATTGAAGTAGTCCTAAGGCTATGATCTATCCACTAAAATGGTCACATATCATCTCAGAGATTGTTCCAATTCAAGGATATTGATTGAAATAGGTAAGCTATTGCAGATATTGTGGGTGCCAGACTACAAGCTCAGGCATCCACAGGAATATCCAATCCAGGGAAATCAAATATGAAAAAGTAAAATATAGATCAGAATCACCTTTAAAAACTACAATTACATTGCAATAACACAACTTACAATCCTATTGTACTCAGATCTGTAATCTGGGCAACATACAATCCATCTATACAACCTCTGAAACTCTTGATTTACAGCTCCCAACCTCACCCTAGCTACTAAAGAGGTTTAGCCAACCATAATTGGCTAAGGAGGGAATGGGGAAGAAGGGAGAGAGAGGGAACTTTTGGAGGGAAATGGAAATCGGATTTGGCTCTGGTTCTCCCCCAATTTCTGGATGCTAGCTCTGTAAATTCTTCAAGCTTTTATACTCTTCTCCTCCCTTCACAGATCTGTTTTGGCCAATTAGAGCTCAAGAGAATAATTCTATTATTCTGAGCTGCTGATGTGACTGATTTCTCTTATAAATGCTCTTTTCCCATTGGTCCAAAACTAGTAGGCACATGTGATGTAGTTAGAGGGCTCCCATTCATGTGCATTTGTGTTCCAAAAATACCCCCAAGGGTCATTAACACTCCTTAAAACTCATGCGCAGAATTCTGAAGTTGGCAGCTGATGTGAAAGGAACTAAGAAGTTCACAATTCGAATGTCGAGAGGATCAGGGAACCTCTCGACAGGTTCTGAGACTGCTTGGTGTTCTCATCGACAGGTTGAAGTGGCTTTCGATAGGTTTAGAGACTTCTCGAGAAGTTTAGCTAACTAGTCGACAGGATTGGAGTACATTTCTATCTTTTGTCCAGTTCTCCATTCATCCTCTCGAATGGTTATACAAAATCCTGTCAACTGCTTGTGAGGCTGAGTTGCACTAGTCGATAGGATTGAAGCCCGTTTTCACCTACTGTTTAGTCTCATTACATCCTCTCGACAGGTTATAGAAAATCCTGTCGACATCTTTGTAAAGCTCCTGTTGAGCTTTCGACAGGTTGGAAATAGCGCTCGACAGATTGCTTGAACCTCGCAAGGATGAGCGTAGCTTCAGGTAAGTTGTCGACAGGTTGCATTGCACTGCTCGACAGGTTCAATTGAACCTCTCGACTTCCCTTGTGCCTTCAGGTAAGGTGTCGACGGGATCCTTCACTACACTTCCAACCTCTCGATGGGATCTATCATCCTCTTCGACAGCTTAGCTTCTTTACCTTCTAACCCCTCGACAGCTTAGCTTGTTTACCTTCTAACCCCTCGACAGGCTAGAGCACACTCTCTAATCCTCTTGATAGGTTCATGGAACCTCTCGATAACTTAACTTTTGTCTCCAGAACCTCTCGACAGGTACTGGGAACCTCTCGACTTCTTAGAGTGTCCTCTTGAGATATTCTGCCTTGAGTTTCCACAGCTGGCACACATCTTTGGTATGCTTTTCTTCATTTTTTCACCACCCAGCAGACTCTTGGTGGGTTCAATCTTCATTCCTTGTAACTGCACTTAATACTAAGCATACCCAGTTGGGCCCATGAAATTCTCATGAACTTGCAAGGCTCTGTGGATTCTTTGATTGGCAGGCCTTTGCATTGTTTGAGCACATGTTGAGTAGTAGACTGCTTCTTTGGCCTTTTTAGATGGATGCTTGCATTAAGGCTGCAATTTATTGCTTATCTACAAAGCACATTAAAACACCTTATTAGTATGCTCAATGGTCCCTCAAAGGTCAGGTTAGGAGGTGAAAAATAGTATTTTTCACTGCTTAACACACCCTCAAACCTAAGCTTTGCTAGTCCCTGAGCAAAAGAGAAAGTAAAAACAATTATTGAAAATGAAAAATGCTACTATTGTAGGGAGCACAAATGCATTTAGCAGATGCATAAAGCCGTTTGAACTACTAGGTGATTCCTAGTGGAGGAGTGAAGTCTCTTGAGTGTTTTCAGTGAAGGTACCCACAAACTTCTCCAATGACTCAGTTAGTACCAATGCAACATGTTAAAACAAAATTCAAGTAAAATCAAATTCATTCCACACCTTGTTTATTCAATTTTAGAGGATTCTCAGCAGAAAATCAGCAGTTTAAAATTGAAACTCTGCTGTAATTCCTTCACAATCAATCAACTCATTTCAAGACATTTTGTATGAAAATCAATGCAGAGCTTGCCATCAAATTGAGAATTCGGTTTTAATAATGCCCCAACAAACCTAATTTCATACTCAAATCTTACCAAGGTTGTCACTCACAATAAAAATAGAAGGGTGCATCATTTCACATAGCTCAAGAATAGTTACAGCCCTCAAATAATACTGCAAGCATGAGCATAGGCATTGCTCTAATTTATGAAATTTTCTAACTCTTTTCACCATAGATTAAATAAATCCTCATCTCTATATGACAGCTCAATCCATTTTAGATCAGAAAGGTCTTTTTATTGGGTTGTAATGTGGCTTATGGGTGAGGTTTATGAAGGATAAAGGGTAAGGAAAGCTTCAAAATTGAGAAATCAGTAAGGTAAGGAGGTGACATGTACACCTTCTTCAATTCAGCACAAGCTTCATCTTTGAATTTTCAGAATTGAAGTGATCAATTTCCAATCCTCATTTCAATGTATCCAATGAAGTGACTTCTCTCTTATTTTTATTTTGCTTTTCTGTTTCTTTTTTTTTCTATATTTTTTTTTCAATATTTTTGTATTTTCTGATGGGCTAGAATGCCACAACTGCCACCAACTGTGTTTCCTTCTCTTCCAACCAAATATCAAACCTTGCTCCTCTAACCTCACTTCTCCTTCTATTTCCTGAATTCTCAGATTGATGGTGAATTGAACTAGGTCAAGGGGTTTTGGGTTCAAATTTTTTGGTTTTTATCAAAGAAAAACTGAGATTTTTAAGGCTCAAATGGTGTGTATCAAGGGCAGTTCAAAGGTGAGAATTTTTAGGATCAAAGTGTCCAAAGGATGGCCCTACTTCATGTCCTCAATGTCATGAATGCTGTCAAGCTATTTCAACTTGGATTTGCCCAACTTCTAGTGAGCAAAGTAGATTCAATCAGTCCTTTGAGCAGAAAAATTGCCAAAATACTCTTCAAAGAAAAATTATTCAGGTCCAAATCTCACTGGGTATGATCTTTCATGAAATTTTTGGGGGATATCCTCACAATTTTCTCTCTTCAAGTTCACTAAGCATCAAATTTGTTTTTGAAAATTCCTGACATTTGTTTTATGACAATGTTAAAGCTATAGCAATGTTCAGTTTTAAAAAGTTTTATAAATTTCCTCTTTTTCAAAAATTAGGTAGGACTTTACTTTATTTTCACAAATTTTATTCAATCATAGTTGTATTAACATTAACTATCCCATTGGCACACTCTTCCATACCCTCAAACCTATGAGGAGCAGTGTCCTCACTGATTTAAAGATAAAGTGCATGTGCAGCAAGGTAGAATCAAATACAAAACAAAGTAAGTAACAACATCAAACAAGGCACACACAAATAATTAAAACACACAAAAAACAAACATAAAGACAAAGTAAATCACACAAAATATACTAAAGAGAAATTTCTTTCATAACACAAAAATTTGTGCAATGCAAAGGCAAATAACTACAAAAAGAATATACACAAACACCCTAACTAATTAGATGTTGAAATCTAGTCTTGGACTCCTTTTCCTTTTTCTTTCTTCGAAGCAGCAAGGTGAAGTGGTTGGTGGGGTAGTCTTAGTTGCTTGTGTAGGCTCTCTGGCAGCCATTTCAACAACTCTCTTTTCTAGTATTTCTGCCTTCTTTTTAGCAAGTTGAACTCTAGTTTCATACAATTCTCTGGAGGCCCTTGTGACCTCTTTGGAGGCAGCTAACCTCTTCTCAAGTCCATCAGCTCTTAATTTCTCTGTTGCTGCTGTATTCTTCTCAAATTGAATCCAAATTTCTTGCGAGTCATTTGATATTCTCTGCCTCTCTATTTTGTGATCCAGTTGCATTTGATGTATCTGTGCGTCATAGGGCATTCAGATTGAGGTTCTGAGGTCAGCCATGGCTCCGATGACATCCCTTTTAAGGTATGAGTTTTGTTGTATGACATGGAAGAGGGTAAAGTATGGAGGTATGGAAAAGAAAAAGGTAGGTACTATGGGCTGCTCAGCACTGGAAGAAGAGATGGATGATGGACTGGGTGGGGTGGAGATTGAGGGTAAAGGGTGAAGGACTTTAAGTTCAGGCTTAGGGTCAGTTTGGGTTGAAATGGAGGTGGGGATTAGGTTGTCCACATCTATGGCAGCATTGGTAAAGGTAGGAGGAGGGATATATGGAATGGGTTTAGTGGGTGAAGTGGCAGGTGTGGTGGCAGCTAGGGTTAAGGGTTGGGGGGGGGTATGGATGGGTGTAGGGGTAGGGATTGGTTGTTCCACCTCAGTAGTGGAAACCACTGCTAAAGGAGATGGAGGTGGTGTGGGTAAAGGAGTAGGTGTAGGAGTAAGGACTGGAAGAGGTTGGCTGGTTAAGGTGGAAGGGATGAGGGTGGACTGAATGGCCTGAAGGCAAGTGGCCATAGCAGCTTGGTTGGCTATGTTTGTTTGAAGCTGGGCAAGGATGGTGGTAAGAAGGGAAAGGATTTGGGTAGAGGCCTTAGGTAGGACTTGGGCTTAGGTAATAGGTGAAATGAGGTTAATGGGGTGGAAGGGAGATGTGGGGGCATGCTGAAAAGGTGGGGTGGGTGTAGACTGGAAATGGGTAGGTTGTGGGGAGTCAGGTAGGGGGTATATTCATACCCAATGTCTCCCACAATGGAGTCAATTAGGGATGAATATCCCTTAGTGGTTAGGTGGTCCTAGGTATGTGGAGGTGAGATGGAAAAGGTAGGATCAAAGTCAAAGGGAATGGATGGTGGAGAAGTGGTAAGAGGGGTGATGGAAGGTGCAGGGCTGAAAGGTTCAGCAACTAATATGGATGGTCTAGTTGGAGGTAAGGTAGGGATGGGGTCTATGGTAAGAAGAGTAACTGACAGAGGTGTGGATGTAGTGATGGTTGAAAGGGTGGCTAAGCTGCTAGGGGGGATAGAAACTGAGATGGAAGGTATGGCAGGGGAGGGGATGGGGAGGCTGGCATTAGTGGAGCTAATCACAGGCACAGGTACAGCAGTGGAAGGAATGAATAAGGGGTTTCCTTGGGCTATGTAGCTAGCCTACCGAATTTTCTAGTGGTTTTGGTGGCGGATGTAGAAGGGGCTTTGAAAAGCTTGGGAAGGGTATCCTCTTGGTCAGCCATTATACACTCAATCCACACAAATTATATTTCAACAATTCACAAAAATCCTCTGTTTCCCAAATGAATTACCACACAAACTTATAATAAAAGTATTGAGCTTGGAAATCACAAAGTAAAGATGAAGGAAAACTTACCCATAGAAAACCTAGGGTTTTCAGATCTTGATGTGCACGACACCAAATTGGCAGAGACTAGGTGTAAAATGTAGCCCTTGAGGAATTAAAGCAAATGGAACAATGGCTGAGTGATTGGAGTAGACACCCGTGAGGTAGAGGAAGAAGAAAGAAAATTGAAATTGGCGGAGAGAAAATAAAGCTCAGAGACAAGCTGTCGAATGGCTGAATTGAGTTGTCAATAGGTTTAAAACAATGAAATTTGAGTTTTGACAGGATTGGGGGCAAGGTGTTGACAAGTTGATACAACTTGTCGAATAGTGAAAAGCAGCTAAATGTCTCGAGAGGTTCACTCAATCTTGTCGACGGGTTCAAGGCTTCAGAAAAATTCACTTCGAGAGGTTCACAAAACCTCTCGACAGGTACTCTAAACCTGTCGACAATGCACCCAAAAACCTTCAGAACCTGTTGACAAGTTTATAGATCCTATCGACAATCATATTTACACCTTCAGAACCTGTTGAGAATTGACTCAAACCTCTCGACAGGTCCCAAATCTTATCGAAAAGCATATTGAGAACCTTCAAAACCTGTCGAAATGTTCTCCACGCCTCTCGACAGGCAGTTTCTCAGTTCAAACAGATTTTTATTAGTTCCCAAATCCATTTTACACATAGAGTTGTCAAGTTTATTTATCTCCCATTGATTTCTCTTGCCTTGGAGTTGATGGTTCGTGCTTCTAAACAATTTACGAAGGACTCATGATTTGTAAATGCAACCATCAAGCGCAATTGGCAACCATATTTACAATGCCAATCAAATTTAAAATAGAAACAATAACAAACACTGACAAAAATAGCAGCTATGATACATAGTATACAATGTTGAAAATCAAACATGTTGTGGAGGTTCTCGAAGGTGAATGGTCAACACAGGCTCTACTATATTTTTAATAAAAAGCTTAAGCCTTTGACCATTAACTTTCATGATCCTACCATCTTTGAGATCCTTGATTCCAACAGCTCCAGATGGGGATACATGCTCTACCATGTAAGGTCCCTCCCATTTAGATCTCAACTTACCTGGGAAAACTTTAATTTAGAGTTGACCAACCATACCTTGCTGCCAGCTGTGAACTCCTTCCTCAACAAATGCTTGTCATAGAAGGCCTTGGTTTTCTCCTTGTACATCCATGCATTGGAGTAGGCCTCCAATCTCAGCTCTTCTAGCTCTGATAGGTAGAGTTTCCTATGCATGCCAGTAGAGATTAGGTCAATGTTCAATGCTTTAACAGCCCAATAAACCTTGTGCTCAAGCTCTACTAGTAAATGACATGCCTTGCCATACACCAGCCTGAAGGGAGACATCCCTATTGGGGTCTTATAGGCAGTCCTATAAGCCCAAAGAGCATCAAGTGGCTTCAGGTACCAATCCTTCAAATCAACTCTCACAGTTTTCTCTAAAATGTGTTTAATCTCTCTATTAGAAATTTTCACCTGCCCACTGGTTTGTGGGTGGTATGGGGTGGCAACTCTGTGTGTCATAGAGTTCTTTCTAAGCAAGTTCTCAAATTTTCTATTATAGAAATGGCTCCCCCCATCACTAATGATAGCTCTGGGGGTGCCAAATCTAGAGAAAATGTTGTCCTTCAAGAAGTTGAGGACAACCTTGTGACCATTATTTCTTGTGGCTATGGCCTCAACCCATTTGGACACATAGTCCACAACCACAAGAATATAATTGTATCCATAGGAAGGAGGGAAAGGACCCATGAGGTCAATCCCCCAAATGTCAAAGAGTTCAATCACAAGTATAGGCTGCAAAGGCATGGATTTTTTTTTGGAGATACTTCTCATCTTTTGGCATCTTTCACAAGCTTTACAATGCTGTCATGCATCCTTGAAGAGAGTGAGCCAATAAAATCCACTTTGGAACACCTTGGCAGCAGTCTTGTTCCTACTGAGATGACCTCCACAAGCCTGTTCATGACACATAGTTAGTATGTTATGGAATTGATCATCTGGGACACATCTCCTCACCACTTGGTCTGCACAATGCTTGAACAGGTATGAATCCTCCCACATGTAATGTCTAATCTGTGAAAAGAACAGCTCCTTGTCCATTTTGTTCCAATGTGGGGAGATCTTACCCATTGCCAAGTAGTTTACAATGTTTGCAAACCAAGGTGTAGAGGTGCTGGTAGTAAACATCTGTTCATCAGCGAAAGAATCATTGATAGGTAGCCTATCAAACTCCTCAGCTAGGATCCTGGATAAGTGGTCTGCAACCACATTTTCAATCCCTTTTTTATCCTTAATCTCAAGATCGAACTTCTGTAATAGGAGGATCCATCTGATTAATCTTAGCTTTGCATCCTTTTTTGACAAAAGGTACTTCAGGGCTGAGTGGTCAGTGAATACCACTATCCTAGATCCCAATACATAAGACCTGAATTTCTCAAAGGCATAGACAATTTCCAACAATTTCTAACAATTCCTTTTCAGTTGTGCTTGCATAAGCAATCACACAAGGGGCCTTATCCTTCCTTTGTCCCAAGACTACACCAATAGCAAGGTCTAATGCATCACACATTAGTTCGAATGACGAAGAAAAATCAAGTACTTGAACGATAGGTGCAGATGTTAAACAAACTTTCAAAAGCTCAAAGGCATGGAGACATTCATCATTAAATTCAAAGGGAACCTCTTGGCACAAAAGGTGACAAAGAGGTTTTGTAATCTTGCTAAAATCCTTGATGAATCTCCTATAGAACCCAGCATGCCCCAAGAAAGATCTGACTTGTTTCACAGTTTTTGGTGGGGGCAAATGTGCAATCAGATCAATTTTAGCCTTGTCTACCTCAATGCCTCTGTGGGAAACGACATGGCCAAGGACAAAGCCTTGATTAACCATAAAATGGCTCTTTTCCCAACTCAACACCAAGTTGGTTTTCTCACATCTCTGCAACACAAGGCTGAGATGGTGTAGACATTGGCTAAAGTTGTCCCTAAAGATAGAGAAATCATCCATGAATATCTCTAAAAACTGATCAATCATGTCAGAAAATATAGCATACATGCACCTTTGAAAAATTGCAGGGGCATTGCACAATCCAAATGACATCCTTCTATAGACAAATGTGCATGTGAAAGTTGTCTTTTTTTGATCTTGTGGATAAACAGGGATTTGGTTATACCCAGAATATCCATCAAGAAAATAATAGAAAGCCTTTCCTACCAACTTATCTAAAATTTGGTTAATGAAGGGCAAAGGGAAATGGTCTTTTCTGGTTCTCAAATTGAACTTTCGATAGTCTATACACACCCTCCAACCTATGGTTTCCCTAGTTGGAACAAGCTCACCAGAATCAGTTTTAATCACGGTAATTTCAGATTTCTTATGGACCACCTGAATAGTTGCCACCCATCCGAAATCTGAAATTAGGTAGATGACTCCAGTATCTAACAATTTGATCACTTCTTGCATGCGGAGATTTAATTTTCTTTGTATTTCTCTAGTGAGTTTAGAACCTTCTTCCAAGTGGATTTTATACATGCACACAGTAGGGCTGATGCTCCCAAGGTCAGCAATGGTCCAGCCTATTGCTCTCTTATGCTTCTTTCAAATACACAATAACTCTTCCTCTTACTCATCGATGAGAGGAAGAAATGACCACTGACAACTTCTGAATTGCCCTCAAAAAAGCATGCTTCAAGGTCTTAGGCAGCTGTTTTAACTCCACATCAGGTGGACATACAAGTAATGGCAACAAAGGTGCCTTTGATGGTGGTGGAAGAGGCAATACAACAAGTTTCTATGGTGCACACCTTGTTGCTGGCCCCATATCAGAAATTAAGGCTTTCACCTCTTGAACCATGGGTGTGGGGGTCTTCTCTTCCACAATCTCACTCCACACATTCTAAAAATATCACAAAAATCATCACCGTGCAGCAGCTTGGGCAAAGTCTTTTCCACAAACTCATCAAAAATATCAATTAATAAGTAATCCTCACTATCCAAGTGAGGCTGATTGGTTGCATTGTAAATATTCAATTTCATTTTCATGTTTCCAAATGACACCTCCATTACTCCTGATCTATACTGAATACAAGCATTGACAGTGGCCAAGAAGGGCCTGCCCAAAATCATAGGAATAGAGGTGGTGCACTTGCTTGGCTCCATATCAACCACCAAAAAATCAGTCGGGTAAAAAACCTTATCAACCCCAACTAATACATCCTCTATCATTCCCACAGGTCTCCTCTCATATCTATCAGCTAGTTGTAGCACCACATGTATGGGCTTCAATTCTCCCAAGCCTAACTTCTCATAAACAGAATATGAAAGTAGGTTTACACTGGCTCCTAGATGTAATAAGACCTTCTCAATAGTAAGATCCCCAACGATGCAGGGGATTGTGGGAACTCTAGTGTCTTGAAGCTTGGTTGGGGTTGCAATGGACAACACTTGGTTCCTTTTCTCAGCACAAAAGACCTTCTTGGATAGGTGTATCCTAGACTGTCTTTTGTAGGTGCACAATTCTTTCAAGAACTTTGCATAGGCGGGAACATGCTTGATAGCATCAAGTAAAGGCCAATTGATATTTACTTGTTTGAATGTTTCTATCATCTCCTCCACTTTAGCATTTCCCTTGTCAAAAGGAGAGGGTGCTTCAAGTGGATTAGGGAATGACAAATGGGGGACTGATCTCCCATTTGCTGCCTTAGCAAGCACATCAGATTTTTCTTTATTTTTATTTTCAGTTTTTTGTTGGGGTATATTAACACCCCCTTTATTTTTATATGCTGCTTCTGCTGCATATCATCATGGGCTGCATGTTTCTCATCAGGTTCAACACCAACTTGGTTATCAAGCAGCCTTCCACTCCGCAAAGTGGTGACAGATTTGGCTTCTTGATGTGAAGAAATCTCACCCACCATGCACTGCCCTCTGGGGTTGTTCATGGGCTGACTAGGCAGTCTTCCCTTCTCTCTCTTAGTCAAAGCATTAGATAGCTGACGAAGGTGGTCCTCTATCTTCTTAATACTTTGGCTATCGGAGTTGATAGTTTGGGACAAAGGGACTAAATTCTGCAGTAAAGCCAGAACTTGCTCTTCAAAGGTGAGGGATCGAGAGGGTGCTGGGGCTGGTGCACTTTGATGCACAGGTTGAGTCATTGGCTGGGTTCATAGGCTGTTGGTATTGGGGCCTTGAAAAGTAGTTCTGTTGGTATGGTTGGGCATTCCTATAAGGTATGGATTGCTGTTGTGGCTACTGCTGGTTTTAGAATGTATCTTATCTCCACCTCATGTTGGGATGGTTTCTCCAATGATAACCAGTAGTAGGTTGTTGTCCATAGGACTGAGCAGCATTCACATGTTCCATCACAATGTCTGAAAATTGGGCAGCAGAGGGACATTCCTCAAGGGAGTGAGTGGGGGACTGACATATCACATGCCTCCTCCACTTTGGCAGCCATTGGAGACTACGTTGCTCCCATGAGCTTATCAAACTTTTGAGTCAAGCTGTCCACTTTCCTTTCCAAATCATTATATCCACTCACTTCATACATCTTCCCTCTTGTAGTGGTCTCTCTCACCAATCTAGTAGGGGTCTCAAAGTCTCTTGACAAGGTCTCCCTTTGCATGAAGTTTTCACTAATGATATCAAACAACTCCCAAGTCTCATCAGCTGTCTTGTGGAGGTATGTACCATCACATGAAGCATCAACCATATCCCTGCTCTTGGGATCAATTCCTTGATAGAAAATTTGAACAAGTTGCTATTCAGGAATTTGGTGATGGGGACATTGCTTTAAGAGCTCTTTAAATCTCTCCCATGCTTGGTGGAAGTTTTAAATTGGGGCTTGAGCAAATGAAATAATTCTCTTCCTCAGCTGACTTGTTTTGGACATTGGGAAGAACTTGGCCAAAAACTGACATTGAAGGTCATTCCAAGACTGAATATTATTTGTTGGGAGCATTGACAACCAAGTTTTGGCTTTATCCTTTAACCAAAAAGGAAAGAGTCTCAACCTGGTTGCTTCCTCCCCCAAACCCGCAATGTTGAAAGTAGTGCGCAGTCCTAGAAATTCATCAATATGCTTGTATGGGTCTTCTTTTCTCAAGCCATGGTATATAGGTAACATCTGGATGATGGAAGATTTAATCTCATAGTTCCCTTGGAGAGAAGGGAATTGAATGTAGAAGAGAGAATTGTACACCCCTGGTGCACTAAATTCTTTCAATGTCATGGGTTGCTCACCCATTGCAGAACTATCACAATCAATCACAGGTGTGTGTATGGGTTGCTTAGGTCTAAAAAGTCTCTTAACTTTAAGATCTAAAGGAGCAATCTCAGGATTAAGAGATCTCCTACCAAGCATACACACAGCAGAAACACAATACAACACAAACAAAATATAGCACAAATTTCAGCAAAACAAATTCAAAAAACATACAACTACTGCTACTGATCTAAAAATTTACAGATCTACAAAAGTAAAGGAGTTAGGAAATGCAAACTATAGCACAACTTGCTCCTCCAATTAGCACAATGCTCCTCTCAAAACAATAGATCCAGATCTGCAATCACAAAATGAGATTACAAAACTACACCAGCAATTAGTCAAACAAAAAATAGGCAATTAAAAATCTAAACCTAAAATGAAAAAACTTAGATCTACTAATTTAAAAATACAATTCCCCGACAGTGGTGCCAAAAACTTGTTGTCTTGCTTACCTTTTAATTATTATAGGATTAAGACATCAAAATAGGAGGACAAAGTACAGAGGTATGGGCTCAAGGTAAGGAAGCAGTCCTGCAAGAACTAGGGCTGTTGCAGCAAGTTTTATGAGATAAGTAAGGGTATGTCCACAGGAAAATGTGTTCTAATTTATAGTAAATCTCCAGATCTATAACAAATCTGGCACTCTAACCTATCTTAGTTTAAAACAAATCAAAACAGGAGAGAGGAGAGGTGTCTACAAGATGTCACTTTACTAAAAACTACAAAAATCAAATGTAAAATGATCCAGAACTGATTAAACTCAAATTCAAGGGAATGGAAAAGATTAAAATCAAAGGTGGAGAGCAATAGCTAGGGGTTTTGGTCTTTACTGAAAATCAATTGAATCAAAGGTAGTGCATAAGATAGATTTGCAGCAATCCTTCATCTGGCTACAAGCTCAGATGCAAGGTATAAGAATCCACTCTCAACCAGAGAATTGAAGCAGTCCTATGGCTATGATCTATCCACTAAAATAGTCACAGATCATTTTAGAGATTGTTTCAATTCAAGGATATTGATTGGAACAGGTAAGCTATTACAGATGTTGTGGGTATCAGGCTACAAGCTCAGGCATCCACAGGAATATCCAATCCAGGGAAATCAAATAAGAAAAAGTGAAATATAGATCAGAATCACCTTTAAAAACTGCAATTACATTTTAATAACACAACTTACATTCTTATTGTGCTCAGATCTGTAATCTGTGCAACGTACAATCCATCTGCATAGCCTCTGAAACTCTTGATTTAAAGCTCTCAACCTCACCCTAGCTACTGAAGAGGTTTAGCCAACCATAATTGGCTAAGGAGGGAATGGGGAAGAAGGGAGAGAGAAGGAACTTTTGGAGGGAAATGAAAATCGGATTTGGCTCTAGTTCTCCCCCAATTTTTGGATGCTAGCTCTGGAAATTCTTCAAGCTTTTATACTCTTCTCCTCCCTTCTCAGATCTGTTTCAGGCAATTAGAGCTCAAGAGAATAATTATATTATTCTGAGCTGCTGATGTGGCTGATTTCTCTTCTAGAAGCTCTTTTCCCATTGATCCAAAATTGGTAGACACATGTGATGCAGCTAGAGGGTTCCCATTCATGTGCATTTATGTTCCAAAAATACCCCCAAGGGTCATTAACATGCCTTGGAACTTGTGCACAGAATTCTGAAGTTGGCAGCTGCTGTTCTGAGATTGCTTGGTGTTCTCATCGACAGGTTGAAGTGGCTTTTGACTAGTTTGGAGACTTCTCGAGAAGTTCAGCTGACTAGTTGACAGGATTGGAGTACATTTCTATCTTCTGTCCAGTTCTCAATTCATCCTCTCGAATGGTTATACAAAATCCTGTCGACTGCTTGGCTGAGTTGCACTAGTTGATAGGATTGGAGCCTGTTTTCACCTTCTATTCAGTCTCATTACATCCTCTCGATAGGTTATAGAAAATCCTGTTGACATCTTTGTAAAGCTCCTGTTGAGCTTTCGACAGGTTGGAAATAGCACTCAAAAGGTTGCTTGAACCTCGCGAGGATGAGCGTAGCTTCAGGTAAGTTGTCGACAAGTTGCATTGCACTGCTCGACAGGTTTAATTGAACCTCTCGACTTCCCCTGTGCCTTCAGGTAAGGTGTTGATAGGATCCTTCACTACACTTCCAGCCTCGCGATGGGATCTGTCATCTTCTTTGACTCTTCACTCTCTTACCTCAGAACCTCTTGACAGCTTAGCTTCTTTACCTTCTAACCCCTCAACAGGTTGGAGCACACTCTCTAATCCTCTCGATAGGTTCATGGAACCTCTCGACAGCTTAACTTTTTTCTCCAGAACCTCTCGACAGGTACTGGGAACCTCTTGACTTCTTGGAGTGTCCTCTCGAGATGTTCTGCCTTGAGTTTCCACAGCTGGCACACATCTTTGGTATGTTGTTCTTCATTTGTTCACCAGTCTGCAACCTCTTGGTGGGTTCAGTCTTCATTTCTTGCAACTGCACTTGGTACTAAGCATGCCCAGTTGGGCTCATGACATTCTCATAAACTTCTAAGGCTCTGTGGATTCTTTGATCGGCTGGCCTTTGGGTTGTTTGAGCACATGTTGAGCAGTAGACTGCTTCTTTGGCCTTTTTAGATGGATGTCTTCATTAATGCTGCAATTTATTGCTTATCTATAAAACATACTTAAAACACCTTATTAGTAAGCTCAAGGGTCCTTCAAAGGTTAGGTTAGGAGGTGAAAATTGGAATTTTTCACTACTTAATAGATCCTCCTATTCAGAGATAGATTATATGTTCCTAATGTTGCAACCTTGCAGGACGAGATTCTCGAGGAAGCACATAAGTCTGGGTATCGATGCACCTAGGTAGCACGAAGATATATCGAAATATTCGAAGTTATTGTTGGTGTTTGAACATGAAGAGAGAGATTGTCGAATATTTAGTATGCCAGCAGGTGAAAGTTGAACACTAGAAGCAAATCGGTCTTTTACAGAGCTTACCGATTCCCGAGTGGAAGTAGGAGAACATCACTAGGAATTTCATAATTGGACTTCTGAGGACTTCAAAGAAGGATAACGCCATTTGGGTTATCATAGATTGATTGACTAAGTCGGCGTACTTTCTGCCTTTCAAGAATACCGATAGTGGGGGATAAACTTGTTGAGACATACCTAAAGGAAATTGTCAAGCTCCATGGGGTTCCTATGAGCATCATTTCGGACAGAGACACGAAATTTACTGCAGGGCATTGGAGAAAATTTCATGAAGCAATGGATGTAATATTAGATTTCAGCATAACCTTCCATCCAGAAATCGACGGGCAGACTAAAAGGGTTAATCAGATCATAGAAGACATGCTTCGAGCCTGCATGTTAGATTTTTGAGGGAATTGAGAGTACCACCTTCCTTTGATCGAGTTTTCCTTTAACAACAGCTTTTAGGTAAACATCGAGATGTTGCCTTTTGAAGCTCTTTTATGGTCGAAGCTGTAGAACACCTCTTTATTAGGACGAGATTGGTAAAAGGAAGATGCTTGGACCAGAACTCATACAAACCATAACTAAAAAAGTTAGAATTATCTTACTGAAGTTAAAGGAAGCTTAGGACTGTCAGAAAGCTTACACCAACCATCGATGATGCTTAGTAGAATTTGAGATTGGTGATTTGGTTTTCATCTGTGTCTCCCCGACTAAAGGAGTCATGCATTTTGGAATGCAGGAAAAACTAAGTTAGAGATGCGTGGGACCCTTCATAATCACTAATCGCATCAGTGAGGTGGCTTACCGAATTTCACTTGCTAAACACTTCGTCGGTATACATAATGTGCTTCATGTGTCCATGTTGCGCAAGTACTTGCCTGATCCATATCACATCCTTAATAACGAGCCAACTGAAGTCAGGGATGATCTAACTATCATAGAGAAGCTGGCTCGCTTCGTATCGAAAGAAGAGTCTCGTCAAGGGTAAATCTGTATGCTTCGTCAAAGTTCAGTGGCTACACCATTCATCGAAGGAAGCTACTTGGGAACGAGAAGCTGAAATTATGGAGAAGTACACCATCTCTATGATGATCATCAATATTTAAGCCATTGATGATGATCTCCACATCTTCACCAAGGCTCAGTTCTAATTCAGGCTAAATCTTGGGTCAGGTTCAATCAGTAGTCAGTCCAGGCTTCACATGTGATGTGAGATGTGGTATGTATTTTACTAAATTACTAACACACCCAATTGAATAAAAGGGGTGCCCTATGGGTGCCATTAGAAATGGTACTATCCCATCAATCTACAAGTGGATGCTCAATATTTTTAGGTGGACCTAGCCTTAGGCAGTTACCTGGCACAGTCAGGTCTCATCAGGCCTCAGCCAACTGGTTGAGGTGCTATAAATCTAAACCTAAAAGCTATCTATTCCTAAACCTGTGGTCCTTATTTATAAATGCATAAAGCCTTGGTACATTGAGATTAACTACGAAAGAAACCATAAAATAACACTAATTACAAATAGGAAATAAGTCATTCTTGGAATAGAAAGAATCCTATTTAAAATACACTAAAACTACTCTTTTTCGCCCAATCTCGACCGGTCGAGATCCAATCTCAACTAGTCGAGATGTTGTTTTCCTTCAATTTTTCGTGTACTTCGCTTCCTCATAACTTTTGATGTACAACTCAGATTTGAGCATTTATTGGCTTGTTGGAAAGCTTGAAACCTCTACTTTCCATTGGCATAAACCTTAATTCTTACAAATCTTAATTTAAACCTTTAAATAATAAAATACACTCAAAGCGTAAAATTAGATCTACCAAAGGCATAACAAAGTATAGTTTTAGGGATTATTTATGTATAAGTTCGAGACTCATCACACCCGCAAACCTACACTTTGAAAGTCTTCGAGCAAAGAGAAAAATAAAAACTAATGTAAACTAATATATGAAAAGTAAAGTGCTACTTTCGTAGGGAACACGATTGCATTTAGCGTATGCAACAAGTCTTTAAACCCCTAGGTGATCCCTAGTGGAAGAGTTGTGTCTCCTGAGGGTTTTCAGTGAAGTTACCCACAAACTTCCAAAATTTTCAAATCGTTGGTAAAATTAAGTTTTCAAAATATGGTTTTCATACACTTCTATAATTTCAAAACATAAAACCATTAATTGATTCAACATCCAAATTTCTAATTGAAAGCATCAATGCCATACAAATCACACTAATATCTATTCAAATTAGTCTGATGCTCCAAATTTCAAATAACTCATCTATTTATGCCTAAATGTCTAGTGTGTGCATACCAAAACTAAGATCCATTTATCTTAGAACTAATCCAAACAATAAATCACTGGATCTCATATTTTGACTCAATCCTCACCATAGATATACTTTAAAAAATAAATGCACTCCAATAATGGGTAAATTCTCATCACATGTGAGATATCAATACAAAGAAAATAAATATGGTCTCACATGATAGAAAAAACATGATGCAATCAATGAATAAATGAGAGTATCATAAGAAAGATACTCGTCTATTCTAAGCATGTCACATCAAGTACCAGAGATGCAATAAATTCATTCCACAAGACAATTACCAATGCCAAATCGGATCATGAAGGTCTTTTCTTGGGTTGTAATGGGGCTTAGGTAAAGGCTATGAAAGAACGGAAGTTGGGATTCAAAATTTTGAGAAATTGGAAAATGAACTACTTTTGATTTTTCTTCTTTTTATTTTCTAATTTCTCTCTTTCTTATTTTTTAATACTATTCTTTTTTTCAACTTTTTTTTCTTTTCTCACACATTTTTCTTCTTTGGAATTTCATTCTCTTAAGATACCTCATATTTTTATTCTTTTTCACGGTTTTCTTTTCTTTTCTCCCTTCTTCATCTAATTTTTCACCATATACTCTTACGCAAAAGCAACAACTCAATATCTCTCTACTTACTCTCTTTTCATTCATTCTCATCCATTGTTCCTAATTTCTCGAAAATAAAATGGGTAAGGCTAAATTTCAAAATTTGTGCAAAGGTACAGGCTAAATTTCAAAATTTGTGCAAAGGTAACAGGGTAATATGGTTTATGAAAGAATATATATAAAGGCAAATTTTTCAATAGGCTCAAAAGGGTACTAGAAGGATAAAATTATATGAGGTAGGGCATTTTAGGTACAAATGAGCCAATGATGGCCTTCAAGCATATCCTCAAAAGATGGTAATCTTGCTAATTTATCTTGAGCAAACATAAAATATGTTCTAGCACAATAATATAAATTTTATTTCATGGAAACTCACAAGTCAAAGCAAAAAAATATGAGATTATGAAAGAATTATTTTGTATTAAAAAAAACTCCAAGTTTATTTAAACACTCATCAAAGATGGATATTGGCTCAAAAGCTCACCAACTTAGTCTCCACTAAGAACCTAAAATTTAAAGTTCAAAAGAGTTCCTTAATTTCTAAATCCTAGCTTGGTATAAGTGTGAAAGAATCTAAGCATGAATATCCAAATTATCTAAAAATTATCACATTAAGTTTCAAAATCCTAGATGCAAGCATTCAAGATATGGCATCAACATTGTCAAAATTAAATTCACATGCATCAGCAATTAAAGTTTGGAAACTATGACAAAATAGCATGTGATGGCTCAAAATGTTCAAAAGATTTGGTTTTACGAGCATAAAAAATTGTGGTCTAATCAACATAAAGTAATGCCCTACAAAAGATGACTATGATGCAAAATAAAAACTATAAAAAATCACAAAATACCCTCAAACCGGAATGGTACAATGCCCTCATTGTACAAAAGAAAATAGGAGGTAAAGGAAGACAAAAGGGCAACAAAAATAAAGCAATAAAACACACCATATATCTACACTCAACGTCCCCTCCTCGTATGAGACGGAGTACGAGGGTGTTGGTATGCATTTTTCGGGAACCCTCTCGGATTCAGGAAAAATGGTTCCAATATAGTCACTTGGGGACTCTGATTGCGAAGCGAGAGGCGAAGATATGATAGTGATAAACAAAAATGGCATTTAAGTGCACCTGCAGGGGAATTGTTGGTTGCAACCAAATTTAAATGTCATACCTGAGTTATTGTGATCACCATCAACAAATTTTTATCGAGGCTGTAGAACGTCATTGATCACGATGATTTAGGTAGGGAATTGTAGATTTGGGACTCTGATATTAAACATCGGCCTGCTGGCTTTAGCAGTTAGGATTGCCTAAGGTCTCAACTAATTTGGGTTTTTCTAATCCTAATATTCTAACTAAAGGGGTGTGTTTGCCAGTTATGTGCGAGAGGATCAAATCCATTCCTAAGTACCCTCTAGTGGCTCCCTTGGGTAAATCGGTTTTATGGCTATGATCGTTTTGAAAATATGATGGATGGTGGGGATCTAATTGTCTCTAAGTTGGAAATTTCGACAGTGGTTTCCTAAGCGTTGGATCTAGGGCTAGCTTTATCTCCCTTTGGACCACTCGAGAATCAAAAGAGATGGCCCAGTTCCATCGTGCTTGACTACTCAGCGAGATTCCTAGAAGAGAGTTGATGTTTTAAGGGCCAAATACTTAAAGTTCAACTCTGCTCTATTTCAGAATCTCAAAGCCAACCTCGGGAGTTCCAAAGAGAAAAGGCAAAGAAAGGTGTGTTAGGAATGAGTGGAATAGGGGGGTTATTTATAGTCTTGGCAAATTACACGCATAAATCCATGCGTATAATCCATAATTATATGATGTATGTTCAGCATATAATCTAAATTATACGTGGAGCTATAGTGTATAATGAATTATACGCTATACTCATAGCATATAATTCAGGCAGTCTTGAGGTTCTTGGTCGAGGTGACCAGCTGGTGACCGGATAAACCCTGACTGAGATTTGTGCGGGCTTTTGTTGGATTATACGCTGTGGATACAACGTATAATCGAGAGTTTGGATAAGCCACAACTCGTTGTGTCGACTTAAGTGAATCGGGTTCGTATCGAGTATCATAGCCTAGATGGACTCATTATACGGATGTAGTCAAGCTTATAATCAATTATATGCTGAAAATTTAGAGTATAATTGGAAACCAGCTCAGGACAGGGTCGGGTTCAATTATACACTGGGAAACTAGCGTATAATCAATTATACGCCTGAAAACAGGCGTATAATTCCAAGAAATATGGTTTTCGAGGATTTTTGAAAAAGATTGACTTTTCATAAATCGATGGCAGGGTCAATTGTTTACTAAACACATTTTATACTCCGAGAGTTCGAAAATGGGGTGTTTACATATTCCCCTCTTTGGCGCATTCTTGTGGAGCAAGGATATGCCGAAGAAGTAGGCACCTGATACAAGCGACCCTTCATTTTTTTAAAGAAATCACAATTGTGAATCGAAATGAGCTGACATGAAATGCCTGGGTTTCTTATTTTTCTGTACGAGCAAAGTAAAGTGATGATTCGGAGGCCTATTGTAGCAATCGAGAGGTGTTTCAGCTGCCGTGGGTGCACGTTGTGACTAGACGGAGGATTTTATGCAATCGAAGTACTGGTGGCACAAGCAAATGTCAATATAAAAGGAAATAAGAATATTGAGATGGCGAAGGCATTGCAGATCATGTCAGATCTAGTGCATCATTGCTCACACCAACGACGCTTTAGGAGTCACTTTTTGTGACAGCCTGAATTTTCTCGACACATTATTTTTTATTTTTATTTTTATTTATTTTCACAACACGGATACACGGGAAAACCTGGACCATCGGGCATACAGATCACAATCCAAATATAAAATACTATTGGTGCATCCACACAATTGCAGAATTCAAAGTATATATATATATATGGGAGAAAATACAATTCCATTCTATATAGAACAATAGACAATGAAATAAAACCCACCGGTGATGGCCGACCATCACCTAAATAGTGGTACCCCAAAAAGATGTACATCCCAAGTCTAATTCTACCAGTCTACAAGAAGATTGGATGTTCCAAGTCCAATCCTTAAAATCCACAACTACAACAAGATCCGATCCACTGGTCTAAGGTAGAAGGTTTGTCTCAAGCTCTGAATTCTCACTCAAGACCTGCACCTGTGACGTATAGTCGAGGGGTAAGCTACAGTCCAAAGCTCGGTAGAGGAACTTAAGAACAATTACATTTCATCATATCATGCATAGATTAAATGACAAGACTTCAAAGCAGTTTCACATAAAACATAAATTTAAGTATAAGTTTTCAAAAGCATTTCATTTTAAAATAGGGATATACTTCAAAGCCATTTTCATTTCAGAACAGTCATGTTATTTTCATATCAAACGAAATATACAAAGTTTTTTTCTCATGTCAAAACGAACTTAAAAAAATCACCTGTCTTAAGTGGAGTTTCACAAGGGTCAAAAGTCGAGTGCGATTCAGATTCAAAGACTACGCTAGATTCTCTTATATTTAATCCGCCCATAGCGGTCCACAATTATACGATCAATCCGCCCATAGCGGTCCACAATTTTACAATATTCCACCCATAGCGGTCCACAATCGTACAAATCTTCTGTCCATAGTAGTCCACTTCAATTTATTTGACTTATGTTTCAGTTAATTTACATGGTTTACAAATTCTATTCACGAATATCCCGCCATGCCGGTTCGATTCACGGATATCCTGTTGTGCTGATTCGATTCACAGATATCCTGCCCTGCCGATTTGATTCACAGATATCCCGCCGTGCCGATTCGATTCGTGGGTATCCTGCCGTGCTGGTTTGATTCACAGATATCCTACCATGCTGATTCGATTCATGGGTATCCCGCCGTGATGGTTCGATTTACGTAAACCTTTATATCGAATCAGATTCGATGTTTCAAAGTAAGCCAATTCAAAGTTCGTAGTTCAAATTCAAATGTACATTCAAAGTTTAGATGTCAAGTGTAATTCAAGCTCAAAATTCATGTTCGAAGTAGACAAGTCAAAACTCATATTCGTAGTTCAAATATCTAGATGCAAATCAGATTCTTATACTAAGTTTCATATTCAAGTCATGTTCATATTTCGAAGTTCGTATTAGATTCAAATGCAAGTATCAAGGCTTAAATTTTAAATTCCAATTTCAAAGATTCAAAGTCTATTTTCAAAAACAAATCATAGCTTGTCAAACACTCATCATACAAGTCTATGAATTCAAGACACAAATGCAATTAATTAATGAAGTTTCTCTACCTCGGTTGCGAAATCACACAAAGTCACGTAAAACGGTGCAAAAATCCTCATCGACATTTCCAAACCTTAACCTACATTACAAGGCATTCGTATACTCACATTTTAATGACTAAATATCACACATGTCGAAGTTCTTAAAGTTTTCTCAAAACTAGGGCGAAAAGGACAAGTTCACGTTAGCTTTGGATTATGTGAAACTTGTTCCAACTTGCCACTAAATTTTAACCTTTTAAAAATTAGATTTATAAAATTATTAATTATACGAGTTATAGAGCTCGTTATCTTTTTTCAATGCCTCATCAATCGTACCAATCGAAGTTTGGGGTCAAAAGTGATGATCAAAATATCGAACAGTTGCTGGCGCTTTGAACAATAGCTCGCTGCGGCGAGGTCTTCGGACACCTATAGTTCATCGCAGCAAGTTTGGACAGTGCCTTTTTTGGCCTATATTTCCATGTAGTACTCGGCGTGGCGAGTTCTTCAAGAAGGGACTCGACGCAGTGAGGTTTTCACTCGCTGCGGTGACTGTGAGCAACCATTTTATGACCTTTTTGGGTTTGAAAATTCCCAAAATCAAAGGTATGCGATGTTTGATTCACATACGATCTAAATCTAAGCATACCCTATGCTAAAAATCAATAAATCTCTCCTCTAATCTCACACATGCGATGATTTCATGATGGATTCTTGGAAGTGGACGGCATTCGTGTCTTTACACATTTCAAATTCTGAAATCCTCACATGCGATTCAAGCCAACATGAATTCAAGATCTAATTCTCAGAGAATGAGGTTTACGAGATGAAGTTAAGACTTTTACCTTAAAATTTCACGCATGTCATGATTTTGTGATCGAATTCGACGATGATCAGTGCCTACTCTGGCGTGCCTTCAGATCCTCAAATTCCTTGCACGCAAATCCAAATACACATTAATCGAAAGTAAAATCTCAGAATTTGAGATTCCCACGATCACGTTACAATGTTTACCTTCTTGAATCACGCATGTGGGGTTTGGAATGATCAGGATCATGAAGGAAATCGGCGCGATGCCTCACGCCCGTCCATTCGATGCTTCGATTTGTCCTTCCCTTCGATCTCTACGATGCCGAGAATTGAAGTCTCTCGAAGTAAGAAGAAGAATTTGAGAGATATCAATGGGATCGAGGGTTTCAGAACAAGAAATTGAGGAGAAAAGGGTTTCTCCACCACACTTGGGTCTCTCAACTCTCTTTCTCCTTCTTAAATGAAAAATCACAAGGTGTGCGTGGCTTTTTGTGATGGCCCGACTTTTCCCCTTATCGTATATAGGAAAGCTTGCGTCGTCGGATCACCTAACATGATCCAGTCACACAAGTGCATCATGTTGTGTACAAAGTATTACATTTGCAGAAGTAATTTAATAACTCTAACATAAAACAATATGGCAGAAACTGATATTTACTCATCTATTAAAAACAGTAAACTAGTAAAGATCTCTATCACAAAGCTAACCAAGATTATGTATAGCTTTCCACTGATGACGGCTACCCGTCATCTAAATAATAGAAAGAAAACCTATACATGAAGTACAAAATATCTCAAAAACATAATACTGCTGATTTATACAATTTTTTAAAACAAATCTCTCACTCAAGCATTCTCTCTCTGGCCTATTTTAGAAAGAATTCCTCAGCGAATTCTTCCTCCTCATCCTCCTCGTCCTCCTCTTCTTCCTCCCCCTCCTCTGTTTAATACGTGGGATCACCCTCATGCTCAGGGTCAATATCTGCAGCTAAGATATGAAGTCGTAGGATGCGCTATCATCGAAGCTCAGCAGGAAAATTTACAGTGCTAAATTATATGTTAGATTACCAATTCACTTTTAGATACATAAATTATAAATCTAAGCATATTATATCCTATATTGTATCTATTCTAGCTAGCCATTAATCATGCAAATAATTTATCATACTAAAACGATCATGCTGAACAAATACAAGACATCATGCTGAAACAGATATAAGGAATCATGCTGAAACATGTTTAGCTTAAACAAACTATCAGACGTAAAACATACATATATAAGAAATAAGAGAATCAAGCTCCCGAGTTAGCGGGATCACTTGGACCGAGAAAATCAAGCTCCCGAGTTAGCGGGATCACTTATCAAGCTCCCAAGTTTGCAGGATCACTTGTGTTAAAAAATAAACAAGAACGTTTACATGACATCAAGGATAACAAGACATGACAATGCATGGTATCATGTATGTAAGAACGTCATGAACAGATATCATATAAGCATATATCAAAACTAAACTTACAAGCTTGTACATAACCATACATATTCAAACATCTAAACTGGAATTAGCATCATCATTCATAAGCATGCTTCTAAACTGATTTAGTTTCATCATTCATAACCATTCAGCTAAACTGATCTTATCATCATACATAAGTGTACTTCAAAACTGACATGAGTATACTCAGACAAAAGCTTGCGTATCTTAATAGCATTATAACTATACCTCGAGCATCATACAGAACTTATATAAAGGCATACGTCAAAACTAATCTTATCATCATTATACATTACCATTCATCCAAACTAGTCTAGCATCATCATGTATAACCATTTAACATCTACACTGGACTGGCATATTCATAGTATAATCCCATATTGAATTGAAACACATAGCATAACTATCTATCTGAACTTGACACGAGCATATTTAGCATGTAATCATGTTCATGCAATAATTTGCTATCCAGATGTGAAGGAGAAAACAAAATATAACTAGCAAGGTAAGATCCCTACCTTAAATCAAGCTTATGTGTAACTGTTTACACGTGCACGCATGCATCCAAGCAAACATCCATCTTTTACAAATTCTTCATGAGCATCAAATACCTATGATGCATGTTCATATTTTAGCATATATACTGGTTTACTGGGTCACCTTAGATCCTACATATGTACCAATATTGATTACTAGACCTACTAGTCAACACACAACACATACATAGGCAAAAGACACCTCAAAACAGACACACAAGCTAAAAACACAGGCTTGCCTCGGCAAGCTACAGGGTTGCGGTGGCAAGCCATCCAGCTGAGCACCTTGTCGCGGCAACCTTGTGACGTCGCTGCGGCAAGCCTGAGGCACATGCGTGCCATGGTGCCCCCTCTTGTTCTTCTTGATCTAGTTAGCTGAGACTTTTATACTATATAAACACCATTTTATTTTGTATACTTTGCATCTTGAACCTCCTTTTATATTTATTAATTTAGTATGAAAGTTTCAAAGTGCAATCAATAGAGATTTTGACTCTGAAACCTTCACACAAGATAATATCTTTGAGCTGTCGATCCGATCGTATGGAATCGGACCAAAGACTTATAATTTATTTTAGATGAACTCTAATTTAAAAGAACTAATCTGTGATTTATTTTACGATGTACCTTTTAGTGAATTTGTGGTTACGACGACGCCGAACGTGTGTCGGTGTAGAGTTCACCGAGCTCGTGAAATATTTGTGGAAACTCTTGCGACCGAATCCAAGGTTTGAGAGGTTGGAATGGAAGTGGGTTTGAGCTAGAAGAAGGGTTTTATCTCCTGCGTACGAGGTATGCCAAGGATAAAATCCATGGAAATGGTCTCACATTTCCACTCTGGGATGGGCAGTGGCCGTAACAGACCAACAGGATGCTTGTGTTCGACCATCACATGCTGACAGATCAAACATTTCGCAACATGTTCCGCCACTTCTCGCTTCAATCTATTCCACCAAAACATTTTCTTCAAATCTTGATACATTTTCATGCTACCAAGATGAATAACATAAGCTGACTTGTGAGCCTCTTCGCAAAGCTCTCAATGCAAGGCACTATCATTTGGCAAGCAAATTCGGCCTCAAAATAATAAACTCTACATCATGCATCTGGAGCTCTCTAATCCTATCGAAGAGTGTGGATCGGATCATCACTGTTGCAAGCAAACCTCCATTTGATGTTGCCCTAAGAGTGGCACTCGATGACACTATGTCATTGAGCAATTTCCATCTTTGTAGCCATGTCACAAGATGGGATAGCTGAGCGGATGACTTCCGACTTAGCGCATCAGCCACTACATTGGCTTTACCGGGATGATACTGAATAGAACCGTCATAGTCCTTCAAGAACTCCATCCATCTTTTCTGCCTTAAATTCAACTCTTTCAGGGTAAAGAGATACTTGAGACTTTTATGATCGATGAAAATCTCGAAGGTTTCACCATAAGGTAGTGCCTCCAGATCTTCAACGAAAAAATGATCGCTGCTAGTTCTAGGTCATGAGTGGGGTAATTCTTCTCATGATCTTTCAACTGTCAAGAACCATACGCAATCACAAGTTCCCTCTGATTCAATACATAGTCTAACCCACTATACGAGGCATCATTGAATACAACAAACCCACCACTGCCTGATGGCTGCTTCCATTACACTACAGCTTCTATCTTTGCAGGATCTACGGTAATACCGACTTCGGAAATGATGTGACCTAAAAAACTGACTTGATTCAACCAAAAGTCAAATTTACTGAACTTGGCATACAATTGAGAATCTTTCAATGTTTGAAAGCAAGACGTCAATGGTCTTCATGGTTTGCTCTCGTCTTCGAGTAGATAAAAATATCGTCGATGAAAACTATGATACACTGATCTAAATAAGACGTGAAGACTCGATTCATCAAGTCCATAAATGATGCAGGCGCATTGGTCAACCTAAAGGGCATCACGAGAAACTTGTAGTGATAATATCATGTTCGAAAAGATTTCTTCAAAATATCTTCAACTTTCACCTTCATTTGCTGATATCTCGATCGTAAATCGATCTTTGAAAAACACCATGCTCCTTGTAACTGATCAAAGAGATCGTCGATTCTGGGGAGCGGATAACGATTCTTGATCGTCAGCTTATTTAATTGACAATAGTCAATATAGAGGCACATCGAACCATCTTTCTTCATCATGAACAACACTAGTGCACCCCACGAAAACACACTCAGTTTGATAAACCCTTTATCAAGAAGCCCTTACAACTGCTCCTTGAGTTCTTTCAACTCTGCTGGTGCCATTAGATACGGCGCCTTTGATATTGGCTCAGTGCTCAGGGCTAAATCAATAGCGAACTCCACTTCCCTGTTCGGTAGTAATCCTGGCAACTCATCAGGGAAAATGTTAGGAAATTCACAAGAAATCGGCACATTTGAAAGTACAATTTTCTTCTTTTCCTGATCTTGACTTCGAATAAAAGCGATATACCCTTGCGCACCATCATCGAGTAATCGTCGTGCTCGGATCGCTGATATGAAGGGGAGTATAGTTGACTGTACACAAAAAAATTTAGCTGATTTCCTCCCTTGGGGACGGAAAGTGATGATCTTATTTTGACAGTTGACATTTGCATGGTGATGGAATAATCAATCCATGCCAAGGATTACATTGAATCCTTGCATATCGAGCAATATCAAATCAGCTATTGTTTCGTATTCCTAGTAATCTTTGATCATGAAAACAATGGATCGATATACCATGTCAATAGTGATAGATTGTCCGGTCGAAACTGACACTTCTAAAATAAAGTCGAGAGGTCCTGGAGTGGCTCCCAACCTTCCAAATTTTTCAGCAAACTGCGGTATGACAAACAAGTGTGTAGATCCAAGATCAATCAAAACTCATGTCTCATAACATAAATAAGAACCCTCCGGATATAGTAGTAACGTACCTATTGCACATGTATTATATAGTTAGCTAAAACTAATGGAAATTATAAACTAGCAAATCAAATCTAAACTATGAGGTTCTAAGACTAGTAGAAAATATTGCAGTGCACAAATGTATATATATCTAACTTTTTAAACTGATGCACCTTCTTTATCTAAACGACCATCAATAAACTTATGATAAATTAATAAGTATCAAGCATACCTTGAATAATATCCTTGCTGGTTTGGGCGCCTTGTGCCGATAAAACATAAGCTCGGCCTTGTACCATAGGTCGTGCAGATCGTAAAGTTGGTCCCGTCTTTGATGTCGTTCCCACCATCTTTGGGCAATCCTTAATTCGATGTCCCATCTTACCACAATGGAAGCAAACACCAGATGCTTTATGACATTCATCTTTCTTGTGTGCCTTCCCACACTTCCCCCATATATCGGTTGAAGCTGCTGACAAAACTGTATAGGATCCTGTGCGGGAAACTGCTCGTCATGCTCGTGAAATGCGAGATATAGACTGGGCAGGCTGGTTCAAAAGATGTGAAACCCGCGGTAGTAATGGTGGTAGATTTGTAGGATTGTAGGGCCGTGTGTAGGCTACTGCAGCTTGTGGAATGATGGATGCATGGGGTATCACAGTCTCTTACTTGCCTAACCGAAAATAAAAGCCTGAGCTTGAGCTTTTTTGCCTTTATTTTATTCCTCTCTCCTCTTGAACATATTCTTGACATCGGTCTCTGTTATAGGAGCTAACTTCATCACATGTGAATATGTCATTGCTTGAAACAACGAAATTCTTTCCTTGATTAGGGGCTTCAAACCATGCTCAAACTTCTGTGTCTTCATGAGCTCGGTGGCTACATGTAATGGCACAAACCGAGAAAGGCGAGTGAACTCTATCTCATACTCTCTAACAATCATCTGGCCCTGTACTAAGGTGACAAATTGGACCTCCATTCGATATCTCTCGGGTGCTGGAAAATACTTCTCATTGAAGGCTTCAATGAAAGTGGGCCAAGTCCAGGGTACTCTGGGAATTCTCATCCTTTCCACAGATTGCCACCAGGCCTCTGCTTCACCTTCCAATTTATATGCTGCCCAGCTAGCCTTTTCGACCTCAGTGCATGTAACCCACTGAAGCACCTTCCCGATCTGTGTTAGCCATTTTCCAGCCCCCATTGGGTCGTGTTGACCATAGAAACTTAGCGGTCGAAGGCGTACAAACTCTGCAAAGCCTCTAGGGGTCTTCTCTCTGCTAGCAGGGCCATAGTGTGGACCATGGTCTCCATCAGATGCCGATTCTATCTCGCATTCTGCTCAACTCCGGGAGCAGGCCCCTCTGATGAGCATCTGCTACAGGAGTATGTTCAACAATATTTTCCATTGTAGTTCGGCTTTCTGCCATATGCACATTTTCTCTGCTTTCGGAGACAATGTCGTGCTCATAGCCCGCGCTGGAATTGCATTCGGGCCAGGGCGATGGGGTAACGGTGGTCTACCCCGTCCTCTCCCTCATCATGGAGGCATCGCAACCTAGCATGATCAAGCAACAACTTGATCAGATAAATATAGAATCAACCAAAATCCTAATACTGAACAAACATAAAAAACTTTACAATATGTGTATTCTAGAGTTAAGTCTCCAAACTTTACGTGGAGGCTCGACTTTTCCCCTTATCGTATATAGGAAAGGTTGCGTCATCGGATCACCTAACATGATCCTGTCATACAAGTGCATCGTGTTGTGTACAAAGTATTATATTTTTGAAAGTAATTTAATAACTCTGACATGAAACAGTATGACAGAAACTGATATTTACTCATCTATTAAAAGCAGTAAACTAGCAAAGATCTCTATCACAAAGCTAATCAAGACTATATATAGTTTTCCACCGATGACAGCCACCGTCATTTAAACAATGGAAAGAAAACCTATATATGAAGTAAAAAATATCTCAAAAATATAATACGAGTGATTTATACAAGTTTTTAAAATAAATCTCTCTCTCAAGCATTCTCTCTCTGACCTTTTTTGGAAAGAATTCCTCAGTGAATTCTTCCTCTTCGTCCTCCTCATTCTCCTCTTTTTCCTCCCCCTCTTCTGGTTGATACGTGGGATCACCCTCGTGCTTAGGATCAATATCTGCAGCTAGGACATGAAGTCGTAGGATGAGCCATCATCATAGCTTAGCAGAAAAATTTATAGTGTTAACTTATATGTTAGATTACCAATTCACTTCTTGATGCATAAATTATAAATTTAAGCATATTATATCCTGTACTGTATCTATTCTAGCAAGCCATTAATCATGCAAATAATTTATCATGCTGACATGTTGAAATAATTATGCTGAACAAATACAAGATATCATGCTGAACGAGAAATCATGCTGAAACAGATACAAGGAATCATGCTAAAATAGGTTTAGCTTAAACAAGCTATCAGATTTAAAACATACATATACAAGAAACAAGAGAATCAAGATCCTGAGTTAGTGGGATCACTTGGACCGAGAAAATCAAGCTCCCGAGTTAGTGGGATCACTTGGACCAAGACATCAAGCTCTCGGGTTAGCGGGATCACTGGTGTTCAAAACTAAGTAAGAACGTGTACATGACATCAAGGATAACAAAACATGACTATGCATGTTATCATGTATGCAGGAACATCATGAAAAGATATCATATAAGCATATATCAAAACTGAACTCGCATGCTTGTACATAACCATACATATTCATACATCTAAACTGGAATTAGCATCATCATTCATACGCATGCTTCTAAACTGATTTAGTTTTATCATTCATAACCATTCAGCTAAACTAATCTTATCATCATACATAACTATACTTCAAAACTGACATGAGTATACTCATACAAAAGCATACGTATCTTAACAGCATTATAACTATACCTCGAGCATCATATAGAACTTATACAAAAGTATATGTCGAAACTGATCTTATCATCTTCTTACATTACCATTCATCTAAACTGGTCTAACATCATCACGCATAACCATTTAGCATCTAAACTGGTCTGGCATTTACTAGTATAATCCCATATTAAACTGAAACTCAAAACATAACTAACTATCTAAACTTGACATGAGCATATTTAGAATGTAATCAAGTTCATACAATAATTTGCAATCCAAATGCGAAGGAGAAAATAAAATATAACTAGCAAGGTAAACTCCCTACCTTAAATCAAGCTTACATGTAACTGTTTACACGTGCACGCATGCATCCAAGCAAATATCCATCTTTAACAAATTCTTCATGAGCATCAAATACCTATGATGCATGTTCATATTTTAGCATATATACTGGTTTACTGGGTCACCTTAGACACTATATACGTACCAATATTGATTACTAGACCTACTAGTCAACACACAACACATACATAGGCAAAAGGCACCACAAAATAAACACACTAGCCCAAAACACAAGCTTGCCTCAGCAAGCTATAGGGTTGCCATGGCAAGCATCCCAGCTGAGCACCTTGCCGCGGCAACCTTGTGAGACTGCCATGGCAAGCCTGAGGCACAAGCTTGTCGTGGTGCCCCCTCTTGTTCTTCTAGATCTAGTTAGCTGAACCTTTTATACTATATAAATACCACTTTATTTTGTATACGTTGCACCTTGAACCCCCTTTTATATTTATTAATTTAGTATGAAAGTTTCGGAGTGCAATTAATAGAGATTTTGACTCCGAAACCTTCACACAAGATTATATCCTTGAGCTATCGATCCGATCGTATGGAATTGGCACCAAAGATTTATAATTTATTTTAAACAAACTCTAATTTATAAGAACTAATCTGTGGTTCATTTTACTCCATACCTTTTGGTGAATTTGTGGTTACGATGATGCCGAGCGGGTGTCGGTGTCGAGTTCACCGGGCTCGTGAAATATTTGTCGAAGTTAGGGCCGCAAAGACTCTTCGAGACCAAGGGTTCATCTGCCGAAACTCTCGCGACTGAATCGTAGGGTCGCTTTGTAACTCACAGGTTCGAATCCAAGGTTTGAAGAGGTTGGAATGGAAGTGGGTTTGAGCTAGAAGAAGGGTTTTATCTCCTATGCTAGTTTACTGATTTTGCAGGGTTTGAAATGTAAAAGATGAGAGAAATCTACAGTTGGTTTTTCTCAAAATTTCACAGTGTGAAGGAGGAGAAGATAGTGGCAAATTCTTTTAGTGGGCTTACTCTTTGTGTGCATGGGAGTCAAGAGTGACTCATGTGAGTCTGCTGGCGGGATTAGGATTATAAACCTATTAGGGATAGAATCCCACGTAGTGCCCACATGAGTTTTTCAGTATATAGGCATATAAGCCATAATAGGGTTAGGTTTAATGCAAAGCTAATACACTGTTTAAGTGTATAAGCCAGCTTAAGTTTAGCCTTAGTGTAAATTGCTTACACTCATAAAAGATGTATGGTTGGGGTAAAGTTAAAGTGTATTCCTGCTACACCATAGTAAGTGTATGGGCTGGCTTAGCTTTAGTGTAATGCAATTACACTTATATACTATATATAGGATGGCACTTTTATTCAGTGTATTAGTTAATACACCTTTATGGTATATGGAAGATTAAAATTTCAAGTGTGTTTTTAATACACTAACTTTAAGTGTATGAAGGACCGGGTTTTACTAACAAAATTTACTGGGCCACTAAGGGTCTCACTCTCTTGTCAGTTTTGAATACCAATTAATATAAATCCTTTCTGTCCCGTGTTAGGCACACGCCTATCCTTACCCATGTCCATACCTGATATTGTGATTTTAAAATATGGCAGCCGTTACACCCTCCCCTCCTTAAGGAATTTTCGTCCTCGAAAATAAAAGAAGATGGGGAAGTGACAGCAAGGCATGGTGTATATACTGTTGTAATACTATTTGAGTTTACGCAATTGACATGACTAGTTAAAAGTATATCACATTCTAAGACAATGTAAACAGGAAATCAATCTAATGTTACTTGGTTTATTATGTCAGCACTTCTATGTACTGATGAATCACAAAGTAAACACATAACAAATTTATAAAAGGTTACTATAGAGTAAAAAAAGCAATTATGTGTAGTAATCATTACGTATGAATAAAATGATATAAAAGTGAGTGTGATACTCACCAAGCTGTGATTGACTCTGACGCTCTCCAGCTGAGGATGGTCCTGCATCCCTCTGAACAACCTCCAGCAAGAATGTGTCTGCGTTTCGGGTATACGCAAATGTTCATAAGCTCATCATCCATCATCTGAAGTCTGTGAATGTTCTCATAGAGAGTAGAGCGTATCACCAGCGTAGCCATTAACACACCTGAACCTTTTACATCAAATCTCATGCTACTTAGAGCCATATCTTCCAATAGGTGCTATAGTCGCACCCTTGCGGTGAGATGTGATAACTGAGCAAAGAACTTTCCACTTAATGCATCTGCCACTGTGTTTGCTTTTCCAGGGTGGTACTGGATGGTACAATCATAATCTTTCAAGAACTCCATCCATCGACGTTGTCTCATGTTCAGCTCCTTCTGCGAGAAGACATACTTGAAGCCATAATACCAGTCAATCTTTGCTGGGCCAACCATAATACCGGTCTCAGAGATAACATGGCCTAAGAAACAGACCTGCTCAAGCCAAAACTCACACTTGCTGAGTTTTGGAATAACTGATGGTCTCTGAGGGTTTGTAAAGCTACTCGTAAGTGCGACTAATGTTCTTCTTGCATCTTTGAATAGATGAGGATGTCATCTATAAAAACTACTACAGACTTATCCAAATGTAGTTTGAATATTCGATTCATCAAGTCCATAAATGACTCATGTTCTTCTCGTGTCTTTTGAATGACCAAGAACTCGTAGTGTCCATATCGAGTTTTGAACGTCGTCTTTTGAATGTCTTCAGATTTGACTTTCAACTGATGGTAGCCTGACCTCAAGTCAATCTTTGAGAAGAACCTTGCTCCTTGTAACTGATCGAGCAAATCATCAATTCTCGGAAGTGGATAATGGTTCTTAATTGTCAACTTATTTAGCTGACGGTAATTAATGCAAAGCCGCATTGAACCGTCTTTCTGCTTCACAAACAAAACCGGCTGTCCGCAGGGTGATATACTCGGCCTGATAAAACCCTTATCTAGCAGTTCCTGAAGCTGCTCCTCTAACTCTTTCAATTCTGTAGGTGTCATTTGATATGGAGCTTTCGATATAGGTTCGGTACCCGGTGCTAATTTAATCGCAAATTCAACCTCCCGGTCAGGTGGTAATCCAGGTAGATCTTCAGGGAAAATATCCGGATACTCATAAGTAATCGTAATATCTGTAATATTCCTCTTCTCCTCCTTATGATCTTGCAAGTATGCCAGATAACCACAACACCCGTTCTTCATCATACGGTTTACTTGAATAGCGGAGATAAACGATTTCACGTAGGATTTGACTCCGTAAAATCAGAAGGATTTTCTCTTCGGTGGGCGGAATGTCACAATTTTCGGAAGACAATTCACACTCGCGTGGTAAGCAGAAAACCAATTCATCCCTAGTGTCACGTCGAACCCTTCCATGCTCAAAATGATCAAATCAGCTACCGTCTCGTAATCTTCGATCATCATGATCACAGATTGACACAGTATTGGTGCCCACCGAGTTACCCGTAGGAACTGACACTGCCAAGATGAAATCAATGGCCTTGGGAACGATGCCCAACTTCTCAGCGAACAACGAAGTGACAAAAGAATGGGTAGAGCCAGGGTCCATCAACACTTGCGCTTCGATTTTGCTTACGTCGCTCTCCTGACACATGAAAAGGGTACCTTAGTTTAGACAATTGTTTCAATTAAAAATTTCTAAGCATGTGTGTTCATCCATAACTTATTAATCAAAATTATTAAATATCAAGCAATTATATATATAACAAAATAAAATAAGAAGGCATTTCAACTTATAATAATACCTTGGATTACGCCATTCGACGTTCCGACTTCTTGAGCTATCACGACATAGGCTCGACCTTGAACAATAGGTTGGGTCGATTTCTGAGTAGATCCCGAAATAGTTCTTCCTTTGTCCTCTTGAGGACAATCCTTAACCATGTGCCCAATTGTACCACACCGAAAGCATGCTCTAGTATTCCTCCTACAATCCTCGGTCTTGTGTGGTTTCCCGCACCTTACGCAGAATGCTATCAGATTGAATGAAGAGGTGCGTAAAGTTTGTGAAACTCCGGACACTCCCGTTATAGCAGGGTTCAAAGTACGGAATGACCCTAAAGGTGTAGATATAGTCAGTTTAGGATAAACACCTTGAGCAGGTTACTGAGATACGGGTGTTGCCTTCTTCGTTTCCAACGTAGGGCAATCCTTTTTCATATGTCCTAGTCTGCCACATCTGAAACACTCACCTGTGGCCCACCTACATTTCTTCATCATGTGCCAATTCCCACAACTTGAGCATGACTCAACCTGTGTGGAGGGAGAGGTGTGAGTCGTCTCACTCAATATTGTCGTGAGTAATGAAGTCTGCTGAGCCATTGTATTGATCATCGTCTTCAACAACTTTCTATTATGCTCATTTTTATCAATGCGTATAGTATTTGATCTCTTGTGTGGTGCCATTTTGATCTGTCAACATGACACAAGGTTCCAATTAATAAAGATTGTGATCACCATGGACCTAGGTTCCGACAAAACTCTAAAACTTCATTCACCTACTATAACCATACATCTATCACAATCATCAATTACCTCCACTCCAAGTCATAGCGAGATCCACAACTCAGGTTATAAACATAACATACAACCCTAGCTGTGAGTCCCTTAAAAGACCTAAAGTCAAAAATTCTACTAACTTTGACAAGGTCCTAATTGAGTCTCTTATGTCTTGATAGAACCTACTGCCATATTCTCGGGTCCCAACAAGACCTAATAACTAAGCTCTGATACCAACTGTGATGACCCAACTTTTCCAATCCCTCAGGTATAGGAAAGGCCGGTTCACCAACCTATCGATTAAACGATAAGCCGGACAAACAGGGCACATATCAGAGTAAAGCACAATAAATATTCAAAACTAAGAAATTAATGCGGAAGCAGTTAAAGTAAAGAACCACCGATGATGGCCGTCCATCACCGAAACATGCTTAATAATAATAAACAAAAGTAAAGACATAAATCCAAGAGCCCATCCATTGGTCAGACAAACTACGCCCAAGTCTAAACTCTCACCAATAGCAAATAAATAAAGTAAATCCTAAGCCGAGAACTACTCCTCAGGAGGAACCTCTGGCTCTTCCTCGGGTACGTAATCAAGCTCAGTCTCGGAGCCCTAAACAGCCAAGTCAGTACCTGGACCTGCGACGTATAGTCGGAATGAGCTAACCAACAAAGCTCAGTAGAAAAATATCATCAACGACATTGTATTTTAACTAACATGGGTTTTAAAACAAATATCAGAATATTATATGTCAAAACCAGAAATGCAGGAAAAAATAAAATTTAAGTGCAGAAATTATATGCAAGATCAGTTTCTAAATATGTGAAAATAGATTCAAGAACAGATATAAGGTTTCAGTGTCTTATTATTTCTAACTTCTATATGCAAAGTTTAGTAATTCATGATTTAATCCTCAACTTAAAATACCTTCCGAGTAAACTATATCTCAAGAGCAGGAATATAGCCGATGGGAACCCTTACCTACCATCATTGTTCATGAACCCTTTTTGAGGATGCAACAAGCCCCTGCGTCATGAGAGAAACTTGTGCCAGGAAATTGTTCAGGAATTTTTTAAGGGGTCGTTCAAGTCCATCATAAAATAGATACAGATACTAATATAAATCAGATGCAAGTTTCTTATATATAGTTCAAAATTTTGATTTATGATTTTCAGCATTTCAGAGCTTAAGCAGATTCAGGTTTCAGGGTTCAGGTAGATTCAGATTTTCAATTTTTCATCTCAAATTTTAATTTACAGATGTGATTTCAATGGCATATACATGTTCAAAGATTCTAATTCAAAATATTCATGCGAGTTAAAATAAAATACTATAAATATGAGATTCTCCTACCAAAACTTAGAGTTGCGCGAAGTCAAGTAAAATCCTATTGATGGTTTCTCACCCTTAATCTACATCACAAATATGCGACGATGTATCAAGGTTAACTCTAATCACTAATAATTTAGACCTATTTAAGTGTTTCCTCAAAATCGAGTCAAAACGGGCAGGTTTGTGCAAACATAGAATTTGACGTAACATTCCCCTAATTTTTTTACCTTCAAAACAATTGATTCTGAGTTCGTAAAAATACTGAAGTTGTAGAGTTTGATGTTCTCTTTCCAATGCAAAAAAAATCATGTCAATCGGAGTTTAGAGTAAAAAGTTATGACTAAAATACCAAGATAATATCGGAAAGAAAATGAAAATAAAGACAATTTGATGTAACTTTCCCTAATTGTTTGACCTTCAAAATGATTAATTCATGAGTTAGTCAAAACACGAAAGTTTTAGAGCTTGATGTTTTCTTTCCAACTCAAAAAGAAGCATAGTAATCAGAGTTCGGAGTAAAACGTTATGGATAAAATACAAAGATAGTATCGAAAAGAAAACGAAAACGAAGACAAAAACTAAGTTCTATCCTCGCTCGAGCGATGCAATTTTTCACCTCATTTTCAACTGAATCGAATCCCACACATTCCAAAAATAAAACTCAAGTTTAATCTATTGATTCAAAACCTTAAACTCAATAAAAATTATACCTTTAATCAAGGATTCCACGCTTTGAAACGAGTCACGCAAATGGAGTTTCAGAACGAAATCGGCAGATTTCCTCGACAATTCGCCCCGCGATCGATCTCATGAATTCAAGATAGCTTCCTCTACACTGAGCCAATCCCATCTTCTCTGAATCATTGAAAATGAATCCAAGGGTTGATTCAATCTTTCCCTAGGTTTATAGATCTCAAACGAAAAAGGTTTCACAAAACAGATCTCACAATCGGTGGCACGATAAAGGCAAAGTTTTGTAATGATCAAATGACTCAAAATGCAGCTAGGTTTTTCAGCGTATGGCTCTCGTCTCCTCTTTCTCTCTAAGCAAATAAATTTTAGAAGACCTTAACCTAAAGCATACAGGAATACCATTCCTTTTATAAAATGGTTACTCATTATTTTAAGCACACATGCCTTAGTGTGTTAAACTTCTAATTCCAACAACTTAGGTCTGGTGTTGAGCGGTCACACTGAAGGTTGGTATACAGTTTTCATACAAGAGTCTGATCAAGCCCTAAATAAAAATCCGTCTGCACGATCACATCTAAATAATAATCAAAGGCAAATGGCGACACTGGTCACCGAGTCGAATACGTACACAGGGTCTTTACAGAATTCTTCCTCCTCCTCTTCTTCCTCCCCCTCCTCTGGTTGATATCTACAGCTAAGACATGAAGTTGTAGGATGAGCTATTATCAAAGCTCGGCAGGAAAATTTATGGTGCTAACTTATATGTTAGATTACCAATTTATTTCTTGATGAATAAATTACAAATCTAGGCATATTATATCCTTTATTGTATTTATTCTAGCAAGCCATTAATCATGCAAATAATTTATCATGCTGACATGTTGAAATAATCATGCTGAACAAATACAAGAAATTATTTTGAACAAGGAATCATGTTGAAACAGAAACAAGGAATCATACTGAAAAAGGTTTAGCTTAAACAAGCTATCAGATGTAAAACATACATATACAAGAAACAAGAGAATCAAGCTCCCGAGTTAGCGGGATCACTTGTCAAGCTCCCGAGTTAGCGTGATCACTTGGACCAAGACATTAAGCTCCCGGGTTAGCGGGATCACTTGTATTCAAAGCTAAGCAAAAACGTGTACATGACATCAAGGATAACAAGACATGACTATGCATGGTATCATGTATGCAAGAATATCATGAACAGATATCCTATAAGCGTATATCAAAATTAAGCTCGCATGCTTGTACATAACCATACATATTCATACATCTAAACTGGAATTAGCATCATCATTCATAAGCATGCTTATAAACTGATTAAGTTTCATCATTCATAACCATTCAGCTAAACTGATCTTATCATCATACATGACTCTACTTCAAAACTGACATGAGTATACTCATACAAAAGCATACGTATCTTAATAGCATTATAACTATACCTCGAGCATCATACATAACTTATACAAAAGCATACGTCAAAACTGATCTTATCATCATTATACATTACCATTCATCTAAACTGGTCTAGCATCATCATGCATAACCATTTAGCATCTAAATTGGTCTGCCATATTCATAGTATAATCCCATATTGAACTGAAACTCATAGCATAACTATCTATCTAAACTTGACACGAGCTTTGTAGCATGTAATCATGTTCATACAATAATTTTCTATCCAGATGCAAAGGAGAAAACAAAATATAACTAGCAAGGTAAACTCCCTACCTTAAATCAAACTTACGCGTAACTGTTTACATGTGCACGCATCCATCCAAGCAAATATCCATCTTTTACAAATTCTTCATGAGCATTAAATACCTATGATGCATGTTCATATTTTACCATATATACTGGTTTACTAGGTCACCTTAGACCCCACTATTATTCACTGAAAAGTACCACTTTTCACCTCTTAACCAAGCGTTTGCTAGACCTTAAAGCTGACAAATAACTCCTTTTTAGCTTGTTTTGTAGTTAGTAATAAATTATGCAGCTTAACACAAAGTCCTTATCTTTGGCGTCAAGAAGAGAGAGAATTCAAGCAAAAAATGACAGCTGAACTAGAATGTGATGTAACACCATGGTGGTACACACAATGGTGACTATTTTGCATGTCACAATGGACCAAGAAAGTCTAGCAGATGAAAGATGTATAGGTGAGAGTGAACGAAGCTACAACAGAGGCATGTGCATAGCAGCAGAGGAACAACATGCTTATCTCGCACAGTTAAGGTGTTGGCTCACGCTGTTCAAACCACTAGCAAATTCTATCTCTCGCTGCTAAGCCATACAACACAATAGAGCTCGCGAAGAGGTCGCGCAGCTCAGTAGGCGGATTATCACAGAGCAGCCTCTCGCGCAGCAGTCGTGCACTTCAGCTGCAAGTAACACATAAAAGAGCTTGCAAAGTAGTCGTGCACTAAGCCTCCAGAAATATAGCTCGCGAGGATCAAGCCATAATGCAGCCGCACGTACCACCTCACGAGACCAATTGGCGCAAACAACAGCAAAGACCTCGTGAAGTACTCACGTGGCTCTAGAAGAGAGAGATGCCCAAAAATCCTCTTGCGCAGCTCTCGCACACCTAGAAGCTTAACCCTAAATCGAGCGAGATGCAAAGGCATCTACGTGAGTACCTTGTGAAAGAAAACTTCTGAAGCTCTACGGCGCGAGTGCATTCAAAGCTAAAGTAGCTACGCAATCATCTGAAGCTCTACTGTAAGAGACAGAATATTCAAAGCCAAACTCCACCGCGCGAACACTCTATAGCTGTGTGATAAAAGTAATATGCAGGAGCCAGCCTCACGAAGCTCGAGCTCCCCACTTCTCAATCCTAACTCAAGGATCTTTTGGAGATTTCCCCAGGTCTAGGGCACACATACCAAGACATCTAGGGGTTGTAATAGTGCTACATCTGCTTGAAAACTTAGGGTTTACTCTTCTCTCAGCTACAACATTTGGACTAAGTGTATAAGCTGCGGTTGTATTTCAGAAATTATCAATCACTCTTTCCTTCAACCTCTATCGGCTGAAAGCTTAAGAAGATTAGGGTTAGGGTTAGGATTTGATCACCTATTTTTTTATTTTTTCTTCTCTCTTAGCCCAACACTTGCTGGCTAAATCTTTGGTAAGCAATAAGGTGTAGTTTTATTTAGTTTTGTAATAGGTCATTTAAACATTAGGATTTAGTGTCGAGCAGTTGTGCACAAGGCTACTACCTGGAGAGATTTCATTATTGGTAACATCAGATCAATGGAATTTGTGCTTTAAATGCTTACTTAATTTATTATTTTCCTATTTGCCCGTAGTTTTGTTCAGGCTATAGCATGCATTTAGGATTTGAGCTTATTGAAAGGGCCATGGAAGCTTAAGCTTGTAGCCCTGGGACCATGGTGGCAGTAGTAGTTTATAAGTTCTACCTCATCATTTGTGAGTAAGGAAACCTCTGTGGATAGCCTGTGACCATTAGAGTGGATAGACTATAGCCCTAGGGCAATCTTGGTCATAGATCTGAGATGGATTCTTTTTCTCTGTACTTGAGCTTGTAGCGTGGTGAGAGATTGTGTAGGAATAGGCTCCCCTCTGTTTCACTTGACCACTATCAGATGTTAGATCTGGCTTCTCTGTAGTGATTGCAGCTCTGAGGACATTTTATTGCAAGCTCTTTTTAAGCAATAAATTATTGATTTAAAGTCTATTTAAATCTACAGATCTTTTGGTTCCATTAGTTTTCTCGATCGGATGTGTGTTTTTGGGAATTGCCCATTCACTTAACCTTTAGATCTTTTGATTGCCATCTGATCTTCCTAGGTTTAATACCCCTATGAATGCTTGCCAGATCTGTAAGCAGATCTGGGGAGCTTGTAGCCTGGAAAATATAGTATCTGGAATGGTATTCATGGCCTTATTTGACTCATTGGATTAGGTTTGATCAACTCACTCCTTTGGATTAGGTTAGCTTTTCTGACTCAATCAATGGAATTTAACAGACTCTATTGGATAGACTGTGGCCATTTGAGTAGACAGACTATAACCTTAAGAGCACCCCAAATGGCATGGGTTAAGTTTGATTCTTCTACCTTGCTGAGGTTATTAATAGCACTTTAGTAAGGATTTGTTGCAGAGAGAGCCCTCAATTTGAGTTACATAACTGAATGAATTTTTGCTTAAACTGCTTACTTCTCATGCTTTTATTTTTATTTTAACACACCACCACCATCTTCTTTATAACCCTTTCTTAGGATAGGACTGCACTTTATTTCTTTTCTTTTTTAGTAGGTAATATAGTATAGTTGTGACTCCCAACTCCCTTTCTTTAGGATTGCCAGATCTATAGCCAGATCTGGAGGCCTACTATTATAGCCTATTTTGGGTTCTAGATCAATTTCTCTGTGGGATAAACTCTTACTTATCAAAACTTGCTACAATAACCCTGTATCTTGCAAGCTTACGATTATTTTAGTTATGATGTTTCCATCTTTTATTTTACTCTGATTTTCAATTGGTTCTCACCACACAAAAAACACAGCACACTGGAATTTTGATAACAAGTTTTTGGCGCCGTTGCCGAGGATATTGATCTTTTTAGTAGTCCCGAGTTGTATTATATTATAGTTTAGAAAATTCTTTGTAGCTGTGTCATATATAGAATAATAAGTGCTACTGATTCTTTGTGAAATTTTCCAGAATTGGACAACAGCAGAAGGGAAAAGCTAGAGTTGTAGCTAGAGTCTAGCTAGCTCTGTTTGTACTTCTTTCACCCTAAAACTTAGTCCTTTAATGTTGAATTCCCTATAATTAGTCTAGTTGTAAATTTATTTAGTTATTATTTTAGTTAGAAATTTTTTTGTGTTGTGAGCATTTTCCTTACTTGCTTAATCTGTGTGTATGCTTGGAAGAAGGTCTCTTAACCCTGAGTTCAAACCTCCAAATCCTGAGCTTGAAAGAGTCCTTAGACCAAGACACCACACAAGGCCCTACTATTGAAACTGAGCCAGCTAACATGGCTGAGAGGCAAAGAACCCTAAAGGAATACAATGCACTAGGGGATTACACATCTCCCTTCTGCATACAATTCCCTTCAGTGGAAGGAAACTATGAAATCAAGTCCTCCACCATCAATATATTGTCATCCTTCCATGGGCTCAGTAAGGAGGATCCTTACAAGCACATTAACCAATTTTTGACACTTTGCGCCACTTTCAATATTGCTGGCTTGGGACCTGAAGCCACCAAACTGAGTCTCAAAGCTCCCAGCCAACAGCATACAAACATAGAGTGACCTCCAAAGCCAATAGCTAGTAAAATTCTTTCCCATGAACAAGACCAACCAGATGAGGACAAGTATCTTGTCATCTACTCAGTCCTCAACTGAGGATTTTTATGAAGCATGGGAGAGATTTTAGGAGATGTTAAAACAATGCCCCCACCACCAAATTCCAATGTGGCAACTAGTGCAAGTATTTTACCAAGGAATTAATCTCAAGAGTAGGGATATGGTGGATGCCTCATGTGGTGGTAGTTACCTCAACAAGACAGCTAATGAGGCTTTGGAGTTGCTTGACATTATAGGGGAAAATTCCATACAGCAGGAGTCACAGTCTCGCAATGACAGCTAGACTCCAGCTAAGTTGGTGAAAGTGTCCACCCCTAGAGGTGGAATGTATGAAGTTAAGGTGCAAAGTGAGTTGGAGAGGAAGGTGGATAACCTGAGCTTGAAGTTTGACAAATTGATGAATGTGATGCAGCCTAGAATGGTTGCATAAGTGGAGGAGGCATGTCTGATATGCCATTCACTCCAAGATTGTCCATCAGCCAACCAATTCCCTGATTTTATTATGGAGCAAGCCAATGCTACCCAAGCATTTGGGCAGCAACCTGCTGGGTACTCATAGAGTAACCATCCAAATTTGAGGTAGAGATAAGATAATTACCCTCAACCCGAGCAGCAGTAGTTGGTAGCTCCATACAGACCCCAACACCAGTTTAACCAAAGATACCCACCTAGATAGAATTTTTAGTTGCCTGCCCCACAGCCCAACCAGTTGGCCTTGCCCCCACAACAGCCCAGATCCTCATCCTTTGAAGAGTAAATGCTGGCATCTATGCAAAATTTGGGGAGCTTAGTCCAAACTGTGAACTCTCATGGGCAAAGTATTAAGAAAATAGAAGACTAGCTGGGCCAAATCTACAATGCTTTGAACAAAAGAGAGGAGGGTAGACTGCCTAGTCAATCCTTAGCCAACCCCAAAGGATAGTACATGATTGGTGAAGCATCCTCTATCCATGTGGATGATAATTCAGTAGGACAAGGCAACTCAGGAGGTCATGAAAAGTTAAGGTGGGAAGTAAAGAAACAAAGAATCTGTGTACCATATGTATTGATTGTGTGTTTTGTTTTGAGTTACTTAACAATTTTTCAATTACTGCTGTTAGAGTGTTGACTTGCTTATGTGTTTGATTTTTCTTTGTTCATTTTTGTTTTGAGTGCAAATGCATGTCTGTCATCTAAATTTTGATACTCATGTTTGTTGTTGATGGTTGAGATGCTCTCATAATACATGTCATCAATTTGATCTGAAAGATTATCTTTGGAATTCTGAATGTGTGATGTCTCAATTTTGAAAAATGATAACTTAATTTTCATGATGAAATGGAATCCATGTGAAGGAGTTGGTGCTGATGCACACTGATTGGTGCATGATATTATACATACACAAGCCAGAGCACTAGGTGAGAGAAAAGGCTAAGTGTTGCCTTCTCGCGAGGCTAAATAGCCTAAATTTTAAGCTTACGAGCCACCTAAAGCTTTCATGCAGAGTTTTAATGGATATTTTGTACCGCGCGAGAGCTTCGCGAGCACAAGGACATATGCTGGAGCCTGATAGTGAGCCCAGCAAGGTACTTGAGACTCACATTGTAATACTCGCGTGGCTTTTCTACTCTAGCTGCGCGAGATATGAGCAACTACTTCATGCGCTTGAGCCTGAATTTAACTCTATGAAGAACCTCCTGAGGCACATAAAGCTTTTAAATCTTTTCTCTTGAGGCTCTGATCTTCTATGCGACAGAGATTCTCGCGAAGTTGGCTGTGTACTATGCGAAAAATTTACTCTGCGAGAGCCTCGTGACAGCCGTGTGAACCACGGGTTTAGCCCTATAAACCCAGCGATTTCTCCATTTCCTTCATTCATTTCTCTTTGCCCTAGCTTTAACTACGCATTTTCGAACTTCCCCTTTTCTTCTTTCTTCTATACTATCCTTTCCAATCAACTTCTGCTAGTTTCCTCACACCATTATACTCCCCATCACCTCCTGGTCACTTTGAGCAAGGTTTGGAGGGATTTGAGCATCTATGCAACGTGTGAGGTGAAACCCTAGCTATCATTTGATAAGATTTTTCACTCTCTCTCAATTGATTTAATTGGACATTACTTTAGTGTAAGTAGAGAGCAATTTGGGGTCTGTTTTATTTGTGAAGAGTGCATTACAATTGCTAGGATTTTGAAACCCTAATTTTGAGAAACTGAATAGATATGGCCACGGTTTAAAATTCTCAGACACCTTGTCTGCTTTGGTAACCCCACCACCTGCGGGGAGCCCTGTGGCCACTAGAAAATCTGTAAGAATTGTAGAGGCCTCTGTTGCGATTCTCAGTGTGCTTACTTTATTTTATGGTGGTAAAAGCAATTTAAAATTAAAGTAAAACAGGGGATGGAATTAGCATAACTGAGAAATCCTAGACCTGCAAGATACAGGGTCCATTTGTAGAAAGTTTTGATAAGTAAGAGCTTGTCCCACAGGGAAAAGTGATCTACGGCTCCAAGGGAGCCATCTCTAGTAGTCCCTCCAGATCTGACTAAAGATCTGGCACTCGTAAAAGGAAGGGAGTTAAGGGTCACTTATTCTAAATATCCTAAGGTAGCCTAATGAATTAACTACAGAAAGGGTTGAGAAGATGGATGGAGTGTGGGAAAATAAATATAAAAGGGTGAGAAGTATGCTATTGGGTCTAGATCAAAGGAGTATTGTAACTCAGATTTAGATCTGATGTTATAGAAATCCAGTCCAATGACTACATTATCACCACTGAGGAGAAAGAATCCAACCCATCTCTGTGCCATGATCCAATCCCTTAAGGCTATAACCTGTCCACTCAAATGGTCACAGACTATCCCATAGGGGAACCACAGTCCAGAGATGGGTCAAAACAAGTTAATCATTGTAGGCACTACTTCATCCAGGCTACAAGCTCAGGAATCCATAGGGAACCTCAACCTCTAAAGCTCTATGTGTGGGGCTAGGGCTATATAAGACCATGTTAGCCCAGACACATAAAACCAGCAAGAGATTGAGTACCACCTTAGATCTAGCTGTCCATTGCTTTAGAGGAACTACAATGGTCCAGTCACAAGCCTACAATCTCCATACCCAGATCAGATCTGTCATCTGATGGTGGGTCTATACTAATATAGGGGAGTCTGTCTCTGCACAATCTCCCACAAGGCTACAAGCACATGTGCAGAGAAGAAGAATCCTTCTTGGATTCCAAGGATTGGCTTCACCCTAAGGCTATAGCCTGTCCACTTGAATGTTCACAGACTATCCCAGAGGCTATCCTCCTCATAGAGTCCAAAACAGAACAGTAATATTGCTGCCACCACCATGGTCACAAGGATACCAGCTCAAGCTCCCATGGGGATTTCAGATCTAGTGGATCCTATGGTGGGGCTAAGGCTGTATCAGACCATGATAGCCCAGACACACAGGTCACTTGGATCTGAATGGATGCTTAGAATCAGTCCTCCATTGCTTTAAATCATACCCAAAGCAATGGCGGATCACAAGGCAGTAGCCTTGCACAGAGCAACTCACAAACACACGAATCCCATAAAAGTACAACACCCAATCACAAATTCCATTAATCTAATCCCAATAAACATACATAGGCATGGCCAGCAAGTGCTGGGCCATGGAGAGAAAGAAAAGGAAAAAGGAAAACTACTTATAACTACAGAAGAACAGAAAAGAAAATGATCTTAGATCCCGTATCAGTGATAAAGTCTAAGCTTAAACCTAAACCAAGTTTGGGTTTATATAGCAGTGGTGTGGCGGTGCATTAGGGTTAGGAAACCTTAATTTTAACGATGCCATGTGGCCTATTAATGATCCTTGGATGCCTCGGGGCACGTGCACAGTGATTTGAACATGGGAGTGCGTGCCCTAATCACTGGAAATCCCTAAAAAGTCCTCTGCTAAAGAGATGGAAGGTTAAAGTTCAGAGCTTCGCCAGGTTGTAGTCGATTCCTAGACTTATCTCGTGGTAGCACTGACTTCGCGAGGATGAGTTAGCATTAAAACTTCAGACGTCGCGGGGTTGCAGCTTCTTGATGCTTTGAGCGGTCCCAAGGTAGATAGTTAAGCTCTCGCTGGATTGGGCTCCGCGCAGTTGGATTGCTACTTGTGAATAGCGCGGGAACTGCGCGAGCATTCCATTTCACAATAGATCTTTGTGAGGCTAACTTTGGCTTTGCGAGGCTAACTTTGGCTTCGCGAGGCTGCTTTCTTCCTGAACAGTGCGAGAACTGCGCGAGAAGTTTACTTCTTAATGGAACTTCGCGAGGATCCTCGCAAGGCTTTGCTAGTTTCTGGACTGCGCGAGAGGTTCTCTTGACATTTGCATCCCGCGGCTACTGCGCGACAGCTGCGCGAGGCTCTTCTCAGGTCTGGATTCAGTTCTCATTCTTCTGAGGGACTTTTGGGGTCAAAACAGGCTCCTTAGCAGGATTTATGGCCTTATTGCACTGCTGTTTATTACCTACAGAAAACACTTAACAAACCTTTATTAGATGGCTAAGGGTCTAATCAAAGGCTAAGTTAAGGGGTGAAAAGTGGTACTTTTCAGGTCTTAACACACCCCCAAACCTAATCTTTGGTAGTCCCTTAGCAAAGCTACATTAAATCAACTACAGAAATTAAATGCTACTTTCGTAGGGAGCACGGATACATTTAGCATATGTACCACGCCTTTTAAACCCCTAGGTGATCCCTAGTGGAGGAGTGAAGTCTCCTGAGGGTTTTCAGTGAAGACACCCACAAACTTCTCAATGAGACAGTTAACAAAAGTGCATTATTATCAAGTGAGTAGTCAAGAAACAGAGTTAGTTCACCCTTGAATCAGTAAGAGATATAAGAAATTCAAACACCTTGGCTGCACAAAAATTTAAACAGTATAAGCTTCTCATGAAAGCACAACATTTCCAATCAGTTTACACCAAAGACACTACACAGGTGTGTCAACATTGAGTTCATCACTGGATAAAAAATTAGGTTATAGGTCACACCTAATGCATTCAAGATCAGACCCAAAACTCTCCAGGGCATACTCTCATAAAGAACTGTTGAGGGTTTCATTTTCTCTCAAGCTCAAGAGCAGTTACATCCCCCAAATGAGTCTGTAAGCATGAGCATAGGCATAGCTCTGAAGTTCTGGCATCAGATCCTCACCATAGATTGAATAACTCTTTATCTCCACATGACAGCTCACTCAACTTTGGATCACAAGGGCTTTCACTGGGCTGTAAGGTGGCTTATGGAGTGGGGTTAAAAAGAATGGAAGGTTGAAAAGGGGTTCAAAATTGAGAAATCAATAGGTGAAGGAGGTGATTCATGACTTCACCTTCTTTAATTCAGCTCCTTTCATCGTCTTTGAGGTTTTCAGATTTGAAGTGATCAGTTTCTCTTCTTGATTTCGATTTTCCCAATGAAAGTTCCCTCTTGACTCCTCTCTTACTCCTCTTCATTATTATTTTTTTGTTTCTTTTTTATGCATTTTTCTTCTTTTTATTTTGTTTTTGCTTTTCTGAAATGCCACCATTTTCTCAGTTGCCATACTGCCAGAATTTTTAGATACTTTTTCTTTATTCACCTAATGTTGACCATAACTAGTCCATCTTCAACTCTTGTTCCTTTACCTTCTGAATTCTCAGAGTGAGGGTAAGGTTAAATCAGATACATAGGTTCAGGTGCAAGTACTCAGGTGCATTTTGAAGAAATTTAGGATTTAAAGCTCAAAGGGGGTATGGACAAGGGCAGTTGCTTAAGGTTGGTCTATTTAGGCTCAAACTGTCCAAGAGAAGGCCTTGATCCTTTCATAAGTCTCATGAGTGCTGTCAGTTATTTCAACTTGGAGTTGCCTAACTTCTAGTGAGCATAGTGACTCAGCCAGTCCTTAGAGCTAGAAGAAATTGCCTTAGTCACTCCTCAAAGAAAATTTTTTGTATAGGCCCAAATCTCACTGGTTATGGTCTTCCTTTGAATTCTTAAGTATGTCCTTACCTTTTTCTCTCTCTAATGATTCACTAAGTGCTGATACAAGTGAGTTTCCTTGGTGATCTCATTATGGAAATGTGAAATTTTAAAAGTTTGTAATGCCTAAAGTCTGGAAAATTTTTTAAATTTCATTATTTTTCTGATTCTCCAGTGAACATGACCCATTTCCATCTTACTCACATGATTCTGCTGCACTTAGGTTAACTATTCCATTGGCAGGATCTGCTTGCCACACCCCCAAACCTATGAGGAGCAGTGTTCCCACTGATTCAAAGGTGGGTGTGCAGCAGATTTATTAATGGCAAAATAAAAGGAAATAACATGGAGCAAAACAGACACAAGACAAAGAAAAATAGCAATGACAAAAGAAGAAGAGCTATTATAAGAGAGAAATATACAAAATAAAAAACAACAGGAGAAAAAGAAAATGTAGAAACAGAAAAAATCCTAGGTACAAGCTAATCGGAGCCTGAATCAAACCCAATCCCAACCCATCTTCTTGGCATGCTCTCGAAGGAGAGCCTCTTCCTCTTTTCTCTTTCGTTCCCTCTCTTCCTTTCTTTGGGCTGCAGTTTTGGGCATGGTTGGAGCTTTTGGTGCCCTCACCCTCATTTTGGGGGCCTTTGGTGCAGGAGGAATCACTGGGGATTTGTTTGTGGTTTGCTCAGGTGATTTGATAGGACTTTTTCCTTTTGGGCCCTTCCCTTTTGGGCCTTGCCCTTGCTGATTCAGTGGTGGTGCCTCCTAAGACTGAGCAGATTGTTCTTTTCCAATTTTTATAGAGGCAGCTGTATGAGTAGTCCTCTTAGCTGTAACTTTCCTTCTCTGAGGATAAGTTTGCTCAGCAGGGTCTGATGAAGTAGGAGCAACAGGACTTTTAGCAGTTGGATCCACAAGTGGTGTAGAGTCAGACTCTGAATCAGAGGGAAAAAGAGTAGTGGGATCCAATCTAAGGGCTGCAGCAGCCTTTTTGCATTCATCTTTGGAAAGTAATTGACCATGGGGGTCATCCTGAGCAAAAGCTCTGGTGACCTTTGGGGGTGGGGATGGAGGTGTAGGCTTTTTCCCTTTTTGGGCAGCAGTGGCTCTTTTGGAGGGAGAAGGTATCATAGAAGCAACCCTTTTTCTCTTGGGCGCAGGAGATTTAGCAGGGGGAGGCACTGGACCAGGATGTGGTGGAGGTACTTGAGTAGGAGGTGTAGGAGGAGGAGATGTAGATGTGGGAGCAGGGGGAATGGAAGAAGATGGTCCGAGGTGTGTGGAAGGTGGGGCCTTAGGGGGTGCTGTAGTGAGAGGGGTGGCCGGAATTGGTTGGCCTAATAGAGATGCAATCCTTTTTTGTAAAATTTCAATCTGCTTTTCAGCATAGAGGAGTTTGGCATCAGAAAGCCCCTTAGTGAGCCGGTGTATCTCCTGAGCATTGTTAAGTTTCTTTTCATACATCCGGGCTCTCTTTTGCTCCAGTTCGGCATTGGCTTTCTCCATCTCCGCATTCAGTTTATAGTAAGTTGCGTCAGCCTTTTTCTCATTGAGGGTCTCCAAAATTTTCTCCCACCCCTTTGAAATATCTCGCAGCTGCTGTCTGTGAGCAAGCTTCAAGTCACTCAATTTCTATAGCAAAGGAGATTCAATGGATTATCGAAGTTGTGTCATTCCCCTGAGAACATCCCTCTTGATGTAGGCATTGTCCCTCATGGCATGGAGGAGGGTGAAGTAAGGAGGGGTGTAATAGGAATGTCTTGGTAGGATAGGTAGAAAGGGAGTGGAAGAAATAGAAGGTGATGGGTCCTGGAGGGGTGGAGTAATGGTGGTAGGGAGGACATTCACATGTGGGGGCTGGGCAAAAAGTTTTGTGTCTGTTTGAGTCGAGTTGTCAGGGAATCTAGGAGGAGGTAATATGAGAGGTGGAATGGAGGGCATGGGTGGAAAAGAAAATGAAGTGGATGCAGTGGAAGTGGGTGGTGCTAAGGAAAGGTAATAGGAGATATTGAATGGGATGAAAGGAACTGGTGGGGCCAAAAGTGTGTGTGGGTGGATGGAAAATGTGGATGGGAAAGGAATGGGATCTGTTTGGATTGATTGGTTGGTAAATTAGGGTGGGGTAAAATGAGTGGGGGATGGATAGGTAGAGTGGGGAAGGAGTGGTGGGGTATGGTGTCTTGGAGGGTGAGGGTTGTAGTTAAGTCAATGAGGGGAAGATCTGGTTGCACTGTGGAGTAAGAGGTGGAAGGGGACTAGATTTGTGGGGTAGGAGGTGTTTGTGCAGAAATGGGTGGTTTTGTCAATGTTTGAAGGGTGGATTTGATGTTGGTGATGTCAGTCTGCATTTGGTCTTGGGTATGTGTTGTGGTTGATAGTTGGGTCTAAATGTCATGTATTAGGGAAAGGATATGGGTAAGTGTGTCTGAGTTTGGTTGGGGTGGAGTATGAGAAGAAGAGGGAACAGGTTGGAAAGGGGAAGTAGGGGCATGATGGAAGGTTGTAGGAGGAGGAGATGGAGGGTCTGGTGAGTGATGTGGGGAAGGAAGTGGATAATCTGGGAGAGGGATATCATGGGTTGGCATGGTGTCAAGTAATGTAGTCATGAAGGCCTAATATCCGGAAGTAGTGGCGAGGTTAAAGTCAAGGTCTGTGAGTGGAGGTGAAGTAGGGATGGCTGGGATGGTGGCCGGTTCAATGTGTATGGTTGCAGTGGTTGTACAAAGAGTAGGGTGTGTCTGTGAGGGAATGGTAGAGGTTGTGGTCTTCCTTTTTAGGTAAGAAATCAGGGGAGGATTGTCAGGGTTTTGTTCAGATGATGGGGCAATTGGGGGTGTGTACTGAGGTAATGGAGGTGAAGGGAAAGGGCTGTCATGGGGGTCAATGTCCTCAACAGGGAAACGTGAGGATATGGATAAGGGAGACAAAAGAGGGAAAGGGAGAGATGGAATAGGCAAAGAAACTGATGGAGGGACAGGTGTGGTGGATGGAGGTATTGCTGCAGAATCAGTAGTGATAGGTGCTTGCACCACCTTCTTGGGAGCAGAAGCTTTAGCCACCTTTTTGGGAGCAGGGGTGGCCTTTGCAACAGCAGTCCCCTCTCCTTGCTCAGAAGCAACCTGAGCCTTCTTTTTCTTATTGGGATCCATCAGGCTCCTACTGATCCCCCATTGTCTCTTGGCAAAAGTAGTAAGGGGGAGGTCAATAGTTAACTCCCCCACTGGTATCTTGTACCCTCCCCTCAAAAGTAATTTGGTAATGAATCTTGCATAGGAGAGAGTGTAGAGCTTCTTTTTCTATCCTAGCTTCACCATCACATCCTTCATTGCTTCAAAAATTAACCTTGCAGCATGAAAACCGTGGCCCAGAGAAAAGGAATAAACAGCATCAGCAATAGGGGTCCTCCTCTCTTGCTGATGGTCGGCACAATAAATGTTCTTCTGCAGAACTTGATCAATGAATAGAAGTTTAGGGTCCAGGTCTCTTCTCCTGATGGAATCCCCGGTGGCCTTCAATCCTCTGGTAAGGGCCTGTGCAATGGTATCAATGGGGGCACACACAGGGGGGCCATATCCACAGTTGGGGTTAAAGATAGCAGGGATGCCCATCACTTCAGCAATCAACTCAGGGCTGAGTAACATTTCAAAATTGTCAACTAACACAAGGAGGCCTGGCTGCCCGTTAGTGCAGGGTCTAGCCCTAATGTGTTGGTAAAAGAGTTGCACTAGTCTAGGGTAGGCTAGTGCAGGGATAGCTTGCAGCAGGGGGGTCAAACCAGCCTTGCGCATGAACTCAATGGCAGGGGCTGACAGAGGTTCCGTTTCAAAGAAAGATAGATCAAATATAGCTTCAGGCTCTAAGGGAATGGGAGTCAGGAGCTGAGTGTTACCCTAAAACTTAGGGTTCTGTTCAATCTGATGCACGAAAGACCGCGAGAGCTCCTAGCAGGGGGCAACTGGTGGAGGCTTTAGGAACAAATCCCCAGAATTAGAAGGTGAATGATGGACTGTAAAATGGTTGCTGGAGGAGAGAGATTAATGGGAGTCAGAGCTAGGGTTTCACTGGCTGGAGAAGAAAGAGAAAACAAAAAAGGAAAGTAGCGCGGGGTTGGATTATATATATCGTGAGGCTTGGCGTGCTTTGAAATTATCTGCTCGCTAGATAGAAATGAGTGGGTCGCGAGATTGGACTTTCATTTGGATCGCGCGAGAGAGTCCACACAATTGTATTGAATCTCGCGACAGCTTAGCAGGATAACATCTTATGAACAGCGCGAGAAGAAACCATGCCTATTTTTCAGAACCTCGCGACAGCTTAAACAGAGTCAAAAAAATCACACACCCACTAGTCAGCCTTTGACCTTTGTTTTGTGGGTGGATTCTCTCATATGCTCTCGTCCAGGGACACCCTTAGTAATTCTAAACAGGACTCTCCATGTTTTCCCAACAATTAATCATGCAATTACTCAAAAAGCATTTAATCAAAACCTCATATCCAAAATAAATAAATAAATAAATAAAATTCTCATTATCAAAATAGTATAATCATCATTCATTCACTCAAAATCATCAATTCAAAGGGGACAGGAAGCAAAGCAGGCAGAAGAATTTTCAGGTCATATACACTCAAACTCCGACAAGATCACTAGAAATTCCTATAAACAGAAAAAAAAAAACGAATCATACTAAAATACATAACATACACAATGCATAGTTCTGTGAATCAATTTAATGAAAGTTCCCCCTGCCCCTCAAGGTTTGAGGATCCTTCACCAATCAAAAATTGGCCCTTGGGATTAACCACTGGCTGACTGGGCAACCTGCCCTCCTCTCTTTTAGCTATGGCATTCGCTAGTTGGCCAATCTACTCTTCCATCTTCTTTATGCTCTGACCATGAGAATTCACAGTCTAAGCCACGGACCCCAGGTTTTACAGTGAGGTCAAGACCTGGTCCTCGAAAGAAGTATTTCTGGGTAGAGATGGGGGTAAGACCAATTGATTTTGTTGCTGATGGGGCTGCTGCTGGTGTTGGGAATTAGAAGTAGGGGCATATCCCTGATTGAACTGCTGTTGTGGCCTTTGGGGTAAGGCCAACATTTGCTGGGGCTGCATATAATTGTCTTGCCTCCACCTAAGATTTGGGTGGTCCCTCCATTGGTAAATTGATTCGCTGGTATCCAAATGGTTCTGTAGGCCCCAGATTGTTGTCGTAAAAGATTGTGCGCGGCAGATGTTCCAATACCAATTCAAGATATTGCCCTGCAGATGGACATTCCTCTACTGTGTGCTGTGCGGACTAGCATATCAGACATGCCTCCACCACTTGAGCAGCCCTTCTGGGTTGCGTCACAGTCAGTAATTTGTCAAACTTCACTGAGAGGTTTGCCATCTGCAGCTGCAGATCGTTGTTCCCAAACACCTCATAAACTTTTCCACTTGACAATGCAACAGGCCCCACTTTTGACACAGACTCCTGACTAGTTCTTGCCAAGGATAGCTTTTGAAAAGCATTTTCACTGATTACTTCAAACAATTCCCATGCCTCATTAGCAGTCTTGTGCATGTAGGTTCCACCACAAGAGGCATCAACCATATCTCTATTTTTCTCATCAATCCCATTATAGAAGCTTTATACAAGCTGCCAGTCTGAGATCTTGTGGTGGGGGCATTGTTTGAGCATTTCCTTAAACCTATCCCAGGCTTGATTGAAATCCTCAGTTGGGGATTGGGCAAAAGCAAGAATTGCCTTCCTCAACTAGCTAGTTTTGATCTCAGGGAAGAACTTTGTCAGGAACATGGTCTGTAGGTCTTTCCACGAAGTGATGCCATTGTTGGGAAGAGTGGCTAGCCAGGTACTAGCCCTATCCTTCAGAGAGAAGGGAAAGAGCCTGAGTCTAGTGGCCTCTGGTCCCAAACCAGCGATATTGAATGTGCTGCACAAGGCAAAAAATTGGTCAATATGCTTGTAAGGGTCTTCCTTGGTAAGCCCATGGAAAGAGGGCAGCATCTGGATGATTGAAGTTTTAATTTCATAATTCCCCTGAACATCAGGGAATTGAATGCTGAATGGAGAGTTATAGTCATCTGGTGCATTCAACTCCTTGAGAGTTCTGGGTTGTTCTTCACCCATGACTACAATCTCATATTCAATTGGGGGCTCAACTGTGGTGTGCTTGTTCCTTCTAAGTCTTTTACTCCTTTCTATCTCAGAGTTGAAAGGCTCTAAAGTAGGACTAAGAGATCTCCTACCTCGCATACAAACACACCACCAGTAGGGACAACTCCTAGCAGGCACATTGCACTTGACTCAAAGAATTTATCTAACAAATTTATAGCTATTTAAGAAAACATAAATTTACAACTATCCTAAATAACTGCTATGGAATTTTCAAAGAAACTAGACTGAGTTTTAAAGGTTAGAGAATTGCAAACAGAGGTAGCTAATCTCCAAATTCAGTCCACTGCCCTTCTCTGCTGCTGTCTAGATCTGCAAGAAAGATTCAAAATTACATCAGCAGTATCAATTATTCACAGCTACAAAAAATACTAAAAATACAAAAAAAACTAAGGGTCTACTAATAGATCATCTTATCCTCGGCAGCGGCGCAAAAAACTTGTTGTGAAATCCAGTGTGCTTACTTTATTTGTTGGTGGTAAAAGCAATTTAAAATCAAAGTTAAACAGGGGATGGAATCAGCACAACTGAGAAATCCTAGACCTGCAAGATACAGGGTCCATTTGTAGCAAGTTTTGATAAGTAAGAGTTTGTCCCACAGGGAAAAGGCGATCTACTGCTCCAAGGGAGCCATCTCTAGTAGTCCCTCCAGATCTGACTACAGATCTGGCAGTCCTAAAAGGAAGGGAGTTTAGGGTCACCTATTCTAAATATCCTAAGGAAGCCTAATGAATTAACTACAGAAAGGGTTGAGAAGATGGATGGAGTGTGGGAAAATAAATATAAAAGGGTGAGAAGTATGCTATTGGGTTCAGATCTGCTGGAATTTATGACTCAGATCCAGGTCTGCTGTTATAGAAATCCTATCCAATGGCTACATTATCACCAAAGAGGAGAAAGAATCCAACTCATCCCTGTGCCATGATCCAATCCCTTAAGGTTATAACCTGTCCACTTAAATGGACACAGACTATCCCATAGGGGAACCACAATCCAGAGATGGGTCAAAACAAGTTTATCATTGTAGGTACTACTTATCCAGGCTACAAGCTCAGGAATCCATAGGGAACCTCAACCTCTAAAGCTCTATGTGTGGGGCTACGGCTGTATAAGACCATGTTAGCCCAGACACATAAAACCAGCAAGAGATTGAGTACCACCTTAGATCTAGCTGTCCATTTCTTTAGAGGAACTACAATGGTCCAGCCACAAGCCTACAATCTCCATACCCATATCAGATCTGCCATCTGATGGCGGGTCTATACTAATATAGGGGAGTCTGCCTCTGTACAATCTCCCACAAGGCTACAAGTACATGTGCAGAGAAGAAGAATCCATCTTGGATCCTACGAATTGACTTCACCCTAAGGCTATAGCCTGTCCACTTGAATGGTCACAGACTATCCCAGAGGCTATCCTCCTCATAGAGTCCAAAACAGAACAGTAATATTGCTGCCACCACCATGGTCACAAGGCTACCAGCTCAAGCTCCCATGGGGATTTCAGATCTAGTTGGTCCTGTGGTGGGGCTAAGGCTGTATCGGACCATGATAGCCCAGACACATAGGTCACTTGGATCTGAATGGATCCTTAGAATCAGTCCTCCATTGCTTTGAATCACAGCCAAACCAATGGCGGATCACAAGGTAGCAGCCTTGCACAGAGTAACTCACAAACACACGAATCCCATAAAAGTACAACACCCAATCACAAATTCCATTAATCTAATCCCAATAAATATACATAGGCATGTCCAGCAAATGCTGGGCCATGGAGAGAAAGAAAATGAAAAAGGAAAACTACTTACAACTACAGAAGAACAGAAAAGAAAATGATCTCAGATCCCGTATCAGTGATAAAGTCTGAGCTTAAACCTAAACCAAGTTTGGGTTTATATTGCAGTGGTGTGGCGGTGCATTAAGGTTAGGAAACTTTAATTTTAACGATGCCATGTGGCCTATTAATGATCCTTGGATGCCTCGGGGCACATGCACAGTGATTTGAACATGGGAGTGCGTGCCGTAATCACTGGAAATCCCTAAAAAGTCCTCTGCTAAAGAGATGGAAGGTTAAAGTTCAGAGCTTCGCCAGGTTGCAATCGATTCCCAGACTTATCTCATGGTAGCACTGACTTCGCGAGGATGAGTTAGCATTAAAACTTCAGACATCGCGGGGTTGCAGCTTCTTGATGCTTTGAGCAGTCGTAAGGTAGATAGTTAAGCTCTCGCTGGATTGGGCTTCGCGCAGTTGGATTGCTACTTGTGAATAGCGCGGGAACTGCGCGAGCATTCCATTTCACAATAGATCTTCGCGAGGCTAACTTTGGCTTCGCGAGGCTGCTTTCTTCCTGAACAGCGCGAGAACTGCGCGAGAAGTTCACTTCTTAATGGAACTTCGCGAGGATCCTCACAAGGCTTTGATAGTTTCTAGACTGCGCGAGAGGTTCTCTTGACATTTGCATCCCGCGGCTACTGCACGACAGCTGCGCGAGGCTCTTATCAGGTCTGGATTCAGTTCTCATTCTTTTGAGGGACTTCTGGGGTCAAAACAAGCTCCTTAGCAGGATTTATGGCCTTATTGCACTGCTGTTTATTACCTACAGAAAACACTTAACAAACCTTTATTAGATGGCTAAGGGTCTAATCAAAGGCTAAGTTAAGGGGTGAAAAGTGGTACTTTTCAGGTCTTAACAAGCAGGCACAGATCAAGGAAATGATGAAGACCTTTATGCAGGTCAAGATAAATTTACCCCTGCTTGATGCAATCCAACAGATCCCAGCCTATGCAAAGTTTCTGAAAGACCTTTGTACTCAGAAAAGGAAGGTCAGAGGCCATTTGTCCAAAAAGGTCTTTGCAACTGATACAGTTAATTCTGTATTAACCATGACAATGCCTGAGAAGTTGCAAGACCCAGGGATACCCACTATTCCCTATATTATTGGAGACCACACGATTGGAAGGGCCCTTTTAGACCTTGGAGCCAGTGTTAACCTGCTGCCATACTGTGTGTATCAGCAGCTAGGTTTGGGGGAGATAAAGCCCACCCCCATTGTTCTATTGATGGCTGATAGGTCAAAGAGAAAACCCATGGGAGTGGTGGAGGATGTCCTAGTGGGGGTAGACAAGTTCTTCTACCCTGCAGACTTCCTTGTTTTGGACATGGGTTGCGATAAGAGTACATCCCCGATACCTGTTATTCTGGGCAGACCATTCTTGACCACTGCCAATGCATGCATTTAATGCAGGTCTGGGATTATGGGGGTCACTTTCGGACATATGAAAGTTGAGCTTAATGTGTACAACAGTGCAAAGTAACCTCAGCTGGACAATGAGGAATGCTTTACAGTGGATGTACTAGAAGTGGTTGAAGAAGAACTGCCCACTCTGCTGGAGTGGGGTAATATTGTCATAAATTTAACTGAAGTTTGGAACATGGTAGAGGAAGGAGGCCTAGCTTTAATGTCAGAAGACATGTCCCCATTGAGGTCTTCTGTGGGCTTAGTGCAGCATTCCAATTGGAAACCTACATTGCTGCCCCTTCCTCCAACCAACAATTCGCCAATCTTGCCATCCATCCAACAAGCCCCTGATCTGGAGCTCAAGAAGCTTCCAGAGACATTGAAATATGCTTTTCTTGAGAAAGACGTGAAACTCCCTGTAATTATCTCCTCTTCTCTTACCAGTGAGTAAGAGGAGGAGTTGCTAACAGTTTTGAGGAAGCACAAGAAAGCAATTGGCTGGACCATTACTGATCTAGGAGGGATTGATGCATCAATCTGTATGCATAGGATCCATCTAGAGGAGGGTTCAACACCCTCCAGGGAAATGCAGAGGAAACTAAATCCTCACATGCAGGAAGTGGTCCTGAAAGAAATCATTAAATTGCTGGATGCTGGGGTAATTTACCCCATTTCTGATTCTGAATGGGTGGCACCAATCCAAGTGGTGCCTAAAAAATCTGGCATAACAGTGATCACATCCGAGTCTGGAGAGTTGAGACCAGCCAGGGAGACCACTGGCTGGAGAGTTTGCATCGATTATCGAAAACTCAACTCCAAGACCAGAAAAGACCACTTCCCTCTCCCCTTTATTGATCAAATTTTGGATAAGTTGGTTAGGAAATCTTTTTACTATTTTCTTGATGGGTACTCAGGGTACAACCAGATCCCTGTGCACCCACTTGATCAAGAGAAAACTACTTTTACTTGTCTTTTTGGCACCTTTACTTATAGAAGGATGCATTTTGGACTATGTAATGCCGCAGCCACCTTTCAGAGGTGCATGTATGCCATTTTTTCTGATATGATTGACAAATTTTTGGAAATTTTTATGGATGATTTTTTGGTTTATGGGGATAGCTTTGACCAATGTCTGCAACACCTCCATCATGTCTTACAAAGTTGTGAGGAGACATATTTGGTCTTAAGTTGGGAAAAGAGTCACTTCATGGTAACACAAGGAATTGTGCTGGGCCATGTAGTCTCTAAAGATGGAATTGAGGTAGACAAGGCCAAAGTTGACCTCATTGTAAATTTGTCCCCTCCAAGAATAGTCAAGCAAATCAGATCTTTCCTTGGACATGCTGGATTCTATAGGAGGTTTATCAAAGACTTCAATAAAATTGCTAAACCATTGCGCCACCTGCTCTGCCAGGATGTGCCCTTTGACTGAATGTCTGGAGGCTTTTGAAACTCTAAAAATCTGCCTCACCTCTGCCCCTGTACTCCAAACACCTGACTATACCCTGCCCTTTGAGTTGATGTGTGATGCATCTGACTTGGCAATAGGTGCTGTCTTGGACCAGAGAAAAGATAAGCTGCCTGTGGTCATTGCATATCTCAACAAATCACTTGCTGAAGCTCAGCTGAATAAACAACAACTGAGAAAGAGCTTCTGGCAGTGGTTTTTGCTGTGGACAAGTTTAGACCTTACCTACTTGGGTCTAAAACTGTCATCTTCACTGACCACTCAGCATTAAAGTACGTACTGTCCAAGAAGGATGCAAAGCCCAGATTGATTAGATGGATACTCCTGTTGCAGGAGTTTGACATCGAAATCAAGGACAAAAAAGGTGTAGAAAATGTGGTGGCTGACCACTTGTCCAGAATTATGTTGGAGAAAGGTGTTAATGACCTTGCTACAAATGATGTCTTCTTGAATGAGCAACTGTTTGCCATCCAATCTTTAGTTCCTTGGTATGCAAATATTATCAATTATCTAGTTATAGGCAAGATTCCTGCCCATTGAACAAAAATGGACAAAGACCTGTTTTTCTCACAGGTCAAATTCTTTTTCTGGGAGGAACCTTGCCAGTACAAGTATTGTGCAGACCAAATCATTCGAAAATGTGTTTCCGAAAGCGATGTCCCCAGTATCCTGGCCATGTGCCACGAAAATGTCTGTGGGGGTCATTTTAGTGGGAGAAAAATAGCTGACAAAGTGTTGCAGTGTGGGTTCTATTGGCCTTCTCTTTTAAGAGATGCCAATACACACTGCAAGACCTGTGAAAGATGTCAGAAATTGGGAGGGCTGTCCAAACGAAACTCAATGCCTTTACAGCCCATCCTTGTTGTAGAACTGTTTGATGTATGGGGTATTGATTTTATGGGCTCCTTTCCTCCTTCAAATGGGTTTCATTTCATCTTAGTGGCAGTGGATTACGTTTCCAAATGGGTAGAAGCCATTGGCACAAGAACTAATGATAATCAGGTTGTCCTCAAGTTTATAAAGAAGAATATCTTCTCGAGATTTGGCACCCCTAGAGCCATTATCAGTGATGGGGGTAGCCATTTCTACAACAGAAATTTTGAGAGCTTTCTCAAGAAATACTCTGTCACCCATAGGATTTCTACTCCCTACCACCAACAAACAAGTGGGCAAGTTGAACTTTCAAATAGGGAGATCAAGCACATCCTAGAGAAGACTGTGAGGACTGATAGGAAAGATTGGGCTGACAAGCTTAATGATGCACTGTGGGCTTATAGAACTACCTATAAGATTCCCATTGGTATGTCCCCATTCAGACTTATTTATGGCAAGGCATGTCATCTCCCATTGGAGTTAGAACACAGGGCCTATTGGGCCATTAAACATTTAAATCTAGAGCTAACTTCTGCTGGTCATCACAGGTTGCTGCAGCTGTCCGAATTGGAAGAGCTAAGGATGGATGCATATGCTAATGCCAGGATTTACAAGGAAAGGTCCAAAGCTTTCTTTGACAAAGGGCTATTGAGAAAGTGTTTCATAGCTGGTGATAAGGTTTGGTTGTTTAACTCCAAACTTAAATTCTTTCCTGGCAAATTGAAATCCAGATGGGAAGGTCCCTACATTGTCATGCATGTTTCCCCATCTGGTGCTGTGGAAATCAAGGATCCCAAGTCTGGGAGAACCTTGAAGGTGAATGGTCAGAGGCTGAAGCCTTGTTTTGAAAAACCTGCCGAACCCATGGACACCATTCACTTTCAAGGGAATCCTTGATCCACAGGTGTGTCATTATTGTATCATGTGTGCTTTATTTTTGGTAGATTTATCTTGCTTTCTTTTATTTATATTTTCTAGGATTTGTTAGTGGTCCCATCTAAATCTGGACCTATCTATTTTAAACTTTTGATGCTTGGTTTGATTCTTACTGCTCTTGAATTGATAGTTTTTGTTGAATGCATAATGTGGGAGGTTGATTTTTGTTGTCCTTGCTTGAATGCTTGAGTTTTCATGTGTCTAAAGGTATCCATGGTAAGAGTCATGCCTAGGATCCAACCACAGCACAGATACAAAAGGGCAGAATAGAGAGCACATGCTCTTTATTTTATACTTTGCTGTCGCGGTGTCCAAAATGATGCCTGGGAGACTCTCGCGCACTACAGACAACATACTTCATCAACTGTCGCGAGATTCTAAAGCCGTCGCGAGGTTAAAAAGGATGTCTGGGAGAATTTCTCACAGTTCACATGGAAACATTCAATAGCTGTCGCGAGATTCAAGTGCACCTGCGAACCTCTCACACGATCCATATGGAGCTATTCATTAGTTATCGCGAGATTCAGAAACTGTCGCAAGGTTCAGAAGGTCAAATGGGAGACTCTCGCGTAATTCCATAGGAAGACTTCATTTGCTGTCGAGAGATTCTAAGGGTGTCGCGAGATTCAAAGTGAACCTCTGAGCTTTTCGCGCAATCCAAATGGAGACCTGGGAGCTGCTCGCGCAATGCACATGAATTCATCTCACACTGTCGCGCGCTCCAAGGTCAACTTGGGAGGTTGTCGCATAATCTAAATTCAATAAACACCTTTGCTAGGTTCATTTCCAATCCCCCGATCAGGTGTTCCAAAGCGTGCCGAGCTTCGCGATAAGTATTTTAACCCCACGCTTGGCTCTTTTTCCAGTATTCTCTTCCTTCTTCCCTCTGTGAAACCTTAGCTTCTGGCGCTCTTCTCCCTCTCTCCTCCAGCATCAATCCTATAGCTCATCATTCACTCCACAAATCTACAGAGTTATTCCTAGCATCACCCCCATCCATTACCCTCTGATCAGAGATCTCGCAGTGCCCTGTGCGTCAAATCAAACCAAACCCAAGGATTTTAGGGTAGGCACTTAGATCTCAGTCTCTGTTTCTCATATTAGAAGATAGAGTTTGAAATGGCTCCAAAGATTATATAGAAGAGAAAGGGGAAGGATAAGGCCCCTGCTGAGACCACCCCTAAGAAGGCCAAGACTTCAAAGTCGCCCAAAAAAGGGAAGAAAGTGGTTGAGGAGGTGGAGGAACCAACCCCTAAGTTTTCTACTCCTTCTGAGCTCATGGTTTCAATCCCATTGGAGCCTGAGACAGATTTTGACCTACCATTTTTTGAGAAGGAACCTCTCTCTGCCCCTGCTGTGCAGTTTATGAGTAAAGCGGGCCTTACATCCTTGATGAGAGGTATCCCAGCACTAGCCTACCTTAGGCTAGTGCAACTGTTTTATCAACACATCAGGGTCAAGACGGATAAGGATGGACAAGCTTGCTTGGTGGGTGATGATATGTTAGTGAGCCCCAAGGTGATTGCTGAAGTTTTGGGCATCCCAGCCGCATTCAACCCTAGCTGTGGATATGGCCCCCCTTGAGTCCATCAATTGATACAATTGCACAGGCCTTAACTAGAGGTTTAAAGGCCACAGGGGATTCGATCAGAAGGAGAGAATTGGCACCTAAACTCCTCTTCATAGACAAAGTCCTACGAAAGAACATATACTGCTCAGGACATCAGCAGGAGAGGAGAACTCCAATTGCCGATGCTGTTTATTCGTTTTCTCTTGGCCATGGTTTCCATGTGGCCTAGCTCATATTCGAGGCAATGAAAGTCATAGTGGAGAAGATAGGGCAGAAAAAGAAGTCTCACACACTACCATATGCCAGAATCATTACCTTGCTGCTACTCAAGGGGGGATACAAGATAGGAAAAACTGAGCAGACCACCACCCTTGCCCCTACTACCTTTGCCAAGACGTAATGGGGAATCAGCAGGAGCCTGATGGAGGCCCAAAAGAAGAAGAAAGCTGAGGCTGAGGCTCAGGCCCTTCCCAAACAAGCAAAAGAGGCAGCTGGATCAAGGTCTACCCCTGTTACCAAGGAGGTGCCCCTAGAGCCTGTTCCCACCACTACTGCAACAACACCCATTTCCCCACCACACTCTCCTCTTGCATCCACTATCCCTCTTCCATCTCTCTCTCACCCTCCTCTATCCTCATCATCTACACCCACACCCCATTCACCTGTGATTGGTACTTGGGAGGACTCCCCATCCCCTACCTTACCTTAGTACACAGCCCCCATACCCCCATCAGCAACACATAAACCTGCCAGCCCTCCCCTCATTTCCTACAAAAAACAAAAAATCACTGACAAAATCCCCACCATCTCCCAGACCCCACCCTCAATCCCTTTCCTCCACACTGACACACCTCACCTTGCAGAAACCACCACCCCAACATTACCTACTACATCCCCACTCACAGACATTGACTTAACCCTTAACACCACCATAGGATTCCAAGCCTTTCTGTCTACCTTCCTTGACACAATGCCTACCCACTACACCCCTCTCCCGGATTCCCCAACTACATCACAGCATCACTCCCCAGAACCCCCCTCTTCCCCTCCTTCCACTTTCCATCATGCACCTTCCTCACCTTTCCAACTAGTGCTCTCTTCTTCACAGACTCAACCTCCCTGCCCTGATACATTGACACTTATCCTATCCCTTATCCAAGACATCCAAGCCCAATTATCCACCACTATCCAAAAACAGGACCAGATGCAGACTGAACTCACCTCCATCCAATCCACCCTACAGACATTCAACAACCCACCCATTCCTCAACCACCCACTACAACCCCCTGGTCCTTTACACTGACAACCATACCCAAACTGACACCATCCCTGACTCCCAACCCCATCCAACACCCATAATCCCCTTTACACACCCAACCCCTCCATTTCCCTTCATCCCTTTCACCATTCCCATTTTCCCCCCCATCACCCCCTGCTCCTACTGAGCCTACACAATTTTTCTTTCCCCCTATACCCTCCATCCCCCCACTTATCCTACCCCCTCCCACATCTACCGACAAATCTACAAACAAACCCGAACTTATCCCCTCCCCCACAAATAGACTTACCCACTGTTACCCCCCCTTCTCCCCCAAGACCAATCACAGTTTGCTCCTTCCACTTCCTATCTGCCCATCGCACCCAAACATTTTTTTACAGCCCTCCCTACCTCACCATCCTCATCACATGAGGGATAATGCTTACCTTTGAAAGGATGTCCTGAGGGGCATGGCCAAACTTCGCCAGTCCATTGAGACCCCCTGCTGGAGCAGATCGATAAAATGACGGAGGCCTACAAAAAGTAACTTCTGGGCATCTCCTTGGGGTGGACTAACATATTGGAAGCCTACCAGCAGGCCAAGGCTACAGCTACTTATCATGAGTTGAATTGGGAGTTTGAGAAAGCAAATGCTGCTACAGAGAAGGCGCAGACCAGAATGTTTGAAAAGAGGCTCAAAAATGCCCAGGAGATCTTCAACATCCAAAAAGATATCCATGAGACAGACCTCCTTAAACACAAAATCCAAATAGCCTCCTTGGAATCTACATTGGCTGCTACCAGAAATGCTCCTCTGCAGCCCACCCCACTCTCTGTTCGCATGCCAGACCCTGAGCCTCAAGCTTCTCAGCCCCAGCTGCCCAGTCTGAGGAGGCACACCCAAAGACCCAACAAGAGAAAGGGAAGGCCCCTGTTGCACCTCCTCCAGAGCAGCCTCCCCCTACCAAGGCCTCTGCTGCACCCCCGCAAGAACAAACTTATCCTAAGCAGAGAAAAGTCACTGCTAAGAGGTCTGCTCCTAAAGATGCCCCTTTTAAAATTGGCAAAGAGCCAGCTACCCAGTCTAAAGAGGCAAAATCCCCTAGCCAGCCTGAGTCCACAGCAAAAGAGAAATCACCTGTGGTCCCCTCTGAGGAAGGCAAAGGCAAAAGCAAAGGCAAATCCCCTGCAACCCCCCTGCAAAGCAGAAAGGAAAAGCCCCCCAAGAACCCAAGGAACCAAAATTACCCAAGCAACCCAAAGTAAGGGTGAGGGCACCTAATGCTCCTACTGCCAAGAAAACACCAGCCGAAGCAAAAAAGGAAAGGGAGGCAGAGAAGAAACTGGACAAAGCTGCCCTTAGGGCACATGCTAAGAAGATGGGCTGGGATTTCTTTACCGATTCGGATTCAGATGCTTCCTCTTAGAGTAGCTTAGATTGTACTTAGATTGAAATTACCATTGTACATGTTTTTTAGTTAATATAATTTATCTTTTTTATATTTTATTGATCTGTTCTATGTGCTTTTCTTTTTTCATTTTCATTTTGTTCAAATTTTTCATGGGAGATGTCTGTAGGGTGGTTATAATCATTTCAAATATGAATTCATGTGCATAGTCGATTCGATGTCAATTGCCAGGGGATTCCAAAATTTCCACTGTGTCACTGTGCGATACACAGGATCTCCTTAAATACCATGCCTATCTTTAGACCCTCCTTTATTGCGCACTCTTTTTTTTTCCCATACTCGGTTGTGCGATTCTCTTTTCCCCAAACATTCCCAATTTATTGTCAGTATTGGAAGGGGACAAAACTTTCAATGTGCCATTTTATTTTCCACCGCCTAAATTTTTTAAATAGGCCATTACTTCCCTTTCGTCTCATCCTTCCTCTTCTAACCCCAGTTGTCCGGCCCTCCTCACAACCATGGCGGCTGACAAACCCTTCGGTTTCCCCATTAAATTCTACCCCATCTGGGAGGATCTCCCACCGCCTAAGGAGCCAGACCCATTATAATTTCTCTGGGATGAGTATGAAGAGGTTCAGAGGATCCTCGCCAAGGAGGAAAAGAAAAAGAGAAAAAGGGAGAAGAGAGAGAAGAAGAAGAGAAAAATGGAACCACCTGCATCTCCCCCTCCTTCCCCAAACCCTCCCTCGGCTAAACCTTGATTCACCCCCATTTTGTCTTTTCTTTTTCCACCTTTTTGTCATATTTTCTTTTTATTTTAATGAAAGTGTCTTTTAGTTCCATACTGTTCAGTTAGCATTTTCTGTTTCTCTATCTTCTTCTGTGTTTATTTTTGTTATTCTGACTGAAATCTACTGCCTTTTATCACCTTTGAACTAGTGAGGACACTGGTCCTCATGGTTTGGGGGTGTGGCAGTATAGGTCTGCCAATATAACAGATAATTTTAGTGCGATAATGGTGGTAAACAAAGGGATGAATAAAGTTAATTTCCACTTAACTTGATGCAAAGAGGAAACTTGTAAAAATTTATATATTTTTGCAGACTTTTTGAAACAGAAAAAAGTTAAAAATCTTGACACCACCATGAAGCTAATATTAGAAAAAAAATTTAGTTAGTACTCAGTGAACCTAAGAGGAGAGAAACAGATAAAAATACACTCCATGGGCTAAATTTGATGACCATACCTAGTGAGATTTGGGCCCAGCATTTTCGTTTGAAGAGTGTTTTTGGCATTATTTCTGCTCTAAGGACTGATTGAATCAAGACTTTTTCACTAGAAGTTGTGCACCTCCAAATCAAAACTAATTGACAGCACTCATGATACTAAGGAAATGATCTAAGGCCCTCATTTGGATAGTTTGAGCCTGAAAATCCAACCCTTTAACATCTGCCCTTTTGTATGCACTAGTTGAGCCTTAAAATCATACTTTTCTTTCACAAATACCAGAACACTTGCACCTTAGCCTCATGACCTAAGTCAACCTTACCCTCACTCTGAGAATTCAGAAGGTAAAGGAGAAGGAGTTGAAGATACTGAGAATGGTCCAACATTGTGTGGAAGGTGAAGAAAAGCAACTTGTGAACAGCTGTGTATCAATGGCAGTTGTGTGGCAGTTCATCAAAACAATGAATAAAAAAAAAAAGAGAAAAAGAAAGAGAAGTCTAGAAAACAACATCATTTGGAAATTGAAAAGAAGAGGAGAAGTTGGCCACTTTGAGTTTGAAATATAAAATAAAAGATGAAGTTTTTGCTGAAATGAAAGTCGTGAAGTCATGAATCACTCCTTACCTTGCTGATTTCTTAATTCGGATTTCCTTTTTAGCCCCTTTATTCTTTGCATCTCTAAGCCATAAGCCACATTACAACCCATTCAAAAAGACCTTGTGGATCCAAAGTTAAATGAGCTGTCATGTGGAGATGAGGAGTTGTCCAATCTATGGTGAAAATTCTTGAAGATATCAGAAATTAGAAGCTCTGCCTATGCTCATGCTTGCAGGCCCATTTGGGGTCTGTAACTGCTCTTGAGTTCTTTTGAATGTGAACACCCTCAGGTTGTTAATATTGAGAGATAGCCCTAGTGAGAATTGGGTCTAAACTTTAACTTCATTGGGGTTGTATCCAACCTGAATTTTGAATTAAAGGCAAGCTAGGTACTGATTTTCATACATTGAATTTCTAATGTTAGGTGAATGGTGGGTATGCAAACAAATGTTAACTTCTAAAGTTTTAAATGGCCTGCAACTTTGCTGCAGTTTCCTCTTAGTGTTAAAGAATGGGTGTGGAATGAAGCTTTGTACATTTAAATCTGTGTTGTCATTAACTGCACTATACTTGACTGTCCTAATGGTGAAGTTTGTGGGTGTCTTCACTGAAAACCCTCAGGAGACTTCACTCCTCCACTAGGGATCACCTAGGGGTTTAAAAGGCTTGGTACATATGCTAAATGTGCCCGTAATCCCTACGAAAGTGGCATTTAATTATAACTTTGCTAAGGGACTAGCAAAGATTAGGTTTGGGGGTGTGTTAAGACCTGAAAACTACCACTTTTCACCCCTTAACATAATCTCTGTTAGACCCTTAATCATTTAATAAATGCGTTTTAAGTCTGTTCTGTAGGTAATAAGCAGTAGCTGCAAATAAACCCCTAACTATGCCAAGAAGCCTACTGCTAACCCAGGAGCCCCTCAAAAGTGTGAAGGTTAAACCCAGACAGAGAATTGGCTGTAGCAGAGGCACAATAAAGCAGAAATAAATTAAGGAGAATGCCTCGCACAGATATCGTAGGGCTCAATCAAATCAGAAAGAATATATCGCACAGTTGTCGCGGACTTCTGAATAGAGCACCCCAACTAGTCACGCCGTTCGCGCATAGATGGGTGTCAGCAGGGAGTAAAAATACACTTCGTGAGGTTCTCGAGAGGCTCAGTCTTAAGCACTCCCAAAGTACTCGCACAGTCTCTCGCAGATCAAGAGATGAGTCTTCAAGCTTCGTGCAATTCACTGAATGGAGGGAGCTCCAGGCATTCCAGCGCGCGACTGTCGTGCAGTGGCCGCGGGACACACATTCAAGGAACTGCTCGCACGATCTAGAAGCCTATGTACTTTGTTCTCTTCACGAGGATCGCAGCGGGATTCATCAAGGAACGAACTGCACGCACCATTCTCGCGCCATTCAAATGTAAAGACCAATCCTGCGATGACCAAACCATCCCTGCGATGACCCAAGTACCAACCTCGCGACTACAAGGGATTCAAGGCAAAGCAACCCCGCGACACCAATTCTATCACACCGCAAGACCTACAAACCTTTTCTACCAAGCGAGGATCGGGTTCTAAACTTCTCCCCACTTCTGCAAGGGCAATCTGAGAACTTTCAGCAATTAGGGCATGCACTCCAATTCTCCAATCTCCATGCACACGCCCCGAGGCATCCAAGGGACAAGAATGGGTCGCAATTGCATTGATGAAATTAGGGTTTTCCTAACCCTAATTCAGAGAGAACCGACTGCTATATAAGCCTAAGCCTAGCTTAGGTTTAAGGACCTTTGGATCGACTTTTGGTTCTTGACTTCTGTGCTTAAAATCGACTATAGAATTACAGTAGGCTAAGGTTTGGGTTTAGGAGTTTTCTTTTTCCTTTTTCCTTCTCTCTATAGTCCAGCACTTGCTGGCTATGCCTTTTGTATGATTATTTGGTATAGATTTCAATGGAGTTTTTGTAATAGGATCTGTTGCATCTATGGGATGGTGTTTTTGTTGTGAGTTGTGTTGTACAAGGCTACTGCCTTGAGATCTTCCATTGCTAAGTTGTTTTGTAAGCAATGGATGATTGCTTTTAAAGTTTTATTTAGATCCAAGTGACCTGTGTGTCCAGGTTAGGTACATTGCAGGCCTTCCCCCACCACGGGATCCACTAAATCTGAATTCCCATGGGAGCTTGCGCTGGTAGCCCTGTGAACATGGTGGCCGCAGCAATGTTCTTGTTCTGTCTTAGACCTCTGTGAGGAGGATAGCCTCTGTGGATAGTTTGTGACCATTCAAGTAGACAGATTATAGCCCTAGGGTGAGGCCAATTCACAGAACTAAGACAGATTATTCTTCGCTGCACTTACGCTTGTAGCCTTATGAGAGATTATGCAGAGACAGACTCCCCTATATTTGTATAAACCCACCATCAGATTGCAGACCTGTTTTGGCTGTAGAGATTGTAGGCTTGTGACTAGATCACTCCTGTCTTTCTAAAATAGTGAACAACCAAGCTTAAAAGCTAGTACTCAAACTCTTGCTGGTCCTGTGTGTCCAGGCTCGTGCACTTTGTAGGCCTAGCCCCACACACAGAACTTTAGAGGTTGAGGTTCCTATGGATTCTTGAGCTTGTAGCCTGGATGAAGTAGTGCCTACAATGATAATCTTGTTCTGACCCATCTCTAGATTGTGGTTCCCCTATTGGATAGTCTGTGACCATTTAAGTGGACAGGTTATAGCCATAAGGGATTGGATCATGGCACAGGGGTGAGTTGGATCCTTTCTCCTCTTTGGTGATAATGTAGCCATTGGACAGGACTTCTATAGCAGCAGATCTGAGTATGAGTTATAAGACCCATCAGATCTATATCTAATAACATACTTCTCACCCTTTTATATTTATTTTCTCACACTCCATCACTGGTTCTGAACCCTTTCTGTAGTTTAGGCATTAAGTTACCTTAGGATTTAGATTATAGTGACCTTAAATCCCCTTCCATTTAGGATTGCCAGATCTGTAGTTAGATCTGGAGAGCCTACTAAAGATAGCCCCCATGCAGCTTTAGATCATATTTTCCCTGTGGGACAAATTCCTACTTATAAAAACTTGCTACAACAGGCTCTGTATCTTGCAGGACTGTGCATATTTTAGGCTTGCTACTCCGTAGTTTTCACTCCACCTTTCATTCGTTTTCATTCACCCCATGCTTAGCACTGTCCCCAATAAAGTCAGTAGCAAGCACGGAGCAAATAGCCTAACACCTACTCAGATATATACACTAAATCACTAAATATCTTATCCTAGCTTGAACTGTCGTTGAGGAGGTACACTCACCAACTCTGTGCTGGTTTTATACAATATATTAGCCTTACAAGCATTAAAACCTATTTTTGGTTTATTTTATACTATAACCCTGTTTTAAATTATAACAGGAGAGTTACTTGTTTTGTTTCTTTCTGCCATACACTACCCATGTATTGGTGATTTCCATGGTAATTTACGTAACAAGTAGCTTATAAGCAACTTGCATGGAGGATTTAGAACACGACTCCAATGAGTCATCTCGCGGGAGCATGCACGCAAGGTCAATGTCACCTGTTATAAGGCAAATCTCCCTTTCGCTCTTTGGGTTTTTATTAATATACTAGAGGTAATTAAATCAGAGGAAATTTTGTGAAGATCAACAACAGCCATATACTCTCAGTTCTCTTACATTAGTCACAACATATAAGCTTCACCAAACCTTCTTTCAGTCCTGCTCCATCTTTGAATTCGGCAAACACAACATCGATGGTCGGGTACTACAAAATCACCAAAAGGTCAGTTGTTTGTTTGTTCTTGTACAAAAGAGTTGATCATATGAAGTTGCTACTCAAAAATTAGTCTCAACATGAACGTGAGTGCAGATTGCTGCACTCCGGATCTTCATGGAAGATCTGCTGTTGAATTTATATTTATACATGCTATAATGTTTGAATATGTACACACACATATATATATATACATATATATCGAAATAGGGGGGGAAATAGCAAGTCACCAATAATAAAAGAGGCCAGGAAGACAACCTCCGCAAGCCAACTATACACAGGCTTGCCGCGGCAAACTGCTCAGCTGATGAGCTTGCCGCTACAAGCCTTTAGTGTTGTCGCGGCAACCTCCACCAGCTACGGGTTTGGAGCAGTGCTATGTACATTTACCTTTTGGACCTAGGATCCAGTAATGGTCCAGGTCATTGCATTTTGGGGTCTTGGGCAGTGCCATCTGGAGACTGTTAGTTATTAAAATAAATCTATTTTTCCTTGCTTGGTGCCACATGGAGCACTTAAACAATTTTGAAGAAATGAGACTACATGATGTCCTCGGATGCCTGAACGTGCATCGACGACAATACTCGTAAGACTCGACGCACATAGGTAGGGAATAAATATTGATATTTTATCATTGTATAACAATGTCGCTTAGTTTCATAGAGACTTTGATAAATATCCAATATTCATTAATAAGCAGAGTAAGAAATCTAATTTTTGACTTGATCTACTAAATCCGACATTTATAAATATATAACCTCTCTAGGTATATGGTAGCTTTGACCAGTTATTCAGTAAACTTGATAGTTCTGGTATATAAGAAAATAAATTAGTTTTGTAAATCCATGTTATGATATAATTCTAGTAGTTAGTACCATTCAGCATAAAAGAAATACATCGAACTGCATCTTGAGCTTAAGCATTTCACGTTGTTCATTATATCCTGTCATTTGAGATATCTATTCTACGTTGTTACTTGATTTTAAATCAAGTGATCCCGCTAACTCGAGAGCTTGACAAGTGATCCCTCTAACTCGGGAGCTTGAAGTATTCTAGTCCAAGTGATCCCGCTAACTCGGGAGCTTGACAAGTGATCCCGCTAACTCGGGAGCTTGACCTTGATGTTCTTCTATTTTTGCTTGCATGTATCTTTGGTTTCAGTTGTTCTTTATGCCTGTTACATCATGCATAAATACAGTATTTTAGCATGTTAATCATATATTTTGTGCTTCTCTATGAAAAAAGTGATAGTTGGTCAAGATGAAATAACAATGTGATATTCTCTTCTGAGCTTTGATGATAGCTCATACCACGACTTCAATGTCTTAGCTGCAGAGCCTGACCCGGAGCACGTAGCAGATCCTACCTACGTGCCTGACGAGGAAGAGGGAGAAGAAGAAGACGACGACGACGAGCAAGACGATTTCGTGGAAGAGTTCTTCCCGAAATAGGTTTGTAGCTTGGGATCTAAGGTGAAATGAGATTGAGAAAGAGAGGAATGAGAGAGATAAATTTATGGCCTGTATAAATGATATATGATTGTTTCAGACATATGTTTGGATGTATAGGTTTCTTTTCACTGTTTAGATGATGGGTGGCCGTCATCGGTGAAAAGCTATACATCAGATCTGTCATTTTGTTTGTAGTGTTTATAGTCTTTCTATCAGTTATTTTGCCATATTATCCATCTGTCAGAGTTAAAATACATTGCTTCCGCATTTGCATCACTTTAAGTGAAAGAAGTAACCCTTTGATGAAAGGATCATGTCAGGTCATCCGATGGCACGACCTTTCCTAGTTTAGAGACAGGAAAATGTCGGGCTGTCACAGGTGGTATCAAAGCTCACGGCGTTAAGTCAATTGGAGACTTAACTCTGACATATATATATGGAAAAATGTCTGATAGTTGGTATGTAGTCGATTATGATAGGTGATCTAATTAAGTTCTTCTCTGATCAAAATAGGTAAAGATGCCTCCGCGTCGTGGAAGAGGTAGAGGTAGACCACCGTTGCCCCATCGTATTGGGCCGAATACGATTCCAGTAGCCGGGTACGAGCATGACATTGCTTCGGGGAGTGGTGAGAATGTCCATCTAGCTGAAATTCGAACGACGATGGAGAATGTTGTAGCACATACTCCGCCAGAGCAAACTCCGCCAGTTGTAAATACTCCACCAATGGGAAGTGTTCCTGGTGTTGGACAGAGTGCAGGACACAATCCTCAGTTATTGGAGACTATGGTCAATACTATGGCCATGCTTGCGGTTCGACGTCCTGAGGGATTTACAGAATTTATTCAACTTTGACCACCGAGTTTCCATGGTCAGCATGACCCGATGGAAGCTGAGAAGTGGTTAACGCAGATTGAAAAAGTACTGCAAAGAGTCACATGCACCGAGGAGGAAAAAGTAAGTTGGGCGGCGTACAAACTGGAGAGTGAGGCAGAGCCATAGTGGCAGTCTATCGAAAGAACAAGGATGCCTGGAGTACCATGGACATGGGCAGAGTTCACCGAGGCATTTAATGAAAAATATTTTCCAGTGCCCGAGAGATATAAGCTAGAGGTACAGTTCGCAACCTTAGTACAAGGCCAAATGACGGTGAGAGAATATGAATCAGAATTCACGCGTCTTTCTCGCTTTGCACCTTTGCTTGTAGCCACCGAGTTGATGAAAACCCAAAAGTTTGAACGGGGTTAGAAACCCCTGATCAAAGAACGCATTTCGTTGTTTCAGGCAACGACTTATGCTAACGTGATGAGATTAGCCTTGATAGCAGAAACCGATGTGGATGCCATGTTCAAAAGAAAGGAAGAAAAACAGAAGGCCAGAAAAGCTCCACAATCTTATAGTGCGGGTCAAATTAATAAACGACCACGATTCCAAGGACAGACAGCATTGTAACAGACTGCAGGAGCATATGCACGGCCTTACAATCCATCGATATTCTTAGCACCATCAAGGATTCCACGTGCACTGAATCAGTCTTATTCACCAGTGGCTCGAAGTACATCTGGGTTTTCTCAAGTACGGCCGACAGGTTCTCGCACCGGATCTTATACGGCATCATCAGTTGCCTCCAAAGAAATTTGCTGGAAATTTAGGAAGGCACACAAGACCGATGAGTGTCGTAAAGTTTCTGGTGCGTGTTTTCGATGTGGCAAAATGGGACATCGGATTAGAGAATGTCCGAAAATGGTCAGAATAGCAACAAAGGCAGGACCAGTGTTACGATCGGCACGTCCTTCGGTACAAGGCCGAGCTTATGCTGTGACTGCAACAGATGCGAGGACTAGCCATGACATCATTCGAGGTATGGTTGTCCATTAATTAATTTTTACAATTAATTATCATTTTAGATAGAGAAGGTGCCTATAGTTAATTATGAACACTACATCCTAAATTCCTAGATTGACACATTATTATATATTCAATATTTGATAGTAATAGGAAATATAGCTAACATTAGTCTGTATGCTTTAGGTATCTTACAATTATATCCAAAAGATGCTTATCTATGTTATGACGCACGAGTTTCGATAGATTCCGGATCTACACATTCGTTTGTCACACCCCAGTTTCCTGAAAAATTAAAGAAGTTAGGAGGTATTCCAGAACCTCTCGACTTTATTCTCGACGTTACACTTTCGACTGGACAATCCCTCCCGACTGATAAAGTATACCGGTTGATTATGGTTTCAATCAAGGATTACTGGGGATATGAAGCAGTAACTGATTTGATCTTGTTACCGATGCAAGGATACGATGTGATCCTTGGCATGGATTGGTTGTTCACTCACCATGCAAACGTTGACTATCGCAAGAAGATTGTCTCTTTTCGTCCTCAAAAGAAGAGATCAGCTAAATTTTATGGTGTACCGTCAACTAATATTTCGCTGATATCCACAATTCGAGCACGACAATTACTTAATGAAGGTGCTCAAGGGTATATTGCTTTCATACAAAGTGATGAACAGAAAGTGAATAAAATGTCACTTTTCGATGTACCAATCGTTTGTGAATTTTCTGATGTGTTTCCTGATGAGCTGCCAGGACTACCACCTGATAGGGAAGTAGAATTTGCTATTGAATTAGCTCCAGGTACCGATCCAGTATCGAAAGCACCATACAGAATGGCACCGACAGAGTTGAAAGAGCTCAAGGAGCAATTACAAGAGCTTCTTGACAAAGGCTTTATTAGACCGAGTGTGTCACCATGGGGCGCACCAGTGTTGTTTGTGAAAAAGAAGGATGGTTCAATGCGTCTCTGCATTGATTATCGTCAACTCAATAAACTAACGATCAAAAATAGATATCCGCTTTCTCGAATCGACGATCTCTTTGATCAGTTACAAGGAGCGTGATTCTTTTTAAAAATTGACCTACGATCAGGTTATCACCAGATGAAGGTGAAAGCTGATTTTTTTTTAGAAGATAGCTTTTCGAACACTCTTCGGTCATTACGAGTTTCTCATCATGCCCTTTGGGTTGACCAACGCACCTGCTGCTTTTATTGACTTGATGAATAGAGTCTTCAAACCTTACCTTGATCAGCGTATCGTAGTATTCATCGACGATATACTCATTTATTCCAAGACAAAGACAGAGCATGAAGATCATCTACGTCTGGCATTACAAACACTGAGAGATTCATAGTTATATGCTAAATTCAGTAAATGCGACTTCTGGTTGAATCAAGACAGTTTTCTGGGTCATATTATTTTTTAAGCCGGTATTACAGTCGATCTTGCAAAGATTGAAGCTGGAGTACAGAGGAAGTGGCCACAAACAGTAACCGAGATTCAAAGTTTTCTAGGTCTTGCAGGTTATTACCGACATTTTGTGGAAGGATTTTCACGACTTGCTGGACCACTCACTCAGCTCACTCGAAAGAATGTTAAATTCGAGTGGACTGAGGCATGTGAATAGGGTTTCCAAGAATTAAAAAGGAGACTCACTTTCGCACCTGTTCTAGCATTACCATCCGGTAGTGGTGGTTTTTTTGTCTTTAGTGATGCCTCATATAGTGGGCTAGGGTGTGTATTGAACCAATGGGAATGTGTAATTGCATATGGTTCTCGTCAGTTGAAAGGCCACGAGAAGAACTATCCCACTCATGACCTAGAACTAGCAATAGTTATTTTCGCATTGAAAATTTGGAGACACTATTTGTACGGTGAAACCTTTGAGATCTTCACCAATCACAAGAGTCTTAAATATCTCTTCACTCAGAAAGAGTTAAATTTTAGACAGAGAAGGTGGATGGAATTCTTGAAAGACTACGACTGTTCTATTCAGTACCATCCCGGCAAAGCCAATGTTGTAGCTGATGCGCTTAGCCGCAAATCCTCCGCTCAGTTATCTCATATTGTTACGCGATTACAAAGATGGAAACTACTCAATGACATTGTATCACCGAGTGCCACTCTGTGAGCAACGTCAACTGGAGGTTTACTTGCTACAGTAATGATCCGAGCTCCACTATTTGATAGGATCAGAAAGCTCCAGATGTTAGATGCAGAGCTTATTTCCATTCGACAAAGGGCACAAAGTGGGCTACAACCAAAATTCTCAATAAAGGATGATGGGTCGTTATTATTTCGAGGATGAGTATGTGTACCTGATGATCATGCCTTACATCAAGAAATCCTTGAAGAAGCTCACAAGTCAGCATATGTTATTCACCCTGGTAGTACTAAGATGTACCAGGATCTTAAACAGACGTTCTGGTGGAACGGTCTAAAACGCGATGTAGCAGAATATGTTGCAAAGTGTTTACCTGTCAACAAGTCAAGGTCGAGCACAACATCCTGCTGGTCTGCTACAGCCATTGCCTATTCCAGAGTGGAAATGGGAAAAAAATTTCATGGATTTCATTCTCGATTTGCCCTGTACTCAGAAGGGTTACAATGCCATTTGGGTTATTGTCGATCGTCTCACCAAATCAATGCATTTCTTACCCTATAGTACGCGATATATAGCATCCAAATTACCTAAAGTTTATCTGAGGGAGATTGTATGATTACATGGGATACTCGTAAGCATCGTGTCAGATCGCGATCCTTTATATACTTCCTGATTTTGGCAAAGTTTCCAAGAAGGTATGGGTTCAAAGTTAGACTTCAGTACTGCATTTCATCCTCAGACTGACGAGCAGACGGAGAGGGTAAATCAAGTGATTGAAGATATGTTAAGGGCCTGTATGCTAGATTTTCAAGGATCATGGGATAAACACTTACCCCTGATTGAATTCGCATACAATAATAGTTTTCAGTCAAGCATCGGTATGGCACTGTTCGAAGCATTGTATGGACGCCGATGTAAATCTTCGATTAACTGGGAAGAAGCTGGAGAGTGGTTGATTTTAGGCCCTGATCTGATAGAAAGCACCAATGCAGTTGTTCATGTTATTCGGGAACGATTAAAGAGTGCTCAGAGTCGACAAAAGAGTTACGCTGATCTTAAAAGAACCAGTGTTGATTTTCAGGTAATAATTGACATTGATAAGTCTTCTAAACTAATTAACTAAAATTTCATTCTCAGTCTAATGAAATGATTTTTAGATTGGCGAACACGTTTTTATCAAAATCTCTCCAACAAAAGGCGTGATGCGGTTTGGGAAATGAGGTAAGTTAAGTCCTCGTTACATTGGACCATTCCCCATATTAGGCAGAGTAGGAGAAGTAGCATATCGACTCGCGTTACCTCTGCATCAAGCAGGCATTCATGATGTATTTCACGTATCAATGCTGAGAAAATACGTCAGTGATTCGACGCATGTGTTAGATTATCAACCATTAGACATTCAAGAAGATTTAACGGCGATCGAAGAACTAGGTCAGATTTTGGACCGCAGAGATCAAATTCTGAGAACAAAGCGAATTCCACTCATTCTGATCCAATGGAAAAATCATGGGTCGCATGAAGCTACCTGGGAGTGCGAAGCTGATATTCGTGCTCAGTACCCTTGATTATTTACATAAGGTAAGGTACGTACTTAAAATCCACGAACACTATAGTTACACTTAGTCAAATAAATTAGAATTTCTTAGAGTATAATGTTATTTTAAATATGTTATAAATGCACCTTGCACCAGTAGACAAGAAATTATGGCAAATTGAATATATAAATTAAGTCCTATGGACCTTAATCGAAATAACTTGAAATAACATGTTGATATTTAGCATTAAAATATAATACTAATATCAATTTTTATAACATTAAATATTGCGAATATTCAAGATAATTTGAATATCAATGATAATAATATTGCAAAAATGTGAAGTAGTGACACCTAAGTATATATCTCAGCTTATTACACCTATCCCAAGTAATCAATCCAAGGGCCATTGAAGGGCTAATATAATATTTTTATAATATTTTTATAAGCAATATTGCAAAATGGATCAAATTCCATCAAAATAAAAAAATTTAACATAAAAAAATATATCAAATAGGCCAGCAAATATTTTTAGACGGACCATGTATCTGATAAGAACACCCAGGTACAAAAAAAAATTACACCACATATAAGGGGCCCCGAAATCTGGGCCAATCAAAACTGGACCACCTTGCCACGGCAAGGACTAATGCTGGCCGCGGCAAGTAAGTTGTTGCGGCAAGCCTTTAGTGTTGCCGCGGCAACCCTGTGGCGATTTGGTGGGTCTGAAACCCATTTTCAGTTATTTTGTTTGTTGCTCACTTGAGTAGAGTGTGTTCTTCGACCTTCCAAGCTAGGATACATGCATGCACTCTTCCAAATCCAGCCAAATTCAGTTGCATGCCCCTGATCTGCTCTAGACAACCCTCAATTTCCTGATTATTGTCCTAACTTCCATCAGATTTGGTGTCTTTTAAGGTAAAAATCAAAACTCTAACTTTCATTTGTTCTTATTTTTTTTTAAATTTTAAAATGCCTCCTAAAAAGCATGGAGCCTCTAAACCTTTAAAGGCCTCAGCTCAAGCTAAGGGCAAAGGCTCTGCTCCTTCACACGAACCGATCGATCCACCCGTTGAGCATGAACAGCCCGTCCCATGGTGGGCTGTGAAAGCCATGGAACCCGAGTGGATCATTGATGATTGACTCTTAACCCCATATGATCAGACCGCATGGTCTATTGGATACATGGAACAGGCGCAGTTAGGCGCCTTGTATCAGCCATTTCACACTCAGTTTTATCCTTGTTTAGTCCGTTTGTTCTACCAAAATTTGATAGTCTCCCCAACTGTTGGTCAATTAGAGACCAAAATTGATGATAGAAAATTTTACTTCAATATACGGCACATATCTCAAGCTATGGACTATAGTCCTGATTTTGATGTGACCTCGGGACTACAAATGCCCAGGCAGCGGGATGTGAAGTTCCATCACATTATCAATAAGATGACTGATGGGTAGACTGCTTCTGACCGCAGTCTTGCAATTCGTCGCAGCCAATTACCACAGAAAATGTAGTTCTTGGACAGTCTATTTCAGTGTAATTTATATCCCATGTAACATAAGAGAGAGCGCCGAGATGCTCTCTTACAAGCTCTCTTTGCCGTCCATGAAGGCCGATGGGTAAATGCCCCTAGGGTAGTCTGGGAAGGCATTAAGTATGCCAATGAACACTTACAAAGCAACATTTCAAGTTCTATGCCATCCTGCCCCCACCCTCGATTGATTTCTCGGATGCTAGAAGGGCACTCGAATAGTATCAATCTAGTTCCATATTAGATCCCAACGGGTGAAGAGGTTCGCACTGATAATATGCAGGTCTTTAGCCTTGCTATTTGGCGGAATGTGTACCAACGATCCTTCCAAGCGACGAGTAACCACCAAGCTAAACAAATCCGTCATCCTCCACAAGCCCAACAAGAAATACCTTCCGTCCCAACCCAAGATACTCTCATTCCTCCTCAACCACAAACCCAAACCGAGTCGATTCCTTTGACACAAGGGACTTTTACAAACGCTGATCTTATTCAACTCATGCGTGAAAACCATGAGCAAACCCTCCTTCAATTCGATAATTTATATCGAAACTATTACATGCTCCATCAACGTATTGATTATATTGAAGAAGCAACTAATATCATGATGGAGCATACTTTCCAAACCGCTGTAAACCCTTACATTGGGCGGGCGCGCAACTACGTCTCCCAATACACTCGAAACACAGCATTATTGGTTCCGGAGTTCTAGTAAGACTTCCAACAACAAGAAGCTGGTCCTTCCTCTGCAGGCCAACAACAGCCAAGCCCCCAGCCTGGTAAACTATAACCTCATAAGCTCGTTGTTTAAATTACGTTTATTTTTATCTAAATTGTTCATTTATGACAAATTGAAAATTTGATACATCATTGAAAATTTGATACATTATGTCAATGATTGATGAGTAAGGCGTGTCGTATTTCCTGATATAGTAGTTCTTCTTGGTGTATGGAAAGTTTAAAGTGCAGTTCTATTGATTCATTTAAATTTTGTCTTGATTGATGATAAATGATTGTGGTGGTTCTGATGTTTAAGGTCCTACATGTTTGTTTGAATTGAAAATTATTCATTAAAAGATTTATAATCCTAGTCATGTGCCACATGTAGTAGGACTAAAATCATTGATGAGTGTTGTTAGTACTAATGTTGAAATTCTACCTATTCAATATAGAATTTTGGATTTTGGTTCCATCTGGTTTATTTTAATCTTGTTCTTGTATTAAAAAGTTTGTTAGTAAGCATCACATGTTGTGTGAGCTTTACAACATTTATGTTCATGATTTCGGCATTCATTTGCTACTCATACTGTCTCGATTTATTTTTTAGGACGAAAATTCCTAAAATAGGGGAGAATGTAACGATCCCTAGATTTAGCACTATAGTGAGGAGAGTCCAGTCAGGTCACATGCACGTTTCCACCATGACACCCTAGGAACCTCACTAAATTAGCCTTTAGATTTGTGCGTGGTGTGAGGTGTGAGGCCTTAAAAAAATTGACCCCAAACTAGAAAGGTGTATTAAAAGTAAGGAAATTAATTAGCTTATATCTAAGCCTTGCATGAGAAACAAAACCCCGCTCAGATATATACACTAAATCACTAAATATTTTATCCTAGCTTGAACTGTCGTTGAGGAGGTACACTCACCAACTCTGTGCTAGTTTTATACAATATATTAGCCTTACAAGCATTAAAACCTGGTTTTGGTTTATTTTATACTATAACCCTGTTTTAAATTATAACAGGAGAGTTACTTGTTTTGTTTGTTTCTGCCATACACTACCCATGTATTGGTGATTTACATGGTAATTTACGTAAGAAGTAGCTTATAAGCTACTTGCATGGAGGATTTAGAACACGACTCTAATGAGTCATCTTGCGGGAGCATGCACGCAAGGTCAATGTCACCTGTTATAAGGCAAATCTCCCTTTCGCTCTTTGGGTTTTTATTAATAAACCAGAGGTAATTAAATCAGAGGAAATTTTGTGAAGATCAACAACAGCCATATACTCTCAGTTCTCTTACATTAGTCACAACATATAAGCTTCACCAAACATTCTTTCAGTCCTGCTCCATCTTTGAATTCGGCAAACACAACATCGATGGTCGGGTACTACAAAATCACCAAAAGGTCAGATGTTTATTTGTTCTTGTACAAAAGAGTTGATCATATGAAGTTGTATCTCAGAAATTAGTCTCAACATGAACGTGAGTGCAGATTGCTGCACTCCGGATCTTCATGGAAGATCTGCTGTTGAATTTATATTTATACATGCTATAATGTTTGAATATGTACACACACACACACACACACACACACACACACACACATATATATATATATATACATACATATATATCGAAATAGGGGGGGAAATAGCAAGTCACCAATAAGAAAAGAGGTCAGGAAGACAACCTCGGCAAGCCAACTATACACAGGCTTGCCGCGGCAACCCTATAGGGTTGCCGCGGCAAGCTGCTCAGCTGATGAGTTTTGGGGTCTTGGGCAGTGCCATCTGGAGACTGTTAGTTATTAAAATAAATCTATTTTTCCTAGCTTGGTGCCACATGGAGCACTTAAACAATTTTGAAGAAATGAGACTGCATGATGTCCTCGGATGCCTGAACGTGCATTGACGACAATACTCGTAAGACTCAACGCACACAGGTGGGGAATAAATATTGATATTTTATCATTTTATAACAATGTCGCTTAGTTTCATAGAGACTTTGATAAATATCCAATATTCGTTGATAAGCAGAGTAAGAAATCTAATTTTTGGCTTGATCTACTAAATCCGACATTTATAAATATATAACCTCTCTGGGTATATAGTAGCTTTGACCAGTTATTCAGTAAACTTGATAGTTCTGGTATATAAGAAAATAAATTAGTTTTGTAAATCCATGTTATGATATAATTCTAGCAGTTAGTACCATTCAGCATAAAAGAAATACATGGAACTGCATCTTGAGCTTAAGCATTTCACGTTGTTCATTATATCCTGTCATTTGAGATATCTGTTATACATTGTTACTTTGTTTTAAATCAAGTGATCCCGCTAACTCGGGAGCTTGAGATTCTCGAATCAAGTGATCCCGCTAACTCGGGAGCTTGACAAGTGATCCCGCTAACTTGGGAGCTTGACCTTGCTGTTCTTCTGTTTTCGCCTGCATGTATCTTTGGTTTCAGTTGTTCTTCATACTTGTTACATCATGCATAAATACAGTATTTTAGCATGTTAATCATATATTATTTTGTGCTTCTCTATGAAAAAAGTGATAGTTGGTCAAGATGAAATAACAATGTGATATTCTCTACTGAGCTTTGATGATAGCTCATACCACGACTTCAATGTCTTAGTTGCAGAGCCTGACCTGGAGCACGTAGTAGATCCTACCTACGTGCCTGACAGGGAAGAGGGAGAAGAAGAAGACGACGATGACGAGCAAGTCAATTTCGTGGAAGAGTTCTTCCTGAAATAGGTTTGTAGCTTGGGATCTAAGGTGAAATGAGAATGAGAAAGAGAGGAATGAGAGAGATAAATTTATGGCCTGTATAAATGATATATGATGGTTTCAGACATATGTTTGGATGTATAGGTTTCTTTTCACTGTTTAGATGACGGGTGGTCGTCATCGGTAAAAAGCTATACATCAGATCTGTCATTTTGTTTATAGTGTTTATAGTCTTTCTATCAGTTATTTTGCCATATTATCCATCTGTCAGAATTAAAATACATTGCTTCTGCATTTGCATTACTTTAAGTTAAAGAAGTAGCCTTTGATGAAAGGATCATGTCAGGTGATCTGATGGTGCGACCTTTCCCAGTTTAGAGATGGGGAAATGTCAGGCTGTCACAATGTCGAAGCATGGTAAAAGAAAACAAACCAGCAATCTGAAGGAGAGAAACCTGAAAACAAAATTTAACTCAATTCATCTTCTACAAAAAATATTGCACTCATGCTTGCATAGATACAAATCCAAATGCGTAAATATATACATGCGTAAATATCCCATGCATAGGCATTGTAGTATAATATGACTCAAATAAGTACCAGTAATCTCACTAATTAGTGTATTATTCCTTAACAGGCAAGCTTTTGTATATGATGTTTTCCCCACTTTGTATTTTTATTATGAAAAAATGGGCCAAAATTGGTTTCAAGTTTCCTACCTCATGTATCTATTTGAATCTGTTCAGCTAATGCTGAAACCTCTACAGTAGCTTATGCTTAAGCTGCTAAAGATTTTGAAAATTGAAAAGCAAATGTAAATGTGAAAATAGTTCTTCAAAGAAGAACTAGTTGTTGCTGTAAATTCTCTCCATAATGTGTGAAAGTGGTCATAAAATATTCCCACACACACACACAGCTCCTGGTGCAATAAAGAGGGCAAGTTAGTGATCCTCAAATCAAGTATTTCTAGTGCAATAATGAGGGTTGTAGGTCCTATGAATGCTCCAAAAGGTCAGAAGATATATGCATAAATTTAGCGGAGCAAACCGGGGGTGAAATATTTGAGGAAACGATTCCAAATGAGCCACTGCCTGCCATGTTATATGACAGTCAAACCCACCGTGGAGATGAAGATGGCTCCTTGATTGTAGAAAATAAATTACCTTGGCTATAACAGAGAATATGATTTACCAAATGCAAAAGTGAGAACCATTTTTTACTATATAGAGCAAGGCACGTACGACTTAGGAGTAGTTGTGCTGCATTCGTGAAGTTGCTGCTACTGAGCCTTGGGTTTATCTATTTAACTCTTTCCATTTCCTTTACAATCAATAGATATCAACCTAGAAAAATGGTAGATGACAAACCCATTAGCAGATTTTGTTTTATTATAAATAAAGTATAGGTGAAACAAATTAATTCTTCATCTTTTACATGCACTTACGCTTTCAAATAAGGGCAATGATCAGGTCCAATTGCTTGAACCTGATTTTGTATTTAATCATATTTGCAGCCACTAGATAAAAGAGAAACTTGACTATATATCATTTTATAAAAATGGAAACGGTGGAAGTCAAGATTCTAACCATACTTATAATAAGTTACATTGCTAAAAAATAACTAATAAACATAAAATAAAGTGTTGAACTCTTATAGCCACAAAAATAACCATATAAACAAGAAATAACACAACTTTCCTTCCTCATTGGACTTTTATCAAACACCTACTGTATAGGTACCATGCAGTACTAAGCTTAGAAATAGGAATTGAAAATCGGGCAATCGGGCACCCCCCCTTTTGCACCAATCTGGCACCATCAAATGCACCAGGGAATACCTAAAAATTGCCAATAGAAAAAATTTGCAATTAAATTTAATTTTGAAGTTTGCTATACTTATTAGTTAAATAGGGAAGATTTTGAAGTGGGAGAAGCAGCTGAAGTTACAGCCTTGGTGAAAATTTCCTGTTGCTAAGGTCGAGTTGTCACATATTAATGTTGTTAGCTTTGTTTTTAGTATTGGACATGCCCGATACATATCGTCTGATCTCATGCAGTCAATGGTTTTAGTGGGTTTCAGATTTAGGCGCAAAAGTAGATTGTGTAGGCGCGAACAGAGGTACCCTTCAAATTACTTCTATCTAATTGTAAACAAATGTGCAGATATATGTGGGACGGCATTTCCATGTGTAATGCATATCTGTGTATGCATATTTTTCTACATGTAGTGTGTACGCATATGAAAGAATATGTAACATGCATGTAAGTGTATAGATATACATATTATATGGATGATGTTTGATGTTTCCATTCGGTTTCAGGCCTTTCGGCTACTTAATCGATCAATTTATGTCAACATTAGTCGCTACTGTTGGAATCATTGTTCTTTTTTTTCGTCTTAGAATCATAGTTTTGATTTATAGTGACAATTACATGTCTCGTGATCAAAGATACTGGAGATATTTAGCTAGGTAGTAGATCCTATTTCAGAATGCTCACAGACTCTTTTATATGGGTTTGGTAATTCATCTTACTAGTAGGTAAAACTACTTCCGTATATTTTTCCCAAAAATTTTTAGATGCACTGCCAACTAAGAAGGAATTCATGGCTGAAATCAGCAAATTTTTTATTTCAACAATCACAAAAGTGATATTCGGGAACAAGGTAATAAAAAGATTCTGAGACTTCAGAAGAATCATATACTCTTCTTCATAGAACAAAATCAAATTATAAACTAGACCATCGATTCGGTGATTCTAGTTATCATCCAACATAGCTTCAAAATTACAATGATAAACAATTCAAAAAGAGAGCATAACAGTCTTGATGATTGCGGTCTTAGCATTCATTAAAAATTCGGTATGCATGAATGGAAGTTACAAAATCATAAATTTTCCATCCGCCATAAATTTTGGATGCCCATACAAAATTTTGGCTGCCCAATGGTTCAAGCGTATATGCCAGACGGGAACCGGCCTGACCAGACCTGATGGGTGAAGGTATATGCCGAGTCCGGTTGGGTCGGCCCAACCTGGTTCAAAATCCCCCAAATCCTTTATATTAAATATAAAACATCGTATTTGGTCAGGTATGACAGTTTTACCCGACTCGACCCAACTTTTGAATTGACCAGACCTAAAGGTCAAGTCGGCTACTTCAACTCGACCCACCCCGACAGGCCAAGTTTATGTGCTCGTCCTGGTTCAGAAACCAGGTCGAATATGTACGTAACAGACTGGACCAACCCATTGACTGCCCTATGTGGTATTTCTATCAATTAACGTGTGCATTATACAAGGTTTACATGTAAAAATAGAATAAAATTAGCTCACTAAAATGAAGGCCATATTCCTAATTGAGTATGGTGTTATTGAAAGATTTCTACCAATACATCCATAAAAGGTAACAACTAGATTAAGGAATATTACTCGATCCTCCTTTCCATGGAAGCCTGCATGAGGGAAATTACATATGATCCTGTCGAACTTTTGCATCTTTAAATCAGTATGAAGTTTCATTCTGGTTGCATCAACTGCATGTAAAATCATTGCTCCAAGCTTTTTCAAACTCCCCAAATTCGATTTTGCTTTACTATAGCTTTTAAGGACAGTTTCTGTTTGAAACGAATTTAAACTAGAATCGGGAAACAAAAATACAAAACCATCAAAGCTAGAATGATTAAAGAATACTATAACGCAATAACTCTTGACTTAAACAGTGTGAGTAAAAAGCCTTTTAAATAGAAGTTTAAGTATATAGATTGGAATAAAAAGTTCCCTACAAAACTAGAGTAAAAAGAGGAATAATGAATTACTACAAGCTATACTTTCCCAAAAATAAAGCATAAACTCTAAAAATGATTAAAAATAAATTACGAAAGAAATGGAAAACTGTTCATTCAAATAGGTGGAATCCTAACAAATCATCTGGTTATCCCCCAATCCTAGAAATTTGATATGATCCTGTAGGGTCACATAGATGGGGCCATTCACGACTCCTTGGCATAAATTGGTCATTCAAATAAGGGCAATGATCAGGTCCAATTGGTCGAACCTGATTTTGTATTTAATCATATTTGCAGCCACTAGATAAAAGAGAATCTTGACTATATATCATTTTATAAAAGTGGAAATGGTGGAAGTCAAGATTCTAACCATACTTATAATAACTTACATTGCTAAAAAAATAACTAACAAACATAAAATAGAGTGTTGAACTACTTTCCTTCCTCATTGGACTTTTATCAAACATCTAAGAAATAGGAATTGAAAATCGGGCAATCGGGCCCAATCAAATGCACCAGGGAAGACCTAAAAATTGCCAATAAAAAAATTTGCCGTTAAATTTAATTTTGAAGTTTGCTATACTTATTAGTTAAATAGGGAGACTCATTGTAGACTAACTCTTAAATTACTCGGCTTGGCCACATCTTACAACTCTTTCACCCCCCTCCCCCCACCCACCTCATTCCAATAGAATGTTTCTTTTTCATCAAGATCGATGTAATATTGTAGAATAGAACCACAAAATTAAGAACAGAACAAGCGTGTTGAAACATATTTTTGAATTTAGTAACCACAGTAGCAAGCGCAATCAGCAATTTAAAAGATAACTCAAAATGATGCTTCGATAAAAATAAATAATATAAAACTGTTTTCCAAGAGCGTAACTGCAGAAATAAATAATATAAAACTGTTTTCCAACATCATAACTGCAGAGTTTATGAAGGAAATTATTCTTTAAAGTAGGTGTAAGGGCCAAATTCTTGGGTGCAAGTACTGGCTCCCTTAACAAAAATAGATTAGAGGTGCTAACAGTAGTCGCACCAGTATAGATTAAGTTTAAAGAAAGGGTGAGGACCATCGACCTCAACCGCTAATGAAAAAAAAAGTATCCTTCATCCATAAACATTTATAGGGCTGGGAAGGTGTCGGGTCGGCCTACCTGACTAGCCCACATTCAATCCAAAAATAGTGATTGAATTGGATAGTTAAAAGATGCTTACTAGAATGATTTTTGATAATAAAAATATTGATAATGATTCCATAGAGGAAATATCTGCGGTAGAATGTGATCACACAGATATATATATATATATATATATATATAGAGAGAGAGAGAGAGAGAGAGAAATATGATCAATCTTGCAAATATTGAGTTTACTTTGCAGCATCATGCTTTCTCGAAGCTGATATATGTGCCTCCAGTGCATTTAGCTATCAGATAATCTAATTCTACCACCACATGCTTTAAAAAAATTTCAATAACCACATCCAATCCCTAAAAAAGAAAAAACCCTAACAAACTCACTCAAATCATGCACAAAATCAGGAAAAATGAAGAAGAAACATTAATTTGATCTCAGGAAATGATAAAATTGATTGATCTGAAGCAGAAAATAAGGAAATTATTAACCCTAACTTTGGTAGATTCAATCCTCCAATGATCATTAATTAAAAGCTACAAAATCAGGGAGATAAGGTATGCTCAAATCGCAGATCAAATAGGTACAAAAAAAAAAGCCTAGAATTGAGATAAGATAGCAACAGATCTTTACCTTGTTGATGTGTAATCGACAAAAAATTGGCATAGGTGTGCTCAAATCACAGCAGATCTAAACCTTGTTGAGGTATGAAATCGCAGGCAGAAGATGATCGAGAACCCTAAGTCCACCCACCATACGACAAAACCCCTAATTCCATGGCATTCGAGTCGTGGAAGAGGGAAATAAGGTCGTGAAAGAAGAGGAAAAAAAAAAGCAATTAGAACACGTCATCTTTTTCAATTTCTTCCAACATATCTGAAACAAAGTTGAGCTGAGATGGTGAATCTGATTGCAATTTAAGAGAGCGGGAGATTAGAGAGAAAATTTGGGAGATCGATTAGGGATTCATGATTTCAAAGAACGAAGGAGAAAGGGTTTCACTTGGGTTTTCCTCTCGGAGATTAGAGCGAACAAGACTGAGTTTCACCTCGCAACGAGTAGCAGAAGTGAGGTAAATTTGTTAGCGTTGCCTATTTATAAGGCCAGGCTGAGTTAGGTTATTTGCAACCGCAAAAAATATAACGACTTATATTTCACTATACACTAAAGACCAAATTAGATCTTCTAGAGACGACTCTACGGCTTGAAGCGATCTCTATTGGTGTTATTGAGACTTTTTGAGACGACTTTTCACATAGTCTCTAAAGGTTCCACCTGCCTATACATGAAGTGAACCTTACGGAGACCGACTCTATATGTTACTTTATTTAGGGAGACGGCTATCGCAGTCTCTAATAAAAGGATTCGAGACAGCCTTTGAAATGATCTTCTCTAATAAATGGTTAATGGAGACGGCTTCGAAAAGCCGTCTCTAATAACGGTCTCCAAAAGTTCTTTTTTTTGTAGTGGCTATTTACGACAATATTTATATATGAATAATATATATCTATACATATAAATTTGTAATGATTTGGGTCATTAGACTCGGGTTAGGTCCGTGCCTAGGGTGCACATGATCAACCTTGATCATGCACACGCCATCCTTCTAATTTTAATATATGTATTAATAATAATAACTAACTAGACCAATGTGTTATAATTATAGTGATTGAAAAGGGTGGGGTCAAACCTAGTCTGATCCCGAGGTTCGAGTCGTGTGCAACACACACTTCTCATAAGGGTTTGGGTTTCAATTTAGTGCTTGAACCAGGAATTGGTTTCAGATTCGCGTTTCGGTGTACGTACCCAATTGAGATAAGTGGGTCAAAGGCCACCTCACCGATGTGAAAAGATTGACCAAGGTCAAACCTATCAAAGCAAGTCGCGTCATCGTCGAAAATCAATGATTCAACGCTAGAAAAATCATGGTTGTTTCACTTTTGGTAAATATTTGTGATATCTTGAAGTTAAGTATACCCAATGTTCGGTTTCCACCGGGAAAGATGGTGGGTGGGATAGATGAGAGGAATATGCATGCAAAGTTTTGAAAATTGGGTTTAACTTAAATCAATTCAGTAAAAACTTGGGAAATGCGGCTCTCGAGGCATCGCTCAGTAGATTCATCGGAACTGGATTTGGGGACTCGACCTTTGGATTGTCAAAGCGACGCTTGATATGCCAAAATACTCCTTCTGACCTTCTCACACATACTAATGATTGTCGCTTATGTGAGAACGCACAATAGTTCTGTTAATTTAGGAAAGTTGGGTTTTGAAAAAGATTTGATACTTAATGTTAGTTTAATTATATTTATGAGATTATCGAGGGAAAGAAATGATACTTACCTGAACGAGTGCAGAGACTCACGCGTAGAGGCGAACTTTTTGCTCGGGATAGAATGACAAATATTCTTAAATGAGGGATTGATATTAGCTTTTGTCTTTCATATCATGAAGTGCAAAATAAAAAGGTTGATTCATTTGGAGACCGATTGTAGCGATCGAGAGGTTTTTTGGCAGTCGTGGGTGCATGTTGCGTCCATGCGGGGGAATTTTACACAATCGAAGCACAGGTGGTGCAACTAGTGATGAAAAGGGATAACATTTGAGTAAAAAGAGATGTCGAAAGATGTTAAGTGATATCAACAACGAGTGCATCATGATGTAGCTCGAAAAAGGAGTCTTCATCGGGGAATATTCGACTGTTCTTTTGAAAAGGGAATGTTTACGTTTGTGCTTAGGAGTAGTTTTGTAATATCATTCTTAGTAAGAGGGGTTATGTGTTTTGGCTGTAGGAAAGTGAGATAAAGAGAGATAAAGAGATGTGGGAGATAAGGAATAGTTCTGTAATTAGTTTTCTTTTGTTGTTTTTGGTATTTTTTATTTTATTTTATTGTTTTATTATTATTATTTTTTTTTGGTTTTGATTGTTTATAAAGGTTGAAGATGGATAGTTTTGGAAAAAAGTATGGTGGGACTTTGGGAGAAAAAATTAAGGGAAATAATAAAAAATGCCCCAATTTCAAGATACTGGTCCCATGACCTGGTTGTTGTTGCAAAGGTATTAGTGCTAAAAAAAATGTCCCAGTGTCAAGTCATGGTGGGACTTTTCTCAGCCTCACAGATATCCTAGAGCGGCCTGAAAATTTTGACTGAATGAGAAACATAAGCCTGTAATGATCCCTTGCTAGGAATTGATTTAATTATTTCAGCCACATACCAGACCCTATTTTGTAATGATCGTGATCATCATATACCATAGTTTTTAACAAGAATGAGGTGAGTAGAAGGTAATGAGTGGTTGCATCAGTTGTCATTCATAACTCTTCGATTTTATTCTTAATATACGTAATATCCCTGATATTTTAGACCTGATTTCTATTACCTTGATATGCGTTCCCAAAAAATTTTACGAGACAAACCTAGTTGATTTTGATAAGTTAGAGTATGATGAGAGGTGTGACCAAAGAATTTTAGTTTCAGACTTGTGGAAGTCAATCTGTTGTAGCATATACATTAAGTAATGTGTGAGCGCTTAACACCGAAAATAAATGCATGTTAAGTGGATGGAATTTCAAACATAAATATCATGATATTTATGTGAAATATCATGATATTTTGAGGAGAGACGTTTGGTTATAAAGGGAGTGGATTGAAGGAGAACTTTGATCTCTTCTCCCTCTTGGTAGAACCAGAATTTGAAGCCTTTGCAACTCCTTTGCTTCTTTGATTAGATCCCTTGTAGTTATAATCCCTCTCCCATCTTAACCATTGAAAACTCTTGTGCTTAGCTTCGGATTTGTTGGGTATATTTGGAAGGAAGGCTAAGGGAGGGTGGATACGTTTGGTGAAAGGTCTGGTATCACCTTTGCCCTAGTAGCAAGGTGAAGATGGACTGATTTTTGGGTCCATATTGGAACTTGCGGCTTGATCCGGTGCTTGAGATTGGATCCATGGAAACTAAGACTAGACCTTGAATGGTAGGCTCTTTAAACTTCTTTGAGTAAGCTATTTATGCCTAGGTTAGTTAGATAAAAAGTGCATCTAGAATCGATAAATAGATTGTGCTTTGGATGGAAAAGAAACAAGTCGGAAGGGAAAAATTTGAACACCACAGATCTGGAGAAATTCGAGGGTCGAATTTGGGATTTTAATGGCCTGATGCAATTTTGGGAATTCGAGGGTCGAATTTTGTCCTATTTTTTTGGTTTTTGAAAACTTTTGGAAATTGTTTTAAGGAGTTTTTTGTTGACTTTTTGGTATTAATTAACACCTTTGGTGTTAATTATTGTAGGTTTTGAGATAGAGGTCCATTGTGAGGACTGCTTTGCCTATGTTTGGATCGAACTAAGGCGAGGTAGGGGAACCCTAAACCTAATTTGCATTATATTATAAGTTTTGATTATTTGTTGTAAGCATTGAAATCTGAATTTTTATAAACCTACCATGATTAAGAACTCCAAAACAATGATATAAGAACTCAGAAATTTGAACTTTCGAACTTTATTTTTGAATGTGAACTTTGAATCAGAACTCCAAAAATCCGAAAAATGTATTAATTACATAATATACGATATATTTAGCATTGCATTTGATTTGAGGCACATACGAACGAAACCCTAGATCCTACCAACCGTGTTGATCGTAATTCTATTTGGTGCAAGTTTCCCTCATTACGTAGGGGCTTGTTGCACTTCTGAAAAAGAGTTTATGAATGACGATGGTCAATAGGGCTTCCTATCAGTGATACCCGTCTCTCATGCTAGTATGTAATTTGAGAGATTATGCTTAAGTTATAAATTTAAGACAAGAAGCATGCTAATTTAGAATTTGAAAACATCAGAACATCAGATTTACTGAATCATCTTTTTACTTTCTATTTTAGAACTGAAATTTAGTCATCAATGCATCTTTTGAAAACCATAATTGATTCGATTTTTTCTTTGAAAACCTTCACTTATGATAAAATTTAAATAGATAAAGATTCCTCTATTGAGCTTCGATGTTAGCTCACCACGACTATACATCACAGGTGCTAACATTGATTTTGGATTTGATGATCTTGACTTGAAGGACTCTAACTACATTGCTGAGGAGGAGTTAGAGACCCCAGCAGAGGAGTTATTTCCTTGATCAGGATTTATCTTTTTGGTACTTTTTGGATTAGAATTCTTTTGAATTATGGGCCCAAGGCCATTGTTTTGTCTTTTTTTTTTATATCACTTGAGGAACCATCATTAGGAACTATTGTTTAGGTGTTTGGATTGGGCACCACTAGTGGTTCTTCCTAGTTCCACTTGGTGATGCATTTTTGCTTGAGCTTTTGTCCTTGCTTATTAGTTTTTTTTGCTGAGAATTTATGCTTATGCTGCGGGCTTTAGTTTGACTTACGGCTTATTGAGAAATCAATAAGTTGATGAACTGGTTTTTCCTATATCATAAGGATTGGAAAAGTCGGGTCATCACAGTTCGTATCAGAGCCTAGGCTTTAGGTCTTATGGGAGACTGTGAGTAGGAAATGACATTAGGTTTGTCAAAACATAGGCTAGGAGTGTTAGAGTTCTGTCAGGAGATCAAGACCATTTGTTAAGTGAAGCCTTTGCTTCATTTGACAGATTGATATGGCGCCTCGCAAAAGAGCCAAAGTTGTACGCACTGGAGATAATGATCACGAACAATCTAGGCAACTGTTAGGAACAATGGTCAACAAGATGGCTCAGCAGACTGCATTGCTCGTGACTATATTCTGAGATACTACACCCACTTCTCCATCTGCACTAGTTGAGTTATGCTCACGGTGTGGAAAACATCACAGAACAGAGAAGTGTAGATGATTCACAAGTGTGTGCTTTAGGTGTGGACGAATTGGACATCTGATAAGAGACTATCTACATTTGGAAAGAGAGGCGACAACATCAACAACAACTCAGGATCCCTCTCGGTCCATAGTACAAGATTGTGTCCTTGCCATCTCTACACGACATGCAAAGGCAGTCAGAGGAGTTGTCCAAGTATCCTCTCACTCTTTAGATTCAACAACATCTAGAGCATCAATGCGACAAGTCTTACGTATCTCCTCTTTCGCAATGTTTGATATGTGTGGAAGATGGTGAGAAGCATAGGACAGTAGATTGTAGGAGGAACACTGGAGCATGCTTCCGGTGTGGAATGATAGGTCATATGATCAAGGATTGTCTTGAGGAGAATAAGGGAAAGACCACTTTAGCTTCTACGCAGAGATCTTCTTGACCTATTGTTCAAGGTCGAGCATACGCGGTGACTGCACAAGATGCCGAAACATCGAATGACGTGATCCAAGGTATCATTAAAGTTGAGATGTCAATTTTTGTTTTGGTTCTATTTTTCAAAGTTTAGATTCATTAATGCAACTTTCGAAAACTAGAATCATAGCATAAATTAATAAGAAATTCTTAATAAAAGGTACCCTTATGATTAGTCGTGAAGGCGACTTGAGTAAAACTAAAGCACGAGTTTTGATAGACCCCGGGTCTACACACTCATTTATTACTCCTCTTTTCTCCGAGAAGTGGGGTATTGCTCCTGAACCCCTTGCTTTCATTTTGGATGTAAAAATTTCTACGAGAAGCTCCGTGAGCACGGATACAGTGTGTCAGTCAGTCATTGCGATGATTGATGATCACGAGACAGTGTTCGACATGATTATGCTAAACAAGGAGGGGTTCGATGTAATTCTCTTGATGGATTGGTTGTCTGCATATCACACGTGCGTGGATTGTCTACGAAAGATCGTGACCTTTCGACCTCCAAAGCAGAAATCCTTTCAATTTTGTGGAGTCAAATCGAACGTTGCGCCAATTATCTCAGCTATTCGAGTTGAGCGTATGATGAGAACCGGTTGTAGTGGATATCTTGCTTAGTTGCTAGATCTGGAGAAAGATAGCGACATCGCGCTTATCACGGTTGCTAGTGAGTTTCCTGATGTCTTTCCTAAAGATTTTCCTGGAATGCCACAGGACCGAGAGATTGAGTTCGCGATCGACTTAGCTCCGGGTATCGAACCTTTGTCTAAGGCACCATATCGAATGGCACCTGTAGAGTTGAAAGAGCTCAAGGAACAACTACAGGAGCTATTAGATAAAGGATGCATTTGCCTGAGTGTTTCTCCTTGGGGAACGTCGGTACTTTTTGTGAAGAAGAAAGACAGATTGATGCGTCTGTGCATCGATTATCGCCAGCTCAACAAGATGATGATTAATAATCGTTATCCACTTCCACGAATAGATGATTTGTTTGATCAATTTCAAGGTGCAAAGTTCTTCTCGAAGATTGATTTGAGGTCAGGCTATCACCAGCTCAAGATCAAGGCGAAAGATATATCCAAGACCGTGTTTCGTACGCGATATGGCCACTATGAGTTCTTAGTGATGCCATTTGGGTTAACGAATGTGCCTGAATCATTCATGGATCTGATGAACCACGTGTTCAAGCCACATCCAGACAAGTCTGTGGTAGTTTTCGTAGATGACATCATCTATTCGAAAACCAAAGAGGAGCATGTGCAGCATCTACGAGTGGCTCTTCAAACACTGAGGGACCATCAGTTGTATGCCAAACTCAGCAAGTGTGAGTTTTGACTCGATTAGGGTAGTTTCTTAGGCCAAGTCGTCTTAGTGTCAGGTATATCTGTTGATCGTACAAAGATTGACTCCGTGGTGAATTGGGAATAGCCGACGACAGTTACGGAAGTCCGTAGTTTTCTTTGTCTGGCAGGGTACTATCAGAGATTTGTCTAGGGCTTCTCGAAGATATTTGGTCTGCTTACACAGCTTACAAAAAAGAATGCAAAGTTCGATTGGACAGAGCAGTGTGAGTAGAACTTTTAGGAGCTGAAGTGGAGATTGACTACAGAATCGGTACTTGCTATACCTTCAGGCAGTGGAGGCTTCACAGTGTACAGTGATGCTTCTTATGGCGGATTAGGGTGTGTGCTTAATCAACACGAGCGGGTCATTGCATATGGTTCTAGGCAGTTGAAGGACCATGAGAGAAATTATCCATCGCATGATCTTGAGTTAGCAACAATTATCTTCTCCTTGAAGATCTGGAGGCATTACCTCTACGATGAGATATTTGATATCTTCACCGATCACAAGAGTCTCAAGTACCTATTCACTCAGAAGGACTTGAATATGAGGCAGCGACGATGGATAGACTTTTTGAAGGATTATGATTGCTCGATTCAGTACCATCCGGGAAAGGCAAATGTCATTGTTGATGCTCTCAATAGAAGGTCTTCAACACAGTTATCACATCTTGTCAGTCGGATACAGAGATGGAAGCTATTAGAAGATATGGCTTTGGGCATCTCACGGTTTGATGTGAAAGGCTCGGGAACATTGATGGATACACTTGTACTGCGCCCTACGCTCTTAGAGAATATCAGGAAGCTTCAGATGACGGACGATGAGCTGAGGGCTATTAGGCGAGATGTGGTTAGTGGAAGCAAGAAGGATTCCTCCATTCGGGCAGATGGGACCTTATTGTTTCGAGATCGAGTATGTGTACCGACGAGTACTGAGCTTCGGGACACCATTTTGGAAGAGGCTCACAAATCAATGTATGACATACATCCTGGTAGCACCAAGATGTATGCCATATTTGCATGTGGGTGGTTACTCTCACCAATGAACCTGTGAATTAATCGGACCGAATTTTAATTGCTTTGTTTAATTTCACAAGCTAAATTATGCTTCTATACTTGCGTCATAGCTGGGTTCAATGTTTAGCATAAAAAGACTCGAGGGGAGACAATTCGGACCCAAGGCAATGGACCAAAATGTCAAATTTTTAAATTTTTGAAGGAAACAAGTTTCAAGAAATTCGAGGGTCGAAATTCAAAATGGAGGGTCGAATTTCTATGAACAGTGCCTCGGCAGTTTTGGGCCAAAAATACAGCTTGACAAACTTTTAGGAAATTCGAGGGTCGAATTTGTCGGGTTAAGTAGGGTTCTGTTTTGGGGTTTTGGCATTCAGGCATTTGCAGCCAGAGGTTAGAGCTTGGGATTTTTGAGGGTTTTGGGGGTTCTTTGAGTCTTCTTCCACATTTTGGCTGAAACCAAGGAGGATTCAACTCGGATTGGCTTTGTGATTGTATTGCAAGCATTGGAAACCAATTTGGGGCTTCTCAAGAGGTAAAACCCTCTTTTTTGTGGATTTAAAATTTCTGGATTTTTATCCATTTGTGTTAGTTTCTTGCATTTTAATTCCATGGGATCAAAGCAACAAACCCCAGTTCGGGTCCCTACGTCAAAGAGGCTAGCTTCTAAGGCTGGGTCTTCAAGCCGAACTCCTTCCAACCCCTTTGCCAGCCATGCCCCCACAAATCCAAGAACAACCTAATGAGTTTTGGAGTATTAAAGCCTTTGCTAATGAGTGGATCTTCGATCCCGAACTCTTCGATCAACAACAAACTACCCAGTCGGCTTCTGATTACCTTGAAAAAGCCCAATTAACCTCTCTGTTGCAACCTTTACACACACACACTTCTATCCTCGCTTGGTACGCTTATTCTATCAGCGTATGTGAAGGGAGGACAGCAAGAAAATCTACACCACCCTTGACGGCAGGGACTACGCCTTTGACCTCGATGACATTGCAATGGCAATGCGGTGCCCGACCACCCACTCAACCACTATGGGTTTGGCTCCTCCCTGCCCTAAATCTGTCCCGTTTCATGAGGTCATCACACAAATGACCCAAGGTAAACATGAGTCCGGCAAAGCTATCACACATTCTCAAATGCCCAAGACAATGTGGATTTTTTATGTGATTTTTAAGGCCTCCCTTTACCCTTTTGGACATAAATCGGAACGTCAGGGCCCCATTCAATAGATTTTTTTTGCAGCATTTAAAGAACATTGGTTCTATGCCCCGGAAATCGTCTTTAAGGGTATCATTAAAGCTCGTGAGAAAATGGGAAAGAAAGTTAAGACACCGGGGAAGGGCATTCCATATGCTCGCTTGATTTCAGTTATGGTTGAGAATTATAGTGCAGGACTAGCTTATGAGATTCCCCCTACTGAACCACGGTCCACTGCCAGCCTCAAAATTTATAACTTAATCAATTAGGGTCGGACCTACAATCGATTGATAAAGGCTCCTAAAGGTGCAATCGTTCCCGATGAAGATGATGATGAGGATGCCAAGCACCCAGTAGCAGAGCTTGTCACTTCTGCGACCGACCAGGCCCCACAGGCTAATGTCCTCAACCTGTCAGAGTTTACTCGCCAGCTGACTTCCATGAGTCAGCAGATTCAGGCGCTGACACACCATACCAGCTCCATGAGTTAGGAGTTGGAGGTTCATGGCTGGGCTTTGACGTACTTAATGCAGCACGCATTTCCCGCCGACTATGCGACTTACATAGCAGATATCCGGGCATCGGTTCACCACCCTTCTACATCAGGAGCAGGTCCCAGTGTTCCTCCAGATGAGGATGATGATGGCACGGATGGTGGTGATAGTGATGGTAGGGACGGTAACCAGGCTCAGGCTGGTCAGGCTGCTGGTGGGGAGGATTCGATCAGCCGGTGTGCTGTTATGATTCCTTTTTGTCGTTTCTATGGATTGTACTTATTTTATGGATTCTCTAGAACCTCGTGGTTCTAAAATTTTTGCTACTTTTTTTTTTATTTTTTTGGAATTATACGATAATCCGTGGGTTGCTTTTGTTAAGTCATACGTGGTCTATGACTGCTTGGCATGTGAATTTGTTGTTTCCTCGCATATGTAATCGGATCCTTTGGCTATGTCATCAGTTATGCATTTATGCTTATGCCCTTCAGATTGTGAGTTTCATTTTCCCATAAGTTGCTTTTCTTTTTCTTCTGTCTTCGTGTTGGCGAATGGTTTTGTATTTTGCTCGATTTGACCCTATCCGTTACATACTCCGTTTTGAGTAACTTTGACTTTTCACCTGGACTTCATTCTGGTTCGTTCACCATCACGGTGAGGTTCTTTCCCGGCACGTGATACTCGGGGTGTAGGCATCCATGTCCGGATGCAATCCACTATGGCCTTCGGGTGCCACATGCAGTACATCCAGATTACTACGGATCCCATCCCTTGACTTGCGTGCCCTGTGAGGCCATCGCACTGTGACCCATGTCTTTCTGCTTGTTTGGGTTTTATGGGTTACGTTGCTTTCCCGTTTTCTCCTTTGGGTGGGTTTTCTTTCTCGCCCTGTTGGTTTGCCTTTTCAATTTTCGAGGATGAAAATTCCTAAGGAGGGGAGAATGTAATATCCCTGATATTTTATACCTAATTTCAGTTACCTTGATATGTGTGCCCAAAATAATTTACGAGACGAACCTGATTGATTTTGGTAAGTTAGAGTATGATGAGATGTGTGACCAAAGGATTTTGGTTTCAGACTTGTGGAAGTGAATCTGTTGTAGCATATACATTAAGTAATGTGTGAGCGCTTAACATCGAAAATAAATGCATGTTAAGTGGATGGAATTTCAAACATAAATATCATGATATTTATGTGAAATATCATGAAATTTTGAGGAGAGAGGTTTGGTTATAAAGGGAGTGGATTGAAGGAGAAGATTAATCTCTTCTCCCTCTCGGTAGAACTAGAATTTGAACCTGTGAATTAACCGGACCAAATTTTTATTGCTTTGTTTAATTGCATAAGCTAAATTATGCTTTTATACTTGCGTCATAGCCGGGTTCAATGTTTAGCATGAAAAGACTCGAGGGGAGACAATTCGGACCCAAGGCAATGAACCAAAATGTCAAAATTTTGAATCTTTGAAGGAAACAGGTTTCAAGAAATTCGAGGGTCGAAATTCAAAATGGAGGGTCGAATTTCTATGAATAGTGCCTCGGCATTTTTGGGCCAAAAATACAGCCTGACAAACTTTTAGGAAATTCGAGGGTCGAATTAAAATTCGACCATCGAATTTGAATTCGAGGGTCGAATTTTTCGGGTTAAGTAGGGTTCTGTTTTGGGGTTTTGGCATTCGGGTATTTGCAACCAGAGGTTAGAGGTTGGGGTTTTTGATGGTTTTGGGGGTTCTTGGAGTTTTCTTCCTCATTTTAGCTGAAACCAAGGAGAATTCAACTCGGATTGGCTTTGGGATTGGATTACAAGCATTGGAAACCAATTTGGGGCTTCTCAAGAGGTAAAACCCTCTTTCTTGTGGATTTAAAATTTCTGGATTTTTATCCATTTGTGTTAGTTTCTTGCATTCTAATTCCATGGGACCAAATAAACAAACCCCAGTTCCGGTCCCGACGTCAAAGAGACCAGCTTCTAAGGCTGGGTCTTCAAGCTGACCATCACAACCCCGACCACAGCCGGTTCCAACCCCTATGCCACCAATGCTCCCACAAATCTGAGAATAGCCTAGTGAGTTTTGGAGTATTAAAGGCTTTGCTGATGAGTGGAACTTCAATCTCAAACTCTTCGATCAGCAACAACCCAGTCGACTTTTGATTACCTTGAAAAAGCCCAATTATCCTCTCTATGTCAACCTTTACACACACACTTCTATCCTCACTTGGTACGCTTCTTCTATCAGCGTATGCGAAGGGAGGACGGCAAGAAAATCTACACCACCCTTGACAATCGGGACTACCCCTTTGACCTTGATGACATTTCCATGGCAATGCAGTGCCTAACCACCCACTCAACCACTATGGGTTTGGCTCCTACCCATCCTAAATCTATCCCGTTTCATGAGGTCATCACACAAATGACCCAAGGTAAACATGAGTCCAGCAAAGCTATCACACGTTCTCAAATGCCCGAGACAATGTGGATTTTAGATGTGATTTTTAAGGCCACCCTTTACCCTTTTGGACATAAATCGGAATGTCGAGGCCCCATTCAACAGATTTTGTTTACAGCATTTAAAGAACATTGGTTCAATGCCCCGAAAATAGTCTTTCAGGGTATCATTAAAGCTCGTGAGAAAATTGGAAAGAAAGTTAAGACACCGGCGAAGGGCATTCCATATGCTCGCTTGATTTCGGTTATGATTGAGAATTATAGAGCGGGACTAGCTTATGAGATTCCCCCTACTGAGCCACGGTCCGCCGCCAGCCTCAAACTTTATAACTTAGTCAATTAGGGTCAGACCTACAATCGGTTGATAAAAGCTCCCAAAGGTGCAGTCGTTCCCGATGAAGATGATGATGAGGATGTCGAGCACCCAGCAGCAGAGCCTGTCGCTTCTGCTACCGACCAGGCCCCAGAGGCTGATGTCCTCAACCTGACAGAGTTTACTCACCAGATGACTTCCATGAGTCAGCAGATTCAGGCACTGACACAGCATACCAGCTCCATGAGTCGAGAGTTGGAGGTTCATGGTGGGGCTTTGACGTACTTGATGCAGCACACGTTTCCCGCCGACTATGCGACTTACATGGCAGATATCCGGGCATCGGTTCACCATCCTTCTACATCGGGAGTAGGTCCCAGTGTCCCTCCAGATGAGGGTGATGACGGCACGGATGGTGATGATGCTGATGGTGGGGACGGTGACGGGCTCTGGTGGTCTTTATGTCACTTCTATTGATTATACTTATTTTATGGATTCTTTAGAACCTTGTGGTTCTAAAATTTTTACTACTTTTTTTTTTTTTTTTAAAATTATGCGATAATCAGTGGGTTGCTTTTGTTAAGTCATACGTTGTCTATGACTGCTTGGCATGTGAATCTATTGTTGCCTCGCATATGTAATCGAATTCTTTGGCTATGTCATCGGTTATGCATTTATTCTTATGCCCTTCGGATTGTGAGTTTCTTTTTCCCATAAGTTTCTTTTCCTGTTCTTCCGTCTTCGTGTTGGCGAATGGTTTTGTATTTTGCTCGATTTGACCCTATCCATTACATACTCCATTTTGAGTAACTTTGACTTTTTGCCTTGACTTCATTCTGGTTCGTTCACCATGAGTCACAGTGAGGTTGTTTCCCGACACGTGACACTCGGGGTATAGGCATCCATGTCCGGATGCAATCCACTATGGCCTTCGGGTGCCACATGCAGTACATCCAGATTACTACGGATCCCATCCCTTGACTTGCGTGCCCTGTGAGGCCATCGCACTGTGACCCATGTCTTTCTGCTTGTTTGGGTTTTATGGGTTACGTTGCTTTCCCGTTTTCTCCTTTGGGTGGGTTTTCTTTCTCGCCCTGTTGGTTTGCCTTTTCAATTTTCGAGGATGAAAATTCCTAAGGAGGGGAGAATGTAATATCCCTGATATTTTATACCTAATTTCAGTTACCTTGATATGTGTGCCCAAAAAAATTTACGAGACGAACCTGGTTGATTTTGGTATGTAAGAGTATGATGAGAGGTGTGACCGAAGGATTTTGGTTTCGGACTTTGTTAAGTGGTGAAAAATTCCAGTTTTCACCCTATAACCTGTCCATTAATAGACCTGTGAGCACACTAATAAGCCCTTGTGAAATGTATTTTGTAGACAACAATAAAAGAAGGTACTAGGGAAGAAAAGCACTCAAGAATGCCAACAAGGAGCCATCTCTCAGCACAGGACGAACTCAGCAATAGCACACCAAAGGGTAACACATCGTTGAACCCTTGGAGCGCGTAGCTGCAGCAGGGCAAGGTGAAGAAAGTGAGAGTAGGTTGAAAATGTCCTATCGATTGGTCACATGAAAAGTTCGATAAGAGCTGAAAGCATTGAAAGGAAGGAATTCGTGCAGTTGAGAAGGGTTCGACAGGATCAGAAGGCAGAAAAAGGAAGAATTCGTGCAGAAGTGAAGAATTCGATAGGATCCAAGAACCTATCGAGCAGTTGAAAGAGAAAGAGAATTCAACCTATCGAAAGCTAGCTTGAGGGAAAAAGGAGACCTATCGGAAGGTTCCCTGAACCTATCGAATGGTCCACTGAACCTATCAAAATCGAAGTACTGAGATAGTACCTATCGCAGAATGATTTAAACCTTTCGATAGGAACAAGGGTCATCTGATCGAAGCAATAGAATGTGAATCCTCAACCTATCAAATTACTCTTCCAACACGTCGAAGGCCCTAGATCAAGTGCAGTGAAGCTGAAGCATTTAAGCCCAACCTATCGGAACCTATCGAAGAGACCAGGGAACCTATCGAAAGAGGCTACATGCTTACTTTTCACCTATCAGAAGCTTCTCCAACCTATCGAAATCGTGTGCTGAACTTCTCAGAAACTATTTTATGCACATGCTGTGACTTGGTAACTTGCTACACGTAAATCAAGGCACTTTAGTGATCGGCGCGACGCTCTAGAAGATACCCTAGAAAACCCTAACCGACCCACGTGCTTCAACAGAATCTAACAAACTCTGACAATCTTCTAGAAGGGATTTTTGGTGGGGAAAATAGAGGAGAAAGCTATATATTGAGATCCCCAACTGCCATTGGAGGGATTGAAATTCTGAGCAATTTTTCAGAGATCAGAGCTTACAGCGAGATTCCATTTCCCTCCTTTAGCCCAACCATGGTTGGCTAATTCCCTAGGAGCAGCAAGGAGTGAGTTAGATTTGTAATTGGGTAAGGTTAAGAGTGTTGCTGAGGTTAATTGCTGCACAGACTACAGATCTGAGAGCATTCTATTGTAAGAGTGACCTTCTTTACAATGTAATTGTTGTTTTTAATATTTTAATTAGATCTAAAGCTCTTTTGATTCCTCTTGGTGCTCAATCAGATTTGTGTAGAGGAGTTGCTTGATCAGCTCACCCACTTAACTGGTAGACCTCTTGGATATCATCTAAATTCCCTAGATCTGATATCCCTATAATTTCCTGTGTCTGTGACCTGGAAATTGCAGCATCTGTAGTGGTTTTAATTGTTCATATTGAGGCTCTGGCTTTGTAGGAGATCTCTAAGATAGTCTGTGACCATTAAAATGGACAGATCATAACCTTAAGGTAAATCTGAGCTCAGGCCTCAATTGGATTCATCCACTACAATCCATGGATTAGATAAAGTCTATAAGATGGTCTGTGACCATTAAAGTGGACATATCATAGCCTTAAGACCAGGTGGATCCTGTGATTTGGAGTGGAATTTATACCCTACAGCTGTGCTTGTGGCCAGCTGAGGGACTTGTGTGATTTTGAACCCCTATAATATGCTTAGCTCAACCTGATTGCAGTGAAGACAACCTCCAAGCCATTCTTCTCCATTTTCTGAGTTTTTAAATCATCCATCTGCAAGATCTGAGGCTCCAGATTCGATCTAAGATAATCTGCATTTTAATTGCAGTTTAGTTTAAGTGACAACTCATTTCAAACCTCTCCCCTGTCTTTTAACTAAAGTAGAGATAGCTAGGGTGCCAGGTCTCTTGCAGATCTGGAGATTTATCATATTTCCAACCAGCCGCCCTGTGGACATTCCCTTACTTACCATTCTTTTAAAGCTTGCTACAACAGATCCCAAATACTTGCAAGTCTGTATGAGTATGTCTGCCTAGTCTTATTGATAATTTTAGACCCTCATTTGAGGGTACGCAAACATTCCCAACAGACTTGTGGAAATCAATCTGTTGTAGCATATACATTAAGTAATGTGTGAGCGCTTAACACAGAAAATAAATGCATGTTAAGTGGATGGAATTTCAAACATAAATATCATGATATTTATGTGAAATATCATGATATTTTGAGGAGGGAGATTTGGTTATAAAGGGAGTGGATTGAAAGAGAAGTTTGATCTCTTCTCCCTCTCAGTAGAACCAGAATTTGAAGCCTTTGCAACTCCTTTGCCTCTTTGATTAGATCCCTTGTAGTTATAATCCCTCCAACATCTTAACCATTGAAAACTCTTGTGCTTAACTTCGGATTTGTTGGGTATATTTGGAAGGAAGGCTAAGGGAGTGTGGATACGTTTGGTGAAAGGTCTGGTATAACCTTTGCCCTGGTAGCAAGGTGAAGATGGACTGATTTTGGGGTCTAAATTGGAATTTGCGGCTTGATCCGGTGCTTGAGATTGGATCCACGGAAGCTAAGAGTAGACCTTGAATGGTAGGTTCTTTAAACTTCTTTGAGTATGTTATTTATGCCTAGGTTAGTTAGATAAAAAGTGCATCTATAATCGATAAACAGATTGTGCTTTGGATGGAAAAGAAACAAGTTGGAAGGGAAAATTTTAAACACCACAGATCTGGAGAAATTCGAACGTCGAATTTCAATTCGAGGGTCGAATTTGGGATTTTAATGGCCTGATGCAATTTTGGGAATTCGAGGGTCAAATTTTAATTTGACCATCAAATTTAAAATTCGACCATTGAATAAAAATTCGAGGGTCGAATTTTGTCCTATTTTTTCAGTTTTTGAAAACTTTGGGAAATTATTTTAGGGAGTCTTTTGTTGACTTTTTGGTATTAATTAACACCTTTGGTGTTAATTATTGTAGGTTTTTTTATAGAGGTCCATTGTGAGGACTGCTTTGCCTACATTTGGATCGAACTAAGGCGAGATAGGGGAACCCTAAACCTAATTTGCATTATATTATAAGTTTTGGTTATTTGTTGCAAGCATTGAAATATAAATTTTGATAAACATGGCATGATTAAGAACTCCAAAACATTGATATAAGAACTCAGAAATTTGAACTTTCGAACTTCATTTTCAAATGTAAACTTTGAATCAGAACTCCGAAAATTTGAAAAATATATTAATTATATAACATACGATATGTTTAGCATTGCATTTGATTTGAGGCACATACGAACGAAATCCTAGATCCTACCAACCGTGTTGACGGTAATTTTATTTGGCGCAAGTTTCCCTCATTACGTAAGGGCTTGTTGCACTTTAGAAAAAGGTTTCATGAACGATGATGGTCAGTAGGGTTTCCCATCGGAGATACTTGTGCTCTCATGCTAGTATGTAATTTGGGAGATTATGCTTAAGTTATAAATTTAAGACAAGAAGCATGCTAGTTCAGAATTTGAAAACATCAGAACATCAGATTTACTAAATCATCTTTTGGCTTTCTATTTTAGAACTGAAATTTACTCATCAATGCATCTTTTGAAAATCATAACTGATTCAATTTTGTCTTTGAAAACCTTTACTTATGATAAAATGTAAATAGATAAAGATTCCTCTATTGAGCTTTGATGTTAGCTCACCCCGACTATACGTCACAGGTGCTGACACTGACTGAGGATCTGACGATCTTAATTTGAAGGACTCTGACTACATTGCTGAGGAGGAGTTAGAGACCCCAGCAAAGGAGTTCTTTCCTTGATCAAGATTTGTCTTTTTGGTACTCTTTGGATTAGAATCTTTTTAAAATATGAGCCCAAGGCTGTTGTTTTGTCCTTTTTTTTATATCACTCGAGGAACCATCATTAGGAACCATTGTTTAGATGTTTGGATTGGCCATCACTAGTGGTTCTTCCTAGTTCCTCTTGGTGATATATTTTTGCTTGAGCTTTTGTCCTTGCATATTAGTTTTTTTCGCTTAGAATTTATGCTTATGCTGCTAGCTTTAGTTTGAGTTATGGCTTATTGAGAAATCAATAAGTTGACAAACCGGTTTTTCCTATATCATAAGGATTGGAAAAGTCGGGTAATCACAGTTGATATCAGAGCCTAGGCTTTAGGTCTTATGGGAGACTGTGTGTAGGAAATGACATTAGGTCTATCCAAACATAGGCTAGGAGTGTTGGATTTCTGTCAGGACATCGAGACCATTTGTTAATTGAAGCCTTTGTTTCATTAGACAGATTGATATGGCGCCTCACAAAAGAGTCAACTGTACGCACTGGAGATAATGATCGCGAACAATCTGGGCAACTATTAGGAACAATGGTCAACAAGATGGATCAGCAAACTGCATTGCTCGCGACTATATTACGAGATACTGCACCCACCTCTCCATCTGCACTAGTTGAGTTATGCTCACGGTGTGGAAAACATCACAGAACGGAGAAGTGTAGAGGATTCACAGGTGCGTGCTTTAGGTGTGGACGAATTGGACATCTGATAAGAGACTGTCTGCATTTGGAAAGAGAGGTGACAACATCAACAACTCAAGATCCCTCTCGGTCCATAGTAAAAGATCGTCTCATTGCCATCTCTACACGGCATGCTCAGGTAGCCGGAGGAGTTGTCTAAGTATCCTCTCGCTCTTTAGATTCAACAACAGCTAGAGCATCAATACGACAAGTCTTACGTATCTCCTCTTTCGCAATGTTTGATATGTGTGCAAGATGCGGTAAGAAGCGTAAGACAGAGGATTGTAGGAGGAACACTGGAGCAGGCTTCTGGTATAGAATGATAGGCCATATGATCAAGGATTGTCTTGAGGAGAATAAGGGAAAAACCACTTCAGCTTCTACGCAGAGATCTTCTCGACCTACTGTTCAAGGTCGAGCATACGCGGTGGCTGCACAGGATGCCCAAACGTCGAATGACGTGATCCAAGGTATCATTAAAGTTAAGATGTCAATTTTTGCTTTGGTTCTATTATTTAAAGTTTAAATTTATTAAAGTAACTTTCGAAAACTAGAATCATAAAATGAATTAATAAGAAATTCTTAATAAAAGGTACCCTTATGATGAGTCGTGAAGGCGACTTGAGTAAAACTGAAGCACGAGTTTTGATAGACCTTGGGTCTACACACTCGTTTATTACTCCTCTTTTCTCCAAGAAGTGGGGTATTGCTCCCGAACCCCTTGCTTTCATTTTGGATGTGAAAATTTCTACAGGAAGCTCGGTGAACACGGATACAGCATGTCAATCAGTCATTACGATGATTGATGATCACGAGACAGTGACCAACATGATTACGCTAAATATGGAGGGGTTCGACGTGATTATCGGGATGGAGTGGTTGTCTGCATATCACGCAACCGTGGACTCTCTACGGAAGATCGTGACCATCCAACCTCTAAAGCAAAATCCTTTCATTTTTGTGGAGTCAAATTGAACGTTGCGCCAATTATCTCAGCTCTTCGAGCTGAGCGTATGATGAGAAATGGTTGTAGTGGATACCTTGCTTACTTGCAAGATCTCGAGAAAGATAGGGACATCGCGCGTATCACGGTTGCTAGTGAGTTTCCCGATGTCTTTCCTACAGATTTGAATGGATTGCCACCGGACTGAGAGATTAAGTTCGCGATCGACTTAGCTCTGGGTACCGAACCATTGTCTAAGGCACCATATCGAATGGCACCTGCAGAGTTGAAAGAGCTCAAGGAACAGCTACAGGAATTGTTCGATAAAGGCTTCATTCACCCGAGTGTTTCTCCTTGGGGAGCGTCGGTACTTTTTGTGAAGAAGAAAGACGGATCGATGCGTCTGTGCATCGATTATCGCCGGCTCAATAAGATGACGATTAAGAATCATTATCCACTTCCACGGATAGATGACTAGTTTGATCAATTGCAAGGTGCAAAGTTCTTCTGGAATATTGATCTGAGGTCAGGCTTTCACCAGCTCAAGATCAAGGCAGAAGATATATCCAAGACTGCATTTCATATGTGATATGGCCACTAAGAGTTCTTAGTGATGCCATTTGGGTTGACGAATGCACCTGCATCGTTCATGGATCTGATGAACCACGTGTTCAAGCTACATCTAGACAAGTCTGTGGTAGTTTTCATTGATGATATCCTCATCTATTTGAAAACCAAAGAGGAGCATGTGCAGCATCTACGAGTAGCTCTTCAAACATTGAGGGACCATCAGTTGTATGCCAAACTTAGCAAGTGTGAGTTTTGACTCGATCAGGGTAGTTTCTTAGGCCACGTCGTCTCAAAGTCAGGTATATCTGTTGATCCTCCAAAGATTGACTCCGTGGTGAATTGGGAACAGTCGATGACAGTTACAGAAGTCCGTAGTTTCCTTGGTCTGGCAGGGTACTATCAGAGATTGGTCGAGGGCTTCTCGAAGATATCTGGTCTGCTTACACAGCTTACAAAAAAGAATGCAAAGTTTGATTAGACAGAGCAGTGTGAGCAGAGCGTTTAGGAGCTGAAGTAGAGATTGACTACAACACCGATACTTGTTATACCTTCAGGCAATGGAGGCTTCGCAGTGTATAGTGATGCTTCTTATGGTAGATTAGGCTGTGTGCTTAATAAACACAAGCAGGTCATTGCATATAGTTCTAGGCTGTTGAAGGACCATGAGAGAAATTATCCGACGCATGATCTTGATTTAGCAGAAGTTACCTTCGCCCTGAAGATCTAGAGACATTACCTTCATGGTGAGATATTTGATATCCTCACCGATCACAAGAGTCCCAAGTACCTATTCACTCAGAAGGACTTGAATATGAGGCAGCGACGATGGATGGACTTTTTGAAGGATTATGATTGCTCGATTCAGTACCATCCGGGAAAGGTGAATGTCGTTGCTGATGCTCTCAGTAGAAGGTTTTCAGCACATTTATCACATATTGTCAGTTGTATATAAAGATGGAAGCTATTGGAAGATATGGCTTTGGCCATCTCATGGTTTGATGTGAAAGGCTCGGGAGCATTGATGGCTACACTTGTACTGCGCCCTACGCTCTTAGAGAATATCAGGAAGCTTAAGATGACGGACGATGAGCTGAGGGCTATTAGGCGAGATGTGGTTAGTGGAAGCAAGAAGGATTTCTCCATTCGGGCAGATGGGACCTTATTGTTTTGAGACCGAGTGTGTGTACCGACGAGTACTGAGCTTCGGGACACCATTTTGGAAGAGGCTCACAAATCAATGTATGACATACATCCTGGTAGCACCAAGATGTATGCCATATTTGCATGTGGGTGGTTACTCTCACCAATGAACCTGTGAATTAATCGGATCAAATTTTAATTGCTTTGTTTAATTTCACAAGCTAAATTATGCTTCTATACTTGCGTCATAGCTGGGTTCAATGTTTAGCATGAAAAGACTCGAGGGGAGACAATTCGGACCCAAGGCAATGAGCCAAAATGTCAAATTTTTAAATTTTTGAAGGAAACAAGTTTCAAGAAATTCGAGGGTCGAAATTCAAAATGGAGGGTCGAATTTCTATGAACAGTGCCTCGGCAGTTTTGGGTCAAAAATACAGCCTGACGAACTTTTAGGAAATTCGAGGGTCGAATTCAAATTCGACCATCGAATTTAAAATTCGACCATCGAATTTGAACTCGAGGGTCGAATTTGTCGGGTTAAGTAGGGTTCTGTTTTGGGATTTTGGCATTCGGGCATTTGCAACCAGAGGGTAGAGCTTGGGGCTTTTTAGGGTTCTGGGGGTTCTTCGAGTTTTCTTCCACATTTTGGCTGAAACCAAGGAGGATTCAGGCTTTGGGATTGGAATGCAAGCTTTGGTAACCAATTTGGGGCTTCTCAAGAGGTAAAGCCCACTTTCTTGTGGATTTAAAATTTTTGGATTTTTATCCATTTGTGTTAGTTTCTTGCATTTTAATTCCATGGGACCAAAGAAACAAACCCCAATTCGGGTCCCTATGTCAAAAAGACCAGCTTCTAAGGCTGGGTCTTCAAGCCGACGTCCACAACCCCCACCACAGCCGGTTCCAATCCCTGTGCCACCCATTCCCCCACAAATACAAGAATAGCCCAGTGAGTTTTGCACTATTAAAGGATTTGCTGATGAGTGGATCTTCAATCCCGAACTCTTCGATCAGAAACAAACTACCCAGTCGGCTTCTGATTACCTTGAAAAAGCCCAATTAACCTCTCTGTTGCAACCTTTACACACAGACACTTCTATCTTTGCTTGGTACGCTTATTCTATCAGCGTATGTGAAGGGAGGACAGTAAGAAAATCTACACCACCCTTGACGGCCGGGACTACGCCTTTGACTTTGATGACATTGCAATGGCAATGCGGTGCCCGACCACCCACTCAACCACTATGGGTTTGGCTCCTCCCTGCCCTAAATCTGTCCCATTTCATGAGGTCATCACACAAATGACCCAAGGTAAACATGAGTCCGGCAAAGCCATCACACGTTCTCAAATGCCCAAGACAATGTGGATTTTTTATGTGATTTTTAAGGCCACCCTTTACCCTTTTGGACACAAATCGGAACATCAGGGCCCCATTCAACAGATTTTGTTTGCAGCATTTAAAGAACGTTGGTTCTATGCCCCGGAAATCGTCTTTAAGGGTATCATTAAAGCTCATGAGAAAATGGGAAAGAAAGTTAAGATACCGGCGAAGGGCATTCCATATGCTCGCTTGATTTCTGTTATGATTAAGAATTATAGAGCGGGACTAGCTTATGAGATTCCCCCTACTGAGCCACGGTCCACCACCAGCCTCAAACTTTATAACTTAGTCAATTAGGGTCAGACCTACAATCGATTGATAAAGGCTCCCAAAGGTGCAGTCGTTCCCGATGAAGATGATGATGAGGATATCGAGCACCCAACAGCAGAGCCTATCACTTCTGCGACTGACAAGGCCCCACAGGCTAATGTCCTCACCTTGTCAGAGTTTACTCGCTAGATGACTTCCATCAGTCTGCAGATTTGGGCACTGAGACAGCATACCAGCTCCATGAGTCGGGAGTTGGAGGTTCATGGCGAGGCTTTGACGTACTTGATGTAGCACGCGTTTCCCACCGACTATGTGACTTACATGGCAGATATCCGGACATCGGTTCACCACCCTTCTACATCGGGAGCAGGTCCCAGTGTCCCTCCAGATGAGGGTGATGCCGGCACAGATGGTGATGATGCTGATGGTGGGGACGGTGACCAGGCTCAGGCTGGTCAGGCTGCTGGTGGGGAGGATTCAATCAGCCGGTGTGCTGTTATGATTCCTTTTTATCGTTTCTATGGATTGTACTTATTTTATGGATTCTCTAGAACCTCGTGGTTTTAAAATTTTTGCTACTTTTCTTTTTTTTTTGTTTTAAATTATGTGATAATCCGTTGGTTGCTTTTGTTAAGTCATACATGGTCTATGATTGCTTGGCATGTGAATCTGTTGTTTCCTTGCATATGTAATCGGATCCTTTGGCTATGTCATCGGTTATGAATTTATGCTTATGCCCTTCGGATTGTGAGTTTCTTTTCCCATAAGTTGCATTTCTTTTTCTTCTGTCTTCATGTTGGCGAATGGTTTTGTATTTTGCTCGATTTAACTCTATCCATTACATACTCCGTTTTGAGTAATTTTGACTTTTCACCTTGACTTCATTCTGGTTTGTTCACCGTGAGTCACGGTGAGGTTGTTTCCCAGCACATGACACTCGGGTTGTAGGCATCCATGTCCGGATGCAATCCACTATGGCCTTCGGGTGCCACATGCAGTACATCCAAGTTACTACGAATCCCATCCCTTGACTTGCGTGCCTTGTGAGGCCATCGCACTGTGACCCATGTCTTTTTACTTATTTTGGTTTTGTGGGTTACATTGCTTTCCGGTTTTCTCCTTCGAGTGGGTTTTCTTTCTCGCCCTGCTGGTTTGTCTTTTCAATTTTCGAGGACGAAAAACCCTAAGGAGGGGAGAATGTAATATCCCTGATATTTTAGACCTGATTTCGGTTGCCTTGATACGCATGCCCAAAAACATTTATGAGACGAACCTGGTTGATTTTGGTATGTTAGAGTATGATGAGAGGTGTGAGGAAAGGATTTTTGTTTCGGACTTGTGGAAGTCAATCTGTTATAGCAAATACATTAAGTAATGTGTGAGCGCTTAACACCAACATTTGAATGCATGTTAAGTGGATGGAATTTCAAACATAAATATCATGATATTTATGTGAAATATCATGATATTTTGAGGAGAGAGGTTTGGTTATAAAGGGATTGGATTGAAGGAGAAGTTTGATCTCTTCTCCCTCTCGGTAGAACCAGAATTTGAAGCCTTTGCAACTCCTTTGCTTCTTTGATTAGTTCCCTTGTAGTTATAATCCCTCCCCCATCTTAACCATTGAAAACTCTTGTGCTTAGCTTCAGATTTGTTGCGTATATTTAGAAGGAAGGCTAAGGGAGAGTGGATACATTTGGTGAAAGGTCTGGTATAGCCTTGGCCCTAGTACCAAGGTGAAGATGGACTGATTTTGGGGTCGCAATTGGAACTTGTGGCTTGATCCGGTGCTTGAGATTGGATCTGTAGACACCCAAATACGGCCCAAGGCCCGATCAGTCTGTACTCCGAGAGAGATGTACCCTTGTGCTTCCGATGGCACCCCCTGAACCCTTAGGAACCTACCTAGACCATTAGGAATCATCGTAAAACCTTTAGAGCCATTCCCCCAATCCTTAGAGATCACCCCTAAACCCTAGTTTCGCTTCCCATACCTAACTTGAACCCTTCTGAGCAGTTGATAGGATGCGAGCTACAGAATGTCACACAGACTATAACCTAGAACAATCTATAGACCATTGGAAAGAGGACTTCTCCAGCTTTCCAACAAGCCAAAGATCACCCAATTTGGAGCTACGGTTCAAAAGTTACGGCCGATTTAAGTTTCACATAAAATCATAAAAATTTGCTCAGGCGTGTATAGTACATACACCCAGCCAATTTAACCCCAGATTAGTCAGGCGCATATATTATATACGCCTACCTTTTTTGGGGGAAATTTGGCAGGGCGTATATAATATATACGCCCAACATAGGTGGGACACACCACGGGCTTCATCTTCCCCAGGCTCCCCTGTTTTTGGTGAAATTTACTGTTCCTAAACTGGGCGTATATAATATATACGCCCAACTTAGCTACAGTAACTGTCATCAGTTGCTCGAATTTCTTTTATCTAGTTTGACCCTTTGACCATCCCCTTTTTTGGGGTGGGTGTCTTGAGGTTGGTTGTACCCCCTTTGAGCTTATGGGCAACCCTTAAGTCACCCATGGTCTCCCCCCATCATCAGCCATTAAAATCAATTTCCCATAACCTTAGGACCTTGAAAACCTAGAAAACCTTAGATAGGGGATTACCTAATTGCTAAACCAATTAGCTCTTAAGTAATCCCTTAACCCCTCCCTTCTCTATAAATAGAGAGGTCCCCCTCTTCCAAAAGGGTTGGAAATTTGGTTGAAAGATTAGAGAGCTTAAGAGAGAGAACCCTAGTGAGAGAAAGTGCCACTTATTTTCCAGAATTCCAGCAAGCTTAGTTCATCTTTTTCAATCCATTTCAACCATTAGACCACTCCCTTTAGCTAAAGTCTAGCCTTTGGCCTCACCCTATACTTCCTATTTTATTGAATCCTAGCATTAGAACCCATTTTCACGCCATTTGAGCCATCGGAAGCACACCAAAGCGAAGGACTTTCACGGTGCAACAAGGGCCCGTGAGCTCCGGCTCACCCCTCTCTTCCTCTACCTTCTTGCTGTCTCCTCCGTCCAAGGATTCAAGCCGTTATGCCGCCGAGATTTTGGTTTGGCTCAAACCTTGATAGGACCGTATTGCCTTCGGGCAAGGGGAAACTCCGCCCTTTTATTTTTCATTTTTGGCCATAGATAGAGACCTCTACATGCGGGTTGATCGGGTGCCTAAACCCTTCCCGATCGATAACCGAAGCCCCTACCCTAGAGCCTTTGGCAAAGACCGGTAAATCAGAATCCAATTTAGCACTTCGGTGCTCAAAATATCGATTTGAAGGTTTCCCGAGTCACCAAAAGCTCCGGGTGGTGACTCTACATTTTATTAAAGGCGAGCGCATCGCCGCGACTAGTTCGAGAGGATCTATGGTCGCACAGATGGCGACTCTGCTGGGGATATCACCCTAGCGCTTCCCCTCTTGTTGGCCTTTCCTTTTATTTTACTTTTTTTACTAACCATGGCTATTTTTTGTTTTAATTTATTGCTGTTTTTCTTTGTTTTTTGTTTTTTTTACTAACGTACTCACCCCTACGATTCAGTCCTTTAAGTGCCTTAGCTGATTGGCGGGCCTACTTGCTCCTTTAAATTTCAGCTTTTACGATTTTTGTCATTTAATCTGCCTTAGCCGTTTGGCGGGCCCGCTCGCATTTACTTTTCACATCATTTAAGTTTTAGTTATTTACGAGCCTTAGCCATTTGGCGGGCCTACTTGTGCTCTTTATTTCGGTCATCATATCTCACCTTTGAACGCCGGCCCGTTGAGGCGGCACGGGCTTGTCATCCCCGACCCGATTTTTAGACTTAATTTCACTCCCCTTAAAAATTTGTAATTAAAAGTGAACCAACAGTGTGGGGACATAATTGAATTTATTTTTACATTTCTGGGGGGTTTAGGCACAAATACAATTTACCCGGTTCCCAGTAAGGCGGCAGCCCTAGTGGTGATGATCCTGAAAAGAACCACCCCTTCCAGTACCTGAGAAGGCGCTTGCGCCGGAGGTATATCGGTTGGGTTGCCAATTCCGATCAAGACATAAAACCCGCATTGGTGAGAGCGTAGACAACCCAAAATTCAGCCGTGTATCCCTAGGAAACGGAAAGGAGGGACCCGATAATATACACAGCAGTCCCCGGGAGCATTTCTCCCAAGAAACCAGTTCAAAGACCCACATTCGAGACTTATTCCTTTGTCAAACTAAGGAAAGCGTTTTTTGCAGTATATATATATCGCCCAAAAAATCCCAAAAAATAGTCAGGTGTATATAATATATACGCCCAGCCAAAATCCCCAGATTTAAATAGCGTATATAATATATACACCCAGTAAAATCAGTATTTTTGGTCGTGCATAATATATACGATATATCGGGCCTGACAACCCGACCTGAGGTCCAATCCATCACCCCAAGTCCCCGATTAGCGGTATTAGTGCCCGCAGTAGCCTCCCATATCCTCTAACACCCAACATGCCCCCGCCCAATCAAAAGAAGGCAACTTCTCATTGATTTGCTCCGGGGGATCGGGTCGTTTGCGTGGATTCCCGCACCTTCAATAGAACGAAAGGGCTCCCTTTCGCCTCTTCCGAAGTGTGTCAGATCCCGCCGTGGGACCTACTAAAAGTACATATATCGCTCGAGACGGGAGTTGACCCTGGGAACTAGGTCATTATTCATCTAAGCAAAGGGGAGTTAATCTCTATCTAAAAAAAAATAAAAATCATCTTAAAAAAAACCAAAAAAAAAAATCTCTCTTCAAAACAAAAAAATCATCATTTTCCATAAAAAAAAAAAACCCAAACAAAAACAAATAAAACAAACACAAAAGAAAGAAGAAAAGAAAACGAAAAAAAAAGGGAGAGAGAAAGGTATATTTTAGTGTGACCGTCACTACGGCAACCTCAAACTCGTCCCGTAGAAGAAAGATATTCGGCCCTTATCCGCGACATCGATACAACACTCGTCAGCAGATCATGTCAAGAGCCGATACATCCCCACAGTCATCCCCATCCCATTCCCACGTAGGAGAAGACCCGATCTCCGACACCTTCGCCCAAACCCGGTTCGATATCACGGGTCCTTTTGGGGCACCCGTGTTCACCTCCACCCCATCCCCCTCCCTCACATTCTCCCAACATACCCCCTTTTCATCCCCTACTAAAACCCCTCATTTCTCAACCAATCCATACATTCCCGTCTCCCATCCAAACACCCTTACCGCATCCCCATATTTCCAAAGACCCCATAGGGAGCCCCATCCCCCGCCTACTTCCCATGTTCCATCCCTCTCATCATCCATGCCCCCTACATCCCACATCCCATCCACCTCATCCCACATACCATTCCCACCACCTGGCCCATCCACATCCCAACATACCCCACCATTTACCCGGGTTATGCCCAATTTCTCCCAACCCCCTCCATCCTTAAGTGAGCCATCACCCCCCAATCTCACACCTGAATCCATGCCCTCAATGGAGGACATGAGAACGATGTACGCCCTATGGGCTGCTTCTCGGAATCCTACGTCTCAAACCCCGCATCCAAATTTCCAAAACCTCCATACCCCATTCCCTCCTAACCATGCCCAACCACCCATCGTCCATACCTCCCAAAGTCCCCCACCTCAATACCAAACCCAAACCCATACAAATCCATGGGCCCAAGCCCAAACACCTCTAGAGCCATGGGCCCAAGCCCAAGCCCATTAAACCTAGGCCCAGGCTCAGAATCCTCAAGGACCATGGATCCAAGCCCATCAGGCTCAGATCCAGACCCGAAACCCTCAAAACCCATGGGCCAAGCCCAAACACATCAGACCCAGGCCCAAGTCCAAGCCCCCAGGGCCTTTGGACCCAAACCTATCAAGCCCAAGCCCAAGGCCCATGGACCCAAGCCCATCAGGCTCAGATCCAAACCCAACCCCCTCATGACCCATTAGCCCAAACCCAACAAGGCCCATTGACCCAGAGTCATACTAACCCCCACCCCCAAGCCCAAGGCCCCTCAATCCAAGCCTTCCAAAACCATCAAACCCAAATCCCTCAAACCCAGGGCCCATCCACCCACGCTCATCAAGGCCCATCCACTAACCCCATACCCCCCCACCAATACTCTTCATTCACCTATACCCCTTACGCCCCCATCCCGCCTCCAACGGGAAATCCAATCCATCCCATTCCTCAAACCCACAACATCCCGCCACCTCAACCACACCTCCCTCACCCCCAGAATGTGCACCCAGCTCAGCACATCACTTACCCAAAAACCACTCATCCATTTATCCCTTCTCACCCTCTACAAACCATATGGCCCCACCAGGTCATCCAACACCTCACCCCCCAAGTCCAAATAGCAGAACTCGCCCCTCACCAATACCATGACCAACAGTATGAGGAGGATGAGATCCGCAACAATGGAGGAGTTGCCAGCTTCAACCCTCCCGAACCCTCCGTCATCACACCTAGGGTCGAACAAAATCTGGGGGAAGTAGTCCCCACTACAGCCTCAAAAGAACCAGAGCAGTTGAAAGAACAAATAGAAATCTGAAGCAAGCGATGAAGATGGGAGGTAGGCGCATTCAACAGACTTTTCAGACCTATGTCTGTTCTCCGATGTCCCCCTGCCACAGAAATTCAAGATGTCAGTATTCGATAAGTATAATGGCACGGGCAACCCCATCGCCCATTTAAAATCTTACTGTGGGGATATGTTCCAGTATGGCGGAGATGAACGACTCCTCATCAAAGTGTTCTAAAAAAGTCTAACGGGCCTAGCTCTGAGATGGTTCACACCCCTGAAACCGTCCATGATAAGAAATTGGAAAGATATGACACGATTATTTCAAGAGCAGTATGTCTACAACATGGATATAGAGCCAAGGAAGTCAGATTTGGCTCGTCTAAAGCAAAGACATGATGAAACATTCAGTACTTACTTGAGAAGGTGGAGGGCATTGGCCGCTCAGGTAACTCACCGTATTCCCGATGACGAGCAGATTGAATTAATAACCAAGGGAGCCCTCCCAGTCATTGCAGATTTCTTAGTATATCAACAACAGTCTAGTTTTGCTGATCTGGTCTGAAATGCCAATCGTTGCAAAGACGCCATTAGAGAGGACAGGTTAGGAAGGAATGTGGCCAACGGGGCCACCGGGGTTCGAAAAGCTGCTGAAATAAGAGTTGAAAGAAGACCAAGGACAGAGGTACAAAATATTGTTTATCCCCAGGCCAATACCAATGCCCCCCCCCCGATACAGCTCCCGGTTACACAACCAACCCCGGCCCGTTTCGAGCAAGTACCAAGGCCAAGCAATGGACCAAGAGCCCCATTTACCCAGGAGCAAATGAAAGCACATTTTGAATGAGTGTTCACACCATTGGGGTAATCCTTGAGTGTCTTATTACCGATATTGCTACAGAAAGGCCTGGTCAATTTACTCCAACCTCGCCCGCCACCCCATCCCATACCGAGGAACTACGATCCGAATTTGCATTGCAATTTCCACCAGGGACCAGGTCACCCTACGGACCGGTGCTTCTCGTTAAAGCACAGGGTCCAAGATCTGATAGAGGCGAGAAAAATCATTCCCCCGCCACTTCCTCAAGGGCAGAGTCAGAATATCCATCAAGCCCCTTTACCACCGAACCCAGGAGGCCCCAGGCCTAACATTCATTGGATAGAAGAGGAAGAAGAAGAGTTTGACCCTTTGAATTATATCAGTAATCAGGAGGAATTTTCACTCCCTAGGTCAAACAAAGATGAACTATTTGTTGGGGTGATCGAGCTATTATATCTGGCTGATTATTTCCCCACACCGGCATACTGAGAGGAGCCCTTAGATTTAGGGCAGTATTTTTCCACCCCTGCTCCCGCCTATTAAATCCAAACGGGCATAGCCCCGCCGCAATCAAACACATATCCACCCCACGCCCAATTTACCCCATACACCCCTCCGTCACACCCAAATCACCCCACACCATACACAACTCTGCTATCCCCTTATTATCCTACCCCATACACACCCTCAAATCTCTCCACCCAATACACTACTCCGCCATCCCCAAGTTACCCCATTCCATACACACCTTCAAATCCCACCACCCAATTTACCCCGTGCACCCCTCCGTCACCCCCAAATCACCCCGCTCCATGCACAACTCCATCATCCCCAATCTATCCCATTTCATCCACAAACCCATCATCATCCCACCATGCCACAAACCCTTCATATCCCCCTATTCCACCCACTACCCCGCCATGTCCCAATCTTCCCGCTCCATGCACTACTCCATCACCCCTAATTTACCATACGTCATCCACGAACCCGTCATCGTCCCACCATGCCACCCCATATACAAACCCTTTATATCCCTATCACCCCGCTCCTCAGATGCCTCCCCATCCTTCTATCCCAGTCACACTCCTGCCATTCCTTTGTTATTTTTGCCCTAACCTGACTCCACCGCCACCCAAGCAAGCAACCCCTCACCCAATCCCCTTATCACATGCTCCAAATCACCACTGGCCTTACCCAGCCCAGGAAATACCTGTACAAGCCCCACTTGCACCTGCAAATTCAACCCCGCCAATTCCCCCCACTGCCGTTCTAGCTCCCACTGGAGTCAACCTGGTAGGACCCGAGAAACTAGCGTGTCCAACCCAATCCTTCCCAGAATTACTTTGCACTCCTTTCCTTATCCCAAAACCTGCCTATGACCTGCATCAGGTGCCGTTAAGCAACGAACAGACGGACATGAATGTCGGGTGCAACCAAGAGGAGGCAGTTGGGTTTGTTACCCAGTAAGGTCGGATTTCTATACAACCGGAAGCATCAGGGGCCGTCAAAGGAGAAGAGAAGAAGAGAAGAAGAAAGAACAGGCTGCAGGGAATCCCTTTGAAAAAATGGCCAGAGAACACATACTAGAGACACAGCTCAAGAGAACACCCGCACATATCACTGTGTGGGATTTGTTAATCACGTCCCCGCTCCACTTCCAAGCCCTAATGGGAGCACTCAGGACGCACATGTCTCCACTCACGTAACTCCAGATGAAGTAGGAGAAATAATAGGGCAAGTGTTGGCCCCAAATACCATCTCATTCATTGATGCGGACCTACCAATCGAGGGGAATGACCACTCTAAGCCCTTGAATATAACAGTGGAAGTAGGAAACTTGGTGGTGCCATTGGTCCTAATAGACAATGGTCGGCGTTGAACGCATGCCCTCTAAGGACGGCAATCAAAATTGGGGCGAACCCCGACACCTTCCGGCCATCCATATAAAGCGCTCGAGGATTCGATAACATCAGAAGAGAAATCATAGGAGAAGTAGACCTCGACCTGATCCTCGGGTCGCAAACCTTCTCCACCCCCTTTCAGGTGATGGACATCAAGTCTACTTTCAATCTGCTGTTGGGCCGGCCACGGATACATAAGCTCGGAACAATACCTGCACCAAAAGTTCTGATTCATATCGGAAGGAAAAATTGTCACCATCTTGGGCGAGAGCAGAGAAGACAGGGAGAGAAGCACTCTGCACATTGAGAATCTGAAAGTGTTGAACATACCGCACACAGCAGAGGACGTCGATCTTCACCGATTCGAGTATGACTTCTCAGTCGTTACCCTCGGACCAACTGAAAAGACCCCAGATAAAATTGGAGGAGGAATGGACGCAGCTGTGTTCATGCTCCACAGATGGGGCCATCAAAAAGGGAAAGGGCTGGGCCCACGCCTCCAAGGAAGAAGAGACCCCGTCAAGGCCAAGGGGCAACAAACCAAATTTGGCTTGGGCTATAGGCCCAGAGAAGAAGAAGTCAGAGAGGCCAAGGAAAAGATAAGAGCCGCAGTAGTTGCCAAGGCCAGAGGAATCACCTTGGAAGAGGAACCTCACGCTCGCCCCCACATTCATGAAACCTTTGTGAGCGCCGGGATAGTAAAAATTGATTTAAATGGGGAGACGAGGGTTACCCCACATAAGCCTGCTTCCGTCCACCCCACCAATCCCTACATCATCCCCCCAGACTTCGAAATGGACTTAGCCGCCCTTTCCTTATTCAAGGAAGAAGTTCCCCGGTCCACCCACCGCTCCAGTGCCAGCCACTCTGGGCCCATCCTAACCATAGAGGACAGGGTCCCAGAGGATCCCTCTGTAAATATGTTGAGGGAAGAACTGCAAGAGCCTACCGATGCCACTCCCAATCAAAGAGTAACTGGGCATCCGTGCCCCAACTCCTGGGAGCCGCCAAATACCGTGAAAACGGCACCGACTCCCCAAAAAAAATAACCTGTAAAAAGTGAGGTTAGCCTCTGGACCACTCTACCTTGTATATATAGAGATCCACCTTGCCAGGGGCTGACCTCTGAAAAAATGCAAAAGACCATAAAAATAGAATAATACCAATTCCAAAAATATTATCCTTTAAAATTCCCAATAAAATTAAAATTGATTTCGTAATACCTGTCCCACGTGAAGTCGACCCCTTTCCTGTAGAAATACAAGAAGAGGTAGGAGTCACGAGTCTGGACGAGGACGATCAAACAGATGAGCTCCCCAATGAGCTCCTCAAACAATTTGCCGATTTTGAGCATGACCCTACCCCGATTGTCGAAGAGACAGAGGATGTTAATTTGGGCACCAAAGAGGCCCCCAGAATCACCAAAATTGGAACATCGTTGTCCCCTACGGAGAGGAAAGGTATGATAGACTTCCTTCGGTCATATCAAGATGTCTTCGCATGGTCGTATGAAGACATGCCTGGTTTGGATACCGATCTGGTTGAGCATGAGCTGCCACTCTATCCCGATGTTAAGCCGGTTAAACAGAAGTTGAGACGTCTCTGACCAGAGTGGATGTTGAAGGTGAAGGATAAGGTCATTAAGCAGTATGATGCAGGTTTCCTCATGGTATCCAAGTACCCGTAGTGGCTGGCTAATATCGTCCCCGTACCGATGAAGGATGGAAAGGTTCGAATGTCCATTGACTTTCCAAATCTCAACAAGGCAAGCCCTAAGGATGACTTCCCGCTCCCCCACATCGATATCCTGGTTGATAACACTGTAAAGCATGGAATGCTCTCATTTATGGATGGATTCTTAGGATACAATCAGATAAAGATGGCAGAGGTTGATCGCAAGAAGACAGTGTTCATTACCCCCTGGGGAACCTTCTGTTATAAAGTAATGCCATTCGGGCTGAAGAATGCTGGGGCAACCTATCAAAGAGCAATGACGGCCCTGTTCCATGACATGATGCACCGAGAGATCAAAGTGTATGTCGACGACATGATTTCCAAATCACCAGAAAGGGAGGACCACTTGATAAACCTTCAGAAGCTATTCGAGAGGTTGAGAAAGTATAGGTTGCGGTTGAACCCCCAGAAGTGCGCCTTCGGCGCTATGTCGGGAAAGTTGTTGGGCTTTATTGTCAGTAGGAGAGGGATCGAGGACGATCCAACCAAGATCAAGGCTATCACTGAAATGTCACCACCGTCTACAGAGAAGGAAGTCAGAGGCTTCCTAGGTAGAATCCAGTACATCAGCCGATTCATCACACAGTTAACTTCGATATGCGCACCAATCTTCAAACTACTGAGAAAGGACTCACCGATTGAATGGAATGATGACTGCCAAGCTGCATTTGACAAGATTAAAGGTTACCTCCTGAAACCTCCGGTATTGGTACCGCCCGTACCTGATAGACCTCTGATAATGTACCTATCAACGACAGAGTTTTCCATGGGCTGTGTGTTAGGACAGCATGATGAGACAGGAAGAAGAGAGTAGGCCATCTATTATCTAAGCAAGAAATTCACTGATTACGAGACGCGCTATTCTCATCTGGAGAAAGCATGCTTAGCGCTCGTTTGGGCTACTCAAAGACTTCGACACTACCTGTTATCCCAAGCCGTCCTACTTCTAGCATGGATGGATCCGCTAAAGTACTTATTCGAGAAACCTGCACTCACTGGCCGAACTGCACGATGGCAACTACTCCTATCCAAGTTTGACATTACTTATGTCACCCAGAAGTCAATCAAGGGGCAGGCACTCGCTGATCATCTTGCTGAGAACCCTCTGCCGGACTATGAGCCTCTAAGGACCGAATTCCCTGATGAGGACATTCTGTTCATGACTGACGAGGATGCAGAGGAAATAGAAGAGTCCTGGGTAATGCATTTTGATGGAGCATCGCATGTTGAGGGCCAAGGAGTTGGAGCCATTCTTATCTCACCCAGAGGATCACATATACCCATCTCAATCAAATTGAACTTCCCATGCACCAACAATATGACCGAGTATGAGGCCTGTACAGCTGGTTTACAGGTGGCTCTTGATCTAAATATAACTCACCTTAGGGTCTTTGGAGATTCACAGTTAATTATATGCCAGAACAACGGAGATTGGAGGACCAAGGATGAGAAACTGATCCCATACCATGAACATCTTGAGGATCTAATAACTTGATTTGAGGAGGTCACCTTCTCCTATGTGCCACGAGCAAGAAATCGATTTGTTGATGCCTTGGCCACCCTGGCCTCTATGGTTGAGATTCCATATGGAGTTGTGATGAAGCCGATCATGATAGAGCAAAGGGACGAACCAGCTTTCTGTCACCTGATCGAAGGACCTACAGAGTTAGATGATGAACCACCCTGGTTCTCGGACATCAAGAATTTCCTCGAGACCCGAACTATCCCAGAAGGAACATCGAGGCTAGACAGACGCACCATCTAGCAATTGGCAACGAACTACATCATTTGCGGTGATCTCCTGTATAGACGGTCTCACGACAATATTCTGCTCCGATGCCTAACCCGAAAAGAGGCAGTTGAGATCATGAAGGAGATCCATGAAGGGGTCTGCAGGGCACACGTCAGTGGACACATGCTTGCGAAGAAAATTCTAAGGCAAGGATACTTTTGGACGACTTTGGAGACCGATTGCTGCAAGCACGTGCAGAAGTGCTACAAATGCCAAGAACACTCTAGTCTAATACACGCCCCGGCCATTGACTAGCATAGCATGGCCACTCCTTGGCCGTTCGCCACCTGGGGTCTCGACGTCATCGACAAAATCAATCCTAAGGCTTCTAACGAGCATCAGTTCATCCTCGTCGCTGTGGAATACTTCACAAAATGGGTAGAGGTAGCCTCCTATACGAGCATTAAGGCTAGTCATGTTGAGAAGTTCATCAAGAACAACATCATTTGCAGATTCGGCGTACCCAGAGATATCATCACCGATAATGGCACTAATTTCGCTAATAGGCACATCTGGGCCTTGTGTGAGCAGTTCTAGATCAAGCATCATCGATCATCCCCATACAGGCCACAAACGAATGGAGCTGTAGAGGCAGCCAACAAAACTCTGATCCACATTCTCAAGAAGATGGTAGTCACTTACAGAGATTAGAGTGAGCAGTTACCCTTCGCCCTTTGGGCCTATAGAACGTCTATCCGTACCGCAACAGGGGCAACACCATTCTCCCTTGTGTTGTGATCGAAGTCTTGGTACGTCGCTCCGTATCCTTTTGGAATCCCATCTACCTGAAGCTGAGAGGGAAAGAGCCCATTTTGAGCAGCTAGACTTGGTTGAGGAGAAAAGACTCCTAGCCTTGTGCCACACCCAGATCTATTAGAGGAGAATTGCACGTGCTTACAATCAGCGCATCTGCGGCCGAGATCTAAAGGTAGGAGACACTGTACTGAAGAAAATTTTCCCGTCTCTCCATGCCGATCCAAGAGGGATGTTTAGGCCAAGTTGGGAAGGACCCTACGTCACCCGAGAGGTTTTGCCAAGATACGCCGTTCGCCTCCCCACCATGGACAGAGACCACTTTCCTGAGCCCATCAACGCTGGATACCTCCGTATGTTCTACTCATAGGTCTTGGGACAAGGTAAGTTTTGATAAAGGTAGATGCGTAACCGCTTAAGGACCCCATAAAAGAGGCCATCATTTCAAAGACAAGTAGCCCAAAAGAAACATTCCTTGAAAACCTTCACCCTTTTTGCCACACACGTCGGGCCACTAACCATTTCTTCCATATACCCCTCCCAAAATTCTAAGAAAAAAAAGAGAAAAGAGAAAAGAGGAAAAATCCAAACCAAAAAAAAGAAGAAGAAGAAAGCAAAACCCCCAAAAAAAAGAAAGAAAGAAAGAGGGGGACCGGGACTAAAAAAAAAAGAAGAGAGAAAAGGAGAGAAATGACTGGGGCATAAAAAGCCTTTGGAAAGGAAGAGGAGTCCCCGAATCTAGAATTCACACAAAACTTAGGTCCAAATCCCCAGAAAAACCCAACCTGTTTGATCCCCGGCCACATTACAACCCGGAAGAAAGCCCTCTTTAAGGTCCACAAGCGATCATAACATCTACTGCATCAGAACAAGCTGAGTTAACAAACCACACAGAACTTCATTCAGCCGGCTATGACGGAATCGACGTCCATGTCGTGGCCTTCTGGTTCTAAAAAAAAAAAAGAGAAAAAAAGAAAATTAATTTGGGTTCAAAGCAAGATGGACGTGGTCAAAACCCGAAAGGGCGCCACGGGTAAAAACAACGAACTCACGCGGACCAAGTGAAAACCTGAAAGGGCACCTGGGGTAAGAAAGCGAACCCATGGACGTAGTGAAAACCCGAAAGGGCACTACGGGTAAAAATAGGGGTGACGGGCATGGCGAAAACCTGTCTTGGGCGCTATGAGCAAAAGTGTCAAGGAGAGAGAGATTAGGAGAAGACCTGTTCTGGCCCGTCCATTTCAGTTCGAACCCCTAGAGCCCCTTTACCCCCTTTTCGATGGGCCACTCATGTGAAAATTACATCAGATCCCAATCAAGTATGCCATCCCTACCGCGGCGTCTGACGCATGACCAAAAGGAAAGACAGAAGACTAGACCAATCCCTGGGAAGCCGACCTTCCCATGTTTAAAGAAAAAAAAACAAAACACTGTATCTCATGAACAGGGTTCGACCATGCTACAAAAGACCCACTGGTTTGGCCTTGTAATTATCGGCATCACAAAAGACCCAAAAGGGAAAAAATTTCAAAAAAGATAATAGATTTCTCTTTCCCATAAAATATCCCACACTGTGGAGGAGAAAAATTTCAAAAAGGATAATAGATTTCTCTTTCCCATAAAAAACCCCACACTGTGGAGGAGAAAAATTTCAAAAAAGATAATAGATTTTTCTTTCCCATAAATAACCCAACATTGTGGAGGAGGAAAATTTCAAAAAAGATAATAGATTTCTCTTTCCCATAAAAAGCCCCACATTGTGGAGGAGAAAATCTCCATAAAAAGCCTTACATTGCGAAACGTACGAAGAAAAAAGTCAAAAAATGAAGAATATATGTATGTATAGATTTCATTCCATTTCTTACAGTATTACGTGGGGAGTGTCACGTCCCAAAAAGATAACGACATGACACACTTTCTATTTTGCTGCTTTCTTTACAGATAAAAAAAAAAAAAAACCAAAAAATATATATCTGTATATATATAACAACAAAAAAAAAGAAGAAAAATAACCCAAAAAGAGATCTCTGTTATGGGGCATTCCTCCCCTCCGTGTATATGATCTATGATATGTGCAGGAACAGGTCAAGGGCAGGGAGCAAGCTTCAAAGTGCTAATCTCTGCAAGCAGAGAGTCCTCGCGAGCATTTCGATCAGACATCCACCTACCATGAAGACTCTTCTGCCATCTCCGTGAAGCTTCAGCTGCGCTGCGAGACTCAGTCAAAAGCCCAGTCAACCGAAGAACCTCACTCTCGGCTGTGGCAGCTCTCACTTCTGCAATCTCCGCTCTGACCCTTTCTTTCTCCAAAGCCTCGGTCAAAGCCAGCCTCTCTACAGAAAGAGACTCGATCCTGGTCCGAAGCATCGCTTCCTTACAGGGCCAAGGACCCGTCTTTATCACATCTACCAAAACTGGGCTAGGGGTAGGTAATTCCTCAGATACCAGCCAAACCTCGTAATCAGGAGAGACGACATCCCCCTGAACCAAGCTACACATGTGCGCTGATTGGCGGGTCTCCCAGAGGGTGGCTATGCGGTCGAGATCACTGAGAGAACCCCGAGAAAATATCAGAGAGCACAAAGGTGGCCTCACAGAGCATGGCACATGTTGAGTATACCGAAACTGACAAAGCACTCGAGATGGGAAATAATATGTGCTACCGGTCAACCCCAATAGGGTAATACCCTCACAATCTTGAGAGCAGACAATCGGAAAGGTACCATCCAGCCAGGGAAGCTGCCAGATCAGTTCCGCATCTGATAGCCACGTACTCAGCTCCTCGGCGCTCCCATGAGGCAATCTTGACCACCGAATCAGAAAGCCCCAAGCCACGTCCCCTCTTATCAAACACAATCTCGGCATAGGCCCCATGATAGCCAAATGCTCTCCTAGCCAAATCTGAACAAGGAGCGGGCTCCCGTCGAGAATCCCAACCCGGCCCGAGGCCGAGGCATCCAGGACCCGATACATCTCAGCCAAGACTAGGTGCACCAGTGAGCGGCCTCCCTCCAACTCAGTCAAGACGTCACACAGCCCAAGGGAAAAGGTCTCGCCCCCAGTAAAGAAGAGAACTTCCGACAGCAAATAAAGGGCAAATGCCTTTACATTGAAGGGATCTCGAATGGGCAACTTTCAGAGACTCAGGTCGCCGAAAAGTTCTCTCAGGAATTTCACTGAACACCTAGTGGGTCCTCTGGCGAAACATTTCTCATACCCACGCTTTTTTAAACCAAGAACCGCATGGACCGCCTTTGCATACCCCGGTTTGGGCACCACTTTTGCAAGGCCTCGATGCATCTTCAAGCCAGTAATAGAGGCCAGCTCTTCCAAGGTTGGGGTCAGCTCCCTAGACCCAAATCTAAAGACATGGGCCTCATGGTCCCACGACGCCAAAGCCGCTTGTAGCAGGTTGGGCAACAGAGGGATAGCAAGGAGAGAGGAAAGGCGGGACAACCCGAGACAATTCAGAATAGCAAGCTCGCTCTCAGCCAAGCTATCATGCCATTTTTGCAAAAAACTGGGTCTCGGGTCCAAAGAGGGAAGTATATCAGCCCCCGTATAAGAGCTTGGGCCCCTTTTCGAAGGCGGGTCCATCGACGTACAAAGATGTTCTTTATAAAATCAGTCAATGTATGACGATGGACCCACTAGAAAAAACAAAGGGAAGGAAAAGATAAAAGGAAGGGCAAAAAGGCCAAACCAGGATGGAGAAGGAGGCAAAAGGGGGACCAGGCTCGGGTTATAAAGAGCCCGCTGAGCCCAAATTATAACTGGCGTATATATTATATACGCCAAGGCAAAAGTTTGAAACATTTTGCAAGGCGTATATAATATATACGCCCGGCCATTTTAACCATGGATTTGCCAGGCGTATATATTATATACGCCCGGCCATTATTGCTGAACATTTGCCGGGCGTATATAATATATACGCCCAGTTTAAAGCCGGGGCTGGCAAGGCCCCCCTTTCACAGAGATTCATTTTCGTCCCCAAGGAGGAACTTATTTTTGTTTGGCCCACTTTTTTTCATCTCAGGGCAGCCCACAGGCAGGCAGGTTCACACCCCCATGGGGGGGGGGCCTCGGATGACGCACTACCCATAGGTGATATACAGAGAATCACCTGACAGGATCACCCCCATCATTAGATGGGTGTCAACTCGTTTCAGACCAAGGAGAAGAAAATCATCAAAGCAAAGAAATGAAACATTCATAAAGCATAAAAGTTATAAACCATCCAAAAAAATGTGTGTTGTTTAAAAGTTATTACATATCCCCCAAATAAACCAAAAGTCTAAATTGTTGTTTTGTGTATGTCAAATTTGCAGAAAATGAACTAGCCATGGGCAGCCCCCTTCGACTTCTTCCGGCGCCGGCTCGCGCTTTGAATAGTACGAGTCTCCCCCACCCGAGTCCACGCCTGAGAAATATGGCTGAGAAGGGAACGCGACTCCTTTTCACGAGCACGCTGTAGGAACACACCAAAAGCCATCAGGTAGAGAAACAGGCGAAAAGTAAATAAAGAAAATAACTTGGTTGGGTCAGCATTCACTCACCACCTCGGTCTCCCTAAGCCCAACAAGGTTACGATAATATTCGGCTTGACTCACTGTCGACTCATAATTCTGGCCAGTAAGAAAAAGGAGGTGTTAGTCACACAGGCCATCAGCATAATTCAAAGGGAAAGAGAACAAAGCAACAAGATAGAGATTACCCTGGGGATCAGCTCAGGAGGTGGGACCTAGATAGCTTCAGCAGAGATACGTGCCTTCTCTGCCACGCCGGCACACACAAGCGACAAGAAAGCATCATCCAAGCGCTTGAAGGTCACCAGCCCCGGAAGGATCGGAGGGTCCAGCACCTGTAGCATCATAAGGAGCAGCCGCCTCATCCCCCTCATCTGAGTCGCCACCCTGCTCAAACTGTAGAGAGAAACATTTTATCATCAAAGGTGGTAGGTCAATCAAAGTAATCACAAGGAAGCTGCTAAATAAAAAGAGAAAAGGGGCATTACCTAAGATTGCGGCCTGCCAAAAGCTAAAAAGTTAGCACCAGGTATGAAGCGGGGCAGCAAGAAATGATAGGGCAGGGAATCGTACTACTACTGATACCCCCCAGGCAGGAGAAGGTCATCGATAGGAACCCCATGGTGAAGAAAGTGAGCAGTGAGCTATCAAATTTATAAAAAGGGAATTATTTTTACCTGCTCTGGGAACAACAGGTCAAACTGAGAGCGCAACCCTAACTCCAAATGCTTCATACCTACGTCCCGACGGCGACTCACGTGCCAGTTACTCATGAGGGGGAACGTAGCAACTTCGGACTGAAGCAGAGGGCGACCCGATTGGAAGTTAAGATACCCCCAGATCTGAGAAAGCAAGCAGATAAAGACAGGTATGCTATAAAAGAAAATGGGACAAGCTAAAACCAAAGGATAAAATACCTCAATTGCCGGCCAGAAACCCACAATGGAGCTAGACTCCCCAAGAACGACTCGCTTTAGGCTGGACATGAGTACAGCATAGCCAGCGCCGCCCCAATCGAATCGATGCATGGATTCCTAATTCACCATCAGGCTGAGCAGGGACAAGGAGACTCACCCTCCGTTGGTGTTGGAGAGGAGAGTCTTGCCCAGGAGGAATAGCAGAGCAATGCGGGCCAGCATATGTGCGCGTACAGGCTTGAGATATATGGCCAGGTCAGGCTGGCCCTAGTCCACTAACTCGTGAGGCTCAAACTGATCAACCAGCCAGGACAGCTTGACCTCAGAACCCCGAATATTCCCAGAGGTCGGGTAGGCCCCTATCAGTCGAATCACCTCCTCCTTACTCGGTGTATGGGTAGGTACCACGGGCACCCCTCCAATACGGACCCCAGTGATCATGGACCAGCCCGCAGGTGTAAAGGCCATCTCTGCCATGGCCATGTGAAATGTCATGGTCTCGAGGCAAAAACACTCTATCAGAGCCTTCATATAGGTCGTATCGGCCCTCACGGCGAGACACGAAATGAAATCCCCGAAACCGGCATCGGTGAGCAGGTCTTTCACCACTGGGGGAAGGTAAAGCACGAGACACTGGAGGTCAAACCAACCGCCTCGGAACATAATGTGCGGCAGGGGCTGCAAACAGAAGGCATCAATCATATAGGGGCAAGGTGGTATAATGAAGACATCAAAGGAAAACAAAAGCGAAAAAGGGGGGGGGGGGGCTCACTGTTTACCTGACCGATGATCCCAAAGTTGGACATGTGGGTGTGCTGGCAGTAGAGGAGGCCGGTATGGGCAGCCTCGCCTTGCATTTCATACCAAGGCTGGGAGGAGCGCTGAGACACGATGAATTGTTCCCCACGGGGACCGTAGGCCATCTCCGGCCCTTCTTGCTGATCATGCCCTTCGTCACCAGACATCCTGAAAATATGAGACGCATCGATATATGGGAGGGGTGCCAACAAAAAAAAAGAAGAAAAGAAATATATATGCACTAATCCAAAGAAAAAAGAAAAAATCTCATCAAAAAATAAAAAAACCATGTGTGTATGTGTACTAATTCATCAAAAACACAGAAACAAAAAAAATATAATAAATATATACGAGTGTACTAATCCAAAAAAAAAAAAGAGAGAGATGTGTGTGTGTGTACTAACCCAAAAAAGATGTGTGTGTGTACTAATCCAAAAAAAAAAAGAGATGTGTGTGTGTGCACTAATCTAAAAAAGATGCGTGTGTACTAACCCAAAAAAAAAATGCGTGTGTATGTGTACCAATCCAAAAAAAAAAAAAAAAAAAAAAAAATGTGTGTGTACTGACCCATTAACAAAAACAAATGTGTGTGCGTATTAATGCAAAACAAAAAAATGTGTGTATAAATGTACTAACCCATCAACAAGCAAAAAAAAATGTGTGTGTGTGCATACTAATCCACGAAAAAAAACAAAAAATAAATAATAATATATACATATATACGTATACTAATATATGTATGTGCTAATCCCAAAAAAAAAAAGAGAGAGGCACCAATCCATCAAATAAAATGCACTAATCCATCAAAAACAAAAAAGAGAAAGAAAAACAAAATGAATGAATAATGGATGGAAAATAGGTCTAAGGAATCAAATATTTCAAAAAAAAGGGGGGAAAAACAACTAAAACAAAAAAAAGAGAAAAGGAAATATAGGCATCACAAAGCATTTCATCATAACAAAAAAAAAAAAGGAAAAGAGAGGCAATATCATCAAAAATTTAAAAGAAAAATAAAGGAAGGGTAATGATTACCTTCAATGGGAGAGAAAAACAAATGTTGGCGGAGGATAAGCGTCTTTCGATCCACACCCGCAACCGCCGGTAATAGAACTCAGGCCAAACCAAATGCAAAAACCCTAGGAGGCTGTCCCGAACTCAAGAAGGAAGGAGGGAGAGAGATAGAATTTGAAAAGGGGGCCCCTTTTGTTGGACTCAGGCTTTTGTAATCTTTAGTTTTAGAAACAGTATATAATATATCGCTGACCATTTTCGCCAAATTTTAAATCGGTAGTATATAATATATACGCCCGACCAAAAATGGTAGTTTTTTTAACTACCCGGCCATTTTCGATTTTGAGGCCCGACGGACCCCCTTGTATGCTATAGACCCCGGTCCAGCCCCCCCTTAGAGGCCCACGTATCATTGGGCAAGGGTACACGCATCCCCAAATGACCCTTCGAGTTTCCTTCGATTGGCCCAAAGGGACCATGCTACAATAAACGGGTCTAGATTCGTAGGCGCCCACCTAATGCGCCCAAAAAATCAAAAAAAAGAGAGGAAAAATAATAAGAAAAAAAATAAGAAAGAAAAAAAATATATATACACAAACACTGGTTCTCAAAAGAGCGTCGTAACGCCTGTTTGCCCCACTCCGAGAGCCGTGTTAAATCAATTCGGAATGATCAGGGTCCACCCGAAAGTTCTCGAATCCCGTCTTACACAGGGACGCCCCATACCTAATCCGACAGGCAAATGAATTTCATTCATCACCGGTCACTCCTAGAAGCATACACTTAGCCCTAGATCTCCCCCAGTAGAGGTCGAGGCCTGATCCGGCAGGCAAACCAAGAACCCATCACCGGAATGCACACGTCCCTAAGGTATATCAATATGGCAAGTTGATTCGCCTAAGGATACGTGCAGAAGTAAAGGCAGTTTGAGCATGCCTAGAGTCTCAACCTGACATGAAAAAAAGAAAAAAGAGAGAAAAAAAGAAAACAAAGGGAGAAGAAATAACAACCTGTTGTTGCTTAGTAAAAATCCTGAGTGGGTTGACCCCACCTTCCAAGCATTCACTCTGGTCATCCCCCTTCGGATCTATGTTGACCAAGAGTGCCCCCGACTTCAGACCATTCAAAAAGTCTATTGTCAGTCGAAACTGACTCGTCAAAAATAAAATTACAACCGACCAAACTATGTGCAAACATACAGACCGAAGGGCTCATTCCCTTTTATTTCCTTTTACACAGGCTTAAAACCTGTATAGGCACGGTGTCCCTGTTGAATGTACGCACTTGCGTCTGGGTATCCGCAGGATGGTCGTTTGTCCTCGTAAATTGTACCTTAGGGTCGAGGCTTCCATTCGTGCCTATTTTGCTACTTATCGCCCCTGATGGGTGTCTGTCTGTACATAGTTAGTAAGATGTGATTTCATTAGGGATGGAGGCTAGAATTGGCCATCTCTTTCAAGGGATAATCGGTCCTAGCCCGATCTTTAGCTTTGTCTTAAGTTAAGGCACTCTAGTTCATGTGAATCAGGAGCACCTCGCCACCAGAACGAGCACATCCCCAAGGTGTACCTATCCCCGACATGGCGCACGCACTCTTAAAAGTGTATCAACTAGCATTTGATCCACTTAAAGCGTTGTGCAAGAATAAAGTTGTCAGAGGTCCTTGAGCTTTGCTTAGAGGCCTCGAAACAAAAGAAAATTCAGAAAATGATACAAAAAAAATTACTCGGAAAATGGGCATGCATTCCCAAGAAGTGTTGCAACATCAATATTCCCTCCACTTGGGTAAATCATGCTAAAGCGACCTCAAGGTTGATGGGTTCACCCAAAGACTCTGAGCCTTACCTAGGTAAGGGCACCTGTGGCCAATCCAATGGAGCTGTCAATATCCCATAGGATTGGACACAGGTTGAAGGCCTTTGCTTTGTGTACTTCGCATCGCTTTCGAAGCATAGATCGATCACCCCGTTTTATGGAGCTGTCTGGTTCAGATTAATACTCAATATCATAAATCTATAATTTCCCTCAGGAAGTAGATGATATCCCGGCTAGCGAGCTTACACTTTTTGTGATCATCGCAATTATGCCCAGTAATGTCACAATGCGCTTGGGGACTGTTAGCACTGAGGTACGGACGATATCCTGAAATGAGAGGGCTTATGTACACTTGCCATCACCATGGATGTTTGAGAATTGAGTTGAATCAGGCAAACCCACCAAGCATGCCTTGGACCTCTTCGGATGTCTCTTGTCTTTGGCATCCAATCATTAGTGATCGAATACCAAAGAGGGGCATTTGTAGACACCCAAACTCGGCCCAAGGCCCGATCAGTCTGAACTCTGAGAGAGATGTACCCCTGTGCTTCCGATGGCACCCCCTGAACCCTTAGGAACCTACCTAGACCATTAGGAATCACCCTAAAACCTTTAGAGCCATTCCCCCAATCCTTAGAGATCAACCCTAAACCCTAGTTTCCCCTCCCATACCTAACTTGAACCCTTTTGAGCAGTTGATAGGATGAGAGCTACAGAATGTCACACAGACCATAACCTAGAACAATCTATAGACCATTGGAAAGAGGACTTCTCCAGCTTTCCAACAAGCCAAAGATCACCCAATTTGGAGCTACGGTTCAAAAGTTATGTCCAATTGAAGTTTCACATAAAATCATAAAAATTATGCTCAGGCGTGTGTAGTACATACGCACAGCCAATTTAGCCCCAGATTAGTCAGGCGTATATATTATATATGCCTACCTTTTTTGGGGGAAATTTGGCCGGGCGTATATAATATATACGCCCAGCATAGGTGGGACCCACCACGGGCTTCATCTTCCCAAGGCTCCCCTATTTTTGGTGAAATTTACTGTTCCTAAACTGGGCGTATATAATATACACGCCCAGCTTAGCTATAGTAATTGTCATCAGTTGCTTGAATTTCCTTAATCTAGTTTGACCCTTTGACCATCCCCTTTGTTGGGGTGGGTGTCTTGAGGTTGGTTGCACCCCCTTCGAGCTTATGGGCAACCCTTAAGTCACCCATGGTCTCCCCCCATCATCCGCCATTAAAATCAATTTCTCAAAACCCTAAGACCTTGAAAACCTAGAAAACCTTAGATAGGGGATTACCTAATTGCTAAACCAATTAGCTCTTAAGTAATCCCTTAACCCCTCCCTTCTCTCTAAATAGAGAGGTCCCCCTCTTCCCAAAGGGTTGGAAATTTGGTTGAAAGATTAGAGAGCTTAAGAGAGAGAACCCTAGTGAGAGAAAGTGTCACTTATTTTCCAGAATTCCTGCAAGCTTAGTTCATCTTTTTTAATCCATTTCAACCATTAGACTACTCCCTTTAGCTAAAGTCTAGCCTTTGGCCTCACCCTATACTTCCTATTTTATTGAATCCTAGCATTAGAACCCATTTTCACGCCATTTGAGCCATCGGAATCACGCCAAAGCGAAGGACTTCCACGGTGCAACAAGGGCCCGTGAGCTCGAGCTCACCCCTCTCTTCCTCTACCTTCTTGCTGTCTCCTCCGTCCAAGGATTCAAGCCGTTACGCCACCGAGATTTCGGTTTGGCTCAAAGCTTGATAGGACCGTATTGCCTTGGGGCAAGGGGAAACTCCGCCCTTTTATTTTTCCTTTTTGGCCATAGATAGAGACCGCTACATGCGGGTTGATCGGGTGCCTAAACCCTTCCCGATCGATAACCGAAGCCCCTATCATAGAGCCTTTGGCAAAGACCGGTAAATCAGAGTCATATTTAGCACTTCGATGCTCAAAATATCGATTTGAAGGTTTCCCGGGTCACCAAAAGCTCCGAGTGGCGACTCTACATTTTATTAAAGGCGAGTGCATTGCCGCGACGGGTTCGAGAGGATCCATGGTCTCACAGGATCCACGGAAGCTAAGAGTAGACCTTGAAAGGTAGGCTCTTTACACTTCTTCAAGTAAGTTATTTATGCCTAGGTTAGTTAGATAAAAAATGCATCTAGAATCGATAAACAGATTTTGCTTTGGATGGAAAAGAAACAAGTTGGAAGGGAAAAATCTGAACACCACAGATTTGGAGAAATTCGTGGGTCGAATTTCAATTCGAGGGTTGAATTTGAAATTCGAGGGTCGAATTTGGGATTTTAATGGCCTGATGCAATTTTGCGAATTCGAGGGTCGAATTTTAATTTGACCATCGAATTTAAAATTCGACCATCAAATATAAATTTGAGGGTCGAATTTGGTCCTATTTTTTTGGTTGTTGAAAACTTTTGGAAATTGTTTTAGGGAGTCTTTTGTTGACTTTTTGGTATTAATTAACACCTTTGGTGTTAATTATTGTAGGTTTTGTGATAGAGGTCCATTGTGATGACTGCTTTGCCTACGTTTGGATCGAACTAACGTGAGGTTGGGGAACCCTAAACCTAATTTTACATTATATTATAAGTTTTGGTTATTTGTTGCAAGCATTGAAATCTAAATTTTGATAAACCTGGCATGATTAAGAACTTCGAAACTTTGATATAAGAACTCATAAATTTGAACATCCAAACTTCATTTTCAAATGTGAACTTTGAATCAGAACTTCGAAAATCCAAAAAATATATTAATTACATAACACACAATATGTTTAGCATTGCATTTGATTTGAGGCACATACGAACGAAACCTTAGATCCTACCAACCGTATTGACGGTAATTCTATTTGGCGCAAGTTTCCCTCATTACGTAGGGGCTTATTGCACTTCTGATAGAGGGTTCATGAACGGCGATGGTCAATAGGGTTTCCCATCGGTGATACTCGTGCTCTCATGCTAATATGTAATTTAAGAGATTATGCTTAAGTTATAAATTTAAGACAAGAAGCATGCTAATTCAGAATTTGAAAACATCAGAATATCAAATTTACTGAATCATCTTTTGGCTTTCTATTTTAGAACTGAAATTTAGTCATCAATGCATCTTTTGATAACCATAACTGATTTGATTTTGTCTTTGAAAACCTTTACTTATGATAAAATGTAAATAGATAAAGATTCCTCTATTGAGCTTCGATGTTAGCTCACCCTGACTATATGTCACAGGTGCGGACACTGACTTAGGATCTGATGATCTTGATTTGAAGGACTCTGACTACATTGCTGAGGAGGAGTTAGAGACCCCAGCAGAGGAGTTCTTTCATTGATCAGGATTTATCTTTTTGGTACTTTTAGATTAGAATCTTTTTGAATTATGGGCCCAAGGCCATTGTTTTGTCTTTTTTTTTTTATATCACTCGAGGAACCATCATTAGGAACCATTGTTTAGGTGTTTGGATTGGCCATCACTAGTGGTTCTTCCTAGTTCCTCTTGATGATATATTTTTGCTTGAGCTTTTGTCCTTACTTATTAGTTTTTTTTGCTTAAAATTTATGCTTATGCTGCCGACTTTAGTTTGAGTTACGGCTTATTGAGAAATAAATAAGTTGATGAACCGATTTTTCACATATCATAAGGATTGGAAAAGTCGGGTCGTCACAATATATTTTGAAAATCATTTTACTCATTTTTCGAAAAAAAATAAAGGGTAAAGAAGAGGTATGGTTTGTTGATGTGGGGTTCTCTTCTTATTCAACTAATTTTGAAAATAATAGTCAACTGCTTTCTTCTCGTGTGTGTGTAGTGCGGTGCCATAATTGAGCTCTTTGTCATGGTTCAATACCATCAAATCATTAAATTTTATGGTTAACAAGAGTTTTGTCCTCGTCCCAATGCCGTACGACAACATCTAGAAGTGTGAAGATGTCCAGGATGCCCTCACAATTTTGCTTAGGCTTCCCTAAGTTCATTGATTTGTTCATTCGTCGCATGCTCTCGCTCGATTGTGCTTTTTTTTCATTTTTTTCTTTTTTTAAGCATATATGTCTATTTTTTTAAAACAACCTGCTAATGCAAGAATTATGAGATTTGATTGAACCTTGTATCTTCATTTTTTGTGCTCTAACATCGACTCCAATGGCAAAAAAGTGAATGAGAATCTAGAGTTTCTTACATTTCAAAAAAGAGTTTTACGATCCACAAGTTCTTTCGATCAATTTGCCCGAATAGGAAGGTGGTTAACAAGTCAAATAGTTCCCAAAATGATTTCAAAAATAATGACTCGATCAATGATTTGATATGACGACGGGGATGATAAATATATAAATATGCCTGTTTTGACTGCGGGACATGATGATCATTGACTTATGGATAGTATTCCAAGGATTAGGAAGTCCTTCCCCTGTAGTTGTTTCCTGGGCATGTTGCAAAAATAATATAAGCTTTTCCACGTGGGTTTTGATTTCCTCCAGGTAAAGCTGTTGCGTGGGAATTATTTCCTTAGAACTAGCTCCCAACTTCGAGTTCTCGGCCAAAAGGTAAATATTTTATTAAGCTTGGAAAATCTTGGCATAATATGGGTGCTTGGATTATATGAAGTCAGAGATTTCAATGTTGTTGGGCAAAAAAAAAAAATTTATATATTTTAAGTATATATATATATATTGTATTTATATTTTTTATTTTTTTATTTTTTTATTTTAATTATTTTTTTTTGTTTTGTATATTTATATTTTTTTCGTTTGTTATTTTTAGGATACAACATCAGTTCCTTAAAAAGGGACTGACTCAGAAAGTGGGACATGGTTAATGGTCGGAGTGACCGTTTGATTAGATAATCTATTTTGGGCTCCTTAATCACCCTCAATTTGATGGATTAGGGATGAGAGAAGGAATGTCTTTATGATGGGAGCCTCCTTATCAGGGGGGCGTTTTTAGTTTCTCAATGGAGTGAGCCATCCTGTGAAGTTGGAACATGAGACAGGGTCCCTCCCATGAGGTTTTGTGTGTTATTATTTCTTTTAGTTTTAATTGGAAATTATTAGAAAATGTTTTTAGATTATAATGTTTTGAATTTATAAAGGGAGTCAACTGAAAGGGAGGATGATGTTGACTTCGTAGAGGAAGTAATATGGCAAGACAAAAGCAAAACAAAAGGAGAACATAAGGAAGTGTAGACCACGACGGACCTTTCCTTGGCATAGGGACATTTAGTTCTTTTTTATTTTCTTCATCTTGGTTGCTACTCATCTTAGGTTTATTGTCAGGTCGTTTTAATGTTTTGTTTATAATTTTTTGAGGAAATTCAGTGTTGAGAGTCTGATGTTGTGATATTGTCGTTGGTTGGGCTTCTACGAGAATTTTGATTGTCAGATCTATAGAAACTTGAACTCGGGGGTCAGAATAATCTTAGTTATAACGTCAGTTTTATGTTGGTCTTGGATTTGAAGATCTATTAATGTATTCATTTGGAGATTAATTGGAGTCTCTTGACTTGGTTTTAAGTTTGGCGTAATTTCAAAAGTGGGAAGAGTGACAGTTTTATGGATTGGTTTATCGATAGATCTGGTAATTGGTTCTGGAGTGAGTAAAGTGGATGGTTTGGTGGTTGGTTTGATGATAGGTTCAGGTTCAAGGATTAGTTTTGAAATTGGGGAGGTGATGTGTTCGATAATGAGTTCAGGTTTAGGATTTAGTTATAAGGTTCGTGAAGTGATAAGTTCGGTAGTGAGTTCAGGTTCTGAAGCGGGCATGGAGACTAGTTTAAAAGTTGGTTCGGGAGTTAATGGGGCGATACATTTAATAATAAGTTTAGTTTTGGAGATTAGTTCTAGAGTGAGTAAGGCGATTGATTTAGTAATGGGTTCGAGTTTTGAAGTTGACGTCGAGATAGGCGTGAAGATAGGTTTGAAAATTCATTTAGGAATGAGAAGGCTAGTGGTTTCAGAGATTTACTTGATTATGGGTTTAGGCTCAACATTTAGTTTTGAGATTAGAGGGATGATTTGTTCGGGTATAGATGGTGTCTTGACATGTTGATTTATTGGTTTAGGAATTGCTTTTAGAACTTGTGAGTGAGTTTGTTTAGGTATTGGTTGTAAAGTTGGTTTAGGTGTTGGTTCGAAGGGCACATGAATTGGTTCACTGGCGGGAAAGTTATTGAATTTGAAGGTAGGCCAGATTGGTTCGAGGATAGGTTTATTGATCTTAAGGATGGGTTGAGTTGATTCGGGAATATGTTTACTGATCTTGTGGATCAGTTGGGTTGATTCGGAATTGTATTTAATGATTTTGGTGATAGGTTGGGTTGGAATAAGTTTGGTGATAGGTTGGGTATGGAAGGTGATTTCAAGTTTAATGGTGTTAGTGACAAAGTTAGTCGATTGTGAGCTGAAAGCATGGATGTGATTTGGAGGTTGTTTGATTTTACGGATTAGGCTAGCTAGGTGACCTGGGGCGACAGTGAATGAGTGTATAGTATTGAATGTGAGTTGAGGGCTTGATTGAGTATGGTCAAGTGAAGAGTCGTTGAAGACAGGGTTAGCTGCTATGGTGTTTGGCAATGGTGGGTAACTAGTTCTTCTAGGTTGGTATCCTATGTCGGTTATATGGTGTTGGTATTGATTCTGGTTAAGGTATGAATATTGGTTTTGGTAGTGGTTGGTGTGTTGATTTTGTTTTTGGTCATGCTAATTATATGGGAAAGAGTTTATCTTGTTTGGTTCTAGGTTTATGTTGATTTTTCAGAGCTTAGGGTCATCTTTTTTGGGTTATTAGGAGAGGCTCCTTCATATGTTCATATAAAAAAGTTCAGGTCTCAATTTTTTATGCGATGTTATTGTTGTCGGATTTCTGAGTGTGTGCTTGCTTTATTGGTTGGTGGTCAAAGTAATTTAAAAATCAAAGAAAGAGTAAAACAGGGGATGGAATCAGCACAACTAAGAAATCCTAAACCTGCAAGATACAGGGTCCATTGTGGAAAGTTTTTATAAGAGTTTGTCCCATAGGGAAAGGTGATCTACAGCTCCAAGGGAGCCATCTCTAGTAGTCCCTCCAGATCTGACTACAGATCTAGTAGTCCTAAAAAGGTGGGGAGTTTAAGGTCACTTATTCTTGGTATTCTAAGGTAACCTAATGTCTAAACTACAGAAAGGGTTGAGAGGATGGATGGAGTGTGGAAAATAAATATAAAAGGGTGAGAAGTATGTTATTGAGCCTAGACCAGAGGAGCTTTGTAACTCAGATTCAGATCTGATGTTATAGAAATCTTGTCCAATGGCTACGTTATCACCACTGAGGAGAAAGGATCCAACCCATCTCTCTGCCATGATTCAACCCCTTAAGGTTATAACCTATCCACTCAAATGGTCACAGACTATCCCATAGGGGAACCATAATCCAGGGATGGGTCAAAACAAGTTAATCATTGTAGGCACTATTTCATCTAGGCTACCAGCTCATGAATCCATAGGGAACCTCAACCTCTAAAGCTCTATGTGTGGGGCTAAGGCTGTATAGGACCATGATAGCCCAGACACATAGAACCAACAAGAGATTGAGTACAACCTTCGATCTAGCTGTCCATTGCTTGAGTGAGGCTACAATGGTCCAGTCACAAACCTACAATCTCTATAACCAGATCAGATCTAACATCTGATAGCGGATCTATACAAATATAGGGGAGTCTGCCTCTGTACAATCTCCCACCAGGCTTCTACAAGCTCAGGTGTAAAGAAGAAAGATCTATCTTGGATCGGTGGATTAGAATCACCCTAAGGCTATAACCTGTCTACTTGAATGGTCACAGACAATCTCCCACCAGGCTTCTACAAGCTCAGGTGTAAAGAAGAAAGATCCATCTTGGATCGGTGGCTTAAAATCACCCTAAGGTTATAACCTGTCCACTTGAATGGTCACAGATTATCCCAGAGGCTATCCTCCTCACGGAGCCCAAGACAAAACAAGAATATCGCTGCTACCACCATGGTTACAAGGCTACCAGCTCAAGCTCCCATGGGGATTTTAGATTTAGTGGGTCCTGTGGTGGGGCTAAGGCTGTATAGGACCATGATAGCCCAGACACACAGGTCACTTGGATCGGAGTGGCCCTTAGAATCAGTCCTCCATTGCTTTGAATCACAGCCAAAGCAATGGCGGATCACAAGGCAGCGGCCTTGCACAGAGCATCTCACATTCAAACACAAATCCTACAGAGTACAAATCCTATTACAAAACTTCCATTGATCTAGTTCGAAAAGCATACAAAGACATAGCCAGCAAGTGCTGGACTATGGAGAGAAGGAAAAAGAAAAAGAAAACTACTTACAGCTACAAAAAGAAAAGAAAAACGATCTCAGATCAAGTCTCCAAGAAATGAGATGTGTTCCCAGCTATTCCAGGATGTATAAACCTAAGCTAAGTATGGGTTTATATAGCAGTGGTGTGGCGGCACATTAGGGTTAGGAAACCCTAATTTTAACGATGCCACATGGCCGAATAGTGATCCTTGGATGCCTTGGGGCGCATGCACAGAGATTTGAGCATGGGAGTGCGTGCCCTAATCACTGGAAATTCCTAGAAGGCCCTCTGCTGAAGAGATGGAAGTTGAAGTTCAGAGCTTCGCTAGGTATCCATTGTTTCCCAGACTTGTCGCGTGGTAGCTCTTGCTCTTCGCGAGGATGATTTGATATTGAAGCTTCAACCGCCGTGAGGTTGCCTTGGTTTGCTCTTCAGGCAGTCGCGAGGTTGAGTAGACATCAAAGCCTCAGATGTCGCGGGGTTGGAGTTCAAGCAGTCGCGAGGTAGCTGCGCGATCGCTGGGTTGATCTTTGCGAGGACAGATTGAAATAGCGCGAGAACTTCGCGAGCACTTCTCTTCAATGGACGTCACGAGTTTCCTCACGAGGCTTTAATGAGTTCTGAACTGCGCGAGGTTTCATGTCTTGATTGATCTTTGCGAGGATGGCTCCGTCTTCGCGAGGATGCTTTCTTCTTGAATGGCGCAAGAACTGCGCGAGGAGTTCTCTTCTGATAATTGCATCCCGCTACCACTACGCGACAGCTGCACGAGGAGTCTCCTGAAGCTCTCTCTCAGCCGTTCTGAGCGAACTGCGCAAGGTTGAGAGAGGTCTTCTTTGAACTGCGCGAGAATGCGCGATGTGTTCTACTCTTGAGCTTCGCGAGAGCTGTGTGAGTAGTTGTTGTAAAGTCTTGGGAAGCTCAGTTGGGTTGTGCGAGGCTCATTCGAGGTCTGGATTCAGAGTCCATCCTTCTGAGGGACTTCTGGTGCCAAAACAAGCTCCTTAGCAGGATTCCTGGCCTTGTTTCACTGTTGATTATTACCTATATAAAACACTTAACAAGAACTTATTAGATGGCTATGGGTCTAATCAAAGATTAAGTTAAGGGGTGAAAAGTGGTACTTTTCAGGTCTTAACAGTTATATGCGCGAAGCACGTAAATGGAGGCTAGAGAAGTTAGGGTAATCACTTAGAATAAGAGCACTCCGAAGGGGCTCTCGGGTATTATTGATTACGATATCTATCGCATCCCTTTCTTTTACTTGATCCCCTGTTAGTGCAGTGAGCTTTCTCCAACGACAAACAATGACTGCAAAGTCTTCATTGGTCTCTTGTTTTGTAGCCATTAGGTTGGTGAGACTGACAGCTTCATGACTTAGATGTTTGTATTGGTCTAGAAATCTACTGGTTAGATCATCGAACGTCTCGATTTTGTGGAGTGGCAATGTCACAAACCAATCGAGGGCTTCTTCTAAATTTTTTTTAAAATAATGGATTAGAAGCCCTTGACTGTTGCAGACTAGTCAACAATTGTTACAAAAGAGTGCGAAATGGTGATTCGAATTTCCCGTGCTGTTATACTTGTTAAATTTTGGCAGTTTAAAACCCGCGAGTATGGTAAATTTGATATCTCGACAAAAATTTTCGAATCTGAAAGAGTGGTTTGGATGCTCCCTCTCAGCCATGTAATTATCTAAGACTTGAGTAAAGTTCTCCATGGTCATAATGGTGTCTTTCTTTGAAATTTTAGGGACGGATTAACCTTGACGATCATCATTGAATAAGGTGCATCTAGGATGTGATAATGGTGGTGTCGGGGCACGTGGAGGTGTCGGTAACCTCTCTTGGTGTTTGTTTCCCAAGTGTATACGTTCACCGGCAGAGCACCGTTGATCGTTCACTACCTGTTGATCTAAAATGCCTCTGTATAATCTAGCCAAAGGCTGAAGAAGAGCATCGAATTCTTTCCCTCCTTTTGAAAGTGCATGCGTAGTAAGGTTTATAATTTCTTCGATGATTTAGTTCTGGTCAATGTCGCTTTCTGTCCTATTACTGCAATTGGTATTTGGAAGAGTGAAAGGAGATTCTCCGCCTTCACCGGCCATATTTACCTAACTATGATCATGGGCTATCTGTTGAGATGGCCCAACACCATACTCGGGATTACTATGGAAGCCCCATAAGGATGAGTCATTATTAAAGTTCAGGTTATGGATTCTGTTGTGAAATTTTAATTGTGTTTTACTTGCAAGTACACGAATCAAATTGCAGTAATTGGGTACAAAGTGCGAGGTCGGCACCACAAGGATTTTCAATAGAAAGGAATAGTTATCAACCACAAAGCTTTTATATATATATATATATATATCTCAATATTAATCTAGTTTACCAGATTTAATGAATATGACAAGAGAAAAATAACTAAATAATTAAATAGTACTCAAAAGAAAAAGGTGAGGTTTAGGATGCTAAATCCTCCCATTCTTGATTATCATCCACGAATATAGGTCTAATGGTTAGAAAATTAAAAGATGCAAAAACACATAAACATTAAAATCAATTAAGAGTTTATGGAAGATAAAAACAGTTAATCCACAATAAAAATCTCAGATTATGTCCTTCCAAAGCCTCAAATGTAAAGAAGCAAAACATTTATTGTATTAAAGCATTCCCTAATTATAATAAATTAATACATCTGATTTATCCAATAGAAAAATAGGGCATAGATTCCAAATCACATATCCGAGATCATGGGAAAAGCATGACTAATTTCTATTTCTCAGAATGATGATTGGATTCACAAATATAGGCAAGGAAAAATAAACAATAACACATAAGAGCATCGATAAAGAAAATTCTAACCACAGATTTAAATCACGGATGAATACCTCATATGGGATTCATTAGATCCTAAAACTCTAGAAAATTAGCAAGACATTTCTATGCAAAAATAACACATAACTTAAATAAATAACAAATAATTCATTAAAATAGCAGTTTATGTTCTTCAAATAAATCCAATGTAAGCTTGATCTACTTGCTACAATCCTTCTTCAAGAAATAATCTCTATTCTACTCTCTAAAAGCTAGGAAATTGAGAAAAGGAAGCTAGGCAACTGAAGAAAAGAGAGCTAGAAATGTAAAAATGGCTAACAAAAGAAGAACTCCATGCCCTAATTCTAAACTTATATAGGGCCTTGGTTATATTCTTCTCTCTGAACAGAGTCTTCCGCGGAATTTATTCTTTTAAGCTTTGGTCGATCGATTTGAGATTTGATTAATTAATTCTTCACGAATTTCTGCGCATGACGGTCTCTTGGCTCTATGTTTCAATATTTATTTTCTTTACACTATTTTATGCCTTGTAATGCATCCAACGGTCAGAATCTCCTGAAACCATCAAAACTCTATAAAATCTGTTAGATTGCTCTCATCGGATAGCTAAATGTATATCTTAGGGTGTAAAATATGATCATATTTCAACATTCCTCACACCCCCAAACCTACACTATGATATTCCTCGAGCAAAGAGAATGATAAACATGACAGAAAAAGTAAACAGGCAACTTAAAAAAAGTAATAAATGCCACTTTTGTAGGGAGCACGATTGCATTTAGCATATGCAACAAGCCTTTAAACCCCTAGGTGATCCCTAGTGGAGGAGTTTTATCTCCTAAGGGTTTAAAGTGAAGTTACGCACAAACTTCAAAGCATTTTCAAAACCATTGGTAAAATTGAATTTTCGAAAGTATGATTTTTATAACATATAATTATATATATTTTTTAAAAGTACAAAATCATTAATTGATTCAACACATGAGTTCTCATCTTCAAATATCGATACCATATCAATCATGCAGGTGTCTATTCAAATTGATCTAATGCTCAAACCTTTAAATGATCCATCCATTCATGTCTAAATGTGTAGTGTGTGCATATCAAAGCTAAGATCTATCAATCTCGGGACCTGTCCAAACAATGAACCATTGGATCCCATGTCTCAACTCAATCCTCACAATAGATATACTCTCAAAAATAGAAACACACTAATGAGGGATAAATTTTTCACACACATGCGAGAGATTGAAACAAAGCAACTCAGATTGGTCTCACATGATAAAAGAAATATGGTGCAGTCAATGAACAAATGATAATCTCATGGGAATGATACTTGCATACTATAAGCATGTCACATCAAGTATCATAGATGTAGTACATTCACTCTCCACAAGACAGTTACCAAGGCAAAATTAGATCATGAAGGTCTTTTATCGAGTTGAAATGGGGCATAGGTAAGGATAAGAAAGAAAGGGAATTTGGATCTAAACCTTCAGAGAAATTGGAAAAGGAACTACCTTCAAATTTTTCCTTTTTATCTTCTTTGTTTTTTTCTTTTCTAATTTATCTTGAATATATATATTTCCAATACATTTTTTTACCACAACTCTCTTTTCTTTTCTCACACATTTTTCTTCTTCTCATCATTTTATGATACCTCATATTTTAATATTTTTATATTCATTTTCTCCCCTTTTCCCTCATTTTCTGCCATATATTCTCAATAAACACCACCTCTACTTACCTTTTCAGTATTCATTCTCATCCCTCGTTCCTAATTTCTCATAAATAAGAAAGGTAAGGCTAAATTTTCAAAGAGATGTAAAGGTAAAGGTTTATGTGACTTGTTGAAGAATATATAAAGGCGAATTTTTAATGGGCTCAAAAGGGTATTAGAAAGAGGATTTTATGTGAGGTTGGGCATTTTAGGCACAAACTAATCAAAGATGGCCTTCAATCATATCCTCAAAAGATGGTAAGCTTGCCTATTTGTTTTGAGCAAACATAAAATATGTTCTAGTTTATGTGATGTGAATTTAATTTTATACAAAGTCACAAGTCAAAACACAAAATATGATATTATGAAAGAGTTAAAATCGTATTCAATGAACACTCCAAGTTTACGTAAGCACTCATCAAAGACGGAGATACGGTTCTAAAGCTCATAGGTTTAGTCTCCACTAGGATCCTAAGATCCAACGTTCAAACAAGTTCCTTGATTTCTAAATCCTAACATGGTATCAGTGCAAATGAATTTAAGAATTAATTTAAAAAATTATCCAAAAGTTATCACATTCACTACAAAAATAAGACTATTAGCGGCAGCCATAAACTGCCGCTATTAACAAAAAACTAGCGTTAATACCCATGCTGCTAATAGTCTTAATAGTTTTTTTGTTAATAGCGGCAGTTTTTTACTGCAAAAAGTTGTGCTAATAGTCTTATTTTTTTTAGTGATTGAATTTTATTATCTTAGATACATGTATTCAAGATATGACATTAGTATTATCGAAGTTAAATTCACATGCATCCCCAATTAAAGTTTGAAAACTCACAAAAATAGCATGTGATGGCTTGAAAATTTCAAAAAGATAGGTTTTAAGGGTGTCAAAAGTGTGGTCTAATCAAAATTACACAATGGCCTACAAAAGGTGCATATATACAAACTAAAGACCTCAAAATAGAACCACATAAATACCCCCAAACCTTAATGAAACAATGTCTTCATTGTTGTCAAGAATGGTATAGAATAGATAATTTATTAAAATTCTCCCCCAAACCTACATAAAAACAATTTTGGGCACAATGGTATGAAAGATGAGTTTGCACAAGACAGATGTAAAATATAAGGCGAGAGGATGAAGAATTTAGAACAATGAGAAATATAAAAATTTTAAAAATTTCATTAATTTCAGAAAGTGATTACACTTCTTGAAAGGGAAACTAGAAAATAAGAAACTAAATCCTAAAATTAGAAAATCAAGAAAAAAAAGTAAATCCTGAGAACATAAGGGCAGTAAAAAGAAACTAAATCCTAGTTTTCCTAACTAATCAAAACTAGCCTAATGACCCTAAGCATCTGCGCCATCAATTGGTTCTGGTTTTGGGCTGGTACAAACATATCCCAAACCTCAGATGGTATCAGCAGAAGGGTTGGCATTGGAACGGGGATGGGTGCAGGAGGAGGCGGAGGCGTCTCTAGATCAATGATGTCAATATTGGCGAGATCAATAAAATTGTAAGAAGTGGTTCGCCGCACCTTCTTCTTCACCGATTCGGCCATTAATTTGTGCGTGGATCAAGTGCGGAATCGAATGTTGACCATGATGACTCGAAGGTGGGAGAGAAGAAGAGAGATAGTAAGAAGAAAAGAAGGGAGGGAGAAAAGAAGTCCTAAAGAGTATTTAAAGGGGAAAAGTCCTGAAGGGACTAAAGCATGAAAAACGAAAGAAAAATAAAAGGAACTGGCTCACGGAGTCTCCAAAAATAGTAAAACTGACTTACTATCGGGTCCATAATCGATCGATCAAGTGAGAAAATTGATCGATTGATTCAGAGCCGAGAAAAATTGAACGAAATATTAAAAAATTCACAGTTTATAATCGATCAATCAAATGAGAAATTTGATCGATTAATTTCAACCTGTGAAGAAATTAGCAGAAAATAACAGGGATTCAATCGATCAATTCAGAGAGTCGGTCAATCAAATTTGCACCAAATGAAAGCCAAAAATTTAAATGAAAAGTGAGTGATGTAATTGACTACAATTCTTCCAATGTTTCTTTTTTTATATAAATATAAAAAAGAGTTACAAATACACACCAAGTGAAACAAAAGAAAAGAAAAGAAAAGTCTATCTAGTCCTCATTGCTCCTCTCCTCAACCTGGATGGAACTGGCAACCATCTCATCAGCATCATCGAGCCACATGCGGAACGTTGTGACCGATGCATCCTCTGAACATGACCGCCCAGATGGCATTGCTCTTCATGTAACGCGTTGACTTGCACCTGAAGAAGTGAGAAAGAGATCTCAGCATTAAAATTAGGGGCAGGTTCTTCAGGTTGTACTTGACAGACACCGCAACGTTGGTGTTGAGCGGGGTTCAGCAGCGGTGGAGGTGGTGCAGCGGCGGTGGTGGTGGTGCAGCGGCGGCAGCGGCAAGTTGCTCGACATATCTCGTCTTATTGATGGCAGTGATGCTTTTATTCCACAATTTCAACTTAAAGGGGTGAAATTCCAGACTACCCCGCTCCTCATCCTAATAGATCAAGAACTCGAGCTGCTGGAAGATGCCCATCACGAAGTAGGGGAAATACCACACAGCATGATCATTATGCATGTGTACAGAGATGTCAGTGTGGCACCGCCACATCAAGCTATGCATCAAATGATTGGCATAAAGCCAAGTGTTGGTGAAGATGGCGTTCAATGTCGTCACCCTGTCACTAGTGCGCTACGACTTTTGGCCATGCGGGCAAAGAATTGTGGTGTGGATGTTATCCCATAAAAGAATGTGCATGAGCAACATCGAAAAATTTGTAGCCTGCCTAGAAGAAACTACTCCACCACCCATCTCAATGATCATCTCATCCTGAGAGACCGTTAACTCTAGCCACGATCGGGTGCTGCAGAGGCCAGTGATGATGGAAACAAAATGCCTCGGCCACATCCTGAGCATGGACACGTCATGTCCATCCGTCAATGGTGATTTTTAAATGATTGTTCCGATTTGGCAATCGCGACGCCGATACCCAATCCATGTTTTAATAGAAGAGATAGATGAGGCGTGGGTACACATCAAGAGGCGGTGACGTCAGAAGGTAATTGAGTTGAAGTGCATCGACGTACGCGAGGGTGTGCTTAGCCTCCGAAAGATTGCAAAACACGACCACATTGAAGAAGTCTTCAGTGTGCTTGAAACGATCGACGTAAAGTGCATTGGGCTCATCCTTCGGAGTGACACATGGGCGGCATGGAAGCACAGAGGGACCCGCAGACAAAGAAGCAACCATCGAAGCAGAGGAATGTCAGGGATAAGAACAAAATGAGGAAGAAATAGATGAGAGAACGAACAAAAAGAACGGGTATTCGATCCTTAAATAGAGAAAACAGGCGATTGTTCAGCTGCACTATTTCAAATTGATCGATTGATACTAAAAATTGATTGATCGATCATACAATTGTGACTATTCGATAGGTGAAAAATTATAATCGATCGATCAATTTCAAAGGTGCATTGTTTCGAGAGGAATCGAAAAGAAGCAACGTTGATCGTTTAGGGAAACAAATCAATGTCAAAAATCCATTAAAATCGATCGATCGATCATGAAAGTCGATCGACCAAATTTAAATAGTTGCAACAAATGAGCAAGCTGATACACGCATCAAAATCGATCTATCTATTGCAAGAATCGGTCGATCAACCTTACGGTACTCCCATAATCACCCGACATGGATTCGATTGGATCCACAAAGGATCGATTGATGCCGAACAATTTTTTTGTTTTAATGGAAATAACTTAAATACACATCTACAACTTCAGTCGCCTCCCAAGAAGCGCTCAGTTTAATGCCGTCGGCCCAACATTTCAGATTTTTGATCATCCTAATTGACCAAGATCACGAAACAATATTTCCATAGACCTCATAGCAGCACTTTCCATATACGGTTTCAATCGCTGCCCATTTACTCGAAACTCGCTCCCATTGTTTGGATTGACAACCTCAATCGCTTCATTCAGGAATACCCACTTAACATGGAATTGACCCATCCATCAAGTTTTTAATTTTTCGGGGAAAAGATGTAATTTGGAATTGTACAAGAGGATTTTTTGACTAGGCGTGAAAGACTTTTTGAGAATTTTATAATCATGAACTCGCTTCATCTGCTTCTTATACGATTTAGCACAATCGTAAGCATCGACCCTTATTTCTTCAAGTTCATCGATCTATTGCCTTTTATGGTCACCGGCTTCTTGCAAATCAAATTCAATTTCTTGATGGCCCAATAAGCTCGATGTGGAGATGACATGTCTTGCCATAAACCATCCGATATGGAGACATTCCAATGGGGGTTTTGAAAGCAGTATGATAGGCCCATAATGCGTCATTTAGCTTCACTGACTAATCTTTTCTGTTAGGGTTTATCATTTTCTCCAATATCCGCTTTAACTCCTGGTTGGACACCTCAATGTAACCGCTAGTTTGGGGATGGCATGGTGTCATCACTTTGTGCATGATGCCCTACTTTTTCATTAGATGCTCAAACACTTTGTTACAAATATGTGTTCCACCATCGCTAATGATAGCACGGGGTGTACCAAATTGTACGAAAATCTTATCTTTCAAGAACTTAACAACCACCTTGTGGTCGTTAGTTTTGCAAGTTAGGGCTTTGATCCATTTGGAAACATAATCAATGACAACAAGAATGTACAGATTTCCAAATGAGTTAGTGAAAAGTCCCATAAAATCAATCCCCCAAACATCAAGTATTTCGATCTCTAAAATTGGATTTAATGGCATCATATTTGGCCTTGAAATCTTCCCAAACATTTAACAATTGTGGCATGAGAGGCAGTTTGAATATAGTTGGCCAATAAAATCCACTTTGGAGGGTCTTTTCGGTTGTCTTCCGAGAACTAAAATGTCTGCCACAGGAAAATTCATGGCAGAAAGAAATGATACTCAACTGTTCAATTTCTGAAATACATCTCTCGATGATTTGATTGGGACAAAATTTAAACAAATAATGGTCCTCGAGGAAATAATATTTTGCTTGTGCCAAAATATAGATTTATCATGTTTGCTCCTGTGTTGAGGCACTTGATCCGTCACTAGATAGTTAATCAAGTCGGCATACCAAGGTATACAATCTAAGGCAAACAATTGTTCACCAAGGAAAATTTCCAAAATCTGAGCATGGTCATCAGATTTCTCAACTATTATGCGCGACAGATGATCAACTACCACATTTTCAGAACCTTTTTTATCCCTAATTTCCAAATCAAATTCCTATAACAGTAGAATCCATCTTATTAACCTGGCCTTCGCATCCTTTTTGGCAAATAGATATCAGAGAGCGGCATAATCCATAAAAATAATAACTTTCAACCCTAACAAATATGCTCGAAACTTGTTGAGTGCAAATACTACAACCAATAATTCCTTTTCTGTAGTCGAGTAATTCAATTGCTCATCAGTTAATGTTCTACGTGTATAATAGATGACGTGCGATATCTTATCCACCCTTTGTCCTAGTATAGGTCCAACCTCATAATTAGATGCATCATACATTATCTCAAACGGTAAATTCCAAATAGGAGATTGGATTGTTGGAGCTTTGACTAGTTCATCCTTGATAGTCTCGAAAGCTTGTAGGCACTTTTCATCAAACAGAAATGGAACATCTTTGGCAAGCAAATTGCACAGTGGTCTCGCAATCTTACTGAAATCTTTAATGAATCGCCGATAAAAATCGATGTGCCCAAGGATGATCTAATCTCTTTGAGGGTCTTCGGTGGTGGTAGATTAGCTGTCAAATCCACCTTTGATTTGTCTACCTCAATGCCTTTGGATGATATAATATGCCCTAGAACAATGTCACTTTGAGCAATAAAGTGACATTTTTCCCAATTCAATATCAAATTTTTCTCTTGGCATCTATTCAGTACAAGAGATAGATTGTACATACATTCACTGAAGCTGTCCCCGAAAATCGAGAAATCTTTCATGAATATCTCAAGGAATCTCTACACCATCTCAGAAAATATTCTTAGCATACATCTTTGAAATGTAGTCGGAGCATTGCAAAGTCCAAAGGGATTCTGCATTAAGAGAAGGTTTTGAAAGGACAAGTGAATGTCATTTTCTCTTAATCGTCAAGGGCAATGCCTATCTGATTATATCCCAAATAGCCATCCAAGAATAATCTCTCGAGCATTTGATCAATGAATGGCAAAGGAAAATTATCTTTCCTTGTCATTGAATTTAATTTTCTATAATCAATGCACACTCTCCAGCCGGTTTGTACTCTCATTGGTACCAATTCATTTTCCTCATTTTTGACCACGGTAACTCCTTATTTCTTCGGCACCACCTTTGTCGGGCTCACCCCTTTACTATCGAAAATCAGGTAAATAATACTGGCATCCAGCAATTTAATTACCTCGTTTCTCACAACCTCTTAGATATTGGGTTCAGTTGTCTTTAGGGCTCTGGTGAAGGTTTTGCTTCCTCCTCCAAATGGATGCAATGCATGCAGACAGAGGGAATAATACCTTTGATAACAGTGATAGACCACCCAATTGCAGACTTGTGCTCTCGTAACAAATCCACTAATCTCCCTTCATGTCCGGAGTTCAATTTGGAAGATATTATCACCAGTTGTGTCCCAGCCTCTCCCAAGAATACATACTTTAAATCGCTAGGAAGATGTTTGATCTCCAGTTGAACCTTTTCCACTTCCTTAGGTATTTCTTTCTTGGTCACATCAATAAGCTAAGATTTGGGTTGCCACTTTTCATCTCCCATAAGTGGTGCTAAATCAAGCATTTCCTTGACGTCCTTTACCAATCGGTCCACATCAAAACTTTTACTGAAGTGAGTGAGGCATGCTTCAAGAGGATCTTTTGGTTATGAGGCAGGGAATGTTTCTTCTACTATGTTGTCTAGCAAATAAACTTGGGCATGCTCTTCTTCTTGAAGGGGCTATTTCCCGCTATTGAAAATATTGAGCTCCACAGCCATATTCCCAAAGGAGAGCTTCATAATCTCATTTCTATAGTTGATCAATGCATTAGAAGTCGCTAGGAATGGTCTTTCTAGGATCACAGGGATACTATTTTTTAAGTTCAACATTGGTTCGGTGTCAAGAACAACGAAATCAACTAGGAAGTAGGAGTCTACTTTAATCAAGACATCCTCAACTACTCCTCTAGGAATTTGGACTGACCTATCAGCAAGTTGAAGGGTCATGGATGTGGGGTTTAGCTCTCCCAATTCAACTTGTCTGTAGAGTGAGTTTGGTAAAAGGTTCACACTCGCTCCCAGATCTAATAGCGCGCGATTGATGTGGTTCTCCCCAATGACAACTGAAATAGTAGGACACCCAGGGTCCTTGTACTTGATGGGGGGTCGACACTACAGCACCAAACTCGCTTGCTCCGCTAAGAATGCCTTTTTAGGGACATTAGTTTTCCTTTTGATTGTGACCAATTTTTTAAAAAACTTTGCATGAGCCGGCACCTATTGGATGGCGTCGAGGAATGGAATATTAATCTTTAATTGTTTAAACACTTCCAAGATGTCATCCAATTCATGCTCCCTCTTAGGTGCAATTAATCTTTGAGGGTAAGGAGCTTTAGGTATATATGACTTTTCTTCCTGTTTATCTTCGGTCTGCTTTTCACTTTTTGCATGCCTTTTTTATTCTCATTTTTATCATCAATATGATCCTCAGAGTTTTGAATCACCTTTTCCTCTGGCATTTTCACCTAATTGTCAACCTGTTTACTAGATCTCAGGGCCGTGATCGCCATGATGTGCTGTTGATTATCATCCTGCGATGAAGTTGCTGGCTACTCAATAACCAGTCGCCCTCTTAGATTAGGGGTGGGTTAATTTGGAAACTTTCCCTATTCCCTTACGCAAATATGTGCAGCCAATTGACCCATCTTTGTCACCAACTTAGATATTGCAGAAGTGGTTATTTGCATGAATGCCCTCTTCAGCTCATCTACGGGTTGATATTAATATTGTTGATGAAAGGGATGAGGTCCATTGTCCCCTTGTTGATTTGAAATCCGAATGACCGGAACAAATGCGATGGTTGACCCTGATATCCTAGTAATGGTTGTGAAGGTTGGATATTTTTCGACAGCTACTTTTGTTGGCCCATATGATTTTGGTGATAATGATTCATACCACATGGGTCTGCTGAAATTGGGTTGGACCAAAAATTTTCTCCATGAGAAATTTGGATGATTTCGCCAACTAGGGTTGTAGTGATCAGAAAAATTATTCCCAGCATTAAGACCATAGTTATTCAATGCATTTAATTGTTCAACAGAGTATTCTGGATAATTTTTCATTGATGAGCACACATCACTAGTATGCATTGGACTCACACAAAATGAACATGATTCATTTTGAACATTCACAGCATTAGCAATTTTCTTGAGTTGCAAGTTTTCCACTTGCTGAGTTAGGAACTCAAGTTTTGCCCTAAGATCAAGAGTTTCTTTGATGACATACAATCCTCCCTTTTTGTTTGACCCACTGGGTTGATCCCGACTTTTTGTAAAATCTCATTGCTGGGAATTTCCAGCTAGTTGTTCTAAGAAATCATAGGATTCACTTTCCGTGAGTCCTACCTCCACTGTTCATAGACTCGAATAAATTTCGATTAGTCTGACTCAATCCATTGTTGAAATATTAGACTAATCTCTATTTTGCAAATCCATGATGTGGGCATTTCAGCAATAAATCAGTAAATCTCTCCCAGGCCTTAAAATTTTTCATTTTCTTCTTGAACAAAATCACAAATTTTGTGCCTTAAGGCATTAGTTTTTTCCATAGGAAAGAGCTTCAGAAGAAATTTATCAACCAATTGAACCCACGAAGTAATGGATCCGGCTGATAAAGAATTTAACCAAGTTTTTACCTTATCCTTTATCGAAAAAGGAAACAACCGCAATCGCATAGATTCTTCATCAAAATTTTGGTATTTTGCCGTAGAATAGACTTCGAGAAAGTCTGTGATGTGCATGTATGGATCTTCCCTGTCCATGCCATGAAAATTGAAAGAATTTTGATTACATTTATACGGATTTTGAAATGAGTGGCATTCCTAGCCGGATAAGCTATGCATGAAGGGGTATTGGTTGTGATTGGTTCAAACAATTGCCTAATGGTGGGTTCTTCCATTTGGTCATTCAGAGTTTCTCCATCTACAGCCAGTATAGCAAAATTGAAATCTACAGTCACTACGTCAAAATGAGGGAAAAACTACTACAGCAATATAAAATAAGCCATTACTTAAAATAGTGGTGTAATATTCCACTCCCTCAAATAATGATTTTTGAAGTTAAACAGTGGTTTAATATATTACCCTTTCGTCACGTGCCTATTATCCACTCTTCACGTGCAAATCTATCGAGCCCAACCAAAGCCTCTCATTTTCTCTTTATATATATATATATATATATATATATATATATATGTACAAAACTGCCTCTCTTCTTTCTCTATAATCGCTAGCCTCTCTCTCCTCTTCTTCTCTCTGTACAAACCCTAGATTGCTATATGGTTGAGATGGATCAGAGGATTTGAGATAGATTAGGAGATCGGGAGCCGGCGAATGCTGATCTAGTATGTTTTATGATTTTATCTCGTGGAGCGGAGGATTTGAGATGGATTGGAAGCTGGTTATCTCTGCAAACTCAGATTTCTCTCCCTACAACCCTAGCTATTCTTCACGCATCAGAGATCATCGCGATCCACGCATCAGTGATCCTCACGCATCTCTAAATGCATCAAATCTGCCCTCGGTGGCGTCGGGATCGTCTACTACAACAACCTCGCGTCTGACCAAGCTGCGTTGATTAGAGCTGCGAAATCTCGCCGTATCCCATTCTTCTCTGATCGGATCTTCAGAAACCTCGACGAAGAAACCCTAACTGCAGAAACTCTGTTCAAATCCTAATTCTCTTTCCTCTCAATGATCATTTGTAAAACCCTAGCTGTTATAGTTCTTTCAAAACCCTAGGAGCACTCCTTAATTTGAGATTTGCACTGATGCCGTCTCTGCTATCTCTCGAAAAAATCCTCCGATTAGAGGTAGATAACTTCAAATCCTACAAAGGCCACCAGATCATCGGCCCTTCCTACGATTTCACGGCAATTATTGGTCCGAATGGTGCCAGGAAATCGAATCTCATGGACGCCATCAGCTTCGTGCTGGGGGTTCGGTCAGTTTAGTTGTGTGGCGCTCAATTGAAGGATTTGATTTACCTGATGGACAATAAAGAGAAGGAGCAGAAAGGGAGAAGAGCGTTCGTGCGGCTCGTGTATCAGATGGGGAACGGATCGGAGCTGCAGTTTATGAGGACCATCACGGGGTCGGATGGTACCGAGTATAGATTGGATGGGAAAATTATGCCATGGGCTGAGTATAATTCGAAATTGGAGTCGCTAGGGATTCTCGTCAAGGCGAGGAATTTTCTCGTGTTTCAGGTATGCAGTTGAGTTTTGAAAAGTTGATTTTTCGGGTTTTGGTTTAGTATTGTTTTTGGTTTTGTGGAAAGTATGGTTGTAAAGGCATTGATGGGAGTTCAACCTTGAGTTCGGTGCTTAGTAATATTATTTATTATATATTTTTTGGGACACAGCTTTACGTGTACATTTCATTTTGCCTTGAAATTGGCACAGTTAAAAAATTTGGAGAATAACCTCAATAAACCATTTGCTGATTATTTCTTTTTACTATTAGAAAAAATAATGGCTTATTAAAAGGTTATCATAGGTACCTTGTAGCATAGTGACAAATTTAATCTTCAGTAATATATGGGTTGGGGGGGTGGATCTCCAGAAATGTTCGGAAAATATTTTGGAAAAATTTCAGGGAGTATAAACAATATAAAAATATATATTTTGTATTTATAATAATATTATTTATTATTTAAAAAGGACCAGAATTTCATTAACTTTGGCATAATTAACGAAATTTTGAAAATTTTGATTAAAGCACCAAAAGTTTTGCTCAACTCCTATTTTGTGACTTTTTGACAAAGTTTTGGCGAATTTTGCGAAAATTTTCACTATGCCTTGTAGGTATTTTAGTCTGTGTTTCGGTCCTTGCTATTTTAGTGGATTCCAGCTCTCCGCCTGCTCTCTGCTAGAGCAGGTTTTACCTGCTATGGCGGAGAACTTGTTTTATCACTTAAAACAGCTCCCCCGCCGGGGAAAATGGGGTGGAAACCTGGTATACCAAATGCGCTTGGTGCTTAATAGCTCCCTGCCATAGCAAATGGGGTGGAGTGCTGCTATACCAAATGTGGTTTTTGGACCGAAATCTCGGCCAAAAACCGATAACTTGGCTGGAATTTCAGCCGATAATTTGAATCCCATACAAAAAATGACCGAAATTTTGATCCTTCGTTTAAACAACGATTTTCAGTTCTCACCTCTATGTACTCTAAAATTCATAATTAGTTCAAGGAATTGGGTTTTTAAGTGATTACAAATCTCCGTGAAAGGTGACTCACTAATTCACATTCCAGAGGTGGAATCAGTCCAAGATCGGCGCTAGGTTGATCAGGGAAGGTAGTGCAAGATGAACCCAGAAATTTGTAGTTTTTAAGTGTTCGGGTCAGCCTCTGTAATTTGATCATAAAATTTGTTCTAATGAATGAAATATTTTGCACTATATCTTGATGAAAAGCCTGAGAAGTCCTCTAAAACTTATGTGCTTATACCATCAACGAAAAGTCTATGGGTTGACCATCACTCTTTGATTTCAGGGCAGGTATCTTTCAAGAAATCTGTTCAGCTTTGAACAGTGATGGTTGCAACATTTAGGCCTATTCCTGAATTTGTGCGGGCCTTTATACTAGAAACTTTAAGCTAATAGTTTATATATATATCACTGATGTGATAGGCTACATGTGTGAATTTTTTTATCAATGTATTTCGAACTATTTTCACATGAAAGGACAGGCTTAAGTACTTGACATGCCTACGACATGTTTGGTTAAATCCCTATTCAAATGCATGCATAGTTTACTTCGAGCCTAGCTTTTGCATTGGAAAAAGCCCTAGCCTAAAACTAATTAGGAGGGTTAAACCTGTATTTAATATTAAATCTGATTTTCTGCAATTAGGAGAGATCTGAATTTCTGAATTTATAATAAACCTGAATTTCTTGACATAGTGTTAAAACTGAATTTTTGGAAATAGTGTTAAATCTGAATTTTTTATATCTTTGTTAAATCCGAGTTTCTGAAAACATTGCTAATTCTGCAATTAATATTAAATCTGTTTTTATTTTAATAGCATTTCAATATGAAAATCTGTTAAACCTGAATTTCTGCTATATATAATTCTAAACCTAGAATTCTATGCTTGCAATTCTATTACAAATGTTTAAACCTGAAATTCTGTCATAAATTTATAAACCCGACTTATTTGCAAACTTATTACACTGGAAATGATCTGAATCTGATCTTTAAAGTTCTGTGATAACCAAATCTATTATTGTAGATACCCTAATTGGCCAAGCTATATCTTTCAAAGTCTAGGTTTTTGAATTTGGAGCCGCTTTTCTGCCCAGAAAAATTGAATCCTGCTATTTTTTTTACTTCTCGTGGAAGAACATCGGAATTTAGGTACTGTTTGAAAACAGTTTTCACGGCACGTTTCTGGCTTCTGGGCCGTGAAAAGCAAAAAGATCATAACGATGGGCGACTCGGGAGCACACAACTTCTTGAGTAGCATATTCCTGCAAAAATTGTTTCAACTTAAATTTGAGTGAGGATCCGGAAGTAGCCTAAACCCTCTTCCAGATTCTAGCTTTTGCGAGAATCAGGTCGCATAAGCGACACTAACACAAACAAGACTTAATTTTTGCAGGTTTAGCTTTTATGCAACATTTTGTGGAAATAATTGTATAAATATGATATGGATGCACAGAATCCAACTGAAACTCGGTGGCAATCTTTTTTTTTTTTTATAATCATAAAACTGAAACTTGCCCAACGACTTGAGTTGTCTACGATGCTGGGTTTTTTACACATCCCTCACTGCCATTTCTTTATTTCCTCTGTGTTGGCTGCATTGTGCTTTTGATTTCTTCAACCAATCTGCTTTCTCTTATATTGTTCAATAGATTAGCTATAATCAAATTATATCCATAATATAAATAAACAAAATTCAAAATATTTCCTTCGCCAATGTGCTTAAAGTTTAAAATTCTTGACCCAAGATTGAAGGTTCAAGGACAGGAAAACCCGCTTTTCAAAAATATAATCATATTATTTCACATTGTTCTAGTTTCTATTTACATTATGAAATAGCTGGTTTTCTGAGATTAAATGCTGCCAATTTTATTCTGTGTCTTTTTAGGTTTGTGTTAGATGTTATCAATGCAAATCAATCTGTATAGTCTGATCCCTGGGATAGGTTTATTCATCAGAATGTGTGTGTATGTGTATATATTTTATATATATGGTAGGTGAATGTATATGATTCTTTGACAGTACCGTTATGCAACTCTAATTTCTTTCGATTTGGTCCTCAGCCATTTGGAGTTCATTGGTGTCCATTTAGTGGATTGACGTGGCTTCCTTCATCATTTGAGTAAGCAATCATGCCTAAAATTTCACAGTTGAATTATATTAAATATGGATGTCACGAACCGGATTTTGGCCCTGGTCTGTCCAATCCTGGTTTTAAATGGCCAAAGCTGAGCCTAGCATGGCTATCTGGCCACTTGGCCTAGTTCAGCCTTGACTTGTTTCAGCCGGGTTCGGGCTTGGTAATATTGATTAAGGATTGTTTTCCCTTATTATTATCTTCTTTACTTATTTATTTTCCTTTATTTACTTTTTAGGCTTGACCTAAGAAGGCAGCTTTTTTATTTATTTCACCATCAAATTTAATCACTTAACACTTGAACAATTCCATACACTATTTAAATAGAAATTCACTTCATCAAAACTAAGAATAGAAATAAATATATATAATGCAAAGCATATATATTTCTAAAATATGAAGACAAGCTTCATTGAAAAGGGATAAAGAAATCGCATTCTATAATCCAACTTTCAACTTTTAAAACTCTCATACTAGTACTTCACAAAATTCATGCTGGGTGAACTTCCAAGTTACTTTTTAATCAAGCACAATCGTTATAATAATAATAATAATAATGAGGATGAAACCCATGTTTAGACTGCACATAAAGACCACCCGTGCAGTCTCAAATTACTTAGAAAGTGAACCCTTATTCAAATATGAAAAAAATGAAAAAAAAATTGAATATCTCCAGTGCCTCTATAGATCTAAACCCATGTTCTGGCTTCAATATATATAATATTAAAAAATAGCATTTGAGTGCCTCGCAGTGATAAGAACTTTACATGAACAAAAACAATATAATAGTGCTTGGGCATGACATGTGAAGAACTCATTGGGAGGCCACATCTGAGAAGCTTCGTATAGAAAGTCCTATGATCTTGAGCTATTATATGATGGTGCTTAGCATCCTCAATGACAATAGTGCTCCTCATCTTTACCAGCATTTAGCCCATGCGCTTTTGGATCTAGAGCAGCAGATTGATGGGGCACCTCTTACGCAGGTCAAACGTTAAATCATACTGTTTGGTAAATTTAAAGAGTCCAATAAATTGCTTGCTTTTGGAATTTCAATATAGAAGTTTGCAATGGTCCACAAAATAATTTCTTTGACAATGGTTATGATCATCCAATCGGCACAATAGTTTTTGCCATATGGCAATGATGGCCTTATGCTATAATTACTATTTTGGCATAATATACTTTATTTATACTTCAATGTGTTAGAGTGTGTGTGTGTGTGTGACAGAATCCTTGACAATGTGTTAGACTGCTTGGAAGAAGAAAGAAGGATAATGGATTGAATCCTTGAGGAGTGTATAAGGACACAATCCTCTCTTGATTATCTAACTGTTCCACTGATGGAAAGAAATGAGAAAAGTGCAAAACAATCCACTCCTCCCATTGATGGAGATGAAGAAGTTTTGGTTGGTTTTCCTCAAGAATCTGAGGAACATACTTTGAGGGATGCTATTGGTTCTCAATCAGCCCCAAGAGGTCCTCCAGTTACTATCAATTAGAAGGAGCCTGATTTGGATGATCTCATAAAAACCAACCCTTTGATTTAGAGCCCGGGGCTGGTGCAACAGTCAATTTGAGGGAATTGAAAGGACTTTTGAAGAGGGTCAGAGTAGTTTGGGAAAAAAAATTAATTCTTTGGTCGATGGCCAGTCTGAAACCTCAACCCAGCTGAAGCTATATACAATTTGTTATATTAGAGGGAATTAAAAGGACTTGAAGAGAGGGTCAAAGTAGTTTGGGAAATAAAATTGAATCTTTGGTGGGTGGCCAGTCTGAAACCTCAACCCAGCTGAAGGCTATATACAAATTGTTACACAGAGCGAATCAGCAAATGACTAAACTATGTGAAGACCCAAGAGTGGAAGTACATGCTAGATCTATGCTTGCAGTGGACTGTTTGGCTGAGACCCAATAGTGGAAGTACACTGTTGATTTCAGGTTTTTTTTAGAAGAAGGGGGGGGGGAGGAAGTGAGTAGATTTGACCTTGAATTCTTGAGCTGCTTTCAATAGAGAGCTATTTTGAAAATCAGTTTTGGTTTAAATTGAGTAGTTTTCTGAAAATCTGAGTTTTAAACTGTTTTTAAACATTGGAATTGATGCAAATTTGATTTGAAATCAGATATATAACTATGTTTGGTTCAGATTAAGTTAAAATTAGGATTGGAAAACTTGTTTTGAAGTTAAATAAGTTAATTTGATTGTCTAAACCTTGTACATGCATTTTGTGCTCTCTCTGGCTTGCACACATTCAATCACATGTATCTATGTTCACATGTGGTAAGTTACATTTTCAACTTGTCTCATTTATTTGGGTTTGGCTTCCCAGGTCACATTTCTCAACTAATTCTATTTAGAACAAAAGCACTTTGTAATGTTTTTTAGCAAATTTGTGGCTAATATTTATGAGGAATTTTTTTTTCTTTGTTACTTTTTATCTTTTAACGTATGGTTTGGGTTTGCAAGAAGAGAAGGGAAAGACCATTAAAAACTGGCAGGGAAATGTTAACAAGCAATACAATAGATAGCTGAATGAAGGATTTAGCTCTCAATAAAAATGAGTGGAGAGAGTCCCAAAGTTGACTCCACACAGATCAAACCAGGCAATGGTAGTGATGAGGACGATGATGCCGCTATATGTCAGTAACTATAAACTGTTTCAATCAAGGTATCAAGTTTTAGCCAATACCGATACGTATCAACGGTACGTATCAATTTTTTTGCAATATCAGGGCCATATATATTGCCGATACGGTATCGGCTGGTACGTATCGGTCCAAGATGGACCGATACCCAGTTTGATACCTTGCTTTAAATACACTGCGACTTGCTATTTGATAACCATAGTATTTCTTCATTTTACGATCCTGTCAAAAGATGTTAACCAAATTTTATGCATTTAACCAATTAATTTTATTCAAAGTACATGAAACTATCAACACCATATATTACAAAAATAAACTATTATTACATTAAAGATGGGAGGCAAGTACATGTGGGAATCATTATATCATTCCAATCTTCAAAGTGTGCCCTTTTCCTATAATCATGTGGCTTATGGGAATGTTGGAGATATGGGCTGCGTATGGCATAACTCTTTGCTAGCCCCTGCTATAGTTAGAGTTCTAGTATCGAAAGGACCTTGTGCATTAGATTGTCTAAACCTTGAAATCTTAGGCTAGGTATACAAGAACGATCCTTTAAATTTTAATTCTAGCTTTGCGTTATTCTACATGTTTAGATTCTGTTTACTTGTAGCTTCACTTCAGTAAGAAGTTTTAATGTTATATTAATTTTTAGGCTCAAGATCGTCATAGTCTCATCGATTCGATTTATAGCAGTTTTTCAATTTATTAGATAGTACATTGTTATCTGATAAATTGATTACCATTCAGGTCTTATCAGTGACATTGCATGATTGGTCTGAACATGAAATTGATTCCATGATTGAGGTCGGTTGAAATTCTTCTGCAAATTCAATTTATGAAGCTTTTATTCCTGAAAGATTTTCGACTTGAATGGACTTTAATTAGCTACTGCCACACTTCATTAAATATCTAGTGCATGCTGTAGGTTTTCCTCCCTAGCTTCCACCAATTTATTGGTTATGACAGGGTGCCATGACAGATAATCTAATGGAGGAAATTCATCTTACCGAAAAAAAGAAGTTAAGCCTGATTCATGCACACACTTGGGGCGAGAATCGGTTTGAGAAGCATGTTTGCCGAACATTAGTTTTGACTACGTTCTAGGATTTCAAAGCAAGAAGCTAGAATGTGGCCCTTGGGAGTGTGCCAAACAGAGCCTTAGATTTTTTAATTATATACTCCCATTGCATCAAACTCAGTTTTAGGTCTCGTTAAATGATGGCAATTCCAGTATCGTTCTCCATTCTAATTCCTATTCCCTCCATCTGATATCTAAGACCTTTAACTTTGTTGGAGTATTCTCCAATGGAATCATTTACATGCTTGCACGATCACAACTCCTCCAAGAGCACCTTCCTTGCGCTGCTCACCTGTTCGTGCAGTGACCAAACGATCCTAGGCTTTGAGTCTAGCTCCCTCACATAGGAGAGCAAATTCGATCCGCCCGAGATTTGGATCGCATCCAGAGCCTTGCTGTTGCTCTTCCCCTACTCGTTGTGTCACTGCTGATTACTCTCTGGTTTGGCTCCAGATTCGTCAATGATGTCCCAAAGCCCTTTTCATAGCCTGTAGAATATTCTCTCGATCCCCTTCTCCCACATCAACTTCAAAAACACAGGAGGAGAAAGGAGCATGCAAGTAGCTTTGGAGCAAAACTTTCCAGTTTCCATTGTTCTCCGTAAGTACTTTAGGAATAATCATGCTTGATGTTGACATTACTAAAGATGAAGATCGGAGTTGCAGGGTGACGACGTCACAACAAAATTCAAAGCTCAAGTGGCTTTGATACCATGTTGAAAAATAGGTCAGACAGTGATAAATAAATACAATATTAAATATATATTATAAGAAGTATAATGTAATAACATAAATATCGTGGGGGTGAAAGATGCCAAGGGATGCTGGGGTGTGTATCAGATATCCAGGCCTAAAAATCAATGCATATCGCCATATTGGGCTATATATATTGGATTGGATGATATTTTAATTGTTCCTCTGCTTCCCTAATTTACCACAATACGTAATAAATTACAAGTATATTATATTCGTTCATTCATTTATTGTCAATCATATTTGCTGATATTCTCAGAGTAAAGATCCTCTAATATTATTCTATTCTCACCACCCTTTCTCAAGTATATCTCCCAATTTTTTAATCTAGTTTATTTTCTGATAGTTTATTGTTGGAAAGTGGGGTGATCCGTAGTTAAATCGATTTGTTCCCTAACACCCATGATTTGAGTTGAGGCCTCATAAGTCATAAATTTTTTTTCACGTTTAATATGCGAGGAGCTAAAACTTGCACACGAGATTTGTACCGTGGCACATGGTTAAAAAGAAAGACTTTGTTAGTTTGGGATCTGTGCCATGTGGAACCCCATCTAAGGCATTTGATTTGAAGACCATGATAGAAAGATCTTTGAGGCCATAGATTGGCACGGAACACGATCTCTATGATTAGATTCAATACAGTCAAAGGTTATCATCTCAGTCAATGGCTGACTTTGACAAATCAGATGATAGAGATCGCGTTTCTTGCCAATCTTTGGTGTAAAAAATCTTTACACCATGGTCTATAAATCAAACGGTTTAGATGGTGTTCCACGTCGCACAGATCCCAAAAATAACAAAGTCTTTCTTTTTAACCATGTGCCACGGTACAAATCTTGTGTGCAAGTTTTAGCTCCCTTAATACAGTAATTGATAAATAGACTTCCTCGGACATTCCACGTGTTCAGGCGAGGTCAACAAGGAACTAACATGGACATTCGCCATTCTCCTTGCATTATTTTGATACATGCAAACCTTTTCAAAAATTATATTGACCTTCTCGGCTTAGCTTTATTATTAAGTCTTTCTTTTTTACATTGAAGAATTGAATTTTGTTCTGTGATTAATAAAGAAAACTTGTTTTCATGTCATTTTCTGTGTAATTTGTTTGGAATAGTTAAGTCTGATTATGTGGTCGCGTATGCAATGATAGGAGCTGCTCGAGCTCCTGGGGACACCAGTTTTAAGAGCAAGATGTGAGGTTGAAGCACTCTGTGCACAGTTAAATAGTGAAGGCCTTGTGGATGCTTGTATCACAGCTGACAGTGATGATTTCCTCTTTGGGGCCAAATGTGTGATAAAATGCCTCCGGCCGAACTCCAAAGTAAGATTTAGTGTTTCTGTGCATTCCTTACAGCATATCTGCGTTCCTTCTACATGTGAGATTTGCTATTTTCGTTTTATTTCTTTTTTATTTTATTGTTCCCTGAAACTTCTTTCACATCTTATGCATTTTCTACATGCTTAAATATAAAAATATTTCAATAGGAGTAGTTGATGGTTAGTGTTGCTCTAACTAATAACTTACTATAAACTATTTCTGATCTATCATAAGAGGTTGGTTTCCATCAATTGTTGATAGAGAACTAGCTTGAGTGAACTTTTACATTCATATTTTTATTTGCTTTAAAGCTTACAGATTCATATCTCAATTGAATTATTTCAAAATTATTGCAAAGTTGGTTTTTAAATTTTACCTCCATAATAGGTATGAGGATCACATTTCATGCAGGAACCATTTGACTGCTACCACATATTGGATGTTGAAGCTGGTCTTGAGATTAGGAAGGATATTAGAGGGAGAGATGTTTGAAAGAGAGAATTTGTGGAATTAGAGATTTTAGTAGAGGGATTAGAGAGAGAGAGAGATTAAAAACACATTAATGCCCTCTATTTTAGTAAAATGCTTTTATGCCCTTCTTTATTGAAGTGTTATTTTTATCTTAATAAGGAAGAGATTGGCAGTTTCGTCATCTAAAAATTAATTCTTTTCGCTCACCTGTGCCCATCTCACACCCTTCTCACATTATATAATGAAGACGTATCATAATGCAGCAAGAAAGGGTATTTTTATATTAAAGTCAGAAAGGGTATTCTTATTGCCTCGAGATGAATTCATTCTGAACTGTTGAAGTGGAGGTGATCTTTCGGCCATTTTCTTTTCTTCCCTTGTATGAGAATTGTGATAATGATAAAGAAGACAGTACTATTATATGAGAATTTAAGAATATATGCTTTTCAAATATTTTTCTTATTGCTGATGTTAGTTTGAATTTTTCCAGGGCAATTGTTGTATGCAATTGATGTTGTCATGTTCAGAAGGCATTCTGTGGGATCTATGGTAGCTTCTCAATCTTCCTTGATATCATGTCTCACCCGATTCCCCAATCCTCCTTGTAATCTCTCCAAGTTATGATAAATTTTTATATCTTGCAGGTCAATGGTCCTGCATCTCATCAACATCCACCATGAAGTAGAGAACGTTGAAAGCTAAAACACCAAGGAAATTGCATGAGTTAATCGATAGATTGCAGCCTCTTAAGGATCCAGATTGAGTACAATTAATCCCACCCAATACTTGCTGTCTCCAATACTTGGGATCCAGATTTTGAAGAAAATTTGTGTTGGAATATGATAGAATACTTGGTAGTTATGAGTAATAGTTAGTGTGTGGTAAGTAGAGTAAAGATGTCTTTTTTCTTTTCTTTTTTTTTATTGTATCAACATACGTGGAATCTTGTACATAGTATAAAAAGTAATAACATGAGGTAACCTAATTGTCTCGCTATCTCTATTCTCCTTCATTTTGTCTTCTCCATTAAACCCTAATCTAATCAAATCTAACCACAAGTCGCATTTTGGTATCGGTAGAGTCCTTTGCTAGACCTAATGTTGCCGATGTCACCAAAAAATTCCTTGCCTGCATGATGCGACGTTGACGCCAGTAGGGTCAAAGGGTTGGCCCTTGATCTGACTTTTTTCGGCATGGATGTGATCGAATGGTGGTGTAAGCATTTTCTATTCTTGAATTGTGTCTGTGGGTTCAATTGTCTTTGTGTTTTTGGTTGCTTACAAATCTCAGCAATGAGAAGTGCCTAGGTTTGTTATATTAGACTCATTTTTTCTTCTTCTTGTGCAGGTTTTCTAAGTCTGTTGAATCTGATATCATATGCAATGGATCTAATGTAGTGGACTTCAAGGAAGAATCTAATAAGGTTAGCAATATCTACTTCATCTCTTTTCATGATTTAATCAAGGCTGGAGTTTGAAATCGAAGTGACATCTCATGATCATATGATTTTTTTCACATTACGTGGTATTGTAATCAGGATTTAGAGTATTTGAATCAATCAGGTTACTGTAATTCTTGAAGATGGACGACAATACGAAGGCAATATTTTAGTTGGAGTGGATGGAATATGGTCAAAGGTGACCGTTTCTTTCTTAGGCTCATAGTTATTTTATTGTTCTTTTCTACATGCCATATTTGAATTTTCTGAATTTCTGGAATATGTTTTTTTAAAATACTAATAGTGAATTGCAAATGTATTCTGGAGGTTTCGAACTTGAGGTAGAACCTTGCCTAGATTGTTCTTTTTAAATACTAATAGTCCAAAAATGACATCATGACCTGCATAGATGATTGCAGTATTTCTACATTTGCTTCATTTGTGGTACTCATCATATTGAATGAATTGTGGCTTAACAGGAATAAAAATACAGCATTGACAATTCTATCAGACAAGGCATCCATAAACCAAAAGAGGTAATTAGAAATTTTATCTTCTTCATTACAGAAATTTGTGTTGTCATACATTTAATCCATTTGCCTGTATGTAGGGCATTGACATAATTGCTACATGCACGGATGTTTCTTTTGCCATCTGAATAAATACTATAAAAGCAAGGGATTTAATCCATTAATGCACCATGGCCTAGACTTTAATGATGTGTTCCTTTTGATTTCAGGCAATCAATTTCAAGCTCACCTCAAAATGGATCACTAGGGGTCGGGGACACTTGGCAGGAGAGGCGAAGCAAATTTATTTATTTTTTTCTTTTATTTTGAAAATAGGCCTTAGGATTCTCATATTGTTAACTCTCTTTCTTTTCTTCTTCTTTTATTTGAATAAAAGGATTGGACATGTAGAGTTTAAAATCTTTGATTGATTTGAAAGGTTGGATCATAGGTTGGGATGAAACCTTTTGTTTGAATAAAATAATTGGGCTTCTACTTTTTTTATTAATGGCATTGAATTATTTGCATTTGAGTTGAATGGATGTGTTGAAATATGAGATTAATGACTTTTTTTTTATATAATTTTTTTAAAGCATTAAAGAAAAAGCATTAAAAAAATTGTATTAAAAAAAAAAGCATTAAAAAAATTGTATTTAAAAAAGCATAAAAAAATTGCATTAAAAAAAGCATAAAAAATATTATTTTAAAGAAATTTGTATAAAAAATCGTTGGCGTAATTTTTGAAAAAAAATAAATTTATTTTTAAAAAAAAATTTGCATAAAAAAACCATTGCCAAAAGCAATAGTTTTTTCTATGACTGTAAAGAGCAGTCGTTGTTAAAGTTCGTAAACCACTGTTTTGTGTAGTGGTAAAAAAAAATCACTCCTTTTTTTACAATTGTTTAGGACAGTGTTTTTTTTAAAAAAACCCACTATCAAAGACAGTGGTTTTTTGAAAAAATCACTATTTAAGACAGTGGTTTTTTTGGCTTTTTCACGTAGTGAGTTCCTATTCCGCGTGCCAATCTAGTATCTTTCCGATGCAAATGACAAGTGCGCTGTATCTCAAAGTGTAGAGGCTCTAAGATTTTGTCTATGGTTGACCTAGTGTGCATACAAGAGACCTAGAGACAAAGAGTTTTAACAAATGTATTTCAATTTCTTCAGCAAAAATCCACGCAAGAGAAACTTTTGTTTTTTGGAAAATTTTTCTTTTTTAAAAAAATTTATATATATATATATATATATATATATTAATTGATAGAAATATTGATTTAAATTTAAAGAAAATTTCCTAAGATTGACTTCTAATTGCTAAAATTTTCATTTTCGAAACTCCGACAATGGCACCAAAAACTTGTTGTGAAATTTTAATTATACTTTACTCGCAAGTGCACGAATTGAGTTGCAGTAATTGGGTACAGAGTGCGAGGTCAGTCACACAAGGATTTTAAATAGGTTTTTGAAAAGGAATTGTAGACACTCAAATTTGGCTCAAGGCCCGATTAACTTACCCTCCGAGCTATCGAGAGCACTTTTCGAACCCTTAGAACTTAACCCAAACAGTTAAAAGCCTATCCCCGACCCTTAGGAGTCAACCCTAACCTATAGAACCCGTGTTGAACCCTCTTGGGCTGTGGTGGAAAAGAGGAGTGTCATAGTTTGTACAGACCTCTGCTAGAACTAAGTCATATACCATTGGAAATAGATGGTTCCTAGCTTTCCAACAAGCTAAGAATCACCTCAATTCGAGTTATATACCAATAGATATGGCAGTTTCAAAATCGAGCAGAATTGCGGAAAATTTGCCTAGCGTATCTAATAGACACGCGAGGCCAATTTTAGCAGATTTTGGCCTAGCATGTCTAAAAAACACGCTAAGCAAAAATTTACTTTTGTCGACCCCACATCGGGTTCTGAACCTCTAGGATTCTCAAAGAGCACTGTTCCTATACTTAGCATGTATAATACATACGCAAGGCTTAGGAACAGTGATTTTCGAGAACAGTGATTTTCGAGAAATTGTTCAAAATTCGGAATTGGAGTTTGACTTGTTGACCACCCCATCCATTCGGGTTAGTTTCGGTAGGACTGTTGGACCCCCACTAGCCTTATTTTTTACTCTTTTTCCATTTAGAAGCCTACCCTATCATCTACCATTGAAACCTATTTCCCACCTATCTAAGCTCCTAAAACCCTAGAAAACCTTAGATTGGGATTACCTAATTGCTAAACCCATTAGGATTTAAACCATCCCCTAATCCAACCTTCCTCCATAAATAGAAGGCCACCCCCCCACCCCTTATTTAGGGCTTGAAAATTTTCCCAAAAAGAGAGAAAAGATTAGTGAGTTCCCCTCTCCATTTTCTAGCACCAAAATCAGAAAATTCCAGAACTTTAGTTGGCCTTTTAGCCCCCCATGTTTCTCCATCAATTCCTAAGCTTTAGCTAGAACAAGGCCTTAGCCTTCTTCTCCTGCCTCCTAGCACCCAAGCCTTAGTGGCTAGAACCATTCTTTATCCCTAAAGTGCCATCGGAAGCTCACCAGAACGCAGCTACACAAAGGTCCACAGTTGTGCTACAAGGGCCCGAGAGCTCCGGCTCTCCCCTCTATTCCTCTACCTTCTTTGCTGTTCCTCTATCCTAGAATTTGAGCCGTTATGCCGCAAAAATTATGGTGATCATGGGGAACTTAAATAGGATCGGAGTGCCTTCGAGCAAGAGGAAGTATTATTTTATATTTTATTTTTCTTCTTGTTTGGCCATAAGTAGAGACTGCTTACGAGTGGGTTGATCGGGTGCCTAACACCTTCCTGATCGATAACCGAAGCCCCTACCCAAGAGCCTTTAGCGTAGATCGGTAAATCAGAGTCATATTTGTCACTTCGGTGCTTTCAATATAGATTTGGGTTTCTCGGGACACCAAAAGCTCTGGGTGGCGACTCTATATTTGTTCACACGAGCACATCATCAAGATGGATCGACAAGGATCCACGATTGCACAAATGGCGACTCTAACGGGGAGAGCTTGTAGAGCTTCTCCTTGAAGTATTGTCTCTTTTTGTTTGCATGTGTTTTTCCTTTCACTAAATTTTTATCCATTTTTGCGTACTTACCCCTATGATTTCGCATTATTTATACTTAGCCCTACATTTCGTTATTTACACTCTTTAGCCGATTGGCGGGCCTACTTGAGCATTTACATTTCCGTCATTTACATGCCTTAGCCGATTGGCTGGCTTACTTGTTCATTTTATCGTCTTAGCCATTTGGCGGGCCTACGTGAGCATTTACATTTATTGTCATCATATACCATCAGTGGATGCCGGCCCGTAGAGGCGGCACGGGTTTCTCACCGCCCGTTTTTGAACTTAAGAAAACTCCCTTAAAACTGAATTTAAAATTGAACTAACAAGGGACTTAATTCATTCTTACGTTGGGTATACTTTACAAAAGGGTGGGAATTTAGGCAGCGATACAAACTTCCCGGTTCTTAGTATGGTGGCAACCCTTAATGGTGATGATCCCAAAAAGTACCACCCCATCCAATATCTGAGAAAGCGCTTGCGCTGGAGGTATATCGGGTGGGTGACCGAGCTTAAGAAAAAGCCTTAAAACCCTTAGGGAGTGCATTAGTTGTCCCAAAATGGCCTTGTATCCCTAGGTACAGAGAGAAGGGACCCGAAATAAGAAGAAAAAATAGTCCTTGAAAGCACTGCTTCCCGAAAACCAAAAAAAAAAAAATCAATTTCGGGCCTGTTGCTGCTATCAAAATATATAAATATACACTTTTTTGCCTAGCGTGTGTAAAAGACACGCTAAGCTAAAAACCCCCTTAATTTGCCTAGCGTGTCTAATACACACGCTAAGCCAAATCTCCAGGTTTTTTACCCTAGCGTATATAATACATACACTAGACTATTCTTGGACTGAGCAACCCGAATCTGACGCCATTTTCACCCTTCCCGAGCCCCCCGCTTAGCGATCTTCATACTCTCGATTATTCCCCCACCTTCTGACACCCAAAATGCTCTCGACGGTCAAAAGAGGTCACCCCTCTTATTAACTCCTCTGGGGGATCGGGTCATCGCACAAATTTCCATGTCTTCACATAGATCAAAGGATTCCCTTTGATTCTTCTGAAGTACACCGGAGTCCCACCGTGGGAGGCATTAGAGACGTAAACGAGAAAAGGGAGTTCCGCAAGGCCCCAGATAAAGCACCACTTTAATCATGGGAGATAATTTTGTTTTGTCATTTAAAAATGAAAAACCAAAAAAATACTAATCAAGAAAAAAATCAAAAGAAGGATCTTGTGGTGCTGGAACAATGGCATCGCCTTACACTCCAGCATCCCATAGGGGAAGGAGGAAGAATATATTCGACCCTCACCTGAGAAATCTGTACCCAACTAGCCGCAAAACCATGTCTTGGGCGGTTGACCCAACCTATCCCGACCCCGATTCATCCCCTCCATCATCCCCATTACATTCCCAATCGAAGGAGATTCCTATCTCCATTTCGCTCACCCAACCCCCATTTACCGTCACCAAACCTTTCGGTGCACCCATATTTCCATCCACATCCTCCTCATTCCCTCAAAATCTGTCCCTTTTTCCCCCATATCCACTCTAAATTCACCTTCCACCTCCATCCAACATATACCCCAACTTCCCCCCACCTCAACTCAAAGCATCCCCAATCCTTCCACATCAAACCAAAATACCCCAAATTTTCCCACACCCAATCCCGATATACCCCATTTTCCCTCCACCTCCAATCTAAACAACCCCCATTTTCCCACATACACCCAAGCCATGCCCCATTCTCCCATACCCGCTCCACACTTTCTCTCAAATCCAAACCCACCCATATTTCCCCATCTACCCAGGTCAGGGCTAATTTTCCTCACCCATCCACCATGCCCAATTTTCCCTCATTAACCCAAACCATGCCCAACTTTCCTCTCCCATCTACCCCGGTCATGCCCAATTTTCCCCATATCCTCCCCTCGTCGGATGGACCATCTACATCCACCTCCACACCCGATCCCATGGCCATGATGGATGACATGGTTAGGGTTTACACCATTTGGAAAGCCTCTCAAAGTCTCCCTCATCCATCCCAAACACCTCCAAACCCATCCCATACAATCCAAAGTCTCCATACCTCATTCCCACAAAATCCTAATCAACCTCCCATTGTCCATACCATCCAAGGCTCCCATCACCATGGGGGGACCAAGCTGGCCTCAAGGGCCTAATACTCAACCACAGGCCCATCAAGTCCCAACACCCTATTCCTAAGCCCATCAAGGCCCAACATCTTATACCCAAAGCCATCAAAGCCCAATATCCCAGGTCCATGCCCATCAAGGCCCAACACCCTTTACAGAAGCCCATCAATGCCCAATACCCAAGGCCCAAGCCCTTCAAGGCCCAAAACCCTATACCCAAGCCCATCAAGGCCCAACACCCTATACCCAAGCCCATCAAGGCACTACAAAAAACAAGACTATTAGCGGCAACCAAAAACTGCTGCTATTAATAAAAAACTGCCGCTAATACCCTTACCACTAATAGTCTTTAATAGTTTTTTGCTAATAGCGACAGTTTTTTGCTCCAAAAAACTACCCCGCTAATAATCAATTTTTTTCTAGTCAGGCCCAATACCCTAGACCCAAGCCCATTAAGGCCCAATACTCCAGGCCCAAGCCCATCAACTCCCAATGTCCTATACCCAAGTCCAGCTAGGCCCAAACTCGGGAGCCCCATTTACAAACCCTCCATCACTCCCCCAATATCCCACATTCACCTATGTCCAGCAGGCCCCCATTCCCCCTCAGATAGAACACCCATCTCATCCAATCCCTCAACCCGGCATGGGCCCCATTTATCCACTTCTCTTGCATCCAACCCAATACGAAGACCCATACCAAACCACCCACCATCCCCAATTCACCCATCCTCTTACCTCCCAACCCAGCCGTCAAAATCCTCACCAAGCACAATGGCCTCACCAGGTCCCCCACTCAAAGCCCTCTATTAACCCACCCGTTTACCCCCTAAAACACTCAGCAAAGCTTCCCCCATTAACAAGGGCCTCATCAGCCACATGCCTAAAGCTTCCAAAATCCCATCAATCCCACTCCTCCCCCAATTATTATTGATGCCAACAATCAGTACGAGGAGGATGAAGCCCAAAATAGTGGGGCATACGTGGGGGCATTTGCCAATTTCATCCCCCCAAATCTCATGCAGACTAACCCATAGGTAGCCCAAAGTGAGTGGAGGCAGCCTGCTGAAGGGCCAGCCCCACCATCTAAGGAGTCAGAGCTGTTAAAAGAACAAATGGATAAAATCTAAAAATAGCTGATGAAGATGGATGGAGCTGAAATCCATGCCACAATCTTTTCTGACCTATGCCTGTTTGCGAAAGCCCCTTTACCCCAAAAATAGCAGATGCCAACCATTGACAAATACAATGACACGGGCAACCCCATTGTGCACCTCAAGTCCTACTATGGGGACAAGTGCCAGTATGGCGGAGACGAATGACTCCTCACCAAAGTGTTCCAGAAGAGCCTTACGGGCCCAGCTTTGAGATGGTTCACATCCCTTGAACCATCCATAATTAAATGTTGGAAAGATCTGACCCACCTATTCCAGGAGCAGTATGTCTACAACATTAACATTGAACCCCGCAATTCAGATCTAGCCCGTCTAAAGCAGAAGCCTGATGAAGCATTCAATGATTACCTTGGACGATGGAGATCCTTGGCAGTGCAAGTGAGGAACAAAATATCTGATGATGAGCAAATTGAGATGATCTCGAAAAACACTCTGCTAGTTATCTCAGACTTCTTGGTATTAAGGAACGATAATCGTTGTGAGGATGCAATAAGAGAAGGGCGATTAAATAAAATTGTGAACAGTGGGGTCCAAAGTTTATCGAGTAGAGGAATGAGAGGAGAACCGAGACTGATATTCAAATGGCAGATACAAGGCCTAGCATCAGTATGGTCCCCTTCCACTTCAAGGCAGCACAACCGGCTCCAACACGAAGCAAATCGATACAGAGAATGGGTAATGGGCAAGGAGATGACCTCAAAGCAAAGAAGGGCCTGATTTGATCGAGTCTTTACACCATTGGGACAATCCTTAAGCATCCTTTTAGTTAAGGATAGGTCGAGAAGGATTTGGTGATGCCTCTCCAACCACACCCACCACCAAACCCTATCTCCAGAAATTACAACCCCAATACTCACTGCAATTTCCATCAAGGTCGGGCCACCCGACTGATCGATGCTTCCTCGTAAAGCATGCGATACAAGATTGAAACAAGCTAGTAAAATCATTCCACCAGCAGGCCAACATAGCTCAAGTCCCCCTACCACCGCATTCACCAGGGGGAATGGGCCCAAGACCTACTACCAACATGACAGAGGAGGATGGCGAAGAATTTGACCCTTCTGAGTATATCATCATTTGGAGAATTTCATAGCACTACAGCAAGAGGGTCAAGGGAACAAAAGCATAGGAGTAATCGAGCCTTTAAACTTGGCTGACTACTTCCCCAATTCATCGCCCCAGGAGGAGCCCTTAGATTTAAGGATGTACTTTCAGGCTCCAGCTCCCGTCAGTTATGTCCAACTCAACTTATCTTCATATCAAACACCCATCGCTTCTACTTATTTGATACATGGTACTCCCCCTTCCCCGGCACCGGTTGGTTACCATTAGCTTCCCCATACCATACTATCACTGATACGGTCATCCCCAACTCACGTAAATCCCATTTGACCCAGTTCACCACTCCTCCGACCCATCCACCTCTAGCAGAATTTAACCAAGTATTATCCACCTACCCCAATCCACCAATCCAAGCACCCCTGAAGCTTGTATCCACTCCATTCAGAATCCCGAAGCTAACCTACAATCCCCATCAAGTCCCACTCAGTTATGATTAGATGGACATCAATATAGGTAGCAGTAGGGAGGGAGCAGTTGATTTCATTATTCAATCAAGAAGAATCTTTAAATAATCAAAGGTAGCGGTACCAGCCCGGACAAAAAAAAGGAAAGAACATGCTGCAGTGCACCCCTTCAAAAAAATGAGCATAGAGCATATACTAGAAACACAACTGAAGAGAATGCTAGCTCATATCACCGTTTGGGACCTTTAAATGGCCTCCCCACTTCATTTCCAAGCTTTTATGGGAGCTCTAAAAGATGCCCATGTATCTAGCCAAATGACCCTGGATGAAGTGGGACAAATAATTGGGCAAGTATTGGCTCCCAATGCCATCTCCTTTTCAGATACCGATCTTTCGAATGAGGGGAGTAATCATTCCAAACCCCTCAACATCATGGTGGAAGTAGGGAATTTGGTCATTCCATTAGTACTAATAGATAATGGATTGACCTTGAATGTATGCCCCCTAAGAACCGCGACCAAGATAGGGGTGGATCCCTCCATGTTCAGGCCAACTAAAACAAACGTTAGAGGATTTGATAACACAAGAAGAGAAATAATTGGAGAAGCCAACCTTGAGCTCATCATTGGGCCAATGACCTTCACCATCCCATTCCAAGTTATGGATATCAAATCAACCATTAACCTGCTGCTAGGTCATTCGTGGCTACACGAAATAGGGGCAATACCTTCGACTTTGTACCAGAAGCTAAGATTCATTTCAGAGTAAAAGATCGTCACCATTTTGGGTAAGGGACAGGAGGAAGGAGAAAAGGTTACACACAACATCGAAAATCTCAAAGTATTGGATGTGCCACATATTGCTGAAGACACTAACTTCTACAGCTTCCACTAAGATGTATCGACAGTAGCACCGAAACCTATCAGAGAAGTCACCACTAAAACAGGAGGTGTAATGACTGCAGCTGTGGCCATGCTCCCGAAAAGGGGCAATCAAAAAGGCAAAGGATTGGGACCCCATTTACAAGGCAGGAAGGATCTAGTCAGGACCAGAGGTAGGCAACAAATCAGATTTGGGTTAGGTTATAAACCCACCGATGAAGAGGTCCAGGAGGCCAAAGAGAAAGCCTGAACCATTATCGCTGCCAAGGCCTAAGGAATAGACCTGGAAGACGCACCCCAATTGCAACCTCACATCCGGAGCACATTCATGAGCGCAGGGGTCATAAAAATAGATCAGAATGGGGCAACATAGCTAAACCTACACGAACCGGTAGCCACTATCCACCCAACCAATCCTAAAATTATCCCCCTCGATATGAAAATAGACATAGTGTCCCTGTCCCTCTTCGAGAAAGAACCCCCCTGTCAATGCACCCCCTGCCAAAATTACCACAAACCCAGGTTGACGTTTGAGGGCTAGGTCCCGGACGAGCCCATGATAAACATGATGGAGATTGACTCCCAAAAGCCATCTCAATTAACCTCCTCCATCAAAGCAGGTAAAGGTGCGACGCCTCAGGTGAGGAATTGGGCTTTAGTACCCCTAACTCTGGAAATATCAAAAGGCTATAAATACGACACCAACTTCCTAAAAAAAAACCAACCTATAAAAAGTGAGATCAGCCCTTGGCAGGCAATACCATGTGTATATAGAGACCCGCCTTGTCAAGGGCTCATCTCCGAAGAAAATAAAAATCCTAAAAAATAGAAAAAATGCAAAATTCAAAAATATTATCTTTCAAAATTCCTGAAAAAATCAAAGAAAATGATGCCTTAATAGAAAAACCCATCCCACGTGAAATCAACCCCTTTCCTACAGAAATATAAGAAGAGAAAGGAATCACGAGTCTGGACGAGGAGATCCCCACTAAGGAGCTTCCCAATGAGCTCCTTGACCAATTTGTTGATTTTGAGCATGGCCCTTCCTCAATCATTGAAGAAATAGAGGACGTCAATCTGGGTACTGAGGAGGTTCCTAAAACCACCTAGATGGGAATGTCGCTATCTCCTGAGGACAGAAAAGGCATGATTGATTTTCTTCAATCAGACCAAGATGTCTTCGCATGGTCATATGAGGATATGCCTGGTTTGGATACCAATTTGGTCGAGCATGAGCTACCACTATATCAAGATGTTAAGCCGGTCTAGCAGAAGTTGAGATGCCTCAAGCCAGAATGGATGCTGAAAGTAAAGATGAGGTCATCAAACAATATGATGAGGGGTTTCTTATAGTCTCCAAATACCTGCAATGTCTAGCCAGCATCATCCCGGTACCAAACAAAGACGTAAAGGTTCGCATGTGCATCGACTTTAAAAATCTAAACAAGGCGAGCCTAAAAGACGACTTCCCATTGCCACACATCGATATCTTGGTCGATAACACTGCCAGGCATGGGATGCTCTCCTTTATGAATGGATTCTCTAAGTACAATCAAATCAAAATAGCCAAGGTAGACCGAGGGAAGACAGCATTCATTACTCCATGAGAAACTTTCTGTTACCGAGTCATGCCATTCGAGTTGAAGAATGCTGGGGCGACATACCAAAGGACGATGATAGCCCTCTTCCACGACATGTTGCACCGAGAAATTGAGGTATACATCGACGACATGATTGCCAAGTCACCAAAGAGAGGTGATCATCTGATAAACCTCAAAAAGCTATTTGAGAGGCTAAGAAAATACAGGTTGTGCTTGAATCCTCATAAATGCGCACTCAGCGCCATGTCAGGAAAACTACTAGGCTTCATCATTAGCAGAAGAGGCATCCCAATCAAGGTAAAAGTAATTGTCGAAATGCCATCACCATCTATCGAGAAAGAGGTCCGGGGCTTCTTAGGCAGGATGCAGTACATCAGTTGATTCATCACAAAGCTCACTCCTATCTGCACTCCGATCTTCAAGCTACTAAGGAAAGATTCACTCGTTGAATGGAACGACGACTATAAAGCGGCATTCGATAAGATCAAAGGCTACCTTATCAACCCGCCTGTGTTGGTACCACTAGTACCCGAGAGACCGCTATTAATGTACCTCTCCACGACGAAAATTTTGATGGGATGCATCCTAGGGCAGCATGATGAAACAGGGAGAAGAGAGCAGGCCATCTACTACCTAAGCAAGAAATTCACTAATTACGAGACGCGCTATTCTCATCTGAAAAAAAATATGCCTAGCTCTCGTTTGGGCTATGATCAGTCACATAATATACCATTTTATTGCCCTTAACTTAGTGATACTTGGATTTAGTTTGCTACTAATAAGTTAATGATGTGCAGATATTAAGAAAAACCAGTAAAAGAGCCATAATATTAATCCTTGTCAAAATGAACTCAAAAAGAGTAGTAAAAGACGATTAAGCGTATAAAGATGAATTGCTATATACTGAAGGCTAGAAAATTGTGAAAAGATTATTGAGCACTGTTACTATAGAGAGAAATAAGAAATTGTAATTTACGATTTCCGTGAAGACGTTCAAGAAGCTGAAGTGATATAAAAGAAAAATACGATGAATCGTAATCCAGAGAATCATCTAGAGAGAGAAAGCTATGGAAGATAGAAAATTGTATTTTATAACATTCCAAAAAAAGAAAAGAAGAGAGATAATCATGATTTACGATTACAATTATGAAGCTTTCCTGTTGACTAGCACTGCAGCTGATCACGTGAAGATTCCACCGCCATGAATAAAATTAGAAGAACTCTTGAATTAGAAATTTGGCTGATCACGGATCTGAGAAGATTGATGAAGATAGAGTCCAGAAGATCTCTACTAGGGAACAATCTAGAACTACATCGACTAAAGGAGGCAGGGAACTACAAAATTAAAATTAGAATTATATTAGGATAGTTTTTATTTCTTTTATTAGAATTAGAAGTCTTGTAAACTGACTTCTTATGATCTATAAATAAGAGAGCCCGGTATAGGTATAATCATCGAAGAATTTTACAGCATTAATTGATAACTGAGGTCTGAGTTTTCTCTCGATCAAAGAAGTTTAGGATTTACAAAGTAACATCGTCCACAGTTCTTTGAGGTCTTGCATGACAACCAAGACTGAGGAAGATGAAAGATCAACCCTTTGGATGGTTCTACTTTTGCTTTTTAGTTTAGATTAAATTTTTTTTATTTCTTGCCTTGTAAACATCTTCAGATTTTAATTTGAATTGACGACTCAGATTGAGGTTTGCAGATTAGTGTAATGGTTTTTTACTTTTCCATCTTCAATTTTCTAGAATTTGATTGACGCCCAAGTTTTAGGAGATTATTGATTAGATAATCTATATTGATAGGATTTTAGTATTGATTGATGACAAATGCTAGGAAACTTGATATATAGTGTAACAGTACTATTTAATTTCATAAATATCTGATAGCTGAAGATTAGGATTGATGACCATAATCTAAAGAAGGAGGATTAGAGTTTATTTTCTGCAAACTTAGTTTAAAATAAATTCTTTTGTTCATATTTCTCCAGTAGTTTAGGAACTTAAAAGATAAATATATATTTTCATAAAAATTAAGTTAATATAATTTAACCTATCTATATGGGAATGATCCTTTGCTAGTACTATGATTTCCATTGTGCACTTGCAATAGGTTAAGACTTAATTAGATGCATATACAAAAAGTAGCCCAATCAAGATTTTGGCATCGTTGCTGGGGAGAAGTGATTTATATTAATTTAAACAAACAAATATTTACCCTTCTCTTTTTATATTTCTTTATATTTTCAATTTTCTTTGATCTCTTCTTAAATCTTTTGTAGGTTTATTCGGAGTGACGAATCAGAGTTTCAACTTCCCCTGATCAGAGAAGCTCGAGGCTTAAATTTGCTCTCTCTCCTTGCTTTCTAGAATAAAAATCAAATAAAGCTGAAAATAAAATAAACATTTATAATAATTGTTTTAGCCATCCTGTCCTGATTTCATTATGGCAGAAAGAGACCAATATGTGGCTAAGAAATTGGGCGAGTATTATGCTTTAACACCACTTACACCTCCCCCATGTATCCAAATACACCCTACAACTGGTAATAGGACTTTTGAAATTACTCCCAATGTGCTTCAAATACTTCTGACTTTTCATGGGCTAATGGATGAAGACCCCTATTTGCATTTTAAATAAATTCATAAAAGTATGCATTATCATTCAAATTAAGAACTTGACAGAAGAATCCACTCGATTGAGATTATTCGCATATTCCCTCAGAGATGAAGTAAAGCAGTGGATAAACTCTTTGCCTCATAATTCGATTGCTAATTGGGAAGGGTTGAAACATATGTTTCTTATAAAATTATTTCCAATCAGCAGAATGAATAAAACCTGGCATCTTATCATAACATTCCATCAATTCTTGGATGAATCTCTTCAGGAGTGTTGGAACCGTCTCAAGGATCATCTGCACAAGTGCCCTCACAACGGGGTTATGCGCTGGCAACAAGTGCTCACTTTTTGTGAAGGCCTTAAGGATGCAAACCGGCATAGGATTGATGTAGCCTGTGGTAGTATGTTCTGTAATTTTATAGCAGAAGAAGCTTGCGAACTCTTTGAGACCCTTAGCTAGGAACCGGTGCAAAACCACGCATCGGGTGAGATTGATTCAGAGACTTTAACAAATATGCTTCCTAAGCAAGGTAGATTATATAAATTAAAGTCAATGATGAAAGGTTTTCTGGAACTGAGGTTTTGGAAAACAAAAGTACAATCTCTGGTGGGTATAAATTCGTACCCAATATCTCAAAAAGGAGAAGCCTGTGGTCTTAACCATGGCCCAACTAAGGCAGTTTCCCAACTTCCAGCTCTTCATCCTTACCCCACAGGAGCCCAAAACTACATTGCTAATAAGGATGCCTTGTTGGAAATAGTAGACAGTTGGGTGCAACATAGTCACATCCAAACACAGTTACTCAATCATCTGCAGCAATCTGTTATAAGGTTACAACTCAATCGTAAAGTACTACCTTCGCATACAGTTGGTACATCTAGAGGATGTATGTTTAAGGGAGGCACATCAACTCCCTCTACTTTTAATTGAACTACTCTAGAACCCGTCAAGCTACTGATTCACCCGTAGGAAATACCTGTAACATATGTATATAATTTAGAAGAGTATTCTACGATTTACTGTATATAAAAGTACACTCAATCGTATAGTCTCTTATGTTTAGTCACAATCACTTTACTCGTATGGATTTACGATGTCTCGTGATACGTAGAGTCAAATCATAGCAAGTACGATTTGAAGCGTCATAGAGTTTCACTTTCGTTCTATAGAATTATAATGACAATTCTGGGGAATAGGTGACTCCAGTGATCGATCTTATCTGTTGCATTGGAACTCAAACCCATTTAATTCATAGAGGAAGTGGACAAGGATCGCATTCAATATCTCCACTTGCAAACCACCCAAGCCTATAAGCCTATACATTGACACGTGAACGCTTCCCCTTCTTTATAAAACCAGCCTTCGCCTTCCCAAAATCTCATCTCCTTCATCTTCCTTTCATATCCTAACCTTAATGGTGAAAGAAACCAAACATAGTGATTTTAGTAAGCAACTGGATAGAATCCTTGAAATACATAGAGCTAAGCTCCTGACTGCAGAACAAAGAGTTGAAAACCCAAAGCGCCAGCGACCTATTCAAGATGCTGAATCATCCTCTGAAACTACCCTTGACCCTAAACATAACCCAAATTCGACATCACATTCCAAGACCCTATTTTCCCCACATCCTAACCTTTATACTATCACAACCCACCCCAAATGCGAGCTCCTATATGATGATGGTGGGTTGAGCCGTCCCTCGCCACCCCTCTCCATTGGTTATACTTTCCCTGCCAACTGTGTACATTCTCTTCACATAGTCTTCGCAAGGGAGCAGTATAGGTGGAGGGTGATCTAGAGATGTGTTCACTTCCCACTCTTCAAAGGACCTCCACAGAGGGATTGCCCTTCTTCCCCGGCAGGAATGTGAGGTGCCCTTTTTATGGGAGGCGGGAGAAGTGTCCACTTTCATCTCCTAAACTTCTTCGCTCACCAACACTGACGATGCAGTTGATGAATCAGGGGGGATGCAAGATAAAGAAGGGCACAGAGAAGTGTTTCAACAGCTCTTGGAGTGGCGCCCCTACGAAGGTGTGGATACTCCTCAGGTAGGAAGGAATGAGAGACTCTATTCGAGTGGTTAGAAGCCGAGGACCGATCTTTATCGAAGATTTCTCTCGGATGGTGTCATGTCTAAATTAGTGTGTCTAGAATTTCCTAGGTTTATTTTCTTTTATGTAATTATTTTAGTTCTTATATTTTTCTTTCATGTTCAATGTAAATATTCAGTTAGTACATAAAATTTTCTTTTTTCTACTAACTTTTATTTTTGCTAACAGTTTTTTATAATTTTTACTAACTCCACTAACATTTTATGTTATTGATATTTCGAGAATAAGTCATGGTTATTTTCTCTCAAGTTTGGGGGAAAGTATATATCTCGTGACAGATTTTTTTTCGGTAAATAATCAGAGTTCTCAATAATTTGTAGGCAATTTTTTTAGTGTCCCCTATTTTTTTTCCAATGAGGGCATTGTCCAATTTAAGTTTGGGGGGATACACAATTTCTGTGTATAGTAGTAGTATAACAGTAAATAGTTTTAGTTAATTTGTTTTTGTAGAAATTTTTTCAAATTTTTTTTGAATTTTAATTGATCATTGCATAGGAATTATGATAAAAAAAAATTACAATCCTTGAAAACTTATGATTCATTATAGTAGAAATCCAATAATCAAAAAAATAACAATCACAATTCATGCCTAGCTTATTAAACACTGTATTAGATGGATGTTTGAATGATAGATTGATCTAAACTATAAAAATTTAGACTATAGTTTCAAAAAATAAACTAGTGAGCATTTGAGCCATATTTCCTCTTTTATTTGGAGAGATTGTTTCTTTTATTCAAGTCAGAAATTTTCTTTGAACTTCTATAATGATATGAAATCTCCTTTTGTCTAGAACTGTCTATTAGAAATATCAAAGCAATAAGGCATCTATGCTAGTAAATCGTAAAGATGAATAAAAGCTATCTTTTGTTTAAATCAGAGCCAAAAAGTCAAAATCCCAGAAAATATTTTATCCTTTGAACCTATAGTAGAAGCCTAAACCTAAATTCTTTATACTAAAATCTTATAAACCTTTAACCATATGTACTACCCAAACCTTTCTACCTTTAACCCTTATAATTTCTGAGAGTTTAGAATATAAAAGAAGGGAAGAAGAGGGAGTGAAAGGAGTATAAGTAGAATAGATAGAGGGAATGCTAGAAAAGAGGTACAGCTGAAGAAATAAAATGATATGGGAAAGGAGTGAAAAATAGTAAAAAGATGATTTTTGAAAAAAAAAAAGGATTACGATTTAGTGAAAAGCTTTCAAAAGAAGAAAAATCATAAAATACGATTTTATAGCTGAAGAACTGGGATGTATGTAGAAAAATTAAGTAAATGGGAAGAAGTTATCCAATCTGGATACTTACTGAAGTAGAATAGAAAAAAACAAAGAAGAAAAGATAGGAGAAAGAAGAGCTAAATTCTCAGAAAAACTTTGAATCCTTCTACCTTTCTTTGATACCTTTAGAACCCAAAGCCCCATTACAAGCTAAAGGAAAGTTCTTTCTGATTTTTGATTTGCAAAAGCATAAGCCTAGTAGAGATATAGATATTAGATACTATGGATTATACAGGGAATCACAGGGATAGAATAGATTATCTTTTCTATGAGATTCATTGATTTTTGCAATTATCTTTGACTGAATTTTTCTGAAAAATATACTGAGAGAACCTAAAGAGTTTTGATATCATTTTGAGAGTATGGCAATAGTGAGTTTTTGAATGAAAATATTTTTTAAATCTGTAGTTTAGAAAATTTTATGACAAATAAATTATTCACTAAGGCATACATCTCCTACTTATTATGAATTAAAATCGTTAAAATTCTAATCAAGGATAACTATTGTAATGAATAGTAAAGACAAGAGATTGGTAATTTTGGAAAATCGCAATAAACTATGTAGGGACCAATTTAACCACTTAGGTAATTTAGTTAATATAATTAGTATACAAAATTAGTTTTGAATTTTATTATATTTTTGAAAAATATTTTGAAAAATCTGAAAATATTTGAAGTTTGTAGGTAACTTCACTGAAAACCTTCATGAGACTACAACTCCTCTACTAGGGATCACCTAGGGGTCTTAAAGGCTTGCTACATCTGCTAAATGCAATCGTGCTCCCTACGAAAGTGGCAATTTAATTTCTAATAAAATATTTTATGTTTCGTTGTTTGCTAGGGACTAGCAAAATATAAGTCACATAATATACCATTTTATTGCCCTTAACTTAGTGATGCTAGAACTTAGTTTGATACTAATAAGTTAATGATATGCAAATATTAACGAAACCCAGTAAAAGAGAGCCATAATGTTAATCCTTGTCAAAATAAACTCAAAAAGAGCAGTAAAAGATGATTAAGCGTAAAAAGATGATTCACTATATACTAAAAGCTAGAAAATTGTGAAAAGATGATTGACCGTTGTTACTACAGAGAGAAACAAGAAATCGTAATTTACGATTTCCCAGAAGACGTTCAAGAAGCTGAAGTGATACAGAAGAAAAAAGTGATGAATCGTAATCCAGAGAATTGTCTAGAGAGAGAAAGCTTTGAAAGACAGAAAATCATAATTTATGATTTTCCAGAAAAAGAAAAGAAAAGAGATAATTTACGATTACAATTATGAAGCTTTCCTGTTGACTAGCATTGCTGTTGAAGATTCCACCAACATGAACAGAATTAGAAGAACTCTTGAATTAGAAGTTTGGTTGATCACGGATCTGAGAAGATTGATGAAGATAAAGTCCAGAAGATCTCTACTATGAAACAATCCAGAAGTACATCAACTAAAGGAAGCAAGGAACTATAAAATTAGAATTAGAGTTATATTAGGATAGTTTTTATTTCTTTTATTAGAATTAAAAGTCTTGTAAACTGACTCCTTATGATCTATAAATAAGAGAGCCCAGTATAGGAATAATCATCGAAGAATTTCACAGCATCAATTGACAACTGAGGTATGTGTTTTCTCCTGATCAAAATAGTTTAGGATTTACAAAGTAACATCGTCCACAGTTCTCTGAGGCCTTGCCTGACAACCAAGGCTGAGGAAGCTGAAAGATCAACCCTTTGGATGGTTCTAATTTTGCTTTTTTAGTTTAGATTTTATTTATTTTTATTTCCTGCTTTGTAAACATCTTCAGATTTTAATCTAAATTGACGACTCAGATTGAGGTTTGCAGATTAGTGTAACGGTTTTTACTTTTCCATCTTCAATTTTCTAGAATTTGATTGACGCCCAAGTTTTAAGAGATTATTGATTAGATTAAATTTGTATTGATATGATTTTAGTATTGATTGACGACCAATGCTATGAAACTTGATATATAGTGTAACGATACTGTTTAATTTCATAAATATCCGATAGCTGAAGATTGTGATTGACGACCATAATCTGAAGGAGGATTAGAATTTATTTTCTGCAAACTTAGTTTAAAACAAATTGTTTTATTCATATTTCTCCAGTAGTTTTGGAACTTAAAAGATAAATATACCTTTTCATAAAAATTAAGTTGATATAATGTTAAGCAGTGAAAAATTCCATTTTTCACCTCCTAACCTGACCTTTGATGGACCTTTGAGTTGACTAATAATGTATTTTGAGTATATTTTGTAGATAAGCAATAAATTATAGTTTTAGTGCAGACACCCTCCTAAAATGGCCAAAGAAGCAATCTGCTGCTCAAACAGCCCAAAGGCCAGCGTATCAAAGAATCCACGGAGCCTAAGACGTTCATGGGAATGTCATGGGCCCAACTGGGTATGCTTGGGACCAAGTGGAGTTGCAAGGAATAAAGATTAAACCCACCAAGAGGCTACTAACTGTTGAACAAATGAAGAACAACAACCCAGAGTTGTATACCAACTATGGAAGCAAAGGAGAGGACCGGTCGAGAGGTTCTGATAGAAGGGGATGAAGCTGTCGAGAGGTTGGGTGTTATATATGAAGTTATCGAGAGCTCCCTAATACCTATCGAGAGGTTCTAGAGGTGCAATATAACCTATCAAGAGGATACCTGGAGGTGCAGGGGAAGTCGAGAGGTTCAACTGAACCTGTCGAGCAGTGTAAGACAACCTATCGACAACTTACCTGAAGCTACGCTCATCAGCGTGAGGATGAACCAACTTGTCGAGAGGTTCAGAAGATCCTATCGAGAGCCAAACTGAAGTAGTATAATAAGTCGACAGGTTGATTATAACCCGTCGAGAGGATGACTGAAGAACTAGACAAAAGATGAGAAATGTTGTCAATCCTGTCGACAAGTTCAAGAGAACCTGTCGAGAAGTCTCCAATCCTGTCGAAAGCCACATGAACCTGTCGAAATGAAGACCAGACTGACTCAGAACCTGTCGAGAGGTCCCCTGAACCTCTCGACACTCGAATTGGGAACTTCTTAGTTCCTTTCACAGCAGCTTCTAACATTAGAATTCCGTGCACGAGTTTCAAGGTGTGTTAATGGCCCTTGAGGATATTTTTAGTACACAACTGGGCACGAATGGGAACTCTAACTGCCTCACATATATTTACCAATTGTGGACCAATGGGAGAAGAGCTTCTAAAGGAGAAATCTGCCACATCAACATAACTAAATTATTCTCTTGAGCTCTGATTGGCTGAAATGGATCCAAGGACAGAGAGGAAGAGTATAAAAGCCTAAAGAATTTATAGAGCTAACATCCAAAAATTGAGAGAGCCAGAGCCAGAGCCAAATCCGATCTCCATTTTCCCTCAAAAAAAAATTCCCTCTCTCTTCTTTCTTCCCCCATTCTTTTCTCAGCCAATCATGGTTGGCTAAACCCCTTCAGTAGCTAGGGTGAGGTTGAGAACTATAAATCGAGAGTTTGAGAGGTTGTGTTGATGGATTGTATGTTGTGTAGATTGCAAATCTGAGCACAATAGGATTGTAAGTTATGTTATTGCAATGTAATTGTAGTTTTTAAAGGTGATTCTAATCTATATTTAACTTTTTCGTATTTGATTTCCCTGGATATAAAATTCTTGTGGATGCCTGAGCTTGTAGTCTAGCACCCACAGCATCTGCAATAGTTTACCTGTTCCAATCAAGATCCTGGAATTGGAACAATCTTTGAGATGATCTGTAGCCACTGAAATGGACAGATCATAACCTTAGGATTGCTTTAATTCTTTGGTTGAGATTAGATTCTTATACCTTGCATCTGAGCTTGTAGCCAGATGAAGAATTGTAGCATATCTGTCCTATACATGGCCTTTGATCCAATTTATTTTCAGTAAAGACCAAAATCCTCCCTAGCTGTTGTTCTCCATCTTTTGATTTTAATCTTTTTCTCCATTCCCATGAATCTGACTTCAATCAGATCTAGATCATTTTATATTTTATTTTTGTAGTTCTTAGTAAAGTGGCAAACCTTAGAAACTTCTCCTCCTTCCTGTTTTGATTTAGTCTAAATTAGGATAGAGTGTCAGATCTATCATAGATTTGGAGATTTACCTCATTTCAAAACACATTTCCCTGTGGACCTACCCTAACTTACCTATTAAAATTTGTTGCAACAGCCCTGGTTCTTACAGGACTGCTTGCTTACCTTGACCCCATACCTCTATACTTTGTCCTCTTATGTTGATGTTTTAACCCTTTAATAGTTGTAAGGTAAGCTAGACAACATATATTTTAACCTATCTCTATGGGAATGATCCTTTTCTAGTACTATGATTTCCATTGTGCACTTGCAATAGGTTAAGACTTAATTAGATAGACATACAAAAAGTAGCCCAATCAGGCTACACAGAGACTTCGTCACTACTTGCTATCCCAAGCCTTTCTCCTTCTAGCATGGATGGATCTGTTGAAGTACTTGTTTGAAAAGTCGGCCCTCACTAGCCAAACTGCAGACTGACAACTTCTCTTATCTGAATTTGACATCATGTATGTCACTCATAAGTCAATAAAGGGGCAAGAACTAGCTGATCATTTAGCCGAGAATCCCTTACCTGACTATGAGCCTTTGAAAATTGAATTCCCAGATGAAAACATCTTATTTGTGATAGAGGATGACACAGAAGAGATAGAGGATTCCTGGGTAATGCACTTCGACGGGGCAGCAAATGCCGAAGGTCAAGGAGTTGGCACTATTCTGATCTCGCCAAAAGTATTTCATATACTAGTCTCCATCAAGCTTAACTTTCTCTGCACTAATAACATGGCTAAATATGAAGCCTGCTACGCAGGCCTACAAGCAACCTTGGACCTGAATGTAACTCACCTCAGCATGATTGGCAACTCACAGCTGATCATTTGCGAAACCAACGGAGACTGGAAGATGAAGGAGGAAAAATTGGTCCCCTATCACGAGCACCTCGAAGGTATGATAGCATGATTGGATGATATTACCTTCTCCTATGTCCCACGAGTAAGAAATTGCTTTGCCGATGCACTTGCAACTTTGGCATCGCTGGCCGAAATTTCATATGGCGTTGAGATGAAGCCATTCATGATCCAGCAGAGGAATGAGCCTGCCTTCTACCTCCAGATTGTGGAATCTGAAAAGCTAGATAATGAACCCCTATGCTTCTCAAATATCAAGAATTACCTCGAAACTCAGGCTTTCTCGGAAGATATGTCCAAGACGGACAGGCAGACCATCCAACGTTGAGCGGCAAACCATACAACATTTAGCGGACCATCATCTGTGGCGAGTGCCTCTATAGCGATCATATAACAACATCTACTCAGATGCCTAACTGAAGGCGAGATAGCCAACATCATGAAGGAGATCCATGAAGGAGTATGTGGGGCCCACGTCAATGGGCACATGCTCTCCAAAAAGGTCCTACGGCAAGGGTATTTTTGGACCACCATGGAAACTGACTGTTGCAAGCACATGCAGAAGTATTATAAATGCCAACACTCCAGTCTAATACATGCTCCAGCCATAGATCTATACAGCATGACCACTACCTGGCAAATTGCCACATGAGCCCTCGATGTAGTAAAAAAAGTTAATCCAAAAGTATCAAATGGGCATCAGTTCATCCTCATTGCCATCGAGTACTTCACTAAATGGGTAGAAGCAACATCTTACACAAACATTACAGCTAGTCATGTTGAGAAGTTCATCAAGAATAATATCGTTTTTCGATTCGGCATGCCCAAGGACATCATCATGGATAACGAACCAACTTTGCAGACAAGCGCATTAGAGCCCTCTGCAAGCAATACAAAATCAAGCGCCATCGCTCGTCACCATATAGGCAACAAACCAATGGGGCCATCGAGGTTGTCAATAAGGCAGTCGTCTGCATCCTCGAGAAGATGGTTCTCACATACCGCGATTGGAGTGAAATGTTACCCTTTGCATTATGGGCCTATCGAACATCGATCCAAATCGCTACAAGGGCAACACTTTTCTCCCTTGTGTATGGAATCGAGGTTGTCCTTCCGATTGAGGTTGAAGTACCCTCACTTTTTATCCTCATTGAATCTGATCTACCAGAAGTTGAAAGAGAGAGGTCCTGCTTTGAGCAACTGAACCTACTAGATGCGAAGAGGCTCCTAGCCTTGTGTCACACTCAGGCCTATCAGAGAATGATCGCACGTGCTTACAACAAGCATGTTCGCATTCGAGATATAAAGGTGGGTGACACTGTACTCAAGAAGATCTTCCCTACTCTTCACACCAATCCTAGAGGGAAATTCAAGCCCAACTAGGAGTGACCTTATGTCATCCATGAAGTGCTCCCAGGATACATAGTCCGCCTTGCCACCATGGACAGAGATCACTTTCCTGATCCATTCAACACTAGATATGTTCAACGATTCTATTCCTAAATCTCCTACGGCTAGGTAAGTATTAATAAAATAGATGCATGACTGCTTAAGGACCCCTCAAAAGAGGCCATCATTTCAAAGCCAAGTAGCCCATAAAGCATCCCTGAACACTCATACCCCTTGCTACACCTATTGAGCCATGAGTCATTCTTTTATAAACCCCTCCTAGGGAAAGAAAATGTGTATATATATGCCAACAAAAGAGGGAAGAGAAAAGAGTTACCCTCAAAATAAATAAAAAATCAAAAAAGCAAAACCCAAAAAGAGATTGTTTGAAAAGAAAAAGAACAAAAAAAATAGACAAGAAAAGAGATAGAAATATTATGGGGCATGTACAGTAAAAATCCCCCAAGGAAGAGGTGTATTACAGTAACTGGAACTCAATCAAAGAAACCTTTTAACCTAAGAATACCTTCAAAAATTTTAACCTATCCCTTTCAAACCCATGGCTAAGATACATCCCTGAAGAAATCCCTCTTTAAGGTCTACAAGCAGTCACAGTATCCGTTAATGAAGACACCCAAATTCGGCCCAAGGCCCGATCGGAACACATTTCGAGAGAGGTGCACTTCCGAGCTTTTGATAGCATGTATGAAACCCTTAAAAACCTTCTCAAACTATTAGGAACCTTCCCGAACCCTTAGGAATCAACCCTAACCTTCCCAAACCTATTAGAACCCTTTACTAGACCAGTGTCAAACCCTCCCAAGCAGTGGTTGGAAAGAGGAGTGCCAAAATTTATACAGATGCCTTCAGGAGTAAGGTTATATACCATCCGAAAGAGGACTTCTCCAGCTTTCCAACAAGTCATAAATCACCTCAATCAGAGTTATATATCAAAAGTTATGTCCATTTGAAAATTGGATCATTTTGGAGGAATTTTTACCTGGCACAACTAATAGTTGTGCCAAGCCATTTTCCCCCAGAATTTGCTTGGCGCAACTAATAGTTGCGCCAGGTATAAATGCGTCCCCCACCCCTCACAGAGCCAACTTTCAGGCTACTGTACATAACTGTTTTACTGTACATTTGCCTCGAATTTTGAAGTTAGGGTTTGACTTGTTGACCACCTCAGTCCTTAGGGTGTATTTTGATAACTTTGTTACACCCTTTTAACACCTATTTACAACCCATAAGTGATCTAAACTATTAACCCATCATCCACCATTAAAGCCCATCTTCACACTTCTCTAAACCCTTGAAACCCTAGGAAACCATAGATGCTAGATTACCTAATTTTTAACCTTGATTAGCATCTAAATACTCTCCTAATCCACCTTTTTCCTATAAATAGAGCCCCCCTCTCTTTGGTTTAGGGGTTGAGAATTTTGGCCTAAGAGAGAAAGAGGTTAAAGTGAGAAGATCTTTCTCCCTTTGGTGCACACTTCTCATACAAATTCCAGATTCTAAAAAGCTCCCTTATACCTTAGCATTTCACTAAAAGCCTTTAGGTTAGGTGTGTGTAATCCCTTTGCCTTCCCTCTCTACCTCTTAGCTTCAAGCCTTAGGAGTTAGAACCCCTTTTTTCACCATTAAAGCCTTGAAAAGCTCATCAATGCCAGCCAATACAAGGCTCTCCTATGGTGCTACAAGGGCCCGAGGGCTCCGGCTGTCCCCTTTCTTCTACTATCTCTTCTTTAGCTCTTCCCATCCTCCCATTTGTGCCCTTACGCCACCGAATTTTCGGTAGGAACGGAGGGGCACAAATAAGATTTAAGGCCCATTTGGGTAAGAGGAATCCATTTTCTTTTCTTTCACTTTATTTTTATTTTGGCCATTAGTAGAGACCGCGATAAGCAGGTTTATCAGGTGCCTAACACCTTCCCGATCGATAACCGAAGCCCCTACCCAAGAGCCTTTGGTGTGGACTGGATTCAGAATCATATTTGTAGCACTTTAGTGCTCATAAAAATGATATAGGTATCCCGGGACACCAAAAGCTCTGGGTGGTGACTCTTTATTTTTTACAAGTGAGTGCATCGCCACGACGGGATCGTCACAAATCCCTCAGTTGCACAGATGGCGACTCAGTTGGGGATAGCTTGTAAAGCTTCTCCTTGAAATTTGACCTTTTTATTTTTATTTTACTAACCAGTTTGCTATTTTTTTTTCTTTTTTTTCTTTTTTTTTTTTTTACTCACCCCTACTTTTACATCATTTACTTACATGCCTTAGCCGATCGACGGGCTTACTTGTGCATTATCTTTATTTTTTCCTTATATTTTCATCATTTTTAGTGCCTTAGCCAATTGGCAGGCCTACTTGAGCATTGTCTTTCAATTTCTTTAATTTTTCATCATTTAAAGTGCCTTAGCCGATTGGCGGGCCTACTTGTGCAAACATATTTCGATAGTGGACGCCTGCCCGTAATGGCGGCACGGGGTCATCACCCCCGTCTTTTGGACTAAAGAAAACTTTCATAAAAAAAATATTTTGAAAAAAGAAGTTAAAATTGAATCAAGATTAGGGAGCTTAATTAACTTATTTTTACGAGATAGATTTTCAAAGGGTTGGGTTTAGGCACACATACAATTACCCGGGTCTTAATATGGTGGCAGCCCCTAGTGGTGATGATCCAGAAAAGTCCCAGCCCACCTAGTATTTGAGAAGGCGCTTGCGCCGAAGGTATATCAGGTGGGTTCCCATTCCAAAGCTTAAAACCCTTGGGGAGCGTGCTAGCGAGTTATACCGGACTCAAACCCTTTAGGTGCGGTGAGGAAAGAACCGATCACAAAAAAAAATAGCTCAGTTCCCGGAAGCCTAACTTCCACAAAACCAAAAAAAAAGACCCACCATCAAGCTACTGTTCCTTGCTATTTTAGAATTTGGAGCATCATTTTTGCCTGGCGCAAGTATTAGCTACGCCAGTGCAAAAATTGGGAATTTAAATCCTCCACTTTTACCTTGGCACAACTAATAGTTGCGCCAATGTAAAAAAGAGGCCCTGCTACCTTGGCGCATGTATTAGTTGCGCCAAGTCTACCTGGACAACAGCAACCCAAAATCTAAGGCTTTCTTACCTCCCGAGTCCCCCGATTAGTGTGCTTAGTACCTCTGTTTTGGCCCCACCATCTCCAACACTCAATACGCCCCCGCCGGTCAAAAGAAGGCAACTTCTTTTTGACTCATTTCGGGAGATCAGATTGTTTATCTCGATTTTCGTGTCTTCTATAGATCAAAAGTCTTCCTTTGATTCTTTCGAAGCGTGTCTGAATCATCGCCGCGGGTCCAAGTTAGGGGACAAAAGCCACCCGAGACGAAAATTCTAAGGCTTCGGAACCTTTTTTTTCTATAAAAAATTATTTCCAAAAAAAAATTATCAAATCAAAAACCTAAAAATAAAACCTTTGTGGTGCCGGCACAACGGCATCGTCCCATACGGGGAGGAGGAGGATTTTTGGGCCTTATCCAAGGCACCTGTATCCAACTGTTCCCAAAGGATGTCATGGGTAGTGGATCCGGCTTACGTCGATCCCGACTCATCCCCGCTACATTCTCCAACCCACTCCTATTCAGGAGAAGCCTTCACATCCATCCCCATCACCCTATCCCTTTTTACCGTCACCGGCCTATTTGGCGCCCCCATTTTCCCAACCACCAATTCCCAATAGACCCAATCCACCATCCTTCACCTATGTCACCTCCACCCTATCCAACCCCCCACAAGTCCCCCCATCTACCTGGTTCATGCCCACTTTTACCTGGGCCATACCCGATTTTTCCCAAACACCCACACTTTACCCTTCATCATCCCCCTTTGCCAATGCCCCATCTCATTCCTTCAATCCATCCCATATCCCATCACTTACTATGGTCATGCCCAATTTTTCCTCCACATCCACCCCATCTATACCCAATCATCCCTTAAACCCACCACCCACATCCAATCCTCCTTCCATCACCATGATGGAGGAAATGTTCCAAGTCTACTCCTTATGGAAGGCTTCCCAAAACACCCCCCATCATCCACACCCCACATCCATGGATCCATCCCATACCCTAGCCAATCTCCATGATTCACTCTCCCATGATCCCCATCAACCCCCCATAATTCACACCATCCAAACCCCCATCTCCCACATGCCCCAAGGCCCATTGGCCCAAAATCCCACCATTCACCAGGGCCCATTGGCCCAAAACCCTAACACCCATGATCTTCAAGGCCCATTGGCCCAAAACCCCACCACCCATGATCTCCGAGGCCCAATGGACCAAAACCCTACCATTCACCAAGGCCCATTGGCCCAAAGCCCCACCACCCATGATCTCCAAGGCCCAATGGCCCAACACCCCATCACCCATACCCAAGGGTCCATGGCACAAACCCACCATGGCCCATACCCCTCAAAACCTAATGGGCCAAACCCACATACCCCAAGGGCCCATGGCACAAAACCATCAAGGGCCCATGGCCCATAGCCCTCAAAACCCAATGGGCCAGATTCATATACCCCTAAGGCCCAAAGGCCCATCGCCCAAACCCATACCCAAGGGCCCATGGCCCAAACGCATCTAGGGACCATGGTCCAAACCCATTTGGCTCAAACCCTCCAAGGGCCCATACCCACCAATGGCCCATGTCCCATACCCAAGGGCCCATGGCCCAAACGCATCTAGGGACCATGGCCCAAACCCATTTGGCTCAAACCCTCCAAGGGCCCATACCCACCAATGGCCCATGTCCCATACCCCTCAAAACCTAATGGGCCAGGCCCACAACCCATACCCACCAATGGCCCATGGCCCAAGCCCTCCAAAGCCCAATGCCTAATAGGCCAAGATCCCCCAAATCCCATGCCCTTTACCCGAACCCAACCTGATCATGGCCTTGTGGCCCAAACCTACCCCGGGCCCATGGCCCAAGCCCAAACCTCTTACCCACCACAACACCCCCAAGACTTCACTCACCCCCAACCTTCACAACCGGGTCAAACCCATGCCATACCTCAGACCCAATTTTCCCATGGCCCCATACCCCAAGACCATATCTAAACCTTCTCCCATATCCAATGGCCCCATCAGGCCCCACCCCTAAACTAAACTACTACTCATCCCATCACCCCACAACACCTCCCTTACATTTAAGGGGCTCACCCAACCCACATCCAATCCAATCCCATCTAGTCCATGCAACAACAATATGACAACACCGTCCTCACTGCACCCTACATAGATCAACAGTATGAGGAGGACGAGATCAGAAACAGTGGTGCCTATATCGGGGCAGTAACCATTATTAATCCTCCGCCAATAGCAACCCCACCCATTTAGCACAGAGCGAGTCCCGGCCGGCTATTGAAAAAATGGCCCCCATGTCCAAAGAATCGGAATAATTAAGGGAGCAACTAGACAAGATCCAGAAACAATTGTTAAAGATGGGTGGTGCTGAAATCCACGCCACAGATTTCATGGATTTGTGTCTGTTTGTCGAGGTCCCCCTGCCCCCCAAATTTAAAATGCTAGTATTCGACAAGTACAATGACATGGGCAACCTGATTACACACCTCAAGTCCTATTGTGGGGACATGTACTAGTACGGGGAGGACAAGAGACTGCTAATAAAAGCCTTTCAAAAAAGTTTGACCGGTCCGGCCCTGAGGTGGTTCATATCTCTTGAACCATCCATGATGAAGACATGGAAGGATTTGATGCATTTGTTTCAGGAACAGTATGTCTACAATATTGATATTGAACCGCACAAGTCTGATTTGTCCCATTTGAAACAGAATCGCAACGAGACCTTCGGCGACTATTTGGGGCGTTGGAGAGCACTGGCAGCTCAAGTTAGAAATAGAATACCAGACGATGAGTAGATAGAGATGATTTCAAAGAATACTCTGTCTGTGATTTTCGATTTTCTTGTATACCACCAGCAATCTAGTTTTACTGATTTGGTAAAGAACGCCAAACACTGTGAGGATGCCATCAAAGAAGGGCGGTTGAATAAGAATGCTTCAGGGGGACCTAGCGGGGTTAGAAGGTTTGCCGAACAGAGAAACGACAGGAGGGCAGGGGCAGATGTGCAGAATGTGATCAATACCAGGCCCAATAACAATGTAATCCGCTTTCAGTTTAAGGCGGCACAACCAGCTCCCGTCAGGCCAAGGCTAGTACAGAGAGCAAGGAACGGACAGGGGGTACAAATGACTCCGAAAAGGAGAGCCCGTTATGATCGTGTTTTTATGCCCTTATGGCAATTTTTAAGTGTACTTTTACCTTTATTAATTGAAAAGGGATTAGTAACTGCGCTTCAACCACGACCTTCTCCCAATCCGATTCGATATAACTTTGACCCTAATACTCATTGTAATTTCCACTAGGGCCCGGTGTTGAGATCCTGCCTTGTGTTAAAAAAGGGGTTTAAAATCAGACAATTAAAGAGTCTATAGGTCGCATACACCAAGGCAGGCTCACACACAGTCCTGCAAGTATTCAGGGCCTGTTGTAGTAAGTTTTAAAAGAAAGTAAGTAAGGGTATGTCCACAAGGAAATGTGGCTGAAAATTAGGCAAATCTCCAGATCTGTGGTAGATCTAGCACCCTTCCTAATGTTAAAATAGTAAAAGAAAGAGGAGACGTTTAAGGGATTGTCACTTCTAAATTAAACTATAAAAATAAGTAAGATTGCAGAAATGGATGTTAGGATTAAATCCAGAGTACAGATCTTGCAATGAGGGGGAATTAAACACAGAAAATGGGGAGAAGCAGCTTAGAGTTTGGTCTTACTGCAATTAGGTTGAGCTGCTAGGGTTACAAAGAGTTTAGAGTACACCAATCCCTCATCTGACCATAGGCACAGCTGCAGGGTAGAAGAATCTACTCTTAACCAAAGGCTTGAACTGATCTTAAGGGTATGATCTATCCACTTTAATGGTCACAGATCATCCTAGGGACTTCCTCCAAATCAAAGGATTAAAGTAGAAGAATCCAATTTAGACCAAATGTTTGAATTGATCTTAAGGCTATGATCTATCCACTTTAATGGTCACAGATCATCCTAGGGATTTCCTTCAAAGCAAAGGTTTTAATTAGAGCATTATAGCCACTGCAAATGCTGCAATTACCAGGCCACAGACACAAGAAATTACAGGAGCATCAGATCTAGGGAGATCAAATGGCATCCAAGAGGTCTACCAGTTAAGTGGGTGAGCTATTCTCATCTACACAAAGCCGATCGAGCACCAAATGAAACCAAAGGAGCTATAGATCTAATTACAACAATTAAACCAATATTACATTGTATTAAACTGACCATACAATGAAATGTCCTCAAATTTGCAATCTGTGCATCATCTAACACTCTCAGCTCTCCCTAATTACAGATTCGACCTCACCCTTTGCTGCTTTCAAGAAATTAGCCAACCATAGTTGTGCTAAAGGAAAGAATTAGAGAATTTTGCTGCAAGCTCCGATTTCTAGAATTGATCCCCTTTTTCAGGCGGCTTCCTCTCTTCTTATAGTTTTCTCCTTCAGCCTCAGATATAGTTTTTCCCGCCAATCTCAGCTTTTAGAATGATTCTGTTATTCCCTCTTTTATTCCCCTTCTAAAAGGATCTTTTAGTTCGTTCACGTTGGGGGAGAGCACATGGGTCGGTTAGGTTTCCCAGGTCACTTCTAGAAGCCTCGTGTCGGTCACCAAGGTGCCTCGGTTTATGTGCAACAAGTCACCAACTCGCAGCGTGTGCACAGCAGCTTTTCTAGGAAGTGTTTAGATCGATTTTGATAGGTTGAAGAGGCTTTCAATAGGTTGAAACCAAGTACTTTGGTCCTTTCGCTAGGATTCAGGATCCTATCGAAAGGTTCTGATAAGTTGAATCCTGCAATTAGAGCTGCAGCATCTGCAACCATCATTTGATGCTTTTGATAGGTTGAAGGATCCGTTCGACAGGTTGAGCTCTTGCGCAATTGATTTCGATAGGTTCTCAGACTTTTCGATAGGTTCTGTTCAAGCTCAGGCAACCATTCGATAGGATGTTCCCTTGTTGTTTCCGACTGCACGATAGGTTCTAGATCTGGTCAAATTCTCCCCATCTTCACGATTTCTTCCTTTTTCAGCCTTCAGATCTTATCGATAGGTTGCAATAACCTATCGACAGGTTGTTTTCAGCCTGTCTTTCCTTTTTTTCAATGTTGCTTTGTTGTTGCTGCCTGCCTTAAGTGGGCATTGGTGTGGGGCCCTTCTGTGTGCCATAGTTGGATCAGAGTTGTGGTGAGAGATGGACCTTCTTGTGGAGCACTTTAGGGTGGATTTCTGCACTATGACTGCTTATTACTACTATCTACAAAACATGCTCAACAAGCACTTATTTGTCTATTCACAGGTCTACCAAAGGTCAGGTTAAAGGGTGAAAAATGGCATTTAACACACCCCCAAACCTAAGCTTTGCTAGTCCCTGAGCAAAGGAAAGATAAGAAAACTAAAATGCCACTTTTGTAAGGAGCACAGATGCATTTAGCATATGCATCAAGCCTTTTAAACCCCTAGGTGATCCCTAGTGGAGGAGTGAAGTCTCCTGAGGGTTTTTAGTGAAGGTACCCACAAACTTCTCCAATAAAAGCAGTTAATGGTCATGCAGCATGCTAAAACAGAGTTTAAGTAAATAAAATAAATTTCACACCATTTCCATTCAATTTTAGAGGGCTTTCAGCAGAAAAAGCACCAGTTCAAAACATGAAATTCTGCTATAGTTCCTTCATGATCAGTTAGTTCATGTCAAGGCATTGTGTCAGAAAATTGACGCAGAGCTCACTTTTAATTTGTGAATTTTGTTTTAATAAGGCCCCAAACAACTTGATTTTCGACTCAAATCTTACCAGGGCTGTTTACTCACAACAAAAATAGAAAGGCACATCATTTCACACAGCTCAAGAGCAATTATGGCCCTCAAATAGGACTGCAAGCATGAGCATAGGCAGTGCTCTAATTTTTGAAATTTTCTAATTTTTTTCACCATAGATCAAACAAATCCTTGTCTCCATATGACAGCTCAATCTATTTCAGATCAGTAAGGTCTTTTTATTGGGTTGTAATTTGGCTTATGGGTGAAGTTCTACAAAGAATAAAAGGGTAAAAGGATTCAAATTGAGAAATCAGTAAAAGTGAGGAGGTGACATGTACACCTTCTTCATTTCAGCAAATCTTCATTTTCTTTTTGAATTTGCAGACTTGAAGTGATCAGCTTCTTATCTTCTTATAGATTTTCAAATGAAGTGACTTCTCTTTTCTTTTGTTATATTTTTCTTTTTTACGGGCAGGAATGCCACAACACCACCAAATGTGCTTTCCTCTTACTCCACCAAATTTTAAACCTTGCTCCTCTAACCTCACTTCTCCTTCTATTTCCTGGTCTCTTAGATTGAGGGTGAACTAAAACAGGTCAAGGGGTTTTGGGTTCAAATTTTCTGATTTTTTTATCAAAGGAAAACTGAGATTTTAAAGGCTCAAATGGGGTGTATCAAGGGCAATTCAAAGGTGGGAAAATTTTAGGCTCAAACTGTTCAAGGGATGGCCTTACTTCATGTCCTCAATCTCATGAATGCTGTCAAGCTGTTTCAATTTGAATTTTCCTAACTTCTAGTGATTAAAATTAGATCCCATCAGTCCTTAAAGCAGAAAAAATTGCCAAGACACTCTTCAAAAATTTTTTTTTTTTTTTTTTAAGGCCCAAATCTCACTGGATATGGCCTTCCATCAAATTACTGAAGTGTATTCTTATAGTTTTCTCTCATTTCAGGTTCACTACACATCCATTTTCTGAAAATTCTTAACATTTGCTTCATGAAAAATGTTAAAACTATAGCTCGTTTCAGTTTTAAAAAGTTTTTAATTTCCTCTTTTTCCAAAAATCAGGTGGGAAATCACCTTATTTTCAAAAAAAATTTCAAAATAGTTGCACTAGCATTAACTCATTTCATTGGCACACCTTCCATGCCCCCAAACCTAAACTAAACAGTGTCCTCATTGTTTTAACATATTGGATGTAGCAGTGAACAACCAAGACATAATATTAAAAGCAAAGGGGCACTGAAATTGCCAAACATGCAGTACACAGAAGTAAAACAACCATCACAAAAAGAGAATACTAATAAGGTATTTCATTACAAATATGACAAAGCAGTGATTACAAAGCAAATGCACGACAAATCTGAGAATAAGATCTACATATTGGCAAAATATTCTTCTACAGACAAAAAGATCCTTCCTCCTGGCTCAGGAATATCCTCAACCTGCTTCATGTGCAAGACGAACTGCAAGCCAGGATGGGGGGGGGTCGGAAAAGAAAAAAGAAGAAAATAAGAAAATAAGAGTCAGGGGGCGGGTGGTGTAGCTGAAGAAGATGGGGGTGGTGATGCAGGTGGTTCGGTCTTCTGCCTATTCTTCTTTCTCTTTTCTTCTTTCTTCTCCTCCTTAGCGAGGAATCGCTGCACCTCTTTGTACTCATCCCATAAAAATTGCAAGGGATCAGGCTCAACTGGTAGTGGCTGTGGTGGCCAGACGGGGTAGAACTTGGTCGGCAAGTCTTTGGGTTTGTCGTCTACCATGATTGGGGTTATGGAAGGGCTGAAGAGGTCAGGAGGGAATGGATGTGGAAGGACTGGACGAGGCTGATATTTAAAGTGCATGGCTGGTGGAATATGAATTGGTCTAATAAATTGTTCGCATTCTTCCAGGCTTAATTGTTGAAAATGAAAGTGGGAATAAATGAAGCGGTGGTTGCTGTATGGGAAATAGAGCGCGATCTACATGTTGGGCTATTTTTAGCAATGGTAGTTACGTCAAGGAAGTATGCACAATGAATGTTGAGACCCCGATTTGTGGATAAGGATGAAAACGTGCTCCGACAGGGTTGGCTCCGTAACGGCGACAAATGAGGAAGAGAGAGCTAGGGTTTGCAATAGGTGTTGAATGGAGGAGACTGACCTGACGATAGGTTTATAAAGGATGAAAAATGATTATGATAGGATGAGCTGAGTGATTTCGATTTGATGAATTGAATGATTTCGATAGGTCAAAACGTCTTGTCGAACGCTATAGAAGTACAACATGCAGATGGAATACTTCGACAGGTTAATCCTTCCTATCGATAGGTTCATGAAGTGCCTGATTCATCCTTTCGATAGGTTTCCGATAAGTATCCAGATCCTATCGAAAGTGTCTGTCTGACCTTTTAAACCTATCGAAAAGTTGTTTTCACCTATCGACAGGTCTCATTGCTTATCGAAATCCTCAAATGACCTATCGAAATCCTCAAATGACTTATCGACAGGTCGCAGATGTCCATTAAAATCAGATTTTTAAAGTGTTTCAGACTCGACTCGAAACTCTTTTGCTATGCTTCCATTCAATATGTTTTCATTATTTATACACTCCCATGGTCCCTGAATTATTGGGAAGATCGAGATGATGACCTAATCCTAGCAATCTTATTGTAAATGAACACAACAGAACAAGACTGAACAAAATCAAACTATAGTACATATGATACATACTGAAATCATGTATAACTTAGAGGATCCTAAAGATCAATGGTCTCCTCAGGCGCAAAGATTTTTTCAACACAGTTTTTTAACCTTTGGCCATTGACTTTCATAACCCTACCATCTCTGGGATCCTTGATTTCTACAGCTCCAGATGGGGAAACATGTAAGACTGTGTAAGGCCCATCCCATCTGGACTGCAATTTGCCTGGAAAGAGTTTCAATCTTGAATTGAATAACCATACCTTGGCACCTATTTTGAATTCTTACCGCAGCACATGCTTGTCATGAGGGGCCTTGGTTTTATCTTTGTACATCCTTGCATGTGAATCTGCTTCCATCCTCAACTTCTGAAGCAGATTTTCTTGCACAAACTCATCTAGCATATTAATGGAAAAGCAGTCCTCATTAGCTAAGTGGGACTGATGAGCTGCATTGTAGACATTCAGCTTGACTTTCATATTGCCAAAAGATACTTTCATGCCCCCTGATCTGCATTGTATATAAGCATTTGCAGTGGCCAAAAAGGACCTCCCTAATATCACAGGGATAGAAGTAGCACACTTGCTCGGCTCCATATCCAGCACCAAAAAATTAACAGGATAAAAGAATTTGTCAATCCCAACCAAGACATCTTCAATAACCCCCACATGCTTCCTTTCAGATCTATCAGCTAGTTGTAAGACCACATGTGTGGCCTTCAACTCTCCTAAGCCCAGTTTCTCATATACTGAATATGGAAGTAAATTTACACTAACTCCCAGATCCAACAAGGCTTTTTCAATTATATGATCCCCAATGGTGCAAGGGATAGTGGGGACTCCAGGGTCTTGGATTTTTGTTGGGGTTGCAATAGTCAGTATTTGTTGTACTTTTTCTACTGAAAAGACTTTCTTCGACAGATGTATCCTTGATTGTCTTTTGTGGGTGCAAAGGTCTTTCAAAAACTTAGCATAGGCTGGGACCTGCTTGATTGCATCAAGTAGAGGCAGATTGATCTTCACTTGCTTAAAAGTATCCATCATTTCCTCTATTTTGGCATGCCCTTTATCAAAAGGGGAAGGTGCTTGCATTACCCTAGGAAATGGCAAATGTAGGACTGCTCCCCCATTTGCAGCCTTAGCCAACTCATCATCTTTCTTTTTGAATTTTTTATTTTCTTGAGGATCCTGAGTATCCTTTTTATTCAACATTAGTTGCTCCTGTTATTCCTTTTCTGAGACCACCTCTTTCTCTTTTTCTGAATTTCTCAAAGGCCCACAGCCTACTTGGTTATCCACCAACCTTCCACTTCTCAATGTGGTGACATATTTGGCTTCCTCATGGGAAGAAGAAACTTCACCTACCACATATTGTCTCCTTGGGTTGTCCATGGGTTAGCTAGACAGCCTCCCTTCCTCTCTCTTGGCTAAAGCATTAGATAGCTAACCTAGATGGTCTTCTATCTTCTTAATGCTTTGGCTATGAGAGTGCACAGTTTGAGACAAGAGTCCTAAGTTCTATAATGAAGCCAGAACTTATTCCTCAAAAGAAGGGAATCTAGCAGCTAGAGGGGGTATAGATTGCTGCACAGGCTGAGCCATAGGTTGTTGGTATTGAGGCCTTGGGAAGTAATTTTGGTGGTATGGCTGAGCATTCTTGTAAGGCATAGGCTACTGTGGCTGCTGCTGCTGGTTTTGAAAACTATCTTGTCTCCACCTCAAGTTGGGGTGGTTTCTCCATTGGTAACCAGCAGTAGGTTGTTGCCCAAAAGACTAGGTGGCAGCCACATGCTCCATCAAAGTCTGAAAATTGAATAGCTGAGGGGCATTCCTCAAGGGAGTGAGTGGGTGACTGGCATATAACAAATGCCTCCACTTTAGCAGCCATGGGTGACTGCATTGCTCCCATGAGCTTATCAAATTTCTAGGTCAAACGGTCCACTTTCCTTTTCAAATCATTGTGTCCACTTACCTCATATAATTTTCCTCTTGTAGTATTTTCTTTCACCAGTCTAGGAGTGTCCAAATCCCTGGACAATGTCTCTCTCTGTATGGAGTTCTCACTAATAATGTCAAACACCTCCCAACCCTCCTCAGCAGTTTTGTGGAGGTAAGTACCACCACAAGAGGCATCGACCATATCCCTATTTTTAGAGTCAATCCCTTGATAGAAACTTTGGACAACTTACCATTCAAGGATTTGATGATGGGGGCATTTCTTCAGGAGTTTTTTGAATCTCTCCCAAGCTTGGTGAAAATCCTCAATTGGATCTTGAGCAAATGAGATAATGCCCTTCCTCAACTGGCTTGTCTTGGACATGGGGAAAAATTTGGCCAAAAACTAACATTGAAGGTCACTCCAAGACTGAATACTGTTGAGTGGGAGCATTGACAATCAAGTCTTGACCCTATCCTTTAGTGAAAAAGGAAAGAGTCTCATCCTGGTTGCTTCCTCCCCCAAACCTACAATATTGAAGGTAGTGCACAGTCTTAAAAATTCATCAACGTGTTTATATGGGACTTCTTTGGTCAGGCCATGAAATGAGGGTAGCATTTGGATTATGGAAGACTTGATCCCATAGTTCCCTTGAACAGAAGGGAAATGAATGCAGAAGGGAGAATTGTAAACCCCTGGTGCATTGAATTCCTTCAAGGTTCTAGGTTGTTGTTGCTCACCCATTTCAGCAAGTCCAGATGCAGCAGATGTGGGTGAGATTTGTTTAGTGCTAAGGAGTCTTTCAACCTCTGGATTTAATAGAACAATCTGAGGATTGAGAGTTCTCCTTCCAAACATACACCACTCACACACTTAATGCACACGCAATGCAGAGCCAATTTAACACAGCCTCTAGCACAATGCTCCTCCTTAGACAGCTTCCAATCTGAAGAAATAATAAAAACTACACCAAAACAACAGAAATTGTTAACAACAGTTACTGAAAAACTAAACAATCTATTGCAAATTTACAATCTATACTAAAACAAACTTAGATCTAACAATTTTAAGCACACAAATCCCCAGAAATGGTGCCAAAAACTTGTTGGGATCCTGTCTTGTATTCAAAAAGGGGTTTAAAATCAGACAATTAAAGAGTCTATAGGTAGCATACACCAAGGCAGGCTCACACACAGTCCTGCAAGTATTCAGGGCCTGTTGTAGCAAGTTTTAAAAGAATGTAAGGGTATGTCCACAGGGAAATGTGGCTGAAAATTAGGCAAATCTCCAGATCTGTGGTAGATCTGGCACCCTTCCTAATGCTAAAATAGTAAAATAAAGAGGAGAGGTTTAAGGGGTTGTCACTTCTAAATTAAACTATAAAAATAAGTAAGATTGCATAAATGGATGTTAGGATTAAATCCAGAGTACAGATCTTGCAGTGAGGGGGAATTAAACACAGAAAATGGGGAGAAGCAGCTTGGAGTTTGGTCTTACTACAATTAGGTTGAGATGCTAGGGTTACAGAGAGCTTAGAGTACACCAATCCCTCATCTGGCCATAGGCACAGCTGCAGGGTAGAAGAATCTACTCTAAACCAAAGGCTTGAACTGATCTTAAGAGTATGACCTGTGACCATTAAAGTGGACAGATCATACTAGAGACTTCCTCCAAATCAAAGGATTAAAGTAGGAGAATCCAATTTAGACCAAAGGTTTGAATTGATCTTAAGGCTATGATCTGTCCACTTTAATGCTCACAGAGCATCCTAGGGATTTCCTTCAAAGCAAAGGTTTCAATTAGAGCATTATAACCACTGCAAATGCTGCAATTACCAGGTCACAGACGCAGGAAATTGTAGGAGCATCAGATCTAGGGAGATCAAATGGCATCCAAGAGGTCTACTAGTTAAGTGGGTGAGCTATTCTCATCTACACAAAGCCGATCGAGCACCAAATGAAACCAAAGGAGTTATAGATCTAATTACAATAATTAAACCAACATTACATTGAATTAAACTGACCATAAAATGAAATGTCCTCAGATTTACAGTCTGTGCATCGTCTAACCCTTAATAACACTCTCAGCTCTCCCTAATTATAGATTTGACCTCACCCTTTGCTGCACTCAAGAAATTAGCCAACCATAGTTGGTCTAAAGGAAAGAATTAGAGAATTTCACTGCTACCTCCGGTTTTCAGAATTGATCCCCTTTTTCAGACGGCTTCCTCTCTTCTTATAGTTTTCTCCTTCAACCTCAGATCTAGTTTTTCCCACCAATCCCAGCTTCTAGAATGATTCTATTATTCCCTCTTTTATTCCCCTTCTAGAAGGCTCTTTTTAGTTCATTCGCGTCGGGGGAGAGCACGTGGGTCGGTTAGGGTTTCTCAGGGCACTTCTAGAAGCCTCATGCTGGTCACCCTAGTGCCTCGATTTGCATACAGTAGGTCACCAACTCGCAGTGTGTGCACAACAGCTTTTCTAGTAAGTATTTAGATCAATTTTGATAGGTTGGAGAGGCTTTTAATAGGTTGAAAACAAGTACTTTGGTCCTTTTGCTAGGATTTAGGATCCTATCGAAAGGTTCTGATAGGTTGAATCCTGCAATTAGAGCTTCAGCATCTGTAGCCTTCATTTGATGCTTTCGATAGGTTAAAGGATCCTTTCGATAGGTTGAGCTCTTGCGCAATTGATTTCGATAGGTTCTCAGACTTTTCGATAGGTTCTGTTCAAGCTCAAGTAACCATTTGATAAGATGCTCCCTTATTGTTTCCGACTGCACGATAGGTTCTGGATCCTGTCGAATTCTCTCCATCTTCACTATTTCTTCCTTTTTAAGCCTTCAAATCTTATCGATAGGTTGCAATAACCTATCGATAGGTATTTTTCAGCCTGTCTTTCTATTTTTTCAATGCTGCTTTGTTGTTGCTACCTGCCCCAAGTGGGCATTGGTGTGGGGCCCTTCTATGTGCCATAGTTGAGTCAGAGCTGTGGTGAGAGATGGACCTTCTTGTGGAGCACTTTACGGTGGATTTCTACACTATGACTGCTTATTACTGCTATCTACAAATCATGCTCAACAAGCACTTATTAGTCTATTCACAGGTCTATCAAAGGTCAAGTTAAAGGGTAAAAAATGGCACTTTTCACTGATTAACACCCGGGCCACCTGGCTGATCGCTGCTTCGCATTAAAGCACGCAATCCAAGATTTAATCAATGCTGGGAAGATCATTCTCCCTGCACCCACCCAAGCAAACCAACATGCGAATATTCACCAGGTGCCTTTGCCACTACACCCTACCAGAATAGCATGTCCCAGACCCACCATAGGGATGGTAGAGGAAATTGAGGAAGAGTATGAATTTGACCCCTCTGATTACATCAGTAACAAAGAAACTTTTGTGGTCCCAAGGCAGCGAGACTAAGAAGAAAGAACCATTGGGGTGATTGAGCCCCTGAATCTAGCAGATTATTTTCCTACCCCTACACCAGCAATTAAACCAGATCTTAGGGCCTATTTCCCATCACCCACCCCCATCAACTACGTACAAATAAATGTGTATCAACCATATTCCACCACCCCCTTGAATTACCCCATAAGCCGTTTGGCCCCCAATTCTCCACCCACACCCATCAATTACCATTGGCCTACGCCCACCCCACTACCCCCGGTACAACCATCGTTAAGCTTCACCACCCCTACCCAGCCTAATTTTACCACCCACCCATTCATCACTGAGATAAGCCAGGTCTTACCTACCCTCCCTGAGCCATCAGCACATGCACTTCAGGTGCCGGCAACCATACCATTCTAGCTCTCAGGACCAACCTATGATCCACATCAGGTCCCACTGAGCTATGAGCAAACCAATGCTAACGCCGACAACAGCAGTAGGGAGGGGGGCAGTGGACTTTGTTACCAGATCGGGAAGAATCTCGAAATAGCCTGAGGCAACAGTAGCAGCAACTGCAACAACAACAGCAACAACAGCAGTACCAGCACGACCAGAGGGGAAGAAGGATAGTGCGATCCACCCATTTGAGAAAATGAGTCGGGAGCACATTCTCGAGACTCAGTTAAGAAGGATGCGAACCCATATCACTATCTAGGATCTTTTGATGACGTCCCCACTCCATTTCCAAGCTCTAATGGGGGCATTAAAGAATACACATGTGTCCCAACAGGTGAGCCCAGGCGAGGTCGGGCAAATAATCGGACAGGTAATGGCACCCAATGCCATTTCATTTTCGGATGCAGATCTGTCGGAGGAGGGAAACAGTCATGCTAAATCCCTCAACATTACTATCAAATCTGGGAACATGATAATTTCCTTGGTTCTAATTGATAACGGGTCGGCTCTGAATGTGCGCCCGTTGAGGACTGCCACCAAGATTGGCATGGACCCCTGTATGCTAAGGCCGCTAAGGACTAGTGCTCGGGGATTTGATAATACAAGAAGAGAAATAATGGGAGAGGTCGATCTAGAATTAGTAATTAGGCCCATGACCTTCTCTATACCTTTTCAAGTGATGGATATCAAATCTTCTTTTAATTTATTGATAGGACGCCCGTGGTTACATGAGGTCGGGGCGATACCTTCTGCCCTCCATCAAAAGCTAAAATTTATATTCGGGTAGAAGGTGATCACCATCATTGGTGAAGGGCACGATGAGAAAGACAAGGCCACTCACAGCATTGAAAATCCTAAAGTAATGGATGTGTCACATACTGAGGAAGACACCGACCTCCACAGTTTCGAGTATGAGATATCGGCAGTTGGCCCAGAACCCCCGAGAAACATCACTTCTACAACCGGCAGCGGAATGGAAGCAACGGTGGCCATGCTTCAGAAATGGGGCTATCAGAAAGGCAGAGGGCTCGGGCCTAGACTGCAACGTAGAAGAGAGCCAGTTGTTGCCAAGGGGCAGAAAGTCCTATTCAGGTTATGTTACAAGCCCACAGAGGAAGAGGTCCGAGAGGGCAAAGAGAAAGCCAGGGTCGCTGTAGCAGCAAGAGCTCGAGGGATCAACATAGAAGAGAAACCTCTCCCTAGGCCGCACATCAGGGAATCCTTTGTCAGCGCTGGGGTCATAAAGATCGATCGAAATGGGGTAACCCATTTGACCCCACACAAACCCATAACCCCTATCCATCCCACCAATCCCCACATCTCCCTTCCCAATCTTGAAATAGATCTGGCTACCCTATCCTTAATTGAGGAGCAGCATTCCATACCTGAACAAACTCCTCCTGTGGTAAACCACCACATGACTTTGCTGATGTTTGAAGATGAAATCTCAGATGAACCTATGATCTATATGATGGAGGTCGATCCATAAGAGTCACATTTGCCAGCCTCCTACATCCAAAAAGGTAAAGGGGCAGCAAGTCAGGTACACAATTAGGCGTCTTTGCCCCAAACTCTGGAAGCAGGGAGTGGCCTAACATTTGGCACCTATTTCCTAAAAAAATACAACCTGTAAATAGTGAGACAAGCCCTTGGCAGGCAATACCATGTATATATAGCAACCCGCTTTGTTAAGGGACTGTCTCCGAAGAATATAAAAATCTCAAAAACATTGAATAAATACAAAATCCCAAAATAGTTGAAAAAATAGAAAACCCAGAAATATTGTCTTTTATAATTCTAGATAAAGTCCCACAAAAGGATGCCTTAATCAAAATACCCGTCCCACATAAAATCGACCCCTTTCCTGTAGAAATACAAGAAGAGGTAGGAGTTACGAGTCTGGATGAGGATATCCCCTTGGAGGAGCTCCCCAATGAGCTCCTTGATCGATTTGCCAAATTTGAGCATGGCCTTACCCCCATTGTCGAGGAAACTGAGGACGTTAATCTAGGGACTAAGGAGATTCCCCGAATTATCAAAATCAGAACGTTGCTGTCTCCCAAAGAAAGAAAAAGCATGATCAACTTTCTTCGGTCATACCAAGACATTTTTGCTTAGTCGTACGAGGACATGCCTGGTCTGGACACCGATTTGGTCGAGCATGAGTTGCCTCTCTACCCCGATATGAAGCCGGTCAAGTAGAAGCTGAGACATCTCTGACTCGAGTGGATGTTGAAAGTTAAAGACGAGGTCATCAAGTAGTATGATGCGGGGTTTCTCATGATATCTAAGTACCCGCCGTGGCTAGCCAATATCGTGCCTATACCGAAGAAAGATGGAAAGGTCCGCATGTGCATCGATTTTCAAAATTTGAACAAAGCGAGCCCGAAGGATGATTTCTCATTGCCGCACATCGACATCTTGGTCGATAACACTGCCAAGCACGGGATGCTTTCTTTTATGGACGGATTCTCTGGATACAATCAGATAAAGATGGCAGAGGGAAATTGAGAGAAGACTGCGTTCATCACTCCTTGGGGAACCTTTTGCTAGAGTCATGTCGTTTGGGCTAAAGAATGCCGGTGCAACATACCAGAGAGACATGACTGCGTTGTTTCACGACATGATGCTCTAAGAAATTGAGGTATATGTCGATGATATGATAGCCAAGCCACCAGAGCGAGGCGATCACTTGGTAAACCTCCAGAAACTATTTGAGAGGCTGAGAAAGTTATAGGTTACGTCTGAATCCACAGAAATGCACTTTTGGCGCTATGTCTGGAAAATTACTAGGATTCATCGTCAGCAGGAGAGGGATTGAGGTCGACCCAGTCAAAGTCAAAGCTATCATAGAGATTCCACCACCGTCTACTGAGAAAGAGGTTAGAGGGTTCTTGGGCAGAATACAATATATCAGTCGGTTCATTGTGCAACTAACTCCAATCTGCACACCGATCTTCAAGCTACTAAGGAAGAACTCGCCCACTGAATGGAATGATAACTGCCAAGCAGCATTCGATAAAATCAAAAGCTACCTCCTCAATCCACCTGTGTTGGTACCACTCGAGCCAAGGAGACCACTCTTGATGTATCTCTCCATGATGGAAGTCTCGATGGGATGTGTCTTAGGTCAGCATGACGAGATAGAAAGAAGAGAACAGTCCATTTACTATCTAAGCAAGAAGTTTACTGATTGTGAAATGCGCTATTCTCATCTGGAGAATGCATGCTTGGCTCTTGTATGGGCTATTCAGAGGGTCTGCCATTACTTGCTATCTTAGTCCATTCTACTCTTAGCCCGAATGGATCAATTGAAATACCTGTTCGAGAAGTCAGCCCTCACTGGACAGACCGGGCACTGACAGCTTTTATTATCTGAGTTCGACATCACGTACGTCACTCAGAAGTCAATTAAGGGATAGGCACTCGCCAATCATCTTGTCGACAATCCTTTGCCAGATTATGAGCCTCTGAGAACTGAATTCCCTGATGAGGACATCCTTTTTATGATAGAAGACAATACAGAAGAAGCAGAAGATTCTTGGGTAATGCACTTTGACGGGGTAGCTAATGCAGAAGGTCAGGGAGTTAGCGCCATTCGGATTTCACCGAAAGGATCCCACATACCCGTCTCTATCAAGCTCAACTTCCCTTGCACTAACAACATGGCTGAATACGAAGCTTGTGCCACTGGTCTGCAGGCAGCTCTCGATCTAAATGTAACTCACCTCCGGGTGTTCAGCGATTCGCAGTTAATTATATGCCAGACGAATGGTGACTGAAAGACGAAAAATGAGAAACTGATCCCTTACCATGAGCACCTCGAGGACCTGATAGCTTGCTTTCAAGATGTGACATTCTTATATGTCCCTCGGATAAGGAATCGCTTTATTGATGCACTAGCAACTTTGGCATCATTGATAGAAATCCCGTATGGTGCTGAGATAAAGCCGATCATGATCAAGAAAAGGAATGAGCCGGCCTTTTGCGTCCAGATTGAGGAGCCTACAAAACCTGATGATGAGCCACCTTGGTTCTCAGATATCAATAATTTCCTTGAGACCCTAACTTTCCTTGAGGGTACGTCCAAGATGGACCGACGAACCATTCAACGTCTAGCGGTAGGCTAAATCATTTGTGAGGAATGCCTTGACAAGCAATCCTACAATAACATCTTAGTCAGGTGCCTTACAGAAAGTAAAGCGACCAACATCATAAAGGAGATCCATGAGGGAGTATGTAGAGCCCACGTCAGCGGTCACATGCTTGCTAAGAAAATTCTGCAGCAGGCATACTTTTGGACCACTATAGATTTAGATTGCTGCAAACATGTTCAGAAATGCTACAAGTGTCAAGAATACTCCAATCTGATACACGCTCCTACCATCGATCTTCACTGCATGACCACCCCTTGGCCATTTTCCACCTGGGGCCTTGACGCCGTTAGAATGATTAATCCGAAAGCATCAAATGGACATCGATTCATCCTCGTAACCATTAAATACTTCACCAAATGGGTAGAAGCGGCGTCATATGCTAATATCATGGCCAGTCACGCCAAAAGTTCCTCAAGAGTAATATTGTATGTCGATTTAGAGTACCCAAAGATATCACCACAGACAATGGCACAAACTTTGTGAATAAGCGCATTCGAGCCTTCTGTGAGCAATACAAGATCAAGCACCATCGCTCATCACCTTATCGGCCTCAAACTAATGGAGTCGTAGAAGCTGCTAACAAGACGGTCGTTCGCATCCTAAAGAGATGGTCGTTACTTACTGAGATTGGAGCGAAATGCTACCATTTGCTTTGTGGGCCTATAGAACGTCAATCTGTACTGCTACAGGGACAACACCATTCTCTCTTGTGTATGGAACTAAGGCCGTCCTCCCAGTTGAGGTTGAAATACCCTCGCTCCGAATCCTTATGGAATTAGGCTTACCCGAAGCAGAGAGAGAGGGATCACACTTTGATCAGCTGAACTTACTGGATGAGAAAAGGCTCCTAGCCTTGTGTCATACTCAAGTTTACCAGGGGCGAATCGCACCCGCTTACAATAAACATGTCTGCTATCGAGATCTGAAGGTAGGAGACACTGTACTGAAGAAGATCTTTCCATCCCTCCATGTCGATCCGAGAGGCAAGTTCAAGCCAAACTAGGAAGGACCTTATGTCGTTCGAGAAGTACTACCGGGATATGCCATCCACCTCGTCACCATGGACGGAGATCATCTTCCTGAGCCCATCAATGCTAGATACGTCCGACAGTTATACTCTTAGTCTATCGTGATAAGGTAAGTATTGGTGAAACAGATACATGACTACTTAAGAACCACTAGAAAGAGGCCATCATCCCAAACACAGTAGCCAAAAAGCATCCCTAAAAATAATGATATCCTTTGCTACCCCATTTGAGCCTGGGCATTTCTTTCAATAACCCCCTTCCCCAAAAAAAAAAGTGTCTGTGTACATATACAAAAAAGGGAAGTAAAGTTACTATCAAAATCTAAAAAAATTAAAAAAGCAAAACCTCAAAAAGAGATTGCCTGAAATGGAGCAAAAAGAAGAAAAAAAATGTAGAAAAATGACGGGGCATGTACAGTGAAAACCTCCAAGGAAGAAAGTATGTTGAGAAAATTAAAGCCACATCAAGGAAACCCTTTTTGCCTAGCATACCTTCAAATCCTAACCTAACCCATGGCCAAGCTACACCCTAAAGTAAGCCCTCTTTTAGGTTTACAAGCAGCCATAATATATGTTAAGTCAACACAAGCCAAGTTGTGGGACGACACCTGAACCCCATCTAACCGGCTATAACGGAATCGACGTCTATGTCGTGGCTTTTTTTTTTTTTTTAAATTGAAAAAATAAATAAATAAAGAAAAAATAAAATAAAAATACAAGCTCAAAGCAAGATGGACGCGGTGAAAACCCGAAAGGGCGCCACGAGTAAAAAAGGAGATAAATAAAAAAGAAGAAAAAAAAAGAAAAAAAGAAAGGTTTGGACTAATTGAGAAGATTAATGTTTGAGGAGTCCTCTTGGTTACTCTCCCTGATCCCCTTTTCTGGGCCGCTCATGCTAGTTCAAATCGGGTCCCAACCAAGTGTGTCTTCAGAACTGCTTTGTCAAACATATGACTCAAAGTAAGGAGAAAGGTTTGACTCAATCCGAAGGGAATGACGTTCCGGCCTTGGTGAAATTGCTAAAACTCACTCAAGCCCGACCATATGAAAGGGTTTAGCTATGCTCAAAATGGGACCCGTGATTTCACCTCACTGATAAGGCATCATCAAAAAAAAAAAAACAAAGTTAAAAAAAAAAAGAAAAAAAGAGAACAAAAAAATCAAGAAAAATCTAAATACAAAAAGAATGTATGTATACATTTATGCTCTTTCCCATGTACATAGTTACAGCATCTTACTTCCATCTCAAAAATGAAGAAAAAGAATAAAAAATCTTTGAAAAATAAAAATCCAAAAAATTCTACTCTTTCTCATGTACATAGTTACAGCATCGTACTTCCATGTCAAAAATAAAGAAAAAGAACAAAAAATCTTTGAAAATAAAAATCCAAAAAATATATATAGATCTTAAAAATGAAAAAAAATAGGTAAAAGTTTGTTCTGAATGTAGCGGACCCATCAGTAATGCCTTGGGCCTCTTCGGATGTCTCTTTTCTTTGACATTTGATCATTAGTGATCGGATACCAAAGAGGGGCATCTGTAGACACCCAAATTTAGCCCAAGGCCCTATCGGAATATATTTCGAGAGAGGTTTACTTTCGAGCTTTTGATAGCATGTATGAAACTCTTAGAAACCTTCCTAAATCCTTAGGAACCTTCCCGAACCTTTAGGAATCAACACTAACCTTCCCAAACTCATTAGAACCCTTTCCTAGACCAGTGTCGAACCCTTTCCTAGACCAGTGTCAACCCTCCCGAGCAGTGGTTGGAAAGTAGAGTGCAAAATTTTATACAGACCTCTTCAAGAGGTAGGTTATATACCATTGGAAAGAGAACTTCTCCAGCTTTTCAATAAGTTAAAAATCACCTCAATCAGAGTTATATATCAAAAGTTATGACCATTTGACAATTGGGTCATTTTGGAGGAATTTTTGCCTGGTGCAACTAATAGTTGTGCCAAGCCATTTTCCCCCAGAATTTGCCTGGCGCAACTAATAGTTGCGCCAGGCCCTTTTTCCCTAGAAATGGCCTGGTACAACTAATAGTTGCGCCAGGTATAAATGGGTCCCCCCACCCCTCGCGGAGCCAACTTCCAGGCTACTATACAGAATTGTTTTACTGTATATTTGCCTGGCGCAAGTAATAGTTGCGTCACGCATATGAACAGTGACTTTTGATTTTTGCCTCAAATTTTAAAGTTAAGGTTTGACTTGTTGACCACCTTAGTCCTTGGAGTGTGCTTTGATAACTTTGTTGCACCCTTTTAACACCTATTTGCAACCCATAAGTGATCTAAACCATTAACCCATCATCCACCATTAAAGCTCATCTTCGTACTTCTCTAAACCCTTGAAACCCTAGGAAACCTTAGGTGCTAGATTACCTAATTTCTAACCTTTATTAACATCTAAACACTCTCCTAATCCACCCTTTTCCTATACATAGAGCCCCCCTCTCTTTGGTTTAGGGGTTGAGAATTTTGGCCTAAGAGAGAAAGAGCTTAAAGTGAGAAGATCTTTCTCCCTTTGGTGCACACTTCCCATACAAATTTCAGATTCCAAAAAGCTCCCTTAGACCTTAGCATTTCACTAAAAGCCTTTAGGTTAGGTGTGTGTAATCCCTTAACTTTCCCTCTCTACCTCTTAGCTTCAAGCCTTAGGAGTTAGAACCCACCATTCAAGCCTTCAAAAGCTCACCAAACCAAGCCAATGCAAGGCTCTCCTATGGTGTTATAAGGGCCCGAGGGCTTCGGCTCTCCCCTTTCTTCTCCTATCTCTTCTTTAGCTCTTCCCATCCTCCCATTTATGCCCTTACGCCGCTGAATTTTTGATAGGAACGGAAGGGCACAAATAGGATTTAAGGCCCATTTGGGCAAGAGGAAACCATTTTCTTTTCTTCCACTTTATTTTTTTTTTGGCCATTAGTAGAGACCACGATAAGCGGGTTGATCGGGTGCCTAACACCTTCTCGATCGATAACCGAAGCCCCTACCCAAGAGCCTTTGGTGTGGACCGTATTCAGAGTCATATTTTTAGCACTTCGGTGCTCATAAAAATGATATAGGTATCCCGGGACACCAAAAACTCTGGGTGGCGACTCTTTATTTTTTGCAAGCGAGCGCGTCGCCACGACGGGATCGTCACAAATCCCATAGTTGCACAGTTAAGTCAGCATGAGCCAAGTTGTGAGATAACGAAAGAACTCCATCCGGTCAGCTATGATGGACTTGACATCTATGTCGTGGCCTTTAAAAAAGAAGAAAGAAAATAGAATATACAAGCTCAAAAGCAAAATAGACGTGGTGAAAACCCTAAGGGGCGTCACGGGTAAAAACAGCAAGCTTGTGCAGACCAGGTGAAAACCTGAAAAGGCGCTTGGGGTAAAAATACATACCCATGGGTGTAGTAAAAACCTGAAGGGTTGCTAAGGGTAGAAAAATAAGGTAAGATAACGAGCATGACGAAATCCCATCTTAGGCACTGTGAGTGAAAAAGGTTAACAGAGAAAAAAAAGAGGAAAACCTTCGATTACTCCCTTGATTATGTTCCCGATTGTCTGGCTGCCAACTAGGCCGCTCATGTTCACTCAAATCAGGTCTTGATCAGGCAGATCCTTCAGACCGCACCATCACACGCATGACCTGAAGTAAGGATACAAGGTTGATTCAATCTAAAGGGATGAATATATCAACCTTGGTAAAGGTTCTGAACCTCACTCAGGTCTGACCATGAACGAATTCGACTATGCTCAAAATGGGACCTGTTACTTCATCTCATTGTTAAGGCATCAAACAAAAAAAGGAAAAAGAAGAAAAGAAAGAAGAAAAAAAAAAGGGAGAGAGAGAAAAATTCAAAAAATACACAAAAAAATATGTATATATTTCTATTCTTTTCCATGTACATATTACAGCATCGTACTTCCATCTTAAAATGTAGAAATAGAATTAAAAAATTCTAAAAACAAAAATTCAAAAAAATATATAAATCTTGAAAAATGAAAAAGTGTAGACAAAAGTTTGCTTCTCCTTCTATTATTTAGGATACATATGTGTTACCTCTATAAATAAAAAGGACTAACATTTTCTTGAGAAATGTGTAGGAACATTAAAATAGCCCAAAGCCTCGAAGCAGGCAACCTCTCAGCAATGGGCAGAGCAGAGGAAGCATCTCACCACTTACGTCGGTCTATTTAAAAAAATGGAAAAAGGAAGCAATTAAAAAAGAAAAAAGATATTTGTGTTTTCACTTGTACTTTTATTACGCACAAGTGTGTTTCAAATGCATTAAAATGTCAATATTTTATCGGCAACACAGTTGTACTAAATTAATATCCTAAATCTAAGGTTTGTCTTAGATCTTTGGATCCTACTTTAAAGTAGGAGCAACGGTGTCAATCTCGATCAAACAGTCAATATTTCGATCAGGTTGACTCCACTATTAAATCTTTGTGCTGAGCGCTCCGTTTTTGGATTCATGTGAACTTAAGTATCTTAAGCTTTAAATTCTTCAAGAAAAAGGTCAATCGTTGGTTAAGTCCAGCCTGTTAAAAAGGAAATTACCTATCGAACGACTATATTCTAATATGCATTTGGAAGGGCTCATTCTAGGGTGTAGACTTTGAAACCTACATTTGTACGGTATCCCTATAAAGTGTACGCCTTGCGTCTAGGTATCCATTGGATGGTCGTTTGTTCCCATAAATAGTACCTGGACGGGTTTTGGGTCAGAACTTCCATTCCCCCTTATTCTTATTTGCCCTTGATGAGTGCATATACTTGCATAAATGTTCGATAGTAAGATCATCATTGACGGAGACCAAGTATGAGTGCCTCCTTCGGTAGACACCCAATTTTGGCTGGATCTATTTAGCATTATTTAAAGATTGGGTACTCTAGGTCATGTTGATCCAAGGGACATTATCAAAAATCGCACACACTCCTAAAAAGCATTGCGACATTAATATTCACTCCGCATGGGTAGTTGTGTTAAATTAACCTCGGGATCGATGGGTTCGCCCAAAAATCTCAATGACCCTACCTCGCATAGGGGCACCCATGACCAACCAAATGGGGCAATCAATGCCTTGTAAGGTTGGACACAAACTGTGGATCTTCGCGTCATTTGCTTTATGCCCATCTTGAAGTATAGGCCAATCACCCTCCTGCTTAAGGGGTTGTCTTGTTCAAAATGAAACTCAAACATCACACCTCATCAATCATATCGAGGAGCGGGAATTTTTCCCACCACATTGGGCTTCTGCAACTCGCACCATCTCGGTCATGCCCAGTAATGTCGCGAAGCGCTTGGGGACTGGTAGCCTTGAGGAACGGATATTTTTCCCGACATACAGGGCTTTTGTATACTCACCATGTTATCATTTGATGTTTGAGGTTCTCTTTGAATACAGCAGACCCGTTATCATGCCTTAGGCCTCTTCAAATATCTCTTTCTTGTGCATGCGATCATTAGTGTTAGAATACCAAAGAGGGGCATCTGTAGACACCCAAATTTGGCCCAAGGCCCGATTAACTTACACTATGAGAAAGGCATACCCTCCGAGCTTTTGAGAGCACTTCTCGAACCCTTAGAACTTAATCCAAATCCTTACAAGCCTATCCCCGTCCCTTAAGAGTCAAACCTAACCTATAGAACCCCTCCCAAATCCGTGTTGAACCCTCTCGGGCTGTGGTGGAAAAGAGGAGTGACATAATTTGTACAGACCTCTTATAGAACTAAGTCCTATACCCTTGGTAAGAGGATGTTCCCAGCTTTCCAACAAACCAAGAATCACCTCAATCCGAGTTATATAGAAAAAGATATGTCAGTTTGAAAATCAAGCAAAATTGCGGGAACTTTGCCTAGCGTGTCTAATAGACACGCTACGACAATTTTAGCATATTTTGGCCTAGCGTGTCTAAAAGGCACACTAGGCAAAAATTGACTTTTGTGGACCCCACAGCAGCTTCTGAACCTCCAGGATTCTCAGGGAGCACTGTTCCTATACCTAGCGTGTCTAATACATACGCTAGACTTAGGAACAGTGATTTTTGGGGAATTGGTCAAAATTCGAAATTGAAGTTTGACTTGTTGACCACCCCATCCATTGGGGTTGGTTTTGGTATGACTATTGCACCCCCACTAGCCTTCTTTTTTACTCTTTTTTCACTTAGAAGCCTACCCTATCATCTACCATTGAAACCCATTTCACACCCATCTAAGCTCCTAAAACCCTAGAAAACCTTAGATTGGGATTACCTAATTGCTAAACCCATTAGGACTTAAACCCTCCCCTAATCCAACCTTCCTCTATAAATAGAAGCCCCCCCCCCCCCCCTTGTTTAGGGCTTGAAAATTTTCCCAAAAAGAGAGAAAAGATTAGTGAATTCCCCTCTTCATTTTCTAGCACCAAAACCAGAAAATTTCATAACTATAGTTGGCCTTTTAGCCCCCCATTTTTCTCTATCAATTCCTAAGCTTTAGCTAGAACAAGGCCTTAGCCTTCTTCTCCTACCTCCTAGCACTCAAGCCTTAGAAGCTAGAACCATTCTCTATCCCTAAACTGCCATCGAAAGCTCACCGAAATGCAACTACGCGAAGGTCCACAGTTGTGCTACAAGGGCCCGACAGCTCCGGCTCTCCCCTCTATTCCTCTACCTTCTTTGCTTTTCCTCTACCCTAGAATTTGAGCCGTTACCCACCGAAATAAGGTGATCGCGAGGGGCTTAAATAGGATCGGAGTGCCTTCGGGCAAGAGGAAGTGCTATTTTATATTTTATTTTTCTTCTTATTTGGCCATAAGTAGAGACCACTTACGAGCGGGTTGATCGGGTGCCTAAAACCTTCTTGATCAATAACCGAAGCTCCTACCCAAGAGCCTTTACCGTCGATCGGTAAATCAGAGTCATATTTATCACTTCAGTGCTTTCAATATTGATTTGGATTTCTCGGGACACCAAAAGCTCTAGGTGGCGACTCTATATTTTTTCACACGAGCACATCGTCGTGACGGATCGACAAGGATCCACAATTGCATAAGAACAGTTATCAACCACAGAATTTCTACAGATTTATCTCAATATTAATCTTGTTTACTAGATTTAATGAATATAACAAGAAAAATAACTAAATATTTAAATATTACTCAAAAGAAATAGGCGAGGTTTAGAATGCTAAATCCTCTCATCCTTGATTATCATCCACGATTATAGATCTAATGGTTGAAAAATTAAAAGATGCAAAAACAAATAAACATTAAAATCAATTAATAGTTTATGGAAGAGAAAAATAGTTAATCCACAATAAAAATCTCAGATTATGTCCTTCCAAAGTCTCAAATGAAAGGAAGCAAAATATTTACTGTATTAAAGCATTCCCTAATCACAATAAATTAATACCTCTTATTTATGCAATAGAAAAATAGGGCATGGATTCCAAATCACAGATTTGAGATCATGGGAAAAGCATGACTAGTTCTCATATCTTAAAATAATGATTGGATTCACAAAAATATGCAAGGACAAAAAACATTAACACACAAGAACCTCGATAAAGAAGATTCCAACCACGGATCCAAATAACGGATAAATACGTCAAATGGGATTTATTATATCTTACACCTCTAGAAAATTAGCCAGACATTTCTATGCAAAAATAACACATAACTGAGATAAATAGCAAATAATTCATTAAAATACCCATTTTAGTTCTTCACATAAATCTAATGTAAGCTTGATCTACTTGCTACAATCCTTCTTCTAGAAATAATCTCTATTATACTCTCTAAAAGCTAGGAAATTGAGAAAAGGAAGCTAGACAACTGAAGAAAAGAGAGCTAGAAATGTAAAAACGGCTAACAGAAGAAGAACTCCAGGCCTTAATTCTAATTCTAACTTATATAGGGCCTTGGTTTGAAACCCTAAAAAATTAGGATCAATCGATCAACTCCAAATTTCGATCAATCAATTCTAAACAGAGTCTTCTACGAAATTTATTCTTTTAAGCTTCAGTCAATCGATTTGAGATTTGATCAATCGATTCTTCACGGATTTATGTGCATGACGGTCTCTTGGTTCTATATTCCAATGTTTGTAATCTTTACACTCTTTTATGCCATTGAATGCATCCAACGGTCAGAATCACCTGAAACCATCAAAACTCCATAAAATCTGTTAGATAGCTCTCATCGGATAGCTAAATGTATATTTGAGAGTGTGAAATATGATCATATTTCAACACTTATTAGATTCCAGACTTTTTTTTTTTGAAAAGTCGATAATACGAGCTCTAATCTCAAAGGTTTTTAGAACTAGGGTACAAGGGTGTTCTTATTCTACTCCAGGTACCTAGTCTTTCCTTTCTGAATATGAGGATGTTTTTCGGGTCAATGGGGGGTGGGTGCAATCTTTGCCTGATTAGGTCTTACGGGAAGGTATGATGTGTAGGAAGTTCTCCGGATCAAATCCCCAAAGAGATGATCGCACCGGTCCTTTCACAACAGAGTGGGTAGTAAGAGAATGATTGATAAAATGTCTAGTATGTGTGTAGTGTGTGTTAGAAAAGTCTGGTGGATCAAATCCCCAAAGAAAAGTCCCACCGCTATGGCAAGTCTGGTGGTACGCATTTTTCAGGAACCTTATCAGATTTAGGAAAAATGGTTGCAATATGGTCACTTGGGGACTCTGTTTGCAAAGGGAGGGGCGAAGATATGATAGCGATAAAGAAAAATGGTATTTAAGTGCACCTACAGGGGAATTGTTAGTTGCAACCAAATTTAAATGTCATACCTAAGTTGTTGTGATCGCCATCTACAGATGTTTATCGACGTTATAGAACATCATTGATCGCGAGAATTTAGGCGAGGAATTTTGGGTTTGAGACTCCTATAATAAACACTGGCTTGTCGGCTTTAGCAGCTAGGGTTGCCTAAGATCTCAACTAATTTGGGTGGAAAATTTTTCTAATCCTAATATTCTAACTAAAGGGGTGTGTTGGCCCGTTATGTGTGGGAGGATCGAACCCATTCCCGAGTATCCTCCGTTGGCTCCCTTGGGCAAATCAGTTTGATGGCCATGATCTTTTTGAAAATATGATGGATGGTGTGGATCTAATTAGCTCTAAGTTGGAAATTTCGGCAGGGGTTTCCTAAGGGTTGGATCTAGGGCTAGCTTTACTTGCCTTTTGGACCACTCGAGAATCGAAACAAATGGGCCAGTTCCATCATGCTCAGCTACTCAACAAGATTATTAGAAGAGAATCGAAGTTCTAAGAGCCAGATACTTAGAGTTCAACTTTGCTCTAGTTCGGAATCTCAGAGCCAACCTCAAGAGTTCCAAAGAGAAAAAGCAAAGAAAGGTGTGTTTAGAATGAGTGGGGTAGGGGTATTTAGAGTCCCGACCAATTATATGCCTAAATTCATGCATATACTGTTGCGACCTTCCAGTGTGTTAGTTTATTTGTTGGTGGTAAAAGAAATTTAAAATCAAAGTGAAATAGGGGATGGAATCAGCACAACTGAGAAATCCTAGACCTGCAAGATACAGGGTCCATTGTGGCAAGTTTTGATAAGTAAGAGTTTGTCCCACAGGGAAAGGTGATCTACAGCTTCAAGGGAGCCATCTCTAGTAGTCCCTCCAGATCTGACTACAGATCTGGCAGTCCTAAAAGGAGGGGAGTTTAGGGTCACTTATTCTAAGTATCCTAAGGTAGCCTAATGAATTAACTACAGAAAGGGTTGAGAAGATGGATGGAGTGAGGGAAAATAAATATAAAAGGGTGAGAAGTATGCTATTGGGTTCAGATCTGTTAGAATTTATGACCTGATCCGTGTCCTGCGTATAGAAATCTGTCCAATGGCTACATTATCACCAAAGAGGAGAAAGAATTCAACTCATCCTCGTGCCATGATCCAATCCCTTAAGGTTATAACCTGTCCACTTAAATGGTCACAGACTATCCCATAGGGGAACCACAATCCAGAGATGGGTCAAAACAAGTTAATCATTGTAGGCACTACTTCATCCAGGCTATAAGCTCAGGAATCCATAGGGAACCTCAACCTCTAAAGCTCTATGTGTGGGGCTAAGGCTGTAAAGGACCATGATAGCCCAGACACATAGAACCAGCAAGAGATTGAGTACCACCTTAGATCTAGTTGTCCATTGCTTGAGTGGGACTACAATGGTCCAGTCACAAGCCTACAATCTCCATACCCAAATCAGATCTGCCATATGATGGTGGGTCTATACTAATATGGGCGAGTCTACCTCTGTACAATCTCCTACCAGGCTACAAGCTCAGGCTCAGAGAAGAAGGATCCACTTTGGATCGGCGGATTGGATTCACCCTACGGCTATAACCTGTCCACTTGAATGGTCACAGATTATCCCAGAGGCTATCCTCCTCACGGAGCCCAAAACAAAACAAGAATATTGCTGCCACCACCATGGTCACAAGGCTACCAGCTCAGGCTTCCATGGGGATTTCAGATCTAGTGGATCCTGTGGTGGGGCTAAGGCTGTATCGGACCATGATAGCCCAGACACACAGGTCACTTGGATCTAAATGGGACCTTAGAATCAGTCCTCCATTACTTTGAATCACAGCCAAAGCAATGGCGGATCACAAGGCAGCAGCCTTACACAGAGCAACTCACAAACACATGAATCCCATAAAAGTACAACACCCAATCACAAATTCTATTAATCAAAACTTAATAAACATACAAAGGCATGGCCAGCAAATGCTAGGCCATGGAGAGAAGAAAAAGAAAAAGGAAAACTACTTACAGCTACAGAAAAGAAAATGATCTCAGTCTAAAAAATATCTTAAAAGTCCAGAGATAAAAGTCTGGCTCCCTAAACCTAAACCAAGCTCAGGTTTATATAGCAGTGGATGTGGCGGCGCATTAGGGTTAGGAAACCCTAATTTTAGCGATGCCACATGGCCTATTAATGATCCTTAGATGCCTCAGAGCACGTGCACGGAGATTTGAGCATGGGAGTGTGTGCCCTAATCCTTGGAAATTCCCAGAAAGTCCTCTACAGAATGATAGAAGTTGGAGTTTAGATGTTCGCCAGGTTGCAGTCGATTCCCAAACTTGTCGCGTGGTAGCTCTGCTCTTTGTGTGGTTGAGTTTAATGTTAAAACTTTAGACGTCACGGGGTTGCAGCTTCTTAATGCTTTGAGTAGTCATGAGGTAGATAGTTAAGCTCTCACTGGATTGGGCTTCGCGCGGTTGGATTGTTGCTTGTGAATAGTGCGAGAACTCCGCGAGCATTCCATTTCACTTCGCGAGGCTAACTCTAGCTTTGCGAGGCTGCTATCTTCCTGAACCGTGCGACAGCTTCCTTTCTTGATAGATCTTCGTGAGGATCCTCGCGATGGCTTTGAGAAGTTTCTGAACTTCTCGACAGGTTCTCTTGACATTTGCATCCCGCTACTACTACGCGACAGCTGCGCGAGGCAGGATTCTGAAGCTCTCTCTCCTTAGTTGTTCTGAGCAAACTGCGCGACAACTGCATGAGACTGCGCAAACTGCGCGAGACTACACGACTCAAGGCTTCTAAAGCTCTTCTCTCACTCTACTGTGCGAGAAGTTGTTGTGAAGTCTTGGGACTTCATGAGGACTGCGCGAAGCATATTTTTTTGAATCCTCTAAAGCTTTGTCAGCTACGCGAGGCTTGCCTCAGGTCTGGATTCATGGCTCATTCTTCTTAGGGACTTCTGGTGCCAATACAGGCTCCTTAACATGATTTATGGCCTTATTGCCCTGCTGTTTATTATCTACTGAAAACACTTACAAACCTTTATTAGATGGCTAAGGGTCTAATCAAAGGCTAAGTTAAGGGGTGAAAAGTGGTACTTTTCAGGTCTTAACATATACTCCAGAATTATTCGTTATACATTCAGAGTATAATCCAAATTATACGTTGGAGCTACAACTTATAATGAATTATACGCTATATTTTTAGCGTATAATTCAGGTGGTCCCGAGGTTCTCGGTCAAGGTGACCGGCTGGTGACCGGATAAACCCTAACTAAGAGTCCTACAGGTTTTAGTTGGATTATATGATGTGGATACAATGTATAATCGAGAGTTTGGATAAGTCACGGCTTGTTCAGCCAGCTTAAGTGAATCAGGTCCATATTGGGTCTTGTAGCCCAAATGGACTCATTATACTCATGTAGTCATGTGTATAATTGAGAACTGGGTGAGGTCTGTGTCGTGTCCAATTATACACTAGAAGACTAACACATAATCAATTATACGCTTGGAAACAGGCGTATAATTCCCAGAAATATGGTTTCTAGGGATTTTTGAAAAAGATTGACTTTTCAGAAAATGGGGCCAATGGTTGACTGAACACTTTGTATACTCCGAGAGGTTGAAAACAGGGTTCTATACCACCACCCTTTTCCTCGAGAAGAAGGGGGGACTCCGCCCAAATCAGCATTATCAAAATCAAGGTCAGTGGGGGGCATCTAGGCTACTATATCATTCATTTCAGCCACCCATTTGCCTTTCACCTCTATGTGCTTCCTAGCCTCCTCTTCATGATAGTAGCATTCATAGCTCCACCGGAGGGCCAGGGCATCATAATCAGTTCACAGCTTCATCCAATCATTCCAAAGTGTCATCGGCTCAGACCTTTCGGCCACCAAAGCGGCATTGGATCGAGTCAATTCCTCCTCCAGAATGTCAGCATAGGCTCCCATCACCTAAAATAAGGTTGTATCTACAAAGTGTTAAGAGATGGTCCAATATAATGCACAATGGCTCAGGTCGAGGAGTCAGAAGAAATGAGGTCAAGAGGACCCTCGCTCCCCCCCCCACTACAGCCGAAGAGGGCCCATCAGTAGGCTCCTCTATAATATCCCCCTCAACTACAAGGGAAGTGGTGGTGGCATCCTCCATATCAACAAACTCCTCCACAAAAAGACTAACCCCCTGCTCCTCCGGTATAGTTGTGGGAGCGGGGTCAGTAGCCCCCATCATCGGGGCAGCTGGAGAAACCATAGTTGGTGTCTCCCCCCATAACAAGCTCACTGGCCAATGGTTGTGGAGGAGAGCTTGAAGGTGGCTCAGGTCAATCATCAAGGGAAGACTCACTCGGACTTGCCCTCTCCAAAAGTGTGACAACCTAGATTTTCAGCCCTAGAAACCCGTGCCGTTAGGTCGGTCCGTAAGACCAACCCCGAACACATCGAACAGAACACTTGGCACATCCACACGCAAAGTGGAACAAAGCACAAACTTCTACTGCAAAAGAAATCTCCAATTCTAATATCAAAGTAGCGCTCACAAAAATAACGGTTCTAATTTCATGCGAGTGCGCATGAACAAAAGAACTAAAAAAAACCATCGGTAAGGGTCGTTCCTTACCAAAACATGGTTCACAAAGCAATGATGTAATTTAATTACAAGCATCTATATCTGCTAAAATGGTTGGACGTACCAAGCAAAATCTACACAAAATCTCACACTCTAAATCACTATCTTGGCTGGAAGAGCTCCTCAGGCGGAGACTCTGACTCCTACCCTGGAACGTACTCAGAGTCCCCCAAATCAATATTCCCGGTACCTGTATCTTCACTGGAACCTGTGACGTATAGTCGAAAGGTTAGCTTCATCCAAGCTCAATAGAGAAAACAACCATAGCATGCATTTGGATCACATTACGCATATATCTCATGACTAAAATTGAAATAATTGGAAAGCACATTGAAAAGCATTTAGATCAAAGCGAAATGAATCATATACAAATTCTGAAGCTAACACATGGTTTACAAAGCTTTCACGTCTCACACCAAGAAAAAACTTAATTCCTCTCTCGAGCTTATATAGCTTCGAGAGCCGCAATATTATACCGATGGAATACCCACCATTGTCGTTCAATGAACTATTTCATGATGTCAAGCCCTGAACTCTGTTACCAGGGTCACTTGACTCACATTGATCATTCTCAGCCCACACAACATGCAAAGTTGTACGGATATCCTGCCGTACCGGTCACGAATATCCCGCCGCGTCGGTCACGGTTATCCCATCATGTCGGTTGGGTATTCACATTCAAACCTTAAATCAATGTGCAAGGATAACTTATAGTTCATCACCGTGTATTGTGATAATTTATAGCTAGGTTTAGGATTGAAGAATTCAGGCTCACACACATGTATGTCACGCACACACACTTATCACACTTGAATCTAGGTACAACGCTCATTAATAGAAATGACAAGGTTTCCAGATTTTCACACACATACGTACACACACATATTACATCATAATTCATATGCTTATCGTAACATGGTACATACCATAGAATTTTCCCTACCACACACGCAATCTACACGAAGTCTGCTCTTCATGATGGTACCTTCACATCACATGTTCACAGTCCAAACCTAGAACACATCAACACATGTCTTACACATCAAAACTAAGAAGCGAAAGAGGTCTCAAAGGTCCTTTTGCTCAAAATTGACAGATGCCAAAATCTGGCAAAATCGAAAGATCAAATCCCAATCTGATCGATCGATCGATCGGTTTACTCAAAAACCAATCTCACTTCACACTTTATCTTTGCGAGCTCATGAGTAACCTGGCGAGCATCCTCACGAGGTCATCACACAACTTGGCGAGCATCATCGTGAGGTCACCAACCATCCTAGCGAGGTTGTGCACAGAAGCCACTTGAACCGCCCGAGAACCTCGCGACTTGTCTTAGATCCTCGCGAGACCCAAATTGATCAATCGAAATCCCATTCGATCGATCGATTTCCCCTTCTGAAAAAACAACTCTCTGTTCTACATATATATAGTTTTCTCATCAAAATCGATCGATCCAATGTCAAATTGATCGATCGATTTTGACAGATTCTCAGCCCTTCAAGCTTTTCTTCTTACATTTTGTTCTCTCCCAAAACCCATCGTATTTATTATAACTTTTAGGGCATTTATTGCCCAATTACATCACACCCTCACACATTTAATTCAACTCTCCTAGGACATTTATTGTTCATAAATGAAATGATTTAAACCATAAATCCTCACCTAAACCTCAGAATGTGCACATGGATCCCTAGGTCTTTATATCTCTAGTTTCTCTTTTTTCCCACACGTCAAAGGTTTCGAGAGCACGTCTTCTTACGATCGAACTACTTCCACACGAATTCAATGCCTCCTTCAACTAGTTGGTAGGATAAAAAATCCCTCTTTCTCCCTTCTCCTTTCACAAGGCTACTCTCTTACACAAGAATCTCAACAAAGGCAAGGAAACGAATTTCCTTCCTAAGGCTAACTTTTATAGTTAAAGTCTTAGGTTGGGTGTTACACCTATACACCACACCTTAGTGTACATCATCTCATATAATTATCATTTCACCTTAGATTCTCGCTCAGAACGGCTGAGGAGAGAGAGCTTCAAGAGACTCCTCGTGTAGCTATCGTGCAGTGGCCACAGGATGCAATTATCAGAAGAGAACTCCTTGCACAGTACTCGCGCCATTCAAGAAGAAAGCATCCTCATGAAGACAGAGCCATCCTCACGAAGATCAATCAAGACATGAAATCTCGGGCAGTTCAGAACTCATTAAAGCCTCGCGAGGAAACTCGCAAAGTCCATTGAAGAGAAGTGCTCGGGAAGTTCTCGCGCTATTAAAATCTGTCCTCGCAAAGATCAACCCAACGATCGCGCAGCTACCTCGCGACTGCTTGAACTCCAACCCCGCGACATCTGAGGCTTTGATGTCTACTCAACCTCGCGACTGTCTGAAGAGCAAACCAAGGCAACCTCGCGATGGTTGAAGCTTCAATATCAAATCATCCTCACAAAGAGCAAGAGCTACCATGCGACAAGTCTGGGAAACAATGGCTACCTAGCAAAGCTCTGAACTTCAACTTCCATCTCTTCAGTAGAGGACCTTTTGGGAATTTCCAGCATTTGGGGCACGCACTCTCATGCTCAAATCTTTGTGCACGCGCCCCAAGGCATCTAAGGATGACTATTCAGCCACGTGGCATCGTTAAAATTAGGGTTTCCTAACCCTAATGCGCCGCCCCACCACTGCTATATAAACCCATACTTAGCTTAGGTTTAGACATCCTGGAATAGCTGGGAACACATCTCATTTCTTGGAGACTTGATCTGAGATCATTTTTTATTTCTTTTTGTAGATGTAAGTAGTTTTCTTTTTCTTTTTCCTTCTCTCCATAGCCCAGCACTTGCTGGCTATGTCTTTGTATGCTTTTTAAACTAGATCAATGGAAGTTTTGTAATAGGATTTATACTATGTAGGATTTGTGTTTGAATGTGAGATGCTCTGTGCAAGGCTGCTGCCTTGTGATCCGCCATTACTTTGGCTGAGATTCAAAGCAATGGAGGACTGATTCTAAGGGCCACTCAGATCCAAGTGACCTGTGTGTCTGGGCTATCATGGTCATATACAGCCTTAGCCCCACCACAGGACCCACTAGATCTGAAATCCCTATGGGAGCTTGAGCTGGTAGCCTTGTGACCATGGTGGCGGCAGCGATATTCTTATTTTGTCTTGGGCTCCGTGAGGAGGATAGCCTCTGGGATAGTCTGTGACCATTCAAGTGGACAGGTTATAGCCTTAGGGTGATTCTAATCCACCGATCCAAGATGGATCTTTCTTCTTTACACCTGAGCTTGTAGAAGCCTGGTGGGAGATTGTACAGAGGCAGACTCCCCTATATTTATATAGATTCACTATCAGATGTTAGATCTTATCTGGTTATAGAGATTGTAGGCTTGTGATTGGACCATTGTAGCCTCACTCAAGCAATGGACAGCTAGATCGAAGGTTGTACTCAATCTCTTGTTAGTTTTATGTGTCTGGGCTATCATGGTCCTATACAGCCTTAGCCCCACACATAGAGCTTTAGAGGTTGAGGTTCCCTATGGATTCTTGAGCTGGTAGCCTGGATGAAATAGTGCCTACAATGATTAACTTTTTTTGACCCATCCCTGGATTGTGGTTCCCTTATGGGATAGTCTGTGACCATTTGAGTGGACAGGTTATAACCTTAAGGGATTGAATCATGGCAGAGAGATGGGTTGGATCTTTTCTCCTCAGTGGTGATAACGTAGCCATTGGACATGATTTCTATAACATCATATCTGAATCTGAGTTATAAAGCTCCTCTGATCTAGGCTCAATAACATACTTCTCACCCTTTTATATTTATTTTCCACACTCCATCCATCCTCTCAACCCTTTCTGTAGTTTAGACATTAGGTTACCTTAGAATACCTAGAATAAGTGACCTTAAACTCCCCTCCTTTTTAGGACTGCCAGATCTGTAATCAGATCTGGAGGGACTACTAGAGATGGCTCCCTTGGAGCTGTAGATCACCTTTCCCTGTGGAATAAACTCTTACTTATCAAAACTTGCAACAATGGACCCTGTATCTTGCAGGTCTAGGATTTCTTAGTTGTGCTGATTCCATCCCCTGTTTTACTCTTTCTTTGATTTTTAAATTACTTTTACCACCAACCAATAAAGCAAGCACACACTCAGAAATCTGCCAACAAGTTTTTGGCGCCGCTGCCGGAGAGAGAGGATCTATTAGTAGACCCTTAGTTTTTGTGTTCTTAGTATTCTTTGCAAATGTGAATAATTGATACTACTGATATAATTTTGAACCTTTCTAGCAGATCTAGACAGCAGCAGTGAAGGACAGTTGGACTACAATTGGAGCTTAGCTACCTCTGTTTGCAAACTCTCTAACTTTTAAAACTATGTCTATCTTTCTTGAAAATTCTCTAGCAGTATCTAGGATAGTTGTAAATGTATTCTTTGAATAGCTGTAAATTAGTTAGATAAATTTGTTAATTATAAAGTTATTCATTTGTAATGTGCCTGCAAGAAGCTCTCCTTGTTGTTGGTGTGCTTGTATGCTAGGGAGGAGATCTCTCAGCCCTACTTTAGAGCCTCTTAACCATGAGTTAGAAAGGGGAATGAGACTTAGAAGAGACAGGCACACCATAGGAGAGCCCCCAAGTGAACCTGTGACAGCAAATATGGGTGAAGAACAACGCAGAACTCTCAAGGAGTTGAATGCTCCGGATGACTATAACTCCCCTTTTAGCATTAAATTCCCTGATGTTCAGGGGAATTATGAAATAAAAACTTCAATCATCCAAATGCTGCCCTCTTTTCATGGGCTTAGCAAGGAGGACCCTTACAAGCACATTGACCAATTATTAGCCTTGTGCACCACTTTTAATATCACTGGTTTGGGACCTGAGGCTACTAAGCTCAGACTCTTTCCCTTCTCTCTGAAGGATAGGGCCAGTACCTGGTTGACCACTCTTCCCAACAATAGCATTGCTTCATGGAAAGACCTGCAGACCAAATTCCTGACCAAGTTCTTCCCTGAGACCAAAACTAGCCAGTTGAGGAAAGAGATTCTTGCTTTTGCTCAATCCCCAACTGAGGATTTTAACCAAGCCTGGGATAGGTTTAAAGAAATGCTCAAACAATGCCCCCACCACAAGATCCCAGAGTAGCAGCTTGTACAAAGCTTCTACAATGGGATTGATGAGAAAAATAGAGATATGGTCGATGCCTCTTGTGGTGGATCCTACATGCACAAGACTGCTGAGAAGGCATGGGAATTGTTTGAGGTGATTAGTGAGAATGCTTTTCAAAAGCCATCCCTGGCAAGAACTTGTCAAGAATCTGAGTCAAAGGTGGGGCCTGCTGCTGGATCAAGAGGAAAAGTTTATGAGGTGTTTGGGAACAATGACCTGCAGCTGCAGAAGGCAAACCTCTCTATGATGTTTGACAAATTACTGACTGTGATGCAACCCAGAAGGGCTGCTCATGTGGTTGAGGCATGTCTGATATGCCAGTCCCCACAGCACATAGTGGAGGAATGTCCATCTACAGGGCAATTTCCTGAATTAGTTTTGGAACATGCTACTGCTGCTCAATCTTATGGCCAACAACAATCTGGGGGCTACAACAGACAACCATATGGATACCAGCACCAAAATGCTAGTTACCAATGGAGAGACCACCCAAATCTGAGGTGGAGGCAAGACAACTACATGCAGCCTCAGCAGATGTTGGCCATACCACAAAGGCCACAGCAGCAGTTCAATCAAGGGAATGCCCCTAGGTCTAACTTCCAGCACCATCAGCAACAAAATCAATTGGTCTTACCCCCATCTCAACCCAGAAATACTTCTTTCGAGGACCAGGTCTTGACCTCACTGCAAAACCTGGGTTCCTTGGCTCAGACTGTGAATTCTCATGGTCAGAGCATCAAGAAGATGGAAGAACAGATTGGCCAACTAGCGAATACCTTAGCCAAAAGAGAAGAGGAAAGGTTGCCTAGTCAACCAGTGGTTAATCCCAAGGGCCAATTTTTGATTGGTGAAGGATCCTCAAACCCTGAAGGGGATCTTTCATTGAATTGATGTTAAGAACTGTGCACTTTGTATGTTATGTATTTACTATTTATAGGAATTTTTAGGGATCTTGTTGGAGTCTGAGTTTAGTGCTTTATGCCTACTTTTATTCCTATTCCCTTTGTTTGACAATTTTAAGTGATTGAATGATGATGGTATTGTTTTAATATTTTTCATGATTTGTGAATGTAATGCTTTGAGAGTATGGGAATTTTTGAATGTTTTATAATGCTTATGGGTGTCCCTGGAAGAGATCCTGTGAGAGAATCCACCCACAAAACAAAGGTCAAAAGGCTGACCAGTGGGTGTGTGAATTCTGAGTATGTTTAAGCGGTCGCGAGGTTCTAAAAATTTGGTTTGGTTTCCTCTCGCGCAGTTCATAAAGAATCACTTTGCTTTGCGATCGCGAGTTTCAGATATAGTTGTGTGGGCTACCTCACGCAGTTTAAATGAACATCCAATCTCGCGACCCATTCAGCCTATCCAGCGAGCAGATATTTTTGAAGCGCGCCGAGCCTCACGATATTTAAAATCCAACCCCGCGTTGCTTTTCTTTACTGCTTTCTCTTTCCTCTCCTGCCAGCGAAACCCTAGCTCCCACTCCTCTCAATCTCTCTCCTCCAGTATCCTGTCCACAGTTCATCACTCACTTTGAAATTCTGGATTCTTGTTCTTAAAGCTTCCATCAACAATTGCCTCCTGCTAGGAGCTCCTGCGGTCTACCGTGCATCAAATTGAACAGAACCCTAACTTTTAGGGTAAGGCTCAGCTCTTGATTTTTTCTTTCAAAATTTCAACTGCACACTCACCAAGGAGAATCTTAATGGCTCCTAAAAGTGCACCTGTGAAGAGAGCCAGGGACCAGGGCACCATGGAGCCTGCCCCTAAGAAAGCCAAGTCCTCTACGGCACAACAAAAAGGGAAGGAGGTGGTTCCTAAGGTGGCTGAACAAACACCTGACTACTCTACACCCTCTAAGCTCCTCATTTCCATTCCTTTAGAGCCTGAAACCATTTTTGATATATCTTTCTTTCAATCTGAGCCGTTGTCAGCACTTGCCATTGAGTTCTTGCGCAAGGCTGGTTTGTTCCCCTTGATGCAAATGATTCCTGCACTAGCCTATCCTAGGTTAGTGCAACTCTTTTACCAGCACCTTAGGGTCAGACCAGACACATGGGCAGCCAGGCCTCCTTGTGTTAGTTGACAATTTTGAGATGCTACTCAACCCAGCGTTGATTGTTGAAGTCATGGGCATCCCTACCATTTTTTATCCCAACTCTGGTTATGGTTCTCCTGTGAGTGCCTCCATTGATACCATTGCACAGGCCATTACCAGAGGTTTGAAGGCCACAGGGGACTCCATCAGAAGAAGAGATTTGGATCTCAAATTGTTGTTCATTGATCAAGTGCTGAGGAAGAATATTTATTGCTCCGGCCATCAGCAAGAGAGGAGGACACCAATTGCTGATGCTCTCTATTTCTTCTCTCTAGGCCATGGATTTAATGCTGCATGGTTGATCTTTGAGGCCATGAAGGATATGATGGTGAAGCTCAGGCTGCAAAAGAAGATCCACACTCTCCCCTATGGAAGACTCATCACCAAATTACTTCTGAGGGGAGGATACAAGATACCAGTGGGGGAGTTATCTGCTGACCTCACTCCCAACACTTTTGCCAAAAGACAAAGGGGGATCAGCAGAAGTCTGATGGATCCACAGAAGAAGAAGAAGAAGGTTGAAGCTCAGGATGTTTCTGAGCAAGGAGAGGGAGCTGCTGTGGCAAAGGCCACCCCTGCCCCCACAAAGAAGGCTAAAGCCCCTGCTACAAAGAAGGTGGTGCAAGCTTCTATCACCTCTGCTTCTGCAGCAATACCTATCCACCACACTTATCCCTCCATCAGTTTTCTTACCTCTTCCATCTCTCCCTTTCCCTCTCTTATCTCCCTTTTCCATTCCACCACCCCCTGTGATTCATTCTTGGGTGGAAAGTGTTGAACCCCATGATAGCACTCCCCCTTCACCCACCTTACCTCAATACACAGCCCCAGTATCTCCAACCTCATCTGAACTAAACCCTGACAGCCCTCCCTTGATAACCTACCTTGGAAAGAAAACCTCTCACACAACCCCTGCCTTATCTCTACCTACTTCCACCACCCCTATCACTCCCACAGACACACCACAATTTGACCAACCCTTAGTCCAACCCCTCCCAACTACATCTCCACTCCAAGATCTTGACTTAACCTAGCCACCACTTCAGGGTATCAAGCCTTCATGACTACCTTGACACCCTGCCAACCCATGATATCCCTCTCCCAGATTCCCCACTCCCTTTCCCACATCACTCACTAGACCTTTCATCTTCTCTCCCTACAACTTTCCATCATGCCCCCACTTCCCCTTTCCAACTTGTTCCCTCCTATCCTCATACTCCACCCCAACCAACCTCAGATACCCTTACCCATATCCTTTCCCTCATACATGACATCCAGACCCAACTCTCCAACACAACACATACCCAAGACCAAATGCAAACTGACATCACCAACATAAAATCGACCCTTCAAACATTGACAAACCCACCCATCTCTACACAACCTCCTACCACCCCCATCATCCAGCCCCCTTCCACCTCTGACTCCACAGTGCAACCAGACCTCACCCTAATTGACTTAACTACACCCTTCACCCTCCAAGACACCATAACCCACCACTCCTTCCCCACTCTACCTATCCTTCCCCCACTCATATTACCTCCACCACAATTCACCAACACTTCCACCCAAACAGACCCCATTCCTTTCCCTTCCACCTTTCCCCTTCCACCCCACATCTTTGTAACCCCACCACTTCCATTTCGACCCTTCACCATTCCATTTTTCCCTTACTCAGAACCATCCACCTCCACTGACCATCCTTCATTTACTTTTCCACCCATGCCTTCCATTCCACCCCTTATCCTACCCCCTCCTCAATTCACTGACCATTCAACGCAGACTGCCCCAGCCACTTCCACTCCTCCTCTAGACTTCATCACTACAGCCCCCACTTTCCCCCCCCAGGATCAATCACCTTCTACTTCTTCCACTCTATTTCTACCAATCTTACCCAGACACTCCTATTACACCCCTCCCTACTTCACCCTCCTCCATGCCATGAGGGATAATGCCTATATCAAGAGGGATGTCCTGAGGGGCATGGCCCAACTTCGACAAGCCATTGAGTATCCCTTGCTATAGAAATTGAGTGACCTAAAGCTTGCTCACAGGTAGAAGCTGCGTGATGTTTCAAAGGGGTGGGAGTCAATTTTGGAGACCGTCACTGCAACGAAGGCTGCTGCTACTTATTACAAATTGAATGCGGAGATGGAGAAGGGTAATGTCGAGTTGGCGCAGAAGAGAGCCCGGATGTTTGAAAAGAGACTGCACAATGCCGAGGAGATCCACTAGCTCACTAAGGGGCTTTCTGATGCCAACCTCCTTTATGCTGAAAAGCAGATAGAAATTTTGCAAAAAAGGGTGGCATCACTGTCAGGCCAACCAATTGAGCCCTCCCCTCTCGCCACAGCACCCCCAGAGGCCCCATCTTCTTCCACTCCCCCTGCCCCTACACCTACACAACCTGTTCCCCCACCTCCTACATCCCCAACTCCGGTACCTCCCCCTGTTCCATCTCCTGCCCCCAAAAGAAAACGGACTCCTTCTAAGAAACCTCCCACCTCCAAAAGAGCCACTGCTGCCCAAAAAGGAAAAAGGCCAGCCCCTCCATCCCCACCCCCAAAGGTCACCAGAGCTTCTGCTCAGGATGATCCCCATGGTCGCCTACTTTCCAAAGAGGAACGCAGACAGGCCGCTGCTACCCTTTGATTGGATCCCACTGCGCTTTTTCCTTCTGACTCAGACTCTGATTCTGCACCACCTATGGATCCCAGTGCTAGGAATCCTGCTGCTGCTCCTTCATCAAGCCCTGCTGAACAAACTTATCCTCGGCGAAGGAAGGTTACTGCCAAGAGGACTACTCACCCAACTGCCTCTTTGCAAATTGGAAAAGCCCAATCTGCCCAGTCTGAGGAGGCACCACCAATGAGCCAGCCAGTGAAGGGGAAGAGCCCCGCCATTCCTGTAGCAAAGGAACATGACACGTTTTCTGTGGCTCCCCCTAAGTTTGGTAAAGGGAAAAGTCCTCTCCTGCCGCAGGTGCAAGAAAAAGATAAATCCTCTGTTGTCCCTCCTGAGCCAGCACAAGCCCAATCCCCTCTTATCCCCCCTCCGACTCAGCAAGGGCAAGCCTCCAAAGGGACGAGCTCAAAAGGTAAAAGCCCCAAAGGAAAATCTCCCACCAAACCCCCTGAGCCACCCACCGACAAAGCTTCTGCGATCCCTCCTGAGCTCAAGATCAGAAAAATGAGGGTCTGGACACCAACCATCCCCAAAACGGCGGCCCAACGGAAGGAAGAGAGGGAACAAAAAAAAAAGGAGGAAGAGGCTTACCTTCAAGAGCATGCTAAGAAGATGGGTTGGGACAAGTTTTAATCCAGACTCTGATTAGATTGTACCTAGGATTTTTTTTGTTTCTGTACTCTTTTGCTTCTGTTTTCTTGTAGTTTGTACATTTCACATTTTTAATAGATTTTCTTCTTGTGTCATTACTATTTTGCTTTGTCTGTTGTGTGTTTTGTTCCCTGTTCTTTCATTTTCTTCTTACCATCAATAGATCTGCTGCACAGGCACCTTTGAATCAGTGAGGACACTGCTCCTCATAGGTTTGGGGGTGTGGCAGGCCGACCCTGCCAATGGAATAGTTAACCTAAGTGCAGCAAAGTCATCTGAGTAATATGGAAATGGATCTATGTTCAGTTAAGAATCATGACAAATAAGAAATTTAAAATTTTTACAAACTTTAGACATTATAAACTTTTAATATTTCACATTTCCATGATGATAGCACCAAGGAAACTCACTTGTATCAGCACTTAGTGAATCATTAGAGAGAGAAAAAGGTGAGGACATACTTAAAAGTTCAAAGGAAGACCATAACCAGTGAGAATTGGGCCTATAATTTTTTTCCATCCTTTGAGGAGTGACTAAGGCAATTTCTTCTAGTTCTAAGGACTGGCTGAGTCACTGGGCTCACTAGAAGTTAGGAAACTCCAAGTTGAAACAACTGACAGCACTCATGAAACTTAGGAAAGGATCAAGGCCTTCTCTTGGATAGTTTGAGCCTAATAAGACCGACCCTAAAGAAACTGTCCTTGTCCATAACCCCTTTTGAGCTTTAAATCCTAAATTTCTTCAATATGCACCCAAGTACTTGTACCTGAACCTATGAACCTGATTCAGCCTACCCTCACTCTGAGAATTCAGAAGGTAAAGGAGAAAGAGCTGAAGATGGAATAGCTATGGTCAACATTAGGTGAATGGAGAAGAAGTATCTCAAAATCCTGGCAGTTTGGTAACTGAGAACATGGTGGCATTTCAGAAAAGCAAAAACAAAAATAAAAAGAAGAAAATTCCATCAAAAAGAAACAAAAACAATAATGAAGAGGAGCAAGAGAGGAGTCAAAGAAGAACTTCCTTTTGGAAAATCGAAATCAAGAAGAGAAACTGATCACTTCAAATATGAAAATCTCAAAGAAGAAGAAAGGAGCTGAATTCAAGAAGGTGAAGTCATGAACCACCTCCTTCACTTACTAATTTCTCACTTTTGAACCCCTTTTCAATTTTTCATTCTTTTAACCCCACTCCATAAGCCACATTCCAGCCCAATTAAAAGCCCTTGTGATCCAAAGTTGAGTGAGCTGTCATGTGGAGATAAAGAGTTATCCAATCTATGGTGAGGATGTGCCAATGATGTCAGCACCTAAGAGCTATGCCTATGCTCATGCTTACAGACCCATTTGGGGGATGTAACTACTCTTGAGCCTGAGAGAAAATGAACCCCTCAACAAGACCCTTATGAGAGTATGCCCTGGAAAGTTTTTGGGTTTGAACTTGAATGCATTATGTATGACCTATAACCTAATTTTTAATCTGATGATGAGCTCAGTGACGGCACACACTTGTCTAGTTTTCTGTGGTTGTACACTGATTGGAAATGTTATGCATTCATGAGAAGTTTATGCTATTTAAATTACTGTGCAACCAATGGATTAAATTTCTTTTATGTTTACTGATTCAAGAGTAAACTAAGTCTGCTCCTTGACTGCTCACTTGATGATATTGCATTTTTGTTAACTGTTTCATTGAGAAGTTTGTGGGTGTCTTCACTGAAAACCCTCAGGAGACTTCACTCCTCCACTAGGGATCACCTGGGGGTTTAAAAGGCTTGGTACATATGGTAAATGTATCCATGCTCCCTACGAAAGTGGCATTTAATTTTTATAGTAGATTTAATGTAGCTTTGCTAAGGGACTAGCAAAGATTAGGTTTGGGGTGTGTTAAGACCTGAAAAGTACCACTTTTCACCCCTTAAATTAACCTTTGATTAGACCCTTAGCTATCTAATAAGTTCTTGTTAAGTGTTTTATGTAGGTAATAATCAGCAGTGAAACAAGGCCAGGAATCCTGCTAAGGAGCCTGTTTTGGCACCAGAAGTCCCTCAGAAGGATGGACTCTGAATCCAGACCTAGAATGAGCCTCGTGCAGTCCAACTGAGCTTCTCAAGAATTTACAACAACTACTCGCGCAGCTCTCGCGAAGCTCAAGAGTAGAACACATCGCGCAGTCTCGCGCAGTTCAAAGCAGACCTCTCTAAACCTCGCACAGTTCGCTCATAATGGCTGAGGAGAGAGAGCTTCAGGAGACTCCTCGCGCAGCTGTCGCGCAGTGGCCACGAGATGCAATTATCAGAAGAGAACTCTTCGCACAGTTCTCACGCCATTCAAGAAGAAAGCATCCTCGCGAAGACGGAGCCATCCTCGTGAAGATCAATCAAGACATGAAACCTCGCGTAGTTCAGAACTCATTAAAGCCTCGCGAGGAAACTCGCAAAATCCATTGAAGAGAAGTGCTCGCAAAGTTCTCTCGCTATTCAAATCTGTCCTCACGAAGATCAACCCAACGATCATGCAGCTACCATGCGACTGCTTGAACTCCAACCCCGTAACATCTGAGGCTTTAATGTCTACTCAACCTCGCGACTGTCTGAAGAGCAAACCAAGGCAACCTCGCGACGGTTGAAGCTTCAATATCAAATCATCCTCGCGAAGAGCAAGAGCTACCACATGACAAGTCTGGGAAACAATGGCTACCTAGCGAAGCTCTGAACTTCAACTTCCATCTCTTCAGCAGAGGACCTTTTGGGAATTTCCAGCATTTGGGGCACGCACTCCCATGCTCAAATCTTTGTGCACGTGCCCCAAGGCATCTAAGGATGACTATTCAGCCACGTGGCATCGTTAAAATTAGGGTTTCCTAACCCTAATGCGCCGCCCCACCACTGCTATATAAACCCATACTTAGCTTAGGTTTAGACATCCTGGAATAGCTGGGAACACATCTCATTTCTTGGAGACTTGATCTGAGATCATTTTTTATTTCTTTTTGTAGATGTAAGTAGTTTTCTTTTTCTTTTTCCTTCTCTCCATAGCCCAGCACTTGCTGGCTATGTCTTCGTATGCTTTTTAAAATAGATCAATAGAAGTTTTGTAATAGGATTTATGTTTGAATGTGCAAGGGTCACGCTTAGGATCCGCCATTACTTTGGCTGAGATTCAAAGCAATGGAGGACTGATTCTAAGGGCCACTCAGATCCAAGTGACCTGTGTGTCTGGGCTATCATGGTCATATACAGCCTTAGCCCCACCACAGGACCCACTAGATCTGAAATCCCTATGGGAGCTTGAGCTGGTAGCCTTGTGACCATGGTGGCGGCAGCGATATTCTTATTTTGTCTTGGGCTCCGTGAGGAGGATAGCCTCTGGGATAGTCTGTGACCATTCAAGTGGACAGGTTATAGCCTTAGGGTGATTCTAATCCACCGATCCCAGGTGGATCTTTCTTTACACTGAGCTTGAAGCCTCGGTGGGAGATTGCTAGGGCACTCTATATTTGGATAGATCCGCTATCGATGTTAGATCCGATCCGGTTATAGAGATTATAGGCTGGATCGGACCATTGTAGCCTCACTCAAGCAATGGACAGCTAGATCGAAGGTTGTACTCAATCTCTTGTTGGTTCTATGTGTCTGGGCTATCATGGTCCTATACAGCCTTAGCCCCACACATAGAGCTTTAGAGGTTGAGGTTCCCTATGGATTCTTGAGCTGGTAGCCTGGATGAAATAGTGCCTACAATGATTAACTTATTTTGACCCATCCCTGGATTGTGGTTCCCCTATGGGATAGTCTGTGACCATTTGAGTGGACAGGTTATAACCTTAAGGGATTGAATCATGGCAGAGAGATGGGTTGGATCTTTTCTCCTCAGTGGTGATAACGTAGCCATTGGACAGGATTTCTATAACATCATATCTGAATCTGAGTTACAAAGCTCCTCTGATCTAGGCTCAATAACATACTTCTCACCCTTTTATATTTATTTTCCACACTCTATCCATCCTCTCAACCCTTTCTGTAGTTTAGACATTAGGTTACCTTAGAATACCTAGAATAAGTGACCTTAAACTCCCCTCCTTTTTAGGACTGCCAGATCTGTAGTCAGATCTGGAGGGACTACTAAAGATGGCTCCCTTGGAGCTGTAGATCACCTTTCCCTATGGGACAAACTCTTACTTATCAAAACTTGCCACAATAGACCCTGTATCTTGCAGGTCTAGGATTTCTTAGTTGTGCTGATTCCATCCCCTGTTTTACTCTTTCTTTGATTTTTAAATTACTTTTACCACCAACCAATAAAGCAAGCACACACTCAGAAATCTACCAACAGGAGTGAAGGCTCGCGCCGCAGCCATTCACTGGAGAAAATCGACTGGATACATGAACCGCATAGTCTCACCCAACACTGCATCATGCTAGTCCATTCGCTGGCTAATTTGACTGTGGTTTTCTTCCATTCGTCGTGCATATTCATCTATTTTTTGGGGGTTCTTAGTTATATGGGCAATAAGATCCTTCGTCAAGTAGCTGACGTCATGCAAGACACGTGGTGGTGCTAGCTCACGAGGTGGTCAGCCGAGTGGTATTTGTTGCTCAGTCCTTGTCTTACCACGGCGGCTCCAACCCTCTAACTTGCACACTCTTGACCAACTGGTTGTAAGTATTCTTCCAATCCTTAAACATATAAAGTTTCTCTTTATCCATCAAATGTGGCTCTGTTGCAAGAATTTTATACTCATCTCCCTCTCCCTCATAGTCCTCAATCATCGTTGAAATCAGTCAAGCAAATGGTATCTCATCCTTAGGGCTTGCGCCTCCTTCTAACATTTTCTCTCTTGCGTAGACCATACCATCATATACCAGCGTGGATGCATCAAACCATCGGCCCATGAATGCCGAATACAGTGCCTGCTGTAAAAGCTCTACTCTCTCAGTTTTATGTTGCGTAGGGTATAGATTTGCCTTGATGATGGTGTCTAACATCCACATGTCACGGGGCAAATCGGCCCTCTTTATCGCTTAACCAGACCCGTGTCTTCCCTGGGTCATCTCTGCACACACAATGTGAAATTCTACATCTTCTGGGTAAGGTTCTTCCAACTCTATTTTTCCACCATACCGATAACACTCTAAGGCATCGCTGATACTGGAAAAATTGAACTTGTATTCTCGGTTATCAATTTTTGTGTAAATCATGTTCTCCTCATCCCCGTCGTACATGTTTTGATAGAATAGTCTCACCAACCTAGGAAAATAATAATCTCCTAGAGGTTTGAGCAAATTTTTTAGTCTAGCTTTCTCAATGTAGTTTATAGCCCACCTACTCAAGGGTGTCTCTTCGAGAAATACGGGGTCAAAGGTTTGTTCCAGCATAAATTCCTTTGCTGCCCACCAAGCATTAGGTCTTTCTAAGGTTGGTCGACGTGAAGAACCCGAATGTGTTGCGGGTTGCTTCGAAGTCGAAGATTTAGCAGGCTGCTTCCCTTTTGGTGCCATTTAAATCTCAAGAACTCACAAAACGAGGGTTTGATTGTAAGAAATTTCAAAAACTAGGATTTAAATGAAAGAACTTTAAGAGATTTGCAAAATGAAGTCCTGATCTTACCCCTGGAAGTGATTTGTAGTCGGACTCGTGAAGATTTTAACTCCAAAGATGAAGATCAATGCTGGAAATCGATGGCTAGAAAAAACCCCAAGCACACAGCAATGAAACACTACGGAACCCTCTAAAAGTTTCAAGCAAATAAAGAAGTTAAAACCCGATTTCATTATATATCTCCGAAATCGATCGATCGATTCTAAAATCGATCAATTGGTTTGCGTAATAAATGACCCCTATCGACTTAAGACTTGGCAATTTTATTAAACCTGTCGAGTTTCAACTAAACTTCGTGAGAGATTTTCGATTAGACAATTTTGTGGTTCGATCGATTGGTTTCTTACTTTCTGAAGCTTATCCTTCCACTGATCCTCGCATCCTTTTCTGAACTACGTGACATTTAATATTGAGCTGACCGACATGAATCGATCGATCGATTTGAAAATTCGATCGATCGGTTTTGTCAGAAACCCTTAACTTGTTCCACCATTTTCCCTCTATCCAGCTTTGTGAATTTGAGATCTAAATTCCAAATGATCATTTCATTTAATTCATGATGGTACTCTTACATTGACTTAACTAGTTACATGATTCATCACAGAGTATACAATCCTCACATTATTCATTGCGTGTTATTTACATTTTTCTCAAGTCATTCATTGAAATAACTGTGGGTACTGTTCAAGAATGTCTGCTTCATGCTCCCAACCAAGCCACTTCCTCCCGGGAATGATTCTTCCACTTTACCAATACTAAAGGAATACTCTTGTTACGTAGTACTTGCTCCTTTCTATCCAGTATTTGAACAGGCTCCTCCCTTACAATCAAATCCTCGTAAATCTTGATCGGCTGATCTTCAAATACGTGAGTAGGGTTTTTCACATATTTTCTTAGCATCGACACATGAAACACATTGTCTACTCCATCGAGTTGATGCGAAACTCAATTCTATATGCTACTTCTCCAACCCTTCCCAAAATTTCAAAAGGCCTGATATAGTGCAGACTTAGTTTTCCACGCTTCCCAAAATGCATAACTCCCTTCACTAGTGAGATCTTGACATACACGTGATCGCCAATCTGAACGTCAATACTCATTCTCTTGATGTCTGCATAACTCTTTTGTCTGCTCTGAGCTGTCTTGATTCTTTCACGTATCAGAGGAACAACATCGGCATTACTCTCGATAATTTCTAGACCAAGTATAAACTTTTCACCGGTCTCTTCCCAATTTATAGGTGATCAAAGTGCTTCGTATGGTGCCATACCGATACTTGTCTAAAAACTGTTATTATAAGTAAATTCGATCAACGGTAAGTGTTGATCCCATGATCCTCTAAAACCAAGCATACACGCTCTAAGCATGTCTTCGATTATCTGATTCACCCTTTTGGTCTGTCCATCTGTCTGAGGGTGAAATGCTGACCTAAAATCTAACCTCGTACCCATTCTTTCTTGAAACTTTCGCCAAAACTGTGAGGTATATAATGGGTCACGATTGGAAATGATGGTCATCGGAATACCATGTAGTCGAACAACTTCTCTCACATACAGATCTGCCAACTTACCAGCTATATAGGTTGTGTTATAGGGCATAAAGTGTGCTGACTTGGTCAATCTATCAACCACTACCCAAATAGCATTATGTAGTCTTATTGTCCGTGGTAATCTCAAAATAAAGTGCATGGAGATTGACTCTCATTTCCATTCTGGTACCGAAAAAGGTTATAATAGGCTTGTTGGATGTCTATGATCCACTTTCACTTGTTAACATACTTGACACTTTGACACGTATTCAGCCATGTCTTTCTTCAAACCTCACCACTAGAAATTCTTCTTCAAGTCATGGTACATCTTTGTACCACCAGGATGAATAGCATATTTTGATTTGTGTGCTTCGTCTAGAATTATTTATCGAAGGCTGGCATCTGTTGGGGTACATAAACGTCCTCTAAACATCAGCTATCCATCCTCTCTACATGGAAATTTGAACTTGTTCCCTCTGTCACGCCTTGTCTAACCTTCACCAATTCTATGTCTTACATCTAAAGTTCATGCACTCGATCAAAGATCGTTTATCGAATCGAGATATTTGCTAACAAGGCACCTAAATCTTGTACTTCAATTTTCTTATCATATAGAGAAAGATCCTCCAATAATTTCCACCTATGAATCCCCATAATCAGGCTAGATAGTTGAACCAAACTGTTCCGACTCAAAGTGTCTGCCAGGACATTAGCCTTTCCTGGGTGATACTGAATTGAGCAATCGTAATCCTTCAAAAATTTAATCCATCTTTGTTGCCTCATATTCAACTCTTTCTGTGTGAATAGATACTTAAGACTCTTATGATCTGTAAAGATTTCAAATGGTTCACCATATAGATAGTGTCTCCATATCTTTAACGCAAAAATTACTGCAACCAGTTCCAAATCATGCATTGGATAATTCTTCTCATGATCTTTTAGTTGTCTCGACCCATATGCAATGACCTTCCTATGTTGGTTTAACGCACATCTCAATCCACTGTAAGAAGCAACACTATATACGACAAATCCTTCACTGCCTAATGGAATAGCTAAAATTGGTGTGGAGGTAAGTCTCCTTTTCAACTCTTGAAAACTCTTCTCACACTCTTCAGTCCATTCAAACTTACTATCTTTCCTTGTGAGTTTGGTGAGTGGCCCTGAGATCTTGGAAAATCCCTCTACGAGCCTTTTATAATAACTCGCAAGACTAAGGAAACTTCAAACTTCTATTACCGTCGTTGGTTGCTTCCAATCTACCACTGCCTCAATCTTTGCTAGGTCAACTGCGATCCCTTCCTTAGACACAACATGTCCTAGAAAACTCACTTGCTCTAACTAAATTTTGCACTTGTTTAGCTTCGCATAAAGTTGATGTTCCCGTAGTGTCTGCAATGCCATTCTCAAGTGTTTCTCATGATCTTCCTTGGACTTAAAGTAAACTAGGATGTCATCGACGAATACCACCACACACGTGTCTAGATGTGGTTTAAACACCCTATTCATGAGGTCCATAAATGAAGTTGGTGCATTGGTCAATCCAAATGGCATCACCAAACACTCGTAGTGTCCATATCGGGTCCTAAATGTCGTCTTATGAATATCTTCGGCCTTGACCTTAAACTGGTGATAATCGGATCTCAAATCAATCTTTGAAAAGAATCGGGCTCCTTGCATTTGATCAAACAAGTCATCGATCCTCAAAAGCGGATATCGATTCTTAATTATCAATTTGTTCAATTGACGGTAGTCGATGCATAACCTCATCGACCCCTCCTTCTTCTTAATGAATAAGACCCGTGCTCCCCAAGGAGACACACTAAGTCTTATAAAACGTTTGTCAAACAATTCCTGCAGTTGATCCTTCAATTCTTTCAATTCTACTGGGGCCATTCTATATGGCACTTTGACCACCGGTTCCATACCTGGCGCAAAGTCTATACTGAACTCAACTTCTCAATCAGGTGGTAATCCCGACAACTCCTCCGAAAAAACATCCTCAAAGTCACACACTATCAGAATGTCCGTTGTCACGTTCTTTCCTCCCTTATCCTCTTGCAAAAATGTCAAATATACGTTACACCCCTTCCTCATCATCTTCTGTACACGGATTGCAAAAATGAGTGGCACAAAAGTTGATCGCGTGCTGAGAAAATTGAATGATCTACCCTTATTTGGGCGGAAGGTAACGATCTTTCTCCGGCAATCCACGCTTGCACCATAGGCTGATAACCAATCCATGCCAAGGATTATGTCGAATCCTTGCATATCTAATAGTACTAAATCTGCCTATAATTCATGGTTGATATATCCCTTGATGTTTACCATTATAGATTGACACACAGTGTCAGTTTTAACTGCATTCCCGTTGGGATTAACACGTCCAAAATGTAGTCTAAGAGCTCGGGAATGGCTTTCACCCTTACTTCGAATTCAGGCATCATGCAAGTGTGTGTGGACCCTGGGTCTATCAGGACTCATGCTTCGTAGCAAAGGAAGTCGCCCTTTTTACACTTTTGTAATGTACCTATGTTATATATGCACACACTATGAATTTAGACACAAAAGTAATTAAGCATAGATGGTAGCATACTGGCAAATTGAAGGATGTCTATTTTCTTATTCATGCACCTTCTTCATCTAAATTAAATTAAAGAATTCAATGACTTTAATAAAATCATTTATACCTTTTATAATGTTGTTGCTTGTATTAGCATCTTTAGCGGTGACTGCATATGCCCGACCTTGCACTGTGGCTTATGTCAATCTCATAGGCATTTGTGGTCCAATGGGGTTCACCCTTCCTTCACTTTTCAATATCGAGCAATCTCATATTATATGTCCCATTTTCCCACATTTAAAGCAACCGCCCGTACTACGTCTACCCTCAGACGTCTTGTGAGACTTGCCACACTTAGGACAAGTCTCAGTGGGACTAGATGACGCAACCATCGAAAATCCCTGGGTGACTGACACCCCTGTAGTGGAAGTAGGACTCTCTTGATGAACTAATCTCCCTGGCATAAGCATATGTGGTCTCATAAAATTGGCCTGAGTAGGAGGTCTCGGAAGTGGTGCAGTAAATCTCGGCTTTTTATTCACCAATTCGTGATTCCATTGTCTTCCTTGACTTTCCCTTCCTTTGTTCTGTTGGTCACGTCTTTGATGCATCTCCGCTATCTCCCTCTCGGCTACTATGGCCTTCCCCATAACCGCTTCGTACATTTTAAATTCAAACATGGCTACTCTATCCCGGAAGTTCGGTCTTAACCCACGCTCAAACTTGTTGGCCTTCATCTTATCCGTCACCACATATTTCGGTGCGAACCTTAAAAGTCTAACAAACTCTGTACCATATTCCCGTACGGCCATTCCCCTTTGTTCCAAGGTCATAAACCTTGCAGCCATTTGATCTCTAATCTGCCTAGGGTAGTACTCTTTGTTGAATATCTCAACAAACTCGCTCCATAACCAAGGCTCGTCTGGCCTTTCTAGCTCTCTTCTCATCAACACCTCCTTCCACCATGGGCATCTCCCTCCAATTGAAATGAAGCCCAATTAACCTCCTCGTCATCATCGGTACACAGTAGTCTAAGTAGGAGCTTCTCTATATGATTCAACCACTTTTCTGCCTCTAGCAGATATGTTTGACCATAATAGCTAGGAGGCTTCAATCTCCTAAACTTGACAAATCCGGATGGCTATGGTGACACAGGAAGTGGTGTCGAAGGTTGTTGGTGGTTGTTAGCATTATTTGCTACCATCAATGCAGTCTGTTGAGCCATAGCGATTGCCATGGCCTCCATGGCTTGTGCCAGTGTTTGCCTCTCTTCTCAGTCTTGTTCTCTCTCGTGCCTTCTTTCTTGATTCTCTTGTTTCGGCACACTCGTCTCCGGAATCACTCTATTACCCACTGCAATTCTATTTGAACTTGTAGGGATCTCATCTCCACTTCTTAAATTCCACCTACGACTGCGTCTCGGCCGTCCTCTACCTCTACTAGACATAGTTTCTGCAACATGAAACCCAAGTTCCATTAGCAGATGGTCCCTAAGTTCTGACAAAATCTCAAACACATAACACATGTCCAACAGAAGTTAAAAATTTCTAAAGCTAGGCTCTGATACAAACTGTGATAGCCCAGATTTTTGGCCCCGAAAACCTACGCCGTCAGGTCATTCCGTAAGACCAACCCCAAACACATCGAACAGAACACTTGGCACATCCACACGTAAAGCGGAAGAAAGCACAAACTTCTACTATAAAAGAAATCTCCAATTATAATATCAAAGTAGCGCTCACAAAAATAACGGTTCTAATTCTATGCGAGTGCGCATGAATAAAAGAACCGAAAAGAACCATCGGTAACAATCGTTCCTTACCAAAACATGGTTCACAAAGCAATGATGTGATTTAATTACAAGCATCTGTATCTGCTAAACAAAATGGCTGGACATACCAAGCCAAATCTACACAAAATCTCACACTCTAAGTCACTATCTCGGTTGGAAGAACTCCTCAGGCGGAGGCTTTGACTCCTCCAAAACGTACTCAGAGTCCCCCAAATCAATATTCTCGGTACCTGTGTCTTCACCTGAACCTGTGGCATATTGTCGAAGGGTGAGCTTCATCCAAGCTCAATAGAGAAAACATCCATAACATGCATTTGGATCACATTACACATATATCTCATGACTGAAATTGAAATAATTGGAAAGCACATTGAAAAGCATTTAGATCAAAGTGAAATGAATCATATGCGAATTCTAAAGTTAACACATGGTTTACAAAGCTTTCACGTCTCACACCAAGGAAAAACTTAAATCGATCACTAATTCCTCTCCCAAGCATATATAGCTTCGAGAGCCACAATATTATACCGATGGAATACCCATCATCATCGTTCAATAAACTATTTCACAATGTCAAGCCCTGAACTCCGTTACCAAGGTCACTTGACTCACATTGACCATTCTCAGTCCACACGACACGCAAAGTTGTACGGATATCCCGCCGTACTGACCACGGATATCCTGCCATGTCGGTCACGGTTATCCCACTGTGTCGGTTGGGTATTCACATTCAAACCTTAAATTAACATGCAAGGATAACTTATAGTTCATCAGTGTGTATTGTGATAATTTGTAGCTAGGTTTAGGATTGAAGAATTTAGGCTCACACACACACGTATGTCATGCACACACACTTATGACACTTGAATCTGGGTACAATGCTCATGTAATAGAAATGACAAGGTTTCATGATTTTCACACACACACGTACACACACATATTCACATCATAATTCATATGCTTATCATAACAAGGTACATGCTATAGAATTTTCCCTACCACACACGCAATCCACACGAAGTCTGCTCTTCACAATGGTACCTTCACATCACACGTTCACAGTCCAAACCTAGAACACATTAACACATGTCTTACACATCAAAACTAAAGATGCGAAAGAGGTCTCAAAGATCCTTTTTCTCAAAATTGACAAATGCCAAAATATGGCAAAGTCAATCGATCGAATCCCAATCCAATCGATCGGTTTCAAATATCGATCAATCGAAATATATTTCGATCTATCGGTTTCCTTCAAAAAAATACAATTCTTTGTTTGTATAAGTTGTTTCACACTCAATCGATCGATCAATTTCACAAGTCGATCGATCAATTCTCAAATCGATCGATCTGTTTACTCAGAAACCAATCTCACTTCCCACTTTATCTTTGCGAGCTCACGAGCAACCTGGCGAGCATCCTCACGAGGTCATCACACAACCTGGTGAGCATCATCGTGAGGTCACCAACCAGCCTAGCGAGGCTATGCACAGAAGCCACTCGAACCACACGAGAACCTCGCGATCTGTCTCATATCCTCGCGAGACCCAAATCGATCAATTGAAATCCCATTCAATCGATCGGTTTCCCCTTCTGAAAACATAACTCTCTGTTCTATATATATATATATATATATATATAGTTTTCTCATCAAACTCGATCGATCAAATGTCAAATCGATCAATCAGTTTTGACAGATTCTCAACCCTTCAAGCTTTTCTTCTTACGTTGTGTTCTCTCCTAAAACCCATCGTATTTATTACGACTTTTAGGGCATTTATTGCCCATTTACATCACACCCTCACACATTTAATTCAACTCTCCTAGGGCATTTATTGTTCATAAATAAAATGATTTAAACCATAAATCCTCACGTAAAACTCAGAACTTGCACATGGATCCCTATGTCTTTAGATCTCTTGTTTCTCTTTCTTCCCACACGTCAAAGGTTTCGAAGCACATCTTCTTACGATTGAACTGCTTCCATACTAATTCAACTCCTCCTTCAACTAGTTGGTAGGAGCAAAAAGCCCTCTTTCTCCCTTCTCCTTTCACAAGGCTACTCTCATACACAAGAATCTCAACAAAGGCAAGGAAACGAATTTCCTTCCTAAGTCTAACTTTTATACTTAAAGTCTTAGGTTGGGTGTTACACCTATACACCACACCTTAGTGTACATCATCTCATCTAAAGGACATTTCACCGTAGATTCTCATTCTTATTTCCCTTATCAGATCAAATTTATTTTCTTGGAATGCATGACCGATTGGGTATGCATCTCGAGTTGTATGGTTTGGGAATTAAATTTTTTTCAAGTCTTTACAAAAAGAGTATAAACTCCTCTCACCACCTCGGTCAGCAAGCTCATCATAGAGACGAGTTGAGCATAGATCTCTATCTCTGATTAGTCACAGAATACACCATTTTATCACCCTTAATTTAGTGATGTTTAATCCTAGTTTGCTATTAACAAGTTAATGATGTGTAGATATTAAGGAAAATCAGTTAAAGAGAGCCAAAGTGTTAATCTTCGTCAAAATGAACTCATAAAGTAGTAAGAAAAATGATTGAATGTAAAAGACGATTCTTCAAAAGAGGAAAGAAAAAGAAGAAAAAGAAGAAAAATTGTAAACCGACTCCTTATGATTGAACGAAGTCAAAGAAAGAAAAATAAGAAAAATTGTAATTTACAATTCTTCAAAAGACGTTCAAAAGCTGAAGTACGATACAACGGAAAGTGATCGATCATAATAAAGAATCGTTCCATTGGAAGTTATGTTGAGAAGAGAAAATCGTGATTTACGATTTTACAAATGAAGCTTCGTTGCTGCTGATCACGTGAAGATTTACACCGCCTTGTGCCAAATTTAGAAGAACTCTTGAATTAGAAGTCTAGTGAATCACGGATCTGAGAAGATTGATGAAGATAAACTTCTAAAGAACTTTGTTGCTGAAATAAAGGAAACAAGTTCTGAATGCATCAACTATCCGAAGCAAGGAAGATAAAATTAGGAATTAGAATTATATTAGGATACTCTTATTTTTAGTAGTTTCTTTTATTAGAATTAAAACACTGTAAGCCAACTCCTTATGATCTATAAATAGGAGAGTCCAGTATAGGAATAAGATCATTGAAAATTTTCTCATCATCAATTGAAGACTGAGGTTGGGTCTTCTTCTGATCAAATTTAGTTTAGTTTAGATTAGATATCCAATGTTCTTCGATCACAATTGGCGACTGGGATTGAGAGTTGGAAGATTAGTGTAGATATCCGTAGTTTCTCAAAAGCAATTGATGACTGCAGCTGAGGGGTGAAAGATATATTTTACTTTGCTTTCTAGTTTAGATTTATTTTTATTGCAATTTACTGCTTCGTAAACATCTCCAAGTTTTGATTTGAATTGATGAGTCAGGTTGAGATTTGCATACTAGAGTAATAGTTTTACTTTTCCATCTTCAATTTTCTTGAATTTGATTGACACCCAAGTTTTAGGAGATTGTTGATTAGATTAAATATGTAATGATAGAATTCTAGTATTGATTGACGACCAATGCTAGGAGGCTTGATATATAGTGTAACAGTACTTTAATTTTGTACATATCCGAGAACTGAAGGATTGTGATTGACAACCATAATCTAGAAGGAGGAGGATTTAGGATTTATTTTCTGCAACTTAGTTTAAGAAACCATTCTTTTATTCATATTTCTCAAGTAGTTTAGGATCTTAAAGATAAATATAGGTTTTTAGAAAAAGAAAAATACCCAGAGATAAATCACTTCTTCATGGAAACGATCCTATACTAACACTGCCATATCCATTGTGTGCTTACAATAGGTTAAGACTTAATTAGATACATACAAAGTAGCAAGTCAGTCTGCCCCGCCTCTAAAGCTCTAAGGCACAGCACCACTGTCGAAGATCCGTGCAATCCACTGGAGAATGTGTGCTCTTAAAACCACAAGAATTTGAAATGATGGGGCTAGGAAAAATGGAGGGAAAAAGGAAGAAGAAAGGGGAGGAGAGGAGAAGAGGATTCAATCGGTCGAAATGGGAATAAACCCATTTTGATTGATCGCGAGGCCTATCTTGACCGGTCGAGATGGGCAGAGCAGAAATAGTGCTCTGCCCATGCTTCATACACAATTTTATATGATCTCGACCGGTCGAGTTGCAAACTCGACCAATTGAGATTTAGAGATTTTATTTTTTATTTTATTTTCTTTTCCTTCGACAGGTCGAGATCCAAACTCAACTTGTCGAGATTAGGCGAAGAAATTGAATTCTCTGCCCAATCTATAATATTTAAAGAAAATAGGAACTCGGCCGATCGAGATTGGGCAGAGAGCAGTAAGCTCTTTTTCCTCTCGCCCCTTATCGTGGGTTTATATAGACTCGACCGGTAGAGATCCAAACTCTACCAGTCGAGACAGGGCAGAGAGCAATGTGATCTCTTCCACTCTCTTCCTTGCAGGGGGTTATACAAATTTGACCAGTTGAGATGGGACAGAGAGCAGTGTGCTCTCTGTCCAATCTCTTGGTCTTTTTGTGATTTTCTCTTTTTGTTATTTGTTTTATTTTTATTTTTTTTATATCCTTCCACAGAAATGAAAAATTGCGAAAAGCTAAACCCTGCAAAATGAATAAAATGTTTAAATCATGATAAAAATAGACCAAATGAAAGCAAAACTAACTAAACTAATATAGTACAAACATGGGTTGCCCCTCAAGAAGCGTTAAGTTTTCGGTCTTCAGCCGAACCTCCTCTATCTATCAGAGGTATGAAAAATGGTTGTGCATATAACATGTTTTGGTTGCCCTTTTCATTAGTTACCGTCTTGAGTGTATTCGAAGGTGGCCCTTCAACAATATCATCCATCCTATAAACCATGAAATATTCAAACCCAGTATGTTTTGGCAATTTGGGAGCATCGAATACACCAAATTTTAAAGTCAATCGACTTGAGAGTTTGTCTAAGCACTGTAGAAATAGATCTATCGGCACACTAGATGCCTCATAAATAATGCTAGACTTCTCAATCGATGTAGAACAAGGAATTGTATCCTCCTCATGCTTATTCTCTTGTTATTAGAGGGACATTAATAATTGGTTGGCTATCTTCCAAGGTTTCAATTTCTTTTCTTTCAACAATATTGTCTTTGTTATCTATCTCATGTCTACTCCTAAGGGCCACAGTCGTAGCCTCATGCTCATGGGCAGGGATAGTTTCTTCTCTCAAATTCTTGTCTCACAAGATACTTATTAGTTGACTAGGCAAGGAATCTTCCTCCCTAGTGATGGCGGTGATCAACTGCCCTATTTAATGTTCAATTCTCTCAATAGACTCAGTATGAGGGTGGAGTAATGCAACATGGTTAGATTGAGATTAGAGTTCTTCTAACATAGTTAGAACCTAGTCTTCAAAACTTGAACTCCATGGGGATTGTGAGTACTGTGAGTCAAACTAAGGTTGGTTTGAAAATTTTGGCATAAAAAGCTGACTTAATTCACAACCCTAATTTGGTTCCCACCAATTAGGATAATTCTCCCCATATTCATCCCAATTTTGGCATGGAGTCTCATTATTAAACCCATAAAAAGATGGGGAAACTCTATATCACGAAGACATAAGCTAGGAAATCAAAATAATACAAATACAGAAACCTAGTGCGTACCTTGGCCTCTCGCGAATGTCCCCATCGAAGCTTTGGTAGACTCAGACCTCGATCAACAAATCTAGAAAACAGTTACTATAATTAGAGATATACTAATACAAACCTAATTAAAAGACAATAATTTTTGGCAATGGAGCTAAAAACTTAATCGTTAAATAATAGAAACCTTGCAACTGTACAAGTTCATGGAACTAGGGCAAGTACTAAGGGTGTCTAACCACAAGGATTAGTTGTTTATCTAAGCTAAAGCATTATCTAGAAAAAGGGGTTGTAGAAGTAAAATTCTAATTACGCTATCTAGGAAAACAAGTAAATCAGATTTGGAAAGCAGTAGAGAAAACAACATGGGATCCCTCTTAATCGCCAATACTTATTAACACACAATACTACTCCTATTCTAATATGAATTATGGTTAATCATACTTCTGTTCGATACAAGCTAAAGCTAGGTAAAATAATCAGATCCTATTCATAGTCATGGACTAGTCGGAACAATATAATCCATCTAATCTCTAGCGATCTAATTCGTAAGCATCATTGCACGAAACCAAGCAAACTAGACTACAAGTACTAATCTGAAGGTGAGTACTTTATTGATTTTAATCCTAATCCCTACAAGGCCATTAAGATTATCAAAAACAGAAATAAACTCTTTAGAAATATTCACGATAACAAAAGTGAATCTCAATCATGCAATTATTACTACAGTGAATTCAAATTAGAAAAGGAAATAGAACTTTGAATTAAATACTTATCTATCATTTATAAGAGATCTCAAACTTCAAGAATTAGCCATACATCGCTGATATGATCTTCATCATCTCTAATTTAATCATAGAATAATGGTTTACAATTCTCTCAATCTCACAACTCTCAAAATTTTGAAAACTACAAAGCTAGAAAACTAAAACTAGAGAAATCCAAAACTAAAAGTTATCATAAAAGCTATGAGCTAAAAGCTATCTATTCTTAAACCTAGGGTCGTTATTTATAGATGCATAAGGCCCTAGTACATTGAGATTAACTATGAAAGAAACCCTAAAATAACTCTAATTACAAATAGGAAAGAAGTCATTCTGGGAATGAAAAGAATCCTATTTGAAATACACCAAAACTCCTCTTTTTTGTTTAATCTTGACCGATCGAGATCCAATCTCGACTGGTCGAGATGTTGTTTTTCTATATTTTCTGTGTACTTTGTTTCTTCATAACTTTTGAAGTAAAACTCGGACTTGGGCATTTTTGGGTCATTGGAAAGCTTGAAACCTCTACTTTCCATTGGTATAAGCCTCAATTTTGCAAATCTTAATTTAAACCTATAAACACTAAAATACACTCAAAGTATAAAATTAGATTTACTAAAGGCATAACAAAGTATAGTTTTAGGGATTATTTATGTATAATTTCGAGATTCATCATGCACCTGAAAAGTACAAAGATGTAAAAAGACTTCAAGCAACCTTATGGTAGAACAACACGAAGAGTGAACTTGTTAACTACGTATCAAGATGTCTATCATTTCAACAAATTAAAGCTGAAAATAAGAAGCCAACAAGATTTTTACAACCATTACTAATACTGGAGTGGAAATGGGAGTGCAAAAATATAGACTACGTCAATGGACTACCAAGATCAAAGAGCGGTCACGATTCAATCTGGGTGATAGTAGATGGACTTACAAAAACCGCACACTTTTTACCTATCAAGACTACTCAAATGGTGGAAAGCCTCGCAAAAGTGTATATCAAGGAGATTGTTCGATTGCACAGGGTGCCAATGAAGATTATGTCAGATTGGGACTCAAAACTTATGTCAGGACTTTGGAATAAGTTATAGGAAATGTTAGGCACCAAGCTACAGTACAACACTACTTTCATCTGGAGATCAACAGACAAGTAGAAACAACGATTTGTACTTTAGATGACATGTTGCGAGCCTGCACGTTGGACTTCAAAAGAAATTGGGATGATCATTTTCCATTGATCGAGTTCACCTACAGCAAAAGTTATCAAGCACGTATTCAACGGGAACCAGGCACTCTATCAAATACCTTATTGATCGCTCGTATATTAGGAGGAAGTCAGAGATCGAAGTCTACTCGGGTCAGAACTAGTGAAAGAAACCACAGAGAAGATCTTAAACATTCAAGAACATCTCATTGCAGCTCAGAATCAGCAAAAGAGTTATACCGATCATGATCGGAGAGAGTGTTGTTGTCGCTCCAAGTGTGCCATAATTGTGTGCATTATGAATCAAAAATTAAAGAATTAAAGAATGCTAGGTTATATGGATGTTAACTTATGAAAGGGATATCAGCACATTGGGGCTAACACTGGCCTGCAAGATCAGGGCCAATTGTAGCAAGTTTTAAAAGTAAGTATTTCAAGATCGTCCACAGAGAATTTTGTCTAAACTGAGAGATAAACCTCCAGATCTGTGCTACCAGATCTGGCTCTATAATTATCTAAAAAAAAGAATAGATAAAAGAGAGTGTTGGATTGTGTCACATTTAACTATAAGCAAATAAAGAAAATAACTAACTACATGATCCAGATCCGATTTGGGGAGATGTTTAAAATAAGACAAATGCAGAAATAATAGCTTCATGTACTTTAGCCTCAATTTTAATGGAGAATCAGTAGTTCAACAGTAGCAGATTCAATCTTCATCCTGCTACCAAAGACAGATGTAAGAGAAATAAATCCGAATTAAGGTTTAGGTTTAGACTTATGTCTATGAACTGACCACTTAAATAGTCACAGAACATCCAATAGTTGTGGCCTATTCTTTAGTTCGTAACATGAACATCATCGTAAATGTGCTAGAATTAGGTTACCAACGCTAATTTGCAGTGATGAATTAAGGAAGTTGCATGCGGATGAGTGAATCTAAAGAAGTCTAATGCACTAAGGTGAACATTCGTAACCCTCGACATGACTCCAATGGAGAAGACACAAATTACAACCTTTTAAAATCCAAAATTACAATTAAGAGCACGGCTTCTTAGAGAGCCCTCGGACTTACGATCTTGAATCCGAACTTGGAAGTACAAATCACTCACAATGGCTCTCAAAGGTAAACTACAAGAAGGGATTACAGGGGTTCGGATAAGCTATCCGACCGGAATGAGGGAAACAGAGATGAAAACTCTAAAACTGGATGCCCAATTTGGAATGGCTTCTCTATTTATACTTTTCCTCCATCCTCGCATGCATGGATTAACCAATCAGAATGCTTTAGATCCGGATTGCCCAATGAGGGTTGAGCACGGGGATCCGGATCTATTTTGGCCAATGGAAATGCTCGATCTGGTTCGCCAATCAAGCTGCAAAGCATCAATTCTGTTATGGGTTTGAAATTGCTTGAGCTTCGGAAGTTCCCGCTTGTGTAATTTAACTTTGGGCGCCACATGGGTTGGAATATGCCTTCGATCTTGATTGGAACCTTCCTAATGTTCCCTGGTCTTTTGATTGCATTGGGGCGCTGCAAAGTTTCGAAATACCCTTCTGGACGAAATCCCCGTAATGCCATTTCGCATAGTTTAAGGGCTTTTTCAAAGTAGTTTGGCTCGAAGCTCTCTTCGCAAAGCATTTTGGCTTCGTGGAGATCTTTTCGTGGGGTTTCATTCTTGTTCGAATTGGTCTTCTCTTCTTTTCGCAGAGGTAAATCTTCTATTGAATAGTTACGTATCCTTCGAAAAGCTCATTTGCGCTTATTCTCTCTTCGCTTAGTCTCGTGTTCTTTGCGAATAGTAGAAGTTCTTTGCGAATTGAACTCTAGGCTCCCATTCTTCTTTGCGAATTGACTTTTAACTTGATTTTTTCTTTGCGAATGGCTCTCTCTCTTGCTTCAGGTCTTTGTCTGCTCTTTTAGACCCTCTTTTGCCATTTTGAGGTTGTTTCTTCACTCCTTTAAACTTGACATGAGTCACTTTTTTGATCTTTTGGGATGCTTTTCGGATTTGGACTGTCGATTGGTTAGTCAGAAATGCACACTAAAGCACTTATTTAGTCTTCTCAAGGGTCTTTCAAGGCTCATGTTTAGGGGTGAAAATGGTATTTTCACTACTTAACACACCCCAAACCTAAGCTTTGCTAGTCCCCGAGCAAAGAAACGTAAAAGCAAAATAAAGAGCCACTTTTGTAGGAAGCATGTGCATTTAGCATATGCAACAAGCTTTTTAAACCCTAGGTGTTCCCTAGAGGAGGAGAAGTCTCCGAGGGTTTTCAGTGAAGGTACCCACAAACTTCTCCATGGGACAGTTGGCATTAGTGCCTTTGTCATCCCATGAGCAATCAAAGATCAAAATTAGTTACTCTTGAATCAATGTTTAAACAGAAATTTAGGTTTATTGTTTGCAAGGATTTCAACATTTATAAACCTTATGAATGTTTCACTCTTTCCAACTGTGAGCACCATAGAAATCATGCAAATGTGTCGAGAGTTCATCATTTGAATAAAATTAGGTTATAAGTCATACTTAATGTGCTCAAGTTCCAACCCAAACACTTACCAGGTGTACTCTCATCAAGATTTTTGTTGAAGGGTTCATTTTCACTCAAGCTCAAGAGCTTACATCTCCCAAATGGATTTGTAAGCATGAGCATAGGCATGATTCTTGGCATCCTTGACATCTCCTCACCATAGATTGGGAAACTGCTATCTCCACATGACAGTTCACTCAACTTTGGATCACAAGGACTTTTAAAGGACTTTGGGTTTGTTGTATGGCTCGTGGAGTGAGGTTTCAGGATAGGAAGGTTGAGCAGTGTTTGGATTTTTGAGAAGTCGAATTGAAGGAGGTGGTTCATGACTCCACCTTCTTGAGTTTAGCTTCTTTGAGATTCTCGTGTTCAAAGTACTCGTTCTTCTTCCTTTGATCTTGAATTTTCAACATAAAGTTCCCTTTTGCCTTTTTCTTTTGCTTGCTTCTTTTCACATTGTTTTTCTTTTACTTTCTCCCACCATACGCCCATTTTTGAGGTATTTCTTCTTTATTTATTTTGATATTTGCCCAAATGTTCCATCTTTACTTCTTTCTCCTTTAACTCGAATTCTCAAGGTGAGGGAAGGTCAATTGGTTCCATTGGTTGGTGCAAGAAAAATGGGTGTTTTGATGAAGCGTTCTAGGATTTATAGCTCAGTTCAGGTTCAAACAACGGCAGATCTTTCTTGGTTGGATCTGTTAAGCTCAAGTCCAAAGAAGGCCTTGATCTTTTCCTCGCTTTCATGAATGCGTTGCTTGTTTTGATTTGGAGTTTCCTAATTTCTAGTGGATCAAATGCCTCACCAAATTCTTTGAATCGTAAAAGGGTTGCCTCACCACTCTTCAACAGAGATGTAAAACATATAGGCTCAATTCTCACCGGTTATGGTTTTTCCTTGAGCTTTTAAGTATATCTTTACCTTTTTCTCTTCCGTGGACTTGCTATGTGCTAATACAAGTGTATTTTCCGGTGTTAACATCATGGAAATGTGGAATATTGTAGGGTTTAGAATGTCTAAATTCTTGCAAAGAAAATTTTAAAATTTCCACATTGTCATGATTCTTAAGTAAATTGATTCATTTCTGACATTACTTTGGTGATTGTGATGCCCTTATGCTAATTATCCCATGGGCAGACTGCTTGCCATACCCCCAAACCTATGGGGAAATAAAGGTCCTCACCGGTTCAAAGGTGGCATGGTCACATTATACGGAAAAATTGAAACAAGGCAAAGAATAATAAAATAAAAAATAAAAAAATAAAAATAAAAAATGACATGGAGAATGGGAGAAAGTAAAGTTTATTAACTAGAAACATTTTACATAAAAAAAAGAAAAATAAAGATGTAATAGGATGTATTTTTAGGGAGGGGGGGGGGCGGTGGAGGGGTGGAGGGTGGAAGTGGCGGGGAAGGTTGAGTTTTTGTTTTTCCGAGGAGGCCGGAGTTGGGCCTCCTTTTCTTGGCCAAAATTATGCGAGGACCTCTTCAAATTCGTCCCAGGGGAGATGGATCTGGCACCTTCGGTGGTGGTGGGTCCAGCCACATGGGGTAAAAGCGTGTGGTGGCTTATTGGCTTGGTCGCCGGGTCATTTTGGAAGGGTGGGGAAAGATGTGGGGAATTTGGTAGAGGTTGGTTATTTATAGGTGGGGAAGCCGAAAGGGTGGGACTTGAATGGGGTGGCTACCTCCTCTGGCCGGGAATGGGCAAGTCTGCTAGAGTAAGGCAAGGTTGGGTGAGATGGGTGGGGTTTGAATAATAGGGTGGTGGGTGTGGAAGGGGTATCTGGAATGGCAATGATAGATGGAGGGCTATCTGGGATAGGGAGGGGTGGGGTGTAAGGACCAGGCCTTCAATGGCGGTGCAAGAAGAGCCGACAGACCTCGGCTGTGAGGAAGGGTAGGGGGCCGAGGCTCAGGTGAAGTTTGAGGCTCCTCTTCTCTGCAGCTTCAGTAAATGGTTCTCTTTCAATTCCAGCAGAAGAGGCTCGTTCAGCAAGAAAGATGTTCTTCAATGGGCTCAATAACACAGTGAATTAGCAAGAAGAGTTGTGCAGAAAGTGCAGGAGCGAAAGTTGTGCAAAGAAAAGAAGAGCAGCAGGAGCTGCAGCAGGGGATCCAGCTTCCCTCATTCTCCTTAACATGGCCTGGCTTGTAGTCCAGGCCTTTTTTCCAAAATTGTGAGGGGTTAATACCTCAAAGGGCTCTTCCTGAAATGTCAAATTTGGCTCTCAAAAGGGTCAGAATCAGCCTTCCAAAAGGTAGGCCAAACAATCTTTTGTTCCTTTTTTACTTTAGCACTAACATCAGCCATGGCCTCCAGTGATTAGCAAAGGGCATTGAAGAATTGCCCTTTGAAAAGTGAAACAGGGCTTCTAAAATGGGGTTCTCCTTTCTTGGGTGTGCCTGTGACATAGAGGCTCCTCGTAAAATTGAATCCATCAAGATACCGAGGGGAAGATCTCTCCTCATTATGGATTGCCCAGATCCAACCATTCCTTGTGTCAAATGGGCAGCCATGTCTCTAAAAGAGGCTGTCGGGAGGGGCCAGGGTCCCTCGGTTAAATCGAAAAGGAATTCGAGGCATGCCCAATGTCTTCAGTAGCGATTACTAGAAGATCACAGTTGTCTATGAAGATTACTAGGGTTGGCACATCACCGATCTTCTGTCACCATGATGAGGTTTTGGTACCACAACTTTGTCATCCGTGGGTAGATTTTGTCAGGGAAAGCGGTAAGCATGGTGTTGATGGAGGCCGTGAGATATCTTAAAGAGTTATAACTGGTTTGGAGGAGAAAAAGTTTCATCCACCAAGAATTGGGAGTATCTTCAGGGCATCAATAAAGGGATTGGGCAAAACCAAATGGAGGGGTAGGGGAGACAGCTGAGATTCTGGGCTGGAAACATCAGGGGCAGGCTCTTCATGGCGCACTTTCTTTCCTTTCTCAGCCCTATCTGCTTTGTTCATGGATAGTTTTCTCTTTGTAGATTTTGGGGCTTTGCCTTTGGCTTTGGGGTGTTTTGGTGTCTTCTTGGTCAAGATTTAGGGAACATTGCAGAAGGGATTTCTGTTTTCCCATATTTAAATGGCCTCAAGTGTATGCTTAACTACCAAAGAATCACGTAAAAATTTGAGCAAGAATAGAGAAAGTTACTGCGATCTAGGGGTTTCCTCTGCTTGGGTTTCTTTGCTTTGAACAGATCAAGAATTGGGCTCTACCCTTTTGATTTCGACAAGAGAAAAAGCAGAAGATTAGAATAGATGGTGGTTATTCGTGTGGAGCTCGTGAGAGAAGAGGGTGAGCTAGGGTTTTGAAAAGGGTTTTGCTTGGGAGAGTGTTTGCAGATATCCAAAGGACTTTCAAAATGACCTAATATACTAACAAGTAAAATCTAAAGCACCCTTAAGTGTTCGAAAAGTTCCAAAAGAGTCCTTTTCTCTATTTCGAATAGCACAAGTGTCTTTCGAAAGGTAAAAAATCTTGAGAAAGTGTAGTTCGCAAAGAACTGAGCTTCAGTATGTCTATTCGAAATGGATTTGGCTCCAGAAAGATCTTTTCGCCAGATTTTCTATTCGAAAAGGAAATTTTAACTATTCGAGCGAACATGGTTCTTTTCGAGTAGTTCATTACTGACTCGTAATCAATTCGAATAGAACTTTGAACTTTTCGAAAAGTACTTTTACTTTGCGATTTGAACTTTGAAGTGTATTTACTATGCGTTACAAGAAAAATAGATGTAAACAAAGAAAATCGGAAAAACAATGTTGTACATACATATTATACACTTTTCTACCATCGATTTTTGGAGATTCATGATGATAGGTGGGCAAAGAAGGGCTCACAGGTGTTTTCAATGCATGGTTTGAGCCTCGACCATTTACCTTAAGTATTCTTCCATCCTTGGGATCTGAATATCCACAGCCTCCCGAGGGGAGGCCTTGATGACAATGTATGGCCCTTCCCATCCGGATCTCAATTTGCCAGTGAAAGAATTTAAGTTTAGAGTTGAATAACCATACCTTGGACCCCAATGAACTCTTTTCTCATGAGGCTCCTATCATGGAATGATTTAACCTTTTCTTTGTACAACTGGAGCTAGTGTAGGCATCCATCCTCGCCTTCTTCCAGCTCAGTGAGTTGAAGCTTCCGTGGTTACCAAAGAATGCTTAGATCCATATTAAAAGTTTTGATTGCCCACAAGGCCTTATATTCTAATTCTCTTGGTAGATGGCATGCCTTGCCATAAACCGATCTGAAAGGGGACATCCTATAGGAGTCTTGTAGGCGCTATGCCCACAAAGCATCATTAAGCTTAAAGGACCTCCTTTCATCCTTCTTCACGCTTTTTTTCCAAAATGTGTTTGATCTCTCTATTTGAAATCTCCACTGCCCACTGGTTTGTGGATGATAGGAGTGGCTACTCTGTGAGTGATGAGTACTTTTTAATAGAGAGTCAAGCGCCTTATTGCAAAGTGGCTTCCCCATCACTAATGATGGCCTGGGAATCCAACTGAAAATATGTGGTCTTTGAGGAATCTTAAAACCACTTTGTGATCATTGGATTTGGTAGCTATGGCCTCAATCCACTTGGAGACATAATCCTGACTACCAAGATGAAATTGTTTCCATTAGAAGGGAAAGGGGCCCATAAAATCTATACCCCAAACATCAAACAACTCAACTACGGATTGGTACGTAAGGGCATTGAGTTTCTTTTGGAAATACAGCTTTTTAAGGCCTGCAAGATTTACTGATGTTGTAAGGCATCTTTAAAGATTGTGGGCCAATAGAAACCACACTGCAGAATTTTTACATGTTTTATTACCATGAAATGGCCTCCACAGCTGTTTCATGACACATTGACAATATGCCGTGGAATTCATGGTCCGGACACACTTTACGATCACTTGGTGCACAAATTCTTGAATAGATAAGGATCTTCCCAAATGAAATGTTTAACTTGTGAGAAGAAAAGATCTTTATCCATTCTATTCCAATGTTGAGGAATCATCCAATAGCCAAGAAGTTGACTATGTTTGCAAACCAAGGATGGGTATTGATGGCAAAAAGTTGCTCATCGTGAAATGATTCATTAATGGGTGCTATCATCCTCGATTGAGAATTCGGATAAGTGATCACCACCACATTCTCCACTCCTTTCTTATCCTTAATCAGATCAAACTCCCGTATAATAGGAGGATCCACGATTAATCTGGCTTGGTATCCTTCTTAGATGTAAGGTACTTTAGGCGAGTGGTCAAGAACACCACAATTTGTGAACCTAAAACATAAGGCTGAATTTTTCCAATGCAAACACAATGGCCAAAGCAGCTCTTTCTCGATTGTTGTGTAGTTGAGCTGGGCATCTATCATGGATCTGGCCGCATAAGCTATGACATGGGGAAGCTTATCCTTTCTACGCCCTAGGACAGCTCCTAGGGCATAGTCTGCATCACACATCAGCTCAAAGGGCATGAATAGTCGGGGGCAAGATGGGGCTGAAATCGGACATTTCTTAAGGACCTCAAAGGCATCATGCATTCATTAGTAAACACAAAAGGAACATCTTGACACAGAAATGACAGAGTGGCTCGGAAATTTTATCAAATCTTTGATGAACCTCCTATAAAATCCTGCATGCCCTAAGAAACTTCGATTTGCTTAGCCTGGGAGGAGGCAAATGTGCAATTAGATCAATTTTTGCTTGGTCCACCTCTATGCCTTTATGGGAGACCACATGTCCTAGGACAATGCCTTGGTGACCATAAAATGACTCTTTTCCCACTTAGAACCAAATTGGTTTCTTCACATCTTTGCAACACCAACTTGAGGTGGTGTAAGCATTGGGAAAAGCTGCTCTCCATAAATTGAAAAGTCATCCATGAAGATCTCCATGAATTGATCAATCATGTGTAAAAGATGGCATACATGCATCTTTGAAAAGTAGCAGGGCATTGCAAAGACCAAAGGGCATCCTCCTATAGGCAAAAGTGCCAAAGGCGGTGAAGGTGGTCTTTTCTTGGTCCTGTGGTACACAGGGATCTGGTTGTAACCAGAGTACCCATCAAGGAAGCAGAGTAAGCTTTGCTGCAAGCTTATCAAGGATTTGGTCAATGAAGGAGGGGAAATGGTCTTTCCTTGTCATGGTATTTAATTTTCTGTAGTCTATGCACCCTCCATCCAGCTTGTTTGTCCGGTGGACATAAGTTTACTGATTCAAATGCTACAGCTTATGCTGATTTCTTAGGCACCACTGTGGGTGCTACCCAAGCGAATCTGAAATGGGGTAAATGACCCCAAAGATCTAGCATGACTTGACAACTTCCTTCATTACCACTTCTTGCATTTGAGGATTCAACCTTCTTTGCATTTCTCTAGAAGGCTTGGCATCCTCTTCCGTGGATCTTATGCATGCATACAGGGTTTATTCCTCCTAAATCAGAATGGTCCACCAATTGCTTTCTTGTCTTTGTTTAGAACTACCAATGCTCCTCTTCTTGCTCCTTTGTAAGGGAGGAAGAAATAATCACAGTAGTGTTTGATGATCTCCCAAAACACATATTTCAGATTTTGGGGAGCTGTTGAGTTCCAATTCGTGTGGGTGAGAAAAGAGGGCAGAAAGGTACCTTGGTAACTTGTGGAAGAGGGAGAGGAGGTCTCCAAGAGAGAGAACTTGATGATGTTGGTGAGTGCCTTGCACAAAGCAGACTCCGTTGAATTTGATCTCCTTTTCCTTCTTTCTGGTGGATCCCCAATCATTTTAAATTCGTGGTGGAGTCTTTACCTTGCAAATGTTTGTAAAGACTCCTCCACCATTCATCAATGATGTCAACATGGAAACATTCCTCACAGAATTGAGGTTGAGTAATGATTATACACATTCAATTTAACTTTCATATTTCCAAAAGACACCTCCATGATGCAGGACACATTGAATGCATGCATTAGTCAGAGCTGTGGAATGGTCTTCCCGAATGACAGGATGGCGGTGGTACTTTTGGTTGGTTCCATGTCCAACACCAAAAAGTCGCTAGGTAGAAAAACTTGTCTACTCCTACCAAAACATCTTCAATCAACCCCATAGGTTTCCTTTCAGATCTGCTACGTGTAACACCACTTGAGTGGGTTTCAATTCTCCCAAACCTAGCTTGATGTAATAGGGAAGCGAGTTGACACTAGCACCCAGATCTAGCAAGGCTTTCTCAATGGTGTGCTCCCCAATGATGCAGGGATTGTGGGGATTCGAGGTCTTGCATCTTAGGTGGTGTTAATGATAGCACTTGGTTGATTTTCTCACAAGAAAGGCCTTCTTGGATAAATGTATCCTAGATTGCCTTTTGTGGGTGCACACCTCTTTGAGAAATTTTGCATAGCAGGTGGACCTGCTTTGATTGCATCAAGTAGAGGTAGATTAATTTTAACTTGCTTGAATGTCTCCATCATTTCCTCAATTTTGTGTTTCCTTTGTCAAAAGGAGAAACCGACTTCATTGCATGGGGAAATGGGAGGTGAGGAACAAATTTCTCCTCCTCATCTTTTTCAATAATTTTGTTATTTTTCTGTTTTTTCATTTTTTGAATTTTCGATGTAAATCAATGACCATATTGCTATCCAAATTGTTGTTCTGCACTTGTTCTTCATCTTTTCCTCTTCACTACCCAATGTGTTGTTTATTATTCTTCCACTTCTCAAAGTAGTCAGCCTTTGATTTCCTCATGGCCATTTGAGGATTCTCCAACCATGAACATCCCTTAGGATTGTTCACGTTGTTGGGTAGTTACCCTCTTCTCTCTTAGCCAATGAATTTGAGAGTTGGCCCGAAGTTTCTTCAATTTTTAATGCTCGGTGAAGGTTCACACCGAGATGAAGTTCCAAGATTTTGAAGTGAACTCAAGACCCGCTCTTCAAAGGTCGTGGGATCTAGGAGGGCAGTGGTGCAGGCATCGCATGGCTTGTTGTTGGTTAGGTCTTTAAAATTTGATTTATTATAAAAATTCTCGTGATATGGTCGAAAGGTGTTTGAAAGGTAATTGATTTTTGGGCTCTTGCCATCTTGTTGGGTAATTTCCGATTCCACGAGATTAGGATGAGATCTCCATGGGTAGTCATTCGATTGCATCATCCATAAGATCGAGTCTGCATGAGCTTGTTCCATCATGAGTTCGAAATTGTGATGCGTATGACATTGATCAATGGAATGAGTGGGGACTGCATATCGGACATGCCTCCTCTACTCTTGACCCATTTGGAGCTTTAAATGAGTCCATCACTATCAAATTTTATGGTCAAATTATCCACTTTCCTTTCCAGCTCATTGACTTCATAAACTTTCCTCTTGTGAATTGGGGATTATTCATCCTAGCCGGATTCTCGGTGTCCCTTGGCAGAGATTCCTCGGGTTGAATTTTCTCCAATCACCTCAAAGAGGTCCCAAACCTCTTCAACTATTTTCGCAAGTAGGTACCTCCACAAGAGGCATCCACCATGTTCTTGCCCTTCGACGGGTTCCTTGATAGAAGCTTTGAACCAAATGCCATTTAGGAATTTGATGGTGAGGGCATTGCCTTATGATTCTTTAAACCTTTCCCATGCTTCATGGAAAGTTTCATTGAGTTTTGGGAGAAAGAGATGATGCTTTGTCTCTATTGGTTTTAGTCATTGGGAAATATTTTGACAAAATTGACATTGCAAATCATTCCATGATGTGATGTTTGGTGCTAACATAGATAACCATGCTCTAGCTTTGTCCTTTAATGAAAAGGAAAGAGCCTAAGCTTGGTTGCCTCAGACCATCACTATGTTAAATGTTGTGCATAAAGCAGAAAATTCATCAATGTGTTTGTAAGGGTCTTCCTTACTCAATCCATGGAATGAAGGCAACATTTGGATGGTGGAGGACTTAATTTCATAATTTCCCTCCGTGGAAATTGAATGCAAAATGGGGAATTATAAGCACCAGGCAAAGTAGTCTCTTAACAATCTCGTTCTTCACCCATTTCAGGATATACTGATGTATGTCGGTTTCTTAGAGTCTTTCAACTTCGAATTTAACGGGAGAATCTCGATTGAGGGTTCTCTGCCAAACATACAACTCGGAGAGAGTTTGGTACAAACTGTCTATTTAAGAACTTTCCTTTCCTTTTACAATGTCTGTTTGCATAAAAATAACAACAAAATTAATAAATGACAGATAAATAAATGAAAATAAACTTAGGTCTATCTATTTTAGAACAAACTTCCCCGGCAGCGGCGCCAAAAACTTGTTGTCGCTCCAAGTGTGCCATAATTGTGTGCATTATGAATCAAAATTAAAGAATTAAAGAATGCTAGGTTATATGGATGTTAACTTATTAAAGGGATATCGACATTGGCTAACATCGGCCCGCAAGATCGGGCCAATTGTAGCAAGTTTTAAAAGTAAGTATTTCAAGATCGCCCACGAGAGAATTTTGTCTAAACTGAGAGATAAACCTCCAGATCTGCTACCAGATCGGCTCTATAATTATCTAAAAAAGAATAGATAAAAGAGAGTGTTGGATTGTGTCACATTTAACTATAAGCAAATAAAGAAAAGAACTAACTACATGATCCAGATCCGAGTTGGGGAGATGTTTAAAATAAGACAAATGCGAAATAATAGCTTCATGTACTTTAGCCTCACGAATTTTAATGGAGAATCATGTAGTTCAACAGAGCTGATTCAATCTTCATCCGGCTACCAAGACAGATGTAAGAGAAATAAATCCAATTAAGGAATAGGTTTAGACTTATGGCTATGATCATCCACTTAAATGGTCACAGATCATCCAATAGTTGTGGCCTATTCTTTAGTTCGTAACATGAACATCATCGTAAATCTTTGCTAGAATTAGGTTACCAACGCTAATTCGCATAGGGTGATGAATTAAGGGAAGTTGCATGCGGATGAGTGAATCTAAAGAAGTCTAATGCACTTAGGTGAACATTCAGAACCCTCGACATGACTCCAATGGAGAAGACACAAATTCTGACAACCTTTTAAAATCCAAAATTACAATTACAGAGCACGGCTTTAGAGAGCCCTCGGACTTACTGTCTTGTATCCGAACTTGGAAGAACAAATCACTCACAATGGCTCTCAAAGGAAAACTACAAGAAGGGATTACAGGGGCTTCAGATAAGCTATCTGTCCGGAATGAGGGAAACAGAGATGAAAACTCTAAAATCTGGATGCCCAACATGTGCAAATGGATCGTCTATTTATAGGTTTTCCTCCTTCCTGCGCATGGATTGATTGGCCAATCAGAATGCTTTAGATCCGGATTGCCCAATGAGGGTTGAGCACGGGATCCAGATCTGTTTTGGCCAATGGAAATGCTCTCGATCCGGTTCGCCAATCGTGCGAGGCATCAATTATGTTATGGGTTTGAAATTCTGTTTGAGCTTCTGGAAGTTCCCGCCAGGTAATTTAACTTTGGGCGCTCACATGGGTTGGAATATGCCTTCGGATCTTGATTGGAACCTTCCGGAATGTTCCTGGTCTTTTGATTGCATTGGGGCGCGTGCAAAGTTTCCTGAAATACCCTTGGACGGTGCAAATCCCGTAATGCCATTTCGCATAGTTTAAGGGCTTTTTCCAAAGTAGTTTGGCTCGAAGCTCTTCGCAAAGCATTTTGGCTTGAGGAGATCTTTTCGTGGTTTCAGTTCTTGTTGAATTGGTCTTCTCTTCTTTTCGCAGAGGTAAATCTTCTATTCAACAGCCTGTATCCTTTCGAAAAGCTCATTTGCGCTTTATTCTCTTCGCTTAGTCTCGTGTTCTTTGCGAATAGTAGAAGTTCTTTGCGAATTGAACTCTAGGCTCCCATTCTTCTTTGCGAATTGACTTTTAACTTGATTTTTTCTTTGCGAATGGCTCTCTCTCTTGCTTCAGGTCTTTGTCTGCTCTTTTAGACCCTCTTTAGCCATTGCTGAGGTTGTTTCTTCACTCCTTTAAACTTGACATGAGCTGTCAGCTTTTTGATCTTTTTGGGATGCTTTTCGGATTTGGACCTGTCTGATTGGTTAGCTGTAAAATGCACACTAAAGCACTTATTTAGTCTTCTCAAGGGTCTTTCAAGGCTCATGTTTAGGGGTGAAAAATGGTATTTTTCACTACTTAACAAGTGTCCATATGAAGTCAGAGATCATGTGTTCCTAAAGGTGTCATCAACTAAAGGAGTTTTGAGATTCATAAAGAAAGGAAAGCTCGATCCTAGATTCATCGATTCGTTCAAAATCCTACAGAAGATTGGAAAGTGGTCGTTTATCAACTAGCCTTGCCTCCGGCACTAGCCAGCATATAGAATGTCTTTCACGTGTCAATCTTGTGTGATTATAAATTTTATCCCATACACGTGTTAGAACCTGAACCTTTAGAAGTCCAAGAGGATCTATCTTTTGTGGAAGCCCCAAAGCAAATCATCGAATGGAAGAGTCACGGTGCGAGAAGTAAAAGAATTCCTCGAGTTAAAGTTTTGTGGCAACATCACTCCAGAGACCATGCAACATGGGAACATGAAGACAAGATGTGTCAGATGTACTCACATCTGTTCGATAATGCTTAAGGTAAATTTTGAGGACGAAATTATTTTTTAGGGGGAAAGAATGTGACAACCCAACTCACTTGAAATTGACCCAACCCAATCCAACTCGATCTGACCCACTGAACTCACACACACACACTATATACACCCTATACACTATCTTTCCCTTTTACAAAGTGTTAAGTGGTGAGAAATGCCACTTTGCACCCTTTAACCTGACCTTTCATGGACCTGTGAGCACACTAATAAGCCTCTGTTGAGTGCATTTTGTAGATAGCAGGGAAAACTGGTAATAATGCAGCAAACTACTTAAGAATGCCCACAAAGGAGTCATCTCTCAGCACCATGCAAGACCCAACAATATAACAAGGAGAAAGAAGTGAAGATAGGCCCAAAGCATCCTATCGAGAGGATGTCTGAAGACTCTGATAGGAGCTGAGGATTAAAAGGAAAGAATTTGTGCAGTTGGAGAAAGGGTTCGATAGGATCCGAAGGCAGAAGAAGGATGAATTCGTATGGATTGAGGGGTTTCGATAGGATTTTAGAACCTATCGAGGGAAGAAAGGAAAGAAGAAACTATCCTATCGAAAACTTGCCTGAAGTGTCAAAGGAACCTATCGAACGGATCTGGGAACCTAGCGAAAGGACTAAAATGCTCGATTCCAACCTGTCGAAGGCTCCCTGAACCTATCGAAATGAAGATGCTGAAATTGAACCTATCGAAGGATGCCTAAGCCTTTCGATAGGAATGAGAGCCAACCTATCGGGATGACGGCACATAGAGTTGAACCTGTCGAAAAGGACCCCTTGACCTATCGAACTACTCAGCCAACCTATCGAATACTCCAGATATTGGGCTGAGGACTCTAAAGCTTCAAAGAGAACTCATCCTATCGGTACCTATCGAAGAGACTAGGGAACCTATCGAAAGGAACTATAAGCTTACTTTTAACCTGTCAGAAGCTTCTCCAACCTGTCAAAATCATGTGTTGAACTTCTCAGAAACCATGCTATGCACACGCTGAGACTTGGTGGCCTATTGCACGCAAACTGAGGCACTTTGGTGACTAGCGCGGCATTGTAGAAGATGCCCAAGAAGGCCCTAACCGACCCACGTGCTTTAACAGAACTCTAACAAACTCTGACAACCTTCTACAAGGGATTTTTGGCAGGAAACATTGAGGAGAAAGCTATATATTGAGATCCCCAATTGCCATTGGGGAGGATCAAAATTATGAGTAATTTTCCAGAGATCAGAGCTTGCAGTGAGATTCCTTTTCCCTCCTTTAGCCCAACTATGGTTGGCTAAATCCCTAGGAGCAGCAAGGGGTGAGTTAGATCTGTAATTGGGTAAGGTTAAGAGTGTTGCTGGGGTTAATTGCTACACAGACTACAGATCTGACAGCATTCCATTGTAAGAGTGACCTTGTCTGCAATGTAAATGTTGTTTTTAATGTTTTAATTAGATCTAAAGCTCTTTTGATGCCTTTTGGTGCTTGATTGGATTTGTGTAGAGGGGTTGCTTGATCAGCTCACCCACTTAACTGGTAGACCTCTTGGATGTCATCTGAATTCCCTGGATCTGATATCCCTGTAATTTCTTGCGTCTGTGACCTAAAAATTGCAGCATCTGTAGCGGTTTAATTATTCTAATTGAGGCCCTGACTTTGTAGGAGATCTCTAGGATGGTCTGTGACCATTAAAGTGGACAGATCATAACCTTAAGGTGAATCTGAGCTCAAGCCTTAATTGAATTTATCTGCTGCAATCCATGGATTCGATAAAGCCTATAGGATGGTCTGTGACCATTAAAGTGGACAGATCATAGCCTTAAGGCTAGGTGGATCCTGTGATTTGAAGTGTGGACAAGGCTCGTGGGCCAAATGGTGAGGACTTGTGTGCTTTTGAACCCCTGTAATATGCTTAGCTCAACCTGATTGCAGTGAAGACAATCTCCAAGCTGTTCTTCTCCATTTTTTGAGTTTTTAAACCATTCCATCTGCAAGATCTGAGGCTCCAGATTTGATCCAAAACAATCTGCATTTTATTTGTAGTTTAGTTTAAGTGACAACTCATTTCAAAACTCTCCCCTGTCTTTTAACTAAAACAGAGATAGCTAGGGTCAGATCTGGAGATTTATTATATTTTTGACCAGCTTCTCTGTGGACATTCCCTTACTTACCATTCTTTTAAAGCTTGCTACAACAGATCCTGAATACTTGCAGGTCTGTATGAGTATGTCTGCCTAGTTTTATTGTTGATTTTAGACCCTTAATTAAGGGTAGGCAAACATTCCCAACAAGTTTTTGGCGCCGTTGCCGAGGAAGCAGTTTAGAAATTGATATATCTAAGTTTTGATCATAGATTTGTAGTTTTTGTTTGATTTTACTAACTGCATTTGTGAGTTTTGCTATTTTTTCAGTAATTTTTGTGTCCAGTTCACCAGATCTGAGTATAAAGTGAGAGGAGAGTTGTGCTGAAGGCTTCTCTATAGTTTGCATCCCTTCTCCCCTATTTATTTTAAGATCTGTGGATTTTAGATTAGTTAATCAATTGTGTGTTCCTATTTGTTGTGTGAGGATTTACTCTGCTTTCAGTTGTGGGAGTTGTATATTTGGTAGAAGAACTCTTCAACCTGAGATTATTCCACTAAATCCAGAGGTTGAAAGACTTCTCTGAACCAGATTAACTACATCCATAGCTATTGACATTGAATCTATCGAAATGAGTGAGCAGCAGCAGCCTCGAACTCTCAAGGAATTCAATTCACCAGGGATCTACAATTCCCCCTTCTGCATTCAGTTCCCTACTGCTCAGGAAATTATGAGATTAAATCATCCATCATTCAAATGTTGCCCTCATTTCATGGCCTGACCAAGGAGGATCCCTATAAGCATATAGATGAATTCTTAGGACTGTGCACCACCTTCAACATCACAGGTTTGGGGGAGGAGGCCACCAGGATGAGACTCTTTCCTTTTTCATTAAAGGACAGAGTCAGGACCTGGCTATCTCTACTTCCACCTAACAGTATTCAGTCCTGGAGTGATCTCCAATGTCAGTTTTTGGCCAAATTCTTTCCTATGTCAAAGACCAGTCAGTTGAGGAAGGGTATCATCTCTTTTACCCAAGATCCAACTAAAGACTTTCATCAATCCTAGGAGAGATTTAAAGAACTCCTTAAGAAATGCCCCTACCATCAAATCTCTGAATGGCAATTGGTGCAAAGCTTTTATCAGGGAATTAATTCAAAGAGCAGGGACATGATAGATGCCTCTTGTGGAGGCACTTATCTTCATAAAACTGCTGAGGAGGTGTGCGACCGTGGATCCTCTCGAACCCGTCGCGGCAATGCGCTCGCCTTGGATAAAATGTAGAGTCGCCACCCGGAGCTTTTGGTGACCCGGGAAACCTTCAAATCGATATTTTGAGCATCGAAGTGCTAAATATGACTCTGATTTACCGGTCTTTGCCAAAGGCTCTAAGGTAGGGGCTTCGGTTATCGATCGGGAAGGGTTTAGGCACCCGATCAACCAGCACGTAGCGGTCTCTATCTATGGCCAAAATAAAAATAAAAAGGGCAGAGTTTCCCCTTGCCCGAAGGCGATACGGTCCTATCAAGCTTTGAGCCAAACCAAAATTTCGGCGGCGTAACGGCTTGAATCCTTGGACGGAGGAGACACCAAGAAGGTAGAGGAAGAGAGGGGTGAGCCGGAGCTCACGGGCCCTTGTTGTACCATGGAAGATCTTCGCTTTGGCGTGCTTCCGATGACTTAAATGGTGTGAAAATGGGTTCTAATGCTAGGATTCAATAAAGTAGGGGGTGTAGAGTGAAGCTAGAGGCTAGGTTTTAGCTAAAGGGAGTGATCTAATGGTGGAAATGGATTGGAAAAGATGAGCTAAGCTTGCTGAAATTTTGGAAAATGAGTGCACTTTCTCTCACTAGGGTTCTCTCTTGGGCTCCAAATCCTTAACCTCCAATTTCTTCCAACCCTTAAGGAAGAGGGAGGCCTCTCTATTTATAGAGAAGGAATGGGTTAGGGGCTTACTTAAGAGCTAATTGGTTTAGCAATTAGGTAGTCTCCCATCTAAGATTTTTTGGGTTTTCAAGGTCCTAGGGTTTTGGGAAACTGGTTTCAATGGCGGATGATGGGGTGAGACCATGGGTGACTTAAGGGTTGCTAATAAGCTCAAAGGGGGTGCAACCAATCTCAAGACACCCACCTCAGCCAAGGGGATGGTCAAAGGGTCAAACTAGATGGAGGAAATTGAGCTCATCGATGGCGATTCTTTGTAGCTAAGTTGGGCGTATATATTATATACGCCCAGTTTAGGAACAGTAATTTTCACCAAAATCAGGGGAGTTTTGAGAAGATGAAACCCGTGGTGGGTCCCACCTATACTGGGCGTATATATTATATACGCCTGGCCAAATTTTCCCCAAAATAGGCAGGCATATATAATATATACGCCTGAGTAAAATTCATGATTTTATGTGAAACTTAAAACGGCCATAACTTTTGAACCGTAGCTCCAAATTTGGCGATCTTTGGCTTGTTGAAAAGCTGGAGAAGTCCTCTTTCCAATGGTATATGGCTCATCCATGGTACTGGTCTATGTGAAATTATGTAGCTCTCCTCCCATCAACCACCAGAAGGGTTTAAGTTAGGTCTGGGAAGGGATTCTAGGGTGTAGGGGTGACTTCTAAGGATTGGGGGAATGGCTCTAAAGGTCTTAGGGTGATTCCTACTAGTCTAGGTAGGTTCCTAAGGGTTCAGGGGGGGTGCCATGGGAAGCACAGGGGTACATCTCTCCCGAAGTACAGATTGATCGGGCCTTGGGCCGAATTTGGGTGTCTACAGATGCCCCTCTTTGGTATTCGATCACTAATGATCGGATGCCAAAGATAAGAGACATCCGAAGAGGTCCAAGGCACGTTTGATGGGTCCGCCTAGTTCAACTCAATTCTCAAACATTCATGGTGATGGTGAGTGTACGTAAGCCCTCTCATTTCGGGATATTGTCCGTACCTCAGAGCTAACAGTCCCCAAGCGCATTACGACATTACTGGAAATAACTGCGATGATCACAAAACGGGTAAGCCCGCTAGCCTGGATATCATCCACTTCCTGAGGGAAATTATAGATTTGTGATGTTGAGTATTAACCTGAACCAGACAGCTCCATGAAACGGGATGATCGATCTATGCTTCGGAATTGATGCAAAGCACACAAAGCGAAGGCCTTCAAACTGTGTCCAATCCTATGGGATATTGACAGCTCCATTGGGTTGGCCACAGGTGCCCTTACCTAGGTAAGGCTCGGAGTTTCTGGGGGAACCCATCAACCTCGAGGTTGCTTTTGCATGATTTACCCGAGTGGAGCGAATATTGATGTCGCAACACTTCTTGGAAATGCATGCTCATTTTTCGAGTAATTTTTTTTGTGTCATTTTCTGAATTTTCTTTTGTTTCGAGGCCTCTAAGCAGAGCTCGATGACCTCTGACAACTTTATTTTTGCACAACTCTTTAAGTGGATCAAATGTCAATTGATACGCTTTTAAGAGTGCGTGCGCCATGCTGGGGATAGGTGCACCTTGGGTATGTGTACGTTCCAGTGGTGAGGTGCTCCTGATTTGCACGGACCAGAGTGCTTTAACTCGAGACAAAGCTAAAGATCGAGCTAGAACCAAACGTCCTTCGAAAGAGATGGCTAATTTCTAGCCTCCATCCCTAATGAAATCACATCTTACTAACTATGCACAGACAGACACCCATCAGGGGCGATAAGCAGCAAATAGGCGCGAATGGAAGCCTTGACCCTAAGGTACAATTTATGAGGACAAACGACCATCCTACGGATACCCAGACGCAAGTGTGTACATTCAACAAGGACACCGTACCTATACAGGTTTTAAGCCTGTGTAAAAGGAAATAAAAGGAAATGAGCCCTTCGGTCTGTATGTTTGCACATAGTTTGGTTGGTGGTAATTTCATTTTTGACGGGTCAGTTTCGACTGACAATAGACTTTTCGAATGGTCTGAAGTCGGGGGCACTCTTGGTCAATATCAATCCGAAGGCGGATGACCAGAGTGAATGCTTGGGAGGTGGGGTCAACCCACTTAGGATTTTTACTAAGCAGCAACAGGTTGTTATTTCTTCTCCCCTTTTTTTGTTATTGTTTTTTCATGTCAGGTTGAGATTCTGGGCAAGCTCAAACTGCCTTTATCTCTGCACGTATCCTTAGGCGAATCAACTTGCCATGTTGATCCTCTTTAGGGACGTGTGCATTCCGGTGATGGGTTCTTGGTTTGCCTACCGGATCAGGCCTCGACTTCTGCTGGGGGAGATCTGGGGCTAAGCGTATGCTCCCGGTGATGAATGAAATTCATTTGCCTGCTGGATCAGGTACAAAGTGTCCCTGCATGAAATGGGGTTCGAGAACTTTCAGGTGAACCCGATCATTCCGAATTGATTTAACACGGCTCTCGGGGTGGGGCAAACAGACGTTGCGACGCTCTTGTGAGAACTAGCGTTGTATTTTTTTTATTTTTCTTTCTCTTTTATTTTTTTTTCTCTTTTGTTGATTTTGTGAGCGCATTAGGTGGGCGCCTACGGATCTGGATCCATTTGTTGTAGCACGGTCCCTTTGGACCAATCGAAGGAAACTCGAAGGGACATTTGGGGATGCGTGCACCTTTACCTGCTGATATGTGGGCTTAACCGATGGTCCGAGCCTTGATATGGGGCATACACAGGGCCAGAGCCGAGATTGCGAAGGTGAGAGCTGCTACGGCTGAGAGTGAGGTTCTTTGATTGACTGGGCTTTTGACTGAATCTCGCAGTACAGCTAACGCTTCGCGGAGACGGCAGAAGAGTCTTCATGGTAGGTGGTTGTCTGATCGAAATGCCCGTGAGGACTCTCTCCTTATAGAGATCAGTGCTTTGAAGCGTGCTCCCTGCCCTTGACCTGTTCCTGCACATATCATAGATCATATACACGGGGGGGGAAAGCCCCCTAACAGAGATCTCTTTTTAGGTTATCTTTTTCTGTTCTTTTTTTTCATATATACACAGCTATACACATTTTGGGTTTTGTTTTTTTGTTGTAAAGGAAGCAGCAAAATAGAAAGTGCGTCATGTCATTATCTTTTTGGGACGTGACACTCAGTAGGCAACACTTGTAAAGAAAGGGAATGAAATCTATACATGCGCTCTTATTTTTCTTTTTGTAATTCTGCGACGTAAGACTTTTTGTGGGGATTTTTTCTTTCACCTAGTGGGGTTTCTTTTTCTTATTTTTTTATGGACAAGGGGAATCTATTTTCTTCTTTTTTTTTGTTTTTGGAATTTTCTCCTCCACAGAGTGAGGCTTTTTATGGAAAAGGAAAATCTATTTTGTTTTTTAGAATTTTCTCCTCCACAGTGTGAGGCTTTTTATGGGAAAGGGAAATCTATTATCTTTTTTGGAATTTTCTCCTCCACAGTGTGAGGCTTTTTATGAGAAAGGGAAATCTATTTTCTTTTTTGAAATTTTCTTCCTCAGAGGGTGAGGTTTTTTATGGAAAAGGAAAATCTATTATCTTTTTTGAAATTTCCTTCCTCACAGGGTGAGGTTTTTTATGGAAAAGGGAAATCTATTATCTTTTTTAAAATTTTCTCCTCCACAGTGTGAGGCTTTTTATGGGAAAGGGAAATCTATTATCTTTTCTGAAATTTTCTCCTCCACAGTGTGAGGCTTTTTATGGGAAAGGAAAATCTATTATCTTTTTTGAAATTTTCTCCTCCACAGTGTGAGGCTTTTTATGGGAAAGGGAAATCTATTTTCTTTTTTGAAATTTTCTTCCTCACAGGGTGAGGTTTTTTATGGAAAAGGGAAATCTATTATCTTTTTTTTTTTAATTTTCTTCCCCTTCTCTTTGTGATGTCGGCAGTTACGAAGCCAAACCAGTGGGTCCAATTTTGAGCATGGTCGAACCCTGTTGGTGAGGCACAGGTTTTTTCCTTTAAACATGGGAAGGTCAGCTGCCTTGGGATTGGTTCAGTCCTCTGTCTTTCCCTTTGGTCATCGTCGGGACAGCTGCGGTAGAGAGATTGGGATCCGATCCAATTTCCAACATTAGTGGCCCATCAAAGGGGAGAAGAGGCTTAAGGGATCCAAACTGAAATAGGCGGGCTAGGACAAATCTTCTCCTAATCTTCTTTTCTTGACATTTTTTTGCTCATAGCACCCAAGACGGGTTTTCGCCATGCCTGTCATCCTTGTTTTTACCCGTAGCGCCCTTTCGGGTTTTCACCACGTCCATGGGTTCGCTCTCTTACCCCAGGTGCCCTTTCAGGTTTTCACCTGGTCCGTGTGAGTTCGCTGTTTTTACCCGTGGCACCCTTTCGGGTTTTCACCACGTCCGTCTTGCTTTGAACTCAAATTAATTTTTTCTTCTTTTTTCCTTTCTTTTTCTTTTTTTTTCTTTTTTCTTTTTTTCTTTTTTCTCAAGAACCAGAAAGCCACAACATGGGCGTCGATTTTGTCATAGCCGACTGAATGAAGTTCTGTGTGGTTTGTTAACTCGGCTTGTTCTGATGCAGTAGATGTTATAACCGCTTGTGGACCTTAAAGAGGGCTTTCTTTCGAGTTGTAATGTGGTTAGGGTTCAAACAGGTTGGGTTTTTCTGGGGATTTGGATCTAAGTTTGGAGTGATTTCTAGATCGGTGACTCCTCCTTTCCAAAGGCTTTTCATGCCCCAGTCATCAATCTGTTTTTTTTTTTTTTTTTTTTTTTTTTTTTGGGTACCCCTCTTTTTCTTTGTTGCTTTTTTTTGGGGGGCGCCTTCTCCTTCTTCTTTTGGTAAGGATTTTTCCTCCCTTTTCTTCTTCTTCTTTTTTGGAATTTTGGGTGGGGTATATGAAAGAAATGGTTGTTGGCCCGAAGTGTGTAGCAAAAAAGGGGTGAAGGTTTTCAGGGAATATTCTTTTTGGCCACTTGACTTTGAAATGATGGCCTCTTTTATGGAGCCCTTAAGCGGTCACACATCTACTTTTATCAAAACTTACCTTGTCCCAAGACCTACGAGTAGAACTTGCGGAGGTATCCAGCGTTGATGGGCTCAGGAAAGTGGTCTCCGTCCATGGTGGCGAGGCGAACAGCGTATCCTGGCAGATCCTCTCGGATGACGTAGGGTCCTTCCCAATTTGGCCTAAACTTCCCTCTCGGATCGGCGTGGAGAGACAAAAAAAATTTCTTCAGTGCAGTGTCTCCTATCTTCAGGTCTCGACCGCGGACGCGCTTATTGTAAGCACGTGCAATTCTCCTCTGATAGACCTGAGTGTGGCACAATGCTAGGAGTCTTTTCTCATCAATTAGGTCTAGCTGTTCAAAACGGGCTCTTTCCCTCTCAGCTTCAGGTAGATGGGATTCTAAAAGGATACGGAGTGACGGTACCTCGACCTCAACGGGTAGCACGGCCTCGGTCCCATACACAAGGGAATGGTGTTACCCCTGTTGCGGTGCGGATAAACGCTCTATAGACCCAAAGTGCGAAGGGTAACTGCTCACTCCAATCTTTGTAAGTAACTACCATCTTTTCTAGGATGCGGATCAGAGTTTTGTTGGCTGCCTCTACTGCTCCATTCGTCTGAGGCCTGTACGGGGATGAACGATGATGCTTAATCTTGAACCTCTCACACAAGGCTCGGATGCGCCTATTAGCGAAGTTAGTGCCATTATCAGTGATGATATCTTTGGGTACTCCGAATCTGCAAATGATGTTGTTCTTGATGAACTTCTCAACATGGCTAGCTTTAATGCTCGTATAGGAGGCCGCCTCTACCCATTTTGTAAAGTATTCCACAGCGACGAGGATGAATTAATGTCCATTGGAAGCCTTAGGATTGACCTTGCCGACGACGTCGAGACCCCAAGTGGCGAACGGCCAAGGGGTGGCCATGTTGTGCAAGTCAACGGGCGGAGCGTGTATTAGGCTGCAGTGCTCTTGGCATTTGTAGCACTTCTGTACGTGCTTACAGCAATCAGTCTCCAAAGTAGTCCAAAAGTATCCTTGCCTTAGAATTTTCTTAGCAAGCATGTGACCGCTGACGTGGGCTCCGCAGACCCCCTCATGAATCTCCTTCATGATCTCAACCACTTCCCTCCGGGTTAGGCATCGGAGTAGAATATTGTCGTGAGACCATCTATACAGGAGATCGCCGCAGATGATGTAGTTTGTTGCCAATCGTTGGATGGTGCGTTTGTCTACCTTTGATGTTCCTTCCAGGATAGTTCGAGTCTTGAGGAAATTCTTGATGTCTGAGAACCAGGGTGGTTCATCCTCTATTTCCGTAGGTCCTTCGATCAGGTGACAGAAAGCCGGTTTGTTCCTCTGCTCTATCATGATCGGCTTCATCACCACGGGATGCTCTCGTTTATGGATGGATTCTCAGGATACAATCAGATAAAGATGGCAGAGGTTGATCGCGAGAAGACAACGTTCATTACCCCCTGGGGAACCTTCTGCTACAAAGTAATACCATTCGGGCTGAAGAATGCTGGGGCAACCTATCAAAGAGCAATGACGGCCCTGTTCCACGACATGATGCACCAAGAGATCGAAGTATACGTCGACGACATGATTGCCAAATCGCCAGAAAGGGAGGACCACTTGATAAACCTGCAAGAAGCTATTCGAGAGGCTGAGAAAATACAGATTGCGGTTGAATCCCCAGAAATGTGCGTTTGGCGCTATGTTCGAAAAGCTACTGGGCTTTATTGTCAGTAGGAGAGGGATCGAGGTCGATCCGACCAAGATCAAGGCCATCACTGAGATGCCACCACCATCTATAGAGAAGGAAGTCAGAGGCTTCTTAGGAAGGATCCAGTACATCAGCCGATTCATCGCACAGTTAACTCCGATATGCTCACCAATCTTCAAGCTACTGAGAAAGGACTCACCAGTTGAGTGGAATGATGACTGCCAGGCTGCATTTGACAAGATTAAAGGTTATCTCCTGAAACCTCTGGTATTGGTACTGCCCGTACCTGATAGACCCCTGATAATGTACTTGTCCACGACTGAGTTTTCCATGGGTTATGTGTTAGGACAACATGATGAGACGGGAAGAAGAGAGCAGGCCATCTATTACCTAAGCAAGAAATTTACTGATTACTGTTGTTGCTCCAAGTGTGCCATAATTGTGTGCATTATGAATCAAAAATTAAAGAATTAAAGAATGCTAGGTTATATGGATGTTAACTTATGAAAGGGATATCAGCACATTGGGGCTAACACTGGCCTGCAAGATCAGGGCCAATTGTAGCAAGTTTTAAAAGTAAGTATTTCAAGATCGTCCACAGAGAATTTTGTCTAAACTGAGAGATAAACCTCCAGATCTGTGCTACCAGATCTGGCTCTATAATTATCTAAAAAAAAGAATAGATAAAAGAGAGTGTTGGATTGTGTCACATTTAACTATAAGCAAATAAAGAAAAGAACTAACTACATGATCCAGATCCGAGCTGGGGAGATGTTTAAAATAAGACAAATGCAGAAATAATAGCTTCATGTACTTTAGCCTCTCGAATTTTAATGGAGAATCAGAGTTCAACAGCAGATTCAATCTTCATCGGCTACCGTACAGATGTAAGAGAAATAAATCCAATTAAGGAATAGGTTTAGATCGATGGCTATGATCATCACTTAAATGGTCACAGATCATCCAATAGTTGTGGCCTATTCTTTAGTTCGAACATGAACATCATCGTAAATGCCGCTAGAATTAGGTTACCAACGCTAATTCGCAGTGATGAATTAAGGGAAGTTGCATGCGGATGAGTGAATCTAAAGAAGTCTAATGCACTAAGGTGAACATTGAACCCTCGACATGACTCCAATGGAGAAGACACAAATTCTGACAACCTTTTAAAATCCAAAATTACAATTACAGAGCACGGCTTCTTAGAGAGCCCTCAGACTTACAGTCTTGAATCCGAACTTGGAAGTACAAATCACTCACAATGGCTCTCAAAGGTAAACTACAAGAAGGGATTACGGGGGTTGGATAAGCTATCCGGAATGAGAAGCGAGATGAAAACTCTAAAATCCGGATGCCACAATTGGGCAAATGTCTTCTCTATTTATAGCTTTCCCTTGATCACTGCATGACGAATTGACCAATCGTCGAAGTGTTCAGATCTGGATTGCCCAATGGCGATTGAGCACGGGATCCGGATCTGTTCGCCAATGAAAATGCTCGATCGTTCACCAATCATCGCGCTAGAAGCATCAATTACATTATGGAATTCAAAAATCTGTTTGAGCTTCTAGAAGTTCCGCCAAGTGATTTCATCTTTGAGCGCTCACATGGGTTGGAATATGCTTTTGGATCTTGATTGGAATCTTCGAAATGTCCTGGCCATTAAATGCATTGGGCGTCGAGATTAATCGAAATGCCCTTTAAACAAGTCAGAATTCCCTAGAATGTCCTTTTCGTAGAGTTTAAGTGCCTTTTCGCAAAGTGTTTTGGCTCCGTAAGTTCTTTTCGCAAAAGCAATTTGGCTTCGTAAAGTCTTTTCGCAGGACTTCTCCCGGATCTTCTATTCGAAAAGGAAATTTCAACTATTCGAGCGTAACATGGTTCTTTTCGAGTAGTTCATTACACTCGAATCAATTCAAGCAGAACTTTGACCTTTTGAAAAGTACTTTTTACTTTTGCGATTTGAACTTTTAACTTGATTTCTTCTTTGCGAATGGATCCTTCTTCTTCTTGGTCTTTTCTTGCTCTTTTAGGACCTTTTAGCCATTCTTTGAGGCTATTTCTTCACTCCTCTTTGAGCTTGACATGAGTTGTCGACTTTTGATCATTTTAGGATGCTTTTCAGACTTGGACCTGTCTAATTGGTTAGTCAGAAATGCACACTAAAGCACTTATTTAGTCTTCTCAAGGGTCTTTCAAAGCTCATGTTTAGGGTGAAAAATGGTATTTTCACTACTTAACACACCCAAACCTAAGCTTTGCTAGTCCCCGAGCAAAGAAACATAAAAACAAAGTAAAGAGCCACTTTTGTAGGAAGCACAGTGCATTTAGCATATGCAACAAGCCTTTTCAACCCCTAGGTGATCCCTAGAGGAGGAGTGAAGTCTCCGAGGGTTTTCAAAGAAGGTACCCACAAACTTCTCCATGGGACAGTTGGCATTAGTGCAATCGTTATCTCATGAGCAATCAAAGATCAAATTAGTTACTCTTGAATCCATGTTTACACGAAATTTAGTTGTATTGTTTGCAAGGAGATTTCAACATTTATAAACCTCATGAATGTTTCAATATTTCCAATCATGTGAACAGTCATAGAAAATCATACAAATGTGCCAAGAAGAAGCTCATCCTATGGATAAAAATTAGGTTATAAGTCATACTTAATGTGCTCAAGTTCCAACCCAAACACTCACCGGGGTATACTCTCATCAGTGTTTTTGTTGAGGGGTTCGTTTTCACTCAAGCTCAAGAGCAGTTACATCTCCCAAATGGATCTGTAAGCATGAGCATAGGCCTGCTTCTCGTGCATCTGGCATCATTGACATCTCCTCACCATAGATTGGGGAACTTCTTATCTCTACATGACAGCTCACTCAACTTTGGATCACAAGGACTTTTAATCTAGGTTTGTTTGTATGGCTTATGGAGTGAAGTTTCAAGGAAAGGCGGTTTGAACAGGGTTTGAATTTGAGAACTCGTGAAGTGCAGGACATGGTTCATGACTCCACCTTTTGAGTTTAGCTTCTTTCTTCTTCTTTTCGAGATTCTCACATTCACATGATCAGTTCTTTCTTTGATCTTGCATTTTTCATCATAAGGTCCCTTTTTTGCCTTTTGCTTGCAACTTTTCACATTGTTTGTCTCTTCCTTTCTCTCCACCATATTGCGCTTTTGAGGTATTTTCTCTTCATTTTCTTGATGTCGTAAATGGTCCATCTTCGTTCTTTCTCCTTTACCTCCGAATTCTCGAGTGAGGGAAGGCTGAATTGGTTCCATAGGTTCAGTGCAAGTACTTTTGGATATTTTGATGAAGAATTGTAGGATTCTGACTCAAATGGGGTACAAACAGGGCAGATTTTTCTTGGTTGGTTCATTAGGTTCAAGCTGTCAAAGAAGGCCTTGATCTTTCCTCGGTTTCATGAGTCTTGTTACTTGTTTTAATTTGGAGTTTCCTAACTTCTAGTGGATCTAATGCCTCGACCAATCTTTTGAATCAAAAAATTGCCTCGATCACTCTTCAATGTAGATGGAAAATATATGAGCTCAATTCTCACCGTTATGGTTTTTCCTTGAGCTTTTAAGTATATCTTTACCTTTTTCTCTTCCTTTTGACTTACTACGTCGATACCAGTATGTTTTTATGGTGTAATCATCATGGAAATGTAGACTATCGCAAGGTTTAGAATGTCTAAATTTTTGCAAAGAATATTTAAAATTTCCTAGTTAACTTGATTCTTAAGTACATTAAATTCTTCCCCTTACTTAGGTGATTTTTCCGCTTTATCTTTGGTGTCCGAGAGGATCTGCCACACCCCAAACTTATGAGGAGCAAAGGTGTCCTCCGGTTCAAAGGTGGCATGGTCCCATTATTCAGAAAACATGAAGGAAATCATAAACAATGAGAAAGTAAAACATGACAAAGTGAGCATTGGAGAAAGCAAAATTTATTGACTAGAAACATTACAGAAGAAAAAGAAAATTAAAGATGAGGGGGACTGGGATTAAGGAGAGGCGAAACCATGAGGAACCGTGTCCTCACCGTTTGATGTAAGGGGAAAAATAAAATAGGCTTGCTCGCCAGATCTAACGAAAAGATTGGAAAAATAATTACGTAACAATGAATGTAAAATGTAAAAAGAAAAAAAAAAAGAAAAAGAAGTGCACGAATTGGACAAAAGAACAGATTTATATATTATATTTAGAAACAAAGTACATGCAAACATTAATAACTTGGATCAAAGTCGCTACCATAAGTTGGGTCATTGGGGTCCGAGCTAGAGTCACCGTTGAACTTGAATCGAGTTGGAATCGAGAACTTGATGGTGATTTCTCGATCGGAATTCTTGAGCTCGGTGTACTCTTTGGACTTGATCTTCTTGGTGAGGCCCAGATGTTTGGTCAGTCATTTCTGCATTCTTGAGCTAGTTTGGCATCTTGAACTAGTTGAGCTTGGAGCATAGCTACCTTGTGTTGCTCAAATTTACGACCAATTGGTATGTTTGTCCAACCAGATCCTCATCTTCTCTCTCTCAAATTGCATGAAATGCTCTAATTTTTTATTTTGGCCTCATAAGGGGTTGGATGTAGGCCTCCAAATCAGCCATACGCACATCCCTACGGATGTAGGGATTTTCTGTCATGGCCTGGGAGAGGGTGGCATATCTAGGGAGGGGGATGGAGTGGTAGGGGACTAAAGGGGGTCCAGCTGGGGGAGGGGGGGGGGGGGGTGGGAAAAAACTGAGAAACTAGGGGCAGCAGGATAAAAGAAGAAAGAAAAACTAAGAATAGAAAAAATCTAAACTATATGCAGCAGAAAAATAAAAATGTAGGGACTGCATACAAAGTTTAAAAAAAATAGAAAAGTGTTGACACAAAAACAGAATTTGTGAATGCAAAATAGGAAAACAAAGTTAGAAACTAACTATACTCACAGAAAAATGACGAAAATTAGTAAAACTAGGACAATGTTCCTAAAAACAGAATTTGAAACTAAAATTCCTAAAAACAGAATTTGAAACTAAAATTCCTAAAAACAGAATTTGAAAATCTAAAAACAGAATGCTAAAATTCCTAAAAACAGAATTTGAAAATCTAAAAACAGAATTTGAAACTAAAATTCTTAAAAAGCAATTTGAAACTAACATTCCTAAAACAGAATTTTTAATGCCAAAGGATACATCCTAAGCCCAAAGAGAAAAATGATACATCCTAAGCCCAAATGTAAAATCTAATGCCAAAAGCCCGAGATACTTATGAATCTAAGTGAAAAAAAATGATTAGCAGGAATACGTGAAAAGCAAGATTCATAAAATGACCCTTTGTTGATGATGGGTATGAATAAAAATAATGAAGCATGGGAGCACATATTAAAAAGCGAGTTCATACAATTTGAGACCCATTTATGATGAAGAAATCTCAAGGAAAATAAAATAAGTGGGTCCATTGAATATTCAAAAGCGACCTATGATTCACTACTCATTGTCCTACATGATTCCTAAAAAATAAAAAATGATCTCAAGAGGTCCAGATGGGAAAAGTGGATGCAAATGGAGAAAACAGCATCTGAAAGATATATATATATTTTTATTTTATAATTTTCTATTTTTTATTTTTACTTGTTTTGGATCGGCCAGCTCAACAAGAGCCCTTATTTACTACTTCTGAAAATAATGAGAAACAACTAAGAGATTTTCTATTTGTGTTTTCATTTTCTTTTATTTTGTATTTGGTTTTGTAAAAAATCGGCATGCCTAAAAAGGCAGAAATTATAATCGTAAACAAACAATAAACACAACAGAAGCTGCTGGTTCTCAAGAATTTAAAAATAGAAAATGAATGCAAAGGAGAAGAGGATGCAAACTCAAGCGATCTGCTCCAACTTTAGTCCAGATGCTCCTTGTTGTTGGACGGTGCTCGATCTGCAACAATCCAAAAACTGCAAAGCGACTTTATTCCAGATATTGACAAAATAAAAGAAAAACTCAAAGCACGCCCAAATTTGACAAAAGACAAAAGAGTGGCGCATTTATTCAAACAACTAGAAGGCAAAGAATGAAAACTTAGAAAAAAAAAATCTGCTGCGATAAAATAGGTTTTCTATACAAAGCTGCGGTAGACATTTAATCAAGCACTTGGAATACAAAGTGCGGGTTTAAAGCAAAACTAAAATGAAAATCAAATCTATAAAATAAAATAAAAACTTAGGTCTACCAATTTTAGAACAAATTCCCTAAGAAGCGGCGCTTAAAAACTTGTTGTCGCTCCAAGTGTGCCATAATTGTGTGCATTATGAATAAAGAATTAAAGAATTAAAGAATGCTAAGTTATATGGATGTTAACTTATGAAAGGAATATCGGCTGACATGGGCTAACATTAGCACGCAAGATCGAGGCCAATTGTAGCAAGTTTTAAAAGTAAGTATTTCAAGATCGTCCCACGAGAATTTGTCTAAAATGAGAGATAAACCTCCAGATCTGTGCTACCAGATCTGGCTCTATAATTATCTAGAAAGCAGATAAAGAGAGAGTGTTGGGTTTTGTCACGTTTAACTAAAAGCAAATAAAGAAAAGAACTAACTACGTGATCCGGATCCGAGTTGTGGAGGTGTTTAAAATAAATCAAATGCGAAATAATAGCTTCATGTATTTTAGCCTTTGAATTTTAATGGAGAATCAGATTCCAATAGAGCAGATTCAATCTTCATCGGCTACCGGAGATGTAAGAGAAATAAATCGAATTAAGGAATAGGTTTAGACTTATGGCTATGATCATCCAATGGTCACAGATCATCCAATAGTTGTGGCTGTTCTTTAGTTCGTAACATGAACATCATCGTAAGTCTTTGCTAGAATTAGGTTACCAACGCTAATTCGACAGGACAATGAATTAAGGGAAGTTGGATGCGGGTGAGTGAATCTAAAGAAGTCTAATGCACTAAGGTGAACATTCGTAACCCTCGACATGACTCCAATGGAGAAGACACAAATTACTGAACCTTTTAAAATCCAAAATTACAATTACAAAGCACGGCTTTTAGAAAGCCCTCGGACTTGCGCCTTGAATCCGATCTCCTTGGAGTTACAAATCACTCTCAACAACTCTCAAAAGTAAAACAAAAGAAGCTATTACAGGAGTGCAGATAGGCTATCGGCCGGAAGGTAGGGAAATAGAGATGAAAACTCAAAATCTGGATGCCACAATTGGGCAAATGTCTTCTCTATTTATAGCTTTCCCTTGATCCTGCAGTACGAATTGACCAATCGAAGTGTTCAGATCTGGATTGCCCAATGGCGATTGAGCACGGGATCCAGACCTGTTCGCCAATGAAAATTCTCTCGATCCGGTTCACCAATCAGCGCTAGAAGCATCAATTTTTATGGAATTCAAAAATCTGTTTGAGCTTCTAGAAGTTCCCGCCAAGTGATTTCATCTTTGAGCGCTACATGGGTTGGAATATGCTTTTGGATCTTGATTGGAATCTTCGAAATGTCCCTGAGGTATTAAATGCATTGGGGCGCGTCAGAGATTCTTGAAATGCCCTTTAAACAAGTCGTAATTCCCAGAATGTCCTTTCGTAGAGTTTAAGTGCCTTTTAGCAAAGTGTTTTAGCTCGAAGTTCTTTTCAAAGCAATTTGGCTTGAAAGTCTTTTCGCAAAGGACTTCTCCCGGATCTTCTATTCGAAAAGGAAATTTCAACTATTCGAACAGAACATGGTTCTTTTCGAGTAGTTCATTACAGCTCCAGAATCAATTCAAACAGAACTTTGACCTTTTCGAAAAGTACTTTTTACTTTGCGATTTGAACTTTTAACTTGATTTCTTCTTTGCGAATGGATCCTTCTTCTTCTTCAGGTCTTTTCTTGCTCTTTTAGGACCTTTTTAGCCATTGCTGAGGCTATTTCTTCACTCCCTCTTTGAGCTTGACATGAGTTGTCAGCTTTTTGATCATTTTAGGATGCTTTTCGGACTTGGACCTGTCTAATTGGTTAGCTGTAAAATGCACACTAAAGCACTTATTTAGTCTTCTCAAGGGTCTTTCAAAGCTCATGTTTAGGGGTGAAAAATGGTATTTTTCACTACTTAACAATTACGAGATGCGCTATTCTCATCTAGAGAAAGCATGCCTGGCACTCGTTTGGGCTACTCAGAGACTTCCACACTACCTGTTATCCCAGGCCATTCTACTTCTAGCACGGATGGATCCGTTGAAGTACCTATTCGAGAAACCTGCTCTCAATGGCTGAACCGCACGTTGGCAACTACTCCTATCTGAGTTTGACATTACTTATGTCACCCAGAAGTCGATTAAGGGGCAAGCACTCGCCGATCATCTTGCTGAGAACCCTCTGCCGAACTATGAGCCTCTAAGGACCGAATTCCCCGATGAAGACATTTTGTTCATGACCAACGAGGATACAAAGGAAACGGAAGAGCCCTGGGTAATGCACTTCGATGGGGCATCACATGTTGAGGGCCAAGGAGTTGGCACCATTCTTATTTCACCAAAAGGATCCCATATACCCATCTCAATCAAATTAAACTTCCCATGCACCAACAATATGGCTGAGTATGAGGCCTGTACAGCTGGTTTACAAGCGGCTCTTGATCTAAATATAACTCACCTTAGGGTCTTTAGAGATTCACAGTTAATTATATGCCAAACCAACGGGGATTGGAAGACCAAGGATGAGAAACTGATCCCATACCATGAACATCTGGAGGATCTGATAACTTGCTTTGAGGAAGTCACCTTCTCTTATGTGCCAAGAGCAAGAAACCAGTTTGCTGACGCCCTGGGTACCCTGGCCTCTATAGTCGAGATTAATCATTGTAGGCACTACTTCATCCAGGCTACAAGCTCAGGAATCCATAGGGAACCTCAACCTCTAAAGCTCTATGTGTGGGGCTAAGGCTGTAAAGGACCATGATAGCCCAGACACATAGAACCAGCAAGAGATTGAGTACCACCTTAGATCTAGCTGTCCATTGCTTGAGTAGGACTACAATGGTCCAGTCACAAGCCTACAATCTCCATACCCAAATCAGATCTGCCATCTGATGGATGGTCTATACTAATATAGGGGAGTCTGCCTCTGTACAATCTCCTACCAAGCTACAAGCTCAGGCTCGGAGAAGAAGGATCCATTTTGGATCAGTGGATTGGATTCACCCTAAGGCTATAACCTGTCCAAATGGTCACAGACTATCCCAGAGGCTATCCTCCTCATGGAGCCCAAAACAAAATAAGAATATTGGTGCTACCACCATGGTCACAAGGCTACCAACTCAGGCTTCCATGGGGATTTCAGATCTAGTGGGTCCTGTGATGGGGCTAAGGCTATATAGGACCATGATAGCCCAGACACACAAGTCACTTAGATCAGAATGGGACCTTAGAATCAGTCCTCCATTGCTTCGAATCACAGCCAAAGTAATGGCGGATCACAAGGCAGCAGCCTTGCACAGAGCAACTCATAAACACATGAATCCCATAAAAGTGCAACACCCAATCACAAATTCCATTAATCTAAACTTAATAAGCATACAAAGGCATGGCCAGCAAATGCTGGGCCATGGAGAGAAGGAAAAAAAGGAAAAACTACTTATAGCTACAGAAAAAACAAGACTATAATGCTAAAAATAAAACAGAGCAGAAACTGAACTCTTCCGGCCTCTTACTCTCCCTAAACCTAAACCAGGCTTAGGTTTATATAGCAGTGGGTGTGGCGATGCATTAGGGTTAGGAAACCCTAATTTTAGCGATGTCACGTGGCCTATTAATGATCCTTGGATGCCTCGGGATGCGTGCATAGAGATTTGAGCATGAGAGTGTGTGCCCTAATCCTTGGAAATTCCTAGAAAGTCCTCTACAGAATGATAGAAGTTGGAGTTCAGAGCTTCGCTAGGTCGCAATCGATTCCCAAACTTGTCACATGGTAGCTCTGTTCTCCGCGTGGCTGAGTTTAACATTAGAACTTCAAACATCACGGGGTTGCAGCTTCTTAATGCTTTGAGCTGTCACGAGGTAGATAGTTAAGCTCTCGCTGGATTAGGCTTTGCGCGGTTGGATTATTACTTGTGAATAGCATGAGAACTACGCGAGCATTCCATTTCACTTCGCGAGGCTAACTTTGGCTTCGCAAGGCTGCTTTCTTCCTGAACCGCGCGACAGCTTCTTTTCTTGATAGATCTTCGCGAGGATCCTCGCGATAGTTGTGAGGCATTTCTGACCTACGCGACAGGTTCTCTTGACATTTGCATCTCGTGGCTACTGCGCGAGGTTGTACTTCTGAAGCTCTCTCTCCTCAGCTATTCTGAGTAAACTGTGTGAGGGTCTTCTTGAACTGCGCAAGACTGCTCGACCTTTAACTTCTTAACTTCACGAGAGCTGCGCGAGGTTATGCTTCTAAAGCTCTTCTGTTACTCAACTGCGTGAGCACTTTTTGTGAAGTCTTGGGAAGCTCGCGAGGACTGCACGAAGCATAGTTTTCTGAATCCTTTGAAGCTTTGTGAAAGCTGCGCGAGGCTGGATTCAGTGTTTATCCTTCTAAGGGATTTCTGGTGCCAATATGGGCTCCTTAACATGACTTTTGGCCTTATTGCACTACTATTTATTATCTACAGAAAATATCTAACAAACCTTTATTAGATGGCTAAGGATCTAATCAAAGGCTAAGTCAAGGGGTTGGTAAACAGTGGCGCTTTTCAGGTCTTAACACACCCCCAAACCTAATCTTTGCTAGTCCCTTAGCAAAGCTACATTAAAATAACTACAGAATTTAAATGCCACTTTCGTAGGGAGCACAGATATATTTAGCATATGTACCAAGCCTTTTAAACCCCTAGGTGATCTCTAATGGAGGAGTGAAGTCTCCTGAGGGTTTTCAGTAAAGACACCCACAAACTTCTCAGTGAAACAGTTAACAGAAGTGCATTATTATCAAGTGAGCAGTCAAGAAACAGAGTTAGTTCACCCTTGAATCAATAAAAATATAAGAAATTCAAACACATTGGCTGCACAGAAATTTAAACAGTATAAGCTTCTCATGAAAGCACAGCATTTCCAATCAATTTACACCAAAGAACAATTTACATGTGTGTTAGCACAGAGCTCATCACTGGATCAAAAATTAGGTTGTAGATCATACTTAATGCATTCAATATCAGACCCAAAACTCTCCAGGGCATACTCTCATAAAGAACTGTTGAGGGTTTCATTTTCTCTCAAGCTCAAGAGCAGTTACATCCCCCAAATGGGTCTGTAAGCATGAGCATAGGCATAGCTCTGAAGTTCTGGCATCATTGACAGATCCTCACCATAGATTTGATAACTCTTTATCTCCACATGACAGCTCACTCAACTGTGGATCACAAGGGCTTTAACTGGGCTGTAATGTGGCTTACGGAGTGGGGTTAAAACGAATGGAAGGTTGAAAAGGGGTGCAAAATTGAGAAATCAGTAGGTGAAGGAGGTTATTCATGACTTCACCTTTAATTCAGCTCCTTTCATCTTCTTTGAGGTTTTCAGATTTGAAGTGATCAGTTTCTCTTCTTGATTTTGATTTTCCCAATGAAAGTTCCCTCTTGACTCCTCTCTTACTCCTCTTCATTATTGTTTTTGTTTATTTTTTATGCATTTTTCTTCTTTTTATTTTGTTTTTGCTTTTCTGAAATGCCACCATTTTCTCAGTTACTATACTGTCAGAATTTGAGGTACTTCTTCTTTATTCACCTAATGTTGACCATAGCTAGTCCATCTTCAACTCTTGTTCCTTTACCTTCTGAACTCTCAGAGTGAGGGTAAGGTTAAATCAGCTACATAGGTTCAGGTGCAAGTACTCAGGTGTATTTTTGAAGAAATTTGGATTTAAAGCTCAAAGGGGGTATGGACAAGGGCAGTTGCTTAAGGTTGGTCTATTTAGGCTCAAACTGTCCATGAGAAGGCCTTGATCCTTTCTCAAGTCTCATGAGTGCTGTCAGTTGTTTCAACTTGGAGTTGCCTAACTTCTAGTGAGCACAGTGACTCAGCCAGTCCTTAGAGCTAGAAGAAATTGCCTTAGTCACTCCTCAAGGAAAAAATTTTGTATAGGCCCAAATCTCACTGGTTATGGTCTTCCTTTGAATTCTTAAGTATGTCCTTACCTTTTGCTCTCTCTAATGATTCACTAAGTGCTGATACAAGTGAGTTTCCTTGGTGATCTCATCATGGAAATGTGAAATTTTAAAAGTTTATATTGTCTAAAGTCTGGAAAAAATTTTAAATTTCATTATTTTTCTGATTCTCCAGTGAACATGGTTCCATTTTCATATTACTCACATGATTATGCTGCACTTAGGTTAATTATTCCATTGGCATGATCAGCCTGCCACACCCCCAAACCTATGAGGAGCAGTGTCCTCACTGGTTCAAAGGTGGGTGTGCAGCAAATTTATTATCAGAGAAAAGAAAACAGCAAGAATGAAAACAAACAAAAACAGAGAACTTCACAGAATAACAGGAAAAGAAAATTTCATTAAGACTAAGAAAAAAGAAAATTATTAAGAAGAGAGGGGAGAGGGATCAGGGATGTGGGGGCTGAGAAGGTGGTGGAGGAGGTTGAGTGGAGGGGGCAGGGGATGGGGATGGTTCTATCTTTTGCTTTTTCTTCTTCGGCTAGTGCTTGTCTTCTCCTCCTTCGCCAGGATCTGTAGAACCTCCTCGTTTTCATCCCATAGGGGTTGTAGGGGGTCCGGCTCTTTAGGTGGGGGCAGTTCCAACCACATCAGGTAAAACTTGTTAGGCAGAGCATTAGGCTTGTCATCTGCCATTGTTAGGACTAGGGAAAGACCGCTAAGGTGAGAGGAGAAAGGATGAGATGAATATGAAAGGGACACCCTGTGTATTTAAAGACAAGGATGGTGGAAGATGAATCGGTGTAATAACATCCAAGTTGCTACAATTAATTGAGAGTTAGTTGGGAAGTGAAAAGTTACAGCAATCAGCGTCGGGAATGACAAATGCATGTAACTCGCGCAGCTGGTCAAGGGGATCGCGAGATAGGAACGGAATCTCGCGATGATGGATGTTGCAGCATGCAGTGCGCGAGAGGCTCTGCATCATTTGTTGAAACTCGCGACAGTGTAATAAATACTCTATGTGAATTGCGCGAGAGCTTCCCAAATCTCAATTTGGAATGCGCGAGGGCTTAGTACCCAACAGGGAGCAATTCATGCAGTGCAGCATACTCATCAAAAAAATTCAAACAGTATACATTCAATTCAAAAATCAGCAAATCGCAGAAGAAGAAGTAATCATACCAACCCACATAAACTCTACCAAACTCAACAGACTCAGACCCCATCGAGACACTACAATTTCCTAAAAACTATTGAAGAAACGAAAGTAGTATAGTATAACATGGACATAACTGTGGGTCAGGTAGAAGAAGGGGTCCCCTGAAAATGAATAGTGTTCATAGGGTCGGCCGGTTTTTCAAGACAAGGCTTAAGCCTCTGACCATTCACTTTCAAGGTCCACCCAGATTTGAGATCCTTGATTTCCACAGCACTAGATGGGGAAATATTTAAGATAATATAATGACCTTCCCATCGGGATTTTAGTTTGCCAGGAAAGAATTTTAGTTTGAAGTTAAATAACCAAACCTTGCCACCAGATACGAAGCTTTTTCTCAGTAAGCCCTTGTCAAAGAAAGCTTTGGACCGTTCCTTGTAGATCCTGGCATTGGCGTAGGCATCCATCCTCAGCTCGCCCAATTCAGACAGCTGCAGGGACCTGTGATGACCAGCAGAAGTTAGGTTCATATTTAAGTTTTTAATGGCCCAATAGGCCTTGTGTTCTAACTCTACTGGGAGATGGCAAGCCTTGCCATAGACCAGTCTGAATGGGGACATTCCAATTGGAGTCTTTTGGGCAGTCCTATAAGCCCACAGTGCATCATTGAGTTTATCAGCCCAATCTCTCCTGTCAGTCCTTACTGTTTTCTCAAGGATGTGCTTGATCTCCCTATTAGAGATTTCAACTTGCCCACTTGTCTGTGGGTGGTAGGGAGTAGCAATCCTATGGGTCACAGAATATTTCTTGAGCAAGCTCTCGAAATTCCTGTTGCAGAAATGGCTACCCCAATCACTGATAATAGCTCTAGGGGTTCCAAATCTTGAGAAAATGTGTTGCCTTACAAATTTGAGGACCACTTGGTTGTCATTGGTTCTTGTGGCAATGGCTTCTACCCATTTGGAAACATAATCCACTGCCACTAAGATAAAATGGTAACCATTAGAAGGAGGAAAAGGGCCCATGAAGTCTATGCCCCATACATCAAACAGTTCGACAACAAGGATGGGCTGCAAAGGCACTGAATTTCTTTTGGACAGCCCTCCTAATTTTTGACATCTCTCACATGCCTTGCAGTGTGTATATGCATCTTTGAATAAAGAAGGCCAATAAAACCCACACTGCAGAATCTTATCAGCTATTTTTCTTCCACTAAAGTGGCCTCCACAGGCATTTTCGTGGCACATGGCCAGAATACTGGGGACATCACTTTCGGGAACACATCTTCGGATGATTTGGTCTGCACAATACTTGTATAGGCAAGGTTCCTCCCAAAAAAAATATTTGACCTGTGAGAAAAATAGGTCTTTGTCCATTTTGGTCCAGTGGGCAAGAATCTTTCCTATAACAAAATAATTCACAATGTGGGCAAACCAGGGGACCAAGGATTGGATTGCAAATAATTGCTCATCCGGGAAGGCATCATTTGTAGGACCATCAAGACACTTCCCCAACACAATTCTGACAAGTGGTCAGCCACCACATTTTCCACACCCTTTTTGTCCTTGATTTCGATGTCAAACTCCTGCAATAGGAGTATCCATCTAATCAGCCTGGGCTTAGCATCTTTCTTGGACAATAGGTACTTCAATGCTGAGTGGTCAATGAAGATTACAGTTTTAGATCCCAGCAGGTAGGATCTAAACTTGTCAACAGCATACACCACTGCCAGAAGCTCTTTCTCGATTGTGGTATAATTCAGCTGAGCTTCAGCAAGTGACTTGCTGACATAAGCAATGACCACAGGCAGCTTATCCTTTCGTTGGCCCAAGACAGCACCTATTGCCAAATCTGATGCATCACACATTAATTCAAAGGGCAGGGTATAGTCTGGTGTCTGGAGCACAGGGGCAGAGGTAAGGCAGACTTTCAAAGTCTCAAAAGCCTTTAGACATTCAAAGAAGTAGAAAGGCACATCTGGGCACAATGGCTTAGCAATTTTGCTGAAGTCCTTAATGAACCTCCTGTAGAATCCTGCATGCCCAAGGAAAGATCTGATTTGTTTGACTATTTTTGGAGGGGGCAGATTGGCAATGAGGTCAACTTTGGCCTTGTCTACCTCAAGCCCTTCTTTAGAGACTACATGGCCCAACACAATGCCTTGTGTTACCATGAAGTGGCTCTTTTCCCAGCTTAAGACCAGATTGGTCTCCTCACATCTTTGCAAAACTAGGCTGAGGTGTTGTAGACACTGGCCAAAACTGTCCCCATAGACAGAAAAATCATCCATAAAAATCTCCAAAAACTTGTCAATCATATCAGAGAATATGGCATACATACACCTCTGAAAAGTGGCTGGCGCATTACACAGCCCAAAAGGCATCCTTCTGTAAGCAAAGGTGCCAAAAGGACAGGTAAAGGTGGTTTTCTCTTGGTCTTGAGGATGCACAGGGATCTGGTTGTACCCTGAGTACCCATCAAGAAAACAGTAAAAAGCTTTTCCAGCCAATTTGTCCAAATTTTGGTCAATGAAGGGGAGAGGGAAGTGGTCCTTTCTAGTCTTAGAGTTGAGCTTTCTATAATCAATGCAAAACTCTCCAGCCAATGGTCTCCCTGGCTGGTCTCAACTCTCCAGATTCGGTTTTAATAACTGTTATGCCAGATTTCTTGGGCACCACTTGGATAGGTGCCACCCAGTTAGAATCAGAGATGGGGTAAATCACCCTTGCATCTAGCAATTTAATGATCTCCTTGAGGACCACTTCCTACATGTGAGGATTTAACTTCCTCTGCATCTCCCTAGAGGGTAGTGATCCCTCCTCAAGGTGAATCCTGTGCATGCAGATTGATGCATCTATTCCTCCCAAATCTACAATGGTCCAACCAATTGCCTTTTTGTGCTTCCTCAAAACTGTTAGTAATTCCTCTTCCTGCTCATTGGTAAGAGAGGAGGAGATAATCATAGGAAGTTTATCACCTTTCTCAAGGAAGGCATATTTTAATGTTTCTGGAAGCTTCTTGAGTTCCAGATCAGGGGCTTGTTGGGTGGATGGCAAAATTGGTGCATTGGTGGTTGGAGGAAGAGGCAGCAATGTAGGTTTTCAAATGGAATGCTGCACTGAGCCCACAGAAGACTTCAATGTGGTCATGTCTTCTGTTATCCCAGCTGGGCTTTCTTCCTCCACCATATTCCAGACTTTAACTAAATTCCTGACAGTGTTGCTCCACTCCAGCAGAGTGGGCAAATCTTCATCCACAATTTCTTCTAGTGCATCCACTGCAAAGCTCTCCTCATTGTCCGCTTGAGGGTACTTTGCACTGTTGTACACATTCAGCTCAACTTTCATATGTCCGAAAGTTACCTCCATGACTCCAGACCTGCACTGAATGCATGCATTGGCAGTGGCCAAGAATGGCCAGCCCAAGATAACAGGTATGGGATTAGTACTTTTACTGCAGCCCATGTCCAAAATTAGGAAGTCAGCAGGGTAAAAGAATTTCTCTACCCCTACCAAGACATCCTCAATCATTCCCACAGGCCTCCTCTCAGATCTATCAGCCATCATTAGCACAATGGGGGTAGGTTTTAGCTCCCCCAAACCTAGCTGTATATATACACTGTATGGCAGCAGGTTAACACTGGCTCCAAGATCCAAAAGGGCCTTCCTGATTGTATGGTCTCCAATTATGCAGGGAATAGTGGGTATCCCTAGATCTTGCAACTTCTCCGGCATTGATATGTTAAATACCGAATTCACTGTATCAGTTGCAAAGACTCTTTTGGACACATGGCCTCGAGCTTTTCTCTTTTGGGTACAGAGGTCTTTCAGGAACTTTGCATAGGCTGGGACCTGTTTAATTGCGTCAAGCAGGGGTAAACTGATTTTCACCTGCCTAAAGGTCTCCATCATTTCCTCCATCTGGGCATTCCCTTTCTCAAAAGGGACAGGACCACCCAAAGCTTGAGGAAATGGTAGCTGAGGTACTGTTGGTTCCTCAGCTGCTAGCCCATGCCTAAACTTCTGTTTTTTTCTTTTTTCTTATTTTTCTTCCTGCTGAGGCTCAACTACAGCCTCTTTATTTTTCTCCTGCTGCAGGGTGGCAGGCAATTCTTGGCTCTGTGTTCCAACAACATCCTCATCACACTCATTCAAATAATCTGTGGAAATGACCTCTGCTGGTCTGTTACCCACCTGGTTGTCTATCAGCCTGCCAGACCTTAGGGTAGTGACAGCATTGGTTCCCTCAAAACTTGAGGAAGCTTCTTCTATTAAAAACTGACCCTGGGGGTTAGCAACCGGCTGGCAGGACAACCGCCCCTTATCTCTCCTAGCCAAGGCATTTGAAATTTTGCTTATATGTTCTTCCATTTTATGGATGCTCTGACCCTGAGAATTCACAGTCTGAGCCAAGGACCCCAGGCTTTGTAATGAAGTCAGGACCTGGTCCTCGAAGGAAGCATTTCTTGGCGGAGGTTGGGGTAAGACCAATTGATTCTGTTGCTGATGGGGCTGCTGCTGATGTTGGAAATTAGACCTAGGGGCATATCCTTGGTTGAACTGCTGCTATGGCCTTTGAGGTAAAGCCAACATCTGTTGTGGCTGCATATAATTGTCTTGCCTCCACCTCAGATTTGGGTGGTCTCTCCATTGGTAACCAGCATTTTGGTGCTGGTATCCATATGGTTGTCTGTTGTAGCCACCAGATTGTTGCTGGCCAAAAGATTGCACAGCAGCAGCATGTTCCAATACCAATTCAGGATATTGCCCTGCAGATAGACATTCCTCTACTGTGTGCTGTGGGGACTGGCATATTAGGCATGCCTCCACTACTTGAGCAGCCCTTCTGGGTTGCATCACAGTCAGTAATTTGTCAAACATCAAAGAGAGGTTTGCCATCTGCAGATGCAGGTCATTGTTCCCAGACACCTCATAAACTTTTCCTCTTGACGATGCAGCAGGCTCCACTTTTGACACAGACTCCTGACTAGTTCTTGCCAGGGATAGCTTTTGAAAAGCATTTTCACTGATTACTTCAAACAATTCCCATGCCTCATCAACAGTCTTGTGCATGTAGGTTCCACCACAAGACGCATCAGCCATATCTCTATTTTTCTCATCAATCCCATTGTAGAAGCTTTGTACAAGCTGCCAGTCTGGGATCTTGTGGTAGGGGCATTGTTTAAGCATTTCCTTAAACCTATCCCAGGCTTGATTAAAATTCTCAGTTGGGGATTGGGCAAAAGAAAGAATTTCCTTCCTCAATTGGCTCGTTTTGGTCTCAGGGAAGAACTTTGTCAGGAACTTGGTCTGTAGGTCTTTCCAAGATGCAATACTATTGTTGGGAAGAGTGGCCAACCAGGTACTAGCCCTATCCTTCAGAGAGAAGGGAAAGAGCCTGAGCCTAGTAGCCTCAGGTCCCAAACCAGCGATATTGAATGTGGTGCACAAGGCCAAAAATTGGTCAATATGCTTGTAAGGGTCCTCCTTGCTAAGCCCATGGAAAGAGGGCAGCATCTGGATGATAGAGGTTTTAATTTCATAATTTCCTGAACATCAGGGAATTGAATGCTAAATGGAGAGTTATAGTCATCCAGACCATTCAACTCCTTGAGAGTTCTGGGTTGTTCTTCACCCATGAGTACTGTCTCAAATTCAATTGGGGGCTCTACTGTGGTGTGTCTGTTTCTTCTAAGTCTTCTACCCCTTTCTAACTCAGGGTTAAAAGGCTCTAAAGTAAGACTAAGAGATCTCCTACCTGGCATACAAACACACCACCAGCAAGGACAATTCCTTGCGGGCACATTGCACTTGACTCAAAGAATTTATCTAACAAATTTACAACTATTTAAGAACACATAAAATTACAACTATCCTAAATACTGTTGTGGAAATTGTAAGAGAAATAGATCGAGTTTCAAAAGTTAGAGAATTTGCAAACAGAGGTAGCTAATCTCCAAATGCAGTCCACAGTCCTCCTCTGCTGCTGTCTAGATCTGCAAGAAAGAATCAAAATTACATCAGCAGTATCAATTATTCAGAGCTACAAAGAATACTAAAAATACAAAAACTAAGGGTCTACTAATAGATCATCTGTCCCCGGCAGCGGCACCAAAAACTTGTTGCTGAATTTTCCGTGTGCTTACTTTATGTGTTGGAGGTAAAAGCAATTTAAAATCAAAGTAAAATAGGAGGTGGAATCAGCACAACTGAGAAATCCTAGACCTGCAAGATACAGGGTCCATTTGTAGCAAGTTATGATAAGTAAGAGTTTGTCCCACAGGGAAAGGTGATCTACAGCTCCAAGGGAGCCATCTCTAGTAGTCCCTCGGATCGACTCAGATCCGGATCTAAGGAGGGAGTTTAGGGTCACTAATTCTAAGTATCCTAAGGTAGCCTAATGAACTAACTACAGAAAAGGGTTGAGAAGATGGATGGAGTGAGGGAAAATAAATATAAAAGGGTGAGAAGTATGCTACTAGGTTCAGATCTGCTGGAATTTATGACTCAGATCCAAATCTGCTGGTATAGAAATCATGTCCAATGGCTACATTATCACCAAAGAGGAGAAAGAATTCAACTCATCCCTGTGCCATGATCCAATCCTTTAAGGTTATAACCTGTCCACTTAAATGGTCACAGACTATCCCATAGGGGAACCACAATCCAGAGATGGGTCAAAACAAGTTAATCATTGTAGCCACTACTTCATCCAGGCTAAAAGCTCAGGAATCCATAGGGAACCTCAACCTCTAAAGCTCTATGTGTGGGGCTAAGGCTGTAAAGGACCATGATAGCCCAGACACATAGAACCAGCAAGAGATTGAGTACCACCTTAGATCTAGCTGTCCATTGCTTCAATGGGACTACAATGGTCCAGTCACAAGCCTACAATCTCCATACCCAGATCAGATCTGTCATCTGATGGCGGGTCTATACTAATATAGGGGAGTCTACCTCTATACAATCTCCTACCAGACTACAAGCTCAGGCTCGGAGAAGAAGGATCCATTTTGGATCGGCGAATTGGATTCACCCTAAGGCTATAACCTGTCCACTTAAATGGTCACAGACTATCCTAGAGGCCATCCTTCTCATGGAGCCCAAAACAAAATAAGAATATTGCTGCTACCACCATGGTCACAAGGCTACCAGCTCAGGCTTCCATGGGGATTTCAGATCTAGTGGGTCCTGTGGTGGGGCTAAGGCTGTATAGGACCATGATAGCCCAGACACACAGATCACTTGGATCTGAATGGGACCTTAGAATCAGTCCTCCATTGCTTCGAATCACAGCCAAAGCAATGGCGGATCACAAGGCAGCAGCCTTGCACAAAGCAACTCACAAACACATGAATCCCATAAAAGTGCAACACCCAATCACAAATTCCATTAATCTAAACTTAATAAGCATACAAAGGCATGGCCAGCAAATGCTGGGCCATGGATAGAAGAAAAAAAAGGAAAAACTACTTACAGCTACAGAAAAAACAAGACTATAATGCTAAAAACAAAACAGAGCAGAAACTGAACTCTTCTGGCCTCTTGCTCTCCCTAAACCTAAACCAAGCTTAGGTTTATATAACAGTGGGTGTGGCGGCACATTAGAGTTAGGAAACCCTAATTTTAGCGATGCCACATGGCCTATTAATGATCCTTGGATGCCTCGAGGCACGTGCACAAAGATTTGAGCATGGGAGCACGTGCCCTAATCCTTGGAAATTCCCAAAAAGTCCTCTACAGAATGATGGAAGTTGGAGTTCAGAGCTTCACTAGGTTGCAATCGATTCCCAGACTTGTCGCGTGGTAGCTCTGTTCTTCGTGTGGTTGAGTTTAACATTAGAACTTCAAACGTTGCGGGGTTGCAGCTTCTTAATGCTTTGAGTAGTCATGAGGTAGATAGCTAAGCTCTCGCTGGATTGGGCTTCGCGCGGTTGGATTATTACTTGTGAATAGCGCGAGAACTGCACGAGCATTCCATTTCACTTCGCGAGGCTAACTCTAGCTTCATGAGGCTGCTTTCTTCCTGAACCGCATGACAGCTTGTTTTCTTGATAGATCTTCGCAAGGATCCTCGCGATAGCTGTGAGGCATTTCTGAACTGTGCGATAGGTTCTCTTGACATTTGCATCCTGCGGCTACTGCGCGACAGCTACGCGAGGTTATACTTCTGAAGCTCTCTCTCCTCAGCTATTCTGAGTGAACTACGCGAGGGTCTTCTTAAACTGTGCGAGACTGTGCAACCTTTAACTTCTGAACTTCGCGAGAGCTGTGCGAGGTTGTGCTTCTGAAGCTCTTCTGTTACTCAACTGTGCGAGCACTTGTGAAGTCTTGGGAAGCTAACGAGAACTGCGTGAAGCATAGTTTTCTGAATCCTTTGAAGCTTTATGGAAGCTGCACGTGGCTGGATTCAGTGTTTATCCTTCTGAGAGATTTCTGTAGCCAATATGGGCTCCTTAACATGATTTTTGGCCTTATTGCACTACTGTTTATTATCTACAGAAAACACTTAACAAACCTTTATTAGATGGCTAAGGGTCTAATCAAAGGCTATGTTAAGGGGTGAACAGTGGCACTTTTCAGGTCTTAACTAGTAGCTAGTAGAGCTTCCCCTTGAAATCTGGCCTTTTCGTATTTTTACTAACAGTTGGTTGTTTTCTTTTATTATTACTCACCCCTACGATTCCGTCAATTTTTCTTACCCCCTATGATTCGATTTATTTTTACTTACCCCTACTTTTCTGTCGTTGTCTTAGCCGATTGGCGAGCCTACATGAGCATCGTCTTTACAATTTATTTACTTTCCGTCATTTACATGCCTTAGCCGATTAACGGGCTTACGTGCACATTTACACCCCTTAGCCATTTCACGGGCCTACGTGAGTTTTTACTTTTCACAATCATATACTAATAGTGGATGCAGCCAGTAGAGGCGGCATGGGATTATCACCACCCAATTTTGAACATTAAGCAAACTCCCTTAAAATTGAATTTAAAATTGAACCAAGAGGGGGACTTAATTAAATTTTTTTACGAGGATAGATTTTACAAGGGTTGGAAATTTAGGCAGTGATACAAACGTCCTGATTCTTAGTACTGCGGCAACCCCTAGTGGTGATGATTTGGAAAAGTACCACCTTATCCAGTATCTGAGAAGGCACTTGCGCCGGAGGTATATAGGTTGGGTAACCAATCCAGTTACAAAACTTAAAACGCTGGGGGAGTGCGTTTAGTAGCCCCGAATCAACCTTGTATCCCTAGGTTCAGAAAGGAGGGACCCGAAATAATAAAGAAAATCAGTCCCCGGAAGCATCGCTTCCAAAAAAACCCAAAAAATAAAACCAATCTTGGGCTTTCTATTTGCTGTGAAAATATAAATATATACCCTGTTTTCCCTAGCATGTGTAATACGCACGCTAAGCCAACTTTTCCCAGATTTGCTCTAGCGTGTGTAATACACACGCTAAGCCAACCTTCTTCATATTTAGCCTAGCGTGTGTAATACACACGCCAAGCCAAAATAGGAATTGCCCCGACCTCGTGTAACCATGGTCTCCCTAATAACAAATTTAAAGTGGACTTGATGATCATAACTTGGAAAGGTATCGAAAAGTTCATTGGCCCAATAGTGAGCTCATGTTCGACTTCTCCAATTATTTCTCTTCTCGTGTTATCAAATTCTCTAATGTTTGTTCTTGCTGGCCTGAACGCAGAGGGATCCACCCCTATCTTGGTTGCGGTTCTTAAAGGCCAAATATTCAAGGCTGATCCATTATCTATCAGTACTAATGAAATCACCAAGTTTTCAGCTTCTACCATGATATTGAGGGGTTTGGAATGATTATTTCCCTCATCCGACAAATCAGCATCTGAAAAAGTGATGACATTAAGAGTCAACACCTGCCCAATTATCTATCCAATATCATCAGGAGTTACTTGGATGGACACATGTGCATCTTATAGAGCTCCCATAAGGGCTTGGAAATGAAGTGAAGATGTCATTAACAGGTCCCAGACTGTGGTGAGCTAGCATTCTTTTCAACTGAGTTTCTAGTATATGCTCTTTGCTCATTTTTTCGAAGGGGTTTACTGCAGTAGGTTCTTTCTTCTCTTTTGGTCGGGCTGGTGCCGATACTTCAGGTTGTTTAGAAATTCTTCCTGATCGAGTAACGAAATCCACTACCCCCCCTCTGCTGCTGCCAGTATTGGCATCCGTCTGATCATAACTAAGGGGAACTTGATGGGGATCATAGGTTAGTCCCAGGATCTAGAATGGAGTGGATGCAGGCCTCGAGGGAGCTTGGATTGGTGGATTGAGATAGGTGGATAACACTTGGTTAACTCCTGCTAGAGGTGGATAGGGCGGAGGAGTGGTGAACATGGGCTAAGTGGGATCTATGGGAATTGTGAATGGTTGTATTGGTGGTGATGTGATGGGGCTAGGCCATTGGTAATTAATCAGTGTCGGAGGGGGAAACGAGGATACATCATGTACTACGTAATTGGAAGGGGTGGGTGTTTGATATGGAGATAAGTCGGGTTGGACATAACTGACGGGAGATGGAGACGGAAAGTACATCCTTAGATCTAAGGGTTTTATTTGGGGTGTTGGATTGGAAAAGTAATCAGCCAAATTTAAGGGCTCGATTACCCCTATGCTTCTATATTCCTCATCCCTCTACTGCAGTGTTATGAAATTCTCTCTAACACTGATATATTCAGAAGGGGTCAAACTCTTCACCATCTTCCTCTATCATGTTGGTAGTGGGTCTTGGGCCCATTCCTCCCTGTGGGTGCGGCAACAATGGTGCTTGCATGATGTTGGTGTGGGGATTTGCCTAGGGAGGTGTCGGAGGGATGATCTTTCCCACCTTTATCAAATCCTCTATCGCGTGCTTCAAAGGAAATCACCAATCGCTTAGATGTCCCAGCTCTTGATGAAAATTATAATGTGTGCTGAGATCATAATTTTTTTAAATTGGATTCGGTGGGGGTCGCGGTTGAAGCTGAGTGACTAAACCTTTTTCAATTAGTAGAGGCAAAAGGACATTCAGGGATTGCCATAGGGGAGTGAACACTTGATTATATCGGACCCTTCTCTGCTCAAGGGTCTGCTGCCCCCAGGGGACATTGTTCTGCCTCGGAGCCTGATTTATTGGTGTTGGGCCTTGTGGTGCTACCCCAAACTAGAATGGTATTATGTTGGTATTGGGATGCGTGGTCATTACGACTTGGACCTCTACCCCGGCCCTTCTTTCATTCCTCTGCTCAGTGCACTTTCTGACTCCATTGGCCCCACTGGACACATTCTTGCTCAAATGACCCTCTCTAATTTCGTCCTCACAACGGTTGGCATTTCTTACTAAGTTAGCAAAGTTGAATTACTGCTGGTATACCAGAAAATCCGAGATGACTGAAAGGGTGTTTTTTGAGATCATCTCGATTTGCTCATCATCGGGTATTCAGTTTCTCACTTGGGCTGCCAAGGCTCTCCATCTCCCCAGATAGTCGTTGAACGTCTCATCAGACTTCTACTTCAAGCGAGCTAGATCAGGTTTGAGAGGCTCGATGTCCATGTTGTATACATACTATTCCTAGAATAGGTGGGGTAGATCCTTCCAAGTTTTAATCATGGACGATTCGAGAGACATGAACCATCTCAAAGCGAGACCTGTGAGGCTCTTCTGGAATACTTTGATGAGGAGTCATTCGTCTCTACCGTACTGGCTCATATCCCCACAGTACAATTTTAGATGGGCAATGGGGTTGCCCGTGCCATTATATTTATCAAAAATAAGCACTTTGAATTTAGGTGAAAGTGGTACTTCCACAAACAAACACAAGTCAGAGAACTCAGTAGCGTGAAATTCAGCTCCACCCATCTTTATCAGTTGTTTTTGCATTTTGTCCATTTGCTCTTTTAGCAATTCAGACTCTTTTGATTTCAAGGTCAGGGTTGGTCCCCCTTCATTTTGAATGGCCTGCGAATGGGTGAATGTGGGTGGTGGTGGATTAAAATTAGCAAATGCCCCTAAATAGGCCCCACTATTTTAAACTTCATCCTCTTCATATTGAGGATCAACATACGGTGGAGGAAGGGTGAGGTTATCTTGTTGGTTCTGAGTGGGCTGGATGGGTGCCTGGTGGGACCACTGTATATGGGGGAAGCTTTGATGGGTAACTTGTGGATGGTTGATAGTATGGGATGGATTCCCATATTGGATTGGGTATGAGGGATGTAGATGAATGAGGCCCATGTTGCGTTGATGGAGTGAATGAGATGGGTTTATTATTTAAGGGGGAATGAGGGTCTGTTGGGTATAGGTGAATGTGGGATATTAGGGGAATAGTGGAGGGTTTGCAAATGGGGCTCCTAGATTTAGGCTTTGATGGGCTAGGGCATGGGGCCTTGGGCTTGGGCTATTGGGCCTTGATGGGCTTGGACTAGAGTATTGGGCCTTGATGGGCTTAGGCCTAAAGTATTATGCCTTGATGGGCTTGGGGTGTTGGGCCTTGATGGGCTTGGGGTATTAGGCCTTGGTGGGCTTGGGTCTAGGCCATTGGGCCTTGATGGGCTTGGGTATAGGGTGTTGGACCTTGAGGCCCGCTCAAATGTCCCCAAGGTTGATGGGAGCCTTGGATGGTATGGATAATGGGGGTTGATTAGGGTTTTGGGGGAAGGAAGTATGGAGGTTTTGGAGTGTATGGGATGGGTTTGGAGATGTGTGGAATGGATGTGGGAGGCTTTGAGAGGTCTTCCATGCGGTGTATGATTTGATCATGTCTTCAATCATGGTCATTGGGCTGGTTATGGGGGTAAATGGAGATGGCCCTTCCACTGTATGAGGAGATGTGGGCATGACCTAGTTAAAAGGGTGAGGAAAATTAGGAATGACCTGGGTGGATGGGGAGATATGTGGTGGATTTGAAAATTTAGGCATGATATGGGTAGATGTGGAAATAACGGGTGTATTTTGGATAGATGTATGGGAAAAATGGGGTGTATTTGGAGAGGGTGTGAAAGGGAAATTGGGTATGGTTTGGGTGAATGTGGGAAAATTGGGCATGGGAGATGAGGAAAGTTATGGTGTATGCTGGGTTAATGTGGAGGAAAGATTGGATGTATGTGGAGTGGATATGGGAGAAAAATAGGGTGTTTGTTGCATGGATTTTGATGGGGGAAAGTTGGACGTGGATTGGGTAAATGAGGGTGTTGGATTTTGAGAAGGTATGGGAAAATGGGGTATGGTTTGGGAAAATGATGGGGAATGAGGTGTTGGATTTTGGGAAAATATGAGAAAATTTGGCATGTTAGATGTGGAAGAGAAGTGGGATAAATCTTGAGTGGTGGAGGAAGAATGGGGTGAAAAATGTGGTGGGTTTTGAGTTGACATGGGGGAGAGAGGGGGTGAATTTTGGTTTGAGGTGGAGGGAAAGAGGGGTGCACCAAAGGGTCTAGTGACGGTAAATGGGGGTTGGGTGAACGGAATGGGATTTCCTCCATGTGGGAATGAGTTGGAGAACGTGGTGGGGATGAATTAGGATCGAAATAAGCCGGATCAACTGCCCACGATATGGCTTGGTGGCGGGTTAGGTACGGATGCCTCGGGTGGGGCTAGTAAAGTTTTCTTCTCCCCCTATGGGATGACGGAGGGTAAGGCGATGCCGTTGTGTCAATACCACAAGTTCTCTTTTTTTGGTATTTTTTGTTTTTCTTTATTTTTGGAAAAAGAAAATGAACCTTTTTACGATGAGTTCCAAGGCCTTGAAATTCCTGTTTCGGGTGGCGTTCGCACCCCAAGTATTTTCCACGACGGGATTTCGACACGCTTCGGAAGAATCAAAGGGAAACCCCTTGATTGATGTGAAGGCGCGGGAATCCACGCGACGACCCGATCCCTTGGAAAAGTCAATAAGAGGGTGACCTCTTTTGACCGGCGAGAGAGTATTAGGTGTCGGAACGTGTGAGATATATCGAAGGCACTAAGCTACTAAGCAGGGAACTCAAGAGAAGTAAAAAAAGGCCTTAGATCCGGGCTACCCAGCCAGAAATATACTTAGCGTATGTATTATATATGCTAGGCCAAGAATCTGAAGATTTGGGCTTAGTGTGTATATTATACATGCTAGGTAAAAGCTAAGGATTTTTAGCTTAGCGTGTATATTATACACGCTAGGGCAATTCTGGGGATTTTTGGCTTAGCGTGTATATTATACACGCTAAGTAAAAATAGTTTATATAAATTATTTTGATAGCAAATAGCAAGCCCGAATTTGGTCTGTTTCTTTGGTTTTCGGGAAGTGATGCTTCCGAGAACTGATTTTCTTTATTTATAACGGGTCCCTCCTCTCCGAACCTAGGGGTACAAGGTCGTTTCGGGATGACTAACACTCTCCCTAAGGGTTTTAAGCTTTATAATTGGATAGGTCACCCACCCTATATATGTCCGGCGCAACGACCTTCTCAGATACTAGATGGGGTGGTACTTTTTCGGATCATTACCACTAGGGGCTGTTGCCGTACTAAGAACCGAGACGTTTGTATCGCTGTCTAAATTCCCACCCTTTAAAATCTACCCCCGCAAAATTAAATTAAGTCCCTTAGTTCACTTTTAAGGTTCACTTTTTAAATTCAATTTTAAATGGGAGTTTGTTTAGGTTTAAAAATGGGTTGTGATGATCCCGTGCCGCCTCTACGGGCAGGCGTCCACTGGTAGAATATGATTGCGAAAATGTAAAAACTCAAGTAGGCCCGCTAAATGGCTAAGGCGTGTAAATGCACAAGTAAGCCCGCCAATCGGCTAAGGCATGTAAATGACCAAAAATAAATGAAAGTAAGGACAATGCTCAACTAGGCTTGCCAATCGGCTAAGGCTCGTAAATGACGAAATCGTAGGGGTGAGTACGAAAGAAAGAAAAGAACACAAAAAAATGTTAGTAAAAATAAAATAAAATAACAAAAGAGGCCAACCTTCAAGGGGGAAGCTCTACTAGCTACTCCCCAGCAGAGTCACCATCTATGCAACCGTGGGATCCCTCGCGAGTCCCTTCACGACGATGCACTCATAGAAAAAAATATAGAGTCACCACCCGGAGCTTTTGGTGTCCCGAGACACCTAAATCAATATTAAAAGCACCAAAGTGCAAAAATATGACTCTAATTCACCGGTCTAAAGCCAAAGGCTCTTGGGTAGGGGCTCCGGTTATCGATCAGGAAGGTGTTAGGCACCTGATCAACCCGCTCGAAAGCAGTCTCTACTTATGGCCAAAGAAAAAATAAAGCAGCACTTCCTCTTGTCCAAAGGCACTCCGATCCTATTTATGCCCCTCGCGATCACCAAAATTTCAGTGGCGTAACGGCGCAAATTCAAGGGTAGAGGAAAAGCAAAGAAGGTAGAGGAATAGAAGGGAGAGTCGGAGCTCTCGGGCCCTTATATCACCGATCTGGACCTTCGCGTGAGTGCACTTGATGAGCTTCCAATAGCTTAAAACGTTGAAAGATGGGTTCTAATCTCTAAGGCTTGGTAGCTAAGAGGTAGAAGAAGAAGGCTAAAAGGGTAGTTCTCACCTAGGTTAAGGGGGATGGAAGGTGGGGGATAAAGGATGATTTTGAATTCCAGAATTTGTATGGGTTTGGTACACTAAAGGGGAGAAGGAAATCTCTATTCATTCTCTCTTCGAAAATTTTTTCAAGCCTTTGTAAAGGGAGGGGTGACTCTATATTTCTAGAAAAGGAGAGGCTTAGGAGGGTTCTTAAGTGCTAATGTGATTAGCAATTAGGTAATCCTAAATCTAAGGATTTTGGGTTTTTCAAGGTTTTGGAAAGGTGGGAATTGGGTTTAATGGTAGATGATAGGGTGGAGTTTTGAAAGCCTAGAGAGTTGCAAATAGGTTCAATGGGGGTGCAATAGTCTTAAAGAAACCCACTCTAAACATTGGGGTGGTCAACAAGCCAAACCCCAAAAGTGATTTTTGAGCAAAATCCAAAAAATACTGTAGCTAAGCCTAGCATGTATATTACACACGCTAGGCTTAGGAACAGTGACCTAGTTTTGAAGGTAGAGGTTCAGAATCTGCCCTGGAGCCCAAATAAATCCAATTTGGTCTTGCGTGTATATTATACACGCTAGGCAAAATTTTGCCAAAAATTGCCTTAGCGTGTATATTATATACGCTAGGGTAAAATTCTGCAGTTTTCATCATTTTTCAAATTGTCATAACTTTTGGTATACAACTCGGATTGAAGCAATTTTTAGCTCGTTGGAAAGTTGGGAACATCCTCTTTCCAATGGTATAGGTATCCGTTACAGCAGATGCCCCTATAAATTTTGACACTCCTCCTTCCAACCACTATTCAGGAGGGTTTGAATCAGACCTGGGAAGGGTTCTAATGGGTCTGGGATGGCTAGGATTAATTCCTAAGGGTTCGAGATGATTCATAAGGGTTTTAGGATGATTCTTAAGGATTTGTGAAATGTTTTTGAAAGCTCGGGGGTACACCCTTCTCGAAATATGTGTCGATCGGGCCTTGGGCCAAATTTGGGTGTCTACAATGGGATAATGGGGAAAAACTAGGCATCAAGCAATTGGAGGGGTTTGGAGCTGTATATGATTGATATAGTGGTAAGGAAGCTAAATTGGTTTGAACATAATTGACGAGAGCCGGTGCTGGGAAATATGATCTTAAATCTAAGGGCTCTTCTTGGGGCGCCGGATTGGGGAAGTAATCGGCTAAATTCAAGGGGTCAATTGCTCCTATGTTTCCATCCTCCTGATTCCCCCACTTTGCTACCATGAAGTTTTCTCTGGTACTGATGTATTTCAAGGGATCAAGCTGCTCTCCATCTTCTCTATTATATTGATGGTGGGCCTTGGGCCTATTCCCCCTGGCGGGTGTGGCGGAAGCGAAACTTGGTGAATATTGGTGTGTTGATTCACCTGGAGAGGTATCGGAGGGATGATTTTTCAGGCTTCTATCAGATCTTGTATTGCATGCTTTAGAGGAAAGCATCAATCGGTTGGGTGTCTCGGCCCTTGGTGAAAATTGTAATGTGTGTTGGGGTTATAATTTCTTGGGAGGAGATTTGGTGGAGGGCGTGGTTGGAATGGCGTGATGAGGCCCTTTTAAACCAACAGTGGTAAAAGGATATTCAGGGATTGTCCCAACGATGTAAAAACTTGGTTAAATCAAGCCTTCCTCTGTTTAGGGGTCATCTATGTCTCAAGTCCATTGCCTGCTCTTGGTGTTGGTTCTACCGGCGCTAGGGCTTGCGGTGCTGCTCTAAAATGAAATGGTGTCATATTCGTGTTGGGCTGTATAGTTTGAATATCTGTCCCTATTCTTTTCTCATTTCTTTGCTCAGTGAACACTCGGGCCCCGCTGGTTATGGTTTTGTTCAAACAACCCTCTCTAATTGCATACTCTCAACGATTGTCATTTCTTACCAAGTTAGTAAAGTTGGATTGTTGCTAGTATACCGAGAAATTTGAGATGACTAGAAGAGTGCTTTTTGAGATCATCTCGATTTATTCATCGTTGCGTATTCGATTTCTTACTTGGGCTACCCAGGCTCTCCATCTCCCAAGGTATTCATTGAATGTTTCATCGAGTTTCTGTTTCAATCAAGCCAAATTAAATTTTTGTGGCTCGATAGCAATATTGTAGACATATTATTCTTGAAACAGGTGGGTCAGGTCTTTCCAACTTTTTATCATGGATGGTTCAAGAGAAGTGAACCATCTTAGAGCAAAACCTATAAAGCTTTTCTGGAACACTTTGATGAGGAGTCGTTCATCTCTGTCGTATTGGCACATGTCTCAACAATATAATTTTAGGTGGGTAATAGGGTTGTCAGTGCCATTGTATTTATTAAATGACGGTACTTTGAATTTGGGTGGCAAAGGCACCTCAACAAAAAGGCACAGATCTGAAAAATTTATGGCATGGATCTCGATCCCCCCTAGCTTCATTAGCTATTTCTGAATTTTATCCATTTGTTCCTTTAACAGCTTTGATTCTCTGGATGGTGGGGTTGTTCCCTCAACAAGCTATCTCCATTCATTCTAGATTGCCTGTGGATTGGTAAAGGTGGGCAGTGAGGGGGTGAAATTGGCAAATGCCCTCATGTAGGCTCCACTATTTCGGGCCTCATCCTCCTCATATTGATTACCCGTATCAATAAATGAGGGAGGAATGAGATTGATTGGATTTTGGAGGGATTGAGTAGGTGCCTGATGAGGCCACTGTAAGTGGGGGAGGCTTTGATGAGTGGCTTGTGGGGGTAAGGGGATGGGAAAATTGAGGATTTTGGGTGGGTGCCAAGTGAAGCCATTATATATTTTGGGAATTTTGAGGATTGGGTTGGGGAGTGAGTGGATGAGCAAATTGAGGATGGTGGACGGTTTGGGATGGACTCCCATGTTGGGTGGGGTGTGATGGGTGTGGATGAATAGGGTTCATGCTAGGTTATGGAATTGGGTGAAATGGGTTTGCCATTTGAGGGGGAATGGGGGGTGTGCTTGTGGGATGTAATGGTAGGTGGGAATTGGGGGAATTGTGGGGGGTTTGAAAATGTGACCCTTGAACTTGAGTTGGTATGGGCTTATGTTTGGGTATTGGGATTTTGAGGCCCACTTGGATGGCCCCATGGTTGATATTGGGTGGTGTGAATTATGGGTGTTTGATTGGGGTTGGCATCTTCGGTGAATGGGGTGTGAAGACTTTGGAGGGTTTATTGCGGATTAGGTATTTGGGTTGGATGAGGAAGGCTCTGGGAGGCCTTTCAGGCAGTTATGCCCTCACCATATAATCCATCATGGCCATGGTATTAGTAAAGGGGGTATATGTGAATGGCCTTTCTGATGAGGGGGCTGTATGGGAAAAATTGGGCATGACTTGACTAGATGTGGGGGACACAATGGGCATGACCTGGGTGGATGATGGAAAATTGGGCATGGTTCGGGTGGATGTGGGAAAATTGGGCATGGTTTGGGTTGATGTGGGGGAAAAAGAGGTGAAGTTTGAGTGGATGTGAGAAAATTGGGCATGGTTTGGGTTGATGTGGGGGGAAAATGAGGTGAAGTTTGGGTGGATGTGTGAAAATGGGGTGCATTTGGATTGGATGTGGAGGGAAAATTGGGTAATGCTTGAGTGGATGTGTGAAAAAAAGTGGGTGTGCCTTGAGTGGATGTTGGTGAAAAGATAGATAAATTTTGAGTGGATGTGGATGGGAAAATTGGTGCATCGAATGGTCCGGTGATATTGAATCGAGGTTGGGTGTGGGGATCGAAGGTGGGTATCTCCTCCATGTGAGAATGAGGTGGAGAATGTGGTGGGGATGAATCGGGGTCAAAGATGATTGGATCAACCGCCCAAGACATGGTTTGTTGGTGGGTGGGGTAAGGGTTCTTCGGGTATAGACTGAAGACCTTTCTTCTCCTTCCCCTATGGGATGGTGGCGGGTTTAGCGATGTCGTGATTGCGGCACCACAAGCTCTCTTTTTTGGATTTTTATATATAAATTTTTTATTTTTTTTAATGATTATGAATTTTTGAAAATGAAAATTTTTTGAACTATTTCTCTTTGATTCCTATTGTGCTCTTTGGGGCCTTAGAACTCCCTTTTTGGGTGGAATTTACACCCCCAATGCCTCCAACGGCAGGCTCCCAATACCCTTTTTAGGAATCAAAAGAATAACAAATCCCTTGATCCTTAAAGGCACGAAAATCCAAGTGATAACCCGATCCCTCGGAAGAGCCAATAAGAGGGTGACCTCTCCTGACTGGCAAGGGCATTTTAGGTGTCAAAAGGTGTGAGATTTATCAGGAGTCTTAAAGCCACTAAGCGAGGGGTTGGGAACTATGGAAACAGGCCTCAAAATTCTGAAAAATCTGTATATTAGGCTATGCGTACATAATATGTACGCATGAGCAAATTTTTGGATTTTTAAACTATGCGTACATAGCATGTACGTATGAACAAATTTTTTATTTTTTGACTATGTGTACATAGTATGTACGGACGAAGGATTATTTGGATTTTTTGGCTATGCGTACATATTATGTACACACAAATTGATATATACAAATTTTCAGACAACAGATCCCAGTTGGGCTTTGATTTTGTATTTCGGAAACAATGTCTCTGAGGACTGTTTGTCGCTATTTTTTGGGTCCCTCCTTTCCGCACCTAAGGGATACAAGGCAGATTCAGTTTTGCTAATGCGCTCCCCAAGGTGTTAAGGCTTTGTAAAGTTCGGTCACCCACCCGATATACCTCCGACGCAAGTGCCTTCTCAAGTACTGGATTGGGTGGTTCTTTTTGAGATCATCGCCACTAGGGCGGCCACTCTACTTGGAGCCGAGACGGGTATATCACTGCCTATATTCTCCCGCTTTTGTAAAAGCTACCCGCGAGAATGAATTAATTAAGTCCCTCTTGGTTCACTTTTAAAATTCAATTTTAAGGGAGTTTTCTTTAAGTCAAAAAATAGGTTGTTAGAGTCCCGTGCCACCTCTACGGGTCGGCGTCCACTGATGGAATATGAGCCTAAATTATCAAGTAACTTGTCAAACGGCTAAGGTGATAAAATGACAGAAAATGAAGTTAAGCTATCAAGTAACCCACCAAGCGGCTAAGGTGATAAAATAATGAAAAATGAAGCTAACCTATCAGATAACCCGCCAAACGGTTAAGGTGGTAAATGACAGAATCATAAGGCTACATAAAAAGTTCATCAAGTAGGCCCGCCAAACAACTTAGGGTGGTAAATGACAGAATCGTAGCAGTAAGTATAAAAAAAATGCGGAATCGTAGGGATAAGTAAGCAAAAGAAACAAAAAGTTAGCAAAACAAGGAAAAACACAAAAAAGAAAAAGGTCAAAGCTTCAAGAAGAAGCTCTACAAGTTGTCCCCAACGAAGTCGCCATATGTGCAATTGTGGGCTATCGCGAGTCCCTCGCGACGATGTGCTCATAAAAAGATGGAGTCGCCACCCAAAGCTTTTGGTATCCCAGGATACCTCAAAATAGATATATAAGCACCGAAGTGTAAAAATATGACTCGGATTTACCGGTTAACGCCAAAGGCTCTTAGGTAGGGCTTCAGTTATCAATCAAGAAGGTGTTGGGCATCCAATCGACCAGCTCGTAAGCGGTTTCTACTATGACCGGATCTATGTTTAGATGATTTATAATATATATATATATATATAACAAAGTGCGTGGCACTTCTCCTTGCTCAAAGGCACTCCGATCTAATTTGAGCCCCCCACAATCACCACAATTTCGGCGGCGTAACGGCTCAAATTCTATGATAGAGGAAAAGCAAAAAGAAGGTAGAGGAATAGAGGGGAGAGCTGGAGCTTTCGGGCCCTTGTAGCACCATTTGTTGGATCCTTGCGCAAGAGCGACACCGGTGAACTTCCGAAAACAAATGAGTTAGAGGAAGGGTGGTTCTAACTTGCTATGGTTTGGAAGGATATGAGCTTGGGTATGATGATGGAACTCATGGTATGAGATGGGTTAGGATTCTAAAGTTTGGAAATTTTCAAGTTTTAGGCAAGTGAGGAGACAAAGGGGTAGAGTTTCTTCTCTTAAAAATTTCAAAAGATTCCTTAAACAAGGGGGGTGGCTCTCTATTTATAGAGTTGAGGATAATTAGAGGGCTACTTAAGGGCAAATATTTTTAGCAATTAGGTAATCTCTAATCTAAGGTTTTCTAGGTTTTTGGAAGCTTAGATGGATAGGAACTTGGGTTTAATGGTAGATGATAGGGTGGGTTTCTAAATGGCAAAAGGGTAGAACTTAAGGCTAGGAGGAGTGCAAGAGTCCTAAAGAAACCCACCCCAAACTTTGGGGTGGTCAAAAAGTCAAACCTCAAAATTGATTTTTGATCATTTTTTACAAAAAAATAAACTTTTAAGCTATGTATATAGTATGTACGCATAGCTTAGGAACAGTATTTTTTACAAAAACTAAGAAGTCCAGAGCCCGAGCTAGGGCAATTCTGAAGAAAAAGCCAAAATTGGCTATGCGTACATAATATGTACACATAGACCCAAACTATGCATTAGCCAATTTCTGCCATAAATTGCCTATGCGTAAATAGTATGTACGCATAGCCCCAAACTTTGGTTATGTGTACATACTATGTACGCATAGCCAATTCCTGCTAGAAATTGCCTATGTGTACATAGTATGTATGCATAGCCCATTCTTTGGGCCAAATTTGAAGGGCCGATTTGTGGGTGCGGGTTGGGTCTAGTATGGGTCTGGATTGGCTTCTAAGGTTTCGAGGAGGGTCTCTATGTATATGGGATGAACTCTAAGGGTTCAGGATGTGCTCTTAGGGCTCGGGTTGATTCCTAAGGGTTTTGGGAATGCTTTCGGAAGCTCGGGAATACGCCATTCTCGAAGTATGGATCAATCGAGCCTTGAGCCCAATTTAGATGTCTATAAGGCTTAAATGAATAAACTCGGCATATGATTGATGCTACTTATGGGGGGATGTTTCTTACATTGACTGCTAAGGATGCTTGGGAACTCTTTGAGACCTTCAGTGAGGACTCACTGCAACACGATGCATCGAGGTGGGGTGAATCGAAGGCTTTAAGGAACACATCTCCTAGGCGAGGAGAACTGTGTGAATTAATACCAATGATGAATTGTTTTTCGAAGCTAATGTTTTGGAAAACCAAAGTTCAGTCCCTGTTGGGTATAAAATTGCACCCAACATCTCTAAGAAAAGAGGCTTGTGGCATCTACCACCACCCAGCTCGAATGGCTCCCCAATGTCCTGTTGATCCTTACTACCCCCCACTAATTCAAACTATATTGAAGGGACATGCATTTAAGGGAAAGGCATCAACCCCCGCTAATCAAAGTTGAGTCCCTCTCAGACCTCGTTGAGCTACCGACTCATTCGTAGAAATTTTTTTGTAAAATATGTAAACTATTTCTTTTATTGTTTTTAGGAAATTCTGTTAGAAAGTATTACGATTCAAATCACAATGAAATACGATCGATCGTAGCTTCTTCTCTAATGTATACTATTTCGAGTGAATGTATGAAATCACGAGCACGCTTAATTTCTTTACCTTAGATGTTCAAAGCATAGTGATTACGATTTGAATCATATGGGAATTCGACCTTTCGTAAGCTGAAAAGCTAGAGCCGAACCGTCAACTCTAGGTTACACATGCGCGTGATAATCGGTTTAGTAGGTCATTACTGAAATAGGGCCTACTTATTCGACCGTGAAGGCGTTCGTGTTAAGACCTGAAAAGTACCACTTTTCACCCCTTAACTTAACCTTTGATTAGACCCTTAGCCACCTAATAAACTCTTCTTAAGTGTTTTGTTCAGGAAATAATCAGCAGTGAAATAAGGCCAAGAATCCTGTTATGGAGCTTGCTTTGGCACCAGATGCCCCTCAGCAAGAATGAACTTTGAAGCCTCGCGCAGATCAGCTGAGCTTCTCAAGGCTTTACAAAAACCTCTCGAGTAGATGAATGACTGAGGAGCTTCAGAAACTCAACCTCGCGCAGCTCTCGCGAAGCTCAAGAGTAGAACACATCGCTCAGTGTCGCGCAGCTCTCGCGAAGCTCAAGAGTAGAACACATCGCTCAGTGTCACGCAGTTCAAAGCAGACCTCTCTCAATCTCACGAAGTTCTCTTAAGACAGAGAGAGCAGGAAGATTCCTCAGGTTGTCAGCGTTAATCGTCAAGGTACAATTCTCAGAAGAAGAACGCCTCGCGTAGTTCGCGCATCATTCAAGAAAGAAAGCATCCTGGTGAAGGCAAAGCCAAGCTCGTGAAGTCCAAGTAAAGAGAAGAGCTCACGCAGTTCTCGCGCTGCTGCCTAGCAAAGTAATCTACCGCGCGACTGCTTGAATTGCAACTTCGCGACGCTTGAGACTATGTTTTCTATTCAACCTCGCGAACTCTAACCCAGCGAGAGCTCAACTCTCTACCAGGCGACTGCCTGAAGAGCAAACCAAGGCAACCTCACGATGGCTGAAGCTTCAGTGTCAAATCATCCTAGGGAAGAGCAATGAGCTACCACGCGATAAGTCTAAGAAACTATAGCTACCTAGCGAGGCTCTGAACCTAAACTTCCACCTCTTCAGCAGAGGGCATTCTAGAAATTTCTAGTGACTAGGGCACGCACTCCCACGCTCAAATATCCATGCACACGCCCCGAGGCATCCAAGGATCAGTATAAGGCCACGTGGCATCATTAAAATTAGGGTTTCCTAACCCTAATGCGCCGCCACCCCACTGTTATATATACCCAGGCCTAGCTTAGGTTTCGGTATCTGGGAACCTATCTCAGATCGCTTTTTTTTTCTCTTTCTTTTTAGCAGTAAGTAGTTTTTCTTTTTCTTTTTCTTTTCTTCTCTCCATAGTCCAGCAATTGCTGGCTATGACTTTGTATATGTATTTGAGTTAAATTAATGGAAGTTTTGCAATAGGATTTGTACTTTGTGGGATTGTTGTTTATATGTGAGATGCTCTGTGCAAGGCTGCTGCCTTGTGATCCCCCATTGCCTTGGCTGTGTTTCAAAGCAATGGAGGACTGATTTTAAGGGCCACTCATATCCAAGTGACCTGTGTGTCTGGGCTATCATGGTCTTCCAGCCTTAGCCCCACCACAGGACCTACTAGATCTGAAATCCCCATGGGAGCTTGAGCTGGTAGCCTGGTGAACATGGTGGTAGCAGCGATAATCTTGTTTTGTTTTGGGCTCCGTGAGGAGGATAACCTCTGGGATAGTCTGTGACCATTTAAGTGGACAAATTATAGACTTAGGGTGATTCTGATCCACCGATCCAAGATGGATCCTTCTTCTTTTCACCTGAGCTTGTAGAAGCCTGGTGAGGGATTGTACTGAGGCAGACTCCCCCATATTTGTATAGATCTGCCATCAGATGTTGGATCTGATCTGGTTATAGAGATTGTAGGCTGGTGACTGGACCATTATAGCTTCTCTCAAGCAATGGATAGCTGGATCAAAGGTTGTACTCAATCGCTTGCTGGTTCTATGTGTCTGGGCTATCATGGTTTTCCAGCCTTAGCCCCACATATAGAACTTTAGAGGTTGAGGTTCCCTATAGATTCTTGAGCTGGTAGCCTGGATGAAATAGTGCCTGCAATGATTTATTTGTTATGTTCTGACCCATCCCTGGATAGTGGCTCCCCTATGGGATAGTCTGTGACCATTCAAGTGGACAGGTTATAGCCCTAAGGGTGGAGTCATGGCAGTAGAGATGGGTTGGATCCTTTCTCCTCAGAGGTGATAATATAGCCTCTGGACAGGATTTCTATAACATCAGATCTAAATATGAGTTACAAAACTCCTCTGACCTTAGCTCAATAACATATTTCTCACCTTTTTATAATTATTTTCCACACTCCACCCATCCTCTCAATCCTTTCTGTAATTTAGTTATTAGAATACTTAGAATAAGTGACCTTAAACTCCCCTCCTTTTAGGACTGCCAGATCTGTAGACAGATCTGAAGGGACTACTAGAGACGGCTCCCTTGCAGCCTTAGATCACCTTTCCCTGTGGGACAAACTCTTACTTATCAAAACTTGCTACAAAGGACCCTGTATCTTACAGGTCTAGGATTTTTGAGTTGTGCTGATTCATCCCCTGTTTTATTCTGTTTTTGATTTTTAAATAACTTTCACCACCAACCAATAAGCGAAGCACACTTGGGAGAACAACAAGTTTTTAGCGTCGTTGCCGAGGATAGATGATCTAATAGTAGACCCTTAGTTTTTGTATTCTTAGTATTCTTTATACATGTGAATAATTGATACTGCTGAGATAATTGTGAATCTTCCTTACAGATCTGGACAGCAGCAGTGAAGGATAGTTGGACTGCAATTGGAGCGTAGCTGCCTCTGTTTGCAAACTCTCTGACTTTTAAAACTCTGTCTATCTTTCTTAATGGAGATTGATGAAAAAAATAGAGATATGGTCGATGCCTCTTGTGGTGGATCCTACATCCACAAGACTGTTGAGGAGGCATGGGAATTATTTGAGGTGATTAGTGAGAATTCTTTTCAAAAGCCATCCCTGGCAAGAACTCATAAGGAATCTAAGTCAAAGGTGGGGCCTGCTGCTGGATCCAAAGGAAAAATTTATGATGTGTCTGGGAACAATGACCTACAGCTGCAGATGGCAAACCACTCTATGAAGTTTGATAAATTATTGACTGTGATGTAACCCAGAAGGGCTGCTCATGTGGCAGAGGCATGTTTAATATGCCAGTCCCCACAGCACACAGTGGAGGAATGTCCATCTGCAGGGCAATTTCCTGAATTAATGTTGGAACATGCTGCTGTTGCTCAGTCTTATGGCCAGCAACAATCTGGGGGCTACAACAGGCAGCTATATGGATACCAGCACCAAAATGCTGGTTACCAATGGAGAGACCACCCAAATCTGAGGTGGAAGCAAGATAACTACATGCAGCCCCAGCAGATGTTGGCTTTACCACAAAGGCCACAGCAGTAGTTCAATCAAGGGCATGCCCCGAGGTCTACCTTCTAGCACCACCAACAACCCCATCAGCAACAAAATCAGTTGGTTCTACCCCCTTCTCAACCAAGAAATACTTCTTTTGAGGACCAAGTCTTGGCTTCATTGCAGAACTTGGGTTCCTTGGCTCAGACTGTGAACTCTCATGGTCAGAGCATCAAGAAGATGGAGGAGCAGATTGGACAACTAGCGAACACCCTAGCCAAAAGAGAAGAGGGAAGGTTGCCCAATCAACCAGTGGTTAATCCCAAGGGCCAATTTTTGATTGGTGAAGGATCCTCAGAACCTGAAGGGGATCTTTCATTGAATTGATGATAAGAACTGTGCATCGTTGTATAATATGTACTTTACAGTTTGTAGGAATAGTTTGCAATCTTGTTGGAATTTGAGTTTAGTGCTTTAATGCTTACTTTGATACCAACTTCCCCTGTGTGATAATTTTAAGTGATTGAATGATGATTTGAATGCTTTGAGTGACGTGTGACTTTCTTGCCTTGAGAGTATAAGAATTGTGAATGCTTTATAATGATTAGGGGTGTCCCTGGAAGAGAGTCTGTGAGAGAATCCACTCCTTTGGTAAGGGTCAAACAGCGGACTGGGGGGTGAGTGAATTCTGCCTCGATTAAGCCATCGCGGGGTTCTGAATAATGAGTTTGGTCCCATCTCACACAGTTCATAAGGAACTACTTTGTTGTGTTGTCACGAGTTTCAAAGAACTGGGTGGGCTACATCGCGCAGTTTCAAGGAACATCTAATCTCGCGACCCATTCATTCCCAACCAGCGGGCGGACGTTTCCAAAGTGTGCCGAGCTTCGCGATATTTAAATCCCACCCCGCGCTATTTTTCCTTTCTGGTTTCTCTTTCCTCTCTTACCAGCGAAACCCTAGCTCCCACTCCTCTCCGCCTCTCTCCTTTAGCACCCTGTCCCCAGATCATTGTTCACTTCGAACTTCAGGATTTTTGTTTTTCAAGCTCCCATTAATAGTTGCCCCCTGTTTAGAGCTCTTGAGATCCTTTGTACATTCCATTAAATAGAACCCTAACTTTTAGGGTTAGACTCAGCTCCTGGTATTTCCTTTCAAATTTATAACTCCACACTCACCAAGGAAGTTGGGATGGCTCCTAAAAGCGCACTTGTGAAGAGAGCCAGGGACAAGGCCACTGTGGAGCCTACACCTAAGAAAGCCAAGTCCTCTACGCACAAAAGGGAAGGGGTGGTCCGAGCACCAACAACGGATTATTCTACACCCTCTGAGCGCCTCCTTTCCATTCCCTTAGAGCCTAAAGCCATTTTTGATATTTCTTTCTTTGAATCGAACTGCCATCGAGTTCTTGCACAAGGCTGGTGTGTTCCCCTTGCTGCAAATGATTCCTGCACTAGCCTACCCTAGGTTAGTGCAACTCTTCTACCAGAACCTTAAGCTCAGACCCGACACACAAGGGCGGCCAGGCCTCCTTGCATTAGTTGACAACTTTGAGATGCTGCTTAGCCCGGAGTTGATCGTTGAAGTCTTGGGCATCCCTGCCAGATTTGATCCCAATTGCGGTTATGGTGCCCCTGTGAGTGCCCCCATTGACACAATTGCCCATGCCATTACCAGAGGCTTGAAGGCCACAGGGGACTCCATCAGAAGAAGATATTTGGAGCCCAAACTGCTATTCATTGATCAAGTTTTGAGGAAGAACATCTATTGCTCTGGCCATCAGCAAGAAAGGAGGTCACCAATCGATGATGCTCTGTATTCCTTCTCTCTGGGCCATAGATTCAATGCTACATGGTTGATCTTCGAGGCCATGAAGGATACAATGGTGAAGCTGGGGCTGTAAAAGAAGAGCCACACTCTCCCCGATGGAAGACTCATCACCAGACTACTTCTGAGGGGAGGATACAAGATACCAGTGGGGGAGTTATCTGCTGACCTCACTCCCACCACATTTGCTAAAAGACAATGGGGGATCAGCAGAAGCTTAATGGATCCCCAGAAGAAGAAGAAGAAGACTGAAGCTCAGGAGGTCTCCGAGAAGGGAGAGGAAGCTGTTGTGGCAACGGCCGCCCCTGCCCCCAAAAAGAAGGCAAAAACCCTTGCCCCAAAGAGGGTGCCGCGAGCTTCTGTCACCTCTGCTTCTGCAGCAATTCCTCCATCCACTACTCTGGCCTCTCCCCTACCTTCTTCACCCATTCCATCTCTCACTTCTCTTCTTTCCTCTCCTTTCTCCATTCCCCCTCCAACCATTATCCGAACCTGGGAAGAAAGTGTTGAACCCCAAGACACCACTCCACCTTCACCCACCCTACCCCAATCAACAACCCCAGTCTCTCCCATAGCCCCTGATCCTCACCCTGACAGCCCTCCCTTGATAACCTACCTTAAAAAGAAAACCTCTCACACTACCCCTGCCCTTCCCACAGCCACACCCCTTAGTGACCAACCCTTAGACCCACCTCTCCATGACCTGGACTTCAACCTAGCCACCACCTCTGGGTATCAAGCCTTCATGACCAGTTTGCTTGATACCTTGCCCACCCAAGACATCCCTCTCCCTGAGTCTCCTCTCCCTTCACCACATCATTCACCCGACCCCCCCCCTTCCCCCCTACCACTTTCCATCATGCCCCCACTTCCCCTTTCCAACCTATTCCTTCTTACCCTCCTACCCCCCCTCAACCAACCTCAGATTCCCTTACTCATATCCATGACCTCCAAACCCAACTATCCAACACCCCAGTGACCCAAGCCCAAATGCAAACTGACATAACCACCATCCAATCCACCCTTCACACATTGACAAACCCACCAATCCCAACACAACCCCCTTCCACCTCTGCCTCCCCTGTTCCAACAGACCGTACCCCCATTAACTCGCCTCCATCCTTCTCCCTCCATGATACCATACCTGCCCACTCCCTTCCCTCTCTCCCTTTCCTTTCACCTCTAATACTACCCCCCCCTCCATTCACCAACACTTCTACCCAAACAAAACCCATTCCATTCCCATCCACCTTTCCCATTCCACTCGCCCTATTTTCTCCCCCTTCCCTTCCCTTTCAACCCCTCACCATACCCTTCTTCCCTTCCCCTGAACCATCCACATCAGCTGCCCTTCCTTCATTTCATTTTCCACCCATACCTTCCATTCCCCCTCTTCTCCCACCCCCTCCTCAATTCACTGACCATTCCACCCAGACCACCCAAACAATTTCTACAACCCCCACTTCTCCCCCCCAGGCTCCATCACCCTCTCTTCCTTCCACTTCATTTCTCCTTATCTTGCCCAGACACTCCTACTACACCCCTCCCTACTTCACCCTCCTCCATGCCATGAGGGACAATCCTTATATCAAGAGGGATGTTCTCCATGGCATGGCCCAACTCCGCCAAGCCATTTAATACCCCTTGCTACAGAAGCTTACTGATGTGAAGCTTGCTCACAACAAGAAGCTGCGAGATATTTCAAAAGGATGGGAGGCAATTCTAGAGACATCAACTGCGCACAAGGTTGCAGCAACTTACTACAAAATGACTGCTGAGATGGAAAAGGCCAATGCTGAGAGGGTGAAAAAGCATAATCGGCTATTAGAGAAGAAATTAAACAATGCTCAGGAGATCACCCGTCTCAGTAAAGAGCTTACGGATACCAATCTCCTGTGGGCTAATAAGTAAATTGACATCTTGGAACAGAGAGTTGCTTTCCTGCTGTCCCAACCTATCCAAGCCACCCCCATCGCCACCGCTCCCCCTGAGGCCCCATCTTCTTCCTCCCATTCAGGCCCATCTTCTTCCACAACCCCTACACAGTCTGTTCCCCCAACTCCCCCAACCCCCACTCCGATAGCCCCTCCTGTTCCTCCTCCAATGCCTACTGCCGTTCCTTCTGCAGTACCTACAAAACCTATTGCTCCTGCTGTAACTCCTACTGTAGCTCCTCCTCCTACATCAGTCCCCCCTCTATTCCCTCTCCTGCTATCAAAAGGAAATGCACCCCTTCCAAGAAAAAGCCCACTCCTAAGAGAGCCACTGTAGCCCAAAAAGGCAAACTGCCGGCCCCTCCATCCCCACCTCCAAAGGTCACCCGAGCTTCCGCTCAGGATGATCCCCATGGGCGCCTCCTCTCCAAAGAAGAACGCAGACAAGCTTCTACTGCCCTAGGATTGGACCCTACTGAGCTCTTTCCTTCTGATTCTGACTCTAATGAGGCACCACCTATGGATCCCAGTGCCCAACCTACTGTGGCTGCCCCTTCAGATGCCCCTGCAGCCCAATCTTATCCTCAGCGATGAAAATTTGCTGCTAAGAAGACTACTCCCCCAACTCGCTCTTTGAAAATTGGCAAAGAACCATCTGCCCAGTCTGAGGAGACACCACCACCGAGCAAGTCCGCGAAAGGGAAGAGCCCTGCCGTACCTACAGAGAAATTACCAGTTCCATCTCCTGTGGCCCCCCCTAAAGCAGAAAAAGGGAAAGGTCCTCTCCTGTCTCAAATGCCAGCTCCAGCCAAATCTCCCGTTGCCCCTCCTGAGCCTCCACCAGCCCAATCATCTCCTCTTCCACCTCTGCCTCAGCCAGGGCAAGCCTCCAAAGGTACGGGCCCCAACGGGAAATCCCCCACCAAACCCCCTGAGCCACCCACTGTAAAATCTTCAGAGATCCCTCCTGAGCCAAGGAAGAGAAAAATGAGGGTCCGGGCTCCTACCATACCCTAAACTCCAGAGCAGAGGAAGGCCGAGAGGGAACGCAAGAAGAAAGAAGAAGAGGCTCTCCTTCAAGAACATGCAAGGAAGATGGGCTGGGACAAATTTTAATCCAAATTCTGATTAGATTGTACCTACGATTTCCTCTATTTCTTTTACAGATGTTCTCTTGTATTTTGTACATTTCTAATATTTCATAGACTTTTCCCCTGTCTTTACTGTCTTACTTTGTCTGTGTGTTTTGTTTTCCTTTTCTTTTATGTTGTAATAAGTCTGCTGCACATTGACCTTGAACCAGTGAGGACACTGCTCCTCATAGGTTTGGGGGTATGGCAGGCAGACCCTGCCAATGGAATAGTTAACATAAGTGCAGCAGACTCATCTGAGCAATATGGAAATGGACCTCTGTTCACTTAAGAATCATGAAATTAAGAAGTTTAAAATTTATGCAAACATTGAACATTATAGACTTCTAATATTCCACATTTCCATAATAGTTTCACCAAGGAAACCCACTTGTATCTGCACTTAGTGAATCATTAGAGAGAGAAAAAGGTGAGGACATACTTGAAAGTTCAAAGGATGACCATAACCAGTGAGAATTGGGCCTACAAAATTTTTTCTTTGAGGAGTAACTAAGGCATTTCTTCTAGTTCTAAGGACTGGCTAAGTTGCTGTGCTCACTAGAAGTTAGGTAACTCCAAGTTGAAACAACTGACAGTACTCATGAGACCTAGGAAAGGATCAAGGCCTTCTCTTGGACAGTTTGAGACTAAAAAGATCAATCCTAAAGCAACTGCCCTTGTCCATACCCCCTTTGAGCTTTAAATCCTAAATTTCTTCAAAATACACCTGAGTACTTGAACCTGAACCTATGAACCAGATTCAACCTACCCTCACTCTGAGAATTCAGAAGGTAAAGGAGAAAGAGTTGAAGATGGACTAGCTATGGTCAGCATTAGGTGAATGGAGAAGAAGCATCTATTCTGGCAGAATGGAAACTAAGGACATGGTGGCATTTCTGAAAAGCAAAAACAAAATAAAAAGAAGAAAACTCCAGCAAAAAGAAACAAAAAAAATAATAATAATGAAGAGGAATAAGAGAGAAGTCAAGAGGAACCTTCATTGGAAAATCAAAATCAAGAAGAGAAACTGATCACTTCAAATCTGAAAATCTCAAAGAAGATGAAGGAGTCAATTCAAGAAGGTGAAGTCATGAACCACCCGCACTCCAATCGAGTTCTCAATTTTGAACCCCTTTCAAACCTTCCATTCTTTATTTTTATATCACTTTTAAAACTTACTACAATTGGCCCTGATCTTGCAGGCTATTGTTCCCCGGCAACGGCGCCAAAAACTTGTTGTTGCTCCACATGTGCCTTTTTTATGTGTATTTTGAGAACGAATTAATGAATAATAAGTTACATAATTTTAAATTATGAAAGAGATATCAGCACATTGAGGGCTAACAATAGCCTGTAAGACCAGGGCCAATTGTAGTAAGTTTTAAAAGTGAGTATATTAAAGATCGCCCACGAGAATTTGTTCCAAATATGAGATAGACTCTAGATCTGTATACTGATTCCGGCTCTATAATTATCTAGAAAGCGATAAAAAGAGAGTGTTGGGTTTTGTCACGCTTAACTAAAAGCAAATAAAGAAAAGAACTAACTAATCGATCCAGATTCAAGTTGGGAAAATGATTAAAGTAAATCAAATGGAGAAATAATAACTTTCCGTGATTTCGCTTTGAATTTTAATGGAGAATCGAACAAACAGAGTTGATTCAATCTTCATCTGCTACCAAGAGAGTGTGAGAGAAATAAATCAATTAAGGAAGGGTTTAGATTCTATGGTTATGATCCGGCCCACTTAAATGGTCACGATCATCCAATAGGTGTTGCCCTATCCTCAATTCAGAACATGAACATCACTGCAAGTGCTGTCAGAACTAGGTTACCAACGCTAATTCGTACAGGGGTAATGAATCAAGGGAAATTGCATGCAAAGTAGTGAATCTAAAGGAGTCTAATGCACTAAGGTGATCAATAAGAACCCTTGACATGAATCCAATGGAGAAAACATGCTTACAAAGAACCTTTAAATTCAATCTTACAATTACAGAGCACGGCTTTAGAAAGCCCTTACAATTACAGAAAGCACGGCTTTAGAAAGCCCTCGACTAGCGCCTTGAATCCGATCTCTTTATGCTATAAAGCACTCTCAAAGAATTCTCAAAAAGCAAAAGAGAGGAAGAAATTACAAGGCAGATAGACTATCCGACCAAGGAGGAAATAGAAATGAAAACTCAAAACTGGATGCCTCAATTGGGCAAATGTCTTCTCAATTTATAGCTTTCCTCTATCTCGCACAAGGTGAATTGACCAATCGGCGTTTCAGATCCAGATTGCCCAATGGTCATGGAGCACGGGATCCAGACCGTTTCGCCAATGAAAATGCTCGATCCGTTCACCAATCGCGTTAGAAGCATCAATTTCTATGGGAATTCAAAAGTTTGTTTGAGCTTCTAGAAGTTCCCGCCAAGTGATTTCATCTTTGGTTTTCACGCATGGAATATGCCTTTGGTTTGTGCTTGGAATCTTCCTAATGTCTCGGCTTTAATTACATTGGGGCGTGCAGAGTTTATCAAATGCCCTTCAAAGTGGTCAGAATCCTCAAAGATGCCATTTCGCAGAGGTAAAGGGTCTTTTTCAAAGTAGGTTGGCTCCAAGTTCTTTTCGCAGCGTAAGTTCTTTTCGCAGCACTTCTCTTCTTTTCGCAGAGGTAAATCTTCTATTCGAGGAGTGTTTTCTTCTTTTCGCAAAGTTCAAAGTTCTTTGCTAATTGTAGATGTTCTTTGCTAATTGAACTTTTAGCTTCCATTCTTCTTTGCTAATGGATCCTTCTTCTTCTTTAGGTCTTTTCGCTCTTTTAGGACCTTTTTAGCCATTGCGAGGCTATTTCTTCACTCCTCTTTGAGCTTGACATGCTTGTCGCCTTTTTGATCATTTTAGGATGGTTTTGATTTGGACCTGCCTTTTGGTTAGCAATATGAACACTAAAGCACTTATTTAGTCCTCTCAAGGGCCTTTCAAGGCTCATGTTTAGGGGTGAAAATGGTATTTTCACTACTTATCACACCTTAAACCTAAGCTTTGCTAGTCCCCGAGCAAAGAAACATAAAAACAAAGTAAAGAGCCACTTTTGTAGGAAGCATGTGCATTTAGCATATGCAACAAGCCTTTTTAAACCCCTAGGTGATCCCTAGAGGAGGAGTGAAGTCTCCGAGGGTTTTCATGAAGGTACCCACAAACTTCTCCATGAAATGCTTAACATCGTGCAATATTATCAAATGAGCAATCAAGGAGCGGGTTAGTTACTCTTGAATCAATGATGAAACAGAAAATTTGATTATTGTTTGCAGTGGATTTAAACATTTATAAACCTCATGAATGTTTCAATATTTCCAACTGTGAACAGTCATAGAAACTCATACAAATGTGCCAAGAGAAGCTCATCCTATGGATAAAAATTAGGTTATAAGTCATACTTAAGGTGCTCAAGTTCCAACCCAAACACTCACCGTGGTATACTCTCATGTGTTTTTGTTGAGGGGTTCATTTTCACTCAAGCTCAAGAGCGATTACATCTCCCAAATGGATCTGTAAGCATGAGCATAGGCATGATTCTTAGGCAATGGCATCATTGACATCTCCTCACCATAGATTAGGTCACTTCTTATCTCCACATGACAGCTCACTCAACTTTGGATCACAAGGGCTTTTAATCTAGGTTTGTTTGTGTGGCTTATGGAGTGAAGTTTCAAGGAAAGGCAGGTTGAACAGAGGTTTGAATTTGAGAACTCAGAAGTGCAGAGATGGTTCATGACTCCACCTTTTGAGTTTAGCTTCTTTCTTCTTCTTTCGAGATTCTCACATTCACGTGATCAGTTCTTTCTTTGATCTTGAATTTTCAACATCAAGTCCCTTTTTTTTTTTGCTTGCAACTTTTTCACATTGTTTGTCTCTTCTTTTCTCACCACCATATTGCTGCTTTGAGGTATTTTCTTCATTTTCTTGATGTTGCCTTAAATGGTCCATCTTCGCTTCTTTCTCCTTTACCTCCTCGAATTCTCGTGAGTGAGGGAAGGCTGAATTGGTTCCATAGGTTCGTACTTTTGAGTATTTTGATGAAGAATTGTAGGATTTACTCAAATGGGGTACAAACAGGCAGATTTTTCTTGGTTGGTTCTCATAGGTTCAAGTTGTCCCAAAGAAGGCCTTGATCTTTCCTCGCCTTTCATGAGTGTTACTTTGTTTTAATTTGGAGTTTCCTAACTTCTAGTGGATCTAATGCCTCACCAATCCTTTGAATCGTAAAAATTGCCTCACCACTCTTCAGAGATGGAAAATCTATGGGCTCAATTTCACTGGTTATGGTTTTTCCTTGAGCTTTTAAGTATATCTTTACCTTTTCTCTTCCTTTTGACTTACTATGTGCTGATACCAGTATGTTTTTATGGTGTAATTATCATGGAAATGTAGAATATCGCAAGGTTTAGAATGTCTAAATTCTTGCAAAGAAAATTTTAAAATTTCCACATTGTCATGATTCTTAAGTAAAATAATTCATTTCCTGATTACTTAGGTGATTCTGTTGTCCTTAGGTTAACTATTCCTTGGGCAGGACCTGTCTGCCACACCCCCAAACCTACGAGGAGCAGTGTCCTCACTGGTTCAAAGGTGGTGGCATAGTCACAGTTATTAGGGGAAAACAGCAGAAAAAATAATAGCATGGAGAATTGCAGAAAGCAAATTGTATGAACCAGAAATTTTACAGAAAATAAAAGAAAAAGAGGGGGGAAAGGGAGTAAGGGTGAGGGGTTTATTTTTGTTTGTTTCTGAAGTAGGGGAGCACAGCTATAACAGAAAAAATTGCAAAATAATGAAAAGAACAATTAATGAGAAAAATGGAATAAGAAAGAAAACAAATGATGCAATTGCAAGAATGATACAAAAAACAAAAGATTTATACATTGTATTTGAGACACAGTAGATGCAGACTTTTAATAACTAGGATCAAAGTCAGTATCATAGATGGGTTCTATGGGCTCTGAACTAGAGTCACTGTCAGAATCCGAACTAGAATCAGTGTTGGAATCAGAACTGGATTTTGGTTTCTCAGGAATGGAGTTCTGGAGTTCAGTGTACTCTTCTGACTTGATCTTTCTGGTGAGGCCAAGGTGTTTGGTCAGGCTGGTGGTTTTCTTCTGTTCTTGAGCTAACTGAGCTTGGAGCATAGCCACCTTGTCTTTTCGACTTTGACCAATTGGAATGTTCGTCCCACCAGATCCCTCATCTTCTCTCTCTCAAATTGCATGAAATGCTCTAATTTTTTTATTTTGGCCTCATAAGGGGTTCGGATGTAAGCCTCCAAATCAGCCAGCCCCTTCTACACATCCCTACGGATGTAGGGATTTTCTATCATGGCCTGGGAGAGGGTGGCATATCTAGGGAGGGGGATGGAGTGGTAGGGGACTAAAGGGGGTCCATTGGGGAGGGGGGTTAAGAGAGGTCATTTGAATGGCTAAATCGAAAAGGGGGTGGTGAAGGGGGTCTGCTTTGGGTAGCCTGTGAGGCAAAATGGAGAGCAGTGGTAATGGTGGAAGGTGGTAATGAGGCAGTTAACGACTGGATGGGCTCCAATGTAGCAGACTGATTGTCTGCATTTGTTTGGAGCTGGGCTTGGATATTTTGGAGATAGGTGTGGATCTGGGTGTAGGGAGCAGGTGTGGGGGAGATTAGCCTAGAGGGGATTGGGATTAGTGAGGTGGGGGTAATGGGTGTGAAAGGGGAGGTGGGGAAATGGGTGAAAGGGGGAGGAGGAGGGATCGGTGTAGGATCTAGCTCCATGGTGTCAAATAGGGGTGAATAAGCCTCTGTGGGGAAAGGTTGGGGTTCAGAGGTCTGGGATACCTGTGTGTATGTCTTTGAAGGGGTGGGGAGTGTGAGGAGCTTTGGAGGAGGGGTGGAAGGGGATGGAGCAAGGATTGGGGTGGCTAATTCCTCTAGGACTGGTTATTGTTGGGGAGATGGGTGGTGTTGGGATAGTAGGGGTGGTTGGTGTGGTAGGGTGTCCAAAATAGGAATGATGGAAGGTGTGGATGATGAACCGGTGGGATGGGGGAGGTGTGGAGGAATAGGGAACCAGGGCCATCTGTGGGGTCAGGAGGAGGTGCACAAGAGCTACCTCGGTGTGTGGACTAAGTGTGCAAGTGGTGCAACTAAAGAGCTGGTCACCACAGGAGTTGGGCTTGTAAACGGTAGGTGGCGAGGCTCGGTGGTTGAGGCTCCACAGACAATTTCTAAAGACATGCCCACCCACACTTTCGTGGCTTGGTTCTCTGTCATGCTCAAGAAGAAGAACTAGCTCGCTCAAAGTGCTATGGGTTGTTAGGGCACCAATAGGGGCAGTGACAGGCGGGGGCATGGGCTGGTTCTCCTACTTCCCTCATTCTTCTTAACATGGCACGACTTGTGGTCCAGCTTTCTTGCCAAAGTTGTGAGGAGGAGTACCTCAAAGGGCTCTTCCCTATCAATGTCAAACTTGGCTCTTAAGAGGGCTGAAATTAGTCTCTTCCAAAGGGAGGCCAGCAATTTTCTGTTCCTTCTTTACCTTGGCACTCACATCAGCCATTGCTTCCAGGATGAGCTTGGGGGCATTGAAAAATAGCCCCTTAGAAAAGTGAAAGAGGGCTTCGAGGATAGGAGTTCGCCTCTCTTGGGTATGCCCAGTTACATAAAAGCTCCCTCGGAGTATGGAATCCATTAGCAGATATTGCGGGGGCAGATCTCTTCTCATTATTGATTGCCCAGAACTCACCATGCCTTGTGTCAAATGGGCAGCCATGTTTCTGAAAGAGGCTGCTTCAGGAGCAGCCAAAGGTCCATCGGGGTTGAATTGAAAAGGTATCCCAGCATGCCCTATGTCCTCACCGTCACAGTTAAGTCACGTTGTTCATAAAAATAACTAGGGTTGGCACATCGGCATGTTCCTCTGTGACTGTGGTGAGGTTCACGATACCATGACTTTGTCATCCTTGGGTAAATTTTCTCGGGTAATGGAGTGAGGATGGCCGAGGAAGCCTCCCCGAGGTAGCTTAGGGATGGTAGGCAATCAGTTTGGAGGAGAAAAGTTTCATCCACCAATAACTTTCGTGTATGAGCTTGGGCATCAATGAAGGGTTAGGCAAAACTAAGTGAATGGGTAATGGGGCAGCTCGGACTGTGGCTTGAGGCAGCAGGGTAGGCTCCTTATGGCGATTTTCTTTCCTTTTCAACCCTATCTCGCCTTGTCCATTGAAAGCTTTCTCTTTGCAGACGTTTTGCTTTGCCTTTGGCTTTTGGGGTCGATTTGGTTGCCTTCTTGATGATGATTTGGGGAACATGGCGCTAAGGATTTTTCGTTTTCCCATACTTAAAATGGAGGAAAACAAAAGCCCAAATCTGGCTACCACAGATCTAGAACAAAAATTTTGAGCGAGAATGGATAGAAACAATACGCGATCTAGGGTTTGTTCTTGAACCGAGTCGCTTTGTTTGCACAGACGCCTAACCGATACCGACTTTTGATCTCGAAAATGGAAACGCTAAACAATTAGGAACAAAACGGTGATATCCTTGAGGAGCTCGTGAGAAGAGAGTGAGCTAGGGTTTTAGTGAGCGTCGCTCTGCAGAGAGTATTTGCAAATACAACGCTAACTTCAAAACGACTAAATATACTTGAAGCTAAAATCGCAAAGCACCTTTAAGTTTTTGAAAAGTTCCAAAAGAGCCCTTCTTATTACTTCGAATGGCAAAAGTGCCTTTCGACAAGTAGATAGCTTCAGAAAGATTATTTCGCAAAGGACTTAGCAGAACCGTCCTATTCAAAAGGAAATGTTATCATAATCAACTATTCAAAAGAACATCTTTGTTTTCGAAAGCGCTTCATTACTGACTCGAATCTATTCGAATAGAACTTTGGACTTTGCGAAAAGTAATTTTTTCTTTGCGATTTGAACTTTAAGTGTAATTAAACTATGCGAAAAGGGAAAAGAAACAGAAACAGAGAAATTTAGTAAAAACTATGTTGTACAAACATAATATACAATTTTCTACCATCAGATTTTTGGAGATTCGTGGATGATGATGGGCAAGACAGTTCTCGAATGTTGTCAATGCATGGCTTGAGCCTCGACCATTTACCTTAATGACTCTTCCATCATTGTCTGAAATTTCCACTGACTCCCGAGGGGAGGCCTTGATGACGGTGTATGGCCCTTCCCATCCGGATCTCAATTTGCGGAAAGAATTTAAGTTTAGAGTTGAATAACCATACCTTAGAACCGGTATGAACTCTTTTCTCATTAAACTCCTATCATGAAATGATTTGACTTTCTCCTTATACAACTGGAGCTTGTATAAGCATCCATCCGACTCTTCCAATTCAAAGGAGTTGAAGTTTCCGTGATTACCAGCAGGTTAGATCCATATTAAATGTTTTAATAGCCTGTAAAGCTTTGTATTCTAACTCATCTTGGCAAATGACATGCTTTGCCATAGACCGCCTAAATGGGGACATTCCAATTGGAGTTTTGTAGGCGCTTCTGTATGCCCACAAATCATCATTCATTAAATGACCAATCCTTTCATTCTTCTTTCATCGTTTTTCCAAAATGTGTTTGATTTCTCTATTGAAATCTCCACTTGTCCACCGGTTTGTGGATGATAGGAGTGGCTACTCTATGAGTGACAGTAGTACTTTTTCAATAGAGCTTCAAATGCTGTTGCAAAAGTGGCTCCCCCCATCACTGATGATGGCTCTCGGAAAACCAAACCTGGAATAAATGTGGTCCTTCAGAATTTTCAATACCACTTTCTGATCATTTGATTTAGTAGCTATGGCTTCAATCCACTTGGAGACATAGTCCATCGCTACTAAAATGAAGTTATTTCCATTAGAAGGAGGAAAGGGCCCATGAAATCTATTCCCCATACATCAAACAAATCAACTACTGTGATTGGTCAGGGCATTGAGTTTCTTTTAAAATCGCTTTTTTGGCGCTTCGCAAGATTTACAAAGGTCTTGTAAGGCATCTTTAAAGATTGTGGGCCAATAGAAACCACACGAGAATTTTTCTGTTTTATTGCCACTAAAATGGCCTCCACATGCCCTGCTCATGACACATTGACAATATGCAGTGGAATTCATGGTCCGGACACACTTTACGATCACTTGGTCTCGCACAATTCTTGAATAGATAAGGGTCTTCCCAAATGAAATTTTTAACTTGTGAGAAGAAAAGATCTTTATCCATTCGATTCCAATGTTGAGGAATCACCCAAAGAGCTAAGAAGTTGACTATGTTTGCAAACCAAGGATCGTGGGTATTGATGGCAAAAGTTGCTCATCGTGAAATGATTCATTAATGGGTAAGCTATCATCCTCGATTGAGAATTCGGATAAGTGATCACCACCACATTCTCCACTCCTTTCTTATCCTTAATCAGATCAAACTGTAATAGGAGGATCCATCCGATTAATCTGGCTTGGTATCCTTCTTAGATGAAGGTACTTTAGGGCGAGTGGTCAAGAACACCACAATTTGTGAACCTAAAACATAAGACAAATTTTTCCAATGCAAACACAATGGCCGCAGCTCTTTCTCGGTTGTTGTGTAGTTGAGCTGGGCATCTATCATGGATCCCGGCATAAGCTATGACATGGGGAAGCTTATCCTTTCTACGCCCTAGACAGCTCCTAGGGCATAGTCCGATGCATCACACATCAGCTCAAAGGGCCGAATAGTCAAGGGATCGCAAGATGGGTCCAAATCAGACATTTCTTAAGGACCTCAAAGGTCATCATGCATTCATCGGTAAATACAAAAGGTACATCTTGACACGATGAAATGACAGAGTGGCTTGGAAATTTCTTGAAATCTTTGATGAACCTCCTATAAAATCGCATGCCCTAAAAACTTCTAATTTGCTTAACAGCGGGAGGAGGCAAATGTGCAATTAGATCAATTTTTGCTTGGTCCACCTCTATGCCTTTATGGGAGACCACATGTCCTAGGACAATGCCTTGGTGACCATAAAATGACTCTTTCCCACTTAGAACCAAATTGGTTTCTTCACATCTTTGCAACACCAACTTGAGGTGGTGTAAGCATTGGGAAAAGCTGTCTCCATAAATTGAAAATCATCCATGAAGATCTCCATGAATTGATCAATCATGTCGAAAAGATGGCATACATGCATCTTTGAAAAGTAGCAGGGCATTGCAAAGACCAAAGGGCATCCTCCTATAGGCAAAAGTGCCAAAGGGGGTGAAGGTGGTCTTTTCTTGGTCCTGTGGGTACACTTGTGGATCTGGTTGTAACCAGAGTACCCATCAAGGAAGCAGAGTAAGCTTTGCTGCTAGCTTATCAAGGATTTGGTCAATGAAGGAGGGGGAAATGGTCTTTTCTTGTCATGGTATTCAATTTTACGTAGTCTATGCACCCTCCATCCTGTTGTTTGTCCGGTGGACATAAGTTCACCAGATTCAAATAACAGATGATGCCAGATTTCTTAGGCACCACCGTGTGGGTGCTACCCAAGCAGAATAAAATGGGGTAAATGACCCCAAAGATCTAATGACTTTACAACTTCCTTCATAACCACCTCTTGCATGTGAGGATTCAGCCTTCTTTGCATTTCTCTAGAAGGCTTTGCATCCTCTTCAAGGTGGATCTTATGCATGCAAACAAATTTGGGTTTATTCCTCCCAAATCAGCAATGGTCCGAATTGCTTTCTTGTGTTGTTTTAGAACTACTATGACTCCTCTTCTTGCTCCTTTGTGAGGGAGGAAGAAATAATATGAGCAATGTTTGATGATCTCCCAAAATATATATTTCAGATTTTGGGTAGTGCTTGAGTTCTAATTCGTGCTGAGAAAAGAAGGTAGCAAAGGTACCTTGGTAACTTGTGGAAGAGGGAGAGCAGGTGTTTCCAAGAAGGGGAACTTGATGATTGTTTGTGAGTGCCTTGCACAAAGTTGACTCCTTTGAATTTGATCTCCTTTTCCTTCTTTTCCAATGGATCCCCAATCATTTTTTTCTTACGTGGTGGAGTCTTCACCTCAGAAATTTTGCAAAGACTCCTCCACAAGTTCATCCATGATGTCAACATGAAAACACTCTTGCACAAATTGAGGTTGGTTAATGTGATTATAAACATTCAATTTGACTTTCATATTACCAAAAGAAACTTCCATGATACTGCATCGACATTGAATACAAGCATTTGTCAGAGCTGTGAATGGTCTCCCTAAATGACAGGATGGAAGTGTCGCTTTTAGTCGGTTCCATATCCAACACGGAAAATCAGAGGATAGAAGAATTTATCTACTCCTACTAGCACATCTTCAATCAATCCCACAGGTTTTCTCTCGGATCTGTCTGCTAGTTGCAACACCACTTGAGTGGGTTTCAATTCTCCCAAACCTAGCTTCTCATATACGTAATAAGGAAGCAGTTGACACTAGCTCCTGATCTAGCAGTAGCTTTCGATGGTATGCTCCCCAATGATGCAGGGATTGTGGGGATTCTGTGATCTTGCATTTTAGGGGTGTTGCAAATGGATAGCACTTGGTTGATTCTCTCCACAAAGAAAGGCCTTCTTGGATAGATGTATCCTAGATTGCCTTTTGTGGGTACACCTCTTTGAGAAATTTTGCATAAGCGAGGACTGCTTGATTGCATCAAGCGTAGGTAGATTAATTTTAACTTGCTTGAATGTCTCCATCATTTCCTCAATTTTGTGTTTCCTTTGTCAAAAGGAGAAACTGACTTCATTGTATGAGGAAATGGGAGGTGAGGAACAAATCTCTCCTCCTCATCTTTTCAACAATTTTTTATTTTTCTGCTTTTCATTTTTTTTGTTTTCGAGGTAAATCAACAACCTCATTGCTTTTATCATCGTTGTTCTGCACTTGTTCTTCATCTTTTCCTCTTCACTACCCAATCGTGTTGTTTATTATTCTTCCACTTCTCAAAGTAGTCATGCCTTTGATTTCCTCATGGCCATTTGAGGATTCTCCAACCATGAACTGTCCCTTAGGATTGTACAAAGGCTGGCTGGGTAGTCTGTCCTCTTCTCTTTTAGCTAATGAATTTGAGAGTTGGCCTGTGGTTTCTTCAATTTTTTAATGCTCGACTGTGAAGGTTCATACCGAGATGAGTTCCAAGATTTTGAAGTGAACTCAAGACCGCTTCTTCAAAGGTCGTGGATCTAGGAGGGGCAGGGCGTGCAGCATGCCGCATGGCTTGTTGTTGGTTAGTCCGAAAATTTGATTTATTATAAAATTCTCCGATATATGAAAGGTTTGAAAGGTAATTGATTTTGCCGTCATTGCTAATGGTAATTTCCGATTCCACTCGAGATTAGGATGAGATCTCCATGGGTAGTCATTCGATTGCATCTCATCATAAGACTGGGCCGCATGAGCTTGTTCCATCATGTCCGGAAATTGTGATGCGTATGACATTGATCAATTGAATGAGTAGGGACTGCATATCGGACATGCCTCCTCTACTCTTGACCCATTTGGAGCTTTAAATGAGTCCATCACCCTATCAAATTTTGTGGTTAAATTATCCACTTTCCTTTCGACTCATTGACTTCATAAACTTTCCCTCTTGTGAATTGGGGATTATTCATCCTATTTGGATTCTCAGTGTCCCTTGACAGAGATTCTGCTGGGTTGAATTTTCTCCAATCACCTCAAAGAGGTCCCAAACCTCTTCAACTGCTTTTCGCAAGTAAGACCCTCCACAAGAGGCATCCACCATGTTCTTGCCCTTCCGATCGGTTCCTTGATAGAAGCTTTGAACCATTGCCATTTAGGAATTTGATGGTGAGGCATTGCCTTATCAGCTTCTTTAAACCTTTCCCATGCTTCATGGAAAGTTTCAATTGAGTTTTGGGAGAAAGAGATGATGCTTTGTCTCAGTTGGTGGTTTTAGTCATTGGGAAATATTTTGACAAAATTGACATTGCAAATCATTCCATGATGTCTGTTTGGTGCTAACATAGATAACCATGCTCTAGCTTTGTCCTTTAATGAAAAGGAAAGAGCCTAAGCTTGGTTGCCTCTCGACCAAGTCTAGCTATGTTAAATGTTGTGCATAAAGCCGTAAATTCATCAATGTGTTTGTAAGGGTCTTCCTTACTCAATCCATGGAATGAAGGCAACATTTGGATGGTGGAGGACTTAATTTCATAATTTCCCTCCACTGTGGGAAATTGAATGCAAAATGGGGAATTATAAGCACCAGAGGCAAAGTAGTCTCTTAACAATCTCGGTCTTCGCCATCTCAGATGCATGATGTATGTCGGTTTCTTAGGAGTCTTTCAACTCAATTTAACGGAGAATCTCGAGATTGAGGGTTCTCCGCCAAACATACAACTCGAGAGAGGAATTTGCACAAGCAAACCTGTTGTATTACGTGCTTTCCTTTCCTTCATACAGCTGTAAGCTGCACAGAAATAACAACAGAATTAATAAATGACTGATAAATAAATGAAAATAAACATAGGTCTATCTATTTTAGAACAAATTCCCCGGCAACGGCGCCAAAAACTTGTTGTTGCTCCACATGTGCCTTTTTTATGTGTATTTTGAGAACGAATTAATGAATAATAAGTTACATAATTTTAAATTATGAAAGAGATATCAGCACATTGAGGGCTAACAATAGCCTGCAAGATCAGGGCCAATTGTAGTAAGTTTTAAAAGTGAGTATATTAAAGATCGTCCCACAGAGAATTTGTTCCGAAATATGAGATAGACCTCCGGATCGTATACGATCTGGCTCTATAATTATCTAGAAAGCAGATAAAAAGAGAGTGTTGGGTTTTGTCACGTTTAACTAAAAGCAAATAAAGAAAAGAACTAACTAACTGATCCAGATTCAAGTTGGGGAAATGATTAAAGTAAATCAAATGGAGAAATAATAACTTTCTGTGATTTCGCCTTTGAATTTTAATGGAGAATCTGCAACTAAACAGAGTTGATTCAATCTTCATCCTGCTACCAAAGATAGGTGTGAGAGAAATAAATCAATTAAGGAAGGGTTTAGACTTATGGTTATGATCATCACTTAAATGGTCACGGATCATCCAATAGTTGTTGACCTATCCTCAATTCGTAACATGAACATCATCGCAAGTGTCGAACTAGGTTACCAACGCTAATTCAGCAGGGGTAATGAATCAAGGAAATTGCATGCAAAGTAGTGAATCTAAAGGAGTCTAATGCACTAAGGTGATCAATAAGAACCCTTGACATGAATCCAATGGAGAAAACGAACCTTTTAAATTCAATCTTACAATTACAGAGCACGGCTTTAGAAAGCCCTTACAATTACAGAGCACACGGCTTTAGAAAGCCCTCGGACTAGCGCCTCTTGAATCCGATCTCTTTAGGCGTTACAAAAGCACTCTGAATTCTCAAAAGCAAAGAGAGAAGAAATTACAAGGCAGATAGACTATCCGACCTAAGGAGGGAAATAGAAATGAAAACTCAAAACTGGATGCCTCAATTGGGCAAATGTCTTCTCAATTTATAGCTTTCCCTCTATCCCACAATTTGAATTGACCAATCAAGTGCTCGGATCTATATTGCCCAATGGTCGTTGAGCACGGGATCCAGACTGTTTCGCCAATGAAAATGCTCGATCTGGTTCAACCAATCAGCGTTAGAAGCATCAATTCTGCTATGGGAATTCAAAGTTTGTTTGAGCTTCAGAAGTTCCCGCCAAGTGATTTCATCTTTGGGTTTTCACGTGCATGGAATATGCCTTTGGTTTGTGCTTGGAATCTTCCTAATGTCTACGGCTTTTAATTACATTGTAGCGTGCGAGAGTTTATCGAAATGCCCTTCAAAGTGGTCAGAATCCTCAAAGATGCCATTTCACAGAGGTAAAGGGTCTTTTCAAAAGTAGGTTGGCTCCGGAAGTTCTTTTCGCAAAGTAGAAGTTCTTTCGCAGCGAAGTTCTTTTCAAAAGCACTTCTCTTCTTTTCGCAGAGGTAAATCTTCTATTCGAGGAGTGTTTTCTTCTTTTCGCAAAGTTCAAAGTTCTTTGCGAATTGTAGATGTTCTTTGCGAATTGAACTTTTAGCTTCCATTCTTCTTTGCGAATGGATCCTTCTTCTTCTTTAGGTCTTTTCTTGCTCTTTTAGGACCTTTTTAGCCATTGCTGAGGCTATTTCTTCACTCCCTCTTTGAGCTTGACATGCGTTGTCAGCTTTTTGATCATTTTAGGATGGTTTTCGAATTTGGACCTGTCTTTTTGGTTAGCTGCAATATGAACACTAAAGCACTTATTTAGTCCTCTCAAGGGCCTTTCAAGGCTCATGTTTAGGGGTGAAAAATGGTATTTTTCACTACTTATCAGTGAGCTGTCATGTGAAGATAAGGAATTATCCAATCTATGGTGAAAAACTGACAATGATGCCAGCACTTAAGAACTCTGCTTATGCTCATGCTTACAAACCCAGTTGGGGGATGTAACTGCTCTTGAGCCTGTGAGAAACTGAACCCCTCAACAAACTTTGATGAGAGTATGCCCTGTAAAGCTTTCTTTTGGGTCTAAACTTGAATGCATTATGTATGACCTTAACCTAATTGTCTGACATAAGGATAAGTTCAGTGCTGACATACACTTGTGCAGTTTTCTGTGATCACAAATTATTTGGAAATGCTGTGCAAACATGAGAGTTTATGCGGTCTAAGTTCTTGTGCAACCAATGAATTAAATTTCTTTTATGCTGATTCATGAGTAGACTAAATCTAATTCCTTAGCTGCTCATTGGATGACATTGCACTTTAGTTAACTATTTCATTGAAGAAGTTTGTGGGTATCTTCACTGAAAACCCTCAGGAGACTTCACTCCTCCACTAGGGATCACCTAGGGGTTTAAAAGGCTTGGTACATATGCTAAATGTATCCGTGCTCCCTACCAAAGTGGCATTTAATTTTTAGAGTAGATTTAATGTAGCTTTGCTAAGGGACTAGCAAAGATTAGGTTTGGGGGTGTGTTAAGACCTGAAAAGTACCACTTTTCACCCCTTAACTTAACCTTTGATTAGACCCTTAGCCACCTAATAAACTCTTCTTAAGTGTTTTGTTCAGGAAATAATCAGCAGTGAAATAAGGCCAAGAATCCTGTTATGGAGCTTGCTTTGGCACCAGATGCCCCTCAGCAAGAATGAACTTTGAAGCCTCGCGCAGATCAGCTGAGCTTCCCAAGGCTTTACAACAACCTCTCGAGCAGATGAATGACTGAGGAGCTTCAGAAACTCAACCTCGCGCAGCTCTCGCGAAGCTCAAGAGTAGAACACATCGCTTAGTGTCGCGCAGTTCAAAGCAGACCTCTCTCAATCTCGTGAAGTTTGCTTAAGATAACTGAGGAGAGAGAGCTTCAGAAGATTCCTCGCGCAGCTGTCGCGCAGTCGCCGCAGGGTACAATTATCAGAAGAAGAACGCCTCGTGCAATTCGCGCGCCATTCAAGAAAGAAAGCATCCTGGCAAAGGCAAAGCCAAGCTCGTGAAGTCCAAGTAAAGAGAAGAGCTCACGCAGTTCTCACGCTACTGCCCAGCGAAGTAATCTACCGCGCGACTGCTTGAATTGCAACTTTGCGACGCTTGAGACTGTATTTTCTATTCAACCTCGCGAACTCCAACCCAGCGAGAGCTCAACTCTCTATCGCGCGACTGCCTGAAGAGCAAACCAAGGCAACCTCACGACGGCTGAAGCTTCAGTGTCAAACAATCCTAGCAAAGAGCAATGAGCTACCACGCGACAAGTCTAGGAAACTACAGCTACCTAGCGAGGCTCTGAACCTAAACCTCCATCTCTTCAGTAGAGGGCATTCTGGAAATTTCCAGTGACTAGGGCACGCACTCCCACGCTCAAATCTCTGTGCACACGCCCCGAGGCATCCAAAGATTAGTATAAGGCCACGTGGCATCGTTAAAATTAGGGTTTCCTAACCCTAATGCGCCGCCACTCCACTGCTATATATACCCAGGCCTAGCTTAGGTTTAGGTATCTGGGAACCTATCTCAGATCGCTTTTCTTCTCTTTCTTTTTAGCAGTAAGTAGTTTTTCTTTTTCTTTTTCTTTTCTTCTCTCCATAGTCCAGCAATTGCTGGCTATGACTTTGTATATGTGTTTTGAGTTAGATTAATGGAAGTTTTGCAATAGGATTTATACTTTGTGGGATTGTTGTTTATATGTGAGATGCTCTGTGCAAGGCTGCTGCCTTGTGATCCCCCATTGCCTTGGCTGTGTTTCAAAGCAATGGAGGACTGATTTTAAGGGCCACTCATATCCAAGTGACCTGTGTGTCTGGGCTATCATGGTCTTCCAGCCTTAGCCCAACCACAGGACCTACTAGATCTTAAATCCCTATGAGAGCTTGAGCTGGTAGCCTGGTGAACATGGTGGTAGCAGCGATAATCTTGTTTTATTTTGGGCTCCGTGAGGAGGATAACCTCTGGGATAGTCTGTGACCATTTAAGTGGACAGATTATAGCCTTAGGGTGATTCTGATCCACCGATCCAAGATGGATCCTTCTTCTTTTCACCTGAGCTTGTAGAAGCCTGGTGAGGGATTATCTTGAGACTCCCCATATTTATATAGATCGCCATCGGATGTTGGATCTGATCGGTTATAGAGATTGTAGTGGATGGACCATTATAGCCTCTCTCAAGCAATGGACAGCTGGATCGAAGGTTGCACTCAATCGCTTGCTGGTTCTATGTGTCTGGGCTATCATGGTTTTCCAGCCTTAGCCCCACATATAGAACTTTAGAGGTTGAGGTTTCCTATGGATTCTTGAGCTGGTAGCCTGGATGAAATAGTGCCTGTAATGATTTCTTTGTTATGTTCTGACCCATCCCTGGATAGTGGCTCCCCTATGGGATAGTCTGTGACTATTCAAGTGGACAGGTTATAGCCCTAAGGGTGGAGTCATGGCAGTAGAGATGGGTTGGATCCTTTCTCCTCAGAGGTGATAATGTAGCCTCTGGACAGGATTTCTATAACATCAGATCTAAATATGAGTTACAAAACTCCTCTGACCTTGGCTCAATAACATATTTCTCACCTTTTTATAATTATTTTCCACACTCCACCCATCCTCTCAATCCTTTCTGTAATTTAGTTATTAGAATACTTAGAATAAGTGACCTTAAACTCCCCTCCTTTTAGGACTGTTAGATCTGTAGACAGATCTGGAGGGACTACTAGAGACGGCTCCCTTGCAGCCTTAGATCACCTTTCCCTGTGGGACAAACTCTTACTTATCAAAACTTGCTACAAAGGACCCTGTATCTTGCAGGTCTAGGATTTTCGAGTTGTGCTGATTCATCCCCTGTTTTATTCTGTTTTTTATTTTTAAATAACTTTCACCACCAACCAATAAGCGAAGCACACTTGGGAGAACAACAGTTCGCCCCATTTTTAAACTCTCCAACTATCCCTTCTTCGTTTCCCTCCATCTTCAAAATGTCCTGTACCCTACCCAACCATTTTCTATTTATACAACTACCTTGTGCCTTTTCTTCTTCTTCTTCTTTGAAACCCTATCGATGATTCATTTTCTATTTTTAAGATTAGGGTTTGATCATCTGTAAGCGAGCAAGGTAATGATTCTAAAATCGATTGATTTCTCCTAAAAACTTCGATTCATGATCATATGGGTATAAGATATATACACTATGGATTATTAATCGATGTTCTGTTATTCTTGCAGAAGGAAAATCCCAATGCCAAGGAGCTTACTCATCTTGAATATCGGCACACACTCAATACATAACTAGATGAGAAGACTCATCAGCTCACATTAGCAGAAGGGCAATTATTGAAGCTCCAGGAGGAGAAAGATTCATTAGTTCATATTTGTGAGACCGACAAGCCAACAATCAAGTCCATCACCGATAGCACTGTCGTGACAATATCAAAACTACAAGCCGAATCTAAAAAGTTGAGGATTGAGGCTAAAGAAAAGTTTGTTGTGATTTGTAAACTTAAAGAAGATATGAAAGAAAAAGGAAAAGTGGAAGAAGAGCTGAAGGCTCTGAATGAAAAATATGCAAAGCTACTGGCTGAAAAAGAGAGTATTGATGCTCTCTACAGAGAAGTGGGACCTGAGCTATACGCTGATCCTGCTCCAGAGGAACAAGACTCTGATACTATGCCTACACCTGTTGTGTCTAATTCAGAGGAAGTATTCTCAAACAGTTCGACTCCACTCCTTGCCTTACCAACACCAGTATCTGCTCCATCATTCGCTATTGTCCCATACCCTTCTTCACCAAGTGAGTAAGGTCCCTTCAAGTATTTTGAAATCTCACAAGTATGTAATATATTTTTGTATCCCCTGTTTCTCTGAACAATGAGGACATTGTCCTATTTGAGTTTGATGGTACACACTTTGTGTATATTATTTCTGCTTATTTTTACATATAGCATAAAAAATAAGAAATAAAAAATAAAAAAATTTAATGTTCTGTTTCTAGGATTTCTTTTTTAGATTTTTAGGTTTGTTTTTTATTTTTCTTAAAAATTTTCTTTCTAGTTAACCAACATATGTGAGTTATGATTAGATAAAATACGACTCCATATGTTTTACCATCATCTTAGTAGAAGTTCAAACATCAATAATAGAAGCAGTTACGATTCATGTTAGCCCATTTGTACACTATATCATAACTGAATTCTAGACAATATACTTTGCTTTAAATTGCAAAATTTAGATTATAGTTTCAAAATCATATACCCAGTGAGCATTTGGACTTAATTCCTTTTTTTGAGAGAGACTGCGATTCTATTTGAATCTAAATTTTCTTGAACTTCTTGACTATGCTTTAATGAATCTCATATTGTTGTATTTTTATTTGAATCAAATATTCTACAGTTGTGCTAACTGATTTTCAAGAACTGTTTGTTGTATATATCAAAGCAATAGAGCATTCTTGCTAGTAAATCTGAAAATGATTAAAGGCATTTTTATTCGTTTGAGTTAAAATGCCAAAATCCTAAAATAATTTATCTCTTGAACCCATATTTAAGCCTAAATCGAATTTCTTGTACCAAAATTTTATATGTACTACCCAAAGCTTTCGATCTTTTTACCCTTATAATTCTGAGAATTTAGAACAAAGGGAGAATAGGAGAGTGGAAGGAGTATGCAAAAATAGATAAGGAGAATCCTGGAAAAAGGGTTAAAATTGATAAAGAAAATGAATTATGAAAATATGACAGAAAAAGAAATAAAAAAGAGAAGCAAAAAAGCTTCCAAACTGAGAAAAATAATCAAGAGATGTTCAAAAAAAAATGAAGAAAAATGAATTTACTGAAGGAAAAAAATGTACATGGAAAGTAGTTATCCAACTTTTTGGATACTTACTGAAGCAGAAAGAGAAGAAAAAAATGAAGAATAAGTGAGAGATAAGCTAAATTCCTAGAACTTTTGAATCCTTTATACCTTTCTTTGAAACCTTTAACCCATAGTCCCATTACAAGCCAGATAAAGACTTTTTTTATTCATGATTTATAAATAGCATGAGCCTAATAAAGATGTGTATGATAAATACTACGGAGAATAGAGGAAGTACATGAAATAGAATAGATTGTCTATTCTATGAGATTTATCTTTTTGTCATTTTTATCCTTAAATTATTCTTGATATATCATTGTGAGAAACTCCAAAATTTTCTTATTCTTTTTTAGAGTATGTCAATAGAGAGGATTTGAATGAAAATATTTTCTAAATCTGTAGTTTAGAAAAAAAAAATTATAATGATTGGATTCTTTCATTGGTACGCACACACTTCTTGCTCTATATGAATTTCAATTGTTGAGTTTCTAATCAAGGATAACTACTAGGATGGGAAGTAATGGTTGGAAAGAATCATATTGTAAATAATTGTAATAGCCATATGTTGATTGACCGTTGTACCAATAGTAGTTAAGAATGTTTTTAAACGCTTATTTTTTTCAAAAATTTAAAAAATCAAAAATATTTAAAGTTTGTAGGTAACCTCGCTGGAAAACTTTAGGAGACATAATTCCTCCACTAAGGATCACCTAGGGGTTTAAAGGCTTGTTGTATCTGCTAAATACAACTGTGCTCCTTATAAAAGTAACATTTAAATTTTTAGTTTAAATAGTTTATCTTTTCTTGTTTGCTAAGGACTAGCAAAACTTAAACTTGGGGGTGTGATCAGTCATATAATTTATTATTTTATCACCCTTAACATAGTGATGCTAGATCCCAGTTTGCTACTAATGATATAATGATGTGCAAATATTTAGAATAATTAGGAGAAAAGAGTAAAAATATTAATCTTTGTCAAAATGAACTCAAAAAAAAGTAAAAAGTGATCGCACGTGAATACGATACAAACCGTAACAAAGTCACCAGTTGGGAACCGAAAGAAGAATTACGATCCAATCATAATCTTGATGAAAGAAGAAGAAAGAAGAATCGTATTTATGATTCTACAGAAGAAAACTTCAGACTAGAGAAAGCGAAGTGAGGATACAATCAATCGAAAGCTAGAAATCATATAGAAGAAAGAGAGAAATCGTTTTTACGATTTTGTACTATAAATATCTCGTACTGTTGCTAAAAATCACATAAAGATTTGCACCGCCATGCACAGAATAAAAAGAACTCTTAATATAAAAGTCTTGCAATCTACGAATCTGAGAAGATTGGCGAAAGAAAATCCTAAAGATCTCTGCTGTTGAAATTAAAGAGAAGAGTCTTGTGCACATCTACTATCCGAAGCAAGGAAAATTAGAATTATGAATTTTAGTTTTACTAGGAAACTTTTGTTTTAGAAGTTTACTTTTACTAGGATTCGAATAATGTAAATCGACCTCTTATGGGTCTATAAATAAGAGAGTTCGGCACCTAGAATAATTTTCCAAGATTTCCTAATAGCAATTGACAACTGAGACTAGGAACTCGATGATCAAAGTAGTGTAGTTTTGTTTATGAGAAATCTCGATCACAATTGACGACTGAGATTTGAAGGACGAAGAGCAAATTAGTTTAGATTTATTTTTATGCATTTTTCCTACTTTATAAACATCTGATAGTTCTTGATTTTAATTGACGACTAAAATTGAGAATTTGAAATATTAGTGTAATAGTATTTTCTTTTCATCTACAGACTTCTAATTTTTAATTGATGCCTAAATTCTAGAGGGTTGCAAATTAGTATAAATCTATATTGAAAGAATTTCGGATTTTAATTGACGCCTAAGATCTGAGAGACTTAGATATAGTGTAACGGTATTTTAATTTTATAAACATCCGAGAACTGAAAGAGACTGATTGACGATCAAAATCTTGAAGTTAGAGGATTTAGATTTATTTTTTTGCATTTTAGTTTAATCAAACCATTATTTATTTATTTTAAAGGCAAATAAAATTTTTTGTTAGATTTTTCGACCTTCCTTATGAGAACAATCCTATACTAATACTACAATTTTCAATATGCACTTGCAATAGGTTAAGACATAGCAAAATTCATAGAGCTATCATGGGTCCACTTGTGTACTTCCGTAATAAGAAGTAAACCTCGTTAAACCAAATCGGCATGATTGAAATTGTGAGTGATAAAAGATATGGAACTTTCCTTTGTGACCGGTATCCAAGATATATGGTTATATGAATGCACTACACTTGGATCAGTGTTATTATCTTAACATTATGTAATGTATGTAATACAATTATAGACTAATTTATCTTTCGCGCTTCTTCTCCATATTGAATCATTAAATTTCATGTAATGATATAGATGGTAGTATTTCTCATATGACAAGTGGTATCTCATGTTCTTCATTTGGAAATGATAGAATTGTGTTTATAAAAGTTGTAGGTATTAATTATATTAGTTATATTTAGGGGTCATTTGTTGAGTTGTACCTCACCCCGTTGCTATTTAAATTTTCAGAGATCGGACTTTGTGGCTCTGGAGCTACTTTTCAGGAAAAAATCCTAGATGACTTGTTGGATTAGTTTTGGTTAGGAGTTGTTTAAATTTAAGAATATAATAAATGTAACTTTAAATTCTAGTTAATGAGAATGGACCATTGTGTTTCTTTTATTTGAATTTTGATTATTGAATGCATTCATGTGCCGAAATGGATCATATATCGGATTTTGGGGCATGACAATTTGTGTCTTCAAGCATAAATGAGATTTATTTGGCATTTCCTTACAAGTAGGGTATATTGAGTATATTGATATTTTATTATGAATTAAGTTATTTAAATTTAGGGAACCATTCTTCTAAAAAAAGCTCTCTATTACTGATTGGAGGAGCCTAATTAGCGTTTATCATTATAAAGAATTAGAGAAAAAGGCATCTCTCTCTCTTCCATGAGAAATTCTAACCTAAAGTTCGAGAAGCTAGAATCCTGAGGAATCTGAATTTTGGCCACAATGTACCCATTTCTGACCGTTCCCGTGATCAGAGTATTGGTGGGCCCCACAAATTTTGTACCACTATGATCGAAAATGACAACTGGACTTCCAAGCAAATCTCTCCGAAATGGCCTGATTTTGAGCATTTTCGTGTATTCTCTCTCCTCTTGAGAGTGCATGGGAACAAAGCTTTGAAGTTATCTTCCCAATCGCTATAAATGAGAATTTAAAATTTAAAATAGGAAAATTTACCTGATCGACCCTGTCAGATATACCTTTTACATCAGAGACCCTATATTTTCACCTTTATCCAAATCGACCAGCTTTTAGTCAAGCCATTTTCAGCAAGCACAAAAAGTCAGAAATATCCCTTCTTACACTTTTTTCGTTCTACATAATTTAAATTTTAAAATATTTACATTTTTCTATATTTATGTGATGTGAAACAGCATCTATACCGTCTGATTTGAAAACCACAATATAAAATCGATGGTGCCAAAGATAGATACGAAAAAAAAGGCGATATCGCCTCTTAAAAAATAATAAAAAATAAAAAATTTTAAAACAGTCGATGACGACTCTTAACACAGTCGGTACCGACTGTTTTAAGGAGCGACATCGACCTTTTATATAGTCGCCATCGATTGTATAAATATTATATATATAATTTTATTTTTTAACAATCGATGACGACTGTTTACACAGCCAGTACCGACTGTCTAAACAGTCGATGTCGACTCTTAAAACAATCGGTACCGATTGTGTTAAGAGTCGCCATCGACTGTTTTAAGAGTTGTCATCGACTGTGTTAAGAGTCGGCATTGATTGTTTTAAAAAATAGAAAAAAAAATAAAAAAAAAAATTTGTTTAAGAGACGATATCGCCTTTTTTCGTGTCTATCTTTGACACCATCGATTTTATATTGTGGCCTTCAAATTAGATGGCATAAATTATGTTTCACATCATATAAATATAGAAAAATATAAATATTTAAAATTTTAAACTGTATAGAACGAAAAAAAAGTGTAAGAAAAGGTATTTCTAAATTTTTTTGCCAACTGAAAATGGCTTGACTAAAAGCTGTTCGGTTTGGGTAAAGGTGAAAATAGAAGGTCTTTGACATAAAAGGTGTATCTCACAGGATCAATCATGTAAATTTCCCTTTAAAATAACGCCTTCCAACACACACGGAATCTCTTGCCGCACGACTCACTCTTTTCTCTCCTTATTAAAAGGTTGGTGTTACTACACCTCTATGGTTTGTTATATCCACCTCACTTAAAGAAAGGAAAACCGTAAATGTTGACGATCACTTTTTATCTGAATCTTTGACATAATACATCTTGAGATCTTGGGTCTACCATCACAAAGTCAGATGATGTTTTTCAGTTGGCGCACATCCCAAAAACAGTATGTGAACGGTGTTTGATGGTATGGGATCATGTTCACTTTTTAAGATTTGTGCCATGTGGAATCAATATCTGACTGTTGGATGATAGACCTATGATCTCCAGATCTATCGTGTAGAAGATTGGGACAGAAAACGATCTTTATCGTCTGATTTGAAGCAGTCAACGGAATTTTTCTTTGTTTAAGTGAAGTGCATGAATCATAATGTGTTTTAGTATTAACATCATCCTTATTAAATCCTTGGGACTGACTTTCCTGCCCCGCATTAATTAAGCACCAAATGGTATTTAAACGATCTCACACCATTTATTGGGTTATGATCTTGGAAATTTGTGACTATCATAACGATATATCATCAATTGAAGGGCTATGAATAAAAAAATCAAACCTTTTGAAAGATTCAAACCATCTTATCTTTGCACTCTAATATCAATTGTTGTTCTTAATTTTGATATCTTATATTAAAGTTCACTGATCCGATGGTTTGCATCCACTTATAAGCATGATCGTTTCGCTGAGACATGTTCCAACAATGGATTGCTCCTTGAGTAATTTAGATGGATCATATATGTGTGTCACATGGTATAATTGTAAATCATACTTGAATTGTGTGAGATAAAAAGTGCCATTGTAAGGGTGGAAGATCATTTAATCGCCATCGCCATCCGGTGTTTAAACGTTCCGCTAGGAGCCATTTTCCCTAAATCTGTACACCCTTATCTCAAGCATTAGTTATGTCTTTTATCTTCTTCCTTTATTTTTTTATTTCTATTCTTTATTTATTTAAAAAAATAAAATTAAATATAGTACCTTTACTTATAGCCCAAACTTTGTCCTTCCCAACTCTTTTTTTATGTGCTTAATTCTTTGAGTGCTTTGTATCAGATGGTGGAGATCGCTTTCGTCCCAATCTTCGACACAATCGATCTTTAGATCATGGTCACATCATCATAACATAATTTTTTACATATGGCAAACCTCTAAAAAAGTAATCCAAAAATCATGTTTGATGTACACCCATGATTATATTTATTTTTTGGATAAGTACCTGATGATTCAAATTTTGAATATTTGCAATGGTCCCATGATTATGTTCATTTTTATTTAAGCCCATGATTATGTTCATATGGTGTTTAAAAATTTTGTTAGATAAAATTACATTTTAATAATCAAGTTGCCCAGTGTGTTCATTCTCTCTGTAGATCTTAAATCGGGAAAAAAATTAGCTAATAGTTAATAAGTGAATGTAGGGGATTCATTGCAATTATTTGAACAGTCATACAATGTCCATCAACTTAACTAAATCTGAAATTTTCAATTAAGCCACTTTTGAATGTGGTGGGGTAATGAAGATTGATCAGGTTTCAATCACGGTTGTGATGAGCTAGATGTTCATGGAAATAGTTAGTATGTGAGGATTTTTCTTCAATAGGTAAGTGTTTTCAAACTTTTCTCAATTATTTTTCATTTTTGCAAGACAGATCTCGTTGATTCTAGAACAGCTAAAAAAGAACAGGGCGAGATTTGATTTGGGTATCGAGATGCAAGGTTATGAAATTGTTAAAAATTATTTTTAAATAATTATTATTATAATAATAAATATTTATATGTTACTTAAATGCATGTTTATATATATATATATATATATATATATATATATATATATATATATATATATATATGGGGTAGAGGAGAAGATGAGCTCAAGCGTAGAGATATTTTACATTTTTTTATATGGGAGCAACACGTAACGCTTTTTTTGTAAAGTAACGGGTGGCATGGGGGCCACTTTATTAACTAGGATTAAACTTTTAAAATATTTTAAAAAGTTATATTCTCTTTCAGTCGCCATTTTTGACTTTTTTAGAAGTCTCTCTCTTGACTCTATTTTCGAAGAAAGTGTCAGACTTATTTTTGCAAATATATTTTACTCAGAAGATGTGGGCGTCCTATAGCGAAGCACTAATACCTCGGTAGTGATCGTCGGCACCCAGGTAAAGAGGCACCATCACCCCAATAGTGAGGCGCTAGCACCCGACGCGACACCTCGTTTTAGGGGCGCCAGCGCCTCTATATCAAGATGTCGCCGCCTTTAAAAAAATAAATAAAAGAGTGTCGGCACCTTATTTTAGGAGAGTCAACGCCTCTATATAGAAGCGGCGGCGCTTCGATAAAAATAAAAATAATAATTAGCGAAACGCCGATACCTTGATATAGAGGCGCCAACGTAACGCTCCTAAAATGAGACGTCAGCACCCTCTTTTTTTTTTAGCGAAGCGCCAGCATCGGCGCCAATACCCCCTTATTTATTTATTTTTTAGAGAGGCACCGACACTTCAATATAGAGGTGTTGGCCCTCCTAAAATAAGGCGTCGGCACTCAGGCGCCAAGGCGCCAGGCTGCCAGCACTTCTCTATCAGGGTGTCTACGTCTCTCTACTGAGGTGCCGACGCTTCGATAACGAGGTGCTACCACTTCGCTATCGGGCGCTTACATTTTTTTTATTAAAATATACTTTAAAAAGTAAATCTGGCACTTTCTTGGAAAAAGGGAGAGAAGAGAGAGAAAAGAAATAGACTTTTAAAAAATCAAGAATGACGGCTAGAAGGGTATATAACTTTGAAAATATTTTTAAAGTTTAATCATAATTAGTAAAGTAGGCTCATGCCACCCATCACTTCACAAAAAGGTATTACATATCAATAGACACAAACATATCAATAGACGCAGAGTCATGAAATATACTTTCATAACTCTAGTAATCAAACTGTATGTCACATCAAGTTGACTTTTTAAGCCATTTGATGTGACATAAAGGCAATAAGTGCTCGAGCCATGAGCTTATGTCCCATGACTCAAGTCAAATGATTATTTATATATATATATATATATATATATATATATATATATATATATATATATATATAAATGAGCTCGAGCTCCAAAATTTCTCTTTCTCCCCCCTCTTACCCGAAGTCACCAAATTCGCCGAATTTTTAAAAAATTCGCCGAATTTTTAAAAAATTCGCGAATTTGAGATCAAGCGAATTAATCTTGAATTTTTTAAAATTTTAATAAATGTTCATAAATTCCCAAATTTTGTCAAAAAAACATAATTTTTATTTTTAAAATATTTTTTTAGTTTTTAATCTTATTTTTATATATTTTTTTCTATATTTTTTCTCTCTGATTTTCTCCGAATATTTCCAGAATTTTCGAAATTGTGCCGAATTTTTTCGATTTTTAATCTTAAGGAACTATTATCGAACCCCGAGTTGGTGACTATGCTCTTACCTTCTATAAGAAAAACGAGAAAAAAGGGAGATAATTTCACTATGGTTTAAAAAAAATAGAGAAAAAAATAAACAATATGGTTCATTGTGGGTGAAAAAAAGGAAGTCACCCACTGGGACAATTGACATTAGTGATTATTTTCCGACAGCAGGTCAACCCAACCCTGGCCGGCAATCACCGACCACCCGGCCCTTGGCCTTTCTTCTTCATCAAGGTTCTTGCACATAATCCTCAAGAGTACGAAGAAGGTGGTGGTGAGGCCCTTTCTTTTCTTAGGTGTTAGGCCACTTGGTTCCATCTGACCCAAGTGACCGATATGGCCAAGCCTGAAGTTTCTAAGGCCCAGGATCCTTATTAGCATGAGGCCAATCTAAGTCAGACAGAACCTCATTGGCCCCCACGGTTAGACAAACCCATTCCCTAGTTATTCGCTAGTTCTTTGTTAAAACTAGGACTCTCAATGGGCCGGGCCAAACCAGATTTTGGCCCCTACCCGACCCAAAAAAGTGGTATTTTCTATCAAGCAAACTTAACCAGAAATCCGGAACGGGTAAACATGTTGCAACCGGGATCAATCCGGGTCGGGTTTGAGTTGAGTGTTCCAACACCAGGCCCGCACCTGGCCCATATATATATATATATATATCCTTTTAAAGTTATAAAAAAAATTATTTAATTAAATTCCCTGAGATTAATCGTTGTTCGTTATAATTATTGTACAACCGTTATCTGTTATAACCATTATGCAACCAATATCCCTTCAAGCAATCGTTGTCCGTTATAACCATTGTACAACAAACTAAAATGAAATAGTTGAATAAAAGTATTTACCTGAACCTCTATAATGGTAACATAATTATTTAATTAAACTTTTAATCTTCTTCAAACTTTTATTAGAAAACAAAACAGCCTAAGTCCAACCAAATTTTACTAAAATAAATAGCTCAAAAAAAAAACAACCCCAAAAGCCCAACCAAATTTTATTAGAAAAAAAAACCCGAAAAAACACTCAAGCCCAGCCCAGCCCGGTAGGGACCGGGCTTGGGCTGAGTACATTACAATCTGAGTTAGGGTTGGGCTAAAAATTTTGAAAACCCGGCCCGGATAAGTTAGGGTCGGGTTGAACTCCAGCTTAACCCTAATCCGGCCCATTGAGAGCCCTGGTTAAAACTTTAAAGCGCTCATACAGGCTCGTTTCTTGTTGGAATTGAGCAAATAATTAGATCCATTTTGCACAATTATTTTAGCCCTACATGATAGCCTCATCAAAATGTAGTACTTGTATGGCAATAGAGAGTATGCACCCAGTTGCATAGGATAACTCGTGCAACCGGTTGCATTTTGCCAATAATTTAGTGCATTTTATTGAATTTTGGCCACATTTTCAATTATGGATATATATTGGGTCGTGCCCAAATTTTTTGTGGTACTTAATCAATCTTATCGAAGTTGTTGGCATATATATATATATATATATATATACCCAATTCTCTTGTGTAGTATATTTGATTTGTTGGATAAAGTCCTTAGTTCGAGACTATAAGTTACTGAACAGCTTGGTAAACTTTGAAATACTTACACTGAGTGAAAGTTCAAATGTTTTAGATACTTTCATTTATGCCTTATAATTTGCATATGCCAAAATATATTATTTTTTAAAACTTTTAAATATAATAGGGGATCAGAGTATATTTTAAAGAGCTTTAAATAACTTTCTTTCTTGAGTTATTTCAAGATACATTTTTTTTATTTAAAATTTACAATTTTCAGTGATAAAGTAAGGTAACTTTATCTCATATACAAATTTAATTCTTTAAATCTTAACCCCTTTAAAAGACGTGTCAGTTATTTATAAGATCTTATTTTGAAAAGGTGTCTTAACGGCTAGTATTTTTTCTTCTTTGAAAATTTGTATTAATAGTTAGTTTTATAAAAAAGTTTTAACGATTATCTTTTCTTTACAAAAAGATGCTTTAACATTTATCTTTATTCAAAAGGTTACTTACATAACCTTTCAGTGTCTGTTTAAAGAAGACTTATTTTTATCTTTTAACAGAAAAGAAAAAGACACAATAAAATAAGAATTCTTTTATCCCTGTTTCATTATTATTTTTAACATATTACGTTGTGTTCAGAATTCTCTTTTATGATTGCAAACATAAAAGAGAATTACAGAGGGATGAGTTGCGTTGTATTTAAGAACGTATTTGTTATTCTCCTCTTTTGTTGTCATGATTCTAATCAGAAAGAGATAAATAACATTTAGAAAAAGCGTTTATCTTAGTGTGCAACCGTAGGCTCTCGTGAATCCGTCGCGACGATGCACTCGTAAAAAAACCAAAGTCGCCACTCGGAGCTTTTAGTGTCTCGGGATAACCAAATTGATATTATAAGCACCGAAGTGTGAAAATATGACTCTGATTCACCGGTCTACACCAAAGGCTCTTAAGTAGGGGCTTCAGTTATCAATCGGGAAGGTGTTAGGCCCCCGATTGACCCACTCGTAAGCGGTCTCTACTATGGCCAAAGTAAAAAAAAAAAAAAATTGAACGGCACTCCCCATTGCCCGAAGGCACTCTGATCCTATTTGAGCCCCCAGCAATCACAAAAATTTCAACGGTGTAATGGCACAAATTTTAGGATAGAGAAAAAGTAAAGAAGATAGAAGAATAAAGGGGAAAGTCGGAGCTCTCGGACCCTTGTAGCACCACTGTGGACCTTCGTGTGAGTGTCAATTCTGATGGACTTCCGATAGCACAAAGGGTTAGAGATGGCTCTATTTGCTAAGGCTTGGAAGGGGGTTGAGAAGAGAAGTGAGCTAAGGGCTCTCTCTCTCAATAATGCTAAGGGATTGATGATGGAATTTGAAAAATTTTCAAGTCCTTAATCGGGGGGGGGGGGGGAGGGGGCTCTCTATATAAAGAGTTGGATGGGATTAGTAAAGAGTTTAAGGTTCTAATTTGTTTAGCAATTAGGTAATAGGGGTCTAAGATTTTCTAAGTTTTTGGGAGTTTAAATAGGTAGGAATTGGGTTTAATGGTAGATGATAGGGTGGGATTTTTAAATGACTAAAGGGTTGCAAATAAAACTAAAGGGAGTGCAACGGTCCTAAAGAAACTAACCCCAAACATTGGGGTAGTCAACAAGTCAAACTCAAAAAGTGAAATTCGACCATTTTCCAAAAAATACTAATCCTAAGCCCTGCGAATATAAAGTATATGTTAGGCTTAGGAATAGTGCTTCTCAGGAAAACTGAGAAGTTCAGAGCCCGTACCTGAAGCCTGTAGTAGAAATAGGCCTTGCATATATTTTATATACGCAAGGCCAATTTCTAAAAAATTTTGCCTTGCGTATATAAAATAAACGCAAGGCCCAATTCTGGGCAGTGACACTGCAGGCTTCAGAAATGGGCTCGGGATAGGTCCACTAAGGTTCATGGGGTTCAGTTATGGGTTCTATAGATCTGGTTGGGCCTTCTAAGGGTTTGGGAAGGGTTTTAAAGTTTCGAGTTGAGCTCTAAGGGTTCGGGAGGTGCTTTCGGAAGTTCGAAAGTATACTTTTCTTGAAGTACATATTGATCGGACCTTAGACCAAATTTGAGTGTCTACAAATGCCCCTCTTTGGTATCCGATCACTAATGATCATATGTCAAAGAAAAAAAGACATCCGAAGAGGCCCAAGGCATCGCTATCGGGTGCGTTGTATTCAAAACGAACCTCGAACATCAAAAGATAAAAACAAACAAACATGGAGAGTAGTGGAAACCCATATCATTGGGAAAACATCCGTTCCTCCAGATTATCAGTCCCCAAGCGCTTAGCGACATTACTAGGCATGACCGTGATGGTGTTATTGATGATGCATGATGTTCGACTTTCATTCTGAACAGAACAGCCCCGCTAGCAGGAGGGTGATCAACTCATACTTCAAAATTGGCGTCAAGTGTAGACTTGAAGATCCAACGGTTGTAACCATCTTATGAGGCATTGATTGCCCCATTTTGATCGACACAGGTGCCCCTACGCAAAGTAGGGTTCAAAATCTTTGGGCGAACCCATCGGTCTTGAAGTAAATTTAGCACGACTACCCAAGCGGAGCGAATATTGATGTCGCCGCATTTTTTGAGAATGTGTGCAACTTAACAAGTCATATATTTTTGTTATTTTATGTTTTTATTATTTATTTTTATTTTATTTTTTTATTTTTTTGTTTTTTATTTATTGTTATATATATATATATATATATATATATATATATATATATATATATTTTTTTTTTTTTTTTTTTTTTTTTTTTTGTTCGAGGTTTTTGAGCGTGCTCATTGACAATAAATATTTTTATTTTAACACAATTGCCCGAGCGGATCGAATGGAGGTCGAAATGCTTTGGGAGTGTGTGCCACCTTGATCATCCACCTATACGTCCTGCACGCAAAGTATGTCCACAAGGCCAATCCCGGGTAAAGCAAAGACAATGGGGGGATAAGCATTGCGTATATATTATATACGCAAGGCCAAATATGGAGAGAACAAGCCTTGCGTACATAAAATATACGCAAGGCCAAATTTTTTATTTAAAATAGTCATGTACGAGCAGAGACCTGAAAACAGGTTATTTTTCAAAACTTTTCCCTCTCCTTCTCTCCAAACCGAAACGGGAACCCTACCTTGTGTTCCATCACTCTGATTCAGACCTTGACATCATGTCGGTGTTGGCATTGTCAATCAATCGCCCATTCTCCCACCAGATCTAGGGTTTGTTATATTTTTTATTTTTTTTTCAACTGAGGTAATCTTCCTAAACCCTTTTTTCATTTGAATTTTGCATCAATGTGGCTAAAAATCTTGCATTTAGATGATTGAGAATTGATTTTTCTTGTAAATGCATTTGTTTGTGATCCCTTTCGTGTATTTGCATGGGATTTGTTTAAGCTCTTGATAAATTTGTGCGTATTTTCTTTTTGGTTGGATTTTCTTGAAATTTTGCTGGTGTAATTAGGGCTTTTACACAAATGATGGACCTTTGCAAACGTAAACAATTTCAACCCTTTCCTTGATTTATGTGGGTGCCTTTGATGAATTTTGGTCGAAAATCTTGAGATAAGTTTGGAAAAAAAGCAGCTTTTTAATGCCCGAAATGCGGGGATTTTAAAACTCGTCACTTGGCACCCCCTTTTTCTTTTTTGCGGATTTTTCCTAATTTTTATTTATCCCTTTGCTAGGGTTTGTGCTTCAAAATGAAATTTCTTGCGAATGGAAACTTTAGGGATGCTTTTTTTTATTTGTATCCCGCTTTCATGAGAATTTTTTATTTGAGAAAAGATGTGAGCACATTTTGGTCAAAATTTGTTCGATGCCTTTTCCTATGACCAAAATGTGGGGCCTTTTCTAAAGTTTTCATTTGACACCCCTCCTGAGTATGATGATAAATATGTACATGTGGACATTTTTGTGAAATGAGGGGCAACAGGTGCCTTTTACCAAAACTTTAGCTTCTTTTTGTTTGTACACATGTGCATGTGTGTAGATTTTCTAATTTCTTTTGGCAAGAATTTTGAAAAGTAAATAACCCGATTTTTTTTGTTTTGTTTATTTTTATTGAAATTAAATGCCAAGGTGTGCCCTCCTTTGGTTTTTTTCTTCGAAATTTTGACGAGAGTGAGACATACTAACCTTTCCTTCGGCCCAGGTTTCTAGCAAGGCACCTGATTCCCTCTCGTTTATCATCTTCTAATACATGTTGTTCATATGCCTCTTTTTAGGATGTCACGCAGTCAACAAAGTGATGACGACCAGGGCTGAGAGCATAGCCTAGATGAGGTCATTGGTACTGGGGGTGAGCGCCTCATTCGGGTGCAACGCTCCTCTCGCTGTTGGTTTAAGATATAGGGCGAGGCGGCCCGTAGTGGTTTGCTTCACCAACAGTATACTCATATTGGGATTGCGAGTGAGGTAAAGACATATCTCTTAACTGTTCTTTCTTCTCTTCTTCTATTTTTGTTGGCGCCCTTTTGTCCCAAGATCTGACATTTTCTTTCTTCTGATGCAATTTTTGCCTCCGATCACATTCCGCGGGGACTGGTTCGACCCTCAGTGCTTCTACACATGTCTTCCTCATGTTGTGAGGTTTTTCTTGGAGCAGGCCGGCTTTGGGGACTTCCTATCTTGTCCCGCCATGAGGAGCGATTGGCCCTATGTGAAAGCCTTGGTGAAGCGGTTCCGTCTCGAGACGATGACTTTTCATACGTCCGTAGCCGAGATGACCATTACCCTATCGACTGGTCCATGATTATGGGGATCGCGATAGGAGGGGATTCAGTGTTCTGCCCTCGCATTCCTGACCGCGAGGAGGTGATTCGATTGATTGGGGCTTATCCCTCTTCCTCCCACATGACTGGTTCTGAGGTTAAGCTGTCATGGCTGGCAGATCTATTTGACAATGAGGAGTTGGTTGACCTAGACTAGCCTGATTTGGACATCGTTATCGAGCCTGAGTGTGCCCTGATGCTGGCTCGCATTGCCAATACTAGTGGAGGTCGTGTCTCCCTCTCCCTTCTCGTCCTAATGGAGGACTGGGAAAATGTACATCGTTTGGATTAGAGCGGCGCCGAGTATGCCGTTCTGATGGACAACCTAGCCAGAGCCTCCGTCAGGGACCTTACCACCATCTATGGTTTTTGGCCTATGATTGAGGTAACCTGTTTGCTTTGCTCTTTCAAACCCCCTGGTTTACCACTTTTGATTTGATTTTGATTTGATATATACTTTCTTGTTTATACCTCTTTCCAGGTTTGGGGCTATTTGCATTTCTATCCAGGATGCCACCTTCTCTTTCCTGACGAGTACACTTACCCTCTTATGAGTTACTGGCACAAGGATTGTCTCCAGGAAGTGGGGATGAAACATTTGGAGTTGGGTCTAAGGTCTCAGTTCGACCTTATGATTTTGGAGCAAGTTTGACACCTTCTTCCCTTGTTCGATTACTGAGGTTTGACTGCACCCTCCGACTAACGGTGCTATTCTTTCTTGGACTGATTGTGTTTGATCCCTACATCGGCTCTCCATTCCACGATCGCGCTGCTGTTGGCCGATCCCGACTATTTGTTGATGGTCGCATCATCTTCTTTTATGGCACCTGGACCCGAGCCTACTATTTGGGAGAGATAGTGGTACACTAGTATCGCGACTATTTTTCCGTGCCTCAGGGTCCTCCTGAGGAATTTATGGAAGCGGGGGCCACAATTGAGAAGCTTGCAGAGGGGCTCCTCCATCATGGGATTCCCGTTGATGGCCTTTTTCAGCAAAAGGGGTATCAATAGTGGAATGAGTCTCTTCCCTACCGATCCATCCTCCCACATTTTATACCTGGTGCCAACTTTTTGGCATTCGGAGGTCCGCGCACTCAGGTATTTCCTCCCCTTTCCTTTATTTATTGGTTTTCTTTCCAATTTTCTAAGGTTATGCTTTACTGATCGGATTTCTTCCTCTCTTTTCAGTTTGAGGAGGTAGAGGATCCCGATGTGCCAGCAGACGCGGGTCCTTCAGAGGTGTCGGATGCGGGACCTTCAGGGGCTTCTAGTGTAGGATCCTCAGGGACATCTACCGCAGGATCTTCGGGGTTTTCAGGCGATTTGACGATGGGTTCCTCTCTAAGTTGTGGGAGGATGTGATCGAGCGTGCCCACCTTTCCACCGAGGCAATTAGAACTCCTCCTCCTGGTCCCCGGGGTGAGTTTGTTTCTTCTTTTAGGGACATGCTTGGCCCCCTCTTTTTCTCTGCGATGTTGATATCTTTCCTATTTTCTTTTATAGGGTTTATGACTCAGGCGTTCAGCAAGCAGAGTATTACCGTCATATTGCTAATCTTCGGGAGGTCGAAGTGGTGAGTATGATGTTGGTTTGTCCTTTCTATATTTTGTCGACCTATGCTTTTTCCCAAATGATCCTTTTGGCATGATGCTTCAGCGTGCTCGCGAGAAGGAGTCAATTGCTGATTGGGAGGAATTGAAATACGAATTCCTTATGAAGTACTTCCCAATGTGCAAAACGAATAGAATCTGGCACCTTATTTTAACGTTCCATCACTTTTTGGATGAAAGTCTTCAAGAGAGTTGGAGTCACCTTGAGGATCTTCTCTATATGTGCCCTCACCACGGGGTTGCGAAATGGCAAATAGTGCTCACTTTCTATGAAGGACTAAATGACCAAACTAGGCATATGGTTGATGTTGCCTTTGGTGGTATGTTTCATAATGTAACAGCAATGGATGCTTGGAAACTCTTTGAGACCCTTAGTAAGGAAACGGTGCAACACCATGCATCGGGTGAGATTGATTCAAAGACTTCTAGGAATATATCCCCTATGCAAGGAGGATTATATAAATTAAAGTCAATGACGGAAGTTCTTCCGAAGCTAAAGCTTTTGAAAAGAAAAATTCAATCTCTGATAGGTAAAATATTACACCCAACATCCGGACAAGGAGCAGCATGTGGTCCTAACCATAGCCCAACTCAAACAGCTCTACAGTGTCCTACTGCTCCTTTTTATCCCACAGAGACCCAAGACCGTACTGACATTGAGGAAGCCCTGATGCAGATAGCCAAAAGTTGGCTGCAGCATGGCCGGATTCAAACGCAATTACTCAATAATCTCCTGGAATCCATTACATGGTTAGAAGCTCAGATCGAGCAAGTAACCATTTTGGTTAACTCGAGAGGCAACAACTATTCATTCTCACCGATAGTTAGCACTCCAAGAGGAAATACTTTCACGGGAGGTGCGTCAACTCTCCGCGGTTACTTTTGAATTCCTCGAGGAACCGTCGAGTTACTGACTCACCCGTAGCAAAATCTTGTAACATATGTATATCATTATCAACAGTATTATCCCTCTTTCTTGTCAAGAATCTCATACGATTTACAATGTGAAACATACATCCAATCGTATAGATCTCTCTCTTTAATCATGTTTGAACATATGGACTTACGAGCAACCATGCTGAATCATAGCGAATACGATTCAACAGGTGAAAAGTCTTCTCAACGGTTCATTGATAGCTAGAATTGTAAATGACAATTCTAGGGAACAAGCGATTCTAGTAGTCTGTCTTATCAGTTACATTGGAATTCGAACCCATTAAATTCATAAGGGAAATAAATAAATTTCGCATTCAAGACTACCACTTCCCAACTACCCTAACCTAGAAACCTACACATCGACATTTATTTCGAAGTGATGATTCAAAACAGAGCCTCTTCCCTATAAATTCATACCCATCCATAAACCACCTCATTTCTTTCGTCTTCCATCTTTCATACCTAAAACCTCATGACGGAAGAGCATAATCAGAACGATTTCAGTAAGCAACTTGATAAAATTCTCGAAATACATAAAGCTGAGCTCCTGGCTGCAGAACGGAAAGTAAAAAATTTGAAGCGCCAACAACTTACTCGAGATGCTAAATCATCCACTGAAACTATCCTTGACCCTAAACCTAACCGAAATCTGAAACATATACCAAGAACCCATCTTCCCCTACTTCCTAACCTTTACACCATCACAACCCACTCCGAATGCAAACTCCCATATGATGATGGTGGGTTGAGTCATTTCTTGCCACTATTCTCTATTGTTTATCTTCTCCCTTCGCTTGCGCTACATTCTCTTCACATAGTTTTCGCAAGGGAGCAGTATAGGCAAAAGATAAATCGGAGAGGTGTTCACTTCCCACTCTTCAAAGGACTTCCACATTGGCTTGCATTTTTCCCAAAAAGAGAAATGTGATGTGCATTGCTCGACGGGACTTGAAAGACAGCGGGTGCGATCTTGCTAAGGAGTGGACACGCTTTTGGTGGGAAGGAACGAGAGACTTTGATTGAAGGTGGTTAGAAGCAGAGGGCTGATCTTCATTGAGGACTCCTTTTCGGGCGTTACTGCCAATGTCTTAGTTTAGGTTGTGTCTAGAGTTTTCCTAGGTTCATTTCCCCTTTTGTAATTAGTTTTCCAGTAATTTTTAGTTTTCTCTGTACATATTTCTTGCATGTTTGTTGTCTATGGATATATGAAATTTTTCTTTGACTAACGTTCTATCGTAGTTACTAATCTCCTTTTCAATTTTTGTTACTTAAGTTCTTAAATTAATCCGGATGTATTTTTCCTCAAGTTTGGGGGGAATTATGACGACCAAATTTTTTTTTCCATCTGGAGCAATATCAGTAATTTTTTAAGGTAATAGATTTTTGTTGTGTCCCCTGTTTTGAAAGAATGAGGACATTGTCCTATTTAAGTTTGGGGGGATACTCAAATATGTGTATATTAGTAAGTAGCAGTTTCTATTTTGCTTAGATAAAATAAATAAATAATTTCTTCTATTCTTAGTTAAGAAATATAGAATTAGTCTAGAGTTAATCAGTATATACAAATTATGATAGAAAAATTTCTCTTGACAACTTTACAATCCATCACAACAATCAAAATAAAATAGTTGCAATTCAAGTATAGCACTTTTTAACACTGTATCAGATGAATGTTTGAAACTATATGATTAATTTAAACTGTAAAATTTAGATCATAGTTTTAAAATTATAAAATTAATGAGATCTTGAGCTAATATATCCTCTTTATATTCTGAGAGAGACTGTTTTATTTAAGCTTAAAATTTTTTTGAACTTTTTCTAAGAAATCTCATATTGCTGAACTTAGAATCAAGATACTCTGTCATTATGATGAATGTTTCTTTAGAACTATCTGTTAAATATATCAAAGCAATAAGACATCCACATTAGTAAATTGTGAAAATGAACAAAGGCCATCTTTTATTTAAATCAGAGCCAAAACAGTCAAAATCCCAAGAAAAATTTATCCTTTGAGCCCATATTAGAAGCCTAAAACCGAATTTTTTTGTACCAATATTTTATAAACCTTTAATCATATGTACTACCCAAAGCTTTCTATCTTTAACCCTTATAATTTCTGAGAGTTTAGAATGTAAAAAAAAAAGGGAAGGAGAGGGAGTGAAAGGAGTATGAGCAATAACCAATAAAGGATCTGCTGAAAAGTGTACAATTGAGAATAAATACAATCTTATGAAAAATGTGGAAAAGAAAAAGAAAATCATAAAAAACGATTTCATGAAAAGCTTTTAACTAAAGAAAAAAAAAATGAGATTTATACAAGAAAGAAAAATGGGAAGAAGTTATCCAACTTTTTGGATACTTATTGAAACAGAAAAGAAGGAAAGAAGATAGAGAAGGAAGAACTAAATTCTCAGAAACTTTTGAACCCTATCTGCCTTTCTTTGAAACCTTTTAACCCAAAACCCCATTACAAGCTAGAGAAAGACCTTTGTGATTTATGATTTACAAAAGTATGAGTCTAGTAAAGATTTGTGAAATAGATACTAGGAACAAAAAAGTCATATGATCAGAATTGATTATCTATTCTATGGGATTTACCTTCTTAGCCGATTGTCCTTTGAAAAGTATCATACATATCATAATGAGATAACCAAAAATTTCGATATTTTTTTAGAGTATGTCAATAGTGAGAGTTTGGATGAAAATATTTTCTAAATCTGCAGTTTAGAAAAATCTATAATGAATAAACTTTTCACTGATATGCACACACTCCACACTGTATAGAATTAAACTTGCTGAGTTCTGATTAAGGATAATTACCGTGATGGAGAGTAAGTGTGAAGGATTTAAAATTTTTTAAAATCATAACAAACATATGATTAATTTAAATAGTAGTGTAAGATTTTTGAAAAAAATAAAATATTTTGAAAAATCTAAAAATATTTGAAGTTTGTAGATAACTTCACTGAAAACCTTCAGAAGATTACAACTCCTCCACTAGGGATCACCTAGGGGTTTAAAGGCTTGTTGCATCTACTAAATGCAATCGTGCTCCCTACGAAAGTGACATTTAAATTCATAGTTTAGATATTTTATATTTCCTTGTTTGCTAGGGACTAGCAAAGTTTAAGTTTGGGGGTATGATCAATCACAGAATTTATCATTTTATCACCCTTAACTTAGTGATGCTAGGACTTAGTTTGCTACTAACAAGTTAACGATGTGCAGATATTAAGGAAAAACAGTAAAAGAGAGCCAAAGTGTTAATATTCATCAAAATAAACTTGAAAAATAGTAAAAAGACGATTAAGCAAAGAAAAAATGATTCATCGCTGCTGAAAGTTAAGAAATCGTACTTTACGATTGTACGCTAAAGTTGAAGACGGAAAGAAAGTGAAAACTAAAAAATTGTAATTTATGATTCTTCAAAAGACGATTTTTCAGACAGTGACAAAGGAGTAAAAAGCGATAAAAAAAAAAAGCTATCGTTTATTATAGGAAATCGTCCAGTAAGAAAGTTATGTGAAAATGAGAAATCGTGATTTAAGATTCTCTAGTAAAAGAAGAACAATCGTAATTTACGATTGTATAAAGCTTTTCTCACTTCTACGCCTGTTGCTGCTATTGACGACATGAGTGAAGATTATCACTGTCATGCACTGAATTAGAAAATCTCTTAAATTAAAAGTTTGGTGAATCACGGATCTGAGAAGATTGCATAAGATAAGCTCTTAGAAAATCTCGATTGCTAAAATAAAGGAGAACAATCTAGAACCACATCTACAGTTGAAAGCAAGGAAGAATAAAATTAAGAATTAGAGTTATATTAGGAATCTTTTAGCAGTTTCTTTTATTAGAATTAGAAGTCTTTATAAATCGACTCCTTATGATCTATAAATAAGAGAGTCTGGTGTAAGAATAAGGGATCGAAGAATTTCATCATCAATTCACAACTGAGGTTAGATTTTTTTCCGATTAGTAGTATAAAATAGTTAGAGTAGATTAGATATCAGAGGTTTCTCAAGAGCAATTGACGACTACAATTAAGTGCTGACGATTAGTGTAGATATCTCAATTTCTCAGAAGCAATTGACAGACTGCGGCTGAGGGGTAAAAGATATTTACTTTGCTTTCTAGTTTAAATTTTATTTGCTTTATTTACATGCTTTGTAAACATCTTTAAGTTTTAATTTGAATTGACGACTCAGATTGAGATTTGCAGATTAGTGTAACGATTTTTACTTTTCCATCTTCAATTTTCAAGAATTTGATTGACGCCCAAATTTCAGGTTATTGTTGATTAGATTAAATCTGTGTTAAGGAATTTTAGTTTTTGATTGACGCCCAAATTCTATAAGACTGTAATACAGTGTAACGGTACTGTTTATTTTTATAAATATCTTATGGCTGAAGATTGGGATTGACGACCTCAATCTGAAGAATGAGGATTAGGATTTATTTCATGTATTTTAAATTAAGAAATCATTCTTTTATTCATATTTCTCAAGTAGTTTAGAACCTTAAAAGATAAATACAACTTTAGAATAGAAATATATAAATAAGATAATACTTCTTCGTGAAAATTATCCTATAATAGCTCTACAATTTTCATTGTGCGCTTGCAATAGGTTAAGACTTAATTAGATATATATATAGTAAGCCGATCAATGGTCGTGGCTAGAATGGTGTGACAATACCCTTTTCGACCAGCAGTGGTAAAAGGATATTCAGGGTTTGACCCAATGGACACTCAGTTAAACCGAGCCCTCCTCTGTTTTGGGGTCATCTATGCCTCTTGCCCATTGATGGTCCTTTGTGCTGGCCCGGCAGGTGTTGAATCTGGTTGTACTGCCTTGAATTGGAATGGTGCCATGCTAGTATTTGGCTGTGTATTTATTATGGTCTGGACATCTGTCCTGGTTCTTCTTTGCTCAGTAAATTTTCGGACCCCATTGGTCGTGCTTTTGTTTAGTCGTCCTTCTCTCAACGCATATTCGCAGCGGTTGGTCTTCCTTACCAAGTCAACAAAACTTGATTGTTGTTGGTATACTAGGAAATCAAAGATAACAGGTAAGGCTATTTTCGAGATCATCTCGATTTGCTCCTCATCAGGGATGCGGTTCCTTACTTGGGCTATTTGAGCCCTCCATTTTCCAAGGTCTTCACTAAATATCTCGTTGACCTTTTGTTTCAACCAAGCCAGATCGGATCTGTGCGGCTCGATGTCCATGCTGTAAATATATTGCTCTTGGAATATATTGCTCTTGGGTAGATCCTTCCAAGTTTTTAATATGGATGGTTCGAGAGAAGTGAACCAACTTATTGCGGGTCCCATGAGACTTTTTTGAAACACTTTGATGAGGAGTTGTTCATCTCCGCCGTATCGGCATGTGTCCCCCACAGTAGGATTTTAGATAGGCAATCAAGCTACCCGTACTATTGTATTTATCGAAAGTAGGCATTTTTAATTTGTGGGGAAATGGCACCTCAGCAAATAGGCACAGGTCAGAGAAATCAGTAGCGTTGATTTCGGCTCCACCCATCTTCATTAGTTGTTTCTAAATTTTGTCCATCTGCTCTTTCAACAACTCTGATTCTCTGGATGGTAAGATGGGACTGATCCCCCGATAGATTGCCCCCATTCATTTTGAGCTGCCAGTTAGTTGGTGATTGTGGGTGGTGGAGGATTAAAGCTGGCAAATGCCCCTGCATAGGCTCCACTATTTCGGACATCGTCCTTCTCATATTGATGACTTATATCAATAAATGTCGGAGGGAGGGTAAGGTTATCCTGCTGGCTTTGAGTGGGCTAGACGGGTGCCTGATGAGACCATTGTACATGGGGGAAGCCTTGATGGTGGGTTTGTGGGGTGACAGGATGGGTGAATGGTGGATTTTAGACAGGTGCTTGAAGAGGTCATTATATACTCTGGATATTTTGGGGATTGGGTTGGGGAGTGAGTGGATGGGTAAATTGGGGATGGTAGGTGGCCTAGGGTGGGTTCCCTTGTTAGGTTGGGTATGATGGATGTGATGAGTGTGGCTTGTGCCGAGTTAGGGAGATGGAAAAAATGGGTTTGTAATTTGAGAGGGAATGAGGGTTTGTTGGGTATAGGTGAAGGTGAAAATTTGGGGGAATGATGAAGGGTTTGAAAATGTCACCCGCAGGTTTGGGCCTTAATGGGCTTGGGATTGGGGTAATGGGCCTTTGAGGCCCACTCAGGTGGCCTTAAGATTGATTTTGGGTGGTGTGAATTATGGGTGGTTGGGTAGGATTAGTATTTTAGATAAATGGGGTGTGGAGGTTTTGGAGGGTTTGTTGTGGATTGGGTGTTTGGGGTGGATGAGGAAGGCTTTGGAAAGCCTTCCAGGCCGAGTAGACCCTCATCATGTCCTCCATCATGGACATGGGGTCGAGTATGGGGTTCGATGTGGAAGGCCCTTCCGATGAGGGGGGTGGTTGGAAAAAATTTGAAATGACCTGGGTGGATGGGAGAAAATGAGGGACGTTTGGAGAGGATGCGAGAAAAATGGGCATGGCATGTGTAGATTGGAGAAAATTTGGCATGACTTGGCTGGATTGGAGAACATTGGGTGTGTGTTGGGTGGATGGAAAATTAGGCATGACTTGGGTGAAGGTGGGAAAATTGGGCGTGGGAGATGAGGGAAAATGTGGTGTAGGTTGCGTTAATGTGGAGGGAGAATCGGAAATATTTTGGGTGGATGTTGAGGGAAAATGGGATGGATTTTGGGTGGCTTGAGAAAAATGGGGGAGATTTGGAATAGATGTGGAAGGGAAAGGGGGTGAATTTTAAGTGGTCGTGGAGGAAAAATAGGGTAGGAAATGAGGCGGATTTTGAGTGGTGGTGGATGGAAAGATGGGTGCACCGAAGGATTGTTAAGTAGTGAAAAATACCATTTTTCACCCCTAAACATGAGCCTTGAAAGACCCTTGAGAGGACTAAATAAGTGCTTTAGTGTTCATATTGCAGCTAACCAAAAAGACAGGTCCAAATCCGAAAACCATCCTAAAATGATCAAAAAGCTGACAACGTATGTCAAGCTCAAAGAGGGAGTGAAGAAATAGCCTCAGCAATGGCTAAAAAGGTCCTAAAAGAGCAAGAAAAGACCTGAAGAAGAAGAATGGAAGCTAAAGCTCAATTCGCAAAGAACTTCTACTATTCGCAAAGGAAAAATCAAGTTAAAAGTTAATTCGCAAAGAAGAATGGGAGCCTAGAGTTCAATTCGCAAAGAACTTCTTCTATTCGCAAAGAACCTTGAACTTTGCGAAAAGAAGAAAACACTCCTCGAATAGAAGAATGACCTTTGCGAAAAGAAGAAAAGTTTAATTCGAATAGAACTGAAACCCCACGAAAAGAGCTTCAGGAGCCAAAGTACTTTGCGAAAAGACCCTTAAACTCTGCGAAATGGCATCAGGATTCTGACCACTTTGAAGGGCATTTCATAAACTCTGACCGCAACGTAATTAAAAGCCCGAGACATTCAAAGATTCCAAGCACAAACCAAAGGCATATTCCGTGAAAACCCATAGATGTAATCTCTTGGCGGGAACTTCTAGAAGCTCAGACAGACTTTTGAACTCCCATAATGTAATTGATGCTTCTAACGCTCGATTGGTGAACCGGATCTGAGCATTTTCATTGGCGGAACAGATCTGGATCCCCGTGCTCAACGGCCATTGGGCAATCAGATCGAGCACTTCGATTGGTCAACTCGGCCTTGTGCGAGGATAGAGGAAAACTATAAATATACGAACCATTTGCCCAATTTGTGCATCCAGATTTTAGAGTTTTCATCTCTGTTTCCCTCATTCCGGTCAGATAGCTTATCTGAACCCCCTGTAATCCCTGTTTGTAGTTTACCTTTGAGAACCATTGTGAGTGATTTGTACTTCCAAGTTCGGATTCAAGATCAGAATCGAGGGCTTTCGAGAAGCTCATTATAAGTCCGAGGGCTCTCTAAGAAGCCGCTCTTCGTAATTGTAACGTTGGATTTTAAAAGGTTGTCAGTAATTTGTGTCTTCTCCATTGGGGTCATGTCGAGGGTTACCGAATGATCACCTTAGTGCATTAGACTTCTTTAGATTCACTTATCCGCATCCAACTTCCTTAATTCAAGATCCCTGCGAATTAGCGTTGGTAACCTAATTCAAGCATTTACGGTGATGTTCATGTTCAACTAAAGAATAGGCTACAGCCTAGTGTGATCTGTGACCATTTAAGTGGACAGATCACAGCCATAAGTCTAAACCTATTCCTTAATTCGGATTTATTTCTCTTACATCTGTGCTGGTAGCCAGATGAAGATTGAATCTGCTCTGTTGAACTACAGATCCTCCATTAAAATTCAGAGGCTAAAGTACATGAAGCTATTATTTCTGCATTTGTCTTATTTTAAACACCTCCCCAACTCGGATCTGGATCATGTAATTAGTTCTTTTCTTTATTTGCTTATAGTTAAATGTGACACAATCCAACACTCTCTTTTATCTATTATTCTTTTTAGATAATTATAGAGCCAGATCTGGTAGCACAGATCTGGAGGTTTATCTCTCTGTTTAGACAAACTTCTCTGTGGACGATCTTGAAATACTTACTTTTAAAACTTGCTACAATTGGCCCTGATCTTGCAGGCCAGTGTTAGCCCCAATGTGCTGATATCCCTTTCATAAGTTAACATCCATATAACTTAGCATTCTTTAATTCTTTAATTTTTTGATTCATAATGCACATAATTATGGCACACTTGGAGCTACAACAAGGATCCGGTGACATCAAACCGAGAATGGATGGGCGGATCGAAAATGAGTATTTCTTTCATATGAGAATGAGATGGGGAAGGTGGTGGGGATGAATCGGGATCGACATAGGCCAGATCGACCGCCCAAACATGGCTTGACGGAGGGTTGGGTATGGATTCTTTGGATGAGGCCCGAACACTTTCTTCCTCCTAGCTTCCTCTACGGGATGATGGAGGATAAGGCGATGTCGATGTTCCAGCACCACAAAGTCCTTTTTTTTATTATATATTTTTTGGTTTTTTTTTTTTTGGATGATAAAAAAAATTGAGCTCCCTTTTCTTAGATCTTTTTCGGTGCTTTTTCGGGCCCTTGGAACTCCCTTTTTCGGGTGGCGTTCACACCCCTAATACCTCACATGGTGGGATCCCGATGCACTGTGGAAGAAACAAAGGAAATCTTTTGTTCTATGTAAAGGCACGAGAATCCACGCGACAACCCGATCCCTCAGAAGAGTCAATAAGAGGGCAACCTCTCTTGACTGGCAAGGCGTTTTGAGTGTCATAGTGTGAGATTTATTAAGGGTACAAAAACTGCCTAAGCGAGGGATCCGGGAACAGTGAAAAAGGCCTCAGATTCGGGCTACTCAGTCAGAATAGGCTAACGTATATTTTATATACTTAAGGCTAAAATTTCATAATTTTGGTCTTGCGTATATATTATAAACACAAGGCAAAAACTGCCGATTTTTAGCTTAGCGTATATTTTATATACACAAGACTATTTTTTTAGTTTTCAGGAAGCAGTGCTTTCGGAGACTTTTTTCCTTGTTATTTCGGGTCCCTCATCACCGTACTTAGGGATTCAAGACTGTTTCGGGATAACTAACACGCTCCCCAAGGATTTTAAGGCTTTTTGAAGTTCGGTCACCCACCTGATATACCTCCGACACGAATACCTTCTCAGATACTGAATAGGGCGGTTCCTTTCGAGATCATCACCACTACGGTTGTCGCTCTACTGAGAATCGAGACGGGTGTATCGTAACCTATTCCCCCCCCCCCTTCTTTTGTAGAATCTACATGCGCAAAGATTCAATTAAGTCACCTTGATTGAATTTTAAATTCAATTTTAAGGGAGTTTTTCAAAAACGGGTGGTGGGAATCCTGTGTCGCCTCTAGTGGTCGGCGTCCACTGTTGGTATATGTTTAAGGAGTAAGAAAATTGCAAGGCCAGTCAAGCGACTAGACAAGAAATATAAATTGCGTCAAGTAGGCCCGCCAATCGGCTAAGGCATGTAAATAATAGAATCATAGGGGTGAGTAAAAAGTGCTCAAGCGTAAAAATATGACTGATTCACCGGTCTACGCCAAAGGCTCTTGGGTAGGGGCTTCAGTTATCAATTGAACAGATGTTAGGCATCCGATTGACTCGCTCGTAAGCGGTCTCTATTATGGCCAAAGTAAAAAAAAAAAAAAATGAACGAGACTCTCTCTTGCCCAGGCACTCCGATCCTATTTGAGCCCCCCGCAATCACCAAAATTTCGGTGACATAATGGCGCAAATTATAAAATAGATGGAAAGCAAAGAAGGTAGAGAAATAGATGAGAGAGTCGCAGCTCTCAGGCCCTTGTAGCACCACTGTGGACCTTCGCGTGAGTGTCGATTCTGATGAACTTCAGATAGCACAAAGGGTTAGAGATGGTTCTATTTGCTAAGGCTTGAAAGAAGGATGATAAGATAAGTGAGCTAGGGGCTCTCTCTCACTAAAGCTAAGGGATTGATAATGGAATATGGGATCTAGAAGGCAAAAATATATTCTGAAATTTTATAGGTAACAGCTTGAAGAAGGAAGAGGGAACTCTCAAAACTTTTCTCTTTTGAAAATTTTTCAAGGTCTTAATCAAGGGAGGGTGGCTCTCTATATATAGAGTTGGATGGTATTAGTGAAGGGTTTAAAGTTCTAATTGGTTTAACAATTAGGTAATAGGAATCTAAAGTTTTCTAGGTTATTGAGAGTTTAAATAGGTGGGAATTGGGTTTAATGGTAGATGATAGAGTGAGATTTTTAAATGGCTAAAGGGTTGCAAATAGAAATAAAGGGAATGTAACAATCCTAAAGAAACACACCCCAAATATTGCGATGGTCAACAAGTCAAACCTAAAAAATGAAATTCAACAATTTGCCAAAAAATACTATTCCTAAGCCTTGCATATATAAAATATACGCTAGGCTTAGGAACAGTGTTTCTAAGGAAAACTGAGAAGTTCAAAGCCCGTACCTGAAGCCTGAAGCAAAAATAGGCCTTGCGTATATTATATATACGTAAGGCCAATTTCTGAAAATTTTTGCCTTACATATATAAAATATACGCAAGGCCCAATTCTCGGTAGTGACATAGTAGGCTTCAGAAATGGGCTCGGGACAGGTCAACTAAGGGTTAATGGGATTCAGTTATGGATTTTATGAATTTGGTTGGGCCTTCCAAGGGTTCGAGACGGATTTTAAGGTTTCAAGTGTAGCTCTAAGAGTTTGGGAGGTGTATTCGAGCACTCGGAAGTATAAATTTTTCAAAGTACGTGTTGATGGGTGTCTACACTTGGCGTGCCTCTAAATTCTACTTTTGATTTTTGCTTCCCATCCTTCTAATAATATTTTCTATCATATATAAATATGAAGTCTGTTTGATCATAATTTTATTGTTTCATCGATACCGTTTTGCCACTTATGTGACCCTTCTTTGGATAGTCGTAACTCATTCGTACAAGCAATAGATAAAATTCATCGATTTTTCAGACATAAAATGGCATCAAAATCAAGAAGTTCTTATATCCTCGGTAGGAAATGACTTTTTCCACGCTCGATTTAACTTAAAATTTTGACAGTCGATTCAATTTCAGAATCCAACGTATTAATAGGCAGTCTGTGATCGTTTTCTTCGAGATATGCGGAGAAGCTAAGAAAAAGAGTCAGAATAACATTAAAACGTATAGGTTACCTCTGATTGCGCCGCGCATTCGCTCAAAGCATCCCAGACCCCTATAAGACGGCGGTGAGACTTGCACTACTTTCTAGTGCATATTGCTGCTAGGCTCCGAAAAGGAAAATTTACCGTACCGGCTCTGTCAGAGGCCCTATATTTTTACCTTTACCCAAATCGACCAATTAGGAGCTTAGCCGACCCTAAGGATAGCAAAAAGTCCAAATTACCCCCTTTCTTTAACGCACAAAAATATCATCTTCTTCTTTATTTTAATCTGATACAGTTTTTAAAAATCAGAGGTGGCGAAGGTGACTGCGTCTTCTCCTCAATCCAAACTATTCCGATCTGCTATTTGGATCGACCCAGATACACTTTTTTCGTCAGAAACTGTAGCAAATTAGAATGAGGAAGAAGAGAATACACCTATATAATTTAAACTTTTAAATATTTACATTTTTCTATATTTACGCGATGTGAAATGAGATCTATGTCGTCTGATTTGAAGGCTACAATATAAAATCGATAGTTCCAAAGATATGAGAAAAAGGCGATATCGACTATGTACACAGTCGATATCGACTACATACATATAATTACCGATCATTTTAATAATAAATCATAGACTAAATACAAATACATATGATCATCGATGCATCAGATACATAAATAATAATAATAAATAATAAATAAATAAATAAATAAAAATTTATGTAATCGATGACGACTCTGTACAGAGTCGATGACGTCTCTTAAAATGATATTCAACTATGTATAAAATCGATATCATTTTATATCGATATCTCAATCGATATTGCTTTTCTCATATCTATCTTTAAAAATGTAAATATTTAAAATTTTAAATTATATAGGTGTATCCTCTTTTTCCTCATTCTAATCTGCTACAGTATCTGAGTCGATCCAAATAACAGATCGGAATAGTTTGGATTGAGGAGAAGACGCCATCACCTTCGCCACCTCTGACTTTTAAAAATTGTACCTGATTAAAATGATGAAGAAGCTGATGTTTTTGTGTGTTAAAGAAAGGGAGTAATTTGGACATTTTGCTAACCTAAGGGTCGGCTAGGCTTGGAGTTGATCGATTTGGGTATAGGTAAACCTACAGGACTTCTGATGTAAAAAGCGTATCTGATAGGGCCGATCAGGTAAATTTCCCCTCCGAAAATGTCACAAGATGAGAGTAAATGTGGTTGAAATACATTTACTAAGATGGATGCGTGGAGTTACAAAATGGATAAAATTAGGAGTAAATTTAGGGGCTACTCCTATAAAAGACAAAGTTATATAATATCATTCGAGATGCTTGGACCTGTGCATCCAAGGCAAGATTGATACTAGCACAAGTATCAATGAGATATAGAGAGAACCAATGAGAAACACAATGAGCGTAGAGAAATTAGATCTGTAAAGGCAACCCCAAACAAATGGGACAAGGCTATAATGATAATTTGATGCATTATTTTTCTTTTGGCAGCCAATTCTCGCCATTGTCTTCAGGTTATGATAGCTCTAAGTTCACCATTGGTACCTTCTCATGCCCAATTTCAGTGTGATTGACTCGCTGTGATAGGCTTTGGTCGTTTTTTGGACATAATGCCCTTTCTAACTATAACCATAGGCTTATTGATGCCTGTTGTGAGAGTAGAATGGGTGGAGATTAGTTGTTTCCATATTATAGTTCATGAGAAGTTTCATAGCCCAATAATTTAGCGAGGTTAAAATTCAAAAAAATCCGACAAAATCCGGCAAGTTCGAGGAAATCTTCTAAGGGAACATCGGAGAGAAAAAATTAAAAAGAACAAGATTTAAAGGATCAAAAATTTTGAAAAATATTAAAAGTCACAATTTTTTGAAAATTCGGGAATTATTCAAAATTTTAAACACACATGAATGTTGGAAAAATTAATGAATAATTTGGGATTAATTCACAAGACCTTAAATTTGCATATTTTTCAAAAATTTGGAGATTTTTGTGACTATGACCCAAAAGGGCCATGTTGAGATCCAACAATTCTAGGTTCTCTTGGTTCGATTTCAATCTTGCAGTTAGTGGTTTGCTATCGTTGAGCAAACCTGTATCACCAAGGGTAGGATGAGTTTTAACTGAAAATTTTATAATTGTAATAAGAATACTTTTTTGAACAAGCAATTTACGGGGACAGACGCCGACATCGTGGACATAGGCTTTGGGCCATATCTTGGTGTGTCCTGTGGGTATTTAAAATTTTGGTGTGTCCTGAATAGTCGATCGATCAAACGCCTTGAATCGATCAATCGGTGTGTCCTGTGGGTATTTAAAATTTTGGCGAAGTTGTCTCAATCAACTGATCGAAGATATATATATATCTTCGATTGATCGAGTCAATCGATCGAGTCAAATTTTCGATTGATCGATTTGTGACCCAAGACGTCTCTCTCTCTCTCTCTCTCTCTCTCTCTTTCTATATATATATATACTCGATCGACCTTGAAATTGATCGATCGAATTTTTGCGAAAGTGAGCTCCGCCAAAATACCAAAATCGTGTTTAGAGGCAAACTTGTCCTTTTTGAGTATTTGTTTTAGTGTTATTCTTTGTTTTAGAGGCCTATATAGTCATTAAAATAAATAAAGTAATTACTTTTTTTATGAATGAAAAAGAGTTTATGGTTTCTACTTGAGAAGAGCAACTACGAAGAGTAAATCTTCTTCCCGCGAAGGGTTTGGTGTGAAGCCAAGGGTGCGAAGCCTATGATCTTTATCCATTTTTATTTCTCTTTGGTTTTATCTTCTCTATTTGCATTCCGATCCTAATCAACTCATCTCAACCGTTACCCTACGATTCTCACAAAAACTCATAAACCCTAACAGTCATTAAAGTCATTAGCCCAATTTGAACCGTCGGATTTAATCGCTTCAAAAAGCCCTTCATAGAACTGGTGATCTCATTTTTAAACTACGAGCAAGTGCCCTAAAGTAGAAGGGGCTAGAGTCTTTATCTCTAGGATCCTTCTTCCACAAGGCTAATAGATCAAGTGCATGGGCTAGACTCTACCCGAGCCAACACAATCATCTAGGCGGAAAACTATGAAACTCTAAGGTACCATGATTATTTTCAGATTTATTCCTTAATTTAGTTTAATTTCGGCAAAATATTCATTTTATTATCATTCACGTGTTTTGTCCCGCGTCACAATTACTCTGTAGCTAGTAGGTTAATTGTCCAATGATAAAAAAATGAGGCTTGGAGTCAGAAAAAAATAAAATAAAAAATTAGAAAAAAAAAAGACAAATGGACTAAATTGGCCTAGTTAGATCAGCCCGAACAGGATTACAAATAGAAACAAACCATACTGAACTACAAACTAGTAGATTATCTATGTATTGGTTTGCAGTTTGCGACTTTATGGGCAATAAGTAACCTTGGTGAGGTCCAAGGACCTTAGAGTTGACCATGTTGCGACTGGCAGTGTGACGTAAAGCGACTACAAGTTCAAGCATCATTGGGGAAGTCATAGGAGCACTACAATGCTCAAGTGCCAAACTGCATAGAGCCATCCCACCAAGGAGCCAGATGTTGCATATAATTAGGAGTTACTTGCATTTCTCGTAAGCCAACAGAATGTTGTCATTGATATTGACACCTTTGCCAAATGCCCCTTACTGGGATGATATAAGCAAAGGCAAGATGTAACCGAGATGGGAAGCAAAGATTTTGAGGAGAAAAATTATAAAAGAAACTGCATGGACTAATAGGACATAACTGAGAAAAAATGATGTAGGTACTTGACCTTAAGGATTAGAGCTATAAAATTGGAATTCACTACCTTTGGAACAATGCCCCTGTCGTGGACTGCAGCAATTATGTCTCCATTAATGATATCCCAACAGCTAAATCCATCCACTCAGAGGACTCTGATATATGCTATTCCAACATTATATATTCCTCGTGTAAAGAAAAAGACGAATTCTTTTCATTTCTTGATAAAGGAGGCTTTCAATAAGATAAATAGAAATGAGTACACAGTAAGCAAGATGCTCAAAGAGGAAAGCCGAAACAAAAATAAAATGAAAACAGGTCTAATGAAATAAGTAAAACAGTAGTGGAAGGTGCAGCTTAAGTTTAAAACTCCAAAGCCCCTGATAGTGTTTAGTTGTATACCTTTGGCGAAAATGTCAGCTTCTCGGTTTTCTGATCCTAAAGTGTGCCTAAATGTGGAGGAAAATGAGCTCCTGATTTATCGCTGGAACATATTCGATTGTAGTACCTGTCAGCCTCTCGGTTTCATGATCCTAAAGTGTGCCTAAATGTGGAGGAAAGTGGCTTTCTGATTCATTGCTGGAACATATTCGATTGTAGTACCTGTGGAGTCCATGATGATTCGCTCACTACCAGCGGCTCTTCGATTTCCAAATATGCACCTGTCAAAATTTAATTTGCAGTGGTTGCATGGAGGGGGAATCCAAGTGGAAGTACTACTTTGCGGCATTGGAACACTGCTGTACACAATCTCCAACCAACTTCTGTTCGAAACATTGCAAGTGAAGTTTCGAAAGGTTGCCCCTTGGCCCAACTTATTCTTCATCTTTGCATTTTGGCAACAATGGTTGTATGGTGCATGCCTCTACAGTTAAATATTCTGTTGCTGCACTCCTTCCATCATTAGCACGAGTGATGGACCATAGAATTTGACCCCTTTTTATAGGGACCATTACCCTAACTTCTGATCAGTTCACAGATGGTTGATGGTAATTCCCAGCTGATTTTGAGTAGTGGTGGCAAATGGTTCCATATACTTCTTGCATAAGAGCAGTGTATAAATAATGACTCACATCTGTCATCAGATTTGCACATTGCACATATATCTGGTTAGGTCATTAATCAAATGGGGTCATTAATCAAATGGGGTCATTAATCAAATGGTCCACTCTGAGGACTACATCGAGAGCAGCCAACCAAATAAATGAAGCTACTCTAGCACGTATGTGGCTATTCCAGCTTTTGCAGCGTAGGTGATTTCTATAATAAGAGAGAAATAAGATATTTATAGTTCTCTCTAGCTGAATGTTTAACCGATATGATTGGTTGTCCGTATTATTTTATCTTCCCATACAATCAATGGCTTTATATTATTCAGCTCTTCAACTAGTTTGGTGAATAATTCATATTTTGCATAGGTTCAAATTTCTTCTCAGCTGTATGTTCAATACAAATCTGCCTCTTCTTTGCTTCCAGCGATCTCCGATAAGATTTTATGGATGAGGAAATGAATAAACTTCGATGCTCAATTTCAAGTCATACCCATCCGTATTTGTTACTGAGAAGATTTTCCCATGGAACTTGCTGATCAGGCACAGCCCGCAACAGCAATTTGCATAGGAGTGATTCATGTGCAGCTTCTAAGATTTATGTATTTTTATCAGTAGAAGTATAATATTCATTAATAGAAAAGACAGCAAATAGCCTCTGGCAAAGAGAGAGCCAAGAAAAGAAGAAAAACAGCAAACACATCTAAACCAATCCACAAAGGATTGGTGATTACAAACATAAAACAATGCTATTATAATATTCCAAAATTTCAATCCAAACTGTCCTGAAATTCTCTTCTTAACATGGTTGTCAAGGCAATGCTATAGCCTCGCCATGGCGAATGGCGATGGGAAATGTCATATACAACCAAACAATCATGATGGAAAAATATCGACACCATGGTGTCGCCATGGTGAAATAGCACTATGGTGTCGCTGTGCATACTATTTGGTTTGTACAGATAATAATGTATAATACTTATAAATAGATAAGTTAAAGTAAGATATTGTTATAACTTATAATACTTATTAAGTTATAACAATTTAAAATATATAAATTATAAAAATTAAGTTACAAGTTACAAAACTCCAACTTATAAGTTACAAAATCCTTTACTCTCTATCTCGTCATTGTAGCTACCAACATCAACGTCGACGATAGCTCAGCGAACTACCGGTCAACGGAACCTCAGCGTCGGTGACACTGTTATGTGTACTTGATATATTGTATTTTTAATCCTTACTACTATATAAAAGTAAAAATAGTTTCTGTCAACTTTACATGCCTAAAATGCCCTTAACTCACTCTTGAGCACCAATATAGCAAGAGTCCTAATCTACTTAACTGTGCCATATAGCAGGAGCCATCTTTTGTTTTTGTTTTTTCCCCTATAACAAGAGTCCTATTCAAATTATAGCCATCCCATATATAGCAAGACTGCAAGAAGTCTTCTTTTATTTTTGGTTTTTCCCCTGTAACAAGAGTCATAATCTAAAACAAATAAATAAAACAATTACCTGCACAGAACTCAGATTCACATTTTCTACTGCACTCCTCGCTTGTATAAAATGAAAAGCGAGAAAATATTAAGAAAAAAAAATTTAAATAGCCATCAATCATCCCCTTAATGTAGATTAATTGACCTCATTTGGCTTTGACAGTCAAATTAGTATCACCATTAGCCGGTTGCTCTCAGTGATGATGGCCTTGGGAGTTGTGACACATCAATAAATGCTCCATATGATATCCCTCAAATATCCCTCAAATATCCTTAAATAAAAGCGAATTGAGAAATGACACGCACTACAAAAAAACAAGACTATTAGCGGCAGCCAAAAACTGCCGATATTACAAAAACCTGCCGCTAATAGTCTTTAATAGTTTTTTGTTTATAGCGGCAGTATTTTGGAAAAAAAATTGTTGCTAATAATCTGTTTTTTTGTAGTGACACAAAGCTGACCGTGACCCCTGACCCTAAATAGATGGGATCAAATATCATTAAATAAAAGCGAATTGAGAAATAACACGCAAAGCTGACCCTGAATAGATGGGATAAGGGGATAATGATTATAATAGCCTTGTCTATTGAGATTTTTAACATCTGGCACTATTTTCAATCCTTTATAGTTTATAGATACAGTTTATCATCATCAACCATCATTTGAATTATTTGACTAACATAGTACTTAAAAAATTAAATTTGATTTAAATGATCGATGGAAGTATAACCGTGCCCATAAGATGATCAGTTGAAAAAACTGCGATGACCACTTCAAAAGAGTACCTTTAAATTCACCAATCATACTGAAACCCATTGATTTCTTTAAATCAAATGATGATCGTTTTTCATACTAATCTTTCACACAATGAAACATGGGCGTGCAACACCAAATGATCAATTTTTTATTTCACACAGCACACATCCCAATAAATTTTCATATGATTTAAAAATAGATGACATGTATTTACCTTTAACATTTAACCATTATTTAGCACACAAATTTTGCCCTTGCACACAAGTGAAAGAAAGATTTTGCATTTGTTTCATCTATTAAACAAAATGACACGGGACGGTAACCCTAAAATGCGTGATTAATGATTTAATGCAATTTGACCGAAATTAAATAAAATTAAATCAAGCTTAATCTCAAAATTAACTCGATACCTTCGAGTTCAGAGAATTCAGATAAGTAGATCACACGAGATCTGGCTAGGGTCCAGTCTAATGTGCAAGTACCGTTAGATTTTAGGTGATATCAGACATAGAGATAGAACTCTAGCTTTTCCAGGCTTGGGCATTTGTCTTCGATCCGATGTAGGTTTGCAGGTTCAAACTAGGGATGTAGAAATAGCTTTATGGTTTTGTAATACGCTTATGGTTTGGTTTTGGTTTTGGTTTAGAAAAGGGTTTTGGCTCTGTTTGATTTTGGGTTTCAAAAAAAAGGTTTAGGGTTTTGGGATCAAGAAATCAATAGATTGGGATTTAGAAAAGCAAGAAGAGATCGATAAATAGCAAATATAATGAAAGATCAAGAAAATAGATGACAAAAGATAAGCAAGAAGATATATGGGAATCATTCCCTTGGCCTCACACCAAACCCATCTCGGGAAGAAGAATATTCAAGCAATAATGCATTCACAATATTCAAAACCTAATTAAATTATCTTTACAAGCCTCCTCATATAGGTCACACTAAAACTCGAAGTAAAGAGTCCTAATAATAATAAAAGACTTAAAAAGGAAATTTTCGTAAAATTTAGAAATCTCGCCGCAATGCCCACGGACGTCCGTAGTGCCCCACTGACGTTCGTGACCTACGGACAGTGGGGGGTCAAAATCACGGACGTCCAGCACTGTTCATCACGGATGTCCATGACACTGTTCACCAAAAAAAAAAAAAAAAAAAATTTCGAAGTTGAAAATTCTGTTGCGGCTCAACTCCAATGCTCTCGATCTCAACGGCCCCCGTCATTCTCCCCGACTCTTAAATGTTTCATCACCGATGAAACACGCATATTGTACTGATCAAGTGTATTGGGGCCCGATCGGTGGAAGTCTTTGCAACTAGCCCAAACAATATCAACTCCTGGTGACGTATGATCCTCATCTCGGTTGAATGTAGTGGGACGCACACGATAAACCTCTCCTTGATGAACCTGATAACCCGTCTCACCAACCCACTCTACCAAATATTTTTGAAGCTGCTCATCAACTCTCCCAGACCCGAAGGAATTCATCCTCGATGAAATGTAATCGCGATATCGGTCGGGAATATAGGAACTCTAGCGGCGAATGCTTTCATGACTAGCCCATACACTCTCGGTAGTCGACGTATTAACCCTCTTCATCTCATAAACCAGAAATTCTCTGCCGCAGGTGAATGCCACAAGATCATCTGATCTTTCCTCAATTACCTCTTTTCTCTGCCTGCTTGGGGAGAGAAGGGGTATCGACTGTAAAGTTGGGTTGGGATTGTGACCAAGGGGCTTTTGGAAAGGATTGCACGAAGGTGGGGTTGAGGTCGGAGAAGGATCACCCACCTTATATTCTTTAAAATGTCTGTGAGTATCAGTAGATAATTCGTATTGATTGTAGCTTGAATTAATCTTCTGTTTAATTTCGGCATGCAATGTGAAATGAAACTCAAAAGTTGACTCACAATAAGACTCAAAATGTGAAGGGGTATGCAACTCGGGACTATAATGTGCATGCGACTCACAATAACTGACTTGATACTCTCATGTGCATGCGATGCTAACGACTCACATATAACTGACTCAAGTGCTCTTGACTCTATCAACATTAACGACTTAGGCACAACCGACTCTGTGGGTACTATCAGCTCATGTGTGGTCGAATCAAGGAACACTAATGGCTCATGTACATTTGGCTCGATTAACTCGTGCACACTCGTGTCAACCAAAATCAAAGACTCTAGGGTACTTGATTCAATTGACACTAAAGGATTTTGTGTACCCAGTTCGATGAACTCATACGTGCTCGACCCAACATCATTATTCACAAGGGAAATAGAAGTCTTTTCAATACAAACTAGACTTTCGTCAACTTCTTCCATCTCCTCTTCACTCATCACAGTACGAGAGTCATGCACTTCCTCTTCTACTTTTAATCTTTCCTGCTCCTTAGAATTCTCTCTTTTAATCAATAGACTCGAAGTGAAAAATGTTGTGGTTCATTAGTAAGCAAAGTGTCCAAACCCTTGAAACTTAAGGCAATCAGGACACCTATCTGTCTTGGTTTTCAAATGCCGTAGGAGGTGACGATGTGTTAAAGGAACATAATTCTCGATAAGTCGCTCTCTCATGTCCTCCCATAGTGTGATGGGCGTACGATTAGCTAACTCGTGTAGAAACTCAACATTAGTCCAATAGGTTTTGGCACTACCCTCCAACTTTGTTTTCACTAACCTAACTTTGTACTCATTCGGTATGCCATACCAATCAAAATACTCTTCCACACTAGACAACCACTCCACGAAGGTTTTAAGGTTCGTCGTACCCTCAAAATATGGGACCTCATTCCGAATAGATTTTAGAAACCTATCGGCAGGATCGTACTCAGGTTCACGATGATGAGGGTATCCCTTAACTCTTGTCTCACCACGACTTTTGAGACTTTGCCAAGAGTTTGGTGTATAGCGGCTCCTATTATTAATTACACACATTTGAGCTTTAATGTCCCTAAAGGCATCGACAATCTCGCTCATGCTCATAGTGAATACGGCTTACTAACACGGGTGCTAAATGACATGCAAACATGAACCACAATGGATGAGGAATTTGTCAAACAATAGACGTGCATACTTTTGAACACAAATGAGATAAAATGCAATGAAAATTAAAATGACACAATATGCCCTAACCTAGAAAACTTGGCTCTGATACCAAAATTGACGCGGGACGGTAACCATAAAATGCGTGATTAATGATTTAATCCAATTTGGCCGAAATTAAATAAAATTAAATCAAGCTTAATCTCAAAATTAACTCGATACCTTCGGGTTCAGAGAATTCAGATAAGTAGATTACACGAGATCCGGATAGGGTTCAGTCTGATGTGCAAGTACCGTTAGATTTAAAGCGGGATCGGACCTAAAGATAGAACTCTAGCTTTTCCAAGCTTGGGCATTCGTCTTCGATCCGATGTAAGTTCACAGGTTCAAACTAGAGATGTAGAAATAGCTTTATGGTTTTGTAATAGATTTATGATTTGATTTTGGTTTATGGTTTAGAAAAGGGTTTTGGCTCTGTTTGATTTAGGGTTTCAAAAAAAAAGTTTAGGGTTTTGGGATCAAGAAATCTATAGATTGGGATTTAGAAAAACAAGCAGAGATCGATAAATAACAAATATAATGAAAGATCAAGAAAATAGATGACAAAAGATAAGCAAGAAGATATATGGGAATCACTCCCTTAGCCTCACACCAAACCCATCTCGGGAAAAAGAATATTCAAGTAATAATGTCATGGGTTAAAATCTCGAAAAAACGATACGTATTGTCCAACCCCAAAACCGATATGTATCGATATTGGACGATACATTCCAATGTATCATCCGAAAATTTGGATTTTTGTATGAGAGGTACCGATACGGTACCTTCAATGTACCGTATCGGTGAGGTCCAAAACCGATACGTATCGATATCGGACGATATTTTGACCTATGAATAATGCATTCAAAATATTCAAAAACTAAGTAAATTGTCTTTATAAGCCTCCTTCTTTAGGTCACCAAAGTAAAACTCGAAATAAAGTCCTAATAATAATAAAAGACTAAAAAAGAAAAATTTTGTAAAATTTAGAAATCCTGTCGCGACGCCCACAGATGTCTGTGACCTACGGACGGTGAGGGGTCACGGACATCCGTCACTTTTCACGGACGTCCGGCACTGTTCACTAAAATTTTATTTTTTATTTTATTATTTTATTTTATTTTTCTTACTTGAAGCTGAAAATTCTGTTGCAGCCCAACTCCAATGCTCTCGATCTTGACATCCCCCGTCACAAAAACTATTCTTTTTTTTGCCCTTCAAAATCCTCCTATTCGTTTCCATCACATCTTTATTACAAAAAACCATGTTCCAGTCTACTAAGTGAAATCTGTTTTTATCATAACCGCATTCCAAAGGAAATAATACTGAAGTTTTGTGTCCTTACCCAGGCAGGACAGCTGCATAATTACATATAGCATAAAGGTAGAGGTGTGCAGACTTGACTAATTAATTCTTTTGGCAAAGTAGAGCAGCCTACCTTTTCAGGCAGCTAACTTCCTCTCGATTTGCTTGATCACATGTGTCCAAAGTGTTTTCCTCGACTTTCCTAGACAGGCAACCCAAAGAATATGCTAGGGATTCTTCCAGTATTGTTTCAGATTGAGATCCGACGTTTCAAACTATTACTACTGTTTCAATGCCCATGACAGCTACTTTGTGCACATTAACTTGAAACAACTTCGAAGCATCAGAGCATCCTTTTGATGTTAATTGCTTCATAGGTGCTAACTCTAGCTCTAGTAGTGATGCGGGCTTTATGGAATGAAAGAAATCAAGAGTGTTTTTTGTAGAAAAAGAAAGCCGGGAGGGGATGATGATAAAATCTATTTGGGAGCTGGTGCTGAAATGGATTAGAATGAAGGACGAGCATGATAAGTGAGAACAGGGGGGGTTTTCTGATTCGGATAGCCTGCTTCTTTATCCTTTTTCCTCTCGCAGGAAGGGGTCTATCCTTGGGATCGATTTTCCGATTGGCAGGGGGTGAGGCTCCTTGTCTTGACTGGTTGGGTAGGTATTGCTTTTAGGTTTGGGTAGGTGTTTTGTTTTACTTGGTTCTCAGTATCTTGCTGGCTGCTGAGGTTTGTATTTCTTTCTCGTTTTAATAAAATTTGTTTACCAATCAAAAACTCCAAAAAATACAAGGGTATCAGTGAATTGCAGATGAGTCACTTCAGGGCGATCATTGCTGACAGTGAATCCCTTGAATAGATTCAACTGATTGGCTTTTGGGATGAGCTTGTTTAGTGCTTCCACAACAAGAACAAATAGTAGGCGAAAAGGGGTCTCCTTGCCTCGAATCTCTCGAGCTATGGAGGTAACCTTGCGGTGTACCACTTATAATAGCCAGGTACAAGACCGTGGAAGTGCCGCCTCTTATCCAGCGATTCCATCTCACCCGAAACCTCGTCCATGTTAGCATATAATATAGAAATGATCAGCCTACAAAATCAAAGGTCTTTTCGATATCAAGTTTTAAGAAAAATGCTGGGATCTGCCACTTTATGCCACAAATCAATGATTCCATGAGCTATCAAAATGCAATCGAGAATCTGTCTACCCTCTAGAAAAGCACTTTGAGCTGGGAAAATTATCTTGTTTCAGAACCTTCCGTAGTCTGTTAGCTGAGACCGTGAAATTTTGTAGGTAATTCCTTCAAGGCTGCTAGTCTGAAGTCTTTGACATCACCTGCTCCTTTTGTGGGAAATGGAATATTAAAGTGTTGTTCATGTCTCTATTGATTAATGTGTGGTCATAGAATTCATAGAATACTCATGTAATCTTGGCCTGTGAAAAGGTCCTAATTTTATGCTAGAAAGAGATGAGGAATCCATCGGGTCCAAGTGCTTTTTCTCCCTCTAAGATCGAATGATGCATTCCTAGTTTCCTCCCCAAAGACTTCCTCAAGAAGCTAGGTTTTTTATAAAAACAAAAATCAGCGAAAGGAGAAAATATTTTTAAATAAGCAAACAGACTTTCTCAAGAAGCTAGTTTTTGGTTCTTTTGATTTGACTAAAAGCTAGGCCATCCAGCCTGTGTTCGGTCCATGTTTCAGTAGTGAAGGATTTCTTAAAAGTGAGCCACAAAGCATTACCAATGTCAGCAAGGTGATCTCATGGCTACACTTTCAAAAAATTGGCCATGGTATCGAAGAACCCTATCTTTCCATCTCTTAGCCAAAAAAGATTCGGGTATTTTGTCACAAATATATCTTTGATTCTAATCTTCTCACCTTTTGCTTTTTTTCTCGTCCCATCTCGGTTAGTGGGCCAAGTTCTTCCTGACAGCAAGATTACAAATCTTTTTAAGCAAATCTAGTTTAGTATTGACAATGTTCCTGAAAACGTTTTGGTTCCACACTTTGAGCTTCTCCTCGACAAATCAATTTGACTGTGACCTTTGTGCCAGCTCATCCTGTAACTTCACTTGAGCTCCAGGTGTCTTTGGCCACATACTCAAATTGTTTGTGTTCCATGAATGTTAGGTGCAATGAACGATAAATTATCCTATTTGGATATTCGATTTTCTAGTATATTTATCTCTCAATACTGCCTTTCAAAAATTGGTTGATGCATTTGGTCAAATTCATGAATCATGGTGTAGAGTATACTCATGATCTCACTGAATCAAATGGTCAAGGAGATTTGAGAGTTGAAATTGTATAGGTCACGCTAATTATAAGACAGCTGAAGACCTTGAAAGGGAGATTGTTTGATCATGTTAGTGCTAGAAAAATAAATACTATTCAGCATCTAATAGTAGATGGTAGAAGAATTAAGGACCATGAAGACCTCGAAGTGGAGATTGTTTGGTCCTATGAAGACCTTTATTCGGATGAAGGCTGGGATTGGCTCACAGTTGGATGGCCTTGATTTTGAGTACATATCAGAAGAGAGTTAAGCTTTGGAGGGTGAGTTCAGCGAGGAAGAGAATAACAATGTGGCTTTCAGGTTGGGTAGCCCAGATTGCTTTGCAATGGAATCCTACACTAGTTTCTGAGACATCCTTAAAAAAAGATATTGTTACGACTTCTTAATGAGTTCTTCACCAAAAGCCAGAATGGTTGAGCTCTGAATTTCACTTCATTTACCTTGATTCGTAAAAAGGATGGAGCAGAGAGAATTAAGGATTTTCATCCTATAGTTTAATGGAAAGTCTAAATAAGATTATAGAGAAAATGCTTGCTAACCCAACAAAACCAGTGATAGGATTCGCAAGGACAGTTTGTAGGGGGTACACAGTTCACAGATGTCGCAGTGATAGCATTGAAGCTTTAGACTCGCGCTACAAGGTTAGAATACCGGACATAATTTAGAATACTCGTTTATCTTGATGGTTTTCCATCATGAAAAATGGGTCTCCTTGTGGTTACTTTAAAAGCACAAGAGGCCTACGTTAGGGTGATCCTTTGTCTCAATTTCTGTTCAATATCATGGGTTTACTTTTTTAATGGTTCGAAGTGGCCAGGGAGGGCCTGAGAATTCACATCCCCAGTATGTGGATGATACCATGATCTTTTGTTGGGCTACTGGAGGGGAAGCCTGGACTGTTAAGGCGATGCTCTGATGTTATAAGGTCGTCTCTGGACCAGCTACCATCCTCATATTTAGGATTGAGGTTCTGCATAAGGGTTCGAACAGGGTTGTTGTGGGATCCAGGTGTACACAGATTCGAGGAAAGGCTGGCTATGTGGAAGGGGAATATGCCATCTATAGGCGGTCAGTTGAGTCTTTTGAAAGCCAACCTGTCGAATCTGTTATTATTCATGTCCATGTTCAAGTTTCCGGTTGCGGTTATTGAGAAGTTCGAATAGATCCAGAGGGATTTCCTTTGGGAGTTAAGAGGGGATAATCGGAGGTTTCATTTGATCAATTGGAATTATGTGCAAATTACCGAAAGAGGCTGGTGATATTGGCATTAGGGATCTCAGGATCATGATTCATGAAGTATGAATTATTGGGTAAGTGGTTCTAACAAATTGGGAGAAGATAGATTTGGTTTATGGGTTTGAGTCCTGGACAAATATTGGGAGAAAAGAAAAGGGCTGGCAGAAAAGCGAGGCTATTTTGGGGAGGTCTTCGACTTGGAGGGGTATCTGCACAGTGTGGGACTCCTTTCAGCAGCATATTAGATTGGAGTGGAGTGATGGCAGTCGTATGCTTTTCTGACAGGATATTTGGTTAGGGAAGCAGGTTCTGGTAGATCAGTTCAGCCCCCTGTATAGCCTAACTTTAGAGAAGGAGGCGACTATGTAACAACCCTAAATTTCTGAAACTTTCTGACTGCTTTGGTATCCGTGCCTAGCACGGAAATTGAGACGAATTTAAAAATTTAATAATAAGATTATTAATACCAAGACTTTTAATCCGTGAGCATGCGAAGTGAATTGTCACTTACGACACAAATCCGAGATCCGATTGGATCTTTGTGGAATGTCATACACGTGAGTGTAACGTATGCGCTCAATACCGGAGCTAAGGATTAGAAATGGAAATATCAAAGATATTTCTATGGTTAGCTTATAAGAGAAGGAAGAGAGAGTTGGAATGCATTCTCCCTACTCGCCTCTTTGATTCCCGTTTTGACCTGTGACTAAGAGATTTATGATCTGAGGCCTTTCTGTTGTGAAACCAGTGTGAGAAACCCTAGATCTCGGACCCTCTGATTTAATGCGTGAAGGATTCGACGTGTGTACGTCGAATCGGTTTGAGAAAGAGCAATACACATCCGTGTTAGCGTGGAGTCATCTCTGGTTCATCGGAGAACTCGAATCTTCAAACTCTCAAATCCCGAATCTGAAATCCACCGTGAACCAAAGATGTCGTGAACCGAGAAGCAACCATCAAAAGAGGTGAGTTATGGTGCTTTGTAGGAGATTTACGGGTCTTAATTATGTGTTTAATGAGGGCTTGAATGATTCATGGAGAATCATAATGAGTTAGGGTTGAAATGAGTTTAAAATCAACGATCCCCATTAATGACATTTACTGTCATTTCCGATCGATCAAATTAAGTATTTGATCGATCAAATTATAATCCGATCAATCAAATCTGGGATTTGATTAATCGAATTATATGAACACTTATAGAGGAGGAGGGCTGCTTTATAGAAGTTCAAACCCGATAAATCTGATCGATCAAATCTGGGATTTGATCGATCAAATTTGGAACTGATCGATCAAATTATGAAGTGATCAAACAAGTGTGATTTGATCGATCAATGGAGAATTGATCGATCGAACCGGAAGATTGATCCAAGATTGATCGATCAAATAGGGGATTTGATCGATCGAATTTTATAATTAATGTATAGAACAAGAGACCTGTTTTTTTTTTAATTTTGGACTTGGAATGTCCGATCGATCAAACATAGGGATTGATCGATCAAATTGACCATTCGATCGATCAAACAGGAGATTGATTGATCGAATCTCCTCTATTCTTGTATGTATGAAATGTTGGTTTCTGATCGATCAACCATGGTAATTGATCGATCAACTTGAGAATCCGATCGATCAAATGGAGATTGATCAATCAGATTTCCTTTGTTCTGTCTGAATAGAAGTTTGGCATTCGATCGATCAGATGTGAATCCGATCGATCAAACTTGGAGATTGATCGATCGAATTCCCTGTTTTGTCCTGTTCTGGTTTTCTGGGAAAAACACTGCTGGGCAGTATACCAAATTTCTGTTCTGACACTTAATACACTATACGTATGGTCTAGGTCAAGACTAGGACACTTTAAAAAGCTTTGGATTTACTTAGAAAAACCTGATCTGAGATAGGGAATATTCAACCTAACTTGTATCTGATTTTGACTGCATGATTTCTTAACATCTGTATCTGATTTCTTCTGTTTTAAAAGCATGCCTTGCATATGATAAAAGCTCTGCTATCTGATTATGTCATCTGATTTTGCCATCTGCTCTGCTCTGATATGATTCCTATATATGCTCTAATTTAAAGTTCATGTGACGAATCCCGCTGACGTGGCAGGATACCCACGACCGGCACGACAGGATATCCGTGTATCTGATTTGTAAGCCTCTTGGCACAAGTTGCTCTCCTTTGAAGAGGCTTGATGCAATTATCTGCAATTATTCATTGAACGACGATGGTCGGGGTTACCCATCAGCATACATCTGGCTACTACGTGCTATATTCACGAGAGTTATTTAAGTCATTGAATATTGTATGCATGCATCTGAAAACTCTGAGATTCTGTCTGTTTCTAATAATTCTGCATCTGTTATCTGATTCATCTGTCTGCATCCATTCAGTTTTGTCTACATTATCTAATTTAATCATCTGTTCTGAGTTATGTTCTGTAATCCATGTTTTAAATTTTAGATGCAATTTACTTGAGTTTCTTCTATTGAGCTTAGATGGATAGCTCACCCTGTTTCTATATATTGGTTCTGAGGCTAGGGCTCCTGGTACTGAGAGTGATCCCGACTATTAGCCAGAGCCAGAGGCTGAGGAGAAGGACACTGACACCCCCGCGGACGAGTTTTATTAGTAGATTGGGTATTAGTCTTGTTTTGGGTCCTGAATTTGTATTTTGGATTATACGTGTGCCTGGTGGCCACCTTTCTGTATTTAATTACTGCAGATGTTTATTTATAGCTCTATACATTCTGTAGGAACCATTGTTTTGGGTGATGGATGTCCATCACCAGTGGTCCTTCTTGGTTCCTTTTTAAGGATGTATATTCTTTTGATTTATATATACTGTTTTTGTTTCCTTCTTTTTTTTTTCGCCTTATATGATGACTCAATTTGGCACTTGGACATTATTCCGCCTCGATTTTTAAAGACGGCGACACTCTTGATTTGTTCGGGATCATCGGTATGATCCTGATGGCACGGGTTTCCGGGCGCGAAAATCCGGGCTGTCACAGACTATCTCAGATATAGTCAGGTACACGAGGGAGAAAGTGTGGTAGGATGCGTAGCTCAGAAGAAGCCTAAGGGAGAACGAGATCAATGTGCTTATGAATCTATGGGAAGTGTTACTTGGTATTACGCTGGCCTAATAAAAATAGAGTGGACAGAAGGGTTTGGACCTCTGACAAGGAGGGGTCTTCTCTGTCAAGTATTTTTACAACTGACCGAGAGTTAATCCAAACTCTTGCCGACTGAAAGGAATATCCTTCCACCGTACCACCCTTTCTGTGAGACAAGTCAATTCTCGATTTCATCGAATTTACCACACTACCGCATGAGTCCATAAGAAAGGTAGATCGGAGACAAGCCAAGCTAGAAAGCACTGATAGCTCTGTCATTAGAGTGGTGATTCTCCAAGATTCCATCAAGAGGGGATTCAAGAGATGAGAGAATTAAGGATAGCTACCAGAAAGACTAATCCAATCCATACTCTTGTTCTTGTATTTGTGGAAAAGCCAGCGTTTAAAAAACGAAGCTCTTTTAAAGTTTCATTGTAAACAATGTAAAGTAAAATAGGCTTCTTGTATAACTTGCCTAGCAAAGGAAAAACAATCTGCTGAGTGCACTGGCGTGTCCTCTTCCTCATTCAATTGATTTCTGGAGCAACCACCTTAAAGTAACAAGTAACAAAAGGGTGAGTTGAGGGCTCCAACGTGTGCTTCAACCGGATATGCGTATACAAGATCAATTTCAATGAAGAATTTTTAGATTTGAAGATAAATAAAAAGAAATCAATAATAAAAAATAAAAAAATAAAAAAACCAACTTTGCTGACAATTACAGATTTTTTTGTCTAGGTGGGAGAGTCCTCCAAATATTCTGGTCTGGATGCCCCATTGGAGAGAACCCAAACTCCAATATATGTTTGTTAATTGTTCAATACACTAAAGTTCAATTATGCTGGGAGGTGATGAGCCTCCCCACCTTGAGTGTGATTCAACAGAGTCTAATGCACGTGATCGATAGCGAGATCCAATTTACCAATAAGCAAGCATACTTCAGGGCACCGTTGACAAGGACTGGAGATGTGTCTGGATAGTGAATGGCCCACATAGACTCCACTCTTTTGAGTGGAGTGTGGACCTAAGTAGGGCACTGACGGTGGATTAGCTATTGAGGAGGGGTACAGACTCCCAAAATCAGTGTTATGTGTGGTAAAGCAGATGAGGGTAGTGCTCATCTGTTTATCCATTGCTCATTTGCAGGGAATATATGGGTTTGGAATCAGAAGACATTTGGTATTTCATTTTGCAAGCCTATTTCTTATAGGGAGCTGGTTAGCAGTTAGAGAGGGATCAGACGATAGGAGTGGGAGAGGGACTTCTGGGAGGTAACTCTGCTGGTCATTTCGTGGGCCAGTTGGCATAAGAGGAATTATAGGATATTTAGAAGCAGTAGCAGAAGCGTTTGGATGGTTATTAAGGTGGCCAACGTCTTAATGGTGGAGTGGATTGAGGCTGAACGGAATGTCTGTCAAGACTCGCTGCAGGCTCTCAGGATTTTTGAGAGGATAGGATGTCCAGCCAGTAGGTTTACATGAGAGTCCTCCTTGTCTGGGTCTGACAGAAGTATTTGCACTAAGTTTCGCTAGCCCGGGGATCTGGTTTGATTTTTTGTTCATTTTAAGTGTCTGTATTTGCGTTTGTTTGTGTCTAGTGTCTGTTTGGTTCATGTTCTCACTGTCCTGCGGGCTAGGGTTGAAGGTTTGTATCCTTTCCTTCTTTTTTTCTCTTTTAATGCAATCTCGTTTACCAATCAAATACACACACACACACCCACATATAAATATAAGACAGCTGAAAAGCTTCGGATGTTGAAAAGGACGCACCTTTTTGGATGTAAGGTATTGCACATTGCATCAAACTCATATTGGATGATGTTGGAAAGTAGAAGTCAGTATTAACAATTTCCATGCAAGCAAAAAAGGGGGAATCTTTCATATATAACCACCAAATAGGTGATTAACTTAGTGAGAGAGAACAAAGCTATGGAGAGATCCTATGATATGGCATTACATAATTTGACACCCATTATATAGCCTTAGCTAGCATACTCCAAAGGAAAACCTTAAAAAATGTTCACTTTTGAAGTGTAGCATGCATCAAGGTATGCACATTCCGAGAAAAGTAAAGAGGTCGCTAACATTACTCCATCTAAGAACTTATAGGCGAAGCTGAAGGACATACTAAGAACAATAGAACCTAAGGTAAAAGTCCCAAAATTTGCCGATAGCTACTAAAAATCTGTTCCGTGATTTGTACGCAAGGTCATGGGTAAGGAAAAGCTTAATGTAAAAGACAACTGTCGATATTCGAAAGAGTTATGCTATTACAAACATGCAATGGGAGAACCAATATCATCATGCTTTACATGTAGCAGGCGAGTTTATTTTATTTTTTGTGTCCTTATTTTTATCCTAATAATTTCAAAACTTAACTCCTAAACTTAAACTGTTCCATGAACTGTACACTACTTGAATCTCAATTTTTATATAGTAAGCATTCCTCACTTCTCAGACAATCCAAAACTCTTAAAAGAGTAAGACTGTTATCCATAGCTCGGAGCATAATCTACTAGAGTAGAATGCAGTAAACCAAGTCAGTAATTGGTTATAGTTTTCTTTCACATTTTCAATTGACTTTGATATTTTAATTGTAACTTATGTTTTTATTAATAAGTAATAACCTCGACATGTTCAGACATTTTCTAGGTGAATTTGGATATGATAACACGAGGTAATCAATCTAAATTTCCAACCAAAGTATATTTTTATTTGCCAAATTAAAGTGTTATATTAGTGTTTGCTACATGCATGTGCATGTGAATGCTTAAGCATTAAATTCTTCTGGGAAACCATCTAACAATGTGAAGAGTTTCTCTCTCAACGGAACACTCACTGAAAGCACCATAGACCTTAACTGACGCGAGACGATGACCCTGAAATGCAGAATATGATTTTTATGCAAATTTTGCAGAAATTAATGAAATTAAATCAAGTTTAATCGCAAAATTATCCTTGATACCTTTAAGGTTTGCAGAATTTTGATGAGTAGATCACACGAGATCCAGATAGGGTCCAATCCGATGCGCAAGTACTTTTAGAGTCAAGGCGAGATCGGCCTAGAGATAGAACTCTAGCTTTTCCCAAGTTTAGGCGCTCGTCTTCAGTCCGATGTAGATTCACGAATTCCAAGTTGGGTTGTAAAAGGGAATTAGGGTTTGTAAAAAGCTTATGGCTTTTAGATCGGTTTATGGTTTTAGACGGGTGTAGGCTATGTTTGATATAGGGTTTCAAAAGGGTTTAGGGTTTTGGGAGCCACAAGGAAGAAATTAAGCTATGGTTTAGAGAAGCACGCAGAGATTTAGAGATAACAAATATAAACAAACCACGCAAATCCATGACAAAGATAAAGGAAATATATGGAAATCGCTCCCTTAGTCTCACACCAAACCAATCTCGGGGAAGGAGACTCTCTCTTCACAAAGCAAAAGCTCTCATTCAATAATCAATCAACTAACTACATTGTTTAGGTTAATGACCTTATATAGGAGGTCTTACAATAAAAGAAAACCCTAAAACGAATATTAAATAAAGACAATTAAACCCTTTAAACAAAAGTTCGAAATTAGACTTCTAAAATGACTAAACAAAACTCGGCGCGAATTCGATCGATCGAAATTGGAATTCAATCGATCGATTTTAAATTTCGATCGATCGAATATAAAATCGATCGATCGAAATTCATATTTCTATGAAAATCGTCGTCGACATTTGATCGATCGAAATTATTATTCGATTGATTGAAATTTTCGATCGATCGATTATATGATTCGATTGATTGAAATTTATCACTCCAGAAATTTGTGTTTTCCTCTCGCTGTTGTTCGATCTTGACGTTCCCTGTCATTCTCCTCCACTCAAAATGTTTCATCACCGATTAAGCACGCACGTGGTACTGATCAAGTGTGTCAGAACTTGCACAGTGGAACTCCTTGCAACTAGCCCAAACAATCTCGGCTCCTGGTGACGTATGATCCGCTTTTCGGTGGATTGTAGTAGGACGCACACGGTAAACCTCTCCTTGATGAACTTGATAATTCGGCTCGCCAACCCATTCTACCAAATATTTTTAAAGTTTCTCATCAACTCTCCCGGACCTGAAGGAATTCATCCCCAATGAAGTGTGATCGCAATATCAGTCGGGATGACGAGAACTCAAGTGGCAAGCTCTTTCATCATTGGCCCATATACTCTCGATAGGCGAAGTATTAGCAGATAATTTGTAGTGATTGTTGCTTGAATTAATCTTGTATTTAATTTCGGCATGCAATGCAGAATGAGACTCAAAACTTGACTCACAACAAGACTCGAAATGTGAAACAGAATGCAACTCGAGACTATGATGTGTGAGTGTATCTATGGACTCGATACTCTCTTGTGCATGCGACTCTACCACCGACAAGGACTCGTGCACAACGGGTTCTACAGGTACCAACAAATTGTGCATATGTGACTCAGTAGATTCTTGTGTGGGTGACTCGGTTGACTCATGTGTGGGAGACTCAACATCACTACTAACAAGGGAAATAGAAGTCGTTTCAACACAAACTAGACTTTCGTCAGCTTCTTCCATCTCCTCTCCACTTATCACGGTTCTAGGGTCATACACTTCCTCTTCTACTTTCAAATTTTTCAGCCCTTTAGAACTTTCGCTTTCAGTCAATAAATTTGGAGAGGAAAATTTTGTGGGGCATTGGTATGCAAAGTGTCCGAACCCTTGACACTTAAGACAATCAGGACACTTATTTGTCGTGGTTCTCAAACTCTATAGAAGGTGACGGTGTGTCAAAGGAGCATACTTTCCAATAGGTGTCACCTTCATATCCTCCCATGTGGAGATGAGTTTAATCCGACGAAACTAACCACGAAGTTCTATATGAATCCAAAAAATCTCGGCATTGCCCTTAAACTTTGTTGTCACTAGTCTAATTTTGTACTCTACACCATACCAATCAAAACACTCTTCTACACTAGACAACCATTCCACAAAGGTTTTAGGATTCGTCGTACCCTCAAAATCTGGGACCTCATTCCGAATAGATTTTAGAAACTTCTCGGCAGGGTCGTACTCGGGTTCACGATGATGAGGGTATCCCCTAACTCTAATCTCATCACTACTCGTGAGACTTTGCCAAGAATTTGGACGCAATCGCCTCATAGTGAACTCGGCTTACTAACACGGATGCTAAATGACATGCAAACATGAACCACAATGGAAGAAGAATTTTATCGAACACTAAATGTGCACAAACAAAACTGAAATAAAATGCAACAAATTAAAATGTCACACAATATGCCCTAACCTAGAAAACCTAGAGCTCTTATACCAAAACTGACACGGGACGATGACCCTAAAATGCGGAATATGATTTTTATGCAAATTTTGCTGAAATTAATGAAATTAAATCAAGTTTAATCGCAAAATTATCTTTGATACCTTTAGGGTTTGCAGAATTTTGATGGGTAGATCACACGAGATTCAGATAGGGTCCAATCCGATGCGCAAGTACTTTTAGAGTTGAGGCGAGATCAGCCTAGAGATAGGACTCTAGCTTTTCCCAGGTTTAGGCGCTCGTCTTCAGTCCTATATAGATTCACGGATTCCAAATTGGGTTGTGAAAGGGAATTAGGGTTTGTAAAAGGCTTAGATTGGTTTATGATTTTAGAAGGGTGTAAGCTATGTTTGATATAGGGTTTCAAAAGGGTTTAGGGATTTGGGGATCACAAGGAAGAAATTAGGCTATGATTTAGAGAAGCACGCAAAGATTTAGAGATAACAAATATAAGCAAACCACGCAAATCCATGACAAAGATAAAGGAAATATATGGGAATCACTCCCTTTGTCTCACACCAAACCAATCTCAGGGAAGAAGACTCTCTCTTCACAAAGCAAAAGCTCTCATTCAATAATCAATCAACTAACTACATTGTTTAGGTTAATGACCTTATATAGGAGGTCTTACAATAAAAGAAAACCCTAAAACGAATATTAAATAAAGACAATTAAACCCTTTAAACAAAAGTTCGAAATTAGACTTCTAAAACGACTAAACAAAACTCGGCGAGAATTCGATCGATCAAAATTGGAGTTCGATCGATCGATTTTAAATTTTGATCGATCGAATTTAAAATCGATCGATCGAAATTCATATTTCTATGAAAATCGCCGTCAACATTCAATCGATCAAAATTATTATTCGATTAATCAAAATTTTTGATCAATCGATTATATGATTCGATTGATCAAAATTTATCACTCCAGAAATTTGTGTTTTCCTCTTGCTGCTGTTCGATCTTAACGTTTCCTGTCATTAACTTCTCTCAATTATCTCGCTGGGATTCTCTCACCTAGTAATCTCTTGATTGGAAGATTTAGGGTTGCTGCCAGTGTACATCTTTAGGCACCATTTGGCCTAAAGTTGTCATTGGTAACTCCCCCATAAATGACAGAGGAATTTTGGAAAGATATGTCGGCTAGGAGAGAAGGCAGTAGTTCTCAACCCCTAAAGAAGGAAACGAATCAAACCTTTCTCAAAGTTGTTGGATGGTCGGCTTCAATATTCATATATAACCATAAATAATGCCCCCACCGCCCTTCCTGGACCAAATTTCAGATCAATGGAACTGGTGGCTGATTTCCTGAACCGAAATCCAGATCAGGGGAACCGATGGCTGATTCAACCAGTGTAGTCAAGCTAATCGGGCCTGACAGTAATGTCAAGTAAGGACCTTTAACTATCTAGATTGTCGCAGACTCGGGCTGGCTAATTGCTAATCGATACTGGTCCATGCTGACCTTGACCCGCCCTGTTGGCACCCCAAATTTGGAAGCCCACACTCCATGGGTAGCACATTCTTCATTCCATCTGTAATAAAAATCAAATCCACCACCCCATTCAAGAATGGTGCACCTTTGTTTGGCATAAGGGGCATATTCCAAAGCATGTTTTTGTTACTTGGAGGGCTGCCCAATATAAATTGGTTAGTTAAGACCTACTTCTTTCAAGGCAATCTGTGTCCCAACAAGATAATGTGTTGAGCTATTTGAAGGGTGAGCCCCACACTTACCGCTTCTTCTGTTGCATTTATTCAACATGAATTTCGAGATCTATTCTTGGTAGGCTCTTTTTAGGCGTAACTTAATGAACACGCTTATAGGTGAGATTGATGACCTCATGCACCGATTGAAGCATAAGGATAGAGATTCTTTGAGAAACCTTAATTATGTGGTTTATTGTATTTGGAAGTAGCAGAATGAAAGGATCCTTGAAAACTCTAGGAAATATAAAAGAGAGATTCTTCATAGTCATACACTCATACTCTATGCACTGAGATCACTTTCATCACTAGGAGAATGCCTACTCAGTTTTAGCTCCTGATTGTTGATAGGTTTTTGGCAAATCCAAATAGGTTTTCATAAATCCTGATGATTTTTTAATTACTTATAATGAGCCATACAAGATATTTTGGTCCACCCTCAGCTCTGGTAGAGTAATAGTGGCTGGTTGTCAATAACTGAATATCATTGAGGACCCTCAAAAATTCCTTTGCCTATTGAGTAAAAACAAGGCTTGCTTACTTGCAGTACTATTCTGAATTTGCTAATGTTGAAATTAGTTGCTACATGCTAATTTACTGATGGAAAAAAATGGGAATTGACAGGTTATTTCATTTTGTTAATTTTAGAGGTTTTTTATATTTTATTTTTCTATAATGTTCTACAAAAAAGGATTGAATTGCAGAAACTACAATATGATTTACGATTTAGTTCAATTTGACCCCTATTGCAATTTACGATCTGATTCTGATTAGGACAACCTCGGTGGAGTGGTCAACCATAGGCTCTCACGACTTGCGACAGGTTCTCTGAAAACTGTTTACTACTTCAAAAAAATTACTGTAGGCCAGTCCCATATATTTAATCATAGATCGTAAGCCTCCTACACTATAGCGGTGGTTTGTACGCTTCACAGTCTATATAATCACCAATAGAGAATAAGCTAGTAAGGTACATCTTTTAAGTGGTCCAACTATGTGGTATGTTGGAAGGGATATTAATCTATGCCATTGGAGCCATTGTTATTGCTTTGTTCTTTCAACTATCATTAACTATGCAACCATCATAACATGATCTGACGAAACGAAAAATACATAATAGAGAATAAAACAATGAGAGGTGCAATAATATGTTTAATACCTTAAAAGGCATTCTAATAGGTAAATTAAAATATATAATGACACTCGAATAAAAAGTTCGTAAAGTGATAGTGTCATGGTAAATCAGCCTATTAACAAATCTTGAATGGTGGAGGTGTAGTCAAAGATTCTGGGGTTAAAGGAAGCTTGTTACCAACAGGTACACATATATGATAATCTCGATTACATTCAGTCAGTTCACTTAAAGAAAAATGTAGCACTCGTATTCACAGTTTCAACATCATCAAGCATGTACAGAGCATTTTCCAAGTTTCCCCGTTAATTTTAAATTCCACATCAAAACAACCAAATTCTACCCAGGCGCCTGATTTATACTATGACGAATTCTCAAAATTTTCAATCAAGCAATGCTTCTAACATTTCCATAGTCCAAATCCCTAGATCTCACCATCACTGATCTTGATCGAACTTCATCCTTCTTAAAGAGGCATCGCAGTCTACACCTCCATCCAAGATAAAATCCTTCACAGATTCAAAGTTACAGGTGAATATAAGATCACCAACAAAGAAAATTATCTCGTCTGCATATTTAACTCATCCCATGAAATTCCAAATTATCCACTTCAACCAGTAAAACACCTACCAACAGTAATGGCATAACGTAATAACAAACGACAAGGCTTCCAACTATTTTCCATAATAATGTGGACAGATTAAAGAATTAAAAAATGCTTATCACTCCTCCTCAAAAAAATAATTTGAAATCATGGTCACCTACATGGATCAAAATTCTGGACGAAATTGATATGTACCATCCAGTACATATCATTTACGGAGGTCACCAGCATATATCTTATTATGTAGCGGCCCATACATCCCAATGTATTGTCCAAAACCAATACGTATTGCCGATATATACCGGAAACCAAGATTTGATTCTTGGTCATCTAAGGTGAAATGGTGGTAAAAACAGTGAAAAAATTAGTAATTTTCAAAAATTCCTAAAGACAATCAACAGGACGTAAAATATAAATTCATCAACCCAATTGCCTTAGTAATTCTCAGAATTCCACATTCTTATAACATCTAACCTGCAGTTCAACATCCATTCAACTAATTCAAAGGAAACAAATCCCAAACCAAAAATAAAAAATAAAACCTTTTGGAGTCCACAGAGCATACCATAACGAACAATCACCTAAGATACCCAGGGATCTTAATCCGAACAAAGAGCATGGTCATGAGATAGGCAATTACGAGAGAGGAGATCCCAGCGGAGGCAAAAGAGATCCTGACGCTCTTGGCGCGATGGCGATCGAGGGCGAGATCCATGAGAATGATTCCGATGCCGCCGAGAAGGAACATGAAGCCAGAGGAAAGGCCCTCGATGATGTACTGACCGTTGACGCGGCCGGGGAGGAAGACAACGGGGCGGATGGTGCCGGTGGATGGGTCCTGGGTGCTGCCGATGCCAGGTGGCTCGACGATGACGTCGTAGACGAAGCCGGAGACGACGGTGAAGTAGGTGAGGAGGATGAGGGAGAAGACGGTGATGGGGGAAGGGAGGGAGAGGGATGGGAGTTTGAGGCGCATGCGAGGGAGGCGGAGGAAGCTGTAGGGGATTACTTTCAGGAGTGGAGGGAGGGGATCCATGGAGAAGCTATCTATCTGGATTTGGTTTTCTTTTCTGTAGGTTTTTGTGAGAAGCGGTTAGTTTTTGTTGGGGGAACGCACGCGTGGTGATCGAGGGGTCGGTTTTGTCTAGGTTTCTGTGAGTGGCGCGCACGCGTTGTATAGCCAATGGTCCAAATGAACTCACAAATTATACAATGAGGGTAGGGGATATGCGCTCCGGCATGAAGATATCTTTGTGCATATTGATAGGAACTCGACACGTAGCGCATCTGTCGCTGATGCCACAGTCCCTCTTTTTCCTAATTTCGTCGTGCTTTTAACCATGGTTGCCACCGATACTGACAGAATTAGAAAAGCAAAGCGTAGAGAGGCGATGGGAGTCCGTGTCTAACATCATGATTTTGTCATGATTATATTCGAAAAGTCATACGAGAAGACCACCTGATTCGAAGCGCTTATGCTTCTATGAAAAAGGTGATTGTGTTTTCTGTACAGCCCGCTATCTCGATGTTTGATGTAATATCATTAATTAAAACTGGTGCATGACTTATGGGTTCTCAATGGTAATCACTACCATTTGAATTGACTGTTTGAGAGACCACTCGAGCACCCCTTCGGGGAGTCCATTAATTGGCGGAATGTTAAGCATTTATTGTTCAAATGTTAAACATTAATGGCGCTTTTTGTCAGAGGAAGCTTCGCTCCCCTTGAGAAGCGCTAGCGCTGAGGTAAGAAGCGTTGGCGCTATCTTCTTTTAGCGCTACCACGACGAGAAGGAAGCATTGGCGCTCCGTAGTATAATACGAAGTGTCCCAAATTTTGACACATAGCACCATTTTGTGAGAAGCAATGCCCGAACGTATTTCATTTATTAACATTGTCAGAACATTAAATGAGGAGCGGGGGGAGGCGGACGGGATTACAGTGCCTGACATCGTGTTGTGCAATGGCTATCATTCTCGTTCTAGAAAAATATTTAAGGCGAGAATTTTGTGAATTACAAATTCACAAATTACTTTTCACTTTCGCCCTCCCAATCTTCATCTTCTCAGAGCGCAATAAGAAACATCAAAGTTTCAAAACCCTATTTCTACATCTAGTAACAAGGTGAGTGTCATTTTATTTTCGTTCAGTTTTTAAAAAGACAAATAGAAGCATCATCCCTTCCATAGATGAAGCGTTTGCGCCTCATATATGGGCAAGGGCGCCTTACCACTTGGAACGTCGGCGCTTCAACATTTGAGGCGGTTGCGCCTCATATATGGGTGGCGGGGGTGCCTCACCGCTTGGAGCATCGATGCTCTAACATTTGAGATGCTTGCGCCTGTACATGGAAGCGACACCTCTCTTATTATTAGTGCCTTCTTCTATAAACTCCTCATTTTTCTGTGTCACATATTTTGAAGATGATTTTTAAGACCCCAACGGCTAAGTACACCATTGGAAAGTGTCGAGCCATTTATGACGCGACATCTGAGTGGAGGAAAAATCTCCTTAAGGATTCGGTCTTCGTTATATTTTTTGTGGCTCCAAAGGGCGTGATAGGCGTCAACACTCTCTTGGACGCAATCATCAAGTTTTGGGATCATAGCAAAATTTGGAATTTTTGGACTGACAATTCTGACATTATCAGATTTCAATCCATTGATTTTACCTTAATAATTGGTTTTGGAATGGCTGTCCCCACCGATTACCCTCTGAGGTTAGAGATTTTTGAAGAACGGACCATTAGATATAGGTTTTTCAGGGGCCTAAAAGATGTAAATAGGGCACACATTGAATATGCGATTGACAATCTCGATCAGGATGCTGACGAAGACTTTCTGAAACTCTGTCTGTTGTTCGTCCTCGCCACCGTCCTCTTCCCAAACACAAAATACACCCTCGACAACCCCCACTTCGACCTCGTTGATGATCTCTCCAATTTCAACGTATATCCATGGGGCCATCACGCGTACAAACAACTTCTAGTGTGCGTGAACAAAGCGAAGTGGATGAGGGATAGAGCTGAGAAATATCACAAAAACCATGGTTACAATATTTACAGTTGCACTATTGCCCTACAGGTAATGTCGTCTCCCAGAATATCCTGTTTTATTTCTTACGAAGCAGTGACGATTATAAAAGGCATCAAATATTTATTTTATTTTTCTCATATCTGGGCGTATGAGATTAACGTCAGGTGCGCCCTAACCAAGGTTGTTAGTGTCGTCCTCTTCCCAAGGCTACTGAAATGGGAAGCAAATGATAAAATGAGGAAATCGTACATCGTGAACTTCCAGCACAAGGTAAATTCGACACGAGGCGATATCACATCCAAATACAGATACTATCGCTACAATTTAGAAGCGTCAACGCTTATAAATGAAGCGATGGCATCTCTAAAAGACAAGATTCGTTTCTAAATGAGGCGATAGCTCCTCTAACACGAGCGCAATCACTACAAAATGAAGCGATGACACCTCTATAATGAGCACAATCTCTACTTTAAGGAAGCAGTCGTGTATTCCCAAAATCTTAATCAGTCGAAAATAATGTAGAATATTTATCATCTTATAGGCCGCCCATGTCTGGCAACTGGAGGCGACACCCAACGAAAGGTCCTTACCTACTGTAGAAGCTGTATTGATAACAGGGCAGAGACCTGCGGAATCAGGTGAAGGACAACCAGTCCCTCCCATTATTGTGCGAAAGAAGAAAATGGACATTAACGTTATTAGCATCTCAGACGAGGAAGTGGCGGAGGAGGAACATGAAGAAGAAGAGGAAGAAGAAGAAGAACCCAAATCTTGTCAATCCGCGAAACAACGAATTGTTGAACAATGGAAGCAGTTTGTCGATTCAAGAATTACAGACTATGAGAGGTCAATGATAGAGCGAAGCAAAGGCTTCAACGACCTTCGTGTAAAGGTTCTTCAGTTAGAAAAGGAGAACCACCAACTGAAGGTAAAGGTTCTTCAGCTGGAACAGGAGAACAAGAAATTGAAGGGTCAGAACGCCCTTATTTAGAAGGAACAGGCGAATATTAAGAATCAGTTCGCCATCTTCCGAAATCAACAAGTGTGTCTATCAAAGGTATGCTTCTAAACTATGCGGGATAAATGTTGAGCTTGAGAAAATCCAAAGACGAAGCATAGACATTTCTCTATGATGCATCAACGCTTCGACTATGAAGTGCCTATGCCTCCATATCTAGCGCTAACGCTTCTACAAGAGGGGACGACGCTTCTCTATGATGAGTTGAAGCTTCGTATATAAAGTATGAACGCTTCGACATATTAACTATTTTTTAAAATAAAAATTGATGTTCGTATCATATTACAGGCCCGCAGTGTGACGGGAAGTCTGATGAACCTCGCTGGGGATAATCAGACACTTTTCCCCCAACGCCCAAGGTCTGCCTCCGCCCGAACCCCACCCACAACCACAATCACAACCCGATCCCCATCCCCAACCCCACCCACAGCCCCAACCCCAATCCCAGCCACAACCACAACCCAAGCCCAAGCCCAAGCCTAAGGACAAGCCCAAGCCCCAACCCTAGCCCCGGTCCAAGCCCAAGGACAGGCCCCAGCCCAAGCCCCAACCCAACCCTAAGACCTAGCCCAAGCCCAAGACCAAGCCCTAGCCCAAGCCCCAGCCCCAGCCCAAGCCCAAGACCAAGCCGCATCCCAAGCCCTAGCCCCAACCGCATCCACAACCACAGACCAAGCCCCAGACCAAGACCCAGCCCCAACAGCATCCACAACCACAGACCAAGCCCCAGCCCCAACCAAACCCAAAGCCCTTATCCAATCAAAGTCCAAAACCCAACCTCCTACAAAGGAGAAACCTCATCCCCAACCATAACCACAACCACCACCACACCACTATCTACTACTTCTCATGACGAAGAAGAAAAAGTGGAGGACGAGGTCCCCATCTCCTGTAGGAGAAGTGAGAGGACCCAGACTAGAGGCCTCACAATTCCTCCCTCCCAAACTAACTCTAAAAGAAAGGGAGAGTTGGTCTCCTAAACTAGCAAAAAGAAGGCCAAAGGGGTGGATTTACCACCCTCTGATGCACCACCTAACGACTATATGAATGTTATTTGGGTAATGCCCAATAAAGAGAATGAGTAAGTATATTCCCTTTATACAACTTTTAACATGCCTTTCGAAGCGTCAACGCGTCATTGTCAACGCGTCATTGCCTTTAGGTCAGAGCGTCATCACTTTGTAAAGTAAGTGCTAATGCGTCTACTTCGAAGCGCTAAAGACTGATCCACTTATGTTTTGATTTGAACGTAGGACTGTCATCTCGACCATTGGGTCCCGGCGTATTACCGTCGAGTTGATGCGCTGTCTATGATTCAAACAAGAAATAGAAGACCTAGTAAGTATTAATCCCTATTCAAAATTGTCGCTTCCCTGATTCCATATTGATATTTATACTTTGGAATGTAGATAATGACCGTGTACTTTAGGGTCATGGACAAGCGGGAAGACATTGAGAAGAAGAGGAAGACTTTCCGGATGGCCGCCATTAGACTCAACTGCATGACCACGGATTTTAGAGATTTTGAGAAATACTTTAGAGAGAGTGGTGAACATGTGCCCCCCGACATTTTGGGGCAAAGCAGAGAGTACACCGAGTCTTTTTTCGCACAGTAGAACACGATGTCGTTGCAGCGTATCTTCATAAATAAAAATTGCGGCTTGAATGTGATTGAGTGTGAAATTTTTTTTATTCTGATTCACATCCCGAAGCCACCGCACTAGGAGCTTGTTGTGGTGACCCCCTCAGCTCATACAATTGATGTCCTTGACTCCCTCCCAAATCTTCCTACGAAAAATAAATTTGGCGAGGAGATAAGAACACTGGTTAGCTACACTAGAGTACTCTCAAAAGTAACGCTAGAATCGCTTATCACGCTTAGCGAAAGTGCTTTGACAATGTAGCTCCATAGTCAATGAAGCGATAGCGCCCTGAAGGCAAAAGAAGGGTTATGGATTGAAGGTTAAACTGACAGAAGGCTAAAAAACATTTTTATTGCTATACAAAAAGCAGCTGTAATAAATAATGTTAGAAAAGATTGCACGAAAAGACAATATAGTCCACAATTTCGAACTCCTCAAAATTCATAATAAACGAAATGCCGCTTAAATTTAAGCGTTGGCGCTTTAATTTAGCACCGATGACGCTTCAATTAATAAGCGTTGATGCGCCAATTTAAAAGCGATGACGGTTCTACTCAGGAGCGTTACGCTTCAATTTAGAAGCGTTGATGCTTAAATAAACATCTTATTCGAGCGCTGACACTTGTAATAGTAAGCCTCATGGGTAAAATCAAACATTGACGCGCTTCTTATCGTAATTCGAGAGGAGTTCGTGTAATAGCAAGGCCTGATGTAATAAATATGAAGCATCATTGATTTACAAAATGCCTTTGGCGGTAGTGCGTGCTCCATGATGACTATGGCTCTCTGAGACGCTATCACTCCTAATAACTAGCAAAATGTGCGAAAATACAACACAATCCACAATTATATTTAAACGAAAAGCTGTGAGATTGAATTCATATAAACGAAAGATATTTTATTCTTATAAAGTACTATTTACAAAATTACACCGTAGAAGAAAGAAGAAAACCTAAGAAAAATCTAGAGAGGTAAGCTGACACTAGTAGAGCACAACCACCTTAGACATCAAGAGGGTAGAGAGGTAGACGACTCCCCATTCGGACTGCATCATAATTTGAGCAGTCGCCACTCCAATATGGGAAACAAAGCTTCAATATCCTCGGCCTTTGCAACTACCTCTTCATATTGGCTAGAAGCGCGAGATGTGGCTCAATATCCTCGGCCTTCTCCCTTTCAAGGGCTAGATCAAGAAGAAGAAGCGCTTCGCTAATCTCGGACAAGTTGGGTTCTTCCACCATGGTGAAGGGGGTTTGGTTTGAGGACGAAAGGAAAAAAGACAGGATATGAAGTAAAGATTAAACAGATTGAAGGCTAAAAGGCATTTTTCATGGGCCCTAAAAAGCCACTGTAATAAATAATGTTGGAAAAGACAATAGACTCCACAATTTCAAACTCCTCGAAATTCACAATAAACAAAACACCACTTCAATTTAATAATTGACGCTTCAATTTAGAAGGTATAATGCTTCGATTCATTAGCATTGATGCTTCACTTTAGAAGGTATAATGCTCCGATTCATTAGCATTGATGCTTCACTTTAGAAGTGTTGACGCTTTGATTCGGAAGCGTTGACGCTTCAATTTAGAAGTGATGATGCTTTGACAAATCTCTTATTCAAGCACTGGCCCATAATTCGAGAGGAGTTCATGGAATATGCACGATCGATGAAATAAATAAGAAACGCAAAGATTTAGAAAATTCCTCTGTGGCGACAGTGCACCATAATGACTACAACAGTTTATTTAATGAAATTGTATGAAAAATTACTATTTAAAGGGCATCATAGCACCCAAATTTTTTTATCTTCTGTTGCTCCTTCGATTAAAAGTTTCATCTTCCTTAGCCCAGACCGAAATGCGTCGTAACGGTTTGAGAAAGAGCCATTGTGCTTAAGCATTTTATCAGTTCTTACGATAATTCGGTTATTAACATCCCTGACGACAACGAGCTGGTTGTCGTCCCTGACAACAAGCATGTGGTTCCCCCTCCCCATGAAGAAGTTATTGTCATTCCGGATGGTGACGACCTTCACATTATGCTGCCTGTGGTGGGTGACCCAGAGCCCCTTCTTCTCCTGACTTCTGAGCCAGTGCTTCTTCTCCCGGCTCCGCAGCCGGTTCTTCTTCCGCCTCTACTTCCTCCTCTTCCACCCCAACCACAACCACTGCCACCATCTCCAACTCAACTTCCTCATCCACTACCACCAGCATAACAAACTTCCCACATCAGCCTACAACTCTACCTCCATTTTCGCCACCATTTCCCTCTCTACCTCCACATCCGCCTCCTCCACCACCGCCTTCCTCACTGCGACGGTCTCGCCGACCCGCGACCCATCCCCCGTCACCACCTTTAATATTTTCATAAAATGTGGCATCCTCCCCCAACCAATCACTGCCATCACCATATCCACTCATCCACCATATCCCCAAGGAAAGCTCCTCCTCCCTTCATTCTCTTTCCTTCTTCCGAGGTGGAAGAAGGAAAGAGAATGAAGGGAGGAGGAGCTTTCCTCCTTTCGAGGCGTATCATTTATGGTATTTTCTCAACAGCAATGGTAAGCGATATCGCATCAAATAAGAAATGATGACGCTTCAACTAAGACATGATGACGCTTCAACCAAGACACGATGACGTTTCAACTAGGACGCAATGATGCTTCTAATTAGAAGTGATGACGGTGTATGAAACACGATGCATAGAGACAACATAAAGAAAGACGATATAAAGAAATAATTTTGATTTATGAATGAAATCTTATGTATCCTTATTAGGAGCATGGGATTAAAAAGACTCCAACGCTTTAAAAATTGAGCGTCATCGCTTCATTCATGATGCGTCATCGCTTCTCGTATGAGGCATCGTAGCCTCTGAATGATGGTCACGAAACATAGTGTATAGGAAGACAGTGTATAGGAAGACAGTGTATAGGAAAATAGTGCAAAGAAAGAGAGTGTAAATGGAAAGCGACGTCACACAAATGGGAAGCGATGTCGCATTAACTGAGAAGCGATGGCGCTTCAACTAAGACACGATGCCGCTTCAATACAGATGCGATGATGCTTTGACAATAATACCCATTTACTATAAAGAACGACAGTGTAAAGAAAGACAATGTAAAGAAATAGTTTTAATTTATTAATGAAATCTTCTGTATCCTGATTAGTAAATCTTTTTTCTTCATAAATAGCTCTGAGTAATATAAATGAAGCTCCATTAGTAAATGAAAATCTCAATCCATAGGAGTGCGTTCACGAAAAGTTAACATTGTCAATGGTTTTAGGTTTAATCGCAGGCGCTTCACTCACTTGAGATCCAATAGGCGCATGGGATTAAAAAGAAGTGCTAGCGCCGACGCATCAATGGCGAAGCTCCCACGCTTCAAAAACAGAGCGTCGTCACTTCCTTCACGATGCGTCGTCGCTTCTAGTAAGAGGCGTCGCTGCCTTTGAATAATGGTCATGAAACATAGAAATCAATCCTTAAATCATTGAGAATGAATGCATAAAAAAAATAAATTCAACACATGAACAGATTTCCATAGGCTAGCCACATGATGACAAATACAACTCTGGTCAGATAGGTGCAGATGCAATGTATCAAAACGTTAGCGCATCGAAAAAGAAGTGCTAACTAATCAAAGAGATGCGCCCACACTTTAGATACGAATCAATGATGCTTCGGATGTGAAGCGTCTGCCTTCCTAGGCTAAGAGATTGCGCTTTTTAAGAAATTGAATCAGTGTGACTCTGTGAGACCGCACGTTCCCTTATCCCTTATTTTGTTTGGCTCTATCTAGCGCTATCAACCATCATCCTGACCTTCATAAGCACACAAGTTGTGATTTTATGACCCAACTGACCACGACCCTTACAATGACGTCTCTTCTTTTGTGACTGTTCAAAACCAACCTCCATTCCAGACTTCATTCTATCATTGTTTCTTAGCCTACCTTTGATGGCACATTGTATTGGATCTCACACTGTAATGTTGACATGGTCTTGTAAGGAAATTCATTCACTAGGTTAGGAGGAGCCGCCCAGACAGGACGCGATGCTAGTCGCTCTTTCATTATCCTCTTTCGTTCTAATGTCCTCTATGCCTTATAATAATTTCATCATCCCTTCAAACGTGTAATCCACCAAGCGATTCAATTTAATTCCTAACTGTATTAACTTCAGTCCGACTTTTCTCACCTTCCATATTTTCATCATAGATACAAAATTAGAATCCTCTTTGTCACTCGCCCCCAAACTTATAATGTTGTATCTAGTATCTTTCGTCCATCGCTGTAGAATATACTTAGAAGGAATTTGGTCTACCTCTTTCTTGAAGTAAACTTTAAATATGTGAGAACACAACAAACCTTTGTCTCGAAGTGCTTGCAATCACAAGTAGTCGTGACATCTCCACATTTGAAACGAACTTTGAATGTTCGACCGCTATCCTCTGTGCCATCCCCACCACTTTTACAAACTTGGAATATAATAATCACCCTGGCTCCCTCTTAGAGTACCTTTTGGGCCTTAAAAGAGGCAAACTTTCGAAACTCGGAGTGGAATCTATCAAACATGGTTCTCGTATACACAACAGCGACATGCTTCTCGATTGGATTTTAGAATAAGAGGTCCAGTGTCGTAGACATTGAGACAAGATCCTCCCTATTTTCTTTATCGCGACAAGATTGGATGACAAGATCGTATTGCTTGACAAATTCCATCAAACTCGTCTGGATATTGACATAAGTATCGAAGAAAGAATTTATACTTTCTCCGCATTGCATAGTGGTCATGTCAGCCTAAAAGGTATCGCTCAAGTAGCATGGAATCCATTTCCTTCTAAGGGTGTATATTTATTTCAACCACACGTTGTCTTGCAATTGAAACTCCTCGACAAGTTCTGCCCATCGCCTTTCAAAATTATCAACTGATTAACTAAACTTGCACTGATTGTACTTTCTCCTGAAATTCTTGAACTTTATCTTCAGCTGAGAGAGATGGTTCAATTCATTCCTCCCTATGTTCCATAAGCAGAGGCAATGCGTGGTCCCCGAAAGAACTTCGGAGATAGCCTTGCTCATCTCATTGCATTGATCGGTGATGATTGCATTAGGTTTCTTATAACACATGCACTCCAATCACGTGTTAAATAATCAAACGAATATCTCCTCCGTCTCATCCACAAACAATGTATATCCAAAACATGTCGTCTGCCAATGATGGTTGACCCTCATGAATGGGGCGAATGGTAGCAACAATTTATTTATTTTGTAAGTGGTGTCGAATACTAATCAATAATAGAATATACTATATTATCACCCTTAACTTAGTGACGCTAGACCCCAGCTGGCTACTTATGAGATACTGATGTACAAATATTAAGAATAAACAGCAAAAGAGAATCAAAGTATTAATCTTCTTCATAATGAACTCATAAAGCAGTAAGAAAGACAATTGAGCGTAAAAGACGATTCGACACATGCTTAAAGCCAAAAATCATACTTTGCGATAGAACGTAGTGAGAGAGAAACTGAGAAATCGTAATTTACGATTCTCTAGAATACACTTTAAGCAGAGTGCGATACAAAAGAGAACTACGATCGTTCATACTAGAGAATCATTCCAAGAGTTATGAGCGAAAAAGAGAAAATCGTGATTTATGATTTTACTTATAAAGACTTTTGTTGCTGTCGATCACGTGAAATCTACACCGCCATGCATATAATTAGAAAATATCTTAAAATAGAAGTCTAGTAGATCACAAATTCGAGAAGATTAATGAAGAGAGATTCCTAAAGGACTCTATTGCTGAAATTAAGAAGCAATCCCAGAGTGCATCAACTATTTAAAGCAAGGAAGAACATGATTAGAAGTAGAGTTATATTAGGAAACTGTTGTTTTTAATAGTTTCTTTTATTAGGATTATAATAATGTAAACCGACTCCTTATGATCAATAAATAAGAGAGCTCGGCTTAGGAGAAGAGTTATCGAAGGAACTCTCAGCATCAATTGATGACTAAGGTTGGGTTTTCTTTTGATCAACTTAGTTTAGTTTAGTTTAGATATCCAATGTTTCTCAAGAGCAATTGACGACTTCGATTGGGAGGTGAAAGATTAGTGTAGGTTGTCTGCGGTTTCCCATGATCAATTGACGCCTAAGGACGAGAGCTGAAGATTAACACAATATTTATTGGTTTCTAGTTTAGATTTATTTTATGTACTTTTACTGCTTTGTAAACATCTAAAAGTTTTTTTATTGAATTGATGACTCAGATTAAAAATTTGCAGATTAATTTAACGGTTTTATTTTTTCATCTTCAATTTTCTTGAGTTTGATTGACGCCCAAATTTTAAGAAGATTGTTGATTAGATTAAATCTGTGTTAAAGAATTCTAGAGTTTGATTAACGCCCAAAATTTAGAGGACAATAATACGGTATAACGGCACTTTAATTTTGTAATTAGTTTAAACAAATCAGTCTTTTCTTCATATTTCTCCAGTAGTTTAGGATCTTAAAAGACAAGTATAAGTTTTTAAGAGCCATAAAATATAAAGATAATCACTTCGTCGTGGGAACGATCCTATACTAGTGCTGCAATTTCCATTGTGCGTTTGCAATAGGTTAAGACTTTAGTATGAATTTAAAGCACATCAAATACCACCACATCACCGAACTATTGATACGCCATTCGTGACCAGTGTCAGCCTAAAATATATTACGGATACGACATTCTACGTCTAGTTTGGCTTCAAAGAAGAAACTATCTCTTTTATTCTGCCTATTAATGAAGGTCTTGATCATGGTCGTGCACATCAGATCGATGCTACTCTCCTTTCTTACCTTCTTTAAGTAATCCCGAGTTTGTTGAGGGTTTATCGTCATGCCAGCCTCTCCATCAAAACTTGACAAAATAGCAGAAATCTTCGAAGGAAGAATTATGCCATCAAATGCTCCTATCAATGATTTACTTGCCCCGCTCATCTTATTATGTGATCGTAGTTCCTTCACCTTTGTAGGTGTATACAATTGATGATTATGTGACTCTCTAAATTCCATAACCTCCCACAAATTTTGGTTATCGATCCTAATCTTCAACCTTGCCCCACATCCGCATCTGTTATCTCTTGAATACCTTATATCTGCGTGTAATTTACGCTTGTCAGGCTGTTTGAACCCTTCAAACGAACATATATATTTTCTCTTTATAATCTCTCCCTTTGCGGATTTGTAAGTGTTACTTTTTCTAACGCTGAAACTAACTTTCTTTGCGAATAAATTATAGAAGTTATAGGCCTTGTCTTCAGATTAGAATTTCAAGCTTATACGTGGCTTCCATTCCTCGCTCGTATTCTTGGCACCTCCATAAGAATCCAACATTTCGATATCATTATCACAACCAAGTGAAACTCCTTTTAAAGAAACTGTCTCGGGGGTAAGATTTAAATCAACACCACCTACATTGAATCCTCTAATCGAGTCTATTACCAGGCCTACATGAGACAAAGTAGATCAACAGATTCGAGTTAGAAGTGATGATGTAGCCATATCAAGCGCCAAGGTTTCAATATGGAAGTGATGGCGCTTCTAACTTGTAGCATTATCACTTCCTATCACTTCAATTAAGAAGCGTGTGCTTATAATTTATATATTTTTAAATACTTATAATTTTTTTATCTCCACCCTGTAAATAAATGAGATCCATCAACTATAAGCAGATGGAGAAATCGATTCACATACAAAGTGTCGTCGATTCAAAAGTGATAATGCATTTAATGTCATATATATTTGAATGTTCTATAAGCTGAAAATAATACAGAGGAAAAATAATTAATACTTAGCTCAAATGTCACTCTTCTGGCCTTCTATCTAGTATATGTTTCAGAAAAAAGAGAAAGTTGTCTCTTCTGTGCTTTTATCCAGTACGAGCTCCAGAAAAAAGGAAAAAATTGTCTCTTTTGCGCTTCTATCCAGTACAAGCTCCAAAAAAAAGAGAAAGTTGTCTCTTTTGCACTTCTATCTAGTACGAGCAAAGTTGTCTCTTCTACGCTTCTATCAAGTACAAGCTGTAGAAAAAGCACAAAAGTTGTCTCTTCTGTGCTTCTATTAAGTACGAGCTCCAGAAAAAATAGAAATTTATCTCTTATGCGCTTCTATGCAATAAGAGCTCCAGTAAGAGAGAGAGAGAGAAAGTTGCACGCTTCTATAACTTCAGTGCTCCAGTGAGAGAGGGAGAGAGAAAGTTGTGCGCTTCTATCCAGACCGTAATCCAGTGAGAGACTATGCAGAGAAGCGCAAGCGACAGAGAGAAAATAAAATGAGGGAGAGAAAGAGCCTGAAGGGGAAGGGGAAGAGAAGGAATGAGGGAGAGAAAGAACCTGAAGAGGGAGGGAAAGAGAAGGAACCTATACCATTTTTTAAATTGTTTTACTGCCATATCATGACAAGACCTTCCCCTTGGGGACAACGCTTCTTTCCTCCGATGGGTATAACATACTGCCTATTTCACCTACCACTGACACTAGGAAGCCCCCATTGTGGCTAACCCAGGTTAGTGAAAAAGCTCTTTCCACGTGTCCACTCCCTATTGGGGGAGAGTAGAGAATCTCTACCCCTGAGCACATTTTCCCTTTTCCTTTATACAATTTGCATAGTTTGAATTATGAGACGAAGTACCAAATGAGGACCCAATTGCATTAAGGGCCTGGTTGGATAAAAACACGGAAACATGGGAAAATAAAATAACATTCCTATATTTTTCCATGGATACCTAAGTTGTAGGAAACCATGGGATTCCTCTGTTTCCCTTTATTTTCCGCTGTTTGGATAACCAAGAGGCATTGATGTGGGGCATGCACACCTCGTACTAACTTGTGCACCATCCATCGGCACCATAAGCAGACTGTTTAAAGTGATTTACCCATATTTGTGAATTTACCATAATATCCTTAAACTTAAATCAGAGGCTTTAGAAGGGGTTTAGGTTATTTTTTCTTTTTCTTTTGTTTAGGGTCTCCGTAGTTGCCAGAGATTGGATCGCTGGAATCGGCTAGCAGATCACAGCGAAACCATATTGGTGGTTGTTATGCTCTTCACAGCTCCTGGAGTTTGGATCACCAGAATGACATAGCAAATGACATTGATAATCGATGTTTTTAGGGTTTCATTATTTCGTTCCGCCATTTAGGATCTTCACTGTTGCCTTAGTTTAGATCGTTGGAATCCCTTTTAAGCCATTTAACTTTTATGTGCAGTTTTCTCACATCTCCCACACCGGCGTCGGAGTTTGTTATGAGGGGTTAAACCAGTAAGGAGATCAAGGGGATTTTTCCAATGGCGATGGCGGGAGTTTGGTAGATGGTTTTAGCAAGGGTAGAGCTTTTCGATCACATTTGTTTGGGTGTTTCAAATCGGCACAAAACATACTCTCTATCATGTGATTCTTTTAAATTAAGAGAGTATCCTAATCGACTCAACTAGAATGCACACTATAAAATAAATTCATAATTTTAAATTAAAATGCTTTGGGCTATGTGAGCTATGAGGATTGGTTATCGGAACGATGAAAATTTGTTATTAGAGAGATGGACATTTGTTATTAGAGGGATGGAGAGATTTATTTTTAGAGCGGTAGAGATTTGTTATTAAAGCGATGGAGATTTATTATCAGAGCAGTGGAGATTTATTACCAGAGCGATAGAGATTTATTATTAGACCGATAGAGAGATTTTTCAGAGCGGTATAGATTTATTATCAGAACGGTGGAGATTTGTTATCAGAGGGGGGTTTGCCACCCACATCTTCTTCTCGATTGAGTACTCCGATGAATATTTTAAAATGGTTGGGTAGACTTCACTATTTCATTGGTGACCTAGTGCACGTCTTCTATTCCTACGTCGGAGATACTTGTCAAACAACCGAATAGATGTTGGATTGACGGAATCCCTCACGAAATCACATTGTTTCGCCCGCAAACCATAACAACGAAGAAAAGTAACGAAAGCAGAGGTTTCGTACGGTGTCTTCTTCCAAGTCGCACACCTCCTACAACCATCTTAAATGGTTCGTTGGAATAGGAGGAAGAGTTTTCATACGGTATCTTTCTTGAGAAAAGTACTGAAACATGCCCCAAACCATTTCGCGTCAGGTTGGCCGGAGCTCTAATAAACGCCGCGAAGAGATGACAGGTTCGCCAGAGCTTCTTCTCCGAAAACCATTTCGTGTCGAGTTCACCAGAGCTCTAATAAATGCCGTGAAGTGACAACGGGTTCGCCAGAGGTTCTTCTCTAAAAACCCTAGCGTCTCTGGTCACGACGGGTTCACCAGAGCTTCTTCTCCGAAAACCCTAGTGTCTCTAGATCGCCAAAGTTGAAAGAAACTCAAATAAAAAACCCGAATCGGTAAGAAAAATTTGAGGTTTTACCTAAAATCTCTTCCATATCATTTTTGTAATTTTCATTATTTGATTCATCAATTTTGGTTGAACTGTAGGGTCATTGGTTAGTAAAAACCTAAATTTGTTTGGAAAATCCAAGGTTTGACCTAAAATCTCTTCCATATCAATTGGTATGATTATTTAAGCATATTTTTGTTGAATTCTAGGGTCTTTGGTTAGTAAAAACCCGAATTTGTATGAAAGATTTGATTTTTTTTCTCAACCAATTTTGTTAGATATATCCAATTTTCATCGCTAAAGAAAGCCCATTTATGCTTTTTTATTTATATTAAAATATGAAATCCAAATTTAATGGTCATTTGATGACCATTTAATTAGGCGACCCAAACACATTTCTAGAAAAAACCCACTTATAATTTGTGGAAAAAGAAGGAAACCCCATTTGACCACCTTTCATATTTTATCAAAATTTCAAAGCCATGTATGAAAGATTTGATTTTTTTTCTCAACCAATTTTGTTAGATATATCCAATTTTCATTTCAAGAGAAAGCTCATTATGTTTATTTATTTATATTAAAATAGGAAATCCCATATTTCATCTACTGATCCATTATCATATTCTACCAAATTCCACAGCCATCTATGAATGATTTGATATATTTTTTTCTCTCAACCAATTTTGTGAAATATATGTCCAATTTCATTTCTAGACTGGAAGATCTTTATATTGTGTAATGAATTTGTATTCACGGGAATGAATGCAAATAGATGTGAATAAATCAAATGTTAATAGTTGTGCCTCTATGCGATCATGAGTGAATGTATTCTTAAATGAATAATCGTGCATATTACCAATAGTTGTTTTAGAGTAAAGGTGAAATGAATATAAGTCTGTCATATATTACTTAATTAAATAAAAAATTTATTGCCTCACAAATTTTAGTGACTGACAATCACGCTAAGCCAGTATAAGACAAATAAAATTTCGCTTAACGTATTTGGACCTGTGCAGGCCACAATACAATCTATGTACTCATGCAAAGATAAAATTTTGAGTCTTAACAAAGCCTATCTAGAATCAGAAGTGTGGGGGATATTATATACAAAATAAAATATGAAATAAAAAATAGGGGGGATATCTCCAATCCAAATAATATGTAGTCATAGAACATGCATGGTGTGCAAAAGCATAGAAGATCGAGCGATATAGAGAAGGCAATAGATCTCATACAAATAAACAACATGAATAAATCCATGCATAAGAAGGTTCCTACCATGGGACATATGGAACTGTCTATGACTGAATGAATCTTGTTGTAGAGTAAGATAAGCCAGGCCTAGCTAGGACCTTGGTTTCACCATTGAGATTCATGGAATCAAAGAATTCAACATATCTCATGGTAGATGCACATTTATGCTGAAGAGTACCATGAGATATATGCCAGATAAAGAAAGCACTCACCTTCTAAGAGGTATTTGGACATCCAAATTCACAACGTTGATTCAACTCAACTGTAAAACATATTATGGCCTTTTAAAACTATTAAAACTCACAAACATAGAGAATCAGGCTGCCAAACATATCTCAATAGAAGTGAGTACCAGAAGTTTCATACATGTGTTAAACATTTTTGCCCTCCTATATGGTATAAATGATCAAAGATCCAATCTTGCAACACAACAAAGCAAAAGTTACATTAGTAAAATATAAGAGAAAAGTACGAAAACACGCCCAGATTGATTATTTGCGGTAGAAGTGAAATATATGATTATTTTAGCCTTTTTCTTTTTTTGAATTGTAGAGTCCTTGAATTGTTTCATCTCTATATAATATTTGGGTGAATTGAGTGTCCCGTAGATGATAGGGTAACCATTGGCATATGTTTTGAAATTGATTGTGTGAAGGAGTTCACGGAATGTCTAGGATTTATAACTTTTACTAGCCATTATATATGGTCACTATCCATAATTAATTCTTACTTCCAATTTAAGTCACACGTAGTATAACATATTGTCATCTCTTACTAAACAAGATTTAACCAACTATGAATGATATGGCTTCTTTGGTTTGTTTCTACAACGGAGTCTTGAACGAATGTGGTTTGTCATCAATCTATGTTGGAGGAAATAAGAAAATGAAGAACGTTCAGTGCGACCTAACATATGAAGCACTCGTGGAAAATATGTATGAGGTAATCAAGATGGGACGTGATCGGACTCAAAAATTGTATAAATTATCCCTGAATCTCGGCTTTATTAACCCTCACTTAACTACTTATGTGTGCTTTTAGGTCGTGTTGTGTTGCAACAAGTGCAAAAGCTAGTTAAACTCAAAATGTGTTAATGGAACAAAGTTAAAAGGGAACCCGAAGCAACGCCAAGAAACCAAGGAGGAACTGTTGAAAGAAACGCTCCCAAATCTCATTGTGACCAGTCGAAGTTGCAAATCCGACCGGCCAGGATAGCGCAGCAGAGGAGTGAAACATGGGAAGAGAACTAAGCTAAAATGGACCGGTCGAAGCACCATAGTCAACCTGTCATGGGACTCAACAGCTTTAGAAATGTCAAAACGGACTAGTCAGAAGTTTATCCGACCAGTTGAGCATTGAATCAATAGAGCATATAAAATAAGTGTATACAAATTCGACCGGTCACGGCTGGTTCGACCAATCAGGAAGCTGAAAAATTATTAAACCTGCAAAGCGTCTTCAGCTTGGAGAAGGAACCTAAAGCCCGACTAGTCGAGAACCCAATTTCGACCGGTCACAACAAAGTTTCACACAAAAAATCAAGAACAACTATAAATATGTTTGAGTTTCGAGATCTTCTCCAGATTTCTCGCCTCCAAGCTGATTTCTTGGGATCTCTCGAGTTATCTTCCATGTACAAATGTTCTAGGACGTTATGCTCTATAAATAAGGACCTTAGGGTTTGGGTTAAGGGGATTATTCTTGGGAAAAAGCATTAGGGTGTGTTCAAGTGTAAAAGAAGAGGGGAAGGAAGCTCTGAAACGGTTGGGTAGAGGATGGATTCAGTGACAGGGGAAACTCCTCGATCAATGCAAGGCTAAACACTCCTAGGCTAAACTCTCTTGGAATTATCAGATGAGTGCTTAATAAATATCTATTTCTTTCTTTATTTTGAGTTCCATTTATAGTACGATTGCACGTTCGAGGTTCTGATTAAATTGAGAACGAGACGGTAACGCTTTATTTTTGTTTAGTATAATCTCAGTGGCTTGTAGGGATTGGGGTTAGCCTAGATAGGATATTCACTGACGGACTAGGCCTTGTAGGGTAGTTTTGTCGGTTTGTGTAATGATACTTTGACGATTAGGATTTCCTAATTCATTTATGAAGAAACTGAGCTTGTAGCCAGGAGTGGCGGTATTAGGGATTCATGATAAGAAAGAAATAGAGTTTTATTTTGCACAAGTCTGGGATCTAAAGAGAGACTCCAGTCTACATTTTCACATCATTTTTTTAAACCGTTTAGATTTAGCTAACAAACTCTGGAAACTTAAAAACCGTGTATTCATTTTATTCTAATAAGATAGAATTTAGAGTAAATAGACAATAAGTCCCTATGGTTCGACACCCTTGTACTCGCCCAAGTACATCGAACTTGTGCACTTGCAAGGTTTGAAATAAAATGATCAAGTTTTTGGCGCCGTTGCCGGGGACTTCGGTTCTATTTTCTTAAAAATCTATCTTATTGTACATATCTGTGTAAAGTATTAACCAATATTTTGTGACTGTCTTTATTTTGAAGGGTTAGAAATACTGAAGGAGTGAAGTTTACCAGAGCGTCTCATGGAACATTACAGGAGGCCAAGGTGTGCTTTTATTTTCTATCAGGGTAAATTAAGTAACTTCACTATGACAGAAGAAGAAGCACCCCTGACTAAAACACTAAGGAACATCATGCACCATCTCCACTTATTTCCCCCTCATGCATCCGATTTCCCGCTGCTACTAGTATTGGGTTGTGTCTTTCATTATTAAGCCTACCCTGATTCAGATGCTTCTAGTCTTTCATGGGCTCAATAACGAAGACCCCTATCAACACCTGACTACCTTCCTTGAAATCTATATCACGGTAAAGCTAGATACTCTGTCGGAAGAAGCTACGCAAATGCGGCTATTCTCGTTCTCTCTCAAGGACAAAGCAAAGCAGTGGTTGAATGCTTTTCCCCGTGATTCGATTGCAACATGGGATGCTTTACAAAGTAAACTCCTTGCAAAGTATTTTCCCATTGGTAAAACAATTCAAATCCGTAAAGCCATAACCTCATTTCAACAACTATCGGAGGAGTCCTTCCATGAGAGCTGGGATCGCCTCAATGAAATTTTGCGCAAGTGCTCTCATCACAAAGTTCAAAAATGGTAAATAGTGTAGCATTTTTATGAAGGACTGACGGAGCAAAACCAGTACATGATTGATGCCTCTTGTGGAAGCATATTCCTCCCGAAAACCGATGAGGAAGCTTGGGAGCTTTTTGAGCACTTAAGCGAGAATTCAATTCACCATGATGCATTGCATATGATTGGCTCGAAATTTCAATGGATAGACCTTCCGAGCAGGAGGGGGCAAATTCAATGAATTCACTAACAAATATTTTAACCAAAATTGAAGCTCTAGAAAAGAAATTAGAAAGTAGTATAAATGAACCATCACACCCAACACTTCATTCGAGTAAAGCGTGCAGTATTTGTCAGAGCTTCACTCATGAAGTGCCTAAATGTCCTGTGACCCCACTTTATCCCGATCTGGTAAAAGAGCACATCATGACAACATTTTCTTACCAACATCTGAACAACAACATTAAGGATATAATCAAGCCAAGTGGGAAAGATCATTCTGAGCTAACTTTGCAAACCAACAAAGGACAGCAAACAGGGCAGCATTCCCAACCATCAAAGTCCGGTAATCCGGAGGGAAACATATTGCAAGCTACTAATAGCTAGCAACAACTACTCCAACAAGAATGGGGGATCATATAAGCTGCATTAACCCAGATTGGACAACAAACCGCTGCTTTAACCTAGAGGATAGAAAGCCAAGTACCGCACCAACCTATAAACACTCCTATATGTGAATCATTCATTGGAAAGATTCCTCCTTTCGACCAAGTCCATGGCGTAACCACCTTAAGAAATGGGAAAGAGGTAGACAATAAAGTTGAGATGCCATCGGAATTAGGAAACATAAGGTCAGCTGGGATAATAGTTCAGTTGAAAATGAGCCTGAACTTTAGATTCATCCACGACACAAACCCTCGAAAGAATTGTCTTCTTCTTAGAAAGACCTCCCTAAGGCTACCAATGAGGTACCATGCGTGCCTAGAGCACCTTTCCCCCAAGCCTTGATCAGGCCATTACCTTTTGACAAAAATAGCGTACGGATGGAGGAAATGATGGTAACATTTAAACAAGTGAAAATCAATCTCCCACTCTTAGACTCTATCAAGCAAGTTCCCGCTTACGCTAAATTCCTCGAAGACCTTGGCACCATTAAGAGGAGATCGCAATCTCATATTTCAAAGAAAGTCTTCCTTACTCAATAAATAAGTTCCGTGCTGAACAATAGAACCCCTCTCAAACAAAAAGATCCGAGAGTGCCTACAATCCCATGCGTCATTGGCTACCACACCATCAATAAGGCACTCCTGGATCTTGGAGGAGGTGTGAATATGCTCCCTTACTCGGTTTACCTTGAGTTGGGTTTGGGGGAATTAAAACCTTCATTCGTAACTCTTCACTTGGCTGACCGGTCAGAAAGACGACCGGTTGGGATCATCGAAGTCATTCTGGTTGGTGTAGAAATTTTTTTCTTCCCGATTGATTTCTTGGTCCTTGATATGCAACAAACTCGCAACACTGCCAATACTATCCCCATTATTCTCGGTCGACCCTTCTTGGCTACTACCAACGCGTGCATTAATTGTCGAACGGGAGTGATGGAAGTATATTTTGGTAATATGAGAGTTCAGTTGAATGTTTTTGCTGCTGCCCAAGGGATACCTTCCGAGGAGGATGAGGATTGCTTTCTTATAGACGATATTGTAGATTGTGTGGAAGAAGCAATGCCGACCCTGATTCTCAAAGACCCAATGCGGTCTCTAAGATAGCCAAAATAAAAATAAAATAAAAGAAGCATAAAAGTCCTCCTCTTGCCCAAGGGGTATTAAAATCCTATTTGTGCCCCTCTGTTCCTATTGAAAATTCAGCGGCGTAACGACACAAATGAGAGGATGGAGGAAGAACCTAGAAGGTAGAGGAATAGAGGGGAGAGCTGGAGCTTTTGGGCCCTTGTTGCACCACTATGGAGCCTTGCATAGGCTTGCTTCAGTGAGTACTTGATGGCTTGAATGGTTTGAAATAGGGTTCTAACTCTTAGGATGGATAACTAAGAGGTAGAGAGGGAAGTCTAGGGGGTAGCACACACCTAACCTAGAGGTTTTGGATGAAAGATAAGGCTTAGAAGAAAGTTTATGAATTTTGGAATTTGTATGGAAAAGTGCACTAGAGGAGAGAGAGAGAGAGAAGTTTCTTAATCTCTATTTTGAGAAAATTTTCAAGCCTCTCTAAAGGGGGGGTACCTCTCTATTTATAGGGAAAGGAGAGGTTAGGAGGGTGTTTAGAGGCTAAACTAGATTAGGAATTAGGTAATCTAGCCATCTAAGGTTTCCTAAAGTTTTTGGAGCCTTGAAATATGTGAAAGTTAGCTCCAATGGTGGATGATATGTTAGAGCTTTAAACCACTTAAATGGTTGCAAATAGATAGGGAATGGGTGCAACAGAACAAGCAAAACACACCTAAAGGATTAAGATGGTCAATAAGTCAAACCCAAATCTTGATTTTAAGAAGAAAACTCAGGGTTACTGTTGCTAAGCCTGGCATAACTAATAGATGCACCAAGCTTAGGAATAGTTAAACAGTGAAAAACAGTGGTTTGGGAAGTTGGCTGCCCGCGGGGGGACCCACTTGAAGTTGGTGCAACTAATACTTGTGCCAAGTATGCCCACACCTTGAACCTATCGCGAGGTTCATTGAACATGTCGAGAAGCTCTCTTAAACCTGTCGCGAGGTTTATTTGATGCTCATTTCCATGCCCAAACTTTGAAATGTCGTAACTTTTAATGTATATCTCCGATTGAGGCGATTCTTAATTCATTGGAAAGCTGGAGACTTCTACTTTTCAATGGTATATGATTCGATCGTAGAAGACCTTAGCCAGCCCTGGTGCACCCCTCCTTATCTATTGCTCGGGAAAGCTAGGTTTAGGTTTGGAATGGTTTCTAAGGGTCGGGATGGGTTTCTAAGGTTTTGGGAAGGTACCTAAGGGTTCCATACATGCCATCAAAAGCTCAGAAGTGTACCTCTTTTGAAATGTATTTCGATCGGGCGTTGGGTCAAATTTGGGTGTCTACAGATGCCCCTCGTTGGTATCCGATCACGAATGATCGAATGCCAAAGAAGAGAGACATCCAAAGAGGCCCAAGGAAGTTACTAACGGGTCTAATACATTTAGAATGAACTTCAAACATCAGATGGGTAACATGGTGAGAAATAGAAAACCCTGTAGGTCGAGAAAAATATTCGTTCCAAAAGATAATCGGTCCCTAAGCGCTTAGCGATATTATTGGGCATAACCGAGGTAAAATGAGTTGCGAAAGCTCAATAGCTAGGAAAAGTGTCCACTTCTCAAGTTGCGAAAGCCCATTAGTAGGGAAAAACATCCGCTTCTTGAGATGATTTGAAGGTGATTGAAGTTCGAGATTCATTTTGAATATAGCAGCTTCGTAAGTAAGAGGGGTGATCGACCCACACTTAAAGATAGGTGCAAAGCAAAAATATGCAAGGTTTCACAGTTTGTGTCTAATCCTACGAGGCATTGATTGCCCCATTTTACTGGTCACGGGTGCCCCTGCTTGAAGCGGGGTTTGAGGTCTTTAGGCAAATCCATTGATCTCGAAGTTTATTTAGCACGACTATCAAAGCAGAGCCAATAGATGCCACAATACTTTTTGGGAGTGTGTGCCATTTTTGAAATGTGTGTCTTGAATCAACATGATCGAGAGTACCCAACTTCAAATAATGCAGAGCAGATTAGAACAAAATTGGGTACCTACTGAAGGAGGTACTCAAACTTGGTCTCCGTCAATGATGATCTTATTATCGAATAATTATGTAAAAATATGCACTCATAAGGGGCTGATAAAAACAAAGGGGAATGGAAGTCCTGACCCAGAACCCGTTAGGGTACAATTTACGAGAACAAATGACCACCCAACGAATATCCAAACGGAAGGCATACACTTTACAGGGATACCGTATAAATATAAGTTTTAAGCCTGTACCCTAAAATGAGCCCTTCAGAATGCATATTGAACATCGTCGTTCGATAGGTAATTTCCTTTTTGATAGGTTGGTTTTAACCAACAATTGACCTTTATTATAACAGAGTAACCCGCACCTCAAACCTCGTAGGGCACACGCCCAGACATCGCAGACCAAAAGTCCACACCTCCGAAAAAGTTTGTGATGAATTTGAAGTTAGATACACGTTCTTATGAATCCAAAAACAGAGCGATCAACACAAAAAATTTAGCGGTGGAATCAATCTGATTGAAACATTGACTGTTTGATCGAGATTGACACTATCACTCCTACTTTGAAGTAGGATCCAGAGATCTAAGGAAAACCATAGACTTAGGACATTAATGTAGCATAGCTGCATTGGCGATAAAATATTGACATTCTACCGTATTCAAACACGCATGTGCGTAGTTAAAGGACCACGGAAATATAACTATCTTTTTTCCTTTTCGAATTAATTTTCTATTATTTTTTTTAATAGATCAATGTCAGTCGAGAGATGCTTCATTTGATCTGTCTATCGCCGAGAGGTTGGGGCTTCGAGGCTTTGGACCATTTTGATGTTCCTGCACATTTTTCAAGAAAACGTTAGTTCCTTTTTCTGTTTATAGAGGTAACAATATGCATCCTAATTGATAGAAGAAATAAATTTTTATTTTTTATGATTAATATATATATATATATATTGGATTTGTTTTTAGATTTTTTTTTGTTCTTTTTCTTTATTTTGAGATTGAAGTACAGTGCCATAAATATGTATATGGGCATAAAAAGGAGTATATATTTTTTTAGAAATTTTGAGATTTTTAATTTATCATTATTATTATTATTATTATTATTTTTTATTGTTTGATGCTTTAACAATGAGGTGAAGTAACGGGTCCTATTTTGAGCATAGTCGAACCCGTTCATGGTCTGACCTGATTGAGGTTTAGAAATTTTGCCAAGGTTGGAATATCCATCCCTTTGGATCGAATCAAACTTTTCTCCTTACCTCGGGTCATATGTTTGACGGTGTGATCTAAAGATACACTTAATAAGAACTTGATTTGAGCTAACATGACAGGTCCAGTTGAAGACCAGATAGCTCGGGATTCTAACCAAGGGAGTAACATAATGACTTTCTCCTTTTCTTCTCTTTTACAACATTTTTACTCACAGCACTCAAGACGGGTTTTCGCAGTGCCCGTTGTTTCCCTCTTTTTTATCCGTAGCACCCCTTGGGGTTCTTACTACATCCATGGGTTTTCATTTTTACCCCCGGTGCCCTTTCGGGTTTTCACCTGGTCCGCATAAACTCGCTGCTTTTACCGGTGGCGTCCCTTTGGGTTTTCACTACATCCTTTTGCTTTGAGCTTGTATATATATTTTTATTTATTTTTCTTTTTCTTTTTATCAAAGGCCATGACATGGACGTTGATTCCGTTATAGCTGGCCGGATGGAATTCAATAATTGTCTCACAGCTTGGCTTGTGTTGACTCAGCAGATATTATGACTGCTCGTGGACCTTAAAGAGGACTTTATTTAGGGATGTATCTTGGCCATGGGTAAGGTTAGGATTTTTGAAGGTATTCTGGGTTTAAAAGGTTTCCTTGATTGGGTTCCAGCTGCCATAATACACTTCTTCCTTGGGGGAATTTCACTGTACATGCCCCACTTTTCTTTTTCTATTATTTTCTTTTCTTTTCAGAATCTTCTTTTTGGGATTTTGCTTTTCTGATTTTTTTGGATTTGATAGTAACGCTTTTTCTCTTTTTTTGTTTGGTATATAAACTTTCACATTTTTCTTTTGGAAGTGGTTATGAAGGAAAGGCTCATGGCTCAAAAGGTGTAGCAAAGGATATAAGCAGCCACGTATCCATTTTACCAATACTTACCTTGCCGCAGAGACCTAGGAGTAGAATCGTCGGACGTAACCAACATTCATGGGCTCAGGAAAATGATCTCCGTCCATGGTGGCGAGACAGATAGCCCTGAGAGCACTTCTCGAACGATGTAAGGTACTTCCCAGTTAGGCTTGAAATTCTCTCTCGGATCGGCGTGGAGGGACGAGAAGATCTTCTTGAGTACCGTGTCTCCTACCTTCAGATTTCGACCATGAACACGTTTGTTGTAAGCATGTGCGATTCGCATTTGATAGACTTGGGTATGACACAAGGCGAGGAGCCTTTTCTCGTCCAGCAGGTTCAGCTATTCAAAGTGGGATCTCTCTCTCTCTCTCTCTCTTAGCATTAGATAGGCTTGATTCTATGAGGATGTGGAGCGACGGTACTTCAACTTCAACCAGTAAGATGACCTTAGTTCCATACACAAGGGAGAATGGTGTTGCCCCTGTAGGCCCATAATGCAAACGACAACATCTAGCTCCAATCTTGATAGGTGATGATCATTTTCTCGAGGATACAGAAGACAGTTTTGTTAGTAGCCTCTACGGCCCCATTGGTTTATGGCCGATAAGGCGATGAGCGGTGGTGCTTGATTTTATACTGATCATAGAAGGCCTTGATGTGCTTATTCTCAAAGCTCATGCCGTTATCCATGATGATATCCTTAGGTAAGCCAAATTGATAGACAATATTGCTCTTAATGAATTTCTCGACGTGCCGGGCCGTGATGTTTGTATATGACACTGCTTCTACCCATTTGGTGAAATATTTAAAGGCGACGAGGATTAATCAATGTCAGTTTAAGGCTTTCAGATTAATCATTCTGATGATGTCGAGGCCTCAGGTGAAAAATGGCCATGGAGTGGTCATGCTGTGCAGATCTATAGCTGGAGCGTGTATCAGACTGAGTGTCTTCCTCAATCTGCAGGCAGAAGACCGATTCATTCCTCTGCTCAATTTTGATAGGCTTCATCTCAACACCATAGGGGATCTCTATCATTGATGTCAAAGTCGCTAACGCGTCGGCGAAGCGATTCCTAATCCGTGGGACATAAGAGAGCGTGACATCCTTGAAGCATGCTATCAGATCTTCCAGGTGCTCATGGTCGGGGATCAATTTCTCATCCTTCATCTTCCAATCTCCATTCATCTGGCATATGATCAATTGGGAATCACCAAATACTCTTAGATGGGTTACCGATAAATCGATTGTTGCTTATAGTCCTACTGCACATGCTTCATACTCGACCATTTTGTTAATGCAAGGAAAGTTGAGTTTGATAGAAATTGGTACATGTGATCCTTTTGGTGAAATCAGAATGGTGCCAACTCTCTGATCCTCAACATTTGTCGCCCCGTCAAAGTGCATTACCCACGATTCCTCTGGTTCTTCTGTATCGTCCTCCCCCATGAATACGATGTCTTCATCAGGGAACTCGGTTCTTAAGGGCTCATAATCGGGCAATGGATTATTGGCAAGATGATCAGTGAGTGCCTACCCCTTGATCAACTTCTGAGTGACGTAAGTAATATCAAACTCAGATAATAATAAAGGCATCATCATGCGGTTAATTCAAGAAGAGCTGGCTTCTCAAATAAGTACTTCAATGGGTCCATTCGGGCTAGGAGTAGAATGGCTTGGGATAGCAAGTAATGACGGTGCCTCTGAGTGGGCCATATAAGAGCTAGGCATGCTTTCTCCAGATGAGAATAACACGTCTCATAGCTAGTAAACTTCTTGCTAAGATAGTAGATAGCCTGCTCCCTTCTTCCTATCTTGTCATGCTGCCCTAAGACACATCCCATCGAAACTTTTATCGTGGAGAGATACATCAAGAGTGGTCTTCGCGGCTCGGGTGGTACCAACACAGGTGGATTGAGGAGGTAGCTTTTGATTTTATCGAATACTGCCTGACAATGGTCCTTCCATTCAGCGAGCGAGTTCTTTTGAAGTAGCTTGAAGATCATCGTGTAGATTGGAGTCAGCTGTGCAATGAATTGACTGATATACTGTATCCTGTCCAAGAACCCTCTGGCCTCTTTCTCAGTAGAGGGTGGTGGCATTTCTGTGATGGCCTTTACTTTGACTAGGTCGACTTTGATACCTCTCCTGCTGACGATGAATCCTAATAATTTTTCGGACATAGCGCCAAATGCACACTTCTGTGGATTCAAACGTAACCTGTACTGTCTCAGCCTCCCAAATAGCTTCTGGAGGTTTACCAAGTGATCGCTTAGCTTCGGTGACTTGGCTATCATATCATCGACATACACTTCAATTTCTCGTCATATTATGAAACAATGCAGTCATAGCTCTTTGGTACGTTGCCCCAGCATTCTTTAGCCCAAATGGCATGACTCAATAGCAAAAGGTTCCCAAGGGGGTGATGAATGTCGTCTTTTCTTGATCGGCCTCTACCATCTTTATCTCGTTGTATCCAGAGAATCCAGTCATGAAAGAAAGCATCCCGTGCCTAGCAGTGTTATCGACCAAGATGTCGATGTGCTGCAATGGGAAATTGTCCTTTGGGCTCGCCTTGTTCAGGTTTTGAAAATTGATGCACATACGGACTTTTCTTTCCTTTTTTGGTACTATCGACAATATTGGTTAGCCACTGCGGGTATTTAGATACCATGATAAACCTTGCGTCATACTGTTTAATGACCTCATCCTAGACCCTCAGCATCCACTCGGGTCGAAGACGTCTAAACTTTTGCTTGACCGGCTTCATATCAGGGTAGAATGGCAACTCATGCTCAACCAAATCAGTATCTAAATCGGGCATGTCCTCATACGACCAGGCAAAAATATCTTGATATGACTGAAGGAAATCAATCATGCTTTTTCTTTCTTCGGGAGACAGCAATGTTTCGATCTTGGTAATTCGGGGAATCTCCTCAGTCCCTAGATTAACATCCACTATTTGTTCAACAACGGGGGTAGGGCCATGCTCAAAGTCGGAAAATCGGTCAAGGAGCTCATTGGGGAGCTCCTCAAAAGGGACATCCTCGTCCAGACTAATAATTCCTATCACTTCTTGTATTTCAACAGGAAATGGGTTGATTTCATGTGGGACGAGCATTCGATTAGGGCATCTTTTTGCAGGATTTTATTCAGAATTTTGAAAGACAATATTTTTGGATTTGGTATTTTCTCTATGTTTTTGGAATTTTTATTTTCTTCAGAAATGGACCCTTGGCAAAGTGAGTCCCTATATATACACGATATTGCCTGCCAAGGGCTTATCTCACTTTTTACAAGTTATTTTTTTTTGGGAAATAGGTGCCAAATTTCAGGCCACCTGTTGCTTCTAGAGTTTCGAGCAAAGATGTCCAATTGCGTACCTGAGATGTCGCTCCTTTACCTGTTCGGATGGGGGGTGCTGACTGATACAACTCTTCGGAGTTAACCTTTATCATGTTGATCTCGGGTTCGTCTGAGATTATGTCCTCAAACGTTAACATAATTTTGTGGTGATTTACCACAGGGGGGAGATTGTTCAGGTAGGGAATGCCATTCATCAAAGAGGGATAACGTGGCCAAGTCTATTTCCAGGTTGGGAAGGGTAATGTGGGGATTGGTGGGGTAAACGGGTGTTGTGGGTTTGTGTGGGGTTAATCAGGGTGCCCCATTCCGGTCGATCTTCACAACCCCGACACTCATAAATGAATCTCTGATGTGAGGCCTAGGACAGGGTTTCTCCTTTATGTGTATCCCCTTAACTCTTGCAGCTGCCATGGCATGGGCTTTCTCCTTTGCCTCTCGCACCTCTTCTTCTGTGGGCTTGTAACCTAACCCAAATCAGGCTTTTTGACCACCCTTGGCTGTGACAGGCTCTCTTCTACCTTGCAGTCTAGGCCCAAGTCCTTTTTCTTTTTAATAGCCCCACTTCTGGAGCATGGCCACTACTGTTTTCATTCCGCCTCCGATTTTTGAAGTGATACTTCCCGGGGGCTCTGGGATAACTGTTCACACCTCATATTCAAAACTATGAAGGTCAGTGTCTTCATCTGTATGTGGTAGATCAAGTATTTTTGGATTCTCAATGCTATGGGTGGCCTTTTCCTTCTCGTCGTGCCCTTCACTGATGATGGTGATCAAATTCTGCCCAAATATAAATTTGATCTTTTGATGCAGCGTCGATGGTACTGCCCCAACCTCGTGTAACCACAGGCGCCCTATCAATAAGTTGAACGAGGATTTGATATCCATCACCTGAAATAATAAGGAAAAGGTCATTGGCCCAATTACTAGCTCAAGGTCAACTTCTCCTATTATTTCCCTTCTTGTATTGTCAAAACCTCAGGCACTAGTTCTGGTAGGTCTTAACATGCACGGATCTACCCTGATCTTCATGGCCGTTCTCAGCGGGCACCCATTTAGAGCTGACCGATTAGAGATTAAAACTAAAGCGATTATCATGTTTCCAGATTTAATAGTAATATTGAGGGATTTTGTGTGACTGTTTCCCTCTTCTGGTAAATCCGCATCCGAAAATGAAATGTCATTTGGAGCCATCACTTGACCAATTATTTGCTCGACTTCATCTGGGCTCACCTGGAGAGATACGTGCACATTTTTTAATGCCCCCATTAAAACTTGAAAATGGAGCGGGGATGTCATCAATAAATCCCAAACCGTGATATAAGCTGCATTCTTCTCAACTGAGTCTCCAATATATGTTCATGGCTCATTTTTTCAAAAGGGTTTACAACACTATCCTTCTTTTCCTCTGGTTGGGTTTGGGTTGCTGCTAGTGCTTCTGGCTGCTTAGATATCTTTCCAGATATGGTAACAAAGTCTACTGCCCCTTCTCTGTTGCTGCCAGTGTTGACATCCATTTGCTCATAACTCAGTGGGACCTTATGAGGATTGTCAGTTGGTCCTAGATCTCAAAATGGTGTAGCCGCTTGATTCTGGTGCACTTGTACTGATGGCTCAGGCTGAGTGGGTAAGACTTGTTTAACTTCGATGATAGATGGGTGGGTGGAAAAATTAGGCCAGGTGGGGGTGGTGAAGTTTGCGAGTGGTTGTGCTAGAGGTAATGGGGTAGGAGTGGGCCACTGATAGCTGATAGGTGATGGTGGGGGATGGGGGACTTGATGAGCTATTGGGTAATTGATGGGAGTGGCAGTGTATGGTTGGTATGCATTTATTTGCACATAATTGACGGGTGTCGGTCATGGGAACTAGGCCCTAAGATCTAAGGGTTCAATTTGTGGTGCTGGGTTGGAGAAATAATATAACAAATTTAGGGGTTCAATTACCCCAATACTCCTTTCTTCACCATTTCTTTGTAAAGGTGCCACATAACTCTCCCGGTCACTGATGTAATCTGACGGGTCAAATTTAAACTCTTCCTCACTTTCCTCTATCATCCCGATGGTGGGTCTTGGACCTACTCCTCTGGTAGGGTGCGGGGGTAATGGGACCTGATGTATATTTGTATGCTGGCTCCCTTGAGAAGGTGCAGGTGGAATGATTTTCTCGGCATCAATTAAATCTTGGATCGCGTGCTTCAATGGGAAGCATCGATCAGTTGGGTGACCTGAATCTTGATGAAAATTATAGTGAGTGTTGGGGTGATAGTTCTTCGGGATAGGATTTGGAGGAGGTCATGGTTGGTGGGTGGTAATTAGTCCCTTTTCTATTAACAAAGGTAAAAGTACATTTAATGATTGCCCTAGGGGTGTAAAAACTCGATCGTAGCGGGCTCTCCTCTGCTCTAGAGTCATCTACATCCCCTGTCCATTCCCTTTTCTCTGCATCGGCTCGGTTTTGACTGGAGCTGGCTGGGCTGCCTTAAATTGGAACGAAGTTATATTATTATTGGGAATGGTGTTGGCAATGTTCTGGACATCGGTCCCTGCTCTCTTCTCATTTCTCTGCTCCGAGAAGCTCCTAACTCCACTGGCTACCCCAGGCACACTCTTGCTCAAGCGACCTTCCATGATTGCATCTTCACAACGATTTACATTCCTTACCAAATCAGCCAAGCTAGACTGTTTCTGGTACACTAGAAAGTCCGAGATCACTGACAAAGTATTTTTGAAAATAATTTCTATTTCCTCGTCATCAGGTATCCTGTTTCTAACCTTTACTGCCATTGCTCTCCACTACCCTAAATAATCGCTAAAGGTTTCATTCGAGTCTTGCTTTAAACAGGCCAAGTCTGACTTACGCGATTCAATGTCCATATTGTAGACATACTGGTCTAGAAACAAGTGCGTCAAGTCTTTCCAAGTCTTTATCATAGATGGTACTTAGGACGTGAACCACCTCAAGGCCGGACCAGCCAAACCATTTTGAAAGACCTTTATTAACAGTCTTTCGTCCCCTCCATACTGGCACATGTCCCCACAATAAGACTTGATGTGTGCGATGGGATTTTCGATGCCGTTATACTTATCAAAAACTGGCATTTCAAATTTTGGAGGCAAGGGACCCTTAGTGAACAAATACAAATCCGAGAAGTCTGTGGCATGGATTTTAGTACCACCCATCTTTAAAAATCGCTTCTGAATTTTCTCAAGCTGTTCTTTCAAGTGCTCGACTCTTTGGACATCATTCTCTCAGAGCGGCTGGGCTTCACTCTGGGCTATCAGGGGGGTGGGCAACTATAGGGGGAGGATTAGTACTGGCCAATGCATCGGCATAACCACCACTATTCCTAATCTCATCCTCTTCATACTGCTAATCTAATTAAGGTGTAGTAAGGGCGGGATTCTCTTATTGGTGCTGCATGGACTGGGTGGGAATGGTCTGTATGGGGGTTGGGTGAGTTCATTGAATGTGAGGGAAGGTTTGTTGGGTGATGGGATGAGTGGAAGTAAGATTTTGGGGTGGGGTCTGATGAGGCCATTGGGTATGGGGGAAATTTTGGAACTGGCTTTGGGATGTAGGGATATGGGTGAATTAAGTTGATGTAGGGTATGGGTTTGAGCCGGGTATGCGGGTTGAGGGTGAATGAAATTTTGAAGGAATTGAAGAGGGTATGAGTGTGAGGCTCCAATGCTAGGGTCTTGTCGGGCTTGGGTTTGGACCATAAAGCCTTAGGAGGGTTGGGCTACAAGGCCTTGGGTTTGTGGGGTTTGGCCTATGGGGCCTTGGGGAGATTGGGCCATAAAGCCTTGGTCATGATAGGTCTGGCCCAGTGGGCCTTGATGGGTCTGGACCATGGGCCCTTGATGGGTCTGGGCCATGGGCCCTTGGTAGATTTGGACCATGGGCCCTTGGTGGGTCCGCTAACGCTCACTTTTCCATGGGTTTTAAGCTTAGTAACGAGAAGGTTACCCACCTGATATACCTCAAGTGCAAGCACTTTCTCAGGTACTAGGTGGGTTGAGACTTTTTCGGATCATTACTACTAGGGGCTGCCGCCGTACTATGACCCGAGAGATTGTATTTGTGCCTAGAACAACCCCACCTGTAAAAATTCTACCCCGCAAAAATTGATTAAGTCCCCTTTGTTGGTTTAATTTTAGTTTTCACTTTTAAAGAGAGTTTTCTTAGAGCTCAAAGACTGGGGGTGATGATCCCGTGTCGCCTCTATGGGCCGGCGTCCACTATTTGTAATATGATTGCAGAAATTAAAGTGCGCACGTAGGCCCACCAAATGGCTAAGGCACTTTAAATGACGTAAAAGTAAAAAAATTTAAAGGACAATGCACAAGTAAGCCCGCCAAATGGCTAAGGCATTTAAAATAACGGAAATATAAAGAAAATTAAAGACTATGCGCAAGTAGGCTTGCCAATCGGCTAAGGCTTGTAAATGACGTAAAAGTAGGAGTGAAAAAGTGACATAATTAGAGGGGTGAGTAAAAAAATAGTAAAAATAGATTAGAAAAATAAAAATAAAAGGCCAAAATTAAAGGGGAAGCTCTACTAGCAACTCCCCAGCAGAGTCACCATCTGTGCAATCGTTGATTTTTATCAAACCTGTCGCGACGATGCGCACTCGTAAAAATAAAGAGTCACCACCTGGAGCTTTTGGTGTCCCGAGAAACTCAAATAAAATTTAAAGAGCACCGAGGTGCCAAAAATTAACTTTGAATCCAGACTATGCCAAAGGCTCTTGGGTAGGGGCTTCGGTTATCGATCGGGAAGGTGTTAGGAACCCGATCAACCCGCTTAATGGGTCTCTATTTATGGCCAAAATAAAAATAAAATAAAAGAAGCATAAAAGTCCTCCTCTTGCCCAAGGGGTATTAAAATCCTATTTGTGCCCCTCTGTTCCTACAAAAAATTCAAAAGTGTAACGGCACAAATGAGAGGATGGAGGAAGAACCGAGAAGCTAGAGGAATAGAGGAGAGAGCCGGAGCTCTCAGGCCCTTGTTGCACTGCTGTGGAGCCTTGCGTAGGCTTGCTTCGGTGAGCTTTTGATGGCTTGAATGGTTTGAAATAGGGTTCTAACTCCTATGATGGATAGCTAAGAGGTAGAGAGGGAAGTCTAGGGGTTAGCACACGCCTAACCTAGAGGTTTTAGATGAAAGGTAAGGCTTGGAAGAAAGTTTATGAATTTTAGAATTTGTATGGAGAAGTGCACTAGAGGAGACAGAGAGAGAAGTTTCTTAATCTCTATTTAAAGAAAATTTTCAATCCTCTCTAAAGGGGGGGGGTACCTCTCTATTTATTGGGAAAGGAGAGGTTACAAGGGTGTTTAGAGGCTAAACTAGATTAGAAATTAGGTAATCTAGCCATCTAAAGTTTCCTAGGATATTTGGAGCCTTGAAATATGTGAAAGTTAGCTCCAATGGTGGATGATAGTTTAGAGCTTTAAACCACTTAAAGGGTTGCAAATAGGTAGGGAATGGGTGTAACAGAATAAGAAAAATGCACACAAAGGATTAAGATGGTCAACAAGTCAAACCCTAATCTCAAATTTTGAAAAGAAAACCCAGGGTTACTGTAGATAAGTATGGCATAACTAATAGATGCGCCAAGCTTAGGAACAGTAAAACAGTGGTTTGAGAAGTTGGTTGCCCGCAGGGGGACTGTTGAGAACTGGAAAATACCATTTTTCACCCCTTAATCTGGGCCTTGATAGACCCTTGAGAGAACTAAATAAGTATTTTAAGTGCCTATGTTGCAGCTAACAATAAAGACATGCTTAACCATAAAAGCAGCTCAAAAGTGCCAAAAAGATGACAATCCATAGTCAAAGGAAGGAAGTGAAGAAACAACCTCATCATTTGTGGAAAGGTCTAAATAGAAGAGGCAAAGACACATAAGAGAGCGAGGAACATTTCGAGCAGGAGAAATGCACTCTGAGTTCTTTTAGCAAAGAACTTGCACTTTTAAAGAACCTTGAACTTTGCGAAAAGAAGAAAACACTCCTCGAAAGAAGATTAAACTTTGCGACGAGCTTGAAGTCATTGAACTTTGCGAAAAGGCCCTAAACTTCTGCGAAAAGGACTAAAACTCCAGTGTAGCTTTGAAGAGCATCGAACTCCTCGAAAAGAAGATTGAACTTTCGAGCGAGCTTGAAGTCATTGAACTTTGCGAAAAAGGCCCTGAACTCTGCGAAAAAGGTATTACGGAGATTCGCGGCTTTAACAAGGGCAATTCGATGTCGCTACTACTTCTAATGCATTGAAAAGCCCAGAGACATTCAAGATTCGAGCACGAACCAAAGGCATATTCCACCCCATGTGAACACCCAAAGATGAAATTACTTGGGAACTTCTAGAAACTCTAACAAACTTTCAAAATGCATAATGTAATTGATGCCTGCTTCTCGATTCAACCATCAAGCAGCCTGATTGGCCGTAATAGATCCGATCCTAGTGCTCGAATCTATTGGTTGATACAGATCTATCCAATTCTCGATTGGTTGATACACATTTGAGCCGGCTTAGGGAAAACTATAAATAGACGAACCATTTGCCCAATTTGGGTATCCAGATTTTAGAGTTTTCATCTCTGCTTCTCATTCCACGATAGCTTATCCGAACCCCCAGTAATCCCTTCTTGTAGTTTACCTTTGAGAGCCATTGTGAGTGATTTGTACTTCCAAGTTCGGATTCAAGATCTGTAAGTCCGAGGGCTCTCTAAGAAGCCGTGCTCGTAATTGTAATTTTGGATTTTAAAAGGTTGTCAGAATTTGTGTCTTCTCCATTGAGTCATGTCGAGGGTTCTAATGTTCACCTTAGTGCATTAGACTTCTTTAGATTCACTCATCCGCATGCAACTTCCCTTAATGCGAATTAGCGCTGGTAACCTAATTCTAGCAAGATTTAAAGGATGTTTATGTTCTCAACTAAAGAATAGGCTATTAACTATTGGATGATCTGTGACCATTTAAGTGGATGATCATAGCCATAAGTCTAAACCTATTCCTTAATTCGATTTATTTCTCTTACATCCGTGGTAGCCGATGAAGATTGAATCGCCTGTTGAACTACAGATTCTCCATTAAAATTCAGAGGCTAAAGTACATGAAGCTATTATTTCTGCATTTGTCTTATTTTAAACATCTCCCCAACTCGGATCTGGATCATGTAGTTAGTTCTTTTCTTTATTTGCTTATATTTAAATGTGACACAATCCAACACTCTCTTTTATCTATTCTTTTTTTTAGATAATTATAGAGCCAGATCTGGTAGCACAGATCTGGAGGTTTATCTCTCAGTTTAGACAAAATTCTCTGTGGACGATCTTGAAATACTTACTTTTAAAACTTGCTACAATTGGCCCTGATCTTGCAGGCCAGTGTCAGCCCCAATGTGCTGATATCCCTTTCATAAGTTAACATCCATATAACCTAGCATTCTTTAATTCTTTAATTTTTGATTCATAATGCACACAATTATGGCACACTTGGAGCGACAACAAGTTTTTGGCGGCGTTGCCGGGGAAGTTTGATCTAAAATAGATAGACCTATGCTTATTTTCATTTATTTATCAGTCATTTATTAATTTTGTTGTTATTTTTATGCAAATGTCTGGTATGTAAAAGGAAAGGAAAGTTCTTAAATAGACAGTTTGTTGCATCAAACTCTCTCGAGTTGTATGTTTGGGTGAGAACCCTCAATCGAGATTCTCCTTAAATTCGTAAGTTGAAAGACTCCTAAGAAACCATACATCACGGACATCTCAAGTGAAATGGGTGAAGAACAGATTGTTAAGAGACTACTTTGCCCTCGGTGCTTATAATTCCCCATTTTGCATTCGATTTCGCACAGTGGAGGGAAATTGTGGGATTAAGGCCTGCACCAGCCAAGTGTTGGCTTCATTCCGTGGATTGAGTAAGGAAGAGCCTTACAAACACATTGATGAATTTCGCTTTATGCACAACATTTAACATAGTCGGACTGGTCAGAGGCAACCAAGCTTAGGCTCTTCCTTTTCATTAAAGGACAAAGCTAGAGCATGGTTATCTATGTTAGCACCAAACAAGATCACATCATGGAATGATTTGCAATGTCAATTTTTGTCAAAATATTTCCCAATGACTAAAACCAGCCAACCGAGACAAAGCATCATCTCTTTCTCCCAAAACTCAATCAAACTTTCCATGAAGCATGGGAAAGGTTTAATGAATCATAAGGCAATGCCCTCACCATCAAATTCCTAAATGGCGGTTCAAAGCTTCTATCAAGGAACCGATCAAGGGCAAGAACATGGTGGATGCCTCTTGTGGAGGTACCTACTTGCAGAAAATAGTTGAAGAGGTTTGGGACCTCTTTGAGGTGATTGGAGAAAATTCAACCCAGCAGAATCTCGCCAAGGGACACCGAGAATCCAAATAGGATGAATAATCCCCAATTCACAAGAGGGAAAGTTTATGAAGTCAATGAGTCGGAAAGGAAAGTGGATAATTTGACCACAAAATTTGATAGATCGATGGACTCATTTAAAGCTCCAAATGGGTCAAGAGTAGAGGAGGCATGTCCGATATGCCGCCCCCACTCATTCCATTGATCAATGTCCTTCGCATCACAATTAACTCATGATGGAACATTCAGCCTTATGGACAGATGCAATCGAATGACTACCCATGGAGATCTCATCCTAATCTGGAATCGGGAAATTACAAATTTCAAAGAAGAGCCCAAAAAATCAATTACCTTTCAAACACCTTTCACCATATCAATGCAGAATTTTATAATAAATCAAATTTTATGACCTAACCAACAACAAGCCATCGTGATGCACGACCTGCCCTCCTAGATCCACGACCTTTGAAGAAGCGGGTCTTGAGTTCACTTCAAAATCTTGGAACTACATCTCGCTGTGAACCTTCACGTGAGCATTAAAAAATTGAAGAAACTGGGCCAACTCTCAAATTCATTGGCTAAGAGAGAAGAGGGTAAACTACCCCAACCCGTGAACAATCCTAAGGGACATGAGTTCATGGTTGGAGAATCCTCAAATGGCCATGAGGAAATCAAAGGCTGTGACTACTTTGAGAAGTGGAAGAATAATAAACAACACGATTGGTAGTGAAGAGGAAAAAGATGAAGAACAAGTGCGGGAACAACATTTGGATAGCAATATGGTATTGATTTACATCGAAAATTCAAAAAATGAAAAACGAAAAATGACAAAATGGTTGAAGAAGATGAGGAGGAGAAGTTTGTTCCTCACCTCCCATTTCCCCATGCAATGAAGGCAGTTTCTCCTTTTGACAAAGGAAACACAAAAATGGAGAAAATGGTGGAGACATGCAAGCAACTTAAAATTAATCTACCTGCTTGATGCAATCAACAGTCCGCTTATGCAAAATTTCTCAAAGAGGTGTGCACCCACAAAAGGCAATCTAGGATACATTTATCCAAGAAGGCCTTTCTTTGTGGAGAAAATCAACCAAGTGCTATGCACCACCTAAGATGCAAGACCACGGAATCCCCACAATCCCCTGCATCATTGGGGAGCACACCATTGAGAAAGCCTTGCTAGATCTGGTGCTAGTGTCAACTGCTTCCTATTCATCTATGAGAAGCTAGGTTTGGGAGAATTGAAACCCACTCAAGTGGTGTTACGACTAGACAGATCTGAAAAGGAAACCTATGGGGTTGATTGAAGATGTTTTGGTAGGAGTAGACAAGTTTTCTACCTCGACTTTTGGTGTTGGACATGGAACCAACCAAAAGTACCTTGCCATCCCCTGTCATTACAGGAAGACCATTCACACTGCTCTGACTAATGCATGCATTCAATGCAGTCAGCATCATGGAGGTGTCTTTTGGAAATATGAAAGTTAAATTGAATGTGTATAATGTTGTTACTCAACCTCAATTCTCTGGGAATGTTTCCATGTTGACATCATTGATGAGTCTGGTGGAGGAGTCTTTACAAACATTTCGCAAGGTAAAGACTCCACCAGAATTTAAAAATGATTGGGGATCCACCGAGAAAGAAGGAAAAGGAGATCAAATTCAGCAGAAGTACGCTTTGTGCAAGGCACTCTGTGATCATCAAGTTCTCTCTCTTGGAGACCCTCCTCTCCCTCTTCCACAAGTTACCAAGGTACCTTTGCTGCCCTCTTTCTCACCCACAATTGGAACTCAAAGCTCCCCAAAATCTGAAATATGTGTTTTGGGAGATCATCAAACACTACAGTGATTATTTCTTCCTCCCTTACAAAGGAGCAAGAAGAGGAGCTGGTAGTTCTAAAACAACAAGAAAGCAATTGGTGGACCATTGCTGATTTAGGAGGAATAAACCCAATTGTATGCATGCATAAGATCCACAGAAGAGGATGCCAAGCCTTCTAGAGAAATGCAAAGAAGGTTGAATCCTCACATGCAAGAAGTGGTAATGAAGGAAGTTGTCAAAGCTAGATCTTTGGGGTCATTTACCCCATTTGATTCTGCTTGGGTAGCACCCACACGGTGGTGCCTAAGAAATCTGGCATCATTGTAGCAATTTAATCTGGTAAACTTATGTCCACCGGACAAACAAGCTGGATGGAGGGTGCATAGACTACTGAAAATTAAATACCATGACAAGGAAAGACCATTTCCCCTCCCTTCATTGACCAAATCCTTGATAAGCTTGCAGCAAAGCTTACTCGCTTCCTTGATGGGTACTCGTTACAACCAGATCCTGTGTACCACAGACCAAGAAAGACCACCTTCACCGCCTTTGGCACTTTTGCCTATAGGAGGATGCCCTTTGGTCTTTGCAATGCCCTACTTTTCAAAGATGCATGTATGCCATCTTTTGACATGATTGATCAATTCATGGAGATCTTCATGGATGACTTTTCAATTTATGGAGACGACTTTTCCCAATGCTTACACCACCTCAAGTTGGTGTTGCAAAGATGTGAAGAAACCAATTTGGTTCTAAGTCGAAAAGAGTCATTTTATAGTCACCAAGGCATTGTCCTAGGACATGTGGTCTCCCATAAAGGCATAGAGGTGGACCAAGCAAAATTGATCTAATTGCACATTTGCCTCCTCCAGGCTAAGCAAATCAAGTTTCTTAGGGCATGCAGATTTTATAGGAGGTTCATCAAAGATTTCAGAAAATTTCGAGCCACTCTGTCATTTCTTGTGTCAAGATGTTCCTTTTGTGTTTACTAATGAATGCATGATGACCTTTGAGGTCCTTAAGAAATGTCGATTTCACTCCCATCTTGCGCCCGACTATTCGGTGCCCTTTGAGTGATGTGTGATGCATCGGACTATGCCCTAGGAGCTGTCCTAGGGCAGAAAGATAAGCTTCCCCATGTCATAGCTTATGCCAGCAGATCCATGATAGATGCCCAGCTCAACTACACAACAAGCGAGAAAGAGTGCTGGCCATTGTGTTTGCATTGGAAAAATTCGGGCCTTATGTTTTAGGTTCACAAATTGTGGTGTTCTTGACCACTCACGCCCTAAAGTACCTTACATCTAAGAAGGATACCAAGCCAGTTAATCGGTGGATCCTCCTATTACGGGAGTTTGATCTACTGATTAAGGATAAGAAAGGAGTGGAGAATGTGGTGGTGATCACTTATCCGAATTCTCAATCGAGGATGATAGCTTACCCATTAATGAATCATTTCACGATGAGCAACTTTTGCCATCAATACCCACGATCCTTGGTTTGCAAACATAGTCAACTTCTTGGCTATTGGACGATTCCTCAACATTGGAATAGAATGGATAAAGATCTTTTCTTCTCACAAGTTAAACATTTCATTTGGGAAGATCCTTATCTATTCAAGAATTGTGCGAACCAAGTGATCGGAAAGTGTGTCGGACCATGAATTCCACGGCATATTGTCAATGTGTCATGAAGCAGGCTGTGGAGGCCATTTCAGTAATAAAACAAATGCAAAAATTCTGCAGTGGTTTCTATTGGCCCACAATCTTTAAAGATGCCTTACTGACCTTGTAAATCTTGCGAGCGCAAAAAAGCGATATTTCCAAAGAAACTCAATGCCCTATGACCAATCCACGGTAGTTGAGTTGTTTGATGTTTGGGGCATAGATTTTATGGGCCCTTTCCCTTCTAATGGAAACAATTTCATCTTGGTAGTGGATTATGTCTCCAAGTGGATTGAGGCCATAGCTACCAAATCAATGATCACAAAGTGGTTTTAAGATTCCTCAAAGACCACATTTTTCAGTTGGATTCCCAGAGCCATCATTAGTGATGGGGAAGCCACTTTTACCTGTGTTTGACTCTCTATTAAAAAGTACTTTGTCACTCACAGGTAGCCACTCCTATCATCCACAAACCGGTGGGCGGTGGAGATTTCAAATAGAGATCAAACACATTTTGGAAAAAATTGTGAAGAAGGACAGAAGGACCGGTCCTTTAAGCTTAATGATGCTTTGTGGGCATCTGAAGCGCCTACAAGACTCCTATAGGATGTCCTTTCAGACGGTTTATGGCAAGGCATGCCATCTACCAAGAGAATTAGAATATAAGGCCTTGTGGGCAATCAAAACTTTTAATATGGATCTAACTGCTTCTTTGGTAACCACGGGAAGCTTCAACTCAACGAATGGAAGAAGGCGAGGATGGATGCCTACACTAGCTCCAGTTGTACAAAGAAAAGGTTAAATCATTCCATGATAGGAGCCTCATGAGAAAAGAGTTCATCGGGGTCCAAGGTATGGTTATTCAACTCTAAACTTAAATTCTTTCACAGCAAATTGAGATCCGATGGGAAGGGCCATACATCATCAAGGCCTCCCCTCGGGGCTGTGGATATTCAGATCCCAAGGATGGAAGAATACTCAAGGTAAATGGTCGAGGCTCAAACCATGCATTGAAAACACCCAGAGCCCTTGCCCACCTATCATCATGAATCTCCAAAAATCGATGGTAGAAAAGTGTATAATATGTATGTACAACATTGTTTTTCCGATTTTTTGCTTTTTTTGTCTATTTTCTTGTATGCGCATAGTGTAAATACACTTCAAAGTTCAAATCGCAAAGTAAAAGTACTTTTGAAAAGTTCAAAGTTCTATTCGAATTGATTACGAGTGTAATGAACTACTCGAAAAGAACCATGTTACTTCGAATAGTTAAAATTTCCTTTTGAATAGAAAATCTGGAGAAGTCCTTTGCGAAAAGATCTTTACGAGCCAAATCCATTTCGAATAGACATCTTGAAGCTCGATTCTTTTGAACTACACTTTCTCAAGATTTTTTACCTTTCGAAAGACACTTTTGCTATTCGAAATAGAGAAAAGGACTCTTTTGGAACTTTTCGAACACTTACTTTGCATTCCAAGTGCTTGATTAAATGTCTACAGCATTTTTGTATAGAAAACCTGTTTTACTGCAGCAGAATTTTTTTTTAGTTTTTATTCTTTGCCCTCTAGTTATTTGAATAAATGCTGCTGCCACTCTTTTGTCTTTTTGTCAAATTTGGGCGTGCTTTGAGTTTTTCTTTTTATTTTGTCAATATACTTGAATAAGGTATCACTTTGTAGTTTTTGGATTTTGCGATCCGAGCAGTCATTCAACAAGGAGCATCTGGACTAAAGTCAGAAAGTGATCCGCTTGAGTTTGCATCCCTTCTCCTTTGCATTCATTTCTCTTTTAAATTCTTGAGAACCACGATTACATTGTGTTTAATGATTGTTTTGATTATAATTTCTGCATCTTTTAGGCATCTTTGATTTTTTTTTACAAAACCAAATACAAAATAAATGAAAATGAAAACACAAATAGAAAATCTCTGAGTTATTTCTCATTATTTTCAGCAGTAGTAAATAAGGGCTCTTGTTGAGCCCGGGCTGATCCAAAACAAGTAAAAAAAAAATAGAAAATTATAAAAACAAAAAAAAAAAATATATATATATAGATATCTTCCGGATGGGCTGTTTTTCTCCATTTGCATCCACTTTTCCCATCTGGACCTGCTGAGATCATTTTTTCTTTTTTAGGAATCATGTAGGACAATGAGTAGTGGATCATAGGCTGTTTTGAATATTCAATGGACCCACTAATTTTATTTTCCTTCGAGATTTCTTCATCATAAATGGGTCTCAGCTGTGTGTGAACCCTGTTTTTAATTTATCATTATCATTATTATTATTATTATTATTATTATTATTTTTTATTGTTTGATGCTTTAACAATGAGGTGAAGTAACGGGTCCTATTTTGAGCATAGTCGAACCCGTTCATGGTCTGACCTGATTGAGGTTTAGAAATTTTGCCAAGGTTAGAATATCCATCCCTTTGGATCGAATCAAACTTTTCTCCTTACCTCGGGTCATATGTTTGACGGTGTGATCTAAAGATACACTTAATAAGAACTTGATTTGAGCTAACATGACAGGTCCAGTTGAAGACCAGATAGCTCGGGATTCTAACCAAGGGAGTAACATAATGACTTTCTCCTTTTCTTCTCTTTTACAACATTTTTACTCACAGCGCTCAAGACGGGTTTTCGCAGTGCCCGTTGTTTCCCTCTTTTTTATCCGTAGCACCCCTTGGGGTTCTTACTACATCCATGGGTTTGCATTTTTACCCCCGGTGCCCTTTCGGGTTTTCACCTGGTCCGCATAAACTCGCTGCTTTTACCGGTGGCGTCCCTTTGGGTTTTCACTACATCCTTTTGCTTTGAGCTTGTATATATATTTTTATTTATTTTTCTTTTTCTTTTTATCAAAGGCCATGACATGGACGTTGATTCCGTTATAGCTGGCCGGATGGAATTCAATAATTGTCTCACAGCTTGGCTCGTGTTGACTCAGCGGATATTATGACTGCTCGTGGACCTTAAAGAGGACTTTATTTAGGGATGTATCTTGGCCATGGGTAAGGTTAGGATTTTTGAAGGTATTCTGGGTTTAAAAGGTTTCCTTGATTGGGTTCCAGCTGCCATAATACACTTCTTCCTTGGGGGAATTTCACTGTACATGCCCCACTTTTCTTTTTCTATTATTTTCTTTTCTTTTCAGAATCTTCTTTTTGGGATTTTGCTTTTCTGATTTTTTTGGATTTGATAGTAACGCTTTTTCTCTTTTTTTGTTTGGTATATAAACTTTCACATTTTTCTTTTGGAAGTGGTTATGAAGGAAAGGCTCATGGCTCAAAAGGTGTAGCAAAGGATATAAGCAGCCACGTATCCATTTTACCAATACTTACCTTGCCGCAGAGACCTAGGAGTAGAATCGTCGGACGTAACCAACATTCATGGGCTCAGGAAAATGATCTCCGTCCATGGTGGCGAGACAGATAGCCCTGAGAGCACTTCTCGAACGATGTAAGGTACTTCCCAGTTAGGCTTGAAATTCTCTCTCGGATCGGCGTGGAGGGACGAGAAGATCTTCTTGAGTACCGTGTCTCCTACCTTCAGATTTCGACCATGAACACGTTTGTTGTAAGCATGTGCGATTCGCATTTGATAGACTTGGGTATGACACAAGGCGAGGAGCCTTTTCTCGTCCAGCAGGTTCAGCTATTCAAAGTGGGATCTCTCTCTCTCTCTCTCTCTTAGCATTAGATAGGCTTGATTCTATGAGGATGTGGAGCGACGGTACTTCAACTTCAACCAGTAAGATGACCTTAGTTCCATACACAAGGGAGAATGGTGTTGCCCCTGTAGGCCCATAATGCAAACGACAACATCTAGCTCCAATCTTGATAGGTGATGATCATTTTCTCGAGGATACAGAAGACAGTTTTGTTAGTAGCCTCTACGGCCCCATTGGTTTATGGCCGATAAGGCGATGAGCGGTGGTGCTTGATTTTATACTGATCATAGAAGGCCTTGATGTGCTTATTCTCAAAGCTCATGCCGTTATCCATGATGATATCCTTAGGTAAGCCAAATTGATAGACAATATTGCTCTTAATGAATTTCTCGACGTGCCGGGCCGTGATGTTTGTATATGACACTGCTTCTACCCATTTGGTGAAATATTTAAAGGCGACGAGGATTAATCAATGTCAGTTTAAGGCTTTCAGATTAATCATTCTGATGATGTCGAGGCCTCAGGTGAAAAATGGCCATGGAGTGGTCATGCTGTGCAGATCTATAGCTGGAGCGTGTATCAGACTGAGTGTCTTCCTCAATCTGCAGGCAGAAGACCGATTCATTCCTCTGCTCAATTTTGATAGGCTTCATCTCAACACCATAGGGGATCTCTATCATTGATGTCAAAGTAAGCTAGCGTCGGCGATTCTAATCGGGACATAAGAGCGTGACATCCTTGAAGCATGCTATCAGATCTTCCAGGTGCTCATGGTCGGGGATCAATTTCTCATCCTTCATCTTCCAATCTCCATTCATCTGGCATATGATCAATTGGGAATCACCAAATACTCTTAGATGGGTTACCGATAAATCGATTGCTGCTTATAGTCCTACTGCACATGCTTCATACTCGACCATTTTGTTAATGCAAGGAAAGTTGAGTTTGATAGAAATTGGTACATGTGATCCTTTTGGTGAAATCAGAATGGTGCCAACTCTCTGATCCTCAACATTTGTCGCCCCGTCAAAGTGCATTACCCACGATTCCTCTGCTTCTTCTGTATCGTCCTCCCCCATGAATACGATGTCTTCATCAGGGAACTCAGTTCTTAAGGGCTCATAATCGGGCAATGGATTATTGGCAAGATGATCAGTGAGTGCCTACCCCTTGATCAACTTCTGAGTGACGTAAGTAATATCAAACTCAGATAATAAAAGCTGTCATCATGCAGTTCGTCCAGTAAGAGCTGGCTTCTCAAATAAGTACTTCAATGGGTCCATTCGGGCTAGGAGTAGAATGGCTTGGGATAGCAAGTAATGACGGTGCCTCTGAGTGGGCCATATAAGAGCTAGGCATGCTTTCTCCAGATGAGAATAACACGTCTCATAGCTAGTAAACTTCTTGCTAAGATAGTAGATAGCCTGCTCCCTTCTTCCTATCTTGTCATGCTGCCCTAAGACACATCCCATCGAAACTTTTATCGTGGAGAGATACATCAAGAGTGGTCTTCGCGGCTCGGGTGGTACCAACACAGGTGGATTGAGGAGGTAGCTTTTGATTTTATCGAATACTGCCTGACAATGGTCCTTCCATTCAGCGAGCGAGTTCTTTTGAAGTAGCTTGAAGATCATCGTGTAGATTGGAGTCAGCTGTGCAATGAATTGACTGATATACTGTATCTTGTCCAAGAACCCTCTGGCCTCTTTCTCAGTAGAGGGTGGTGGCATTTCTGTGATGGCCTTTACTTTGACTAGGTCGACTTTGATACCTCTCCTGCTGACGATGAATCCTAATAATTTTTCGGACATAGCGCCAAATGCACACTTCTGTGGATTCAAACGTAACCTGTACTGTCTCAGCCTCCCAAATAGCTTCTGGAGGTTTACCAAGTGATCGCTTAGCTTCGGTGACTTGGCTATCATATCATCGACATACACTTCAATTTCTCGTCATATTATGAAACAATGCAGTCATAGCTCTTTGGTACGTTGCCCCAGCATTCTTTAGCCCAAATGGCATGACTCAATAGCAAAAGGTTCCCAAGGGGGTGATGAATGTCGTCTTTTCTTGATCGGCCTCTACCATCTTTATCTCGTTGTATCCAGAGAATCCAGTCATGAAAGAAAGCATCCCGTGCCTAGCAGTGTTATCGACCAAGATGTCGATGTGCTGCAATGGGAAATTGTCCTTTGGGCTCGCCTTGTTCAGGTTTTGAAAATTGATGCACATACGGACTTTTCTTTCCTTTTTTGGTACTATCGACAATATTGGTTAGCCACTGCAGGTATTTAGATACCATGATAAACCTTGCGTCATACTGTTTAATGACCTCATCCTAGACCCTCAGCATCCACTCGGGTCGAAGACGTCTAAACTTTTGCTTGACCGGCTTCATATCAGGGTAGAATGGCAACTCATGCTCAACCAAATCAGTATCTAAATCGGGCATGTCCTCATACGACCAGGCAAAAATATCTTGATATGACCGAAGGAAATCGATCATGCTTTTTCTTTCTTCGGGAGACAGCAATGTTTCGATCTTGGTAATTCGGGGAATCTCCTCAGTCCCTAGATTAACATCCACTATTTGTTCAACAACGGGGGTAGGGCCATGCTCAAAGTCGGAAAATCGGTCAAGGAGCTCATTGGGGAGCTCCTCAAAAGGGACATCCTCGTCCAGACTAATAATTCCTATCACTTCTTGTATTTCAACAGGAAATGGGTTGATTTCATGTGGGACGAGCATTCGATTAGGGAATCTTTTTGCAGGATTTTATTCAGAATTTTGAAAGACAATATTTTTGGATTTGGTATTTTTTCTATGTTTTTGGAATTTTTATTTTCTTCAGAAATGGACCCTTGGCAAAGTGAGTCCCTATATATACACGATATTGCCTGCCAAGGGCTTATCTCACTTTTTACAAGTTATTTTTTTTTGGGAAATAGGTGCCAAATTTCAGGCCACCTGTTGCTTCTAGAGTTTCGAGCAAAGATGTCCAATTGCGTACCTGAGATGTCGCTCCTTTACCTGTTCGGATGGGGGGTGCTGACTGATACAACTCTTCGGAGTTAACCTTTATCATGTTGATCTCGGGTTCGTCTGAGATTATGTCCTCAAACGTTAACATAATTTTGTGGTGATTTACCACAGGGGGGAGATTGTTCAGGTAGGGAATGCCATTCATCAAAGAGGGATAACGTGGCCAAGTCTATTTCCAGGCTGGGAAGGGTAATGTGGGGATTGGTGGGGTAAACGGGTGTTGTGGGTTTGTGTGGGGTTAATCAGGGTGCCCCATTCCGGTCGATCTTCACAACCCCGACACTCATAAATGAATCTCTGATGTGAGGCCTAGGACAGGGTTTCTCCTTTATGTGTATCCCCTTAACTCTTACAGCTGCCATGGCATGGGCTTTCTCCTTTGCCTCTCGCACCTTTTCTTCTGTGGGCTTGTAACCTAACCCAAATCAGGCTTTTTGACCACCCTTGGCTGTGACAGGCTCTCTTCTACCTTGCAGTCTAGGCCCAAGTCCTTTTTCTTTTTAATAGCCCCACTTCTGGAGCATGGCCACTACTGTTTTCATTCCGCCTCCGATTTTTGAAGTGATACTTCCCGGGGGCTCTGGGATAACTGTTCACACCTCATATTCAAAACTATGAAGGTCAGTGTCTTCATCTGTATGTGGTAGATCAAGTATTTTTGGATTCTCAATGCTATGGGTGGCCTTTTCCTTCTCGTCGTGCCCTTCACTGATGATGGTGATCAAATTCTGCCCAAATATAAATTTGATCTTTTGATGCAGCGTCGATGGTACTGCCCCAACCTCGTGTAACCACAGGCGCCCTATCAATAAGTTGAACGAGGATTTGATATCCATCACCTGAAATAATAAGGAAAAGGTCATTGGCCCAATTACTAGCTCAAGGTCAACTTCTCCTATTATTTCCCTTCTTGTATTGTCAAAACCTCAGGCACTAGTTCTGGTAGGTCTTAACATGCACGGATCTACCCTGATCTTCATGGCCGTTCTCAGCGGGCACCCATTTAGAGCTGACCGATTAGAGATTAAAACTAAAGCGATTATCATGTTTCCAGATTTAATAGTAATATTGAGGGATTTTGTGTGACTGTTTCCCTCTTCTGGTAAATCCGCATCCGAAAATGAAATGTCATTTGGAGCCATCACTTGACCAATTATTTGCTCGACTTCATCTGGGCTCACCTGGAGAGATACGTGCACATTTTTTAATGCCCCCATTAAAGCTTGAAAATGGAGCGGGGATGTCATCAATAAATCCCAAACCGTGATATAAGCTGCATTCTTCTCAACTGAGTCTCCAATATATGTTCATGGCTCATTTTTTCAAAAGGGTTTACAACACTATCCTTCTTTTCCTCTGGTTGGGTTTGGGTTGCTGCTGGTGCTTCTGGCTGCTTAGATATCTTTCCAGATATGGTAACAAAGTCTACTGCCCCTTCTCTGTTGCTGCCAGTGTTGACATCCATTTGCTCATAACTCAGTGGGACCTTATGAGGATTGTCAGTTGGTCCCGAGATCTGAAATGGTGTAGCTGTCGGTATCTGGTGCACTTGTACTGATGGCTCAGGCTGAGTGGGTAAGACTTGTTTAACTTCGATGATAGATGGGTGGGTGGAAAAATTAGGCCAGGTGGGGGTGGTGAAGTTTGCGAGTGGTTGTGCTAGAGGTAATGGGGTAGGAGTGGGCCACTGATAGCTGATAGGTGATGGTGGGGGATGGGGGACTTGATGAGCTATTGGGTAATTGATGGGAGTGGCAGTGTATGGTTGGTATGCATTTATTTGCACATAATTGACGGGTGTCGGTCATGGGAACTAGGCCCTAAGATCTAAGGGTTCAATTTGTGGTGCTGGGTTGGAGAAATAATATAACAAATTTAGGGGTTCAATTACCCCAATACTCCTTTCTTCACCATTTCTTTGTAAAGGTGCCACATAACTCTCCCGGTCACTGATGTAATCTGACGGGTCAAATTTAAACTCTTCCTCACTTTCCTCTATCATCCCGATGGTGGGTCTTGGACCTACTCCTCTGGTAGGGTGCGGGGGTAATGGGACCTGATGTATATTTGTATGCTGGCTCCCTTGAGAAGGTGCAGGTGGAATGATTTTCTCGGCATCAATTAAATCTTGGATCGCGTGCTTCAATGGGAAGCAGCGATCAGTTGGGTGACCCGAATCTTGATGAAAATTATAGTGAGTGTTGGGGTCATAGTTCTTCGGGATAGGATTTGGAGGAGGTCATGGTTGGTGGGTGGTAATTAGTCCCTTTTCTATTAACAAAGGTAAAAGTACATTTAATGATTGCCCTAGGGGTGTAAAAACTCGATCGTAGCGGGCTCTCCTCTGCTCTAGAGTCATCTACATCCCCTGTCCATTCCCTTTTCTCTGCATCGGCTCGGTTTTGACTGGAGCTGGCTGGGCTGCCTTAAATTGGAACGAAGTTATATTATTATTGGGAATGGTGTTGGCAATGTTCTGGACATCGGTCCCTGCTCTCTTCTCATTTCTCTGCTCCGAGAAGCTCCTAACTCCACTGGCTACCCCAGGCACACTCTTGCTCAAGCGACCTTCCATGATTGCATCTTCACAACGATTTACATTCCTTACCAAATCAGCCAAGCTAGACTGTTTCTGGTACACTAGAAAGTCCGAGATCACTGACAAAGTATTTTTGAAAATAATTTCTATTTCCTCGTCATCAGGTATCCTGTTTCTAACCTTTACTGCCATTGCTCTCCACTGCCCTAAATAATCGCTAAAGGTTTCATTCGAGTCTTGCTTCAAACAGGCCAAGTCTGACTTACGCGATTCAATGTCCATATTGTAGACATACTGGTCTAGAAACAAGTGCGTCAAGTCTTTCCAAGTCTTTATCATAGATGGTACTTAGGACGTGAATCACCTCAAGGCCGGACCAGCCAAACCATTTTGAAAGACCTTTATTAACATTTTTTCGTCCCCTCCATACTGGCACATGTCCCCACAATAAGACTTGATGTGTGCGATGGGATTTTCGATGCCGTTATACTTATCAAAAACTGGCATTTCAAATTTTGGAGGCAAGGGACCCTTAGTGAACAAATACAAATCCGAGAAGTCTGTGGCATGGATTTTAGTACCACCCATCTTTAAAAATCGCTTCTGAATTTTCTCAAGCTGTTCTTTCAAGTGCTCGACTCTTTGGACATGGGGGCTGTTCTCTCAGTAGTCGGTTGGGCTTCACTCTGGGCTATCAGGGGGGTGGGCAACTATAGGGGGAGGATTAGTACTGGCCAATGCATCGGCATAACCACCACTATTCCTAATCTCATCCTCTTCATACTGCTAATCTAATTAAGGTGTAGTAAGGGCGGGATTCTCTTATTGGTGCTGCATGGACTGGGTGGGAATGGTCTGTATGGGGGTTGGGTGAGTTCATTGAATGTGAGGGAAGGTTTGTTGGGTGATGGGATGAGTGGAAGTAAGATTTTGGGGTGGGGTCTGATGAGGCCATTGGGTATGGGGGAAATTTTGGAACTGGCTTTGGGATGTAGGGATATGGGTGAATTAAGTTGATGTAGGGTATGGGTTTGAGTTGTCATGGGTTGAGGTGAATGAAATTTTGAAGGAATTGAAGAGGGTATGAGTGTGAGGCTCCAATGCTAGGGTCTTGTCGGGCTTGGGTTTGGACCATAAAGCCTTAGGAGGGTTGGGCTACAAGGCCTTGGGTTTGTGGGGTTTGGCCTATGGGGCCTTGGGGAGATTGGGCCATAAAGCCTTGGTCATGATAGGTCTGGCCCAGTGGGCCTTGATGGGTCTGGACCATGGGCCCTTGATGGGTCTGGGCCATGGGCCCTTGGTAGATTGGACCATGGGCCCTTGGTGGGTCCGCTCACTTTTCCATGGGTTTTAAGCTTAGTAACGAGAAGGTTACCCACCTGATATACCTCAAGTGCAAGCACTTTCTCAGGTACTAGGTGGGTTGAGACTTTTTCGGATCATTACTACTAGGGGCTGCCGCCGTACTATGACCCGAGAGATTGTATTTGTGCCTAGAACAACCCCACCTGTAAAAATTCTACCCCGCAAAAATTGATTAAGTCCCCTTTGTTGGTTTAATTTTAGTTTTCACTTTTAAAGAGAGTTTTCTTAGAGCTCAAAGACCGGGGGTGATGATCCCGTGTCGCCTCTATGGGCCGGCGTCCACTATTTGTAATATGATTGCAGAAATTAAAGTGCGCACGTAGGCCCACCAAATGGCTAAGGCACTTTAAATGACGTAAAAGTAAAAAAATTTAAAGGACAATGCACAAGTAAGCCCGCCAAATGGCTAAGGCATTTAAAATAACGGAAATATAAAGAAAATTAAAGACTATGCGCAAGTAGGCTTGCCAATCGGCTAAGGCTTGTAAATGACGTAAAAGTAGGAGTGAAAAAGTGACATAATCAGAGGGGTGAGTAAAAAAATAGTAAAAATAGATTAGAAAAATAAAAATAAAGGGCCAAAATTCAAGGGGAAGCTCTACTAGCAACTCCCCAGCAGAGTCACCATCTGTGCAATCGTTGAATTTTATCAAACCCGTCGCGACGATGTGCACTCGTAAAAATAAAGAGTCACCACCTGGAGCTTTTGGTGTCCCGAGAAACTCAAATAAAATTTAAAGAGCACCGAGGTGCCAAAAATTAACTTTGAATCCAGACTATGCCAAAGGCTCTTGGGTAGGGGCTTCGGTTATCGATCGGGAAGGTGTTAGGAACCCGATCAACCCGCTTAATGCGGTCTCTATTTATGGCCAAAATAAAAATAAAATAAAAGAAGCATAAAAGTCCTCCTCTTGCCCAAGGGGTATTAAAATCCTATTTGTGCCCCTCTGTTCCTACAAAAAATTCAAAAGTGTAACGGCACAAATGAGAGGATGGAGGAAGAACCGAGAAGCTAGAGGAATAGAGGAGAGAGCCGGAGCTCTTAGGCCCTTGTTGCACTGCTGTGGAGCCTTGCTTCGGTGAGCTTTTGATGGCTTGAATGGTTTGAAATAGGGTTCTAACTCCTATGATGGATAGCTAAGAGGTAGAGAGGGAAGTCTAGGGGTTAGCACACGCCTAACCTAGAGGTTTTAGATGAAAGGTAAGGCTTGGAAGAAAGTTTATGAATTTTAGAATTTGTATGGAGAAGTGCACTAGAGGAGACAGAGAGAGAAGTTTCTTAATCTCTATTTAAAGAAAATTTTCAATCCTCTCTAAAGGGGGGGGGTACCTCTCTATTTATTGGGAAAGGAGAGGTTACAAGGGTGTTTAGAGGCTAAACTAGATTAGAAATTAGGTAATCTAGCCATCTAAAGTTTCCTAGGATATTTGGAGCCTTGAAATATGTGAAAGTTAGCTCCAATGGTGGATGATAGTTTAGAGCTTTAAACCACTTAAAGGGTTGCAAATAGGTAGGGAATGGGTGTAACAGAATAAGAAAAATGCACACAAAGGATTAAGATGGTCAACAAGTCAAACCCTAATCTCAAATTTTGAAAAGAAAACCCAGGGTTACTGTAGATAAGTATGGCATAACTAATAGATGCGCCAAGCTTAGGAACAGTAAAACAGTGGTTTGAGAAGTTGGTTGCTCGCAGGGGGACTGTTGAGAACTGGAAAATACCATTTTTCACCCCTTAATCTGGGCCTTGATAGACCCTTGAGAGAACTAAATAAGTATTTTAAGTGCCTATGTTGCAGCTAACAATAAAGACATGCTTAACCATAAAAGCAGCTCAAAAGTGCCAAAAAGATGACAATCCATGTCAGTCCAAAGGAAGGAAGTGAAGAAACAACCTCATCAGCTGTGGAAAGGTCTAAATAGAAGAGGCAAAGACGTAAGAAGCGAGGAACATTTCGAGCAGAGAGAATGCACTCTGAGTTCTTTTCAAAAGAACTTGCACTTTTCGTAAAGAACCTTGAACTTTGCGAAAGAAGAAAACACTCCTCGAAAAGAAGATTAAACTTTGACGAGCTTGAAGTCATTGAACTTTGCGAAAAGGCCCTAAACTCTGCGAAAGGACTAAAACTCGGTGTAGCTTTGAAGAGCATCGAACTCCTCGAAAAGAAGATTGAACTTTGACGAGCTTGAAGTCATTGAACTTTGCGAAAGGCCCACGAACTCTGCGAAAAGGTATTCGGAGATTAGCGGCTTTAACAAGGGCAATTCGATGTCTGCTACAGCGCCCCAATGCATTGAAAAGCCCGAGACATTCAGGAAGATTCTGAGCACGAACCAAAGGCATATTCCACCCCATGTGAACACCCAAAGATGAAATTACTTGGCGGGAACTTCTAGAAACTCTAACAAACTTTCAAAATGCATAACAGAATTGATGCCTCTGTTTCCTGATTGGCTGAACCAGATCAAGCAGTTCTGATTGGCCAGAACAGATCTGGATCCTAGTGCTCGACTCCTATTGGTTGATCTGAGATCTATCCAATTCGATTGGTTGATACACATTTGAGTGGCTTAGGGAAAACTATAAATAGACGAACCATTTGCCCAATTTGGGTATCCATTTTAGAGTTTTCATCTCTGTTTCCCTCATTTTCGGATATAGCTTATCCCGAACCCCTGTAATCCCTTCTTGTGTGACCATTGTGAGTGATTTGTACTTCCAAGTTCGGATTCAAGGCTGTAAGTCGAGGGCTCTCTAAGCCGTGCTCGTAATTGTAATTTTGGATTTTAAAAGGTTGTAATTTGTGTCTTCTCCATTGGAGTCATGTCGAGGGTTACGAATGTTCACCTTAGTGCATTAGACTTCTTTAGATTCACTCATCCGCATGCAACTTCCCTTAATTCATCACTGCGAATTAGCGTTGGTAACCTAATTCTAGCGGCATTCTGATGATGTTCATATTACGAACTAAAGAATAGGCCACAACTATTGGATGATCTGTGACCATTTAAGTGGGGATATAGCCATAAGTCTAAACCTATTCCTTAATTGGATTTATTTCTCTTACATCTGTCTTGGTAGCGGATGAAGATTGAATCTGCTCTGTTGAACTACAGATTCTCCATTAAAATTCAGAGGCTAAAGTACATGAAGCTATTATTTCTGCATTTGTCTTATTTTAAACATCTCCCCAACTCGGATCTGGATCATGTAGTTAGTTCTTTTCTTTATTTGCTTATAGTTAAATGTGACACAATCCAACACTCTCTTTTATCTATTCTTTTTTTTAGATAATTATAGAGCCAGATCTGGTAGCACAGATCTGGAGGTTTATCTCTCAGTTTAGACAAAATTCTCTGTGGACGATCTTGAAATACTTACTTTTAAAACTTGCTACAATTGGCCCTGATCTTGCAGGCCAGTGTTAGCCCTAATGTGCTGATATCCCTTTCATAAGTTAACATCCATATAACCTAGCATTCTTTAATTCTTTAATTTTTGATTCATAATGCACACAATTATGGCACACTTGGAGCGACACCAGGGACCCACTTGAAGTTGGCACAACTAATACTTGTGCCAAGTATGCCCACACCTTGAACCTGTCACGAGGTTCATTGAACCTATCGCGAGGTTCATTGAACCTATCGGGAAGCTCTCTTGAACCTGTCGCAAGGTTCATTTGATGCTCATTTCCATGCCTAAAATTCGAAATGCCATAACTTTTGATATACAGCTCCGATTGAGGCGATTCTTGGCTTGTTGGAAAGGTGGAGACTTCTACTTTTTAATAGGATATAATTTTATTGTAGTAGAAGATCTTAGCTAGTCTCAGTGCACTTGTCCTTATCTATTACTCGGGAAAGCTAGGTTTGGGTTCGAAATGGTTTTTAAGGGTCGAGATGGGTTTCTAAGGTTTCAGGAAGGTTCCTAAGGGTTCCATACATGCCGTAAAAAGCTCAAAAGTGTGCCTCTCTCGAAATATGTTTCAATTGGGTCTTGGGCTAAATTTGGGTTTCTACAGAGGCCCCTCTTTGGTATCTAATCACAAATGATCGAATGCCAAAGAAAATAGACATCCGAAGTGGCCCAAGGCAGTTACTGGCGAGGGTTTGCTACATTCAAAAAAAACTTTAAACATTAAATGGATAACATGGTGAGAAAAAAAAAGCCCTGTATGTTGGGAAAATGTTTATTTCTTAAGGTAATCGGTCCTCAAGTGCTTAGCGGCATTACTGGGCATAACCGAGGTAAAATAAGTTGCGAAAGCTCAATAGCTGGGAAAAACATCCACTTCTTGAGTTGCGAAAGCTCGTTAGTTATAAAAAATGTCTGCTTCTCAAGATGATTTGAAGGTGATTGAAGTTTGAGATTCATTATGAATACAACAACTTCATAAGTAAGAGGGGCGATCGACCCACACTTAAAGATAAGCGTAAAGAGAAAATATGCAAGGTTCCATAGTTTGAGTCTAATCCTATGAGGCATTGATTACCCCATTTGACTGGTCGAGGGTGCCCACGCTTAAAGCGGGGTTCGAGGTCTTTAGGCGAACCCATTGATCCCGAAGTTTATTTAGCACGACTACCCGAGCTGAGCGAATTGATATCGCAACGCTTTTTGGGAGTGCGTGCCATTTTTGAAATATGTGTCCTGAATTAACATGACCTAGAGTACCCAACTTCAAATAATATAGAGCAGATCAAAACAAAATTGGGTACATACTGAAGGAGGCACTCAATCTTGGTCTCTATCAATGATGATCTTATTATCGAACAATTATGCAAAAATATGCACTCATCAGGGGCAGATAAAAATAAAGGGGATTGAAAGTCCCAATCCATAACCCATCCGGGTATAATTTACGAGAACAAACGACCACCCAACGGATACCCAGACGCAAGGCGTACACTTAATAGGGATACCATACAAATACAGGTTTTAAGCCTACACGCTAATATGAGCCCTTCGAAATGCATATCTGAACATAGTCATTCGATAGGTAATTTCCTTTTTGATAGGTTGGTTTTAACCAACAATTGACTTTTTTTATAACAGAGTTACTCGGACCTCAAACCTCATAGGGCGCATGCCTAGACATCGCAGACCAAGAGTCCACACCTCCGAAAAAGTTTGCGATGAATCTGAAGTTAGACACTCACATTCTTATGAATCTAAAAACCAAGTGATCAATGCAAAGAATTTAGCGGTGGAATCAATTTGATCGAAACATTGACTGTTTGACCAAGATTGAGACTGTTACTCCTACTTTGAAGTAGGATCTAGAGATCTAAGGCAAACCTTATACTTTGGACATTAATGTAGCACAACTATATTGCCGATAAAATATTGACATTCTACCTCATGAAAACACGCATGTGCGTAGTTAAAGTACCACGAAAATATAGCTATCTTTTTTCTTTTTCGAAATAATTTTCTATTATTATTTTTTTAATAGACCGATGTCTGTGGAGAGATGCTTCATTTGATCTGTCCATCGCCGAGAGGTTTTCGGCTTCAAGGCTTTGGACCATTTTGATGTTTCTGCACATTTATCAAGAAAACGCCAGTTCCTTTTTTTTCTGTTTATAGAGGTAACAATATGTATCCTAATTGACAGAAGAAATAAATTTTTGCCTATTTTTTTCATTTTTCAAGATTTATATATATATATATATATATTTATATTTATTTTAGTTCTTTTTCTTTATTTTGAGATTGAAGTACAATGCCATAAATATGTACATGGGCATAAAAAAGGAGTATATATTTCTTAGAATTTTTTAGATTTTTCATTTTTTGTTATTTTTTCTTTCTTTCCTTCTTTTTTTTTTGTTGTTGTTTGATGCCTTAAAAATGAGGCGAAGTAATGGGTCCCATTTTGAGCATAGTCGAACCCGTTCATGGTCTGAGCTGATTGAGGTTTAGAAATTTTACCAAGGTCAGAATATCCATCCCTTTGGATCGAATCAACCTTTTCTCCTTACCTCGGGTCATGCGTTTGACGGTGTGATCTAAAGATACACTTGATCAGAACCTGAATTGAGCTAACATGAGCGGCCCAGTTGAAGACCAGATACCTCAGGATTTTAACCAAGGGAGTAACCGAATAGCTTTCTCCTTTTCTTCTCTTTTACAATATTTTTACTCACACCGCCCAAGTCAGGCTTTCGCCGTGCCCGTTGTTTCCCTCTTTTTTACCTGTAGCGCCCCTGGGGTTCTTACTACGTCCATAGGTTTACATTTTTACCCTCGGCGCCCTTTTGGGTTTTCACCTAGTCTGCACAAACTCGCTGTTTTTACCCGTGGCGCCCCTTCGAATTTTCACCACGTCCTTTTGCTTTGAGCTTGTATATATTATTTATTTATTTTTCTTTTTCTTTTTATCAAAGGCCATGACATGGACGTCGATTCCGTCATAGCTGACCAGATGGAATTCATTAATTGTCTCACAGCTTGGCTCGTGCTGACTCAATGGATACTGTGACTGCTGTGGACCTTAAAGAGGGCTTTATTTAGGGATGTATCTTGGCCATGGGTAAGGTTAGGATTTTGACTGTACATGCCCCACTTTTCTTTTTCTATTTTTTTCTTTTCTTTTCAGACATCCTCTTTTTGGGATTTTACTTTTCTGATTTTTTTGGATTTGATAGTAACTCTTCTTCTCTTTTTTTGTTTGGTATATACACTTTCACATTTTTCTTTTGAGAGTGATTATGAAGGAAAGGCTAATGGCTCAAAAGGTGTAGCAAAGGATATAATTATTCAGGGATGATTTTTGGCTACTTGACTTTGAAATGATGGCCTCTTTTACTGGGCCCTTAAGCAATCACGTATCCATTTTATCAACATTTACCTTGCCGCAGAGACCTAGGAGTAGAATCGTCAGACGTATCAAACATTGATGGGCTCAGGAAAATGATCTCTATCCATAGTGGTGAGACGGATGGCATACCTCGGGAGCACCTCTCGAACGACGTAATGCTTTCCAGTTAGGCTTGAATTTTCCTCTTAGATCGGTGTGGAGGGATGAGAAGAAATTCTTGAGTACCATGTCTCCTACCTTCATATCTCGACTGTGAACATTGTTGTAAGCGTGTGCGATTCGCCTTTGATAGACTTGGGTATGACACAAGGCGAGGAGCCTTTTCTCGTCCAGCAAGTTCAGCAGCTCAAACCGAGATCTCTCTCTCTCAACTTTAGATATGCCTGATTCCATGAGGATGCGAAGCGATAGTACTTCAACTTCAACTGATAAGACGGCCTCAGTTTCATACACAAGGGAGAATAGTATTGCCCCTGTAGCCGTATGAATTGATGTTTTGTAGGCCCATAATACAAATGGCAACATCTCGCTCCAATCTCGATAGGTGATGACCATTTCTCAAGGATGCAGACGACAATTTTGTTAGTAGCCTCTAAGGCCCCATTGGTTTGTGGCCGATAAGGCAATGAGCGGTGGTGCTTGTTGATGTATTTTTTTAAGTGCTTGCTACTGACTTTATTGAAGACAGTGATAAGAATGGAATGAATAAAAATTGGATGAAAGATAGAGTGAGAATTATGGAGTAGCAAGCCTAAAAACACACAATCCTGCAAGATACAGGGCCTGTTGTAGCAAGTTTTGATAAGTAAGAGTTTGTCCCACAGGGAAGTTGATCTTAAGCTCCAAGGGAGCCATATTTAGTAGGCCCTCCAGATCTGACTGCAGATCTAGCAATCCTAAATGGAAGGGGATTTAGGGTCACTAAAATCTAAATTCTAAGGTATCCTAATGTCTTAACTATAGAAAGGGTTAAGAAAGAAGATGGAGTGAGAAAATAAATATAAAAGGGTGAGAAGTATGTTATTAGGTTCAGATCTGATGGGTTTCATGACTCAAATTCAGATCTGCTGCTATAGAAGTCCTGTCCAATGGTTACATTATCACCACTGAGGAGAAAGAATCCAACTCATCTCTGTGCCATGATCCAATCCCTTTATGGCTATAACCTGTCCACTTACATGGTCACAGACTATCCAATTGGGGAACCATAGTCCAGAGATGGGTCAGAACAAGTTTATCATTATAGGCACTACTTCATCCAGGCTACAATCACAAGAATCCATAGGGAACCTCAATCTCTAAAGTGCTATGTGTGGGGCTAGGCCTGTATGAGAGCATGTTAGCCCAGACACATAGAACCAACAAGAGTTTGAGTGCAGCCTTAGATCCAGCTGTCCACTGCTTTAGAGAGACTGCAGTGATCCAGTCGCAAGCCTACAATCTCTATAACCAAACCAGATCTGCCATCTGATGGCAGGTCTATACACATACAGGGGAGTTTGTCTTTGCACAATCTCTCACAGGGCTACAAGCACAAGTGCAGAGAAGAATAATCCGTCTTGAGTCATTGGGTTGGCTTCACCCTAAGGCTATAACCTGTCTACTTAAATGGTCACAGACTATCCCAGAGGCTATCCTCCTCACAAAGCTCAAGATAGAACAAGAAACATTGCTGCCACCACCATGTTCACAAGGCTACAAAAGCTCATTGCTCCCATGGGGACTTCAGATCTAGTGGGTCCTGTGGTGGGGCTAGGCCTGTATGGGAGCATGTTAGACTAGACACACAGGTCACTTGGATCTGAGTAAACCATAAAATCCATCCTAGCAATGGAGGATCTCAAGGTAGCAGCCTTGTACAGAATAACTCACAAACAAAAATCCCATAAATGTAAAACACCCTATCATAAAACTCCATTAATCTATTCCAAATAGTCATACAAAGGCATAGCCAGCAAATGCTGGACTATGGAGAGAAGAAAAAAAGATAAAAAGAGACTACCTAAACCTAACCTAAACTTACTGGAGATCTACAGCCGATTCCAGAAGAAGCAAACCTAAGTTCTATTCTATGAGGTGTCTAAACCTAAACCAGGCTTAGGTTTAAATAGCAGTTAGTTTGGCGGTGCATTAGGGTTAGGAAACCCTAATTTTAACGATGCCATATGGCCTAATACTGTTCCTTGGATGCCTCGAGGCACGTGCATAGAAATTGGAGCGTTGGAGTGCCTGCCCTAATTACTGGAAGTTCCCAGAATGTCCTTTGTAGAAATGAGGGAGAGTTAGAGTCCAGAGCCTCGCCAGGTAGCACTGGCTTCCAAGACTGTCACGTGGTAGCACGGTCTTCGCGAGATTAGATTAGCTTGAAATTCTAGCCGTCACGGGGCTGTCTTACTTGCAGTTGAAGCAGTCGCACGATAGAGCATTGAATTCTCGCTGGATTGCTTTGATCTTCGCGGGATTGCACCTTTCCTTCTAAATGGCGCGGGAATCGCGCAAGCAGTTTATTTCTCAATGGATCTTCGCGAGGATCCTTGCAAGGACATGATGTGCATTGGTCTCTGAACTGCATGAGAGGTTTTTCTAAAGTTTTGCATCCCGCGGCCACTGCGCAATAGTTGTGCGCAGAGATACCTGGAGCTCTCTCTCCTCAGCTGATCTGAGTAAAATTGTGCGAGGATTGAGAGCTGCTTTCTTGAGCTGCGCGAGATTGCGCGAACTATGCTACAGGAGCTCTTCTGAACATCACGGACAATTGGTATGATGTCATGGGAAACTCATGAGGATTGCGCGAGGCAGGCTTTCTGAGTCATGTGAACCTTGCGACAGCTGCGCGAGGCTCATTTCTTTCTTTGCTGCTGTTGTGCTCTGCCTTCATGCAGTCAGGCTCTCTGTCTTCCATTCTTCTGGGAGACTTCTGGGGCAAAAGTGGGCTCCTTAACAGGATTAAGGCCTTATTACAGCTGCTGTTTATTACCTGCAGAACAAGCTTAAAATACTTTTATTAAATGATTAAGGGTTCAACAAAGATTAAGTTAAGGGGTGAAAAGTGGTACTTTTCAGGTCTTAACACACCCCCAAACCTAATCTTTGCTAGTCCCTTAGCAAAGCTACACTAAAAATCTATAGAAATTAAATGCCACTTTCGTAGGGAGCAAGGATACATTTAACATATGTACCAAGCCTTTTAAACCCCTAGGTCATCCCTAGTGGAGGAGTGAAGTCTCCTGAGGGTTTTCAGTGAAGATACCCACAAACTTCTCAATAAAATAGTTAACAGTAGTGCAAGATTGTCAAGTTAGCAGTCAAGAAACAGAGTATCAGTTCACCCTTGAATCGGTAAAAATATAGGAAATTTAAAATACATTGTCTGTACAGATGTTTAAGCAACATAAACTTCACATGATAGCACAACATTTCCAATCAGTTCACAACAGGAAAACTACGCATGTGTGTTAGCCCTGAGCTCACCATTAAATTAAAAATTAGGTTGTAGGTCATGCCCAATACATTCAATATCAGACCCAAAACTCTCCAGGGCATACTCTCACAAAGAACTTTTGAGGGTTTCATTGCCTCTCAAGCTCAAGAGCAGTTACATCCCCCAAATGGGTCTGTAAGCATGAGCATAGGCATAGCATTCAAGTTCTGGCATCATTGGCAGATTTTTACTATAGATTGGACAACTCATTATCTCCACATGACAGCTCATTCAACTTTGGATCATAAGGGCTTTAACTGGGTTGTAATGTGGCTTATGGTATTGGGTTATAAAAAGAATTGAAAGGTTGAAAAAGGGGTTTGAAATTCAGAAATCAGTAGGTTCAGGAGGTGATTCATGACTTCACCTTCTTTAATTCAACTCCTTTCATCTTCTTTGAAATCTTCAGATTTGAAGTGATCAGTTTCTCCTCTTGTTTGATTTTTTTTTTTTAATGAATGTTTCCTCTTGATTCCTCTCTTACTCCTCTTCATTATTGTTTTCTTTTCTTTCTGGTGCAGTTTTCTTCTTTTTATTTTTTTGTTTTTACTTTGATGAATTGCCACCTTTTTCCTCAGTTGTTACACTGCTAGAACTTCAGATAATTCTTCTCCACTCATCCAATGTTGACCCTAGCTAGTCCATCTTTAACTCTTTTTTCTTTTACCTTCTGACTTCTCAGAGTGAGGGTAAGGTTAAATCAGATCCATAGGTTCAGGTACAAGTACTCAGGTGTGTTTTGAAGAAAATTAGACTTTGAAGCTCAAAGAGTGTATGAACAAGGGCAGTTGCTTTAGGGTTTGGTCTGTTTAGGCTCAAACTGTCCAAGAGAAGGCCTTGATCCTTTCCTAAGTGTCATGAGTGCTGTCGGTTGTTTCAACTTGGAGTTACCTAACTTTTAGTGAACACATTGACTCAGCCAGTCCTTAAAGCTAGAAGAAATTTGCCTCAATCACTCCTCAAATAAAAAAAATTTTGTAGGCCCAATTCTCACTGGTGATGGTCTTCATTTGAACTTTTAAGTATGTCCTTACCTTTTTCTCTCTTCAATGATTCACTAAGTGCTGATACCAGTGAGTTTTCTTGGTGTTCTCATCATGGAAATATGAAAATTTAGAAATTTATAATGTCTAAAGATTTGCAAAAAGTTTTAAATTCCTTAATTTTCATAATTCTTAAGTGAACACAGCTCCATTTCTATGTTACTCACATAATTCTGCTGCACTTTAAGTTAACTATGTTATTGGCAGACCTACCTGCCACACTCCCAAACCTAGGAGGAGCAGTGTCCTCACTGGTTCAGAGGTGAGAATAAATGGTAGAATCCAAGAAAACATACAGAAACAAACATAGAAGAAGAGAGAGAAATAAAAATGCAAAACTGAACAGTATGGAACTAAAAGAAAACTTTCATTGAAATAAAAAGAAAATATGATAAAAAGATGGGAAAAAGAAAAGAGAAAATGGGGGGGGGGTTAATGTGTAGCCGGGGGAGGGTTGGAGGAAGATGGAGGGGGAGATGCAGGTGGTGCCATTTGTTTCTTCTTCTTTTTCTCTCGCTTATCTCTTTTTTTCTTTTTCTTTTCCTCCTTGGCCAGGATCCGCTGGACCTCGTTATACTCATCCCAGAAAAATTGTAAGGGGTCCGGCTCCTTAGGCGGTGGGGGATCTGATGGGGTAAAATTTGATTGGGAAGCCAAACGGGCTGTCATCCGCCATTTGTATGAGGAGGTATGGACTTCTAAGGTTAGAAGAGGAGGGATGAGATGAAAAAGGACTGAGGGCCGGTTTAAAAGAGAGGGACGAGGGAACATGAATCGGCGAAATTGAAATTGCACCCCTTTTCACACTTGGCAATAAATGAGTGTTGTGTGGGGAAAGAAGAAAATACACAACTGGCTCTTTGGAAAAGAGAAGTAGCATTAAATGAATGTCCAAAGAGAGGCATGGTATTTAAAGAGGTAAGTGTATCGCGCGGGGATCCTCGCGAAGAGCAATCAGTGATGAGTGAAGGACATGTCTCGCGCAGCTGAGCTGGGGATCTTCCCGAGGTACACTGCACAGGGCACATCAATTTGAAGAGGACGCCATTGCAATCCCTGAAGCAGGTATTTGCACATATATAAACACCATCTCCGTGACATGGATTACTGGTTCAAAGAAAAATATCCCCCCCAAAAACTCATCTCCCATGAATGGCAAAGAGAATAAAATCAAAATTACCAAACAATCAGAAAGAAACACACAGAACAGAGTAATAGATAAAACTAGAATTTCTATTAAAGTGTAATAAAAATAGTTACAAGTGGAATTACAAGAAGAAAAACCTAAGATACAATCTAGAAGCTAGGATCTAATCTGAATCAGAATCTGTAAGGAAATCCCAGCCCATCTGTTTAGCCTATGCCTTAAGGGCAGCTCTGTCCTCTTTCTTCTCCTCCCTTGCCTTTTTCTTCTCGGCTGGTGTTTTCGCCGCAGTTGGAGCATTAGGTGCCCTCACCCTCATTTTTGGTGCTTTGGGAGCTTTTGGTTCCATGGGTTCTTAAGGGGCTTTTCCTTTGCGCTTAGCAGGGGGGGTGGCAGGGGATTTTCCTTTGTCTTTACTTTTGGCTTCAGCTTCTGCATGGGGGACCACTGAGGATGTCTCTTTTCCTTTAGCTGTGGGTTCCGCAGTGGGGACCACTGGTGACTTTCCTTTACTAGTGGACTCAGGTTTGGCAGGGGGCTGTGCCTCTTCAGACTGGGCAGCAGGCTCTTTACCAATTTTTAAGGGGACAGCTTTGGCAGTAGACCTCTTGGCAGTGACTTTCCTTCTCTGAGGATAAGTTTGCTCTGTGGTGGTTCAGCAGAGGCCGTGGTAGGGGTAGGTTGCTCAGTAGATGGAGGCTGCTCCTTAGGAGGTGAAGCAGGAGCTTTGCCTTTATCTTTCTGGGGCTGAGGTGGTGCCTCCACAGACTGGGCAGGTGGAGCTGGAGTAGTAGTAGGCGGGGGCACGTGAACAGAGATGGGAGTCAGATGGTAAGGTTCATTACGGGCAGCAGCCAAGGAGGATTCCAATGAGGCTATCTTGATTTAAAATTTGAGGGCGTCAGTCTCATGGATCTCCTTTTGAAATTTTTGGATTTCATGGGCATTGTTAAGGCGCTTTTCAAGCATTCTCGCCCGGGCAGTCGCTGTAGCTGCATTTGATTTCTCATACTCCCAATTGATCTGATGGTAAGTAGCTGTAGCCTTAGTCTTCTGATATTCCTCCAGAATATTTTTCCACCCCAAGGAGATGCCCAGTATTTGCTCTCTGTGGGCCTCCGTCATCTCATCAATCTTCTCCAGCAGGGGGGTCTCAATTGATTGGCGTAGCTTGGCCATGCCCCTCAGGACATCCTTCCTCAGGTAAGCATTATCCTGCATGTGATGTAGGATGGTGAGGTAAGGAAGGCTGTAGAAATGATGTTTTAGTGCAATTGGCAGATAGGAGGTGGAAGGAGCGAAGTGTGCTTGGCCCTGGGGGGGGGAAGGGGGAATGATAGTAGGGAAGTCAAGTGATGGGGGAATGGGGTTAGGTTCTGGGTTTGTTTGGGTAGATTTGGCAGAGAAGACGGGAGGGGGTAGGATAAGAGGGGGGATGGAGGGTATAGGGGGAAGGTGAATGGTGTAGGCTCAATAGGAGTTGGGGGTGATGGGGTATGAAAATTGGAATGGTGAAAGGGGTAAAAGGAAATGGGTGGGGAAGAGGTAATGGTGGTGGTGAGAGGGGTAATGATTCAGGAGGGAAGTCTGTTTGGGTGGTCTTGTCAGTGAACAGGACCAGGGGGGTTGAAGTGGATGGGCTAGGGATGGGTAGAGTGATTAAGGTATGTAGGGTGGATTGGATGGAGGTGAGTTTAGCCTGCATGTGGTCCTGTTTTTGGGTATTGGTGAATAATTGGGCCTGTATGTCTTGGATAAGGGGTAGGATGAGGGTGAGTGTGTCAAAGTTAGGAGGCTGGGTTTGGGAAGAAGAGGGTACTGGTTGGAAAGGGGAGGAGGGAGCATGATGGAAAGTGGAGGGAGGGGAAGAGTGGAGTTCTGGGGAGTGGTGCTGTGAGGGAGTTGGAGAGTCTGGCAGAGGGGTGTAGTAGGTAGGCATGGTTTTAAGGAATGTAGAGATGAAGGCTTGGAAGCCTATGGATGTGTTAAGGGTTAAGTCAATGTCTGGGAGAGGAGATATAGTAGATATGGCTGGGGTGGTGGTTTCTTCAAGGTGGGGTGGGTTAATGGAGATGGAAGGTATTGAGGGTGGTGTCTGGGAGATGGTTGGGATGGTCTGAGTAGGTTTTCGTTTCTTGTAGGAGATGAGTGGGGGGCTGGCAGGCTTAGTTGGAATTGTGGCAGTGTACTGAGGTAAGGTAGGGGATGGGGAGTCCTCCCATGGACCAAGCACATGTGAAGGCGGAGTGGGCATGGAGAATGGAATCAGAGGGGGGTGAGAGATGGATGCAAGAGGGGTAGAGGATGCAGGAATAAAAGGTGGAGGGGGTGTGGCTGCTGCTGCAGGGATGGAAGTGATAATCTCTGGAGGCACCTCCTTTGTAGCAGGGGTAGACCCTGATCTGGCTGCCGCTTTTGTTTGCTTGGGTAGGACTTGAGCCTCAGCTGTCTTCTTTTTCTGGCCCCCCATCAAGCTCCTGTTGATTCCCCATTTCCTCTTGGCAAAGGCAGTAGGGGTAAGGGTGGTGGTTTACTCAGTCCTTCCTATCTTGTAGCCCCCCTTGATCAGCAGCAAGGTGATGATTCATGCATAGGTTAGGGTGTGAGGCTTCTTGTTTGACTGTGTCTTTCATAGCCTCAAAAATTAGCCAGGCTGCATGGAAGCCATGGCCCATGTGATAGGAGTAGACAACATCCGCAATGGGGGTTCTCCTCTCCTGCTGATGTCCTGAGCAATAGATGTTCTTCCGCAAGACTTGGTCAATGAACAATAGTTCAGGTTCTAGTTCTCTCCTTCTGATTGAGTCCCCGGTGGCTTTTAATCCTCTTGTTAGGGTCCTTGCAATTGTGTCAATTGATGCACGCAGAGGGGGGCCATATCCACAGCTAGGATTGAATGCTGCTGGGATGCCCAATACTTCAGCAATCATCTTAGGGCTCACTAACAAATCAAAATTGTCAATCATCACTAGCAAGCACTCTTGTCCATCGTTGTTCTTCTTGACCTTGATGTGCTGGTAAAACAGCTGCACTAGCCTTGGGTAGGCTAGTGCTGGAATTTCTCTCATCAATGGCATCAGGCCCGCTTTGCTTATGAACTGTACTACAGGGGCAGAGAGAGGTTCTTTCTCAAAAAAGGGTACATCAAAGGCTGTTTCAAGCTCTAATGGGATTGACTCCATGAGCTTAGAAGGGGTAGAGAACTTAGTGGTTGGTACCACCGCCTCCTCAACCACTTCCTTTCCTTTTGGGGGGACTTTGAAGTCTTGGCCTTTTTAGGGGTGGTCTCTGCAGGGTCCTTGTCCTTCCCCTTTCTCTTTTGTGCAATTTTGGAAGCTATTTCGAACTTTGTCCTCTAGTATGAGCAATGGAGATTGAGATCTAGGGTTTGGTTTGATTGGATGCACAGGGAACCTCAAGATCTCAGAGCAGAGGGCAATGGATGGGGGTGATGATAGGAACAACTTTGTAGATTTGTGAAGTGAATGATGAGTTGTAGGAGTGATGCTGGACGGGAGAGGGGAGAGCGGCAGAAGCTAGGGTTTCGCAGAGGGAAGAAGGAAGCAGATAATGAAAAAGGGACAAAGCGCGGGGTTGAAATACTTATCGCAAAGCTCGGCGTGCTTTGGAACATCTGGTTGCGGGGTTGGAAATAAACCTAGCGAGGGTGTTGATTACATCTGGATTGTGTGACAATCTCTAAAGTCATCCTTGGAGCACGCGACAGAGTGAGATTAATTCATGTGAATTGCGCGAGCGGTTCCTAAGGCTCTATTTGGATTGCACGAAAAGCTCTGAGGTTCATCTTGAGTCTCGCGACAGACTTAGATTCTCGCGATAGTAAATGGAATATTTCTGTTGAATTATGTAAGATTCTCTCAGTTTATCTTATGAACCTCGTGACAGCCTAATAATCTCACGACAGGTAATGTATGGCTCTATATGAATTGCGCGAGAGGCTCTCAGCTATACATGAATCTCGCGACAGCGAATAGAATGTGTCCAGGTGAACTGCGTGAACTTCTCTCAAACTTTCTCCTTTAACCTCGCGATAGGTTTCCAGGCTTCCTCTTTTAACCTCGCGAGAGCATATGAATCTCGTGATAGTCTCCCAGGCTTCCATTTTGGACCCAAATGACGATGGTATAAAGCAGAGCATGTGCTCTGTTACGCCTTTTGCATGTTTGCTGTGGTTGAATCCTGGGCATGACCCTCTCCTATGACTTTATTTAGTCATATGTAAACTCAATCATACACTCAAGGACAACGAAAACGACCTCCCACATTAGGCATTCAATAGAAGCTATCAATTCAAAAATAGTAGGAGGCAAGCGAAGCATTAAAAGTTCAAAAATAGATAGGGCAAAAATTCAAATAAGGTCACTAGCAAATCCTAGAGAATAGAAACTAAAGAGAGCAAGATAAATCAACCAAAAACTAAGTACATATGCTATAGTAATGACAAGCCTGTGGAATCAGTTTGAAGAAGGATCTCCTCTACAGTGAATGGTGTCCAAAAGGTCGACAGGTTTTTCGAAACAAGGCTTAAGCCTTTGACCATTCACCTTCAAGAGTCTCCCAGAGTTAGGATCCTTGATTTCCATAGCACCAGATGGGGAAACATCCATGACAATGTAAGGACCTTCCCATCTGGATTTTAATTTGCCTGGAAAAAATTTAAGTTTGGAGTTAAACAACCAAACCTTATCACCGGCATTGAAACTCTTTCTCAACAGCCCTTTGTCAAAGAAAGCTTTGGACCTTTCCTTATAGATGCTTGCATTGGCATATGCATCCATCCTTAGTTCTTCTAATTCCGATAGCTGCGGCAACCTATGATTACCAGCAGAAGTTAGATCTAAATTTAAATGTTTGATGGCCCAATAGGCCTTGTGTTCTAACTCCACTGGGAGATGACAGACCTTTCCATAAACCATTCTGAATGGGGACATACCAATGGGAGTCTTATAGGCACCTGTAAGCCCACAGTGCGTCATTAAGCTTGTCAGCCCAATCCTTCCTATCAGTCCTCACAATCTTCTCAAGGATATGCTTGATCTCCCTATTTGAAATTTCAACTTGCCCACTGGTTTGTGGGTGGTAGGGAGTAGCAATCCTATGGGTGACAGAATATTTCTTGAGCAAGCTCTCAAAATTTTTGTTGCAGAAATGGCTCCCCCCATCACTGATAATGGTTCTAGGGGTACCAAATTTGGAGAAGATATTCTGCTTTATGAACTTGAGGACCAGCTGATTATCATTAGTTCTTGTGGCAATGGCTTCTACCCATTTGAAAACATAGTCCGCTGCCACTAAGATAAAATGAAAACCATTTGAAGGAGGAAAGGGGCCCATAAAATCAATACCCCACACATCAAACAGTTCTACAATAAGGATGGGCTGTAAAGGCATTGAATTTCGTTTAGACAACCCTCCTAGTTTCTGACATCTTTCACAGGCCTTGCAGTATGTATGGGCATCTCTGAAAAGAGAAGGCCAATAGAAACCACACTGCAACACTTTGTCAACTATTTTTCTCCCACTAAAATGACCCCCACAGGCATTTTCATGACACATGGCCAGAATACTGGGGATATCACTTTCGGGAACACATTTCCGAATAATTTGGTCTGCACAATACTTGTACAAGCAAGGTTCCTCCCAGAAAAAGAATTTGACCTATGAGAAAAACAGGTCTTTATCCATTTTTGTCCAATGGGAAGGGATCTTGCCTATAACTAGATAATTGACAATATGTACATACCAAGGAACTAAAGATTGGATGGCAAACAATTGCTCATCCAGGAATACATCATTTGTAGTGAGGTCATCAACACCTTTCTCCAACATAATTCTGGACAAGTGGTCAGCCACCACATTTTCTACACCTTTCTTGTCTTTGATTTCGATGTCAAACTCCTGCAACAGGAGTATCCATCAAATTAGTCTGGGCTTTGCATCCTTCTTGGACAGTAGGTACTTTAATACTGAGTGTTCAGTGAAGATGACAGTTTTAGACTCAAGTAGGTAAGGTCTAAACTTGTCCACAGCAAAAACCACAGCTAGAAGCTCTTTCTCAGTGGTTGTGTAGTTCAGTTGAGCTTCAGCAAGTGATTTGCTGAGATATGCAATGACCACAGGCAGCTTATCCTTTCTCTGGCCCAAGACAGCACCTATTGCCAAGTCAGATGCATCACACATTAACTCAAAGGGCAGGGCATAGTCAGGTGTTTGGAGTACAGGTGCAGAGGTGAGGCAAATTTTCAAAGTTTCAAAAGCCTTCAGACATTCAGCAGAGAAGTCAAAGGGCACATCCTAGCAGAGAAGGTGGCACAATGGGTTAGCAATTTTGCTGAAGTCTTTGATAGACCTCCTGTAGAATCCAACATGGCCAAGGAAGGATCTGATTTGCTTGACTGTTCTTGGAGGGGGCAGATTTTTAATGAGGTCAACTTTGGCCTTGTCTACCTCAATTCCATCTTTAGAGACTACATGGCCTAACACAACTCCTTGTATTACCATGAAGTGGCTCTTCTCCCAACTTAAGACCAAATTGGTCTCTTCACATCTTTGTAAGACTTGATGGAGGTGTTGTAGACATTGGTCAAAGCTATCCCCATAGACCGAAAAGTGATCCATGAAAATTTCTAAGAATTTGTCAATCATATCAGAAAAAATGGCATACATACACCTCTGAAAGGTGGCAGAGGCATTACACAGTCCAAAAGGCATCCTTCTGTAAGCAAAGGTGCCAAAAGGACAAGTAAATGTATTTTTTCTCTTGATCAAGGGGGTGCATAGGGATCTGATTGTACCCTGAGTACCCATCAAGAAAATAGTAAAAAGCCTTCCCAGCCAACTTGTTCAAAATTTGATCAATAAAAGGGAGAGTAAAGTAGTCTTTTCTGGTCTTGGAGTTGAGTTTTCGATAATCAATGTAAACTCTCCAGCCAGTGGTCTCCCTGGTTGGTCTCAACTCTCCAGAGTCGGTTGTGATCACTGTTATGCCAGATTTCTTGGGTACCACCTGGATTGGTGCCACCCATTCAGAATCAGAGATGGGGTAAATTATCCCAGCATCCAACAACTTAATGATTTCTTTCAGAACCACCTCTTGCATGTGAGGATTAAGTTTCCTCTGCATTTCCCTGGAGGGTGATGAACCCTCCTCTAGATGAATCCTATGCATACAGATTGATGCATCAATTCCTCCTAGATCAGCAATGGTCCAGCCAATTGCTTTTTTGTGCTTCCTCAAAACTGTTAGCAACTCCTCCTCTTGCTCACTGGTAGGAGAAGAGGAGATAATCACAGAAAGTTTCTCTTCTTTCTCGAGGAAAGCATATTTTAATGTCTCTGGCAGCTTCTTGAGCTCCAGATCAGGGGCTTGTTGTATGGATGGCAGGATTGGTGTATTATTGGTTGGAGGAAGGGGCAACAATGTAGGTTTCCAATTGGAATGCTGCACTAAGCCCACAGAAGACTTCACTAGGGGTATGTCTTCTGGCATCAAAGCTAGGCTTCCTTCCCCCACCAAGTTCCAAACTTCGATTAAATCAGTGATAATGTTGCTCCACTCCAGCAAAGTGGGCAGTTCTTCTTCAACAATTTCTTCTAGTACATCCACTGCAAAGCACTCCTCATTGTCCAGCTGAGGGTACTTTGCACTGTTGTACACATTAAGCTCAACTTTCATATGCTCGAAAGTGACCTCCATGATTCCAGACCTGCATTGAATGCATGCATTGGCAGTGGCCAAAAATGGTCTGCCCAGGATAACAGGTATCGGAGATGTACTTTTGTTACAATCCATGTCCAAAACAAGGAAGTCTGCAGGGTAGAAGAACTTGTCTACCCCCACTAGGACATCCTCAACCACTCTCATGGGTTTCCTCTCAGACCTATCAGCCATCAATAGAACAATGGGGGTGGGCTTGGCTCCCTAAACCTAATCACGATATACACTGTATGGTAGCAGGTTAACACTGGCTCCAAGGTTCAAAAGGGCCCTTCCAATCATGTGGTCACCAATAATACAGGGAATAGTGGGTATCCATGGGTCTTGCAACTTCTCAGGCATTGTCATGGTTAATACAGAATTCACTGTATCAGTCGCAAAGACCTTCTTGGATAAATGGCCTCTGGCCTTCCTTTTCTGAGTACAGAGGTCTTTCAGAAATTTTGCATAGGTTGGGACCTGTCGGATTGCATCAAGCAGGGGTAAATTTATCTTAACCTGCTTAAAGGTCTCCATCATTTCCTCGATCTGTGCCTGACCCTTATCAAAAGGGGCAAGGCCACTCAAAGGTTGAGGAAATGGCAGTTGAGGTACTGCTGGTTCCTCAGCTGCAAGCCCATGGCTGAACTTTTATTTTTTTATTTTTTCTATTTTAATGTCCTGCTGAGGCTCAACTACAACCTCTTTATTTTTCCCTTGTTGAAGGGCAGCAGGCAGTTCTTTACTCTATGCCCTAACAAAATTCTTATCACTTTCACATGACATTTCCTTAGGATAGACCTCTCCTTGTTCCTTTCCCACCTGATTGTCTACCATCCTACCAGACCTTAGGGCAGTAATGGCATTGGCCCCCTCAAAATTCGAGGAGCCTTCTCCGATGGAATACTGGCCCTTAGGGTTGGCAATTGGTTGGCTTGGCAACCTGCCCTCCTCTCTTTTAGCCAGAGCATTGGCTATTTAGCCAAGCTGCTCTTCTATTTTCTTAATGCTTTGACTGTGAGAAGTCATGGTCTGATTCAAGGGTCCAAGGCTTTGCAATTGAGCTAACACCTGGTCCTCGAAGGAAGCACTCCGGGGCTGGGGTGGTGGAACTACCAATTGATTTTGTTGCTGGGGTTGCTGTTGTTGGAAATTTGACCTTTGGGCATAACCCTGGTTAAGCTGCTACTGTGGCCTTTGAGGTAAGGCCAACATCTGTTGTGGCTGCATATAATTGTCTTGCCTCCACCTCAAATTTGGGTGGTCTCTCCATTGGTAACCAGCATTTTGATGCTGGTATCCATATGGTTGTTTATTGTAGCCACCAGATTATTGCTGTCCAAAAGATTGGGCAGCAGCAGCCTGTTCCATTACAAACTCAGGGTATCGCCTCGCAGATGGACATTCTTCTACTATGTGTTGTGGAGATTGGCATATCAGACATGCCTCCATCACTTATGCAGCCATTTTGGGCAGCACCACAGTCAAAAGTTTATCAAATCTTTCAGTAAGATTGGCCATCTGCATTCTCAGATCATCATTTCTCCTAACTTCATACATTTTTCCGTTAGAAGTCTCAGCAAGTCCCAGCTTAGGAGAGGATTCTTGAACAGTTCTAGAAGAGGACATCTTCTGGAAAGCATTTTCACTTATGACCTCGAACAAGTCCCATGCCTCATCAGCTATTTTATGCATATACGTTAGACCACAAGAGGCATCTACTATGTCTCTGCTATTCTCATCAATCCCATTGTAGAAGCTCTGGACAAGCTGCCAGTCAGGGATCTTGTGGTGGGGACATTGTTTGAGCATCTCTTTAAATCTATCCTAGCACTGGTTAAAATCTTTAGTTGGGGACTGGGCAAAAGAAAGTATGCCTTTCCTCAACTGGCTGGTCTTGGTCTCTAGGAAAAATTTAGACAGAAATCTTGTCTGGAGGTCTTTCCAGGAAGTGATGCTGTTGTTTGGGAGAGTAGATAACCAGGTCATGACCCTGCCCTTTAGGGAGAAAGGAAAGAGCCTTAACCTAGTGGCTTCTGGTCCCAAACTAGCAATGAAGAATGTCGTGCGCAGGGCCAAGAACTGGTCAATGTGCTTGTAAGGGTCTTCCTTGCTAAGCTCATGGAAAGAGGGAAGCATTTGGATGATGATGGAAGTTTTGATTTCGTAGTTTCCTTGAACATCAGGGAATTGGATGCTAAATGGAGAATTGTAATCATCCGGAGCATTCAATTCTTTCAATGTTCTAAGTTGTTCTTCACCCATAACTACTATCTCAATTTCAATAGGGGGCTCAACTGTGGTGTGTCTATGCCTTCTCGGTCTTCTACCCCTTTCTATCTCAGGGTTAGCAGGCTCTAATATAGGACTGAGGGATCTCCTTCCTAACATGCACACACACCAACAGCAGGGAAGACTATTTGCAGGCACATTGCACTTAATAAAAATTGCAACTATCCTAATCAACTGCTATGGAATCTTCAAATGAGAAATAGACTGAGTTTTGAGGGTTAGAGAAGTGCAAACAGAGGTAGCTAGACTCCCAGTGCAATTCTACTCTCCTCTGCTACGGTCCAAATCTGCAAGAAAATTTTCAAATGTAAATCAGTAGTATCAATTATTCACAAGTACAACTACCAAAGAATAAAGAATAAAAAATCTAGAGTCTACTAAAAGATCAATGTCCCCGCCAACGGCGCCAAAAACTTGTTGATGTATTTTTTTAAGTGCTTGCTACTGACTTTATTGAAGACAGTGATAAGAATGGAATGAAGAAAAATTGGATGAAAGATAAAGTGAGAATTATGGAGCAGCAAGCCTAAAAACACACAATCCTGCAAGATACAGGGCCTGTTGTAGCAAGTTTTGATAAGTAAGAGTTTGTCCCACAGGGAAGTTGATCTTAAGATCAAAGGAAGCCATCTTTAGTAGGCCCTCCAGATCTGACTACAGATCTGGCAATCCTAAATGGAAGGGGATTTAGGGTCATTAAAATCTAAATTCTAAGGTATCCTAATGTCTAAACTATAGAAAGGGTTAAGAAAGAAGATGGAGTGAGAAAATAAATATAAAAGGGTGAGAAGTATGCTATTAGGTTCAGATCTGATGGGTTTCATGACTCAAATTCAGATCTGCTGCTATAGAAGTCCTGCCCAATGGCTACATTATCACCACTGAGGAGAAAGAATCCAACTCATCTCTGTGCCATGATCCAATCCCTTTTTGGCTATAATGTGTCCACTTAAATTGTCATAGACTATTCAATTGGGGAACCACAGTCCAGAGATGGGTCAGAACAAGTTTATCATTATAGGCACTACTTCATCCAGGCTACAAGCACAAGAATCCATAGGGAACCTCAACCTCGAAAGTGCTATGTGTGGGGCTAGGCCTGTATGGGAGCATGTTAGCCCAGACACATAGAACCAGTAAGAGTTTGAGTGCAGCCTTAGATCCAACTGTCCACTGCTTTAGAGAGACTGCAGTGATCCAGTCACAAGCCTACAATCTCTATAACCAAACCAGATCTGCCATCTGATGGCGAGTCTATACACATACAGGGGAGTTTGTCTTAGCACAATCTCTCACAGGGCTACAAGCACAAGTGTAGAGAAGAACAATCCGTCTTCAGTCTGTGGGTTGGCTTCACCCTAAGGCTATAACTTGTCCACTTAAATGGTCACAGACTATCCCAGAGGCTATCCTCCTCACAAAGCACAAGATAGAACAAGAAACATTGCTGCCACCACCATGTTCACAAGGCTACAAAAGCTCATTGCTCCCATGGGGACTTCAGATCTAGTGGGTCCTGTGGTGGGGCTAGGCCTGTATGGGAGCATGTTAGCCCAGACACACAGGTCACTTGGATCTGAGTAAACCATAAAATCAGTCCTCCATTGTTTGCAATACATCCTAGTAATGGAGGATCTCAAGGTAGCAGCCTTGTACAGAACAACTCACAAACAGAAATCCCATAAATGTAAAGCACCCTATCATAAAACTCCATTAATCTATTCCAAATAGTCATACAAAGGCATAGCCAACAAATGCTGGACTATGGAGAGAAGAAAAAAAGATAAAAAGAGACTCCCTAAACCTAACCTAAACTAACTGGAGATCTACAGCCAATTTCAGAAGAAGCAAAACTAAGTTCTATTCTATGAGGTGTCTAAACCTAAACCAGGCTTAGGTTTAAATAGCAGTTAGTTTGGCGGCGCATTAGGGTTAGGAAACCCTAATTTTAACGATGCCACATGGCCTAATACTATTCCTTGGATGCCTCGAGGCGCGTGCACAGAAATTAGAGCGTTGGAGAATTGCTGGAAGTTCTCAGAATGTCCTCTATAGAAATGAGGGAGAGTTAGAGTCCAGAGCCTTGCTAGGTAGCACTGACTTCCAAGACTGTCGCGTGGTAGCACGGTCTTCGCGAGATTGGATTAGCTTGAAATTCTAGCCGTCGCGGGGTTGTCTTAGTTGCAGCTGAAGCAGTCGCACGATAGAGCATTGAATCCTTGCTGGATTGCTTTGGTCTTCGTGGGATTGCACCTTTCCTTCTGAATGGCATGGGAATCGCGCGAGCAGTTTGTTTCTCAATGGATCTTCGCTAGGATCCTCGCGAGGACGTAATGTGCATTGATCTTTGAACTGTGCGAGAGGTTTTTCTGAAGTTTTGCATCCCGCGGCCATTGCACGATAGCTGCGCGTAGAGATACCTAGAGCTCTCTCTCCTTAGTTTATCTGAGTGAACTGCGCGAGGTTTGAGAGCTGCTTTCTTGAGCTGCGCGAGACTGTGCGAACTATGCTGCAGGAGCTCTTCTGAACAGCACATACAATTGGTATGATGTCATGGGAAACTCGCGAGGATTGCGCGAGGCAGGCTTTCAGAGTCATGTGAACCTTGTGACAGCTGCACGAGGCTCATTTCTTTCTTTGCTGCTCTTGTGCTCTGTTTTCATGCAGTCAGGCTCTCTATCTTCCATTCTTCTGGGAGACTTCTGGGGCAAAAGTGGGCTCCTTAGCAGGATTAAGGCCTTATTACAGCTACTGTTTATTACCTGTAGAACAGGCTTAAAATACTTTTATTAAATGATTAAGGGTCCAACAAAGATTAAGTTAAGGGGTGAAAAGTGGTAATTTTTAGGTCTTAACAGTGCTTGATTTTATACTACTCACAGAAGGCCTTGATGCGCTTATTCGTAAAGTTCGTGCTGCTATCCGTGATGATATCCTTGGGTAAGCCAAATCGGTAGACAATATTGTTCTTGATGAATTTCTCGATGTGTCGAGCCGTGATGTTTGTATATGAGGTTGCTTCTACCCATTTGGTGAAATATTCAATGGCTACAAGAATGAATCGATGTCAGCTTAAGGCTTACGAATTAATCATTCTGACGACGTCGAGGCCCCATGTGGCAAATGGCCAAGGAGTGGTCATGCTATGCAAATTTATAGCTGGAGCATGTATCAGACTGGAGTGTTCTTGGCACTTAGAGCATTTCTGAATATGCTTGCAACAGTCAGACTCCATAGTGGTCCATAAGTATCCTTGACGTAGGATCTTCTTAGCGAGCATGTGTCCCATGACATGGGCCCTGCATATCCCTTTGTGGACTTCCTTCTTGATGTTGACCGCTTCGCTCTTAGTAAGACACTAGAGCAATATATTATTATAGGAGCGCTTGTAAAGGTAGTCGCCACAGATGACATAGCCAGCCGCCAGACGTTGAATGGTCCGTTGGTCCGTTTTGGACGTATCCTCAGGGAAAGTATGAGTCTCAAGGAAATTCTTGATATCTGAGAAACTGGGTGGCTCATCATCAGGCTTTAGGGGTTCATCAATCTGCAGGCAGAAGGCCGATTCATTCCTCTACTCAATTATGATGGCTTTCATCTCAACACCATAGGGGATCTCTATCATTAATGCCAAAGTCGCTAACGCGTTGGTGAAGCGATTCCTTATCCATGGGACATAGGAGAACATAACATCCTCGAAGCATGCTATAAGATCTTCTAGGTGCTCATGGTAGGGGATCAATTTCTCATCCTTTGTCTTCCAATCTCCATTCGTCTGGCATATGATCAATTGGGAATCTCCAAATACTCTGAGATGGGTTACCTTTAAATTGATTGCTGCTTGTAGTCCTGCTACACAGGCTTCATACTTGGCCATTTTTCTAGTACAAGGGAAGTTGAGTTTGATAGAAACCAGTACATGTGATCCTTTCAGCGAAATCAGAATGGCGCCAACTCCCTGACCCTCGACATTTGCTATGCCGTCGAAGTGCATTACCCACTATTCCTCTGCTTCTTCTGTATCGTCCTCTGCCATGAATAGGATATCTGCATTAGGGAACTCTGTTCTCATGGGCTCATAATTGGGCAATAGATTGTCGGCAAGATGATCAGCGAGTGCTTTCCTCTTGATCGACTTCTGAGTGACATAAGTGATGTCAAACTCAGACAATAAAAGCTTCCATCGTGCCGTTCATCCAGTAAGAGTCGGCTTCTCAAATAAGTACTTCAATGGGTCCATTCGGGCTAGGAGTAGAGCGGCTTGGGATAGCAAGTAATGGCGAAGCCTCTGAGTGGCCCATACAAGAGCTAGACATGCTTTCTCCATATGAGAATAGTGTGTCTTGTAGTCAGTAAACTTCTTACTGAGATAGTAGATAGCCTGCTCCCTTCTTCCCGTCTCGTCATGCTGTCCTAAGACACATCCCAACGAAACTTCCGTTGTGGAGGGATACATCAAGAGTGGTCTCCCCGGCTCGGTTGGTACCAACACAGGTGGATTGAGGAGGTAGATTTTGATTTTATCGAATGCTTCCTGATAATCATCGCTTCATTCAACGGGCGACTTCTTTCAAAGTACCATGAAGATCAACATGCAGATTGGGTTCAGTTGTGTAATGAATCGACTGATATACTGTATCCTGCCCAATAACCCTCTGACCTCTTTCTTAGTAGACGGCGGTGACATTTCTGTGATGGCCTTTACTTTGACTGGGTCGACTTCGATACCTCTCCTGCTGACGATGAATCCTAATAGTTTTCTGAACATAGCGCCAAATGTGTACTTCTGTAGATTCAGACGTAACATGTACTTTTTCAGCCTCTCAAACAGCTTCTGGAGGTTTACCAAGTGATCGCTTTGCTCCGATGACTTGGGAATCATATCATCGACGTACACTTCAATTTGTCGATGCATCATGTCATGAAACAGCGCAGTCATAGCTCTCTGGTATGTTGCCCCAACATTCTTTAGCCCAAATGGCATGACTTGATAGCAAAAGGTTCCCCAGTGGGTGATGAACGCTGTCTCTTCTCGGTCGGCCTCTGCCATATTTATCTGGTTGTATCTAGAGAATCCATTCATAAAAGAAAGCATCCCATGTCTAGCAGTGTTATCAACCAAGATATCGATGTGCGGCAATGGGAAATCATCCTTCAGGCTTCCCTTGTTTAGGTTTCAGAAATCAATGCACATATAGACTTTTTCATCCTTTTTTGGTACTGGGATGATATTAGCTAGCCACTACGAGTATTTAGATACCATGAGAAACCCTACGTCATACTGTTTAATGTCCTCATCCTTGATCTTCAGCATCCACTCGGGTTAGAGACGTCTTAGCTTCTGCTTGACCGGCTTTATATCAGGGTAGAGTGGCAACTCATGCTCGACCAAATCTGTATCCAAATCGGGCATGTCCTCGTATGATAAGGCAAAAATGTCTTGGTATGATCGAAGGAAATCGATCATGCTTTTTCTTTCTTCGGGAGACAGCGACATTCTGGTCTTAGTAATTCGGGGAATCTCCTCTGTCCCTAGATTGACATCCTTTGTTTCTTCAACAATGGGTTTAGGGCCATGTTCAAAGTCAACAAACCGGTCAAGGAGCTCAATGGGGAGCTCCTCAAAAGGGACATCCTCGTCCAGACTCATAATTCCTACCTCTTCTTATATTTCTATAGGAAGGGGTCGATTTCATGTGGGACGGGCATTTCGATTAAGGCATCTTTTTATGGGATTTTATTCAGAATTTTGAAAGACAATATTTTTGAATTTGGTATTTTCTCTATGTTTTTGAAATTTTTATTTTCTTCGAAAACGGGCCCTTGGCAAAGCGGATCCCTATATATACACGGTGTTGCCTGCCAAGGGCTTATCTCACTTTTTATAGGTTATTTTTTTTGGGAAATGGGTGTCGAATTTCAGGCCACCTGTCGCTTCTAGAGTTTGGGGCAAAGATGCTCAATTGCATACCTGAGATGCTGCTCTTTTACCTGTTCGGATGGGGGTGCTGACTGATATGACTCTTCGGTGTCAGCCTCCATCATGTTGATCCCGAGTTCGTCTGAGATTATGTCCTTAAACATTAATATAGTTTTCTGGTGATTTACCATAGGGAGAGATTGTTCAGGTAGGGAATGTCATTCCTCAAAGAGGGATAATGTGGCCAGGTTTATTTCCAGGCTGGGATGGGTAATGTGGGGTTGGTGGGGTGAACGGGTGCTGTGGGTTTGTGTGGGGTTAATCGAGTTGCCCCATTCTGGTCGATCTTCACAACCCCGACACTCACAAAGGAATCTCTGATGTGAGGCCTGGGACGGGGTTTCTCCTTTATGTGTATCCCCCCAACTCTTGTAGCTGCTGTGGCACGAGCTTTCTCCTTAGCCTCTCACACCTCTTCTTATGTGGGCTTGTAACCTAACCCAAATCTAACTTTCTGACCACCCTTGGCTGTGACTGGCGCTCTTTTCCTTGCAGTCTGGGCACAAGTCCTCTTCCTTTTTTATAGCCTCACTTCTGGAGCATTGCCATTGCTACTTCCATTTCGCCTCTGATTTTTGAAGTGATACTTCTCGGGGGCTCTAGGACAACTGTTGACACCTCATATTCAAAACTATGGAGGTCGGTGTCTTCATTTGTATGTGGTACATCTAATATTTTTGGATTCTCAATGCTATGGGTGGCCTTTTCCTTCTCGTCGTGCCCTTTACCGATGATGGTGATCACCTTCTGCCCAGATATAAATTTGATCTTTTGATGCAACGTCGATCGTATTGTTGCTACCCCAGCTGTGCTTTCTTTATTTGTTTATGGTAAAAGAAATTTAAAATCAAAATAAAACAGGAGATGAAATCAGCACAACTGAGAAGTCCTAGACCTGCAAGATACAGGGTCATTGTGGCAAGTTTTGATAAGTAAGAGTTTGTCCCACAGGGAAAGATGATCTATAGCTCCAAGGGAGCCATCTCTAGTAGTCCCTCCAGATCTGACTACAGATTTGGCAGTCCTTAAGGGAAGGGAGTTTAAGGTCACTTAGTTTACAGATCCTAAGGTAGCCTAATGTCTAAACTACAGAAAGGGTTGAGAGGATGGATGGAGTGTGGAAAATAAATATAAAAGGGTGAGAGGTATATTATTAAGCCTAGATCAGAGGAGTTTTATAACTCAGATTCAGATCTGATGTTATAGAAATCCTGTCCAATGGCTACGTTATCACCACTGAGGTGAAAGGATCCAACCTATCTCTCTGCCATGATTAAATCCCTTAAGGTCATAACCTGTCCACTCAAATGGTCACAGACTATCCCATAGGGGAACCACAATCCAGGGATGGCTGGGTCAAAACAAGTTAATCATTGTAGGCACTATTTCATCCAGGCTACCAGCTCAAGAATCCATAGGGAACGTCAACCTCTAAAGCTCTATGTGTGGGGCTAAGGCTGTATAGGACCATGACAGCCCAGACACATAGAACCAGTAAGAGATTGAGTACAACCTTCGATCTAGCTGTCCATTGCTTGAGTGAGGCTACAATGGTCCAGTCACAAGCCTACAATCTCTATAACCAGATCAGATCTAACATCTGATAGCGGATCTATACAAATATAGTGCCTTTGTGTACAATCTCCCATCGAGGCTAATACAAGCTGGGTGCGAGAAGAAGGATCCATCTTGGATCGGTGGATTAGAATCACCCTAAGGCTATAACCTGTCCACTTGAATGGTCACAGACTATCCCAGAGGCTATCCTCCTCACGGAGCCCAAGACAAAACAAGAATATCGCTGCCACCACCATGGTCACAAGGATACCAGCTCAAGCTCCCATGGGTCCTGTGGTAGGGCTAAGGCTGTATATGACCATGATAGCCCAGACACACAGGTCACTTGGATCTGAGTGGCCCTTAGAATCAGTCCTCCATTACTTTGAATCATAGCCAAAGCAATGGCGGATGACAAGGCAGCAGCCTTGCACAGAGCAGATCGCATTCAAACACAAATCCCATAATGTAAAAATCTTATTACAAAACTTCCATTAAACTAGTTCAAAATGCATACAAAGACATAGCCAGCAAGTGCTGGACTATGGAGAGAAGGAAAAAGAAAAAGAAAACTACTTACAGCTACAAAAGAAAAGAAAAAACGATCTCAGATCAAATCTCCAAGAGATGAGACGTGTTCCAAGATTTGTTCCAAGATATGTTACAAGCCTCCTCAAACCTAAGCTAAGTATGGGTTTATATAGCAGTGGTGTGGCGGAGCATTAGGGTTAGGAAACCCTAATTTTAACGATGCCATATGGCCTAATAGTGATCCTTGGATGCCTTGAGGCACGTGCATGGAGATTTAAGCGTGGGAGTGCATGCCCTAATCACTGGAAATTCCCAAAAGGTGCTCTGCTGAAGTGATGGAAGTTGAAGTTCAGAGCTTCGCTAGGTAGCTATTATTTCCCAGACTTGTCGCGTGGTAGCTCTTGCTCTTCGCGAGGATGGTTTGATATTGAAGCTTCAACCGTCGCGAGGTTGCCTTAGTTTGCTCTTCAGGCAGTCGCACGGTAGATAATTGCGCTCTCGCTGGATTGGGCTTCGCGAGGTTGAGTAGACATCAAAGCCTCAGATGTCGTGGGGTTGGAGTTCAAGCAGTTGCGAGGTAGCTGCGCATACGCTCGGTTGATCTTCGTGAGGATGCTTTCTTTTTGAATAGCGCAAGAACTATGCAAGGAGTTCTCTTCTGATATTTGCATCCCGCGGCTACTGCGCGACAGCTGTGCGAAGACTCTTCTGAAGCTCTCTCTCCTCTGCCGTTCTGAGCGAACTGTGCGAGGTTGAGAGAGGTCTGCTTTGAACTGTGTGAGACTACGCGATGTGTTCTACTCTTGAGCTTTGCGAGAGCTACGCGAGTTTGTATTTCTGAAGCTCTTTAGTCACTCAATCTGCATGAGAAGTTGTTGTAAAGTCTTGGGAAGCTCAGTTGGACTGCACGAGGCATATTTCTCCTGAATCCTCTAAAGCTTAGGTCAGCTGCGCGAGGCTCATTTCAGGTCTGGATTCAGAGTCCATCCTTCTGAGGGGATTCTAGTGCCAAAATAGGCTCCTTAGCAGGATTCCTGGCCTTATTTCATTGCTGTTTATTACCTACATAAAACACTTAATAAGAACTTATTAGATGGCTAAGGGTCTAATCAAAGGTTAAGTTAAGGGGTGAAAAGTGGTACTTTTCAGGTCTTAACACACCCCTAAACCTAATCTTTGCTAGTCCTTTAGCAAAGCTATATTAAATCTACTACAAAAATTAAATGCCACTTTCGTAGGGAGCACAGATACATTTAGCATATGTACCAAGCCTTTTAAACCCCTAGGTTATCCCTAGTGGAGGAGTGAAGTCTCCTGAGGGTTTTCAGTGAAGACACCCACAAACTTCTCAATGAAACAGTTAACAAAAGTGCAATATCATCAAGTGAGCAGTCAAGGAGCAGACTTAGTTTACTCTTGAATCAGTAAAAATAAAAGAAATTAAATCCATTGGTTGCATAGAAATTTAAACAGCATAAACTTCTCATGAATGCACAGCATTTCCAATTAGTTTACAACCACAGAAAACTGCACAAGTGTGTGTCAGCACTGAGCTCATCATCAGATAAAAAATTAGGTTATAAGTCATACCTAATGCATTCAAGATCAGACCCAAAAACTTTCCAGGGCATACTCTCATAAGGGTCTTGTTGAGGGGTTCATTTTCTCTCAGGCTCAAGAGCAGTTACATCCCCCAAATGGGTCTGTAAGCATGAGCATAGGTAGAGTTCTTACGTGCTGACATCATTGACAAATCCTCACCATAGATTAGGTAACTCTTTATCTCCACATGACAGCTCACTCAACTTTGGATCACAAGGGCTTTTAACTAGGCTGTAATGTGGCTTATGGAGTGGGGTTAAAAAGAATGGAAGGTTGAAAAGGGGTTCAAAATTGAGAAATCAGTAGGTGAAAGAGGTGATTCATGACTTCACCTCCTTGATTTTAGCTCCTTTCTTCTTCTTTGAGATTTTCAGATTTGAAGTGATCAGTTTCTCTTCTTGATTTCGATTTTCCAAAAGAAAGTTCCTCTTGACTCCTCTCATACTCCTCTTCATTATTATTTTTGTTTCTTTTTGATGTAGTCTTCTTCTTGTTATTTTTGTTTTTTTTTTTTTTGAAATGCCACCATGTTCTCAGTTACCATACTGCCAGAATTTTGAGATACTTCTTCTCCATTCACCTAATGTTGACCATAGCTAGTCCATCTTCAACTCTTTCTCTTTACCTTCTAAATTCTCAGAGTGAGGGTAGACTGAATCAGGTTCATAGGTTCAGGTACAAGTACTCAGGTGTATTTTGAAGAAATTCAGGATTTAAAGCTCAAAGGGGGTATGGACAAGGGCAGTTGCTTTAGAGTTGGTCTTTTTAGGCTCAAACTGTCCAAGAGAAGGCCTTGATCCTTTCCTAAGTCTCATGAGTGCTGTCAGTTGTTTCAACTTGGAGTTGCCTAACTTCTAGTGAGCACAGTGACTCAGCCAGTCCTTAGAACTAGAAGAAATTGCCTTAGTCACTCCTTAAAGGATGGAAAAAAAATTTTGTAGGCCCAATTCTCACTGGTTATGGTCTTCCTTTGAACTTTTAAGTATGTCCTCACCTTTTTCTCTCTCTAATGATTCACTAAGTGCTGATACAAGTGAGTTTGCTTGGTGATCTCGTCATGGAAATGTGAAATATTAAATATTTATAATGTCTAAAGTTTGCAGAAATTTTAAATTTCTTATTTGTCATGATTCTTAAGTGAACATAGATCCATTTCCATATTACTCACATGACTCTGTTGCACTTAGGTATAAAGTACTAAACTCAGACTCCAACAAGATCACTAAAAATTCCTATAAACAGTAAAATACATAACATACAAAGTGCACAGTTCTTAGCATCAATTCAATGAAAGATCCCCTTCAAGGTTTGAGGATCCTTCACCAATCAAAAATTGGCCCTTGGGATTAACCACTGGTTGACTGGGCAACCTTCCCTCTTCTCTTTTGGCTAAGGTATTCGCTAGTTGGCCAATCTGCTCTTCCATCTTCTTGATGCCCTGACCATGAGAATTCACAGTCTGAGCCAAGGAACTCAGGTTTTACAGTGAGGTCAAGACCTGGTCCTCGAAAAAAGTATTTCTGGGTTGAGATGGGGGTAAGAACAATTGATTTTGTCGCTGATGGGGCTGCTGATGGTGCTGGAAGTAGACCTAGGGGCATTCCCTTGATTGAACTGCTGCTGTGGCCTTTGAGGTACAACCAACATCTGCTGGGGCTGCATGTAATTGTCTTGCCTACACCTCAAATTTGGGTGGTCTCTCCATTGGTAACCAGCATTTTGGTGCTGGTAACGAAATGGCTGTCTGTTGTAGCCACCAGATTATTGCTGGCCAAAAGATTGCGCAGCAACAACATGCTCTAATACTAATTTAGGATATTGCGTTGCAGATGGACATTCCTCCACTGTGTGCTGTGGGGACTGGCATATCAGACATGCCTCTGCCACATGAGCAGCCCTTCTGGGTTGCATCACAGTTAGTAATTTGTCAAACTTCATAGAGAGGTTTGCCATCTGCAGCTGCAGGTCATTGTTCCGAGACACCTCACAAACTTTTCCTCTTGTTAATGCAGCAGGCCCCACTTTTGACTCAGACTCCTGACTAGTTCTTTCCAAGGATAGCTTTTGAAAAGCATTTTCACTAATCACCTCAAACAATTCTCATGCCTCATCAACAGTTTTGTGCATGTGCCACCATAAGAGGCATCCACCATATCTCTACTTTTTTCATCAATCCCATTGTAGAAGCTTTGAACAAGCTGCCAGTCTGGGATCTTGTGGTGGGGGCATTGTTTGAGCATTTCCTTAAACCTATCCCAGGCTTGATTAAAATCCTCAGTTGGGGCTTGGGCAAAAGCAATAATCGCCTTCCTCAACTGGCTAGTTTTGGTCTCAGGGAAGAACTTGGTCAAGAACTTGGTCTGCAGGTCTTTCTATGAAGCAATGCTATTGTTGGGAAGAGTGGTCAACCAGGTACTGGCCCTCTCCTTCAGAGAGAAGGGAAAGAGTCTAAGCCTAGTAGCCTCAGGTCCCAAACCAGTGATATTAAAAATGGTGCACAAGGCCAAGAACTGGTCAATATGCTTGTAAGGGTCCTCCTTGCTAAGCCCATGGAAAGAGGGCAGCATCTGGATGATTGAAGTTTTTATTTCATAATTCCCCTGACCGTTAGGGAATTGAATGCTAAAAGGGGAGTTATAGTCATCCGAAGCATTCAACTTTTTGAGAGTTCTGGGTTGTTCTTCACCCATATTTGCTGTCACAGATTCACTTGGGAGCTTTCCTGTGGTGTGCCTGTCTCTTCTAAGTCTCCTTCCCCTTTCTAACTCAGGGTTAAGAGGCTCTAAAGTAGGGCTGAGAGATCTCCTCCCTAGCATACAAGCACACCAACAGCAAGGAGAGCTTCTTACAGGCACATTGCAAATGAATAACTTTACAATTAATAAATTTATCTAACTAATTTACAACTATTCAAAGAATACATTTACAACTATCCTAGATACTGCTAGAGAATTTTCAAGAAAGATAGACAGAGTTTTAAAAGTTAGAGAGTTTGCAAACAGAGGTAGCTAAGCTCCAATTGCAGTCCAACTGTCCTTCACTGCTGCTGTCTAGATCTGTAAAAAAAATTCATAAATACATCAGCAATATCAATTATTCTTAACTACCAAAGAATAATAAAACAACAAAAACTTAGGGTCTACTAATAGATCAACTTTCCCCGGCAACGGCGCCAAAAACTTATTGCTACCCCAACTGTGCTTTCTTTATTTGTTTGTGGTAAAAGAAATTTAAAATCAAAATAAAATAGGGGATGAAATCGACAATCGAGAGAAGTCCTAGACCTGCAAGATACAGGGTCCATTGTGGCAAGTTTTGATAAGTAAAAGTTTGTCCCACAGGGAAAGATGATCTACAGCTCCAAGGGAGCCATCTCTAGTAGTCCCTCTAGATTTGACTATAGATCTGGCAGTCCTTAAGGGAAGGGAGTTTAAGGTCACTTAGTTTATAGATCCTAAGGTAGCATAATGTCTAAACTACAGAAAGGGTTGAGAGGATGGATGGAGTGTGGAAAATAAATATAAAAGGGTGAGAGGTATGTTATTGAGCCTAGATCAGAGGAGTTTTATAACTCAGATTCAGATATGATGTTATAGAAATCCTGTCCAATGGCTACGTTATCACCACTGAGGAGAAAGGATCCAACCCATCTCTCTGCCATGATTCAATCCCTTAAGGTTATAACTTGTCCACTCAAATGGTCACAGACTATCCCAGAGGGGAACCACAATCCAGGGATGGGTCAAAACAAGTTAATCATTGTAGGCACTATTTCATCCAGGCTACCAGCTCAAGAATCCATAGGGAACCTCAACCTCTAAAGCTCTATGTGTGGGGCTAAGGCTGTATAGGACCATGATAGCCTAGACACATAGAACCAGCAAGAGATTTAGTACAACCTTCGATCTAGCTGTCCATTGCTTGAGTGAGGCTACAATGGTCCAGTCACAAGCCTACAATCTCTATAACCAGATCAGATCTAACATCTGATAGCGGATCTATACAAATATAGGGGAGTCTGCCTTTGTATAATCTCCCACCAGGCTAATACAAGCTTAGGTGCAGAGAAGAAGGATCCATCTTGGATCGGTGGATTAGAATCACCCTAAGGCTATAACCTGTTCACTTGAATGGTCACAGACTATCCCAGAGGCTATCCTCCTCACGGAGCCTAAGACAAAACAAGAATATCGCTGCCACCACTATGGTCACAAGGCTACCAGCTCAAGCTCCCATGGGGATTTCAGATCTAGTGGGTCCTGTGGTGGAGCTAAGGCTGTATATGACCATGATAGCCCAGACACACAGGTCACTTGGATCTGAGTGGCCCTTAGAATCAGTCCTCCATTGCTTTGAATCACAGCCAAAGTAATGGCGGATGACAAGGCAGCAGCCTTGCACAGAGCAGATCGCATTTAAACACAAATCCCATAATGTAAAAATCCTATTACAAAACTTCCATTAAACTAGTTCAAAATGCATACAAAGACATAGCCCGCAAGTGCTGGACTATGGAGAGAAGGAAAAAGAAAAAGAAAACTACTTACAGCTACAGAAGAAAAGAAAAAACGATCTCAGATCAAATCTCCAAGAGATGAGATGTGTTCCCAAATTTGTTCCAAGATATGTTACAAGCCTCCTCAAACCTAAGCTAAGTATGGGTTTATATAGCAGTGGTGTGGTGGCACATTAGGGTTAGGAAACCCTAATTTTAATGATGCCACATGGCCTAATAGTGATCCTTGGATGCCTCGGGGCACGTGCACAAAGATTTAAGCATGGGAGTGTGTGCCCTAATCACTGGAAATTCCCAGAAGGTCCTCTGTGGAAGAGATGGAAGTTAAAGTTCAGAGCTTTGCTAGGTAGCTATTGTTTCCCAGACTTGTCGCATGGTAGCTCTTGCTCTTCGCGAGGATGGTTTGATATTGAAGCTTCAACCGTCGCGAGGTTGCCTTGGTTTGCTCTTCAGGCAGTCGCATGGTAGAGAATTGAGCTCTCGTTGGATTGGGCTTCGCGAGGTTGAGTAGACATCAAAGCCTCAGATTTCGTAGGGTTAGAGTTCAAGCAGTCGCGAGGTAGCTGCGCATTCGCTGGGTTGATTTTCGCGAGGATGCTTTCTTTTTGAATAGCACGAGAACTGCGAGAGGAGTTCTCTTCTGATATTTACATCCCGCGGCTACTACACGACCGCTGCGTGAAGAGTCTTCTGAAGCTCTCTCTCCTCTGCCATTCTGAGCGAACTGTGTGAGGTTGAGAGAGGTTTACTTTGAACTACGTGAGACTGCGCGATGTGTTCTACTCTTGAGCTTGGCGAGAGCTGTGTGAGTTTGTGCTTCTAAAGCTCTTTAGTCACTCAATCTGTGCGAGAAGTTGTTGCAAAGTCTTTGGAAGCTCAGTTGGACTGCGCGAGGCATATTTCTCCTGAATCCTCTAAAGCTTGGGTCAGCTGCGCGAGGCTCATTTCAGGTCTGGATCCAGCGTCCATCCTTCTGAGGGACTTTTGGTGCCAAAATAGGCTCCTTAGCAGGATTCGTGGCCTTATTTCACTGCTGATTATTACCTTCATAAAACACTTAACAAGAACTTATTAGATGGCTAAGGGTCTAATCAAAGGTTAAGTTAAGGGGTGAAAAGTGGTACTTTTCAGGTCTTAACACGTACTGCCCCAACCTCATGTAACCACAGGTGCCCTATCAATAAGTTGAATGAGGATTTGATATCTATTACCTGAAATAATATGGAAAAGGTCATTGGCCCAATTACTAGCTCAAGGCCAACTTCTCCTATTATTTCCCTTCTTGTATTGTCAAAACCTCGGGCACTGGTTCTCGTAGGTCTTAACATGCACGGATCTACCCCGATCTTCGTGGCTGTTCTCAGCGAGCACACATTTAGAGCTGACCCATTATCGATTAAAACCAAAGGGATTATCATGTTTCCAGATTCAATAATAATATTGAGGGATTTTGTGTGGCTGTTTTCCTCTTTTGGTAAATTTGCATCCGAAAACCAAATGGCATTTGAAGCCATCACTTGACCAATTATTTGCTCGACTTCATCTGGGCTCACCTACAGAGATACGTGCACATTTTTTAATGCCCCCATTAAAGCATGAAAATGGAGCGAGGATGTCATCAATAAATCCCAAACCGTGAAATGAGTCTGCATTCTTCTCAACTGAGTCTCCAATATATGTTCACGGCTCATTTTTTCAAAAGGGTTTACAACACTATCCTTCTTTCCCTCTGGTTGGGTTTGTGTTGCTGCTACTGTTGGTGCTTTCGGCTGCTTAGATATCTTCCATGATTTGGTAACAAACTCTACTGCCCCTTCTTTGCTGCTACCGACGTTGACATCTGTTTGCTCATAACTCAATGGGACCTGATGAGGATTATAAGTTAGCCTCGAGATCTGAAATGGCATAACTGCCGGTATTTGGTGCACTTGTACTGATGGCTCAGGATGGGTGGGTAAGACTTGTTTAACTTTGGTGATAGATGGGCGGGTGGAAAAATTGGGCCAAGTGGGGGTGGTAAAGTTTGTGGGTGGTTGTGCTAGAGGTAATGGGGTAGGAGTGGGCCACTGATAGCTGATAGGTGATGGTGGGGGATGGGGGACCTGATGAGCTATTGGGTAATTGATGGGGGTGGCAGTGTATGGTTGGTATGCATTTATTTACGATGGAAAATAGGCCCTAAGATCTAAGGGTTCAATTTATGGTGCTGGGTTGGAGAAATAATTTGACAAATTTAGGGTTTCGATTACCCTAATATATCTTTCTTCACCATTTCTTTGCAAAGGTGCCACATAACTCTCCCGGTCATTGATGCAATCTGACGGGTTAAATTCAAACTCTTCCTCACATTCCTTTATCATCCCAATGGTGGGTCTTGGACCTGCTCCTTCGGTAGGGTGCGAGGGTAATGGAACCTGATGTATATTTGCATGCTGGTTCCCTTGAGAAGGTACAGGTGGAATGACTTTCCCGACATCAATTAAATCTTGGATCGCGTGCTTCAATGGGAAGCAGCGATCAGTCGGGTGATCCGGACCCTGATGAAAATTACAGTGAGTGTTGGGGTCATAGTTCTTCGGGATAGAATTTGGAGGAGGTCATGGTTGGAGTGTGGTAACTAGTCCCTTTTCTATTAGCAAAGGTAAAAGTACATTTAATAATTTCCCTAGGGGTGTAAAAACTAGATCGTAGTGGGCTCTCCTCTGCTCTGGAGTCATCTGCATCCCCTGTCCATTCCCTGTTCTCTGCATTGACTCGGCTCTGACTGGATCTGGCTGGGCTGCCTTAAATTGGAACGAGGTTATATTATTGTTGGGCTTGGTATTGGCAATGTTCTGGACATCGGCCCTCGCTCTCTTCTCATTTCTCTGCTCTAAGAGCCTCCTAACTCCACTGGCTCCCCCAGGCACGCTCTTGCTCAAGCGACCTTCCCCGATAGCATCTGCACAGCGATTTACGTTCCTTACCAGATCAGCAAAGCTGGATTATTGCTAGTACACTAGAGAGTTCGAGATCACTGGCAAAGTATTTTTAAAAATTATTTCTATTTGCTCGTCATCAGGTATCCTGTTTCTAACCTGAGTTGCCAATGCTCTCCACCACCCTAAATAATCGTTAAAGTTTCATTCGGGTTCTACTTCAAATGGGCCAAGTCTGACTTACGCAGTCAATGTCTATATTGTAGACATACTGTTTTCAAAGTGGTTAAGTCTTTCCAAGTCTTTATCATAGATGGTTCAAAGGATGTGAACCACATCAAGGCTGGACCAGTCAAACCTTTCTGAAAGACCTTTATTAATAGTCTTTCATCCCCTCCATACTGGCACATGTCCCCACAATAAAACTTGAGGTGTGCGATGGGATTGCCGGTGCTATTATGCATGTCAAAAACTGACATTTTAAATTTGAGAGGCAAGGGGACCTCAGCGAACAAACACAAATTTGAGAAGTTAGTGGCATGGATTTAAGCCCCACCCATCTTCAACAACTGCTTCTGAATTTTGTCAAGCTATTCTTTCAACTGCTCTGACTCTTTGGACATGGGGGTCGTTCTCTCAGCAGTCGGTTGGGCTTCACTCTGGGCTATCAAGGGGTGGGCAACTATAGGTGGAGGATTAGTACTGGCCAATGCCCCGACATAAACACCACTATTCCTAATCTCATCCTCTTCATACTACTAATCTATATAAGGTGCAGTGAGGGCAGGATTCTCTTATTGGTGCTGCATGGACTTGATGGGAATGGTCTGTATGGGGGTTGGGTGAGTCCATTGAATGTGAGGGAAGGTTTGTTGGGTGTTGGGATGAGTGGAAGTCAGATTTTGGGGTGGGGTCTGATGAGGCCATTGGGTATGGGGGAAAGTTTGGAACTGACTTTGGGATGTAGGGATATGGGTGAATTGAGGTTGATGTAGGGTATGGGTTGGAGCCGAGAATGCGGGTTGAGGGTGAATGAAATTTTGAAGGAGTTGTGGAGGGTATGAGTGTGAGACTCCAAGGCTAGGGTCTTGCTGGGCTTGGGTTTGGACCATAAAGCCTAAGGAGGGGTGGGCTATAAGGCCTTGGGTTTGTCGGGTTTGGCCTATGGGGCCTTGGGGAGATTGGGCCATAAAGCCTTGGTCATGATAGGTCTGGCCCAATGGGCCTTGATGGGTCTGGACCATGAGCCCTTGATGGGTTTGGGTCATGGACCATTGATGGGTCTGGGCTTGGATCTGATGGGTCTGGGCCATGGGCCCTTGATGGGTATGGATGATGGGGTTTTGGGCCATTGGGCCTTGGGGTTGTGGGTAATGGGGGTTTAGATGGTGTGGATTATTGGTGAGTGTTGGGGGTCATGGGGGAATGAGGCATGGAGGCTTGAAAGGGTATGGGGTGGAACCATGGATATGTGGTGTGGATGAGAGGGGGTGTTTTAGGAGGCCTTCCACCTAGTGTAGGCTTGGACCATCTCCTCCATCATGGCCATGCAAGGGGGATCGGATGGAGATGGTGTATTTAAAGGTTGGAGGGGTATGGATGGGGTGGATGAGGAGGGAAAATTGGACATGGCCCCGATAAAATCGGTCATGACCCGATTAAGTGGTGGGATATGGGGTGGGTTGGAGAAATGAGGTGGGGTATTGGTGAATGGGGATGGATTAGGCATGTGTGGGGAGGATGTATGGGGCATAGATGTGGAGGATGAGAGAGAAAAGTTAGTCATGGCCCCGATAAAAATGGGCATGACTTGGGTAGATGGAGGGATGTATGGGGGATCGGATGCGGCATGGGTAGATGCGAGTGGATTGGGTATGCGTTGGGCGGATGAAAATAGGGTATATTGGTGAAGGTGGAGGATTGGGCCGGTTTTGAACGGGTGTGGATGGAAGGTGAGATGGGTTGGGAATGGCCATGGATGAGGGCATGGCTTGGGAAAATAATAGGGAATGGGGTGTTGGATTTTGAATATTTTGGGAGGTGGTAGATGGAAAAATGGGAGTGCTGAATGGGCGAGTAACGGTAAAGGGTGCTTGGGTGAGAGGGATAAATGTGAACATTTCCTCCGCATGGGAGTGAGTCGGGACTGTGGCGGGGATGAGTCGGGATGGGCATAGGCCGGGTCCACAGCCCACGACATGGCCTAGTGTCAGGTAGGGTACAGGGGCCTCAGGTGGGGCCTGTAAAGCTTCCTGCTTCCCCTACGGGATGACGGAGGGTACGATGATGCCGTTGTGCCGGCACCAATAAAACTCTATTTTTTTAGGATTTTTGATTATTATTATTATTATTTGAATTTTTATAAGTGAAAAGATTAAGAATTCTGAGGCCTTTTGAATTCCCTTTTCGGGTGGCTCTCATACCCTAAATAGGTCCCGCGGTAAAGGCTCTGAAGCGCTTCGAAAGAATCAAAGGGAAACCCCTTGATCTATTGAAGGCACAGAAACCAATGCAAACAACCCGATCCCCTAGAACGAGTAAAAAAGAAGTCACCTTCTCTTGACTGGTGAGGGCGTATTGGGTGTCAAAAATTGCGGAGCCTAGATAGAGGCACTAAAATCACTAATCAGGGACTTCGAGAGGTGAAACAAGCCACAAATTTAGGCTGCAATTGTCTAACACAGTGGGGTCACAACTATTAGATGCGCTAGTTCAAAAATACCCAGATTTATGGGTGGCACAACTCATACATGTGCCAGTGCACTTATGGGGATTTTTGCTTTCGCGCAAGTATAAGTGGCGCCAGGCAAAAATGGGGCTAGACAGTTTATGATAACAGGGTTTTCAGCCCAAAATGAGTCTTCTAACCTGGCTTTTCTGGAAGCTGTGCTTCTAGGGACTAACTACTTTAATGAATCGGGTCTCTCCTCATCGATCCTAAGGGTTACAAGGTCGGTGTGGGTCCGCTAACGCTCACTTTTCCCCAAGTTTTAAGCTCGGTAACGAGAAGGTTACCCACCCGATGTACCTCAAGTGCAGGCACTTTCTTAGGTACTAGGTGGACTAAGACTTTTTCGGATCATCACCACTAGGGGCTGCTGTCGTACTAAGACCTGGGAGATTGTATGTGTGCCAAGAAAAATTCAACCCGTAAAAATCTACCCTGTAAAACTTGATTAAGTCCCCTTTGTTGGTTCAATTATAGTTTTCACTTTTATAGGGAGTTTGCTTAGAGTTCAAAGACCAGGGTTGATGATCCCGTGCCCCCTCTACGGGCTGGCGTCCACTATTTGTAATATGATTACGGGAATTAAAGTGCGTATGTAGGCCCGCCAAATGGCTAAAACACTTTAAATGACATAAAAGTAAAAGAATTTAAAGGACAATGCACAAGTAGGCCCACCAAATGGTTAAGGCGCTTAAAATGACAGAAATGTAAAAAAATTTGAAGACTATGCACAAGTAGACCCGTCAGTCGGCTAAGGCTCGTAAATGACGTAAAAGTAGAGGTGAGAAAGTGACATAATCGGAGGGGTGAGTAAAAAAATAGTAAAAAATAGCAAAAATAGATTAGAAACATAAAAATAAAGGGTCAAAATTCAAGGGGAAGCTCTACTAGCAACTCCCCAAGAGAGTCGCGATCTGTGCAACCGTGGATGTTTATCAAACCCGTCGCGAGATGCGCACTCGTAAAAATATAGAGTTGCCACCCAGAGCTTTTGGTGTCCCGGGAAACCCAAATCAAATTTAAAGAGCACTGAGGTGCCAAAAATTGACTCTGAATCTGGACTATGCCAAAGGCATTGGGGTAGGGGCTTCAGTTATTGATCGGGAAGATATTAGGCACCCGATCAACCTGCTTAATGCGATCTCTACTTATGACCAAAACAAAAATAAAATAAAAGAAGTATAAAAGTCCTCCTCTTGCCCAAGGGATATTAAAATCCTATTTGTTCCCCTCCGTTCATATAAAAAATTCGGCGATGTAACGACACAAATGAGAGGATGGAGGAAGAACTGAGAAGGTAGAGGAATAGAGGAGAGAGCCGGAGCTCTTGGGCCCTTATTACACCACTGTGGAGCCTTGCGTAGGCTTGCTTTGGTGAGTTTTTGATGGTTTGAATGGTTTGAAATAGGGTTCTAACTCCTAGGATGGATAGCTAAGAGGTAGAGAGGGAAGTCCAGGGGATAACACACACCTAACCTAGAGGTTTTGGATGAAAGGTAAGGCTTGGAAGAAGGTTTATGAATTCTGGAATTTGTATCGAAAAGTGTACTAGAGGAGAGAGAGAGAGGTTTCTTAATCTCTATTTTGAGAAAATTTTCAAGCCCCTCTAAAAGGGGGAGGGGCACCTCTCTATTTATAGGGAAAGGAGAGGTTAGGAGGGTGTTTAGAGGATAAACTAGATTAGGAATTAGGTAATCTAGCCATCTAAGGTTTCCTAGGGTTTTTGGAGCCTTGAAATATGTGAAATTTAGCTTTAATGGTGGATGATAGTTTAGAGCTTTAAACCACTAAATAGATAGGGAATGGGTGCAACAGAACAAGTAAAACGCACCCAAATGATTAAGATGGTTAACAAGTCAAACCCTAATCTCGATTTTCGAGAAAAAGACCCAAGGTTATTATAGCTAAGCCTGGCACAACTAGTAGATGCACTAAGCTTAGGAACAGTAAAATAGTGAAAAACAGTGGTCTGGGAAGTTGGTTGCCCGCGGGGGGACCCCACTTGAATTTGGCAGAACTAATACTTGCGTCAGGCCATTTTATGGGGGAAAATGACTGGACGCAAGTATTACTTGTGCCAAGTATGCCCACACCTTGAACCTGTCGTGAGGTTCATTGAACCTGTCAAGAAGCTCTCTTGAACCTATTGCGAGGTTCATTTGATGCTCGTTTGCATGCCCAAACTTTGAAATGCCGTAACTTTTGATGCTCATTTCCTTATCTATTGCTCGGGAAAGTTAGGTTTAGGTTCAGAATGGTTTCTAAGGGTCGGGATGGGTTTCTAAGGTTTCGGGAAGGTTCCTAAGGGTTCCATACATACCATCAAAAGCACGAAAGTGTGCCTCTCTCGAAATGTGTTTCGATTGGGCCTTGGGCCAAATTTAGGTTTCTACAAAACTCATGAAATTACTACATGCAGGTATTATCTACCCTATCTGCGATAGTAAGTGGGCCAGTCCTACCTAGGTTGTACCTAAGAAATCCGACATCACTATTGTGCAATCGTGGGTTCTCGCGAGTCCGTCACAATGATGTGCTCTTCACTACAAATTTAGAGTTACCACACGGAGCTTTTGGTGTCCCAAGAAACCTAAATCAATATTTGAAAGCACCGAAGTACTAAAATATGACTCTGATTGGTCTATGCCAAAGGCTCTTGGGTAGGGGCTTTGGTTATCGATCGGGAAGGTGTTAGGCACCCAATCAACCCACTCATAAGCGGTCTCTACTTATGGCCAAAAGGAAAAAAAAAAAAAAAAAATCACTTCCTCTGGCCCGAAGGCACTCCGATCCTATTTTCGCCCCTCGCAATCACCGAAATTCTGGTGGCGTAATGACGCAAATTCAAGGATAGTGGAAAAGCAAAGAAGGTAGAGGAATAAAGGGGAGAGCCAAAGCTCTCGGGTCCCTGTAGCATGGCTGTGGACCTTCGCGTGGATGCACTTGAGGGGCCTCCGATAGCTAGAAAGGTTGGAAGTTGAGTTCTAAACTCTAAAACTTAGTAGCTAAGGGGCAGAGGAAGAAGTCTAGGGGGTAGATCTCACCTAGACTAAAGGATTTTTGATGGAAGATGGGATCTAAGAGATGGTTTTGAATTATGGAATTTGTATGGATTTGGAGCACCAAATGGGAGAAAGGGATCTCTTAATCTTTTTCTCTCTCTTAGAAATTTTTTAAGCCATTTGCAAGGGGGGTGCCTCTCTATATATAGAGAAAGGGGTGGTTAAGGGGATACTTAAGAGCTAATGGGATTAGCAATTAGGTAATCCCCAATCTAAGGTTTCCTAGGGTTTGAGGAGCTTAGATATGTGGGAGAGGGGTTCAATGATAGATGATAGGGTGGGGGATTAAATGACTAGAGGGTTGAAAATATAGTAAATGAGGGTGCAACAGTCCTAATGAAACCCACCCTAAATATTGGGATGGTCAACAAGTTAAAGCCCAAAAGTTATTTTCGGACAAAAAGCAAGAAATACTGTAGCCAAGCCGAGCGTGTGTATAATACACGCTAGGCATATGTACAGTGCCTTAGAAGTTCATAGCCTATTGGGGGGGCCCATCCAGGCTTAGCGTGTGTATTATACGCGCTAAGCCAAATCTACAAAAAAAATGGCCTAGCATGTATATTATACACGTTAGGCAACATTTCTCCCAGAAATGGCTTATCGTGTGTATTACACACACTAAGCATAGCCAAAGCCTCGAGAGGTTCACTCAAATGCAGTTTTTAGGCCCGAAACTTTGGATTGCCATAACTTTCGGCGTAGGACTCGGATCGAGGTGATTCTTTGCTTGTTGGAAAGCCGAGAACCTCTAATTTATAATGATATATGATTTAGTTTCAGCAGGGGTCCCCACAAGCTTTGGCACACCTCTTCCCAATCACTGCCTGGGAGGGTCTGTAACAAGTTCAGAGAGGTTTCTATAGGTTGGGGTTAATTCCTAAGGGTTTAGCCAAGTTCCTAAGGGTTTGGGAATGTTCCTAAGGGTATAGGAGATGCTATCAGAAGCTCATAGGTTCTCGAAGTATGTTTTGATCGGGCCTTGGGCCAAATTTGGGTGTTTATAGATGCCCCTCTTTGGTATCTGATCACTAATGATCTAATGCCAAAGACAAGTGACATCCGAAGAGGCCCAAGGTAACGCTGATAGGTCTGCCGTATTCAAAACGAGCCTCAAACATCAGGTGGTAATATGGTGAGTAAACGGAAGCCCTGTATGTTGGGAAAAAATAATCGTTCCTCAAGGCCATCTGTCCCCAAGTGCTTACCGATATTCCTGGGCATAACCGAGATGGTGCGTGTTGTGAAAGCCCAATATGCTAGAAAAAATATCCGCTTCTCGAGATAATTGAAGATGTTTGATGTCCAAGTTTTATTCTGAATAAAATAGCTCCGTGAGCGAGAGGGTGATCGACTCATACTAAAAGACAGGCACGAGACAAAAATGCAAAGATCCACAATTTGTGCTGAATCATAGGAGCCATTGATTGCCCCATTTGATCGGGCATGGGTGCCCCCTGCGTGAAGCAGGGTTCGAAATCTTTGGGCGAACCCATCGATTCTCAAAGTTAATTTAGCACAACTACCTGAGCGGAGCGAATTGATGTCGCAATGCTTTTTGGGAGTGTGTGTCACTTTTTGAAAGTTACATATATATATACTGTTGTTGTTTTATATATATTGTCTTATTTTTCTTTTCTCCTTTATTTATATATATATTTTTGTTTATTCAGGATTTTTATTGATCCCAAACCATTTATGTTACTACAGCTTCCCGAGCAGGTCAAATGGAGATTGATGCACTCCATGGGGGCGTGTGCACCTTCTTGTGCCCTAGGGGAGTAAGCCTAGTGTGTGTAATATACACTATTGGTGCACGCTTTTTCTAGGCTCCTCTCGATTCCCATTGAATAAGTGGCTTCCAATTCTGTCCTGTTGGACTCTAGCGATGCGGTGTATGTGATAAGATGGGGATAAATAGTAATAGGAGGAATTTCCTAGGATGATTCCTAGTTAATTTGCGATCGCTAGTTGCAGATATTTATCGACGCTACAACACGTCAATGATCACGCGTTTAAGCGGGTGTGGGTTACTTCTATATTGAATCGTCCGCATGCGAACGTCAGCAGTAGTGTCCTCTTTTACTTAAATAGTTTCAACTTTCTTTTTAGTTTTCCTTGTTGCTATTATGATCGATTTAGATTCTTTTTTTTGTTGTGAATTATGATTAGGTGAGCTTATTATGATAGATTATTTTAGTGTCCTGATGCTATCAAGAGTCCAATCATTTTCAGTTTCTCGATATCATTAGGAGTTCAATTAATATTAAAGTCCTGGTACTGCTAAGAGTCCAATCACTTTCAATCTCCTACTGGTACTAGGAGTGCATGTGTATCAGTTCTAATAATATTCCGATTAAACAAAAGAGTCCAATTATTGCAATTCTAGATAGATCAGGTATGCTAATTTTATTGCAATTCTAGATAAGCAAATGTATCAATTGCGTGGCAATCACAACTAAAGCGCTTAAGGTAATCTTACTAGCATTCTAATTTGAAGAAAGCAAAGACTAATCTTTTTTTAGGATTTTTGATTAAAGCAACAAATCAATTTACTAAACTAGAAATAAATGACCAAGGTGACAAAATTAACTCTTTTTTTTTTTAGAATCATAATCTACGAATCAATTATGGTAAAAATCTAACTAATAATAAACGAACTAACTTTCCTAAATTCTGGTTGAGATAATAAAGTGACTGAACTAGAAGACTGAATTGAATCAAAGCAAATAATGATATGAAGGCCTATTTGATGCAATTAGCCAATTATATTGAAATAGAAAAAAACTAACTATAACTAACTAGTTAACCCTAAACAATCTAAAAAAATAGGGGGGTTGGGCCCACTGTGCTAAGGATGATTGGCCTCGTTCCTGAGTACCCTCCGTAAGCTCCCTTGGGCGAATGGCTGAGATAAAAGATAGGTGCATAGGTGGATAATTGAATAATAAAAAGGGGGATTTTTAGAATTGAATTCGAAATTATAATAAGAAATTAGATTGAGAAACTAAAGTTATGAACTGAAATTAATATTTTTTTGGATTTTTGATGGTATGAAATTATATAATTAAATTATAGATTAAAATTTAGGACTGAATTCGGGTTCGAAAGCAGAAAAATCAGGTCGTATGATTAAGGACTGGTTCTAAACTCTGAGAGTCAGAACCAGAAATTAATGATAGGAATATAGCTTAAGATTTTAGAGTAGAATTAGAGCATAAGGTCGGTATGTCAGACTGCTAGATTAAGAACCGGTTCTAGAAACAGAGAACTAAAATCAGACATAGAGAATTTCGGTCTGAAGAGGGTTCTATGGTCTAAAAATTAGAAATAGAATTGAATAATTAAACTAAGGGGAAAATCCTAAGTCTAAAATAAAATTAAATTCTTACCTAAGATCGGGGCTGTGGAGAGGAATCATCGAAGATCTGGGGGTTTGAATCTCGAAATCATGACTAATTTGCTCTATGGGCTTGTCCTCGGAGTTTTCTAGTTTCGAAGTCCCAAAAAATTCTGCTCTCTCTCTCTCTCTCTCAAAATTACCAGCCTCCTTGTGTTGTGTTCGAAGAGGATGCTACGATCTAAAAATTAGAATCGGGGCTGCGGTGAGAAATCTCGGTCACCGATTTAGTGAGCGACGGGCTGAAATACTCAGCGGGTTTCCTAGTCCTAGCAAAATCAGGACTAATTATGTGCATGGTGGGATGTGCATAATCCGATTAAGCATGTTACCTAAAGCGCTTAATCGAGGAAACGTAGGAGTCAAGGGTAGGAGACTAGGTCGGGCGTAGGCCAATTGCGCGCTAGTGGTGTAGCGCTCAATCCGTTCACGCGTCTGTTTTCAAGCGTGTAATCGAGTCTTGAAACGGTCTGTGAAAGGAAGGTTGGTCTGAAAGGGGACTGATCGCGCGCTTGTGGTTCTGTGCGTGATAGAATTACGCGCGAGTTTTTAGGCGCTTAATTCAGGGTTGTGCTGGTATGGTCTCAAGAATGGACTGTAGGACTATTGTTTCAATTTGTATTCTGACTATATACTATTGCTTAATATATAGCCTCCCTACATTGGGATCTGAGCCACAAAGCTATTATTTTAGCATGCATTCAGCCATATACAGTTGCATGGTCCCTTGCCGATGGTTAAAAAGGTCAAGGGCTGACCAAACGAATTCGTGTACTTCGAGAGGGAAAAATAGGGGTGTCTACAGATGTCCTCTTCGGCGCGCTCTTGCAAAGTAAGAATGCGTCGAAGAAGTCGACACCCCTCATTCGAGGTGCCTTCCCATTTCTTGAGAATTCACAAATGTGAATTGGTGATGCTGACATGACAAGCTTGGCTTTCTTATCTATCAACGCAAGCTAAAGTGGAGCATTTGAAGGGCAAATGGTAGCTGTCAAAGGGCATATTCTGGGATTGTGGGTGCATGGAGTATCTCGTTGCATGGCGCAAGCTAACAGAGGGATTTTATGCAATCGAGGTACCGGGGCATCAATCAAATATCCAAAACAAGGTCCAGGGACCGATAATAAAGAGATAAAATAGTATGTAGTATTGAGAGCTTTTGTAAGTCATGTCAGACCGGGCGCATCATTGCTCACACCAATGCGCGTCAGGTGTTTTGTTTCCAATAGGCATTTGTAAGCTCTTAGATTGAGTATGCTCATTGTTTGGCTTCTCAGGGGAATGGTTGATTTGGGCTGGTAATTGAAGTAAATTTTCTGAAGTGTGCTCAGTCGAATTCTGCGCAGTGGCATATGCGCTCGATTCTCCTGGAGTCATTTTTTTTTACATCTGAACAAGCGATCCTGCGCAATGGTGTATGCGCTTGATTGCGAGTTCAGAGGGCTTTGGGATTTAAAGGTCAAGGCTAAGTGTAGTTGGTCATGGTATTTAAAGAAAGGTGAGTCGGGTCTATGTATTTTGTTCATTTTATTCTTTTATTCTTTTTTTTGTTTTTTTTGTAAGTAAGAGAAGAAAGATTTTTGAGATAAAAGATTTTAGAATGAGTAAAGGATTTTGAAGTTTTGGGAATTTTAACTTAAGATCAATTTGGTGGTAAAACGGTGGAAAATGTGGCTTCCGGGATGTTGCTGAGCAGCTCCATCGGTACGGGATTTGTGGACCCGGCCATTCATGTGGTTGTCAAGACGACATTTGGCATGCCGGATACCCCATCTAACCTTCTCGACGAATACTGATGATTGTCTCTTATGGGAGGACTACAGTAATTCGCGAGTTGAGAGAGACGGGTTTTGAAAACATTTTGATTTAATCATAGATAATTATAATTTAGAAGAAATATCGAGTAATTGAAAAAGGGGTAGTACTTACTTGGGGGTGATACTTACCTGAATTATGCGGTGAGACCTTGGGAATATTATAGCGGTGGTACTTTGGCAGTATTGTAGCATCGCAACGGGACTTGGTGGCTGTCATTGTAATACAATGTTCCGGGTGCAATGTTGTGGTAGGGTACCATTTTTTTTTCTTTTCGCTTGTTGCTTAAGTAGTGGTTGGCGGTTGTCGGCTTGATGTCGCGATGGGGCGGGCCTTGGTGATCGTAGTGGTACCATGATGGGACTTGGGAGGTAGTGCTGGGATGTTTGCATTGTAGCTTGGCAGTAGTGAAATGCCATGGGACGTGGGAGTAGTCCCACGTCTTCCTGCCTTTCTATTGCAATGGCATCTGGTAGGCTTGTGGCGAGCGCTTCGGGAGGAGGCTCTTTGCTTCGGCGATGGGACGTGCTCGTGCTTTCTCCCTTTTCTTCTTTTAGTGTGACTGGTGTTGTGAATGATTTTTTTTTTGGGTAGTGGTGTCCGCGATGGGAAGTGAGCTAAGTGTTACGCTGGGTAAGGTGTTCGTGTGACAAGTGTGTCTAGTTTCTTTCTTTGGCAGATCTTGGGTTCTGGTGAGATTATGTTGTAGTTGTATTGTGATTGGCTTAGTTTTTTTTTGTTGTTTGGTGTATTTGCGTTTTTGAGAAATTTATTTTTGGCTTTTCGCGATGGGCCATAAGGGCATGGCAACAATTTTGTGATGGGACTGAACGTCAGGGTGGTATCATGTGTGTGTGTTTTCATTATGGTGGGGCGTGCTTGAGTGGCTGCATGACGGGGCGAGATGGTTTCGATTAAGATGAAATGAACGATGTGGTGAGGGGGTGACGGTGTCACGTGGGGCATATATGTTTTATCTGTAATAGGGCCAGAGGCGTGGTCAATGTTCTTTTTTGGTTACACGATGGGACAACAACGAGTGACGGTCCCTTTTCACTCTGACTGGCTCATGAGGCTATGCGATGGGACAAAGGGGACTCTCGTTCAAGAAGGGGTAAATTTTGGGCAAAATTAGGAATTAAGCGCCTGACATCAGCTGCTTAAATTTAGGGTCTAAAGGAAGTATTTTCGTGTGTGTAGGTTAACCTGTGATTGGATTGCGCACAATGATTCTTGTGCGCGATCGGAGCATTACCGTGTAATCGAGCAGGCGACATTTCGGTCTTGCATGGCTACTGTGACGTTTAAACCGATTACGCAACATAGCAGGGGTGCGGGATTGGAGAGTCACCAGGTCACTATGTGGGTGACCTTTCACATTGAGCGCCAACTATTTGTTGTTCTATTGGATTGCACGGTCTGTAGAAAGCGAGGGATCGGGAGGTCGCTCTATCTGTGCGGGCGATAGTCATATTGCGGGCCTGATTAGGAGCACGGGTTTTGGATTGGGCACTATGTGTGTAGTGCATGATTAAATTAAGCATATTTTTCCATGTGCGTGATTAGGGCCGTGCTTTATAAGCGGGGGAGCTTCATTTGCTTTTTATTCTCGGGTTTAGTCTCGAGTCTTGACTTTTCTGAGTATTCTAGCGTTCTGAGATTCATGTTTCAGTGATATTGAGTGATCTAATCGTCAGATTTGGATGAAGTTTCTTCCTATATTCGTCATTTTGTGTGATCTTCGTCCTAGTGTGATGCTTGGGGATAGTGCCATTCTGGGAATGGATGGTATTGGGAATGAGGGCGCCGATCTTCACACCGTTCCTTTCTAGGGAGCAGTGAAGGTAGCGTTGATGGGGTGGCGATGGAGGAAGTGAAGATGTCGGGAAGAAGAGGTGTTGTAAATGGACGGATGCATCCCTAACTCATTTTCCGTCTCTTCTGTTAGTGGCTCGTTTAAGTTCTCCAAGTCTGGTGGCAACATTTCTGAAGCCTCTGATTGGATGTTCTGCTCCTCGTTTTGGCTCATTGTAATTCTAGTTTTCGTTTTGAGTTGTATGTTAGATTTTAGGTTTTAATTTTGGATTGTAATTTGGGAGGTATGTGTTGTTCCTTCTTAGTGTGCTTGATTTATGTGAGTTTTGAAAAACAGATTTATAGCTGCTAAATTACAGTGGTTCTAGACTATATAAATAAATAACGAAATATCGGCACAGTTAGAAGAGAATTAGCCTGCAAGATCAGGGCCAATTGTAGCAAGTTTTAAAAGTAAGTGAGTGAAAGATCGTCCACAGAGAATTTGTTTAAAATGTAAGATAAACCTCCAGATCTGAGCTACCAGATCTGGCTTCTTATCCTATCTAGAAAGCTGATAAGATGAGAGGTTTGAATTTGTCACGTTTAACAAACTAAAAACAAAGAAAATTTTAAACTAAATGATCCAGATCCGAGTTGGGGGAGTGATTGAAACAAAGATGGAGAAGTAATATCTAAATCTGATTTGGTCTTTGAAATCTAATGAGAATAACTGCAACTCAACAGAGGTGATCCAATCTTCATCTGGCTACAAGCACAGATGTAAGAGAGATAAATCTAATTCAAGGATTAGGCTTACGCTTATGGCTATGGTCTGTCCACTTTAATGGCCACAAACCATCCAATAGTTTTTAATCCAAATCCTCAATTCAGAACAATAAACATCACTACAAATGCTGTAAGAGACTAGGTTACCAACACTAATTCTTACAGGATTAATGAATCAAGGGAAATTGCATGCACAACAATGAATCTAAAGGAGTCTAATGTACTGAGGAGATCAGAAGGAACCCTTGCCATGAGTCCAATGGAGAATGCATAGTTTACAGCAACCTTTTAAAATTCATCCTTACAATTTACAGAGCACGGCTTAGCAGCTCTTGGATTTACAGTCGTGGATGCAAACTTGTTGTCGCTCCAAGTGTGCCATAATTGTGTGCATTATGAATCAAAAATTAAAGAATTAAAGAATGCTAGGTTATATGGATGTTAACTTATGAAAGGGATATCAGCACATTGGGGCTAACACTGGCCTGCAAGATCAGGGCCAATTGTAGCAAGTTTTAAAAGTAAGTATTTCAAGATCGTCCACAGAGAAGTTTGTCTAAACAGAGAGATAAACCTCCAGATCTGTGCTACCAGATCTGGCTCTATAATTATCTAAAATAAAGAATAGATAAAAGAGAGTGTTGGATTGTGTCACATTTAACTATAAGCAAATAAAGAAAAGAACTAACTACATGATCCAGATCCGAGTTGGGGAGGTGTTTAAAATAAGACAAATGCAGAAATAATAGCTTCATGTACTTTAGCCTCTGAATTTTAATGGAGAATTTGTAGTTCAACAGAGCAGATTCAATCTTCATCTGGCTACCAGCACAGATGTAAGAGAAATAAATCCGAATTAAGGAATAGGTTTAGACTTATGGCTGTGATCATCCCACTTAAATGGTCACGGATCATCCGACTAGTAGTAGGCCTATTCTTTAGTTCGAACATGAACATCCTTGTAAATCTTTGCTTGAATTAGGTTACCAACGCTAATTCCATGGGGATGATGAATTAAGGGAAGTTGGATGCGGATGAGTGAATCTAAAGAAGTCTAATGCACTAAGGTGAACATTGTAACCCTCGACATGACTCCAATGGAGAAGACACAAATTACAAAGAACCTTTTAAAATCCAACGTTACAATTCTGAGCACGGCTTCTTAGAGAGCCCTCGGACTTCTGATCGAGCTTCTGAGAGCCCTCGATTCTGATCTTGAATCCGAACTTGGAAGTACAAATCACTCACAATGGCTCTCAAAGGTAAACTACAAGAAGGATTAGGGGGTTCGGATAAGCTATCGGAATGAGGGAAGCAGAGATGAAAACTCTAAAATCTGGATACCCAAATTGGGCAAATGGTTCGTCTATTTATAGTTTTCCTAAGCCATTTCGGATGTGTATCAACCAATCAATTGGATAGATCTGTATCAACCAATAGAGTCGAGCACCGGGATCCGAGATACATTACGCCAATCGAAATGCTTGATCCGGTTGATAATCGGAAGCAGAGGCATCAATTACATTATGTAATTCAAAAATCTGTTTGAGCTTCTAGAAGTTCCCGCCAAGTAATTTCATCTTTGGGTGTTCACATGGGGTGGAATATGCCTTTGGTTCGTGCTCGAAATCTTGGAATGTCCTTGGGTTTTAAAACGCATTGGGCGCGTGCAAAGTTTCTGAAATACCCTTGGACGGTTTGCAAATCCCGAATGCCATTTAGCATAGTTTAAGGGCTTTTTCGCAGTAGTTTGCCTCGAAGCTCTCTTATAAAAGCATTTTGGCTTGGAGATCTTTTCGCAAAGCATTTTGGCTTCAGGAGATCTTTTCGCAAAGGACTTCTCTTCTTTTCGCAGAGTGTTTTCTTCTTTTCGCAAAGGTCATTCTTCTATTCGAGGAGTGTTTTCTTCTTTTCGCAAAGTTCAAGGTTCTTTGCGAATAGTAGAAGTTCTTTGCGAATTGACTTTTAGCTTCCATTCTTCTTTGCGAATGGATCCTTCTTCTTCTTCAGGTCTTTTCTTGCTCTTTTAGGACCTTTTTAGCCATTGCTGAGGCTATTTCTTCACTCCCTCTTTGAGCTTGACATGCGTTGTCAGCTTTTTGATCATTTTAGGATGGTTTTCGGATTTGGACCTGTCTTTTTGGTTAGCTGCAATATGAACACTAAAGCACTTATTTAGTCCTCTCAAGGGTCTTTCAAGGCTCATGTTTAGGGGTGAGAAATGGTATTTTTCACTACTTATCAAAACTCTCCTTTGAGTTACAGTACTATCTCACAGCTCTCAAATGCAAGTACAAAGTAGGCTATTACAAGGATTGCAGACAAGCTGTCTGGCTGGGAAATGGGGGATTAGAAATGAAACTCAAAATCTGGATGCCCAAATTGGGCAAATGGTTCGTCTATTTATAGTTTTCCCCAAGTCCAGCTCAGATGTGTATCAACCAATCAGAGGTGCTCAGATCTGTATGGACCAATGGTGGTTGAGCACGAGGATCCAGATATGTTCTGGCCAATCAGAATTCCTCGATCTGGTTTAGCCAATCAGGTGAAAAAGGCATCAATTCTGTTATGTAATTCAAAATTTTGTTTGAGCTTCTAGAAGTTCCCGCCAAGTAATTTCATCTTCGGGTGTTCACATGGGGTGGAATATGCCTTTGGTTCGTGCTCAGAATCTTTTGGAATGTCCTTGGGTTTTAAAATGCATTGGGACGCATGCAACAGATTACTGAATTGCCCTTGTTAAAGCTACGAATCTCCAGAATACCTTTTCGCAGAGCTTAAGGGCCTTTTCGCAAAGTGCTGTGACTTCTGAAGCTCTTTTCGCAATGTTTAATCTCTTTTCGAATTGTGTTTTCTCCTTTTCGCAAAGTTCAATCTTCTTTTCGAAGAGTTCAGATGCTCTTCGAAAACTAAGCCTGGAGTTTTAGTCCTTTTCGCAGAGTTCCAGGTTCTTTACGAAAAGTGCAGGTTCTTTGCGAAAAGAACTCTGTAGTGCATTTCTCTGTTCGAATTGTTCCCTGCTTCTCTTACAGGTCTTTGCCTCTTCCTTTTAGACCTTTCCATAGCTGATGAGGTTGTTTCTTCACTTCCTTCCTTTGGACTGACATGGATTGTCATCTTTTTGGCACTTTTGAGCTGCTTTTATGGTTAAGCCTGTCTTTATTGTTAGCTGCAACATAGGCACTTAAAACACTTATTTAGTTCTCTCAAAGGTCTATCAAGACTTAAGTTTAGGGGTGAAAAATTGTATTTTTCACTTGTCAACAGTATGCCTCTGGTGATGTTTGTAAAACTTTAAATTATAAATAAAAGGGGCATTTTTTTTAATTATTATTTTTTATTTCTTATATTGTGTAGTTGGTTGGCTTGAATTTTGGTTGATGGATTAATTGGACTTATCGGCTTTGTCGTGGTTTTAAGATTTGAGTTAGCTTATAGTTTTAAAGTTCGTTATGAGAATGACCCAAGGTTTATTCATTCATCCTATTAGGTCCTACTTAGTAGGTTCACTTGATTTTTATCAGGCTTGTTTGTGGCATTTTATTTTATTTTATTATGCTTGTTTATTGATTTAATTTATTGATGGATTAGTTGGATTTATTTAATTTATTTTAATATTTAATTTAATTTAGGATTTCACTCCGGATTTATTGAGGGTTTATCTCAAGATTAATTTATTTTATTGAGTTTTGTTTAGAGGGTTTACTTGGTTTTGATGGGTTTGTTGGGAGCATTTCTTTTTTGGTCCCAAACGAGTCAAGGTCTTATTCTAGAAAATTATTCTTTTATTTAAAGTTTAAAGTATTTTGTTTTAGTCTTTTTATTTGATTTGAGATGACACTTGTTAGAAGCATATGGATTTAGGGTTTAATTTAAAGTTTCTAGATGGGTGTTAAGTGTTTGAATCCTATTGGCCTATCTAGACTTGAGGATTTTATTTCTTTTTAGAGGGGCAAGTGTCGTGTAATTGTTGGGTCATCCTGGTTGTCAGGGATCGTGGTCTTTTAAAGGGGTATGTGTATGGTTTTGGATTCAATCAGATTGGTAGGGGGTTCAGATGTGTGGCATTTGTCAGTTGGTGATTCAAAGGACATAGTTTATAAATGTTTGAGTCTGAGGTTTTGGGTTTGAATATTTTGTTCTCTTATTTCAAGTTTAAAGTTTGAAAGTTTTCTCCCCTTTTTTTGTTTGGGGCATCTTGTGTTTGTAATTTTGGGGCATATTTATTTATTTATTTATTAATGTCTTTTATTCCTTTCTATTTCGTATCCCAGGTATTAGACCCAATGAACTGTGCTTATTAAGTGGATAATGAGAATGGACGAGATTGGGAATTCAGAGTGACGCTGGAGTTGGTGCTATCAATCCAACTCTAAGTGCCACCCCATCGGGGGAAGAGATGGAAGAGAAAAAGGTGGTAGAGAGGGAACCCAAGGATAAGGCAAGGTCAGAGTTCTCGTGACTGATGCCTATGGTTCCTCGGTAGGCTCTGTAGATTCAGTGTTAGTTGCTCCTCATTTTTTAATGTGTCCAAGGGGAGCTTCCAACAATGGATCCACAGGTCCTGGGTGGCTTTCTGTGAGCCACTCTTCCTTTCCTATCAGTTCGGGGCAAGGGGAAGAGGCTATCACGGTTAGAATTTGCTTAGGGTGCTTTCCTTCTCCTGGCTTCTCTGAGATTTATAGTTTCCCAAATAGATCCGGATTCGAGCATTGCCTGAACGTGCGGATTTTAAGTTTCTTGTTTTAACTGTATATCCAGAGGGTATGCCCTCGGTGTGTGTTGTAATTGTTTTATTGGTCTATAAAGTGGTTGTGTTCTCTATATTTTTTGTCTTATTTTGGTTCGACCTTCTCGGTATCGTGTTTGACTCATGTGATGTTTATTTATTTGGGTTTAGTTTAATTTAAATTTATTAAATTCAGGGAGCACCAGGGGTAGTTTCCCCTTTTTTCTGTGTTTTTTTTTCTTTAGCTTTAACTTAAGGGATATAGAGGTGTTGGGGGGCATTTTTTTGTTATATATATTTTTTGTTGGAATGTATGGAAGATGGGAGCTACCTTTTCTTTTTGGTGTAATTGATGAATGTGAAGGAGAGTGCATTTCTGTCGTACAGCCTTAGTCTTGGGGGGCTCTCTTTTCCTTTTGGGGTGCGCGTTTCTTTAAGTTAGAACTATTTTTAGTGGTTTTCCCAAGGGCATAATTCGGGTCAATAGTAAATGTCAGGAATGTCCTAATTTCGGGTTTTGGCTTGTGTCTTGGGTGAAATTTTGTTTCTGGGCAAATTACGCATTTATCTTTGGGCATTTAATCTAATTACGCGCCAAAATTCGAGCACGCATTTCGAAAGGTGAAGAGTTATTACGCGCTAGTTCTTAGGCATTTAATTCATTTAATTGTTGGAATTTCTGCGCAGGATGAACACGATTGCTGGCATTCCCGCGCTGACATGTAAGTGTTTGAGATCATTACGCGCTCTCAGTAACGCGGGTGATCAACCGGTCAGATAGATGTGAACGGGCGACAGACCATTTGCGCGCTCATCAATGAGCGTGTGATCCGAATTAAGCATTTTATGAGTGGCGCGTGATTCGTTTTAGCATTTTATTTCAAGCATGCAATTCGGGCGGCTTCTATAAATAGTTCAGAACTTCTCATTTTTATCACGCGATCCATTTTAGTCTTTGATTTTCTTATTTCCTAGTGTCTGTGGGCTCGTTTTTTGTGTTTTTATGATATCCTGTGATCCAGTCATCCATTTTGGATGTCATTTCTTTCATTTTCTTCAATTTTTTGAGCTCTTTGTATCAGATGGAGGGTGTGGGTGTTGGTAGGCCAGAGCTCACTAATTCTGAGTTAAAGGGGATGTTGATGAGCGAGGGAGGTGAGAGTTCGGGGGCACAGGCTAGAGCCGTTTCCATAGAGGCGAATATCAGGGAGATGGTCACGGAGAGAGTCCCGAGGGCGACTAGATGGTGGTAAGGGAGGAGGTACTCGAGGCTGAGTCAGGGGTAGCCGAGGAGGAGGATGATAAAGTTGAGGGTGAGCAGGGTGAGGAGCAGCTAGGCGCTGAGCCTCGGGATCGTAGGCATTATCCACTAGAGGATTTCTTTGCCAGAGGCCTGGTAGGTCCCCGTAAGCAAGAGTTCTTCCATTTTCTTGAGCATTTAGGCTATGACATAGGCTCGTTAGAATTTGTAAACCCTTATAATTTACGTAGAACCTACATTGATTATGGGTTGTGTGTACTTGCGTATTATGACAACATTGTGCGAGCATGGATCCTCTCGAACCCGTTGCGGCGATGCACTCGCGATGGAATAAAATGTAGAGTCGCCACCCGAAGCTTTTGGTGACCCGTTTAAATCAATATTTTGAGCACCGAAGTGCTAAATATGACTCTGATTTATCGGTCTTTGCCAAAGGCTCTAGGGTAGGGGCTTCGGTTATCGATCGGGAAGGGTTTAGGCACCCGATCAACCCGCACGTAGCGGTCTCTATCTATGGCCAAAAATGAAAATAAATGGGCAGAGCTTCTCCTTGCCCGAAGGCAATACGGTCCTATCAAGCTTTGAGCCAAACCGAAATTTCGGTGGTGTAACAGCTTGAATCCTTAGATGGAGGAAACACCAAGAAGGTAGAGGAAGAGAGGGGTGAGCCGGAGCTCACAGGCCCTTGTTGCACCGTGGAAGACCTTCGCTTCGGCGTACTTCCGATGGCTTTAAGTGGCTTAAATGGTAGAGGAATAGGCTCTAATGCTAGGATTCGGTAGATAGGAAGTGTGGGATGAAGCTAGGGACTAAGCTTTAACTAAAAGAGGTGATCTAATAGTTGAAAAGGGTTGGAAAGGATGATCTATGCATGCTGGAATTCTGGTTGAAGAAATAAGAAAAGAACTTTCTCTCACTAGGGCTCTCTCTCTCCTAACTCAAGCTTTCACCTTAATCTTTTCAACCTTGATTTTTTCAACCCTTTAGGGAAGAGGGGGGGCTCTCTATTTATAGAGAAGAGGTGGGTTAGAGGATCACTTAAGAGCTAATTAGTTTAGCAATTAGGTAATCCTCCATCTAAGGTTTTCTAGGTTTTTTAGGGTCCTAGAGGTTTGGGAAATTAGTTTCAATGGCGGATGATGGGGTGAGACCATGGGTGACTTAAGGGTTGCCAATAAGCTCAAAGGGGGTGCAACCAACCTCAAGACACCCACGTCAACCAAGGGGATGGTCAAAGGGTCAAACCAGATGGAGGAAATTTTAATGACGATTTATCAGAGCTGCTAGGCGTATATATTACATACGCCCAGCTTATGCACAGTAATATTCATGAAAACTAGGGGGAATCTGAGAAGATGGGTGCTCATGTTGTGGTTACCTATGCTGGGCGTATGTATTATATACGCCCGGCCAAATTTGGCCCAAAAATGCCTGGCGTATATAGTACATACGCCTGACCAAACTGGGGCAAAATTTGCTAGGCGTATGTAATACATATGCCTGAGCAAAAAGTTATGATTTTATGTGAACCTTCAAACGGACATAACGTTTGAACCACAACTCTAAATTGGGTGATCCTTAACTCGTTGGAAAGCTGGAGAAGTCCTCTTTCCAACGGTATGTGGCTCATCCTCAGTAGTAGTATGTATAAAAATTTATAGCTCTCCTCCCATCAAATGCTCAAAAGGGTTTAAGTTGAGTCTGGGAAGGGATCCTGGGGTTTAGGGGTGATCTCTAAGGGTTGGGGGAATGGTTTTAATGGGTTTTAGGGGATTCCTAAAGGTCTGGATAGATTTTCAAGGGTTCAGGGGTGCCATCGGAAGCATAGGGGTACATCTCTCTCGGAGTATAGACTGATCGGGCCTTGGGCTGAATTTGGGGGTCTACAGATGCCCCTCTTTGGCTTTTGATCACTAATGATCTGATGCCAAAGATAAGAGACATTCGAAGAGGTCCAAGGCACGTTTGACGGGTCCGCCTGGTTTAACTCAATTCTCAAACATTCATGGTGATGGTGAGTATACGTAAGTCCTCTCATTTCGGGATATCATCCGTACCTCAGAGCTAACAGTCCTGTTAAGACCTGAAAAGTACCACTTTTCACCCCTTAACTTAACCTTTGATTAGACCCATAGCCACCTAATAAGTCCTTGTTAAGTGTTTTATGTAGGTAGTACCTAGCAGTGAAATAAGGCCAAGAATCCTACTAAAAAGCCTGTTTTGGCACCAGAAGTCCCTCAGAAGGATGAAGTCTGAATCTAGACCTGAAAATGAGCCTCGCGCAGTCTAGCTGAGCTTCCCAAGACTCCACAACAACTTCTCACGCAGATGATTGACCGAAGAGCTTCAGAAACATAAACTCATGCAGCTCTCGTGAAGCTCAAGAATAGAACACCTCACACAGTCTTGCGCAGTTCAAAGCAGACTTCTCTCAATCGTGCGCAGTTCACTCAGAACGGCTGAGAAGAGAGAGCTTCAGAAGACTCCTCGTGCAGTCGCCGCGGGATGCAACTATCAGAAGAGAACTCCTCGCGCAGTTCTCATGCCATTCAAGAAGAAAGCATCCTTGCAAAGGCAAAGCCACCCTCGCGAAGATCAGTTAAGACATGGAACCTCACGCAGTTTAGAACTCATCAAAGCCTTGCGAGGTAACTCGCAAAGCCCAGTGAAGATAAGTGCTCATGAAGTTCTAGCGCTATTCAAATCTATCTTCACAAAGATCAACCTCGCGACTGCTTAAGCTCCAACCTCACGACATCTGAGGCTTTGATGTCCACTAAACCTCACGACTGCCTGAAGAGCAAACCAAGCCAACCTCGCGAAGGCAGAAGCTTCAATTTCAAATCATCCTAGCGAAGAACAAAAGCTACCATGCGACAAGTCTGGGAAACAATGGCTACCTAGCGAAGCTCTGAACCTCAAACTTCCATCTCTTCAACTGAGGACTTTCTAAAAATTTCCAACGATTAGGGCACACACTCCCACACTCAAATCTCCGTGCATGCACCCCAAGGCATTGGAGGATCACTATTCGGCCACGTGGCATCGTTAAAATTAGGGTTTCCTAACCCTAATGCGCCGCCACACCACTGCTATAAATACCCGCACTTAGCTTAGGTTCTTGGAGCTTAGACTTTCTTTTCTTTCTACATCCTGGAATAGCTAGGAACCCATCTCATTTCTGGGAGACCTAATCTGAGATCGTTTAGTTTTTCTTTTTGTAGTCGTAAGTAGCTTTCTTTTTCTTTTTCCTTCTCTCCATAGTCCAGCACTTGCTGGCTATGTCTTTGTATGTTTTTTGAACTAGATTAATGGAAGTTTTGTAATAGGATGTGTACTTTGTGGGATTTGTGTTTGTGTGTGAGATGCTCTTTGTAAGGCTGCTACCTTGTGATCTGCCATTGCTTTGGCTGTGTTTCAAGACAATGGAGGACTGATTCTAAGGGCCACTCAGATCCAAGTGACCTGTGTGTCTGGGCTATCATGGTCCTATACAACCTTAGCCCCACCACATGACCCACTAGATCTGAAATCCCCATGGGAGCTTGAGCTGGTAGCCTTGTGACCATGGTGGTAGCAGCGATATTCTTGTTTTGTCTTGAGCTTCGTGAGGAGGATAATCTCTGGGATAGTCTGTGACCATTTAAGTGGACAGATTATAGCCTTAGGGTGATTCTAATCCACCGATCCAAGATGGATCCTTCTTCTTTACACCTGAGCTTGTAGAAGCCTGGTGGGAGATTATACAGAGGCAGACTCCCCTATATTAGTATAGATCCGCCATCAGATGTTGGATCTGATCTGGTTATAGAGATTGTAGGCTGGTGACTGGACCATTATAGCTTCACTCAAGCAATGGACAGCTAGATCTAAGGTTGTACTCAATCTCTTGCTGGTTCTATGTGTCTGGGCTATCATGGTCCTATACATCCTTAGCCCCACATATAGAGCTTTAGAGGTTGAGGTTCCCTATGGATTCTTGAGCTGGTAGCCTGGATGAAATAGTGCCTACAATGATTTACTGGTTATGCTTTGACCCATCCTTGGATAGTGGTTCCCCTATGGGATAATTTGTGACCATTTGAGTGGACAGGTTATAGCCTTAAGGGTGGAATCATGGCAGAGTGATTGGTTGGATCCTTTCTCCTCAGTGGTGATAATGTAGCCACTGGACAGGATTTCTATAACATCAGATCTGAATCTGAGTTACAAAACTCCTCTGATCTGGGCTCAATAACATACTTCTCACCCTTTTATATTTATTTTCCACACTCCATTCATCCTCTCAACCCTTTCTGTAGTTTAGACATTAGAATACTTAGAAGAAGTGACCTTAAACTCCTCTCCTTTTAGGACTGCTAGATCTGTAGTCAGATCTGGAGGGACTACTAGAGATGGCTCCTTTGGAGTTGTTGATCACCTTTCCCTGTGGGATAAACTCTTACTTATCAAAACTTGCTACAATGGACCCTGTATCTTGTAGGTCTAGGATTTCTTAGTTGTGCTAATTCCATCTCCTGTTTTACTCTGTCTTTGATTTTCAAATAACTTTCACCACCAACCAATAAAGTAAGCACACACTCAGAATCCGCCGACAAGTTTTTGGCGCCGTTGCCGGGGAAAGATGATCTATTAGTAGACCCTTAGTTTTTGTATTCTTAGTATTCTTTTCACACGTGAATAATTGATGCTGCTGACATAATTTTGAATCTTTCTTGCAGATCTAGACAGCAGCAGTGAAGGATAGTTGAACTGCAATTGGAGCTTAGCTACCTCTGTTTGTAAACTCTCTGACTTTTAAAACTCTGTCTATCTTTCTTAAAAATTTTTCTAGTAGTATCCAGGATAGTTTAAATGTATTCTTTGAATAGCTATAAACTAGTTAGATAAATTTGTTAGTTGTACAATTATTCTTTTACAATGTGCCTGCAAGAAGCTTTCCTTGCTGTTGGTGTGCTTGTATGCTAGGGAGGAGATCCCTCAGCCCTGCTTTAGAGCCTCTTAACCCTGAGTTAGAAAGGGGAAGGAGACTTAGAAGAGACAGGCACACCACAGGAGAGCCCCCAAGTGAATCTGTGACAGCAATTATGAGTGAAGAACAACCCAGAACCCTCAAGGAGTTGAATGCTCCGGATGACTATTACTCCCCTTTTAGCATTCAATTCCCTGATGTTCAGGGGAACTATGAAATAAAAACTTCAATCATCCAGATGCTGCCAACTTTCCATGGGCTTAGCAAAGAGGACCCTTACAAGCATATTGACCAGTTCTTGGCCTTGTGCACCACTTTTCATATCACTGGTTTGGGGCCTGATGCTATTAGGCTCAGACTCTTTCCCTTCTCTCTGAAGGATAGGGCCAGTACCTGGCTGACCACTCTTCCCAATAATAGCATTGCTTCATGGAAAGACCTGCAGACCAAGTTCCTAACCAAGTTCTTCTCTGAGACCAAAACTAGCCAGTTGAGGAAAGAGATTCTTGCGTTTGCTCAATCCCCAACTGAGGATTTTAACCAGTCCTGGGATAGGCTTAAAGAGATGCTCAAACAATGCTCCCACCACAAGATCCCAGAGTGGCAGCTTGTACAAAGCTTCTATAATGGGATTGATGAGAAAAATATAGATATGGTCGATGCCTCTTGTGGTGGATCCTACATGCACAAGACTGCTGAGGAGGCATGGGCATTGTTTGAGGTGATTAGTGAGAATGCTTTTCAAAAGCCATCCCAGGCAAGAACTAGTCAGGAATCTGAGTCAAAGGTGGGGCCTGCTGCTGGGTCAAAATGAAAAGTTTATGAGGTGTCTGGGAACAATGACCTGCAGCTGCAAATGGCAAACCTCTCTATGAAGTTTGACAAATTATTGACTGTGATGCAACCCAGAAGGGCTGCTCATGTGGCGGAGGCATGTCTGATATGCCAGTCCCCACAGCACACAGTGGAGGAATGTCCATCTGCAGGGCAATTTCCTGAATTGGTTTTGGAACATGCTGCTGCTGCTCAATCTTATGGCCAGCAATAATCTGGGGGCTACAATAGGCAGCCATATGGATACCAGCACCAAAATGCTAGTTACCAATGGAGAGACCACCCAAATCTGAGGTGGAGGCAAGACAACTACATGCAGCCCCAGCAGATGTTGGCCTTAACACAAATGCCACAACAGCAGTTCAATCAAGGGAATGCCCCTAGGTTTACCTTCCAGCACCATCAGCAGGCCCATCAGCAGTAAAATCAGTTGGTCTTACCCCCGTTTCAACCTAGAAATGTTTCTTTTGAGGACCAAGTCTTGACTTCATTGCAAAACTTGGGTTCCTTGGCTCAGACTGTGGACTCTCATGGTCAGAGCCTCCAGAAAATGGAAGAGCAGATGAGCCAAATGTCAAAAGCCTTGGCTAGGAGAGATGAGGGCAGATTGCCCTGCCAGCCAATTGCTAACCCCAAGGGTCAGTTTTTAATTGAGGAAGCTTCCTCAAAGTTTGAGGACAACCCTAAGGTCTGCGGTGGTAGACAACGGTGGGTATGAGACATGAGGCAATTTCCACAGATGATGCAAATGATCATGATAGAGAAGTTGTGGGACCACAAAGCCAAGAAGTGCCTGCCACCTTGCAGTAGGAGAAAAATAATGAGGCTGTAGTTGAGCCGCAGCAGGGAGAAAAACATGAAAAAAGAAAGAAACAGAAGTTTAGTCATGGGCTAGCAGCTGAGGAACGAGAACCTCTTGCCATTTCCTCAGGCTTTGGATGGTCCTATCCCTTTTGATAAAGGGAATGCCCAGATGGAGGAAATGATGGAGACCTTCAGGCAGGTGAAAATCAATTTACCCCTGCTTGAGGCAATTAAACAAGTCCCAGCCTATGCAAAGTTCCTGAAAGACCTCTGCACCCAAAAGAGAAAGGTTGGAGGCCATGTGTCCAAAAAGGTCTTTGCAACTGATATAGTGAATTCTTTATTTAACATATCAATGCCTGAGAAGTTGCAAGATCCGGGGATACCCACTATTCCCTGCTTAATTGGGGACCATACAATTGGAAAAGCCCTTTTAGACCTTGGAGCCAGTGTTAACCTGTTGCCATACAGTGTATATCTGTAACTAGGTTTGGGGGAGCTGAAAGCTACCCCCATTGTGCTGATGATGGCTGATAGATCTGAGAGGAAACCTCTGGGAATGGTTGAGGATGTCTTGGTGGGAGTGGATAAGTTTTTCTACCCTGCCGACTTCTTAGTTTTGGACATGGGGTGCAGCAATAGCCCAAATCCCATACCTGTTATATTGGGCAGGCCTTTCTTGGCCACTGTCAATGCCTGCATCCAATGCAGGTCTGGAGTAATGGAGGTAACTTTTGGACATATGAAAGTTGAGCTGAATGTGTATAACAGTGCAAAGTACCCTCAGATGGACAATGAGGAGAGCTTTGCAGTGGATGTACTAGAGGAAATTGTGGAAGAGGAATTGCCCACTCTGCTGGAGTGGGGCAACATTGTCAGGAATTTAGTTAAAATTTGGGACATGGTGGAGGAAGAGAGCCAATATGAGAGATCAAAAGACATGACCATATCGACGTCTTCAGTGGGCTCAGTGCAGCATTCCAGTTGGAAACCTACATTGCTACCTCTTCCTCCGGCCTCTAATGCACCAATTTTGCCATCCGCCCAACAGGCCCCTGATCTGGAACTCAAGAAGCTTCAAGAAACATTAAAATATGCCTTCCTTGAGAAAGGTGATAGGTTTCCTGTGATTATCTCTTCCTCCCTTACCAATGAGCAGGAAGAGGAATTACTAACAGTTTTGAGGAAGCACAAGAAGGCAATTGGTTGGACCATTGCCGTTCTGAGAGGAATAGATGCATCAATCTGCATACATAGGATTCATCTTGAGGAGGGAGCACTACCCTCCAGGGAAATACAGAGGAAGTTAAATCCTCACATGCAGGAAGTGGTCCTCAAGGAATCATTAAATTGCTAGATGCAAGGGTGATTTACCCCATCTCTGATTCTCATTGGGTGGCACCTATCCAGGTGGTGCCCAAGAAATCTGGCATAACCGTGATTAAGACTGAAACTGGAGAGTTGAGGCCAGCCAGGGCAACCACTGGCTGGAGAGTGTGCATTGATTATAGGAAGCTCAACTCTAAAACCAGAAAGGACCATTTCCCTCTCCCCTTCATTGATCAAATTCTGGACAAATTGGCTGGAAAAGCTTTATACTATTTTCTTGATGGGTACTCAGGGTACAACCAAATCCCTGTGCATCCTCAAGACCAAGAGAAAACCACCTTTACCTGTCCTTTTGGCACCTTTGCTTACAGAAGGATGCCTTTTGGACTTTGTAATGTCATGACCACTTTTCGTGAGGTGTATGTATGCCATATTCTACGATATGATTGACAAGTTTTGGAGATTTTTATGGATGACTTTTTGTCTATGGGGACATGACTTTGGCGGTGTCTACAACACCTCAGCCTAGTTTTGCAAAGATGTGAGGAAACCAATTTGGTTTTATGCTGGGAAAAGAGCCACTTCATGGTAACACAAGGCATTGTGTTAGGCCATGTAGTCTCTAAAGAAGGGCTTGAGGTAGACAAGGCCAAAGTGGACCTCATTGCCAATTTGCCCCCTCCAAAAATAGTCAAGCAAATCAGATCTTTCCTGGGGCATGCGGGATTTCATAGGAGGTTCATTAAGGACTTCAGCAAAATTGCTAAGCCATTGTGCCACCTGCTCTGCCAGGATGTGCCCTTTGACTTTTCTGCCGACTGTCTTAAGGCTTTTGAAACATTGAAAATCCATCACTACTCCAACACTGAGACTATACCCTACCTTTTGAGCTGATGTGTGATGCATCAGACTTGGCATTAGGTGCTGTTTTGGGCCAAAGAAAAGATAAACTGCCTATGGTCATTGCTTATATCAATAAATCACATGCTGAAGCTCAGCTGAACTATACCACAACTGAGAAAGAGCTTCTAGCAGTGGTTTACGCTGTTGAAAAATTTAGAGCCTACCTACTAGGATTTAAAACTGTAATCTTCACTGACCATTCGACATTGAAGTACTTACTGTCCAAGAGAGATGCTAAGCCTAGGCTGATTAGATGGATACTCCTGCTACAGGAGTTTGACATCGAAATCAAGGACAAAAAGGGTGTGGAGAATGTGGTGGCTGACCACTTGTCCAGAATTATCTTGGAGAAATGCCTGGATGGCCCTACAAATGATGCCTTCCCTGATGAAAAATTATTTGCCATCCAATCCTTAGTCCCTTGGTTTGCACACATTGTCAATTATCTAGTTATAGGAAAGATTCCTCCCCACTGGACCAAAATGGATAAAGACCTGCTCTTCTCAAGGGTCAAGTATTTTTTATGGGAGGAATCTTGCCTATACAAGTACTGTGCCGACCAGATCATCCAAAGATGTGTTCCCAAAAGTGATATCCCCAGTATTCTGGCCATGTGCCATGAAAATGCCTGTGGAGGCCACTTTAGTGGGAGAAAAACAGCTGACAAGGTCCTGCAGTGTGGTTTTTACTGGTCATCCTTATTCAAGGATGCATACACACACTGCAAGGCATGTGAGAGATGTCAGAAATTAGGAGGGCTGTCCAAAAGAAATTCAATGCCTTTACAGCTCATCCTTGTTGTAGAACTGTTTGATGTATGGGGAATTGACTTCATGGGCCCCTTTCCTCCCTCTAATGGTTACCACTTCATCTTAGTGGCAGTGGACTATGTTTCCAAATGGGTAGAAGCCATTACCACAAGAACCAATGATAACCAGGTGGTCCTCAAATTTGTAAAGCACAACATTTTCTCAAGATTTGGAACCCCTAAAGCTATTATCAGTGATGGGGGTAGCCATTTCTGCAACAGGAATTTTGAGAGCTTGCTCAAGAAATATTCTGTGACCCATAGGATTGCTACTCCCTATCACCCACAAACAAGTGGGCAAGTTGAAATTTCCAATAGGAAGATCAAGCACATCCTTGAGAAAACAGTTAGGACTGATAGGAAAGATTGGGCTGAGAAACTGGATGATGCACTGTGGGCCTATAGGACTGCCTATAAGACTCCCATTGGAATGTCCCCATTCAGACTGGTCTATGGTAAGGCCTGCCATCTCCCAGTAGAGTTAGAACACAAGGCCTATTGGGCCATTAAGAATTTGAACATGGACCTAACTTCTGCTGGTCATCACAGGTCATTACAATAGTCGGAATTGGATGAGCTGAGGATGGATGCTTACACCAATGCCAGGATCTACAAGGAACGGGCTAAAGCTTTCTTCGACAAGGGCTTGCTAAGAAAAAGCCTCAAACCGGGTGGTAAGGTTTGGTTATTCAACTCCAAACTAAAATTCTTTCCTGGCAAATTAAAATCCAGATGGGAAGATCCCTATGTTGTCTTAAATGTTTCCCCATCTGGTGCTGCGGAAGTCAAGGATCCCAAATCTGGGAGGATCTTCAAAGTGAATGGTCAAAGGCTTAAGCCTTGCATTGAACAACCTGCTGATCCTATGAGCACTATTCATTTTCATGGGACCCCTACATCTACCTGACCATGATTGTTGTGTCCATGTTGTACTATACTACTTTTGTTTCTACCTTAAGTTCTAGGAAATTTTAGGGGTTATGTGGAGTTTGATATTGTTGAGCTTGATAGAGTTTATGTGGGATTGGTATGATTTGTTCTTCTTCAGTGAATTACTGATTTTCAAATTTGAATGCATATTATGTGAATATTTGTGATGAGTAGGCTGCACTAACTATAGTGCCCCTGTTTGGCACTAGGCCCTCGCGCATTCCAAATTGTGATTTGAGAAGACTCGCGCAATTCGCATAGACCATTTCTTTCGCTGTCGCGAGTTTCAATGCTGCAGAATCTCTCGCACTTCCAGCTCTAACTCCCATAATCGCGCAATTTTGATATCTCGTGATCCCCTTACCCAGCTGCGCGAGTCTAATGCATTTGTCATTTCCCACGCTGACTGCTGGGACTTGACGTTTCCCAACTCACTCTCAATTAATTGCGACGACTTGGATGTTATTCAACCGTTTCATCTTCCACCATCCTTGCCTTTAAATACACAGGGAGGCCCTGTTCATCTTCATCACATCCTATCTCCTCTCACCCTAGCGGTCCTTCCCTAATCCTAATCATGGCAGATGACAAGCCAGATGCGCTGCCTAACAAGTTTTACCCGATGTGGTTGGACCCGCCGCCACCTAAAGAGTCGGATCCCCTCCAACCCCTCTGGGATGAATACGAAGAGGTTCTGCAAATCCTTGCCAAGGAGGAGGAGGAAAAGCTTCAGCCGCAGAAGAAGAAGCTAAAGATAGAGCCATCCCCTGCCCCCTCCCCCACCTTCTCAACCCCCTCACCCCTGATCTCTCTCTCCTTCCCTCCTCCGTTTTTGTAATTTTCTTTTCATCTTAATGAAATTTTCCTTTTCTGATATGCTGTACAGTTTTCTATTCTTGGTTACTTTATTTCTTGTTCTCGTCTTCTATGTTGTAATAACTCTGCAGCACAGACACCTTTGAACCAGTGAGGACAGTGCTTCTCATAGGTTTGGGGGTGTGCCAGGCAGATCCTACCAATGGAATAGCTAACATAAGTGCAACAGACTCATCTGAGCAATATGGAAATGGACCTCTGTTCACTTAAGAATCATGAAAATAAGAAGTTTAAAATTTTTGCAAACCTTGGACATTATAAACTTCTAATACTCCACATTTCCATGATAATATCACCAAGGAAACTCACTTGTATTAGCACTTAGTGAATTAGTAGAGAGAGAAAAAGGTGAGGACATACTTAAAAGTTCAAAGGAAGACCATAACCAGTGAGAATTGGGCCTATATAAAAAAAATTTCCATCTTTTGAGGAGTAACCAAGGCAATCCCTTCTAGTTCTAAAGACTGACTGAGTCACTGTGCTCACTAGAAGTTAGGTAACTCCAAGTTGAAACAACTGACAGTACTCATGAGACTGAGGAAAGGATCAAGGCCTTTTCTTGGACAGTTTGAGCCTAATAAGACCAACCCTTAAGTAACTGCCCTTGTCCATACCCCCTTTGAGCTTTAAATCCTAAATTTCTTTAAAATACACCTGGGTACTTGAACCTGAACCTATGAACCTGCTTCAGCCTACCCTCACTCTGAGAATTCAAAAGGTAAAGGAGAAAAAGTTGAAGATGGACTAACTATGGTCAACAGTAGGTGAATGGAAAAGAAATACCTCAAATCTGGCAGTATGATAATTGGGAGCATGGTGGCATTTCGGAAAAGTAAAAAAATAAAAAAAATAAAAAAAAATCAGAAAATTCCACAAGAAGGAAACAAAAATAACAATGAAGAGAAGTAAGGGAGGAGTCAAGAGGAACTTTCATTGGGAAATCAAAATCAAGAAGAGAAACTGATCACTTCAAATCTGAGAATCTCAAAGAAGATGAAAGGAGCTGAATTCAAGAAGGTGAAGTCATGAATCAACTCTGTCACCTACTGATTTCTCAATTTTGAACCCCTTCTCAACCCTCCATTCTTTCAACCCCACTCCATAAGCCACATTACAGCCCAGTTAAAAGCCCTTGTGATCCAAAAGTTGAGTGAGCTGTCATGTGAAGATAAAGAGTTATCCAATCTATGGTGAGGAACTGCCAATGATGTCAGCACTTAAGAACTCTGCCTATGCTTATGCTTACAGACCCATTTGGGGGATGTAACTGCTCTTGAGACTGTGAGAGAATGAACCCCTCAACAAAACCCTTATGAGAGTATGCCCTGGAAAGTTTTTGGGTCTGAACTTGAATGCATTATGTATGACCTTAACCTAATTTTTGACCTAAGGATAAGCTCAGTGCTGGCACACACTAGTGTAATTTTCTGTGATTGTATACTAATTGGAAATGCTGTGCAATCATGAAGAGTTTATGATGTTTAAGTTACTATGCAACCAATGAATTAAATTTTTTTTATGCTTAATGATGCAAGAGTAAACTAAGTCTGCCCCTTGATTGCTCATTGGATGATATTGCACTTTTGTTAACTGTTTCATTGAAGAAGTTTGTGGGTGTCTTCACTGAAAACCCTAAGGAGACTTCACTCCTCCACTAGGGATCACCTAGGGGTTTAAAAGGATTGGTACATATACTAAATGTATCCGTGCTCCCTACGAAAGTGGCATTTAATTTTTATATTAGGTTTAATGTAGCTTTACTAAGGGACTAGCAAAGATTAGGTTTGGGGGTGTGTTAAGACCTGAAAAGTACCACTTTTCACCCCTTAACTTAACCTTTGATTAGACCCATAGCCACCTAATAAGTCCTTGTTAAGTGTTTTATGTAGGTAGTACCCAGCAGTGAAATAAGGCCAGGAATCCTGCTAAAAAGCCTGTTTTGGTACCAGAAGTCCCTCCGAAGGATGAAGTCTGAATCTAGACCTGAAAATGAGCCTCACACAGTTCAGCTGACCTTCCCAAGACTCTACAATAACTTCTCGCGCAGATGATTGACCGAAGAGCTTCAAAAACATAAACTCGCACAGCTCTCACGAAGCTCAAGAATAGAACACCTCGCACAGTCTCACACAGTTCAAAGCAGACTTCTCTCAACCACGCGCAGTTCACTCAGAACGGCTGAGAAGAGAGAGCTTCAGAAGACTCCTCGCGCAGCTTTCGTGCAGTCACTGCGGGATGCAACTATCAGAAGAGAACTCCTTGCACAGTTCTCACGCCATTCAAGAAGAAAGCATTCTTGTGAAGGTAAAGCCACCCTCACGAAGATCAGTTAAGGCATGGAACCTCGCATAGTTCAGAACTCATCAAAGCCTCGCGAGGTAACTTGCGAAGCCCAGTGATGATAAGTGCTGGCGAAGTTCTCGCGCTATTCAAATCTATCTTCGTGAAGATCAACCTCGCGACTGCTTAAGCTCCAACCCCGCGACATCTGAGGCTCTGATGTCCACTCAACCTCGAGACTGCCTGAAGAGCAAACCAAGCCAACCTCGTGAAGGCAGAAGCTTCAATTTCAAATCATCCTAGCGAAGAACAAAAGCTACCATGCGACAAGTCTGGGAAACAATGGCTACCTAGTGAAGCTCTGAACCTCAAACTTCCATCTCTTCAGTTGAGGACTTTCTAGGAATTTCCAGCGATTAGGGCACGCACTCCCATGCTCAAATCTCCATGCACGTGCCTCAAGGCATCAGAGGATCACTATTCGGCCACGTGGCATCGTTAAAATTAGGGTTTCCTAACCCTAATGCGCCGCCACACCACTGCTATAAATACCCACACTTAGCTTAGGTTCTTGGAGCTTAGACTTTCTTTTCTTTCTACATCCTGGAATAGCTAGGAGCCCATCTCATTTCTGGGAGACTTGATCTGAGATCGTTTAGTTTTTCTTTTTGTAGTTGTAAGTAGCTTTCTTTTTCTTTTTCCTTCTCTCCATAGTCTAGCACTTGCTGGCTATGTCTTTGTATATTTTTTGAACTAGATTAATGGAAGTTCTGTAATAGGATTTGTACTTTGTGGGATTTGTGTTTGTGTGTGAGATGCTCTGTGCAAGGCTGCTACCTTGTGATCTACCATTGCTTTGGCTGTGTTTCAAGGCAATGGAGGACTAATTCTAAGGGCCACTCAGATCTAAGTGACCTGTGTGTCTGGGCTATCATGGTCCTATACAGCCTTAGCCCCACCACAGGACCCACTAGATCTGAAATCCCCATGGGAGCTTGAGCTGGTAGCCTTGTGACCATGGTGGTAGCAGCGATATTCTTGTTTTGTCTTGGGCTCCGTGAGGAGGATAACCTCTGGGATAGTCTGTGACCATTTAAGTGGACAGATAGCCTTAGGGTGATTCTAATCCACCGATCCAAGATGGATCCTTCTTCTTTACACCTGAGCTTGTAGAAGCCTGGTGGGAGATTGTACAGAGGCAGACTCCCCTATATTAGTATAGATCCGCCATCAGATGTTGGATTTGATTTGGTTATAGAGATTATATGCTGGTGACTGGACCATTGTAGCTTCACTCAAGCAATGGACAGCTAGATCAAAGGTTGTACTCAATCTCTTGCTGGTTCTATGTGTCTGGGCTATCATGGTCTTATACAGCCTTAGCCCCACATATAGAGCTTTAGAGGTTGAGGTTCCCTATGGATTCTTGAGCTGGTAGCCTGGTTGAAATAGTGCCTGTAATGATTTACTGGTTATGTTTTGACCCATCCCTGGATAGTGGTTCCCCTATGGGATAATCTGTGATCATTTGAGTGGACAAGTTATAGCCTTAAGGGTGGAATCATGGCAGAGTGATGGGTTGGATCCTTTCTCGATTTCTATAACATCAGATCTGAATCTGAGTTACAAAACTCCTCTGATCTGGGCTCAATAACATACTTCTCACTCTTTTATATTTATTTTCCACACTCCATTCATCCTCTCAACCCTTTCTGTAGTTTAGACATTAGAATACTTAGAAGAAGTGACCTTAAACTCCCCTCCTTTTAGGACTGCCAGATCTGTAGTCAGATCTGGAGGGACTACTAGAGATGGCTCCTTTGGAACTGTAGATCACCTTTCCCTGTGGGACAAACTCTTACTTATCAAAACTTGCTACAATGGACCCTGTATCTTGCAGGTCTAGGATTTCTTAGTTGTGCTGATTCCATCTCCTATTTTACTCTGTCTTTGATTTTCAAATAACTTTCACCACCAACCAATAAAGTAAGCACACACTCAAAATCCGCCAAAAGGTCCCCAAGTGCATTGCAACATTACTGGGCATAACTGCGATGATCACAAAAAGTGTAAGCCCGCTAGCCGGGATATCGTCCACTTCCTGAGGGAAATTATAGATTTGTGATGTTGAGTATTAATCTGAACTAGACAGCTCCATGAAACGGGGTGATCGATTTATGCTTCGGGATCGATGCGAGGTACTCAAAGCGAAGGCCTAAACAATGTGTCCAATCCTATGGGGTGTTGACAGTGCCATTGGATTGGCCACGGGTGCCCTTACCTAGGTAAGGCTCAGAGTCTTTGGGCGAACCCATCAACCTCGAGGTTGCTTTAGCATGATTTACCCGAGTGGAGCGAATATTGATGTCGCAACACTTCTCGGGAATGCATGCCCATTTTTAGAGTAGCTTTTTGTGTTTCCTTTTTATGGATTTTCTTTTGTTTCGAGGTCTCTAAGCAAAGCTCAAGGACCTCTGGTAATTTTATTCTTGCACAACTCTTTAAGTGGATCAAATGTTAGTTGATACGCTTTAAGAGTGCGTGCGCTCTGCGGAGGATAGGCACACCTTGGGGATGTGTGTGTTCCGGCGGTGAGGTACTTCTGATTCACACGAACCGGAGTGCCTTAACTCAAGATAAAGCTAAAAAAGATCGGGCTAGGACCAAACATCCATCGAAAGAGATGGTTAATTCTAGCCTTTGTCCCTAATAAAATCACATCTTACTAACTATGCACAGACAGACACCCATCAGGGGCGATAAGCAGCAAATAGGCGCGAACGGAAGCCTCAACCCTAAGGTACAATTTACGAGGACAAACGACCATCCTGCGGATACCCAGACGCAAGTGCATACATTCAACAGGGACACCGTGCCTACACAGGTTTCAAGCTTGTGTAAAAGGAAATAAAAGAGAATGGGCCCTTTGGTCTGTATGTTTGCACATAATTTGGTTGGTTGTAATTTCATTTTTGACGGGTCAGTTTCATCTGACAATAGACTTTTCGAATGGTCTGAAGTCGGGTACACTCTTGGTCAATCATGGATCAGAGGGTGGATGGTCAAAGCTAACGCTCGAAAGGTGGGGTCAACCTACTCAGGATTTTTACTTCATAACCAAAGGTTGTTATTTCTTCTCTTTTTCCTTTTCTCTTTTCTTTTTGCACATGTCAGTTCGAGACTTTGAGCATGCTCAAACTGCTTTTATTTTTGTACATATCCTTAGGCGAATCAACTTGTCATGTTGACACGCCCTGAGGAGGTGCACATTCCGGAGATAGGTCCTTGATTTGCCTACCGGCTTAGGTCTCGACTTTTGCTGGGGAAGATCTTGGGCTAGGTTGCTCGTGGAGTTCATTTGCACTGCGGGCTGGGAACATTTAGGGAACAAAGGATCGAGATGGGTAAAATTATCTACCCGCCGGATCAGTATGGGTGTCCCTGTGTAAAGCAAGGTTCGAGAGTTTTCAAGTGAACCCGATCATTCTGAATTGATTTAACACGGTTCTCGAAGTGGTGCAAATAGTTATTGCGACGCTCTTTTGAGAACCAGTGTGGTTTTTCAACATTTTCTTTTTCTCCTTTTGTGGTTTTATGGATTTATGGAGCACCCAACGGGTGCTTACGGATCTAGATCCGTTTATTGTAGCACGGTCCCTTTGGGCCCATCGAAGAGAGCTCGAAGGGCCGTTTGGGGATGCGTGCACCATTGCTTGATGGTACGTGGGCTTCTAAGAGGGACTGGACCTTGGTCCGTAGCATAGGGGGGTCCGTCGGGCCTCAAAGGCAAAGAGAATGGCTGAGTAGTTTTAAAACTGCCACTTTTGGTCGGCGTATGTAATATATTCGCCTGACCAAAATGCAGCAAGAAATGGCCGGGCGTATATATTATATACGCCTGACCAAAATTGGCAGTTTTTAAAACTGTCCGAGCCCGAGCACAAAAGGGCCCCCCCTTCTTTCAAACTCTATCTTCTTCCCTCCTTCTTTCTCAAGTCCGGGACAGCCCCTTAGGGTTTTGGCATTTGATTTTTCTTGAGTTCTATTACCAGGAGTTGCCGGTGTGGATCAAGAGACGTTTATCCTCCGCCGATTTTGGATCTATTTCTTCTCCCATTGAAGGTAATCGATCTTTCCTTTGAATTTTGATAATGTTGAGTGATTTTTTTTGTTTTGTTTTTTTTTTTGGATGTTCCTTCTTCCTTTTTGTTGTTTGTTTTTTTCGTATGATGCTTTCCCTTTTTTTTTTTTTTTTTCTATTATGTGATGCTTCTTTTTTTTATTTTTTGTTGTATATGTGATGCTCTTCCTTTTTTTTTTGTTATTTTTTTTTTTGTATATGTGATGCCCATTTTTTTATTGTTTTCTATTATGTGATGCTTCCCCTTTTTGTTATTTTTTTTTTGTATATGATGCTTCTTTTTTTGTTGTTTTTTTTTGTATATGTGATGCTCTCCTCTCTTTTTTTTGTTGTTTTTTTTGTATGTGCGATGCTCTTCCCTCTTTTTTTTGTTGTTATTTTTCTTTTTTGTATATGTGATGCCCCCACTCTTTTTTTGTTGTTTGTTTTTTTTTCTTATGATTATATATGTGATGCCCCCCTTTTTTGTTGTTTGTTCTTTTTGTATATGTAATGCTCTCCTCTCTTTTTTTTTGTTGTTTTTTTTTGTATGTGCGATGCTCTTCCCTCTTTTTTTTTTTTTGTTGTTTTTTTTTGTATATGTGATGCCCCGTCTTTTTTTGTTGTTTGTTTTTTTTCTTATGATTATATATGTGATGCCCCCATTTTTTGTTGTTTGTTCTTTTTGTATATGTAATGCTCTCCTCTCTTTTTTTTGTTGTTTTTTTTTGTATATGTGATGCCCCTTTTTTTTGTTGTTTTTTTTTTTTTTTTTGATTACATATGTGATGCCCCCCCCTTTTTTTTGTTGTTTGTTTTTTTTTTTTTATGATGGATTAGTGCACATATGTTATTGTTATTATATTTTTTTTATGCATTTTTTGTTACTTTTCTCTTTCTATTTTTTGGTGTGGAATGCTTAAGGTTCTTCCTGTTTGTAGTGCATTTTTCTCTCTTTTTTTTTTTTTAGGTATATGTGGTTCTTTAGGCTTATGCTCCCCTCTTTTTCATTTCTCTCATTACTCATCACCATTCATTTTTCATTCATTTTTTGATGATGGATTAGTGCATTTTTTTGTGTTATTCTCTCTTATACTGATGTGTTCCATATTTTCAGATGTCCAGTGACGAAGGGCAGGGTCCACAGGAGGGGCCCGAGATGGCCTATAGTCCTCACGGGGAACAGTTCATTGTTTCACAGCGCTCATCTCAACCTTGGTACAAAATGCAAGGTGAAGCCGCTTGTACTGGCCTCCTGCATTGTCAGCATACCCATATGTTCAACTTTGAGATCGTTGGTCAGGTAAACAGACGAGCCCCTTTTTCTTTTGTTTTCCTTTGATGCCTTCATTATACTACCTTGCTCCTATTTGACTGATGCCTTGTTTGCAGCCCCTACCACACATTATGTTCCGGGGTGGTTGGTTTTTCCTCCAACGCCTTGTACTTTATCTCCCCCAGGTGGTGAAGGACCTGCTCGCCCAAGCTGGTTTTGGAGACTTCATTTCATGCCCCGAGACCATGACATATCACATGGCCATGGCTGAGATGACCCTCACGCCCGCAGATTGGTCCATGATTACTGGGGTTCGTGTTGGAGGGGTGCCAGTGATACCTGCCCGTACGCCTGATAGGGAGGAGGTGATTCGGCTGATAGGGGCCTACCCGTCCTCTGGGAACGTTCGTGGTTCCGAGGTTAAGTTATCTTGGCTGGTTGGTTTGTTCGAGCCTCACGAGTTAGTGGACCTGGGCCAACCTGATGCGGCCATTTACCTCGATCCAGAGCATGCACTGATGCTGGCCCGTATTTCTCTGCTGTTCCTCCTTGGCAAGACTCTCCTTTCAAACACCAATGGAGGATGGGTCTTGTTGTCTCTACTCAGTTTTATGGTGAACTGGGACACCGTACATCGGTTCGATTGGGGAGGTGCTGGCTACGCGGTGCTCATGTCTAGCTTGGTGCGAGCCGTTCTTGGGGACTCCAATTCCGTTGTGGGTTTCTGGCCTGCTCTTGAGGTAATTTATCCTTTGGTCTCAATTCGTCCCCCCCCCTCCCTCTTTTTTTCATATTTGTTTTTATCTGCTTGCTTTCTCAGGTGTGGGGGTACCTGCATTTCCAACCTGGTCGCCCTTTGCTTCTCTCCGAAGTTCCCACATTCCCCCTTATGAGCAATTGGCATGCAAATCACCGTCGGGACGTGGGTATGAATCACTTGGAGTTAGGGTTGCGCTCTTAGTTTAATCTACTGATCCCAGAGCAGGTATAACACTTTCTCTCTTTGCAAATTTGATAGCTCTCTTATGCTGTGGGTTCGGACCAAATACATAAATCCCTTCTCTTTTGTTGAGTAGGTCATCCTTGATCCCTACGCTGGATCCCCCTTCTGGAACCTGGCTGCAGTGGGCCCCTCTCACCTTTTGTTAGATCAGCGCATTGTTTTCTTCTATGGGTCCTTGGCTAGGGCCTATTACTTAGGAGAGAGGGTGGTTCATCAGTATCGACCTCTTTTTGCCGTGCCCCAAGCTCCTCCAGACGATGTATTGGCTCCCGAGGGTTCTATCGAAATGCTTACTGCTCGCTTTCTCCACCACGGGGTCCCCATTGATGACCTTGTCTTTCCTGGGGGATATCAGATGTGGTATGAGTCTCTGCCCTGTCGTTCCCTGCTGCCCCGATTCGTGCCTGGAGACAACTTTTTGGCCTTTGGTGGTCCGCGCTCTCAGGTAATGTTCTTTCCTCTTTCTATTAGCAGTCTTCCATATGATTACCTTAATTGCCCTGCTTTTTGAACAAAGACTGTTTCTCTCTATAGTTTGGCAAGGATGATGATTCAGATGAGGGGGATGAGGCAGCTATTCCTGGTGAGGCTATTGGTGCAGGACCTTTCGACCCTTTTGGTGCTGGTGCTTCCAGCAGTTCATCGACTGAGGTCCAAGGGACCTTTAAGCGCTTGGATGATGCCTTTCTGTTGCGTATGTGTGCTGATGTGGCTGAGAAGGCGCGCATATCCGCTGAAGCTATCCGGATTCCACCCCCTGAGCTGATCCCTAGGGTAATCTCTCCCTTGTTACCTTGCTCTTCTGTTTTCTTGGATTATGCCGATGGCCCGTGTGACTGATACCTCTCTCTTTATCTTTTTGCTGCAGGCTTATGAGTCGGCCGTAAACCAAGCCGAATATTACCGTAACATTGCCAGTCTTAGGGAGGTTGAGGTGGTGAGTAAATGTTGAACATATCTAGCCATCCTCATATTTACTTTCTGCTTGTTTCCCCAACTGATGGCCCTTCGTGTGCTTGTGCAGCGTGCTCGTGAAAAGGAGTTGCGTTCTCTGCTTGGCCGCATCTCTTAGGCATGGACTCGGGTGGGGGAGACCCTTACTTTTCAAAGCGCGACCCGTCGCCGAAAGAAGTCAAAGGGGGCTGCCCAGGACTAGTTTTTTTTCTGAAAATTTGAAACAATAAAACAATTTAGATTTTGGAATATTGGGGAATATGTAATAATTTTCTTTTGATTTTTTTTGGATGGTCTCACAACTCTTAAGGTTTATATGAATGCTCCGTTTATTTATTTCTCTACCTCTATGATGATGTTTTTTTTTTTTTTTTTTTGTTTTCTTGCACAAAGCGGGCCAGAGCCCCTTCCAATGATGGGGGGAAGCTCGTGTGTGACTACCCGCATATGTCCCATGGGTGCCACATCATCTGTGAGCGTGCCCACCTGTGGGCTGCCCCGAGATAAAAAAGCAGGCTAAGTAAAATCCGCTCCTCTCTTGTGAAGTAAGAAAAAAAGAATGGGATGACGCGATGGGGGGCTACACTTCCCTGCCCTTTTAACTGGGTATATATATTATATACGCCAGGCAAAAATTTTGGAATTTTTCCCTGGAGTTTATAATACATATGCCTGGCAAACAAAACTGTCACGTTGTACTGGCGTATCTAATATATACGCCTGGCAAATAAATTTAGAATTTTAGCTTGGTGTATATATTATATACGCCCCATATAACTGATGCTCGACAAGTTCCTTTTAACCTGCGCCCAGCCCTCTTTGCCTCACTGTTCACTCAGGCTTTGCCTTTTTGCCCCTCCTTTTCTTTCTTTTTTTTTTCCTCCCGTTTTTCTTTGATAAGCGGGTCCATCGCCCTACATTGACTGAGCTTTATATAGGACATCTTTGTACGTCTATGGACCTGCTTCCCGACCCAAATTCTCATACGGGGGGTGGGGTTAGTGTACTTCCCTGTTTGGACTCGGGGCCCAGTTATTTGCAAAAGTGGTGCGCTAGCTTGGTTGAGGGCGAGCTCGCTGCTCTGGATTGCCTCGGGTTATCCTGCCTTTCCTCTCTCCTTGCTGTTCCTTTTTTGCCCGACCTCCTAAAGGCAGCTTTAGTGTCATGGGACCCTAGGGCTCATGTCTTTAGGTTTGGGTCCAGGGAGCTCACCCCAACCTTGGAGGAGCTAGCCTCTATCACTGGCTTGAGGATGCATTGGGGGCTTGCCAAAGTGGTGCCCAAACCGGGGTATGCAAAGGCAGTCTACGCGGTTCTTGGTTTGAAAAAGGGTGGGTATGAGAAGGGCTTCGCCGGCGGGCCCACTAGGTGCTCGGTGAAATTCCTGAGAGAACTTTTTGGTGACTTGAGTCTCCGAAAGTTGCTTGTTCGAGATCCTTTCAATGTGAAGGCCTTTGCCCTTTATTTTCTATCGGAAGTTCTCTTCTTTACTAGGGGTGAGACATTTTCCCTCGGGTTATGCGATGTTTTGACTTAATTGGAGGGAGGCCGCTCATTGGTGCACCTAGTCTTGGCTGAGATGTATCGGGGCCTGGATGCCTCGGCCTCAGGCCGGGTTGGGATTCTCTGCGGGAGTCGACTCCTCATTCAGATTTGGCTAGGAGAGCATTTGGCTATCATGGGGCCTGTACCAAAGTTCTGCTTGGTAAGAGGGGATGTGGCCCGGGACTTTCTGACACACTACTCGAGGCTGCCCCATGGGAGCATCGAAGAACTGAACCTGTGGCTATCTGATGCGGAGCTGATCTGGCAGCTTCCCTGGTTGGATGGCACCTTCCCGATTGTCCACTCTCGGGATTGTGAGGGTATCACGCTTTTGGGGTTGAATGGTAGTACCTACTATTTCCCATCTCGGGTGCTTCGTCAATTTGGATATACCCAACATGTGCCATGCACTGCGAGGCCGCCCTTGTGTTCCCTAATATTCTCTCGGGGTTCTCTCATGTACCTAGATCACATAGCAGCAATCTGGGAGACCCGCCAATTGGCGCATATGTGTAGCTTGGTCCAGGGGGGTGCCCTCTCTTCTGATTATGAGGTTTGGCTGGCATCTGAGAGCTTACCTGCTCCTAACCCTGTTTCGGTAGATGCAATAGAGATGGGGCCCTGGCCATTCAAGGAAATGGTGCTTCGGACTAGAATTGAGTCTCTTTTTGTAGAGAAGCTGGCTTTGACTGAGGCTTTGGGGAAGGAGAGGGCCAGAGCCGAGATGGCGGAGGTGAGAGCTGCTACGGCCGAGAGCGAGGTTCTTCGGTTGACTGGGCTCTTGACTGAGTCTCACAGTGCAGCTGACGCTTCATGGAGGCAGCAAAAGAGTCATCATGGTAGGTGGTTGACCGATCGAAATGCCTGTGAGGACTCTCTTCTTGCAGGGATCAATGCTTTGAAGTGTGGTTCCTGCCCCTAACCTGTTCCTGCACATACCATAGATCATATACACAAAGGGGGGGCTGATGCCCCTTAACAGAAATCTCCTTTTTTTCTTGGATTGTTTCCTTTTTGTCTGTTTTATACTTATACAGAAGGTAGAAAGTAGAAAGTGTGTCATGTTGTTATCTTTTTGGGACGTGACACTTCATACGTGATGCTTGTAAGGAAAGGAATGAAATCTATTATATACACATATACATATTTTTTGGTGTTCAAATTTTCTTCCATACGTCTCGCAATGTAAGGTGTTTTTTTTTTGGAAACGGAAAATTTATTATCTTTTTTCAAATTTTTCTGCTACACAGGGTGAGGCTTCTTACGGGAAAGGAAAATATATTATCTTTTTTGAAATTTTCTCCCTCACAGTGTGAGGCTTTTCATGGGAAACCCATTATCTTTTTTTTTGAAATTTTCTCCCTTATAGTGTGAGGCTTTTTATGGGAAAGGAAAATCCATTATCTCTTTTTTGAAATTTTCTCCTTTTGTGGTGTCGGTATTTCCAAGGCCAATCGGCGGGTCCTCTTTTTAAGCATGGTCGAACCCCGTTTAGGAGTTTCCGGTGCTTCTTTTTGAACGTGGATAGGTCAGCTTCCCCGAGATAGATTGGTCTTCTGGCCTTACCTTTGGTCATGGGTCGGACGACGCGGTAGAGACGACATGCCTGATTAGGATCCGATCTAATTTTAACATGAGCGGCTCAACACAAAAAAGGGAAGGGGCTCAAGGAGTCCAGACTAAAAAAAGGTGAACCAAAACAGATCCTCTCCTAATCTCTCTTTTTTTTTTTGACAGTTTTTTTTGCTTACAGCGCCCAAGACGGGTTTTCGCCATGCCTGTCATCCCTGTTTTTACCCGCAGCGCCCTTTCGGGTTTTCACTACGTCCATGGGGTCGCTTTCTTACCCCAAGTGCCTTTTCAGGTTTTCACCTGGTCCGCGTGAGTTTGCTGTTTTTACCCGTGGTGCCCTTGCAGGTTTTCACCACGTCTATCTTGCTTTGAACTTAAAATAATTTTCTTTCTCTCTTTTTTTTTTTAATCAGGAAGCCACGACATAGACAAAGATTTCGTCATAACTGGTTGGATGGGGTTCTGGTGTCGTCTCACGACTTGGCTCATGTTGACTTAACAGATATTATGACTGCTTGTGGACCTACAAAGAGGGCTTCCTTCAGGGTGTAACTTGGCCATGGGTTAGGTTAGGATTTGAAGGTATGCTAGGCTAAAAAGTGTTTCCTTGATACGACTTCAGTTTTCTCAACATACTTTCTTCCTTGGGGGTTTTAATATACATGCCCCATGATTCTTCTTTTTTTTTTGCTTCTTTTTGCTTCATTTCAGGCAATCTCTTTTTGAGGTTTTACTTTTTCGATTTTTTTTTGGATTTTGATAGTAACTCTATACACATGCATCTTTTCTCTCTTTTTTTGGTATACGCACACGTATATATTTTTTTTGGGGGAATTGGTTCATTGAAAGAAAGGTCCAGGCTCAAATGGGGTAGCAAAGGATATCATCATTCTTAGAAATGCTTTCTGACTACTGTGCTTGGAAAGATGGCCTCTTTTGGGTGGTTCTTAAGTAGTCACGTATCTGTTTCATCAATACTTACCTTGTCGCGATAGACTAAGAGTAGAACCATCGGACGTATCTAGCATTGATGGGCTCAGAAAGATGATCTCCGTCCATGGTGGCGAGGCAGATGGCGTATCCCGACAACACTTCTCGGATGACATATGGTGCTTCCCAGTTTGGCTTGAACTTTCCTCTTGGATCGGCATGGAGGGATGGGAAGATCTTCTTCAGCACAGTGTCTCCTACCTTTAGATCTCGGCCGCGGACACGTTTATTGTAAGCGCGTGTGATTCTCCCCTGGTAAACCTGAGTGTGACACAAGGCTAGGAGTCTCTTCTCGCCTAATAAGTTCAGCTGATGAAAGAGTGATCTCTCTCTCTCTCTCTGCTTCGGGTAAGCCTGATTCCATGAGGATTCAGAGCGATGGTACTTCAACCTCTATTGGGAGGACGACCTCGGTTCCATACATAAGGGAGAATGGTGTTGCCCCTGTAGCGATACGGATTGATGTTCTGTAGGCCCAAAGTGCAAAGGGTAACTGCTCACTGCAATCTCTGTAAGTGACTACCATCTTCTCGAGAATGCGGATCATAGTTTTGTTAGCCGCCTCCACTGCTCCATTAGTTTGAGGCCTATAAGGGGATGAGCGATGGTGCTTAATCTTGTATTGTTCGCAGAAGTCTCGGATGTGCTTATTTGCAAAGTTCGTGCCATTGTCCATGATGATATCTTTGGGTACTCCGAATCGACACACAATATTGTTCTTGAGAAACTTCTCGACGTGACTGGCCGTGATATTGGCATATGACGCCGCTTCTACCCACTTGGTGAAGTACTCAATGGCGATGAGGATGAACCGATGTCCATTTGAAGCTTTCGGATTAATCATTCTGACAACCCAGGTAGTAAATGGCCAAGGAGTGGTCATGCAGTGAAGATCAATGGCAGGAGCGTGTATTAGGCTGGAGTGTTCTTGACACTTGTAGCATTTTTGAACATGTTTGCAACAATCCGACTCCATGGTGGTCCAAAAGTATCCCTGTCGTAGGATTTTCTTAGCGAGCATGTGACCGCTGACGTGGGCTCTGGATACCCCCTCATGGATTTCTTTTATAAGACTGACTGCCTCAGTTTCGGTGAGGTACCTGGGTAAGATGTTATTGTATGATCGCTTGTAGAGGCATTCCCCGCAAACGACGTAACCTGCCGCTAATCGTTGAATGGTTCGTCGGTCTATTTTGGATGTACCCTCTGGGAAAGTTAGGGTCTCGAGAAAATTCTTGATGTTTGAGAACCAAGGTGGCTCATCATCAGGCTTTGTAGGTTCCTCAATCTGGAGGCAGAAGGCCGGCTCATTCCTATGCTCAATCATGATCGGCTTCATCTCAACACCATAGGGGATTTCAATCATTGATGCCAAAGTTGCTAATGCATCGGCAAAGCGATTCCTTATCCGAGGGACGTATGAGAAAGTTAAAGCAAGCTATTAGATCCTCGAGGTGTTCATGATAGGGGATCAGTTTCTCGTCTTTCGTCTTCCAGTCACCATTCGTCTGACATATGATTAACTGTGAATTGCCAAAAACTCGAAGGTGAGTTATATTCAAATTGAGAGCTGCCTATAGACCGGCGGCGCAAGCCTCATACTCAGCCATGTTGTTAGTGCAGGGGAAGTTGAGCTTGATAGAGATTGGTACATGAGATCCTCTTGGTGAAATCAGGATGGCGCCAACTCCTTGGCCTTCAACAAGTGATGCTCCGTCAAAGTGAATTACCCATGATTCTTCTACTTCTTCTGTATCATCTTCCGTCATGAACAAGATATCTTCATCTGGGAATTTGGTTCTTAAAGGCTCATAGTTAGGTAAAGGGAAGATGATCGGCGAGCGCCTACCCCTTGATCGATTTCCGAGTGACGTACGTGATGTCGAATTCGGATAATAAAAGCTGCCATTGTGCAGTTCGACCAGTGAGAGCAGGTTTCTCGAACAGGTACTTCAACGGATCCATCCGTGCTAGAAGTAGGATGACTTGGGATAACAGGTAGTGTCGAAGTCTTTGAGTAGCCCACACGAGCACTAGGCATGCTTTCTCCAGATGAGAGTAGCGCATCTCGTAATCAGCAAACTTCTTGCTCAGGTAGTAAATGGCCTGCTCTCTTCTTCCTATCTCATCGTGCTGCCCTAACACACAGCCCATGGAAAACTCGTCAGACAGTACATTATCGTGGTCTACCAGTCAGTGGTACCAACACTGGAGGATTTAGGAGGTAACCCTTGATCTTGTCAAATGCAGCTTGGCAGTCATCATTCCACTCAACTGATGAGTCATTTCTCAGTAGTTTGAAGATTGGTGTGCATATCAAAGTTAACTGTGCGATGAACCGACTGATGTACTGGATTCTTCCTAAAAAGCCTCTGACCTCTTTCTCTGTAGATGGTGGTGGCATTTTAGTGATGGCCTTGATCTTGGTCGGATCGACCTCGATGCCTCTCCTACTGATAATAAAATCCAATAGTTTTCCTAACATAGCACCGAATGCGCACTTCTGGGGATTCAACCACAACCTGTACTTTCTTAACCTCTCGAATAGCTTCTGAAGGTTTACTAAGTGGTCGTCCCTTTCTGGCGATTTGGCGATCATATCATCGACATATACTTTGATCTCTCGGTGCATCATGTTGTGGAATAGGGCCGTCATTGCTCTCTGGTAGGTTACCCCAGCATTCTTGAGCCCGAATGGCATCACCTTGTAGTAGAAGGTTCCCCAGGGAGTGATGAATGCGGTGTTCTCTCGGTCGACCTCTGCCATCTTAATCTGATTATAGCCCGAGAACCTGTCCATGAAAGAAAGCATCCCGTGCTTAGCAGTATTATCGACCAAGATATCGATGTGGGGTAATGGAAAGTCATCCTTAGGGCTTGCCTTGTTGAGATTCTAAAAATCAATGCACATTCGAACCTTCCCATCCTTCTTCGATACAGGAACAATATTGGCCAGCCACTACGGGTACTTGGATACCATGGGGAAACCTACGTCATATTGCTTAATGACCTCGTCCTTGACTTTCAACATCCATTCAGGTCTGAGACGTCTCAGCTTCTGTTTAATCGGCTTGCAATCAGGGTAGAGTGGCAACTCATGCTCAATCAGATCGATATCCAGACTAGGCATGTCTTCATATGAACATGCGAAGACGTCTTGGTATGACCGGAGGAAGTCTATCATACCCCTTCTCTCTGTAGGGGATAGCGATGTTCTGATTTTGGTGATCTAGGGACCTTTTAGGTGCCCAAATTGATGCCCTCTGTCTATTCGACGATCGGGGTAGGGCCATGCTCAAAATCGGCAAATTGTTTGAGGAGCTCATTGGGGAGCTCATCGACTTGACCTTCCTCGTCTAGACTCGTGACTCCTACCTCTTCTCGTATTTCTACAGGGAAGGGGTCGGCTTCGACTGGGATGGGTGTCACGACATCATTTTCAATTTTATTGGGAATCTTAAAGGACAATATTTTTAGAATTGGTATTTTTTCTATTTTTTATTATTTTTTGCAATTTTTCGGAAGTTAGCCTCTGGTGAGGTGGATCTCTATATATACAGGGTAGAGAGCCCCAGAGGCAGACCTCACTTCTTACAAGTTGTTTTTTTTTAGAGAGTCGGTGCCGTATTCACAACATTTGGTGGCTCCCATAAGTTGGGGTAGAGATGTCCAGTTACTTACCTGTGAGGCCTGGCCTTTACTTCTTTGGTCGGAAACGGCATCAGTAGGCTTTTGCGGTCCCTCCCTTAGCGTGTTTATGGAGGGATCCTCTGGGACCCTGTCTTTGAAGGTTTGGGTGGTCCCAAAGTGGCTAGTGCTGGATTGATGGGTGGGCCCGGGGATTTCCTCCTAGAATAAGGAGAGGGCTCCCAAGTCTACCTCGAGGTCTGGGGGGGTGATGTAAGGGTTAGTGGGGTGGATGGAAACAAGTTTGTGTGGGGTTATTCTCGTCTCCCCATTTAGATCAATTTTTACCACTCTGACGCTTACAAAGGTTTGGCGGATGTGGGGCTGGGCGAGAGTTTCTTCTTCCAGGTTGATTCGTCTGGCCTTGGCGGCTGCTGCGGCTCTCATCTTTTCTGTGGCCTCTCTGACTTCTTCATCGGGCTTATAGCCTAGGCCAAATCTGGTTTGCTGCCCCTTAGCCCTGACGGGGTTTCTTCTTCCTTGAAGGCATGGGCCCAAACCTTTCCCCTTTTGGAGGCCCCATTTGTGGAGCATGAGCACTGCTGCATCCATTCCTACCCCAGTTTTGGCAGGGGTTTTCTTAGGCGACTCAGGGGTGACGGCTGAAAAGTCATACTCAAATTGATGGAAATCGGTGTCATCTGCTATGTGCGACATGTCAAGCACTTTCAGATTTTCAATGTGCAGAGTGCTCCGCTCCCTGTCTTCTCTGCTCTCACCTACAATGGTGACGATTCTTCCGCCTGAGATGAATCAGAGCTTTTGGTGTAGAGTTGATGGTATTGCCTCGATCTCATGTAGCCACGGCCGGCCCAATAATAGATTAAATGTAGACTTGATGTCCATCACCTGGAAGGGGACAGTGAAGGTTTGCGGCCCGATGATCAGGTTGAGGTCTACTTCTCCTATGATCTCTCTCCGAGTGTTGTTGAATCCCCTGGCGCTTATTATTGATGGTCGAAAGGTATTGGGGTTCGCACCGATTTTGATTGCCGTCCTTAGAGGGCATACATTCAATTCTGACCCGTTGTCTGTTAAGACCAACGGCACCACCAGGTTTTCTACCTCCACTGTTATATTCAGGAGATTCACATCAATGAAGGAGATGGCTTTTGGGGCCAATACTTGCCCAATTATCTCTCCTACCTCATCTGGGGTTACGTGGGCGGAAACATGTGTGTCTTTGAGTGCCCCCATTAAGGCTTGAAAGTGGAGAGGGATGTGATCAACAAATCCCAAACAGTAATATGTGCAAGTGCCCTCTTGAGCTATGTCTCCAACACATGTTCTCTGGCCATTTTTTCAAAGGGGTTCCTTGTAGCTTGCTCTTCTTCTGTTCTCCTCTACCGGCCCCTGATGCTTCTGGCTGTGTAGAAATCTTGCTTGACCTGGTGATAAATTTGACAGTCTCTTCCTGGTCGCGACCAACATTCACATCCATCTGCTCGTAACTTAACGGTACTTGATGCGGGTCATAGGCGGGTTTCGGGATGAGGAAGGGAGTGCTTGGTGATTCTGGGGCGGATTAGGCTGGGTATGTTGGATTCTCGGGCCCAACCAGGTTGACTCCAATAGGAGGTGTAATGGTATTGGCGGGAATTGGTGAAGTTGGGTTTGATGGGGCGAATGGGGTTTGTGTAGGTGTTACCGGGGCATGGTAAGACCGGTGGTGATTGGGAGCGGGTGACAAGGGGAGCGGGTGAGGGGGTGAGGGGGTGTTTCTTTGGATGGGAGTGGAGCTGGATTGGGGGCAAAATAGCGCAGGGATGGTGGGGGTGTGACTGGGATAGGGTGATTGGGAAATGTCAGAGGTGCAAGTGGAGCGGGGTGATAGGGGTATGTGAGGGCGCAGATGGAGAGGGGTGGTACAAAGGGTTTGTAATCGAGGTGGCATGGTGGGGCGATGATGGTTTCTGGATGAAAGGGTAAATCGGGGATGACGGAGTTGTGCATGGGGCGGGGTGATTTAGGGATGGTGGAGTTGTGTATTGGGCGAGGTGATTTGGGGATGGCGGGGTAGTATGTTGGGTGGTGGGATTTGGGGGTGTGTATGGGGCGGGGTAGTATGGTGGTGGATTTATGTATGGCGTAGGATGATTTGGGCGTGACAGAGAGGTACGTGGGGTGGCCGACAGTGGGATAGTGTATGGGATGGGGTGATTGGGAGGCGGGGTGTATTGTGGGATAAATTGGGAGTGGGGCGGATATGTGTATGATTGCGACGGGGCTGTGCCCGTTTGGATTTGATAGGCGGGAGCGGGAGTGGGAAAATACTACCCTAAATCTGGGGGCTCCTCTTAGTATGTCGGGGTGGGGAAGTAATCGGCTAAATACAACGGCTCGATTACCCCTACAATTGGTTCGCCCTCGTTCCTCCTACTAAATGAAAACTATTCTTGATTACTGATGTAATCCAAGGGGTCAAACTCTTCCTCTTCCTTTTCTATGCAGTGGATGTTAGGCCTGGGGCCTCCTGGATAAGGTGGCAGAGGGGCTTGATGGATATTCTGGTTCTGTCCTTGAGGAAGAGGCGGGGGAATAATTTTTCCCACCTCTATTAAATCTTGGATTGCGTGCTTTAGTGGGAAGCACTGATCCGTAGGTGACCTGGTCCCTAATGAAAGTTACAATGCAGGTTCGGTCATAGTTTCTTGGTATCAGATTAGGTGGTGGGCAAGGCTGGAATAAATTTACCAGACTCTTTTGTAGCAATACCGGCAATAAGACACTTAATGATTACCCTAACGGCATGAAGACCCGTTCGAATCGTGCTTTCATCTGTTCCTGGGTGAACGGGGCCCTTGGTTCGTTATTCAGGCTTGGCGCTTGTTCGAAACGGGCCGGGGGTGGGTGTGTGGCCTGGAGTTGTATCGGGGTGGTACTGGCTTAAGGATAAACGATGTTCTGCACCTCTGCCCCTGGCCTTCTTTCAACCCTTGGTTCAACAGCTTTCCGAACCCTAGCGGCCCCGTTGGCCATACTCTTTCCCAATCAGCCCTCTCTGACGGCGTCTTCACAATGGTTGGCATTTCGGACCAAATCAGCAAAACTGGACTACTGCTGATATACCAAGAATTTTGCGATGACTGGGAGCGCTCCCTTGGTTATTAATTCGATCTGCTCATCATCCGGAATCCGGTGGGTCACCTGGGCGGCCAATGCCCTCCACCTTCCTAAGTAGGCACTGAAAGTTTCATCATGTCTTTGCTTCAAATGGGCCAGATCCGACTTCCTTGTCTCTATGTCCATGTTATAGACATATTGTTCTTGGAATAAGTGTTTCAGATCTTTTCAAGTTTTGGTCATGGATGGTTCTAGGGATGTGAACCATTTTAGTGTCGGGCCCGTTAGACTCTTTTGGAACACTTTGATGAGGAGTCGTTCATTTTCGCCATACTGACACATATCCCCACAGTAAGATTTTAAGTGGGCGATGGGGTTGCCAGTGCCATTATATTTATCGAATAACAGCATCTTAAATTTTGGTGGTAGGGGGACATCCGAGAGCAGACATAAGTCTGAAAAGTCTGTTGAATGCAGTTCTAGCCCTCCCATCTTTGTCAGCTGCTTTTATATTTTGTCTATCTGCTCTTTCAGCTGCTCTAATTCTTTTGTAGTTGGGACTGCCTCCCCCTGGTTTGGCTCGGCCCTGGGTGTGACGATGACGGGCCTGGGGGGGTCGAAGCTAGCAGCTCCTCCACTATTGCAGATCTTGTTCTCCTTGTACTGTTGGTCATTATACTGGTGAGGGGCGAGGTCTGCTATTTAGACTTGGGGGGTGATGGGTTGGACGACCTGGTGGGGCCACAAGGCTTGTAAGGGATGGGAGGGAGTGAATGGATGAGTGGTTTGTGGATGAATGATGTGCTGAGCTGGGTGTATATTCTGGGGGTGATGGGGGTGTGGTTGATGTGGCGGGATGCTGTAGGCATGGTTTTGAGGCATTGGGTGGATCGGATTTTCCGTTGGAGGCGGGATGGGGGCACAAGGGGTGTAGGTGAATGAAGGGTATTGGTGAAGGGGTACGGGGTTTGTGAACGGGCCTTGAGGAGTGTGGGTGGATGGGCCTTGGGTTTGGGCTTGATGGGCCTTGGGTATTGGTGTAGGGGTTGGTATGATTTTGGCCCAACGGGCCCTGTTGGGTTTGGGCTAATGGGCAATGTGGGTATTGGGTGTCGGATGATGGGCCTTGGGCTTGGGTTTGATAGGTTTGGGTCTAAGGGCCCTGGGGGGTTTGGAACTGGGCCTGGATATGATGAGTTTGGGCTTGGGCTTGTGTCTGGGGGGTTTGGGCCTGGGGCCATGGGCCTTGAGGGTTTTGGGCCTGGGTTTGGGCTTTGGGCCATGGGCCTTGAGGATTTTGGGCCTGGGCCTGAGTTTGATGGGTTTGGGCTTGGGCCCATGGGCCTAGCTTTGAGTCTGATGGGTGTGGGCTTGGGCCCATGGGCCTTGAGGATTTTGGGCCTGGGTTTGATGGGTTTGGGCCTGGGCCCAGGGACCTTGAGGATTTTGGGCCTGGGCCTAGGCCTGATGGGTTTGGGCTTGGGCCCAAGGATTTGTGTGGGTTTGGTCCTGAGATGAGGGGGCTAGGGTCTGTTGGGCTTGGGCCTAAGCCTGGAATTGAGGTGAGGGATCATAGATGGTATGAATGATGGGTGGTTGGGCATGGTCATGGGGGAGTGGGGTATGGAGGTTTTGGAGACCTAGATGTGGGGTTTGGAATGTTGGACTCCGAGAGGTAGCTCACAGGGCATACATCCTTCTCATGTCCTTCATTGAAGGCATGGATTCAGGTGTGAGATTGGAGGGTGATGGCCCATTTAGGGATGGAGGGGGTTGGATGAAATTGGGCATGACTTGGGTATGGGGGGTATGAATGGTTGTGCTTGGAGGGTGTGGATGTATGGCTAAGGAAGATGGTGGGTTGCTGGTCACACCCTGGGCAAAGTTGGGCATGACCCGGGTAAACAGGGGGGACTATTGGGATGTGGATGAACCATGTGATGTGGAGGGTATGTGAGATGAGGTGAGTGGGATATGGGATATAGGAGGCATGGATGATGAGGTGGACGGGGTGTGGGAGGTAGGCGGGGGATGAGGTTCCCGATGGGGTCTTTGGGAGTAGGGGGTGCGGTAAGGGTGTATGGATGGGAAATGGGGATATATGGGTCGATTGGGAAATGATGTGTTTCAGTAGAGGATGAGATGGGGGTATGTTGGGAAAATGTAAGGGCGGGGGATGGGGTGGATGCGAACACAGGTGCCCCAAATGGACCCGTGACATCGAACCGGGTTTGGGTGAAGGTGTTGGAGATCGAGTCTTCTCCTATATGGGAATGTGATGGGGATGATGGCGGGGATGTATCGGCGCTTGACATGATCTGTTGACGAGTGTTGTACCGATGCCTTGGGTAAGGGCCGAATACTCTCCCGGTTCTTCCTCTACGGGTTGGGTTTGAGGTCGCCGTAGTGACGGTTGCACCGAAAGTGTGCGTATACGGATTTTGATTTTTCTATATATTTATTTTTTTTGGATTTTTCAAATGAAAATTATCTCCCCTACTTAAATGAATGATGATCTGGTGCCCTTGAAAAGTTCCCGTCTTGGGTGATATATGCACCTTTAGTAGGTCCCACGGCGGGATTCGACACACTTCGGAAGAAGCGAAAGGGAACCCTTTCGTTCTATTGAAGGTGAGGGAATCCACGCAAACGACCCAATCCCTCGGAGCAAATCAATGAGAAGTCGCCTCCTTTTGACTGGGCGGGGGCATATTGGGTGTTACAGAATGCGGGAGGCTACTGTGGGCACTAATACCGCTAGTCAGGGAACTTGGGTGGTGGATTGGGCCTCAGATCGAGTTGCTTGAACCCAGTATATACTGGGCGTATGTATTATATATGCCTGGCTTAAATCTGGGGATTTTGGTTGGGCGTATATATTATATACCGAGCATTTCGAATTTTGGTCATGATATATTATATACTGGCGTGAGGCTTCACGCCTTGTTTTGACAAAGAAAGAGCAAGCCCTAGATGGGTCTTTTAGACTGGTTTTCTGGAGAGATGCTCCCGGGGATGACTGTGTATGTTATCGGGTCCCTCCTTTCTGCTTCCTAGGGATACACGACTGAATTCAGGCTGCCTACGCTCTCACCATTGCGGGTTTTACGACTTGATTGGAATTGGCAATCCAACCGATATACCTCCGGTGCAAGCACCTTCTCAGGTACGGGAAGGGGTGGTTCTTTTCAGGATCATCACCACTAGGGCTGCCGCCTTACTGGGAATCGGGTAAATTATATCTGTGCCCAAATCCCCCAAAAAACTGCCCAAAATATGCAAAAACTGATTTGATTATGTCCCCACATCGTTGGTTCACTTTTAATTATAGATTTTTAAAGGAAAGTGAATGTAAGTCCAAAATCGGGTCGGGGATGACAAGCCCGTGCCGCCTCAAGGGGCTGGCGTTCAATGGTGAGATATGATGACTGAAATAAAGAGCGCACGTAGGCCCGCCAAATGGCTAAGGCTCGTAAATAACTGAAATTTAAATGACGTGAAAAGTAGATGCGAGCAGGCCCGCCAAACGGCTAAAGCGGCTTAAATGACAAAATCGTAAAAAACTGAAATTTAAAGGCGCAACTAGGCCCGCCAATCGGCTAAGGCACTTAAAGGACTGAATTGTAGGGGTGAGTATGTTAGTAAAAACAACAAGAAATAAAGGAAAATAGCATAAAATTAGAACAAAAAACAGCCATGGTTAGTAAAAAAATAAAGAAAGGCCAACAAGAGGGGAAGCGCTAGGGTGACATCCCCAGCAGAGTCGCCATCTGTGCGAGCATGGATCCTCTCGAACCCGTCGCGGTGATGCACTCGCGATGGAATAAAATGTAGAGTCACCACTCGGAGCTTATAGTGACCCGGGAAACCTTTAAATCAATATTTTGAGCACCGAAGTGCTAAATATGACTCTGATTTACCGGTCTTTGCCAAAGGCTCTAGGGTAGGGGCTTCGGTTATCGATCGGGAAGGGCTTAGGCACCCGATCAACCCGCACGTAGCGGTCTCTATCTATGGCTAAAAATAAAAATAAATGGGTGGAGCTTCTCCTTGCCCGAAGGCAATACGGTCCTATCAAGCTTTGGGCCAAACCGAAATTTCGGCGGTGTAACGGCTTGAATCCTTGGATGGAGGAAACACCAAGAAGGTAGAGGAAGAGAGGGGTGAGCCGGAGATCATGGGCCCTTATTGCACCGTGGAAGACCTTCGCTTCGGCGTGCTTCCGATGGCTTTAAGTGGCTTAAATGGTAGAGGAATAGGCTCTAATGCTAGGATTCAGTAGATAGGAAGTGTGGGATGAAGCTAGGGACTAAGCTTTAACTAAAAGAGGTGATCTAAGGGTTGAAAAGTGTTGGAAAGGATGATCTATGCATGCTGGAATTCTGGTTGAAGAAATAAGAAAAGAACTTTCTCTCACTAGGGCTCTCTCTCTCCTAACTCAAGCTTTCACCCTAATCTTTTCAACCCTTTAGGGAAGAGGGGGGGCTCTCTATTTATAGAGAAGAGGTGGGTTAGAGGATCATTTAAGAGCTAATTGGTTTAGCAATTAGGTAATCCTCCATCGAAGGTTTTCTAGGTTTTTTAGGAACCTAGAGGTTTGGGAAATTGGTTTCAATGGCGGATGATGGGGTGAGACCATGGGTGACTTAAGGGTTGCAAATAAGCTCAAAGGGGGTGCAACCAACCTCAAGACGCCCACGTCAACCAAGGGGATGGTCAAAGGGTCAAACCAGATGGAGGAAATTCGAGCATTTAATGACAGATACTGTAGCTAAGCTGGGCGTATATATTACATACGCCCAACTTATGCATAGTAATATTCATCAAAACCAGGGGGAATCTGAGAAGATGGGTGCCCGTGTTGTGGCTACCTATGCTGGGCGTATGTATTATATACGCCCAGAAAAATCTGCCCCAAAAATGCCTGGCATATATAGTACATACGCCTGACCAAACTGGGGCCAAATTTGCTAGGCGTATGTAATACATACGCCTGAGCAAAAAGTTATGCCCGAGCAAAAAGTTATGATTTTATGTGAACCTTCAAACGACCATAACGTTTGAACCACAACTCTAAATTTGGTGATCCTTGACTCGTTGGAAAGATGGAGACGTCCTCTTTCCAACGGTATGTGGCTCATCCTCAGCAGTGGTTTGTATAAAAATTTGTAGCTCTCCTCCCATCTAATGCTCAGAAGGGTTTAAGTTGAGTCTGGGAAGGGATCCTGGAGTTTAGGGGTGATCTCTAAGGGTTGGGAGAATGGTTCTAATGGGTTTTAGGGGATTTCCAAGGGTTCAGGGGTGCCATCGGAAGAACAGGGGTACATCTCTCTCGGAGTATAGACTGATCGGGCCTTGGGCCAAATTTGGGTGTCTACAAACATGTCGTGTTTAGTTGTTCTTATCATATTTTGTGTGTTCGTTGTAAGTTGTTATTATGTGGTTTGGGCGTATTTCATCTGCTTGTGCTTTAAATTTATTTATCTTTCGTCATAGGTGTGCGTTAGTCTTACAGTCATTATTTGTGTTTCGTTCAATAGGAGCCCCCGCAGCTGGCTATCAGCACGACATGGACCGAGTCTCATACTTGGTATTGTGCCTTGTCGGAGTTTTAGTGAGAGCGATTGGTGTCCTTCAGGTTTGGGTCGATTTTAGAGTTGGAGCCTTTTCAGGTTGATCGGGGCTTGATCGTGGCGATTATAGAGAGGTAGAGCGAGAGGCATCAGGCGCTTCTTTTTCCAATTGGTATGATGCTACCGACCCCTGAGGACTGGGTTCGCATTACTGGTCTTTGTTTTGAGGGTGAGCCGATCACGGGGCGGATGGCAGGGAGTTATTTAGAGGTATGTGAGGAGATCCTGGGTGTGCCTTATAAGTTGAGTGGATCGGGGCCCGGTGTTGTTCGGGTTACTTAATTTTTCGATATGTTCATGAGTGGGTTCACCCCTCTGAGGCATCATTCGGAGGCAGCAGTAGTTTATGAGGCACGTTGTGCGAGGGTGATGGGCCGAGAGCCCGTGACCGAGCCGGGGGTGCTACGAGCATTCTTGATGCACTTCTTGGGTGTAGTACTTTTTTCTTCTTCGCGTCAGGGATGCATCACCGAGTTATTTTTGATGATTATGGGGGATTTAGACTGAGTCCCGACCTACGTGTGGGGTGCGGCTACGTTGGCGCATCTCTACGAGCAGTTTTACCATCGGGGTTAGAGGATAGCATCGATCGGGGGTTTCCTCCATTTTCTCCAGGTGAGTTTTACTTAAATTGGTATTGTGGTGACCCTTTTTTTTTTAACCTTTGGTCATAGTGCCGATCTTAATGTTTGTTGCGTGTGGTCATTGTTGTTATGTTATCATTTTCAGTTTTGAGCATACGATCATTTCACTTTTCTGCACCCGGGGGTTCCGTCGGAGATTTCGTTCATGTTCCTGTAGATGCGTGTGTGGAGGGAGGCATTGAGGGGTCGTCGCTAGTCGGCTGACCTTCAGACTGCATGAGGCCTCTTCGAGGATGTGCATGCAGGGCAGGTATGTATATGGCGTTTATGTTTTCATTTGACCTCATCTATTTTTTTTGGTGGCCCTTAGGATTCGGTCATGAATTGATTTGTTCCTTTAGATAGGTGATCTGGAGACCTTATGATAGTGCAGAGGACACGGGTGAGGCGGTGATTGAGTCCGGTAGGCCCTTCTTCGATGTGGACATATGGGTTCATTGTTTTGAGCAAGTGGAGAGGATCCACACCTCTCGGGTGGTACAGCAGCTGGGACTCGATCAGGGAGTCCCTCCGACGACTAGCCACAGGTGGGCTGAGAGGATGCTCGGCCCTCTAGGCTGAAATTTTACGGAGCGGATGGCGCTCCGATAGCCGATTTTAGAGCTGGGCGGACTAGAGTCACGGGGACATGTGATGGGGCTGATGTGCGAGAGTATAGGAGGTGGTTTGGTGCATTGGGTGGTGGGTGTCTCTTCACACGTCCTTTTCATGGTAGTGGTTCTTTCGCTGTTGGCGGGTTAGAGTCGGCGTCGGCACTGAGGGAGAGGTTGGTTGCATTGGAGGAGGGGCACCTCACAGCGAGTGTGCAGGGAGCATTGGACGCCCTCCATAGGGCGATGGAGCAGATGGGGCATGCTCCTCGTCCTGTTGAGGAGATGTTGCGTTCTTAGAGTGAGTCAATTTCCAAGGCCAGAGAGGCGGAGGATGAGTTAGGAGTTCCACTAGCAGAGGCTCGTCAGCTCCTGGTGAGTTAATTTACTGGTTTTAATTCATCCATGCGTTGTATTGGTTTGTTCTGGTAATGTTCTTAACATAGTGGTCTTGTTTTTATCGTGGCTAGTCTGAGAGAGAGTCTGAGGTTACTCTCCAGGCGGCGATGATCGAGCTATTGCGTGGCTAGCAGCAGGCGGGTCGTGCGGTGGAGGCTAGTTTACATTAAGAGATCGAGCGATTGGTAAGTACCTTGGATTGGACTTATTAACTATTGACGTTTCGGGGATCCTCGCTAATGTTAGCATATTGGTGGGATTTTTAGATAGCAGAGCTTTCCGCTGTAGGGGCTTTGGCTAGGGCATTTGATCCTTCTTCAGTGGCTTTCTTCAGTCAGGAGGATCTAGTGATAGGTCGTCTGTGATCTGAGTTGGAGCATTAGGTAAGTTCCATCACTCTTCAGTTTACTTGTGTTACTGTACTAGTTTGTTAGGCGTTATTATTATGTTGGCTTGATGGTTTACTAACGTGTGTCGGTGTTTCAGCGTCGAGTTGATGAGGACTTGCAGATGAGGGAGGCGTCCGCAACCTCTCTACGTTTTAAGAGTCAGGTATGGTTTAGTGCGGTGCTCCGCATAGGGGCACGTGACGTGGTGCCAAGAGGGCACGCGACGTCCAAGTGCTATAAGGCATGTGAGGCGGTGCCAAGAGGGCATGTGATGCGGTGCCAAGGGTGCGCGGCATCCGGGTGCAATGACAGACCCGATATGGTGTCGAGTTGACACGAGACACAGTCACAACTTAGACGTGATGCGGTGCCATGAGGGTACGCCATGTGGTGCCATGAGGGCACGCGACATGAGGCCATGAGGGCCTTGCGACATGGTCGCGACACAGTGCTTTGTTGGACATGAGGCCATGAGGGCCTCATGACGTGGTCGCGATGTGGACGCGACACGGACGCGACACAGTCGCAAGGGACGCTGATGCGTGACCTCACAAGCCATGTGGGCTTGGAGGATGGCACTGGGTGCCACGGTTAGAGGATCGTGTGCCATGTTTAATGGCAAGACACCACCTTTGCAAGTGTGTGCCATGGTGGTATGACAAACCAAGGGGTTTGAGGGTTTTCTGCTACTTTGCCTAAGTTGGTCTTTGGACCATATATAGGGGGAAGGGAGCTGTGGAGCTATTCTCCCACACATGGGGCCTTGCGTTGCGAGATGAGCGCATGTGCTTTCTAGGTTAGGGGTGGGCCTAGAACATCGCTGCAGCAATGCGGCGCTGCGGCGATGCCATGTGTCACCTGGGGTGAGGTTACCATGGGAAGCTCCTCGTCAGGGGTCCGTTCCTATCCCTACCCAGGTATGTTTTAGTTATTAGGTTCATAAGTTATTTGTTATCGTAATATTTATCTGATGCATTTGGTTATTCACGTTAGAGCCGCCTACGTTTGTTGTCCCTCGGGTGCCATCTGCTGATCCTGTGACTGCAGAGACAGCTGAGCGACTTTTGGGAGAGAGGCTAGATCTGGTATATATGTATTTTCTATTTCGAGTTTTGTTGTTGTTCGTATATGCATATGTTTGCTTCTTTTGGTTCATTAGAGTTATATAGGTTCGTCAGCTCGAGGAGGCACGGCTAGAGGTAGCGTGGGCACACGCCACTCCGGAGGCGAGACGGGTCCTCGAAGAGGTGGAGAGCTGTGAGGATCTGGTGGTTGAGATGCTGGTCATGCACAAGACTCATACAGAGGTGCTAGCGGCAGCGTGTCGGACGACATGGGCGAAGATGCAGGTGTCCCTGGACCGGTTATAGTATTACCTGACGAGGGGCGAGCGGGGGTCGCGCATGTCGGCTAGTCATCGTGAGGGGTCGGAGTCGAGGGCTACGAGTTCTTCAGGTGGGCAGTCTCGTCATACCTCTCGCAGTCGCGACAAGAGCGATAGTCATGAGGGTTCCGTCGTTCGGGGGAGTCATGCGAGGCTTCCTCATTCTCAGTCAAGGCGGTCGGTTAGTTAGGCTAGTGAGGGGGGTTCGGTGGTGGGTCCTCGCTGTTTAGAGGTTTCGAGGACTCTGGGTGCCAGGATTGTGTTTTCAAACGATCAGTCTACGGACCTCCGGGCTGACGATATCGACGATAGCGGCGCTCGTCCTCAGTGGCAGGTTGAGATTAGGGGTGTGTGTGCGTTTGCTTATATTCGTTGTATGTACGTTGTATATAGGGGGAGTGTCCCTAGTGACAAATGTGAAGAAGAAAAAGAAAGGATTACTTTTTTTGTTATATGTCTATATATATATAGGGATTTTTGGTTCAGATGTACCTAATTTGCTTCTCCTCCTTTGATTACCTTTTGGTGTTCTCTTTTTGCCTTCGGTGCCGTCAGCCGTCGCTGGGACTTAGATGCTTTCTAAGTTGACCTGGTGCTGGTTGGAAGGTCGCTTTGCATCTGCACATGTAAAGGTAATGCTATCAGTAGTTTTGTTCCTGCCCCTTGCCAGTTATCAAGGGGGAAAATATCTCAGACTGGGGTTTGGTGATAAAAAGGTGGATATAAGCCTCCTTTTTTTTTCTTTTTCTTTTCTTCTTTTTTTTTTTGACTTTTTTTGAAATAATAAATAGTGTAACAGGGAAAGAAAATGACAATAGAGATAATGACAAATAAAAATAAATAAAATGCCTCAGCGTAGAAGCATGGTTGAGCTTGCAGTACAGTATTTTGATAACGCTATCTGAATGGTATCTTCATCATTCATCTTTTAGTGGTCGGATTGGCTCTTCCGATATAGTTTACCTTCTTTTTCCATAAAAAAAAAGCCCCAGCATGTGGATGGAATAGAGCTTCCCTGGGCCATAGATAAGCATTTTGGTTCTATAAGTAGTCATGGGTATTAGGTGAATTAGTCTTACAGAAAAGTGCATCAGTACTGTCTCCAAACCGGGAGGAGGTCCTTTGATTAATAGCGCACGGGGGTTTATCTTAGGATATTGATCATCCTATTCTGTGGTTATTTGGGAAAAGCATGGTAAGTATAATGGGTGATTGCATCAATCGTCATTCAGTGGTTTTCAGTTTCATTCCTAGGAATATCCTGTGAAGTCTCAGATTCATCGTCCAAAATAAAATTAGAAGGGGGAGAGGTAAGGGTTAGTGATATGGGGAATAGTTTGTAACTAATACCTTTTCAAAAGGGGTAAGTAACAATCTTCTCCTCTGAGGGGTATGGAATGCCATGATCGAGCTCTTCGTCATGTTTCGGTACCATCAAAATATCGCATTCTATGGCTAGCAGGGGTTTATCCTCCTCCCGCCACCTTACGACGACATCTAGTAGTATGAGAATATCAGGGATGCCCTCGCAGCTTGCTTATACACTTCCAGTAAAATTACTGGAGATGTCCTCACAGCCTGCTTATGCTTCCTTGAGTTCATTGACTTGTTCATTCGTCGTGATGCTCTCGGTCGATATATATTTTTTGTGTACATTGTTCTGAAAGCATCCTGTTGGCGCAAGAATGACGAGTTTTAATTGAACCTAATATCTTCATTTTTTTTGCTCTAACATCTCCTCCAATGATGGGGATAGGAAATGAGAATCGGGTCTTACGCTTTTGAAAAAAAGTTTTAGGCAGGTCACTAATCCTTCAATCAAATTGCTCGAGTGTAAATAGTGGGTGACAAGTCAGAGATTTTTAAGGATATTCTGAGGATTGAAGACATACGACCAATGGATGGGTCGTAATGACTACGGGGATGATAAGTATAAGTATTTTAACCACAGGATGTGATGATCATAAGACTAAGGATAGTATTTTATAAGGTATATGACATCCCAAGGGCTAGGGAGCTATTCCCCATCTTGGTTCTCCAATTTGTATGCATTTTCAGGGTAAGCAACTGTTATAACGTAAGGGCCTTCCCAGTTCGGTTTCAGTTTTCCTTTTGGATGGACGTATTTGGAAGGCATAACTTTCTTTAAAACTAGTTCGCCAATGTTAAAGGTTCGTTCAAGGACTTTCTTATCGTAGGCCCTAGCCATTCTCCTCTGATATACCTGAGCGTGATTAGCTACCCTTAGGCGCGTTTCATCGAGTCGCTCTAACTGAGTAAGTAAAGCAATTCTCCTCTCGTCTAAGGGTAGCTCATCATCAAGTTGGATGCATAAAGATGGGACTTGTATCTCATATGGTAGGACTGCCTCCATCCCATAGGTGAGGAGGTAGGGAGTTTGGCCAGTGGCCGTAAGAATAGAGGTCCTATAGGCCGAGAGTGCTTCTGGTAATCGTTCGGGCTAGTCGGGTCCATTGCTTGTTTTCACAGTACATTTTAGGATTCGAATCAGCATCTTGTTCATAGCTTCTGCTTGTCCATTGCCTTGAGGGTAGAATGGCGATGAGAGGCACAAATCAATACCATACTTCTTGCATAACTTTTTCACCTTTTTTGCAATGAACTGCGGTCTGTTGTCAGTGATGAACATTCTAGGTACTCCAAATCGGGTAATGATATTTCGAACTATAAACCTCGCGAGTGTCGAAGCGGTGATTCGAATATAAGACTCGGCCTCTGCTCATTTGGTATAGTATTCAGTCGTTGTAAGTATGAACACATGCTTGTGAGTATTCCCAAAGGTGTCTATAAACGGTCCGATGATGTCGAAGGCCCACATCGAAAATGGCCACGGTGAGGTCATGGTGTGTAGTGCAACTGATGGAGCTTTGATAAGTGTAGTGTGCTCTTGACATTGTTTACAGGATTGAACGTAGAGGTGGCAGTTTCTTATCATCGTCGGCCAGAAGTAGCCTTGTCGTGTAACTTGATCAGCGAGTCTTTACCTATCGGAGTGGGTGCCGCAGGCACTGGTGTGTACTTCTTGGATGATGTATTATCTTTCGATAATCGTAACGCATCGCAGCAGTACTCCTTTGGTGAAGGCTTCTTTGTATAATGTTTCGTCGAGTATACAGAATCGGGTGCACCGATTTCTTATAGTCTTTTGTTCGATCTTTGTGGCATATGAGGGAACGTGTTGATGCTTCAAGAAATTCTAGATATCAAAATACCATGGCTGTCCGTCGTCGGTTGGTGATTTCTCGAATCTGAACGTAGCGACTTCGGTTTCTGTTTTAGCGTATTTTTTGGAGTGATTATTTTTTTTGATTCCGTGCTGACAGGGAGAATTGGTAGTTCCCTTGTAACGGTCCATGCTACTTTGTGGGCGGACACTGTTAATCTTTCAATGAAGAAGGTCTTGGTATTTTGGCCGACAGGTATCTGGATGACAAAGGCTAGTGTGGCTAAGGAATCTGCTAACTCGTTTTCTAATCTAGGGATGTGTGTGAAAAAGATCTTTTCAAATTTCTTCACCAAATATTGGGCGATCTCTAGGTATCTCATCAATCTCCTTTTCTTAGTTTTCCATTCTCCAATGACTTACGAGATTACTAGTTTAGAATTGCCTATGGTCTTTAACTGCTTGACACCTAATTATAGCGCTATCTGCAATCCAGCTATAAACGCTTCATATTCTGTAATATTATTGGTAATAGGGAAGTCTAATTGGAAATCTTTGGGTATCTCCACTCCTTTCGAGCTTAGAAGGTCGATTCCGATGCCCTTTCCTTTGTGATTTAGAGCACCGTCGAAATAGAGAGTCCATGAGGTTTTATCGGGCTCTTCGTCATGAATTGTAAGCAAGTCTTCATCGGAGAAGTCCACGTGTATAGGTTCATCATTCGAGAGTGGAAGATCTGTGAGGTAATCTGCAATGGCTTGCCCCTTGATCGACTTTTGGGTGATGTAAGTGATATCGAACTCTTGTAATAGCATATGCCAGCGGGCGATCTTCCCTGATGTGGCGGGCTTTTCGAATATGTACTTCAGAGGATCAATTAGGGCATACCAATGTGAGGCATGTCTTCTCCATAGGGGTGTACTCTCGTTCGTATTTGACCATCGTTCTACTAAGGTAGTAAATTGCCTTCTCTCTCTTGCCATCTTTATATTGTCTTAAGATTACTCCCATCTCTTTATCTTTGCTGAAAGGTGTAGGATTAGGGGTCTTTCGGGAACTGGTGGTGATAGTATTGGCGGGTTAAGGAGGTATTTTTTAATGTTATCGAAAGCTTGCTGGCATTGGTCATTCCATTTGTACTCAATTCCTCCTTTAAGTAGTTTGTAAAAAGGATCGCATCGGTTTTAATGCTGAGAGATAAATCTCCTGATGAATTGAAATCTTCCTATCAAACCTCGTAATTCCTTAATATTGTTGGGAGGTGGCATCTCTAAAATGGCTCTCACTTTCATAGTGTCGACTTCAATCTCTCGGTTGCTAACTATAAAACTAAGTAATTTCCGGAGGTGACTCCGAAAACACATTTCTTAGGATTCATTTTTAGTTGATATTTCTTAGCACTCTGTTGCACTAGTCGAAGGGCTTCAGCGTGTCCTACTCACGTCTGAGACTTCACTAATATGTCATCGACATAAACTTCTACGCACTTATGCATCATGTCGTGAAAAATAGCCATCATGGCGCATTGATATGTGGCTCTTGCATTCATGAGCCCAAAAGGCATAACGACGTAGCAATAAGTCCCCCATAATGTGGTGAAGGAAGTCTTCTCTTGGTCGGACTCTGCTAACTTGATCTGATTATATCCAGAGAAACCGTCCATGAAAGATAGCATCTCATGTCCAGTGGTGTTGTCAACAAGAGTGTCAATATGTGGGAGTGAGAAGTCATCTTTTGAGCATGCTTGATTGAGGTTTCGAAAGTCAATGCAAACCCGTACCCTATCATCTTTCTTAGCGATAGGTACTATGTTGGTGATCCACTTAGGATAGAGGACAACTCAGATGAATTTAGCTATGTATAACTTGTTAACTTCCTCTTTGACTTGAAGGGCTGTTTGGGGGTGCATCCTGCGGAGTTTCCGCTTAACAGGTTTCGCATCGGGTTCTAAGACAAGACGAAGTTCTACTAGGCTTGGGTCTAAACCAGGCATGTCTTCGTAAGACCATGCGAAGGAGTCGAGATGTTCCTGTAGGATTTATACAATCTGTTGACGTTCTCTAGAATTGAGCATCACACTAATTAATAGTTTCTTGGGCTTCTCGTCGGTGCCAAAATCGATTTCCTCTGTGGGTTCGGCAGCAGCCTGGGTCTGTTCGTTAAAACGTTTAATAACCCGCCCAAAGTCCTGAGTCTCATCAGGGCCTAGTGTTCCTCCTTCATCCTCGATAAGCTCATATACTGCAAAATTACTAGGCTGGGGATTTATTTTTGCGCAAGGCCACTCTTCATCAGCACAATTTATGACCGAAAGATCTTTGGCAAAATGAAGGTCAAGGCTATTAATTCTTCTCTCGAAGTTGTGGAGTATCTCTTCTGGTATGATGACTGGCTTATTACTTAGCTTGAAGGCTTTGCGTCCTTGCGCGCGAGATGGGTCAGGAGTTAGAGGAGGGAAGTCCCCTCGTTGACTGCAGACTTGAGTCGGGATAAAGAATTCCCTTTCTTTTTCAATGTTTTCTGATTTTTTTGGATTTTATGTTTCTAATTTTTTAGGGTTTTCTATATTTTCTATTTTTTTGATCTTTGATAATAAATATGGTATAGGGTTGGTGGCCTCAAGAGGCACCGGGAGAGCCGCTTCCTCTAGATGAGGGAGCGAGACGGCTGTGAGAGCCGTTCGGGTGATCCTTAGGGGAACGCGAACTTGTTGCAAATTTGGTTTTTTTTTTTTTTTTAGAGTCCTCATCCAATGGGATCTTTTAAATAAGTAATGCTGATGACAGGGGTATCATAGTTTGAGTTTCCTCTACTAGGTTGACTGTCTCCTCCCTGAAGCAGCTCGACAGATCATAATCGATTGAACGATCATGGTCGGAGTTATGAATGATTGCCCTTCCCGTGAGGGGGAATCTCCTAAAAGGTCCCCAGGGGGAGGGAACTCTGTCTCTTGATCTTTATGATATGTTGGGATGAGCGCACATGCTCGGTAGCAGGACTGATAATGGTAAGAAATGCAGGGAGATTCCCAAGGACATTCCCATCCTTCCAAGTTATGGTCGATGATATTATCCAACTCACTCTCTGGATTTGATAAGGCGTGAAGTTCTAGGTTGGCTTGCTCTGCCAATTCGAGTGCAGGGAGGTCTATCTAGTAGTCCTCGTCACAACTTGGTGGAGGTCGCCACTCTTCCTCGAGCGATTGCCAAAATATTTGGAGTTGTGGTGCATCTGGGGATGAAAGAGCATCTAATTCAAACTCCTCTTCAAATTCTAGGAGTGGGACGTGGGTGTTTCCTCCTGAGTTGAATAACTGACCATCGGGTCTTCTCTCTTCTGGTGCCAAGAGCAAGGTTGGTGGATTACTGGTCGTGCTTATAGTTGTAGGGTCGGCTCCGTCCACCTTGGTCGTTATAGGATGTGTGATCTTGCTAGCAAATTGCTCTAGTATGCGAGTGCATGCATCGCACCGAGGTTGATATGGGTGAAAGATATAAGGCGAGTCCCACGGGCATCCCCATCCTTCAAGGACGAGGCAAAGGTGGATGCTATATGAATTAATATTTTCTTGCAAGGTGTCATCCCGTTCTCATGGCGACCGTGAGTGTTAGGCCGCTATGTGAAAATCTTCGTCATTCGTAGATTCTCAATCTTGTAATTGTTGTTTGATTTCTGAAGGGTCTTTCTTTCTTCCTTCTATGGCATATTTAGTGTCAAACAAAGGTTTGACCCCTTCGAGGGGTTCATCAATATCATCATTCAGGTTTGTCAAATCATTGAATGCTTTGGATATTAGTTCAATTTTGGTCTCCTGGGGTTTGGTGAAGGATACTCCCTTCTACTTCGGTACATCTACCTTCTCAGTAGTTTCATAGATGAAATGGTCATAAAGAGACCATTTTGGTGAGGTAAGGAATAAATTGGCTGGTCGACCGATCGATTGGTAACCTAATCCTATGTGCTTGCTTATTTTAGTTGGGAATATAGGTTTCACACGACCTTGCTTATTCTTACCGAGTCCGGTGTAGGGGACATATCCGAGTTGGTACATAAGATCCCACCCTTTCATCGCGGTTGGGTTGATGTCGTATAATCTAGCGAGGTGTGGGCCAACCTCCCTCCTCATTAGCTCTTGTTGTCGCTCTAGGTGGAAACTAGGAAGGGTAGGTGAGCAGACTCCTGCGACAGCTACTTCATCAGGAATTCGCATCTTTTAGATGTGGCCTGTGTTTAGTACGAATTCTTGGGCCATCGGAATACTTGTCGCGTAATCGGTGTCCATCTTCTGAAGAGGTGCATCAACATATATACGGATCATGGAGTCCTCATACGAGAATTTAATGCATTGATGGTATGTGGACGCGATAACCTTCATTGATTCTAACCATTTCTGCCTAAAATAAGATTATATGTGCTAGCAGAGTCAGCAACATGGAACGTAACATCTTTTATCACGGGTCCAAGGCGGACCTGAATTTTGATAGTTCCTTTTATGAAATGACGCGAGCCATCGTAGGCTATGAGTGACAAGGCCGAGGGCCTGACATCTTGTTCTGTGTATTCAAGTATTTTTAATGTGGTGAGAGGGCAAATATTGACTCCCGCGCCTGTGTCGACTAGTGCATGGGGCACAGAGAACCCTTTGATTATGACTGTAAGATATATGGGGGCAGCGCTCCCGCGAAGTGACTCCTTAGGCATGTCTGCGTCCATAAATATGAGGGCGGGAGGATTTCCATGACAGAGGCAATTTGATGAAGCTCATCTAAGGTCGTGTCTTCGTCCACTTGAGTGTCCTCGAGTGTCCTTATTAACAGTCGGTGATGATCATGCGACTTCTTGATGAGTTCTAGTATAGATATTTGGGCTGGGATCTTTTAGAGATGTAACAAATCGTACTCTTACCCTGGCTCGAGTGCTATTTCCTTGCCCGGCCGATGGGCCCTAGGTGCAGGTGGCTGAGGTGGTTGTGGTAAGGGAATTGGTGGTGGGATGACTTGCGGTGGGGGTGGTAAGTCAACATCCCTTTCTCTCGTGTTCCCCTCGGTAGTTGTGCATGCGTGAAATCTTTATTCCGCAGGAAAGGGGGAGGTGGATAGTTGGTTCCTGACTTGAGAATAGGGTAGGCCGGTTGTTGGTCGAACCTATCATGCCTCGATGTCAGTGCATTTATGAAGCGAGTGAAGTTAAGGGTCGGAGTGCATGTCCGTATGGTACTACTCCAAGGTGGGAGGTATTGCGTGTGATCCTCTTCCTCTAAGAAAGTGGAGACCAACGTCTCGCATGGATTTAGGTATTCTTTTCATTCACTCTTCTCTTCATGTGACGGATACTTAGTTCTGGCTTCACTCTCTTGGTTGGGAGTCGTGTGGGCGACACTGTCTATTTGTACGACAGTCGGAATGACGGTTTGGAGAGCATAGTCTCCACACTCAGATTCAGAGTCGGGTGAAGGGAGTAGCAACACTGGTGATTCTGGATTTGGCGGGGTAAATGGCTCTAGTGGAGAATGATGGAGGAATGACCTCCTCGCCCTGAAGGAATGGACTCGTATTTGAGTAAACTTTGGATATGGAGGTGGGATCGGTGGCGCGATCCGTGTGATCAAGGTAGAGGGGTGTAAGGAGGATGGAGTTCTTATAGGGGTAGTAATAGCGTCGGAGGGTAGGATACGAGTGATTAATGTTGAAGGCTAGAAATAAGGTTGACTGGGGAGATCTATAGTAGTGACCTGGGCCGGTGTCCCTTGGTTGTGGTTGGGCATGGGGTTATTTATGATCCCTAAATTCTATTGGGGTTGATTGTTATTAGGGTTAGGGTTCCTAAGCACTTCCCAATTAATTTGATTCTGGTCGTTTATGTCACAGATCACGTGCCTGAGAACCCAACAGTCCTCTAGGTTGTGTCCCACATACCGATAGAAAGAATAGTATTTACCGTAGTCGAGATTTGCAGGCCATGGCCTAGGCTTTTCTTGTTGGAATCATAAGAGATTCTGGGTGCTAAGGAGGCAGAAAATATTGGAAATAGTATTGGGTAAAGGGGGATAGTGTTCCCGCTTTGGCTGGTAGGGTCCCCTAGCTGGGTTAAAGTTCTGAGGTGGAGGCATGGGCCAGTCGATTTTGTGCTGTGTTTTGGGCCTGATAAGCGTTAGGGTATTGATTTCTATTTTGATATTAGCCTTGGTTCTGGTTTTAGCCCTGGTTCTGGTTTGCATTCCTGTGTTGATTGGCGCCCTGATTTTGACTAGCATATCATTGTTGAGTCTGGTTCTGCCCAAAGTTGCGTGGTGGGAAATTCCCGTTATTCGAATTTTACCCTTGATTGACAACCGTATTAACTTATTCGGTTCTTGAGGCTTTCTTATGATTTTTTGATTTTGACTCGTTGGAGGAGCCCACCTTTGACATGATTATGGATAATGCAAGATCTCCGCCCTTGGTGTGTCGCGTCAGTCGGGATGCCCGAGAGTGAAGTGCAGTGAAGTCGGGGCAATCACTGATGACTAGGGCGCTCCTTAGTGATTCCTTAGTATTGTCAATGATGATGTCAATTGAATCTTTCTCTTTCATTGAAGTACCAGTTCTAGCAGCAAGCTTTCACCATCTAGCGATGAAGTCGGTGAATTCTTCATTTGGTCCTTGCTTGGCCGCCATCAGGTCGCTGAGGCTAACTGTCTCTTGAATCAAGTGTTTGTATTGGTCTAGGAATCGACCGACTAGCTCAGCAAAAGTCTCTATCTCATAAAGTGGGAGCTCTGCGAACCAGTCTAGAGCTTCTCCTTCTAATGAACGTTGAAAGTAGTGAATGAGAAGTCCTTGATTGTTGCGTATAGGTCGGCAATCATTATAAAAGAGGGCTAAGTGATGGTTTGGATTTCCGGTGCCATTATATTTAGTAAATTTTGGAGGTTTAAATCCTATGGGTAGGTCAAATTCAATGTCTCGACAGAATTTATCGAATTCAAATGAGCGACCTAGGCATTCCCTCTTGGCCATGTATCTATTGAGCATTTGTGGGAGGTCTTCGACCTTTATAGTGTTGCCTTTGAGGGTGACGCGTGAGATACCCTTGTCTAGCAAACTGTCATTAAAGAACATGTGAGTATGTTGCTTCAATGGCGTAGCGCGGGCTGACACCGTGCTTGGGGTAGAAGGTGGTCTCTCTTGTTGCTCCTGCTCTCTCGAATTTTTTTGTCCCCCAATGGTTTCATATGCAGTAGCCAATCCTTGAAGCAACTCTTCGGAATCATCGCCTCCTTTTTGTATTCTTTGGATGTTAAGTTCTACGATTTGTTGAGTGGTGAGATTTTGTCCAGAGCTATTATTTCTGTCGCTATGGCTATTACCGGCGTGGTGTTGAAAAGGGGTTCTCTTGTTCACCAGCCATGTTAACTTCAGGTTGTCCTGGGCTAAAAGTATAAGGTGGTTCTTCCTCGTAGGCAGAGTTGTTATAAAATCCCCACAACGGTGGGTCTCCTAAACTTACTCTACATATGCCAGACATTTCGAGTCTTTGGTGATGACTCATATATATATATATATATATATATATATATATAAAATCTAAATTTAAACGACATGACGGGAAAGAAAAATAGGGAAGTAAAATAAAGCTAAAAATCTAAAGAAAAAGAAGGGGTTTACAAAGTGTCCCATCGTGATCGATAGTCTGTTGGTGCACGCTTTTTCTGGGTTCCTCTTAGTTCCCGTTGAATAAGTGGCTTCTAATTCTGTCTTATTAGACTTTAGCGATGTGGTGTATGTGATAAGGTAAGAATAAATAGTAATAGGAGGAGTTTCCTAGGATGATTCCTAGTTGATTTGCGATCGCTAGCTACGGAAATTTATCGACGCTGCAACTCATCAATGATCACGCGTTTAAGCGGTTGTGGGTTACTTCTATACTGAATCGTCCTCCTGCGAACATCAGTAGTAGTGTCCTATTTTAATTAGATAGTTTCAGCTTTCTTTTTAGTTTCCCTTGTTGCTGTTATGATCAATTTAGATTCTTTTTTTTGTTATGAATTATGATTAGGTGAGCTTATTATGATGGATTATTTTAGTGTTTTGATGCTATCAGGAGTCCAATCATTTTCAGTTTCTCGATATCATTAGGAGTCCAATTAATATCAAAGTCCTGGTACTGCTAAGAGTCCAATCAGTTTCAATCTACTACTGGTACTAGGAGTGCATGTGTATCAGTTCCAATAATATTCCAATTAAACAAAAGAGTCCAATTATCACAATTCTAGATGGAGCAGGTATGCTAATTTTATTGCAATTCTAGATAAGCAGATATATCAATTGTGTGGCAATCACAACTAAAGCGCTTAAGGTAATCTTACTAGCATTCTAATTTGAAGAAAACAAAGACTAATCATTTTTTGGGATTTTTGATTGAAGCAATAAATCAATTTACTAAACTAGAAATAAATGATTGAGGCGACAAAATTAACTCTCTTTTTTTTTTAGAATCATAATCTACGGATCAATTATGATAAAAATCTAACTAATAATAAACGAACTAACTTTCCTAAATTTTGGTTGAGATAATAAAGTGACTGAACTAGAAGACTGAATTGAATCAAAGCAAATAATGATATGAAGGCCTATTTGATGCAATTAGCCAATTATATTGAAATAGAAAAAACTAACTATAACTAACTAGTTAACCCTAAACAATCTAAAAAAAAAAGGTGGTTGGGCCCGCTGTGCTAAGGAGGATTGGCCTCGTTTCCGAGTACACTCCGTGAGCTCCCTTGAGTAAATTGGATGGCTGAGATAAAATATAGGTGGATAATTGAATAATAAAAAGGGGGATTTTTAGAATTGAATTCGAAATTATAATAAAAAATTAGATTGAGAAACAAAAGTTATGAACTGAAATTTATATTTTTTTGGATTTGTGACGGTATGAAAATATAGAATTAAATTATAGATTAAAATTTAGGATTGAATTCGGGTCCGAAATAAGCAAAATCAAGTCGTATGATTAAAGACTGGTTCTGAACTCTGAGAGTCAGAACCAGAAATTAATGATAGGACTCTAGATTAAGATTTTAGAGTACAATCAGAGCATAAGGTCGGTATGTCGGACCGCTAGATTAAAAATCGGTTCTAGAAATAGAGAACTAGAATCGGACATAGAAAATTTTGGTCTGAAGAGGGTGCTACGGTCTAAAAATTAGAAATAGAATTCAATAATTAAACTAAGGGGGAAATCCTAAGTCTAAAATTAAATTAAATTCTTACCAAAGATCGGAGCTGCGGAGAGGAATCATCGAAAATCCGAGGGTTTGAATCTCGAAATCATGACTAATTTGCCCTATGGACTTGTCCTCGGAGTTCTCTGGTTTCGAAGTCTAAAAAAATTCTGTTCTCTCTCTCCAAATTACCAGCCTCCTCATGTGTTCGAAGAGGATGCTACGGTCTAAAAATTAGAATCAGGGCTGCGATGAGAAATCTAAGAGTTCGAATATTAAAATCATGGCTAATTTGCTCTAGGGATCCATTCTCGGAGCTCTTTGGTTTCAGAATTTACGCTCTCATTTCTCAAAATTTGCAACCCCCCTTTCTCTCTTCGAGAAAAAAAGCTTTTATAGGTTTTCATTCAATTACATGAATTGCTTTTGATTTTACGGCTCTTAATACGCTTTGAGTCGGTCACCAGGCTTCGATGAGCGAATTTGAATTACTCAACGGGTTTTCTAGTCTTAACGAAATCAGGACTAATTACGTGCGTGGTGGGACGTACGTAATCTAATTAAGCGTGTTACCTGAAGCGCTTAATCGAAGAAATGTAGGAGTCAAGGGTAGGAGACTAGGTCGGGTGTAGGCCAATTGCGCGCTAGTGGTGTAGCGCTCAATCCGATCACGCGTCTGTTTCAAAGGGTCCATATGTGCTTGGACTAGTATCTTGTTTGCTCCGAAGTAGTACCGTAATTTCATCGAGGCCCATACTAGTGCGAGGCATGTCTTCTTCATTGGCGTGTATTTCCTTTCATACTCGACCATCATTCTGTTGAGGTGGTAAATGGCCTTCTCTCTCTTACCATCTTCTTCATATTGTCTGAGGATTACTCCCATAGCCTTGCCATTTGTTGACACACAGAGGATCAGGGGTCTTCCAGGAACTGGCAGTGATAATATTGGTGGGTTGGGCTGATACTTCTTGATATTGTCGAAGTCTTGCTGACACTGGTCATCCCATGTGTACTCAACCTGTGACAGCCCAGATTTCGGCACCCCGAAACCCGTACCATCAGCACGATCATCTTGACCGTACCCCTTAGCTAAGCACGGAACACTAGTATATCAAGCATTGCAATAAAATAATAAACGAAATTGTAGAATTTGAATCTATATTAATTAACTCTCCAAAAGACAGTTCTACCCTCATGCCTCTACATGAATGGAGAACCGATCCGAACTATCGATGATAGCACTCATCACGGATGGTTTGCCCCAAAAGAATAATCCCATCTATATATGTATACATGGTTTAAACAGAATCAAGGCTTGACATATCAAGCCGTACAAAAACTCTCTCCAAAATTCCTCAAAGTGGCACAACGGAGTCCTCTAGAAGAAGTCCTCTGGAGGTGGCTCCAACTCTTCACCGGCCGCAAGGTCCGACTCGCCGGGATCAGCGTCTCCTGAAGCCTCGGCAGCTGCTAGTAGTGGACCTGCGACGTATAGTCTATAGGGTGAGCTACATCCTAGCTCAATAGGGAACAAACACAGTTGAACATATAAATTATAACTCACATATATTCCATGATATGCCATGCATGATGTATCTATGCAGTCATTGATGAAACAGTTAAAAAGCATTTCGTTTTACTGTTGATTACTTATGTTTTCATTTACTCATGAATGATGCTGAAAAGGCCTAAAGCAAAACTTAAACTTTCAACTTAAGTAATCCCCGAGCAATATAGCATCGAGCCCCGATGAGATACCCATCATCGTCATCTATATAGACAGTTTTAACCGTATTCCCTGGGAATACAAATAGTACCCAAGCCCCTTTCCCTTGGGGATTGGTGGCGGGGTTTCACTTGTCTCAATCAACACCCCTGGGGTGTGCTTACTATGTACGGATAAGCCTCCGCACTGGCCTACGGTTTCGCCGCCGTATCGGTCACGGATATCCTGCCGTGTCAGTCGTGGATATCCCGCCACGTCAGTGGGGTACCCTATCAAACCTCAAATAACAAAAATATCGGTGCCTTACATATAGTTATTCACCGTGTAAATGTGCTATCTTATATCAGTTAGGCCCTATCAAACACGATTCAATCCTTGGATACATCCCTGGGATGTATCCATTTACTTGCATCACACCTGATGCTCTTATCTCTTTACTTCTTCATCCCCTGGGGATGGCTCATTTTGTTTACTTTTATGAATGTCACACACACACCTTTCACAAATTCTTAAGAAATAATAATTGAATTGAATTCTATATCACTACATACATGCTCTTGTAAAATAAGGTACATGTTCAAGGTGTTCCCTACCTCAAGTCTTTATTTGATCAATGCATCAAGGTCCCACGTGGCTCCTTGTGCACTAGTCCACACGTACCACCTATGGTACCACATAACAGGTGAAACACATCACAAAGGATGCAATAAAGAAGGTATAAGACCCTCCAAGAATCTTAAAGTCAAACCTAAAAGTCAACATAATCTATCTCAGTCGATTAATCGATTTCCAAAATCGATTAATCGAATCTGATTCGATTAATCGATTTCCAAAATCGATTAATCGAAGGTCAATATCGATTAATCGAAGTAATTTCGATTAATCGAAATTCTCCTTTTCGCAAAGTCGATCCTCAATTCGAACAGTCGAGTTTTCATTCGATTAATCGAATCCAATTTCGATTAATCGAAATTCTTCTTTTCGCAAAGTCGACCCACAGTTCGAACAGTCGAGTTTTCATTCGATTAATCGAATCCAATTTCGATTAATCGAAATTCTTCTTTTCGCAAAGTCGACTCTCAGTTCGAACAGTCGAGTTTCACAAGTTGATTAATCGATCCCAAATCGATTAATCGAAAACTAAAATCGATTAATCGAAATCCCATTTCGATTAGTCGATTTTTCCTTAAGTCATTTCCTCCAACCCCTGGGGTCCACTGGAGGTTCCCAGTCGATTAATCGATCCCCAAATCGATTAATCGAAATCCAAAGTCGATTAATCGAAATCAAATTCGATTAATCGAAATCGACCTTTCAACTTCCTGGCCAATTTCGATTAATCGAAACCCAATTTCGATTAATCGAAATTGTCAGATTCAGCCCCTTTCGAGCTGTTCTTCCCAATCTTCTTCCATACTTTTTCCTCTATTTTTCTAAGCCATTATCCTATGATTTAACCCACATTCAATCACAACTTAACCCCTATAATCTATGCATTTTATTTACAAAAATTTTACCTTGAATAGATCTCAAGTTGATTTCAATCAAATAGTTGGAAGGCTAGGGTTTCCAACTTTTGCTCTAACAGATCCGCGTTGAATCCGTCTTTTATCTCTTGAATCCCCCCTCCAATCAGTTGCAATAACTCCTCTCTTACTTCTCTCTCTTTCTCTCTCTTCTTTACTCTCCTTCAACAACCAAAAATACACATCTAGGGTTATTAAACCCTTCTTATCTATCTCTCTCTTTGTGTGTTGAGCACATACACCGCAGTAGGTGTAAGTGACTTCTCATTTACATCACACACTACATAATCACTCAAACTATCACATCTCGTCCATTCATCACATTCTATGCTAACTCATGATCTCCTGATTGGTCAAACTTGTGACCAATCGGGCACGGATCCCAAGGTCATAGTTTAGCGTGATTTTTCAGGCTATTACATCCTCCCCACCTTGGGAATTTTCGTCCTCGAAAATAACCCAAGGTTTGTCTGACTGGGTCTCTCTCGCTTCCCCCCCCCCACACTCTCAGGGGAGGTGGGCCAGTTGACTCAGACGTAGTTAAGTAGACACAATCACATGCATGGAACTCAAATTTTTGACGAAGGCAAACAATTAACACAAAAATTAAGCTTTTCCATTAATATCAAAAGTTTTACACAGTGCCAAGAAAGTGGCATACAAGATATACATGTACACAATACATGACTGATACAAATATAAAGAAAAGACTCATGCAGTCCCCTCGCCAGGCTGGTCCGGTGCTACAGGCTGGTGCTGAGCCGGCTCTGTCATGGGTGGGGCGACGGCTGGGCTGGTGGTGGCCGTGGTCACAAGGCCTCTGGCGTGAGCGGATGTGGATGTGGAAGGAGCCGCGTCTGTGGTGGGATGGAAGACGGGTCCTCGATGGAAGGCAGGCGTCTGCTGTCCACCTCCTCTTCGAGGTAGGTAGCGGTAGGGTAGATGTGGCGGAGGGTGTGGAATAGGAGGAAGTCTATCCTCCGGTTCATCCTCTCGTTGTTGGCCTCCATGCGAGCCAACACCTCCTCAATGGTAGGACCGGATGGAGCGGCGCGCCGGCGGTAGGATGAGGTGGGTGTCGCGGGCGCGGAGTGGGCAGGTGGTGTCGGTGAGGCTGTGGTGTGGGAGGGAACCCTCTCCACAGATGGCTCTGCGGGAATAGGGTGTGCCCCACCCACGTGTGGGTCCTGCTGAGGTGGTGGGGGTGGTGGCGGTGCTACTGCTGCTGGGGCGGGAGCGGGACCCGGAGCTGGTAGGGTCCGCTTTAGAAGGTTGTAGCTACGGGTCCATGAAGACTTTGTAAACGTCTTCACGCGATCCGTAGTCCTCACCTCGTGAGGTGAGATGGTGTAGGAGGGCTCGTCGGAGTAGCACTCCAACATGCTCGATATAAGGCGAGCATAGGGCATCTTTTCTTTGGGCCTCATGTTGCCCTTCATTAACTTCCCCTTGATGTATTTCATCCCCTCTAGGATGACCATTGTGGCGTCGAACCACCGGCCACAGAAGGCCGCGTAAAGTGCATGTTGCACTTTGTCCACGCGCTCGGTGTCGTGGCGCATCGGGTAGAGGTTGCACTTGATTATGGAATCAAGCATCCACATGTAGGGTGGAAGGTCAACTCTCTTAATGGAGGTGCCCGACCCCTTTTTACCCTTGGTCATGCGGGTCATGACCTCCTCAAAATGGGGTTCCTCCTCAAAGGGTGGGAAAAGAGTGGTCTCTGGGGTGAAATCGAGGTAACACTCGAGTACCTCATGGATGTGGCGACGAGTGATCGTATAGAGACGACCCTCAATTTTGGTTATAATACAATCGTCGGTAGGGCCATCGGTTAGCCCTTGGTAAAAGAGTCTAACCAATCTAGGGTAGTATGAACCCTGGATTGGTTTGAGAAGGTTGCCGAGGCCGGCGTTATTTAGGTAGGTTCGAGCCCATTGGGTCTCGCCCGGCACATCGGGATCGGTGAATAGGGTAGGGTCGATAATATACTCGACCTCGAAGGTCTTTGCCGCCCACCATTCATTTGGTTGCTCGACATTGGTGGGTGGGGGTGGCATGGGGGTGGATTCGCGGGAAGACTCACGCGTAGACGCGCTCGTCGAACCGGAGGTGGTCTCCGATTCCGACGGTGATGGAGTCCTCACCGGCGATGGGGTAGGTGGTGGTGGTGCGGCGTTCTTACGCCTAACCGGCAACTTAGAAGTCACCTTCTTTGAAGATAGACGGGTTTTGGGCGGCATTTTGAGAAAAACTAGGGTTTAGCTAGTTCAAATTGAAAGAAAAGTGTGAAATTAGGGTTTACCGTAGGTTTTGATGGCGATGCGAGCCGAAAAACCGTCGGAAACAGGAACCCTAGGGCACCGGCTTGTCGGAGAAGAGGAAGAAGGTGAAACGCCCAAAAATTTCTAGGTGAAATGATTTCAAATGGGGAATGAAATCCCCAAATTTATTTATATAGGCCCCGGCTCGATTAATCGAAATTCAGAATCGATTAATCGAGATTTCAAACTAAGTTAAGCCACGTAAAATCGATTAATCGATTTCCCAAATCGATTAATTGAAAGTCAAATTCGATTAATCGAGACCATTTCGATTAATCGAAATCGTATCTGCTTAAAATTTTCAATTTTTAAGCTCACTGGCGCGAGCCAGTCGATTAATCGAAATCCATTTCGATTAATCGAAATTCCAAAATCGATTAATCAAATTTAATTTCGATTAATCGAAATCGTGCTGTAACTTCTAATTTTTCCAGAATTTCTTAAATTATTCGATTAATCGAATCCATTCCGATTAATCAAAATTTCGAAATCGATTAATCGAAATTCACTTCGATTAATCGAAATCGTCCATTTCTTTTCAAATTCTCGTAAGTCCCTTTAGTAAATTGATTAATCGAAAAATAATTCGATTAATCGAAATTTCAAAATCGATTAGTCGATTCCAAATCGATTAATCGAGATTCCAATTCGATCAATCGAAATTTGTCTTCTATGTATATTCTAACTCTCCTTTAAATTTCCAGTCACTGGCACATGCCAGTCGACTAATCGAACAAAATTGATTAATCGAAATTTCAAATCGATTAATCGATTTGAAATTCGATTAATCGGTTTTGTCCAATTTCTGCAGAATTTCTATCTCTTTGTTTCTTTGATTTCTTTTGGTAGTTTATGACATCAAGTGGTTCATCCATAGAGTTGTATATACTTGATCATGTACGTATAATTCTGTTCCTCAAATCAGATTAGATCAAATTTTTCCATTGAATTACACGTATAGTGGAGATGTCACAAACATGTTTTGGTTTACACTGAATTCTCACGTCGTTGGAAACAAGGCTGGATATTGTTCTTTCACATTGGCCTCTCGTTCCCAAGTAGCCTCTTCTTTAGGATGGTTGTTCCACCGAACAAGCACTAAGGGAATCACTTTAGTGCGCAACACTTGTTCTTTTCGATCCAAGATTTCCATTGGTTCTTCTATCATGCTCATGTCCTCACACATCTCTATAGGTTGCTTTCCTAATACATGAGACGGATCGTTCACATACTTTCTGAGCATCGATATGTGGAAAACATTATGTACTCGATCAAATAGCGGTGGTAAACCAATGCGATATGCAACTTCACCTACTCGTCCCAAAATTTTAAATAGTCCAACATAACGTGGACTTAACTTCCCTCTCTTGCCAAATCTCATTACACCTTCCATAGGTGACACTTTCACAAACACATGCTCGCCCACTTTGTAGTCAACACTAGTCCGCTTCATATCGGCGTAACTTTTCTGTCTACTCTGTGCTGTCTTCAACCTTTCTCTGATAATTCGGACAACTGTGGCGTTATCTTCAAGTAGTTTTGGTCCTAACACAAATTTCTCACCTGTTTCCTCCCAATTGAGAGGTGACTTGCATCGTCGTCCATATAGAGCTTCATACGGTGCCATGCCAATGCTCGTTTGGAAACTGTTGTTGTATGCGAACTCGAGCATCGGTAGATACTCATCCCAGTATCCTTGCATATCAAGCATGCATGCCCTGAGCATGTCTTCTATTACTTGGTTCACTCGCTCTGTCATCCATCGCTTGAGGATGGAAAGCTGAACTAAAGTCTAGTCGAGTTCCCATTCCTTCTTGAAATTTCTTCCAAAACTTGGACGTATATAGTGGATCACGATCTGAAACTATGCTGCTTGGAATACCATGTAATCTTACAATCTCCTTCATGTATAAGTCTGCCAGTCTTCCTGCCGTATACGTAGTATTGTACGGCAAAAAGTGCGCTGATTTGGTCAATCGGTCTACGACGACCCAAATGGCATTGTGTCTCTTGGCAGTACGGGGTAATCCAACAATGAAATCCATTGAGATCGATTCCCACTTCCATTCTGGTATTGGTAAAGGTTGCAATAGTCCAGCAGGATGTCTATGATCAACCTTCACTTGTTGACAAGTCAAACATCGTGACACGTACTCGGCCACGTCTTGCTTCAGTCCTCTCCACCAGTAGTTCTTTTTCAAATCTTGGTACATTTTGGTGCTACCAGGGTGGATAGCATAATTTGACTTATGGGCCTCATCAAGAATCGTTCGTCTTAGGTCGACATTGTCCGGAATGCATAGACGGCCCTTAAACAATAAAGAACCATCTTCTTTTAATGAGAAGTCCGACCTAATGCCTTCACTCACGTCTTGATGAATCTTTGTTAATGCCGGATCTTTCATCTGTAGATCGTGGATATGTTCAAATATCACCTTCTTTTCTTGATATGTTAGCCAAAAGGATCCGGTGTCCTTTGACTCAATGTTAGCATCATAGAATGCCGTCTTCCAATAATTTCCATCGGTGCATACCCAAAATCAAAGAAGCTAATCGAAATTTGAACCCTTCCGACTCAATGCATCGGCTACTACATTCGCCTTGCCAGGATGGTATTGTATGGAGCAATCATAATCCTTGAGGAATTCCATCCACCTGCGCTGTCTCATGTTGAGCTCTTTCTATGTAAACAGATATCGGAGGCTCTTATGATCGGTGAAAATTTCAAAGGTCTCACCATACAAGTAATGTCTCCAAATCTTCAGCGCAAAAATGACTGCTGCCAGTTCCAAGTCATGAGTCGGGTAATTTTTCTCGTGTTCTTTCAACTGTCTTGATCCGTAAGCTATCACCTTCTTGTGTTGGTTGAGCACACAACCAAGGCCATTGTATGACGCGTCGCTGTACACGGCGTATCCTCCACTGCCTGAAGGAATCGCTAATACTGGAGCCGAAGTGAGTCTCGTTTTGAGTTCTTGAAAGCTCTTCTCGCATGCCTCACTCCACTCAAACCTTGAATCTTTTCGTGTCAGCTTTGTGAGAGGTCCCGATATCTTTGAAAACCCCTCAACGAAACGTCGATAATAGCCTGCTAAGCCCAGAAAACTTCGGACATCGGTCACTGTCTTTGGTTGCTCCCATTTAACTACTGCTTCTATCTTTGCTGGATCTACAGTGACACCATGCTTTGAGACAACATGTCCCAAAAAGCTAACTTCTTCCAACCAAAATTCACACTTGCTGAGTTTGGCGTACAATTGGTGTTCACGTAGCGTCTGTAGAGCAATCCTCAAATGTTCTTCGTGTTCCGTCTTGGATTTGGAGTATATCAGTATATCATCAACAAACACTACGACGCAGGAGTCCAAGTGTGGTTTAAACACTCGGTTCATCAGATCCATAAACGACGCCGGAGCATTCGTTAATCCAAACGACATCACAAGGAATTCATAGTGTCCATACCGTGTCCGAAAAGCTGTCTTCTGAATGTCCTCTGCTTTGACTCGCAACTGATGATACCCAGATCTCAGGTCGATCTTAGAAAAATACCTTGCTCCTTGCAGTTGGTCGAATAGATCGTCAATTCTAGGCAAAGGGTAGCGGTTCTTCACAGTGAGTTTGTTCAATTGTCGATAGTCAATGCATAGCCGCATTGACCCATCCTTCTTCTTGACAAACAAGACCGGTGCTCCCCATGGAGATACACTTGGTCTAACAAACCCCTTGTCCATAAGCTCTTGTAGTTGTTCCTTTAATTCCTTTAACTCAGCGGGAGCCATTCTATAAGGTGCTTTCGAAATAGGCTCCGTTCCTGGTGCTAAGTCAATGGCGAATTCTACTTCTCTTTCTGGAGGTAATCCAGGCAATTCTTTTGGAAACACGTCAGCAAAGTCTCGCACAACTGCTATCTCAGAAATGACATTCTTTTCTTCCTTGTCCTCCTTTAAGAAAGCTAAGTATCCACTGCAACCCTTTCTGATCATTTTCTCGGCCCTTACTGCTGAGATCAGTGGCACAGATGACGACCTCACTCCTTGAAACCGAAATGATCTTCTTGTGTTGGGTCCAAAATAACTACCTTGTTCTTGCAATCGACGGTTGCACAATGTCAACCAACCGGATCACATCAAACCCTTGCATGTCTAATATCAACTTTGCTTCTAGTTCATGCACCTCTAAGTCTCGAACTGCTACAATGATGGATTTGCAAGCTAACTCCGTGTCTACTAACTCTCCAGTCGGAATAGACACAGATAGGACGAAATCCAACGTCTCTGGAACAATCTTCATCTTCTTAGCGAAACGTGGAGTGACGAATGAGTGGGTAGACCCGGGGTCTATCAACACTCGAGCGTCATATCCACCAAAGCATCCTTTTTCATATATATTTAGAGTACCTATAGTATACATACATACATACAATAATTTACACATCAATTTACACTCTTAATTCACATACAGCTTTTTGTATTGAGAAAAGAATCTATACAATTCTAACGCATGCTCCTCTCTATCTAAAATCTTAATGAAATGAAAATTTTCTTTAATTTTTAAAAAAGGGTCTCACCTTGGATGACGTCATGCACCTTCCCTGCTTCCTGAGCAGTGACTGCATAGGCTCTCCCCTGAACGATCGATTTCCTTGCTTGAATTGGTCGTGGTGCTGCAACTGAAACCGTTTTTCTCCTATCCGTCTCGGGGCAATCCTTGATTAAGTGGCCCACCTTGCCACATCGGAAACAACCCCTAGTTCCCGATCTACAGTCCACTGTTCTATGAGGCTTGCCACACTTTGCGCAAGTCTCCCGATGTAATAGCCCGAAAAATCACGCAAAACTATGACCTCGGGATCCGTGCCCGATTGGTCACAAGTTTGACCAATCAGGAGATCAAGAGTTAGCATAGGATGTGGTGAACGGACGAGATGTGATAGCTTGAGTGATTTCGTGGTGTGTGTTGTAAATATGAAGTCGCATATACCTATTGAGGTGCATGTGCTCAACACACAAACTAAGAGAGGGATAAAAGGGTTTAATAACCCTAGATGGGTATTTTGGGTTGTTGAAGGAGAGTAAAGAAGAGAGAGAGAGTAAAAAGAGTGATTAATGCAAGGAGTAAAGGCTAGCTGAGGAAGGAAGGATCCAAGTATTAAAGAGGCCGATTCAACGCAAGGGATCCGCTGAAAAAGCTAAAGCTGGAACCCTAGCCTTCCAACCCTAGATTTGAAATCAACTTGAGATCTATCCAAGGTAAATTTTTGTAAATAAGATGCATAGATCATAGGGGTTAAGTTGTGGTTAAATGTGGGTTAGATCATAGGATAATGGCTTAGAAAAATAGAGGAAAAAGTGTGGAAAAAAGATTGGGAAGAACAGCTCGAAAAGGGCTGAATCTGACAATTTCGATTAATCGAAATTGGGTTTCGATTAATCGAAATTGGCCAGGAAGTTGAAAGGTCAGAAGACCACGACTTCGATTAATCGAATTGGATTTCGATTAATCGAATTTGAATTTCGATTAACCGATTTGAAAATCGATTAAACGTCTGGCAACCTCCAGTGGACCCCAAGGGTTGGAGGAAATGATTTAAGGAAAAATCGACTAATCGAAATGGGATTTCGATTAATCGATTTGAGTTTTCGATTAATCGATTTGGGATCGATTAATCGACTTGTGAAATTCAACTGTTCGAACAGTGAGTTTACTTTGCGAAAAGAAGAATTTCGATTAATCGAAAACAGATTCGATTAATCGAATGACAATTCGACTGTTCGAACTGAGAATGGACTCTGCGAAAAGGAGAATTTCGATTAATCGAAATTACTTCGATTAATCGATATTGACCTTCGATTAATCGATTTTGGAAATCGATTAATCGAACCAAGTTCGATTAATCGATTCTGGATTTCGATTAATCGACTGGGATAAATTTTGTTGACTTTAGGTTTGACTTTAAGATTCTTGGAGGATCTTATACCTTCTTTATTGCATCCCTTGTGATGTGTTTTACCTGTTGTGTGGTACCATAGGTGGTACGTGTGAGCTAGTGCACGAGGAGCCACGTGGGACCTTGATGCATTGAACAAGTGAAGACTTGAGGTAGGGAACACCTTGAACATGTACTTTATTTTACAAGAGCATGTATGTAGTGATATAAATTTCAATTCAATTATTTTTATTGCTCAAGAATTGTGAAAAGTGTGTGTGTGTGACATTCATAAGAGTAAACGAATGAGCCATCCCCAGGGGATGAAGAAGTAAAGAGATAAGAGCATCAGGTGTGATGCAAGTTAATGGATACATCCCAGGGATGTATCCACAGATTAAATCATGTTTGATAGGGCCTAACTGATATAAGATAGCACACTTACACGGTGAATAACTATATGTAAGGCACCGATATTTATGTTATTTGAGGTTCCTTAGATTACCCCACCGACGTGGCGGGATATCCAGCCGACACGGCGGGATATCCGTGGCCGATACGGGAAACCGTAGGCGGTCGGAGCCTTATCCGTACATAGTAAGCACACCCCAGGGGTGTTGATTGAGACAAGTGAAACCCCGCCACCAAAACACAGGGGAAAGGGGCTTGGGTACTATATGGTATTCGGGGAATACATTAAAAGCTGTCTATATAGATGACGATGAAGGGTAGCTCATCGGGCTCGATGCTATATTGCTCGGGGATTACTTAAGTTGAAAGTTTAAGTTTTGCTTTAGGCCTTTTCAGATTATTCATGAGTAAATGAAAACATAAGAAATCAACAGAAAACGAATGCTTTTAATCGTTTATCAACAATGCATAGTTACATCATGCATGGTATATCATAGAATATATGTGAGTTATAACTTATATGTTCGCATGTTTGTTCCCTATTGGGCTAGGATGTAGCTCACCCTATAGACTATCGTCGCAGTCCATTAGTAGCTTGCCGAGGTTTCAGGGGATGATCCCGTGAGTCGGACTTTTCTTGGCCGGAGGAGTTGGAGCCACCTCGGAGGACTTCTTCTAGAGGACTCCGTTGTGCTACTTTGAGGAGTTTTGAGTAGAGATTGTACGGCTTGGTATGTCAAGCCTTTATTTTGTGAAAACATGTATATGTACAGAGTTTGGATTATTCCTTTGGGGCGAACCATCTGTGATGATTTATATCATCGATGGTTCGGATCGGTTCTCCCTTCATGCAGAGGCATGAGGGTAGAACTGTCCTTTGAAAAGTATTTCTAATTAGATTTAAATTCCGCAAGTTATTCTTATTTCTATTATGCTTGATATACCAGTGTTCCGTGCATAGTTAAGGGGCACGGTCAAGATGATCGTGCTGATGGCACGGGTTTGAAGTGCGAAATCCGGTACATCTCACCAGTGCAGAAGAAAGCGATCGAGAACCACAGTGTGATAGTGGCGATGAACATGGCAGGGCTCTCATAGCGAATAGGTCTCCCCGACGCAAGTAATGGAAACCTCTGTTGGTGTTATTGTTGTTGCGCCGGTCTTCCGAAACCCCCTTGGAATTGTGGTCTCTGATTTTGGGCCATGAACCTCGGCTTTTTGTTCACCGGTTCGTAGTGCCCCGATCTTCCTTGTTCATTTCCTCCTCTCTGCTGCTCCCTCTGTCTATATCTATTTGTATTCTCCTCTTCAACTACCAGTGCTTTACTCATGACCTCTTCATAGGTCCTCAGTTGAAATGGAGCTATGCCTCCCCTAACTTCAGGCTTCAAACCTTACTGAAACCTCTTGGACTTCATCACTTCAGTAGCGACGTAATCCGGAGCAAAACGGGCAAGTCGTAGAAACTCTACCCCATATTCTCTCACTGTCATTCTCCCTTGCACTAGCTGTAAAAATTGTATCTCAAGCTGGTTCCTCACCACTTCCGGAAAATATTGTTTGTTGAACTCCTCAACAAACTCCTCCCAAGTCCAAGGCAACTCTGGGGTCTCCTGAGCCCGGGTCCGTATCACGGACTTCCACCAAGGCCCAGCCTCCCCATCCAACATGTAAGCTGCCCATCTCACACTCTCATCTTCCGTGCATGTCAGCACGCTAAAGACTTTTTCCATCTCCATTAACCAATTCTCAGCGGCCATTGTGTCTGCCTGCCCAGAAAATGAAGGAGGTCTCATCCTCCTAAACTCTGTAAAAGATGAGGGCACCGGCAACGCAGGTCCTACAGGTGGTGTAGGTGGCTAATCGTTTTCGACGATGAGTCGCAAAGGATGCACTGTTGTGCCATGGCAGCTGCCATAGTCTCCATAGTGTGCATCATCCTTTGTCGCTCTTCTCTGTCTTCTTGTCTTTCTCTCAATCTTTCTTGTTCTCTTAGATCTTGATCCTGACGATCTCGATCCTCTTCGTCATGTTGTCTACTACTACTACCCCCTGGGGCCTCAGTACCTCCTAAAGGCACTCTATTAGTAGGAGAGATGTAACCATCTCCACTACGTAGATTCCTCTGCTGGCCTCCCCTTGGTCGGCCTCTTCCCCTAGATGACATTTGCGGCTGCACTTGAAACTAAAGTTTAGATTGAAGCCCTATGTTCTGAAAGAACCCTTGTCGAATTGCTAAAAGAAAATAGCTCGATATAATCAGATGGCATTCCGCACCCAAACCCGCATTATCAAAGCGATCATCTTGACTGCATTAGCTAAGCATTGTAATAAAATAATAAACGAAATTGCAGAATTTGAATCTATATTAATTAACTCTCCAAAAGACAGTTCTACCCTCATGCCTCTACATGAATGGAGAACCGATCCGAACCATCGATGATAGCACTCATCACGGATGGTTCGCCCCAAAAGAATAATCCCATCTATATATGTATACATGGTTTAAACAGAATCAAGGCTTGACATACCAAGCCGTACAAAAACTCTCTCCAAAATTCCTCAAAGTGGCACTGTGAGTCCTCTAGAAGAAGTCCTCTGAGGTGGCTCCAACTCTTCACCCCGCAAGGTCCGACTACGGGATCGTCCTCAAGCCTCGGCAATGCTAGTAGTGGACCTGCGACGTATAGTCTATAGGGTGAGCTACATCCTAGCTCAATAGGGAACAAACACGGTTGAACATATAAATTATAACTCACATATATTCCATGATATGCCATGCATGATGTATCTATGCAGTCATTGATGAAACAGTTAAAAAGCATTTCGTTTTACTGTTGATTACTTATGTTTTCATTTACTCATGAATGATGCTGAAAAGGCCTAAAGCAAAACTTAAACTTTCAACTTAAGTAATCCCCGAGCAATATAGCATCGAGCCCCGATGAGATACCCATCATCGTCATCTATATAGACAGTTTTAACCGTATTCCCTGGGAATACAAATAGTACCCAAGCCCCTTTCCCCTGGGGATTGGTGGCGGGGTTTCACTTGTCTCAATCAACACCCCTGGGGTGTGCTTACTATGTACGGATAAGCCTCCGCACTGGCCTACGGTTTCGCCGCCGTATCGGTCACGGATATCCTGCCGTGTCAGTCGTGGATATCCCGCCATGTCGGTGGGGTACCCTATTAAACCTCAAATAACAAAAATATCGGTGCCTTACATATAGTTATTCACCGTGTAAATGTGCTATCTTATATCAGTTAGGCCCTATCAAACACGATTCAATCCTTGGATACATCCCTGGGATGTATCCATTTACTTGCATCACACCTGATGCTCTTATCTCTTTACTTCTTCATCCCCTGGGGATGGCTCATTTTGTTTACTCTTATGAATGTCACACACACACCTTTCACAAATTCTTAAGAAATAATAATTGAATTGAATTCTATATCACTACATACATGCTCTTGTAAAATAAGGTACATGTTCAAGGTGTTCCCTACCTCAAGTCTTCATTTGATCAATGCATCAAGGTCCCACATGGCTCCTTGTGCACTAGTCCACACGTACCACCTATGGTACCACATAACAAGTGAAACACATCACAAAGGATGCAATAAAGAAGGTATAAGACCCTCCAAGAATCTTAAAGTCAAACCCAAAAGTCAACATAATCTATCTCAGTCGATTAATCGAATTCCAAAATCGATTAATCGAATCTGATTCGATTAATCGATTTCCAAAATCGATTAATTGAAGGTCAATATCGATTAATCGAAGTAATTTCGATTAATCGAAATTCTCCTTTTCGCAAAGTCGATCCTCAATTCGAACAGTCGAGTTTTCATTCGATTAATCGAATCCAATTTCAATTAATCGAAATTCTTCTTTTCGCAAAGTCGACCCACAGTTCGAACAGTCGAGTTTTCATTCGATTAATCGAATCCAATTTCGATTAATCGAAATTCTTCTTTTCGCAAAGTCGACTCTCAGTTTGAACAGTCGAGTTTCACAAGTTGATTAATCGATCCCAAATCGACATCGAAAACTAAAATCGATTAATCGAAATCCCATTTCGATTAGTCGATTTTTCCTTAAGTCATTTCCTCCAACCCCTGGGGTCCACTGGAGGTTCCCAGTTGATTAATCGATCCCCAAATCGATTAATCGAAATCCAAAGTCGATTAATCGAAATCAAATTTGATTAATCGAAATCGGGGTCCTCTGACCTTTCAACTTCCTGGCCAATTTCGATTAATCGAAACCCAATTTCGATTAATCGAAATTGTCAGATTCATTTCTTTCGAAATGTTTCTTCCCAATCTTCTGCCATACTTTTTCCTCTATTTTTCTAAGCCATTATCCTATGATTTAACCCACATTCAATCACAACTTAACCCCTATAATCTATGCATTTTATTTACAAAAATTTTACCTTGAATAGATCTCAAGTTGATTTCAATCAAATAGTTGGAAGGCTAGGGTTTCCAACTTTTGCTCTAACAGATCCGCGTTGAATCCGTCTTTTATCTCTTGAATCCCCCCTCCAATCAGTTGCAATAACTCCTCTCTTACTTCTCTCTCTTTCTCTCTCTTCTTTACTCTCCTTCAACAACCAAAAATACACATCTAGGGTTATTAAACCCTTCTTATCTATCTCTCTCTTTGTGTGTTGAGCACATACACCGCAGTAGGTGTAAGTGACTTCTCATTTACATCACACACACTACATAATCACTCAAACTATCACATCTCGTCCGTTCATCACATTCTATGCTAACTCATGATCTCCTGATTGGTCAAACTTGTGACCAATCGGGCACGGATCCCAAGGACATAGTTTAGCGTGATTTTTCAGGCTATTACATGACCCCTCCTTTAAGTAGTCTGTAGAAAGGGTCGCATCTGTCTGAGTGCTGAGAGATGAATATCCTAATGAATTGTAGTCTTCCTATCAAGCCTCGTAATTCTTTGATGTTGCTAGGAGGTGGCATCTCGAAAATGGCTCTGAGCTTTACCAGATCGACTTCAATTCCTCGCTTGCTAACTTGAATCCCAGTACTTTTCAGGAAGTTACTCCGAACACGCATTTCTTTGGATTCATCTTTAGTTAATACTTTTATGATCTCTGTAACACCAATCGTAATGCTTCAGCATGTCCTGCCCGAGTCTGGGAATTCACCAATATGTGTCGACGTAGACTTCCATGCACTTGTGCATCATGTCGTGAAAGATGGCCATCATGGCGCTTTGATATGTGGCTCCAACGTTCTTGAGCCCAAAAGGCATGACGACGTAACAATATGTTCTTCCTCGCGTAGTGAAGGAAGTCTTCTCTTGGCTGGATTCTACTAGTTTGATATGATTGTATCTTGAGAAACCATCCATAAAGGATAACATCTCATGTCTGACAGTATTGTTGACCAGAGTGTCGATGTGAGCGAGCGGGAAGTCATCTTTTAGGCATGCTTGGTTGAGGTTCCGAAAGTTGATACACACCCTTACTCTACTGTCTTTCTTAGCGATTGGTACTATATTTGCAACCCATTCGGGGTAGAGGACAACTCATATGAATTTAGCTTTATGTAGCTTGTCAACTTCCTCTTTAACTTATAGCACTATTTTCGGGTGCATTCTTCGAAGTTTCTGCTTGACGGGTTTTGCATCAGGCTCTAAGACCAAGCGATGTTCTACTAAGCTCGGGTCCAAGCCAGACATATCTTCGTAGGATTACCCGAAGGAGCTGAGGTGATCTTGGAGGACTTGGATAATCTATTATCGCTCCTTGGAGCTGAGTGTTGGGCTGATTAGCAGCTTCTTAGGCTTCTCTTTGGTGCTAAAATTGATTTCTTTAGTAGGTTCTACGACAGCTTGGGTTTGCTCATTGAAGCGTTTGATGACCTGTTGGAAGTCATGTGTCTCCTTGGCGACTGGTGCTCCTTCTTCATCATCTGTGAATTTATACACTGTAAAATAACTATACTGGGGGGTTAGTTTTGAGGGAGGTAACCCTTCATCGGCATAATTTATGACCGTGACATCTTTAGTCAGGTATAGGTCTAGACTATTCATCCTTCTCTTGAAGTTGTGGACTATCTCATCGGGTATGATTACGGGCTTGTTACTTCGTCAGGATGCTTGTTGCCTTCGTGAGGAAGAGGCACTAGGGTCACTTCGAATCGAGTCAAGGCAGGGTTCTTAAAGGTTGAGGGTGGGACGATGACCATGTGTGATCATGTTGGTTACTCCTTCCTTGATTCCGTTGAGATGATCACTACTCGTAGCCTTAGGAGAAAGGTCACCTTGTTGGTCGCTGAATGGGTCTGGGATGAAGGGCTCCCTTCCTTTTCTGTGGTCTTCTAGTTTTTTGAGATTTTCTATTTTAAAATTTTTATGGGTTTTAGGATTTTCTAATTTTTTGGTTTTTGATAAGAGATATGGTACAAGATCAGTTGCTAAAGAGGAACCGACGGAGAGGCTTCTCCTAGTTGGGGAAGTTGGATGGTTGCTAGAGTCGTCCATGCGAGTCTTCGGATGACGTGGACCCGTTCAAAATTTGGCTTTTTTTTTTTAGAGTACTCGTCCGAGGTGATCCTCCTGATGAGTGAGGATGACGATAGTCCCACTGATGTGCCTTCTTCTTCTATCGTATGAACTATTTCAATCTTGAAAAGGGTGGAGAGGCAATAGTCGTCTAAGCTCTCATTTCAGAATCGGACTGAAGAGGTTCTCACTGCTGAGGTTGTTCAAGACATTCTTCTGCACCGATGAGTTCTTGGCTTTGTACTTCATGATATGCTAGAATGAATATGCACATTCGACATCGAGGTTGGTAGGGTTAGGAGATGCATGGATATCCCCAAGGGCATTCCCATCTTGAGAGGATTGATTCGGCATTTGGGTTGCTGTCAAAGTTTGAATCTTCGCGTCGGAATTCATCCTCCTCTTCAAATAACCTTTGGAGGTCCTCACCTAGATGTTCTTCCATCTCAAGGGCGGGGAGATCCAACCAGTAGTCCTCATCATCGCTCGACAGCGGTTGCCATTCCTCTAGTGAGTTTCAGAATATCTGAAGTTATGGTGAGTCTGGAGACTAGAGAGCGTCGAGCTCTAGTTCTTCTTGGAATTCTATAAGGCAACGTGATGATTTCCTGTCCTTGTTGTCCGTCGTATCTCGCGTAAGATAACTCTTTCGCACCGCGTTAAGACGAATGCGCACAGGTTGCAATAGGCTAATTCTGGGTAAGGGAAGCGGCGTGGACACCGCCAATTATCCAGTAAGGATTGATGATCAAGTTCATCATCAAAGTATTTTTCTTTACTTTGGGAGTTGTTGACCTCCTCGAGGAGCCTCAGCCACTCTGCTCTTAAGTGATCTCCAAGTTCTATTTCTGTATGGCTAGTCCAGTAGTCTTCTTTTTCACTCGACATTAAGAGCCAGTCCACTCTTCCTAGTTCATGAGACTGGGGTGTCCTTGTCTTTGGTTTTTCTTCATCTGCTAATGCGACGATGTGGAAGTCCTCCTTGTCGGTCGACTCCCAATCTTTTATGTGCGGCTCGAATTTTGGTGGTTTTCTTCTCTTGGTAGTGCAGGGTTCCTCAGTGTCGAAGAGCGGTCCTACACCTTCAAGCATCTTCTCGACGTCATCAACATTTTGGTTTAAGCTTGTCAGGTTCATGAAGGCTTTGACGATCTGCTCAACTTTTGTTGCCTGTGGTTCGGTGAGGGATGTTTCCTTTCTTCTCGACACGTCGGCCTTTTCGGTGGTTCGGTAAGTGAAATGGTCATAGAGTGACCATTTAGGCGAGGTCGGCATGTTTACCGTCTGACTGGTAACCCAATCCTGTGTGCTTACAGACTTTCTTTGGGACGAGTGGCCCTATTCGTCCTTGTCGATTCTTGCCAAGCCCTGTATGTGGGATGTATCCGAGCTGATACATGAGGTCCCATCCCTTTGTTGCGATAGGATTTATATCATACAGCTGGGTGATGTCAGGTCTAGCTACTCTCATTGTTAATCTTGATTGATGTGGGGGCGAGCTAGGGTGAGTGACTTCTGCTATTGCGGTATCGTCAGGAGATTGTTCCTTCCTAATGTGGTTGGTAGATAGGACGGAGTTGTGAGCCATTGGAATACTTACTGCGTAATCAGTATCTACTTCTTTAAGGGTCACATCGGCGTATATCCTGATAATAGAGTCTTCGTGGGGGAATTTGATGCATTGATGATATATAGATGCCCCAACTTTTATGGATTCTAGCCATTTCCTTTATAGGATTAGATTGTAGGTACTAGATGAGTCCGAAACATAGAATGTAATGCCTTTAGTGATCGGTTCAAGCAGACTTGCGACTTGATGGTTCCCTTAACAAAACGTCGGGACCCGTCATACGCGATGAGGGATAAAGAGGAGGGTTTTATGTCCTGTTCCATATATTCTAGTGTCTTGAGTGTGGTTATGGGACATATATTAAGTCCCGCTCCTGTGTCAACCAATGCATGCAGTACCGAGAAGCCTCTAATCATAACGGTCAGGTATATTGGGGAGGAGCTCCCATATAACGATTCCTTAGGCATATCAGCCTCAATGAAAGTGAGCGCCGGAGGTTGTGTCATGACCGAAGTGATTTCTTGTAGCTCATCCAAGGTAGTACCCTCGTTTACATGCATCTCATCTAGTGTCTCTATCAATAATCTGTGGTGTTCTGACGACTTCTTGATGAGCTCAAGGATTGATATCTGCGCTGGTATTTTTTCGAGGTGTCGCAGAGGATTGTATTCCTGGCCTGCCTCTAAAATTGGCTCTTTGCTGGGGCGGTGAGCTCTGCTAACATTCAGTTGAGGCGGTGGAGGCCTTGGTCCTGGAATCTGAGGTGGTGGGACCATATGAGGAGGTGGAGGTAGGTTTACTACTTGTTTCCTTGCAATCCTTTCTGACGTCGGAGCACCGTTGTTTTGCTTTTCCCGGGGGAATAGCAGTGGTGGGTAATGAGTTCTAGATTTGAGGATCGGGCATGTTGGCTGGGGTGTTGACGAACTTGCCATAGTACACTTTGCAAACAGAGTGAAATTTGAGGAAGGAATGTGTAGAGGTGCTATGTCGTTCCATGGAGGGAGATATTGGGTGTAATCTTCCTCTTCTAGAAAAGTGGAGATTAGGGCTTCTTCCTTGTCGAATTCTTCGCTCGACTACTCTAAGTCTGATTGCCTTTCAATCTTTCCTATTCCTACTGTGAGTCTAAAGTTTTAATTATTTTGAAAGTTTAATTGAATTAATCTCCTAGTTCTACTAGTAGTCTAATTATCTGAAGAGTCCTTATCCTATTAGAAGTCCAATTAATATAGATATCCTAATTCTATTAAGAGTCTAATTAGCTTAAATACCCTAATTCTATTAGAACTCTAATTAACTTAAATATTCCAATTCTATAAGAAATCTATTTATTTTAGGTTTTCTACTTCTACGAGGAATCTAAAAAAAAGGGGTTTGGGCCCTCTATGCTGAGGAGGATCGGCCCCATTCTCGGATACCCTCCGTAAGCTCCCTTGGGAAAATCGGTTGGTTTAAGGTTGTTTTAAAAATAATTCTGATTGAAAAATACTAAGTTTGAATTAAAAAATTGTAGGTTTGCAGATTAAAATCTGTGAATTTATAAGATTTGGAATTTGGAATTAAGACTAGAGTCGAAGGCTATAACTACGGTCTAGAATTAGAACTAGAAAAAACTAAGGTAAAAACAACCTAAGAAATAGAATTTAAAATCTAAAATTTAGAAATTAATAACTAACACTTAAAATCAAATCTAAGATTAGGAATTTAAAACCTATGAACTGAAATCAGAACTTAAGAACTAGAATTTGAAATCTGAAGATTAAAATTAAGAACTGGTTCTAGAACTTCAGAGCTAGAACCAAAAACTAAGAACTAAACTTTAAAACTAGGATTAAAAACTAAGATTTAAGACTAGAAGTTAAGAACTAAATAACTAGAACTTAAGAACTAGAACCTAGAACTAAAACTAGAGAAGGAATTAAGAACTATAACTAAGGAAGTTACCTGAAGCTAGGCACTGGAGAGAGAATCCTCGAAATCCTTAAGCTTTCAAAAATTCCAAGGCTGGACGCGTTGTGATGTTGTGTTTGATGTATGAGGAAAGGGGGTCTATTTATAGGTATTCCGGCAATTGCGCGCCCTATGGGGTGCACTTAATTGGTCAGTAGAATTCAATTGCGTGCCCTGTCTAGGTCATTTAATTGAATTACGCGCCCTATCCCAGGCGCTTAATACACTTTGAGTCGGTCATGACTCAGTGAGTGACCGGTTGACTGGTTCAATCGGGTGTCCTAGTTTTAGTCAACTTGGAACTAATTGTGCGCCCTGATTGGTGCGAGTAATCAGATTAAGCGCTCTATTTCGGGCGCTTAATAGGGAAGTTTAGGCGGTCTAGGGAATTAGAGGACAGGTCGAAAGGGGACCAATTGCGCGCTAGTTATTGGGTGTGCAACCGGATTGCGCGCGTTGTATAGGGCGCGTAATCCATTCCTAAGGCGGTCCGGGGGAAGGATAAGCCTGGCCCAAGGGGACCAATTGCGCGCCATTTATCGGGAGTGCAATCGGATTACGCGCGCCTGAATGGGCATGGAATTCGAGACTTTTCTCAGGCTAAGTCGGGTCCGAACCACAGGGCTATTATTTCAGCCAGTGCTTTAGCTATATACTATTATTTCAGTATATAGTCCCTATATTAGGGTCGTGGGGTCTGAGCTATAGAGCTATTATTTTAACCTGTGTTTAGCCATATACTATTGTTTCAGTATATGATCCCCTTATACTGTGTCTACAAGGAGCCTTTTCTCATCTAGTAGTTTAGCTGCTCGAAGCGAGACCTCTCTCTTTCGGCTTTTGGTAGACTAGATTCCATGAGAATGGGGAGTGAAGGTACATCAACCTCAACTGGTAATATGGCCTCAGTTCCATACACAAGAGAGAATGGTGTTGCCCCAGTAGCAGAACGGATCGACGTTCGATAAGCCCATAGTGCAAATGACAATATTTTGCTCCAATCTCAATACATGATGACCATCTTCTCAAGGATGCGAACACTCGTTTTGTTAGCTGCTTCTACGGCCCCATTGATTTATGGTCTATATGGTGATGAGCGATGATGCTTGACTTTATATTACTCGTAGAAGGCCTCGATAAGCTTTTTCTCAAAGCTAGTGCCATTGTCCGTGATGGTGTCCACCGAATCGACAAATAATATTGTTCTTGATGATTTTCTCGACATGACTGGCTGTGATGTTCGTGTATGATACAGCCTCTACCCATTTGGTGAAGTATTCAATGGCAACGAGGATGAATTGATGCCCATTTGATGCCTTCGGATTTATCTTTTCGACGACATCGAGGCTCCATGTGGCAAATAGCCAAGGAGTGGTCATGATGTGTAGATCAATGGCGGGAGGATGTAGCAGACTGGAGTGTTCTTTGCATTTGTAGCGCTTTTTCACGTGCTTGCAACAGTCGGTTTCCATGCTGGTCCAGAAATATTCTTGTGATAGGCTTATAGTATGTATATATTTAAATTAAAATCAAGCCTTAACCTATTGCAAGCGCACAATGGAAATTATAGCGTAGCGACAGGATCGATCCCACGAAGAAGTGATTGTCTCCTTATAGATTTTTATATTCCTATTTTAAAAACTATATTTATCTTTTAAGTCCTAAACTACTAGATAAATATGAATAAATGAATGGGTTTCTTAATCTAATTGCATAAAAATAAATCATAATCCTCCTTCAGATTGAGGTCGTCAATCTCAACCTCCAGCTATCAGATGTTTATAAATTTAAAATACCGTTACACCGTATTGTAGCCTTCCAAAATTTGGTTGTCAATCAAAAACTAAAATTCTTCAACATAGATTTAATCTAATCAATAATCTTCTAAACTCTGGGCGTCAATCAAATTCGAGAAAATTGAAGATGGAAAAGTAAAATCGTTACACTAATCTGCAAACTTTAACTTGAGTCGTCAATTCAAATCAAAATTCGAAGATGTTTACAAAGCATATAAAATCTAAACTAAAAATAAAATAAAATCTAACTAGAAAGAAAAAGTAGAACCATCTAAAGGGTTGATCTTTCAGCTTTCTCAGCCTTGGTTGTCAGGCAAAACGTCAGAGAACTGTAGACGATGTTACTTTATAAATCCTAAACTACTTTGATCGGGAGAAAATACAGACCTCAGTTGTCAATTGATGCTGTAAAATTCTTTGATGATTATTTCTATGCCCAACTCTCTTATTTATAGATCATCAGGGTCGGTTTACGAAGTTCTAATTCTAATAAAAGAAACTACTAAAATAAAAGATTCCTAATATAACTCTAATTCTAATTTTATTCTTCCTTGCTTTCAACGGTTGATATTTTTTGGATATCTTTCCTTGATAACAGCAACAGAGATCTGAGGAGTTTATCTTCATCAATCTCCCAGATCCGTGATTAGCAAAACTTCTAATTAAAGAGTTCTTCTAATTCTATTCTTGGTGGTGATAGTCTTCACTCACGTGATCAGCAGTAATAGTAAAGGGACAGCTTCTATTCATACAATCGTAAATCACGATTGTTCTTTTTCTTTATCTCCCATGACTTTCATACTGGACAATTCTCTATAACGAATGATCTCTTTCTTCTGTATTGCCTTTTACTCTTTTGTCGCTTTCTGAAGAATCGTCTTTTGAAGAATTATAAATTACGATTTCTCATTTTTCTCTTCTTTGACTTCAATATTAGTGCTCAATCGTAAAATACGATTTCTTAGCTTTCAGTAGGTGGCGAATCGTCTTCTTACGCTTAATTGTCTTTTTACTACTTTTTGAGTTCATTTTAATGAATATTAACACTTTGGCTCTCTTTTACTATTTTTCTTTAATATCTGCACATCATCAACTTGTTAGTTACAAATTAAGTCCTAGCATCACTAAGTTAAGGGTGATAAAATGGTATATTTTGTAACTGATCACACCCCCAAACTTAAGCTTTGCTAGTCCCTAGCAAACAAGAAAAAAATAAACTAAGAAATTAAATGCCACTTTCATAGAGAGCACGATTGTATTTAGTGGATGCAACAAGCCTTTAAACCCCTAGGTGATCCCTAGTGGAGGAGTTATAGTCTCCTGAAGTTTTTCAGTGAAGTTACCTACAAACTTCAAATCTTTTTAGATTTTTTAAAAATAAAAAAAAAAATTATAAAGTAACTTTGTACACTAATTAAATTAACTAAATTACCTAAGTGGCCAAATTGGTCAATACATAGTTTATTACGATTTTCTAAAATTACCAATCTTTTGTCCTTACTTTCCATTATAACAGTTATCCTTGATTAGAACTCTAACAATTTTAATTCACAATAAGCATAGAGTGTATGTGCACTAGTGAGCAATTTATTCTTCATAAAATTTTCTAAACTGCTGATTTAGAAAATATTTTCGTTAAAAAAAAACTCACTATTGACATACTCTAAAAAAGATATCAAAATTTTTGGGTTCTCTCATTATATTTTCAGAAGAATTCAGTCAAAGAAAATTGCAAAAATGAATCTCATAGAAAAAATAATCCTATCCTATTCTTATGACTCCCTATACAATCCATAATATCTATTATCCCTATCTCTACTAGGCTTATGCCTTTGTAAATTGTAAATCAGAAAGGTCTTTCCTTTAGCTTGTAATGGGGTTTTGGATTTCAAAAGGTATCAAGGAAAGGTAGAAAATGATTTAAAGTTTGTCTGAGAATTTAGCTCTTCTTTTATCTATCTTCTTCTACTATTCTACCTCAGTAAGTATCCATGATTGGATAACTTCTTCCCATTTATTTCTTTATATATGTATATCCCAGTTCTTCAGCTATAAAATTGTCTTTTACGATTTTTCTCTTCTTTATAGCTTTTTGCTAAATTGCAATTTTTTAAAAAAAAAATCGTTTGTTACGATTTTTCTTTCTTTTCCCATATTATCTTTTATTTTCTTTCTCTGTACCTCTTCTAGCATTTCATTTATCTGTTCTTCTTTTACTCCTTTTACACCCTCTTTTTTCCTTCTAAACTCTCATAGATTGTAAGGGTTAGAGGTAGAAAGCTTTGGGTAGTACATATGGTTAAAGGTTTATAAAATTCTGGTACAAAGAAACTTTATTTCCGGCTTCTAATATGGGTTCAAAGGATAAAATTTTTTGGGATTTTGGATTTTTGGCTCTAGTTTAAACAAAAGATGACCTCAAATCATCTTTACTATTTACTAGCATAGATGCGTTATTGCTTTGAAATTTCTAATAGATAGTTCTAGACAAAAAAATTAGTTCATCATATTCATAGGATAATTCAATTCTAAATTCAGCAATATGAGATTTCTTATCAGTATAGAAGTTCGAAGCAATTTTTGTGATTTGAATAGAAATAGTCTCTCTCAGAATAAAAGAAGAAATATGGCTCAAAATCTCACTGGTATATAATTTTTAAAACTATAGTCTAAATTTTTACAATTTAGCCCAATCTAATGTTTCACATATTCATTCTAATACAGTATTTCAATGAGATAAGCATGAATTATAGCTGTTCTAAATTCTAATTATTAAACTTCTATTATAATGAATCATAAGTTTTCGGGATTTGTAATTTCTTCTATCATAATTCGTATGCACTGATCAGAAATTTTTTTTAAATTACTAAAAATAAAACTAATATACACAGAAATTATGTATCAATTTTAAAATTACTAAAAATAAAACTTCTATACCCAAATTATGTACCCCCCAAACTTAAATTGGACAATGTCCTCATTGTGCAAAATAGGGTACACAATAAAATTTTTAATTTCAAAAATTTTATACTGGTGAGGTTCAGAATATATTAAATCCATACGGTCACTCGAGAACATAATATTGTACAATAGGAAGTATCTTATGATTGATCATGTTTTACCATGATTTAGATCGTAACATACTTGCTGGGAAAAAATTTCTAACTAAAGTAAAATAAAAAAAAGTTAGTTTACATATTTTACAGGATTTTGCTACGGATGAGTCGGTAGCTCAACAGTGCCCATGAGTATATCAGACATACTCAGGGTCTGTAGTGATATAGTGATCACTAGTCCTTCTTCAGCTGGAAAGAAAATTTTCAGGGTTTCATATTCTCGTTTGAGAGTTTAGAGGGAGATATGAACAAAATATGTGCTCTCCTCTATTTTTTTTGGGTTTTTGTAAAAAATTGCCGGTGCATCGAAAGCGTTAGAAAAAGGTAACTTCGGTATATATGGGACTTCAGTCACAATATTGGGCACACTATCTTTAATATTTTTTTGGGGTCTATTTTCAATTTCTATTATTTTTAGTTTCTCCGATGGGGAAACATCTACTTTAATTTCAGGCTCACTATCCTTGGTCTCGGGGACGACTACTAATGCAGGCATCTCCACCTTGTTATCAACAGTCTCACCGCTTCTTAAAAGTTGAACGAGTTGGATCTGTTATGGGGGAATCGATGTATCTCCCACAAAAACTTGTCCTCTCGGGTTACTCACAGGTTGTGACTGTAACTGGTTGCTCTCTCGTGCCACCAATTGCGTAGCTAGCTGCTCAACTTGGGCTTCTAGCTTCGTAATGGATTGTGTGTGAAAATATAAAACTTGAGAGAATTGAGTGAGCTGGGATAAATCCTTGGAACGCTGATGCCACTGTTGCTGTAAATCCCTAAGGATTTGAACAACCGTGTCATCAAATCCGCTGCTCGGAGGACTGAACTGTTGTTGTTCATATGGCTGATATGGTCTCATGGGTGGCGGGTAGGTCTGTTGAAAATTCTGTGCAGGAGGATAGTTTGGCTCAACAACAAATGATCCTTGTTGTTGGCCACTAGTGGAGCCATAATTAAAACAAAGATGGTTACTTCGTTGTAAGTTATATGTGTTACCGTATTCACTCCGCTGGAATGCATACGCCCATTCCTAGTCTATCATCCTTGGGTATAGTGGAGCAATAGGGCAATTAAACACTTAAAATATTTATAGATTTGGAATAAGTGTGGTGCATAAACTAAAAAGAATATAATAATGAAAATTTATTTATTTTCAATAAAAAATCTTTATTATTAGAATTTTGCCAAAAATAGGAAATTCCAATAAACATGCCAAAATAAAAATACATAATAAAAGAAGTATTCTATAAAAAAGTTGGCCCAAATCGGGTTCAGAATCACCTCTTAAACACTAAAGGAAATATTACAAAAAAAGAAAAGAAATAACTAAAAAAGGGGATTTGGAAGGGTAATTAGTAGATTTTGGGCTCGAGAAAAATTCCACTAGAGGTAGTCATGACGTGTGCATCACAAAGAGCTTTCCGAATTGGGGTCATTTGCGCGATTCAGACACCCGTAGCCAAAGTTATGGCCAAAATATCGATACGCACCCAAAACTGCCCCAATTAGGAAAAGATCATAATTTCTTGCCAAATTGTTTTTTTTGTTATATTTTTATTTTATTTTATATTATATTTTAGAAGGCAGAGAGAAACAAATTTGAGCCTCTAGTTTTTATGGTCGACAGAAGTATTGAATTCTGATTTGCTACTCTGAATAAACCTGCAAAAGCTTAAGAAACGATCAAAGAAAAAAAAATATATAAAAAAAAATAAAAAGAGAAAAATAAATATTGGTTTTAAAAAGAAAGAATACAAATATAAAAATATGAATTAAGATAAATCCACTTCCCCGACAGCGGCGCCAAAAACTGGATTGGCTTAGAGTATGTATATATTTAAATTAAAATCAAGCCTTAACCTATTACAAGCGCACAATGGAAATTATAGCGTAGCGATAGGATCGATCCCACGAAGAAGTGATTATCTCCCTATAAATTTTTATATTCCTATTTTAAAAACTATCTTTATCTTTTAAGTCCTAAACTATTAGAGAAATATGAATAAAAGAATGGGTTTCTTAATCTAATTGCATAAAAATAAATCATAATCCTCCTTCTTCAGATTGAGGTTGTCAATCTCAACCTTCAGCTATCGGATGTTTACAAATTTAAAATATCATTACACCGTATTGTAGCCTTCCAGAATTTGGTCGTCAATCAAAAATTAAAATTCTTCAACACAGATTTAATCTAATCAACAATCTCCTAAAATCTAGGCATTAATCAAATTCGAGAAAATTGAATATGGAAAAGTAAAATCGTTACACTAATCTGTAAACTTTAACCTAAGTCGTCAGTTCAAATCAAAATTTGAAGATGTTTACAAAACATATAAAATCTAAACTAAAATAAAATAAAATCTAAACTAGAAAGCAAAAGTAGAACCATCCAAAGGGTTGATCTTTCAGCTTCCTTAGCCTTGGTGTCAGGCAAAACCTCAGAGAACTATGGATGATGTTACTTTGTAAATCCTAAACTACTTTGATCGGGAGAAAATACAGACCTCAATAGTCAATTGATGCTGTGAAATTCTTTGATGGTTATTCTTATGCTGAGCCCTCTTATTTATAGATCATAAGGGGCTGGTTTAGGGAGTTCTAATTCTAATAAAAGAAACTACTAAAATAAAAGATTCCTAATATAACTCTAATTCTAATTTTATTCTTCCTTACTTTCAATGGCTGATGTTTTCCGGATTTCTTTCCTAGATAACAATAGTAGAGATCTTTGGAGTCTATCTTCATCAATCTCCCAGATCTGTGATTAGCCAAACTTCTAATTAAAGAGTTCTTCTAATTCTGTTCTTGGCGGTGATAGTCTTCACTCTTATGATCAGCAGCAGCAGTAAAGGGAAAGCTTCTATTCATATAATCGTAAATCACGATTATTTTTTTTCTTTAGCTCCCATGACTTTCATACTAGATAATTCTCTATAACGAACGATTGCTTTCTTCTGTATCGCCTTTCTCTTTTATCGCTTTCTAAAGAATTGCCTTTTGAAGAATCATAAATTATGATTTCTCATTTTTCTCTTCTTTGGCTTTAGTATTAGTGCTTGATCATAAAATACGATTTCTCAACTTTCAGTAGGTGGCGAATCGTCTTCTTATGCTCAATTGTTTTTCTACTACTTTTTGAGTTCATTTTGATAAATATTAACACTTTGACTCTCTTTTACTGTTTTTCTTTAATATCTGCACATTATCAACTTATTAATTGTAAACAAAGTCCTAGCATCACTAAGTTAAGGGTGATAAAATGATATATTCTGTGACAGATCACTTTACCGTAGGATCTTCTTAGCGAGCATGTGCCCATTGACGTGAGCCACGCACACTCCCTCGTGGATCTCTTTCATGATGTTGGCGGCCTCGTCCTCAATTAGACATGGGAGCAGGATGTTGTAATATGACCATTTGTAGAGGCTCTCACCGCAGATGTAGTTGGTAGCTAAATGTTAGATGGTCTATTTGTCTTCTTTGGAAGTTTCCTCCATGAAAATACGAGCTTCGAGGAAGTTCTTGATATTTGAGAAGCTTGGTGGCTCATCCAACTTTTCAAGTTCCTCAATCTGGAGGCAGAAGGCAAGTTCACTCCTTTGTTCAATCATGATTGGCTTCATCTTGACTCCGTATGGAATTTTGACCATTGATGCTAGTGTCACCAGTACATCGGCGAAGTGATTTCTTGCTTGTGGGATATAAGAGAAGGTAAAATCTCCGAAGCATGCTATCAGGTCTTCAAGGTGCTCATGCTACGGGATCAACTTCTCATCTTTCATCTTTCAGTCTCCATTAGTATGGCATATGATCAGTTGTGAATCGCCAAATTCCCTGAGATGAGTTACATTTAAGTCGAGTGTTGTCGGTAAGCCAGCTACACATGCTTCGTATTCGGCCATGTTGTTTATGCACGGGAAATTAAGCTTGATGGAGATTGGTACATGAGATCCTTTGGCAAAATCAAAATAGCGCCGACTCCTTGACCTTCGACATTCACTCCCCAATCGAAGTGAATTACCCAAGATTCCTCCGTCTCTACCGTGTCATCCTCTGTCATGAATAGGATGTCCTCATCTAGGAATTCAGTTCTTAAAGGCTCGTAGTCAGGGAGAGGGTTCTCGGCAAGATGATTTGCGAGTGCTTGCCCCTTGATTGACTTTTGGGTGACATATGTGATGTCAAACTCTGATAAGAAGAGCTGCCAGCGGGTAGTTTATCCAGTGAGAGCCGGTTTTTCAAAAAGGTACTTCAACGGATCCATTTGAACTAAGAATAGAACGGCTTGAGATAGCAAGTAGTGGCGGAGCCTCTGTGTAGCCTATATAAGAACCAGGCATGCTTTCTCCAGATGAGAATAGCGTGTCTCGTAATCAGTAAATTTTTTGCTGAGATAGTAGTCGGCTTGCTCTCTTCTCCCCATTTCGTCATGATGTCCTAGGACACATCCCATCGAAACTTCCATCGTGGAGAGGTATATTAAGAGTGGTCTCCCTGGTACTGGCGGTACCAAAACTAGAGGATTGAGAAGGTAACTCTTGTTCCATTTAACCGGCAAGTCTTTCCTTAGTAACTTGAAGATCGATGTGCATATAGGAGTTAGCTGTGTAATGAACTAACTGGTGTACTATATCCTGCCCAGGAAGCCTTTGACAACTTTCTTGATAAATGGTGGTGACATTTCGATAATAGCTTTTACTTTGATTAGATCAACCTCGATGCCTCTTCTGCTGACGTTGAAGCCCAGCAGCTTTCCTGACATGGCGCTGAATGCGCATTTCTAAGGGTTCAGACGCAACCTGTATTTTCTTAGCCTCTTAAATAGATTTTGAAGGTTTATCAGATGGTCACTCCTCTCTGGTGACTTAGCAATCATGTTGTCCACATACACCTCAATCTCTCGGTGTATCATGTCATGGAAGAGTGCCGTCATCGCTCTCTGATATGTTGCGCCGACATTCTTTAGTCTGAAAGGCATGACTCAGTAGCAGAAAGTTCCCCATGGGGTAATGAATACTGTCTTTTCTTGGTCCACTTCTGCCATCCTGATTTGATTGTATCCGGAGAATCTGTCCATGAATGAGAGCATCCCATGTCCAACAGTGTTATCAACCAAAATGTCGATGTGTGGCAACGGGAAGTCATCCTTTAGGCTTGCTTTGTTCAGATTTCAGAAGTTGATGCACATGTGAACCTTTCCATCCTTCTTTGGTAGTGGGACGATGTTGGCTAGCCACTGCGGGTACTTTGAGACCATGAGAAATCTTACATCGTATTATTTGATGACTTCATCTTTTACCTTCAACATCCACTCTCGCCACAGACGTCTTAACATTTGCTTGACCGGCCTAACATCCGAGTATAGCGGCAGCTCATCCTCGACCAAATCGGTATCCAAACCAGGCATGTCTTTATATGACCATGCAAAGACGTCTTGCTATGACTGAAGGAAATTAATCATGCTTTTTCTTACCTTGGGAGACAGCGACATTCCGATCTTAGTGATTTTAGGCATTTCCTCAGTCCCTAGATTGACGTCCTCTGCCTCTTCAATGATAGGGGTAGGGCCATGCTCAAAATCGGCGTACCATTCAAGGAGATCATTGGGAAGCTCCTTTGTAGGGATTTCCTCGTCTAGACTCGTGACTCCTACCTCTTCTCGTATTTCTATAGGAAAGGGATCGATTTCACGTGGGATGGGCTTTTCTATTAAGGTACCTTTTTCTTTGATTTTCTTGAGAATTTTGAAAGACAATTTTTTTTTATTATTTGGTATTTCTTTTATTGTTTTGGAATTTTTTTTTTCTTCGAAAATTGGCCCTCAGCAAGGCAGGTCCCTATATACACATGGTATTGCCTGCAAGGGTTCATTTCACTTTTTATAGGTTATTATTTTTTGGAAAGCGGGTGCCAAATTTTAGGCCACTCGAAGGCATGGACGCCCAATTTCTTACTTGTGGTATTATCCCTTTACTTGCTCGGATGGAGAAGGCTGATTGATATGGCTCTTGGGAGTTAGCCTCCATCATGTGGATCCCGAGTTTGTCTGGGACTTTATCCTCAAATGTCAGCAGGGTCTTGTGGTGGTTTACCACAGGGGAGATTGTGTAGGCATAAAAGATCCCTCCTCAAAAAGAGACAGAGCTGCTAGGTCTATTTCCAGGTTGGGGGGATGATTTGGGGATTGGTTGGGTGCACAGGGGTTGTCGGTTTGTATGGGGTTAGCTATGTTGCCCCATTCAGATCAATCTTTACAATCCCTGCACATATAAAGGTATTCCAGATGTGAGGCCTAGGACGGGGTTTGTCCTCTAAGCTTATTCCCTTAGCTCTTGCTGTAGCAATGGTTTGGGCCTTTTCCTTAGCTTCTCTGACTTCTTCTTCGGTGGGCCTGTAACCCAACCCAAATCTGACTTGTTGTTCACCCTTGGCCCTGACGGGCTCCTTTCTGCCATGCAATTGGGGTCCCAATCCCTTTCCTTTCTGATAGCCCCATTTTTGGAGCATGGCTATAGCTATGATCATTCCTCCATCGGTCTTTATAGTAATCCTCTTGAGGGGCTTAGGGATTACCATCGATACATCATACTCAAAGCTTTGGGTTTCTCAATGCTGTGGGTAGCTTTCTCTCTCTCATCCTGTGTCTTCGATCGTGTGTGGCCCATCCAATACTTTAGGTTTCCCAATGCTGTGGGTAGCTTTCTCTCTCATCCTGTGTCTTCGATTATGTGTAGCCCATCCAATACTTTAGGTTTCTCAATGTTGTGGGTAGCTTTCTCTCTCATCTTGTCCCTCACCCATAATGGTGACGATCTTCTGTTCAGATACGAACCTAAGCTCTTGGTGCAATGTTGACGGTATTGCCCCAACCTCATGTAACCACAAGCACCCTAAAAGCAGATTGAATATGGATTTGATGTCCATTACGTGGAATGGTATGGAAAAGGTCATTGGCCCAATCATGAGCTCAAGATCGACTTCCCCAATTTTTTCTCTTATGTTATCAAATACTCTGGCTCTTGCTCTCGCTGGCTTGAAAGCGGAGGGATCCACCCATATCTTGGTTGCAGTTCTCAGAGGGCATACATTCAACGTTGATCCATTGTCTATTAATACTAATGGGATCACCAAAATTTTGAATTCTATAGTGATGTTGAGGGGTTTGGAATGATTATTTCCTTCCACTGGCAAGTCGGCATCTAAAAAAAGGATGGCATTAGGAGCCAGCACCTGCCCAATTATCCGTTCCACTTCATCAGGGCTTACTTGGATAGATACATGTGTATTTTTTAATGCCCCCATCAAAGCTTGAAAATGGAGAGGGGAGGTCATCAACAGATCCCATATTGTGATATGGGCTAGCATTCTCTTCAGCTGAGTTTCTAATATGTGTTCTCGGCTCATCTTCTTGAACGAGTTTACCGCAGTAGGTTCCTTCTTCTCTTATGGCAGGGTCGGTGTCGGTACTGCGGATTGCCTTGAGATTTTTCCTGATCGGGTGATAAAATTCACTAATCCCTCTCTGACATCTGTCTGTTCATAACTAAGGGGAACTTGATGGGGACTATAGGTTAGCCCCAAGATTTTGAATGGAGCGGCTGTAGGTCCCCGAGGTATTTGGGTTGGTGGATTGGGATGAGTGGATAGTACTTGGTTAACCTCTATTAGGTAGGTTAGGGGAGTGGAAAAAATGGGCCATGTGGAATTAGTGGGGATTGTGAGTGACCGTATCGGGGGTGGTGTGATTGGAAGAAGCCATTGGTAATTAACTGGTGTTAGTAGGGGATGGGGGGGAAATTGGCCCTAGGGTAATTGGTGGGAGCTGCTATGTATGGTTGATAGGAATTGATTTAGACATAGTTGACAGGAGCTGGTGATGGAAAATACACCCTTAAGTCTAGGGGTTCTACTGGTGGTGCAGAAAATTAGGAAAGTAATCAACCAGATTCAAGGGCTCGATCACCCGAATGCGTCTACATCTCGATCTCTCTGCCATGGTGTCACAAACTCTTCTTGGGCGAGGATGTAATCTGACGGGTCAAATTCCTCGTCATCCTTCTCTATCATGCAGATGGTTGGCCTTGAGCCTTCTCCTGGTGGATGTGGTGGCAGCGGCACTTGGTGTATATTGGCATGTTGGTTGGCCTGGGGTAGTGTTGAGAACTAGAAAATACCATTTTCCACCCCTTAACCTGGATCTTGATAGACCTTTGAGAGAACTAAATAAGTATTTTAAGTGTTTGTTTCACAGCTAACAATAAAGACAGGCTTAACCATGAAAGCAGCCTAAAAGTGCCAAAAAGATGATGATCCATGTTGATCCGAAGGAAGAAGGAGAAGGGACAACCTCACGAGCTGTCAAAATGCCTAAACTAAAGAGGACAAAGGCCTGGTTTTCACCTAGAAAGAGGTGTGGAGTTATTCGAACAGAAGAATGCATTACAGATTGCTTTTCGAAAAGAATCTGAACTTTTCAAAAAGAACTCAAAGCTCCAGGCTTAGTTTTCGAAGAGCACCTGAACTCTTCGAAAGGATTTCTAACCTATTCGAAAAGAAGAGAATTCCTTGCGAACAGCACTAGAACTATGCGAAAAGAGCTTCAGAAGTCACAGTACCTTGCGAAAAGCTCTCCAAACTGTGCGAAATGGTATTCTGAAGATTTCCAACATCTGCAAGGGTAATTCAGTAATCTCTGCACGCACACCAATGCATTTAAATACCCAGGGACATTTCGAAAGATTCTGAGCACGAACCAAAGGCATATTCCACCCCATGTGAACACCCAAAGATTAAATTACTTAGCGGGAACTTCTAAAAGCTCAAACAGATTTTTGAATTACATAACAGAATTGATGCTTCTGTCACCTGATTGGCTGAACCAGATCAAGCAGTTCTGATTGGCCAAAACAGATCTGGATCCTTGTGCTCGACTCCTATTGGTTAATACAGATCTAACAAATTCTGATTGGTTGATACACATCTGAGTTAGACTTGGGGAAAACTATAAATAGACGAACCATTTGCCCAATTTGGGCATCCAGATTTTGAGTTTCATTTCTATTGCCTCATTTCCATTTCAAATAACTCGTCTGAAATTTCTATAATAGCCTAGCTTTTATTTGTAATTGAGAGCTGTGAGATATCTCTGTACTTCACATGAGAATTGTATTCAAGACTACAAATCCGAGAGCTGTTTAAGCTGTGCTCTGTAATTGTAATGGTGAATTTGAAAAGGTTGCTGTGAACCGTATATTCTCAATTGGATTCGTGTTAAGGGTTCCCTGTGATCTCCTTATTTCATTAGATTCCTTTAGATTTACTATTTTTAAAAACAATTTCCCTTAATTCATTATCCCTGTGAGAATTGGCGTTTGTAACCTAATTTCTCATAGCATTTGTAGTGGTGTTTTTTGTTCTGAATCACGGATTCGAATTGAAGACTATTGGATGATCTGTGTCCATTGAAGTGGACAGACCATAGCCATAAGTCCAACTCAATTCCAATCCTTGAGTTGGATTACTTTCTCTTGCATCTGTGCTGGTAGCCAGATGAAGATTGGATAATATCTCATTTGTTTTATATCTATTCTCATTCTGCAATCAAGTACTAAATATCGAAGTTAGATATTATTTCTCCATTCTTATTAATTTGCATCAAATCTCCCCAACTCGGATCTGGATCATTTAGTTGTAATTTTACGTGTAGATAATTTAGTTAATGTGACAAATTCAACCTCCCATCTTGTGTGCTTTGTAGATAGGATCAGAGGTCAGATCTGGTAGCTCAGATCTGAAGGTTTATCTTACATTTTAAATAAATTCCCTGTGGATGATCTTTTACTCACTTACATTTAAAACTTGCTACAATTGGCCCTGATCTTGCAGGCTAATTATGTTCTCTCTGTGCTGATATTTTTTTATTCTTTTTAGTTTTACAAATTCAGTACAATTCATCAATTGTAAGTCTGTTTTCAAAACACAAATAAATCATGCACACTTAGAACAACAACAAGTTTTTGGCGCCGTTGCCGGGGATTTTATTTTAAAATTGGTAGACCTAAGTTTTTATTATTATTATTTTTTTTATTACATCAGTGCTAACTATTCTATTGTTTAAATCTATGCAGTTATTCATATACATTTTGAGCGTGGAATCTACTTTGAAAGGAATACTGAAGGTTTGCTATGCATAATTTGATTCTCAGTTTCTATGTTATATGTTTGGTAGGAGGACTCTCAATCCTGAGATTGTCCCTCTGAATTTAGAAGTTGAAAAGCTACTAAGAACCAGACAAACATCACAGAATTTTGCTGAGACTGCTACTATGGGTGAAGAACCTAGACTTTTAAGGGATTACTTTGCACCTGGTGCGTATAATTCTCCATTTTGCATTCAATTTCCTACTATTGAAGGAAATTATGAGATCAAATCATCAACTATCCAGATGCTTCCTTCCTTCCATGGTTTGAGTAAGGAAGATCCATACAAGCACGTGGATGAATTCTTGTCTCTTTGTACCACATTCAACATAGCTGGACTGGGTCCAGAGGCAACCAAGCTTAGGCTCTTTCCTTTTTCATTAAAGGACAAAGCTAGAGCATAGTTGTCTATGTTGGCACCAAATAGTATCACTTCTTGGAATGATTTGCAATGTCAATTTTTAGCCAAATACTTCCCTATGTCTAAGACCAGCCAGTTGAGACAAAATATTATTTCCTTTACACAACACTCAACTGAAACTTTTCATGAAGCATGGGAAAGGTTTAAAGAACTTTTAAGGCAATGTCCTCATCATCAAATTCCCCGATGGCAGCTTGTTCAAAGCTTCTATCAGGGAATTGATCAAAAGGGCAAGAATATGGTAGATGCTTCCTGTGGAGGCACCTGCTTGCAAAAAATAGTTGAGGAGGTCTGGGATTTATTTGAAGTGATTGGTGAAAATTCAACTCAACAGGAATCTTTGTCAAGAGACATTGAGAATCCTACTCGGTTGAACAATCAGCAAACCACCAAGGGAAAGATTTATGAGGTGAATGAGTTGGAAAGGAAAATGGATAATTTGACCACTAAGTTTGATAGATTGATGGACTCACTTAAAAATCCAACGGTTGCAAGAGTAGAGGAGGTATGTCTGATATGCCAGTCCCCTACTCATTCACTTGATCAATGTCCAGCTGCACCACAGTTCCTAGATCTAGTGGTGGAGCAAGCTCATGCTGCCCAATCGTATGGACAGATGCAATCGAATGAATATGCATGGAGAGGGCACCCCAATTTAAGGTGGAGCCAGGGCAATTATCAAATACAACAGTAGCAGCAACCAAAGAACCAAATACCTTTCAAAACTGCTTAGCCTTACCAGCAGAATTTTTATACCAAGCCAAAATTTCAGCAGCCCATTCCACAACAGATGATACAAACTGTACAGCAATCTGCTCCATTTCAAACTCCTTCCAGATCCCCTTCTTTTGAAGACCAAGTTCTAAATTCACTCCAGAATTTAGGGTCTTTAACTCAGACTGTAAACTTTCACAGTCAGAGCATAAAGAAGATTGAAGAAACATTGGGTCAACTTTCAAATACTTTGGCCAAAAGAGAGGAAGGCAGGTTACCCAGCCAACCTTTGAACAATCTCAAAGGACAGTTCATGGTTGGAGAGGCTTCTGTTTCACATGAAGAAGTAAAAGCCGTCACTACTTTGAGAAGTGGAAAAATTGTAAATAACAATGTGGGTACTGAAAAGGAAGAAGCAAAAATTGAGGAAACTGCTAGAGATATGCAGCAGGAGCAGCATGATGTTAGTATTGGGGGTGCTAATGTACCTCAGAAAAATCAAAAAAATGAAAAATAAAAAAATCAAAAATATTATGGTAATGATTCTAAAGCTATAAATGATGGACTAGTTCCTCATTTGCCATTTCCCCATGCCATGAAATCTGCATCCCCTTTTGATAAAGGGAATACAAAAATAGATGAAATGATGGAGACTTTCAAGCAAGTCAAGATAAATCTACCTTTGCTTGATGCAATCAAACAAGTCCCAGCATATGTAAAATTTTTGAAAGATATTTACACTCACAAAAGACAATCTAGGATACAGTTATCCAAGAAGGTCTTTGCTGTGGAAAGAATTAATAAGGTTTTGTCCATTACCACACCTCTTAAACTCTAAGATCCTGGAATCCCCACAATCCCTTGTATTATTGGGGAACGTACCATTGAAAATGCTTTATTAGATTTGGGTGCTAGTGTCAACCTGCTTCCATATTCTGTATATGAGAAACTAGGTTTGGGAGAGTTAAAACCCACTCATGTGGTGTTACAACTAGCGCATGATCTCAAAGAAAGCCATTGAGGATGTGTTGGTAGGGGTAGATAAGTTTTTCTACCCTGCTGATTTTCTGGTATTGGACATGGAACCTACAAAAAGCAAAACTTTCATCCCTGTCATTTTAGGGAGACCATTCCTGGCTACAGCCAATGTTTGCATTCAATGCAGGTCTGGTATTATGGAAGTCTCTTTTGGAAATATGAAGGTAAAGTTAAATGTTTACAATGCAGTCACACAACCTCAATTCAGTTTTGAGGAATGCTTTCTTGTTGATTTATTAGATGAACTGGTAGAAGAGACTTTACCACAGTTTTTATAGTGTGACGATTTAACCACAGATTTTAAAGATGCTTGGAGAAATGCTGAGGAAGAAACAGTTTGTACTTCAAAGTCTGAGGAAGTAAATGTTGTGCAAGGAACTCATGATCAATCAGCAAGGTTCTCTTCATGGAAACCTGCTATTCTTCCCCTTCCACAAACAGCCAAGGTACCTTTGTTACCTTCTTTTCTCAGCCCACCTGATGTAGAGTTGAAACAGTTGCCAGAAAATTTGAAATATGTGTTTTTAGGAGACCATAAAATATTGCCTGTGATTATTTCTCCTCCCTCACTGAGGTGCAGGAGGAAGAATTGTTGATTGTATTGAAACAGCATAAGAGGGCAATTGGCTGGACTATTGCTGATTTGGGAGGAATCAGTCCAGTTGTTTGCATGCATAAAATTCACTTGGAAGAAGATGCAAAGCCTTCTAGAGAAATGCAAAGGAGGCTGAACCCTCATATGCAAGAAGTGGTTATGAAAGAGGTTGTTAAGTTGTTAGATGCTGGGGTCATTTATCCCATTTCAGATTCAGCTTGGGTGGCACCTACACAGGTGGTACCTAAGAAATCTGGGATCACTGTTGTAACCTCAGATTCTGGTGAGCAACCTCAGATTCTGGTGAGCTTATTTCAACCAGAGAAACAACAGGTTGGAGGGTCTGTATTGATTACAGAAAGCTAAACACAATGACCAGAAAGGATCATTTCCCTCTTCCATTCATTGATCAGATTTTAGATAAGTTAGCAGGAAAAGCTTATTACTGTTTTCTGGATGGTTACTCTGGTTACAACCAGATTCCTGTGTATCCATAAGATCAGGAAAAGACCACATTCACTTGCCCCTTTGGCACTTTTGCCTATAGGAGGATGCCTTTTGATCTTTATAATGCTCTTGCTACCTTTCAAAGATGCATGTACTCCATTTTCTCTGATATGATTGACCAATTTATGGAGATTTTTATGGATGATTTTTCAATATATGGAGACAGTTTTGCCCAGTGTTTACATCATCTCAGTTTGGTGCTACAGAGATGTGAAGAAACCAATTTAGTTTTGAGCTGGGAGAAGAGCCATTTCATGGTCACCCAAGGCAGTGTCCTTGGCCATGTTGTCTCCCACAAGGGCATTGAGGTGGACAGAGCAAAAATTGATTTAATTGCACATTTGCCTCCTCCCAAAACTGTTAAATAAATCAGAAGTTTTCTGGGGCATGCTGGATTTTACAGGAGGTTCATTAAGGACTTCAGTAAAATATCCAAGCCTCTTTGTCATTTATTGTGCTAAGATGTCCCTTTTGTTTTCAACAATGAATGCTTGAAGGCATTTGAATTCTTAAAAAATTGTTTGATTTCAGCTCCAATACTACAGTCTCCAGACTATTCACTGCCTTTTGAGCTGATGTGTGATGCATCAGATTATGCTTTGGGAGTCGTTTCTTAAGGAGAAAGGATAAGCTGCCTCATGTCATAGCTTATGCCAGTAGATTAATGATTGATGCACAGCTCAATTACTCAACAACTGAGAAGGAGCTGCTGGCAATTGTTTTTTGCTTTGGAGAAATTCAGGTCATATGTTTTGGGTTCACAAATAGTGGTGTTCACCGATCACTCAGCCTTGAAATACCTTCTGTCTAAGAAGGATACCAAACCAAGATTAATCAGGTGGATCCTCCTATTACAGGAGTTTGATTTGCAGATTAAAGATAAAAAGGGTGTGGAAAATGTGGTGGCTGACTACCTATCTAGAATTCTAACTGCTGAGATTGATAGGCTGCCTATCAATGAATATTTCCCTGATGAGCAACTTTTTACTATTAGTTTACACACCCCTTGGTTTGCAAATATAGTAAACTTTTTAGCTACTGGAAGAACCCCTCAACATTGGAATAAAATAGATAAAGATCTTTTCTTCTCAAAGGTTAAACATTTTATTTGGGAGGATCCTTATCTGTTCAAGATTTGTGCAAACAAAATAATTAGAAGATGTGTCCCTGAAGAAGACTTTCATAGCATACTTTCCATGTGTCATGAACAGGCTTTTGGAGGCCATTTTAGTATAAACAAAACTACTGCAAAGGTTTTGTAGTGTGGATTTTATTGGCCTACACTTTTCAAAGATGCATTGCAGCACTGTAAGTCTTGTCAGAACTGCCAGAAATTGGGTAGCATTTCCAAGAGAAACTCAATGCCCTTACAACCCATTTTGGTAGTTGAATTGTTTGATATTTGGGGGATAGATTTCATGGGTCACTTTCCTCCTTCAAATGATTGTAATTTCATCTTAATAGCTGTGGATTATGTATCCAAATGGGTTGAAGCCACAACCACTAAAACCAATGACTATAGAGTTGTCCTGAAATTTTTAAAGGACAACATCTTTTCCAGGTTTGGTTCCCCCAGAGCTATTATTAGTGATGGGGGAAGCCATTTTTGTAATAAGCATTTTGAAGCTTTATTGAAAAAGTACTCTGTGACTCATAGAGTAGCTACTCCATATCATCCACAGACCAGTGGACAAGTGGAGATTTCCAATAGAGAAATCAAACATATACTGGAAAAGACTGTGAAGAAGGACAGAAAGGATTGGTCCTTTAAGCTGAATGATGCATTGTGGGCATATAGGACAGCCTATAAAACCCCAATTGGCATGTCCCCATTCAGATAGGTCTATGGCAAAGCATGCCATTTACCAGTGGAGTTAGAATATAAGGCCTTTTGGGCTATTAAAACCTTGAACATGGATCTTACTACTGCTGGTAATCACAGGAAACTATAGCTTGCTTAGTTAGAGGAGCTGAGAATGGATGCATACACCAATGCAAGATCTTTCAAACTCTAGAAAACTGAAGATGGAAAAGTAAAAATCGTTACACTAATCTGTAAATTCTAATATGAGTCATCAATTCAAATTAAAATTTAGAGATGTTTACAAAGCAAATAAAATATAAACTAGAAAGCAAAGTAAAATATATCCTTCACCCCTCAGTTGCAGTCGTCAATTGCTCTTGAGAAATTACAAATATCTACACTAATCTTTAACACTCAATTGCAGTCGTCAATTGCTCTTGAGAAACCTCTGATATCTAATCTACTATAACTATGTTGCACTATTTTGATCGAAAGAAAATCTAACCTCAGGCGTCAATTAATGTTGAAATTCTTCGATGCTTATTCCTATGTCGAGCCTTCTTATTTATAGATCGTAAGTGATCGATTTACAAAGATCTAGTTCTAATAAAAGAAACTACTAAAAATAAAAGATTCCTAATATAACTCTAATTCCTAATTTTATCTTTCCTTGCTTTCTTTAGTTGATGTGCTTCTGGATTGTTCTTTATTGAGCAGCAGTAGAGTCCTTTGAATTAGATCTTTATCAATTTTCTCAGATCCATGGTTCATCAGACTTCTAATTGCAAGAGTCTTCTAATTTTGGATATGGCGGTATTAAACTCTCACGTGATCCACAACAGCAGTGTGTAGTAGAAAGCTTCTATTTTTAGGAAATCGTAAAGAACGATTTCTTTCTTATTCTTTTTGGAAAATTGTAATTCACGATTTTCTATTTTCAGTAGGCTTAATAATTTCTTATTTTGGATCGATCACTTTCTTCTTTTGTTGCTTTCTGAAGAATCGCCTTTTGACTAATTACAATTTTTCAGCCTCCCTGTTATTGGCGAATCGTCTTTAACGCTTAATCATCTTTTTACTGCTTTTTGAGTTTATTTTGATAAGTATTAACACTTAAGCTCTAATTTACTGCTTATCTTTAATATTTACATATCAGTAACTCGTTAGTAGCAAACTAAGTTCTACCATTACTAAGTTAAGGGTGATAAAATGATAAATTATGTAACTGATCAGGTGACACTCAGTATGACATTGATTATTGGCTACTAGTCAATCGATGGCAACCTATTATTTGGTAGAGCATAAAATGCTTGCTCAAGATTTGGAGGAGTTGCCTAATGGATCCTCTAGTTTCGTCATATCAGTTTAAGTTGTTGTAAGGTGACATTGAGTACATAATTGGTTATCGCCTGCTAGACAATCTACGGTAACATACTGCTTGTTAGAACGGGGGACGCTTGCTCGAGACTCCAAACACTACTTAGTGGATCCTCTAGTCTCATCATATCATTTGAAGTTGTTTACGAGGTGACACCTAGTAAGACATTGATTATTGTCTGACAGACAATCTATGGTTACCTGCTGCATGCTGTAAAAGCACCCACTTCTCTAGACAACCCTTGAGAGCCATTGATTACTTCGGAACATATGGCGGAGATCATTTTTCACACCAATCTTCCACAAAATCGATCTTGAGATAATGTCTCACATATCATACGGTCCATTTTCATTTCATACGTTGCAATCATAGATCTCCAAAAAATCGTTGATTCATATGAAATTTTTTTGGCATCGTATGGAGCACAACACTGTAATGTGAATTAGGGTCATTTTTTAGGGGATCTGTAACACATGGAATAAAATACGGGTCGTCCGATAAATTGGACATAATCTTAAGATCTATTTAGTGGAAGATCGGGGTGGAAAATAATCTCCATCGTCTAATCCGAAGCAATCAATGGTTTTCGAGTGGTCCGGCACGTGGTCACTTTCAAAAAATGCATGGGCACAAATAGAGGTACCAATCTTTAAGTGCCAAGATGGTTGACATTTTTATTGAAATAATGGAAATTAATTTTTGTCCCTATTTTCTACACTACATATCTTAGGCTCGCGGTCTCAATTTAGAAATTTTCTTTAGTTCTAGCGGAATATTGTTAATTCTGTTGAAATTAATGAAATTTTTGCAATTCTCAGAGAATTTCGTCAAAAATTGTATCTATGAGTTGCGGCTTCGCTAGACGAAAATTTTGTTTCCGCCACAGCACCCAATACGACATTGATATGAGTTTGTGAGGCAATTGACGGTAGCGTACTGCAAGCTGGACTTTAAGACGATTACACCAGATTCGGTACTAATTCCCGTGAACCCTATTGTCCATTCATATTAGTTGAAAATTAAGAACCGAGGCCATGATAGGTGAATATTGCCTGCTAGACAACCCATGGCGAAGCATGGTCTGAAGATCCATTGTCTGAAGTATTGGGTTGGAAAACGACCACCATCGTCCGATACAACCTCCTCGGGCCTAATTGGTCCATACATTTGAAATTCAAATTTTATTTAGGTTAGAAACACCTCTCGCTCGTCAAAAATGCTCGTATAGTGTTTTGAATTCATAACTTGATGTAGTAGGGGGCACATTGTCATTCCCACCGCATATGACTCAGGTGACTTAGGCCAAAGTACCATCGGAGGGGTATTACTAGAAATCGTAGCCCTACCTCTCTCATCACCGGCTGAAGAAACCAACTCCCTTTAGGAATAAACCCTACCCTATGCGTTTCCTACCATTGGATTGCTCATGCCAATGATTTCAGAGATAGTACTTTTATTTGATTTGTAGGTTATGCAGGATAATTTTTTATTTCTTTATGATTTTAAAATTTTGCATAAAGTTTATACTTGATTCACTAATTTTTCTTTGTAAAGTATGAATCAGATGATGATTTCGTCCAATCACGTATTAATATATTAGATTTTTACAGTTTTGTTAGAACCTTTTGACCAAAACTTATAAGTTTAGTTTGATATGAATGAATTCTTATGTTTGATTTTTACAACAGCTAGTAACTGTTTGATAAAATGCTTTGAAGAGATTTAATTTTTCTTTTATCTACTTCCCTTGTATTTTAAATGTAGTTTATCTTAAGTAGTTAGCTTGATAGATAATTATTGTGAATCTCTATCATATGAATAAGCATTTTATTAGTCTTTTTGATTTATTATCGTTAGTTCAAAGATGTTTAAAGAGCTCCCTTTCGTTAGAATCTGTTCAATGTAGTTTTAATTTAGTCTCCTTCTATTCAAAACATTAAGCCACACTCATATTTACATAGCATTTGCGTCTGTCGCAATTAATCCTATTTCATAGGATTATAGGTAAAGTACTTTTTATAAGGTCGATAAGCTTATGATTCCAGTGCCAATTTGGTTGACAAGTTTGATTTCATTTTCACATCCTGTACATCAGCACCATCGCTCTGACCTAGATCTGTAGGCAGTGGTGATTATGAGCCTTGCACCCATGCCAAGAGCCAGAAGGCTCAATCTACAAAATTGTTCTCTTCAAGACTGTAGTGCATGTTCATGGCTTCCTTGCATTTAGAGCCCATCACATAAATAGTCGCAGCGCGAGTGGTGGACCAAAAGCCTTAACAAATCAGTGAACCACAATGTTGTTGAGCACACAAATAAATCACCTCATTTCATGAAAGAGAGACTTCTTTATCCTACTAGATAAAGCAGCTAATTATATTAAAGAAAAACCATCTGAATTGCTAAAAGCACAAACCTAAAAATTCGACTACGGCTCCGGGATTGGCGCCTAGACTCAATGTTCAACCAAAGCAGAGAAATCAAAATATCCTAGACAATGAGAACAATAGATAATGTAGCTCCACCACCGCCTATCGTGGACCCAGTTTTGAAACCAGGTACTCAAAGGCCACAACAACAAAAAGCTACAACAAACAAAACATAAATAACCCAAAGCAGTACTAAATATAAAGTCTCGTACGAGTCTTTATTTGCTACTACTAATAATACGCCATTGATGAAAATTTATACCATTGATGACCCTAGCACAAAGGGGGCGAATGGCCTTGGTCCACGAATACCAGCTTAATACTTTTCCTTTTTTTTTTTTTTTTTTTTCCAGTGATAGCTTAAATAGCATACAATTAAGTATTGTTGTAGCTTACAATAAATAGAAGTTTGGGTGATGCTATGGCTTTATATTCAAACATGGTACTAGATAACATGGCTTTAAATATTGCTATTGTTCGAAACTCTTTTTTATCATTTGAGGACAATTTGAGTTGTCACATTTTACTATTATGGGGGACTTGCTTGCTACTTTTCATTTCTCTATTTAAGTGCTCCTGTTTACATGCAAACTTGCTTTTCTTTCTCTGCATTTAATATTATTAGTTGATTACTCTGCATGGTGATTAAGGACTCTTTTTTAACTTGAAAAAAATATTAACTTGGGTTAAAGTTCGTTTCATTTTACATCCTTCAATTATCATTCAAACATGAGTTGGTATTAGGTACTTGATCAAATATGAACACACAAATCAATGGAAGTCTACACTTTTGACTTTTCACTGATATGACTCTCAACAATATTTGTACAGTCTCGGAGGTTGTCGAGATTCACCTGAGTGCCGAGGCTGGCACTTATGTTGGGTACCTAATACTAGTTCTTTAAATATTGTACAAGCTTTCCTTATTACTTTGTGCATTTCCCGAGTGCCGAGGTTGGCCATCGTGTGCATGAGTCTTTGCCTTGAAATTACATCATTGGGGATTTTCTAACTTTTGATCTAGAGCCTATGTGACCCTTCAAATGATAGTTAAAGTAGGCATGGCCAACAAATGAAATTTAATATTAAGTCTTGAACTACTAAAAATACATGACCTGCACCCATTCCACCTTAGGCTGACCTTCCAAGACCATTAGATCGTATAATATATGACATCATTTTATCCAATGAACAATTGTTACCAGGAACAGTCTCATCATTTCATCCAATGGATGCTTGACAATAATGAAACCGTAAAGAATTGCTTATCTTTTAAATTTTTCTCTTCAAACATAACAGTCAGCATTAACCAATCTTATTGTACGAAACAACGGCTTTGAATCTTAATAAGATATATGGTACATCTACTTACCATGCAGCAGTAGGCGTAACAATGGATAGTGGGGATGAGTATAGTGTAGAAGAGCAAATAAATGATGGTATGTCTGAAAGTGATTCCGAGATTGGTTTCCATGCCATACAATCGTGGGAGTCTTATGAAGATTCATACCAATCACTCTATTCCTTTTGCGCGACATGTCTACAACAAAATTCGGGGAACATTGCCAAATTCACGGTAGGTGACACTCAGCCATTTTCTCAGATATTCATATGCTTGTGGGCCTCTATCAATGGCTTCACTAATGGGTGTCGGCTGTGTTGGTACACGCTTTTTCTGGGTTCCTCTTGGTCCTTGGAAGAAGTGGCCCAATTCAGTCCGAGTGGACTTTGGCTAGGGACGATGGAGTAATAAACTTAGAAATATTACACGCTAAAAATAAAGTGGCAAATTCTAAGGAAGAAATACTTAGGTTGTTGTGATTGCCAGCTTTAGATATTTATAGACGCTGCAACACGCCACTGATCACGCGTAGGGAGATACGAGCTGACTCCTTTACTGAATGTCGGCTTGCCGACTCCAGCAGCTAAAAGTAGACTATGGTTTATCTAGTCTAACTTTCTAATCCTGCTCTAAGTCTAATTTATTTACCTGGGTTGATGCGATCGCTAGCTGCAGATATTTATCTATGCTACAACACGGCACTGATCACGCACAGGGAGATGCGAGTTTACTCCTTTAATGAACGTCGGCCGACCGACTCCAGCAGCTAAAAGTAGCCTTTTGATCCTACTCTGAGTATAATTGGTTGTGGGACTCCTATTGCTACTCTAGCTCTAACTGACTGAGTTTACTACTGCTACTCTAATTCTAATTAATTTAGTCTCCTAATACCATTCTAACTAGAAAAAAGGGGTTGTGGCCCGTTATGCTAAGGAGGATCGGCCCCATTCCTGGGTATCCTCCGTAAGCTCCCTTGCGTAACTTAGGTGGCTAAGGGATATTTTGTAAATACCGAAACTTAAAGACTGAATTTGAACTAAGAACTAAGAATTTAAGAATCAAAAACTAAGAATTTTAAGAGTTATGGCCTAAAAATTAAAACTAGAACTGAGAACTAAGAACTAGAGGTAAAAGACTAGAAACTAGAACTAGAAATTAAGAACTAGAAGAAAGAAACCAGAAATTAGAACTAGAAGATAAGAACTAGAACCTGAAATTAAGACCTAGAAGTTTAGAACTAGAACCTGAAATCCGGAACTAAGATCTAGAGCTAGAAATTTAAGAACTAGGACTAGAAATTAGAATTATAAATTAAAATCTGGAACTAAGGGAGTGATTACATGAAGCGGAGTGCTTCTTCCTCCCTGATTCTCCTGCTTCTGGCATCACAGAGAAGGAAACTCGAAATCCCTACGAGGCTTAGGCTTGAGAGAGGAGAGATCTCTATGAAAATTAGTGTGTTGAATGGTTGTGGGGTAGGGGTTTTTTTATAGGTGTACATGTGATTACGTGCCCTGGGGCAGGTGCACAATTGGTCGGCCGGATTCAATTGCGCGCCCTGTCCAGTGCGTGTAATTGGATTGCGCGCCCTATCCAGGATGCTTAATCTAGTTTGAGTCGATCACGGACTCGGGTGGTCGGCTGACTGACTCAGCTAGAACTTCTAATTCCAACTCGCCTAAAACTAATTACGTGCCCTGTGTAGGGCGTGTAATCCAATTAAGCGCCTGTTCAGTGTGCTTAATTGTGGAGTTCGGGCGGTCATGGGAATCAAAGACCAGGTCCAACTGGGGACCGATTATGCGCTAGTGGTTGGGCGTGCAATAGATTGCGCTCACTAGATAGAGTGCATAATCGGGTCTTAAAGGCGATCTTGGGGATTGGGAGTTCTGGTCCAAGTTGGACCATTTGTGCGCCGGTGATTGGGTGTGTAGTCTGATTGCGCGAACTGTCCTAGGTGCATAATCTGATCTTAAAGCGATCCATGGGAAGAGCAGAACTGGTCCAAGTGGGACCAGTTGTGTGCATACATCCATGTGTGCGATTGAATTGCAGGCCTCTGTGAGGGCACGAAATTATGGTTCTTCCCCGGGCTAAGTTGGGTCTGAGTCACAGGGCTATTGTTTCAGCCTGAGAGTCAGCCATATACTATTATTTCAAAGGTTGACCAAACAAATTTTTATATTCTAAGAGGGCAAAAATGAGGTGTCTACAGATGCCCCTCTTCGGTGCATTCTTGTGGAATAAGAATGCGTCGAAGAAGTAGACACCCCCTTCTCATGGTGCCTTCTTGTTTCTTCGAGAGATCACAAGTGTGAACCATGGAGCTTAGATGAAGCGCTTGGCTTTCTTATCTTTCAACGCAAGCTAAGGGGAGAATTCGGGGGCCCAGTGGTAGCTATCGAGAGGTGTATCCTCTTTCGCGGGTGCAAGTGGCATCCCGTCGCATGTCTCGACCTGCTGCAAGTGGCAGTCAAACAGGGGCAAATTGAAGCAATCGAGGTATCAGGGGGCATCATACGAATGTCCAGAGACAAGGTCATGTGACCAAATAATATGATGCAATATAATGGCAAAGGCTTTCGCAAGTCATGTCAAGCCGGGTGCGTCATTGCTCACATCAGTGATGTGTCAGGAGTCCCCTTTCAGTAGGCATTTGTGAGTTCTCAAAGTTGAGTATAATCGATGTTCAGTTTCCCAGGGGAAAGAACAGATTGGAGAGATGAGAGGTGAAATTTTGATAGATAGAGGTTTTTGAAAATTTAATTTTATTTATTTATTTATTTTAATTTTTTTTAACTTAAGTTCAATTCGGTGGTAAAACTTCAGAAAATGTGATTTCCGAGACATTGCTGAGCAGATCCATCAGTACGGGATTTGAGGACTTGACCTTTGTTTTGTTGTCTAGATGACATTTGGTATGCTAGATACTCTGTCTAACCTTCTCACGAATACTGATGATTGTCTCTTATGGGAGGACTACAGTGATTCGCGAATTGGGAGAGGCTGGTTTTGAAAATTTTTGACTTAATATTAGTTAACTATATTTACAGAGAATATTGAGTAAAGGGGGATGTTTACTTACCTAATTCAATGTTGGTGGGGTCCTTTGTGTTGCTCGCAATGGGACTTGCTTACTATTATTTCGTGGTGGTCACGCGATGGGATATTGAAGGGTTGTATGTCAGAGTAGGTCGCAACGGGATGTGGTGATTTGTATGATGAGATATCTTGAGGGGCTTATTGCGATGGTGTATCTCTGTTAATTACTGAAAAATACCATTTTTCACCTCATAACCTGACCTTTGATGGACCTCCGAGCTAATTAATAAGGTGTTTTGAGTATTATTTTGTAGTTGGCAATGATGTATAACAAAGTTCAAAAAATTATGCATAAAAGGCCAAAAAGGAGAGAAAGCAGAGTTAACCCTTGACTGGTAAAGAGACCCAGGCATGATAGTTGATGTCATCAGCAGTAAAGGCTCACAATAAGGTGAATTAGAGCAGTTGAAGAACCTCTCGAGAGGTGACCTGAAGTACACTGATGAACTCAAGCGGTCCAAGGAAGAATTCGAGAGGTTGCCTAAAGCATTTGAGGGAACTCGAGTAGATAACTGAACCTGCCAAATAGTTCAGACTGAAGAAGAGGTACCTGTCGACCAGTGCACTTGACCCTCTTGAGAAGTTACCAGAAGACCAACCATCCTCGCAAAGTAAAAGGTGTTGATATGAGCTTGTCAAAGAACCCATTGAGAAGATCCTTCAACCTGTCGAATTGTATCTCCAGGAGCTGTGACTTGTAAAGAACTTATCGAGAGTTACTTTGAACCTCTCAAGATGCGAATTCTAGTCTTCCCACCTGTCGATTGAGAGTGCCGGTCATTCAGTGATTTGATGCACGAGTCCAGAGGCTGTCTGACAGCTTTGGAGGATATTTTTGGAATGCAAATGGCACAAAGAAGAACTGCCTAACTGCATCACATGTGCTCAATTGGTTCCAACATGATTTTGGGAATTCTTGGAGGAAATGTAGCCACCTCATCAAGTCTGATAACAGAATTGATTCCTCTCTTCTTTGATTGGTCAAAACATATCTGAGGCACTTGAAAATTTATATAAATAGGGGGGAATACAACAGAGGAGGGCATCGAGAGTTTGAGTTATTTTTCCCGCCTAAATTCTAATCTTCTTCTCTCTTTTCTATTCTCTCTTTAGCCCAACCGTAGTTGTAAATTCTTCTAACAGCTAGGGTGAAGTTAGATTTGTAAATTGAGTGGTGAGATAGCATTATATGAGGATTGGGGAATCAGAGACTATAGATCCGTGAGTAATTTGTTGTAAGTTTTGTTAGATCAATGAATTGCTGGTTGTAAAGTTTCATTTAATCTGTAGATCTTTTGATTTCCATTAAATTTTCATAGGTTTTATGCTCCTATGGATGCCTGAGCTTGTAGCCAAATCCATAGCATCTGTAGTGGTTTTCTTATTCCCAATTTATTCCCCCATGACTGGATTATATCCATAGGAAATTCTGTGACCATTCGAGTGGACAGAGTATACCCCTAGGACTCATCGATATCTCAGGGCAGATCTGGATTGTTCTATCTTGCATTTGAGCTTGTAGCCAAATGAAGGACGGCTGCAGATCCATCCTCTGCTGTGTTTTCTGACAAATCAATTTCACAGTGAGACTGATCCCAACCTGTTAATTCTCCACATTTGATTTTTATTTTACCAAAATTTTTGCTCTCTTCAAATCTTTCTTTTGCTCACCTTTGGTTTAGTTTTTAATTTTGTTTATAATTAGATTTAATTTTCTGCTGTTCTTAGTTTAAAGAGACAACCAAACTCTTTCTCTTCTTATTTTTCCTTGATTTTAGGTTAGAATAGGAATAGGTTTCCAGATATGTAGCAGATCTAGAGATTTAAAAATTTTATATCACATTTCCCTTTGGATTAATCCGTACTTACTTTAAAACTTTCTACAACAGCCCTATATCTTGTAGGCTGTGTTTTTGTGCTGAAATCCATTCCATTTTATTTTATTTTCTACTGTATTTTTCAACCATTTTTAGAATAAAAATATGCAAGCACAATTACATCGATAAGTTTTTGGCGCCACTGCCAGGGATCTGTAGATCTAAGTTTGGTAAATTTGAGTTTTAGCTAGAATTTTTTATTTTGTAGTTGTAGTGTTTGAATTAATGTTGTTGTATTTTTGTAGTCTATTGAATTTGATTTCAGGTCTGATGCTGTAGCTAGGAGAGAACTTCCTAGCCTGCAGCTGGAGCACATCTTGCTTGAGTTTGCATTTCCTTCTCCTTTGTTTCCATTTTCATTTTTGTAATTTTTTTAAATCCAACAGTTCTGATGTGTTTGTTTTTGTTTTTGTTTTTAATTCTGCTATAATTTTTCTGTGTTGTTGTGTTTTGTTTGCTAAAATCTATTCTGCTGTGTGTGTATGGTTGGTTGAAGATCCTCAACCCTGAGATTATCCCTTTAGATCTTGAAGTTGACAAGATCCTTAGACCTAGGTATCCCCCACACACATCTATTGTTATTGAGCAAGTTGTGATGGGTGAGCAACAAAGAACATTGAAGGAATACTATGCACCAGGGGTATATTCATCTCCCTTCTGCATTCAATTTCCTGCAGTTGAAGGAAATTATGAAATCAAATCCTCAACCATCCAAATGTTACTCTCACTCCATGGGCTGAGTAAGGAAGACCCATACAAACACATAGATGAGTTCCTTGCTTTGTGCACCACATTTAATATTGCTGGCTTAGGAGCAGAAGCCACTAAATTGAGACTTTTTTCTTTTTTACTAAAGGACAAAGCTAGAACATGGCTCTCTATGCTCCCAACAAATAACATACAATCCTGGAATGATCTCCAATGTCAATTATTGGCTAAATTTTTCCCTATGTCTAAAATCAGTCAATTGAGGAAGAGCATAATTTCCTTTGCTCAATTCTCAACTGAAAATTTCTATCAGGCATGGGAGAGGATTAAGGAATTGTTGAGGCAATGCCCACACCATCAAATTCCTAAGTGACAGCTTGTCCAAAGCTTCTACCAAGGAGTTGATCCTAATAGCAGGGATATGGTGGATGCCTCATGTGGGGGTACTTATCTCCACAAGACTGTTGATGAGGATTGGGAGTTTTTTTATGTAATTAGCGAAAATACTATGCAGAAAGAGTCTCTATCTCGCAATGACATTGAGACTCCAGCTAAAATGATAAAGGAAGCCACCTCTAGAGGATGCATGAGGTCAATGTGTCTAATGACCAGGAAAGAAAGGTGGATAATTTAAGCCTGAAATTTGATAAGATGATGAGTGTGATGCAGCCTAAAATGATTGCACAAATTGAGGAGGCATGTCTGATATGCCAGTGACCTTCACATTCATTGGTGGACTGTTGATCAACTGGACAGTACCCAGAACTAGTCATAGAGCATACCAATGCTGCTTAATCCTATGGGCAACAACAACCTTCTGGGTATCCATGGAGAAACCATCCCAATTTGAGATGGAGGCAAGATCATTTTCAACCCCAACAGCAGCAGGCTATGCCTTATAGGCCTACTCAACCATACTAGCAAAATTTTTTCTCAAAGCCTCAGTACCAATAGCCTTTGGTCCAGCCAATGGCTCAGCACAACACTCAAAGTTCACTAGCAACACCACCACAAGTCAGAGCCCCTTCTTTTGAGGAGCAAGTTTTATCTTCATTACAGAACCTGAGCTTCTTATCACAAACTATGCACTCTTATAGCCAGAGTATTAAAAAGATAGAGGACCATCTTGGACAGCTATCTAATACTTTGATTAGGAGAGAAGAGGGCAAACTACCAAGCCAGCCAATGAATATTCCTAAGGGCTAATATATGGTGGGTGAATCTTCTTCAATTCATGAGGAAGCTAAAGCCATCACTACTTTGAGAAGTGGCAGGTTGGTGGATAACCATGTTGATGGTGAGATCTCAAGGAGTGCAGCACAAGAGAAACTAGTCCATGATAGTATGCAGCAGGAGCAACATATGAAAAATAAAGGGGCTGCTATTGAGTTCCAATAGAAAAATGAAAAATAAATTTAAAAAAATTGATAAAAGTGCAAAGGCAGCAAATGAAATCACAGCAGGACTTCATCTACCATTTCCTCATGCTCTTCAAGCTCCTTCTCCTTTTGATAAGGGGAATGTTAAGGTGCAGAAAATGATGGAGACCTTCAAGTAGGTAAATATTAATTTACCTTTTCTTGATGCTATTAAGCAGGTCCCAGCCTATGTAAAGTTTCTAAAAAACTTGTGCACTCACAAAAGACAGTCTAGGATTTAGTTATCCAAGAAAGTTTTCACTGCTAGAAAAGTAAAACAAATTTTGTCTATTGCTACCCCAACTAAACTCCAAGACCCTGGAGTTCCCACAATCCCTTGTATCATTGGAGACCACACCATAGAGAAAGCTCTCCTAGATTTGGGGGTCAGTGTTAACCTATTTCCATATTCAGTGTATGAGAAGTTAGGTTTGAGAGAGTTAAAAGCCCACACATGTTATCTTACAACTAGCTGACAGATCTGAGAGAAGACCTATGGGCATCATTGAGGATATGTTGGTTGCGGTAGAAAACTTTTTTACCCTACAGATTTTCTAATTCTGGATATGGAGCCTACTATATGCACTACCCCTATCCCTGTCATTTTTGGGTAGGCCATTTTTGGCCACTGCCAATGCGTATATACAATGTAGATCAGGGGTAATGGAAGTGACTTTTGGAAACATGAAGGTGAAGCTCAATATTTACAATGCTGCAAATCAGCCCTACCTTGATAGTGACGATTATTTCATGGTTGATATCATTGATGAGCTTGTTGAGGAGACTATGCCCAAGCTGTTTAATTGGGATGATGTTTGTAAGGAATTTGAGGAGATTTGGACTGAGACTACTGAAGGGAAGGCTCTCACACATTTGACCAAGCAAGGTATTTTCATTGGAAACCTGTTGTGCAACCTCTCCCTATACCCTCCAAAGCACCTTTGTTGCCTTCTCTTGTCAGTCCACCTGATGTGTAGCTGAAATAGCTCCCAAACACTCCCAAATATGCATTTTTGGAGCAAGATGAAAAACTGCCTATAATTATTTCTTCTTCCCTTACTGAGGAATAAGAAGAAAAATTACTTTGTGTGCTCAAGATGCATAAGAGGGCAATCGGATGGACTATTGCTGATCTAGGGGGATCAATCCAGCTATGTGTATGCACAAGATTCATCTAAAAGAGGGTTCTAAACCGTCAAGGGAGATGCAGAGAAAGTTAAATCCTCATATGTAGGAAGTGGTGCTAAAAGAGGTGGTCAAACTGCTTAATGCTGGAGTAATCTACCCAATTTCAGATTTTGAATGGGTGTCAAATACACAGGTGGTACCTAAGAAGTCTGGCATCACTATAGTGCCCAATGAGTCTGGAGAATTAATGTCAACCAAGGAGGTCACTGGTTGGAGGGCTTACATTGACTACAAAAAATTGAATTCCAAGACTAGGAAAGACCATTTCCCACTACCCTTTATTGACCAGATTCTAGATAAGCTAGCAGGCAAAGCTTATTATTGCTTTCTTGATGGATACTCTGGTTACAACTAGATCCCTGTGTATCCACAAGATCAAGAGAAAACAACATATACTTGTCCCTTTGACACCTTTGCTTACAGAAGGATGCCATTTGGGCTGTGTAATGCTCCTGCTACTTTCCAGAGATGCATGTTTGTAATTTTTTCTGGCTTGTTAGACAAGTTTTTAGAAATTTTTATGGATGATTTTTCTATGTATGGTGATAATTTTGATTAACGTTTGCATCATCTATCTCTTGTGCTTCAGAGATGTGCGGAAACCAACCTAGTGTTGAGCTGGGTAAAGAGCAATTTCATGGTTACATAGGGAATTGGTCTTGGTCATGTGGTTTCTAAAAAGGAGATTGAGGTGGACAAAGCAAAGATTGATCTGATCTCACATTTGCCTCCTCCAAAAAATGTTAAGCAAGTCAGATCATTCCTTGGGCATGCTAGTTTCTACAGAAGATTCATCAAGGATTTCAGCAAAATACTAAACCTCTGTGCCACCTGTTGTGTCAGGATGTACCCTTCGTATTCACTGTTGAGTGCTTAAATTCCTTTGAGGTTTTAAAAAATTGCTTGACTTTTGCCCCCATCATCCAAGCCCTAGATTATTCTCTCCCCTTAGAGCTCATGTGTGATGCTTCGGATTTTACAATTGGTGCAGTTTTGGGGCAGAGGAAAGATAAACTACCTAATGTAGTTTATTATGCCAGCAGGACATTGATTGATGCTCAGATGAACTACACCACCACTGAGAAGGAGCTGCTGGAAGTTGTCTTTGCCTTGGAAAAATTAGACCTTATGTTTTAGGGTTTAAAATTATTGTTTTCACTGACCACCCAGCCCTGAAGTACTTGTTGTGTGGAAAAGAGGCCAAGCCAAGGTTGATCAGATGGATCCTCCTACTGCAGGAGTTTGATTTAGAGATCAAAGGTAAAAAGGGAATGGAAAATATTGTTGTAGACCACTTGTTTAGAATTTTAATGGCGGACTGTGCAGACATGCCTATGAATGATTCTTTCCCAGATGAGTAACTTTTTGCCATCATCGTGAGTGTACCTTGGTTTGCAAACATTGTGAATTATCTTGCTACTGGAAGGATTCCCCCACATTGGTCCAAGATGGACAAAGAACTATTCTTCTCTCACGTAAAATATTTTCGGTGGGAGGATCCTTACCTATATAAGTGCTGTTCAGACCAGATTGTGAGGAGGTGTGTTCCCGAAAGTGAGTTCCATAGCATTCTTTCAATGTGCCATGAACATGCCTGTGGAGGTCACTTTAGTGGGAAAAAGACAACAGTAAAAGTGCTACAATGTGGGTTTTATTGGCCCTCTCTGTTCAAAGTTGCCCATCTACACTGCAAAGCTTGTGCAAGTTGTCAAAGGATGGGTGGCATATCAAGGAGAGACTCAATGCCACTGCAGCCCATCCTAGTTGTGGAACTGTTTGACATTTGGGGAATTGATTTTATGGGCCCTTTTCCCCCTTCCATGGTTTATAACTTTATCCTTGTAGCTGTGGATTATGTTTCCAAATGGGTGGAAGCAGTTGCTATAAGGACCAATGATCACAAGGTAGTCCTGAAATTTGTCAAGGAAAATATTTTCTCTAGATTTGGCACTCCTAGAGCCATCATCAGTGATGGGGGCAACCATTTCTGTAACAGACACTTTGAGAGTTTGCTCAAGAAGTATGCTGTTACACATAGGATTGTAACTCCCTACCACCCACAGACCAGTGGGCAAGTTAAAATTTCCAATAGGGAGATTAAGCACATCTTGGAGAAAACTGTGAGGACTAATAGAAAGGATTTGGCAGTGAAGTTAAATGATGCATTGTGGGCTTATAGGACTGCATATAAGACCAATTGGAATGTCCCCATTCAGGTTAGTATTTGGCAAAGCATGCCATTTGCCAGTAGAGTTAGAACACAAAGCTTACTGGGCAATTAAAACCTTGAATGCTGATCTAACTACTGCTTGTGCAAACAGGAAACTAAAGTTGTCTGAGTTGGAGGAAATTCGATTGGATGCTTATGCGAATTCAACGATTTACAAAGAGAAGGCTAAGGCTTTCTATGACAAAAACCTTCTTAGGAAGGAATTTGTTAAGGGCAATAAGGTATAGCTTTCTAACTCCAACCTTAAGTTTTTTCCAAGGAAAATTGAAATCCAGATGGGATGGACCTTACATTGTGCTGCATGTATCCCAATCTGGAGTTTTTGAGATTATGGACCCCACTGATGGAAGGATCATGAAAGTGAATGGTCAAAGGCTAAAAAATTGTGTTGAAAATATAGTGGAGCCTACTGAAACCATTGACCTTCAAGAACCTTCCAATGTTGAATAATCTTCAATCTTGTATATTATGTACCACAGTTGTCTTGTACAATTGTTTTTACTATTTTTTCTGTCTTAATTTAGAAGTTTTTATTTAGTTTTGTTTTATCTGTATCGTGTCTGCCAAATGGTGGGTTATGAAATGTTCTTATGTCTGGGTAAAGAGTTAGCTTTTGTTAGTGCTGAGGTGTCATTTTGACTGATGGATGAATTATGGACAGTACACATGCAAGGGGTATGCATTGCTGCAAAATTGAGACCTGTCGATAGGTTGAAACTACAATTCGATAGGTTCTGAAGATATTTTAATTGAAGTCGACAGGTTCTAAGTACCTGTCGAGAGGTTTGGGAACCACTCAAAGAATTCTTTCTTCAGTTTTTTGACCCTTTGATAGGTTGAAAATACAATTCAACAGGTTGATGTGAACTACTGGAAAACATCTCGAGAAGTATGTTTTTGAAGTATTCAACCTATCAAAGTCGTATTTGTTTCTTTTAAAACCTTTCGACAGGTCTATTTTGGGCATTTTCTGCTTCTGCTCGAAACCCCTCTTTTCTTCTCCACGAAAACTACTCTGCTCCTCCCTTGTCCAGCTCACCAGTTACCCTTCCATCTACTCTTTGCTCATGCCAGTTGGATCATCATTGAAAAGTCATCATTTTTCACCTAGTTGCTTCTGGTTTGGTACACTATGCTTCATTTGCGGAGAAACCCTAGTTTTTGGGTAAGTTCTTCCCCATCTCAGTTCTTGTGAATTCGAATGTTGTGGTTCTTTATTTTTTAGGAAGTTTCTTAGCTTTGGAAATTTATTTAAAGTGAAGAAGAGATTGTGCTGTGATTGTTGAGAGAAATTAGCTAAGGTTCTGTGTTTTAATGGCCGGCTCCGACCAATTTGAAGACACCCTAACCAACTTACTCCAATCTCCTCCCAAATCCACTAGAAAATCTAGTAGAAAAGCTTCCTCTCAGTCTCAGGTAGACCCGCCTACAAAAAGGAATCTGAGTTTTCCACCTAAGAAATCTCATAAAACTAAAAAAGGTAATACCAGTGAACAGAGCAGTGAGGAGGTACCTGTGCTACCTGAGCTTGTGCCTGAGTTAGACCCTCTCACAACTCCCAATGAGTTTGTGGATGCTTTGAGTCTGCTACCTGAGACAGCTTTTGATATTCCTTATTTCACTCAGGTAGAGGAAAGCAGTGGCATTATGGCCTACTTGGAAAAGGCTTCTCTGAAACCTCTGCTGACACCATTGAAAGAGAAGGTGTACCCCAGGTTGGTGAAACTGTGGTATCAAAGTATAAGGGTGAAGAGGACTCCTGGAGCAACTGACCCTGTGCTTTTCATTTTGGTTGACAACTGGGAGAGTGTAGTGGATTTCAAAGACATTGGATTAGTGTTGGGAATTCCATTCCAATATGAACCATCTATCAGTTTAAGAGTTCCTAACTATTTAGGAGTATCCTTTCAGGACATGGCCTTTCATTTGACCCAGGGTATTGTTGCATCTGGAGAATCCTTGATGAGGAGAGATTTGGAACCCAATTTATTATTCATGGATACTTTGCTGAGGAAAAAAGTGTTTGTGAGTGGGTATCAACAGGAAAGAAGGCACCCTATTGTGAATGCCCTCTATTTTTTCTCCAAGGGGCAATTTTTCAATGCCCCTGAGTTGATCTTTAATGGGATGGTTGATGTCCATGAAAAAATCAAGAAGAGACAGATTGTCCCAGGTTTACCATATAGCAGAATCATTACTGCTTTGCTGAAAAGGGGGAAGTATGTGCTCAAGAAGGAAGAGCCAACTAAGGACCTGCCTCCTATGGCATTTGGAAAGAAGTCATGGTCAACCAGCATGACCATGATGGGGAAGAAAAAGAAGCAGTCTGAGGGTCCTTCCAAGGAAGCTACTATGGTCACCACAGTAGTTACTATGCCCACCACCTCTACTGCTAGTTTGGTACTACCCACCATTCCCTCACCTATTCTGTCATCTTCCATGCCTACCAGTTCCACTTCCATACCTTCCACACTCATCACATCCACACCAGTGTCAGCTCCTTCTACTTCCACATTCCCACTTACCTTACCTACCCCTCCCATAAATATCACATACCAGAGAAGAACCCTTCACCCTCACCCGAGCTATGGCTACCAACCCCTATGTCATGAATGATATCAAGAGAGGGGTAGCTGAGCTCAACACCAGGGTCAAGCAGCCATTACTAGCTGAGATTGCCCAGCTGCAACTGAAGCATAGAGTTGAAAAGAAGTTGGAACTAGTGCTACTGCAATCCCTAAATTTATACCAAGTGTACAAGCAAAAATCAGAGCAGTTGGCTAAACATGCAGACACCCTCCAAGCAACCATCTCAGTCATGAAGCCACTCTCATCCACAGGAGTGTCCATCAAGGAGTCTTCTCAATAGCAGAGCAGCACCAAGCCCAAGAAGCCAGCTGCAAAAAAGAACCAAGGATGGTGCTGCCAGTGCTGACATAGTGAAGAAAGAGAAGCACAACTTTGATGAAAAATATGCTTGGACCCCTGATTTTGTCTTGAGCTCAGACTCAGATTCAGATTAGCTTTAGGACTTGTTTGAGTCAGCTTGTACTTAGGTTTTCTACACTTGTCTCTTGTTTGTTAAATTTTAGTGTTTTGTATATATTTCTTATGAATACAAATTTCTTTTGTGTTCCTTCCTTGCAATAGTTTTACTTTTCTTCTTTTCTGCATGTTATTTTGATGCTTTGTATGTTATGTTTTATGATGGTTCCCTGCTGCTCCTGATGACTTACTCTTTGCAGCATTGAGGACAATGTTCACCTTATGTTTGGGGGTATGGCAGGATGTGCCAATGGAATAGTTAATGCTAGTGCAGCAGTGTTGGATAAATTTGAATAAATAAATTGAATTCCCACCTGATTTATACAAAAAAAGAGGAATTTAATTTTTAAAAAAAACTGAAATCCATTGTAAATCTAGCATTGTCATGAAGCAAATGTCAAGAAATTTAGCATAATTGGTGCTTAGTGAACCAGAAAAGAGAGAAAATTGTGAGGATATACCTCATGAAGTTAATAGAAGACCATACCCAGTGAGATTTGGGCCTGTAAGAAAATTCTTTGAAGAGTATTTTGGCAATTTTTCTGCTCTAAGGATTGATTAAACCTACTCTTTTTTACTAGAAGTTATACATCCCCAAGTTAAAATAGCTTGACAGAACTCATGATACTAAAGACATGATGTAAGGCCTTCATTTGGATAGTTTGAGTCTAAAAATCCCTACCTTTTGAATTGACCTTGATACACACCAATTGAGCCCTAAAATCCCAAACTTTCTTTGACAAAACCCAGAGAACTTGAGCCCAAACCTCAATGACTTGATTCAGCCTGACCCTCACTCTGAGATTTCAGAAGGTAAAGGAGAAGAAGTTGAAGAAGGTGGAGCTGGTTTAACATTTGGTGGAAGAAGAAGAAAGGGCATTTGATGAAAGTTGTGTGTCAGTTGTGTAACTGTGGCATTCCAGCCTATTAAAAGTAAATAAAAATAATAAATAAATAAATAAATAAAAATAAAATAAAAAAGAGAATGAGAAATCAAAGAAGTACATCATTGGTAAATTTGAAAAGAAGAGAAGAAGCTGGCCACTTTGCCTATGAAAATTTAAAAAGAAGACGGAGTTGTGCTAAAATGAAGAAGGTGAAGTCATGAATCATCTCCTCTCCTTGCTGATTTCTTAGTTTTGAATCCTTTATAGCCCTTTTATTCTTTTAAAACCTCAACCATAAGCCACATTACAACCCAATAAAAAGACCCACTGATCTGAAGTGGAATGAGCTGTCATGTGGAAATGAGGAGCTATGTAATCTATGGTAAAAGGAGCTAGAGGATTTCAAGACTTAGTAGCACTGCCTATGCTCATGCTTGCAGTCCTATTTAAGGGCTGTAACTACTCTTGAGCAGGAGTGAAATGATACACCTTCCAATTTTTATTTTAAGTGACAGCCCTGGTGAGACTTGGGTCTAAAATTAAATTTATTGGGGGCATTATCTAAACAAAATTCTCAAATTAATGGTGAGCTTTGCACTAATTTTCACACACGACACTCTTGATATGAACTAACTGATTGTGGTAGAATTTAAACCCGATTTCAGTCTTAAACTATTGTTTTACTATTTTAAACTCCTATAAAAAATTGAATGAGTAAGGTGGGGAATGAATTTTATTTGTTTGAACTCTGTTTTGACATGTTGCACTGACATTAACTGGTTTATTGAGAAGTTTGTGGGTACCTTCACTAAAAACCCTCAGGAGACTTCACTCTTCTACTAGGGATCACCTAGGGGTTTAAAAGGTTTGATGCATAGGCTAAATGCATATGTGGGGGTGTCTTAATTATTTTAATTTTTGCTTTGCTTGAGGACTAGCAAAGATTAGGTTTGGGGGTGTCTTAATCAGTGAAAAATACTATTTTTCACCTCCTAACCTGACCTTTGATGGACCTCCAAGCTAATTAATAAGGTATTTTGAGTATTATTTTATAGTTGCCAATGATGTACAGCAAAGTACAAAAAACTATGCATAAAAGGCCAAAAAGGAGAGAAAGCAGAGTCAACCCGTGACTGGTAAAGAGACCTAGGCATGACAGTTGATGTCATCAGCAGCAAAGGCTCACAATAAGGTGAATTCGAGCAGTTGAAGAACCTTTCGAGAGGTATCCTGAAGTGCACAGATGACCATGAGCAGTCCAAGGAAGAATTCGAGAGGTTGCATAAAGCATTTGAGGAAACTCGAGTAGATCACTGAACCTATCGAGTAGTTCAGACTGAAGAAGAAGCACCTGTCGACCAGTGCACTTGAACCTCTCGAGAGTTTACCTGAAGCATCAACCATCCTCGTGAAGTAAAAGGAGTTGAAATGAACTTATCAAAGAACCTAACGAGAATATCCTTCAACCTGTCGAAATGTATCTCCAGGAGCTGTGACTTGTAAAGAACCTGTCTAGAGGTACTTTGAACCTTTCGAGATGCGAATTCTGGTCTTCCCACCTCGCCTGAGAGTGCCAGTCATTCAGTGATTTGATGCACGAGTCTAGAGGCTGTCTAACAGCTTTGGAGGATATTTTTGGAATGTAAACAGCACAAAGAAGAACTGCCTAACTGCATCACGTGTGCTCAATTGGTTCTAACAAGATTTTTGAAATTCTTGGAGGAAATGCAGCCACCTCATCAAGTCTGATAACATAATTGATTCCTCTCTTCTCTGATTGGTCAAAACAGATCTGAGGCACTTGGAAATTTGTATAAATAGAGGGGAATACAACAAAGGAGGGCATCAAGGGTTTGAGTTATTTTTCTTGCCTAAATTCTAATCTTCTTCTCTCTTTTCCATTCTCTCTTTAGCCCAACCATGGTTGGCTAAATTCTCCTAACAGCTAGGATGAAGCTAGATCTGTAAATTGAGTGGTGAGATAGCATTGTATGAGGATTGGAGAATGCAGAGACTACAGATCTGTGAGTAATTTGTTGTAAGTTGTGTTAGATCAGTGAATTGTTGGTTTTAAATTTTCATTTAATCTGTAGATCTTTTGATTTCCATCAAATTTCCATAGGTTTTATGCTCCTATGGATGCCTGAGATTGTAGCCTTGCATCCATAGCATATGCAGTGGTTTTCTTATTCCAAATTTATTCCCCCATGACTGGATTATATCCATGGGATATTTTGTGACCATTCGAGTGGACAAAGTATACTCCTAGGACTAATCCATATCTCAGGCCAGATTTGGATTATTATACCTTGCATTTGAGCTTGTAGCCAAATGAAGGACGGCTGCAGATCCATCCTCTGCTGCGTTGTCTGACAAATCAATTTCACAGTGAGACTGATCCCAAGCTGTTAATTCTCAACATTTGATTTTTATTTCACCAAAATTTTTGCTCTCTTCTTCAAATCTTTCTTTTGCTCACATCTGGTTTAGTTTTTAATTTTGTTTATAATTAGATTTAATTTCTTGCTATTCTTAGTTTAAAGTGACAACAAAGCTCTTTCTCTCTTCCTATTTTTCCTTGATTTTAGGTTAGAATAGGAATAGGTTTCCAGTTCTGCAGCAGATCTGGAGATTTACAAAATTTATATCACATTTCACTGTGGACTAATCCATACTTTAAAACTTGCTACAACAACCATTCCATTTCATTTTATTTTCTGCTGTATTTTTCAACCATTTTTACAATAAAAATATGCAAGCACAATTACATCGACAATCCCTCGGCCTCTAAGTGGCCTTATGTGAGCCACTCAGGTGCCTTTAAGGGTCTGTCTTGAAAAATCATACATGGGGCATTGGCAGGCCACCTAGTCCTCACTTCTCCTAAGCACCCTCATTCGGGTGTGCAACTCCTGAATGTGCTGATTTTATGTTCTTATTTTAGTTGTATATCTACGGGGGATGCCCCCGGTGTAACTTGTAATAATTTGCTTATTTATGAAAGTGGCTTTATTCTTTATCTTTTATCTTAGCTTGTTTTGAGTTTATTATGCATTTTTGTTCAGTTCGATGTAGTTCGATTTTGGTTTAGTTTGGTTAGCTTGGTTTGTCTCGGTGTGGTTTGGTTTCTGGGTTACTTTGGTTTAGTTTTGAGTGTGTTTTAGTCGGTGGTTCTATAACAGATGCCCTATTTTAAACCCACACCAGTTGATATGGACATGAGTCTGGTCAGGCGTGTGCCTAAATCGTGACACAAAGGACATAAGCCCATAGTGGCTCAGTAAATGTTGGTTGTAAACCTCGGTCCTCAATACACTAACATAATATATTGAGTACACACTTAATCCTGAGACCATACCATCAAGTAATTGTGTATAAGAATTACTCTAGATCTCATTAAAGCAAAGTATATGCCAACCCATACACTTACACATTATAAACTGCTTTACACTTGAAGTAATACCCTACCTATATATATATATATATATATATATATATATATATACTTGCTTTATACTAAAGATACACCCAGTTGAACATTTTCAAACTTTTGTAAAAGCTTTACACTATAGCCCAGCCCCACTCTACACACTTAACCCAAATATATAAGACTTAGAGAAAAGCTAAGCCTCTTTTGGCTTTTCTGTGTATACCACATGAGGATTGGACTTGGTTTACATTAGATGTAAGCCCACATGCATGTATAAGCTACTTTCAAATTCACTTGACTACACGATTGTGTGAGTCATCAAGCACTCCCATAAATGCAAAGGCAACTAATCAATTATAAAAATGCAATAGAGTTTGCTTCACCTGCCTATTTCCATTCCTGATACATGAAATCACAGCCAGTTAGACTAAAGCCAGTTAAGTCAATCTCGGCCAATTGCAGAGCTACGCCACCTTCAAACCTTAGATACCTTAGATCACAAAGTGACCCGATGACAGGGTCACGTAAGTTCAGTCCTCATTCTTCGAGCTCAGCGAACTCGCAATCAAGTCGGCATCATCGTAACCTCGTGTCCACATTAAGGTATGCAGTAAACAAATAGAATAGGGTAGGTCAGCAGTTAATTTAGATAAATTATACATCTATGGTGTCGATTCATTAAGGCCGAATTCACAACACGAATCATAGTTTGAAATGGATTCAGAATCCATATGGCTCATAAAAACTACACTAAAATTTCCGCACAAAAATGAATAAGAAATCCAATTTTTGTGCAATATATATGTAAAATATATGATCTTTATAATCATACAAAAGATCTAACTAAAGGCCTAAATAAAAGAAGCCAAAGTGGAGCAGAAAATACCTCGGCAAGCCAAGCCTGAAAGGCTTGCCGCGACAACCTTACATGGTTGTTGCAGCAATGTGCTCAGGCTTGCCGCGGCAACATTATGCTTAGACCACTGGGTGGTATTTTCGTCATAACATATGACTCCGAACTTCGATTAGAACGATTCTTGATGCATTGGAAAGGGGACAACGAGCCCTACAACGTTCAAGTAGTAACCAAGTTTTGAATCGGATATTTAAAGGGTAAAAAACTAGTGACAAGTAGTGGCAACATGCTTAGCTGCAAAGCTTGCCACGGCAACCTATGTCGCTTGCCACGACAACCCAGTATCTGAAGCACTTGGTGACACCTCTGTCAGGGGTTTGTGTTGGGTTGACTTGCTGAGTTTGACCATGAGACTTGGGACCATAAATGGTCCATAATTGGTGTCTATAGTGACCCAATAAACCATTAAAAATACTAAAACTATGAACGACATTCCTAGGTGCCACTTGATGCATATGACGTGTTTGCTTGAAGATGAGCGTGCACGGAAAACTAGTTACACGTAAACCTGGTGTAAGGTAAGGAAATTACCTTCCTAATTTATGTAGTATTTTCTGATTCTCGTCTAGTTAAGTAAGCTATTGACATGAGCATATGTAGACCTATACGCATATAAGTTTTGGCATGAATGATGATAGAGACGTTACTAGGAGTTCAGTTCAGTTTCAATTAGGAATGAATATGCTAGTACCAGAAAATATGATAGTTCTGCATTATTAAGTCAAGATGATAGATATCAGTTTTGAGATGTGTGTCCTAATGTGATATCTAATTTTGTATCAATATGCTCATTTTAAAGACGTATATAGTAGTAGAACCATGCTATGTCAGTTTTGAATATGCTAGCTTTGATAGTTCAGCTTCGAGAGTTCAGCTGTGATTGGACAGTTTTGAAAGTTCAGCTTTGATAATTTGCTAGCTCAGTGTTGCTGAATAAATAGTATGACCATGCTATGGTAGTTTTAGTTATGTTTGTTTGATAGTTCGGCTATAAAGTTCAGATATGATAAGTGCTGTTTTGATAAGTCAGTTTTGATAAAGTATTAGCTCAGTTTTGCGGAATAAATGGATATGAACATGCTATGTCATTGTTGAGTATGCTAGTTCAGTTATGTTGGGCAAGCTTGGATATGATTTTAAGTTATTGCATGACGTCGCTGTTGGGATTCTGCCTTCCCTTCAAATAGGGTCTAAAATCATTCATAAAACTAGCCAGAACACACTCACACAGACCTGCAAGTAATCAGGGTCTGTTGTAGTAAGTTTTAAAAAGATGGTGAGTAAGGGAATGTCCACAGGGAGGTTAGGTTAAAAATGTGGTAAATCTCCAGATCTGTAAGAGATCTGGCACCCTAACTAATGCTAAGTTAGCTAAAAGACAGGGGAGAGGTTTAAAAGGGGTTGTCACTGAAGCTAAACCAAAATTAAACAAAAACTAACTTAGATCAAGTTTAGGAATCTAGATCTTGCAGGGTGAAGGAGTTAAAAATAGAAAATGGAGAAGAGTAGCTTGGAGATTGGTCTCACTAAATTCAGATTAGGTTAATCATGCCACAGAGGTTCAGGGCACACATTTCCCTCAACTGGCTATAAGCATAGCTGCAGGGTAGAAGACTCCACTCCAAATCATAGGATCTACTGGTCTTAAGGCTATGATCTGTCCACTTGAATGGTCACAGACCATCCTATAAACTTTATCTGATCCAGGGATTTACAGCAGACGACTCTAATTGAAGCCTGAGCTTGGACTAATCTTAAGGTTATGATCTGTCCACTTTAATGGTCACAGATCATCCTAGGGATCTCCTTCAAAGCAAAAGCATCAATCAGAACAATTAAACCACTACAGATGCTGCAATTCCAAGGTCACAGACTCAGGAAATTACAAGAGTATCAGATCCAGGGAGATCAGATGGTATCCAAGAGGTCTACCAGTTAAGCGGGTGAGTTGATTAACAAACTCTTCTACACAAATCTGATCGAGCACCAAATGAAACCAAAGGATCTTTAGATCTAATTATAGTATTAAAAACAATATTTACATGGCAATCAAACTCACTCTATAATGGAAATGCTCTCAAATCTGTAGTCTGTGCAGCAGTGAACCTACAATAGCACTCTCAACCTTATCCAATTACAGATCTAACCTCTCTCCTCGCTACTCCAGGGGAATTAGCCAACCATTGTTGGGTTAAAGGAGGGAAAATAGAATTTCTCTGCAAGCTCTAATCTCCAGAATTTTGCTTAAATCTCGATCTTCCCCAATTGCAATTGGGGGTCTCTATATATAGCTTTCTCCTCTATTTTTCTCGCCAAAACTTCTTTCTAGAAGATCCTCAGAGTTTGTTAGGGTTCTTTTAGAGCACGTGGGTCGGTTAGGGTTTCCTAGGGCATCTTCTAGAACCGTCGTGCCAGTCACCAAGTGCCTCGGATTGCTTGCAATAGCTCACCAAGTCACGGCGTGTGCATAGCTGAGTTTCTGAGAAGTTTTACACACGATTTCGATAGGTTAGGGAAGCTTCCGACAGGTTCTGGTAAAGCTTTTTAGACCTTTAACCAGGTTCTCCAATCCCTTCGATAGATTCCGATAGGATGAGCTTTGAGGCTTTATCTTCACTCCACTTTATCTGGAGCATTCGACAAGTTGGAGGAGTAGTTCGATAGGTTGGCAGACCGTTTCGTCAGGTTGTAACTTTGCATTCCATCACTTCGATAGGATGGCTCTCACTCCTTCGATAGGTACTGGTCCAGCACCTCCATTTCGTTAGGTTCAGGCAGTCTTTCGATAGGTTCTAGAGACCTTTCGATAGGTTCAAGAACTCTTCAATCGGTTCCCTTTTCTCCTCAGGTAGATTTCGTCAGGATGAAATCTGTCTTTCTCTCAACTGTTCAATAGGTTCTTGGATCCTATCGAATTTCACAATCCTCATGACTTCTTCTTTCTACCTTCAGATCCTATCGAAACCTCGCCAATCTGCATGAATTCCTCTAATTTAACTCTTAGCTCCTATCGAAATCTTCAAATGTCCTCTTGATAGGATGTTTTTGGCCTGTCTTTACTTCCTTCGCCTTATGCTGTTGTAGCCAAGCACTCTAAGGGTCCAGTGATGTGCTACCCTCTGGTGTGCTATTGTTGGGTCTGTCCTATGCTGAGAGATGGCCCCTTTGTGGGCATTCCTGAGTGATTTTCTGCATTAGTATCATCTTTTATTACTGTCAACAAAATACACTCGACAGAGGCTCATTAGTGTGCTCACAGGTCTATTAATGGTCAGGTTAAAGGGTGAAAAGTGGTATTTTTCACCACCTAACACACCCTCAAGCCTAAGCTTTGCTAGTCCCTGAGCAAAGGAGAATTAAAAAGAATTAAAAATGCCACTTTCGTAGGGAGCACAGATGCATTTAGCATATGCACCAGGCCTTTTAAACCCCTAGGTGATCCCTAGTGGAGGAGTGAAGTCTCCTGAGGGTTTTCAGTGAAGGTACCCACAAACTTCTCCAATTAAATTTAGTTAATCCTAGTGCAACCGGTTAAAGCAGAGTTTGAGTAGATAAAATGGATTTACACCATGCACCTTTAGAGGAATTTAAACAGGGACAACATCCCTTTGGATCATGAAAGTCTGCTTCAATTTCTTTATCATCACTCAGTTCATGTCAACGCCTTTCTTTCAAAATTTTGATGTAGAGCTCACCATTCATTTAAGCTTTTTGGGCTGACACTACCCCTGTCAAATTGGATTGCAGGCCCAATTCTCACCAGGGTTGTTCACTCATTAATACAAGGAAGAGGGGTGCATCATATCACTCAGCTCAAGAACAGTTATAGCCCTCAAATAGGACTGCAAGTATGGGCATAGGCATTACTCTAATTTCTGACTTCTCCAGCTCCTTACACCATAGATTAAATGGATCCTTATCTCCACATGACGACTCCATCCATTTCAGATCAGTAAGGTATTTTTATTGGGTTGTAATGTGGCTTAGGGATGAGGTTTGCAAAAAATAAAAGGGAAGAACGAGATTCAAAATTGAGAAATCAATAAGGTAAGGAGGTGACATGTACACCTTCATTTCAGCAAAGATCCATCTTCTTTTCGAATTTGTAGAGGCAAAGTGGCCAGCTTTTTCTCTTCTTTTTCAAAATATCCAATAAAGTGACTTCTCCTTCTCATTCTTTTGTTTTGCTTTTCTGTTTTCTGTTTTTTGTTTTTTTTTTTATTTTTTTATTTTTTTATTTTTTTTTGTTTTTTTACATTGGGCAGGAATGCCACAATGGCCACCAAATGAACTTCCTTCTCTTTCAACCAAAAGTCAAACATTGCTCTTCTAACCTCACTTCTTCTTTTTCCTGATTTCTCAGATCAAGGGTGAACTGAAATAGGCCAAGGGATTTTGGGTTCAAATTTACTGGTTTTTAGCAAAGAAAATTTAGGATTTTTAAGGCTCGAATGGTGTGTATCAAGGGCAAATCAAAGGTGGAAGATTTTAAGCTCAAACTGTTCAAGGGATGGCCTTACTTCATGTCCTTAATGTCATGAATGTTGTCAAGCTGTTTCAACTTGGATGTGCCAAACTTCTAGTGGTCAAGATTAGGTCCAGTCAGTCCTCAGAGCAGAAAAATTTTACCACAACACTCTTCAAAGAAAAATTTTCAGGCCTAAGTCTCACTGGGTATGGCCTTTCATCAAATTTTCTGGGGGATATCCTTACAGTTTTCTCTCCTTTCAGGTTCACTAAACATCAATTTTTGTTTTCAAAATTTGTTGACATTCACTTCATGAACAATGTTAAAATTGCAGTTTATTTCAAAAAAGTTTTCTAAATTAGGTGAGAGTTCACTTTATTTCCTCAAACTCCTTTTTACACCTGGTTGCACTGAAATTAACTAATTTATTGACATACATGTCATACTCCTAAACCTAAATTAAACAGTGTCCTCACTATTTATAGCATAATGGGTGTAGCCGTGCAGAGATCCAGAGAAAAAAAACAATTAGACAAGCAGAAAAAAAAATAGAATAAACAAAGTATTTTATTAAAAATAAACTAAGCAGACAGCTAGTACAACGGTCAAGCACAAGAATGTGAAAGGTAAGGCATTCATGTGGACAAAGTATCCTTGGCAAACTAAAAGCCTTCCCCCTGGCTCAGGGATATCCTCAGCCTGCGTCAGGTGGAAGAGGAATTGCAAGCCAGGAGGGGTTGAAGAAAAGGAAAAAGAGCTGGATTAGGGGGCAGGGGGAGGGGTGGCAGGGGAGGATGGGGGTGGGGAAGCCGGTGGCTCGATCTTCTGCCTCTTCTTCTCCCTCTTTTCTTTTTTCTTTTCCTCCTTGGCGAGGATCCACTGTACCTTCTCATATTCATCCCAGAGTAATTGCAACGAGTCTGGTTCCTTCGGCGGTGGTGGCTTCAGCCACAAGAGGGAGAGTTGGGCTGGAGTCAAGGTGGGCTTGTCATCCGCCATGGTTATGAGAGGGATTGCTTAGGTTAGAGGGGGATGAATGGGAAGAAGTTGAGCCATCTGTTTCAATTTAAGGTGAGTGCATGCTAGAATATGAAGCGGCATATTAAATATCGCCGCCTTCCAAGACAAGGAGTGAATGGTTAATTCCACCATTCATTATGGGGAACGAAGTCGTGCATTAACTAGCAGGCTATATTTAGCACTGGGAGTTACGGCGTAATGCAAAAACCCAGGAGGGTTAAGAGTGTAATGATGCACCATAAGCACAGATGCACCACAAGCATGTAAAGAGTGAACACACTATCAATAGGATGGGTTTTTTAAGATTTTGACAGGTTAAGGCTTCCTATCGAATTCTCACCAAGATGCGCCTTAAAGGAATGTCTCGATAGGTCCTATCGAAATGAATGATCATCGCTTTCGATAGGATAAAACATTCAACTCGATAGGAAGCCGATAAGTGGAAACATTATTTCGATAGGTTGGATAATACATTCTTCATCCTGTCAATAGGTTCCAGATAGGAGTCCAGAACCTATCGCATAGTTGATCTCACCTATCGATAAGTCTCAGCACCTATCGAAATCCTCACCAATCCTATCGACGTCAGCAACTGACCTAGCAAAAGGTCCAAATGACCTATCGAGAGGTCCTATAAGCTCAGGAACATAGCCTGTGTGTGCAGTGCTTTAGCCTTAGCCCCCAACAACGCTTTTGCTGTGCTACCATTCAGTTCATTTTTCTTCTGACCCCGTTCCCAAGGTCCCTAGACTGCAGATCATTTTATTGTGAAAAAATAACATGGGAAATAATCAAAATAGAAATCAAATATTGTACATATGATACAAATCGAAGTCAGGTGTTAACCTGGAGGATCCTAGAGATCAATGATCCTGGAGGTCCAAATGTCGTTGTAGTATAGTGGTAAGTATTCCCGCCTGTCACGCGTGTGACCCGAGTTCGATCCCCGGCAGCGGTGCCAAAAACTTGTTGGGATTCTGCCTTCCCTTCAAATAGGGCCTAAAATCATTCATAAAACTAGGCAGAACACACTCACACAGACCTGCAAGTAATCAGGGTCTCTTATAGTAAGTTTTAAAAAGATGGTAAGGGAATGTCCACAGGGAGGGAGGTTAGGTTAAAATTGTGATAAATCTCCAGATCTGTAAGAGATCTGGCACCCTAACTAATGCTAAGTTAGCTAAAAGACAGGGGAGAGGTTTAAAAGGGGTTATCACTAAAGCTAAACCAAAATTAAACAAAAACTAACTTGGATCGAGTTTAGGAATCTAGATCTTATAGGGCGTAGGAGTTAAAAATAGAAAATGGAGAAGAGTAGCTTGGAGATTGGTCTCACTAAATTCAGATTAGGTTAATCATGCCATAGAGGTTCAGGGCGCACATTTCCCTCAACTGGCTATAAGTACATCTGCAGGGTAGAAGACTCCACTCCAAATCACAGGATCTACTGGTCTTAAGGCTATAATCTGTCCACTTAAATGGTCACAGACCATCCTATAGACTTTATCTGATCTAGGGATTTACAACAGACAAATCCAATTAGAGCCTGAGCTTAGACTAATCTTAAGGTTATGATCTGTCCACTTTAATGGTCACAGATCATCCTAGGGATCTCCTCCAAAGCAAAAGCATCAATAAAAACAATTAAAACCACTATAGATGCTGCAATTCCAAGGTCACAGACTTAAGGAATTACAGGAGTATCAGATCCAGGGAGATCAGATGGTATCCAAGAGTTCTACCAGTTAAGCGGGTGAGCTGATCAACAACTCCTCTACACAAATCCGATCGAGCACCAAATGAAACCAAAGGAACTTTATATCTAAATACAGCATTAAAAACAACATTTACATTGCAAACAAACTCACACTACAATGGAAATGCTCTCAGATCTGTAGTCTGTGCGGCAGTGAACCCACAATAGCACTCTCAACCTTACCTAATTACAGATCTAAGCTCTCTCCTCGCTACTACAGGGGAATTAGCCAACCATTGTTGGGCTAAAGGAGAGAAAATGGAATTTCTCTGCAAGCTCTAATCTCTAGAATTTTGCTCAGATCTCGATCTCCCCTAATTGCAATTGGGGGTCTCTATATATAGCTTTCGCCTCTATTTTTGTCGCCTAAACTCCTTTCTAGAAGGTCCTCAGAGTTTGTTAGGGTTCTGTTAGAGCACGTGGGTCACTCAAGGTTTCTTAGGGCATCTTCTGAAATCGTCGTGCCGGTCACCAAGTGCCTCGGGTTGCGTGCAACAGCTCACCAAGTCATAGCGTGTGCATAGTTGAGTTTCTGAGAAGTTCTGCACACGATTTCGACAGGTTGGGGAAGCTTTTGATAGGTTATGGTAAAGCTTTTTAGACCTTTCGCCAGGTTCTCCCATCCCTTCGATAAATTATGATAGGATGAGCTTTGAGGCTTTATCTTCACTCCACTTTATTTGGAGCATTCGACAAGTTGGAGGAGTAGCTCGATAGGTTGGGAGACCGTTTCTTCAGGTTGTAGCTTTGCATTCCATCACTTCGATAGGATGGCTCTCACTCCTTTGATAAGTACAATTCTAGCACCTCCATTTCGTTAGGTTCAGGTGGTGTTTCGATAGGTTCTAGAGACCTTTCGATAGGTTCAGGAACCCTTCAATCGGTTCCCTTTTCTCCTCAGGTAAATTTCGTCAGGATGAAATCTGTCTTTCTCTCAACTGTTCGATAGGTTCTTGGATCCTATCGAATTTCATAATCCTCGCGACTTCTTCTTCTTTCTGCCTTCACATCCTATCGAAACCTCGCCAATCTGCACCAATTCCTCTAATTTAACCCTCAGCTCCTATCGAAATCTTCAGATGTCCTCTCGATAGGATGTTTTTGGCCTGTCTACAATTCCTTCACCTTGTTCTGTTGCAGCCAAGCACTCTAAGGGTCCTGTGATGTGCTACCCTCTGGTGTGCTATTGCTGGGTCTGTCCTGTGCTGAGAGATGGCCACTTTGTGGGCATTCTTGAGTAGTTTTTTGCATTAGTATCATCTTTTATTGCTGTCTACAAAATATACTCGACAAATGCTTATTAGTGTGCTCACAGGTCTATCAATGTTCAGGTTAAAGGGTAAAAAGTGGCATTTTTCTCCACTTAACAGTCGCATACTTGAATGATGTTCTCGCTTACTTTATCTCGTACATAGTCACATCTTAATTCTTGATACTCGTTTGTTTCATGTTGAGCCAAGTGACCCTGCTACCTTAGCCCAGGGGCTTGACCAGTCTTGTGTCAAGTGACCTTGCTAACATAGCTCAAGGGGTTGACTTCTTGAGTCAAGTGACCTTGTTAACCTAGCTCAGGGGTTTAATATCTCGGTCCAAGTGATCCCGCTAACTCGGAAGCTTGACAAGTGATCCCGCTAACTTGGGAGCTTAACTTTCTTGGTCCAAGTGATCCTGCTAACATGGGAGCTTGACTTTCTTGTTCTTGTTCTTGCACATGTCTTATTTCAACATGATTCCTTGAAATTATCTCCCATGATGCCTTGTCAATAAAATTTCTTGTACTTGGTCAGCATGAATATGTCAGCATTGTCAGCATGATACAATAATTGCATGAATTAGTGCTTGTTTATGATATGCTGCTAGGATATATTGATGCTAGAATAGACATAATATAAGATGACATGTGCTTCATTTTATTTTGTATTTAGACATGAATTGATAAGCTCTCATATAAATTAGCATTTTAATTTTCCCTGCTGAGCTTTGATGATAGCTCATCCTACGACTTTATGTCTTAGCTGCAGATATTGCTCAAGAGCCTGAGCACGAGGCTGTTCCTACCTGCCAGCCTAAGGAGGACGAGAAGGAAGGTTCTGCTAAGGACTTCTTTCCTTGAGAGGTTTGAGAGAGAGAGAGAGAGAGATTTGTTTTAAATATTAAACATGTATAAACAACAATGTGGTTTAAGATAGTTTATTACTTTAGGTATAGGTTTCTGTTTATATTCCTATTCAGTTTACTGCTTTAGATAAATGAATGAAAATCAGTTGTTGCCATATTTCTATATATCAGAGTTAATTCAATTAGCTTTCGCATATGTAACACTTTGTACACGATGCCCTTGTATGACAGGATCATGTTAGGTGATCCAACGGCGCGACCTTTCCCATTTACGAGAAAGGGAAAAGTCGGGCTGTCACAGGTGGTATCAGAGCCCGACGTTATGTTTTTGGAGACTTAACTCTGGCACGGATATATGGCACGACGTTTGATGTTTGTTCAATATTAAAGCCTAAGCTTTGAGTCTTCTAGAGACTCAAGGCTAGGCAGTAGGCTCTGGTTAGAGCATAGATTGTGGATCTTTACGACCACGTTTGATTAAAGTACTCGGTCAATAGTGATTGACGTATGCCGGTAGGATCCAAGTTAGGATGTAGCTTTTGGCAAGTCATGGGCTCATGATGATCACAATCATTGTTAATTGGAACATTTGTTTCATGTTGAGAGATCAATATGGCCAATCGCAAAAGAGCTAAGACCATACATGCTGGGAAGAATGATTATGAACAAACTAGGCAACTACTGGAGACAATGGTCAGAACAATGGCCCAGCAGAATGAGTTACTTACAACAATAGTACAGCCCACTGCACACACTTCTTTGCATACACTCGTTGAGTCATGCTCACGGTGCAGAACCCTACTATAACGGGAGCGTTCGGAGTTTCACAAACTTCACGCGCCTCTTCATCCATTCCGTTAGCATTCTGTGGAAAATGTTGGAAGGCAAATAAGATGGATGAATGTCGTAGAGCATCTGGGGCGTGTTTTCGTTGTGATATGATGGGACATTGGATTAAGGATTGCCCAGAGATGGTGGGAACGACATCAAATATGGCACAAGATGCCCAAACTAGCAACGATATTATCTAAGGTATGTGAATTATTTAGTTATAAATTATTTAAATTGTTTATGAGAAAGGTGCATCAAGGTAAATACTTTATATATGTATGCATCTAGTATATTATTTTCTTTCCATCAGTTTAGAAATGATAAATTTATATTTTGTTAAGTAGACACAATTTAGCTAACACTAGTATATATATACATTAGATAATATATACCTTGAAATTGTATCCAGAGGATGCCTACTTATTATATGAGGTACATGTTTTGGTCGATCCTGGATCGGCACATTTCTTTGTTACACCAAATTTGCTGAAAAGTTGAAAAAGTTGGGAGCCACCTCAGATCCTCTCAACTTTATTGTGACTTGTCAATCTCGACTAGACCGTTTGTCACTACTACTATGATATGTCGATCAATCATCGTCGTAATCCAAGATCACGATGACTATGAAGCAGTAGCTGAGTGATCTTACTCAATTTACTCGATATGCAAGGATTCGACGTAATCCCTTACATGGATTAGCTATCCAATCATCCTGCGAGCATTGATTATAAAAGTCGATTGCCAATAGCCTGTGAATTTCCTAATATCTTCCCTGCTGAGTAGCCAGGATTTTTGCCTGGCAGGGAAGTGGAATTCGCTAGTGATTTAGCCCCGAGCACCGAGGAGGTATCAAAGGCACCTTATCAAATGACATCAGCGGAGTTGAAAGAACTCAAGGAGCAGTTGCAAGAGCTTATTGGCAAAGGGTTTATCTGACCGAGTGTGTCTCGTGGGGCGCACCGGTATTGTTCGTAAAGAAGAAAGATGGGTCAATGCGTCTTTGCATTGATTATCATCAATTAAATAAAATGCCAATTGAGAATTGTTATCCACTCCCCAGAATCAACGATCTCTATGATCAGTTACAAGGAGCATGATGGTTCTCGAAGATTGACTTATGATCGAGTTATCACCAGATGAAGGTGAAAGCTGAAGATATTTCGAAAACAGACAACTCTTCGGACATGATATGGTCACTACGAGTTTCTTGTCATAAGTTAGCCTATGTCATTCATCCTGGTAGCACGAAGATGTTTTAGTGGACTGGCTTGAAGCATCGAAATTGGCCGACATCTATCTAAGAGATTAAATCAGAGATCCAACCCATGTGTTAGATTATCAGCCATTGGATATTCAGGAAGATTTACCAGTGACTGAAGAGCCAGCTCAGATATTACAGATATTGGATCACAGAGACCAAATCTTAAAAATAAAATGTATTCCACTCGTATTGGTCCAATGGAAAAATCACAGTTCTCATGAGGCTACCTGGGAACGCAAAGCTGATATTCGCGCTCAGTATCCCCACTTATTCACCCAAGGCAAGCCATGTATAGGATTTGTTCGAATACATAAATGTATATGATATCAAGATATTTATCTACATCGATAGTATCGATATATAAAGTAAATGTTTAAATTTAAAGAATTTGATGGAAATTAAGTTGTAACATCATCTATGATCTCCTCCTATATATATAGATGACATTGATTGAACTGAATACAGTTAAACTATGTCCAACCCTAAGCTTACATGGTGAGTATACAACTCACTTGTATATCAGTTTTGTGATATCATTTTTATTATACTGTGTTTATTTTCTATTTATCGATATGTACATTGCTTCTACATGTGACACACATATCTTGATTATTATTTCCATTGATTTTCCTGATTATTGGTTTTATGCACCATTGTCAAACCATAGTATATTGCTTCTTGAGTAGTGATTTTAATTATATCCACCATGACCTAAATTCACGTCCCATCTTCGTTTATTTTCGAGGATGAAAATCCCTTAAGTAGGGGAGAATGTAACAGATGCCCTATTTTAAACCCACACCAGTTGATATGGACATGAGTCCGGTCAAGCGTGTGCCTAAACCGTGACACAAAGGACATAAGCCCATAGTAGCTCAGTAAATGTTGGTTGTAAACCTCGGTCCTCAATACACTAACATAATGTATTTAGTACACACTTAATCCTGAGACCATACCATCAAGTAATTGTGTATAAGAATTACTCTAGATCTCATTTAAACAAAAGTATATGCCAGCCCATACACTTACACATTGTAAACCGCTTTACACTTGAAATAATACCCTACCTATATATATATATACTTGCTTTACATTAAAGATACACCCAGCTGAACATTTTCAAACTTTTGTAAAAACTTTACACTACAGCCCAGCCCCACTCTACACACTTAATCCAAATATATAAGACTTAGAGAAAAGCTAAGCCTCTTTTGGCTTTTCTGTGTATACCACATGAGGATTGGCCTTGGTTTACATCAGATGTAAACCCACATGAATGTATAAGCTATTTTCAAATTCACTTGACTACATGATTGTGTGAGTCATGAAGCACTCCCATAAACGCAAGGCAGCTAATCCATTATAAAAATGCAATAGAGTTTGCTTCATCTGCCTGTTTCCATTCCTGATACATGAAATCACAACAAGTTAGACTAAAGCCAGTTAAGTCAATCTCGGTCAATTGCAGAGCTACACCACCTTCAAACCTTAGATACCTTAGATCACAAAGTGACCTGATGATAGGGTCACGTAAGTTCAATCCGCATTCTTCGAGCTCGACGAACTCGCTATCAAGTTGGCATCATCGTAACCTCGTGTCCACATTAAGGTATGTCGTAAACAAATAGAATAGGGTAGGTCAGTAGTTGATTTAGATAAATTATACATCTATGGTGTCGATTCATTAAGACCGAATCCGCAACATGAATCACAGTTTGAAATGGATTCGAAACCCATATGGCTCATAAAAACTATACCAAAATTTTTGCACAAAAATGAATAAAAAATCTAATTTTTGTGCAATATATATGTAAAATATATGACAAGTTGTCGCGGCAACATGCTCAGCTACAAAGCTTGTCGCGGCAACCCTGCATCTGAAGAACTTGGTGACACCTCTGTCAGGGGTTTGGGTTGGGTTGACTTGTTGAGTTTGACTATGAAACTTGGGATCATAAATGGTCCATTATTGGGGTCTATGTTGACCAAATAAACAATTAAAAATACTAAAACTATGAATGACATTCTTAGGTGCCACTTGGTGCACATGATGCATTTGCTTGAAGACGAGCGTGCATGGGAAACTAGTCACACGTAAACCTGGTGTAAGGTAGGGAAATTACCTTCCTAATTTATGTAGTATTTTTTTATTCTCGTCTAGTTAAGCAAGTTATTGACATGAGCATATGTAGACCTATACGCATATCAGTTTTGGCATGAATGATGATAGAGACGTTACGTGGAGTTCAGTTCAGTTTCAATTAGGTATGAATATGCTAGTACCAAAAAATATGATAGTTCTGCATTATTAAGTCAAGATGATAAATATCAGTTTTGAGATGTGTGTCCAAATGTGATATCTGATTTTGTATCGAAATGCCCGTTTTGAAGGCATATATAGTAGTAGAACCATGCTATGTCAATTTTGAATATGCTAGCTTTGATAGTTCAGCTTCAAGAGTTTAGCTGTGATTAGACAATTTTGAAAGTTCAGCTTTGATAATTTGCTAGCTCAGTGTTGCTGAATAAATAGTATGACCATGCTATGGTAGTTTTAGTTATGTTCGTTTGATAGTTTGGCTGCAAAGTTCAGATTTGATAAGTGCAGTTTTGATAAAGTATTAGCTCAGTTTTGCGGAATAAATGGATATGAACATGCTATGTCATTGTTGAGTATGCTAGTTCAGTTATGTTGGGCAAGCTTGGATATGATTTTAAGTTATTGCATGATGTCGCATACTTGAATGATGTTCTCTCATACTTGATCTCGTACATGGTCACGTCTTGATTCTTGATACTCGTTTGTTTCATGTTGAGCCAAGTGACCCTGCTACCTTAGCCCAGGGGCTTGATCAATCTCGTGTCAAGGGCATGACTTCTTGAGTCAAGTGACCCTGTTAACCTAGCTCAGGGGCTTAATATCTCGATCCAGGTGATCCCGCTAACTCGAGAGCTGAACTTTCTCGATCCAAGTGATCTCGCTAACTCGGGAGCTTGACAAGTGATCCCGCTAACTCGGGAGCTTGACTTTCTTGTTCTTGTTCTTGTACATGTCTTGTTTCAGCATGATTCCTTGAAATTATCTCACATGATGCCTTGTCAATAAAATTTCTCGTACTTGGTCAGCATGAAAATGTCAGCATTGTCAGCATGATATAATAATTGCATGAATTAGTGCTTGTTTATGATATACTGCTAGGATATATTGATGCTAGAATAGACATAATATAAGATGACATCCATAATTTGAATCGGTACGGCAGGATATCTGTAATTTGAACCGGTGCGGTGGGATATCCGTAATTTAAACTAGTACGGCAGTTTATTTGTAATTTGTTATTGGTATCGTGTTTTAAATTCCGAATATTGAATCTGAAACTTCAAACTCACTATGTAAGCTATGTAAGAATGTGTAAGACCGACACGACGGGATATCCGTGAATCGAACTGGCACGGTGGGATATTCGTGAATCGACTATATAAGCTATGTAAGAATGTGTAAGACATGTAAGTGAATGTAAGTGAACTCAGTAAATCAAAGATAAGACACGTAAGTGAATATAAATGAACTCAGTAAATCAAAGATAAGACACATAAGTGAAAGTAAGTGAACTCAGTAAATCAAAGATAAGACATGTAACTGAATCGAATTTAGTAAATTGCATTCCGTTTTGATATGAATAAGACACCCTATTTTGATGCGAAGTTTTCTTTAGTGAGAAAAGACTTTGATATTAGCTTCAGTTTTGTAATGATTTTCGCTTCAGTATGAAAAGGTATTCTATTTTGATACGAAATTACCCTTGATACGAAAATGATTAGAAATTTTGTTTGATATTCAATGTCTTGGAAATTCAATATTGATAAGAAAATTCCATTGAAATCGGTTTCGGTTTTGATAAGAAAATGCCTTGGGATTTAGTTTCTATTTTGAGTACGAAAATATCATTAGTTTTAATATGAAAATGTTTTAATCTTTGTCTTTGAATCTATGCAGGACTGATGAGATGTATATTGGTATCAGTTTTCTCCACTGAGCTTAGACTGTTAGCACATCCCGACTATACGTCACATGTATAACACTTATCTGAAGACCAAACTTGAGGATTGAGGACTTGAGGATTTGTAAGATTTTCGAGATCATAGATTTAGTACATTATGGATTTTGGTAAGTACGGGATTGCTACGTTCGTGCTATTATACATATATAGTACACCGCTATTAGGTGATGGTTGGCGATCACCGGTGGTTTATTTTAGTTTACTGTTCATGTTAGATATTAGAACTTGATATTTTAATTATGCCATATATATTATCTGCTTTGATTTCCGCATGTGTGTGGATGTACCAAGTATTCTATTTTCAGATTGTGATCTACGATTTGGCAGTTCGATTTTTCTTAATATCTGTGATGTGTTTTGAGAAAAAAAAATTTTATGTCGAGAAAATCAGGCTATCATAGTTGGAATCAGAGCTATGGCAGTTGATTCTATCAGGACATTGGAGACCCAACTGTGACTCTATCATAGTTGGTATTAGAGCTTAGGCTTTAGGTCTTATGAGAGACTAAGAGCCCTAGCTATAGGTACTAGAAAATGGTTGTAGGTCCAGAGATGTGATATTAGATTTTGTGAGAGTATAGGTTGTGAGATTCTAAGAGTTTTGTTCGAGTATAGTAACCGGTTGTTAATTGAAACTTTTGTTTTATTGTAACAGATTATTATGTCTGGTAGAGGTAGACGACCGATAGGTGGTCGAGGTGGTAGAGGATTCATGACGAAATTGAGTGCTACCCCAGTAAGGGGAGAGGGTGGAAGATAAGAAAGAATGGCGCATGCCATAGAAGTCGTGGCTAACGCTATGGCTCAACAGCCAGAGTTGTTGGTAGCAAATAATATAATTAATCATCAGCAGCTACCTCCACCATCAGCATTTGTAGAATTTAGGAGGATGAGACATCCTAGTTTTTACGGTCAAACTGATCTGCTTGAAGCGGAGAAATGGCTGAACCAGATCGAAAAGCTTCTTCAGCAATTGTCGTGTACTGAGGAAGAGAAAGTAAGTTGGGCTTCTTTTCAGCTAGAAGGAGAAGCCGACCCTTGGTGGAAGGCAGTATCAAGGATTAGAGAGTAGGATAACCCTGGTGGGTTGTGGACTTGGGAAGAATTCGTCGAAGAGTTCAACAAGGAATACTTTCCCAGGCAAGTGAGAAGTCAGTTGGCGGTAAAATTTATAAATTTGGAACAAGGTGGAATGTCCGTAAGAGAGTATGGGACAAAGTTTACAAGATTGTCAAGGTTTTCTCTAGAATATATGGCCACATATCTGATGAAGGCTAATAAATTTGAATGCAACTTAAGGTCGAACATACGAATAGAATTTCAGTGTTAGAATTGGAAATGTATGGAGCTATGATGGGTAAGGCTCTGGTTCCCAGAAAAGATATTGAGGAAATGTATAAGAGAAGGGACCACCAGAGTAAACGCAGAGCAAGTCAAATGCAGTCATATGCCCATGAGCAGGCAACCGAGATACCAAGACTCTTGATGCCAGCACCTAAACTGCCTGCTCAGACTATCCACTCGCGTCCACCCACGTCAATGCCTGCTAGGTCTTTTCGTCCTCTGAACCCTACAATGATGCTCCAGTCAAGGGTGCAACCGACTTTACACATCGCTTCAGCCGCCCCAATTGAGTCATGTTCAAGATGCGGGAAGTAACATAAGACGGAAGAGTGCAGGTGGGTGAAGGGTGCATGCTTCAAGTGTGGCCGATAAGGACATTTGATAAAGGATTGTCTTGCAGCTTAGAAAGTACTAACGACAATTTAAGGTCATTACATTGTTGATTAATGGTCAAGATATGTACCTTATTGTTAAATTGTGGTAATTAAGTATCCTTTCATGACTAACTGCGTGGTAATGAACTAAACTTTTGATGAGTGATAATGTGAATTTTTATAGTGACAAATAACTTAACTTTTCATGATAGTTATCAGAACCCTAAAGTTATTTTGAATGTCTACTTATGAATATTTAGTTATGGATATGTTTTATCGATTCGTTGGGAATATTCTGATTGTTGCAAGTGCGTATATTCTGTTACAGTGAGTAACAGGGATTATGATTGGTTCTAGAAGTAACTTGTTATGCACTGTTGTGGGCATGTTCACATATTCGGGAATGCATGCCATGTTTTGATTATTCAGTTCTGAACGCATTCTCATTTTTGTGGATATGTTTATTACCACATACATACATGCTTATTACCACATACATCCTAGATTTAGAATTAAGATCAATTTGACGAGTGAACTTGTTTCTTTCGACTCAAATGTTTCCAAGTGCATTTTTGAGGATGAAAATTTTCTTAAGGAGGGGAGAATGTAATAACCCTAATTATTTTCGTTGACATTGAGTCATTGACTCTTGAGGAGAATATCACTATGTCTATTCGGACCTGTGAGATATCCATGCCTTTTTGAAGTAGGCACATCAATTTTTGAGGACGAAAATTCTTTAAGGTGGGAAGAATATAACATCCTGAAAAATCTGAAAACCGTAGGTCCTGATTAGGTGCATGTCCGTTGAGAAACCGGTCACCGTTTTGGACTTTTCAGATAAAATCATCTTGGGTCCGTTTAAACTACGTATGGGATTTTTGGACCAAAGCTTATACACCATGGTGGTGTATTTGCTCAACACAGAGACCGATTGATAAGTGGTTTGGGTGTGCAGGCCCCACACCGAACCAAAAGATTATGTGTATAATAGCTAATACCTCACTTAGGTGTAGCTGTTTCGCACGAAAGCCAATTCTTTGGATAAGGCTATCATCCAAATGGGAATATGTGTTTCATGGGAGAACCAACCCCCCCTTCTAATAGAAAAAGAAAAGCTTCCATTGGAAGCTAATAGCTGCGTGCAATTTGCTTGGGGTTTTGGGTTTCTAGAGCGAGAGAGAGAAAGAGAGAAAGTGCTTGAAGAGATCGCCCGAGGACCTCCGAAACTCGGATCGGCTCCAATAAACTTTGAGGTGTTGGCTTCACATTGGTTTGTGTGCCATGAGAAGTTGTTGAGTTCCCACGCGATGGAGATTCGTGAAGAAATGAAGGCTTTATCCCTTCAAATTTTGATATGTCGAAGTCTCAAAGTCGGTGGATCTCGTAAGGGTTTTGTCGCACATTAAGAGAGGAGTTTAAGCTTAGATCGTGCCCAAACGATCATGAGAAGGTGGGTTTCAAACCCATTTGGTCGTGTGTGGCGTGAGTGCCGATGATTTCAATCTCCGCATATCGTAGGCATTGCTCTCGCCAGATTAAAGGGTAAGATTTGATTTAAATTGGTTAGAATTAGTTTGGTTATGATTTATGGGCCATTAGGATGTTCGAAATGGGTTTTGGGTAATTTGGAATGAAGAAGAAGAAGCCCGAAGGGTTTCCGAAATTGTCAAAATCGATCGATCGGTTTGTATAAAACAGAAAAGTGCCAAAATTCTAGAGAAATCAATTGATCGATTTTGGAAATCATTCGATCGATTTTGGAAATTGATCGACCAATTTTGACTAAGCTTGTCGATATTCCGTCAGTATTTTGGCTGTAAATTTTTACTCCGAACTCTAACTGACATGATTCTTATAAAGTTGGAAAGAGGACAATTTTGTGAAATAACAATTTTGTGAATCCAAATTTTTAAAGGTTAAAATTTAGGGGGAAAGTTGCATCAAATTCTAAGTAAGCACGAACATGTTCGTTTCCGCCTCGTTTTGAGAAAGCACTTAAATATGTCTAAGTTATTAGTGATTAGAGTTAATCCTTGATGCATCATCGTATATTTGTGATATAGATTGAGGGCGGGAAGCCATCGATAGGACTTTGCTTGGCTTCACGCAACTTCGAGGTTAAGGTGGGGAAAAACTTCATACACAATTGCATTTCGATTTGATTTTTCATAGATGCTTTGATATGATCGTTCGAAATATGATAAATTGACCGTATTTGAATTGTATTTAGACGTGTTCAAATATCAAATGCATGTTTGCTTTGAAATCTTTTGAAATATCGACATATGTACTTGTGTATTTGCCTTAGAATTTTTTAGATATCGAAATATATGTCACTTTCTACCCTTTTGAAATATCGAAAATACATCTGTTTGAAACATTTTGAAATATCGACAATTTATTTTTCTTTGGAATCATTTGGAGGATCGAAAACGTTTTGTTCCAAAATTTTAGAAAGATCGAATCTGGAATGAAATATCGAACATCAAATAAGTAAATCGACTAATAAGTCTGGTCATTTAAGTGAACCGCTATGGGCGGATTATAAGTATACCATGGACCGTTGTGGCTGGATTATAAGTACATCGTGGACTGCTATTGATGGATTATAAGTACACCCTAGATCGCTATGGATGGATTATAAGTACATCGTGGGCTGCAAGGGCAGAATCGAACCGGCACGGCGGTTAAACCCATGAGTCGAATTGGTACGACAGTTTATCCGTAATTTGAACCTTCTGAATTTAGAAATCTGAAATTTGAACATAAGAACCGTAATTTGACCGGAACGACGAGCTGTCCGTAATTTGAATCGGTACGGTGGGATATCCATAATTTGAACTGGTATGGTAGGATATCTATAAATTGAACCAGTGCAGTGGGATATCCGTAATTTGAACTGGTGCGACAGTTTATTTGTAATTCATTATTGGTATCGTGCTTTGAAATCCGAACATTTAATCCGAAACTTCAAACTCACTATATAAGCGATGTAAGAATGTGTAAGACTGGAATGGCAGGATATCCATGAATCGAACCAGCACGACGGGATATCCGTAAATCGACTGTGTAAGCTATGTAAAAATGTATAAGACATGTAAGTGAATCTATTTAAGAATATTTAAGACATGTAAGTGAATGTAAGTGAACTCAGTAAATCAGAGATAAGACACATAAGTGAATATAAGTGAACTCAGTAAATCAAAGATAAGACATATAAGTGAATCGAATTCAATAAATTACTTTCCGTTTTGATATGAACATGATGCCTTATTTTGATGCGAAGTTTTCTTTAGTGCAAAATGACTTTGATACTAGCTACGGTTTTGTTATGAAAAATAATTTTTTCGCTTCAGTATGCAAAGGTATTCTGTTTTGATATGAAATTACCCTTGATATGGAAATGATTGGAAATTTTGTTTGATATTAAATGCCTTGGAAATTTGATTTTGATAAGAAAATGCTTTTGATAAGAAAATGCCTTTGAAATCGGTTTCGATTTTGATAAGAAAATTCCTTTGAATTCAGTTTCTATTTTGAGTATGAAAATGTCATCAGTTTTAATATGAAAATATTTTTATCTTTGTCTTTGAATCTATGCATGACGGATGAGATGTATATTGGTATCAGTTTTCTCCATTGAGCTTGGACTGTTAGCTCACCCCAACTATACGTCACATGTATAACACTTAGATGGAGACCGGACTTGAGGATTGAGAACTTGAGGATTTGTAAGATTTTCGGGATGATAGGTTTAGTACATTGTGAATTTTGGTAAGTACGAGCTTGGTATGTTCATGCTATTATACATGTTTGGTGCACCATTGTTAGGTAAAGGTTGGCCATAACCGGTGGTTTGTTTTAGTTTACTGTTCATGTTGGATATTAGAACTGGAGATTTTAATTATGTCTTATGTATTATCTGCTTTGATTTCTGCATGTGTGTGGATGTAGCAAGTATTTTGTTTTCAAATTGTGATCTACGATTTGGCGGTCCAATTTTCGTAAGTATCCGTGATGTGTTTCGAGAAAAAAAAAATTTGTGTCAAGAAAATCAGGCTGTCACACTGCTAGTTTGTTTCGAGCATCATTTCGAGCACTTTAGGTTTTTGAGCTCTTCGCTTGAAGATGGAGTCTAAGGGCAGTGACCAACTTTACCTGACCGCTTCATACTTAGAGCAGATGGTTATGGTGGGTGAGGAGACTCCTGAGATAGTTGTCGGTGTCAAGGGTGTTGTTGTTGCTGAGGATGTCGAGGATGGTGTAGAGGGTGCCCTCGAGATTGGTGGAGATGGTAAGGCGATGATGTTTCACGCCGGGCTCCACCTCAGATTCGCATCCCGTTGGAGGAGTTCTTCGCGAGGGACCAGGTAGGTGCCCGTGAGCAAGATTTCCTTCTTTATTCCCTAGGCATTTAGGTTATAATGTAGATTCCTAGGATATGGCCCATTTATTTTATGTCAAACTCACATTTAGTTTGCGTACGCATTTATGCATCGTGCTTGTATTTAGTTTTAGGTCATGTCTATTTTATCGTTCTGTATTACCTTTATCATGTTTTGCGTGCTTATCATAGAATTTTGTCATGATTATCGTATGTTTTCTCTCACGTAGTTTATCATTACCTATATTGTTTATTGTCACCATGTTGTTACCTTAGTTGTTGTTGTCATTAATTTTTTTTTTATGTTTATTATTTATAATTGTTCGTTTAACTATGGTTAGTTTATTATCGTTAGTCATTATTAGTTATTATTTATTATTATTGTTATTATTATGATTATCTTTTGGTATTATTATTGTTATCATTGGTATATTATTATTATAATCATTATTCTAGCTATTATTGTTATTAGTTATTATTATTTTGTATTAGATCTAACTATTATCAGTAACTTCTTATTTATGTTTATTACTCCTCCATAGTTATAGTTTTTAGTCCTACATTCTCTCTTTCATTTCAGCGCTCCACAGGAGTCCCCCCTTGTTGGCCATCAGCACGACATGGTCGGAGTCTCACGCCTGGTACCGTGCCCTGCCTGAGTTTCAGCGGGACCGGTTGGTGTCTTTCGGCTTTGGGCTGATCCTGAAGCTCGAGCCCTTTCCGATCGATTAGGGCTTGATCAGGGCAATTCTGGAGAGATGGAGGGAGGAGCAGCAGGCACTGCTCTTCCCAGAAGGGATGTTGCTACTGTCCCCGGAGGACCGGGTCCGCATCACTGGGCATTAGTTCGAGGGGGAGCCAGTGGCTCGGAGTAGAGTACCCGTCAGTGGGCCCAGACCAGGGATGGTTCGAGTTACATGGTTCTTTGATACTTTTGCTAGCAGCTTTGCTCCTCCGAGGCATCACTCGGAGAAGAGAGAGGTGTTCTAGGCGCGTTGTGAGGTGATGGCGCTCCATGAGCCCGTGACGGAGCAGGGAGTGGCGGCGGATTAAGTTTTGAGGGCATTTTTGATGCACTTCCTTGATGCATTAATCTTTTCATCCTCGACCCGGGGATGTGTGATGGGTTTGTTCTTGACGCTTCTAGGGATCTGGATCGAGTTCCTACCTATGCTTGGGATGTGGTGGCATTGGCACACCTTTATGAGCAGCTGTACCGCAGAGGGAGAGGTGTCGCCACTATTGGAGGCTTCCTCCTTCAAGTGAGTTTTAGTTAATTGTTATCTTTTATAATGTCTTAGTTGTCTTGTCTTTTCCTTTAGTGATAGTTCTTGGGGTTTGTATTTTTCAGTTTTAGGCGTATGATCATTTCGCCTTCATACACCCACGAGTCTTGACGAAGATTAATTTTACTTTCCCGCGGATGCATGTATGGCGGCGGGTGATGGGGCTCCGCCACCAAACTTTGGATCTTCATACCGGGTGAGGTCTCTTTGAGGACATGCACATGGGGCAGGTACGTGTTCTTTATGTTGTTAGGGCATTTCGGTTTTGAGTTTTAGGTTTTGATTATTTCCAGTTATAGGTCATTATGAGGTCCTATGCGGTCGAGGAGGATGCTGAGCAACCGGTGATACAGTCCTGCCAGCCCTTCTTCAAAATGGACATCTGGGTCCATTATTTCGAGAAGGTGGGGCGTATCCACCTGTCTTTAGCATGACAGTTGGGGCACCCTCAGGGAGTCCCTTCAGATATTCGTCACCGTGGGGCGAGGATGATTGGTCCACCTAGACGGGACTTTGTGTCAAGGATGAGGGCACAGATTGATAATTTTAGAGTCAGGGGACCAGGGTGACAAGGTCGCGCGATGAGGCGAACACCCGAGAGTTCGTGAGGTGGTTCCAAGAGCTCGACGGTGGCTGGCTCTTTACGTGTCCTTTCTACAGGAACAACTCCTTCGCTGTGGGCGGTCCTGAGTCTACCTCGGCACTGAGGGAGAGGTTAGCCGCATTGGAGCAGGGCCATCTTGATCCTGGTGTTCACGGAATGGGGAGTGTTTCTCATCCTGATGAGTAGATGATGAGGTCATTGATGACCTCTATCTCCGAGGCTAAGGTAGCAGAGGATCAGCTAGCAGAGAGTCGGCGAGCTCTTGTGAGTCAGTGTATTTTATTTGTCAGTTTTGGTTTACTCATTTTTCTTTATGTCAGTTAATGTGATTGTACTATTTTTTGTTTAGCAGACTGCGAGGGAGGGCGAGGTCGCCAGTCTGGCAGCGTATATTGAGTTGCTCCGGGGTGAGCAGGTGGCCACCCGGGAGGTGCATGCCAGCATGCACTCAGAGATTGAGCAGCGGGTAAGTGTTTATTCCTGGTGTTAGTTAGTCATTAATGTTTGGTGTTTCTGATGTGTTTGTTGTTTGTCATGTTTGTAGAGGGCGGAGCATGCCGCTGTCGGGGCGTCTGCTCCGACCTTTGATCCGACGTCAGTGGCATCCTTCAGTCATGATGATCCAGAGATGACCTGCCTTCATGGCGAGTTAGACCGATGGGTGAGTATTTCACTTGGTTTGTCTTTTCATGTTTGATGCTCTGTCCTAACATTGTGTTTGAATGTGTTCAATGCCAGATAGCCGAGGATCTCCAGATGAGGAAAGCTACAGCTGCCTCGCTGCGTCCGAAGAGGCAGGTATAGTATATTTTTTAGTTTCATGTGCGTATGTTGTTTGCTTATCTATTTATCTGACATGTTTTTATTTGTTGTGTTCTGTCTTGCGTAGGTGATCCCTGAGTCTACTCTCACGGTTCCTCCTCAGGAGTCCACTCCCCCTCCTGTCCAGGTATGTTGGGATTAGTGTAGTTTTCTTAGTTTTTGTGTACATGCCTTTTCTAATGCATTTTTGTTTGTGTTGTAGCAGCCTGTAGTGGTGCCTCCTCCTCAGCCTATGCCTGTTGTGGATCCAGTGACTTCTGCGACAGTCGAGCGGCTTCTTCGAGAGCGGGCCGATCTGGTACCTGGTTACTCTTCCTTTTCTTCGACTTTTCAGTCCATCTTATCCCGTAGGTATATGCATTTCTAAGTTTCGTGTTCTTATGTAGGTTCATCAGCTCAAGGAGTCTCAGGTGGAGGTCGAGCGTGCACGTGCCATCCCCAAGGTGAGGCGACAAGCCCTTACAGGTGACCTAGAGCCGGTCAGAGCGGGGCTACTTATTGAGATGATCGTTCACCAGGCGGCTCACACGATCGAGCTGGAGACTGTTCACTAGATGGTACGGGCTGAGATGCAGGCAATGATTGTACAACTACTGTATCAACTGGAGAGGAGGGATCGGGGGATCCGTGGGATGGTTGGTCATTTGGCAGAGTCAGTGGGTACTGGCTCCTTGGCTTGTCGGCACACCGTACGACACCCGCGAGGGTATTAGGGACCACGCTCATGAGGACTCTTTCTTTCGTACTGTGATGTCTGAGTGTCCTTCATGCTCGTGGTCGAGGCGGACTGCCAGTCAGGCGAGTGAGGGAGGCTCCGTTGTCGGACCTTCCCCTCATAGGGTATGTCCACCAACTCTAGGAGCTTTGATTGAGTTCTCAGTGGATCAGATTGCTGATCCTTGAGTCGATGATTTCGGGGACAGTGACCGGTCATCCTAGCGTCAGCGGAGGGAGTATGCCCCTGGTGGCTTATGTAAAAACTTTTGATATATATAGAGAGATTTTTGGTTGAGGCGTGCCTCTTTTTGCTCTTTTCTTCTACCTTCCACTCTTTAAACGTCTGCTTAGGCGCGGCCATCTGTTATTGGGACTTGGAAGCTTTCAAGCTGGCCCTGTAGAAGTTGAAGGTTATTTGTATCTGCACCTGGGAATAAAGTCATTAGTAATTTTATTTCCCCCTTGCTAATTGTCAAGGGGGGAAGTATCTCAAACTGGAGTTTGGTAATAGAATAAATATCATTGTATCTTTTTTTTTCTTTCTTTTTTATTTTTTTATATTATAAGGAAAGGAAAATAATGAAACAAGGAAAGCAAAATACTGAAATAAAATTCTAAAATCTAAAATAAATGTCCCAATGTAAGAGCGTGGCAGGATAGGCAGTGTAGTATCTTCGGCAGTCTTCCTTGAGTGATGATCTTGTTATTCTGCATCCAACTACGAACAAGCAGGGGCCTTAATGTGACTCCTCTTCCAAATAAAAAAAATGCCCCAATGTTGAGGTGAAATGGACCTTTCCTAGGTTTGTGAGTATCTGGGTCTATGTAGAGCTATGTGTGTGTTTGGTGAGTAAATTTTGAAGAAAATTTCTGATGACGCCTTCCAATGAAAATTTCTGATGACACCTTGCCACATTGGAAGGAGACGCTTGGTTGTATCAGTCGTGTACCGGGTCTTACCTTTGACAGCGGTCGTCATATCACATAGTCTTGATAGGAGTAAAGTGAGTGGCAGACTGTAGGTGATCGCATCAGTCATCATTCATGGGCTTTTTGTTTTATGTCTAAAAATATTCTAGGAAAGTTCTGATTCATCGTTCGAAAGCAAAAGATAAAGGGGTGAAAAGGGGATAAGGTTTCAAGATGCAGGGACAATTTCCTACTTTACAACTCTTAGAAGGGATAAGCAACAATCTTTTCCTTGAGTGGTATGGGGTGTCATAGTTGAGCTCTCTATCATGATTTGGTACCATCAAAGTCTCACATTTTATGATTAGCAGGAGTTTGTCCTCCTCCCACCACCTTATGAAAATATCTAGCAATGTAAAGGCACAAGGGATGCCCTCGCAGTTTGCTTATACTTTTCTAGTAAGATTCTCAGAAATGTCCTCGCAATTTACTTATGCTTCTCTGGGCTCATTGACTTGTTTACCCGTTGTATTGCTCTCACTCGGTTATGCTTCTCCTTTGCTCACTTTAGTCTCTCACTTTTATCTCTCTCTTGAAGCATGTATATTTTGAAAGCAGTCTACTGACACAGGGATAGTGAGTTTTGATTGACCTTAACACCTTCATTTTTTTTACTCTAACGTCTTCTCCAATGGCGGGAAAAGGGATGAGAATCGGGTGTTGCCTATGCTTTTAAAAGAAATCAGGTATGCAACTAATCCTTTTGATCAAATTGCTCGAATAAAGAGATGGGCGGTGAGTTAGAAAATTTTGGAAGATATTCTCAAAGATAATGGCTTACGACCAACGAATGACTTGAGATGACTACAAAGGTGGTATCTAGGTCCGACTACGGGATATGACAGTCACGGTGCTAAGGGTAGTATTTGCTGAGGTACATGGCATTCCGTGGGTTAGGATGTTCCTCCCCATCTTGGTTTACCAACTTGCATATGTTTCTGGGGTATTGTTGGATTTATTTGGTTGTGTTGATTTTATTAGTTTGAAAATAGATGTGGAATGAATCCAGGGTCTGTTGTAGCAAGTTTTACGAAGTAAGAGTTTATCCCACAGAGAGTATTGATCTGAAACCACAAGGGTCGTATAGTAACCTCCAGATCTAGCTACAGATCTGGCAACTCTAAACCTAAAGGCAAAGAGAGGAATTTTAGGTGTCACACAAACTAAAATAAGAAAAATAGAAGTAGAAACTACAGTTAAAAGAAAGGGGAAAAGAAGATGGATGTAATGTGAGAAAATGAAGTAAAATGATGAAGAGGTAGACAGCTAAGGTTAAACCAGTTATGCAACTTAGATCTACAAATGGAAATGCAACAGTTCTTCACTTGGCTACAAGCACAAGTGCAAGGCATAAGAATCTAAATCAAACCATGCCATTTAGACTGCTCTTAAGGCTATAATCTGTCCACTTAAATGGTCACAGACTATCCAATAGAGATGGTTAAATCCCATTGATTAACTCAGAAATTTGACTCAACCCAAAAGAATAGATTGATCTTAAGGCTATAATCTGTCCACTTAAAAGCCACAAACTATCCAATAGATTTCCTCCATTCCATGAATTAAATCAATACATGAAAACCATTGCAGACACTATGTTTATAAGGCTACAAGCTCAAACATTCATAGGAGTAAACAGATCTAGGAAACTAGGTGGAAATCACAAGGAATCCCAGGCTGAATGGGGACTTAAGCTCAGTTGGTCATTGCAACAAAAGGCCTGCAATGACCCAGCTCACAAGTCTACAATCACTATAAAACTCATATCTAACCTCTGATAATGGTGATGTAAAACAAAGGAGAGTTTGGCTTTGCACAATCTCTCACAAGGCTACAAGCCCAAGTGCAGAGGATAAGAATCCATCTCAGATCTATGAGGAAGACCTTCTTTAAGGTTATAGCCTGTCCACTCAAATGGTCACAGACTATCCTAGAGGCTACCTTCCACACAAATGATGAGACAAAACAGAAAAACTGTTACTGCCACCATGGTTGCAAGGCTACAAGCTCAGGCAACCATGGGAGCATCAAATCTATAAAGATCTGTGTGAAAAATATAGGTAAAATAAAAATTTAATGGAGCTTTAAACATGGCACTTCATTGATTAAAAAGGGAACTTACAATGATGGCCCTCAAGGCAGCAACCTGTGAAAACCCCAAAATTACTCTCTATGCTTAAACAAAACCCATTACATTACATGAAATAAAACCTAGCTATTACATAGAACCTAGCTCGACAATGTTGTTGTGCTAGGGTAAGAAGAACATGGAAAAATAAAGGAGAAAATAAAATCCTAACCCTAATATAAAACCTAATTTGACTCAGCTATCCTGGCTATTTTGCAAGGCAAAATATAGCTCTCTATATATACAATCCATAGCAGCAACTATATGTAATAGCCAATTAGAAAATAGCATATGTGGAGTTAATTTTGTGGCCCATCTGTGGCCCTTGGATGCTTTGGGAAGTGTGAGACATTGGGATGCATGCCCTAAAAGGTGTGAAATACCCAAAATATCCTTAGGTGCAGATATAGGCTACTGGAATTCGTGTCTCGCATAGATGAGAGTTTCAAGTATGCACCTCACTGAGATCTCGCTAGGATCTCGCTGGGCTGCAGCTTCAGAAGTTTAATCTGGCAGGGATCTCGCTGGGCTGAAATGCTTCAAAAGTTTAATCTCGCTAGGATCTCGCAGGGCTGAAATGCTTCAGGCATGCACCTCTCTAGGTTCTCACCAGGTTCAAAATAGCCTCGCCAGGTTCATTTTCAGCCTCGCCAGGTTTAAAATATGACATTTTTCACCTCGCCAGGTTCATTTCCAGCCTCGCCAGGTTCAAATGTAGCCTCACCAGGTTGCCTCAGCTAGTGCAGCATAGCACCCAAAGACAACAGCCCAAGACAAATGTGACACCTAGTGTAGCACAACACCAATGGCCAAGACGTCGCCAAAGACAACACACGACATCTGGGCAGCCAATGCATTAGTAGGCAACAGAAAAGCTATCAACAATGAACGCAACATAGCAGCCATCGTGATGCAATAATGGATTTCAGATTTTGCAATTTGTATAGTTCATAGCAGTAGCACTCCACTATGCTTCGGCTCCATTTCTCTCCCCTAACAAGCCTTCTAGGACCTCGAAGCATGCTAAAATTGCCCCAATGGTGTGAACCACCATAGTACATTCAATGTAACTCCATCAACTCCATAGCTTAGCATAAAATTCGTTCTTCTTGGCTTGAAAATGAAGGATTGTGACACTAAAGTTATATTTACTTGTTATCTACAAAATACACTTAAAACACATTATTAATCAGCTCAAGGGTCCATCAAACATAAGGTTAAGGGATGAAAAGTGATACTTTTAAGAGATTAATAGGTATGCAACTGCTATAACATACAATCCTACTATAACTTCCGAGTTACGCATGCCTAGAGGGCATGATTTTTTTCAAGACTAACTCTCCTATCTCGAAAGTTCACTCAAGGAACTTCTTATCATAGGCCCTGGCCACTCTCCTTTGGTATACTTGAGCATGATTGACCGCCCTTAGATGCGTCTCATCGAGTTATTCTAGCTGGGTAAGTAGAGCAATTCTCCTTTCGTCCATGGATAGCTGATCATCAAGCTGGACACATAGGGATGGTACTTGTATTTCGTAAGGTAAAACTGCTTCCATCTCATACGGTAGGAGATAAGGGGATTGCCCAGTAGCCGTGTAAAAAGAAGTCCTTTAGGCCCAGAGTGCCTCTGGTAGTCTCTCAGGACAGTCAGCTCCATTGGTCATCTCTACTGTTTGCTTAAGGATTCGGATCAGCATTTTGTTCATGGCTTCTGCTTGTCCATTTCCCTGGGGATAAAAAGGCGATGAGTGGTGTAGGTCAATGTCATATCTCTTGCACAGTCTCTTCATCTTCTTGGTGATCAATTTTGATCCATTATCGGTGACGATCATTCTGAGGACTCTAAACCTTGTGATGATGTTCTGAATAATAAACTTCATGAGAGTTGAAGCAGTGATTCTAACATATGAATCGGCTTCTGCTCATTTGGTGTAGTATTTGGTTGCAGTAAGGATAAATGGATGCTTGTGAGTGTTCCCGACTGTGTCTATGAATGGACCGATGATGTCGAATTCCCACATCGAGAACAGCCATGGCGGGGTTATGGGTTCAATGCGACTGATGGGGTTTGATGAGTGCAACATGCTCCTAACATTGCCTGCAACATTGGACATAGAGGTGGAAATCCTTTGTCATCGTGGGCTAGTAGTAGCATTGTCGTACGATCTGGTCGCTGAGTCTTTGTCTGCCAGCATGAGCACCACAAGCATTGGCGTGCGCTTCTCGGATGATGTATTGTCCTTCGACTTATATGATAAATCAAAATAGGACTCCTTTAGCGAAGGCTTCTTTCTATAGTATCTCGCCAAGGATGCAGAATCCGACGCATTGATTCCTTATGGTCTTTCGTTCGATCTTTATATCGTAAGGAGGGATGCATTGGTGTTTTAGGAAGTTTCATATGTCAAAATACCATGGTTGTCCATCGTCGATGGGTGACTTCTTGAATTTGAAGGTTGCGGCGGTTGCCTCCTTCTTCATAGGATCCCTTGGGGAGGTGGCCTTTCATTCGTAATAGCTGTTGGTCGAGTGGGCAGTTCCAGTTTCACTTTCCAGGCGACTTCGTGTGCAGGCATGGTTAGTTTTTCAATGAAGAAGGATTTTGTGCTCTGTTCAACTAATATATGTATGACTGAGGCTAGTGTAGCCAGAGAGTCTGCCAACTCATTTTCTAACCTTGCGATGTGAATGAAAGAAATCCTCTTAAATTTCTTTATCAGGAATTGAGCAGTCTCTAAGCATGCCATCAATCTTCTTTCCTTCATCTTCCACTCTCCAATTACTTGTGATATCATGAGCTTGGAGTCATTGATTATCTTCAACTGTTTGACACCTAATTACAATGTTGCTCGTAATCTGGCAATGTAAGGCTTCATATTCTGAGACATTATTAGTGACTGAAAAGTCGAGTTGAAAGGCTTTAGGTATGACAACTCCTTCTGGACTTAGTAAGACTATCCCATTGCCTTTCCCTTTGTGATTGAGAGCTTCGTCGAAGTATAAGGTCCATGACATTTTGTCGGGCCCTTCATCTTGTAGAGATAGCAGGTCTTCATCTGGAAAGTCGGTGCATACTGGCTCATTGCCTCAAAGTGGAAGATTTACGAGGTAAACAGTGATTGCCTGCCCTTTGATTGACTTCTGTGTGACGTAGGTGATGTCAAACTCTTGTAGTAGCATGTGCCATTGAGCGATCTTTCCGGATGTGGCAGGATTTTCGAAGATGTATTTCAGAGGGTCCATGCATGCTAGTACCCTTATCCTGTGTGCTCCAAAGTAGTGTCATAATTTCATCGATGCCCATACTAGTGTCGTAACTTTGTCATATTGCCCCAGGATTACTCCCATTGCTTTCTCATTAGCTTAGACATAGAGGCTTAGGCGCCTTTCGAGGATCAATGGTGATAATATTATGGGGTTAAGGAGGTACCTCTTGATATTGTTGAAGGCTTGCTGACATTGATCATCCCATATATACTCGGCTCCTCCATTAAGTAGTCTGTAGAAAGGGTATCTGTCTGAGTGTTGAGAGATGAATCTCCTGATGAATTGCAGTCTTCCTATCAGGACTCATAATTCTTTGATATTGTTGGGAGGTGGCATTCTGAGGATGGCTTTGAGTTCCATAGGGTCGACTTCGATTCCTCGCTTACTAACTATGAATCCTAGTAATTTTTTGGAGGTTACCCTGAATATGCATTTCTTTGGATTCATCTTTAGTTGATAATTCTCGGATCATTCTAGTACCAGTTGTAGTGCTTCAGCATGCCTTGCTCAAGTCTGTGACTTCACTAATATGTCGTCGATATAGATTTCTACACATTTGTGCATTAGGTTGTGAAAGATAGCCATCATGACTCATCAATATATGGCTCCTGCGTTCTTGAGGTCGAAAGACATGACAATGTAGCAGTAAGTTCCCTATGGTGTAGTGAAGGAAGTCTTCTCTTGGTCGGATTCTACTAACTTGATTTGATTGTATCTTGAGAAGCCATCTATAAAGGACATCATCTCATGTCCGGCCGTGTTGTGGATTAGGGTGTCGATGTGAGATAGAGGGAAGTCATCTTTTACGCATGCCTGGTTAAGGTTCTGGAAGTCGATACATACCCTTACTCTGTCGTCCTTCTTGGAGACAGGTACTATATTTGCGACCCACTTGGGGTAGTGGATGACTCAGATGAATTTGGCTTTGTGCAGCTGATCTTATCTTTTTATGTATATTAAAATTATATTAAATTCAAGTCTTAATCTATTGCAAGCGCATAATGTAAATTGTAGAGCTAGTATAAGATCGATCCCACGAGGAAGTTTATTATCTAATTATTTATTTTATTTTTATCTTTTATCTAAATCCTATTTTAAAAACTTTTTATTTATCTTTAAGATCTAATCTACTGGAGAACTATGAATAAACGAATGGGTTATTAAACTAAAGTGCATAAAAATAAATCCTAATCCTCCTTCTTCAGATTAAGATCGTCAATCTTAATCTCCAGCTTTCGGATATTTGTGAAAATAAATAATATCGTTATACCATATTTCTAGTCTCCTAGCATCGGTCGTCAATCCAGTCTAAGATCCTATCAATACAGATTTAATCTAATCAGCAATCAACCATAAATTTGGGCATCAATCAAACTCTAGAAAACTGAAGACAGAAAAGTAAAAACCGTTACAGTAATCTGCAAATTCTAACCTGAGTTGTCAATTCAAATTAAAACTTAGAGATGTTTAGAAAGCAAATAAAATCTAAACTAGAAAGCAAAGTAAAATATATCCTTCACCCCTCAGCAGCAGTCGTCAATTGCTCTTGAGAAATTACAGATATCTACACTAATCTTCAGCACTCAATTGCTGTCCTCAATTGCTCTTGAGAAACCTCTGATATCTAATCTACTCTAACTAGTATACACTACTGATCGAAAGAAAATCCAACCTTAGTGATCAATTGATGCTGAAATTCTTTGATGCTTATTCCTATGTTGAGCCCTCTTATTTATAGATCATAAGGGGTCAGTTTACAAAGTTCAAGTTCTAATTAAATAAACTACTAGAAATAAAAAATTCCTAATATAATTCTAATTCCTAATTTTATCTTTCCTTGCTTTCTTTAGTTGATGCGCCTCTGGATTGTTCTTTATTGAGCAGGAGCAGAGTCTTTCGGATTAGATCGTTATCAATCTTCTCAGATCCGTGGTTCACTAGACTTCTAATTATAGGAGTCTTCTAATTCTAGATCTGGCGGTGTTAAACTTTTACTCACGTGATCAGCGGTAGCAGCAATAGTAGGAAAGCTTCTTTTCTAGAAAATCGTTAATCACGATTTTCTATTTTCATAGCTTCTTTTTGGAAAATCGTTAATCATGATTTTCTATTTCTCACAACTTCCTCATAGTTGATGATTCTCTGAATTACGCTTTATGGTATTTCTCTTTTTATCTCTTTTGAAGAATCGTAAATTACGATTCTCTGGATTTCAGTAGGCGGAAAAATATTTTTTTCGCTCGATCGTCTTTCTTATTGCTTTTTGAGTTCATTTTATCAAAGATTAATACTTGTTCTAAAAATATTTGAAGGTTTTCAGTGAAGTTACCTACAAACTTCAAATATTTTTGGATTTGTCAAAATATTTTTCAAAACTAAAAATTCAAAATATAAACTAATTTTTGTACACTATTAATTATTCAGTTAGTCATTATATGTTTATTGTTTCAAAATATTTCAAATCTTTTATCCTTAGCTTCCCATCATCGCAATTATCCTTGATCAGAACTCAATAATTTCAATTCTTGTATAGCATGGAGTGTGTGCATATCAGTGAAAAGTTTATTCATCATAGATTTTTCTAAACTGCAGTTTTTAGAAAATATTTTTATCCAAACTCTTATTTATTGATATACTCTCAAAAATAATTAAAATTTTCGGTTCTCATAATATGATCTGTTTGTAATAGATTCAAAGGACAATCAGCTAAAAAGATAAATCTCATGGAAATGATAATTAATTCTTTTCATATAATTTCTTTATTTATTTATAGTATCTATTTCATATATCTCTACTAGACTCATATTTTTGTAAATCGTAAATCACAAAGGTCTTTCCGTCGACTTGTAATGGGGTATTGTGTTTTCAGAAGGTTTCAAAGAAAAAAGGTAAAGAGGATTAAAATTATTTCCAAGAGTTTAGCTCTTCCTTCTCTTCTTCTTCTATTTTTCAGCTTCAGTAAGTATCCTTATTTTCAAAAATTTCTTCCCATTTCTTTTTTGCATTTTGTAAATCTCATTTTTCTCTTCTTTTTCAGTTTGGAAGCTTTTTGCTTCTCTTTTCACAAAATCGACTTTTACAATTTTTCATTCTTTTTCTTTTCTTTTCCCATATTTTCATACATTTGTATTTCTTTTTCAGTTGTACCATTTTCAGCAGATCCCTTATCTATTAACTCATACTCCTTTCACTCCCTTTTCTTTCCTTCTTTTACATTCTAAACACTCAGAAATTGTAAAGGTTAAGGGTAGAAAGTTTTGGGCAGTACATATGGTTAAGGGTTTATAAAATTTTGGTACAAAAAAATTTAGTCTTTAGGCTTCTAATATGGGTTCAAATGGTAAAATATTCTGGGATTTTAGATTTTTGGCTCTGGTTAAAAAAAAGATGGCCTTCGATCATTTTCACGATTTATTAATATGGATGTCTTATTGCTTTGATATATTTAATAGACAGTTCTAAACAAATACATTACCATAATTATAGAACATATTGATTCTAAGTTTAGCATTATGAGATTTCATTTTGACAGCAATAGTAGAGCAATTCAAAGAAAATTAAACATGAATAAAAATAGCCTCTCTTTCTCTCAGAATAAAGAGGAATAGGCTCTATAGCTCACTGATTATATGATTTTGAAATTATAATCTAAAAGATTTTGCAATTCAGGTCAAGCGTATAGTTTAAACATTCTTCTGATACGGTGTTCTAGAGATGCTTTAGTTTGAATTGTAACTATTTTTATTTTGATTTTTGAACTACTACTATGATGGTTTGCTAAAAAATTCAGATTTTTATATTTTTTTCATAATTTGCATATAATGATTAACTTATCTAAAAAAAAAAAAAAAAAAAAAAATTAAATGTTTTTAAAATTTCTACGAAAAAGAAAACTAAACTAATCTATACCAAGGTGGTGTATCCCCCACAAACTTAAATAGAACAATGTCCTCATTGTGCAAAATAGGGGACATGCAGGAAAAAGTTATCGTAAATTATTTTACTGCTATGTTAGTAATAGAGTGTATAATCTATAAAAAACTAAAAAATTCTTCCCCCAAACTTAGGAGACAATACTTTCAATTTTATAAAGTTAAATGTTAGATGTTAGTAGCAAAAATAAAAGAAAGACGGAAATAAAAAAACTTTTTCATCTATGAACTAATTATAGCAACATGGAAAGAAAACTAATTACATTAAAGAAATCCTAGGAAAAATTTAGACACACATTAAGACACTGGCAACAACTGTTGTCTTCCTAAGTGTGCATGATTTATTTGTATTTTGAAAACAGATTTTTCAAAGTATCGACTACTGAAATTGGAAAACTAAAAAAAAGAAAGAAAATATCAGCACAGAGAGAAATCAATCAGCCTGCAAGATCAGGGCCAATTGTAGCAAGTTTTAAATGTAAGTGAGTAAAAGATCATCCACAGAGAATTGATTTAAAATGTATGGTAAACCTCCAGATCTAAGCTACTAGATCTGGCCTCTAATCCTATCTACAAAGCAAGTAAGATGAGAGATTGAATTTATCACATTAACTAAATTATCTAAAAGTAAAATTTAAACTAAGTGATCCAGATCCGAGTTAGGGGATGCAAAATTAATAAGAATGGAGAAATAATAGTTAACTTAAGCTTAGTAATTGATTGCAGAATGAGAAATAGTGTAGCACAGTTGAGAAAGTATCAAATCTTCATCAGGCTACCAGCTCAGATGTAAGAGAAAATAATCCAATTCAAGGATTAGGATTGAGTTAAACTTATGGCTATGATCTGTCCACTGTCATGGACATAGATCATCCAATAGTTTTCTTCTTCAATCCAAAGTCTTGATTCAGAGCATAAGCACCACTACAAATGCTGTAAGAACCAGATTACAAACACAGATTCTCACAGGGATAGTGAATTAAGGGAAATTGCTTTAAAAACAACAAATCTAAAGGAATCTAATGAGTGAGAAGATCATAATGAACCCTCAACATGAATCCAATTGAGAACGTACTGATGAAAGCAACCTTTTCAAATCCACCATTACAATTACAGAACACAGCTTAAAACAGCTCTCGGATTTGTAGTCTTGAATACAATTCTCACTTGAATTACATAAGTATCTCACAGTTCTCAATTACAGACAAAAGCTAGGCTACTACAGAGGTTTCAGACAAGCTATCTTGATCTGAAATGGAAAATGGGGCAGCAGGAATGAAACTCAAATTCTGGATACCCCAATTGGGCAAATAGTTCGTCTATTTATAGTTTTCCCCAAGTCCAGCTCAGATGTGCATCAACCAATCAGAATTGGTTAGATCCATATCAACTAATAGGAGTCGAGCACAAGGATCCAGATCTGTTCTGGCCAATCAGAACTGCTTGATCTGATTCAACCAATCAGGAGACAGAGGCATCAATTCTGTTAGGTAATTCAAAAATCTATTTGAGCTTCTAGAAGTTCCCACCAAGTAATTTCATCTTTGGGTTTTCATATGGAGTGGAATATGCCTCTGGTTCGTGCTCAGAATCTTTCAAACTGCTCCTGGGTTTTTAGATGCATTGGGGCGCATGCAGAGATTACTGAAATACCCTTACAGATGCTGGAAATCTTCAGAATATGATTTCGCACAGATTGAGGACCTTTTCGAAAGGAATTGTAACTTCTGGAGCTCTATTCGCATAGATTGGGGACCTTTTTGAAAGGTAATGTAACTTTTGGAGCTCTATTCGCATAGATTGGGGACCTTTTCGAAAGGTACTGTAACTTCTGGAGCTCTATTCGCACTAATTAGGGACCTTTTCGAATGGTACTGTAACTTCTGGAGCTTTATTCGCATAGATTGGGGACCTTTTCGAAAGGTACTATAACTTCTGGAGCTCTATTCGCACAGCTTGGGGACCTTTTCGAATAGATCAATAATCCTTTCGAAAAGATCAAGAATCCTTTCGAATAGCATTCTGTAGTGCATTCTTCTTTTTGAATAGCTCTAAACCTCTTTCCAGGTTGAAACCAGGCCTTTGTCCTCTTTAGTTTAGGCATTTTGACATCCAGTGAGGTTGTCCTTTCTCCTTCTTCCTCCAGATCAAGATGGGTCATCATCTTTTGGCACTTTTAAGCTACTTTTAGGGTTAAGCCTGCCTTTATTGTTAGCTGTAAAACAAACACTTAAAACACTTATTTAGTTCTCTCAAGGGTCTATCAAGGCCCAAATTAAGGGGTGGAAAATGGTATTTTCCAGTTCTCAACAACAACGTCGAAGAATAATTCTTTGATAAAGATCGATCATCAGCTTCTAACCACCTTCAATCAGAGTCTCGCATCCCTACAATAAAAGAAGCTCCAACCTTTGGAGGGTTGCTACTCCAAGAGCTGTCGAATCACTCCCCACTGCTCGGCTTTATCTCAGCCCTCCCATTTAGCCTATACAGCTCCCTTGCGAAAAAATTATAAAGAGACAGTAGAGAACTATGAGCAATGGAGAAGGGTGGTGAGGAGATCAAGGATGGGATGGGATATGACACTGTAAATTGTAGCCCATCCATACTATGTAGGAACTCACATTTTGGGTGGGTTGTAATGGTATAAGGGTTAGGTAGTGGGGGAAGATGGGTTCCTAGTATATGGTTTTGGATTTGGGTTAGTTTTAGGGTCAAGGGTAGTTTCGATGGACATTCCAGCATTAAAGACAGATCGTTGCTACTTCAATTTTTCTACTTTTTATTATCCCGCTAGGAGCTTAGCTCTATATTTTTCTAAAATTTTGTCGAGTCTTTTACTGAAGTCGCTCTGGTTATGTTCTTCCGTCATGGGATTTTAAGGTTACAGACAGAGGAAGAAGAAAGGTTATGAATTGGTTTTAGTCTATGGATGTGTATGGATTTTATAGGGAAAAAAGAGTCTTGAACCGTCACTTCGAGTAAATGTCGATGTGTAGGTTCCTAGGCTAGGGGGGTTGGGAAGTAGTGAAATTGAATGCATTTTATGTTCATTTCCTATACAAGATTAAATGAGTTATATTTCTAATGCTCCCGAAAAGACTGATCACTAGGTTCTCTTGTTCCCTGGAATTGTCGTTTGCCATTCTGGATAACGTTCACGAGAATCTAAAACTTAGAAAATCGTACTCGCTATGATTGGACTCTATATTCACGAGAATCGCAAATCCATGTGTTTCAACTTATTAACACTAAAGAAAGAGTCTTTACAATTAGTAATATCTTATAAATCATAGAGGGGTCATTTCAAAAGTATTTATATACATATGTTACATGTGTTTGCTACGGGTGAGTTGGTAGCTAGACAAATTTAGGAGGGATTCAATAGCGATCAGGTGCCAACTGGCCATGGGAAAGAATAGTTACTCTCTCTCGAGTTAATCAAAATGGTTAATTGCTCAACCTGAGTTATTAATTGTGTAATGGATTCCAAGAGATTATTGAGTAGTTGCGTTTGAATATGGCCATGTTGCAGCTAGCTTTCGGCCAATTGCGACAAGGCTTCCTCAATGTCAGTGTGGTCTTGGGTTTGTGTGGGGAAAAATTCAGGAGAGTGCTGAGGAATTTCCTGATTTAAGCTGCAGTTCGATCTAATGGCTTCTCCTTGTTGAGATATTAGGTGTGATTTTACACCCACCAGAGATTGAATTTTTGTCTTCCACAGTTTTAACTTTAGAAGGCAATTCATCATTGACTTTAATTTGTATAAACCTCTCTGCCTAAGAGGTATACTCCTTGAAGTCTTAGATTCAATCTCACCTGGTGCTTGGCATTGCACCGATTCCTCGCTAAAGTTCTCAAAAATTTTTGCAGCAGCCTCAGCAGACATGGTGTGGAACATCACCCTCACAGGCAACATCAACTATGTGGCGGTTTTGGTCATTCAGACCTTCATAGAAAGTGAGGACTATCTGCCAATGGGGTATCTTACGATGAGGACACCCATCTAAAATATCGTTGAGGCGCATCCACCCCTCTCGAAGAGATTCATCCGAAGATTGTTTGAAAGTTTGAATCAGATATCAGATTTGATTCATTCTGTGTATTGGGAAGTATTTCATGAGGAATCCTCATTCAAAGTTCTCCCAATTGGTGAACGAATTCTGAGGCAAAGAATATATCCACTACTTTGCTTCATCTCTAAGAGAATATGAAAACAATCTCAAATGAAGAGATGTTTCAAGCAAATTCTGGATTCGGATAAGGTTGCACGCTTCTATGAACTGTCTTAAATGTAAATAAGGGTTTTCATCTCTTAGCCCATGGAATATTGGAAGTGTTTAAAATATTTTTGGCGTAATTTTAAAAGTCTCATTACCAGTCATAGGGGTTATTTGTATACATGGGAGAGGTGTAAGAAGTGTTAAAGCATAATGATCCCTCATCATTTTTGTCATATATTGTCTAAAACTGAATTTTTCTACTTTTGTATTTAATTTTTATAATTTTTTATTTTAGAAAGTAGGGAGAGAAACAAATCTGAGTTTATAATTTTTGGGGCCCGCAGAATAAACCTGCAAAAGATTAAGAAGAGATCAAAGAAAAATATAAATATAAAAAATATATATATAAAAAAGAGAAAGATAAATATTAGTTTCTAAAAGGATAAAAATATTATATAAAAACTTGAAAGAATTAGATAAATTTTGCTTCCCTGGAAGCGGTGCCAAAACCTTGATCTTATCTTTTTATATATATTAAAATTATATTAAATTTAAGTCTTAACCTATTGTAAGCGCACAATAAAAATTATAGAGCTAGTATAGGATCGATCCCACGAGAAAGTTTATTATCTAATTATTTTTTTTTAATTTGATCTTTTATCTAAATCCCTATTTTAAAAACTTTTTATTTATCTTTAAGATCTAATCTACTGGAGAAATATGAATAAAAGAATAGGTTATTAAACTAAAGTGCATAAAACTAAAGTAAGGTCGTCAATCTTAATCTTCAGCTTTCGGATAATTGTGAAAATAAACAGTATCGTTATACCATATTTCTAGTCTCCTAGCATTGGTCGTCAATCAAGTCTAAAATCCTATTAATACAGATTTAATCTAATCAACAATCAACCAGAAATTTTGGCGTCAATCAAACTCTAGAAAACTGAAGATGGAAAAGTAAAAACCGCTACACTAATCTGCAAATTCTAACCTCAGTCGTCAATTCAAATTAAAACTTAGAGATATTTAGAAAGCAAATAAAATCTAAACTAGAAAGCAAAGTAAAATATATCCTTCACCCCACAGCCAAAGTCGCCAATTGCTCCTGAGAAATTATAGATATCTACACTAATCTTCAGCACTTAATTGCAGTCGTCAATTGCTCTTGATTATCCTCTGATATTTAATCTACTCTAATTAGTATACACTACTGATCGAAAGAAAATTCAACCTTAGTCATCAATTGATGCTGAAATTCTTCGATGCTTATTCCTATGCCGAGCCCTCTTATTTATAGATTATAAGGGGTCGGTTTACAAGATCTAATTCTAATAAAAGAAACTACTAGAAACAAAAGATTCCTAATATAATTCTAATTCCTAATTTTATCTTTCCTTGCTTTCTTTAGTTAATGCGCTTCTGGATTGTTCTTTATTAAGCAGCAGTAGAGTCCTTCATATTAGATCTTTATCAATCTTTTCAGATTTGTGGTTCACTAGACTTCTAATTACAAGAGTGTTCTAATTCTAAATATGGCGGTGTTAAACTCTCACTCACGTGATCAGCAGTAGTAGCAATAGTAGGAAAGCTTCTTTTCTAGAAAATCGTTAATCATGATTTTCTATTTTTCATAGCTTCTTTTTGGAAAATTGTTAATCACGATTTTCTTTTTCTCAAAGCTTCCTCATAGTTGACGATTCTTTGAATTATGCTTTATGGCTTTTCTCTTTTTGTCTCTTTTGAAGAATCGTAAATTACGATTCTCTGGCTATCAGTAGGCGAAGAAATATCTTTTTTGCTCGATCGCCTTTCTTATTGCTTTTTGAGTTCATTTTGTCAAAGATTAACACTTAGGTTCTTTTTTGCTGCTTATCTTTAATATCTGTACATCAGTATCTCATTAGTAGCAAAATATGGCCTAGCATCACTAAGTTAAGGGTGATAAAATGGTAAATTATGTGACTGATCAGCAGCTTGTCGACTTCCTCTTTGACTTGTAGCGCTGTCTGTGGGTGCATTCTTCTGAGTTTCTGCTTGACAAGTTTGACATTGGATTCTAGGACTAAACGATGTTCTACTAAGCTCGGATCCAAACTAGGCATTTCTTCGTAGGACCATGTGGAAGAGCTAAGGTGATCTTGTAGGACTTGGATAATCTGTTGTTGTTCCTTGGGGCTAAGCGTTGCACTGATTAGCAGCTTCTTAGGCTTTTCCTCGATATCGAAGTTGATTTCCTTTGTAGTTTCTGCAGTGGCTTGAGTTTGCTCGTCGAAGCACTTGAGGACCAGTTCGAAGTCTTATGTTTCTTCAGCTGCTGGTCTTCCTGCTTCATCATTTGTAAACTCATAAACTACAAAATTACTACACTGGGGGTTAGTTTTGCTAGAGGTAACCCTTCATCTGTGTAATTGATAACTATGACATCTTTGGTGAGGTATAAATTGAGGCTGTTCATTCTCCTCTCAAAGTAGTAGCATATCTTGTCGGGTATGATGACTAGCTTATGATGACTAGCTTGTTTCTTCATCGGGGTGCTCTATGCTATCGCGAGGGGAAAGCAATAAGGTTGCATTGAGCAGGATCAAGGTACGGCTCTATGGTGTCGAGAGTAGCGGCACGACTATGCACGGGTATATCGGTTATTACTTCCTCGACCATGTCAGCGTAACCACTACTAGTAACCTTAAGAGAAGGGTCTCTTTGTTGGTGGCTAGACGGGTCTGGGATGAAGGGCTCCCTCTCTTTTTTGAAAGTTTCTAATTTTTTTAGATTTTCAATTTTTAAACCTTTAGGTGTTTTGGGGTTTTCCATTTTTTTTTTTATTTTTGAGAATAAGTATGATACAATGTCAATTTCCTGAAGGGGAACTGACGAGGGTGCTTCTCTTAGTTGAGGAAGCGTGACGGCGGCTGAAGCCGTTCTTGCGAGCCTTCGGATGATGTGGACCCGTTTGAAATTAGGCATTTTTTTTATAGTCCTCGTCTGAAGTAATCCACTATTTGAGTGATGAAGGAGACAGTCTAATTGATGATTCGACTTCTTCTTTCATAAGGACTGCTTGGTCTTCAAAGAGGGCATGGAGATCTTCAAGCTCTTTTTCTTTTAGCGAGCTTGGTTGATCGCCCTCTGGGCTAGAGGATTCTTCTCCTTAGGTTTTGTGGTGTGTCGGGATAAAGGCATATGCCCGAAAATGAGGCTGATATGGTTGAGATATGCAAGGATACTCCCATGGGCATTCCCATCCCTCATAATCGGGGCCAGAACTGCTGTTGCTGGAGATAGAATCTTCTTGCTGGGACTCGTCTTCTTCACTGGATGGGCTTTGGAGGCCTTGGCCTAGTTGCTCTGCTAACTCGAGGGTTGGGAGATCTATCCAGTATTCTTAGTCGTCGCTTGGCGACGGTTGCCACTCTTCCTCTAACGACCTCAAGAATATCTAGAGCTGAGGCAATCCTAGAATTGGCGAGCGTCCAACTCTAGTGCCTCTTCGACCTCTATAGCGGTAATGTGAGAATCTTCTACCTCAGTCATTCGAAGAATCTTGTCTAGGATAGCTCTTTCGCATTGTTGCTTCATAAATGTGCATAGGCTGCAGTAGGGCGTCTTTGGGTAGGGACATCGGCACGGGCATCGCCAATTGTCGAGTATGTGTCGGTAGTCAAAATCATTGTCAGAATTTGAATCTTCATTCTGGGAGTGGTCGCCTTCCCCGAACAACTTCAGACGGTCTACTATAATATGATCTTCTAGCTTTATGGCAGAATGATTCATCCAATAATCTTCCTCTTCACTTGACATTGAGTACTAGTCCTCTTTTGTTGGTTCTTGAGGTTGGGATAACTGTGGGGATAGAGGGGTATCTGGTTCCAGCTCTTCTTCAGTCCCTAGCTGTGATATGGAAGTCTTCTTCGTCAGTTGACTCCCAATCTTCTATGCGCGGCTCAGGTTCTGGGGACTACCGTCTTTCTGCAGCAGCCGATTCTTCAGTTCTGAACAGTGGTCCAACTCCCTCGAGTGGTCTATCTATGTCGTCGTCTCAGTTCAGGTTCGTTAGATTGGCAAAGGCTTCGACCATTTGCTCGACCTCCATGATTTAGGGTTTGGTGAGGGGTTTCTCTCTCTTTGGCACATCGGCCTTCTCAGTGGTTCCATACACAAAGTGGTTGTATAACGACCACTTGGGCGAGGTTGGGAAGAGGTCAGCCTGTTTGCTGTCTGGTTGGTAGCCTACTCCTGTGTGTTTACAAACCTTCTTTGGGACTACGGGTCCTATGCACCCTTGCTTATTCTTATTGAGCCCTATATGCGAGACATAACCTAGTTGATACCTAAGGTCCCACCCCTTTGTTGATGTTGGGTTTATGTCATACAATCGTGGGAGGTTAGGGCCTGCTGCTCTCTTTGTTAATTTTTGTCGACAGGTTAGGGGGGATGAGGGATAACTGATTTTGCCTACCGATGCGTCATCGGGAGTGTCCACACTTTTGATGTGGCCACTGGATAGAACCGAGTCGTGAGCTGTTAGGATGCTTCTCGTGTAGTTGGTATCTATTTCCTTGAGGGGCGTGTCGGCATATATTCTTATGATGGAGTCATCATGGGGGAACTTGACGCATTGGTGGTATTTAGATGACACTACCTTCATGGATTCCAGTCACTTACTTATAAAATTAGGCTATAAGTGCTGGAGGAACTTGAGACATGGAACGTGACATCTTTGGTGATTGACCTGAGGCGGACCTGTAGCTTGATAGTCCCTTTGAAGAAGCGTCAAGACTCGTCATACACAATGAGGATGGCCTTATGTCTTGTTCTGTTTACTCGAGCATCTTGAGTGTTGTTATTGGAAAAATGTTGAGTCTTGCTCCCGTGTCAACTAGCGCGTGAGGCACTAAGAATCCTCTAATTATGACCGTCAAGTATATAGGGGTTGAGCTTCCGCTTAATGACTCTTTTGGCATGTCAGCTCTGTGAAGGCAAGTGTCGGAGGTTGCATCATAATCGAAGCGATTTCGTGCAACTCATCCAAGGTGGTGTCTTCATCCATGTGTATTTTGTCCAGTGCCTTTATTAACAATTAGTGGTGTTCTGGCAACTTCTTGATGAGTTCAAGTATCGATATTTATGTTGGAACTTTTCCAATGTGCTGTAGGAGATCGTACTCCTACCTTGTTTCCAATGCTTGCTCTTTTCCAAAGCTAAGGGCTTTGTTCATATTCGACTGAGGTGGCTAAGGTCCCGGTGCCAGAGCTGGAGGTGGAGGAATTACATTAGGCAGGGAGGCAAGTTTGCTTCCCTTTCTCTTGTTAACCTTTCTGATGGCTGAGCGCCCACGTTCTGCTTCTCTCGGGGGAATTGCGACAATGGATAGTTAGTCCTCGACTTAAGGATGGGGCACGTCTACTGTCAGTCCTTGAGCCACATGGTAGCTTCTCTTGATGAACTACCTGAAATACTTGTCATAAACAGGTTAAAGTTGGAAGCAGGGATACATACTGGGGCTATGTCGTTCCACGGGGGGAGATACTGCGTCTAGTCTTCCTCTTCGAGGAAGGTGGAAATCAATGCTTCTTCTTTACCATGTTCTTCTTTTCATTGACTCATTTCAACAGTTGGTTGGTGCTCAGCCACAATCTCGTGTTCTTGACTTGAAGTGTTTTGGGAGAGCCTGTCTACCCATGATGAGATTTGGGACACTGTTTGAAGGGTATCATCTTCGTTCTCAGGTTTGGAGTCATATAGGGGAAGTGGTGATGGAGTTATCTCAGAATTTGGGGGAGTCAAGGGTTTTATGGGTTGAAGGTTTGGTCTCTGAGCTCTGAATGATTGGACTCGAATCCTAGTGAAGGCTGAATAGGGTGGAGGATTCGGAGGAGCGATTCGGGTGATCAGGGATGAAGGATGTAGGCGAATGGTGGGAGGTCTCAGAGGTTCAACTAGATTAACTTGAGTATCTGAAGGACTAGTGCGGGTGATCAAGGTGGAAGGACGGAAAGGGGGTCGGCCCGAGAGATCTACTATGGTGATGTGGGTGATCGACCCTTGGTTGTGATTGGGTATGGGATTATTGATGATCCCTAGGTTATGCGAGGGTTGATTGTTGTTATGGTTGGAATTTTGGAGGGATTCCTAGTCAATCTAGTTCTGATCATTCATGTCATAGATCATGTCCCATAAAACTTAGCAGTCTTCTAGGTTATGCCTAGTGAATCAATGAAAAGCATAGAACTTATTATAGTCAAGGTTCGTGGGCTAGGGCCAGAGTCATTCCGGTGGGAATCAGATGAGGTTTTAATTATAGAGAAGGCAAAATATGTTGGAGATGATGTCAGGCAATGGAGGGCAATGTTTATGTTTTGGTTGATAAGGACCCCTAGTTTGCTAATTGAAGTTCTGGGGTGGGGGTACGTTGTTGCAATTTTGAGGGGCCGATTTTGGGTCGTACTCTAGTTCTGGTTTTGGTAGGTGTTCTAGTTAGGGTATTGGTTCCACTTCTAATATTGATTTTGGTTCTGATTTTGATTCGGATATCGTTGTTGATTTTGATTCTGGTATGTGTTCTGCTCAGAATTCCTCGGTTCATAGTTTCCAGAGTTTTGTCCCTGATTGGCAACCGCATTAACTTGCTCAGAGCCGAAGGTTTTCTTATTATTTTTTAGCTTCGAGTCATTAGAAGAGGAGACTTTTGATGTTATTATCAAAAAGGCAAGGTCTCCTCCCTTAATGTGTCATTGGATGCGGTTGGCGCGCACGTGAAGGGTAGCGAAGTCTGGGTAGTCGCTTATAACCAGAGCACTTCAAAGAGGCTCCTTGACGTTGTCGATGATGATATCGATAGAATCCTTCTCCTTCATCTGGCTTCTAGTGTGAGTTGTGAGTTTTCTCCACCATGCCACAAAGTCTGCGAAGTCCTCCTCGGGCTCTTGCTTTGTCGTTATCAGGTCATTAAGACTGACCATTTCTTGTATCAAGTGATTGTACTGGTCCAGGAATTAACTGGCTAGATCATCGAACGTGTCGAACCTATAAAGTGGAAGTCCGACGAACAAATCAAGAGCTTCTCCTTCCAAGGATCTCTAAAAGTAGTAGATAAGGAACCCTTGGTTAAAGCGAACGGGCCAATAATCATTACAGAATAACGCCAAGTGGTGATTTCAATTCCTGCTGCCGTTGTACTTGTTGAACTTTTGCGGTTTGAACCCTGTAGGTAAGTTAAACTTGAGGTCCCGGCATAATTTATCGAATTTGAATGAGAATCCAGGATGCTCACTCTTAGCCATGTAGTCGTCGAGGATCTTGGGGAGAACCTCCACTCTTACGGCGGCCTCTTTCCTAGTCGTCTGAGGGTGGGATCTACCTTGTTGGTTGTTGCTGACAAAGGTGAGCGTAGCCTGTCTCGGTGGAGTCATACAAGGGGACATGGTATTTAGAGTTGGAGGCGACCCTTCCTCTTGCCTTCGTTGTTGCTCCTCCTGCTCTTGTTAATCTTTGACAGTCTCGTATGCAGTCGCCATGCCTCGGAGTAACTCTTCGACTTCGTCTCCTCCCTTTTGCAGCTTTTGGACACTAAGTTCCACAAGTTGGGAGGCCGTGAAGTTCTGTCCGATGCCGCTTTATCCTTGATCATCATGGTTGCTAGTACTTGGGGGAGTGAAGGGATTCCCCTTGCTGCCGACCATGTTAATCTTGCAGTGACATGAGGGTGAATCATAGGACGGTTCAACGTCATATGTGGGGTTATCGTGGTACCCCCATAGATGTGGATTATCGCTGTTGGTCAGGTTTATTTTATGTATCCCTGATATTTCTAATCTTTGGTAGATACTCATAAACCCTCAGAGAGCTCTCGAGAGGGTGAGCGTGTGTCGCAAAGTGATAAAGTGAAAAATAAAACTAAACTAAGCAAAGCAGAAAAATAAAGTTAAACTAGATAGGAACTACTTTAGCAGAAAAGGGTCCCATCGCAATCGCCAGTCTATTGGTTCACACTTTTTCTGGGGACCGAGATTTTCTGGGCTCCTCTCGGTCCCCGAAATAAGTAGCCCAATTCGGTCCAAGTGAAATCTAGCTAGGGACGATGGAGTAATAAGCTAAGAAATATTACACGCTGAAAATAAAGTGAAAATTTCTAAGGGAGAAATACTTGGGTTGATGCAATCACCAACTGTAGATATTTATCGGCACTGCAACACGTCACTGATCACGCGCGAGGAGATGCGAGCTAACTCCTTTACTGAACGTAGACTGCCTGACTCCAGCAGCTAAAAGTAGCCTATGGTCTTTCTAGTCTAACTTCCTAATCTTGCTCTAAGTCTAATTTATTTAGTCTTCTGATTCTACTCCGAGTATAACTGGTTGTGGGTCTCCTAATGCTACTTTAACTCTAACTGACAGAGTTTCCTACTGCTACTCTAATTCTAATTAATTTAGTCTCCTAATATCCTTCTAACTAAAAAAAGGGGGTTGTGGCCCGTTATGCAAAGGAGGATCGGTCCCATTCTCGAGTACCCTCAGTAAGCTCCCTTGGGCAAATTGGGTGGCTAAGGGCTATTTTGTAAATACCAAAAATTAAAGACTGAATTTGAACTAAGAACTAAGAATTTAAGAATCAAAAACTAAGCATTTTAAGAGTTTAGGCCTAAAAATTGGAACTTGAACTGAGAACTAAGAACTAGAGGTAAAAGGCCAGAAACTAGAATTACAAGTTAAGAATTAGAAGTAAGAAACTAGAAACTAGAACTAGAAACTAGAACTAGAAGTTAAGAACTAGAACCTGAAATTAAGAACTAGAAGTTAAGAACTAGAACCTGAAATTAAGAACTAAGATCTAGAGCTAGAAATTTAAGAAGTAGGACTAGAAATTAGAATTAGAAATTAAAAACTGGAACTAAGGGAGTGATTACCTGAAGCGGAGTGCTTCTTCCTCCCTAATTCTCATGCTTCTGGAGCCGTAGAGAAGGAAACTCGAAATCCCTAAGAGGCTTAGGATTGAGAGAGGAGAGATCTCTATAAAAATTAGTGTGTTGAATGGTTGTGGGGTAGGGGTATTTTTATAGGTGTACGGGTGATTATGATCCCTGGGGCAAGTGCACAATTGGTCGGTTGGATTCAATTGCATGCCTTGTCCAGCGCGTGTAATTGGATTGCATGCCCTATCTGGGGCGCTTATTCCAGTTTGAGTCGGTCACAAACTCAGGTGGTTAGCTAACTAGCACAGCTAAGACTCCAGAACTAATTACGCACCTTGTGTAGGGTGGGTAATCCAATTAAGCGCACTATTCAGTGTGCTTAATTGTGGAGTTCAGGTGGTCATGGGGATCAAATACCAAGTCCAACTGGGGACCAATTGAGCGCGGGTCATTGGGCATGCAATAGATTACGAGCGCTGGGCAAAGTGCGTAATCGGGTCGTAAGGGTGGTCTTGGGGATTGAGAGTTCTGGTCCAAGTTGGACCGATTGCACGCCCGTGATTGGGCATGCAATCTCATTGCGCAGCCTGTCTAGGGCGTGTAATCCAGTCTTAAAGCGATCTGTGGGAAGAGAAGATCTGGTCCTAGTGGAACCAGTTGCGCACATGCATCCATGCGTGCGATCGAATTGTGCACCTCTGTGAGGGCGCGGAATTCGGGTTCTTCCCCAGGCTAAGTTGGGTTTGAGTAGCAGGGCTATTGTTTCAACCTGGTAGTCAGCCATATACTATTGTTTTAGCATATGTTCCCGTATTTACAATTTTAAGGCTTTCGAAGAGAGTGAGCCTCTTTTCAAAAATCATGGGCATGATCAAAGGATGACCAAATAGGTTTGTATATTTTGAGAGGGCGAAAATGGGGTGTCAACATGTTTTTCCTGGGATTAGATGGGTGTCTCTTACATGGCAAACATGACGGGTTTCTTCCATCAACAATATCTCTGGATGGAAACAATAATATCGTCCTTGTTGCGCATGCCATCATCGAGGAAGATAGTAGAGATAGCTGGACGTGGTTCTTAGAACTCCAGTTTGTGAGCTTAGGTTTTGTGGCCGTCATATTTTTAGGACGCTTCTAAAATACCATGATGAACCTGAGGTGGAGGAGGCATTTTGGAGAGCTACCAGGGCATATACGACAGAGGAGTTCTATTCTCACTTTAATATTATACGGTACCATTCTAAGGATGCTATCAGATGGCTTGAAGCGATCAATAAAAAACATTGGTCAGTGGCTTTCACCCAAAAGGACATCAAATCAATCCATGTCACAAACAATTTCCTTAAGTTGTTCCACAAACAATTAGTCCACTCTCTAGAAATGACTTTATTAGATCTTCTTGTGCACATTTATACGAAGATTGGGAGGAGAATGTCCATGTTGCATGACCACGCAGATAGCTTGGAAATCGGAGTTGTCCCATCAATTTATCGGCGATTAAGGAAGTTGGAGTTACAATCAACACATTGCATAGTTCGAACTATAGGCATGCTAGAATATGAATGCATGTCAGAAGATGGGAAGTACACGGTCTCGCTTGCATATGTGGCAAAAATGTGGTGTGCCCTGCAAACATGTTATTAGTGCAAATCTTTTAGTAGGCATTCCCTCGCAAAAGTTTTGTTCTAATTATTTTTTAATTGAAAAGTACAAGGTCGCATATGCAAGCGTCGTAGGTCCGCTGCATGGAAGTCAGTATTGGCAACTCATTTGAAGGTTCTTCTAGCTCATGGTGACACTGGTTGGAGACCTATTGGCGAGTACTTCTTGAATCAGGCGTTGTTTATTGGCAACTCCTCTGCCGCGTTGTGTATTATTTAGTCCATTTAAGTAATTATGTTTGTAGTGATCCTAAAGTTTGTTTCAGTTATCGCTTATACTTTTATGCTTTAACTAGAGGAATTTCAAACAAGTACCTTCTTCAAGAGAATGGGTGTAAGGGAGTAGGGTAATGAGTATATATTTATATATTAATGCAGGGGCTTTTGCTTATTCAATTCTGAGTCAGATTGGTGGCTACCTAGCAATGTTTAACTCCTGTTTTCTACATTGGAAATTTTTATTTTGAGCTTGTTTTGCAAACGATCATCACTGTCTACTCAGGCATTGCATATCAGTTTCAAGTCTATATGCAGTTTACCGATCAAGGGCATGCCCTTGCGGCAGAGAGCATGTGTAATTGTTCCGTCGAGATCCACCAATTACCCCAACGATTGGTTCTTCCGATGCCCACTAGAAGTATGTCCCTCATTAAATGCTATTATTTTTTATGTGTTCGCTATCATTCATAAATTAGTTGTAACGTATCCTCTTCAATTATGTGTAGGAGAAGAAGCGATGCCCGTTTTTCCAATGGTGTGATGAGGACCTGTACAAGGATCTTCAAGAGAGCATTCAAATTTGCGAAGCAAAAACAATGGAAGTGCAATTTCTGAAACGGGAAATAACTATCTTGAAGAAACAAAGAAAGGAGATTAACTTTCTTACAATTTTCTTCCTTGGAGTGATTATAATGTTGTCGTATTTTCTTATGAAAAATTAAACTTATGTTACCAGCGTGTATAAATTAGACCAATTGGGTTTATATATTTTGCGAGAGGTCCTTATGCTAAAATATGTTTAGTACTTTTTTTTTGTGTGAAATTGAGTTTTAGTCACTTGAGACTTGAAATGATTTCCTCCTAAATTGGTTTGGTGTATGCAAAATTGGGTTTCTATGTGGGCCACTTAACTTCTCTCACCTAACTTTATCTTGGAGTATAGTTACTCTTCTATGTTTAATTAATAGATAATGTTGGCTTAGTTGTCTTTTTATGTAAGGTATTTGATTGCATTTAGTTCCCAAAGGCATCCTTTCTCCCGGCTGCAGATGACAATGGTGACATTAAGGTATCTCTTAATTGGTAAGGTCCCAACTAATTAATTAATTGTTGAAAAAAATTAGGTCAAAGTCTACTTGTTGGTACAATGCAGTCTTCTTCATGATCATCTTGAATAATTTTCTTATTGCATAATGAAGCATTTAATTTAATATGTTTTTGTATTTCAATGACTTTTTATTACCAGGAAGATATGATATATGATATACTTAAGGGGATGAGCGACATCTGAAATCATTATGGGGCAGCTGAGCCATAGATGTGGGTCGACACAAGTATACAACTAAATCATGAATTACAAAGTATTACCTTTCCTAAACCTTTATATCTCTCCATTGATAGCTAGAACAGTGCATTTAGATTTGGTCTGAAGATTTGAATTGCTTAACTAGATCTACCATGTCTATGGAATTAGATGTCCTCATTCACCACTTTGATGAGACATATATTCGCTTAGGGCTGTCAACAGGTCGGGTTGGGTCGGGTCAAAATTTTGGCCGCCCGATGGGAAAATGACAAACAGTATACACCCAACCCTGCCCAATTAGAATTCTTTAATTTATTTCATTCTATATAGTACAAATTGGCTTGGGTTGTGTCGAGCCGTCCCCAGCCAAAGTCGGGTTAGATGCCTCAAGCTCGACTGAATCTGAGGGGTTTAGTTTATGTGTGCGATCGGTAAAAATCTAAGTCAGGCATGTCGAATATCAGGTCTTGATAGCCCAATGCTTGTTGTTCGGCCATGCACCTTCCACCCATTGATAGACGACTAGTGTGTGAAATATAAACTTTGGGACGAAATATGATCATCATCATCTAATTCAAGGAAGTCACTGGTGTTGACATTGGAACCATCACTATTGGAACACCGTGCGCACGCGAGAGAGAGAGAGAGAGAGAGAGAGAGAGAGAGAGAGTCTCATCTTTTTTAAATTGCAAGTATGAATTGGCGAATTTTATTTTTTTTGTGTGAGAGAGAGAGAATGAGAGATTCTGTCTTCTCTTTTAAGCTATAGATCTTAATCTACAAATTTCTCTTTTTTGGTGAGTGAGAGAGAGAGACTCTCATCTCTTTTAAACCGCAAATATGAATCTGCCAATTTTATTTCTTTTTGTGAGAGAGACTCTCATCTCTTTTAAACCACAGATCTAAATCTACCACTTTTATTTTTTGGTGAGAGAGAGAAAGAGAGAAAGAGAGAAAGAGAGAAAGGGAGATTGAGAGAGCGAGAGAGAGAGAGACTCTCTCATCTCTTTTAAACCGCTGACATGAATCTGTGAATTTTTTTTGGGTGAATGAGAGAGACATTGTCTCATCTCTTTTGAACCACAAATCTGAATCTGCAAATTTTTTCTTTTTGGTGAGAGAAAGAGAGAAAGAGAGAAAGAGAGATTGAGAGAGCGAGAGAGAGAGAGACTCTCTCATCTCTTTTAAACCACTGACATGAATCTGTGAATTTTTTTTGGGTGAAAGAGAGAGACACTGCCTCATCTCTTTTGAACCGCAGATCTGAATCTGCAAATTTTTTCTTTTTGGTGAGAGAGAGGGACTCTGTCATCTCTTTTAAATCACATATCTGAATCTGTGAATTTTTCTTTTTTGGTGAAAGAGAGATTAAGAGAGCGACAGAGGGAGAGAGAGAGACTCTCAGCTATTTTAAACAGTTGGTCTGAATCTGCGAATATTTTTTTAGTAAGAGAGACTGAGAGAGAAAGACTCATCTCTTTTAAACTTCAGATCTGAATCTGCGAATTTTTTTTGGTGAGATCTGAATCTGTGAATTTAACAAATCCAAATCCAAAGCTCAAAAATAGTAACCAAACTATGGATTTGGATTTGACATTTCCAAATCCAAATCTAAGTGATCAAATGATTGTTCCTAAACATAGCCTTAGGGTATTTTCCCACCTAAGATGACACTTTCTGTAATGAAGGAAGTGAATTAGTGGCTTCAAGGTATCTTGTCATTATCTTTATCGATGGCGATGACCAGCATCCATTCTTTACGAGGAGAGATTAAATCTTTTGTTTAAATTGTTTTAGTCTTTACCGATAAAAAGAAATTGTACTTGTCTGAGTATAAAATTTCGTGAGAGTTTGAAAGATTATTTTTGGAAGCAACATAACAAAAGGAAATTCTATGAAAATTATGTTAGAAATAATGTCGATACAAAATGTGTGGCCAAAGTATATTTACATGTGCAATTGTTTGGACTGATTAGTCTTACTGGCTGTATATATAAAAGTTTGGTTAAAGTTTTAGCTAACTAACAGAAAACCCTTTTCGAAGAGATTGTTTGACTCTTCTAAGACTCGTTTGTGCAAGGCAGAGAGATTATGAACATTGCGGTCTAAGCACAATCTGTTACTAATATATAAATATATATATATATATATATATATATATATATATATAAAGTTCCGAGTATGATATGTAAAGTGAACACGGGAAAGGCTAATTATAAAGTGCATTGGGAACACAGTTTGATCAATGTAGCTTCGACAATATAATCCACCACACAAAGAGAAAGTGCATCAAACTTAAATGAGGGTTTGTAACTAATTTCAACCAGTCTCTCTAGTCTCCACTACATCTAATTCATTGATCTTCTCTATGAAATGATTTTATTTGTTTTCTGACTATGAACTGCTAGTAGGTGGGATTTTTTTAGCTTAATACATGGTTATCCTGTGCAGAAGCAATTACAGACTCTTGAGGCACATCTAGCAGGTCTTGAGGAGATGCTCAAAGAGATGAAAACGAAGGTGTGACTCTTTGTACCATTATATTCTTATCGATGGATTACTCATTTATGATTTGTGGGGGCATTTTATCCCTGAAAGCATATGTATTCTCTATAAGCATGAAACTGCTCTACGTATTAGGTAACAATTTATTTTTGCAACTTGTGTTATTTGACTGATGTTCCTTGGTAAGCCTCTGAGTTTAAAAATCCAGTTATATGACAAGGCATTAGGTGATATAATGAGACAAGAGAGGCCACCAGTTCCATTCGAATAGTACCATGGCATAGGTTAATGTATTCTATCGATCTATTACGAAGAGCTCAGGATCAATGTGCAACTACAATAGCATCAAATCTATATAATGGAGATCCATCCAGGGTGAGTCTTATATTATGATCTCCACACACCAAAATTACCTGCATTTATAGTAGTACTCCTAATAATTTTGTTGGTGGGGTTTCATTTTTGGAAATCATTCATTTTATATGGTCAATTTCAAAATCGAAAAATAAGGGCATATTTTTTATATGTGTAGATGGAAAACAATACGAGTGCAAACATGAAAACCATGAAGACAACTTAGCGAATGAGGGATCAGCAAATTACGAGAGCATGGACCTAAACCGTATATCCATTGGTCAAACAGCCGAGAACATGCATGCTTTGAGCTATTTGTATTTTGAGGGGAAGTTATAATCCACGAAGCAAAGGGGAAGGAATATACTATCTGTACGTGCCTTTATACCCATTTATTTCATATCTTCCTTGGAGAGTGTAAATTTTGTTCCTCATATTGTTATGAGGAACGAATGCAACATATCATCGGGACGCTGTCAATGCATCCGGGATAATGGATTACTCAGTTGTTCGCACAATGAAGTTCATCCAATTAAATTAGAGGATCTGGGAGGTAATTCCAGAAACTATGTTGGCCAGCTTGTTCTTTGGAGCCCAATTCATCTAATTCATTATCAACCATGATTGTGATAGTAATTTAAGGAATATTACTTTTTCGACAGGATATGAAAAAATAAAGCTCCACCTGGGTGAACTGATGCCGCACAGAGTGCCAACTGAGGATGATGAGCACTTTTGCAAGAACGGAGCAGTCAAATTTTATAGCGGGGGTGGTCAGGATGGGTGGGGGATCACGCGTCAACCTTAGTAATGGTCATCACTTTTTTGCACTTGTTAAGCTAGATGCCTCTGACTGTAATAAGAGATAATTGGGATACTACCAAAAATAGTTCCACGTGCCAAGTCCTGGACAGGGCGGACTCCTTTAAGCATCTAAAATTATAAATCTATGCTATGTTAGTAGTGAATTGGTAAAGTTTATTAAATCTTACCACTCTAAATTGTATTTTGGTAGATTAAATTCAAGTAGAGTTTATAGTAGTAAAAATTAGTAAACCATCCATACAAAATAATACTCTTCATGCCTTGTTTTGGTAATAACAAAAATTTGAGTAAACACAACTAAGGATTATGTTACATTGCTTGTTTCTTTAATTGTCAACTTTGGATCTAGTGTCAACTTTTTGCACTTAAAATAACTTCTTTTTCAGGTGGGTTATCTTCTTTGTGTGCTCTTGAATTAACTTCTTGTTAAGCAATTATAACTTTACAGAGTCACAGAGCCAAGTGCACACATGCTTAATCAATCAAATATGTCCAACTGGCAACTCATCATCAACCCAAGTCTCTACCAAAAAGTTGATTTATTGCAGGATTTGAATCATCCGATTGGAGCTCTTTAATTTTGGGCATAACAAAAAATATGAACTACCGCCTATTTTAGCATGCACAAATTGGACATCCACCAATGACTTTAGTTCATTATATAAACTATCATCTTGATGACTTGTAAGTGGACCGTCAGAGAATAATCTATAAAGAACTGTTCATCTAAAGGATGGTCTTTTTTATGTCTTTTTTCTCAAGTTTAAAGTTAGTATCAGGTATGAAGTCTAAACACCATGTGATTTGATTTAATACTCGCATGTGTGCCACATGGAATCATATGTGGGGGGTTTGATAGGTGCGTCATGATCTAAAGATCTGTGGTGCAAAAGGTTGAGGAAAAAAACAATCTCCATCTTTTATGTCAAAGAAGTCAAACATCATCTAAATTTAATGGCTACCATGTAAATCCAACATACCATTAATTTTAGATGGCCTTCAACCGCTTAGAATTAGACGATGGAGAGAACATTTTTACCCTTTTTTGCACGATGGATCTTGAGATCATGGGGGTCAAATCACATGGAACATATTGTGGTAACACATGGCCTCACATCCGTGAAAGTGACCCCGGCCAGTACCAAGAGCATCAACATTTGTGTCTAATACATAATATCAACTCTTAAATTTACCATCGCATGCCCCAGTGGAAGAAAATTCTGGCTCCACCCATGGTTGGGTGGGGGAATCATCTTAAGAAACATAGATATACCAAGAAGTAATTCATAAACAAAAAACAGTAGAGGAAAAGTGACTCATAAAATTGACATCTAAACATCCTTACTGTTCAGTTCAACAAGCTATGCAGTATCTATCACCGAATCAAAGCCCAAAAAAATAAAGTATTTCTCTAAATCTATATCATCAAACTCTAAATTCTACCATCCCACATAGAGCAAGAAAACAAACAAATGGATCTAACTCGGCCTTGCTGAAATACAAAACAAGATTTTAGATCACTTGGCATATCCTTTTGCCTTCCCAAGAGCATTATTGGAATTTTATTGAGCTGGGAGAATTTACCAAGCAGAGGTCCTAACAAATGGATATGGGATCACTTCGATATCTCTCTCATTTGGAATATCTGGCTAACAAGAAACAGTTTGAGGTCCAACAACACTAGCTTTAAAGAGGAAATGTTGATTCGAGATAGTATTATGCCTGTGTAATTGGGCGGTTGCTAGTGGCAAAGTGACACTTCTATATTCACCTTAAGGAACTTCAAAGCTGATCGGTTGCTGACCCTTCTCAATACCTCATCATCAATTTTTTTTATGCTTGAGATTTGTAATGGGCTTTTTGTAGTCTTGTATTCTCTTTGGAGGTATTTTCCCCGACATTCCGATTTCCTCCCCTCGTAGGTTTTTCCCCATTTCCTTAGGGGTTTGTTGAGGACTGGAAAATGCTATTTTCCACCCCTTAATCTGGGCCTTGATAGACCCTTGAGAGAACTAAATAAGTGTTTTAGGTGTTTGTTTTACAGCTAACAACAAAGGCAGGCTTAACTCTGCAAGTAGCTTAAAAGTACCAAAAAGATGATGACCCATCTTGATCTGGAGGAAGAAGGAGAAGGGACAACCTCACTGGCCATTCGGAAAGAAGAATACACTACAGAATGCTATTCGAAAGGATTCCTGATCTATTCGAAAAGAACCTGAACACTGCGAAAAGAACTAAAGCTCTAGGCTTGGTTTTCGAAGAGCACCTGATCTATTCGAAAGGAACCAAATTTGCTGATGATCCTTTCCAAAAAAAGAAAACTCCTTACGAACAACATCAGATCTGTGCGAATAGAGCTCCAGAAGTCATATTTCCTTTCGAAAAGGTCCCCAATCTGTGCGAATAGAGCTCCAGAAGTTACAGTACCTTTCGAAAAGGTCCCCAAACTGTGCGAAATCATATTCTGAAGATTCCCAGCATCTGCAAGGGCAATTCAGTAATCTCTACATGCGCTCTAATGCATTTTAAACCTAGGGGCATTCTGGAAGATTCTGAGCACGAACTAGAGGCATATTCCACTCCATGTGAACACCGAAAAATTAAATTACTTGGCGGGAACTTCTAGAAGCTCAAACAGATTTTTGAATTACATAACAGAATTGATGCCTCTGTCTCCTGATTGGTTGAACCAGATCAAGGCCTGACACGTAACAAACCGATTCTTGTGCTTGACTCCTATTAGTTGATATAGATCTAACCAATTCTGATTGGTTGATGCACATCTGAGCTGGACTTGGGGAAAACTATAAATAGACGAACTATTTGCCCAATTTGGGTATCCAGAATTTGAGTTTCACTCCTGCTGCCCCATTTTCTAATTCAAATCAAGATAGCTTGTCTGAAACCTCTGTAATAGCCTAGCTTTTGTTTGTAACTGAGAACTGTGAGATACTTATGTAAATTCAAGTGAGAATTGTATTCAAGACTACAAATCCGAGAGCTGTTGTAAGCTGTGTTTAGTAATTGTAATGGTGGATTCGAAAAGGTTGCTTTCATCATTACGTTCTCAATCGGATTCATGTTGATGGTTCATTGTGATCTCCTCACTCATTAGATTCCTTTAGATTTGCTATTTTTAAGCAATTTCCCTTAATTCACTATCACAGTGAGAATCTGTGTTTGTAACCTGGTTCTTACAGCATTTGTAGTGGTGCTTATGTTCTGAATCAAGACTTCAGATTGAAGAAGAAAACTATTGGATGATCTGTGTCCATGACAGTGGATAGATCATAGCCATAAGTTCAACTCAATTCTAATCCTTGAATTGGATTATTTTCTCTTACATCTGAGCTTCTAGCCAGATGAAGATTTGATACTTTCTCAACTCTGTTACACTATTTCTCACTCTACAATCAATTACTAAGCTTAAGTTAGCTGTTATTTCTCTATTCTTATTAATTTTGCATCCAATTCCCCCAACTCGGATCTGGATCACTTAGTTTAAATTTTACTTTTAGATAATTTAGTTAATGTGACAAATTCAACCTCCCATCTTACTTGCTTTGTAGATAGGATTAGAGGCCAAATCTAGTAGCTCAGATCTGGAGGTTTACCATACATTTTAAATCAATTCTCTGTGGACGATCTTTTACTCACTTATATTTAAAACTTACTACAATTGGCCCTGATCTTGCAGGCTAATTGATTTCTCTCTGTGCTGATATTTCTTTCTTTCTAGTTTTCCAATTTCAGTATAATCCATACTTTGAAAAATCTGTTTTCAAAATAAAAATAAATCATGCACACTTAGGAGGACAACATGTTTTTGGCGTCGTTGCCAGGGAATAGATTTTAAAATTGGTAGACCTAAGTTTTTTTTAATTTTTACATCAGTGCTAACTGTTTCTATTGCTTGAATCGGTGTAGTTATTCCTATACAATTGAGCTTGGAATCTACTCAGTAAGGAGTATTGAAGATTTACTATGCCTAATTTTTCTCTCTGTATCTGTGTTGTATGTTTGGTAGGAGGACTCTCAATCCTGAGATTGTCCCTCTGAATTTAGAAGTTGAAAGGCTACTAAGAACCAGACAAACATCACAGAATTTTGCTGAGACTGCTACTATGGATGAGCAACCTAGACTCTTGAGGGATTACTTTGCACCTGGTGCATATAATTCTCCGTTTTGCATTCAATTTCCTACTGTTGAAGGAAATTATGAAATCAAATATTCAACTATCCTGATGCTTCCTTCCTTCCATGGTTTGAGTAAGGAGGATCCATACAAGCATGTAGATGAATTCTTGTCTCTTTGTACCAAATTCAACATAGCTGGACTGGGTCCAGAGGCAACCAAGCTTAGGCTCTTTCCTTTTTCATTAAAGGACAAAGCTAGAGCATGGCTGTCCATATTGCCACCAAATAGTATTACTTCTTGGAATGATTTGCAGTGTTAATTTTTAGCCAAATACTTCCCTATGTCTAAGACCAGTCAGTTGAGACAAAGCGTTGTCACTTTCTCTCAACACTCAACTGAAACTTTCCATGAAGCATGGGAAGGGTTTAAGGAGCTTTTAAGGCAATGCCCTCATCATCAAGTTCTCCAATGGTAGCTTGTTCAAAGCTTCTATCAGGGAATTGATCAAAAGGGTAAGAACATGGTAGATGCCTCCTGTAGAGGCACCTATTTGCAAAGAATAGTTGAGGAGGTCTGGGACTTATTTGAAGTTATTGGTGAAAATTCAACCCAACAAGAATCTCTGTCAAGAGACATTGAGAATCCTGCTCGGTTGAATAAAGAGCAGACTACCAAGGAAAAGATTTATGACGTGAATGAATTGGAAAGGAAGGTGGACTATTTAACCACCAAGTTTGATAGATTGATGGATTCACTCCAAAGTCCAATGGTTGCTAGAGTAGAGGAGGCATGTCTGATATGCCAATCCCCTACTCATTCCCATGATCAATGTCCAGCTGCACCACAGTTTCCAGATCTTGTGGTGGAGCAAGCTCATGCTGCCCAATCGTTTGGACAGTTTCAATCTAATGAATATGCATGGAGAGGGCACCCCAATTTAAGGTGGAGCCAGGGCAATTATCAACAACAACATCAGCAGCAACCAAAGCACCAAGTACCTTTCAAAACTGTTCAGCCTTACCAGCAGAATTTCTATACCGAGCCTAAATTTTAGCAGCCCATTCCACAACAGATGGCACAACCTGTGTAGCAATCTGCCCCAGCTCAGTCTCCATCCAGATCCCCTTCTTTTGAAGACTAAGTTCTAGCTTCACTCCAGAATTTAGGGTCTTTAACTCAGACTGCGAACTTTCACAGTCAGAGTATTAAGAAGAATGAAGACACATTGGGTCAACTTTCAAATACACTGACCAGAAGAGAGGAAGGCAGGTTACCCAGCCAACCTTTAAGGCAATGCCCTCATCATCAAGTTCCCCAATGGTAGCTTGTTCAAAGCTTCTATCAGGGAATTGATCAAAAGGGTAAGAACATGGTAGATGCCTCCTGTAGAGGCACCTATTTGCAAAGAATAGTTGAGGAGGTCTGGGACTTATTTGAAGTTATTGGTGAAAATTCAACCCAACAAGAATCTCTGTCAAGAGACATTGAGAATCCTGCTCGGTTGAATAAAGAGCAGACTACCAAGGAAAAGATTTATGGCGTGAATGAATTGGAAAGGAAGGTGGACTATTTAACCACCAAGTTTGATAGATTGATGGATTCACTCCAAAGTCCAATGGTTGCTAGAGTAGAGGAGGCATGTCTGATATGCCAATCCCCTACTCATTCCCATGATCAATGTCCAAGCACTACGCTTTCGGATCTTGTGGTGGAGCAAGCTCATGCTGCCCAATCGTTTGGACAGTTTCAATCTAATGAATATGCATGGAGAGGGCACCCCAATTTAAGGTGGAGCCAGGGCAATTATCAACAACAACATCAGCAGCAACCAAAGCACCAAGTACCTTTCAAAACTGTTCAGCCTTACCAGCAGAATTTCTATACCGAGCCTAAATTTTAGCAGCCCATTCCACAACAGATGGCACAACCTGTGTAGCAATCTGCCCCAGCTCAGTCTCCATCCAAATCCCCTTCTTTTGAAGACTAAGTTCTAGCTTCACTCCAGAATTTAGGGTCTTTAACTCAGACTGCGAACTTTCACAGTCAGAGTATTAAGAAGAATGAAGACACATTGGGTCAACTTTCAAATACATTGACCAGAAGAGAGGAAGGCAGGTTACCCAGCCAACCTTTAAGGCAATGCCCTCATCATCAAGTTCCCCAATGGTAGCTTGTTCAAAGCTTCTATCAGGGAATTGATCAAAAGGGTAAGAACATGGTAGATGCCTCCTGTAGAGGCACCTATTTGCAAAGAATAGTTGAGGAGGTCTGGGACTTATTTGAAGTTATTGGTGAAAATTCAACCCAACAAGAATCTCTGTCAAGAGACATTGAGAATCCTGCTCGGTTGAATAAAGAGCAGACTACCAAGGAAAAGATTTATGACGTGAATGAATTGGAAAGGAAGGTGGACTATTTAACCACCAAGTTTGATAGATTGATGGATTCACTCCAAAGTCCAATGGTTGCTAGAGTAGAGGAGGCATGTCTGATATGCCAATCCCCTACTCATTCCCATGATCAATGTCCAGCTGCACCACAGTTTCCAGATCTTGTGGTGGAGCAAGCTCATGCTGCCCAATCGTTTGGACAGTTGCAATCTAATGAATATGCATGGAGAGGGCACCCCAATTTAAGGTGGAGCCAGGGCAATTATCAACAACAACATCAGCAGCAACCAAAGCACCAAGTACCTTTCAAAACTGTTCAGCCTTACCAGCAGAATTTCTATACCGAGCCTAATTTTTAGCAGCCCATTCCACAACAGATGGCACAACCTGTGTAGCAATTTGCCCCAGCTCAGTCTCCATCCAGATCCCCTTCTTTTGAAGACTAAGTTCTAGCTTCACTCCAGAATTTAGGGTCTTTAACTCAGACTGCGAACTTTCACAGTCTAAGTATTAAGAAGAATGAAGACACATTGGGTCAACTTTCAAATACATTGACCAGAAGAGAGGAAGGCAGGTTACCCAGCCAACCTTTGAGCAATCCCAAAGGACAGCTCATGATTGGAGATGCCTCTTTTTCACATGAAGAAGTAAAAGCTATCACTACTTTGAGAAGTGAAAGAGCTGTAAATAACAATGTGGATATAGAAAAAGAAGAAGAAAAAAATGAAAAAACTGCTAGGAACATGTAGCAGGAGCAGCATGATGTTAGCATTGGGGGTGCTGATGTACCCGGAGAAAAATTAAAAAAATGAAAAATAGAAAAATCAAAAAAATTCTAGTGATTATGCTAAGGCTGTAAATGAAGGACTAGTTCCTCATTTACCATTTCCCCATGCCATGAAATCTCCATCCCCTTTTGATAAAGGGAATGTAAAAATAAACTAAATGATGGAGACTCTCAAGCAAGTCAAGATAAATCTTCCTTTACTTGATGTAATCAAGTAAGTCCCAGCCTATGCAAAGTTCTTGAAGGACATTTGCACACACAAAAGACAATCTAGGATCCAGTTATCCAAGAAAGTCTTTGCTGTGGAGAAAGTCAAACAGATTTTGTCTATTGCCACACCTCCTAAACTCCAAGATCCTGGAATCCCCACAATCCCATGCATTATTGGGGAACATACCATTGAAAAGGCTTTATTAGATTTGGGTGCTAGCGTTAACCTGCTTCCATATTCTTTGTATGAGAAACTAGGTTTGGAAGAGTTAAAACCCACTCATGTGGTGTTACAACTAGCAGACAGATCTGAAAGAAAGCCAGTTGGGGTGATTGAGGATATGTTGGTAGGAGTAGATAAGTTTTTCTACCCTGCTAATTTTCTTGTATTGGACATGGAACCTACAAAAAGCATAACTTCCATTCCTGTCATTTTGGGGAGACCATTTATGGCGACAGCCAATGCTTGTATACAATGTAGGTCTGGTATTATGGAAGTGTCCTTCGAAAATATGAAGGTGAAGTTAAATATTTACAATGCAGTTACCCAGCCCCAGTTCAATTCTGAGGAGTATTTTCTTGTTGGATGAACTGGTAGAGGAAACTCTACCCCAGTTCCTACAGTGTAAGGATTTAATCACAGATTTTGAAGATATTTGGAGAAATATTGTGGAAGAGACAGCTTGTGCCTCAAAGACTGAAGAGGTCAACGCTGTGCAAGAAACTCCTGTCCAAACAGCAAGGTTTTCTTCATGGAAACCTGCTATTTTTCCCCTTCCACAACTAGCCAAGGTACCTTTGTTATCTTCTCTTCTCAGCCCACCTAATGTAGAGTTGAAACAGCTGCCAGAAAATTTGAAATATGTATTTTTAGGAGACCATAAAACATTGCCTGTGATTATCTCTTCCTCCCTCACTGAGGAGTAGGAGGAAGAGTTGTTGATTGTATTGAAGCAGCATAAGAGGGCAATTGGCTGGACTATTGCTGATTTGGGAGGAATCAGTCCAACCGTTTGCATGCATAAAATTCACTTGAAAGAAGATACAAAGCCTTCTAGAGAAATGCAGAGGAGGTTGAATCCTCATATGTAGGAAGTGGTCATGAAGGAAGTTGTTAAGTTGTTGAATGCTAGGGTCATTTACCCCATCTCAGATTCAGCTTGGGTGGCACCTACACAGGTGGTACCTAAGAAATCTGGGATTACTGTTGTAACCTCAGAATCTGGTGAGTTTATTTTAACCAGACAAACAACTGGTTGGAGGGTTTGTATTGATTACCGAAAGCTCAACACAATGACTAGAAAAGACCATTTCCCTCTTCCATTCATTGATCAAATTTTAGATAAGTTAGCAGGGAAAGCTTATTATTGTTTTCTTGATGGTTACTCTGGTTGCAACCAGATTCTTGTGTATCCACAAGATCAGGACAAGACCACATTCACTTTCCCCTTTGGCACTTTGGCTTATAGGAGGATACCTTTTGGTCTTTTTAATGCCCCTGCTACCTTTCAAAATTGTATGTACTCCATTTTCTCAGATATGATTGACCAATTTATGGAGATTTTTATGGATGACTTTTCAATATATGGAGACAGTTTCACCCAATGTTTACATCATCTCAGCCTGGTGCTACAGAGATGTGAAGAAACCAATTTAGTTTTGAGCTGGGAGAAGAGCCATTTCATGGTCACCCAAGGCATTGTCCTTGGCCATGTTGTCTCCCATAAGGGCATTGAGGTGGACAGAGCAAAAATAGATTTAATTGCACATTTGCCTCCTCCCAAAACTGTTAAGCAAATCAAAAGTTTCTTGGGGCATGCTGGATTTTACAGGAGGTTCATTAAGGACTTCGGTAAAATATCCAAGCCTCTTTGCCATTTATTGTGCCAAGATGTCCCTTTTGTTTTCAATGATGAATGCCTTAGGGCATTTGAATTCTTAAAAAACTGTTTGATTTCAGCTCCAATACTTCAGTCTCCAGACTACCCCTGCCCTTTGAGCTAATGTGTGATGCATCAGACTATGCTTTGGGAGTTGTTCTTGGGCAGAGAAAGGATAAGTTGCCTCATGTCATAGCTTATGCCAGTAGATCAATGATTGATGCACAACTCAATTACACAACAACTGAGAAAGAGCTGCTAGCAGTTGTTTATGCTTTGGAGAAATTCAGGTCATATGTTTTGGGTTCACGAATTGTGGTGTTCACTGACCACTCAGCCCTGAAATACCTTCTGTCTAAAAAGGATACCAAACCAAGATTAATCAGGTGGATCCTCCTATTGCAGGAGTTTGATTTGCAGATTAAAGACATAAAGGGTGTGGAAAATGTGGTGGAAAATATGGTGGCTAATCACCTGTCTAGAATTCTGATTGCTGAGATTGATAGGTTGCCTATCAATGACTCTTTTCCTGATGAGCAACTTTTTGCTATTAGTGTGCATACCCCTTGGTTTGCAAATATAGTCAACTTTTTGGCTATTGGAAGGACCCCCTAACACTGGAATAAAATGGACAAAGATCTCTTCTTTTCAAAGATTAAACATTTTATTTGGGAAGATCCTTACCTGTTCAAGATATGTGCAGACCAAATCATTAGAAGATGTGTCCATGAAGAAGACTTCCACAGCATACTTTCCATGTGTCATGAGCAGGCCTGTGGAGGTCATTTTAGTGAGAACAAAACTGCTGCAAAGGTGTTGCAATGTGGTTTTTATTGGCCCACACTCTTCAAGGATGCACTGTAGCATTGTAAGTCTTGTCAGAACTGCCAGAGATTGGGCAGCATTTCTAAGAAAAATTCAATGCCTTTACAACTCATTTTGGTAGTTGAATTGTTTGACATTTGGGGGATAGATTTTATGGGACCATTTCCTCCTTCAAATGGCTTTAATTTCATCTTAGTAGCTGTGGATTATGTATCCAAATGGGTTGAAGCCACAGCTACTAAAACCAATGACCACAGAGTTGTCCTTAAATTCTTAAAGGAGAACATCTTTTCCAGGTTTGGTTCCCCCAGAGCCATTATCAGTGATGGGGGAAGCCATTTTTGTAACAAGCATTTTGAGGCTCTATTGAAAAAGTATTCTCTGACTCACAGAGTAGCTACTCCATTGCATCCACAGACCAGTGGACAAATGGAGATTTCCAATAGAGAAATCAAACATATACTGGAAAAGACTGTGAGGAAGGACAGAAAGGATTGGTCCTTTAAGCTGAATGATGCATTGTGGGCTTACAGGACAGCCTATAAGACCCCAATTGGCATGTCCCCATTCAGATTGGTCTATGGTAGAGCATGTCATTTACCAGTAGAGTTAGAATATAAGGCCTTTTGGGCCATTAAAACTTTGAACATGGATCTCACTACTGCTGGTAAGCACAAGAAACTGCAGCTCTCTGAGTTGGAAGAGCTAAGGATGGATGCATACACCAATACAAGATCTTACAAAGAAATAGTTAAGGCTTTCTATGACAAAAATCTGCTGAGAAAAGAGTTCACAACTGGCTCTAAGGTATGGTTATTCAACTCAAAACTCAAGTTTTTTCCTGGAAAGCTGAGATCCAGATGGGAAGGGTCATATACTGTCATTCAAGCATCCCCATCTGGAGCTGTTGAAATTATGGACCCAAGTGATGGGAGAACCTTAAAAGTAAATTGTCAGAGGCTCAAACCATGCATTGAAAATATCCTGGAGCCTATGATGACCATCTATCATCAAGAGCCTCCACAAATCTAATGTCACACAACTGTATCATATGTATTTTATCTGTGTCTGTTCTGTAATTTTTTGCCTAGTTTTGTGTAATTGTTTTCCTCTGTCTTAGTCATGTTTTAGTTAAATTTTCTTTGAGGAATCATAAGTTCTGAAAGCTTTGTGGTGTTGAATTGATTGAGTGAATAAATTCCAATGATTTTAATGTGGAGATTTTGTTAAAAATAAAAAAAAATCAGTTCTGTACTATAGAACATTTGTTAGGAAGTAAATTCATACTATTCGAAAAGTTTTACAATCATTTCGCAAAAGAAAATTCAGTTCGAACAGAAAAAACTCCTTTTCGAAAAGGATCTGAACCTGTAGCCACAATTGTTCGAAATGAATTGTAAACCTTACGAATAGATGCAGATCTTCTCGAATAGATGTTTCTAAAGCCATTTTCTTTGCAAAAGGTATTGATGCCTTTCTCCTTTTCGAAAAGGACTTTTTTGAACTTTTCGAAAGAATCAATGATGCTTTGAGAAATCGATTTAAACATATTTAAAACCATTCAAATAGAGGTTTTTCATATTCGAAAGCATTTCCAGCTTGTCCTGTTTCGCAGAAAACCCTTCTTTTTCCATCCCTGCGTTCTTTTGGAATCCAGATCCATTTTCCTTCATTTTTTTCCGCTGATTAAGCTTGAAGAGAAGGATCTTTTGCCTCTGACTCCTGTGGATTTGATCAAGCGGTCGAAGGTTTTGGTATTTTCCTCTCCATATCCTCTGTTTGTGCTTTAAAATTTTGATTTCTGTTTAAGCATACTTTGTCTGGGATTCAAGAGAGTTGTTTGTTGATTTTTGATAGAAGGAAGAATTATTTGAACGAGTTTTTAGAAATTTTAAAATGGGGAAAGCTGAAAAATCATTGGCCAAGATGTTCCCTAGGTCTTCTGCTAAGAAAGCTAGCAAATCCTCCACCAAAGGAAAAGCTAAAACCTCAGCCAAGAGGAAATTGTCGATGGATAAGGCTGATAGGATTGAGAAGGGAAAGAAGGTTAGAATTGAGGAACCCATCCCAGAAGCTGACCCTATTCCTGAGATTGAGCTTCCTCCTCTTCCTAAGCATTTGGTACTTCCAAACCCTTTCATTGAAGCTCAGAAGCTGATTCCAGAGCTTAATGTGGATGAGAATTTTTTCTTGAACAAACCAGAATGTAAGCTATCCCTGAACTACATCAGGGATGCTTCACTGAGTAATATCCTGACCCTTCTTCCAGAGAAGATTTATCCAAGAATGGTGCGATTATGGTACCAAAACATGATGAAAGTGAGTGAGAAGGATGCTGATGACCCAACTCTGGTAATTTTTATTGATGATTGTGATTTAACCATCACTTATGAAGATATTGGAAATGCCCTAGGGATACCATTTCAGTATGATCCTGCTGGCCCTTTAGCTACACCAGAGACAGCTTCTTTTAGAGATATGGCTGCCCATCTAACCCAAGGCATAGTTGGGGAATGGAGAGACTTAGCACCCCAATTTTTACCGATGGATTCCATTTTAAGAGGGAGTTTGTATGTCACTGGGCATAGTCAAGAAAGAAGGACACCCATTCTGGAGGCCCTCTTTCACTTTTCTAAAGGGCAATTCTTCAATGCCCCCATGCTGATATTTGAAGCAATGGCTGACATCAGTGCCAAGTTGAAGGAAGAACAGAAAGTGGCTGGAATACCATTTGGGAGGTTGATCACAGCCCTACTAAGGGCTAAATTTGGCATTGATGAGCAAGAGCCTTTTGAGATTGTAACACCTCATGCTTTTGGGAAGAGGGCTTAGACTACAACCCAAACTATGTTGAAAAGAATGAGGGAAGAGGCAGAGCCAGCCCAGGAGGCTGCTATACCTGAACCTGAGGTGACCAGCTCTTTAGCTACACCCATTGCACCTTCACCTGCCATTGAACCTACTGCTAATGTTGAGGAGACCATCATCATGTCCACCTCACCTATCACAGCACCTATCCCATCACCTATCCCAACAATTCCATCACTCATCACCACCACAATTTCCATTACAGATTCTCCCCCAACACCAACCATTCCAGCCATACTTACACCACCAATTGCACCTAACAACTTCCCAGGTATACCCACATATTTTGTTGTAAACTCACCTAGCACTCCTCACCTACAAAGCTTCTCAGGTTCAACAGCCCATTCAGCTCATACACCTGAGGTCACCCATACATCTGAACCTGAGATATTTACCACTGAGGCCTATTCATCCTTGATGGGATCCATCCTAGAGAATATTGGGCATGAATATGCCCCAGTACTTAAACCCTCCCAATTTACTCACTTGGCTACTTCCCCCTTTACACCTATTACTCTTCAACCACCTACACCAATCATACCAGTCACCACTCTGCCTACCACACACACACTTGACCCAATTAGCCAAATCTTCACCTTTCTCCAATCTATCCAAGCCCAGCTGCAGACCAACACAGACAACCAGTCTATGACAAATTCCATTCTCCAAACCTTGGCCTCCACATCCCAACCAACTACCTCAGCCACAGTACCCTCCACTTCTGACCATGCTACCCAAACTGAAACTGAGGTAGTGCTTTTAGATTCATCTTCTCCCACCCCCACTGCTGGGATACATATGGTCCCCTACCACTCCATTCTTGTTCCACGTTTTGCCGCTCTTCAAAGGGCTATGGAAGAAAACCCTTACATCTCTAGCGATGTCCTTAAGGGGATTACAGATCTTCAAGCTTACATAAAGACTCCTTATGAGGAAAAGATTAGGAAGTTGGAGCTATTTATGCAATTTGAGAGAGATAAGATGCAGGACCTACTGCACCAAACCTATCAGATGGTTAGGGGTGAGAAGCACACAGTTGCCATGTTACAAGAAGAGCTTCTCAATGAAAAGCTGAGGACAGTTAGAGAAAAAGAGAGGGCTGATAGACTTGAGAAATATATTGGCCTCACCAGAAAGATTAAGTCTGAAGAGTACACCGAACTCCAAGCCACAATCCAAGAGAAAGCTGAATCAAGTTCAGACTCCAAAGTTGAATCAAGTTCAGACTCTAATACTGACTCCAGTTCTGACTCCATTGAACCAACTTATGATATAGATTTTGACCCTAGTTATTAGACTACCTTGTACATGTTTTTTGTTGTTTGTTTAGTGTGTAATTCCTGTTTGTTGTTTACTTCTGTTGATTTGTCAATTATTGTGCATTTTTTTTTTCTCTATCATTGTGCTTATTTTTTTACTTTGCTTATCCATTTCTGGACCAGTGAGGACACTGCTCCTCATAGGTTTAGGGGTGTGGCAGAGATGCCAATAATTTAGTTAACATTAATGCAGCTTATGAGATCAACAGAAATGAAGTGATTTCACACCTGCTTTTAAAAAATGAGGAAGTTAAAACTTTTTTAAATTGATTTCTAGTATGATTCTAATACTTTCATGAAGTGAATGTCAGAAAATTTCCAAAAGAAAATTGATGTTTTAGAAAACCTAAAAAGAGAGAAAAACAGTGATGATATACCTCAGGAATTTGATAGAAACCACACCCAGTGAGATTTGGGCCTGAAATGCATTCTTTGGAGGTATGAATTGGCATTTTTTTCTGCTCTAGGGACTGTTTGAACTTGCTTGTTATCACTAGAAGTTACATATATCGAAGTTAAAATAGTTTGACAGCAATCATGATATTAAAGACATGATGTAAGGCCTCCTTTTGGACAGTTTGAACTTCAAAATTCCCCACCTTTTGAAACTGCCCTTGATACACACCAGTTGAGCTTTATAAATCCAAGATTTCTTTGAAACCTCATCAACCTCATTTAGCCTAACCCTCACTCTGAGAATTCAGAAGGTAAAGGAAAGAAAGTTGAAGAAAGGTGAGTTGGATAACAGTTTGGTAAAAGAAAAAAAGAAAAATAATTGAAGGCAATGATGTATCAGCAGAAGAAATGTGGAATTCCAGTCAATGTTGCTTTGAAAAAAAAAAAAAAAAAAAAAAAAAAGAAAAAAAAGAAAAAGAAAAGGAGAAGTCATTTCATTGGAAGTTTGAAAAAGAAAGAGAAAAAGATGGCCACTTTGGCTCTGAAAATTCAAAGAAGAAGATGAAATTGTGCTGAAATGAAGAAGGTGTCCATACCACCTCCTTACCTTGACTGACTTCTAAAATTTTGAACTCCATTCCACCCCTTTATTCTTGATAAATTTCACCCATAAGTCACATTACAACCCAAGTTAAAGTCCTTACTGATCAAAGATTGATTGAGTTGTCACATAGAGATAAGGATTTGTGTAATCTATGGTGAAAAGAGCAGTAAATTCATAACTGAAAAGCAATGCCCATGCTCCTGCTTACAATCCTCTTTGAGGCCTGTAACTGCTCTTGAGCTATGTGAAATAGTAAAACTCTCTTTCTTGTATGTTGAGTGACAACCCTGGTGAGAGTTGGGTTTGAAATCAACTTATTTAGGGTAACATCATAGCAGGATTCTCAAATAGAAGGCAAGCTTTTCATTAATTTTTCTTTTAAAACTTTTTGACACAAACTGAGTGAATGGTAGAAGAATTACGGCAGAATTTTAGTTTTGAACTGATATTTTCTTGAGAATCCTCTTACAGTTTGACTGATGCAGGTGTGAATAATCTGTGATTTGATGAAAGTCTATTTAACAAAACTGCATTAATATTAACTGATTTATTGGAGAAGTTTGTGGGTACCTTCACTGAAAACCCTCAGGAGACTTCACTCCTCCACTAGGGATCACCTAGGGGTTTAAAAGGCTTGTTGCATATGCTAAATGCAACTGTGCTCCCTACAAAAGTTGCTTTTCACTCTGTTTTTAATTTTGTCTTTGCTCAGGGACTAGCAAAGCTTAGGTTTAGGGGTGTATTGAGAACTGGAAAATACCATTTTCTACCCCTTAATCTGGGCCTTAATAGACCCTTGAGAGAACTAAATAAGTGTTTTAGGTGTTTGTTTTACAGCTAACAACAAAGGCAGGCTTAACTCTGAAAGTAGCTTAAAAGTACCAAAAAGATGATAACCCATCTTGATTTGGAGGAAGAAGGAGAAGGGACAACGTCACTGGCCATTCGAAAAAAAGAATGCACTATAGAATGCTATTCGAAAGGATTCCTGATCTATTCGAAAAGAACCTGAACACTGCAAAAAGAACTAAAGCTTCAGGCTTGGTTTTCGAAGAGCACCTGATCTATTCGAAGGGAACCAAATTTGCTGATGATCCTTTCAAAAAGAAGAAAACTCCTTGCGAACAGCACCAAATCTGTGCGAATAGAGCTCCAGAAGTCATATTTCCTTTCGAAAAGGTCCCCAATCTGTGCGAATAGAGCTCCAGAAGTTACAGTACCTTTCGAAAAGGTCCCCAAACTATGCGAAATCATATTCTGAAGATTTCCAGCATCTGCAAGGGCATTTCAGTAATCTTTGCACGCGCTCCAATGTATTTAAAAACCTAGGGGCATTCTGGAAGATTCTGAGCACGAACCAGAGGCATATTCCACTCCATGTGAACACCCAAAGATGAAATTACTTGGCGGGAACTTCTAAAAGCTCAAACAGATTTTTGAATTACATAACATAATTGATGCCTCTGTCTCCTGATTGGCTGAACCAGATCAAGCAGTTCTGATTGGCCAGAATAGATCTGGATCCTTGTGCTCGACTCCTATTAGTTGATGCACATCTGAGTTGGACTTGGTAAAAACTATAAATAGATGAACTATTTGCCCAATTTGGGTATCCAGAATTTGAGTTTCATTCCTGCTGCCCCATTTTCCAATTCAGATCAAGATAGCTTGTCTGAAACCTCTATAATAGCCTAGCTTTTGTTTGTAACTGAGAACTGTGAGATACTTGTGTAAATTCAAGTGAGAATTGTATTTAAGACTACAAATCCGAGAGCTGTTGTAAGCTGTGTTCAGTAATTGTAATGGTGGATTTGAAAAGGTTGCTTTCATCAGTACGTTCTCAATCGGATTCATGTTGAGGGTTCATTGTGATCTCCTCACTCATTAGATTCCTTTAGATTTGCTGTTTTTAAGCAATTTCCCTTAATTCACTATCCCTGTGAGAATCTGTGTTTATAACCTGGTTCTTACAGCATTTGTAGTGGTGCTTATGTTCTGAATCAAGACTTTGGATTGAAGAAGAAAACTATTGGATGATCTATGTCCATGACAGTGGACAGATCATAGCCATAAGCTCAACTCAATTCTAATCCTTGAATTGGATTATTTTCTCTTACATCTGAGCTGGTAGCCAGATGAAGATTTGATACTTTCTCAACTGTGTTACACTATTTCTCACTCTTCAATCAATTACTAAGCTTAAGTTAGCTGTTATTTCTCCATTCTTATTAATTTTGCATCCAATTCCCCCAACTCGGATCTGGATCCCTTAGTTTAAATTTTACTTTTAGATTATTTAGTTAATGTGACAAATTCAACCTCCCATCTTACTTGCTTTGTTGATAGGATTAGAGGCCAGATCTGGTAGCTCAGATCTGGAGGTTTACCATACATTTTAAATCAATTCTCTGTGGACGATCTTTTACTCACTTACATTTAAAACTTGCTACAATTGGCCCTGATCTTGCAGGCTAATTGATTTCTCTCTGTGCTGATATTTCTTTCTTTCTAGTTTTCCAATTTCAGTATAATCCATACTTTGAAAATTCTGTTTTCAAAATACAAAAAAGTCATGCACACTTAGGAAGACAATAGGGTTCCTATTCTGGTTTTCTCCAGGGAGTCCAGTTTTCCCGATAGCAATGCTTGGGGTGCTTACTAGTGTATTACTCAGGCATTCGGAGGCACTTGCTAAAAAAAGATTTCAGATCACCCAAAAAATGCATATATTTAAGAAATTAATTAAGGGATTATAACTGCCCAGTCTACAGACTGGGTTGTGACCGTCCTATTTGTTGGCAGTGTGGCATACATGTTGACCAACCCATGGCATCAAAGAAGTAGCTTATAGTGGGCGTACACTCAACCAACAAAACGTACATTGAAAATTTATAACTATTCAATCTGTGCAATCTAACATGAACAATTGTGCATTTTCTTAAACAGTCGATATTAAAATGCACAACTCCGATGGTTCCAATAGGTGGAGTACTTGGATTGATCGAAGCTGTACCCCACTTAGCGTAGAAACAGGAGGTCATGGCCCACTCTGTGTCCACACCGTCAGCCGAACCAGAGGATGAATCATTTTCAGGATTTATTGTCACCATGACATTTGTGGCCATAACCATGGAATTATAAAAGGATGAGATCTAATCATTGTGCAAGCCATTAGATAAAACTAAACGTCCATTTTCCCATCTCCTGGTAAATCTACAAGTAGATTTAGATCATTCAATCTTGTTTGCTCATGAGCGCAAAGCTCTTTAATTAGACAAAAAAGATTAGCATTTACATTATAACCACAACAATTTAAGTTTATAAGATACAACAGAAACAAGATTGAAGTTTCCAGTTTTTGGCTAAAGCAAAGATTCCTATTAACTTTGCTTCACAAAAAATGGATTAGCATTTTTTACCACTCGTATGCCCAAAAAAATGCGACTGACCATTTAGGGACTAGAACACAAGGGCGGCCCCGCTATGAAACTTGTAAACAGCAAGAGGGATCATTCGGGTTGGGCATAAGTAACTATATGTGATGCACCACTTATAGTTGCATAGACCACCTTGTCTTCGTAAGCTTCGCACCATCCTCCAACCTGTATCAATAGCCGAAGTAAAATTACTTAGAAACATCAATATTAGTGATCATAGCTAGAAAGGGAGATGGCACTCTTTATCTATCATATCTATCATCACAAAAACCTATAAATTCTGAAATAAAATTTTGATATTTGTTGGATATGGTGGGACTATACAGATCTTATTTCCTACTTTAATTATATAAGTTTCAAAAAATTTGAGCAAGTAAACAAGTACTAAGATAGTCCCTTCATCAAGCTCAAACATACTATTTAGGATTCATAAGCATTTTTTAAGTCATTCTAAAATTTGTTGCTAATCAAACGACTGAAACAACACCCACCAATTGGGCAACCATACCTTTAGCAGAATTTTCAATCCTGTAAACCTGTAACAAAGCAAAAAAACCTGCAATGGGTAGTATGTCTACACAGCAAAACTGTTGTGACGTCCCGGAAATTTCGAACCCGAACTCGACCGACCCTCGTGTGCGTGTCCGGCACGGCGACCGACGTCACCATAGACTTTTAAATATATAATTAAATAATACGTGATTAAATGGTGTGAAAAGAATTAAGATTTAAAGCTTGATTATGTCTTTAGTGGTGAAGCCGTGCACGAACTCGCGGTGTGCTGTATAACACCAGATCTGAACTTAAATCAAATGGATACAATTTGGGAATAAATATCAAAGATATTTATTTTGCTTGAGTTGTGTTATAAGAGAGGGGAAGGCTTCTCGGGTAAGCCATTCCATTTTGCAAATTTGAAAAAGAGAGAGCGAGTGAGACCGGGAGAGCTTCTTCCCGAGGAACCCTTGTGAGATTTCAACCGTGAGATCGCGATCACACCGCAAACTTCACACTCTTCATGAGGCACTTGACACCGATCATTGCTTGAGTTTCACTTCCTTGTGAATTCCAACCGTTAGAAACCCTTGAAACTTGGAACGAATGTGAGCTGATCACCTTGGGCGCATCTTCAGCACTTTGAGAAGGTTAATATCAATCTGTGAATGTAGACCACTTTATCTTGAGCTCATGAGATCGATCATTGTGGAATCGCCGTAGAAATTTGAAAGTTTTGCTCCGGAACCCCCTTCGGCAACACTTCTCATAAACCGTGAAATCGATCGGTGAAAGGTACGATCGAGTTGACTTTAATGATCTAAATTATAGATTTATTTCTTAAATTAATTGTTATAGGCTTAGATGATTGTGTGGGTAAAAGTAGAATCAAATCCGGTAAAAATTTTGAGGAAGCGATTTTGGTGTATCCCGCTCGAGCAACCTTGTAAACCGCTCGAGCGGGATCCTTTCTAAAGCTCCCGCTCAAGCGGGTGCTCTATGAATTTCCAAGCCAAAATGACACTAGTGAATCCCGCTCGAGAGGGTCTATAGTGCCATGTGAAACCCGCTCGAGCGTCCTTGAACCCCACTTGAGCGGGTTAGAGCGATGTCCTGACATAGCCTCTATATTTTGGGCATAACTTAGGACCCCGAACTCTGATTGGCACAATTCTTAAAAAATTGGAAAGAAGACAACAAGCTCTACAATTTTCCTAAATTACCAAATTCAAGAATTAAATATTTTAAAGGTTAGAATTGAGGGTGAAATAGGGACAAGTTCTACTTTATCCGAAGATAGTACGAACTTGTCCTTCCGCCTCGGCTTTAAGAAAATATTTAAGTACGTCGATGTTATTAGTAATTAGAATAAATACTTAATGCATCATCGTATGATGTGATCTAGGTTAAGAATGGGTGACTGTAGATGAGGACCTTCGTGTCGCTTTGAACGGCTCCAAACTTAAGGTATGGCAATCTCAAAATCACTTATATTATGTTTTAATTCATATGAATATTTTGCAATCAATTTGAACACGTAAAATCTAAGTTGTTTTTAAATATGATCTTCGAACTTTGCATGTGATATTTGAACCTTGAATCTGAAATTTCGAACATGATTAAGAATTCTGAATCCGAAATAAGAACTCTGAAACTTGAATCTTGAATTTTGAATCCTGAACTCTGAACTCTGAATTGTGTTATAATCTGTATTTGAAATATGTATTAGAATCTGCATTTGATTTAAGGTTCACTTGAATGAACCCCTCAATTCCTGAACAATGTGAGTAATCCTAGCGCAAGTTATCCTCATAATGCAGGGGCTTGTTGCACTCCTGAAAACTGTTCATTGAACGACGATGGTTAGGTAGGGGTTCCCATCGGTATTCCTACTTCCAAGTTATAGAGACTTGGGATGTTGATTTAAGTTAAGATTTAAGTCATGAATTAGACAATGAACATCTGACAAATCTGAAATTCATTATATGTTTTGAATCTGATTGAAAATCTGCTTTGAAACTTCAAATATGAAACTACATCTGATCATTGTAGTTGAAACTTACTCATTTAATCTATTTTGAATACATGTTTGAAAATAATATGCCATGAATTATGTTTTGAAAATCATGTTAATTAAGATATGATGTGATTGAGATGTGTTTCTTTTACGAAGCTTAGACTGTTTGCTCACTCCGACTATACGTCACAGGCATAGGTACTGATTTGGGTTCTGGAGATTCGAAGCTCGAGGACTCTGATTATATTCCGGAGGATGATTCTGAGATTCCTCTTGAAGAGTTCTTTCCGGATTAGGATTCTGTCTTGTCTTAGTGTGTTTCTTTTTAGACTAGATACTTGGGCTTGATACGTTCGGCCTTTTTATTTTATATAATTATTACACCTTATTTTTGTGAACCATGTTTCGGTGATGGTCGGCCAATACCGGTGGTTTGTTTCGGTTCTTTGTTTACATGTTTTCACATGGAATTAGAACCATTATTTTTGTCTTGCATTTTGTATAGAAATGGAGCTTCCTTTCGTTATACTCTGATAATTGCTTGTGTTCTATCCGGCTTATCGATTTATCGATAGATTGGCGATCTGGCCTTCCGATATTTCGGACACGGGAAAGTCAGGTTGTCACAGTTGGTATCAGAGACATGGCATTAGATCCGTACTCCATAAGGCGATGGGCTTGATTGTTTTTACAATCAACACTGGTTAATGTTATTGTTTTAACAATGATAGACCAGTATGGCCCCACGCTTTAGAGGAAGAGGCAGAGGCAGAGTTATAGACAGACCGAGAACCGTTAATAGATGTCCCTGAGGCCATAGGTACTTCAAGGAGAGCGGGGATCATTTTTTATTCTAATGCCATCCCTGTGGGTAGGAGAAGTGGTGGAGGATGTGTTGAGCAGGTGTTGGAGGCTTTGGCTAACAACATGGCACAACAGACGACATCTATGGCTCAGCAAGCACAGTTACTTGCAGCCAGGAATCAACCCTCTGGGTTTGCCGAGTTTCGGAGGATGTGCCCTCCTACGATTTTGGGTCAGACTGATCCGTTGGAAGCCGAGAAATGGCTTAATGATATGGAGAAGATGTTTAGCGTACTTCAGTGTACTAAAGTAGAGATGGTAAGGTGGGCGGATTTTACGTTAGATGGAGAGGCTGACTCACAGTGGAAATCTATGAAGAGGGCTTGAGAAAAAGATACTCTAAATATTCCATGGATCTGGGCCAAGTTTGTGGAGGTCTTCAACGACAAGTACTTTCCCTGGATCGTGAGGAATTAGTGGGAGGTCCAGTTCATCAAACTGGAGCAGGGCGATATGACAGTGCATGAGTATAGAGTTGAGTCCGCGACATTCTTGAGGTTTGCACCTCTACAAGTGGCCACCGAGTTGATGAAGGCCTGGAAGTTTCAACTTGGCCTGAGGCTATACATACAGGAGAGATTGTTGATGTGGGAGATGGAAACCTATGGGGGCGTGATGTCAAAGGCCCTCATTATTGAGGAAGACATTTAGAAGCAATTTTTGAGGAGGGATCATATGAATTGGAACAAGATTGGCCAGGGGCAATCTAGTGCTTCTGAGCAAGCAAATAAGAAGTTGAGATTCTTGAAACCGCCGATATATCCTACTCTGCCAGCTTACTCGAGACCCGCTGTTTATTCTGGGCGGACCTCCTATCAGAGACCATCTGGAACATTAGCTATGCGACCCTTTCATCCTTCGGGCACGGTTGCTAGTGGGACATTAGTGGCACAAGGATCATCTCGTGTTGCCCCTTCTACTCCTACCCCATTGTGTACAAGGTGTGAGAAACCATACAAGACGGATGACTGTAGGAGTAGCACTAGAGTTTGCTTCAGGTGTGGCAAGATTGGCCGCATGATTAGGGATTGGCCACATGGTTCAAGGTCGGGCTTACGTCATTACAATTGTGAATGCCTAGACATCCAATGACATCATACAAGGTATGAATTACTATGGATTGTGAGTAAATTTTCATATTTTAGGTAGAGAAGATGCATAAAATAAGATAATCTTTAGAATTTCTCCTTCATAATGCAGTAAACCATTTGAATTAACATCTAATTGAATAACATGCATGAAAACTACGTACCTTATAAATGTATCACGAGGGTGATTATTGTTGTTATGAGGCACGAGTATTGATAGATCCAGGGTCTATCCATTCTTACCCCAGTTTGCAGCAAGATTTCATTCTAGCTGTATCAATCCCTACGGGAAAATCGATGACCATTGACACAGTGTATCTTTCAGTTACCATCAAGGATTATGGAGATCAAGAAGCTGTGGCTGGTCTGATCTTACTAAATATGCAAGGATTCGATGTGATCCTTTGCATGGGCTGGTTGTCCACTCATGGTGCAAATGCCGACTGCTGAAGAAAAATAGTTATCTTTCATCCCAGTGGGGTTCGATCATTTTGATTTTTTGGCATGCGATCGATCATTCTACTGCTCATCTCTTCGATTCGAGCTTAGCGTAGGATGAGGAACGGATGTAGTGGATATCTGACTTTCTTGCAAGAGCAACCATACGGGAAGACTATTATTACAGATATTTCAGTTGTGTGCAAATTTTTAAACGTATTTCCCAAGGATCTCCCTGGACTACCACCTGATCGAGAGATCGAGTTTGCAATCAAGTTGGCTCCAGGTACAGAGCCATTGTCAAAAGCTCAGTATCGCATGGCTCGAGAAAAGTTGAATGAACTGAAGGAGCAGCTACAAGAACTTCTGGATAAAGGGTTTATTAGACCTAGTGTGTCTCCTTGGGGAGCACCAATTCTATTTGGAAGAAAGAAGGATGGTTCGATGTGGCTCTAGATCAACTATCTACAGTTAAACAAGTTGACAATTAAGAATCGTTATCCATTCCCGCGGATTGATGACCTGTTTGATCAACTACAAGGTGCAAAGTTTTTCTCAAAGATCGACTTGAGGTCAAGATACCATCAGTTGAAGATCATGGCTGGGGATGTTTCAAAGACTGCACTCTGCATGAGGTATGGTCACTATGAGTTCTTAGTGATGCCATTTGGGTTAACGAATGCGCTGACATCATTTATGGATCTAATGAACCGAGTATTCAAACCACACCTTGACCAATCTGTGGTCATTTTCGTAGATAATATCCTCATCTATTCAAAAATAGGAGAGGATCATGAGAAACACTTATGAGTAGCTCTTCAGACACTTAGAGACCACCAGTTATATGCAAAACTCAGCAAGTGTGAGTTTTGGCTTGAGTACGTCAGTTTATTGGGCCATGTTGTCTCTGAGATTGGCATCACTATTGATCCAGCCAAGATTGAGTCAGTTGTGAACTGGGAACAGCCGAAGATGGTGACAGAGGTCTGTAGTTTCGTTGGTTTGGCTGGATACTATAAGCAATTCGTGGAGGGTTTTCCAAGATCTCGGGTCTGCTTACATAGCTTACAAGGAAGAATGATAAGTTTGATTGGATTGACCAGTGTGAGCAGAGTTTTCTGGAGCTCAAGAAGTATTGACTACCACTCCAGTACTTGCCATACCTTCAGGTAGTGGAGGTTTTGCAGTATATAGTGATACTTTGTACAGTGGTTTGGGCTGTGTGCTTAATCGGGGTAATAGAGTCATTGCTTACGGGTCCAAGCAACTCTAACACCATGAGAAGAATTATCTGACTCATGACCTTGAGATAGCAGCAGTGATCTTCGCTCTAAAGATATGGAGGCATTACTTGTATGTGGAGAAATTTGAAGTATTCACAGATCATAAGAGCCTCAAATATCTTTTCACTCAGAAGGATTTGAACATGAGGCAACGACACTGGATGAAGTTCCTGAAAGACTATGATTGTTCCATCCAGTATCACCCTGGGAAGGCTAACATTGTAGCAGATGCTCTGAGCCGAAAGTCTTTTGATTAGTTGTCACATCTCATCGCGAGAGTGCATAGGTGGCAGTTACTTGAAGATATGGCCCTATGCGACACTAAGTTTGATGTAAAAGGTTCCGGAACCTTAATGGCTACTATTGTGATTCGCTCAACACTCTTTGAGAACATCCAGAAGCTACAGATGACCAATGATAATCTCATGGCCATCAGGCGGGATGCAATTAACAAGAATAAACTAGATTTCTCCATCAAGGAGAAAGGAGCATTACTATTTCGGGACTGGGTATGCATACCAACCAATACTGAGCTTCGAGACACTATTTTATAGGAAGCTCACAAGTCCATGTATGCCATACATCCTGGAAGTACCAAGATGTACTAGGATTCAAAGAGAAGTTTATGGTGGAGAGGCTTAAAGAGAGATGTAGTCGAGTACGTGTCAAGATGTTTAGTATGTCAGCAGGTCAAGGTTGATCATCGGAATTTAGCTGGATTGTTACAGCCATTACCGATACCCGAGTGGAGTGGGAAACCATCTCTATGAACTTTATTCTAGGGTTATCAAGAACATTGAAGAAACACAATGCCATCTGGGTCATTATTTATAGGTTGACTAAATCCACTCATTTCCTGCCATACAATACGACGTATACCGCCAGCAAACTCGTAGAGTTCTACCTCAAGGAGATAGTCAGGCTGCATGGTATAATGGTCAGTATCGTATCCAACAAAGATGCGTTATACATGTCTCAATTCTGGCAACAATTTCAGGAAGCGATAGGTTCTAGACTTGATTTTAGTTCGGCATTTCATCCTCAGACTGATGGAAAAATTGAGTGGGTAAACCAGATCATCGAGGACATGCTACGTGCATGCTTGTTGAATTTCTAAGGGTCATGGGACCAACACCTACCTCTGATTGAATTCGCCTATAATAATAGCTACTAGGCTAGCATCAGAATGGCATCATTTGACACTTTGTATGGGCAAAGATGCAAGTCTCTACTTAATTGGGATGAGGTTGGCGAGAAGCTTGTTTTGGGACTGGAAATCATGGACCATATGATCAAAATGGTTCGGTTGATCCTCGAGAGATTGCAAGTAGCTCAAAGTTGCCAAAAGAGTTATGCCGATCTCAGACGAACACATGTTGAGTTTTAGGTTGGGGACAATGCCTTTGTCAAGATCTTGCCTACGAAGGGTGTGACGTGTTTCAACAAGCGTGGGAAGCTAAGCCTGCGTTATATTGGACCTTTTGAGATACTGGGTCGAGTCGATGAAGTGTCGTACATGATTGCTTTACCGCCGCAACTATCCAGCATGCATAATGTATTTCACGTGTCTATGTTACGGAGGTATGTCAAGGACCCGACTCATGTGTTAGACTACCAGCCCATTGAACTTCTGGAGGATTTATCCTTGATTGAGGAGTCAGTACAAATCTTGGATTGTACGGAGTAGATTTTGTGGACCAAGTAGATTCTGTTAGTGATTGTGAGGTGACAGAACCACTCATTGGAGGAACCAACTTGGGAGCACGAAGCAGAGATTCACAACCAGCACCCACAATTATTCGAGTGACGTTCCTCAGTTGTAGGCACTTGTGACCTTAGTTCTATACGAATCCTTTTGTACTTGTATTAGTTATTTCATTTTCGTTGTAACTGTTACATGTTGTATATTGGATAAGCCTGATGGGGTTCAAATTTGGAATGAAGTCGTCGATTACAAAATTTTGGATGGCATGCATTGATATGAATATGTTTTGGGGTAATGAATGTCTTTGTGATTGTGGACACTTGCATGGTCTTACTTTTAAATATGTCGTCTTTAAAATTTTAATTCAATTAAAGGATTGGGTTCTCTTGTGCGGTAAGATTATGTTAGGATGCGTGTTATCTTTCAAACCAAACACCATGTATAGCATTTTCGAGGATGAAACTTTTTAAGGAGGGGAGAATGTGACGTCCCGAAAATTTTGAACTTGAACTCAACCGACCCCGTGTGCTTGTCCGGCACGGCGACCGATGTCGCCATAGACTTTTAAATATATAATTAAATAATACGTGATTAAATGGTGTGAAAAGAATTAAGATTTAAAGCTTGATTAGGTATTTAGTGGTGAAGTCATGCACGGACTCGGCGTGTGCTGCATAACACCGGATCTGAACTTAAATCAAATGGATAGAATTTCGGAATAAGCATCAAAGATATTTATTTTGCTTGAGTTGTGTTATAAGAGAGGGGAAGGCTTCTCGGGTAAGCCATTCCCATTTTGAAAATTTAAGAAAGAGAGAGCGAGTGAGAGCTTCTTCCCATGGAACCCTTGTGAGATTTCAACCGCGAGATTGCGATCGCGCCGCAAACTTCGCACTCTTCGTGAAGCACTTGACTCCAATCATCGCTTGAGTTCCACTTGTGAATTTCGACCGTTAGAAACCCTTGAAACTTGGAATGAGTGTGAGCCGATCACTTTGGACGCATCTTCAGCACTTTAAGAAGGTTAATATCGATCTGTGATCGTAGACCAATTCATCTTGTGCTCGTGAGACCGATCGTTGTGGATTCATCGTAGAAATTCGAAAGTTTTGCTACGAAACCCACTTCAGCAACACTTCTCATAAACCGCGAAATTGATCCGTGAAAGGTACGATTGAGTTTATTTTAATTATCTAAATTATAGATTTATTCTTAAATTAATTGTTATAGGCTTAGATGATTGTGTGGGTAAAAGTAGAATCAAATCCGGTAAATATTTTGAGGAAGCGATTTCTGTGTATCCCGCTCGAGCGAGCCTATAAACCACTCGAGGGGGATCCTTTCTGAAGCTCTCACTCGAGCAGGTGCTCTATGAATTTCCAGGCCAAAACAGCACTGGTGAATCCCGCTCAAGCGAGTCTGGAGTGCCATGTGAAACCCACTCGAGCGTCCTTAAACACGCTCGAGCGGGTTAGAGCGATGTCTTGACACGACCTCTGTATTTTGGTCATAACTTTTGACCCCGAACTCCGATTGGCATGATTCTTGAGACGTTGGAAAAAGGACAATGAGCTATACAATTTTTGTGAATTACCAAATTCAAAAATCTAATATTTTAAAGGTAAAAATTTAGGGTGAAGTAGGGACAAGTTATACTTACGAACTTGTCCTTCCGCCTCGGCTTGGAGAAAATATTTAAGTATGTCGATGTTATTAGTAATTAGAATAAATCCTTAATGCATCATCATATGATGTAATCTAGGTTAAGAATGGGCAACCGTAGATGAGGACCTTTGTGTCACTTTGAACGGCTCCGAACTTAAGGTAGGAGAATCTCAAAATTACTTACAGTCTATTTTAATTCATATGAATATTTTGCAATCAATTTGATTACATAAAATCTGAGTTGTTTTTAAATTTGATCTTCGAACTTTGCATATGACATCTGAAACTTGCATATGAAATTTCTAACATGATTAAGAACTCTGAATCTGAAACAAGAACTCTGAAAGTTGAATCCTGAATCCTGAATTTTGAACTTTGAATTATGTGTTATAATCTGCATCTGAAATTTGTATTAGAATCTGCATTTGATTTAAGGTTCACTCGAACGAACCCCTCAATTCCTGAATAATGTGAGTAATCCTGGCACAAGTTACCCTCATAACGCAGGGGCTTGTTGCACTCCTGAAAACTGTTCATTGAACGACGATGGTTAGGTAGGGGTTTCCATTGGTGTTCCTGCTTCCAAGTTATAGAGACTTGGGAGGTTGATTTAAGCTAATATTTAAGTCATGAATTTGACAATGAGCATCTAAAAAATATGAAATTCATTACTTGTTTAGAATCTAATTGAGAATCTGCTTTGAAACTTCAATTGAAACTACATCTGATCATTGTAGTTAAAATTTAGTCATTTAATCTGTTTTGAATACCTGCTTGTAAAAAATATGCCACGAATTATGTTTTGAAAACCATATTAATTAAGATATGATGTAATTGAGATGAGTTTCTTCTACGGAGCATAGAATGTTAGCTCACTCCAACTATACGTCACAGGCACAAGTACTGATTTGGGTTCTGGAGATCCAGAGTTTGAGGACTCTGACTATATTCCGAAGGACGATTTTGAGATTCCTCCGAAAGAGTCCTTTCCAGATGAGGATTCTGTCTTTATGTGTTTTTTTGAGACTAGATACTTGGGCTTGGTACGTCCGACCTTTTGTTTTATGTAATTATTACACCTTATTTTTGTGAGCCATTTTTTGGTGATGGTCGGCCATGGCCGGTGATTCGTTTCAGTTCTTTTTTTTACGTGTTTTCACATGGAATTAGACTTTTTATTTTTGTCTTGCATTTTGTATAGAAATGGAGTTTCCTTTTGTTATACTCTAATAATTGCCTGTATTCTATTCGGCTTATCGATTTATCGATTGGTTGGTGAGCCGGCCTTCCCGGTATTTCGGACACGGGAATGTCGGGTCGTCACAACTACACATGAGCATCTCACTCGTCAAAGGAAGAGAAGTCAAACAAAAGAGGGAACAAAATGTTTTTGTATCCAATAGTTTATCAATAAAACATCTTCATCATTTAAGGAAATGTCTTTGTAGCAAGGAAGATTTGAAACTCCTTCTCGATGTTCACAGCCTCTTCCGCATATCCTCGAATCTCTATTTCTTACATCGTCATTTCATTCAGCACCGACACTCTTGACCTGTTAAGTATAATGCCCTCATCCTCCAATTTATCATGTTCTATAGTTTTAACTTTGATTTCGGCTTCTAGTGCTTCCATTCGTTCTTTGACAAGTGCAAGCTCGCACTCCCTCTCTCAGAGCTTTTCAGGTCCTTCTGAAGACTTCTCCTTCACTTCCTCTTGTGTGTCTTTCAAACTTACGAGGTTCTAGAGGGCAACTCACAATGGTTGAACATCAAACTCATGCTCCTCTAACTCGAGGAGGGTCCTTAGGTAGTTGTCAAAAAGGTGTCTTGGTTCTTCAAGCTTTGATTTACATATCTCGGCCCCCACATTGGCAAAGGTAACCTCACTGGAGGCAGCAAAGGTAACCTCACTGGAGGCATCTGCAATTATTCACAAACCAGGGTGTTCCACATATCTCTTGTAACTCCATGTTTAAAAAAGAATCTTAGCATACCAATTTTATAATAATCAAGGATTCATAAACAAAACTAATCTTAACTTATCAACTAAGAATTGTTGATCGTGTTTTTCTATAACTTCTCTCTCTCGGCGGGGATGTGTGAATGACTTCATGCCTTTCTTCTAGGTCTCTCTCTATGTTTGCAATTTGTGACTCAATTTTTTGACTATGGTGCTGACTAATGAATTCCCATCCATAAAAGGGGTGTCAGAAGTGGTTGTCGAGTTGATACAAAAGATTGTATGAGGTTCTACCATTGCCTAGGTATGTAGGATTCAAAAAAAACAAGTGGAGTTTTGGGGTAAACTTCAATTGTTTTAGTTATTTACTAGCCTATGACCAAAGTTTGAAATGATTAAGGTGCAGTTGTTGTGAAATGACAGTATTTCTACTTTCTGTGCTACTTTGCTTCCTTTTGAATAAAGAGGAACATAAGAAAACTTTAAACACCTTAACTGCTACTACCTGTAAATTTCTTGCAATATAATTATCTATTTGTGTAAGAAATTCTATTCTTCCCCTAATTGTAGTCTTGCGGTAGTTGCAACTCTCTATTGCAGCTCACTCTCTCTCTCTCTCTCTAACGCTAAAATATTCCCATTGACGGCCGACAGTAGTTGCAACTCTCACTAAAGCAAAAATATTTTAACGTCTGAGGAGATGAAACAGATAGACAATTCCAAATTACTTCATAAAGAGCTCTTTCAAAAGCTACTTCAATAAGTCTTTCAATAGTAAGAAAATAATTTTCCTTAATAGAAATTTATGAGAGTGAAAATTTGTAAGTTCAATTATAATTAGAGTTTATTAACAATTAGAGACTAGAGAACATTTGTTCATCATCCGGATTCTGGAGGCTCAAGTCGAGATGATATGGCTAACAGTAAGGATGGGGTAAACTGTTTACATGGGGCAGCCTAAATGCTGGTGATGATTTTCTGATTCAAAATTATCAAAGTGTACCCTATACTGGTAGACCAACAAATTTACATGTAGCATTTCGATGGAAATTAATCTTTACTTTTTGGTTGATAGGTCTGATGTGTTTAATCAATATTAGCAAAAAGATTTTTAAGACCACATCAGTGACAACAGAATTAGCAGATTAGGTATGAGCTTTAAAGTAACATAATCTTCAATGGGCATGGTGAAAATCAGAGGAAAATCTTTGCACATGGCATTCATTCTATGTTATTAATAGTACCTTGTTGGAGGCACCTGCAATTATTCGCAAACCAGGGTGTTCGCCATATCTCCTATAACTCCATGTTTAAAAAAGATCAATACATATCTCAGCATACCAAGTTTATAATAATCAAGGATTCATAAACAAAATTAATCTTACTTTATCAACTGAGAATTGTTGATCGTGTTTTTCTATAACATCTCTCTCGGGGGGGGGGGAGGTACTTTCGTACAAGTGTTCTTAAACGAGTTGTCAGCTCAAATACTCTCACAGACCTTGAGAAGGGTATAGCCTAATTACCTTTTAAAATAATGTAGCACACAAGCTAACACCAGAAATTGTAGGAACTCAAATTCTAAATGGCTTCTCACCATTAAGATGCAAATGATTGCAAGGTCTCAAGCAAATTTGCACTGAAAAGTTATAAAATACAATTCCAAGGGAGGGGAGAGGTCACACAACCAAAAAACCTATAAACCCAATCCAGTTACAAGAGGTTAGAATTCTCTTATGGTTGGCAAGTAATTAAAGGAATTAGTGTTAGAAAGAAAGTTCAAGAACCGGCAAACTCATCTTCTAAGTTATAACAAAATCCATCGATAATACATCAAACTTTAAAATTAATATGCTAGATTTCCAAATTGAATTAATAACACTATCAAGTTGAAAATATTGATGAAATCATGATTGATGATGAAGTTCCATAACTCCATCAAAGCATAGTGAAATTGACCAATCTTTATTATTTTATATATTTCCCAACATAGAAACAATATTTTTTCACCTATATAACTTTGCATACATATACTCCAATTACATAATGAAATGTAACTGATACGGTAGGAAACTTCTGCTATCAAATTAATGACTAAAACAAAAACCCTCTGCACAGTTTTGTTTCTTAAACACTATCCTTGTGAAGACAAGGTCAACATTTAACTCTTTTTACTCAAATTAACATCATTTTATGAAGCACAAAAATTGTTTCAAGCACAAAATCTGAACTCTCCAAATACACCTTCAGAAATTCTAGAGCCGTTTAAATATAGATGGAACTCTATAGCCTTATATACTCAAAATCTATACATACACCTTCAAATATTTCTCGTCCAAAGCAGTCCCCCCACTCCTTATTTTTTGCTATTCCTCATCAGTTTCAAGGAATTCTCTAATTTGAGAACATAATCAAATTCTTAGAGACCAATTATATAATTTTGACCAGTTATGTCTACTATTATCCCTACGGGGATAGTACATATCGAACTGGGTGGAACAGGAGAATCCAAGCAATGCATGTTTATGAAGCTGGAAAGGGTACCGTCCAAGACCTTCATACAAGCTGGAAAGGGTACGGAGAAAAATTATATAGTATATTAACCTGACGAATGAGGGGAAATAAATAATAAATCTATAACAGAGATTGGACATCTAAAATTTAAGGGCGATGTGACAGAAGCAAGTCTACTAGCAGCGAGGTCACAGATGCAGGTCTACTAGCATCGTTTGGTCCCGCCATATCAGATGGAAGGGATTAGATGCAAGGCCCAAAATCTATACTACTTGAGTTTGTGCATCTACCGTAGCACCATATTGTCCCATCACGTAGGTTGAAACTTATATCAAGGCGAATTGCACAATGGATCACCACAAGGGACGTGATTATTATATTGTCAATAAAAGGGAAGGGCTTCAACAAATTTTTCTATAAATACAGGGACTGGAACTCTAGTAAACACCACTAAGGCATCACTACTTTGTAGAAATCAAATGTCTTCTGAAAATAGCTCTGACTCTATTCCTTCCCCTCCACGGATGGAGTTTGGTTCGCCCTCATGCGAATATTCCTAAAATCCACGACCTTTTCGAGCACCACCGGGACACAGTTGAACGTCATACGGCCGCTATAAGCGGAGTTGTGGGTACATCACACGCCAACTAGTAGAGAATGATGTACCACTGAAGGGCTCTTGCGAAAATTACCCACTTGTCCAAATTGACACCCCTCTGGTAGATGTAGTTGTATCTGCAACTGAAGATGAAAGCCAAAATAAGGAGCCTCTAATTGAGCACTTAGCTCTTTCGGTGCTGCCTGGTATGACAGAAGCTGGGCCAATCATCATTTTTTCCTTGACCGAAGAGGTCGAAAGTTACGATTTAGATGATGTGATGTCAGTCGATACCGCAGTTGGTACTGATGATATTTGAAATCAGTGTTGGGCCTGGGTATGATATATTAGGTGAACTTCATTCATCTGGTTATGCACTCCAGTGCTTCTAATATTATGTTATAAATCTATATAGTCGGAATATATATTTTGTCCATTTCGGTTGTAATAGGATTGCCTAGTTTGCGTAGAAATGTAATAGGATTATCTACTTTAATTTTTCTTCTAAAATTGATCTACATGTTTTATTGTGCACTATTGCTATAAATATAGAGAAAAAACTTTGCCTCAAGTGAAAATATACATACAAATACACATATATACCATTCCAACTTTCCAATGGTTTTTGTGACAGCCCAAATTTTGGCGCCCCGAAATCTGTGCCATCAGCACGTTCCTTAAGGCCGTGCCCAAGAAACCTTTACGATACATTGGTATATACAAGCCAAAAATTGTAATTAGGGCGCACACATCTACTCTAAACGAGTTCTCATATATAAAAATAATTATGGTCTCTATAGGCAGTCCTTGTCCCATGCAAATTCATGGGCATAAGAACTTACCCAAACCATTAGTGATAATTGTTCATCCCAATGTTTTATCAAAAGCATACGATAATTAATTTCATTCAATAAAGAGGCTTGATATACTAAGTCGTGCCTAATACTCTCAACTCACTCTCAAAGTATGCAATGGATCTCCTAGAAGAATTCTTCAGGAGGAGGCTCGACCCCTCAGTGGGTACGTAGTCTGAATCCCCTGGATCAAAGTCTCTAGAAATCCTTGCTGCCACTAGTCCTAGACCTGCGACGTATAGTCTAAGGGGTGAGCTACATCCTAGCTCAATAGGGAAACAAAGTGAACATATAGATTAAATCTCACATATATGTTAGCAGTTTTGAAAGTACAATTTACTAGATATCACTTTTAAGCAGAACCATTGATATAACTGGAATAACTAAAATGGATACAACTGATTTCCTTTCATGGTGTTGTTTGTTCTCATCTTACTGGTTTAGTTATGAATTCGGCCTAATCACTTAAACCTTTAACTTAAATAATCCCCAAGCAATATAGCATCGAGCCCCGATGGAATACCTACCATCGTCGTCTACTAGACAACTGTTATATGTATTCCCTAGGAATACTGCCCAGGCCCCTTTCTCATGGTGGTGGGGTTTATTATCAAATCTACATCCTTAAGATGTGCTATGAGTATACGGATTGGCCGCTGTACTGGTCACGGATATCCTGCCGCGTTAGTCGTGGGTATCCTGCCACGTCGGTGGGGTATTCTAATCAAACCTCAAATAACAAAAGTATCGATGTGCTTTACAGATAGTTATTCACCGTGACTTGTGTTAATTTTTAGTACATTAGGCCTCATCATTATGCTTAGTTTCACGGTTCGTTTTCATCTGCATCCCTGGGATACTGTAGATTTAATACATCATTTAGATGCCCACTTTACAATATTACATCCCCTGGGGACTTCATGATTTCACCTTGAAGCTTATGCACACACCCTTTTTCATAAAGATCACATAATACTCAACTTTTTAATTGAAATATACTGCATATATGGGTTGACGAAATAAAGTACATGTTTCAAGAATATTCCCTACCTCAACGCAATTCCAATGCACACTTTCTCGTAGAGGTTTACACTTCACGATCTTACGCCAAACCTACATTTCATGTATTTAGAATATGCTTAGAAAGGTTACTAGAATCATTGGAGCACATAGCCTCCTTGTTTCTGCACCAATAATTTCAAGAACTGTGCGGTGCCTCATGGCAACACAACCGCCGGCGGTCACTTGACCTCGCTTAAGCAGTTAAATCGAGATCGCTCGAGCGGTTAAAGCGAGCCGCCTGAAGCTTTACTGGAGGCCTCGCTCGAGCGAGCTTCCCCCTTTATTTTGGGTCTCGCTCGAGCGAGCCCAGAACTAAATTTTTTTATAATTTTCCCTCGCTCGAGCGAGGAGCGATAATTTTTACTCCTCGATCTGTTCGAGAAAACTATTTCTCCCTTCATTCGGACCTTAATATCATTAAAAATCATTCAATCAACATCCTATACATTATTTAAAACACGCCTAAGCATTTATCATGCATTTAACATACCTCCAACGATAGGTCTCGCACAAGTTCGATCCACGATTTAAAACTCTATTAGACGAAAAGATCTCTAAGGTTCCTTATCCAACCTTTTTCTCTAGATCTTCCACCGATTTAAGTCCCAACAAAACCCTAGCTCTTCTTTACTAGGCTCTTTTCTTTCTCTCTATTTCTCCTTCTCTCTATTTAGGCTAGAGTTAAGTCACGTATGGGGCTCTTCTCTCCTCTCTCTTTCACTTATATACATATACGTTAGGGAAATACTGGTATGTTTCCCACATACACTCATAGTGTATACATGTTAATTTTGGTTCCCTTATGAATCACACATACATGTGTATGGTGCATGAAGTGCACGGTTCCCAAAAATCTGGGGTTGTGACAATCACCCCAACTTATAAGATTTTCGTCCTCGAAAATCGACGATACACGTGTAACTAGGTACTACTACTACTACCAGGCCATGGATAGGCTAGCTTCATACATCATCAGGTAATTGAACAAATGGTCCAATCTCGCAGCGACTTGCGTTAAACCATGTCAACTTATACCCATATAGTCGAGAATGATGATGATATCAAGAATAATGATGATACGATTTTATACTATCAGGTATTTTCATCAACATGACACTAATTGATATAATAACACTAAAGAGCTATACAATCATTACGATAGCCATCCACAAAAATTGTGACATTCATGTCACGATAGTTTGTAAATAAACTGTCCAAAAACCACCTCACCATGAAATGTCTTAACAAAATATTACATTTCCATTTTCCACAAGAAAAATATATAACTACCTAGTCATCGTCCTCCTCATACTCGTCGTCGTCGCCGGAGCCATCATCATCCCCGTAGTCCTCATCATCCTCATTCTCGTCAACCACCCTGGAGGTAGTGGTACCAGTTATAGCGCTCCTCGTAGCAGGGTCCGAGCTAGATGCTCCAAAAATAGCATCTCTCATAGCACCGACGGGCTGCATGTATGACTGCGGGTAAGCCTAGTCCATGAGGTTTATGAGTAGTGCCTCCTGAAACCTCTGATGCAATCTGATCTCCCGCCCCTGCTGAAGGATCTCCCGCATCATGGCAGTGTCGGTAGTGTGTATGGGCTGTGAAAATGAGGTAGAGGGAGTGGTAGGTCCTACCGGCGCTTGATGCATGGCTTGTCGGGAGACTTGACGATCTCTTTTCTTGTTGACGCTAGTTTGAAGGCTCTTCAGGTTTCGGCTCCAGTCTTGGGCCAAATAGGGGACGACGTTATCGGTGAGGAATAACTCGTCGGTCCAAATCTTGAATCCTCCCTTTCCATTTCATGAGTCGAGGAGTCGGGAAATCAACCGAGCATAAGGTAGTCGATTGATGGGTGGAGGAACAGCACCTCTTACATTCCGTTTATAGGCATGTGCCATGCCTTTTATGATAACCATAGGCGCGTTAATCCACCTATTATGGAATGCAGTGTGTAAAGCCCGCAGAATGCTTCACGACGTTCTTGGTCATGGCCGGTTGGGTGTAGATTGTTCTTAAAAATAACATCCAGAAGCCACATACGTGGCGGTAGCTGTGATCGGGTGATAGATTGACCCGAAGCGGACGTACTGCTGGTGATGTCGAAAATAATCTTTGGGAATTCCACGTTCCCAGAAAAAGGTGGTAGGATGACTGGGCTAGGGGAATAGGTGTGGGGACATTTCATAACCGATGAAATTTCGGCACAGTTAAAGATTAATTCCTTTCCATCGATCGTGACGAGGATGGCGTCCTCATTCACGTTCATATTAAGGGTTTGGTAAAATAGTTTCACAGGTCTCGAGTAATACCGATCTCCGAACGGCGTAAGTAAAGTTCTAAGGTTGTTGTTGGTGAGGAAGTTCGATGTCCATTGGGTGGACGTTGGATCCCCAAAACAAGAGGGATGTATATCCCATTCGGTTTCAAATATTTTGGCCCCCCACCAATCGTCTAGTGTGATTGGGGTGGGGGATGGGTTTGGTGATGGTTGTGAAGCTTGCGGCGCTTTGTTGCGTGCCGACGGCGATCGAATCGCCATCTGCTTCTTAGGTTGTGGATTAGGGCTTGAAGCCATTAGGTGTCTAAAAAGCTTTTCAAAATAAGGAAGAAAATTCGGAAAGGAGTAGATTTTACCTAAAAGAAAGTTTTTAACGGATCGGATCGTCTAAATCTGGATCGAATCGATCGGAAAAAGATTGAAGATGACAAGCCCTAAACCCTCGTTCAGCTCCAACTCCTCGCTTGAAGATGAAATGGGTGTTTTGTCTTCCGTCTGCTATATATAGTCCATCCTCGCTTGAGCGGTCGTTAGTTATTGCTCGAGCGAGCCCAGGACGCTAACTGGTATAATTTATGGCCTCGCTCGAGCGGTTGATAAAGCTCGCTTGAGCGACAAATAGACCTCGGGCGAGAGGTCACTACTCCTTGCTCGAGCGATGCCAGAAACTTCCTGTTTATTATTTCATGTGACTCGTGCGAGCGAGTATAATTTATCGCTCGAGCGAGCCAAACGACGTTGTTCTTGTTCTCACAAGTTCACATCTTCACTAGTCTCTCCCAGCATTTAGAACACCACTCACGCATGACTATGTATACTATTCATTAAAAATTTAGTTCTCATGAACAAATTTGTTCAGGCAAAATAATTTATTATGCTCGAATTGTAATTGCACTCATTTGGTTCGTTTTAACTATAAATTGATAGTCTAAATTTTTTTTACACTTTATCATAATAATAAAGAAAACTAGCTAGTGTCCTTGAACAAATTGGGGTATTGTTCTTTGACGTTAGCCTCTCGTTCCCACGTTGCTTCTTCGACCGGATGGTTCTTCCATCGGACAAGCATTAAGGGAATAACCTTTGTTCACAACACTTGTTCCTTTCGATCTAAAAGTTCCACCGGCTCTTCAATCATGGTCATATCCTCATGCATTTCGAATGATTGGCCGCTCAGCACGTGATCAGGGTCATTGAGATACTTCCTGAGCATAGATACGTGGAATACATTGTGTACCTGATCAAACAATGGTGGCAATCCAATGCCGTAGGCTACTTCCCCTACTCGACCCAAAACTTCAAACGGTCCAAGGTAGCGGGGACTTAGCTTCCCTCTTTTTCCGAACCTCATCACACCCTTCATAGGCGATACTTTCACGAAAACATGTTCTCCCACCTTAAAGTCCACGCTCATCCACTTGATGTCGGCGTAGCTTTTCTATCTGCTTTGAGCCGCCTTTAGTCTTTCCCTGATTATGCGGACAATAGCTGCGTTATCTTCAAGTAGCTCGAGTCCCAAAACAAATTTCTCGCCAATTTCCTCCCAATTGATTGGCGATTTGCATCGTCTTCCATACAAGGCTTCATACGATGCCATCCCGATGTTCGTCTGATAGCTATTGTTATATGCGAACTCAATCAATGGTAGATGTTGGTCCCACGATCCTTGTAATTCCAACATACATGCCCTAAGCATGTCTTCAATGATTTGATTGACCCTCTCAGTCTGTCCGTCGGTTTGTGGGTGGAACGTCATACTGAAATCTAGTCTCATTCCCATTCCTTCTTGAAATTTCTTCCAAAACTTTGATGTATATAATGGGTCACGGTCTGAAACAATGCTACTCGAAACCCCATGTAAACGGACAATCTCTTTCACATAGAGCTCTGCCAGTCTTCCCGCAGTGTACATCATGTTGTAAGGCAAGAAGTGCGCTGACTTAGTCAATCGATCGACTACTACCCAAATGGCATTATACTTCTTTGCAGTTCGCAGTAGACCGACTATGAAGTCCATGGAGATAGATTCCCACTTCCATTCCGGTATGGGTAGAGGCTGTAATAGGCCTGCGGGGTGTCTATGATCGATCTTCACTTGTTGGCACGTCAAACACCGTGACACATACTCTGCTACATCTTGTTTCAAGCCTCTCCACCAGTAATTCTTTTTCAAATCTTGATACATCTTTGTGCTTCCCGAGTGGATAGCATAGCTTGACTTGTGAGATTCATCAAGAATTGTTCGTCGAAGATTGGCATTGTCTGGAATGCAAAGTCGGCCCTTGAACACTAAGGAACCATCCTCCTTGATCAAAAACTCAGATGTAATACCTTCAGTTACATCTTGACATATCTTGGTTAGAATTGGGTCTTTCATCTGTAGTTCTCGTATGTGTTCGAATATCACTGTTTTCACTGATATGTTGGCTAAGAAGGCTCCTGTGGCTTGTGGCTGTATGTCTCCTCCACATAGTGCTAAATCCTCCAACAGTTTCCATCGATGTATACCCAAAATTAGGCTAGCCAACTGAGCTGAACTCTTTCGACTCAAGGCATCGGCCACTATGTTAGCTTTGCCTGGATGGTACTGTATGGAACAGTCGTAGTCCTTGAGGAATTCCATCCATCTGCGCTGCCTCATATTTAGTTCCTTCTGTGTAAACAGATATCTGAGGCTCTTATGGTCAGTGAAGATTTCAAACGTTTCTCCGTATAAATAATGTCGCCATATCTTCAATGCGAATATGACCGCTGCTAGTTCCAGATCATGTGTTGGGTAGTTCTTCTCGTGCTCTTTCAACTGTCTTGACCGGTAAGCTATTGCCTTTTTATATTGATTTAGTACACAACCCAACCCATTATACGAAGCATCACTATAGACCGCGAATCCTCCACTGCCTGATGGAATGGCTAACACTAGAGCTGAGCTGAGTCTCTTCTTGAGTTCTTGAAAACTCTTCTCACACACCTCACTCCACTCAAATCTCGAATCCTTTCTTGTAAGCCTCGTAAGAGGTCCTGATATTTTTGAAAACCCCTCGATGAAATGTTGATAATAACCTGCCAGTCCGAGGAAACTTCGGACGTCTGTCACGGTCTTTGGTTGCTCCCAGTTCACTATTGCCTCGATCTTAGCGGGATCTACTGTGACACCATGCTTTGAGAAGACGTGTCCCAAAAAGCTAACCTCTTCTAGCCAGAACTCACATTTGCTGAGCTTGGCGTACAATTGGTGTTCACGTAAGGTTTGTAGAGCGACTCGTAAGTGTTCTTCATGCTCCGTCTTCGATTTTGAGTAAATCAGGATGTCATCAACAAACATGACAACGCAGGAGTCTAGGTGTGGTTTAAACACCTGATTCATTAAGTCCATAAACGACGTCGGTGCATTCGTCAATCCGAATGGCATCACTAAAAATTCATAATGTCCATACCATGTTCTAAATGCTGTTTTCTGAATGTCCTCAGCCTTTACTCTTAACTGATGGTATCCAGATCTCAAATCGATCTTGGAAAAGTACTTCGCTCCTTGCAACTAATCAAACAAGTCATCTATTCTTGGCAACGGATATCGATTCTTCACAGTGAGTTTGTTCAACTGACGGTAGTCAATGCACAACCGCATCGACCCATCTTTCTTTTTCACAAATAGAACTGGTGCTCCCCATGGAGAAATGCTTGGTCTTATGAATCCTTTATCCATGAGCTCTTGCAACTATTCTTTCAATTCTTTCAACTCTGCAGGAGCCATCCTGTAAGGTGCCTTTGAAATAGGCTCCGTTCCTGGTGCATAGTCGATAGCGAATTCCACTTCTCTTTCTGGGGGTAATCCTAGTAATTCTTCTGGAAATACGTCTGCGAATTCTCTCACTACTGCTATCTCGAAGATAATATTCTTTTCTTCTTTATCTTCTTTCAGAAATGCCAAATAACCACTACACCCCTTTCTGATTAAACGTTCAGCTCTGACTGTCGAGATGAGTGGCACCTGTGTCGATCTCTCTCCTCGAAATCAAAACGATCTCCTTGTGTTAGGTCAGAAATGCCAAATAACCACTACAAACCTCGGTTTCTTATGTACTGATTCATAACTCCCCGTCCTGCTTGGATCTATGCTTCCTCTTCCCTGTTGTTCCCTCCGACGATATCGGTTATTATTTTCTTTTTCGACTACTAATGCCTCACTCATTACTTCTCTATAGGTCTTCAGCTAGAAGGGCGCAACCCCTCCTCAGATGTCCGACCTTAAACCCTGTTGGAACCTCTTCGCTTTCATCACGTCAGAAATTACGTAGTCTGGAGCGAAGCGAGCCAGTCTCATAAATTCTACTTCGTACTCTCTCACGGTCATCCTTCCTTGCATTAGTTGCAAAAATTGGGTCTCCATCTGATTTCTCACAACCTCCGAAAAATATTGCTTATTGAACTCTTCTATGAATTCATCCCAAGTCCAGGGCATATATGGAGTTTCTTGTGCTCTAGTTCACGATACGAATTTCCACTAAGGTCCAGCTTCTCCATCTAGCATATATGCTGCCCAACGAACGCTCTCGTCCTCTGTGCATGTCAGTACGCTAAACACCTCCATTTCACCCAGCCAATTTTTGGCTACCATGGTGTCTGCCTGCCCTGAAAAGTTAGGTCTCATCCTCCTGAATTCGGTAAATGTTGAAGCCACTGGTGGTGTAGGTCCTACTGGAGGTGTGGGTGTCCGTTGTGGTTCTGGGGCTGCATGTGCTGCCAAGGATGCTGCTTGTTGTGCCATGGCAGTTGCCATTGTCTCCATTGTATGCATCATCCTCTGAAGCTCCTCTCTTTCTTCATTTCTCTCCCTCACTCTATCTTGTTCTCTCTGATTTCGATCCTGATGATCTCGATCCTAATCTTCTGCTTGATTTTGGTTTTCTCCGTGGCCACTGCCCTCGGGAATCTCCCTGTTTCCTAATGGTACCCTGTTTGTAGGCGAGACGAAACCATCTCTACTGCGTAAATTCCTATCATGACCACCCCTGGGTCAGCCTCTTCCTCTAAGAAACATAACGGTCTGCATGAGAAACCACAATTTTGTTAGCAGAAGTCCCTATATTCTGGCGATTGCCAAAACTAAAAAGAAAGGCTTTGATACCAACTGTGACAGCCCGAATTTTGGTGCCCCGAAATCTGTGCCATCAGCACGACCCTCAAGGCCATGCCCAAGAAACCTTTACGATACATTGGTATATACAAGCCAAAAATTGTAATTAGGGCGCACACATCTACTCTAAATGAGTTCTCATATATAAAAATAATTATGGTCTCTAAAGGCAGTCCTTGTCCCATGCCAATTCATGGGCATTAGAACTTACCCAAACCATTAGTGATAATTGTTCATCCCAATGTTTTATCAAAAGCATATGATAATTAATTTCATTCAATAAAGAGGCTTGATATACCAAGCCGTGCCTAATACTCTCAACTCACTCTCAAAGTACGCAATGGGTCTCCTAGAAGAATTCTTCAGGAGGAGGCTCTGACTCCTCAGTGGGTACGTAGTCTGAATCCCCTGGATCAAAGTCTCTAGAAATCCTTGCTGCCGCTAGTCCTGGACCTGCGACGTATAGTCTAAGGGGTGAGCTACATCCTAGCTCAATAGGGAAACAAAGTGAACATATAGATTAAATCTCACATATATGTTAGCAGTTTTGAAAGCACAATTTACTAGATATCACTTTTAAACATAACCATTGATATAACTGGAATAACTAAAATGAATACAGCTGATTTCCTTTCATGGTGTTGTTTGTTCTCATGATACTGGTTTAGTTATGAATTCGGCCTAATCACTTAAACCTTTAACTTAAATAATTCCCGAGCAATATAGCATCGAGCCCCGATGGAATACCCACCATCGTCTTCTACTAGACAATTGTTATATGTATTCCCTAGGAATACTGCCCAGGCCCCTTTCTCATGGTGGCAGGGTCTATTATCAAATCTACATCCCTGGGATGTGCTATAAGTATACGAATTGGCCGCCATACCGGTCACGGATATCCTGCAGCGTCAGTCATGGGTATCCCGCCACGTCGATGGGGTATTCTAATCAAACCTCAAATAACAAAAGTATCGATGTGCTTTACAGATAGTTATTCACCGTGACTTGTGTTAATTTTTAGTACATTAGGCCTCATCATTATGCTTAGTTTCACGGTTCATTTTCATCTGCATCCCTGTGATACTGCAGATTTAATACATCATTTAGATGCCCACCTTACAATATTACATCCCCTGGGGACTTCATGATTTCACCTTGAAGCTTACACACACACCCTTTTTCATAAAGATCACACAATACTCAACTTTTTAATTGAAATATACTGCATATATGGGTTGACGAAATAAAGTACATGTTTCAAGAATATTCCCTACCTCAACGCAATTCCAATGCACACTTTCTCCTAGAGGTTTACACTTTATGATCTTACGCCAAACCTACATTTCATGTATTTAGAATATGCTTAGAAAGGTTACTGGAATCATTGGAGCACATAGCCTCCTTGTTTCTACACCAATAATTTCAAGAACTGTGTGGTGCCTCGCGCGAGCGAGCACAACCCCTCGCTCGAGCAGTCACTTGACCTTGCTCGAGCGGTCACTTGACCTCGCTCGAGCGGTTAAAGCGAGCCGCCTGAAGCTTTACTGGAGGCCTCGCTCGAGCGAGCTTCCCCCTTTATTTTGGGTCTCGCTCAAGCGAGCACAGAACTAAATTTTTTTATAATTTGTCCTCGCTCGAGCTATCCATTTAGACCGCTCGAGCGAGGAGCGATAATTTTTATTCCTCGATCTATTCGAGAAAACTATTTCTCCCTTCATTCGGACCTTAATATCATTAAAAATCATTCAATCAACATCCTATACATTATTTAAAACATGCCTAAGCATTTATCATGCATTTAACATACCTCCAATGATAGGTCTCGCGCAAGTTCGATCCACGATTCAAAACTCTATTAGACAAAATGATCTCTAAGGTTCCTTATCCAACCTTTTTCTCCAGATCTTCCACCGATTTAAGTCCCTAAAAAACCCTAGCTCTTCTTTACTAGGCTCTTCTTTTCTTTTTCCCTATTTCTCCTTCTCTCTATTAAGGCTAGAATTAAGTTACATATGGGGCTCTTCTCTCCTCTCTCTTTCACTTATATACATATACGTTAGGGAAATACTGGTGTGTTTCCCACATAGACACATTGTGTATACATGTTAGTTTTGGTTCCCTTGTGAATCACACATACATATGTATGGTGCATGATGTGCACGGTTCCCAAAAATCTGGGGTTGTGACAGTTTCAGCCAAGACCTAAGCGATTTGAACTATTAAAAGTTCTTTCTATATAATGCTTGAGATGTATACCTGTATCGGCCTTTTCCCTATTGTTCAACGGTGCCCACAATTGTCTCAAATGCCTCTCATCCCCTAAAGTATATCATATTGTCCGGTATAGATCAAATAATGAAAGGTTCAATTAGGGAAGAAAAACAAACACCTAAAGACAGTAAAATCTTATTAATTAACCTGATTGAAAGAATATGTAGCACCGCAAGAAGCATAACCGATATATTTGAGGATGAACATCACACTGTCCCAACCGTTGGTCACCCTTGGAATGGCCGCAGGACCCAACCACGACTATGCAAGCAATTCCAATTTGTCATTCCCTAGATGACTCAATATCAAAGGCAGAAAGTCCTATATGAAAGGAAAGAAACATAGTTAGCCTCATTTAACGCATCATAATGAAAAGTTCAATAATATCTTATGATATCAAAACTTACCAATACAGTAATCTCTTCTTCAAACTTTAAAAGAGGGTCACACGGAAATGAATCGAGTACCTCAACCCTCTTATCTTTCAAATTGACAATAAACAAGGCCCAATGTTTGGGTCTTTCCCTATGTATGGGCACAAACATCTACATAGGTATGTCTTTTATGATTAATTACATATGTCAATTACATAAATAAAAAGTACATATATATATATAATATTGAACTTATACATTTACATTCTTAACACTAGTACATATATAATCCAACTAAACACATTACCTTCTCAACACTAGTAATCTGATATCCGACACGATTTGGGTTCGATAATTTTATGAAGTTGCGACTTAGTTCTAATGTTGCTGGCAACGAACCATCTGATCCCGTAGTTGTATTATTCATTGCCAAATAGTTGTTATATTTCTTGCTGGCAGAATGCAACACACCCTGGACAGACAAAAATGGTGTTAAATGTGACTTTCGTTAAAAGGAAGACTTTGAAGGGGATCACGATAACACTTACGAGATTCTACATAGGGAAAAAATGACACTTTATGAATTGATCCTTGTATTTGTGTAATATCCCATATATATTTGGCCTGATTTTGATTACCTCGATAAGCATGCCCGAGAAATTTAGGGGATAAATCTGGTTTATTTATGTAGGTTAAGGTTTGAGGAGAATTTCGGTGAAAGGATTTTTGCTTTGGACTCAGAGAAGTCATACATTTAGTAATTTATACATTAAGTTGGGTGTGTGTGTTTAACACCGAAAACTAATGCAAGTTAAGTGGATAGAATTGTGGAATTAAAAGATCTAGATTTTTGGTTTGCCTTTTAATTTTATAAAGAGAGAAGCTTGAAGCAGAAGTTCTATCTTTTCTCCCTCACGTGAGAACCAAAACTTGGAACTTTTGCAATCTCTTTTACTTCCTTGCTTAGATCCCTTGAGATTTAGAATCCCTCTCTCTATCTTAGCCATTGATAAGCTTTATTTTATTTGCTTCTGATTTGTTAGATGTAATTAAAAGGAAGGCTAGAGGAGAGTGGACAGTTTTAGTGTAAGATTTAGGTTAAACCTTTGCTCTGGCAGCAAGGCCAGAGATGGACTGAATGTTGGAGTCCAACTGATTGAAGCTTGGTTTTGTTCGGGTGATAGAATTGGAGCAACGGGAGCCGAAGGATTAAACTTCAAAAGGTAGGCTTTTAAACTCCTTTGATGAGGTTAATTTCTGCCTAGTTTAGTTTAGATAAATGGCGTGTATAGAATAGAAAACAGCTTTGAATTTTTGGATGAAAGAAAGCAAGTAAGGAGAGAGTTTTCGAACAGCACAGACCTGGACAAATTCGAGGGTCGAATTTAAATTCAACCATCGAATTTGAAATTCGACCATTGAATTGAAATTCGAGGGTCGAATCTGGGCTTTTATGACTGATGCACTTTTGGCTGCATTCGATGCTCGAATTGAATTCGAGCATCGAATTCAAATTCCACCATTGAATTATGCCCTGTTTTTGTTGGTTTTGGAAATGTCTCGGGGAGTCCTTGTTGGATTTTTGTTGGTTCGATTGACCCTTTTTAACACAGTTATGGAGTTAATACTTGTAGGTCTCAATTTGTATCCACTGTGGGGACCTCTTGGTGTGTTTCTTTGTCCGATTCAAGTAAAGTTGAGGTAGGGGAACCCTAAAACTTATTTGCATTTTATTCTATGTTTTTGGTTGCATTTTATTCTAAGCATGAATTCTAACTTTTGTTAAACATAGCATGAATAAGAACTTAGAAACTGTGATAAATAAGAACTCAAAAATTTGGAACTTCAGAACCTCATTTGCGAATGTGAATTTTGTATTAGAACTCCGAAAATCCGAAATGTATTACATACATAAAATTTGATATGTTTAGCATTTGCATTCGATTTGAGGTTAATACGAACGAAACCCTATATTCTGCCAACCGTATTGATGGTAATTCAGCCTAGCGCAAGTTTTCCTCATTACGTAGGGGCTTGTTGCTCTTTCCGAAAAAGGGTTCATTGAACGACGATGGTCAGTAGGGTTTCCCATTGGTAATATTCTCGCTCTCATGCTATAGGTAATTTGAGAGATATAATTAAGTTATAAATTTAAGATAAGAGGCATGCTTAATTAAGAATTTGAAAACCTCAGAACGTCAGACCTATTAAATCATCTTTTGGCTTACTATTTTAGAATTGGAATTTAGTCTATGATGCATCTTTTGAAAACCATATTTGATCTGATTCTCGTCTTTGGAATCCTTTACTTATGATAAAATGTAATTTTGATAAGTTTTCTGTATTAAGCTTCGATGTTAGCTCATCCTGACTATACGTCACAAGTGCTGGGACTGATTTAGGTTCAGACAATCTCGATCTAGAGGACTCTGACTATATCCCTGAGGAGGAGCTTGAGACCCCAGCGGAGTTCTTCCCTTGATTTAGATTCATCTTCTTGGAACTTTTTAGATTTGAGTTCTTTTGAATATTGGGCCCGAGGCCACTGTTTTGTCATTTTTTTATATCACTTGAGGAACCATCATTAGGAACCACTATTTTAGGTGTTTTGATTGGCCATCACCGGTGGTTCTTCCTAGTTCCTCTTAGTGATATAGTTTGTTTGATCTTTTATCTTTGATTATTAGTTTTACTTCTATTTAGAACTATATTATGCTGCCGGTTTCTGATTGAAATGCCGCTTATTGAGAAATCAATAATTTGGTGAACCGACCTTTCCTATACCGAAAGGATTGGAAAAGTCGGGTCTTCGCAGTTGGTATCAAAGCATGACTCTAGGTTCAAAGTCTTAGGACTAAGGGCAAGATTATCTTTACAATCAATACTGATCTATTATTACTGTTTTTCAATACTGACAGATCAGCATGGCTCCACGGTTCAGAGGCAGGGACCGAGGGACAGAGGGGCCTAGAATGGCTCGTATCGAGGAGATCGATGAGGGCATAAGTACCTCACTAGTGAGAGATAGAGTGGCTACCGGTCCTAATGTAGATCCCTTGTGACTGGTAGAGGTGGAGGAAATGTTGACCAAGTATTGGCTACTTTGGCCACCAATATGGCTCAGCAGACTACGGTAATGGATCGGCAGATGGAGTTGCTGGCAGCCAGACATCAGCCAGGAGGTTTTGCATAGTTCAGACGGATGAGGCCTCCTACCTTCTCAGGTTAGACTGATCCAATGGAGGTCGAGGGATGGATCGATGAGATGGAGAAAATCTTTGAGGTGTTGCAGTGCACCGATGTAGAGAAGGTGCGCTGGGCAACCTTAAAGTTAATAGGCGAGGCCAGTCCCTGGTGGAAATTTGTGTCCAGGACACGAGAGCAGGACTACCCTAACACTCCATGGACATGGGCGGAGTTTGTGGATACATTCAACGATCAGTATTTCCCAAAGATTGTGCGTAATCAATGGGAAGTCCAGTTCATTAAACTGGAACATAACAAGATGTTTGTGCGCGAGTACTGAACAGAGTTTGATAGGCTTGCACGTTTCACACCTTTGTATGTGGCCACTGAATTGATGAGGGCCCATAAATTTCAGCAGGGTTTGAGGCCAAATATATAGGAGAAGGCTGCGATGTGGGAGATGGAGACCTTTGGGGGCATCATGTCAAAGGCCCTCATTTCTAAAGAGGAGAACCAGAAGCAGTATCTAAGAAATAAGAACCGGTTCAGAAAGGGACAGTCTAGTGTGTCTGCGTATGCGAGCAAAAAGCCAAGGTTCTCGAGACCTCCTCAGTATCCTATTCAGCCATCGTATTCAAAGCCAGCTGTTACTTCAGGACCTGTGTCTTCCTCCTGTCAGCGACCACAGAGTTCTTCACTAGTGCGACCTTTCTGAATTGTGAGCACTACTGCGAGCGGGGCTTCTATGGCTCAGGGATTAGCTCGTGGACCATCTGTTACTCCTATTCCTACTCCAGCATGTACACGATGTGGGAAACCACATAAGACGGAGGATTGCAGAAGGAACACTGGAGGATGCTTTCGGTGTGGGAAGGTTGGTCATATGATCAGAGATTATCCAAAGGAGGATAAGGGAAGTACTACGTCGGTCTCTACATAAAAATCGACACGACCTATAGTTCAGGGTCGAGCATATGCGGTGACTGCACATGATGCTCAAACGTCGAATGACGTGATCCAAGGTATCATTAAAGTTCAGATTGTCAATTCTTGTGTAGTTTATATTGATTTCAATTGTGATTTCATTAAAGAACTTTTGGAAACTAAAATCATTGCATCTAATTAATGATAATTTATGGCTAAAAGGTACCCTTGTGATGAGTCATGAAGGCGACTCAAGTAAAACTGGAGCATGAGTATTGATAGACCCCGGGTCTACACACTCGTTTATTACTCCTCTTTTCTCAGAGAAGTTGGGTATTTCTCCTGAACCCCTTGCTTTCATTTTGGATGTGAAAATTCCTACGGGAAGCTCAGTGAGCATGGATACAGTGTGTCAGTCAGTTATCGTGATGGTTGATGACCATGAGACAATGACCGACATGATTACATTGAGCCTGGAAGGGTTCGACGCGATTCTCGGGATGGATTGGCTGTTTGCATATCACGCGAGCGTGGACTGTCTATGAAAGATCGTGACCTTTCAACCACCAAAGTGAAAATCCTTTCGATTTTGTGGAGTGAAGTCAAAGGTTGCGCCGCTTGTTTCTGCTATTCGGACCGAGCGCATGATGAGGAACGGTTGGAGTGGATATCTTGCTTACTTACAAGATCATAAAGAAGAGAAGATGGACATTGCACTTATCACAGTTGCTTGTGAGTTTCTCGATGTCTTCTCTGAAGATTTGCCTAGATTGCCATCGGACCAAGTCTAAACTTTATTTATTTATTTTTTGGTAAATTGCACTAGCAAAAAAAAAAAAAAAAATATATATATATATATATATATATAGTTGTGCACTTGTGTTATAGACCAGGTTCAATGTCCAACATGAAAAGGGCTCAAGGAAGGACAATGGGACCAAAACCTATGTTCCAAAGACTATTTTTTTGCAAATTTTCAAGGCAACAAGTTCTGCCAAATTCGAACCTCAAAATTCCAATTTGAGGGTCGAATTTTGATGAATAGTGCATAGGCATTTTGGGCGAAAATACAGCCCTCACAGATTTTGGGAAATTTGATGGTCGAATTTAAATTTGACCATCGAATTGAAATTCGATGCTTGAATTTAAATTCGAGGGTCGAATTTTGCGGGTTATGTCAGTTGGGTTTTGGGGTTTTGTCATTTCGCACATTTGGGAAACAAGGGTGAGCTAGGGTTCTTGGGGGTTTTTCGGTTTTCTTGTGTTCTCTTACAATTTTTGGCCAAAATCAAGAGGGATTCCACTCGGATTTGCATAGGGAATGGATTACACGCATAGGAAACCGATTGTGGGTTTTACAACGAGGTAAAAAAAAAATTTCCTTGTGGGTTTGTGGATTCTTTTTGCATATTTGTACTTTTCCTTGTTGTTTGCAATGGGGCCTAAGAAACAAACCCCTGTTTGTGTCCCAACTTCAAAAAGGCCATCCTCCAAAGCTGGGTCTTCAAGCCAACCCCCACAACCACCACCACAGCCGGTTCCACAACCTGTGCCACCATCACAAATTCATGAGCAACCCAATGAATATTGGAGTGAAACGGGGTTTGCTGACGAATGGATCTTCGATCTTGAACTATTTGATCAGTAAGCCACAACACAATGGGCTTCGGACTATTTGGAAAAAGCTCAATTAACCCCATTGTTAAACCCTTTTCACACCCATTTCTATCCTCAATTAGTGTGCCTCTTTTACCAGCGTATGCGACGGGTGGATGGGAAGAAAATATATAAACCACCCTTGATGGGTGTGACTATGCCTTTGATGTTGACGACATTGCCGCGGCAATGCGGTGTCCAACCAGGCATTCAAGCACAATGGGTCTCACTCCACCGCACACTAAACCCATACAAGTCCAGGAGGTGCGGGCCCAAATGACCCAAGGTCGACATGGATCCGGCAAAGCTATTGCCCATTCTCCAATGCCAAATACGATGTGAATGCTTGATGTGATCTTCAACGCATCCCTATACCCTTTTGGGCATCGGCCGGAGCGATGGGGCCCCATCCAACATATTTTATTTTCGACATTTCAAGAACGTTGGTTCAACGCCCCAACCATTATCTTTACCGGTATCATAAAGGCCCATGAGAAAATGAGTAAAAGGATAAAGACCCCGGCCAAGGGAATCCCCTATGCTCTCTTGATTTTATTGATGATTGAGGATTATCGGGCGGGACCGGCTTATGAGATTCCTCCTACTAAACCTCGGTCCATGGCTAGTCTCAAAACCTATAAATTGGTCGATTGGGGATGGACCTACACCAAATTGTTAAAGGCTCCTAAAGTTACGGTCGTTCCTGATGATGATGAGGAGGATGGCGGTCACCCCGCTACAAAGCATGTCGCCCCTAAGACGGACCAGCCGCCACTCGCTGATGTACTCACCTTATCAGAGTTTACACGTAAGATGACTACTATGGGTCAACAGATTCAGGAGCTGACTCAGCATGCGAGCTCCATGAGCAGAGAGTTGCAGATACATGGGGGGGGACTGGCCTATTTGATGCAGCATGCTTTTCCTACCGATTACGCAACCTATATGGCCGACATCCGAGCATCAGTGCACCACGCTTCTACCTCTGGCGCAGGTGACGGTGTCCCTACGGATGTGGGAGATGACGGCACAAATGATTATGAGGATGGTGATGGTGGTGATGCTGGGCCCGGTGCAGATAGGGGGGATTAGCTCAGTTGTGGTGACTATGTCGATTTACTTTTGCAGCCTATCTTTTATTGGGACTGTACTTATTTCCTGATGGATGGATTATCTAGAACCTAGTGGTTCTACCTTTGCTACTTTTTATAACTTTTCGTTTGTTATCTTTTGATGGTCCGATCTATGGATGCTTGCTTATACATTTGGTTATTTTGGGGATATGGTTGTAATCATTATAGTTCTTTTATTTTATTTATGCTTTCTCCCGTTTGCAGTATGGGTCTATGGTTGGATTACATCTCGTTCTTTTGCTTTGCATCTGATTGTGACTTTGATTCCTTTGCTTTCTGCTTCGGTATTTCCATAGTGTTGTGCTTCAATCTATTCGACCCTATCTACTCGATAACCTGTTTTGTGTACTTTGCATTTTCGTTTTGAGCACCATGAGTCACGGCGAGGTAGTTTCTCGGCACGTGACACTTGGGGTGTAGGCACCCATGTACAGATGCAATCCACTATGGCCCTTCCGGTGCCACACGTAGTACATCCAGGTTACTACGGATACCGTCCCTTGACTTGCGTGCCTTGTGAAGCCATCGCACTGTGACCCATGTACTTTTGCTTTAGCCTTGTGCCTTTGGTCTTCTTTTAGACTTTTGGTTCAGATACGGGTTTTTGTCAATCTGTTTGTGTGTCTTTTACATTTTCGAGGACGAAAATTCCTAAGGAGGGGATAATGTAATATCTTAGATATTTTTGGCCTGATTTCGAGTACCTCGATAAGCATGCTAGGGAAATTTATGAGACAAATCTGGTTTATTTATGTAGGTTAAGGTTTGAGGAGAATTTTGGTCAAAGGATTTTTACTTTGGACTTGGAGAAGTCATACTTTTAGTAATTTATACATTAAGTTGGGTGTGTGTGTTTAACACCGTAAACTAATGTAAGTTAAGTGGATAGAATTGTAGAATTAAAAGATCTAGATTTTTTGTTTGCTTTTTAATTTTATAAAGAGAGAAGCTTGAAGGAGAAGTTCTATCTTTTCTCCCTCATGTGAGAACCAGAACTTGGAACTTTTGCAATCTCTTTTACTTCCTTGCTTAGATCCCTTGAGATTTAGAATCCCTCTCCCCATTTTAGCCATTGATAAGCTTTATTTTATTTGCTTCTGAATTGTTAGATATAATTAAAAGGAAGGCTAGGGGAGAGTGGAAAGTTTTAGTGTAAGATTTAGGCTAAACCTTTGCTCTGGCAGCAAGGTTAGAGATGGACTGAATGCTGGAGTCCAACTGATTGAAGCTTAGTTTTGTTTCGGTGATCGAATTTGGAGCAACGGGAGCCGAAGGATTAAACTTCAAAATGTAGGCTTTTAAACTCCTTCGATTAGGTTAATTTTAGCCTAATTTAGTTTAGATAAATGGGGTCTATAGAATAGAAAACAGCTTTGAATTTTTGGATGAAAGAAAGCAAGTAAGGAGAGAGTTTTCGAATAGCACAGACCTGGACAATTGGGGTGTATAGAATAGAAAACAACTTTGAATTTTTGGATGAAAGAAAGCAAGTAAGGAGAGAGTTTTCGAACAGCACAGACTTGGACAAATTCGAGGGTCGAATCTGGGCTTTTATGACTGATGCACTTTTGGCTGCATTCAATGCTCAAATTGAATTCGAGCATCGAATTCAAATTCGACCATCGAATTATGCCCTATTTTTGTTGGTTTTGGAAATGTCTTGGGGAGGTCATGTTGGGTTTTTGTTGGTTCGATTGACCCTTTTTAACACTGTTATGGGGTTAATACTTGTAGGTCTCAATTTATATCCACTGTGGGGACCTCTTAGTGTGTTTATTTGACCAATTCAAGTCAAGTTGAGGTAGGGGAACCCTAAAATTGATTTGCATTTTATTCTAAGTTTTTTGTTGCATTTTATTCTAAGCATGAATTCTGGCTTTTGTTAAACATAGCATGAATCAGAACTTTGAAACTGTGATAAATAAGAACTCAGAAATTTGGAACTTCAGAACCTCATTTGCGAATGTGAATTTTGATTTAGAACTCCGAAAATCTGAAATGTATTATATACATAAAATCTAATATGTTTAGCATTTGCATTTGATTTGAGGTTAATACGTATGAAACCCTATATTTTGCCAACCATTTTGACGGTAATTCAGCCTAGCGCAAGTTTTCCTTATTACGTAAAGCCTTGTTGCTCTTTCCGAAAAAGGGTTCATTGAATGACGATGGTCAGTAGGGTTTCCCATCGGTAATATTTTCACTCCCATGCTATAGGTAATTTGGAAGATATAATTAAGTTATAAATTTAAGATTAGAGGCATGCTTAATTAAGTTATAAGCTCAAATCATCAGACCGATTAAATCATCTTTTGGCTTACTATTTTAGAATTAGAATTTAGTCTATGATGCATCTTTTAAAAACCATATTTGATCCGATTCTCGTCTTTGGAAACCTTTACTTATGATAAAATGTAATTTTGATAAGTTTCCTCTATTGAGCTTCAATGTTAGCTCATCCCGACTATACGTCATAGGTGCTGGGACTAATTTAGGTTTAGATGATCTCGGTCTAGAGGACTTTGACTATATCCCTGAGGAGGAGCTTGAGACCCTAGCGGAGGAGTTCTTCCCTTGATTTAGATTTGTCTTCTTGGTACTTTTGGATTGGAGTTCTTTTGAATATTGGGCCTGAGGCCACTGTTTTGTCATTTTTTGATATCACTTGAGGAACCATCATTAGGAACCACTATTTTAGGTGTTTGGATTGGTCATCACCGGTGGTTCTTCCTAATTCCTCTTAGTGATATAGTTTGTTTAATCTTTTATCCTTGATTATTAGTTTTACTTCTGTTTAGAACTATGTTATGCTGCCGGCTTCTGGTTGAAATGCGGCTTATTGAGAAATCAATAAGTTGGCGAACCGGCCTTTCCTATACCCAAAGGATTGGAAAAGTCGGGTCGTCACAATTTGTCCTCTTATTTCTTCAATAAAAATAAATACGCATCCATAACCTGCTAGACAGTCCGTATAAAAATAGCGTATTATATATTAGTACAACACGAAGTGAATATTTAAATTTCTCAGATCAATAAATTAGGCCATTTCAATACCGCTCCTGATAAACACGTCAGAGAACGTAGCATCTGAAGCTTTGATAGCGGTAGAACTTGCCCTTTGTAATAAAGAGAGGACTTATTCAAGTTTACTCCATGCAGATTTATCAAGAAGTTATACAAAATTTTATAGCTTTTGTTGAACATAATATAATTCATAATGTTTAAAATAGTCAAATAAGGAAAATTAATGATAACTAACTTGTCATTCGGGTGACTCCAATACTTCTCGACGAGATAACTTTGTTCCAAGCTCAATTCCAGTTTAGCAATGTGATTTTCATACCCCACTTGCTACAAACACATAGAGATAAAATAAAATTTATGCTTTTTCGATCTTCATATTTTAAACTACGTACCTCCTTTGCATTCATCTGTTTCTTAGTTGACCTTTGATTTTCATATGCTTGATAAGGAGTTCTCAGCCAACATGACTATTTTGGCACCCGTTTCCCTATGCACTCGAAGGACTTTAACAAATCCTCGTTGATGTTGCATGCATTATCATTTTTGGATTCATCTGTGTTTGGGTTTGTGGAATAATCTACTAGCACTTCGATCGCATCACTAGCCAAATCGATTACATCATTCTAGACTTTCATATAATATACCCCATCTTGAAAACTCTCCGATATGCTGTTTTCCTGACTTGGTTTCAATTTTTCTGCTTAACCCCTATTTTATAATATGACCAGTTTTACATATCAAATATTTCTAAAGACAAAAAAGGGATGTAACTAAGAACAATAAGTTTGTGCTAATACCTTTGGCTCTGAATTTGGCATTTCTTCCCTCAGTTCTCTTAGACTCTCAGTTAGAGAACTTATTGATCCTTGGTCCCTATTTTATACGCAAGTTAGTGGCTTAAGGTGTGAATAGTCATCCAATTGGAAAACATTGCTAATCAAAGCAGATGATATAATATTGTACTAGATCATCCTCTACTATCATTTTGTATCTTGAAGTTAACTTTTGTATTATCTTTGGCACTTTCTCCTTCGACATTTTCATATGTTTGCCTTCCTCTTTGGACCCAAATACCACAATATTTTCTTTCTTTGATTGCTAATTTATAAAAAAATAGATGATTGGTTACTCTAAATTTCGACAAAAATGATTAGCAAATCAATAACCCGCCATATTTTTCCTTTTTTCCTTACCCTCAAATCGAACAATCCTTTCTTCAAGAATCGGACATTCTCTGATAGTTTTGCATTTTTTTCTCTAAACATGGGACTCGCTTCACCAATAAATGGGTTGTATTTGTGACAGCCCGAATTTTTCCAACCTAAATTTTTGAGGCATACTTTTTCCTTTTTTTCAACTTATACCGACCCGGACCGCCAGATCGTAGATCACAATCTGATACAGAATACTTGGCACATCCATATATATAAGGAAATCAAAGCAAAGTTACATATGTCATAAATAGAAATCTCCAGTTCTAATATCTAATATGTGCATAACTAAACAAACACCAGTGATGGCCAACCATCACCAACAGTGGTGTACAACAGTTCCAATATACCAAACCTTAACTCACCAAATCCACAAAGCACTAATTCTGCGATCTCAAAACATAGTACAAATCCTTATGCAGAAGCTCCTTTCCTTCTAGTACGTAGTCTGGGCCTTCCACAAACCTACACTTCTGACATATAGTCGGGGTGAGCTAACATCTAAGCTCAGTAGAGAAAATTCAATAGCAGTTACTTCTTATTAGATAAATGCATAGATTCAATGATAATCTTCAAAGCATTTTCACATCTAAGCGGAAAGCATGTTCATATCTAAATAGTATTCAAAAAGTCTTTGCAGTCATCAATTACAAAACAAAACTTTGAGCAATGATCAAGGTTCATGTATTTTCGTGTTAAAATGGAAAGTAAAACAAAATTTCTTATTTCTTATTTTCTAGGATTCGGACAAATTTATAGCCAAGGTTCAAGTTCGGATCAAGGTTCAAATTTATATTTGCAAACAATGTTGAATTTGCAGCAAATAACCAATCTGAGACCAAAGCATCTCATGTCGCGGGAATAGAGCATCCTACCTGGAAGGAACAAGGTTAAAACCCCGGGGACTCTACCACTCTCTGGAGCCTCTACTCCTCTCTGTCTCAAGTTCAAGGTTCAAGTTCGAGTTCAAGTTTCAAGTTCATATTCAAGAACAGATCGAGGTTTCAGATTCAAAGACGGATTCAGATTCAAGCTTCAAGTTCGAAATCAACGGATTCACGGTTCGGACTAAGAGGTCGGATTCAAGCTCCAATTTCATGTTCCTTTTCACATTTTAAGTTTATTTTTTGAAGTTCCAAATACATAAAGTTCAAGTATTATTCAATGATGCAAAATTATTCCATTTTCAAATACAATCAAATATCAAATTCTCAAATTCATAAAATTTCAACTCTAGTTTCAAGAATTCAAGCACTAGTTTAAATATGGTCAAACTTATAACTTTTTATTCAATCATATCAAAATCATATAAAAACACTATGAATCAAATTTACAAAATGTAATTATACATTGAGTTTTCCCTACCTTAACCTCAAAGTTGCACGAAGTAAAATAAGGCCTTATCGATAGCTTCCCTCCATCAATCTACATCACAAATATAAATGTATTAAGGATTAACCTTAATTACTAATGATTTTGACTTAAGTATCTTCTTAAAAACCGAAGCGGAGATGGACAAGTTAGTGCTAACATAGAACTTGATCCAAATTCCCCCTAAATTTTTATCATTAAAACTTTTAATTCATATAATTGTTAATATATATAAGTTATAGGTATCGTTCTCCTCTTTCCAACACCTTAAGAATTGCATCAATCGGAGCTCGGAGTAAAAGGTTTTGGCAAAAATACTGAAGCAGTGTTGGCAAGTTCAATCAAAATCGAACACTTGGAACTTGACGCAACTATCCACCAAACTTTGACCTTTAAAAATTTTGATTTATGAAATGATTATTTACAAAAGTTTTAGATATTGTTTTCCTCTTTCCAATGCCTCAAGAATCATGTGATTCTAAGTTCGGGGTAGAAAGTTACGGCTAAAATACCGAGCGATAGCTTGATCGTAGCAATTTGCATCGCTCATACAGCGAGTCTCGGCACGCCCAGCTAAGCGAAACAATGCGTGCTCGATTTTGTGCATTTTGGGCTTTTTAAACCTCATTTTTATATCAAAATTCATTCTTTTCTATTCTAATCTTTTGCACACATCTTAGCTACATACTTTTAACCAATTTGAACCAAATCTTACCTTCTAATTCGTGCTACCAACGCCTATTGAATTCGAAATCAAAGAACCGACTTCTACACTCCATGTTCGCCCAATTTCTTAAAACCCTTCGATTCCTTTGATCTTAGCGAGCGTAGGTCAAACCTCTTCATCTCCACGATGCCCCCAAACTATTCAATGGCTCCCTTGAGCAAAATAAGATGATCTGGAGCGAGATCCACGGGGTTTTGGGTTTCAAAATGAAAGAGGGTTTGGGAGAAACGGGTTCCCTTGCTTTCAATTCATCCCCACATCGATGATCGACGTTTCTCTTGCGAAATCAATCGAAGAAGAAGTTTTGAGGGTGGGATCCACCAAAATGCAAGAGGGTTTCCTCCTTTCTCTCTCAAGAAACATAAAACCCTCTAAAATTTGCAAACGGTTTAAGCTTCAATGGAAACTTGCCTTTTCATAGTAAGAGGGACTTTTCCCCTTATGAAGCACATACACCCATTTGGGTGTTAGCCTTATCTATTTGACTTTGTTCCATCGTGGAACCCATACACCTAAGCGAGACGTTAGTTACTATAGAAATAATCTTTTGGTTCGATTTGGGGCCTGAACACTCAAACCACTTATCAATTGGACACGGTATTAAGATGATACACCACCACGGTGTACGAGCTTCGGTCCAAAAGTCTTACACGAGGCTCAAACGAACTCAAAATGATCTCGATTGAAAAATCTGAAATGGTGACTTATTTTCTAACGGACACACACCTGATCAGGACCTATGGTTTTGGAAATTTTTTGAGAAGTTACAGTATTGTTTTCTAGTCCTCTTACATTTAAGGCTTTGCAAATGACAGTGATCCTTGATTCCTGAGCTGTGACTTTAATCTCAATTGTCGCTTGCGGAAAAATATATACATATTACATCAAAGAGATAAACTACTATAAACCAAACAAAAATACAGCAAGAATAGGGTTATAGGGTTGTATGCCCTCTTACATCGGCACTTCTCAACCCGCATTCGTACACTTCGTGTTTGAACAAAACATTTGTGAAGTACCTTTGGTACCTTGGAATCCTCGACTGTAAGAAAGAAGGAGCTAAGATAGGGATATGTTCAAGCGTCCATACCTGATTTAGAGTACAAGCATAAAAAAATAACTATGCCAAGATTTTTCACAAGTAATAACTAAAACTACCAAGCGTAAAAGTACCTGAAGGGCGTATACACAACCATTCAAATGAGTGTTCTTTTTATATGTTTTAAATTTCTTCAAACAATTCTTTAAATATTTCAACAATTCATCGTATACAATTTTCCCCCATGCAATATTGTTGAATTCCCCAATGTCGTAAACCATGTATATGTACTCTAGGTTGATAGTCTGTTCTTTGTTTGGTATAAAAAAGGACACAAGAAAATACAACAAAGACAGTCTTTTGAAGTCATCAAGGTTTTCTAAGGAATTTAATTTCATGAGAATATCCTCAATTTTGTTCCTCGCGATTTCTTCCTTCTTACCAAAATATTTACGAAAAAATAATTTAACTTCATGTTCACTGACTTTGTTATCAATGTTACTCTGTCTATCAGCCACATCTAGGCTAGTAATCACATCCATTTCATAGATATGAAAATGTATGTGCTTACCGCCTACGACAAACCATTCATTTACAAAATCGTACTTCTCGATCAAAAGATAAATGAGAGTACAACATATGCGTACATTGGCAAGCTCGAAAAGAGGTCCAAAGGATGTTGGCGTAAGAGTTTCCTTCTCGAAATTTTTGAGAGAAGAAATAAAATGGTAAATTCTACTTGGACTACAGGCACTATATTCCTGAACACATTCATTCAAAGACATATATAACTATGAGTAGTGCTAGAGTAAGTATACTAAGCGCAATAAATTGCCAACATATGATGTGGACAGAACATACCATTTTTTTTTTACATCTGCCATATCTGAACAATGTATCTGTTAAGACCTGAAAAGTACCACTTTTCACCCCTTAACTTCTGATTAGACCCTTAGCCATCTAATAAGTTCTTGTTAAGTGTTTTATATAGGTAATAATCAGCAGTGAAACAAGGCCAGGAATCCTGCTAAGGAGCCTATTTTGGCACCAGAAGTCCCTCAGAAGGATAGACTCTGAATCCAGACTTGGAATGAGCCTCGCGTAGTCCAACTGAGCCTCCCAAGACTTTACAACAACTACTCGCGTAGCTCTCACGAAGCTCAAGAGTAGAACACATCGCGCAGTCTAGCGCAGTTCAAAGAAGACCTCTCTCAACCTCACGCAGTTCACTCAGAACGGCTAACGAGAGAGAGCTTCAGGAGACTCCTCGTGCAACTGTCGCACAGTGGCCGCGGGATGCAATTATCAGAAGAGAACTCCTCGCGCAATTCTCGCGCCATTCAAGAAGAAAGCATCCTCGCGAAGACGGAGCCATCCTTGCGAAGATCAATCAAGACATGAAACCTCGCGCAATTCAGAACTCATTAAAGCCTCACGAGGAAACTAGCGAAGTCCATTAAAGAGAAGTGCTCGCGAAGTTCTCGCACTATTCAAATCTGTCCTCGTGAAGATCAACCCAGCGATCGTGCAGCTACCTCGCGGCTGCTTGAACTCCAACCCCACGACATCTGAGGCTTTGATGTCTACTCAACCTCGTGACTTCCTGGAGAGCAAGCCAAGGCAACCTCGCGACGGTTGAAGCTTCAATATCAAATCATCCTGGCGAAGAGCAAGAGCTACCATGCGACAAGTCTGGGAAATAATGGCTATCTAGCAAAGCTCTGAACTTCAACTTTCATCTTTAGCAGAGGACCTTCTGGGAATTTCCAGCGATTAAGGCACGCACTCCCATGCACAAATCTCTATGCACGCACCCCAAGGCATCCAAGGATCACTATTTGGCCATGTGGCATCATTAAAAATTAGGGTTTCCTAACCCTAATGTGTCGCCGCACCACTACTATATAAACCCATAGTTAGCTTAGGTTTAGACATCCTGGAATAGCTGGGAACACATCTCATTTCTTGGAGACTTGATTTGAGATCGTTTTTCTTTTCTTTTTGTGGCTGTAAGTAGTTTTCTTTTTCTTTTTCCTTCTCTCCATAGTCCAGCACTTGCTGGCTATGTCTTTGTATGCTTTTTGAACTAGATCAATGGAAGTTTTGTAATAGGATTTGTACTCTATAGGATTTGTGTTTGAATGTGAGATGCTCTGTGCAAGGATGCTGCCTTGTGATCTGCCATTGCTTTGGCTGTGATTCAAAGCAATGGAGGACTGATTCTAAGGGCCACTCAAATCCAAGTGACCTGTGTGTCTGGGCTATCATGGTCATATACAGCCTTAGCCCCACCACAGGACCCACTAGATCTGGAATTCCCATGGGAGCTTGAGCTGGTAGGCTGGTGACCATGGTGGTGGTAGCGATATTCTTGTTTTGTGTTGGGCTCTGTGAGGAGGATAGCCTCTGGGATAGTTTGTGACCATTCAAGTGGACAGGTTATAGCCTTAGGGTGATTCTAATCCACCGATCCAGGATGGATCTTTCTTCTTTACAACTGAGCTTGTAGAAGCCTGGTGGGAGATTGTACAGAGGCAGACTCCCCTATAATTGTATAGATCCGCTATTAGATGTTAGATCTGATCTGGTTATAGAGATTATAGGCTTGTGACTGGACCATTGTAGCCTCACTCAAGCAATGGACAGCTAGATTGAAGGTTGTACTCAATCTCTTGTTGGTTCTATGTGTCTGGGCTATCATGGTCCTATACACCCTTAGCCCCACACATAGAGCTTTAGAGGTTGAGGTTCCCTATGGATTCTTGAGCTGGTAGCCAGGATGAAATAGTGCCTACAATGATTAACTTATTTTGACCCATCCCTGAATTGTGGTTCCCCTATGGGATAGTCTGTGACCATTTGAGTGGACAGGTTATAACCTTAAGGGATTGAATCATGGCAAAGAGATGGGTTGAATCCTTTCTCCTCAGTGGTGATAACATAGCCATTGGACAGGATTTCTATAACATCAGATCTGAATCTGAGTTACAAAGCTCCTTTGATCTAGGCTCAATAACATATTTCTCACCCTTTTATATTTATTTTCCACACTCCATCCATCCTCTCAACCCTTTCTATAGTTTAGACATTAGGTTACCTTAGAATACCTAGAATAAGTGACCTTAAACTCCCCTCCTTTTTAGGACTGCCAGATCTGTAGTCAGATCTGGAGGGACTACTAGAGATGGCTCCCTTGGAGCTGTAGATCACCTTTCCCTGTGGGACAGACTCTTACATATCAAAACTTGTTACAATGGACCCTGTATCTTGCAGGTCTAGGATTTCTTAGTTGTGCTGATTCCATCCCCTGTTTTACTCTTTCTTTGATTTTTAAATTACTTTTACCACCAACTAATAAAGCAAGCACACACTCAGAAATTCGCCAACAAGTTTTTGGCGCCGTTGCCGGGGAGAGATGATCTATTAGTAGACCCTTAGTTTTTGTATTCTTAGTATTCTTTGCAAATGTGAATAATTGATACTGCTGATATAATTTTGAACCTTTCTTGCAGATCTAGACAGCAGCAGTGAAGGACAGTTGGACTGCAAGTGGAGCTTAGCTACCTCTGTTTGCAAACTCTCTAACGTTTAAAACTCTATCTATCTTTCTTGAAAATTCTCTAGCAGTATCTAGGATAGTTGTAAATGTATTCTTTGAATAGCTATAAATTAGTTAGATAAATTTGTTAATTGTAAAGTTATTCATTTGCAATGTGCCTGCAAGAAGCTCTCCTTGTTGTTGGTGTGCTTGTATGCTAGGGAGGAGATCTCTCAGCCCTACTTTAGAGCCTCTTAACCATGAGTTAGAAAGGGGAATGAGACTTAGAAGAGACAGGCACACCATAGGAGAGCCCCCAAGTGAACCTGTGACAGCAAATATGGGTGAAGAACAACGCAGAACTCTCAAGGAGTTGAATGCTCCGGATGACTATAACTCCCCTTTTAGCATTAAATTCCCTGATGTTCAGGGGAATTATGAAATAAAAACTTCAATCATCCAAATGCTGCCCTCTTTTCATGGGCTTAGCAAGGAGGACCCTTACAAGCACATTGACCAATTATTAGCCTTGTGCACCACTTTTAATATCACTGGTTTGGGACCTGAGGCTACTAAGCTCAGACTCTTTCCCTTCTCTCTGAAGGATAGGGCCAGTACCTGGTTGACCACTCTTCCCAACAATAGCATTGCTTCATGGAAAGACCTGCAGACCAAATTCCTGACCAAGTTCTTCCCTGAGACCAAAACTAGCCAGTTGAGGAAAGAGATTCTTGCTTTTGCTCAATCCCCAACTGAGGATTTTAACCAAGCCTGGGATAGGTTTAAAGAAATGGTCAAACAATGCCCCCACCACAAGATCCCAGAGTGGCAGCTTGTACAAAGCTTCTACAATGGGATTGATGAGAAAAATAGAGATATGGTTGATGCCTCTTGTGGTGGATCCTACATGCACAAGATTGCTGAGGAGGCATGGGAATTGTTTGAGGTGATTAGTGAGAATGCTTTTCAAAAGCCATCCCTGGCAAGAACTAGTCAGGAATTTGAGTCAAAGGTGGGGCCTGCTGCTGGATCAAGAGGAAAAGTTTATGAGGTGTCTGGGAACAATGACCTGCAGCTGCAGAAGGCAAACCGCTCTATGAAGTTTGACAAATTACTGGCTGTGATGCAACCCAGAAGGGCTGCTCATGTGGTGGAGGCATGTCTGATATGCCAGTCCCCACAGCACACAGTGGAGGAATGTTCATCTGTAGGGCAATTTCCTGAAGTAGTTTTGGAACATGCTGCTGCTGCTCAATCTTATGGCTAGCAATAATCTGGGGGCTACAACAGACAACCATATGGATACCAGCACCAAAATGCTTGTTACCAATGGAGAGACCACCCAAATCTGAGGTGGAGGCAAGACAGTTACATGAGCCCCAGCAGATGTTGGCCTTACTACAAAGGCCACAACAGCAGTTTAATCAAGGGAATGCCCCTAGATCTAACTTCCAACACCATCAGCAGCCCCATTAGAAACAAAATCAATTGGTCTTACCCCCATCTCAACCCAGAAATACTTCTTTCGAGGACCAGGTCTTGACCTCACTGTAAAACCTGGGTTCCTTGGCTCAGACTGTGAATTCTCATGGTCAGAGCATCAAGAAGATGGAAGAGCAGATTGGCCAACTAGCGAATACCTTAGCCAAAAGAGAAGAAGGAAGGTTGCCCAGTCAACTAGTGGTTAATCTCAAGGGCCAATTTTTGATTGGTGAAGGATCCTCAAACCCTGAAGGGGATCTTTCATTGAATTGATGTTAAGAACTGTGCACTTTGTATGATATGTACTTTACAGTTTAGAGGAATTTGTAGTGATCTTGTTGGAGTCTGAGTTTAGTGCTTTATGCCTACTTTTATTCCTGTTCCCCTTGTTTGCCAATTTCAAGTGATTGAATGATGATGGTACTGTTTTAATGTTTTTCATGATGTGTGAATGTAATGCTTTGAGAGTATGGGAATTTTTGAATGTTTTATAATGCTTATGGGTGTCCCTGAAAGAGAGCATGCGAGAGAATCCACCCACAAAACAAAGGTCAAAAGGCTGACTAGTGGGTGTGTGAATTTTGAGTATGTTTATGCCGTCGCGAGGTTCTGAAAAATTTGGTTTGGTTTCCTCTCGTGCAGTTCATAAAGAATCACTTTGGTTTGCCATCGCGAGTTTCAGATATAGTTGTGTGGGCTTCCTCGCACAATTTAAATGAACATCCAATCTCGCGACCCATTCAGGCTCTCCAGCGAGCAGATATTTTTGAAGCGCGCCGAGCCTCACGATATTTAAAATCCAACCCCACTCCTCTCAATCTCTCTCCTCCAGCATCCTGTCTACAGTTCATCACTCACTTTGAAATTTTGGATTTTTGTTCCTAAAGCTTCCATCATCAGTTGCCCCCTGCTAGGAGCTCCTGCGGTCTACCGTGCATCAAATTGAACAGAACCCTAACTTTTAGGGTAAGACTCAGCTCTTGATTTTTTCCTTTTAAAATTTCAACTGCACACTCACCAAGGAGAATCTTAATGGCTCCTAAAAGTGTGCCTGTGAAGAGAGCCAGGGATCAGGCCACCGTGGAGCCTGCCTCTAAGAAAGCCAAGTCCTCTACGGCACAACAAAAAGGGAAGGAGGTGGTTCCTGAGGTGGATGAACAAACACCTGACTACTCTACACCCTCTGAGCTCCTCATTTCCATTCCTTTAGAGCCTAAATCCATTTTTGATATATCTTTCTTTGAATCTGAGCCGTTGTCAGCACCTGCCATTGAGTTCTTGCGCAAGGCTGGTTTGTTCCCCTTGATGCAAATGATTCCTACACTAGCCTATCCTAGGTTAGTGCAACTCTTTTACCATAACCTTAGGGTCAGACCAGACACACATGGGAAGCTAGGCCTCCTTGTGCTAGTTGACAATTTTGAGATGCTACTCAGCCCAGTGTTGATTCCTGAAGTCTTGGGCATCCCTGCCATTTTTGATCCCAACTGTGGTTATGGTTCCCCTGTGAGTGCCTCCATTGACACCATTGCACAGGCCATTACCAGAGGCTTGAAGGCCATAGGGGACTCCATCAGAAGAAGAGATTTGGATCCCAAATTACTGTTCATTGATCAAGTGCTAAGGAAGAATATTTATTGCTCCGACCATCAGTAAGAGAGGAGGACACCAATTGCTTATGCTATCTATTCCTTCTCTCTGGGCCATGGATTTAATGCTGCATGGTTGATCTTTGAGGCCATAGAGGATATGATGGTGAAGCTCGGGCTGCAAAAGAAGATCCACACTCTCCCCTATGGAAGACTCATCACCAAATTACTTCTGAGTGGAGGATACAAGATACCAGTGGGGGAGTTATCTGCTGACCTCCCTCCCACCACTTTTGCCAAAAGACAATGGGGGACTAGCAGGAGTCTGATGGATCCCCAAAAGAAGAAAAAGAAGGCTGAAGCTCAGATTGTTTCTGAGCAAGGTGAGAGAACTGCTATGGCAAAGGCCACCCCTGCCCCCAAAAAGAGGGCTAAAGCCCCTGCTCCAAAGAAGGTGGTGCAAGCTTCTGTGATGAGTATGCTGCACTACCTGTATTGCCCCTATTTGGTACTAAGCCCTCGCCCATTACAAATGAAGATTTGGGAACCTCTAGTGCACTTCAATCCCCAACATCCATAATCGCGAGATTCAATTATCTCGTGATCCCCTTACCCAGCTGCGCAAGTCAAATGCATTTGTCATTTCCCACGCTGATTGCTGGGACTTGACGTTTCCCAACTCACTCTCAATTAATTGCAGCGACTTGGATGTTATTCCACAATTTTATCTTCCACCATCCTCGTCTTTAAATACACAGGGAGCCCCTTTCATATTCATCGCATCCTTTCTCCTCTCACCCTAGAGGTCCTTCCCTACTCCTAACAATGGCAGATGACAAGCCTAATGCGTTGCCTAAGAAGTTTTACCCGATGTGGTTGGACCCGCCACCACCTAAAGAGTCGGATCCCCTACAACCCCTCTGGGATGAGTACGAGGTGGTTCAGCAGCTCCTAGCTAAGGAGGAGGAAAAGCTCTAGCCACAACAGAAAAAGCAAAAGATAGAACCATCCCCTGCCCCCTCCACTCCACCCCATCCCCCACCTTCTCAACCCCCTCACCCTAGATCTCTTTCTCCCTTCTTCCCCCTTTTTGTAATTTTCTTTTTTCGTTCTAATGAAATTTTCTATTCCTGTTATTCAGTACAGTTCTCTATTTTTGGTTGTTTTCTTTCTTCCCTGTTCTTTCCTTTTCTTTTTACCATGAATAAATCTGCTGCATAGACACCTTTGAATCAGTGAGGACACTGGTCCTCATAGGTTTGGGGGTGTGGCAGGCAGACCCTGCTAATGGAATAGTTAACCTTAGTGCAACAGAGTCATGTGAGTAATATGAAAATGGATCTATGTTCACTTAAGAATCATGACAAATAAGAAATTTAAAATTTTTGCAAACTTTAGACATTATAAACTTTTAATTTTTCACATTTTCATGATGATAGCACCAAGGAAACTCACTTGTATCAGCACTTAGTGAATCATTAGAGAGAAAAAAAGGTGAGGACATACTTAAAAGTTCAAAGGAAGACCATAACCAGTGAGAATTGGGCCTATAAAATTTTTTTTCCATCCTTTGAGGAGTGACTAAGGCAATTTCTTCTAGTTCTAAGGACTGGCTGAGTCACTGTGCTCACTAGAAGTTAGGCAACTCCAAGTTGAAACAACTGACAGCACTCATGAAACTTAGGAAATGATCAAGGCCTTCTCTTGGACAGTTTGAGCCTAATAAGACCAACCCTAAAGCAACTGCCCTTGTCCATACCCCCTTTGAGCTTTAAATCCTAAATTTCTTCAATATGCACCCAAATACTTGTACCTGAACCTATGAACCTGATTCAGCCTACCCTCACTCTGAGAATTCAGAACGTAAAGGAGAAAAAGTTGAAGATGGACTAGCTATGGTCAACATTAGGTGAATGGAGAAGAAGTATCTCAAAATTCTAGCAGTATGGTAACTAAGAACATGGTGGCATTTCAAAAAAGCAAAAACGAAAATAAAAAGAAGAAAATTCCATAAAAAAGAAACAAAAACAATAATGAAGAGGAGCAAGAGAGGAGTCAATGTTGTTGGTTCTTAGTGTGCTTGATTTATGTGTGTTTTGAAAATAGGTTTGCAACTGCTAAATTATAATGAATTTAGAATATTAAAAAGAGTAAAGAAATATCAGCACAGGTAGAAGTGAATTAGCCTGCAAGATCAGGGCCAATTGTAGCAAGTTTTAAATGTAAGTGAGTGAAAGATCATCCACAGAGAATTTGTCTAAAATGCAAGATAAACCTCCAGATCTGAGCTACCAGATCTGGCCTCTTATCCTATCTAGAAAGCACATAAGATGGGGAGGTTGAATTTGTCACATTAACTAAATGATAAAAAGTAAAAGTTAAACTAAATGATCCAGATCCGAGTTGGGGGAGCGTTTGAGGTAAACTTATAAAAAATGGAGAAGTAATATCTAACTTTGATTTGGTCCTTGAAATCTAATGAGAATGACTGCAGCTCAACTGAGAGATGATCCAATCTTTATCTATAAAGCGGATGTAAGAGAAATAAATCTAATTCAAGGATTAGGTTTAAGCTTATGGCTATGGTCTGTCCACTTTAATGGCCACAAACCATCCAATAGTCTTGAATCCAAATCCTTAATCTAGAACAAGAAACATCACTACAAATGCTGTGAGAGACTAGGTTACAAACACTAACTCTCACAAGATTAATGAATTAAGGGAAATTGCATGAAAAACAGTGAATCTAAAGGAGTCTAATGCAATAAGGAGATCAGAGGGAACCCTTAACATGAGTCCAATGGAGAATGCACGGTTTACAGCAACCTTTTCAAATTCACCATTACAATTACAGAGCACAGCTTAAACAACTCTCAGATTTGTAGTCTTGAATATAACTCTCCTTTGAATTACAGAAGTATCTCACAACTCTCAATTGCAAGTAAAAAGTGAGGCTATTACAGGGATTTCAGACAAACTATCTGATTTGGAAATGGGGGATTAGGAATGAAACTAAAAATCTGGATGCCCAAATTGGGCAAATGGTTCGTCTATTTATAGTTTTCCCTAAGTCCAGCTCAGATGTGTATCAACCAATCAGAAGTGCTCAGATCTGTATTGACCAATGGTAGTCGAGCACGAGGATCCAGATCTGTTCTGGCCAATCAGAATTCCTTGATCTGGTTCAGCCAATCAGGTGAAAAAGGCATCGATTCTGTTATACATTTTGAAAGTCTGTTAGAGTTTCTAGAAGTTCCCGCCAAGTTATTTCATCTCTGGGTGCTCACGTGGGGTGGAATATGCCTTCGCTTCATGCTTAGAATCCTCTGAAATGTCCCTAGGTTTTTAAATACATTGGGCCGTGTGAAATAGATTACTGAATTGCCCTTGCAAAAGCTGGGAACCTCCAGAATACCTTTTCGCAAAACTTAGGGGGCTTTTCACAAGGTGTTGTAACTCCTGAAGCTCTTTTCGCAATGTTCTGGTTCTGTTCGAATTGAGTTTTCTTCTTTTCGAAAAAGTAAATCATCTCTTCGAAGAGTTCAGATGCTCTTCGAAAGCTAAGCCTGGAGTTTTTGTTCTTTTCGCAGAGTTTCAGGTTCTTTGCGAACAGTTCAGGTTCTTTGCGAAAAGTACTCTGTAGTGCATTTTTCTGTTCGAATTGCTCCATACTTCTTTTCTGGGTTGAGACCAGGTCTTTGCCTCTTCAATTCAGACCTTTCAACAGCTAGTGAGGTTGTTTCTTCTCTTTCTTCCTTTGGATTGACATGGATTGTCATCTTTTTTGCACTTTTAAGCTGCTTTTATGGTTAGGCCTGTCTTTATTATTAGCTGCAACACAAGTACTTAAAACACTTATTTAGTTCTCTCAAAGGTCTATCAAGACTCAAGTTCAGGGGTGAAAAATGGTATTTTTCAGTTCTCAACACACCCCCAAACCTAAGCTTTGCTAGTCCCTGAGCAAAGACAAAATTAAAAATAAAGTAAAAAGCCACTTTTGTAGGGAGCACAGTTGCATTTAGCATATGCAACAAGCCTTTTAAACCCCTAGGTGGTCCCTAGTGGAGGAGTTAAGTCTCCTGAGGGTTTTCAGTGAAAGTACCCACAAACTTCTTCAATAAATCAGTTAAGATCACTACAGTTCTGTTACAGCTAACTTTCATCCAATCTGTTTATGCACACCTGCATCAGTCATGTTGTAAGAAGATTTTTCAAGAAAAAAAAAACATCAGTTCAAAACTAAAATTCTGCTGTAATTCTTATTAGTACTCAGTCAATTTATGTCAAAGGTTATTTACAAGAAAAATTAACGAACAGCTTGCCTTCGATTTAGGAATCCAGCTTCGATGTTACCCCAATGAGTTGATTTCAAACCCAACTCTCACCAGGATTTTCACTCAACATGCAAGTAAGAGGGTTGTACTATTTCACACGGCTCAAGAGTAGTTACAGCCCTCAAATAGGACTGTAAGCATGAGCATAGGCATTGCTTTTAGTTCAGAATTCCCTGCTCCTTTTACCATAGATTATACAAATTCTTATCTCCATGTGATAGCTCAATCCATCATTGATCAGTAAGGACTTTACTGGGGTTGTAATGTGGCTTATGGGTGAAATTTCTCAAGAATAAAGGGGTGGAATGGTGTTCAAATTTGAGAAGTCAGTCAAGGTAAGGAGGTGATATACAAACCTTCTTTACTTCAGCATATTTTCATTTTCTTCTTTGAATTTCTAGAGCCAAAGTGGCCATCTTTTTCTCTTTCTTTTTCAAACTTCCAATGAAATGCCTTCTCTCTTTTTGTTTTGCTCAAATAGTTTTTTTTTTTTTCAAATTAGCATTGACTGGAATGCCACATTTCCTCTATTGTTACATCATTGCCTTCAACTTGTACCCTTCTTTTGTTATCAAATTGTTACTCAATTCTCCTTTCTTCAGCTTCCTTCCCTTTATCTTCTGACTTCTCGGAGTGAGGGTTAGGCTAAATGAAGTTGATGAGGTTTATTGGATGAGGTTTCAAAGGAATCTTAGATTTGTACAGCTCAAATGGTGTGTATCAAGGGCATTTTCAAAAGGTGGGGCTTTGTAAGGTTCAAACTGTCCAAAAGGAGGCCTTACATCATGTCTTTAATATAACGAGTGCTATCAAATTATTTTAATTTGGATATGTGTAACTTCTAGTGCAAGAAAGCAGATTCAATCAGTCCCAAAAGCAGAAAAAATTGCCAATTCATACGTCCAAAGAATACATTTCAGGCCCAAACCTCACTGGGGTGGTTTTTTTATCAAATTCCTGAGGTGTATCCTCACTGTTTTCCTTCTTTTTAGGTTTACTAAAGCATCAATTTTCTTTTGGAAATTTCCTGACATTCACTTCATGAAAGTATTAGAATTACACTAGAAATTAATTTCAAAAGGTTTTTAACTTCTTCATATTTTTTCTTTTTTTTTAAAATAGCAGGTGTGAAATTACTTTATTTTCAAAAATTCCACTGATCATAAGTTGTACTGATGTTAACTCAATTATTGATTTCTGTCACCCCCCAAACCAAAGGGGAGCAAGGTCCACGTTGGTCCAAAGCAGAGAAAAGATATAAGCAAGGAAAAAAAAATCATGTTGACAAAAGGACAGACAGAAATGCACAGGAATTACACAAGAAACAACAGAATTTTATATTACAAACTCATAACACAGATAAGTACAATGTGATCTAATAACTGGGGTCAAAATCTGTATCATAAGTTGGTTCAATTGGCTCAGAACTGGAGTCACTGTCAGAATCAGAACTAGAATCGTGTTATTGATGCGAACTTGATTGAGCTTTCTCGTGGAGTGTGTTTTGCAGCTCAGTGTATTCCTCTGATTTTATCTTTTTGGTGAGGCCAATGTACTTGCCAAGTCTAGTGGTCTTCAGTTTTTCTTGGTCAAGCTGTGCTTGCAACATGGTCACCTTGTGCTGCTCACTCCGAACCATCTGAAATGTTTGACCCAGCAAGTCCTTCATTTTCTCTCTCTCAAATTTCATAAATAACTCCAACTTCCGAATCTGGTTTTCATAAGGGGTTCGAATGTAGGCTTGTAAATCAGCTAACCCCTTTAGAACATCTCGACAGATATAAGGATTTTCTTCCATGGCTCTTCTGAGGGTGGCAAATTTGGGAAGGGGAATGGAATGGTAGGGGACCAAAGGTGTCCCAGTTGTGGGAGGGGGAGAAGAAGTGTCCAGAAGGAGGACTTCAGGGTCGGTCTGAGTGGCTTGCTCAGAGAAAGTGGGGAGTGGTGAAGGGGATGCAACCAGAGGGACTTCAGGTTCAGTTTGGGTTACATGGGCAATAGTGGTGGGGGTGGGCAGATCAACCAATACTACCTCTGGTTCAGTTTGGGTAGCATGGGAATCAACAGTAAGTACAGGGGTAATGGTGGTTATGTGGGATGTGGAGGCTAAGGTTTGGAGCAGGTCATTGGTCACAGACTGGTTTTCTGTGTTGATTTGGAGTTGGGCTTGGATGGATTGGAGGTAGGCAAGTATTTGGTTAATAGATGCAGGTGGGGGAGAGGTGGGCATAGCAGGGACTGGTACAATTGAAGTGGAGGGTGGAGGTGCAATGGCTGTAAAGGGAGAAGTAGGTAAGTGAGTGAAATGATGAGGGTCAGGTATAGGGATAGGTTCAAGCCCCATGGTTTCAAAAACAGATCCCATTAAGGAAGAATAAGCCTCTGTAGTGAAAGGCTCGAGTTGTGTATGGGATACATCGTGTGTGTAATGAATGAGTAGGTGAATTTGAGGGCTTTGGAGCGGAGGAGAGATGGGGCAATAAAGTCTGCAGCTAAAACATGGGCATTGGTGGGAGAAATTGGTGGTGTGAGTATGGTTGGAGTGGTTGGTGTAGAGGGGGAATCTATAATTGGAATAATGGAGGGTATGGGAGATGGGACAGCTAGGATAGGTGAAGTGGCAGGGGCTGGAATATGGGAGGAGGGTGAAAGGCCAACTTCCTCAAGAATTGGTGCAGCTGAAGAGCTGGTCACCATGGGAAGGATAGTTTCTTCAAAAATGGGTGCAGCTAAAGAGCTGGTCACCACAGGGTCCGAGAGCTTGAGAAGTGGTGCGGCAAGAGGTCACCACCAGGTTCTTAAACCGTTCTAAGGGAACTCAGGCGAGTTCAGTGTGTTCATTACAGGTGTAGGTGCAGGTTCACCTTCCTCTCTCATTCTTCTCAGCATGGCTTGGCTTGTAGTCCAAGCCTTTTTTCCAAAATTGTGAGGAGCAATGATTTCAAATGGCTCCTCATTATCAATGTCAAACTTGGCTCTGAGGAGGGCTGTGATCAATCTACCAAATGGGAGGCTAGCTAATTTCTGCTCCTTTTTCAACTTGGCACTGATATCAGCCATGGCTTCAAAAATTAACATAGGGGCATTAAAAAATTGCCCCTGAGAAAAATGAAAGAGAGCCTCCAGAATTGGTGTTCTCTCTTGGTTGTGCCCGGTGACATAAAAACTTCCCCTCAAAATATAGTCCATCAATAGAAATTGGGGGGCTAGGTCTCTCCTCATGATGGACTGTCCAGTGCCCACAATTCCTTGGGTTAAATGTGCAGCCATTTCTCTAAAGGAGGTTGTTTCTGGAGCAGCCAATGGACCAGAAGGATCAAATTGGAAGGGTATCCCCAAAGCATTCCCTATGTCTTCAAATGTGACAGTAAGATCGCAATCATCAATAAAGATAACCAAGGTAGGGACATCAGCATCTCTTTCAGTGACCTTGATTAGGTTTTGGTACCATAACTTCACCATTTGTGGGTAAATTTTCTCTGGCAAGGGGGTAAGGATATTGCTTAGTGAGGCATCTCTTATGTATTTTAAAGATAACAGGCAATCCGGTTTGTTGTGAAAAAGTTTACATCACAATCACTCGAGAATTACCTTGAGCTTCAATGAATGGATTTGGTAGTACCAAATGTATAGGCAGAGGAGGAAGCTCAGGCTCAGGACTAGCAGGCGAGGATGGGTTCCTCATGTCGAACTTTCTTTCCTTTCTCCACCCTATCCGCTTTATCCATAGATAGTTTTCTTTTGGCTGAAGTTTTGGCTTTTCCTTTTGGGGTTGGTTTGCTAAATTTCTTAGCAGAGGATTTTGGGAACATGGCGATAGGATTTCTCCACTTTTCCCATTCTAAATTGATGTATGAAAATGCCTAGCAGATCTTGACACAAATCAAATTTTCCAAATGATAAACAGAGAGAATGTGCAGAGAAATACCGAGATCTAGGATTTTTGATTGAACGAGTTGTTTGCTTGCAGAAATCCCCCAGACTAGAAGCTAAAATCCTTCTCTGACAACTCAAATGATCGAACAAAGGTGAAGAAAAATGTAGCAAGCTTCTCAAATCGTGCAAGGAAAGAACGAAATAGGGTTTTCGTGGAAGCAGTCGCTCTTGAGAAGATTTGAATATGAAACCCTACTTCGAAAGGGTTTAAATATACTCAGAGTTAATTTCGCAAAGTTCTTTTTAAGTTTTCGAAAAGTTCCAAAATAGACCTTTTTACAACTGCGAATGGCATCAGTACCATTCGAAAAGTTAATAGCTTCAGAAACATCTTTTCGAAAAGAAACTAGCTTCAGAAATATCTTTTCGAAAAGAAAATAGCTTCAGAACCAACTATTCGAAAAGCAAATCCTTGCTTTCGAGTAGTTCGTTACAAATCCAGCGTCTTTTCGAAAAGTAAATTGAACTTTACGAAAAGATAATTATTACTTTGCGACTTAACTTGGAGCATATTTAAACCATGCGAAAAGAGACAAATCATGAATAAAAACAGAAACAACGAAACTAAGTAAAAACTATGAAATAAAAACATAATAATGTAGATTATCTACCATCGATTCTTGGAGGTTCGTGATGACGATGGGTAATGCATGGTTTGAGCCTCTAACCATTTACTTTCGTGATTCTTCCATTACTTGGATCAAGGATGTCAATTGAAGGAGGCTGAATGACAGTGTATGCCCCTTCCCATCTGGATCTCAGCTTTCATGGGAAAAACTTTAGTTTTGAGTTAAATAACCATACCTTAGAGCCAGCTGTGAACTCTTTTCTCAATAAATTTTTATCATGGAATGTTTTGACTTTCTCTTTGTAAAATCTTGAATTTGTGTATGCATCCATTCTCAGCTCCTCCAACTCAGCAAGTTGCGCTTTCTGTGATTACCGGATAGTTAGATCCATGTTCGATGTTTTAATGGCCCAAAAAGCTTTATATTCTAACTCTACTGGTAAATGGCATGCTTTGCCATAGACCAACCTGAATGGGGACATACCAATTGGGGTTTTATAGGCTGTCCTGTATGCCCACAGTGCATCATTCAGCTTAAAGGACCAATCCTTTCTATCCTTCTTCACAGTCTTTTCCAAAATATGTTTGATTTCTCTATTGGAAATCTCCACTTGTCCATTGGTTTGTGGATGATATGGAGTGGCTACTCTATGAGTCACAGAGTATTTTTTCAATAAAGTTTTAAAATATTTATTACAAAAATGGCTTCCCCCATCACTGATAATGGCTCTGGGAAAACCAAACCTGGAGAAAATGTGATCCTTAAGAAATTTAAGAACCACTTTGTGATCGTTTGTTTTAGTGGTTGTGGCTTCAATCCATTTGGATACATAATCCACAGCTACTAAAATGAAATTATACCCATTGGAAGGAGGAAAGGGACCCATGAAGTCTATCCCCCAAACATCAAACAACTCAACTACCAAAATAGGCTGTAAAGGCATTGTGTTTCTCTTGGAAATGCTGCCTAATTTCTGACAGTTCTGGCAAGACTTACAATGCTGCAGGGAATCTTTGAAAAGTGTAGGCCAATAAAATCCACATTGCAAAACCTTTGCAGCAGTTTTGTTTCCACTAAAATGAACTCCACTGGCCTGTTCATGACACAAAAAGTATTCTATGAAATTCTTGGTCAGGGACACATTTTCTTATTATTTGATCTGCACAACTCTTAAATAGATAAGGATCTTCCCAGATGAAATGTTTAACCTTTGAGAAGAAAAGATCTTTATCCATTCTATTCCAATGTTGAGGAATTCTTCCAGTAGCCAAAAAGTTGATTATGTTTGCAAACCAAGGAGTGTGAACACTAATGGCAAAGAGTTGTTCATCAGGGAAAGATTCATTGATAGGCAGCCTATCAATCTCAGCAGTTAAAATTCTAGACAGGTGATCAGCCACCACATTCTCCACCCCCTTTTTATCTTTGATCTGTAAATCAAATTCCTGTAATAGGAGAATCCACCTGATTAATCTTGGTTTGGTGTCCTTCTTAGACAGAAGGTATTTCAAAGCAGAGTGGTCAGTGAACACCACTATTTGTGAACCCAAGACATATGACCTAAATTTCTCTAAAGCAAAAACAATTGCTAGCAGCTCCTTCTCAGTTGTTGTGTAATTGAGTTGTGCATCGATCATTGATCTTCTGGCATAAGCTATGACATGAGGCAGCTTTTCTTTCTCGTCAGGACAGCTCCCAAAGCATAATCGATGCATCACACATCGATTCAAAAGGTAATGAATAATCTAGAGCGCAATATTGGAGCTGAAATCAAACAGTTTTTAAGAATTCAAAAGCCTTCATGCATTCATTATTGAAAACAAAGGGACATCTTGGCACAAATGACAAAGAGGTTTGGTTATTTCTATCAAGTCCTTAATGAACCTTCAGTAAAATCCGATGTCCCGTAAAACTTTCTGATTTGTTTAATGCTTTTGGGAGGTGGTAAATGTGCAATTAAATCAATTTTTGCTCTGTCCACCTCAATGCCCTTGTGGGAAACAACATGGCCAAGGACAATGCCTTGGGTGACCATGAAATGGCTCTTTTCCCAGCTCAAAACTAGATTGGTTTTGTCACATCTTTGTAATACCAATTTTAGATGATGTAAACACTGGGAAAAACTGTCTCCGTAGATTGAAAAATCATCAATAAAAATCTCCATAAATTGGTCAATCATATCAGAGAAAATGGAATACATGCATCTTTGAAAGGTAGCAGAAGCATTACAAAGACCAAAAGGCATTCTCCTATAGGCAAAAGTGCCAAAAGGGCAAGTGAATGTGGTCTTTTCCTGATCTTGTGGGTACACAGGAATCTGGTTGTAACCAGAGTAACCATCAAGAAAACGGTAATAAGCTTTTCCTGCTAGCTTATCTAAAATCTAATCAATGAATGGGAGGGAGAAATGGTCTTTTCTGGTCATTGCATTTAATTTTCTGTAATCAATACAGACTCTTCACCCAGTTGTTGTCTGGTTGTCATAAGCTCACCAGAATCTGACGTTACAACAGTGATCCCAGATTTCTTAGGTACCACCTGTGTAGGTGCCACCCAAGCTGAATTTTGAAATGGGGTAAATGACCCCTGCATCCAACAACTTAACAACCTCTTTCATGACCACTTCTTACATATGAGGGTTCAGCCTCCTTTGCATTTCCCTAGAAGGCTTTGCATCTTCTTCCAAATGGATTTTGTGCATGCAAACAGCTGGACTGATTCCTCCCAAATCAGCAATAGTCCAGCCAATTGCCCTTCTATGTTCTTTCAAAACTATCAACAGCTCTTCTTCTTGCTCCTTTGTGAGGGAGGAAGAAATAATTGCAGGCAATGATTTATGATTTCCTAAAAACACATATTTCAAATTTTCTAGCAGCTGCTTTAGTTCTAAATCAGGTGGGCTGAGAAAAGAAGGTAACAAAGGTACCTTAGCTGTTTGTGGAAGGGGGAAAGTAGCAGGTTTCTAAGAAGAGAAAGTTGCTGATTGGTTATGAGTTCCTTGCACAACATTTATTTCCTCAAAATTTGAGATACAAACTGTTTCTTCTTCAAAATTTTCCCAAACATCTTTAACATTTGTGGTGAAATCTTCACTGCAGAAACTGTTGTAAAGTCCCTTCTACAAGTTCATCCAATAGATCAACATGAAAACATTCTTCAGAGTTGAATTGAGGCTGTGTGACTGCATTATAAACATTTAATTTTACCTTCATGTTTCCAAAAGAGACTTCCATAATACCAGACCTGCATTGAATGCAAGCATTTGCTGTAGCCAGGAATGGTCTTCCCAAAATGACAGGGATGGAAGTTTTGCTTTTGGTAGGTTCCATGTCCAAGACTAGAAAATCAGCAGGATAGAAAAATTTATCTACTCCCACCAATACATCCTCAATCATCCCAACTGGCTTCCTTTCAGATCTGTCTGCTAGTTGAAACACCACATGAGTGGGTTTTAATTCTCTCAAACCTAGTTTCTCATATACAGAATATGGAAGTAGGTTGACACTAGCACCGAGATCTAATAAAGCCTTTTCAATGGTATGTTCCCCAATAATGCAAGGGATTGTGGGGATTCCAGGATCTTGAAGTTTAGGAGGTGTGGCAATGGATAACACCTAATTAATTCTTTCCACAGCAAAGACCTTCTTGGGCAACTGTATCCTAGACTGTCTTTTGTGAGTGCAAACATCTTTCAAAAATTTTTCATATGCTGGAATTTCATATACTGGAATTTGTTTGATTGCCTCACCACTTTCAAAGATTTATCTTGACTTGCTTGAAAGTCTCCATCATTTCTTCTATTTTTGTGTTCCCTTTATCAAAAGGGGATACAGATTTCATTGCATGAGGAAATGGTAAATGAGGAACTAGTCCTTCATCTATAGCTTTGGAAGCATTTTCATAAACTTTTTGAATTTTTTGTTTTTCATTTTTTTGATTTTTCTGAGGTCCATCAGCACCCTCACTGCTATCATTCTGCTGCTCTTGCTGCATATCTTTATTATTTTCCTCATTTTTTTCTTCTTCAGTACCCACTTTGTTATTTATAATTCTTCCACTTCTCAAAGTGGTGACAGTTTTTACTTCTTCATGTGAATTAGAAGCTTCTCCAACCATGAACTGTCCTTTGGGATTGTTCAAAGGTTGGCTGGGTAACTTTCCTTCCTCTCTTTTTGCCAAAGTATTTGAAAGCTGTCCCAATGTTTCTTCAATCTTCTTTATGCTCTGGCTGTGAAAATTCATAGTCTGAGTTAAAGATCCTAAATTCAGGAGTGAATTTAGGACTTGATCTTCAAAAGAAGGGGACCTGGAAGGGTTTGAATCAAGCGCATCACGCATGTTGTTGTGGAATGGAATGGGTCAAAAATTTGGTTTGGCATAAAATTTGATAAAGGTGTGCAATTTGAAAGGCATTTGGTTCTTTGGTTGTTGTTGTGCATTGTGATTGATAATTCCTTGGTTCCACCTCAAATTGGGGTGCCCTCTCCATGGATATTCGTTTGATCATCAAATGATTGAATGATTGAGCAGCATGAGCTTGTTCCACCATTAAATCTGGGAAGCTAGTGCGGCAAGAGGACATTGGTCAATTGAATGAGTAGGGGACCGCATATCGACATGCCTCCTCTACTCTTGCAACATTTAGATTTTTAAGTGAGTCCATCAATCTATCAAACTTTGTGGTTAACTTGTCCATCTTTCTTTCCAACTCATTCACCTCATAAATCTTCCCTTTGGTGGGTTGCTGATTGTTCAACCTAGCAGGATTTTCAATATCTCTTGACAAAGATTCCTGTTGAGTTGAGTTTTCACCAATTACTTCAAATAAGTCCCAAACCTCCTCAACTGTTTTTTGCAAGTAAGTACCTCCACAGGAGGCATCCACCATATTTCTGCCTTTTTGATCAATTCCTTGATAGAAGCTTTGAACCAGCTGCCATCTGGGAATTTGATGATGAGGACATTGCCTTAAAAGTTCCTTAAATTGTTCCCATGCTTCATGGAAAGTTTCAGTTGAGTTTTGTGAGAAAGAAATGATACTTTGTCTCAATTGGCTTGTTTTAGACATTGGGAAATATTTGGCTAAAAATTGACACTGCAAATCATTCCAAGAAGTGATACTATTTGGTGCTAACATAGATAACCATGCTCTAGCTTTATCCTTTAATAAAAAAGGAAAAAGCCTAAGCTTGGTTGCCTCGGAAAGAATCGGCTATATTTGAATGTGGTGCAAAGAGCCAAGAATTCATCCACATGTTTGTATGGATCTTCCTTACTCAACCCATGGAAGGAAGGAAGCATTTGGATAGTTGATGATTTGATCTCATAATTTCCTTCAACAGTAGGAAATTGAATGCAAAAGGGAGAATTGTAAGCACTAGGTGCAAAGTAATCCCTCAAAAGTCGAGGTTCTTCACCCATAGTAGCAGAATTCTGTGTTGTTTGTTTGGTTCGTAGTAGCCTTTCAACTTCTAAATTCAGTGGGACAATCTCAAGGTTGAGAGTCCTCCTACCAAACATACAACTCAGACAAAAAATCTGATTATTCACAGTAAACCTTCAGAATTCCTTTTTAAGTAGTTTCCCTTCTTCAAAAATTGGATATGAATAACTGCACAGGTATAAACAATAGAATAGTTTAGTAACGATATAAAAAGTAAAAGTGAAACTTAGGTCTACCTATTTTAGAACAAATTCCCCGACAGCGGCGCCAAAAACTTGTTGTTGGTTCTTAGTGTACTTGATTTATGTGTGTTTTGAAAATAGGTTTGCAACTGCTAAATTATAATGAATCTAGAATTTTAAAAAGAGTAAAGAAATATCAGCACAGGTAGAAGTGAATTATCTTGCAAGGTCAAGGCCAATTGTAACAAGTTTTAAATGTAAGTGAGTGAAAGATCGTCCACAGAGAATTTGTCTAAAATGCAAGATAAACCTCCAGATCTGAGCTACCAGATCTGGCCTCTTATCCTATCTAGAAAGCACATAAGATGGCGAGGTTGAATTTGTCACATTAACTAAATGATAAAAAGTAAAAGTTAAACTAAATGATCCAGATCCGAGTTGGGGGAGCGTTTGAGGTAAACTTATAAAAAATGGAGAAGTAATATCTAACTTTGATTTGGTCCTTGAAATCTAATGAGAATGACTGCAGCTCAACTGAGAGATGATCCAATCTTCATCTGGCTACAAGCGCAGATGTAAGAGAAATAAATCTAATTCAAGGATTAGGTTTAAGCTTATGGCTATGGTCTGTCCACTTTAATGGCCACAAACCACCCAATAGTCTTGAATCCAAATCCTTAATCTAGATCAAGAAACATCACTACAAATGCCGTGAGAGACTAGGTTACAAACACTAACTCTCACAGGATTAATGAATTAAGGGAAATTGCATGAAAAACAGTGAATCTAAAGGAGTCTAATGCAATAAGGAGATCAGAGGGAACCCTTAACATGAGTCCAATGGAGAATGCATTTCTGACAACCTTTTCAAATTCACCATTACAATTACAGAACACAGCTTAAACAGCTCTCAGATTTGTAGTCTTGAATATAACTCTCCTTTGAATTACAGAAGTATCTCACAGCTCTCAATTGCAAGTAAAAAGTGAGGCTATTACAGGGATTTTAGACAAACTATCTGATTTGGAAATGGGGGATTAGGAATGAAACTCAAAATCTGGATGCCCAAATTAGGCAAATGGTTCGTCTATTTATAGTTTTCCCTAAGTCCAGCTCAGATGTGTATCAACCAATCAGAAGTGCTCAGATCTGTATTGACCAATGGTAGTCGAGCACGAGGATCCAGATCTGTTCTGGCCAATCAGAATTCCTTGATCTGGTTCAGCCAATCAGGTGAAAAAGGCATCGATTCTGTTATGCATTTTGAAAGTCTGTTAGAGTTTCTAGAAGTTCCCGCCAAGTTATTTCATCTCTGGGTGCTCACGTGGGGTGGAATATGCCTTCGCTTTATGCTTAGAATCCTCTGAAATGTCCCTAGGTTTTTAAATGCATTGGGCCGTGTGAAACAGATTACCGAATTGCCCTTGCAAAAGCTGGGAACCTCCAGAATACCTTTTCGCAAAGCTTAGGGGGCTTTTTGCAAGGTGTTGTAACTGCTGAAGCTCTTTTCACAATGTTCTGGTTCTGTTCGAATTGAGTTTTCTTCTTTTCGAAAAGGTAAATCATCTCTTCGAAGAGTTCAGATGCTCTTCGAAAGCTAAGCCTGGAGTTTTTGTTCTTTTCGCAGAGTTTCAGGTTCTTTGCGAACAGTTCAGGTTCTTTGCGAAAAGTACTCTGTAGTGCATTTTTCTGTTCGAATTGCTCCATACTTCTTTTCTGGGTTGAGACCAGGTCTTTGCCTCTTCAATTCAGACCTTTCAATAGCTAGTGAGGTTGTTTCTTCTCTTTCTTCCTTTGGATTGACATGGATTGTCATCTTTTTGGCACTTTTAAGCTGCTTTTATGGTTAAGCCTGTCTTTATTGTTAGCTGCAACACAAGTACTTAAAACACTTATTTAGTTCTCTCAAAGGTCTATCAAGACTCAAGTTCAGGGGTGAAAAATGGTATTTTTCAGTTCTCAACAGTCAAAGGAGAACTTTCTTTTGGAAAATCGAAATCAAGAAGAGAAACTGATCACTTCAAATCTAAAAATCTCAAAGAAGAAGAAAGGAGCTGAATTCAAGAAGGTGAAGTCATGAACCACCTCCTTCACTTACTGATTTCTCATTTTTGAACCCCTTTTCAATCTTCCATTCTTATAACCCCACTCCATAAGCCACATTCCAGCCCAGTTAAAAGCCCTTGTGATCCAAAGTTGAGTGAGTTGTCATGTGAAGATAAAGAGTTATCCAATCTATGGTGAGGATGTGTCAATGATGTCAGCACCTAAGAGCTATGCCTATGGTCATGCTTATAGACCCATTTGGGGGATGTAAATGCTCTTGAGCCTGAGAGAAAATGAACCCCTCAACAAGACCCTTATGAGAGTATGCCCTGGAAAGTTTTTGGGTCTAAACTTGAATGCATTATGTATGACCCATAACCTAATTTTTAATATGATGATGAGCTCAGTGCTGGCACACACTTGTACAGTTCTGTGGTTGTACACTGATTGGAAATGTTGTGCATTCATGAGGAGTTTATGCTGTTTAAATTACTGTGCAACCAATAGATTAAATTTCTTTTATGTTTACTGATTCAAGAGTAGACTAAGTCTGCTCCTTGACTGCTCACTTGATGATATTGCATTTTTGTTAACTGTTTCATTGAGAAGTCTGTGGGTGTCTTCACTGAAAACCCTCAGGAGACTTCACTCCTCCACTAGGGATCACCTAGGGGTTTAAAAGGCTTGGTACATATGCTAAATGTATCCGTGCTCCCTACGAAAGTGGCATTTAATTTTTGTAGTAGATTTAATGTAGCTTTGCTAAGGGACTAGCAAAGATTCGGTTTGGGGGTGTGTTAAGACCTGAAAAGTACCACTTTTCACCCCTTAACTTAACCTCTGATTAGACCCTTAGCCATCTAATAAGTTCTTGTTAAGTGTTTTATATAGGTAATAATCAGTAGTGAAACCAGGCCAGGAATCCTGCTAAGGAGCCTATTTTGGCATCAGAAGTCCCTCAGAAGGATGGACTCTGAATCCAGACCTGGAATGAGCCTCGTGCATCCAACTGAGCCTCCCAAGACTTTACAACAACTACTCGCGCAGCTCTCGCGAAGCTCAAGAGTAGAACACATCGTGCAGTCTCGCGCAATTCAAAGCAGACCTCTCTCAACCTCGCGCAGTTCGCTAAGAATGGCTGAGGAGAGAGAGCTTCAGGAGACTTCTCGCATAGCTGTCGCGTAGTGGCCGCGGGATGCAATTATCAGAAGAGAACTCCTCGCGCAGTTCTCGCGCCATTCAAGAAGAAAGCATCCTTCCAAAGAAGGAGCCATCCTTGCGAAGATTAATCAAGACATGAAACCTCGCGTAGTTCAGAACTCATTAAAGCCTCGCGAGGAAACTCGCAAAGTCCATTGAAGATAAGTGCTCGAGAAGTTCTCGCGCTATTCAAATCTGTCCTCGCGAAGATCAACCCAGCGATCGCGCAGCTACCTCGCGACTGCTTGAACTCCAACCCCGCGACATCTAAGGCTTTGATGTCTACTCAACCTCGCGACTGCCTGAAGAGAAAACTAAGGCAACCTCGTGATGGTTGAAGCTTTAATATCAAATCATCCTCATGAAGAGCAAGAGCTACCATGCGACAAGTCTGGGAAATAATGGCTACCTAGCGAAGCTCTGAACTTCAACTTCCATCTCTTCAGCAGAGGACCTTCTGGGAATTTCCAGCGATTAGGGCACACACTCCCACGCTCAAATCTCCGTGCACGTGCCCTAAGGCATCCAAGGATCACTATTCGGCCACGTGGCATCGTTAAAAATTAGGGTTTCCTAACCCTAATGCGCCGCCACACTACTACTATATAAACCCATACTTAGCCTAGGTTTAGACACCCTGGAATATCGGGGAACACATCTCATTTCTTGGAGACTTGATCTGAGATCATTTTTCTTTTCTTTTTGTAGCTGTAAGTAGTTTTCTTCTTTTTTTTCCTTCTCTCCATAGTCCAGCACTTGCTGGCTATGTCTTTGTATGCTTTTTGAACTAGATCAATGGAAGTTTTATAATAGGATTTGTACTCTGTAGGATTTGTGTTTGAATGTGAGATGCTCTGTGCAAGGCTGCTGCCTTGTGATCTGCCATTGCTTTGGCTGTGATTCAAAGCAATGGAGGACTGATTCTAAGGGCCACTCAGATCCAAGTGACCTGCGTGTCTGGGCTATCATGGTCATATACAGCCTTAGCCCCACCACAGGACCCACTAGATCTGAAATCCCCATAGGAGCTTGAGCTGGTAGCCTGGTGACCATGGTGGTGGCAGCGATATTCTTATTTTGTCTTGGGCTCTGTGAGGAGGATTGCCTCTGGGATAGTCTGTGACCATTCAAGTGGACAGGTTATAGCCTTAGGGTGATTCTAATCCACCGATCCAAGATGGATCTTTCTTCTTTACACCTGAGCTTGTAGAAGCCTGGTGGGAGATTGTACAGAGGCAGACTCCCCTATAATTGTATAGATCTGCTATCAGATGTTAGATCTGATCTGGTTATAGAGATTGTAGGCTTGTGACTGGACCATTGTAGCCTCACTCAAGCAATGGACAGCTAGATCGAAGGTTGTACTTAATCTCTTGTTGGTTCTATGTATCTGGGCTATCATGGTCCTATACAGCCTTAGCCCCACACATAGACTTTAGAGGTTGAGGTTCCCTATGGATTCTTGAGCTGGTAGCCTGGATGAAATAGTGCCTACAATGATTAACTTGTTTTGACCCATCCCTGGATTGTGGTTCCCCTATGGGATAGTCTGTGACCATTTGAGTGGACAGGTTATAACCTTAAGGGATTGAATCATGGCAGAGAGATGGGTTGAATCCTTTCTCCTCAATGGTGATAAAGTAGCCATTGGAAAGGATTTCTATAACATCATATCTGAATCTGAGTTACAAAGCTCCTTTGATCTAGGCTCAATAACATACTTCTCACCCTTTTATATTTATTTTCCACACTCCATCCATCCTCTCAACCCTTTCTGTAGTTTAGACATTAGGTTACCTTAGAATACCTAGAATAAGTGACCTTAAACTCCCCTCCTTTTTAGGACTGCCATATCTGTAGTCAGATCTGGAGGGACTACTAGAGATGGCTCCCTTGGAGCTGTAGATCACCTTTCCCTGTGGGACAAACTCTTACTTATCAAAACTTGCCACAATGGACCCTGTATCTTGCTGTCTAGGATTTCTTAGTTATGCTGATTCCATCCCTTGTTTTACTCTTTCTTTGATTTTTAAATTACTTTTACCACCAACCAATAAAGTAAGCACACACTTAGAAATCCGCCAACAGTATCCTAGCAATCATTTATAGCTTCTATCGTTGCGACTTAATGCCTTAATAATAAAATCACCATTCGATTTCGAAACAATAGTTTTTCTAAGGAATAATATTTGACAACCTGTGTTAAAAGATTGAACATGGACTAACGGCATGACTCATTAGTTAAGAATCAAGTGACAAGTAGTAGCAAAGACGAAAATAAAAGTGTCGCTTTTATTTTCGTAAGATTTTTTTCGCTAATTGCATTTTTTGAGTAAGTCCCTAAAACTATGATCTTCTAAACATACTAAAATGCATCATTTTGGGTAATATCTCGATAGAAGGTCGTTCGGAAAAAATTTTGTTCATAAACTTGAGGATTAGTTGAACAACAATCACAATTGTTGTGGTTATCTCATAGCACATGGTCCATGCAAATTATGATCAAGGAACACATTACTTGAGCAAATAATAAAATATAATAAATATATGACACTGGTATTGGATTTCTTTGGAATCAAATATGGTGTTCTTAATGTATTCCACTTACAACAGAAATTATTTTTTATCACGTATATAACTTCACATATATATGCTCCAATAATATAATGAAACATAACTAATATGGTAGGAAACTTCTACTATCAAAATAAAGACTTAAACAAAAACCCTCTACATAGTTTTATTATAGCACTGCAGATCTCAACCAATTATTTAATTGAAAAATGAATTGAAGGTATCATGTAACTAAATTTTGACTACATCTATAACCCCACAACCACAAAATGAGTAGTTCGATTTGCAAACACCCATGATATTATACCAATGAAGCCAATAATGTTGATTGAGCACCATTCTCTCATTCATTTTAACAAAATATATGCTACTTAAACCTCAATTGGAGGGGCTTGCTCGTGATTCGGGTGCTAAAACGAGGATTTCTTAAAGAGGGAAAAGGGACAAAGAGAAAAAAAAGGGGGGGATTACATGTGAAGTGAATGTGAGAGAACCAGTTCCAAAAAGGCATTCACTTGGACTGTCATTTGTTATTATTGCTAGAGCTAAAATTATGTATCACAATAATTGCAAGAGAGTTTGCTTTCACATTCAAATATCACACCTCCCACAACCTTAATAAAAATTATTTTTACTTATACATGCTTCTCTCAAGCACTTCATCAAATAGTTTATGTGCACGACCTTAAAGTCGTCATTACTGCAATCAAAATATCATAACATCATCACTATATATGTTATCGACGTTGAGAAAGAAAATTGGGACTAGCAGACCCAACTCTGGCAATGTTGCTCCTCTAATGAGAGAACACCAAATTGACCTCTATATATGTACCCATCTGGGTACATGGAATAAAACCCTGTAGACACCCAAATTTGGCCCAATGTCCGATCGAAACATATTTCAAGAGAGGGGCATTTTTTGAGCTTTTGATGGCATGTATGGAACCCTTAGGAATTACCCCAAACCTTCAGGAATCACCCTAGATCCCTTCGGAACCTATCCCGAACCTTTAGAAAATAGTCCCGACCCTTAGAACCCATTCCCAACCCTAAACCTAACCTTCCTGGATAGTGGATGAGGAAGGGTGCACCGGAATTGGCTACGACCCTCTACGACAATCAAGTCCCATATCATTGAAGAATAGAGGTCATCAGCTTTCCAAGGGTCTAAGAATCGGCCCAATCGGAGGTCGACATCAAAAGATATAGCAAACCAAGCCCGGAGGGCATAAATGTAAATACATGGGGGGCCCTTAGGGACTTGGTGCAACTAATAGTTGCGCTAGGCCATTTCTCCACAGAAATGGCATGGCGCATCTAATAGTTGCGCCAACAATAAACTTTGCCTGGCGCAACTAATAGTTGTGCCAGATTTAAAAGTGGGGCCCACCCTCGCGAGGCAACTTCCAGCACTATTCATTACTGTTTTACTGTACATTTGCCTGACACAACTATTAGTTGCGCCAGGCATATAAACATAACTATTGGTTTTTACCCTGAAAATCATAATTGGGGTTTGACTTGTTGACCATCTTGACCCTTAGGGTGTGTTTTGCTAGTTCTGTTGCACCCTTTTAAAGTCTATTTGCACCCCTTTAAGTGGCTTAAGGCCTTCCCCCATCATCCACCATTGGAGGACCTTCCCACACATTTCAATGCTCTAAAAACCCAAGGAAAACTTAGATTGCCCATTACCTAATTGCTAATCCAATTAGGACTTTAACCCCTCACTAATCCTCCCTTCCTCTCTAAATAAAGAGTCACCCCTCTTGCTTAGGGGTTGAGAATTTTTCTTAAGAGAGAAAGAGCTCCAAGTGAGAAGTTCTTCCTCCCTTTGGTGCACTATTTTCACCTAAAATCCAAAATTCAAAAACCCTTCCCAAGCTTGCGCTTACACTCAAAACCCTTAGCCTAGGTGTGTGTGATCCCCTAGCCTCTCTTCTCCATCTCCTAGCTAGTAGGCCTTAGTGGTTAGAACCCCTTTTTCCACCATTCAAGCCTCCAAAAGCTCATCAAAAGCAAGTCAAGCAAGGCTCCTCTACGGTGCTACAAGGGCTCTGGCTCTCCCATTTCTTCTCCTATCTCTTTCTAGTTCCCACCATCCTCCCATTTGTGCCATTACGCCGCTGACCTTTCGGTAGGAACAGAGGGGCACAAATAGGATTCTAAGCCCTTTTGGGCAAGAGAAAGCTATTTTCTTTTTCTTTTACTTCATTTATTTTTGACCATTAGTAGAAACCGTGTTAAGCGGGTTGATCGGGTGCCTAACACCTTCCCGATCGATAACCGAAGCCCCTACCCAAGAGCCTTTGGTGTGGATCGGATTCAGAGTCATATTTTTAGCACTTCAGTGCTCATAAAAATGAACTAGGTATCTCGGGACACTGAAAGCTTAGGGTGGCGACTCTATATTTTTTCGTTAGAGAGTGCATCGTCGCGACGGGATCGTCCCGACTCCCACGGTTGCACAGATGGCGACTCTGCTGGGGAGTAGCTAGTAGAGCTTCCCCTTAAACTTGGCCTTGTAATTTTTTATTTTTACTAACATGTTATTGCTGTTTTTTTAGTTTATTTTTACTTTTTTTTTTAACTCTCCCCTCCGATTAAGTCATTTTACTTACCCCTACTTTTCCATCATTTATGAGCCTTAACCGATTGGCGGGCCTACTTGCGCAATGGTCCTTTATTTTCCTTACTTTTTCATCATTTTAGTGCCTTAGCCGATTGGCAGGCCTACTAGGGCATTGTCTTTTAATTCCCTTAATTTTTCATCATTTAAAGTTTCTTAGCCTATTGGCGAGCCTACTTGTGCACTCATATCCCAATAGTGGACGCCGGCCCGTAGGGGCGGCACGAGATCATCACTCCCGGTCTTTGAACTAAAGAAAACTTTCAAAAAAAAGAGAAAAGCTTTGAAAAAAATTAAAATTGAACCAAGCTAGGGAGCTTAATTAATCTGTTTTTACGGGATAGATTTTTTAAAAGGGTTGGGTTTAGGCACACATACAAACACTCGAGTCTTAGTATGGCGGCAACCCCTAGTGGTGATGATCTAGAAAAGTCCCAGCCCACCTAGTATCTGAGAAGGCGCTCACGCCGGAGGTATATCGGGTGGGTTCCCATCCCAAAAAGCTTAAAACCCTTCGGGAGCGCGCTAACGAGTTATACCAGACTCAAACCCTTTAGGTGCGGTCAGGAGAGAATCGATCATCAAAAACTGCTCAGTTCTCGAAAGCCTAGCTTCCACAAAAACCAAAAAAAGAGACTCATTTCAGGATCACATCATCTTTTTCTTCGAGGACCAGCTTTTTTCTGGCGCAAGTATTAGTTAGCGATTAAACACTGGAATTTTATTAGTTGCGCCAGCTTTAAAAACCAAAATTTTACCTTGGCGCAACTAATAGTTGCGCCAGTGTAAAATCAGTCCTCTGCAACTTGGGCGCATGTATTAGTTGCGTCAGGTTTGTTTTGCACTACACCAACCCGAATTTGTGGCCTTCTTCATATCCCGAGTTCCCCAATTAGTGTGCTTAGTGCCTTGTTTGGGCCCCGCCATCTCCAACACCCAATACGCCCCCGTCGGTCAAAAGAGGGCAACTTCTTTTTGGCTCATTCTAGGGGATCGGGTTGTTCGCCTCAATTTTCGTGCCTTCAATAGATCAAAGGTTCTCCTTCGATTCTTCCAAAGTGCATCGGAATCGTCGCCGCTGGTCTTGAAGTAAGGTATGAGAGCCACCCGAAAAGGGAGTTCCAAGGCCTCGGAACCTTTGTTTTTCAAAAAAAATTTCAAATTTTTTTTTTTTTAATAAATATATATATATATATATAACCCAAAAATATATATAGTTTGTGGTGCCGGCACAATGGCTTCATCTTGCCATCCACCGTCCCGTAGGGGAAGAAGGAGGAGGATTTTTGGGCCTTATCCAAGGCACCCTTACTCGAGCCGCTCCCAAAGAATGTTGTGGGTAGTGGACCCGGCTTATGCCGATCCTGACTCATCCCTGCCACATTCTCCAACCCACTCCCATTCGGCGCCCCCATATTCCCAACCATTACCCCCCAGAATATCCAAAGTCGTACCCCCGTTCTCCATCTTTTGCCCAAACCATGTTGATGCCAAATCTGACCCATTTCCCATCCACACAAAACCCAAACCCATTTTCCCAATCCACATCCATGCCCCAATTCCCATCATCCCCCAATAGACCCGATCCACCCGCATTCACATACACCACTTTCGCCTTTATCCGCCAGAAATCCCCATCCACCCGGGTCATGCCCATTTTATCAGAGCCATGCCCAACTTTCCTCATCCCTCCTCATCATACCCCCATCATCCCAAAACATACCAAATACATCCCTCATCCACCCCATACCCCCCACCTACCATGGACATGCCCTGACATTATCTTTGCTATGCCCATTTTCCCACCACCTCCATCCCATCTATACCCCATCATCCCTTAAATCCCCATCTCCATCCCCCTCCCCCACGACCATGATGGAGGAGATGTTCTAAGCCTATTCCATGTGGAAGGCTTCTCAAAATAACCCCCCTCCTCTTTCACACCTCATGTCCCTAAACCCGTCTCACACCCTAGCCAATCTCCATGCCTTACTCCCCATCCCCATCAACCCCCATAATCCACACCACCCAAACCCCCATTACCCACATACCCCAAGGCCCATTGGCCCAAACCCCCTTTTCTCACATATCCCAGGGGGCCATGGCCCAATACCCCACCACCCAAACCTACCCAGGGTCCATGGCCTAGACCCATCAAGGCCTATTGGGCCAGACCCACCAGGGGCCCATGGCCCAGACCCATCAAGGCCCCTTGGCCCAGACCCACCAAGGGCTCATGGGCCAGGTCCACCAAGGGCCATGGCCCAGACCCATCAAGGAACATTAGGCTAGACCCATCAAGGCCCATTGGGCCAAACCCCTCAAGGGCCATTGGCCCATACCTACCCAGGCCCACTGACCCACACCCACTAAGGGCCCGTACCCAAACCTACCAAGGGTCCATGGCCCAAACCTATCAGAGCAAAGGAACGAGAAGAGAATGGGGGGCGATGTCCAGAACATAGTCAATACCCGACCTAATAACAATACAACCCCGTTTCAATTTCAGGCTGTCCCACCAGCACTTGTTAGGCCTGAGCAGACGCAAAGAATGGGAAATGAACAAGGAATGCAAATGACTCGGAATAGAGGAGAGCCCGCTACGACCGAGTCTTCACACCTCTGGGGCAATCATTGACTGTACTTTTGCCCCTATTAATAGAAAAGGGATTAGTGTCTATCCACCAACCACAACCTCCTCCTCACCCGATCCCAAGGAACTATGACCCAAATACCCACTACAATTTTCATCAGGGTCCGGGTCACCCTACTGATCGTTGCTTCCCATTGAAGCATGCCATCCAGGATTTGATCGATGCTAGGAAAATCATTCCCCCTGCACCCTCTCAGCATGCTAATATTCACCAAGTGCCACTACACCCACATCCCACCAGAGGAGCAGGTCCCAGGCCCACCATCGAAATGATAGAAGGTGAGGAGGAGTTTGAATTTGACCCATCCAATTATATCAGTGATCGGGAGAATTATGTGGCACCATTGCCAAGGAACGATGAAGAAAGAAATGTTGGGGTAATTGAACTCCTAAATTTGTCTAAATATTTCCCCAACCCAACCCCACAATTTGAATCCTTGGATGTCCGGGTATACTTTCCGTCCACCACACCCGCCAATTATGTAAATATCAATGCATACCAACCATACACCACAACCCCCATCAATTACCCTATAAGCCCCCAATCCTGCACACCGCCAGTTATCAATGGCCTGCGCCCGCCCCATTTTAACTACCACCATACACCACAACCCCCATTGATTACCGTATAAGCCCCCAGGCCCCCAATCCCACACCCACACCTGGCAATTACCAATGGCTTACGCCCATCCCATCACCCCAATTTTCGTCGGCAAACTTTACCACCCTGGTCAATTACCTAACGGCACATCAGACCCGCCATCTCTCGCTAACACCTACTAGCTATCAATGGCCTACTTTTACCTCCTTCCCTCCAATGCCACCACCCTCAAGCTTTACCACCCCCATTTGGCCCAATCTTTCCACCCAACCCGCTACCACCGAGGTGAATCAAGTATTGCCCACACCTCCTAGGCCGACAGTACAAGAGCCTCAAGTACAAGCGGCCATACCTTTCCAGCTCTCGAGACCCACATATGATCCTCATCGAGTCCTGCTAAGCTACGAACAAACAGATGTCAATGCCAGCAGCAGCAACAAAGAAGGGGCAGTAGATTTGGTTACCAAGTCAGGGAGGATATCAAAGCAGCAAGAAGCACCAGCTGCAACACAGGCCCAACCCGAAGGAAAGAAAGACAGTGCGGTGAACCCCTTCAAGAAGATGAGTCGAGAACATATACTGAAGACTCAGCTGAGAAGAATGCCTGCCCATATCACCGTATGGGATCTATTGATGACGTCCCTACTCTATTTCCAAGCATTAATGGGGGTGTTAAAAAATGCGCATGTATCACTCCAAGTTAGCCCAAATGAAGTCGGGCAGATAATTGGTCAAGTGATGGCTCCAAATGCCATTTTATTTTCAGATGCTAATTTACCTGAGGAAGGAGGTAGTCACTCAAAATCTTTGAATATAATCATTGAGTTCGGAAATATGATTATCCCCTTGGTACTAATTGATAATGGGTTTACACTGAATATATGCCCATTAAGAACTGCCACCAAGATCGAGGTTGATCTGTGCATGTTAAGGCCCACCAAAACTAGCGCTAGAGGGTTTGACAATACCAAGAGAGAAATAATAGGAGAAGTTGATCTTGAGTTGTTGATAGGGCCAATGACCTTTTCCATCTTGTTTCAAGTCATGGATATCAAATCCTCATTTAATCTATTATTGGGGCGCCCATGGTTGCACGAGGTCGGAGCCATACCTTCCACATTACACCAGAAACTCAAATTTACATCTGGGCATAAGATTATCACAATCATCGGAGAGGGGCACAGTGAGAAAGAAAAGGCCGCCAATAGCATTGAAAAACCTAATATGCTGGATGTACCACACACCGCTGAGGACGTCGACCTCCACAGTTTCGAGTATGAGGTATCGGCGATACTCCCAGAGCCCATCGAGGGCATCATGCCTAAAATAGGAGGCGATATGGTAGCGGCAGTGGCAATGCTCCAAAAGTGGGGTTATCAGAAAGGGAGGGGTCTGGGACCCATATTACAACGCAGAAAAGAGCCAGTTGTCGCCAAGGGGCAGAAGGTTCGATTCGGGTTAGGATACAAGCCCAGAGAGTAAGAGGTCCGAGAGGCGAAAGAGAAAGCCAGGGTCGCCGCAGTAGCAAGAGCTCGAGGAGTCAACATAGAAGAGAAACCTCGCCCTAGACCGCACATCAAGGATTTCTTCGTCAGTGCAGGGGTCGTAAAGATCGATCGAAATGGGGCAACCCATTTAACCCCACACAAACCCATAATCCCAATCCATCCCACCAATCCCCAGATCTCCCTTCCCAGCTTAGAGATAGATTTGGCCGCGTTATCCCTTTTCGAGGAACGACGATCGGTACCTTAACAAACACCCCTATGGTGAATCACCACAAAACTGAGTTATCGTTTGAGGACATGATCTCAGACGAAATAGGGATCAATATGATGGAGGCTGACTCCAATGAGCCATATCAGTCAGCACCTTCCATCCCAACAGGCAAAGAAGCGGCCCCTCAGGTACGCAATTAGGCATCTTTGCCGCAAACTCTGGAAGCAAGAATGGCCTAAAGTTTGGCACCTATTTTCCAAAAAAAAAAAAAACCTATAAAAAGTAAAATAAGCCCTTGGCAAATAATACCTTGTGTATATAGCAACCCGCCTTGCCAAGGGTCCATCTCCAAAGAAAATAAAAATCTCAAAAACATGGAAAAAATACAAAATCTCAAAAACATGAAAAAAATATAAAATCCCAAAAACATCGAAAACATTCAAAGTCCAAAAATATTGTCATTTAAAATTTCAGAAAATATCCCACAAAAGGATGCCTTAATCAAAATGCCCATCCCACGTGAATTCGACCCCTTCCCTGTAGAAATACAAGAAGAGGTAGGGATCACGAGTCTGGACGAGGATGTCCCTTTCGAGGAGCTCCCCAATGTGCTCCTTGACTGATTCGCTGACTTTGAGTATGGCCCTACCCCCATTGTCGAAGATACCGAAGACGTCAATCTAGGAACTGAAGAGGTTCCCAGGATAACCAAAATTGGAACGTCACTGTCTCCTGAGGAAAGAAAAAGCATGATCGACTTCCTTCGGTCATACCAAGACATTTTTACCTCGTCATACGAGGACATGCCTGGTCTGGATACTGATTTGGTCGAGCATGAGTTGCCCCTTTACCCTGATATGAAGCCAGTCAAGCAGAAGCTGAGATGTCTCCGACCCAAGTGGATGTTGAAAGTCAAAGACGAGGTCATCAAGTAGTATGGCGTGGGGTTTCTCATGGTATCTAAATACTCGCAATGGCTAGCCAATATCGTACCTGTGCCGAGGAAAGATGGAAAGGTTCGCATGTGTATCGATTTCCGTAATTTAAATAGAGCAAGCCCAAAGGACGATTTCCCATTATCACACATCGACATCTTGGTCGATAGCACTGCTAAGCACGGGATGTTTTCTTTTATGGATGGAATTTTGGGATACAATCAGATCAAAATTGCAGAGGTTTATCGCGAGAAGACATCGTACATTACCCCCTGGGGAACCTTTTGCTATCAAGTCATGCCATTCGGCCTGATGAATGCCGATGCAACGTACCAGAGAGCTATGACTGCACTATTTCATGACATGATGCACCGAGAGATTGAAGTGTATGTCAATGACATGATAGCCAAATCACCATAGCAAAGCGATCATCTGGTAAACCTTCAGAAGCTGTTGGAAAGGCTGAGGAAGTATCGACTATGTCTGAATCCACAGAAGTGCACATTTGGTGCCATGTCAGGGACACTATTAGGATTCATCGTCAGCAGGAGGGGGGTCGAGGTCGACCCAATCAAAGTCAAAGCCATCACTGACATGCCACCATCGTCTACCGAGAAAGAGGTTAGAGGGTTTCTGGGCAGAATACAGTATATCAGTTAGTTCATTGCACATCTAACTCCAATGTGCACGCCGATCTTCAAGTTACTAAGGAAGAATTCGCCCGTTGAATGGAACGACGATTGTTAGGTAGCGTTCAAAAAATCAAAAGCTACCTCCTTAAACTACTTGTTTTGGTACCACCTGAGCCAGGGAGACCACTCATGATGTATCTCTCCATGAAGAAAGTTTCGATGGGATGTGTCTTAGGGCAGCACGATGAAACGGGAAGAAGAGAGCAGGCCATTTACTATCTGAGCAAGAAGTTTATTGATTATGAAGCGCGCTACTCTCATCTGGAGAAAAAGCATGCCTGGCTCTTATATGGGCTACTCAAAGGTTCCGCCACTACTTGCTATCGTGCAGTTCTGCTCTTGGCTTGAATGGACCCATTGAAGTACCTATTTGAATAGCCAACTCTCACTGGATGAACCGCACGATGGCAACTTTTATTATCTAAATTTGACATCACGTACGTCACTCAGAAGTCGATCAAGGGGCAGGCGCTTGCTGATCATCTTGCTGAAATATCCTTTACCTGATTATGAGCCTTTGAGAACTAAATTCCCCGATGAGGACATCCTATTCATGACAGAAGACGAAATAGAAGAAGTAGAAGAATCATGGGTAATGCACTTTGACAGGGCAGGAAATGTGGAGGGCCAAGGAGTTGGCGCCATTCTGATTTCACCGAAAGGATCCCATGTACCGGTCTCTATCAAGCTCAACTTCTCTTGCACTAATAATATTGCTGAGTACGAAGCTTGCGCCACTGGTCTGTGGGCGGCTCTCGATCTGAACGTAACTCACCTTCGAGTATATGGCGATTCATAGTTAATCATATGCCAGACGAATGGTGACTGGAAGATGAAAGATGAGAAACTGATCCCCTATCATGAACACCTCGAGGATCTGATAGCTTGCTTTCAAGATGTAACTTTCTCATACGTCCCCCGGATAAGGAATCGCTTTGCTGACGCATTAGCGACTTTGGCATCAATGATTGAAATCCCCTATGGTGTTGAGATGAAGCCGATCATGATCGAGTAGAGGAATGAGCCGGCCTTCTGCCTCCAGATTGAGGAACCTGGTTGATGATGAGCCACCTTGGTTCTTAGATATCAAGAATTTTCTCGAGACCCTAACTTTTCCAGAGGGTACATCCAAGATAGACTGACAAACCATTCAATGTTTAGCGGCAGGTTACGTCATTTGCGGGGAATGCCTCTACAAGCGATCATACAATAACATCCTACTTAGGTGCCTCATTGAAAGTGAAGCGGTCAATATTATCAAAGAAATCTATGAGGGAGTATGCGGAGCCCACGTCAGTGGTCACATGCTCGCTAAGAAAATCCTACGACAGGGATACTTTTGGACCACCATGGAATCAGATTGTTGTAAACATGTTCAAAAATGCTACCAGTGTCAAGAACACTTCTGTCTGATACACGCTCCTGCCATTGACCTTCACTGCATGACCACTCCTTGGCTATTTGCTACCTAGGGCCTTGACATTGTCGGAATGATTAATCCGAAAGCATCAAATGGACATCGGTTCATCCCCGTCGCCATTGAATACTTCACCAAGTGGGTAGAGGCGGCATCATATGCCAACATCACGGCCAGTCATGTTGAGAAGTTTCTCAAGAATAATATTGTGTGTCGATTTGGAGTACCCAAAGATATCATCATGGACAACGTCACAAACTTTGCGAATATGCGCATCCGAGACTTCTACGAGTAATACAAGATCAAGCACCATCACTCATCCCCTTATCGGCCTCAAACTAATGGAGCCGTGGAAGCCGCGAATGAGACAGTCGTCTGCATCCTTGAGAAAATAGTCGTCACTTATCGAGATTAGAGTGAAATGCTGCCATTTGCTTCGTGGGCCTACTGAACATCGATCCGTACCGCTACAGGGGCTACACCATTCTCCCTTGTGTATGGAACCGAGGTCGTCCTCCCGGTAGAGGTTGAAGTACCCTCGCTCTGAATCCTCATGGAATCAGGCTTACCCAAAGCAGAGAGAGAGATCCCGCTTTGAACAATTAAACTTATTGGATGAGAAGAGACTCCTAGCCTTATGCCATACCCAAGTGTACCCAGGGCAAATCGCACGCGCTTACAATAAATGTGTCCGCAGTCAAAATTTGAAGGTAGGAGACACTGTGCTGAAGAAGATCTTCCCATTCCTCCATGTCGATCCAAGAGGAAAGTTCAAGCCAAACTGGGAAGGACCTTACATCATCCGAGAAATGTTGCCGGAATACGCCATCCGCCTCGCCACCATGGACGGAGATCATCTCCCTGAGCCCATCAACGCTGGATATGTCCGACGGTTCTACTCTTAGTCCATCACGACAAGGTAAGTGTTGATGAAACAGATACGTGACTATTTAAGAACCACCCAAAAGAGGCCATCATTCCAAGCACAGTAGCCCAAAAGCATCCCTAAAAATGATGATATCCTTTGCTACCCCATTTGAGCTTGGGCCTTTCTTTCAATAAACCCCTTCCCCAAAAAAAATATATGTGCATATACCAACAAAAAAAGGAGAGAAAAGATGCATGTGTGTAAAGTTACTATCAAATCCAAAAAATCGAAAAAGCAAAACCTCAAAAAGAGATTGCCTGAAATGGAGTAAAAAGAATAACAAAAAAAAATGTGTGTATAGAAGAATCACAAGGCATGTACTGCAAGATCCCCAAGGAAGAAAGTATGTTGAGAAAACTGAAGCCATATCAAGGAAACACTTTTTTAGCCCAACATACCTTCAAATCCTAACCTAACCCATGGCCAAGCTACACCCTAAAGAAAGCCCTCTTTTTAAGTTCACAAACAGTCATAGCATCTGTTAAAGTCAATACAAGCCGAGTTTTGAGACGACACCTGAACCCCATTTAGTCGGCTATGATAGAATTAACGTCTATGTCGTGGCTGTTGAAAAAAAATAATAATAATAATAAAATAAAATAAAAATACAAGCTCAAAGCAAGATGGATGTGGTGAAAACCCGAAAGGGCGCAACGGGTAAAAACAGCGAGCTTGTGCAGACCAGGTGAAAACTCGAAAGGGCGCTTGGGGTAAGAGAGCTAAACCCATGGACATGGTGAAAACCCGAAAGGGCACCACGGGTAAAAAAAGGGGGAGATGATAAAAAAATTAATAATAATAATAATAATAAATATATAAAAAATAAAATAAATAAAATAATAAATAAATAATAAAAAAAGAGAGAAAAAAAATTGAAAAATAAAAGGTTGGAACGATTGATTAAATGTTTAAGGAGCCCTCTTGGTTACTCTCCCTGATCCCTTTTTAGGGGCCGCTTATGCTAGTTCGAATCGGGTCCCGACCACAATTGTCTTTATGAAATCGCGCCGCCAAACGTATGACTCGAGGACAGGAGAGGGATTTGACTCAATCTAAAGGGGTCAACGTTCCGGCCTTGGTAAAATCCAGAAACTCACTCAGGTCCAACTGCAAGAAAGGATTCGACCATGCTCAAAGGTGAACCCAGGGTTTCCCAAAGTTTCACCCAATGATTAAGGCACCAGAAAAAAATAATAAATATAAACCAATAATAGATCTGTATAGATGTACATAGTAAACTGCCTTTTGCACCACTTACACCACGTCCCCAAAAAAAAAAAAAAAAATTCGATGTGATGACTAGCGTGTTTTCCTTTTTATAAGTATAAAATAAAAACAACTAAAAGAAAATATGTATACCAAAAAATATGTGTGTATCTCTAAAGGGGTTTTTTACGCCCCCTTTCTGTATATCTGATCTGTGAAAAAAGTTCTATGTGCAGGAAGGAGTTAGCGACCCAGCTCGCGCTTCAAAATGCTAATCTCTGCATGAAGGTCATCTTCCCGGACATTCTGTTCAGTCAGCCAACGACCATGCAAGCTCTTGAACCTCTTTCGAGAAGAATCAGCAGCTCCAACAGTGACGCTTAGTGATCCCTTCAAACGGAGGACGTCACTCTCTGCTGTTTCTGCTCTAACCTTTTCATGTGCCAAAAGTTCATGTAGGATCCTCTTCTCATCCACCAGTAACTTGATGTGGGCTCGGAGTGTCGTCTCTTTCCTTGACTAGGGGACCCCAATGCCAATAATCTCCGACAAATGTGGACCATCAGCAGTAAGCCACTCAGTCAACAGCCAGGCCTCGTACTCAGGAGAAGCCCTAACCGAGTCTCCCTGCTCAATATCACACATCAGCGTCGACTGACATGTCTCCCAAAGAGCAGCAATCCGATCTATGTCCCTAGAGGACCCCTTAGAAAAGATCAAATCACATAAAGGGGGCCTAGCCTCACAAGGCACCTACTGAGGGCAGCCGAACTGTTGCAACGCTCGAAAGGGGAAGTAAAAGGTGCTGCCCATCAATCCTAGGAGGGTGATGCCCTCGTGATCTCTACTACGAATTATCAGGAAGGTCCGGTCCAGCCAAGGGAGCTTCCATATCAGCTCGGCATCAGTCAACCAAAGTTTCAAAGCTGACATATCACCCTGGGGGAGCTAGTGGCATCGACCCAGAAAACATTGGAACACCTCGCCTCGGGCAATATAAAAGTGGGGCATGGGCCCCAAAACTGCAAAATGCTCACCCAACCAGACCTAAAGTAACAAGGGGCATCCCCGAAGGCCCTCCACCTTACCCAAAGCAAAGGAATCAAGGCATCGGTATAGCTCGGTAAGCACAAAATGCATCATGGACCGGCCCCCCTCCAGCTCCGCCAAAATATCACATACTGCCAATGAGAAGCTCTCTCCTCCAATGAAGAAAAGAATTTTAGAGATAAGACCGAGTGCTGGAGCTTTCACGTTAAAAACATTCCTAACCAGCAATTTCTGAAGGCTTTCGTCACCGAAAATGTGACAGCCCGAATTTCGGCACCCCGAAATCCGTGCCATCAGCACGACCCTCAAGGCCGTGCCCTGGGTTCTTTAAAAAACATTGGTATATACAAGCCAATATAGTAATTAAGGCGCACGTAGCTACCCTAAACAAGTTCTCATAAAAATTCATGGTATCGAAAGGCAGTCCTTGTCCCATGGCAATTCATGGGCATAAGAACTTACCCAATCCATTGGATGATAACAGTTCATCCTAGACGTTTTATCAAAAGAAACGGTATTTAAATACATTCGAATAAAAAGGCTTGACATACCAAGCCGCACCTAATACTCTCAACTCACTCTCAAAGTATGCAGTGGGTTTCCTAGAAGAATTCCTCAGGAGGAGGTTCTGACTCTTTCGTGGGCACGTAATCCGAATCCCCTGGATCAGCGTCTCCAGAAGTCTCTATTGCCGCTAGTCCTGGACCTGCGACGTATAGTCTAAGGGGGGTGAGCTACATCCTAGCTCCGTAGGGAAACAAAAAGAACATATAGATTAACCTTCACACATATGTCAGCTGTTAAAAAAAAAAGCATAAAATTATCTAGTAATCACTTATGGACAACAATTTAAATAACTGGAATAAAAATAATGGTTACGACTGTTACTTTGCATGGTTTTATTTAATCTCCTTACTGGTTTAGTTGTGAATTTGGCCTAATCACTTAAATCTTAACTTAAGTAGTCCCCGAGCAATATAGCATCGAGGCCCGATGGAATGCCCGCCATCGTCGTCTAACTAGACAGTTGTTATATGTATTCCCTGGGAATACTGCCCAAGCCCCTTTCTCATAGGTGGCGAGGTCTATTTTTAGATCTACATCCCTGGGATGTGCTATGAAAGTACGGATTTGTCGCCGTACCACTCACGGATATCCTGTCGAGTCAGTCGTGGGTATCCCGCCACGTCGGTGGGGTATTCTAATCAAACCTTAAATAATAAAAATATCGAATGTGCTCTACATATAGTTATTCACCGTGATTGTGCTAATTATATTACATCAGGCCTTATCACATTACTTCCGTTTCACTATTAGTTTTCATCTGCATCCCTGGGATGCCCCTGATTTCCATCGCATCCTTCAGATGTTTACTTTATAATTTTTTGTCCCCTGGGGACCTCAAGACTATCACGTTTGAAACTCACTCACACACCCTTTTTCATAATGATCATGCAGTATTTGACTATTTAATTGGATTACACTACATATATGAATTTGACGGAATAATGCACATGTTTCAAGAATATTCCCTACCTCGACGAATTTCAAAGCACGCCTTCTCGTAGAAGTTTACACTTCACGATCATGCGTCAAACCTACATTTCATGTATTTAGCATATGCTTAGAAAGGTTACTAGAATCATTGGAGTGCACAACCTCCATGTTTCTTGTACCCATAATTTTAAGAACTGAGTGGTCACCCGACCTCGCTCGAGCGGTCACTTGACCTCGGTCGAGCGGTCACTTGACCTCGCTCGAGCGGTCACTTGACCTCGCTCGAGCGGTCACTTGACCTCGCTCGAGCGGTCACCTGACCTCGCTCAAGCGGTTAAATCGAGGTCGCTCGAGCAGTTAAATCGAGCCGCTTGAAGCTTTACTGGGGACCTCATTTGAGCGAGCTTCCCTCTAGTTTTGGGGACCACTCGAGCGAGCCCAGAGCTATATTTTTCCTATTCATCCTCGCTCGAGCGATCCCTTTAGACCGCTCGAGCGAGGAGCGATGATATTTGCTCCTCGATCAGATCGAGAACACTATTTCTCCCTTCATTCAAACCTTAATATCATAAAAATCATTCAACCAACATTCTTCCTATTATTTAAAACATGCCTAAGCATCTATCATGCCTTTAGCATACCTCCGACGATGAGTCTCGCGCAAGTTTGATTTAAGATTCGAAATTCTACTAGGCTAACAGGCCTCCAAGGTTCCTCCTCCAGCCTTTTCTCCAACTCTTCTGCCGATTTAAGTCCCAATGAAACCCTAGTTATTTACTAGGCTCTTCTTTTCTTTCTCTCTATATTCTCCTTCTCTCTATTTAGGTTAGAATAGAGTTACGCAAGGGCTCTTCTCTCCTCTCTCTTTCACTTATATACTTATAAGTTTGGGAAATACTAGTGTGTTTCCCACATACACACATAGTGTCTACGGTTTCGTTTTGGTTTCCTTGCGAAACACATATACATGTATATAGTGCATGACTTGCACGTATCCCAAAAATCTGGGGTTGTGACAATCACCCCAACTTATAAGATTTTCGTCCTTGAAAATCGACAATATTCTCGTAACCAGGTACTACTACTATTACCTGGCCATGAATATCTAAAACAGTAATTGAACGGTTTGTCGCATTTCGCAACGACATGTGTTGGCCATGTCAATTTATTCCCATATAGTTGAAAAGGATCATAAAATCTAGAATAATCATTCACAACACTTATTCAATCGTTATGTTAATCATCCACAAAATTTGTGACATTCATGTCACGACAGTTTGTAAAAAACATTGACCAGGAACCACCTCACCACAAAATGTCTCAACAAAATATTACATATTATTTTTCAAAAATAATGTGACTATCTAGTCATCATCCTCATAGTCGTCGTCGTCGTCGCCGGAGCCATCATCATCCTCATAGTCCTCGTCATCCTCGTCGACCACCCTGATGGTCGTGGTACCCGCTGTGGCGCTCCTCGTAGCAGGGCCGGAGCTAGACGCTCCAAAAATAGCATCTTTCATGGCATCGACGCACTGCATGTATGATTGCGGGTAAGCCTAGCCCATGAGGTCGATAAGTAGTGCCTCCTGGAACCTCTGATGCAATCTGATCTCCCGCCCTTGCTGAAGGATCTCCCGCATCATGCCAGTGTCGGTAGTGGGTATGGGCTGTGGAACTGAGGTAGAGGGAGTGGTCGGTCCTGCCGGCGCTTGATGCGTGGTTTGTCGGGAGACCTGACGGTCTCTTTTCTTGTTGACGCTGGTTTGTAGACTCTTTAGGTTGCGGCTCCAGCCTTGGGCGAGATAGGGGACGACATTATCGGTGAGGAACAACTCGTCCTCCCGGATCTTAAATCCTCTCTTCCCATTCTGTGAGTCTAGGAGTCGGGAAATCAACCGAACATATGGTAGTCGGTTGATGGGTGGAGGAACAACACCCTTTACATTTCTTTTATAGGCATGCGCCATGCCTTTTATGATGATCATAGGTGCGTTGATCCACCTATTATGGAATGCGGTGTGTAGGGCCTGCAGAAACGCATCTCGGCGTTCTTGATCATGGCCGATTGGGTGTAGATTCTTTTTGAAGATGACGTCTAGAAGCCACATACGCGGCGGTAGTTGTGATCGAGTAATAGATTATCCCAAAGCAGAAAATCCGCCTGTGATATCGGAAATGATCGTTGGGAAATCGACGTTCCCAGAAAAAGGTGGTAGGATAAGTTGGCTAGGGGTGTAGATGTGGGGACATTTCATGACCGATGAAATTTTGGCACATCTAAAGATTAGTTCATTACCATCGATTGTGACGAGGATAGCGTCCTCGTCCACGTTCAAGTTTAGGGTTTGATAAAATAACTTTACAAGCCTCGGGTAATAACGATCCCCGAACGGCGTAAGCAGGGCCTTAAGATTGTTGTTGGTGAGGAAGTCCGATGTCCATTGGGTGGACGTCGGGTCCTCGAAACAGGAGGGATGTATATCCCATTCGGTTTCAAAAAATTTGACCCCCCACCAATCATCTAGTGTGATCGGGGTGGAGGATGGGTTTGGTGATGGTTGTGAAGTTTGCGGCGCTTTGTTGCGCGCCGACGGCGACCGAATCGCCATCCACTTCTTAGGTTGTGGATTTGGGCTTGAAGCCATTAGGTATCTAAAGAGCTTTTAAAAATAAAAATAAAAATCGGGAATGGGTAGATTTTACCTAAAAGAATATTCTTAACGGATCGGATTGTCCAAATCCGGCTCGAATCGAACGGAAAAGATTGAAGATGACAAGCCCTAAACCCCTCGCTCGGCTCCACTCCCCTCGCTTGAAGATGAAATGGCGTTTTGTTTTTTCCGTCAGCTATATATAGTCCCTCCTCGCTCGAGCGGTCGTTAGTTATCGCTCGAGCGAGCCCAGGACGCTTTCTTTTATATGTTATGGCCTCGCTCGAGCGGTTGGTAATCCTCGCTCGAGCGACCAATAGACCTCGCTCGAGCGGTCACTACCCCTCGCTCGAGCGATGCCAGAAACCTTACGTTTATTATCTCATGTGACTCGCGCGAACGAGTATAATTCATCGCTCGAGCGAGCCAAACGACGTTGTTCTTGTTCTCACAAGATCATATCTTCAGTAGTTTCTCATAGCATTTTAGAACACTACTCAAGCATGACCATGTATACTATTCATAACAATTTTTATTCCCATGAACAAATTTGTTCAGGCAAAAATAATTTATTATGCTCGAATTGTAAATGCACTTATTTGGTTCGTTTTCACTATATTTTGATAATCAAATTTTTTTTTTTTTTTCACACTCCATCATAATAATAAAGAAAACTAGCTAGTGTCCTTGAACAAATTGGGGTATTGTTCTTTGACATCAGCCTCCCGTTCCCACGTTGCTTCTTCGACCGGATGGTTCTTCCATCGGACAAGCACTAAGGGAATAACCTTTGTCCGCAACACTTGTTCCTTTCGATCTAAAATTTCTACCGGCTCTTCAATCATGGTCATATCTTCATGCATTTCGAACGATTGGCCACTCAGTACGTGATCAGGGTCATTGAGATACTTCCTGAGCATAGACACGTGGAATACATTGTGTACCTGATCAAACAGTGGTGGCAATCCAATGCGGTAGGCTACTTCTCCTACCCGACCCAAAACTTCAAACGGTCTAAGATAGCAGGGACTTAGCTTCCCTCTCTTTCCAAATCTCATCACCCCCTTCATCGGCGATACTTTCACGAACACATGTTCACCCACCTTAAAGTCTACACTCATCCGCTTGATGTCATCATAGCTTTTCTGTCTGCTTTGCGCCGCCTTTAGTCTTCCCTTGATCATGCGGACAATAGCCGCGTTATCTTCAAGTAGCTCGGGTCCCAAAACAAATTTCTCGCCAATTTCCTCCCAATTGATTGGCGATTTGCATCGTCTTCCGTACAAGGCTTCATACGGTGCCATTCCGATGCTCGTCTGAAAACTATTATTATATGCGAACTCAATCAATGGTAGGTGTTGATCCCACGATCCTTGTAATTCTAACATACATGCCCTAAGCATGTCTTCAATGACTTGATTAATCCTTTCAGTCTGTCCGTTGTCTGTGGGTGAAACGCCGTACTAAAATCTAGCCTAGTTCCCATTCCTTCTTGAAATTTCTTCCAAAACTTTGATGTATATAATGGGTCCCGGTCTGAAACAATGCTACTTGGAATCCCATGTAAACGGACGATTTCTTTCATATAGAGCTCTGCTAGTCTTCCCGTCGTGTACATCATGTTGTAAGGTAAGAAGTGTGCTGGCTTAGTCAATCGATCGACTACTACCCAAATGGCATTATGCTTCCTTGCAGTTCGCGGTAGACCAACTATGAAATCCATGGAGATAGATTCCCACTTCCATTCCGGTATGGGTAGAGGCTGTAATAGGCCTGCGGGGTGTCTATGATCGTTTTTCACTTGTTGGCACGTCAAACATCGCGACACGTACTCTGCCACATCTTGTTTCAAGCCTCTCCACCAGTAATTCTTTTTCAGATCTTGATACATCTTTGTTCTTCCCGAGTGGATAGCATAGCTTGACTTGTGAGATTCATCAAGAATCGTTCGTCGCAAATCGGCATTGTCTGGAATGCAAAGTCGCCCCTTGAATACTAAGGAACCATTCTCCTTGATCGAAAACTCAGATGTAATACCTTCAGTTACATCTTGACGCATCTTTGTTAGAATTGGGTCTTTCATCTGTAGTTCTCGTATGTGTTCGAATATCACTGGTTTCACTGATATGTTGGCTAAGAAGGCTCCTGTGGCTTGTGGCTGTATGTCTGCGCCACATAGCGCTAGATCCTCCAACAGCTTCCATCGATGTATACCCGAAATTAGACTAGCCAACTGGGCCAAACTTTTCCGACTCAAGGCGTCGGCCACTACGTTAGCTTTGCCTGGATGGTACTGTATGGAACAGTCGTAGTCTTTGAGGAATTCCATCCACCTACGCTGCCTCATATTTAGTTCCTTCTGTGTAAACAGATATCTAAAGCTCTTATGGTCAGTGAAAATTTCAAATGTTTCTCAGTATAAATAATGTCGCCATATCTTTAATGCGAATATGACTGCTGCTAGTTCCAGATCATGTGTTGGGTAGTTCTTTTCATGCTCTTTCAACTGTCTTGAGCCGTAAGCTATTACCTTTTTATATTGATTTAGTACACAACCCAACCCATTATACGAAGCATCGCTATAGACTGCGAATCCTCCACTGCCTGATGGAATGGCTAACACTGGAGCTGAGGTGAGCCTCTTCTTGGGTTCTTGAAAACTCTTCTCACACGCCTCACTCCACTCAAATCTTGAGTCCTTTCTTGTAAGCCTCGTAAGAGGTCCTGATATTTTTGAAAACCCCTCGACGAAACGTCGATAATAACCTGCCAGTCCGAGGAAACTTCGGACGTCTGTCACAGTTTTTGGTTGCTCCCAGTTCACTACTGCCTCGATCTTAGCGGGATCTACTGTGACACCATGCTTTGAGACGACATGTCCCAAAAAGCTAACCTCTTCTAGCCAAAACTCACATTTGCTGAGCTTGGCGTACAATTGGTGTTCACGCAAGGTTTGTAGAGCGACTCGTAAGTGTTCTTCATGTTCCGTCTTCGATTTTGAGTAAATCAGGATGTCATCAACAAACACTACAACGCAGGAGTCTAGGTGTGGTTTAAACACCCGATTCATCAAGTCCATAAACGACGCCGGTGCGTTCGTCAGTCCGAATGGCATCACTAAAAATTCATAGTGTCCATACCGTGTTCTAAATGCCGTCTTCTGAATGTCCTCGGCCCTGACTCTTAACTGATGGTATCCAGATCTTAGATCGATCTTGGAGAAATGTTTTGCTCCCTGCAACTGATCGAACAAGTCATCTATTCTTGGCAACGGATATCGATTCTTCACAGTGACTTTGTTCAATTGACGGTAGTCAATGCACAACCGCATCGACCCATCTTTCTTTTTCACGAATAGAACTGGTGCTCCCCATGGAGACACGCTTGGTCTTATGAACCCTTTGTCCATGAGCTCTTGCAATTGTTCTTTCAACTCTTTCAACTCCGCAGGGGCCATCCTATAAGGAGCCTTTGAAACAGGTTCCGTTCCTGGTGCTAAGTCGATAGCAAATTCTACTTCTCTTTCTGGAGGTAGCCCTGGCAATTCTTCTGGAAATACATCTGGGAATTCTCGCACTACCGCTATCTCGGAGATAATATTCTTTTCTTCTTTATTTTCTTTCAGGAATGCCAAATAACCGCTACACCCCTTTCTGATTAAACGTTCTGCTCTGACTGCAGATATGAGTGGTACCTGTGTCGATCTCTCCCCTCGAAATCGAAATGATCTCCTTGTGTTAGGACGAAAAACAATAACTTTATCCTTGCAATCCGCTGTTGCGCAGTGATGGGACAGCCAATCCATGCCAAGGATCATGTCGAATCCTTGCATGTCCAACAATATTAAATTTGCATCTAGTTTGTAGACAACGTGATCCTGAATGCTTACCACTACCGATTTGCAGACTAACTCTGTGTCCACTAATTCTCCTGTTGGGATAGACACTGATAACACGAAGTCTAGTGTCTCCGAAATAATCTTCATCTTCTTTGCAAATCTAGGGGTGATGAAGGAGTGGGTAGACCCTGGGTCTATCAGTACTCGTGCGTCATGTGCTATGTAGCACCCTTTTTCATAGACCTGTAACGTACCTATAATGCATACATATACGTACATAACATATACTTTATTTAGAATTTTCTAACGCACAACAACGGTTATAAATATACTTGTCCTAATGAACGCACATTCTCTATCTAGAATTGTATTGAAACTGAAATTCTTTATTTAAAAGAAATCTCACCTCGGATGATGTCGTGTACACTCCTTGCTTCTTGGGCGGTAACTGCATAGGCTTTCCCTCGAACAACTGGCTTTCGTGATTGAATAGGTTGTGGCATGGAAGCTGGGGTTGTCTTTTCTTTAACTATCTCAGGGCAATCTCTAATCATGTGGCCTATCTTGCCGCATTTAAAATAGCCTCGCATTCCCTGCCTACAATCCGCTGTTTTGTGGGACTTGCCACACTTGGCACAAGTTTCCCTTGGTGTTGAAGTAGCAGCTCTCAAAAAACCTTGGGTAGCTGTAGTCCCGCTGGAAATAGCAGGGCCCCCATACCTCATCGGTCTCCCTGATGCCAGCAACGGAAAACTTTGATGAGTAGTTTGTTGTGCGGCTCTCCCATACCCTGTCTGGAATGGTTGTCTCTGATTCGGTGCTACAAACCTCGGTTTCTTATGTATCGATTCATAGCTCCCCGTCCTGCTTGGATCAATGCTTCCTCTTCCCTGTTGTTCCCTCTGACGGTATCGATTATTGTTTTCTTCTTCGACTACTAATGCCTTACTCATTACTTCTCCATAGGTCTTCAGCTGGAAGGGCGCAACCCCTCCTCGGATGTCTGACCTTAAACCCTGTTGGAACCTCTTCGCTTTCATCATATCTGAAATTACGTGATGCAGCGAAGCGGCGAGCTCATGAATTCTACTCCGTACTCTCTCACGGTCATCCTTCCTTGCGCTAGTTGCAAAAATTGGGTCTCCAACTGATTCCTCACAACTTCAGGAAAATATTGCTTATTGAATTCTTCTACGAATTCGTCCCAAGTCCACGGCATATCTGGAGTTTCTTGTGCTCTTATTCGCGAAATGGATTTCCACCAAGGTCCAGCTTCTCCATCTAGCATATATGCCGCCCAACGGACTCTCTCATCCTCCATGCATGTCAGCACGGTAAACACCTTTTCCATTTCACCCAGCCAGTTTTCGGCTGCCATTGTGTCTGCCTGTCCTGAAAAGTTTGGAGGTCTCATCCTTTTGAACTCGGTAAATGCTGAAGCCACTGGTGATGTAGGTCCCATTGGAGGTATAGGTGTTCGTTGTGGTTCTGGTGCTGCATGTATTGCCAAGGACGCTGCTTGTTGTGCCATGGCAGTTGCCATCGTCTCCATTGTGTGCATCATCCTCTGACGCTCTTCTCTTTCTTCATTTCTCTCCCTCACTCTATCTTATTCCCTCTGATTTCGATCCTATCGATCTAGTTCTTGATCCTCTGCTTGATTTTGGTTTCCTCCCTGGCCACTGCCCTCGGGAATCTCCCTATTTCCCAATGGTACCCTGTTTGTAGGTGAGATGAACCCATCTCTACTGCGTAAATTCCTATCATGACCACCCCTGGGTCGGCCTCTTCCTCTAGGAAACATAACGGTCTGCATGAGAATCCATAGTCTCGTTAGCAGAAGTCCCTATATTCTGACGAGATGATAGCCAGAACTAGAAAGAAAGGCTTTGATACCAACTGTGACAGCCCGAATTTCGGCACCCCGAAATCCATGCCATCAGCATGACCCTCAAGGCCGTGCCCTGGGTTCTTTACAAAACATTGGTATATACAAGCCAATACAGTAATTAAGGCGCACGTAGCTACCCTAAACAAGTTCTCATAAAAATTCATGGTATCGAAAGGCAGTCCTTGTCCCATGGCAATTCATGGGCATAAGAACTTACCCAATCCATTGGATGATAACAGTTCATCCTAGACGTTTTATCAAAAGAAACGGTATTTAAATACATTCGAATAAAGAGGCTTGACATACCAAGCCGCACCTAATACTCTCAACTCACTCTCAAAGTATGCAGTGGGTTTCTTAGAAGAATTCCTCAGGAGGAGGTTCTAACTCTTCCGTGGGCACGTAATTCGAATCCCCTGGATCAGCGTCTCCAGAAGTCTCTACTGCCGCTAGTCCTGGACCTGCGACGTATAGTCTAAGGGGGGCGAGCTACATCCTAGCTCTGTAGGGAAACAAAAAGAACATATAGATTAACCTTCACACATATGTCAGCAGTTAAAAAAAAAGCATAAAATTATCTAGTAATCACTTATGGACAACAATTTAAATAACTGGAATAAGAATAATGGTTCCGACTGTTACTTTGCATGGTTTTGTTTAATCTCCTTACTGGTTTAGTTGTGAATTTGGCCTAATCACTTAAATATTAACTTAAGTAGTCCTCGAGCAATATAGCATCGAGCCCCGATGGCATACCCACCATCGTCGTCTAACTAGACAGTTGTTATATGTATTCCCTGAGAATACTGCCCAAGCCCCTTTCTCATAGGTGGTGGGGTCTATTTTCAGATCTACATCCCTGGGATGTGCTATGAAAGTACGGATTTGCCGCCGTACCGCTCACGGATATACTGTCGAGTCAGTCGTGGGTATCCCGCCACGTCGGTGGGGTATTCTAATCAAACCTTAAATAATAAAAATATCGAATGTGCTCTACATATAGTTATTCACCGTGATTGTGCTAATTATATTACATCAGGCCTTATCACATTACTTCTGTTTCACTATTAGTTTTCATCTGCATCCCTGGGATGCCCCTGATTTCCATCGCATCCTTCAGATGTTTACTTTATAATCTTTCGTCCCCTGGGGACCTCAAGACTATCACGTTTGAAACTCACTCACACACCCTTTTTCATAATGATCATGCAGTATTTGACTATTTAATTGGATTACACTACATATATGAATTTGACAGAATAATGCACATGTTTCAAGAATATTCCCTACCTCGACGAATTTCAAAGCACGCCTTCTCGTAGAGGTTTACACTTCACGATCATGCGTCAAACCTACATTTCATGTATTTAGCATATGCTTAGAAAGGTTACTAGAATCATTGGAGTGCACAACCTCCATGTTTCTTGTACCCATAATTTCAAGAACTGAGTGGTCACCAGACCTCGCTCGAGCGGTCACTTGACCTCGCTTGAGCGATCACCTGACCTCGCTCGAGCGGTTAAATCGAGGTCGCTCGAGCGGTTAAATCGAGCCGCCTGAAGCTTTACTGGTGACCTCGCTCGAGCGAGCTTCCCTCTAGTTTTGGGGACCGCTCGAGCGAGCCCAGAGCTATATTTTTCCTATTCATCCTCGCTCGAGTGAGCCCTTTAGACCGCTCGAGCGAGGAGCGATGATTTTTGCTCCTCGATCAGATCGAGAACACTATTTCTCCCTTCATTCAAACCTTAATATCATAAAAATCATTCAACCAACATTCTTCCTATTATTTAAAACATGCTTAACCATCTATCATGCCTTTAACATACCTCCGACGATGAGTCTCGCGCAAGTTTGATTTAAGATTTGAAATTCTACTAGGCTAACAGGCCTCCAAGGTTCCTCCTCCAGCCTTTTCTCTAACTCTTCTACCGATTTAAGTCGCAACGAAACCCTAGTTCTTTACTAGGCTCTTCTTTTCTTTCTCTCTATATTCTCCTTCTCTCTATTTAGGTTAGAATAGAGTTACGCAAGGGCTCTTCTCTCCTCTCTCTTTCACTTATATACTTATAAGTTAGGGAAATACTAGTGTGTTTCCCACATACACACATAGTGTCTACGGTTTCATTTTGGTTTCCTTGTGAAACACATATACATGTATATAGTGCATGACGTGCACGTATCCCAAAAATCTGGGGTTGTGACAGAAAAGTTCTTTGAGAAATTTTAGCGAACACCTTGTGGGCCCCCCAATGAGACTTTTCTCATACTCGAATTTCTTCAAACCAAGGTTATGGTGAATAGATTTAGAATAGCCTGGCCGAGGCGTGACTCTTGCAAGGCCCCTGTGAAACTTCAGGCCAGACAGATTGGATAGCTCCTCAAAGGTTGGGGTTAGCTCCCGCTTCCCAAAATGAAATATGTGGAAGTTCACATCCCAAAATGAAGCGGCGGCATGAAGAAGTTCCCACCGAAGAGGAACCTCTTGGAAGGAAGGAAGGCGAGATAGCCCAAGGCGCTCCAAGTCGGAGAGCTCACTCTCATTCAAGCTCCTAAACTAGGCCGTTGAAAATTTGGGCCCCAAGCCCAACAAGGGAGGCAAATTGGCTCCGGGCCCTCCGCATAAGAGAGGGCTGGAAAGCGGGTCCATGAACGTACAGGGATCTTTTGAGAAGATAAAAATCGATGTATCATGATAGACCCGCCTTGAAAAAGCAAGGGCAAAAAGAACCAGTCAAAACAAAAAAAAGAACTGACTTTTGGACTAACTCGGGTATATAAGGACCCACTGCTCCCCAGGTTAAACCTGGCGCAACTAATTGTTGCGCTAGTGCATTTTGGCCCCCTGTCTTGCCTAGCACAACTAATAGTTTGCACCACACTCCGAGCTCCCCCTCTTCAACCATTTCAGGACATAACTAGGGGACTTACACCCCTTTTTGCTTTTTTCACACACCCTGTTCATTTAACAAATCGGGCATTTGTTTTGTTTATTTATGTACTGGATCGTTCCCACATCAAGGCATGAAACCAAAGGGGTCACTTTCCAAAAAAAATTTGGGCCAACACATCCTGCAGAGAAACGGATCTGATACCAAGAAATCGGGGCATAAAATCAAAGCGGAACTATCTTCCAAAAAATGATAAAAATAAAAATTTGTTTCCAAAGTACCACATCAACCATCCCCCAAATTGTTTAAACAGATCCAAATCAAATTCCAAAAGTACTGAGTTTTTCAAAAAACAAAACTAAAAGCCTATCCCTGATTGGTGCCCTTTGACTTCTTGCAGCGACGAGAAGAACTCTGAAAAGTTCGTATGTCCCCCACCCTAGACCACGCTTGCAAGATCCTGCTGAGCAAAGAGCGCAATTCCTTAGCACGCTGTGAAGCACAAACCAAAGTCAGGATCAGTTAAAGGGCACAAGATGATAAAAGGAATAAAGAGGAATAGAATAGCAAGGCACTCACCGTCTCAACCTCCCTAAGCTCTACCAGGTGACGATGGTATGATGCATACTCCATGGCCGAGTTGAAGTCATGTATTCAGAACAATGCAACATCAAAGGTCAGGATAACCCTGAAAGCGTCTGTAGAAAGGAACTGAAATGAATGGACACTGGGCCATCAAAGGACTTACCCCTGGGACCACCTCAGGAGGGGGAAAACGAGCCACTTTGGCAAAGATTCGTGCCTGTCGATCTACATCAGTGCAGAGGCTCGAAAGGAAGCTATCATCGAGGCGCCGGAAGGTCCCATAGACTACGGAGGGGTCACCAACAGAGATACTAGCGTGACAAGTCCCCGACATACCAGTACCCGACGAGCCCTCACCCGAAGGACCTGCACCAGAGGGACCAGCACCAGAGGGATCCACCCCCGACAAATCAGTCGCACTGGATTCACCTTCACCATCTGAATCATCCCCTGGGGTGAACTGTGAACAAGATAAAGATCCACTTAGAGGGGGGCAAAGGCCAAATAAAAGCAGAACAGGAACTAATCCAAGCCAAGACAAATTACTTGACCAAGCGGGCCGCCAAATGCCAGAAAATTGGCACTGGGAACAAAGTGCGGAAAGATGAACCGATGGGGCAGGCACTCATACCAAAGGTGATAGTCCCCGGGCACATGAAGGGCATGGATAGGGAACCCATTATATAAGAAGGCCGCTGTGAGCTCCTCCATACTGCCAACAGGATACCAGACATCTGCCGGAGGGTCCACGGGTATGACATAATAGCCCTGAAACTGGTGCACCACTCGTTCTCCCAAATAATAAAATTTAGCCCACGCTCCATAGAAGAACACGACGCAGTGATTATTGAATAAGCGGGAGGCACCTACAGCTGCTTGGTCCCAGAAGGGGGATGCAAGGTACGGATCGGGGAGGATCTGCTCAAGTCAAAAAAGAGATAAACCAAGCAAGCAACACCTCAGTCAAAGGAAAATTCCAAGCTAAAAATAAACAAAGGTTGAAAAAGAAAAAGAAAAAGAAAGGAGAGTCGCTACCTGCTCGGGGACCATCAAATCAAGTTGGAACCTTGGCCCATTTCCAGGTGCTTTAGGCCCACGTCATGGCATCGGGCCTGATGCCAGTTTCTAAGCAGAGGATAGGTGAGCACCTCCGATAAAAGGAGCGGGCGCCCGGGGTGGAAGTGGTGGTATCCCCATACCTAAAAATAAGGGGGGGGAGAGAGGAGAAAGCACATAAGAGCAGGTCAATAGCACATAAAAGTCATACAAAAAAAAATAAATTTGACAAGGGCAAAGGGATGCGGAATTACCTCTAGGGCGGCCCAAAAACCCATGGCAGACTTCGAATCCCTGGTCGTAACCCGAGACAAATTGTACATCAACCATGCATACCCCGCTCCTCCCCAATCGTGTTGGGGAACGTCACCCCAATTGTCCATCACACTCAATAAGGCCAAGCTGACTCTGCCCCCGCTGGCATTTGTGAAAAGGGTCTTGCCCAACAGGAGTAGGAGCATGATGCGAGCTAAGAGGATTGCCCGCTCTGGCGCGATGTAGAGCACCCTATCTGGCTGACCCAAGTCCACTAACTCATCAGCAAAAAAAAGGGAGGTCAGCCAAGACATCTTGACCTTTGTGCCATGGGTCTGCCCGCAAGGAGGATAGGCCCCAATCAGTCGAATAATGTCCTCCCAGCTCGGTACCGTGAGATCGGATATCGGTATCCCCCCTACCCTGATACCGGTAATCATGGCCCAATCGACGGGCGTCAACATCATCTTGGCATACGGCATATGGAATGTCATGGTCTCAGGGCGAAACCTCTCAATCAGGGCCTTCAAATGGGCAGCGTCAGCCCTCATGGAGGGACAAGACAGGAACTCCCCAAAGCCCACTTGCTCCAACAAAACCTTCACTATGGGGGGGACGTAGAGGTAGAACTTGTGAAAGTCGAGCCACCCCCCGCGAAACACAATATTGGGCAGGTCCTGCACCCAAAGGATATGCACATCAGATCAAAAGGCAAAAAGAGAGAGTGCATAACGGAAATAAATTGAACCTTTCGTTTACCTTGCCCGCTATCCCAAAGTTTGAAATATGGGTGTGTTGTTGGTGAAGGAGGCCGACCTGGGCAACCTCACCTTGCATCTCGAGCCATGGGCCCGCTCTCCGTTCCTCCCAGACAAACTCCTCCCGCCGCAGACCACGAATGATCTCGGGTCCCTCCTTGAGGCCCTCCTCTGGAATGTGCTCATCACCGCCTGACATACTGGGACAACAAGGCAATCACAGCTGGTCAAGTACAGAGATACACGTACAACTTTATTCTTTCAAAAACCACAAAAAAAAAAACAAAAAAAAAAAGAAACCTTTTTACTTTGCTTTGTTCTTTCAAAAGCAACAAAAAGAAACCTCTCTACTTCGCTTCGTTCTTTCAAAAACAATAAAAAAAGAAACCCTTTTACTTTGCTTTGTTCTTTCAAAAACAAAAAATAAAAGAAACTTTTTCACTTCACTTTGTTCTTTCAAAAACAAGAACAAAAAAAACCTTTTACTTTCCCTTGTTCTTTCAAAAACAAAAAAGAAAAGAAACTTTTTCACTTTGCTTTGTTCTTTCAAAAACAACAACAAAAAAAACCTTTTACTTTGCTTTGTTCTTTCAAAAAAAAAAACAAACAAAAAAAAACTTTTTACTTTGCTTAAATAAAAAGGGGAAGAAGAAATAAGAAAAGCAAAAAAATCCCCTTATGCCTTAAAAAAAAAAAAATCCCTTTCTTTTATGATCCTAAAAAAATTAAAAACCAAAAAAGAAGCCTATCTTTTACAAACAAAACCACAAAAACTCCTTACCATTAGAAAAAAAAACAACAAAAAATAATAAAAATGCCTTAGTTGTTTTTACCCAAACAAATAAAATCTCTTAATTTCAAGAGAAGTCAAAAATTATTTCCTTAATTTTTAAGAAAAAAGAGACCAAAAATCCCTTCCTCCTTCTAATTTAGTGTTCAAAAAAAGAAAAAAGACCAAAAATCCAATATATGCAAAATAAAAACATATAAATAAAAAAGAAAAAATAATAATAACAAAAATAAAGTCCATTCTATATACACAAATAAAAATAAGCAAAAAAAATATACATTAGGCACCAACAAATTCCACAAAATAACAAAAATAGGGCACCATTCATAAAAAATTGCCAGCATATCATTAATAAACAAGCATACAATGAAGATAACCCATTATTCATCAAAGAAAGCAAGATCATAACAATATTTACAAGAAAAAGCAAGAGAAATGAAAGGAAGTAAGTTTTAATGGTTACCTTTTGAAAGAAGATGGGTCTTTGATCTAGTGTAAGCCGACACTCGATCCACACGAGCAGGGCAACGGCAATGAGGCACGCAAAGAGGCAGTTTTCGGTTTCAAAGGAGGAGGGGGAGAAAAATTCGAAACAAAGCCCCCCAGCCCGAATTCGGGCTATTTAAATTCCCCCAGCCAAGCCTGGCGCAACTAATAGTTGCGGCAGGCCAAATGTTGCCGTCCATTTACTTGGCGCCACTAATAGTTGGGCCAGGCAATTTTGAGGCCCCTAGTGGCCTGGCGCAACTATTAGTTGCACCAGGTATTTAGACTGGGTCTTGGGCCTGGTACGGGCCAGATAAGAGGGCCAGTCCCCCACTTCCTCCTTATTTGCTTCATCACCCCCGGCAGATGCACACGCCCCCGAGACAGCATTTCGATCATCCGTCGACTTGCCGAGAAAGCCGTGTTAAAATAAAGGCGAATCGAGGTCCATAAGCACTCCGGTCCTACACAGGAAAATATGAAGGAAAATCTAACAAAAGATAAAGAAAAAAAATATAAATCTCCACAGAGAAGCAAGAAGTATCTACAAAAAAAATCACATAAAATAATAGCTTCAAAAAATCAAAAAAAAATCACATAAAATAATAGCTCCAAAAAAAAAATCCAAAAAATCACACAAAATAATAAATCCAAAATCAAATAAACACTTGAAATAAAAACTTGAAAAATCCAAAAAATCACATAAAATAATAGTTTCAAAAAAATCCAAAAAAAAATCACATAAAATAATAGCTCCAAAAAAAAAAATCAAAAAAATCTAACAAAATAATAAATCCAAAATCAAATAAACACTTGAAATAAAAACTTGAAAAATCCAAAAAATCATATAACATAATAGTTTCAAAAACCAAAAAATTCACATGAAATAATAAACTTCCAAATTCCAAAAAGAATCACATAAAATAATAGTTTCAAAAACCAAAAAATTCACATGAAATAATAACTTCAAAATTCCAAAAAAAATCACATAAAATGGTTTGAAAATCCAAAAAATATATATCGAAAACAGATCTGTGCTTCCTCGCAGAGCTACGCACTCGTATATTTTTCGATGCAATAAAATGTCAATATTTTATCGACAATGCAGCTGTGCAAAATTAATGTCCTAGGTCAAAGGTTCGCCTTGGATCCATGGATCCTACTTCAAAGTAGGAGCGATAGTGTCAATTTCGGTCAAACAGTCAATGCTTGGATCCAATTGATTACACTGCTAAATCTTTTGAGCCAAGCGCTCTGCCTTTGGATTCATATGAATGTGGGTGTCTTAAGCTTTAGATTCTCCATTGGAAAAGGTCAATTGTTGGTTGAGACCAACTTGTCGAGAATGAGATTACATATCAACAAAACTATGTACAACCATGCATTCGGAAGGGTTCATTTCCCTTTTATTTTCTACAGGCTTAAAACCTGTATGGGCAGCGGTATCCCTGTATAATGTATGCCTTGCGTCTGGGTATCCGTATGATGGTCGTTTGTCCTTGTAAATTGTACCCGGCCGGGTCCGAGTAGGGGCTTCCATCGCCTTTGTCATTGCTTATTGCCCCCGATGGGTGCATGGTTATGTATAGTTAATTGATGATTATGATCATTATCAACAGAGACTAGGATCGGATGCCCACTTTTGGGAAGTGCCCAATGTTTGGCTAGATCTGTTCAAGGAAGGCAAAACTGGATACTCTAGGTCATTCTGAGTTGAGGCATGCTTTTAGAAAATTGGCACGTACTCCCAAAAAGCGTTGTGACATCTATTCACTTCGCTCGGGTGGTCATGCTAAATAAACTTTGGGATCTATGGGTTCACCCAAAGATCTCGAACCCTGCTTTCAGCAAGAGCACCCACGAATAATCCAATGATATTATCAAATGCCTTGTAGGATTGAACGCAAACTGTGGAGTCTTGCGTATGTTTACTTCGCACCTATCTAGAATGTGGGTCGATCACCTCTCTTACTTACGAAGCTCTTGCATTCAAAATGAATCTCGAACATCAATCACCTTCAAATCATCTTGAGAAGCGGATGTTTTTCCTGACTAACGAGCTTTTACAACTTGAGAGGCAAACATTTTTCCTAACTATTGGGCTTTCGCAACTCATTCCACCTCAGTTATGCCCAGTAATGTCGCTAAGCACTTGGGAACCGATTACCTCAAGAAACAAATGATTAGCTTGGCACCCCAAGGCTTTCATTTTCTCACCGTGTTACTCGCCTGATGTTTGAAATATCCTATGAATGCAACAGACCCATCAGTAATGCTTTGGGCCTCTTTAGATGTCTCTTTTCTTTGGCATACGATCACTAGTGATCGGATACCAAAGAGGGGCATCAGTAGACACCCATATTTGGCCTAAGGCCCGATCGAAACACATTTCGAGAGAGGCACATTTTTGAGATTTTGATGGCATGTATGGAACCCTTAATAATCACTCCAAACCCTTAGGAATCACCCTAGATCCCTTAGAACCCATTCCCAACTCTAAACTAAACCTCCCTGGATAGTGGATGAGAAAGGGTGAACCGAATCTGGCTACGGCCCTCTACGATGATCAAGTCCCATACCATTGAGGAATAGAGGTTGTCAGCTTTCCAACGGTCCAAGAATCGGCCCAATCGAAGGTCTACATCAAAAGATATAGCAAACCAGACTTGGAGGGCATAAATGTAAATGGCCTGGCTCAACTAATAGTTGCGCCAGCAATAAAAATTGCCAGGAGCAACTAATAGTTGCGCCAGGCTAATTCACCATCATTTAAAGCCTGGCGCAATTAATAGTTACGCCAGTTTTAAAAGTGTTGTCCACCTCATGAGGCAACTTCTAACCTTATATTCATTCTTGTTTCTTGTACATTTGCACGGCACAACTATTAGTTCTTGGAGCATATGAACAGAATGTAGTTTTGCCTCAAAAATTATGATTGGGGTTTGACTTGTTGACCATCTTGACCCTTGGGGTGTGTTTTGCTAGTTCTGTTGTACCCTTTTAAAGCCTATTTACACCCCTTTAAGTGGCTTAAGGCCTCCCCCCATCATCCACCATTGGAGGACCTTCCCAGACATTTCAAGGCTCTAAAAATCCTAGGAAACCTTAGATTGCCCATTACCTAATTGCTAATGCAATTAGGACTTTAACCCCTCACTAATCCTCCCTTCCTCTATAAATAGGGAGCCACCCCTCTTGCTTAGGGGTTGAGAATTTTGCTTAAGAGAGAAAGAGCTCCAAGTAAGAAGCTCTTCCTCCCTTTGGTGTACTATTTTCACTTAAAATCCACAATTCAAAAACCCTTCCCAAGCTTGCTCTTGCACCCAAAACCCTTAGCCTAGGTGTGTGTGATCCCTAGCCTCTCTTCTCTATCTCCTAGCTAGTAAGCCTTAGTGGTTAGAACCCCTTTTTCCACCATTCAAGCCTCTAAAAGCTCATCAAAAGCAAGTCAAGCAAGGTTCATCTATGGTGCTACAAGGGCCCGAGGGCTCCGGCTCTCCCCTTTCTTCTCCTATCTCTTTCTAGCTCCCACCATCCTCCCATTTGTGCTGTTACGCCGACGACATTTCGGTAGGAACGGAGGGGCACAAATAGGATTCTAAGCACTTTTGGGCAAGAGGAAGCTTTTTTTTTTTCTTTTACTTCATTTATTTTTAGCCATTAGTAGAGACCGCGTTAAGCGGGTTGATTGGGTGCCTAACACCTTCCCGATCGATAACCGAAGCCCCTACCCAAGAGCCTTTGGTGTGGACTGGATTAAGAGTCATATTTTTAGCACTTTGGTGCTCATAAAAATGAACTAGGTATCCCGGGACACCGAAAGCTCTAGGTAGCGACTCTATATTTTTTCATTAGAGAGCGCATCGTCATGACGGGATCGTCCAGATTCCCACGGTTGCACAAACCCATGAATTTATTTCAACTACTCATTAAACCACTTATGCAACCGTTGGAATCGAGACGATCCCATCACGTCGCTCTCTAACAATATAAAGCCACCAATTTTCGGTGTCAGAAACCTGGTTCATTATGAACAATCTAAAAAGACTCAATCGATCTGCAAAAGTCAAATAAAATGAAATGAAAATGGGAGGATGGAAGCTAGAAAGAGATAGAGAAGAAAGGAGAAAAGCAGCTTGTAGCAATCAGAGAGTAGCCTTGCATGGCTTACATTGATGAGATCTTGAAGGCTTTGTATGACAGGAAATGGGGTTCTAGCTCTTAAGGCTTGAAGCTAATAAGTAGGAAACGAAGGCAAGGGGGTCACACACACCTAACCTAAGGGTTTTTTTATGAAATGCTAAGGGTGGGAAGAGGTTTTGAAATTCTGGTTTTTGTATGGGAGGGGTGCACCAAAGGGAGAAAGATCTTCTCACTTTAAGCTCTTTCTCTCTTATGTAGAAATTCTCAACCCTTAAACCAAGGGGAGGGGGGCTCTATTTATAGGAAATGGGTGGATTAGGAGGCTACTTAGAGGCTAAGTAAGATTAGGAATTAGGTAATGGGCCATCTAAGGTTTCCTAGGATTTTAAGAGCTTGGAAAGGTGTGAAGGATCCTCCAATGGTGGATGATGGGGTGAGGCCTTAAGCCACTTAAGGGGTTGCATATAGGTAGTGAATGGGTGCAACAGAACTATCAAAACACACCCCAAAGGTTGAGGTGGTCAACAAGTCAAATCCCAATCATGAAATTTGGGGAAAAATCCAACAGTCACTGTTCATATGCCTGGTGTAACTAATAGTTGCACCAGACAAATGTACAGTAAAATAGTGCTTTAAACAGTGCTGGAAGTTGCCTCTCGAGGGTGGGCCCCACTTTTAAGCGCCAAGCTAATCATTCATTTCTCGAGGTAATCGGTTCCTAAGCGCTTAGCGACATTACTAGGCATAACCGAGGTGGAATGAGTTGCGAAAGTTTAATAACTTGGAAAAATGTTCACCTCTTGAGTTGCGAAAGCCCGTTAGTAGGGAAAAACGTCCGCTTCTCCAGATGATTTAAAGGTGATTGATGTTCGAGATTTATTCTGAATACAACAGTTTCGTAAGTAAGAGGGGTGATCGACCCACATTCAAGGATAGGTGCGAAGTAAACATACGCAAGGTTCCACAGTTTGCGTCCAATCCTACAAGGCATTTGATGACCTCATGGTATTATTCGCAGGTGCCCCTGCTGAAAGCAGGGTTCGAGATCTTTGGGCGAACCCATCGATCCCAAACTTTATTTAGCATGACCACCCGAGCGAAGTGAATAGATGTCACAACACTTTTTGGGAGTACGTGCCATTTTTTTGAAAGCATGCCTCAGCCTAGCATGACCTAGAGTATCCAGCTTCGACTTCCTTGAACAGATCCAGCCGAACATTGGGCACCTCCCAAAAGGGGGCATCCACTCATGGTCTCTGTTGACAATGATCATAATCATCAATTAACTATGCATAATCATACACCCAACGGGGGCAATAAGCAACAACAAAGGTGATGGAAACCTGCCCAGGTACAATTTACAGGGACAAACGACCATCATACGGATACTCAAATGCATGGCGTACACTTTATAGGGATACCGCTGCCCATACAAGTTTTAAGCCTGCAGAAAATAAAAGAGAAATGAATCCTTCTGAATGCATGGTTGCACATAGTTTGATTGATATGTAATCTCATCCTCAACAGGTTGGTCTCAACCAATGATTGACCTTTCCCAACGGAGAATCTGAAGCTTAAGACACCCACGTTCATATGAATCCAAAGACAGAGTGCTTGGCTCAAAAGATTTAGCAGTGGAATCAATTTGATCCAAGCATTGACTGTTTGACCGAAATTGACACTAGCACTCCTACTTTGAAGTAGGATCCATGGATCCAAGCTGAACCTTTGACCTAGGACATTAATTATGCACAGCTGCATTGTCCATAAAATATTGACATTTCACGGCATCGAAAATATGCGAGTGCATCTCTGTAGGGAATACAGATCTGTTTTCGGTATATTTTTTAGATTTTCAAACTATTTTATGTGATTTTTTTTAAATTTCGAAGTTGTTATTTTATGTGAATTTTTTGGGGATTTTGAAGTTATTATTTTATGGGAATTTTTGGGATTTTTTTTTGCAAACTATTTTATGTGATTTTTTGGAATTTTGAAGCTGTTATTTTATGTGAATTTTTCTAGGATTTTTTGGCTTCTCTATGGGGATTCTCTTTTTTGGACTTTCTCTTTTTTTCTTTTTTATATACTTCTGGTGTAGGACCAAGGTGCTCATTGACCTCGGTCCACCTTTATTTTAGCACGGCTTCCTCAGCAAGTCGATGGATGATCGAAATGCCGTCCCGGGAGCGTGTGCATCTGCCGGGGGTGATAAAGTAAATAAGGAAGAAGTGGGGACCCAACCCTCCTATCTGGCTCGTACCAAGCCCAAGACCCGGCCTCAGTGGCTGGTGCAACTAATAGTTGTGCCAGGTCACTAGGGGCCTCAAAATAGCCTGGCGCAACTATTAGTTGTGCCAAGCAAGTGGAGGGCAAAAATTTGTCTGGTGCAACTATTAGTTGCGCCAGGCTTGGCTGGGGAATTTAAACAGCCCGAGTTTGGGCTGGGGGGTTCTATTTTAAAAATTTCTCCCCCTCCTTTGAAATCGAAAACCGCCTCTTCCTAGGGTTTTCTTTCATTGCCTCTTTTCGTGCCTCATTGTTGTTGCCCTGCTTGCGTGGATCGAGTGTCGGCTTACGCTAGGTCAGAGACCCATCACTACGCCAAAATGGGGCAAAAACTACTGTAGCAATATAAAATAAACTACTGTTTTAAATAGTGGTGTAATTTACCACTCACTAAAATAGTAGTTTGACTCCCTATATAAGTGGTTTTTTAAGTTTAAAACACTCTCACATGCAAATCTTGTGCAAACGTATCGGGCCGGCCTTGACGAAGCTGTAAGTGGTTTTTTTAGTTTAAAACACTCTTTTCTCTCTTTATATAACTCTCTAACAAAACCGCTCCACTTCGTTCTCTGTCAAACCAAGCCTCTCTCATCTCTTCGCCTCCTCCCCTCTCTCTCGCTCTCTCTTCCTCTTCGAAACCTAGCCTCCATCTCCCTCTCCTCTTTAATGAAATCCCTAGCTTCCACCATCATTGCAGCTTCGAAGGGTGGCGTCCGATAAGGCGGTAAGGGTGATGGTTAATGGCTCATTTTTTAGGGGTTTCTAGTTTCTAGGGTTCGTAGGAAGAAGAGAATGAAATCGATAGCTTCGAGGGGTTTTTCGAGGAAAAGCCTGAGGTTGATGCGGTTTAGGATCTGGTTAAGAGAGAGATCTTCAGTTGGAGAGATACGAGGATTTCTGGGTTTGAAACAAAGAGAATCCGACTGATTTTTTTACGACCTAGATCGGGAATGTCAGAAATAGTTTATGAGATATCAGAGATCAGATCAAGGATGAAGAGGAAGGGATGCTTTTTGATCGAACGGACCAAACGGTCCCCCTTGATTTTTAGGGTCTCGAGAGCTGTTACAGATGCTGAAAATGAAGAGGTGGAGAGATCAACAAAGTGAGGGTTGGAGCGTATTAGTAGCTTGGCAGATCTCTCGCTCAATCAAATGGATTCCGATCTCTGGTAATGGTTTCATTTTTAGGTTTTTATACACATTTTTTTTTACATTTTTAAGCATTTGTAAATGCAAAATCAGAGCATCATATGTGGATGCTCTGTTTGATTAATTTCAAAGTCAAGTTCTTATTACTGTGCATTGTATTATTTTATTCATAAACTTCATGCCGATTGCTTTATTTGTTGGAGCAACTCTCTCATTTAGGCCATATTTATCGTTTTTGTGTTAGCTATATTCTTCTCATTAATTTGTTTTCCATTTATTTATATTTTTGGCAACTTTTTGGTCTTTGTCGTATATATTGTATGGCATGAGATAGGCATTGACGTTTTTTTTGGCATCATAAGATTGACGTTTGATGGGATAAAAATCTCTCCATAAGTTTCATAATATTATAATACATATTGATTCTATGGAAGCATCGGAAATCGCAAGTGAAGAATATTCTTCTTCTTCTTCTTGTGCAGACTTAACTCCAGAAAATACTAAATTCTTGGACTATAAAATGCTGATTATAATCATTTTTTGTTTCTAAAAGAAACTTTTGAGTTTATTATATTAATTTATATCTTTGGTTACTTATTTTCTGGTCACCTATTCATCTGTGTGAGCTGTTGGGTAATGATCAACGACTTGGGTGATGACTTCACTATTGGGTTGATCTTGGGTGATGACTAAGGTGTCTATATTATTACTTCCCCTCAAGCTGGTTAGGATCGGTGGGCATGAGCACCAATTTAATAGCATACACATCAATTATAGAATAGTTGAAAATCAAATCCTTAAGTTGAAAATCAAATCCAATTTACTGTCGTAACTGTAATTAATCCTTCACTAATTTTACCATCTGTTCATTAAGCCTTGTGATGTTTCCTTTATGGATTAGATAACCCTCAATATCCTTCCTCCAAGTAGTACTAATTTTCCAATTTGATTTGGTAATATAAGGTTTAGCTCTCTAAATAAAGTCACGCCATTAACCTTAAGGGTTTGACAAGATGGCCAGGTACCCCCCCTCAGGAAATTAGGTTCAATGGCTGCAGAGCTTGTAGAACACGAAATTAGGTTCAACAAGTTGGACATGACTATTGCCCTTCATTATAATTACTGATACTCTTTTCCCATTCAAGATCACAATAAAATCCAGTACTATAATTTGGATCATTTCTATTCAATCTGGTGGTGTTGTATTATGTTTCACTGTAAAAATATAGGAGGCAGAGTTCTATTCATGGATTCACGGGGTATTCTGACAGCTATTGTCTTAAACAGGTTTTTGGACGAGTTGGACGATTCTGGCCACGATTACAAGGCTTACAATATCTCATGCAGTTCAGCCATTCTCTTCGAGTTACTTTAATGCTCATGCTAAGTATTATTTTAGTTGGTAAGCACTTCATCTCTTCTTCTTGAACTTGTAAAAAATTTCATTACAAAAGACCTATTGTAAAGGGAAATTTTGCACTGCAGACTTGAAAGTGTCATTTTTTAGAGCAGAGGACCTATAGTTATACCTTTTGTGGCAGAAGGCAGCTCCGAGCCAAATTACTACCAAAATGTCCCAAAATGTGATAGGGAGGGAACTGATGCATTTGAGTGGCTTGTGTATATCAAAATGCCAACCAATTTTAGTGGCTTGTGTAAATTACTAGAAAAATCTATACTAGACATTAGAAGGAAGACAAAGGAGCCGCTCGTATCCCGGACACGAAGTACGCTTTGGTCCAATATCATCTGAAAATGAAGGGTCCACAATATCGCAACGGACGATGCGTTATCAAATCTTATATTTTAAGAGAGGGGGGGAGGAGGGGAGAGTAGTGGTGGGGGAAACTGTATAGTAGAGAGAGGGGGAAGTGAGCAAGAAAAAGAGAGAGAATATTGGCAGGCATTTTGGTCATTTGGCGGTGGCTTGGCATGGAACCGGCCTTTGTTACAAAGGTGAAACTATGGGTCAACTGCCACAAAAGGGGAATCTCTGAGGTCCAAAAGTGAAAATTTTCCTATTATAAATGAGACTTCGTTTAAGTATATGTTGATGCAATCTACATCTTACTTCTAATAATTTTCTCCAACCAAAACTTCTTCCCCTTATTATAGATAATAAGGCTGTGTATGGCATTGCTCTTTAGAAGAGTAGAAAAGAGCAGCTGCTGCTTCTTTTGTGTGGCAAATGAATAGGGGGAGAGAGAGAAGGATTGGAGGAAGAGAAAAGAGGAGGCTGCTCTTTGAAAAATGAAAAACATCCCTCTTTAAAAGAGCATGAAAAATCACGCTCTTTTAAAAAGTGGTGTTTTTCTTTTTAGTAGCCTCCCTTTTATCTTCTTTCAATCCGTCTCTCTGTCCCCACATTTCTTTGATATTAGCAAAGAGCTACTGCTGCTCTTTTTCACTTTCCCAAAGAGTAATGACTAGCATAGCCTAAATTACCTAGCATAGATAGGTTGACCCAATCACCAGCTCATGGCATGGAAGTCATGTGCTACCATGACTTGAGATTCATGGATCTCCGTGCTCTATACGTCTACATGAATCTCAAGGTCCATGCTAAAGGAATATAATAATGAATTTTTATGCTGATTTTTTTATACATTTATATTCATAATTTATCCCTTGATGAATCTCAATATCATGAATGACATCCATCTCCCAAATTTGCAGCTATAGCTCCTCATATATATATATATATATATATATATATATATATATATATATATATATTTTTTTTTTTTTTTTAATATTTCCTGCTGCTAGATGGTCTTTGTTCAATTGTTTTTTAAACCCGGCTTTCCGGCAGGTTTCAGTTTCTTCATTACCCTGAGATGGTAGGTCGGTTGAACTCGCTTATTTCCCTTTTATCCTTAAAATGTTGTCCCGCATAGGTAGTGCAGCAGTTGAAATGCTCAACCACCTCCTTCCACGATTCCACTCCCCACTAAATAGCACTAACTCTGCTATTTAGTCTATCTTCATTGTGTCTTTTTTTTTTGAAATAATATTTTTTAGAACGGGGTATCCTGTCTCTTAGAGCACCTAAGTCCCTAGGCACATACAACACCCGCACATCACAAGTAATATATACTTGTGCTGGAAGCTCTTTTTGATTCACTGCTAGCATTATGGGATTGGAAGGTTTTTTTGTGTTCTAGATTTTTTATTCATAGTTAAAATAGCATAATGACTGCATATTGTATGTGTTGTAGATGTGTTTGTCGACTGCTAGCATTGTAATGACTGGATATTGGATGTAGATAGCATTTCAAAGAGTGACTGCATATTGTTGGCTTGTATAAATGTTTGAAGTCTTTTTGTATTGTAACGTTAGCAATTTAATGACAGTAATTATATGAACACTTATCAGGTTAAATTCTATTAAGGATTATGGATGTTCACTTTGGATGTGGGGAGCAGGGTCATTGGGTAAGGGATTGTTCAAAAATGAAGGTAGTTGAATTTATCCCGCCTTGTTGCGGTAAGCCATCAAGAATTTTCATGTCTCATACTACACAGAATCCATGAAGAAGATATTACATGTGGGTATTTTAGTTGGGTCAATAGTGGCATAGATGATGTCAAGCGTGATGCATATGTCACCACTGGGGCAACATCAGTCAAAGACCATGTTGATGTGAATGTGAATTCAGATGAAAGAGACTTCAAATTGAAAGTTATGGTTGAGATTAAGGAACTTGCGAAGAAATTTGAGATGACTGCAACACTAGAAATCTATGATAAAGGAAGATTTGAGGTGACTGTAACTAGAAATCTATGATAAAGGAAGATTTAGGTGCTAAGCAGTAAAAATATTTGCAACCAATTTCAAAAAAGATCAATATAATGGTTGGGATTTATATTTAATTCAATTGCTTTTCTGTTTAATGATGTTTTGATTAATGTGCCATAGAACTATAGATAAAACAATCAACAACTAGAAATCTGTTATAAATGGATGTGGGTTTTCTTAGATTTTGTCAAAGTATTTAATAATTTGAGTAATCGAATTCAATAACGAAGGATTTTGATACTATAAATAAAAAATTTGCAACTAATTTCTAGAAAGATCAATCTAATGGTTGGGATTTATATTTAATTTAATTGCCTCTATGATTGATGATGTTTGGTTGCAGGAATTGCTTTGGGAGATAGTTGGATCTCTACAGAGGGATTTGTGGTGAGTAGTCTTTTTTAATTAGGTGTATATGATTGCTCTGTTTTGATTAACAAATTTTATTCTATTTTTTATATTACATTGATTCCTCTTTTTTTATTGTTTGGGTGGGCTGACCTATGTTACTTAATTTGGTCAATCACAAATTGGGTACTGCATATTAGAGGTTAGTTTGAATTGGTCAGATTAATTAGGTTTACATATTTAGAAAGTCTACATTTATTAGGATTCTATTATAATTAGATTAGCAATTTTTTTATCTTACCATAAGATTTAAGTTCAATTAGATGGCTTGTAATTGCGTAATACTTATAGGTGTACGAGAGATTAGCAGAATTAACGTTTAATATTCTAGCAATGTAGTCTCTTTGGATCTCTCTTCCTTCTTCTCTTTTTTAAAATTGTCACATCGAACTAGTTCAACCAGTTCGTAGTTTAATTCAGACCGATTGGGCAATACAAGTAAATTGACTAGTTAATGGGAACTATTTTGCTAGATTTCAGGCACATGAAAGAAGCTCCAACAGCAGAGGAAATGGGAGCTGAATCTAATGAGATTTATCTAAAAGCAAGGTCATTGACAAAAGGCGAGGCACAAAAATTCATCTTTGTCCTGCCTCCCCACATAAAGCACACCCTTTCGGATTGTCTAAGCAAGCAACATTTCCTATTTTGTGTTTCGGGAGAAGAAGGTAGCTCCAAAAATTGGTATACTGAGTATCTTCAATTCCTACTGGAGAAGAAGCACACCCTTTTGGAATTTTTGAGTCAATCAAATAAATATAGGAGAAAAGTTTTCAAATAAACTTGTCTGTTAGATTCACAGAGGATCAGGAAATGGGAGGGTCCATCTATGGACTCTATCCCCATTCGATCATTAGGTGGATACACTAGTGGGTATCTACATTTTGGGAAAATTTTCTTAGCGAATATTGGTCATCAACAGGAAATGTGAGGGGCGTTTTGGATACACCAATCATGCAACCAATCATATTATGTACATGAGTTGTGTACAGCAAGTTGGACGTAAACCAGTCTCAATCTGCTTGCCCATAGTCAACAAAATACCGGCACAGATTTCAAGATCTTCAAAAACATGACTAAGGTTTAATTTTGCATCCATGGTGACATTGCCTTGCGGCATATATCTAATATAACTTGATAGAGAAGTGAGCCACAAGTAAAAAGCTATTGTGGTTTTGTCATAATTTGGATATAAAGAATATGTCTACTACCAACGTAGGCAGCCATTTTATTATGCAATTCTCACATATTTAGTTGGACCAACATATGTTCACTAAGAGCTGACCTAGGCGGTTAGGTCCACTTTTTTAGCCAACAATAATATAAATCTAGGCAAATTATTTGTATTTGCTTCACATATTATAATTAAAAGTACAATATGATCAATAATGTCTCCTAATTTTTTTTAAGGAGATGATATAGGGTAACCAGTCTGTTCCCACTCTAGATTGGAAATGGGCCAGTGATTCAAAGATATATCAATATTTTTCATCAACTTTATCGCGTGATGTGAAAATTGTGATCTAAAGATCTATGGTCCCAAAGATGACATTGCAAAAAAACACATTGTCTATTGTGTGATTCAACGCAGTCAAATAACTTCAAAATGAGTCATAAAGCTTATTTTAAAGGTGCTTGAATGTGTTAAATCACATTTGAGGGTTTTTTGGCCATATAAGACATACATATATTTACAGGGCCTCAGCTCGTCATATAGCTTGTTTTTTGGTAGTTTGTATTGGTTTCAGCTCGTTAGCTCAACATTGTTCTGAATTTTTTCGTTTTCCCAACCAAATCTTATTTAAGAAGCCAACTTCTACTTTTTTGTGATTTGCAAGTGTGCTTCTGTTCTTTAAGATGTTTCTGTTAGAAGATAGTCAAATCAGTATTCCCAACTTGTTCAGATGTCAAATAAGTCTAGACTTGTTTTTTGATCCTGTAACTCTTAGCACAGGCCAAACCTATGATAGATGTAGCATTGAGAAATGGCTTGCATATGGTAATCTCAGATGCCCTGTTACAATGCAAAGACTTGATGATTTAAGGACAAACCACACTCTCCAGCATTTGATCCATCAATGGCTTCTCTTTTCTTGGACTACCCTTAAATAGAAACTGCAATCTTCATCAGCCACATCCGCGACCAGGCTTGAAACACTTAGAAAGATAAGAAGTTTGGCCGAACAATCTGATTTGAGAAAGCTTTGCTTGATTCAATTAGGCTTCTTTCCCCTACTAGTGGGAGTTATTATTCGGAAATCATTGTATAGAAGAAGAAGATTCCCAACTTTACGAAGAAGCTGTCAGTTCCGTTTTAATCTTGTTATCTGGTAGCAAAATGGGTTGTCTGAATATGCTTATGGAAGCCTCTAATTTATCATCTTTTCTTATGTTATTACAAGGCAGAAGTATAAATGTCAAGATAAATTTGTGTCATGTTGTTGAGGCAATTGCATCTTCTTCAGAAACCAGTGAGCTTTGTCTAGTCATCGGAAATAATCAATCCATTTTGCAAGCTCTCATCTCTCTACTAGTTCAAAAGTCAAATTTTAATGCCTCAGATCTTTGCCGCTTATATCAAGCCCAGAATCGTGAAGCTGTTATTAGAGAAGGAGGCATCGATGGGCTTATATCCTATCTTCTCTCAGACTCTGATACAAACTATTATAGACGAGGAGGAGGAGGCTATAATACATCTAGAGCATTGGCCACACTTAAAGTTCTATTACAAGTAGAGAGTGGCAATAGTGCTGTCAAAACAAATCCAAATGCTGTTTATGTTCTAGTGAAGTTTGTTTTTAGAGTTTCCAATCTCCAAGGAAGCGAAAATGCCGTTAACTGCCTCTCACGAATCTGTTATGGGTCAATGCAGATCCGAGAAGAAGCCATTTGTGAAAGAGTCTTAACATAGCTCCTTCTGCTTATTCAAAGCCAGTGCAGTTACAAGACCAAGACCAAGGCAATGCTGCTGCTCAAGTCGCTTAGGACCATGTGGGCTGATGATCCAAGTATTTGTAATTATTTACAATGTGGTCTTGTTGATTGTTGAGAGTTAGAGACTCATCATGAACACTTGTTTATCTATCAAATCTTATTTAATTTTGTGTTTCCTTTGATTGATGATTGTGTCATTGTGTGCCTAGGTAGGTTACTCATTTTTTACAAGTGAAGATCCCCCATCCATCTTCGTCAATGATCAAATTGGCATTGAATGATATCCACCATCGCTCCTATCTATCAACAACTCCTATATTATCTCTTATCAAAAATAAAAAAGTATATATCTAGAGATGTGTCCCACAAGTAATCCACGTCATTGGCCCGCCATCCACCTAATACCAGCTATATTGTTGAAGAGTTGGTAAGGCAACTGACCAATTCACTCTTAAGAGTGAACGGCTGATTCTCCATTTGTTAAGATCACCATACTCATTAGAATTTGGGTGGAAAACCTATAAGTATTGTGCCCTTTTAGTTTTCAAAGCCCTAGTTGTATTTTGTAACTTACTTTTTTGTGCATTTAGAAATTGAGAGATAGTTATTGATTGCTTTTCAATGTTTTTGAAGCAGTTACAGGTAGGAACGAGCCCACAAAGTAAGAGCGTTCCATTTTTTCTCGAGTATTTCGTGAGAAGTCAATCTAGTACTACTGAATTTTTGCATGCATGCTCATGTATGCTAGCCCTGTTACAAATTGTGACTTGCATATGTACTTTCCCTTTCCAGATGAATCAAGATGCATTGATGCAGAGATATTGTCAAGATACTTGGATGCGAAGTTGACGGTTTGTCATTGCTCCGTTGTTGAAAATACTGAGGTATACATTGTTATGCATTGGAAAGAAAATTCATCTGATTGAAGTTTGTGTTAGGAGTTTTCTTTAAATCAAGTTCCAACTTAGGAAAGCAGGCACACCATACATGATATGCATATTGATGTCATAAGTTTGTACAGATTTTGCAAAGTGTCTGTTATTTGTTCCTTATTATCAATTAAATAGTTAAAATTCTTTTGAGTTCATAAGGAACATTCAGAATGCAAGATGGTGTTATGAATCACATGATACTCAATAAAGTATAGGTCTAGCATTTTAAATACTTCATTTTTATTTCTTTATTAAGTATAAGTTTATTTTTTCCACTTTGTTGACCAATCTGAATTCACCATGTCTTTGTACTGCAGTTCTTCATCACATGCTCGAAGTTCGATTGGTTGGACAATAAACATGTGGTTTTTGGGGTAAGCTCTTGGACATTTCTAGATTCAGTCACTCATTGATATTATTAGGGTTCACAAAGATTTCCATTCTACTTATTTTATTTGGGCAAGGCTAGTTGTTGGTTGTTGGCTGTAGTGAGTAGTGATAACTGGGCTGCATTGATTGTTGAATGTGGCTGTAAAAATGAATTGGCATTACTGCTGCAAAAAATGGTTCAAAATATCGTCTGAAACCAGTACGTACTAGTTTTTGAGGTCACTGGTACGAGACTTTGAAGGCATCGTACCGGTGCATATTGGTAATGTATCGGACAATACATGCCATTGCATCGTCCAGAACCGGCATGTATACCAGTTTTGGAGCTGGGCGATATGTTCAACCCATCTCAATATGACGGTAAAAAGCTCTCTGAACTTTAACTGGACCCATAGCAGGTCGGATCAAGAAAACCCATTGCATTGACCTGACCAATTGCAGCCCAGAGTGAGGTACTGATGGATCTAGTCATTTCACAGCTTGCCTGTGTTTGGGACCAAAATCCCTGCTACCTAAGCTGTAAAATTACACATGTAACTGTTCCATTTTCGCAAATTTTGTGATACAAATTGCCTTTTGTTATCTATTTATTTATTAATATTTACTTTTTTTTATTTTTGTACTGATGATGATTTATTAACCAGGAAAGGTACATAAAAACAAGCAACATATTGCAGAAAACTGGTTGTAATTGACCCCAAAATACCAATATATAGATCAGTAAGAGGGATACTAATCTATATATTGTGTTTAATAATTCCCTTCAATTCAAATAAATATAAGTTTAATATGGAGGAGCTCTGTCCAGAATTGCCTCAATTTCATTGCAAGTGTCCATTTATCCCGGTAGGATCCACTAGGAGAAGCTTGCTGACCACATTAGAGTTGAAATGCTGAAAATTATGCACCCAACTTAAATAGGTCTTTTTCCCTTCTCAACTTAAAATTATGCACCCAACCCCCTGCCCTTTGAGGTGAAAAAAGATCTCCATCGGCTGATTCAAAGCAGTCAAAGGTTTAGTTCTCTAACAGTCAATGACTGATCCTTCACTACAGGGGGGAGGGATTAAGTAATGGAAACACAAAAGCAAGGGGCCGTAGTAGTGTAAATAGGTGAAACACGGGGACATAGTGTAAATAAGACATATCTCAAGGGTGGGGGGAATGCAAAAAACCCATTAATTTACATTTCAACTTGCAGGGGAGTGTTAAAGAGTGAAAATATTGAGCGTTGTAGCTTAAACATGTCGATTACTATGTTTGCAAGGGTAGATTGAAATTCTTTGAATTAGTTTATTTGCCAAGTCAAATCACGGGAACAATTGAATTGGGTGACGTGGAGTGAAGTACCTGCTTTGATACCATGTAGAATTTCATGGGCCTAACTCAACCTCACAAAACCAGCTTGTAAGGCGAGGAGTGCCCAGATTATATATAGCCCAAGACCTCCAAGCCCACAGGCAATGTGGGATTATTCTAACACTATTCACAGCCCTTAACACCTCCTCCCACTTAATTCGCAGTCCATCATCCCTTGCTGGCACGAATGCAAGCCCAACGAATTCATCACACTCCTGTACAACTATACTATAGCTTTTCACAAATATCAACCTTAATGCCAATTTCCTTTATTGAGTATCATGTGATTCCCCTAAATACTTCATTTTTATTTCTTTTGAGTTCATTGTTTATAGGTCTAGCATTTTTTTAATAGAAATCTGATCATGAGATGGCACTTGCGACTGTTTTATTGATGGTAACCTTGCGAAGGAAAAAGTGGTTCCTTATGGTAGATAAAAATTTGAATTGAACTGAGATAAAATTAAATATAAGTTTAATACTTGGTTATATAATTTTTAAAGGTTTTATTAGTTTCTTGGATCTACTTCATGGAGTTATAGCACTTTTCTTGAAAAAACCTTTCAATCTTTTTCGAATTCCCAAATTTCTAAGAAATCATCTTGGTTGAGCATGGTCTTTTATGGGTTTATAGCATCTTTTATAATAAATATCTGATAATGCATGGTTTCTATCAATATTTGCCTGTGATTATAACTGTTGATTTTTCTTTCTATTTAGTATTATGGTTTTCTCCATATTTTTTTTCAGTTTCATGGGTTCTCTCAATATTTGCTTATTTATTATCTTCTTTTGGGTTTACTTATCAACAGTTGGTATTGTATACCAACTGTAATCGACAAGTGATCATATTGTGAACATGCCTGTTTGGCACACGACCATTAATCTAAGAGTATATGTGCGGGGCCGGCCCATCAATCAAGATGTGTATGTGCAAGCCACATTGGCTGATCAAGAGGCTCCTTCCCATAGACAACTAAATACATATGTGCATATTTTCACATTAATGCACAAAATAACTCTTAATATCCTTATAACTAGGGCCTGACTCTCCTGACTGTCATTTATTTTTTTATTTGTTTATTTGTTAGGATATATAACTATTGCTATTTTTATTTTTTTTAAATAACAAAATTATAATTTTTTTGTACTAATATCTATAGCAGTGTGTTTACCTTTACAACAGGTATAACGATGCGCCCCACGACTCTTACAACTCCAACTCTTCATAATCCAACACCTTATCGCTTCAAAATCATCCTATCAGCACCATCTCAACAACCCTCGGCTTAACCATGGTTCCAGAGGAGGCATTGGAAATGGTTCTTTCATAGGTCACTGATCTTAACCTGAGGCATACTTTGCAACTTGGCATCCGATTGCATCATGCAAGGTTGAATGATAGAGACAGATCTTTGGTTGAGGAAATGTTTGCAAACAATAAGATCCAGGTACTTTTCTTTACGTTATCCTCCTCTACCACATCGACATTTTACTTGTTGGCTGTAAGCTCCATTTGTACCCCATATAGGTCTTGGTATGTACCAGCACATTAGCATGGGGAGTAAACCTGCCAGCTCATCTGGTTATTATTAAGGTGAGGTAGATTGCATTTTTTATTTTTTTTCATGTACCATTGGATGTTCACTTCAGTTTGGTCTGGGCTATTAAATGTCCACTTGTTCTGCAGGGGACAGAATATTATGATGGGAAAGCCAAAAGATACATTGATTTTCCTATTACAGATATCTTGCAAATGATGGGTCGTGTGCGTGCACACAATTTGATCAAGATGGGCTTGTTCATGAACCTAAAAAAAGCTTCTACAAGAAGGTTGATAAAAAAATTGGATATATTTAGCATTCTGTTTTATGCATTATCTCACATGGACTTATTTATTTCGATGATATAAGAACTCTACGCCGACGATATAAGAACTCTACGTCGACGTCTGGCAGCCGTCGGCGTAGGTCCCTTTTTTTGTAGGGAGAAGTCATTAATATCTTAATTTAATTGCTTAATATCATAAATATTTAATTATGTTCTCCTTTTGATTTCAGGCGAAACTTTTTGATTTGAAGCTCACCTCAAACGGATCACTAGAGGACGGGGATACTTGGCAGGAGAGGCGAAGCACATTTTTTTTAATTATGAAAATAGGTCATGGGGTCCTTAGATTGTTAACTCTCTTTCTTTTCTTCTTTTTTTTTATTTGAATAAAAGGATTGTGAATGTAAAGTTTAAAATATTTGGTTGATTTGAAAGGTTGGATCATAGGTTGAGATGCAATCTTTTGTTTGAATAAAAGAATTGGGCATCTATTTTATTTATTAATGACATTGAATGATTTGCATTTGAGTTGAATGGATGTGTGTGAGATTAATAGTTTTTTTTCTTTATATAATTTTTTTTAAAGCATTAAAAAAAAGTATTAAAAAAAGTATTAAAAAATTGCATTAAAAAAAGTATTACAAAAAGCATAAAAAAAATATTATTTAAAAAAAAATTTGCATAAAAAAATGTCGACGTAATATTTTTTTTTTTAAATATATATATATATATTTTTAAAATTTTGCATAAAAAAATTACTGCCCTAAACAGTTGTAAAAAAAGCAGTGATTTTTTCTATAACTGTTAAGAGAAGTTGTTGTTGAAGTTCATAAACCACTGTCTTGTATAGTGGTAAATAAAAACCACTCCTTTTTTTACAACTGTTTAGGGTAGTGGTTTTTTGAAAAAAAAACCACAGTTTAAGGCAGTGGTTTTTTGAAAAAAAAACCACAGTTTAAGGCAGTGGTTTTTTTTGGCTTTTTCACGTAGTGCATCCTCTTTCAGAAGGTAACCATTAAAACTTACTTCCTTTGATTTCTCTTGCTTTTTTTTGTAAATATTGCTATGATCTTGCATTCTTTGATAAATAATGGTTTATCTTCATTGTATGCTTATTTATTGATGATATGTTGGTGATTTTTCATGAATGGTGCCCTATTTTTGTTATTTTGTGGAATTTATTGGTGCCTAATGTATATATATTTTTTTTGTTTGTTTTTATTTTTGTATATAGAATGGACTTTATTTTTGTTGTTTTTTCTTTGTTTGTTTTTATTTTGCATATATTGGCTTTTTGGTCTTTTCTTTTTTGAACACTAAATTAGAAAGAAGAAGGGATTTTCGGTTTCTTTTTTTTTGAAAATTAAGGAAATGATTTTTGACTTCTCTTGAAATTAAGAGAACAAGAGATTTTATTTTTTTGGGAGAACCAACTAAGGCATATTTATTATTTTTTGGTTGGTTTTTTTTTTTCTAATAATAAGGATTTTTTTTTGTTGTTTTGTTTATAAAAGAAAGGCTTCTCTTTTTTGGTTTTTGATTTTTAGGAGCATAAAAGAAAGGGATTTTTTTTTTGTTTTGAAACATAAGGTTTTCTTTTCTTGCTTTTCTTATTTCTTCTTCCCCCTTTTTTCTGTTTAAACAAAGTACAAAGTTTTTTTTTGAAAGAACAAAGTAAAAAGGTTTTCTTTGTTGTTTTTTTTTTAATGATCAAAATAAAGCAAAAGGTTTTTTTTTTGTTATTTTTTTTTTGAAAGAACAAAGTTGCACGTGTATCTTTGTACTTGACTAGTTGTGATTGCCTTTTGTTGCCCCAGTATGTCAGGTGGTGATGAGCAATTCCCGAGGAGGGACCTGATATCGTTCATGGCCCGTGGGGGGAGGAGTTTATCTGGGTGGAACGGAGAGCGGGCCCATGGGTCGAGATGTAGGGTGAGGCTGCCCGAGTCAGCCTCCTTCACTAGCAGCACACTCATATTTCAAACTTTGGGATAGCGGGCAAGGTAAACGAAAGGTTCAATTTATTTCCATTGTGAACTCTCTGTTTTTTTGTTTTTGCTTTGCCTCTTTGATCTGATGTCCATTTTCTTTGGGTGCAGGACCTGCCCAATATTGTGTTCCGCGAGGGGTGGCTCGACTTTCACGAGTTCTACCTCTACGTCCCCCCCCGTAGTGAAGGTCTTCTTGGAGCAAGTGGGCTTTGGGGAGTTCCTGTCTTGTCCCGCCATGAGGGCTGACGCTGCCTATTTGAAGGCCCTGATTGAGAGGTTTCGCCCTGAGACCATGACATTCCATATGCCGTACACCGAGATGACATTGACACCCGTCGATTGGGCCATGATTACCAGTATCAGGGTAAGGGGGATACCAATATCTGATCTCGCAATACTGAGCCGGGAGGACATTATTCGACTGATTGGGGCCTATCCTCCTCGTGGGCAGACCCATGGCACAGAGGTCAAGATGTCTTGGCTGACCTCCCTTTTTTCCGCTGATGAGTTGGTAGACTTGGGTCGGCCAGATAGGGTACTCTACATAGCGCCAGAGCGGGCGATTGTCTTAGCTTGCATCACTCTCCTACTCCTATTGGGCAAGACCCTTTTCACAAATTCTAGCGGGGGCCAAGTCAGGCTAGCCCTATTGAGCGTGATGGACAATTGGGGTGACGTCCCTAGGCACGACTGGGGAGGAGCAGGGTATGCCTGGTTGATGTACAATTTGTCTCGAGTTACGACCGGAGATTCGAAGTCTGTCGTGGGTTTTTGGGCTGCCCTGGAAGTAATTCCGCATCCCTGTGCCCTTGTCAAAATTTTTTGCATGACCTTTATGTGCTATCGACCTGCTCTTATGTGTTGTCTCTTTTTTAGGTATGGGGATACCATCACTTCCACCTCGGGCGCCCGCACCTTTACTCGGAGGCGCTCACCTATCCTCTGCTCAGCAACTGGCATCAGGCCCGACGCCGTGACGTGGGCCTAAAGCACCTGGAAATGGGGCTAAGGTCCCAACTTGATTTGATGGTCCCCGAGCAGGTAACAACTCTCTTCTCTTTTTTCAGCCTTTGTTTATTTTTAGCTTGTAAATTTCTTTCGACTAAGGTGTTTCTTGCTTGGTTTCTCCCTTTTTTTTTTTGAGCAGATCCTCCCCGATCCATACCTTGCATCCCCCTTCTGGGACCGAGTAGCTGTAGGTGCCTCCCGCTTATTCAATAATCGCCGCGTCATGTTCTTCTACGGAGCGTGGGCTAAATTTTATTATTTGGGAGAGTGAGTGGTGCACCAGTTTCAGGGCTATCATGCCATACCCGTGGACCCTCCGGCGAATGTCTGGTATCCTGTTGGCAGTATCGAGAAGCTCATAGCGGCCTTCTCCAATAATGGGCTCCCTATCCATGCCCTTCACGTGCCCGAGGACTATCACCTTTGGTATGAGTGTTTTCCCCATCGGTTCATCTTGCCACTCTTTGTTCCCAGTGCCAATTTTCTTGCATTTGGTGGCCCGCTCGGTCAGGTAATTTGTCTCAGCTTGGATTAGTTCCTTTTCTGCTTTTGTTTGGCTTCCCCCCCCCCTAAGTGAATCTTTATTTTGTTCACAGTTCACCCCAGGGGATGATTCGGATGGTGAAGGCGAACCCAGTGCGGCTGATATGTCAGGGGTGGATCCCTTTGGTGCTGGTCCCTCTTATGCAGGTTCCTCGGGTGAGGGCTCGTCGGGTGCTAGTCTGTCGAGGACTTCTCACGCTGGTATCCCTATTGTTGATTCCTCCGTAGTCTATGGGACCTTCCGACGTCTTGATGATAACTTCCTTTCTAGCCTCTGCGCTGATGTAGATGAACAGGCACGACTTTCTGCCGAAGCAGCTCACGTTCCCCTTGCTGAGGTGGTACGAGGGGTAAGTCCTTTAATGGCCTAATCTCTTTTCATTTCAATTTCTTTCTGCACACACTTTCAGGATTGTCCTGGCCTTTGATATTACATTGTTCTGAATATAGAACTTCATCTCGGCCATGGAGTATGCGACATACCATCGTCACCTAGCGGAGCTGAGGGAGGTAGAGACGGTGAGTGCCTTGCTGTTCTATTCCTCTTTATTCATTTTATCATCATTTTCCCTTTAACTGATCCTAACTCCTGACTTTGGTTTGTGCTTCGCAGTGTGCTCATGCTAAGGAATCGCGCTCCTTACTCAGCAGGATCTCACAGGCGTGGTCTAGGGTGGGGGACATGTAGACTTTTCAGAGTTCTTCTTGCCGCCGCAAGAAGTAAAAGGGCGCAAACTAGGGATAGGCCTTTAGCTTTTTGAAAAACTCAGTACTTTTTGGAATTTGATTTGGATCTATTTAAACAATTTGGGGGATGGTCGATGTGGTACTTTGGAAACAAATTTTTATTATTATTATTTTTTGGAAGATAGTTCCACTTTAATTTTATGCCCCGATTTCTTGGTATCGAATCCGTTTCTCTGTAGGATGTGTTGGCCCAAAATATTTTTGGAAAGTGACCCCTTGGGTTGCATGTCTTGATGTAGGATCAGCCCTGTACATAAATAAATAGAACAAATGCCCAGTTGTTAAATGAACAGGGTGTGTGAAATAAACAAAAAGGGGTGTAAGTCCCCCAGTGAGGTCCCGAAATGGCTGAAGAGGGGGAGCTCGGAGTGTGGCGCAACTATTAGTTGCACCAGGTCAAAATCTCTGCCAATTTGTGCTAGCGCAACTAATAGTTGCGCCAGACAAGAAAGGGGGCCAATTTGTGCTGACGCAAATAATAGTTGCACCAGGTTTAACCTGGGGAGCAGTGGGTCCTTATATACCCAAGTTAGTCCAAAAGTTAGTTCTTTTTTTTTTTTTTACTTGTTCTTTTTGCCCTTCCTTTTTCAACGCGGGTTCATCATCATACATCAATTTTTATCTTTTCAAAAGATCCCTGTACGTTCATGGACCCGCTTTCTAGCCCTCCCTTACGCGGAGGGCCTGGCGCCAATTTGCCCACTTGTTGGGCTTGGGGCCCAAAATTTTAACGGCCTGGTTTGGGAGCTTGAATGAGAGTGAGCTCGTCGACTTGGAGCGCCTTGGGCTATCTCGCCTTCCTTCCTTCCTAGAGGTTCCCCTTCGATGAGAACTTCTTCATGCCACCGCTTCATTTTGGGATGTGAACTTCCACATATTCCGTCTTGGGAAGCGGGAGCTAACCCCAACCCTTGAGGAGCTATCTAATCTGTCAGGCCTGAAGCTTCACAGGGGCCTGGCAAGAGTCACGGCTCAGCCGGGCTATTCAAAATCCATTTACCTTACTCTCAGTTTGATGAAATCCGAGTATGAGAAAAGTCTCATTGGGGGGCCCACAAGGTGTTCGCTAAAATTCCTCAAAGAACTTTTCGGTGACGAAAGCCTCCGAAAATTGTCGGTTAGGAATGTTTTTAACGTGAAAGCTCTAGCACTCAGTCGAACCTCTGAAATCCTTTTCTTCACAGGGGGAGAGAGCTTCTCATTGGCAGTTTGTGATATTTTGACGGAGCTAAAGGTGGGCCGGTCCATGATGCATTTAGTGCTTGCCAAGCTGTACCGATGCCTTGATTCCTTTGCTTTGGGTAAGGTGGAGGGCCTTCGGGGATGCCCCTTGTTGCTTCAGGTCTGGTTGGGTGAGCATTTTACTATTTTGGGGCCCGTTCCCCGCTTTTATATTGCCCGAGGTGAGGTGGCCTAATGTTTTCTGGGTAGATGCCACCTACTCCCCCAGGGCGATATGTCAGCTCTGAAACTTTGGTTGATCGATGCCGAGCTGACATGGAGGCTCCCTTGGCTGGACCGGACCTTCCCGATAGTTCGTAGTAGAGATCATGAGGGCATCACCCTCCTAGGACTGACGGGCAGCACCTTTTACATCCCATTCCGAGTGTTGCGTTAGTTCGGCTGCCCTTAGCAGGTGCCTTGTGAGGCCAGACCCCCTTTATGTGATTTGATCTTTTGTAGGGGGTCCTTTGGGGACATAGATCGGATTGCTGCTCTTTGGGAGACGCATCAGTCGACGCTGATGTGTGATATTGAGCAGGGGGACTCGGTTAGGACTTCTCCTGAGTACGAGGCCTGGCTGTTGACAGAGCGGCCTGCTCCCGATGGTCCAAATTTATCAGAGATTGTTGACACTGGAGGCCCCTAGTCAATGAAAGAGACGGCACTCCAAGCCCCATGAGTTACTGGTGGACGAGAAGAGGATCCTGTAAGAAGTTTTGGCATATGAAAAGGTTAGAGCAGAAACAGCAGAGAGTGAGGTCCTTCGTTTGAAGAGATCACTGAGCATCGCTTTTAGAGCCGCTGATTCTTCTCAGAAGAGGTTCAAGAGCCTGCATGGTCGTTGGCTGACTGAACAGAATGTCCGGGAAGATGACCTTCATGCTGAGATTAGCGCTTTGAAGAGCGAGCTGGGTCGCTAACTCCTTCCTACACACAGAACTTTTTACACAGATCAGATATACAGAAAAGGGGCGTAAAAACCCCCTTTACAGATACACACACATTTGCTTTTGTATACATATTTTCTTTATGTTTTGGTTGTTTTTGTTTTATACTTGTAAAAAGGAAAACACGTTAGTCATCACACCGACTGTTTTTTGGGATGTGGTGTAAGTGGTGCAAAAGGCAGTTTATTATATACATCTATACAGATCTATTTTTGGTTTTATTTTTATTTATTTATTTGGTGCTTTAATCATTGGGTGAAACTTTGGGAAACCCTGGGTCCACCTTTGAGCATGGTCGAACCCTTTCTTTGAAATCAGACCTGGGTGGGTTTTCTTTTTTTTGCCAAGGCCAGCACATCGATCCCTTTGGATTGAGTCGAACCTTTCTCCTTGCCTCAGGTCATACATTTGGCGGTGCGGTTTCACAAAGACAACTCTGGTCGGGACCCGATTCGAACTAGCATGAGCAGCCCCTAAAAAGGGATCAGGGAGAGTAACCAAGAGGGCTCCTTAGACATTTAATCACTCATTTCAATCCTTCTTTTCTTTTCCTTCTTCTTTTTTTTTATATTTTTATTTTATTTTTTTTTATCTCCTTTTTTTACCCGTGGCGCCCTTTCAAGTTTTCACCTCGTCCATGGGTTTAGCTCTCTTACCCCAAGTGCCCTTTCGGGTTTTCACCTAGTCCGTACAAGCTCGCTATTTTTACCCATAATGCCCTTTCGGGTTTTCACCACGTCCATCTTGCTTTGAGCTTGTATTTTTATTTTAGTTTATTTTTTTCTTCTTTTTATTTTTTCCAAGTTCCATGACATACACGTCGATTCCGTCATAGCCGGCTGGATGGGATTCTGGTGTCATCTCACGACTCGGCCCATGTTTGACTTAACAAATATTATGACTGCTTGTGAACCTACAAAGAGGGCTTCCTTCAGGGTATAGCTTGGCTATGGTTTAGGTTAGGATTTGAAGGTATGCTGGGCTAAAAGGGTTTCCTTGATACGACTTCAGTTTTCTCAACATACTTTCTTCTTTGAGGGTTTTACTATACATGCCCCGTGATTCTTCTATACACATTTTTTGTTATTCTTTTTGCTCCATTTCAGGCAATCTCTTTTTGAGGTTTTGCTTTTTCAATTTTTTTAGATTTGATAGTAACTTTACACACATGCATCTTTTCTCTCCTTTTTTTTTTTTTTTTTTAGTATATGTACACGTATATTTTTTTTTGGGGGAAGGGTTTTATTGAAAGAAAGGCCCAGGCTCAAATGGGGTAGCAAAGGATATCATCATTTTTAGGGATGCTTTTGGGCTACTGTGCTTGGAATGATGGCCTCTTTCGGGTGGTTCTTAAGCAGTCATGTATCTGTTTCACCAACACTTACCTTGTCATGATGGACTAAGAGTAGAATCGTCGGACATATTCAGCGTTGATGGGCTCAGGAAGATGATATCCATCCATGGTGGCGAGGCGGATGGCGTATCCTGGTAGCACTTCTCGAATGGCATATGGTCCTTCCAGGTTTGGTTTAAACTTTCCTCTCGGATCGGCATGGAGGGGTGGGAAGATCTTCTTCAGCATAGTGTCTCCTACCTTCAAATCTCGACTGTGGAAACATTTATTGTAAGCGCGTGCAATTCGCCCCTAGTAAACTTGGGTATGGCATAAGGCTAGGAGTCTTTTCTCATCCAGTAAGTTTAATTGTTCAAAGCGAGATCTCTTTCTTTCTGCTTCGAGTAAGCTTGATTCTATGAGGATTCGGAGCGAGGGTACTTCAACCTCTACCGGGAGGACGGCCTCGGTTCCATACACAAGGGAGAATGGTGTTGCCCCTGTAGTGGTACGGATCAACGTTCGGTAGGCCTATAAAGCAAATGGTAGCATTTCGCTCCAATCTTTGTAAGTGATAACCATTTTCTCAAGGATGCAGACAACTGTCTTGTTTGCAGCTTCCACGGCTCCATTAGTTTGTGGCCGATAAGGTGATGAGCGCTAGTGCTTGATCTTGTATTGTTTGAAGAAGTCTCGAATGCGCTTATTCACAAAGTTTGTGCCGTTGTCCGTGATGATATCTTTGGGTACTCCAAATCGGCACACAATATTGTTCTTGAGAAACTTCTCAACGTGACTGGCCGTGATGTTGACATATGATGCCGCTTCTACCTACTTGGTGAAGTATTTAATGGTGACGAGGATGAACCGATGTCCGTCTGATGCTTTCGGATTAATCATTCTGACAACGTCAAGGCCTCAGGTAGCAAATGGCCAAGGAGTGGTCATGCAGTGAAGATCAATGGCAAGAGTGTGTATTAGACTGGAGTGTTCTTGACACTTGTAGCATTTTAAAACATGTTTGCAACAATCTAATTCCATGGTGGTCCAAAAGTATCCCTACCGTAGGATTTTCTTAGCGAGCATGTGACCGCTGACATGGGCTCCGCATACTCCCTCATAGATTTCTTTCATAATACTCACCGCTTCACTTTCGGTAAGGCACCTGAGTAAGATGTTATTGTATGATCGCTTGTAGAGGCATTCGCCGTAAATGACGTAACTTGCCGCTAAATGTTGAATGGTTCGTCGGTCTATCTTGGATGTACCCTCTGGGAAAGTTAAGGTCTCGAGGAAATTCTTGATATCTGAGAACCACGGTGGCTCATCATCAGGCTTTATAGGTTCCTCAATCTGGAGGTAGAAGGCCGGCTCATTCCTTTGCTCGATCATGATCGGCTTCATCTCAACACCATAGGGGATTTCAATCATTGACGCCAAAGTTGCTAATGCGTCGGCAAAGTGAGTCCTTATTGGAGGGACGTATGAGAAAGTCACATCTTGGAAGCAAGCTATCAGATCCTCGAGGTGTTCATGATAGGGGATCAGTTTCTCATATTTCGTCTTCCAGCCACCATTCGTCTGGCATATGATTAACTGTGAATCGCCAAATACTCGAAGGTGAGTTGCATTCAGATCGAGAGCCGCTTGCAGACCAGTGGCGCAAGCTTTGTACTCAGCCATATTGTTTGTGCAAGGGAAGTTGAGCTTGATAGACACCGGTACATGGGATCCTTTCGGTGAAATTTGGATGGTGCCAACTCCTTGCCCTCGACATTTGTTGCCCCGTCAAAGTGCATTGCCCATGATTCTTCTGCTTCTTCTGTATCGTCTTTTGTCATGAACAGGATGTCCTCATCGGGGAACTCAGTTCTCAAAGGCTCATAATCAGGTAAAGGATTGTCGGCAAGATGATCAGGAACCGCATGCCCCTTGATCAACTTCTAAGTGACGTATGTGATGTCAAATTCAAATAATAAAAGTTGCCATCGTGCGATTCGTCCAGTGAGAGCTGGCTTTTCAAATATGTATTTCAATGGGTCCATTCGGGCTAAAAGCAGAACTGCCTAAGATAGCAAGTAGTGGCGGAGCCTTTGAGTAGCCCATACAAGAGTCAGGCATGCTTTCTCCAGATGAGAGTAGCGCGCTTCATAATCAGTAAACTTCTTGCTCAGATAGTAAATGGCCTGCTCTCTTCTTCCCGTTTCATAGTGCTGCCCTAAAACACATCCCATCGAAACTTTCGTCGTAGAGAGATACATCAAGAGTGGTCTCCCTGGCTCAGGTCGTACCAAAATAGGTGGATTAAGGAGGTAGCTTTTGATTTTTTTCGAACGCTGCCTGACAATCGTCGTTCTATTCAACGGGCGAATTCTTCCTTAGTAACTTGAAGATCGGCGTGCAGATTGGAGTTAGTTGTTTAATGAACCGACTGATATACTGTATTCTGCCCAGAAACCCTCTAACCTCTTTCTCGATAGATGGCAATGGCATTTCAGTGATGGCTTTGACTTTGACTGGGTCGACCTCGATCCCCCTCCTGCGATGAACTAGAAGTTTCACGACATAGCACCAAATGTCGCATTTACGTGGATTCCTCGACCTTTCAAACAACTTTTGAAGGTTTACGGATGGTTGCGCTCCGGTGATTTGGCTATCATGTAAATGCGTTCAATCTCTCGGTGCATCATGTCATGAAATAGTTCAGTCATAGCTCTCTGGTACGTTGCACCAACATTCTTCAGCCCGAATGGCATGACTCGATAGCAAAAGGTTCCCCAGGGGGTAATGAACGTTGTCTTCTCGCGATCAACCTCTGCCATTTTGATCTGATTGTATCCCGAAAATCCATCCATAAAAGAAAGCATCCCGTGCTTAGCTGTGTTATCGACCAAGATGTCAATGTATGGTAATGGGAAATTGTCCTTTAGGCTCTCTTTGTTCAAATTACAGAAATTGATACACATGCGAACCTTTCCGTCCTTCTTTTGCACAGGTACGATATTGGCTAGCCATTGCGGGTATTTAGATACCATGAGAAACCCCTCGTCATACTGCTTGATGACCTCGTCTTTGACTTTCAACATCCACTCGGGTCGGAGACGTCTCAGCTTCTGTTTGACTAGCTTCATATCAGGGTAGAGGGGAAACTGATGCTCGACCAAATCAGTATCCAGACCAGGCATGTCCTCGTACGATCAGGCAAATGTCTTGGTATGACCGAAGGAAGTCGATCATGCTTTTTCTTTCCTCAGGAGACAGTGACATTCCAATTTTGGTTATCCTGGGAACCTCCTCAGTTCCTAGATTGACGTCTTCGATCTCTTTGACAATGGGGGTAGGGCCATACTCAAAGTCGGCAAATCGGTCAAGGAGCTCATTGGGGAGCTCCTCGAAGGGGACATCCTCGTCCAGACTCGTGATCCCTACCTCTTCTTGTATTTCTACAGGGAAGGGGTTGATTTCACGTGGGACGGGCATTTTGATTAACGCATCCTTTTATGGGACATTTTCTAGAATTTTAAATGACAATATTTTTTAGACTTCGAATTTTTTTAATGTTTTTAGAATTTTGTATTTTGTTCATGTTTTTGAGATTTTGTATTTTTTCCATATTTTTTAGATTTTTGTTTTCTTCGGAGACGGACCCTTGGCAAGGTGGGTTGCTATATACACAAGGTATTGTTTGCCAAGGGCTTCTCTCATTTTTTATTGGTTGTTTTTTTGTATTGGGAAACGGGTGCCAAATGTTAGGCCACTCCCCGCTTCTAGGGTTTGGGGCAAAGATGCCTAGTTGCGTACCTGAGGGGCCGCTTCTTTACCTGTTGGGATGGATGGTACTGACTGATATGGCTCATTAGAGTCAGCCTCCATCATATTGATCCCCATTTCGTCTGCGATCATGTCCTCAAACGATAACTCGGTTTTATGGTGATTCACCATAGGGGGGTTTATTTAGGTACCAACCGTCGTTAATCGAAAAGGGACAACGCGGCTAAATCTATCTCCAAGCTGGGAAGGGAGATCTGGGGATTGGTAGGATGGATTGGGGATGTGGGTTTGTGTGGGGTCAACTGGGTTACCCCATTTCGATCGATCTTTACGACCCCTGCACTGACAAAGGAATCCCTGATGTGTGGCCTAGGACGAGGTTTGTCTTCTATGTTGATTCCTCGAGCTCTTGCAGTTGCGATGACCCTGGCTTTCTCTTTGGCCTTTTGGACCTCTTCTTCTGTGGGCTTGTATCCTAACCCGAATCGGACCTTCTGCCCCTTGGCGACAACTGGCTCTTTTCATCCTTATAATCTGGGTCCCAGACCCCTTCCTTTCTGATAACCCTACTTTTGGAGCATTGCCACTGTCGCTACCATACTGTCTCTTATTTTAGGCATGATGCCCTCAATGGGTTCTGAGAGTATCGCCGATTCCTCATATTCGAAACTATGAAGGTCGACATCCTCAACGGTGTACAGTATATCTAACATATTGGGTCTTTCGATACTATTGGTAGTCTTTTCTTTCTCACTGTGCCCCTCCCCAATGATTGTAAAGATCTTGTGCCCAGACACAAACTTGAGTTTCTGGTACAAGGTGGAAGGTATAGCTCCGACCTTGTGCAACCATGGGCGCCCCAATAATAGATTAAATGAGGATTTGATATCCATGATTTGAAACAAGATGGAAAAGGTCATTGGCCCTATCAATAGCTCAAGATCAACTTCTCTCATTATTTCTCTCCTGGTATTGTCAAACCCTCTAGCACTGGTTCTGGTGGGCCTTAACATGCACGGATCAACCCCGATCTTGGTGGCGGTTCTTAATGGGCATATATTTAATGTAGACCCACTATCAATTAGTACCAAGGGAATGACCATATTTCCAAACTCAACGGTTATGTTTAAGGATATTGAATGGCTACACCCTTCCTCAGGTAAATCGACATCAAAGAATGAAATGGCATTTGGAGCCATCACTTGCCCAATTATCTGCCCGAATTCATCTAGGCTGACTTGTAGTGATACATGCGCATTTTTTAATGCCCCCATTAATAATTGGAAATGGAGTGGGGACGTCATCAACAGATCCCATACAGTGATATGGGCAGGTATTCTTCTCAGTTGAGTCTCCAGTATATGTTCTCGACTCATCTTCTCGAAGGGGTTCACAGAACTATCTTTCTTCCCCTCTGGTTGGGCGGTGGTCTTTGCGCGCCTCTGGTCAGCTTTGATATCCTTCGACCTAGTGAAAAATCTCGCCTTCTCTGCTTTGTTCTTTGCCGGCGTGACATCTGTTTGTTCGTAGCTTAGCGGGACTTGATGAGGATCATATGTGGGTCCCGAGAGCTGGAAAGGTATGGCTGCCGATACTTGAGGCACTTGTACTGTTAGCTCAGGAGGTGTGGGCAATACTTGATTCACCTCGGTGGCAGCAGGTTGGGTGGAAAGATTGGGCCAAATGGGAGTGGTGAAACTTGAGGGTGGTGGCATTGGAGGAAAGGAGGTAAAAGTAGGCCATTGATAGCTGGTGGATGCTGGCCGCGGATGGGGGGTCTGATCGGCCGTTTGGTAATTGACTGCGGTGGTGGACTGTTAAGTGGTGAAAAAGCCACTTTTCACCCTTTAACTTGACCATTGATAGACCTGTGAGCACACTAATAAGCCCCTGTTGAGTGCCTTTTGTAGATAGCAGTGAAAGCTGGTAATAATGCAGAAAACCACTTAAGAGTGCTCACAAAGAAGCCATCTCTCAGCACTGTGCAAACCCAGCAACAGCACACTAGAGGGTAGCACATCACTGAGCTCTTGGAATGTGTGGCTGTAGTAGAACAAATTCAGAGGTTGAAAGACTTCTCAGATCCAAACCAACTACATCCACAGCTATTGAAATTGAATCTGTTGAAATGGGTGAGCAACAGCAGCCTCGAACTCTCAAGGAATTTAATGCACCAGGGATCTACAATTCCCCCTTTTGCATTCAGTTCCCTGCTGCTCAAGGAAACTATGAAATCAAATCTTCCATCATTCAGATGTTGCCCTCATTTCATGGCCTGACCAAGGAGGACCCTTATAAGCATATAGACGAATTCTTAGGACTGTGCACTACCTTCAGTATCAAAGGTTTAAGAGAGGAGACAACCAGGATGAGGCTCTTTCCTTTTTCATTAAAGGACAGAGCCAGGACCTGGTTCTCCATGCTTCCACCCAATATTATTCAGTCTTGGAGTGATCTCTAATGTCAATTTCTGGCCAAATTCTTTCCTATGTCAAAGACCAGCCAGTTGAGGAAGGGTATCATCTCTTTTACCCAAGATCTAACTGAAGACTTTCATCAATCCTGGGAGAGATTTAAGGAACTCCTCAAGAAATGCCCCTACCATCAAATCCTTGAATGGCAATTGGTTCAAAGGTTTTATCAGGGAATTGATGCTAAAAGCAGAAATATGATAGATGCCTCCTGTGGTGGCACCTATCTCCATAAAACTGTTGAGGAGGCATGGGAGCTCTTTGACATCATCAGTGAGAACTCTATGCAAAGGGAAACCTTAGCAAGAGATCTAGAGCCTCCTAAATTGATGAAAGAGAACACCTCAAGGGGAAAGATATATGAAGTGAGTGTGCCAAGTGAGTTGGAAAGGAAAGTGGGCAGCTTAACTCTGAAATTTGATAGGCTGATGGGAGCAATGCAGTCACCAGTGGCTGCTAGAGTGGAGGAGGCATGTGCCATATGTCAGTCCCCTGCTCATCTCATGGAAGAATGCCCATCTGCTGACCAATTTTCTTATTTTATAACAGAGCATGAGGCTGCAGCTCAGTCTTATGGGCAGCAGGAACCACCCCAATGAGGTGGAGACAAGATGGATACCCTGACCCAGCGATGAAAGCAACCCGATCCATGCCCTCTGAAATGCTCAGCCCTATTGAGAAGGTTATGCCCCAAGGCCTCAGTATCAGCAACCCATGGCCCAACATTTAGCTCCTCACACGTGCGACAAGTAGCTGCACCCACTCCAGCTGTGAGAACACCATCCTTTGAGGAACAAGTTCTATCTTCATTACAGAGCTTGAACACCTTGACCCAAACTGTGCACTCTCACAACCAGAGCATCAAAAAGATAAAAGACCAACTTGGTCAGCTTTCTGATGCTCTGACTAGGAGAGAGGGAGGAAGGTTGCCTAGCCAACCATAGGACAATCCACGAAGGCAGTTTATAGTGGGTGAAGTTTCCTCCACTTATGAGGAAGCCAAATCTGTTACAACTTTGAGAAGTGGTAGGGTAGTGGACAATCAAGTGGGCTGTGAGCCTGTGAGGCACTTGGAGGTAGAAAATGAAGTAATTTCTACCACCATACAACGAAGACCACCAATGGTGGACTTGCAGGAACAATCAGCTGTGAATAAAGAGGCTAATGAGGATCCTTTAGAAAAGAAAAAAATTAAAAAGAAAGAGACCCCATTGGCTAAGGCTGCAAGTGAGGGAGCACCCCCACACTTGCCATTTCATAAGGCACTACAGGCACCTTCCCCTTTTGATAAAGGGCAAGGAAAGATTGAAAAAATAATGGAGACTTTCAAGCAAGTAAAGATCAATCTGCCTTTACTTGATGCCATTAAACAAGTCCCAGCCTATGCCAAATTCTTAAAAGACCTATGCACCCATAAAAGACAGTCTAGGATACACTTATCCAAGAAAGTCTTTTCAGCCGAAAAAGTTAAGCATGTCCTGTCCATTACAACTCCCCCCAAACATCAAGACCCTGGACTCCCCACAATCCCCTGCATCATTGGGGATCATACCATTGACAAAGCCCTATTGAATCTGGGAGCTAGTGTAAATTTGCTTCCATATTCAGTATATGAGAAGCTGGGTTTAGGCAAATTAAAGCCCACACATGTTGTTCTACAGCTGACTAATAGATCTGAAAGGAAACCTGTGGGGATAATTGAGGATGTTTTGGTTGGAGTTAACAAATTCTTTTATCCTGCTGACTTTTTAGTGCTGGATATGGAACCAGGTAGGAATGCCACCACCATACCTGTGATCCTAGGCAGACCCTTTTTGGCCACAGCTAATGCTTGTATTCAATGCAGGTCTGGAATAATGGAAGTGTCATTTGGAAATATGAAGGTCAAATTAAATGTATACAACGCAGCCAATCAACCTCATCCTGATGAGGATTGTTCTTCTCTAGATGTAATAGATGAGGTTGTGCAAGAAAATGTGAATATGCTGCTGCATGGTAAGGAATGGTCTAATAAGCTAGCTGAATTATGGAAGGAACCAGAGGTAGAAAAGACTCTCACCTCTGAAATTGAGCATGTGCAACTTGTCTCTTCTAGAGCAGAACTAGCAAAGCTCCATCCATGGAAGCTTGCTTTGTTGCCTCTTCCACCCCCCTCCAAGACACCCCTATTGCCCTCCCTCATCAGTCCCCCAGAGATGGAGTTAAAGAAACTCCCGAAAGCTTTGAAATATGACTTTTTAGGAGACAATAATAAATTACTTGTGATAATTTCTTCTTGCCTCACCATTGAGCAGGAAAGAGAACTACTTGTTGTGCTAAAAAGGCATAGGAGGGCAATAGGATGGACCATTGCAGACATAGGGAGAATAAATCTTGCTGTGTGTATGCATAAAATCCATCTCGAGAAGGATCCAAACCTTCCAGAGAGATGCAGAGGAAGCTCAACCCACACATGCAGGAGGTTGTGATGAAGGAGGTGGTCAAACTCCTAGATGCTGGGATAATTTATCCTATCTCGGATTCCCAATGGGTGGCACCTACCTAGGTAGTATCCAAGAAATCTGGCATCACAGTTGTTGAAGCAAACTCAGGAGAGCTGATTCCAACCAGACAGACCACTGGTTGGAGAGTATGCATAAATTACAGAAAGCTCAATGAAAAACTAGCAAGGACCACTTCCCATTGCCCTTCATAGACCAAATTTTGGACAAGCTGGCAGGCAAGGCATATTACTGTTTCCTTGATGGATATTCAGGGTACAATCAAATCCCTGTCTACCCCCAAGACCAAGAAAAAACCACATTCACTTGCCCATTTGGGACCTTTGCATACAGGAGGATGCCATTTGGGCTGTGCAATGCACCTGCCACTTTCCAAAGATGCATGTATGCCATTTTTTCTGACATGATTGACAAGTTCTTGGAGATCTTCATGGATGATTTTTCCATTTATGGAGATGATTTTAGCCAATGCCTGCACCATCTCAGTTTTGTGCTGCAGAGGTGTGAGGAGACCAACCTGGTTCTAAGTTGGGAAAAGAGTCATTTTATGGTGACTCAAGGCACTGTCCTTGGACATGTGGTCTCCCACAGGGAATAGAGGTTGATCAGGCTAAGATTGACTTAATTTCCCATCTGCCCCCTCCCAAAACTGTCAAACAAGTAAGGTCTTTCCTGGGCCATGCTGGGTTTTATAGGAGATTCATTAAGGACTTCAGCAAAATCACCAAACCTCTGTGCCACCTGTTGTGCCAAGAGGTACCCTTTGAGTTCAATGATGACTACCTGGCTGCTTTTGAGCAGCTAAAAACCTGCTTGACTATAGCTCCTATTCTATAAGCCCCTGATTTCTCTTTACCATTTTGAGCTGATGTGTGATGCATCAGACTTTGTTATGGGGACTGTTTTGGGACAAAGAAGAGATAAAACACCATGTGTGGTGGCGTATGCTAGTAAATCAATGGTTGATGCTCAATTAAATTACACCACGACTGAGAAGGAGCTGTTAGCCATTTTCTTTGCTTTAAAAAAATTTAGATCTTATGTGTTGGGCTCCAAAATCACTGTGTTCACTGACCACTCAGCCTTGAAATACCTCTTGTCTAAGAAGGAAGCCAAAGCAAGATTAATCAGATGGATTCTCCTTTTACAGGAATTCCATTTGGAGATTAAAGACAAGAAGGGGGTGGAAAATGTGGTTGCTGATCATCTGTCAAGGATCCAAGTTGCAGGAACAGAGAGCCTGCCCATCAATGATTCTTTTCCAGATGAGCAGCTATTTGCTGTAGAGATTAGTATGCCCTGGTTTGCTAATATCGTGAACTACCTTGCTGTGAAAAGGATCCCTCCACATTGGAATAAGAATGATAGAAACTTGTTTTTCTCCTAGATCAGACACTATATATGGGAGGATCCTTATCTTTTTAAGCATTGTTCAGACCAAGTAATTAGAAGATGTGTATCGAAAACAGAGTTCCACCAAGTCATGAACAGGCTTGTGGGGGCCACTTCAGTGGTAACAAGACTACTACGAAGGTCCTTCAGAGTGGTTTCTATTGGCCTACTCTGTTCAAAGATACCCGACAATAATGCAAAGCTTGTCCTCGATGCCAGCAGATGGGAAGTATTACCAAGAGGAATTCCATGCCTTTGCAGCCCATACTTGTGGTCAAATTATTTGATGTCTGGGGTATTAACTTTATGGGACCATTTCCCCCCTCCTGTGGATATAATTTCGTCCTTGTAGCTGTGGACTACGTGTCCAAATGGGTAGAAGCCATAGCTACAAGGACAAACGACCACAAAGTTGTCATTAAATTCCTCAAAGACAACATCTTCTCCAAGTTTGGCATCCCCAAAGCCATCATTAGCGATGGGGGAAGCCACTTCTGTAATAAACCTTTTGATAAGCTGCTGGAAAAGTACTCTGTGACTCACAGGGTAGCCACTCCCTACCACCCACAAACCAGTGGGCAAGTAGAGATTTCCAACAAGGAAATCAAACACATTTTAGAGAAGACAGTGAGAAGTGATAGGAGGGACTGGTCCATGAAATTGACAGATGCCTTATGGGCTTATAGGACTGCCTATAAGACCCCCATAGGTATGTCCCCATTCAGACTAGTTTATGGCAAGGCATGCCATTTTCCTATTGAATTGGAACACAAAGCATACTAGGCTATTAAAGTAATAAATTCTGATTTCAACTCTGCTGGTATACAAAGGAAACTACAGTTAGCTGAGCTGGAGGAGCTCAGATTGGAAGCATACGCCACTGCTCAGACCTGCAAAGAGAAGACCAAAGCCTTCTACGACAAACATTTGCTACGAAAAGAATTCAAACCCAATGATAAGGTGTGGATGTTCAATTCTAGATTAAAATTCTTTCCAGGAAAGTTGCAATCAAGATGGGATGGACCCTTCATAGCCGTACATGTTTCCCCATCTGGAGCTGTTGAAGTCAGGGACCCTATAGATGGTAGAGTCATGAAGGTCAATGGCCAGAGGCTCAAGCTGTGTGTGGATAAGATTTGTGAGCTTGAGGAGAGCATTGATCTTCAAGACCCTCCAGGCTAATAGCTAATTTTGGCTTGTATCATATGTAAAAGATGTGTTTTATTTGTATCAATAAAGTGACGGCTGGCTTAGCAGGAAAATTTTCAGGGTGCTGAGACTGAGCACTACACTCAAATATCCAACTGTTGGCTTTTCGAACCCTTCGATAAGATGGCTGATGATTTCGATAGGATTATGGACGTTTTCGAGGGGCACTGAGCCTTGACGATAGGTGAAACCAACCCCTCGATAGGTTAAATAAGGCAACAGAAACTTTTCGATAGGTTTTGGGTACCTATTGGAACCTATGGAAATGATGAATCGCGTCAAATTCTAACCTATCGAAAGGAAGGTTCCACCTGTCCAGATCCTATCGAATTGTGCCTCTTGTAAGCTTTGACTGCCAAGTCTTCGATATGACACATTGACCTATCACCACCATTCTCGTCATCCTTTCGAAATCATTTTTCACACCGGTATCGATAAGGTAGTCTTGTCCTGTGCACTTCCTGAATACCTAACCCTCTCTCAGTGCTTCAGCATTTATGGCGCATGCCTCCTTAACTTAATCTTCCCTCCTAAATTTAGTCCATCATGCAGTCCACGCTCCATTTCCCAAGCCTGGAAGAATGCGCCACTTTTATTGCATCGTTTCATATTCCAACGCCCATGCACCTTAAATATTGGCTTTGTCCAGTCCTTACACATCCATTCCCCCCTAACCGGCCCAGCTTTTCTAGCCCAGCTCTTCTAGCCCACACTCATGGCCGACGGCAAACCTCACGATTTGCCTACCAAGTTCTTCCTAGTTTGGCCACCACCACCACTGCCGGTCGAGCCTGATCCTCTTCAATTTCTCTGGGATAAATATGATGAGGTACAAATAATCCTCGCCAAGGAGAAAAAGAAAAACCTAAAGAGGGAGAAGAAGAGGCAGAAGACTGAGTCACTGGCTTTTTCCCCCCCATCATCCTCATCCTCATCCACCACCCCACCTCCAGCCCCCTGATCCCACTCTTTTTCCTTTTCTTTCCCCCCCCCCTTTGGCTTGCAGTTCCTCTTCCACCTGACGCAGGCTAAGGATATCCCTGAGCCAGGGGGACAATTTTTTTTTTTTCCAAAGGAGATTTTGTCCACATATCTATCTTCAGTTATTTGTAATAAAATGTTTTGTTCATATCCCTTGTTGCTCCTCTATTTATTTCTTGTTCCATTTATTTTCTCTGGATGTCTGCACCACTAAACCCATTCTACTAAGAACAGTGGGGACACTGTTTAGTTTAGGTTTGGGGGTGTGGCATTAATGCTAATAAATTAGTTAATTGTAGTGCAGCCATGTTGAAAAGGAATAATTGAAAAGAGAATGAATTCACCTCATTTTTGTTGGTTAAGGAAACTTTTAAAAAAAAAAAAACCCCATTTGCAACTGAAGCAAGCTGAAGTTTTAACATTTTTCATGAAGCAAATGTCAAGAATTTTTGAAGAAATTTTTTTGATGTGTAGTAAACCAGAAATGAGAAGAGACTGTGAGGATACTCCCCAGAAATTTGGATGGAAGCCCATACCCAGTGAGAATTGGGCCTAAAAATTTCTTTGAAGAGTGTCTTGGCAATTTCTTCTGCTTTGAGAGCTGACTGGACTTAATTTTAATCACTAGAAGTTAGGCAAATCCAAGTTGAAACAGGTTGAAAGCACTCATGACATTGAGGACATGAAGTAAGGCCATCCCTTGGACAGCTTGAGCCTAAAATTTTCCCACCTTTGAACTGCCCTTGATGCACACCACTTGAGTCTTAAAAGCCCCAATTTTCTTTTATGAAAACCAGAAATTCTAAACCCAAAACCTGTTGACCTATTTCAGTTCACCCTCAATCTGAGAAATCGGGAAGAGGAAGGAGGAGGAAGGTTAGAGGAGCAAGGTGTTAAATTTGGTTGAAAGAAAGAAAAACACAGTTGGCGGTATTTGTGGTATTCTGTTTAAAAAAAAAAAAAAATAGAGCAAAAGAATGAGAAAGAGAAGTCATTTCATTGAAAGATTGGAAGGAAGAGAAGAAGCTGGCCACTTTGGCTCTGAAAATTCAAGAAGTAGATGGAATTGTGTTGAATTAAAGGAGTCTAGATCACCTCCTTACCTTTACTGATTTCTCAATTTTGAACCCTGTTTACTCCTTGTGCTCTTTCACAAACCTCATCCCTAAGCCACATTACAACCCAAATAAAAAGCCCTTACTGATCTGAAAGTGCATTGAGCTGTCATGTGGAGATGAGAATTTGCTTAATCTATGGTGTAAAGAGCTGGAAAAGTCAGAAATTCAAGCAATGCCTATGCTCCTGCTTGCAGTCTTATTTGAGGGTTGTAACTGCTCTTGAGTTGAGTGATATGATTTACCCCTCTTCTCTGTACTGATGAGTGAACAGCCCTGATGAGACTTGGGTCTAAAATCCAGTTGATGGGGGAGGTATCTGAGCAGGATCCTCAAATTGATGGTGAGTTATGCATCAAATTTTAGGAGAAATGCCTTGACACAAACTGAGTGATGATGAAGAGATTTCAACAGACTTTCATATCTTCAAATGGATGTTTTTCTATTGAAATTCCTTTAATAAATGGGCATGATGTGAATTTATTTAATTTGCTTAAACTCTGCTTTAACAGGTTGCACTATTATTAACTAAGTTGTATTGGAGAAGTTTGTGGGTACCTTCACTGAAAACCCTCAGGAGACTTCACTCCTCCACTAGGGATCACCTAGGGATTTAAAAGGCTTGATGCATAGGCTAAATGCATCCGTGCTCCCTACAAAAGTGGCATTTTTAATTCATTTTAACTCTCCTTTGCTCAGGGACTAGCAAAGATTAGGTTTGGGGGTGTGTTAAGTGGTGAAAAAGGCCACTTTTCACCCTTTAACCTGACCATTGACAAACCTGTGAGCACACTAATATGCCCCTGTTGAGTACCTTTTGTAGATAGCACTGCAAGATGGTAATAATGCAGAAAACCACTTAAGAATGCCCACAAAGAAGCCATCTCTCAGCACTATGCAGACCCAGTAATAGCACACCAGAGGGCAGCACATCACTGAGCCCTTGGAATGCGTGGCTGCAGTAAAACAAAGGAAAGGAAGTGAAGACAGGTCTTGAAACAACCTATCGAAAGGGCATTTGGAAGACTTCAATAGGAGCTGAAGGATAAAAGAGAAGAATTTGTGTAGTTAGAGAAGGGCTCAATAGGATCTGAAGGCAGAAAGAGGAAGACATGTGCTGAAGTAAGGGATTCGACAAGATCCCTGAACCTATTGAGCAGATGAATGAAAGAGAAAGCTCATCATATCGAAAGCTTGCCTGAGGAGAAAAAGAGAACCTGTCGAAGGCTTCCTGAACCTATCGAAATGAAGATGCTGGAATTGAACCTATCGAAGGATGCTTAAGCCTTTCGATAGGAATGAGAGCCAACCTATCGAGATGATGGCATGCAGAGCTGAACCTGTCGAAAAGGACCTCTGGACCTATCGAACTACTCAGCCAGCCTATCGAATACTCCAAATAATGGATTGAGAACCTTGAAGCTTCAAAGAGAAAACTCATCCTATCGGTACCTGTCGAAGAGACCATGGAACCTATCGAAAGGGACTACAAGCTTACTTTTAACCTGTCGGAAGCTTCTCCAACCTGTCAAAATTGTATGCTGAACTCCTCAGAAACTATGCTATGCACACGCTGAGACTTGGTAACCTGCTACGGGAAAAACATAGGAGAAAGCTATATATAGAGATCCCCAATTGCCATTGGGGAGGATCAAAATTCTGAACAATTTTCTGGAGATCAGAGCTTGCAGCGAGATTCTATTTTCCTTCCTATAGCCCAACCATGGTTGGCTAATTCCCTTGGAGCAGCAAGGAGTGAGTTAGATCTGTGATTGGGTAAGATTAAGAGTGTTGTTGGGGTTAATTGCTACACAGACTACAGATCTGAGAGCATTTCATTGTAGAGTGAGTTTGATTGCAATGTAAATATTGTTGTCAATGTTTTAATTAGATCTAAAGCTCTTTTGATTCCTTTTGGTGCTCGATCGGATATGTGTAGAGGAGTTGCTTGATCAGCTCACCCACTTAACTGGTAGACCTCTTGGATATCACCTGAATTCCCTGGATTTGATATCCCTGTAATTTCCTGCGTCTGTGACCTGGAAATTACAGCATCTATAGTGGTTTTAATTGTTCTAATTGAGGCTTTGGCTTTGTAGGAGATCTCTAGGATGATCTATGACCATTAAAGTGGACAGATCATAACCTTAAGGTAAATCTAAGCTCAGGCCTCAATTGGATTCATCTGTTGCAATTCATGGATTCGATAAAGTCTATAGGATGGTCTCTGACCATTAAAGGGGACAAATCATAGCCTTAAGACCAGGTGGATCCTGTAATTTGGAGTGGAATTTATACCCTGCAGTTGTGCTTGTGGCCAGCTGAGGGACTTGTGTGCTTTTGAACCCCTGCAATATGCTTAGCTCAACCTGATTGTAGTGAAAACAACCTCCAAGCTGTTCTTCTACATTTTCTTAGTTTTTAACCCTCCATCTGCAAGACCTGAGGCTCCAGATTCGATATAAGACAATCTGTATTTTAATTGTAGTTTAGATTAAGTGAAACTCCAATCTAATATCTCCCCTGTCTTTTAGCTAGATCAACAATAGTTAGGGTGCCAGATCTCTTACAGATCTGGAGATTTACCTAATTCCAAACCACCTCTCTATGGACTTACCCTTACTTTTAAAACTTGTTACAAAGGATCCTATACCTTGCAGGCCTAGGATTTCCCAGCTGTGCTGAACCCATCTTTGTTTTCTCTTGATGTTTACACCATAAATCAGCACACTGGAATTCTCCAACAAGGACTTTGTCGGTGGCTGAACTGGGGGTGATGGGGTGGGCGCAGGCCATTGATAACTGATGGGTGCGGGTGTTGGATTGGGGGCCTAGTGGCTTAAAGGGTAATCGATGGGGGTTTTGGTGTATGGTGGTAGTTGAAATGAAATGTGCATGAATATTGATATGACATGGAGGCTTATAGGGTAATTGATGGAGGTTGTGGTGTATGGTTGGTATGCATTGATATTTACATAATTGACGGGTGTGGTGGACGGAAAGTATGCCCGGAGATCCAACGATTCAAATTGCGGGGCTGGGTTGGGGAAATATTCAGACAAATTTAGGGGTTCAATTACCCTAACATTCCTTTCTTCACCATTCCTCGGTAATAGTGCCACATAATTCTCCCGATCACTGATATAATCGAATGGGTCAAATTCAAACTCCTCATCTTCTATCATTCCGACAGTGGGTCTGGGACCTGCTCCTCCGGTGCGATGTGAGGGTAGTGGCACTTAGTGAATATTAGCATACTGAGAAGGTGCAGGGGGAATGATTTTCCTGGCATCGATCAAATCCTGGATGGTTGCTTCAATGGGAAGCAGTGATCAATAGGGTGACCTGAGCCCTGATGAAAATTATAGTGGGTATTTGGGTCATAGTTCCCTAGGATCGGGTGAGGAGGAGGTTGTGGTTGGCGGATAGCTACTAATCCCTTTTCTACTAACAGGAGAAAAAGTACATTCAATGATTGCCCCAGAGGTGTGAAGACTCGGTCGTAGCAGGCTCTCCTATGTTCCGGGGTCATTTGCATTCCTTGCCCATTCCCCATTCTTTGCGTCAGCTCAGGCCTAATAGGTGCTGGTGGGGCAGCCTGAAATTGAAACAGGGTCGTATTGTTATTAGGCCGGGTATTGATTATGTTCTGGACATCACCCCCTGTTCTCTTCTTGTTCCTTTGCTCTGAAAATCTTCTAACCCCACTAGGTCCACTCGGCATATTCTTATTCAGACGCCCCTCCCTGATGGCGTCCTCGCATCGGTTAGCATTTCTCACCAGATCAGCAAAGCTGGTCTGCTGCTGATATATCAGAAAGTTTGAAATCACTGGCAGAGTGTTCTTTGAAATCATCTCTATCTGTTCATCATCAGGTATTCTGTTCCTGACCTGAGCTGCCAATGCTCTCCATCGCCCCAAGCAGTCGCTGAAGGTTTCGTTCTGGTTCTGCATTAAATGGGCCAAGTCGGACATACGCAGCTCGATATCTATATTGTAGACATACTGTTCTTGAAAGAGGTGCGTCAAGTCCCTCCACATTTTCATCATAGACGGTTCTAAAGATGTGAACCATCTTAAAGGCAGCCCGATCAGACTCTTTTGAAAGACTTTTATGAGTAGTCTTTCGTCCTCCCCGTATTGGCACATGTCCCCATAGTAGGACTTCAGGTGTGCAATAGGATTGTCAGTGCCATTATATTTGTCGAAGGCTGGCATTTTAAATTTGGGGGGGCAGGGGGACCTCAGTGAACTGACATAAGTCTGTGAAATCCGTGGCGTGGATTTTAGCACCACTCATTTTCATCAGCTGCTTTTGTATTTTGTCTAACTGTTCTTTCAGCTGTTCCGACTCTTTTGATACAGGGATCGCTTTCTCGACCGTCAGTTGGACTTCACTCTGGGCCACCATGGTGTAGGCAATTATGGGAGGAGGGTTAAGGTTGGTCAAAGCCCCAACATAGGCCCCGCTATTCCTAATCTCGTCCTCTTCATACTACTAGTCGGCATAATGTGCAGCGAGGGTGGGATTCTCCTATTGTTGTTGCATGGGTTGGATGGGATTGACATAAGTGGCGGTTGGGTGAGCCCATTGGGGGTGACGAAAGATTTGCCAGGTGATGGGAATTTGGTTTTGAGGTGGGGCCTGATAGGGCCATTGGGTATGGGGAGGGTTTGGAGATGGCTTGGGGTGTGGGGCCATGGGAGAATTGAGTTTGAGGTATGGCATGGGTTTGACCTAGCTGTGAAGGTTGGGTTAAATGTTGGGGGTATTGTGGAAGGTATAATTGTGGGGTTTGGGTTTGGGCCATGAACCCTTGGCCATTTTGGGCCACAGGCCATTGATAGGTTTGTGCCATGGACCCTTGGTAGGTTTGGGTCACGGGCCCTTGGTGGGTGTGGGCCAGTGGGCCTGGGTAGGTATGGGCCAAGGGCCCTTGAGGGGTTTAGCCCAATGGGCCTTGATGGGGTTGGGCCATGGGTCCTTGATGGGTTTGGCCCAATGGGCCCTTGTTGGTCTGGCCCAATGGGCCTTGATGGATCTGTGCCAAGGGCCCTTGGTGGATCTGGGCCATGGGCCCTTGCTGGGTCTGGGGCCAATGGGCCTTGATGGGTCTGGGTCATGGGCCCTTGGTGAATCTGGCCCAATGTGCCTTAATGGGTCTGGGCCATGGGCCCTGGGTAGGTTTGGGTGGTGGGGTATTAGGCCATGGGCCCCTGGGATATGTGAGAAAAGGGGGTTTGGGCCAATGGACCTTGGGGTGGGTAATGGGGGTTTGGGTGGTGTGGATTATGGGGGGTTGATGGGGGTCATGGGGGAGTGAGGCATGGAGATTTGCTAAGGTGTGAGACGGGTTTAGGGACATGGGGTGTGAAGGAGGAGGGGGGTTTTTTGAGAAGCCTTCCACATGGAATAGGCTTGGAACATCTCCTCCATCATGGTCATGGAGGGAGGGTTGGATGGAGATGGGGGATTTAAGGGATGATGGGGTATATATGGGATGGAGGTGGTGGGAAAATTGGGCATGGCCCCGATATAATCCGGCATGACCATGGTAGGTGGGGGGTATGGGGTGGATGAGGGGATATATTGGGTATGTTTTGGGATGATGGGGGGCATGATGAGGAGGGATGAAGAAAGTTAGGCATGGCCCCGAAAAAAATTGGCATGACCCGGATGGATGGGGGATTTTGTGCGGGGGCGGATAGGGCAGAAGTAGTGTATGTGAATGTGGGTGGATCGGGTCTATAGGGGGATGATGGGAATTGGGGCATGGATGTGGATTGGGAAAATGGGTTTGGGTTTGGCATGGGCAAGGTTTGGGCAAAAGATGGAGAATGGGGGGTAGGACTTTGGATATTTTGGGGGGTAATGGTTGGGAATATGGGGGCGTTGAATGGGCCGGTGATGATAAAGGGGGGCTGGGTGAGGGGGATGGTGGAAAAAACTTCTCCCGAATGGGAGTGGGTTGGAGAATGTGGCGGGGATGAGTCAGGATCAGCGTAAGCCAGGTCCACTACCCATGACATTCTACGAAAACGGGTTGGGTAAGGGTGCCTTGGATAAGGCCCAAAAATCCTCCTCCTTCCCCTACAGGACGGCGGAGGACAAGATGATGCCGTTGTGCCGGCACCACAAACTATATATATTTTTTTGGGTTTTGGTTATATATATTTTTTTGAATTTTTTGAAAAGTTTTGACAAATAAAGGTTCCGAGGCCTTAGAATTCCCTTTTCGGGTGGCTCTCGTACCTTAATCCAAGTCCCGCGACAGCGATTCTGATGCACTTCGGAAGAATCAAAGGAGAACCTTCGATCTATTGAAGGCATGGAAATCGAGGCAAACAACCCGATCCCCAGGAAGGAGCCAAAAAGAAGTTGCCCTCTTTTGACCGGCAGGGCGTATTGGGTGTCGAAAATGGCGGGGCCTAAATAACGCACTCAGCACACTGATCGGGGGACTCGGGAGGTGAAAAAGGCCATAAATTCAGGCTGGGTCTTAACATTAAGCACACGCACAACTAATACATTGGCACAACTATTAGTTGCGCCAAGGTAAAAATGTGGATTTTAAAGCTGGCGCAACTATTAGTTGCGCCAGTTATAAATTCTATTTTTTTTGCACTGGCGCAACAAATACTTGTGCCAGGCAAAAACAAATGCTCCAGAACTGATGACAGCAACCACCAACACCTGAAATGAGTCTCTTTTTTTTGGTTTTTTGTGAAAGTTAGGCTTCCGGGAATTGAGCTATTTTTTGGTGATCGATTCTCTCCTCACCGCACCTAAAGGGTTTGAGTCCGTTATAACTCTCTAGTGCGCTCCCCAAGGGTTTTAAGCTTTAGAATGGGAACCCACCCGATATACCTCCGGCGCGAGCACCTTCTCAGATACTAGGTGGGCTGGGACTTTTCTGGATCATCACCATTAGGGGCTGCCGCCATACTAAGAGTGTTTGTATGCTTGCTTAATCCCAACCCTTTTTAAAATTTACCCCGTAAAAACAAATTAATTAAGCTCCCTAACTTGGTTCAATTTTAATATTTTCAAAGCTTTTCCCTTTTTTTGAAAGTTTTCTTTAGTTCAAAGACCAGGGGTGATTATCCCGTGCCGCCACTACGGGCCGGCATCCACTGTCGAAATATGTTTGCACAAGTAGGCCCACCAATCGGCTAAGGCACTTTAAATGACGGAAAATTAAATGAATTAAAAGACAATACTCAAGTAGGCCCGCCAATCGGCTAAGGCACTTAAAATGACAGAAAAGTAAAGAAATTTAAAGACTATGCGTAAGTAGGCCCGCCAATCGGCTAATGCTCATAATTGACGTAAAAGTAGGGGTAAGTAAAGTGACTTAATCGGAGGGGTGAGTGAAAAAAAAATAGCAAAAATAAAATAAAATAAAAACAGCAATCAGATGTTAGAAAAATAAAAAAAAGGCCTAGTTCAAGGGAAAGCTCTACTAGCTACTCCCCAACAGAGTCTCCATCTGTGCAACCGTGGGAATCAAGACGATCTCGTCGCAACGATGCGCTCTCTAACGAAAAATATAGAATCGCCACCCAAAGCTTTGGGTGTCTCGGGAAACCTAGTTCATTTTTATGAGCACTGAAGTGCTAAAAATATAACTCTGAATCCGGTCCACACCAAAGGCTCTTGGGTAGGGGCTTTAATTATCGATCGGGAAGGTGTTAGGCACCCGATCAACCCGCTTAACGCGGTCTCTACTAATGCCCAAAAATAAAATAAAGTAAAAGAAAAGAAAATAGCTTCCTCTCGCCCAAAAGGGCTTAGAATCCTATTTGTTCCCCTCCATTCCTACCGAAAAGTCGGCGGCGTAATGGCACAAATGGGAGGATGGAGGGAGATGAAAAGAGATAGAAGAAGAAAGGGGAGAGCCGGAGCCCTCGGGCCCTTATAGCACCGTAGAGGAGCCTTGCGTGGCTTGTTTTGATGTGCTCTTGAAGGCTTTGTATGGGAGAAAATGGGGTTCTAGCTCTTAAGGGTTCTAGCTAATAGGTAGGAAAGGAAGGCAAGGGGATCACACACACCTAACCTAAGGATTTTTTATGAAATTCTAAGGGTGGGAAGAGGTTTTGGAATTCTGATTTTTGTATGGGAGGGGTGCACCAAAGGGAGAAAGATCTTCTCACTTTAAGCTCTTTCTCTCTTAGGTAGAAATTCTCAACCCTTAAAACAAGGGGAGGGGGGCTCTATTTATAGGAAATGGGTGGATTAGGAGGCTACTTAGAGGCTACGTAAGATTAGGAATTAGGTAATGGGCCATCTAAGGTTTCCTAGGATTTTAAGAGCTTGGAAAGGTGTGAAGGATCCTCCAATAGTGGATGATGGGGTGAGGCCTTAAGCCACTTAAGGGGTTACAAATAGGTAGTGAATGGGTGCAACAGAACTATCAAAATACACCCCAAAGGTCGAGGTGGTCAACAAGTCAAACCCCAATCATGAAATTCGAGGCAAAATTCAACAGTCACTGTTCATATGCCTGGCGCAACTAATAGTTGCACCAGGCAAATATACAGTAAAACAGTGTTTTAAACAGTGTTGGAAGTTGCCTCGCGAGGGTAACCTTGGTGTAACTATTAGTTGTGCCAGGCAAATTTATAACTGGCGCAACTATTAGTTGCGCCAAATCCCTAGGAGGGGCCGCATAAATTTACATTTATGCCCTCCAGGCCCTGTCTGCCATATCTTTTGACGTATACCTCCGATTGGGGCGATTCTTGGACCGTTGGAAAGCTGACGACCTCTACTCCTCAATGGAATAAGACTCAATTGCAGTAGTGGGTCATAGCCGATTTCGGTGCACCACTCTTCATCCATAGTATGGTAAGGTTAGTTTTTAGGGTTTGGAATGGGTTCTAACGGTCGGGATTAGTTTCTAAATGTTCGGGATAGGTTCCTAAGGGATCTAGGATGATTCCTAGATCGGGCCTTGGAAAAAATTGCCCCCTTCTCTAAATGTGTTTCGATCGGGCCTTGGGAAAAATTTGGGTGTCTACACCACTACTACTACCAGAAAAGCCTTTTTTGACAAAAAAAGTTAAAAAGAAGAGAACCCAAAAAGAAAGGTTTATGAGTAGATAATACTAAATAACAAAACATCAAACACCATCAATGCATATAGGAAGAGGGTTTGGATTTGAGTATAGGAATCAATGCTTGTTGATAGTGGGAAACAGAAATAACCACTATGAGCCCAAGAATAATTCAATAAACACTTATTTATTTATTTATTGAATAGTGACGAATGGTACACTAAAAGTTTACCTAATGGAGATCAACTACAAGTTCGCAAATAAAGAAACATAAAAAGGGAATAATCAACTTTATTTGCATATGAAATTTAAAAAGTCACAGGAAGAGAAACTTACAATGGTAGCCGGGGTCCAATTTAAAAAATTAAAGCTTCGGATTGGGTGCACAAAGAGAAAGACCCTTAATCGCACGCTAAGAGAGAGCTTCAGTTGATGGAGCTAGTTTATGGCATAATGGTAATTTCTTTAGTTTTCAAGGGGAGAGATGTAAGAAGACTAAAAGTGTAAACTACCATAAACTAGCTATATCCCCCTATCCATGTTAAACTCGGTGATCGCCCATTTCTCGTGCACATGGGCTATGTTGGAGAACAAAAAAAAGCACACATTTTTTTCATCATAAAAAATGGCGCAAGCCACCTTTTTGTAAATCACCCATCTTTCTTAGGATGGGTCCAGGTCCTCGATTGCATCTAATGTAAATTAAACATTTGAAGATATTTTAACTAGACATGGATAAATGGGTAAACTATCCCTAAAGAGAAGGGTATGTAGTGCTTCGGTTTCACTGAGTGTGCGACAACCCATTTAAGTGCCATAGTCTTGACTTTTTCGTGATAAAAACCAGCACATGACCTCGTGATTTGCCCTTGAATTATTTATTCCTCTAGTAAAAAGGCGATAAAGCATACTATTACACATTCTTCAAGACAAGAAGTCTACGAGTTGTATATAAAACACATAATCTACACTAAAAATGGTGAATTTCAAATAATTGAATTCATAATCAAGAACTATTATCATAACATTACCAACAAAATTGTTTGCACCTTCCCCCACCTTGAGGACACCCTAGGATTTATCACCTATTTACGCGGCATGCCCTAACTTGGAGCACACACGTTCTCTTGGGATTAGTCGGGTGCTCTAAGATGCCCGGTGTGACAGCCCAGATTTTAGTACCCCAAAACCCGTGCCATCAGCACGGCCCTCAAGGCCGTGACCCAAAGTCCATACGAAACATTAGTATACTCAAGAAATCCTTACTAAAAATGAAACATGTAAACTGAACAACATGAGATAAAGTATGCTAATCTAGCAAAAACTCAAAAGACACTTTTTCTTCCATGCCAAAGCATGAACAGAAGAACCGACCCGAACCATCAGTGATAAAGAGATCACCTCAGATGGCTCGCCAAAAGGAATATATCATTTAATTACATTACTTCAAAAAATATAGGCCTGACATACCAAGCCGTACAGAAAAGTTCTCAAAAATAACTCTCAAGTGCGCAAGGATCCCCTAGAAGTCCTCAAGAGGAGGCTCCAACTCTTCCCCGGGCATGTAATCTTAATTCTCTGGATCTACGTCTCCAGAAGTCCTCGGCGGCCACTAGCAATGAACCTGCGACGTATAGTCTAAAGGGGGTGAGCTACATCCTAGCTCAATAGGGAAACAACAAGTGAACATATGAGTTAAGCTCTCACATATATTCCAAAACAATTTAAAAGCATGATTTATCTGATGGAATTGCATGGAAAACATTTTAAACAACTGAAATAAAGTACTAGATGCAACTGTTAGTTTACATGGTTTTGTTCATTCTCAACTTGCTGGTATTAGTTACTGATTCCGCCTAGTCACTTAAATTTTAACTTAAATAATCCCCGAGCAATATAGCATCGAGCCCTGATGAAATACCCACCATCGTCGTCTAAATAGACACTTGTCATATCTGTTTCTTACTTAAGTACTACCCAGGTCCCTTTCTCATAGGCGACGGGGTTTCTAGGCTCAACGCATCACTTAGATGCACATTATCACATTTTCACGTCCCTTGGGGACCTTATGAGTTCATTTAGCATTCACACACACACACACACTTAGAAATCACTTTTTTGATGTATAAATATTTATTTAAATCACTCTACGAACATGCTTTTGAAAATTAAAGTATATGTTCAAGGTGTTCCCTACCTCACACATTGGAATCACTATGCATCAAAGTCCATGCGATTCCACATTCATACTTTTTGCTTGTACCACCTATGGTACATCATAACACAAGTAAGGCATCAATAAGGATGTATTAATGAAGGTATAAGACCTTCCAAGGACCCTCAAGGCCCAATACAAAAGTCAACATAAGCTGTCAAAATCAATTAATCGATTCCAAAAATCAATTAACCGAAATTCCTAAATCGATTAATCGATCCCAAATCGATTAATTGAAAATCTAAAATCAAGTAATCGATTGCAACTCGATTAGTTGAAGTTCCAAAATTGATTAATCGATTTCTCAAATCGATTAGTCGATTTTTCCTAAGTCCCACTGGAGGTGCTCAGATGATTAATCGATTTTAAATCGATTAATCGAATTTCCAGAATCGATTGATCGATTTCAAATCGATCAATCAGTTTCAGGCAACTCTGCCCAGCTTACTTCTGAACCAAAATAGATTAATCGATTTTCCAAATCGATTAATCAATTTGGTCAGAAACTCAGCCCATTTTTGGGCATTTCTTCCAAATCTCTTCCTTTCCATTTCAAAAATTCATCATTTAACCATATTTTATTTCACAATAACATGTTTATAACAATTTAAATGTGACTCACCTCAATCAATGTTTCGATTGAACAGTTGATCAGTCTATAGGTTAGGGTTCCTAACATCGACTTCAACGAGCTTCAACGCGTTGAATCCAGTGTTTAATGCTCTTTTTGTCTTCAATTTGAATCCACATTAACTCACCTTCCTAGCATTTACCCTTCCTTCACTCTCTCTCTCTCTTCTTAACTTTTCACCAACCTAAACCAAGGAGTAATGACTCCTAGCAATTAACCCTTTTTATCCCCTTTTGCTTCGGTGTTAGGCACATACACCAGAGATAGGTGTACGTGACCTTTAACTAACCTCTAAACCCTCTACTTAGGGCACATTCACATCACATTAATACTTTCCTTTTGAGTCCATTGTTTGAACATCACTTGGTCAAACGTATGACCAGTCGGGCATGCATCCCGAGGTCACTGTTCATTGTTCAAATTTCGAGGATGTTACATTCTCCCCACTTTGAGAATTTTCTTCCTTGAAAATGAATCTGAAGGTGTGTCGCTGGTGTCGTTCCTACACAGACGGATGTAGTTCTTTTAATCACGAAGACCCCACAGTAGGCATGAAAACTAATTATAATTGAAGAATATATAGTACACATTCCAATAAGAAGCGATTGCGACAGAAAAAAAAAATTCAAGTAGTTTCCACTGGCAAAATAAGTACAATTTCAAAAAGTAGTTACAATCCATTTCCCCAAAAATTTTGGAGTTCCCCCAGTTGTGACAACCCACAAGTTAATTACAACATACAAAAACCAAAAAGGCACCAGCTCTAGCTCATGCCGTCCCCCTCTCTCGGCTGGTATGCTACGTCAGGCAGATGTGGTCCCTCACCTGGCTACTGTGGTCCCATAGTAGATGTGCCGGCGCTCAAAGTACCCTCAGTAGGAGCGTCAGGCATCCAAGTCCTCTCCTCCGCGAGGCGCTACTAGAAATCCGTGGGATAAATATACCTCATAGTATGGTACATCAGGAAATCCAAGCGGGAGTTTATCTGTTGGTTGTTGGCCTCCATCTGGGCTAACACATCGTCGATCGTAGGGGCGGGGCGAGTGGCTTGCCGACGGTATGAAGATGTAGGTGTAGAAGTAGCTGGAGGCGATCGTGATGTAGTAGGAGGTGGCACTATGGACTGCCCCTCGGGTGGCACTGAGCCATGAGATAGTGCTCCCTCAGCTGGTGGATCATGCTGTGGTGGTGGGGGTGATGGTGGTGCTGGTCCCTCTCTCCCAATTGATAGGCGATCTACATCGCCTCCCATAAAGAGCTTCATATGGTGTCATGTCAATGCTCGCTTGAAAATTGTTGTTGTATGCAAACTCAATCAACAGTAGGTGCTGATCCCATGATCCTTGCAACTCTAACATACACGCCCCAAGCATGTCCTCGATGATTTGATTTACCCGCTCTGTTTGCCCATCATTTTACAGATGGAATGCTGAACTGAAATTCAATCGTGTTCCCATTCCCTCTTGAAGTTTCTTCTAAAACTTCGACGTGTACAATGGATCATGGTCAGAAACGATATTGCTTGGAATCCCGTGTTAGGAACACGATCTCTTTCATATACAACTTTGCAAGTCTTCCCGCCGTGTACATCGTGTTGTAAGGCAAGAAGTGTGCTGACTTGGTCAATCGGTCTACGACTACCCAAATGGCATTGTATCTCTTTGCAATACGCGGTAGTCCAACGATAAAGTCCATAGAGATCGATTCCCACTTTCACTCTGGTATAGGTAGAGGTTGCAATAATCTCGTAGGATGTCTATGATCGACCTTCACCTACTGACATGTCAAACACCGTGACACATACTTTGCCACATCTTGCTTCAAACCTCTCCACCAGTAATTCTATTTCAAATCTTGATACATTTTAGTGCTATCAGGGTGGATCACATAGTTTGACTTATGAGCTTCATCAAGGATAGTTTCCTATAGATCGGCATTTTCCGGAATGCAGAGACGGCCCTTGAACAATAAGGAACTATTTTCTTTCATTGAGAACTCCGGTTTGATGCCTTCAATCACATCTTGATGAATCTTGGTTAGTGTCGGGTCTTTCATCTGTAGCTCATGGGTATGCTCAAATATCACTAGCTTCACTGAAATATTTGCCAAAAAGGCCCCTGTGGCTTGTGACTCGATATTTGCATATACAGTGAAAGATCTTCAAATAACTTCCATCGGTGCATACCCAAAATCAAACTAGCCAACTGAGCTGAACCCTTCGGACTCAAGGCATCGGCTACTATATTAGCCTTGCCTGGATGGTACTATATGGAACAGTCATAGTCCTTGAGGAACTCCATCTATCTGCGCTGCCTCATATTTAGTTCTTTTTATGTAAACAGGTATCTGAGGCTCTTGTGGTCGGTGAAAATCTTAAAGGTCTCACCGTACAAGTAATGTCGCAAAATCTTTAACACAAATATGACCACTGCTAGTTCTAGGTCATGTGTCGGATAGTTCTTTTCATGCTCTTTTAACTCTCTCGACCTGTAAGCTATCACCTTTTTGTGTTGGTTGAGCACGCAACCCAAACCATTATACGAAGCATCACTGTAGACTGCAAACCCTCCACTGCCTGAAGGAATCGTTAGTACTGGAGCTTAAGTGAGTCTCTTCTTGAGTTCTTTAAAACTCTTTTCACACGCTTCACTCCATTTGAATCTTGAATTATTCTGTATAAGCCTCATAAGAGGTCCTGATATTTTTAAAAACCCCTCTACAAAATGTCGATAATAGCCCACTAGTCCAAGGAAACTACGAATGTCGGTCACGGTCTTTGGTTGCTCCTGATTTATTACTGCTTCAATCTTAGCTGGATCTACCGTGACACCATGCTTTGAGACGACATGTCCCAAAAAGCTAATTTCCTCTAACCAAAACTCACACTTACTGAGCTTGGCATACATTGGTGTTCACGTAGGATTTATAGAGCAACCCTCAAGTGCTCTTTGTGCTTCGCTTTCAATTTGGAGTATATTAGGATATCATCAACGAACACCACGACGCAGGAGTCCAGGTGTGGTTTAAACACCCAATTCATTAAGTCCATAAATGACGTCGGTTCATTCGTCAACCCAAATGGCATCACCAAGAACTCATAGTGTCCATACCGTATCCTGAATGCAGTCTTCTGGATGTCCTCTGCCTTAACTCTCAACTGATGGTATCCAGATCTCAAATCAATCTTGGAAAAATACTTCGCTCCTTGCTGCTGATCGAATAGGTCATCTATCCTAGGCAAAAGATATCAGTTCTTTATAGCGAGTTTGTTCAACTGGCGATAGTCAATGCACAGTCGCATTGACCCATCCTTCTTCTTTACGAACAAAATCGGTGCTCCCCATGGAGACACGCTCGGTCTTACAAATCCTTTGTCCATGAGTTCTTGCAACTACTCTTTCAACTCCTTCAACTCAGTAGGAGCCATTCTATACGGTGCTTTTGAAACAGACTCTGTTCCCAGTGCTAAGTCGATGGCGAACTCTACTTCTCTCTCTGGAGGAAATCTTGGTAATTCCTCCAGAAATACATCTTCAAACTCTCGTACCACTGCTATCTCGGAGATAACATTCTTCTCTTCCTTATCCTCCATCAAAAATGTCAAGTAACCACTACACCCTTTTCTGATCAAGCGCTCGGCCCTGACTGCAGAAATAAGTGGCATATGCGTCGATCTCTCTCCTCGAAATTGAAACGATCTCCTGGTGTTAGGTATGAAGATGACAATCTTGTTCTTGCAATCCACGATCGTGCAATATTGTGACAATCAATCCATGCCAAGGATCACATCGAATCCTTGCATGTCCAATAATATTAATTTTGCGTCTAGCTCATAGACGCCCTCATCGTGAATACTCACTACCATCGACTTGCAAATCAACTCCGTGTCGACTAACTCTCCACTCGGGATAGACACTGATAGAACAAAGTCCAGCGTCTTTGAAACAATCTTCATTCTTTTCACAAACCTCAGAGTGACAAAGGAGTGGGTAGACCCTGGGTCTATCAACACTCTTGTTTCGTATGCTATATAGCATCCTTTTTCGTAGACTCGTAATATACCTATAACACACATATATACATATATAGCACATATTTTATTTAGAATTTTTAACGTACAAAATGAATCTACACACTTTTCTAATTAATGCACCTTTTCTATTTAAAATTTTATTGAATTGACATTCTTTATTTTAAAAAGGAATCTCACCTTGGATGACGTCATGTACATTCCTTGCTTCTTGGGCGGTGACTGCATAGGCTCTCTCTTGTATGACCGGTTTTCTCACTTGTATCGGTCGTGGAATAGAAGTAGAAGTCATCTTGTCCTTGTTCATCTCAGGACAATCCTTAATCATGTGGCCCACCTTGCCACATTTAAAGCAATCCTGTGTTCCTTGCCTACAATTCGCTGTCTTGTGAGACTTGCCACACTTGGCACAAGTTTCCCTAGGTGTGGAAGAAGCAGCTCGTGAAAAGCCTTGTATAACTGTAGCTCCAGTGGAAATAACAGGGCTCTCATACCTCATCGGCCTCCTCTACGCAAGCAATGGAAATCTCTGATGGGTAGTCTACTGCGCCGGTCTCCCATACCCAGCTTAGAATGGTTGCCTCTGATTAGGTGCTACGAATCTCAGCTTTTTATTCACCGACTCGTAGTTCCCAGTTCTGCCTTGATCTACATTCCCTCTTCCTTGGTACTCCCTTTGACGGTATCGATTATTATTTTCTTCTTCAACCACTAACACTTTACTCATGACCTCTCCATAGGTCTTCAGTTGAAATGATGCTACTCCTCCTCTGACTTTCGGTCTCAAGCCTTGTTGAAACCTCTTTGCCCTCATCATGTCAGTGATCACGTAATCAGGAGCGAAGCGAGCAAGTCTCATGAACTCCACTCCGTACTCCCTCACTATCATCCGTCCTTGCAAGAGTTGCAAAAATTGTATCTCCATTTGATTTCTTACCACTTCGGGGAAATTCTGTTTGTTGAACTCTTCTACAAACTCCTCCCATGTCCACGACAATCCTGGGGTCTCCTGAGCCCTAGTCCTAGAAACGGACTTCCACCAAGGCCCAGCTTCCCCATCAAGCATGTATGCTGCCCAACGGATGCTTTCATCTTCTGTGCATGTCAGCACGCTAAAAACCTTTTCCATCTCACTTAGCCAATTTTCGACAGCCATCTGCTCCGCTTGTCCTAAAAAGTTAGGAGGTCTCATCCTCCTAAACTCGATAAATGCAGAAGACACTGGCGGTGTCGGAGCTACTGGAGGTGTAGGTGGCTGTTGTTGATCATTGGCATTGTGAGCCGCCAAGGATGCTGCTTGTTGGGCCATGGCGGTCGCCATGGTTTCCATAGTATGCAGCATCTTCTGACGCTCTTCTCTGTCTTTATTTCTCTCTCTGATTCTCTAATGTTCCCTCTGATCTCGATCCTGGTTCTCTTCCTGATCTTGGCTCTCTTAGCCACCACTACCTAAAGCCCCTCTATCTCCCAAAGGCACTCAATTGGTATCCGAGATAAAGTCAGCTTGACTACGCAAATTCCTATTATGACCGCCCCTAGGTCGGCCTCTTCCCCTAGAAGACATCACGGTCTGCACGTGAAACCAAAGTTTCGTTAGCAGAAGTCCCTATGCTCTGACAGAAAGAATAATTATCAAAATTTCTAAAAGAAATGGCTTTGATACCAACAGTGAAGTCCAGATTTTGGCACCTCAAAACCCGTGCCATCGGCACGACCCTCTAGGCCATGACCCCAAAGTCCATACGGAACATTGGAATACTGAAGCAATTCTTACTAAAAATAAAACATATAAACTAAACAACATGAGATAAAGTATGTTAATCTAGCAAAAGCTCAAAAGACAGTTCTTCCATGCCAAAGCATGAACAGAAGAACCGACCCGAACCATCGATGATAAACAGATCACCCTAGATGGTTCGCCAAAAGGAATATATCATTTAATTATATTGTTTTAAAAAATATAGGCCTAACATTCCAAGCCGTATAGAAAAGCTCTCAAAAATAACTCTCAAGTACGCAAGGATCCCCTAGAAGAAGTCCTCAGGAGGAGGCTCCAACTCTTCCCCAGTCACGTAAACTGAATCCTCCGGATCTATGTCTCTAAAAGCCTCGACGGCCACTAGCAATGGACCTGCGACGTATAGTCTAAAGGGGGTGAGCTACATCCTAGCTTAATAGGGAAACAACAAGTGAACATATAAGTTAAGCTCTCACATATATTTCAAAACAGTTTAAAAGCATGGTTTATCTGATGGAATTGCATAGAAAATATTTTAAACAACTGAAATAAAGTACTACATGCAACTGTTACTTTACATGGTTTTGTTCATTCTCAACTTACTAGTATTAGTTACTGATTCGGCCTAATCACTTAAATCTTAACTTAAATAATCCCCGAGCAATATAGCATCGAGCCCCAATAGAATACCCACTATCGTCATCTAAATAGACACTTGTCATATCTGTTTCTTACTTGAGTACTACCTAGGTCCCTTTCTCATAGGCGACAGGGTTTCTAGACTCATACTCACATCCGTGGGATGTCAAACTAGTGTATGGATTGGCCACCGTACCGGTCACGGATATTCTGTCGAGGCAGTCGTGGGTATCCCGCCACGTCGGTGGGGTATTCTATTTAAACCTTAAATAACAAAAATATCATGTGCACTACATATAGTTATTCACCGTGTGATCGTGCTAATTCTAGTATATTAGGCCTTATCAACTTTTCTTTCACTTCACCGATAGATTTTCTCTACATCCCTGGGATGCCACTGGCTCAACGCATCACTTAGATGCACATTATCATATTTTCACATCCCCTGGGGACCTTATGAGTTCATTTAGCATTCACACACACACACACTCTTAGAAATCATATTTGTGATACATAAATATTCATTTGAATCACTCTACATACATGCTTTTGAAAATTAAAGTACATGTTCAAGGTGTTCCCTACCTCACGCGTTGGAATCACTATGCATCAAAGTCCACGCGATTCCACATTCACACTTTTTGCTTGTATCACCTATGGTATATCATAACACAAGTAAGGCATCAATAAGGATGCATTAAAGAAGGTACAAGGCCTTCCAAGGACCCTCAAGGCCTAATACAAAAGTCAACATAAACTGTCAAAATCGATTAATCGATTCCAAAAATCGATTAATCAAAATTCCTAAATCAATTAATCGATCCTAAATCAATTAATCGAAAATCCAAAATCGAGTAATCGATTCAACTCGATTAGTCGAAGTTCCAAAATCGATTAATCGATTTCTCAAATCGATTAATCTATTTTTCCCAAGTCTGGAGGTGCTCAGACGATTAATCAAATTTCCAGAATCGATTGATCAATTTCAAATCGATCAATCGGTTTTGGGCAACTCTGCCCAGCTTACTTCTAAACCAAAATTGATTAATCGATTTTCCAAATCGATTAATCAATTTGGTCAGAAACTCAGCCCTTTTTCAGGAATTTCTTCCAAATCTCTTCCTTTTCATTTCCCTTCCTTTCCATTTCATCAATTCATCATTTAACCATATTTTATTTCACAATAACATGTTTATAATAATTTAAATGTGACTCACCTCAATCAATCTTTCGATTGAACAGTTGATCAGTCTATAGGTTAGGGTTCCTAACATCGACTTCAACGAGCTTCAAAGCGTCGAATCCAGTGTTTAATGCTCTTTTTGTCTTCAATTTGAATCCACATTAACTCACCTTCCTAGCATTTACCCTTCCTTCACTCTCTCTCTCTCTCTCTCTCTCTCTTCTTAACTTTTCACCAACCTAAACCAAGGAGTAATGACTCCTAGCATTTAACCCTCTTTATCCCCTCTTGCTTCAGTGTTAGGCACATACACCAGAGATAGGTGTACGTGACTTTTGACTAATTTCTAAACCCCCTACTTAGGGTACATTCACATCACATTAATATTTTCCTTTTGAGTCCACTGTTTGACCATCACTTGGTAAAACCTACGACCAGTCGGGCATGCATCCCGAGGTCACTGTTCATTGTTCAAATTTCGAGGATGTTACACCTGAACAATTAGGTTATCAAAACAAACAAAAAAACTAATGTTCCATTAATCCAAGATCCACGAGAATTCTTAAAGTTCACTGCCAATCGAGCCTATTGTTTGAAAACAATCCAAATTTGAGCCAAGTTTATTAATCTTGGTTAGTAAATAATCCCCAGTGTTGTAAATGGTATCAAAGCCAAGTTGTTTAAGTCTTTTGTGTTAGCGTTGGCGTTTGCGTTCGTATTGGTCACAACAGTCATTGTATGTATGTAATATAATGTAACCGATATATGTTCTTACGTTTAATATATCTTCTATTTTGTTTTTAATTATTCATGTTTATATCATAATGTTGTTTATCTATATTAATATTATTTGAGATCATATATGTCTATAATATATATATATATATATAGTATTTTTTATTTTTACAAAATCTTTCGATCTAATTATTTGATAAAACCCATATACTTCTCGTCTGGTAAAGCCCATATCCCTTCAAAGACATTGATAGTTGTAAAAGCTTTTTATCTATTTGGGAACGGTTTAGGCACCAACCATACGTTAAGCGATTTTAGGTACCTATCAAATAAAATGACAGAAATATCTAGTAAAAATTTAGAAATACCTATCGATTATATAAGTTCTTGAACAAATAAAAACCAAGAAGATTATAGACATATTCCATATAGATAAAAATTTTGAAAATAATATGCATATAATAAGTGATTGTATAAATAGTCTATTAGATATAACGGGTACTTGATTAAAGAAAATTTATAAGAAGCAAGATGGTATGGAAATACAACTATATGCGATTCATAACGAAGTAATGATAAAAAAAGAAAATACTTTGGCTCTAGGTAAGTTAATCAATTTGGATCTAAAAGAAGAGACCAAATCAAAAATAGAAAATCTAATAACAAAATTAGATTAATTAGATTTAGAAAAATAAAAAGATGAATATTCAAATACAAGATTATTCTATAGAACTGATGGAACTGATGAAATCAATACCGATGACATCTATGTTTTAAATGAAAACATTGAATATAATTATCAAGATTACTTGAATATAAAAGAAATCATTGAGTATTAGCAAAACTTATATCTGGATGAAACTCTTCCAGTTGAAGATAGAAATAATATCATCTCTCAAATAAAAGAAGTTTCTATAAAACATGAACCTCTTTTAACATACTTCCAAAATCAGAAATTAAATGAAGAATCTAAAACTGATACAATGAATATCACTTCTGATCAATCAGATGCTTCTTCGGATCTTAGTGAGTCACAAACTCCTCTAACTTCAAGAAAGAGAAAAGCTGAAGAACTATTAGAATAATTTAAAATTTTGAAAACATATTTAAAAACATTAACTCTTGAAGAACAAGAAGAATATCTAAAACATCATATTCACATGAATGATGGCAGTTCATCATTAGGAGTTAAAGATGAGGAAATTCCAATTCCTATAAATAATAGAAGAGATGATTTGAACAAACAAAACGTAGCTCAAGGTGGTGCATATCTTGATTTAACAAATGTTCCTTTTAATAATCAAGAAAAGGTAATTGATGATTGGGCACAATCCATGTCCATAGTAATTACAAATCAAAAAGTAGTTAGGTCCAAAGAAAGATTTCTTGACTATACTGCAGTAATATTTCAAGGTGATGTTTTACAATGGTTAAAATAATGGGAAAAATCTAATGATGGTAAAATATAAAAAGCATCATTATTAGGAAGTTTTAATAATCTTGATGATATCTTAAAATACTTTACCAAAATCATTAAAGAACATCTTTATGGTTATACGAGTGAACAAAGCCTATAAGAAGATGCTTTATATATTCCATCAAAATTAGAATTATGCAATATTTGCCAATTTCAGAAATATTGCAATACTTTTAAAAAATATTATTATCAATTGGAACCCCAATTAATATATCATGGTTAGAACAATTTTATCATAAACTACCGGCCCCATGGAATGAATTAGCCATCAAAGGCTATCCAAATTTTATTAATAAATTTTCTAAACAAGATACTTTAGGACTCAGAACATCCTTTGTCCTAAGATTAATAGCTGATAGATGTTTAGAAATAAAAGCTAAGAAACAAGTTAAGAATCAAATCATGAATTCTAACTTTGGTCATAAATGCTGTGATAAAATTCTTCAAAAAAATTGAAAAATAGGTTGCAATATTCCTAAAAGAAAGGGATACAAGAAAAGTTTTAAGAAGAAAAAATTCAAATGGAAACCTTGGAACAAGTGGAAAAGGTTTGTTAAAAATAAAAAATATATCAAAAAGAAAAAACTGGCTGAGAAGACAGATAAAACGACCACGACTAAAAAGAAATGTCATTGTTTTATTTATGATGAAGGACATTATGTTCCTCAATGTCCAAAACGAGGAAAAAATATAACTAAAATGATTAAATATTTAGATGAAGAAGATTTAGATGTTTATTTTGGTGAAGAAATTTTAAGCAATGATAATAGTGTCATTTATAAATTAGAATCCGAAACAGATTCTGATACTAACATAGATGATCTACTATTTATGTTAAATATCGTCGAACCTTCAGACGAAGAACATCAAATTATTACATTAAAAGATATAATAGGTAAAGAAATATCTTTCTCGGAAGAACAACTTCGAGAATTCGAACTACAACAAAAACTTAATAAAGAAGATATATATAAAATTTCTCCATTAGACAAAATCTTGTCTAGAAGAATTTTTAAATCTTTTTCAGAAAATACTACTGCAAAAATCATATCTAATCTTACAGCTGAAATAACACTGTTCGATAAAAAAAAATATTAAGATGGAAAAAAGAAAATCCAAAATTAAAATATATTCATATTTGTGTACTCCAAATATGTATAACAGGGTTATTCAGGCATGGTATAGACATTCCTATACTCGCTGTAATAATGGATAAAAATTTACTAAATCCTTTATAATCCTTGATTAGAAGAATTCAATCAAATTTAGCTTATGGAATGGTTTGGTTTAAACTAAAATCAAATTATTTTATTTCACTTGACGACCCAAATATTGAAGATATAATAAAAATTAAAATCTAAATCAAATGATTAGAAATGAAAGAGGATTCACATAATCTGGCAATAACCTGGCAAACAGAACATGAATTAACATTTAAGCCTATAACAAAAATGTACAAATCAGATAAAAATCTGATTGAAATATTTGAATCCAAACCAAGATTAATAAACTGAAAAGATTTACAGATACCTAAACAATGGTTATTTAAAGATCTCTTAAAACAAAAACCAAAATCTCAAACCCGGATGATTGAAATACAAGCTTCAGAAAATAATCTATATTTTAGAGATACAAGGACTGCATCTTTTAATACTATAAAAGATGAATGGCTTCCTTTAAAAACTATTGACCCTAGAGCATCAACATCTAGTGCTCCAGAACCAACTCAAGACCAAACTCGATACCAAAGTGGCTCTAATACTAAAGTGGTTTAAACTTGGCTTTGATAACAATTTGGGCTTTATCCAACTTGGCTCTAATACCAAAGTGGTTTAAACTTGTTCTAACAAACTAGTGTTGTAAATGATACCATTTCCTTGCAAGTATCATAAGATTAATGGTTATTTTCTAAATTATATGGTTTATAATTATATAGTTTATCATTTACAATACTGCGGATTATTTTCTAAACTCGATGTCTCAGCAAGGGTGAGAGTTGCCCTTAAATAGACTTTTCTTGATACCTTACAAACACTACTAGACAAACTACTTTTTACAATAGTAGAATTATATCGTAAAAGATGCTTTTTATTTTAGAAAAGATGAATCTTACTTTACTTTTGCTTAAAGTAAGAAAAAGAGAGAGGTGTTTAAAACGTCATGGCTGACGATTGTACCTGGATGATCCGGAGTCGTTCCTGCTACTGATAGTGGAGGGGTCCACTAGGGTTCCATGTGATTTTCTAAATTGTGATAGAAAACTGAATCTTCTGAAGTTGGACTGTGCGGATCATAGCTGTCTTGCATCTCATCTTCTTCGAGCATCGTTGTTTCAATCTCAAGATTTTTCGGGAGGTCGAAGTCCTTTCGAAAATCCATTTTTAATAATAGAGAATTTGCTTCAACTTTCTGTTCTGGAGTTCTCATATATTCTATTGGCAGATTTGTAGTAAAAAGTCTTCGACTATCTGATATATTGAATTGATTCTCGACAGCACGAATTTTCTTTGCCATAGATGAAAATGTTTTCAATGAAAGAATCCAATAAGATTTTGGATTAATGGACATGATGTTGGCTTTTGCCATGAGGACTTCAACTTCATCGAACTCGGAGTCTTTAGTTTTATCTAAAAATCAAATTTGATATGGTTGGTAAAATTTTTCTTTTGATCTCCATCCTATCGTCGTGCTTGTTATCCAAAGCGTATAGTCGATGGTGCGATTAAGATTTTTGGTGAGATGATAGACCATTGTTTTGATCATCATTGGGAATTCATTGATGGGATATCTGAGAAAGATTAGTTGTTTTACTAATCCCTAATCAAGACATTCTTCCAGATTATATATGGGATTTTCAGTATAAACTGATAATTTTGGAAGGAAATCTTCGTAACACTGAGCGATATTATAGTTATCCATTAAGATTTTTTTAATCTTAATCTCTTAATCTTCAATTCATGCTATCAGAGGTTTGCTGATATCACATGGTAGAATATGTTTTATTTTTTCAAACAAACAAATTCATTTTAATTTGTGAAAAATTGGGTCCAGATAATTTGAATCCATAAGATCTGCTAGCTCTAAAAAATGATTGATTTTTTCAAGCGAAAAATTTTCTGAAAATGTTTCAGAATCCCATGCTATGAATTTGCAAGGGCATTTGAACTATCTTGTAATTTTTCTAGCTTTTGTTCTTTTTCAAAGATTTTCTTAGATAAGTTGCTCATATGACCCCTAAATTGTTTCTTATCATTGAGGAGTTGGCTTTTCCAAGCTCCATTAATCTCATGATACAGTTCTTGACTTATTTCAGGATTATAAAAATAAGGGACATTGTTCATTGTAATGCTAGTTTGTTCTAGCAAACTAGTGTTGTAAATGATGCCATTTGGCTTGTAAATGATCAATATTTACTAACCAAAGTTTAAACTTGGCTCTAGCAAACTAGTGTTGTAAATGATGCCATTTGGCTTGTAAAAATTCCATATTTACTAACCAAAGTTGAAACCACTTTGGTTAGTGGTTTAAATTTGGATCTTTGCTTAAGAAATCAGCCAAAACATTAGTACTTCCTTTAACATGTTCAACTTCAAAAGTATACAGAGCTATTTGATTATACCATTTCAATCTTCTTCCATCTAAAATTTCTTATTTATTAATTAAAAAGTTTCGAACTGCTTGGTTATCAGTTCTAACAATAAAAACTTCAGGGGCTAGATAAATATGGAATCATTTAAGAGCAAGTTTTATTGCTAATAATTCTTTTTCAAATATAATATAATTTTATTCATTTGGTTTAAATTTTCCAGAATTATAACCACATAATTTTTCTTTACTTTGTACCTTTTCTGTTAAAGGTGATTTTCTTAGTTTTATCCTATTAGATTGACAAAAATCTTTTTCTTCCCAATCTTCTGTAGGAATGGCCTTCAAGTCACATCCCCAACAATTGTCTAAAGCATCTGTTTCTAAGATTAATTTATATCTGGTTGTTGGAAGATAAACTATAGGACAGTCTTGGATGTCTTGTTTTATTTGTTGTAGTAGATCTTTATCTTTATCTGTCCATGTAAATTCTACTTCTTTTTTCAATTTGTTTATGAAAGATTTTTTTTTTCTGCTAAATTTTTTAAGTAGTTTCTTCCACAATTTAACAAGCCTAGAAGACTTTGTAACTGTTTTTTATCAGTTACCTCTTCAGAAAAATTCTTTATTTTTATAATAATATGATCTTGTAGTTTTAGACCATCATGCGTTAAAATAAGACCTAAAAATTTTATTGGTTCTTTTTCAACTTCTATATTTGAAGAAGAAAGGTTAATTTCATGTTTTTGGAAAATATCGCACATTTGTTTTAAATATTTTTTGTGTTCTTCTCTTGTTTTAGAAAACACTAGGATATCATCGATATATACCACACAAAATTCTTTATAGGGGGCAAAAATCGAATCCATCCATCTTTGATAGATTTGTGGAGCAGTATTCAAGCCAAATGGCAGACATTCCATTGATAGTGTCCACACGGGGTACTAAAAGCAGTTAAAGATTTGGATTTATCATCTAACTTTAATTGCTAATATCCCGATTTACAGTCAAATTTACTAAAGAATTTTGATCATTTGATTTGGTTAATCAAAACATCTTTTCGTGGAATGAAATATCCATCGAATTCTAAATTTTCATTTAATCTTTTATAGTTTAAAATCAGTCGAGCTTTTCCACGTTTTATTTTGGTATGATTTTGAACTAGAAAAGCAGGGCTAGAATGAGGGCTTTTTGTAGATTCAATGAGTTTTTTCTCTAATAAATCTTTAATGTATATTTCAAATTCGTCTATGTTTATTTTTGTATTGACCATAGGTTTAACTCTAATTATGATATTAGGATCTTTTAATGTGATGGTACAGTATCACGGACTTTAATGCCATAATTTTAGTGGGTTGTCACTAAAATTTTCTTTGAGAATGGAGAAAAGCCAATGAGTTTGATTAAGTAAATGAATTTGTATAACCTCACCACGCTTGCTGGGGGCGAAGCCTTTGTGACATTTGGAGTTATGAACCTGAAGAAGTGGAATGTGGACCAGTTCTTCCTTGAGAGAAAGACCAATAGAACCTATGGTTAAGGTCATTGGTAGATAGGCAGCAATGAAATTATTACCTAACAAGAAATCGCCATACATGTTTGGAAAACATAAAATTTTAGGAATAATGAATTTTTTATCATTAAGCCAAATAGAGATATTTTTTTACTTTTAACTCAATAATTGTTTCTCTTCCTTCAATGCCTTTGACTTTGAGTGGAAGTTTAATATTAACCCATTTTTCAAAGGGCAAAGCATTGTACCAACAAGCACTAATTTTGGCTCCGGTATCCATTAAGACACATAAATTATATGGTTTATAATTTTGAAGGAAGCCAAATGGCATCATTATATGGTTTATCATTTACAAGCTCCATTAATCTCATGATACTTGCAAGTAAAATGTTGATGGCCAATAATATCAGTGGGTCACATCAGTTCGGAGCTTTGCTAGCCATTGCCATTTTCTGGGCTATTTGGAGGGAACGGAACAAGAAGATAATTGAGGGAGTTCGCTCATGCTCTAGATACCGCCGAAGATACTGTGAGATTATATCATCTTTGGAAGCTAGCCAAGGACAGTTCTACTAATATGAGGGGCTGACTGTGTTTTTGGGATATGCCTTTCCTTTGCTGCACTACGGGCCTTACGTTCCCTAGCAATGTCAAACCAAGGCAGCAAATGATGGAAGCACCACAATTAGATTCATTAATCATAGCACCAATCAAACAATAGATATGCCCAACAAGTTAATTATCACATAACCTTCTGCTTAACCCATCATAGGAAATACACAAAGAAGGAAGTAAATCCTTATCAACGTTGTGGATTCATGGAACTTTGAGAAAGAGATGAACAGTGAAAGTGTAACATCCCTAAAATTTGGATAATGAACAATGACCTCGAGATGCGTGCCCGACTGGTGGTAGGTTTAACCAAGTGAAAGTCAAATAGTGGATGTAAAAAGAATTGTTAGGTGTGATGTGAATGTGTCGTAAGTAAGGGGTTAGATGTTAGTTTAAGGGGTCACGTACATCTATCTCTGGTGTATGTGCTTTACACCAAAGCTGAAGGAGAGATAAGAGGGGTTAATAACAAGAGAATTCATTTCCCTTTGTTTGGTTGGTGCGAAGTTAAGAAGAGAGAGAGAAGGAGAATGGGAAGGAGTAAATGCTAAAAGGGAGTTAATGCACAATTCAAATTGAAGACGGGTTTGAGCATTTGATATCGGATTCGACGTGTTGGGAACTTTTAAAGTTAAAGCTAGGAGCCCTAGGCTTCAAGCCAAACCATTGAGTCAACCAAGGGTTGATTTAGGGTGAGTTCATGTTGAGTTTTTTTATGAATAGATTGTTGTACATGAATTCTAGGAATTTGTAAATTAAATGCCAATTAAAAAGATAGAAAAATGAAGGAAAATGAAAAGGAATGAAGGCTGGAAGAAATGCCCGCAAAGGGCTGAAATGCTGACCAAATCGATCGATCGATTTTGGCCTAGAAGTTAGTTGGGCAAAGTGGCCCGAAGCTGATTGATCGATTTGAAAATCGATCAATCAATTTTAGAAATTCGATTAATCGATTGATTGTCTGATCACTTCCAGTGACTGAAAAATGAGAGTTGGGGAAAATCGATCAATCAATTTTGGAAGTTTGATTAATCGATTTGAGATCGACTAATTGATTTTGGGATTTTGATTGATCGATTTTGAAAATTGATCAATCGATTTGGATAGTTTCTATGGACTTTTGATTTGGACTTTGAGTTTCTATGCATCCTTATTGATGCCTTACTTGTGCTATAGTGTACCATAGGTGGTACGAGCAAATACAAGCATGTTGAGTCGCATGGACCTTGATCCTTGGTGATTCGAATACATGAGATAGGGAACACCTTGAACATGTATTTTAACTTCAAGAGCATGTATGTAGTGATATAGAAATGGATACAAATATATAGAAAATATAAAACAGTAAATGTGTGTGTGTGTGACACAAAGTAAGCAAGTAAACATGTGGCATCCCCAAGGGATGAGAATGTTATAAAGGCATCTGTGTGATGCATTGTTTTAGACATCCCAGGGATGTATGAAAATGGTAAAGTAAGAATGACTTAGAACTGATAAGGCCTAATCTATTATAGTTAGACAATCACACGGTGAATAACTATATGTAGTGCACTCGGTATTTTTGTTATTTAAGGTTTGAACAGAATATCCCATCGACGTGACGGGATACCCACGACTGACGCGGTAGGATATTCGTGACCAGTACGGCGGCCAATCCGTACACCAGTTGTACATCCCAAGGATGTTGATATGAGAATTAGACCCCATCGCCTATGAGAAAGGGACTTGGGTAGTATTGATATATGAAAATAATGATATGAAAACTGTCTAGTTAGACGACGATGGAGGGTATTCCATCGGGCGCCTGACTCTATAGTAAGTTGGGGAATATTTAAGTTAAAGATTTAAGTCTTTAGGCAGAATCAGTGGAAGGTTGAGAACAAAATAGAACATGTGAAACAACAATAACATACAATATATTTATTTTTCAGTCATCTAAACTGCTATTTTTCCCAGTAAATTCATTAATACATCATGCTGTTTTATGTCATAGAATATATGTGAGAGCTTAACTTATATGTTCATTGTGTTGTTTCCCTATTAAGCTAGGATGTAGCTCACCCTTTAGACTATACGTCGCAGGTCCTGTGCTTACGACTGTTGAAGCTTCGGGAGAGGTAGATCCAGGGGATTCAAATTACGTGCCCGGGGAAGAGTTGGAGCCACCTCCCAAGGACTTCTTCTAGAGGACCTGTGCGTACTTTGAGAGCTTTCTCTTCGGCTTGGTATGTCAAGCCTTATTTTTGGAAAAAATATAATTAAATGCTATATTCTTTTGGCGAACCATCTGGGGTGATCCTGCTAGCCACCGATGGTTCGGGTCAGTTCTTCTGTCCATGCGTTGGCATGGAAGTAGAACTGTCTTTTGAGCTTTTATTTTAGGATAGCATACTTTTATTGCAAGTTTGTTTCAGTTTACATGTGTTACTTGATTTGTTGTTCCTTGGTTATACCAATGTTCCGTACGGGCTTCTGGGACACGGCCTAAAGGGCTGTGATGATGGCACGGGTTTTGGGGTGTCGAAATCTGGGCTGTCATAGTTGGTATCAGAGCCTTTTCTTTTAGAAATTTTTACAATTCTTATTTTTGACAGAGCATATGGACTTCTGCTAATGAAACTTTAATTTCAAGTGCAGACCGTTATATCTTCTAGGGGAAGAGGCCGACCTAGGGGCGGTCATGAGAGAAATTTACGTAGTAGAGATGATTTCATCTCGCCTATGAACAGAGTGCCCATGGGAGATAAAGGGGCATCGAGAAGTAACGGCCAGGTAGAAAGTCAGGATCGAGATTAGAGGGAACAAGAAAGAAACAGAGAAAGGAATGAAGAGAGAGAGGAGCGTCAGAGGATGATGCATACCATGGAAACCATGGCGACAGCCATGGCTCAACAAACAACATCTCTGGCAGCTCATAATGTCAGTGATAAGCAACCACCACCTACACCTCCAATAGGTTCGACACAGCCAATGTCCTCTGCATTTACTGAGTTTAAGAGGATGCGACCTCCTACCTTTTCAGGGCAAGCGGAGCTGATGGCTGCTGAGAATTGGCTGAGTGAGATGGAAAAGGTTTTTAGCATGCTTACATGAACAAAAGATGAAAGCGTCCATTGGGCAGCTTACATGTTAGATGGGGAGGCAGGGCCTTGGTGGAAGTCCGTTTCTAGGACTAGGGCTCTAGAGACCCCAGGATTGCCCTGGACTTGGGATGAATTTGTAGAAGAGTTTAATAAGCAGTATTTCCCTGAAGTAGTGAGAAATCAGATGGAGATATAGTTTTTACAGCTCTTGCAATGGAGGATGACGGTAAGGGAGTATGGACTGGAGTTCATGAGACTTGCTCTCTTCACTCCCGATTATGTGGTTACCAATGTGATGAGAGCAAAGAGGTTTCAACACGGCTTAATGCCGGATATTAGAGGGGGAGTAGCACCGTTTCAGTTGAAGACTTATGGGGAAGTCATGAGTAAAGCTTTGGTCGTTGAGAAAGAAAATAATGATCGATACCGCAGGAGAGAGCAGCATGGGGAGGAAACGTAGATCAAGGCAGGACTGGGAACTACGAGCCGGTGAACAAAATGCCGAGATTCATAGCGCCTCTTCAGAGGCAATCATTCCAAGTTGGGTATGTGAGACCACCGCAACAGACAAATTATCAGAGATTTTCAATGTTTACGTTGGGGAAGCCGATAAGATATGAGAGCCCTGCTACCACCACTGGAGCAGCAGTTACACAGGGTTTCTCACGAGCTGCATTTTCCACACCTAGGGAGACTTGTGCCAAGTGTGGCAAGTCTCACAAGACAGTGGATTGCAGGCAAGGAACACGAGGTTGTTATAAATGTGGAAAGGTGGGCCACGTGATTCGAGATTGCCCTGAGGTGAACAAATAGAAGACGGCTTCTGCTTCGATGCCACGACTGATACAAGCGAGGAAGTCGGTCATACAAGGAAGAGCCTATGTAGTCACTGCCCAGGATACAAGGAATGTACACGACGTTATCCAAGGTGAGATTCCTTTAAAATAAAGAGTTCCAATTTCTTAAAATTTTAGATAGAGAAGGTGCATTCATTTGGCAATAGTATAGACTCGTCCTTATGCATTAAATTTTGATAAGTAAATATGCACTATATTTGTATATATGTATGCTATAGGTACGTTACGAGTATACGAGAAAGGATGCTATGTAGCATATGAAGCACGAGTGTTGATAGACCCAGGGTCTACCCACTCCTTTGTTACTCTGAGGTTTGCAAGGAGAATGAAGATTGTCCCAGAGACATTGGACTTTGTTCTATCAGTGTCAATCCCGACTGGAGAATTAGTTGACACAAAATTGGTTTGTAAGTCAATAATAGTTGGCATCGATGATGGAGAAGTGCATGAATTGGCAGCAAAATTAATACTGTTAGACATGCAAGGATTCAATGTGATCCTTGGCATTGACTGGTTATCACAACACTAGGCGACTGTAGATTACAAGAATAAGGTCGTTATCTTCAGACCTAACACAAGAAGATCGTTTCAATTTCGATAAGAGAGATCGACACATATGCCACTCATCTCTATAGTCAAGGCCGAGCGCTTGATCAAAAAGGGGTGTAGTGGTTATTTGGCATTCTTGAAGGATGATAAAGAAGGAAAGAATGACATCTCAAAGATCATGGTCGCTTGTGAATTTGAAGATGTATTTTCGGAGGAATTACCAGGATTACCTCCAGATAGAGAAGTAGAGTTTGCTATCGACTTAGCACTAGGAACGGAGCCTGTTTTGAAAGCACCATATAGGATGGCTCCTGTTGAGTTGAAGGAGTTGAAAGAGCAGTTACAAAAACTCATGGATAAGGGGTTTGTAAGACCGAGCGTGTCTCCATGAGGAGCATCAGTCTTATTTGTAAAAAAGAAGGATGGGTCAATACGACTGTGCATTGACTATCGCCAGTTAAACAAACTCACTATAAAGAACCGATATCCTTTGCCGAGAATAGACGACTTATTCGATCAGCTGTAAGGAGTGAAGTATTTTTCCAAGATCGATCTGAGATCTGGATACCATCAGCTGAGAGTCAAGGCAGAGGACATTCAGAAGACTGTATTCAAGACATGGTACAGACACTACAAATTCTTAGTGATGCCGTTTGGGTTGACAAATGCCCCGGTGTCGTTTATGGACTTGATAAATCGATTGTTTAAACCACACTTGGACTCCTGCGTCGTGGTATTCGTTGACGATATCCTAATATATTCCAAACCAAAAGCGGAGCATGAAGAACACTTAAGAGTTGCTCTACAAATATTGCGTGAATACCAACTATACGCCAAACTCAGTAAGTGTGTATTTTCGTTGGAGGAAGTTAGCTTTTTGAGACATGTCGTCTTAAAATATGGTGTCACAGTAGATTCGGCTAAGATCGAAGCAATGGTAAGTTGCGAACAACCAAAGACGATAACAAATGTCTGAAGTTTCCTTGGACTAGCTAGCTACTATCGACGTTTAATAGAGGAGTTTTCAAAAATATCGGGACCTCTTACGAGACTTACACGGAAGGACGCAAGATTTGAGTGGAGTGAAGAGTGCGAAAAGAGTTTTCAAGAACTCAAGAAGAGACTCACTTCAACTCCAGTATTGGCGATTCCTTCAGGCAGTGGGAGGTTCATGGTATACAGTGATGCTTTGTATAATGGTTTAGGCTGCGTGCTCAACCAACACAAAAAGATGATAGCTTACAGATCAAAACAATTGAAAGAGCATGAAAAGAACTACCCAACACATGACCTGGAACTAGCAGCGGTTATATTTGCATTGAAGATCTAGCGACATTATTTGTACGGTGAGACCTTTGAGATCCTTACCGACCACAAGAGCCTCATATGCCTATTTACACAGAAAGAGCTAAATATGAGGCAACGCAGATGGATGAAGTTTCTTAAAGACTATGATTGATCCATACAGTACCATCCAGGCAAGGCTAATGTAGTAGCTGATGCCTTGAGTTAGAAGGGTTTAGCTCAGTTGGCTAGTTTGATTTTGGGTATGCGCCGATGGAAGTTATTTGAAGATCTTTCACTGTATGATGCAAATATCGAGGTGCAAGCCACAGGAGCCTTTTTGGCTAACATATCAGTGAGGCCAGTGATATTTGAGCATATTCATGAGCTACTGATGAAAGACTCAGAGTTAACCAAGATTCATCAAGATGTGATTGAAGGCATTAAACCTAAGTTCTCAGTGAAAGAAGATGGTTCTTTATTGTTCAAGGGTCGTCGTTGCATTCCAGACAATGCCGATTTGGGGCAAACTATCCTTGATGAGGCTCACAAGTAAAATTATGTGATCCACCCTGGTAGCACTAAAATATACCAAGATTTGAGAAAGATTACTGGAGGCGGGGTTTGAAGCAAGACATGGCTTAGTACGTGTCACGGTGTTTGCATGTCAGCAGGTGAAGGTTGATCATAGACATCCTGCTGGATTATTACAACCTCTGCCTATACCAGAGTGGAAATGGGAGTCAATCTCTATGGACTTCATCATTGGACTACCGCGTACAGTGAAGAAATACAATGCCATTTGGGTAGTCGTAGATTGATTGACCAAGTCAGCACACTTCTTGCCTTAAAACACGATGTACACGGCGGGAAGACTTGCAGAGTTATATATGAAAGAGATCGCGCGCCTACATGAGATTCCAAGCAGCATTTCTGATCGAGATCCATTATACACTTCAAAGTTTTGAAAGAAATTCCAGGAAGGCATGGGGACGCAATTGGATTGCAGTTTAGCATTCCATCCTCAAACTGATGGGCAAACAGAGCGAGTAAACCAAGTCATAGAGGACATGCTCAGAGCGTGTATGTTTGAATTGCAAGGGTCATGGGATCAACACCTACAATTGACTGAATTTGCATACAACAATAGTTTCCAAGCAAGCATTGGAATGGCACATTATGAAGCGTTGTATGGAAGGCGATGTAGATCGCCTATCAACTAGGAAGAAATCGGCGAAAAGTTTATTCTGGGGCCGGAGTTACTTGAAGATAATGCCACCATTGTCCGTATGATCAGAGAAAGACTTAGGTCGACTCAGAGTAGATAAAAAAGCTATGCTGATATAAAAAGGGCGAGTGTAGACTACAAGGTGGGTGAGCATGTATTTGTGAAGGTGTCTCCTATGAAGGGCATCATGATATTTGGGAAGAGAGGCAAGCTAAGTCCCCACTATCTTGGACCATTTGAAGTTTTGGGTCGAGTAGGGGAAGTTGCTTATCGCATTGGGTTGCCCCCATTGTTTTATCGAGTACATAACGTCTTCCACGTATCTATGCTCAGAAACTACATGAATGACCCTTCCCACATCTTGGGAGGTCAACCTTTAGAAATGCATGAAGATATAAGAATGATAGAGCAGAGATATTGGATCGAAAAGAACAAGTGTTATGCACGAAAGTGATTCAATTAGTGTTTGTTAGATGGAAGAATCATCCTACTGAAGAAGCTACACGGGAACGAGAGGCCGACATGAAAGATCAATACTCGAATTTGTAATATCCCAAAAAATCACGTTAAACAGTGACCTCAGGATCCGTGCCTGATTGGTCATAGGTTTGACCAAATAAAAGTTCACAAGTTAACGTTGGATACGATGAACGGATGAGATGTGAGGATTCGAGTGAATATGGGGAGTGTGATGAAAATCTGGAGTCACATACACCTATTAAGGTACATGTGCTCAACACACAAGTTAGAGGGGAGATAAAAGGGTTTAATAGCCCCAGTTTCTCTTTTATTTGGTTGATTGAGAGAGAGTAAAGAAGTGAGAGAGAAGGAGAGCATAGTTAATGCAATGAGTAAATGCTAGTTGAGGAAGGGGGATTCGAGCAATAAACGCCAGATTCGACGCAAGGGATCCGCTAGAAGCAACGCTGGAAACCCTAGCCTTTTCAACCACTTAACCTAATCAATTGAAGATTGATTGAAGGTAAAATTCTTGTAAATTGAATGCATAGATTGAAGGGTTTAATTGTAGTTAGGAATAGCTAAAATCATAGGATAATGGCTTAGAAAGGAGAGAGAAACCAGTTGGAAAAAGATTGGAAGGAACAACCCAGAAGGGGGAAGAATCTGGCCATTTTGATTAATCAAAAGTGAAATTCGATTTGTGCCAAGAAGTTGAAAAGTCAGAGGACCCCGAGTTCGATTAATCGAATTAAGTTTCGATTAATCAACCTTGAATTTCGATTAATCGATTATGGTATCGATTAATCGACTGGGAACCTCCAGTGAACTCCAGTGGAGGGAAAGAAAGGACTTGGAGAAATCGACTAATCGAAATGAGAGTTCGATTAATCGATTTAGAATTTCGATTAATCGATTTGGGATCGATTAATCGATTTTGAGAATTCGATTACTCGAATTGAGAATCGACTGGATAGAATGGAGAATTTCGATTAATCGAATTAGGATTCAATTTCGAATGAGAATTTCGATTAATCGATTTTAGAATTGATTAATCGATTTTGAATTTTGATTAATCGACTTTGGAAATCGATTAATCAAATCAGATTCGATTAATCGATTTTAGAGTTCGATTAATCGACTGTGCCAGTTTTTGTTGACTTTTGAGCTTAACTTTAAGATTCTTTGAGGGTCTTAGACCTTCTTTGTTACATCTTTAGTGATGTATTTCATATGTTATGTGGTACCATAGGTGGTACGTGTGAGCTTGGGCACAAGTAGCCACGTGGGACCTTGATGCATGATCAAATAGAGACTTGAGGTAGGGAACACCTTGAACATGTACTTTATTTTGCAAGAGCATGTATGTAGTGATATAGAATTCAATTCAAACTGTTTTTATTGCTTAAGAGTTTGTGAAAAGTGTGTGTGTGTGTGTGGCATCTATAAGAGTAATTATAATGAGCCATCCCCAGGGGATGAGGAAGTAAAGAAATAAGAGCATCAGGTGTGATGCAAGTGAATGGATACATCCCAGGGATGTATCCAAGATTGAATTATGTCTGATAGGGCCTAACTGATATAAGATAGCACACTTACACGGTGAATAACTATATGTAAAGCACATGATATTTTTGTTATTTGAGGTTTGATAGGGTACCCCACCGACGTGGCGGGATATCCACGACTGACGCGGCAGGGTATCCGTGACCGATACGGCGGCGAAACCGTAAGCTAGTGCGGAGGCTTATCCGTACACAGTAAGTACACCCCAGGGGTGTTGAGTTGAGATAAGTGAAATCCCGCCACCGATCCCCAGGGGAAAGGGGCTTGGGTACTAATTGTATTCCCAGGGAATACGTCTAAAACTGTCTATATAGATGACGATGATGGGTATCTCATCGGGGCTCGATGCTATATTGCTCGGGGATTACTTAAGTTGAAAGGTTAAGTTTTACTTTAGGCATTTTCAGTGTCATTCATGAATAATTAAAAGACATGAGTAAACTACCAGTAAATTATGATTCGTTTCAACTGTTTTTCATCAATAACTGCATAGACACATCATGCATGGCATATCATGGAATATATGTGAGTTGTAATTTATATGTTCAATTGTGTTCTGTTCCCTATTGAGCTAGGATGTAGCTCACTCTTTAGACTATACGTCGCAGGTCCACTATTAGCAGCTGCCGAGACTTCAGGGGACGTTGACCCTGGTGGGTTGGACCTTGCGGCCGGAGACGAGTTGGAGCCACCTCCTGAGGACTTCTTCTAGGGGACTCCGTTGTGCAGCTTTGAGGGTTTTTGTGAGCGTGTTTTGTGCGGCTTGGTATGTCAAGCCTTATTTTCGTTAAACAATGTAATTAGAGTTTGGGATTATTCTTTTGGGCGAACCATCTGTGATGATTAGCTATCATTGATGGTTCGGATCGGTTCTCCATTCATGCAGAGGCATGAAGGTAGAACTGTCTTTTGAGAAATACTTATATGACAATCTAATTCTGCAGTTTATTTATTATTTCAATTCAATTCATTGCTTGATATACCAATGTTCCGTGCACAGCTAAGGGGCACGGTCAAGATGATCGTGCTGATGGCACGGGTTTTGGGGCACCGAAATCCGGGCTGTCACAGAATTTGTTTCCAAGGATTAAGAGCCCAATTGCATTTTTCGCATGTATGTTACAATTTAAACTGTCTATAGAAAGTGAATGTTGATAATTTGGCCAACTTGTTCAAGAAATGGATGAAACATGTGTGAGTTGTAAATGTCCCGGGGTGTGATGCAAACTCATAGCTTACGGCCAACCACGTCATGAAATGGACAGTTAATACCTGCCCCACGAAGCCAAAGGCAAACCGAAGAAGAAATAGAAGGCAATAAAGGAAAATAAATGGCAGAAATTTTTTTGAAAAATCTGTCAAAATCGATTAATCAATTTCCAAATCGATTATTCGATTTTGGAAATCGATCAATCGATTTTGTTTGATTGAAAGACTGGCACACGCCAGTGAAGGGGAAAATCTTAAAAATTTATTAACATTAAATTTCGATTAATCGAGCCGATTTTGATTAATCGATTCTAGAAATCGATCAATCAATTTTGCGCGGCTTAGTTAAGTCACAAAAATCAATCAATCGATTTTTACCTACATAAGCCAGTTTTGGGATTTTTCTTCCCATTCGAAATTCAGTTTGGGGTTTTTATTTTTGGGCGCCATTTTCTCCTTTCTCCTTACCAGCCATAATAGCTAGGGTTTAGGGTTTTTCAGATTGATTTCGGCTCGAAATTGTAAGCCAACCGAATCTAGCGCCTCAGGTAAACCCTAGATTTAAGTTTCTTTTCAATTTGGACCATCACAGCCTTAGGTTTCAAATTTTGTTTATTTTTTCACCAAAATGCCGCCTAAAACGTGATTGGCTACGAAGCAATCTACGTCCAAGCTTCCGGTACGGCATAAGAACGCCTCACCGCCACCACCATCGCCATCACCTCCATCATCACCAGTTTCTTCATCAGGTTCTGAATCTAATTCGACGGATGTTTCTTCACGCGAGTCGTTGCCTATACCCCAACCACCACCCGAAAATTTGCCCCAACCAAATGAGTGGTGGGCGGCAAAGAATTTTGAGGACGAATATATTATCGACGAGGCCTTGTTCACCGATCCCGATGTATAGGGAGAGACCAAATGGGCTCAAAATTACCTCGTGAGTGCAGGCCTCGATAATCTTTTGAAGCCGCTACACGAGCACTACTACCCTAGGCTTGTTTGGCTATTTTACTAGAATCTAAAACAGGGCAGCGTCAATGACACTGTAAAGACCAAGATCGACAGTCGTACCTATGTTTTTACCCGACGACATGTCCACCAATCCCTAGAATGTTACCTCAATCATGTACTAGAGACCAACCTTTTTCTCGCATTTGATCAAGAAATTTCGATTAAGGAGATTAGGACCCAGATGACTGAAGGGTCAGGGGATCCAAAACGTCGATAAGGAGGGTAGACTTACCCCATTACATGTGGATGCTTGATTCAATAATTAAGTATAATCTTTACCCTATGTGCCACGATATTGAACGGGTAGAGTTGGTCCTACAGGCCCTATACGCGGGTTACCGCAGCCGTTGGTTCGACGCTACCAAGATCATCTTTGAGTGTATGATCTACATTAAAGGGAAGATGATGAAAGGGCCTTTAAGACCCAAGGAGCACATGCTCTATGCCTGACTTATCTCTAGTATGTTGGAGTGCTACTCTAGCGCCCCCGAATATGCCATCTCACCCATCGAGCCGAAGGCCACCGACCATGTGAAGTATTACTCCATTGCTTCGTGGGGCCGCAGCTACCATATGCTGGAAAAAACTTTACCAGTTGAGGGCCCAACACCTGCTCAGGTTGGCCCTGTACCACCACCACCTCGGGATCCTCCAGCAGGAGGGGAGCCACCTATTGTACCACCAGCTGAGGGAGCACCACCTCATGACCTAGTGTCGCCTGAGAGGTAGCCCAATGTGCCACCTTCTGCTCCAGCTTCACGATCCTGACCTGCTACTTCTACACCACCCCACCATCGACACGCGACTTGCCCCACCCCTACTATAGACGATGTGTTGACCCAGATGGAAGCCAACAACCAGCAGATGAATCGTCGCTTGGACTTCTTGATGTACCATACCATGCGGTATATCTATCCCGCGGACTTCCAGCAGCGTCATGAGGAGAGCGGACATGGACGCTGAGGCTCTGCCGAGGGTGCTGACGCCAAGATCTGGTTTGAGGCCACAGCAAGTGAGGGACTGCATGAGCTACAGATTATCACATTTCTTTTGTTGTGGTTACTGTTGAAGCTTTGTCGTAATTATTTTTGAGCTGTAATTAGTTTAAAAATCTCATGTATGAAACTATCTTGGCATGGATGCCATTATCTGGGGGATTATCCTGTTTTATACCGAAAGTGGATCAAATTTAAAGTTGTGAATTACTTCACATGTGCTTAATTCCTTGAGAATCATTGTCTTGACACTTCGTTTCGTGCAGGATGTGTAGTTATTTAAGATTGAAACTAAGTGTGTCTGTCTGTGTGGGGGGAACTCCATTGACACACCTTCAAGTGCATTTTTGAGGACAAAAATTCTCAAGGCAGGGAGAATGTAACATCCCCAAAACTTGGATAATGATCAGTGACCTTGGGATGTGTGCCAGACCGGTGGTAGGTTTGACTAAGTGAAAGTCAAACAGTGGACGTAAAAAGAATTGTTAGGTGTGATGTAAATGTGTCGTAAGTAAGGGGTTAGATGTTAGTTTAAGGGTCACATACATCTATCTCTGGTGTATGTGCTTTACACCAAAGCTGAAGAAGAGATAAGAGGGGTTAATAATAAGAGAATTCATTTCCCTTTGTTTGGTTGGTGCGAAGTTCAGAAGAGAGAGAGAAGGAGAATGGGAAGGAGTAAATGCTAAAAGGGAGTTAATGCACAATTCAAATTAAAGACGGGTTTGAGCATTTGATATCGGATTCAACGCGTTGGGAACCGTTGAAGTTAAAGCTAGGAGCCCTAGCCTTCAAGCCAAACCATTGAATCTACCAAGGGTTGACTTAGGGTGAGTTCATGTTGAATTTTTTTATGAATAGATTGTCATACATGAATTCTAGGAATTTGTAAATTAAATGCCAATTAAAAAGATAGAAAAATGAAGGAAAATGAAAAGGAATGAAGGCTGAAATAAATGCCCGGAAAGGGCTGAAATACTGACCAAATCTATTGATCGATTTTCAAAATCGATCGATCGATTTTGGCCTGGAAGTTAGTTGGGAAAAGTGGCCCGAAACCGAATGATCGATTTGAAAATCGATCAATCAATTTTAGAAATTTGATTAATCGATTGAAAATCGATTGATCGTCTGATCACTTCAAATGATTGAAAAATGAGAGCTGGGGAAAATCAATCGATAAATTTTAAAAATGAATCAATCGATTTTGGAAGTTTAATTAATCGATTTGAGATCGATTAATTGATTTTGGGATTTCGATTGATCGATTTTGAAAATCGATCAATCGATTTGGATAGTTTCTAAGGACTTTTGATTTGGACTTTAAGGGTTTAGGAAGGTCTTGTACCTTCTTTAATACATCCTTATTGATGCCTTGTGCTATGGTGTATCATAGGTGGTACGAGCAAATACAAGCATGTTGAGTCGCGTGGACCTTGATGCTTGGTGATTCGAACACGTGAGGTAGGGAACACCTCAAACATGTATTTTAACTTCAAGAGCATGTATGTAGTGATATAGAAATGGATAAAAATGCATAGAAAATGTAATACAGTAAATGTGTGTTTGTATGACACAAAGTAAGCAAGTAAACATGTGGCATCCCTAGGGGATGAGAATGTTATAAAGGCATCTGTGTGATGCATTGATTTAGACATCCCAGGGATGTATGAAAATGGTAAAGCAAGAATGAATGAGAACTAATAAAGCTTAATCTATTATATTTAGCACAATCACATGGTGAATAACTAACTATATGTAGTACACTCGGTATTTTTGTTATTTAAGGTTTGAACAGAATACCCCACCGACGTGGCAGGATACCTACGACTAACGCGGTAGGATATCCGTGACCAGTACGGCGGCCAATCCGTACACCAGTTGCGCATCCCAAGGATGTTGATATGAAAATTAGACCCCATTGCCTATGAGAAAGGGACTTGGGTAGTATTGATATATGAAAACAATGATTTGAAAACTGTTTAGTTAGATGACGATGGAGGGTACATCGGGCGTCCGACTCTATAGTAAGTTGGAGAATATTTAAGTTAAAGATTTAATTCTTTAGGCTGAATCCGTGAAAGGTTGAGAACAAAAGAGAACATGTGAAATAATAATAACACACAGTACATTTATTTTTCAGTCATCTAAATTGCTATTTTTTCCAATAAATTTATTAGTACATCATGTTGTTTTATGTCATAGAATATATGTGAGAGCTTGACTTATATGTCCATTGTGTTGTTTCCCTATTGAGCTAGGATGTAGCTCACCCTTTAGACTATGCGTTGCAGGTCCTGTGCTTGCGGCTGTTGAGGCTTCGCGAGACGTAGATCTGGGGATTCGGATTACGTGTCCGAGGAAGAGTTGGAGCCACCTCCTGAGGACTTCTTCTAGAGGACCCGTGCGTACTTTGAGAGTGATTTTGAGAGCTTTCTCTTCGGTTTGGTATGTCAAGCCTTATTTTTTAAGAAAAATATAATTAAATGATATATTCTTGTGGCGAACCATCTGGGGTGATCCTGCTGGCCACCGATGGTTCGGGTCGGTTCTCTTGTCCATGCGTTGGCATGAACGTAGAACTGTCTTTTGAGCTTTTGTTTTTGGATAGCGTACTTTTATTGTAAGCTCGTTTCAGTTCACATGTTTTACTTGATTTGTAGTTACTTGGTTATACCAATGTTCCGTACGAACTTCTGGGGCACGGCCTAGAGGGCTGTACTGATGGCACGGGTTTCAGGGTGCCAAAATCCAAGCTGTCACAGAAAGTAGTAAATGATCACAAGAGTAACCCAGATATCCAATGGGTGTGACACGCGGATAATTAACGTATATGAATATATGATACAGTAGAATACAACCTATTAAATATAGTTCAATAATACAAGTTTACAAGTTTGCTCCTTTATGAAGTAGGGGACACCAAACTGTAGCCACTAACTACACACCCACACGTACAACTACAATTAATAGGTACATCATATGCCAATAGGATCCCCAGCAATGTTCCACAAGTAGATCTAAATTCTTCATAGTGCACGAAGAGAAAGAATGAGAATTTTGAGGTATTGTTAAAAGATCTAAGTGAAGAGATGTCAAGAAAGACCTATTCAGAGACTAGTGAGGGAGAGCATGAAACAAGGATAGTGTAGATAGAGAGTGTGTGTGTGGTATTTAGGAGAGGGAGTACAGAGAGCTTTCGTTTTATCACTTGATGTAATGTGATTTTTTCAAGTCTAAGATGAAACAATTAAAATCACATTCTTTTAAATATCTTTATAATTATTTTATTTGCATCCAAGCTGCGTCTTTAGAATGCCATGCTTTATTTTGTTTCAAAATCACAAAAGATCTTGAATTTGGGGGTAATACCACATCCAAACACATCTGTAAGTTTTTTTATGAAAATAAAATTATGCCATAAGCATGACTGTGTGCACCGAAGATAAATGGAGAATGTGCTTATGTAACGAGAAGGCATTCAAATCAAAGTATCTCCATAACAATGGCTTTAGGGTTTTAGCTAGGAAAAATAAGTTTTATACTTTATTAATTATTACTAAGAAAGAGAAAAAAATTAAATTCTTTATATAGACAAAAGACTAGTGTTGTGCTTTTTTCTAATGCAATTTTTTAATGCAATTTTTTTATGATTTTTCTAATGCAATTTTTTTAATGCTTTTTTTAATGTAATTTTTTTAATGATTTTTTTTAATGCTTTAACAAAAATTATATGAAGAAAAAAAAGCTACTAATCTCATATTCAAACACATCCATTCAACTCAAATGCAAATCATTCAATACCATTAATAAAAAAAATAGATACTCAATTCTCTTTTTCAAACAAAAGGTTGCATCACAACCTATAATCCAACCTTTTTAATCAGCCAAACATTTTAAACTCTACATGCCCAATCCTTTAATTCAACCAAAAGAAGAAAAAAAGAAAGAGAGTTAACAATCTAAGGACCACATGGCCCATTTTCAAAATAAAAGAAAAAGGAAATTAAATGTGCTTCACCTCTCCTGCCAAGTGTCTTCGTCCCCTAGTGATCCGTTTGAGGTGAACTTCAAATCGGAAAGCTTCGCTTGAAATTAAAAGCTGAATATTATTAAGCTGAGATATTGATGACTTCCATCTAAGGAGTCCCCATCTAATAAGCCGAGTTGAAAATATTTACCTGGTATATAAATAAGTTGTATTTCAAGGTATATAAATATTTACCTGGTATATGGAAGTCGTTCATTTTAAAGGTGTATGACACTTTGAATCATAGATAACTTGCAAGATCTTCAAATTGGGTATTTCACATCAAATCAAGTAGCAAACTTGCTGAAAAATAATGCCACACGTCCAAAAAAATTGACATGTTCCCAGTTTAATTTGGAAACAGGTCAGTTACCCTATACCAATTCCACTATTAATGAAGTAACAAAGAGGTATAGGATGCAGAACTAGCATTCTAAAAACCTGAAATAAATTAATTTAATAAAGCAATTCACCTGAAATTCTACTTTCACTTAAGAAAATTCTTCTCTTTGCACTTCCCCACTAATTCCTATCATATCAAATCCAAGACTTAATCAAGACATCATAACTTCTTATGACCAAAGGGTATTAAAACCAAATATCAGAAATTACAAATCAGCTTTAAAAGACTGTTTATGCAGCAGTATAAGGGGATGAGAACCCTCTAAATAGCTCAAACCTGAGACTCAGAAGCAGGGATCAAAATATTAAGTAAAATTTTGGTTTAGGGCATGACCGAAACCAAAAATTTTGACTAAAATTTCGGCCGAAAATCGATAATTTGGCCGAAATTTCGACCAAAATTTTGAGTCCCATACAAAATATGACCGAAATTTTGATCCTTGCTCAAAAGTCTCTACAAAACCATAGTTAGAACTCCCATTGACAAACTATAAATCAGCTTTAACTTGCCTATATAAATAAAGAATTTGTAATTAAATAAAACCACAATGCACAGTAACAAAAAAAATTATGAAAGTTAGAAGCCAATTACCACTTCAGGCCCTGCTAGTACTAAAAAGAGTTTCTTGAAGAAAATAAATATCGGGCATATCTATTAGCCTTTCATGTGACAAAAGCTGAATTAATTAGTTTATTTCATAAAACATTTTTGTTATGTAATGATTATCAACTGGATAATATTCAAAGAATCACATTATCAAATGGCTAAAACCAATTTATATCCTTCTTTTAGCCTCATTTCTGCACATTTAATTCTCGATTCTGTAGAAGAATCTGAAGAAACACTTGACTTTTGTTTTAAATTATACTCTTATTTATGAAAAAATTCTTTTTATTGATTTTATTGTTCATTTTAGGGAAAACAATACCTTCACATACTCTTAATAGACATTGATACGTACCTTCCGGGATTGAAATTTTTTAGTCCTAAATCTTCATCCTAGATAAACATATAATCATACATGGGCACAACATCTGGATGAAGAAAGCATTTTGCAAACCACCTGGAACAGAGAAATAGTCAGGTAAGATGATGACATTAGTGCTGGGAATAGACACAGTTAAACTTAAAACAAACATTTGAAATATGATAATGCTCTTGTATGGTTAATATAGTTTCTGAATGTAGTGCATAAATCAGAAAAGTAAGGCCCTGTTTGGATAGGGCCATAAAATGTGGATTGCTCCATTGTCTAGACGGCACAATCCACCTTTTCCAAACATTCGTGTTTATAATTTGGACAATTATAAAAGTGTGGATAAGGTTGGTGCTATCGATGCTTTAAAGTGGATAGAGCCATTTCTATTGAACGCTAATTTTCTTTTAATATCAATTATATCATCTGCGTTATATACCATCCAACATGTCCACAGGCCCTTATCTTGTATTAACAAAAGGGCGTACAAACTCTACAGGCTTACCATTTCAGTTGGTTATGAGCTGCAATTTGAATTGCGTTGCCACTCCACTGAAGATCATGCCACCCGTTAGCATTTCCATCGTAGTGAAATAGAATAATTGTAGAATTCCCTGAAAGAAGCTGAACTCACTGAAATTAGATAAGAATTTCAGTGTGGAAGAAAGAGTTGAAAAACAATCTTCATCATCTAATTTCAAGCAGTCAACCTGTAAGTGCGAACAGAGGTACCCTAAATGAAATTATACCTTTTGAATAATGGCATCCACAGTTTTCTTTTGCTTAATACCAGCTGGAATTTCCAGTAGATTTCGATGACTTGGGACATCATCCTGCAAAAGTAATATTTTCAGTCATTCATCATCATTAAGATAGCATGCACCTATATGTCAAGTCTGTGTTCAACTGCTTTCTATTTCATGATAATGTCCACAGCCAATATGATACCACAAACTGAAAATAGCTTTATAATTTTGCATATCCTAGTTTTGACCACTCTTTGATAAGTAGAAGTAAATAATATCGCAGATGGATAACAAAAACGATTTCCCATAAGGTAATCGGCCTGAGCTCCAGCGGTGGTACCTGGGTCAATCTCTTTCCATCAACCTTGAAAACCAAATAGATATTTTTGAGCGCCAAGTCTATGAAATGTATAACAGCATACTAACATCCTTACAAGCAACACATTTCTAGCCAGAGGCCTAAGCAGCCAACATGCTTACAAGCAATTATAAGAGCTAATCCGGCACGTGTGTGCCCTTGAGATTAGTCAGGTGCTCTAAGAGGCCCGGACACCCAGTTTATCCAAAAAAAATTTATAGATAACAAGTTTCCAGCATTTCCACAATTTTCATCCTCCCCATCTCTTGTCAAATAGAAAATTACTTTACTATGAATATAATTATTTCAAAACTTCAACTCATAAGCCATATATCGCAGCGTTTTATTAGCTTTTACGAGATGTCTGATGACTGGTATGATGGTGCAGTTATGGCATGCAGCCAGAGTTAAGGACATGCTGGACCAATACTTCAAAGGATAGGAGTTCCCCCCACAAAATTACATGATCAAGGAAGGTAAATTGGCAAGCCAGTACATTTGATTCTACCATCTCTCCAACATATAAAGGGCAGGCTTCCAAATATAGGTTCCAGTTATGCAAATAAGATGTGAAGGTTGCATACTCAACACTGCTTAGGTTTCTCTTGCTAGTTTATAAGTTGTATTAGTTGCAAAAGTTGGTTTAAGTATAGATGAAAATGTTATGGTGGTAACTAGTAAAGTTTATGGATGAACAAATGGGTGATATCATGGCTTGCCTAATTAACAGAGTAGATGGCAATGAGAAGTTTTGAATAAGAGATTTGTCATGTGTAAACATCTCCTCTACCTTTAGGTGGGTGCAACATTCTCAATCAGATTTCATCAGTAAATGCTTATGGATAGAGGGAGATTGAACTAATGTACACATCTTGCTGCATTGGACAGATACATAATACCATGAATTCAGATAGACTGTGCATTAGATGGGGTCCTAATTCCATGAATACATATAGACAGAAGGAAATTACATCAGAATTAGGTTTCAGGTACCAAATGTCATCCATGACATCACCATCACACAAAACTTCTTAATGCTATTTCTCATTTCCCAATAAGCTTTTATAGGTAACCGCCATCTTTGTAATATGGATTGTGAATGGTTCATTTATAATGGGGAAATTATCACCTGCTAAACACTGAATCAACTTTTTCTTTTCTACCTCTAGACTAATGGAGGTCATCCACTATGTTGTGCACCTCATCTCTAACCACCATCAGTGAATTTGCTGATAAAATCTATATCATCCAATCAAGCCGAAATTTCTTTAGCACTCGAATCCTTGTGTGAGACCTAGTATCTATGGCCTGGGCATCATTTAATTGTGTTACAAGAGTTAATTTTGAGGCAGGGTCTATAGTAGTCTGCAAGGCTAGGGCAAGGCAGCATTTTCTTTCTTTCTTTATCTACTAATAAATGCCAGGGCTGGGCTAGTATCACTCGAGAAAACAAACGTTGTAGCTATGGTCTCGATGGTAGACTATTTTGTTTGGCAGTAAGCCCAATCCCCTTTGCTTCATGACAAGTCCTGTAATAGTTATTTGTTTTGCTAGGGATCTCGTAAATTAAATATATAACTAGTGTTTATGGGCTTGGGCAGGTGTAGTCAGATCTGTGGTATTTATGGCCTGAGCAGCAACAACATAGAAAACAGGCTGAGTTATAGAATTCTATCATAAATTGGACGGTCTTGATCGATTAGGGTGTTAGGAAGTATTACCATCAATGGAAAAAATGTGGAACTACTGCTGCTGAAAAATTATAGTTACAATTCTATGTTGGTCCCCCTATAACACATAAGACATGGCCAGGTTTTATGGGGTGCCAGACAAAACAGAACAGTGTTGGACCAGGCCCTGCTTTATATTATCTCTTACTTTAGGACATGAGCTCCCTTTTTTTACATTAGAATCTACTATTTTTTTTCCATTAAAGTTAAATTGCATGACGATGATGATGATAAAATTAAAGTTAAATTGCATGTTCTTTAGCAGATCTACAGTTCCCAGTCCCAGTGATCGTAATGGCAATCACTCCATTTCTTGCCATGCACACACAGTCATTGTGCAAAGACTAGCACTATGACATCAATATGAATATGTGTTAAATATATTTTTCAAAAAAATGTGTATTACACAAATATTTTTCAAAAAAAAAAAGCGTATTTTGTTCCAATGGTTTAACCATGCTGGATATCTTCAGAAAATATGTGGAAGAAACACATGAATTGAAGTTGGCAAATGTAGTCAACTAAATTAAAACAGAAAAGCTAATCAATGCAACAGGAAGATACAATTTGATAGTATACATCCAGAAAGGTGAGTTCCACAAAGACATGGTTATGCACCTATTTGTCAATCACATCACTTATAGCATGGAAAGGATAGAGCAGGCATCATAGTAAGGCAATAATATTGGAATAATTTATGGAACTAAGACGTTAATAGAAAATAGCAACAACTACCTCAAAAAGGAAACATAATTTGTAAGAAATAATAACCATGCACCATCCCCAGTTGACTTGGCTTCGAACTCCATCTGGGTGTTATCTAAACCACTCCTTCCTGCATTTTGCAATAAATAAAACAACATGAAAATGCTAAATGGCATTTAAAGGAAAATGCCAAGGAGGACAGATGAAGGAATGAAACTCGCTATCAGTATCAGGTATTGGTCAATTTTGGACCGATACGTATCGACCGATACAGATACGGTATTGCCGATACCATATCAGCCAATATTTATTTTATTTTTAATGAAAAAAAACAAAAAAGAGTAATTGTATTGATCAGCATCGGCCGATACTATACCGAGACAATATTGTTCTGAATCTGTTTGTTTTGAACCCTAATGAAAATGAAACCTAGCTCGTATGGCGAGAGACGGATCTGTTATCGTCGAAGGTCAAAATTTTGGCTTCCCTACTCGTCAACTGGTTGGGCCAAAAATTTAATGTTGTAATCTACCCCCAGTCAACTAGTTGGGCCAAAATTTTGGCTTCCCTACTCGTCAAAGGTCTATGCCCAACCCAATGAGATCCAACGGGTCAAGGGTATATGCCTGACCCAAGCTGAAAAACTGGGTCACTAGTGGCCTTCTAGTAAGGTGATGGTAGCAGGTAATCGAATTGGCTCAATGCAGGGGAGAAGTCATCAAAGGTGTAGTGGAAGTATGGATAACAAAGGTGGGTAGAATTGAAGAGGAGGCAAGGAGTTTCGATGATGAAGTTAATGAAAACAAAAGGTGTTTCGGTGGGTGGTGTCCCAATTTTAGGTCTCGCTATGGACTAGGAAAAAAGGCCAAAAAAATGGTTGTGGAAGTAAATTTGCTCCAACAAGGAGAGTTTAGTGTTGTATCAGATCCAGCACCTCATCCGAGAATATTATCCATACCCACTGGAGATTTTGTGCATTTTGAATCCACCAAATCGGCTATGAATCAAGTAATCGATGCATTGAAGGATGAGAACATCAACATTGTTGGTGTATATGGTTTGGTTGGGGTAGGCAAAACCAGCCTAATGGAACAAATTTGCAGGCAAATGAAAGAAGCAAATCTTTATAATGAAGTTGTTAAGGTGGTGGTTTCCCATAATGCAGTCTTGGAAAAGATTCAAACTGAAATTGCTGAAAAATTAGGTCTAGTAATCCATGAAAGTAGTGAAGAGGCTAGAGCCGCTAGACTATGTTGAAGATTAAAGCAGTTGAAAGGTGTCATGTTGATCTTCGATGATTTATGGGAACAACTAGAATTTTCAAAAGTAGGAATTCCCTTTGGAAATGGACATGAAGGGTGCAAAATTGTAGTAATAACACGAAATCTCCAAGTGTGTACTAGCATGATGAGTCCAGCAACAATCAAAGTCCAAGTTTTATTCGTTGATGATTCGTTTAAAAAATATGTAGGTGATTTCATCGAGTCCCCTAGTTTCCATACTGTGGCAAGGGATGTTGTTAAAGAGTGCAGGGGGTTGCCACTAGCCATAATAATACTAGGAAGGGCACTAAGGGAAAATGATGTATCTTATTTGAAAGATGCACTGATACAATTGAAAAGGATGAACCCAGCAGACAGTGTTTGGTTTGGGCAGGAGATCTAAGGAAGACGTAGCATGAATCTACAAGTATCTAACCCTCTTGCTAATTGGGTAAGGAGTTAGCTGAAAGAATAGACTAGTTATACTTAACTATTCACAATAGTAGTTTTGAGAATGTCAAACCCCTTTTGAAATCATCCTGCTTGACTGCTTTGTACATCGATACTAACGATATGGGCATTTTATCTCAAGATATTTTTTGTCGTTGGAGAAATCTAACAGAATTTTACATTTTTGTTGGTGAGTGGTGGAATTCTTCATTGTGGGACAGAGATAGAAACTGCATGGACCTAAAAGTATGTGGGCCTATTGCTAGTTGGGTTAAGGAGTTGGCTGAAAGAATAGAGGACTTATACTTGAGGGTTGACAATAATTTTGTCGATGTCGTACCTCTAATCCATAGGAATCCCAACAGTTTCAAGACTCTTTGTTTCAAGGTCCAGGAGGAAAGGGAACATCTTATAAGAGTTAAAGCCATTTCGGAAAATGCATTCTGTGACAGCCCAAATTTCGGCACCCCAAAACCCGCGCTGTCAGTGGGCAGGCACTAAGGCCAAACCCCGAACGCATTACATAGCATCTCATTGCACAGCGGAAATAAAGTGGAGTAGAACCACGCTAACCATCATAACAAAATAAAAAAACTAGTACTATCCCTCAAAAGCTCAAAATGACGGTTCTAATTCCATATGAATACTTATGAAAAAAGAACCGACGAGAACCACCAGTAAGGACCATTCCTTACCGAAACATGGTTCACCAAAAAGAATTAAGTTACAATTTACATCCAAATTAAGCATTCTTCACATCTTCTCAAAATACTGCTCTCTCAACCTAAGGCCAGCTATATTTGGCATCGCACAAAGAAAACAGCACTCAGGGGGAAGTTCTTCTAGATCCTCACCAGGAGATAACTCAGGATCCTCCCTCTCCAAGATCTCTGTTCCAATGCCTTGACCTGAAACTGTGACATTTAGTCCAGGAATGAGCTTCATCCAAGCTCAGTAAGGAAAACTCATAGCATGCTTATATAATATCAATATATATCTTATGGCATAATGAAACAAAATGTGTCAAAACATATGCACAATGTGATTATCATGATATGAAAGGCACATACAATACTTGTTTGAAATTCATATCACATGCTCCCATTTTATTCCAATATATGAAAAGAAAACTTAAAGTGCTTTACTTAAAGTATCAGAATGAGAAACTATAGCCTCAAGCCCCCGATGGAATACCCACCATCGTCGCTCATATGAATCCTTTTTCACATATATCCAAGGTCCCAAAAAGGTGGACACTTGGCTGAACATAATTACCGTTATACGATAGGAGTCACAAAACACAACACAAAGATGTACGGATTGGCCGCCGTACCGGTCGGGTATTCACATAGAACCTTAAGTCGAGGTGTTTACATATAGCTTATCACCGTATAAAGTGATAATTATAGCTTATATCAAAGGTCGGAATGAAATGTGAAGATCACGCACACATAAATAAATCGAAATGAATCTCGAAAGATTCCATAATACTTGTACAATTCGGAAACATAATGATACACATGCCTTTTCAAATTGAAGTAAACGAAATTCACAAGAATGAATCCAAATTTGCATCATAACATAACACACATGCTAATATAGTAAATGCACATAATATCAAGTGTTCCCTACCTCAAAATCTTAACACGCACGCGCTCAATCTGCCGTTTGGGCTTGTCCTTCATCACACAACGCAAGTCACCTGAACATATAAAATCCATGGTTCACACATTAGAACTATGCTAAACATACTTTGACAACTTCCCTCAAATCTCACAGTCAAAACCTAACAAAATCCCAAATCTAGCAATTTCGATCTATCAAATCTCTATTTCGATCAATCGAAACCGGTTTTCGATCGATCGAATCTCACTTCGATCGGTCGAACTCCTCAAAGCATATATCATCTCCCAGTTTGATCGAACGATTCAGCCTTTTCAATCGAACGAACACAAATTCAATCGATCGAAAATAATTTCAATCTATCGAATCCTCACAGAGCTAAATGCCTATAACACAGTTTGATCGAGCGAATCCTAATTTGATCGATCGAAAGCACATAATTCGATCGATCGAAACTATTTTGATCGGTCGAATTCCTCAGGAGCTAAATGATAATTAACACAGTTCGATCGATCGAATTATAATTTTGATCGATCGAGGATATTTTGATCGGTCGAATCCTAACAACAGACTTTTCCAAAATCTCTATTCTATACGTTTCGATCAATCGAGTGTGGAATTCGATCAATCGAAACACACTTCGATCGATCGAAATTTATTTCGATTGAACGAATTTCCTTAAACTTCGAATTCTTCCTTCTGAAGTCCATTTCAATTGATCAAACTAAATTTTGATTGGTCGAAATGAATAGATTTCTTCTGTTCTTATGTTTTTCGCATCCTTTCTCTTCTCTTCCCGAAATCAAACCATTTTCTTATGATTCTTTGATTTCAAATTAAATAAAAACCATAACTAACGCAGATTTTAAAATCTATCCCTAATTTCATACCTTGATCCCATCCAAATCCTCGATCCTTGCTTCTAGATCGGATTAAGGTTTCACCAAGCGAACAATAGATGTTCGTCATTCCAAACCCTTCGCAGCAAGCCTCGAGAACGGATCTTTCTCGCATCCAATCGCAATCAATACCCATGATTCCTTCTCTCTCTTCTTAACTCCTTATGATTAGCTATAAATTTGTTATTGAATGCAAATTAAATGAGGCATTTATTTCCCCTTTATAACCAAGCCCTAGGCTTAGGTGTGACACAGCTACACCAAGGTTGGTGTACGTGTATTCACGAACTCATAATCTAGCCTACTTATACAAAATCCGATCCGTCAGATTTGATCTATAGACATTACATAGTTCATTGGCACGGTCCTCGATGTACGGATCGTCAGGCATGCATACCAAGGCATACAGTTCATAGGTTAGAACTCAGGGACGTTACATTCTCCCCACCTTAGGAATTTGCGTCTTCAAAAATTAATCCAACATGCGATTAGGCACAAGGAGGGTGGCCTCGTAAGGCACCACACATGGCTAAACAAACCCTTCCGTTATAAAATTCCATCACACACACACAGTCCACATACAATAAATTCTAACTAATTCCATCCCAACATATGACTGACCATCACACGATTAACATAATCATGAATAAAAGTTAAAGAAATAATTGATCGTGGCAACCATGCCACCATAGTCATGACCACAAAATAAATGGGTGTGGCACCCATGCCACAACAGTTAAAAAGTTATACATTCATCCATCCAAAATTATATTTCTAAAATGGAAAATCTCTCAAGCTCACAAAAGTCTTTATCTGAAACTCGTCACGCATCCGCCCCTCCCATCGCTCCAGCAGGATCCGCCACATCCTCCGTCTCCTCGTCGGTGTGATCCCCACTGGCCGCCTCATCAGGCCATGGGTCCTTCACAGGAGTGTCTGACGTAGAAGCTCCAAATATTCATGCACACATGGCTGCCATCCTCTGAACGTAGTTAGTAGGGTACATGGCGTGCAAAATGTCCTCCACGAGCAGCTCGTAGTAATCGAGGCACTGATTGAGTTGGCGATTACTCTCCTAGATGAGAGTAGCCAACGCCTCATTGTTGATCAGAGTCGTTTGATTGTCAAGTGCTATCGGTATGCCAACAGGCTGATGTATTGGAGGGATGACCTCAGGTTGCTCTTGCATAGGAACCTCAAGAGCAGGTTGATCAGGCTGTGGTGCATCCTGAGCAGGCATTTCTTGGGGTTGAGGAGGAATAGGAGGTACTTGAAGAGCTAGCTGAAGGTGTGGTTTCAGCCAATTGAAGGTTTTCCTCCAATGCTTGAAGGTATAGAAGATCTCGATATCAAAGGCTTTAGGCTCCCGCGAAGAAACCTTGTACACCGAGGTTGTGGAATACTCATCAAACATTGCAGAGATGAAGCTTGCATAAGGAATGTAATCCTCGGGCTTTTCTGCCCCTGCCAATAGTTTCTTCCTCCCATGTTTGATTCCCTCAAAAACTACTGCAGCTACATCAAACCATTTGCCCTCAAAAGCGGCAAATAATGCTTCCATCAACACCCCTAATCTCTCAGTTTTGTGGCGGATCGAGTACAGGTTGCACTTGAAGAACATATTGAGCATCCACATATAGCTCTATAGATTTGCTCGTTTGATCGCTCTATCAGGTGCAACTCACCCTCGAGTGATTCTCTCAGCTACGTAAAGATGGGCCAAATTTGGAGGATTTGGGGACAACAAGTTAATTCTCGGGCCATAGGCTTCAAAACATTCCAAGGCCTTGCAAGCCATCACATGGGTAAAAATGTATGTCTTCCCATCGATCTTTGTGTAGATGGTGTCTACAGGATTAGGACCATCAAACATGTTTTGATCAAATAAGCGCACGAGGTGCGGATAATAGTACGGATGAATGGGTTTCAAAATATTGTCCAAATCGGCTTTACCCAAATAGCCAAGTGCCCAAGCATCAATGTCGGGCACATTGGGCGTTTCGAAAAGTGTCAGATCAATGGTATACTCATAATCAAATCCCTTCTCGGCCCACCATTCGTTTGGTTGGTCTGGTTGGGGCGCTTGAGAAGGAGCTGGTTGCTTGGCAGTGGTTTGTGGTGGTTGCGAAGAACCCGTAGTGGTTTTGGGTTGCGAAGAACCCGCTCCGGTCTTAGGTTTCTTCAATGTAGGGGTTTTAGAGGTTAATCTCATTTTTGGAGGCATGGTCAAATCTCAAAATTAGGGTTTCTACTTAAATCCCAAAAATCTTAGCTCAAAATAAGAATTTAAGAACTCAAATTTAGGGATTTACTAGTTGGATGAGGTTTAGATGTGATCCTTTGGAGAATCCACGCATAATCAACCGATCGCTCGATCCCCCAATCTTGAAAACCCTCAAAAGCCCCAACGGAACCCCCAAACTTTTCAAAAAATTTGAACTTAAAAACGTAGGTTTTATATATATATGCGCAATTCGATTGATCGAATTGATTTCGATCGATCGAAATCCACTTTATAAAGAATACTCCGTGATTTCGATCGGTCAAAATTAGCTTAGTATAAAACTGGACCCCACATTTTGATCGGACGAATTTGAATTCAATCGATCAAGATTCAGAATTCGATCGATCAAAAATTTTTTTGATCGGTCGAACTTCTCAGGCTCCCAAAATTTTTTATCGAACGAAATAAATTTCGTTCGGTCAAAATCAAAATTCGATCGATCGAAAATGAATTTCAATCGAATGAATTTAATAGGTCTTCATTTAGATAATGTCCATTTTCTGCCAGGACATTTTGATTGGTCGATTTACATCTCGATCGATCAAAAATAATTTTGATCGATCAAAATTATCATAAAACACTTCATTGCTGTATTTTTGAGTTTTCTTTCACAATTTTGAGCTTTAAACATTAAATTCACCCATCTCATTCATCATTCAAATTGTTTACATATACTTGGGTCACAATGGACCATTACAAAATTCTTTCCCTTTCTAGATCACAAAAACAAGGAAGGATGTTGGGCGCGAATCTCGGCTTCGCGTTCCCATGTCGCCTTCTCTCTAGAGTGATTCTTACATTGAACCAACACCAAGGGAATCCCTTTTGTGCGTAGCACTTGCTCTGTTCGGTCTAAAATTTACATTGGATCTTCAATGATCGTCAGATCCCTGTACACTTCAACTGGTGGTGCATCAAGGATATGAGTTGGGTCGCGCACATACTTTCGTAACATAGAAACATGAAATACATCGTGCACTCTATCAAGCTGCGGGGGTAATGCAACCCTATATGCAACTTCACCCACTCTTCCTAATACCTCAAATGGTCCAATATAGCGAGGACTCAACTTTCCGCACTTTTCGAAGCGCATCACACCCTTCATTGGAGATATCTTCACAAACACATGATCGCCCACTTGAAAATCCATGGTTGATCGCTTAATCTCCGCATAGCTCTTTTACCGACTCTGTGTCGTCTTGATTCTTTCTCGTATAATATGAATGGTCTCGACATTTTCCCTTATGACTTTTGGTCCTAACACAAATTTGTCGCGTGTTTCCTCCCAATTGATCGGAGACCTACACCTCCGTCCATACAACACTTCATACGGAGCCATCCCAATACTCTACTAAAAGCTATTGTTATACACGAATTCTATCAATGGAAGATGTTGATCCCACGATCCTTGAAAATCAATCATGCATGCTCAAAGCATATCTTCAATAAACTGATTGACTCTCTCTGTCTGACCATCAATCTGCGAATGGAATGTAGAACTGAAGTCCAATCTCGTCCCCATACCTTCTTGAAATCTTTGCCAGAATATCGATGTGTATAATGGGTCACGATCGGACACAATGCTTGCAGGAATACCTTACAGTCAGACAATTTCTTTCAGATACAAATCCACCAATTTGCTTATAGTGTATGTTGTGTTATAGGGCAGGAAGTGAGCCGACTTTGTCAATCAATCCACTACTACCCATATGGCATTGTGGCGTCTCAACGTTCTCGGTAATCTCACAATGAAATCCATAGAGATAAACTCCCATTTCCATTCCGGTATTGGTGGGGGATGCAATAGGCCGGCTGGGTGTCTGTGATCCACCTTTACTTGTTGACAAACCAAGCATTTCGACACATATTCGGCAATGTCTTTCTTCAACCTTCTCCACCAATAATTTTTCCCCAAATCTTGGTACATCTTAGTACCACCAGGATGAATGGCGTACTTGGACTTGTGAGCTTCGTCCAATATGGTCTGCCTGAGTTCAACATCAACAGGTATGCATAACCTTTCACGGAATAGCAATGATCCATCCTCTTTGATGCAAAAATTCGCACTGTCACTGGCAGTCACCCTTTGTCTAATCTTTAAGAGTCTTTCATCTGCAGTTCATAAATGCGATAAAAAATAGTGGGTCTAATCGTGAGATTTTCCAACAACACTCCAATATCCATGACCTCTATATTCTTATCATACAAAGAAAGGTCTTCTAATAATTTCCATCGTCGAAGTCCCGTAATGAGACTAGCCAACTGAGCCGCATTCTTCCTACTCAACACATCAGCCACGACGTTTGCTTTACCTGAGTGATAATGTATAGTACAATCATAGTCCTTGAGAAATTTGATCCATCTTTGTTGCCTCATATTCAATTCCTTTTGCATAAACAAGTATTTGAGGCTCCTGTGATCCGTGAAAATCTCGAAGGTCTCACCATACAGGTAATGTCTCCAAATCTTAAGCATGAAAATTACCGAGGCTAACTCTAGATCGTGCGTCGAGTAGTTCTTCTCGTACTCTTTCAACTGTCTTGACCCATAGGCTATGACTTTGGCATTCTAATTCAAAACACAGCCCAAACTACCATACGACGCACCACTATAAACAGCAAAACCCCCACTACCTGATGGAATAGCCAACATTGGAGAAGAGGTAAGCCGTTTCTTGAGTTCTTGGAAGCTCTCTTCACATTCACTAGTCCACTCAAATTTAACATTCTTCCTAGTAAGTCGGGTAAGCGGTCTGGAAATCTTTGAGAATACTTCCACAAATCGTTGATAATATCCTGCTAGACTGAGGAAACTGCGAATCTCCATCACAGTCTTGGGTTGTTCCCAATCTAACATTGCCTCAATCTTCACCGGATCTATAGTCATGCCTGCTTCTGACACTATGTGACCGAGAAAGCTCACTTGTTCTAGCCAAAACTCACATTTACTGAGTTTGGCATATAATTGATGCTCACATAGAGTCTGCAAGGCGATGTGTAAATGATGTTCGTGTTCTTCTCTGGTTTTTGAATAAATAAGAATGTCATCTACGAACACCACTACGCACGTATCCAGGTGCTATTTGAAGACCCTATTCATGAGGTCCATGAATGAAGTTGGTGCATTCGTCAAGCTGAAAGGCATCACTAAGAACTCGTAATGCCCGTATCTAGTTCTGAACACAGTCTTCTGCACATCTTCGGCCTTCATCTTTAATTGATGGTACCCGAATCTCAAATCGATCTTCGTAAAGAACTTCGTACCTTGCAATTGGTCAAACAGGTCGTCGATCCTTGGTAAAGGGTATTTGTTCTTGATCGTAAGCTTTTTTAACTGATGGTAGTCGATGCAAAGTCTCATCGACCCATCCTTCTTAACAAACAAGACCAGTGCTCCCCAAGGGGATACACTTTGTCTTATGAAGCCCTTATCCAATAATTCTTATAATTGCTCCTTTAATTCTTTTAGTTTCACCAGAGCCATGCGATAGGGAGCTTTGAAGACTGGTTCCGTGCATGGAGCTAAGTCTATTGCAAATTCAATCTCCTGGTCATGTGGCAATCCAGGTAGCTCATCGAAAAATACGTCCTCGAACTCACAGGCAATCGAAATATCAGTGATAACATTCTTTATTTCCTTTTACTCTTGAAGGAATGCTAAATACCCTTCGCACCCATTCTTCATCATCCGCTCAGCTCGTACAGCGGAGATGATCGGCACTACCTTTCCCGTCTCACCAATAAACTAAAAGGACGTTTGTTTTGGCAAAAGAAAAGTAACCACTTTCCATAAGCAGTCAATGCTTGCACGATAAGCGGATAGCCAATTAATGCCAAGGAGTACATCAAGTCCTTGCATGTTCAACAAAATGAGGTCCGCTATAGTCTCTTGATCCTCCACTTGAACAACGACTGATCGACAATAGGTATCTGCGGTTACTGCACTCCCCATAGGAATGGACACGTTCAAAATAAAATCTAACTCCTCGGGTACTATTTTCAATTTCCCCACAAATTTTGGAATTATATACGAGTGGGTAGACCCTGGGTCTATCAGAAATCGAGCAACACAACTGTGCGACCATGGATCCTCTCGAACCCATCGCGATGGTGTGCTCGCTATGAATGAAAATGTAGAGTCAAAGGCTCTAGGGTAGGGGCTTCGGTTATCGATCAGGAAGGGTTTAGGCACCCGTTCAACCTGCATATAGCTGTCTCTATCTATGGCCAAAAATAAAAATAAATGGGCGGAGCTTCCCCTTGCTCGAAGGCAATACGGTCCTATCAAGCTTTGAGCCAAACCGATATTTTGGCAGCATACCAGCTTGAATCCTTGGACGGAGGAATCACCAAGAAGGTAGAGGAAGAGAGGGGTGAGCCGAAGCTCACGGGGGCCCTTGTTGCGCCGTGGAAGTCCTTTACTTTGGCGTGCTTTCGATGGCTTAAATGGAATGAAAATGGGTTCTAATGCTAGGATTCAATAAAATAGGAAGTGTAGGGTGAGGCCAAAGGCTAGACTTTAGCTAAAGGGAGTGATCTAATGGTAGAAATGGAGTGGAATAGGTGATCTAAGCTTGCTGGAATTCTGGAAAATAAATGGCATTTTCTCTCACTAGGGCTCTCTCTCTTAAGCTCTCTAATCTTTCAACCAAAATTTTCAACCCTTTGGGAAGAGGGGCCTCTCTATTTATAGAGAAGAGGTGGGTTAGGGGCTTACTTAAGATCTAATTGGTTTAGCAATTAGGTAATACCCTATCTAAGGTTTTCTAGGTTTTCAAGGTCCTAGGGTTTTGGGAAACTGATTTTAATGGCGGATGATGGGGTGAGACCATAGGTGACTTAAGGGTTGCCAATAAGCTCAAAGGGGGTGCAACCAACCTCAAGACACCCACCCTAAACAAGGGGAGGGTCAAAGGGTCAAACCAGATGAAGGAATTGATGGGAATGAGTTTAAGGGGCGTATATATTATATACGCCCCGGTTTATGTGATGATCTCTAAAAATTAAGGGAGTTTTGGAAGATGAAGCCCGTGGTGGGTCCCACCTATCTTTGGGAGTATATATTATATCGCTTGCCCAAATTTAGCCCAAAATGTCGTATATAATATATACGCCTAACCAAAATTGGGCCAGATTTGCCGGGAGTATGTAATACATACGCCTGAGTAAAAAGGTTGTCATTTTATGTGGGACTTCAATCGGCCATAACGTTTGAACCGTAGCTCTAAATCGGGTGATTTTTGGCTTGTTGGAAAGCTGGAGAAGTTCTCTTTGCAAAGGTATATGGCTCATCCATGGTGGTGGTCTGTATAAAGTTTTGTAGCTCCTCTCCCATCAACTGCTTAGAAGGGTTTAAGTTAGGTCTGGGAAGGGAATCTAGGGTTTAGGGGTGATCTCTAAGGGTTAGGGGATGGTTTTAAAGGGTTCAGGGTGATTCCTAAAGGTCTGGGTAGGTTCCTAAGGGTTCAGGGGCACCATCAGAAGCACCGGGGTACATCTCTCCCGAAGTACAGATTGATCGGGCCTGGGGCCAAATTTGGATGTCTACAGATGCCCCTCTTTGGTATTCGATCACTAATGATTGGATGCCAAAGACAAGAGACATCCGAAGAGGTCCAAGGCACGTTTGACAGGTCTGCCTGGTTCAACTCAATTCTCAAACATTCATGGTCATGGTGAGTGTACATAAGCCCTCTCATTTTGGGATATCGTCTGTACCTCAAAGCTAACAGTCCCCAAGCGCATTACGACATTACTAGGCATAACTGCGATGATCACAGAAAGTGTAAGCCCGTTAGCCGGGATATTGTCCACTTCCTGAGGGAAATTATAGATTTGTGATATTTGAGTATTAATCTGAACCAGGCAGCTCCATGAAACGGGATGATCGATCTATGCTTCGGAATTGATGCGAAGCGCATAAAGCGAAGGCCTACAAACTTGTGCCCAATCCTGTGGGATATTGACAGCTCCACTAGATTGGCCACGGGTGCCCTTACCTAGGTAAGGCTCGGAGTCTTTGGGCGAACCCATCAACCTTGAGGTTATTTTAGCATGTTTTACCTGAGTGAAGCGAATATTGATGTCACAACACTTCTTGGGAATGCATGCCCATTTTCAGAGTAATTTTTTTTTTATGTTTCCTTTTCTGAATTTTCTTTTATTTCGAGGCCTCTAAGCAAAGCTCAAGGACCTCTGGCATCTTTATTCTTGCACAACTCTTTAAGTGGATCAAATGTCAGTTGATACGCTTTAAGAATGCGTGCGCTCTGCTGGGGATGGGTGCACCTTGGGGATGTGCTCGTTCTGGAGGCGAGGTGCTCCTAATTCACATGAACCGGAATGCCTTAACTCGAGACAAAGCTAAAAAGGATCGGGCTAGAACCAAACATCCATCGAAAGAGATGGTCAATTCTAGCCTCCATCCCTAATGAAATCACCTCTTACTAATTATGCATAGACAGACACCCATCAGGGGTGATAAGCAGCAAATAGGCGCGAACGAAAGCCTCGACCCTAAGGTACAATTTACAAGGACAAACGACCATCCTACGGATACCCAGACGCAAGTGCGTACATTCAACAGGGACATCGTGCCTATACAAGGTTTTAAGCCTGTGTAAAAGGAAATAAAAGGGAATGAGCCCTTCGGTCTGTATGTTTGCACATAGTTTGGTCGGTTGTAATTTCATTTTTGACGATTATCGACAATAGACTTTCGAATGGTTCAAGTCGGGGCACTCTTGGTCAACATCAATCCGAAGGTGGATGACTAGAGCGAGTGCATGGAAGGTGGGGTCAACCTGCACTGGATTTTTACTTTATAACAAAAGGTCGTTATTTCCTCTCTTTTTTCCTTTTTCTTTTTTCTTCTTTCATGTCAGTTCGAGACTCTAAGCATGCTCAAACTACTTTTATTTCTGCACGTATCCTTAGGCGAATCAACTTGCCATGTTGATATACCTTAAGGACGTGTGCATTCGGTGATGGGTCCTTGGTTTGCCTGCCGGATCAGGCCTTGACTTCTGCTGGGGAAGATCATGGGCTAGGTGTATGTTCCTAGGAGTGACCGGTGATGGATAAGTTTATTTGCTTGCCGAACCAGGTGATGACTCCTGAGGATGCGTGGTCTTGGTCTTTAAACAAATTAGACCCAATCATCTACTTTGGAAGGTGGGTTCCTAATGACCGGGGATAAACCTGACCAGTATTTTGCCTGCCGGATCAGGCGCGAGGTGTCCCTGCGTAAAACAGGGTTCGAGAATTTTTGGGTGAACCCGATCATTCCGAATTGATTTAACACGGTGCTCGGAGTGGCGCAAATGTTCATTGCGACGCTCGTTTGGGAACTAGTGTCATATATTTTCATTTTTCTTTCTCTTTTTTTTTCTCTTTTTTTTTAATTATTTATTTATATATTATTTTCTTCTCTTTTTTTTTCTTTTTTGTTTGATTTTGTGGGCGCATTAGGTGGGTGCCTACGGATCTAGATCCATTTTTTTTTATAGCACGGTCCCTTTGGGCCAATTGAAGGGAACTCGAAGGGCCATTTAGGGATGCGTGCACAAACGCTTGACACGGTATGCGGGCTTCTAAGGGGGACCGGGCCGTGGTCCATAGCATGCAAGGGAGATCCGTCGGGCCTCAAAATTGAAAAATGGTGGCGAGTTTAGAAGCGGCCATTTTCTCGCGATATATATATATCGCTGACCAAAATCTGATGAATGGTCGGTATATATATATCCTTTGTCCAAAAATCTGGCAGTTACAAAACTGCCCAAGCCTGAGCACAAAAGGGGCCCCCCTTTTCAAATTCTATCTTCCTCCCTCCTTCCCTCTTGAGTTCGGGACAGCCTGCTAGGGTTTTTGCATTTGATTTGGCTTGAGTTCTATTACCGGGGGTTACGGGTGCCGATCAAGAGTGCTCACTCTTCGTCGATATTTGTTTTTCTCTTCCATTGAAGGTAATCATTACCCTTCCTTCATTTTTCCTTTGAATCTTGATAATATTGTTGCTTGATGCTCTCTCTTTTTTTTTTTTTTTTGGTGAAATGCTTTTTGATTTTCTTTTAAGCATATGTGATGCCTATATTCCTTTTCTCTTCTCTTTTTTTGTTTTTGTTTTGGTTGTTTTTCCTTCTCTTTTTTTTTTTGAAATGCTTGACTCGTTAGGCCTATTCATTTTATTTTATTTCTTCTCTCTTTTTTTGTTTTTGATGGATTAGTGCATTTTATTGGTGCATTTTTTTTGTTATGGGTGCATATATATATTTTTTGGTTTAGTGCATCTCTTTTTTTTTTTGGTTTTATGCATTCTCACCTTTTTTGTTTGATGGATTAGTACACACACACATTTTTTTGGAGATTTTTTTTTGGATTAGTGCATATTTTCCTTTTTCCTTTTTTGTTGGCACACCTTTCATATGCCAATGCGTCTCATATTTTCAAGATGTTCGGCGACGAAGGGCATGATCAGCAAGAAGGGTCGGAGATGGCCTATGGTCCCTATGGGGAACAATTCTTCGTGTCTCAGAGCTCTTCCCAGCCTTGGTATGAAATGCAAGGCGAGGCTACCCGTACCAGCCTCCTCTACTGCCAACACACCCATATGTCCAACTTTGGGATCGCCGGTCAGGTAAACAGATGAGCTCCCCCCCTTTTTTGCTTTTGTTTTCCTTTGATGTCTTCATTATACCACCTTGCCCCTATCTGACTAATGCCTTCTGTTTGCAGCCCCTACCACACATTATGTTCCGGGCCGGGGTGGCTAGTTTGACCTCCAGCGTCTCGTGCTTTATCTTCCCCCAGCGGTGAAGGACCTGCTCACCGATGCCGGTTTTGGGGATTTCATTTCGTGCCCGTGAGGCCGTCACCTATTTGAAAGCTTCGATAGGCGTTGCCCGGGACCATGACATTTCACATGGTCGTGGCAGAGATGGCCTTTACACCTGCAGACTGGTCTATGATCATTGGGGTCCGTATTGGACGGGTGCCCGTGGTACCTACCCGTACACCGGATAGAGAGGAGGTGATTCGACTGATAGGGGCCTACCCGACCTCTGGGAATATTCGAGGTTCTAAGGTCAAGCTGTCCTGGCTGGTTGATCAGTTTGAGCCTCATGAGTTAGTGGACCAGGGCCAGCCCGACGTGGCCATTTACCTCGAGCCTGCACGCGCACATATGCTGGCCCGCATTTCTCTGCTATTCCTCCTGGGCAAGACTCTCCTCTCAAACACCAGCGGAGGGCGAGTCTCATTGTCCCTACTCAGCCTTATGGTGAACTGGGAAACCGTACATCGGTTTGATTGGGGCGGCGCTGGCTTTGCGGTGCTCATGTCCAGCCTAAAGCGAGCCGTTCTTGGGGAGTCTAGCTCTATTGTGGGTTTCTGGCCTGCGATTGAGGTATTTTATCCTTTGGTTTTAGTTTGTCCAATTTTTCTTTTCTAGCATACCTATTTTTATCTGCTTGCTTTCTCATATTTGGGGTATCTTCATTTCCAATCGGGTCACCCTCTGCTTCAGTCTGAAGTTGCTACGTTCCCCCTCATGAGTAACTGGCATGTGAGCTGACGTCGGGACATAGGTATGAAGCATTTGGAGTTAGGGCTGCGCTCTCAGTTCGACCTGTTGATCTCAGAGCAGTTATAACCATTCCCCCTTTTCTATAAATTTGATAGCTCTTTTGTGCTATGGGTTTTGACCAACTGTATGTATCCCTCCTCTATGTTCTCTTCTTTTTGCAGATCGTCCTTGACCCCTACATAGGATCTCCCTTCTGGAACCTGGCTTCAGTGGGTCCTTCTCGCCTCTTGCTAGACCGCCACATCATCTTCCTCTACGGGACCTAGACTAGGGCCTATTATTTAGGAGAGAGAGTGGTTCATCAGTATCGTCCTCTCTTTGCTGTGCCCCAAGCTCCTCTAGCTGACGTGTTGGCTCCGGAACGCTCTATTGATGAGCTTACTTCTCACTTCCTTCACCATGGGGTCCCTATTGATGGCCTTCTTTTACCTGGGGGGTATCAGATGTGGTACGATTCTCTGCCTTATCATTTCCTGCTGCCCCGCTGTTATCGATTTCAAGTGTGCTTCCCTTATTGGTTGGTGGTGAAAGTATCAAAAACAGAATGAAACAGGGGATGAATCAGCACAAATTGAAAATCCTAGACCTGCAAGATACAGGGTCCTTTGTAGCAAGTTTTGATAAGTAAGAGTTTGTCCCACAGGGAAACGTGATTTAAGGCTCCAAGGGAGCCGTATCTAGTAGTCCCTCTAGATCTGTCTACAGATTTGGCAGTCCTAAAAGGAGGGGAATTTGAGGTCACTTATTCTAAGTATTCTAATAACTAAATTATAGAAAGGATTGAGAGGATGGATGGATTGTGGAAAATAATTATAAAAAGGTGAGAAATATGTTTTTGAGCCAAGATCAGAGGAGTTCTTGTAACTCAGATTTAGATATGATGTTATAGAAATCCTGTCCAGAGGCTACATTATCACCTCTGAGGAGAAAGGATCCAACCCATCTCTACTGCCATGACTCCACCCTTAGGGCTATAACCTGTCCACTTAAATGGTCACAGACTATCCCATAGGGGAGCCACTATCCAGGGATGGGTCAGAACATAACTATTAAATCATTGCAGGTACTATTTCATCCAGGCTACCAGCTCAGGAATCCATAGGGAACCTCAACCTCTAAAGTTCCATGTGTGGGGCTAAGGCTGGAAAACCATGATAGCCCAGACACAGAACCAGCAAGCGGTTGAGTACAACCTTCGATCCAGCTGTCCATTACTTGAGAGAGGCTACAATGGTTCAGTCACCAGCCTACAATCTCTATAACCAGATCAGATCCGGCATCTGATGGCAGATCTATACAAATATGGGGGAGTCTGCCTCTGTACAATCCCTCACCAGGCTTCTACAAGCTCAGGTGAAAAGAAGAAGGATCCATCTTGGATCAGTGGATCAGAATCACCCTAAGGCTATAATCTGTCCACTTAAATGGTCACAGACTATCCCAGAGGTTATCCTCCTCACGGAGCCCAAGACAAAACAAGATTATCGCTGCTACCACCAGGTTCACTAGGCTACCAGCTCAAGCTCCCATGGGGATTTCAGATCTAATAGGTCCTGTGGCAGGGCTAAGGCTGGAAGACCATGATAGCCCAGACACACAGGTTACTTGGATCTGAGTGGCCCTTAAAATCAGTACTCCATTGCTTAGGCAATGGAGGATCACAAGGCAGCAGCCTTGCACAGAGCATCTCACAAATTAACAGCAATCCTACAAAGTATAAATCCTATTACAAAACTTCCATTAATCTAACTCAAATGCATATACAAAGTCATAGCCAGCAATTGTTGGACTATGGAGAGAAGAAAAGAAAAAGAAAAAGAAAAACTACTTACTACCAAAAAGAAAGAGAAAAGAAAAGCGATCTGAGATAGGTTCCCAGATACCTAAACCTAAGCTAGGCCTGGGTATATATAGCAGTGGGGTGGCAGCGCATTAGGGTTAGGAAACCCTAATTTTAACGATGCCACGTGGCCTTCTACTAATCCTTGGATGCCTCAGGGCTGGTGCACGGAGATTTGAGCGTGGGAATGCGTGCCCTAATCATTGGAAGTTTCCAGAATGCCCTCAGTTGTAGAGATGGAAGTTTAGGTTCAGAGCCTCACTAGGTAGCTGTAGTTTCCTAGACATCTCGCGTGGTAGCTCATTGCTCTTCGCTAGGATGATTTGACACTGAAGTTTCAGCCGTCGCGAGGTTGCCTTGGTTTGCTCTTCAGGCAGTCGCGTGGTAGAGAGTTGAGCTCTCACTGAGTTGCAGTTCACGAGATTGAGTAGAAAACATAGTCTCAAGCGTCGCGAGGTTACAATTCAACATGGGTAGATTAGTCTTATTGGCGGCACGAGAATGTGAGCTCTTTTCTTTACTTGGACTTCGCGAGTTACCTCGCGAGGTTCTTTTGAGTTCTGACTGCGCGAGGTTCTTTGTCTCACTCAATCTTCGTGAGCTGGGCTTTGCCTTCGCCAGGATTCTTTCTTTCTTGAATGGCGCGTGAACTGCGCAAGGCGTTCTTCTTCTGAGAATTGTACCCATGGCATCGACGGCATTGCGAGAAATCTTCTGAAGCTCTCTCTCCTCAGCTGTCTTAAGCGAACTTCGTGAGATTGAGAGAGGTCTTCTTTGAACTGCGCGACACTAAGCGCTGTGTTCTACCCTTGATCTTTGTGAGAGCTGCGCGGAGTTGAGTTTTTGAAGTTCCTCAGTCATTCATCTGCGCAAGAGGTTGCTTGTAAAGCCTTGGGAAGCTCAGCTGATCTGCGCGAGGCTTCAAGGTGCATTCTTACTGAGGGGCATCTGGTGCCAAAGCAGGCTCCATAACAGGATTCTTGGCCTTATTTCACTGCTGATTATTTCCTGAACAAAACACTTAAGACGAGTTTATTAAGTGGCTAAGGGTCTAATCAAAGGTTAAGTTAAGGGGTGAATAGTGGTACTTTTCTGGTCTTAACACACCCCCAAACCTAATCTTTGCTAGACCCTTAGCAAAGCTACATTAAATCTACTCTAAAAATTAAATGCCACTTTCGTAGGGAGCACGGATACATTTAGCATATGTACCAAGCCTTTTAAACCCCTAGGTGATCCCTAGTGGAGGAGTGAAGTCTCCTGAGGGTTTTCAGTGAAGGCACCCCCAAACTTCTCCAATGAAATAGTTAACTAAAGTGCAATGTCTTCCAATGAGCAGTTAAGGAATCAGATTTAGTCTACTCATGAATCAGCATAAAAGAAGTTTAATTCATTGGTTGCACAGGAACTTAGACAGCATAATTCGCATGTTAGCACAGCATTTTCAAATAATTTGTGATCACAGAAAACTGCACAAATGCATGTCAGCACTGAGCTTATCCTTATATCAGAAAATTAGGTTAAGGTCATACATAATGCATTCAAGTTCAGACCCAAAAGAAAGCTTTACAGGGCATACTCTCATCAAGGTTTGTTGAGGGGTTCAGTTTCTCACAGGCTCAAGAGCAGTTACACCCCCCAACTAGGTTTGTAAGCATGAGCATAGGCAGAGTTCTTAGGTGCTAGCATCATTGTCCGTTTCTCAGCATAGATTGGATAATTCCTTATATTCACATGACAGCTCACTAAATCTTTGGATCACAAGGGCTTTTAACTGGGTTGAAATGTGGCTTATGGAGTATGGTTAAAAAGAATGGAAGGTTTGAAAAGGGTTCAAAATTGAGTGCAGGAGGTGGTTCATGACTTCACCTTCTCGAATTCAGCTCCCTTCATCTTCTTTGAGATTTTCAGATTTGAAGTGATCAGTTTCTCTTCTTGATTTTGATTTTCCAATGAAGGTTCCTCTTGACTTCTCTCTTATTCCTCTTCATTATTATTTTTTTTTATTTCTTTTTGCTGGAGTTTTCTTCTTTTTTTTTATTATTTTGTTTTTGCTTCTCAGAAATGCCACCATGTCCTCAGTTACCATTCTACTAGAATAGATGCTGCTTCTCCATTCACCTAATGCTGACCATAGCTAGTCCATCTTCAACTCTTTCTCCTTTACCTTCTGAATTCTCAGAGTGAGGGTAGGTTGAATTAGGTTCATAGGTTCAGGTTCAAGTACTCAGGTGTATTTTGAAGAAATTTAGGATTTAAAGCTCAAAGGGGTATGTACAAGGGCAGTTGCTTTAGGATTGATCTTTTTAGGCTCAAACTGTCCAAGAGAAGGCCTTGATCCTATCCTAGCTCTCATGAGTACTGTCAGTTGTTTCAACTTGGAGTTACCTAACTTCTAGTGAGCACAGAGACTCAGCCAGTCCTTAGAACTAGAAGAAATGCCTTAGTTACTCCTCAAAAGAAAAATTTTGTAGGCCCAATTCTCACTGGTTATGGTCATCCTTTGAAATTTTAAGTATGTCCTCACCTTTTTCTCTCTCTACTGATTCACTAAGTGCAGATACACGTGTGTTTCCTTGGTGAAATTATTATAAAAATGTGGAATATTAGAAGTCTATAGTGTTCAATGTTTGCATAAATTTTAAACTTCTTAATTTTAAGATTCTTAAGTGGACAGAGGTCCATTTCCATATTGCTTAGATGGGTCTGCTAGTGGTGCTGGAAGGTAGACCTTGGGGCATGCCCTTGATTGAACTGCTGCTGTGGCCTTTGTGGTAAAGCCCACATCTGCTGGGGCTGCATGTAGTTATCTTGCTTCCACCTCAGATTTGGGTGGTCTCTCCATTGGTAACCAGTATTTTGGTGCTGGTATCCATATGGCTGCCTATTGTAGCCCCCAGATTGTTGCTGGCCATAAGACTGAGCAGCAGCAGCATGTTCCAACATTAATTCCATAAATTGCCCTGCAGATGGACATTCCTCCACTGTGTGCTGTGGGGACTGGCATATGAGATATGCCTCCGCCACATGAGCAGCCCTTCTGGGTTGCATCACAGTCAACAATTTATCAAACTTCATAGAGAGGTTTGCCATCTGCAGCCATAGGTCATCGTTCCCAGACACATCATAAATTTTTCCTTTGGATCCAGCAGCAGACCCCACCTTTGACTCAGATTCCTGATTAGTTCCTGCCAGGGATGGCTTTTGAAAAGCATTCTCACTAATCACCTCAAACAATTCTAGCCTTCTTGTGCATGTAGGATCCACCACAGGAGGCATCGACCATATCTCTATTTTTCTCATCAATCCCATTGTAGAAGCTTTGTACAAGCTGCCACTCAGGGATCTTGTGGTGGGGGCATTGTTTGAGCATCTCTTTAAACCTATCCCAGGACTGGTTAAAATCTTCAGTTGGGGATTGAAAAAACGCAAGAATCTCTTTCCTCAACTGGCTAGTTTTGGTCTCAGGGAAGAACTTGGTTAAGAATCTGGTCTGCAGGTCTTTCCATGAAGCAATGCTGTTGTTGGGAAGAGTGGCTAACCAGGTACTGGCCCTATCCTTCAGAGAGAAGGGAAAGAGTCTGAGCCTAGTAGCCTCAGGTCCCAAACTAGTGATATTAAAAGTGGTGCACAAGACCAAGAACTGGTCAATATGCTTGTAAGGGTCTTCTTTGCTAAGCCCATGGAAAGCTGGCAACATCTGGATGATTGAAGTTTTTATCTCATAATTCCCCTGAACATCAGGGAATTGAATGCTATAGGGGGAGTTGTAGTCATCCGGAGCATTCAACTCCTTGAGGGTTCTGGGGTGTTCTTCACCCATGGTTGCTGATGCAGATTTTCCTGGGGGCTCTCCTGTGGTGTGCCTGTCTCTTCTAAGTCTCCTCCCCCTTTCTATCTCAGGGTTTAGAGACTCTAAAGTAGGGCTAAGGGATCTCCTCCCTAGCATACAAGCACACCCACAGCAAGGAAAGCTTCTTACAGGCACATTACAAACAAATTTATCTAACTATTTTACAGCTATTAAAGAATACATTTAAACTATCCTAGATATTGCTGGAAAAATTATTTAAAAAGGAAGATAGACATAGCTTTAGAGTCAGAGAGTTTGCAAACAGAGGTAGCTATGCTCCAATTGCATTCCAACTATCCTTCACTGCTGCTATCCAGATCTGCAAGAAATATTCACAATTATGTCAGCAGTATCAATTATTCACATGTATAAAAAATACTAAGAATACAAAAACTAAGGGTCTACTATTAGATCATCTTTCCCCGGCAATGGCGCCAAAAACTTGTTGTCGATTTCAAGTGTGCTTCCCTTATTAGTTGGTGGTGAAAGTATAAAAAACAGAATGAAACAGGGGATGAATCAGCACAACTCGGAAATCCTAGACCTGCAAGATACAGGGTCCTTTATAGCAAGTTTTGATAAGTAAGAGTTTGTCCCACAGGGAAAGGTGATCTAAGGCTCCAAGGGAGCCGTCTCTAGTAGTCCCTCTAGATCTGTCTACAGATCTGGCAGTCCTAAAAGGAGGGGAGTTTGAGGTCACTTATTCTAAGTATTCTAATAACTAAATTGCAGAAAGGATTGAGAGGATGGATGGAGTGTGGAAAATAATTGTAAAAAGGTGAGAAATATGTTTTTGAGCCAAGATCAGAGGAGTTCTTGTAACTCAGATTTAGATCTGATGTTATAGAAATCACATCCGAGGCTACATTATCACCTGAGGAGAAAGGATCCAACCCATCGCCATGAATCCACCCTTAGGGGCTATAACTCACTTAAATGGTCACAGACTATCCCATAGGGAGCCACTATCCGAGGATGGGTGAGAACATAACTATTAAATCATTGCAGTACTATTTCATCCAGGGCTACCATTTCAGAATTCATAGGAACCTCAACCTCTAAAGTTCCATGTGTGGGGCTAACGGAAAACCATGATAGCCTGCACATAGAACCGAAGCGGTTCGATTACAACCTTCGATCCATGTCCATTGCTTGAGAAAGGCTACAATGGTCCGCACTGACCTCCAATCTCTATAACGATCAGATCCAGGCATCATCGATGGCGGATCTATACAAATATGGGGAGTGCCTCAGATAATCCCTCACCAGGCTTCTACAAGCTCAGGTGAAAAGAAGAAGGATCCATCTTGGATCGGTGGATCAGAATCACCCTAAGGCTATAATCTGTCCACTTAAATGGTCACAGACTATCCCAGAGGTTATCCTCCTCACGGAGCCCATGACAAAACAAGATTATCGCTGCTACCACCAGGTTCACCAAACTACCAGCTCAAGCTCCCATGGGGATTTCAGATCTAGTAGGTCCTGTGGTGGGGCTAAGGCTGGAAGACCATGATAGCCCAGACACACAGGTTACTTGGATCTGAGTGGCCCTTAAAATCAGTCCTCCATTGCTTAGGCAATGGAGGATCACAAGGCAGCAGCCTTGCACAGAGCATCTCACAAATTAACAGCAATCCTACAAAGTATAAATCCTATTACAAAACTTCCATTAATCTAACTCAAATGCATATACAAAGTCATAGCCAGCAATTGTTAGACTATGGAGAGAAGAAAAGAAAAAGAAAAAGAAAAACTACTTACTGCTAAAAAGAAAGAGAAAAAAAAAGCGATCTGAGATAGGTTCCCAGATACCTAAACCTAAGCTAGGCTTGGGTATATATAGCAGTGGGGTGGCGGCGCATTAGGGTTAGGAAACCCTAATTTTAACAATGCCACGTGGCCTTCTACTGGTCCTTAGATGCCTCGGGGCGTGTGCACAGAGATTTGAGCATGGGAATGCATGCCCTAATCATTGGAAGTTTTCAGAATGCCCTCTGCTGAAGAGATGGAAGTTTAGGTTCCGAGCCTCACTAGGTAGCTGTAGTTTCCCAAACATCTTGCGTGGTAGCTCATTGCTCTTCGCTAGGATGATTTGACACTAAAGCTTCAGCCGTCGCGAGGTTGCCTTGGTTTGCTCTTCAGGCAGTCGCACGGTAGAGAGTTGAGCTCTCGCTGAGTTGGAGTTCGCGAGGTTGAGTAGAAAACATAGTCTCAAGCGTCGTGAGGTTGCAATTCAAGCAGTCGCACGGTAGATTAATCTTCGCTGGGCAGCAGCGTGAGAACTACGCGAGCTCTTTTCTTTACTTGGACTTCGCGAGTTACCTCACGAGGTTCTTTTAAGTTCTGACTGCGCGAGGTTCTTTGTCTCACTCAATCTTCGCGAGTTGGGCTTTGCCTTCGCCAGGATTCTTTCTTTCTTGAATGGCGCGCGAACTGCACGAGACATTCTTCTTCTGAGAATTGTACCCCACGGTGACTACGCGACAGCTGTGCGAGAAATCTTCTGAAGCTCTCTCTCCTCAGCTATCTTAAGCGAACTTCGCGAGATTGAGAGAGGTCTGCTTTGAACTGCACGACACTGAGTGCTGTGTTCTACCCTTGATCTGTGCGAGAGCTGCACGGAGTTGAGTTTCTAAAGCTCCTCAGTCATTCATCTGCGCGAGAGGTTGCTTATAAAGCCTTGGGAAGCTTAGCTGATCTGTGCGAGGCTTCAAGGTGCATTCTTGCTGAGGGGCATCTGGTGCCAAAGCAGGCTCCATAACAGGATTCTTGGCCTTATTTCACTGCTGATTATTTCCTGAACAAAACACTTAAGACTAGTTTATTAAGTGGCTAAGGGTCTAATCAAAGGTTAAGTTAAGGGGTGAAAAGTGGTACTTTTCAGGTCTTAACACCCGCTTCGTGCCTGGTGCTAACTTTTTAGCTTTTGGCGGACTGCAATCTTAGGTAATGCCCTTTTCTCTTTTTACGTAGCAGCCTTCTTGTGATTACTCTGATTGACCTACCATTCTAAACGATAAAAATGTTTCTCTCTACAGTTTGAGCAGGGCGGCGGCTCAGATGAGGGGGATGAGGGGGCTGCTCCCTATGATGCTACAGGTGCTGGACCCTCCGACCCTTCTGGTGCTGGTGCTTCTGGCACGGCCTCAGGTGCTGGACCCTCTGACCCTTCTGGTGCAGATGCTTCTGGCAGTTCGCTTACTGTGGTCCAAGGGACCTTCAAGCGCTTGGATGATGCTTTTTTGTCGCGCGTGTGTGCCGACGTGGCCAAGAAGGCACGTATCTCTGCTGAAGCTATCCAGGTCCCACCTCCTGAGCTAATCCCTAGGGTAATCTCTACCTTGTTGCTTTGCTCTTTTTCCCTTTGAATTATGCTGGCGGCCTGTGTGACCTACACCTCCTTTTCTTACTGGCCAGGATTATGAGTCGGCAGTGAGTCAAGCCGAATATTATCGTAACATTGTTGGGCTTAGGGAGACCGAGGTGGTGAGTGACTACTGACCCAACCCAATCATTTTCTTATTTACTTTTCGCCTGTTTCTCTACCTGATGGCCTTTGGTGTGCTCCTGCAGCGTGCTCATGAAAAGGAGTCGCGTTCTCTGCTCAGCCGTATTTCTCAGGCGTGGACTCAGGTGGGGGAGACTCGTACTTTCCAAAGCACGAGCCGGCACCGGAAGAAGTCGAAGGGGGCTGCCCAGGACTTGTTCATTCTCTGAAAATTTGAAACAATGAAACAATTTAGACTTGGCTTTATTGGGGGATATGTAATAATTTTTAAACAACAATTTTTTTGGATGGTTTATAATTTTTATGGTTTTTATGAATGTTTCATTTGGTTATCCCTTTGCTTTGATGGTTTCCCTTTTTTTTTTTTTTTGTTGGGCCAGAAACGGGCTGGCACCCCTCCAATGATGGGGTTGATCTTGCAGGTGATTCTCGGTATATAACCTACGAGTAGTGCGTCCTCTAGGGGCTTCCCATGGGTGTGCGAGTATGCCCGCCTGTGGACTACCCCGAGATGAAAGAGTGGGCTAAGCAAAAAACGTTCCTCCTTGGGGAACAAAAATGAACCAAAGTGAGGGGAACCTTAACTTCCCTGCCCCTAACTAGGCGTATATATTATATACGCCAGGAAAAAATTGGGATTTTGCCTTGGCGTATGTAATACATACACCTGGCTAAAACAACTGCCACATTACCGAGGCGTATATAATATATACGCCTGGCTAAAAAATTGAATTTTTGGCTGGGCGTATATATTATATACGCCTCTTATAACTGATGCCCGACAGGTTCCCTATAACCCTCGCCCAACCCTCTTTGTCTTGCTGTTTACTCGAGCTTTGCCTTTTTTGCTCCTCTTTTTCCTTCTCTTTTTTTCTTTCTTTCTCCTCGATAAGCGGGTCCATCGCCCTACATTGACTGAACTTTTATAGGACATCTTTGTACGTCTATGGACCCGCTTCCCGGCCCAAATTCACATACGGGGGTTGGGGTTAGTATACTTCCCTGTTTGGGCTCGGGGCCCAGTTTATTACAAAAGTGGCATGATAGCTTGGCCGAGAGCAAGCTCGCTATTCTGAATTCCCTCGGGTTGTCCCGCCTTTCCTCCCTCCTTGCTATTCCTCTGTTGCCCAACCTGCTGTAGGCGGCTTTGGCGTCGTGGGACCACAGGGCCCATGTCTTTAGATTTAGGTCTAGGGAGCTGACCCCAACCTTGGAAGAGCTAGCCTCTATTACTGGCTTGAAGATGCATCGAGGCCTTGCCAAAGTAGTGCCCAAACCGGGGTATGCAAGGGCGGTCAACGCTGTTCTCGATTTAAAAAAGGGTGGATATGAGAAATGTTTCACCGGAGGGCCCACTAGGTGTTCGGTGAAATTCCTGAGAGAACTTTTTGGCGACTCGAGTCTCCGACAGTTGCCTATCCGAGATCCTTTCAATGTGAAGGCCTTTGCCCTTTATTTGCTATCGGAAGTTCTCTTCTTTACTGGGGGCAAGACCTTTTCTCTTGGGCTATGCGACGTTTTGACCGAATTGGAGTGGGGCCGCTCATTGGTGCACCTAGTCTTGGCTGAGATGTATCGGGGCCTGGATGCCTCGGCCTCGGGCCGGGTTGGGATTCTCAGCAGGAGCCCGCTCCTTGTTCAGATTTGGCTAGGAGAGCATTTGGCTATCATGGGGCCTGTACCGAGGCTTTGCTCGGCGAGAGGGGATGTGGCTCAGGGTTTTCTAACACGTTACTCGAGGCTGCCCCATGGGAGCATCGAAGAACTGAACCTGTGGCTATCTGATGCGGAGTTGATCAGGCAGCTTCCCTGGTTGGATGGTACCTTTCCGATTGTCAGGGTATCACACTATTGGGGTTGACTGGTAGCACATATTATTTCCCATCTCGGGTGCTTCATCAATTCGGGTATACTCAACATGGCCGCCTTTGTGCTCTGATATTTTCTCGGGGTCTCTTGATCTCCACATAGCCAGCCTCTGGGAGACCATGTCGGCGCACATGTGCAATTCGGCGTCGTCTCTCCTGATTACGAGGTTTGGCTAGCATCTGAGGAATTACCTGCCCCTAGCCCAGTTTTGGTAGGCGTGATAGAGACGGGGCCTTGGCCATGTAAGGAGATGATTCTCCAGACTAGGATCGAGTCTCTTTCTACAGAGAGGTTGGCTTTGACCGAGGCTTTGGAGAAAGAAAGGGTCAGAGCTGAGATTGCAGAAGCGAGAGTTGCCGCAGCCGAGAGTGAGGTTCTTCGGTTGACTGGGCTTTTGACTGAGTCTCGCAGTGCAACTGACGCTTCACGGAGACGGTAAAAGAGTCTTCATGGTAGGTGGATGTCGGATCAAAATGCTCGCGAGGACTCTCTGCTTGCAGAGATCAGTGCTTTGAAGCGTGCTCCCTGCCCTTGACCTGTTCCTACACATACCATAGATCATTTACACGGAGGGGAGGAATGCCCCATAACAAAGATCTCTTTTTGGGTTACTTTCTTTTTTTTTGTTATATATATACATTTTTTTTTTTTTTTTTTTACCTGTAAAGAAGGCAGCAAAATAAAAAGTGTGTCATGTCGTTATCTTTTTGGGACGTGACACCCCGCATGTAATACTGTAAGAAATGGAATGAAATCTATACATACATATATTTTTCATTTTTTGACTTTTTCTTTCATACGTCTCGCAACGTAAGGCTTTTCATGGAAAAGAAAAATCTATCATCTTTTTTTTTCAAAATTTTTTTGCCTACTGTGTAGGGCTTTTGAGGGAAATCTCTTTTTTGAAATTTTCTCCTCCACAGTGTGGGGCTTTTTATGGAAAAGGAAAATCTATTATCTTTTTTGAAATTTTCTCCTCCATAGTGTGGGGCTTTTTTTGGGGAAGGAAAATCTATTATTTTTTTGAAATTTTCTCCTCCATAGTGTGGGGCTTTTTATGGAAAAGGGAAATCTATTATCTTTTTTGAAATTTTCTCCCTCACAGTGTGAGGTTTTTTATGGGAAAGGAAAATCTATTATCTTTTTTTTTTTGAAATTTTCTCCTTTTAGTGACGTCGATAATTACAAGGCCAAAATAGTGGGTCCTTTTTTTGAGCATGGTCGAACCCTATTCATGAGGTACAGGCTTTTCCTTTAAACATGGGAAGGTCAGCTTCCCTGGGATTGGTCTAGTCTTCTGTCTTTCCCTTTGGTCATGCGTCAAACGCCGCGGTAGAGACGACATACTTGATCCGGATCCGATCCAATTTTAACATGAGCGGCCCGTCAAAGGGGCGAAAGGGGCTCAAGGGGTTCAAACTGAAATGGGCGGGCTAGAACAGGTCTTCTCCTAATCTCTCTCTTCTTGATATTTTTTGCTCATAGCGCCCAAGATGGGTTTTCGCTCTGCCCGTCATCCCTATTTTTACCCGTAGTGCCCTTTCGGGTTTTCACTACGTCCATGGGTTTGCTCTCTTACCCTAGGTGCCCTCGAGGGTTTTCACATGGTCCGCATGAGTTCGTTGTTTTTACCCGTGGCGCCCTTGCGGGTTTTCACCACGTCCATCTTGCTTTGAACTCAAATTAATTTTTTTTTTTTTTCTTCTTTTTTTTTCAAGAACCAGAAGGCCACGACATGGACGTCGATTCCATCATAGCCGGCTGAATGAAGTTCGGCGTGGTTTGTTAACTCAGCTTGTTCTGATGCGATAGATGCTACGACCGCTTGTGGACCTTAAAGAGGGCTTTCTTCCGGGTTGTAATGTGGCCGAGGTTCAAACAGGTTGGGTTTTTCTGGGGATTTGGATCTAAGTTTTGAGTGAATTCTAGATTCGGTGACTCCTCTTTCTTTCCAAAGGCTTTTTATGCTTTCTTCTCTCTTTTTTTTTTTTAGTCTTGGTCCCCCCTTTTTTTGGGGGGCTTTTGCTTTCTTCTTCTTCTCTCTTTTTTCTTCTTTTTGGTTTAGATTTTTCCTCTTTTCTCTTTTCTCTTTTTTGGAAATTTTGGGAGGGGTATATGAAAGAAATGGTTATTGGCCCGACGTGTGTAGCAAAAAGGGTGAAGGTTTTCAGGGAATATTTCTTTTGGGCTACTTTTCTTTGAAATAATGGCCTCTTCTATGGGGTCCTTAAGCGGTCACGCATCTACTTTTTATCAAAACTTACCTTGTCTCATGACCTATGAGTAGAACCTGTAGAGGTATCCAGCGTTGATGGGCTCAGGAAAGTTGTCTCCGTCCGTGGTGGCGAGGCGAACGGCGTATCCTGGCAAAACCTCTCGGACGACGTAGGGTCCTTCCTAATTTGGCTTAAACTTCCCTCTCGGATCGGCGTGGAGAGACGGGAAAATTTTCTTCAGCACAGTGTCTCCTACCTTCAGATCTCGACTGTAGACACGCTTATTGTAAGCACGTGCAATTCTTCTCTGATAGATCTGGGTGTGGCACAAGGCTAGGAGTCTCTTCTTGTCAATTAAATCCAACAGCTCAAAACGGGCTCTTTCCCTCGACGGTAGATGGGATTCAAGGATACGAGGTGCCGACCTCAACGGGTAGCACGACCTCGGTTCCGTACACAAGGGAGAATGGCGTTGCCCCTGTAGCGGTACGGATAGACGTTCTATAGGCCCAAAGTGCGAAGGGTAACTGCTCACTCCAATCTCTGTAAGTGACTACCATCTTCTCTAGGATGCGGATTAGAGTTTTGTTGTGCGCTCGTTAAATGCGCGGCTTGTATGGGGATGATCGATGATGCTTGATCTGGAACTGCTCACATAAGGCCCGGATGCGCCTATTGGCGAAATTAGTGCCATTATCAGTGATGATATCTTTGGGTACACCGAATCTGCAAATGATGTTGTTCTTGATAAACTTCTCAACATGACTAGCCTTAATGCTCGTGTAGGAGGTTGCCTCTACCCACTTTGTGAAGTATTCCACAGCGACGAGGATGAACTGATGTCCGTTGGAAGCCTTAGGATTGATTTTGTCGATGACGTTGAGACCCCAGGTGGTGAACAGCCAAGGAGTGGCCATGCTATGCAAATCAATGGCCGGAGCATGTATTAGACTGGAGTGCTCTTGGCATTTGTAGCACTTCTGCACGTGCTTGCAGTAATCGGTCTCCAATGTGGTCCAAAAGTATCCTTGCCTTAGAATTTTCTCAGCAAGCAAGTGTCCACTGACGTGTGCCCCACAGACTCCTTCATGTATCTCCTTCATGATCTCAACCGCCTCTCTCTCGGTTAGGAATCAAAGTAGAACATTATTGTGAGACCGTCTGTACAGGAGATCGCCGCAGATGACGTAGTTCGTTGCCAATCATTGGATGGTGGGTCTGTCTACCTTCGATGTTCCTTCTGGGATAGTTCAAGTCTCGAGGAAATTCTTGATGTCTAAGAACCAGGGTGGTTCATCATCTACCTCTGTAGGTCCCTCGATTAGGTGATAGAAAGCCGGCTCGTTCCTCTGTTCTATCATAATCGGCTTCATCACAACTCCGTATGGAATCTCAACCATAGAGGCCAGGGTAGCCAGGGCGTCAGCAAACCGATTCCTTGCTCGTGGTACATAGGAGAAGGTGACCTCTTCAAAGCAGACAATCAGATCCTCCAGATGCTCATGGTACGGGATCAGTTTCTCATCCTTGGTCTTCCAATCTCCGTTGGTCTGTCATATAATTAACTGTGAATCTCCAAAGACCCTGAGGTGAGTTATATTCAGATCAAGAGCTGCCTGTAAACCAGCTGTACAGGCCTCATATTCGGCCATATTCTTGGTGCATGGGAAGTTATATTTGATTGAGATGGGTACATGTGATCCTCTTGGCGAGATAAGAATGGCGCCAACTCCTTGGCCTTCAATATGCGATGCTCCATCAAAGTGCATTACCCAGGGCTCCTTTGTTTCCTCAGTATCCTCGTCAGTAATGAACAGAATATCCTCATCGGGGAATTCAGTCCTTAGAGGCTCATAGTCCGGCAGAGGGTTCTCAGCAAGATGATCAGCGAGTGCCTGCCCCTTAATCGACTTCTGGGTGACATAGGTAATGTCAAATTCGAATAGGAGTAGTTGCCATTGTGCAGTTCGACTAGTGAGAGCAGGTTTCTCGAATAGGTACTTTAACGGATCCATCCGTGCTAGAAGTAGGACGGCTTGGGATAACAGGTAGTGTCGAAGTCTTTGAGTATCCCAAACGAGTGTCATGCATGCTTTTTCCAGATGAGAGTAGCGCGTCTCATAGTCAGTGAACTTCTTGCTTAGGTAATAGATGGCCTGCTCTCTTCTTCCTATCTCATCATGCTGTCCTAACAGACAGCCCATGGAAAACTCTATCGTGGACAGGTACATTATCAGGGGTCTATCAAGTACAGGTGGTACCAATACCGGAGGATTTAGGAGGTAACCTTTAATCTTATTAAATGCAGCTTGGCAGTCATCATTCCACTCAACTGGTGAGTCCTTTCTCAATAGCTTGAAGATTGGTGCACATATCGGAGTTAACTGTGCAATGAACCGACTGATGTACTGGATTCTGCCTAAGAAGCCACTGACTTCCTTCTCTGTAGATGGTGATGGAATTTTCGTGATGGCCTTGATCTTGGTCGGATCGACCTCAATCCCTCTCCTACTGACAATAAAGCACAATAGTTTTTTGGACATAGCACCGAATGCGCACTTCTGGGGATTCAATCGTAACTTGTACTTTCTCAACCTTTCGAACAACTTCTAAAGGTTTACCAGGTGGTCACTTTGCTCTAGTGATTTAGCTATCATGTCGTCTACATACACTTCAATCTCTCTGTGCATCATGTCATGAAATAGTGCAGCTATAGCTCTCTGGTACGTTGCACCGGCATTCTTCAGCCCAAATGGCATGACTCGATAGCAAAAGGTTCCCCAGGGGGTAATGAACGCTGTCTTCTCGCGATCAACCTCTGCCATTTTAATCTAATTGTAACCCGAGAACCCGTCCATAAATGATAGCATTCCGTGCTTAGCAGTGTTATCGACCAAGATATCGATGTGGGGTAATGAAAAGTCATCCTTAGGGCTCGCCTTGTTGAGGTTTCGGAAATCAATGCACATTCGAACCTTTCCATCCTTCTTCGGTACGGGGACGATAAGGCCAGCCACTGGGGGTACTTGGATACCATGAGGAAACCCGAATCATACTCCTTAATGACCTCATCCTTCACCTTCAACATCCACTTTGGTCGGAGACGTCTCAGCTTCTGTTTAACCGGCTTGCAATCAGGGTAGAGTGGCAACTCATGCTCAACCAGATCGGTATCCAAACCAGACATGTCTTCATACGACCATGCGAAGACGTCTTGGTATGACCGAAGGAAGTCTATCATACCTTTCCTCTCCGCAGGGGACAGCGATGTTCTGATTTTGGTGATTCTAGGAGCCTCTCTGGTGCCCAAATTAATATCCTCCGTCTCTTCGACGATCGGGGTAGGGCCATGCTCAAAATTGGCAAATTGTTTGAGGAGCTCATTGGGGAGCTCATCGATTTGACCTTCCTATCTAGACTCGCGACTCCTACCTCTTCTTGTATTTCTACAGGAAAGGGGTCGGCTTCACGTGGGACGGGTATCACGACATCAATTTTGATTTTATTAGGAATTTTAAAGGACAATATTTTTTGAATTGGTATTTTTTCTATTTTTATGGCTTTTTGCATTTTTTTGGAGGGCAGCCCCTGGCGAGGTGGATCTCTATATATACAAGGCAGAGTGGTCCAGAGGCTAACCTCACTTTTTACAGGTTGTTTTTTTTTGGAGAGTCGGTGCCATTTTCACGGTATTTGGCGGCTCCCAGGAGTTGGGGCAAAGATGCCCAGTTACTTACCTGTGACGCTTGGCCTTTACCCTTTCTGTTGGAACGGCATCAGTAGGCTCTTGCAGTTCCTCCCTCAACATATTTACAGAGGGATCCTCTGGGACCCTGTCCTCCATGGTTAGGATGGGCCCAGAGTGGCTGGTGCTGGAGTGATGGGTGGACCGGGGGACTTCTTCCTCAAATAAGGAAAGGGTGGCTAAGTCCATCTCAAAGTCTGGGGGAATGATGTAGGGATTGGTGGGGTGGATTGGAGTAGGCTTATGTGGGGTTATCCTCCTCTCCCCATTCAGATCAATTTTTGCTACCCCGGCACTCACAAAGGTTTCACGGATGTGGGGTCGGGCGGGAGGCTCTTCTTCCAGGTTGATTCCCCTGGCCCTGGCGACTGTTGCGGCCCTTATCTTCTCTTTGGCCTCTCTGACTTCTTCATCGGGCCTATAGCCTAGGCCAAATTTGGTTTGCCGCCCCTTGGCCCTGACGGGGTCTCTTCTTCCTTGAATCGGTGCGGGCCCAACCCCTTTCCTTTCTGGTGGCCCCATTTGTGGAGCATGAACATAGCTGCATCCATTCCTCCCCCAATTTTGTCAGGAGGTTTTTCAGTTAGCCCGAGTGTAACGGCCGAGAAGTCATACTCGAATCGGTGGAGATAGGCATCATCTGTTGTGTGCGGTATGTTTAGCACTTTTGGATTTTCAATGTGTAGAGCACTCTGCTCCCTGTCTTCTCTGCTCTCACCTAAAATGGTGATGATCTGTCCCTCTGAAATAAATCGGAGCTTTTGGTGAAGAGTCGATGGTATTGCTCCGAGCTTATGTATCCATGGCTGGCCCAACAGTAGATTGAACGTAGACTTAATGTCCATCACCTGAAAGGGGGTGGTGAAGGTTTTTGGCCCGAGGAACAAGTCGAGGCCTACTTCTCCTATGATTTCTCTTTTGGTGTTGTCGAATCCCCTGGCGCTTGATATGGATGGTCGGAAGGTGTCGGGGTTCGCACCAATTTTGATTGCCGTCCTTAGAGGGCATGCGTTCAGTGCCGACCCGTTGTCTATTAAGACCAACGGCACCACCAGGTTTCCTACTTCCACTTTTATATTCAGGGGTTTAGAGTGGTCATTCCCCTCGATCTGTAGGTCCGCATCCGTGAAAGAGATGGCATTTGGGGCCAACACTTGCCCTATTATTTCTCCTACTTCATCTGGAGTTACGTGTGTGGAGACGTGTGCGTCCTTGAGTGCTCCCATTAAGGCTTGGAAGTGGAGCGGGGACGTGATTAACAAATCCCACATAGTAATATGCGCGGATGTTCTCTTGAGCTGTGTCTCCAATATGTGTTCTCTGGCCATTTTTTCAAAGGGATTTCCTGCGGCCTATTCTTTATTCTTCTCTTCTCCTCTGATGGCCCCTGATGCCTTCGACTGTGCAGAAATCTGGCCTGACCGGTAACAAATTCAACAACCTCCTCCTGGTTGCAACCAACATTCATGTCCGTCTGTTCATAGCTTAAAGGCACCTGATGCGGGTCATAGGTAGGTTTCGGGATGAGGAAAGGAGTTTATCGTAATTCTGGGGAGGATGGGGTTGGACACACCAGTTTCTCGGGTCCAACCAGATTGACTCCGGTAGGGGGTAGAATGGTAGTGGCGGGGATTGGCGAGGTTGGATTTGTGGGTGCGGAGGGGGCTTGTACGGGTATTACCTGGGCTTGGTAAGACCAGTGGTGATTGGGAGCGGGTGATAAGGGGATTGGGTGAGGGGTTGCTTGCTTGGGTGGCGGTGGAGTTGGATTGGGACCAAAATAATAAAGGGATGGCGGGAGTGTGACTGGGATGGAGGGATGAGGAGACGGCTGAGGTGCGGGTGGAGCGGGGTGATAGGGATATGAAGGGTTTGTATAGGGGGTGGCATGGCGGGGTGATGATGGGTTTGTGGATGAAATGGGGTAGATTGGGGATGATGGAGTTGTGCATGGAGTGGGGTGAATTGGGGATGGTGGAGTAGTGTATTGGGTGGAGATATTTGGGGGTGTGTATGGGGTAGGATAATATGGGGATGGCGGAGTTATGTATGGTATGGGGTGATTCGGGTATGACGGGGAGGTGTATGGGGTAAATTGGGCGTGGGGTGGATATGTGTATGATTGCGGCGGGGCTATGCCCGTTTGGATTTGATAGGTGGGAGCAGGAGTAGAAATATATTGCCCTAAGTCTAAGGGCTCCTCTTGGTATGCCGGCATGGGGAAATAATCAGCCAAATACAATGGCTCGATAACCCCAATGAATGGTCCTCCTTCATTCATCCTGGGGAGTGAAAACTCCTCCTGATTACTGATATAATCTGAGGGGTCAAACTCTTCTTCCTCCTCCTCTATCCAATGGATGTTAGGCCTGGGGCCTCCTGGGTGTGGTGGCAGAGGAGCTTGATGGATGTTCTGGTTCTGCCCTTGAGAAAGCGGCGGGAGAATAATTTTTCCTGCCTCTATTAAATCTTGGATCGCGTGCTTCAGGGGGAAGCATCGGTACGTAGGGCGACCCGGTCCCTGGTGGAAATTGCAATGTAGATTTGGGTCATAGTTTCTTGGGATGGGATGGGGTGGTGGGCGAGGCTAGAGCAGATTGACCAGCCCTTTCTGTAGCAATACTGGCAGTATGACACTTAAAGATTGCCCCAATGGCGTGAACACTCGTTCAAATCATGCTTTCATCTGCTCCTGGGTAAACGGGGCTCTTGGTCCGTTGTTTGGCCTTGGTGCTTGCTCGAAATAGCCTGGGGGTGGTTGTGTGACTGAGTACATGTCGGTGGCATTGGTATTGGCCTGGGGGTAAACAATGTTCTGTACCTCTGTCCCTGGTCTTCTTTCAATTCTTGGTTCGACAGCTTTTCGAACCCCGGTGGCCCCGCTGGCCACGTTTCTCCCTAGCCTGCCTTCTCTAATGGCATCTTCGCAACGGTTGGCATTTCTGACCAAATCAGCAAAACTAGACTGCTGCTGATATACTAAAAAATCTGCGATGACCGGGAGGGCTCCCTTGGTTATCAATTCAATCTGTTCATCATCGGGAATCCGGTGAGTTACCTCAGCGGCCAATGCCCCCCACCTTCCCAAGTAAGCACTGAAAGCTTCATCATGTCTTTGCTTTAAACGGGCCAAATCTGACTTCCAAGGATGTGAACCATCTTAGTGTCGGGCACGTTAGACTCTTTTGGAACACTTTGATGAGGAGTCGTTCATCTCCGCCGTACTGGCACATGTCCTCGCAGTAAGATTTTAAGTGGCCAATGGGGTTGCCAGTGCCATTATACTTATCGAATGATGGCATCTTGAATTTTTGTGGTAGGGGGACATCAGAGAACAGACATAAGTCTAAAAAGTCTGTTGAATGCAGTTCTACTCCTCCCATCTTCATCAGCTGCTTCTGTATTTTGTCTATTTGTTCTTTCAACTGTTCTGGTTCTTTTGAGGCTGTAGCGAGGACTGCTTCCCCCTGATTTTGTTTGACCCTAGGTGTGATGATGGTGGGCCCGAGAGGGTTGAAGCTGGCAACTCCTCCACTGTTGCGGATCTCATCCTCCTAGTACTGTTGGTCATGGTATATGTGAGGGGCGAGGTCTGCTATTTGGACTTGGGTGGTGAGGGGTTGGATGACCTGGTGGGGCCATAAGGTTTGTAGGGGATGGGAAGAGATGAATGGATGGGTGGTTGGTGGATGAATGATGTGCTGAGCCGGGTGCATATTCTGGGGGTGATGGGGATGTGGTTGATGTGGCGGGATGTTGTGGGTTTGAGGAATGGGATGGATTGGATTTTCTGTTGGAGGCGGGATGGGGGCATAAGGGGTATAGGTGAATGAAGGGTATCGGTGGGGGGGTACGGGGTTTGTGAACGGGCCTTGATGAGCGTGGGTGGATGGGCCTTGGATTTGATGGGCTTGGGCTTGATGATGTTGGAAGGCTTGGGTTGATGGGCCTTGGGCCTGGGTGTGGGGGTTAGTATGACTTTGGGCCAATGGGCCTTGTTGGGTTTGGGCTAATGAGCCATGAGGGAGTTGGGTTTAGGTCCATGGGCCTTGGGCTTGGGCTTGGGCTGGATAGGTTTGGGTCCAAGGGCCCTAGGGGGCTTGGGCCTGGGTCTGATGGGTTTGGGTTTGGGCCCATGGGCTTTGATGGTTTTGGGCCTGGACCTGGGCTTGATGGGCTTGGGTCCATGGGCCTTGAGGATTTTGAGCCTGGGTCTGATGGGCTTGGGCCTATGGGTTTTGAGGGTCTTGGGCTTGGGCCTAGGTCTGATGGGCTTGGGCCCATGGGTTTTGAGGGTTTTGGGCTTGGGTCTGGGCTTGGGTCCATGGGCTTTGAGGATTTTGGGCCTGGGTCTGATGGGCTTTGGCCCATGGGCTTTGAGGGTTTTAGGCCTGGGTATGGGTCCATGGGCTTTGAGGATTTCGAGCCTGGGCCTAGGTCTGATGGGCTTGGGCCCATGGCTCTAGAGGTGTTTGGGCTTAGGCCCATGGATTTGTGTGGATTTGGGCCTGGAATTGAGGTGGGGGATTTTGGGAGGTATGGGCGATGGGTGGTTCGGCATGGTTAGGAGGGAATGGGGTATGGAGGTTTTGGAGATTTGGATGCAGGGTTTGAGATGTAGGGTTAGAAGGCTGTATGCACATCATTCTCATGTCCTCCATTGAGGGCATGGATTCAGGTGTGAGAGTGGAGGGTGATGGCTCACTTAAGGATGGAGGGGGTTGGGAGAAATTGGGCATGACCCGAGTATGGGGGGTATGGGTGATTGTGCTTGGGGGGTATGGATGTATGGCTATGGAAGATGGTGGGTTATTGGTCATATCCTGGGAAAAGTTGGCCATGACCTGGGTTAATGGGGAGGTATGTTGGGATGTGGATGGGCCATGTGGTGGGAATGGTATGTGAGATGAGGTGGATGGGATGTGGGATGTAGGGGGCATGGATGATGAGATGGATGGAACGTGGGAAGTAAGCGGGGGATGGGGCTTCCTATGGGAATGGGAATGGGTCTTCTCCTACATGGGAATGGGAATGGGATGGGGATGACGGTGGGGATGTATCGGCTCTTGACATGATCCACTGACAAGTGTTGTATCGATGTCTCGGATAAGGGCCGTATACCTTACTGGTTCTCCTCCTACGGGCCGAGTTTGAGGTTGTCGTAGTGACGGTTACACTAAAATATATTTTTTAATTGTTTTTTTGGTTTTTGGAAAATGATTTTTTTTGGTTTTTGAAGATGATTTTTTTTGTTGTGTTTTTTGTTGTTTTTTTTTTTAAGGTGGATTTTTTTGAAGATGAGGATTTTTTTTCTTTCTTTTTTTTTTCAAATGGAAATTAACTCCCCTCTACCTAGGTGAATGATGACCTGGTGCCTAGGGTCAACTCCCGTTTCGGGTGATATATGCACCTTTAGTAGGTCCCACGACGGGATCCGACACCCTTCGGAAGAAGCGAAAGGGAACCCTTTCATTCTATTGAAGGCGAGGGAATCCATGCAAACGACCCGATCCCTCAGAGCAGATCAATGAGAAGTCGCCTTCTCTTGATCTGGCGGGGGCATGTTGGGTGTTATAAAATGTGGGAGGCTACTGCAGGCACTAATACCGCTAATCGGGGACTTGGGGTGGTGGATTGGGCCTCAGATCGGGTTCTTTGTGACCCAAGATAGATCGGGCGATATGTTTATATGACAAAAAAGGGTAGATTTGGCCAGGCGTATATATTATATACGCCTGGCTTAAATCTGGGGGTTTTGGCCGGGCGTATATATTATATACGCCTGAGTAAATATGGAGATTTTTTGCTGGGCATATATATTATATACGCCTAGAAAAATAGTTCTGTCGATGAAGTTTTGACAGTAAACAGCAAGCCCGAATGTGGGTCTTTGAACTGGTTTCCTGGGAGGGATGCTCCTGGGGACTACTGTGTATGTTATCGGGTCCCTCCTTTCCGTTTCCTAGGGATACACGGCTGAATTTTAGGTTGTCTACGCTCTCACCAATGTGGGTTTTACGACTTTATCGGAATTGGCAACCCAACCGATATACCTCTGGCACAAGCACCTTCTCAGGTACTAGAAGGGGTGGTTCTTTTCAGGATCATCACCACTAGGGCTGCCGCCTTACTGGGAATAGGGTGAAATATATCTATGCCTAAACCCCCCGAAAACTACCCAAAAACGCAAAAATAAATTCAATAATGTCCCCACACTGTTGGTTCACTTTTAATTACAAATTTTTATAGGGGAGTGAAATTAAGTCCAAAATCAGGTCGGGGATGACAAGTCTCGTGCCGCCTCAACGGGCCGGCGTTCAATGGTGAGATATGATGACTGAAATGAAAAGTGCACGTAGGCCTGCCAAACGGCTAAGGCTCATAAATGACTGAAATTTAAATGATGTAAAAGTAAATGCGAGTGGGCCAGCCAAACAGCTAAGGTGGCTTAAATGACAAGAATCGGAAAAATAGGAATTTAAAGGCGCACGTAGGCCCGCCAATTGGCTAAGGCACTTAAAGGACTGAATCGTAGGAGTGAGTACGTTAGTAAAAACAACAAAAATATAGAAAAAATAGCAAAAAAAAAAAAAAAAAAAAACAGCAATGGTTAGTAACAAAAAAAGAAAGGCCAACAAGAGGAAAAGCGCTACGGTGATATCCCCAGCGGAGTCGCCATCTGTGCGACCATGGATCCTCTCAAACCCGTCGAGATGGTGCACTCACTACGAATGAAAATGTAGAGTCGCCACCCGGAGCTTTTGGTGACCCGGGAAGCCTTTAAATCAATATTTTGAGCATCGAAGTGCTAAATATGACTCTGATTTACCGGTCTTTGCCAAAGGATCTAGGATAGGGGCTTCGGTTATCGATCGGGAAGGGTTTAGGCACCCGATCAACCCGCATATAGCGGTCTCTATCTATGGCCAAAAATAAAAATAAATGGGCGGAGCTTCCCCTTGCCCGAAGGCAATACGGTCCTATCAAGCTTTGAGCCAAACCGAAATTTCGGCGGCGTAACGGCTTGAATCCTTGGACGGAGGAATCATCAAGAAGGTAGAGGAAGAGAGGGGTGAGCCAGAGCTCACGGGCCCTTGTTGCGCCGTGGAAGTCCTTCGCTTTGGCGTGCTTCCGATGGCTTAAACGGTATGGAAATGGGTTCTAATGCTAGGATTCAATAAAATAGGAGGTGTAGGGTGAGGCCAAAGGCTAGACTTTAGCTAAAGGGAGTGATCTAATGGTGGAAATGGATTGAAAAAGATGAACTAAGCTTGCTGGAATTCTGGAAAATAAATGGCATTTTCTCTCACTAGGGTTCTCTCTTAAGAGCTCTCTAATCTTTCACCAAAAAATCCAACCCTTTGGGAAGAGGGGGGCCTCTCTATTTATAGAGAAGAGATGGGTTAGGGGCTTACTTAAGAGCTAATTGGTTTAGCAATTAGGTAATCCCCTATCTAAGGTTTTCTAGGTTTTCAAGGTCCTAGGGTTTTGGGAAACTGATTTTAATGGCGGATGATGGGGTGAGACCATGGGTGACTTAAGGGTTGCCAATAAGCTCAAAGGGGGTGCAACCAACCTCAAGACACCTACCCTAAAAAAAGGGGAGGGTCAAAGGGTCAAACCAGATGAAGAAATTTCGAGCAACTGATGACAGTTACTATAGCTAAGCTGGGCGTATAGATTATATACGCCCAGTTTATGCACAGTGATCTCTACAAAAATTAAGGGAGTTTTGAGAAGATGAAGCCCATGGTGGGTCCCACCTATACTGGGCGTATATATTATATACACCCGGCCAAATTTTGGCCAAAAATGCCAGGCGTATATAATATATACGCCTGACCAAAATTGGGCCAGATTTGCCGGGCGTATGTAACACATACGCCTGAGTAAAATGGTTGTCATTTTATGTGGGACTTCAATCGGTCATAACTTTTGAACCGTAGCTCCAAATCGGGAGATTTTTGGCTTGTTGGAAAGCTAGAGAAGTTCTCTTTCCAAAGGTATATGGATCATCCATGGTGGTGGTTTGTATAAAGTTTTGTAGCTCCTCTCCCATCAACTGCTCAGAAGGGTTTAAGTTAGGTCTGGGAAGGGAATCTAGGGTTTAGGGGTGATCTCTAAGGGTTAGGGGATGGTTCTAAAGGGTTCAGGATAATTCCTAAAGGTCTGGGTAGGTTCCTAAGGGTTCAGGGGCGCCATCGAAAGCACCGGAGTACATCTCTCCTGAAGTATAGATTGATCGGGCCTTGGGCCAAATTTGGGTGTCTGTAACAACGATCGCTGTCATTTTCTCAATAGAGTTGTAGTGTACCTATATGATTTAATACATACACTAACATTTAGACATGCATGTCATTTCTACACAATTATCTAGATGCACCTAAATCTTTTCCTATCAATGCACTTTCTTCATCTAGAAAAATAAGTAATTGAATTTAAGCATAAAAACAACATTATACCTTGAATTACGTCATTACTTGCACATGCGTCTTCAGTTGTTACTGTAAAAGCGCGGCCTTGGACGACAGGTTTCGTAGGTTGTGTCGGCCTCTACGCCGTAGCAGTAGAAATAATGGCTTCTTTTCTCATCTTGGGGCAGTCTTGTATCCTGTGGCCTAATTTCCCACATTTAAAACATCCTCCCGTGTCCCATCTATAGTCCGACATTTTATGCGGTTTGCCACAATGGGCACATTTCACTTGCTGACTTGAAGATGTCGCTCTTGAAGATCCCTGGGTGACTAATGCCCCAGATGTCGGAGTCGGAGCAGGGCCCTCTCTGCGGAACGGTCTCGTAGGAGTAAATGTAATAGACCTCTGATAACTTGTATAGGCTGGTCTTGAAACTGGAGTAGGTGCTGACAACCTCGGCTTTTTGTTCCCTGAGTCGTAGTCACTCACTCCCCCTAGATTTACCTTATTCATCCAATCTCGCCTCTTATTGATATCCCTCTCTGCCACGATGGCCTTCCCCATCACGCCAGCATACATTTCAAGCTCAAATATCGATACCCTTTCTTGAATATTTGGTCTCATGCCTTCTTCAAATCTATAGGCCTTCAGTTCCTCTGTGGCTACCAATTCTAGAGCAAACCTTGATAACCGCACAAACTCATTACCGTACTCCCTTACGGTCATGCTCCCTTGTACAAGATTAGTAAAATCCTTTTTCAATTGATTTCTAACTTATTTAGGGAAATACTCCCTGTTAAATTCCCTTACAAACTCCGCCCATGCCCATTGGTCCTGTCAACCTTCCACTTCTCTCTTTCTTAATATCGACTTCCACCAAGCATCGGTGTTGCCTTCAAGTTGGAAGGAAGCCCAACCAAATTTCTCATGTTCAGGGCTCTGGAGTCTCTCTTGTAACTTCTCTATCTTTTTCAACCACTTTTCTGCTTCAAGCGGATCAGTCTGCCCTTGAAATACCAGAGGTCTCAATCTCCTTAAATCCATAAAAGATGATGGCAACAAAGCAGGAGGTGGTGGTGGTGGCTGCTGCTGATGACTGACATTATTGGCGGCTAACAACGCTGTCTGCTCAGCCAAAAGAGCAGTCTGTTGAATCTGCTGAGTCATAGCAGCGGCTATGGTCTCCATAGCCCTAGCCATCCTGTCCATAGGCTCATCACAATGACCCCTCTCCACCTCTGGAGGTGGTCTCTGCTCTCCTCTGGAACCCAAAGGAGTGTCATCAATACTCCTCACACTCCTCTGACGACCTCCTCTAGGCCGACCTCTACTTGTCTAATCCATTGGAATCAGTTACAATGAAATAAAGGTCTCATTAACAAATGGTCCCTAGTATCCAATAAGATCTCAAATCTCTAAACAGTCTATGACTTGTCAAACGTCTCTAAAGCCGTTGCTTTGATACCAACTGTGACAGCCCAGATTTTGGCACCCCAAAACCCGCGCCGTCAGTCGGCTGGCGGTAAGGCCAAACCCCGAACGCATTACACAACATCTCATTGCACAGTGAAAACAAAGTAGAATCACGCTAACTAACCATTATAACAAAATAAAGAACTAGTACTATCCCTCAAAAGCTCAAAATGACGGTTCTAATTCCATATGAATACTTATGGGAAAAGAATCGACGAGAACCACCAATAAGGACCATTCCTTACCGAAACATGGTTCACCAAAAAGTATTAAGTTACAATTTACATTCAAATTAAGCATTCTTCACATCTTCTCAAAATACTGCTCTCTCAACCTAAGGCCAGCTATATTTGGCATCGCACAAAGAAAACAACACTCAAGGGGAAGTTCTTCTAGATCCTCACCAGGAGATAACTCAAGATCCTCCCTCCCCAAGATCTCTATTCCAATGCCTTCACCTGAACCTGTGACATTTAGTCGAGGAATGAGCTTCATCCAAGCTCAGTAGGGAAAACTCATAGCATGCTTATATAACATCAACATATATCTTATAGCATAATGAAACAAAATGTGTCAAAACATATGCACAGTGTGATTATCATGAAATGAAAGGCACATACAATACTTGTTTGAAATTCATAAGACATGCTCCCATTTTATTCCAACATATGAAAAGAAAACTTAAAGTGCTTTATTTAAAGTATTAGAATGAGGAACTATAGCCTCAAGTCCCTCGATGGAATACCCACCATTGTCGCTCATATGAACCCTTTTTCCCATATATCCAAGGTCCCAAAAAGGTGGACACTTGGCCGAACATAATTATCGTTATATGATAGGAGTCACAAAATACAGCACAAAAGTGTACGGATTGGCCGTTGTACCGGTCGGGTATTCACATAGAATCTTAAATCGAGGTACATACATATAGCTTATCACCGTGTAAAGTGATAATTATAGCTTATATCAAAGGTCAGAACAAAATGTGAAGATCACGCACACATAAATAAATCGGAATGAATCTCGAAAGATTCTATAATACTTGCACAATTCAGAAACGTAATGATACACATGCCTTTTCAAATTGAAGTAAACGAAATTCACAAGATTAACTCTAAATTTGTATCATAACATAACACACATACTAGTAAAGTAAATGCACATGATATCAAATGTTTCCAACCTTAAAATCTTAACCCGCACGCGCTCAATCCGCCGCTTGGGCTTGTCCTTCGTCACACAACGCCAAGTCACCTAAACATATAAAATCTATGGTTCACACATTAGAACTATGCTAAACATACTTTGACAACTTCCCTCAAATCTCATAGTCAAAACCTAACAAAATCCCAAATCTGGCAATTTTGATCGATCGAATCCCTATTTCGATTGATCAAAACCCGTTTTCGATCGATCAAATCTCATTTCGATCAGTCAAACTCGTCAAAGCATATATCACCTCCCAGTTCAATCGAACGATTCTGTCTTTTTGATTGAACGAACACAAATTCGATCAGTCGAACCCTCACAGAGCCAAATAATAACAACACAGTTCGATCGAACGAATCCTAATTTGATCGATCGAAAGCACATAATTCGATCGATCGAAACTATTTCGATCGGTCAAATTCCTTAGAAGCTAAACGACAATTAACATAGTTCGATCGATCGAATTATAATTCGATCGATCGAGGATATTTCAATCGATCGAATCCTAACAACAAACTTTTCCAAAATCTTTGTTCTATACGTTTCAATCGATCAAGTGTGAAATTCGATCAATCAAAACACACTTCCTTCGATCGAACGAATTTCCTCAAACTTCGAATTCTTCCTTCTCAAGTCCATTTCAATCGATCGAACTAAATTTTGATCGGTCGAAATGAACAGATTTCTTCTGTTCTTGTGTTTTTCACATTCGTTCTCTTCTCTTTCCGAAATCAAACCATTTTCTTATGATTCTTTGATTCCAAATTAAATAAAAATCATAACTAATGCAGATTTCAAAATCTATCCCTAATTTTGTACCTTGATCCCATCCGAATCCTTGATCCTTGCTTCTAGATCGGATTAGGGTTTCACCAAGCGAACAACAGCTATTCGTCATTCCAAACCCTTCGCAGCAAGCCTCGAGAATGGATCGTTCTCCAATCCAACCGCAATCAATACCCACGATTCCTTCTCTCTCTTTTTAACTCCTTATGATCAGCTATAAATTTGGTATTGAATGCAAATTAAATAAGGCATTTATTTCCCCTTTATAACCAAGCCCTGGGCTTAGGTGTGACACAACTACACCAAGGTTGGTGTACGTGTATTCACGAACTCATAACCTAACCTACTTATACGAAATCCAATCCGTCAGATTTGATCTATAGACATTACAAGTTCAATGACACAGTCCTCGACTTACGGATCCTTAGGCACGCATACCGAGGCATATAGTTCATAGGTCAGAACTCAGGGACGTTACACATTCAGTAGGTTGGAAAGATTAATATTATCCAAATTGGGCAAGGTAAAAAAATTATGCTAGGGCCCAATACCATCTGGGTTCTTTGGTAACTTCAATAAATAAAAATAATAGATAAATCTATATTATGCCACTTCTAACATTAATTAACGCAAAAAAAAGCTATAGAAGTGTCAAGGCATATGTGAAATTATTCAACTGTATACCAACATCAGTAAATGTAAATGATTGCAAAATTTTATTTTATTTTTTTTCCGTAAAAGAAAAACATCAGTAAAAGTGAACTCTGATACGTGGAATATGGCAGAATGCTCTGAATCAACAGGAAGTGTCTTTACTTTATGCTTGCATGCGAGAGTACAAATGGGCCTTCGGAGATAAGGGTCTCTTTATTTGCAAATGCTATGTCTTTTCCTGCTTCTATCGCAGCTACTGTAGGCTGAGATATTACAGAGAACTAATTATTCAGTAAGTGAACATATAAATTTGTCATTTAATGTTATTACTTATTAAGCAAATCAAAAGGACCTCATCACCATATAACTGCATAGTAAAAGCCTAATCTATACTTTAATGTTATACTAAAAGCCCGATCTATACTTTCGCCAACCAATTTGTCATTCAATGTTATACTAAAAGCCTGATCTATACTTTTTCCAACCAATTTGTCTACGCTCTATTATCAACAATAACAAAATTAACTTCAAAATGGGGGAATTGGTAAATTTAGTAAAGGGTAACCAACCCGTACGCTGTTGAGATTAAACAGGTCAATGATTCTAAAAATGGTGCCACATGGTTCACGAGATCATCATATATATCAGGTTTGGCCCTAAGATTGCAACATAGATCAAATTCAGCCATATATATAAAATTGTGATTATTCTTGTTTTTAATGTGAGTTAAATTTCTATGTATAGTACCTCAGTCTCCCCTGTTTTATTCTTTAATGAAAGTCCCCAACTTATCACAAAAAAAGAATGACAAAACTCTTTACAAACCAGATTTGGATTAAGAGGTTACAAGCGCCCTAAAACGAACAGCCAAACCAGATTTTGATGATTGCGTGGTAGTATACATTTGTCAGGCTTTTAGCTCTTAACATATGGTGTGGGACAATTTCAATACAATCTTAGGACAAATCCATTCTAGATGACTTTCTCATGCACCACGTAACACCATGTGGCGCCAAAAGAATGATATGTGTAGTTGTGTATAGAATCAAGGACCCTTATATCAACTCTTGGTATATTAGATTAAATTCTGATGAAAAGTTTGGCCACATTTTTCTTTTGGTAACTTGGAGTGGGACATAACAACTAAACACCCACAAATTAGGTGTGATTGCCACCAAGTAAATGTTCCACCTTTATGTCAACTTGAATCATTAAGTAAGTGATGACCTGTGGTTCAACTTCTCCTTATCACCATAGTTGTGTATGGTATTGACAAGAAGAAGACTGGCTTAATCATATTTGGACTAACAAATAAAATTTTCACTAAGTATAGTAAGGACTGACAAATAAAAATTTAACTATGCTACTAAGAAGTTTACTGTTCCCACTACAAACCTAACACGGTGGGATGTGATAGATGAGTTGTGAACTTTTGGAGAAGCCGGTCAAAGGCCTCCCTCTAATAAACCAGCACTATCATCTTCATTAATGTAACTAGGCAAAAATTTGTCATAGAATTGGGGGATTTGACGAGAGTCACACAAATAGAACTGGCAATGGAAAGTTAGACATGTAATTTCTTACTAATTTAATTTCCAGAAAGTATTTATCAAAAAATAGAAAGGTCCAGAAGACCCAAAAAATATAAAGGTGACACGTTATAAAAGAATACTGTGTTACCTGTTCAGCAATGCTTGCTGCTTCAGCATAGGCATCCTAAATATTTTCAGCAAGCCTGTGTAGCAATATGTTTGAAATTCCTCGGCAACAATGAATGGGCTAGTGCCTAATGGTAGAAGTGCAATCTGCCAATAGTTTATAAAGTCAATGACAAGGCCACCAAAAAATGTGGCCATGTTATGAATATAATTTCCAACCTGTTACACCGGAGCCCCTTTATTAGCAGGTAAAATCTAATAGATAATAAATGTGCATGAAACAATTATAAAACAAATGTTAAAATAGTAAAGTGAAACAAAGGATCCTCCAATGCATGGAGCATTATTCAAATCTGAGATATATTTTCTCACCGAGAGCAGATTGAATGAGCAAGACATCACTTAATACTTGACCCCATTTTCAATTGTGCATTGGTTTTGGGCACCTTTGACCCCATTTTCAATGGTGAATATGCATCGGATCATGTCCAAATATTTTGGATTGCACCTGATCGATCTTGCCTAAGTTTCTATTGCACCTGATCCTCGTGATGGGTGCTACATGGTGACCAGCTGATCTGGAAGGGCTGCATCTGGACGCATAGTCTCGGACCCCTCTCTCTCTCACTTTATATATATATATATATATATATATATATATATATATATATATATATATCAGACCAGCATTGACTTACAAAACTTGATCTCTCCTATTACTAAAATTTTCCTGAAATTTTTAACATTACCAATTAGATAAAGTTAATTTTTTATTAACACCATCTAGACTTGAATATTAAAATTTGCTTTCAAAATTTCAAAATCCAGCAACATGAGGGCATTAAAAACAATGTCATTGTCACCAAATTTGGCACTTCATGTTATATTCACAATCGATTAAGTGATCAATTAAGAAAAATCCCAAAATTTTTAATCCATATTCTATACACAATCAATTAATTAATCAATTAAGAAAAATCAAACCTTGATTAAATTTAAAACACTCGATCAAAATCTCTCATTACTAAAATTTTAAACATTAACCATACTGATTAAAAGTGAGTTAAAATTACTTATACGTATCGATGATTAATGTCAAATCAAACAAAACCAAATTGACGAACCTTGTTAATGGCAGCACAAACGAAGTTGCATCTGAGAACAATGTGGCTGAGCAAGATGCTGAAATCTCCTCGAGATTCTTGGTTCTTCGATTGCTTGTTGAGTACATGATGAGTGATCATCATCAGATCTACTCGAAAAGCATCAGCCTCGTGATCCATGTCTCGGCTCAATCTTCTTCCTCCCCAGCCGTCTTCTCTTTCAATGAGCTAAAAAAATTTTGATTTTTTTGATCAACTCGAAACAATTAGAGCCCAAATGACACTGATTTCATAGATCCGACTGGGAGATTTCTAGGTATTGGAAATGAGATTTCATAGATCTAAGGAGGATTACGAGAATCTCTATGGCTGCAATGGTAGGGGGAAGCTAGGGATTTCATTAGAGAGAAGAGAGGGAGATGGAGGCTAGGGATTTCATCCTTGCTGGTGGACCAATTGAGGTCTATTTAGAACCCTAGGCCTGAATCAGACCATAGCAAATGAAGAACAAATGGCTAGAACAAGGAGATGAGAAATTGTAGAAGTTGTAGAAGAAGTAGAAGAAGAGGAAGAAATCAACGAAGAAGTCCACCTGTTGGTTTTGAAACCTTCAAAATCGCTACGAATACCTCCAAATGAGTGAATAATACTCTGAACAAAACCTAATTCCCAAACCGAATGCTTCCTCACCCAATCCGTCCTCCGAATTCCTAAAGAATCCGTCAAAACCGTAAAATCATGCAGTGATGTATCAATTCAATTACTGCGGTCTGATCGAAGATCCCAAGCCCGATGCTATGGAAAGGGATCGACACCAGAAACAATCCAACTGTAAGATCTCCTTCTTCATCCTTGTTCAACGATCTGACTGTTCTTAACTTATCAATCTACTGTCATTTGATTTCCGCCATGAAATCTCGAGATAGAAGCCCAGAGATCATCGAATTCAGCTTATTTTTTATGCCAAGAAATCGAGGTCGATTTGGAACCCTAGGCCTAAATTAGACGATTTGTTGAGAGAGAGGAAGAGGAGAGAGGCAAGGGTTTGAGAGAGAAAGAAAGAGATGAAGTAAGGGAGACGGTGGTTTTGTTTGCATAATAAAGGGTGAAACTTTGGAAATAGGGTCCTCCCAATAGATTTTGCACGTGATGAGGGTGAGAGTTGCACGTGATGAGGGTTAAGTAATTAAACCACTGTTTTATTATAATAAACCACCGGTTTTGGTAGTGGATTATTATACTACTGCTTGAGCAGTGGTTCTTTATATATTTGCAAGTGAGATTTATGTGCCATTTTCACGTAGTGGTATTTCGATAAGGACCAGGAAATCTCGAGACATTTGGGTATCCATCATCAACTAAGTAATATTTCTTTATATAGAAAAACATATATAAATTATTGGCTCTCTATTTTGAAATTTTATATATTTTAACGACATTAAAAAACTAAAAGATATAGATGATTTATCAGTGGCCTATGAAAGGATCAGCTTTATAAAGCAAACCCTAGTGCGCTACTATCTACTGTGGAGCCTTCCCAACCAGCAAGGACTTGCTGAAATTTCAAGTTTCGGATGAATTGTAGAATCTGCATGGCATGTGTGTTGATGTACATATGGAAAAAGATGAGAGAAGCAGATCATGTGAATTTGATGAGCATGAGAGATTCTAAAATTTGGATGTACTTCGATTAGATTATCATCAAATTTTATGAAAAATTGTCATATATATGCGTGTGTGTGTGTGTGTATATATATATATATATATATATATATATATATATATATATATATATATATATATATATGAAACTTGGATTCAAGACAAAATATGAAAAATTGGATTAGATTTCTCAAAACACAGAGAGAAATATGAAATTCTAATTCTTGAAAAAACAGGTTTCTAACAGGGGTAGGGCAGGGGCAATTCATTGTAGATGTTGAAGTAGCTATTGATACATCTAGGATTTATCTTCCAGCATCACTACTATCATGAAAAAACATGTTCTAGGACACAAAGGATTGACTCAAAAATTTCAATGATGGAATCAAGCTCTATTTTGACTTGGTTTAGCTTATACCACTCTGCCTAAATAATTCCTAGAGACCTTAATAATAGAATATATTCATGTAGATGAAAAAAATACCAAATCTATTTCAACAATATATAGGGCAGTTCACAGGGTGATAAAATTCTTTAGTTTCATGGCACTTGATCAATGACATGTAGTTATTTTGAGACTGTCTACTTGCTATGAATACGGACCTTGGTAATCATCCACTGTAATGCTTTCAGCACAAAGTAAGAAAATCCACAAAAAAACTGAAATAACTGACAACAGAATTGTATCTCTTTTGTCAGCCTAGACATGAAGGGACTAAGACATTAATCTAGTAATTACAATCTAAAAGAAAAAGTGACTCAAAATCATATAATCTCAATCAAGGTTTAAGATCACAATATGAGTACTAAGACATTAATCAAGGTTTAAGATCACAGTATGGGGACTAAGACATTAATCAAGGTTTAAGATCACAGTATAGGGACTTTCCAACTTTCATGGATTAACCAAGTTGATTCTCTATACTTGAATTATTATCATAGGACTCTCAATTTTTTAATTGTAATAGTTGAACATCAATGTGAGGCTAAAAAACTTTAGTTCTAGCTTAATGTCATCAGTCACTACATATCCATTTACCAACAACATAATATAAAGGAAACAACCGACCGATATCTAAGCACCTTTTTTATTTACAAAATAATAAAAATACAAAAAAGTAAAAAAAATATTGCAAAAGGGCATTTTTGATCATTTTCAGGTTCATATCCGATACATATTGGCCGATATTGTAACATCTTGAAATTTTCGACTTAAAGAGTGTACCTCAGAATGCGTGCCCGACTTTGAATAGTGTACCTCAGGATGCATGCCCGTCTGGTCATTTGTTTGATCAAGTGAAAATCAACTTTATGAGTTAGGTTATATTAGGTTTGAGGTGAAAGGACATGTGTGTGTGTGGTGTTATATCTGTTAGTAAGGTCATATACACCTATCAATGTGTATGTGTGTTCTATACCCAAGTTTGGGTTATAATAAAAGCTTAAGAGAAGCTATCCCCTTATGTTTAATGTGGGTTGTTAGGAGTTTAAGAACGGAGAGAGAGAGAGAGAGAGGTTAGTGAGAAAGAAGAGGAGATGTTTGGGAGTAAATGCAAAAGATTTGTGCATGGAATTTGCAGATTTAAGACCGTACACGAGCTTTAAATTCCGACGAAATCGCACGTGGGATCTCGTGGAGTTGAGGCTAGGAACCCTAGCTCTAGATCCAAGCCCTTGAATCACTCATACGTTGAATTGAGGTAAGGTTTTGTTAATTGATGAAATGTGTGATGTTGTGCTTTAAATTAATGTATGGATGTTGGATTAAAAGGAGGAAAAGAAGAAAAAAATAGAGAAAAGGTTGAAAGAGAGATGTACAGCCACAAAGGATGTTTTTCTGTCAAAATCATTAATTGATTTTAAAATTGATTAATCGATTGTTATCAGAAGGTAAAATCAGGAAACTTCAGCTCGAAACCGATTAATCGAATTTAATTCGATTAATATATTTTTGAATTTCGATTAATCGATTAATCGACTGGATACTTCTAGTGGCTGGAAAAAGGTGGAGTTTGGGAAAACTGATTAATCGATATTAAAATTGATTAATCGATTTTGGAATTTTGATTAATCGATATTGGGATCAATTAATCGATTTTGACTGTGCTTGCCGACACTATTTCGGTATTTCGACCATACCTTTTTATTTCAAACTCCGATTGACGCAATTCTTGGGCATTGGAAATATGACAACGAACTCTACAACCTTTGTGATTTAATTATTTTGTGAATCCAAAGATTTAAAGGTCAAAATTTAGGGTTGCATCAAACTCTATATTATCATGAACTTGCCCATTTCTTCCTCATTTTTGATAAATACTTAAATAAGTCTAGGTTTTTAGTGAGTAGAGTTAATCCTTGATGCATCATTGTGTGCTTGTAATGTAGATTAAGTGTGGTGGCCATCGATAGGATTTTGCTTGGTTCCGCGTAACTTCAAGGGTTAAGGTATGGGAAATTTAATATCCTATTATATTTTTGAAATTGATTCATAAATGTCTTGATTTAATCAAATGAAAATGATAAGTGTGATTTGAAGTGTTGCCATTTAAAATCGATGCTTGAATCTAATTGAACGTGTAGGGGAAATTTAATATCCTATTGTATTTTTGAAATTGATTCATAGATGCCTTGATTTAATCAAATGAAAATGATAAGTATGATTTGAAGTGTTGCCATTTAAAATCGATGCTTGAATCTAATTGGACGTATAGGGGAACTTCAATATAAACTTAGATGTTTAACTTCGATTCATAATCTTTGATGTGTTTAGTCTTTGATGTGTCTATATGAAAAATGATAAGTTTGACTGTGATTTGAACTAGAACTTGAACTCCTTGTAAATTAGAATTTGAAACCTTTTGAGTCCGAAATGTGAATTTTGAACTATGAACCTAAATCGAGAATTTTACTATGGTATTCAAATTAAAATTGATCTTTAAATGGTGAAGTTTAAATCTTTTGAACAATGAATGTGAACTTTGAACCATGATTTAAGAAGTTGAACGTGAATGTAAATTTTGAAGCCTTTGAGTCTCTTAGAATGGTGTGAATGTACGCCCTTGGACCGCTTTTATGGGATTTACGCATACCTTTAGACTTTGTTGTGATCATGTACACCCTTGGACCACTTTGGCGGGAATTATGTACACCCTTAGACCGCTTTGACGGGATTCATGTACACCCTTGGACCACTTTGGCGGGATTCATGTACACCCTTGGACCGCTTTGGCAGGATTCATGTATGCCCTTGGACCACTTTTGCGGGATTTACGTACACCCTTAGACTTCGTTGTGATTATGTACACCCTTGGACCGTTTATGCGAGATTCATGTATGCTCTTGAACCGCTTTTGCGGGATTTTACGTGCTCTTCGGATTATAGTTCGAGAATCAAGCCATCAATCATGAGATTAAAGTGGACCGCTATGGGCGGATTATGGGTATGTGGACCGTTATGGGCAGATTATGTGTAAGTGGACCGCTATGGGCGGATTATTCGTGTTGTGGGCCGATATGGGCGGAGTATAAGTACTAAGTAGGCCGCTGGGGCAAAAATCGAATCAGTTAATGTGTGTGTTAAGGAAGTTTTTTGAGGCAAAGTGTTTTTATAAGAAAATGTCTTGAAATTAGTTTTAGTATGATGAGGAAGTGTTTTTATAATCAGCTTTCTGTAATCAGGAAGTGTTTTCAAAATCAGTTTTATAAAATAAGGATGTGTGTATGAAACCAGTTTTGCGTAATAAGGAAGTGGTTTGAAATCAGTTGTGTGATAAGAAAATATATTTGAAATCAGTTTTGGTGTGTTAAAGAAATGTATTTGAAATCTATTTTGTGCAATAAAATAGTGTTTTGGATAGCAGCTTGGTGTGTTAAGAAAAAGAATTTGAAATCAGTTTTGTTTGATAAGAAAAGTGCCTTGGAAGTTATTTTCAGTTTTAATATGAAAATGTTTGGTTTTGGCATTAAATCTATGTTTCCTTATGATTAGATGTGAAGTAGTATTAAATTTTCCTCTACTGAGCTAGGATGTAGCTCACCCTTCAACTATACATCACAGGTATAGCTTCAATTTGGACACCGGACTTTCAGATTGGGGAATTGAGGAGTGCTATGATGTTTGGGGTCGTAGATTGAGTACTTTATGGAGTTTGGTGAGTTCGAACTTGGTGCCCTTTATACTCGTATATTGTAATATCTCAGATATTTTAGACCTGTTTTCATTTACCTTGGTAAGCGTGCCCAAAAAGGTTACAGGATAAATCTATTTTTTTTGGGTAGCTTAGGTTTGATGTGAACATTGGTCAAAGGATTTTGGCTTTGGACTTGTGGAAGTCATAGTTTTGGTAACATATACATTAAATTGTATGTTTACGTTTAACACCGAGAAATAATGCAAGATAAGAGGATAGGATTGCAAATATAAAAAAAAAATCATGATATTTTGGGATGGGAATTAGTATTATAAAGAGAGAGGCATTGAGGAGAAGCTTCACTTCTCTCTCTCGTTTGATCTGGAATTTGCAACCCTTGCCTCATTTCTTTGATCTTAGATCAATTGTTATTTAGAGTTCCTCTCTCCATCCCAACCATTAATAAACCTTGTATTTAATTTCTAATCGGTTTAAGCTATTAAGGGAGCAGGAGAGGGGAGAGAGGATAATTCTGTCGATGGGTTGGGTCTTTTGCTCTTAAAGCAAGGTGGTGATGGACTGACTTGGAGCAGGCCTACTAAAACCTCAAGGTTTCATTCCGGTGCTTGAAATTGGTGCAACGGGACCCGAAGGACTAACTTCAAGAGGTAGGCTTTTAAATCTCCTTTGAGTTAAATATTTTGAGCCTTGCTTAGAGTATAATTATGGTGAATATTGTAAAGATAAACAAACTGTGGTTGAATGAGCAAACAGGTCAGAAGAATCAATTTTGAACGACAAAGACCTGGAGAAATTCGAGGGTCAAATTTCAATTCGAGGATCGAATTTCAATTCGAGGGTCAAATTTGGAATTCGACCATCGAATTGAAAATCAAGGATCGAATTTGAGCTTTTACAGCCTTATGCATTTTTGGAAATTCAAGGGTTGAATTTTAATTCGACCATCGAAATTCAAATTCGACCATCGAATTTGAATTCGAGGGTCGAATTTTACCCTGTTTCTGACCTTCAAAAATTTGTCATAATTTTTTGTTGGATAGCTTTCGGGTTTGACTTTCTGGACCTCTATTAACACTGGTAGTGTTAAATCCTTGTAGGGTTGATAGTAGAGAGTCCATTGTGAGGACTTCCTTGTGTGTTTTGGATCGCTTTGAGTTGAGGTAGGGGAAACCTAAACCTAATTTGCATTATATTATAAGTTTTGGTTATTTGTTGCAAGCATTGAAATCTGAATTTTGATAAACCTGGCATGATTAAGAACTCTGAAACTTTGATATAAGAACTCAGAAATTTGAACTTCCGAGCTTCATTTACAAATGCAAACTTTGAATCAGAACTCCGAAAATCCAAAAAATGTATTAATTACATAACATACGATATGTTTAGCATTGCATTTTATTTGAGGCACATACGAACGAAACCCTATATCCTACCAACTGTGTTGACGGTAATTCTATTTGGCACAAGTTTCCCTCATTAAGTAGGGGCTTATTGCACTTCTGAAAAAGGGTTCATGAACGACAATGGTCAGTAGGGTTTTCCATCTGTGATATTCCCGCTCTCATGCTAGTATGTAATTTGAGAGAATATTTTAAGTTATAAATTTAAGACAAGAAGCATGCCTAATACAGAAATTTAAAAACATCAAACTCATTGAATCAGCTTTTGGCTTTCTATTTAGAATTGAAAATTTAGTTTGCAAAGCATCTTTTAAAAACCATATTTGATCCGATGTCTTTGAAAAACCTTTCCTTCTGATAAAATGCAATTGGATAACTTTCCTCTATTGAGCTTCGATGTTAGCACACCCCGACTATACGTCACAGGTGCTGGGACTGACTTGGGATCTGAAGATCTGGGTTTGGAGGACTTCGACTATATTCCTGAGGAGAAATTGGAGACCCCAGCAGAGGAATTCTTTCCTTGATCTAGATTTACACTTTTGGTACTTTTGTTTCTGAATTTTTTGAATATTGGGCCCTAGGCCATTGTTTTGTCTTTTGGATATCACTTGAGGAACCATTATTAGGAACCACTATTTTAGGTGTTGGATTGGCCATCACTGGTGGTGCTTCCTGGTTCCTCAAGGTGATATATTGTTTTGAATGAGCTTTGGTTCTTGCTTATTTTTGCTATGCTTCTGTCTTGTCCTATGCTTATGCTACCGGCTTCTGTTTGTTATGGCTTATTAAGTAACCAATAAGTTGATGAACCGGCCTTTCCTATACCTTTAAGGATTGGTAAAGTCGGGTCGTCACAGTTGGTATCAAAGCGTGGCTCTAGGTTCAGAGTCTTAGGACTAAGGGATAGATTGTCTTGACAATCAATACTAATCTATTGTTATTATTTTTTAATAATGACAGATCAGCATGCCTCCGCGGTTCAGAGGCAAAGGCGGAGGTAGAGAAGGACTTCGTATGGCTCGTATCGAGAAAATTGATGAGGGCATAGGCACCTCACATGGCTGAGAGAGATTCATATCTGACCCTAATGCAGATGCCTTGGGAGCTTCTAGGCCTGAGGGAGGAAATGTTGACCAGCTGTTGGCAGCCTTGGCCAACAACATGGCTCAACAGACTACGGTGATGGCTCAGCAGACAGAGCTACTGGCAGCTAGACATCAGCCAAGAGGATTCGCCGAGTGCAGGAGGATGAGGCCTCCTACCTTCATGGATCAAACGGATCCAATGGAAGCCGAGGAATGGCTTGATGAAATGGAGAAAATTTTTGAGGTGTTACAATGTACTGATGTTGAGAAGGTACGCTGGGTGACCTTCAGGCTACTAGGTGCAGCCAGTCCTTGGTGGAAATCTGTATCCAGGATACTGGAGTAGGACTATCCCAATACTTCATGGACTTGGGCAATACATTCAACAATTAGTATTTCCCAAATATCATGCGTAACCAGTGGGAAGTCTAGTTTAAAAAGCTGGAGCAAAATGAGATGTCGGTGCGTGAGTATGGCACAGAATTTGATAGACTTGCCCGATTCACACCCTTACACGTGGCCACTGAGTTGATGAGGGCTCAAAAATTTTAGAGGGGTTTGAGGTCGAATATTCAAGAGAGGGTGTCGATGTGGGAGATGGAAACTTATGTGGGTGTCATGGCAAAGGCTCTCATTGGAGAGGAAGACATCCAGAAACAGTATCTGAGGCGAGAGCAGGGAAATAGAAATCGGTTTGGCCAGGGACAGTCGAGTGCGTCTGAGCAGGCGAACAAAAAGTCGAGGTTCTCTAAACCTCCTCACTATCCTATTCAGCCACCGTATTCCAAGCCGGCTGTTGCTTCAGGACCAGTATCGTGTTTCTATCAGCGGCCGCAGAGTTCTTCACCTATGCGACCTTTCAGAGCTGGGAGCACTACTGCGAGTGGAGCTTCTGTGGCTCAGGGGTCATCACCGGGACCAGCTGTTACTCCTGTTCCTACTCCAACATATACATGATGTGGGAAACCACATAAGATGGAGGATTGTCGAAGGAACACTGGGGATGCTTCAAGTGTGGACAGATTGGTCATATGATTAAGGATTGTCTTGCGACGGATAAGGGAAAGACTACGTCAGTCTCTACGTAGAAATCGATGTGACCTACAGTTCAAGGTCGAGCCTATGCGGTGACTGCACAGGATGCCCAAACGTCGAATGAAGTGATCCAAGGTATCATTAAAGTTGAGATGTCAATTCTTGCATTGGTTCTATTATTTGATGTTTAAATTCATTAAAATAAACTTTGAAAATTGGAATCATTGCATATAATTAACCAGCATTCTTAATAAAAAGGTACCCTTATGATGAGTCGTGGAGGTGACTTGAGTAAAATTGAAGCGCGGGTTTTGATAGACCCTGGGTCTACACACTCATTTATTACTCCTCTTTTCTCTGAGAAGTTGGGTATTACTCCCGAACCCCTTTCTTTCATTTTAGACGTGAAGATTCCTACGGGAAGTTCAGTGAGCACAGATACAGCATGCCAGTCAGTCATCGTGATGATTGATGAGCACGAGACAGTGACCGACATGATTACGTTGAACATGGAAGGATTCGACATAATTCTCAGGATGGATTGGTTGGCGGCATATCACGCGAGCATGGACTGTCTATGGAAGATCGTGACCTTCCAACCGCCAAAGCAAAAATCCTTTCGATTCTATAGAGTTAAATCAAAGGTTGCACTGCCTGTTTCAGCTATTAAGGTCGGGCGCATGATGAGGAATGGTTGTAGCAGATATCTTACTTACCTGCAAGATCATACAGAAAAGAAGAAAGACTTGGCTCTTATCACGATGGTCTGTGAGTATCCTGATGTCTTTCCAAAAGACTTACTTGGATTACCACCTGATCGAGAGGTTGAGTTTGCAATCGAGCTAACGTCTGGTACAGAATCGCTGTGTAAAGCTCCACGTCGGATGGCGCCTGCGGAATTGAAAGAACTCAAGGAATAGCTACAGGAGCTGTTAGATGAAGGCTTCATTCGACCAAGTGTTTCTCCTTGGGGCGCACTGATACTCTTTATGAAAAAGAAGGATGGATCGATGCGTCTGTGCATCGATTATCATCAGCTCAACAAGATGACGATCAAGAATCGTTATCCTCTTCCCCGAATAGATGACTTGTTTGATCAATTGCAAGGTGCATAGTTCTTCTCGAATATTGATCTGAGGTCAGGCTATCACCAGCTCAAGATCAAGGCGGAAGATATATCCAAGACTGTGTTTCATACGCGATATGGCCACTATGAGTTCTTAGTGATGCCAATTGGGTTGACAAATGCGCCTGCATCTTTTATGGACTTGATGAACCACGTGTTCAAGCCACATCTAGACAAGTCTGTGGTAGTTTTCATAGATGACATCCTCATCTATTTGAAAACCAGAGAGGAACATATGCAGCATCTACGAGTGGCTCTTCAAACACTTAGGGACCATCAACTGTATGCCAAACTCAGTAAGTGTGAGTTTTTGCTTGATCAGGTCAGTTTCTTGGGACACGTTGTCTCTGAGACTGGTGTATCAATGGATCCTACAAAGATCGATTATGTGGTGAACTGGAAACAGCCTACGACAGTTTTAGAGGTCTGAAGTTTCCTTGGTCTAGCAAGGTACTATCGGAGATTTGTCAAGAGTTTCTCAAAGATATCTGGTACGCTTACACTGCTTACAAGAAAGAATGCAAAGTTTGACTGGACAGAGCAGTGTTGTTAAGTAGAGAAAAATGCCAGTTTTCACCCCTTAACCTGACCTTTGTAGGACCTGTGAGCACATTAATAAACCTCTATTGAGTCTGTTTTATAAATAGAAATAAAGGATAAGAAAAATGCATAAAACTATTCAAGAATGCCACATAAGGAAGTTTATCTCTCAGCACAGTACAGACCCAGCAATAGCACACCATTGGACCCTTAGGGCACGTGGCAACAGCTGGCAAGGCAAAGAAAAAGAAAACAGGCTGAAAACATCCTATCGAGAGGCTATCTAAAGACTTCAATATGAGCTAAGAGCGAAAAATAGAGGAATTCGTGTAGTTGGAAAGGTTTCGATACGATCTAAAGGCAGAGAAAGGAGGGATTCGTGTGGATTGAGGAGTTCGATAAGATCTAAGAACCTATCGAGCAGCTGAAAGAAAGGAAGAAACCATCCTATCAAAAGCCTGCCTGAGGTGTAAGGGAAACCTATCGAATGGTTTCCTGAACCTATTGAAATCGTGTGAAGAACTTCTCAGAAAATCAGCTATGCACACACTGCAACTTGGTGATCTGCTACATGCAAACCGATGCACATTGGTGACCAGCACGATGATCCAAAAGATGCCCTAGGAAATCCTAACCAACCCACATGCTCTAATAGAACTCTAACAAACTCTGAGGACCTTCTAGAAGGGAAGATTGGAGGGAAAAACTAGAGAGAAAGCTATATATTGAGATCCCCAATTGCAATTGGGGGGATCGAGATTCGGATCAAATTTTGGAGATTAGTTCTTACAGCGAAATTTCATTTTCCCTCTTTTATCTCAACTATGGTTGGCTAATTCCTTAGGAGCAACGAGGAGAGAGGTTAGATCTGCAATTGGGTAAGGTTGAGTGTTATTATGGGTTAATTGCTGCACAGACTATAGATCTAAGAGCATTTCATTATAGAGTGAGTTTTATTGCAATGTAAATGTTGTTTTATTGTTTTGATTGGATCTATAGCTCCTTTGGTTTCATTTGGTGCTCAATCGGATTTGTGTAGAGGAGTCTATTGATCAGCTCACCCACTTAACTGGTAGACCACTTGGATACCACCTGATCTCCCTAGATCTGATATCCCAGCTCACCCACTTAAAGCTCTAAATGAAACCTTTGGTTTGGAGGAATTCCCTAGGATGATCTGTGACCATTAAAGTGGACAGATCATAGCCTTAAGAGTAGTCCAATCTCTAGTTTCAATTGGATTCTTCTACCATAAACCTTTGGATCGGATGAAGTCTATAGGATGGTTTGTGACCATTAAAGTGGACAGACCATAGCCTTAAGATCAGTTAAATCCTTTGGTTTAGAGTGGAGTCTTCTGCCCTGCAGTTGTGCTTGTAGCCAGCTGAGGGATTTGTGAGCTTTGAACCCCTGTAACATGACCAGCTCAACCTGATTGTAGTGAGACCAATCTCCAAGCTGCTCTTCTCCATTTTCTATTTTTAAACCCTTCCACCTGCAAGATCTAGATCTCTGGACTTGATCTCAGTTAGTTTGCATTTCAAGTGTTGTTTAGTTCAAGTGACAACCCTTTTAACCTCTCCCCTTTCTTTTGGCTGATTTAGCATTAGTTAGGGTGCCATATCTCTTCCAGATCTAAAGATTTACCATATTTGGAACTCACCTCCCTGTGGACATTCCCTTCTTTTAAAACTTGCTACAAAAGGACCCTATATCTTGTAGGTCTAGGATATTTTAGATTTGCTGAATCTATCCTCTGTTTTACTCTGATTTTATTTTGTCTTTATTATTACACAATAAATCAGCACACTGAAATTTCCCAACAAGTGTGAGCAGATCTTTCAGGAGCTAAAGCGTCGATTGACTACGGCACCGATACTTGCTATACCTTTAGGCAGTGGAGGCTTTGCAGTGTACAGTGATGCTTCTTATGGCAGATTAGGCTGTGTGCTTAATCAGAATGAACAAGTCATTGCATATGGTTCTAGGCAGTTGAAGGACCATGAAAGAAATTATACGACACATGATCTCGAGTTAGCAGGAGTTATATTCACCTTGAAGATCTGGAGATATTACCTCTACGGTGAGATATTCGATATATTCATCGATCATAAGAGCCTCAACTACCTATTCACTCAGAAGGACTTGAATATAAGACAGCAACGATGGATGGAGTTTATGAAGGATTATGATTGCTCAATTCAGTAGCATTCAGGAAAGGCGAACGTCGTTGTGGATGCTCTTAGTAGGAGGTCTTCAGCACGGTTATCACATCTTATCAGTCGGATATAGAGATGGAAGCTTTTGGAAGATATGGCCTTAGGCAGCTCGCGGTTTGATGTGAAAGGCTCTGGAGCATTGATGGCTACACTTGTACTACGCCCTACGCTCTTCGAGAATATCAAGAAGCTTCAGATGACGGACGATGAGCTTATGGCTATTAGGCGAGATGTGGATAGTGGAAGTAAGAAGGATTTCTCCATTAGAGCAGATGGGACCTTGTTATTTTGAGACCGAGTATGTGTACCGACAAGTACTAAGATTCGGGACACCATTCTGGAAGAGGCTCATAAATCCATGTATGCCATATATCCTGGAAGCACCAAGATGTATCAGGACTTGAAGAAGAGTTTCTGGTGTCAAGGTTTGAAATGCGACGTCGATGAGTACGTATCACGATGCTTGGTTTGCCAGCAGGTTAAGGTTAATCATCAGAATCCAGCAGGGCTATTACAACCTTTACCTGTACTCGAGTGGAAATGGGAAGCCATTTCGATAGACTTTATCCTGGGTTTGCCGAAAACACTAAGGAAGAAAAATGCCAACTGGGTCATTGTCGATCGGCTAACCAAGTCTGCTCATTTTTAATCGTATAATATTACCTATATAGGTAGTAGACTTGCAGAGTTATATCACAAAGAGATCGTTCGATTGCACGGTATACCAACTAGTATTGTGTCTAACAGGGATCCGTTATTTACTTCATAGTTTTGGCAGCGGTTTCAAGAAGGAATGGGTTCTCGTCTCGACTTCAGCTCAGCATTTCACCCACAGACCAATGGCCAAACTGAGCGACTGAATCAGATCATTGAGGATATGCTAAGAGCTTGCATGTTGGATTTTTATGGGTCATGGGACCAACACTTACCTCTCATCGAGTTCGCTTACAACAATAGCTTCTAAGCTAGCATCAGTATGGCACCGTTCAAGGCTTTATATGGGCGGCGGTGCAGGTCTCCGCTAAACTAGGAAGAAGTGGGTGAGAAGCTTATTTTAGGCCTTGAGATAGTCGAGCATACGACCGAGATAGTTTGGTTGATTCGTGAGAGACTACGTGTAGCTCAGAGTCATCAGAAGAGCTACGCCAATCTCAAGCACGACATGTGGATTTTCAGGTATGCTTGAGTATGTTCAGGTGCACTAAAACACTTAATATGTATTCCGTGATGAAATTGTCGCTAACAATTGATTTTCAAGTCGGCGACAATGTTTTTGTCCGAATTTCGCCCACGAAAGGCATATGCGATTCGGCAAAAGAGGGAAGTGAGTCCTTGGTACGTTGAGCCTTTTGAGATATTAGGCCAAGTCGAGGAGGTTGCATACCGAGCGGCGTTACCGCTGCAATTATCTAGCATGCACAACGTCTTCCATGTGTCGATGCTGCGTCGATACATATGCGACCTGACTCACGTGCTTGATTACCAACCCATCGAGCTTCAGGATGGTTTGACGGTGATCGAGGACCCGGTTCAGATTTTGGATCGTAAGGAGCATATCCTACGCACGAAGCGGATTCCTTTGGTTCTCATTCGATGGAGGAATCATACACCAGAGGAAGCCACCTGGGAGCGAGAAGCTGAGCTCCAAGAACAATTTTCGAGTCTATTTGCTTAAATTTTTTTAGGAAATTGTATCTTGAATGTATGATGAATTGTGGATTTTGATGTACTTGTTTATATATATAAACACACTTTTAGGGTACAATCCAATGTCTACTACCAGTGTCAAATTCTGTGTGACGAATTGTATATTTTCTACTTCAAACAGATATACAAATATTTGGAAATTATCCCTCGAGGTGGACGTTTACTTTCACCAATTGCCATATGAAACCTTGGGAGAAATAATAGTTGCCCCGATTTAATTCATGTACCCAAATATAGATTTGGCACTTGCGTAATAGTCATGTTCAGGATTTCACATAAAAATGTTCCAAAGAAGTCAATTTGGACCCAACGCTATAGCCTGCATTTCAAAAAATTTTGAAATTTGAAGGAATTTTCCACTCGAGAAATTCGAGGGTCGAATTCCAAAAGGGAGGGTCGAATTTGCATGAACAGTGCATAGCCTGTTTGAGGTAAATTTTAAGCCTGACAAACTTTTGGGAAATTCGAGGGTCGATTTCAAATTCGACCATCGAATTTGAAATTGAGGGTCGAAATTTTCGAGATAAGTGGGGTTCTGTTTTTTGGGTTTGGCATTTCGCGCATTGCAACAGAGGCCTGCTCTAGGGTTTTTGGGGGTTCCTTTATGTTTTCTTTAACATTTAGGCCGAAATTAGAGGGGCTTTAACTTGGATTTGCAAGGGATTTGTAAGGAACTTGGATTGCTTAGCCACGGCTTCAATTGTGGACTTTCTATCGAGGTAAAACCCTCTTCCTCTCGTAGCTTGTGGTGTCATTCTTTTACAGCTTTGAGTTTTCTTTGCATAATCCAATGGGACCTAAGAAACAAACTCCCATACGGGTCCCAACATCCAAGGGACCAGCTTCTAGAGCTGGGTCTTCAAGCCAATCAGCTTAGCCACAACCACCACCTGCATCGGTTCAGCCCCCATTGCCCCCACAGATATGTGAACGGCCAAATGAGTTTTGGAGTATTAAAGGGTTTGCTACGTAGTGGATCTTTCATCCTGAACTTTTCGATCAGCAGACCACTACTCAGTCGGCTTCCGATTATTTGGAAAAAGCCCATTTGACCTCTCTATGTCAAGCCTTTAGTGACCATTTTATCCTCGTATGGTACACTTGTTTTATCAGCGTATGCGCAAAGAAGATGGTAAGAAAATTTACACTACAATTTCGACCTGGACGATATTGTTGTGGCAATACGTTGCCCAACCTCACATTCATCGATTATGGGTTTGGGTCCTCCCTTCCCTAAATCTGTCCCAGTCCATGAGGTTATGGCACAAATGACCCAAGGTCATCATGGGTCCGGTAAGGCTATCACCCGTTCACAAATACCCGACTCTATGTGGATTTTAGACGTGATTTTCAAGGCAACCCTCTACCCGTTCGGACATAAATATGAGCGTCGTGGCCCCATACAGCAGATTTTATTTGCAGCTTTTAAGCAACGTTGGTTCAATGCCCCGAAAATCATCTTTAAGGGGATTATTAAGGCTCGTGAGAAGATGGACAAGAAAGTGAAGAAACCGAAGAAGAGCATCCCTTCTGCTCTCCTAATTTTGGTTATGATTGAGAATTATCGTGCGGACCCAGCGTATGAGATTCCCCCTACTGAGCCACGATCCACGAATGGTCTCAAGATTTATAACCTTGTCAGTTGGGGTCAGACCTACAATCAAGGCTCCGAAGGGTGCGGTGGTTCCGGATGAGGATGAAGAGGACGATGCAGAGCACGCAGCAGCAGAGCTTGACGCTCCTGCACCTGACCAACCTCTATAGACCAACGTACTCACCCTCTTAGAGTTTACTTGCCAGATGACTTCGGTGAGCCAGCAGATTCAGGAGCTCACACAGCATACCATATCCATGCGTCGGGAGTTGAACGTTCATGGCGGGGCTCTGACGTATTTGATGCAGCATGCGTTCCCTACCGACTATGCCACGTATATGGCTGATATCCGGGCGTCAGTTCACCACCCTTCTATGTTAGGCGCAGGTCCCATCATGCCTACAACTGAGGGTGATGACGGCACGGATGATGACGATGCTGATGGTGGGGATGATGACCAAGCTTCGGCTGGTCAGGATACTGTGGGGGAGGATTAGCTCAGCCAGTGTGCATTTATAATTCTTTTTGTTCTTTCTTATGGATTGTCTATTTTTTTATGGATTATCTAGAACCTGGTGGTTCTACTTTTGCTACACTTTATATTTTTTTGCTTGTTATTTTGGTAGATAGCTCTGTTATTTTGGTTATGGATTATCTGTTCTATGTATGCTTGCCACGTTGATCTATGGTTGCCTCCTATGGTTTATGGTTTATGCGATTATGTCTATGACTATTTTACCTTTGGGTTATGGGTCCGGGTTCTTTTCATGGCGGTGGCCTTTCGCTTTGTTTGATCTTTGTCTTGGCTTTTGGTTTTAGCAACTAGTTATGTGCTTGGCAATTTCGTTCATCTTGAAGCACGGTGAGGTTGTCTTCCGGCACGTGACACTCGGGGTGTAGCAATCCATGTACGAATGCAATCCACTATGGCCCTTTGGGTCCACATGCAGTACATCTAGGTTACTACGGATCCCATCCCTTGACTTGCGTGCCCTGTGAGGCCATCGCACTGTGACCCATGTCACATTTTGTTTCGTCTTGTGATTTTCGGTTCTGTTACGGCTTTGTGGTTTGGATGGGTTCCATTGTAGGCTTCTTTAGTGCGTCTTTCACATTTTTGAGGATGAAAATTCCTAAGGAGGGGAGAATGTAATAACCCAAATATTTTGGACCTGTTTTCGTTTACCTTGGTAAGCATGCTCAGAAAAGTTGCAGGATGAATCTATTTTTTGGGGTAGCTTAGGTTTAATGTGAACTTTTATCAAAGGATTTTGGCTTTGGACTTCTGGAAGTCATAGTTTTGGTAACATATACATTAAATTGTATGTTTGCATTTAACACCGAGAATTAATGCAAGATAAGAGGATAGGATTGTAAATATAAAAAAAAATCATGATATTTTGGGATGGGTATTAGTATTATAAAGAGAGAGGCTTTGAGGAGAAGCTTCAATTCTCTCTCTCATTTGATCTGGAATTTGCAACCCTTGCCCCATTTCTTTGATCTTAGATCAATTGTGATTTGGAGTTCCTCTCCCCATCCCAACCATTAATAAACCTTGTATTTAATTTCTTATTGGTTTAAGCTATTAAGGGAGAAGGATAGGAGAGAGAGGATAATTCTGGGGATGGGTTGGGTCTTTTGCTCTTAAAGCAAGGTGGTGATGGATTGACTTGGAGGTCCAGGCCTACTAAAACATCAAGGTTTCATTTCGGTGCTTGAAATTGGTGCAACGGGACCTGAAGGACTAACTTCAAGAGGTAGGCTTTTAAATCCCCTTTGAGTTAAATATTTTGAGTCTTGCTTAGAGTATAATTATGGTGAATATTGTAAAGATAAACAAACTGTGGTTGAATGAGCAAATAGGTCAGAAGAATCAATTTTGAACAAACACAGACCTGGAGAAATTCTAAGGTCGAATTTCAATTCGAGGGTCGAATTTGGAATTTGACCATCGAATTTAAAATCATGGGTCGAATTTGGGCTTTTACAGCCTGATGCATTTTTGGAAAATCAAGGGTCGAATTTTAATTCGACCATCGAATTTGAATTCGAGGGTTGAATTTGGCCCTGTTTCTGACCTTTGAAAATTTCTCAGAATTTTTTGTTGGATAGCTTTTGGGTTTGACTTTTTAGACCTCTATTAACACTGGTAGTGTTAAATCCTTGTAGGGTTGATAGTAGAGAGTCCATTGTGAGGACTTCCTTGTGTGTTTTGGATCGCTTTGAGTCGAGGTAGGGGAAACCTAAACCTAATTTGCATTATATTATAAGTTTTGGTTATTTGTTGCAAGCATTGAAATTTGAATTTTGATAAACCTGGCATGATTAAGAACTTCGAAACTTTGATATAAGAACTCAGAAATTCGAACTTCCGAGCATCATTTGCGAATGTGAACTTTGAATCAGAACTCCAAAAATCCAAAAAATGTATTAATTACATAACATATGATATGTTTAGCATTGCATTTGATTTGAGGCACATACGAACAAAACCCTATATCCTACCAACCGTGTTGACGGTAATTCTATTTGGGGCAAGTTTCCCTCATTACATAGGGGCTTGTTGCACTTCCGAAAAGGGGTTCATGAACGATGATGGTCAATAGGGTTTCCCATCGGTGATATTCCCGCTCTCATGCTATAATTTGAGAAAATATTTTTAAATTATAAATTTAAGATAAGAAGCATGCCTAATTCAGAAATTTGAAAACATCAGACTCATTGAATCAGCTTTTAGCTTTTTAGAATTGGAAATTTAGTTTGCAAAGCATCTTTTGAAAACCATATTTGATCCGATTTTGTCTTTGAAAATCCTCTACTTGTGATAAAATACAATTGGATAACTTTCCTCTATTGAGTTTTGATATTAGCTCACCCCGTCTATACGTCACAGGTGTTGGGACTGACTTGGGATCTAAAAATCTGAGTTTGGAGGACTCCGACTATATTCTTGAGGAGGAATTGGAGACCCCAGCAGAGGAATTCTTTCCTTGATCTAGATTTACACTTTTGGTACTTTTGTTTCTAAATTTTTTGAATATTGGGCCCTAGGCCATTATTTTATCTTTTGGATATCACTTGAGGAACAATCATTAGGAACCACTATTTTAGGTGTTGGATTGGCCATCACTGGTGCTTCTTCCTGGTTCCTCAGGGTGACATATTGTGTTGAATGAGCTTTTGTTCTTGCTTATTTTTGCTATGCTTCTATCTTGTCTTATGCTTATGCTGTCGGCTTCTGTTTGTTACGGCTTATTGAGTAATCAATAAGTTGATGAGCCGGCCTTTCCTATACCTTTAAGGATTGGTAAAGTCGGGTCGTCACAGTTGGTATCAAAGCGTGGCTCTAGGTTCAGAGTCTTAGGACTAAGGGATAGATTGTCTTGACAATCAATACTGATCTATTGTTATTATTTTTCAACAATGACAGATCAGCATCCCTCTGCGGTTCAGAGGCAAAGGCAGAAGGACATCGTATGGCTCGTATCGAGGAAATTGATGAGGGCGTAGGCACCTCACATGGCCGAGAAAGATTCGTATCTGGCCCTAATGCCGATCCCTTGGGAGCTGCTAGGCCTGAGGGAGGAAATGTTGACCAGCTGTTGGCAGCCTTGGCCAACAACATGGCTCAACAGACTGCGGCGATGGCTCAGCAGACAGAGCTACTGGTAGCCAGACATCAGCCAGGAGGATTCACCGAGTTCAGGAGGATGAGGCCTCCTACCTTCATGGGTTAGACGGATCCAATGAAATCTGAGGAATGGCTTTATGAAATGGAGAAAAATTTTGAGGTGTTACAGTGTACTGATGTTGAGAAGGTACGCTGGGCAACCTTCAAGGTACTAGGTGCAGCCAGTCCTTGGTGGAAATCTATATCTAGGATACGGGAGCAGGACTACCCCAATACTCCATGGACGTGGGCAGAGTTCATGGATACGTTCAACGATTAGCATTTCTCAAAGATCGTGCCTAACCAATGGGAAGTCCAGTTTATAAAGTTGGAACATAACGAGATGTCGGTGCGCGAGTATGGCACAGAATTTGATAGACTTGCCCGATTCGCACCCTTACACATGGCCATTGAGTTGATGAGGGCTCAGAAATTTTAGAGGATTTTGAGGCCGAATATTCAGGAGAGGGTATCGATGTGGGAGATGGAGACTTATGCGGGTGTCATGGCAAAGGCTCTCATTGGAGAGGAAGACATCCAGAAATAGTATCTGAGGCGAGAGCAGGAAAATAGAAACAGGTTTATCCAGGGACAGTCGAGTGCATTTGAGCAGGCGAACAAAAAGCTGAGGTTCTCTAAACCTCCTCACTATACTATTCAACCATTGTATTCCAAGCCGGTTGTTGCTTCAGGACCAATAGCGTCTTCCTATCAGCAACCACAGAGTTCTTCACCAGCGCGACCTTTCAGAGTTGAGAGCACTACTGCGAGTGGAGCTTTTGTGGCTCAGGGGTCATCACGGGGACCAGTTGTTACTCCTGTTCCTACTCCAGCATATACAGGATGTGGGAAACCACATATGACGGAGGATTGCCGAAGGAACACTGGGGGATGCTTCAGGTGTGGATAGATTGGTCATATGATCAAGGATTGTCCTTAGACGAAAAAGGGAAAGACTACGTCAGTCTCTACACAGAAATCGATGAAACCTACAGTTCAAGGTCGAGCCTATGTGGTGACTGCACAGGATACCCAAACATCAAATGACGTGATCCAAGGTATCATTAAAGTTGAGATGTCAATTCTTGCATTGGTTATATTATTTGATGTTTAAATTCATTAAAATAAACTTTGAAAATTGAAATCATTGCATATAATTAACCAGCATTCTTAATAAAAAGGTACCCTTATGATGAGTCGTGGAGGTGACTTGAGTAAAATTGAAGCGCGAGTTTTGATAGACCATGGGTCTACACACTCGTTTATTACTCCTCTTTTCTCTGAGAAGTTGGGTATTACTCTCGAACCCCTTGCTTTTATTTTAGATGTGAAGATTCCTACGGGAAGTTCAGTGAGCACAGATACAACATGTCAGTCAGTCATCGTGATGATTGATGAGCACGAGATAGTGACCGACATGATTACGTTGAACATGGAAGGATTCGACATAATTCTCAGGATGGATTGGTTGGCGGCATATCATGCGAGCGTGGACTGTCTATGAAAGATCGTGACCATCCGACCGCTAAAGCGAAAATCCTTTCGATTCTGTGGAGTTAAATCGAAGGTTGCACCGCTTATTTCAGCTATTACAGTCGAGCGCATGATGAGGAATGGTTGTAGCGGATATCTTGCTTACCTGCAAGGTCATACAGAAAAGAAGAAAGACTTGGCTCTTATCACGGTGGTCTACAAGTATCCTGATGTCTTTCCAGAAGACTTACCTGGATTACCACCTGATCGAGAGATTGAGTTTGCAATCGAGCTAGCGCCGGGTACAGAATCGTTGTCTAAAGCTCCATATCGGATGGTGCGTGCGAAATTGAAAGAACTCAAGGAACAGTGATAGGAGCTATTAGATAAAGGCTTTATTCGACCGAGTGTTTCTCCTTGGGGCGCACTGGTACTCTTTGTGAAAAAGAACGATGGATCGATGCGTCTGTGCATCGATTATCGTCAGCTCAACAAGATGATGATCAAGAATCGTTATCCTCTTCCCCTGATAGATGACTTGTTTGATCAATTGCAAGGTGTAAAGTTCTTCTCGAAGATTGATCTGAGGTCAGGCTATCACCAGCTTAAGATCAAGGCGGAAGATATATACAAGACTACGTTTCGTATGTGATATGGCCACAACGAGTTCTTAGTGATACAATTTGGGTTGACAAATGCACCTGCATCTTTTATGGACCTGATGAACCGCGTGTTCAAGCAACATCTAGACAAGTCTATGGTGGTTTTTATAGATGACATCCTCATCTATTCAAAAACCATAGAGGAGCATATGCAGCATCTACGAGTGGCTCTTCAAACACTCAGGGACCATTAGCTGTATGCCAAACTTAGTAAGTGTGAGTTTTGGCTTGATCAGGTCAGTTTCTTGGGACACATTGTCTCTGAGACTGGTGTATTTGTGGATCCTACAAAGATCGATTCTGTGGTGAACTGGGAATAGCCTACGACAGTTATAGAGGTCCGAAGTTTCCTTGGTCTGGCAGGGTACTATCGAAGATTTGTCAAGGGTTTCTTGAAGATATCTAGTCCGCTTACACAGCTTACAAGAAAGAATGCAAAGTTCGACTGGACAGAGCAATGTTGTTAAGTAGTGATAAATGCTAGTTTTCACCCCTTAACCTGATCTTTGTAGGACCTGTGAGCACATTAATAAACCTCTGTTGAGTCTGTTTTGTAGATAGCAATAAAAGATAGGAAAAATACATAAAACCATTCAAGAATGCCATATAAGGAATTTATCTCTCAGCACAGTACAAACCCAGTAAAAGCACACCATTGGACCCTTGGGGCGCGTGACAATAGTAGGGCAAGGCGAAGGAAGTGAAAATAGGCTGAAAATATCCTATCGAGAGGCTATCTGAAGGCTGAGAGCGAAAAATGGAAGAATTCGTGCAGTTGGAAAGGTTTCGATAGGATCTGAAGGCAGAGAAAGGAGGGAATCATGTGGATTGAGGAGTTCGATAGGATCCAAGAACCTATCGAGCAGCTAAAAGAAAGGAAGAAACCATCCTATCGAAAGCCTGCCTGAGGTGTAAGGGGAACCTATCGAATGGTTTCCTGAACCTATCGAAATCATGTGAAGAACTTCTCAAAAAATCAGCTATGCACACGTTGCAACTTGGTGACCTTTGAAAATTTGTTAGAATTTTTTGTCGGATAGCTTTCAGGTTTGACTTTTTAGACCTCTATTAACACTTGTAGTGTTAAATCCTTGTAGGGTTGATAGTAGAGAGTCCATTGTTAGGACTTCCTTGTGTGTTTTGGATCACTTTGAGTCTATGTAGGAGAAACCTAAACCTAATTTGCATTATATTATAAATTTTGGTTATTTATTGCAAGCATTGAAATCTGAATTTTGATATACCTGGCATGATTAAGAACTCTGAAACTTTGATATAAGAACTCTAAAATTTAAACTTCCGAGATTCATTTGCGAATGTGAACTTTGAATCAGAACTCCGAAAATCCGAAAATGTATTAATTACATAACATAAGATATGTTTAGCATTGCATTTGATTTGAGGTACATACGAACGAAACCCTAGATCCTACCAATCGTGTTGACGGTAATTCTATTTGGCCCAAGTTTCCCTCATTACGTAGTGGCTTGTTGCACTTCCGAAAAAGGGTTCATGAACGACGATGGTCAGTAGGGTTTCCCATCGGTGATATTCCTGCTCTAGTTCTAGTATATAATTTGAGAAAATATTTTTAAGTTATAAATTTAAGACAAGAAGCATGCCTAATTCAGAAATTTGAAAATATCAGACTCATTGAATAAGCTTTTGGCTTTCTATTTAGAATTGGAAATTTAGTTTGCAAAGCATCTTTTGAAAACCATATTTGATCTGATTTTGTCTTTGAAAAACCTTTACTTGCGATAAAATGCAATTGGATAACTTTCCTCTATTGAGCTTCAATATTAGCTCACCCTAACAATACATTACAGGTGCTGGGACTGACTTGGGATCTGAAGATCTGGATTTGGAGGACTCTGACTATATTCCTGTGGAGGAATTAGAGACCCCAGCATAAGAATTCTTTCCTTGATCTAGATTTACACTTTTGGTACTTTTGTTTCTGAATTTTTTGAATATTGGGCCCTAGGCTATTGTTTTATCTTTTGGATATCTCTTAAGGAACCATCATTAGGAACCACTATTTTAGGTGTTGGATTGGCCGTCACTGGTGGTTCTTCCTGGTTCCTCAGGGTGATATATTGTTTTGAATGAGCTTTTGTTCTTACTTATTTTCGCGATGCTTCTGTCTTGTCTTATGCTTATGCTATAGGCTTCTGTTTATTACGGCTTATTGAGTAATCAATAAGTTGATGAACCAGCCTTTCCTATTCCTTTAAGGATTGGAAAATTCGGGTCGTCCCATATATAATTTTGTATACCACTGTTTGGTGATGGTTGGCCATCACCAGTGGTTTGTTTGAGTTATGTAATATTTGATATTAAAATTGGAGATTTATTTATGCCATATTTTTGTACCAAGTAATTTTGTATCGGATTGTGCTTTACGATCTGGCGGTCCAGGTTTTTTCATTTAGTTTTGGTGTAAAGTTAAAGAAGAAAAACATATATATATATATATATATATATATATCTCAGAAAAATTCAGGTTGGGAGAATCCGGGCTATCACAGTTGGTATCAAAGCTTAGGTATTAGGTCTTGTTGGGACCTGAAAATTTAGGACTCAATTGCATTAGCATTAGATTAAGTCGAAACTTAGGAGGGGTTCGCAATCCCTATTCTGAAGTCTTCTAGAAATTCAGAGCCGTGTCTCTCAATGACATTAGGTTGTCGCGATGTAGGCGTTAAGTCTCCCATGAGACTGTGAGTCTTAGTTATGTGTGCGGAGCGTGACTGTAAGTCCATAGATGTGACATTAGATTTTGTCAAAGTATAAGTTGTGAGCTTTTGAAAGTTCTGTCTAAGTATAATAACCGATTGCTAATTGAAATTTTTGTTTCATTATTATAACAGATTATTATGTCTAGTAGAGGTAGACGACCCAGAGATGATCGAGGTTCCCAGTCAAATGCAAATGAGATTGAACGAGAAGAAAGATAAAGGATGATGCAAACCATGAAAGTTGTGGCAAATGCTATGGCTCAACAAGTGATAGTGTTAACATCTAACAATGCCAATAACCATCAGTAGCCACCTCCACCACAGTTGTCAACATTTATAGAATTTCAGAGGATGCGTCCTCCAAATTTCTCAGGGCAAGCAAATCCAATGGAAGCTGAGAACTAGCTCAATGAGATGGAAAAGATATTTAGTGTGTTCGCATGTAATGAAGATGAGAGAGTCAGATGGTCGACTCTCATGTTGGATGGTGAGGCGGGTCCGTGGTGGAAATCTGTGTCTAGGACTAGGGCACAGGAGACTCTAGGTGTATTATGAACTTGGGATGAGTTCGTAGAGGAGTTTAACAAGCAGTACTTCCCTAATGTAGCGCGCAATCAAATAGAGGTTCAATTCCTTCAACTTGTGCAAGGGAAGATGACGGTGAGAGAATATGGGGTAGAGTTCGTGCGACTTTCACGTTTTATTCCTGAGTTTGTAGCCTCGGATCTAATGAAGGCTAAGAAATTTCAACACGGATTAAGGCCAGATATCAAGGAAAAAGTTACTGCTTTTGAGTTGGAAACTTATGGCGCAGTAATGAGCAAGGCTCTTCTAGTGGAAGAAGACGTGGAAGAAATGTATAAGAGAAGAGACCAACAGCGTAGAGATAGAGCAAGTCAAATGCAATCATATGCCCATGATCAAGCACCCGAGATACCATGACTCTTATTGCCAGCATCCCCTCAGTCTACTCAAACCGTTTATGCAGGACCACCTATGTTTGTGCCTGCAGTGACCTTTCGTCCTTCGAATCTTATGACAACTGGAGTGCCACAAACACAACAGGCTCCACCCACCTTATCATTTGCAGCTAGTAGATCATGCCCAAGATGCAGGGGATGACATCGAGCAGCCAAGTGTAAGTGGACCAAGGGTCAAATGGGGCATCCGGTAAGGGACTGTCCGGAACCGAAGAAGGATAGGACTCCTTCAGCGTGAGAAATTAGCGATCAATACAAGTGTCGTATGTATCTTGTTCTTGTGTGTTTAATCTCAGAAAAAAAAAATGTCAATCTTTATATTTTGGGTATCGAATCAATGCTATTAGATCCTCTTTTCGACTAATGTATGTGGGAATCGTTAATACAATTAATGTTGGACATTAACGGTTTCAAAGTCTTCCTTTTCTTTTATGACAATGTTCAAACTTTATTATGGTACAAGTTGTACTCGTTGTGGCCCTGATTTTTACCTTGGTAAGCATGTTCGTGCTGGTTGATATTGTAGAAATATAGTTTAACAAATGATTACCTTATTAGATAATCGGTGATATGCCGATCTAGTGATATATGGATTTTCATGCAGGATGGTGGATCATTTGGTTGGAAAAATTCAGTCTTTCGTTGTGAACTCAATATGAATAGTTAATTGAATGATTATAAGAAATTCATTTCTTCGTTCAGGGTGCGTGCGTCGTTTCATCATTATGGATCAGTTCTTATCAATCGAAATAGTTGTTAGTGAGTTAGCGTTCGGAAGTGTTGTCGTCAATTTTTTAGGACAAAAATTCTATGGAGGGAAGAATGTCAATTTATTTTGTGTATAAATTGATTCATATCGGGACGTGAGTATTCAACTTAATGTGCATGGTAAGACCTGGTTACTTAGGGTAATTTTCGAGGATAAAAATTTTTTAAGGTGAGAAGAATGTAACATCCTGAAATTTTTGACTTTAAAGAGTGTACCTCGGGATGCATGCCCGACTTTAAATAGTATACCTCAGGATGCGTGCCCGTCTGTTCATATGTTTGATCAAGTGAAAATCAACTTGATGAGTTAAGTTAGATTAGGTCTGAGGTGAAAGAAGAGGAGATGCTTGAGAGTAAATGTAAAAGATTTGTGCGTGAGATTTGCAAATTTAAGACTGTACACGAGCTTTAAATTCTGACAGAATCGCAGGTGGGATCTCGTGGAGTTGAGGGTAGGAACCCTACCTCTAGATCTAAGCCCTTGAATCACTCATACATTAGAATTGAGGTAAGGTTTTGTTAATTGATGATATGTGTGATGTTGAGCTTTAAATTAATGTATGGATGTTAGATTAAAAGGAGGAAAAGAAGAAAAAAATGGAGAAAATGTTGAAAGAGAGATGTACAGCCAGAAAGGACTGTTTTTCTGTCAAAATCGATTAATCGATTTTAAAGTCGATTAATCGATTTTTATTAGAAGGTAAAATCAGGAAACTGTAGGTCGAAACTGATTAATTCGATTAATCAATTTTTGAATTTCGACTAATCGATTTGGAATAGATTAATCGACTGTGTACTTCCAATGGCTGGAAAAAGGTAGAGTTTGGGAAAATCGATTAATTGATTTTGGAATTTCAATTAATTGATATTGGGATCGATTAATCGATTTTGACTGACTTGCCAACACTGTTTCGGTATTTCGATCGTAATTTCTTACTCCGAACTTCGATTGACACAATTTTTGTAGCATTGGAAATATGACAACAACCATTGTGATTTAACCATTTTGTGAATCCAAAGATATAAAGGTCAAAATTTAGGAGAAAAGTTGTGTCAAACTCTATATTATCATGAACTTACCCATTTCTGCCTCATTTTTAAGAAACACTTAAATAAGTTTTGATTTTTAGTGAGTAGAGTTAATCCTTGATGCATCATTGTGTGCTTATGATGTAGATTAAGGGCAGTGGCCATCGATAGGACTTTGCCTGGTTCCGCATAACTTCAAGGGTTAAGGTAGGGAAAATTTAATATCCTATTATATTTTTGAAATTGATTCATAAATGTCTTGATTTAATCAAATGAAAATGATAAGTGTGATTTGAAGTGTTGCCATTTAAAATCGATGCTTGAATCTAATTGGACGTGTAGGGGAAATTTAATATCCTATTGTATTTTTGAAATTGATTCATAGATGCCTTGATTTAATCAAATGAAAATGATAAGTGTGATTTGAAGTGTTGCCATTTAAAAGCGATGCTTGAATCTAGTTGGACGTATAGGGGAACTTCAATATAAACTTAGATGTTTAACTTCGATTCATAGTCTTTGATGTGTTTAGTCTTTGATGTGTCTATATGAAAAATGATAAGTTTGGCTGTGATTTGAACTAGAACTTGAACTCCTTGTAAATTAGAATTTGAAACCTTTTGAGTCCGAAATGTGAATTTTGAACTATGAACCTAAATTGAGAATTTTACTATGGTATTCAAATTAAAATTGATCTTTAAATGATGAGTTTTAAATCTTTTGAACGATGAATGTGAACTTTGAACCGTGATTTAAGAAGTTGAACGTGAACGTAAATTTTGAAGCCTTTGAGTCTCTTAGAATGGTGTGAATGTACGCCCTTGAACTGCTTTTGCAGGATTTACGTATACCTTTAGACTTTGTTGTGATCATGTACACCCTTGGACCACTTTGGCGGGAATTATGTACACCCTTAGACCGCTTTGGCAGGATTCATGTACACCCTTGGACCACTTTGGCGGGATTCATGTACACCCTTGGACCGCTTTGGCGGGATTCATGTATGCCCTTTGACCGCTTTTGCGAGATTTACGTACACCCTTAGACTTCGTTGTGATTATGTACACCCTTGGACCGCTTATGCGAGATTCATGTATGCTCTTGGACCGCTTTTGCAGGATTTTATGTGCTCTTCGGATTATACTTCGAGAATCAAGCCATCAGTCATGAGATTAAAGTGGACCGCTATGGGCGGATTATGGGTATGTGGACCGTTATGGGCGGATTATGTGTAAGTGGACCGCTATGGGCGGATTATTCGTGTTGTGGGCCGATATGGGCGGAGTATAAGTATTAAGTAGGCCGCTGGGGTGAAAATCGAATCAGTTAATGTGTGTGTTAAGGAAGTTTTTTTAGGCAAAGTGTTTTATAAGAAAATGTCTTGAAATTAGTTTTAGTATGATGAGGAAGTGTTTTTATAATCAGTTTTGTGTAATCAGGAAGTGTTTTCGAAATCAGTTTTATAAAATAAGGATGTGTGTATGAAACCAGTTTTGCGTAATAAGGAAGTGGTTTGAAATCAGTTGTGTGATAAGAAAATATATTTGAAATCAGTTTTGGTGTGTTAAAGAAATGTATTTGAAATCTATTTTGTGTAATAAGATAGTGTTTTGGAAATCAGCTTGGTGTGATAAGAAAAAGTATTTGAAATCAGTTCTGTTTGATAAGCAAAGTGTCTTGAAAGTTAGTTTCAGTTTTATTATGAAAACGTGTGATTTTGGTATTGAATCTATGTTTCCTTATGATAAGATGTGAAATAGTATTGAATTTTCCTCTGCTGAGCTAAGATGTAACTCACCCTTCGACTATACGTCATAGGTATAGCTTCAATTTGGATACCGAACCTGCAGATTGGGGAATTGAGGAGTGTTATGATGTTCGGGGTCGTAGATTAAGTACTTTGTGGAGTTTGGTGAGTTTGGACTTGGTACCCTTTGTACTCGTATATAATTTTGTACACCACTGTTTGGTGATGGTTGGCTATCACAGGTGGTTTGTTTGAGTTATGCAATATTGGATATTAGAATTGGAGATTTATTTATGCCATATTTTGTACCAAGTAATTCTGTATCGGATTGTGATCTACGATCTGGCAGTTCAGGTTTTTCCATTTGGTTTTCGTGTAAAGATAAAGAAGAAAAAAATATACATATCTTAGAAAAATTCAGGTTGGAAAAATTTGGGCTGTCACAGATATAGTCCGATATGACCCAATATTTGTCCACATACAGAATCAGGTGTATACCCGTATTGGAGGGGGCCTAACTTGATACATGTCAGCCAATATGTATCGGCCGATACTTAAAGCCGTGGAGACAACATTTCTCTCTGGCATTTCATCAAACAATTGCCTTGCACTCTTTAAATAGTAAATCATCAATAATACTTTCCATAACCTAATATTTTTATGTTTCATTTCATCAAATAGATTATGGCCACACCCCATATCCCTAAAATTAGGTTAGGTAAGATTAGCTAACCTTAAAACCAATAATAATAATATTAGTATTATAATAACCTAAGTGCTATCATGTAAAAATCCATAAAATTTTGAAGCTACTAAGATTGCTAAAAGCCTAAAACAAACTCTAAGCAGCACACTCAAACATATTTATGTTAACACGAACCTAATAAACAGATCTATACATAAGATTTCCAAAAAAAGAGAAGTAAAACAAAGAAAAAAAACCAGGCAATGTGCAGCGTAGTCCAACGATCCATTGCAGATTCGAGTTATGTTCATTCTCTGGTAATAAACTTGCATCGATCTTTGGCTCTTGTTGTGAAGCTGATGGGATTGAAGGAGATTTTGACAATGCCATTGCCAGAAGCGCCTTAAGCTCTTAGGAGCTCTAGAGAAATGCAATGAGGATCTCAAAGCTCTGAAGAATATTGTCGAAGCCATAAGAACAGCGGAGTTTTCCCAAAAATCGTCGAAGCCATAAGAACAGCGGAGTTTTCCCAAAAATCGTTACCGAAATTAGGGAGAAAAGTTGAAGAAACCCTAGCAAAAAACTCACTCCAACTTCAATGGGGGAAATATTTGGTATCACTTGTAAAACTAACCTGAGATTGCTCAAAGAAATAGTTCGTGCTAACCATATAGACAAAGCAGAGGTCCATAAAAGGTTAAAGATACTCAGATTTATTTATTTTTCTTTATTTTTCCTCGACACTTAGAATTTAGTATAAAAAAACAATAATCTTGCAAAGCTTGACAAAAAAAAAAGACAACAGCTTGTTCAAACAGCAAGATCCGTGACTCATGAAAGTTTCGGAATTAAAAAAAAAAAAAAAAAAAAAAACACGAGAATAATTAAACCAAAAAAATCCGCCCTAAACCAGAAACATAATAAACCAAAAAATCATAATAACAAGCAAAAAAGGGATAAATTCAACTAATTTACTCTCCAAAACTGCAGAATCTGACCATAGATGCCATCGGTAATCAATCAACAGAAAAATTAGAACTTGTATATAAAAATTTGGAGAAAGAGTGAAATAAAACTCTAAGTAATAAGATCAAGACCAAATTGATAGATGATATGATGAAGTCAAATATACATCTCAAAAATCTCCTAAAAATTATATAAGCACATCAAAATTATATAATAATCAGTAAACATTAAGTTCGAAACATTAAAAAATATGATTGTGATAAAACCCTAAAATCTCATGAAAATGATAGAATTTAGTAGCTTAATGGAGATTTTTTATTACCTGTTGACGATATCTAAGAATCGAGGCCGTTGAAATTTGAGGATCATTGAAATCTGATGATCAAGACCTGTAATGATCGAAATTTTCAAACCGAGCTTCGCTTTTAACTGCAAAATCACTACGTTTGTTAGGGCAAAATTTCATTTGAATTCCAAGGGTAAAACCAATGGGATTAGATCCAGATAGAGAACACTAGAAAATTACTATAAATAAATAAAGCAAACAATCAAATACATACAATCTAGAGCGTCTTATTCAAGTTGAAGTTTCTTCCAATGCATGCGATTGCAAAATGCGGTCAAATGGTTCAGAGAGAACCTTATCGGGCACCTCTATAACAGAAACCTAGAAAATGAGATGCAAAATCGAGATGGATGAGAAGAGAAAGGATTTGGACTAGCTTCGATTTCGATCCTCCAATCCACAAAATGCTTATAAAAAACCAAAAAATTAGAAAGAAAAGGTGAAGACACCTACGCAAATTCAATCCTCCAATGCTCTGTAGATTTCAAAGTTGATCGAACCCTAACCACGGATTCGACGCTTGACGGTTGTTCAAACCCTAATGGTTTCGACGAGAATGGATCGTCGGCTCTTCAAACCCTAACCACGGGATTTCATTAGAGAGAAGAGAGGGACATAGAGGCTAGGGTTTCGAAGAGGGAGATGGAGGCTAGCGTTTCGAAGAGGGAGAGAGAGCGAGAGGGAGGGGAGGAGGTGAAGAGGTGAGAGGGAGAGGAAGAGCTATGATTTTAGATAGAACAAAGAGGTAAGGGAGACGAAGAGGGAGGTGGTTTTGTTAGAGATATAAAAGAGTGAAAAGAGACGTAGGCTTCTTCCGGGTCGGGCCGAAAGTTTGGCATGAGATTTGCACGTGACAGTGGTTTAACTTCAAAAACTACTGTTTTAGGGAGTGGAATATTAGACCACTATTTTAAGTTGTGCTTTATTTGATGCTGCTAGAGTGATTTTTCTCTCATTTTGACGTAGTGTGAGCATGTGTGCTTGCTTGTATAAGATGCTACATCCAATGAATATATGTTGAGCTAGAAAAGGAATTACTGTACATTGTGGTCCAAAAACTATTTAATTTGAGGAAAAATTTGTAGGGCACTTTAGAAAATCATCCCTCCATTTCAAACCTTTTAGCCCATTATACCAAATTGAAATGTTTTAGAAAAAAAGGGTTTTTACGATATTTTAAAGCTCAGAAAATTATGCGATATAAAATACCCAATTGTGAGATTACAACTTTACCCTTCTTCTCCACAAAACCTTCAAAACTATCAGAGTTCTTTTCCGGTGAGCTTTTCTCGTCAAAACTCGGCTTTGTGTGACCCATAACCAATGGGCAAAATGCGAACGGATCACGGATAGCAACTCAGCGATCAGGCATGTCCGATGCTCCACCACCAGCGACAAATCGCAGCTTGATCAGCTCCCCAACTTCTTTGCGATTGGGCATGTCTGATACTCCACCGCCGAACACGAGGTAAGAGATGATGGCGAGCTAGTACTAACTGGTAGCAACTTATACCTGCCATCAACTTTGCTTAGAATTTGGAAACAAACAAACGACCAAAAACTATCCTATTCGACAGACATGAGGTAAGAGCAAAATCAATGGCGCCCAAATATCTCCTCTAACTCTCCTCTTCTCTCAACCCCTTTCTCACTCCCACAGAAACTCACAAACCCTACTCATCTTCGCTTCAAAACCCTACCTCACAACCCCGCCCTTATCTTATCATTTGCGGACTAGATTCCAGTGCCCAACAACAACTGCCAAGCACCTATACTTCTCGGGTCCGGCGAGAAAAACAGTTTCGGTACCCAACAACAACTACCAATCTCCTCACAAGCTCACCCTTATCTTTTCCGGAACAGATTCCAGTACCCAACAACAACTACCAATCTTCGATACTTCTCGGGTCCGGCGAGAAAACTCACCGGAAAAGAACTCCGACAAGAAAACAAGTTTATAGGTTTTGGGGAGAAGAAGGGTAAAATTGTAATCTCACAATTGGATATTTTACATCACACGGATCTCTAAGCTTTAAAAAATCATGAAAACCCTTTTGCCTAAAAAGTTTCGTTTTGGTATAATAGGCTAAAACGTTTGAAAAGGAGGGATGTTTTTCTAATTTCCCCAAAATTGTAATGTCGTCCATAAACTACATATATATGCGAGTCATTACTACCCGTATTAATTATGGAAAAAAAATTAAGAGCAATTAACACATTCTTGCATGTTTCCCACTAGGTAACCTAAAAAAGAAGTTACAAGATCGAGTTTGTGTAAGGTGCTTTTGGGCAACCACATCAATGATGCACCAGCTAATCCATATTTCAAAGTGCCTACATGTCATATAATCTCGATGTTAGGTGATAACAACCTTGATATAAGAGATTTTTTCACATAGGAGGTGAGTTTTTAACTTAAATGCCCACTACAAAAAATGTGTTTATTAGAGACGGCTTTTGGCCGTCTCCAAAGGTGTCTAAGTCGTCTCCAATAGTATTGGAGACGGCTTCCATGTAGTCTCAAATAGTCCCGTCTCCATTGTCTTTGGAGACTAAATGGAAGTCGTCCCTAATAGTCAAAGTTATTGGAGACGGCATATGACCGCCTCCAAAGATATGTTGGAGACAGCTTAAAGCCGTCTCTAATAAGTTATCTCTTATTATTAGAGACGGCTTTTGGCCGTCTCCAATAAGTGATTGCCTGTTATTGGAGACGACCAAAAGCCGTCTCCAATATTTATTTATTTTTAATGCTATTTAATTTTTTGGTCCAGGACCATATTGTCTAGTTGTACACATCTATAACCTGCATTTTATTTTTATTTTTTTTATGAAAATCCATAACATGCATTTATATACTCACATTAGCATAAACATTAACATGCTCAAAGCTCATTCAGAAAAGTAAATTTTAATTCGCGACACCGCAATTTCATTAACAACAAATTTATTTATACAAATAATGACTCTCATTTTTAGAGGTATCCAGCATTGTTCATAGCTTCGTAAGCTTGTCCAGCAGTCATGGCTCCATCTCCAATCATAGAGATTACATGGTTGTTCTTCCCTACTAGATATCTAGCAACTGCCATTCCTATCAAATTCAAAAAAAAAAAGTTAATAATTTCTCCAAGAATCGGGTCATAGAGTATACACAACATAGTAAGGATTAAAATATCAATATTGGTGTGTGCCTATACCGGGAAGTATCTTGTCGGGTATCGGCAGCATATATCCTACAAAGTATATGTATTGAGCGATACCCGATACTATGCATTCATCCTAGTGCTTCGACACCCAGATGTAATGCCCGGTACTTCTCGGAATCGTTGGAAATTCTTATTTATGGAAATCCTGTCTTTTATCTGTTATGGAAAAGAAGATTTTGACATTTGATTCATAATATTGAATAGGCACTTTGACTAAATTCGATCGCGGCTAGTTCTAACTTTTCAATAAAACAAAAAGTAATTGGAGGGTACTAACATGCTAGATAGTAAATACCTTACATAAAAACTCAACTCACATGGATATATGCCGTATAATGACCAGATACCATGTTGCCATAGTGATTGATTACTGCGTAGAGTTGATAACGCTTAGACCCATGCTAGTTGTACACACTAGAAACACAGTGGTTTGATAAGTCAAGATCATCAATAGGGAAGTCTACAAAAGTCTCCAGCTTCTTGTTATGCATCTCCGTACTTCGTGAAAATCTTTTCAGATGAATAATGAGGATCTCTGGTAGCCCTACAAACTCTAATTTCTTGGTAGCTAGCCAATTTACCTTGCATCTGGGATAGTTCCTGTATTAGAGAGACTAGTAAGCTTATGGTTATTGTTCTCTGAAAAAAAAGGAATTGCAAGAGGAATTTGACAGAGTATAAAATGCTCTACGAGAACCATGCGGCAGCAAAACTTACTACAGAATTTTAGTGAGCTTTTAGTTTTCCAATTGGACTACTTTGAAATTTGTGTACGTTTGTTTTGCTTAAGTTGTATACCATCTAGTTGAGGTGATGTGAAACGGATGCAGGAAAACACAGGATTCAACTAGCATTGACTGTCTTTTATCAGCGAAAGATGAACACAAGTAATGATTTTTTCCCCTTTAATTTATGATAAACAAGAAGGAATGCACAAATTTCAAAGATAAGCAAAAAATGAGATGTTATTTTCCTAGATGAATTAAAACCCTGAATCCATTCATTAGAAGAGAGCCACAAGATAAAATAAAAATTAAAAATAGATATATTACCAAGAACAAACAAAATGTGTACTGCTTTTAAATGACCAAAATGAGATACATGTAGGAGTAGAAGTTCGGTAAACGTTTGGTGTCATTGTTAAAAACCAAACTGGCCAGCGATTTAGTTTGATTAATCAAAATCGTAATGAGTGAAACCAAAAGCGAATCTGAACCGATCCATTTACATTTGATCGGGTTGGTTCGGTTTTCGGTTATATATATATATATATATATATATTAGTTTTTTTCTTTTTAAAGAGATTTTTTTTCGATTTTTTTATTTTTTGGTTTTTTGTCAGTTTTCGCTCCCTCTCCCTACTCAACCGGTTTTCTGTTTTTAGCACCCGAAACCGAAACCGAACCAATCCAAAACTGGCTTCGGTTTTTCAGTTTGGATCAGTTTCAAATCGGTTTTTTCGATTTGGTTTCATCGCTTTTTGGTTTCTCGGTTTATTTTTCCACCCCTAGATACATGGCTAAATGACCACATTTTGCACTCTTTCATGCTTATCTTGCAACATATACCAACTTTAACCAAAGCATGCTTCTAAAATAGGATGATGGGAGTAATACTGGCCACATGTTATTTGGTCCTAGAGGCCCCTCCTTCAGGAAGTCATCAAAGCATCCATATAGAGAAGTAGGCCGTTGAAACAAATTTGTTGAATATTCTGACCTAAAAATCTTAGGTAACAGGATGAGAAGGCCCACTTCATACCGTTCGATTGCTTTAGCTGGAAAACAGACAATCACGTACAGTGGTTTGTGGAAATCTGTTATGGGAAATGGTTCGTTCAATTCAATCTTGGAGCCCTTTGATGAGCCCTTGTCATCTGTTAGGTAAAACTGCCAGTCCGTCTTAAAATGACAGTCGTTCCCTGATTCATTGGTTGGATTTCCATCAACTGAAACAATGGGACTTAGGGAATCACCCATCTGAGTACCTTCACTACTTGGAATCTTTCTAACATCGTCTTACTCATCTAAGGAGGCTTTCCTGGGTTTTAGAAATGGTTTCACTAAGTTCAGAAAGAGATTCTGGATATCAGACCCATAAACAATATTTCTCAGCTTTGTTATCAGAGGACGTCCATGTGCCTTCCAATCTGATGCCAACTCATCGCCATGCCTGAATGCAGTATTCTGATCAGAATTCCAATTGAGAAGAATATATAAAGCTACAACGGAAATGTTCCAAGAAACTGACTTCAAAACCCCGGAAATAAATAAATTTACGGAGAAGCAGGGTGAATATATGATAAACAGAAGTTGAAGAAATGCAGGTAGAGATAATTGCATAAATTGGCTGAGAAATTTTATTGATTGGCATGTAAATATGGAACAAATTGGCATATTAATTAACATTAAGTAAACAAATATTTCCAGAATAAAGAATATGTGTTCCTCAAGGCGCATATACAAATGAGTAATAATGAAAATGTCTACGCTACCCTTGGCATACACTAACAATACAAGTTGTATACATTATTATAAAATATCTCCAAGCTATACTAAGTATTAACATCTCTCATCAGATTCGTGATATGAATCAACAGAAATTAAAGGGAGTTTCTTCCCTAGGAGAAACTAATACTGAGCAAACGTGAAACTTTCTGGAGAAGCCAGCAATTTGAATCTCAAGTGAGAAAGTTGGGGTAACAAGAGCTTCCCAGCTAGATCTAGGAGCAATGTAGATACAATAAAAAAAAGGTTTCTATTATTTAGGTAAAAAAAATTGGGCCAGATTTTCCTGGGGGCATGCTTATTCAAGGATAAAATAGGAATGCACATGCTGGCCCACTCATTAGGAAGTGAGTAATATGATTACAGGAAATCTGCAAAAAAGAATCTCAAAGTTTCAATAAACATGATTATGTATGTTGTAGAACAACCATTAAATGTAGGCCTATTGTGACATACCTTAGCCATCAATAGCTTTTCATCACTCCTTAAAGAACAAGAAATGCTTATGGCCTGAGCAAGATCATTAAAATTTCCAAACTTGGGCACATAAATGGTATGTACAGATGGGCAGTCAATACCATCAGTGCTAAAGACTGTCAAAGTCATTATTCTTTTTGTTGGGCACAATTAAATATATATATATATATATATATATATATATATATATATATGTATGTATATACACACATACATACATGAATTGAATACATTGCTTTGTATATCTATATATATATATACACACACACACAAAAACACAAACACAGGTACTTTTCTCATTTATTTTACCAATTGATGTAATAGAGTGCACAAAGCAAAGGGCTAAGCATTATCTTCTTGAATAATCAGGAATAAAGGGCTGCAGTAATGCAAAAATAGTGATCTGATTTGAACAACAATAAGAAATACAGGGCTGATACTATAACCACATATTGCAAAATGTCAATCAAAGAGGGAAAAAAATGGCACCTCTCAAACATTAATTTCTATAAAAAAATACAAAATCTCTTAGAACCAACAGATCTATGATCTCATTAAGACCCGTTGACCTCTTCTCTTGCCTCAGGAAAATGGACATTCAATTCCTGTTGTTCAATGCAATGGCCATAGCAACAAAATACGCACCTTGCATTTCAATTCAATCAACCTTGATAACCCAACTCACTCGCCACATCACCACTTCGCCAATCCAATGCATTCCACTTGTCGAGCATCCGAGTCCCTTCACTGTACAGGTACCACATGTCACAAATGGGTTTGAAGAACACTACACTAATTCCTTTCTGTAACTATACATTTTCATTCTACCACGGCAGGTCTCTTTTCTAACAAAGATGCCAAAAATGCTAAACACAGTTTGGAGAGTGGGGGAAGAACATGTGATGATCCACTGAATATAGTCTCCCATGGTTTTTCTGAAGGTACAAATGGGGCGTCCAAGATTTGATCCCTCTACGGGTTGAAGTCGAAGAGCTCCCCGTATATAGAAGCATACCCAAATTGCCTGATGAGTACTAAAATATGATGATATTTCACCCCTAAATACCTATATTTAGCTGTCCGATGAAGGCTATCTGATGAGAATTATTAGATTTGAAATGTTTCAGGTAAATACAAGCCAAGTGTGGAAAACAGCCCAAGAATTCAGAAAATAATGTCAAAACACTGTAACTTTGGATCATCGAGAACTTGGTGCGACTTGTGGCTAAATTTTGACCTTCAAGACGGCTGAATTATAAATTGTCAAAATACAAAAGTTGTCGATCTTTTCGTCTGCTTTCCAACGGCGCAAGAATCACCTCAATCCGAGTTCGGGACAGAAAGTTATGGCTGAAATACCAAAGCAGTGTCTGATACAAAAAGTGTGCTGAAATTCACGGATTTCTGGGGGTCGATGCATTGACCCTTTTGGTCGATTAATCGAGGAGAAGGAGAGTCTGACACGGAATTGACTACTTTAAAAGCTGATTTTGAGCCTCTTTTGTAGGGTCGATGCATCGACCCTATTGGGTCGATTAATCAACCCTAAATTGGCGGCTGGGGAGACTTCTGCAATCGGGAATCTATTTAAAGCGACTCAAACACTTCGAGGGAGGATTAGAAATTAGGGAGATAGGAGATTAGACTTTTAGTTTTTTGCTTTTCTTTTTCATAGTTAGACATAGAAATAGGGAGTTTTTATTTATTCCTTTTTTAGAGCTTTGTTCCTTTAATTTCCAGTACTCATTCCTCCAGTTTATTATATTTTTGCTCAAGTTTATTCCTGCATTATTCTCATTTCTGAAGGCCATCGTACTTTTGGATCAAAGTAATTTTCTTTTGAAGTTGAGGTATTTTTAATTCATTAAATTAATGTTATTTTCTCTTCCTTATTTATTTATGTCATTTAATTGTAATATGTGCGGCTAAATTCATAAGGATGGGGATCTAATGATTCCCATCCGAGGGATGTACTTTTAATAATATAAATTTAGGATTAAAATATGAGATCTTATTTTATGGTTGTTGTGCTAGCAAGAACGGATAAAATCCCCGCCACTAACCGGGATCGCGTGTGCCTAGCCATGCCCAAGATCTCATATCTGTGACAGTAATTTTACCCAATCATTGTTATATGGTCTTTTTGCTTTCATCGTGTGGATCTAATTACGATTATGATCTGAGATCGAGTGTGCCGAGCCATGCCCTGGATCTTGGATCTGTAATGGTAATTTTATCTTAATTACTCCCTAATCTGAAATCGAGTGTGCCGAGCCATGCCCTTGATTTCAGATCTATGGTGGTATTACTGTTGAAATTTTTTCCCACTTTGGGGATGATTTTTATTTAAACCTGAGATCAAGTATGCCGAGCCATGCCCTTGATCTCAGATCTATATATGAAAATCATCTAAGTCCTGATTGCAGGGATGCAACATGGAACCTATCGGGGTTTTTGACTATTTATCTTCCATAAAAGATATTTGTTCTCAATGGTATATCTCATAGTTTAATCCGTAGATTTGTATTATAGGAAGAACGGACCAAAGATGGGAGGATTTAGTATCTTCATCTTTATCTTTATTTTTGAATTATTAATTAAATTTCAGTTTGTAGTCAGTAATTATCATCTCATCAAACCACCTAAATCATAAGGCTGGTAGAATACTGTTAGATCTCAGTAGATTTCTGGAATTGCTTGTCCTTTTAGATCTTTCAAAATTAGTCCTTGTGGGAACGATCTCGTACTCCGCACCCACTATATACAATCCGATTCGTGCACTTGCGAGTAAAATATTACAATTAAAATTCACATCAAGTTTTTGGCGCCGTTGCCGGGGATTAAATTAAGAAAATCTGAATTTTTGGTAGACAGTAAATTTTAGGAATTTTCGGAGATTAAAGTAGTATTTCTGCTTTAAAAAAAAAAAAAATTTAATAAAAAAAAAAAAATAAATTTATTTTCTTGAGGTTTTCCTGCCCGAAACCTCCGCTCTGTGCGTCATTTGCATGCACACTAGGTCTTCTAAAGAAAGAACTTTAGAGCCTTTAAATTCAGAGATCGAACGTGCTTGCCGGTCAAATCGTAAGGACGCTAGATCAAGGTAGAAATTTTCAAGGGAATCATCCACTGAAGTCAGTATGACTGACAACATGAATGGGCAACTTGAACAAGAGGAAGAACCAATATTGAGAGAACTGTTCTCTCCGATCACTACAAATACCCCATCATGCATTGTATACCTCGCCACACCTGGTGGCCGGTTTGAAATTCGTACAAATGTCATTCAAATCCTTCCAATCTTTCATGGCATGGAGAGAGAAGATCCATACCAGCACGTCAAAGACTTCGTCGAAGTCTGCTCATCTGTTTACCAAAACTTCAGCGAAGAATCTGTTAGGCTATGCTTGTTTCCTTTCTCTATAAAGGATAAAGTAAAAGTCTGGTTAAACTCTCTACCATCGGGATCCATAACCACTTGGGATCAGATGGTCAAAAAGTTTCTGTCAAAGTTCTTCCCTATGGCGAAGACTAATGTCCTTAGACGTGAAATCACGGATTTCACGCAAGAGGAAGATGAGAGATTATATGAAGCTTGGGATAGATTCATGGATCTCTTACTCAAATGTCCACACCATGGATAATCAAAGTGGAGACTGGTTCAGTGTTTCTACAATGGACTGAGTCAACCAAATAGACATCTGGTGGAGTCAATGAATGGCGGAGGATTCCTGAGTCTTAAGAAAACTGAATCTTATGCTTTCCTAGAAAAGCTTGCTGAGGATTCTCAGCACTGGGATTTCACAAAGACTCGGGAACAACCAGTCAAAGCCCGTGATCAAGCCGGGAGTTCAACCAAGAAAGGAGGACTATACGTAGTAAAGGATTCCCCGGATTTGATGGCTAAAATTGATTTCCTCACTCAACAAGTGGAGGAATTGAAATTAAAGAAGAATGTGCATATGGTAAATACACAACCTGAGCCATGTTCAATTTGTGCAAGTCCAATGCATATGGCAGATGATTGTCCTTCAATGCAGAACTATCATGAAGACACATCTGAACAGCTAAATGTTGTGAATAATTATGGGCAGAATCATGGAAACGTTTTCAATGAGAATAACCCAAATAGCTGGAGAAACCACCCAAATTTCTCATGGAAACAAGAGAATCAAAGAATACAGCCCAGGAAGCAGGGGACGAACTTTTATCCCCAACAAAATTTCAACCAAGGACCGCAGCAGAACTACGGTCAAGGGAAATTTCAGCAGCAAGGGTTCAATAACCCGAATCAATTTCAATACAATCAGAATCAGGTTGGGCAGCCAAGGCAAATGAACCAGAATTTTCAGTTTGCACAACCAATGAGAGGTTATCAAAACCAACCACAGCAAAATTTTGTTCCAATATTTCCACCACCTGGATTTAACATTCCACAGGGAAATACTGCCCAACGTCCTCATACACAAACTCCTTCTACTGAGGACCTGATGAAACTCATTCATTCTCACTCATCCTCAATCTCTAAAATAGAGACCCAAATTGGGCAATTGGCCACTTTTCTCTGTGAAAGAGAAAAAGGATCATTTCTGAGCCAACCAGATCCTAACCCAAGGGGCAAAATGGTTGTTGAACAAACATCAACTTCAACACAAGAGGATAATCAACAACAAATTCGGGCGATCACAACATTGAGATCTGGAAAGCAGGTCGATAACAAAGTAGTGTTGCCAGAGGAGAAGGAAAAGTCTGATGGAGAGAAGAAATCTGAGGAGAAAGAAGAAATTGATGATAAAGTACAAGCAAAAGAAACATCAGAAGAAAAGATTGAACAGAAGAGAAGTTTTGTTCCTAAAGCACCGTACCCGCAAAGATTGATGGCACCACTGAAAAATCACGATGAGGAAGGAATAAATGAGATTTTCAAGCAATTAAAAATTAATATTCCTTTCCTAGATGTCATCCGCCAAGTGCCAGCTTATGCTAAATTTTTGAAGGAATTGGTCAGAATTAAAAGAAAGACAAATATTTTGAAAAAGGCTTTCTTAGCCGAGCAAGTTAGTTCAGTGTTACAAGCAAAGCTCCCGATCAAATACAAGGACCCAGGTTGTCCTACAATCTCAATCATCATCGGCGATAACCGTATTGATCAGGCCCTTTTGGATTTAGGAGCAAGTGTCAACTTGTTGCCTTATTCTGTGTACAAGGAGCTCGAGTTGGGAGAACTTAAGGCCACTGCGATGACCCTTCAGTTAGCTGATCGGTCCGTAAAGATCCCTCGTGGAATTGTGGAAGATGTCCTCATCAAGGTGGATTCTTTCTACTTTCCTGTGGATTTTATTATTTTGGACACTGAACCGGCATCAAATTTGAAGAATAACATTCCAGTGATTCTAGGAAGACCTTTTCTAGCAACCTCCAATGCGCTGATCAATTGTCGAAATGGGATCATGAATCTGTCATTCGGGAATATGACAGTGGAACTCAATATTTTTAATATTGCCAAGCAGCCCATGGAGGATAAAGAACATGCAGAAGCATGCATACTCAATGAAATCATAGAAGAAATATTTCATGCATCTGAGACTGAAGATCCTTTAGCAGCTTATCTTGCGCATTTTGGAGAGAATTTTGATGTGGATCAACTGATCCAAGAAGTGAATCACATGTTGGACTCCACACCACATCTGGGAGAAGAAAAGGAAATAGAGTGTGAAACTCAAATTGAATTAATCAAGGAAAAGCCGAAAGAGAAGGAGAAAGTGTCCTTAGAACTTAAACCTCTTCCAAAAAATCTCAAGTATGTCTACCTGGGGGAGAATGAAACTCAACCCGTTATAATATCATCAACATTGGATGCGCGTCAAGAAGGCCAACTCATGAATGTATTCAAAGAGCACAAAAGTGCCCTCGGTTGGTCGATAAAAGATATCAAAGGCATTAGTCCCACAGTGTGTATGCATCGAATCCATTTGGAAGATAATGCTAAGCCTTCTAGGGAACCACAGAGGAGACTGAACCCTATAATGCAAGACGTGATCCGAAATGAAGTAATCAAACTTCTAGATGCTGGAATTATATACCCCATCTCTGACAGCAAATGGGTCAGCCACACACAAGTGGTCCCTAAGAAATCGGGAGTCACAGTGGTGAAGAATGAGGAAAACATACTAGTCCCTACAAAAATTCAAACAGGGTGGAGAGTGTGCATTGATTATCGAAAGTTAAATTTGATGACGAGGAAAGATCACTTTCCTCTTCCATTTATCGATCAGATGTTGGAAAGATTGACCGGGCATGAGTACTATTGCTTCCTCGATGGCTATTTCGGGTATAACCAAATAGTCATTGCACCTGAGGATCAGGAGAAAACCACTTTTATATGTCCTTTTGGTACTTTATCCTATCGACGAATGACATTTTGGCTTTGTAATGCACCAGCTACATTCCAAAGATGTATGTTGAGTATTTTTTCGGATATGGTCGAACGATTCCTCGAGGTCTTCATGGACGACTTCTCGATCCATGGAAACAGTTTTGCTGACTGTTTGAATCATTTGTCACTAGTGCTTGAACGATGCCAAGAGAAGAACCTTGTTCTTAACTGGGAAAAATGTCACTTCATGGTTAAAGATGGCATTGTTTTGGGACATATCTTATCGTCCCAGGGGATCGAGGTCAACAAGGCCAAAGTTGATTTAATTGCCAATCTACCACCACCTAGGACAGTGAAAGAAATCAGATCTTTTCTCGAACACACCGGTTTTTATCGGTGTTTTATTAAAGATTTCAGCAAGATAGCGCGACCGCTATGCAGTTTACTTTCCAAGGATGCCCCGTTCGTTTTTTATGATGAATGTTTGCGAGCCTTTGAAACCATTAAGGCCGAATTGATAAAAGCTCCAATAATTCAATCTCCAAACTGGGACTTCCCGTTCGAAATAATGTGCGACGCCTCTGATTATGCAATTGGAGCTGTTCTGGGGCAACGAATAGAAAAATTACCGCATGTAATCTACTATGCGAGTCGTACTCTCAACGATGCCCAGTTGAACTACTCGACCACTGAAAAGGAACTTTTGGCAGTAGTTTTCGCGTTGGATAAATTTCGATCCTATTTATTAGGATCTAAAGTCGTGGTATTCACAGATCACGCTGCTCTGCGTTATCTGTTCGCTAAGAAAGACGCTAAGGCACGTTTAATTAGATGGATCTTGTTGCTGCAAGAGTTCGATTTAGAGATCAAGGACAAGAAAGGCTCAAAAAATGTGGTGACAAGATCCGCATACCAAGGTGCAAGAGTTCGATTATTGAGAGATCTGACGAGCCTGTTTCGATCTTGGAGCACTTCCCGAATGAACAGTTGTTCAGGATTGATTGTCCACCTTGGTATGCGGATCTTGTCAATTATCTAGTCACCGAGAAATTACCTCACCATTGGTCGAAGAATGAGAAATCCATTTTCTTAGCTCGGGTGAAACACTATTTTTTCGAAGATCCGTACTTATTCAAATACTGTCCTGATCAAATCATACGAAGATGTATTCCTAAATCTGAGCAACCATGAATCATCTCGTTCTGTCATGAGTTGCCTTGTGGAGGTCACTTTAGTTCCAAAAAGACTGCCGCAAAGATCTTCCAAAGTGGTTTTCTTGGTGCGATCTTTAAGGATTGTCATCGACACTACAAATCTTGTCTGGTCAAATCTTTGATCTCAAAGCGCAACATGATGCCGCTCAATCCAATTTTAGAAGTTGAATTATTTGATGTTTGGGGGATCGATTTTATGGGTCCTTTCCCGAATTCGTTTGGAAATACGTTCATTCTTGTCGGTGTTGATTATGTCTCGAAATTGGTAGAGGTTGTGGCGTGTAAATCGAATGATCACAGAGTAGTGATTAAATTTCTCAAGGATCAAGTGTTTTCTCGTTTTAGCATTCCAAAGGCGATAATCAGCGATGGTGGAAAGCACTTTTGCAATAAAGTGTTCAACCAATTAATGAAGAAATATGGTGTCACGTACAAAGTCACTACACCATACCATCCTCAGACTAGTGGCCAAGTTGAAGTCTCTAATCGGGAACTTAAGCAGATTTTAGAAAAGACAATCCTTCCGAACCGTAAAGACTGGTCGCTAAAGTTGAATGACGCTCTATGGGCGTATCGAACGGCATTTAAAACTCTGATTGGCATGTCGCCGTATCGGTTGGTCTTTGGTAAAGGATGTCACCTCTCGGTTGAGCTGGAACATCAAGCATTTTGGGCCATTAAGTCATTAAATTTTGATCTCTTGCAATCTGGTGCCCAAAGGGGTTTCCAAATAAATGAATTAGAAGAAATCCGTGCTGATGCCTATGACTGTGCTAAATCGTACAAGGACCGTATGAAACGGGTTCATGATCTGTCACAACCCCAGATTTTGGGATGAGTGCACGTCATGCATTACATATAGGTATATGTGTTTCACAAGGAAACCAAAACGAACCAAAGACACTATGTGTGTACGTGGGAAACACACTAGTATTTCCCTAACTTATATGTATAAAAGTGAAAGAGAGAGAAGAACCCTTGCGTAACTCTATTCTAACCTAAATAGAGAGAAGGAGAATATAGAGAGAAAGAAGAGGAGAGCCTAGTAAAGAACTAGGGTTTCGTTGGGACTTAAATCGGCAGAAGAGTTGGAGAAAAGGCTGGAGGAGGAACCTTGGAGGCCGATTAGCCTAGTAGAATTTCGAATCTTAAATCAAACTTGCGCGAGACTCATCGTCAGAGGTATGTTAAAGGCATGATAGATGCTTAGGCATGTTTTAAATAATAGGAAGAATGTTGGTTGAATGTTTTTTTTATGATGTTAAGGTTTGAATGAAGGGAGAGATTATGTTCTCGATCTGATCGAGGAGAAAAAATCATCATTCCTCGCTCGAGCGGTCTAAAGGGCTCGCTCGAGCGAGGATGAATAGAAAAAAAATATAACTCTGGGCTCGCTCGAGCGGTCCCCAAAACTAAAGGGAAGCTCGCTCGAGCGAGGGTCCCCAGTAATACTTCGGTGGCTCGATTTAACCGCTCGACCGACCTCGATTTAACCGCTCGAGCGAGGTCAGGTGACCGCTCGAGCGAGGTCAAGTGACCGCTCGAGCGAGGTCTAGTGACCACTCAGTTCTTGGAATTTTCGAATACAAGAAACTTGGGGTTTGTACACCCCAATGGTTCTAGTGACCTTTCTAAGCCTATGCTAAATTGAAATGTAGGTTTGACGCATGATCATGAAGTATAAACCTCTATGAGAAGGCGTGCTTTGAACTTCGTCGAGGTAGGGAATATTCTTGAAACATGTGCATTATTAGTGAAATTCATATGTAGTGTAATCTATTTAAATAGTCAAATATTGCATGATCCTCATGATAAAGGGTGTGTGAGTGAGTTTACAACGTGAAAGTCTTGAGGTCCCGAGACGAAAAAATCATATAGTTCAAACAAAGAAGGGTGCGAGGAAATATGGGGCATCCGAGGGATGCGATGAAAACTAATAGAAAGCGTAAGTAATGTGATAAGGCACGATGTAATATAATTAGCACAATCACGGTGAATAACTATATAGAGCACATTTGATATTTTTATTATTTAAGGTTTGATTAGAATACCCCATCGGACGTGGCGGGATACCCACGACTCGGCGGGATATCCGTGAGCGATGCAATGGCGGATCCGCATTTTCATAGTACATCCGGATGTAGATCTAAAAATAGACCCGCCACCTATGAGAAAGGGGCTTGGCGATATCGGGGATACATATAACAACCCCATCTAGTTAGACGACGATGGTGGGTATTCCATCGAGGCTCGATGCTATATTGCTCGGGGACTACTTAAGTTAAGATTTAAGTGATTAGGCCAAATTCACAACTAAACTAATAAGGAGATTAAACAAAACCATGCTAAGTAACGGTCAAAATCATTAGTTTATTTCCAGTTACTCAAATTGTTCCATAAGTGATTACTCGATAATTCTATGCTTGTTAAACTGCTGACATATGTGTGAAGGTCAATCTATATGTTCTTTTTGTTTCCCTACGGAGCTAGGATGTAGCTCACCCCCTTAGACTATACGTCGCAGGTCCAGGACTAGCGGCAGCAAAGACTTCTGGAGAAGCTGGTCCAAGGGTTTCGGATTACGTGCCCACAGAAGAGTCAGAACCTCCTCCTGAGGAATTCTTCTAGGAAACCCGCTGCATACTTTGAGAGTGAGTTAAGAGTATTATGTATGGCTTGGTATATCAAGCCTCTTTATTTCGAATGTTTTAAATACCGTTTCTTGACAAAACTTCTAGGATGAACTGTTATCACTAATGGTTTGGGTAAGTTCTTATGTCCATGAATTGGCATGGGACAAGGACTGCCTTGCGATACCTTGATTATTTTTGAGATTTTATTTAGAGTAGCTACGTGTGCCTCAATTACAGTTTTGGCTTGTATATATCAATGTTTTGTAAGGAACCCAGGGCACGGCCTTGAAGGTCGTGCTGATGGCACGGATTTTGCGGTTCCAAAATTTGGGCTGTCACAGTTGGTATCAAAGCCTTTTCTTTCTAGTTCTGGCTATCATATCGTCAGAATATAGGGACTTCTGCTAACGAGACTATGGATTCTCATGCAGACCGTTATGTTCCCTAGAGGAAGAGGCTGACCCAGGGGTGGTCATGATAGGAATTTACGCAGTAGAGATGGGTTCTTCTCACCTACAAACAGAGGGTCATTGGGAAACAGGGAGATTCCCGAGGGCAGTGGCCAGGGAGGAAACCAAAATCAAGCAGAGGATCAAGATCTAGATCGACAGGATCGAAATAAGAGGGAACAAGATAGAGTGAGGGAGAGAAATGAAGAAAGAGAAGAGCATCAGAGGATGATGCACACAATGGAGACAATGGCAACTGCCATGGCATAGCAAGCAGCGTCCTTGGCAGCGCATACAGTACCAGAACTACAACGAACACCTACACCTCCAGTGGGACTTACACCACCAGTGGCTTCAGCATTCACTGAGTTCAGAAGGATGAGACCTCCAAATTTTTCTGAACAGGCGGATACAATGGCAGCCGAAAACTGGCTCGGTGAAATGGAAAAGGTGTTTAGCGTACTGACATGCACAGAGGATGAGAGCGTCCGTTGGGCGGCATATATGTTAGATGGAGAAGCTGGACCTTGGTGGAAATCCATTTCGCGAACAAGAGCACAAGAAACTCCAGACATGTCGTGGACTTGGGACGAATTCGTAGAAGAATTCAATAAGCAAAATTTTCCTGAAGTTGTGAGGAATCAAATGGAGACCTAATTTTTACAACTAGCGCAAGGAAGGATGACCGTGAGAGAGTATGGAGTGGAGTTCATGAGACTGGCTCGCTTCGCCCCAGACTACGTAGTTTCAGACGTGATGAAAGCGAAGAGGTTCCAACAGGGCTTAAGGTCGGACATCCGAGGAGGGGTTGCGCCCTTCCAGCTGAAGACCTATGGAGAAGTAATGAGTAAGGCATTAGTAGTCGAAGAAGAAAACAATAACCGATACCGTCAGAGGGAACAACAAGGAAGAGAAAGCATTGATCCAAGCAGGACGGGGAGTTATGAATCGGTACATAAGAAACCGAGGTTTGTAGCACCGAATCAGAGACAATCGTTCCAGACAGGGTATGGGAGAGCTGCACAACAAGCTACTCATCAAAGTTTTCCGTTGCTAGTATCAGGGAGACCGATGAGGTATCAAGGTCCTGCTATTTCCAGCAGGGCTACAACTACACAAGGTTTCTCGAGAGCTGCTACTTCAACACCAGGGGAAACTTGTGCTAAGTGTGGCAAGTCCCACAAAACAGCGGATTGTAGGCAGGGAATGCGAGGCTGTTTCAAATGTGGCAAGATAGGCCACATGATTAGAGATTTCCCTGAGACAGTTAAAGAAAAGACGGCCCCAACTTCCATGCCACAACCTATTCAATCTCGAAAGCCTGTTGTTCGAGGGAGAGCCTACGCAGTTACCGCCCAGGAAGCAGGGAGTGTACACGACATCATCCAAGGTGAGATTTCTTTTAAATAAAGAATTTCGGTTGCAATACAATTCTAGATAGAGAATGGGCTTTCATTAGGATAAATATATATATAACCGTTGTTGAGCATTAGAACAAAAAAAAAAAAAAAAAAAAAAAAAAGAGAAATTTTTTTTTATATAAAGTATATGTTATGTACGTATATGTATGCATTATAGGTACGTTACAAATCTATGAGAAAGGGTGCTACGTAGCACATGACGCACGAGTGCTGATAGACCCAGGGTCTACCCACTCCTTCATCACCCCTAGATTTGCAAAGAAGATGAAGATTGTTCCGGAGACACTAGACTTTGTGTTATCAGTGTCTATCCCAACAGGAGAATTAGTGGACACAGAGTTAGTCTGCAAATCGGTAGTGGTAAGCATTTGGGATCACGTTGTCCACGAACTAGACGCAAATTTAATATTGTTGGACATGCAAGGATTCGACGTGATCCTTGGCATGGATTGGCTGTCCCATCACGCAATGTGATGGATTGCAAGGATAAAGTTGTTTTTTTCCGTCCTAACACGAGGAGATCGTTTCGATTTCAAGGGGAGAGATCGACATAGGTACCACTCATATCTGCAGTCAGAGCAGAACGTTTAATCAGAAAGGGGTGTAGCGGTTATTTGGCATTCCTGAAAGAAAATAAAGAAGAAAAGAATATTATCTCCGAGATAGCAAAGCAGCGAGAATTCCCGGATGTATTTCCGTAAGAATTGCCGTGGTTACCTCGAAGAGAAGTAGAATTTATGATCGACTTAGCACCGTGAACGGAACTCGCTTCAAAGGCCCCTTATAGGATGGCCCCTGTAGAGTTGAAAGAGTTGAAAGAACAATTGCAAGAGCTCATGGACAAAGGGTTCATAAGACCAAGCGTGTCTCCATGGGGAGCACCAGTTCTATTCGTGAAAAAGAAAGATGGGTCGATGTGATTGTGCATTGACTACCGTCAATTGAACAAAGTCACGGTGAAGAATCGATATCCGTTGCCAAGAATAGATGACTTGTTCGATCAGTTGCAGGGAGCAAAACATTTTTCCAAGATCGACCTAAGATCTGGTTACCATCGCTAAGAGTCGAGAGACATTCGAAAATGGCTTTTAGAACACGGTATGGACACTATGAATTTTAGTGATGCCATTCGGATTTGACGAATTATGGCGTCGTTTATGGACTTGATGAATCAGGTGTTTAAACCACACCTAGACTCCTGTGTGGTAGTGTTTGTTGATGACATCCTAATCTACTCAAAATCGAAAACGGAGCATGAAGAACACTTACGAGTCGCTCTACGAACCTTGCGTGAACACCAATTGTACGCCAAACTCAGCAAATGTGAGTTTTGGCTAGAAGAGGTTAGCTTTTTGGGACATGTCGTCTCAAAGCATGGTGTCACAGTAGATCCCGCTAAGATCGAGGCATGAGTGGAATCGAGCAACCAAAAACCGTGACAGACATCCAAAGTTTCCTCGGACTGGCAGGTTATTATCGACGTTTCGTAGAGGGGTTTTCAAAAATATCAGGACCTCTTACGAGGCTTACAAGAAAGGACTCAAGATTTGAGTGGAGTGAGGCGTGTGAGAAGAGTTTTCAAGAACTCAAGAAGAGACTCACCTCAGCTCCAGTGTTAGCCATTCCATCAGGCAGTGGAGGATTCACAATTTATAGTGATGCTTAGATAACGGGTTGGGTTGTGTACTAAATCAATATAAAAGGTAATAGCTTACGGCTCCGCATTGAAAGAGCACGAAAAGAACTACCCAACACACGATCTGGAACTAGCAGCAGTCATATTCGCATTAAAGATATGGCCACATTATTTATACGGAGAAACATTTGAAATTTTCACTGACCATAAGAACCTCGAATACTTTACGTAGAAGGAAAATATGAGGCAGGTGGATGGAATTCCTCAAAGACTATGACTGCTCCATACAAGACCATCGAGCAAAGCTAACGAGTGGCCACGCCTTTGAGTCGTAAAAAGTTCGGCCCAGTTGGCTAGTCTAATTTCGAGTATACATCGATGGAAGTTGTTGGAGGATCTAGCGTTATGTGGCGCAGACATACAGCCACAAGCCACAGGAGCCTTCTTAGCCAACATATCAGTGAAACCAGTGATATTCGAACACATACGAGAACTATAGATGAAAGACCCAATTCTAACAAAGATGCGTCAAGATGTAACTGAAGGTATTACATCTGAGTTTTCAATCAAGGAGGATGGTTCCTTAGTATTCAAGGGGCGACTTTGCATTCCGGACAATGCCGAATTACGGCGAACGATTCTTGATGAATCTCACAAGTCAAGCTATGCTATCCACCCGGGAAGCACGAAGATGTATCAAGATCTGAAAAAGAATTACTGGTGGAGAGGTTTGATGTCACAACCCAGATTTTTTCACTGATTTGTGCACGGCACGCATACACACATAGGTATATGTGTTTCACAAGGAGACCAAAACGACCCAAATACTTTAAGTGTGTACGTGAGAAACACACTAGTATATCCCAAAAATTTTAGATATAAAAGTGAAGAAGAGAGAGAGGAGCCCTTACGTAAATCTATTCTAACCTAAATAGAGAGAAGGAGAATATAGAGAGAAAGAAGAAAAGAGCCTGGTAGAGAACTAGGGTTCGTTGAGACTTAGGTCGGCAAAGGAGATCAGAGGAAACGACGGGAGGACGAACCAGGGAGGCCGGGTAACCGAGTAGATATTCAAATCATAAATCGGGGCCATGCGAGGTTTCATGTATGATAGATGCCTAGGAATGTTTTAAATAGTAGGAAAGAGGTTGGCTAAATGTTTCCTTGTATAAGATAAAGAGTAAATGATGAGTGGAAGCATATTCTCAAATCTTGATCGAGGTACAATCTGTTGTTCCACGCCCGAGCGACTAAAAAGGCCCGCTCGAGCGAGGATGAACAGATATAAGCATGACTCTGGGCTCGCTCGAGCGGTCTTTGAAACTAAAGGGGAGCTCGCTCGAGCGATGGTCCACGGTCATATTTCGAAAGCTCGATTTAACCGCTCGAGTGACCTCGATTTAACCGCCGGCGAGGTCAAGAGACCGCCGAGCGAAGTCAAGTGACCGCCGGCGAGGATAATTGACGGCGAGGTCCGTGACCACTCGATCTTGGTTTTATCGAATATGAGAACTTGGGGTCATACACCCCAATGACTTTAGATTATTCTAAAACTATTTTTAAAAAATGTAGGTTGATGCGTTATAACCCTCTACGAGCATGCCTTGAGATTCCGAGGTAATATTCTCAAACATGTGCATTATTCTGTGAACTCATGTGTAGTATAGTCTATTTAAATAGTGTATTCCATAAACCCTCATGATAAGGGCGTGTGTGTGTGTTCCAATGTGGAAAATCCTGAGGTCCCCAGGGGACGAAAGATAATGTGGTTCAATCAAAGAAAGGTGAAATAGAAGCATGGGGCATCCCAGGGATGCGTAAGAAAACAAACAGAGAAACAAAAATAACGTGATAAGGCCTAATGTGATATATTTAGCACAATCACGGTGAATAACTATATGTAAAGCACATTGATATTTTTATTATTTAAGGTTGATTAGAATACCCCACCGACGTGGCGGGATAACCACGACTCGGCAGGATATCCGTGACCGGTACGGCGGCCAATCCGTACATTTATAACACATCCCAGGGATGTAGATTGAGAATAGACCCCGCCGCCTATGAGAAATGGGCTCGGGCAGTATTCCCAGGGAATACACATAACAACTGTCTAGTTAGACGACGATGGTGGGTATTCCATCGGGGCTCGATGCTATATTGCTCGAGGATTACTTAAGTTAAGATTTAAGTGATTAGGCCAAGTTCACAACCAAACTCATAAAGAGATGAAACAAAACTATGCTAAGTAGTGGTCGGAACCATTGGGTTACCCCTGTTACTCAAATCGTTGTACATAAGTGTTTTCTTGAGAATTTTATGTTTGTTAAGTTACTGACATATGTGTGAAGGATGATCTATATGTTCTTTTGTTTTCCCTACGGAGCTAGGATGTAGCTCACCCCTTAGACTATACGTCGCAGGTCCAGGACTAGCGGCAGCAAGGACTTCGGGTGAAGTTAATCCAAGGGCATCGGTGTCCGTGCCCACAGAAGAGTCAGAACCTCCTCCTGAGGAATTCTTCTAGGAAACCCGCTGCATACTCAGAGAGTGAGTTGAGAGAATGCTATGTATGGCTGGTATATCGAGCCTCTTTATTTAGAGTGTTTTAAATTTCTGCCTCTTGATAAGACGTCTAGGATGAATAATTTCAATTAAACATTTGGGTAAGTTCTTATGTCCATGAATTGGCATGGGACAAGGACACTTTATGAGATCAACTATTTTGTCTTTTATTTCGATTTAGTAGTCGCATGTGCTTAAATTACGCTTTGGTATATCAGATATATCGACGAGTTATGATATGAATTTAAGGCACAACCTTAGAGGTCGTGCAGATGGCATGGATTTCGGGATGCCGAAATTCGGGCTGTCACAGTTGGTATCAGAGCCTTTCTTTCCGGGATTCTGACTATCATATCGTCAGAATATAGGGACTTCTGCTAATGAGATTATGAATGCTCATGCAGACCGTTATGTTTCCTAGAGGGAGAGGCCGACCCAGGGGTGGTCACGATAGGAATTTCGATAGAGATGGGTTAGTCTCACCTACAAACAGAGTGCCATTGGGAAACAGGGAGATTCCCGAGAGCAGTGGCCAGGGAGGAAACCAAACTCAAGCAGAGGAGCGAGATCTAGATAGACAGGATCGAGATCAGAGGGAACAAGATAGGGTGAGAGAAAGAAATGAAGAAAGAGAAGAACGCCAGAGAATGATGCACACAATGGAGACCATGGCAACTGCCATGGCACAACAAGCAGCGTCCTTAGCAGCGCATACAGTACCAGAACCACAACGAACGCCTACCCCTCCAGTAGGACTTACACCTTCAGTGGCTTCAGCATTCACCGAGTTCAGAAGAATGAGACCTCCCAACTTTTCAGGTCAGGCAGACACGATGGCCGCCGAAAACTGGTTGGGAGAAATGGAGAAGGTGTTTAGCGTACTGACATGCACGGAGGATGAGAGCGTCCGTTGGGCAGCATATATGTTAGATGGAGAAGCTGGACCTTGGTGGAAATCAGTTTCGCGAACGAGAGCACAAGAAACCCTAGATGTGCCGTGGACTTGGGACGAATTTGTAGAAGAATTCAACAAACAATATTTTCCGGAAGTTGTGAGGAATCAGATGGAGACCCAATTTTTACAACTATCACAGGGAAGAATGACCGTGAGAGAGTATGGAGTGGAATTCATGAGACTGGCTCGCTTCGCCTGCACTATGTAATCTCAGACGTGATGAAAGCGAAGAGGTTCCAACAGGGCTTAAGATCGGACATTCGAGGAGGGGTTGCGCCCTTCCAGCTGAAAACTTATGGAGAAGAAATGAGTAAGGCATTGGTGGTTGAGGAAGAAAACAATAACCGATACCGTCAGAGGGAACATCAAGGTAGAGAAAGCATTGATCCGAGCAGGACGGGGAGTTATGAATCGGTATACAAGAAACCGAGGTTTGTAGCACCAAATCAGAAACAGTCATTCCAGACAGGGTATGGGAGGGCTGCACAACAACCTACTCATCAAAATTATCCGTTGCTGGCATCAGGGAGACCGATGAGGTATCAAGGTCCTACTTTTTCCAACAGGGCTACAACTCCACAAGGTTTTTCGAGAGCTGCTACTTCATCACCAAGAGAAACTTGTGCAAAATGTGGCAAGTCCCACAAAACAACCAACTGTAGGCAGGGAATGCGAGGCTGTTTCAAGTGTGGCAAGATAGGCCACATGATTAGAGATTGCCCTGAGACAATCAAAGAAAAGACGGCTTCAACTTCCATGCCACAACCTATTCAATCTCGAAAGCCTGTTATTCGAGGGAGAGCCTACGCAGTTACCGCCCAGGAAGCAGGGAGTGTACACGACGTTATCCAAGGTGAGGTCTCCTTTAAAATGAAGAATTTCGTTTGCAATACAACTCTAGATAAAGAATGAATTTTCCATTAGGATAAATATCTATATAACTGTTATTAAACTTAAGAGTGAAAATTTTGTATTAAGTATATGTTATGTACGTATATGCATGCATTGTAGGTACGTTACAGATTTATGAGAAAGGGTGTTACGTAGCACATGACGCGCGAGTGCTGATAGACCCAGGGTCTACCCACTCTTTCATCACCCCTAGATTTGCAAAAAGGATGAAGATTATTCCGGAAACGCTGGACTTTGTGTTATCAGTGTCCATCCCAACAGGAGAATTAGTGGACACAGAGTTAGTCTGCAAATCGGTAGTAGTAAGCATTCGGGATCACGCGGTCCACGAATTAGACGCAAATTTAATATGGTTGGACATGCAAGGATTCGACGTAATCCTTGGCATGGATTGGCTGTCCCACCATTGCGCAACGGTGGACTGCAAGGATAAAGTGGTTGTTTTCTGTCCTAACACGAGGAGATCGTTTCGATTCCAAGGGGAGAGGTCGACTCAGGTACCACTCATATCGGCAGTCAGAGCAGAACGTTTGATCCGAAAGGGGTGTAGTGGTTATTTGGCATTTTTGAAGGAAGATAAAGAAGAAAAGAATATTATCTCTGAGATACCAGTAGTGCGAGAATTCCCAGATGTATTCCCAGAAGAATTGCCAGGATTACCCCCAGAGAGAGAAGTAGAATTTGCAATCGACTTAGCACCAGGAACGGAACCTGTTTCAAAGGCACCCTATAGGATGGCCCCTGCAGAGTTAAAAGAATTGAAAGAACAATTACAAGAGCTCATGGACAGGGGATTAATACGACCAAGCGTGTCCCCGTGGGGAGCACCAGTGTTGTTTGTGAAAAAGAAAGATGGGTCAATGCGGTTGTGCATCGACTACCGCCAATTGAACAAAGTCACGGTGAAGAATCGATATCCGTTGCCAAGAATAGATGACTTATTCGACCAATTGCAGGGTGCAAAACATTTTTCCAAGATCGACCTAAGATCTGGTTACCATCAGTTAAGAGTCAGGGCCGAGGACATTCAGAAAACGGCTTTCAGAACACGGTATGGACACTATGAATTTTTAGTGATGCCATTCGGACTGACGAATGCACCAGCGTCATTTATGGACTTGATGAATCGAGTGTTTAAACCACACTTAGACTCCTGTGTGGTAGTATTTGTTGATGACATCCTAATCTACTCAAAATCGAAAACGGAGCATGAAGAACACTTACGTGTCGCTCTACGAACCTTGTGTGAACACCAGCTGTACGCCAAGCTCAGCAAATGTGAGTTTTGGCTAGAAAAGGTTAGCTTTCTGGGACATGTCGTCTCCAAGCATGGTGTCACTGTAGATCCCGCTAAGAACGAGGCAGTAGTGAACTGGGAACAACCAAAAATCGTGACAGACATCCGAAGTTTCCTCGGACTGGCAGGTTATTATCGACGTTTCGTAGAGGGGTTTTCGAAAATATCAGGACCTCTTACGAGACTTACAAGAAAGGACTCAAGATTTGAGTGGAGTGAGGCGTGTGAGAAGAGTTTTCAAGAACTCAAGAAGAGGCTCACCTCAGCTCCAGTATTAGCCATTCCATCAGGCAGTGGAGGATTCGCAGTTTATAGTGATGCTTCATATAACGGTTTGGGTTGTGTACTAAATCAATATAAAAAGGTAATAGCTTACGGCTCCAGGCAGTTGAAAGAGCATGAAAGGAACTACCCAACACACGATCTGGAGCTCGCAGCAGTCATACTCGCATTAAAGATATGGCGACATTATCTATACGGAGAAACATTTAAAATCTTCACTGACCACAAAAGCCTCAGATACCTATTTACACAGAAGGAACTGAATATGAGGCAGCGTAGGTGGATGGAATTCCTCAAAGATTACGATTGTTCTATACAGTACCATCCAGGCAAAGCTAACGTAGTGGCCGACGCCTTGAGTCGAAAGAGTTCGGCCCAGCTGGCTAGACTAATTTCGGGTATACGTCGATGGAAGATGTTGGAGGATCTAGCGTTATGTGGTGCAGACATATAACCACAAGCCACAGGAGCCTTCTTAGCCAACATATCAGTGAAGCCAGTGATATTTGAACACATACGAGAACTACAGATGAAAGACCCGATTCTAACAAGGATACATCGAAATGTAATTGAAGGTACTACCTCTGAATTTTCAATCAAAGAAGACGGTTCCTTAACATTCAAGGGGCGGCTTTGCATTCCGGACAATGCGGAGTTACGACGAACGATTCTTGATGAATCCCACAGGTCAAGCTATGCGATTCATCCGGGAAGCACAAAGATGTATCAGGACCTGAAAAAGAACTACTGGTGGAGAGGTTTGAAACAAGATGTGGCAGAGTACGTGTCACGATGTTTGACGTGCCAACAAGTGAAAATCGATCATAGACACCCCGCAGGCCTATTACAGCCTTTACCCATACCGGAATGGAAATGGGAATCTATCTCAATGGATTTCATAGTCGGTTTACCGCGAATTGCGAGGCATAACGCCATTTGGGTAGTAGTTGATAGATTGACTAAGTCAGCACATTTCTTGCCGTACAATACGATGTACACGACGGGAAGATTAGCAGAACTTTATATGAAGGAGATCGTCCGGTTACATGGGATTCCAAGTAGCATTGTTTCAGACCGAGACCCATTATATACATCAAAGTTTTGGAGGAAATTCCAAGAAGGAATGGGAACTAAGTTGGATTTCAGTACGGCATTTCACCCACAAACAGACGGACAGACTGAGAGGGTCAACCAAGTCATTGAAGACATGCTTAGGGCATGCATGTTAGAATTGCAAGGATCATGGGATCAACATCTACCATTGATTGAGTTCGCTTATAATAATAGTTTTCAGACGAGCATTGGGATGGCACCGTATGAAGCCTTGTAAAAGACGATGTAAGTCGCCAATCAATTGGGAGGAAATTGGTGAGAAATTGCGTTTTGGGACCGGAGCTACTTGAAGATAACGCCGCCATTGTCCGCATGATCGTGGAAAGACTAAAGGCGGCTCGCAGCATGTAAAAGTTATCGACATCGGACTAGTGTAGACTTTAAAGTGGGTGAACATGTATTCGTGAAAGTATCACCGATGAAGGGAGTGATGAGATTTGGGAAGAGGGGAAACTAAGTCGCTATCTTGGACCGTTTGAAGTTTTGGGTCGAGTGGAGAAGTAGCCTACCGCATTGGTTTGCCACCATTGTTTGATCAGTACACAACGTGTTCCACGATCTATGCTTAGAAAATATCTCAATGACCACGATCACGTCTTTGAGCGGCCAATCATTCAAATGCATGAAGATATGACCATGATTGAAGAACCCATAGAAATTTTAGATCGGAAGGAGCAAAGTGTTGCGAACAAAAGTGATTCCTTAGTGCTTGTCCGATGGAAGAACCATCCGCCAAAGAGGCAACGTGGAACGTGAGGCGGATGTTAAAGAACAACATCCCAAATTGTTTGAAATTGCCAACTAAATGTTTTCATTCGTTTGAGAATATGTAATTAATTACTATGAAGGCTATGTATGTTTTCTTTTTAAGATATTTGGATTTCAAACAATATTTGAGCAACTTTTCACAACTCTTAATTGATGAAACTAGGATGTATGGAAACCTAAACGAGCAAGAAAGTACCCGAAACATCTCCGGTCTCGCCGAAGCGACCACTTGTGTTCGCCGAGCGAACTACATAAATTCAAATTTTCTTCTCGCTGAGCGAGGTTCAGTGATCGTCCGCATGAGGTCTTTGAACCGCTCGAGCGAGGCATTATAACCGCTCGAGCGAGGATATAGTATATGAAAAAAACTAGTTCTGTTCTCGCTCGAGCGAGAACAGATGACCGCTCGAGCGAGGTGGAACTATAAATATGGCAGAGGCAATGGCGCCTGTTCATCTTCAAGCGAAAGATAGAAGAGACGAACAAGGGGGTTAGGGCAAGCGATTTTCAATCTTTTCGATCCATTTCCAGCCGGATTTTGACCATCTGATCCGTTAAGACTACTCTTTTAGGTAAAATCTACCCATCCCTAAAATTTTTCTTGTCTCTTTAAACCCTTTAAATACCAAATGGCTTCAAGCCCAAACCCACAACCTAAGAAACGGATGGCGATTCGTCATTGCCCGCAACAAAGCGCCACAAACCTCGCAACCATCATCAAACCTATGCTCCAATCACCGGATGATTGGTGGGGAGCAAAAATTTTGAAGCCGAATGGGAAATACATCCCTCTTGTTTCGAGATCCGTGTCCACCCAGTGGACATCGACTTATCACCAACAATCACTCAAGACCGCTACTGCTCGGGGATCGATACTACCCGAGGCTAGTGAAACTGTTCTACCAGACCTTAAACATGAGCATCGATGAGGACGCCATACTTGTTACCATCGATGGTAATGAGTTAATTTTCAGATGTGCCGACATTTCCTCAATCATGAAGTGTCCCCACATCTACACTCCTAGCCCACTCATCCTACCACCTTTTTCTGGGAACGTAGATTTCCCAACGATCATCTCCCACATCTCTGGCGGTAGGTCCGCCTTAGGGCAATCTATCACCCGGTCACTACTACCGCCGCGCATGTGGCTTTTAGACATTATCTTTAAAAAGAATTTGCACCCAACCGGCCATGACCAAGAACGCCGAGATGCATTTTTGCGAGCACTACATACCGCATTTCACAATAGGTGGATCAACGCACCTATGGTTGTCATAAAAGGCATGGCGCATGCCTACAAAAGAAATGTAAGGGGTGCTGTCCCTCCACCAATCAACCGATTACCATATGCACGGTTGATTTCCCGACTTTTAGACTCATGAAATGGGAAGGGAGGATTTAGGATCCGGGAGGACGAGTTATTCCTCACCGACAACGTCGTCCCATACCTCGCCCAAGACTGGAGCCGAAACCTTAAGAGCCTCCAAACCAGCGTCGACAAGAAGAGAGACCGACAGGTCTCCCGATCAGCCACCCATCAAGCACCGGTAGGACCGACTACCCCCTCTACCTCAGTTCCGCAGCCTATACCCACTACAGACACGGGCATGATGCGGGAGATCCTCCAGCAAGGGCGGGAGATCAGGTTGCATCAGAGGTTCCAGGAGGCGCTACTCATAGACCTCATGGGCCAGGCATACCCGCAGTCTTACATGCAGCGCGTAGGTGCCATGAGGGACGCTATTTTTGGAGCATCTAGCTCCGGCCCGACTACGAGGAGCGCCACAGTGGGTACCACAGCCGTCACGGTGGACGATGGCGATGATGATGGCGAGGACGACGATGGCGAGGACTACGACGACGACGACTATGAAGAGGATGAGGATTAGATAGTAACAAACATTTGAACACTTGGCATGTAATATTTTGAAACTTTTGATATGTAGGTTAAAATTTTCTTCAAACTATCGTGACATGAATGTCACAAGGTTTTTTTTGGGTAGATGATAAATATTTATGGGATGAGATATCGATAATATTTTGGTTAATTGTTTTGTTTTTGTTGTATGGAAAATTGTGGGCATGACCAACACTGGTTGCTACAAAATGCGGCAATTTATGTAAATTTCTGATTTGATATGCGTGATGGCGTAGTGGTACCGGTTAAGAATAATATCGATTTTCGAGGGCTTAAAATCTTATAAGTTGGGTGATTGTCACAACCATTTTACACTGATTTGTGCACAGCACGCATACACACATAGGTATATGTGTTTCACAAGGAGACCAAAATGACCCAAATACTTTAAGTGTGTACGTGGGAAACACACTAGTATATCCCAAAAATTTTAGATATAAAAGTGAAGAAGAGAGAGAGGAGCCCTTACGTAAATCTATTCTAACCTAAATAGAGAGAAGGAGAATATAGAGAGAAAGAAGAAAAGAGCCTGGTAGAGAACTAGGTTCTGAGACTTAGGTCGGCAAAGGAGATCAGAGGAAACGACGGAGGACGAACCAGAGGCCGGGTAACCGAGTAGATATTCAAATCATAAATCGTAATGCGGTTTCATCGCCGAGGTATGCATGATAGATGCCTAGGAATGTTTTAAATAGTAGGAAAGAGGTTGGCTAAATGTTTCCTTGTATAAGATAAAGGGTAAATGATGAGTGGAAGCATATTCTCGATCTTGATCGAGGGACAAATCGTTGTTCCTCGCTCGAGCGAGGATGAACAGATATAAGCATGACTCTGGGCTCGCTCTAGCGGTCTCTGAAACTAAAGGGGAGCTCGCTCGAGCGAGGGTCCACGGTCATATTTCGAAAGCTCGATTTAACCGCTCGAGCGACCTCGATTTAACCGCTCGAGCGACCTCGATTTAACCGCTCGAGCGAGGTCAAGAGACCGCTCGAGCGAAGTCAAGTGACCGCTCGAGCGAGGATAATTGACCGCGCGAGCGAGGTCTGGTGACCACTCAGATCTTGGTTTTTATCGAATATGAGAACTTGGGGGTCATACACCCCAATGACTTTAGATTATTCTAAAACTATTTTTAAAAAAATGTAGGTTGATGCGTTATAACCCTCTCTGAAAGGGCATGCCTTGAGATTCGTCGAGGTAGGGAATATTCTCGAAACATGTGCATTATTCTGTGAACTCATATGTGTAGTATAGTCTATTTAAATAGTGTATTCCATAAACCCTCATGATAAGGGCGTGTGTGTGTGTTCCAATGTGGAAAATCCTGAGGTCCCCAGGGGACGAAAGATAATGTGGTTCAATCAAAGAAAGGTGAAATAGAAGCATGGGGCATCCCAGGGATGCGTAAGAAAACAAACAGAGAAACAAAAACAATGTGATAAGGCCTAATGTGATATATTTAGCACAATCACGGTGAATAACTATATGTAAAGCACATTGATATTTTTATTATTTAAGGTTGATTAGAATACCCCACCGACGTGGCGGGATAACCACGACTGACTCGGCAGGATATCCGTGACCGGTACGGCGGCCAATCCGTACATTTATAACACATCCCAGGGATGTAGATTGAGAATAGACCCCGCCGCCTATGAGAAATGGGTCGGCAAGATTCTGTGGAATACACATAACAACTGTCTAGTTAGACGACGATGGTGGGTATTCCATCGGGGCTCGATGCTATATTGCTCGAGGATTACTTAAGTTAAGATTTAAGTGATTAGGCCAAGTTCACAACCAAACTCATAAAGAGATGAAACAAAACTATGCTAAGTAGTGGTCGGAACCATTGGGTTACCCCTGTTACTCAAATTGTTGTACATAAGTGTTTTCTTGAGAATTTTATGTTTGTTAAGTTACTGACATATGTGTGAAGGATGATCTATATGTTCTTTTGTTTTCCCTACGGAGCTAGGATGTAGCTCACCCCTTAGACTATACGTCGCAGGTCCAGGACTAGCGGCAGCAAGGACTTCGGGTGAAGTTAATCCAAGGGCATCGGTGTCCGTGCCCACAGAAGAGTCAGAACCTCCTCCTGAGGAATTCTTCTAGGAAACCCGCTGCATACTCAGAGAGTGAGTTGAGAGAATGCTATGTATGGCTGGTATATCGAGCCTCTTTATTTAGAGTGTTTTAAATTTCTGCCTCTTGATAAGACGTCTAGGATGAATAATTTCAATTAAACATTTGGGTAAGTTCTTATGTCCATGAATTGGCATGAGACAAGGACAACCTTGCGAGATCAACTATTTTGTCTTTTATTTCGATTTAGAGTAGTCGCATGTGCTTAAATTACAGTTTGGCTGTATATATCGACGAGTTATGATATGAATTTAAGGCACGGCCTTGGAGGTCGTGCAGATGGCACGGATTTCGGGATGCCGAAATTTGGGCTGTCACATTTGAAACAAGATGTGGCAGAGTACGTGTCACGATGTTTGACGTGCCAACAAGTGAAAATCGATCTTAGACACCCCGCAGGCTTATTACAGCCTCTACCCATACCGGAATGGAAGTGGGAATCTATCTCAATGGATTTCATAGTCGGTCTACCGCGAACTGCAAGGAGGCATAACGCCATTTGGGTAGTAGTCGATCGATTGACTAAGTCAGCACACTTCTTGCCTTACAATACGATGTACACGGCGGGAAGATTAGCAGAGCTCTATATGAAAGAGATCGTCCGTTTACATGGGATTCCAAGTAGCATTGTTTCAGACCGGGACCCATTATATACATCAAAGTTTTGGAGGAAATTCCAAGAAGGAATGGGAACTAGGTTAGATTTTAGTATGGCGTTTCATCCACAGACCGACGGACAGACTGAAAGGGTCAACCAAGTCATTGAAGACATTCTTAGGGCATGTATGTTAGAATTACAAGGATCGTGGGATCAACATCTACTATTGATTGAGTTCGCTTATAATAATAGTTTTCAGACGAGCATCGGAATGGCACCGTATGAAGCCTTGTACGGAAGACGATGCAAATCGCCAATCAATTAGGAGGAAATTTGCGAGAAATTTGTTTTGGGACCCGAGCTACTTGAAGATAACGCAGCTATTGTCCGCATGATCAGGGGAAGACTAAAGGCGGCTCAAAGCAGACAGAAAAGCTATGCTGACATCAAGCGGACTAGCGTAGACTATAAGGTGGGTGAACATGTGTTCGTGAAAGAATCACCGATGAAGGGAGTGATGAGATTTGGAAAGAGAGGGAAGCTAAGTCCCCGCTATCTTGGACCGTTTGAAGTTTTAGGTCGAGTAGGAGAAGTAGCCTACCGCATTGGATTGCCACCATTGTTTGATCAGGTACACAATGTTTTCCACGTGTCGATGCTCAGGAAATATCTCAATGACCCTGACCACATGCTGAGCGGACAATCATTCGAAATGCATGAAGATATGACCATGATTGAAGAGCCGGTAGAAATTTTAGATCGAAAAGAACATGTGTTGCGAACAAAAGTTATTCCCTTAGTGCTTGTCCGATGGAAGAACCATCCTGTCGAAGAAGCAACATGGGAACGCGAGGCAGATGTTAGAGAACAATATCCCAAATTATTCGAAATTGCCAACTGAATAGTCTTATTCAAATTAAGAATATGTGATTACGAGTAGTATGAAATCTAGTCATTTTCAAAAGATAAAATTTCTATATATATATGTTGACTCCAACCAATGTTTGAACCACTTTTTGTTGAACTTTTGAGATTTGAAATCGAAAATGAGCGAAAGGATACCAGAAAAATGTTCTGGTCTCACTCGCGCGACCACTTATGTTCACTCGAGCGAACCACATAAAATAACAATTTCCTCGAGCGAGGCATTTTGACCGCTCGAGTGAGGCATTTTGACCGCTCGAGCGAGGCCATAGCATATAATATAAATCTTCCTGGTCTCGCTCGAGCGAGAACTAATGACCGGTCGAGCGAGGAGGAACTATATATATCTGGCGGAAAGCAAGATGTCTGTTCATCTTCTAGCGAAGGGAGTGGAGACGAGCGAGGGGTTAGGGCTAGCGATTTTCAATCTTTTCCATCCGATTCGAGATGGATTTAGACCATCCGATCCGTTAAGACTACTCTTCTAGGTAAAATCTACCCATCCCTGAAATTTTTCTTTTCTTTTTAAACCCCTTAAATACCAAATGGCTTCAAGCCCAAATCCACAACCTAAGAAACGGATGGCGATTCGGTCACCGTCGGCGCGCAACAAAGCGCCGCAAACTTCACAACCATCACCAAACCCACCCTCCACTCCGATCACACTAGATGATTGGTGGGGAGCCAAAAATTTTGAAGCCGAATGGGATATAGGATCTCTTGTTTCGGGGATCCGACGTCCACCCAATGGACATCGGACTTCCTCACCAACAACAATCTTAAGACCCTGCTTACGCCGTTCGGGGATCGTTATTACCCGAGGCTTGTGAAGTTATTTTATCAAACCCTAAACTTGAACGTCGACGAGGACGCTATCCTCGTCACAATCGATGGTAATGAGCTAATCTTCAGATGTGCCGAAATTTCATCGGTCATGAAATGTCCCCACATCTACACCCCTAGCCCACTTATCCTACCACCTTTTTCTGGGAACGTCGATTTCCCAATGATCATCTCCGACATCACTGACGGCATGTCCGCTTCGGGACAGTCTATTACCCGATCACAACTACCGCCGCGTATGTGGCTTTTAGATATCATCTTTAAAAAGAATCTACACCCAACCGGCCATGATCAAGAATGCCGAGATGCATTTCTGCGGGCCCTACACACTGCATTCCATAATAGGTGGATCAACGCACCTATGATCATCATAAAAGGCATGGCGCATGCCTACAAAAGAAATGTAAGGGGTGTTGTTCCTCCACCCATCAACCGATTACCATATGCTCGGTTGATTTCCCGACTCTTAGACTCACGGAATGGGAAGGGAGGATTTAAGATCTGGGAGGATGAGTTGTTCCTCACCGATAACGTCGTCCCCTACCTCGCCCAAGACTGGAGCCGAAACCTTAAGAGCCTACAAACCAGCGTCAACAAGAAAAGAGACCGTCAGGTCTCCCGACAAACCACCCATCAAGCGCAGACGACCACTCCCTCTACCTCAGTTCCACAGCCCATACCCACTACCGACACTGGCATGATGCGGGAGATCCTTCAGCAAGGGCGGGAGATCAGATTGCATCATAGGTTCCAGGAGGCACTACTTATCGACCTCATGGGCTGTGCATACCCACCATACATGCAAGGCGGTGCCATGAGGATGCTATTTTTGGAGCTGCCTAGCTCCGGCCTCTACGAGGAACGCCATAATGGGTACCACGACCGCGTGGTGGACGAGGATGAGGATGGCGAAGACTACGAGGATGATGATGACTCGGCGGCATTTACGGCGAGGACTATGAGGAGGATGATGACTAGATAGTAACGTTAATTTTGAACACATAATATGTAATATTTTACTGAGACATTTTGTAATGAGGTGGTTTCCTGGTCAATGTTTTTTTCAAACTATCGTGACATGAATGTCACAAATTTTTGTGGATGATTAATATAACGATTGAATGAGTGTGGTGAATGATGATCCCTTTCATCTATGTGGAAATAAATTGACATGGCCAACGCATGTTGTTGCGAAATGCGACAAACCGTTTAATTACTGTTTTAGATATTCGTGGAATTGAATGATGAGTGGTACCTGCTTAAGAGAATATCGTCGATTTTCGAGGACGAAAATCTTATAAGTTGGGGTGATTGTCACAACCCCAGATTTTGGGATAAGTGCACGTCATGCATTACATATAGGTATATGTGTTTCACAAGGAGACCAAAACGAACCAAAGACACTATGTGTGTACGTGGGAAACACACTAGTATTTCCGTAACTTATATGTATAAAAGTGAAAGAGAGAGAAGAACCCTTGCGTAACTCTATTCTAACCTAAATAGAGAGAAGGAGAATATAGAGAGAAAGAAGAGGAGAGCCTAGTAAAGAACTAGGGTTTCGTTGGGACTTAAATCGGCAGAAGAGTTGGAGAAAAGGCTGGAGGAGGAACCTTGGAGGCCGGTTAGCCTAGTAGAATTTCAAATCTTAAATCAAACTTGCGCGAGACTCATTGTCAGAGGTATGTTAAAGGCATGATAAATGCTTAGGCATATTTTAAATAATAGGAAGAATGTTGGTTGAATGTTTTTTTTATGATGTTAAGGTTTGAATGAAGGGAGAGATTATGTTCTCGATCTGATCGAGGAGCAAAAATCATCGTTCCTCGCTCGAGCGGTCTAAAGGGCTCGCTCGAGCGAGGATGAATAGAAAAAAAATATAACTCTGGGCTCGCTCGAGTGGTCCCCAAAACTAAAGGGAAGCTCGCTCGAGCGAGGGTCCCCAGTAATACTTCGGTGGCTCGATTTAACCGCTCGAGCGACCTCGATTTAACCGCTCGAGCGAGGTCAGGTGACCGCTCGAGCGAGGTCAAGTGACCGCTCGAGCGAGGTCTGGTGACCACTCAGTTCTTGGAATTTTCGAATACAAGAAACTTGGGGTTTGTACACCCCAATGGTTCTAGTGACCTTTCTAAGCCTATGCTAAATTGAAATGTAGGTTTGACGCATGATCATGAAGTATAAACCTCTATGAGAAGGCGTGCTTTGAACTTCGTCGAGGTAGGGAATATTCTTGAAACATGTGCATTATTCCGTGAAATTCATATGTGTAGTGTAATCTATTTAAATAGTCAAATATTGCATGATCCTCATGATAAAGGGTGTGTGAGTGAGTTTACAACGTGAAAGTCTTGAGGTCCCCAGGGGACGAAAAATCATATAGTTCAAACAAAGAAGGGTGCGACGGAAATATGGGGCATCCCAGGGATGCAGATGAAAACTAACAGAGAAACGTAAGTAATGTGATAAGGCCTGATGTAATATAATTAGCACAATCACGGTGAATAACTATATGTAGAGCACATTTGATATTTTTATTATTTAAGGTTTGATTAGAATACCCCACCGACGTGGCGGGATACCCACGACTGACTCGGCAGGATATCCGTGAGCGGTACGGCGGCAGATCCGTACTTTCATAGTACATCCCAGGGATGTAGATCTAAAAATAGACCCCGCCACCTATGAGAAAGGGGCTTGGGCAGTATCCCCAGGGGATACATATAACAACTGTCTAGTTAGACGACGATGGTGGGTATTCCATCGGGGCTCGATGCTATATTGCTCGGGGACTACTTAAGTTAAGATTTAAGTGATTAGGCCAAATTCACAACTAAACTAATAAGGAGATTAAACAAAACCATGCTAAGTAACGGTCAAAATCATTAGTTTATTTCCAGTTACTCAAATTGTTCCATAAGTGATTACTCGATAATTCTATGTTTGTTAAACTGCTGACATATGTGTGAAGGTCAATCTATATGTTCTTTTTGTTTCCCTACGGAGCTAGGATGTAGCTCACCCCCTTAGACTATACGTCACAGGTCCAGGACTAGCGGCAACAAAGACTTCTGGAGAAGCTGGTCCAAGGGTTTCGGATTACGTGCCCACAGAAGAGTCAGAACTTCCTCCTGAGGAATTCTTCTAGGAAACCCGCTGCATACTTTGAGAGTGAGTTAAGAGTATTATGTATGGCTTGGTATATCAAGCCTCTTTATTTCGAATGTTTTAAATACCGTTTCTTGACAAAACGTCTAGGATGAACTGTTATCACTAATGGTCTGGGTAAGTTCTTATGTCCATGAATTGGCATGGGACAAGGACTGCCTTGCGATACCTTGATTATTTTTGAGATTTTATTTAGAGTAGCTACGTGTGCCTCAATTACAGTTTTGGCTTGTATATATCAATGTTTTGTAAGGAACCCAGGGCACGGCCTTGAAGGTCGTGCTGATGGCACGGATTTCGGGGTTTCGAAATTCGGGCTGTCACATGATCACTCTATTCTACGAAAATCTTTCGTTGTTGGTCAACAAGTTCTACTTTACAATTCCCGACTTCATCTATTTCCGGGGAAACTAAAAACCCGTTGGAGTGACCCTTTCAAAATCTCTCGCATACTCCCCAATGGGGCAGTTGATATTATCAACCCGAAACACGAGAATATTTTTCGAGTTAACGGTCAACGATTGAAACCGTTCCTTGAGAATGCAATTGCATTCTCTGACACTCTTCCTTTGAGTGATCCAATTGCTCACCCTGATTGAGCAATTCACAAGGTCGAGCTATTGACTTTAAACTAGCGCTCATTGGGAGGCAACCCAATTATGTAGTTTCCGTTTGGTTTCGTTTAGGTTTTAGGTTTTATTTTATTTTATTTTTTTTCTCATGTTTATTTCTAGCATTTTATTTTTTTAGTTTAGGTTGTTTTTTTTTTAATTCCCTAAAATAGTATAACCATATTCCCTTCAATAAATTTTTGGTCATGTTCCAATTTGATGCACATATTCTCTGCACTTGATCTTTGTGTTGAGGTACTTTTTCAAACAGGTTTGGGGGTGCGCTACTTCTTTCAGTCAATGCGGACATTGTCATCTTTAGGTTTGGCGGTATGATTATCTATTTTGCGTCACTTATTTTTCTATTAAAAAAAAAAATTAGCTTTTTCTCGATCAATCGACTCAAAGGAGTCGATTGATCGACCTACCACTCTCGATCGATCGACTCCTTTGAGTCGATTAATCGACAGTACAAAAAAAATATATATATATATGAAAAAAAGAAAAGAAAAGAAATTTTTTATCTTTGAAGTCATCATGCACATTATTTTACAATTATTTTCAAACTTTAGTTGATGATGCATGTGAATTTAATTTTGAGAATACTGATGTCATATTCTGATTACTTGTATCTAAGATGATGAAGCTTAATGTGATATTTTTTGGATAATTTTGATATTCATGCTTAGAATTTTTACACTTATACCAAGCTAAGACTTAGAAATCGATGAACTGTTTTGAGTGTTGAATCTTAGGTTCTTAGTAGAGACTAAACCCAGTGAGCTTTAGAGCTAATTTCTCGTCATTGATGAGTGAATACATAAACTCGGAGTTTTCTTTGAATACGAATTACTTTGTATAATCTCATACATTTTATTTTGGCTTGTGACTTTGCATGAAATCAAATTCATATCATTATATTAGAATGTACTATACATCTACTCAAGACAAATAGGCAAGGTTACCATCTTTTAAGGATATGATTGAAGGCCATCTTTGGCTCGTTTGTGCTTAAAATATCTCACCTTATATAAATTTATCCTTCTAGTACCCCTTTGAGCCTATTGAAAAATTTACCTTTATACATTTTTTGATAAGCCACGTTAACCTTTAACCCTTCACCATTTCTGAAAATTCAAACTTTACCCTTCTTATTTTTGAGAAATTAGGAACGAGGGATGAGAGTGAACGAAAAGAGAGTAAGTGGAGAGTTACTGAGTTGTGGTGTTTACTGAGAGTGTATGGCAAAAATATAAAAGAAAAAGGGGGGAGAAAAAGAAAAAAAAAATTGTGAAAAATAATGAAAAATATGAGGTGCTTCAAGAAAAGGAAATTCAAAAGAAAAAGAAAGTTGAGAAAAATAGAAGAATATTGAGAAAAATAGTGAGAGATTACAAAAGAAAAAGAAGAGAAATAGAAAAATCAAAAAGGTGTTTCCTTTCCGATTTCTCAGAAATTTTGAATCTCAACTTCCCTTTCTTTCTTACCCTTTCCTGAGCCCCATTACAACCCTACAAAAAGACCTTCATGATCTGATCTTGCATTGGTAACTGCCTTGTGGAGAGTGAATACGTGATACTTATGACACTTGATATGACATGCTTAGGATATACAAGTATCTTCTTATGAAATTTATTTTTGTTCATTGATTGCATTGTGTTTCATTTATCATGTGAGAACTTTTTATTTGCTTTGTATTGATCTCTCACATGTGGGCGAAAACTTACCCATCATCGGAGTGATTTTATTTTAAGAGTATACCTAAAGTGAGGATTGAGTCTAAACAACAGGTCCGACGGTTTCTCGTTTGAACTAGTTCTGAGATGGATGAATTTTGGTTTGGGTATGCACACACTTCACGTTTAAGCATGAATGGATGAGTTATCTAATGATTTGAGCATTAGACTAATTTGAATGGATGGTAGTATGATTAGTATAACACTGTTATTTAAAATTGAGGATTCGCATATTGAATTGATTAATGATTTTGAGTTTTGAATGGTATATATGTTATCAAAATCATATTTTGAAAACTCAATTTTATCGATGATTTCAAAAATGTATTGAAGTTTCTGGGTAACTTCACTGTAAACCCTCAGGAGACACAACTCCTCCACTAGGGATCACCTAGGGGTTTAAAGGCTTGTTGCATATGCTAAGTGCAATCGTGTTCCCTATGAAAGTGGCATTTATTTTCTTTAGTTTGCTTTGCTCGAGGACTAGCAAAGTGTAGGTTTGGGAGTATGATGAGTACTGAAATATGATGATATTTTACCCCTAAATACTTATATTTAGCTGTCCGATGAAGGCTATCTGATGAGAATTATTAGATTTGAAGTGTTTCAGGTAAATACAAGCCAAGTGTGGAAAACAGCCCAAGAATTCTGAAAATAATGTCAAAACATTATAACTTTGGGTCATCGAGAACTTGGTGCGACTTGCGGCTAAATTTGGACCTTCAATACGGCCACATTAAAATACAAAAGTTGTAGATCTTTTCGTCAGCTTTCCAACGGCGCAAGAATCACCACAATCTGAGTTCGGGACAAAAAGTTATGGCTGCAATATCGAAGCAGTGTCTGATAAAAAAGTGTGCTGAAATTCACGGATTTCTGGGGGTCGATGCATCGATCCTTTTGGTCGATTAATCGAGGAGAAGGAGAGTCTGACACGGAATTAACTACTTTAAAGCTGATTTTGAGCCTCTTTTGTAGGGTCGATGCATCGACCCTATTGGGTCGATTAATCAACCCTAAATTGGCGACTGGGGAGACTTCTGCGATCGGGAATCTATTTAAAGCGACTCAAACACTTCGAGGGAGGATTAGAAATTAGGGAGATAGGAGATTAGAGTTTTAATTTTTTGCTTTTCTTTTTCATAGTTAGACATAGAAATAGGGAGTTTTTATTTATTCCTTTTTGAGAGCTTTGTTCCTTTAATTTCCAGTACTCATTCCTCCAGTTTATTATATTTTTGCTCAAGTTTATTCCTGCATTATTCTCGTTTCTGAAGACCATCGTACTTTTGGATCAAAGTAATTTCTTTTGAAGTTGAGGTATTTTTAATTCATTAAATTAATATTATTTTCTCTTCTTTATTTATTTATGTCATTTAATTGTAATATGTGTGGCTAAATTCATAAGGATGGGGATCTAATGATTCCCATCCGAGGGATGTACTTTTAATAATATAAATTTAGGATTAAAATATGAGATCTTATTTTATGGTTGTTGTGCTATCAAGAACGGATGAAATCCCCGCCACTAACCGGGATCGCGTGTGCCGAGCCATGCCCGGGATCTCAGATCTGTGACGGTAATTTTACCCAATCATTGTTATATGGTCTTTTTACTTTCATCGTGTGGATCTAATTACGATTATGATCCGGGATCGAGTGTGCCGAGCCATGCCCTGGATCTTAGATCTGTAATGGTAATTTTATCTTAATTACTCCCTAATCTGAAATCGAGTGTGCCGAGCCATGTCCTTGATTTCAGATCTATGGTGGTATTATTGTTGAAATTTTTACCCACTTTGGGGATGATTTTTATTTGAACTTGAGATCAAGTGTGCTAAGCCATGCCCTTGATCTCAGATATATATATGAAAATCATCTAAGTCCTGATTGCAGGGATGCAACGTGGAACCTATCGGGGTTTTTGACCATTTATCTTCCATAAAAGATATTTGTTCTCAATGGTATATCTCATAGTTTAATCCGTAGATTTGTATTATAGGAAGAACGGACCAAAGATGGGTGGATTTAGTATCTTCATCTTTATCTTTATTTTTGAATTATCAATTAAATTTCAGTTTGTAGTCAGTAATTATCATCTCATCAAAACACCTAAATCATAAGACTGGTAGAATACTGTTAGATCTCAGTAGATTTCTGGAATTGCTTGTCCTTTTAGATCTTTCAAAATTAGTCCTCGTGGGAACGATCTCGTACTCCGCACCCACTATATACAATCCGATTTATGCACTTGAGAGTAAAACATTACAATTAAAATTTACATCATTGCCCATATATAGATAAATTAGAGCTAAAACCAAACAAATGTCATGGAACAGGGAAGTTAGTATTTTTCATCCCACAATAATCGCATGATTCATAATTTTCTTCTAGGTCATCAGTGCTTAAGATTTCCACTGTAATATTCTCTAATAAAAACAACATACTATATTATACCTTCTCAAAATAAATAAAATTTGTTTGTTTCTCTCTCTCTCTCTCTCTCTCTCTCTCTGTTTGTGCATGCAAGAAAAATAGGGGCTTAGGGAGTCGAATACCTTCTCGCTTAGACAATCTTGTATAATCAGACTATCGCTGGAAACGCTGGTAACCACCTCTGTGGTACTCGCCACCTGCAAATCGAAATAACCCACATCTTGCCTCAACACAGCTTTCAGATACCTGCCTCGACACTTGCCTCTCTCCTGTTCTTGTCCAACAATAACCCTCTATAAATTTCAATATTACATTTCAGTCACTAACACTCACATTAATTCCATAGTGTATCCACCCAACAAAAAAGAAAAACAAATAAATTACCCAACAAAGAAGCCACACATGATGCACACACCATATATAAAAGATTCACAGAATTCTGCAATAAAAACCAAATCAAATTTAAAAAAAAAAACAAAAAAAGGGACATATATAAAGATATAAATCGGTTTTTAGCTTACTAATATTATGGGTAAGCAACGAGGGATCAGAAGTGGAATTACCACTACCCAAAATTTTCAGAATCTTGCTAGTTATAACCCATCAGCAACAGCTCCTAAAAAACCAAAAACCATGAGCCAATTATCTATTTGATCAGCGTGCATAAAGATTGACCATATGGAGCTTATCTTCTCCTTCCTCCCACCCACACCTCCATTACAACTACTGCTACAACCCACCATCTTTTTACCCACAGAAAACCCATGAACTGAGCATTTTGGCTCTTGCACTTTACGTCAAATTCGGCATACCACCTATGCGGAGATTTTTCTAAAGTGTTGAGACTTCCTCTAGGTACAGATCTGATCTTAATTATTGCTGCCTTATCCGCATTTATATGCTGCAATCAGATTCTAATGAAATATTCTAAGGTGTTGCTGTCAATATAATTTTTACAAACACTGTTGACGTTCAAATTTGAAGGTTATTGTTGATCATAACAAGGTGTATCTTCTGCCTATTTCCTGAATATTCAAAATTTATTCAATACATTAGAGAGTATTCAGATTCATATACCACAGTTCATAAATAATAGAATTTATTTATAAATTTTATTGGGGTAGTTTTCCTGTTGTTATAAGGGTGAAATTGGTCATGGTTAATAAAGAAAACATGAGCCTAATACTATAAACAAAGGGTTGTTTTGACTGTGTTTTGATGCAGAGAAAAGGAAATCTCAGTAGGTTTTTATCTACTCCCTAATTTCGAGCATATGAGGGCTGTGGGTCCTCATTAATTGCCGGTGGTTAGGAGCATCATGCTGCAACAAGTTTGTGCTTGAGTTTTCGTGTGTGATTTAATCCTTGAGCAATCTTGTCTACGGGTCACTTATCATCATTATAGCCTTAACTCAGTAATCTCATCCACTGGGCTATTTTTAAATACCTATATTCTTTTCCTTGATGGATTTTCATTTATGCTACTCTGCTTTATTGTCATTTGAACTGATGGATGTTAGTTTTTACATGATTCAGTGGCTAAAAGTTGCTTCATAAGCTTGATAATCTTATGGTGCTAGTGATGCTCCATTGCTCCTTCCTACAAACATGCAAACAGCTTTTACGTAGCCGAGGATCTTGAGAGGTGGATAGCCATTATTAGTCCACAATTTGGGGCATCACTAGCACTGTAGAATATCTTCTATAATTTTGAGAAGAAGAGTTTACATTTGGGAATTAGGAAAGAAACCAACCTATTCTATCTTATTAAACAAAATCCATGTACGCAATGTTTTGATGTTAATAGCTAGCTATTAGAATAATAATAACAATTATTATTATGATACTAAAGCCTGTGATATAGGTCATTCAACCATTGAGCAAAAGCTAAACTACTCTTTGGACTTGTTCTTTTTTCAGAATCTGCTCTGAATTTGGGTGTTTTCATTAAAAAATGCCTAGAGTCCCAGGGAATGGGACTCTCCACTCTCCAGCCCAGAGTATGGGACCTATTCAGAAAATATGCTACTTAGCTACTAAGAATCTGAGGTTTTCCAAGTAGTTTGTAGGAAAGTCAATTTGGTATTGTGGGGAACTCAAGTTTGCTCAGATTATAGTCCAACAAGCTCTTTGAGAAAAAGGTTATATAATTAAGGTTTATTAACATCCTTCAAGTTGGTAACCCAAATGACGAGCTGCCCAATACCAAGCCCCATGGCTGTTGATGCTTTGCGGTTGGATGATATAGGAAGGACATAACTCAGTTTGACTACTTTATTAAAGGTTTATTAACATCCTTCAAGTTAATTTTGATTTTCATCTTAGAGACTGAACAATATTGTTGTAGTCCCAAATATGTTAGTGAAAATGGGTCTGCATAAGCACCACGATGAAGAAACATAATGCCATGTAAAAAAAGTAAAACAAAATAAAATAAATAAAAATACAAAATTAGGAAAAGATGCATATAAGTGTGTACTCGGGATCAAAGTAGCCAAAAGTTCCAAGGACTTTTGTGGTTATGTATATTTGTTGGCCCTCCGACATCAACTTAGCAAGGCCAAAATCAAAGATCTGGAAAAAAAAGCAACTGACATTAAAACCACCAAGATGCATCACTATACTATATTTTCTTGAAAAATAGTCTATGCTACATATAAATATATGTTATTAAATGGATAAGCAGGGATTGAACCTGTGACCTCAAGATTACAATATTGTCAACCATCCTGTTGAGCTACAGGCCCAACCCCAACATATAACTATATCTTCCTTACTTTTGCCTCGAAATTTGCATTTAAAAGTATGTTGGTCAATTTAAAATCTTTGTGGATAATCGAAATGCCGAGTGCTGAACTGGTTTCGAGTAGGGATGCAGATTCAGTGTACCCAACGAAAACAAAACCAGAAATTTTGGTGTTTGATCTTGACCTGAAACCGAACTGAAATGAATCAATTCGATTTCGGTTTGGTGTTTATTTATTTGAAACCGATACTGAAACCCTAATACCTTTGGTTTTCAATTTTTTCCAGTCAAAAGTTCATTTGTAAATTGGCATCATAATATCAAAAGTTCGGAATCCATTAAATGTGCCCCATACAAAAGACAAGCATATATACAACCCTGAAATATCCATGATTATAGAGTATTTTTTCCAAGTAAATAGAAATATTTGATCGGATTTCTGAAATTACAAATGCACTCAAAGTAAAGCAAAACCGTTGAAATAAAGATGTATCACACTATCTATAATAGGGGCAGTGCTAAAGTTAAATGCATGTAACCCTAGGAGTACAAACATATATAGCACAGAATAACCTTCTAAACTATATTTTCCTCCATGAAAATATTGGAGAAAATACACTGTTTTCATTTTCTTATACAATAAACTATATTTTCTTAAACAAATATTGGAGAAAATTTCATAAACCACAAACACTAGCAGTACAGAGCAATCAAAAATAATAAAAAAATCAAAACCCTAACCTTGGAGATTCATTTTTGCAAATCTAGAAATGGAGATGATGGTGATGCGATCAGCTATGGTCCGTCTTCCTCCACATAAATCAGATCAGATCAAACTCAAAAAAAAATAATCCAAAAACCACAAATACTAGCAGTACAAAGCAATCAAAAAGAAAAAAAATCGAAACCCTAACCTTGGCGATTCACTTTTACAGATCCAGAAACGGAGTTGAAGAGGACACGATCAGCTATGGTTCGTTGAAACTAAACCCCATTCAACTGATCCATCTATCGTTCTCGAGCAGATGGAGATGATATTTTTAAAAAATTAGATGGAAAAGGGGTTTCAGTGGGAGAAATCGTGAGAGCGAGAGAGAGAGATGTCAGCTTTCATGAGAGAGAGAGAGAGGAGAATCAAATCTGGCAAGTGGGATTTAGGGTTTGAGCGAGCGAAGTACGAGAGAATAATCAGCGAGCGAAGTACGAGAGAAGGGAGAAGGGATTTGTGTTCGTGCGAAAGGAGAAGGGAGAAGGGACTTGAGTTTGTGCGAAGGAAGAAGGACGAAATAATTGGGTTATATACGCCCGCGGCTTGTAAGATTAGCCATCAGCTTCAGGTATCTATACGCCGACGACTTCATATAACAACCGTCGGCGCAAGATTCTTTTTTTGTAGTGGCATTAAAGCAATGACCGAGACGGCTTAAGTCGTCTCTATTCGTGTTAACGCGACTTTTAGAGACGGCTTTTAATTTAGTCTCTAAAATTTTCACCAATCTATATCTTAAGTCAACCGTATCAAAATGATTATAACTATCTCTATATATTATTTTATATAGGGAGACGGCTTTAGCCGTCTCTAATAAAAGCATTCAAGACGGCTTCGGAATGGGCGTCTCTAATAAATGGTTATTGGAGACAGCTTCGAAAAGCCGTCTCCTATAACAGTCTCCAAAAGTCTTTTCTTTTGTAGTCGCGGTTGTGTGAGGCATAAGATTTTTCATAGGAAGGAAAACATCTACCCAAGAATGCATTCACGAGTTAAAAGAAATTAAGGGACTTTAAAGTTTATTTAATGCCCACTCTTCACCTTTTAGGGATTTTTTTCATTTCTTTTGATAAAGTCCCTGTAAAAAGTAAAAAAGACCTTATAAATTTAAAGAAACAAACGGAAAAAATAAATCTTGAAGGGGTATTTATTTGTTATTTGCATCTTAAATATAATTTTGTTCAAATATAATAACCCTAAAATTTTTATTTGACAACATTAGTTTCTTTAAATAAAATGATATCTATCTAAATTAAGGGGATATTTTTGTCCTTATTGAAAGTTTTCCACGGGTTGAGCGATTGCTAATCTGGTATCCTCTGCCCTTGTGGAAGCAACAGGTTGTCAATTCTCAGTCCCACACCTGCTCTCGACCTTTGTGCGGGTCTCGTCTCCGAGTGTGCCAAAAATAAATCTCTCTGCATACAAATTTGCACGGACACTAAGTTGTCTATATATGCCATATGGCATCCTAAAACCTTAAAAAAAATTTAAAAAAAAAGACTACGTGTGGATGTGGTGATGATTACAAAAGAAGTAGCATTTAAATTTGAATATCCATGAAACAACTTACAAGGCATTGTTTTCTACCCTTGTTTATTTAGTAAATTATATGAACTGATGACAACAATAAACAATCAAAAATAAAAGAAGAAGGGAAACAATTGGGAAAGCATAGGTTTCGTAATATCATCCATCGTCATGATGATCGACTTTTTTCCGCGGTTGGAAAGGCAATCACAATCTGCGTCGTCTAATAAGGCCTTGCTCCGATGTAATTTCCAGGGGGATAGTACTCACAAGTGATGAAGGTGTCCCCACTATCGCAGACGATCTTGGCGCAACCGAGGCGCTCAGTTGTGCGCCACACGATCTGGGTGAAGTGAGAGCAGTCATCTGCAGTGCATGAATTGTTGGAGTAGTGATAATTTTCCTTCTCAGCCACCCACGCATTCACGGCCTCCGTAGCGTTCCATTTGCGTCCTTGGCCCCAAAACATGTTTTCTCCCAAGGCGTAGGCAGGAGAGTGAACCAACTGGCAGTCGTGGCGCCTCTCATTTGAATAAACGCGAGCGAATCTGGCTAACAAGGGCTCCCACTTGAGTGGAGGGACCCCTACTTCTTGCCTGGCCTTGTTGTGTCCCTCTATGAACTGGTTGATGATCTCGGTTCCGGTAGTTGTCGCACTAAGGAAGCTAAGCAAGCTAAGGAAGGTGAAAGAAAATGTGATTAGGAGTAGGGAAGGAGATGAAGAAGAAGAAGCAGCCATTTGGAATTTTTCAGGTAATTAAGGAGAAATTGGTTTTATCTTTCTACTTATATGTTCTTTGTCGCTAATGCTAAGCAAAAGAGTGGTAACGGCGGCTGTTGGGATTCAAAGGCGTTCCTTCTTTTTTGTTGTTTAAAGTGCAAAAAAGCTGGCGGCAGATAATCTTTAGATCAGGATATAATACTCTTTTAAACTCTCTTTACCTTACAATGAGAAATATGATATTAAAAAAATTATCCAAATTCAGGCAGCGTGACGTGATTAACTTGCAACCAATTGTACTGCTTCACTTTGTCATGTCTGATTTCCCACTGAAAGATATTTTGTCTATGTTTCTCCGTACGATAACTTCTTTTAGCTTTAAACATTTATGTTTAACATCGACTAAACAGCCTCACTGATACTCTCACATCGCAATATATTAGAAAATTTATTGAATCCACCGTGGCATATACACATTTTTCGTGAGAGATCTTATATTTTCACTTTTACCTAAATCGATCACTTTTTAATCAAGTCATTTTCACCTAGCACAAAAAGTCATACATACCCTTTTCTTATACTTTTTTTGGTTTTTACATCATTTAAAATTTTAAATATTTATACTTTTCTATATTTATGCGATGTGAAATGAAATATATGCCGTCGGATTGAAGGTCACAATATAAAATCGATAGTGTCAAAGACAGACACAAAAAAAAAGGCAATATCACCTCATAAAAAAAATAATTTTTTTTTTTTAAACAGTTGATACCGACTCTTTAATCAGTCGATGGTGACTGTTAAAACAATCGGTACCGACTACTTAAAGAGGCGATATCGATTGTTTACACAGTCGTCATTGACTATTTAGACAGTTAGTACCGATTGTATAAGTAGTCACCGTCAACTGTATTAAAAAAAAAAATAATTGTAAAAAAAATAATTTTTTTTTTATATAGTTAATGACGACTGTGTAAAAATCGACTGTAAATATATATATATATATATATATATATATATATATATATATATATATATATATATATATATATATATATATAGTTGATTGATCGCTAAACAATGAGATCGCTTTATCAGCTTGATAGCGACTATTTAAAGCGATCGATGTCTCTTTAAGCGATAATATCGACGTTTTAAGAGTCGGATCGATTAAAGAGTCGATATATCGATCGCTTAAAAATAAAAATTAAGAGGTGATATCGCCTTTTTTTCGTGTCTATCTTTGGCACCACCGATTTCATATTGTGGCTTTCAAATCAGACGGCATAAATCTCATTTCTTATCGCGTAAATATAAAAAAATGTAAATATTTAAAATTTTAGACTATGTAGAACGAAAAAAAGTGTAAGAAGGGGTATTTATGACTTTTTGTGCTAGCTGAAACTGGCTTGACTTGAAGCTGGTCGGCTTGGTTAAAGGTGAAAATATAGGCTCTGACAGAAAAGGTGTATCTGACAAGGTCAATCCGGTTAATTTCCCCAACATATTTCTCCAATTACGGATGTCAACAAGTTGGATCATCCAAATATTTTACCAGGTCGACTCGATACCTGATCCATAAACCTGACCTGGCCCGATTAAAAACCCCCATATTTTATACTTTTGACAATTGAAATATTTGGTCAGGTCAGATGTCTCATGCTCGACTCTACCTAATATATTTCATATGTAAGAAGTAGGGGGATTTTATACTTTAGGTTACATTCTCGGGTTGGGCGTTTGGTTGGGTTAGATCAAGTACACCATCGAGTCGGGTCGGGTCCGACATTTACGATTTTCTTATTGGACAACAAAAATTTTAAACCGACCTGACTTGACCCATTGACAACCCTATCTATGAACTATAATCTTGATGACTTGGATTGCTCACAATCACGTGCCACGCAACCCAATTAAGGTCATGGGATAATCAGTTTAAAGTAAAAAATTCTTTGTTCGCAATCAGATTTTGCATGTGTGGCACCTGTTGATTGTTGATTGCTTTGACTCAAATGACGACGATGGATTTTTGTCCCAATCTTTCATACAATGAATCTTTAGATTATGGGGCCTGCATCAGACGGTCGGATTTTGATTCCAAATGGCACACATCTCAAAAAGTAAATGTAATCATAGGTGTATCATCAAAAATTGGTTCTTGAGTCACGATTTGGGATGTGTACACATAGAATCAACATCTAAGTGTTCATGGTACCCCCATGATCTCAAGTGTGGAAGATGAGGACGAAAAATGATCTCTAGTGTCTGATAGTGGTCAACAAGTTTTTGCATGTGTAAACCCATAATTGCGAGAAAAAAATATTTGGTTGCAAATAAAGGTATTCTTAAAGGATCGCTTTAAACACACCCATCGAATCTTGTTGGGCACCTACGCAAAAAATCAATGATTCCTTTAAATCAGACGATGAAAATTATTTTTCGCTCCAATAATCTTCAACACAAGGGATCTTGCGATCATGGCGCACCTATCAGACGATTAGTTTTCGATTCCGAATGGCATAGATCCCCAAAAAGTGGCCTTAAAATCACATTGCACAACACGCTCAAACGTGACTTTAGGGCTACGTTTTTGGGATATGTCCCATGTGGAATCTAAAAATGACCGTGTGATAAGTGTCATATGATCTCAAGATTCCTTGTGTGGATGATTGGAGTGATAAATTATCTCCACCGTCAGATTTAAAGCAATCAATAGTTTTTAGCGTAGGTGCTCGACAAAATTCTATGGGTGCATTTAAAGCTACCCATTCTTAAAATAATCTGATCAATTATCTTGTGCCTAAGATATGCGAGTAGTTGGTTTTCACGGCTCCGAGCAAAATGCTGTGCCTTGATCTATGTTAAAGTCAAATATTTTGGATATTTATTTTTTTGATAGGGAATGTTTTTCTTTTCTTACGCTGTTAACTGTTTGTTAAAAAAATATGTAAAATATGTATTGCGTAGGAGGGCATTCGGGTGACGGTTACGTGGGTAGCTTCACTTCAAATGGGTGTTGGCTTGATTGGTGGCCAAGAGTCCGGCAATAAGGCGGCATGGGTGTTTGGCTTGATTGGAGGGCAACAGTGGGCAAGAATGAGTCCGGAAATAAGGCGGCCGGAATTGACGGTTGACTTAACCAAAGAAATCGTCTTCCCTGCAGTAATGGCTTCCGGTCATGAAAAATGTGCCCAAGATGTCTTCCCTAAATAATGGGTATCTTTCACGCCCTGAAATCCAATACACCGTGAATTTTGGTGTACAAGTGAATTCAATAATTAAAATAAAATTAAAAGGTTAAACAAAGCACATAACCTAATATTTCATTCATAAATTTAAAAAAAGGGTACATTATTATTACAAATCATTATTCATCGTAAATATCATTATAATTCAAAAGTCCCTTAAAACCTAGCACAAAAACCTTACAGCTCCTTAGGTGACTCTAATTCAAAATATTTCTTAATATATCTGTTTGAGGAGATGCCCAAAAGTTAACTCGATCCGCCACTGAAATATTCACAACGGGGTGAGATAAACTCAACAATTCCCCCCTAATAATTTCTAATAATCTATGTCTTAATAATCAATAAGAGAGACAAAATTCATTTATAAGCATTCCTTTGATTTCAGTAGATGTTGCATATCATGGTATCAAAAATCGGCCGATACCAATATGTATCGGCGATACGTATCGATTTCTTGGCAAACCGATACGTATAAGGTATGGCAGTTGCAATTGGCATTTTAAATACATTAGTGGGTGCAAACAAAGTTACTTTGGTCCCCTAGTCACTTGTATCAAATTCCTCGCTTGCAACAAATGGAATTCAGGCAAAACTCAAAACTAAAGAGTTGAGACATAAATGCATCAAACCCTATCAATCGTTTAAGTACAAGCCATAAATGCGTCAGACCTTTTCAATCAAGAGTCAAGACTAAAGAGTTCAGAATGTGCGCCACGTGGAGGCTTCATTGGGCAAGCTTGTCTTAGAAGCTTTGACCGTAAGAAATTGAACTTTTGTTCAACTGTAAATATCACAATTTTATCAGGAATCTTAAAAACAAACAGTCTGCAGTGATTTATAGTTATCATTTGTCACTTGTTAGTGTCACATCCCATAAAATCCTGACCGAGTTCTACCGAGTTGCACACTTGTACCTATTTTTTAAGACGTAAATAAGTTATAGGTACCGAATTGAATCTGTATCGGCCGATACGTATCATCCATGGAGGACCAATACCCGATACCAATTCGGATTTTGACACCTTGATATATATACAAATTTGCTATTTAGTTCTCAAGGCATTGCATTTGGAGCAATCATCAAATAGGAAATGAGATATATGAATAAAAGAACATGGACTTTTTCTTTGAAAAGAAGTCACTTTATTTCAGCAGCTACACATTTATTGGTGTAGGTTCTACTACTATAGTACCGGATCCATGGAACAGCCACATGTGATCCTTTTGGACCTCACCTCTTACTCAGGTGATCCTTATCACATCACATTGTATATATGAAATTAACACCCTACCGTGGCAGAGTGGTATGCAATATGTACTTCATATATGGAAGCACTAGCACGGACATTCCTCCCAAACCCATGCTGCCCAATGGGGAATCCCAACTAGAAATATCATATAATTATATAGATACACAATGTATGCAGTATAAAATTATTTGTTTAATAGTAGATGTTTTCCATAATCAAGATGGTATTTTATGATGCCTTGAGAAGAGAAATATGTACTACGATCAATCATTTTTCATACTAATGATCTCTTTCTATCAGTTTATGATAAGAACCATGTGATACTTATGCTTCCTCATATGTTAAAATATATGATATGCCATCAAGAATCGAACTACAATTAACTTTATACCCGAATTCCAATTATCAATCATGATTGTATAGAGATAAAAGAATAAGTTCTTATATATGTATATTCACATATTTATAATATCAACATACAACAATATCTCACAGATGTGTCACACTACCTAATTTAATTCATAATTATAAAGTTGTATGTACTTATATAAGCATTGTATTTAAATAGTATTAATTAATTAAACAAAATAGGGTGATAAGGATAGGTCACTTGCCTTCATATGTGCTTTTCTGGTGATTGCGATGGGGGTGGTTGAAGCTCGAGTTACTTAAAGTGTTGTCTGCATGAAAACGTGGGTGTGTTAGTGCTAAGTGATGTCTCAACAAAAGACTTGGATAAATACGTGAGAGGTATTGAGCTAGAAGTTGGGTTGAGTCACGAGAAGGTTAGCCAATAGGGTCTTTACTTGGATGGTTCATGTTTCAGGAATGAATGACACCAGTACAAGATGATGTCATTAGAGAACGATGATCAAGTTGTAACGGAACACCGAAAATATTACGAAGGGGTAATTACATTAAAAATCATTTTGATAACCCATGATAGAGATATATATTTTAATAAATATTTGAAATCGGATAAAATAGAAATTACTAATAAAATATATTTTATAATAATTTAACTAATATTAAACCTAATAAATAAATATATTCATAAAATATTTTATAATCGATTAATGGCCCAAAAATATTCCTAACAGCATATGGGTTATAAACCCTTATATTTTTAATAGCAAAAATAAAATAAATAAATAAAAGGATAAATTTTTAAAGAAATAAATATAATATATACATAAATAAATATATATACATAGGTTTTATACCTTATATTATATATATATATATATATATATAACACAAAATTTAAAAAAAAAAAGAAAAAAGGTTTTAAGGTCACTGGTCTGTGACAAATAGAGACAGAACTGGGTCGTGAGTGGATTTTGGCATGGGAGGAAGAAAAGAGATATCAGTAGAGAAGAGAGGGGAAAAACACAGGGAGGGAAAATAAATTTCGTCATTGGGTTTCGCATTGTTGTCGTTGGAATTGACGTCGATCGTAACCACGAAGGTGAACGATGGTCGCGAGGGCGTGCCTGGTAACAACAATCGTGCGAGTATCAAAATGAGCGGCAACAGCCGTCACCGGAGAACAAGTCGGCCGAAACAAACAAAAACGAAGGTAAGGAAGAAGAAGAAAAAGAAGCTGAGGCAGAATGCCTTATCATTGATTTCTTTGGAGTGTGGAGGAAAAAGGAGATAGTTGCCTCCTATTTTATAGCCAGAGGAGAATAGTGGTGCTGTGTGTGAGGGTGGTGGCGTGATGAAGGTGAACCTGTCGTTGGGATGGCGACGGACTGCAATACCTTATCAAGCTCTATCCCTTTACAGCGGAGTTTCGTCTTCGAGCCTCTATTTACAGCGGATGGGACCAGGGAAAGGGATTTTGTGTTAAGAAGGGACAACAAGAGGAAGGTTGTAAGAGATTTCGGTTAGGCCTGGCTTGCGCCTGGTTTGGGCCAAGAAAATGGGTCAGGTCTAGGTCCTCACATTCTCCCCTCCTTACAAAAATTTCGTCCTCGAAATTTACCTAGTGTCATTAAATAAGTGTGGATACTCTTGACGCATCTCATCATCACGTTCCCACGTCGTGCATGATGGCTTCATGAATCCAACTCGTGTATCTTCAAATCGAGGTCGTTTTGGCACTGCGTGTTGGAAAGAAGGTGCTCGTCAGTCTCCGCTCACCAAGTCCTTACGCTTCTCGTGGGATGGGTGCCTCCGTTTGATATCTTCTTCCGCCTGCAAGGCTCATCTAACTGATAGCTTGTAATCCTCTTATAATCGTAGGGAGAGGCGTTCTTTGATATCAGATCTAAGGTCATATTCGAATATCTGTGCTCTTTCTCCATCTGTGAGTTCGTGCCTATAGAATCGTTCTACGTCGACAAACTTGGCCTCATACTCGGCCACAGTCATAATGCCTTGCTCAAGTTTAAGAAATTCCGCTCCTTTATTCTCTCAGATGTGCCAAGGAAAATACTTCCTGAAGAATATTCCTACGAATCTGCCCCAAACGATTACTTCTCCTGGTGCTAGCTCTGATCTTTCCACCAACTGCCACCAACGATGTGCCTCTCCAAACAACAGGAAGATAACAAATCTAGCCTTTTGTTCCTCTATGCATCTCATTGCCTCAAATATCTTCTCAATATCTTCGATCCATCGCTTGGCCTCCAAAGGATCAGTGGTGACTCTAAAGGTTGGGGGATTCAATTTCTTGAATCTTTTCAGATTGTCTCCGTAGTCAATATGATTCGTGCCGGTTGATGCCGAACCAACCCCGTTAGGGATCAAGTGGAGCCTCCAAAGCCTCAGCAGTAGGATTAGGTATTGGTGTAATTGGTGGGTTGGTTGCGAGTGTTACGGGTCTCCTAGTCCGTGGAATCTTGATGCCTTGTCCTCATACCATCTATATATAAAATAATATATAGTCTAATCACGTCATCTGTTTTACGAGAATATTGTAATTACTATAATATATTCATGACATAATTAAATAAAAAGAAGAGAAAAGAGTTCATTTCATTCATAGATTGATAATTACATAAGCACGAATGTTACCAAAAGAGCTTTCGTAGTTGCTACAAAAGAGTTCGCATCTATTCTAAATCTTAACAAAACGGACCCGACGCTACAAGTCTATTTTCTAGTCTAAAGGTGTTGCTTTTCCTTGCGCCTATATCAGTGGTGAAATGTTCTTTCTTAGGCCATTACGGTTCTTTGCAAGTTTCCTATCTATCCTAGTTTGATATTGGCCCATATGGTATTTTCATCCTTAGAGTATTCTTCCTCGGTCCCGTCTAATTTAGTGTAGTCGGAGATTTGGATAAAGTCGTGTTCAGCAGCATTTTCTTCATCATTGTTCATCTCCTCGACATCTAGTGCGTCTTCGCTCAGGTCATTCATCTCTCCTTCGCCGAGATGGTATATTTCATCTTCAAGGTCTTTATAGTTGTCTGACACTTCTTCCTTGAAGGGTTGAACTTTGAGTAACGTAGGTGGAGAAAGAATGCGTTCTTCATGACATCGCTGGTATATGTTGTCATTGATGATTCCAGACGCTTCCTAGGGTACATGAAGGCTGGCCATCCTATAATGATATGATGGGGGTAGTCCAGTTGTCTTTCTCGCTGTCATCCTCGTCGCCATTTCTTGAACACCAAAGGGACACAATGTCACAACTGGGTAGCATTTACTCATCTTAATACTAGCCTATGAGTCTTCTCCTTAAGGTCTCCTAGGGTTTCGCTAAACCTAAAGCATTGATGCCAAACTGTCATGCCCCGAAATCCAACACATCGTGAATTTCAGTGCGCGAGCGAATTCAATAATCAAAACAAAATTAAAAGGTTAAAAAAAACACATAACCTAATGTTTCATTCATAAATTCAAAAGAAGGGTAAATCATTGTTACGAGTCATTGTTCATCATAAATGCCATTCCAATTCAAAAGTCCCATAAAAGCTAGTGCAAAACTGTTAAGTGGTGAAAAATGCCACTTTTCACCTTTTAACCTGACCATTGAAAGACTTGTGAGCACACTAATAAGTCTCTGTCAAGTGCATTTTGTAGACAGCAATAAAAGAGGACATTAATGCAGAAAACTACTCAAGAATGCCCAAAAAGGGGCTATCTCTCAGCACAGAACAAACCCAAAGAACAAGACACACGGAGGGTAGCACATCGATCCTTAGAGCGGCGGCTAGCTACAAGAGCAAAGCGAAGGAAGTGAGTCGATTGGTCACCTAAAGACTTCGATAGGAGCTGAAAGCAAAGAAAGGGACAATTTGTGCAGTTAAAGAGGTTTCGACAGGATCTAAAGGCAGAAAAAGGATGGATTCATATGGATAGAAAAGTTTGATAGGATCCAAGAACCTATCGAGCAGCTGAAAGGAAGGAAGAAACCATCCTATCCAAAGCCTACCTAAGGCGTCAAGGGAACCTGTCGAATGGTTTCCTGAACCTATCGAATGGTTTCCTGAACCTATCGAGATGAAGATGCTGGAACATAACCTATCGAAGGGTACTTGAGCCTTTCGATAGGAATGAGAGCAACCCTATCGAAAGGATAGCATGCAGAGCGGAAGCTATCGAAATGGTTCTCCAACCTGTCGAAGAGTCCCTCCAACCTGTCGAATACTCCAAACCAAGGACTGAGAAGGTTGGAACTCTAAGCGAAGGCTCATCCTATCGGAACCTATCGAACAGTTCTGAGAACCTAGCGAAAGGACCAAAAAGCTCTATTTGATCCTGTTAAAAGCTTCCTGAACCTGTCGAAATCGTGTGCAGAACGTCTCAGAAATTCAGCTGTGCATACATTGAGATTTGGTGACCTGCTGCATGGAACCCGAGGCACCTGGTGACCGGCATGACGGTTCCAGAAGATGCCCTAGGAAACCCTAACCGACCCATATGCTCTAACATAACTCTAACAAACTCTGAGGACCTTCTAGAAGGGATTTTTGGTGGGAAAATAGAGGAGAAAGCTATATATAGAGACCCCCAATTGCAATTGGGGAGAGATCGAGATCTGAGCCAAATTCTGGAGATTAGAGCTTGCAGAGAAATTCTATTTTCCTCCTTTGGCCCAACCATGGTTGGCTAATTCCCTTGGAGTAGCAAGGAGAGAGGTTAGATCTGTAATTGGGTGAGGTTAAGAGTGCTATTATCGGTTCCTAGCTGTACAGACTACAGATCTGAGAGTATTTCCATTGTAGAGTGACTTTGATTGTAATGTTACTGATTTTAATGCTTTAATTAGATCTAAAGTTCCTTTGGTTCCATTTTGATGGAACCAAAGGAACTTTAGAGGGGTCTGTATATCAGCTCACCCACTTAACTGGTAGACCTCTTGGATACCACCTGATCTCTCTAGATCTGATGCTCCTGTGATTCCTTAAGTCTGTCACCTGGGAATTGCAGCATCTGTAGTGGTTTTAATTATTTTAATCGATGCTCTAACTTTGAAGGAGATCCCTAGGATGGTCTGTGACCGTTAAAGTGGACAGATCATAAGCTTAAGATGAATCTAAGCTCAAACTCTAATTGGAATCATCTGCTGTAATCCATGGATTCGATAAAGTCTATAGGATGGTCTGTGACCGTTAAAGTGGACAGATCATAAGCTTAAGATGAATCTAAGCTCAAACTCCAATTGGATTCATCTGCTGTAATCCATGGATTCGATAAAGTCTATAGGATGGTCTGTGACCATTAAAGTGGATAGATCATAACCTTAAGACCAGGTGGATCCTGTGATTTGGAGTGGAATTTATACCCTGCAGCTGTGCTTATAACCAGTTGAGGGAATTATGTGTCTGAACCTCTGTAGCATGATCAATCGAATCTGATTTCAGTGAAAACTAATCTCCAAGCTACTCTTCTCTATTTTCTGTTCTTTTGACCTCTTTCCCTTGCAAGATCTAAGATCCTAAAATCGATCCAAGTTAGTTTATGTTTAATTTTAGCTTAGCTTAAGTGACAATCCATTTCAAACCTCTCTCTTGTCTTTTAACTAATTAGTAATAGTTAGGGTGTCAGATCTAATTCAGATCTAAAGATTTATCATATTTTTAAACTAACCTCCCTGTGGACATTCCCTTATTCACCATTTTTTGTAAAACTTACTACAACAGACCCTGATTACTTGTAGGTCTGTGTGAGTGTGTTTGCTTAGTTTTATTAATGATTTTAGACCCTCATTTGAGGGAAGGCAAACACTCCAACAAGTTTTTAGCGCCGCTGCCGAGGAGGCATGTTTAGAAATTGATAGTCCTAAGTTTTGATCGTAGATCTGTAGTTTTTGTTTGATTTTTACTAACTGCATTTCATCAGATCTAAGGCTACCAGTGAGAGGAGAATCGTGTTAGAGAGTGCTCTGTAGTTTGCATCCCTCTACTCCCCTATTATTTTTCAGATCTGTTGATAACTTTTGTTAGAGTAGTTAGACAAATTTGGTTGATTCTGCTTGTTGTGTTGAGGATCTGTTTTGCATTCAGATTTTGAGTGTTGTATGTTTGGTAGGAGAACCCTCAAACCTCAGATTATTCCACTAAATCCAGAGGTTGAAAGACTTCTCAGATCCAGACCAACTACACCCACATCTGTTGCATTTGATTCTGTAGAAATGGGTGAGTAACAGCAGTTGAGAACCCTTAAGGAGTTTAATGCACCAGGGGTCTATAATTCCCCCTTCTGCATTCAATTCCCAGCTGCTATTGACAAGTGAAAAATACCATTTTTTACCCCTAAACTTAAGTCTTGATAGACCTTTGAGAGAACTAAATAAGTGTTTTAAGTGCCTATGTTGCAGCTAACAATAAAGACAGGCTTAACCATAAAAGCAGCTTAAAAGTGCAAAAAAGATGACAATCCATGTCAATCCAAAGGAAGGAAGTGAAGAAACAACCTCATCAGCTATTGAAAGGCCTAAATGGAAGAGGCAAAGACCTGTAAGAGAAGCAGGGAACAATTCGAACAGAGAAATGCACTACAGAGTTCTTTCAGAAGAACTCGCACTTTTCGTAAAGAACACGGAACTCGCGAAAAGGACTAAAACTCAGCTTAGTTTTCAAGAGCATCCGAACTCTTCAAGAGAAGATTGAACTTTGCGAAAAGGAGAAAACACAATTGAAGAGAGATTGAACATTGCGAAAGAGCTTGAAGTCACACGGCACTGCGAAAAGGCCCCTAAGCTCTGCGAAAAGGTATTCGGAGATTTGCGGCTTTAACAAGGGCAATTCGATAATCATTGCCGCGTCCCAATCGCTTTTAAAACCTAGGGACATTCCAGAGGGTTCTAAGCATAAAGCGAAGGAATATTCCACACGTGAGCACCTAGAGAGGGAATAACTTGGCGGGAATTTCTAGAAACTCTAACAAACTTTCAAAATGCATAATGTAATTGATGCCTTTTTCACTGATCGGTGAAATAGATCGAGGAATTACGATTGGCGAATGCATCTCGATCCCCGTGCTCGACTACCATTGGTCAACACAGATCTGAGAACCTCTGATTGGTTGATACACATCTGAACTGGACCTTGGGAAAGCTATAAATAGACGAAGCATTTGCCCAATTGGAGCATCCAGATTTTGAGTTTCATTTCTAATCCCCCATTTCCCAGCCAGACATATTATGTCTGCAATCCTTATAATAGCCTACTTTGTACTTGCATTTGAGAGTCGTGAGAGATCTGCCAGAACTCAAAGGAGAGTTTGCATCCAAGACCGCAAATCCGAGAGTCGTTAAGCCGTGCTCTGTAAATTGTAAGGATGAATTGTAAAGGTTGTCAGAAACTATGCATTCTCCATTGGACTCATGTCAAGGGTTCCCTCTGATCTCCTCAGTACATTAGACTCCTTTAGATTCATTGTTGTGCATGCAATTTCCCTTGATTCATTAATCCTGTAAGAATTAGTGTTTGTAACCTAGTCTCTTACAGCATTTGTAGTGACGTTTATTGTTCTAAATTGAGGATTTGGATTAAAGACTATTGGATGGTTTGTGGCCATTAAAGTGGACAGACCATAGCCATAAGCGTAAGCCTAATCCTTGAATTAGATTTATCTCTCTTACATCTGTGCTTGTAGCCAGATGAAGATTGGATCACCTCTGAGTCATAGCATTATTCTCATTAGATTTCAAAGACCAAATCAGATTTAGATATTACTTCTCCATCTTTGTTTCAATCACTCCCCCAACTCGGATCTGGATCATTTAGTTTAAATTTTTCTTTGTTTTTAGTTTGTTAAACGTGACAAATTCAAACCTCTCATCTTATCAGTTTTCTAGATAGGATAAGAAGCCAGATCTGGTAGCTCAGATCTGGAGGTTTATCTTACATTTTAGACAAATTCTCTGTGGACGATCTTTCACTCACTTACTTTTAAAACTTGCTACAATTGGCCCTGATCTTGCAGTGCTAATTCTCTTCTAACTGTCGATATTTCTTTATTTGTTTATATAGTCTAGAGCCACCGTAATTTAGCTATAAACTGCTTTCAAAACTCACATAAATCAAGCACACTAAGAAGCAACAACAAGTTTTTAGGCGCGTTTTAGAATTTGTTCTAAAATTGGTAGACCTAAGTTTTCATTTTAATTTTTATCAAGATTAAACTATTCTATTGTTTATACTTGTGCGATTATTCATATTCGTGTTTTTGAAGAAGGAAATTACCAAAGGAATTACTCAAGGTTTCTTGTGAATAATCGATTGTTTTTGTTCGAGTTGTATGTTTGGTAGGAGGGCTCTTAGCCCTAAGATTCTCCCATTGAATTTAGAAGTTGAAAGGCTACTACGAACCAAACAAACAACACAGAATTCTGCTACTATGGGTGAAGAACCTCGACTTTTGAGGGATTACTTTGCACTTGGTGCTTATAATTCTCCCTTTTGCATTCAATTTCCTACTGTTGAAGGAAATTATGAGATCAAGTCATCAACTATCCAAATGCTTCCTTCCTTCCATGGGTTGAGTAAGGAAGATCCATACAAACATGTGGATGAATTCTTGGCTCTTTGCACCACATTCAACATAGTCGACTGGTCTGTATAACCAAGCTTAGGCTCTTTCCTTTTTCATTAAAGGATAAAGCTAGAGCATGGTTATCTATGTTAGCACCAAACAGTATCACTTCTTGGAATGATTTGCATTGTCAATTCTTAGCCAAATATTTCCCAATGTCTAAAACAAGCCAATTGAGACAAAATATCATTTCATTCTCCCAAAACTCAACTGAAACTTTCCATGAAGCATGGGAAAGATTTAAGGAACTGTTAAGGCAATGTCCTCATCATCAAATTCCTAGGTGGCAGCTGGTTCAAAGTTTCTATCAAGGAATTGATCAAAAAGGCAAAAATATGGTGGATGCCTCCTGTGAAGGCACTTACTTGCAAAAAACAGTTGAAGAAGTTTGGGACTTATTTGAAGTGATTGGTGAAAACTCAACTCAGCAGGAATCTCTGTCAAGGGAAATTGAAAATCCTGCTAGGTTGAACAACCACCAACCCACCAAAGGGAAGATCTATGAGGTGAATGAGTTGGAAAGAAAGATGGACAATCTAACCACAAAGTTTGATAGATTGATGGACTCACTTAAAACTCCAAATATTTCAAGAGTAGAGGAGGCATGTCTGATATGCCGCCCCTACTCATTCAATTGACCAATGTCCTGCATCACAGTTCCGATTTAATGGTGGAACAAGCTCATGTCGCTCAATCATTTGGACAGATGCAATCAAATGAATATCCATGGAGGGCACACCCAATTTGAGGTGGAACCAAGGAATTACCAATCCCAACAAGAACAACCAAAGAATCAAATGCCTTTCAAAAGCGCACACCAGACATTGAAATTTTTATGTCAAACCAAACTTTCACAAACCCATTCCACAACAACTGCAGCGATGCCTGATTCAAAACCCTTCCAGTCCCTTTCTTTTGAAGAACAAGTCCTAAATTCACTTGAATTTAGGATCTTTAACTCAGATCGTGAACTTTCACGGCCAGAGCATAAAGAAGATTGAGGAAACATTAGGATGACTTTCAAATACCTTAGCAAAAGAGAGGAAGGAAAGTTACCTCCAACCTTTGAACAATCCCAAAGGGCTCATAGTTGGAGAAGCTTCTAATTCACATGAAGAAGTAAAAAACCGTCACCACTTTGAGAAGTGAAAATGATAGATAACAAAGTGGTACCAAGAAAGAGATGAGGAAGAGGATAAAGATATGCAAAGAAGAGCAAGATAGTGATAGCAAAGGTTGCTGATGTACCTCGAAAAACAAAAATGAAAAATGAAAAATTAAAAAATTTCGAAAACACTTCTAAAGTCAGAGATGAAAGATTAGTTCCTCATTTACTATTTCCTCATGCAATGAAATATGTATCCCCTTTTGATAAAGGGAACACAAAAATAGATGAGATGATGGAGACTTTCAAGCAAGTCAAGATAAATTTACCTTTGCTTGAGGCAATCAAACAAATTCCAGCATATGCAAAATTTTTGAAAGATGTTTGCACTCACAAAAGACAGTCTAGGATACAGTTGTCCAAAAAGGTCTTTGCTGTGGAAAGAATTAACCAGGTGTTATCCATTGCTACACCTCCTAAACTTCAAGATCCTGGAATCCCCACAATCCCTTGCATTATTGGGGAACACACCATTGAAAAGGCTTTATTAGATCTGGGTGCTAGTGTCAACCTACTTCCATATTCTGTATATGAGAAACTAGGTTTGGGAGAATTAAAACCCACTCAAGTGGTGTTACAACTAGCAGTTAGATCTGAAAGAAAGCCAGTAGGGATGATTGAAGATGTATTGGTGGGAGTAGATAAATTCTTTTATCCGGCTGATTTTCTAGTTTTGGATATGGAACCAACCAAAAGCAAAACTTCCATCCCTGTCATTTTGGGAAGACCATTCCTGGCTACAGCAAATGCTTGCATTCAATGCAGGTCTGGTATTATGGAAGTCTCATTTGGAAACATGAAGGTAAAATTAAATGTTTATAATGCAGTCACACAGCCTCAATTCAGCTCTGAAGAATGTTTTCATGTTGATCTATTGGATGAACTTGTGGAAGGGACTTTACAACAATTTCTGCAGGGTGAAGACTTCACCACAGATGTTAAAGATGCTTGGGGATATCAAAAGAAGCAAGTTGTATCTCAAATTCTGAGGAAATAAATGTTGTGCAAGGAACTCTTAATCAATCAGCAAGTTTCTCTTCTTGGAAACCTGCTACTCTCCCCCTTCCACAAACATCTAAGGTACCTTTGTTACCTTCTTTTCTCAGCCCACCTGATTTAGAACTAAAGCAGCTACCATAAAACTTGAAGTATGTGTTCTTAGGTAATCATAAATCATTGCCTGCCATTATTTCTTCCTCTCTCACAAAGGAGCAAGAGGAAGAGCTGTTGATAGTCTTGAAAGAACATAAAAGGGCAATTGGTTGGACTATTGCTGATTTAGGAGGAATCAGTCCAGCTGTTTGCATGCACAAAATCCACTTGGAAGAAGATGGAAAGCCTTCTAGAGAAATGCAAAGGAGGTTGAACCCTCATATGCAAGAAGTGGTCATGAAAGAGGTTGTTAAGTTGTTGGATGCAGGGGTCATTTACCCCATTTCAGATTCAACTTAGGTAGCACCTACACAGGTGGTACCTAAGAAATCTGGAATCACTGTTGTAACCTCAGATTCTGGTGAGCTTATATCAACCAGACAAACAACTGGATGGAGAGTCTGTATTGATTACAGAAAATTAAATGCAATGCCCAGAAAAGACCATTTCCCCCTCACATTCATTGATCAGATCTTAGATAAGCTAGCAGGAAAAGCTTATTACTGTTTTCTTGATGGTTACTCTGGTTACAACCAGATTCCTGTGTACCCACAAGATCAGGAAAAAACCACATTCACGTGCCGTTTTGGCACTTTTGCCTATAGGAGAATGCCTTTTAGTCTTTGTAATGCTCCTGCTACCTTCCGAAGATGCATGTATGCAATTTTTTCTGATATGATTGACCAATTTATGGATGATTTCTCAATCTATGGCAACAGTTTTTTCCAGTGTTTACACCATCTCAAATTGGTACTACAAAGATGCGAAGAAACCAATCTGGTTTTGAGCTGAGAAAAGAGCCATTTCATGGTCACCCAGGGCATTGTCCTTGGCCATGTTGTTTCCCACAAGGGCATTGAGGTGGACAAAGCAAAAATTGAGTTAATTGCACATTTACCACCTCCCAAAACTGTTAAACAAATCAGAAGTTTTTTAGGACATCTTTGGATTTTATGTAAGGTTCATCAAGGACTTCGAAAATAACTAAACCTCTTTGTCATTTCTTTGCCAAGATGTCCCTTTTGTTTTCAATAATGAATGCATAAAGGCTTTTGAATTCCTAAAAAGCTCGATTTCAGCTCCAATATTGCAGCCTCAGTTATTCATTACCTTTTGAGCGATGTGTGATGCATCAGTTATGCTTTGGGAGCTGTCCTTGGACAGAAAAGATAAGTTGCCTCATGTCATAGCTTATGCCAAGGTACATCAATGATTGATGCACAGCTCAATTACACAACAACCGAGAAGGAGCCGGCAATTGTTTTTGCTTTAGAAAAATTGGTCATATGTCTTGGGTTCACAAATAGTGGTGTTCATGACCACTCGCTTGAAATACCTTCCGCCTAAGAAGGGCACCAAACCAAGATTAATCGTGGATTCTCCTATTACAGGTGAATTTGATCTACGATTAAAGATAAAAAAGGGTGGAGAATGTGGTATGATCACCTCTCCGTAATTTTAATCACGAGATTGATAGGTTGCCTATCAATGAATCTTTCCCGATGAGCAACTTTTTGCCATTAGTGTACACCTTGGTTTGCCAACATAGTCAACTTTTGGCTCTTGAAGAATTCCTCACCATTGGAATAGAATGGATAAAGATCTTTTCTTCTCAAAGGTTAAACACTTCATCTGGGAGGATCCTTATCTGTTTAAGAGTTGTGCAGATCAAATAATAAGGAAATGTGTCCCTGACCAAGAATTTCATAGAATACTTTCTATGTGTCATGAACAGGCCTGTGGAGGTCATTTTAGTGGGAACAAAACTGCTGCAAAGGTTTTGCAGTGTGGATTTTATTGGCCTACACTTTTCAAGGATGCCTCTGAAGATTGTAAGTCTGCCGAATCGAAATTAGGCAAAGATTTCAAGAGTAACTCAATGCCTTCTGACCTATTTTGGTAGTTGAGTTGTTTGATGTCTGGGGGATAGACTTCATGGGTCCCTTTCCTCCTTCCAATGGGAATAACTTCATTTTAGTAGCTGTGGATTATGTATCCAAATGGATTGAAGCCACATCTACTAAAACAAATGATCACAAAGTGGTTTTGAAATTTCTTAAGGATCACATTTTTTCCAGGTTTGGTTTTCCCAGAGCCATTATCAGTGATGGGGGAAGCCATTTTTGTAATAGACATTTTGAAACATTGTTGAAGAAATACTCTGTGACTCATAGAGCAGCCACTCCATATCATCCACAAACCAGTGGACAAGTGGAGATTTCCAATAGAGAAATCAAACATATTTTGGAAAAGACTGTGAAGAAGGATAGAAAGGATTGGTCCTTTAAGCTGAATGATGCATTGTGGGCATATAGGACAACCTATAAAACCCCAATTGGTATGTCCCCATTTAGGTTGGTCTATGGCAAAGCATGCCATTTACCGGTAGAGTTAGAATATAAAACTTTTTGGGCCATTAAAACATTGAACATGGATCTAACTACTGCTGGTAATCACAGGAAATTGCAACTTGCTGAGTTAGAAGAGCTGCGAATGGATGCATTCACAAATTCAAGATTGTATAAAGAGAAAGTCAAAACTTTTTATGATAAAAATTTATTGAGAAAAGAGTTCACAGCTGGTTCTAAGGTATGGTTATTTAACTCAAAGCTCAAGTTTTTCCCAGGAAAACTGAGATCCAGATGGGAAGGGCCATACACTGTCATTCAAGCAGCCCCTTCGGGAGCTGTTGACATCCTTGATCCAAGTAATGGAAGAATCGTAAAGGTCAATGGTCAAAGGCTCAAACTATGCATTGAAAATACCTAGGAGCCTGTACTGCCCATCTATCATCACGAATCTCCAAAAATTTGATGGTAGAAAACTGTACATTATGTTTATATATCATAGTTTTTGCTTATTTTCTCTGTTTCTGCTTTTATCTCTTTTCGCATAGTTTAAACATGCTTAAAGTTCAGTCGCAAAGTCATAATTCGCTTTTCGCAAAGTCCAAATTGCTTTTCGAATAGACTCTGGAGCTGTAATGAACTGCTCGAAAGCAAAGATGTGCTTTTCGAATAGTTGGTGCTGAAGCCATTTTCTTTTCGAAAAGATAGTTCTGAAGCTAAGTCCTTTGCGAAATGATGTTTCTGAGGCTGTTAACTTGTCGAATGGTACTGATGCCATTCGCAATTGTAAAAAGGTCTCTTTTGAAACTTTTCGAAAACTTAAACGCGCTTTGCGATATTAACTTTAAGTATATTTAAACCCCTTTCGAAGTCGGGGTTTCATTTCAAACTCTTTCTGCAGAGCGACTCTTCACTGCTACCCTACTTCGCTCTCTCCTTGCACGAGTTAACAAGTTCACTACCCTTTTGTAACTGATTGTGTAGATCATTTGCATTTTCAGAGAAGGATTTCAGCTTGTAATCTGGGGGATTTCTGCAAAGCAAACAACTCGTTCAAACATAAACCCTAGATCTCGGTATTTCTCTACCCATTCTCTCTGGTTATCATTTAGTAATTTGATTCTGTGTCAGCATCTATTTTGGGCATTTTTATACATCAATCTAGAATGGGAAAAGCAGAGAAGTCATTAGCTACAATGTTTCCCAAATCCTCTGCGAGGAAAGTGAGCAAATCGACCCCAAAAGCAAAAGGAAAAGCCAAAACTTCAGCTAAACGAAAACTTTCAATGGATAAGGCAGACAGGGTGGAGAAAGGAAAGAAAATTAGACATGAGGAACCCACCCCTGCTGCTGCTAGCCCTGAGCCTGAGCTTACTCCTCTGCCCATTCATTTGGTCCTACCAAATCCCTTCATTGAAGCTCAGAAGCTAATACCTGATGGTAGAGAAACTTTTTACACCAGAGTGCTTGCCATCCTTAAGATACCTTAGAGAGGCTTCACTAAGCAATATCCTTACCCCCTTGCCAGAGAAAATTTACCCAAGAATGGTGAAGTTATGGTACCAAAACCTAGTCAAGGTCACTGAAAAAGATGCTGATGTCCCTACCCTTGTAATTTTCATTGATGATTGCGATCTTACTGTGACATTTGAAGACATAGGGAACGCTTTAGGGTTACCATTCCAATTTGATCCCTCTGGTCCTTTGGCTGCTCCAGAAACGGCCTCTTTTAGAGAGATGGCTGCCCATTTAACCCAAGGTATTGTGGGCACTGGGCAGTCCATCATGAGAAGAGACCTTGCCCCCTAATTTCTATTGACGAATTCCATTTTAAGGGGCAGCTTTTATGTCACTGGCACAACCAAGAGAGGAGATCACCAATTTTAGAGGCCCTCTTTCATTTCTCCAAGGGGCAATTTTTCAATGCCCCTATGTTAATTTTTGAAGCCATGGCTGATGTCGATTCAAATCAAGAAAGAGCAGAAGATAGCTGGCCTACCATTTGGCAGATTGATCACAACCCTCCTCAGAGCCAAATTCGACATTGATAGTGAGGAGTCATTTGAAGTCATTACCCCTCACAATTTTGGGAAAAAGGCTTGGACTACAAGCCAGGCTATGCTGAGAAGGATGAGAGAGAGGTGAACTGCATGCCCTTCTTCTTTGAACTGCGGTTGTGAGTGAGCCAGAACCCACCCCTGCAGATGAGCCTGCACCAGAAGCCACCCCTGCAGCTGAATTTGAGCTTACAACTGAGCCTGCCCCTACCATGTTGCCAGATCCAAATTTGTCAGCATCAACTTTGCCCGATCCAGTTCTGCCAACTCCTGTGGTGACCAGCTCTTTAGCTACCCCACTTCTTGAAACATCTTTGCCAGTACCTTTGGTGACCAGCTTTTCAGCTACACCTACTTTGGAGGAAGTTGCCCTTGCACCCTACTCCCCTACTCAAGCCCCTGCACTTTCACCTATCCCAGCTGTCCCATCTCCCACACCTTCCATCATTCCAATTATGGATTCCCCCTCTACACCAACCATTCTCACACCACCAATTTCGCCCTCCACTGCCCAGGTTTTAGAAGAGTTAGTTGCAGATTTTATTGCCCCATCTCCCTGCACTCCTCTGCTCCAAAGCCCCTCACCTTCCCTTGCTCATTCAGCCCACACACCAGAGATCTCCCCTACACCTGAACCTGAGCCCTTCACTGCAGAGGCCTACTCTTCTTTATTGGGTTCTATTTTTGGAACCATGGAACTGGACCCCACCCCTATACCTGCTCCTCCTCCCTTCACCCACTTTCCAACCTCTCCCTTTACAGCCATTGCACCTCCTCCCTCCACCTCAGTTGTCCCAGTCTCTACGATGCCCACCTCTCCCACACCTGCATCCATTACCCAAATCCTTACCTACCTCCAATCCATCCAAGCCCAACTTCAAATCAACACAGACAATCAGTCTGTGACCATGGAACTGCTCCATACCTTAGCTTCCACAACCCAAACAACCACCATTACCCCTAGACCTATTTTTTCTTCCCAGGCCACCCAAATGGATCCAGAGGTAATATTGGTTGATCTTCCATCCCCTCCACCACTCCCCATTTTCTCTGAGCAAGCCACTCAGACAGACCCTGTTGTCCCCCTTCTAGCCACTTCTCCCCCCCTTACCACAGCTGGGCCACCTTTAGTCCCCTACCATTCCATTCCCCTCCCCCGATATGCCACCCTCATCAAAGCCATGGAAAATAACCCTTATATCCGCAGAGATGTTCAAAAGGGGCTAGCTGATTTGCAAGCTTACATCCGCACCCCCTATGAAAACCAAATCCGGAAGTTAGAGATTTTTATGAAATTTGAAAGAGATAAAATGCGGGACCTGCTGGGATAAACATTTCAGCTGGTGAGGACTGAGCAACACAAGGTGTCCATGTTGCAAGCCCAACTGGATCAAGAAAAATTGAAGACCACCAGCCTCACCAAACACCTTGGCCTCACCAAAAAGATCAAATCGAGGAGTATCTTGAAATGAAAACACTATTCGAGAAAGCTCAATCAAGTTCGGACTCCAACACGACTCTAGCTCGATTCGGCGGTGACTCGGTTAGCCACTTGAATCAACCTATGATCTGATTTTGACCCCAGTTATTAGCTTCGCATTGTACTTTTTGTGTTATCTGATTGTAATAGAAAATTACATTTTTGTGTCTACTCTTGTGCATTTCTATCATCTTCTTGCCATCATTACTTTTGTTGTCTTTCTTTCTTGCATATATTTTTCCTCTGTTTTGGACCAGTGTGGACCCTGCTTCCCTTTGGTTTGGGGGTGTGACAGAAATAGCAATAATCAATTAAGGAGTTAACATCAGTACAGTTTTGGATCAGCAATTTTTATATATTTTTTTCACACCTGTTGTTTTGAAATATATTAAGAAGTTAAAAAAAAAACTCTTTAAAATTACTTTCTTATGTAATTCTAAAAAACTTTCATGAAGTAAATGTCAGGAAATTTCCAAAAGAAAATTGATGTTTTAGTAAACCTAAAATGAAGGAAAACAGTGAAGATATACCTCAAGAAGTTGATAAAAACCACACCCAGTGAGGTTTGGGCCTGAAATATATTCTTTAGAGGTATGTTGTGGCAATCTTTTCTGCTTTTGAGACTGTGTGAATCTGCGTACTGGCACTAGAAGTTACACATATCCAAATTGAAATATTTTGATAGCACTCATGATATTAAAGACATGATGTAAGGCCTCCTTTTGAACAGTTTGAACCTTACAAAGCCCCACCTTTTGAAATTGCCCTTGATACACACCAGTTGAGTTGTATAAATCGATGAATCCTTTGAAATCTCATCCAATAAACCTCATCAGTTTTATTTAGCCTAACCCTACCCTGAGAAGTCAGAAGAGAAAGGGAAGAAAGCTGAGGGAAGGAGAATTGAGTAACAATTTAATAGCAAAAGAAGGGTAAAAGTTGAAGGCAATGATGAAACAGCAGAGGGAATGTGGCATGCAGTCAGTGCTAATTCGAAAAAGAAAAGAAAAATATTTGAGCAAAACAAAAGAAAGAAGGCATTTTCATTGGAAGTTTGAAAAAGAAAGAGAAAATGTAATAACCCGAAAAAGCACGTCAAACGAGGACCTCGGGATCCATGCCCGATTGGTCCTAGGTTTGACCATGAGATAGTTTATTGATAAACTTATGGTGAGATGAGCGAATGTGATGTGTGAACCAATGTAGAAGAGTGGAGAGATAGAGGAGTGTGTAGAGTGGCATACACTGATGAGTGTGTATGTGCTCCACACCGAGAAAAGAGATAAGATAAAAAGGGTTGAAAACCCTAACTTTCATGTTTTGGTGGTTGAGAGAAGTAAAGAAGAGAGAGAAAGAGAGAGGAGTAAGAGAGGAGTTATTGTGGGTGATTGGAAGAAGGATTCAAGCATTAAAGAGGCCGGATTTGACGCAAGGAATCCGTTAGAAACTAAAGCTGGAACCCTAGCCTTCCAACCCTAGATTTGAAATCAACTTGAGAGCTATTCAAGGTAAATTTTTTGTAAATAAGATGCATAGATTATAGGGGTTAAGTTGCAGTAAAATGTGGGTTAAATCATAGGATAATGGCTTAGAAAAATAGAAGAAAAAGTATGGAAAAAGATTAGGGAGAACAACTCGAAAAGGGCTGAATCTGACAATTTCGATTAATCGAAATTGGGTTTCGATTAATCGAAATTGGCCAGGAAGTTGAAGGGTCGGAGGACCCCGATTTCGATTAATCGAATTTAATTTCGATTAATCGACTTTGGATTTCGATTGATCGATTTGGGAATCGATTAATCGACTGAGAACCTCCAGTGGACCCCAGGGGTTAAAGGAAATGACTTGAGGAAAAATCGACTAATCGAAATGGGATTTCGATTAATCGATTTTGGTTTTCGATTAATCGATTTGGAATCGATTAATCAACTTGTGAAACTCAAGCTTCAACGAGGTCTACTTTGCGAAAAGAAGGATTTGATTAATCGAAATTGGATTAATCGAATGAAAACTTCATTATTCGAGCGTGAATTTGCTTTAAAAAAGAAGAATTTCGATTAATCGAAATTGGATTCGATTAATCGAATGAAAACTCAATTCAATCGAGAATGGACTTTGCGAAAAGGAGAATTTCGATTAATCGAAATTGCTTCGATTAATCGATATTGACTTTCGATTAATCGATTTTGGAATTCGATTAATCGACTGTAGTAAACTATGTTGACTTTTGGTTTGACTTTAAGATTCTTGGGGGATCTTATACCTTCTTTATTGCATCCTTTGTGATGTGTTTCACCTGTGATATGGTATCATAGGTGATACGTGTGGACTAGTGCACAAGGAGTCACGTGGGACCTTGATGCATTGATCAAGTGAAGACTTGAGGTAGGGAACACCTTGAACATGTACCTTATTTTGCAAGAGCATGTATGTAGTGATATAAATTTCCATTCAAATATTTTTACTGCTTAAAGAATTGTGAAAAGTGTGTGTGTGTGATATTCATAAGAGTAAACAAATGAGCCATCCCCAGGGGATGAAGAAGTAAAGAGAAAAGAGCATCAGGTGTGATGCAAGTGAATGGATACATCCCAGGGATGTATCCAAGGATTGAATCATGCTTGATAGGGCCTAACTGATATAAGATAGCACACTTACGGTGAATAACTATATGTAAGGCACCGATATTTTTGTTATTTGAGGTTTGATAGGTTACCCCACCGACGTATGGGATATCCACGATCGACACGGCAGGATATCCGGACCGATACACAAGCGAAACCGTAGGCAAGTGGAGGCTTATCCGTACATAGTAAGTACACCCTGTGGGTGTTGATGAGATGTGAAACCCGCCACCAATCCCTGTGGGAAAGGGCTTGGTACTATTGGTATTCGTGAATACATTTAAAGCTATATAGATGACGATGAAGGGTATCTCGTGGGGCTCGATGCTATATTGCTCGGGGATTATTTAAGTTGAAGTTTAAGTTTTGCTTTAGGCCTTCTCAAAGATCATTCATGATTAACTAAAAGACATGAGTAATCTACCGAATTGAAGTGTTTTAAGTCTTTCATCAATAAATGCATAGACATCATCATGCATGCATATCATAGAATACATGTGAGTTATATTTTATATGTTCAATTGTGTTCTGTTCCCTATTGAGCTAGGATGTAGCTCACCCTATAGACTATACGTCGCAGGTCCACTACTAGCAGCTGCCGAGGCTTCAGGAGACGCTGACCCCGGTGAGTCGGACCTTGCGGCCGGCGAGGAGTTAGAGCCACCTCCAGAGGACTTCTTCTAGAGGACTCTGCTGTGCGACTTTGAGGAGTTTTAGTTGGAGATTGTACGGCTTGGTATGTCAAGCCTGGTTTTTGATTAAACCTTGTGTATATGGATATCAGAGTATTCTTTTGGGCGAACCATCCATGATGATGGTTATCATCGATGGTTCGGATCGGTTCTCCCTTCATGCAGAGGCATGAGGTAGAACTCTTTGAGAAGTATTTCTATGTAGATTTAATTTCAAGTTGTTCTTATTTATTTTATGCTTGCTCTACCAGTGTTCCCTGCATAATTGAGGGATCAAGATGATCGTCTTGGCACGGGGTTTGTGTCAAATCCAGAACATCACAGTTGGTATCAGAGCCATTTTCTTTTAGCAATTCTGACAAGGGTTCTTTCGTCAGAACATAGGGGCTTCTGCTAACGAAACTTTAGTTTCAAATGCAGCCGCAATGTCAGCTAGAGGGAGAGGCCGACCAAGGGGAGGCCATCAAAGGAGTTTGCGTAGTGGAGATGATTTCATCTCTCCTACCAACAGAGTGCCTTTAGGAGGTAACGAGGCCCTGTGGGGCGTGAGTAGAACAACATGAGGAAGAGGATCGAGATCATCAGGATCAAGATCTGAGAGAGCAAGAAAGATTGAGAGAAAGACAAGAAGATAGAGAAGAGCGACAAAGGATGATGCACACTATGGAGACTATGGCAGCTGCCATGGCACAACAAGCCGCATCCTTTGCAGCTCATGCGTCAAGAGAACAGCAGCCACCTACACCACCTGTAGGATCTACGTTGCCTGTGCCCTCATCATTTACAGAGTTTAGAAGGATGAGACCTCCTTCATTTTCTGGGCAGGCAGACACGATGGCCGCTGAGAATTGGCTGATGGAAATGGAGAAAGTCTTTAGCGTGCTAACTTGCACGGAAGATGAGAGTGTGAGATGGGCAGCTTATATGTTGGATGGGGAGGCTGGGCCTTGGTGGAAGTCCGTAATACGGACTCGGGCTCAGGAGACCCCAGAGTTGCCATGGACTTGGGAGGAGTTTGTTGAGGAGTTCAACAAACAATATTTTCCGGAAGTGGTGAGGAATCAACTTGAGATACAATTTTTGCAGTTAGTACAAGGGAGAATGACAGTGAGAGAATACGGGGTAGAGTTTCTACGACTTGCCCGTTTTGCTCCGGATTACGTCGCTTCTGAAGTGATGAAGTCCAAGAGGTTTAAAGGTTTGAAGCACGAAGTTAGGGGAGGCGTAGCTCCATTTCAAGCGAGGACCTATGAAGAGGTCATGAGCAAAGCATTGGTTGTAGAAGAGGAGAACAATATGAGATATAGACAGCAGAGAGAGAGAGAGGAGGAAATGAACAAGGAAGAACGGGGCACTATGAACGGTGAACAAAAGCCGAGGTTCATGGGCCGTAATCGAGACCACAGTTCAAGGGGTTTGGAAGACCGGTATAACAACAACAACACCAACAGAGGTTTCCATTACTTGCGTCGGGGAGACCTATTCGCTATGAGAGCCCTGCCATGTCTACTGGCGCCACTGTTACTCAGGGTTCTCGTACTGTTTCTTCCGCACCTCGGGAGACTTGCGCAAAGTGTGGCAAACCTCATAGAACAGTGGATTGTAGATTGGGAGCCAGGGGCTGTTTTCGATGTGGCAAGGTGGGCCACTTGATCAAGGATTGCCCCGAGCCAGATAAGAGAAAGACGGTTTCAGTTGCAGCACCACGACCAATTCAAGCAAGGAAATCGATCATCCAGGGGAGAGCCTATGCAGTCACTGCTCAGGAAGCAGGGAACGTGCATGACGTCATCCAAGGTGAGATTCCTTTTAAAATTAAAGAAAATTTTCTTTTCGTTAAAACTTTAGATAGAGAAGAGCATACATTAGGAATTGAATAGATTATTTTCTTGTATACAAAAAGCTGTATAAAAAATTGAGGGTGTAAATTGATGTGTAAATTATTGTATGTGTGTATGTATACTATAGGTACTCTAAATATATATGAAAAAGGATGCTTCGGTGGATATGACGCTCGAGTGTTGATAGACCCCGGGTCTACCCACTCATTCGTCACTCCACGTTTCGCTAAGAAGATGAAGATTGTCCCAGAGACGTTGGATTTCGTCCTATCTGTGTCTATTCCGACTGGAGAGTTAGTAGACACGGAGTTAGCTTGCAAATCCATCATCGTGGCAGTTCAAGATTTGGAGGTGCATGAACTAGAAGCAAAGTCGACATCTTAGACATGCAAGGGTTTGATGTGATCCTTGGCATGGGTGGTTGGCGCTGACATTATTAGCAACCGTCGATTGCAAGAACAAGGTAGTTATTTTCGGACCCAACACAAGAAGATCATTTCGGTTTCAAGGAGTAAGGTCGTTATCAATTACCAGATCTCTGATGAGGGCGAGAAAATGATCGGAAAGGGTGCGATGGATACTTAGCTCTCTTAAAGGAGGACAAGGAAGAAAAGAATGACATTTCTGAGATAGCAGTTGTGCGATACTTCGCTGACGTGTTTCCAGAAGAATTGCCTGGACTACCTCCAGAGAGAGAAGTAGAATTCGCCATTGACTTAGCACCAGGAACGGAGCCTATTTCGAAAGCACCTTATAGAATGGCTCCCGCTGAGTTAAAGGAATTGAAGGAACAACTACAAGAGCTTATGGACAAGGGGTTTGTTAGACCGAGCGTGTCTCCATGGGGAGCACCGGTCTTGTTTGTCAAGAAGAAAGATGGGTCAATGCGGCTATGCATTGACTATCGGCAATTGAACAAACTCACTGTGAAGAACCGCTACCCTTTGCCTAGGATAGACGATCTATTCGACCAACTGCAAGGAGCAAGGTATTTTTCCAAGATCGACCTGAGATCTGGGTATCATCAGTTGAGAGTCAAGGCAGAGGACATTCAGAAGACAGCTTTCCGGACACGATATGGACACTATGAATTCCTTGTGATGCCGTTTGGATTAACGAATGCTCCAGCGTCATTTATGGATCTGATGAACCGAGTGTTTAAAACGCACTTGGACTCCTGCGTGGTAGTGTTCGTTGATGATATACTAATATACTCCAAATCCAAGACAGAACACGAAGAATATTTGAGGATTGCTCTACAGACGCTACGTGAACACCAATTGTACGCCAAGCTCAGCAAGTGTGAGTTTTGGTTGGAAGAAGTTAGCTTTTTGGGACATGTCGTCTCGAAGCATGGTGTCACGGTAGATCCAGCAAAGATAGAAGCAGTAGTTAAATGGGAGCAACCAAAAACAGTGACCGACGTCCGAAGTTATCTGGGCTTAGCAGGCTATTATTGACGTTTCGTTGAGGGGTTTTCAAAGATATCAAGACCTCTCACAAAGCTGACACGTAAAGATTCAAGGTTTGAGTGGAGTGAGGCATGCGAGAAGAGTTTTCAAGAACTCAAAACGAGACTCACTTCGGCTCCAGTGTTAGCGATTCCTTCAGGCAGTGGAGGATACGCCGTGTACAGCGACGCGTCATACAATGGCCTTGGTTGTGTGCTCAACCAACACAAGAAGGTGATAGCTTACGGATCAAGACAGCTGAAAGAACACGAGAAAAATTACCCGACTCATGACTTAGAACTAGCAGCAGTCATTTTTGCGCTAAAGATTTGGAGACATTACTTGTATGGTGAAACCTTCGAAATTTTCACCGATCATAAGAGCCTCCGATATCTGTTTACACAGAAAGAGCTCAACATGAGACAGCGCAGATGGATGGAATTCCTCAAGGACTACGATTGCTCTATACAATACCATCCAGGCAAGGCGAATGTAGTAGCCGATGCATTGAGTCGAAAAGGTTCAGCTCAGTTAGCTTCTTTGATTTTGGGTATGCACCGATGGAAATTATTGGAAGACCTGGCACTCTATGATGCGAACATTGAGTCAAAGGACACTGGATCCTTTTTGGCTAACATATCAGTAAAGCCAGTGATATTTGAGCATATCCACGATCTACAGATGAAAGATCCAGCGTTAACAAAGATTCATCAAGACGTGAATGAAGGCATCAGGTCGGACTTCTCAGAAAAAGAAGATGGTTCTTTGTTGTTTAAAGGCCGTCTCTGCATTCCGGACAATGCCGACCTAAGACGAACAATTCTTGATGAGGCTCATAAGTCAAATTATGCTATCCACCCTGGTAGCACCAAAATGTACCAAGATTTGAAAAAGAATTACTGGTGGAGAGGACTGAAACAAGACGTGGCCGAGTATGTGTCACGATGTTTGACTTGTCAGCAAGTGAAGGTTGATCATAGACATCCTGCGGGACTATTGCAACCTTTACCAATACCAGAATGGAAGTGGGAATCGATCTCAATGGATTTCATTGTTGGATTACCCCGTACTGCCAAGAGACACAATGCCATTTGGGTCGTCGTAGACCGATTGACCAAATCAGCGCACTTTTTGCCGTACAATACCACATATCTGACGGGAAGATGGCAGGTTTATACATGAAGGAGATTGTAAGATTACACGGGATTCCAAGCAGCATCGTTTCAGATCGTGATCCACTATATACGTCCAAGTTTTGGAAGAAATTTCAAGAAGGAATGGGAACACGACTAGACTTTAGTTCAGCTTTCCATCCTCAAACTGATGGGCAGACAGAGCGAGTGAATCAAGTGATAGAAGACATGCTCAGAGCGTGCATGCTTGATATGCAAGGATACTGGGATGAGTATCTACCGATGCTCGAGTTCGCATATAATAACAGTTTTCAAACGAGCATTGGCATGGCACCGTATGAAGCTCTGTATGGACGACGATGCAAGTCACCCCTCAATTGGGAGGAAACAGGTGAAAAATTTGTATTAGGACCGAAACTACTTGAAGATAATGCTACCGTCGTCCGAATTATCAGAGAAAGGTTGAAGACAGCACAGAGTAGACAGAAAAGTTACGCCGATATGAAGCGGACTAGTGTTGACTACAAAGTGGGCGAGCATGTGTTTGTGAAGGTGTCACCTATGAAAGGTGTAATGAGATTTGGCAAGAGAGGGAAGTTAAGTCCACGTTATGTTGGACCATTTGAAATTTTGGGACGAATAGGTGAAGTGGCATATCGCATTGGTTTACCACCGCTATTTGATCGAGTACATAATGTCTTCCACATATCGATGCTCAGAAAGTACGTGAATGATCCGTCTCATGTGTTAGGAAAACAACCTATAGAGATGTGTGAGGACATGAGCATGATAGAGGAACCAGTGGAGATCTTGGATCGAAAAGAACAAGTCCTGCGCACTAAAGTGATTCCCTTAGTGCTTGTTCGGTGGAACAATCATCCAAAAGAAGAGGCTACGTGGGAACGAGAGGCCGATGTGAGAGCACAATATCCGGCCTTGTTTCCAACGACGTGAGAAGTCAATGTAAACCACAAATATGTTGTAAAATCTCCACTATGCTTGAAATTCAATGGAAATTTGATCCAATCTGTCATAAATTGTCAAATGTAGTAAAAGAACCAAAGAAATTGACAATCTACACAATTTGGGCAAAACCGATTAATCGAATTTCAAATCGATTAATCGATTTGGGATTTCGATTAATCGATTTTGTTCGATTAGTCGACTGGCATGTACCAGTGACTGGAAATGTGAAAGAGAGTTAGAATATACATAGAAGACCAAATTCGATTAATCGAATTGGACATTTCGATTAATCGATTTGGAATCAACAAGTCGATTTGGACATTTCGATTAATCGAATTATATTTCGATTAATCGATTTACTTAAGAGATTTGAAGAAATTAAATACACAGAGACAATTTCGATTAATCGAAGATAGTTTCGATTAATCGATTTTGAGATTTCGATTAATCGAAATGAGTTTCGATTAATCGATTATTTAAAAGTGCGAAATTGAGAAGTTTCCACACGATTTTGATTAATCGAAGTGAAACTCGATTAATCGATTTTGGAATTTCGATTAATCGAAATGGATTTCGATTAATCGACTGGCTCGCGCCAGTGAGCTTAAAAATTTAAAATTTTAATTAGATACGATTTCGATTAATCGAAATGATTTCGATTAATCGAATTTGACTTTCGATTAATCGATTTTGGAGATCGATTAATCGATTTTATGCGGCTTAACCTAGTTTTGAATCTCGATTAATCGATTCTGAATTTCGATTAATCGAGCCGCGGGCTATATATATAAGATTGGGGATTTTATTCCCCATTCGAAAAATTTTCTTGCTTTGGGGTTTTGGCGCTTCACCTTCTTCCTTCTTCTCCAACCAACCGAGCACTCTAGGGTTTGCGTTCTCAGTGGTTTCGGATCGGATTCAACTACCATCGCATCCAAAACCCACGGTAAACCCTAAATTCGTGTTTTCCTTTCAATTTGAGTTACAAAACCCTAGATTTTCCCAATATGCCGCCCAAAACCCGTTTGTCTTCGAAGAAGGCAACCTCCAAGCTACCGGTTAGGCGTAAGAACGCCGCACCACCACCACCTACCCCATCGCCGGTGAGGACTCCATCACCGTCGGAATCGGAGACCACCTCCGGTTCGACGAGCGCATCTACGCGCGAGTCTTCCCGCGAATCCACCCCCATGCCACCACCACCCACCAACATGGAGCAACCAAACGAGTGGTGGGCTGCCAAGACCTTTGAGGTCGAATACACCATCGACCCTACCCTATTCACAAATCCCGATTTACCGGGCGAGACCCAATGGGCTCAGAACTACCTAACTAGTGCCGGACTCGGCAACCTTCTCAAACCAATCCGGGGTTCCTACTACCCTAGATTGGTGAGATTATTCTACCAAGGGCTAACCAATGGCCCTAGCGACGATTGTATCATAACCAAGATCGAGGGTCGCGTCTCTGTCTCGATCACTCGTCGACACATACATGAGGTGCTTGAATGCTACCTCGACTTTACCCCCGAGACTACCCTATTCCCACCCTTTGAAAAGGAACCCCGTTTTGAAGAGGTCATGACTCGCATGACCAACGGGAAGAAGGGGTCGGGATCCTCCATCAAGAGGGTTGACCTTCCACCCTACATGTGGATGCTTGATTCCATAATCAAGTGCAACCTCTACCCGATGCGCCACGACACCGAGCGCGTGGACAAAGTGCAACATGCACTTTCGACCTTCATGGCGATGGTTTGATGCTACCATGGTCATCCTTGAGGGGATGCGGTACATCAAGAGCAAGCTGATGAAGGGCAACATGAGGCCCAAGGAGAAGATGCCGTATGCTCGACTTATCTCGAGCATGTTGGAGTGTTACTCCGACGAGCCCTCCTACACTATTTCACCTCACTAGGAGAGGGCTACGGATCGCGTGAAGACGTTCACAAAGTCTTCATGGACCCAGTGCTTCTAACCTTTCAAGCGGACCCTACCAGCTCGGGTCCCGCTCTCCCTGGCCAGCGGCACTGCCACCCCACCACGGACCCACCGCTCTGCCCACTTGAGCCGTCCGTGGGAGGCTACCTCCCGAGTTCCCGCGACACCGCCACCGCCCTCAGCCGACTCCTACCTCATCCTACCGCCGGCGCGCCGCTCCATCCGGTCCTACCATAGAGGGCGTGTTGGCGAGAATGGGCGAATAGCGAGAGGATGAGCAGGAGAGGTGATTTCCTCATGTTTCACACCCTCCAGTTCATCTACCCCCACCTACATGGATATCTTGGCCCATGAAGAAGAATGGACCGGGCACCCTGACCTTTCATCGGGGCCCGGTCTTTGGGGCGCAATTACATGGCATGGTGCCTCTACATCCACCGCCGTTCCACCTCTGGACGCGCATGACCACCTCCGACTACCCGGATACCACCATCGCCACCACCCGCCGCACGGCTACCACAGCACCACCACCGCCGACCGAGGAGCCTGCTCCAGTACTCACCCAGACTGGAGGGGAGATAGCCTGATTTTGTTTGTTTATCATTTTGATTGTATACATGTATAGTTTTGTACGCCAACTTACGTGGCGCTTTGTAACAGTTTCAATTATTAATACAAATGAAATTTTTGTACGTAAATGAAAAAGTATTTATGAAAAGTGTGGTTGTCTACATTGTTGTATCGTGTAATTGCAAGTTCCATTTAAATTTACACTATACTCGTAACTATCAGTACCTCAACGCGTCTAAGTCGAATAACCCACCTCACCTCAGAGTGTGGGGGGGGGGGGTTGAGCTCAGACCACCACACCTTTGGGTGATTTTCGAGGATGAAAATTCCCAAGGTGGGGAGGATGTAATAACCCGAAAAAGCACGTCAAACGAGGACCTCGGGATCCGTGCTCGATTGGTCCTAGGTTTGACCATGAGATAGTTTATTGATAAACTTATGGTGAGATGAGCGAATGTGATGTGTGAACCAATGTAGAAGAGTGGAGAGATAGAGGAGTGTGTAGAGTGGCATACACTGATGAGTGTGTATGTGCTCCACACCGAGAAAAGAGATAAGATAAAAAGGGTTGAAAACCCTAACTTTCATGTTTTGGTGGTTGAGAGAAGTAAAGAAGAGAGAGAAAGAGAGAGGAGTAAGAGAGGAGTTATTGTGGGTGATTGGAAGAAGGATTCAAGCATTAAAGAGGCCGGATTTGACGCAAGGAATCCGTTAGAAACCAAAGCTGGAACCCTAGCCTTCCAACCCTAGATTTGAAATCAACTTGAGAGCTATTCAAGGTAAAATTTTGTAAATAAGATGCATAGATTATAGGGGTTAAGTTGCAGTAAAATGTGGGTTAAATCATAGGATAATGGCTTAGAAAAATAGAAGAAAAAGTATGGAAAAAGATTGGGAAGAACAGCTCGAAAGGGGCTGAATCTGACAATTTCGATTAATCGAAATTGGCCAGGAAGTTGAAGGGTCGGAGGACCCCGATTTCGATTAATCGAATTGAATTTCGATTAATCGACTTTGGATTTCGATTGATCGATTTGGGAATCGATTAATCGACTGAGAACCTCCAGTGGACCCCAGGGGTTAAAGGAAATGACTTGAGGAAAAATCGACTAATCGAAATGGGATTTCGATTAATCGATTGTGGTTTTCGATTAATCGATTACTCAACTTGTGAAACACAACTGTTCGAACTGAGGGTCTACTTTGCGTAAAGAAGGATTTCGATTAATCGAAACTGGAATCGATGAATCGAATGAAAACTCATTGTTCGACGTGAATTTGCTTTGCAAAAGAAGAATTTCGATTAATCGAAATTGGATTCGATTAATCGAATGAAAACTCATTATTGACGAGAATGGACTTTGCGAAAAGGAGAATTTCGATTAATCGAAATTGCTTCGATTAATCGATATTGACTTTCGATTAATCGATTTTGGAAATCGATTAATCGAATCAGATTCGATTAATCGATTTTGGAATTCGATTAATCGACTGTAGTAAACTATGTTGACTTTTGGTTTGACTTTAAGATTCTTGGGGGATCTTATACCTTCTTTATTGCATCCTTTGTGATGTGTTTCACATGATATGGTACCATAGGTGATACGTGTGGACTAGTGCACAAGGAGTCACGTGGGACCTTGATGCATTGATCAAGTGAGGACTTGAGGTAGGGAACACCTTGAACATGTACCTTATTTTGCAAGAGCATGTATGTAGTGATATAAATTTCCATTCAAATATTTTTACTGCTTAAGAATTGTGAAAAGTGTGTGTGTGATATTCATAAGAGTAAACAAATGAGCCATCCCGAGGATGAAGAAGTCAAGAGAAGAGAGCATCAGCTGTGATGCAAGTGAATGGATACATCCCAGGCATGTATCCAAGGATTGCATCATGCTTGATAGGGTCTAACTGATATAAGATAGCACACTTACACGGTGAATAACTATATGTAAGGCACCGATATTTTTGTTATTTGAGGTTTGATAGGTTACCCCACCGACGTGGCGGGATATCCACGACTGACACGGCAGGATATCCGTGACCGATACGGCGGCGAAACCGTAGGCCAGTGCGGAGGCTTATCCGTACATAGTAAGTACACCCCAGGGGTGTTGATGAGATGTGAAACCCCGCCACCAATCCCCAGGGGAAAGGGGCTTGGGTACTATTGGTATTCCGGGGAATACATTTAAAACTGTCTATATAGATGACAATGATGGGTATCTCGTCGGGGCTCGATGCTATATTGCTCGGGGATTATTTAAGTTGAAGTTTAAGTTTTGCTTTAGGCCTTCTCAGCATCATTCATGATTAACTAAAAGACATGAGTAATCTACCAGTAATTGAAGTGTTTTTAACTGTCTTTCATCAATAAATGCATAGACACATCATGCATGCATATCATAGAATACATGTGAGTTATATTTTATATGTTCAATTGTGTTCTGTTCCCTATTGAGCTAGGATGTAGCTCACCCTATAGACTATACGTCGCAGGTCCACTACTAGCAGCTGCCGAGGCTTCAGGAGACGCTGACCACGGTGAGTCGGACCTTGCGGCCGGCGAGGAGTTAGAGCCACCTCCAGAGGACTTCTTCTAGAGGACTCTGCTGTGCGACTTTGAGGAGTTTTAGTTGGAGATTGTACGGCTTGGTATGTCAAGCCTGGTTTTTGATTAAACCTTGTGTATATGGATATCAGAGTATTCTTTTGGGCGAACCATCCATGATGATGGTTATCATCGATGGTTCGGATCGGTTCTCCCTTCATGCAGAGGCATGAGGGTAGAACTGTCTTTTGAGAAGTATTTCTATGTAGATTTAATTTCCGCAAGTTGTTCTTATTTATTTTATGCTTGATATACCAGTGTTCCGTGCATAATTGAGGGGCACGGTCAAGATGATCGTGCTGATGGCACGAGTTTCGGGGTGCCGAAATCCGGGCTGTCACAGAAAAAGATGGCCACTTTGGCTCTGGAAATTCAAAAGAAGAAGATGAAACTATGCTGAAGAAAAGTGGGTTTGCATATAACCTCCTGACCTTGACTGACTTCTCAAATATGAACACCTTTCCAACCCTTTTTTGAGATTTCACCCATCAGCCACAATCAAACCCAAGTAAAAGTCCTTACTGATCATTGATGGATTGAGCTATCACATGGAGATAAGAATTTGTGTAGTCTATGGTCAAAGGAGCAGTGAATTTTTTTAACTAAAAGCAATGCCTATGCTCGCCTTCCTATTTGAGGATCAGAATTGCTCTTAAGTGTGAAATAGTATCACCCTCTCATTTGTTTTTGAGTGAAAATCACGGTGAGAATTGAGTTTAAAATCAATGATTAGGGCAACATCAAAGCTGGATTCCTAAATCAAAGGCTTCTTTGTTTGTTAATTTTCCTTGTAAATGGCCTCTCGACATAAATCATTGAATAGTAACAAGAATTACCGCAGAATTTTAGTTTTAAATGATATCTTTCTTGAAAACCTTCTTACAAAATAAGCGATGCGGTGTGAATAATCAATTGAGGAAAGTGGTACATATGTGAATCGGTGATCTTAACTAACGTATTGAAGAAGTTTGTGGGTACCTTCACTGAAAACCCTCAAGAGACTTCACTCCTCCACTAGGGATCACCTAGGGGTTTAAAAGGCTTGTTGCATATGCTAAATACAACTGTGCTCCCTACAAAAGTGGCTCTTTACTTTATTTTTTTTATTTTATTTTATTTTATTTGCTCAGGGAGTAGCAAAGCTTAGGTTTGGGGGTGTGTTGACAAGTGAAAAATATCATTTTTTACCCCTAAACTTAAGTCTTGATAGACCTTTGAGAGAACTAAATAAGTGTTTTAAGTGCCTATGTTGCAGCTAACAATAAAGACAGGCTTAACCATAAAAGCAGCTTAAAAGTGCCAAAAAGATGACAGTCCATGTCAATCCAAAGGAAGGAAGTGAAGAAACAACCTCATCAGCTGTTGAAAGGCCTAAATGGAAGAGGCAAAGACCTGTAAGAGAAGCAGGGAACAATTGAGAGAAATGCACTCTGAGTTCTTTTCGCAAAGAACACACTTTTATAAAGAACACGGAACTCTGCGAAAGGACTAAAACTCCGGGCTTAGTTTTCAAGAGCATCCGAACTCTTGAAGAGAAGATTGAACTTTACAAAAGGAGAAAACACAATTCAAGAGAGATTGAACATTGCGAAAAGAGCTTGAAGTCACACTTTGCGAAAAGGCCCTAAGCTCTGCGAAAAGGTATTCTAGAGATTCGCACTTTAACAAGGGCAATTCAAGAATTGTCCCAATGTGTTTTAAAACCTAGGGACATTCCAGAGGGTTCTAAGCATAAAGCGAAGGAATATTCCACCCCACATGAGCACCTAGAGAGGGAATAACTTGGCGGGAACTTCTAGAAACTCTAACAAACTTTCAAAATGCATAACAGAATTGATGCCTTTTTCACCTGATCGGCTAAAACAGATCGAGAAATTCTGATTGGCCAAAACAGATCTCGATCCCTGTGCTCGACTACCATTGGTCAATACAGATCTGAGAACCTCTGATTGGTTGATACACATCTGAATTGGACCTTGGGAAAGCTATAAATAGACGAAGCATTTGCCCAATTGGAGCATCCAGATTTTGAGTTTCATTTCTAATCCCCCATTTCCCACCAGATGACATGTCGCAATCCTTATAATAGCCTACTTTGTACTTGCATTTGAGAGTGAGATATCTGCTGTAACTCAAAGGAGAGTTTGCATCCAAGGCGCAAATTCGAGAGTCATTAAGTCGTGCTCTCTGTAAATTGTAAGGATGAATTGTAAAGGTTGTAAACTATGCATTCTCCATTGGACTCATGTCAAGGGTTCCCTCTGATCTCCTCAGTACATTAGACTCCTTTAGATTCATTGTTGTGCATGCAATTTCCCTTGATTCATTAATCCTGTAAGAATTAGTGTTGGTAACCTAGTCTCTTACAGCATTTGTAGTGACGTTTATTGTTCTAAATTGAGGATTTGGATTAAAGACTATTGGATGGTTTGTGGCCATTAAAGTGGGCAGACCATAGCCATAAGCGTAAGCCTAATCCTTGAATTAGATTTATCTCTCTTACATCTGTGCTTGTAGCCAGATGAAGATTGGATCACCTCTGTTGAGCTACAGTTATTCTCATTAGATTTCAAAGACCAAATCAGATTTAGATATTACTTCTCCATCTTTGTTTCAATCACTCCCCCAACTCGGATCTGGATCATTTAGTTTAAATTTTTCTTTGTTTTTAGTTTGTTAAACGTGACAAATTCAAACCTCTCATCTTATCAGTTTTCTAGATAGGATAAGAAGCCAGATCTGGTAGCTCAGATCTGGAGGTTTATCTTACATTTTAGACAAATTCTCTGTGGACAATCTTTCACTCACTTACTTTTAAAACTTGCTATAATTGGCCCTGATCTTGCAGGCTAATTCTCTTCTAACTGTGCTGATATTTCTTTATTTGTTTATATAGTCTAGAGCCACTGTAATTTAGCAGCTATAAATCTGTTTTCAAAACTCACATAAATCAAGCACACTAAGAAGCAACAACAGCTGCTCAGGGAAACTATGAGATAAAATCATCCATCATTCAAATGCTGCCCTCATTTCATGGCCTGACCAAAGAAGACACCTACAAGCACATTGATGAGTTCTTAGGACTGCGCACTACATTTAATATCACAGGTTTGGGGGAGGAGGCCACTAGGATGAGACTCTTTCCTTTTTCATTGAAGGACAGAGCCAGGACCTGATTGTCCTTGCTTCCACCCAACAGCATTCAGTCCTGGAGTGATCTCCAATGTCAATTTCTGGCCAAATTCTTCCCTATGTCAAAGACCAGTCAGTTGAGGAAGGGTATCATCTCATGTACCCAAGATCCAACTGAAGATTTTCATCAATCCTGGGAGAGATTTAAGGAACTCCTGAAGAAATGCCCCCACCATCAAATCCCTGAATGGCAATTGGTTCAAAGCTTTTATCAGGGAATTGATGCTAAAAGCAGAGATATGATAGATGCCTCCTGTGGTGGCACCTATCTCCATAAAACTGTTGAGGAGGCATGGGAGCTCTTTGACATTATTAGTGAGAACTCTGTGCAAAGGGAAACCTTAGCAAGAGATCTAGAGCCTCCTAAATTGGTGAAAGAGAATACCTCAAGAGAGAAGATATATGAAGTGAGTGTGCCAAGTGAGTTGGAAAGGAAAGTGGTTGGCCTAGCCCTGAAATTTGATAGGCGGATGGGAGAAATGCAATCACCTGTGGCTGCTAGGGTGAAGGAGGTATGTGCCATATGCTAGTCCCCTGGAAGAATGCCCATCTGCTGACCAGTTTTCTGATTTTATAACAGAGCATGTGGCTGCAGTTCAGTCTTATGGGCAGTAGCCTGCTGCTGGGTACCAATGGAGGAACCACCACAATCTGAGGTGGCGACAAGATATATACCCCAACCAGCAGCAGCAGCCCATGCCCTACAGAAATGCTCAGCCCTACCGAGAAGGTTATGCCCCAAGGCCTCAGTATTAGCAACCCATGGCCCAACCTATAGCTCTTCCTGTGCAGCAAGTTGCACCTCCTCCAGCTATGAGAACACCCTCCTTTGAGGAACAAGTTCTATCTTCACTGCAGAGCTTGAACACCTTAACCCAAACTGTGCACTCTCACAACTAGAGCATCAAAAAGATGGAGGACCAACTTGGTTAGCTGTCTGATGCTCTGACTAGGAGAGAGGGAGGAAGGTTGCCTAGCCAACCACAGGACAATCCACGAAGGCAGTTTGTAGTGGGTGAAGTTTCCTCCACCTATGAGGAAGCTATATCTGTTATAACTTTGAGAAGTGGTAAGTTAGTGGACAACCAAGTGGGCTGTGAGCCTGTGAGGAACTTGGAGGAAGAAAATGAAGTGATTTCTACCAGCACACAATAAAGACCACCAATGGTGGACTTGCAGGAACAATCAGCTGTGAATAAAGAGGATAATGAGGATCCTCAAGAAAAGAAAAAACTCAAAAAGAAAGAGGCCCCATTGGCTAAGGATGCAGGTGAGGGAGCAATCCCACATTTGCCATTTCCAAAGGCACTACAAGCACCTTACCCTTTTGATAAAGGGCAAGGCAAAATTGAGGAAATGATGGAGACTTTCAAGCAAGTAAAGATCAATTTGCCTTTACTTGATGCCATTAAACAAGTCTCAGCCTATGCCAAATTTTTAAAAGAACTATGCACCCATAAAAGACAATCCAGGATACACATATCCAAGAAAGTCTTTTTAGCAGAGAAAGGGAAACAAATTTTGTCGATTGCAACCCCAACCAAATTCCAAGACCCTGGAACCCCCACAATCCCCTGCATCATTGGAGATCACATCATTGACAAAGCCTTATTAGATCTGGGAGCCAGTGTAAATTTTCTTCCATATTTAGTATATGAGAAGCTGGGCTTACGCAAATTAAAGCCCACACATATGGTCCTCCAGCTGCCTGACAGATCTGAAAGGAAACATGTGGGGATAATTGAGGATGTTTTGGTTGGAGTTGACAAATTCTTCTATCCTGCTGACTTTTTGGTATTGGACATGGAACCAAGCAAATGTGCTTCTTCCATACCTGTGATTCTAGGTAGGCCCTTTTTGGCCACTGCCAATGCCCACATACAATGCAGGTATGGGATCATGGAAGTGTCATTTGGAAACATGAAGGTTAAGTTGAATGTGTATAACACTGGCTATCAACCCTCTCCTGAAGAGGCTTGCTTTTCCATTAATGCCCAAAAGAAAGTGATGCATGATAATCCACATTGGTTGGTGCAGGACAATGCTTGGTTCACAGATGGAAAATTGCACCCAAGGAATGGACAATAGCTGGCTGAGGAAAAGATCTATGAAAAGTGTCAAGTTTGATGAGACTGAGGAGACAAGTTTGTAGCCCCTGCAGTCAGTATGTATCATATGTACCATACTTTTATTTTATTTTAGGTGTTTACTTTATTGTTAATTGATTTTTTTTATTAATTCTTGCAATATGAAAAGAAAAAAAATTAGGGAGAGAAACAAAACTACCATGCTTAATACTAGGCCATCATTTCAATATTACCAGTTATCCTGAGATAATGGGAGCTTGGCCACAGGGAAAACAAACTGTAGAGCAGCACTGCAGACGAGCCTACTGAGTGCTGAAACTGAAAGTACCCTGAAATGCAGCCTTATTTGGTTTTTAGAAGTCTTCGACAGGTCAAGTTTACCTTTCGATAGGTCACATGGTGATTTCGGCAGGATATTCGATGGTTTCGATAGGCACTGAACTTCTCGACAGGTGAAATTAACTTTTTGATCGATTAAAAAGAGCAAAACGGAGATTTCGATAGGTTCTAGATACCAATCAGGAACCTATCAAAATGAAGACTCAGCTGCCATTTAAACTGATCGAAAGGATAGTTCCACCTATCGGGATCCTATCAAATCTTCCCTTTTCAAAGTTGTGTCTGCTATGTTTTCGACAGGACGCATGAACCTATCAAAACCATCCAGTTCACCCTATGGGAATCGTATTCCACCCCTTATATACCTGTCGATAGGTCATTTGTACCTCATTCCATACCTTCTACAAAACTTTAGCTCTTTTCCTCTCTCTTTCGCCTCCCTCTTTCTCCACTAAATCCTCACAGAATCTTTGGCTGTTCAGTCAGCCATTTTGTCAGTACATTCAGCTTGCACAGAGGAGCATTTTTCCCCTGACTTTAGAAAAATTGAAGCTGTGTATTGCGATTTCTGTTAAACCCTAGGGATTTCGAGGTTAGCTACCTTCCCACCATCAATCTGTCGTTCCTCTAATTCTTTACCTTCAAGCTCCACTCCAAGTTGGTGAATGACTAATCTCCGAGAGTAAAATGGATGAGCCGAAGGAAACTCTAGCAAACATACGCCGGAGAGCAACTGCTTCCACCCCCAAATCCTCCGCGAGGTCGAAGTCAGCTGACAAACCACCTGTCAAGAGGAAACTCACTGAGATGTCACCCAAAAAGGCTCCTAAAGCTAAGAAAGCCAAAGCTGATGCGATTCAGGAGCCTATTGTGGGAGATACCTTAGCGAGAGCTGCTCCTCCAGTAGAGCTGCCAGCGGGGTTGACTACCCCCAATGAGTTTGTAAAAAAATTGAGTCTTGTTCTTGAGACGGATTTTGATCTGGCATATTTTGCTAACATTGGGGAGTGCCAGGGGACATTGGAATATTTGAAGAAAGAAGGTCTACTACCCCTGCTTTCACCCTTAAAGGAAAATGTCTACCCCAGGTTAGTCAAATTGTGGTACCAAAACCTGACAAAGAAAGTGGTACCTGGGGCTGAGGATATACTAGAAATCTTGATTGATGACTGGCAGCTGACTATCGACTGCAGAGATATTGGGATGACTTTAGGAGTCCCATATCAATTTGACTCCACCAAAGCTGAGGGAGCACCTACAGGGGGTATATTTTGGAAAATGGCTAAACAACTTACTAATGGAATAGTGGGCTCTGGTGAATCCTTGATGAGAAGAGACCTCCATCCTGCCCTCAGACTCATTGATACCATTCTGAGGAAAAATGTCTATGTCTCTGGCCATTTACAAGAGTGAAGGACCCCTCTAGTGGATGCACTATACTTCTGTTCTAAGGGGCAATTTGTGAATACACCTAAGCTGATTTTTGAAACAATGGTGGACATCAATGACAAGGTGCTAAAGAGGCAAGCTTTTGCTAAAGGAGGAGGTTTGCCTTTTTACAGACTCATCACATGTCTACTCAAGACTGGAAAATATGTGATCAAGCAAAATGAACTAATGGAGAAACTGACCTTTAAATTGTATGAAAAGCGAGAATAGTCAACTAGCCTCACCTTGATTAAGAAAGGTCAACCAGTTGGAAGGGAGGTGGCTGAGAAGGCAACCACTACCGTGGCAGCAGAGACTCCTGCAGAGATACCCTTATCCACCCCTCCACCTACCATACCTGTCCCATTACCTACCCCTCCACCTACTTTGCTTTTACCGTTTGTATCTGTCCCTCTTCAAACAGACCTCTCTCCCACCTCAGAACCTGTTTTCACTTCAACCACCTCTCAGGTTTTCCAACCTGACATACTGGAACCTCCCACATTCTCCACCCCTACCACTTCTTCTCCCCACACTACCCAACCCATTTCTAACTTTCCCCCATCCCCAACCCCTCTGCATCCATAGGGCGTGGACCTATTCACCACTACTAGGTTCACGGCCCTCATGACCTCAATTGTGGAGGATGTTGCACATGAGTACACTCCACTTCCTGACTCCCCACGCCCCACTCCTCATCATTAACCATGCACCCTCTTCCCCCTTCCATCATGTCCAACCACTGGCCCCTTCTACCCCTACCATGCATGACACCTCACTCAAATTTTATCCCTCCTTCAAACCATTCAGTCCCACTTAACTATCAACACCGACAACTAGACCCTCATGACCTCATGTCTCAAATCAATTCAATCCACCCTTACCCCATCCTATTCTGCTACTCACATATCCCCTCACGTATCCCCTCCTGCTTCCCCTATACTTACCCCACACCCTGCGGCTGCCTAGCCTGAGGAAGTGGCTGCACCATCTCTCCCCATACTTTCCTCACCACAGGCCACTCTACCCCCCTCCCTAGATTTACTGGCCTCCGCAATAGCTGAATCCCCTCTACCCTTCACCACCCCTCCAACCGTTTTCCAGGATGCCTCTACCCAAACTGATCCTTGGGATTCTCTGGTTCTTTCCACCCCCTCCTCTTCATCCACTACACCCTTGTCCTTGCCCATTGTCCTTAGGCAATCCATGTACATAGCCCCTTACCTCACCCTATTGTATGCCATGAGGGACAACCCTTACATCCACAGGGATGTCCTGAGAGGTATGGCTGCACTCCGAGCTTCCGTTGAGGCCCCTTATGAGGAGAGGATTGCCAACATCGAATTGGAACACCGAATTCAACTCCACGATATCTCTCAAGGGTGGTCTGAAATCCTGGCTCGTTATGAGTCGGCAAAATAATTGGCAGCTGCTGAGAGTCTCATTGCCAAATATGAGAAGAAGAATTCTGAGCTTCTCAAGAAAAAATTAGCTAATGCTCAGGAGATACTCAAGGCCACTAAAGAACTCCCTTGTGTCAACCTGCTCTATGCTGCCAAACAGATTGACATTTTAGAGAAAAATGTTGCTTCCCTTACCTCTCAGCCATTTCAACCTACCCCTCTTGCCACCGCACCTCCTCCTGCACCTTCTGCCACTCAATCCTGTCCCCCCCTACAACTCAACCTCCTCCCACCCCCTTGTGGATGTGCCCCCTCCTCCAGCCCAGGAGCCCCCTCCTACTCAACCTGCCCCTCCGAAATCTAAAAGGGCTCCCCCCAAGAAGAAAGTTACTGCCAAAAGATATGCTCCCTCTGCTGCCCCTGCCAAGAAAGGAAACAGGCCTATTGCCCAGTCTAAAGCCACACCTCCCACCTAGCCCCCAACCAACTTGATACCTCTTTCACCTTACTATCAAAGGAGGAAAGAAGGAAAACTGCTGCGGCTCTCGGATTGGACCCCTTTGCCCTTTTTCTGTCCGATTCAAATTCTGATTCTGTTGCTGCTGTTTATCCCAAAGGAAAACAACCTGCTGCCCAGTCTGAGGAGACACCAAAGAGGCCGCAACCGAGGGCTAAATCTAAAGGCAAAGCTCCCTTATCCAAGGATGAGCGGAAAAACCTGGCTGACCTCTACGATTGGCCAGATGATACCTGCAAATAGCTATGGCAGCTTGTTATTTTAGTTTCTTCCTCATTTTTCTCATGTATATATTTGGTATTTTAATACATTTTGTCTTCATGTAGTTTTTCTGTATCTCTCTTTTCCCTCCATGCCTCTCCCCTAATTTCATGCTGTCAACAGTGAGGACACTGTTTGGTTTAGGTTTGGGGGTATGACATGTATGCCAATAAATTAGTTACTTTTAGTACAGCTAGGCTAAAAAGAAGTATTTGGGATTAATTAGAGTAAATTCTCACAGGAATTTTTATAAAAAGAGGAAATTAAGAAAACAACTATTTGAAACCGAAATAAGCCGTAGTCCAACAGACTTCATGAGGCAAATGTCAACAATTTCTGAAAAATAATTTTGATGTGTAGTAAACCTGAAATGAGAGGAAATTGTGAAGACACACCCTTGAAAATTAGATGGAAGGTCATACCTAGTGAGATTTGGGCTTGAAAAAGTTTCTTTGAAGAGTGTTTTGGCAATTTTTCTGCTCTAAGAACTGACTGAATCTAATTTTAATCACTAGAAGTTAGGCAATTCCAAGTTGAAACAGCTTGACAGCATTCATGACATTGAGGACATGAAGTAAGGCCATCCCTTGATGAAAACCAGAAATTTTAAACCCAAAACCTTTCAACCTATTTCAGTTCACCCCCAATCTGAGAAATCAGAAAGAGGAAGGAGAAGCAAGGTTAGAGGAGTAAGGTGTTAAATCTGGTTGAAAGAAAGAAAAACACAGTTGGTGGTATTTGTGGCATTCCAATTTTAAAAAAAATAAAAAACTGAGCAAAAGAATGAGAGAGAGAAGTCATTTCATTGAAAGATTGAAAGGAAGAGAAGAAGCTGGCCACTTTGGCTATGAAAATTCAAGAAATAGATGGAATTGTGCTGAAATCAAGAAGGTGTTGTTCAGACCACCTCCCTACCTTTACTGATTTCTCAATTTGAATCCCTTTTACCCTCTCATTCTTTTACAAACCTCATCCCTAACCCACATTACAATCCAATAAAAAGACCTTACTGATCTGGAATGAATTGAGCTGTCATGTGGAGATAAGGATCTGTCTAATTTATGGTGAAAAGAGTTAGAAAATTTCAGAAATTAGAGCAATGCCTATGCTCATGCTTACAGCCCTATTTGAGGATCAGAATCTGCTTGAGTAATGTGAAATTCTACACCCTTCATTGTTGTTGTGAGTTAACAGCCTTGGTGAGACTTGGGCCTGAAATCTAATTTGATGGGGGTAGTATCAAAACATAATTCTCAAATGAAAGGTGAGCCATGTATCAATCTTCAGACATAATACCTTGATATGAACTGATTGATGATGAAGGAATTACTGCAAAATTTCATGTTTTAAGTTGGTGACTTTTCTGCTGAAAACCCTATAGAATTGAAAAGACATGATGAGAATTTATTCTAGTTTACTGAAATTCTGTTGAGCAGGACGTACTATTATTAACTAACTTTATTGGGAAAGTTTGTGGGTACCTTCACTGAAAACCCTCAGGAGACTTCACTCCTCCACTAGGGATCACCTAGGGGTTTAAAAGGCTTGGTGCATATGCTAAATGCATCCGTGCTCCCTACGAAAGTGACATTTTTATTTTCTTTTAATTTTCCTTTGCTCAGGGACTAGCAAAGCTTAGGTTTGGGGGTATGTTAAGTGGTGAAAAATGTCACTTTTCACCCTTTAACCTGACCATTGATAGACCTGTGAGCACACTAATAAGTCTCTGTCAAGTGCATTTTATAGAAAGCAATAAAAGAGGACATTAATGCATAAAACCACTCAAGAATGCCCAAAAGGCTCAAAGACAGACAAACCCAAAGAATAAAAGACCTGCAGAGGGTAGGTAGCACATCATTGGACCCTTAGAGCACGTGGCTACAGCAGGGCAAGGTGAAGGAAGTGAGAACAGGCTGAAAACATCTTATCGATTGGTCACCTAAAGACTTCGATAGGAGCTGAAAGCAAAGAAAGGGAGAACTCGGGTTGTTGAAGAGGTTTTGACAGGATCTTAAGGCAAAAGAAGGATGGATTCGTGTGGATAGAGAAGTTCGATAGGATCCAAGAACCTATCAAGCAGCTGAAAGGAAGGAAGAAACCATCGTATTGAAAGCCTACCTGAGGGATCAAGGGAACCTGTCGAATGATTTCCTGAACCTATCAAATGGTTTCCTGAACCTATCGAGATGAAGACGCTGGAACAGAACCTATCGAAGGGTACTTGAGCCTTTTGATAGGAGTGAGAGAAACCCTATCGAAAGGATAGCATGCACAGTGGAACCTATCGAAATGATTCTCCAACCTGTTGAAGAGTCCCTCCAACCTGTCGAATACTCCAAACCAAGGACTGAGAAGGCTGGAACTCTAAGCGAAGGCTCATCCTATCGAAACCTATCGAACAGTTCTGAGAACCTAGCGAAAGGACCAAAAAGCTCTATTTGAACTTGTCGAAAGCTTCCTGAACCTATCGAAATCGTGTGCAGAATGTCTCAGAAATTCAGTTGTACATATGTTGTGATTTGGTGACCTGCTGCACGGAACCCAAGGCACTTGGTGACCGGCATGACGGTTCCAGAAGATGCCCTAGGAAACCCTAACCGACCCACGTGCTCTAACAGAACTCTAACAAACTCTGAGGACCTTCTAGAAGGGATTTTTGGCAGGAAAAATAGAGGAGAAAGCTATATATAGAGACCCCCAATTGCAATTGGGGGGAGATCGAGATCTGAGCCAAATTCTGGAGATTAGATCTTGCAGAGAAATTCTATTTCCCTCCTTTAGTCCAACCATGGTTGGTTAATTCCCTTGGAGTAGCAAGGAGAAAGGTTAGATCTGTAATTGGGTGAGGTTAAGAGTGCTATTGTCGGTTCCTAGCTGCACAAACTACAGATTTGAGAGTATTTCCATTGTAGAGTGACTTTGATTGCAATGTTAATATTGATTTTAATGCTTTAATTAGATCTAAAGTTCCTTTGGTTCCATTTGGTGATCGATCGAATCTGTGTAGAGGAGTCTGTATATCAGCTCACCCACTTAACTAGTAGACCTTTTAGATGCCACCTGATTTCCCTGGATCTGATGCTCCTGTGATTCCTTGAGTCCGTGACCTGGGAATTGCAGTATCTGTAGTGGTTTTAATTATTCTAATTGATGCTCTAGCTTTGAAGGAGATCCCTAGGATGGTCTGTGACCATTAAAGTGGACAGATCATAACCTTAAGATGAATCTAAGCTCAGGCTCTAATTGGATTCATTTGCTGCAATCCATGGATTCGATAAAGTCTATAGGATGGTCTATGACCATTAAAGTGGACAGGTCATTGCCTTAAGACCAGGTGGATCCTGTGATTTGGAGTGGAATTTATACCCTGCAGCTGTACTTATAGCCAGTTGAAGGAATTATGTACTCTGAACCTCTGTAGCATGATCAATCGAATCTGATTTCAATGAAAACTAATCTCCAAGCTACTCTTCTCCATTTTTTATTCTTTTTACGTCTTTCCCTTGTAAGATCTAAGATCCTAAACTCGATCAAAGTTAGTTTATGTTTAATTTTAGCTTAGCTTAAGTGACAATCCATTTCAAACCTCTCCCCTCTCTTTTAGCTAATTAGTAATAGTTAGGGTACCGGATCTAATTCAGATATGGAGATTTATCATATTTTAAAACTAACCTTCCTGTGGACATTCCCTTATTCACCATTTTTTGTAAACCTTACTACAACAGACCCTGATTACTTGCAGGTCTGTGTGAGTGTGTTTGCCTAGTTTTATTGATGATTTTAGACCCTCATTTGAGGGAAGGCAAACACTCCAACAAAAACCTTGCAACTTCTTGGTTGATTCTAATTCAAAAGATCTCTCAATGTCTCTGCTTGAGGAGATGCCCGAAGGATAACTCGATCCACCACTGAAATATTAACAATGGGGGTAAGATAAACTCAACAAGTGGCCCTCTAATAATATCTAGTAATCTACGTCTTAATAATAAATAAGAGAGATAAAATTCATTTATGAGCATTCCTTTTATTTCAGTAAATGTTGTATATATATGCAAATTTGCTATTTAGTTCTCAAGGCATTGCATTTCCAGCTATCATCAAATAGGAAATGAGATATATAAATAAAAGAACATGGACTTTTTCTTTGAAAAGAAAATAAATGAAAATAGCTTAATTTCAGCGGCTACATATTTATAGTGTAGGTTCTACTACTATAGTACCAGATCCATGGTACAGCCACATGTGACCCTTTTGAACTTCACCTCTTTTTCAAGTGGTCCGTACCATATCAAATTGTATATATTAATTTCACACCTTATCGTAGCAGAGCGGTAGACAATATGTACTTCATATATAGAAGCATTAGCACGGACATTCGCCCCAAACACATGCTTCCGAATGGGCAAACCCGACTAGAAATATTATATAATTATATAGATGCACTATGTATGCGGTAGAAAATTATTTGTTCAATAGTAGATTCTTTCTATAATCGAGATAGTATTTCATGATGCCTAGAGAAAAGAAATATGTATTATGATAAATCATTTTTCATAGTTATGTTCTCTTTCGAACAGTTTAATATAAAAATCATACGATACTTATGCTTGCTCATATGTTCAAATACATGATGTCATCAAGAATCGAACTACGCTTAACTTTATACCTGAATTCCAATTATTAATCATGATTGTGTAGAGATAAAAGAATAAGTTCTTATATAGGTATATTTACATATTTATAATATCAACATACAACAATATCTCGTAGATGTGATACGCTACCTAAGGGTTTCAATTCATAATTATAGGGTTGTATGTACTTGTATATACACTATATTTAAATAGTACTAATTAATTAAATAGAACAATGTGGTAAGGGTAGGTCACTTGCCTTGATCTGCGCTTTCCTGATGATTGCGATGGGGGGTGGTTGAAGCTTAGGTTGCCCAAAGTGTCGCATGCATAAGAACGTGGGTGTGTTCTCGACAAAAGAGTCAGATGAATACATGAGAATTATTGAGCTAGAGGTTGGGTTAGGTCACGAAAATGTTAGCCAATAGGGTCTCGACACGGATGGTTCAAGCTTCGGGAACGAATGACACCACTACAAGATGATGTTATTAGAGAATGATGATCGAGTCGTAACGCAATACCAAAAAATATTACAAAAGGATAATTACATTAAAAATCATTTTGATAACCCATGATAAGGATATATATTTGAAATTGGATAAAATAGAAATTACTAATAAATTTTATTTTATAATAATTTAACTGATATTAAACCTAATAAATAAATATATCATAAAATATTTTATAATTGATTAATGACCCAAAAATATTCCTAAGAGTATATGGGTTATAAAACCTTATATTTTTAATAGCAAAAATAAAATAAATAAATAAAATGATAGGTTTTTTAAATAATAAATATAATATATACATAAATAAATATATATACATAGGTTTTATACCTTATATTATATATAAAACAGAAAATAAAAATAAATAAGGTTTTAAGGTCACTGGTCTATGACAAACAAAGACAAAAATGAGTTGTGGGTAGATTTTGGCACGGGAGATCGGTAGAGAAGAGGGGAAAAACAGAGGGAGGAAAAATATGTTTCATTGTTGAGTTCATTATTGTTGTCTACGGAGTTGACACTGATCGCAACTGCGAAGGCGAACGATGGTCGCGAGGGCGTGCCTGATAACGATAGTCGTGCGAGTATCGAAATGGGTGGCAACGGCCATCGCCGAAGATCGTCGCCGGAGAATGAGTCGGCCGAAACTAACAAAAAAGAAGGTAAGGGAGAAGAAGAAGAAGAAGAAGAAGAAGATGCTGAGGTAGAATGCCTTACTAGAGATATCTTTGGAGTGTGGAGGAAAAAGGAGATGGTTGCCTCCTATTTTATAGCCAGAGGGGAATGGCGGTGTCGTGTGTGAGGGTGGTGGTGTGATGAAGGCGAGCCTATTGTAGGGACGATGACGGGCTGCAGCACCATATCGAGCTCCATCCCTTTGCAGCGGAGTTTCGTGTTCGAGCCTTTGTTTGCAGAGGATGGGACTAGGGAAAAGGATTTGGGGTTAAGCAAGGACAACAAGAGGAAGGTTATATGGGATTTAGGTTGAGTCTGGCTTGGGCCTTGTTTGGGCCAAGAAAATGGGTCGGGTCTGACCGGTCTGGGTCCTCACAGTATCGGTATCCGATATCAATCCAAGGAAGGCCGATACGTACAACCGATACATATCGGCTGATACCGATACGTATCACTGCCCTTGAAAGAAAAATAATAAAATAAAAATGAAAGTGGAATCGGCCAAAACCCGATATGTATAGGACAATGCGGGCCCGTATCGTCCGATGCTGATACCGATACCGAGACCGATCTGAATACAATATCGGGGCTGATACGTATCGATTGGCCAATAAATCGATATGTATCGGTATTTATCGGTATCGACGATAATACCTTACTAAACATACAACCTATTCGGATCTTGATTTCAAGATAGTCTCTCAACTAGACGAGCGGCACTAATTTTGATCATGTGTACCATTTGATGGGAAGACCATGATTTAAAGATTTAATAATGTGGATTTGAAAAAAATCATCTCTATCATCTGATTTAAAGCGCTCAAATGCCTATGCCTTTAAAATGAAGGGCTCCCACTAATTTTAGAGGTTGACATAACTGTTTATTTTAATGGAGTTTCATATGACCACTTTCAATCAGAAAAGAGATTTTTTGGGTGCAATCGTGGGTGCCAATGGAGCTTTGGATTGTATTTCGTATCACATAGCAACATGATACATGAAAGATAATAAAATGTGCCAAGATTGTACACCTGTTCAAATGTAGTGTCTATGCAAACTTGCACGCAGAGATAATCCATTTTTGATGTATCACACTGAGAGAAGACCAGCACAAAGAGGGAAAAAGAAGACATGAGCAAGAAGCTCATCTCCACTTACCCCAAAATATGCTTCAATCAAACAATTCTAACCATCCGATCAAAGCAATTGGGAATGTTAAGATAGCGTGGAAGCCCAAACATCAGTCAGCTTTTGTTCATGTCATCTTAAAGCCTGCTTTAACTGTCCATTTAAAGGTTATTTATCACAAAAAAAGAAAAAGCAAAAAAAAGTCCACTTAAAGGCATCTTGCATACTGACCGGAAAAGCTATCCATTTAAAGGCTCGTGTAGGCTCTAGATCAGATGGTATAGATCATTTTATAATCTGATTTTGGAGAGGAATTTAATCTGATCTAGAATATGGCTAGGGATGTGCATGGCATTCTTCTTTGAAAGAGTAGAAAAGAGCAGCCACTGCTTGTTGTTGTTGCAAATGAATATGGGAAGAGAGAAGGATTCGAGGAAGAAAAAAGGAGAGGTTGCTCTTTGAAATATAAAAAACACACCCATCTTTAAAAGAGCGAAAAAAATGATGCTATTTTAAAGAGAGTTATTTTTCCTATTTCAAAGAACACCCTTATCTTCCAATCCTTCTCTCTCCCACATATCTTTGCAATAACAAATAGTCCTCTCTCTCTCTCCCACATTTCTTTACACTAACAAAGAGCATCAGTTGCTATTTTCTACTCTCTTAAAGAGCAATACCAAGTGTACTAGGTATATAATTTAGGGCATTTTACAAAACAATGCCTAAAAAACAAACTTTTTAGCAAAAAAGACCCGACTTCAAATGTCTGAGAAAAACGGTGCTTTCACAAATTTTGGAAGTTCAAAAAACCGTAAAAGCACTGTTTTTTACAAATATTTTAGAAAAAATAGTGCTTTCACAGTTTTCTGAAATTTTAAAATATGTGAAAGCACCATTTTTCTAAAACGTTTGAAGTCGGGTCTTTTTTGCTAAAAAATTAAATTTTGAACCACATTTAGAGTCCAACCAGTTGGATTTGATCAACACCCTATCTTGTTAATACCGAATACAGACCTATCGGGACCACAAAAAATTGGAAGTAGAACCTGGCCAGACCACTTATAACACCAGTGAATCAACATCATCAAAATAATCCTGATGAACTTAAAAGCATCCATCTTTTTTCCCAAGTTAGAGAGGGAGTGCTCCAGTAGAAGAAAGCAATCTAAACAAAATACCAGCTATCCATCTGTATCACGATTTCCACCAACACTGAACACATTTAAAAACACCATTGATTTCCAAATCTCTTTCATCAATTTGAAAGGGCCAGATTGAGACATACGTAGAAATTATATACTGAGACTAAATCAACATGCAAGGCTTATAACAACAGGTCCTACTAGGCTTCATCATAGAATCATAATTTTAGATATTTCATTAGATCATCAAGATTGCTTGTGAAATCGATGGGTTTTGATGGTGCGAATGTGCGTTGAATCAGAGGGCTTCAATGTCATTGGGCAGGCGACGGTTTGCATGCAATATGGGGGCTGAAGACAACGAGCAGTAGCCCTTTTTTCTAATTTTGGTATTTTGATACAACCGCACATCAAGGATGTTTCCTCACTGGCATGGGGCATAAGCTCATGACTCGAGTTGTGATTGGTTGTATGTCACATCAGCTGCCTTTGAAAAGTCAAAGGTAATTGCTCTTGCCAATCACAACTATGAGTAATGGGTTTATGCTCATGACTCAAGTGAGAGGATCATTACCCTTATAAGGAAAATGATTGGGGCATAAACCCCACTACAAAAAACAAGACTATTAGCGGCAGTTTGTCAAAAACTGTCGCTATTAAAAAAAATGTCGCTAATACCCTTGCCGCTAATAATCTATTTTTTTTAGTGGCTCCAACCAGCATAAGGAAACTTTGACCCAAAATCTTCTATATTAGCCAAACGGTCCAAATCCATGGAACTAATCCGCCCAAAATCGATCGATTGTTTAACACCTCAATCGATCAATTTCAACTCGAGAGAAACCCAATAAATTTTGCGCAGATCAATCAATCGGATTTCCAAGCTCGATCGATCGATTACAACCAGTGAGCACACTATTTATTACATCCAAAATCGATCGATCACTTCCAACAACTCGATTGATTGATTGGGACTCGAGACCACTCCTCAAAGTGTCTTAATAATGTGCGTGGGATTAAACCTAAGCCAACAATCTCCACCTATGTTTCATCCCCAACTGCGTCACCACCCCAACAAGCATCAACATTTGTGATAAGTGTTGATCAAGTTTAGGCTGTGCCTAAACATATTCTGTGTAATCCGCTTGGTCAACATGTCTGTTGCTCTCTCTTTTGTATCGATCTTCTCAATCAATATTTCTCTATCTTCTACCATATCTCTGATAAAATGATATCAGACATCTATATATTTTGTTCTACCATGAAAGACTTGGTTCTTTGCTAGGTGAATGTCACTCTGATAGGCTTCCTTAGCAGCTTCTATAGCCGCTATATAATCCATGGGTCAAAATTTCGTCCGATACCAATACGTATCGGTATTGGACTAGGACAATACGGTACATTCAAATGTCGTATCGTCCATTTTATACACAAATGTCAGGACGATACATTTAATGCATCGTCTAGTAAGTTACTGTTCTGATATGTATTGTCCGATACATATCGGTTTGGAGCTCGGACGATATGTATTGGATACCCGAGGTTTTGACCCTTGATATAGTCGGCCTCTGTAGTTGACAACGCAACTATCTCTTGAATCATAGACTTTCAACTGATCGCTCCACCTGCCAAAATGAACACGTGCCCCATGGTAGACCTTCTTCCATCAAGGTCACCAGCATAATCAGAATCAACGTAGCCGTAGAGATTCAACGCTCATGTATCTCCACCTTCAAACGTCAACCCATTTTTAGTTGTACCTTTCAGATATCTCAATATTCATTTAACTGCAAGTCAATGCTCTCTATCCGGATTAGACATATACTTGCAAATCACACTCAAGGCCTGCATTAAATCTAGTCGTGTACTCACCATGTCATACATCAGACTCCCAATAGCATTTGCATACGAAATATTTTACATGTATTTCCTTTTTGCATGTGTGGACGAACTCATCTCCTTTGTAAGTTTAAAATGCTCTGCTAAAGGAGTTGATACAGGGTTGGCATCACTCATATTATACTTCTCAAGGAGCTTTTGGATAAAATTATTTTCAGTTAGCCAAAGCCCCTTATTCTCACGATCTCTCATGATTTTCATACCTAAGATCTTATTTGTGAAACTGTTGGGGTATTTCAATGTGCTGATTTAATGTGTAATGATAGTAAAACAGGGGATGGATTCAGCACAACAAAAATATCCTAGACCTGCAAGATACAGGGTCATTTGTAGCAAGTTTTTAATAAGTAAGGGAATGTCCACAAGAAGGTGAGTTTAAAATATGGTAAATCTCCAGATCTATAAGAGATCTGGCACCCTAACTAATGCTAAGGAAGCTAAGCAAAAGGGGAGAGGTTAAATAGGGTTGTCACTTGAACTAAACTATACTTGAAATGTAAACTATTAAGATCGAGTCCAGAGATCTAGATCTTGCAAATGGAAGGGTTTAAAAACAGAAACTGGAGAAGAGCAACTTGGAGATTGGTCTCACTGCAATCAGGTTGAGCTGATCATGTTACAGGGGTTTCAAAGCACACAAATCCCTCAGCTGGCTACAAGCACAACTGCAGGGTAGAAGGTTTCACTCTAAACCAAAGGATTTAACTGATCTTAAGGCTATGGTCTATCTACTTTAACGGTCACAGACCATCCTATAGACTTCATCCGATCCAAAGGTCTGTGGTAGAAGAATTCAATTAAAACCAGAGATTGGACTGCTCTTAAGGCTATGATCTGTCCACTTTAATGGCCACAGATCATCCTATGGAATTCCTCAAAACCAAAGGTTTCAACTAGAGCATTAAAACCACTACAGATGCTATAATTTCTAGGTCACAGACACAAGAAATTACAGGGATATCAGATCTAGGGAGATCAGATGGTATCCAAGAGGTCTACCAGTTAAGTGGGTGACCTGATCAACAGACTCCTCTACACAAATCCGATTGAACACCAAATGAAACCAAAGGAATTATAAATCTAATTAAATTAATAGAAACAATATTTACATTGCAATAAAACTCACTCTACAATGAAATGCCCTCAGATCTGTAGTCTGTGCAATAATTAACCCACAATAACACTCTCAACCTTACCCAATTACAGATCAAACCTCTCTCTTCGCTGCTCCAAGGAAATTAGTCAACCATGGTTGAGCTAAAAGAGGGAAAATAGAATTTCGCTGCAAGCTCTGATCTCTAGAATTTGATCTAAATCTCGATCTCTCTCAATTGCAATTGGGGATCTCCATATATAGCTTTCTCTCTTGTTTTTCTTGCAAATATTCCCTTCTAGAAGGTCCTCAGAGTTTGTTAGAATTTTGTTAGAGCACATGGGTTGGTTAGGGTTTCCTAGGGCATCTTTTAGATCGTCGTACCGGTCACCAATATGCCTCGGTTTACATGCAACAGGCAACCAAGTTGCAGCGTGTGAATCGCCGATTTCTGAGAAGTTCTTCACACGATTTTGATAGGTTGAGGAAGCTTGACAAGTTCAAATGGAGCTTTTTGGTCCTTTCGTTAGGTTCTCAGATCTCTTTGATAGGCTCCGATAGGATGAGCCTGCTCTTAAAGCTTTAGCATTCGACAGGTTGGAGGACCATTTCGATAGGTTCCGCTCCCTCGTCTTCATTTGGATAGGTTCAGGAAACCTTTCGATAGGTTCCCCTTACGCCTCAGGCAGGCTTTAGATAGGATGGCTTCTTCCTTTCTTTCAGCTGCTCAATAGGTTCTTGGATCCTATCGAACTCCTCAATCCACACGAATCTGTTCTTCTTCTGCCTTCAGATCCTATCAAAACCTTTCTAACTGCACGAATTCCTCCTTTCTTTGCTTTCAGCTCCTATCGAAGTCTTCATATGACCTCTCGATAGGATCTTTTCAGCTTATTTTTACTTCCTTCGCCTTGCCCTACTGTAGCCATGCGCTCCAAGGGCCCAATGGTGTGCAGCCCTCTTGTGTGCCATTGTTGGGTCTGTACTGTGCTGAGAGATGGACTTCTTTGTGTGGCATTCTTGAGTGGTTTTCTGCATTTTTCCTTACTTTTATTGCTATCTACAAAACAGACTCAACAGAGGTTCATTAATTTGCTCACAGGTCCATCAGAGGTCAGGTTAAGGGGTGAAAATTGGCATTTTTCACTACTTAACAAAAACCAAGATCCTTCATTTTAAACTTCTGGCTTAATGATCGCTTCAGTTTGTTGATTTCAACCTTACTTTTTGCTATTTTCAGCATATTATCTATATAGAGAATTAGAAAGATTCTCTTTTCTTTACAATACTCTTTCAAATAGACACAAAAATCATATTGCCCCTGTGATACCCTATGCTCAACATATATGAATCAAACCTCTTGTACCATTGCATGGCTGTCTGCTTGAGATGTATAAGGATTTATTTAATCTGTAAATGAGTGATTCTGACCCTTCTGCTTCAAATCCTTCTGGCTATCGCATATAAATCTCTTCCTGAAGATCTCCATGGAGCAAAGTTGTTCTCACATCCATCTGTTCTAGTTCGAGATCTTTCTGAGCAAAGACGACCATCAATGTGCGAATCGATGTGTGTTTCACAACCGGAGATAATATCTCGTTGTAATCGATACCCTCTTTTTGAGAGAACCCCTTTGAAACTAGCCTCGCTTTAAACTTTGGAGTTTCACTCTTATCACTCTCTTTCTATCAAAAGACCCATTTACAATCGATGACCTTCTTCCCTTTAGGAAGTTCCATGAGATTTTAAGTCATATTTTTTAAAGGTGACTGTCATTCTTCTTCTATAACTAACTACCACTTTACTGCATCTATATCCACCTGAGCTTCTGGAGCTGTGCTTGGTTCCCCATTATCTGTGATAAGTGCAAGTGATAAAGAAACCATATCTTTAAACTTTTCAGGACGTTTCTTCGTCCTTTCTTACCTTCTCAAGGTAGCTTGAACCGAAATCGGTACCTAAGACTGCAAGTGCTGAGAAATTGTGCCATCATGCTCTATCTTAGATTCTTCATTATCTTTCTCTTCTTGCTCATGTCTTTCAACATCAACTTGTATCTGAGGTTTATCTTTCGCCTTTTTCATCGGAGACTCATCTTTGTTGAAAGTAACATCTCTTTCAACTATTTCTTTATGAGATTGTATATCCCATAAACGATAACCTTAGACTCCTTCGCCATAGCCAATTGTAGACACCCAAAAATAGCCTAAGGCTCGACTGACCCCTACTTCGAGAATGGTGTACTTCTGAAAGCACTTACCAAACCCTTAGAGCTCAACCTGAACCCTCAGAGCTCAACCCGAACCCTTAAAGCCAACCCAGACCCTTAGAAACCTTCCCGGACCCTTAGAAACCCAAACCTGATCCATGGAAACCCAAACTAAACCTATCGGACCGATACTGAGCCTACTTCGGGTCCAAAAGCCCGCCTGTCAATTTTTCTGCCAAAAATTGGTTGTGCGCCAATAGTATGAACGCATAGCTAATTTGGCTTTTGCTTTAAAACTGCCCCAGCATTGGGCCTTAACTTCCAAGTTTGGGAATGGGAATTAAGGCATGCGCGCATAGTATGCACGCATGCCTTAAAACTTTTATTCTAAAAAAATGGCCGATTTTGACTTTGCAAATTTGACTTGTGAAGTTTCCCAAAGTTTGAGGTGTATTTTTTTAGGACTGTTATACCCCTCCTAACTTTAAGTTTCACCTTTTTTCCATTCAAACCATCACCCTATCATCTACCATTAAACCCAACCCGCACTTCTCTAAGCTCCCAAAAAACCTCAAAAAACTTAGATGACTCATTACCTAATTACTAAACCAATTAAAACCTTAACCCCTCACTAATCTCTTCTCCATCTATCAATAGAGAGCACCCCCCCCCCCCCCCCCCCCCTTTTAAAACAGTTTTGAAAATCCAAGAGAAAAAACTCTAAAAAGTTAATCCCTCACCTTCACCATTCCTAACCTCTCAAGCTAAGCCCTTAGCTCTTATCTCCCTTACACCACTACACCCTTCATCATCAATCCATCAAAGCTTTAGCCTTAGGGAGACCTTAGCTCATCTCTCTTATTTCCTTTCTTCCAAACCATAGCAACTTAGGAACCATCTCTACCCTCTTGGGCTATCAGAAGCTCGTCGGGGTTAGCAATGACGTGACGATCTGATAATGGTGCTACAATGGCCCGAGAGTTTTGGCTCTCCCCTCTATTCCTCTACCTTCTTTTTTGCTTTTTCGCTATCCTAGGATTTGGGCAGCTATGCCGTCAAAATTTTGGTGTTTGCGGAGAGCCTAATAGGACCCGTGTGGCAGCCCGAATTTCTGTACCCAAAAATTCATGCCATCTGGATCTTACTCTAGATGATTCTCAAAATAAACAAAATGGTGTCTGCTCATCTAGCGAAAATCAGAGTAGGCACTCCGACATGACAGATCGAGTCATCATAGAAGGCTTTAAAAGGAAAGAAAAGGAATAAAACTATCTATATGAAATCAAAAGAATATACATTCTTAAAAAGGAACCAAGAAGAACCACTAGTGATGGACATCCAACACTCAAAATAATGGTTCCCAACAGTGGTTCCTATCCAATGTATAATGCTATAGGGATAACTCTACGCTACACACAGAGGTTTTCACTAGCAGATGTCGACTCCTTCAAGCTCTAGGTCAGACTATCATGAACATAAGGTTCTCTCTTATGCAAGCTTCACCAAAGGAGTTCTCAAAAACTCGCATCACGTACACCTCATGATTTGACAGATAGAAACCAGACCAGATGAGAAGGAGATGAAGAGAGGTGAAGTTCCAATCTCTTCCTTCCCTTATAAGCTAAAATAGATAAATATCCTAGATGTTTCCCTCTCTTAGTTTCCATTCCGGTATTGAGTGCACACACATTCTCACATGGATAACATTCCACTAAGCTTGGCGTATAGTTGGTTGTCCCTGAGCGTTTGAAGAGCAACTTGTAAATGTTGCACGTGCTCCTCTCTTGTCTTTGAATATATGAGGATATCATCAATAAAAACTACCATTGATTTATCGAGGTGTAGTTTGAACACCCTATTCATCAAGTCCATAAATGATGTCGGTGCGTTCGTTAGCCCGAAAGGCATAACCAAGAACTCGTAATGACCATACCTCGTGCGGAATGCGGTCTTGGAAACATCGTCCACCTTGATCTTCAACTAGTGGTAATCTGACCTTAGATCAATCTTTGAAAATAATCTTGCACCTTACAACTGATCAAAGAGGTCGTCAATCCGCGGCAGTGGGTAACGATTCTTAATCGTCATCCTGTTCAACTGATGGTAGTCGATGGACAGCCGCATCGAACCATCCTTCTTCTTCACAAACAATACCGGTGCTCCCCAAGGAGATACACTCGGCCTAATGAAGCCCTTGTCCAATAATTCCTGAAGCTTCTCCTTCAGTTTCTTTAACTCCGCAGGCACCATTTTGTACGGTGCCTTTGACAATGGTTCAGTTCCCGGTGCTAAATCAATCGTGAACTCAATCTCTCGATCAGGTGGCAATCCGGGTAATTCTTCAAGAAAAATATCGAGGTATTCGCATGTAACTGAAATCAGAGTAATGTCCCTTTTCTTCTCCTGATGATCTTGTAAGTAAGTAAGATATCCATAGCATCAAATCTTCATCATGCACTCCGCTCGAATAGCTAAAATGAACGGTGCGACCTTGGATTTGCTTTCACAGAAGTGAAAAGACTTCCTCATTGGAGGTCGGAAGGTTACAATCTTCCGAAGATAGTCCACGCTCGCATGGTATGCTGAAAGCCAATCCATTCTAAGGATCACGTCAAATCCTTCCATATCTAACGTGATCATATCCGTCATCATCTCGTGATCCCCAATCATTACTATAACTGATTGACACACTGTATCTGTGTTGACTGAGCTTCTAGTAGGGACCGATACTGCCAAGATAAAATCAAGTGTCTTGGGTACGATGCCTAACTTCTCAGAGAACGACGGAGTGATAAATGAATGACTAGACTCGGGGTCTATCAATACACGGGCATCAGCCTAACTCTCGTCGCCCACACGACGCATGACAAGTGTACCTTTTATTTGTATATTAAACATATAGAGTTAAATGTATAACAATTCTGAATATCCATATACATAAAATCGTCAAAACACACTAAAGAATATGAAAATCAACTAATTAATTTAACTCTCAAAGCGTAAAGATACCTTGAATGACATCATTTGAGGTCAGGGCATCCGTTGTGGTGACGGCATATGCTCGACCTTGAAAAATAGGCCATGACGATCTCTGAGTAGATACCGATCCAGCCCGCTCTTTGCTTTCCTTACTCTCCTCAGGGCAATTTCTAACCATGTGGTCCATCCTGCCACACCCGAAGCAAGCTCTTGGATCTCTCCTACAGCCCTCTATCTTGTGTGGTTTCCCACACTTGGCACATGATGGAGCTGGCATAAAAGAAGAGACCCGTGAAGATCCCTATGAGATAGAAGCTCCACTAACAGAAGAACCAGATGATCGGAATGGTCTAGATGGCACAGGTACTATCGGCCTCTAATAAGAACTCGAGCCTGAAGATACAGCTGGTCGAGAGTGAGTCGGGTACCTAGGAGGTCTGGGGAACCTTGCCCTCTTGTTCTGTTTAGGGTCCTAAGATTGTGCCTGAAATGACCTCTCCTTATTCTGCCTGTCTCTCCAAGCAAACTGCTTCTATTTTTCTTGTTCAGAAATAAGAGCCTTAGACATCACCGCCGCATATGTCTCTAAGTCCCATAGGGCCACTTCTTTTTATATGTTTGGCCTTAACCCAAGCTAAAAATTTTGAGCTCGCATCGACTCGATGGCTACGTATTGCGGATCAAACCTTGACAATCTATCAAATTTTGTGCCATACTCATGCACCATCATAGCCTCTTATTCCAACTTGATAAACTTCACCTCTCACTGATGCCTCACTATCTTTGGAAAGTACTTCTTGTTGAAGGTTTCAACGAATTCAACCCATTTCTAAGGGACATTGGGAAGCTCCTGTTTATAGTGTTTTGATACTGATTTCCACAAAGGCCCCGCTTCCCCGTCAAGTTTGAAGGTTGCCCAACACACCCTCTCGACATCAATGCATTGAAGCACCTCAAATACCTTCTCCATTTCCTCTATCCATCCCTCGACCTCAATCAAGTCTATCTGACTTGAGAAATTAGGAGGTCTCATTCTCCTAAACTCAGTGAAGCCTCCGGGTTGGTGAGGTGGTCTCGCTGCTTGTTGATTCATAGCAGCAATCTGTTGAGCTATGTTGGAAGCTAAAGCTTCCAACACCTACTCCATTCTACTTTCGCCACCTCCTCGTCCTCCTCTTGGTCCTATCGAGATCGCATTTTCACCCATTAGGAACCCTAATCCCTTGGATGTACCAGTAACATCGGGGATCTCTCGTAAAGGAACCTCTCTCTGTCCTTCTCTTCCTCCACTTTGTCCGCCTCTGAACCTTAGGCCTATAATACTAGTCTGTCATTGTGAAAATAACAACATTGATCAGTACATAGATTATAAACATAATCCAACCTGAACCCATGGTTCAACCTAAATTTGGCTTTGATACCGACTGTGATAGCCCGAATTTTTACACCTAAAAATCCGTGCCATCTGGATCATACTCTGGATGATTCTCAGAACAAACCAAAGAGTGCCTGCTCATCTAGTAGAAATCATATCAGACACTGTCCGACATGACAGATCGAGTCATCCTAGAAGGCTTTAAAAGGAAAGAAAAGGAACAAAACTATCTATATGAAATCAAAAGAATATATATCATCAAAAAGGAACCAAGAAGAACCACTGGTAATGGACATCCATCACTCAAAATAATGGTTCCCAATAGTGGTTCCTATAGAATGTATAATACTATAAATAAATATCTACAGTAAATAAATACAGAAAAGTGGCCACCAGGCACACAGATACTCTAAAATACAAGTATAGAACCCAAAATACAGAACCAATACCCTAGCTACTGATAGAACTCGTCAGCAGGGGTATCAGTATCCTCCTCCTCGGCCTTAGCCTCCGCCTCTAGATGGTAATCGGGATTGCTCTCAATACCGGAAACTCTTGCCTCAGAACCTATTATATAGAAACAAGGTGAGCTACCATCTAAGCTCAATAGAAGAAACTCAAGTAATTTGCATCTAAATTGTAAGACATGGTTTGCAGAATAACTCAGAATAGATGATTAAATCAGATAATGTAGATAGAACTGAATAGATGCAGACAGATAAATCAGATAACAGATGCAGACAGATAATCCGAATGTAAAACTTTTAGTAAACAGAGCAGATGCAGAATTATGAGAAACAGACTTTAATATCAGAGTTGTCAGATGCATGCATACAGTAGTTATTGACTTAAATTCTATACTTAAATAACTCCCATGAATATAGCGCGTGGTAGCCGATGGGTAACCCCGACCATCATCGTTCAATAAATAATTATAGATCATTACATCAAGTCTCTACAAAGGAGAGCAACTTGTGCCGAGGGTTTATAAATCAGATACACGGATATCCCGCCGTGTCAGTCATGGGTATCCTGTCACGTTAGGGGGATTCGTCACATAAACTTTAAATCAATACACTTAAAGACCTTAGAATCAGATAGCAGAATAGATGGCAGAATCAGATAACAAAGCTTTTTAACAGAAGAAGTCAGATACAGATGCTCAGAAAACCATGCAGTCAAAATCGGATACAAGTTAAGTTCAATTTCTCCTACCTTAGATCAAGTCTTTCTAAGCAAATCCAAAGCGTTTTAAGGTGTCCTGATCTTGACCTAAACCATACATATAGTATACTACATGTCAGAAGTGTCAGGATACAATTGGTACACTGCCCAGCAGTGTTTTCCCTAGAAAACCAAAACAGGCAAAAACAGGGAATTCGATCGATCAATCTCCATATTTGATCCATCAGACTCACATCTGATCGATCAACTTATCATTTGATAGATCGGATGTCTCACTCTTAAACAGACAGATCAGAGAACATCTGATCGATCAATATTCATTTGATCGATCAGATTCTTAAGTTGATCGATCAATTCCCATTATTGATTAATCGAATCCTTAGTTTAATCGATCAATCCTTATGTTTGATCGATCAGATTTTCAAAAGTCAGAAATTCAAGAAAATAGGCCTCTTGTTCTATACATTATTTATAAAATTCGATCGATCAATTCACCAATTTGATCGAACGAGCATATCGGGCCTGAACTTCCTTAAATTTCACCCTTCTGTTTCAAATGGAACCTATACAATTCAATCGATCAAATCTCAAATTTGATCTATCAGATTACAGATTGATCAATCAAATATCCAATTTGATCGATCAGAAATAACAGCATCTGTCATTAATGGGGTTCGTTGAAACGTAACCCTTTTCACCCATAGCTTTTATGATTCTCTATGAATCATTCAAGCATTCCCTAACACATAATTATGACATCTAAACTCTGATGAAACCCATAATAACTCACCTCTTTAATGGTTGTTTCCTTGATTCACGACATCCTAGGTTCACGTGGGTTTCAAACTCGGGATTCAAGAGTTTGCCGTTTCGAGTTCTCTGATGAACCAGAGGGACAACTCTACGCTACACACAGAGGTTTTCACTCGCAGATGCTGACTCTTTCAAGCTCTAGGTCAGACTATCATGAACATAAGGTTCTCTCTTACGCATGCTTCACCGAAGGAGTTCTCAAAAACTCGCATCATGTACACCTCGTGATTTGACAGATAGAAATCAGACCAGATGAGAAGAAGGAGATGAAGAGAGGTGAAGTTCCAATCTCTTCCTTCCCTTATAAGCTAAAAAAGAGAAATATCCTAGATATTTCCCTCTCTTAGTATCCATTCCGGTGTTGAGCGCACACACATTCTCACATGGATAACATTCCACAAAGGTCCAATCAGATCTCGAATTTGTGTCGTAAGTGACAAATCACTTCGCACGCCCACCGATTAAAGATCCCCACATTAATATTCTTTTATTTAAAAAAAATTTTAAAATGTCTTGATTTTCGTGCCATGCACGGATACCAAAGCAGTCAGGTGTTCTCGGAATTTTAGGGTCGTCACAACCCGAGTGCCTTTGGGCAAGGGGAAGTGCAGCTCACTTTTCTCCTTATATATATATATATATATATATATATATATATATATATGTGCATGTGTGTGTGACTCGACTACTTGATGTGATGTGCCATGCTCGATTTTATGATCCTATATGCTCTTTTGGTACAAACTCGTCATTCCAAACTTGATATGAAAGTCAGTTCTAGCTCCTTGCTCGATTTGTGATTTGAATATGTACGCTCCTTACATCATGACATGACATGTTTATGAACTCATATTTTCAAGTACTTGTTTATACTTGCATGCTTTTGTTATCATATGAAACTGATAAATTGATTTACATACCCATCTATGCCATGAGATTAGAATGATTCTATATCATTTTGCATTCTATATATCCCTACTGAGCTTAGATGAAGCTCATCTCTCGACTATATGTCCCAGCTGCAGGAGCTGACCCTATGCTAGATCCGGGGTAGGAGGAGGATCCTGACTATATTCTCGGAGACGAGGAGGATTTGCCCAAGGAGCATTATCAGTAGCTACGTCGAGTGGAGCATGATTTATCTTGGATATTTTGAGAGTTTTTTTGTTATTGGGCGGTGTGTAATATTTTAGGATTTTGTAAGGTAACTGCTCGGATAAAAGAATACAATGTGAATATATGTGGCAACCACTGTTTAGGTGAAGAACGGCCTTCACCGGTGGATGTTTTTTGGGAAATTATGGGATATGTGAATGGTCAATCTTGCAAACCTTGCATGAATAGTTAAGCTTGCAGCTCGTGTGAATAGTTAGTATTAGCTTGCTTGTTTTCTGCTCTGTTATATCTATTGCGTACTTTGATTTTAGAATGTATGTGTGCTTACCATTGCTAACGGCTTGGTTCTTCTGACCTTTTAACTCGGAGGAATTGAGCTGTTATGTCTGGGCCATGTCGCACAATCCGATGGCCCGAGTTTTGGGTAAGGAAATCCGGGGCCGTCACCGGTGGAATTAGAGCCTAAGTACTAGATTCATGGACCATGGCGGAGCGGATCTGATGTGACACCATGTATCACTCGGAATATCAGAGACCTAGTCTGAATATCCGTAAGACTAAGGTTCTGTATGCAGAGCTATAGGTTAACTAGAGGGAATAGTGTGAGGATCAAAGTTGAGGCTTTAGTCTTCAAATAGATCTAACTTAGAGTTGATTGACCGTGACAGGTAAATATGCCGCCTCGACAGGGAAGACCAAGGACCGTCAATATAAGAGACACCCCAAGTAGAGACGAATTCATCGCGGGATCAAATGCAATCCCTATCAATACCAATAGCAATGTACCTGGAGCAAACAACATTCCCTCAAACAACAACAATGCATCCAGATCAGGAAACAATAATGAGAATGCTCCAAGGAACGATAACAACCAGCAGTTGTTAGAAATTGTAGTGAACGCAGTAGCTCTACTGACGGAGAGATGTCACCCATTGGGATTTCAAGAATTCAGGAGGATGAGACCTCCTAGTTTTTATGGGCAAGCGGATCCAATGGAAGTCGAGTAGTGGCTTAATCAGATTGAAAAGATCTTACTGAGACTTAGGTGCATGGAAGAAGAGAAGGTTAGTTGGGCCTCATTCTAGTTTGAGGGTGAAGTTGGTGGAAATTGGTTGAATGGACCCAAGTGCCAGGGACACCTTGGACGTGGGCAGAATTTGTCACCAGGTTCTACGAGAAATATTTCCCTGCACAAAAAAAAAATGATAATTAGATATACAGTTTGCAAATTTTGTATAAGGAACCATGATCGTGCTAGAGTACGAGACAGAGTTCACCCATTTATCCCGTTTAGCTCCCGCATTAGTAGCCAATGAGTTGTTGAAAACTCGGAAATTTGAGTATGGGTTGAAAACAGCTATATGATGAAGAATAGTACTGTTTGAGCCAACAACAAATGAGCAGGTAGTAAGGTTGGTGCTCATTGCTGAAAGAGAGGTTGAAGATACCTACAGAAGAAGAAATGAGCAAGCCAAAAATAGGAAAGCTCGATCTTTGGCATCTATGTCAGAGCAGGCTAGCAAAAGGCCTAGATATTTGATGTTGCCACCATCACAGCCTATTACCACGGCAACATCAAGTTCATTTGATCCGACAGCTCTACCGCCTCGACCTCCGAGACCTATCAGTGCATCAATTCTGATGACTTCGAGTGCACTAAGAGTACAATAAGCAACTACGGCCCGCCCTACTGCTTATACAGCTTCCTCCACACCAAACGAATCGTGTATGAAGTGTGGAAAACCTCACAAAACTGAGGAATGCTGGAAGGCAAAGGGAGCATGCTTTAAATGTAGAAAAATGGGGCATAGAATTAAAGAATGCCCAGAGATGAAAGGGGAAGCAACAGCAAGGATCGCGACTACATGACCTCTTCGGTCCATAGTGCAGGGCCGGGCTTATGCAGTGTCAGCTCAAGATGCACAAGCTAGCAATGATGTGATTCAAGGTATAAAATTCTTTTATATTAGACAAATTCAATTTTTGCATTTTAGATGAAGAAGATGCATTATTTCAAACTTTCATTGTTGTATCACTACTTGTAGGACTATTGCTAGTGTACTCACCACTTAATTACCTAGACGTATATATGAAACCCAGGTACTATACCGATGTATTTCAAGAGTGATACCGTGATGGATATCTACTATCACAAGGCTCGAGTGTTGATAGACCCAGGGTCTACCCACTCATTTGTAACACCACAATTTGCAGTGGAACTGTGTATCAAGCCCGAACCCTTAGACTGCGTACTAAAAGTCTCAGTCCCAACCGGAAGGTCTATGAAGACGGATCACATATGTCAATCAGTGGTTGCTCTTATCGAAGACCGTGAGACCAAAGTAGAGTTAATTCTCCTGGATATGCAAGGGTTTGATGTTATACTGGGTATGGAGTGGTTCTCCGAGAACCATGCCATCGTTGACTATCTTCGAAAGGTCATTACTTGTCGACCTAGGAAAGGAAAGTCCTTTAAATTCTACGGTACCCAGCCGAACGTAGCACCCTTAATATCAGCCATCAGGGCCGAGAGACTTCTCAACAAGGGATGTCTAGGTTATCTAGCATTCTTACAAGACCAAAAGAAAGGGAAAGTTAAACTTTCTGACATTCCTATTGTATTTGACTTTCCTGATATATTCCCTGAGGAATTACCGAGGCTACCGCCTGAGAGGTTGAATTTGCAATAGACTTAGCTCCTGATTCCTAACCGGTATCAAAGGCGCCCTACTGAATGGCACTTGCGGAATTAAAGGAACTAGAGGAACATGTGCAAGAGCTTCTTGACAAGGGTTTCATTCAGCCAAGTGTGTCCCCATTGGGAGTGCCTGTGTTATTTGTTAGAAAGAAAGATGGTTCTATGTGTCTATGCATTGACTACAGACAACTGAACGAGCTGACAATTAAGAACTGATAACCACTTCCTAGAATCGACGATTTTCGATTAGTTACAAGGAGCAAAGTTTTTCTCCAAAATCAATTTGAGGTTGGGTTACCACCAGATGAAAGTGAAAACTGAAGGCATTCCAGCTTTTAGAACTCGATACGGCCATTATGAGTTCCTTGTCATGCCATTTGGACTGACCAACGCACCTGCATCTTTCACGGACCTCATGAACCGAGTGTTCAAGCCTTATTTCGATAAGTGGGTTGTATTTATTGACGATATTCTCATTTACTCAAGGTCAAGAGAAGAGCACGAGCAACACCTACGCGTAGCACTCCAAACCTTGAGAGAGTTGCAGTTATACGCGAAGCTCAGTAAATGTGAGTTCTGGCTAGAGCAGGTGAGTTTCCTTGGCCATGTTATTTTAGAGGCCAGTATAGAAGTGAGCCCTACAAAGATAAAAGCGGTAGTTAAATAGGAGCAACCCAGAACTGTAACTGAAGTTCGTAGTTTTCTAGTGTTAGCCAGATACTATAGAAGATTTGTTGAAGGGTTTGCAAAGCTACCTGAACCACTCACACGTCTCACCAGGAAGACTTCTAAATTTGAGTGGACTGAAGCATGTGAGCAAAGCTTCCAAGATTTGAAAAAGAAATTGATGTCTGCACCCGTACTTACCCTACCATCGGGTAGTGGGGGATTTTCAATGTTCAGTGTTGCGTCCCACAGTGGGTTAGGCTGCGTACTAAATCAGCACAATAAAGTAGTCGCTTATGGGTCAAGGCAGCTGAAAGACCACGAGAAGAACTACCCTACACATGACCTAGAGCTTGCAGTGATCATTTTTGCTTTGAAGATTTGGAGGCATTACCTCTATGGTGAGACCTTTGAAATTTTCACAGACCACAAGAGCCTCAAGTACTTGGTTACCCAGAAGGAACTCAATCTAAGGCAGAGGAGATGGATGAAATTTCTCAAGAATTATGATTGCATCATCCAGTACCATCTGGGGAAAGTAAATGTGGTAGCCGACGCGCTTAGCCGAAAATCATCCACTCAGCCGTCACACCTTGTGGCTAGGTTACACTGATGGAACTGCTTAGGGATATGACCTTAAGTCACACTCAATTCAAAGTAAAGGAATCGGGAGCTAGCCAATATCAAGATCAAATCGATCCTCTTCGATAGGATCAGAGAAAGCCAATTGAAAGATCCAAAGCTTATGGTTACCAAGAAGGGTCTAGACAATGAAAATCAGCCAAAATTTTCTATTAAGGACAACGACTCCTTATTGTTTAGAGGCCGAGTTTATGTGTCGTCTAATAGTGAATTATGGCAAGAGACCATAGGTTCGTATATGCTATATACCCGGGCAACACCAAAATGTACCAAGACTTGAAGAGGAACTTCTGGTGGAAGGGAATGAAGAGAGAAGTTGTTGAGCATGTAATGAGATGCTTGGTCTGTCAGTAGGTCAAGGTTGACGACAGACATCCTGTCGATTTATTGCAGCCCCTGCCAGTTCTCGAATGGAAATGGGAGAATATTTTGATGGACTTCATACTTGGGTTGTCGAGGACTCAGAAGGTGCATAACGCTATTTGGGTGGTTATTGATAGACTAACCAAGTCAGGACACTTCCTTCTATACAGCATGCGTTACACTGCATGCAAACTTGCTGAATTATATCTAAAGGAGGTTGTGAGGCTGCATGGCATACCTTCAAGCATCGTTTCAGATCGGGACCCACACTACACATTCCAGTTTTGGCAGCATTTTCAAGAGGAAATGGATTCCAAATTAGAATTCAGCTCAGCTTTTCACTCGCAGACTGATGGACAAACTGAAAGGGTGAATCAGGTGATAGAAGATATGCTCAGGGCCTGTATGTTGGACTTTCAAGGATCATGGGACAAGAACTTGCCCTTGATCGAGTTCGCATACAATAACAGTTATCAAGCCAGCATCGGAATGGCTCCATTTGAAGCACTCTACAGCCACCGATGTAAATCTCCACTCAATTGGGAAGAGGTTGGAGATAGTGTTTTACTGGGCCCAGAACTCATTGAGAGTACCAATGCAACGGTTTAACTTATTCGTGAACGTCTCAAAGTTGCTCAAAGCCGTCAGAAGAGTTATGCGAACCTTAGGAGAACACACGTGGAATTTCAGGTAGTCATTATGCTCAAGACTGTTTTCTATATCCACCAAATCGGTATGACACTAATAGTCATTTGAATTTCAGGTGGGGGATCACATATTTATAAAGATCTCACCGACTAAGGGTGTGATGCGATTTGGTAAATGACGAAAGCTTAGCCCCCAGTACATTGGTCCTTTTGAAGTTTTAGGACGTGTTGGTGAGGTAGCCTATCGCGTCACCCTACTGCCGCAGATGTCAAGCGTCCACAACGTGTTCCATGTGTCGATGCTGAGGAAATATGTGCGGGACACATCACACGTATTGGATTACCAACCCCTTGAGGTTCAAGAAAACTTAACGTTGATAGAAGAGCCGATGAGGGTGTTCGATCGCAAAGAACAAATCTTAAGAACCAAAAGTATTCTGCTCATTCTCATACAGTGGTACAACCATTCCAACGCGGAAGCGGCATGGGAACAAGAGGTGGAGATTCAAGACCAATGAAGGCCATTGAAGCAAGTTTTGACTGTATGGAAACCTGTATGTGTAACAAATGTACCTCTTGATGTTTTAAAATAAAAACAAAAAAAAATTAATTACAAAATTTTGTTATGGATACAAGTACATGTAGTATGAGCACGAGTAACTGAGTGAAAATTCATTCTACCCACCATCGAATCGAACTCATAGTGTTAGAAGAGCAATCAAAAGAATGGGTCGAAATTCAATGCCCTAGCTCAAACCAGCCACAACTCAGACTGGCCCGCTCGAGCGTAAAACTATCACTCGAGCATTCACTTAAGTCACGCTCGAGCGTGCTTCGAAGACCACTCGAGCGGCCATTAGGTCTATCAATAGGGCGGAAACCCTTTATTCATTCCCGCAACATTTCAAAAACACTCTCATGCTCGTTTTCTTCCTTCCTCCATAAGAAAAAGCCCTAATCTTCTTGAAGGAATGCCATTTCATCACCCTCGTACGAGATTCATCCGGATTTGGACCCTAGATCTTCTGCACACCTTCCTTGTGAACGGTAAAACCCTAGTATTGGTACGCGCTTTTTCTGGGGTCCCTTTCGGGTCTCCGAAATAAGTGGCCCAATTCTGTTCAAGTAGACTCTAGCAAAGGTGATGAATAATAAATCAAAAAATATTAAATGCTAAAAATAAAAGGCGAATCTTAAATGAAGAATAGATGGGTGATGCGATCACCAACTGTAGATATGTATCGACACTACAACACGTCATTGATCACGCTTTAAGAAGAGCGGGGGCTTGCAGGTTGAACTCCATTACTGAATCGTCGGCCGACCAACGTCAGCAGTTGTGGGCTATAGTCTAACTAGTTTGGTTTCCAACTTCTATTGGGATTCTAATCTATAAAAAAGGGGAGGGGTGGCCCACTATGCTAAGGAGGATCGACCCCGTTCCTGGGTACCCTTTGTAAGCTCCCAAGGGCAAATCGGGTGGCCAAGGCTTAAAATCAGAAGGGGTTAGTGACCTAAGGGATCTAAGGCTAAGGGGCGCTTCTCCCTTTATACTCTTTAGAGAACCGAGACCAGTTGGCCAAGTGCCACTGGCTCAACTACCTGAGATTCCTAGAGAAGAGTCTGTAATTCTAAAAGTCTAGAAAGTGGCTCAACTCCTTTCATTGGGATCCCCAGAGAACCTCGAACTTTCTAAAAGAAGAAGCTAAAAAAGGAGAAGAGAAAATTGAGTAGTTGATGTGTGTTGAAGGTTGTGGGGTAGGGGTCTATTTATAGGTATTCGGGTAATTGCGCACCCTGTGTTGTGTGCTTAATTAACTGGTCAGATCCAATTATGCACCCTATCTAGTGCACTTAATTGAATTGCGAGCCCTGTTCCAAGCGCTTAATCACTTTGAGTCGATGACCAACTCAATGAGTAACCGGCTAACTGGCTTAGTCAGGTGTCCTAGTTCCAGTCTAATTGGAACTAATTGAACTCTCTATACAGTGTGCGCAATCCAATTAAGCGCCCTCTATCATGCGCCTAATAGGGGAATTTGAGTGGTTGTGGGAATTAGAGTTTCGGTCCAATTTTGGACTAATTGCGTGTGGCTGGAAGAGCGAGCAAGCAATTGTGCGCGGCTGGCAGAGAGCACAATCAATTGCTTGTGCTGGGTCGGGCGCAGAATCCGGTCTTAGGTCGGTGCACAGGTGGCCGAAGCCTAGTCCTATAGGGACCAATTGCGCACGGCTGGTAGGGCGCGCAATCAATTACGCACATGGGTGAGGGATTTTAGGATAGACAAACTGGCAGACATACATATTTATATGTAATATCATTTAAGTAAATGTCATAACTCTTTCCTTTCCATTTACTTAAGATATTACATGTAAATAAAGAAATACCCCCCTTCGGTTAACAAGGCCTGGGGCTTTGCTATATACTATTGTTATGGTACATAATTCCTGTATTATGGGTTCAGGGTTTTAAGACATTTAGAGAGGATTGGTCCCTTTCAAAAGTCATGGGCAAGGTCAAAGGTTGCCCAAACAGGTTCGTATACTCCGAGAGGGCAAAATCGAGGTGTCCACAGATGCCCCTCTTTGGCGCGTTCTTGCGGAGTAAGGATGCGTCAAAGAAGTAGACACCCCTCTTCTAAGGGTGCCTTCTTGTTTCTTTTGGGAAATCATAAATTTGGACTGGGGATGCTGACATGAAATGCTTGACTTTCTTATCTATTAGCGCAAGCTAAAATAGAGCATTCGGGGGCCCAGTGGTAGCTGTCGAATGGCGTATCCACTACTGCAAATGCAAGGGGCATCCCGCCACATATCGCGGCATGCTGCGAGTAGCAGTTAGACGGGGGAAAATTGGCATATCCTGATCCATGGGTGCAAGGGGCCCTTCGCATATCGCGACTTGTTGCAAGGGGCAGTCAAATGGGAGGAAAGTCGACATATCCTAGTCTGTAGGTGCAAGGGACAATCAAATAGGGGGATATTCGACACAATCGAGGTACCAAGGGGCGTCATATGAATGTCCAAAGACAAGGACAAGTGACCTGATAATAATATGTAATATCATGTAATGGTGAAGGCTTTCGCAAGTCATGTCAGACCGAGCGTGTCATTGCTCACACCAATGGCGCGTCAGGTGTCCCTTTCCAGTGGATATTTGTGATTTCTTAGAGTTGAGTATATTTAGTGTTCAATTTTCTAGGAGAAGGAAAGGATTGGGGTGGTGAGAAGTGAATTTTGATAGATAGAGGGTTTATTTATTTATTATTTATTTTTTATTTTTATTTTATTTTACTTTATATTTTTTTTGAAATTTTGGGATTTAACTTAAGATCAATTCGGTTGTAAAACTGTGGGAAATGTGGCTTCCAAGATGTCGCTGAGCAGATCCACCAGTACAGGATTTGTGGACCCGACCGTCTATGCGGTTGTCAAGGCGATACTTGGTATGCCGGATACTCCATCTAATCTTCTCGTGAATACTAATGATTATCTCTTATGGAAGGACTATAGTAAATCACGTGTCAGGAGAGACGAGTTTTTTTTTTGAAAACTTTTGACTTAATATTATCTAATTATATTTATAGAGAGAATATCGAGTAGAGGGGGTGATACTTACCTGATTTTCTATCGGCGGGAGGCTTTTGCTAACAATGGGACTGGCCGACTGTTGTGGTGGTGTGTGATGGGACATCAGAGGGTTTATTCTCCCCCTCCACTGATTATTGTGATTGTTGTGTTGGGATGTTTGAATTTCCTGAGGTGATGTTCACAGTGGGACTTGATAGTTGATGGATGCGATAAGACGTCGGAGGAGTTTTTCTTCTCTTCTTCTGTTGGTGAGCATATGTTTCTGTTGCGGTGGAGTCTGGCGACTATTGCACGATGGGACGTTTGGGGGTGGTCTGGATTTTTTCTCTGTGATGGGACATTGGTTGAACTTCTCTTCTGATTGTGTGCCTGTAGCGGGCTGCGATGGGATTTTTGGGAAGTATAGTTGGCGATGGGACATTGGTGGTCCTCCCCTTTTGGTTGTGTGTTGTGGCGGGTTGCGACGAGAAGGCTAGGTTCATATCTTTCTTTGGTAGATCTCGAGTTGTATGATGAGATCAGGTTGCAATTGCATCGCAACGGGAAATGTTTGTGAGTGTATGATGGGGTGTTGGTCTGACGACTCCGGGGGCTATTTTGATGTCGTGATGGGATAATGATGGTGTCTCTTTGGCAGATGATGTCTTGAGATCATGACGGGATTTGCCCTTTGGCCTTTGCGATAGGATTTTTGGGAGGCTCATTTTGGATTTTTGTGATGGGTTGTTGGACAAGCCTCCTCTTTCAGGTCACGTGGCATGCAAGGTTGCGTGGTGGGGTTTTGGAGTCACGATGGGACATGGGGGCCTGTGAGGTTACGCGTTGGGACAAGGGAGAGTGATTCAGATCGTGACGGGATGAGTAGCATGATTGGTCCCTTCGTCGTCGTTAATTTTCGCTTTGTGTCATGTGGGAGCTTTGTATTTAGCGATGGGGCTGTGAGTGATGATTTTATTTCGTCGGCTTATTTTGTGCAGCGGATGTTAGGGAGTAGTTACGTGTACTTGTGAGTATGCGATGAGACTCTGGGGAATAATCTTCATCACGGTGGGACGTGAAATGTGGTAGCATCTAAGAGGGTGATTTGGTCGCGATGGGACTACGGGGAGATGTCCTCACCCCTAATTGGTTTGTAATGGGTCAAGATGATTTTGTATGTGTCTTATTGTGATAGGACATGTTGTCTTGTGTATTTGTTTTCAAAGTATCCCGATTTACGTGTTTTAGTGATATCGCCTGATCCAATCGTCCGATTGTGATGTCATTTCTTTCAATGTTTGTTGTTTTGCGCGCTCTACATCCTAAAGTGGCTTTTGATGGCGGTATAATCAAAGACGTTGTTGTAGCTTTGAGTGGCGGTATACCTCCTTCATTATTATTAGGAGGGGAAGATGGTGGGAGGAAGTCCTCCAAATGGATGGAAAGGGTGTTACCCAACCAATCCTCTCTCTTTTTTGTTGTTTCTGATTGGATGTTCTACGCATTATTATTTTGGGCTTTGTATTAGGTTTGGGTTGTAGGTTAGGTTCTAGGTTTTTGATCAGTCACATAATTTACCATTTTATCACCCTTAACTTAGTGGTGCTAAGACTTGGTTTGCTACTGACGAAATACTAATATGCAGATATTAAAGATAAGCAATAAATCAGAGCCTAAATGTTCATCTTTGTCAAAATGAACTCAAAAGGTAATAAGAAAAATGATTGAGCGAAAAAGATGATTTGTCGCTACTGAAAGTCAGAAAATAGTAATTTGTGATTCTTCAAAAGAGACAAAAAGAGAAAAGCGATAAAGCGTAATCCAGAGAATCGACAACTATGAGGAAGCTTACTGAAAATAGAAAGTCATGATTAACGATGTTCCAAGGAAGAAGTTATGAAATAAGGAATCCCTATTTACAATTTCCTAGGAATAGAAGCTTTCCTACTATTGTTACTGTTGCTAATCACGTGAGAACTATCACCGCCATATCCAGAATTAGAAGCTCCTACAATTAGAAGTCTGATAAACCACGGATCTTAGAAGATTGATAAAGATCTAATTCGAAGGACTCTATTGTTGCTCGATAAAGAACACTCTAGAAGCGCATCAACTAAAAGAAGCAAGGAAAGATGAAATTAGTAATTAGAGTTATATTATGATACTTTTGTTTTTAGTAGTTTCTTTTATTAGAACTAGATCTCTGTAAACCGACCCCTTATGATCTATAAATAAGAGGGCTCGGCATAAGAATAAGCATCGAAGAATTTAGCATCAATTGATGCCTGAGGTTGGATTTTCTTCGATCAGAGGTTTCTCAAGAGCAATTGACGACTACAATTGAGTGCTGAAGATTAGTGTAGATATATATAATTTCTCAGGAGCAATTGACTACTATGGCTGAGGGGTGAAGGATATATTTTACTTTTCTTTCTAGATTAGGATTTATTTGCTTTGTAAACATCTCCAAGTTTTAATTTGAATTAACGACTCAAGTTAGAATTTGCATATTAGTGTAACGATTTTTACTTTTCCATCTTCAGTTTGCTAGAGTTTGATTAATGCCCAAATTTCTAATTAATTGTTGATTAGACTAAATCTGTGTTGATAGGATCTTAGACTTGATTGATGACCAATGCTAGGAGACTAGAAATATGGTGTAATGGTACCACTACATGAAAGTGCAAAAAAAATAGTGGGGAGGGATAAACGACGGGTATAATCAGTCGGTTAAATCTTGATGGTCTAGGTCCGTCATTTAAATTAAAAGAACAATGGTAAATAAATCGACTGCCTAAAGCAGTCGTTTATATATATATATATATATATATATATATATATATATATATATATATATATATATATATATATGTAAAAGATAATTAAATTATATATATCATGGTTATATTGAAGTTGTTTTTCAAGTTGTAAATAACGTGAGTACCTTTAAATTAGAGTTCTCCGCAACCCAACTTGAAAAAAGCTTGCTTTTTTAGGGAATAAATCGGTTGCATATAAATGGCCAAGCTTAGATAGTGGAAGCTTAGTAAAAGAGAAGAATATCCTACAACCTTGCCCAACTCGGCTTGCTTTATGTCGACCTTGGTTGAGTTTGCCCGCCCTATGGCTAGGCTCGAGCTGACCCTTTGGTGGTCCGGGCTAGGGTTGGGCCATGGCCCGACCCATTAACAACTCATACTTTACAATCACCCATGAAATTTGAGTTCACTGACTCTCAAACCCATTAATTACATGCTTTGAATCTGACGATGGAGAAATTATTTTTCGTTATAATTTTTTTCGTAATAGATTTTTATATCAGGAGCGCATACGATCAGACGGTTCTTTTTTTTTTATTTCATACAACACACATCCTAAAAAATTGACCTTAAAATCAGGTTTGGGTGTAATGAGTGCCAATTCGTATTTTTTCACCCTTTCTGGGATATGTGCCCAGTGATGTCAAACACTGATGGTCGGATGGCATGCTTATGATATCAAGATCCATCTTGAAAAAGATTTGGACGATAAGCAAGCTACATCATCTAATTAAATGCAATCAATGCATTTCAACGTGGGTGCTCACAAAGATTCGATGCATGGATTGTAGTCATTAAAAAATGGATACCTTTAATAGAACCCAACATCATTGATTGCTTTAAATTAGAGGATGGAGATCGTGTTTTGCTCCAATTTTCCATATAAGAAATTTTGATGCCATGAACGAACTATCATATGTCAGTTTTCGATTCCACATTTCACATATCCCAAAAAGTGGCCCTAAAATCACATGGCACACATCATGCATCAACATGACTTTAGGACCATGTTTTCGAGATATGTGCCATTTGGAATCGAAAACTGACCATCAGATGGTATGCTCATTGATTGGAGATCCCTTGTGTGGAAGATTAGAGCGAAGACGATCTCTATCTTCTGATTTAAAACGATCATTGATTATGGGCGTAGGTGCCCATCAAGAGTTTATAGGTTCCATTAAAAGTACCCAATTAAACCAAACTTTAAATCCACCCAAGTACCCAATTAAACCTAACTTTAAATCCACCCACCAAATCTTTGAGTTCACCCACATTGAAACACATTGACTTGGTAGAATCAAATGATGGAGATCGTTTATCCTCCCAATCTTTCACAAGATGGATCTTGAGATCATGGGTCTACCATCAGACGTTAGTGTTTTATTTCTCATGACACACATCTCAGAAAAATGACCTTAACATCACGTGCACGCTCAAGATTGATTTTAATGTCTCTTTTTTGGGTGTGTACCACATGATATAAAAAACCAACCGTCTGATGGTATGATTATGTTCTCAAGATCCATCTTGTAAAAGATTGGGACGATAAACAATCTCCATCGTCCAATTTAATATAATCAATATGTTTCATCATGGGTGAACTCAAAGATTTGGTGGGTGGATTTAAAGGTACTCCCCAAGAGTAACTTTAAATTAACCTAAATTTACCTAACTGCCCACAATCCCCTCTTTCTATAAGTCCTCTCGCCTGACTACCTATCTCCTCTCGCACGCCGATTCCCGACCGCCCGACCATCCAACGCCGACCACTCTCCCGCCGACTCCGGTATCTCTCCCACTCTCATTAAGGTATGGAATGATTGTTTAATTGATTTTTATTATATTTCAGATGTTTTTTATTGGGGTTTTTACCCTAGATGCTGCAGCATGAATGTATTTGGCTGTGAGAAGGGGGAGGATCTGGTTCTGTGGGTGCAATGGGCTATGGTGATTTGCAGTCTCTGAGCTTGTCAATGAGCCCTGGTTCTCAATGTAGTTTGGGTTACTCCTCCACAACAGATCTCACCTGTTGGTACTATTGAATCTGTTGCCATGGAGACAAAGTAGAGAGGGTTTGGAAAAGTAGGCAAAAAACAACCTGTTCATAGGAAGTCTATAGATACATTTGGTCAGAGAACTTCACAATATAGAGGTGTTACAAGGTCAGAATGTAAACTTCTTTTGTTTTTAAACAGCCTACTTTATTTATGTTTTGTGGTAAATATATATTTTTTTTTTTTCTTTTTTCTCCCCCCTTATTTTTGTAATTATTTGTTTATTATTGTTGATATAGATGAGTAGATCTTCTGGGTTTCTTGTTTACTGTCTAATGATGCTTCTAAGTTCTAATAATTTAATTTTCTATTGGGATTCCCTTTAGTTTCCTTCTTTACATTATTTTATAATGATGCCTATGTGCCCTTCTAAAACTAGTTAGTTTACTTCCATCAGGCATAGGTGGACTATTAGATATGAAGCTCATCTCTGGGATAATAGTTGCAAGAAGGAAGGCCAGACCAGAAAAGGAAGGTAAAAAAACAAAGAATACCCTTCTTTAGTAATTATTACTTATTAGAAACTACTCTTGTTCTTGGCTCTACATCTTCTTTTTTTCAACTTCTTATGGTGGTTTGCTAACTATTATCTTGTCTGGTCTATGCATGTTCTTAACTGTGGGGGAATAATTACACAATAACATCTATGTAGTTTATCTGGCTAATCATTTTTTAACTGAATCATCAAGTTTTTTTAATTTTCTCTAGCCACCCTATTCAAAAAAAATTCCCCTTAGCATTGCCATTTTTTTGTAACCTCAGGGGGTTATGATATGGAAGAGAAAGCTGCAAGAGCTTACGATTTAGCGGTGCTCAAGTATTAGGGACCTACGACTCATATCAACTTCCTGGTAACGATTCATCAACTACTTATTATTGGTTATTGTTTGGGACATTTATCTTGAAAATGGGTCTTATGCAGTTGGATAATTACCACAAAGAACTTGAAGAAATGAAGAACATGAGCAGGCAAGAATATGTTGCTCTTTTGTGAAGGTATATGGCATCTCTTTCTGCCTATTCTACTACGGAACCTGCAATAGTTTCTTTGTCTAATTTCTACATTATATATGTTATCCCAGAAAAAAGTTGTAGATTCTCCAGAGGGGCTTCGATTACAATTTAGTATCATTCTAATTGATAGTGTTCATGTGTGCACCTTGTTATCTCCATGCTGAAACAATTATGTTCTAGTCTATACCAGTTGATGAAGCTCACAATAAACATTGCATCATTGATACAACAATGATAATGCTAGCTTTGTGTCCTTTCAGAGATGTTGAAGAATCCCACTTTGATCATTTGGAAAAAAAGCTTTAGATAAAGGGTTGGCTGATTCACTTGGATTACTACAGTGCATTCTTAAACTCTAAGGTGAATATATATTGTTATTTAATGTTTATTTGCCTTGTATTCCTTTACTCCAAGATAATTAGGAGTTTTTATCAATGGTTTCAAAGTATTTTATGTTCATAATTTTCATCCTTTTTGCAAGTGTAAGGCATTCAACCTGCTTAGTCTTCATGCCCACTGACCTCTAAATTGGTCCAATTTTGGAATGCCTCTTGATGTGATTTTCTTGGATGATGGAAAGGCGTGCTTGAAGATTGTGGTTTTGGCTAATTAAGGATGGTTATCAAGTGGGTGCCATTAAGGTTCAGCTTTCATAGTGATGCTCTTGGATACACAAAGTCCTGTGGTTGTTGGTAGGCGGAATCCTTAGAAACATCTTGGATGAGCTCATTCTAGCCTCTCTAATCTGATTTTCCTTGACTGAATCTACCAAATTTCTACTATATAAAAGGAATATAGATAGATTTGTTCCAATTGGATCTTTGTCTAGCCAAAAAGTCCTTTTTTATGTACTTCTATAGATATATTTTTTCAGACTGAATCTACCAAATTTTCACATAACACCTCTGCGTATCATTGTATGAGTCTTGGTTAGCTTCTCAAGGGTAAAAAACCATCCCTATTAATCCACGTGGCACCCAAAACATGGTTTGGGTGCTACATGGAGCAAGGGTGATGTACATAGATCATATTTCAAAAAAATAAAATTTCAAAATTGGATAACCATGTTATTTTCAGAATTGGAAAGTGGGCAGTTCAAACTGGTTTTTTTCACCATCCTAAAAAGCATATGGCAAAGATCTGTTTTTATTTTTTTATTTTTGTTATGATATATGCATGTCCTCCTTGTTTCACGTGGCACTCAAGCCATGTTCAATAGAATTAGCATGACTAAAAGTAAATGCAAACTAATGATGTAACCTTGAGGTCATAGGTTCTATCCCAGCTTACCTGTAAAAAGACGAGTAATTCCAAACCAGGATTTCAGGAAGAGATAAAGATTTTTCTGGGAACTGGTTCTTCTACTATTTTCTATTAAGGATTGATTCACCAACTTTTTCCTAGAATAAACCACAGTAGATACCTCTGAGTTCTGTTTGCATTGTTCTGAAGTTTTGATACACGTACCATACAATTTCATCAAACACTTCTTGTAGATAAGATGAATATCCCCTATTTCTCAAATACTTCATGTAGATAAGATTAATCCAATATTTAGTGCATATTTTGTTTGAAGGTAGAAAATCAGGAGTCTTTTATTTCTTAAACCATGCCACCTGAGGGAGTACAATATTGATGGCCCCATCACCATTGTTGAGATAAAGTGTAGACAGCTGATGTGGCACAACGTATTGCGATGTAGCCCCACTATGTATGCGACGGTCATATCACGTCCTGAAGCTACACCAAAAATTGGCTTCCAACCATATCGATGGTCCACAAAATATATTTTATCAATCCATTTGAAGGCTCCAATTAGCAGCCAACATCATCTATTATTTGATCAATGTTGGTTATGATCCATCAACATGGATGGTCTCGACTGATACAGCTTGTGCTACTTGGACTGTCGTCGGCAATCACACTACTACCTCGGTTAGGGTACTAGGGCTTTCCATTAATGTGTCCCATGCCCTTGGTACTCGGCCTGAGTATAAGCCATTCAAACACTTAGCTATTTAACACAAATCCTCACCACTCAGTTTGTGTATCTTAATCAATTCAAAGCAAAATGGATTCACTGATTGGAAGTGGGCAAGCTCAATGATGTGATTACTAGGATTCCAGAGGTAAAAATTTATCCCTGATTCTTGTGCCTGTTAGCTTGTTGTTTTGGCCAATGATGTGAGAAATGTCGTTGCCCTGTAATATTTTTCTTACATTTTGGATTGTGGAGAGCTTGGAAACTATGTCAGATGTAAATCCCTCTTATAGATATCTTATACATCATATAAATCTCAGTACATTTCCAACCAGAAATGGTTCATTCTATTATTAAAACATGATTTTTTGACTCATGCATCTTTTACAGACACTCATGTTTCAAGGAAGTAGTTGTTAGATGAATTTTTGCCTAATGATGTATGCCCATTGGGAGTTCAATTGTTCATGGAGACACCAGGAAAAATATCCCCTTTTGACTCAAAGGATTATAAGTCTCAAGATGAGGTCATAATCTTACCCTTTTACAAGAATTATCTATTGAAAACATGTATGAGCTTAATATGTACTTTTTTATTTGCAGACCATGCCTTCAGCTTTTCCAATAGATGAAGAGATTTCTTTTGAAGCATTTGAAAGTCAAGTAGACACCAAATCAGAGTTTCTTTGTATTCAAATACAGTTAGAAGTTTTTTGATTTTTTGTTTTTATGAATTATGTGAGAATTGTAAGTTGTAAGAACGATGAATATTCCATTTATTTATATAAAGATGCAAATTTTGTTATGGAGAATTTGTGAATTTGGATTATTATTAGTTTAATTTTTTTCAGATGAAAATTTCAATAAGCGAGTATATAATCGTCGTATTGTGAAATTTAATTATTATTTTTTTTAAAATAAAATATTAAAACGACTGCTCCAAACTGTCCTTTTTCCCTACTTTTGGAAGTTGTTGTTTGAATGTGAAAACAACTGTTATAATACATAGTTTAAAAATAAAGATGTCATATTTTTTTTTGTAAAAAGACATTTAATACGACTGCTAAAAATAGTCATTATTGGTTGATAGCTGATGATTGCCGTTGTTTGAGAAAATAAACGACAGCTACAATGCGTCATTAATAAATACTACAACATTTTTTATGACAGCCCACTCGACGGTTAAAAACTGTCGTTATTTTCAAAAATGACAGTCATCGGCTACTTTTTTCCGCATTTTCACGTAGTGCGGTACTGTTTATTTTCATAAATATCCGAAAGCTGAAGATTGAGATTGACGACCTTAATCTGAAGGAGGATTAAGATTTATTTTTATGCACTTTAGTTTAAAAAACCATTCTTTTTTTCATATTTCTCTAGTAGATTAGGAAATCTTAAAGATAAATAGAAGTTTTTAAGATAAAGATTTAGATAGAAGATAGAAATAGGAACTAATAAGATAATAAACTTCCTAGTGGGAACGATCCTATGCTATGCTATAATTTCTATTGTGCGCTTGCAATAGGTTAAGACTTGAATTTAATATAATTATAATACACAATAACAGACAAGTTAGTTTTCATTTTGGATTGTATGTTTAGGAGGTATGCTCCGGTGACACCAGTATAAATTTTATTATATAAATAAAGAGATGTTTTGTTTATTGTGTTCGTTTCATTTGTTTTTGTTCACGTCTGGCTGTTGTGTGTTTCTTGGGTTGCATCGGAGGGTGAATGGATAGTGTTAGGGTAGTTCGTTTATTCTTCGGTGTGTTGCATGTATCTTGTTTGTTTCGTTTTGGATGTTTTCAGTCCCATGGCGGAAAAGCAACAACTAAAATAAAAAAAATGCCTCAGTTTGGTGTGTTGGTCTAGTAACCTGAGTATCGCTACCAAGGTATTAGTGCTCTTAAAAAAATGCCACAATGTCAAGTGACGGGAAGTAGTTTAATTATTTCGAACACATGCTAGGCTCGATTTTGTAAGTGTTGAATGACCATCGTGTATTGTAGTTTTCAACAAGGATGAGGTGAATGGTAGATGAAGAGTGATTGCATCCCTTGCATTTCGAGAATTTTCGGTTTTATTCTGAAGATATTTTGAAAATTATTTGACTCATTGTCCAAAAGAGAAATAAAGGGTGAAGGAAAGATAAGGTTTATTGATCTAAGGGTTGCTTCTTACTTAACCAATTTTTGAAATAGTAGTCAACTACTTTCTTCTCGGGTGGATAATGTGGTGCCATAATTGAGCTCTCCGTCATGGTCCAACACCATCAAATCATAAAATTCTACGGTTAGCAGGAGCTTATCCTCCTCCCACTACTGTACGACGACATCTAGTAGTGTGAAGATGTCAGGGATGCCCTCGTGGCTTGCTTATACTTTCCTAATAAGATTATCAGGAATGCCCTCATAATTTGCTTATGCTTCCCTAATTTCATTGACTGTTCATTCGTCGTATTGCTCTCACTCGGTTGTACTACTTTTCTGTATATTTTTTTACAACCTGCTAATGCAAGAATTATGAGGTTTGATGGAACCTTGTATTTTCATTTCTTTCTTCTCTAACATCAACTCCAATGGCTGAAAGGATGTGTGAGAATCTAAAGTTTTGTATATTTCAAAAAAGAGTTTTATGATCCACTAGTCCTTTCGATCAACTTGCCTGAATAGGAGGGGTGATTAATGAGTCGGATGATTCCCAAAATATTTTTTGAAAATAATGACCTACAACTAGCGATTGCCTTGCGATGATCGCAGGGATGATACGTATAAGAGCACGCCTGTTTAGGCTATGAGACATGATGATGACTGAATTATGATTCCAAGGGTTAGGAAGTCCTTCCCCTGTGACAAGTTGTCCTTCCCCTGTGACAAGTTCCTAGGCATGTTGCCTAAATAATGTAGGTACTCCCCTTGTGGGTTTTGATTTTCCTCCAAGTGAGGCGATTGTGCAGGCATTGTTTCTTAGCACTAGTTCCTCGACTTTGAGTTTTCGGTCGGGTGTGAGTTTGAAGGGTTTGGGGCATAAAAGAGTATTTTTATTTTCGAGTATTTACATTTTTGGGCATTTATACTTTTGGCTTTTTTTGTGACTTTTCTATTATTTTATTTTTTTATTTTTTTGGATTTTTATTTTATTCTTATTATTTTTGTGTTACAGTACAACATCAGTTCCTTGAGCAAAGGTTGACTCAAAAGGTCGGATGGAGTAACTGTTGGATAATCTGCTTTGGGGTCCTCGATCCCTTTCGATCTGATTGATCAGGGATGAGAGAGATGTCATGTTTGGGTTTGTGGTTTGGATGATGTGAGATTTGTCGAAATAGATGTGGTGTTATTTAATTTCTACTTTCGATAAATCTTTTATTGTTAGAGTTTCCTTGTCAGGGGAGACTTTCTTTAGCCTCTCAATGGAGTGAGGCATTTCATAGAGTTGGAGCATAGAGTTGTTAGAGAGTTTTTTAGAATTATTTATGGATTGTTGGAAAGTTGTCTGCGGGTGAAGTTGGAGTAGGGCATGTCGAGAGGGATGGTAGTGTTGTCAAGGTAAGGATAGGATGAGGCAAAGGTAAAGCAAGAGGAGAGGTGAAGGTGTGGGCCAAGGTGGACCTTTCTTTGGTGTGGGGAGATTTAGTATTGCTCGGTTATGCTTATTTTGTCTAATGCATACTTTGGGCTTATTGTGAGGTTGTTTTAAAGTTTTATTTATAATTTTTCGAGGAAGCTTAGTGTCGAGGGTTTGGTGTAACAGTTTTGTTGGTTGGGGTTCCGTGAAGGTTTTGATTGTGAGGTCTATGGAGATTTGGATCTGGAGATTAGAAGCGATTTTAGTTGTGACGTTGATTTCATGTTGTGGCAAGATTCGAGGATCAAGTGGCATATTGATTTGGATGTTGATTGGGGTTGTAGTATTTAAGTCTGGTATGATTTCGAAAGTGGGAGCGATGATCGGCTCCATGATAGGTTCGGTGGTTGGCTCAAAGGTGAGTGGAGTTGGCGTTGTAGGAATAGGTTCGATTTTAGTGACGGGTTCGTGTTCAATAACAGGCTCGGGTTTGATGACAGATTCAGGTTTGACAATGGGTTCTAGTTTGATGACGGGTTCGCCTTTGATAGTGGGTTCGAGCTTATAGATGGGTGTAGGGTCGATGATAGGTTTGGGTCTAGGTTCGACGATTGGTTTAAGTTCAATGGTTGGTTTGGTTTCATGTTCGATGGCATATTTAAGTTCGATCATGGGTTTAGGTTCGGTGATAGGTTCATGTTCGAGGATAGGTTTAGGTTTGGTGATAGGTTTAGGTTTGATGATAGGTTCAGGTTTGGTGACAAGTTTAGGTTTGGTGATAGGTTTGAGTTTGATGGTAGGCTTGGGTTTGAGGTTCAGTTTTGTATTTGGTGGAATGGTAAGTTCGATGGTGAGTTCAGGTTTTGAGGAGGGTGTAGAGATTGGTTTGTGAGTTGGTTCTAAGATCGGTTCAACGGCTGATTCTGAAGTGAGTGAAATGGATGGTTTAGAGGTGTGTATGATAACAGATTTGGGTTCGAGATTTTATTTTGAAGTTGGTGAGGTGATAGTGAGTTTAGGTTCTGAAGTGAGCGTAGAAGTTGATAATGAGGTTAGTGGGGTGATAAGTTCATGTTTTGAAGTTGATAGAGGGATTAGTTCAAGGGTCGGGTTTAAGGTTGGTGGGGTGATGTGTTCGATCATGTGTCCGATAATGTGTTTGGGCTCGGGGATTAAATTTGGGATTGGTTCAGATTTGATTACGGGTTCAGGTTCAAAGTATAGTTTCATGCTTGGTTTAAGTATAAATGGTGTCATAGTATGTTGGTGGATTGGTTCTGAAGTGAGCGGGCTGGTGATTTCGGGGATAGATTTGATTACGGGTTTGGGTTCAGAGTTTAGTTTTGTGATCGGTTTAAGTTTGAATGGTGTTGTAGTATATGGATAGATTAGTACGGGAGTTTCTTCTAGAACTGGTATGTAAGTTTGTCCAGGTATCGGTCGTAAGGTTGGTTCAGGTGTAAGCTCAGGGAGCACAATGGTTGACTTAAGTTATGAGTTTGAAGGTAGGTCGAGTTGATTCAGGGGTAGGTTGAGTTAGTTTGGGGATAAGTGTGTTGACTTTGGCGATGGGTTGAGTTAGATTAGGGGGGTCTTCAGTGATAGGTTGGATCTTAGTGATCTTGGTGATTGGTTCAAGGTGAAAGCTGATTTCCCATTTATAAGTACACGGGATAGGGTTAGTTGGTCATGAATGGATGGTATGGATGTGGTCCGAGGGAGGTTCAATTCTGCGAATCAGGCTAGCCGGGTGGAATGGGATAGGAGTGAATGAATGTACAGTCTCGTATGCAAGTTGAGCCTGATCGAATAATGGGTTGTAATAGGTGATGTTAGTTTACGTGGTGTTGAGGAGTTGGTTTTGATCATAGTGTGGGTTTGTGTATTAGTTGCTGTATAAAGGTTGGTAAGGGTGTTGATCTTGGTTTATGTGTGGTAACTGGTTTGGTCAGGGTATAGACCTTGAGCTTGGTCATATGGGTGGTATGGTTGAGGGTTTGTTTGGTTTTGTTCTTGGTTCATGTTGATTTGTTCGTGAGTCTCGTTTAGGGTGTCTGTCCCAGGGTCATTGGAAGATTCACTGGATGTTAGGGTGGAGAGATGGAGGTCTCCATTCTTTAGGCGATGCTCTATGCGTGAAGCGCGTTCTTAGAGACTAGTGAAATCGGAGTAGTCACTTAGGATGAGAGCACTTTGGAGATGCTCACGGGTGTTGCCTATCATGATTTCTATCACATTGGTTTCTCTTATCTGACTCCTCGTTCGAGCGGCAAGTCTCTTCCAGCGGTTGGCAAACATCGGGAAGTCTTCGTCGTCTTCTTGGCTTGCATGCATCAAGTCAGCGAGACTAATTTCTTCCCGTCTTCATGAGTTAAGTGTTGATATTGGTCTAGGAATCTGTCAGCTAAGTCTTCGAAGGTCTCAATTTTGGCTAGAGGCAGAGCAGCAAACCAGTCAAGGGCTTCTCCTTCCAGAGACCTCTAAAAGTAGTGACTGAGAAGGCCATGGTTATTGCATATGGGTCGGGAGTCGTTACAAAATAGGACCAAGTGGTGTTTTGGATTCCCTGTACCGTTGTATTTGTTAAAATTTGGAGGTTTAAAGCCAGCGGGTACAGTGAAGTCAATGTCTCAGCAAAATTTGTTGAACGCGCAAGATTGATTAGAGCGTTCTCTCTTAGCCATGTAGTCGTCTAGAAATCGGTGGAGGTTGTTTGTGTTTATGGTGGTGCCTTTTCTAGGGGTCTCGGGTGAGGGTTGTCCTTGGTATCCATCGTTGTAGGAGGTGTGACAGGTATGTGTGTTATGTGTCGGGGAAGTCAGAGCACATGGAGGAGTTTGCATCCTTTCCTCTTGTCTGTTTCTCGGAGTAACCTATCTTTGGTCTCTTGTAGCGCTATATAAGTGGGTCAGGGACTGGAGCAATGCGTCGGCTTCTTTTCCTTCTTTTGTGAGTGCACCGGTAGTGTGGTCCATAACTTGACTAGTGGTGGAGTTTTGTCCATCGTTACTTTTTCCATTGTTGTTGCTGTGATTTGTGTTTCGTGAAGCGAAGGGGTATTTTTCACTCTCACTAAACGTATTTACCCGAGCACGACGATGGGTTGTCCAAGGAGACGGCCAAACGTTATACTCGGGATCACTAGGAAGGTCCCATGAGGGTGGGTCGATATCATTAAAGTTTAATTTTCTGATGTTGGCCATTTTAAAACTTTTTTGTATATATTTTTTATTTTTATTTTTTTATTTGTAAAAATTGAGTATGCAAGTGAGTGTGTGTAAAAGTGATAAAGTAAAGCAAAAAATAAATAAATAAATAATGCAAGAAAATATAAAACCAAATTAATTAAACTAGGGCAACCGTAGCGAAAAAGAGTCTCATCGCGATCGCCAGTCTGTCCGTACCTGTTTTTTCTAGGGTCCCTTTTGGGTCCCATGAATAAGTGGCCCAATTCGGTGCAAGTAGACTCTGGCAAAGGCAATGAATAATAAATTAGAAAATATTAAATGCTAAAATTAAATGATGAATCTTAAATGATGAATACCTGGGTGACGCGATCGCCAGCTGCAGATAGTTATCGACGCTGCAACATGTCATTGATCACGCTTTAAGAAGAGCGGGGGCTTGCAGGTTGCACTCCTTTACTGAATCGTCAGCCAGCCAATGTCAGCAGCTATGGGTTGCTTATAGTCTAACTAGTTTAGTTTCCTACTTCTACTGGGATTCTACTCTAAAAAAAAGGGGAGGGGTGGCCCACTATGCTAAGGAGGATCGGCCCCGTCCCCGGGTACCCTCCATAAGCTCCCAAGGGAAATTCTGGTGGCCAAGGCTTAAAATCAGAAGGGGTTATGGACCTAAGGGATCTAAGGCTAAGGGGCGCTTCTCCCTTTGGACTCTTTCGAGAACTGAGACCAATTGGACAAGTGCCGCTGGCTCGACTACCTGGGGTTCAGAGAAGAGTATGCAATTCCAGAAGTCTAAAAAGTGGCTCAACTCCTTTCATTGGGATCCCTAGAGAGAACCTCGAAATTTCAAAAAGAAGAGGCTAAAAAAGGAGAAGAGAAAATTGAGTAGTTGATGTGTGTTGAAAGTTGTGAGGTAGGGGTCTATTTATAGGTATTCAGGTAATTACGCGCCCTGTGTGGTGCGCTTAATTAGCCAGTCAAATCCAGTTACGCGCCCTATTTGGTGTGCTTAATTGAATTGTGCGCCCTGTTCCAAGCGCTTAATCATTTTGAGTCGATGATCGACTCAGTGAGTGACCGACTGACTGGCTCAGCCAGGTGTCCTAGTTCTAGTCTAATTGGAACAAATTGTGCACCCTATACAGTGCGCGCAATCCAATTAAGCGCCCTCTATCATGCGCTTAATAGGGGAATTTGGGCGGTTTGGGAATTAGCGTTTCGGTCCAATTCTGGACTAATTGCACACGACTGGCAGAGTGCAATCAATTGTGCGCTCTGGGTCGGGCGTGGAATCGGGTCTTAGGTCGGTGCACGGGTGCTGGGATTTTAAGATAGACATACTAGCAGGCGGGTAAGGACAGACAGGCATACATATTTATATGTAATATCATTTAAGTACTTAAGATATTACAAGTAAATAATGAAATACCCCCCATTTGAATTCAATAAAAATAGTCTCGGATAAAAAATCTCAATGAATAAAAAGTCAACTTTCCAGTTCAAAAACAAAATTCTATTTTTTGCAATTTGGTCAATTTTCTAACTTTCAAATGGCAAGCCTTTTTGCGAAACTTTAAAGCCTATAAATTCTACCATATCAAGGCATTGCTAAATTACTAAATTCCGGTAAAAAAAGTTCACATATGGGCTATCAAATGGAGAATATATTTCCAAGGTTCTGGCTCGACCTTTGACCTTCGGTCAACAGGGCCTGGGGCTTAGCTATATATTATTGTTATGGTGCATAATTCTCGGATTATGGGGTTTTCACAATTTTAGGACTTTTAGAGAGGATTGGTCCCTTTCAAAAGTCATGGGTAAGGTCAAAGGTTGACCGAACAGGTCCGTATACTCTGAGTGGGCAAAATTGGGGTGTCTACACCTACAAACCCCTATTTCTTTCAAATCTTAGATTTTTCTTGTTTTCTTTACGCCATGGTTTCAAAGAATCTAATGGTCTCAAAACCCTCTAAATCATCGACCCAAAATCCCAAGCTTCGAAACGATCGAAGAATGTTCCGGAACCGACCCTGAAACCGACCATAGAACAACCCGAACCGTGGTGGGATGCCAAGATATTTCAGCCCGAATGGTCTTTGGACTAATTGTATTTCAAAAGCGAAGAACCACTTCATTGGTCGATTAACTATCTAGAAATGGACAACATGACGACATTGCTCAAACCATTCTACGGACATTACTATCTGCAGATTGTCAAACTCTTTTACCAAAATCTCGATGTTGAACGAGATGGAAGACTTAGTACCACCATAGACAACCGAATCTTTAAGTTCGATCATGATCGCATAGCCACTGCTATGGAGGTCCCGTTAATGTATCGAGAGAACTGGGGATTACAACCACCAAACTCACAGAAGGTACCTTTTCACCAAATGGTCACAGCTATGACCCATGGGCAACATGGGCCGAGTCAATCTATGAAGAAATCACAGTTACCATCCGAGATGTGGTGGATCCACACTGTCTTTCGAAGTAATCTGTATCCTCTAAGAAAAGAAGAAGAGAGTGGGAGTACTATTACAAACTCTATTCGCGATTTTTGAGGATAGGTGGTTTGATGCGGCCGATGTAATTATTGATGGCCTGATTCATGCCCCCAACTGTATGTTAGAGACGAGAAAGAAACCATCGGACACCATGCCATACGCACGCCTTATATCACAACTTGTTGAGGGCTATCAAGATGAGATTGGTGACTATACGATACCGGTGGATGAAACGCGCCTAACTGATAATGCCAAGACTTTCATAATTGAAGAATGGATATCGACCCAGAAGAAGTTGAACATGAGGGTTTGGACTCTACCATAACTGCCGCCCCCTCTCTCCGACAGCCCCGCTATCCCATCAGTAATTAATAGACGTATGGATTTCCACGAGGTGATGCTCATGGACATCATGCATTTCTATTTTCTGAACGATGTCGCGCAACAGATTTCAAGAGCTCCAGGATAATACATCCGAGTTCGCGAGAAACGCAGTTGGATCAGAAGTTGGTCCCTCTGACGCTGGAGATCGACGCCGTGGAAAACAACCAGCTGAGATTTCTAGTGAGCTCTTTAAACCTTCGCATGTTAGTTACCTTTAGAAGATGTTAATTGCGTTAGGAGTCAATAATTTGTATGCTTATAACTAATAGTAGCAACTCGAGTTAACATCCCTATAAATTATGTTTTGATAACTGTAAGAATAGGGAGTAATCATTGGGTTATTCTGTGTATTTTAGCTCAACTATATAGCTTGTGCATATGGAAGGTATTGAATTACATGCATTACACTTAGTTCGATCATTCATAGTATTAGTGTAGGTTAACCATTAAAATCAGTAAAATGTGAGCCCCAACTTGTAAATTTCGGAATGGCATACCTCTAGAAATCTTGCCCATTAATCACTATGTATGAAAATGTCTTCATCCATCGGCAAGCCAATTATCATCACAGTAGAATAGTTCTCTTTTACGTACATTCTTATCTTGAAAGCATGGTAGAATAAACACTAAAATTTTAGAGTCTTCCAACACCCATATTACAAACGTCAATTTTCGAGGACAAAAATTTTCATAAGGAGGGGAGGATGTGACACCCTCTAAAGTCACGCTCGTGTAATTCAGAACACGTGTTGTGTCACGGACCACTGGACCTCGAACAAAAGAAATCCACTTAGACACTAGCCCAGTTGACCCATTTGAAAGTTGGTCATTTGAGACCATAGGAAACTATTTCACTTGAGACCCATATGGGGACTAGTTGGATTGAGACCTATTTGGACCTAAACCCGCAGACCCTATGGAAGCCAAACCATCTTAGGTCTAATTGGGAATTAAATCCCTTTTTGGGACCACTTTGAATGCATGTGCTAGTGAAGATTGGCCACTTAGGACCCATTAGAACCAACAGTCCACTAGGACCCGTGTAGGAATTAGATTGGTTAAGACCCATTCGAATCGAGGCACTTGAGCCCATGAATTAGAAGCCTAGAGATGTTGGCATACACAATATTGGTGTATATGAGTTATACACTGAATCCTAGCCTTTCTATTTACCCAACCCTCACGTCTCCATGCAAATAATTGCATTAAGGGAGTTGGTTGTGAAACTTGAGGAGAAACCGGAGGTTAAATGAGAGAAGTTGTTCCATCCCCTTTTATTCAGTTTTCTTGAAGCCTAAACCCTATTTATTGCAAAATCCTTTCCACCCCAAGAGAAGAATCGGTCCCTATTACCTTTTAACACTCCAAACTCCGTAGTTCTTCATGCAATCGAAGGGAACAAATTGTAGAATCGGCTCTTCGACAGAGTTAATCCGACGCTGGCAAGTCGTGTATCTCCGCATGTGAGGAAACTAATAAAGATAACCCTCATAATGCTTGCATTGTAATTTAAAGTCCGAGTCTTATTACCGAGTAGTGATAATCGAGGTCGCATGCAAAGACTCCCCGGATCATACGCATGCGAATCGCAAAAATAGAAGCATCTTGGTTCGATCGTTGGAACCCTTGCATGTGCTTCAAAATTTGGGGATAAATGGTAGGTTTTAAAACTAGTAAATGCATATGAAAATTGTGTATAATTGGATGTGTTCAAAGGGGAAACTCATAAATGAGTGATGACCCGTATAGGGTGTGATTTAGGAGTTGTTGAGCCGACTTGAGAGGCCACAAAGGTCAGCTCGAGCAAAGGTACCAAATTGTAAAGGAAGGTTGTTCTGTGATGTACGCTCGAGCGTGATTTAGAGTCGCTCGAGCGTAAAATCATCTGAAGCCTATGCTCGAGCGAGAAATCTAGGCCAAGTTGGCTCTGGTCAAAATCGCTCGAGCGTGATATGAACGTTTGTATTGGAAAATCGCTCGAGCAAGAATGGAGATGCTTGAGCGGGAAAAGACTTGAAGCCTACACTCGAGTGGGAATTCTAGACCAATTTAGCTCGGGTCAAAACCACTCAAGCAAGACTTGGGGGTTTGTATTGGGAATACACTCGAGCGGGAATGGGTACGCTCGAGCGGGAAAAGATCTGAAGCCTACGCTCAAGCAGGAATCCTAGGCTTAATTCACTCAGGTAAGAACTGCTCATGGGCATTTTCTTGGTGCCACTAGAGTACGCTCGAGCAGGAAACTTTGTTTTGGTTGAATTCACTCGTGTACTTGTGAGCCCTATGTAATTAAGCGTGCTAAACCCAGATGATTAAGACAAGTGTTGGGCATTATGATTTAGGAGGAACGCACGTAGGAACACTGTTATTGAGCTCGTTGGGTTCATGATACGTGTGCTTGACATGACTTAAGGTAGGAAAATTTCGAATGCAAAGTTATATGCTTGACTTGAATCATGGGATACCATAAATGAAAATTGCTCGTATTTGACTTATATTTTTGTCACGTATTTGATTAATGAAAGCTATGCATATGATTTAAGATTGCTTCCGCACATGAAATTGTATCATTTACTTGACATCTTGCTTGCATTGATTCCTAAGTTCTATTGAGAAATCAAAATCTGTGTTCATGATATGATTCGTGTCCATCCTTGTTCGTGTGAATATGTTATGTGTAAGAACCAACTCTTGTCTGTTATTATTCATGTGTATATGCCATGCGTGAGATTATGTGCAACTGAGGAGTGGAGCCTCCATGAGAAGGGTGGAGTCCCCGGGGTATTGACCCTGTGTCTGCTACGGACTGCTCAGTTCCCACTACGGGATGCAATTGCCATAAGTCTATTCTCGTGCTCGTGATTAGTTGTGAGTGAAGTGGAATCTCTAAGGGAGGGGTGGAGTCCCCGAGGTGTTGACCCTATTTTCGCTACAGATTGCTCTATTCCTGTTATGGGATACTCACACTAATCTAATGTGACTCGACTACTTGATGTGATATGCCATGCTCGATTTTATGATCCTATATGCTCGTTTTGTGCCATGCTCGATTATACGATCCTATATGCTCATTTTGTACAAACTCGTCATCCCAAACTTGATATGAAAGCCAGTTCTAGCTCCTTGCTCGATTTGTGATTTGAATGTGTACGCTCCTTGCATCATGACATGACATGTTTCTAAACTCATGTTTTCAAGTACTTGTTTATGCTCACATGCTTTTGATATCATGAAATTGATAAATTGATTTACTTATGCATCTATGCCATGAAGAATGATTCTATATCATTTTGCATTGTATATATCCCTACTGAACTTGGATGACGCTCATCCCTCGACTGTATGTCATAACTACTGGAGCTGATCCTATGTTAGATCCGAAGCAGGAGGAGGATCCTGACTACATTCCCGAAGACGAGGAGGATTTGCCCGAGGAGCATTATCAGTAGCTGCGCCGAGTGGAGCTTGCTTTATCTTGGATATTTTGAGAGTTTTTTTGTTATTGGGCGGTGTGTAATATTTTAGGATTTTGTAAGGTAAATGCTTGGATAAAAGAATACGATGTGACTATATGTGGCATCCACTGTTTAGGTGAAGAACGACCTTCACCGGTGGATGTTTTTTGGGAAATTATGGGATATGTAAATGGTCAATCTTGCAAACCTTGCATGAATAGTAAAGCTTGCAACTCGTGTGAATAGTTAGTATTAGCTTGCTTGTTTCCACTCTGCTATATCTGTTGCGTACTTTGATTTTAGAATGTACGTGTGCTTACAATTGCTAACGGCTCGGTTCTTCCTACCTTGTAACTCAGAGGAATTGAGCTGTTATGTCTGGGCCATGTCGCAAGATACAACGGCCCTGGTTTTGGGTAAGGAAATCCGGGGCCGTCACAACTCAAAATTCAAAATTTACGTAAAAATGTCCAATTTGAGCTTATATGCTTACTCTATGCACATGTGTGCATGGTTTGGGCTACAACTTATTTTTCTAGGTAAAATTTATGTTTTAAAGACTTCACATGCATCTTATATGTTTCATATTTCATAAATACTAGCATAAAATCCATAAAAACTAACATAGATGCCCCTATTATTCACATACAAATCTAAATTTCATATTTTTGACTTATGTAACCAACTTTGGTACTTTATGATGGTTCTAACTTCTAACACCACATGCACCCATAAACAAGAGAAAATAATTGACAAAAGTTTATTATAATTTTGCAAGTTTGAGTTGGGCATTTTTGCAAGCACTTGGTGTGCAATGTAAATACACACAAGTAGTAGTGAAAAACTATCTCATACCTGAAAATTCAGAAATGAATCATCCATAGATCTGTGCATCTACAATGGACTCGAAAAAATATAATGAATCAATCATAAACAAGAGAAAATAATTGACAAAAGTCTTATGATTTTGCAAGTTTGAGTTGGGCATTTTTGCAAGCACTTGGTGTGCAATGTAAATAGACACCAGAGACACTGCAATCAGCCAACTGTAATCCAGCAGAAACCACACAATAAATACTACAATCAGACCTGAAAACCCTTCATAACCATCAAGTTTGAAACTATTCTTAATCAATGAAAAACCTAACAGTATGCAGCATGGTGAATGCATGAGATGGAGAAGTGAAGCTGGAAGCAAATATAAGTGCGCAATGTGGAAAGTACACAGCAGCACAAGGAATCATTAGGGCGAATTTTGAGTCCGCCATATAGTAGCTCTAACAAAAGAGGTGATCATAAATTAGAATGAAGACTCAGAAGGATAGAATATAATAGAAGTCCTCGCAAGGTTAAAACCTATGACCGATTCATTCACCTTTAACACTACTCGAACGAAGACTTCGTTGTATAAGTTGGTGTTCAAAATACTATATCATGGACTTTAACCAACAATGTGAAGGCCATTGAATTTAATCTTCGAAAGTGAAAGCCAAACAACCAACAAAAGTATAAAGAGCATAAAAATTTTGAAACCCACAATTAATGCATGATTCAAAAGTTGCCATTTCCCCTTCCTTTGTTTCCTAATCAACAAAGCCATCACATGTATCGCCCACTTAGATTATTCTATATCAAGAATACTAAATGGTAGTTAAAGACAAAATTTGACATAGATTAGTTGATAAGTTAATTGGTAACAAATATTACTACATTAATCAAAAAAATGAATGCACTGCAAGTCAGGCCAAATGTTTTGGCCTAAACCCCATATTTGACTTGCTAAGGTTGTAGGCCTCAAATTCTCGAGTACACATGATCTCAAATTCTTTTCTTCCAAATTCAAATGGAGCGAACCATTGAATGAGGTAACATTGGGTGCCCTTGGTTAGGATGCAAGTTTTGACCTGAACCTGAACTTGACCCGAAAATCGGACAAAACAAACCAGAACGAAACCAATTTGGAACTGATACTAATCAAATTGATTTTGGTTCAGTTCGGTTTCATCTTTGAGTGGAAAAATCAAAAACCAATTAGGTAGGATTAGAAAACCAACAGAAATGGGAAAACCCGGAAAAAAATTGCCTGAAAAAATTTTAAAAGCAAATACAAAACCAAACATAACCAATTTTTTCCTAGGAAGTAATGCTTCAATTTTCCCCATATCTTTTCATGAAGAGAAGTTATATCATTAAAAAAGGTTCAATAAAGTTCATAAGAAAGCTTTCTAATTATATCATTGGAAGGGTTTAGAAGAGGATGGACAATGGAAGACGAAGGGTTCTTATGAGAAAAGTTGTTCTCTGTCTTTAGAATAAAAGGAAAGAAAGCTAAGAAGCTTTTATCTAAACCGCTAGTGCCAAATCCAATATTGCGTGCGAAAAAAATTTGACCCTTCCCCGACGGGTTAAGTGGCTAGCAAGCTCCAAGAAGGTGTTCTATCTTACCTCACTTGCTCTGCAGGAAGGTGCTCCATCAAGCAAACACCCCCAATTTCCGTTGTCCTAATATTTTGATAATTTGTCAGAATAATAATTAGAAACATCAAAGGAAAATGTTCTATTTCAAATATTATTATATACTTTTGCAGTATGTGTTAAGAAATTTAGAGGCTTTACCATCACTTTTTCAAAATATTAATGGTTAGAAGGATCAATTTATTGATGGTCGAGATCAAGTAGTTTCCAATATATTAGAATAAAATGTAGTTTCTGATATAAACACACTAATTTTTTATACCAAAACCTCAAAAACACGAATATACCATGATCAAATCGAACAAAATCTAATGTAAAGCCCCCAAAGTTTTCTCAAATCGTAATAAATTCATTAAGCAAGTCAAATGGATGCCTTTTTATAAATACATTAGAAAAAGAGAAATTGATAATCACTTCACCACCAAAAATAGTAAAGCTGAGAAATCTCAAGATAAAGGAGAGAAGAGAAGATAACTCCTATTAATAAATGATTTCATCACAACCAAACAAAATCATCCATCCCCTTTAAACCAAACCATAATCATCGCGTTTGTATCACGAAGAAGTTCAGGGTTTTACACCTCTGATAGAAGTGATCACCCCGTTTGTATCGTTAAACCGAAATTTAACCTCCAAAACTAAAAACTAAAAAAAATTCAACACTATTAAAAACAAATTCCTACTTCCGAACATACTAGCAATTAGAACCCTAAAACCATAGACCACAAAAAAATAAAGAGGAGAATGAAACTATAGAAACATCAGCTGTTTTAGAATTGCTTACACGTTGAAGGTTGCGACAACATTATCATTGGCAGTTCGAACATCGACTTCGATATCAAACCCTAGATTCGATGATCCGGCATCTTCGGATCTCAAAGCGGCATAGGAGTTCCAATCGGCGAGCATAGATGAGGGTTTCTATTGATCGTTGTTGCTCGGCATGCCCATGAACCAAGCTAGATCTCTCCTCTACAACTTCTCGCAGGTTGAATCCCCATTCCATCTACAAAAACCTCCTCCAATTCCACTAGATCTGGCATTCACCCCTCCTCAAATTTTGAATGTACTAGCAATCAGATCTGATGCGTGTAGAGCAGCTAGGGTATTGAAGAGAGGGAGGGAGAGATGCGTTATGATCTCTAATGTGTGATGATCTCTGATGCATGAAGAACAGCTAGGGTTTTGAAGAGAGAGAGAGAGAGAGAGAGAGAGAGAGATAAGGAGAGTGGGAGAGGGAGAGGGAGAGGGAGAGAGGAGGGGAGGCGGTTCAGGAAAAAAAATATGCATTGGGGTAGGTTATATACTATGATGCTACACCGATGGCTGCCCATAATTATTGTTGGCATAGGTAATATTTACACCGATGGCTACCCATTCCTGTCGTTGGCGTAAAGTGCATTTTCTGTAGTGCTAATCGTCAAAGAACTATTGCACGAGCCAACAAAACTACCCTACAAGGCCTAGTCCGTCAGTGAATATCCTATCTAGACTAACCCCAGTCCCTACAAGGCCACTCGAATTAAACTAAATAAGAATACAACATTACCATCGTGTTCTCGATCTAGTCGGAACCTCAAACATGCAAGCGTACCAATAATGGAATTCACAAACAGAAAAAGAAACAGAAATTTATTAAAGATACTTATTCAAAATTTACAAGAGATCCAGCTTGAAGCTTTAAGCACACATCGATTCAGAGACCTTCATCATCGCTGATGCAAGCTCTGATCGATGATTACATCCAATCTCCCTCCTTCTCAGAACTATTCCTTACCTAAGACTATGAAAACTCACGTCAGAGCCCTCTAGAAAAGTTTCGGCGTGCGAGTCCCCTAAAACCTAACCCTAGGATCCTTATTTATAGATTACAAGGCCCTGGAACATTGTACATGACAAGTAATCCCTAAGATCCTAAAAATCCTCCAAAGAAGATAAATCTAGAAGGAATCCGCGTTGTTTTAGAGTTATTCCATTTGTTGGGAGAGAATCTCGGAAAAGATCTCGGAGTTAGAAGATATCCACAGCTACGCAGACCTTGATTCTCGCTCAAAAACTCTGTTGTGACCGATCGAAAGTGATGCACCGACTTGTAGTCTTTCGAATCCTTCTCTAGGTAGACGATGATCGGAGGAGCTTTAGTTCTCTTTAATTTAGTGACTAGTCGAATTAGGCTAGACTGGTCGAGAAGTTCCTCTGAATTTTCTTTATTCTGCATGTTCTTTTTCTGATCGGTCGGCTAAGTCCTGACCGGTCTCATCTTTAATTTTCTGAAGCTTCCAGCACTGTGGCTGGTCTAAACTGCTCGTCGATAGGTCCATTTAAGTCCTTTTTTCTTCCTCTGCTTCACTCCTCTGTTGCGCTGTTCTGACCAGTTGAATTTGTATTTTCGACCGGTCCAATTGACCTTTAAAAGCATTCCTTTCAAATGTCTCTCCCTGGACACTTGTCGTTTGCTTGGGTCTTTTCATAATTTTGCTCTTTTAACGCTTTTAACATTTTACCCGCTTTTACATCTGTTGCAACACAACATGAACTAAAAGCACACATTAGTAGTTAAGTGAGGTCTAACAAGGCCGTGATTCAGGGGTAATTTATACAACTTTTGCGTTTGATCAATGAGCCAGCCCAGCAAGGACCTCAGATGCCCCCACCTCAGCCAGTTCCAGCCTAGCAGCCACACACCGCACACAACGATGTTCTTACCCTAATAGAATTCAATTGCCAAATGGACGCGATGAACCGGTGGTTAGATTTCCATGAGGCCATGCTGATTGACCTGATATGATAGGCGTACCCGACCACCGCCGCTCCACGCATCGCGATGGCACGAGAGGACACATCAGGTGCATCGAGTTCTATGACCAGAGGGGATGGTAGCCGAGGAGCGGAGCCAACAGATGAGCCGGTGGATCCATGATGGATCCAACCCTTGGTGAGCAGTTAAATTTAATTTATTTGGACAGGTTAGAAAAAAAAATTTGTAATGGTAAATGTACTATAAAACTTCGAAATTATTGCTTGTAATTGTGTCATGATGGTTGTAAATGAATGGCTTAAGATTTTGGTGTGAATGCATGGTAAAGTTTTTATCTATAATGATCGTATAATTTGATCAATGATTTAAATTTGGTTTGTGGTGATGAATTATGTGTGATTAATGGCTAACCTAACAGTTAATAATTTAAGACTCTCTTTTGAGGAATTGGCATGTATAGATTGTAGTTCATGGATTAAATTTTGTGTGATGGTGATTAGGCTATTAGAAATAGTCAATTACGCTAATTGATGGATCAACTGGTGAATTGTGGTTATCAGAATTGGGAACGACAAACTGTTCAGCCGTAGATATACCCTCTAATTAGCTATGGATGTGGATCTTAAAATTGATTATGGATGCTTTCTCCTATTTCAGCCATGAATGTTTTTCTTATTTGCACAGGTGTGTGTACTTTGTTGAAGAATAACAAGGATTAGGACGTGATAGTAGAAACGTAACGTTACGTATAGTTGTGGCTATATATATATATATATATATATATATATATATATATATATATATATATATATATATTGAATTGTGGGTATGTTGCTCGTAAAGATATGGTTTGGATGGCTGATAGAATTCCTGAATCAGCCGAGGAAATGCTCTTAATCGTGAAACCTTTGAATGAGCATCGGTTGGTGAGAAATGGGCACCCTTGGTGTAAAGCTCAACAGATAGGTTTTAACGGCATGATGTAGATTTTTAGTCAAACAATGTGTTCCCTTGCTCTAGTGTTACTGCCACTAACAATAGTCGTGCCGTTATAGCTTTGTGTTGTATCAGTGTATGTCTTCCGACCCACATGTTACGTAGTGATATTTTTAGGATGAAAATTCTGTTAAGGTGGGGAGGATGTAAACCCTCGGAAAATTCCAAACCCGAACACACCGATCAAGTGTGTGCGTTCGATACCGTAGGTGTACAGTGGCACTAAGATTATATATTTAATTGTGTGATTTGTTAAACAAGCTCCGTGAGAACACCACTAGTTAAGGCCTTACTTTCTAAACTAAAGGTCCAAGGATCAAAACCCTTTAGTGATAGGGTGACTATTACTTTTGGACTATGGGATAACTAATCGCACACTGATCCATGGTGTGCCAGCTACACACCGGATCAAGCCTTAAAGTATAAAACTCAAAGTTCACACACGAGTGAACTATTTGCATGAAATTGGTTTTGAGAGGAGAGAAGTCGAGAGAACTCCCCATACTTCTTTCTCCATCGATTTTTGCTCCTTTGACGAATCTGAGCCATCGATCACTACGTAAATCCTCTTCTTGACGCAAGGGAACCTTTGCTTCACTTTGCATCGTGAGGAATCATTCGGTTTTGGTACCGTTTAGATCGAAAGAGAACGAGCGAAACAATCATGAACTCGCATGCGCGATTCGAAGGTGAGAATCGTACAATAACTGTTTGAATATCGATCTCTGAAACTTAGATTTGATTTGTACACATTTTGGGTTTTGCATGCGAAGAATTTTGAGGAAGAAAGTGAGCATCGAACGATCGACGAGTTTCGACGCAGATTTCATCCATCTCGAGCATTGAGGATGTCGTAAGTGTGCTTAGAAGGTAAGATCTAAGATTTGATGGTGTGGATGTGGTTTAAATTTGGATCCATGTGTGATTTGTGTATGCATGCAAGCAATTTGGGGTATTTTTGAAAATTTAGGGAAGAAGATGAACTTTTAGAAGTTGCATAATCACAACAAATCGCTCGAGCGAATTGGAATTCGCTCGAGCAAATCACCTTGAGACACAAAGAGAAATGGCTTGGGAAAATTTGCTCGACCGAATTCTCCCTAGTTTTTAGGCCAAATTTCTCGGGTAAAACTCGCTCGAGCGAGTTCTGTGAGTGCCACAGGGAATTGTCAAATTCGCTCGAGCGAGTTTGGAAATCACTCGAGTGAATTCCCCTGTGTCTGACTACCTCAGTCTTTCCTCTGAATAAGATTGAGAGAATTTGAATCATTCGATTACGATGTTATTAACACATGGTTGTGAACTCAATGTGACCCAGATTGAGAATTGGAAGCCATCGATAGGTCCCTAGCACTGTCTCCATACGACGTCGGAAATTAAGGTAGGAGGAAATTCAATGTTTACTTGCACTTTGATCTTTGAATGCATAGACTATGATTTTGGTAATTTGAACTCTGAATCTGAATATTTTAATGTGAATCATTGAATCTTGAACATGAATCATTTGAACTTGATTTCCAAAATTTGAAGGTGAATAATTTCAACTCTGAATCATTGCATCTGAATGTGAATCACTTGACCTTTGATTTCTGAAATTCGAATGTGAATCCTTGGAACTCTAAATTTGAACTCCGAACTTCAAAATAATATTAGTTATGAATCTTCGACGCCTTATTATGTATTAAAACATTTGATTTAAAGATTACACAAACGAATCCCCTACTTCGGTGCAACGGCACAATCGATACGGCGGGTAATACCGTAAATTCAAACTAGTACGTTGGTTAATCTGTTACTAGAAACCAGTACGGTAGGTTATACCGTAATTCAAACTGTGACGACGACCCTTTCGAAAAATATTCAGTGAACGACAATGGTGAGGTGGGGATTTCCATTGGTATTTCGGCTCAACAACGCTCTACTCGCGTTGGAGCTCTTTAAGTTAAAGTTTAGGTCATACATTAAGATAAGAAGTTGCATATAAAATACAAAAATGAATAAGAAATTAGAAACCATGAGAAACTTTGAAAATTGGACAAATAAGTGGTATTTGAAACTCTATTTGATTTTAACTTTTGACTTTAGTTTCGGATATGAAAATGCTTTGATTTTTATCATCGAATTTTATTTGAGATAAACTATTATCAATTTTATGTTTTGATTGATAAATGTAAGTTGTATTGAATTTGTTTCTACTGAGCTTAGACTGTTAGGTCACTCTAACAATTATATCACAGGTTTAGATCTCGACCAGGTTCCTGGCCTAGAGAAGGACCCTGACTACATCCCTGAGGCAGAAGAGGATCTTCTGCCTGAAGAGTATTTTCCATAGCTATGCTTTGATAGAGCTTTTGAATTGGGTACTCCTTGACGATTAGTTCTTTGTACATATATATATATATATATATATATATATATATATATATAGACGAGCATTTTGTATACCACTGTTTAGGTGACGGTTGGCCTTCACCAGTGGTCAAATTTGGCTTCTGGCTTGTATTGTATAGAAATGGAATGTGTTAATTGCCATATAATTACTCTCTGTGAGCATTGAGCCTCGGATTCGATGATGATCCAATTTTTTCTAGATTTTCGTGTAGGGAAAAATCGGGTCGTCACAAATGGTATCAAAGTACTTGGTGTGAGTTCTGAATATCAGATCCGATGGTCCGATTTTCCCTTAAATCTGTGTGGGAAAAATCGGGCTGCCACATTTCACCTCAACTGTAAACAGTCCTTTAGAAATAATACATGCTGATGTATCGGGTCCTTCTCCCATTTCTTCTTTCTGTGGATTTCAATATTATCTCTTGCTTATTGATGATTTTTCTGGATTCTCTTGGATATATCCCATGCGAAATAAAAATGAAGTTCTTCAAAAATTCTCACATTTTAAAGCTCCTGTTGAGAACCATTATCTCACACAATTAAAATCTTTCACACCGACAATGGTGGTGAGTTTGTTAATAATGTCATGGCTCATTTTCTCAATAAGAATGAAAATTTCATCATCGCACATGCCCTCATACACTTAAGCAAAATGGTGTTGTTGAGCGTAAACACTGTCATCTTATAGAAACTACAGTCACATTACTCCATCAAGTAGTTCCAGCCAAGCAGCCACACGCCTCCCCATAGCCCACCTATAGTTAACCCTATCCTTGACCCTATACTTTCCCCTCCTCATAGCCCACCTTGTCATGATCTGAATTTTATACCTTTGATACACCTAAAATATGTGTATGTGTTTAATACCGTATTCCCCGCATACCTTGAGTTTTCAAAACGTTTTATCTAAAAATGCATGTTTTGGTTTTTCAAGCTTTTATATTTATTTTCGTCATTAATGAACGCAAGTTATGTGGTAGCCTATTGGTTAAAGGCTTTAAATTCTAGATAAGAGGTTTAGGGATCAAACCTTGTTATGTGCGCTTTAAACCTCTATTTTAGACTTTGAGATAAAAGCCTATACACTCTTCCTTATTGTGTTGGCTTAACACCGGATAATCTCCAAAGTGTGATAAATAAGTGTCTTACGTCAGAGACCTTAGAGAAGAAATTCTAGATCTATCTTCCTAGAACCCTTCTTTTGGAAGTGCGGTGAGACGTTGGCGTATATTCTCAAGCGGCCTTCACCTTCTTCTAAAATCATCATCATTGTTGGGATCTGAATCTAATCGTGGTGGTACGATCGATCTAGGCATGGAGAAATCATGCTTTTCAATGATCTTAAAATATTATTTTTTATTAATAAATTTTTATATAAATTAGTGATTTTATTTCATAAATAATGATGGAATGATTAAATGAATGTCTGCTATGATTAATAGATTTTTAATGTTAATGATGTTGGATTAAAAAGAAGTCCGATTAAATTCCACCATGTGATTTGATGTATTTTGAGGCGTGCTCACGGATTGAAATCAATCGATTGACACCTAAAAGCAATCTCCGTGAATTCCCGCCAAACTTTGCATCAGATACTGCCTCGGTATTTTGGCCATAACTTTCTGTCTCAAACTCGGATTGAGGAAATTCTTATAGCGTTGGCAAGCTGACGACGAGCTCTACAACTTTTGTGTTTTAGCTAGTTTCTGAATCTTACGTCTTGAAGGTCCAAATTAAGCTGCAAGTAGCACTAAGTTTCCGATGACCCAAAGTTGCAATATTTTGATATTATTTTCGGAATTCTTGGGCTATTTTACGCACCATGATCGTATGATATGCACTGTAATATTTATACACCATGATTGTGTACACTTTGATATTTACGTATCATGATTAAATGCACTTAAATGCATATGTAGTATGATATCACTCTCATGCACTTTATATGTCCCATGATGATCTATATAATTCACAATCAAGATACGTAAAATACGATGAAATGTCAAGCCATGATTAATGAGCATTAGACCCAACATCTTGTACCCGATGGAGTCTAAGAAGGTATTAGACTCAATATCTTGTGTAAGATGGAGTCTAACTAAACAAGAGTATGATGAGCATGATTCAGCCCAACGTCTTGAGCGGGGACGGAGTTTGACATGCAATAAATAACATGATTCATTAGACCCAACGTCTCGAGCATGACGGAGTCTAACTAACAAGTGATAAGCATGATTAAGACCCAACGTCTTGAGCGGGACGGAGTCTAACGTGCATTAAATGACAAGAAAGATGAAATTAAAAGATATGATGCATTCATGTAATATTAATATATATGTTTACGTTCAGTTCATTTCAGCTTAGTGAGATTATACATGCCACATGCACACATACATGAAATATATCAAAATGTTATATGACTAGGATTGATATTTTATGCTTCAAGGAATTGCATGTCTGGTCCATACAAGTGTAAACTTGCACCCCTTGTTTATGTGGGTGACCAGATGAGACTGGTGTTGCCAATGACAATGTATGGGTCTATGGCGATGAGACAGCACGTGGTGCTCATGAAACTGGACTGAATGACGTTGATGGCTTCGTGGCTTAATTAGCTATTTTCCTTTCTAGTTAGTGGTAATTTTAAATAAATGGGACATTGATCAGTTAGTATTTTATCTAAATGGGACATTGATCAGTTAGTATTGGAATAAGAACATTATCATGGGTTTTATTTAGATTAATTAATGTTTTAAAGAAATTTTATCTTTCGTTGTTTAAGGTGCTTTTATCGCCTTATTATGTTTCTATGGTTCTCAATACAAAGGTACGGTCTAAAATCTTACAATTAAAAGGTTGTGAGATCTCGGGTCGCTACACACCTATAGCTGAACCCGCTCATGAACCTACATATGAACCTACATCTGCACCTATTGTTATTCCAATACCAAACTCTGTTGTATCAATACCTATTGTCCCATCTATCAATAACACTAATTCACATTCCATGATCACCAGAGAAAAGAGTGGTATATAAAAAATTAAAGCCCATTTTGCTTCTCTGCTATTATATCCTCCACAATCAAACCAAAGAACTATACAGAAGCCTCAAAACAATCCAAATGGAGATCCGTATGTCGGAGGAATTCAATGCTTTAATCTCACAAGGGACTTGGATTTTAGTACCAAAACTTACAAATCGAAGCACTATTGGCTGCAAATGGGTCTTCCTTATCAAGCGTAACACCGACGACACTGTTTCCCGATACAAAGCTTGCCTTGTAGAAAAAGGCTATCATCAAGAAGAAGGTATTGATTCCACAGAAGCATTCAACCCAGTAGCCAAACAACCCACAATTGATCAGTTAGTATTGGAATAAGAACATTATCATGGGTTTTATTTAGATTAATTAATGTTTTAAAGAAATTTTATCTTTCGTTGTTTAAGGTGCTTTTATCGCCTTATTATGTTTCTATGGTTCTCAATACAAAGGTACGGTCTAAAATCTTACAATTAAGAGGTTGTGAGATCTCGGGTCGCTACACACCTATAGCTGAACCCGCTCATGAACCTACATATGAACCTACATCTGCACCTACTGTTATTCCAATACCAAACTCTGTTGTATCAATACCTATTGTCCCATCTATCAATAACACTAATTCACATTCCATGATCACCAGAGAAAAGAGTGGTATATAAAAAATTAAAGCCCATTTTGCTTCTCTGCTATTATATCCTCCACAATCAAACCAAAGAACTATACAGAAGCCTCAAAACAATCCAAATGGAGATCCGTATGTCGGAGGAATTCAATGCTTTAATCTCACAAGGGACTTGGATTTTAGTACCAAAACTTACAAATCGAAGCACTATTGGCTGCAAATGGGTCTTCCTTATCAAGCGTAACACCGACGACACTGTTTCCCGATACAAAGCTTGCCTTGTAGAAAAAGGCTATCATCAAGAAGAAGGTATTGATTCCACAGAAGCATTCAACCCAGTAGCCAAACAACCCACAATTCGTATCATCTTATCGCTTGCTCTTCACTACAATTGGCCTATTAAACAACTTAATGTCTTTAATGCTTTTCTTCACGGATTCCTTGACGAGGAAGTATACATGGATCATCCGCAAGGGTTTGTCGATCCAACATATCCAAACTACGTCTGCAAACTTAGAAATGCATTATATGGTCTTAAGCAAGCACCAAGGGCTTGGTTCTCTACCTTCTCCTCATTTCTCATAAAAAATGGCTTCAAATCTAGCACAGTAGATTGCTCCTTGTTTATCTCTCACAAAAACACCCATATAACTCTTGATTTGGTGTATGTTGATATTTTGATCACTGGCAGTGATCAAAGCACCATTCAAAATCTCATCCATCACATGGTAGAATGTTTTGCGATGAAAGAGCTTGGTAACTTGAACTATTTTTTGGGCATAGAGGTCATCAAAACTCCTATTGACATTCTTCTCTCTCAATCAAAATATGTTTTAGAACTTCTTGAAAAAGGAAAAATGCTCAACTACAAATCGAATGTTTCTCCTAGTACACACAAGTCCAAAGATGATAAAGATTTTACAGACCCGTCTTTGTACCGAAGTATAGTTGGTGCCCTTGAGTACTTAACCATCAATCGGACAGATTTGGCTTTTTCTATAAATTCAGTGTGCCAAAACATGCACAAATCAAGCAATGCACACTTCACTGTTGTAAAGCGCATCTTACGGTTTATTAAAGGATTTCAACAATGGTCTTCAGTTTGAATCCGAGCCACTCAATGTTGCAGCCTATGCTGATGCGGACTGGGCTGGGGATCATAACGATTGGCGTTCAACAAGTGATTTCTGTCTTTTCTTAGGGACAAATCTAATCCCGTGGTGTGCAAAAATACAACCTATTGTAGCACGTTCTTCAACCTATTGTGCAAAAATACAACCTATTGCTCACACAGCAGCAGAAATCACTTCGCTCAAATTTCTTATCAATGATTTATGAGTTCCTATCCGAACACGACCTCTCTTATGGTGTAATAATATCTCGGCAATTTTATTAGCCTCAAATCCAGTCTTCCACTCCTGGACCAAACATATTGAAGTGGATTACCATTTTATTTGAGAAAAAGTAGTCAACAAAGAGCTTAAAGTTCGTCACTTATCCACCGTTGATCAAATCGCTAATATCTTCACCAAGCCGTTATCTATTACCCAGTTCAAATATCTACAGTCCAAGCTTATGATCACCCCTATACCCATAAGCTTGAGGGGGCTTATTAAGGATAATCAAGATGTCATCTTGATTACTGTTAACAATCTATTAATCCAACTATTCTTGCTAGCTGTTATAACTAGCTGTCATAACTAGCTATTGTAACTACATTAGTTAAGTTGTTACTGAGTTAGTTAAGTTGTTAAGTGTTGTTATAACTGTAACGTTAAGCTGTTGTAAAACTTGTGGTATAAACATAAACCACACTGCTGCAATCTGGATATCTTTGAAAAATTAAAAACAAAGTCTCATTCTCTACAAGATGGGGAGACTCAAACCTGGAACCTATAGAAAGGGAAGGACAAGTATTACCAACTCTGCAATGGTTACTTGCATAATTAAATACACTAAATTAATCCTAATGAAGGAAAAACTCATCCTACCCCTGGTGAACCGAGTTCGTCCAATAGTGGCTATTCGCGAATTGTGAACCCAAATTCAAACCGAGCAAACAGGTGAATCAAGTAACAATGATTGAAATGATAGAACATCTTGGAGCAACACCATTGTATTGGCATTTGAGGTGCTCCTTGGATTAATTATGTTGGTTTGACGGCTCTATAAGCACACACATTTTAAAATTCAACGATGGAAGTGAATCTTCGTTTTTCAATTATTTAATTCCCATGAGAGTAGAACATTATTTTCTTCAATTGTTAAAAAAATATTTGGCTAAATAAAAAATTTGTCATTGGTAAGTTAGGGTCGAACATATGACCTTGAGGTTACTATATTGTCATCCTTCCATTGTGCTATAGGCTCAAGCAGAAAAAAGTGTTTATGTAGATTGTAAGAAGAAAGGACCTTTTATTAAGATAATATCTTCAAGAAACTAATTAAGTTAAACACCCTACTAATTAAACTTCTATCGGTTTCCTAATACCATGCAGGAGGTCTGCAAATATGTACCATTATTTGCAGCCTGTGAAAATGTAATCTCTCCCCCATCTTCTCGAACCAAAATGCATTGTTTTGAATTAGACGATGAAGAACATTTTTCTTCCCAGTTTTCCACACATTGGATTTTGAGATCATCAGCCTACCATTAGACGGTCATTTTTCATTCGACATTGCATAGCCCCAAAAGTGACGTGAAAGCTAACGTAAAAATCATGAGGCATACATCACAACCAAACGTGAGGATGTGAAAGCTAACATAAAAATCGTAAGGCATACATGACAACCAAACGTGATCATTTTGGGTCACATTTTGAGATATATGCCACAGGGAAATCAAAAGTTGACCATCTAATGGTATGCCATGATCTCAAGGTCCAATATGTGGAAGATTGGGATGAAAAAGGTCTCTATCCTCCGAGTCAAAGCAGTCAATGCATTTTGGCGGGGCAGATGGGTGAGATTACATTTTTCACGGGGTGAAAATAATGGTGCCCAAATAAAAATCATAGCATAATTAATAAAAGGTTGAAATCAAATGTCTAAGAATGTATGCTCCAATTGAAATTAAATCCTATGTTTATAGATATAAAACTACCATTTCACAAATATTTTGTCTTCTAACAAAGGCTTATATCTCTTTGAAAAGAGAGATGTAGGATTTTGTCTTACATTGTGGCCCTTCACTCTGTCAATGTAGTGAGTGATGGACGACAAAATAATCAATTGAATTGGTAAGAAAGCAATTAATCACGAGTTTCTTATTTGCTCATCATATGATTCAAAACCCTAAACCCTAAAAGTTGAACACGAAATCCGGTTTAACCTGATTGGACCTGGACCATTCCCCTTCTTATTTTAAGCATGATTAAACATATTAACATTTTAGAAGTCCTTAATGGGAAGGGCTTGTGAGGCTATAATTAAGTAACGGGTGCCGGGTCCCAACTCTCATTTATATATATATATATATATATAAACGACTCAATTCTCTTTCTCGCTCGGTGTTGAAGATCCGAGTACACGACGCGTCGTCAACAATGGCTTACTATCGATTTGAGTTTGTGTTAACGGGTTAAAATTGACTGCTGCTAGTACTTATCTTTTATAAACTTAATGGGTTTTAATTGACTGGTGGTAAATAATAGGGTCTTTTAATAACAGGGTCTTTTCAATGAACCCCTTTCTTTGAGAACTCTATGTTGAAAAGCATTTTTCAGCTGAAAGACAACCTGTAGCCCCAACGGTTGAAATTGGATTGTGTGAAAAGAAAATGGTGTTATAGCTGAAATTGGGTTGTGCGAGAAGAAAATGGTGTTACGTGAGAAGCCTGCCAAAATGCTGCTTCTCAAATATGCATTTAAGGTAACGATGATAAAGTTTTGTGTAGGTCACGAAATAAAAAGCCCTCCTTGGCACCTTTTTTTGTAAAACTATTTTTCAAGCTCTATAAAGAAATGTGTTACATGTTGTTTATCAAATATTGCTTTTGAAAATGACGTTGTGTGAGAAGCAGCATGGACAGCTCTTCAACACAACACCATCTTTACTTAAAGGTGGTCAGATCCTTGGGGTAAAATGTGCTTTTCACCTAATATTCTTTCCTTGAAAAGTGTTTTTTGGAAAAGACTTGTCAACTGTGGCCTTTACCGGTCAAAAAACCAGTCTGCTTTTAGAATATGAAAAGTATTTTTCGGAAAATAGTTGCCAAACAAGGCCTAAATGTATTTTTCTTTATTTTGCCAGGTATCCCCTAGTGAAATGCTTCTTTCAATGAAGCAATTCATGTCTTTAAAAGATGCCTTTCTTTAACAGATATTCTCCTTTGAAACGATAAAAGACTAAATACTCCAACAAAGAGATGATCAATCTCTTGAAAGCTTAAAAACATAGAGAATACAAATTATATAGATAAGGTATCACACCACTTACATACTTATTAAGGAATCTCATTAAGTCTATAATAATAGGGCATTTTTCAGCCCTTAAACACAGAGATAAGGTGGTGCACTAGTTGCAACATTAATAAGCTACATAAAACTTGGTGATTGAAGAAAAAACTTAAATTGGACATTTTTCAGCCTAATGGTAAACCTTCATCATGAGTATAAGCTCTTAAAAGCTCGGTGGTGAGATAGTAGAGTAGAGACAACTTGGATGGACTCTTTCTACTGAAAGCTCATGGGGCTTTTGGGGGAATCTAGATATGTTATGGCTGTCTCAATCTTTTCCTTCAGCTGAGCTTTCTCTGCTTCGTCGGCCTGCGCAAAACAACTCTTGAATTAGTGACATTATAGGTTAACTTAAGGAAAATATACTTTGAGGTGCACAAATATCTATGCCCTTAAGATTTTCACATGTCTCTAGGGCCTCAAAGGATTGGGTAGATCACTTAGGCTGTATTTGGCATAACTCTCTACTAGCTCCCTATCAGAGCAGGGTTTACCTACTTTAGTAGGTACTCTTTCTCTTTGTTAAGTCTCTGCTACCTGCTTTAGCAGACCTCCTTCTCCTTGCTAACTTCCTGCAAAGCAGGATTTACCTGTTCTAGCAACTACCGCCCTGGTCTCTACTAACTCCGTGCTAGAGCTAATAAAATCTTCGCCGACAAAGAGTGCGCAAAGTGCTAGAGAAAAGTGTTGGCAAGGAGCTAACAAAGACCTATGCCAAAGGCAGCCCTAATACCAGCACTTTTTAGGATAAGTTTATATTAGGTATAGATGCACCACTGGTGGCTGCAGAGCAACCTTGTGGTGCATGCAATTTTTAACTGGGTTCCTTTATTTTCAATCTAAGATTCTTCCTTCTCAACTCAGATTCATGTGCTTAAATTTTAATTGTTTTGAATCAAACGATAGAGAAAAAAATCTTTGTTTTTTCGACCCAATCATTGGCACAATACATCTTAACATCATGGGCCTATCATCAAACCGACACATTTTAATTCCTCGTGGCACACATCCCGAAAAGGGTCCAAAACCACATTTGATGTTCGCGAATGATCACGTTTATTTTTTTATATGTGCCACATGGAATCAAAATCTACCCATCTAATAATATGCCCATGATCTCAAGATCCCTCGTGTTTAAGATTGATACAAAAAACGATTTCCATTGTGTAATTAAAAGCAATCAAGGGTTCAAGCACCTGAAATCTAGGTGGAAAAGAAAAAATCTTGAGTTGAAAATAAAGCTACCTCTCTAACATCAATCATAATCGAATATGAACGATTGATTACACGGCTGCTCTTGTACCGATTACAAACTCTTGGTGGATGGTGTAGGCATGGTATCAAATATCGGCAGATACCGATACGTATCAGCGATCCGTACCGGTATGAAATTAGTTTATGACATAAAGAACATTTTAAAAGCAAATAATACTAAAAATATTGTGGCTAGAGGAAAAGAGGATGAGCTAATATTGGTGGGTGCCTATGCTGAAATCAGTTGACTGCATTGAATGAGCTGATGGTGATCGCTTTTCATTCCAATCAGACGGCCAGTTTGTGATTACACATGGTGTAGATCCCAAAAATATAGCCTTAAATCGCATAGCACACATCACGTTCAATTGTGATTTTAGTTTTTTTTTTCAGATTTGTGCCTCGTGGGATTAAAACTGACTGTCTGATGTTACATCCATAGTCTCAAGATTCATTGTGTGTAAGATTGTGATTGACAATGATTTCCATGATCTGAGTCCGCACAGTCAATGGTTCTCAACGGAGGCACCTACCAGTAATCAGTTGGCGCGAATAGAGATACCCTAAAACAAAAAAACGTATGCCTTTTCGCCTCACTCTGTGCACTATTTTTAGAGTACCAATCTTCACTTCTGTGCTGGTGGCGCTATTTTGACTCACTCTGTGCTACGTTATTGGCAAATTTTAATCTATTCCCAGCTATAACCTAGGGAGTCGCTCGCTATTATGCTTTGTCTAAATTTGTGGATTATAATATTTGTCACTTTAACCTCAAGGGGTTAGGTGAGCATATTTTCTTTCAAAAGCAGAAGACCTGATTATCCTCCCTTTCATAAGGCCATCCTAGGGATTTATATCTCGTGCTAATCAAGCGAGTGTTAAATTTGAGGTGCGTATGTGCCCCTGAGATTAAACGGGTGCTCTAAGAGGCCCGGATACTTAGGTTATAAAAAAAAAAAAATTCTATCACTTCTTTAAACTAATGGATAAGGCTATTCTCACCTGTTTTTGGAGTAATTATCACATAAATTTTCATGGATGAAAACCATTGACTTATTTGATAATACAATGGAGAATGCCATTTATTCCAATCTTCCCTACGATAGATCTTAAGATCATGGGACACCTATCAGACGTTCAGATGTTGATTCCTCATGGCACGCGTCCCTAAAAGTAAAGGTCAACTCTTTTTAGGGACGTGTGATGTGTGGAATCAACATCTGAATGTGTGATAGGTGTCCCATAATCTTAAGATCCGTTGTGGGGAAGATTGGAACAAAAAACAATCTCTATCGTTTTGTTCAAATCAGTCAATAATTTTTGTCGATGAAAATTTGTATGGTACTTACTTTGAAAACAGGTGAGAATAGCCTTACCCTAAACTAATAAGTTAGGAGCCACTTGTTGTTAAGGTGAAGATTCAATCCTTACTTAACTACTTTGGCGGGGAAGGGAAAGAAAGGGTATGGATTTTTGTAACCAGGGATTTGATCTCCGCAACTATCAAATGATGGGGATCGTTTTTCATCACAATAAGTTACAATTTATCATGAGATTATTGCACACCTAGCAGCAGTATTCGCAAGTGAAGGTTCTTCCACGTAAATGTTGACTCCACCGTTAACACCTTTGACTGCCTTGAATTAGAGGATGGAGATTGTTTTTCGTCTCAATATTTCACAAAGTAGATATTGAGATCATGCCCCACGTATCAAACGATTAGATGTGGATTCAATGTGGGACATATCTGTGATCATTATGTATTATGAGAAGAGTTCTTAGGTAACTTTTGGAGATGTGTTTAACATAAAATTAATATATGATAGGTGAGTCATGATCTAAAGATTGGAACAGAAAACAGTGTTTATTGTACAGTCAATAGTGTCCACGTTGTGTAAAAAGAATCTTCAGTTGCAAATTCTACTACCCTTATTCCTAAGGCCAAACTCAATCGAGTTATACGGTATGAACCGCATCCCAGTGCCCAATTGAACAGTTGAATATATTAGGAATCAAGTGATAGTGATTCTGACAGCAGCTTAATATATGGCTACAACTATGCCATGTAGCAAGTTGTCCCCCCAACCTTTATTCCACACTCCACACTCCACACTCCACACCCTGGTTCTTCTAAGGTTGAAAGTGGGTACCTACAACGGAGACGAGTGGGCCAAGGCCTGCCTGTCTGATGCGTCCTTCTCGCAGTAGATGGGCCCCCGGCCTGGACACCTCCATTATAACATTAAAAGAAAAAAACCCTGCGCCATATACATATAGGGCGTCGGTCCTATACAAAATTTCAAATCTGGTGAACCTGACATTCCGGATCCTACTCAAATAGAGACATATTAAAAGTGCTGTATTGGCCAATGCCTAGGTATCGGCCGATACCTAAAGGGATTCCAAGACCGTTACACATAACGGTAGAGTTTTCAATCTACACATCCTTCATGTGCCCATGGAACGCTCCCCCAAATCTAAGGAAAGTGGTTTGTTGGCTTAATTGGCACCATGTGGTCTCTCCTCCTCCTCCTCCTCTCTCTAGCAACACAATTATTTCGCTTCCTATGCCAACTAACTCTATGATTGTTGCCTAGGACCTATCATACGGTCATATGTTGATTCAAAATGGAACACATCCCCAAAAGTGACATAAGAACCCTTCTCATGACACTGTAATGATGTCAGACACTTTTGGGGATGTGTGTCAAGTAGAATCAATATCTGACCATCTGATACGTGAGTCATGATCTCGAACTTTATTCTCTGCAAGATTGGGATGAAAAATGATCATCAACAACATCATCATCCTTTTCAAGGCAGTCAATGGTTTGAACAATGGAATCCCTTGGCTATAATAACCGGATCCTCCGCTGCAAATAAGGGTACCCTTGGAAATATGCCATTATCTCTAAAGTTTATTCTAAAGGCCATCTATCCATCCGTGCAGCTGACGCTTCTTCCCTCTCTCACTAGTCACTACCTTCTTAGCCAACTTTTAAAAATAAAATAAAAGGGTTTCTTGGACAAATTCCGGAGGTAACAAGAAATTGGGTGGATCTGAGGCAATAACAGTGACCTATAACCTTTCAAAAGTAAAGCGTTTTCCAAGTCATTCAATTCGATCGAATAGTGGGTTACCCCGTTTGGGAGACAGAGAGAGCTGGCAACAGAATCCCAGAAAGCGTAAAGACAAAACCAGAAGAAAGAAAATAAAGATTTGTTTTCATTTCAAATGATGCAAAATTGGAAGAGAGAGAGAGAGAGCGAGAGAGAGAGAGAGTGTGTTACCTCGACGAAAACCGTTTTCAGGAGCCTCCCAGAGAAAGCAGTAATATTTGCTGTAATAATTTTGAGGTTGAGCGACTCAAAAACCTCACAAAGCTTCACCATTGTGTCCGTCTTCCTACTGCAGGTTATACTTATCACTAAAGTCCTATCTCCCACCTCTGAAACCTGAAGCTGTTAATTTTAAAATCCCAAAACCAAAAACAACCCATTAATTTTAATAATCAGTGAAATCCAGTGAAGTAAAGAATAAAAATTCCTAACTTACTTCTAAGAGCTCTATGGAAGCTGCTTTCTCATGAGGCTCAGAGATGGGTTCAATTCTCTTTTTCTTATTTTTAGAGAGGAACTGGCTTTCGTGTGGGAGATCACTATTGGGACCTTTCATCTGATTACCCATCTCTAATTCTGTAACCTCTGCCTTAATTTTCCTCTCTTGTTCATGAAGCTCTTCAATATAGTCGATAGCGTCTTTGATTATTGATGCTTTGTCCATCTAATAGAATATTTAATTTTAAAAAATTAGACAGAGTATCTACCGTATAATATAATATTGCAGTTTTATCTTTTCATCAATCATTTAATATTAGTTAAATTAATTACCTTGCTTATGTTGGGGACCACCGCTCGAAGGGCGAACAGCCTTTCGTTAAGCTTCTTCCTCCTGTTTCTCTCTGAAACGATGTTCTTCGCAGCCACTGAAGACGCTGCTCCATCTGGAGAGCTCGAATCGTAGTAGCCTGAGATCGCCTCATCTAACCCCCAACTGTAATAACAAAAAATTAAAACAAAAAATCCCTATATATCTCAAAATTTTCTTACCCATCAGCTAAAACCACCAAAAAAAATCATATGGTATTTGTGGGATACCTGTCGAGTTCTTCGTTCTGGAAAAACATCTTGGTTTCCCAATATAGATTGTATTCTTCATCTATGTTTTCCATGTTGGTTTTGCTATCTAACGGCCTTAAGATGACCAGTTTTTCTTTGAGGGTGGGTATTTATAGTGGGGTGGGGTGGGGAAGAGAGAGGAGGCAGGGGATTTTTAATTTTGTCAATTAAATAGGGCACGTGATCCTCGAGTTCTGTATTTGTTCGACGAAAGTTCAGAGTCGTCGGATCAAGTTACTGGGAGTGCAGGGCAGGTCTAAAATACCGCGTTAATTTATCAACTGTCGTTCCTTTTTTCATAAAACGCAGAAAACTCCAGGAAATGGCCAGCTTACCCACGTCCTCTCTCTCTCTCTCTCTCTCTCTCTCTCTACTTTTGACTTACCCCATATCAAATGCGTCGTTAGCGTCAAATCCTTTTCAACTCAAAGATCATTCCCTTTCAACCCATTGAATCGGACGATGCTGATCATTTCTTCATCCCAATCTTCTACACAATACGTCTTTAAATCTTTAAATCATTGTCGGATGATCTTACCATCTTATATTGATTTCATGTGACACATACGGTAAAGTATTTTAAGAATCATGTTTGATGTATTGCCATGATCATATTAGTTGTTGGGATGTGTGTTGTGTCCAAGATTGATAAAAAAAAGATATGATCAATCCGGGGAATGGCCAGGTCCTACTAGGCAGAATCAGATTTCCAATCCTACCCAATCTGTTGACCTTGAAAATTAGAGAATCTTGACTTTTTTGATTTTTACTTTTTATATCATGCGGTGCCGTCAAGATTCTCTAGTTTCCAAGGGCAGCAGATTCTCCTATTTCCAACATTCCCCGATCAATCGTCTCTTTCAAAGCAATCACCGCTTGTTTGTAACGGCTCGATACCGTTATTTACACCCGATGAAATTGAAACTTCACCCATCTCTTCCACCAGGAATTTATCGTATTCCCATGAAAAAGATGGAGATCTTTTTCACCTCAATCTTACGGACAATTCCACCAGACAGTCATTTTTTTATTTTGTGAGCTACACACCTGAAACAGTGATTCTAAAATTTCATTTGAGTGCGATGTGTGCCAACTGCCAAGTGAATTTAGGATCACCTTTTGGGACGTGTGTCATGTAGAATTAAAAATTGGCAGTTTCATGGTACGCCTATGATCTCATGATCCATTATGTAAAGATTGGGGTTGCATATGGCATAGCTCTCTACTAGCTCCTGTCATAGCAAAGTTCACCTGCTTTAACAGGTTTCCATCCTCTTTGCTAATATCCCGCTACCTACTTTAGCATGTACCCCTTCTCTTTGATAACCCTTTGTATAGTAAGATTTTATGTATGATTTATCTGTTCAACAATTCTACTCTCCTCTCTACTCACTCCTTGTTAGAGCAGATTTTATTTACTCTGATAGGGAGTTAGTAGAGAGCATGAAGGTTGCTGTTAGAGCAGGTAAATTGTCTTTTGAAGGGAGTTAGAAAAGAGAATAGGAACCAACTAAAGCAGGTGAACTCTTTTGTGGCAAGGGCTAGCAGAAAGCTATGCCATACGCAGCCTGAGTCTCTATCATCTGTTCAAAGTAGTCAATGTATATTGGCTAGAGGAGATGGCTGAGTCACAATTTCATAGGTTATAAAATAGTGGCTGCCAAAACAGTTTTGCCCTTTTGGATACCTGTATTTTCTGCAACTAAAACTCTAGCAACACCAACCTGGCCATACTGTAGATGGTTGGGTACCTTTTTTGCACCCAATGAATCTTTGAAGGCACTTATGGCGAAAATAGTCACAAAATTAGCCTAATTTTTGAAAATTTTGCGAATTTAAGGTCCCTTGAGTTATTTACGAATTTTTTGAAAATTTGCCTGATAACAAAAATTCTTGAATTATTCTTGAATAATTCCCGAAATTTTTAAAAATTGTGATAAACTAATTTTTTTAATATTTTAATATTTTTTTATTTTTTTATAATTTTAAATCTTTTTTTTTTTTTAATTTAAAATTTTTTCTCACTGATTTTTCCTCCGAATATTTCCCCAAACTTCCCGGATTTCCCAAATTTTTTCGAATTTTAACCTCGCCGAAGTATTGCGGCACCTTGATTTGGTGACTATATGGAGAAAAACATTGACTGCTTGAGGTCTCCATGGATTGGGCCAGGCCAAGTTTCGATCGGGCCTTAAACAGGCAGATTTTAGTCGGGCTTTTAGAGCTAGCCCAAGCCCATCCCATCGATTAATTAGGTCGGACTATTTGTTTAGGGTACCTCTCTTGGCGCCCACGCATTCCCTAAAATCACCTACGTCTCAGACCCCTTGAAAATCGGTGATTGTTTCGGATCAGATGATGGAGATAGTGTTTTACCCCGATCATCCACACAATGGATCTTGAGATCATCGTGCACCTATCAGACGTTTAGTTTTTTATTCCATAGGTGACAAATCCCAAAAAAATTCCCCTAAAATCATATTTGGGTGTTATGTTTGCCATATGATTGAAAATCCATTTTTTATGGATTTGTGTCACGTGAAATAAAAAATTGATCATCTGATAGGTGCACCATGATCTCCAAATCCATTATATAGAAGATCTAGGTGAAACACGATCTCCATCATCTGATTCGAAGAAATCAATAGTTTTCAAGGGGTTTGAGACGTAGGCGATTTCAGAGAATGCGTAAGCGCGAACAAAGGTACCCATTTTTTTACTAGGCCCTACCTGCCTCAACCATACCGGGCCCATTTCGAACCGGGCCACGGGCGCCCAATGGGTCATTGATTTGAAGAACCTTATACACCGCAATGGGTCATTGATTAAAGGGTCAAATGCTTTTAAATCAACGGCTCAAATTAGTTTTGTCACGCTCCCAGCACCTGGCCTTGCACGCCGGTGGCTCTCGCGCCCTGCACATTCTAATTCATGCGCAGGGTCCACGCGACACACCTCAATCTCGGTGTTCAATATAGAAAATTTTCTCCAAAATCAGAGAAAAATATAAAATTTATTTATTACGAAAAATCTTATTTTCTTAACCTGATCAATTTTCAAATTCGATTATTCATTTATTAGGAATACACGAGTTCCTTCGAAATTTCTACTTATTGCGGAAAGACAAGTTAAAAAAAAAACATGCACTGTTTTAATCAAAATAATTTCAATCTCTGATATTTACAATGAGTCCAATAGTTTTATAAAATGATAAACCAAACTAGTCTTAAACAAAAGTAAAGCAACTTACAAAGTCAAAATCCAGTGTAAGTGTCACGTGGTTCGTCCACATATGTGTTGGTAACTCCGTAGATAAATTGAGTTAAACACTTTCATCTCAATGGGTTATTCTAAATCTCTACCCAGCCGCTTCATCTAGCTCTAGTTGGGCGATGCCTATCAAGTCTCTGAAATTTTTTGTTATGAAACGACATAAGCGGTGAAGCTTAATAAAGATTAGCTAGATTTATCAATGCATTTTCAGTAAATTCTCATAATTTAGTTAATGTTTTCAATCAAATTCATCAGTTGTCTATCTGATCAATATCACAATATCCTTATATCTCAGTTCTAAATCTATTGATGGATTCATCAGTGACTCATTAAGCACTAATGAGACCAATGACGATAATGTTCAAAGATCTATTCGATACAAAGTGATCATTCAAATTTCAATTTTCAAAACATGATCAATCATGAATTCCAATTATCAACATATCAATAAAGCAATGTCAAATTTGATTTTCAATCATCTATTCTATCAAGACAAATTCTAAAATATCAATAGTAATATATCAAATTCCATTACTAATCGCTACAGAAACAAGAGGGTTTTAGCAGGAGCTCTCCAATAGAAATAGGAGGATACTGGTGCTCAGTTATGTATACCGTTAATACAATTGATAAGGTGTGGTATAATAAAAGCACTTGAAGTGATACAAACCCGCTTAAGCTAAAACAAACCAGCCAAAGCTATAGATTAGAAACAAGCGAAATTTATTTCATTTTCCCTCTCTCGCATGCTCTCTCCCACGCTCCCTAAATCACAATCTCGATTCAAGCTATAAGCCCTAGAAACAAACCCGATCCGGGCTATTATTGCAAGACCACAATATCTATTCAATCTAGAAACCCTAGAAACGAAACCCAATTCAAGCTATGATATGAATAAATTAATGATCATTGCGGTTGATGGTGGCATTTTCATTTTCTGAAAAACCCTAGAAAGATGATTCAATACGTCTACAAAGTCTCAAACTCATGAATCAAGCTGCTGTTCGATATCGATTCAAGTTACAGGTAGATTTCGATTCAAGTTGCATTCCAAAGTCTCAAAGTTTGATTCAATATCCATTCATGTTGTGGATCAATTTTCACTTTGATTCTAGTTGCAGGTCAATTTTGATTCTAGTTATAGAGTCATAGACGATTTCGGAAGAACTCTTCGTACGCGATTCAGTTAAGATCGTGATGCAAAACATTCATGTCCTTTCCTTCTTCAGCTTCATGTAAGTTCAATTTGCTCTCTCAAACTCAAATTTGATTCACCTCCTACGTTTTTTCATAGATCCTTCTCTAGGTTCTCTTCCAGTTACGGAGTCACAAGTTGATTTTGCTTTTCATACGCAATAGAGTTAAGATCGTGAATTGGTGACGCCAAATCATCATCAACTTTCCTTGTTCAGCTTCATTTAAGTATAATTTGCTTGCTCAAACTTAAATTGGATTCATCTCCTATGTTTTGTTACAGATCCTTGCCAAGGTTCACTGCATTTTCTAATTTTCTCGTAATCTCTGTGGTATCTCACCAAAAAGAAAGACCTATCTCTCCTCCCTATCTCCCATTGAACTCTCCTTCAAAGGTAATTTTCTGATTTTTTTTTTAATTTTAGTTTTTGTTTACTATTTACTGATTGAGGAAAGGTTTTGATTTTCTTTATATATTACCATGTTGTAACATCGCTTGTTTATTTGTTAACGATTCTAATTTTGTCTCTTTTGGTTTTGGAAGTCCTTATCTGCAATGGTGAATGTTGTGTTTAGAAGACTAATACTATTGTTTTCAATTCAGTTCTAAAGAAGTGATTCTATTGTAGATGGTATAATAATACTTTAACTTTGACTGCTTTAAAGATGGAGATTGTTTTCTCTCCGATCTTTGACCTAGTGGGTCTTGAGATCATGGACCTACAATCAAACGGTCAAATTTTAATTTACATGGCACACATCTCGAAAAGTGATCCAAGGAGCACGTTCAATGTACAATCATGATCATGTTAACTTTTGGGGTTGTCTGCCATGTAAAATCAAAATTTGAATGCTTGAAGGTAGACTCCCAATCTCAAGATTCATAGGGTGGAAGATTATGGTGAAATACGATCTCCATCGTCTCATTCAAAGTAGTTAAAGTTTAGTTCTCTAACAGTCAATGGCTGATCCTTCACACCGTAAGGGGAAATAAGTAAAGGAAATAAAAAAGTTAGGTGTCATGGGGTCACTCTTCCAGCAGTGTCATCCCGTGCGGCACCTAACACCCGATACGCTAAGTCAGCTTACCTCTGATACTAACTGTCACGAGGACATCCTTCGACGCACCATCAACCTGGGCGGTGCCTCGCTACCGCATGCAACGAAACCAATCAATCTCTTCATCAGCTCTGATATCACCCACCTAAAGGACGGGAACTCCCCCTTGTGGTTACCTTCTTTCCAAGGCCTACCATTCGATGTATTGTGCCCCTTACGACATGCTCACTTGCACCACTGTTCCATACTTGTCTTGCTCAAGCTTCATGCCGCCATGTCTGTATTGGCATCGACTTTTCATCGAATCATAAGCCCACAAACAGGTGCCTACCTCATGCTGTCGTGCTCAACAGAGTCTCATGCAACCCTCATGCTGTCGTGCTCTACTGAGTCCCACGCAGCGCTCGTGAAGTTACCCAGCCGTATGCATTGTGACGTGTAGTCCGGGGCCATACTTCAACCTCACCTTGGATGCCACACGACATCGCTGCGTTGATGTCCGAAGCCCACTCTTTCAAGCCTAGGAGACACTTGCACCCCCTCTGACAACACAAGGTCCCGTGTGTAGAAAAATAGCTCCCGAGCTTTCTTCCCCCCATATAAGGGTAAAACAGTAATTCAGCCAAAATAACGGGAGGACCTCAAACCCCTTGGTTTGACATACTTTATTATTCACACCGCAATGCCCCGCATCGCTAACCCAGCTGGCCATGTCGCGTCCGTGTCGAGGTCGTGTCACTTCCGAGTCTTACCCTGCAACTGTGTCGCGACTACCGCATCACGACCACATCGCGAGGCCGTCCTGGCCCCATGTCGCGTGCCCCAGGCATGAAATAGCCACTGTCTCTATACGGAGTACAAGCGGCTCGAGTGGCGCTACGGATGGCCCGGGTTGCGTACGTCCGTCATATCGGGCTGCAGTGTAAATAAGTAAAACACGTGAAGCGGAGCGTAAATAAGACATATCTCAGGGTGTAAATGCAAAAAACTCAATATGTTAGTTATCCTAATCTAATGATTTTGTTTATAGAGAGGACACTTATGTTGTGGACGTGAAAAAATAAAATTAGAACATAATATATTAAGTTGATAGATTCATTATTGTGGTATTTGGTCTTAATAGAAGGAGCATGTTAGGATTATAACCTTGGGTATTCTTATAACTAAGTATGATAGGTTGTTACTACTATTTTTGCGTGCTATTTGGACAATATGTTCAGCATGCATGTAAGCCTTCCTAAAATCAATTAGTGGAAGAGAATAAGCATAAAATTCATTATTCGGCAAAAGGTGCTTCAAAATCTATGTATGGTCTGCTTCGTCAATCAGTGAACAAAATCTGTCTTAGAAGCTTTATCTAAGAAATTTACAAGTTTAATGTTTCTTATGCTTTAGTCAGGTGTAAGTTGGAGAAATCAGAAAAATGTTGACTTTAATGATCTTATTATAGAATAAATTTTGGGAAAAGATTTGATTTGTAAATTGGCAAAGGTTAGATAGGTATATATGATGTGTGAATTGTTTTACTATTGTTTATAGGTCTATATAATGTGTTTGTTTGACCTTCAGCATAAGCTATGCATAGATGGATCCCACAGTATTAAAAGCAACAAAATTTGGATCGAATCAAGTAAGAGAGTACTATGTGGAATTATTCCAAATTAATGTTAGAATAAATGTATATTTAAATGGTGCTGATTATGGCTGTAGGCGACCCAATTGCATTTGGCATCTATTTTAATTAAATGAAGAACAATAAAAATTGTAAACTTCTTGTGGTTTCAAATATATCAAGAGAAAAGGAAAGGTTCCTAACTCTTAAGTAATTTAATAGCAAAATAGATCTACCATTGAAAAATCCCAAAAAGATGGATTTAAACCTTATTACAATTTATCGTTTTTTGCCCAATTATAATAAACGGTAAAAACTCCATTAAACTGAATTATAACAATAGCTAGGTAAGCATGTTTGGGTCTCGCATAGCCAATTCTAGTTACTACATTGTTTTTCCATGTTCTATTGCTCACAAAGGCCTTAATTATAGGGTGGCAGGTAGATTTTTTAGTTTTCAAATTAAACTGAATTTCTCAAAGGACACTGTTGAGTCTGTCCTTGAGTGCATTGATTTTGAATTCTGGTAGCATCATGTACAAGCCAATACCAATGATCTTCTCCCTATCAGATTCCTCCTCCCATGCATTCCATAAGTGGAATAAAAAGCAATCAGGGAGTTTTCACTTGATCATAAAGCACTAGAGAGCTGCTGGTGATCATCTCCTGGCACCTGAAACCGTTTGCTGATCGTAAATTATGTTGACTCAATATAATAAGAGAATTATGGTGAGGAAAAGATTGAGGCCCCGTGTGTGGGCAAGATTTAAGTGATGTAGGTAGGAGAGAAGATCCCAAAAAAGTGAAAAAATTTTGAATTTACTAACCTGAATTTAGCACTTCAAACTAGTGGGCTTTAAACCTCATGATATCTCATAGCTAATGAGCATTCAATCTACCCTCTTTAGAATAGAACCTGCAGGTTTTGACATCAACTCCTTCTTTACCTCCTTTTGACCTCTACAACCAGGAACCTTGCTTCAATTTTTTGAGCCTGTAAAACATTACTCTTGGACCATTCTTTCTGTCCTTCATGGGTCTTTAAAGTTTCTATTAGTGGCACAATTCATGTCTTTTTCTCAACTGCTAACGACCCTTTAACACACTACGTGAAAATGGTCAATAAACAACATCACTAACTTTAGAAAAACAACGAATTGTGACAATGGTAAAAAAATTGACGAATGCCACGGTCCAAATAAGAGGTTTTTTTTATGCAACGGCCCATAAATCATCTTTTTCGTGTGGAAGCAGGGTTCAAACTCGTGACCTCTCTCACAAGAATAGGGCACCGCTTAAATTCCTTTGTCTCTCAAACTCCCCATCTCTGCCCGCCCAAATCCTTTTTCTCTCTTCGTTCTCCCCAAATCTTCCCTCGCTGCAGAATGTTGGTAATCTATTATCTCTCATTCTGACGCTTCACCTTCATCTCTCTCTAGAAACCCATCGTCTCCTGGCCGGATTCTGTAAGAACTTCACTGGATATGAAAATCGATGGCCGAAATTATACAAAGAGAGTAAATTTGATCGTCGCCGTGATGATTACTATGCTTTTGACCAGTGAAGCATTTCAGCAATTTTCAGGTATGATTTTATATGAAAACCTCGTTTCAATTGCTAAAGATTTGATTTCTCATTGATGTTTAGGGTTTTTTTTTTTTTTTGCGTCTTGCTTTTGCACACACTTAAAACCATCATATTGAACTACAGATTGAAAATGATATGATTGAATGGATTTGTAGCAATCAATCTTATCAATATCTATCTTCTACAGATTTGCATGAGGCATATCGAAGGATGTCAGCTTTTGACAAGATTCATGGGGTAAAAGGCCCTTCATAATCTAGATACTCTTGGTTAGGGCTTTTACATTTGTCATTAAGGTTTTCTTTCAGATCTTGTTGAGGAATTGAAATTGGTGGCTAAGCAAGGCTATTTGCATCCGGATAAGGAAAGGCATTCTCATCATCTGCAATTGGCTCACAAATCATTTTTGATTTCTCAGGTAGCAGGATCTTTTTTGCAGTGACAAAAGCTGATGTGATTCAAATTATACTACCAAAGATTTAAGGTACTATTTTACCAAAATATATACATTTTTGGGTTTAATTTTTGTTCCTTTTGCCTGTTAAGATTCCCTTGTGTCAGTTTTGTTAAGAACTGACAAGCAATTTATGTAGGTTTTTTGTTAAGCAGTGAACAATGTATTACAAGCTATATTATTTTGTAGCTAGGTTCTATGTGTCATTCCCAAATTAAAAGATTGTAGCCACCGAAATTTCTTGGTTATTATTTTCAAACTTTAATTGTTGTCATGTAAGGGCATTCTCATCTTAGGGCTGAATATTCTAGATGGGGATGTGAGAGAGTTTACAACGGTTTCAATTTTATCAAAGGTTGATTGATCACATGGCTCACCATTCCCAATTTGCCAAGCCAAGTTATTATGGCTGTGTTTAGGATTGCTCCTTGGAGCCAAAGAGCAGCCCATTTAAAAGAGCAGGTTTAATTTATTTTTTAAAACAGTTTATATATATATATATATATATATATATATATATATATATATATATATATAAGCGTGTTGCAAAAATGTGAGTACAGCAGACAACATTCAAGTACCCTTGGACAGATCAAGCTACACCATGTGGCTCAGGTTTTGAGGTCATGGATAGAGGGTGTTTCAGTCAAGGCAGTTTGACTGCTAAGGAGTGGCATCGTTTACTATCCATTCCTCAGTGGATGTCATCTAGTTTTCAGGATATGGAGCAAATCCTATGTTTTATACAAGAAATTAACCAAATCAATAGAGCAGAAAATTCCCCAACAGATAAGCTAGAAACATGGTGTTAAATGTGCTTCTCCAACACATCATGCAGAATCTATTACTTCAAAAGCCATCTAATCTTGAAATTGCTTCCTTGTACTTTGGACATGCTATATTTGCATGCTCTTTATATTCCTCTTGCTAATTCTTCTGAACTTCATTTCTAGTACTGGTATATCTCCTTGCAGCTAAATATTGATATCATGGCATGTTAAATATTGACAATCATGACGTGTTATCTAATACTTAACCTATATCTCATCATTTTCCAAAGAATATTCTTTTCCTTTCTCTTCTAAGTCATAATCATTATTGTCATTGTTGTTATCTATTAAGATACCTCTTGTTTTAGGAACAAACTTATATATGTTCAATTTGCGAGATTTATGGAGCTCCACCCCCATTGATCTTTATCTCCATCACAGGTGAAATTCCACAATAATGCATGCTTAGCCCACTTCAAGATTTATTGACGTAACTACGTAATCAGACCACCTGCATTTTTTCTAGCGATTTGTGACTTGTAATAGGCTTATAACTATATGATATTACTTGGATATTATATAGCATTTTGAGGTTCTTAAGTTGTAGCAGCACATTCTCCATATTTAGGGAGGCAATAAATATGGTATTATATTATTAAATATATGTTTGTGCGTTTGTGCAAGCATGTGTATTTGTGCATGCTGATAATTAGCATGTGTGCACATGCTAATAATTAGAGTGTGGATACCTGCATGCTGATAATTAGCATGCATACATGCTGATAATTTGTTTAAATTTTCTCCGTACTCAATATTGATAACAAAATTAGGCACATGATTTGTAAATGCAAAATGACGCCATGACAATGACAGTCTCATATACCTTGGTTGGCTAGAGAATTTGCAATGGCATCACCCATCCTCACAGCATCTTTGAAATGAAGCACCAAATAATCATGTAAAATATGAGTTTCATCCATCATATAGCAGTGTAAGGAACCATCTGCTCTTGGTTTGGACACTTACTACAAGCACTTACCCTTGCTTGGCTGCTGCTACTATCAAATGGTATAAAACTAGATTGATAGTCAATAATTCTTTGTAAATGCCATTAGCAGGAGGAGCATGCACTACCTCAAAAAGCAAAAAAAACAACTTTTACAATATAAAAAAAAACTACTGTCAAAGCAGTAGTATAATAATCCACTGTCAAATCCAATAGTTTATTATATTAAGGCGATTGGTTTAAATCATAATCACCTTCACGTGCAATTCTTTCCTCAAGTCACATGCAAATCCATCGAAACCCTACTTCTAACTTTTCTCATTTTATATTTCTATCGAAACTGCCATCAAACCTCATAAACTTTGTTTTCTTTCTGTCTGAAGCAACCTCTCCTCTTCCTCTCCCTCTCTCTACAAACCCTAGATTTTGCACGAGTCTTGCTCAAAATCGAGATGGATCGGAGGATTTGAGACAGATCGGGAGCCGGTGAATGGTAGATTTTGCATGATGAGCTGAACGGAACCCTAGCCTCCCTCTCCTCTTCCTCTCTCTCCACGAACCCTAGCCTCCCTTTTGGAGAGAAATCTCGAACGCATCAAATTACAAGTATAAAGCTGGTGATCCAGTGCCTCTCTACGCAAACAAGGTCGGTCCGCTTCACAATCCAAGGTACACCTTTTTATCTTCTTCAAGTTTCTATTTTTTTTTGCTGATATGCTATGTTTTTTTTTTGGTTTTTCGTAGATCTATGGGTTTTTTGCTGATATGCTATGGGATTTTTTACTTTTTATTGATTTTATTATGGGTTTTTTTATTTCAATGGCACACATCTCGAATATGTTGATTTCAATGGCACACATCTCGAATATTGATCCCGTAACCACTTTTGATGTATGCATTTAGTGGTGTTCACTTTTTAGGATGTGTCCAATGGAATCAAAATCTTCCCCTGTCGGTCATTTCACAGACCTTGGCACAGTCCTACGGGCATTAACCAACTCTGAGATGGGCAATCACTATGCTCAAGCTCTACAGTCCTATAGTGACACTTCTACCAAACGAGATTCCCTGGGTTTTACAAGCATCTATAACTCTTTTCTTATTGTCAAAGGTCAAAGGAATGTACCATTTGCAGCATATAGGGTCTTCTCAGCGCCCCTTCCCCCCACAAACTCCTTGTCTCCACATCAACCTTATTAACCTTGATCTTCCAAACTGATATCGCGACATATGCTGTGACAGCCCAGATTTCGGCACCCCGAAACCCGTGCCATCGGCACAAGATTCAAAATCGATTAATCGATTAATCAAGGTCCCCATTCGATTAATCGAATCCCACATCGATTAATCAAAATTCTTGCTCTATCAATTCAATTCTCAATTCGAGTAGTCGAATCCCCAAAATCGATTAATCGATATTGGGGAATGTATCATTTTCCTTTGATGAATGTATCATTTTCCTTTGCTCCCAGTCTCCCCTGCATCCGGAATTATTACACTTCATTCTAATCCCAAAATTTAGAATGAAACAAGAGAAGTAGAACCAGTTTCCTGCCCTAAGAATTGATTCCAATGAGTCAGCTGCTACTTTTTCATTCTGATCCCCTCTATGATTCCTTTTCTTCAAACCAGTGTATGATTTGATTGATTTCTATGTTCATGGTACTAAAGAGTCAATTTGTATCCCTCTATCAAGCAAATGACATTGTCTTGGAAGATTTCTTACAATACTTTAGGCATCAATGATTATTATATGCCACCAAGGCTTGCTTAGAAAGAAGAGGCAGAGCTGAGTACTTAGACATATATCATACTGCTTTAAAGCATTAGCTTATATAGTTGAGCCTTGGACACAAAATGTGAGACACCTTAGTATTATTATTATTCAAAGAGCAACCTATTGAGGAAGCATGTTTCATTTGGAGATGAGGATAGTAATTATTTTAATGTGTATATGGTTGCCATCTCTTTTAGGTCAAAGCTACTGCCGAGAATGTTGATGGGGCTGTTCGAGAGCTTCCTGATGCCAATTTGGTAAGGTACTTCTTTGCACTGTTGTGTAATCTTGACAGAGATATACAACATCATTTTTTCATTGTTTGATTACTTCATGATCCCATTGTGTTTTAGTTTATGAGAATTGTAGAAATGAAGTTAACAATCAATAAAAAATTACCGATGAGACTAAGTAATTACATAATTCTGTAGCAGAGTATATGTTTATTTGCATATATGAAAGAACGTAGGATTTTCGTAATATATGAATGCTTAATCTATTATTCCTACTGCAGCCTTATTTTTAAAAATCCACTTTGCAATCTTGCTTCTTATGCATATAGAAGAAACTGGCTCAGGGTTTATGTACATATGTATCATACATATAAATAAATAAATATATATATATATATATATATTGAGAAATAAGCAAATTTTATTAATAAGAGTAGGAGAATAAGATATAGTCTCATACCCCTTCCGACAAATCACCCAATGAAATCTTAAAGTTGGAAGCTGCCACAAATCTGTAATGTATGACCTATGAGCTGAGCTTGGCAGGTCTTGGAATCTACTATACAATTCCTTTGCACCTAAAGAAGCACCATGTTTTACCAGTTTGTCAGCTGTGGAATTCGCCTCCCTGAATATGGCCGTACACTTGATGGATTTAAGCAAGTTAAGAGACTTGGTAATCAATAGTTCCATTCTTGAGTTTTCAGTGTTACTATCATTGCATTGATTAGCAATTCATAGTCAAACTCAATGGCCCCATCTTTGCATTGAGGTGGAAGATTTACTAGCCCATCAAGGGGGATTCGACCAATTTGTTGTAGAACCATATGTGGAGCTGAAAGCAAAGACCAAGCAACTGTTATTGTCTCTCAGTATGCCTCCCCCTCAACCATTTTCAGGATTTCCATGACACTCCATCACTATTTAGCTTAGAGAAGCTTAGATTAGATGTTGTCCATAAGACTTGTAATTCATGGAGCCATATGTGTACACAGACAAACTCCAATTTCATCAAGCATAGACTTCTTAAATTCACAGGGACTCACCTTGGGCTTAATGGTAGAGGATAGTTCAAAGGGGGTGCCTCTATTCCTGCTTACTGGTTTAGTGAAAGCGCTTCTTTGTGAAATTTTTTATTCAGAGAGCAACCTGTTGAGGAAGCATGTTTCATTTGGAGATGAGGATTTTATGCATAAGCCAAAAGAAGAAGAAGAGGGTAATGTGGTTTAGATGAAGATTTCATTACCAGATAAGTGTGAGTTGTTCCAAGTGGACCATTTATTTGCTGGTGCTATCTGTTTTGGGCATCTCATTCTGTTTCTTTTGTTGCCTCTGCCTTGTTTTTGTTTGCTTTTACGCATCTTGAGCCTCGGAAATTAAACAAGCAATTACATCAAGCAAGTCGATTGATGGTAATCGGAGGTGGACAATAGGGATCCCCACAAGATTGCTCACTACATCAATACCCTTTATAGTTTTTCCGTTGGCATCCTAATTTTGATTAGAATCTTTTGCAGTTCCTAATTTTCGCTGTAGTATGAGCAAATTTTGATTAGTCCTACTCTTAATTCGACTTCATGGAGAGCATTAGACAACCGTTTATTAGCGAGTTCTCTTTCAGCCAAGATTATCTTCTTTTCATCCGACAGTCAGTTTTTTATTTCACTCCGCATACATACTAGAAAAGTGACTTTAACATCATGTGGAACTCATCACGCTCAAATCTGATTTTAAGGTCACTTTTTTGGGATGTGTGCCACGTGAAATAAATAATTGACCGTTTAATGGTACACCCATGATCTAAAGATCCATTGTTTGAAAGATTGGATCGAAAAACCATCTCCATCATTTGATTCAAAACAGTCAATGGGTTTCAGTGTGGGTGAATTTAAAGGTACTTTTTGTAGTAAATTTTGGTTTTTCCTATAATCTTACGAAGGAGATCATCCTAACAGTCTATATGAGAGCTGTTTTTGTCGTCTGATCGCCACGACATTTTTGTTGTTGCCTCTCCATGTGATGGGGTGTGGCCGGCCAATCGACATGTTCACTTTGTTTCTGGTGATAGATCTCATCAATTCGTAATCTTAGTTTGGAACGATTATATGAAAAATAGGGGTCTCGTGCAGGGCCTGGCCCACAATGGACATGGTATGGACCACGGTCGGTAGGCCCAATATATAAATAGGCTGGTGAGCTCGGCCCAATTAGTAAGCCGAGCTATGTATGGGCTAGTTAATGTTTAAGTAGGGCTGGAATCGATCAATTGAGACCCTTTTTATAGTGATTATTGTGCCGCTTGCAGCCAAGTCTGCAAGCCAAGTCAGACCTGCTCCGGCCTAATTAGTAAGTCAGTTTGTTTATAAGCTAGTTCCGAAATACGCAATTATAATTTGCTCGTTTAAGGCCTGACCTCACCCGGTTGCACTTCTGACACCCATCAGTTGTCAAAGGTTTCCAATTCCTAGTGGAATGGTAATGTTGCTTTGTCTATTCTGTTGTACGATTTAATGGGCCTTAAGAACAAAGTTTTGATTAATCTTCATGTGGCCTCATTGTCTCAAAATTTGACAAGAGGAGCCATAGATCTATTAATCAATCTTCCTTCTCCCTAAACTTTGAGTATTCAATTTCTTCCGCTCTTTTGAATCCGCCCATTTAAACTCATTATTAGTTTGAAACCAATTTGGGTTTGGCCTCATCATATTGGGAACTAGTGAGTGGTTTTATGTGATCTTATTTTCGATTAGAGTTAAACCTACTCTTTATTATTATTTTTATTATTTATTGTAAATTCCTTGATATTTTTCTATCATAAAATTAACACAACGTTCTGAATAGAAGTCTCAATTGAAGTGCTTTCTCTATCTATAAATTTCCTTAACTATTATGATATTTAAAATGTTCTCAACCACCTTATTTGAACAACTTGAAAATATATTTAAAGCTTTTATGTGCATCTATCTCATTCAAGGATTTGCCAATATTAATAATACACAAGGAATTTAGTGATGTGCCTTCCTAGAACTGCCTTATGACCGTTGCATAGAACTGTCTTATAACTCGTAAAAAGTACTTTTTACGAGTTAGGTGCAGGTCAAATTCCACTCTAGCAGCATAAAATAGACCACTGCCTAAAATAGCAATTTAGTGATGTGCCTTCCTAGAACTTCCCAGATTTATTAGTTTGAACACTTGATGAGATTATTTTTTTTTGGCTGGGTGATTTCATATGTTGTTTAGCCACTTGGATAACTTGGATTGCCCACAAAAGTCCATCACATGGCCCAAAAAGTGGGACGGTGAGGGTTTTATTCTCTAAACAACACTTCGTTTTTTCGTGGTTGTCTTTCTCTTTGTTTTTTCTTCTTTTTTTCTTGGAAATGCCCATAACAAAAATATATGGTGTTGGGTTGGGGTAGTAGATTCATAAAATCTGTTGTGTTGTGTCTTTGGAAGAGCCATGACCATAACAGAAATATATGGTTTTAAATTCAATAAAATAATTTTTGTGCATTAGATTTTTTTAAAATCAATTTCACATAATTATTTCTCATATGCCTTGAAGGAGTTCTTATTGATCTTTATGACCGACATAGTATGCTCTGTTTTTCAGGATTTAATAGAAATTTTATGGCTGACATAGTGTGGCTAACATCTTTATATTTTATGTTTGTTTCTATCATTTTTAGGATTTAATAGAAATTTTCGACATACATCTTTCTCTTGATAGGAGTAAATTTATGAGTAATTTTGTGGTGAGGCCTTGTGACTTCAACAAGTTTATGGCTAATTTTTCAATCATCCCTTCAGAGACAACACCAATGCAAATTGTTCGTCTATTTAATAATGCAGTTTGATTTACTTTGAATTTCTGAGGTGGGTTTTTGTTTTTTAATTATTAATTTTGAATTTTCAATGGAAAAATCTTTTTTAATTAGAACTCATAATTTTTATTTATTTTGTAATTTAGGATAATCCAGTTGGAACAGGATTTAGTTTTGTGAAAGACGATACACTGTATGTGACATGTAAAAGCAGCAACTTATTTAACCTCCTTGTTGAAGGAGTTGTTTAATAGAAATGAGAGCCTTCAAAAGAGTCCTTTGTTCCTTGTAGCAGAGTCTTATGGAGGCAAATATGTTGTTACTGTTGGGTTATCGATTCTAAATGCTATCCAAAATGGTGAATTGAAGCTTAAACTTGGAGGTAATCCCATATATATTTATTTATTTATATTTTACATTTGGTTATAGCCACAAATTTGGCGGGTCTTGAAAATTGGTAATGTATTCTTCAATTCTTATGGGATTCTTGCGTCAGAGATCTGCCAGAATTTGCAACTATAATCTTGGGTCAGAATCTCGGTTTTCTAATGTGTATCATCCACCAATCAATACCGAGACGATATGTATCGGTATTGCCGATACATTCAATTTACCGGTAATACAATGAATAAATATGACATATATTTGGAATGTATCGCCAATACATACCCAATGTATCATGTCTCGATAGCCAACAATACCAATACAAATCGGTATCGTCTGAGATTTTGACCCATGGCTATAATTACTAGATATATCTATGTAAATTTGCATTCTATGTGCTGTTTATCTGATCATTTTTCAAGCATTGGATCTATGGTGAATTACTTTTTCATTTTTGAGCTCCAACTTTAGTTCTTGAAATTTGTAGAATGTTTAATTAATTATTTAGTTTCGCAATATAGTGAAACTGTTCGAATTGGTTGCAAATTAAGATGAGGCAATGGTATTTAAAATTTCAGCTGATTACTTTTAATGATGAACCATCTATGCTTCTCCTTTTCAGAAAGGTTGGGAAGCACAAAGCTGCTATCAAAGCAGATAAAAGCAGCAAAAGACGGGTAAAGAAAGATAAACCAGCCAAAAAGGATCCTAATAGACCAAAGAGGCCTCCTAGTGCTTTCTTTGTTTTTTTGTAAGCATTTCTTTTCATTCTTGGTTGGTACATGGGGAGTGAATGTTATATCATAACTGTTGCATTTCACCTTAATCTTTTCTTCTCGTTCATGTTGTATAAATAAATATTGCAGGGAAGATTTCAGGAAGATTTACAAACAAGAGCATCCCAATGTGAAGGCAATCTCAACTGTAAGTATAATGGTTATTGATGCGCACTGATTACTTCACTTCAATTTTTTTTATAAATCCCTAATACCCTTCACTTCAATTTTTTTGCAATGCCCACTACAATTATCAGTACATATTTGGCAGGAGAAAAGACAGAAATTTGGTAAGTGGAGAAGAAATTTGGATTGGAATGATGCTCCTGTTATTGTTTGTGGGGATTTCAATTGTATCGCATAAAAGTAAAAGGCGATTCTATGACTCTTCTGTCCTTATGTGAAGTATGTGTTTGAAATTTGTTATGTGCTTAGAGTATTATTTGTTTAATTCCTTAATATCATAAATATCTTAATTTAATTGCTTAATATTATAAATATTTAATTACGTTCTCCTTTCGATTTCAGGCAAAACTTTTCAATTTGAAGCTCACCTCAAATGGTTCACTAGGGGACGGGGATACTTGGCAGGAGAGGCGAAGCACATTTTTTTTTTTTTTTTTAATTATGAAAATAGGTCATGGAGTCCTTAGATTGTTAACTCTCTTTCTTTTCTTCTTTTTTTTTGTTTGAATAAAAGGATTGAGTATGTAAAGTTTAAAATATTTGGTTGATTTGAAAGGTTGGATCATAAGTTGAGATGCAATCTTTTGCTTGAATAAAAAACTTGGGCATCTATTTTATTTATTGATGGCATTGAATGATTTGCATTTGAGTTGAATGGATGTGTTTAAATATGAGATTAATAGTTTTTTTTCTTTATATAATTTTTTTTAAAGTATTAAAAAAAAAGCATTAAAAAATTGCATTAAAAAAAGTATTACAAAAAGCATAAAAAAAAAATTGCATTAAAAAAAAGCATAAAAAAATATTATTTTAAAAAATTTTGCATAAAAAATTGTCGACGTAATTTTTTTTTTTTTAAATGTATATATATTTTAAAAAATTTACATAAAAAACCCTTTGCTAAGCGTTGTAAAAAAAGGTGGTTTTTTACCACTATACAAGGCGGTGGTTTATGAGTTCATAAACCATGTTTTGTATAGTGGTAAAAACTCCTCCTTTTTTACAATTGTTTAGGCGATAATTTGAAAAACCAACATCCAAAGCGGTGATTTTGAAAAAACCATTGTTTAAGGCAGTGGTTTTTTTGGCTTTTTCACGTAGTGACAGCAACATCAAATCTCCTTCGATAGTAGCCATAGTCTCTCTTTGTCATGTCTTTCTTTGTTTCCTTTCTTCATTTATTCAATTTCCTGTTTCTTTGATTTCAGATTTGCATTACTGAGACCAGTAAAGGTCTGAAATTTTAGTATCAGCCCTATATCAGTTGATGCCTAGAATAGTTTGTATCTTCTGATACTTGTAAGACTCGCTATTATATATGAGAAAATTACTCGTGGATTTCTTTCCTCTAGTCACTGTCTTTATACAACACCTTATAACACCTACAGTTACTTCCTCTTTTGATTAAGTTGGGTTAGTGTAATGGATTTAGGGTTAGGGTTAGGGTTGGGTTTGGAGACTTAGGGTGAAGAAGAGAGAGGGAAGAATAAGAAGAATAGCTTAGTTAGGGTTAGAGCGGACGCTACTAGCTTTCATATTAAATACAAAGAAATTGTAATATCCCTGATATTTGGACATGTTTTTCGTTTACCTCGGTAAACGTGCCCGGGAAAAGTTACAGGATATTTATGAGTTTTTGGTTAGCTAAGTGTATGAAGAGATTGATGACCAAAGGATTTTGTCTCTTGACTTGTGGAAGTCATGTATGAGATGGCATACACTTTAAGTTGGGTGTTTGTATTTAATGCCGGAAACTAAGACAATTTAAGTGGATAGGATTGCAAATAAGAAAATCTAGATATTTGATGCTTTTTTTGTATTATAAGGAGAGAGGCTTTGAGGAGAAAATTTCACTTCTCTCTCTCTCTCGTGTGAAATTGAAACCTTGCAACCCTTGCCTCACCTTGATCTTAGATCTTGATTTTTTTTGTGAATCCCTCTCCCCATCTTGGCCATTGAAAAGCTTGGTTAAGGGATTTTGATTAATTTGTTGTAATCGGAAGGAAGGATAGGGGAGAGTGGAAAAGTCTGTATGTGGTGTGGGTCAGACCTGTGCTTGTGAAGCAAGGTTTGAATGGACTGATTGGGAGACTCTGGCCTATTAAACCTCGAAGTTTGGTTCCGGTGCTTGTTTTTGGTGCAACGGGATCAATGGATTAAATGTCAAGAGGTAGGCTTTTAAACCTCCATGAGTTAATTAATTTATGCTTTGCTTAGAGTAGAAAATGGTGAATTTTAATTAGATAAGCAAACTGTGGTTGAATGAGAAAGAAAGGTTCGAAGAATAAAAAATTAACAACCACAGACCTGGAGAAATTTGAGGGTCGAATTTGGAATTCGACCATCGAATTGAAAATCGAGGGTCGAATTTTTGATTTTTTCAGTCTGATGAAAATTTGGAAATTCTAAGGTCAAATTTTTATTCGACCATCGAATTTGAATTCGAGGGTCGAATTTTGCCTGTTTCTAGCCTTTGAATTTTTGTCGAAAATTTTCTTGGCAAGCTTTCGGGTTTGATTTTTTGACCAATATTAACACCGGGAGTGTTAATCATTGTAGGTTTTGAAATGGTGAGTCCATTGTGAGGACTGCCTTGCTTGTTTTTGGACCATTGTGAGTTGAGGTAGGGGAACCTAAACCTAATTTGCATTCGATTATAAGTATAGGTTGTTTTGTGTTAAGCATAAATTCTGAAATTGTTTTTAATAACACAGCATGCATAAGAACTCTGAAATATGACACAAATCAGAACTTTGAAACTTTGATATGACTAAGGACTCAGAACTCCAAAACTTTGAACTTGGATCTTCAAATCAGAACTCCGAAAATCCGTAAATGTATATAGTATACAAACCTTGATATGTTTAGCACTTGCATTTGATTTGAGGCACATACAAACGAAACCCTAGATTCTACCAATCGTGTTGACGATAATTCTATTTGGTGTAAGTTTCCCTCATAGTGTAAGGGCTTATTGCACTTCAGAAAAAGGGTTCATGGACGACGATGGTCAGTATGGTTTCCCATCGGTGACTTTTTCCACTCTCATGCTATATGTAATTTGGGAGATAAAATTAAGTTATAAATTTAAGATAAGAGCATGCCTAATTTGGAAGTTTGAAAACAGCAGACACATTGAATTAGCTTTTGGCCTTCTATTTAGAATTGGAAATTTGGTTTGCAGAGAATCTTTTGAAAAGCTTATCGATCCGATTTTGTCTTTGAAAAACCTTCACCTATGATAAAATGCTTTAGATAAGTTTCCTCTATTGAGCTTCGATGTTAGCTCACCCCGACTATACGTCACAGGTGCTAAGGTTGATTTGGGATCAAACAATCTTGATCTAGAGGACTCTGATTTCGTTCCTGAGGAGGAACTGGAGACACTTGCTGAGGAGTTCTTTTCCTGATTTTTATTTGTCCTTTCTTGGTATTTTGTTTAGAATTATTTCTGAAATATGGGCCGAAGGCCATTGTTTTGTCTTTTTGATATCACTCGAGGAACCATCATTAGGAATCATTATTTTAGGTGTTTTGAATTGGCCATCACCGGTGGTTCTTTCTAGTTTCTCAGGGTGATATATATTGTTTTGATTTAAGCTTTTGTACTTGTTTACTCTATGCTTTGCCTCTATTTTAGATCTATGTTATGCTATCGGCTTCTGTTTGTTACGGCTTATTGAGAAATCAATAAGTTGATGAACCGGCCTTTCCTATACCGAGAGGATTGGAAAAGTCGGGTCGTCACAGTTGGTATCAGAGCAAGGCTCTAGGTTCAGAGTCTTAGGACTAAGGGTAGATTGTCTTAACAATCAATACTGATCTATTGTTATTGTTTTTCAACAATGATAGATCAGCATGCCTCCGCCGTTCAGAGGTAGATGCCGAGGTAGAGAAGGACATCGCATGGCTCATCTTGAGGAAATTGATGAGGGTGTAGGTACCTCACGTGGCCGAGAGAGATTCACATCTAGCCCTAATGCAGAGCCCTTGGGAGCTGTTAGGCTTGAGAGAGGAAATGTTGACCAGGTGTTGGCGGCCTTGGCCAACAACATTGCTCAACAAACTGCAGTGATAGATTGACAGACAGAGTTACTGGCAGCCAGACATCAGCCAGGGGGATTCGCTGAGTTCAGGAGGATGAGACCTCCTACATTCTCAGGGCAGACGGATCCGATGGAAGCCGAGGCATGGCTAGATGAGATGGAGAAGATTTTTGAGGTGTTACAGTGTACAGATGTTGAGAAGGTACGCTGGGCAGCCTTCAAGCTATTGGGTGAGGCCAGTCTGTGGTGGAAATCCGTCTCCAGGATACGGGAGCAGGACTACCCCAATACTCCATGGACTTGGGCAGAGTTCGTGGATACGTTCAACGATCAGTATTTTCCAAAGATCGTCTGTAACCAGTGGGAAGTTCAGTTTATTAAGCTAGAGCAGAATGAGATGTCGGTGTGCGACTATGGCCCAGAGGTTGATCGACTTGCCCGATTTGCACCCTTACACGTGGCCACTGAGTTGATGAGGGCTCAGAAATTTCAGAGAGGTTTGAGGCCAAATATTCAGGAGAGGGTGTCGATGTGGGAAATGGAGACGTATGCGGGCGTCATGGCAAAGGCTCTCATTGGAGAGGAAGACATCCAGAAATAGTATTTGAGGCGAGAGTAGGGAAATAGAAATCGGTTTGGCCAGGGACAGTTGACTGCATCTGAGCAGGAGAACAAAAAGCTGAGGTTCTCTAAACCTCCTCACTATCCTATTCAGCCATCGTATTCCAGGCCGGCTGTTGCTTCAGGACCAGTATCGTCTTTCTATCAAAGACAACAGAGTTCTTCACTAGGGCGACCTTTCAGAGCTGGGAGCACTACTGCGAGTGGAGCTTAGTGGCTCAGGGGTCATCACAGGGACCAGCTGCTACTCCTGTTCCTACTCCAGCATGTACACGATGTGGAAATCACATAGGACGGAGGATTGCCGACGGAACACTGGGGGATGCTTCAGGTGTGGAAAGATTGGTCATATGATCAAGGATTGTCCTACGACGGACAAGGGAAGGACTACATCAGTCTCTACATAGAAATCGATGCGACCTACAGTTCAAGGTCGAGCCTACGCGGTGACTGCACAGGATGCGCAAACGTCGAATGACGTGATCCAAGGTACCATTAAAGTTGAGATGTCAATTCTTGTATTGGTTCTATTATTTAATGTTTAAATTCATTAACATAAATTTTGAACAATATTGGAATCATTGCATATAATTAACAAGCTTCTTAATAAAAGGTACCCTTATGATGAGTCGTAAAGGCGACTTGAGTAAAATTGAAGCGCGAGTTTTGATAGATCCCGGGTTTACACACTCGTTTGCTACTCCTCTTTTCTCCGAGAAGTTAGGTATTACTCCCAAACCCCTTGCTTTCATTTTAGATGTGAAGATTCCTATGGGAAGTTCGGTGAGTACGGATACAGCATGTCAGTCAGTCATCATGATGATTGATGAGCACGAGACAGTGACCGACATAATTACATTGAACTTGGAAGGATTCGACGTCATTGTTGGGATGGATTGGTTGGCAACTTATCACGCGAGCGTGGACTATCTACGAAATATCGTGACCTTCCGACCGCCAAAGCGAAAATCCTTCCGATTCTATGGAGCTAAATCAAAGGTTGCGCCATTGGTTTCAGCTATTAAGGCCAAACGCATGATGAGGAATGGTTGTAGCGATTATTTGGCTTACTTGCAAGATTCTACAGAAAAGAAGAACGACTTGGCTCTTATCACGGTGGTCTGTGAGTATCCTGATGTCTTTCCAGAGGACTTACCTGGATTACCACCTGTTCGAGAGATTGAGTTCGCGATCGAGCTAGCGCTGGGTACAAAACCGTTGTCTAAAGCTCCATATCGGATGGCGCCTGCAGAATTGAAAGAGCTCAAGGAACAGCTTCAGGGGCTATTAGATAAAGGCTTCATTCGACCAAGTGTTTCTCCTTGGGGCGCACTGGTTCTCTTTGTGAAAAAGAAGGATGGATCGATGCGTCTGTGCATTGATTATCGTCAGCTTAACAAGATGACGATTAAGAACCGTTATCCTCTTTCGCGGATAGATGACTTGTTTGATCAATTACAAGGTGCAAAGTTCTTCTCGAAGATTAATCTGAGGTCAGGCTATCACCAGCTCAAGATCAAGGCGGAAGATATACCCAAAACTGTGTTTCGTATGCGTTATGGCCACTATGAGTTCTTAGTGATGCCATTTAGGTTGACAAATGCACCAGCATCATTCATGGACCTAATGAACCTAGTGTTCAAGGCACATCTAGACAAGTTGGTGGTAGTTTTTGTAGATGGCATCCTCATCCATTTGAAAACCAGAGAGGAGCATGTGCAACATCTACGAATGGCTCTTCAAATGCCTAGGGACCATCAACTATATGCCAAACTCAGTAAGTGTGAGTTTTGGCTTGATCAGGTCAGTTTCTTCGGCCACGTCGTCTCTGAAGCGGGTATATCAGTGGATCCTACAAAGATCGATTCTATGGTGAATTGGGAACAGCCTACGACAGTTACAGAGGTATGAAGTTTCCTAGGTCTGGCAGGGTACTATCAGAGATTTGTCGAGGGTTTCTCAAAGATATCTGGTCCGCTTACACAGCTTACGAGAAAGAATGTGAAGTTTGACTGGACAGAATAGTGAGAGCAGAGTTTTCAGGAGTTGAAGCGTCGATTGACTACGGCACTGGTACTTGCTATACCTTCCGACAGTGGAGGCTTCGCAATGTACAGTGATGCTTCTTTTGGCGGATTAGGCTGTGTGCTTAATCAAAACGAGTGGGTCATTGCATATGGTTCTAGGCAGCTGAAGGACCATGAAAGAAATTATCCGACGCATGACCTAGAGTTAGCAGCAGTTATCTTCGCCCTGAAGATCTGGAGACATTACCTCTACAGTGAGATATTCGATATATTCACTGATCACAAGAGTCTCAAGTACCTATTCAGTCAGAAGGACTTGAATATGAGGCAGCGACGATGGATGGAGTTCTTGAAGGACTATGATTGCTCGATTCAGTACCATCCGGGAAAGGCGAATGTCATTGCTGATGCTCTTATTAGAATATCTTCAACGCAGTTGTCACATCTTGTCAGCCGGATACAAAGATGGAAGCTTTTGGAAGATATGGCCTTAGGCAGCTCACGGTTTGACGTGAAAGGCTCGGGAGCATTAATGGTTACACTTATACTGCTCCCTACACTCTTTGAGAATATCAGGAAGCTTCAGATGACCGATGATGAGTTGATGGCGATCAGACGGGATGTGGAGAGTGGCAGCAAGAAGGATTTCTCCATTCGAGCAGATGGGACCTTGTTGTTTCACGACCAAGTATGTGTACCGATAAGTACTGAGCTTCGGGACACCATTCTGGAAGAGGCTCATAAATCTATGTATGCCATACATCCTGGTAGCACCAAGATGTATCAGGACTTGATGAAGAGTTTCTGGTGGCGAGGTTTGAAATGCGACGTCGCTGAGTACGTATCACGATGCTTGGTTTGTCAGCAGGTTAAGGTTGATCATCAGAATCCAGCGGGCTTATTACAACCTTTACCTGTACCTGAGTGGAAATGGGAAGCTATTTCGATGGACTTCATTCTAGGTTTGTCGAAAACACTGAGGAAGAGCAATGCCATCTGGTCATTATTGATCGGTTAACCAAGTCTGCTCATTTCCTACCGTACAATACTACGTATATAGCCAGTAGACTTGCAGAGTTATACCTTGAGCAGATTGTTCGACTGCACGGGATACCGGCTAGTATTGTGTCGAACAGGGATCCATTGTTTACTTCACAGTTTTGGCAAAGGTTTTAGGAAGGAATGGGTTCTCGTCTCGACTTCAGTTCAGCATTTCACCCACAGATGGATGGCCAGACTAAGCGAGTGAATCAGATCATAGAGGACATGCTGAGAGCTTGCATGTTGGATTTTCACGGGTCATGGGACCAACACTTACCTCTGATCGAGTTCGCTTATAACAATAGCTTCCAAGCTAGCATCAGTATGGCACCATTCGAGGCTTTGTATGGACAACGGTGCATGTCGCCGTTGAACTGGGAAGAAGTGGGTGAGAAGCTCATTATAGGACCTGAGATAGTCGAGCGCACGACCGAGATGGTTTGGTTGATTCGCGAGAGACTACGTGTAGCTCAGAGTCGTTAGAAGAGCTACGTCAATTTCAAGCGGAGAGACGTGGATTTTCAGGTAACCTAGAGTACGTTCATGAGCTTTTAATCCCTTAATACTTATTCCGCATTAAAATTGTCGCTAACAATTGGTTTTCAGGTCGGCGACAATGTTTTTGTTCGAATTTCACCTACGAAAGGCGTTATGCGATTCGGTAAAATAGGGAAGTTGAGTCCTCGGTACGTTGGGCCTTTTGAGATATTAGGCTGAGTCGGAGAGATTGCATACCGAGTGGTGTTATCGCCACAATTATCCAGCATACACAACGTCTTCCATGTGTCTATGCTGCGTCGATACATACGCGACCCGACTCACATGCTTGATTACCAACCCATCGAGCTTTAGGATGGTTTGACAGTGATTGAGGACCCGGTTCAGATTTTGGATCACAAGGAGCAGATCCTACGTACTAAGCGGAATACTTTGGTTCTCATCTATTGGCAGAATCATACACCGAACGAAGCCACCTGGGAGAGGGAAGCTGAGCTCCGAGACCAATTTCTGAGCCTATTCGCTTAATTTTTGGGGAATTTGTGTGTTGACTGTATGATAATTTTTGGATTTTTTTGATGTACTTGTTATTTTTATTCATATGTTCAGTTTTTGGTGATGCAATGTTTTTATTTATTTATTTTTTTTTTTTATTGTGTGTTTGCCCAATTTTTTGTCGCACTACTTAATGGTTCCTATTTTTTTTTAAAATCGGAAAATTTGGGACTTAGACCTGCAAATGGAGGTTCCTCACATATGGGTATGTGAAATTAAACGGGCAAATTTTTGAGCTACTTCATTTCATTTTACAAAAATAAATTCGGCTTTGATATTTGCTTCATAGCCGGGTTCCATATTTGGAATGAAATAGGCTCAAGGAAGGTCAATTTCGCACCTAGACAATGGACCAAAAAATTCTAAAATTGAAAATTTTAAGGTTTTTTCCACTCGAGAAATTCGAGGGTCGAAAGTGGAATCCGAGGGTTGATTTTGGATGAACAGTGCCCAGCCTGTTTGAGGCAAATTTTTGGGGCCTGACAAACTTTTGGGAATTCGAGGGTCGATTTAAAAATCGAGGGTCGAATTGAAATTCGACCATCGAATTTGAAATCGAGGGTCGAATTTCTCGACTTAAGTGGGGTCTGTTTTTGGGGTTTTGGCATTTCGAGCTTTTGTAGCAGAGGTCTGAGCTAGGGTTTTCGAGCTTTTTGGGTTCCTTTGATTTTTCTTCCACATTTTTTACCCGAGATCAAGGGGATTTCAACTCGGATTGGCTTGGGGATTTTGATTGCTTGGCCAAGATACATCTTGTGGAGCTTCTAAAGAGGTAAAATTTATTTTTCCTCATGTTTTGGTCGATTTTTTTGTGCATTTCGGTTTCTTCTATGTTTTATTAATGGGACCTAAGAAGCAAACCACCATACGAGTTCCAACCTCCAAAAGATTGGCTTCTAGAGCTGGCTCTTCGCGCCAACCTTCCCAGTTAGCTCCACCACCACCACAGCCAACTCCACCCCCTGTTCAACCTGTGCAATCTGTGCCCCCACCAATTAGAGAACAACCCAATGAGTTTTGGAGCATCAAGGGCTTAGCTACTGAGTGGGTCTTTCACCCCGAACTGTTTGATCAACAGACCACCACTCAATCGACGTCGGATTATTTAGAAAAACCCCACTTGACCTCGCTTTGTACTGCGTTCAATGACCACTTCTATCATCGGTTGGTGCACTTGTTTTATCAGCGCATGCGTAGAGAGGATGGGAAAAAGATTTACACCACAACTGACGGGTGGGATTATGCCTTTGACCTTGAGGACATTGCCGTGGCAATGCGCTGCCCTACCGCACATTCCACGACTATGGGATTGGGTCCTCCTTACCCTAAACCTGTCCCATTTCATGAAGTCATAGCACAAATGACCCAAGGTCGTCATGGGTCTGGTAAGGCTATCGCCCGTTCACACATGCCCAACTCCATGTGGATCTTAGACATGATTTTCAAGGCAACCCTTTACTCGTTTGGTCACAAATCTGAGCGCCGCGGTCCCATTCAACAAATTTTATTCGCCACATTAATGGAGCGTTGGTTCAGTGCCCCTGAAATAATATTTAAAGGGATCATTAAGGCTAGGGAGAAGATGGGCAAGCAGGTAAAGAAACCAAAGAAGGGCATTCCATACGCTCGCCTCATTTATGTGATGATTGAAAATTATCGTGCAAGCCTGGCATATGAGATTCCCCCTACTGAGCCGCGATCCATGGACGGTCTCAAGCTATATAAACTCGTCAATTGGGGTCAGACCTACAACCGGCTCCTCAAGGCTCCTAAGGGTGCGGTGGTACCAGATGAAGATGAGGAGGAGGATGCAGAGCACGTCGCACCAGAGCCTGACGCACCTGCACCCGCCCAGCCCCCACAGACAGATGTACTCACACTCTCAGAGTTCACTCGCCAGATGACTGCAGTGAGCCAGCAGATCCAGGAGCTCACACAGCATGCCAGCTCCATGCGTCAGGAGTTGGACATTCACGGCAGGGCTCTGACATACTTGATGCAGCATGCCTTCCCCGGCCACCGACTATGCCACTTACATGGCTGACATCCACGCATCAGTTCACCACCCTTCGACATCGGGTGCCAGTCCCAGCATGCCTACCGATGCAGGTGTAGATGGTTTGAACGACGATGTTGATGAAGGGGACGGTGACCAGGTTCAGGCTGGTCCAGCTGCTGCGGGGGAGTTTTAGATTCGCTTTGGGTTGTTATGTTATTTTTGGATATATTTTGGGCATGTACTTATTTTATTTACTGCATGGATTATCTTAGAACCTGGTGGTTCTAAATTTTGCTCTTTCTTTATATTTTCTATTTTGGGATATTGATATGCTCGTCTTCGTTTGTTTCGTTGTGTAAATTTTTGCTATGGGTCCTGCTACAGATCTTTACGCGTTTAATTGGTTCTCTCTATGATTTTATTTGGATATGTGCCTCGCCATTATTCATTTTGCTGGGCATGCGCCTTCAATTCTGTTTCTACTTTTGTGTGGAGGGATCATCTTATTTTATTTTGCTTTATGCACTTATGCTTTGAGCTCGTTATGCTGTTTTTTTTTCATGAGTCACGGTGAGACGGTTTCCCGACACGTGACACTAGGGGTGTCGGCATCCATGTACGGATGCAACCCACTATGGCTCTTCCGGTGCCACATGTAGTACATCCATGTTACTACAGATCCCATCCCTTGACTTACGTGCCCTGCGAGACTAGCGCACTGTGACCCATGTTTTCTCTTGGTTTCGTTTTGTGGTGTGTGTTGTGTTTCGGCGTTATACCTTACGTTGGTTTTACATTTTCGAGGATGAAAATTCCTAAGGAGGGGAGAATGTAATATTCCTGATATTTGGACCTGTTTTTCATTTACCTCAGTAAGCGTGCCGAAAAAAAGTTATGGGATATTTATGAGTTTTTGGTTAGCTAAGTGTATAACGAGATTGATGACCAAAGGATTTTGTCTCTTGACTTGTGAAAGTCATGTATGAGATGACATACACTTTAAGTTGGGTGTTTGTGTTTAACACCGGAAACTAAGACAATTTAAGAGGAAAGGATTGCAAATAAGAAAATCTAGATATTTGATGCTTTTTTTTGTATTATAAGGAGAGAGGCTTTGAGGAGAAAATTTCACTTCTCTCTCTCTCGTGTGAAATTGATACCTTGAAACCCTTGCCTCACCTTGATCTTAGAACTTGATTTTTTTTGTGAATCCCTCTCCCCATCTTGGCCATTGAAAATCTTGGTTAAGGGATTTTGATTAATTTGTTGTAATCGAAAGGAAGGATAGGGGCGAGTGGAAAAGTCTGAGTGTGGTGTGGGTCAGACCTGTGCTTGTGACGCAAGATTTGAATGGACTGATTGGGAGACTCTGGCCTATTAAACCTCAAAGTTTGGTTCCAGTGCTTGTTTTTGGTGCAACGGGATTGATGGATTAAACGTCAAGAGGTAGGCTTTTAAACCTCCATGAGTTAATTAATTTATGCTTTGCTTAGAGTAGAAAATGGTGAATTTTAATTAGATAAACAGACTGTGGTTGAATGAGAAAGAAAGGTTCGAAGAATAAAAAATTAACAACCACAGACCTGGAGGGTCGAATTTCAATTCGAGGTCGAATTTGGAATTCGAGGGTCGAATTTGGATTTCGACCATCGAATTGAAAATCGAGGGTCGAATTTTGATTTTTTTAGTCTGATGAAATTTTGGAAATTCGAGGGTCAAATTTTTATTCGACCATCGATTTTCAAATTCGACCATCAAATTTGATTTCGAGGGTCGAATTTTGCCCTGTTTCTGGCCTTTGAAATTTTGTCGGAAATTTTCTTGGCAAGCTTTCGGGTTTGATTTTTTGACCAATATTAACACTGGGAGTGTTAATCATTGTAGGCTTTGAAATGGTGAGTCCATGTGAGGACTGCCTTGCTTGTTTTTGGACCATTGTGAGTTGAGGTAGGGGAACCTAAACCTAATTTGCATTCGATTATAAGTATAGGTTGTTTTGTATTAAGCATAAATTCTAAAATTATTTTTAATAACACAGCATGCATAAGAACTCTGAAATATGACACAAATCAGAACTTTGAAACTTTGATATGACTAAGGACTCAGAACTCTGAAACTTTGAACTTGGATCGTCAAATCAGAACTCTGAAAATCTGTAGATGTATGTAGTATACAAATTTTGATATGTTTAGCACTTGCATTTGATTTGAGGCACATACGAACGAAACCCTAGATTCTACCAACCGTGTTGATGGTAATTCTATTTGGTGCAAGTTTCCCTCATAGCGTAGGGGCTTGTTGCACTTCAGAAAAAGGGTTTATGAACGACGATGGTCAGTAGGGTTTCCCATCGGTGACTCTTTCCGCTCTCATGTTATATGTAATTTGGGAGATAAAATTAAGTTATAAATTTAAGACAAGAAGCATGCCTAATTTGGAAATTTGAAAACATCAGACACATTGAATTAGCTTTTGGCCTTCTATTTAGAATTGGAAATTTGGTTTACAGAGCATCTTTTGAAAAGCTTATTGATCCGATTTTGTCTTTGAAAAACCTTCACCTATGATAAAATGTTTTAGATAAGTTTCCTCTATTGAGCTTCGATGTTAGCTCACCCCGACTATACGTCACAGGTGTTGAGGCTGATTTGGGATCAAACGATCTTGATCTAGAGGATTCCGATTTCGTTCCTGAGGAGGAACTGGTGACACCTGCTGAGGAGTTCTTTCCCTGATTTTTATTTGTCCTTTCTTGGTATTTTGTTTAGAATTATTTCTGAATTATGGGCCGAAGGCCATTATTTTGTCTTTTTGATATCACTCGAGGAACCATTATTTTAGGTATTTTGGATTGGCCATCACCGGTGGTTCTTCCTGGTTCCTCAGGGTGATATATATTGTTTTGATTTAAGCTTTTGTCCTTGCTTACTCTATGCTTTGCCTCTGTTTTAGATCTATGTTATGCTACCGACTTCTGTTTGTTACGGCTTATTGAGAAATCAATAAGTTGATGAACCGGCCTTTCCTATACCGAGAGGATTGGAAAAGTCGGGTCGTCACAGAAATGAAAATTACATAAATGTCCTTATAGCACTCAACGCAATAAAAACTAACCACACATAAACACCCAATACACCACAATACTACCTCGCGCATGGCCATGGTTTTTGGTTGGTTGGTTGGATTCAACAACTCAAAAATTTGATTGATTGGATTCATGTCCCTATCCATGAATTTTGGTTGGTTGCCATAGTTGGGGCATGGTGAGAGACGTTAAAAACCTACATATCAAACTAGAAATAATTAACAAAGTACGTCATATCTCTGCTAAATGTTGCAGACATTCTTTCTCTCTGAAAGGATAAAAATTAGTTGACATAGATGGTAGCTTGACACTACGTCAAAATGAGCAATAAACCACACTACTTAGAATTAAAAAAACGACTAACTAATCAGTAGTTTAAGGGTTTTACGGGATAAGCGGGTAATATTATATTAGTTATAATGGCAAATGTGTCCTTTTAATAAATATGCCGGCCATATATATACTACAGAGCGACCTCTTCTCCTCCTATTTTCAATCCCGCGGTTAGGGTTTGAACAACCGACGATCCTCTCTCTCGTTGGAACCATTAGGGTTTGCCGTCAAGCGTCGAATCCGTGGTTAGGGATCGATCAACTTTGGAATCTACAGAGCATTGGAAGTCTTCACCTTTTCTTCCTAATTCTGTTGTTTTTTATAAGCATTTGTGGATTGGAGGATTGAAATCGAAGCTATTCGAAAGACCGCTCCACGGTAGTTCATTGGAAACTCTAGCTCATGGAATTTTAGAGGATGTTTTGGTAACAGTACCTGGGATGTTCAATCCGTTTCAAATCTTAAAGCACTATGTTTTTCGTAACAACACCTGTTAGTTTTCCAGGTATGTTTCTGGATCTTCTGCTTTGTTTTTTTTTTTTTACAATTTTTTTTAGGTTAATATCGTTTATAAACGCTATGGCTTTGACCTGCTTTGTATTTTTTCGTTTGTTATTTATTTATTTATTTGCATTTTTGTTTTGGAGTTTTCTATTTATTTTGATGTTAAACTCACTGCAATAGGCTCTTTTTTAATGTTTTTTATTGTTTTATTATTTTTTCTGCTGCAGATTTGTGTTTTTGATTGGATCACTTGGATTGTATGATTTGTGTTTTTTTTTAAGGGCATTTTTTGGTATTTGGAGGTTACCATGACCTTTGTGGTGATCCCCTCCTAGGCTACGACTAGGGATGCTAATCGCCTTACCGACACAACCGAAACCGAAAATTTCAGTTTTTGGTTCGGTTTAGCCCGAACCGAAATTGAAACGAATCAGTTTGACTTTTGTTCCTTCTTTTGTTCTTTTCTTTTTTCAATTTCCCATATTCAAACTGAAAAATACCGATTCGGTTAAGTCTCGGTCTCATTTTTTTCTTTTTTTTATGTTTTCCAATTTGCTTTTGTTTTATAATTCTAGTTAATCGGTTTTCAATTTGTGCCTTCCAAAACCGAAACTGAAGTGATATTGGTTTGGTTCAGTTCAGTTCAGTTTTGAATCGGTTTGGTTTTGAATCAGTTCAGTTTATGAGGAAATACTTTCCTCGCTAGGATCGACATCAGGCATGTTTGTTTACCTATCTGGGCCATCCAATTCACGGTGACATACAGAATGGCCTATAGTCCAAAACTCTGATTTAGTATGGTCAGAGCACGTTGGGTATAATGTACATGTCTATTATTAAGAGCTGTAATTGATTTTCTCTGTTACAGATCTCTGATAGTATGGTCTCTCAATGACTGATAACAGGTCTTTGCTCTCTTCTCTTTGATTAGGCATCAATAAGGTCTCTATAAGAGCTCAGAATAATAATTTCATTGCGCAATTTACTGTGATGAATCTGTTCATCAGGAATAACTTGAAAATTTTACTGCTTCCATCTAGGTCTTCAGCAGTGTCTTCGTCTTCTCTTGATATGTGAATTGCAAATTAAGCAATACTTAAATTGGCAAACATGAGAATTGGCCAATGTGCCTGTTTAGTTAGTGGCCTTTTTTCCAAATGAGATGACTTTGTGGATACTACTCATGTTATTACTTTGAATTGGTTGATTAATGAATTAGTTAGATATCCAGATAGGAAACTAAAAAAGTAGTAGAAAAAAGAAACGGTCAATTGGTTATCTTTTTCAAGAGTTATATCAACGACTGAGAATTTTGTTTTATTTTCCATTTTTTATATTTATTTCTCCATTTATTATATCTGAGAACTATAAGAACGTCTTGAAACAAAGTCTCCATTGTAGACTTAATTATCATTATAAAGCACTGATTAATTGTTGGGTCAGTATTTTTAGCCATTTTTTGTTGTTTTGTTATCGAAGCATAGAAAGTCACAAATCGGGGAATTACTTCAATAATCACATTCATTAATTGGGGTGGCGGATCAAATGCTTAAATAATTTCATTTGTGAATTTGGGAACCTGACATGTTTGGCTAATCACAAAAACTATGCTGGTTGGTCATCAAATACCGTTGTTCGCCTCCAATCACAAATGAGATGATTTTAGGTAGAACCTATTGCCACCATCATCATCATCACCTTGCTGAATCCATTTGGGTCAATTTTTTTACTCTTACGATCTCCTTCCAGTTTTATTTAGGGCTGAACTCACACACTACTTCCCTCTGCATACTCAATAATGCTCATTAGTCTCTCCTTTCTATTTTACTTCCGAATGCTTGTAACTACGTTCAACTAAGTAGTACTTGCCTTAGTTACAGGAAGCTAGTAATAGCTTTGGGGGGAGGGCGCTATAAAAGGTTCAAAATTACACTACTTTATGGTCAGAAGCAGGAGCGACACCAAGTAGAAGATTCCTACTACTAGAGTACCTACTATAGAGCCTGACCTTGCCCCAACAAGAGTTGGGAGGCCTTCAAATCCAGTGCTGCTTTTGTTAGCTCCGTTTAGGGCAGTATAACTTCCGCCTCCAGATTCTTTGTCAGAACCAGTTGGGTGGGAAGCTGCATATGCCAATTACAAATCCACAATCCACCTTCAAGCCCAGAAATCATTCCATGACCCTAAAAAGCATTGCCAAACGAGCTGGGCTGCCTGTAGATAACTGTAGAAAGAAGCATGTAGTATGTAGTATGGGAGGATTTTGAGTAGGGGTGTTGGCCGCCAGGAATAACAAAGGCCTTTGTTTTGGTGGCGAAGGAGCCTTTAGAGTTATAAGAAGAGTTTAACCTTTGTATCAGATTCAAGGTGCGGTGTAGAGCTTGTGTTGTTTTCAAAAGATTTGTGGTCAGGAAAGAAAAAAAAATTATCATCGTGCGACCAATTTGCACTCCTCATTCTATCTTGGCCGTTAAGGGTTTGCTTCTTGGGACTATATTCTTACAACTAATCCCCATCCATAGAGCGAGGTTTGGCAATATCAAATCGACAGTGCGGTGGAACAAGGATGCAGCGAGTGACCCATGGACAGGAGATTTTATGGCCCCAGTTCATTGAAATAGAGTATAGTGTGACAGAGTATAGTGTGACACTGGCTAAGTCCCCTGGATTATGTTTGCAAACATAGGTGCTCCTTTGATTTACCATCATCGACTCTTTATTTATGTTGCACAGTTCAAGGATCAAAATTTCGGCCTAAATTTTCGGTTTTGGTCCCCACCGAAACCGAAATTTTGGTCAATTTTGTATGGGGATCAAATTTCGGTTTCGGTCCCCTCCGAAACCCAAATGAAAACCGATATTTTGATCCTTGGCACGGTCTGATGTTACTGAAGTAATTGAGCTTCGTAACCTCCCCATTTTGCTCTAAAGCTTCAGCTTGCACATCTAGCAAAATGCTTCCATCCTTTGTCCAAAAACTCAAATGAACTATAAACAGAGACAGGGTGCTCTCTGGACACAGCCGAATTCAGACTTACCCAAATCATAAAATATTGGGACCAAAATTACTATTTCAAATAGAATTCAAAATTCGAAAAGTTATACCTCTTCACTAAAAACTGACATAAATTGTTCAAATATTCCGCAAAAGAAAATTTCAGTAGAAAAATAAGAGATGAAGTTGAGACAGCACTCTAAAAATAAGTCTCTAAATAAATCCTAAAACTTGTAGATGGACTAAGCTGCAACAAGATTAAAACCAGCATATAGGAAAAGAAGAGCCCTTAATCCATGAACACATGGAGTTTTTACTTGAGAGGAATAAACCTGGACGAGTGGGTAGCACCAATACCAGGCCTTCCATGCTTCACAGGCTTATATGAGATTGAGAACTCTGCCAAGTAGTGACCAATCATCTCAGGCTGCAAAAACGGAAATTCAAAAATCAGTGAAACAATGGATGCATATTCCTACTGACTTAACCTCTGACTTCAGTCCCACTTACCCACTGTAACCTACCATGGAATAAAGTTAATAAACAAAGGGGCGGGAATCTAGCCATCAAGTTAATTATTTAAAGCTCATGCTATAGAAAAAAAAAAATATATATATATATATATATGGGGAAGAAAATGGATACAGACACATCTTCGTCACACAAAGTCAGACCCAACCCACCCTTAACATGTTTTGGGCCAAATCTAAGTCTTTTTATCCCGGAAATTGAAGATAGAATATATCTTTTTAATACTATTTTTATCTTAGTGTTAGCATCAGGATTTATATCTTGTTCTTAGAATTTTATTTCAATTTTAAGTTTGATCATCTACTCAAATAAGTTCAGTTAAGAAGTTTGCACTTTGAATTTCTGATTATTGTTTTAGCGTGCAAATAAATTGGATATTTATGTGATGTATGAAGTACTTTTCTCTACCATCCTTCCAAACTCCATGTCATATAGATTAGTAGAAAAGTAATTGAAATTCTCAATTCAAATAGACTAACTGGAATACAATTAAATTCCTAACTCATTGTCAAATAGATTAGTAGCAAAGTAAATAAAATACTCAAACCGACATTATGTCCTTAAAATCAATAAAAGGCCAGCAAGGAAAAGTTTTAATGGTGATTGTGCTCATCTTTCATGTTTACTCTTTTTTATTTCTCACTTGTAGATCTTCTATAGAGCTTCATTTTTGTCTACTAAGTATTTCATTCTGATCTTTCGTACCTCTAGTTGTGAACAATCTGAGTTTGTAAAACAGCTTCTTCTTTCATCACACTCAAATTCTCAAAATTTAAACTCTCACTATAATAATGCATTTATGCATTATCAACTTCTACTTTAGAATTTAAAATTCTTAGTTTAGGATTCAAAATCCTTATAAAAAATGATTAAATGGATTGTTATTTGCTGATGAAGCCTTGGACTGAAGCTCGATCCAACCTGGATCCCAAATCCTAAATGAGTTGCATTTTGACTTCGACCCGATTTACAATGAAATGAAAACAAACACAGTACGTAAAAAGGAGATTTTTAAGAAATCATTTAGAGACATGTTTTGTTCTTAGGAGCGTGCTTGCTTCTGGCAGAAACCTATATTCCTAATCAAATATGGATTATATATGAGCAGATTTATTCTAAAATAAAACTGAATAAACACCATAAAATATTTAATGAAGGGCATGTCAATGAAATTTACAGAGCATAATAATAGTAACAAGTGCGGCAAATGGTGGATTTTTCTTAGAAAGAAAGTCCACTCGTTTCATATAATCATATGGTTGTCTAAACCAAGGATCAAAATACTGGATTCGGTCCCAACCGAAACCGAAATTTCTGCCAAAATCTTGTGGGCCAGGCCGAAATTTCAGTGCCCAATTATTATTATTTTTTTTAAACCCAAAATTATCGGCCTTCAAATTATTGGCCGATAACTACAAATTATTGGCTGATAATTCGAACGCAGCGATTTTTGACCGAAATTTTTGGGATTTCGTTTCGGTGGGATCTGAAACCGATGCGTTTTGGCCGAAATTTTGATCCATGGTCTAAACAACGATTATAATTTTTTTGAAAGGCATTGCACATCTATCTTCCATAAGGTTCCTTTAATAAAGAACTTCCAGTAGTGTCAAAGCAAAACAATTTATTTTCACCCACAAACTCTAAAAGCCTTTGTGGGATTATCTGGCTGACATGGTGCTCCCCGCTCGCTCCTTGCCAGAGCTAGTTTGACCCGCTATGGCAAAGTTAGAGCTAGTTTGACCCATCCACAACGTGAAACAGGTAGAAGTCCTTGTCAGTTTCCACTCCCCTTGCAACTACCAAACGCACTCCAGGGGGCACTTGAGTGCCGGTGGAGCGCTCTATTTTTTGGGTGCAATCATACAAGCACTAGTGCACCAGATCCCATCACTCCACAGTTAAGCGTGCTTGGGTGAGAGTAGTACTAGGTTGGGTGACCACCTGGGAAGTCCTCGTGTTGCACCCCTTTTCGCCCAACCGCTAAAACTTACTAATTTAGAGCAAGTGGGAGAGTTGCTAACAAAGCCCAAAAGTAGTATGTGATTGGTATTTTATCAAAGAATTTCCCATTCTCCCCACCAACAGACCTGAATAATGATCTAAAATCCAAATATGGGGAAAACAGTTGGAGCATGTAGGAAAGAGGAAAGAAATATAGAGCACAATGTGTTGTTAAAAACTGTGACAACGAAGAGTTTTTGTCAGAATCAGTAAATACCTAAAATTATTTAGTTACCAAAAAAGGGTTAAAAAGTAATTGCATCTACTTGTTGGCATGAAAGCAACTCTATTGAATATATAAACTTAATAAACAATAAAGATGAACTGAAAATTTACATTGATTTCAACCTGATTGAAGATTTTACCATTGTAAACCCCTATAATACTTCCAATCATTTCTGGGACGATGATCATGTTCCGAAGATGCGTCCTCACTGGTTCGGGCTTCTCTCCTGGAGGAGCCTCACGTTTCTGCTCAAATTTCAATACCAACACTAGAGTTTGTAAGAGAATGGAATAGAACTTTTGTAAACACGAATGACAATTTAAGGAACATGTATCTATATGTTTTTAGGGTCAAATTTTCTAATATCCTCAATTTATCATAAGAACTGTATGGGAGCATGAGTGATTTTGCCATGTATAGCTTACAAATATGTCAGCAAAATCAGAAAAAAAAATGGATATTACTCAAATTGAAGTGGAATCACTCTGGTGATCCAGATCTACATGGCATGAATCCAGATATATATGGCATACAATTCCTTATAAAAATATCAGATTGCTTAGATAAATGTAGGAAAAAAAAATGTCAATGTTTCGAAAATTAGACCCAATGCTGAACTTTTGCATCTCTGTTTCTAATTTTTTTAATAGTTTGGAAGGATCAATGGGCTTCCTTTCAGCAAGTTGGTTATGAATCTTGTGATTGATAAATGCTATTGGTGTTAGTGTATTAAGATATTTCTTTGAAGGAAAATAGTTGGCTTGATAATTATACGGATTCAGTTATTCGTGTCCTTTTAATGCTCCTTACTTTTCTATTGCAGGAAAGACAGTAATTATATCCAACCAACCATATTTTTACAAGAAAGCAGAACTTTTTCCTGGCAGTATTTTTGTAATTGGTGCAGACACTGCTGTGAGGCTACTTAACGTAAGAAAACTTGATCTGTTCAACTCTAATACTATATGCTCATACATGGTAACCAACCCGTTTCCAATCTAGACTGAGAACAGATCAGTTTTTTGGATACGTGGCACTATTTTTCATCCATTGTGCCATGTGATGCAAAGACCACGATCTTAAGAGATGTGGTATCCAATATTGCTTGAAAAAACCATTTCTATCGTGTGATTCAAAGCAGTCAAATGCCTTTAAAATGAATGTCTAAAGCTGATTTTTGATATTTACATGGTAGCTGCTCATTTTAAAGGACCGTTTGAATCACGTGATGGGGATATTTTTTCGATGCGATCTTCAACCCACTAGATCTCTGTCTCAGGTCCTTCACATCACATGGAACACTTGATGAAACATAGTGACATGTGTCCCAAATCACATGAAAATTAGGGTTCAGAAAGCGAAAAACGAGCACGCCTCAGTTCAGTACGGTCTCTTCTCCTTAATGGCAACTCTCAGAGAAGTATTTATTCAACGCATTTATGTGTAGATCCTTCACTTCCATCTTTAATGGTGTCTGAATCCTCGGTTTTCGTTTCATACGACCGATCTTTAATGGAGAGCGAGGTTTTAATGCGAGGTCTTCTTCTTTTTTAGTGTTATTTACTATTTTTGTTAGTGTGAGATTAGGGCGGGATGGCTCTGAAATGTAGTCTTGAGAGATTGAAGATTTCTCCATCGTCGAGTCTGGCTTTACTACTTTCTCAGAAGCAATTTCAGCAGAACTGGAAGTTTCAGAAGAAGGCGATCTCTCGATCTTTTATATGTGGCTTGATGCTTTTCGCTCTCGGACTTATTTCTCTATTCACTGGACATGTTGCGTCCCACCTCGAGTGGTATTCGCAACGGCTAATGAAGAAAGCTTTGTATTCTAAACTGGTATTGTTCGATTACAATCGATTAGTGTTGGTTTTTTCGATATAGAATTTACATGTAGCAGTAATTTTGCATTTGCTAGTTTTATTTTAGGTTGATCGTATATTTTACCGTGGGATTGAATCGACCCGGCAGGTTTTTATACTATTTATGATTAGTTTTACTCAAATTAACACAATTCATAGGCTCCGCTAAAAGTTTGATTGATGAAGTGTGCTTTGTATTCTAAACTGGTATTGTTCGATTAATCATTTCATGTTGGTTTTTATTTAGATAGAATTAAAATGTGGTAGTAATTGTGCTTAATCATAAGTTATGGTTTTATTTTGGGTTGATGGAATATTTTACTGTGGGATTGAATCAACTTTTTATACTGTTTATGATCAGTTTTACTCCAATTAACACAACTCAGACTTTCGCAAAAAGTTTAATTGATGATTGGAAATATTTCTTCGTAATTTTGGTTCAGCTTTTCTTTAGCATTTGTTTTATAAATTGTAACATGTTGGGTTAAAGTGGTAAAAAATCACTCTTGGACTTTGAGATTGGTAGTTTCAAGTGGTGTAAACAAGTTTGGAAGGACTTAATGGACTTTGGCGAGATTGGTAGTTTCATATGCGGAGTTTGACTGCATTGCCTGGCATTACAGCTACGGTATTCAGGGCTTGACATTCTAGAGCCTCCCTTAAGGATATTCATCTGGTGGCGTGTTTGTTTAGATGAAGCTCAAATGGTGGAGAGTAATACGACTGCTGCGACAGAAATGGCATTGCGATTACGTGCTCAATATCGTTGGTGCATCACAGGAACCCCTATACAGCGTAGGATTGATGACATGTATGGACTTTAGCGGTTCCTTGGTGCTAGCCCTTTTGATGTCCATAGGTGGTGGGTTGAAGTTATGAGAGATCCCTACGAGGTATGAGTCTCTAATGTTAAGCGCCTACAAAGTAGTTATCACGGATTTGTGAATTCTAATAAAGAAAATATATAACCCAATTTAGTGTCAAAAATAAAAAATCATTGTTGTGGATAGAGTGTAATACGTAGAAATTATTGTCATAGGGATGGCCGTGCTCTGTTGATTCTTGATATTTATTTTATCAGTTTATAGGAAAGACTGGATTTTGATTTGAGAATATGAATTTTCTGAAGAAATAGAATGTTAAATTGCCGATCTAAGTTTCACGAGAGCCACGCATGTTTCAACCCATACCATCCAAAATTAGTCGAAGCTTTTTAAAATTTATATTTCGTGTGTAATACACAATCAGTAGAAGGTTTTATAATAAGCTTAAAAAAGCCACAATTTTTAGGCTCAAACCAGCACAGCAGGACATATATAATATAAATGAACTTTACAAAAAATTTCCATTATTTTCTATATCATGCTATTGTAATTTCAGCATGTGGCATGAAACTGATTTTTATCAGTAAATGGAATGACTTGCTTTTTCCTCTCAATTTCAGCCTCTTCTTCAAACAAGAAATGGAGCTCTCTTTGATAGGGCTTCAGAATGCCGGAAAAACTTCACTTGTGAATGTCGTTGCAGTAAGTAAAAACTCATTATATCTTCAAATTAGCAGCTATATTCTTTATGAAACATGCTATGACACTGGTTTTTGGATCTCCTTTGTAGACTGGTGGATATAGTGAAGACATGATTCCCACTGTGAGTAATCTTGTCATGCCAAAGGAATGCAGATTTGGTCTTATTGTATAGCCGTAAATCAGATGGCATCCTAGTTGTAGAATGTCTTATATCTTTATGTGAAATGTTAGGATTGCAAGCTATTATGATGTTTAATGGTAAGATGCATTGCTTTTGCATGTAATGTGTCTTACAGGTTGGATTCAATATGCGTAAGGTAACTAAAGGAAATGTTACAATAAAGTTGTGGGATCTTGGAGGTCAACCCAGATTTCAGAGCATGTGGAAGCGTTATTGTCGTGCAGTCTCTGCCATTGTGTATGTTTCTTACTTGCTTAACTTTTTTTCCCTACGCAAGATGTCGTCTTGCTTTGATTTTACACGGGTTTAAATGATTACAATTTGACAATTCGTGTAGGTTTTTTTTATTATTATGTATTAGTATTATTATTACTAATTGATAAATTAAAATTTATTAATCGAAAGGAGATAAGTACATAATAGATAAGGCCTAAGCAGGTTAGCAGACCTACCAACTGACCTAATTGTCAGAAAAATAAATAGTAAGTTGACACACAAGAGCAGTACAAAAATGGTAGCCCAGAAATACCTCCTGACAGCAAATAGGCTAGATAGGTGGATACCAACATCAGAACTAAGGACTTAACACACCAATATTGTACCAGCAAACTGTGATTTTCTCAGCTGAAACTCTCCTTAAAATCTTATTCATTTCAGACTACCTAATCATGAAGGCTTTGTTCCTCCTAATCACAGCCGTCGGCGTAGGTCCTTTTTTTTGTAGTGAGAAGTCATCAATATCTCAATTTAATTGCTTAATATCATAAATATTTAATTACGTTCTCTTTTTTATTTCAGGCGGAGCTTTTCGATTTGAAGCTCACCTCAAACGGATCACTAGGAGACGGGGATACTAGGCAGGAGAGGCGAAGCATATATATTTTTTTTTTTAATTATGAAACTAGGTCATGGGGTCCTTAGATTGTTAACTCTCTCTTTTTTTTTGAATAAAATGATTGAGTATGTAAAGTTTAAAATATTTGGTGATTTGAAAGGTTGGATCATAGGCTGAGATGCAATATTTTGTTTGAATAAAAGAATTGGGCATCTATTTTATTTATTAATGGCATTGAATGATTTGCATTTGAGTTGAATGGATGTGTTTAAATATGAGATTAATAGCTTTTTTTCTTTATATAATTTTTTTTAAAGCATTAAAAAATTACATTAAAAAAAAGTATTACAAAAAGCATAAAAAAAATTGCATTAAAAAAAAGCATAAAAAAAATATTATTTTAAAAAAATTTGCATGAAAAATTGTCGACGTAATTTTTTTTTTTTTTAAATTTACATAAAAAAATCACTGCCCTAAACAGTTGTGAAAAAAGGAGTGGTTTTTTTTTACCACTATACAAAACAGTGGTTTATGAACTTCATAAACCACTGTCTTATATAGTGGTAAAAAAAAACCACTCTTTTTTTTACAATTGTTTAGGGCAGTGATTTTTGAAAAAACCACTCTTTAAGGCAGTAATTTTTTTGGCTTTTTCACATAGTGTGAGTTAGGTCAGGGAGGAAGAGAAGAATTAGGATTGAGTTGCTTAGCCTCGCGCCCGCCCAATTCATTAATAATATGTATGCCACCTACATCAGCTCACAGGTTATTATATTATTATATAAGTATTTTATTTTATTAGTATAATAAAATATATTGCCAGACAAGGGCATGCTTGCGTTTATGGGTATCTTTCGAGGTTTGCTTATGGCCGGGTTTGAGGCCAACAACACGCTGATTAATTTATTGCAAATTTTCTTGTAAAATGCTTTTCTGTAAGGCTGCAAAAAGGTTGGGTGGACCCGATACTTGATCCAATATTTTACCGGGTTGAATACCTAACTTGATCCATTGGTTTGAGTCGAGTATGAGACATGATAATATATATATATATATATATATATATATATATATATATATATATATATATATATATAATATGAAGAAATAGGAGCTTTTATCAGGTCAGATTGTGTTTTTTCAGGTCAGGTCGGCTCTATTTTTTACAGTCATCATGATTAGTTTTAATGGAATGACAGCTTGGAATGAGCGTTTCTAAGCTCTCCGCGTTTTACGAGCAAAGAGACCTCTTTTTTCCTCCATGGGCATTATCGCTACCTATGTAGGTCCTTAGGATTCCCGTATCATTTATGCGAGCTGGTATCTGGGTGCTCATGACTTATTATGTCATTGGTTTTACCCAAATGCGGGAAGGTAAGAGTGAAATTATGTGTTACTCTTTCTGCTTCATTGCTTCATGGAAATAATCCCAAAGCACATATTCATACTGCAAGTTTTTTAAATAATATATGTTACTGCTACTTCTTAGCCGGATGGCGATCGCACTATTCTGCTTCATTGCTACAATAGGTAGGAACATGATTGTTGTGAATATACTCGAGGCCTTTGCAAATATATATCCTGCTTCTAGCACTTGGAGGATTCATTTCCAACGTATAAAATGCCAAGGAATTCTCTTATTTAACCACACAGATACATCTCATGACTCAGGCACGGATGAGACGAGAGGGATAGGGTGTATATAGGTTTAAAATCACAGGCATCATTTGTATCTGATATGGGCATGTCTTGCCCAAAACGGTTCGAAATGTCTTACTTTCTAAACAGGCCGAGACAAAATTCGAAACAGAAATTTAAACCATGGATTAAGAGGGTATGAAGTATCACTGCTACCTTGTGAATTGTCTGACTAGAGATCTTATGATCATAAGGGATGTGCCAAAAATGTGGAAATGGGGTTATTGGACATCACCATTAATGTACGCACATAATGCAATTTTAGTGAATGAGTTTCTTGGGCACAACTGGAAAAAAGTATCACAATATTTGGATGGAAAAGGTAAAAATGCCTTGATCTTGACTTTGACACTATTACAGGTTCTTCCCAGAATGATGGAATCACTGGGAGTGATAGTGCTGAAATCGCATGGATTCTTCCCTGAACCACATTGGTATTGGACAGGACTAGGCGCCTTAATTGGATTTATATTACTCTTCAATGTCTTCGTAATCGTATCCCTCACGTATCTCGGTTGTGAGTACATCTTCGTTCACTGATGTTCAACATTAATTAATTCTAAGTTACGAAGATTTATTTTCAGAGTTGCAATTAAGCCTGTTTCATCATTTGGAAAAGGTCAGGCAGTTTATATTTGAAGAGGCGTTGATGGATGAGCATGCTAATAGATCAGGGGTATTTATAGAAAGAAACTTTGGGGATATGACCACTTTGGAAGGTAATATCAACCAATTTTGCTTACTGTCTACTAGTGTTTTTTCTTTATGAATTTTCATATAAATAGTCTACAGAAGTGCAGGAACAAATGATGATAACCAAAGGAAGAGGGGAATGGTTCTTCCTTTTGCACCCCTTTCCCTTACGTTCGATGAGATTAATTACTCCCTAGACACGCCAAAGGTATCTTAGATTTTCTAACATATGTTGAATTGCGTTTAGGAACTAGACGAGATACTTTTTCACATTCCAATTGATCTTTAAAATAAAAAATTTCCAAGAAATTCAAAACTTCCTACAGGAAATGAAAGCTCATGGTGTTGCAGAAAATCAACTAGAACTTCTATAAGGTCTAAGTGGAATTTTCAGACCAGGAGTTCTTACTGCTCTAATGGGAGTTAGTGGTGCTGGTAAGACCACTCTGATGGATGTGTTAGCAGGAAGGAAGACTGAAGGATATATATAGAGGGAAACATCACCATATCTAGCTATCCAAAGAAGCAGGAAACATTTGCTTGGATATCTGGATATTGCGAACAAAGGAGTCTTATCACTTGCAAAGTTTGTGTGAAAGGAAGTGTGAGCATTTGACTTACGAGGAAGCTCTGCACACTGTTCAAAATCTCTGTGTTTCAGAAAATAAGAAAAGGGAAGATGCTGTTAGACCCACCTTCCAAAGTTACGGGGACATCCTGAGGAAGCGCCAAGAAGAGCTCATGGAAAGAGTGGATGATGATGTAATAAACATTAGTAACAGATTCGAGTTGGATGCTATATCGAGCATTCTTAAAGAGGCTCAAACTTTGAATGCTACTCAATTTGGATGCAATGAGAGTTTACCCGGTGTCACTTCTCGTCTATGCGATTTAAATGATGGTGAAAATGATGATTCAAGATTGCTGGACTACCTCCATCAGGCAGATACTTGGATCGAAGAATCAATCCAGAGAGGAAAGGAACAATTAGCTGTAGAGGTCTTTTCGATCTTCTTGTTGCTATAACTAAAAACATAAGATGGAATATTTATCTATTTTTTTGTTATTGAAATCTCACACGGTGTGCCATTCTGCAGCTCAGCAAAATTGATGCAAGGATCATGTGGAACATAAATTGCATGCAGCAGTTGGAGCTAAAGGTTGGCCCTATTTCCAATTATGATTACCGGGCTATTGTTCTGCCTCTGATGATGTCATTCATGTGGGTATGTATAGATTACTTGCAATTGGTTAGCATTTAATGCCTCAACATTTGGGCATGCCACTTTGAGTTGGAAGTTTATATCGTCATTTTGGTAATCTTGCTTTGGCAAGCACACTTGGAGGATTTAGTTGATAAAGATGCCACAGAGAAGTTTGATGCTGCTAGAGAAGCCTTTCTAGCTGAATTTGCACTTGGTGCCGAAAAGAGTATCAACAAAGGACCTGATCATTCAAAACAGATGCAAGAGAAGTCATTTTCATGATTTGTTTTTTCTTTTGGGCTATTTGGGATATTGAAGGACAGCAAGTTGTTAATTGTAGAAGTTATTTTCATAATTTATTTTTTTTCATAGAAATTCAGAAACAAATTTATTGCTTTTATTGAATGGTTTGGAGTTTGGAGTTTGTACAGGTAGGTTTGCACCCCCAATCTAATCCAACCATGTTTGTAATATCGGAATAAACAAGGTAGCGGCAGGTTTTAAAAAACTGCCGCTAATACGCTCGCCGGCAGTTGTAAAAATTGCCGCTAAAACAAAGCAACGACAATACTAATAGCAGCAATTTTTACTACTGGCGATGAGATTATTAGCGGCAGTTTTTTTTGTTAATAGCGGCAGTTTTTGGCTGCCGCTAATAGACTTATTTTTTATAGTGAATCTACAATTCAAACAATGTCATCAAGAAGCATCAGGTTACTTCATTTCAATTTAATCGTGCTTTATTCATTTAAATAATTTTTTAGATATATTACCACAAAATTAACAATATTGGCTAATTAATTTAATGTAATTGGTTTGATAGTTTATTAATGTCTTTTATTTATTTCGGTGAGCTACTAAACACCAACCATGGTCCGATATTAATATCAATTGCCAATGTCGCGCAACAAAGGTCGGCACTTTTCGTCATTTAGTCAATGAAGACAAGGATCAATGACCTTGTTGTTCTAACGAGACCCAATCCTCAGCTGACATTTCAAACTCATTTGAATATGAGTTGCTCATAGTGCCCGTTTTCAAGAACAATGGTCTACTTTGTGAGGTTCAATAATTAATGTAGTATCATCTTTCCACTTTCAAGTTTTCAATATTTGTTATCAATAAATCAATATTTAGGGTTCAATAGTTCATTCAATGTTCAAGATTCAATATTCAATAATTTCATGTTCAATGCTCGATAATCAAACCGATATTCAATATTCGATATTCAATATTCAATACTCAATACTCAATACTCAATACTCAATTCAATGATTGATATTCAATATTCAATATTCAATATTCGATTCAATAATCAGTATTCAATATTCAATATCCAAAATATATCAAATATTTAATAATTCAAGTAATCTTCAGATTCAATCTCAAACTATATAAAAAATCAATAATTCAATTGGTGTTCGGGTTCAAATACGAGTTCCATCAAATGTCAGCTTTAAATCAAATGCAAACTTTAATAAATATTGGGTTCGGATTCAAATACGAGTTTCATCAAATATCGGTTTCAAATCAAATATGGGCTTTAATCAATATCGGGTTCAGATTCAAATACGAGTTTCATCAAATATCGGTTTCAAATCAAATACGGGCATCAATCATTATCGGGTTTGGATTTAAATACTATAATGTAGCAATTCAGCCAAGTTTCAGGTACAATTCAATCAGTCTGAATCCTCGAATCTATCATAGTAATCACTATAAATATTTTGATCCCATATATACACATAGTGGGATCACTAGTCATACTGATTTCCTGAATCAATTTACACTATACTTAGTGTTGCCGTAATTCATAGTCTGTCGGGGACATATTTCATAAATAATTGTGTAGAGTTATGAAAGAGGTCTATCTCTCCAATTGCTTTAAAAAAAATAATTAAGGCAGAGTCAATGTCAGTTAGTACTTGCACACAAATAGTGTGTAACTATGTCTTCCACTAATATGAGTTATTGGTGGTTTATCTATGGTCATCTATCTTAGAATTGGTCAAATTTTGACCAGGACTTTGATATTACAAAATTCATTCTCTTAACTCATATCTAATACTTTCTCAAATTAAGGTACTAATTCAGGCGGGTTTCCATTTAATTTTGATTGGGTGTCGTTAGTTGGGGCACACCAGCTTAATAATCAAGGGCACTAAGCCCCAATAGTTTATTACTTATATCAGGCCCCTTGTTGGGTCCATTGGTTGGGTCAATTTGGATCTCACGTCCAAATTAATATTAAGATTTCAAGAGAGTATAGTTTAGAACTCTCCTATATTTTCACAAGTCTCCATAATAAATAAACCACCTGATTAACAAGGATATCGTATCCTCATTGGATTCATCATCATCCATTTAGGCCTCATACGTTGGGCCAAATAGGATCTTATTTACAATCAGTTGAAGTCTTTATGATGTCTCCACATTTTCGATGTGGGTACTTTTAGTCTTCACTGGGTGCCATTAGTAATGGCCCACAAGGCATTCAAATAGGGACATCAGGTCCCAGCAATTTCATTAATTTCTTTAGACCTCACATGTCGGGGCACTCTGGGTCCTACATTGGAAGGGGCCCAATTTCCTAGGGAAATTCATATTTGAAGTGTTGGTGCTTCCAAATTTTAAGGGGTGCCAATAATAGTGGTTCATTCAGTTTCTAAACAAGGATACTAGGTCCTATAAGTTATCTTGAGCTATTTGCTTAGGCACATGGGTTGGGTCGTATCGGGTTTCTAGACCCTAATTGGTCTAATTTCAAGAAATCGGGTTTTTAGGCCACTAAGGGTTCCATCTTGATTGGTCAAACTCATGGTCAACCATATGGTATTCTAATCAAGGTTCATCAGTGGTTTCTAAGACCATAACAGTGATCATCAGTGATCTTTGTTCCACGAAATTCGAGGGAAGCCAAGATTTTGACTCTATCGCTTCAACACTAGTTATTTCACTAAGGGTTTCGAACCATTGGTCAGTAATCAGGTCACTTTTTTCAACTCCGATCGATTTTTTTGATGATTCAAAAACTCAGTGAAAGAATACTTAGAGCCTCATCTTTCACAAGTAATGGCACTCAAAAATATGATCAGACATGATCATGGCCATCGATTTATAAAACAGGTTTTTGACCAATTAGTATATCAGGCAAGATTTCCAGGTCTCCGGTAATCCGATCATAACTTTCATTTTCGATATCGAAATGAGGTGTATTAGAGCTTATTGGAAAGCTCTTCAAGTTATCTATAATATCTTTATATATTTCTAATACTAGAATTGTGCAACCGTGGGAATCAGGATGATCTCGTCGCGAAGATGCGCTCTCTAACGAAAAAATATAGAGTTGCCACCCGGAGCTTTTGGTGTCCCGGGAAACCTAGTTCATTTTTATGAGCACCAAAGTGCTAAAAATATGACTCTGAATCCGGTCCACACCAGAGGCTCTTGGGTAGGAGCTTCGGTTATCGATCGGGAAGGTATTAGGCACCCAATCAACCCGCTTAACCCGGTCTCTACTAATGGCTAAAAATAAAATGAAGTAAAAGAAAAGGAAATGATTCACTCTTTCCCAAATGGGCCTCCAATCCTATTTGTATCCCTCCGTTTCTACCGAAAATTCGGCGGCATAACGACACAAAATGAGAGGGTAGGGAGAGCAAAAGGAGATAGGAGAAGAAAGGGGAGAGCCAAAGCCCTCGGGCCCTTGTAGCACCGTAGGAGAGCCTTTCGTGGCTTGCTTTGATGAGCTCTTGAAGGCCTTATATAGTAGAAAATGGGGTTCTAACTCCTAAGACTTGAAGCTAAAAGATAGGGAAGGGAGGCTAGGGGATCACACACGCCTAGGCTAAGGGTTTTGGATGCAAGAATAAGCATGAAATGAAGTTGGGAGATTCTGAAATTTGAGTGAAAATAGTGCACAAAAGGAAGAAAGAACTTCTCACTTTGAGCTCTTTCTCTCTTAAGCAAATTTCTCAACCCTTAAGCGAAAGGGGTGGCTCTCTATTTATAGAGAAAGGGAGGATTAGTGAGGGGTTAAAGTCCTAATTGAATTAGCAATTAGGTAATGGGCAATCTAAGGTTTCCTAGGATTTTTGGAGCCTTGAAATGTGTGGGAAGGTCCTCCAATGGTATATGATGGGGGGAGGCCTTAAGCCACTTAAAGTGGTGCAAATAGGCTTCAAAAGGGTCCAACAGAACTAGCAAAACACACCCCAAAGGTCGAGGTGGTCAACAAGTCAAACCCCAGTCACGAATTTTGGGGCAAAAACCAACAGTTACTGTTCATATGCCTGGCGCAACTAATAGTTGTGCCAGGTAAATGTACAGTAAAACAGTGCCTGAAAGTCAGCTCGCGAGGATGGGGCCCACTTTTGATTCTGGTGCAACAATTAGTTACGTCAGGCTTAAAATGAGGGGAAATTGGCTTGGCATAACTATTTATTGTGTCAGGCAAAGTTTATTACTGGCGCAACTATTAGTTGCGCCAAGTCCCTAAGGGGCCCACATGACTTTACATTCCTGCCCTTCGGGCTCGGTTTGCCATATCTTTTAACGTATACCTCCGATTGGGGCGATCCTTAGACCGTTGGAAAGCTGATGATCTCTACTTCTCAATGGTATGAGACTCGATCACAGTAGAGGGCCGTAGCCAGTTTCGGTGCACCACTCTTCATCCATAGCTTGGTAAGGTTAGGTTTAGGGTTCGAAATGGGTTCTAAGGGTCGGGATAGGTTCCTAAGGGATCTAGGGTGATTCCTAAAGTTTTGGGGTGATTCCTAAGGGTTCCATACATGCCATCAAAAGCTTGAAAATGTGCCTCTCTCAAAATGTATTTCAATCAGGCCTTGGGCCAAATTTGGGTGTCTACATATGCCCCTCTTTGGTATCCGATCACTAGTGATCGTATGTCAAAGAAAAGAGACATCCGAAAAGGCCCAAGGCATTACTGACGAACCCGTCGTATTCAAAATGAACTTTAAACATCGGGTGAGTAACATGGTGAGAAAATGAAAGCCCTGGGGTGCCAAACTAATCATTCGCTTCTCGAGGTAATCGATTCCCAAGCGCTTAGCGACATTACTAGGCATAACCAAGGTGGAATGAGTTGCGAAAGCCCAATAGCTGGGAAAAATGTTCGCCTCTCGAGTTGCGAAAGCTCGTTAATCGGGAAAAACGTCCGCTTCTCGAGATGATTTATAGGTGATTGATTTTCGAGATTCATTCTAAATGCAATAGCTTCATAAGTAAGAGGGGTGATTGACCCACATTCTAAGATAGGTGCGAAGTAAACATACGCAAGGCTCCACAATTTGCGTCCAATCCTACAAGGTATTTGATAACCTCATTGGATTATTCGCGAGTGCCCCTACTAAAAGCAGGGCTCAAGATCTTTGAGTGAACCCATCAATCCCAAAGTTTATTTAGCATGACCACCCGAGTGAAGTGAATAAATGTCACAATGCTTTTTGGGAGTATGTGCCATTTTTCTAAAAATGTGCCATGGATCAACATGAGCTAGAGTATCCAGCTTCAACTACCTTGACCAGATCCAACCAAACATTGGGTGTCTCCCAAAAAGGGGCATCCAATCTTGGCTTTCGCCGACAATGATCATAAATATCAATTAACTATGCATAACCATGCACCCATCAGGGGCAATAAGCAACAACAAAGGCGATGGAAGCCCCGACCTGGACCCGCGCTGGTACAATTTATGAGAACAAACGACCATCATACGGATACCCAGATGCATGGCGTACACTTTACAGCGATACCACTGCCCATACATGTTTTAAGCCTGCAGAAAATAAAAAAGAGAAATGACCCCTTCTGAATGCATGGTTGCACATAGTTTGATTGACACATAGTCTCACTCTCAATAGGTTGGTCTCAACCAACGATTGACCTTTTTCCAATGGAGAATCTGAAGCTTAAGATACTTGAGTTCATATGAACCCAAAGACAGAGCGTTTGGCTCAAAAGATTTAGCAGTGGAGTTGACTCGATCGAAACATCGATTGTTTGACCGAGACCGACGCCGTTACTCCTTCCTTGAAGTAGGATCCAGAAGCCAAGGCGTGCCTTAGACTTAGGACGTTATTATAGCACAGTGGTGTTGCTGATAAAATATCGATATTTTACTGCATCAGAACACGCATGTGCGTCACTGTAGGGAAAACAGATCTGTTTCCGATATATATTTTTTTGATTTTCAAATCATTTTATGTGATTTTTTTGGAATTTTATTATTTTATGTGATTTTTGGTTTTTTTCTTTTTTTTCTTTTTGAAACTAATATTTTATGTGATTTTTTTTATTTATTATTTATTATTTTTAAGCTATTATTTTTTGGATTTTTTTTTTTGAAGCTATTATTTTATGTGATTTTTTTGGATTTTGAAAATAATATTTTATGTGATTTTTTAAGATTTCTTCTTCTTTTTTTTTTTTCGAGTCTTTATTTTAAGTGATTATTATATTATATATATTTTATATTTCTTGTTTAAAAAAAAAAAATACTTCCGGCTTCTCTGTGGGGATTTGTTTATTTTTATTTTTATTTTAAAATTATTTTTTTTTTTTTGTTGCTTTTATCTTTTGTTGGGTTTTCCCTCATATTTTCCTGTGTAGGACCGGAGTGCTTATTGACCTCGGCCCGCCTTCATTTTAGCACGGCTTCCTTGGCAAGTCGACGGATGATCGAAATGTCGTCTCGGGGGTGCGTGCATCTGCCGAGAGCGATAAAACTAACAAAATTGTGGGGGGGGGGGGGGACTGGTCTTCCAATCTGACTCGTACCAGGCCCAAGACCCGGCCTAAACACCTAGCGCAACTAATAGTTGCGCCAAGATACTAGGGGCCTCAAAATAGCTTGGCGTGACTATTAGTTGCGCCAAGCAAAAGGAGGGCGACATTTTGCCTGGCGCAACTATTAGTTGCGCCAGGCTTGACTGGGGGAATTTAAATAGCCCGAGTTCGGGCTGGGGGCTTTATTTCAAATTTTCTCCCCTTTCCTCTCCTTTGAAACCGAAAACCGCCTCTTCCTGGGGTTTTCTTTCATTACCTCTTTGCGTGCCTCATTGTCGTTGCCCTGCTTGTGTGGATCGAGTGCCGGCTTATGCTAGGTCAAAGACCCATCCTCTTTCAAAAGGTAACCATTAAAACTTACTTCCTTTGATTTCTCTTGCTTTTTCTTGTTATGATCTTTCATTCTTTGATGAATAATGGTTTATTTTCATTGCATGTTTGTTTATTGATGATATGTTGACAATTTTTCATGAATGGTGCCCTATTTTTGTTATTTTGTGGAATTTGTTGGTGCCTAATGTATATTTTTTGTTTATTTTTATTTGTGTATATAGAATGGACTTTTATTTTTGTTATTATATTTTTTTTCTTTTTTATTTATATATTTTTTATTTTGCATATATTGGATTTTTGGTCTTTTTCTTTTTTTTCTTTTTTTTTTAACACTAAATTAGAAGGAAGAAGAGATTTTCGGTCTCTCTTTTTTTTGAAAATTAAGGAAATAATTTTTGACTTCTCTTGAAATTAAGGGATTTTATTTGTTTGGGAAAAACATCTAAGGCATTTTTATTATTTTTTGTGGTTTTATTATATATATATTTTTTTTTTTGAACACTAAATTAGAAGGAAGAAGGGATTTTCGGTCTCTCTTTTTTGAAAATTAAGGAAATGATTTTTTTGACTTCTCTTGAAATTAAGGGATTTTATTTGTTTGGGAAAAACATCTAAGGCATTTTTATTATTTTTCGTTGTTTTTTTTTTTTTTTTTTCTAATTTCTAATGGTAAGGATTTTTTTTTTTTTGGTTTTGTTTGTAAAAGGAAGCTGTTTTTTTTTGTTTTTTATTTTATTTTTAGGATCATAAAAGAAAGGGATTTTTTGTTTTGAAGCATAAGGGTTTTCTTTTATTTCTTCTTCCCCTTTTTGTTTGAGCAAAGTAAAAAGTTTCTTCTTTTTTTTTGTTTGTTTTTGAAAGAACAAAGCAAAGTAAAAGGGTTTCTTTTTGTGTTTTTGACAGAACGAAGCAAAGTAAAAAAAATCTTTTTTTTTTTTTTTTTTGTTTTTGAAAGAACGAAGCAAAGTAAAAGGGTTTCTTTTTTCGTGTTTTTGAAAGAACAAAGTTGTGCGTGTATCTCTGTACTTGACCAGCTGTGATTGTCTTGTTGCCCCAGTATGTCAGGTGGTGATGAGCATATTCTCGAGGAGGGCCCTGAGGAGGGACTCGAGATCATTCGTGGCCCACGGGGAGTGGAGTTTAAAGTTGTGCGTGTATCTCTGTACTTGACCAGCTGTGATTGTCTTGTTGCCCCAGTATGTCAGGTGGTGATGAGCATATTCTCGAGGAGGGACTCGAGATCATTCGTGGCCCACGGGGAGAGGAGTTTCTCTGGGTGGAACGAAGAGCGGGCCCATGGCTTGAGATGCAAGGTGAGGCCGCCCGGGTCGGCCTCCTTCACCAGCAGCACACTCATATTTCTAACTTTGGGATAACGGGCAAGGAAAATGAAAGGTTCAATTTATTTCCGTTATGCACTCTCTCTTTTTGCCTCTGGATCTGATGTGCATTTTCTTTGGGTGCAGGACTTGCCCAATATTGTGTTTCGCGGGGGGTGGCTCGACTTTCACGAGTTCTACCTCTACGTCCCCCCATTAGTGAAGGTCCTATTGGAGCAGGTGGGCTTTGGGGAGTTCCTGTCTCGTCCCGCCATGAGGGCTGACACTGCCTACCTGAAGGCCCTGATTGAGAGGTTTCGCCCTGAGACCATGACATTTCACATGCCGTATGCCGAGATGACGTTGACGCCCGTCGATTGGGCCATGATTACCGGTATTAGGATTGGGAGAATCCCGATATCTGATCTCGTAGTACCGAGCCGGGAGGATATTATTCGATTCATTGGGGCCTATCCTCCTCGTGGGCAGACCCATGGTACAGAGGTCAAGATGTCCTGACTGACCTCCCTTTTTTCTGCTGATGAGTTGGTGGACTTGGGTCAGCCAGATAGGGTGCTCTACATCGCATCAGAGCGGGCGATCGTCTCAGCTCGCATCACGCTCCTACTCATGCTGGGCAAGACCCTTTTCACAAATGCTAGCGGGGCCGAGTCAGCTTGGCCCTATTGAGCGTGATGAACAATTGGGGTGACGTCCCCAGGCATGACTGCAGAGGAGCAGGGTATGCGTGGCTGATGTACAATTTATCTCGGGTTACGACCGGGGATTCGAAGTCCGCTATGGGTTTTTGGGCTGCCCTGGAGGTAATTTCGCATCCCTTTGCCCTCGTCAAAATTTTTTTTGTATGACTTTTATGTGCTATTGACCTGCTCTTATGTGTTGTCTCCTCTTTTTTTTCAGGTATGGGGATACCACCACTTCCACCCCGAGCGTCCACTCCTTTTCTCGGAAGCGCTCACCTATCCCCTGCTCAGCAACTGGCATCAGGCCCGACGCCATGACATGGGCCTAAAGCATCTGGAAATGGGCCTACGGTCACAACTTGATTTGATGGTCCCCGAGCAGGTAACAACTCTCCTCTCTTTTCTCAACCTTTGTTCATTTTTAGCTTGGAAATTTTCTTTGACTGAGATGTTGCTTGCTTGGTTTTTCTCCTTTTTTGATTTGAGCAGATCCTCCCTGATCCGTACCTTTCATCCCCCTTCTGGGACCGGGCAGCTGTAGGTGCCTCCCGCTTATTTAATAATCTCCGCGTCGTGTTCTTCTACGGAGCGTGGGCCAAATTTTATTATTTGGGAGAGCGAGTGGTGCATTAGTTTCAGGGCTATTATGCCATACTCGTGGACCCTCCGGCTGATGTCTGGTATCCTGTTGGCAGTATCGCGGAGCTCACAGCGGCCTTCTGCAATAACGGGCTCCCTATCCATTCCCTTCACGTGCCCGGGGACTATCACCTTTGGTATGAGTGCCTGCCCCATTGGTTCATCTTGCCGCGCTTTGTTCCCAGTGCCAATTTTATGACATTTGGCGGCCCGCTGGGTCAGGTAATTTGTCTCGGCTTGGATTAGCTCCTTTTCTGCTTTTTTTTTGGCTTTTGCCCCCCTCTAAGTGGATCTTTATTTTGTTCACAGTTTGCCCCAGGGGATGATTCGGATGGTGAAGATGAACCCAGTGTGGCTGATATGTCGGGGGTGGATCCCTCTGGTGCTGGTCCCTCTGGTGCGGGTCCCTCAGGTGAGGGCTCGTCGGGTGCTGGTCCGTCGAGGACTTCTCACGCTAGTATCCCTGCTGGTGATCCATCCGTAGTCTATGGGACCTTCCGATGCCTTGATGATAGCTTCCTTTCGAACCTCTGCGCTGATGTAGATCGACAGGCATGACTCGCTGTCGAAGCGACTCGCGTTCCTCCTCCCGAGGTGGTCCCAAGGGTAAGTCCTTTGGTGGCCCAATCTCCTTTCATTTCGGTTTCTTTCTGCACACGCTTTCAGGGTTGTCCTGACCTTTGATATTGCATTACAGGACTTCGACTCGGCCATGGAGTATGCATCATACCATCGTCACCTGGCGGAGCTTAGGGAGGTTGAGATGGTGAGTGCCTTATTGTTCTATTCCTCTTTATTCTTTTTATCATCATGTGCCCTTTAACTGATCCTGACTTCTGTCTTTGGTTTGTGCTTCGCAGCGTGCTCGTGCTAAGGAATCATGCTCCTTGCTCAGCAGGATCTCGCAGGCGTGGTCTAGGGTGGGGGACATGCGGACTTTTCAGAGTTCTTCTCGTCGTCGTAAGAAGTCAAAGGGCGCCAGCCAGGAATAGACTTTTAGTTTCCTTCTTTTTTTTGAAAAGCTCAGTACTTTTTTATTTGGATCTTTTTAAACAATTTGGAGGATGGTTGATGTGGTACTTTGGAAACAAATTTTTATTTTTATAATTTTTTGGAAGATAGTTCTGCTTTGTTTTTATGCCCCGATTTCTTGGTATTGGATCTGTTTCTCTACAGGATGTGTTGGCCCAAAATGTTCTTAGAAAGTGACCCCTTGGGTTGCATGCCTTGATGTAGGATCAGTCCTGCACATAAATAAATAGAACAAATGCCCAGTTGTTAAATGAACAGGGTGTGTGAAATAGACAAGAAGGGGTGTAAGTCCCCTAGTTAGGTCCCGAAAAGGCTGAAGAGGGGGGCTCAGAGTGTGGCACAACTATTAGTTGCGCCAGGTCAAACTCTTGGCTGATTCGTGCTGGCGCAACTAATAGTTGTGCCAGGCAAAAGAAAGGGCCAATTTGTGCTGGCGCAACTAATAGTTGCGCCAGGCAAGATAGGGGGCCGAAATGCATGGGCGCAACTATTAGTTGCGCCAGGTTTAACCTGGGGGGCAGTGGGTCCTTATATACCCGGGTCATTCCAAAAGTGAGCTCTTTTCATTTTGACTTGGTCTCTTTGACTGGTTCTTTTTGCCCTTGCTTTTTCAAGGCGGGTCCATTATCATATATCGATTTTTATCTCCCCAAAAAATCCTTGTACGTTCATGGACCCGCTTTCCAGCTCTCCCTTACGCGGAGGGCCCGGAGCCAATTTGCCCCCCTTGTTGGGTTTGGGGCCTAAGTTTTTAACTGCCTGGTTTGGGAGTTTGAATGAGAGTGAGCTCGCCGACTTGGAGCGCCTTGGGCTATCTCGCCTTCCTTCATTCCTAGAGGTTCCCCTTCGGTAGGAACTTCTTCATGCCGCCGCTTCATTTTGGGATGTGAACCTCCATATATTTCATTTTGGGAAGCGGGAGCTAACCCCAACCCTTGAGGAGCTATCCAATTTGTCTGGCCTGAAGTTTCACAAGGGCCTTGCAAGAGTCACGCCTCTACCGGGCTATTCCAAATCTGTTCACCTTACTCTCGGTTTGAAGAAATCCGAGTATGAGAAAAATCTCATCGGTGGGCCCACAAGGTATTCGCTAAAATTCCTCAAAGAACTTTTTGGTGACGAAAGCCTCCGGAAATAGCCGGCTAGGAATGTTTTTAATGTGAAAGCTCTAGCACTCGGTCTCATCTATGAAATTCTTTTCTTCACCGGGGGAGAGAGCTTCTCATTAGCAGTTTGTGATATTTTGGCTGAGCTGGAGGCAGGCTGGTCCATGATGCATTTTGTGCTTGCATAGCTGTACCGATGTCTTCATTCCTTTGCTTTGGGTAAGGTGGAGGGCCTTCGGGGGTGCCCCTTGTTGCTTCAGGTCTGGCTGGGTGAGCACTTTGCTATTTTTGGGCCCGTGCCCCATTTTTATATTGCCCGAGGCGAGGTGGTCCAATGTTTTCTGGGTAGATGCCACTTGCTCCCCCTGGGCGATATGTCAACTCTGAAACTTTGGTTGATCGATACTGAGCTGACATGGAGGCTTCCTTGGCTGGACTGGACCTTCTCGATAATTCATAGTAGAGATCACGAGGGCATCACCCTCCTTGGATTGACGAGCATCACCTTTTACTTTCTATTTCGGGTGTTGCATCAGTTCGGCTGCCCTCAGCAGGTGCCTTGTGAGGCTAGACCCCCTTTACGTGATTTGATCTTTTCTAGGAGTTCTCTAGGGACATAGATCGGATTGCTATTTTTTGGGAGACGCGTCAGTCGATGCTGATGTGTGATATTGAGCAGGGAGACTCGGTTAGGACTTCTCCTGAGTATGAGGCCTGACTATTGACTGAGCGGCCTGTTGTCGATGATCCAAATTTGTCAGAGATTATTAACACTGGGGGCCCCTGGTCAAGGAAAGAGACGACACTCCTAGCCCACATTGCATTACTGGTGGACGAGAAAAGGATCCTGCACGAACTTTTGGCACATGAAAAGGTTAGAGCAGAAACAATAGAGAGTGAGGTCCTCCGTTTGAAAGGGCCACTGAGTGTAGCTTTTGGAGCCGCTGATTCTTCTTAGAAGAGGTTTAAGAGCTTGCATGGTCATTGGCTAACTGAACAGAATATCCGGGAAGATGACCTTCATGCTGAGATTAGCGCTTTGAAGCGCGAGCTGGGTCGCTAACTCCTTCCTGTACACAGATCTTTTTGCACAGATTAGATACACAGAAAAGGGGTGTAAAAAACCCCTTTACAGATACACACACATTTTTTTGGTATACATATTTTCTCTATGTTTTGATTGTTTTTGTTTTATACTTGTAAAAAGGAAAACACCTTAGTCATTACACCAACAGTTTTTTTTTGGGATGTGGTCTAAGTGGTGGAAAAGGCAGTTTATTATATACATCTATATAGATCTATTTTTTATTTATATATATATATATATATATATATATATATATATTTTTTTTTTTTTTTTGTGCCTTAATCATTGGGTGATACCTTGGGAAACCCTGGGTCCACCTTTGAGCATAGTCGAACCCTGAAGTCAGACCTGAGTGAGTCTCCGGATTTTACCAAGGCCGGAACATTGATCCTTTTGGATTGAGTCAGACCTTTCTTGCCTCGGGTCATACGCTTGACGGTGCGGGTTTCATAAAGACAATTCTGGTCGGGACCCGATTCGAACTAGCATATGTGGCCCCTAAAAAGGGATCAGGGAGAGTAACCAAGAGGGCTCCTTAAACATTTAATCAATCATTCCAAAAAAATTTCCTTTCTCAAACTTTTTTCTCTTCTTCTCTTTTTTTATTTATTTATCTCTCCTTTTTTACCCGTGGCACCCTTTCGAGTTTTCACCACGTCCATGGGTTTACCTCTTTTACCTGAAGTGCCCTTTCGAGTTTTCACCTGGTCCATACAAACTCGCTGTTTTTACCCGTAGCGCCCTTTTGGGTTTTCACCACGTCCATCTTACTTTGAGCTTGTATTCTTATTTTGTTTTATTATTTTATTTTATTTATTTCCTTTTTTTCTTCTTTTTTTTCAAAAGCCACGATATAGACGTCAATTTCGTCATAGCAAGTTAGACGGGGCTCTGGTGTCGTCTCACGACTCGACTCATGCTTGACTTAATAGATATTATGACTACTTGTAAACCTACGAAGAGGGCTTCCTTCAGGGTGTAGCTTGGCCATGGGTTAGGTTAGGATTTGAAGGTATGTTGGGCTAAAAGGGTTTCCTTGATACGACTTCAATTTTTCTCAACGTACTTTCTTCTTTGAGGGTTTTGCTGTACATGCCCCGTGATTCTTTTATACATAATTTTTTTGTTATTCTTTTTGCTCCATTTCAAATAATCTCTTTTTGAGGTTTTTCTTTTTTGATTTTTTTGGATTTGATAGTAACTTTACACACATGCATCTTTTCTCTCTTTTTTTTTGGTGTATGTGCACGTATATATATTTTTTTTGGGGAAAGGGTTTATTGAAAGAAAGGCCCAGGCTCAAAATGGGGTAGCAAAGGACATCATCATTTTTAAGGATGTTTTTTGGCTACTGTGTTTGGAAAGATGGCCTCTTTTGAGTGGTTCTTACGTAGTCACGTATCTGCTTCACCAATACTTACCTTATCGCAATAGACTAAGAGTAGAACCGTCGGACGTATTCAGCGTTGATGGGCTCAGGAAGATGATCTCCATCCATGGTGGCGAGGCGGATGGCGTATCCCGGTAGCACTTCTCTGATGGCGTAAGGTCTTTCCCAGTTTGGCTTGAACTTTCCTCTCGCATCGGCATGGAGGGATGGAAAGATCTTCTTCAGCACAGTGTCTCCTACCTTTAGATCTCGGTCGCGGACATGTTTATTGTAAGAGCGTGCGATTCGCCCCTGGTAAACTTGGTTATGGCATAAGGCTAGGAGTCTTTTCTCATCCAGTAAGTTTAATTGTTCAAAGCGAGATCTCTCTCTTTCAGCTTCGAGTAAGCCTGATTCTATGAGGATTCGGTGCGAGGGTACTTCAACCTCTATCGGGAGGACGACCTAGGTTCCATACACAAGGGAGAATGGTGTTGCCCCTGTAGCGGTATGGATCGACGTTCGGTAGGCCCACAAAGCAAATGGCAGCATTTCGCTCCAATCTCAATAAGTGATGACTATTTTCTCAAGGATGCAGACGACTGTCTTGTTCTCGGCTTCCACGGCTCCATTGGTTTGAGGTCGATAAGGGGATAAGCGATGGTGCTTGATCTTATATTGCTCGCAGAAGTCTCGGATGTGCTTATTCACAAAGTTCGTGTCGTTGTCTATGATGATATCTTTGGGTACTCTAAATCGGCACACAATATTATTCTTGAGAAACCTCTCAACATGACTGGCCGTGATGTTGGCATATGATGTCACTTCTACCCACTTGGTGAAGTATTCAATGGCGACAAGGATAAACCAATGTCCGTTTGATGCTTTTGGATTAATCATTTCGACAACGTCAAGGTCCCAGGTAGCAAATGGCCAAGGAGTGGTCATGCAGTGAAGATCAATGGCAGGAGCGTGTATCAGACTGGAGTATTCTTGACACTTGTAGCATTTTTGAACATGTTTACAACAATCCGATTCCATGGTGGTCCAAAAGTATCCTTGCCGTAGGATTTTCTTAGCGAGCATGTGACAGCTGACGTGGGCTCTGCATACTCCCTCATGGATTTCTTTCATAATATTGACTGCTTCTCTTTCAGTGAGGCACCTAAGTAAGATGTTATTGTATGATCGCTTGTAGAGGCATTCCCCATAAATGACGTAACCTGTCGCTAAACGTTGGACGTACCCTCAGGGAAGGTTAGGGTCTCGAGGAAATTCTTGATATCTGAGAACCAAGGTGGCTCATCATCTGGCTTTATAGGTTCCTCAATCTGGAGGTAGAAGGCCGGCTCATTCCTTTGCTCGATCACGATTGGCTTCATCTCAACACCACAGGGGATTTCAATCATTGATGCCAAAGTTGCTAATGCGTCGATAAAGCGATTCCTTATCCAGGGGACGTATGAGAAAGTCATGTCCTGGAAGCAAGCTATCAGATCCTCGAGGAGTTCATGATAGGGGATCAGTTTCTCGTCTTTCGTCTTCCAGTCACCATTCGTCTGGCATATGATTAATTGTGAATCGCCAAATACTCGAAGGTGAGTTACATTTAGATCGAGAGCCGCCTGCAGACCAGTGGCGCAAGCTTCGTACTTAGCCATATTGTTAGCGCAAGGAAAGTTGAGCTTGATAGAGACCGGTACATGGGATTCTTTCGGTGAAATCAGGATGGCGCCAACTCCTTGGCCCTCGACATTTACTACTCCATCAAAGTGCATTACCCATGATTCTTCTACTTCTTCTGTATCGTCTTTTGTCATGAACAGGATATCCTCATCGGGGAACTCAGTTCTTAAAGGCTCATAATTAGGTAAAGGGTTGTCGGCAAGATGATCAGCAAGCGCCTGCCCCTTGATCGACTTCTGAGTGATGTACGTGTTGTCGAATTCAGATAATAAAAGTTGTCATTGTGCGGTTCGTCCAGTGAGAGCTGACTTTTCAAATAGGTATTTCAATAGGTCCATTCGGGCCAAGAGCAAAACCACCTGAGATAGCAAGTAGTGGCGGAGCCTTTGAGTGGCCCATACAAGAGCCAGGTATACTTTCTCCAGATGAGAGTAACACGCTTCATAATCAGTCAAATTCTTGCTCAGATAGTAAATGGCCTGCTCTCTTCTTCCCTTTTCATCGTGCTGCCCCAAGACACATCCCATCGAAACTTTCGTCGTGGAGAGATACATCAAGAGTGGTCTCCTTGATTCAGGTGGGTACCAAAACAAGTGGATTAAGGAGGTAGCTTTTGATTTTTTAGAAGGCTGCCTGATCGGTGCTGAAATATGACTATATTTCACATTTTAAATCCTACATTTAGCTGTTCAATGAAAGCATCTGATGGTTGTTGTGAGGTTTTGATGTTTACAGGTGTTTCTGACAGTTAGATCGTTCAAGTGCATAAAAGAAGGAAATTAAAGGCTATAAAAGAGCGATGGACAAAAAGGTCCAAAGAAGCATTGAAAGCCATGAAGAGAATCAACTTCCATTAAGAAAGGGAAGACTTTGCATTGAAGAGTCAATCGATTGAGGCATTATTGTCAATCGATTGACAGATGGAGTAAAACTCAACCCTAGCAAGTCAATCGATTGAGACATGAAATTCAATCGATTGAGACATGAAGGTAGAAGAGCCCTAAGGGAATTCGAACTCAAAGTCAATCGATTGAGACTTCTGTCTCAATCGATTGAGGCAATTAGGGTTAGGTGTGTTCGGCCATTATAAAAGAGAGGCTACGGCTTTTGAATGAGGAGGTTTTTTGGGAGAGCTTTTAGAGAGCTTTTGGAGGAGAGTTTTTATTCGGAGAGAGTTTTATTTTTGAGGGAAATTTGTGTAATAATTAGAGACTCTTGTAAAGGGTTTTCTTAGAGTAATAAAATTGTGTTGAGATTTTTCGAGAATATATTTTATTTTACACCTTCTTTGCTCTTTACTTTGGGAATGGTTTTGAATGTAATTGAAGATCTTGCACCAAGGATGAGAGGCTAAAGGCTGTAGATCAAGGAGGATGCGATCCCCAGATAAGTACCCATATTTTATGTTTAATGCCATAGTTCGATAATTTCATCATCAAATCATTTTTCTCAAAGTGTAGTGATCATGTTTTTATTGTTTTGATCTAAAATACCATGAGATACGCTATGCTTTTCACATGATTCATACCGCGATTAGGCTGAGTCATTGTTTTTAGATAGGGTATGCCGGGTTAATGATCATGCTTAATTACTAGTCATGTTTCTCTTAGATTGATGGTGTGTTTGATGTTAATAAAATTGTGGGTTTAAAAATAGAAAAGGGTATAAATCTGGGGTAGCAAATTCCTTGATCTGGTTTTTAAAATTTGTTCTTAGATTTCTCATTACATAATTTTTAGATTAATTTATTTTCTTTCTTGCAATTAGAAAAGTGTTAGTTTTGGTAAAAATTAAATCGCTTGGTACTTCCTCGGGGATATTTTCTAAATCTCTAGGAAGAATTGATTAAAATTTCAGATTTCCCTGTGGGTTCGACACCCTTGTTCTTGCCTTACTAGAACAGATCTTGTACACTTGCAAGGGTTAATTTAATATCGATCAAGTTTTTTTTCTTGTGAAATCATAAATTTTGGTTAATTCGATTAGAGATTTTGTTTGATAGCGATCAATCGATTGAGAATAACCCTCAATCGATTGACTCTATTTTGTGTGTTTGCTTGTCGGTCAATCGATTGAGCCTTGTTCTCAATCGATTGACTGTGTGTGTTTTTAGCAATAATTGTGTCTCAATCTATTGACACAACTCTGTCAATAGATTGAAAGCTGAAAATAATAAAAAAAAAAAAAAAAAAAAAAAAAGAGAAAAAAAAATCTAAAACAAATTTCTTTCCTTAATTCTTCTCTCTTAGATTAGATTTTGCAATCTTCTTTTAGGAAGTTTAGGTTTTTAGAAGTTCTTAGTTTAGTAGGATTCTTTTTTTTTTTTTATTTTTTTTATTTTCCTCTTTTAGATTTTATAGGATTTTCTAAAAATAGTTTTTAGGAAGTTTATATTTTTATTTTTTATTCTTTTAGGAAGTTTTTATTTTAGGAAGTTTATATTTTTATTTTTTTTAGTCTTTTAGGAAGTTTATATTTTAGGAAGTTTATATTTTTTTTATTCTTTTAGGAAGTTTTTATTTTAGGAAGTTTATATTTTTACTTTATATTCTTAGTTTAGAAGTTTTTCTTTTAGGAAAGTCTTAAAAAAAAAAAAAAAAAAATTAAAAAAAAAAAAAAAATTCTGATTGTTTTTCTTTCCTCTTTCTCCTTACTTTGGTCACTGTGCACCTTTCTCTCAATCGATTGACCAGTCTATGTCAATCGATTGACACTGGATTTTAAACTTTTGTGAAGTTCTTGCCTTCTCTCAATCGATTGAGAGCAGCCCCTCAATAGATTGACTGGCAAAGTCATTAGTGTGTAGTTCTGTGTGCTTTGTGACCCTTGAACCTCAATCTATTGAGAGTAGCTCCTCAATAGATTGACTGACAAACTTTTTGTGTGCTCTCTACTCTTTGTTCAATCGATTGACATTCCTATGTCAATCAATTGACACAACTCTTGTGTGCTTTAATCTTGGAACCTCAATCGATTGAGAGCAGCCTCTCAATCGATTGACTGACAAAGTCTTGGTGTGAAATTCTGTGTTTTTTTTTTTTTTTTTTTTAACTCTTGGAACCTCAATCGATTGAGATCAGCCCCTCAATCGATTGACTGATAAAGTCATTTTTATGCAAATTTGTGTGCTTCTGTCAATCTATTGAGACCACTGTCTCAATCGATTGAGATTGTGTGTGGATTTATTTTGGATTCTTCAAACCCTTGATTGTGAGTGTGGTGTATGAACTTTACTCGTTCTCACCACCCACACTTACTACCGTTTAATCCGGAGATCGAACGATCTTTGCGAGACAATCGTAGAATCCAAAGGAATCAGTATCATCATACTGATACCATGGCTGATCAAGAGCAAGAAATGAATGGAAACAACAACCAGAATGGCAACAATGCAAATAATGGACATAATGGGAACAATAATCACTATGAGGGACCTAGAACACTTGAATACTATAATGATCCTGGTTTTTACGAGGATCAGGAGTGTATCATGCATGCTCCCATTCCAGGGAATCATTATGAATTCAAATCAGCGATGATTCAAATGCTACCAATTTTCCATGGTTTGGCAAATGAAAATCCACACGTTCATTTGAACGAGTTCACTGGGGTATGCAAGATGTTCAGAGTCCACAATGTTACTGATGAGATAGCAAAGCTCCGACTCTTTCCGTTCTCTTTAAGAGACAAGGCAAAAACTTGGTTCTATTCTTTAGAACCGCAATCTATTCAGAGTTGGGCCGAGCTACATCGTCAGTTCCTCAAAAAGTATTTTCCCATGACTAAAGCCATAGAGATGCGTCAAAAGATCCTTTTCTTTTCCCAACAACCTACAGAGACATTCCATGAATGTTGGGAACGTTTTAAGGAGTTGATCAGAAGTTGCCCTAACCATCACGTTCCAAGGTGGCAACAAGTCCAAAGTTTCTACAATGGACTGATTCCTGAAGAAAGACGCATGGTTGATGCATCTTGCGGTGGATCTTGTGCCACGAAAGAGGCCGATGAGTTGTGGGCATTGTTTGAGAAATTGTATCAAACCTCGATACAAAGTGAGACACTGGGGCGAACCACTTTGGACTTAGCACCTAAATCTCATGTGTTGACCAAAGACGGATTGTATGAGGTCAACAATAATAACTCTGATCTATCAACCAAGGTTGATATGCTGTCCAAACAGATGAACATGTTGTTAGTCGCAACCAAGCAAGCTAAAGTTCACACACCCCCGTATGCTCAATTTGTGAACACCCAGGTCATATGGCTAATGAGTGCCCAACTACCTTGACATTCCTTCCTGATGAATCTACTCTTCCAGAGCAGATAAATGTCACTCAATCTTATCAGCGGCAAGGTAGAAACGTGTACTCAAATACCTACAACCCAGAGTGGAAAAATCACCCCAACTTAGGATGGGGTGGATCAAACCAAACTGGTCAGGTCAACCAGCAATACCGAAATAATCCTATGAGTGGACAACAAGCGTTTCCACAAAATTTTCAAAATTTCCGTCCTAGCAATTTTCAGCAGAATTCTAATTTTCACCAGAATTCTAACTTTCAGCAGAATGCTCCATATTCTCATCCAAATTCTGATTTCCGGAAAAATCAGAATTTCAATCAGAATCCTAATCAATCTCATACAAGCGCTTCAAAGGATTCTGATCTGGAAGAAAAAGTGATGCGCAGTATGCAATCTTTTCAACAGATGATAATCGACCAAGTCAGTCAATTGGCAAATCAACTGAGTCGACGAGAGGAGGGTAAGCTTCCCAGCCAACCCATCAACAATCCTCGCGGCCAAGCATCATCTGATGATGCACCATTAAATAGTCAACTTGAAAAGTCATTATCGTGTTGAGAAGTGGACGGGAAGTTTATAATCAAGTGGAAATGCCTGTGGAAGCAGAGGACGAAAGTGAAGCAGACAAAGAGCAGGAAGCAGAGAAAGAGAAAGAGTCAGCGAGAAGAGCGGAGAAAGAGAAAAAAAAAGAGAAAGAGGAAGAGAAAAGAAGAGAGAAGGGAAAAGAAAAGGTGATAGAGGAGGAGTCTCCCTCAACTGCCCAACAAGGACAAGACGAAGATACAGAAGGGGAACCCGCACCTTTTGACCCAAAGGCACCAGTTCCTCAATGCCTAACTCCTCCATCAAGAATGGGGGAGGGACCGGCAAAAATGGAAGATATTGTGGAAACATTTAAGCAGGGAAAGATAAACCTTCCATTGCTTGAAACGATCAAGCAAGTGCTGAGTATGCAAAAGTTTTTCAAAGATTTATGCACTCGGAAGAGAAAGGCACGTAATCATGTTTCAAGAAAAGTGTTCTTGACTAATCAAGTCAGTTCCATATTGCAATTGGAAACCCCACCAAAACTAAAGACCACAGGTTCCTACTATTCCATGTGTCATTGGTGGGCAACCGTTGGGAAAGCGTTATTGGATTTGGGAGCGGTGTTAATTTAATCCCATATTCATTATACGAGAAACTCGGATCTGGGTGAATTGAGACCCTAGCACGGTCATAAGCAATGGCGGATAGATCGGAAAAGGCGACGAGGCGTTATTGAGGATGTCTTGGTTGGAATAGATAAGGTTGTCTTTCGATTGGATTTTGTTGTTTTGGACATGGACACACTGTTAAGTCACTTAATCAAGTCCCCATCATCCTTGGACGTCCGTTTCTCATCGCCAACGCTTGCATTAATTGTCGAGCGGAGTCATGGACGCGTTTCTTTTGGAAACATGAAGGTTCGATTGAATATCTTCCATGCGATGAACCATTTCCCAAACGAGGATGAGGTCGAATGTTTTACATCGATCGGATAGATGAAGTGGTGGATGAGGCAATTACCTTCAATGCTTACCAAAGAGGAATTTGAAAATGCTTTGTTGGCCATCTATGAAGAGAAAGGATCGGAAGAAAGAGAAGCAAGCGAGATAGAGTCTAGCTCATCATGCCAGGATGATCACTTAGATGTGAGTGTGCCTGAGATAGAATCATTACCTGTTGAGGTGAAGGAAGTGCTGCCTCCATCACTTGAGCAGCCACCAATTGTGGAATTGAAATAATTGCCAGAGTCCCTTAAATATGCTTTTCTGGGACCTCGTGAAACACTTCCAGTAATAATCTCATCCACGTTGTCGGCAGAACAAGAAAAAGAGTTGTTGAAGGTGATGAAAGAGCACAAGGAAGCTATCGGTTGGACTTTCACTGATCTCAAAGGGATTGACCCATCGGTATGTATGCATAAAATACATTTGGAAGATGAGAGTAAACCTTCAAGGGAACCACAGAGGCGACTTAATCCAAATATGCAAGAAGTCGTTCTAAAAGAAGTCATTAAACTCCTTGATCTTTGGAATCATCTATCCGATTTCGATAGTGAATGGGTTAGTCCGATCCAAATTGTTCAAAAGTCCGGAATCACTTTGTGAAGGAAAGCTGCGAAGGAAAATTGGTCCCCACTCGAAACTCTTTGGATGGCGTATGCATTGACTATCGGAAATTAAACACCGCCACCGAAGGATCATTTTCCCCCTTAGTTCATTGATCAAATCCTTGAGAAGTTAGTGGGCAAGAGTTTTCTTGTTTTCTTGATGGGTATTCGGATACAATCAGGTGCCTGTCTACCCAGCTGATCAAGAAAAGACAACGTTCACATGCCCTTATGGTACGTTTGCATACCGCAGGATGCCATTCGGCCTATGTAATGCCCCGGCCACATTTCAACGGTGTATGTTGGCCATATTTTGGATATGATCGACAAATTCATTGAAGTATTCATGGGCGACTTCTCGGTTTTGGGAGAACCTTTGATTCTTGTTTGAATCATCATCACAAGTCAGAACGTTGTGTTGACTCCAAACTTGTTCTTAGTGGGAGAAGAGCCATTTTATGGTTAAACAAGGATTGTTCTGGGGCACATTATTTCACGAGAAAGGAATCGAGGTGGATAGAGCAAAGTTGATCTAATTGCTAACTTGCCACCACCCAGCATGTTAAACAAATTCGATCATTTTGGGTCATCGATTTTATAGAAGGTTCATTAAGGATTTGACAAGGTGGCTAAACCATTGTGCACCTTGCTTGGCAAAGATGTTCCTTTTGAATTTACTGAGGACTGCATGCAAGCATTTTTGAAATTGCGAGAGCTCTTATCCAATGCACCAATCATCCAGCCACCGGATTATTCTCTCCCATTCGAACTCATGTGTGATGCATCTGATTACGCAATTGGAGCTGTCCTAGGGCAGAGGGTGAATAAATTACCTCACGTAATTTATTATGCTAGCAAGTCATTAATTGATGCCCAACTAAATTACACCACCGAGAAAGAATTATTAGGCATGGTGTATGCTCGGACAAGTTTCGTTCCTATTTGCTTGGATCGAAAATAGTGGTCTTTTCGCACCATTCCGCTGAAATATCTTCTAGCAAAGAAGGATACTAAACCGAGATTAATCCGTTGGATCCTTCTGCTCCAAGAGTTCAATTTCGAGATTAAAGATAAGAAGGGGGTTGAGAACGTGGTGGCTGATCATTTGTCGAGAATTCTACCTGAAGAATCTGCAATACCTGAGACCATCCGTGACACGTTTCCGGATGAACATTTGCTAGCAATTGATGTAGCTTGTGCAAAGGTTCCATGGTTTGCGAACATTGTGAATTATCTGGTTACTGGCAGAATCCCCACTGAGTGGGGTAAGAATGATAAGAATCTCTTTTTCTCCCAAATAAAATACTATTTTTGGGATGAACCGTGTCTGTTCAAATTCTGCTCAGATCAGATCATCAGGAGATGTGTACCCGAAGAGGAGCAAATGAGCGTCCTACACTTGTGTCATCTTTGGGGAGCTGTGGCGGCCATTTCGAGGATGAAGACCAAAAATCCTTCAAAGCGGATTCTGGCCCTCCATCTTCGTGTGACGCTCAATTTTGCAAGGAATGCCGACGATGTCAACAGCTTGGTAATATTTCAAAACGGAATATGATGCCCCTTAATCCAATTCTGATTGTTGAAATTTTTGATGTTTGGGGGATTGACTTTATGGGTCCTTTTCCCCCATCCTTTGGGTTTTCATATATTCTAGTGGCTGTTGATTATGTCTCGAAATGGATAGAAGCTGTGGCAACCCGATCGAATGATCATAAGGTTGTGGTCAAATTCCTCAGAGAAAATGTGTTTAACCGATTCGGATTCCAAGAGCAATCATCGGTGATGGCGGTTCGCATTTTGTAATACCATTTTGCCACCTTAATGAAGAAATGCGGCGTCACTCACAAAGTTGCTACTGTGCGTACCATCCACAGACTAGCGGTCAGGTGGAAGTGTCTAATCGGGAAATTAAGCGAATTCTAGAAAAAACGGTCCGACCGGATAGAAAAGATTGGTCAAACCGGCTCTCAGAGGCGCTGTGGGCCTATCGGACCGCATTCAAGACTCCGATTGGAATGTCTCCGTTTCGAATTGTTTATGGGAAAGCGTGCCATCTTCCTGTCGAATTGGAGCATAAAGCATTCTGGGCGATAAAAAGATTTAATTACCGACATACGATTGCAATTGAATGAATTGGAGGAATTACGCTACGAAGCGTATGAGAATTTGAAGATGTACAAGGAAAGGTACAAAAAGCTGCATGATGCGTCCATTTCTCGAAAAGAATTTCACGTTGGCCAAAAAGTTTGGTTATTCAATTCCCGACTGAAGCTTCACCCGGGAAAATTAAATTCTCGATGGGAAGGCCCATTTCAGGTAGTGTCCATTAGTGCGCATGGTGCCATTGAAATTCGAAGCCTTGCTGACAATCGCATTTGTAAAGTTAATGGGCAAAGACTCAAACCAATGTTTGAGCCGGTCACCCAGTTTAAGATTGAGGCGATGCACCTCTGTGATCCTGAGGAGTGATCACTGAAAGGTCGAGCTGTCGACATGTAAACTCAGCGCTTCCTGGGAGGCACCCCAGTGTGTTTTACTTATTTTTGTTTTCCTTTTTGTTTTTGTTAGTTCTAGAATTTAGTTTTTAGTTTAGTTTAGGTTGTTTTTACTTTCCAAATACATATAGCCACATTACCTTCAATCTATTTTTGGTCATATTCTAATTTGATGCATATATTCTACTTTTGATCTTTGTGTGAGGTACTTTTCAACAGGTTTGGGGGTGCCTACTTATTTCAAACAATGAGGACATTGTCATTCTTAGGTTTGGGGGTATGGTTATCTATCTTGTGTTATGTGTGTTATGTATTTAAAAAATAAAAATAAATAATAATAATAATAAATAAACAATTTTAACCATCATACATGATTTACTTTGCAGTAGTTTTCAAACTTTAGTTGATGATGCATGAGAATTTAATTTTGAGAATATTGATGGCATATTTTCATTACTTGTATCTAGGATAATGAAGCTTAATGTGATAATTTGTGGATGACTTTGAAATTCATGCTTAGAATTTGTGCACTTATACCAAGCTAAGATTTAGAAATCAATGAATTATTTTAAACGTTGGATCGTAGGTTCTTAGTGGAGACTAAACCTGGTGAGCTTTAGAGCTAATTTCCCGTCATTGATGAGTGAATACATAAACTCGGAGTTTTCTTTGAATACGAATTATTTTGCATAATCTCATACATTTTATTTTTGGCTTGTGACTTTGCATGAAATCAAATTCATATTATTGTGTTAGAATGTACTGTATATCTACTCAAGACAAATAGGCAAGATTACCATCTTTTAAGGATATGATTGAAGGCCATCTTTGGCTCGTTTGTGCTTAAAATGTCCCACCTCATATAAATTTATCCTTCTAGTACCCCTTTGAGCCTATTGAAAAATTTACCTTTATACATTCTTTGATAAGCCACATTAACCTTTAACCCTTTACCATTTCTGAAAATTCAGCTTTACCCTTCTTATTTACGAGGACGTTGGGAACGAGGGATGAAAATGAGTGAAAAGAGAGTAAGTGGAGGGATACCGAGTTGTGGTGTTTACTGAGAGTGTATGGCAAAAATATAAAAAAAAAAAAAAAGGGGGAGAAAAAGAGAAATTTGACAAAGAATGAAAAATGTGAGGTACCGTTAAGAAAAGAAATTCAAAAGAAGAAGAAAGAGTGAGAAAAGAAAAATATAAAAAAAAAATGGTGAGAAATTAGAAAAGAAAAAGAAGAGCAATAGAAAGAAAAAGTTAGTACCTTTTCTGATTTCTCAGAAATTTTGAATCTAAATTCCCTTTTTTCTTACCCTTTCCTGAGCCCCATTACAACCCTACAAAAGACCTTCATGATCTGATCTTGCATTGGTAACTGCCTTGTGGAGAGTAAATATGTGATACCTATGACACTTGATATAACATGCTTAGGATATTCAAGTATCTGTTCTTATGAGATCTGTTTTTTTTTTTTTGTTCATTGATTACATCGTGTTTCATTTATCATGTGAGACCTTTTGATTTGTTTTGTATTGATCTCTCACATGTGTGCGAAAACTTACCCATCATCGGAGTGATTTTATTTCGAGAGTATACCTAAAGTGAGGATTGAGTTGAGACATGAGATCCGATGATTTTCCGTTTGGACTAATTCTAAGATGGATGAATCTTGGTTTTGGTATGCACACACTTCACGTTTAAGCATGAATGAATGAGTTATCTAACAATTTGAGCATTAGATTAATTTGAATGGATACTAGCATGATTGACATGACATTGGTATTTAAGATTGATGATTCACATGTTGAACCAATTAATGATGTTTTTGTTTTTGAATGGTATATATGTTATTAAAAATCATGTTTTGAAAACTCAATTTTGCCGATGGTTTGGAAGTTTGTGGGTAACTTCACTGTAAACCTTCAGGAGACACAACTCCTCCACTAGGGATCACCTAGGGGTTTAAAGACTTGTTGCACATGCTAAGTGCAATAGTGTTCCCTACGAAAGTGGCATTTAAATTTTTAGGATGTTAGTTTTATTTGCGTTTTATAAGTTTATCATTCTCTTTGCTCGAGGACTAGCAAAGTGTAGGTTTGGGGGTGTGATCGGTGCTGAAATATGACTATATTTCACATTTTAAATCCTACATTTAGCTGTTCAATGAAAGCATCTGATGGTTGTTGTGAGGTTTTGATGTTTACAGGTGTTTCTGACAGTTAGATCGTTCAAGTGCATAAAAGAAGGAAATTAAAGGCTATAAAAGAGCGATGGACAAAAAGGTCCAAAGAAGCATTGAAAGCCATGAAGAGAATCAACTTTCATCAAGAAAGGGAAGACTTTGCATTGAAGAGTCAATCGATTGAGGCATTATTGTCAATCGATTGACAGATGGAGTAAAACTCAACCCTAGCAAGTCAATCGATTGAGACATGAAGGCAGAAGAGCCCTAAGGGAATTCGAACTCAAAGTCAATCGATTGAGACTTCTGTCTCAATCGATTGAGGCAATTAGGGTTAGGTGTGTTCGGCCATTATAAAAGAGAGGCTACGGCTTTTGAATGAGGAGGTTTTTTGGGAGAGCTTTTAGAGAGCTTTTGGAGGAGAGTTTTTATTCGGAGAGAGTTTTATTTTTGAGGGAAATTTGTGTAATAATTAGAGACTCTTGTAAAGGGTTTTCTTAGAGTAATAAAATTGTGTTGAGATTTTCCGAGAATATATTTTATTTTACACCTTCTTTGCTCTTTACTTTGGGAATGGTTTTGAATGTAATTGAAGATCTTGCACCAAGGATGAGAGGCTAAAGGCTGTAGATCAAGGAGGATGCGATCCCCAGATAAGTACCCATATTTTATGTTTAATGTCATAGTTCGATAATTTCATCATCAAATCGTTTTTCTCAAAGTGTAGTGATCATGTTTTTATTGTTTTGATCTAAAATACCATGAGATACGCTATGCTTTTCACATGATTCATACCGCGATTAGGCTGAGTCATTGTTTTTAGATAGGGTATGCCGGGTTAATGATCATGCTTAATTACTAGTCATGTTTCTCTTAGATTGATGGTGTGTTTGATGTTAATAAAATTGTGGGTTTAAAAATAGAAAAGGGTATAAATCTGGGGTAGCAAATTCCTTGATCTGGTTTTTAAAATTTGTTCTTAGATTTCTCATTACATAATTTTTAGATTAATTTATTTTCTTTCTTGCAATTAGAAAAGTGTTAGTTTTGGTAAAAATTAAATCTGCCCCTTGGTACTTCCTCGGGGATATTTTCTAAATCTCTAGGAAGAATTGATTAAAATTTCAGATTTCCCTGTGGGTTCGACACCCTTGTTCTTGCCTTACTAGAACAAATCTTGTACACTTGCAAGGGTTAATTTAAAATCGATCACTGCCTGACAATCGTCGTTCCATTCAACGGGCGAATTCTTCCTTAGTAACTTGAAGATCGGCGTGCAGATTGGAGTTAACTGTGCAATGAACCGACTGATATACTGTATTCAGCCCAAAAACCCTCTAACCTCTTTCTCTTTAGACGGCGGTGGCATCTCTGTGATAGCTTTGACTTTAATTGGGTCGACCTCGATCCCTCTCCTGCTGACAATGAATCCTAATAGTTTCCCTGACATGGCGCCAAATGCACACTTCTGTGGATTCAGACGTAGTCGATACTTCCCCAGCCTTTCAAATAGCTTCTGAAGGTTTACTAGATGGTCGCCTCACTCCGGTAACTTGGCTATCATGTTGTCGACATATACCTCAATTTCTCGGTGTATCATGTCATGAAATAGTGCAGTCATAGCTCTCTGGTATGTGGCACCAGCATTCTTCAGCCCGAATGGCATGACTCGATAGCAAAAGGTTCCCCAGGGGGTAATGAATGTTGTCTTTTCGCGATCAACCTTAACCATTTTGATCTAATTGTATCCTGAGAATCCATCCATAAAAGAAAGCATCACGTGCTTAGCTGTGTTATCGACCAAGATGTCGATGTGTGGCAATGGGAAATCGTCCTTTGGGCTCGCTCTGTTCAAATTATTGAAATCGAAGCACATGCAGACCTTTCTGTCCTTCTTTGGTACGGGCACTATATTGGCTAGCCATTGCGGGTATTTGGATACCATGAGAAACCCCGCGTTATACTACTTGATGACCTCATCTTTGACTTTCAACATCCACTCGGGTCGGAGACGTCTCAACTTCTGCTTGACTGGCTTCTTATTAGGGTAGAGGGGCAACTCATGCTCGATCAAATCAGTATCCAGACCAGGCATGTCCTCATATGACCAGGCAAAAATGTCTTGGTATGATCGAAGGAAGTCAATCATGCTTTTTCTTTCCTCAAGAGATAGTAACATTTCGATTTTGGTTATTCTGAGAACCTCCTCAGTTCCTAGATTGACGTCTTCGGTCTCTTCGACAATGGGGTAGGGCCATACTCAAAGTTAGCAAATCGGTCAAGGAGCTCATTGGGGAGCTCCTCGAAGGGGACATCCTTGTCCAGACTCATGATCCCTACCTCTTGTATTTCTATAGGGAAGGGGTCGATTTCACATGGGACGAGCATTTTGATTAAGGCATCCTTTTGTGAGATATTTTCTGGAATTTTAAATGACAATATTTTTGGACTTTGGATTTTTTCAATGTTTTTGGGATTTTGTATTTTTTTCATGTTTTTGAGATTTTTGTTTTCTTCGGAGATGGACCCTTGGCAAGGTGGGTGGCTATATACACAAGGTATTATTTGCCAAGGGCTTCTCTCACTTTTTATAGGTTATTTTTTTTTGGGAAACGGGTGCCAAATGTCAGGCCACTCCCCGCTTTCAGGGTTTGGGATAAAGATGCCCAGTTGCGTACCTGAGGGGTTGCTTCTTTACTTATTGGGATGGAGGGTGCTGACTGATATGGCTCATTGGAGTCAGCCTCCATCATATTGATCCCCATTTCGTTTGAGATCATGTCCTCAAATGATAACTCGATTTTGTGGTGATTCACCACAGGGGGTTTGTTCAGGTACCAACCGTCATTCCTCGAAAAGGGATAACGCGGCCAAATCTATCTCCAAGCTGGGAAGGGAGATCTGGGGATTGGTGGGATGGATTGGGGCTGTGGGTTTGTGTGGGGTCAAATGGGTTGCCCCATTTCGATCAATCTTTACGACCCTTGCACTGACAAAGGAATCCCTGATGTGCGACCTAGGGTGAGGTTTCTCTTCTATGTTGATTCCTCGAGCTCTTGCAGCTGTGGCGACCCTGGCTTTCTCTTTGGCCTCTCGGACCTCTTCTGTGGGCTTGTATCCTAACCCGAATCAGACCTTCTGCCCCTTGGCGACAACTGGCTCTTTTCTTCCTTGTAATCTGGGCCCCAGATCCCTTCCTTTCTGATAACCCCACTTTTGGAGCATTGTCACTGCCGCTACCATACCGCCTCCTGTTTTAGGCATGATGCCCTTAATGGGCTCCGAGAGTATTGCCGACACATCATACTTGAAACTGTGGAGGTCGACATCCTCAGCGGTGTGCGGTACATCTAACGTATTGGGTCTCTCCACACTATTGGTAGCCTTCTCCTTCTCTCTGTGCCCCTCGCCGATGATTGTATCAATCTTGTGCCCAGACACGAACTTGAGTTTCTGGTGCAAAGTGGAAGGTATGGCTCCAACCTCGTGCAGCCATGGGCGCCCCAACAATAGATTAAATTAAGATTTGATATCCATGACTTAAAACAAGATGGAAAAGGTCATTGGCCCTATCAACAGCTCAATATCAACTTCTCCCATTATTTCTCTCCTGGTATTGTCAAACCCTCTAGTGCTAGTTCTGGTGGGCCTTAACATGCACGGATCAATCCCGATCTTGGTGGTGGTTCTTAACGGGCATATATTCAATGCAGACCCATTATCAATTAGTACCAAGGGGATAATCATATTTCCGAACTCAACGGTTATATTCAAAGATTTTGAGTGACTACCTCCTTCCTCAGGTAAATCGGCATCAGAAAATAAAATGGCATTTGGAGCCATCACTTGACCAATTATTTGCCCGACTTCATCCGGGCTAACTTGAAGTGATACATGCGCATTTTTTAATGCCCCCATTAATGCTTGGAAATGGAGTGGGGACGTCATCAATAGATCCCATACAGTGATATGGGCAGACATTCTTCTCAGCTGAGTCTCCAGTATATGTTCTCGACTCATCTTCTCGAAGGGGTTCACCGCGCTGTCTTTCTTTCCTTCAGGTTGGGCCTGTGCTGCTGCTGGTGCTTCTGGCTGCTTTGATATCCTCCCTGACCTGGTAATAAAATCTACTCCCCTTCTCTGCTGCTGTTGCCGGCATTGACATCTGTTTGTTCGTAGCTTAGCGGGACCTGATGAGGATCATATGTGGGTCCCGAGAGCAGAAAGGTATGGCTGTTGATACTTGAGGCACTTGTACTATTGGCTCAGGAGGTGTGGGCAATACTTGATTCACCACGGTGGCGGTAGGTTGGGTGGAAAGATTGGGCCAAATGGGGGTGGTGAAGCTTGAGGGTGGTGGCATTGGAGGGAAAGAGGTAAAAGTAGGCCATTGATAGCCGGTGGGTGCTGGGGCAGATGGGGGGTCTGATGAGCCGTTAGGTAATTGACTGCGGTGGTGGACTTTGCCGGTGGCTGAATTGGGGGTGATGGGGTGGGCGCAAGCCATTGATAACTGATGGGTGCGGGTGTTCGATTGGGGGCCTGGTAGCTTAAAGGATAATCAATGGGGGTTGTGGTGTATGGTGGTAGTTGAAATGGGGCGGGCTCAGGCCATTGATAACTGGCAGGTGCGGGTGCAGGATTGGGGGCCTGGGACTTATAGGGTAATTGATGGGGGTTGTGGTGTATGGTTGATATGCATTGATATTTACATAATTGACGGGTGTGGGTGATGAAAAGTATTCCCTGAGATCCAAGGGTTCAAATTGCGGGGTTGGGTTGGGAAAATATTCAGACAAATTTAGGGTTCAATTACCCCAACATTCCTTTCTTCATCATTCCTTGGCAATGGTGCCATATAATTCTCCCGATCACTGATATAATCGGATGGGTCAAATTCAAACTCCTCCTCATCTTCTATCATTCCGACGGTGGGTCTGGGACCTGCTCCTCCGGTGCGATGCGGGGGTAGTGGCACTTGGTGAATATTAGCATGTTGAGAGGGTGCAGGGGGAATGATCTTCCCGGCATCGATCAAATCCTAGATGGCGTGCTTCAATTGGAAGCAGCGATCAGTAGGGTGACCCGGACCCTGATGAAAATTGCAATGGGTATTTGGGTCATAGTTCCTTGGGATCGGGTGAGGAGGAGGTTGTGGTTGGCGGATAGCCACTAATCCCTTTTCTACTAACAGGGGCAAAAGTACACTCAACGATTGCCCCAGAGGTATGAAGACTCAATCGTAGCGAGCTCTCCTTTGTTTCAGGGTCATTTGCACTCCTTACGCACTCCCCATTCTCTGCATCTGCTCAGGCGTAACTGGTGCTAGTGGGGCTGCCTGAAATTGAAACAGGGTAGTATTATTATTAGGCCTGGTATTGACTATGTTCTGGACATCGCCCCCTGTTCTCTTCTCATTCTTTTACTTTGAAAATATTCTAACCCTGCTAGGTCCACTCGGCATATTCTTACTCAGACGCCCCTCCCTGATGGCTTCCTCACATCGGTTAACATTTCTTATCAGATCAGTAAAGCTGGTTTGCTGCTGATACACTAAAAAGTCTGAAATCACTGGCAGAGTGTTCTTTAAAATCATCTCTATCTATTCATCATTAGGTATTCTATTCCTGACCTGAGCTGCCAATGCTCTCCATCGCCCCAAGTAGTCGCTGAAGGTCTCATTCTGGTTCTGTTTTAAACGGGTCAAGTCGGACTTACGTGGCTCAATGTCTATATTATAGACATACTGTTCTTGAAAGAGATGCGTCAAGTCCCTCCACGTTTTCATCATAGACGGTTCTAAAGATGTGAACCACCTTAAAGCCGGCCCGGTCAGACTCTTTTGAAAGACTTCTATTAGCAGTCTTTCTTCCTCCTCGTATTGGCACATGTCCCCACAGTAGGACTTCAGGTGCACAATAGGATTGCCAGTGCCATTATATTTGTCAAAGGCTGGCATTTTAAATTTGGGAGCAAGGGGACCTCAGCGAACAGACATAAGTCTATGAAGTCCGTGGTGTGAATTTCAGCACCACCCATTTTCATCAGCTGCTTTTGTATTTTGTCCAACTGTTCTTTCAACTGCTCTGATTCTTTGGACACGGGAGGTGCTCTCTCGGCAGTTGGTTGGACTTCACTCTGAGCTACCAGGGGGTGGGTAATTATGGGAGGAGGGTGAAGGCTGGTCATTGCCCCAGCATAGGCCCCGCTATTCCTAATCTCGTCCTCTTCATACTGCTGGTCGACATAGTGTGTAGTGAGGGCGGGATTCTCCTGTTGTTATTGCATGGGTTGGATGGGAATGACGTGAGTGGGGGTTGGGTGAGCCCATTGGGGGTGAGGAAAGATTTGTTGGGTGATGGGTATTTGATTTTGAGGTGGGGTCTGGTGGGGCCATTGGGTATGGGGGAAGGTTTGGAGATGGCCTTGGAGTGTGGGGCTATGGGAGAATTGGATTTGAGGTATGGCATGGGTTTGACCCGGTTGTGAAAGTTGGGTTAAATGTTGGGGGTATTGTGGAAGGTATGAGTGTGGGGTTTGGGTTTGGGCCATGAACCCTTGGCCATTTTAGGCCACAGGCCATTGATAGGCTTGGGCCATGGCCCCTTGGTAGGTTTGGGTCATGGGCCCTTGGTGGGTGTGGGCTAGTAGGCCTGGGGAGGTTTGGGCCAAGGGCCCTTGAGGGGCTTGGCCCAATGGGCCTTGATGGGTCTGGGCCACGGGCCCTTGGTGGGTCAATCAAGTCTAATCAACAATCAACCAGAAATTTGGGCGTCAATCAAACTCTAGAAAACTGAAGATGGAAAAGTAAAAACCATTACACTAATATGCAAATTCTAACTTGAGTCGTCAATTCAAATTAAAACTTGGAGATGTATACAAAGAAAATAAAATCTAAACTAGGAAGCAAAGTAAAATATATCTTTCACCCCTGAGCCACCGTCGTCAATTGCTCCTGAGAAATTATAGATATCTACACTAATTTTCAGCACCCAATTGCAATCATCAATTGCTCTTGAGAAACCTCTTATATCTAATCTACTCTAACTAGTATACACTACTAATCAGAAGAAAATTTAATCTCAGGCGTCAATTGATGCTGAAATTTTTCGATGCTTATTCCCGAGCTCTCTTATTTATAGATCAGAAGGGGCCGGTTTACAAAGATCTAATTCTAATAAAAGAAACTACTAACAATAAAAGATTCCTAATATAACTCTAATTTCTAATATTGTCTTTCCTTGCTTTCTTTGGTTGATGCGCTTCTGGATTGTTCTTTATTGAGCAGCAGCAGAGTCCTTCGGATTAGATTTTTATCAATCTTTTCAGATCCGTGGTTTATTAGACTTCTAATTATAGGATTCTTTTAATTCTGGATATGGTGGTGTTAAACTCTCACGTGACCAACAGTAGCAATAGTAGTAGAAAACTTTTATTTTTAGAAAATCGTAAATAACGATTTCTTTCTTATTCTTTTATAGAAAATCGTAATTCACGATTTTCTATTTTCAGTAGGCTTTTAGCTAACAATTTCTTATTTTGGATTGATCGCTTTCTTCTTTTGTCGCTTTCTGAAGAATCGTCTTTTGAAGAATTATGATTTTTCAGCCTTCCTATTGTTGGCGAATCATCTTTAACGCTTAATCGTCTTTTTATTGCTTTTTGAGTTCATTTTGAAAAGGATTAACACTTAGGCTCTAATTTAGTGCTTATCTTTAATATCTGCACATCAGTAACTCGTTAGTAGCAAATTATGGCCTAGCATCACTAAGTTAAGGGTGATAAAATGGTAAATTATGTGACTGATCACTAATAAAAAAGGGTTCTAATGGTTGGGGATTCTCAAATGGAAATGCGAGCGATGATCGGCGACGACTTTCTTGCGAGGTGAGTGGCTTGCAAGTGATCTCACGGCAATGATTTCACAAGGGGTTTCCAGCAAATGGCTCTCGTTCTCTCTAGCTCTCACTCCCCTTCTTTCTCAAACAAAAGCAAGCCTAAAGGCTTACGGGAGAAGCCAACCTCTCTTATACATGGGTTTTGTTTGGTGTTGGGCACACACACACCAGTTGTGTGTTTAGAACTTAACTTCTAAAGTTCAAGTTCGATGTTGAGCGGTACACCGCAAGTCGGTGCACGACGTTCACACTAAAGGTCCAATCAACTTTAAATCACAATCCTTCCACACAATTTTATCCAATTACTAATCAAAAGGCTATGGTGACATCAGTCGTCGTGCTAGAACACACATATGGTCGGTCTAATTTTTCGGGTCATTATATGATGCGTCAAAGAATCAGGTATTTTAATTAAGTGCCGCCTTGCTTTGGACAATTAGTGACTTTCCAGGGTATGCTATGTTGTTGGGTTGGAGCACAATAGGAAAGTTGGCATGTCCTTCATGCAATAAGGACACATGTAGCATATACTTGATCCATGGGAGGAAGCAATGTTATATGGGTCATCGTCGATTCTTACCATCGAATCATAGATTTTGAAGAGATAAACATTCTTTCGATGGTACGTGTGAGTTTTGAATAGCTCCAACTACTCTATTTGGATCAGATGTGCTGAATCAATTACAAAACTGTTAACATGTCTTTGGAAAACAATCTGTCAAGAAAAAATAAAAAATTATGGATGAGGTTAGCATGTCATATAACTGGAAGAAGAAGAGCATATTCTTTGAATTGCCATATTAGAAACATAATTTACTCAAACACAATTTAGATGTAATGCACATTGAGAAAAATGTGTGTTATAGTGTGTTAGGAACTTTATTGAATATTGAAGGTAAAACAATGGATAATTTGAAGGCGCGTCTTGACTTGGTCCACTTGGAGGTGAGATATGAGCTACACCCACAGTGTGATAGCCCAAATTTTCGTACTCAAAAATCCGTGCCATCATGATCATGCTCTGGATAATTCTCAGGACAAATCACAAAGTGTCTGCTCGTCTAGCAGAAATCAGAGCAAACACTATCCAGTAATGGCAGATCGAGTCATCATATATGACTTTAAAAGAAAGAAAGAATAAACAATACATATATATAAGATAAAAGAATATACATTCTCCAAAAATGAACCAAGAAGAATCACTGGTGATGGACATCCATCACTCAAAACAATGGTTCCTAATAGTGGTTCCTACAGAATGTATAATAAAACAAGTAATACAATATCTATAATAATAAGTACAAACGGTAGCTACCAGACACACAAATAATCCAGAATTCAGTACAAAAACAAAAAAGAATAAACTAATACCCAAACAGCTAATAGAACTCGTCAACTAGGGTATCGATAGCCTCCTCCTCAGCCTCCGCCTTTGGATCAGGTTGGTAGTCAGGATCGCTTTTTGTACCGGGAGCTCTAGCCTCAGAACCTATTAATGTTATAAAAAACAGGGTGAGCTACATCTAAGCTCAGTAGAAGAATCACAGCTAAAATTATATTGAAAATATAAGACATGATTTGTAGGCAGTATCTTAAAACAGATAAACAAATCAGAATATGCAGACATAATAAATCAGATGACATATACTGAGTTTTCAAAGAACAGAACAGATGCTATTAGTATATAATTTGTGACTTAAATCATGCATATTTCTAACTTAAGAAACTCCCGTGACTATATAGCACATGGTAATTAGGTGTATGCCGATAGGAAACCCCAACCAATCGTCGTTCATATGAATAATTTTCAGAGTGTAACAATGCCTCATCTATGGAGTGCAATTGTGCTGAGGGTTTATCAAAACAGATGCATGATTGTGCCAGGGCACGGATATAACGCCGAGTCGGTGGGGATTATATGGATTAAATATTTAAAATCACATACACACATATGACCTCAAGAATCAGATATCAGAAATCAGAAACAGGTTTCAGAATATAGAAATCAGAATGCAGGAATCAGAGATGATAGAGATTGATTGATATGTAAACATGATTTTAAAACAGAAAATCAGGATACAGATGTGAAGGAATCATGAAATCATATTCAGACACATTTTTAGGTTGAATTTCCCCTACCTTAGATCAGACATCTTTCTAAGCAAATCCAAAGCTTTTCAAAGCATCATGGTCTGATCCTAAGCCACAGACATAGTACACTAAGTGTCAGACATGTGAGGATACTAACTGGCACCGTGCCCAGTAGTGTTTTGTCCATAAAACTAAAACAGCTGAAAAACAAGGGTGATTGATCGATCAATGTCCTTGCTTGATCGATCAATCCATCACCTTGATCGATCAATGACCTCATTGATCGATCAATCATTCAATTAACTCACAGGTGTTTAAGGGGATTTGATCGATCAACACCCTTGTTTGATCGATCAATCCATAACGTTGATCGATCAATCTTTAATTTGATCGATCAATACCTTCATTTACTTCCCATGTGACAGAGGGAAATTGATCGGTCAACATTCCTGTTTGATCGATCAATTCACAACTTTGATCGATCAATCTTTCATTTGATCGATCAATCGTATAAAAAATTAAAATTTCCTACTCCCTGTTCCCACACTTTTCTTATACAATTTGATCGATCAATGTCCAAATTAATCGATCAACATTCCTCATTGATCGATCAATGTCCTCATTGATCGATTACTCTTGTCTTTGATCAATCACCTCACTGTGATCAATCAATTTCTCATATTGATCGATCCATACCATATTTGATCGATCAATCTTCAGAATTGATCGATCAAACACCAATTTGATCGATCAATGCCCATCGGACACTGAACTTCTAGAAACATGATCCACTGTCCCTATTAACTCCTTATACAAATTGATCGATTAATTCACTGCCTTGATCGATCAATAATGACAGTTTTCTGTCATTAATGGCGATCACCATTTTGACATATTTTTATCCCTTTATCTTTATCTTTAATGGTTTCTAACAACCATTCATACACATCCATCTTACACATTTATGGTGGTTGAATCTCCACACTTTTAATCTAAAAGTTTACCTCTTTGAAGCCCCTTTCGGGTTCTCGGCAAACGTGATCCGGAAGAGTTTTGGATCCGGAATCGAGGATTTGTCTCCCTTATGACTCGAAACAGTAATTCGTGGCTCCGCTTCAGCATGTAGCGATAGCACACCACCTTGCAGAGTAAATGCGACGTACCGACATCAGTTCTACACTCTCGAATCTAGCAATCTAACTTGGGTCTCTCTCTCTACTGTGGTTTCTCAAAGCAACCACTTAAAAGCCATACTCCAGCTGAATCTCTCAGGACAAGCAGGAAGAGGAAGATGTAAAGTGGGTATACAACCCTTCTTCCTTCTCTTATAACCTAAGAAACATAAATATCTTTGATATTTCTGTTTTACCTTAGCTTAAGCTTCGTTGTGGAGCACCTAGGCAGTTTCTATGGCGTGACACGCCTCATCAAGGGTCTACACGACTCAGTCTTACACAAGAAGTCGCACGTGACTTCATCTAACTACAGATTAATATTGTTTCTAATAATATTAATTAAATTTTTTTTAATCAGTCTCGATTTCCATGCCAGGCACGCATATCGAAGTAGTCGGGTTCTTGTTCAGAATTTTAGGGCTATTACACACAATGGCAGAATGGTGGAAGTAAAGCTTATCTACCATATGCATGCTACTCTATGGACAAAGGAGAGAAAGAGATGTTCTGTAAAGTATTGAAGAATTTGAAGATTCCGGAAGGTTACTCATCAAATATTGCAAGGTGCATTAATATTAAAGAGCGCAAGATATGTGGCCTTAAAAGCCATGATTCACATGTTATAATCCAACAATTCATGCCATTGGCTATTCGAAAAATATTACCCAAGAGCATAGCTTATCCATTAATAGAATTGAGCAACTTCTTCCGTCAGTTATGTTCGAAAGTTTGTCGGATTGAGTATTTGAGATATCTTGAGAATCGCATTACAGTGGTGCTTTATCAATTAAAGCGAATTTTTCCACCTGCATTTTTTGATGTTATGGTGCACTTTTCCATACATTTGGCATCAGAGGCATAGTTGGGTGGACTTGTCCATTATCGATGGATGTATCCTATTGAAAGGCATGACCCATTTTACCGAAAGTTATTTATGGATTTGAAATTAATTATAATTTCATTCACATAAATAAAACATTTTTCAATATAGATATTTGTTTACGTTGAAGTCATATGTGCGTAATAAGGCTCAACCTGAGGGGTCTATTGCTGAAGGATATGTCGTAGAAGAATGTCTAACATTTTGCTTGAGATACTTAAACGACATTGAAACAAGATTAAACCAACCCGCAAGAAATCGTGACGTAAATGAGATCAGTGGTGTTCCGTTATTTAAACTTAGTGAAATAGAATGGACCCAGGCACATCGTTATGTGTTGTTCAATGATGTTAAGGTTAAAGATTATCTAGAGTAAGTCTTTAAATTACTAAAATTTTAAATGTGATTAACAATTTTATTCCGTGTTGGAGTTTCATATGACATGAAATTCATGTAGGCAACACAATCGGATACTTTGGTTAAAGCACTGCAAAGCAAGTCCCCATGAAAGACAAAAAATGCACCACAAACAATTCATTGACTGGTTTAAGGATTATGTAAGTTACGAGAGTTTGCATTTTAGGTTTCTTTTTAGTTGATGAATCTTGGTTAGTAATTTAACTTACTTGCAAATGTCAAATAGGTTCGAATATTGAACAATTCAAATAGCACATTGGTGGACGGAGTTGCTTTCCTTGCGGGAGGACCACTTTCCCTTGCTAACAGATTAGCCGTCTACACCATTAATGGCTATAAATTTTGAACTATTGATAAGGAAAATTATGCTAAAACTCAAAATAGTGGTGCTGCGGTCACTGCAACTACTATGAGCTATTCAAATGAAAGAGATAAAAGCCCCGTGACAGGAGAGATGACCTATTATGGTCGCTTAACAGACATAATTGAGTTGACATATTTCGAGCAACTCCAGTATGTATTATTCAAGTGTGATTGGATTGATGTAATAACACAAGACAGAGGTATTAAGACCGACGAATTAGGAATCACATTGGTAAATTTTTCAAGATTATTGTTCCCTGAAAATCAATGAACCATATGTGTTGGCATCTCAAGCCAAACAAGTTTTCTATGAACAAGATCCAACTGAACCAGATTGGCATGTCGCCGCCAACAATAGACCTAGGGACTTATATGAGATGAGTGCACAAGATGATTCATTATTAGATAGAGACCCTTATGGACATCATCTACCAAATGGCATTGAGAATGGCGATAATGATGTTGTCAATTGGGTGAGGGAAAATGTGTCTGGTGTAATTGTTGATGCACCTCCGCATAGTCAAGTTGTGCACGACAAGCTCCTTCAGTCAATGTCATTGACGATGGAGATGGATCAGATTGATGATGCTTTATTTACCGAAGATGGAAGTGTGTAATTCTTCTTTTGAAAGAAATAATATTGAATCTAATTCTACTCGTGGGATGGTGACTGCATCTAAGTATTTTTCTTCCTTTTTTGTCTATAAAGTTCTCAACTTTGTGATTGTTTTGCTACTTCTCTGTGTTGTTGCTCTAGTGATCTAAATTGACATATCGAACTCATTGACATTTGATGATCTAGTGCACTGGCTTGTATTCTTATCTGATTACTGTTGTTGTGGATTGAATGCTATAATATGTGAACATAATATTAGACAGAATGATACATATGTACTGCTGATCACCTATGCTAAAATCTGACCCGACTATTATTATTTCCTACTATTCTTGTTGCTGCTCTTCACTGAATATTATGTAATTGTTGTTGTTGATCCTCGTCTCACACGTGTTACGATATTACTCTTGTCTTCTCCAATCTTTGATGTAAGGTGTGTTGATGTGTTACTTTAGTTGTTAAATACTCATGGGAAGGGTTGTTTTTACATAAACAATACATATATTTACATAGTTTTGAGGGCAGGATTATAGCCCCCAAAACATACAAATCACAAACAATTAATATATAGGGATGGGATCAGACTTATAGAGAGCTTCATGCTAAATACTCCAATTATATTTACCATTGCTATAATACTATGGTTATAGACCAGGGTTTAGGATTGGTAGGTATGCAAAGAAATTCTGTGCTGATTTGGATTAGTGTCAGTGTGTGTGTGTGTGTGTGTGTTTTTGGTAACTAGTGCACCAAAATTTACTGCTATAATCAACTGCTACGTGGTTTGGACTGTGGCAGCTGAGATGCCTTAAATATTTTGGGACAAGGGTGTCATTTCAGTTGGTCTATCCCAATGTTACTTGGTTCGTTAGTTCTCAAATTTTGGATCGTTCAATTTGGATTTGGATTTTCCAAGCAAGCAAACCCGATTCGCTAAGTGAGTAAAAATGATTGAGCCGTATAAAATTCGGCTTGAACCCAGGCAGATTGGGTCAAGTCTTATTAAATGAAGGGAAAAGGTCTGGCTGGACCAAATCTGTCCTGGCCTGAATCCAACTTGGCATGAACCTGATTCAAATTTGGTTTGGGCTTAAATAAAATGCACGCGCTGAAAAGGACTTAGGTGAACTGGCCTGACTTTGTATCTGGCCCAGGGTTCAGGACCAAATTTTAGAGTCGAAAATTTGGATGGGTCACCACCACCACAACGCTTCTTTTATGCTTTCAATTTTTTTCTTGGTATGTTTCTATGTGATTCTTTTCTTCTGACAATAATTCTTTTTCTATTTTATTTTTATTCTTTTCTATTAGTGGTATTTTTTACAATTGGGTTCTGATGCTCAAATATTCCATGCTCAGCATATGTATTTTGAAAGCTGCTAACTGAGCCATTCATTTCGTTTGCTTTGATGATTTGTGTTGCTGCAATTTCTATTTCATGTTGGGTTTTTTCATTGTGTTTTTGTTTGAAGAGGAGTGTTATATATATATATATATATATATGGTGTAGTTAGACCCATCTTCACTATTAATCAAGGCCGCTTGATCAATAATTGAAGGACTTGTGGATTCTAAGATCTATCACAAAATTCTCCGAATTAACGAAAATTCTGAAAAATTCACCAAACATGTGTTCTGCCCAACTTTTTTTTGAATGTTAATTGATTCATTGATTCTTCAAAAACTTTTATCGAATTTGGCGAATATGTAGTTTCTAGTCGAGTTCTTTATATTTTCTTTCGAGTACAAAGGTTATATGTTAAACTTTCCTCTGTGTAAGAAAGAGAGAGAGAGAGGAGCGAGATGGTTTCATGTGTTGTATAACGTGTGGGAGTATATCCATTTTCATTAAGAATTAACGAGCGATCTCATGGTTAGAAGCTTACCACTAACAAAGAATAAGAGATCCATTTATATTGATTTATATAAGAAAATAGAGATCAATTTTAAACAATTGAGCCGTATGATGGTACGGTATGCCCATTAATATCCCAAGATTGATTGAGTGAAAGATCGGGAAGACAAACGATTTCAATAGTCTAATTCAAATTTTGGTGGGTTTTTCTAGAGTTCTAGTGGGTGCAATTAGAGCTACCCTTCTCTTTCTTTATCACATTTCTTTTTTTCATTAAACTATGGAAAATAAGAAATGGTGGACAATTTTGCAGGCAGCTTATGTGGCACAATGTAATTGGCTGCAATATTTGCGCCCCACTATGTGTGCACAGTTACCTCACGCAACATACGTTGCTTGCAGAATTGTCTATAAAAAAAGTGTCCACTATATAACATTGTCCTTAAACTATTAGTGATAATTGGTTCTGATGCCTGATTTTATGTTCTTCATGGTTTTTGAAAGCTAGGAAGCCAGCGGCCAATGCACACACTCAATGTCACAGTTTAATGAAAAATTATAAACCCAGATGTTAAATCCTAGACAATAGGCTTGCAGGGTGAAATTACCATTTTATCCATGTGCTTGCATCTGGTATTTGTCTCAGGTTTAATGTCTAGGGTCAAGGTATCAACTATCGGCCGATACATATACATATAAGTTTTTTTGCCAACCGATATGTATCAGCCCCGATACGGTATCAATGGTATCAACATTAGGGCCTGTATTGGCCAATACGTATCAGGTATCAGCCGATATGGAACGGGTATCGGCCAATACTTAATAGATTTTATTTTATTTTTTCAAAGGGAGCGATACGTATCAGTATCGGTCCTCCATGGATGGATACCCGATACCTGGTTTGACACCTTGTCTGGGATATATCATTACTCTAGTTTTAATTTGAGAGAAATAAAATTATTTTCAAGGGCTGCAGATATAGTTGGACTCCAAAACCAGTTCAACTGGTTGGACGTGACCATTGCCCTTTTGTGATGTAAATGGGTCAAGCCTGATCAGGCCCATGGGAAAATGGCATATGATTGACCTGATCTGACCCGACCAGACCCGTTCAGCTGGCGAAGTCGACTGACGGAACCCGACCCGTTAATACCTCCTATTTTTCCCTAACTTGAGCGATAAGCTGAAGTGCCCAACCTTGTTAAAAACATGTGTATAGAGAGTACGAGCATACTTATGGAGGGGTATTTTTGAAATTATACTCTCCAAGAGTAACTTGTACCACAAGTTATATGAGTAAAAAGGAGTTACGAATTTTGAAGGGGACGGAAAAAAACAGCTTCAAAAGGGTTTCTTCCATGCCTAGTTTTAAAGTGACAGTGAAGACTGAAGATTGGGTGAAGGGTTTTCTTTTGTGGTCCTATGCGATCATGGTGAAAGTGATTTGAGAAGATAAGTCTACGTGATTTTGGTCGTATTCTTGTAAGTAAAAGGTATCTCTAAATCTTATTATTTACAAGTTGGAAGTGATTACTTATAATTATTAGGCTCTTTGGAAAAACATGCTTACTTTCCATCAGTTTTAGGAAAACATGACTACTTCAAACAGTTTTAGAAAAGCATGCCTATTTTAAAGTAGGCAGATTTTTCTAATTGATTGAAAGTGAGCTAATTATATGAATTGTGTTTATTTTGATCATCTCTTTATTTCATGCATTCATAGCACACAATTTGTAAAATTTTGTGTCATTAGTATTGAATTTGTTCATTGTTTGAGTATTTAATCTTGGTGTAATATATTTGTGGGTGAAATTTTTGTCTACAGTTTGCATTAGAAAGGTGGCATGTATTTTGATTATGTTTTGTTTGTAAGAGGATTAATATGGTATAGTTGGACCATCTTCACTGAATATTCACCTCATGTTCATGCTCATTAATCAAGGCCATTTGATCAATCATTGAGCCACTTATGGGATGGATCATAACCACTAATCAGAAACTTGTACCACTTGCTAATGAGTACCTTCTTCGTATGTCACTTTCCAAAAGGTCACACACAAGGTTTTAAAACTGATATGAACCAAGGCTTATCAGCCTGGCCTGTAGGACCTGCTATATCCGACATGATTTGAGGTTTGACCTATTTGACCAAATATATATCACTATATCAAATTGGGGGTAATGTCTGTAAGCTTAGGGCCATTTGATACACATATTGAACGATACGGATCCCAAATATGCAAACACTTAGAAAGAGAACTTATTAACAATAGAATTGAACACATATTATTGGGCAAGTTATCAAATCGTCTTGTGCACCAATATTAAACAACAAAAACGTTGGGCTATTTTTTTATGACGAAAAGGTTGCAACATAGGCTAAATACGTGTTACTTTGGGGCCAACCCACTGAAGCGTGTTTAGCCCTATTAATTCATTACCTTCGAATTAAAATCGATATGTATCAGTTTGCCGAAAAACTGATACGTATCGGTATCGGCCGATATTTGATACCTTGAGACCAAGTATAATAGGGAACTCAGTTGTATCTTTTCAAAATTCTTATTAGGGTTGTCGTGGGCTGGGGGCAGACTCAGCGCCTCAAAAAAGGATTTTTATTTATTTATTTCAAATTCTCACACCCCAATCTTTTGATCCTATGACTTTAAATAAGGTCAAAGAAACTTGTGACAGCCCGGATTTTCACGCCCGAAAATCCGTGCCATCAGGATCATGCTTTGGATGATCCCCAGGACAAATCACGAAGTATCTGCTCATCTAGCGGAAATCAGAGCAAACACTGTTCAGTAGTGGCAGATCGAGTTATCACATGTCTGGTCCAAGTGGGACCAATTGCACACCAACTTCGGGGCATGCAATCAAATTGCGCATGCTAGACAGGACGCGCAATTCGAGGCTTTTCATAGGTTAAGTTGGGTCTAAATCATAAGGCTTTTATTTCACCTGTGCTTCGACCATATACTATTGTTTCAGTATATAGTCCCCATGTCAAGGTTTAAAAGTCTTCAGAGAAGGTCAGTCCTTTTCCGGAGATCTTGGGCGAGGTCAAAGGTTGACCAAATAGGTTTGTATACTTCGAGAGGGCAAAATTTGAGTGTCTACAGTACTGTGCACGAAATTATAATCCAATGCCTGTGACGCTACGCGAGATTCAAAGCGCTGCCTCGACATGTAAACGCTCTAGCCCATTGACCTTTCGATTACGCGCAGACACCACCGCGCGTAATCGGGTCACACGCAAACACTTCAACGCGCAATCAAGTCGCTGACCCTTGAATCCTATGCATTATGAAATGTGCAAAATTGAATTCTGCTCTAAGCCATATGAGCGCAATCACAAAAATCGAACAAAAAAAAAATAATATATATACCGAGACCGGTAAGGCCTCTAAACGCAAACACAAGCCAAAAAGGCCTCTTAACGCATATCCACGCACATCAAAATGAACAAAAAAAGGAAATAAAATGAACAAAATTTTATTAATAATTAAAATTCTCTATAAAATGTCAGCAGAGGAATACCCCCTGAATTTACAACCCAAAATGAAAACCTAAAAACCTAACCTACAAAAGCGAAACCCAAGATCTAAAAATGGACACACGACCGTAGGAGCGTCCAATCAGAAGCAACAGGAAGGTGGAGAGAGGATTGGTTGGGTAACACGATCCATCCACTTATAACGCCCCCTTCCGCCATCTCTACCTTCTCCGACGTTGCCTTCACTGCTTTCGAACGACAGCGACAAAAAGGTACCACCCCGCTAGTGATCAGTCATAGAATATATCATTTTATCACCCTTAACTTAGTGATGCTAGGACTTAGTTTGCTACTAACAAATTGATGATGTGCACATATTAAAGAAAAATAGTAAAAGAGAGCCATAATATTAATCTTTATCAAAGTGAACCCAAAAAAGTAATAAAATGATGATTAAGCGTAAAAGACAATTCGACGCTCACGAAAGGATAGAAAATTAGTGTTTTACGAATTTATAGATGATAAAGCGTCACTAATGAAAATCCATAGAAAATCTTAATATGTGATTCTTCAGAGAAAGAATATAGAAGAAAGGCGAAGAATTGTAATTTAAAGAATCATCTACTGAGGAAGCTATAAAAGACTGAAAATCGTGATTTACGATTTTCTAAGAAAGAGAAGAAAAAAGGATAATCGTGAATTACGATTACGATTATAGAAGTTTTCCTATTGCTATTGATCACGTGAGAATTTCCACCGCCAAGAACAGAATTAGAATAACTCTTTAATTAGAAGTTTGGCTAATCACGGATTTGAGAGATTGATGAAGAAGAATCTTAAAAGGACTCTGTTGCTACTATTAAGGAAAGAAATTCGAAACACATCAAACATCCAGAAGCAAGGAAGAATAAAATTAGAATTAGAGTTATATTAGTAATCTTTTATTTTAGTAGTTTCTTTTACTAGAATTAGATCTCTGTAAACCGACCCTTACGATCTATAAATAAGAGAGCTCGGCATAGGAATAATCATCGAAGAATTTCACAGCATCAATTGAAAACTATGGTCTGTGATTTCTCCCGATCAAAGTAGTTTAGGATTTATAAAATAACATTGTCCACAGTTCCCTGAGGTTTTGCCTGACAACCAAGGCTGAGGAAGCTGAAAGATCAACACTTTGGATGGTTCTACTTTTGCTTTCTAGTTTAGATTTTATTTTATTTTTAGTTTAGATTTTATATGCTTTGTAAACATCTTCGAATTTTGATTTGAATTGACGACTCAGGTTAAAGTTTGCAGATTAGTGTAACGGTTTTACTTTTCTATCTTCAATTTTCTCGAATTTGATTGACACCCAAATTTTAGGAGATTGTTGATTAGATTAAATCTGTGTTAAAGAATTTTACTTTTTGATTGACAACCAAATTCTGAAAGGCTACAATACGGTGTAACGGTATTTTAAATTTGTAAACATCTGATAGCTGAAGGTTGAGAATGATGACCTCAATCTGAAGGAGGATTAGGATTTATTTTTATGCAATTAGATTAAGGAACCTATTCTTTTATTCATATTTCTCTAGTAGTTTAGGACTTAAAAGAAAAAGATATTTTTTAAAATAGGAATATAAAAATCTATAAAAAAATAATCACTTCTTCGTGGGATCGATCCTATCGCTACAGTATAATTTCCATTGTACGCTTGCAATAGGTTAAGGCTTGATTTTAATTTAAATATATACATACTATAAGCCGACCAAGATTTTGGCACCGCTGTCGGAGAAGTGATTTATCTTGTATTTTTGTTTATATTCTCATTTTAAAAATAAATATTTATCTTTCTCTTTTTATACTTCCTTATATTTTTAACTTTCTTTGAATCACTTCTTGATCTTTCGCAGGTTTATTCGGAGCAACAACTCAGAGTCACAACTTTCTCTGATCAGCGAAGCTCGAGGCTTAGATTTTCTCTCTCCCTACCTTTTAGAATAAAATTTTGATAAATTTAAAAATATAAAAAATAGAATTTTCTTTTCTTCATTACACCGCATCTCAAAGTCTAGATTTCTTCGAGTGTGATCTAGAAATTGAAAGGACTCTTTGACGTAATTTGACAGCAAGCCGATTTTTACAAGAGAATCCTTAATAATGGCTAACGATTTATCCATCCAAGAACATTTCAGCCTCATAGCATTGACTGAGCCCTCTTGTATAGTTCCACTAGAGGTGCCTGCGAGTCAAAATTATGAAATCAAGCTCCATACACTTCAATCTGTATCAATCTTTCATGGGCTTGATCGAGAAGATCCCTATCAACATCTAAGGGATTTCATAGAACTTTGCACAATGTTGCAAACATCGACTACCAATAAATAGATCGTAAAATTATGTCTGTTTCTTTTTTCTCTGAAGGACGGGACGAAGGCATGGTTAATTTTATTACCTGCCAGATGTATTACCACCTGGGAGGAATTGCAGTCCAAGTTCTTAGGCGAGCACTTCCCAATTGGTAAAACTAACCAAATTGTCAGGCAATTCAAGTCTTCAGGTAAAAGCCAGAAGAATTATTTCACGAGTGTTGGGAACTGATGAAGGATCTGTTATGGAGCTGCCCTCATCACGAGATACCAAATTGGTCGATAGCGCAAAGTTTCTATCAAGGGTTGACTGAGACCAACCAGTCTACAGTCGACGCCATAAGTGGAGGAGCCTTTATGGCTCAGAACGGCCAGTAGTCCTAGAATTTATTTGAAAAACTGGCCAACAATTCAAAACAGAAACAGGCTCTGCTTAGATCTGATCCTGATGTTACTCGCCACACCCTGCTCGCAAGGGGTGGATTTTACGATATCCCCAAAGATAAAGTAAAGGAGGAGGATATGAGTGCGAAAATTTTAGCTCTGAAACAGCAAATCGCGACATTAATGGCAACCAAATCTAGCACTCCAGACAGCTCTATAGCAGGCTACTCTAATACCCAAACTCATAATTTTACTGAAAACTAGTTGCGCTACCATATCAGGAGGTAATGAAAAATGAACAAGTAATGACTTTTTCAGAGGGGAGATTATAGGAACACCTATAACCCATCGTGGAAGAACCATCCTGGATTTAATTATGATTCCATGGGAGGAGTGCAGCTAGCACCAACAGCTGTGCAACCCAAATTTCCCCATACTCAAATTTTCTAATAAAAACCTCAATTATCGGTCGTGCTGCCCCAATAAGGACCACAAAGTAATGCACCAGATGCACGGTTGTTCAGATCCTTCGAAATTTATAGCAACAATCGCATCGGCATTCAAAGGACTTACACCAGCTTGCTCAGTTCTTCCAAGTACTTAATTCACACACAGTCTATAACGAAGGAGGAAAGCTAGATTGGTCAGCTAGCTTCTCAAGTGGCAAGGAGAGAAAGTGGTCAATTGCCTATGCAGCCAGTAAATAATCCTATAGGACAAGTATTCCTGGGGGAGACATCACCTCTCCAAAATTAAAAATAAAAATCTCTTGGATTGTCGAGCTACCGACTCATCCGTAGCACCAATTGTAAACTATGTAAACTATTTCTTTTTTTTTTTAGTTTAGGTATTGTAATACAACCCATTTCGTTGGAAAGCGATAGGTCGTAATTCATACCTACTGTATATTATAATGGACAATCATATGGATTTGCGATTGATAGTAGTTATGTTTATCAGAAACACAGCAATTGCGATTCTTATTTATGAAAGGCTAGAATCTACTTACGATTCTAGGTTAAAACTCATTTGATGACCGGCTCAGCAAGTTGCCACTGAAAGTAGGACCTACATATTTGTAAAAAGAATATGTCGGTCCTATTTTTAAAAACCTTCCAGTTTTCTCCTCCTACCTTCCCTCTCTTTTTTTAAAAAAAGGCGTCCGTAATCTTAACCGTTCTTTCACCCAACCTAACCGTTTATTTTCTTTAAAAAAAAAAAAAAAACCTTTAAAGAGGTAAGGTGGCGATTTTAATTGTAAAAATGAAGGGTTTCTGCAAGAGATTTTATTTAATACATGGAATTTAAGTTTAATCAGTGGTGTTGGTATTAATTTTTGCTGAGTGAAAGTATGGCGAACGAAACGGGCAAACGACAAAGGGAAGAAGTGGAAGAAGAAGGTAATAATTCTGATAACACCCCAATCATTCACCGTATCACACGGTCTGTTGCCCCTAAAGCCAAATCAACCAAAATCTTCCAGGGTAGTTATCAGAGAAACCTCTAAAGCCACAAATGGGACAGAGTTTGTGTCTAACAAGGGTTACAATTAGATAAAGAAAAAAAGCCAGCGTCCTCTGCTATGCTAATAGATAAAGTCCCTACTTTAATGAATCATATTGTGGGTACTAAAAGTACAGTGGATGTTGAATCTTTAGAAAGATTAGAAATGGGAGGAGAAGCTATTAAATATTTTAAGGATGTCGGGCTGACCTATTTCTTGAATCTAGGAGTCACACCAGTCTATCCTAGATTGGTGAGGTCATTTTATAAAAATATGACCAAAGGCAGCCAAGGAGCACTCTCTACCCTCTCCACCAGTATTGATGGACTTCCGATCGAAATTTCAAAGGAAATGGTCCTCAGGGTTATGAATGCACCCCTAGAGATACCACAATTGTCCCAAGATAATCCAGAGGCCAACCTTTTGAGGATGTCATCAGATACTCTCCCCAACTTTATCCAAATGGCAACAGAATTATTAGGAAAAGCTCCACGGGGCAGGTCCTTTTTCCTTAGAAAGGATCTGGAAGTAAGGAGTTTATCACTTCACTTTTTAGATGTGCTTATCCATAAGACTATTTACCCTACGGGACATGGAACATAGAGAAGAGCATTATTTGTCAAGGCATTGTACCTAATGGCAAATCGCTATTGGTTCAATGTGCCCTCTTACCCTTTCTAGGTAATCACAACTATGAGGGAGAAGCTGAGTCATACCATACGAAAAAGTTGACCCTGCCATTTGGAGGACTTATAACGAATCTGTTGATAAATGTGGGGTATAGTATAGACTCCAAGGAAAAAGCTTTACCAAGACCAGAGGAAGGCTTAATAGTCTTAGCCTATAGGAGAAATTTAGGTGTTGAAAATAAGAAGAAAATTTTATTAGGCCCTCGCACCAAAAGTACCCCTCTGTACCACAAATCTCCCAAATTCATGAGGAATGAGAGGAGACTGACATAGAGCAAACAGCAAAATTCGTAGTACCAGAAGAAGCAATTTGGAAGAAGGTGTGAGTACTTCTACTCCACCTCATAAGAGAGCACAGATCAGCTCTCCGATATCATAAAGAATAACTGAATTAAGAGTCCCAGTTGCAGACCAAGCTAGTCTGTACGACCCTGCTTTAGACTCACCAGTAGGGACTGCTATACCCCTTTCAACAGAGATAGACACACTGCCAATCATCACGGGAGCAGACCCTGTGAGCCCAATTCTCGAAAGATTAGAAGAAATTTCTTTCGTAATTAATCAACAGGCTGCAGGAATGACTACTTCTAGCCATACTCCTGTACCAGCAGAACCTGTTGCTCAGTCTCCACTTGCAGCTAATGCCGAGTAAACTCTCATAGCCTAAGTAGTGGAAGCAGAATAAAGCTCAGAGTTATCAAGAGAGAGTTTTACAAATTTATTACATAGAGAAGAAGCACCCCCTGAGGATCCTCCAGTTAGCACATCATTGCACGAGATAGAAAGGAGATTGAGGACAGTAAAACAATGGCAACACAGATACGAACCAAAGTTATTGCCACTGCCTGAAGTACTAAGAAGGGTGAGGAAATTGGAACAATGGATCTCTACAAATGCCCCACCAGTGATGGAACTGCCAAGTATAGTAAAAAGATGGATGGGGGACTTCCAAAATTTAAAATAGAGAGTCCATGATGCCACCTTGACAGCTCAAAAATGAACATAAATAATGGACAGCTTGTGACGAAAAGCTGTACAAGAGCAAGGTGCGAGATGGACAGCAGAGATAGAAAAGAGAGTTTAGGATGCTACTTCAACCCTTCAAGCCCAATTAGTGCAGCAGACTACAGAAATGAGTGAAAAGCAGCAAGCTTGGGAAGAAGAGAAGAGAGTATATGAAGAGAAAATTGCTAGTATCCTCGAACAGTTTGGAGGTTTGATGGTGGTTCCTGACAATGTAGAAACTATTAGAGAAAAAGCCCTTAAGGATTATCGGAAAACGCTCCATCAACAGTTAAGAGAAAGAATTACTTACTGACTATAGCAGAAGGGAAAGTAAGACAACTGCAAGAGGATAGAGATTCCTTATGCTTAGTCAATGATAGACAAGTAAAAATGATTGAGTCACAAACTAAGAACTACTTTGTCGCATTAGCAAAGAAACAAGTCATGGCGGAGAAGCTGAGGACAGAAATTCAACTAAAATCTACCGCAATTAAGAAGCTAATTGCGGATCTCAAGGATAAAGAAAAGGTTGATAAAAAAAATAGTGCCCGAAAAGAACTTCTTGTCCAATGATTGTGGAAGGACATACAAAAGAGGCCAAATTGGCAGCAAATAGGGATTCAACTGCAGAAAAAGATAAAGATGATTATTCTACAGCCGAGATGTCAGATGGGGAAGATGAACCCATTGCTTCTACTCTTGTATCATATTCTACAAGTGAGTAAAAATGTTAAAGAAAATTACAAACCCCACAGGTATGATCTTCATAGATATTTCCTAGGTTTATTTTCTTTTATGTAATTAGATTTTTTCTTAATTTCTACTTTGTCTGTTCATTATAAATATTTAGTTATATATAAAAATTTTCTTTTACTAACTATCATTTTTTTTTACTAACAGTGTGTGTTACTAACATCACTAACATTTTTTTTCTTCTTACTAACATTTTTGTTATTGATACTCCGAGAATGAGCCGTGGATATTTTCTCTCAAGTTTGGGGGAGAGTATATATCTAGTAACAGATTTTTTCGATAAATAATCAGTATATCAATAATTTTTTATTTTGTGTCCTCTATTTTTTGTGTCAATGAGGACATTGTCCGATTTAAGTTTGGGGGGATACATAATTTCTATGTATAGTAGTTTTATTTTTAGTTGTGTATAGTAGTTTTATTTTTAGTAATTTTAAATTATTTTTAGTAATTTTAAAAAAATTTCTGATCAGTGCATAGGAATTATGATAGAAGAAATTACAAATCCCGAAAACTTACGATTCATTATAATAGAAGTTTAATAATTAGAATTTAGAATAGTTATAATTCATGCTTACCTCATTGAAACACTATATTAGAATGAATGTTTGAAACAATAGATTGATCTATACTACAAAATTTTTTACTATAGTTTCAAATATTATAAATCAGTGAGATTTTAAGCCATATTTTCTCTTTTATTCTAAGAGAGACTGTTTCTATTCAAATTGAAAAAATTTCTTTGAACTATACTGATATGAAATCTCATATTGCTGAATTTAGAATCGAATTATTCTATGAATGTGATGAGCTGATTTTTTGTCTAGAGCTATCTATTAGAAATATCAAAACAATAAGACATCTATGCTAGTAAATCGTAAAGATGATTTGAAGCCATCTTTTGTATAAACTAAAGACAAAAAGTCAAAATACCATAACATTTTATCCTTTGAACCCATGTTAGGAGCCTGAAATGAAAATTTTTTGTACCAAAATTTTATAAACCTTTAACCGTATATACTACATAAAGCTTTCTATCTTTAACCCTTACAAATTCTGAGAGTTTAGAAGGGAGGAAGAGGGAGTAAAATGAGTAAAAGAAGAACAGATAAAGGGAATGCTAGAAGAGGTACAGAGAAAGAAAATAAAAGAAAATATGGGAAAGAAAGAAAAATCGTAACAAATAATTTTTGAAAAAGAAAATTACGATTTAGCAAAAAGCTATAAAGAAGCAAAAATTCGTAAAATACGATTTTATAACTGAAGAACTGGGATATATATATAAAGAAATAAATGGGAAGAAGTTATCCAATCATGGATACTTATTGAAGTAGAATAGTAGAAGAAGATAGGAAAAAGAAGAGTTAAATCCTCAGAAAAACTTTGAATCATTTTCTACCTTTCCTTGATACGTTCTAAAATCCAAAACCTCATTACAAGCTGAAGGAAAGACATTTCTTATTTATGATTTGCAAAGGCATAAGCCTAGTAGAGATAAGGATAATAGATATTATGGATTGTATAAGGAATCATAAGAATATGATAGGATTATCTTTTCTATGAGATTCATTTTTGTAATTATTTTTTACTGAATTCTTTTGAAAAATATAATGAGAGAACCCAAAAGTTTCAATATCTTTTTGAGAGTATGTCAATAGTGAGTTTTTTTGAATGAAAATATTTTATAAATCTGCAATTTAGAAAAATTTATGAAGAATAAACTGGTCACTAGTGCGTATACACTCTGTGCTTATTGTGAATTGAAATTGTTGGAGTTCTAATCAAAGATAACTGTTGTAATGGAAAAGAAGGATAAAGGACTAATAATTTTAGAAAATCGTAATAGATTATGTGTTGACCAATTAAGTAGATTAGTTAGATTCTTTTATTTACTTTTTTATTTATAAAAAAATAAAAATAAAAATAAATAATTATTTATTTATTTAAAGTTTGTAGGTAACTTCACTAAGAACCTTTAGAAGACTACAACTCCTCCACTAGGGATCACCTAGGGGTTTAAAGGCTTGTTGTATCTGCTAAATGCAATCGTGCTCCCTATGAAAGTGGCATTTAATTTCTTAGTTTATATTTCCTTGTTTGCTAGGGACTACCAAAGCTTAAGTTTGGGGGTGCCGCCAGCCGATCACCTCGACTGCGGTGGTGCTTCTAATAGCACCTCCCTTTGACTATAGAGATACTTCCAAGCAACAACATCACCAAACATCATCTCGAGACGAAGATTGCGCAAAATCCTGAAGAAGAGTGGAAGAGACATCGAGACCGGCTCTTGGATCGCTTAAGGGAAAGAGACACCAGAGAGGAATAAAAAAAATGAGAAAACCCCACAAATATATAGGCACCCGGCCAATTGCGCACAGATGATCTCGCGCGTAATTCAGTTCAGCGCCTATCCCAACACGCGGATCCTAGATCCCACACACAGTTTAGAGCACGTAATTCAACCCCCATCGAACCATGCATGCGACAATCCATTCTCGTGCACGATCTCCTGCGCAAAATTTAAAAGACGCAAAAAGTTCATGGCACGGAATCGAAACCGACGCCTGAATAACCACACCATGAAACGGCTAACTCTTCAATCTCATGCAATAACGATTGCGCGTAATCAGATTACACGCTAGCTATATAGCACGCAATGAGCCCACAAACCCTTCGATCCCGCGCCGTTGAATTTGCGCTCAATTCCATTCCACGCATATATATATACGCGCGTAATTCCCTAGTTATAACAAAAAAAAATATGCACAAACCTGTAAGGGCCAAAGATCGAACTATGGAGTTTAAGCACACCCAAAACAAATTGCCCAGACTTACAAAGCATACCCTACACCATCTTGAATGCACTCTACACCCATCGTATGCACTCCAAAAATTAGACTAGAAATCCCCACCTCTACGCACACATACACCCTGAAAATGTCCAGTTGGACACACGGACTCAAACTAGAGTAAACCAAGCCAGAGCAAGCCAAACTGAGATGAACCCAGAATCAACTAGACCAAAACTGGAAATTAACCAAATCGAATAGAACCTGAAATGAAGCAGCAATAATAATAAATAATAAAATCACTTTTCATAAATAAACAAAATCGCTACAAATCACACTGGGGCATAACCCCTTTGAATACATGTAATATCAAACGAAAGACAAATTTGAATTTAAGACAAACACACAAAGACACCCGAACCCATGAGCACTCGGGGAAAGGTGCCCGAGTGATAATACACAAGAAGGGGAGAGATGACTGAGACGCCCGAAGAGGAAGCATGAACTGAGTAAGTTCTAACACAAATCTCATCTTTGCTACCTCTACTACCTGAGTTGTCACCTATGATGCAATCTTCCAAGTCACATGATCAAGCTGCAACACAGCGGAGTCCCTGGCCTGCGAAAAAGAAAGAGTGGCTCACAGAAGGCCACTCAAAGTCCAAAGGATACACCTATGGAAGGCTATTTTAGAAAGTCCCCAAAGATCAATTAACAAGGCCTACCAAGGAGCAACTGGGAGCGATCACGAGAACTTTGATCCACCTCTTTTCCTCGGTTTTCTTCCTGCCACCTTTATCTCTTCCCCCTACAGAGTAGCACCTCATGTGCTACTCCTCATTCCCAATACCGCTCATCCCTAAAAAAAAATTGCCAATACAAATCTCTTTAGGACATAATATCCGGGATACAAAATAAAATGGAAGAAAAGACATTAAGAAAATAAAATATACCAAACTCTAAATGCTAAAATTACAAATCCTAAAAAATAAAATAAAATAAATTCAAAATAAAACCAGCCACTAAATACCTATTTATAGGCAAAAGGCCCCTTAGCCACAATAGGACAAGTGTCTCATTCGCAAGCCCCCTTCATCTATCTCAATTAAAACAAGACACCTAGCCCCTTGAAAGAAATACAATCCATAACAAACTAAGATAAACCAATGGGCATGAAACACTTACCCCCTAAAAAGAGACGTTAATCCATGACAAACCAAGATGAACCAATAGCCAGGAGACGTTCTCCTCTAAAAGAAGAACAACTCCATGACAAAATAGATAAGTCGATGACATCAAAACACCCAACACATTAATCTAGAAACCTAAAATCACACATTTCCAACAAGCACATGAAGTCTCCTAAAAATAAGGAAATAAAATACATAAAAAATCCAATAATAAAACCCCAGACCATAATTTCAACTGGTCGTCCTTACACCACAACGGACACCCCAGTCCGAGACTGTGACAGCCCGAATTTCGGCGTTCCGAAATCCGTGCCATCAGCACAACTCTCAAGGTCGTGCCCCCGAAACCTTTAAAGTACATTTGGTATAAGCAAGCCCAAAATTTTACTCTAACAAATTCTCATATAAAAGAATATAGTTATGGGCCTTAAAGGCAGCCCTTGTCCCATGCCAATTCATGGGCATAAGAACTTACCCCAAGCCTTTATATGAATGTGCAACCCAAAAGTTTTATCAAAAGCATAACGTATTTAATTATATTCAATAAAGAAGCTTGATATACTAAGCCGTGCCTAACACTCTCAACTCACTCTCAAAGTACGCAGTGGGTCTCCTAGAAGAATTTCTCAGGAGGAGGCTCTGATTCCTCAGTGGGTACATAGTCTGAATCCCCTGGATCAAAGTCTCCAGAAATCCTTTCTGCCGCTAGTCCTGAACCTGCGACATATAGTCTAAGGGGGGTGAGCTACATCCTAGCTCAATAGGGAAACAAAGTGAACATATAGATTAAATCTCGCATATATGTTAGCAGTTTTGAAAGCACAATTTACTAGGTATCACTTTTAAGCAGAACAATTGATATAACTGAAATACTTAAAATACATACAGCTGATTTCCTTTCATAGTGTGGTTTGTTCTCATCTTACTGGTTTAGTTATGAATTCGGCCTAATCACTTAAACCTTTAACTTAAGTAATCCCCGAGCAATATAGCATCGAGCCCCGATGGAATACCCACCATCATCGTCTACTAGACAATTGTTACATGTATTCCCTGGGAATACTGCCCAAGCCCCTTTCTCATAGGTGGCGGGGTCTATAGTTAAATCTACATCTCTGGGATGTGCTATAAGTATAATGATTGGCCGCCGTACCGGTCACGGATATCCTACCGAGTCAGTTGTGGGTATCCCGCCACATCGGTGGGGTATTCTAATCAAACCTCAAATAACAAAATATCGATGTGCTTTACATATAGTTATTCACCGTGACTTGTGCTAATTTTTAGTACATTAGGCCTTATCATTATGCTTTAGTTTCACTGTTTGTTTCCAACCGTATCCCTGGGATACTACAGATTTGATACATCATCTAGATGCCCTCATTATAATATTCCGTCCCTTGGGGACTTCATGATCTCGCCTTGAAACTTACGCACACACCCCTTTTAATTTAATCATACGATACTCATCTTTTAATAGAATTACACTGCATATATGAGTGGATGAAATAAAATAAATGTTTCAAGAATATTTCCTACCTCGACGAATTTCAAAGCACACTTCTCGTAGAGGTTTACACTTCACGATCCTACGTCAAACCTACATTTCATATATTTAGAATATGCTCAGAAAGGTTACAAGAATAATTAGAGCGCATAGCCTCCAGGTTTCTGCACCAATAATTTCAAGAACTGTGTGATGCCTCGCCCGAGCGAGCACAATTCCTCGCTCGAGCGATCATTAGACCTCGCTCGAGCGGCCACTTGACCTCGCTCGAGCGGTTAAATCGAGCCGCCTGAAGCTTTACTGGGGACCTCACTCGAGCGGTCACTTGACCTCGCTCGAGCTGTTAAATCGAGGTCGCTCGAGCGGTTAAATCGAGCCGCCTGAAGCTTTACTGGGGACCTCGCTCGAGCGAGCTTCCCTTTTATTTTGGGGACCGCTCAAGCGATCCCAGAGCTATATTTTTATAGTTTGTCCTCGCTCGAGCGAGCCCTTTTGGCCGCTCGAGCGAGGAGCGATATATTTTTACTCCTCGATCTGCTCGAGAAAGCTATTTCTCCCCTCATTCAGCCTTTAACATCAAACAAAACATTCAACCAATATTCTACCTATTATTTAAAACATACATAAACATCTATCATGCCTTTAACATACCTCCAACGATGAGTCTCGCGCAAGTTCGATCCACGATTTGAAATTATACTAGGCTAAAAGGTCTCCAAGGTTCATCCTCCAGCCTTTGCTCCAGCTCTTCCACCGATTTAAGTCCCAACGAAACCCTAGTTCTTTACTAGGCTCTTCTTTTCTTTCTCTCTATTTCTCCTTCTCTCTATTTAGGTTAGAATAGAGTTACGTAAGGGGCTCTTCTCTCCTTTCTCTTTCACTTATATACTTATAAGTTAGGGAAACACTAGTGTGTTTCCCACATACACACATAGTGTCTACGGTTCGTTTTGGTTTCCTTGTGAAACACATTTACATATGTATGGTGCATGACGTGCACGTTTCCCAAAATCTGGGGTTGTGACAATCACCCCAACTTATAAGATTTTCGTCCTCGAAAATCGACGATATGCGCATAACCAGGTACTACTACTACTACCAAGCCATGAATAGGCTAGCTTCACACATCATCTGGTAATTGAACAATTGGTCGCATTTCGCAACGACTTGCGTTAACCATGTCAATTTATACCCATATAGTCGAGAAGGATTATGATATCTAGAATAATCATTCACAAAATTTATACCCATACAATCGTTACATTAACCATCCACAAAATTTGTGACATTCATGTCACGATAGTTTGTAAATAAATTGACCAAGAACCACCTTACCACGAAATGTCTTAACAAAATATTACATATTAATTTTTAAAAAAATAATGTGACTACCTAGTCATCATCCTCCTCATAGTCGTCGTCGCCGTCGCCGGAGCCATCACCATCCTCATAGTCCTCGTCATCCTCATCCTCGTCGACCACCCTGGCGGTAGTGGTACCCACTGTAGCGCCCCTCACAGCAGGGCCCGAGCAAGATGCTCCAAAAATAGCATCTTTCATGGCACTAGCATGTATATGTGATCATGGTAGGCCTGGCCCATGAGGTCGATAAGTAGTGCCTCCTGAAACCTCTGATGCAATCTGATCTCCTGGCCCTGCTGAAGGATCTCTCGCATCATGGTAGTGTCGGTAGTGGGTATGGGCTGTGGAAATGAGGTAGAGGGAGTGGTCGGTCCTGCCGGCGCTTGATGCGTGGTTTGTCGGGAGACCTGATGGTCTCTTTTCTTATTGACGCTAGTTTGAAGACTCTTTAGGTTTCGGCTCCAGTCTTAGGCCAAATAGGGGACGACATTATCGGTGAGGAATAACTCGTCGACCCAGATCTTAAATCCTCCCTTCCCATTCCGTGAGTCTAGGAGTTGGGAATTCAACCGAGCATATGGTAGTCGGTTGATGGGTGGAGGAACATCACCCTTTACATTCCTTTTATAGGCATGCGCCATGCCCTTTATGATGATCATAGGTGCGTTGATCCACCTATTATGGAATGCGGTGTGTAGGGCCCGCAGAAACGCATCACGGCGTTCTTGATCATAGCCGGTTGGGTGTAGATTCTTTTTGAAAATGACGTCTAGAAGCCACATACGTGGCGGTAGTTGTGATCGGGTAATAGATTGTCCCGAAGCGGACGTGCCGCCGGTGATGTTGGAAATGATCGTTGGGAATTCGACGTTCCCAGAAAAAGGTGGTAGGATGAGTGGACTAGGGGTGTAGATGTGGGGACATTTCATGACTGATGAAATTTCGGCACAGTTAAAGATTAGTTCATTACCATCGATTGTGACAAGGATAGCATCCTCGTTCACGTTCATGTTTAGGGTTTGGTAAAATAACTTCACAAGCCTTGGGTAATACCAATCTCTGAACGGCGTAAGTAGGGTTTTAAGATTGTTGTTGGTGAGGAAGTCTGATGTCCATTGGGTGGATGTTGGATTCCCAAAACAAGAGGGATGTATATCCCATTCGGTGTCAAAAATTTTGGCTCCCCACCAACCGTCTAGTGTGATTGGAGTGGTGGATGGGTTTGGTGATGGTTGTGAAGCTTGCGGCGCCTTGTTGCGCGCCGACGGCGATCGATTCGCCATCTGCTTCCTAGGTGGTGGATTTGGGCTTGAAGCCATTAGATGTCTAAAGAGGTTTTGAAAACTACGAAAAAATTCGGAGAGGGGGGTAGATTTTACCTAGAAAAAGGTTTTGAACGGATCGGATCGTCACAATCCGGCTCGAATCTGGCAGAGGAAGGTTGAAGAAGAGAAATCCTAAACCCTCGCCCGGCTCCAATCTCCTCGCTTGAAGATGAAATGAGCATTTTGTCTTTCATCAGCTATATATAGTCCCCCCTCGCTCGAGCGGTCGTTAGTTATCGCTCGAGCGAGCCCAGGACGCTAAATGTTATAATTTATGGCCTCGCTCGAGCGGTTGGTAAACCTCGCTCGAGCGGTCACTTGACCTCGCTCGAGCGGTCATTATCCCTCGTTCGAGCGATCCAAGACGTGTTCTTGTCCTCGCAAATCCACATCTTTACTAGTCTTAGTATTTCGAATACTATTCATGCAATTTACTTCTCTTGAAAAATTTTGTTCGGGCAAAATATTTTATTATGCTCGAATTTCAATAGCACACATATGATTCGTTTCAAGTATAAATTGATAATTTAAAACAAACATTTGCATTTCATTATTAATAAAGAAAACTAGCTAGTGTCCTAGAACAAATTGGGGTATTGTTCCTTGACGTCAGCCTCCCGTTCCCACGTTGCTTCTTCGACCGGATGGTTCTTCCATCGGACAAACACTAAGGGAATAACCTTTGTTCGCAACACTTGTTCCTTTCGATCCAAAATTTCCACCGGCTCTTCAATCATGGTCATATCTTCATGCATCTCGAACGATTGGCCGCTCAGAACGTGTTCAGGGTCATTGAGGTACTTCCTGAGCATAGACACGTGGAATACATTGTGTACCTGATCAAACAATGGTGGTAATCCGACGCGGTAGGCTACTTCTCCTACTCGACCCAAAACTTCAAACGGTCCAAGGTAGCGAGGACTCAGCTTGCCTCTCTTTTCGAATCTCATCACGCCTTTCATAGGCGACACCTTCACTAAAACATGTTCTCCCACCTTAAAGTCCACGCTCGTTAAGCGATGTCGGTAGCTTTACATGCACTTGCTGAGCCGCCTTTAGTCTTTCCCTGATCATGCGGACAATAGCCGCGTTATCTTCAAGTAGCTCGGGTCCCAAAACAAATTTCTCGCCAATTTCCTCCCAATTGATTGGCGATTTGCATCGTCTTTCGTACAAGGCTTCATACGGCGCCATTCCGATGCTCGTCTGAAAACTATTATTATATGCGAACTCAATCAATGGTAGGTGTTGGTCCCACGATCCTTGTAATTCTAACATACATGCCCTAAGCATGTCTTCAATGACTTGATTGACCCTTTCAGTCTGTCCGTCGGTTTGTGGGTGGAACGCTGTACTAAAATCTAGTCTTGTTCCCATTCCCTCTTGAAATTTCTTCCAAAACTTTGATGTATATAATGGGTCCCGGTCTGAAACAATGCTACTCGGAATCCCATGTAAACGGACGATCTCCTTCATATAGAGCTCTGCCAGTCTTTCTGCCGTGTACATTGTGTTGTAAGGCAAGAAGTGCGCTGACTTAGTCGATCGACTACTACCCAAACGGCATTATACTTCTTTGCAGTTCGCGGTAGACCGACTATGAAATCCATGGAGATAGATTCCCACTTCCACTCCGGTATGGGTAGAGGCTGTAATAGGCCTGCGGGGTGTCTGTGATCTATCTTCACTTGTTGGCACGTCAAACATCGTGACACGTACTTTGCTACATCTTGTTTCAAGCCTCTCCACCAGTAATTCTTTTTCAAATCTTGATACATCTTTGTGCTTCTCGGGTGGATAGCATAGCTTGACTTGCGAGATTCATCAAGAATTGTTCGTCGCAGATCGGCATTGTCTTGGATGCAAAGTCGGCCCTTGAACACTAAGGAACCATCCTCCTTGATTGAAAACTCAGATGTATTACCTTCAGTCACATCTTGACGCATCTTGGTTAGAATTGGATCTTTCATCTGTAGTACTCGTATGTGTTCGAATATCACTGGTTTCACTGATATGTTGGCTAAGAAGGCTCCTGTGGCTTGTGGCTGTATGTCTGCACCACATAGTGCTAGATCCTCCAACAGTTTCCATCGATGTATACCCGAAATTAGACTGGCCAACTGAGCTCAACTTTTCCGACTCAAGGCATCGGCCACTACGTTAGCTTTGCCTGGATGGTACTGTATGGAACAGTCGTAGTCTTTGAGGAATTCCATCCATCTACGATGCCTCATATTTAATTCCTTCTGTGTAAACAGATATCTGAGGCTCTTATGGTCAGTGAAAATTTTAAACGTTTCTCCGTATAAATAATGTCGCCATATCTTTAATGCAAATATGACCGCTGCTAGTTTCAGATCATGTGTTGGGTAGTTCTTTTCGTGCTCTTTCAACTGTCTTGACCCGTAAGCTATTACATTTTTATATTGATTTAGCACACAACCCAACCCATTATATGAAGCATCACTGTAGACCGTGAATCCTCCACTACCTGATGGAATGGCCAACACTGGAGCTGAGGTGAGTCTCTTCTTGCGTTCTTGAAAACTCTTCTCACACGCTTCACTCCACTCAAATCTCGAATCCTTTCTTGTAAGCCTCATAAGAGGTTCCGATATCTTTGAAAACCCCTCAACGAAACGTTGATAATAACCTGCCAGTCCAAGGAAACTTTGGACATCTGTCACGGTCTTTGGTTGCTCCCAATTCACTACCGCCTCGATCTTAGTGAAATCTACAGTGACACCATGCTTTGAGACGACATGTCCCAAAAAGCTAACCTCTTCTAGCCAGAACTCACATTTGCTGAGCTTAGCGTACAATTGGAGTTCACGCAAGGTTTGTAGAGTGACTCGTAAGTGTTCTTCATGCTCCGTCTTCGATTTTGAGTAAATCAGGATGTCATCAACAAACACGACAACGCAGGAGTCTAGGTGTGGTTTAAACACCCGATTCATTAAGTCCATGAACGACGCCGGTGTGTTCGTCAATCCAAATGGCATCACCAGAAATTCATAGTGTCCATACCGTGTTCTAAATGCCGTTTTCTGAATATCCTCAGCCTTGACCCTTAACTGATGGTATCCAGATCTCAGATCGATCTTGGAAAAATGTTTCGCTCCTTGTAACTGATCGAACAAGTCATCTATTCTTGACAACGAATATCGATTCTTCACAGTGACTTTGTTCAATTGACGGTAGTCAATGCACAACCGCATCGACCCATCTTTCTTTTTCACAAATAGAACTGGTGCTCTCCATGGAGACACGCTTGGTCTTATGAATCCTTTGTCCATGAGCTCTTGCAGTTGTTCTTTCAACTCTTTCAACTCTGCAGGGGCCATCTTGTAAGGTGCCTTTGAAACAGGTTCCATTCCTGGTGCTAAGTCGATAGCAAATTCCACTTCTCTTTCTGGGGGTAATCCCGGCAATTCTTCTGGAAATACGTCTGGGAATTCTCGCACTACTGCTATCTCAGAGATAATATTCTTTTCTTCTTTATCTTCTTTCAGGAATGTCAAATAACGACTACACCCCTTTCTGATTAAACGTTCTACTCTGACTGCAGATATGAGTGGTACCTGTGTCGATCTCTCTCCTCGAAATCGAAACGATCTCCTCGTGTTAGGACGGAAAATAACAACCTTATCCTTGCAATCCACGGTTGCGCAATGATGAGACAGCCAATCCATGCCAAGAATCACGCCGAATCCTTGCATGTCCAACAATATTAAATTTGCGTCTAGTTCGTAGACAACGTGATCCCGAATGCTTACTACTACCGATTTGCAGACTAACTCTGTGTCCACTAATTCTCCTATTGGGATGGACACTGATAACACAAAGTCCAGTGTCTCCGGAATAATCTTCATCTTCTTTGCAAATCTAGGGGTGTGAAAGAGTGGGTAGACCCTGGGTCTATCAACACTCGTGCGTCATGTGCTACATAGCACCCTTTTTCATAGATTTGTAACGTACCTATAACACATACATATACGTACTTAGCATATACTTATTTAAAATTTCTAACGCATAACCACGGTTCTCTACACAGTCCTAATGAATGCACATTCTCTATATAAAAAGGTATAACAACGGAAGTTCTTTATTTAAAGGAAATCTCACCTTGGATGATGTCGTGTACACTCCCTGCTTCCTGTGCGGTAACTGCATAGGCTTTCCCTTGAACAACTGGCTTTCGTGATTGAATAGGTCATGGCGTGAAAGCCGGGGCCATCTTCTCCTTGATTGCCTCAGGGCAATCTCTAATCACGTGGCCTATCTTGTCGCGTTTGAAACAGCCTCACATTCCTTGCCTACAATCTGCCATTTTGTGGGACTTGCCACACTTGCACAAGTCTCCCTCGGCGTTAAAGTAGTAGCTCTCGAAAAACCTTGGGTAGTTGTAGCTCTGCTGGAAATAGCAGGACCCTCATACCTCATCGGTCTTCCTGATGCTAGCAACGGAAAATTTTGATGAGTAGTTTGTTGTGCGACTCTCCCATACCCTGTCTGGAACAGTTGTCTCTGATTCGGTGCTGCAAACCTCAATTTCTTATGTACCGATTCATAGCTCCCCGTCCTGCTTGGATCTATGCTCCCCCTTCCCTGTTGTTCCCTCTGACGGTATCGGTTATTGTTTTCTTCTTCGACTACTAATGCCTTGCTCATTACCTCTCCGTAGGTCTTCAGCTGGAAGGGCGCAACCACTCCTCAGATGTCTAACCTTAAACCCTGTTGGAACCTCTTTGCTTTCATCACATCTGAAACTACATAGTCTGGAGCGAAGCGAGCCAGTCTCATGAATTCTACTCCGTACTCTCTCACGGTCATTCTTCTTTGCATTAGTTGTAAAAATTGGGTCTCCATCTGATTTCTCACAACTTCAGGAAAATATTATTTATTGAATTCTTCTACGAATTCATCCCAAGTCCAAGGCATATCTGGCGTTTCTTGTGCTCTAGTCCATGAAACGGATTTCCACCAAGGTCCAGCCTCCCCATCTAGCATATATGCCGCCCAACGGACGCTCTCGTCCTCTGTGCATGTGAGTACGCTAAACACTTTTTCCATTTCACCCAGCCAGTTTTCGGCCGCCATTGTGTCTGCTTGTCCTGAAAAGTTAGGAGGTCTCATCCTTCTGAACTCGGTAAATGCCGAAGCCACTGGTGGTGTAGGTCCTACTGGAGGTGTAGGTGTCCGCTAGGTTCGGTCTGCGTAGCCGCCAAGGATGTCTTTTCGTGCCATGGCAGCTGCCATTGTCTCCATTGTGTACATCATCCTCTGACGCTCCTCTCTTTCTTCATTTCTATCCCTCACTCTATCTTGTTCCCTCTGATTTCGATCCTGACGATCTCGATCCTGATCTTCTGCTTGATTTTGGTTTTCCCCCTGGCCACTTCCCTTGGGAATCTCCCTGTTTCCTAATGGCACTCTGTTTGTAGGCGAGACGAAACCATCTCTACTGCGTAAATTCCTATCATGATCACCCCTGAGTCGGCCTCTTCCTTTAGGAAACATAACGGTCTGCATGAGAAACCACGGTTTCATTAGTAGAAGTCCCTATATTCTGACGAGATGATAGTCAGAACTAAAAAGAAACGCTTTGATACCAACTGTGATAGCCCGAATTTCGACGTTTCAAAATTCGTGCCATCAGCACGACTCTCAAGGCCGTGCCCTCGAAACCTTTAAAGTATATTTGGTATAAGCAAGCCCAAAATTTTACTCTAACGAATTCTCATATAAAAGAATATAGTTATGGTCCTTAAAGGCAGCCCTTGTCCCATGCCAATTCATGGGCATAAGAACTTACCCCAAGCCGTTATATGAATGTGCAACCCAAAAGTTTTATCAAAAGCATACCATATTTAATTACATTCAATAAAGAGGCTTGATATACCAAGCCGTGCCTAACACTCTCAACTCACTCTCAAAGTACGCAATGGGTCTCCTAAAAGAATTCCTCAGGAGGAGGCTCTGATTCCTCAGTGGGTATATAGTCTGAATCCCCTAGATCAAAGTCTCCAGAAGTCCTTGCTACCGCTAGTCCTGAACCTGCGACATATAGTCTAAGGGGGGTGAGCTACATCCTAGCTCAATAGGGAAACAAAGTGAAGATATAGATTAAATCTCGCATATATGTTAGTAGTTTTGAAAGCACAATTTACTAGGTATCACTTTTAAGCAGAACAATTGATATAACTGAAATAACTAAAATGCATACAGCTGATTTCCTTTCATAGTGTGGTTTGTTCTCATCTTACTGGTTTAGTTATGAATTCGGCCTAATCACTTAAACCTTTAACTTAAGTAATCCCCGAGCAATATAGCATCGAGCCCCGATGGAATACCCACCATCATCGTCTACTAGACAATTGTTACATGTATTCCCTGGGAATACTGCCCAAGCCCCTTTCTCATAAGTGGCGGGGTCTATAGTTAAATCTACATCCCTGGGATGTGCTATAAGTATACGGATTGGCCGCCGTACCGGTCATGGATATCCTGCAGCGTCAGTCATGGGTATCCCGCCACGTCGGTGGGGTATTCTAATCAAACCTCAAATAACAAAATATCGATGTGCTTTACATATAGTTATTCACCGTGACTTGTGCTAATTTTTAGTACATTAGGCCTTATCATTATGCTTTAGTTTTATTGTTTGTTTCCAACCGTATCCCTGGGATATTACAGATATGATACATCTTCTAGATGCCCTCATTATAATATTCCGTCCCCTGGGGACTTCATGATCTCGCCTTGAAACTTACGCACACACCCCTTTTGATTTAATCATACGATGCTCATCATTTAATAGAATTACACTGCATATATGAGTGGACGAAATAAAATAAATGTTTCAAGAATATTCCCTACCTCGACGAATTTCAAAGCACGCTTCTCGTAGAGGTTTACACTTCACGATCCTACGCCAAACCTACATTTCATGTATTTAGAATATGCTTAGAAAGGTTACAAGAATAATTGGAGCGCATAGCCTCCAGGTTTCTGCACCAATAATTTCAAGAACTGTGTGGTGCCTCGCGCGAGCGAGCACAATTTCCCGCTCGAGCGGTCACTAGACCTCGCTCGAGCGGTTAAATCGAGCCGCCTGAAGCTTTACTGGGGACCTCGCTTGAGCGGTCACTTGACCTCGCTCGAGCTGTTAAATCGAGGTCGCTCGAGCGGTTAAATCAAGCCGCCTGAAACTTTACTGGGGACCTCGCTCGAGCAAGCTTCCCTTTTGTTTTGGGGACCGCTCGAGCGATCCCAGAGCTATATTTTTATAGTTTGTCCTCGCTCGAGCAAGCCCTTTTGGCCGCTCGAGCGAGGAGCGATATATTTTTACTCCTCGATCTGCTCGAGAAAGCTATTTCTCCCCTCATTCAGCCTTTAGCATCAAACAAAACATTCAACCAACATTCTACCTATTATTTAAAATATGCCTAAGCATCTATCATGCCTTTAACATACCTCTAACGATGAGTCTCGCGCAAGTTCGATCCACGATTCGAAATTCTACTAGGCTAAAAGGTCTCCAAGGTTCCTCCTCCAGCCTTTGCTCCAGCTCTTCCACCGATTTAAGTCCCAACGAAACCCTAGTTCTTTACTAGGCTCTTCTTTTCTTTCTCTCTATTTCTCCTTTTCTCTATTTATGTTAGAATAGAGTTACGTAAGGGGCTCTTCTCTCCTCTCTCTTTCACTTATATACTTATAAGTTAGGGAAATGCTAGTGTGTTTCCCACATACACACATAGTGTCTACGATTCGTTTTGGTTTCCTTGTGAAACACATATACATGTGTATGGTGCATGACGTGCACGTTTCCCAAAATCTAGGGTTGTGACAGAGACCAAAAATAAGGATAATAAACCTAAAATAAAATAAAAACAAACACTGCAAAACAAAATATATAAACAATGAAAAATAAAATCAAACAAAATTACACAAAATAAAATCAAAATCACACAAAATACAACAAAAATCACACAAATTATAAATAATAAAATCCAAAAGTGAAAAATGCCCCCCATCGTCCCATCGCGACCAAACCAACAACCCCGATACCCGCCACTCGCTCCGCTACCGTAAAATAAACCGATAAAATAAAATCATCATTCATAGTCTCATCACAAAGTCAGGACACCTCCCGGTGCCCTATCACGATCGGAACCTTGAAAAATAAAATAAATAATAATAAACAATAATAAAAGTCCCATCGTGATACAAAAAAGAAATAATCCGAACGATGACAAAGCCGCCACAAGACAAACCATTCCCTCACTACCCCACGAATATTGTCCCACCGTGATTGGAATCACCCCCTTGTCCCATCACGTGGTCTCACACACCGACTAGAGAGAAGGTCCCCCGCTGTCCCATTGCACCTTTGCAATAACATGTCCTATCGTGACAGAATGCCCACATAACCAACGTTGTCCCAACACCCAAGCTCGCTAGCGCAAATCAGTCACACCTTCTTGCCCCATCATCACGCCAAAACCCTACCACACCATCAACACAAAAGAAAAATAGGTCCCATCGCATGACCCGAGATCTGCTAAAGGAAGAAATGAACCATCATTGTCCCATCACGATATCGAGAAGCCATCACAACCTGCCACAGCGAGCAACCAAAAGAGGAACTTAACCAATGTCCCATCGTGAAAAGCAAGCCCGGACCCTTAGAAGGTCCCCATCACACCAACAATCATCAGGCCCTGCCACTACAGAAATGAAAAATAGAATTGCCTCTCTAATGTCCCATCGCGCCCATCAAATATCAAGTCTCGTTGCGAGTCTCTCATCATACACTGCGACGTCCCATCGTGAGACAAATCAGGTAAGCATCACCCCCTCCGCTCGATATTCTCTATAAAATATAGTTAGCTAATATTAAGTGAAATGTTTTTAAAACCCGTCTCTTCCAATTTGCGAATCACTGTAGTCCTCCTATAAGAGACAATCATCAGTATCAGCGAGAAGGTTAGACGAAGCATCCAGCATACCAAGCATTGTCTTGAAAACCAAACAAAGGTTGAGTTTATAAATCTCGTACCGATGGATCTACTCAGCGACGTCTCGGAGGCAATGTTTTCTGTTGTTTTACCACCGAATTGATCTTAAGTTAAAAACTCGAATTTCCAAAACCCCTATCTATCAAACTTTCACCTCTCATCACCCCAATCTGTTCCTTCCCCTAGGAAACCAAACGCTAAGTATATTCAATTCTAAGAAATCACAAATGTCCACTAGAAAGGGACCCCTGACGCGTCGCTGGTCTGAGCAATGATGCGCCCGGTCTGACATGACTTGTAAAAATCTTCGCTATCAAATTATATCACACTATCTGGTCACTTGGCCTTATCTCTGGATATTCGTATGACACCCCTCGATACCTCAATTACGCCAATTTCCCTTCGTTTGACTGTCACTTGCAGCAGGTTGCGACATGCGACGGGATGCCACTTACACCCACGAATGAGGATATACCTCTCGACAGCTACCACTGGCCCCCCGAATGTTCCTCCTTAACTTGTGCTAATAGATAAGAAAGCCAAGCACTTTCTGTTAGCTCCCCAATTCACACTTGTGATTTTCAAAGAAATGAGAAGGCACCTCGGAAGAGGGGTGGCTACTTCTTCAATGCATTCTTATTTCATAAGAACGCGTCGAAGAGGGGCATCTGCAGACACCCCAATTTTAGCCTCTTGAAATATACAAACCTGTTCGATCAATCTTTGACCTTGCCCACAATCTCTAAAAAAGGACTTACCTTCTCCGAAGACCTTAAAAATACGAGGACAATATACTAGATGCATGGTGTATAGTCAAGGTATGGGCTGAAAAACATTAACCCAGAAACTCAGACCCATCAAGGCCCGGAAGTCCTTGAATTACGCGCACGTAACTATGCGCTTAATTCAATTTCACATAGAATTAGTTGCGCGCAATTAGTCCCACTTGAACTAGGCACAGACTTTCGTGCACCGTCGGAAGTTCTTGATTCCACGTATACACTCTTGTGCGAAACTGATTCCACGTGTGGGACCACACGCGGAATCAGTCCGGACACGGACTGGGATTCTACTTCCCAAGACCGCCCAAACTCCCCAATCTCGCGCATACCACCCCGCACGGAATTAGATTCCACGCATAGTCATATGCGCAGAATTAGTTCCAAGGCATACTGAAACTAGGACACCTGCCCAGACGGTCACTCCAGAGTTAGTGATCGACTCAAAGTGAAGTGAGTGCTTTACACGACGCGTAAGATTTAGTTGAGCGCCTCCGGGCATGCACGCAATCCACCTATTGCACACATGGCCCCACACGCGGAATTAGCCTGATACCTATAAAAGACCCCCCTACCACGCCCAAAAATATAATTTCAATAGCAATCTCTCCTATCTTGAGCTCAAGCATCTCCCAAGCTCGAGCTTTTTTCTCTCTGCGGCACCGGAAGGGGGAAGAAGCACTTAACTTCAGATAATATCTTTCTAGTTCTTAGTTTTTAAATCTCTAATTATTAGTTTTCAATCCTTTAGTTCTAGTTCCTAATTTCATGTTCTTAAATTTTTAGTTCTAGATCCTAGTTTATAATTTCTGGTTCTAATTCTTAAATTTTTACTTCTAGATCTAGTTCTTAATTCTTAGTTCTAGTTCTAGTCCTTAATTCATAGTTTTAGTTCTAGTTCTAAATTCTTAGTTCTTGAGTCCTTAGTTCTTAATTCTTAGTTTTAGTTATAGTTCTTAATTTTAGTTCCAGTTCTTAAATTCAATTCTAATCCTTAGTTTTTCGACTTTAGTCCTTAGTTCTTAGACCTAATCTTAGTCCCCAATCCCTAAATTCTTAATTTTTAATCCTTACATTCTTAATCGTCAGTTTAAATTCGGTATTTAAATCTCTAATACTTACAAAATACTACTTAGCCAACTGATTTTCCCAAGGGAGCTTATGGAGGTGTTGGCACGCACTTTTTCTGAGTCCCTTTCAGGTCTCAGAAAGAAGCGAATATTAAATTGCTAAAATTAAAGAAGCGAATATTAAATGGAAAGTACCTAGGTGATGCGATTGCTAGTTGTAGAAATTTATCTACGCTGCAATACGTCACTAATCACGCTTTAAGAAGAGCAAGGGCTTGTAGGTTGAACTCCTTTACTGAATGTCGGCCGACCAACTTCAGTAACTTTGGGTTGCCTTTAATCCAACTAGTTTGGCCTTCTTACTTCTGTTAGGATTCTAATGAATCTAATCTCCTAATCCTACTAAAATTGACCTGGTCTCTCGATCCTACTAAGAGTCTAATTAAAAATCGATTATGGCCTGGTATGCTAAGGAGGATCAGCCCCATTCTCGAGTACCCTCCATAAGCTCTCTTGGGCAAATCGGGTGGCTAAGGATTATTATATAAATATTAAAGATTAAAAACTAAATTTGAACTTAGAATTGAGAATTAGGAATAAAAAAAATGAGATCGAGAATTAAGAATTTAGAATTAGAACAAAGAATTCGGATTAACATTAAGAACTAGAAGGAGAATTAAGAATTAGAAAGAAAATTAATAACTCAAACTAGAACCTAAGAACTAAGAACTAGAACTAAAACTAGAACTAGAACTAAGAATTAGAACTAAAACTAGAACTAAGAACTATAACTAAAATTTATAACTAGAATTTTCTAAAAGGAAAAAGCTCAAAAGAGAGAATTGTGTAGAAGAGAATTATGTAGAGTGGCTAGGGAGGAGGGGTCTATTTATAGGCTTTTACTAGAAATCCTAGTGTAACTCTAATTCCTAATTCTTCGAAAATAATAAATAAAGTCCTAAAGCAATAAGGAAACTAATCCCATTTCTAATAAAAGAAACAAATCTTATAAAATAGTAAAAGAGACTAATCCTAATACGATTAGGAGTTTTGAAATTTATCACTTTTTATGCAACTTTCGAAAACTGGCCATAACTTCTTTAATACTTGTCGAAATTACACGTTTTTTTGCTCGTTGAAAAGCTACTTCGATAAACTTTCAAATGTGACTAATTTCACATAAATCCGACTTCGTTTGATATTTCAAAATAGGCCAAACATAAAAGTTATAGGATTGATAATTGGGAAATGTTGGGGAGACCTAATTGGCTCTAGACTAAGGATTTGGGTAGGGATTTCCTAAGGGCTAGGTCTAAAACTAGACTAAGGGCAATATTGAAAATAAAAACTAAACTGAAGACTAAGGGAGAGATTACCTAGAAGCGTAGTGCTTCCTCCTCTGTGCACCCCTGAGCATTGGGACTCGTGGGCCGGTGCCACTAGCTTGAAGACCCTAGAGAGCTGCTCGACTCCTCTCCTTGAAGCCACAGAGAGAACCTCGAAATCCCTAAGAAGAGAAGGCTTGAAGAGAAAATTTTACTGAATTGGTCTGTTTGGTCGAGGTATGGGGATATGTAGCAGGTTAATTCCGCGCATGTGGACATGTGCGGGATTGACCAATTCTGCACAAGTGAAGTTGCGCTTAATTGAATTTCACGCAGTAGTGTATGTGCTTGATTAAGTTTGAGTCGACGTCTGAACTGGGAGCCCTAGTTGTAGTGTGCCTGGAAAACCAATTTTGTGCAGTGGTATATGCACTTGATTGAATTCCACGCAGTGGAGTATGCATGAAATCTAGAGTTCAGGCGGTCTGAGGAGTTAAAGGCTGGGTTGGATTGTGAACCAATTCTACGTATCTAGTGATGCGTGGGATTGAATTTCGCGCAGTGGCGTATGTGCAGGATTCGGGTCCCTGGGCGGTCTGGGGAAGTAGAGTCCCAGTCCGGTTTGGACTGATTCCACACAATTGTGTCTATGTGGAATCGATTCCGCACAAGTGTCTCTGCGCGGGATTAGGGTCTTTTGGAGGTGTATGAAAGGCATTCCCTAGTCCAAGTGGGACTAATTCCGTGCAACTGTGTCTTCGTGGAATCGATTACGCGCAAGTGTATCTATGCGAGATCTGGGTCTTTATGGCCAACGAGAAAAGGGATTCTGGTCCAAGTGAGACCAATTCCGCGCATGTGGCCATACGTGGAATCTATTCCTCGCAAGTGTATATGTGCAGAATTCGGGAGTTTCCCGGGTTGAGACGGGTCTGAGCCACAAAGCTATTATTTCAACCTGGGTCTCAACCATATACTATTATTTTAATAATGGTCCCCGTATTTAGGGTTTTAAGGTCTTCGGAGAAGGTCAATCATTTTCCAGAGATCGTGGGCAAGGTCAAAGGTTGATCGACCAGGATTATATACTCCGAGAGGGCAAAATTGGGGTGTCTACAGAAGGGTACCCGAAACGGGGCCGATCCTCCTTAGCATAACGGGCCACAACCCCCTTTTTTTCCTAGTTAAAGTGGTATTAGGAGGCTAAAGCTTTTAAAATTAGAGTAACGTTAGGAGACTAAACTAATTAGAGCTAGAATAACATTAGGAGACCGAATTAATTAGAGTTAGAATAGCAATAGGAAACTAGATCAGTTAGAGTTAGAGTAGTACTAGAAATTCCACGATTAGTTAGACTCAGAACAGGATTAGGAAACTAAATTAATTAGACTTAGATCAGAATCATGAAGCTATACTAGATAGACCATAGGCTACTTTTAGTTGCTGGAGTCAGCTAGCCGACGTTCAATAAGGAGTCAACTCGTATCTCCCCACACGTGATCCATGACGTGTTGTAGCGTCGATAAATATCTGCAACTGACGATCACATCAACTAAAGTACTTATCCTTTAGAATTTACTTCTTTTATTTTCTGTATTTAATATTTCTTAGTTTATTATTCCACCGCCCCTAGTCAGAGTCCACAGAATCGAATAGGGCCACTTATTTTAGGGGCCAAGAGAAACCTAGAAAAAGCGCGTGCCAACAAAATCATCCACATATTTATGAAAGTCTTGCCTGACAATCAAGACTGAAGAGTCTGAAAGATCAGCCCTTTGGATGGTTCTACTTTGCTTTCTAGTTTAGTTTTATTTTATACACATTTACTGCTTTGTAAATATCTAAGAATTTTTTATTTTAATTGACGACTAAAGTCTTGAATTTGCATATTAGAGTAACGATTTTTATTTTTTATCTTCAGTTTTCTTAAGTTTGATTGACTCCCAAATTTCTGTAAGATTGTTGATTAGTATAAATCTGTGTTGAGGAAATCTAGTTGTTGATTGATGCCCAAATTCTAGAGGACTGAGATATAGTGTAACTGTATTTTACTTTTATAATCATCCGAAAACTGAAGGATTGTGATTGACAACCATAATCTGAAAGTATGAGAATTTAGATTTACTTTTCTCCTATTAGTTTAACAACCATTCTTTTATTCATATTTCTTAACCTTTAAAAGACAAATAAAAGTTTTCACAAAAAGAAGGAAAAAAAAATATTGACCCTCCCTGTGGGAACGATCCTCTACTAGTACTACAATTTTCGTTGTGCGCTTGCAATAGATTAAGGCTAAGTACAATTAAAGCTTCATCAACTACAATCTCTACCACTTCTCTATATCACATCAAGACCATGACTTTACCTTGATGTAAGCTCATTGTGGTGTCTGCTTTGTAGCTCAAAGATGGCTGAGATGGGTGTAGATTGGATGGATTCTAAGCTACGTGATACTAGAAGTGGTGAGGATTCGAAGAGAGGTGTTGGATAAAAGGTTGGATGGTTAGATAGGGGATAGCATCAAGGTGCTTTAATGGAGAAGAGCTCTAGAGGTTGAAGATGGAGAGGATGGGAGAAGGAATTCAATTTTTGCAATAGGGGGGTTAAGGCCATGCTTTGCGAGACAAGAGTGCCAAGTGGTACTCTCTCTCTTCCCTGCCCTCCACTCCTCTCTCCTCTCTCCTCTCTCTCATTCTCCCATGATGGGGACCATAAGGCTCCACTTCACACCATCCAATTTGGTCTTCTTTGAATCCCATGGTGCTTTAGGTCCTCAATTTATGTGATAGCCACACTTTCCAAGTAATCTTGTGGTGCATGGTAAGCAACTCCATCTCTCACTTTAGATTTTTCCAAGGTGAATCTAACGGTGTGAGTTGTCGTAAGAGGAACAAGAGCTAGGATTTGCTAGAGATTAATTAGAATTTTAATTTTGAATTTAGAAATTAGAATAAATTCTTCAATAGTCCCTTCAAGTTGGTGTTTAATTACCTATTTTGCTATATCCCATATCAAACTCATATATCTAAAGCAGGTGTTAGCCATAGGATATCAAGGTTTAAGTTTGACTAAGCTCTAGTAGACTAAAGGGTAGGAGTTGATTCGATCACCACCATTGAAGATGATCTCGAGATCGTCACCTTAAGCTTGTAATAGTTTTTGGTGAGATCATTGATGTGGTTCACTCGGATACAAATCTGGGTACCAAATGTAGGGTTCAAGATTGGGTGAGTGACTTTACGACTAGGGTCACCCTAATTGATGGTCTTAGGGCTTGAGTCACTTAGTTGACTAACCCTATTTAGAGGGGCAGGTGTTGCATTATCAATAGTAACATAATATTCTCATTTCTAATAAGCTCGGCTTATGAACAGTTGTTTACAGATTCCTTAAACTAGGATTCTGAATCTTTGAAACAGCCTTATTGCTCTTAGAGAGAGGCAGAGAGGCATGAGAAGTAGAGCACTCTGCGGGATTGAAGGCAGAGTTCACAGCGTTTCTATTGTCTCGGCTTCGAGGATTAGAAATCAGCTTCTCCATGATCAGACTTCCCTCGCTTTGGAGAACCTTGATAAATGGAGGAACAAATTGGTTAATGTTAACAAACATTAGTATTTCCTTTCAAGCATATCATCAGTAGGTGGCCTTGTTTTTGCAAGAGGGGTAGTAGGCAGGTAGATTCTCATACTTAGATTAGGGGTAGTAGGCAGGTAGATTCTCATACTTATATATTTATGCCACTCGCTCCAATCCAGATCCATTTTAGATGTTTCTTTTCTAAACCCATTAGAAATGGCCTTCTTAATTGTCAAGTCGTGCTAGATGAAAGCGAACCTCCTCTATTTAAGTCAGGTTTCAATCTTACAAGTTAACACATGTCTGAATCTCGTACATCCTGCTACAATATCTTCATTCGTAGGCACACAAACCCCTCGAGGAAGAGTCTGGCTCTATGTGTCATAGCTCTCTGTTAGTCCTTGTCACAGCAGAGTTCACTTATTTTAGTTGGTTTTCATTTTCTTTTTTAACTCCCTGTAAAAGAATATTTACTTGTTCTAGCAACAATCACCCTACTCTCCACTAACTCCCTATCAGAGCAAATAAAATTTGCTCCGGCAAGAAGTGAGTAGAGAGGAGAGTAGAACTGTTGAAATTATAAATCTTGTATAAAATCTTGTTATATAAGGAATTATCAAGGAGGCTAAAGCAGCTAGCAGGATATTAGCAAAGAGAATGGGAACTTGCTAAAGCAGGTGAACTCTGCTATGACAGGGGCTACTAAAGAGCTATGTCATTGCAAAAAAGAGTAAAAGGTCCATTGCAAAAGTTGGGTTCCATGTGCCACTTGATTCAAGGATTGGGTGGCAAGTTTATACGCCCAAGGTTGATCAACAACCGTCCAAAACAATTTGCGATCAAAAGGTGAAAATTTTGAATGGTGAAACCCATATCTTTGGGGGGGGTGAAGGGAAAAAGTAATTTTTTTTTCAAAAGCTTATTAAATCCTCAAGAGATAAATTAAGAGTGATGATCTTTGTTTAGGGCAGAGCTGAATTTTAATTTAACGCGGCCAAGGATTTGCTAAGCCAGGTTTTACCCAAACCCGGCCCATTTGAGAGTCCCAAACTTGACTCAGTATCGATAAGCATGGAGATTGGTAAACCTGCCATTCCACGAAATCACAACTCCTTACCCAATGCACAGTTTAAGTGGGAGAGTAGTATGGTACTCTTTATTATCGTTGTTCCCCTTCAAAAGGAATCATCGATAAAAAACCCACCCAAACCCTTCCTCTTCTTCCCCAAACTCCAAACCCTAGGGAAAGAAGAAACCCAAAATCCAAAATCCAAAATCGAGTTCCCTAGGTTCAATTTCATACTCATCTTCGAGCAAAATCTAACCTAGGGCTTGGGTTGCTTCTCCGACTGATCAGTTGGTAGGAAGGTAATGTGAGAGAGGAGCACAGAAAAAGAGAAGATGGACGTTTACGAGCATGCGGGAGACGACGGCGGCCAAGGAGGAGATCCCATCAACATGCATTACATGGAAGATGATGGGAACCATACTAACGACCATGTTACGGATGTCGTTGGAGCAGGAGCAGGAGCAGACGATTGCGTTGCTGTTAATCCGGTCGATCAATCGGAAGAGGTTGCTGTGCGTTATCAGGGTGGTAGTCAGCTAACTCTCACTTTCCAGGGCGAGGTCTACGTTTTCGACTGTGTTTCCCCTGAAAAGGTTTCACTTCTTGATTCTTGATTCTTCTTCCAATTCGGTTTCTTTATTGTTGCGTATTTTTTTTTCGTAATTTAGCGAATTCTGTGGTTTTATAATATAGAGAGTAGAGCAGCGGGGAGGAGGGTAGATATGGCATTTAGGTTTGGAGGTGTGTTTTGAGTGGCTGGATGGCTTTGTTAGATGAATAATTAGAATGGGTGGCCATGGGATTTTCTGTTCATGTGAGGGGTGTTGGGGTTTCACAATTTTATTTTATTTTTATTTTTATTTTTTAATACTTTTTAAAGGGTTTAGGGTTTAGAACAGGGTAATTTTATGACAGAAGGGACACTGGACTCAGGATCAGCGATCAAACGCCGGTCCTAAGCCCCTTCTCAGCTACCACCTAGCACACATCCCTCATCTTTGGGGGTTTTTAGGAAAACACTGCCATTGATCTAATGGCTGACAAATGACCAGCGAAATGATGAAGTTTTCTCATCATTTATTTTTTCATACAATTGACCACCGATCGATTAATTGCGGTCAATGCCTTTTTGCTCTGTTTTAAATTAGGCAAGGATGGATCGACCCTGCGTCCGAGCCGGTGGCACCCGGACTTGAATTTGGCTGCAATGTGGCAGTCATCTGGCTCGGACCAGCCGTTGAATGTTGGAGCTGACACTCGAGTCGAGTGTCGCTGCACTCTAATTTGATATATGAAAGAAACAAAGTGCAAGCAAAAGTTTGGGAGGAAAACATAAAACAATAAGGAAGGAGCAAAAATAAAGAAAATAAAATGTAAGCCCCATAGGTCCAAAAGCGATCATAGCCGAGACACCTGTCCCCAAGGCTCCAAAAGGCCATATTAAATTGAATCTGTTACAGCCAGGGTAATGGATATGTTGTCATATTTCCCTCTTGGTGAATGCGAGAGCATTTGAACTGAATCCATCTCTATAAACATGTAACTAAACTTTTGAGGAGGAGAATTTGAGTCAACTAAGAAATCACCAAAAGCACGAATCCCTCTCAATTCAAAATTTGGAATCACCAATCCTTGAAAGTAGATAACCAAACCAGTCCACAGAGCGTGTACCTCAGCCTTACTCACACTAACGTTGGTTTTTGGAAATCCACGTCTAACTATGCCGAAAAGTTTTATGGCAGTACTCGATTGCACATGAAATATAAATAAGGTTTGTTTCTGGCTAAATACTTGGATTTGAGAAAGCCCACTATGTTGTAGATATGTCAGATTATTCAGACTTGTCATCAACAAGGATCTACTGATGACTGATGCTATTAACAGAACTGGAGAGGCCGAGATAGTATGAAGTATTCAGCTGGGAAGAAGCTTGAATGACATAGAAATTGCGGACTTTATTAAGTTGCTCAAAGAGCCGACTGACATCAAAGAGCTACGTATGGCGCCAAGTTCTGCAACTGCGTGAAATCAGCTGTGCTTCACCGTCCACAGCAGGTTACCTGATTGGAGGGCGGTGAAGCAGCAGTCTGTTTTGCAAAAGAGGCTGCAAGCCTGCAACATATGGTTCATTACCCCAAATGCAATGATATGGAATCAAAGGAAGGAGGGAAACACCAAAATATTCCATTGAAAAGCCTTGAATCATGACAATCTCTTTTCTTAAGACAGCTACGGTGGGCATTCTAAAACTGTTCCATAGAATCTTAAACAATCTGATTATTGAAGGCAATCAGATGGTTAAATAACAGTCAGATGTTCCACGGAAACTACTTGGATTTAATCACACCATAGAAGATGTTCTCAACACCAAAATGTTTGAATGCAGACATACCCTAACATCCGAAAACCAAGAGGTCGCGGTACATTCTATAGAAGGACATTTCGAGGGGGCTTAAAACTATATCTGGTCTAATTGGTTGTTATCTTTTCCGCTTTGAACAGCTCATTCATTGATGTACTTGAGTTATCTATTAATGAAAGCCACCACAATTATAAAAAATGAAAAAAATCATGAAAATTCTACCTAAGTGCCCAATTTACAAAATCTTCAATTTTAGTAAAATCAACATGAAACTCCCGCCACACATTCCAAATCTATTAATATTTCTTGTACAAGTTTAAATTGTTGAGGATTAATAATTTTAAGAATCTAGTATGAAAGTTCCACATTATATATTATAGAAAGTTTCTTACAACAAAAAAAAAAGCTTATAACATAGAATAAACTTTTCTAATGTTATAACAGCCATTAAAATCTTGGGACATCCTATGTCTCGGCTAAGAAAAAATTAATTTCTCAGTTGAGAGGTAGTATGTCTGTGCCTGACAATGATTTTTTACAAAGGGCCTGAGACGAATGTGTTTCTCATCTTAGACTTATTGTTGCTGAGACGAGTTGATACCGATACGTATTGGATAATATGTCTCGATACTGACTGAGATTTCAGAAATGGGTCTCAGACTGTAACCCAATCATCTATCCTAATCCTACGTTGAAAAGATCTAAAATAAACATGAAAAACCTTTGTGACTAGGAGCTTATCGCACTGAAGAAGGAAGATTTCCTTCTTAACTTCCTACCTTTAAAAGAGGCTCTGTATAAATATTTATGTCTGGCAAGATGGATGAGATGCCACACTGTCTAAGCTTGATATTTCTACTCTAATCTGTAAATTTTTTTGAAGAAACCCCTATTGCCTCTTCGATCCCCTTAACAATTTCAAGAATTTCACCATTTAAGTTAATGTTGCCTATCAACTTTCTTCGACTTGTACCCATAGCTAATTTTTACGAAAAAACGATATTTCGATCCCTTCTTTAATCCAAGGTGTCCTAGAGCTCTTTTTCTTGAAGATCTCCTTCCATTCAAGGGAGGCAAGCCAACCCATTTTAGTTTTTCATGTTTCACTCTTTCACCTTTTGAGAGTGGAGATCACTCATCTCTAAAGTCCAGATCTTTGATTTTTTATTTTTTTGATCCTCTTCTTGATAGTTTTAATTTTACCTTTTCCCCCCCCCCCCTAAGGGCTTCCCTATTCCATTCCTAAGATCCTTCTTTTGGAGTTGTAATTTTTTTTGAAACAATGATAGCCCAACATGCCTTGCAAGTATCTTTTCAATTCTTCCAATATGAAACCTTTGGAAATCTATGAGTTAACCATGCACCTCAAATTTGGGTAGAAGGTTTTTTGAAGTCCTTTTTTGTTTTTGCAAAGCTAAGCCTGAGGTCAGTGGGTCCTCTCCCTGCCATGAACGTAGTTTATATAGTTCGCTAGCGGTGGATGCTTTCCCTTCTATCTTGAACCCTTACAGTTAAGGAAAGGTCAGAAAGTTATACTGGTATTCCCTATTTAAGTTTTGGAGCTTAATATGAATGCTAGCATTCATTGCCTTCTTGATGAATATACCAAAGGTCAGCCTTGAGCCTAGACAATTAATCACTTTCCCTTACATTTTCACCGTACTATGTGGACGATTCCCAGCATTAGTCATGGGATGTGAGTTGAATATTATAGTTTCCAGATCTTCTCCCTCCAGGCTCCAACTAATCCTTAAAATTGGTAGTTGATAACCCCCCCTTAAAACACGTTGTTGACCCGTAGTTACTTGCTTCTCCTTACTGGTGGACTAAAGCTAGGATTTCGTCTCATTGGCAGTCCCCTCTTCACTTCCACTCATGGTTATGAAAATCGTATGATATGCGGTACGATAGAAAACGGTACATATTTATGACATGCATCATTTTTAACTGTGTTACAATATGAGATAAAAAATTTATAATACACAAGATACATGTGATTTCGGTTGTAACTTCTCTTTTTGTAAAAATACTGGCTACATTACTCCTTGTCCCCTAACCTTAAACCCCCCTTTTTAACTCTTCCATATCTATCAAATGAATCAAGAAAAAATGAAACAAATTGAATGAAGAGAAGAGAAAAAAAGAAACGTCAACGTCTTAAGTTTACAAACTTCTTGTACAATAAAAAAGGTTACATTTTATTCCCCCCCCCGCTTTATTAACTCTTTCAACGATCTAATGAGTTAAGGAAAAAATGAAACCAATGAATGAAGAGAAGAGAAAAAAGAGAAGAAAAAGATACTTCAAAGACTTAAGTCTACAAGGTGGAAGAAAGAGAAGAAAAATATAACAACGATTTAATCGATGATGCCTTCGGGAGATAAAAACAAAATACTGGGTTTTTTCCCTTTTAAATTTTTTTAGGGTAGTTACAAAACTTACAATTATGGTATCAAAACTCGGCAGATACCAATACGTATCAGTTTCGTCAAGAACCAATCCCGATACTTGTATCGGGGTGGTATCAGTAGCAGACCGATACAGGTCAGTATATCGGCCGATACAAATTATTATTCTTATTTTTTATTTTTAAAATTAATGGCAGATTCGGATCGGCAATACCATATTCATATCAACCGATACGTTCAGTCCAAGATGGACTGATGCCCGATACTGATACTAATACCTTGCTTTACAATGTCAAAAAACAAGTACATAGATACATAGATATAACTGTGTGTTTTCCGCTATAGGTCTCCCTTTTTATAGTAGAAGTTAGAGTTTGAAAGATGCAAATCATGCAAATACGATGCAAGTATACTGTATATTTGATGAAGTTCAATTTATGTGATATGACTTCTAATTTCTAATACTTATGATGGAAATGAATTCCTTTGACGCTTAATATTTGAAGGACATTAGCATAAATTGTTACATATTTCATTTCCTATATTTTTTTTGGGTATATATGTTTCTCTATTTGTCCCTATTTATTTATTAAAAACTATGATATGATACACGATACAAAATTCCAGAAGACGATACACTCATTCACGATTCAATATACAATTGGACAACCTTGCTTCTGCATGGTATAATAACTTGTGCTGGGCTATGGAGAGCTTTGTTTAAACAACAAAGTTCGACTATATGACTGTATCCTCCTCATCAACCAATAGTTTCAGCTGTATTAGGGGCACTGCTATTGCCAATTGAAAAATAGCTAGGCACACTTTAATTAATGAAATTACTAGACAAACACCGAAATTACTATTGTCACATTAATTAATAAAGAAACTAGGCCGCACAAAATGGATTTACATTGAATTTTTTCTTCTCTTCGTCTTCATCCAACTTCGAGACCCTAACCCTAGTTAGTCTCTCTCTCTCTCTCTCACCTTGATGCAGGACAAAACACTAATCTACTATGATGCAACCGAGATTAATTTTTGAATTAACGTGAATAATTAAAGCAATGATTGTCCTCAAATTTTCAAAGAAAAGGAAAGAAATTAAATCTAAGAAAGTTGAAATTATTCGGATTAGTGTTAAATCCGTAGCACGCTTCCTTGTGGATCTAGAAGACTAGGGTTCAAACGAGCGGCTAGATCTCTAACAGTCTAGGGCATTGAACGAAAGGAATGCATGATTCTTTCAATTCCACACTAAAAAAAGAAAGATGTATTTAAGATTGCAAGGCTCAAACGAATCGACCTTGTAATTAGGACTCTGAACGATCTTGGAATTTGGATGAGAAAGATTGAACAAGCAGAATTACGATGGTAACTCAAGATTAGGACAAATGAAATTAAATTAAACTTACATGAGATCAAGAGATGAAAGAAGATAAATCGAATGGATTAATTTCGCACCAAACTGCAAGAGGGAGAAGAATGAAGTATCACTCTTCTAGGATAAAAGAATCACTCTCTCAAGTTCGAACAAAGGTTTAAAGCACTCATAAATTTCATTAACCATTCAATAATGGGCTGTACATGTGTATGTATAATAAGTAAAGAACCCTAAAAAAACTACTAAAGTAACCATTAAACGGTCACAATGAATTCCATCACTTATGCTTTTTTTTATACGCGGCCACTTTTGAAGGTCAAATGATGTCCGATTAACGCAAAATTGGAATTGTTTGAAAGCTTATCGAAGTAGCTTTCCAACAAGACTAGAATCACACAATTCGACGTATATTGAAGAAGTTATGACCACTTTTCTGAGGGCTGTTGAAAGTTACGAAAATGATGGTCACATGTCGCATATATGTGCTTGACCATTAAGATCTAACATAAAACATTAAAATAAAACAAACGTAACCTATGAAAACTAATAGACCAAAATGAAAGGCCACCACACGATCAAATCAACATGAATCTAGCAACAATCCTTTGCACGATCCACGATTCAACAGTGTGAATCACGAACGGTCAAGATCCAACGGTCGAAATAAATACTGATGAAGATCCAACGACAGAAACTAATACTCCAGTGACGATTTCCTCCTGGTGCTCCTGCTGGCCTTGCCAATCCTTATTGTACAAAGAGCCTTGAGCTTCTTCTTGCGTCTTCGGTACACCTTAACTGGCTGCTGTTGTATATATAATCGTTCCATAAATTGTTTGTTTTCTGTGAAATTTGTTGTCTTCTCTGATATGTCTTCTTCATTCCTGTGCTGTCTTATTTGTTTATGTGTATATTTTCATATGCATTGAGATTACTCTCCTTGAGATATTAGTTTTTTGAGTTCCAAAGTCATTCATGAAGATGGGGGTGTAATCCTCTTTAGATCTTATCCCACAGGTTCAAGCTGTGCTCTTGTTATTGGGGGGGCGTGAAGTTCCTGCTGGTCTGCCTTCTGTCTCTTTACGTAACCATCCAAACAATAGGGTATCATTTTTCACTTATATATATATATATATATAAATTTATATATGAATGAGCTGGTGATTTGTTTGCATTATTTGATTTCTCTGTATCCATGTGCTGAAGTATTTAACAAAGAATTATCTGATCTTCTACAGGGCAGCGTGAAAAACTTCCCTGAGAGAGTTGTTTCATTAAGCAGATTCCGTGAGAAACGAAAAGAGCGAAATTTTGATAAGAAAATACGTTACAATGTTCGTAAAGAAGTAGCCCGCAGGTATGAAAATGCAGTGCATGCTATAACTTCCGTTTATTTTTCTGTACTCCTTTATATGGTACTTCATATGGAAAAGGCTCTGATGAAGTAAAATATCATCAGTTGATAGATTTGGTCCACTGTACTATTGTTGTGTAAGTTTATAAAGCCTTGAAAATGAAAATAGTGTGCATTTATAAAAGAATCCTTTGCTTCGCTTGTGTCCCTCTTTCCAGTGTGCTACCTAATGTGAGTGTGTAGATCCATGAGATACTATTACGTTGATTTCCTTTTGTGTATTTTTTCTTTTATATGGAATTAAGAATTATTGACATGGATACTTTCCATTTTCAATGCATTATTTTTCCAAGTTGCAGCTTCTTTTATATAGGATGGATAGGATAAAAAATGGATTTGTTGGCATCATTAGAATTTGTGGGACAGCGACACCTAACATGTTGAGTTATTCTTGTATTTTCCATGGACAAGGCAATTTGACAGTGAAGCATCCAAAAGGAAGAACATACAATATCCATGGATGGCTATTGTGGAAGAGTTTTAAAAACCTCAATATTAATTAATTTCTATGTGAAATCTGGTGTAATTTTACTGATAAAGAAAGAACTTTATCTCTAGAGATACCTTCTCTGGAGAAATAGTGATTTTGTTGTGAATCTGGGGGTTCTCTTCTTGATGGCAGGGGGAGAGCAGTCATGAACTTTATGAAGGTGCAAGGGCTAGCCTGGACCTCAATTTTCTCTTTCTTCAAGTAGTTTTTCTGACACTTTATTGACTCACTGTGCGGATTTCGTGCCTGTTTTGGGTCGGTCAACTAATACCACCTCTTGATGAAACTATAGGTTTAGTTGCGTAGGTCTGAATTTTATTTGCCATATTTGTGAAGAGGTCCTCTTTTCTTGCAACTTATTAAATATTCCTATGAACAATTATGTGATATATAAAATTTCTTTGCAAGGCTTTTAGGACTAGTATGGCACACATAGACATGGTTGTCAATCCCTTACGATACACGATATTATACAAAACAATACGTATCTATGATGTGTATCTCTTTTTAACAGTATGTTACGAGATACGTTACGATACACGATACGAACGATACATGTGATTTCGATTATAGCTAGTTTTTTTATTTAAAAAAATTATATCCAACTCTAATCTAAAAAGACTAAAAAAAATGACAAGAATAAAGAAAGAAGAGGAAGAAGTCTACAAGGAGGAGGAGAAATAAGAAAAATATGATAATTTAGCTGCTAATGAAGATAATGGTGGTGATAATGGGGATAGAGATAGAGAATGAAGACTTAAGATTTAAAAAAAAAAAAAAAAAACTGGAATTACAAAACAGTGTCATCAAGAAACAAGTATATGGATTTTTTAAAAGTAGAAGTTGGGACTTGAAAGACACATATTATATAAATATATAATCCAAGTTTACAATATACACTTACACCATACATATACTTGTGCAGCTATAGGGTAAACTTGTTATACAATCAATCCACCGAATTTTTTTTTTTTGTTCAATTTATTTTACTTAAATTCCAATTTCTAATGAGAATGATTCTAATTTGATTTAGCAATGATCATAGATTGTTATATAAATACACACACACACACACACGCATATATATATATATATAAATTTTCTATATATTTATATATATTTTTCTATATATTATAAAAATCTAAGTGTATCTTACGATTCTTGATAACGATACACGATTTTACGGCCCGCATGTCACTTTGCTTCAAAAGCATTACGGACTAAGTTCTAAAATCTTGTGATTGATGCCCCTTGGTTCAGTCTTTATATCATTTGATAGAAAACTGTATTGGACTATGAAATTTGAAAATTGGCCATGCAGAAACCAATGCAGTTTTGTATCATTGGATTCATACTGAGACATATTGGATGATTCATCTCAATATTTTCCGTGATATCTGTTCATGCTATAGATGAAGCCTATATGTTTCCAAATTGTGCCATGGCAAGCTTCTATATGACTTTCTGAGTTATGATGTTGCTGCCTTTTTTTTTAAGTACATATTTTTGTCTGTAGTAATACTAGTTTTCAACTTTTCATTAAAGGGTATGTTTAATTTATTTAATTTACATATTTTTGTTCGGTTTTCATCTTATGATGTTGATGACTCTTACTTGTAAGATGGCGCTGCTGTAATGGTGATTATTAGGTTTTCAATTTCCTGTAGTGGTAATTACTTTTCCATCCTATTGTTATAGGATGCAACGTCACAAGGGTAGGTTTGCATCAGCAAAGAAAATTTCTGAAGACGCAATGGCTGTAGCAGTCTGGGATGCTAGTGAGGAAACCCCTCAGCAAGAGACTGCGTAAGTGTTAAACAAATCTTCCTAATTGATGTTGAGTCACAGACCTTAGGGTCTATATTTCATTTTATAATGTATTTCTTGATCTCCATCATGGTCATTCGGTGATTCTCGGAGGGCTTTATTCATGAAGGTCAAATATTGAGCCTTTTTACTGATCAGGGTTAAAGGATGTCCGGGTGGTCTGCTCCTGCTCATTTTGGCTCTGTTGTACTTACTAATTTGAATTTATTATCAATATTGCTTGTGCAATGATACTTTAACAACTTTCTTTAATGCACTTAAATGTATCCTTGTTGCTCCAGAATTGTGTTTTCAAATTTGCTAATTTTTATTTGAATCACAGCCTTTACGATTTGACTCATGTATAAATGCAACAAATCATAGGGAGTTGTGCAATTTGATGTGCCTCACAAGTCACATTAAAACATAGACATGGTGACTCACAGGACCCATCTAAGGCACTCATATATATATATATATATATATACACACACACATACATACATACATATGTAAATGTATATGGGATCATGTGCCATGTGGCATGCCATCTATAAAAAAGTTCTTTAGTGGTCAAAATCTTGGTCAAAGTTTGGGTACCGCCCTAAACGTCTTGGTGCATTGCTTTTTTTTTTTTTTTATATCCTTTGACCATATTTTGGACGGTGGATCTCCACCTGTTTAAAATTTTGTTTTTAAATGGACTTGATCTTCCTTAGGCAGGTAGTCGTGGCACCCGATCATCCCCTGGATATGTGCCACGTGGACCACACCTGGTGCGAATGCATGGACAATCCACCATGCATTCGAACCCATATCCCGGGCCTCTCTATATATATGTCTGAATCTGATGGGGGAACCTAAGCTGAGCATACGAATGGACCTTATGGACGACTGCAGGGATGAGCGAGTGCTGCTTATACTATTTTTGCTCACAGTGGCTGCACCCAATGTATTAGTATCGGCTGATACGGATACGCTATCGCCAATACCCTATCAGTCATTTTTTTATAAAGAAAAAACATTTGTATTGGTCGGTATCGGCCTATACCGAGATAATATTGGCCGATACTGACATGTATCAGTCCAATACCGATACTGATGCAGAATTGAAGCCTACACTCCGAGATCGTCGCCGAATAAAGAGGAGACATCGAAAGAGAAAGTGGACCCGTGAATGAGTTTTTAAAAGGGCCATTAAAGACCCGTGTGCACTTTATTTTAGGCTTTTTTTTTTATCTAGGTTTAGTTTCCTTTTTTATTAGGATTCTTTTAATAAGTGGGTTTTTTTAGGATTAGTTTCCTTATTTGAATTACTTAGGGGTTAGGCACATATATGTGATATGTGACTGCTAATTTCGTCACTTTCAGTGCAACCATTGGAAAAGTGTCGTAAGTCTATCAATATTTGTAGGAATTATGTGATTTTTGTCTTATTAGAAAGCTAATTCGATAAGCTTTCAAACAAGACCAATTTCACGTCAATTAGACATCGTTTGACCTTTTAAAAGTAGTCGTGTAATAAAAAACGGGATTAGTGGTGAAATTAATTATGGCCGTTAGATTAGAAAATTTTAATGGTTGATTATGAGTTTTATTTTTAGTGGTATTCTTAGAGTTTCTTTTCTTTATAAATACATATTGCAATCTGTTATGAGAATATTGAATGGATGATTAATAAAATTTATAAGCTTTGCTTTTTGCAAATTCTAGAGAACTTGAGATGAGTTTTCGTTAGAAGAGTGATTCTTCTCCCACGTGCGATTTGGTGTGAGACCAACTATCTCATGCATCTCAGAATGAAAATTGGATGTTAACTCACAATGCAATGCAGAATGTGACTCAAGACTTGATTCACAGCATGACTCCGAACGTGAATCAGTATGCAACTCATGAGATGATTCAAAATGCAACTCGAGAATATGAGGTGTATGTGCATCTACGAACTCTATATGCTCATGTGTAGGTGACACTATTGACACTAACGACTCATGTCTAATCAACTCAACTGATACTAACGACTCATGTGTGAGTGACTCATATGGGACCAACACAGAACTATCATTCATAACAGAAATAGAGGTTTCGTCAACACAAATTAGGTTTAGGGCCATACACTCTTCTATTTCCTCCTCACTCATCACAGTATTAGGGTTATACACTTCCTTTCCTATTTTCAATTTTCCTTGCTCCTTATTTTCTTCATCTCTAATGAATAAACTTTGAACGGGAAATTTTGTGGGACATTCTTAGGCAAAATGTCCAAACCCTGGACACTTAGAGCAATCAGGATACTTATCTGTCTTGGTTTTCAAACTCCGTAGAAGGTAATGGTGTGTCAAAGGAATATACTTTTCAATAAGTTTCACCTTTATCTCCTCTTATGTGGAGATGGGTTTACTCCAAAGAAATTCAATATGACGTTCTATATGAGTCCAAAATTTTTTGGCGTTACCCTCCAACTTTGTTTTAACTAGCCTAATTTTGTACTCATCCGGTACGCCATATCAATCAAAATACTCCTCTATACTAAACAACCACTCTACGAATGTTTTATGGTTCATCCATCCCTCAAAATTTGGAACCTCATCTCGAATAGATTTTAGATACTTCTCGGCAGGGTCGTACTCAAGATCACGATGATGAGGGTATCCCCTAACTTTATTTGACATACCATGCAAACAAAATAAAATTCCTAATGCAAACACCCTAAACTAGAACTGTGCTCTGATACTAATTTGATATAGAAAAAAATGCTAAAACCGTAGTTATGCAATTTTAATATCAATTTGAGATGTAATTGAGCAGTGGAAATATAGAATTAATCTCAAAACACATAAATTATTTAATATCTTTATTAGGGCAATTTAATTGATTCGATTTAGCGTCTTTTAGCATATAAACTTTTCGATCTAGAAAATATGTCTAAAGATAGACTCTAGTTTCGATCTAGCTTAGGGCACCAAGCGACAATTTCAAATCCTTAGATAAATTACCTGTCAATAATCAATAAGAAGATTATAGGTTTCTAAAATTCAAGGCTCAAATGGAGAAACAAACTTAGATAAATTACCTGTCAATAATCAAAAAATAAAATCGAAAAAGGAAAGAAGATCAAAGGAATCGCTCTAAGGAAGATAATTGACCCCACACCAAACCGTATGTGGGAGAAGAATCACTCTTTTAACGAAAACTCATCTCAAGTTCTTTAGAATTCGCACAAAGCAAAACTCATAAATTTCATTAATCATCCATTCAATATTCTCATAAGAGATTACAATGTGTATTTATCAAGAAAAGAAACCCTAAGAATACTACTAAAAATAACACTCATAATCAACTATTAAAAGTTTCTAATCTAACAGTCATAATTAATTTCATCACTAATCTCTTTTTTTTTATTACGTGACCACTTTTAAAGGGTCAAATGATGTCTGATTGATGTAAAATTGGTCTTGTTTGAAAGCTTATCGAAGTAGCTTTCCAATAAGACAAAAATCACACAATTCCAACATATATTGATAGACTTACGACCACTTTTATGATGGTTGAACTGAAAGTGACGAAATTAGCAGTCACATATCACATATATGTGCCTGGCCCTTAAGTAATTCAAATAAGGAAACTAATCCTAAAAACCCACTTATTAAAAGAATCCTAATAAAAAATGAAGCTAAACCTAGAAAAAAGCCTAAAATAACGTGCACACGGGTTTTTAACAGGCCTTTTAAAAACCCATTCGCAGGTCCACTTTATCTTTCGATGACTCTTCTTTATTCGGCGTATAGGCTTCAATTCCGCATTAGATACCGATATTGTATTGGTATTGGCTGATACTGACCCTTATTGGGGTGCAATACAGTTAATGGTATTGGTACTGATATCTCCTCAATACCTGTATCAGGGTGGTATCGGTATCGGTTCTCGACGAAACCCATACGTACTGCCCATGGGTTAAAATGCCGGAAAACCGGTACGTATCGTTCGGTCAAAAAACCGGTACGTTCCGGACGATACGTACCGGAACAATAGTGTACTGGAAGATACATTGAATGTATCGTCCGGTATTTGCAATACAAATGAGCGATACGGTACATTTAATGTACCGTATCGTTCACGTCCGATACCGATACGTATCGTCTGATACGTATCGGTATCGGACGATATTTGGATCCATGGTACTGCCAATACGTATTGGTATTGACCGATTTTTTATAGCATGACTCCACTCTCATAGGAATGCTTAGGTTTCTGTTGCTGCTGTTTTAGGTGCTGACATTAGATACTGCCCCTGTTCACGTTGATGGTTCTTGTCGATGCCACCCTGGCAGCTATACGCAAAGCAGCCCAGCCCGATCGAACTATTACTATATACACATAATTAGTCACCAAGTGTAACCTTTTGTAAAAATTCTATGCTCCAATAGAAAGCCTCGGCCTCTATCTCTGTCCGCCATGGGTGGTATTACTTGCTCAGAGGCCTCTGCCCCTTATCGATGTTAAATTGAGAAAGAAGTCAAGAGCACTTTCTCTGTCTCTCTCTCTCTCTTTCTATATATATATATATATGTATATCATCACTTTATATATATCATCACTTTATCAAGTGCTAAAGATTTATTTTAAGATGAAGAGATTTTTTTATTTTGCTTTGGAGGGATAATTTGGTTTTTTTTTTTTAACTCACAACAAAGTACGATTGTTTTTAACATTGTTCAGAATAATCAACTTCCATTTGCTATATTTATATTCTACAGTTTGTCCATCCTACTTGGGTCAAGTACCAGTGATAATATTTTACTGATTCACACCATATATTTGACCTGGGTTATTATTGACCTAGTTCTCCATTCTAGCTATTATGTGTATGGGCCATGGACCAAATTGGTAATTGGATCATCATGATCAAATTGAAACATGAAAATGGTCAGCTAACCTACAAAAATTCATTGATTCGACAATTAAGGTCATCTAAGTAATGAAAATGGTCTCTATGGATATATTGGCATGTGGATGGTCCGAATCAATGGTCACATGTATATACTGTATGTATGGGTAGTTGCTTTGAATTCTACAGTGTCCTTAGCATGTGGGTGATCCAAAATTTTCTCTTTGGGCTAGCTACATGGCATCCAAATCAATGATCACATGGGTAGTTGGTTTGAATTCTCCAAGTACTTGGCTCCGAGTATGTTATACTTGCTGTTAGCTAATAAATTCTATCCAGCCAGATGCTATTCACTGTGTCTGGCATAGCTCTCTGCTAGCTCCCTGCCAGAGCAGGGTTTACCTGCTTTAGCAGGTTCCCTTTCCCTTTGCTAAATCCCTGCTACCTGCTTTAGCAGGTCCCCCTTCTCCTTGTTAACTCCCTGCGTAGCAGGATTTACCTACTTCAGCAGTTCTCTCCTGCTCTCTGCTCACTCCTTGCCATAGCAGATTTTCTTTGCTCTGGCATGGAGTTAGCAGAGAGCAAGGCGGTAGCTGCTAGAGCAGGTGAATCCTGCTTTGCAGGGAGTTAGCACTTAGCAGGTAAAAGGGGGGCCTACTAAAGCAAGTATATCTGGCTCTGGCAGGGAGCTGACAAAGAGCTATGCGAAGCGCAGCCGAAGTTTCTATAATGGGAGCTTGAGAGCACAACTCACTCCTATCTGGGGGTGTCACTGTACATGAGCGAGTTCCATTCAATTGTATGTCATTACTTGCCAATCTTGTTTACAAAAGCTAATCTTGAATTAGCCCCAAGACAAATCTCAAAGATCTGAAATGGATTCTGAGCGCTAAAATGGTTGTCAGTTGAAGTATCTGAGGTGACTGCGAAAGTCAAGATTTCCCTAAGAACAAAATTATCATGGAATTGCTTGGGGTGGGTAGTACACTTTAAGCAGGACCTCGTGGCTTCTGATCAGCTTTTGTTCAAGGTTTACTCTACCGAGCGTAACCTTATGCACCTACTTCACTCATGAAGCTTGTGTATCTATAATCAAGTTTTGTTGAGTAGTGGATGTCTCAAAATATTTAGAGTGCGAAAATGTGTATTTAGAATCGTGTTCATGTTCGAGTAGTGGATGTATTTTAGAAAATATGTAGAGTGCTAAAATTATTGTTTATTTGTTTTGTCAATATGTAGAGTGCTAAAATTATTGTTTATTTGTTTTGTCATTAAGACATTCTGTTGCCCTAGCTTAATATATGTTGTCTGACTTGGTTTTGTAATAGTGAATACAAATTATTCACCAGGGTAAATTTCTTTCTATTTTACATATTACAACTTGGCCATAGGGACAGAGTTAAGGTCTCCTCTTTATAGATCCTTGGTGTGAACGTCCTGTTTTTCCTTTAGTTTAATTTTGCTGCAGATTAATACTAAATTCATCTCATTGGAAGTTTTTTGTCCTGTTTTCTTCTTCATTGTCTCTATGCTAGCTTTCCATCCATCTCTAAGGCAGATATATGGGTTTAGAATCCATTATCATTCTGCACCTACACTTTCGTGATTTAGCTCGTAAGTTTATCTTGGTATATGATTGTTCAGATGCCGTCATTGCGGCATTAGTGGAGAAGCTACTCCAATGATGCGTCGTGGACCTGAGGGACCGAAGACTCTTTGTAATGCATGTGGACTTATGTGGGCAAATAAGGTAGTTGCTTGGACCTTTTTTCTGCTATTTATGATGGCCCCAAAATTTGATTCTTCTACAATCTGCTAACTGCTTCTGCTTCTGTGAACCTGATACTTTGTATGATAACAGTGGCTGCCATCTCCTAGTACTATTAGCATTCTTTTGTTACCACCTTCTAGTATTATTAAAGTCCTTTCGTTACAAAACGAAAATTGGATCCAAATATGCTGTACTCTTTTTATTCTGTTCTAATATGCTTCCAATGCTACCTGGCCTTTCACTGCCTGGGCTTGGTGCACCACCCAATTGAAATCGCTGTAGCAAATCTGAAGCCATTTCAGCTCCACAGTAGCAGTATAAAATGATAGCGTAGTGTTAACTCAAGGATGCTTACTAATGTGAAATGAACCCTTCTACGCAAAGTTATGCCCTAACGAAGTTTAGCGTGTCAAATGTTTTTAAGAATCGTTCCATGCATAGAAGTTTTGTGTGTCTGCCTTAAATATTTATGGGAACAAATATTAACAATGCAGGCCTTCATTATCCACTTGTAACTTTGATTGATCCCTGGTGAAGTACAGTCATCTTATTGCATGGTCGTGCCCTATGTTAATTTGTAATTCGTTCGATTTGCATTCAAATTCGTAATTCGCAATTCGCTACTTCCATACGAACCCGATTCGCTAGAGGTAGGATGAGTTTTTAATTTAACTATTATTATTTTTTTGGTAAGCTTACAAGACGTTAAAATGCATAACTATTGAAGTTAGTTATGTATTAAAAGATCCATTTGGTTTCTTGGTTAGCCAAGCATGATACTTAGTCAAAAGGTGTTACATGTCTTGGGTTCAAGTCTCCCCAGTCCCATTTATTTTTATCCTCTATTCGCCCAATTAATCCAGTTTGGCCTAATTACACTGAATCGAATGGCGAATTGATTCCTTGTGAACGAGTTTGCCATTCGGAGGGTGTACGAGCGAATTAATTAACCTAGGTCTTGCAAGTGATTATATGAAGGTTCCAATTAGAAGATAGAATCATTGAATACAAACCCATGAAGGGTGATTCTCATGTCCTTGTATCACTGGACGGGCATAAATTGCTGCTTGTGAATTATGCAGAGAACAGCCCACAATAACCTGAATAGATGAAAATAACTGGAATGTGAAATAGAAACTAGGCGCTGATCTAAAAGGTATGAGAACCCGCCTTTATATCGATAACAAAACTATGTGGAAACCCAGTTTTAATTCAGCGGTTCTAATCTGGATAGCAGTTTGCAGTAGGACTGAGATTATGGTAGAAAAATAAATGGTAAGCAGTCTTTAAGCAGCAGCAGTTACCTGACAGATTAATACCAGTGGTATTTAGACTAAACGCCTTGAATGTAGTAGTCTAAAATTCTGAACCACGGTAAAAATATAGAATAGAGAATTAGAGTAGCAGTAGCACAGTACTTAAGAGAGTTACAGTCCAGATATGAGGTTCAGAATTTTCTGCTGGAAGGACAGTTCTATAGTCGAATAAGGACCTCGAGAAGGTAGCTAAATACCAGAATAGTGTAGAAAAAAATTGTCTGTTATATTCCCAAAAATAAATCTCGGTCTTTTAAAGTAACAAAATAAAGGCTATCAAGTTACATTTGCCCCTCTATGCTTCATCTTTGATGGGCGGTGGTGGTGACAATGTTACGTAGGGATACTGATGAAAGTAAAGCGGATGGGTCGATTGGGGATTATTGGATGGCAGCTTTCTATGCGGGGCTGTGGAGTATATGGGGCGAAAGAAATCTACGGATTTTCGAGAGTAAAACACGCCCAGTTGGGTTGATCAGGAGGGCCATCTGAGACCTGGTGTGGTTTTGGGTTGAGATGGATGGGATAGGTCCTCGTGAGGAAGCCTACTTGTGGGACCCAGGCTGAGGGATGTCATAACTGGTTTCACTGTGGTCTGCTTTTAGGCGTGTTGGTGTATCTGTCTTTATTTTCTTTTGGTCGCTTCCTTGTATTGGTTTTTCAGCACCTCACTGCTTCAGTATAAGTTACTTTACTGATAAAATAAAATAAAATAAAAGCTATCGAATGTATTCTAATTTGCGTACCTGATTTGGATTCTTAAGTAAAAAAAGGAAGTTACTTTGACTCCAAGGAAATAAGAAAGTTAACTGCACCTATATCATAGGACACTCAAATAAACTAATTAACTTTTGATTTGGCTAATGGGACCCGAGATTAATAATCTCGATAATAGGGTTACATGTGACCACTTTTAAGTGATCATGTGACACCTAATCGCATGGGCCAATATTAAACCTCTTTTACTCCCTTGTTAATACCCTGTTCTGATCTCCATCCTCCCCCTTTTAATGCATTACATCCTTCCATGCTGGAGATAACTTGGTTCCATGGAGTTGGCTTTCTCATAGATCTCAAACAGGTCCAGTGTTGTCATATACTTGGCATATTTATAAATCGCATAAGCCATGAAGGCTTATGCAATTTAAAAAGTATGCATGGACGCCATCGCATACTGAAGTATGCCATGGCATAGTACATATTCAATTTTTTTTATAGCTTCTCGATAGCTATAATAGAGCACCTCCCCTCCCCTTTCAATTTTTCAATGCCAATTTCAAGCCTCTCCTTCTCACTCTCTTATTTTCTTCAAGGTTTCCTCCGGGTCAACTAGTCAACTATATTCAAGTCTCAAAGAAGCATAATGTTTTTTTTGTTTTCTTAAATCTTTAAGTACCAAAACAGCCTTCAATAATCAAGAATGAAGAAAATCAGGATTCAAGAATTATGTTTTTTTTTTTACTTTTTGTCATATAAAAGTTGAACATGCCTCGAGTACTAATGAGTAATGACAAATTATATACTAGTTTGCATGTTTATAATTGAATAGAATATAAATTATTACATCTAGTCATTTCCTAATTTTTATAAGTTTTTCTAAATTTTATTTATTTTTCTTTCTAATTTATTTATTTATTAAATCATTCAAAAAAACGAGGTATGCCATTACTTATGCCATTATGCCAACTCGCATAAATCATTTGGCAATGCCATTGCTTAGGATTTCTTATGCCAGTTGACAACATTGAACTTGTCTTTATCCAACTTCTTAAACTTGAGTGCAATGATTCATGTATTCTCCGAATTTGGGCTTCCCTTTCGATAAATTACTGACGATGTTCCTCTTCGTGTTTTTTTTTTTTTTTACTTTGACCGCTACCGATTCTGAAATTTATCTTTCTTCTTCAATTGCATTTCTTTAACTTCAACAAGGCTCAGCTCTCTCCTTAAGGTGTTCATGGTATTCGAAGATGTCAAATACATTGATGTCCAATTGCTCGAGTAGTGCCAATTGGTAAGCGTTATCCCTGATCTTATTGACAATCCTAACTGGTCCAATTTTTCTCTGTTTAAATCTGTTGCAAGTACCCTTACAAAACCTCTCTTTCCGCTAATAAACCATCACTACAGCTCCCTTATTTGATGCTCATTGGCTTCCCCTTTGTACCTTAAGTTACTTTCTTGGATTTGATGACAAATTTGTTGTCCAATTTTCAAATATATTCGGCAAAAGAATCAACTTGGCTAGCCTCCCTTTAGGTTGATGTAGAACGAAGTATACCCCTTTTGTCCAAACATTAGAACTCTGATTTCGCATCATCTTTGCTTTTAAAGCGTGATGAGAGTCATCACAATGTTCTATATGTTTTTCTTTGGTTTCATGTATATCCACTCATGTAGTTATAGCAAAGTGACAAAATACGGGTACGGGTTTAATATGGTGAGTGAGAAAGTCAGAAAAAAGGCAAAATACGGGGGAAGAAAAAAAAAGGTAAAAAACTTTAAAATATGAAGCCCAAAAAAACCTGGAAAAATTGGGGAAAAACAAGATAATAAAAAAAAAAAAAATTAAAAATTTTAAAAGTACAATAAAATACTGGAGAAAACGTTTAATACGTGAAAGATGTGTATTATACGAAAATATATGTTTTATTAAAAAATATGGGTACTATACGTGTTCAGTACGTTGTTGAAAAATACATGTATTATATGCGTTGTAAAAAAAAAAGGGAGTATTTTGTCACAGTGAGTTATAGGATGGAGCTCTTCCATATATTCCACAATACTTTTATCTTTTTCTTGCAAATTTTGACAAACATTGGTAGAGATCTCTGGCATAGCTGACTGGTAAAACTATCCATCGACGATGGGTCATCATCTTTTCCCACAGTTATTTTCTCCTTCCGACACGATGGGATCCGGTTGAATGTCTTCCCACCATTCTAGGGTGACTCGTAAATTTCACCGCTACAAACTTTACTATATGCTGGTTCAGTACCTCTTTTAACGCAAAAGATGTTTTCAATTTCACCTTCGCCTGCAATAATCTGAATTGATGCAAATACATGGAATGTGAAATAGAAAACTAGGCAGCTGATCTAAAGGGTGATGAAAACACACCTTTAGATTGATAACAAAACTATGTTCAAATACTGTTATAATTCAGCAGTACTAATCTGGATATAACTCTGCAATAGGAGTGAGAGTTTGATAGAAAAATAAATGGTAAGCAGTTTTTAAGTAGCAGCAGTTAAAGGTCACGTTAATACTAGATGTATTTAGACTAAAGAGTTTAGTCTTGAATTCAGTAATCTAAAATTGTGAACAGTAAAGCATTGAAGAGAAAATTAGAGCAGCAAATCACAGTACTTACAGATGTTTTCTGGGGAAACAACAGAGTTTCTAGTTGAGATATGGATCTCGAGAAAATAAATCTCAGTTTTTAGAGGTAACAAAATAAAAACTAATAAACGATTCCACGTAAATTTCCAACCTAACTCGGACACTTAAGTAATATAGAAAGTTACTTGGACTCTTTAAGTAAATAAGAAAGTTACTTGAAAGTGCATGTAAGCTGTCTCATTTTTACTACAATAACGCAAAGCTGAATCTTGCAATGAGGCGTCAATTATTACCTATTTATGAGCCATCTAAATGCTTTGAAACATTCAGGGAACGCTGAGAGATCTTTCAAGGGCACCATACTTACAAATTCAGAATCCTCCGCCGAACTCGAATGAGGTAATAATATATGTAATAGTTATTTTCTGAGTTCAAATGCTAAGGTTTCACTTCTCAGCACAAAGGTCAAATTTCAATTCCGGCATTTTTATATTCAGTTTTCATCACACTTTCAAATTCAGATATATCTTTCATTGTATAGAAACTCAAAATTATCTACCTTGCAGCCAAGGCGAGTACAAGTTGACCAACAAGTTCTTAACATTGACTTTTCGTTTTCTTTGAATTTTTGTACTCTCCATTTATCTCTTCTTGCAGAATGAAACAAGTGATGGCGACCTAGTTCGGGGCAATCGAGCTTCAATGACCACCGAAAATGGTCATGAGCCCTGAGCATTTTTTTCACCAATTGGGGAAGAAGAATTGAATGTGGGAGCTCTTCCTTTCTTTGATTTGATGGCTTCTTTCCTCATAGTAGACCTGTAACATAAGAACCCAAGAAGGGGGATTAGTTTTATATGAAAGCTTGCTGCTTGCGATAAACAGCACCCGGATCTGTTTCTAATCTATTTATAAGTACCTGCTTAATATGCAGGAAATCTTGCATGAATTTGTGTAGCTGATGAAATTGAAATTATGATAGATTTTCTCTCGTTAGGCATCATTTTTAGTCACTGATACCGTAAAAAAACTGACGGATATGGGTTTCAAAGCCCTAACGTATAACAGCAAGAGTAATGTTTAGAGGGGATTCTGTAACTAATGGATGCTCCGTAATTGCAACAGCAGAATTCATTGTATGTCAAATCCCTCACCGGCGAAGGAATGGGAAATCTTTCTCCTGTTACATGAATCAAATGCTTCATTTGATCCGAAAAGTCATCTATTTTTCAACAATGTCTTTGTCATTTGATCCAATAATCATTAAAGATGCCGACACTTTCGACGAAATTTATAAGGACTAGAAATTGAAAAGAAACAACTTCATTTTTTACAACCATTGCCCATTCTTTTGTTGTCACTTGTTTCTATGTTTATCAACCAATCAAACCTGTCTGAATTATGGGAGGCTTTGGAGAAGAAAAACATGCTGTGTACTATGCTAATCCAATTCTGAGTCTAACAACAATCACTCATTTGGTGGTTTGTATTGAAGCTGGGCGTTGAATTCTAGCGCAGATTGGGTGTTTGAAAGCTCGGTTGGGTGCTATCTGTCATGAACTAAGGGTGTGTGTTTGGGATTTGCTCTATGGAGGCAAAGAGCAGCTCTCTGCTCTGGGGCAGAGCACCTTTGTATGAGATTGGGTTTGGTTGTTAGTGCTCTTAGCTCTTTCGGAGAGTGGAAGAGCTGAAATTGGGTCTCTTTAAAAGAGCAACTTAAACCTGCTCTTTTAAGTGGGCTGCTCTTTGGCTCCGAAACACAGCCTATATGTCCAATCCCAGAACTTAAAGGTGATAGGATGACTGTTGCCAATGCTAGAACTGTTTTTGTAGCAGCAATATGAAATATTTGGTAATAGTAGGATGACTGTTGCCAATGCTACAACTGTTTTTGTAGCAGAAATATGGAATATCTGGTAATAATAGGATGACTTTTGCCAATGCTAGAACTGTTTTTGTTGTAGCAGCAATATGGAATATTTGGTAATTTTGAAGGAGATAAACAACGTAAAAGATAGATAGTTATTAGTTAATTTCGCTTGAAAACCTCATGGTTGCTGCGTCAGTTAAGCAAACTCACCAAGGAAGGAAAAGAAGGATGGGATCTCACTCTGCTGCGTTCTCCATTTTTGCAACTCCATTCTCTTTGTCAAAATATAAAAAGGGTAGCAAGTTGGAATCCCATTGGAAGTTCCTCTTCGACACCCAAACTTCAAACTTATGGTTATCCTAATTTTCTAACCAAAATAGGGATGGATGTTTAATTTGTAGTTGGATGAATTTATTCAAACTCAATTCCTAATTCCTAGTGAGCTTAAAATTTTTTATCTTTTTGTTTTAGCTTCTCCGGTTGTGGCTCTGTTTTTTCTTTTTTCTTTAATATATTGTTTTGCTTTATTGATAAAAAGAAGGTTTACGTTAAACACATTTGCGAAGTGTTTCGAAAATTTCAAAGAATAACTAGAACTATGATTCATCCTCCGATTTCAAGAAAAAATGCATTCAAGTTTGAGAAAGTTCGCCAAATAGGAATCCCCATTGCTATCTTTAACTCTTTCAGTGGAAGTCTGATTTGACTCGGACAATGGAGATCGTTTTTTCCGTCCCAATCCGTAACAAAATAGATCTTTAAATCATGCTCCTACCATCAAATGGTCCACATGGTACACATTAGGCAGAGTGATTAGAAAAATACATTTGATATACGCTCATGAGCGTCCGTGTGTAATCAAAAGATGACTATTTGTTGGTAGGCTCATGATCTCAAGATTTATTGCATTGAAGATTGGGACTAAAATCGATAGCTATCATCTTATTCAAAGCAGTCATTACCGAGAAGAGATAATCTTGGGTTGTAAATAAAAATAATAATTAAGCATCATTTATTTTGATCCGGTCAACTGTAACCCGGCTTGCATTTTAGACAAGTGCTATGTTAGGAATCATGTGTGCAGCCAATTGCCTAAAACGCACCATTAAATGTTAGATGACCATTGATTGCTTTGAACAGAGGGCTGTCAATGGTTTGGGCCTCCGCTGGAGTTTAGTCTAACTACTTTTCGGTTTAGATAAAAGCCCAAGCTCGAAAGCACTCGCCCCAAAGCAGGCCTAATTTTCTGTTTTCACCTAATCTGGGCCTAAGCTTTGGGTAAAATACTTGGGCCTATTAAAACTAGGGTTTTAGTTTGGACCAACCCGACCAGTTCAGCTATGGCCCGAATCTAGCACACATGATAGTTCCACACTTCTACGTGGCATGCATCACAAAAATTAAGAGTGGGGTCGGGTGTTTAAGGGTAGAAGTGTTATTTGTACCCATTTTTCTTGTGAAGAAGAGACACTGATTGTACCTTAAAACAAAAAAACATAGGAAAAATTAGGAAAACTGCCCCAGGCAAGATAACTTTTGGGGTAAAAGGGATTGACACAGTTTACAAGATTTCTAAAAAGGCATTTGGTCAACTATAAGAAAATAGGCAACTTGAAATTAAAAAAACACCCTCAATCCCCTTCTCTCTCCCAAACGACCCTAGCGTCTGAAAGCCCATCTCTTACCCTAGCTGCAAATCGACCCCAGCAGCAAATCAATCGTAGGTGATGTTTATGTGGGTTTTCTTCTCTAGCAACCCTTTTGGGGAGCATGGATCGGAAAGATCATGTCAGTTGCAAAAGATATTAAAGCTGTTTGCTGAGAGGAACCTCGGATCCTGCAAAACTCAGTCTTCTCCATCTTTAACTTCAACTGTTGAAGGGTTTGCTTCCTTAATTTAGAGGGTATGATCTTACTGATGTAGGGGCAAATTGGGACTAATAAGTTCATTTTCTTTCCGATTATAAGCTTGGAAAGAAATTTGGTATAATAATATTTAGAGTAGGATTTGTTTCTTCTTTTTCTTTGGCTTGAAAGCACCTTAATAGTGATTCAGCCCCATCTAACATCATCCAACCTCATCATCTCTATGAAGATTCATGCCTCTATTAATGGTGGCTTGAAAATACTTTAATAACAGGAAAAAAAAAAAAAAAAAAAAGAAGCCATCATTAATGAACTATCATCTGGGTCGTCTTTTATAATCTCTGAGTATTAAGCTAGAAGAAAAAAAGCCACCATTAATGGACCATCATCTGGGTCATCTTCTAGAATATATGAGGATTAAGCTAGTTTGGGAAAAAAAAAAATAGAAGAAAAAAAGTCATCATTAATGGACCATCATCTGGGCCGTTAATGCTTATATCTATCACCTAGGGTGTTAGAGACGATGGGATTATTTGGAATATTTGAGACAGAGAGAAGGGCACTATAGTAATTTCAAGTGAAGGTTTTTCTTAGAGTAGATCATATCATTTTTTAAAACCTTAGAGAAGTGTGCCAATCCTTCTTACCCAAACTTTCCTAGGGCGCAAAAACTTTCCAAATTCAATCATATTTTACTAAAGTACCCTTATATGTACTAATGGAGATCGTTTTTGTCCCAAAATGAATCTTGAGATCATCATGCACCTAAGAGATGATTTCAAGATCTAGTGTGTATAAGATTGAGACGTAAACGATCTCCACCGTCTGATTAGTCAATGGTAAAAGAGGAAAGGAAAAGAAAAGAGAATGGAGGGAAGCAGCAGTGAAGATGAGAGGGAATCTCAATCTCTGCTCCTAAGTTTCGACTCTATCTACAAGGTTTCATCAATTCAACTTCTCTCTCTACAAGGTTTCACCAAAAATTGCCGAGAAAAGCAAATAAATAGGCCTATGAAATGCCAATCTTTTAACTTTTATTAGGTTTTCATTCTCTTCTAAAAATTTATTTTTCTTCAAAATATTTCTGTTTAATCATAATTTCAATTTGATAATAAAAGAAATTGACTATGGATTAGGGCGTTGGTGACTCTTTAAGATGCCATTTTTTTCACAAAATCTAATACAAAATTTGACAAAATGTTCTTTAGCCTCATTTATGAGGGTATTGCTGAATCCATTTTAAGAAGATAGCAGGTACTACCTAAATTGTTGTTAAAATTCTTAGGCAACCCTAAGCAGTTCCAAATTATATTAGGACTTGCAAATTTTTTCTATGAGCTCAAGCAATTTCATGCTCATAACCTCCTAATCATAATAGCAAATTTTTATTTTTTGGCAATATTTCAGTTAAAATTTTGAAAATTTTGGGGAGATTAGAAGGTGATATATAGAAAGTATCTGTAATATTTTAAAAAATTCTACAAAAACACAGTGGAACAAATTAAATTTCTTTGGTTTTGGCAAAACAATGCAATTTCCATGAAAATTTCGGTCCCCAAATTTTGGCGAAATTTGTCACTATGCTCCTAATCATGTTTTATTTGTTGTTATCATTCTCAGTGTCGTCTGGTAGTTGGGCCTCATAATGGTTCTTCCTCTTGAAGACACATAGCACACACATTACTCATCTGTTTCCCTCTTCTTATATGCTGGTCAACAGTAAGAATACACAAAACTCCAAGCAAATAATTTCATCTTAGGGAGGATATGAGCTTTCCAAACAAAGGACCAGTCCTGCTTAATCAATGGTCTTATGGTAATCACCCTATGAACGATTTAAAAGTGAACTGTCCCTTCTTATTACCCTTCCAGATCCCTATATCCTCTCTTCTATTAGTTCATAACCTTATTAAGGAGAGATAGAAGGTCCATGTAAACATCAAACTCTGTATCTGCAAATATTCCAACATATAGAATCCCCATTAATCAGGCACAGATCCATCACCTTCCTTCCTTCATCTAGAGATGGATCATAAATCACTGGAAAGAGCTCCCTCAACGGTTGATTCCTGGTCTAGACATCATCCTAGAAACCAACTCCGTTATCTCTGCCCAACAAAAACTGATCTGTTTTTTAAAGTCAGGCCAAACAATACAAATACCGACTCTCTAACTCAGTCACAAATTTCATTACCCCATTTATTTTCCATCTACTCATATTTTGTCAACCAACACTTGCACCCACAAGTTATTCCTTTCCTTATCATCCTCAACTCTCCATAAACATTAATCCAAAAGCGCCTTTCATATCCTCCAAGCTTCTAATATCTAACCTGCCAGAGCATCTAGGAAAATGACTAACGTCCCAATTGATTAGATGAATCTTCCTATCCGGGCCAGCTCTTTCCCATAAAAAGTTCCTTTCAATTTGTTCAAGCTTCTTTATGAATCCCTTAGGACACACAAACGTGAACATAAAAATATAGGCAGGCTAGACAAAATGCTCTTCACAAGGGATAATTGACCCCCACTGCTGAGCATTTCCTTTCCAAATAGCTAACCTAGATTCATATCTCTGAACTACAGACTCCCACAAAGCTGCCCTCGGTTTTCGCACCATCAAGGGAAGATGCGGATATTGGATAGGGCAATTCTCCACAACACATCCCACCCCGTCAGCTAAAGATAATGGATGATGGGATCCATTCTCACCCCCATAAGCTCTGATTTATGGAAATTGAATTTTTGACCCAAGATGGCTTCACAGATGGTAAGAACATCTCTGACCACTTTAACCTCTCCAAACTATTCCCTACAAAATATCATAATGTCATCGGATACTGTAGATGAGTGATAACCCTTCCATTCCTCTCCACTTTGAACCCTGATATATAATTAAGCTCCCAAAGATTTTTTAATCATCCCATCTAAAGCCTCACCTATCATATTAAACAATATCGGAGAGAGCAGAACTCCATGCCGAAGGCCTCTGGTGCTTTTTACATATCTTTTGAAGCGCCTTTACTGATAAAAGAAAACCAAGCCACAAAATAGCATGATTTCATCCAATTCCTCCTTCTATCCCCAAATCCAAATCTGACCATTATGTAATTAAGGACGCTCCAATTAACTCTATCGTATGCATTCTCTATATCAACCTTTCATACGATCCCCAGGAATCTATGAATGGGAGCCGAATGGACCGCTTCTTGAGCTACAACTGCTATATTTAATCAATTGGCGACCAGCTATCAATGCCCTTGATTAGGAGGTGTGTTTTATCCATGCAAGTCCAACTTATTGGCCAGCACCTTAGCCAATATTTTGTAGAGACTGCTACACAGCATCGATCATGAAATTCGTGCAAAAATTCCATAATATCCCCTTTCAGCAGATCCCAATAGGTTCTGAAAAACTCGAGGGAAAACCCGTCAGGCCCAGGTGCCTTATTTTTGTCACCCTTCAGGATGGCTCTTTTAACTTCCTCTTCATCATACTTTCTTTCCAGTCCTTGCTCCTCCTATTCTGATACTTTCTTAAACTCAAGACCATCTAAAGTCAGTCTATTCCACCCTTCATCACAGTACAAATTTTCATAGAAGTTAACAACCTGTTCTGCAATCAGATTTCAATCTTCATATATGATACCATCCACCATAATACTCCCCATCTTCTTGTTCTTACTTCTAGCTTTGGCCATTGACTAAAAGAATTTGGTATTTTGATCATCATTAGCCAATGCACTTTAGATTTTTGTTTCCAGATGTTCTCATCCCCACGAAGCTTATCATTGACTTGTAACTTGATACCCAATCTGACTTCCCTTTCAGAATCTGTAAGAACCCTGGTTGCTTCAATATTGTCAAGCACCTGAATTTTATGCAAGAGATCCTCCTTCACTTTATCACCATCCCAAGTTCTTCGACATTCCATCAGAGGGGGAAATGTTATCTAAGTAAAAGATGTAAAAGTTATGGGATAATGGCTCCTGACCAACATTTAAACACCATTTTGGTGTTTAAAGGATCTTACACCAATTAGACTTTTCATCTTCCATCATTGAAGTGTGGTTTTTTATTATGATATGTGGTGCACATTTGTGATTAATCTAAATTGTCTGGCAATCCATCATTGGAACATGTTTTAGCCAAAGAATTATGCCCATAAGTGGATGTGAACCAGCTGATTGGCGAAATTAATGTCAGCCATTAAAACTAAGAACAATGGTTGGTATTAGAGTGCACAAATAAGATGGTTCAAATCTCCCAAAAAATGTGATTTTTGGGTTGATTGCCGTTCAATTTATGATCATTACTTTGACGGTGTGGATTACCCACATCTTAAACTATTAAAGGTTTAAGATCATTTAAACACCATTTTGGTGTTTAAATGACAGTTAGGAGAGTCGAGCCCAAAAATTATTAATAGGTTAGTCCTATACTACGAAGGTCTAGAAGGATGCAAATGGGTCGGACTCGGGACGTGGTTAGGGACAACCTGAACCTGATCTGTTAACCACTACCCTTGACTTGAACCTGACCTGACCTGTTAATCTCTAACCCCTGGCCTGAACCCAAACCCAACTTGTTAAAAATGCACTGACCTGAAAATGACCTGCTAGTTAGCCCTGGACCTGCAGCCAACCTGAATCTAACCTGCTATTCTAATTTAATTGCATAATCAGGTTTGGACCGGACCTGTTAACCACTTTCAGAACTGACTGGTCCTGTTAAAATAATACCATATATGTATGTCTTATACGAAACACATAACAGGTCATGTTTGGGGCTTAACTTGAACCCAACCTGTTTGTGTAATAGATCGAGATTTTTGACTCGACCTGACCCAACCAATAGGTTGAGTTTTTTAAACTCAAGCCCGACCTATAGCAGGTCTGGTCTGAAAAAAATTCCAGGTTGACCCGACCCGTTTGCACCTACTAGAAGCTAAATATTGAAGCTCCATTGTTATGGGAGGAGTAAAGAGTACTTGTTGGCAGATTGGTTCAGTTCATAAAAAATGGTACATTGACATAGTAGTCGATTAATGAGGTAATATGATCTTAAACATGGTTCTAACTTAGTTTTCATCAAATTATCAATCACTAACTTAGTATTATGTGGATGAGTATATCGTGCTCAGCTTTGATAGTGATCAGGGCCATTAATGGTGCACACATGGCAATATGGTCATAGATCTGAATTGTCTACATTCCGTGATGTCTTGTGGATTGAATAGGTATATGTAAAATGGTCCAGATTGGATGTGCAAAAGTGATTGACTGAATGGTCAGAGTCCGTTGCAACCTATCTTATGAAAAAGATACGTTTCATCATTGATGTTGTTAGAGCCTAGCCAAACTGTAACAGGAATCTAAAAAATAAAATAAATCTAAAATCACTTCTTTTCGCCATCTCTGAAGTGAGGGATACAAACCTTTTTCATGAATTTTCCCGTTCCTTATTAGCAGGACCAACCAGCCAATTTTCAGGAAAGCCAACTGGTTATTTTCTTCATATAGGAAAACTGTAAAAAAAATTTCCAATATCAAACCAGAGTGCTGAAAGGTTCTGGTTGAAACAGCTTGAGCCCTCTAGTCCATTAAATGACTGGTTTTAGAGGCAGATCAGGAATATATTGCTATATTTGGGATTATGATAGGTAATTGGTGAAAGGTTATTTAATGGTTTAAGTATGAGTAGTTGGTTGCATAAATCTTTATCATTGGTTTGCTTCTTAGAGAAGTTCTCTCATAAGAATTTTATTTGATGAATATGAGGTGTCTCAGGGGTAAAATATTAGGAAAAAGAAGATTTAGCTGGAAGACACACGAGATATATCAAATACTTACTGCTAGCCACTTGGCCTTTTACACACAAATGCCTTGTACGGAAAGAAAGGGCTGGAATTCTATCCATAAGCCTCTTTATAAATTTTAATGATCACTATGAGCACCATTAAGAATTGTTTTTGTTCCATTCTGAAACTATTTTGGATCCCAAAAAAGTGTGTTGATTGAGTTTTTGAATCTATTTATGTACTTATTGACCCTTTCGTCATTCTTATCCTATTTCTCTGCTCATAAATGGCCACCAGGGATATGAAGAAGCGATTGCAGAGATCCAGTGCTTGAAGTCAAGCTGTAATGCTGAAGCCAAGAGGCGTGAAGCTCTTGGAATCACTTGTAACAGTCTTAAGATAGGTTTGGAGATAGTGAGATTCCAGTAATCATATATCGATTTATGTACTTGTATTTGAACTATACCCTTGATAGACTAGACATGATATGCTATGATGCCTACTATTTGATCAAAGTTGATTCCAGAGAAAAGAATGGCATAGGATTTGTGATTGTAAATAATTTCAAACATTATTATGCATGAATTTAGAGGGTGATAAAAAAAAAACTTGCTAAACTTTGGCGCCATTGTTTGATTATGACAACAATTTGAACATAAGCACTACAATTGGTGTTACGATTCACAATTATTGAGAAGTTACATATAACTCATATGATTCTCCTTTGAATTAATAAATATCTTCGTTTATGCAAATGCTTACAATAAACATGTAAATTATCTCATAAATAAACATATGCATGAGATAACTTCTGAAGATTAGCCATATTGAACTCAAGAATATGAGTAAATGTTCTGTTTTCAAGTATATTGGCCAATATTTAGGTCATGGATCTAATGTACTTAAGGCTTGGGCCTGTAGCACAATAAAAGCATTGACAATATTGCAACCTCAAGGTCACAGGTTCATGCCCAACTTACCTTTAAAAAAAAAAACATCTAAAGAGCTTGAATAAGCATGTTAGAAACCACAATGATACATCAGTAAATTCTGTAAATTATTTGATAAATTACGAAAGCATAACAAGTAGCTTCTGATATTGAAGGATGCTTATATAATCTCCCCCATTCCCACCATTGTGCCTTCGATTTCAGCATATTATGTTCCAGCGAGCATAGTACCAGCAGACGTAGCATATTATCATTTCATTTACCCACAACTCGTCTGGTTAGAATATTATGATCTAGCAAAGCACGGTTCTGGAAAACATAATACACTATCATATGACTTTTCAAAACTCCTCTGGTTAATTACTTTACGAATAGTGCTGGGATGCAGATAATGAACGGCTGACAAAGGCCTACACAGAATCCTTGACTAAATTCACAAATCAGGTATCCTTTACATATATTTTTTTAAAATTGTTTCCATAAATATGGCAATCTAATCAACAGTAAGGGCTATCTCATGATCTTATTTAATCCCTTTGCTTTGCTTACTGTTTTGTTGACTTGACAGCTCGAACGCCATACCAAGTGCGGAAACATTATAGAGGAACTCAGAAAAGAGAACAAAGCACTTCTCAGTAAAGAATCTGTAAGTCGCTCAACCCTTCTTTGGTTAATCAAACGAAAATAACATAAGGGTACGTCTGTTTGAGCCACCAATTATTGGTGGGCGCCTATGTTGAAAATCATTGACTGCGTTGAATCAGATGATGGAGATTGTTTTTCATCGGAATCTTCCACATAATGAATCTTCAGACAATGGATGTATCATCAGATGGTCAGCTTTTTATCCCACATGGCACAGATCCCAAAAAACCCCCTAGAATCATGTTTGAGGGTGATGTGTGCCACATGATTTTAGGGACCTTTTTTCGGGGTCTGTGCCACGTGGAATCACAAATTGACCTTCTGATGGTACGTCTATGGTCTCAAGATCCATTGTATAGAAGATTGGAATGAAAAGAGATCACCATTGTCTGATTCAACACAGTCAACAGTTTTCGCCATGGGCGCCCGCCAGTACTCTGGTTGGCGCGAAGAGGTACCCATAATATAAATATCATGACCAGAGAGTAAGCTGTTTATTCCAATCTTATAGAAGATTGGAATGAAAAGAGATCACCCTCGTCTCATTCAACACAGTCAACAGTTTTCAGCATGGGCGCCCACCAGTACTCTGGTTGGCGCGAAGAGGTACCCATAATTTAAATATCATGACCAGAGAGTAAGCTGTTTATCCCAACAGGAAAATATGAAAACAGCGGAAATGCTTAAGCAAGAGCATGCAATGAAGATTGAAGATCTAGAAAAGCAAGTTAGGTTTGTCAATTACCTAAACGATTACTTATTTCCACTTCTTTGGTGCAAAATTTTTACCTTTGTGTGGCATGCATATCAGAGGCTACGTGCTTCAACAAGCAGAATACGAAGCTACAATAAACCATTTACAACAACACTTGACTGCGCATAAGACCCATATAAATATCCTAACATCCGGCTTGGAAAATGTTACTTCTGATGTGGAATTAAAATGTGAGAATCTATGAACCTCTGTTAGAATCTTATTTTTTGTTGAAGTTGTGAGAATTATAACACAAATAAGGCTCTTAAATCTTTCTGACAGATCATCAGATGATCGAGGATTTGAAGGATTCTCTTCTAGTTGAGCAGGAACAGAAATATGAGTTGCACAAGAAGATTCAGAACATGGAAAAGGAATGTAAGGGAAAATTCACCAGCCACGTCTAGCAATGTTGTTAAAATTTTACTGTTTTATTTTCGTATCTAACTGATTCAAATTGATTTCATCAATTCCAGCTTCAACTTTATTTCCATATGAAGAAACTTGTGATTCATCTAGTTGATCAAAGTTATAGTTTCATGGTTGTTATTGGCTTCAAAATAAGTTAAAGCGTGTACAAGCTTCAAAATTAGTTCAAGCTTGAAATGAAATTGTAAGCCCTTGCCCAGTGGTAATGGCCGCAAATGTGTGTAACATTAGTAATGTGAGTCAATCCCATGCTTACCCATGAAAAGGAAAAAGGAATTACTCTAACCAACACGGGGTTGGCAGTTGGTACAATGGCCAGGACCATGCCTCAAGAAGCGGAGGTCCCGTGTAAGCGGAGGTCCCGTGTTCGAATCCCACCCCCTGTTGGCCACCCGCAGGGATTTTTCCCTACTTACCTGGTACGTGTGATGTGGGTGTTGCACGTGCCCAGGGACATAGTCAGGTGCTCTAAGAGGCCTGGATTCCCCCATTATCAGCAAAAAATAAAGGTATTACTTGGAGTAACTAATCAGTTTTGAAATATAATTCTCCCAAGTCGGAAAAATGCTGACTTGGCATAGTATTATTATGTTTGTGTAGCTGAGTTTTTTGAGATTGCCATAATAGTCAATTGCGTAAAAATATCTTTCTTTCGGGACTATCTTATTAGTAATGTTGGAAGTGGCTGCTTTTAATACTGAAGGTTTGGTACCTTTGCAGTGGATATGAACAATGCAAAGCAGGCAGAACAACAACAGGAGCCGAATCTAAATCGTCAAATTGAAACACTGAAGCAGAAGATTATGAAACTAAGGAAGGAGAATGAGGTTCTGAAGAGAGATTGACTCGAGGTGGCTCGAACAAGATGGCTAAACCAGAAATGTTAGGTGTGTGCTACCATGACAGTGACCAATATTGGGGGTTGAGGTCAGTCAATTTGAAGTTTGAAGGTGTTTAGGGTACTCCCTTTCTCCCACTCGACAATTAGTAGCTTGGTATATAACTAGGAATAATTACTGTTCCACGTTAATGTCCAAAAAAAAAAATATTTACTGTTTCACGTTCTAAATATCATTTCAGCGTAGTTAGAAACTTAAATTTACAGGATCCTTGAGAATTTTTGTCGATTATTATGTACAGAATATTACTTACCCTTTTTCTGTTTTACGGGCACTCTAACATTATTCCACCTGGAAAAAAAAAAAAAAAAACAGGCCAAGACACACTCGTTTGGTAAATTGAGGAGCTGCTATGCACGATTCTACCCACCACTTCTAGTTGCACACCAACCTTTTCTACTTCCACACGAATTGCTGAGAAAAAATATATAGTGACAATAAATTTTGCTTTACTGTTGCTACTACTAAAGATCCAAAACATATAACACTGATAAAAAATTGTGTTCATAGCAGCTTTTGGGTGCACGCAAACTTTTCTAATTTTACATGTCTTTAAGTAAAATAAAGTTTTTCTAGGTGCACACAAACTTTTTCCGTGTGCGCACCACTTTGATTTCTTAGAAAAAAGCTGTGATAAGCTTAAAACAGCTCCCTCCCAGATCCAACGAGCTGCTCTCTGGCCTGAGAGAGCTACGCCAAACGCATTAGAATCTCTTCATCTCTATTCTCTTGGTAGAGTTCTCGTTGTACAATTTGGATAGTTTAAGCTTATCACAGCATCTGAAGGTCTCAAGTGCTCAGATGTACATGGTGCACTAATACACGGTTTGAGCATCTATACTGTAGATAGAATAACCACCACTATGGTAGATGGTGCTTGCGCCATCTCTATAGTTAGCACAAGGCTGTACACCGATTATCACCTATATCAATAGATTATCAAGCAATTGAGTAGCCTTGTAACCATAGTGACAAATTTCGTTTTCGGTAGGGGGTCATTTCGGTTTATTTCGGATAAATTTCAAGAAAAATTGAAAAAGTTTTGAGAAGCTTTCGGAGAGAACCAAAATATTAAATATAAATTATATTTAAACTTCACAAAATTTTTATTTATTATTTAAAAAATGATAAAAATTAGAAAAGATTTATTAATTTCAACGAAATTTCGTTAATTTCGCCAAAATTAATAAAATTTCAGCGATTTTGGAGAAATCATAGAAATTTCACTGAAAGTTTTGCCCGACCCCTGTTTGGGTAAATTTCGAAGAAATTTCAAAGAAATTTGTGACTATGCTTGTAACTACTTATACGGACAATGACTCCCTAGGGCGTGATTACTTCGCGCGCGCACACACACACACACACCTTACATGGACAATGACTCCCTAGGGCGTGATTACTTGACTCTCTCACACGCGCGCACGCACACACATACACACATATATATAGAGGCTCGGGGGAATGCGCTCAGGCGTAGAGTTCTGTGCTTATTGAGATGGGCATGACATGGTGTCTTTTTGTGAAGTGACGGGTGTTATTTTATAATCATTTAATCACGTTTTAATTAGAGTTAATTTTATTTTTAAAAAAAGTAGATAACCTTTTTGAAATACCCTTTGCCTGCCCACGTGGGTGTTAGGACTCCACCAATCCTTTTGAAATACCCTTTGCCTGATCACATGGGTATCAGAACTCCAACCCACATCTTTTCCACTGTTGGGGTGTCAACGCTTCACTATCAGGGTGTCAACATTTTGCTAGCGGGGTGTCAGCACCTCACTATTGGGGTGTCGGTATCGGGGTTGCGCTCACTACCGAGTGTCGTTGCTTCTACCGAGTGTCGGTGCGCCTTGATGTCGATGAAGTCGATGTGCGTTTCGCTCCCGGGGTGCCAGCGCTTCACTACCGGGGTGAATTGCTTCTCTCTCGCAGTGCCAACGCTTCGCTACCGAGGCGCCCAATGCTTCGATACCGGAGGCCCACATTTTTTAGTAAAATATACCTGAAAAAATAAGTCTGACATTTTCTTGGAAAAAGGGGAAGAAGACAGAAAAGAGACTTCTAAAAAAGTCAAGTATGACTGCTGAAAAAAATATACCTTTTAAAATATTTAAAATTTTTTAATCCTAGTTAATTAAGAGGGCCTCATGTCACATGTCACACCATAAAATGGCATTACGTGTCACGCCCATATCAATAGGCGTATAAATATCTTTACGGTTGGACACATTCTCCACTCAACCATATATATATAGGCAAAGGGGAAAACGCGCTCGGGTGTAGAGATTTCTCTACGCTCCCCCAATGGGGAGCGGACACGAGGAAAGTGCATTTGCACTAACTCGAGTTAGCTTTAGAATGGTTTTCACGTGTGACAGTGGTAGGTACTAGGTATCGCAGGCCGCTATACCTAAATGGAGGTAGGTATCGCAGGTCCCAATGCCATGATATAGCGGTACAAGAATTCAAAATATGGTGCTAATTTTCCTTCTCTGTCTCTCTCTCTCTTCAAGTTCTTTCTCTCTCATTTGCACTTCTCTAATCAACTTTCTATCTCTCTGGACAACTCTCTCTCTCGAGCTCTGACTGAAGCGTAAGCGCGGAAGAGATAACTTTTTCTCTTTGTCGCTAGAGTAGAAGAGACAACCGCTTTGTCAACTTTCTCTCTCTCTCTCTCTCTCTCTCTCACTCTGGAGCTCTAATTGGATAGAAGCACTAGCGCACAAGAGAAAACTTTCTCTCTCTCTCTCTCTCTCTCTCTCTCTTTCTCTCTCTCTCACACTTTGGAGCTTTGACTAGATAGAAGCGCTACTTTGTCAACTTCCTCTCTCTCTAGATCTCTTACTGGAGCGCCGATCAGAAGAGTGTCATTTGACTATTTGAGGTAAAATTATAAATGAAGTAAGGTTACATATTAGAAGATATTTTAAATATATTCGATGTAGAAGTAGACGCTTCTTATGTGAAGTGATACAACGTGACGACGTAACCAGTTAGAAACGCCATCGCTTCTAACTTGAAGCGCTGGAGCTCTTTATGGTTGTGTCATCGCATCGTTATGAATCGATTTTCTTTTTAGCCCGTTGTTGATTTAGGGTGGAGATTATAAAATTAGTAGCATTCGAAAATAATTAATTATATTTGACGTAGAAGTAGACGCTTGTTATTCGAAGCGATACAAAACGACGACACGACGAGGTAGAAGCGCTATCGATTCTAAATCGAAGTGATGTCGCTCTTTAAGGTCGCGGCATCACTTCGTAGAAGCAAACACTTGTTATGTGCAGTTTCCTTTATTTTTTATTTAATGCATGGGCTGTAATAGACTCAATCGGAGAATTTAATGTAGGTGGTGTTGATTTAAATGTCACCCCTGAGACGATTTCTTTAGAAAGAATTTTACTTGGCTGTGATACGAATATCGAAATGCTCGATAGTTATGGAGGGTTAGAGAATATCAGCAAGGAATGGAAGTCACGTATCGGCTTGAAATTCTAATTCGAATGCGAGACATATAACTTCTATAATTTATACGTGAAGAAAGTTGATTTCAACGTTAGAAAATGTAACACTTACAAATCTGCAAAGGGGGAGATTATAAAAAGAAAATATGTATGTTCGTTTGAAGGGTTCAAACAGCCTGACAAGCATAAAATACACGCGATATAAAGTGTTCAAAAGATAACGGATGCGGATGCGAGGCAAGGTTGAAGATTAGGATCGACGACCAAAAGTTGTGGAAGGTAATAGAATTTAGAGAGCCATATAATCCTTAGTTGTATAAACCTACAAAGGTGAAGAAATTTCGATCACATAATAAGATGAGCGGGGCAAGTAAATCGTTGATTAGAGTATTTGATGACATAATTCCTCCTTCCAAGATTGCTACTATTTTGTCGAGTTTGGGTGGAGTGACTGGTGTGACGGTAAGCCTTCAACAAACTCGGGATTACTTAAAGAAGATAAAAAAGGAGAGTAACATCCATCCGATGTGTATGACGGTCATCAAGTCCTTCATTAATAGACAAAATAAAAGAGATAGTTTCTTCTTTGAAGCCAACTTGACGAAGAATATCGTATGCGTAGTATATTTTGGGTTGTTCATAGGTCGTGCGTAGTGTATCAACATTTCAGTAATGTGGTGGTATTCGACACCACTTATAAAATAAATAAATTGTTGATGTCTTTCACCAACCATCATTGGCAGACAACGCTTTTTGAATGTGCATTGCTCGCGGATGAGATGTAGGAGACATTTATTTGGTTGTTTAACACGTGACTCAAGTGCATGGGTGGTAAGAAATCTATTGTAATCATCACCGACTAATGCAATGAGGTGAGCAAGGCCATCTTTGAAGTTCTTCTAGGGACCATGCATCGCCTCTGCATATGACACATAGGGAGGAATGAATTGAACCATCTCTCTCAGCTGAAGGTAAAGTTTGAGAATTATGAGAGAAAGTACATCAGTGCAAGTTTAGTCAAGCGATTGATTTTGAAAGGAGATGGGCATAACTCGTGGAGGAGTTTCAATTGCAAGAAAATGTGTGGTTCAAATAAATGTACGCTCTTAGATGGAAATGGATTCCATGTTACTTGAGCGATACCTTTTGGGCCGACATGACCACTACGCAACACGGTGAGAGTATAAATTCTTTCTTCGATAGCTTTTTCAATGCCCAAACGAATTTGACAGAATTTGTCAAACAATAAGATCTTGCAGTTCAATCTCATTGCGATAAAGAAAATAGAGAGGATCTCATCTCAATGTCTACAACACCGAAGCTCTTATTGGAAAATTTAATCGAGTGGCATACCACTACTGTGTATACGAGAAGATTCAAAGTTTGTTTCGAATGTGGAGATGTCACGGCCACTTGTGACTGCAAGCACTTCGAGACCAATGGTTTGTTGTGTTCTCAAATCTTTCATGTTTACTTCAAGGAAGAGGTAGAGCAAGTTCCATCTAAGTACGTTCTACCTTGATGGACGAAAGAAGCTAGATACAGTACTATATGTTTAGGGTCAGTGAGAAAGTGGATTCCAATTCTGTATCTACGATGAAAATATGGAAGGTGAGAGAAGCAGGAATAAAGTTAATTCAATTGGGGATATAATCGAATCGCTTGGTGGATTACACGTTGGAAGGGATGACTAAACTATTAGAAGGCGTAGAGGTCATTAGAATGGAAGAGGACAATGAAAGACGCACTACTGTCGCATTCTCTCCAGGCGGCTCCTCTCAAGCTAGCGAAACAATTTCATTGCAAGAGCATGCCAACATTACAGTGCGAGATCTAATACGATGTGCCACCAAAGGTAGACCAAACAACAATGATAGAATAAAGTCTTGAATTGAGGTTGGTTTTGAACAATCAAAGAAGAAGAGACGCCATTGTAAGGTCTGTAGTGAGTTGGATCATAAAATCACAACTTACCCCCTAAAGAGGGTCAGGATGATGGCTGCTAGCGCGGGACAGAGCCAACTAGAATAGGGGACGATGGAAAGTACGGTATCACAAAGACAGTCTGATTCAATTTTATGAAGAGCGCAATCTTTTCATCTTGGAAGCACAGGCGCTTCGATTTCCAAGAGTGGTCGCTTCGTTTCGGAAGCGTGGGCGCGTTGCAAAAGTTCTTTAATGCGTTGGCTATTTTTTTTTATGTGCTGACGCTTCTTTACATAACATTTGCACCTATCTGACGAAAGCTGCATTATGATTTATGAATCATGTGGATAACCTATGGTAATCTATTCAAGTGTCGATTTAAGCAATGATTTCAACTTTTTGTGACCATCATTCCGAAGCGACGGTGCTTCGTGAAAGAAGCGATGATGCTTCTTGAAGGCAGCAATGACGCTCTTGTTTAGAAATGTGGGCACTTCATGTTTGAAGTGTGGGTGCTTCATTAATATCTATTTGCACCTATTAGATCACAGGTGTATTCGTATTCCTCTGGATTGAGTATGGAAAGTGCGATTTCACAAAGTCACACCGTTTAAAATTTATGAAAGCAAGTTGATAAGATTTCTTTAAAAGTGTGTTCAAATATTTATTCATTCTTTTTCTTTATAACAAGTTTCTTATGAATTTTATAGCATCATAGCGACGCCTCGCTTAGGAAGTGAGCTTCCATCATTTTGGTGCGACGACGCTTTCTCGCGAAGCGAACCACTACGCGTATGAGGCTCGCGTGGTTCAACTTGGAACCATTGACTATGTTAATTTTTCGTGAATGCACTCCTGTGGATTGACATTTTCATATACTCATGGAGCTTTATTTTTATTATTCAAGACTATTTATCAAGTAAGAAAAATTTACTAATTATGTAAAAAAAATTTATTCATAAATCAAAACTATTTCTTTACACTGACTTCTTTTACACTGTCTTACTTAATCGTAAATGGGTCTGATGAAATTGAATATGGTATTGATGCATTGGACGATCTAGCGGACCCTGATTCAGCTATTGACGAGGTCATCGCAAGTATTCGTACACTGTTGATAAAATAGCACAAAAGAAATGCTAAGACAGTGGAGATGAGGAGACTGAGGCTGAGGCAGAAGAAGGAAATAGAATAAAGGGAGGAGGAGCAAGGGGAAGGCAAAGGGATATGGTGGATGAGTGGATATGGTGATGGCGGTGGTTGGTTGAAGGAGGATGTAACATTTTACAAAAATGTTGGAGGTGGTGGCGAGGGATGGGTCACGGGTGGATGAGGTAGAGGCGTAGGCAGATGTGGGGAGTTTGTTATGCTGACGGTGGGGGATGAGGAAGTGGAGTTGGAGTGGGTTGGGTGGAAGGGGAAGGAGGCAGAAAAAGAAGCAATGGGTCTGGAACCAGTAGAAGAAGTATCGACTTTGGAGCCAGGAGAAAAAGGGACTCTTGGTCTCCCACCACCGCCAACGGAGTGGGAAGGTCGTCATCATCCGAAATGACAATAACTTCACCGGGGGGAGGTGGAACCGCTTGCTCGTTGTCATCATCGGGGATGACAAACAATTCGTTGTCGCCGGGGATGTCGATAACCGAATCATCGTATGAACTAATAAAACGTCGGCGAGCGAGCTAGTTGCTCCCCCTCAAACCATTGCGATGCATTTCGGTATGGGCTAAGGCAGAGGGAGATGAAATGCTAATCTAAGGAGATCCACAAGATGAATAAAATTGAGCGCCATGACGCCCTTTAAATAGCAATTTGTCAGGCAACGTCATTATGGGGCACCGCCGTCAAAAAGGGATTTCGTAAAGTTATCTTGAATTACGATAAGAAGCGAGTCGCTGTTTGATGTTCCCCGTGAATCTTATTGTTAGAAGCATTAGCGCTTCATCCTAGAAGCATTAGTGCTTCAGAGTGGCGTGTCATCGCTTCTTATTCGAAGCGATAACGCTTATATTTAGGGCGATTTCGTTTATTACATTATAAATTTTGTAAACATCATATGAATCCAGAACATGCTTTGTATATCAACAAATGTGAATATAAATTTATTCGAAGCGTCATCGCTTCTTAAATGAAGTGCCAGCACTTCGAATAAGGGCTATGATGCTTCAAATAAATTTACATTCACTTTTCGCACAACCTTTTCAATGTTATTGCAGCAACGTATGTTCGTGTTCCAATGAAAAGCGTCGTTTAGTCTTCTGTTAATTAATCTTCACTCGGAAGAACCCAACATGTCCAAGATTAGTAAAACCCGTGATCGTCTTATTGAAAGGGAGAACGCTGAGATTCTTGCGCTTCTGGGCAAGAAGGAGAGGCTAATTAGGCTGAGGAAAAGGTAGAAGGCCGATATTTAAGCGCTTTTGGAGAAGGAGAAGCAGTTACAGCAACTACGACTCCCGCTAAACGCTGAAGGGTTTACCACAAGGTCCACAAGCCCCCCTCGCCCTACAACCCCTCCTAACTCTCCACCCTATTCCCTATCTTCACCTACCCCTACCCTCCCGAACTACAGTTCCTCTACGAAGATGACAAGTTGAGGACATTTCAGTGTCAGTTCTTTTTGGCCCAATAAATGCTAATTCAAGTATGTGCAAGACCAAGAATACCTGTCATCCAAAGCTGTGGAGTCCTCATACATATATAGAAGTTATGGAATGTAACCAGACGGCTCTGTCGGTGTCTGTCTGTCTGTCTATATTTTTTCATAGGTTTTTTGTTCTTTCTTCTACAGTGTACTTCTGTAAGTAGTCTCAGTTTATATGAATGCAATCGAGTTTAGTTTAATTTCATGAAGATAGAGAATATTGTTTATATTATTACAATCTTTACTTTTCTCATTCTTATCGAAGCGCTAGCCCTATTATTTTAAACTTCTGCGCTTCATTTATCGTTTGGTAACAACTTATTTGCGAAAAGGCGCTGTCTCTTTTTACTAGAAGCGATAACACTTCGATTAAGGTCTACAAGACTACAATTAAGAAGAGACAATGCCATTAAGGAGCACAAGCTACAGTTAAAAAGCGATGACGCTCCTGGTAGACGCGACGTTGTGTCGCAGTTAAAGCGTCTGCGCTTCGTTTATAGTATGTTTAAATCTTCTGCTTTTAAAGGCGTTGTCTCTTCTTAGTAGAAGCGACAACGCTTTGGATAATCTACATCAAATAGTTTAGATGATCTCTAAATCAAACGGCTCTTGCCAATCTTTGCACGCTATATCTTTAAATGACGAGTTCTATATCAAACGGTTCAGATGGTGTTTTCGTATAGGTTAGGTCACCAAACTTGCAAGTCTTTGTTTTAAATAAAGCAAGGGCCAAGTTTACTAGAAGCGACAACGCTTCGGTTAATGTCTACATTTTAAGCCTTAGATAGTCCAATAATGAGCACAGGCTATCATAAAAAAGCACTGACGTCGTGCTTTGGTTAAGGTCTATGATGTTTGTAGTCCACCATTAAACACATAATTGGAGTACTACTTTTGTCCTCACTGAATGGAAACGAAAATAAGAATAACATAACATTCGCTTTTTGCACCAAGGTCTACAATGTTTGTAGTCTCAAACAATCTATAAAAAGCGACAACGCCTCATTTTTGAAGCATGGGCGGTTCGTTTTTGAAGCGATGGCGCTTCGCTATTGAAGCGTGGGCGCTTCAATTTTTAAGTGATGGTGGTTTGTTGATGAAGCGTTGACGCTACAATTTTGAAGCGATGGCGCTTCATTATTGAAGCGTGGATGCTACGTTTTTTTGAATACTCCTGTGGATTGACATTTTCATATATTCATGGAGATTTATTTTTATTACTCATAATTATTTATCAAGTAAAAAGAATTTACTAATCATACAAAAACGTTTCATTCATAAATCAAAATAATTTCTTTACATCGTCTTCCTTTACATTGTTTTCTTTACACTGATTTCCTTTACACTATCTTACTTTATCGTAAATGAATCTGATAAAATTGAATATGATACTGATGCATTGGACGATCTAGCGAACCCTGATTCAACCCTTGATGAAGTCATTGCAAGCATTCGTAGGAGCAAGGATTACACTGTCAATAAAATAATATAAAAGATATGTCGAGATAGTGGAGATGAGGAGGCTGAGGCCGAGGCAAAAGAAGGAAAGAGAATGAAGGGAGGAGGAGCAAGAGGAAGGCGAAGGGATATGGTGGATGAGTGGATATGGTGATGATGGTGGTTGGTTGGGGGAGGATGCAACATTTTACGAAGATGTTAGAGGTGGTGGCGAGGGATGGGTCACGGGTGGATGAGGTAGAGGTGTAGGCAGAGGTAGATGAGGTAGAGGTGGAAGAGGAAGAAGAGGGGAGGTGGAAGAAGAAGGGGATCGGAAACAGTGATTGTTCGTATTCCAATAAAAAAATTGTTATCGGGAGAGGAAGAGGGTGATCGCAAAGGGATGGCGATGGGGATATGGTGGATGAGTGGATATGGTGATGGCGGTGGTTAGTTAGAGGAGGATGCAATAATTTATGGAAATGTTGGAGGTGGTGGCGGGAGATAGGTCACAGGTGGATGAGGTAGAGGTGTAGGTAGAGGTAGATGAGGTAGAGGTGGAAGAGGAAGAAGAGGGGAGGTGGAAGAAGAAGGGGATCGGAAACAGCGATTGTTCGTATTCCAATAAAAAATTTGTTATTGGGAGAGGAAGAGGGTGATCGCAAGGGGATGGCGATGGGGATATGGTGGATGAGTGGATATGGTGATGGCGGTGGTTAGTTAGAGGAGGATGCAATATTTTATGGAAATGTTGGAGGTGGTGGCGGGAGATAGGTCACAGGTGGATGAGGTAGAGGTGTAGACAGAGGTGGATGAGGTAGATGAGGAAGAGGACGAAGAGGGGAGGTAGAAGAAGGGGCTCAGAAGTAGCGGCTGTTCGTATTTCAATAAAAAAAAAATGGTATTGAGAGAGGAAGAGGTCATCGCAAGGGAAAGGTGAAGGAATATGATGGATGAGTGGATATGGTGATGGCGGGGATTGGTTGAGGGAATCACATGCTTGTTGGGGACGATAACTCGTTATCGTCGGGGACATCGATGACCGAACCATTGCATGAACTGATAAAACGCCTGCGCACAAGCCGGTGACTCCTCCACAATCTGTAGTGAAGTATTTCAATATGGGATGAGAAAGATGAACAAACTGAGCCCCACGATACCCTTTAAATAGCAATTTGTTATGCAATCTCATTAAATATATTGTTGTAGTAATAAATGGATTTTATAAATTTTTGCACTTCATACTTATTGCATCCACTTTTTGATCTTTCCCATGGTGCTTATTGTTAGAAATGCCAGTACCACCACTTCTTATTTGAAGCGTCATCATTTTTTATAGGAAGCGTCAACGCTTTAATTAAGCAATATTTCATACTTTCATTTATTACAAATTTCGAGGCGTTTGAATGTATGGTTGTGTTATCTTTTCACGCTATCTTTTCCAACATTATTGCAGCAGCAACTGTTCTTATTTCAATATGGTGCACTATTGCTAAAAATCGATTTCATAAATCTTTGAGCTTCATATTTATTGCATCAGGCTTGAATTACTATAAAAAGCGTTAGTCTTTCGAGAAGCTTTTCCTAGGTTTTCTTTTCTAGATTTTTCCTTAGCTAGCCCCAATATTCAGGGGGCTGTCGCTTCTTATTAGTAGCGCTATCACTTCCGTTGGCGCTGCACTCATTGGAGAAGAATTGCCTGAAGTCAATTAGTAGCCCTAATGTTCAAGTCAATTTATATTCCAAGCGTCAACATTTCAGTGAGATGCGTCATCGCAACTAGATCGAAGCGTCAACGCTTCAGTAAGACTCGTCATCGCCTCTTAATTGAAGCGTCAGTGCTTTAGTTAAGGGCGATATTACTTCTTAACGACTAGCGTTGGCATTTTGATTATTACGAATTCGTATTCCTATAAAAAAGCACCGTTTATTGTGTCGTCAATTTATTCTTCAATCCATATATTTTCCAATAAGGGACATTGGCGCGTCGGTAATAAACGATATTAAATCATAATTTAACAACACATCGTGTGAATAAATCTTGTATATTATTAACAATTTATATTGTATCTATCCTGTGTAAGTCTTGTGTACATTGTATGAATCCAGTACATGCTATGTATATCAATATATGTAAAGGTACATTTATATATAACAAATATTTTTTAAAAAAATTTATAAAAGTGATTCAACATCGTCATTGGCATCCCAATTTTCTTTCATGTGCATAGCGATGACGTGCCCAATATCAGCCCTGAAATGAAGGATATCTCTCTGCTCAAATGTAGGCTGGAGGCTCATGCTGAAATAATCAATGTATTTTATCACGAAAACCCCACAGTCATGACTGTTTTCTTGGCGCGACGCCTTGACACTCCGACATTCTCAAAGATATTTCTGAAAAACGGAATTGGATGCACCGTGGATATGTAACAGGGCTGGGAGGTAATGTGTCTGTCAATAAAAAAAAAAAGTAAAAGAGGAGTTACACACGCATTTATAAAATATAAGTGGGTGCTGATGCCCCGAGGTAGAAGAGTTGTTGCTTCTTATAAGAAACGACAACGCTTCGATAATGACACGCTAGCACTTCTAACAATGGTTTTCGAACTTACCAGTGTCTTTATCTCCTCGTAAAGTTTAGTTTTCGGAGATTTATCTGGGCACGGGTCCAGGATAAGTATAGCTCTTTGTGATAGGATGGCCACAGCAAGCACCTAGTGAGGTGGGTTATTGATGTGAATCGGAATAAATATTTCAAAACAATCAATCGCGTGCAAGGGGTGATTTTTATTTATGAAAAAATACTACAATGACTTCGTCTTATTTTGTACCAGAAAAAAATCGGCATAATGCATGCTCTGTCTCGCATTGTTGGGTGACAGGTAAGCTAAATTGGTTTCACAGTCCTTTTCAAATGCTATGAAATCCATGCTTAGGCATTTGAGTGCAACGGCGGATATCCGAAAAGTCTTCTCTTTCTTATTCTCTCGAACTTGCATGTTCTCCCGCTTGTCCATGACCCTAAAGTACGCAAACATTATCTACATACGAAAATAGTTTATATCAATATGGAATCAGGGATGCGACGCGGTTGAGTAGGGATTAATCCTCACTGGGTCTTCTATTTCCCTTGGGGATTCTAGGCATCGCATTAGCTCGACGGTAATACGTCAGGCCTCAACAGTCGAGATGACAGTCCTATGTTAAAACTAAGATATAAGAGGATGTCAGTCAAATATGAAGCGCTGACGCTTTCTAGTAGGGAGCCGCTTTCAATGAGACATGACTATCTCATACACACTTATGAAAATCAGGGTACTAGTATATGGCCTAAATGTATTAACCAATTTATTGAACACTAAATATATGAAATATATGTGTGAAATAGTTTCGGTTTATCGTATAAGATTGTTAGTTCAAAACTTAGTTTCATTAAAAATCTTGGCCCTATATGAAGGCTATTTAGGAAAAGCCCGACTAGGAGAACGAGTAAGTATATCCCCTCGTGACCTTTTATCGAAGCGTCAACGCGTCATAGTCGCCTTTAGGTGAAAGCGCTAACGCCATAACCTCTTGAAGCGCCAACGCATTTATTACTAAGCGTAAGCCATGCCCACTCAATCAAGGGCACTCAAGTCTTATATGATTGGCGCCTGATCAACTGATCAATCATAGGACATATATCTATGTCCACTAAATCGATCATTTTGTGGCTACTTGATGATCACACAATTGTGTTAAAGGATTATTAATCATTACAGTAAAGTTTCACAAACATAATCACATCTAATGCATGGGTGCCAAAGTTCATCTTGGCAAAAAATAAAATTATGTCACTTTTGAAAAAAAAAAAATTTAATTATTTCAATGAATTGACTCCTCCATGAGACAACCCCCCTTGGAATAGTAATGAGAAACTAAAAGCATTCCATAAATCATGATCATGTGAACTTAGCCTACTTGATCATTTTCTCTGTCATTTGGATTGTCAATCTCCATCATTGAAAGGAAACAATTTTATGACAAGTATGTACAAGTACACAATCATATACGCACACATCAGACAAAAATGATAATAATAAAGTATCTCTTATACATGACTTACACCATGTGCACAAGTTTGTGTGATGTGCCCACACGCACCTAACACATGTACGTGTCGATGTGTGTTGTACACACTAGATACTCACACATTGCCGATTCCCATAAAAGGGTTAGAGCAACATTCGCCATTAGTGAGGAATAGATAAATAAAGAAGAAACAAAATTGGTGTCCAAATCAATTCAAAACCCTTGGATTGAAGAGACACCTGTAACTGAATTAAGAAGTTACAATAGAAACTAGATGTCTCTTTTATGTAGTCAAACAAAATGATTTAGAAGCAGTGTATCATGCATGTTCCCCATGCCGATCCAACTGGTTAATTCGTCTCCTTGAAATAGGTGACATTCCCACCCGAAACAGTATCAAATCAAAGTGAATTATCTCCTTCATAGTGAAGGCTCCCATAAAAATTAAAATATGATTTCAAACTTTTACAAACACACAATACAAATATCTTATAAAAATTGGTAGTCGGTGGAACCAAGTGTGAGTGATTAAGTGGATACAAGCACACGGGTGAAGATAACTTCATAGGGACAAGTAGATAAACATAATATTGATGTCAAGACACCGGTATCCTTGATGGTAAAAAGAGCACCCTACGAAGACACTGTTTGGACCAAACAACTTTAACTTCATTATATGGCCCTAAATACAGGAACATTAACGTCCAAAAGAGCACAAAGTAGAATCATGTGGAGTTCTGCCAACGAGTTTCTCATAAGGCGATACATGATTGAACAATTTGATTGAGAATTTATTTATCAAATAGATTGGAGCTCTAAACACTTCAACCCAATAAGTAGGTGAAATCGAATGCCTGTAGAAATTTAATATTATGCAGGAAGAAATTTTCAACATACAGTTTAAATCTAGTGAAGAAATCGAATGCATGAGAAATAATCATGAGTACTTTGGATTCATCCAAAACAAAATATAATACTTGGAATCATTAGTTGAATAGTGTTATGATGTCCAAATATCTAACCGTATTAAATCAAGAGGAGTAGATGCAACAAAATCTGATAAATTAAGAGGAAGACCACTTTTTTCAAGATGGCAGTATTATAAGAAAAATTATGCCTTCATTAAGTCTCATTGCTTGTGATGATCCAGTCTGCTATTCTAGCGGCCAACCATCAAACGATGCTGATAATATGTCGACAAGTGACATTAAATCAGCCTTAAAATCAAAATTTTAAAGGATATTAAAAGTAAGCATACCTCTTTGAATTCGAGGAGTGCCTTGTATTCCCATCGCATCATCATCATCTCCTAAAATTGTCTATAGCCACTTCTCCAAAATTCAAACTTGCTAACACAAATATTGTTAGAAAAATTGAAATGTTGATCTGAAATAATACAGGGAACTGGTCCGAGGCACGAGAAATATCATTGTCTTTAAACTAATATTTGCCCTCATCACCTCGACAAAGTAGTCACCAATAGGTTGCCGACAAACTGGTTCCAGGATACAATGAGCCGATTGTGTATTCTTGTGAAAGATATGGCGAATCCGATCACGCTATCCAAACACCAAATATTACAAGAAGGCTTTGATAAAGACCTTTAAATACATAACAAGAGAGGAAAAAAGACTATTGTGGTGTTTAAAACAATGATTTAGATTTCTTAAATAGAAATCAAGTGGTGTGTTAATGTACCATTTTCCTATGAAAAAGTGTTACGCGCATCCCTTCGGAAAAGACACCACTTTGGAAAGACACTTATTTTGAAAAGACACACCACTTTGGAAAGACACCTCAATTGAAAAGACACACCAATTGAAAAGACACACCACTCGCTATAGTTGGGGTTGTGATTGGGGGGATGGTTGTGGTTGGGGCTCGGGGCTGGGGCTGGGGCTCGGGTGGTGGTTGGGGCTCGGGGATGGTGCTGGGACTAGGGTTGGAGCTGAGGTTGGGTTTGGGGCTGGGGTGGGGCTTGGGTGAGACTCGAGTGGTGGTTGTGGTTGGGGCTGGGGTGGTGCTCGAGCGGTGGTTGTGGTTGGGGCTCAAGCGGTGGTTGTGATTGGGGCAATGGGTGAGGCTCGGGCGGTGGTTGTGGTTGGGCCTCGGGGATGGGGCTAGAGTTAGAGATGGTGGTGGGGTTGGGGCTGGGGATGGGATGGGACCGAGTCGGATCTTTTCTGTTGGGAGGTACTGCAGGCCTGCAATATGAGGATAATAAAAGTTATTTTTAATGATTACTTAATATGTAGAAGCGATCGCGCTTCATATCTGAAACGTTGACGCATCATAGTCAATGCACCTACGATTCATAAAGGCGTCAGCACTTCACATCCGAAAGCGTTGGCGCGTCATGTGAAGTCAATGACGCTTCATAAGAAGGCGTTTCTTCTTTTGATTTTCTTAAGTTCAGCATACGAAAATGCATAGTTTAGAAGCATACCTCGAATAATTTTTTCATTGCTTCCTTCAGAAGCTTCTGATCCTTCTGGGAGAGGGCCAACTGTAGCATAATGAAACCCTGATCCTTCCAGATCTTGGTGTTCTCTTCCTTCATTTTGAGGTTCTCTTGTTCCAGCTGGAGAATCTTTAGACTGAGGTCGTCGAAGCCTTTGCTCCACTCTCTGATTGACTTCTCATAGGTTGAAATTTTTGAATTGCCAGACTGCTTCCATTTTTCATCAATCCGCGGTTGTGCGGACTTACGGGCTTTGGGAGCCTCTTCGTCTTCATCGTCTTCTTCCTCTTATTTTTCATCTTCTTCTTTTTCTTATTCTTCTTCCTCTTCTTTTGATTCCATGAGAATAATATTAATGTCCATTTTCTTCCTCCGCAAAGTAATGGGAGGGACCACAGGTCCATCACCCGCTTCCGCAAGTCCCTGCCCTAGTAGCAATAGGGCTGCTACCACAAGTTCCCTCAGCTCAGAGATTGTGGGTTCGAGTACCCGGACGCCCTAGAGGATAATAGATATTCCACTTTATTTTCGACTGATAAATAATTTAACAAAACACAACCGTTAGTAGATAAAGCGGTTTGTTTGGAAGCGGTTGCACTTCTACATAGAGGCACCACCTTCGCTTCATTTGGAAGTGGTTGCACTTCTCCACATTAGAGGTGTCGCCTTCCCTTTGTTTGGAAGCGGTTGCTCTTCTATATGGAAGCGCATTGGAAGCGACAATGCCTCTACTTGGATATGATATCGTCTCTTTTAGAATTTACCTTGTTCTCCAAATCGACGATGTAGTACTTCATCTTATTGTCGTTCGCTTCCTATTTCAACAACCTTGGGAATTGGGGGGGGCCAGGAACCCGGGCTGGAGCGCACCTGTGGTTAATCTCGTACGCTCAGATATGAGAAAAATAAAATAAATCTTTTATGACTATTTTAATGGGTGGCTTTCATAAGAAATAAAACATGACATTCTGGTAGACGATATTACCTATAGGACAATAGTGCAGCCGTAAATATTATAAACCTGCTTTTTCTTTGCCTTCTCAACTATATCCCTGTTCCTCTTTATTTTGTTCACGCACATTAGAGGTGATTGTACGTGTGCTCGTCCCATGAAAATTTGTTGAAATTGAGGAGATCATCAATGAGCTCAAGGTAGGGCTCGTCGATGGTGTATTGTGTTTGAGAAGAGGGCGGTGGTGGGAACGAACAACAGACATAATTTTAGAAAGTCGTCGTCAGCATCCAGCGGGATGCTGTTGATGGCAACAAGGATGTGTCCCCTCTATACAGGGTTAATACCCATGAAAAACCTATCTTTAATGGTCTGTTCTTTAGAAAGCTTCTTGGGGGAGGGTAACGAGAGGGGGCGATCATTAGAAGACTAGTTATTAAGGTAAAATCAAGGGCTCGAAATCTAATATGGCCCTTTCCAAAATCCCAAATGTCATTTTTCACCCAAAACTTGATCATCGCATCCAGGAGGTTGTTGATGCTTATCACGTCATTTGGAGACAGAAAGAATGCCCCGAAGACCGACTCCTTAAGTAGTTTTTTCCTCCGCACAGATGCCCCGTCATAAATGTCCCAACACTTTTCAATTGTGCACTTAGCTGTTGGAGTCTTGAGAACCATCTTCAAAATATATGAAACAGAAAAATGACAAGTTTAGAGAAGAAGATAGTAGATTCGGAGCAACGATGCTTCCATGACGAGGCGCCGATGCCGCTATAAGAGGCGTTAATGCCCCTATATGAGGCACTAACGCCCCTAGACAAGGCGCTAGCGCATCTTCATTGGAAACGATGGTGCTTCTATTTTGCATTTTATAAAGTGGAATGAAAATAAAAGGAAACTTACATTGTTCCTAGATGTAGGGAAAGGGTTTTGCTGCTTTAATGCTTCTTATTGCGATATGAGAAGATGAAATTTGGGAGGGCAAGGATGAAAAATAATTTGTGAATTTGTAATTCACAATATTATCGCCTTAAATATTTTTTTCGAATGAAAATGATGGCCATTGCAAACCATGATGTCACGCACCTTAATCCCATCCGGTGCGCCCCACTCCTCATTTAATGTTCTGACAATGATAATAAATGAAATAAGGACAAGCGTCGCTGGGCAAACTTGGTATTATATGTCAATAATTTGGAACAATAGTGTTAACACTTCGAAGTATTAGCGAAAGCGCCCGGTAAAGACGCTATTGCCAACGTATACGAAGATAATGCACCATTTATGGAAGCGCATGCGCTTCTTATTTAAGTGCAACCGTGCAAGTACATTTTATTAAGGGGCTAGCTCTTCTTATAGTCTAATAAGGGGCTCAAACCGAAGCGCTGCGCTACATGATAGACGCGCTATCGCCTGTATACGAAGAGCAATCGCTTTTTTCTTAGAAGTGTAGCGCTTCGAAAATGTTAATGATTACCATTAAAGATGCTATTGCATGTCGTATACGAAGATACTGCGCCACTTAATGAAGCAAATGCGCTTCTTAAAGAAGTGCAGGTCGTTTTTATCGAAGCGCTATCCCTTCTTATGGTCCAATAAGTGACGCAAACCAAAGTGCTGCGCTACATGATAGAAGCACTAATGATCGTCATATCAACCGCAGCGCATCGAAAACGATGCCGAATTTAAAAATGATTTATATTTGGGTATTAAAGGTCTTTTGGAAACGCTACACTTCTAAGAAGGGATACGGGGGAATGTCGCATCATCTACAGAATATGGGGGAATGTCTCAGTAGTAACTATGGTTAAAACGGGATTAAATAAAGAATACGGGGGAATGTCGCATCATCTATAGAAGCACTACGTGTTAAACTCATATCGATATGTGCAAAAATATCTCTACGCTCAAGCGCATATCCCTGACTCTTCATATATATATATATATATATATATATATATATATATATATATAAAATTGAGAGGGGTTGGATTGTCATCACCTATTTATTAAGGTTTAAGATGATTTCACATGATATTGAGTTACAATTTTTTTTTGTGGTACCTAATCTTAAACCTTAAAACTGTTCAAGGATAACTTTTACATAGTTTCTAGGGCATGACACTGGAAGTCGGATTTTGATGAGATTGTTGATGTAATCGGCACTTCATAAATTAAATGAGGGTACCTCTATTTGAGCCTATGTGATTTCTAAGGACGCATACGATTGAAACCCACCGGAACCCTTTAACTACTTGCAAGCAAACGATAGAGATTATTTTTCAACCCAATCTTTCACATGATGGATCTTGAGACTATGAGCTTACCATCAGGTAGTATGTTTTTTTATTTTGCATACACACATCTCAAGAAATGGCCCTCAAATCTCGTTTGAGCAGGATGCGTGTCATGTGATTTTAGGACAATGTTTGAGATTTATGTCACATTGAATTAAAAAATTGACCGTTTAATGATACACTTATGGTCTTAAGATCCATTGTGTTAAAGATTGGGGTACAATCTCTATCATCCGAGTCCAAGCCGTCCACGGGTTCCAGTGCGTTTTGAACATAGGCGCGAAGAGAGGTTTCCATTAAATAATTGGGTACCTCTATTAGCGCTTATGCAATCTCTGAAAGCGCCCATGTCGAAAACCCCTTCAAAAGCATTGATTTCTTCGGATCAAATGATGGAGATCGTGTTTTATCCTGATCTTCCGCACAATGGATTTTGAGATCATGTCACATCTATCAGGCGGTCATCTTTTTATTCCACATGTCACATTTCCCCAAAAAAATGGCCCTAAAATCATGTTTGAGCGTGATGTGTGCCATAGGATTCAAGGGAATTTTTTTGGGGATATGTGATATGTGGAATAAAAAATTGACCGTCTGATAAGTGTAACATGATCTCAAGATCCATTTTGTGGAATATCGCAGTGAAAAGTGATCTCCATCATAAAATCTGAATTAATCAATGATTTTGAGGGGCTGCTGATGAGGGCCCCTTCAGAGATTGTGTGGGCCCTAATAGAGGTACCCTATAATGTGCTGTTGGCACTGGCTACTCTCAATTGGAGTCCAGTCTGACCTGATTAGTTTGGGTCACAATTGGAACCCAACCTAACCCGGTTAACAACTCTTGAGACTCACTAACAGAGGACTCCTTTATAACTCACACCCCGACCGGCTTTTTTCTTGTTTTTTTTATTCCTTTATTGGGGGTAAGAAAGCAGTCTCGTGAGATGTGCATAACGGAACCCTTTTCATTAATAAAATTTACGGTTACGCACCAACTTTTCTATCCAAACACCACCAGTTAAGGAGAAAATAATAATAAATTTTACTTTGTGTGGCAAATAAATAAAGACTCAAAACATGTATAGCAGCTTTTGCTTTTTTTCTGGGTGCGCATCAACTTTTGTTATCTTTTGTTATCTTCACACCACTTTATTTTCTTCTTCAAATCCATTAATTCCCATCAAACAATCGAGATGCTGAAATTGAAATTTGGTAATTTTCTACCTCCACGAATCTATGCCACACAATTCCACCATCTCTGCTTCCTGTAACGACTCAATTTACCCCACTTCAACAAAATTGCAAAATCTTTGCAAAATAGTATCAGATGTTGGCAATCTTGACGAATTAGAAGCAAGGCTTGACCAATCTGCTATCAAAATCATCCCCAACTCTAGTGACCCAGGTCACAGATTCCTGCAAAATAGAAGCACCCAACAGAAGGCTTCTCAGATTCTTCTCCTGGTCTCAGAGAAACCTGAATTTGGACCTCGGCGATGCGACTTTCAATCACGCACTTCGGGTGTTTGCTGAAATGCGTGATCTAACTGCAATTGATATTTTGATCTCGGATCACCGGAAACACGATTATAAGATGGTAATCGAAACGTTCAGCTGTGTTGCTGAGACCCTTGTGAAACTAGGCAGGGAAGATGATGCTGTAGGGATTTTTAATAAGTTGGAGAAATTCAAATGCACTAAAGATAGAACTAGCTTAAATGTTATTGTCCATGTCCTCTGTGCCTGTGGGCACGCTAGAAAAGCACAAGGTGTAATTTGGCATCATAAGGACAAGCTCCCTATAGAACCGTGCATTTACAGGAGCCTTCTTCATGGGTGGTGTGTCCATGGAAATGTCAAGGAAGCTCGAGCAATCGTGAACGAGATGAAATCATTAGGAATTTCGCTAGGTTTGTTTTCGTATAACACATTGCTCATATTTGTTTGTAATCGAAACCTCAAATTCAATCCCTCTGCACTCATTTCCGAAGCTACCGATTTGATGATGGAGATGAGGTCGTCTGGGGTTTCTCCGATGACAAGTAGCTTCAACATTCTGCTCTCTTGTTTGTGTAAGACTGGAGGAGTTAAGGAAGCTTATCGGGTCCTTTATTCGATGCGAAGAATGGGTTGTTTTCCCGACTGGTTCAGCTATTATCTGATAGTGAGGGTTTTGTATTTGACAGGAAGGTTTGGTAAAGGGAATACAGTGGTCGATCAGATGAATGAAGAGGGGGTGGTGATGCTAGAAGTGAGATTTTTTCCATCGTTTGATTGGCGTTCTTTGTGGAATTGAGAAGGTTGGTCATGCTCTTAAGTTGTTTGATCGAATGAAGAAGTGTTGTGTGGGGGATTATGAACCTGTCTACGATATGTTGATAAGGAAGCTTTGTACGGGAGGAGAGTTTGATAAGGGAAGATATCTTTGGGTTGAGGCAGTTAAGAATGGCATCAAAATATGTTGTTCAATCGACTTGTTGGATCGATCAAATACTCAAGTATTTAAGCCGACAAAGGTGGTGGAAATAGTGAACTAAGAGGATTTCAAGAGTGTCATGCCGGTAAGAATTACCAAAAGAAAAAGAGCCACACGAATAAGGAAGAAAAGCCTTGCTAGGAAGAAGAAAGTTTATACAACTTAAATGGTAATTGGTTTCTCGCTATGTCTTTTTGCATATTATCTTTCTGCAACCTTTTTACGATATTTTGAGAGATCTTTTTCATTTATTTTTGTTTCTTTGCAATTGCATCTCTTTATCAATGGATAACACGTGTATATGTTATCCTTGTTTATATGTTTACACCATGTCTTTGGAATAAGCAAGGGCTTGTGTGATGCATCATCATAAAGAGACTAACTGATCAACATAACTTAATTGGATGGATAGTATTATTTTTGTATTTTCTTTAACCGGTGATATTTTTGCTACAGGTCATCTATTGACATTTTAAGTTCATTGCCGTCCTTGGTAGTCTCATTGTATATAATTTTCTTCAAGATTATTATGATATTTTAGATACCCACAAGAGTAGGTCATTTATTGGGGCAACAGATCAATGAGTTAGTCTTTGCCTCTCAGACGGTCAGACTGTGAGTGAAACAAATCTAGGTTTGTTACATAGATATTATTCAGGTTTCTCAATCGTTGCTCCTGAAACCTTACATGGAAAGCCACCTAAAAGTTCCACCAGTAGCCAACTGCTTCGTAGCGTCATATGGCCTGGTGAACCCCAACGATGCCACATAGGTGGGTATTCCCAAACAATGGAAAGCCTCTCAAAATCGGAGTTCTTAACCGAGTAAGCTATAAGGACTTTGTGGCGAACAACAGTGGCCCCAACCATGTGGCGGGATATTGTATCGATTTCTTTGAGACTGCTGTGAACTTGTTGCTGTATCCGGTTCCACACGACTATATACCCTATGGAGATGGCCAGGGTCCCAAGGCCGGGGTCCCAATTCCAATAAGACCACCATGCCTCATTAGCCCATACCGCTCCCGAAAGAATGCCTATGGTTAAAAAGGTAAACCCTAGGCTAATAACACGATGACTCCAATGATCCAATTGATGAGGCAATTGATACCTGTGATCATTTCTAAATGACATAAAAGAAGCGAAGAAAAATCCTATCTACAACGAACTTGTGGGTATGTTACCCAAAATGTGCGAACATCATACGCACACACGTCTCATCACCATCACCATCATCGCTTGTTTTATCTCTTTGTGATTGGTTTTGTGATGCATATATCTCTAGTCATTTCTGTTTAGAGCTAGATTCTCTTACTCTTCAATTCTTCATGTCACTTTTGACTACTTACCGCAAGCCTTTATTGGTCTTCCCCTTCTACTTCTGTATGCTTGTATCATTTCAATCCTTCTACAAGGGTTTTCTCCTCTTCTAGCTCGGAGGACCCAATTCATTGGTTTCACATTCCATCAACCTTGACATCATGTTTCTAGATGCAAGCTAATGTAGCATTGTTGACCTTGTTATGTTCTCTGTTCATTTACTTGACACCAGTGGTAGGCTTACATCTATTGCATTTGAAGATCTTCTATTGGGAGAAGCGCCTTTGATGCTCTGGGCGATCAAGGATATAGATTGAAGCCTTATGAATTATCTTTGTGGTGAAAACCGACTTTAAGTCACACAGCATTGTGCTTGATAGGACATAGAAAATGAGTGATTACTCTTTTCAAAGTTACAAATCAGTAGTTCCTGTGACATAATTATTGATGTAATATCAACCAAGGATTAAAATCTCGGTTTTTCGATACGTATTGTCCAGCCCCAAAACCGATACGTATTCCAGTTTTTCCCCCCCCCCCAAAAAAAAAAAAAAAAAAAACATTAAAACTGATAATTTGAAATTATCGGACGATACATTGAACGATACGGACGATACGAACAATACATTGAGCGATACGGACGATACGAATGATATATTGAACGATAATTTGACTGTTTTTTAAAGGGGGTAATAAAAACTCATTTTACCGTATCGTTATGGTCCAAAACCGATACGTATTGATATCGGACGATATTTTGATCCATGATATCAACTGATTTGTACATTCTTTTGCTTCATAGAAGTGCAACACCACACTAAAAATGCATGGGAGCATTGAGTTAATATTTTTTCTCTTGCTCCTGCAGTAATCTTGAGGTGAATAAAAGATGCTATTTTCTTATCAACATTGACCAAATGATAAGTGGTGCCTCTAACTGCTGGTGCTAAATTACTTGTATGCGCAACCAAATATTCCGTAAGCGAAATTGGACTCTATGAATTGTACTGTTAATCAGTGACGGAACTTAAAAGGGCACTGTTGGAAAGGCATTATGAGAAACCAGATGGATGACAAAAATCCCTTCATTTAATCATTGAAGATGGAAAAGACATTATTTTGGAAGCAACTGCCTTGTGGACCTATATATAATACAAGTGCATGGAAGTAAATGGTCCATATGCCTGGGCTGGATGAGGATAGTAGAGTGGCTAAACTCATACAAGATGGAAATGATCCTCTCCGCTTACATCTATTAGGTGAATGGTACTACTTTGGGAGGTGACATACATTGCTACAAAATCCCCTTTACTCAGATTGAATTTTTTTTTTTTCACTGGGCTCTGGAATCTAATAGTATTTTCTCCCTCGGATTGGCTTGCGAAGAAATTTGGATGAACCATCTGAACGTTGACTGGGATTCTTTCTTTTTGGAAGGTAGTATAATCCTCAAGCAATTATTTTCTTTGGTTGGGAATTAATGAGAAACTTATGATGATGAAGATGGCTACTCGAGCTAGGTGGCGTGCTAGTGTGGCGACTAGACACGCGTGGGCGTGGATAACTAACTTGCATGTGTTGGTGTTGCATAGGTTGTGTGCCATAGGCAGTATGTCAAACTAATACGATTGAGGTATTTATGCTATTTGGCTTGAGGTGGTATTTAAACCATATATATGGAAGGGGAGCTGTAGAATTACTCCCATACACAGAGCCTTGTGACACTAGAGGGTGCACAGTGGTTTCCTAGGTCTGTAAGGGTGGGCTTAGAACGTTACTTTGACAATACTGTGTGTCACCCAAAGCGAGATTGTTATGTGCTTGAGCTATGCGTCGCGATACACATAGGTTGGTTATGAGGGAGGTACTTGTGGGCTATGTGGGACACTGTAGTACACGTTGGCTGTGGGCCGGATGCTTGATGTGTGCTGGTTGCGAAAGCCACACACGATTGTGGGCTTGGTTCAGTAAGACGGTGAGACATGTTGAAATGAGACGGCATGAGAAGCTGCATGCGACTGTTGCGGTTGAGGTACTAGTCTATGACACAGGGTGAAGCTTGAGCAGGCCAAGTAAGGCATTGAAGTGCGGGCATGCGTATCATAAGGGACATGATGCATTGATGTGGTGAGCCTTAATTGAGAAGGTAACCACGTACGGGAGTTCCCGTCTTTTAGGCGGGTGGTATCAGGGTTGATGGAGAGTTAGGCTGGCCTCATTATTGTGGTAGCGAGGTGTCGCATGGGCATGACAGCCGGTGTCTGGCTGTTCCCCTGTGACATAACGCTCAATTGGTTGGCGATCAAATTTTGGTCCGCTTATATATTTAAGTAAAATGGATGCAGAGATCCTACAAATAATCATATAGCAGGCTGAATTTTCGAAGTTCCAATGGCTGCCCCTGTGTGGCCCATCTAAATGCCTGAATTTTTTTTTACGAGAATACCCATAAGAAGGTTGTTCTTCAGACGATAATGTCTGATGTATGAGGGTGCATCCCAGAAGCACCATAGTGTCCATATGATGTGATGGCTGTGGATATTATCAACATTGGGGAATAACACTTAAGAAAATAGCTATCAATCCTACATACTGCTCACAGATAAAGCTTGATGTTGGGGTTTTCAAAATCAACACGGATGGAACAGTCATTTAACTCCAATGGGCAGCTTGGGAGGCGTTGTCCAATGGCAGCCGGGGAGTCATTTAACTGCTAACAGGTAATCAAAGTGTCAGTATCGATATTGGTATCAGGTATTGGTCCATCTTGGACCGACATATAGGCCAAGACAGATACGGTATCGCCGATATTGTATCGGTCGATCGATATATTTTATATATATATATATATATATATATATATATATATATATATATATATTGAAAAAAAGGTTAAAAAAATAAAAAAGAACTAGCTATATTGGTTAGTATCAGTCCGATACAGATACTGATACCAGTATCGCTTCTCGATGAAACTGATACATATTGCCAATAAGTAGCAGTATCAGCCGAGTATTGATACCATGTCGCTAATGGTAAATTGGGTCATTTGTGTACTAAATTATAGATCTTTCTATTACTGATTAATCAAGGGGTGAGGACCCAAACAAGCTCTGCTTGCCCAGCAGGGAGAGAGCAAGAAGCACAGTTCCTACTCCACTGTATAATTACAAGCTTCAAAACCATCCCATCTTACATATCCACATCCAAATATAATTCAACCAAAGAAAAAAAGAACAAAAGGAGGAACAAACGACCTCACGATGCATAACAGCTGAAACCGAAACACCTACCTGCTGTGTCTTGGGGAGAAGAGGCGTCGAGGAGAAAACATCCCCATATGCCTAGGCGAAGCCAACCCATCTATTGGCCGATAATCGGACATACTAAAAAATCGGTGTCTCTCTTCCCTCTCATTCATCATTATGGTCGTCATTATGTGCCCATTGAAAGTCCCCCACTTCACTAACTTATGCAACAACGACCCCTTCTTCTTTTTCTTAACATCCCGATTAATATTCTCTAGTAAGTACTCCTTCACAACTTGCAAACTCTGCTCCATTACCATCTCCAACGGTGGAGAAACCAGAGGGTTCCCTTCTACGCGCAGCTTCTGCAACTTGTTAAGGCATCCGATGGAGTCGGGCAACGTCGAAATTTTGTTGTAACTGACATCCAATTCAATGAGAGATATGAGGAGGCCTATGGAGTATGGGAGGACCTCTAGATATTGGAAGTTTTGGCTGAGGTTAAGGACCTCGAGGTTCATTAGGTTCTCGAGGCCTTCGGGGAGGGACCTTAAGCAGTTGAGGCGGGCATCTAATAAGCGCAGGTTGGTCATGTGTGAGGTTGAGTGAGGGAGATAGACAAGCTTGTTTGAATTGATCAGCAGCTTTTTCAGATTTATTAGTTCGAACCCGATGGTGTCAGGAAGCTTTGTTAGCTTGTTGAAGTTGGCATTTACTTCTTCAAGAGACCTGTCATTTATATAATTAATATTATCAGTAGAATAAAGAGGCTGGCTTATAAGAATTTGAATTTAATTAATTGTTAATGGAAGGTCTCATGTTCTCTGGTTTTGAGCAACTTATAGCAGCATTTTCAGTAATTAAAACGAAAAATACAAGGTATCAAGAGACACTATGCCAGTGAAAAGAGAGAAAACCCGAAAAACAGCCTGAAAAACAGAACACCCAACCCCCCCCTCCCTCAGTGGCAGAACAGAATGAATAATTTGCAGTCGGGTCGGCTCTGCTCCCACTCCAACAGGATCTCTGAAGAAAGTAAACAAGAAAAGGTATGATATTCCATCATTTATTAAGGGAGATGTCCCTTTTGTACAAAGTTTTTTTCCTGACTGATCATTCTCTGACCTGCTGGGATTGATTTCATTTTTTTCATTTTAGTTTGTATAAAAAAAATGAGAACAAAGTAAACACCTCTTAGCTCTAGAATCCAAGCTTCCATCAAGCGAGGCTGAAAAAAATAAAGTTAATCATCACAGTGGGAGCTAATGTGGGGCCTAAGGCTGCATTTGGCATAGCTCTTTGTCAGCTCTCTGCCAGAGCCGCATATACTTGCTCTCTTCTCCTTGCTAACTCCCAGCAAAGTAGGATTTACCTGCTCTAGCAGCTACTTCCCTCTCTCTAATAACTCCCTGCTAGAGCAAAAAAATTATGCTCTGACAAGGAGTGAGGAGAGAGCAAGGGAGAACTGTTGGAGCAGGTAAATCCTGTTATGTAGGGAATTAGCATGGAGAAGGAGAACACGCTAAAGCAGGTAGTAGGGATTTATAAAAGAGAAAGGGAAGATGCTAAAGTAGATGAGCCCTATTCTAGCAGGGAGCTAACAGAGAGCAAAGCCAAACACAACCTAAATATTTCATGGGGCCAAAAGGTTGCCACAGTTTTAAACCATAAAGTCAATACTTGTAGATTACATCGGATTAGGCAAAAAAGTAGATAAAAAATTTTATGTTAATTAGGTACCATTAAGTGAAGAGCTACCATTCCGGCCGTTCGTCAATGGATTGGGTCGAGTCACCTGGGGCAGCATATTTGCCCAGTCCAAGAAAAGCCTAAATCCAGAACAGGACCTCTACTAAACCCTAACTCTATATTTCCTTACTGACAACCCAACAAATAAAAAATCTCTACATATATTTGAATGAATTTCTCTAGTTAATGAATATATTTAACTATTGAAATTTAAATCATGGTTTAAAATATGAATAGGAATTTATTAGATCATTTATATAACCTCAGTATGAAATCAGAAAATTCATATGGTTATTCGTTATTATTTTTTAAAGACTAATGTACATATTTATGAGAACCGAGAGAGAGAGAGAGAGAGAGAGAGAGAGAGAGAGAGAGAGAGAGAGAGAGAATGAGTCGAGAACGCAGGGATGGGTCCTTGGATCACATGTCAAGTGACATGATCAGCCCAAAATCTTATTAATTTTTAGACTTTTTTGGTCCTCATTTGCTGGGTCAAAGGTAACATCAAATGTTAAAATATGACACTAATTACAGCCCTAGGTAGGAAGCCATTGACCTCAAGTGCCTGCCGAAACTATGTGCCCGACCTGAACCTACCTGATGTGGCTTCAAAATCTCAGGCCAATTGAAGGATAGGGTGGGTACCGAACCCAGGGCCAACAGCTGGCACTCTTCCTGATTTGCATGATCATAAAAAAAAAAATGTGTGGCTGTGGAAGGAAGCATGAGCATTTGCATGGAGGGAGATTGACTCGACCGCCTTGAGTGCTTAATATCCATCTCTACTCTGTTCACATACATATATTACATAGATATTGACTTTTTGACCGCCTTGAATTTCAAAAAGTTGAGAATTTTTCCATTAACTTGCAATTAGTTGACCACTTTTTAAAAAAAAAAAAAAATTCATACTTTTTAATCTTCTTTTACTTCATTTATTTTTCTTTCAAAATTTTAAAAAAACTTTCGTACTCATATTGTCCGTTATGTAACTGATATGAACCAAGCAGTATAGTAAAAAAGCCCTTTTAGGGAAATGTTTGTATGATTTTAAATTAGAGCCCCATCCCCTCTTCTAGGGGGGTGGGCCGGAAGGTGATGGGAACCGATCGACAGGAGGGCTTATAATTTTTTTAATAATTTTAAAATTAAAAAAGGTATTTTAATATCTGTCTGACTTGGCATACATCTGATGCATAAACTTGGGGACCTAGCCGATATGTCGATGAATGGGATAAGGCTGTAATGATAGTGATGATGATGAATCAAAGTGCCAAAAGTGGTTATAGATTGTTTTAGCATCATTGGTCCCAAAACTATGCCCATCAAAATGATTCATACCATTTGAAGATGACACTTTGGTATGGATTGTTGTTCACATCTATGTAAAGGGTCTAGATTGAACTACTCAAATTTGATGGTATGGATCATCTGATCGGCCTAAGACAAGTTAACTCCAGTGCGACCAAACGCTCCAACTTCTTGAAAATGACCAAACGCCCCAACTTCTTAAAAATGTCGCTTCTTAATTGTAATTGTGAATTTTCCATTCCATGATCAAATCTCGATTAAATCATAAGAAATCACCTGAATTATTTGTTTTAGTTTTTACAGCCTTCTTTCCGAATTTGATGAATTTTATCAAAAAATTTCAAAAATTTTTCAAGCCGATATATTCTTGAACACCGACTTGCTGCCAAGTGAGTATAGAACTATGGCTTTAAATATCAGTCATATCCGATATGATATACACCCCTAATTTGATGTAGTCAAATATCAAATCAAATTGGTCAAATATTGACCCATATCGTCCATAATGGGTAATATCGGTTTTATATGTATCAGATATGAATTGCAAAAATTACCAAAATAACCTTTGGGTAAATTTTATATTCTTTAATATTTTAAAAATGAAAGAAGAGTCTAATATTGGCCAGTTTGGTCTCTCTCTCTCTCTCTCTCTCTCTCTCTCTCTCTCTCTCTCTCTCTATATATATATATATATATATATATATATATATATATATATATTAGTCTCACATTGGATAGAGACTTGTCCCGAGTCTCTGTCATGAGAGGAGCCTTCCATGGATCGATACATTTTGGGTGGGGAAGGCATAATGTGATTACCCATGCCAAGAACAAACCTGGGGCAAGGACCTAAGCCCAAAATTGAACAATATAGTTTTTTTGGGGTGATTAATAGAATCAAAGCAAAGAATTGGAGAACATAGTTGGCATATATGGCTCCGGGTTGCCACACCAGCCCTTCCATGCTACGTGATTTGGGTGGAACTCGGGGTGGGGACCTAAGCACGAAATCGGACAATATCCTTGGCATGTAGGTTCGGGTCGTCACAGTGACCCAACCAATATGCCCATCTCTATCAGTCGTTAATCCCTAGTTAAAAGTAGAACGGTGAGTGTTTTCCCGCCTAGACGGTTGCGAAAGTCAAATCTTGTATGCAGTCCTTTATTTCAACCATAGGCACAAAAAATGCTGAAGTTTTGAAAAAATCACGAATTTAAGGTTTTGTGAATTAAATAATTCATGTATTTTTCCCCGATAATTTTTGAATTAAAAAAATAAAATTGGGATGTTTTTATTTTTCTCTCGGATTTTCCCTCAACTTGCAGAATTTATTTCCACTGGAATGGCATAGGGTGAGAATGGCGCAGTGGGGGCACGCGTGGCAACGTCGATCTACCCCTTTAAACGCTGCCTGCCTCGTGCTACCCTTCAAAGCCATCGTCGATATCCCTCCCTCAATATCTTGAAATTTGCACGGATATTTTTGACCTCCGAAATGTTTAAAAGTCAAAGGGCTACTTGACTAACTCGTGGGTAGAATTGTTATAAGGTTAAAAGTGATCTGTCACTGATTTTCCTATTCCTAAAGCTTTACCAACGATTTGTAGAGGAAAAGCTAACCAGCATAATTCGATTTGTAGGGAGCAGTTGGTGGCTAAAAGTCGGTTTGAATGTAGGAACAGCAAGATTAAAGACGCATTAAATAAAATTTAATTGGACAAAGCGAATCACAAAGCCCACTCCAAATAGATTGGAAAAAGCCCTCATGATTACGATCATGAAGATGCCACGTTTGATCATCTGATGTGCACCCTACACTATGTGCATACTCAACACACAATACCAACTATCTTTGCGAATTCGTAATTATCTTTGTTGTCTTAGTGGCGTCCGATTAGTAGGATTAGTTTCCCTATTTGAAAAAAAAAGAAGTAAGAATAGCTTCCTTGTTCTAATAAATTACCTGGATTTATTTATATGCTTTTCTGAAAATAGGAATAATAATTATTATTATAAATAAATGGGATTGAAATGTAGAATGGTGTAGAAAAAAAAGATTAGTAATTTAAGGTAGTTTGGAGGACCGTGTAATCTTTCTTTTCTTATTATTTTTACGACAAAGATCCGTGTAATCTTCATTTTACTGTTAGATCCATATCATCATCAACATTAGATCTTCATTTTTACCACAAAGATAAGTGATGGCATGCAACAATAAAAGAGTCATTTCCATAAGGGATTCCATAATCAAAACTCTTATCGTCTAAGGGTACCTAAACAAGACCAGCTTCTCCTTAATGGGGTCTTCTTTTCTAGCATGGCACCATATTTTTCTATAAAACCAGAAAACAAACGTTTATCTACATTTATATATGCTACCATAAATGAGGAGGTCATAACTGATAATCTGGACCGTTGAATAGAGAGTGAAGAGTGGGGTGAGGAGAGAGAAATAACCTGCAATTCTCTAGCGTAGTAGGCAAGGAATGGAGGAGGTTGCCAGAGATGTTCAAAATCTTGAGCTTGGAGAGACACCCAATTGAATTTGGTAGCCATTTTAGCTGGTTCGAGTGCACATCTAACACCACCACGTTTAGCAACCTCGCCGTTAGAGATTCTGGTATACTCTGTAAATCAAATAACACAAAGGACATGCAGTTAGATCGAGAGAGAGATCGAGAGATCGAGAGAGAGAGAGAGAGAGAGAGAGAGAGAGAACCTGGAGATTGTTGTTAGAGAGGTCTAACTTGCATATCAACGTTACATTAAGAGAGGGGTTTGGGAGAGAATCTAAAGACAACCCACTTAAATCAACCTTCTCCCGTTTATCTTCTTCTATTATCTTACTCACCCGATCGCCCTTCTTCACCTCCATCTCATTTCTTCATGTTTGACGATAAAATAAATGGTGTCAAATAAAAGAAATTATTTATATATATATATATATATATATAGAGAGAGAGAGAGAGAGAGAGAGAGAGAGAGAGAGAGAGAGAGAGAGGTTACATAGATTTATTGTTGAATCGTTTGCTGTGTTTCCGGCAGGTGAGTTCTAAATCTAAGGTTGGGGAAAGCAGAATTTGAAGGTAAAGGGGTGCGGGTTCTCCCATAACATAAATATTCGTAAATATGAAAGATGTACGGATAATTGACAGGTGGGCGTGACGTATTGGGAGTACGTGCCGTAGCCTCGGCTTACGTGGCTTTTATTGTTAAGTCAATGCATTCAGCCCGTCATCAACGGATGCTTATCCGGAAAGCACTCACGCACGCCAGTGTTTTACGTTTGGACCAAATCACCAAATTACCCTTCTTTACCTTTTCCCTATTATATGCCCCCCTTTCTTTCCTAATAAGCCTAGCTACTCATGGTGCATCATCCTTAACCCTACATCACCCTTATCGTATACCATATATTAACTCTAGCTATATAAAGGGCCCTTATCGCTCCTATTTACATAACTCTTATGCTACATCCATATATTAACTTTAGCTATATAAGGGACCCTTATCGCTCCTATTTGCATCCCCCTTATGCTCTATCACCCTTAGCTGTATATATCTATTATGGTACGTCACTCTCTCTATCGATGCATCATCCTTATACTACATAACCTTATTTCTATAGATGGCCAAGTCTCGGTAGGGTTGTCAAATATGGTTTGAAATATCTGATTTTCGAGTTGTTTCGGATAGTCTTTAGACCGAGGTGTTTCACATATCTACAACATAGCGTGAAATGAAAATAATCTTTTAAACGATCTTATACTATTAAAATAGACATTTGATCTTATATCATCAAAGAATACTTCACTGTTGTGCCATGTTGTAAATAATTGGGATCAATCTAAACAGTCCAAATAATTGGTCATGATTGAAACATATTTTAGTGAAAGAAATCATACCTATTATTCAATTGTATATGGTCTTATCCATGGTTCAAAATTTCGATTTCGATGGTCCCCGAAACTTATTGATTTCTATGCTCCCTGAAACGATAACGTCAAAATTTTTGGTAATTTTGGTTTTGGGCATATTATCGGTTGATAATTTGCCCGAAACCGAAATTTTAACCGAAATTTCGGCCAATATTTTGCTTCTTCGGAAAAAAAAGAAAGGCCGAAATTTCAATTTCAGCCAAGACCAAAATTGAAACGAAAATCGAAATTTTGATCCTTGGTCTGATCATGAATCTTTAGTATTCGCCGTTAAAAAATAAGAAAAATAGTGATACTATGTGTTTAGATTTGGATACACCATGATAGCCATTCACATAATCATCAAATAAATATGATACAATAAAATAAAATAGTATGAGTACTACACTTTCAATGGCGTACAAGCCTAACACCCTAATATAAAACTAATATTTTGTCTTTCTTTTGGGAATGAATTACACCTTCATCTCATTTCGTCTCGTCGAGGGGTGAGATACTAGACGTACGTCTGGGGCGAGATTTCAAACCATGTTGGTCAGTTTCAACCAAAATTTTGGTTGCACCCGAATTCTTAATTACTGCTTGGCTTGAAATTTTTCGTTGCGTCTTTCAAGTTGGTCATAATGTTGGGTTAATTTGACACCAGGTCAGGTCGATGGGTGAGGCCAACCAGTTGGAAGCATGGTTTTAAATCTTGCTCGAGACGAGAAGTCTCGGGCTCCGATGGTACGAGATTCAAGTGTGAAACGTTAGGAGCCTCAAATCACACCATATCTTGTCGAGATATAGGAGATCTCAGCAATCTCGATCATTTCGTTCGAAAAAAGAGTCACTGTATTTACAATCTAAGATTCTTTCTTCTCAACTCGGTTTTTATATCTTTAAATAATTGACTTATTTGAGTCACATGGTAGAGATTATGTTTTAGCCCAATCTTGGACACAATGGATCTTGAGATCATGGGCCTACTATCAAGCCGTCATATTTTGATTTCAGATGGCACACATCCAAAAAATGAACATGATCATGAGCGTATATCAAACATGGTTCTCGGGTGAAATCAAAAGCTAACCATATGATGATAGGACCATGATCTTAAGATCTATTGTGTCGAGATTAGAACAAAAACAATCTCCATTGTCCTATTCAAAGCAGTCGAAGGTCCAAGCATGTAAAATCGGGGCTGAAAAGAAGAATCTTAGGTTGTAAATGAAGGTACCCTAAAAGAAAATACCTGCTAGGGCCTTCCCAGATTCCCAGGATTCTTCAACCAACTTTTATGTTTATGTATCTTTAAAATAATTTTATTATGTATGTTTATATATATTTAATATATATAGTGTTTAAATTTTTAACTTAAATATAATTATTATAAATATTTTATCAATTTAAAATTTAATTTAAATTAAAAATAAATCAATTTTTTTTTGTATCTTAGCATATCACACCATCTCGCCGAAACGCTAGATGTCTCAGTCTCGGAGGCGTCCCAGGCAACTCGGATATCCGAGATTTCTAACCGTGGTTGGAAGTGGAGTTGGGTTGATGGGTTATATTAAAACTTAATAAGCCAAAAACTTGAGCTACTCAAGTGGGAGATTGCTGATATGTGAAGCCAAATTCTATGGTCACTTGAGAGTAGTGATGATCTAACTACGATTGTGTCCTTGGAGCTTGAAGGGCTGCCCCTAAGTTAGGGATATAATAGTAATTTTACATTTATTACGTGAGCACTAATTACAGTTGTATATAAAGTATTTAATAAAAAAAAAAACTAATTTAAAACTCTTGAGGAATAGTGAAACTTTGATGAATCTGTGGACGTAGGCACACTATTGCTGAACCTCGTAATATTTTTGCGTTTCTCCATGTGATTGATTTGGATTCTTGTTTATTATCGCTTTCTTTCTTAACATTTATAACTTATATTTTAGATGAGGGTTGGGCTACATATTAGAACTTAAGCTTATACCTTTAGTTAACGGGTGAGGTGGGCGAGTCGGATATCTTTTCATAACGGTAGGTAGGCACATCGGGTTGGTTTCAAATCAGGCCGGGGAGGGCGGGTTACCAGCTTGAGTCAGCGAGGGTGGGCCATCGAGTCGGGGCAGGTCCCATGCATCACCAATTGAGCTATCCTCCCCTTTGTGGGGTATGAGGTCGTGAGCTTTGGAATCCATAGTTTGCTTTCTCTCTTTATTATTAACCTCTTTTAGATATTTAGGTGCAAATCTTATAGGTTTTAATTTTAATTTTTATTCGTAGGTAAGATAAAAAAAAAATTCATGAGAAATTTGTCTTTGGAAAATATGTAAAGGCTTGTTTTCTCAACCGGTTGGGTGAAAATTGAGTAACATTTTTGTTTTCCCGAAAATCCTAAAAAGAATTGCGTTCCAATTTTTTACTGTTGTATTTGTACCAATGGCCGCAAAAGCGGTGGATTTTAAGTTGCAACAATTTTTTTATTTATAATGCCGTAATCTATTCAATTTTTTTTTTTTTTTTTTTGGGTTTTTGATACAATTAATCCATTCAATTTTAAATGTCTCTTCCGGTATTCATTTACTTAATGAATATTAAATAGAGTGATTTATGATTTATAATTTATGGGCTTAGGCATGTAGAACAACCAATTAAAGGTTGACAAAATAGCAATCTTACGGTCGCGAGTTTGAACCCAACTTACCTACTACAAAAATTGTGACAGCCCAAATTTTTGCGTCCGAAAACCTGTGCCGTCGGATGGTCAATAAGACTAATCCCGGAACACACCGAACACTTGACACATCCACACACAGAGCGGACACAAAGCATGTATTCTAACTAAGTTGATCGAGTCATCATAAGGAAATTAAATCTTCATTTCTATATAATAACATAATTAAAGTATAACAAAAGACGGTTCTAATCTCATGCCAATCGCATGAACAAAAGAACCGAATGGAACTATCAGTGACAAACAATAGTCACCCAAAGATGGTTCACAAAATTAATACAATATCACATAATTACAACAGTTCTATCTTATACTGGCGGGACAAACCAAGCCTTACAAAATAAATCTCAAAATACGCAGCGCTAGTCCATTAAAAAAACTCGTCAGGAGGGGGCTCAGTCTCCTCCTCTGGCACGTATTCCGGGTCCTCAAGATCTACGTCCTCAGTCTCCGCCTCAATACCTTTACCTGTGATGTATAGTCAAGGGATGAGCTAACAGTATAAGCTCAATAAGGAAGCATAACTAACCAAACATATCTTTCACATCACACATATCTTTCATGATATAATTCAAAACACATATTTCTTACTGAATTAGAATTTAAAAGTATTTAAATTGCCGAAAACCAATATCTGATGCACATTTCTAAGTCACACTTATCATGATTTCTAAAACTTGCTCTCATAACACAGACTTAAAACACTTACTTAAATATTCTTTCGAGCATATATAGTATCGAGAGCCACATAAATTTACCGATGGCCCCAATCATTGTCGTTCAATGAATAATTTCACACACATATGTTTTATCCCAAGTTCCTTCGAAGAGGTGACTGAGCCGTACGAAATATTATCGCAGAATGGTAATCAAAGAACGGATATCCCGCCATATCGGAGCACACTTACAGATTTTCCACCGTATCGGTCATGATTATACCACTGCGTCGGTAAGGTATCTACACACAAACCTTAAATCAAAGTCCTAAATCTACATATAGTTTATCACCGTGAGTTTATGGTAATTTATAATAGTTCGAAGTTTCAAAGCTTGCACACACATACTTATTCATATCCTTCTCATGTTACACGCATATTTACATCTTTCTGGTGTACACACACACACACATACCTGATGTTATATACACACACACACGCAGTTTTTCTCTTAGTGCTCACACACACACAATTCACATGTTAAAGCTATAAATGAAATTCATGCTAATTCGAAGACAAAATCATAAAAACACACACTTTTATCATATCACTTAATCCATGCTAGTTCTAATCAAATGCACATGTTACAAAGTTTTTCTTACCTCGAGTAAAGCCAAACCAAGACGCCTCAATCCAGCTAGCCTCTCACACACATACACAAGCTCATACTTAGAACACATCAAATCATAATTCATATGTCAGAAATGATGTTAGATAGGAAGATATAAAGTCTCTCTAAGGTCCTCTTAACAAAATCAAACAAAATCATGAATCTACCTAAATCGATTGATCGATTTACTTAGAAACCGGTTCTCATCCTATCGACTTCACCATAAACCTGTTGACTTGAAATGGATCCTGTCGACACATTTTGATCGATCGATTTCCAAATGGATCGATCGATTTCCCTTAACACACTATTTTTCACAAATCGATTGATCAGTGTTAGAATCAATCGATTGGTTTACAAATTGATCGATCAAAATTAATTTCGATCGATCGATTTCCCCAGAAACTTTCATACCTTCACTTTTGACAAAATCGATCAATCAGTATTTCGATCGATCGATTTTGTTAGATTTCTCACATTCACGGGTTTCAACTTCTCAAACTCATTTTCTTACTTCTTAATTCCTATCCTTCTAATTTCTCATCCACATGCTAATTAAAAACAAACACATACAAATAACAACTAAATCATAATTCTTCTTACCTTTGGTTGGATCGATTCCTCGATTCCTGGGCTCAAGCTCAAGCTCAAGCTAGAGTTTCAAGGCTTTGAATTTGGGGATTCATCTCGATCCCGTATCCTTAATTTCACACGCGGGTTTAGACTTTGCACACACACTAATGAAATTAAAGCTCCCTTCCTTCTCTCTCTTCTCAATAACTCCTTCTCAACAATCAAGGTAAGAGAAATAAATTCTCTTCTTATTTTTAACTTTTATACTTAAAAGCATATGTTTGGATGTGTTGAGCCAATACACTGTACCTTGGTGTACTTCACATCATCTAATGGTCCACATACTTTCTAACATCATTCTTTCTTACTCAAAAACCTAAGCTAAGTTAACTCATTTTAATGTTTTTATTTTTCTCAGGTGTGTGACCAGTCGGCACCACATCGAGACGGACTGTTCAGAGGTCAAATTTTTTTTCGGGACATTACATTCTCCCCTCCTTAGAAATTTTTGTCCCTAAAAATTAACTATGGCCTATTGGTTTAGTAGTGGGTTTACACACTCTATGTAGTCAAACACACATGAACAAAAGACACCTAATAAACACAATGGCTTCCCCCTGTAGAGAACCCAATCCTTTAACAAGTCTTTACGAATTCATATCTTTTATAAAAGTTTCTAGCCAAGGCTAGACCAAACTCCTAACTAAGTAACTAGGTATAAAACCTCATGCACAACATCATTACCTTCACCATCACATGTAATGAAATCACACTTCTAAATCATACGGGTCAATTCAACCCGTCTATCGTACCTGCACAAATATTCGTTCACTATTGCATAATACTAAGGAATTTCATATAAAAAATATGAACATTTCATCGAAAATATAAAATCTACCATTTATCTACATCCAAAAATTTATATACCATCCAAAGGTAAGTGGCAACTATGCCACAATAGTTTAAAGGACCGCAAAAGTGGCAACCATGCCACGCTAGTTTGAAGGACTTACATCCTAATTCCTTGTTTTAATTATATATAATTCCAAAAAGAAAAACATCCCTGAACACTCAAACATATATACCTACACCCCTCGAATCACAGCTCAAACCGTTGCGTCACCTGACTGCTCATCGTTCTCATCAAGTCCGCCTGCTCCCGAACTCGATGCCTCCGGAATCCATGCTCGTGTTGCCGCCATGCGCTGTAGATAGTCGGTATGGTACATAAAGCGCATCGTCTCAGCTAATAAGGTATTATGATAATCCAACTGGCGACCCATATGACGATTGTACTCTATCATTTGACATGTATTCTTAGCCATAAGGGTGAGAACATCATCAATTCTAGCTGTAGAGGTATGCTGGGATGGTGGTGTCACAGATCTGAGCACGCCGCTGAGGTGGAGCTACAGCTACTGGCTGATCCTAAGCTAGTGCGTCTTGAGCTGGCTGTTCTTGGTCTTGTGGGGCATCTGGTGCAACATTTGGTTTGGGTGGTCCTTGTACTTCTTCACGTGGTCTCTTCATCAATCGGTTATAGGTTTTAGTCCATTCCTTGAGAGTGTAAGGCTTGACGTTGTCAGTCAATCTCGGATCATCTTTTGAAATTGTGTACGCGCTACTATCGGCATAGTCCTCAATCATGACAGAAAGAAGTCGGGCATAAGGCAACTCATCAATGGGTTTTGCCGCCCCTTCTAGCATCTTTCCCCTAGCATATTTTAAACCCTCAAAAACAACTTTAGGGGCACTGAACCATTGACCATTAAATGCAGAAAACAATGCCTGTTGTATCTCTCCAAGTCTCGCTGTTTTATGTCTCAACGGATACAGACTGCACTTGAAATTGGTATCGAGCATCCACATATCACTCGGTAAATCTACTCTCTTTATCGCAGAACCCGACCCCTACTTACCTTGGGTCATTTGTTGTTTCACAATTTCATAGTCCATTGTGCCTGGGAAAGGTTCTAATAAATCAATCCCGGTACCATACGACACATAACACTCCATGGCGTCGGCAACATCGTCATGGGTGAACTCATACACTCTTCCATCAATTTTCGTACAAACGGCTTTTGGTTTGTCACCCACATACATATTTTGATAGAACAATCTCACTAAGCGAGGCTAATAGTACTTATGAAATGGCTCGAGTACATTGTCTAATCCGGCCTTGTGGATGTATTAAAAGGCCTAATGTGCCTCCCTCTGCTTCCTAAATAGCATTTTATCAATGCTCCACTCTGGTTCAAAACCCTTCGCAGCCCACCACTCGTTGGGCTGCTCATTTGTGGTGGTGGTGGCTGTGGTGGTGATTGTTGTGGTGGTGGTGCCTGTTGCGAAGAACCCAATCGTGAGGTGGGTTGCTTTGAAGTAGTGCTCTTTGACGATTGTCGAGTTTTGGGAGCCATTGTTCCCACAACAACCCAACATAACTAGGGTTTTCTAAAAACTAAACGAAACTAGGGTAAAATGTAGAAATGACAATTTCAAATCTCCAAAAGTTTAAGACTTACCTTTTAGAAGTGATTTGATCTAAATCTTGTGAAGAATCGACTCCAAAAGGTGTTTAATCGAGGTCTTGAAATCTCCAAGCAAGAGCATAAGAAAACCCCAAAAGAAAAATCAAGTCTCTAATTTTTTTTGAAACTGAAAACGTACGATCCCCTTATATACTATCGAAATCGATCGGTTGGTTTCCCTCATAAATGCACTTGTTGACTATTTTGATCGATTGATTACTTATTTCGATCGATTAGTTTTTCAAATCGATCGGTCAAATTCCCATTTCAATCGATCGGTTTTCATAAGCGTTCCACCAGTTTAAAATTTGCTCTCTGTTTTTGTGATTTCGTTCAATCAGTGTTCATTTCCATCGAACAGTTTAAAATTAATCGATCAATTTTAATTTCGATCGATCGGTTTTCACAGACACAACCTGTATCTCAGTTTTATCAAATTGATCAATCGATTTTGGTTTTGATCGGTCGGTTTTGACAGAAAACCTCAAACTTCACATTTTTCACTCCAAATTAATTACAACTTCTCCAACTTTCATATAATTGGCCTTTATATGTTCATTAAGCTAACTATTACATATCAAAATTCAAGTTTATAGTCTCTAAAGAAATTTACAACTTTTACAACTCTTCTAAACTCTCAATGAACAACTGAGGGTATTGATCGTGGATCTCCACCTTGCGCTCCCAAGTAGCCTCTTCTACGGAATGCTTCTGCCACTTAACAAGCACTAACAGAATTCATTTCGTGCGCAACACCTACTCCTTTCGATCAAGTTTCTGAACCGGATCCTCTCTCACAATCAAATCTTCATATATCTCAATCGGTTGATCATTAAATACATGTGTAGGGTCTTTCACATACTTTCTTAACATCGATATATGGAATACATTGTACATCTTATCCAGTTGTGGGAGTAAAGCAACTTTGTTTACCACTTCACCAACTCGACCCAAAATCTCAAAAGGTCCTATGTAGCATGGGCTCAACTTTCCCCGCTTTCCAAAGCGCATCACACCCTTCATTGGTGAGATCTTGACGAACACATGATCGCCAACTTGAAAATCGATGCTTGTCCTCTTTATGTCGGTATAACTCTTTTGTCGACTCTGAGCTATCTTGATTCTCTCACGAATCAGACGAACCGCGTCGACATTGCTCTCAATAATTTTTGGACCCAATATAAACTTTTCACCAGTCTCTTCCCAATTGATCGATGATCTACATCACCGTCCATACAGTGCTTCGTAAGGTGCCATATCGATACTCATCTGAAAACTGTTATTGTATGTAAACTCGATCAACAGTAAGTGTTGATCCCATGATCCTCCAAAGTCAAGCATACATGCTCTGAGCATATCTTCTATGATTTGATTCACCCGTTCTGTTTGTCCATCTGTCTGTGGGTGAAATGACAAATTGAAATCCAATTGCGTATCCATTCCTTCTTAAAATTTTTACCAAAACTTTGAAGTATATAATGGATTACGATCTGAAACAATGCTGGTTGGAATACCATGCAGTTGAACTATCTCCTTCATATACATCTCCACCAGTCTGCTTGCCGCATATATAGTATTGTATGGCAAGAAGTGAGTTGATTTGGTCAGTTGATCAACGACCACCCAAATGGCATTGTATTTCTTTACTGCCTGTGGTAATCCTAATATAAAGTTCATATAAATTGACTCCCACTTCCACTCTGATATTGGCAAAGGTTGCAATAAACCTGTCGGATGTCTATGGTGCACTTTCACTTACTGATATACCAAACACTTTGAAACATACTCAACAACATCCTTCTTTAAACCTCTCCATTAGTAGTTCTTCTTCAAATCCTAGTACATCTTGATACTACCAGGATGAATAGCATATTTAGATTTATGGGCTTTGTCTAAAATAGTCTATCGGATATCAGCATCGATCAGTATGCACAGACCTCTCCTAAACAAAAGTGATCCATCCTCCTTGATGGAAAAATCTGATCTAGTGCCATCAATCACACCCTGTCTGATCTTCACTAATTATGTACCTTTCATTTGCAACTCATGGATGTGATCGAAGATCGTTGATCGGATAGTGATGTTAGGTAACAAGGCTCCTAAAGCTCATACCTCGATCTTTGTATCATATAAAGAAAGGTCCTTTAGCAGTTTCCATCTTCGGATCCTCATAATAAAGCTAGACAATAGAACCAAACTCTTTCGACTCAAAGCATCTGCTATAACATTCGCCTTGCCTGGATGATACTGAATAGAGTAATCATAGTCCTTGAGAAATTTCATCCATCTCCATTGCCGCATATTTAGTTCCTTCTGTATAAACAGATATCAAAGGCTCTTATGATTTGTGAATATCTCAAAGGTCTCTCCATACAAATAGTGTCTCCATATCTTCAATGTTAAAATCACTGTTGCTAGTTCCAAATCATGTGTTGGATCATTTTTCTCGTGGTCCTTAAGCTATCTCGACCCATAAGCAATAACCTTCTTATCTTGGTTGAGCACACAACCTAAACCACTTTGTGAAGTGTCGTTGTATTTAGCAAACCCTCTACTACCTGAAGGTATAGCCAACACTGGTGCTGTAGTTAACTTCTTTTTGAGTTCTTGAAAACTCTTCTCACACTCTTCAGTCTACTCAAACTTCACGTTCTTCCTTGTAAGTTTCGTGAGCGGTCTTAAGATCTTTAAAAATCTCTCTACAAATCTTCTATAATATCCAGTCAGATCGAGGAAACTGTGAATCTCAGTCATAGTCTTTGGTTGTTCCCATTCAAATACTGTCTCGATCTTTGTTGGATCTATTGTAACACCTTCCTCTGAGACAACATGTCCCAAGAAACTCACTTTCTCCAACCAAAACTCACACTTACTGAGTTTCGCATATAACTATTGTTCACGTAGTGTCTGTAGAGCAATTCTTAAATGTTGTTCATGCTCTTTCTTGGTTTTCAAGTAGATGAGGATGTCATCTACGAACATAACCACACAAGTGTCAAGGTGTGGTTTAAACACCTGATTCATTAAATCTATGAATGAAGCTGGCGCATTAGTCAATCCGAATGACATCATTAAGAATTTGTAGTGTCCATATCTGGTTCTGAATGCCATCTTATGTATATCTTCTGCTTTGACCTTATAACTGATCAAACATATCATCTATCCTGGGCAAAGGGTATCGATTCTTGATTGTCAATTTATTCAACTGATGATAGTCGATGCATAACTTCATTGACCCGTCCTTCTTCTTCACAAACAAGACCGATGCTCCCCAAGGAGGTACACTAGGTCTTATGAACCCTTTATCTAAGAGTTCTTGTTGTTGATCCTTCAATTCCTTCAACTCAACAGGAGTCATTCAATATGGTACTTTTGATACTGGCTCCGTTTCCGGTGCTAAGTCGATAGTGAACTCCACTTCTCTATCTGGTAGTAATCTCGACAATTCATCAAAAAATACATCTTGAAACTCACAAGCAATCAAAATTTTTGATCACATTCTTCTCTTCATGTTGGTCTTTCAGAAAAGCAAAGTATCCATTGCATCCTTTCTTCATCAAATGTTCTGCTCGGACTGCGGAGATAAGTGGTACAAAGGTCGATTTTATTCTCCGAAACTTGAATGATCTACCCCCATTGGGTTGAAAAGTTACCATCTTCCTCTGACAATCAACAGTTGCATCATGTGTGGATAACCAATCCATGCCAAGGGTCACATAGAAATCCTTGCGTATCCATTAGGATCAAATCCGCTACCAATTCATGACTTTCGTAATCCTTGATGGCGACTATAACGAACCGACACATTGTATCTGTACGGACCGCGTTTTGCGTTGGAACTGACACTTCCAAAACAAAATCCAAGGTCTCGGGAATGACCTTTGCTTTCTTCGCAAACTGTGGCGTCACAAATGAGTGAGTAGACCCTAGGTCTATCAACACTCTCACTTCATAGCAAAGATAATCGTCCTTACCGTACAATTGCAAAGTACCTACGTCATGCATGTATATTTAACTAATCATGTATGCATCAACTGAAAACATGTAAACTTTTACAATATAAAAAAAAAAACAACTTCGTAAATTGATGCACCTTCTCTTTCTAAAATTCATATCAATGATATATATCTTGAATTTAAATAGAAATTTCACCTTGAATGATGTCATTACTGTTCTGGGCATCCTGAGCCGTAACAGCATATACACGCCCACAATAGACCTTGCTGTACTGATAGGCCTCGACGTCGCTGCTGATGCTGTCCTCTCCTTTAACTCTTGGCAATCTCTAATCATATGTCCTATCTTTCCGCACTTAAAATATCCACCCGTACCCCTTCTACAATTTGAGGTCTTATGAGACTTGCCACATCTGGTACACGTCTCTGTCGGTGTGGATGATGCTGCTCTAGAGAAACCCCGGGTAACTGATACCCCAGTAGTAGTCGCAGGGCCCTCATAACGAAAAGGTCGCACCGATGTGGGGCATAGGTGGCCTAGAGTAAATTTCCTGAATAAGTTGCTTCATAATTGGTGCTACGAATCGTGACTTTTTGTTCTCCGGCTCGTAGTAACCAATTCTTCCTAGATTTCTCTTTCCTTTTGCTTGTTGATCTCTTCTTTTAAACATCTCATCGATGTCTTGTTCTACTACAAGTACCTTGCTCTTCACCTCGCCATAAGTTTCCAACTCAAAAGCTGAAATCCTATCTCGGATATTCGGCCTTAAGCCGCATTGGAACTTCTTATGTAATGACCCTAATTTTAAATATATTGAATTATACTCATACCTTTTTGAATATGGCACGTCAATTTTCGAGGACGAAATTTTTTTTAAGGTGAGAAGAATGTAATGACAAAGAAAATTCGAACCTGAACTCGACTGATCCCTTGTGTGTGGTCGCACGGAAACCGATGTCGCCTTAAATTGTTAAATAAATAATTAAATTATTTTGGGATGAATTGTGTGAAAAGAAATGAGATTTAGAGTTTGATCGGACCTTTAGTGGAAAAGCCATGCACCGACACTCGGTGTGCCGTTCAACATCGAAACCGAACCCAAAGTCAAGTGGATAGAATTTAGGGGCTAAATATTAAAGATATTTGATTTAGATTTTTGGGTTATAAGAGAGAGGGGAGGAGTTGCTTTACAGGTAAGCCATTGCCGTTTGCAAACTTGGAGGGTTTGAGTTTCTAGAGAGAGAAAGAGAGAAAGAAGAGAAAGCTTCCACCCTCTTCCTTGGATTTCAACCATGTGATCGCGCCGTAATCTTTGCACACTTCGCGAAATACTTGGCGCTGATCACCTTAGACTTGTCTTCCAAGCTTTGGGAGGGTTGAAATCGATCTGTGATCATGAATGACGTTGCCTTGTACCTCGCTTTGATTGAACGTTGTGGAATCGCTGTAGAAATCTAGAAATTTAGCTTTGGAACCCTCTTCGGCAACACTTCTAATAACCCGCGGATTTAATCGCTAAAAGGTATGATCGAGTTGATTTTAAATGATCTAAATGATAGATTTGTTCCTTAGATTTGATTGTTATAAGTTTAGATGATTGTATGGGTGGAGTAGGAATCAAATCCGATAAATTTTGTGGAGAAAACTCGAAAGGTAAAAGAATATGAAGAAATCAAACGATCGATTTTGAAATCGATCGATCGATTTTAGCACAGCCAGAAAAGTAAAATTTCTGAAAAAAATTAAACTTTCGAATATGAAATCGGACGATCAATTTAGACAAGAGGTGCCAGATTTATGAGAAAATCAAACTTTCGAATTGGAAAATCAACCGTTCGATTTTGACGGAATGTGCCGACACAGCTTCGGTAGTTTGGCCATAACATTTTACTCTAAACTTGGATTGACACGATTCTTAAGAAGTTGGAAAGAGGACAACGAGTTCAACAACTTTTGTGAATTAATCAACTCATGAATAAAATGTTTTGAGGGCCAAAATTAAGCGGAAAGTTAGGACAAGTTCCAAGTGAGCACGAACTTGCCCATTTCCACCTCGATTTTGAGAAAACACTTAAATATGTCAAAGTTATTAGTAATTGGAATAAGTTCTTAATACGTCATCATATGTGTGATGTAGATTGGGAATAAGAAGTCGTCAATAAGGACCTTGGTGTCACTTTGAACGACTCTGAATTTGAGGTAGGGGAAACTCAACATAAAATTACATTTTTATGAATTCGATTCATCATTTATTTGATGTATATTTTTATTTGGTAGTTTTGATCTGATCTTTGCCTTGCTGCATTATTTTTGTTATGATATTTTCTGTTTCTGTCTTGTTTCTGCATATGACCTGATTGTTCTATTTTTTACTTATGAACCTATTTGTTCCATTCAGTTATGTTTAATATGATTTGTTCTACTTCATTATGATCCAATTTATCTAACTTGCATACGAATTTTAAGCCTGAGTCGCAGTGAGGTCTCTTTTCCAAGCACATGAAACTTGAAATATAGGCGTCCATGTACGGATGTAACTCCTCTATGATAGTATTGGATACCACACGAAGTACACCCAGGTTAGTATAGACCCCGTCCCTTAAAAAGCGTGTTTGATAAAGCCTATCACACTGTAACCCATTCTAATCAAAACTAAGACAATATGGAATATGAATATGAGAGTTAATCGTAGACTTGAACTGTACTTGTTGAATTTTCGAGGACGAGGTGAAGGGTGAAAGAGTGGATTTTCAGACTTGAACTTTAGAAACAAGATAGACTGAACTTTAGAAACAAGATAGACTTAGTGTTGAGTTATTAAGTTAGGTATGAACCTTGAACCCCGCATCTGAGTGTGAATGTGAATACTGAGAATATATCCGAACCTTGACTATGAGTGGACATTGATAAGTGGACCGGTGCGGCGGTTATTCATACCCAGTGTATAGTGCATAGTGCATAATATACATAAGTGGGCTGGTACGGCAGTGGGCCATATGCATTGAATGGCATGCATATGTCGGACGATATGGCGGCGGTCCGTATGTATTGTATAGCATACATAAGTGAACGCAGTGAAATGACCATAGTGAGTGAGTGAAATGACCATAGTGAGTGAATGAAATGACCATAGTTAGTAATTGTGAATGTGAACATAGTGAGTGATATGAATATACCGTGAATAGTGGATGTTTGAGTGGACATTTGATTATGGATGATGGAATTTGAACTCTAAACATTAAGTTACGAATAACGTATAATGAATAAGACAATAGGAGTTTTATTCTGACATCAAATATTTTCTCAGTTGTAAAATGTCTGTTTGGTTATCGTTTTTGCTTCTGTCATTAGCTCGATGCATTATTTCTGTTTTGAACTTTATCATTGATTCTATGCATTTACATGATAAGATGTAACTGCTATTGATTTACTTCTACTGAGCTTAGACTATTAGCCTCGACTATATGTAACAAGTATAGGTTTGAGGAAGGCCCATATTACATATTGGAAGAAGAGGAGCTTCTGCCTAAGGAATTGTACTATGTTCTGGGATCGTAGATTTCGTATATTATGGATTTGGTAAGTTAATCTTGGTACTTTTGTACTATTTTACACTACTGTTAGGTGATGGTTAGCCATCACTGGTGTTTGTTTACTTATGTTCTCGTTGAATATTAGAACTGGAGGTTTTAAATATACCTTATATTTGTGTCCAATATTCGGTATTGGCATAATATTATGTATTAGATTATGATCTACGATCTGGTGGTTCGAGTTTTCCCATTCATGATCACTTCTGATAAGATATTTGTTTCATCGTGACAGATGTCCCTGAAGGTGAGGGTACTTCACGTGGCGTAGGAATCGCCACCGGTCCTAGCCCCATTCCGTTGGGTGGTAGTGAAGGTGGTAGTGATAGACAAGTGTTGGACGACTTCAATGGCTCAACAGATTGCCTCAATGGCCCAACAAGCAGAGTTTGTTGCAGCCAGGAACCAACCAAGACTTCATGGCCCAAGCCCAAACCCCACACTCATACTTTCCACAATACCCCCAACATTTCACCCAACCTTCACAGTCTGGTCAAACCCATGCCATACCCCAATCCCAATTTTCCCATGGCTCCACACCCCAAGGCCATCTCCAAACCTTCTCCCATATCCAATGGCCCCATCAGGCCCTCACCCTAAAACCAAACTTCCATTTATCCCATCACCCAACAAACCTTTCCTCACCCCCAATGGGCTCATCCAATCCCCACTCATGTCATTCCCATCCAACCCATGCAACACCAACAAGAGAATCCCGCCCTCGCTGCACATTATGCCGACCAACAGTATGAGGAGGACGAGATTAGGAATAGTGGAGCCTATGCTGGGGCATTGATCAGCTTCAACCCTCCTCCCATAATTGCCCACCCATTGGTGGCCCAGAGTGAAGTCCAACCAACGGTCGAGAAAGCAGCCCCTGTATCGAAAGAGTCAGAGCAGCTGAAAGAACTATTGGACAAACTACAAAAGCAGTTGATGAAAATGGGTGGTACTGAAATCCATGCCACGGACTTCACAGATTTGTGCTTGTTCACCGAGGTCCCCCTACCCCCAAAATTCAAAATGTCGGCCTTTGACAAATATAACGGCACTGGTAATCCGATCGCACACCTCAAGTCCTATTATGGGGACATGTGCTAGTACGGGGGGGACAAGAGACTGCTAATAAAAGTCTTTTAGAAGAGTCTGACGGATCCGGCCCTGAGATGGTTCACATCCTTGGAACCATCCATAATGAAGATGTGGAAGGATCTGACCCACCTATTCCAAGAGTAATATGTTTATAATATAGACATTGAGCCGCGTAAGTCAGACTTAGCCCGTCTGAAGCAGAACTCAAAAGAGACCTTCAACGACTATTTGGGGCGTTGGAGAGCACAGGCAGCTCAAGTCAGAAATAGGATACCCAACGATGAGCAGATAGAGATGATCTTAAAGAATACTCTGCCAGTGATCTCAGACTTTTTGGTGTACTAGCAGTAATCTAGCTTTGCTGATCTGGTGAGAAATGCTAACCGATGTGAAGATGCCATCAAGGAGGGTTGTTTGAATAAGAACATGCCAAGTGGACCCAGTGGAGTTAGGAGGTTTTCATAGCAGAAGAACGACAAGAGAACCGGGGCCGATGTCCAAAACATTGCCAATATCAGGCCCAATAACAATACAACCCCATTTCAATTTCAGGCAGCCCCACTAGCACCAGTCAGAACTGAGCAGATGCAGAGAGTAGGGAATGGGCAAAGAATGCAAATGACTCCGGAGCAGAGGAGAGCTCGCTATGATTGTGTTTTTATGCCTTTGGGGCAATCTTTGAGCATACTTTTGCCCCTATTAGTAGAAAAGGGATTAGTTGTTATCTGCCAACCACAACCTCCTGCTCATCCAATCCCAAAGAACTATGACCCAAATACCCACTGCAATTTTCACCAGGGCCCGGGTCACTCGACCGATCGCTACTTCTCATTGAAGCACACAATCCAAGATTTGATTAACGCCAAAAAAATCATTCCACTTGTACCTTCTCAGCATGCGAATATTCACCAGGTGCCACTACCCCCACATCCTACCGGAGGAGCAAATCCCAGACCCACCGTCGGAATGGTAGAAAATGAGTTTGACCCATCCGATTACATCAGTGATCAGGAGAGTTATGTGACACCATTACCAAGGAATATTGAAGAAAGGAACATCGGGGTAATTGAACCCCTAAATTTATCTGATTATTTCCCCAACCCGACTCCACAAATTGAAACCTTGGATCTCAGGGCATACTTTCCATCACCCACCCCCGTTAATTATGTGCACATAAATGCATATTAGCCATACACCACCACCCCCGTCAATTACCCAATAAGCCATCAGGCCCCCAATCCTACACCTGCACCCGTCAGTTATCCATGGCCTGTGCCCACCCCATTACCCCCAGTTCAACCACCTATAAACTCCACCACCCCCGTCAATCACCTGATGGCTCACCAAACCCCCAATCCTCCACCACCCATCAGCTACCAATGGCCTACTTTCACCCCTTTTCCCCCCGTGTCACCACCCTCAAGCTTCATGACCCCCATTTGGCCCAATTTTTCCATCCAACCCGCTACCACAGAAATAAATCAGGTGTTGTCCACACCTCCTGAGCCCGTAGTACAAGTGCCTCAAGTATCGTCAGCCATACCTTTTCGGCTCTCAGGACCAACCTATGACCCTCACCAGGTCCCGCTAAGCTACTAGCAAATATATGTCTATGCCGATGGTAGCAACAGAGAAGGGGCCGTGGACTTTGTTACTAGGTCAGGGAAGATATCAAAACAAGAAGAAGCATCGGCAGCAGTACAAGCCCAGCCTGAACAGAAGAAAGAGAGCACTGTGAATCCATTTGAGAAGATGAGTCGGGAACACATACTAGAGACTCAACTGAGAAGAATACCCGCCCATATAACCGTTTGGGATCTGTTGATGACGTCCCTACTCCATTTTCAAGCATTAATGGAGGTGTTAAAAAATGCGCATGTGTCACTCCATGTCAGCCCAGATGAAGTCGGGCAGATAATTGGGCAAGTGATGGCTCCAAATGCCATTTCATTCTCTGATGCTGATTTACCTGAGGAAGGATGTAGACATTCAAAATCCTTAAACATAACCGTTGAGTCTAGAAATATGGTCATTCCCTTGGTTTTGATTGATAATGGATCCGCATTGAATATATGCCCCTTAAGAACCGCCATCAAGATCGGGATCGATCCATGCATGTTGAGGCCCACGAGGACTAGTACTAGAGGTTTTGACAATACCAGGAGAGAAATAACGAGAGAAGTTGATCTTGAGCTGTTGATCAAGCCAATGACCGTTTCCATCTTATTTCAAGTAATGGATATCAAATCCTGGTTTAATCTATTGTTGGGGCGCCCGTGGCTGTACGAGATCGGAGCCATACCTTCCACTTTACACCAGAAACTCAAGTTTGTGTCTGGGCACAAGATTATCACCATCATCAATGAGTGGCACAGTGAAAAATAAAAGGCCACCAATAGCATGGAGAAACCCAATGTACTGGATGTGCCGCACATCACTGAGGACGTTGACCTCCACAGTTTTGAGTATGAGGTATCGGCAATACTCCTAGAGCCCATCGAGGGCATCATGCCTAAAACAGGAGGCGGTATGGTAGTAGCGGTGGCTATGCTCCAAAAGTGGGGCTATCAGAAAGGCCGAGGGCTCGGCTCGGGCCTAGACTGTAGGGCAGAAGAGAGCCAGTCATTTCCAAGGGGAAGAAAGTAAGATTTGGGCTAGATTACAAGCCCACAGAGGAAGAGGTCCGAGAGGCCAAAGAAAAAGCTAGGGTCGCGGCAGCTGCAAGAGCTCGAGGAATCAACATAGAAGAGAAACCTCACCCTAGGCCTCACATCAGGGAATCCTTCGTCAGCGTTGGGGTCATAAAGATTGATAGGAATGGGGTAACCCATTTGACCCCACATAAACCCACAGCCCCAATCCATCCCACCAATCCCCACATTATCCTTCCCAGCCTGGAAATAGATTTGGCCATGTTATCCCTCTTCGAGGAACGACGGCCAGTACCTGAACAAACTCCTCCTATGGTAAATCACCACAAAATGGTATTGATGTTTGAGGATATCATCTCAGACGAAATGGGGGTCAACATGATGGAGGCTGACTCCAATAATCCATATCAGTTAGCACCCTCCATCTAAACAGGTAAAGGAGCGACCCCTCAGGTACGCAACTGGGCATCTTTACCCCAAACTCTGGAAGCAGGGAGTGGCCTAAAGATTGGTACCTATTTTCTAAAAAAAAACAACCTATAAAAAGTGAGATAAGCCCTTGGCAGGCAATACCTTGTATATATAGTAACCCGCTTTGCCAAGGGTCCGTCTCCGAAGAAACCAAAATCTCAAAAACATTGAAGAAATACAAAATCCCAAAAACATTGAAAAAATCCAAAAATATTGTCATTTAAGATTCCAGATAAAATCCCACAAAAGGATGCCTTAATCAAAACACCCGTCTCATGTAAAATTGACCCCTTCCCTATAGAAATACAAGAAGAGGTAGGAGTTATGAGTCTGGATGAGGATAGTCCTTGGGAGGAGTTCCCCAATGAGCTCCTTGCCCGGTTTGCCAAATTTGAGCATGGCCCTACCCCCATTGTCGAAGAAATCGAGGACGTTAATCTAGGGATTGAGGAGATTCCCCACATTACCAACATCGAAACATCGTTATCTCTTGAAGAAAGAAAAAGCATGATCGACTTCCTTCGGTCATACCAAGATGTTTTTGCCTGGTCATACGAGGACATGCCTGGGCTGGACAACGATTTGGTCGAGCATGAGTTGCCTCTCTACCCTGATATGAAGCCGGTTAAACAAAAGTGGATCTTTGAAAGTCAAGATGAGGTCATCAATTTCGATGTAATATGATGGGGTTTCTCTTTGTATCAGAAATACCCTGATGCTAGCTATGATCTCTGAGTTTATGCTTAAGTGTTGTTTGAAGGATGGAAAGGTCCGCATGTGCATCAATTTTTGAAATTATAACAAAGCAAGCCCGAAGGACGATTTCTCATTGTCGCACATCGACATCTTGGTCGATAATACTGCTAAGCACGGGATGCTTTCTTTCATGGATGGATTTTCAGGATATAATTAGATTAAGATGGCAGAAGTAGATCTAGAGAAGACGACATTTATCACTCCTTGGGGAACCTTCTGCTACAAAGTCATGTCGTTTGGGCTGAAGAATGCCGGTGCAACATACCAAAGAGCTATGACTGCACTGTTTCACAACATGATGCACTGAGAAATTAAAGTATATGTCGATGATATGATAGCCAAGTCACCGGAGCAAAGCGATCACTTGGTAAACCTTCAGAAGCTATTTGAGAGGCAAAGAAAGTACAGGTTATGTCTGAATCCACAGAAGTGTGCTTTTGGCGCTATGTCTGAAAAGTTGTTGGGGATCATCATTAGCAAGAGAGGGATCGAGGTCGACCCAGTTAAAGTCAAAGCTATCACGAAAATGCCGCCACCATCGATCGAGAAAGAAGTCAGAAGGTTCCTGGGCAGAATATAATATATCAGTCGGTTCATTACACAACTAGCTCCCATCTGCACATCGTTCTTCAAGCTGCTAAGGAAGAACTCGCCCGTTGAATGGAACGACGACTGTCAGACCGCATTTTGATAAAATCAAAAGCTACCTCTTCAACCCACCTATTTTGGTACCACCTAAGTTAGGGAGACCACTCTTGATGTATCTCTCCACGATGGAGGTCTCGATGGGATGCGTCTGGCGAGATGGGAAGAAGAGAGCAGGCCATCTACTATCTCAGTAAGAAATTTACTGATTATGAGACGTGCTATTCTCATCTGGAGAAGGCATGCCTGTCTATTGTATGGGCTACTCAGAGGCTCAGCCATTACTTGCTATCCTAAGCTGTTCTACTTTTGGCCCGCATGGATCTATTGAAATACCTATTCGAGAAGCCGACTCTCACTGGGCGAACCGCACGATGGAAACTTTTATTATCTGAGTTCGACATCATGTAAGTCACTCAGAAGTCAATTAAGGGGCAGGCACTCGCCGACCATCTTACCGACAATCCTTTGCCAGATTATGAGCCTTTAAGAACCAAGTTCCTAGATGAGGGCATCCTGTCCATGACAGAAGATGATACTGAAGAAGCAGAAGAATCATGGGTAATGCACTTTTACGTGGCAGCAAATGCCAAGGGTCAGGGAGTTGGCCCCATTTTGATTTCACCGAAAGGATCTCACGTACCTGTCTCTATTAAGCTCAACATCCCTTGCACCAACAACATGGCTGAGTACGAAGCATGTGCCGCTGGTCTGCAGGCTGCCCTCGATCTGAATGTAACTCACCTTCGAGTGTTTAGAAATTTATAGTTGATCATATGCCAGACATATGGTGACTAGAAGATGAAAGATGAGAAACGGATCCCCTATCATGAACACCTCAAGGATTTGATAGCTTACTTCCAAGAGGTGACATTCTCATATGTCCCCTGGATAAGGAATCGCTTTGCCGATGCACTAGCCACTTTGGCATCAATGATAGAAATCCCGTATGGCGCTGAGATGAAGCCAATCATGATCGAGCGGAGGAATGAGCTGGCCTTCTGCCTCCAGATTAAGAAACCTATAAAGCCTGATGATGAGCCACCTTGGGTCTCAGATATCAAGAATTTTCTCAAGACCCTAACTTTCCCTGAGGGTACATCCAAGACGGATCGATGAACCATCAAACGTCTAGTAGCATGCTACGTCATTTGTGGGGAGGGCCTTTACGAGCGATCCTACAACAACATCTTACTCAGGTGCCTTATAGAAGGTGAAGTGATCAATATCATGAAGGAGATCCACGAGGGAGTATGCGGAGCCCACGTCAACGGTCACATGCTCACCAAGAAAATTCTACGGTAGGGATACTTTTGGACCACTATGGAATCAGATTGCTGCAAACATGTTCGTAAATGCTACAAGTGTGAGGAACACTCCAGTCTGATACACGCTCCTGTCATTGATCTGCACTGCATGACTACTCCCTTGCCATTTGCCACGTGGGGCCTTGACGTCATCGGAATGATTCATTCGAAAGCATCGAATGGACATCGGTTCATCCTTGTCACCATTGAATACTTCACTAATTGAGTGGAAGCGGTATCATATGCCAACATCACGGCCAGTCACGTTGAGAAATTCCTCAAGAATAATATTGTGTGTCGATTTGGAGTCCGCAAAGATATCGTCACGGACAACGGCACAAACTTTATGAATAAGAGCATCCAAGCCTTTTGCGAGCGATATAAAATCAAGCACCATCGCTCGTCACCTTATCGGCCTAAAACTAATGGAGCCGTAGAGGCTGCAAACAAGACGGTGGTCCGCATCCTTGAGAAAATGGTCATCACTTACTGAGATTAGAGTGAAATGCTGTCGTTTGCTTTGTGGGCCTATAAAACGTCAATTCGTACCGTTATAAGGGCAACACCATTCTCCCTTATGTATGGAACTGAGGCCATCCTACCAGTTGAGGTTGAAGTACCCTCGCTCTGAATCCTTATGGAATCAAGCTTACCCAAAGCAGAGAGAGAGAGATCCTGCTTTGAACAATTGAGCTTATTAGACAAGAAGAGACTCCTAGCCTTGTGCCATACTCAAGTTTTCCAGGGGCGAATCGCACGCGCTTACAATAAACGTATCCGCGGTCGAGATCTAAAGGTAGGAGATACTATGCTGAAGAAGATCTTCCCATCCCTCCACGCCGATCTGAGAGGAAAGTTTAAGCCAAACTGGGAAGGGCCTTACATCGTCCGAGAAGTGCTACCGGGATATGCCATCCGCCTCGCCACCATGGACGAAGATCATCTTCCTGAGCCCATCAATGTTGGATACGTCTGGCAGTTCTACGCTTAGTTTATCGCGATAAGGTAAGTATTGATGAAACAGATACATGACTGCTTAAGAACCACCCAAAAGAGGCCATCATTTCAAACACAGTAGCTAAAAAGCATCCCTAAAAAAGATGATATCCTTTGCTACCCCATTTTGAGCCTGAGCCTTTTTCTTTCAATAACCCCTTTCCCAAAAAATGTGTGTGTATGTATGTCCATACAAAAAAGAGAAGTGAAATTACCATCAAAATCTAAAAAAATCAGAAAAGCAAAACCTCAAAAAGAGATTGCCTAAAATAAAATGAAAAGAACAAAAAATCATGGGGTATGTACAGTAAGTTCCCTAAGGAAGCAAGCATGTCGAGAAAACTGAAGCCATGTCAAGAAAACCCTTTTTAGCCTAGCATACCTTCAAATCCGAACCTAACCCATGGACAAGCTACACCCTGAAGAGAGCCCTCTTTTAGGTTTACAAGCAGCCATAATATCTGTTAAGTCAACACAAGCTGAGTTGTGAGATGACACCAGAACCTCATCCAGCCGACTATGATGGAATCGATGTCTATGTCGTGGATTTTGAAAAAATGAAAAAAATAATAAAGAAAAAATAAAAAAATAAGCTCAAAGCAAGATGGGCATAGTGAAAACCCGAAAGGGCGCTATGGGTAAAAATAGCGAGTTTGTGCGGACCAGGTGAAAACCTGAAAGGGCTCTTGGGGTAAGAGAGCTAGACCCATGGACATGGTGAAAACCAGAAGGGGTGATACGGATTAAAAAAGAGATAAATAAAGAGAAAAAAGAGAAAAAAAGAAAAAGAAGAAGGGTTTGAAAGGATTGATTAATGTTTAAGGAGCCCTCTTGGTTACTCTCCCTGATCCCCTTTTCTGGGCCGCTCATGCTAGTTCAAAACGAATCCCGACCAAAATTGTTTTTGTAAAACTGCTTTGTCAAACGCATGACCCAAGGTAAGGAGAAAGGTTTGACCCAATCAAAAGGGATTGACGCTCCAGCCTTGGTGAAACTGCTGAAACTCACATAGGCCAACCATAGAAAATAGGTTCGACCATGCTCAAAAGAGGACCTGAGATCTCACCCAGTAATTGAGGTGCCACACCGAAAAAAAAAGAAGGGGAAAATACACAAAACAAAAAAAAAGAGTTTGTGCATACAATAATTTCCCTTCTTTTACAAATGCACTGCTTACATCACATCCCAAAAAAATAGTCGGTGTGATGACTAGCCTCCTTTCTTTCCTTTTTTACAAAAACAAAAAAAGCAACAAACAAAAAACATAAAGAAAATATATATACCAAAAAAGTGTGTATCTGTAAAAGGGGTTTGTTACCCCCCTTTTTCTGTATATCTGATCTGTGTAAAAAGTTATGTGTGCAGGAAGGAGTTAGCGGCCCAGCTTGCTCTTCAATGCGCTAATCTCAGCATGAAGGTCATCTTCCCGGACATTCCGCTTTGTCAACCAGCGACCATGTAGGCTCTTATACCTCTTCCGAGAAGAAATGGTGGCTCTAAAGGCGACACTCAAGGACCCTCTCAAATGGAGGACCTCGCTCTCTGCTATTTATGCTCTGACTTTTCTTGTGATAAAAGTTCTTGCAGGACCCTCTTCTCGTCCACCAGTAGCTTGATACGGGCTCGGAGTACCATCTCCTTCTTTGGCCAGGGGCCTCCAGTGTCAAGGATCTCTGTTGAATCTGGACCATCAGCAAAAGGCTGCTTGGTTGATAGCCAGGCCTTGTACTCAGGAGAAGACTGAATTGAATCTCCCTGCTCCATATCACACATCAGTGTCGACTGACGCATCTCCCAAAGAGCAGCAATCCTATCTATATCTCCAGAGGACCCCCTAGAAAAGATCAAGTCGCATAAAGGGGGTTTTGCCTCGCAAGGCACTTGTTGAGAGCAACCAAACTGACGCAACACCCGGAATGGGAAGTAGAAGGTGCTTCCAGTCAATCCTAGGAGAGTGATGCCCTCATGGTCTCTAGAGTGAACTATTGGGAAGGTCCAGTCCAACAAAGGAAGCCTCCATGTCAGCTCGGCGTCGGTCAACCAAAACTTCAAAACTGACAAGTCACCCTGTGGAAGCAAGTGGCACCTACCCAAAAAGCACTGAGCCGCCTCACCTCGGGCAATATAAAAGTAGGGCATGTGCCCCAAGATAGTGAGATGGTCGCACAACCAAACCTGAAGTAGTAAGGGACACCCTTGAAGGCCCTCCACCTTGCCCAAAGTAAATGCATCAAGGCATCGATATAGCTCGCCAAGCACCAAATGCATCATAGATCGGCCCGCCTCCAACTCGGTCAAAATATCACAAATTGCCAAGGAGAAACTCTCCCCCTCGGTGAAGAAGAGGATTTCTGAAATGAGACCGGCTGCTAAAGCTTTTGCATTGAAAATGTTCCAAACCAGTAATTTTCGAAGACTTTCAACACTGAAAAGTTCTTTGAGGAATTTTAGCGAACACCTTGTGGGCCCCCCGATGAGACTTTTCTCATACTCAAGTTTCTTCAAACCAAGAATAAGGTGAATGGATTTGGAGTAGCCCGACCGAGGCGTGACTCTGACAAGGCCCCTATGAAGCTTCAGGCCAGACAGATTGGATAGCTCCTCAAGGGTTGGGGTTAGCTCCCGCTTCCCAAAAATGGAATACATGGAAATTTATATCCAAAAATGAAGCGGTAGCGTAAAGAAGGTCCCACCGTGGAGGAACCTCAAGAAAGGAATGAAGGCGAGATAGCCCAAGGCGCTCCAACTCTGCGAGCTCACTCTCATTCAAATTCCCAACCCAAGCTATTAGAAATTTGGGCCCCAAGCCCAAGGAAGGGGATAAATTGGCTTCGGGCCCCCCACGTAAGGGAGGGTTAGAAAGCGGGTCCATAGAAGTACAAAGATCTTTTGAGAAGATAAAAATCGATGTATGGTGATGGACCCGCCTTGGAAAAGCAAGAGTAAAAAGAATCGGTCAAAGGGGCCAAGTCAAACAGAAAAGAAATAATTTTTGGGCTAACTCGGGTATATAAGGACCCACAGCTCCCCAGGTTAAGCCTGGCTCAACTATTAGTTGCTCTAGTACATTTTGTCCCCATTTTTACCTGGCGCAACTACAAACTCCTTGGCATTTTTGCCTGGCGCAACTAATAGTTGCGCCAATACAAATTCCCTGGGATTTTGGCCTGGCGCAACTATTTAGTTGCGCCAGACTAAAGATCCCCCCTCTTTAGCCATCTCGGGACCTAAGGGGGAGGGGGGGGGGGACTTTTCACTTCCTTTCACCCCTCTTGGTTTTTTACTCGATAAATCTTTTCTCACTAATAGTTTGGCAATTACTTTATTTCTTTATAAGCAGGATTGGTCCTACATCAAGGCATGCAACCCAAAAAGTCACTTTCTAAGAGCATTTGGCAGACACGTCCTGCAGAAAAATAGATATGGTGCAAGGAAGCCATGGCATCAAATCAAAACCAAAGCACTAAAAATATCTTCCAAAAAAAAAAACATCATCCAAAGTGTCACATCATCCACCCAAAAAAAAAAATTGTCTAAACAAAAAAAAATTCAAATCCAATCCCAAGAGTACTGAGTTTTAAAAGCAGAAACTAAAGCCTATTCCTTGCCCGTGCCCTTTGACTTCTTCCGACGATGAGAGGAGCTCTGGAAAGTCCGCATGTCCCCCACCAGAGACCACGCCTGCGAAATCCTACTAAGCAGAGAGCGCGACTCCTTGGCACGGGCACGCTGCAAGGCACAATCAAAATCAAAAGTCAAGATCAGTTAAGGGACAAATAGCAATGAAACAGATGGGAGAAGCAGAGCAGTAAGGTACTCACCGTCTCCACCTCCCTGAGCTCTGCAATGTGGCAATGATACGCCGCATACCCCATGGCCGAGTTGAAGTCCTACGTTCAGAACGATACGATATCAGCTATCAGGGCAGTCATAAAGCATGTGCAAAACAAGACCGAAATAAGAAAGAGATCGGCCATCAGAAGACTTACTCCTAGGATCACCTTAGGAGGAGGGACACGGGCCACCTCAGCAGAGAGCCACGCTTGTCTATCCACATCAGCGCAGAGGCCCGAAAGGAATCTATCATCCAGGCATCAGAAGGTCCCTTAAACCAAGGGTGGATTGCCACCATGAATACCGACATGAGAGGTACCCAACGGACCAACACCAGAAGAGCCCTCACCCGAGGGATCCGCACCAGAGGGGCCAACACCGGAGGGATCTACCCCTGACATATCAGCTACATTTGTCCCGCCTTCGCCATCTAAATCATATCTCGGAGCAAACTGTGAACAAAATGAAGATCCTCTTAAAATAAAAACAACAAAGGCCGAATTAAAACATAAGGGGAACTAATCCAAGCTGAGAAGAATTACCAGACCGAGTGGGCCACCAAATACAAGGAAATTGGTGCTAGGTACTAAGCACGATAAGATAAACCGATACGGCATGCACTCGTACCAAACATGATATTCCCCAGGCACATGGAGAGCATGGATAGGGAGCCCATTATTGAGAAAGGCTGTTGTGAACTCTTCAATGCTGGCAACAAGATTCCAAATGTCCGTCGGAGGGTCTACAGGTATGGCATAGTAGCCCTGGTGTTGGTGCACCACCCGCTCTCCCAAATAGTAAAACTTGGCCCATGCTCCATAAAAGAAAATGATGCGGTGGTTGTTAAATAGGCGAGAGGGGCCGACGGTTGTCCGATCCCAGAAGGGGGATGCAAGGTATGGGTCATGGAGGATCTGTCCAAGTCAAAGGGGGGGGTAAACAAGCAGCACCCCAATCAAAGGGGATTTCTAACCTAGAACAAATAAGGTTGAAAAAGAGTTTTACCTACTCAGGAACCATCAAGTCAAGTTGGGACCTCAGGCCCATCTCCAAGTGCTTCAGGCCTACGTCACAGCGCCGAGTGTGATTCCAGTTGCTAAGAAGAGGATAGGTAACTTCTTACTAGAAAAGAAGCGAGCGCCCAGGGTGAAAATGATGGTATCTCCACACCTGAAAGGGTAGTGCACAAGAGAAGGTCAGTAGCATATAAAGATCATTCAAGAAAAATGGTAAAAACAAAGGAATGGGGGATTACCTCCAAGGCGGCCCAAAAACCAACAACAATTTTAGAATCACCGGTCGTGACCTGAGCGAGGTTATACATCATCCATGCATACCCAGCTCCTCCCTAGTATACCTATGTATGTCACCCCAGTTGTCCATCACACTCAGCAAGGCTAGGCTGACTCGGCCGTCGCTCGTGTTGCTGAAAAGGGTCTTACCCAACAAGACTAGGAGAGTGATACGGGCCAAGACGATCACCCACTCTGGCGTGATGTAGAGCACCCTGTCTGGCTGACCCAGACCCACTAACTCATCAGGTGTATAAAGTGCGGTCAGCCAGGTCATCTTTACCTCAGTGCCATGTGTCTGCCTGCGAGGGGGGTAAGCCCCAATCAGTCGTATGATGTCCTCTTTACTCGGCACCACAAGGTCGGCTATCGGTATCCCTCCTACCCGGATACCTGTAATCATCGTCTCGGGGCGAAATCGTTCAATCAAGGCCTTTAGATAGGGGGCATCAGCCCTCATGGCAGGGTAGGACAAAAACTCTCCAAAGCCCACCTGTGCCAGTAGGACCTTCACTACGGGAGGGACATAGAGGTAGAAGTCTTGATAATCAAGCCACCCCTCGCAGAATACAATATTGGGCAGGTCCTGCATCCAAGGAAATGTGCATCAAATTATGAAAATAAAGCAAAAACTGCATAAAGGAAATAAATTGAACCTCTCTTTTACCTTGCCCGCTATTCCGAAATTCGAAATGTGGGTATGCTGTTGGTGTAGGAGGCCGACTTGAGCGGCCTCACCCTACATTTTGAGCTATGGGCCCGCTCTCCGCTCTACCCGGAGGAACTGGTCCCCCCGCGGATTGTATACTATCTCAGGTCCCTCCTCGTGGCCCTCCTTAGGAATATGCTCATCATCACCCGACATGCTGGGGCAACAAAAGGCAATCACATCAGAGCAGATTAGTGATAAAGGACTTTTTATATGTTACACACCAAGGGAAGGTAAGTATGCTTACCCTCTTTCTGTTCATTATTAGAAAATAAAGATGCACACATACAAAAAAAAACACAAAAATCCCTTTTAGATTGAAAATGCAAAAAAAATCCCTTCCTTTCTATCTTAAAAGGTAAATAATAATAAATAAATTCTCCATTTCTTCCATGTTTAAAAATAAAAGCCAGTTAAAATAAAAAAAATTGTAATTTCTTCACAAAAAATCAAAACCAAAGAGTCCTTCTTTTATGTTAGAAAGAAAAAAAAAGGGGGGTTAAAAAACTAAAAAACTAAAAAAAAAGAGAGAAGTCTTATTGTCTACTAAAACCAAAAAAGGTCCTTCCGTTTAGAAAAATTAAAAACAAAAAAAAGTCCATCATTTTATGTTCCTAAAATCGTAAAAACAAAAAAAAGAATCCTTTCTTTCATGATTAGAAAAACCAAAGTTAAAAACAAAAAATCCTTTTCTTCATGAACCATCAAATAAAAAAAAAAAGAATCCTTCTTTAATGCTAAGAAAAAAAAACAACAACAACAAAAAAAAACCCCCTCCTTTTGTGTCCATAAGATAAAAAACTCCTTTTACAGAAAAACTAAAATTAAAAAAAAAAAAAAAAAAAAAAAAAAAAAAAAATATATATATATATATATATATATATATATATATATATATATATATATATATATATAAATCAATGCCTTAGTTTTCAAATAACAAAAACAAAAAAAAAAAGCAAAATCCTTTTCCTTAATTAATGTTAAGAGAAATAAAAAAAAAAACATTCACCTTAATTAATTTTCGTTTCAATATATAGAAACTAAAAATCATTAATTTTTCAGAAAAAAAAAGAAGAAACTAAAAAAAATTCCCTTTTCCTAGCTAGTTTTCAAATGATATATAAAATCCTTGCTTTGTATTCAAGACAAAAAGAAAAAATAACAAAAATAAAACCCCTTTTCTAAGCACAAATAAAAACAAAAAAAAAATTAATTACATGTATATATATATATTATGCAGTAATAAAACCCATAAAACCCCAAAAATAAGGCATTATTCATGGAAAACCATTCACACATCATCAATCAACATGCTCACAACGGAAATAAATCATTTTTCATCTAGGAATGCAAGATCATGATCATATTTGTAAGAAAAAGCAAGAAAAATCAAAGAAAATAGGTTTTAAATGGTTACCTTATGAGAGAAAAGGGGTCTTTGATCTAGCGCGAGTCAGCAATCGGTCCACACAAGCAAAGCAACAGCAATGAGGCACGCGTAGAGGCAATGTAAAGGAACCCTAAGAGGGGTCGGTTTTCAGTTTCAAGAGGAAGGGGGTGAGAAAATTTTGAAATAATGCCCCACAGCCCAAACTTGGGTTGTTTAAATTCCTTCCCAGCCAAGCCTGGCGCAACTAATAGTTGCGCCAGGCAAATTTTGTGCCCCTTTTTCCTTGGCCCCTATTGGCCAGGCACAAGTTTTTGCCCTTTTGCCAGACAAATTCAAGGCCCCTATTGGCCTAGCGCAACTAATAGTTGCGCCAGGCACTTAGGCCGGGTATTTGGCTTGGTACGGGTCAGATAGGAAAGCCGGTCCCCCCACTCTTTTTGTTTGTTTTGTCACTCTCGAAAGATGCACGTGCTCCCGAGATGACATCTCGATCATCCTTCGACTTGCCAAGGAAGCCATGCTAGAATAAAAGCAGATAGAGATCAATAAGCACCCCGGTCCTACACAGGAAAATATGAAGAAAAATCAAACAAAAATGATGAATGATAATAAATAAAAATCCCACAGAGAAGCCGAAAGTATTCACAAAAAATAATAGGAAAATCACTTAAAATAACAACTTGAAAAAAAAAAAAAAATTCACATAAAGTAGTAGTTCCAAAAAAAATCACATAAAATAATTTCAAAAAAAAAAAAATCACATAAAATAACAGTTTCAAAATAAAAAAAATCACATAAAATAATAGTTTCAAAATAAAAAAATCACACAAAATAATAGTTTCAAAACCCAAAAAAATCACATAAAATGATAGAAAAATCATCACAACTTATTTGTGTTTCCCCGCAGAGACGTACAAGCATAAGACGGTAAAATGTCAATATTTTATCAGCAATGCAGCTGTGCCATATTAAAGTCCTAAGTCTAAGGCACGCCTTTGATTCTGGATCCTAAGTCTAAGGCACGCCTTAGATTCTGGATTCTACTTCAAGGCAGGAGCAACAACGCCAATCACGATCAAACGGTCAATGTTTTGATCGGGTTGACGCCACTGCTAAATCTTTGCGATGAGCGCTCTGTTTAAGATTCATATGAGCTTAATTAAGCTTCAGATTCTCTGTTGGAAAAGGTCAATCGTTGGTTGAGACCAACCTGTTGAGAATGAGATTACGTATCAATCAAGCTATGTGAAACCATGCATTCAGAAGGGTTCATTTCCCTTTTATTTTCTGTAGGCTTAAAACCTGTATGGGCAGCGGTATTCCTGTAAAGTGTACGCCATGCGTCTGGGTATCTGTATGATGGTTGTTTGTCCCCATAAATTGTACCCGGGCGGGTTTGGGTCGGGGCTTCCATCGCCTTTGTTGTTGCTTATTGTCCCTAATGGGTGCATGATTATGCATAGTTAATTGATGTTTATGATCATTATCAGCAGAGACCAGGATTGGATGTCCCTTTAGGGAGACACTCCAATGTTTGGTTGGATCTGTTCAAGGTAGTCAAAGCTGAATACTCTAGGTCATGTTGATCTAAGGCACGCTTTCGAAAATGGCACGTCCTCCCCAAAAAGTGTTACGACCTCTATTCGCTCCACTCAGGTAGTCATGCTAAACAAACTTCGAGATCAATGGGTTCGCCCAAAGACCTCAAACCCTGCTTTCAATAGGGGCACCCGCGAACAGTCGGAGGGGGCCATCAAATGCCTCGTACGATTGGACACAAACTATGGAGCCTTGTGTATTTTTACTTCATGACTATCTTTGAATGTGGGTCGATCACCCCTCTTACTTGCGAAGCTGTTATATTCAAAATGAATCTCGAACATCAATCACCTTTAAATTATCTTGAGAAGCAGACGTTTTTCTCGACTAACAGGCTTTCGCAACTCGAGAAGCGAATGCTTTTCCTAGCTATTGGGCTTTCACAACTCATTCCACCTCGGTTATGCCTAGTAATGTCGCTAAGCGCTTGAGAATCGATTACCTTGAGAAACGAATGTTTAGCTTGGCATCCAAGGCTTTCGTCTTCTCACCATGTTAGTCATCTAATGTTTGAAGTTCGTTCTGAATGTAGCTAACCCGTCAGTAATGCCTTGGGCCTCTTCGGGTGTCTCTTTCTTTGGCATTCGATCATTAGTGATCAAATATCAAAGAGGGGCATCTATAGACACCCAAATTTGGCTTAAGGCCTGATCAAAACATATTTCGAGAAAGGTGCGCTTCCGAGCTTTTGATGGTATGTATGAAACCTTTAGGAACCACCCTAGAACCCTTAAGAACCCTTCCAAACCCTTTAGAATCACCCTAGATCCCTTAGGAACCTGTCTCGAACCTTTAAAAATCGATCCCAACCCTTAGAACCCATTCTGAACCTAAACTTAACCTTTCAAAACCTTGGAAAAGGGTGTGGTGCATCAGGATCAGCTACAACCTTCTACTATGATCTAATCTCACACCATTGAAAAGTAGAGGACGTCAGCTTTCCAACAGTCTAAGAATCGCCCCAATCAGAGTTGTACATCAAAAGATATGGTGGTCCGAACCCGAAGGGCAAAAGAGTGAAATCAGGTTGGCCCCCCTAGGGATTTGGCGCAACTAATAGTTGCGCCAGTTATAATTTTGCTTGGTGCAACTATTAGTTGTGCTAGGCCACTTCTCTCAGAAGTTATGCCTAGCGCAACTAATAGTTGCACTAGCTTTAAATGTGGATCCCACCCTCGCGGGCCAACTTCCAGGCACTGTTCAGCACTGTTTACTGTATATTTGCCTGGCGCAACTATTAGTTGTGCCAGGCATATGAACAGTAACCATGTCTTTTTGCCCCAAAATTCATGATTGGGGTTTGACTTGTTGACCACCTCGACCTTTGGGGTGTATTTTGATAGTTCTGTTGCACCCATTCACTACCTATTTACAACCCCTTAAGTGGCATAAGGCCTCATCCTATCATCCACCATTGGAGGACCTTCTCATATATTTTAAGGCTCCAAAAACCCTAGGAAACCTTAGATTTGAGATTACCTAATTGCTAACCACAATTAGCACTTAAGTGGTCTCCTAATCCACCCATTTCCTATAAATAGAGCCCCCCTTCCTTTGATTTAAGGGTTGAGAAAATTTGCCTAAGAGAGAAAGAGCTTAAAGTGAGAAGATCTTTCTCCCTTTGGTGCACCATTTTCACCTAAATTCTAGAATTCCAAAACCTCCTTCCAAGCCTTACACTTCATCCAAAACCTCTAGGTTAGGTGTGTCCTACCCCTTAACCTTCCTTCCCTACCTCCTAGCTACCAAGCCTTAGGAGTTAGAATCCCATTTTCCACCATTCAAGCCTTCAAAAAGCTCATCAAAGCAAGCTACACAAGGCTCTACTACGGTGCTACAAGGGCCCGAGGGCTCCCCTTCCTTCTCCTATCTCTTTTTAGCTCCCTCCATCCTCCCATTTGTGTCATTATGCCACCAAATTTTTGGTAGGAACGGAGGGGCCCAAATAGGATTTCAAGCCGTTTTGGGTAAGAGGAAGCTATTTTCTTTTCTTTTATGTCATTTCTAGTTTGGCCATAAGTAGAGACCACATTAAGCGGGTTGATCGGGTGCCTAACACTTTCCCGATCGATGACCGAAGCCCCTATCCAAAAACCTTTGGTGTGGACTGGATCTTGAGTCATATTTGTGGCACTTTGGTGCTTATAAAAATGATATAGGTATCTCGGGACACCAAAAGCTCCGAGTGGTGACTCTATACTTTTTGCAAGCGAGCGCATCGTCGCGACGGGATCGTCATAAATCCCACGGTTGCACATCGGCGTCAGGTTGTCGAGGATTTCCAGATGAGGGAGGCGACTGCTGCCTCTCTACGCCTTGAGAGTCAGGTATATTTTCTAGTTCTGTGTAATTTAGTTTAGGTTACTTCATTTTATTTTATTCTGGCATATCTTGTGTTGGGTTGTTTTTTTTTTTAGTTTTTGTGTAGGCTGTTCCAGACTCGGCTCCTGAGGCTCCCCCTCAGGGGTCTGCTCCTATTCCTCTCAGGTATGTTTTAGTTGTTGTACTTATAGTTTATTTGTCATAATTAGTGTCATTTGATATATATTTGTTTGTTCTCGTTGTAGGCACCCACGTTTGTTGTTCCTTCTGTGCCGCCTACTTATCCAGTGACTACTGTGACGGTTGAGCGCCTTCTTGGAGAGAGGGTGGATCTGGTATGATTCTTATGATTCTTCTTCTTTTTCAAGAATTTTTTTTATGTTCATATATATATATATATTGGTTTTCTTTGACTCGATGTGGTAACACAGGTACGTGAGCTTGAGGAGGCACACCTAGAGGCGGTGCGAGCACGTGCCACTCCTGAGGCGAGACGGATCCTTGGGGAGATGTAGAGTCGGGAGGACCTATTCATTGAGATGATGGTTATGTAGAGGACTCAGATGGAGGCATTAGAGGCAGCGCGTCGAATGACGCGGGCAGAGATGCAGGTGACCCTAGATTGGCTGCAGTATCGTCTGACGAGGAGTGAGCGGGGAGTGTGCAGGATGGCTAGTCAGCTTGCTGGATCGGAGTCGAGGGCTACAGGTTCCTTGTCGGGCAGCCTCATCGTACGACACATGACCGTGTCAGGGATTATGTTCACAAGGATTCGATTATTCAGGAGTTTCTTGATGGGTATCCTCCTCGTTCCCGATCGAGGTGGTCTATTAGTCAGGCAAGTGAGGGAGATTCAGTAGTAGGGCCTCGCCGTCTAGAGGTTCCGCTGACTCTGGATGTCAGGATTGTATTTTTAGAGGATCAGTCTGAGGACCTCCAGGCTGATGATACTGGGGACAATGGTGATCGACCATCCCAGCGGTAGCGTAGGGAGTAGGGGTGCATGTATATTTTTTATGTTCATTGTGTGTGTCTATTATATATGCATGGGGTATGCCCCCAGTGACAGATGTAAAAAGAAAATTTTGATATATATACAGAGATTTTTGGTTTAGATGTACCTGATTGGCTCCTTTTCTTTTAGTTACCTCTTACATCTATCTTTTGCTTTTAGTGCCGTCAGTTGTCATCGAGACTTGGATGCTTCTTGAGTTGGTCCGGTGGTGGTTAAAGGTTTCTTTGTATCTACACATGTAAAGGCAAGGCTATCAATAATTTTATTCTCTCCCTTGCTAGTTGTCAAGGAGGGTAAGTATCTCAGACCGAGGTCTGGTAGTAAAAGACAGATATATGCTCTCTTTTTTTTTTTCTTTTTTTTTTTCTAAGGAAATGAAAATAATGCAACAGGGAAAGCAAATAAATAAACAACTAAAAAAAAAATTCCCCAGTGTAGGAGCATGGTAGGATCGGTAGTATAGTATCTTTGGTAGCGTTTTTCGGATGGTGACTTTGTTATTCCACATTTTCTTTATGGACAAGTTGGTGCTTCTAAGGTGATTCTCCTTCTGACCAAAAAATTGCCTCAGTGTCTAGATGCAATGGAGCTTTTTTGGGTTTTGGATGAGCACTTTGGGTTTATAAGAAGTCATGGGTATTTGGTGAGTTAGTTTTGGAGAAAAGTTCATCAGTACTATCATCGAACTGGGGGAGGTCATTTTGATGATGTCAGTTGCATACTGGGGTCTGTCTTTGGGTGGTGGTCATCCTATCCCTTGGTTATCAAGGAGAAGTATGGTGGGTTTAGTAGGTGCTTGCATCAGTCATCATTCATCGGTTTTCAGTTTCATTCCTAAGAGTATCCTGAAAGGCTTCCAATTTATCATCCAAAAAAGTAAAAAATAGAAGAGGGGTAAGGCTCAGTGATGTGAGAAATAGTTTGTACTTAATGCTTTGCAAAAGGGATGAGTAACAGTCTTTTTCTCAGAGGGGATACGGGGTGCCATGATTGAGCTCTTCGTCATGTTTTGGTAATATCAAAATCTCACATTCTATGATTAGCAGGAGTTTGTCCTCTTCCCGCCACCTTACGACAATATTTAGTAGTATGGAAACATCTTGGGTGCCCTCACATCTTCCTTATACATTTTTAGTAAAGTTACCAGAGATGTCCTCACGGCCTACTTATGCTTCCCTAAGCTCATTGACTTATTCATTCGTCGTAATGCTCTCACTCAATTTTTAGATATATGTATATTTGAAAACATCCTGCTAGTACAAGAATAATGAGTTTTAATTGAACCTAGCATCTTCATTTATTTTGCTCTAACGTCTCTTCCAATGGTGGGGAAGGGATGTGAGGATTGGGTGTTACTTATGCATTTTAAAGAGGTTAGGTATGTCACTAGTCCTTTGATCAATTCAGCCGAATGAGAAAGTGGGTGATAAATTGGAAGTCTTAAGGATATTCTGAGAATTGAATGTGTACGATCGATGAACGGGTTGTAAAAACTGCGGGGGTGATAAGTATAAGTATGTAACCATGGGATGTGATGATCACAGGGCTAAGGGTAGTATTTTCTAAGGTACATGGCGTTCCAAGGGTTAGGGAGTTCTTTCCTGTCTTAGTTCACTAGTTTGTATGCATTCCCAGGGTATGCGGCTATTATAACGTAAGGGCCTTTCCAGTTCCATTTCAGTTTTCCTTTCGGATGGGCGTGCTTGGAAGGTCTAATTTTCTTTAAGACTAATTGTCCAATATGAAAGGTTCGTTCGACGACTTTCTTATCGTAAACCCAGCCACTTTCCTCTGATATACCTGAGCGTGATCTGCTTCCCTTAGACGTGTTTAATCGAGCTGCTCTAGCTACGTGAGTAGGGAAATTCTCCTCTCATCTAAGGATAGCTCATCATCGAGTTGAATTCATAAGGATGGTACTTGTATCTCATTTGGTAGGACTGCCTCCATCCCGTAGGTAAGGAGGTAGGGAGTTTCGCCAGTGGCCGTACGAATAGATGTCCTATAGGCCCAGAGTACTTATGATAGTCATTCAGGCCAGTCGGTTCCATTGTTGGTCTCTACTGTGTCTTTCAAAATGTGAATCAGCATTTTGTTTAAAGCTTCTACTTGTCCATTGCCTTGAGGGTAGAACGGTGATGAGTGGCATAGATCGATGCCGAACTTCTTTCATAACTTCTTTATTTTCTCTGTGGTGAACTATGGTCCATTGTTAGTGACAAACATTCTAGGTACTCTAAACCTGATGATGATATTTCGAATAATAAACCTCACGAGTGTTAAAGGGGTGATTCTTACATAGGATTCAACTTCTGCCCATTTGGTATAGTATTCGGTTGCCGTAAGTATGAGCGCATGCTTGTGAGTGTTCCCAACTGTGTCTATGAAAGGTTCAATGATGTCAAAAGCCCACATCAAAAATGGCCATGGCGAGGTCATAGTGTTTAATGCAACTGATGGTGCTTTGATGAGTGCGGTGTGTTCTTAGCATTATTTGCAGAATTGGACATAGAGGTGGCAATCTCTTATCATTGTTGACCAAAAGTAGCCTTGTCATATGATTTGGTTGGAGAATCTCTGTCTACTGGCATGGGCACCATAGGCATTGGCGTGTGCTTCTCAGATAATGTATTGTCCTTCGGCGGTTGTGACGCATCATAGTAGTACTCCTTTAATAAAGGCTTATTTGTATAGTATTTCGTCGAGTATGTAGAATCGGGCGCATTGGTTCCTTATAGTCTTTCATTTGATCTTTGTGGAATATGGAGGAACGTGTTGATATTTCAGGAAGTTCCAGATGTCGAAATACCACAGCTCCTAGTCGTCGGTTGGTGATTTTTCAAATATGAATATAGCGACCTCAGTTTCTGTCTTGACATGATTTTTCATAGTGATTGCTTCATTTGGTCCTGAGCTTGTGGGGAGGGTTGGCAATTCTCTCTTAACGGTCCATGCTATCTCGTGGGTGGGTACTATAAGCTTTTCGATAAAGAAGGTCTTGGTACTTTGTCTGATGGGTATTTGGATGACTGAGGCTAGCGTGGCAAGGGAGGCCACAGGCTCATTTTCTAACCTAGAGATGTGCGTGAAAGAGATTCTTTTAAATTTCTTTATCAAATATTGAGCGGTTTCTAGATATGCCATGAGTCTCCTTTCCTTGGTCTTCCATTCTCCTATAACTTGTGAGATTACGAGCTTAGAATCACCGATGGTTTTCAACTGTTTAACGCCTAATTATAGTGTTGCTCGTAGTCCAGCTATGAAAGCTTCATATTCCATGACATTATTAATGACAGGGAAGCCTAGTTGACAAGGCTTAGGTATGACAACTCCTTCTGGGCTTAGGAGGACTATCCCGATGCCTTTTCCTTTGTGATTTGGAGCATCGTCGAAATAAAGGGTCTAGGACATCTTATCAGGCTCTTTGTTATGAATCGTGAGTAGGTCTTCATCAGAGAAATTCGCGTGTATGGGGTCATTGCTCGGGAGTGGGAGATCTGTGAGGTAATCGGTGATTGCTTGTCCTTTGATCGACTTCTGTGTGACATAAGTGATATCAAATTCTTGTAATAGCATATGCCAGCGAGCGATCTTTCTTAATGTCGCGGGCTTTTCGAATACGTACTTCAGAGGGTCAATTCAGGCTAGTATTAGTATCTTATGTGCTCCAAAGTAGTACTCTAATTTGGTTGAGGTCCACACCAATGTGAGGCAGGTCTTCTCCATTGAAGTATATTTTCGTTCGTACTCGGCCATCATCCTACTAAGGTAGTAGATAGTCTTCTCTCTCTCTTGTCGTCTTCTTTATATTGTCCCAGAATTACTCCCATTACTTTATCATTCGCTGAGAGGTAGAGGATCAGTGGTCTTCTGAGGATTGGTGGCGATAGTATTGGTGGGTTAAGGAGGTATTTTTTTATATTATCGAAGGCTTGCTGACACTGGTCATCCCATTTGTACTTAGTTCCTCCTTTAAGTAGTCTATAGAAAGGATCGCATATGTGTGACTGTTGAGAGATAAATCTCCTGATGAATTATAATCTTCCTATCAGGCCTCATAATTCTTTGATATTATTAGGAGGTGGCATCTCAAGGATGGCTCTGACTTTAGCAGGATCGACTTTGATTCCTCGCTAGCTGACTATGAAATTGAGTAATTTTCTGGAAGTTACTCCAAAGACACATTTCTTTGGGTTCATTTTTAACTGATACTTCTTAGCTCTTTGTAGCACCAGTCGAAGTACTTCACCATGTCCTGCTCATGTTTGGGACTTCACTAATATATCATCGACGTAGACTTCTACACATTTATGCATCATGTCGTGAAAAATAGCCATCATGGCACGTTGATACGTGGCTCCTGTGTTATTGAGCCCAAAAGGCATGACGACGTAGCAGTAAGTTCCCCATGGTATGGTGAAAGAAGTCTTCTCTTGGTCAGACTCTGCTAATTTGATCTGATTATATCTAGAGAAATCATCCATAAAGGATAGCATCTCATGTTCAGCAGTGTTGTTGACTAGAGTGTCAATGTGCGAAAGTGGGAAGTCGTCTTTTTAGCATGCCTGGTTGAGGTTTCGAAAGTCAATGTAAACCCATACTCTACTGTCTTTCTTAGCAACAGGTAGTATATTGGTGATCCATTTGGGGTAGAGGATGACTCGGATGAATTTGGCTTTGTGTAACTTGTTGACTTCCCCTTTAACTTGAAGGGCTATTTACGGGTGCATCCTTCGGAGCTTCTGCTTAACAGGTTTTGCATCGGGTTCCAAGACAAGGCGATATTCCTAGGACCATACAAAGGAGTCGAGGTGTTCTTGTAGGACTTGTACAATTTGCTGACGTTCCTTGGAGTTGAGCATTGCACTAATTAGTAACTTCTTGGGTTTCTCTTTAGTGCCAAAGTTGATTTCTTCTATAGGTTCTGCGACAGCCTGGGTTTGCTTATCGAAATGCTTGATAACCCGTTGGAAGTCTGGTACATCCTCGGTGATCGGTGTTCCTTCTTCATCCTTGGTAAGCTCGTATACTGTAAAATTGCTACACTAGGGGTTTGATTTTACAAAAGGTAACCTTCCATCGGTACAATTTATGACTAAGAGATCTTTGGTAAGGTGAAGTTCAAGGCTATTGATCCTTTTCTCAAAGTCGTGAAGTATCTCATCTGGTATAATCACTGGTTTGTTGTTTTGCCTAGATGCTTAGCGTCTTCGTGTGGTGAGGGGATAAAAGTATTAGGAGAAAAGTCTCCTTGTTGGTTGCAAAATTGATTCGGGATGACGGGTTCCCTTTCTTTTCTGAGGTTTTTTGATTTTTTAGATTTTGTATTTATAGATTTTTAGGGTTTTCTACTTTTTCTATTTTTTATATTTTTGATAATAGATATGGTACAGGGTCGGTAGCCTCAAGGGGTGCCAGGAGAGTTGCTTCCTTTAATTGAGGGAGCGAGATGGTTGCTGGAGCCGTTCAAGCGACTCTTTAAGAAATGTGGACTTGTTCTAAATTTGGAAAGTTTTTTTGGGTCCTCATCTAATGAGATCTTTTGAATAAACGATGTTGGTGACAATAGCACTGACGTTTGGATTTCCTTTATCACATTGATTGCCTCATCTTCGAAGAAGCTCTAGAGATCATAATCGGTCGAACTATCATCTTTTGAGTTATAAGGTCATTGCTCTCCCTGTCGAGGATAACCTCCTATGGGATCCTCTGGGGTAGTGAGTTCTTTCCCTTGAATTTCATAGTATATTAGGATGAACGTGCATGCTCGGCAGGAGGCTGGTAATGGTGAGAAATGCAGGGAGATCCCCTAGGGCATTCCCATCCTTCAAAGCCAGAGTTAAGGCTGGTATCAAACTCGTCTTCTTGATCTGACAATGCCTGAAGTCCTTGGTTGGCCTGCTCTGCTAACTCGAGTGTAGGGAGGTCTATCCAATAGTCATCGTCATCGCTCGGAGGGGGTTTCCACTCTTCCTCGAGATATTTCCAAAATATTTAGAGTTGTGGCATGTCTAGAGATGGAGTATCTAGTTCGAGTTCCTCTTCGAACTCTATGAAGGTGACGTGAGTGTTTTCTTTGAGGTCGACCAGATGGCTATCAGGATTTCTTATTCTCGTGCCGCTAGCCGAGTTGGTGGGTCATTACTTGCTTTTGTCGTTAAGAGGTTAAAGTCATTCGATCTTACTGTTGCGGAATGTTGGATCCAACTAGCGAAGTGTTCTAATATGTTGGTGCATGTCGTACAACCGGGTTGGTATGGGTGAGCGATACAAGGGGAGTCTCAGGGGCATTACCATCCTTCAAGGCCGAGGCTGAGGAGGATGCTATGCAAGCTAAGATCTTCTTGTGGGATGTCGTCCTCTTCCCATGTTGAGTGTAAGTGATCTTCACCACCTCACAAAGCTTCTATATGAAAATCTTCGTCATCGGTGGATTCCCAATCTCCTATTTGTGGCTCGAGTTTTGGAGGTTCTTCCTTTCTCTCTTTTGTAACCTCCTTAGTGTCAAACAAGTATTTGACTCCCTCGAGTGGTTTGTCAATATCGTCATTTAGATTTGTTAAAGCATTGATTGCTTTAGCCATTCATTTGATTTCTGCTTCTTGGGATTTAGTGAAGGACAGTTCTTTCTACTTTGGTACATCTTCTTTCTCAGAGGTCCCGTAGACGAAGTGGTCATATAGAGACCATTTTGGTGAGGTAGGAAATAAGTCATCTTGTGGGCCGTCTGATTGGTAACCTAACCCTATGTGTTTGCGCATTTTCCTTGGGATGACAGGCCCTACACGACCTTGCTTGTTTTTACCGAGTCCGGTGTGGGGGACGTACCCGAGCTGATACATAAGGTCCCAACCTTTTGTCGTGGTCGGGCTGATGCCATAGAGTTTGGCAAGGTCATAGCCAACCTCTCTTCTCATTAATTTTTGTTGACGCATTGGGGGAGAACTAGGAGGGGTAGGGGGATGGACTTCTGCAACGGCTGCCTCATTGGGAATTCGAGCCTTCTGAATATGGCCCGTGTTTAACATGGAATCATGGGCTATCGAAATACTCACAGCATAATCAATGTCCATCTCCTAGAGGGGTGCATCAACATATATACAGATAATGGAGTCCTCGTACGAGAATTTGATGCATTGGTGGTATGTGGACGCGACGACCTTCATTTTCTCTAACCATTTCTTCCTAAGATAAGATTATAAGTACTGGAGGAATCAGAGACATGGAAAGTGATGTCTTTCATTATAGGTTCGAGGCAAATCTGGAGTTTGATAATTCCTTTAACGAAATGACACAAGCCGTCATAAGCAATAAGAGATAGTGTTGAGGGTCTAACATCCTGCTCCGTGTATTCGAGCATTTTTAGTGTTGTGATAGGGCAAATATTGAGTCTTGATCTTGTATCAACTAATGCATGGGGTATGGAGAATCCTCTAATTATGACCGTAAGGTATATGAGAGCTTAACTTCCCTGGAGTGACTCTTTAGGCATGTCTGCGTCCGTGAAAGTGAGTGTCGGAGGTTGTGCCATGACCGAGGCAATTTGATGTAGCTCATCTAATGTTGTATCCTCATCCACTTGTGTGTCTTCAATCATCCTTATCAGGAGTCGGTGATGGTCAGGCAATTCTTGATGAGTTCTAATATCGATATCTGGGCTGGAATATTTTATAGATGTCGCAGAAGGTCATATTCTTCTCTTGGCTCGAGTGTAATTTATTTCCCTAGCCGATGAGCCTTGGGTGCAAGTGGTTGGAGTGGTTGAGGTGCAGGGATTGGAGGAGGAATAATGTGAGGTGGGGGAGGCAAGTTGACTTCTCTTTCTCTCATATTCTCCTCTGATGGTTGTACGTTCCTGAAATCCTTATTTCGAGGGAAAGGCGGGAGTGGGGAATTGGTTCCTGACTTAAGAATTGGGCAAGTCGGTTGTTGATCGAACCTAATGTTACTCGATGTTGATATATCTATGAAGAGAGTGAAGTTCGAGAACAGAGCGCGTACTTGCACTGTGCCACTCCAAGGTGGGAGATACTGTGTGTAATCCTCTTCTTCTAGGAAAGTAGAGACCAGCATCTCGCATGGGTCAGGATGTCCTTCTTCTTCACTTTCTTCTATGTCTAGTGAACACTCAGTCCTTGTTTCATCTTCTTGGCTTGGGGCCTTTCGGGTGACACTGTCTACCCATGCAACGATTTGGGCTACAGTTTGAAGAACATGATCTTCATACTCGGGCTCTGAATTGGATAGGGGGAGCAGCAATGGTGTTGGTTCAGGATTTAGAGGGATTGAAGGTTCTTGTGGGCAACTATGGAGGAATGGTAAGGAGGTGGGCTCTGCGGGGTGTTTCGAGTGATCAAGGCTGAGGGGTTTGGGGGTGAAAGAGCTCTCGTAGGGGTGGCAAAAGTTTTGGAAGGTTGGATGCGGGTGATTAAGGTGGAGGGCTGGAAAGAGAATTGACCGGGGAGGTCCATGGTGGTGACCTGGGCTGGTGTCCCTTAGTTGTGGTTGGGCATAGGGTTATTAATGATTCCTAAGTTCTGTTGGGGTTGATTATTACTAGGGTTAGGATTCCTAAGCTCTTCCTAGTCGATTTGGTTCTGGTCGTTCATGTCATAGATTACATCCTGGAGGACCCAACAGTCTTCTAGATTGTGCCCCACGTATCGATGAAATGTGCAGTACTTGCTATAGTCTAGATTTGTCGGCCATGGTCAGTGTCTTTCTTGCGAGAATCAGAGGAGATTCTGTGTTGAGGAGATGGAAGATGTTGGGGATTGTATCAGGTAAAGGGGGATAATGTTCCCGTTGTAGCTGGTAGGGGCCTCTAGTTGGGCTGAAGTTCTATGGTGGGGGTACGTTATTGTAGTTCTGCATGTGGGCTGGTCGATTTTGCGTGGTATTATGGTTCTAGTAAGTGTTGGGATATTGATTTTTGTTCTAGTATTGGCCCTAATTCTGGTTCTAGCCTTAGTTCTGGTTCGCGTACCTTTATTGTTTTTTGCCTTGATTTTGGTTTGTGTACCGTTGCTGATTCTAATTTTGCCCAACATTTCTCAGCTAGAAGTGTCTGTTCCTGGAGTTCTGTCCTTGGTTGACAACGGTGTTAACCTGCTCGGTTCCTGAGGCTTTCTTACTATTTTTTGACTTTGATTCACTAGAAGAGCCTACTCTCGAGGTCTCCACCTTTGATGTGGCGCGCTAGTCGGGAAGTCTGGGAGTAGAGTATAGTGAAGTCGGGGTAATCACTTATGACAAGCGTGCTCTTTAATGGTTCTCTAGTGTTATCAATGATAATGTCAACCGAGTCTTTCTCTTTTATTGAAGTGACGGTCCTGCCAGCGAGCTTCCTCCATCGAGCGATGAAGTCGGAGAACTCTTCATCGAGTCCTTGCTTTGCCACCATTAGATCACTAAGACTGACTGTCTCTTAGATCAAGTGCTTGTATTGGTCAAGGAATTTACCGACTAAATCGTCGAATGTATCAATCTTATATAGCGAGAGTCCCGCAAACCAATCGAGAACTTCTCCTTCTAATGAGTGTTAGAAGTAGTGGATGAGAAGTCCTTGATTATTGCGTATGGGTCAACAATCATTGCAAAAGAGGGTCAAGTGGTGGTTTGGATTTCCTGTGCCATTGTACTTGGTAAATTTTGGCGGTTTGAATTCCATCAGTAAGTTAAATTTGACATTCTGACAAAATTTGTCAAATCTGAATGAGTGACCAGGGCATTTTCTCTTGGCCATATACTCATTGAGCATCTTGGGGAGATCTTCGATCTTGATGGTATGGTCTTTTAGAGCAACTAATGAGTAAACCTTGTCTAGAGAATCATCGTTTAAGAATGTGTGAGTAGGTTGTCTCAATGGTGAGGCGCGGGCTAACACCGTTGTTGGTTGATTTCAGATGTTGTAATGTTATTGTTGAGAAAACAGTAGTGAAGAAAAATAAATCAAAAAATGAAGAGATAGAAATTGGTTAAAACAGCAAATCTAAAATACACAACCTACAAGATACAGGGTTGTTGTAGCAAGTTTTGAGTAAGATTTTGTTCCATAGAAAAATTGAACTAGAACCCAAAATGGGTTATATTAGTAGGCCGCCAAATCTGGCTATAGATCTGACAAGCCAAGAAAAAGGGAGTTGGGTGTCACAACTATGCTAAACTAACACTAAAAGAAGAGAAAGAAAGTGCAGTCCTATCCTAAAGAAAGGGTTATGAAGAAGGTGGTGATGTTGTGTGTGTTAAAATAATGATAAAAGTGGTGGGAAGTAGGCAATTAAGCTAAGGTTATTTTAGTTATGTAACTCAGATTTAGGGGTGTCTCTGTAGCAATCCTTCATATGGCAACAACCACATCTACAAGGAGGAAGAATCTAACTCAACTCTTATGGTTTGACCTGGTCTCTTAAGGCTATAACCTGTCCACTTCAATGGCCACAGGCTATCCAATAGAGAGGATCAAATCACAAGAGTTAAATTAGAAAACCAATCTGATCCAAGGGAATGGACTGATCTTAAGGCTATAACCTATCCACTTAAATGGTCACAGATTATCCAATAGATGTCTTCCAACCAATGGGTCAAATTAGATCATTAAAATCATTATAGACACCATGTTTGCCAGGCTACAAGCTCAGGCATCCATGGGAGCAAATAACTCTTGAAAAATAAGTGGAAACCATAGTTGTTCAGAGGCTAATTGGGGACTTAAATGCAGATGGTCATTGCTATAAAAGGCTTGCAATGACTCAGCTCACAAGTCTACAATCTCTACAGAGAAATTAGATCTAACATCTAATGATGGTCAAGTACAATAGAGGGAGCATGTTCCTGCTACAACATCTAACAAGGCTACAAGCTCAAGTACAAAGGAAAAGAATCTCTCTCAGATTTGTGACTTGGAATCACCCTAGGGCTGTAGTTTGTCTACTTGAATGGTCACAGGCTATCCACACCACAAAGGACTGAGATGGAACTTGTAAATTGTTGCTACCACCATGGTCCCAGGGCTATAAGCTCAAGCTTCCATTGGTATTTCAAATCAGCTAAAGTCCTAAATGCATGACATAGATCAAAGAATACTATGGACAAAAAGGAAAACAACAGACTAAATAAGCATTAAAATACAAATTTCGTTGATTAAATAATACGTACAATGAAATTTCTCAAGGCAGTAGCCTTGTGCATAACAGCTCTCAACAAATCCCAAAGAATACAAGACCCATTACAAAAACTGAATAAAACTAAGTCTAATTGCTTATAGAGGTCATAGCCAGCAAGTGCTAGGCTAAGGAGGAAGACAAATGGAAAAAAGAAGGTGATCAAACCCTAACCCTAATCTGCTAGAGCTCACAGTTGACTCAGGTTGAAGGAAAGATAATTTTCTGAGTTAAATTTATAGCTTATATACTCAGTCACTGATGCCTTGGCCAAAAGAAGATTAAACCATAATTTTATGGCAGACATGGCTTGGTCACAACCCTTGGATGCCTTGGGATGTGTGCATAGAGATCAGGGCCTCGAGATGTGTGCCCTGGATATGAGGAAATCCCTAAAAGGTCCCTGAGTATAGAATGAGAAATGGACAGCCCGAGCTTCGCAAGGCTGACTTTGGTTCTTTAATTCATTCACTTAGTTGCAGACTGTTCATGAGGTAAAATTTGGCTTTGAAAGCTCCTTGCTCGTGCAGAAGGCTCTGAATTGTTGTGCAACTGCTCGGCTCTGAAATGCACTTGCGAGGAAGAATTTGTAATGCTTTGGCTTCGTTTGTGTACTAGAGCTTCAGGTACTTCCTGTCATGAGGGTCTTGTGTGAAAGAGTTTGGATCTCACCAGGCTTCGTGTGTAGTGCATGGCACAGCTCGGGCGGTGGAGGTTTTGCTTTTACACGTGCGAGAGCTGCGTGAGGGAATTTATGAGGCTCTCTCTCCTCTTGAGCTGTGCGAGAGCTGCGCGAGCTGGCTTAATTCTTTTGTGCAAATTAGTCTCGCGAGACTGCACACGTGGCTATGTGATACTTGATCCTCGCGAGAGCTTCGCTAGCCAGATCTCTGAAGGTTTTAGTGCATGACTGCTTCGCGAGGTCTTGGAGTGTTGAGAGCAAATCAAGTGCACGACTACTGCATGAAGCAGTTATCTTAGGTTAATTCCCTCACTGAGCGTGCGAGTTCTTCGTGAGTTCACTTTACATTGCAAATATTGACTTCGCGAGGAGGCTGTTGTGGATTTGAACAGCGTGAGGCAGCACTCCTAACTGCGCGAGATAACACCTCTGCTCCTCTGCTGTAATGCATATGTTGCTGTTGCAGCTTTCTCCACTCACATCCATACTTGTCTTATCTGCTGGACTTCGTTAGTCCACCTTGACATGCAAACTAGTCACCATGGTGTGTACCACCATGGTGTTCCATTAGTCTTTGGCCCAACAGTCATCCTTAGCTTGGATTTTCTTTCTTTTTGGCAACACAAGTATGGACTTTGTATTAAGCTGCAACAATTATTACTAACTATAAAACAAGCAAAACAAAGAGTTATTAAACAACTCCAAGGTGTAGTAAAGGCTAGGTTAAGAGGTGAAAAGTGGTACGTTTCAGTGAATAGCACACCCCCAAACCTAATCTTTGCTAGTCCTCGAGCATAGCAAAATTTAAACAACTACTCTAAGAATGTAAATGCCACTTTAGTAGGGAGCACGGATGCATTTAGCTTATGCACCAAGCCTTTTAAACCCCTAGGTGATCCCTAGTGGAGGAGTGAAGTCTCCTGAGGGTTTTCAATGAAGGTACCCACAAACTTCTCAATAAAATAGTTAACAAAAGTGCACATATTATCAAATCAACTTTCAATAAACAGAGCATCAATCCACCCTTGACTCTTTTCAAAATGTAAGGAATTGAAACATATGAAATGCACATACCATTTAACATGAAGAACTCTTACATGCATGTACATCATTTCCAATTAGCTTACAACAAGAAAAATAGCAAGTGGATGTCAGCACTATGCTCACCATCAATTCAAAAATTAGGTTTAGGCAATGCCCAATACATTCAATGTCAGACCCAATGCTTACCAGGACAGTCTCTCACAAATAAATTTGAGGGTTCTCATTTTCACACAAGCTCAAGAGCAGTTACAGTCTCCAAATGGGTCTATAAGTATGAGCATAGGCAAGGCTTCTAAATTCTGGCATCATTGACTATTTCTCATCATAGATTGGACAACTCCTTATCTCCACATAACAACTCATTCAAATTAGGATCACAAGGTCTTATGACTGGGTTGTAATGTGGCTTATGGGTGTTAGTTACAAAGAATGGAAGGATGAAAAGGTTACAAAATTGAGAAATCAGCAGGTGAAGGAGGTGATTCATGACTTCACCTTCTTTAATTCTGCATATTCCATCTTCTTTGATGTTTTTCAGACTTGAAGTGGCTAGCTTCTCCTCTTATTATCACTTTTTTCAATGAAATTTCCTCTTGACTCCTCTCTCTTTCTTTTCATTATTTTTTTCTATTTTTCTTTTGGATAAATTTTTCTTTTCTTTTTGTTTTTATTTTTTTCTGAAATGTCATCCTCTTCCCAACTGCTACAATGTTGTCCTCTATTTGTGTTTCCTCTCTATTCACCAAATGTTGACCCTAGCTTCTCCCAGTTCAACTTCTTCTCCTTTACCTTCTGAATTCTCAGAGTGGGGGTAGGTTTGAATCAGGTCTACATGTTTAGGGGCAAATAGTCAGGTGTATTTTGAAGAAAATTGGAAATTAAGGCTCAAAAGGTGTATGCACAAGGGCAGTTTACTAGGTTTGATATTTTTAAGCTCAAACTATCCAAGAGAAGGCCATGATCCTTTCCTAAATGTCGTAGGTACTGTCAGTTGTTTCAACTTGGAGATGCCTAACTTCTAGTGAGGAAATAAACCCAGTCAGTCCTTAGAGCAGGAAGAATAGCTTAAGACACTCCTCAAAGAGAAATGTTTTTTTTATAGACCCAAATCTCACTAGGTATGGTCTTCCATTGAACTCATGGGCATGTCCTTACCTTTTTCTCTTTTTAATGGTTCACTAACTGCTAACTCCAATGAGTTTTCTTGGTGTTCACCTCATGTAAATGTTAAAATTTAAAAGCTTTTAATGCCTAAAGGTTTGTAAAATTTTAAATTTCCTCATTTTCAAAGTTGCTTAGGTGAACTTAGCTCTATTTCTTTCTTACTCACTTGATTCTGCTGCACTTAGGTTAACTACATCATTGGCATACCTTACCACACCCCTAAACCTATGAGGAATAGTGTCCTCACTATTTGAGAGATAAGGGACATGTGCAGCAGGGTATAAAAAATAACACACATAACAAGGCAAGTACAATCACTAAACAACATAAATAAACAACATCAAACAAGACTCAAACAACAAATAACAAAAAGAACTTGTATTTATAAAATAGTAAAATGTACAATGTAGGTGAAAATAACTACAGAAGATTCTACAAAAAATAGCTTAACTAATTACATGTACCCAATTTTAATCATCTGAATTTTCATCAGCCTGTTCTTGGACACCTTTTTCTTTTTCTTTCTTTAGAGCAGCAACAGTGGATTGGGATCTCTTGGAAGTAGTTTTTCTCTACTTGGTGCTGCTGCTTTTCTTGGGAGTGGGTTCAGGATTAGATGCAACCTCCTTGATGTTGATTCCAGGCTTTATTTTTCTGGGCTCTTGGGATTTAGGAGCAGTTTCCCTTGAAAGTGCCTTTGCAGTGAAGAGAGAGGTAGCAACAGCAGCTAAATCTCGGTCACCAATCTCAAATAAGGTCTGCTGCAATGCTGCAGCAGTCCTAGCATAATCATTAGCCTTTTCCTCAACTAGTCTCAGGGCCACCTGCTGGTTCTTTATTTCATCCTCCATCCCATCAGCTCTGTCCTTCTCCTGCTTGTATTGGAGCAATGTCTCCCTCCAACCATGATCAATCCTCTTTTTCTCTATCTTGTGAGTTAGTTTTAGAAATTTGATTTGATTGAGGAGGGGCAGTTGACTATGGTTCTGAGGTCAGCCATGCCCCTAATCACATCCCTCTTGATGTAGGCATTATCTTTCATTGCTCTAAGGAGGGTGGGGAATGGAGGCATGGGGTTGGAAGAGGCAGGTAAGATGGAGTTATCAGTAGTGGAAGAAGTGTCAGCCAATAAATGGGGTGGTATGGATGAAGGTGAAGGGATGGATGATGGAATGGGTAGGGTGGAGGTAGAGGGTATTGGCAGGGGGATTGCATGTTCAAGTAGGGTAAGGTCTATTACCTCAGGGTTTGTTTGGGTTGAGGCATAGGCCTAGGTAGGTGGGTTAGTTTGGTTGATGCAGTGGTAAATTTAATTGAAGGGGCTTCTTGAGCAGGTTCAATGTGGGGAGCAACAACTATTGTTGCTGCTAAGGTTAAGGGTTGGGGAGATGGGGGTGGTTTGGGTATATGGGTGGGTGGAGAGGGAAATGACTATTGTGATGGTGGGGTTAAGGTTAACAATGTTGACTGGATGGCTTGTAAACTGGTTTGAATGATGGCCTGGTTTTAGAGGGTGGAGTGCATGGCTTGAAGGTTGACCTCAATGGATGTTTGGGTTTGGGTGTTGGCCAACATTTGGTTTGAAGGGAAAGGAGGAGGTTGAGGATTTGGGGTAGGGGATCAGGTGTGATAGGTGTTGTGGGTTGGGTAGTTGGAATTGGTTGAAATGGAGAAATGAGTGCATGATGGAAATTCCTTGGTTGTGGGGAAGTATGGGTAGGGGTAAAATGATGTGGCTGTGGTGAATCAGGAAGAAGGGTGAACTCATAATTGATGCCCCCTATAATAGAGTCCATCATTGCTGAGTACCCCTCTGATGAGAAGGGGTCTTGGTCATGGGAAGGGGAAGGGGAAGGGGAAAATGAAAGGGATTGGCCAATAGGATCAAGTGTGGCAGGTTCAATGTGTGGAGAGGTTTCAGTGGGTTGAGGTGAGGCTATAGGGGAGCTGTGTGGGATGGCAGGGATTGGAGGCTCAGGTGATAATGTTAATGGTTAGATATCATTGGTTGGGTTTGGTATGGTTGTTCTTTCAGGGATAGAAATAGGTTGGGAGATATAGGAGGGTTGGGGCTCAGTGAGGGCTTTGGTTTGTTTCCTTTTTGTATATGTGATTTTTACAGGTGGGCTGGGGTGGGCTGTGTAAGTAGGTAAAGGCTGAGTAGGGAAAGTGGGTAGAACTGGCTCAGGGATGGACTATGTAGTTGTGGAGGATTGTGGGTTGGTGTGGTGGTAGGTAAGGGTAAAATTGGCTGAGGTAGAGATGATGTAACTATGGAGGGTTGTGGAGTTGAGATGGTGGGGATAGGCTGAATTTGGTGGTGTGGGAAAGTGGTGGAACCTCCCTCTTGAATTGTGGGGGCTGCTTGAGCTAACAGCTCCTCCTTCTTCTTCTTCGTCTTTTCAATCAGTGTGCCATTGATTCCCCACTGCTTCTTTCCACATTTGCTAGGGGCTAGGTCGAGGGTCTCCTCATTCATATGAAAGTGGTAGCCCCCCAGCTGCAGCAGGGCTATAATGAGCCTGTAATAGGGCAAGGCATGAAGCTTCTGCTACCTCTTCACCTTCTCGTGGATGTCTTTCATCCCTTCAAAAATGAACTTGGCAGCATCAAAGTAGTGGCTGCAGTGGAAGGAGTAGAGAGCATCAACAATTGGGGATCTCCTCTCTTGCTGGTGCCCAGAGTAATAAACATTCTTTCTCAAAACTCCATCCATAAATCTAAGGCTTGGATGCAGGTCTCTCTTCCTAATTGACACCCCAGAGGCTTTGGTCCCTCCAGTGAGCTCTTTGGAAAATTCAGGGATGGATGCAATCAAAGGTACACCTTAGCCAGGTTGTATGTGCTGGTATCCTAAGAATTTCAGCAATTGCTGCTTGGTTGAACAACATCTCAAAATCATCAATTAGCACCAAAAGAGTAGGGTTTCCATCATCCCCTGTCTTCGCCCTGATGTTTTGGTAAAATAATTACACTAGCTTAGGGAAGACTAGCTACAGTGGGGGCCTTAACAGGAGTAGTAGAGAGGCCTTGGTGATTTATTCAATGGAAGCAGCAATCTCTGGCTCTTCCTCAAAGAAAGCCTTATCAAAGGCAGTCTCAGCCTCTAGCTTGATTGTAGCCACAAACTCAGAGGGAGTTCTAAGTGACTCATCCTCTTTGTCGTCCTCATGGGCAACCTCTGGAACCACTTTCTTGCCCTTTTTTTGCTTTTTCTTAATTTTTTCAGGGTTTTTAGCAGCAGGGGGGTGGTCTCTGGCCCTCTTCTTAAGGGCTGACTTTTTCTTGATAACAGGAGCAATCCTCTTCTTTATCTGTTCCACTTGGGGCTTAACAGATTATGTAGGTATCTCAGAGGTCTCCACAGTGGAGGCCTCTGCAATCCTCATAGATTTCCTTGTAGCCACAGGGCTGCCAGTTGTGAAGGGTTCAGCATGGTAGCCAAAGTATCAATAAATTTAGAACCCGTGGCCATGGCTACACAAATTCTCAAAATTTGGTCTTGAAACACACAGACTATGTAATTTATACTCCAATGAAAGATTTAAACAAAATATGCTCCCTACTCAACACTAAAATCAAAGCCTAATTAATCCAAATGGGGGACTGAGAACACTTACCACCAAATTGCTAGGGTTTCGGTCCAATTGTGGCCCAGTGGATCAAATCTCCTCAAACCAAGTACAAAATGACCGGGAGTTGTTGTGGAACACAATAGTGGGAGAAGAGTGCCTGGGCTGGGGTGGTATGGGTAGTTAAGGAGAAAGAATGGAGAAGGAAAGTCAGGGATGTGCAATGGAAGCTAGGGCAATGAAAGAGAGAATGAAAAAAATGAAGAATTCGCAGGGTATAAGTGGGTGACCCTGTGCCTCGCACGGTTCTCGCCAGGTACTCGCGGGGCAAAGTCTTCTCGTGCACTAAGGTAAGATCTTGCGAGAAATGCAATCGTGGAGAAGAAAAATGCCTCACGAGAAATGTATTTTAAGAGACCCAGGAGTCTCGCGAGGTCACTCGTGGAACTGAAGTTGGGTCAGGGCGCGCGAAGAACTTTAGCAACCCTCACGCAGCTGAGCTTTTAAACTCGTGAGAAACCTAAATTCAGAGCATTAAGGACCTCGTGAGGCAGTTAATAGTGCAGACTTCAGAAATTTGCTCGCGAGGTATAAAATGCATGCCTTTCAATTCTCATGCAGCTCAATGTCACGGAGAAGAAATAGCCTCGCGAGGTTCAATCATAGACTTTCTTCAGGCATTTCGTTCGCAAGGCTTTCGTGAGGAACAAAATTCATATCAGAGCCTCGTGAGAAAGCCCACAAATAGCTCGCGAGTGGGAAATTGAGTCCATTGAGCCTCGCAATAAAGCAGAATTCAAACTTCTCAGTGTTGGCACCCTGGCATGTGCATCTAGACTGTCATGCACCATGCCATTACCAACATATGCACATAATAAATTTCCTAGCATTCAAATGATTTTAACATACGACAAGTCCATTCCCATTTGAATGACAGCAGGTCCATGCACATTTCAATCTCAGCAGGAAGCATGCTCATTAAATTCAGATGACCAAACATGCACATCAACATAAAAAACAACACAACGCAAAACAAAACATGCATATCAACAACAAAGTAAAGACAACACATGATAGATTTTTAAACAAAACAACACAAAAATTCAACAACTATGGTAAACAGTTTATAGAGCTATGGATCACTAATCAGTGGGAGGTTCATGCAGGTGGATGGTTTGAGGAGGCTCTACAAAATTTTAGCCTTTGACCATTCACTTTCATGATCTTCCTAGAAGTGGGATCCAAGATCTCCACAATGCCAGATGGGGAGGCATGGATGATAGTATAAGGTCCATCCCATCTGGATTTTAACTTTCCTAATTTTTTTTTTAATTTAGAGTTAAACAGCCAAACTTTGACACCAGCCTTGAAGTCCTTCCTTATTAGTTTCTTATCAAATAATGCCTTGGATCTCTCCTTGTAAATTCTTGAATTTGTATAAGCCTCTATTCTCAACTCATCAAGCTCTGACGGCTACAATTTCCTGTGTGAACCAGCAGTAGTTAGATTAAAATTTAGTGCTTTAATAGCCCAGTAGGCTCTATGTTCCAACTCTACTGGCAGGTGACATGCCTTGCCATAAACCAGTCTAAAAGGGGACATGCCAATAGGGGTCTTATAGGCAGTCCTATAAGCCCACAGTGCATCATTCAGTTTCTATGCCCAATCCTTCCTATTTGTCCTCACAGTTTTATCCAAGATGTGCTTAATCTCCCTATTAGAACTTTCAACTTGTCCACTGGTCTGTGGGTGGTAGGGAGTTGCAATCCTGTGTGTAACAGAATACCTTTTGAGAAAATTCTTAAAAGGCCTATTACAGAAATGACTCTCCTCATCACTAATGATAGCTATAGGAGTGCCAAATCTAGAGAAAATATTCTCCTTTAGAAATTTGAGGACAACTGTGTGGCCATATGTCCATGTGGCAATGGATTCTACCCACTTGGACACATAGTCCACTGCCACAAGGATAAAATTGAAATCCATAAAAGGAGGAAAGGGGCCTATAAAATTAATCCCCCAGATGTCAAACAGTTTTACCACAAGGATGAGCTGTAATGGCATTGAATCTTTCTTGGAAATGCCTCCCAACCTTTGACATCTTGCACAGGCTTTGCAATGTATGTGTGCATCTCTGAACAAAGAAGGTCAGTAAAACCCACATTTCAATACTTTTGCAACTGCCTTTTTGCCACTAAAGTGACCTCCACAGGCCTGCTCATGGCACATAGAAAGAATGCCGTGGAACTCACTTTCAGGCACAGATCTCCTAACAATTTGAACTGCACAATGCTTGTATAAGTAAGGGTCCTCCCACAGAAAATGTTTAACCTGAGAGAAAAATAGGTCTTTGTCCATCTTGGACCAATGAGGGGGGATCTTACCAACAGTAAGAAAATTCAAATATGTGTAAACTAGGGCACACTAGAGTGAATGGCAAATAGCTACTCATCAGGGAACAACTCATTAACAGGAGCAACTACACATTCATCCAACACAATTCTAGACAGGTGGTCAGCCACCACATTCTCCACTCCTTTCTTATCCTTGATCTCAAGATCAAACTCCTGCAGTAAGAGGATCCATCAAATCAGCCTTGATTTGGCATCCTTTTTAGCCAAGAGGTATTTAAGGGCTGAGTGATCAGTAAACACAATAATTTTAGACCCAAGCAAGTAGGGTCTAAACTTGTTCACAATAAACACAACAGCTAGCAGCTCCTTCTTAGTTCTGGTATAATTGAGCTAAGCCTCTGCTAATGTCTTGCTTGCATAATAAGTCACTGCAGACAGCTTATCTTTCCTTTGTCCTAGGAAATCACCTATGGCCAGGTCTGATGCATCACACATCAGTTCAAAGGGGAGTGAGTAATTTGGGGCCTGGATTACAAGAGCAGTGGTGAGGCACTTTTTAAGACTTCAAAGGCCTCAAGGCTCTTAGCAGAAAATTCAAATTGCACATCCTGACATAGCAGGTGGCACAGTGGCTTTGTAATTCTACTGAAGTCCTTAATGAACCTCCTGTAGAATCCAGCATGTCCTAAAAAGGATCTGATTTGCTTGATAGTCCTGGGTGGCGGCAGGTGTGAGATCAGGTCCACTTTAGCTTTGTCAACCTTTATACCTCTGTGGGAGACCACATGGCCTAACACAATTCTTTGTGTTACCATAAAGTGACTATTTTCCCAGCTTAAGACTAAATTGGTCTCTTTACATATTTGCAAAACCAAGTCAAGGTGACTCAAGCATTGACTAAAGCTGTCCCCATAAACTAAAAAATCATCCATAAAGATTTCCAGAAACTTGTCAATTATATCAGAGAAAATGGCATACATGCACCTGTGAAATGTGGCTGGGGCATTGCACAGTCCAAAAGGCATCCTCCTGTAAGTAGAGGTGCTAAAGGGACAATGTGAAAGTGGTTTTCTCTTAATCATGAGGATACACAGGGATTTGGTTATACCCTGAGTATCCATCAAGAAAACAATAAAATACCTTCCAAGCCAATTTGTCTAAAATTTGGTCAATGAAAGGGAGAGGGAAATGGTCTTTCCTGGTCTTGGAGTTGAGTTTTCTGTAATCTATACAAACTCTCCAACCAGTGGTCTCCCTGGCTGGAATCAACTCCCCAGAATAAGAAGTAATAATTGTTATGCCTGATGTTTTGGATACCACCTGAATAGGTGACACCCACTCTGAATCTAAAATGGGGTAAATCACCCCTGCATCCAACAGTTTTACTATCTCCTTCAAGACCACTTCTTGCATGTGAGGATTAATTTTCCTCTGCATCTATCTAGAGGGTTTTGCTCCCTCTTCCAAGTGAATTTTGTACATGCAAATTGAGGTATCAATGCCCCCAAGATCAGTAATTGTCCACCCCATTGCCTTTGTGTGCTTCTTGAGAACACTCAATAATTCTCTTCCTGCTCACTGGTGAGAGAGAAAGAGATAATCATTGGAAGCTTTTTATTTTGCCCCAAGAAGGCACACTTTAATGTGTCTGAGAGCTATTTCAACTCTAGATTAGGGGGACTTTCAATGGAAGACAACAAGGGTGCCTTGGTGGTTTGAGGAAGGGGTAGAAATGAAGGTTTCCAGCTGGAATGCTGCACTAGGCCCACAAAAGACTCTATTTTGGTGATGTCTTTTGTCATGAGAGCTTGGGCCTCCTTCTCAACCAAACTCTAAATATTTTCTAGGTTCTCAGCCACATTATCCCAATCTAACAGATTAGATAATTCTTCTTCTACAAGGACATCTAGTAGTGGCCAAGAATGGCCTTCCAAGGATGACAGGAATTGGGGTTTTACTTTTGTAAGGGTCCATATTTAAAACTAGGAAATCAGCAGGATAGTAGAACTTGTCCACCCTCACCAAACATCCTCCACCACACCCACAAGTCTCCTCTCAGACCTATCAGCTAGCTGGAGCACAACTGATGTGGATTTTAGCTCCTCCAAACCCGGTTCCTCATATACAGAATAAGGGAGCAGGTTCACACTGGCCCCCAAGTCAGAGAGGGCTCTGCATATGGTGTGATTTCTAATTATGCCGAGGATGGTAGGTACCCCGAGGTCCTATAATTTCTCAGGTGTGGCTATGGACAGAACTGATTCCACTTGTTCTATAGTAAAAACCTTTTTGAACAGTTGCACCCTTGCTTTCATTTTCTGTGTGTAGAGGTCCTTTAAGAATTTGACATCGACAGGAACATATTTTATAGCATTAGGCAAGGGCAAATTAATCTTGACCTGCTTGAAGGTCTCTATCATTTCCTCCATCTGAGCATTCGCTTTATCAAAAGGAGATGGGCTATCAAGTGCATGAGAAAATGACAGTTGTGGGGCTGCTGGTGCCACAGCTGCATGTCTAGCAATATCATGGTCAAATTTTTATTTTTGTCTCTTTTCTTCATTTATTGCTTGTTGTTAGGGCTCAACATCAGCCCCCTTATTATGTCCTTGCTGCTTCACTGTAGGGGATGAATTCACTGGTTCTTCAACACTCATATTTTTTTCTTTTTCACTCTCCATAGCCTCCTCAGCTGCTTTGCCCACTAAATTGTCAACCACCCTGCCACTCTTTAGGGTAGTGATTGCATTAGCCTCCTCTTAGGTAGAGGAGCCTTCTCCAATCATGTACTGCCCTTTTGAGTTGGCCAAGGGTTGACTAGTCAACCTGCCCTCCTCTCTCTTATTCAAAGCATTAAAGATTTGACTCAGCTAGTCCTCTATTTTTTTAATGCTTTGCCCATGAGAGTTCACAGTTTGTGCCAAATTTTCCAGATTTTGCATTGATTCTAGTATTTTCTCTTCAAATGAAGAGGATCTGGGCTGTGGTGGGGGCAAGACCAAATGATTTGGTTGTGGGGCAAGCAATTGAAAATTTTGCCTAGGTGCATATCCTTGGTTGAATTGGTATTGAGGTTTGTATGGAACTACAAACTGCTGCTGCTGGGGCTGTTGGTATGTGTCATGTCTCCACCTCAAATTGGGGTGGTTTATCCATGTGTACCCAACAGGTTGCTGCCCATATGCTTGGGCATCATTGGCATGTCCCATAACTAATTTAGGGAACTGGATGACTGATGGACATTCTTGAAGTAAATGTGTGGGAGATTGATATATCAGACATACCTCTTCCACTTGTACAACCATCCTAGGCTGCATCACATTCATTAATTTATCAAACTTTAAACTCAGATGGTCTACCTTCCTTTCTAATTCACTTTGTACATTGACCTCATACATGCCACCTCTTGGGGTCTGGCTGTCATTGCAAGACAGTGACTCCTGTTGCATGGAATTCTCACCTATAATGTCAAACAACTCCCATGCATCATCAGCTGTCTTGTGGAGGTAACTACCCCCACATGAGGCATCCACCATGTCCCTATTTTTGGGATTAATTCCTTGGTAAAAGACTTACACAAGTTGCCACTGTAGAATTTGGTGGTGGGGACATTGTTTTAACATTTCTTGAAATCCCTCCCATGCCTCATAAAAATCTTTAATTGAGGATTGAGTACATGACAATATTTTTGTTCTCATCTGACTAGTTTTATTCATAGGGAAGAATTTTACCAGAAATTGGCTTTGGAGGTCACTCCATGTCTGAATGCTATTGGCTGTGAGCTTAGAGAGCCAGGTGTTGGCTTTGTCCTTTAAAGAAAAAGGAAAAAGCCTAAGTTTGGTGGCTTCAATCCAGCAATGTTAAATGTGGTGTAAAGTGTCAAAAATTGATCAATGTGCTTGTAAGGATCTTCCTTACTGAGCCCATGAAAAGATGACAGTATGTTAATGGTGGAAGACTTAATTTCATAATTTCCCTCAATTGAAGGAAATTAAATGCAAAAGGGAGATGCGTAATCCCCAAGTGTTTTGTATTCCTTCAAAGTCCTTTGCCTCTCAACGATCACAGCTGGCTCAGTTTCAACAATAGGGGCTAGTGTGGTGTTTCTTAGTCTAAGGATCCTTTCAACCTCAAGATTTAGAGGTTCCAACTCAGGGTTAAGGGGCCTTGTACCGAGCATACACACACAAAATCAACAGGTAAAGAAAATGCTCACAACACACAAAAAATTTGTAAACAAAATTACAGCTAAACTGATTTACAACTAAACTATTGACAGGGAATTCAACAGAAATGGACTAAGTTTTAGGATAAAAGAAGTGTAAACAGAGCTAGCTAAACTCTAGCTACAACTCTAGCTTTTCCCTATTACTGTTGTCCAAATCTGCAAAAATTCTAACAAAAATTAGTAGTACTTTTTATTCTATTAAAGGTACAGCTACAAAGAATTTTCTGGCCTAAATATAATACAACTTAGGTCTACTAAAAAGATCAAGATCCCTGAGAGCGGCACCAAAATCTTGTTGGTTGATTTCAGATGCTGTAATGTTATTGTGGAGAAAATAGTGGTGAAGAAAAATAAATCAAAAAGTGAAGAGATGGAAATTGGTTAAAATAGCAAATCTAAAATACACAACCTATAAGATACAGGGCTGCTGTAACAAGTTTTGAGTAAGTAAGAGTTTGTCCCACAGAGAAATTGATCTAGAACCCAAAATGGGTTATATTAGTAGGCCTCCAGATCTGGCTACAGATCTGACAATCCTAGAGAAAGGGAGTTGGGTGTCACAACTACACTAAACTAACACTAAAAGAAGAGAAAGAAAGTACAGTCCTATCCTAAAGAAAGGGTTATGAAGAAGGTGGTGATGGTGTGTGTTAAAATAAAGATAAAAATGGTGGGAAGTAGGCAATTAAGCTAAGGTTATTTCAGTTATGTAACTCAAATTTAGAACTATCTCTACAGTAATTCTTTAGATGGCTACAAGCACATCTACAAGGAGGAAGAATCTAACTCAACTCTTATGGTTTGATTTGGTCTCTTAAGGCTATAACCTGTTGACTTCAATGGTCACAGGCTATCCAATAGAGAGGATCAAACCACATGAGTTAAATCAGAAAACCAATCTGATCTAAGGGAATGGACTGATCTTAAGGCTATAACCTGTCCACTTAAATAGTCACAGATTATCCAATAGATATCCTCCAACCAATGGGTCAAATCAGATCATTAAAATCATTGCAGACACAATATTTTTCAGGTTACAAGCTCAGGCATCCATGGGAGCAAATAGCTCTTGAAAAATCAATGGAAACCATAGTTGTTCAGAGGCTAATTGGGGACTTAAATGTAGCTAGTCATTGCTATAAAAGGCTTGCAATGACTCAGCTCACAAGTCTGCAATCTCTACATAGAAATCAGATCTAACATCAGATGATGGTCAAGTACAACAGAGGGGAGCTTGTTCTTGCTACAACCTCTCACAAAACTACAAGCTCAAGTGTAGAGGAAAAGAATCCCTCTCAAATCTGTGGCTTGGAATCACCCTAGGGCTATAGTTTGTCCACTTGAATGGTCACAGGCTATCCACAGAGGTTATCCACACCACAGAGGACTGAGATGGAACATGTAAATTGCTGCTACAACTATGGTCCCAAGGCTACAAGCTCAAACTTCCATGGGTATTTTAAATCAGCTAAAGTCCTAAATGCATGGCATAGGTCAAAGAATACTATGGACAAATAAGAAAACAACAAATTGAATAGGCATTAAAATATAAATTTCATTGATTAAACAATACTTACAATAAAATTTCTCAAGGCAGCAGCCTTATGCATAACAGCTCTCAATAAATCCCAAAGAGTACAAGACCCATTACAAAAACTTCATAAAACTAAGTCTAATTGCTTACATAGGTCATAGCCAGCAAGTGCTGGGCTAAGGAGGAAGAAAAATGGAAAAGAAAAAAGGTGATCAAACCCTAACCCTAATCTGTTAGAGCTCACAACTGACTCAGGTAGAAGGAGAGATAATTTTCTAAGTTAAATTTATAGCTTATATACTCAATCACTGATGCCTTGGCCAAAAGAATATTAAATCATAATTTTATGGTAGACGTGGCTTGGTTTCAACCGTTGGATGCCTTGGGATGTGTCCATAGAGATCAGGGCCTCGGGATGTGTGCCCTGGACCTGGGGAAATCCCTAAAAGGTCCCTGAGTATAGAATGAGAAGTGGAGAGCTCGATCTTCGCAGGGCTGACTTTGGTTCTTTAATTCATTTACTCAGTTGCAGAGTGTTTGCGAGGTAAAATTTAGTTTTGAAAGCTCCTTGCTCCCGCAAAAGGTTTTGAATTGTCGCGCAGCTGCCCTGCTCTGAAATGCACTCGCGAGAAAGAATTTGCAATGCTTTGGTTTTATTTGTGCAGTAGAGCTTTAGGTATTTCCTATTGTGAGAGTCTCATGTGGAAGAGTTTGGATCTTGCCAGGCTCCGTGTGTAGTGCATGGCACAGCTTGCGCGGTGGAGGTTTTGCTTTTATGTGCGCGAGAGCTGCGCGAGAGAATTTTTGAAGCTCTCTCTCCTGTTGAGCTGCGTGAGCTGGCTTAATTCTTGTATGCAAATTAGTCTCGTGAGACTACATGCGCGACTATGTGAGACTTGATCCTCGCGAGAGCTTCGTGAGCTAGATCTCTGAAGGTTTTAGTGCGTGACTACTTCGCAAGGTCTTGGAGTGTTGAGAGTAAATCAAGCGCGCGACTACTGCACAAAGCAGTTCTCTGAGGTTAATTCCCTCACTGAGTGAGTGAGTTCTTTGCGAGTTCACTTTACACTACAGATATTGACTTCGCGAGGAGGCTGCTATGGATTTGAACTGCGCGAGGTAGCACTCCTAACTATGCGAGATAACACCTCTACTCCTCTGCTGCAATGCATATGCTGCTGTTGCAACTTTCTCCACTCACATCCATACTTCTCTCATCTGCTGGACTTCCTTGATCCACCTTGACATGCAAACTAGTCACCATGGTGTGTACCACCATGGTGTTCCATCAGTCTTTAGCCAAGCAGTCATCCTTAGCTTGGATTCTCTTTCTTTTTGGCAACAGAAGCATGGACTTTGTATTAAGCTACAATAATTATTACTAACTACAAAACAAGCTAAACAAAGAGTTATTAGACAGCTCCAAGGTATAGAATGGCTAGATTAAGAGGTGAAAAGTGGTACTTTTCAGTGAATAATAATCGTTCTCGGAGTAGGCGGTGGCCTTTCTTGTCGTTCTTGTTCTTCTAAATATTATCGTGCCCTAATGATCTCGTATGCAGTAGCCAGCCTTCGAAGCAATTCCTCGACATCATCATCTCCTCTTTGTATTCGTTGAACACTGAGTTCTACAATTTGTTGAGTAGCGTGGTTTTGTCCAATGTTACTATCTCTCCTGTTATGGTTATTACAGATGTGCGGAGTAGAAAAGGGATTTTCCTGATCACCAACCATTCTAATCTCAGGTTGTCGTAGGCTAGAATCGTAAGGTGATTCTCCTTCATAAATGAGGTTATCGTGATATCCCCACAATGGTAGGTCTCATAAACTCACTCTTCGTATACCGAACAACTCGAGTCTTTGACGAAGACTCATATATTCAAGGAAATTTGAAATGATGCGATGAAAAGAAAAAGTAGGAAAATAAAATAAAAACTATCTAAGAAAGAAAGAGTTTGGCAAGAGTGTCCCATCGCGATCCCCAGTCTGTTGGTGCACGCTTTTTCTGGGTTCCATTCGATCCTTATTGAATCAGTGGCCCAATTCTATCCTGAGCGGATTCTGGCAATACGGTGTTTTGAATGTTGAAAATTATGACAGCCCGACGTTTCCCAGTTTCTCAACTAGAAAAGGTCGCGCCATCGGATCACCTGATATGATCCTTTCATCAACGGTTCCTTATTTTACATCAAAGTAATACAAAATGCAGAAGCAATGTAATTAAACTCTGACAAATGACAATGATGGCAAAATAACTGCAATAGATACAGAAGTAATGTATCTGATGTATAGCTTTTCACCGCTGACGGCCACCCATCATCTAAATAGTGAAAAGAACCCTATACATCCATCCAACATCCCATCAGAAATCTAACACCAATATATATCATTTATACAGACCAAAAATATTTTTTTTTTCCTTCCTCTCTCTCTATCTCTGTCCCAATGCCCCATATCCCAATCCCAAGTAACAAACCTATCTACGGGAAAAACTCCTCTGGAAAGTCATCTTCCTCGCCGTCGTCGTCGTCGTCTTCGTCTCCCTCCTCCTCAGGCACATAGGTCAAATCAGCCGCCTGCTCAGGATCGGGCTCTGCAGCTAAAATATTTAAATCGATGAATGAGCTATCATCCACAGCTCAATAGAGAATATCATATTTCTAACATAAATAGACAGTTTATCAATTCTTATTTAGAAACATTACTAGATTACAATATATGAAAATTTTAACATGCTGATGTCATGACTTATGCATGATGCAACAGGTATATACAAAATCAAGCTGAACCAGGATATACATGCAGGCGAAGATCAGGGAATCAACAAGATTAAGCTCCCGAGTTAGCGGGATCACTTGTCAAGCTCCTGAGTTAGTGGGATCACTTGGACTGAAATATTACAAGCTCCCGAGTTAGCGGGATCACTTGATACAAGAATTTCAAGCTCCCGAGTTAGCGGGATCACTTGACGTATATTAGAATAATAACATGTCAAAGATATTTCAAATGATCAGGATCTGACTACTGAACACTGTAGAATACAAGATGCAATTTTCATGTATGGTTCCTAATGCTTTTTCACTATTTACGAATAACACTACATATTTTTTATGCAGATAACACTTGATATAAAATTTACAAAAATTAGAACTGTCATGTGCTATAAAGGGCTGATTCTTTTTATCAACAAAAATAGATTTTCCAATGCTTAACTGATCAGGTTTATAAAGCATACACAATTATTCTGCTCTTAGCATCAAAATGTCTATAATTAAAAACTGATATTCTATTCATAATATGACAAACAATATACATTCCCTACCTGTGTGCGTCAAGTGTGTTTTACACTTACTAACGTCGATGCACAGTTAATTGTCCGAGATCACCACGCAACGTTTAGTTCTTCAATGGTTAAGTGCACTATGTGGCACTAAATCTAAGAAAATAGATTTAATTTCATAAATGAATCATGTATAGATGATGCACAATGCATCAACAGTGCACCCAGGCCTCATCAGATAGATACTTGAACCCATGTGGACCCAAGGTCAAAAAGCATAAGTACAAGTATAGGCACAGCCCAGTCCAACTCAAACCATGGCTGGAGAAAGGTTGCCACGGCAACACATGGTGCTTGCCGCGGCAAGCCACTCAGCATGGAGTCTTGCCGCGGCAAGCCTGGCTTGCCAGGCTTCAGCTGGGTCATCTTCTTGGTCTTTTTGTCTTTTTGTTTTCTTCCTTTTGTGTGCAGCTATATATATATATATATAGATATAATATATATAGATATATAGATTTTCTTTATATCTAGCTATTTAATATATATATAGATCTAGATATGCAATTTATCCAATTTGTTGCAGGTTAGCAGGTTTGTAAACCTTGTGAAAGAGAAATAGCTTGAGCACGTAGCTCTGCCGGAGTGCAACAATCTGCACTCAGCTTTATAAATTCAGAGCTGAAATTTCAAGCCGTTTCTATGATGACCCCTTTCTTTTAGATGAAATCGATAGCCTACCTTTTTTGGTGAATGATGTCTATTGGGTTCGTGCTTGTTTGCTTCCACCGGTTCGACTAAATCGATAAATCAGAACCAAACATCAGCCATGCCTCCCTATAATTTTCTGATATGTTGGGCAAATTCTTAGGTTTTTGTTTTCAGGATCTGCTAGCTATACTTTCATTCAAAGTTGAAGGCAACAATTGCAGGTTCTTTGGTGTTGTTTTATGTATAGCTACTTGACCTTGCGTGCATGCGCAGATCGCATGACTCATTGGAGTCATGTATATTTGAAAGCATGCAAGTAGCTTACCAGCTACAAAAAGTTAGTATACCATATATGCTAACACTACATTGGTAGTGTATGCCTAATAAAACAAAAACCCAAAATTCTCTTGCTTTGGACCGGTTTTCATTGCTAAGTCTAAAGTTTTGTATATAAGTTATAATAGCAAGTTAGTATATTGTGTTACAACACTACCTTAGTAGTGTACTGTATAAAGACAAAATAGCAAACACAAACCAGGATTTCTCATAAACGCCAAAGCCAAAGCAAGGGATATCTTTATTCTACTACTATTATTATGCTACAACGAATTGCATAATAAAACCAATTTGTTTTGACTTTAGTGAAAACAAAAACAAATATATACCACTGCTGGTATATATTACACTGATTATTTGTTATAGTATTTTAATATTTGAATTGAAATATGGTAAATTACTATTATTGAAGGTCTATCCTAGTGAGGTCTTCACGCATGGCCTGACCAGACACTTACGACTGCAGTGTCAATTCTGGGGATCGTTACAAAAATAGAGGATTTTAAGAAGGTTCCTAGTTTGTTGCGATCGCCAGCTACAGATATTTAATGACGCTGCAACACGTCAATGATCATGGTTTAGAGCGGGTGTGGGTTACTTCTTAACTGAATCGTCGGCCTGCCAACGTCAACAGCACTGGCTCTTTTTGTACTTTAGATAGTTTAGTTTTTACTTCTTTCCTTATTATTGTTGTAGTTCTACTTGGTTCAAATTTCCTAGTTCTACTGTGAATCTAACTATGTGGACCAGTTATAGTGAATTAATCTACTATTATAGTATCCTAATCCTACTAGGAGTCCAATTACTTTAATATTTTAGTCTTATTAAGAGTCTAATTAATTAAGTCCCCTAATCCCGTTAGGAATCTAATTAATTCAAATGTTGTGATCTTATTAGAAATCTAATTAATTTAGTTTCCTAATCTTACTAGAAGTCTAATTGATATTAGTCTCCTAATCATACTAGCGATGCAAATATACCAATTCTAATGGAACTCTAATTAAATCAAGCATGCTAATTATACTATAATTCTAATTAAAGCAAATATACTAATTCTACTGCAATTCTAATTAAATCAAGTATACTAATTCTACTAGAACTCTAATTGAAGCGAAGGAACTAATTTTATTGCAATTCTAATTGGAGCAAATAAACTAATTGTATTAAAATTATAATTAAATAAATTAAGCTAATTTTACTAAAATTCTGATTAAAGTAATTATACTAATTTTATTAAAATTCTAATTAAAGCAATGAATTAATTATACTAAGAATCTAATTAAAATAAATGAACTAATTTTACTAAAATTCTAGGAAAATAACATAACTGATTTTACTTATTCTAAGTAAAGCGATGAATTAATTCTACTAAAAATCTAAGAAAAGGGGTTTTGGGCCCTCTATGTTAAGGAGGATTGTCCTCGTTCCTGAGTACCCTTCGTAAGCTCCCTTGGGCAAATCGGGTGGCTGAGATTAAAGTGGATTGGATGTTGGATTATAATATAGTATTTTTTTGGATTTTTAAAGTCGATAACTTCGAGTTATTATTATGGATTAAATTATGAAGCTAGAGATTATGAAAACTGAATTATAAATTAGGGTTTTAAAAATCTTAGATTGAGGAACTAAAACTAAAATTTAAAATCTAAGGACTGAATTTAGGACCGAAATTAGAAAATCAGACCGTATGATTAAGGACTAGTTTTGGAAACTGAGAACTAGAACCAGAGATTAATTATAGGACTGGAGATTAAGATTTCAGAATAAAATTAAGGTTTAAGGTCGGTGATTTGGCCGTTAGGTTAAGGACTGGTTCTAGAAACTAAGGACTAGAATCAGATATTAAAATTACAGTCTTAAAAAGGGTGCTACCGTCTAAGACTGAAAATTTAATGCTAATAGGTAAAACTAAGAAAAACCTAAAATTAAGAACTAAAACTAAGGTAAAAAACTAAAGACTAGATTTATACCTAAGGTCGGGGCTGTGGAGAGGAATCTCGAAATTCGAAGCTCGGATGCAGAGGGCTTGGAGTTCGAATCTCGAAGTCATTGCTTTATTTCTCTTCGTATTTGCTCTCCCAATTTTTCTCAGCCTCTTGATAAGAAGAATTAAAAAAGGTCTTTTATAGGGTTTTTCCTAATTAAATGCCATGTTTCAGGCATTTAACCGAATTGCGCACCGGTTGCCTTGTGCTTGATCGCTTTGAGTCGGTCACCGACTCAGTGAGCGACCGGCTAACTGGCTCAGCCTAGTTTCCTAGTTCTAATCATGTTAGGACTAATTGTGTGCCTGGTGTGGAGTGCGCAATCCGATTAAGCATTTCATTTGAAGCGCTTAATCGTGGAATCTTTGGGGTCAAGGACTGTGAGACTAGGTCAGGGTAGACACCCCCATTTTACTTTCTCGGGATATATTTCTTATTCGGTCAACCTTTGACCTTCCTTTAAACCCTGATATGGGAACCATGCACTGAAACAATAGTACATAGCTAAACACAGACTAAAACAATAGCTTTGTGGCTCAGATCCCGAAATGGGGAGACTATATATTGAAATAATAGTATATAGTCGGAATGTAAACTAAAATAATAGTCTTGCATTTCATTTTAGAGACCAGACCTGGACAACCCCGAATTAAGCGCTTGAAACCCCATGCATAATTCGATTGCACGCTATACCACAAATGCACAATCAGTCCCCCTTTCAGACCAAACTTCCTTTCCCAGACCTATTAGAGACTTGATCAAGCGCCTGAAATTGGACGCGCGATCGGATTGAGCGCCACAAAATCAGTGCGCAATTGGCCTACGGCCGACCTAGTCTCATTACCCTTAACCCTTCCATTCCCTTGATTAAGGGCTTATGACTAAACTCTTAATTAGATTGCGCACCTCCCATCGCGCGCGCAATTAGCCCTAATTTTGTTAGGACTAGGAAACTCGCTGAGCAAGTCAGCCGGTCGCTCACTGAGTCGGTGATCGACTCAAAGCGATTAAGCGCTAGGAACCAGGTGCGTAATTCAATTAAATGCCTGAAATAGGGCGAGTAATTGAAGGAAAACTAGAGAACTCCGAGCACCAACCCATAGAGCATCTTAATCATGGTTTCAAGATTTAAGCTTCGAATCTTCGAGATTTCTCTCCACAGCCCCGACCCTAGGTAAGGATTTAAACTTTTAATTCACAATCATAGCTTCTAATCTCAAGATCTAGGAATTCTATTAATATTTTTATTGTTAGTTTTAGACTGTAGCACCCATGTTCGGACCGAAATTCTATATTTCTGGTTTCAGTTCTCTGTTTCTAGAACCAGTCCTTAATCCATCAGTTCGATATACCGATTTTAAACTTTAATTCAGTTATAAAATCTCAATTTACAATCCTATCGTTAATTTCTGGTTCTAATCCTTCAATTCAGAACCAGTGTTTAATCATACGCCCTGATCTCCTGATTTCGGACCCAAATTCAGTACTAAAAATTTAATTTTAATTCTAAATTGCTTATTTTAACATCTCTAAAAAAATCCTAAATATAGTTTCAGTCTTATAATTCTAGTTTTACAATTTAATTCACAATCGCTATTCTAAAATCAACTCTGAAAAATCCCAAATCACTATTTTACGGTCTTAAAATTTAGTTTATTTTCAACTTTAGCCACCCGATTTTCCCAAGGGAGCTTACGGAGGGTACTCAGGAACGAGGCCAATTCTCCTTAGCATAGCGGGCCCAAACCCCCCTTTTCTTAGGAGTTTTAGAATTGATTAATTGCTTTAGTTTTATACTTTTAGTACTATTGATTAGTAAGTTTATTCCAGCACGCATAATTAATTGTCTTAAATGTTCGAATGACTGATTAATCTCTTTAGATCTGAATTTAATCGATCAATCCCTTGCTTCAATTATAATTAAATGGGATTAAATTCGTTGCTTCAATTAGATTCTCTAGCATAGTCAATTCATTGCTTCAATTAGAGATTTTTACAAAATTAGTTTATTTATCTTAATTAGATCCGGTAGAAAAATTAGTTTATTTGTCTTAATTAGATGTTATTAGCATTAATTCCTGTGCTTAAATCAGAGTTTCAACAAAAATTAGTCTTTTATTTCAGTTAGAATTATAACAGGACTGTTATAATTGCTTCAATTAGAATTTCCATAGAATTGTTATACTTTATTCAGTTAAAATTCTAGTATACCTGATATGCCTGAATGAATTAAAGTCTCACCCGAACTATTATACATACACTCCTTATGCTAGTAGGAGATTGAAAATAATTATACTCCTAATAGAATAAGAAATCAACCTTAATTGGATTCCTAATAGGACTGGAACAAACCTATATAACTAAATTCCTAATAGAATCAAAGGGGATCTAAACTGACCAGAAGCATAACTATAAAGGGAAATAAAAGGAAATCAAACTATCTAACCACAAGAAACAGAACGCTGCTGACATTCGCAGGTGAACGCTTCAATATAAAAGCAACCCACACCCGCTCCTAAGTGTGATCATTGAAGGTTGTAGCGTCGATAAATATCTGCAGCTGGCGATGACAATAAACTAGGAATCCTCCTAGAAAACCCCTTTTATTATTTATTTTTACCTCAATTATTCCAAACACCGCATCACTAGAGTCCACCTAAACAAAATTGGAAGCCACTGATTCAACGGGAACTGGGAGGAACCCAGAGAAAGCGCACACCAACAGACTGGCGATCGCGATGGGAATTTTTTGCAAACTCTGTTTCTAGATAATTAGTTTCTAGCACATTTCCCTATTTTTCCTCCATTTCATTATATCGTTTAGATTCCCTTTTATATATATATGAGCTTTCGTGAAAGACTCGAAATGTCTGGTATACGAAGAGTGAGTTTAGGAGACCCACCACTATGGGGATATCATGACAACCCCATGTATGGAGAAGAACCCTTTCATAATTCTAGCCCACAACAACCTAAAATTAATATGCCGGGTGAGCAAGAGAACCCCTTCTCTATCCCATACACTAGGAACATTCATGATGGGAGAGGTTGTGGCATCGGACAAAACCTTACTGCTCAACAAATCGTAGAACTTAGTATCTAAAGAATACAAAGAGGAGATGACGATTTCAAAGAATTGCTTCGAGGGTTGGCCACTGCATATGAAACCATTAGGTCACAAAAATTTTCCGAAGAACAAGAGCGACAAGAGAGGCCACCTCCCACCCAAACACCGTGTCAGCCCGCACCACCTCACTGAGACAATCGGCCCACACATTATTTAATGACGACCCTCTGGACAAGGTTTGCTCATGAGTTACTCTGAAAGACGGCACCGTTAAAATTGAAGACCTCCCTAAAATATATAATGAGTACATGGCCAAAAGAGAGCACCCCGGCCACTCGTTCAGATTCAACAAATTTTTTCGAGATGTTGAGTTTAGTTTACTGATAGGATTCAAGCCGCCTAAATTCACTAAATACAACGGCACCAGAAATCTGAATCATCACTTGGCCCTCTTTTGCAATGATTTCCGACCCATACGTGACAGTTAAGGACTTCTCATTCACTACTTCCAACGCTCATTAGAAGGAGAAGCTTTAGATTGGTTTGCGGGACTCCCGCTTTATAAGAACCAAACCTTCGATAAATTAGTCAGTTAATTCCTAAACTAATATAAATACTTAACCTAGGAGAATGTTAGTCTCAGCGACCTAATGGCAGCTTAACAAGGACTTGACGATGAATTCACTGACTTCATCGCTAGATGGAGAAAACTCGCTGCTAGGACCGACACTTCAATGAAAGAGAAGGACTCGGTTGATATTATTATCGACAACACTAGGAAATCGTTAAAGAGCACGCTCATCATAAGTGATTGCCCTGACTTCGCTACACTTCACACTCGAGCATCCCGATTAGCGCAACACATTAAAGGCGGAGACCTTGCTCTATCCATAGTCACGTCCAAAATAAGCTCTTCTAGCGAATCGAAATCGAAAAATAATAAGAAAGCCTTAGGGATGAGCACGTTAACACCGTTATCAACCAAGGGCAAAACCCTAATAACGGAAACTTCAAATCGTAAAATTTTGGACATAACCAAAATCAACAACGGTACACTAATCAAAATGAAGGTGCTAGTCAACAGAGATACGTGAACCAAAACCAAGGCCGCAATCAAAGTCAAGGCCAATATCAAGATAGGAACCAGTACCCTAACGCCTATCAGAGCCAAAACGTGACATGGAGTCAACCGGCCCACGCGCTGAATTATAATAATGTACCCCCACCGCAGAGCTTCAATATAGCCAGAGGTCCTTACCAACCAAGGCGGGAACACTATCCCCCTTTACCGGAACCTCCTCCGATTCCCATAGGAGAAACCTCATCCATGGCTTGCAAATCTAGACTATAATAAATATTGTGCCTTTTATCGATATGCGAGAAATATTTAGAGGACTGTTAGGTCCTTAGGGACGTGATTTATAATATGAACAATCGAAATTAAATTGATTGGGAAGCGCTTAGAAATCCCAACCCTACTACTAATCAACCCCAACAAAATTTAGGGAACATAAATAATTTCATGCCTACCCACAACCAAGCAACACCTGCCCAGGTTACTACTGTGGATCTCCCCAGTTAACCTTCTTTCCGGCCATCTACTTTAATCACTCTCATCTAACCCTCTACTGCTTTCACCCCACTAGCAAGAGTTCCTTCACCCCTACATCGTCACCCACCAGAACCTTCAACCCCTCCAAATCTTGAACCAACATCCCTACCACCCCTTCATCCGATTCTGAATCTGCGTGCGGGGAGCACATTCCCTAAACTACAGCCCAAATCACTGCACACATAGAAAGCGTCATTCGAAAGGCTCTAAGCCGAGAGAGTGAAACAAAGACTGAGTGTTTACTAAAGGTAGAAGAAAGCGAGCAAGAGGAACACCCTGACCCGAGTGAGACACTGGTCTCTGCTTTCATAGAAGAGGAGGATTATACACAGTATCTCCCACCTTGGAATGGTGTCGTGTAAGCACACACTCTGACCCCTAATTTCACTCGCTCCACGAACACATCGACTTCGACTCGTGTTGGGTCTAGCTAGTAGTCGACATTCCCGATTCTCAAGTTAGGAACTAATTACCCACCTCCTCCTTTCCCTCGAAGTAAGGATTTCACAAGTACACAACCGTCAGAAGGAATTGTGAGAGAAAGTTAGGTCAAATTGCCTCCCCCTCCTCATATCATCCCTCCACCAATCTCTGCACCTCAACCACTCCAACCACCTGCACCCAAGGTTCACTGGCTAGGCAAAGAAGTGACGCTTGAGCCAGGACAAGAATATGACCTCCTACGGCATCTCCAAAAGATCTCAGCCCATATATCCATACTAGAACTCATTAAGAAATCACCTGATCATCACCGGTTGTTGATAAGGACACTTGAAGACACGCAAGTGGACTAGGACACGACCATAGATGAACTTCATCAAATCACTTCGGTCATGGCACAACCCCTAGCACTCACGTTCACAGATGTAGAAATGCCCAAAGAGCCCCTCCGCGGAAGTGTGGCCCCCATATATCTCAGTCATAATTAGAGGATTCTCTGTGCCACATGCACTAGTTGACACGGGAGCAGGACTTAACATCTGCCCTCTCACCATGCTAAAGACTCTCGACTATATAGAGCAAGACGTTAGGCCCTCCGCCCTATCACATATAGCCTATGATGGCTCACGTCGCTTCATGAAAGGAACTATTAAGCTACAGGTTTGCCTTGGGCCCGTAACGAAAGACATCACCTTATATGTTTCTGACTCGGCTAGTACATACAACCTTATCTTAAGAAGAAAATGGCTAGAGTCGATGAAGGTCGTCGCGTCCACATACCATCAATGTGTCAAATTTCCATACGAGGACTCCATCGTCCGTATATACACTGACGCACCCCTTCAGGAGATAGACAGTGATTACGTGGCGAGCATACCGATCGCTCACAACTACGTATTGAACACAGGCCATATTCGAAAGACTCAGACCCCTGAAGACTCGATCATCGCAGTGGTTCACCCCCCTAACCGTCCTAGTTGTCCCCCAATGTGTCAACAAAACTTAGTGACAAGAGAGATTGGCCCGGACTTCGGCAAACTTTATAGCATTAACCCCACTATGATGAAAGGGTGGGATCCCATGTACCAACTTGGATATGTCCCTCACACTAGACTCGGTAAGAATAAACAAGGTCACATAAGACCTGTCGTTCCAACGAAAATATGTAAACACATAGGGTTAGGTTATCGATCGGATGGCTCACAAGCCGACTTATGCTCTACCTCACCGAAATGGTCTCTATATAACCACTTTGTCTATGGGACCACTGAGAACGCTGACGTATTGAAGAGTAAGGAAGTATCCTTCACCAAACCCCAAGAAATAAAAGTTGAACGAATGGCCAAAGCATTCAACGATTTGACGAATCTCAATGATGATATCTATAGACCACTCGAAGGAGTCAAACCCTTGTTTGATCCTAAAGAGTCCGTAGATGAGAGGACATAAGAGCCTCCAGAAACCAAACTACGATTAAAAGATTGGGAATCTACTGATGACAAAGACTTTTATATAGCTGCCCTGCAAGATGAAGAAGAGCACTTGCGCTCAACGTGGGAAGAGGATGACGCTCCACTAGAAAATCTTAACCTGTATAGTATCCACCTCGCCCTTGGCCTTGGAGGGTGGGAATGCCCATGGAATTCCCCTTGTATCGGTCACCCTTATCAGCCTTGCTGTAGGGCATGCACTAGTATATTAGAACGCTTTGCCAAGTGGACCCGACGGTTTGCGATAGAGGGATCAAACGATTCCAACCCTGTGACAACAGAAACCAATAATGACCTACCAACTCAGCTACGGGCACACGGAGCAGAAGATCCCGATGGCTATCCATCTAATCCAGAAGGAAACACTCAACCCGCCTTAATAGAGTTTGAAGAGGAACTCGAACTAGATACTTCTACATCCCCAGATTCGCCGCAACTTCAAATATTTTGAAAATCCCTTGAAGAAGAATGACAGCCTCCCCCGAGTGATGACGAAGACTATTGGATAGATCTCCCTGCGCTCGAACTAGTCGAGCGAGCTAATTTAGGTCTTTAAGCTTTATCAGATCAAGAAGATGAGTTCAATACCATCTTCGATTCTAATTTAGAAGGATGGGAATGCCCTTAGGATTCCCTTGCATCCGTCACCATTACCAACCTCGCTGCCAAGTATGCGCACTCATCCAAACATATTATGAAGATCAAGGAAAAGAACTCGCTACCCCTGAGGAGCCTTCGAGAGATCCCCCTCAGTGGGAATAACCACCATATTATGACTCAGACGCGGATAGTTCAATCGACTACGATCTTCAGAGTTTCTTCGATGAAGAGGCCATTAACGTGATAGAGGAAATCCGAGCATCAGTCCCACTATCACCCGCGTCACTTATTCACAAGGTTTCACTAGCTGAGGACTCCAAAAAAAAATGCCAAATTTACAACAAGTCTATATTCCTCGAATGATAGTTCGAACGACTCTAGCAGCCGTCTCGCTCCCGCAATTAGAGGAAGCAATTCTCTCGGCGCCCCTTGAGGCGACCGACCCTGTACCATATTTATTATCAAAAATCAAAAAATAGAAAAAATAGAAAACCCTAAAAATTTGAGAATACAAAATCTAAAAAAATCAGAAAACCTCATAAAAGAAAGAGAATCCTTCGTTCCTAACCAGATTTGTGGCTAGCAAGGTGACTCTTCTCCTAAGGTTTCTATCCCATCCTTCACACAGGGATGTAAAGCGTCCCGACTAGATAGTAAGCCAGTGATCATACCGGACGAGATACTTCATGATTTCAAGAAAAGGATCAATAATTTTGACCTTTACCTTACCAAAGATCTCTTGATTATAAATTGTACTGACGAAGGGTTACCTTTCTCAAATCCAAATCCCCAGTGTAGTAACTTCGCAGTATACAAGCTTACCGATGATGAAGAAAGGGCACCAGTTGCTGAGGAGGCACTGGACTTCCAACGGGTTATCAAGCATTTCGATGAGCAAACCCAAGCTGCCGAGAAACCCACCGAAGAACTTAATTTTGGCACTGAAGAGAAACCCAAAAAACTGTTGATTAGCGCAATGCTCAATCCTAAGGAATGCCAACAAATTGCACAAGTCTTGTAAGAACACCTCGATTCCTTTGCATGGTCTTATGAAGATATGCCTGGTTTAGACCTGAGTTTAGTAGAACTTCGTCTTGTCTTAGAACCTGATGTAAAGCCTGTTAAGCAAAAACTCCATAGGATGCACCCACAAATTGCCCTTCAAGTCAAAGAAGTTGACAAGTTACACAAAGCCAAATTTATTCGAGTCGTTTTTTACCCTAAGTGGGTCGCGAACATAGTACTTGTTGCTAAGAAAGATGGTAGAGTGCGAGTTTGCATTGATTTCTGAAATCTCAACCAGGCGTGCCCAAAAGATGACTTCCCACTCCCACACATTGACACTCTAGTTGACAATATCGCTGGACATGAGATGCTATCCGTTATGGACGGCTTCTCTGGATATAATCAGATCAAATTAGCTGAGTCTGACCAAGAGAAGACGTCCTTCACCACACCATGGGGAACATACAGTTACGTCGTTATGCCTTTTGGGCTAAAGAATACAGGAGCCACGTATCAACGCGCCATGATGGCTATCTTTCATGACATGAAGCATAAGTGTGTAGAAGTCTACGTTGATTACATATTATTGAAGTCTCAAATGCGAGTAAGACATGTTGAAGCCCTCCGACTTGTTTTATAGAGAGCTAAGAAGTATCAGTAAAAAATGAACCAAAAGAAATGCATTTTCGGAGTCACCTCAGGAAAATTACTTGGTTTTATTGTTAGCAAGCGAGGAATCGAGGTTGACCCCGCAAAAGTCAGAGCCATCCTCGAGATGCCGCCTCCTAGTAATATCAAAGAATTGCTAGGCCTGATAGGAAGATTGCAATTCATTAGGAGATTCATCTCCCAGCATTCGGACTGATGTGATCCTTTCTACAGACTACTTAAAGGAGGAGCTGAGTACCAATGGGACGACCAATGATAGCAATCCTTTAAAAATATCAAGAAATGTCTCCTTAACCCGCCTATACTTTCACCAGCTATCCCCGGATGACCTAATTTTGTACCTCTCAGCAAACGACAAAGCAATGAGAGTAATTCTGGGATAATACGAAGAAGACGGCAAGAGAGAGAAGGCTATCTACTACCTCAGCAGGACGATGGTCGAATACGAACGAAAATATACTCCGATGGAGAAGACTTGCCTCGCATTGGTTTGGGCCTCGACCAAATTGCGACATTACTTTGGAGCACATAAAATACTAGTACTGGCCCGAATGGACCCTCTAAAGTATGTATTCCAAAAGCCCGCAACATCAGGAAAGATCGCTCGCTGGCATATGTGATTACAAGAATTCGACATCACTTATATCACGCAGAAATCAATCAAAGGACAAGCCATCACTGATTATCTCGTAGACCTCCCACTCCAGAATGATGAACCTGTACACGTCGATTTTCCCGATTAAGACCTGCTCATGATCCATAATGAAGAGCCTGATAAGACCTCATGGACCCTCTATTTTGACGGTGCTCTAAACCAGAAAGGAAAAGGCATCGGGATAGTCCTCTTGAGCCCAAAAGGAGTTGTCATACCTCAAGCTTTTCAACTAGATTTTCCTATCACTAACAATGTCGCAGAATATGAAGCTTTTATAGCAGGGCTAAGAGCAACACTACAATTAGGAGTTAAACAATTAAAAACCATCGGTGATTCCAAACTAGTAATTTCACAAGTTATAGGAGAATAAAAAACTAAGGAAAGGAAACTAATGGCATACCTAGAAATCGCTCAATATTTTGTAAAGAAATTTGAAAGAATCTCTTTTACGCACATCCCTAGATTAGAAAATAAGCTCACAGATTTCTTAGCCACACTAGCCTCAGTCATCCAAATACCTATCGGACAAAATACCAAAACCTTCTTCATTGAAAAGCTGGCAGTACCCACCCATGAGGTACCATGGACCATCAAGACAGAATTACCCATCCTCCCCACAAGTATAGGACCAAAAGAAGCAATCACCCTGAAAAAGCATGTCAAGGCAAAAAGTGAAGCCGCTATGTTCAAATTTGAAAAATCGCTGACCGGTGATGGATAGCCATGGTACTTCGATATCTGAAATTTCTTGAAATATCAACATGTCCCTCCATACACTACCAAAATCGAACAAAAGACCATAAGGAATAGATGCCCCCGATTTTGTATACTCGACGAAACATTATACAAAGAAGCTTGCACTAAAGGAGTACTACTACGATGCGTCACGACCGCTGAAGGACAATACATCATCCAAGAAGCACACTCCAGTGCTTGCAGTGCCTACTCTGATAGATAGAGACTCGCCGATCAAGTTACACGATAAGGTTACTTTTGGCCAACAATGATCAGAGATTGCCACCTCTACGTTCAATCCTGCAAGCAATGCCAAGAACATGCCCCACTCATCAAAGCTCCATCAGTTACATTGAATACCATGACTTCGCCATGGCCATTTTTGATGTGGGCCTTCGACGTCATTGACCTTTCACTGATACAGTTGATAACACTCATAAACATGCCTTCATACTTACAGCGATCGAATACTACACCAAATGGGTAGAAGCTGAATCCTATGTCAGAATCACCGCTTCAACACACATGAGGTTTATCATTCGGAATATCATCACCAAATTTAGAGTTCCCAGGATGTTTATCACTGACAACGGACCACAGTTCATCACGGAGAAGACGAAGAAGCTATGCAAGGAGTACGACATCGATCTATGCCACTCATCACCATTCTACCCTTAAGGCAATGGACAGGTAAAAGCTATGAATAAAATGCTAATCTGAATCTTAAAATGCACAGTAGAAGCAAGCAATGGAGCCGACTGGCCTAAACGACTACCAGAAGCACTCTGGGCCTATAGGACCTCTATTCGTATGGCTACTGGCCAGACTCCCTACCTCCTCACCTACGGGATGGAGGCAGTCCTACCATGTGAGATACAAGTACCGTATTTATGCATTCAACTCGATGATGAGCTATCCTTAGACAAGAGGAGAATTTCCCTACTCACGCAGCTAGAGCAGCTCGATGAGACACGTCTAGGGGCAGCTGATCACGCCTAGGTATATCAGAGGAGAGTGGCGAGGGCTTACGATAAGAAAGTCCTCGAACGAACCTTTAATATTGAAGAATTAGTCTTGAAGAAACTTATGTCTTCCAAGCACCCACTCGAAAGGAAAGTTGAGACCAAAATGGGATGGCCCATACGTCATAACAGCTGCATACCCTGGAAATGCCTACAAACTGATGAATCAAGATGGGGAAGCACTCCCTAGTCCTTGGAATACCATGTACTTTAGAGAATACTACCCCTAGCCCTATGATCATCACATCCCATGGTTCAGTACTTATACTTACCACCCCTGTAGTCGTCACAGCCCATTCATTGATCGTACACCTTCAATTCTTAAAATATCCTTAAGACCTCCAATCTATTGCCCCCCCTTTCCTTTTCTTTATCTCATTCGGGCAATCTGATTAACGGATTAGTGACCTATCTAATCTCTTTTAAAAGCATAATTAACACTTGATCCGCACTTCCCTTCCCCCGCCATTGGAGGAGACGTTAGAGCAAAAAAAAATGAAGATGTTAGGTTCAATCAAAACTCATCATTCTTGAGCTAGCAAGATGCTTTCGAAAAAGTTATGCATTTATATGTCCAAAAAAATCGAGTGAGAGCATTACAACGAATGAACAAGTCATTGAGCTCAGGCAAGCATAAGCAGGTCGTGAGGACATCTCTGGTAATTTCACTAGAAGTGTATAACCAAGCTGCGAGGGCACCCCTGATGCCCCCATACTACTAGATGTCATTGTAAGGTGGCGAGAGGAGGATAAACTCCTGCTAACCGAAGAATGTGAGATTTTGATGGTGCCGAAGCATGACGAAGAGCTCGATCATGGCATCCCGCACCCCTCTGAGAAAAAGGTTGTTACCTATCCCTTTTGGAAAGCATTAGATATAAACTACTCCTCCCATCACTGAGCCTTACCTCCCTTCGCTATTTTTTATTTTGGACAATAAATCAGAAGCCTTGTAGGATATTCCTAGAAGTGAAACCGAAAACTGATGAATGACGACTGACGCAATCACTTACTATACATACCGTACTTCCCCCTAAAAAAAAAAAAGAAAACCATGGGATAGGATTACCACCACCCTAGGATAGACCCCGTATACAATTGACCCGATCATAAAGATGACTTCCCTAGTTCGGTGACAGTACTGATCGACTTTTTTCTTCAAAACTAATTCACCAGATACCCATGACCAATTATAAACCCAAAGTGCTTATCTCGAAAGCCGAAAAAGCTCCATTACACCTTGACGTTGGGGCATTTATTGTATTAAAAATGGAATCATGTCAGAAATGCCTGCCTATCCATGAAGAAGATAAGAAATTATGATGTTACCCTCTGGAAAGCACTACCAAAGATACCATACTGCCTATCCTACCACGCTCCTACACTGGGGCATTTTTATTTTTGTGTTTTGTTATTATTTTCGTTTTAGCTATTTGCTTTCCCTGTTGCATTATTTTCGTTTCAAAAAAAAAAAGAAAAAAAAAAGAGAGAAAAAAAAAAGAAAAAAGAAAGAAAGAAAAAAAAAGAGCACATATCCATCTTTGCTACCGGACTCTTGTCTGAGATACTCACCCCCTTGACAATCTGCAAGGGGGCTAACAAAACTACTGATGACGTTACTTTCACATGGGTAGATACGAAGTAGCCTTCAACCATCACTAGGCCAGCTCAGGAAGCATCCAAGTCCCAATGACAGTTGACAGTGCTAAAGGAACTGAAAGCAAAAGCAGATACAAGAGGTAACTAAAAGAAAAGGAGCCAATCAGGTACATCTAAACCAAAAGAATCTCTCCATATATATGTGCCAAAATTCTTTCATTTCTTTTTACACCTATTACTGGGGAAACCCCCTATATATATACAACACACCCATGTTATGGATACAACACACACACACACACACACACACCTAAACCCTACGCTGCCGCTGGGACGGTTGAGCACTGCTGTCCCCAGTATCATAAGCTCGGAGGTCTGTGGACTGGTCCTTCAAAAATACAATCTCGGCACCCGGAGTTGGTGGAACCTCGAAACGACGAGGCCCTGCCACAGATCCCCCCTCACTCGTCTAACTAACAGACCACCTCGATTGGGAACGAGGAGGATACCTCGCAAGAACCTCACGAGCCACCGAATCCTCGCAAGCATCACCCCTGACACGATCATGTGACGTGCGACGAGACTGCCCAGCTGAACAACCCGTGGCCCTCGACTCTGACACATCAAGTTGATGAGCTAGCCTATATATACCTCGCTCACTCCTCATCAGACGATACTGTAGCTCATCTAGGGACGCATGCATCTCTGCCTGAACCATCCGATGAGCCGCTTCTAATGCCTCAGTATGAGTCATCTGAGTGGCCATCATTTCGGCAAATAAGTTAGCCTTACTCTGCGTCTCCCCAAGGACTCATCTTGCCTCAGGAGTGGTGCGCTCTCGCGCCGCCTCTAGACGCGCCTCCTCTAGCTGACGAACCTGCATAACTGCATCAAGTCAAGCAAAAACTAATATATATGAACAAAATGAGGAACTTTGAAAAAAAATGAGAAAGAACTATACCAGATCTAGCCTCTCCCTCAGGAGTAGCTCGACTATCTCAGCGGTCACTGGATCAGTAGGAGGCGCAAGAGGGATAGCAAACGTAGGTGCCTACAAAAAAAAAGATGAATACATAAGAAAAATACTATAATGACAAATAAACCATGAACATAATAACTAAAACATACCTGAGTTGGGATAAGAATAACCTCTTGAGGGGGAGCCTCGGGAGCGGAATCCGGAACAGCCTGCACAAAGGACCAAATAATCCAAGATATGTCAGAATGAGATAAAGATGGAACAACCAAAATAGAATTATCCCATATCAAAAGAAACATTACCTGGCTCTCCGGACATAGAGAGGCAGCAGTCGCCTCCCTCGTCTGAAGATCCTCGGTGACCTGACGTTGAAATACCACATAATATTAGTAAACTACTAAGAAAGCAAAACAATGACACTCAACAAGCTAACGCAATCATGCAAACGACATAACAGATTGAACAGAACTTACCCAATGATCTAGCTTAGGCTGAAGTTGAGCCATCGCTGGATCCTCCCAACTAGAGGAAGCAACTGAAGATGGATCAAATGCCGGAATGGGACCTCCGGGGGCCAGCTTGGCTCTCAACAAATAATAATAAACATATCAGTCGACCAGCTCATAATACTAACGATTAAATAGAACCATACTTTTGAGTACGCTTACCAATCGGTCAAACTCAAATCATAGACTGGCCACTATCTCCGATCAGCTAGCTGTTGGCGGTGGTAAACATCCAGCAAGTCCGCCTGACGAGCAACCTCACCCTCTCTCTCAGACTGTCCAAAACAAAACAAAATGAGACACCACAACCATTTCAGAATGACTCAAAAACCAAGTCTACATAATAATAATAATAAAAATGCAAGTTAACTCACTAGGAGCCGTCAAGTCTCTGCTAACCAAACTCCCAACTCATCCTCCGCTCCCCTGGCTTGAGCAACTGAGGAGGCTAAAGATTGCAACATCTCCTCATCCGGACGAGGAGTACACCCCATCTGCTCCATCGCCCTGTAGAGAGCGTCTAATGCCCCCCTATACTCGTGGTGACATGGCCCTGCTCCAATGCAGCCGGCCTCTCCCTCAAAGGTGATGCCGACTTTGGCCCGCCGATTGCAAAGGAGCCACTCCTATGGAAGGGACGTGTGAAGAGGCGCCTTCCACCCAATGCACTAAACCACCACGCATACTCCTGGGTGTTCGCCTCGTCGCGCGCCCCTCTAACTCTAGTCCCCCCAGCTCTAAAGTCTGCTATCTGAAGGGCCATCCACGTTGCAAAATTCCAGCCAGGAGGGCTGACCATCCTCTTCACCACTCTATGGCGAATCTTTGGAGGGACTCCCTGAGCGAGCCCCAGCTGTCGTACCACACAAGAAGTGTGGATCCACTCCACCCTCTCAAAACAGTGGACCCATATGTCCGTGTCAAAGAAGGGCCAACCAGACTCAATCACTAGCATGCCTACATCCTCCTCATCATTATACGGCCTCCAGATCACCTATAACCAAACAAACGAGCTGATCTCTCAATGAAGACTTAAATCCTAGAATGCCAAAATGTAAAGCATACGCATGACAATCTATACCTGCCCTGCATGCATGTCCTCAAAGAGGCCTCGCGGGGTCTGAAGATCCAAAGACCAGCGCCGACCCCTCAACGCCTCCCTCCACACGTCCATCCACAGGAACATAAACTTCACACCCAACGGAACCCCCGGATGAAGGAAAGTAAAATGATCGTACGCCCAAAATTGAAAAGAAAAATAACAACAATAATAGCGACACACAAGGAGAAGCATCTACCGTTAAACGACTTAAAATTAACCAAGCTAAAGACATCATGGCGACAATTAATTAAAACTCACCTGGATGAACAGAAGGAAGCTACCGATCGATGCGACGCCCTATCCTCGACAGTAAAGCTGCTCATAAAGATGTGCCAATGCGGCCACACCCCATGCATAGGTAGGGACTCAGTCTAGATCCCCAAGAACCATAAAAAATAACCCGATGATGCATCCCCGAGTCGAAGAAGAGAAAAATACCGCACCAAGGAAGTACATAAAAAATGCTCGAAGCACCCTATCCGCAGCCAATCCTGGCTCCACCACAGGCTCTCGACCCACCACCACTACACAATGCCCCTCATAGGCTGCCTTTGCCTCCAAATGGTGCCTCAGGGGGACGAAGCCATTCGCAAACATATCAGAAAACCAAGTGACCCGAACTATACCTGGCCCCGAGCCGCTCGACCTATACGGCACACCTAAAATCTCCTCACACACCTCTAGATAATGACCTGCCATTCGCCCTGTGATCGGCTCACCCTCAAAATGAAGACCGGTGATGCGGACCTAGTCCTCTGGAGTCAATAACATCATACCTACTAGAAACAGAAGCACCTAATGCTCCTCCCTCCACCTCTCTAGAATCGTCACGATCAGGCCATGATCGACCTGAAAGGGCTCCAACTCTAGAATCGGTCCGAAACTAAAAGACACTAGTCACACTTGCTGAAACTCCGATAAGGCATGATACCAGGCATGAGACTCGGCCCATGCCGAGCTGATAGCCAGCTGCTGGGGCTCCTATTGAATGAAACACAAAAATAATAAAACTAACACATACTTATGACGAAAGGCAAACTAATAAAAAAAAAGGGAAAACTAAAAGTGAGTCAAATATGCCCTGAACACAATGACAATAACAACAAATGCACAAAACATGATGAGGACAACTGAGTAGAAACATGACCTACCTATACCTCTAGATGCAATCTTGATGCATGGGCAAACACACAATCAGCCATTAATATAGGTTCGACATAAATAAGAAGGGTTCCAAATCCTAATAAGCCTATGTCATAACCTAAGTCACTAAGAAAATAGAAGAACTCTTGCTCGTGAGTGCTTACCCAGCCTCGTGCAAAGAAATCCTCCCGTGGGAAGTGCTTGCGATTCAGATGCTTTGCAGCTGCACCCTCAACCCCCTAACCCCCGGGTATCTCACCCTCGACTCTCTCACCCTCACCCTCAACACCCCCCTGCTCAATTTTGAGCGCCTCCTCCCTAACCGCCGACTGGTTAAACTTCAGGACCTCCTCTCCAACTACCTCCCCAACAATGTCCTCCTCGATGACAGCATAAGTCCAAGCCTCGGACATCTCACCTATCTCCGCCCCTAGCATCCTCTCTAACTCAGAAATAGTAAGAGTAAGTCTACCACTACCCCCACCCTCCATCCTAGAACAAAGAACTCGAGAAGCTAAAGAGAACAGAAGAAATGGCGTCTGAAGCGAATGACCGGTTCACAAGATATCATGAAAACATGAAAACTAGAACGCATAGAAATAGCAAAACCAGAGAATCAGAGACTAAAATGGATTGTGCGACGAAAATGAGAGACTTCAAGTCATTTATAAGGAACAACCGAATCACGTGCTTCAATCCCCGAGCTCAAACCAATCACGCGCCACCTAGGTAGCGCTTAATATGGATTACACGACCGATCTAGAGCGCTTAATCTATTCGTCACTCGCTTAAATTAACCCGACCACCCGATTGCATGTCGCCCTATAGGCGCGCAATTACATCGAGCGCTTGCCTCGTGGCACGTGAATTCCACCTATCAAGTCCACAGTAACCACCACCACCCTAATCAAGCGCTCCACACCTAGTGCTTAATTGGATTAAATGACCGAACATGAACGCTTAATAACATTCTGATGCCTTGGAATACGCACTTCAAATTTGGCGCACAATTCATTTAAACACTTATAGTGAAGCACGCAATTCCCTGGAAAACACAAAAAAATATACGGATACGAAGCAACACTTTCACAGACCAAACTAGGAGATTCCTAACACCAATTACTAGTCTAAACCCTGCCTTTCTCAAGACTGATCAAAGAACACACCCCCCCCAACTCGAAAAATATACGCCCTAAAAAAAGGGGAAGAACCAAAAAATGACCTGACACGATTCGCACACCCCAACTAAAGCTGAAACCAAAAAAAAGAGAGGAAGATTTGTCTCAAACCAAGACTAAAGCTAAACACAAATTTTATCTCAACTAACACCGATCAAAAACTAAAAAAGGGAATGCCCCCATGTCACACACAACCCCAATTAATATTAAATTAAACAACCAAAAAAATGCCCCTTCCTTCTTCCTTCTATACATTAAGACCAAAAATGCCCTCATTCATACACTTCGATTAACCCCAAACTAAATCAAAACACAAAACGAAAAACTCCTAACATGTCCCGATCTAAAATAAATAAATTAAACAAGTAAATCCCACATTCCAAATAAATCAAATAAGCTCAAAACAAACTGAACTAGAATTTACAAAAGAATTAAAATCATAACCACTTCATAAATAATTACAAAATTCACCGAGGGCATACCCTCTGAATATTCAATTTAAAACAAGAAACTTAAAAAAAAATAATCCGCATGTTCAGGCAATCCCTGAATCCGAATTTATTCGGGAAGCTAGAAATCTCGGAGAAACCCGAGCAAGGAGGCACCCTGAATAAATTCTAACTATAATAACCTCCTCCCCTTGCCTCAAGCCGGCAGAAAAGAAAGAGTGGCTCACGGAAAGCCACCCAAGACTTGCAGGACCCACCCTTAGCAGCCCGCCTTGGAAACACTAAAAAGGAGGAGCAACTAACTTTGAATCCGTAGACCCTACCGAGAAAAAATAAGCATCGGCCACGAGAACTCTGACCATGTCTTATCCTTGGGTTTCCTTTCTACCACCTTCTCCCCCATCTCTTCCCTTAGCATGGCAGCAATTCGACTGCTACTTTGCATTCCCAATCCCATTCATTCTCAAGAGCCCACACAATAAACACAATTCTTCTGGTCCAACACCCGGGATACAAAAGAAAAGAAAAGAAAAGACATTAATAAAAAAATGCCCCAAAGAAAATGCCTCAAAACCTTCAATCCCAAAGAACAAATAAAATTCAAAATAGTAAAACTTTTGGCTCACACATTTATAAACTATACCCTAAACCATAAAATGACAAGTGTCACATCTTTAAACTGTTTTAATCTAAATTAATTCAAAACCAAACACATACCCCTTTAAAAGACCATAATCTATGGCAAACATAGATGAACCAATAATTACACGACACAACCCCCTAAGGGATGCAAATCCAAGGCAAAATGGATAATCCAATAGGATTTAAACATTTAACACCTATCTAGAACTCTGAGAAAACTCACACTTTTTCAACCTCATGATTCAAAACAAACAACAAAAAAAAGACTAAAACTCAAGTTAAAATCAAACCTTAAATCAACAAAAAATTTAAATTAAATTAAATTAAATCAAATAATAAAAACAAACAACAACAATTCATTGGAGTGAGACCCTGACTAAAAAAAAAAGCCCCAATTAATCAAATAAAACAAGTAAATCCTCTAAACCAGGCTCAATGAGACAACTTAATCTTGGGATAAACTCTGAATAGATTCGGCATAAATCCTAAAACTCTAAACTAAAACTTAAAATAGATTAAACAAATTTGATAAATCCAACTAATTCGCTAATGAATTTAAACAAACAAATAAACAAGCGCAATAAGAATAAAAAAAAAATGCCTCTTCATTTATAATTTAAAATTTTACAACTATCACCGGAGGCATACCTCCTGAATTTTAAACCCAAAACGAAAACCTAAAACTTTAACCTACAACCCAAAACTAAAACTGGTTTTGAAACTGAGATGAAGCAAGGAGCAGATTCCGCCCAGAGTGTCAAATCAGAAACTTCAGGGAGCATTGGTTGGGAAACACATCCCCCCACTTTTTACTCTTGTTCTTCTGCCATCTTCGCCTCCTCCACTGCCGCCGGTTCAACGCTGCCTTCACTGCTCCTTAAAAAGGACCGATGTGAAGACTAGCGCATTCATTCCCAATACCTCCCATTTCCAGAATAATGCCATCCAAGAGCATCACCTCGGGATGGAGATAAAGTGAAATCATGAATATAGGGAGAAATGACATCCCAATCGGGCGGTTAGATCGCCCGATATCGCTAAAATAAGAATTTTAGAACACAAGAGACTCAGAAAAGTTCAAAACTCGAGACTAAACTAAAATGAAAAATAAATAAAAGTTCTTCCGGTTATATAGAGTACGGACTCAATCACGGGTGCGGACACATGCACTTAATTAGATCACATGCCACTCACATGGCGCATAATCTGAAATATGCACTCCGACCTGAGCGCGCAATTAAACCATCGCCTACGCCCAACGACGCGACGCTCTAATCACGCGCAATTCATCAACCGCGCAAACCAATCAAACGACGCACTATAAAAGCACAATACGAAAGGTCACCTATACGTTGACTGTACGATGACTACGTGACGCCTCGATCACGCGCTTGGAACATAGCGCATAATCCAATTGCACGTGCAGATACCCGCGCATAAATGACCCTTCAAGCCTGAGATCGCATGCCCGAACTCAGGCGCGCAATCAAATTGAGCGCCCGAAAACTGGCACGTAATACTTGATTTTGGATGAAATTTATTCCTTCAAGACACTTTTATCCCATCACAACCAAAATTCTTTTATCACATCACGGTCACACCCTTTTGTCCCATCGCGTAGCCTCACAGGTTGTCCTAAAAAGACACACGCAATGTCACTTCAATACCCAGTCCCATCGCAATAAATTGGCCATACCCTCATAACCCATTGCAAAAAGCTGAAAATAAACCGCCCAAAAATTAAGTCAATCACAACGCAACCACAACGTGATCTCACATAACTCAAGATCTACCAAAGAAAGAAACAAGACACCCATATCGCCCAAATATCTTACCAATACCCCATTGCTAACTACATCCGCCCTTTTGTCCCATCTCAAACCTCACTACCTAAAAACAAAAGAAGGCTCAGGCAGTGCATGCCACGCCATATAGCGAAAGGAGGGAAAGCCTAGTCACATCCCATCGCTAAGGCAATGGACCCTCTCTCTCTTTCGAATCAACCCTCAAGTCCTGCCGCAACATCATTTATCCTAGGACGTCACATCACGACCTCCAAGCCCTGCCATGTAGGCCTGAAGAGAACAAATCTCCAAAGTCCCGTCGTGACATTACACCTGGAACACTGCATCATGATAATAGACACAAAGTCTCATCGCGACACAAAGTCTCCAAGCCCAGGTAAGTATCACCACAGGTAAGTACTACCCACTCTTTTTTAATTACATGATATTGCATATAAATATAGTTAGCTATGATTAAATCAAATATTTTCAAAACTTATCTCTCTCGACTCGCGATCCACTGTAGTCCTCCCATAAGAGACAATCATCAGTATTCGTCGAGAAGGTTAGATGTAGTATTTGGCATACCAAGTGTCGTCTTGGCAACCACAATAACGGTCGGGTCCACAAATCCCGTATCGGTGGATCTGCTCAGCGACGTCTCGGAAGCCACATTTTTTGCCGTTTTACCACTGAATTGATCTTAAGTTAGAATCCTTAAATTTCAAAATTTCAAAACTCTCTTTTTTTAAAAAAAAAAGGCAAAAAAAAGAACGGAATCCCTGTGCTAAAAAAAGAAACTACCAAAAAAGAAAAGAAGAACAAAGACCCGACTCACCTACCTTTAAATTAAACTTGAACCCAACCTTTTACTCCTAACATCGCCTGAACTTACAATCAAGCGCATATCTCACTGCGCGGAATTGGATCAAGCACATATGCCACTGCGCAGAATCATTGGTTCAGACACATTAGGACTAGAATGCCTAACCTAGACTACCCAATTTGCAGACCATCGCCTGAACTTACAATGAAGCACATATCCCACTGCGCGGAATTGGATCAAGTGCATACTCCACTACATAGAATCATTAGTTCAGACATATTAGAATTAAAATTCTCAATTTACCGACCTCTGAACTCTAGATGAGTCAAGCGCACATGCCACTATGCAGAATTCAATTGAGCACACCTCATAAGACTCCATTTCAATTACTTGCCAAAATCAGCTATTTCCCTAGAAAACTGGACATTGATTATATTCAATCTAAGAACTTACAAATGCCTCTTGGAAAAGGAACGCCTGACGTGCATTGGTATGAGCAATGATGCGCCCGGTCTGACATGACTTGTGAAAGCCTTCGATATTACATGGTATTTCATCTTCTTTTATTATCGGTCCCTGAACATTTGACTGATGCCCTGGTACCTTGATTGCATAAAATCCCTCTATTAGCTCTCACCATACGATGGGATGCGCCATGCACCCACAGACCCGGAATGTGCCCTTCGACAACTACCATTTGCCCTTCAAATGCTCCATTTTAGCTTGCACTGATAGATAAGAAAGCCAAGCATGCCATGTCAGCATCACCAATTCACATTTGTGATTTCTCAAGAGAAACGAGAAGACACCTCGAATGAGGGGTGTCTACTTCTTTGACACGTTCTTACTTCGCAGGAGCGCACCGAAGAGGGGCATCTGTAGACACCCCCATTTTGCCTTTTCGAGATATATTTCTTATTTAGTCAACCTTTGACCTTTCTTTTAAACTTGATATAGGAACCATGCACTGAAATAATAGTACATGGCTGAACATAGGCTAAAACAATAGCTTTGTGGCTCAAATGCCGAAATGGGGAGACTATATACTGAAACAATAATATATAGTCAGAATGCAGACTAAAATAATAGTCTTGCATTTCATTCTATAGACTAGACTCGGACAACCCTGAATTAAGCACTTGAAACCTTACGCGTAATTCGATTGCACGCCAGACCACAAATGCACAATCAGTCTCCCTTTCAGACCAAACTTCCTTTCCCAGACCTATTCAAGACTCGATCACGTGTCTAAAATCGGACGCGCGATCGAATTGAGTGCCCCAATACCAAGCGTAATTGGCCTACACCCGACCTAGTCTCATTACCCTTAACCCTTCAGTTCCCTTGATTAAGCGCTTATGACTAAACGCTTAATCAGACTGCGCACCTCCCATCACGCGCGAAATTAGCCCTAATTTTGTTAGGACTGGGAAACTCGCTGAGCAAGTCAGCCGCTCGATCACTAAGTCGGTGATCGACTCAAAGCAATTAAGCGCCAGGAACCAGGCGCGTAATTCAATTAAACACCTGAAATAGGGCACGTAATTGAAAGAAAACCTATAAAAGCTTTTTATCTAAAAAAGAGAGAGGAGGCTGACAATTTTTTGAGAGAGAATGGATTTTTTTTTTGGATTCCGAAACCAAAGAACTCTGAGAACCAACCCATAGAGCATCTTAATCATGGTTTCGAGATTCAAGATTCGAATCTTCGAGATTTCTCTCCATAGCCCCGACCCTAGGGAAGGATTTAAACTTTTAATTCGCAATCATAGCTTCTAATCTCTAGATCTAGGAATTCTATTAATATTTTTATTTTTAGTTTTAGACCGTAGCACCCATGTTCGAACCGAAATTTTATATATCTAGTTCCATCGGTCCGATATACCGATTTTAAACTTTAATTCAGTTCTAAAATCTTGATTTACAGTCATATCATTAATTTCTGGTTCTAATCCTTTGATTCAGAACTAGTCTTTAATCATACGACCTGATCTCTTGATTTCAGACCCGAATTCAGTACTAAAAATTTAATTTTAATTATAAATTGCTTATTTTAACATCTCTAAAAAAGTCCTAAATATATTTTTAGTCTTAATTCTAGTTTTACAATTTAATTCAAAATCGCTATTCTGAAATCAACTCTGAAAAATCCCAAAGCACTATTTTACGATCCAAAAATTTAGTTTATTTTCAACTTTAGCCACCCGATTTGCCCAAGGGAGCTTATGAAGGGTACTCGGTAACGAGACCAATCTTCCTTAGCATAGCGGGCCCAAACCCCCTTTTCTTAGGAATTTTAGAATTGATTAATTACTTTAGTTTTATACTTTTAGTACTATAGATTAGTAAGTTTATTCCAGCACGCTTAATTAATTGTCTTAAATCTTTGTATAACTGATTAATCTCTTTAGATCTGAATTTAATCGATCAATATCTTGCTTCAATTATAATTAAATGGGATTAAATTTGTTGCTTCAATTATATTCTCTAGCATAGTCAATTCATTGCTTTAATTAGAGATTTTTGCAAAATTAGTTTATTTATCTTCATTAGATCCGGTAGAAAAATTAGTTTATTTGTCTTAATTAGATGTTATTAGCATTAATTCCTTTGCTTAAATCAGAGTTTCAGCAAAAATTAGTCTTTAATTTCAGTTAGAATTCTAACATGACTGCTATAATTGCTTCAATTAGAATTTCCATAGAATTTTTATACTTTATTTAGTCAGAATTCTAGTATACCTGATATGCCTGAACGATTTAAAGTCTCACCCGAACTATTATACAAACACTCCTTATTCCAATAGGAGACAAAAAATAATTAGACTCCTAATAGAATAAGAAATCAACCATAATTGGATTCCTAATAGGACTGGAACAAACCTATATAACTAAATTCCTAATAGAATCAAAGGAGATCTAAACTGACTAGAAGCATAACTATAAAGGGAAATAAAAGGAAATCAAACTATCCAACCAAAAGAAACAAAACGCTGTTGACGTTCGCAGGCGGACGATTCAATATAAAAGCAACCTCCTAAGCGTGATCATTGACGTGTTGCAGCGTCGATAAATATCTGCAGCTGGAGATCGTAATAAAATAGGAATCTTCCTAGAAAACTCCTTTTATTATTTATTTTTACCTCAATTTTTCCAAACACCGCATCACTAGAGTCCACCAGGACAGAATTGGAAGCCACTGATGCAATGGGAACCGCGAGGAACCCAAAAAAAGTGCGCACCAATAGTCGGGCATAGGCCAATTGCAGGCCTGTAATGAGGCACTCAATCCGATCGCGCGTGCCATGTGGGGCGCGCAATCGAGTCTCGAGGTGGTCTGAGGAAAGAAAGTCTAATCTGAGAGGAGATTGATTGTACATCTATGAGTTTGCGTGCAAACAAACTGCACATGCAATTTTTGGCACATAATTCGGGGTTGTCCGGGTCCGGTCTGGTCTAAAATGCTAGACTACTATTTCAGTTTGCATTTCGACTACATACTATTGTTTCAGTATATAGTCTCCTTACATTAGGATATGAGCTATAGAGCTATTGTTTCAACTTGTGTTCAGCCATATACTATTATTTCAGTGCATGGTTCCCAATTTAGGGTTAGGGGGTCTGAGCCACAGAGCTATTGTTTTGGCCTGTGTCCAGCCATGTACTATTGTTTTAGTGCATCTTTCCTAATTCAGGGTCATGGGGCCTGAGCCACAGAGCTATTATTTCAGCTCGTGTCCAGCCATATACTATTGTTTCAGCATATGGTCTCCATGTTAGGGTTAAGGGGTCTGAAATGCCAGACTATTATTTCAATCTGCATTTCGACTATACTATTGTTTCAGTATATAGTCTCCCTACGTCGGGACTTGAGCCACAGAGCTATTGTTTTAGCCTATGTTCAGCCATGTACTATTGTTTCAGTGCATGGTTTCCACGTTAGGGTCATGGGTCCTAAGCTACGGAGCTATTGTTTCAGCCTGCGTCTAGCCATATACTATTGTTTTCGTATATGGTCCCACATTAAGGTTGTCAAACTACCAGAGAAGGTAAGTCCTTTTTGAAAAGTCACGGGCAAGGTCAAAGGTTGACCAAACGGATTTGTATATTTCAAGAGGGCAAAATGGAGGTGTCTACACTACCCTCTCTCTTATCAATTAAAATAGCTAGTTGTTCAACTTGAGCTTCTAACTTAAAATAAGATTGGTGAAGAGTGAGGAGTGGCTTTGATTTGATTTGGTCATGCTACTGACAATTTCCACATGTCTGCTGTGACAGCCTGGATTTCACTAACCCGAAATTCATGCCGTCAGATCACTCATGTAGGTGATCCCCTAATGACAGAACACTTGGTACGCCTACACGAAGCAGAAACAAAGCTGATATCTCTAACTACGCAGATAAAGTCATCATATATATATGGCAAAAGATATTTCAATTCCATTTAAGAAGACAAAATGACAAAATGATGATTCTATCCTTATGTGAACCATAAGCTTGACAGAACCAAAATGAACCATCGGTGATAACAATTATCACCTAAATAGTGGTTCAACACAGTTGTTTACCTTCATGTATTAAACTAAAGAAAGGCCGGACATACCAAGCATTACACAAAATAATTATCCTCAAAAGAATCCCTCAAACTCCCCTAAGGGAAGCAATCCTCTAGCAAAAGATCTGATTCCTCCTCCGGGATATAATCAGGATCTTCTTCTCGATCAGAATCCTCAACGCCAATATCTGCATCTACACCTGTGACGTATAGTCAAAAGGTGAGCTAACATCTATGCCCAATAGGAGAATATCACTAGCATGCATAACACATTTCAAAGCATAGATCTTATGACTGAATTCAAAGAAGATTTCACGAAACTAAACTTTTAGATGCTTGAAATTGAAATAACTGAATTTGAAATACACACAAACATGATTTGTCTCTTAGTTCTCAACTTCTTACTTAATTCATTTTCATATACTTCTCATACTTCAAAATGACTTAAAACTTAACTTAAATAATCTCCCAAGTGTATATAGCATTGGAAGCCCCATTAATACCGATGGGAATCCCCGAACCACCGTCGTTCAACGAACAAGTTACATGATTGCCAAGCCCCTGAGATAAGTTAACAGGGTCACTTGAGCCATATTATCAAGCCCCTGAGCTAAGTTAATAGGGTCACTTGTGCTTCACATTGACCGTTGGTCGGTCCACATGTACGAATATCCTGCCATACCAGATACACGATGGGGATGCATTTCACAAAAACCTTAAAATCATTGTGCAATTCTAACTTATAGTTATTCACCATGTAGTTGATTTGTGTGATTAATTATAGCTAGGTTTTGAATTTCACATGCTTGCTCATCACATTCACACACGTTCATCATCTTCACACATGCTTACTTATCACAATCACACATACTTGCTTATCGTACTTATTTAGTTCATGCTCATCTCTTATCATGTTCACATTCTTATCACATACACATGCACACACATGCTTAATCACTTTCACATTATCTACACAATTCATATCAAAAGTTATGTTATTGAATTTCCCCTACCTCTTATGAAGTTCACGTTGAAACACGCAAAGACGGAGCAAAAATCCTTAGACAATAGTCCACATTAAACCTATAATTTAAGGCATTCAAAGGTCATTAACCAATGCCTAAAAGACCTCACACTCCAAAGATTCAGAGAGTTCCTGAAGAAAAATCAAATTTTGCCTTAACTTGCCCAGTCGTGCGCACGAGATCCATGGCTACGTGAGCGAGTCATATGGCACTTCACAGTTGCATGAGCTCGTTTTGAGCAACTGTGGCTTGCTTATTTTTCTTATGCTCACAGCCTAAGACAGTCACACGAGCGACTTCTAAGGTCGTGCGAGTGACTTCACATGCTCATACTCAGTGTGAGCGATTATTCAAAGTTATTTTCACGCCTATTCTGAACCATCTCTCGCGCGAGCAAGTCTAAGTCGCGTGAGCGACTTTCGAGATTTTGGGGTTTCCACCTCAAATTGGATTTTCTTTATCTTTCCCTCCTTCACCTAACCCTCATACACCATAAATGTACACATGTAAGGCATTTGTTACTCCTATTCATGGCCATTAATTAACACACATGTACTTAATCTTACAAGATCTTACCTCCTGAAATTTGCAAGGACTTGAGATCAATTGAATGCATCCCTTGATACCATCAGAAGGTTTTGGAGTTCACGCTCCCACAATCACTACCGCGATCCTCTCCTCGATTCCCTTGTGGTATTCAAAGATTTAATAAAAAGAATGAGAGTGATTCCTACTACGGATTGCATACGGTCTTGAGCCTAAGGCACATACATACTTCCAAGTTCTCTCTCTCTCTTCCTTCTCTCTTCCTCTCCTCTCTAGGTTTTCAAAGCAAGAGAAAAGAGAGGGATTTTACTCTTTTTTTCTTATAACTTGGGTAGCTTCTTTGTGAAGAATGAACACCTTACTTGGTGTTTCACACTATAACATGATTCCCTCGTTAACCCGATACACCTAACTTAGGTGTTCTTTCATTCCCCTTCATATTAAATGATATCGTTAAATCCAGAATGGCACGATGCATTGCACCAGCACATGTACCAAGTTGATCTACACGAGTTATCATCTTGGGGTTGTTACATTCTCCCCAACTTATACCATTTTGCCTGTAACACACTCATCTGACTAATCATACATTGTCTTCGATGAGACACATGTTCATGTAATTGTATACTCACATTTCAGACAAAACACACACATTCATGTAACCTGTAAGCACACACATGCTCACATATATGTGTATACTTGCATATCCACATCATTATACACATCTTTTATAATCTAAAAGCCATACATCTTTTGTTATCCTTGACCATCAACCCATTCACAATAAGACCCTGTGACCGTACATGAATCATTCGACTATACACCTTGATTATAATTTATACAAAAGCACATTCATAACTAAATTCATGTCGATAAACCAACTCATTACCCACCGGTCCATCAACATAACAACACCACGAGTTGAGCAAAATTCCCAATTTAACACAACTCATCACAAGAAACCACATATAAGTCATTCATACTACAATTTATCCACAAACTTGTTCACGTCTAACTGAATTAGCCATTGCTAATTCAACTTGTACCTGCAATGGATATACAGTTCTAACGCATAACCATTCACACATTTAAATAATGACTATTCATGCACATAAAGGGCAGATACAAATAATCATTCACACACCTAAATTGTTCCATTTACAACTGATGAGATCCATCACATCCAACATTCATAATTACCACAAAATTCATAATTGTTTAAAACGTAAACACACATATCTAAAATTTACCATTTTCACAAATTTAGATGTTCCAATTATCCAAAATTTCACAAAAGTACATATCCAAATAGAAAGTATCCTGTCCCGATAGTCTCCTAGCTAGTCCTCGTCGTCTCTATGTTGTGCCTCATCCTCATTACAACCCATAGCCCCAGCTCCAAAACTCGAAGCCTCTGACATGTAAGCTTGAGCAGCCACCATCCGCTGGAGATAGTCGAAAGGGTAGGCATATCATATCACGTCGTTGATCATCACCTCATTGTAGTGGAGCAGATGTGTGAGTGGCTCATTTTGCTGTTGGATTTGTTGGAGCGCGATGTCTTGCAAATCCATCCGTTGGAACAACTCGGTTGTGAAATCGGCACCACCATATGGAGGAATCGGTGGAGGCATTGGATTCTTAGCCGCTTGACCTAGCTCGACATTGGGTTGCTGAGGTGGTGATTGTTGTTGCTGTTACAGGACTTGTTGGGCGAGTTCTTCGGTTTGGCGGTGCTTGACGCTCTTTTCTAGACTCGTCAGGCTACCCTTCAAATCCTCATATTTATACACTTAGAGGTTGCCGGTCATGTGGGGTTTCGTAGCTGAAATTTGGAAATTTTCTCCTTCCTCATTGACATGGTTCTCGATCATATAAGTGATCAATCGAGCATAAGGTAGACTTTTGAGGGGATTTTTCTGGGCACCATCCTTGGCGATATTTCTGGCATATACCATGCCATCAGCTACCACAGGCGGAGCAGAGAACCACTTCTCCTGATAAGCCAAATGCAAGGCCTGAAGATGTGCGTCTCTCCTCTTATGCTCATGCCCCATTGGAAATAGATTCTTTCAAAATATTATGTCCAGTGGCCACATGTGGGCAGGCAACTGAACATGTTTAACAAACAGTCCGGACCCTGTATTTCCCTTGGTCATATTGGCGACTATTTCTTGAAAAGGTACCTTAGATGGGTTTGGGGGTCGTAACGGTCCACCCTCAACGTATGTCGATGGGCATCCCATCACAATCAAAATGTCATCAAAATCAAATTGAAATTTGTAGCCATCGATCTCGACTACAAATTCCATTTGATCATCATTCATCCTCAACTTTTGGTAAAAGAGGCGTACAAGCCTAGGGCAGTAGTGTGTATGGGATGGTTCCAAAAGTGATTTCAAATTGGCAGCGGTAAGATATTCGAGGGTCCATTTGATCAAATCATGACCCTCAGACAAACTACCATAAATCACCCACTCAGTTTCCTAGAATCCCACCATTCTGTGGGTTGTTCCCTCACAATAGGTGGGGTCCTTGTTTTAGGTCGCTTAGAGGGCAAGGGTTTCGAAGTAGAAACCTTTTGTGTCCCATCTTAGAAGTTTTCAAACAATAATTGAAAGGAAATCGAACTAAATGGTAAATCTCACCTCTTTTTGTGGAATAATACTCGAATAAACCCTTGGCATCGAAGCTTTGGTGAATCCGAGGAGATTCCGAATGAATCCAAAGTGAAATCAAAGAAAGAATGTCATTTGGAATGTTGGGGAAACAAAACCCTAGTTTTCAAATCCCTTCGCGCCCAAAATTTTTGAAGAAAATTGGTCCGCAAACCTCTTATAGGTTGACAATTGTGCGAGTGACATTTTAGAATATGGAGCCTTTAAATAGTCGCGTGAGTAACTGAGACGTCCAGTTCCCTCGCGTGACCTTCTAAAATAGTCGCGCGAGCAACTTAAATCTTGTGCGTGCAAGTTTAGAAGTTTCTTCTGATTTACTTCATTTTCTGTTCCGGTTCCTTCTCCCTTAGTTCACCGACTTAGTTTATACCCTATAGCTGAGTTTATCACATACACACGTCTATTTCTTTAAGCGACTTAAATTATAACAACACATTTGAAATTTATGATTTACACATGGGTTTTCCACCTTCATTAACTTACAATGTTACTTACATCAACTTATACAAAAAGTTGTGGATAAGCGTCACATATGTCCCATTCGCGTTCCCACGTAGCTTCCTTCGGCGCATGATTTTTGCATTTCACAAGTATTAATGGAATATGTTTGGTACGCAGTACTTATTCTTTCCTATTAAGAATTTGCTCGGGGTCTTCCCTAACGGTCAGATCCTCATAGAGCACAATTGGTTACTCATCAATGATGTGAGTCGGGTCTCTAACGTACTTACTCGACATGGATCCGTGGAATACATCGTGTACTCTCTCCAATTGTGGAGGTAATTGTGGAGGTATCGCAATCCAATATGCAGTTTCACCAACTTGACCCAAAATGTCGAATGGTCCAATGTAGCGTGGGCTAAGTTTTCCATGCTTTCTGAAATGCATTACCCCTTTCAAAGGTAAAACCTTTAGGAATACATGGTCTCCAATATGAAAATCTATACTTGTACATTTAAGATCTGCATAACTCTGCTGTTTGAGCAATCTTTAACCTCTCGTTAATCTAACGTACCACTTCATTAGCAGTTACAAGAATTTCCAGACCCAAAATAAAATTTTCTCCTATTTCTTTCCAATTTAGAGGATATCTACATCTTTGCCCATACAATGCCTCATAGGGAGCCATAACAATGCTCGTATGGTCACTATTATTATAAGCAAACTCAATTAAAGGTAAATATTGATCCCATGATCCTCTAAAATCAAGCATGCATGCCCTGCGCATATCTTCAATAATCTAATTTACCCTTTCGATTTTTCCATCCGTCTGTGGGTTGAATGCTGAGCTGAAGTCCAACCTGGAACCCATTCCCTCTTGGAATTTTTGCCAAAAATCTGATGTGCACAATGGATCATGATCGAACACTATACTCGCTGGAATACCATATAATCTAATGATTTCCTTTAAATACATCTTGAAAAGTCTACTTGCGGTATAGATAAGGAGTATATTTTTCATGTCAAATGTTTCAATGAAACATTCCAAGGCAAAGTAACAAAAAAGTTGAACATTGTGCAGATGGAAGAAGTGCTTCATCATATTGAAGATGATGGAGACAGGCAAAAGAAAAAACAGCTTGTATAGATGTCAAAAAGGAACTTTTTAGATGAAGTGAATGTACATATTTGTTCATATTTTGTACGAAACTACAGTGTACTTCTAAAACTTTTGGGCATTTTAAAGCTGCTTCAACTTTTGGGAATATTAAAGCACTTGTAGGCAAGTCAAATAATAATTTATAAAAAATTGTTTTATTATTTTTCATTAATGTCACAAAGCTGCTATTAGACATTAACCTAGACATCAAATTTTCCTCCTTTCTAATATAATTCTAATTTTATTTTATATATTTTTTAAGGGAGTTTTGGGCATATTTACTTGAAAGATCAAGAATCTAAGCTTTTGAAACCTCTTTTGTTCAATCTCAGCCGAAATGGATCGGTGAGTTAGTTTTGCTTGAACATGCACCTTGTTAGACCTAGAAACCCCAAAATTGATATTTACTTAGACGTTTGTTTCCCCTTACAGTTACAAAGATGATTAAGGAAGTTGGTGATGGAACTTTTGGAAGCATCTAGCGAGCTATAAATTAGCAAACTGATGAAGTTGTTTGTATCCTTTTGTTCAAGCTTTTATGCCATTGTATATTTGTAAAATTTTATGTGTTTTTTGTGGCATTATATGGGGATAAATGGAGAATTCATGTTATCTCTCAGATTAAAATATATATTTAATATATTTTATCTAGTTGTACAAAATCATCTGACTCCAATCCTACTACTGTCTAATCATGGACTGGCTAGTATTAGATTCATCTATATTTAGTTAGATACAAGTGCTTTAGAACACAGAGCAATCCTTTATGTATAGAGCTCCCTGTCCATTGCAGGAAATACCAGCTGTGCATGTACAACATTTTGGAGATTCAAATATAGATTCAGATTTTTATTTGTTTGAGATGTGAGATTCATAAAAAATTACTTGTATCATTGTTTCTTTGTATTTTTGTTTTACTAGTTCTTAGCAGGTCATGAAACTGAAACTCTGCTAATTGTATTCAAGAACTTGTAAAGCGCAAATTTATAGAACCCTCAAATCTAGCAACCACCAAATCATTTTTATAGAACCAATCAAGGATTTCTATTTTCATCATCTTTGATTTTTACTACTCAGTCAGTGTTTGCGGCGATGCAATTGCATTTATCCTTCTGATTGTCTGTGTATATGATCTTTTAGTAATCAAAATTATGTTTAGTCTAGATTCTACCAGGGGATCCAATGCATACCTCCATCTTATGTTGGAGTGGGTCCCATTTGGCATCAACCGACAAGGACCACAATCAATTTGATCTACATGGTTTGCTCTAGCTACTGTGAGGCTAAAGATGAGATTGAGTCTCCTCGATCGCAGTATATATATATATATATATAGTTTATGTAGTATATTTTTTAGGCACCAAAGTTTGCTAAAAGCATAGTGACAAATTTGGGGGAAATTTGTCGAAACAGCGTAGTTGAAATTTTTGTGGTTTCGCTAAAACTTCTGAAATTTTGTTAATTTTGGTGAAATTAATGATTTTTTTAATTTAAACCTTTTTAAAATATTAAATAGTAATTTTTAAATATTAAATATATATTTTAATATTTCATTAAGAAAATATTTACACCCTTCAAAGTCCTTTGATGGATTATATTATGGAATTAAGCAACATGAAGATTGATGATGTTGCTTCATTTCTACCATAATTTATGGGAATGCTCATTGATAAAAGTTGTCCAAACAATTGCCTATAACCTTAAACATCCAAGAATAGGCAACAGGTTGGATGTAAAGGATCAAATCTGATTGGAGCAATTTTTGGGCTACAGCTGTCTAAGAGGTGGCTCATCGATTGAACAGTCTAGATCAATGAGCATACCCACCTGATTGTGGGTAGAATTTGGTGGAGCAAAACCCTGTAAACATCGCTCGTAATTCATCATTTAGTAAGGAGCCTTTTATGCAGAGCTTATGGAAGTCCATGTTTTAAATATTGAAGATATGTTTCATAAGACTATATAGAACAACACCTTTCTTATTCCGTTTGAAACGTATCTTCAAACGGAATAAGAAAGTTGTTGCTCTATATAGTCTTAAGAAACATATTGTAACAACCCAAAATTTTCAAAGATGTTGAATCGTTGACTTTTGATGAGAATGCGACCTTTTGAATGATTTGACTTGAGTCAAACAATTTACCTAGATAGCATGGTCTCAAACCCCACTTGTTATAATTAGGGGTACGCGCCAAGCGCATTAAATCCCAACTCGTACCCTATGTAGACCGTAGGCGTATTTGTGCATGTTGCACACAAACCCAAGCCCAAGCTTGAACTTGGGCCACAACCCGAATTTCAACTCGAACCGAGAGTAGACCCGAGCCCAATAACCCTACCTGTCACGTGGCTCCCAACCAAGTATACGTATTTGGCGAAACATATTGTAACAACCCGAAATTTTTGAAGATGTCGAATTGTTGACCTTGATAGCGTGGTCTCAAACTATAACATCCCAAAAATTTTGAACTTGAACGTGCCCGACTACATGTGTGTGTTCGACATGGCGACCTATGCCACCTTGAACTTTTAGAATAAATGAATTATAAAAATTTAATGTGTGTGACAAAGATAAATTTAGAACCAAATTTTGACCTTGGATGAAAGACCGTGCTCCAACTCACGGTGTGCCTGCATTACACTGAAACCAACCCCCCTTTTTATATAAAAGGCAAAGGCTTACTTTGGAAACCAATAACTGGTTTGCACGTTTTAGGGGTTTCTAGTGAGAGAGAGCTTGGAGAAGAGGAGTCCATCTCCCATGCATGCCAAAACTCCGATTACATTGTTGATCTCCCTTTTAGCTTCCTCTTTCTTTTGGTGTTTTTACACACAAGTGGGCATCAAGCTTACGTGTAGTTGCAAACTGGCAAGAAAGAGTAGTTTGTACGCTCAAGTGGAGATTTGTAGTAGATTTCGTTTCGATTCAATCACCGGAAGGATCAGCGAATTTCACTCCGAAACCCTATGCGGCCACCATCCTTGAAAAGGTGTGTGATCGATCAGTTAAAGGTGAGCAAGGATGTGTTAAGTTATGATTTATAGTTATATTAGTCTTTGGTTAAGATGTGGATGAAAAATTTGAAGAAAAGAAGTTATAGTTTAAGAAAAATGGGTTTGGAAAGTTGAAACCCGTGAATGTGAGAAATCTAATGAAACCGATCGACCGAAATAAGTATCCGATCGATCGATTTTTTCAGAGCAAAAGTATGAAGGTTTCTGAAGAAACCGATCGATCAAAATTAAATTTGATCAATCGATTTAAGAAATCGATCGATCGGTTTGAACACTGATCGATTGGTTTGTGAAAACAGTGTGTGTGTTAAAGAGTTTCTAAAGAAACCGATCGATTGAAAGGGAATTCAATTGATCAAAATTTGTCGATAGGTTCTATTTCAGGTTGACAGGTTCATGTAAAGTCGACAGGAACTCGTCTAACCTCTATTCTATTATAAAATAACCTATATAATTAAGTTTCCTAAATTAATCTAAAATAAATAAAAAGAAAACTTAAAAATACTAGTTTTGAAATAAGACATGAGAAGGCAGTCTAGGATCTCTCTTAGATCTCTGACTCATAAATAATAAATCCTATTTCTTTCCTATGATGAATCCCGAATACCTCCGCTCTATGCTACAAGCTCTATCGCTTCATATATCAATTATATAAATCTAAACATCAAGGTATTATTGCACGTAACCAACTAAAACTATCCTACAAGGCCTAGTCCGTCGGCGAATATCATATCTAATCCAACCTCAATCCCTACAGGATGACTAGGATTAAATTAAACAGAATTAAACCTTTACAGTCACTCATTCTCGATGACTCTTGAAGCCTTCAACATGCAATCGTACCATAAACAGAATTCAAAATAAAAATAGAAATAAAAAATTATTATATATTTATCTGAAATTTATAAGAGATCCCAACCTGAAATCATTTAGCCTCACATCGATCAAAGGACCTTCATCATTGTTGAATCAGTCTTCTCACAATGATTACAATCATTCTCTCTATATTTCATAATTGAACCTACCTTAAACCTATGAACTATTCAGTCAAAACTCTCTAGAAAGTTATGCCATCAAAGATTACCCTAAAACCTAATCTAGGGTCCTTATCTATAGATGTATAGGGCCTTAGAACAACTATACATTGCAAGTAACTAAAGAAATCCCAAGAAATTAGTTCACTGAAGAAGAATCCGGAGGAGATCTCAGAATCCAGAAGATTTGCAACTGGCAGACCTTATTTTCGCTTGGAAACTTCATCTCGACAGGTCGACCTTGAGATTGCTACCAGGTCATAGCTCGCGCTTGTTATATGGACTTCGACCGGTCCATTTTATGTTTTCTGAAGCTCTGAGAACCTCAACCAGTCGAAATAGTCATTTTGACCGGCTCAAATGGGCTATCTTTTCTTCTCTGTTTCTTCTCCTGGGCAGCTTTTTTCCGAGCGATTTCGACCGGTCGAGATTGCCATCTCGACCGGTTGAAATGACCTTTCAACCACTTCTTCAACTGGTTTCCCTTGTATCACTTACCAATGCCTTGGGTTTCTCTTAACTTAGATCTTTTAGCCACTTTTCCATTGATCCGGCCTTTGAACCTGTTGCAATACAACATGAACTAAAAGCATCTATTAGTAGTTAAGCGAGGGCTAGCAAGGCCGAGATTTGGGTATATTTTATACCATTTTGGAGACCGATCACATAGGTATACATATAATTAGATAAATTTATATTTTTTTATTCGAACTAAGTTGATTCTAGCAATTTTGAAATGTATGCAATGCTCAAAAATTTGATATAGACTCAAATGTCCGTATTTGAATTTCCAAATCTGATTAAACCGGGTTAGTGAAAAGGCAAAGTGGCTGAGTAAATGAAAAATTGTAAAAGTGATAGGAAAGTAAAAGAATAGAGTAATGAAAAAATATAAGAAAATGTATGTGTGAAGATAGCTTAGTATAATAAAAATGGATAGCTCCGTAAATTTAGTGAAGTAAAATTACATTCATATGAAAAGTTAAGCGAGAAGCGTAGCTTTTTCTTATCTTGGTTGTATTTCTCAAGATGACAATATTTTTTATATTTCAGTGAGTATTTTTTATGCTAATCGAAGTAAGAGTTCATCTAAAAGGGCTCTGCTTTCTCACCCTTCCACTTTTGAATATGTTGCAATCCAAGAAAAATATAACTTTTCGTTCATGTTTGATAAACTCGGTTCAGTTCTTTATATCACGTATGTAGACACCCAAATTTGGCCCAAGGCCCGACTAACTTACGCTTCGAGAAAGGCGTACCCTCCGAGCTTCCAAGAGCACTTCCCAAACCCTCAGAACTTAACCTGAACCCTTAGAATCCTATCCCCGACTCTTACCCTAACCTATAGAACCCCTCCCAAACTAGTTTTACACCCTCTCGGGCATTGGTTGAAAATAGGAGTGCCATAGTTTGCACAGACCTCTTCTAGAACTGAGTCCTATACCATTAAAAAGAGGATGTTCTCATCTTTCCAACAAGCCAAGAATCACCTCAATCTGAGTTATATACCAAAAGATATGACGGTTTGAAAATCAGGCAGAATTGTAGAAAATTTGTCTAGCGTGTCAAATAGACATGGTAGACTAATTTTGGCAGATTTTTGCCTAGCATGTCTAAAAGACACGCTAGGAAAATTTGACTTTTGTGGACCCCACGGCGGGTTTTGAACCGCTAGGATTCTCAGGAAACACTGTTCTTATACCTAGTGTGTCTAATACACACGCTAGGCTTAGGAACAGTGATTTTTGGGAATTTGGCCAGATTTCGAATTTAGAGTTTGACTTGTTGACCACCCCATCCATTGGGGTTGGTATCTATAGGACTGTTGCACCCCCACTAGCCTTCTTTTTCACTCTTTTGCCATTTAGAAGCCTACCCCATCATCTACCATTGAAACCCAATTCCCACCTATCTAAGCCCTAGAAACCCTATGAAACCTTAGATTGGGATTGCCTAATTGCTAAACCTCATTAGCCCTTAAGTGTCCCATTAACCACCACTTTCTCTATAAATAGAGAGCCACCCCCCTTGATTAAGGTCTTGAAAAAAATTCAAAAAAGAGAAAATTCTAAGAGAGCTCCCTTTCCCATTTTAGCATTTTATCCATAAAATTCTAGAACTTAGGTTCACCCTTTAGACCTCATTTTCTATCATCAAACCCTTAGTTTTAAGAAGAACAAGGCCTTAACCTATCTCTCCTTCCTCCTAGATCCCTAGCCTTAGAGTTCAAAACCCATTTCTCTAACCAACTGCCATTGGAAGCTCACCAAAACGCAGCTACGTGAAGGTCCACAGTTGTGCTACAAGGGCCTGAGAGCTCCGGCTCTCACCTCTATTCCTTTACCTTCTTTGCTTTTCCTCTATCCTAGAATTTGAGCGGTTACGCCACCAAAATTTGGTGATTGCGGAATAGGATCGGAGTACCTTTGGGCAAGGATCAGTCACAGAATATACCATTTTATCACCCTTAACATAGTGATGCTAAACCCTAGTTTGCTACTAACAAGTTAATGATGTGTAGATATTAAGGATAATCAGTAAAAGAGAACCAAAATATTAATCTTAGTCGAAATGAACTCTAAATGCAGTAAGAAAGACGATTGGATGAGAAAGACAATCAGACACTGCTAAAAGAATAAGAAATTGTAAAAGACGATGGAGCGCTATGGAGAAAAATGTAAAATCGTAATTTATGATTATTCAGAAAAGACGATCCAGAGGAAGGCGATACGAAGAGAAAACGATCGTTCGTAATAAAGAAAGTGAAAGCTATGTGAAAAAGATAAATCGTAATTTATGATTGTATAGATTGAAGCTCTTACACTGCTGATCAAGTGAAGATTTACACCGCCATGCACCAATTTAGAAGAACTCTTGAATTAGAAGTCTGTTAAATCACGGATTTGAGAAGATTGATGAAGATAAAATCCTAAAGATCTTGATTGCTGAAATTAAGGAGAAAGTCTAGATGTGCATCAACCACTGAAAGGAAGGAAGATAAAATTAGGAATTAGAGTTATATTAGGAATCTTTTATTTTTAGTATTTTCTTTTATTAGGATTAGAACACTGTAACCAGACTCATTATGATCTATAAATAAGAGAGCTTAGTATAAGAATAATTTCATCGAAGAAATTCTTAGCATTAATTGACAACTGAGGTTGGGTTTTCTTCCAATCAAAAATTTAGTTTACTTTAGTTTAGATATCAAAGGTTCCTCGATCACAATTGATACCTCGGATTGAGAGCTGGAAGATTAGTGTAGATATCTGTAGTTTCTCGTAAGAAATTGACGCCTGCTGCTGAGGGGTGAAAGATATATTTTACTTTGCTTTCTAGTTTATATTTATTTTATTGTAATTTACTGCTTTGTAAACATCTCAAAGTTTTGATTTGAATTGATGACTCAGATTGAAATTTGCAGATTAGTGCAATGGTATTTTATTTTTCATCTTCAATTTTCTAGTTTTGATTAACGACCAATGCTAGGAGACTCGATATGTAGTGTAACAGAATTTTAATTTTATAAATATCTGAGAACAAAAGGAGATTGATTGACGACCAGGATTTTGAAGTTTGAAGATTAGGATTTATTTTCTGTAATTAGTTTAAAAAATCATTCTTTTATTCATATTTCTCAAGTAGTTTAGGATCTTAAAGATAAATATAAGTTTTCAAAAAAGTAAAATACAAAGATAAAACACTTCCTCCTGGGAACGATCCTATACTAGCATTACAATTTCCATTGTGCGCTTGCAATAGGTTAAGATTTAATTAGAACAACATAAAAAGAACAAGACAAGTTTTTGGCGCCATTGTCGGGGACGCGGATTTTACTTTATATTAGTTTTAGAAAATAAATATTAATCTTTCTCTTTTTATATTTTTATTTTATTGATCGCTTCTTAAACTTTTATAGGTTTATTCAGAGCTAGTGAATCAAGGTTTCAACTTCCCCTGATCAGAGAAGCTAGTGGCTCAGATTTATTTCTCTCTGCTTTCTAAAATAAAAATTAAATAAAATTAAAAATACAAAAATATCGACTTTTTTCAGTGTATGCATCACACTCGATCTCGAAGTTTAGATTTCTTCGAGTGTGATCCGGAAATTGGACGAACTCTCTTGCGTAATTTCGTATTAAACCGATCTTCTAGGAGAGGGCCCTTAACCATGGTTGACGACCGTTTGATTTAAGCACATTTCAGCCTAGTTGCTCTGACTGCACCCTCCTGTATAGTTACACCAGAGGTTACTGCCGGACAGAATTATGAAATCAAGCTCAATACACTTCAAGTTATACCTACTTTTTATGGGCTTGATAGATAAGATCTCTATCAACATTTAAGGAATTTTATAGAACTCTGCACGATGTTACAGCTGTCAATGGCTAATGAGGAGTCAGTCAAGCTACAGTTGTTCCCTTTCCCTCTCAAAGACAGAGTGAAAGCATTGCAGGCCTCACTGCCTGCCAAGAGTATAACCACTTGGGATGAACTTCAATCTAAATTCTTAAATGAGTATTTCCCAATTGGTAGAACTAACCAGATTCGCCAAGCAATTCAAGATTTCAGGCAACGGCCTGGAGAGTTGTTTCATGAAAGTTGGCAGCACATGAAAGATCTACTGAGAAAGTGCCCTCATCATGATGTGCCAAACTAGTCAATAGCACAGAGTTTTTACCAGGGGTTGACTGAGACAAACCAGTTCACAGTTGATGTCATGAGCGGAGGAGCCTTTATGGCTGAAAATGGCCAGCAGTCCTGGAACCTATTTGAGAAATTGGTAGAAAACTCAAAGCAAAAATAGGCTTTGTATAGAGCTGATCCAGATATCACTCGTTACACCCCACTCACGAGGGGTGGACTATATGGTATCAGTAAAGATAAAATAAAGAAGGAGGATGATATGAGTGTGAAGGTTTTGGCTCTTGGACAACAGATTGCAACATTAATGGCTGTCAAACCTAGCACTCCGGATAGACCCTTGGTAAATTGTTATAACTGCCAGTCTCCAACTTATACTGAAAACCCAATGGCACCATCGTACCAAGAGGTGGTGGAAAATGAATAAGTAATGGCCTTTCAGAGAGGAGATTTTGGGAACACGTATAATCCAGCATGGAAAAACCACCCTGGATTTAACTATGGTTCCACAGGAGGAGCACAACTAGCACCATCAGTTGTGCAACCTCGATTTTCCCAGACCCAAGTTTTCCACCAAAGACCTCAATTTCCTACTATGCAACCCTAATTTGGACTACCGAGCAATACATCTAACGCCACAGTTGTTCAAATCCTTCAAGATTTGCAGCAACAGTTGCATCAGCATTAAAAGGAATTACATCAGCTCGCTCAATTCTCTCAAGTGCTTCAATCACACACCCGATCCATTACAAAACTAGAAAACCAGATTGGCCAGCTACCTTTACAAGTGGCAAAGAGAGAGAATGGCCAATTAGCGACGCAGGCAGTTAATAATCCAAGAGGATAAGTGTTCTTAGGGGAGACCTCTGCTCCCCTCAACCCAAATAGAAATCCTCAAGGAATCGTCGTGGTATCGACTCATCTTTATCCCCTTTTTGTTAACTATGTAAAATTATTTCTTTTCTTTTAAGTTTAGGCATTACATTACAGGCCAAATGGTTGAAAAATGATGGATCATAATATAATTCCTATTGTATACTTCTACGAACGAGTGTATGGATTTACGATTGCTCATAAGTTTAGGAATGTTTATCAGTTGAAGCGTAGCAATTACGATTTAACTGATACAAGAGTTCGCATATAAAGCTGAAAGCTAGAGTCGACCGATGATTCTAGGTTAAAATAAGCGTGATAACCAGTTCAGCAGGTCACCACTGAGATAGGGCCTCCATATTCGAGAGAGGATACTTCGGCCCCATTTTCAAACTCTCCATTTTTGCTCTCGTTTTCTCTCTATTTTTCAAAAATCCCTCGATCAAGACCCAACCATTTCTTAAACTTCCCTTGCATTTTCTGGCCGATTTAGAGAATCCTAGTTAAGTTCTAGGTGATATTTTAAAACTAGGATTTGGTGATTAGCCAAGAGCAAGGTAACAATCTCCATTTTTAAACAGATGAGTCTCTGCAAATGTTTATAAATTTATATATGAAAGTTGTAACTTACTAAGCACTATTCTTCTACATCTTGCAGAAAAAGAAATTGCAGCATAACAAGGGCACAAAACAAGCGATAGAGGGAGGAAGAAGACGAAGAGGAAGGTAATAATTCATATAACTCTCCACTTATTAGTCGTATAGGACGATCTGCCTCCATTAAAGCCAAATCAAAAGCAGCAGACCCACCTAGAAAGAAGTCCAGATCCTCCGAGGTGGTTATTAGAGAACTACCCGAAGAAAAAATGGAAGTGAAACTGTCTCTGCCCTAGAGAAGGGCATACAAATGGATAAAGGTAAAAGACCAGCGTCCTTTGATATTATAGCAAGACAACTCCCAAAATCAATGAAACATCATATTGTGGGAGCCGAAATCGCAATGGACGTTGCGTTTTGGGAAAAGTTTGAAATTGGTTGAGAGTCTATCAAGTATTTTAAAGATGCAAAGCTTCAGTATTTCTTAGAGCCCAGAGTCACATGTCTATCCGAGGTTGGTTAGACTGTTTTACAAAAATATCATTAATCATAGCAAGGGCCCCTTCCCAATTCTTGCCACAACCATTGATGGATTCCCAATCCAAATAACAAAAGCAATGGTTGCTGGAGTGACGAATGCACCTTTAGAGAGACCTGAAGTGTCCTCGAACACTCCGGAAGTGAACATACTAAGAGAACAACCCGATACCCTTCTGGATTTTACTCACATGGCGACAGAATTGCTAGGAAAACTCCCAAAAGACAGGTCATTTTTCTTGCGCAAAGACTTGGAATCACAGGCTTTACAACTCTGCTTCCTGGATGTCTTGATTCACATGCCAATCCACCCTACGAGTCGTGGAACACAATGTAGGGCGCTCTTTGCGAGGGCCTTGTATTTAATGGCTAATCAAATTTTGTTCGATATTCCGTCCTACCTGTTGGAAGTCATCAATACCGTGAGGGAGAAATTGAATCAAGAAATGTATTAGACCAGTAAATTATGTCTATCCTTTGGAGGTTTAATTACAAACATGTTGATAAATGTGGGATATATTATTGATCCTAAGGAAAAGGCCCTACCCAAGCATGCGGAAACCATCATGGCCATAGCTTACAGGAGAACTCTCAATTCTGAGAACAAAAAGCAGATTCCCATCTCTACATAGAAAGTGGGAGTCTCTTCTATACCAGAGACCACATAGGAACCCTTAGCAGATTCAGAAATATGAGAAGAGCCAGCTATTGAAATAATCGTTGTCTCAGAAAAATCAGTGATCGTAGAGCCAGAGACAAGGATCGCATCAGCACAAGCTGAAGAGCATATTAGCCTATATGATCCAGCATTGGACTCGCCAATAGGTCCTATATTGCCCACCTCCACTATGGCGAGCACACTATCAGCCATCCCTGAAGCAACCCAAGTGAGCTCAATGGCCCCTGCAGAAGCATAAATCACTCAGAGAGAGAAGCAGGTTGCTAAATTTGTTACTTCTAGCCAGGTCTCTGCACTTATTGAGTCTATTGCTCCACCCATAATTTTATCAAATGTAGAGTAGACTCCTATATTCTAGGCAGTGGAGGTAAGACAAAGTTTTGACACACTACAAGTGGGTTTCACAGATTTGATGAACTAAGAGATATCTCCTCCAATTACCACTACAACAGTTCCCATGACCTCAAGGGATCAGCCTGACTGGGAAAGGAAATTGCGAGAAGTAGAGCAATGGTAAAGCATGCATGCACCAAGTTTAGTGCCAATACCAGGTGTTGTGAGGAGACTAATGGAGGAATTTAACAAACTAAAAAGTAGAGTCCTAGATTCCCTGCCCACTGCTCAAGAACGCCGAGAAACATTAGAAAATATGCGACTAAAGGTTGTCAGAGATCACAATGTGCATTTCATAGTAGAAACAGCTAAGAAAGTCTAAGAAGCCACTGGGACTCTTCAAGCACATATTGAGTAGTTGCAACAAGAAAATGACACATTGCGAAACAATCAGTAGGCATGGGAGGTTGAGGAAAAAGAGTGAGGACAAATTAGCAACTCTGACGGAGAAATTTGACAAATTCATTGAAGACCCAGATGCCATAGAAACAATAAGAGAAAAATCCCATCAAGAACACGTCTAGGCACTAAATGCTCAGCTGGATGAAAAGACTCATCAACTGATAGAAACAGAAGGGAAATTGCTCAAACTGGAAGAAGATAAAGACTCCCTAAGCCTGATTTGCGAAGAACAAAAGAAACATATCGAGTCCTTCATGACCAAAAGTTGGATCAAAATAGCAAGAGCAAAAGATGAATCAGAGAGTCAGAGGGAAGAGATAAAAGAAAAATTTGCTGATAACAATACCCTCAAAGATGCTCTACAGAAAAAAGAAAAAGAAGCAGAAAAACTGTGACTTGAGGTCCAGTTGAAATCCACTGTGATTACTAAGTTGAATAAGGATTTGAAAAACAAAGAAAAGATTGAAGAGGAGCTACAGAAAAGGAACTATTGCAAATTGGTAGTTGAAAAGGAAAGCACTGATGTTCCCTACAAGGAGGATGAGGCTGAGAAACAAAAAGAACCACTTCCAGTAGAACAATGTGATTACTCTACATATGTCGTATCCAACTCTAAGGACAACCTAAACATATGTCGTATCCAACTCTGAGGACAACCTATCGAGCAGCTCCTCGTCCATGCTAGCCTTTCTAGCACCAGAACTAGGTCTTTCTTCTTCAGCCCTTGTACCATATCCATCTTTGCGAAGTGAATAAAATTTTCAGAACATCACAGGCCTCACAGGTATGATCCTTTTAGAAATTTTGACAGTATCCCCAATTTTTTGTGCCAATGAGGGAATTGTCCAGTTTAATTTTAGGGGGATATACACCTTGTGTATATGTTAGTTTAATTTTATAAATAACACTTTATTTTTGCATTACTTTTAGCATTTTTGCAGAAGAAATTTTTCTGTTTTAGTTTTTAGTATTTTGTTTCAGTTTTAGTAGTTCTTAGTGAATTTTAACTATTTAATCATCACATGTGAATTATGATAGAAAAAATATGATTTCAAACAACCTAACGAACCATCGTAGTAGTAATTGAACAATCAGAAATAGAACAGTTACAATTCATGTTTAGCTCTTCAAGAACACTATATCAGATTGAATATTTGAAACAACAGATTGATTTAAAATGCAATATTTAGACTATAGTTTCAAAATTACATAACCAGTGAGCTTTAGAGACTAACTTTTCCTTTCTTTGGAGAGAGAGACAGTTATCTATCCAATTCAATTCCTTTGAACTTCTCTACTGTTTTTATGAAAAATCTCATATTATTGAACTTAGGATTAAAGTATTCTATGATTATGATAACCTAATTTTTTTTTTCTAGAACTATCTATTAGAAGTATCAAAACAAAAAGGTATTTATACTAGTAAATCGTGAAAATGATCAAAGGCCATCTTTTGTTTAGTCAAAAGCCAAAAAGCCAAAATCCTAGAAAAATTTATCCTTTGAACCCATATTAGAAGCCTAAACTGAATTTCTTTCTACCAAGACTTTATAAACCTTTAACCATATATACTACCCTAAGCTTTCAACGCTTAACCCTTACAATTTTCTGAGTGTTTAGAATGTAAAAAGAGGGAAGAAGAGGGAGTGAAAGGTGTCAAAGAAAACAGATAAGGGATATGCAACACAAGGGTACAACTGAAAAGAAATTAAAAAAAAAAAAAGAAAATATGGGAAAAGAGAAAGAAATCGTACTCATGATTTTGAGAAAAAAAGATAAGAGAAGCAAAAAACTTCCAAGCTGAAAATCAAAAGGATAGTTGAAGAAGAAATGGGATTTACAGAAAAATAAAATGGGAAGAAGTTATCCAACTTTTTGGATACTTACTGAAGTAGAAAAAAGAAAAGAAGAGAAGAAGACAGAGAAGGAAGAACTAAATTGTTGGAAAAACCTTTGAATCCTATCTACCTTTCTTTGAAACCTTTTAAACCCAAATGCCCCATTACAAGCTGAAGGAAAGACCTTTTTGATTTACGATTTGCAAAAGCATAAGCCTAGTAGAGATGTGAATAATAGATACTATGAATTGCACAGGGAATCATATAAATATAATTGATTATCCATTTCATGAGATTCATGTTATTATTTTCAATTGTCCTTTGAATTTATCATATATCATATAGAGAGAACCCAAAAATTTCGACATCGTTTTTAAAGCATGCCAATTGTGAGAGTTTTTGGATGAAAATATTTTCTAAACCTGTAGTTTAGAAAAATTTATGATCAATAAACTTTTCACTGGTACGCACACACTCCACACTTTATAGAATTGAAATTGCTGAGTTCTGATCAAGGATAGCTGTTAGGATGGAAAGTGGTGGTTAATGGAATCCTATTTTTGGAAAACATAATAACCGTGTGACGATTAGATAATCAATGTATAAAATTAGTTTAGATTTTTTTACTTTTGTTTTGTTTTGAAAAATTAAAAAATCCAAAAATATTTTAAAGTTTGTAGGTAACTTCACTGAAAATGTTCAGGAGACTACAACTCTTCCACTAGGGATCACCTAGGGGTTTAAAGGCTTGTTGCATCTGCTAAATGCAATCATGGTCCCTACAAAAGTGGCATTTAAATTTTAGATTAGTACTACTTTCCTTGTTTGCCAGAGACTAGCAAAATGTAAGTTTGGCGGTGTAATTAGTCACAGAATATACTATTTTATCACCCTTAACTTGGTGATGCTAAACCCCAGTTTGCTACGAATAAATTAATGATGTGCAGATCTTAAGGATAATTAGTAAAAGAGAACCAAAGTGTTAATCTTAGTCAAAATAAACTCAAAAGGCAGTAAGAAAGACGATTGAAAAAGAAAGACGACCATACGCTGCTGAAAGAAAAAGAAATCGCAAAAGACGATGGAGCGCTACAGAGAAAAATGTAAAATCGTAATTTACGATTCTTCATAAAAGACGTTCCAAAGGAAGGTGATACAAAGAGAAAACGATCGTTCATAATAAAGAATTGTCCAGAGTGAAAGCTAAATGAAAAAGAGAAGTCGTAATTTACGATTGTGTAGATTGAAGCTCTTACATTGCTGATCAAGTGAAGATTTATACCGCCATGCACCAATTAGAATAACTCTTGAATTAGAAGTTTATTAAACCATGGATCTGAGAAGATTGATAAAGATAAATTCGTAAAGATCTCGATTGCTAAAATTAAGGGGAAAGTCTAAAAGTGCATCAACCACTGAAAGCATGGAAGATAAAATTAATTATTAGAGTTATATTAGGAATCTTTTATTTTTAGTATTTTCCTTTATTACGATTAGAACACTGTAAACCGACTCCTTATGATCTATAAATAAGAGAGCTCCGCATAGGAATAATTTCATCGAAGGAATTTTCAGCATCAATTGACAATTAATGTTGGGTTTCCTTCTAATAAAAAATTTAGTTTAGTTTAGTTTAGATATCCAAGGTTCCTCGATCACAATTAACGACTGGGATTAAGAGCTGGAAGATTAGTGTTGATATCCATAGTTTCTCATAAGTAATTGATGCCTGTGGCTGAGGGGTGAAACATATATTTTACTTTACTTTCTAGTTTAGATTTATTTTATTGCAATTTACTTCTTTATAAATATCTCAAAGTTTTGATTTGAATTGACGACTCAGACTGAGATTTACAAATTAGTGTAATGGTATTTTTGTTTCCATCTTCAATTTTCTAGTTTTGATTGATGACTAATGCTAGGAGACTAGATATATAGTGTAACGAAATTTTAATTTTATAAATATCTTAGAATTGAAGATGACTGATTGATGACCAGGATTCTAAAGTTTGAAGATTAGGATTTATTTTCTGCAATTAGTTTAAAAAATCATTCTTTTATTCATATTTCTCAAGTAGTTTATGTGACAGCCCGGATTTCGGCACCCCAAAACCCGTGCCATCAGCACGATCATCTTGACCGTGCCCCTTAGCTAAGCACAGAACATTGGCATATCAAGCATAAAATGAAATAATATAGGAGCTGCGGAATTTAAATCTATATTAAGTAATTCTCCAAAAGACAGTTCTACCCTCATGCCTCTGCATGAATGGAGAACCGATCCGAACCATCGATGATAGCAATCATCACGGATGGTTCGTCCCAAAATAATAATCCCAATTCGATATACACATGGTTTAAACCAAAACAAGGCTTGACATACCAAGCTGTACAAATCTCTCTCAAAAGCCCTCAAAGTGGACAACGGAGTCCTCTAGAAGAAGTCCTCAGGAGGTGGCTCCAACTCTTCGCCGGCCTCAAGGTCCGACTCACCGGGGTCAGCGTCTCCTGAAGCCTCGGTCGCTGCTAGTAGTGGACCTGCGACGTATAGTCTATAGGGTGAGCTACATCCTAGCTCAATAGAGAACAAACACAGTTGAACATATAAATTACTACTCACATATATTCCATGATATGACATGCATGATGTGTCTATGCAGTTATAGATGAAAACAGTTAGAAAGCATTTCATTTTACTGTTGATTATGCGCTTATATTTTCATTTACTCATGAATGATGCTGAAAAGGCCTAAAGCAAAACTTAAACTTTCAACTTAAGTAATCCCCGAGCAATATAGCATCGAGCCCCGATGAGATACCCTTCATCGTCATCTATATAGACACTTTTAGCGTATTCCCTGGGAATACAATATAGTACCCAAGCCCCTTTCCCCTGGGGATTGGTGGCGGGGTTTCACTTGTCTCAAATCAACACCCCTGGGGTGTGCTTACTGTGTACGGATAAGCCTCCGCACTGGCCTACGGTTTCGCCGCCGTATCGGTCACGGATATCCTGCCGTGTCAGTCGTGGATATCCCGCCACGTCGGTGGGGTACCCTATCAAACCTCAAATAACAAAAATATCGGTGCCTTACATATAGTTATTCACCGTGTAAGTGTGCTATCTTATATCGGTTAGGCCCTATCAAACATGATTCAATCTTGGATACATCACAGGATGTATCCATTCACTTGCATCACACCTGATGCTCTTATCTCTTTACTTCTTCATCCCCTGGGGATGGCTCATTATACTTGCTCTTATGGGTGTTACTCACACACACTTTTCACAATTCTTAAGAAATAAATATTTGAATTAGAATTCTATATCACTACATACATGCTCTTGTGAAATAAAGTACATGTTCAAGGTGTTCCCTATCTCAAGTCTTCATTTGATCAATGCATCAAGGTCCCACGTGGCTCCTTGTGCACTAGCTCACACGTACCACCTATGGTACCACATAACAGGTGAAACACATCACAAAGGATGTAATAAAGAAGGTCCAAGACCCTCCAAGAATCTTAAAGTCAGACTCAAAAGTTAACATTATTTATCTCAGTCGATTAATCGAACTCCAAAATCGATTAATCGAATCTGATTCGATTAATCGATTTCCAAAATCGATTAATCGAAAGTCAATATCGATTAATCGATTCTCAAATCGATTAATCGAGATTCTCATTCGATTAATCGAATCCTAATTCGATTAATCGAAATTCTCTGTTCAGCCAAGTCGATTCTCAATTCGAGTAATCGAGTTCCTAAAATCGATTTATCGATCCCAAATCGATTAATCGAAAATTGAAATCGATTAATCTAAATCCCATTTCGATTAGTCGATTTTCCCCAAGTCATTTCCTCCAGCCCCTGAGGTCCACTGGAGGTTCCCAGTCGATTAATCGATACCTAAATCGATTAATCGAAATCCAAAGTCGATTAATCGAACTCCAATTCGATTAATCGAAATCGGGGTCCAATGACTTTTCAACTTCCTGGCCAATTTCGATTAATCGAAACCCAATTTCGATTAATCGAAATTGTCAGATTCAGCCCCCTTTTGGCTGTTCTTCTCAATCTTTTTCCACACTTTTTCCTCTACTTTTCTAAACCATTTACCTATGATTTACACCATTTTCAACTACAATCTAACCTCTACAATCTATGCATTTCATTCACAAAAGTTTACCTTGAATCAATCTCAAATTGATTTCAAATCAAGTGGTTGGAAGGCTAGGGTTCCAGCTTTGCTTGAACGGATCCCTTGCGCAGAATCGGCCTCTTTAATACTTGAATCCCCCTTCCAATCACCCACAATGACTCCTTGCTTTATCACCCTCTTTACTCCTCTCTCTCTCTTCTTTACTCCTTCAACAACCAATTTTCCAGGATTTTAGGGTTATTAAACCCTTTTATCTTTCCCCCAGCTTGTGTGTTGAGCACATGCACCTCGATAGGTGTATGTGACTTCAAATTTATAACACACCCCACATAGCCACGCAAACCATCACATCACGTCCGCTCATTACACTCTATGCTAACTATTGAACTTCTATTTGGTCAAACTCATGACCGATCGGGCACGGATCCCAAGGTCATAGTTTAGCGTGCTTTTTCGGGCTATTACATCCTCCCCACCTTGGGAATTTTCATCCTCGAAAATAACCCAAGGTTCGTCGGTCTGGGCCCCCCCCCACACTCTCAGGTGAGGCGGTCCAGTTGACTCAGACGCATTAAATTAGTTACATATACCAGCATAGAATTTAAATTTGACGAATTTGAACAATGTACACAAAAATTTTTGGATTTCTATTAATATCAGAAAATATTTACAAGGCGCCACATGAGTTGGCGTACAAAATATACATCTATACAATCATCACTCATATAAAAGAAAGATAAAACTCATGTAGTCCCCTCGTCGGGCTGGTGTCATCGGAGCAGTGCTCCATCTCGAGGTGACGGTACTCAGTCGGTCTGCTGAGCTGGGTCATGTTGGTGGTGGCGACTGTGGTGGAGGTGTCTCAGTCGGCGGAGCGGAGGCAGATGTGGAAGGAGCCGCGTCGGTAGTGGTGGGATGGAAGACGGGTCCTCTATGGAAGGCTGTGCGTCCGGCTGTCCACTCCTCCTCCTGGGCGAGGTAGCGACGGTAGTCGGTCGGGTAGATGTGGCGTAGGGTGTGAAAGAGAAGGAAGTCCATCCTCCGGTTCATCCTTTCGTTGTTGGCCTCCATACGGGCCAACACCTCCTCGATGGTTGGTCCAGATGATGCGGCGCGCCGGCGGTAGGACGAGGTGGGTGTCGCGGGCGCGGAGTGGGCAGGTGGCGTCGGTGAGGCTGCGGTATGAGAGGGAACCCTCTCCACTGAAGGCTCGGCTGGGTGTGCCCCACCCATGGGTGGGTCCTGCTGTGGTGGTGGGGGTGGTGGCGGGGCTCTTCACGCCTTTGCTCTTTGGAGCGGGACCCGGAGCCGGTAGGGTCCGCTTTAGTAAATTGTAGCTACGGGTCCATGAAGACTTCGAAAACGTCTTCACGCGATCCGTAGCCCTCACCTCGTGAGGCGAGATGATGTAGGAGGGATCGTCGGAGTAACACTCCAACATGCTCGAGATGAGCCGAGCATATGGCATCTTCTCCTTGGGCCTCATGTTGCCCTTCATCAACTTTCCCTTGATGTACCTCATCCCTTCTAGGATGACCATGGTAGCATCAAACCATCGGCCACAGAAGGCCGCATAAAGTGCCTGTTGCACTTTGTCTACGCGCTCGGTATTGTGGCGCATAGGGTAGAGGTTGCACTTGATTATCGAATCAAGCATCCACATGTAGTGGGGAAGGTCAACCCTCTTGATGGAGGATCCCGACCCCTTCTTGCCGTTGGTCATGCGAGTCAGGACCTCCTCAAAGCGAGGTTCCTCCTCAAAGGGTGGGAATAGGGTAGTCTCAGGGGTGAAATCGAGGTAGCACTCGAGCACCTCGTGTATGTGGCGACGAGTGATCGTGTAGTCGCGACCCTCAATAGTGGTCTTGATCACGTCATCGGTCGGGCCGTCCACAAGCCCTTGATAGAATAATCTCACCAATCTAGGGTAGTAAGAACCCCGGATTGGTTTGAGAAGGTTGCCGAGACCGGCGTTGTTGAGGTAATTTCGAGCCCATTGGGTCTCGCCCAGTAAATCGGGATTTGTGAATAGGGTAGGGTCGATAATATATTCGACCTCGAAGGTCTTTGCGGCCCACCATTCATTTGGTTGTATCACATTAGTTGGTGGTGGTGGCATGGGCATGGACTCGCGGGAAGACTCGCGCATAGATGTGCTCGTCGAACCGGAGGTGGTCTCCGATGTCGACGGTGATGGGGTCCTCACCGGCGATGGGGTAGGTGGTGGTGGTGCGGCGTTCTTACGCCGAACCGGCAACTTAGAGGTTGCCTTCTTCGAAGACAACCGAGTTTTGGGCGGCATGGTTGGTGAAATAACAAAAACCTAGGGTTTTTCTAACTCCAATTGAAGGGAAAAACACAAATTTAGGGTTTACCGTGGTTTTGGATGCGATTGCGGAAGCGAATCAATGGCAAAACCCAACCCTAGAGCGCCGGATGGTCGGAGAAGAAGAAGAAGATGAAGCGCCCAAACAACCCCAAGCTAAAATGATTTCGAATGGGAAAGAAAATCCCCAGTTTTATATATATAGGCTCCGGCTCGATTAATCGAAATCCAGAATCGATTAATCGAGATTCAAAACTAGGTTAAGCCGCGTAAAATCGATTAATCGATTTCCCAAATCGATCGATCGAAAGTTAAATTCGATTAATCGAAAACATTTCGATTAATCGAAATCATATCTGTTTAAAAATTTAAGTTTTTGAGCTCACTGGCGCGAGCCAGTCGATTAATTGAAATCCATTTCGATTAATCGAAATTCCAAAATCGATTAATCGAATTTCACTTCGATTAATCAAAATCATGCAGTAACTTCTAAATTTCAAGAATTCCTTAAGTTATTCGATTAATCGAATCCATTTCGATTAATCGAAATTTCAAAATCGATTAATCGAACTTCACTTCGATTAATCAAAATCGTCTATCTGACTTCAATTTCTTCCAAGTCCCTTTAGTAAATCGATTAATCGAGGTCCAGTTCGATTAATCGAAATCCAAAATCGATTAATCGACACTGCTTCGATTAATCGAAATTTCATTAATTTACTCCCCATTCTTCTAACATTCCCAGCGTGTTCGATTAATCGAACTTGTAGTTCGATTAATCAAATTCCCAATTCGATTAATCGAATTCCCAAAATCGAAATATCTCGATCAATCAAAATTGCGTTCTATGTCTGTTCTAACTGTCATTTCAACTTCCAGTCACTGGCACATGCCAGTCGACTAATCGAACAAAATCGATTAATCGAAATTCCAAATCGATTAATCGATTTGAAATTCGATTAATCGGTTTTGCCCAATTTCCTTAGACTTTCAAGTTCTTTGGTTCTTTGATTATTTTTGACAATTTATGACATCAAGTGGTTCGTAGATCCATAAAAACACATTCACTTGGTCATGTACATACAAAAATCTATTCCTTTATTCGTCCCTTTGAGCAAAAATTTCCATCGAATTACAAGTCTCGTAGAGATTTCCACAACCACGTTTGTGGTTTACATTAAATTCTCACGTCGTTGGAAGCAAGGCTGGATATTGTTCTTTCACATCGGCCTCTCGTTCCCAAGTAGCCTCTTCTTTTGGATGATTGTTCCACCGAACAAGCACTAAGGGAATCACTTTAGTGCGCAGTACTTGTTCCTTTCGATCCAAGATTTCCACTGGTTCCTCTATCATGCTCATGTCCTCACACATCTCTATAGGTTGCTTTCCTAATACATGAGAGGGATCATTCACGTACTTCCTGAGCATCGATATGTGGAACACGTTATGTACTCGATCAAATAGCGGTGGTAAACCAATGCGATATGCAACTTCACCTACGCGTCCCAAAATTTCGAATGGTCCAACATAACGTGGACTTAACTTCCCTCTCTTGCCAAATCTCATTACACCTTTCATAGGTGACACTTTCACAAACACGTGCTCGCCCACCTTATAGTCGACACTAGTCCGCTTCATGTGGGCGTATCTTTTCTGTCTACTCTGTGCTGTCTTCAGCCTTTCTCTGATAATTCGAACAATGGTGGCGTTATCTTCAAGTAGTTTTGGTCCTAACACAAATTTCTCACCTGTTTCCTACCAATTGAGGGGTGATTTACATCGTCGTCCATACAGAGCTTCATACGGTGCCATGCCAATGCTCGTTGGGAAACTGTTGTTGTATGCGAACTCGAGCATCGGTAAATACTCATCCCAATATCCTTGCATATCAAGCATGCATGCTCTGAGCATGTCTTCTATTACTTGGTTCACTCGCTCTGTCTGCCCATCAGTTTGGGGATGGAAAGCTGAACTAAAGTCTAGTCGTGTTCCCATTCCTTCTTGAAATTTCTTCCAAAACTTGGACGTATATAGTGGGTCACGATCTGAAACTATGCTGCTTGGAATCCCATGTAATCTTACAATCTCCTTCATGTATAAGTCTGCCACTCTTCCTGCTGTATACGTAGTATTGTACGGCAAAAAGTGCGCTGATTTGGTCAATCGGTCTACGACGACCCAAATGGCATTGTGTCTCTTGGCAGTACGGGGTAATCCAACAATGAAGTCCATTGAGATCGATTCCCACTTCCATTCTGGGATTGGTAAAGGTTGCAATAGTCTAGCAGGATGTCTATGATCAACCTTCACTTGCTGACAAGTCAAACACCGTGACACGTACTCGGCCACGTCTTGCTTCAGTCCTCTCCACCAGTAGTTCTTTTTCAAATCTTGGTACATTTTGGTGCTACTAGGGTGGATAGCATAATTTGACATATGGGCCTCATCAAGAATCGTTCGTCTTAGGTCGGCATTGTCCAGAATGCAGAGACGGCCTTTAAACAACAACGAACCATCTTCTTTTACTGAGAAGTCCGACCTAATGCCTTCACTCACGTCTTGATGAATCTTTGTTAATGCCGGATCTTTCATCTGTAGATCATGGATATGCTCAAATATCACTGGCTTTACTGATATGTTAGCCAAAAAGGATCCGGTGGCTTTTGACTCAATGTTCGCATCATAGAATGCCAGGTCTTCCAATAATTTCCATCGGTGCACACCCAAAATCAAACAAGCTAACTGAGCTGAACCTTTCCGACTCAATGCATCGGCTACTACATTCGCCTTGCCAGGATGGTATTGTATGGAGCAATCGTAATCCTTGAGGAGTTCCATCCACCTGCGCTGTCTCATGTTGAGCTCCTTCTGTGTAAACAGATATCGGAGGCTCTTATGATCGGTGAAAATTTCAAAAGTCTCACCATACAAGTAATGTCTCCAAATCTTCAGCGCAAAAATGACTGCTGCTAGTTCCAAGTCATGAGTCGGGTAATTTTTCTCGTGTTCTTTCAGCTGTCTTGATCCGTAAGCTATCACCTTCTTGTGTTGGTTGAGTACACAACCAAGGCCATTGTATGTCACGGTCAGACACGGCATATCCTCCATCGCTCAAGGAATCGCTAACATGGAGCCAAGTGAGTCTCGCTTTGAGTTCTTGAAAACTCTTCTCGCATGCCTCACTCCACTCAAACCTTGAATCTTTTCGTCGACTTTGTGAGAGGTCCGATATCTTTGAAAACCCCTTGAAACGTTGATAATAGCTGCTAAGCCCAAAAAACTTGGACATCGTCGCCTTTTGGTTGCTCCCATTTAACCACTGCTTCTATCTTTGCTGGATCTACAGTGACACCATGCTTTGAGACGACATGTCCCAAAAAGCTAACTTCCTCCAACCAAAACTCACACTTGCTGAGTTTGGCGTACAATTGGTGTTCACGTAGCGTCTGTAGAGCAATCCTCAAATGTTCTTCGTGTTCCGTCTTGGATTTGGAGTATATCAAAATATCATCAACAAACACTACGACGCAGGAGTCCAAGTGTGGTTTAAACACTCGGTTCATCAGATCCATAAACGACGTCGGAGCATTCGTCAATCCAAATGGCATCACAAGGAATTCATAGTGTCCATACCGTGTCCAGAAAGCTGTCTTCTGAATGTCCTCAGCCTTGACTCGCAACTGATGATACCCAGATCTCAGGTTGATCTTGGAAAAATACCTTGCTCCTTGCAGTTGGTCGAATAGATCGTTAATTCTAGGCAAAGGGTAGCGGTTCTTCACAGTGAGTTTGTTCAATTGTCGATAGTCAATGCATAGCCGCATTGACCCATCTTTCTTCTTGACAAACAAGACCGGTGCTACCCATGGAGACACGCTCGGTCTAACAAACCCCTTGTCCATAAGTTCTTGTAGTTGTTCCTTCAACTCCTTTAACTCAGCAGGAGCCATTCTATAAGGTGCTTTCGAAATAGGCTCCGTTCCTGGTGCTAAGTCAATGGCAAACTCTACTTCTCTTTCTGGAGGTAATCCAGGCAATTCCTCTGGAAACACGTCGGCGAAGTCTCGCACAACTGCTATCTCAGAAATGACGTTCTTTTCTTCCTTGTCCTCCTTTAAGAAAGCTAAGTATCCACTGCAACCCTTTCTGATCATCTTTCGCCTCATCTGAGATCGGGCATAGATGACGACCTCACCCTTGAAACCGAAATGATCTTCTTGTGTTGGGTCCGAAAATGACTACCTTATTGCAATCGACGGTTACAATGTCAATCTTGCGCCAACGGTCCATGCCAAGGATCACATCAAACCCTGCATGTCTAACGATCAACTTTGCTTCCAATTCATGCACCTCTAAGTCTCGAACTGCTACAATGATGGATTTGCAAGCTAGCTCCGTGTCTACTAACTCTCCAGTCGGAATAGACACAGATAGGACGAAATCCAACGTCTCTGGAACAATCTTCATCTTCTTGGCGAAACGTGGAGTGACGAATGAGTGGGTAGACCCTGGGTCTATCAACACTCGAGCGTCATATCCACCGAAACATCCTTTTTCATATATATTTAAAGTACATATAGCATACATACATACATGCAATAATTTACACATCAATTTACACTCTTAATTCACATACAGCTTTTGTGTAAAAAAAAAATAAAAAAATCTATACAATTTCTAATGCATGCTCCTTCTCTATCTAAAATTTCAATGAAATGAAAATTTTCTTTAATTTTAACGAGTCTCAACTTGGATGACGTCATGCACGTTCCCTGCTTCCTGAGCAGTGACTGCATAGGCTCTCCCCTGAACGATCGGCTTCCTTGCTTGAATGGGTCGTGGCGCTGCAACTGAAACCGTCTTTCTTTTATCCGTCTCGGGGAAATCCTTGATCAAGTGGCCCACCTTGCCACATCGGAAATAGCCCCTAGTTCCCATCTACAATCCACTGTCCTATGAGGCTTGCCACACTTTGCGCAAGTCTCCCGAGGTGCGGAAGAAACAGTACGAGAACCCTGTGTGATAGTGGCGCCAGTAGACATGGCAGGACTCTCATTGCGAAAAGGTCTCCCCGACGCAAGTAATGGAAACCTCTGTTGGTGTTGTTGTTGTTTTGTGCGGTCTTCAAACCCCTTGGGCTGTGATCTCTGATTTTGGGCTACGAACCTCGGCTTTTTATTCACCGGTTCGTAGGCCCCCGTCCTTCCTTGTTCATTTCCTCCTCTCTGCTGCTCTCTCTGCCTATATCTATTTGTATTTTCTTCTTCCACAACCAATGTCTTACTCATGACCTCTTCGTAGGTCCTTAGCTGAAATGGAGCTACGCCTCCCCTAACTTCAGGCTTCAAACCTTGCTGAAACCTCTTGGACTTCATCACTTGATGAGCGTAATCCGAGCAAAAGCAGGGCAAGTCGAGAAACTCCACCCCATATTCTCTCACCGCGTCATTCTCCTTGCACTAATCAGAAATTGTATCTCAAGTGGTTCTCACCGCTCGAAAATATTGTTTGTTGAACTCCTCAACAAACTCCTCCCAAGTCCAAGGCAGTACTGGGTCTCTCGAGCCGAGTCCGTATCACGGACTTCCACCAAGGCCCAGCCTCCCCATCCAACATATAAGCTGCCCATCTCACACTTTCATCTTCCGTGCACGTTTGCACGCTAAAGACTTTCTCCATCTCCATCTGCCCGTTCCGGCTATGGTATGCACTGCCGAAAATGAAGGAGGTCTCATCCTCCTAAACTCTATAAAGATGAGGCACAGTGCAGTCCTGAGTGGTGTAGGTGGTCATTCTCTTGACGATGAGTCGTAAAGGATGCGGCTTGTTGTGCCATGGCAGCTGCCATAGTCTCCATAGTGTGCATCATCCTTTGTCGCTCTTCTCTGTCTTCTTGTCTTTCTCTCACTCTCTCTTGTTCTCTTAGATCTTGATCCTGCCGATCTCAATCCTCTTCATTATCGTCTACTACCATCGCCTCGGGCCTCGACCTCCTAAAGGCACTCTATTAGTAGGAGAGATGTAATCATCTCCACTACGTAGACTCCTCTGTTGGCCTCCCCTCGGTTGGCCTCTTCCTCTAGATGACATTTGCGGCTGCATTTGAAACTAAAGTTTCGTTAGCAGAAGCCCCTATGTTCTGACCAAAAGGACGATTGTCAGAATTGCTAAAAGAAAATGGCTTTGATACCAACTGTGACAGCCCGGATTTCGGCACCCTGAAACCCGTGCCATCAGCACGATCATCTTGACCGTGCCCCTTCGCTAAGCACGGAACATTGACATATCAAGCATAAAATGAAATAATAAAGGAGCTGCGGAATTTAAATCTATATTAAGTAATTCTCCAAAAGACAGTTCTACCCTCATGCCTCTGCATGAATGGAGAACCAATCCGAACCATCGATGATAGCAATCATCACGGATGGTTCGTCCCAAAATAATAATCCCAATTCGATATACACATGGTTTAAACCAAAACAAGGCTTGACATACCAAGCCGTACAAATCTCTCTCAAAAGCCCTCAAAGTGGCACAACGGAGTCCTCAGGAGGTGGCTCCAACTCTTCGTCGGCCGCAAGGTCCGACTCACCGGGGTCAGCGTCTCCTGAAGCCTCGGTCGCTGCTAGTAGTGGACCTGCGACGTATAGTCTATAGGGTGAGCTACATCCTAGCTCAATAGAGAACAAACACAGTTGAACATATAAATTACTACTCACATATATTCCATGATATGACATGCATGATGTGTCTATGCAGTTATAGATGAAAACAGTTAGAAAGCATTTCATTTTACTGTTGATTATGCGCTTATATTTTCATTTACTCATGAATGATGCTGAAAAGGCCTAAAGCAAAACTTAAACTTTCAACTTAAGTAATCCCCGAGCAATATAGCATCGAGCCCCGATGAGATACCCTTCATCGTCATCTATATAGACACTTTTAACGTATTCCCTAGGAATACAATATATTACCCAAGCCCCTTTCCCCTGGGGATTGGTGGCGGGGTTTTACTTGTCTCAAATCAACACCCCTGGGGTGTGCTTGCTGTGTACGGATAAGCCTCCGCACTGGCCTACGGTTTCGCCGCCGTATCGGTCACGGATATCCTGCCGTGTCAGTCGTGGATATCCCGCCACGTCGGTGGGGTACCCTATCAAACCTCAAATAACAAAAATATCGGTGCCTTACATATAGTTATTCACCGTGTAAGTGTGCTATCTTATATCAGTTAGGCCCTATCAAACATGATTCAATCTTGGATACATCCCTGGGATGTATCCATTCACTTGCATCACACCTGATGCTCTTATCTCTTTACTTCTTCATCCCCTGGGGATGGCTCATTATACTTGCTCTTATGGGTGTTACTCACACACACTTTTCACAATTCTTAAGAAATAAACATTTGAATTAGAATTCTATATCACTACATACATGCTCTTGTGAAATAAAGTACATGTTCAAGGTGTTCCCTACCTCAAGTCTTCATTTGATCAATGCATCAAGGTCCCACGTGGCTCCTTGTGCACTAGCTCACACGTACCACCTATGGTACCACATAACAGGTGAAACACATCACAAAGGATGCAATAAAGAAGGTCCAAGACCCTCCAAGAATCTTAAAGTCAAACTCAAAAGTTAACATTATTTATCTCAGTCGATTAATCGAACTCCAAAATCGATTAATCGAATCTGATTCGATTAATCGATTTCCAAAATCGATTAATCGAAAGTCAATATCGATTAATCGATTCTCAAATCGATTAATCGAGATTCTCATTCGATTAATCGAATCCTAATTCGATTAATCAAAATTCTCTGTTCAGCCAAGTCGATTCTCAATTCGAGTAATCGAGTTCCTAAAATCGATTAATCGATCCCAAATCGATTAATCAAAATCCCATTTCGATTAGTCGATTTTCCCCAAGTCATTTCTTCCAGCCCCTGAGGTCCACTGGAGGTTCCCAGTCGATTAATCGATACCTAAATCGATTAATCGAAATCCAAAGTTGATTAATCGAACTCCAATTCGATTAATCAAAATCGGGGTCCACTGACTTTTCAACTTCCTGGCCAATTTCAATTAATGAGCAATTTGATTAATCGAAATGTCGATTCGACCTTTCATTTATTCTTCTCAATCTTTTTCTACACTTTTTCCTCTACTTTTCTAAACCATTTACCTATGATTTACACCATTTTCAACTACAATCTAACCTCTACAATCTATGCATTTCATTCACAAAAGTTTACCTTGAATCAATCTCAAATTGATTTCAAATCAAGTGGTTGGAAGGCTAGGGTTCCAGCTTTGCTTGAACGGATCCCTTGCGCAGAATCGACCTCTTTAATACTTGAATCCCCCTTCCAATCACCCACAATGACTCCTTGCTTTATCACCCTCTTTACTCCTCTCTCTCTCTCTTCTTTACTCCTTCAACAACCAATTTTCCAGGATTTTAGGGTTATTAAACCCTTTTATCTTTCCCCCAGCTTGTGTGTTGAGCACATGCACCTCGATAGGTGTATGTGACTTCAGATTTACAACACACCCCACATAGCCACGCAAACCATCACATCACGTCCGCTCATTACACTCTATGCTAACTATTGAACTTCTATTTGGTCAAACGCATGACCGATCGGGCACGGATCCCGAGGTCATAGTTTAGCGTGCTTTTTTGGGCTATTACAGTTTAAGATCTTAAAGATAAATATAAGTTTTTAGAAAAATAAAATACAAAGATAAAACACTTCCTCATGGGAATTGTCCTATACTTGCATTACAATTTCCATTGTACGCTTGCAATAGGTTAAAACTTAATTAGAACAACGTAAAAAGAACAAGACATGCAAGAGGAAGTGTTATTTATATTTTATTTTTTCTTTTTATTTAGCCATAAGTAGAGACCGCTTATGAGCGGGTTGATCGGGTGCCTAACACCTTCTCAATTGATAACCGAAGCCCCTACCTAAGTGCCTTTGGCGTGAATCGGTAAATTAGAGTCATATTCGGCACTTCGGTGGTTTCAATATTGATTTGGGATTCCTGGGACACCAAAAGCTATGGGTGGCGACTCTATATTTTTTCACATGAGCGTATTGTCGGTACGTTTCCACTATTGCATAGATGGTGACTCTGCTGGAGATAGCTTGTAGAGCATCTCCTTGAAGTATTGGCCCTTTTTATTTATATGTGTTTTTCTTTTCACTAACTTTTTTTCCATTTTTGCTTACTTACCCCTATGATTCTGCATTATTTTATACTTACCCTTACTTTTCTGTCATTTTTATACTCACCCCTACGATTCAGTCATTTACCGCCTTAGCTGTTTGGCGGGCCAGGATTACTTGAACATTTACATTTCTGTTATTTAAATGCCTTAGCCGATTCGCAGGCTTACTTGTGTATTTTACCGCCTTAGCCATTTGGTGGGCCTACATGAGCATTTACGTTTATTATCATCATATACCATCAGTGGACGCCAGCCCGTAGAGGCGGCACGGGTTTCAAACCGCCCGTTTTTTAACTTAAGAAAACTCCCTTAAAACTGAATTTAAAATTGAACCTATAAGGGACTTAATTCATTTTTTACGTTGGGTAGATTTTACAAAAGGGTGGGAATTTAGGCAGTGATACAAACGTCCTGGTTCATAGAACGGCGGCAGCCCCTAGTGGTGATGATCCCGAAAAGTACCACCCCATCTAGTATCTGAGAAGGCGCTTGCACCGAAGGTATATCTAGTGGGTGGCCGAGCTTGAAAAAAAAGCCTTAAAACCCTTGGGGAGTGTGTTAGTTGTCCCTAAACGGCCTTGTATCTCTAGGTACAATGAGGAGAGACCCGAAATAACAAGAAAAAATAGTCCCCGAAAGCACTACTTCCCAAAAACAAAAAAAAAATAGATCAATTTTGGGCCTACTGCTGTTGTAAAAAAAAATAAAAAAAATATATATATATACACCTTTTTAGCCTAGTGTATGTAATAGACACGCTAACCCAAAACCCCCCAGAATTTTCCTAGCGTGGCTAATACACACGCTAAGTCAAAATCCTAGAAATTTAGCCTAGTGTGTGTAATACACACGCTAAGCAAAATCTCTAGGATTTTTAGCCTAGTGTATATAATACATATGCTAGACTGTTCTAGGACTGAGCAGCCTAAATCTGAGGCCCTTTTCACCCTTCCCGAAGCCCCTACTTAGCAATCTTCATACTCCTGATTGTTCCCCCACCTTCCGACACCTAAAATGCCCTCGACGGTCAAAAGAGGTCACCCCTCTTATTGACTCCTCCGAGGGATCGGGTCGTCGCACGGATTTTCATGTCTTCACATAGTTCAAAGGATTCCCTTTGATTCTTCCAAAGTACTTCGGAGTTCCATCGTGGGATGCATTGGAGGCATGAACACCACCCAAAAAGGGAGTTCCCCAAGGCCTTGGATAAAGTACCACCTTAATCAAGGGAGAGATTTTTATTTTGTCATTAAAAAAAAAAACCAAAAAAATCAAGTAAAAATCAAAACCCAAAAAAGGGATCTTTGGTGTCGGAACAATGGCATCGCCTTACCCTCCATCATCCCGTAGGGGAAGGAGAAGATGGGTTTTTGGTCTTCACCCGAGGAACCCGTACCCGACCCACCGCCAAACCATGTCTTGGGCGGTTGATCCAACCTATGCTGACTCCAATTCATCCGCTCTACCTTCCCCATTACATTCCCAACCGAGGAGATTCCTATCTCCATTCCGCTCACCCAACCCCCATTTACAATCACCGAACCCTTTGGTGCACCCATATTTCCCTCAAAATCCATCCCTTTTCACCCCATAACCACTCCAAATTCACCTTCCACAGATATCCAACATATACCCCAATTTCCCTCCACCTCAATTCAAAGCATCCCCAATCCTTCAACATCAAACCTAAATATCCTAAATTTTCCCACACCTTATCCCGATATTCCCCATTTTCCCTCCACCTCCAATCCAAACACCCCCCTTTTTCCCACATACACCAAGTCATGCCCCATTCTCCCATATCCACTCCACACTTTCCCTCCAATCCAAATCCACCACATATCTCCCCATCTACCCAGGTCATGGCCAATATTCCTCACCCATCCACCATGCCCAATTTTCCCTCATTTACCCAAACCATGCCTAACTGTCCTCTCCAATCTACCCGGGTCATGCCTAATTTTCCCCATACCCTCCCCTCATCTGATGGACCATCTACATCCACCCGATCTGGTTAGGGCTTACACCATTTGGAAAGCCTCTCTCATCCATCCCAAACACCTCCAACCCATCCCATACACTCCAAATTCTCCATACCTCATTCCCCCAAAATCCTAATCAACCTCCCATTGTCCATACCATCCAAGGCTCCCATCAACCATGGGGCATCCAAGCAGGCCTCAAGGGCCCAATACCCAACCACAAGCCCATCAAGGCCCAACTCCCTAAACCCAAGCCCATCAAGGCCTAATACCCCATGCCCAAGCACATCAAAGCCCAACACCCTATACCCAAGCCCATCAAGGCCCAATCCCCCAAGCCAAGCCCATCAAGGCCCAATCCCCCAGGCCCAAACTCATCAAGGCCCAATGCCCTATACCCAATCCCATCAAGGCCCAAACCCAAGAACCCCATTTACAAACCCTCCAATATTCACCTATGCCCAATAGGCCCCCATTCCCCCTCAGATAATACACCCATCTCATCGAATCCCTCAACCCGCCATGAGCCCCATTTATCCACATCTCTTGCACCCAACCCAATATGGAGACCCATCCCATATCATCAATCATCCCCAATTCACCCATCCTCTTACCTCCCAACCCAACCATCAAAATTCTCACCAAGCACACTGGCCTCACTAGACCCCCATGCAAAACCCTCTATTAATCCACCCATTTACTCCCCAAGACACTAAGTAAAGCCTCCTCCACTTACAAGGGTCTCATTAGCCACCCATCCAAAACATCCAATATGCCATCAATCCCACTCCTCCCCCAATTATTATTGATGCCAACAATCAATATGAGGAGGATGAAGTCTGAAATAGAAGGGTATGCGTGGGGGCATTTGCCAATTTCATCCCCCCACATCCCATGCAGACCAACCCACAGGCAGTCCAAAGTGAATGGAAGCAGCTTGCAGAAGGGTCAGCCCCACCATCCAAGGAGTCAAAGCTATTAAAAGTATAAATGGATAAAATCGAGAAATTGCTGATGAAGAGATGGGAGGAGCTGAAATCTATTCCATGGACTTTTCCGACCTATGCCTGTTTGCGGAAGTCCCTTTGCCCTAAAAATTCAAAATGCCAACCTTTGACAAATACAATGGCACGGGAAACCCCATTGCGCACCTTAAGTTCTACTGTAGGGACATGTGCTAGTATGGCAGAGACGAACGACTACTAATCAAAGTATTCAAGAAGAGCCTTACAGGCCTATCTTTGAGATGGCTCACCTTCCTTGAACCATCCATAATTAAAAACTAAAAGATCTGACCCACCTATTCCAAGAGCAGTATGTCTACAACATAGACATTGAACCCCACAAGTCAAATCTAGCCCGACTAAAGTAGAAGCCGGATGAAGCATTCAGTGATTTCCTTGGACGATGGAGAGCCTTGGCAGCTCAAGTGAGGAACAGAATACCTGACGATGAGCAAATTGAGATAATCTTGAAAAACACTTTGCCAGTCATCTTAGACTTTTTGGTATACCAACAACAGTTCAACTTTACTGATTTGGTAAGGAACGCCAATCATTGCGAGGATGCAATAAGAGAAGGGCGGTTAAATAAAATTATGAACAGTGGGGTTCAAAAGTTTACCGAGTAGAGGAATGAGAGGAGAATCGAGACCGATATTCAAATGATAGATGCACAACCAACCGCTAGTATGGCCCCTTTTCAGTTCAGGGCAGCACAATCGGCTCCAACCCAAAGCGAACCGATGCAAAGAAGAGGCAATGGGCAAGGGGCCCAGATGACCCCAGAACAAAGAAGTGCCAGATTCGATCGAGTCTTTACACTATTGGGACAATCCTTAAGCATCCTTTTGCCGCTATTGGTCGAGAAGGGTCTAGTTATGCCTCTCCAACCACACCCACCACCAAACCCTATCCCCAGAAATTACAACCCCAATACTCACTGTAATTTCTATCAAGGACAGGGCCACCCAACTGATCGACTCTTTTTGTTAAAGCATGTGATACAAGGTTTGATAGAAGCTGACAAAATCATTCCACCAACACTTCCCCAAGTGAACCAGCATGCCAACATATATCAGGTTCCCTTGCCACCAAGGGGAATGGGCCCAAGACCTACTACCTACATGATAGAGGAAGATGGTGAAGAATTTGACCCTTCTGAGTATATCAGTATTAGAGAGAATTTCATAACACCACGGTAGGGGGGTCAGGGGAATTATAGAATAGGAGTAATCCAGCCTTTAAACTTGGCTGACTACTTCCCCAATTCATCACCCCAAGAAGAGCCCTTAGATTTAAGGATGTACTTTTCGGCTCCAGCTCCTGTCAGTTATGTCCAACCCAACTTATTTGCGTATCAAACACCCATCCCTTCCACTTATTTGATGCATGGTTCTCCCCCACCCAGGCATTGGTTGGTTACCATTGGCCTCCCCATGCCATACTATCACCGATGCAGTCATCTCCAACTCCTATAGATCCCATTTGGCCCACGTTTGCCACTCCTCTGACCCATCCACCTTTAGCAGAAGTTAACCAAGTGTTATCCACATATCCCAATCCACCTATCCAAGCACCCCTGAGGCCTTCCACCACTCCATTCCAGATCTCAGCGCTAACCTATGATCCCCATCAAGTCCCGCTCAATTATGATCAGACGGACGTTAATATAGCAGCAATAGAGAGGGGGCAATTGATTCTATTACTCGGTCAAGAAGAATCTCTAAAAAACTGGAGGTAGCAGTACCAGCTCAGACAAAAGAAAAGAAAGAACCTGTTGCAGTGCACCCCTTTGAAAAAAGGAGCATAGAGCACATACTGGAAACACAACTGAAGAGAATGTCAGCCCACATCACTATTTAGAACCTTTTAATGGCCTCTCTACTTCACTTTCAAGATCATATGGGAGCGCTGAAAGATGCCCATGTATCCATCCAAGTGATCCGAGATGAGGTGGGACAGATAATTGGGTAGGTATTGGCTCCCAATGCCATTTCTTTTCCAGACGCTGATCTTCTGAATGAGGGAAATAATCATTCCAAGGCCCTCAACATCATTGTGGAAGCAGGGAACTTGGTGATTCTATTAGTACTAATAGACAATGGATTGGCCTTGAATGTATGCCCCCTAAGAACCGCAACCAAGATAGGGGTGGATCCCTCCACATTCAAGTCAACTAGAACAAGCGCTAGAGGATTTGATAACACAAGAAGAGAAATAATTGGAGAAGTTGATCTTGAGCTCATCATTGGGCCAATGACCTTCACCATCCCATTCCAAGTTATGGATATCAAATCCACCTTTAACCTGCTACTAGGTCATCTGTGGCTACATGAAATAGGGGCATACCTTCGACTTTTCACCAGAAGCTAAAATTCGTTTCAGAGCAAAAGATCATTACCATTTTGGGTGAGGGACAGGAGGAAGGAGAAAAGGTCACACACAATATCAAAAACATCAAAGTGTTGGATGTGTCACATACTACTAAAGACGCAGACTTTCACAACTTCTAGTACGATGTGTCGACAGTAGCACCGGAACCCATCAGAGGAGTCACCAACAAAATTGGAGGTGGAATGACTATAGCAGTGGTCATGCTCCATAAATGGGGCTATCAAAAAGGCAAAGGGTTGGGACCTCGTTTACAAGGCAGGAAGGATTTAGTCCAGGCCAGAGGAGGGCAACATATTAGATTTGGGTTAGGTTACAAGCCCACCGAAGAGGAGGTCCGAGAGGCCAAAGAGAAGGCCTGAACCATTGCTACAGCCAAAGACCGGGGAATAGACCTGGAAGACGCACCCCGATCATGGCCTCACATCTAAAGTACATTCGTGAGTGTAGGGGTCATAAAAATAGATCAGAATGGCACAGTTGACCCTACACAAACCGGTAGTCGCTATCCACCCAACCAATCCCTAAGTCATCCCCCCCCGATCTGAAAATAGATCTAGTGTCCCTGTCTCTCTTCGAGGAAGAGGCACCCCCATCAATGTACCCCCTGCCATAAACCACCACAAACCCATGTTGACGTTGGAGGATAGAGTCCCGGACGAGCCCATGATAAGCATGATGGAGGCTGACTCCCAACAGCCACCTCAATTAGCCTCCTCCATCAAAGCAGGTAAAAGTGTGGTACCTCAGGTGAGGAATTGGGCTTCAGTGCCCCTAACTCTGAAAGCATCAAAAGGCTTTAAATATGGCACTAGCTTCCCAAAAAAAATAACCTATAAAAAGTGAGATTAGCCCTTAACAGGCAATACCATGTGTATATAGAGACCTGCCTTACCAAGGGCCCATCTCCGAAGAAAATAAAAATCCTAAATAAATAGAAAGAATACAAAATCAAAAAATATTGGCTTTCAAAATTCTTGAGAAAATCAAAGAAAGATGTCTTAATCGAAAAACCAGTCCCACGTGAAGTCGACCCCTTTCCTGTAGAAATACAAGAATAGATAGGAGTCATGAGTCTGGACGATGAGATCCCCACTAAGGAGCTTCCTAATGAGCTCCTTGACCACTTTACTGACTTTTAGCATGGCCCTTCCCCAATCATTGAAGAAACAGAGGACATCAACCTGGGTACTGAGGAGGTTCCTAGAATCACTAAAATCGGAACGTCGCTATCTCCCGAGGAAAGAAAAGGCATGATTGATTTCCTACAGTCATATCAAGACGTCTTTGCATGGTCATATAAGGATATGCCTAGTTTGGACATTGATTTGGTCGTACATGAGCTGCCGCTATATCCAGATGTCAAGCCGATTAAGCAGAAGTTGAGACGCCTCAGGCCAGAATGGATGCTAAAAGTTAAGGACGAGGTCATCAAACAATATGATGCAAGGTTTCTCATAGTCTCTAAACACCCACAATGGCTAGGCAACATCATCCCGGTACCAAAGAAAGATGGAAAGGTTCGCATGCACATCAATTTCTAAAATCTCAACACGGCAAGCCCGAAAGATGACTTCCCATTGCCACACATCGACATATTGGTCGATAACACTGCTAGGCATGGGATGCTCTCATTTATGAACGGATTCTTTGGGTACAATCAAATCAAAATGGTCGAAGTAGACAGAGAAAAGACAACATTCATTACTTTATGGGGAGCTTTTTATTACCGGGTCATGCCATTCGAGTTAATGAATGTTGAGGCGACGTACCAAGGGCGATGACAGCGGTCTTCCATGATATGATACACTGAGAAATTGAGGTGTACATTGACGACATGATCACCAAGTCACCAGAGAGAGGCGACCACTTGGTAAACCTCCAAAAGCTGTTTGAGAGGTTGAGAATATACAGGTTGTGCCTGAACCCTCAGAAATATGCATTCGACTCTATGTCAGGAAAACTACTAGGCTTCATCATCAGTAAAAGAAGCATCGAGGTTGACCTTGTCAAGGTAATAGCTATTGTCGAAATGTCACCGTCATCTATAGAGAAAGATGTCTGAGGCTTCTTGGGCTGGATACAATACATCAGTCGGTTCACTGCATAGCTAACTCCTATCTGCACGCCGATCTTTAAGCTACTAAGAAAAGATTTGCTCATTGAATGGAATGATGATTGTCAAGCGGCATTCGATAAGATCAATGATTATCTTCTCAACCTGCCTATTTTGGTACCCCTAGTACCTGAGAGACCGCTATTAATGTACCTCTCCATGACTGAAGTTTCAATGGGATGCGTCCTAGGGCAGCATGATGAGACGGGAAGAAGAGAGTTGGCCATCTACTATCTGATCAAGAAATTCACTGATTACGAGACATGCTATTCTCATCAGGAGAAAGCATGCCTGGCTCTTGTATGGGCCACACAAAGGCTCCGCCACTACTTGCTATCTCAAGCCATTCTCCTGCTAGCGAGAATGGATCCCTTCAAGTACTTGTTTGAAAAGTCAGCCCTCACTGGTCGAACTGCACGCTGGCAGCTTCTCTTATCTAAATTCAACATCATGTATGCCACCGAAAAGTTAATAAAGGGACAAGCACTAGCTGATCATCTGGCCGAGAATTCCTTACCTGACTACAAGCCTTTGAGAATTAAATTCTCAGATGAAGACATCATGTTTATGACAGAGGATGACGCAGAGGAGATAGAGGAGTCTTGGTTAATGCACTTCGACGGGGCAACAAATGCTAAGGGTTGAAGAGTTGGTGCTATTCTAATCTCGCCAAAAGGATCTCATATACTAGTCTCCATCGAGCTCAACTTTCCCTGCACTAACAACATGATCGAATATGAAGCCTGCATAGCAGGCCTACATGCAGCCTTGGACCTGAATATAACTCATCTCAGGGCGTTTGGCGACTCGCAACTAATCATTTGCCAAACCAACGGAGACTGAAAAACAAAGGATGAAAAGCTGATCCCATACCATAAGCACCTCGAAGATATGATCACGTGCTTTGATGATGTTACCTTCTCCTATGTTCGACGAGCAAGAAATCTCTTTGCTAATGCATTCGCAATTTTAGCATAAATGGTCAAAATTTCATATGGCATCAAGATGAAGCCAATCATGATCGAGCAGAGAAATGAGCCTACCTTCTGCCTCCAGATTGAGAGATCTGAAAAGCTAAATGATGAGCCACCATGGTTCTCAGATATCTAGAATTTTCTTGAAACTTGAGCTTTCCCTGAAGATACGTCCAAGACGGATAGGCGAACCATCTAACGTTTAGTGGTGAATTACGTCATCTATGGTGAGTGCCTCTATAGGCGATCATATAACAATATCTTGCTCTGATGTCTAACTGAGGACGAGACAACCAACATCATAAAAGAAATCCATGAGGGATTATGCGAGGCCCATGTCAATGGGCACAAGCTCGCCAAGAAGATACTACGGCAAGGGTATTTTTGGACCACCATGAAAACTGACTGTTGCAAGAATGTTCAGAAGTGCTACAAATACCAAGAACACTCTAGTCTGACACATGCTCTAACCATAGATCTACATAGCATGACCACTCCCTGGCCATTTACCACATGGGGCCTCGACGTCGTCGGAAAAGTCAATCCGAAAGCTTCGAAATGGGCATCAGTTCATCTTGGTTACCATCCAGTATTTCACCAAATGGGTAGAAGCAACATCTTACACAAACATTACGACCAATCATGTCAAGAAGTTCATCAAAAACAACATCATTTGTCGATTCGGCATGCCCAAGGACATCATCATAGATAACGACACCAATTTTGTAAACAAGCGCATTAGAGCCTTATGCGAGTAGTACAAAATCAAACACCACGCTCGTCACCGTATAGGTTGCAAACAAATGGGGCTGTCAAAACTTGCAATAAGACAGTCATCAGCATCCTTGAGAAGATGGTTAACACGTACCAAGACTGGAGCAAAATGTTACCCTTTGCATTATGGACTTACCGAACCTTGATCCGTACCACTACAGGGGCAACACCGTTCTCCCTTGTGTATGGAACCAAGGTTGTGCTACTAGTTGAAGTTGAAGTACCCTCACTCTACATCCTCATTGAGTCCAATCTATCAGAAACTGAAAGAGATAAGTCCCGCTTTGAGCAACTAAATCTGTTAGATGAGAAGAGGCTCCTAGCCTTGTGTCACACCAAGGCCTATCAGAGAAGGATTAAACACGCTTACAACAAATGTGCTTGCGTTCGAGATTTGAAAGTGGGTGACGTTGTGCTCAAGAAGATCTTCCCTACTCTTCACGTCGATCCTAAAGGGAAATTCAAGCCCAACTGAGAAGGAGCTTACGTCATCCGAGAAGTGCTCCCAGGGTATGAGCTCCGCCTTGCCACCATGGATGGAGATCACTTTCCTGAGCCCATCAACGCTGGATATGTCTGACAATTCTATTCCTTAGTCTCCTACGACAAGGTAAGTATTGATAAAATAGATACGTGACTGCTTAAGGATCCCATAAAAGAGTCCATCATTTCAAAGCCAAGTAGCCAAGAGAGCATCCCTAAACACTCCTACCCCTTGCTACACCTATTGAGCCATGAGCCTTTCTTTTATAAACCCCTCCCAAGAAAAGAAAATGTGTATATATATGCCAATAGAAGAGGGAAGAGAAAAGAGTTACCCTCAAAATAAAAAAAAATCAAGAAAAGCAAAGCCCAAAAAGAGATTGTCTAAAAAGAAAAAGAACAAAAAATACATATAGACAAGAAAAGAGATAGAAATACCATGCGGCATGTACAGTCAAAATCCCCAATGAAGAAGTGTAGTACGACAGCAGGAACCCAATCAAGGAAACCTTTTTAGACCCGAGAATACCTTCAAAATTCTCAACATTGGCGAGAATACCAATCAAGGAAATCTAAAGGGATAGACATTTCGTCCTTGGGGAGGATCCCAAACCTCATTCAGGTTCGACCATGAGCGGGTTCAACTATTACCAAAATGGGACCTGTTACTTTAACCCATTGCCAAGGCATCAAACAAGAAACAAACAAAGAGAGAGATAGAAGAAAAGATACCTATATAAGATAAAAGATTTCCCTTTTCCTTTTTTATACATATAAAGAAAAGAAGAAAACGATAATAGATTTCCCTTTTCCATTTTCATCTTTACACTTTACTCACACCACATCTCAAAAAAATAATCGGTGTGGTACCCGACTCTTTACCTTTACAAAAAGAGAGAATGAAAAGAGAGACAAAAAATATATATATACAAAAAATATATCTATCAGGGGTTCTTATGCCCCTTCCTATGGTGTGTTGATCTATACAAAAAGTATGGGCAGGACCAGGTCAATGACCCAACTCACACTTCAAGACACAAATCTCTACATGTAAAGCATCCCCGCGAGCATTCCGATCAATCATCCAGCGACCATGAAGGCCCCTATATCGCTTCCGAGAAGCATTAATAGCACTAAGAGCATCACTGAGGGCTCTTTCCAGATGAAAGACCTTACACTCTGCAACACCAGCTCTCGTCTTTTCAACATCAACTCTAACCTGCTCTTTCTCTAGTTGCTCGTGCAAGACCCGCTTCTCATCTATCAACAACTCAGTCTGGGTCTGAAGCACCGACTCTTTCCTCGGTCAAGGCACCTCTACATCACTACTCTCCGCCTAGTCCAAGCGATGACCAGAAGGCATCTCAGATAGTAGCCAAGCCTCATACTTTGAAGAAGTCAAAATCAGATTCCCTTACTCCAGATTACACATATGCATCGACTAACGCATTTTCCAAAGAGCGGCTATCCTATCCAGATCCCCAGAGGACCCCTGAGAGAAAATCAAGGTGCATAGGGGTGGTTTGGTCACACAAGGCACCTATTAAGTATAACAAAACTGGCGTAACACCTGAGATGGGAAGTAATAGGTACTGCCAGTCAAGCCAAGAAGGGTGATACCCTCGTGGTCTCCAGATTGAACTATTGAGAATGCCCTATCAAGCCATGGAAGCCTCCATACCAACTCGGCCTCAGTCATCCAAAGGCGCAACTCATGTATATTCCCCTGTGGCAACTTGGAGCATCGACCCAAAAAGCAGCGAGCCACCTCTCCCCGAACAACATAAAAGTGGGGCATGGATCCCAAGATTGCAAGATGCTCCCCAAGCCAGACCTGAAGAAGAACAGGGCATCCCCAGAAGCACTCCACCTTGCCCAAGGCAAAGGCGTCAAGACAACGGTAAAGCTCAGCCAATACCAAATGCATCACAAAGTGCCCCCCTTCAATCTCCACTAGTACGTTGCAAAGCACGAGAGAGAAGCTCTCCCCCCCGATGTAAAAAAGGACCTCTAAGAGAAGGCAAAGAGCGAAAGCTTTCACGTTACGAATATTCCTGATCCATAATTTTCACAAACTTTCATCACCAAAAAGTTCTCGTAGGAATTTCATCGAACACCTGGTGGGCCCACCGGCAAGGCTTTTCTCATAATTGTCCTTTTTTAACCCTAAAGTCATGTGGATGACCTTTAAATAACCCGACTTTGATACCACCTTAGCAAGGCCTCGATGTAGCCTCAAACCTGACAAAATGGAGAGATCTTTAAGTGTTGGAGTTAGCTCAGGGGTCCCAAAGTGAAAGACATGGGTTTCCACATCCCAATGCGAAGCCATTGCATGAATGAGGTCAAAAAATAGAGGAACATCAAGGAAAGACAAGAGACGGGCCAATCGGAGTTGATCCAAACCCGCAAGCCCGCTTTCATTCTAGCTATCGAGGAGCCACCTCTTCAGAAAACTGGGCCCCACAACCAAAGAGGGAAGTATAGAGGTCCCGGACCCACTCGAAAGGGCAGGGTCATGAAGTGGGTCCATGGTCATACCAAGCCGTTTAAAGGAATCACGATTCAATGTAGGGCAATGGACCCACCCTCGGGAAGAAAGGGTAAAAAAGTTGGAGCAAAATCCAAAATCTAACTTAGAATAGACGGAAAGGAGTGCTCTCTCGGACCTTATAGGCCCACCACCGCCCAAAAAGCACCTAGCGAGTGTAATACACCCGCTAGTTCAAAATTTCCCAGAAATTGCCTAGCGTGTCTATTACACATGCTAGGCCAAAAATCCAAAATAAATGCCTAGCATGTATATTACACACACAAGGGCAAAAAAGGCATAAAAATGCCTAGTGTCTGTGATAGACACGCTAGACCAAAAAGAAGGAAGAAGAAGAAAAAAAGAGGGGGAAAAGGGGAAGATCTGTCTTCCCATCCCCTAAGACCAATCTACCTGCATACAAAAGACCAACTTATCTTTTATGCTACCCCAGGCCACGAGCTGAGACCCCTGAGTTTACCACTTAACCTGTTTTACACTCTCCTTTCACAAAAACCACGCTCGCAACAAATCAAAGAGAAGTACATTGACCGTGGTCATTTCAGCCGATGCATATGTCAGGGGGTATTCCACCCTTTTAATCCAAACTCATGGCTATCCTGCAGAGGAGCAACAAGGCATAATTACAATTTCACAAGCCATCTAACCTATCTTTCATGTTTCAGGCAAGCATGTCACATTCAAAATAGGAAATAGCAATCAAAGAAGAAAAACAAAGATGCCCATTCAAAATTCAAAATAATAGAAAATATCCAGAGTGCACAAGCAGTCACAGTGCTATTACAAATTGTTCTAAAAATACTCAAAGATCAAATGTTCATAAAAAGAAAAAAAAGCAAAAGGGGTGGCTCCCATCATGCTTCAGGTCCTTGAGAGTCCCTCTTCCGTGAACGCTTAGTCCTTTGAAACATCCGGGTATCATCCACACGGGACCACACTTAGGATAGCTGGCCAAGTAGTGAATGTGACTGCTTCTCCTGAGCATGCTAAAAGCATCACATCAGAAGGATTAGTTAGGGGAAAGCATAAACCTATAAAATGCAGAAGGGACAACCCAACATCATACTCACCACGTCAGCCTCCCGAAGGTCAGCCATGTGACGGTAGTAATCCATCTGCTGAATGGCTGACTCATAAACCTATAGAGGGGGAAGAATGGAGAAATCAATAGACTAAAAAGATAGAGGAGGGCATTCACACCCCTAGAAAAGGGAACTCACCCACGGGATCAGCTCGGGGGGAGGTACTCTAACTGCCTCGTCAGAAAGGCGGGCACGCTCAGCCACATCAGCACACAGCCCAGAGAGAAATATGTCATCCATATGCCTAAAGGCCTTAGATCAAAAGTGCCCAAGGGTCCTGCACCTGCCTCCTCCAAAGGTCCTGCCTCTGCACCCTGGTAGGGTCATGCTGCCTCCTCAAACCAAAAAAGGAAAAGAGAGGAAGAAAATCGATCAGCAAAGCACTACCCTAGTGAATCAAGAAGATGAACTGACAAGCAAAGGAAGGGTAAGAAAAAGTACCTGGCTCTGTGGCTTTCCCAATGCAAAAAAGTTGGCACCTAGAACAAAGCGTGGAAGGAGGGTCTGATAAGGGAGAGACTCGCACCACTGCTGGTACCCCCATACTAGAAAAGGTCTTCGACAGGAATCCCATGATGGATGAGTCTCCTGGAGAGCTCCTTGACCGTACCCCCTAGTGCCATAACATCCTCAGGAGGACCCAACAACACAACAAAGAAATCTCGATACTGGTGCACAACCCTCTCTCTCAGATAGTAGACTTGGACCCAAGCACCGTAGAAAAAGATAACATGGTGGTCTATGAACAGCCATGGCCGCCCTACAACAGCGCGATCTAGAAAAGGGGAGCCAATATACGGGTCAAATACAATCTGCACAAAAAAAGAGAATGACCGTCGGTCAGTCAATGCAAGCATAAACTCAAAAGTCTAACCGATAAAGAAAAGTGAGATTCAAACCTGCTAAGGGATCATCAAGTCAAACTGAGACCTCAGGCCCAGCTCCAAGTGCTTGATCCCTGACTCTCGACGACGGTTAGTGTGCCAGCAGCTCATGAGGGGGTAGGTGTCCTCATCAGAAAAGAGCAGCGGGCTGCCAGGTTGGAAGTGCAGGTGCCCCCAAATCTCAAAATATGGACAAGCAAGGAACATATAAAAAATGAATGAAAGTCAGAAATGATGAACCAAGAAGGACAAAACCAAATGAGTTACCTCAACCATGGGCCAAAAATCGAGGACAGAGGCAACTTCCCCAATCGAGGCTCTGGCTAGGTTGTCCATCATCACCGCGTACCCAGCACCGCCCCAATCAAAACGATGCATGCCTGCCCAGTTCTCCATTAGACAAAGGAGGGACAGCACAACACGACCCCCACTAGCATTGGCAAGAATGGTCTTGCCCAAAACATAAAGAAGGGAGATGCAAGTTAGCATTAGGGCGCACTCAGGCTCGATGATGACATCCATATCGGGTTGGTGCAGATCAACCAGCACATTGGTCTCAAACATACTCTCCAACTAGGACAACTTGACCTCATAGCTGGTCATGTTGTTGGAGGGGTAGGCCCCAATCAGCCGAGTCACCTCCTCACGATTAGGGATGCCAAGACAGACCACTGGCACCTCTCCTATCGCAATCTCCATAATCATAGACCAAACCACGAGAGTGATGGTCATCTCAGCTACAAACATATGGAAGGTCATCGTCTCTGGATGAAACCTCTCCACCAAGGCCTTCATGTAGACCGAGTCACCCCACATGGCAAGACAGGATAGGAAGTTTCCAAAACTGACCTGGGCCAAGAGAACCCTCACGGTGTAAGGGAGGTGGGCATAAAAGTGCTAATGGTGAAACCACCCCCCATGGAACATGATCTGGGGTAGGGGATGGATCAAAAGAGTGGAGGATGTCAAATCCTAGAACAAAGTAGCATGAAAAAAAACAACAAAGGAAAGCAGCTAAAGAACTCTTCTCTTTACCTAGCTAGCAATCTAGAAATTCAAAATGTGGGTGTATTGCTTGTGGAGCAACCCACTACAGGCCGCCTTGCCTTGCATCTCATATCAGACACGAGAAGAGCGCTGCACCTGGATAAGGGGCTCACCCCAGATACCAAAGATCACATCAAGGCTACCCCAGTGAGCCTGGTCCTCATCACTTGACTGGTCATGCACCATCCTAAAAAGAGATACACCACCAAATGTTAAGGGATGATGAGCAAGAGGAAATTGAATGCTTCTCTAGGAAACATTAAATTGAACTAAAGTAAGTATGCCTCATGCATGCCAAAATGTCTGAGAAAAATCAAAAAAGAAGGGAGATACGTCCCGTCATTTAAAAAAAAAAAAAAAAAAAAAAAAAAAAAAAAAAAAAAAACAAAACAACAAAAAAAAAAAAAATAATCTCTCTTTACTGAGAAAAATTAATGATTTTTGGCCACATTCGCTTTTTCAAAGGGGTCACCATTTATCCAAAAAAAGAGGGGGAACAGGTGCAAACCAACCAATTTTCACCGAAATTCGTTCCAAATACGCACATACATCACTAAATCAATCAAAGGCATTTGCTTTCACAAAAAAATCCATTTTTTTCCCTAGATACGGAAGCTCTAATGCATTGATAAAATAATAGTAAAAAAAATCCAAACAAAAAAGAAAATAAAAAAGGGGGGATTAAATCACCCAAATTTTCACCAAAATCCTTACATAAATATACCTAAAATCACGATAGGGATCACAAAGGATCACATTTGCAAGAAATAAACACCCCTTTTATCATCTAGATGCAAGAACCCTAACCACGTTGACATAAAATCAAAAGAAATTCAAAAGAAAGAGGTTTTTAAATGATTACCTTGGTGAAGATTGGAACCCTAGATCCGGCGTGGAATACGCATTCAATCGGTGATAATGACACCGGTGCGATGCCGAGGTATGAATCGGATCTATGAGACACAAGGTAGGGCTCCCGTTTTGGTTTGGAGAGAGGGAGAGAAGAGAGGTTTGAATTATGAGCCTTTTCAGGTCTCTGGTTGTGCCCGACCACTTTTAAAACATAAAATGGCCTAGCGTGTCTAATAGAAATGCTAGGCATAATTTCTTCAGATTTGGCCTAGTGTGTCTAATAGACACGCTAGGCATAAATTCCCCAGTTTTGGCGTAGCATGTGTATTACACACGCTAAGCTTAATTCTCCTCCAAGTTGGCCTATCATGTCTAACACACACGCTAGGCTTATTTTGGCTCCTTGCCAACTTTGTTTCATTCGGGTGTGGCCCGGTAAACAAGTTTGATTGGCTAGACCAAATATTGCACATGTTCCCAAAAAGTGCATCAACCTTCATTTGATCCGCTCGGGAAACTGTGCTAAAATAAAATGTTTAGGGTCAATGAGCACGCCCAAAAAACCTCGAAAAAACATAAAAATATATATATACATAAAAACATAAAATAACAAAAATATGCGGCTTGAAAAATGGCACACACTCCTATAAAGCGTGGCGATATCAATATTCGCTACATTGGGGTAGTTGTGCTAAATTAACCTCGGGATTGATGAGTTCGCCCAAAAATCTTCATGTAGGGGAACTCGTGATCTATCAAATGGGGCAATCAATGCCTCGTAAGGTTGGGCACAAACTGTGTATCTCCGCATCATTTTCCTTACACCCATCTTGAAGTATAGGTCAATCACCCTCATGCTTACAGGGCTATCTTGTTCAAAATGGACCTAAAATATCACACTTCACCAATCATATCGAGGAGCGGACATTTTTCCCAACACATTGGGCTTCCACAACTCGCGCAACCTCGGTCATGCCCAGTAATGTCGCTAAGCGCTTAGGGACCGATAGCCTTGAGGAAGGGACTTTTTCCCGACATACAAGGCTTACATATACTCACCATGTTACCATTTGATGTTTGAGATTCACTTTGAATACGACAGATTCGTTAGCATGCCTTGGGCCTCTTCGGATGTCTCTTTCTTTGTAATGCGATCATTAGTAATCGAATACTAAAAAGGGGCATCTGTAGACACCCAAATTTGGCCCAAGGCCCGATTAACTTACGCTTTGAGAAAGACGTACCCTTCAAGCTTCCAAGAGCACTTTCCAAACCCTTAGAACTTAACCTGAACCCTTAGAAGCCTATCCTCGACCCTTAGGAGTCAACCTTAACCTATAGAACCCCTCCCGAACTTGTGTTAAACCCTCCCGGGCAGTGGTTGAAAAGAGGAGTGCCATAGTTTTCACAGACCTCTACTAGAACTAAGTTCTATACCTTTGGAAAGAGGATATTCTCATATTTCCAACAAACCAAGAATCGCCTCAATCTGAGTTATATACAGAATGATATGGCGATTTGAAAATCAGGCAGAATTGTAGGAAATTTGACTAGCATGTCTAATGGACACGCTAGGCCAATTTTGGCATATTTTGGCCCAGCATATCTAAAAGACACGCTAGGAAAAATTTACTTTTATGGATCCCACGGTGGGTTCTGAACCTCCAAGATTCTCAAGGAACACTGTTCCTATACCTAGTGTGTCTAATACACACACTAGGCTTAGGAACAGTGATTTTTGGGAATTTGGCCAGATTTCAAATTTGGAGTTTGACTCGACCACCCAATCCATTGGGGTTGGTTTCGGTAGGACTGTTGCACCCCCACTAGCCTTCTTTTTTACTCTTTTGTCATTTATAAGCCTACCCTATCATCTACCATTGAAACCCAATTCCCACCTATCTAAGCCCTAGAAATCCTAGGAAATCTTAGATTGGGATTACCTAATTGTTAAACCCCATTAGCCCTTAAGTGTCTCCTTAACCACCCCTTTCTCTATAAATAGAGAGCCACCCCCGTTGATTAAGGGCTTGAAAAAAATTCTAAAAGGAGAGAAAATTCTAAGAGAGCTCCCTTTACCATTTTAGCATTTTATCCATAAAATTTCATAACTTAGGTTCACCCTTTAGACCCCATTTTCTATCATCAAATCCTTAGTTTTAGGAAGAACAAGGTCTTAGCCTATCTCTCCTTCCTCCTAGCTCCCTAGCCTTGGAGATCAAAACCCATTTCTCTAACCAAGTGCCATCGGAAGCTCACCGAAACGTAGCTACGCGGAGGTCCACAACTGTGATACAAGGGTCCGAGAGCTCCGGCTCTTCCCTCTATTCCTCTACCATCTTTGCTTTTCCTCTATCCTAGAATTTTAACTGTTACACTGCCAAAATTATTGTGATTGCGGGAGGCTTAAATAGGATCGAAGTGCCTTCGAGCAAGAGGAAGTGTTGTTTTATATTTTATTTTTTTCTTTTTATTTGGCCATAAGTAGAGACCGCTTACAGAGCTGGTTGATCGGGTGCCTAACACCTTCCCGATTGATAACCGAAGCCCCTACCCAAGAGCCTTTGGCGTGAATCAATAAATCAGAGTCATATTTGGCACTTCGATGCTTTCAATATTGATTTGGGTTTCCCGAGACACCAAAAGCTCTGGGTGGTGACTCTATATTTTTTCACACGAGTGCATCGTTGTGACGGATCGATACAGATCCACGGTTGCACAACGTACCACCCAAAAAATTTGGGCATGATCTGATGCATATCCAACACTAAAAATGTGATCGAATGTACCCAAAATCAATGCACCAAGTTGGTTGGGTGTCACCTTATCTTTGACCCATCAAATGGAGGTAAAAAAAGGTCATTTTTTTTTTTAAATAAAATCACATGCCCTATCACTGATAAACCCAGTACGGGTGTTGTTTTGGGTTGATCATGCCATGTGGCAAGTGAGTTGGCATCCAGGTGCAGTCCTCTAGGGCTGTGTTTGAATGCATTTCCCCAATTCTCATATATATATATATATATATATATATATATATATCGTAGTTGTTTATGTTTGTCTATTCATCAGTCTTATTAGAGACTGAAACATTTCAAGTAACGGGAAAATTGACAGTCCATATATTGAAGAAGAACATGACCCATTGGCATTTCCAGAATGTTACATTGAGCTCAACCTAAAGGATGAATACTAGGGAGATCTGGCTTGATTGTGAGTTCGCCTATAACTCAAATGTGTGTAGATAATACTGCCTACTTTTCTGTTAACTTTGGTTAAATTTAGAAATCTTACTCTGATCATCTAACTCAAATGTGTGTAAATATATTGTGTCTACTTTTCTGTCAACTTTGGTTAAACTTAGAAACTTTACTCTGTCTTGCAAATGGAATCTTGAGTTGTGTCAGTTCAATCATATCTGTGTGAAGTAAAATTCTGCGCTCTATCCCTCCTTTCTTTGACTAATGAAGAGATAATGATGTCCGAAATAATCATCATTATTGTCTTCATCATCATCATCATCATCTCCCTGGCATAAATCAAATCTTTTTGGGGTTTGTTGAGTGTCCAAATATTTCAAAAGGAGAATATAGCTCAGCCAATACCGATGTATATCGGTATCATCGACAACTGATGTCGATACCACCTTGATTTTGTGTAAGTATCAGCTGATAGCGACCGAGACAAATTCAATTTTTTAAATTTTTTTGAGAGAAAGATTCAGAGTTGGCAATACATAACCTATAATGACAGAATATGTACGGGTGCAAGATGAACCGAAACTCGAGACCAATACCGACACCTTGGTCTTCTGATGCCTGATTGGTACATCCCAAAGGTCTTATGGACATGAAATCTAGGTAATTAAGATTAGTAAGATGCTCCATGATTGCTCCCAAGAAATGCTTTATTTCATGCTCTCAAATGATAAATATATGATTGAGATAATTAACATAGTTTTGTCAAATGATTAAACTTTTTATTTTACCCACGTGCAACGCACGTCCACTGCCTACAGTGGGCTTTTGCGAGTCTGTTGCGACGATGCACTCGTAAAAAGATGGAGTCGCCACCTGGAGCTTTTGGTATCCCAAGATACTCAAAATCAATATTATGAGCACCAAAGTGTAAAATATTGACTCCGATTTACCGGTCAACGCCAAAGGCTCTTGGGTAGGGGCTCGGTTATTAATCGGGAAGGTGTTAGGCACCCAATGAACCTGCTCGTAAATAGCCTCTACTATGGCCAGGTCTATGTTTAGATGATTTATATAATATATATATATATATATATATATGTATATAAAAGAAAGAAAGTGAGTGGCACTTCCTCTTGCCCGAAGGCACTCCGATCCTATTTGAGCCCCCCGCAATCACTGTAATTTCGGCGGTGTAACGGCTCAAATTCTAGTATAGAGGAAAAACAAAAAGAAGGTAGAGGAATAAATGGGAGAGTCGGAGCTCTCGAGCCCTTGTAGCACCGTGGTCGGATCTTTACGTAAGAGCAACACCGATGAGCTTTCGATAGCACTATGGGCTAGAGAATGGTTCTAATTTCTAAGGTTTGGAAGGATATGAGCTTGAGAGTGATGATGGAAATGGTGGTATGAGATGGGCTAAGGCTTTAGCTTTTGGAAAAATTCAAGTTTAAAGTTAGTGAGGAGGCACTTGGGTAAAGTTTCTTCTCTTAAAAATTTCAAAAGATGCCTTAAACAAGGGAGTGGCTCTCTATTTATAGAGTTGAGGGTGGTTAGAGAGATACTTAAGGGCTAATGGGTTTAGCAATTAGGTAATCTCTAATCTAAGGTTTTCTAGGGTGTTAAGGGTTTGGAGAGGAGGGATTTGGGTTTTAATGGTAGATGATAGAGTGATGGGCTGAATGGCAAAAGGTGAAACTAATAGTTGGGAGGGGTAAAACAGTCCTAAAAAGATATACCGCAATGGCAGGAATGGTCCACAAGTCAAACCCCAAAACTGAAATCTGCCATTTTTCACAAAATTTAAGATTTTAAGTTATGCGTACCCATAGCTTAGTATGTATGCATAGCTTAGGAACAATGATTTTTGAAAAAATTGAGAAATCTGGAGCCTATTCTAGAGGTCAAATCTTTAGAAAAAAGCCAAATTGGTTGTGTGTAGATAGTATGTACGCGTGGGCAATTTCTGCAAAAAATTGCTCATGCGTACATAGTATGTATGCATGTGTAATTTCCTGTATTTTTCTATAATGTTTATTTCTTTATAACTTTTGATGTACAACTCAGAATCAGGCGATTCTTAGCTCATTGGAAAGCTAGGAACCTCTTCTTTCCAATGGTATAAGCCTCAGCCCCTAAAAATGTCTATATAAACTTTGGCACTCCTCTTTCAATCCTTTGTTTTGGTTGGGCTTTCTAAGAGTCCGGGATGGATTCTAAGGGTTTGGGATGGTTCCTAAGGGTTTGGAGAATACTTTTGGAAGCTCGTGAGTACACCACTCTCGAAGTATGTGCTGATCATGCCTTAGGCCAAATTTGGGTGTCTACAGACGTCTCTCGTTCGTATCCGGTCACTAATGATCGTATGCCAAATAGAGAGACATTTGAAGTGGCGCAAGGCAAATGCTCTTAGATCTGCTATATTCAAAGCGAACCTCAATCATCAAATGGTAAAAAAATATATGGAGAGTAGTGGAAGTCCATTATATTGGAAAAGCATCCGTTCCTCGAGAATGGAGAGTAGTGAAAGCCCAATATGTTGGGAAAACGTCCGCTCCTTGAGATTATCGGTCCCCAAGCACTTAGTGATATTACTAGGTATAACCGTGATGGTGTGAATGATGATGCATGATGTTCAAGATTTATTTTAAACAAAATAGCCTCGTGAGCGGGAGGGTGATCAACCCATTTTTAAAGATTAGAGTAAAGCAATGACTCGAAGATCCAATGGTCTGTGCCTAATCTCATGAGGCATTGATTGCCCTATTTTGAATGGTCACGAGTGCCTCTACGCAAGGTAGGGTTCGAGGTCTTTGGGCATACCCATCGATTCTGAAGTTAATTTAGCACAACTACTCAAGCGGAGCGAATATTGATGTCGTAATATTTTTTGGGAGTGCCTGTCACTTTTGATGATGATCTTCCAAACAAATTAACTATGCAAAAACATGGACCCATTAGGGGCAATAAAAGCAAGGCGATGGAAGCCCCGACCCAGGTCCCACCCGGGTACAATTTATAGGAACAAACAACCATCCTACAGATACCCAGACCCGTGGCATACACTTAGGGATACCGTGCAGGTTTTTAAGCCTGCGATCTAGAATAATCACAGGCTTATGTTTCTTTTATTCTTTATTGTGCGCTTAGGAGCCCCTTTCCTTGTCCATCAGTTCAGTGTGGGTTGAGTTCCATGCGTGGTATCAGGCTCTTCCAGCATTTCAGCAGGAGATGCTCCTGTCCTTTGGTTTCGAGCCCATCTTAGGGCTCAAGCCTTTCCACCCTGACGTTGATTTGGTCGGGACCATAGTCGAGTGGTGGAGGGAGGAGCAGCAGGCATTGCTTTTCCCTACAATGATGATATTGCTGACCCCTAAGGACAGGATCCATGTCATTAAGGTGAGGCTGTGATTGGCCAGATGTTGTCTAACTATCATGCGACGAGTGTCGAGTGTTTTAGGATGGAGTATGCTTCTAGCAACTCTGGGTCGGGATTGATTCAGATCACATGGTTTCTTGATACCTTTGGGGCAAGGTTCACTCCTACGAGGTGTCACCCTGAGTCTGTGGTAGCGTATGAGGAGCGTTGCAGGGTGATAGTGGCTCGTGCTCCCGTATTGGAGGTAGGGGTGGATGCAGATCACGTCATTAGGGCTTTCCTAATGCATTTTTTTGGAGGAGTTCTATTTTCGTCATCTACCCAAGGGTGTAGCACCGAGTTATTTTTGCCATTTCTCATGAACTTGGAGAGAGTTTCTTCATATGCATGGGGTGCAGCGGTGCTAGCCCACCTCTACGGGCAGTTGTTCCGTCGGGCGAGGGGAGACTTTACCATCGGTGGCTTCATTCCCTTCTTACAGGTGAGGTTTCAATTTTCTTTTATAAGTTCTTAGGACTATGCATCATCTTTCAGGCTGATATGGTTTTGCTTCATTTTTATATAGTTTTGGGCGTACGATCATTTTTTATTACTTTCCCACAGGGTCCCTCCAGGGATGGCGCCCATGTTTCTGCTTATGTATATGTGGCAGACGTTGATGGGAGATCGTCGGAGGATTACGACTCTCTAGGCTGTGAGGTGGCTATTCGAGGATATGCACCTCAGTCAAGTGTGTTCTTCGTTTTATTTTGTTAGTGTTGTTTTATTTTATACTTTGGGTTTTACTAATATTTTTATCCAGCTTGTTTTCGAATTATAGGTTATTTGGAGACCTTATAGGATGGGGAGGGCACCGACCAGGTTGTGATATGGTCTGGTTAGCTACTTTTTAGGCGGGAGATGTGTGTCCCCTACTTTGAGATGGTGGAGCAGATTTACCTATCTCGAGTGACTCAACAGTTAGGACTCCCCCAATGATTCCCCTCGGAGCTTCGTGCATGGGTGTCGAAGAAGAAGACTGGTCCCCCTGCCCGCTTCTTTTAGAAGATGATGTCAGATCAGTATTTGGATTTTAAGTCTAAGGGACCGAAGTTACTGGAGCTCGCGAGGAGGCAGATGCTCGGGCCTTCACTAGATGGTTCGAGGAGCTCCGTGGCTGGCTCTTTACCCAGTTCCCCTTTCAGGGGAAGAGCTCCTTCAGTATTGACGGGCATGATTCTGTCAGAGCATTGATGGAGAGGGTGGCTATGCTAGAGCGGGATCAGTTGAACCCTAGAGTTCGCAGGGATTTAGAGGCCTTGCATCTTGCGCAGGAGAGGATGGGGAGTGCCCCCGTCCTGATGAGGAGATGTTGAGGTCCTTGGCTACCTCGATTGCTGATGCCAGGACTGCGGAGGATCAACTAAGGGGTTAGCTGGAGGAGACCTATCATATTTTGGTGAGTTTAGTTTGTTCCTTTCAGTTGTATTTGCCTATTCTTATTTTAGCTAGCTAATCATGTCCATGTATGTCTTAGGCGACGAGGGACAATAAGGTGGCTCGCCAGGGGCAACTCATTGGGATACTACAGGGTCAGCAGTAGGCTAGTCATGTGGTGGAGGCCAGCTTGCACTCAGAGATTGATAGGCTGGTGAGTGTTTTATGTTTGGCTTTTAATTAATCGTTAGTGTCGTCGGTTCGGTTATTTCTGAGGTGTTTGTTGTCTGTTGTATTTGCAGATGGCAAAGCTTTCCACTGTTGTGGTATCTGCTCTGGCCTTTGACCATCTTCAGTAGCATCCTCTAGTCAAAGGATTCGATGATTGCTCAGCTTCGTATCGAGTTACACCGTTGGGTGAGTCTTGGTGGTTGAGTTGCTTTGTTTTATTATATTAGTGACCTAACACAGTGTTGGAATGTTTTTAGTGCACACTTGTCGAGGATCTCCAGATGAGGGAGGCCACAGCCACTTCATTGTGCCCGAAGAGTCAGGTATTGCATGTATTTTGTTTGTGTATTCGGTGTTTACTTATTGGTTGGTTTTATCTGACAGACTTTGGTGTTTTGTTTGTTTTATTTTGCGTAGGTGGTACACGACTCTACCCCTGACGCTCCCCCTTAGGATCCTACTCCTCCTGTGCAGGTATATTTGGTCAGTGTAGCCATTTTTTCAGTTTTATAATTGTGATGTTATTTGATGAGCTTCCTGTTTGCACTATAGCCATCCACGTTCGGGGATCCTCCTCCGTCGCATGCTGACCTGGTGACACTACCATGACAGTCGAGCACCTTCTTCAGGAGCCTGCCAAGCTAGTATATCTCCGTTACTCTTGACCTTTAATTTGTCATATACACCTATTTTCTTAGTTTAGTTGCATGCTTGTGTGCAGATGCATGAGTTTGAAGATTCAGGCTTAGATATGCAGCACGTTGGGTCTCGCCAGGAATTGTCTGAGGTTCCTTCTTATCTTACGGAGCATCATCTTCAGGAGTTGACCATGGACCTTATGGTGAAGCGAAGGACTCGAACGACTGAGTTGGAGGCTGCTCGAGCCGTAGCTCATGTCGAGATGCAATCGATGATAGATCACTTGCATCACGAGTTGGCAAGAGTAGGAGGGAGAGTGTGAGGGTTGCTCGATCACCTTCCAGGGTCGAGATCGAGGGTTACTGGCTCACTGATGGAGATTCATCGTGCGACTAGTGAGTGTATGAGGGCCTATGCTCGGGAGAACTCGGTCCTTAGGCCCTTGTTCGCATTTGACCCTCTACGTTCACAGTCTCAGTGGGCTTTAAGCCAGGTGAGTGAGGGGGAATCTGTCACCAGACCTTCTTCTAGGAGACATCGATCTACTCCCCAGACTTCAGTTGAGGCTTCGGTGGACCAGGCTCGTGGTTCGTAGGTTGATGATGCTGGGGAGAGTGGTGAGCGTTCCTCGCAGAGGCAACGGAGGGAGTAGTGTCATGTATACTTTTGTACTCATTTTGTTTGTTGTATATATAGGGGGTATGCCCCCAATGATAGATGTGAAGTAAAAAATTTCAAGATGTATATAGATGGATTTTGGTTTAGCGGTACCTGGTTTTGTGCTCTTTTCTTTAACTGTCCATGCTTTAGCTACTTGCTCAAGTGCCATCGCCTATTATTGGGACTTGGATGCTCCTCGAGTTGACCTAGTAATGGTTGAAGGATGCTTATATCTGCATAGAGAAACGATGGTTATCAGTAATTTTATTTTCCCCCTTGCTAATTGTCAAGGGGGGGTTAACTCAAACTAGAGTTTGGTAATAAGAGAAGCATCATTGTATTTTTTTCTTTTTTCGCACTTTTTTTTATCTACTTTTCATTACAAGTGAAGGGAAAATGATGCAACAGGGAAAGAAAATTGCTGAAAGAAAATCTAAAAACTAACTAAAAAAATGCCCCAGTGTATGAGAGTGATAGGATAGTCAATGCGGTATCTGCGAGAGTCTTCCTTGAGTGGTGTTTCGCATTCAACTATGAACTAGCAGGGGGGGCTGACATAACTCCCTCCTGAAAAAAAATTCCCTAGTGTCGAGCTGAAATGGATCTTTCCTGGGTTCATGAGTATCTGGTTCTATGTAGAGTGATACATGGGTTTGACGAGTTAGTTTCGAAGAGAATCCTCTGGTGGTGCCTTGTCATACTGGGAAGAGGGTGTTTGTGCTATATCAGTCATGTGTCGGGTTTTACACTTGGAAGTGGTTGTCATATCATGTAGTCTTGGTAGGAGAGGGGCGAGTGGTAAATAATAGGTGATTGCATCAGTCATCATCCATAAGTTTTCGATTTTATTTCTGGAGATATCCTAGGAAAGGTTGTAACTCATGGTGCGAAAGTAAGACTAAGGGTGAACGAGGGATAAGGCTCAATTACGTAGGGACACTTTTCTACTTGACAACTTTAAAAGAGATAAGCAACAGTCTTTTCCTCGGGTGGTATGCGGTTTCATGATTGAGTCCTCCCTCATGCTTTTGCACCATCAAAGTCTCACATTCATTGGTCAGCAGGAATTTGTCCTCCTCTCGCCTCCTTACGGCAGTATCTAGTAGTGTAAAGACACCAGGGATGCCCTCACAGTTTGCTTATACTTTCCCGATAAGATTATCAGGAATGTCCTCACATTGTGCTTATGCTTCCCCAGGCTCATTGACTTGTTCACCCGTCACATTGCTCTCACTCAGTTATGTTTCTCCCTTAAAGCGCGTATATATTTTGAAAGCAACCTGCTAATGCAAGAATAGTGAGTTTTGATTGAACCTAACATCTTTATTTTTTATGCTCTAACATCTCCTCCAATGGTGGGAAAGGGGGGTGAGAATCGAGTGTTGCTTATGCTATTAAAAGGAGTTGGGTATTCGTTTAATCCTTTCGATCAGATTGCCCAAATAAGTAGGTGGGCGATGAGTTGGAAACTTTCAGGAGATATTCCTAGAAATAATAACGTACGACTGGTGAATGACTTGTGATGACTACAAGGGCGGTAACTATAGGTATCTATGTAGGACTATGGAATACAACAATCACAGGGCTAAGGGTAATACTCTCAGGTATATGGCATTCCATAGGTTAGGAAGTTCCTCCCCATCTTGGTTTACCAATTTATATGCATTTCTAGGGTACGCGATCGCTCCAGCATAAGGCCCTTCCCAGTTTGGCTTCAACTTCCCTTTAGGGTGGGCATGCATGGAGGGCATGATCTTCTTCAAGACTAACTCTCCAACTGCAAAGGTTCGCTTGAGAGCTTTCTTATCGTAGGCCCAGACCACTCTCCTTTGATATACTTGCGCATGATCTACCGCCCTTAGGTGCGTCTCATCAAGTTGTTCTAGCTCGGTGAGTAAAGCAACTCTCCTTTCGTCTATGAATAGCTGATCATCAAGCTGGATATGCAGGGATGGTAATTTTATTTTGTATGGTAAGACTACTTCCATCCCGTACGTGAGGAGATAAGGAGTTTGGCCAGTGGCTGTGCGAATAGTAGTTTTGTGAGCCCAAAGTGCTTTGGGTAGTTGATCGAGCGAATCGACTCCATTGCTTTTCTCCACTATTCATTTTAGAATTTGGATTAGCATTTTGTTCATAGCCTCTGCTTGTCCATTTCCTAGAGGGTAGAACAGTGATGAGTGGTATAGATCTATGTCGTACTTCTTGCACAATTTTTTCATTTTTTTTGCAATGAATTGTGGTTCCTTGTCAGCGACGATCATTCTAGGGACTCTAAACTTTGTGGTGATGTTTTGAACAATAAACTTCACGAGAGTTGAAGCAGCAATTCTGACATATGACTCGGCTTTTGCCCATTTGGTGTAGTATTCGGTTGTTGTGAGTATGAAGGCGTGCTTGTGAGTGTTCCCAACTGTGTTTGTGAAGGGTCCAATAATGTCAAAGGCCCACATCGAGAATGACCATGGTGAGTTTATGGGGTTCAGTGCAACTGATGGGGCTTCAATGAGCGTGGCATGCTCTTGACACTATTTGCAGCATTGAATGTAAGGGTGGCAATCTCTTGTCATTGTTGGCCAGAAGTAGGCTTGTCATACAATCTGATCCGTGAGTCTCTATCTACCAATGTGGGCGTCGCAGGCACTGGCGTGTGCTTCCTGGATGATATATTGTCCCTCAAATACTATGACGCAACATAACAGTACTCCTCTAGTGAAGGCTTCCTTGTATAGTATCTCGCCCATAATGCAGAATCTGGCACACCAATTCTTTATGGTCTTTCGTTCAATCTGCGTAGCATAAGGAGGGATTTGTCGGTATTTTAGGAAGTTCCATATGTTAAAGTACCATAGCTATCCATCATCGGTGGGTGACTTCTTGAATAAGAAGGTGGCGACGGTAGCTGTTTTCCCCTTGGGACTTTCCATGGTGGATGCTTCTTCTTGCTTCATGGTCTTCGGGAGGACTGGAAAATCCGTCTTTTATTTCCATGCCACTTTGTGCACTAGCATAGTCAGTTTCTCAATAAAGAAGGACTTGGTACTTTGTCCGATCGGTACATGTATGACTGAGGCAAGTGTGGCGAGGGAGTCTACCAACTCATTTTCTAATCTCGGGATATGCGTGAAGGAAATTCTCTTGAACTTCTTTATCAAGAATTGAGGTGTTTCTAAGTATGCCATCAGTCTTCTTTCTTTTCTCTTCCATTCTCCAATGACCTGTGATATCATGAGTTTGGAGTCATCGATCATTTTAACTATTTAATGCCCAATTTCAGTGTTGCTCATAGTCAGACAATGAAAGCTTCATATTTCGTGCCATTTTTGGTACTGGGAAGTCAAGTTGAAAGGCTTTTGGTATGACAACCCTTTTCGGCTTAGTAAGACTATCCCGATGCCTTTTCCTTTATGATTAAGAGCATCATCGAAGTATAAGGTTCATGAGGTATTGTTTGGCTCTTCCTCATGAGTCGAGAGTAGTTCTTTGTCAGGGAAGTCTGTGCGTACTGGCTCATTGCCCGGGAGTGGATTATATGCAAGGCAGTCGGCGATCACCTATTCTTTGATTGATTTCTGGGTGATGTAGGTGATGTTAAACTCTTGCAGTAACATATGCCATCAAGCGATCTTCCCGGATGTTGAGAGATTCTCAGGGGGTCCATGCGTGCTAGTACCATTATCTTATGTGCCCTGAAGTAGTGGCGTAGTTTCGTTGAAGCCTATATACTTTTGTTCGTACTCGACCATCGTCCTGGTAAGGTAGTAAATGGCCTTCTCCTTCCTTCTATCTTTGTCGTACTGTCCCAGGATTACACCCATTGCTTTCTTGTTAGCCAAGACATAGAGAATCAAGGGCCTTTCAGGGATTGGCGGTGATAATATCAGGGGATTGAGGAGGTACTTCTTAATGTTATCGAAGGCTTGCTGACACTAGTCATCCCATATGTATTCGGCTCCTCCTTTGAGTAGTTTGTAGATAAGGTCGCATTTGTCTGAGGGGAGATGAATCTCCTGATGAATTGCAGTCTTCCTATCAGGCCTCATAATTCTTTGATGTTGCTGGGAGGTGGCATCTTGAGAATGGCTTTAAATTTTACTAGATCGACTTTGATTCCTCTCTCGCTGACTATGAATCTTAGTAGTTTTCTGGAGGTCACTCCGAACATGCATTTCTTTGGATTCATCTTCTATTGATACTTTTCAGATCGTTGTAGCACTAGTCGAAGAGTTTCAGTATGTCCTACTCGCGTTTGAGACTTCACTAGTATGTCATCAACGTAGACTTCTACACACTTGTGCATCATGTCATGAAAGATGGTCATCATGTCACATTGATATGTGGCTCCTGCATTCTTGAGGCCGAAAGGCATGACGACATAGTAGTAGGTCCCCCATGGCTTGGTGAAGGAAGTCTTCTCTATGTCTGTTCTGCTAATCTGATCTTATTGTATCCAGAGAAGCCATCCATGAAAGATAATATCTCATGTCCAGCACTATTGTCGACCAAAGTGTCGATGTGTGATAGCAGGAAGTCATCTTTTGGGCATGCCTGGTTGAGATTTTTGAAGTCAATGCATTCCCATACTCTGCCGTCTTTCTTGGCGATAGGTATTATATTTGCGACCCACTTAGGGTAAAGGATTACTCGAATAAATTTAGCCTTCTGTAACTTGTCAACTTCCTCTTTGACTTGTAGCGCTGTTTGCGGATGCATTCTCCTGAGTTTCTACTTGACGAGTTTTGCGTTGGGCACTAGGACCAAATGATGTTCTACTAAGCTTGGGTCCAGACCTGGCATGTCTTCGTAGGACCACATGAATGAGCCGAGGTAATCTTGCAGGACTTGAATAATCTATTGCCGCTCTTTAGGGCTAAGCGTTGCACTGATCGGCAGCTTCTCGAGCTTCTCCTTGGTGCTGAATTTGATTTCTTCTGTGGCTTCCGCCACTGCTTGAGTCTACTCGTTGAAGTGTTTGATGACCCGTTAGAAGTCCTGTGTCTCCTCAGTGGCTTGTCTTGCTTCTTCATCGTCTATAAGCTCATAAACTGCAAAATCACTACACTAGGAGGTTAGTTTTATGAGAGGTAGCCCTTCATCAGTGCAATTGATGATTGTGACATCTTTCGGGAGGTGTAGATAAAGGTGGTTCATCCTCCTCTCGAAATCGCAAAGTATCTCGTCGGGTATGATGACCGACCTGTTACTTTAGCAGGATGCCCTACGATTTCGCGCGGGGACAGTAGTAAAGTTGCGTTGAGTGGGGTAAAGGTGCAACTTTGCAGTGTTGAAAGTAGCGGCATGACTTTGCATGGGTATATCAGTTGATTCTTCCTTGACGTCGTCGGCACAACCCTCAGTCACAGCTTTAAGGGAACAGTCTTCTTGTCGGTCATTGAATGGGTATAAAATGAAGGGCTCCCTCACTTTTTCAAAGTTTTCTAATTTTTTCAGGTTTTCTATTTTTATATTTTTAGGGGTTTTAGGATTTTCTATATTTTTTTATTTTTGATATTAGGTATGGTACAGGGTCGATTTCCTAGGGAGGAATCGATGGGGTGCTTCTCTCAGGTGAGGAAGTGCGATAGTTGTTAGAGTTGCCTGTGCAAATTTTTGAATGACGTCGATTCATTCTGAATTTGGCATATTTTTTGTAGTCCTCGTCTAACGTGATCCTTTTGATGAGTAATGATGCTGGTGGTTCGGCCAAGGTTCCAGCCTCTTCTATCATGTTAATCGCCTCGTCTTCGAAGAAACTTTGGAGGTCATAGTCGGTTGAGCTCTCATCCTCAGAACTAGGCTGGAGTTCTTCTTACTGAAGCTCGTCTTCTTTGGGTGAGCCTGACTAATGATATTCTGAACTGGTGAGTTCTCTCCATTGGACTTCGTAGTATGCTAGGATGAATATGCAGGCCCAATAGCGAGGCTGGTATGGTTGGGAGATGCAGGGATATCCCCAAGGGCATTCCCATCATTCAGGCTCGGGGCTGGGGTAATTATTGTAAGAGTCAGACTCGTCTTCTCGGTCTGACAACCTTTGGAGGCCTTGTTCTGCCAACTCGAGCGCAAGGAGGTCTATCCAGTAATCTTCACTGTCGCTTGGCGGAGGTTGCCATTCTTCTTCTAATGATTTCCAAAATATCTACAACTGAGGAGCTTCTAGGGATTGCAGAGTGTCTAGATCTAGTTCCTCTTTAACTTATATGGTGGCAATATGAGCATCTTCTATGCCAATTGTTTGCCAGATTTCATCCATGATAGCCTTCTGGCATCGTAGCATTGTGGTCATACACAGGCCGCAATAGGGCTTTTTTGGATAGGGGCATCAACGCGGGCATCGCTAGTTGTCGAGTGTGTGTTGATAGTCAAAATCATTATTAGAATCTGAACTCTCATCACGGGAATGGTCACCCTTTCCAAACCATTTCAAACGATCTTCTGTCAAGTGATCTTCCAATTCTATTACGAGAAGGTTTGCCCAATAACCTTCCTCCTTGCTTGAGATTGACAGTCAGTCCTCTTCTGCTGGTGAATGAGGCTGGGTCAACATAGGAGTGTCTAATTCCTATCCTATGGATGCAATATGGAAGTCTTCTTCATCGGTTGACTCCCAATCTTCCACATGTGGCTCAGGTTTCGGAGCCTTTTGTCTTTTCGTAGTGAAGGGTTCCTCAGTCTTGAACAATAATCCAACTCCCTCGAGTGGTCTATCTATATCATTGTGGTCTTGATTTAAGTTGGTTAGATCAGTGAAGGCTTCACTCATCTATTCAATCTTCGTTATTTATGGTTTAGTGAAAGGTGTTCCTTTTCTTTTCGGGAGATCGGCCTTCTCACTGGTGTCGTATCCAAACTGGTCGTCTAGCAACCACTTAGGTGAGGACAGCAGGATGTTGGCCTGTTTACCTTTCGATTGGTAGCCTAGTCCTGTGTTCTTATTAACTTTCTTCGAAATGACCGGTCCTACGCGTCCTTGCTTATTTTTGCCAAGTTTCATGTGAGGGATGTATCCTAGTTGATACATATTGTCCCACCCCTTGGTTGCGGTCAGGTTTATGTCATACAGGCGCGCAGGGTCGGGGCGTGCTGCTCTCTTCATAAATTTTTGTTGACAAGCTGAAGGGGACAAGGGATGGCTGATTTCTGCTATCGATGCATCAACGGGAGTCTCCACCCTTTTGATGTGACTGGTATTTAGCACAGAGTCATGCACTGTCGGAATGCTCACTACATAGTCGATATCTATTTCCTGAAGGGGTGCATCGACGAATATCCTTATAATAGAATCATCATGGGGGAACTTGACGCACTGGTGGTATGTAGACGCAACAACCTTCATAAATTCTAAGCACTACCTACCTAGTATCAGGTTATAAGTACTAGAAGAGTCAGAAACGTGGAATGTAACGTCCCTATCACTACGTGAAAAAGCCAAAAAAACCACTACCCTAAACAGTTGTAAAAAAAGGAGTGGTTTTTTTTACCACTACACAAACAGTGGTTTATGAACTTCAACAACGACTGTTCTTTACAGTCATAGAAAAAACCACTGCTTTTGGCAGTAGTTTTTTTATGCAAATTTTTTTTTCTTAAATTACGTCGACGATTTTTTATGCCATTTTTTTTAAAATAATAATTTTTTTATGCTTTTTTTAATGCAATTTTTTTTATGCTTTTTATAATACTTTTTTTTTATTGTAATTTTTTAATATTTTTTTTAATACTTAAAAAAAATTGTATAAAGAAAAAAAACTATTAATCTCATATTTAAACACATCCATTCAACTCAAATGCAAATCATTCAATGCCATTAATAAAAAAAATAGATGCCCAATTCTTTTATTCAAACAAAAGGTTGCATCTCAACCTATGATCCAACCTTTCAAATCAACCAAACTTTTTAAACTTTACATGCACAATTCTTTTATTCAAACAAAAAGTAGAAGAAATGAAAGAGAGTTAACAATCTAAGGACCTCAGTGCCCATTTTCAAAATAAAAGAAAAAAAAATTAAATTTGCTTCGCTTCTCCTGCCAAGTGTCACCGTTTCCTAGTGATTTGTTTGAGGTGACCTTCAAATCGGAAAGCTTTGCCTGAAATAATAAAAACAAAATTAATTTTCGACTGTAAGGAATATGACGATATGATAATGGGAGTACAAGCTCAAATATCAATAAATGTTTAGGGGTATCATTTACAATCTCTGATACCGAGATTGAAGTAATGAAATTTCATTCGACTCTTTCGCTAAAAAAAAACAAAAAAGAAAAAAAAAAAAATCATTTGATATGATAAAGTTGTATCCAGATGAAGTTTAACAAATTGGGCTAAAGAACTATGGTCTGCACTATCAATGTAATTAGATGTCCATCTTAACACTAAAGGAGAAAGCATATGAGATTGATCTAAGCATCTGTGGTCAAATTTTAGCTGATTTAGATGCCTTTAGCTCTTTTTAGATGTGTGCAATTAAAACCTTTTTTCATTCAACCAAAAATGACATTAATTATTTTTGGCAGCTAAAACTGCCCTTCCATTAAAAAAGGGCAGCTAACCTAGGTTGATACAAAAAATTTTATTCCATGTGATCAAAGATCACCTCTACTTGTGATTTAGCATTACATAATGGAAAAGATATAGTATGACATACAAAGACAGATGTGCACGCCTGTATAATATAAAGCGCAAATATTGTAAGATACATGGAAACCAATTATGTGTTTTCAAGTCTTTTGAAGGAGATTTCATTTTCCTCCCTTTACAGCATCCAAAAGGCTTTTAAGGGGTTTGTGGTCATGAGCCCAAGGCTTCTTGAAGTATTGGAGTAATTCCTTCCTAGAGCTTACAATCAATCCCTTCATTAATATAAAGGAAGCACATATTAGTGGTACTAAGGTACACATTCCGAGGAAAAAAAGGACGCACGAAAGTTTGATTCTCTTATTTCTAATACCTTAGTGGATCAACAAGCCAAATCTTCTTGCGAGTCTCCTCCAGTGGTGCTTTTGTCTGCAAAAGAACCAACCAAAATCTCCGACCTCAATAGTTCTAGAACCTACGACAAAAGAAAAAAAAAACAGAGGCAAAATATAAAAATTAAAATACTATTGGGATTTGCACCTGTTTCGACATCTCATGTGCTATCCGCTATACCCGTCCCAGCCTATAAATTGAAATGATAAAACTTCCCCAATTACATACATTACATGAGAATCAACATAGAGCAAATTTGATTTAGAGTGGTAGAACTCAAAATCTGTAGAAAAAGCAAGGATACCGAGAAAATAAATCTATTTCCATGGTGTACAGAGTCCACAAAATGACCGGTAAAGACGATTTTATAGGAAGTCATCAAGCAGGGGTACCAAAGAAAGTACCTATAAATAAAATGGAAAAAAGAGAAGTTATGACATGTTTGTAATACAAGATTTTGAATCTCTGTATCAGAGTCTATATCGGCCTCCCTTTGGGCCGATAAATATCGATATTGCTGAGGCAAAATTTAAAATAAATGATAAATAAATAAATATAGGGAAAAAACAAATTAAGTATCAGCCAATACCTCATGGCATTGGACTTATAGGTAGTTATCAGTCAATACCTCCAAACAACAGTAGCCACCGGGTAATAGCTAAGGGATACCGATACACATCTATCGGTAATGGCTGAGTTTCTAATATTATAGTACTATGTTAAAATATTAAAAATATATAAACATATATAATTATATATCAGGCCACGCAAGATTGGGTTGATAGGGTTGGTTTATTTTAGATTAGAGAAACAAAGTATTGAAATATAATATGTTCAAACATATGGTGTAGTGCCTTTGTCTTGTGAAGGATAAATAAATTCAACCATTTACCTTTGTTTCCAAGCAATCATTAATAGTGTTTGACTGGCCAATGACATAATCAGGGCGGTGACACATGAGCAATTGTTGACCATTTGATCAGCCAATGACATCATAGGTGTACAGGGAAAGTTTTTGACCAATTGACCCAGGGATGTTATGCTTTTTAGCAAAGTTGGTACTTTGGACCTTGGAAGCCCTTTGAAACTGTGTTTATGTATGTTCTTTATATAATGCTATGAACAACATTCAATAAGAAATTATATATAGATTTCTTTCATCGATATCATTTTTTTATAGACACCAATTCATCTGGCACTATATTCCATAAGATATTATATGTAGATTCCATTGTTTGTAGTTTATAAATTACTAAACCTAAAACAACAGGTAAAAGGCTTTTGAAAAAGTAAAACTAGATTAAAAAAAGGGCACACATGAAGTAACAATTGCTGCAATAGGTTGGAAGATTTTGCAAACAAACAAAAACGATGGCTAAAAAGTCTTCGAGGACTATTTTTTTTTCAATTGCTTTGCAAAGGATGTAAATAAGGGCCTTATTCGTTGTGTGTATGCTAAGAAGCTATGGGCTCACTTCTGTCAACTCTTAAATATCAGTTGGGTGTTGCCTGGTTCAGTAGGCGAGTTGTTAGGCAGCTGGAGTAGTGGCCCTTTCTGTAAGCGAGTACGTGTCCTTTGGACGGTGTATCCCTATGCTATTATGAGTTGGGTTCGGGACAAAAGAAATAGATAAGTATTTGAAGATAAGAAACTATCATATGTGACTCTCTTTTCCCAAATCAAATTCAGCTTGTCCTCATGAGCTAAGGTGCAGAAGTCATTTGATGCCTTTGGTCACAACACTATTTTCGGGAATTGTAAGAGGTTATATGGAGCGGTTGCTTAAAAAAGAAAAAGTTGTTGTCTGGTTCCACCTAGAGCAAACATAAACAAGTTACATTTAGACAAATGTTCACACGGAAATGCAGGACCAGCAGGGGGTGAGACAGTTTTTTTAGGAATGCTGCAGTGGAGATTTTGCTCCTGATGTCTAGGCCATTTGGCCCATGTGAGAGCACGAAATCTGCAATCAAAGCGTCCTTGGGCGGTCTACGAGCTTACTTCCGGAACTTCAATAATCAGGTAATTATTGAGTGGGACTCTAAAATGTGTCTGCCAATGTTTAATCAACAAGACCGGGACCACTTGGGGCTGCTTAAGTATACAAATGAAATCAAGGATCTCTTTTTTCTGTGTACAAGATCCCTGATACAAGGGGCGCTAATGGCATTGCTGATAAGTTAGCTAAGGATGGTGCATACAGAGTGGAGTTCTATGTAGACTACAATGAGAGGTTGATTTATGAACATCGACTTTTCGGGTTTCATTCTTGCTGCCTGGCTGAGGGTTACCATCTCAGTCATAAAGAGAAGATTTGAATCCAAGACTATCAATTTTCAATTTTATAGCTAATTAAGTGATCATTTTCATTTCTTTTATTAGATTATAAATTTATATTACAAAATTCATAAATAATTTTAAAACTCATACACCTCTAGCAAATCATATTTGTTTCGTAATAGCAAATTGTGAAATGCAAACTTGAAATCGAACCAATTGAACCAACGAACTAAGTAATTTTGTTTTAGACACTAAACAGCAGAAGATTAACCTCAATTGCAAGTGATATAAAAAAAGGCCAAAAATGTGAAATCAACACATACACCGATATGCTTATATTAGAATATTAGAAAGGTAAAATGATTTACCATATTGGTATCGTGGTTATCTATGCCAGGTATAGAAGTAATAACTTTCAGGAGTGTGTCCATCCCTTGCAATGATTGCTCATGCTTAGAAAAACAAAACATTACATCTTTCAGCCAAATCTTTAGAATGAAATGGAAAAAGAGGAACAACAAAAATAATAGACAGTTCGGCTTATATTTGATGGACCTCATCTCTCAACCTGGAGATGGCATCTTGTCGTTTGCATACTGCATGTGAATGGTTAGAAATTTGAGTAAGAAATTAGTTCATGATCATTTCTTTTGAGTGGAGAATGATAGTATTACTCCCACGAACATGATTTAATAGTCAACAGATAATGTTCATCTCCTTTAAAAGCCAATTGTCAACAGCACCATAACCACAATAGTATAGCTATTATATGGAAAAGAAACATAATCAGCACTCATCCAACACTAGCAACATGATGCAAAATTCCACACCTGATATAATTCACCAATAACTGCCTAATATGCATTAGCAGCAATTAACTCCAAAACAGAGTTACATGTCACTACAAAGCAACTAAAAAATCCATCAAATCTTCATCAGTAGTTCTCCAAGAGCCAGGAGACAAAAACCAAATTGTGTCTAGTCGGAAAAATAATCCATCCAATAGGTATCACTCTAAATGGGTCGACAGTGTGACCGAGAAGGTCCAGAAACTAAGAGATAGGGATTTCTAGTAAATTTCTTATAAAAACAGAAAAATGACTATGACTGGTGCAAAATAAAGCCAAAAAAATATGGAAATGCATAGGGAAAAAATAGGTAGTAGAAAGTAAACCTTGTAAGGAAGATTTGGACGATAACATTTTAGGAGCATGCTCATTCATGGCTTTAAGCCTTCTTATTCACAACCCACCTTTGAGGAAAGGCGAAAACAACACCCCAAGATGCATAATTTTCATTTATGAGTTCAATATTCACATATAATGGCTTCCACTTCTTTGAGAATGGAGGTTAACACAAACAAAGAACAAAAATATGGGATTACTCTTACCTGAATAGATTAATCAGATCTCCTCCAGATTGCAGATATCAACATCTTGATTTAGAAACATATCAAATTGATAAACTGTTACATGACAAGTATATTAATGGTTATACAGGAAACATGGCCATCTAACTAAACAACTTAGAATTAAAGAATGGTTGACCCAACCCATAAAGATAACTAAACTACCTCCAATCCATGTACAGTAGTGCACATACTCCTATAATAAACCTGCAATCCATGTACAATAAGGAAGGATGTGGACAAGTCCTTGACGTTTCTCCTAGTGGGGATGTGGTAAATGGGGTACCTATTTACCCAATTATCAAATTAGCACCATATTATCATATCCAATATACAAACAAACTTGAAAACAACACTCCAAAACCAAAACTCTTACCCCAGTCATGCTTTCCACACCATCTGTAAGCAATGCTGGGCATCAACTATAAGCTCTATCACTTCAAACCCCTGTTTCAGCATAGAAGAAAGATTATAATTCGTTTGAGTACATCATTTCCAGCTACATTTTAAAATTATTTTAGAGCTATAGCTCTATCATTTCCACCTATAACTTAAGAAAATAACTTATTTGAATGAAAAAAGCAATGCAAAAATAAATCTAATATACCTCTATCATATCGTTGCACCTTGAGCATGTCCAAGTAAATAGTACAGTTAGATCTGACATGTATACCTACAACATGAAGAAACAAACCCCCAATTATCATTTACAGGTTAGATAATTTTCTTAAGAGAATGAAATCCTACGAGGAGTTTAATATTTGAAGGAAAATAAATATTTAATCAAACTTTATGCAGTATTGAATTGTCAGCCATTTTGAATATTTTGATATAAATGAAGGTGTTTACATCATACTATAACTGAAAGGCATTAGGCTTCAAATAATCGAAGGTGATGGAAAAAGTTTACTTTCTTCAACTCCACCTTGCGAGGTGCAGGTTCGTGATAGAAACTGGGCATGGGAGTTGCTTTAAAAATTAAGCTCTTCCTTAGAATTTTAAGCTCAACATCTTCAATCTCCGATAAAAGGAAAAGGGCCTTAAATTATAATAATATGTAGACTTCAAGTATACAAAAAAATAACTGAGACCCATTTCTTTCAGTGTTATTGTTCCATTATTCGTGATAGAAACGTGGAACTCATTACGCTCTAACCTGATTTTAAGGTCACTTTTTGGGGATTGTGCCAGGTGAAATAAAAACCATGACCATCTAATGGTACCTCCATGATCTGAAGATCCATCTCGTGAAAGATTGGGACAAAAATTGATCTCCATCATTTTATTCAAAACAGTCAATGAATTTCAGCATGGGTGAACTCAAAGATTTGGTGGTGAATTTAAAGGTACTCATTGTACAAATATTACAGGGTGAAACACATAGCGAAACCCCAATTAGACATGTTGTCATAATAACAAGAGACTTTTCAAAAGAGGACCCACAAAGGCATCTAGATCTCACTGTTTCACAAATGCAAAGCTGCTGGGAAACTTCAATAACCCTTTTGGGGAAGAAATACTTGGAAAGTAGAACAAGAAATGGCAGCCACTATTCTCAACCTCATTGTTTGAGAGTTGACTTTACTAAAGTATGAGCCTTATCATTAAAAGTTGACACAACCATTTACAACACATTATCCAACATTGCAGACTAACTCTTACCCTTAATTGCAATACTTTTATCTCTTGGCCATGTTGCTATCAAGCCAAAACCATGGACACCTTCGTGAATGATAACTAGTAACATCAGGGTGGATTGGACTGCTTGCAAAGAAACACAATGAAGAGAACAAATCTAATTCATTATTTCAACATGAGCAACAATCATATCAAATATATTATTTCCACCATAGCTCTCCAAAGAGAAACTATTAGAGCTAATTTTGGTAAGTTATGACATGCAAATTTGATGGAGGAATTTGGGTTATATTTATGCGTTTACACTACAAATTTGATGTTTTTATATGGAATTTTAGCTGGTATTAATGATGCTCAAACACTGAAACTTTCATACAAATAAAATATTTTATCCCTAACATCAAAACTGACAATAATTACAAAATGAAAGCATCAAATATTTACATAATTAGCAATGGGAGACTTTCGAAGAAAATGAATAAATAAAGTAAGCAAATGATGCTTGGGCCCTAAGCTAAGGTGACAGGAAGGGCATTGTACTAGGCAGATAATGGAAAAGTAGAATAAAACAAGCCACAAATTTTTCCTACTCTAGCTAATACTGAGCTATACATAAAAGGTGAAAATGGAGTACTGAAGCTCACCTGCAATATAAGGGAAAACCCTGTACAAAAAGATGCGAGAATCATAAGACTAACTTCGTCATCCTTGGTCTGCAAGACCACAACAAAGAATAGAACAAATGCCATGACAGATTCTAAAAACGTAAGCATAAAAAAAAAACAAAAAATTAAGGGAAATGGCGAAGCAACCACTAAAAGCTTGACCTTACAAATTGCACGTTCAAAATATTGGCCACCCTCTACCAGTAATCTTCTTGAGCATAGAATCAGCCATGTAGCAATCAAAGCTCCCACGAAATGAGGATTCCGCTTTGTTGCCAATCTGTAGAGATAGGCTTATTTAGGCTTAGTCACAAAGTCGGGAGTTGGCAATAAATTGGTAAGGGTCTAAGTCAGGAAAAATTGGCAAAAATTGGTCAAAGTAAAAAAAATAGGGGAAAACAAAAAAAATAAAATAAAAAATAAAAAGGTATTTCATAATATATTTTAATTTAAAGATAATGATTTTAATGAACAAAATAGTACAAAATAGGCAATTCATCGGTCGAATCGCGACTTAGCTGACTAATCGACAATAAAGTTGGATGAATGCAAGTCTCCAACTTTTAACAATTTTTTGAAAAAATCAAAAACTTTTGTTACTATGTATTTAGGATTCAAACTTTTAGCAGAATCACTTAACACTATAAAATGAGCCTCTTAATTGGCTTTCTAGAGAGAACTAGCAACAGAATCACACTACCTTAACAATGGAAGGGCTCTATTTTCCTGCCCTTTTGCTATGTGCTGAAAGGCGAGCTTCAAAATATTCCAAACATGAAGATAATAAGAGACTCATAACTATAGCTAGCACTCAACAGATGGGCTAAACACATAGTGGTCTCGAACAACCAACCCATTCTCGATATGAAATTTGAATAAAATAGAATATTTAAATTCATTAATTTGGAAAATGCCGACTGTAGGATGTCACTCCTAGCTACAAGATTAAAATTTCAAGTTCACAACACAGGTTTAGCGTGAGGCAAAATATACTCTCACCAGATCGAATTCTGTAGATTTGTAAAGCTCAACCTGTGGTAAAACCTGTACAAGAGATCAAAATGGTATATAAGTACCTCAATACAAGAAAAAGATATATTACAACGATCTCGATGACTATACTACACTGAATCAAGTACAGGTTGTTCTCAAGTCTTAACGATGGTTTATGAATATATTCTCATAATTTCCTACAGCCTACTTTATTTTATTATACAGTGAAAATAACAGCTTGAAAGAAACTAGATAACACGCATTGCAGTAAATGCTTACATAAACCAACCAAATGACTTCTTTCTTTTGGTTTTTTACTACCTTTCTTTTGTTCTTTTTTCTTTTCATAAAAAACATGGCCTTAATAATACGCATAAATCAATCTCAAAGGCTTACTGTAAAATTTCAGCTACTGTGTAAAAGCACAGCCAAAACAATCCCTGATATCACAATAGTTAACTGAATATGATACATGACATCTATAAAGAAGATTGTATAGTGCCAATATAAACCAACGACTCATGTTTTTAATTTCTGTGTAAAAACACAGTTCCAAACAGCATTAAATAACTAAAAATTACTTACATTGGTAAATCTGGAGAAACAACAGGTACAAACAGTAATCAAATAACTTCAAAATAGCAGCCAAGAATTACAGAACACCAGCAGTAATATCTCAGTTTTAATATTCAGCTACTAGCAGAACACCAGTAGTAATATCTCAGTTTTAATATTCAGCTACCAGCAGTAGTGAAGAAGTCTAAAAAGACTAATACCAGCAGTAAACAGAGACTCAAAACCTCAAGAGCAGCCATAGAAAATTAGAAGTCTTGTTTAGGGGTCTTAGGGCTGTCAACGGGCGGGTGGGGCCAAAATTGTGGTTGCCCATTGGGAAAATGGCATATGCCCGACCCAATGGTGCACCCAACTTGACCCTACCCAATGCTGGGCTTGAAAACCCCACCCAACCTGGTAAAAACCCCTATTTTCCATGATTTATATATATAAAATATGGGGCCGGGTGGGACGTCTCTTACCCTTCCCGGCCAGATGGGCCAAGTTTACCAAGTTTATGTGCCGGACCTGGTAAAGATTCTAGGTCGGGCGGGTCAGGTATCTGGTCACCCGACCTGTTGACAGAAAACTGAGTTTATTTCTTCTGAATGATATTCCAGAGAAGGTCCCTCTAGACTTAGAATGACCATTTTTTTTGGATAACCAGTTGGGTGTCTCTCTTAGAGCACCCGACTAATCCCTAGGGTAGCCTAAGGGGGGATTTGAATTCATGTCTCCCACTTCCTGAGGCGGATACATGGCCATCAGGCTAAACCCCTTGAGGTATAGAATAACTATTTCTGTTAGACAAAATGATGAAGGAACACTACCCGGAACACATACAGAATCATTGGATACGAATCGAGGAAGAAATGAGACAATTGGACAAAAAATCACATATAAGGATTGAACTCTTGTATGTTCTAATAATAAACAGCAGTAAACCATACAATAAGAAAATTAGGATGAGCTATTTTTCTGAAATTAGAATGAAGGGATAATGGGATAAGAGGCAATTGTTTCAGATTACCTCAAGACTTGTGTTCTTGTTAAAAACTTAAAACAGTAACACAAGGATACTAGCTAATAATCATGTGAATTAAATTCATGATCTATATTCAACGGCATGATTGGTGTCATATCTTGTGGCTGTTCAACCGATCTCTTAAAAGATCTTGGATTTCTTTGTTGCTTCATCAATCTTTGCTACAGTTTGACAATATGACCAAAATTTCACCAGATGTGATCATCAAAATCACCAAATTCCTTCTGAAACTCAAGATACCTCTAGTTGAAGTCTTAAAAACAGAATACCGAAGTCCAAAAATGGGCTAATTCAGCATCCAATGATGTAAAAAGTAAATATAAAAAATGTTGATTCCTTGGATAATTGGATTAGAAAAAGGAAACTTTGCATTATGGAAAGAAAACCTTAAAATGCCTCTATATGAGAATCAGTAAAGTAATAAGAAATAATTAACGGATTTAGGTAACATACAACCTCCGATTCTATTCATCGCATATTCACATTCACATATGGTTATGAACATGTCATATTAAAGAATATTTTATATAGATCTTACAAGAGATCCAAATTCTTACAAAAACATTTTTTTTAAAATTAACAAAGAAATGGCAGCTTATCCACATCAGAGTAACGAACAAACAAAAATGGACAAAACCACATTAGCAGATATCCAAAAATAGCAGTAAATAGAGTAATTCACAAAAAAATCTCCATTTCCACTCAAATCACAGTAAATAGAGTAATTCACAAAAAACATTAGCAGATATCCAAAAATAAATATTACACGGTGATGAAGATCATAATGTATGGAGAAGCTATAATTGTAGAACACTTAAATCTCATGAAGGTTCACCGGATGGAGAACATTTAATTGTAGAACACTTCGTTATCACATTACAATAAAAAAATCACAATTTGAAAATATTTCTATGCAGATCTAAATCAAGATCTTTAAAAATAGAAACAGATCAAGAAGTAAAAAAGTAGATCTAGTAGGGAGAGAAGATGATGAGATGACCTTCGATATTATCGGTTTTGGGCGCCATCACTTGATTTGATCGCCAAAATATCAATTTCGATCTGCCAAATGGTGAAACGAGGGCTCCAAAACTCGATCTTGATCAAAAGAAAACCTTCAATGCCGATCTCTGCTTCAATGACTCTCGTTGTCGCCGGAACCACGCCGCTCTCCAGATTGGCTTCTTCCGGCACTGAGTACTTGAAGATTTTGGTGTCATATTTCATTAGAGAGAAGAAGAGGGAGATGGAGGCTAGGGTTTCGAAGAGAGAGAGAGAGAGAGAAGAGAAGAGAGGAGTCGATTTCAGAATAGCCAAAAAAAAAAATTAATCTTATTTGGCTGGGCACGATATCTTATAGCGTGGGATTAGGGTTAATAAATTAAACCATTGTTTTAATATATTAAAGTGTTGTTTGTGATAGTTGATTATTATACTACTGCTATGGAAATGGTTCTTTTGGACATTATAAAAGTGGTTTTCTTATCGTTTTGACGTAGTGCTAGTGACTGGAGCGAGGCAGACTTGTAGTTTGATAGTTCCTTTGACGAAACGTTTGGAGCCATCATATGCAATGAGGGATAAGGATGAAGGCCTTATGTCCTGCTCGGTATACTCGAGTGTTTTGAGCATCGTTATTGGGTAGAAGTTAAGTCCTTTGGTGTCAACCAGAGCATGAGGCATTGAGAATCCTCAGATTATGATCGTCAAGTATATAGGGGCCTATCTTCCACGCAGTGACTCTTTAGGCATGTCAGCATCCGTGAAGGTAAGTGCTGGAGGTTGAGCTATAACTGAAGCAATCTCGTGCAGCTCGTCTAGGGTGATATCTTCATCCACGTGTGCTTCGTCCAGCGCTCTTATTAATAATCAGTGATGGTCTGGCGATTTCTTTATGAGCTCAAGTATCGACATATGCACTGGTACTTTCCCAAGGTGTCAAAGGAGATCATATTTCTGGCTTGTTTCCAAGGCTGGTTCCTTGCCGGGCTGGTGGGCTTTATTCGTGTTCTACTGAGGTGGTTGAGGCGCCAGTGCCGATGCTGGAGCTGGGGGAATTACATGAGGTGGGGGAGGCAAGTTTGCTTCCCTTTCTCTTATTATTCTTTCTTATGGCTGAGCGCCTACGCTCCGCTTCTCTCAGGGGAATGGTGGTGGTGGATAATTTGTTCCTGATTTAAGAACTATGCACGTCAGCTGTTGATCCTTGAGCCATGCCGTAACTAGCATTGACGAGCTTGTTGCGGCATTTATCATAAAGGCGGTGAAATTCGAAGAAGGGATACGCAGCGGAGCTATGCCATTCCATGGTAGGAGGTACTGTGTGTAGTATTCATCTTCTAAGAAGATGGAGAACAGTGCCTCTTCCTTATCGGGTTCTTCCGTTTGTTGACTTGTTTCTTCGTTTGGCTGACATTCAAGTGCAATCTTGTGTCTTCGACTCAAACTGTTTTGAGAGAGGCTATCTACCCATGCCGAGATTTTGTCTGTGGTTTAAAGAGCATCATATTCGTCCTCAGGGTCAGAATCACATTGAAGAAGCGGTGGTGGGGTTTTCTCTGAATTTGGGAGAGTCAAAGGTTCTACAGGTTGAAGGTTTGATCCTCAAGTTTTGAATGACTGGACTCGAATACAAGTAAATGCCGGATATGGTGGAGCAAGGATCAAAATTTTGGCCGAAATGATCAAAATTTTGATCAAAATTATCGATTTCAGTCCCCACCGAAACAATAATATAGGATCAAAATTTTGGTCATTTTTTTATGGGGTTGAAATTTTCCACTGAAATTCAAATTTTAGTCCAAAATTTTGGTTTCCGTCCCCTCCGAAACCGAAATAAAACCCAAAATTTTGATCCTTATGGTGGAGGATTCGGTGGAGCGATCCAAGTAATCAGGGATGAAGGATGTGGGCGAACGATGGGAGGCCTCAGGGGTTCGACCAGCTTAGTCGGGGTATTAGAAGGACTGATGCGAGTGATGGAGGTAGAAGGATGGAAAGGGTGTCGACCGAGAGGTCTACCGTGGTGATGTGGGTGACTGACCCCTTATTGTGATTAGGCATGGGATTATTGATGATCCCTAGGTTTTACAGGGGCTGATTGTTATTCTGGTTAGAACTTCAGAGAGACTCCTAGTCGATTTGGTTTCAATCATTCATGTCATAGATCATATCCCATAAAGCCCAGCAGTCTTATAAGTTATGTCCTGTAAATCACAGGAAAGCGCAAAACTTATTGTAGTTTAAGTTTGCGACCTAGGGTTGAGGTCGTTCTGGCAGGAATCAAATGAGGTTTACTGAGGAGGCAGAATATGTTGGGGATGATATCAGGCAGTGTAGGATAGTGATTGCATTTGGGTTGGTAGGGGCCCCTTGCCTGCTGGTTAAAGTTCTGGAGTGCGGGTACGTTGTTATAACTCCGAGGGTTAGCTGACCAGTTTTGGGTGGCATTCTGGTTCGAGTGGGTATTTTGGTTAGAGTGTTGGTTCTGGTTTTGGTATTGATACTGGTTCTAGTTAGGGTACCACTATTCATTTTGGTTTTGGTATTGATTCTGATCAGAATTCCTCGATTGGTAATTTTTGTTTCCGGAGTTTTGCCCCTAGTTAACAACCATATTGACCTGCTTAGAGTTAGAGGTTTTCTTGTTATTCTTCAACTTTGAGTCACAGGACATGACAACTTTTGATGCAATAATTAAAAATGCGAGGTTTCCTCCCTTAATATGTCATTGGATGTGGTTGGCATGCAGGTGAAGTGTAGCGAAGTTTGAGCAATCACTTATAATAAGAGCGCTTCAGAGAGGCTCATTGATGTTATCTATGATAATGTCGATTACGTCTTTTTCCTTCATCTGACTTTCGATGCGGGCAGCGATTTTCCTCCAACGCGCTACGAAGTCTATGAAGTCGTCGTCAGGTTCTTGCTTCGTCATCACTAGGTCGTTGAGACTAACCGCTCCTTGTATCAGGCGCTTATATTGGTCCAGAAATTGTCTGGCCAAAATGTCGAACATGTCTATCTTGTGAAGTGGGAGTCCAGTGAACCAGTCGAGAGCTTCTCCTTCTAGCATTCTCTGGAAGTAGTGTCTCAGGAGCCTTTGGTTGTCGCAAATAGATTGGCAGTCATTGCAGAATAGTGCTAGATGGTGATTCGGATTCCCAATACCATTGTACTTATTGAACTTTGGTGGTTTGAATCCGGTAGGTAAGTTGAACTCAAGATCTCGACAGAAACTATCAAACCTGAATGATAAGCCAAGGCGATTTCTCTTAGTCATGTATTCGTTGAGCATCTTGGGAAGATCCTCTTTTTTTACAGTGGCATCTTTCTGGGTAGTCCAGGAGTGAACCCTGCCTTGGCGATCGTTGATATGCCCTTTATGTTGTTCTAATTAAGTCTTAACCTATTGCAAGCGCACAATGGAAATTGTAATACTAGCATAATATCGTTCTCACGAGGAAGTGATTTATCTTATATTTCGTTATTCTAAAAACTTATATTTATCTTTAAGATCTTACACTACTTGAGAAATATGAATAAAAGAATGGTTTCTTAAACTAATTTGCAGAAAATAAATCCTAAATCCTCCTTTTTCAGATTGTGGTCATCAATCACAATCTTCAGCTTTCAGATGTTTATAAATTTAAAATACCATTACACTATATCTCCGTCTTCTAGATTTGGGCATCAATAAAATACTAGCATCCTTCAAAATAGATCTATACTAATCTTCAATTTACTAGAAATTTGGGTGTCAATCAAACTCCAAAAAATCAAAGATGGAAAAGTAAAACCGTTACACTAATCTGCAAATCTCAACCTGAGTCATCAATTCAAATTAAAACTTGGAGATGTTTACAAAGTAGTAAATTGCAAAAAAAATAAATCTAAACTAGAAAGCAATAAAAATTATATCTTTCACCCCTCAGTCGCAGGTATCAAATGCTTCTGAGAAACTACGGATATCTATTCTAATCTTCCAGCTCTTAATCCCAGTCGTCAATTTTGATCGAGAAACCTTAGATATCAAAACTAAACTACTATAAATTTTTTATCAGAAGAAAACCCAACCTCAGTCATCATTTTATGCTAAGAATTTGTTTGATGAAAAATTCCTATACCGAGCTCTCTTATTTATAGATCATGAGGAGTCGATTTAGAGTGATCTAATTCTAATAAAAGAAACTACTAAGAACAATAGTTTCCACATATAACTCTACTTCTAATCCTAGTCTTTCCTTGCTTTGAATAGTAGATGCGCTTCTGAACTTTTTCCTTCATTTCTGTAACAGAGATCTTTTAGGAGTCTTCCTTGGTCAATCTTCTCAGATCCGTGAGTAACTAAACTTCTAATTTAAGAGTTCTTCTAATTATATGCATGGCAGTGTAAATCTTCTTCACATGATCAGCAGCACAAGAGCTTTAATTTATCCAATCATAAATTATGATTGTTCTCTTCTTACAGCTTGCACTCTCATGGTGATTCTTCATTTACGATCGATCGCTTTTGTGACAGCCTGGATTTCGGCACCCCGAAACCCGTGCCATTAGCACGATCATCTTGACCGTGCCCCTTAGCTAAGCACGGAACATTGATATATCAAGCAACATGAAGTAGTAAATGAAACTGCAGAATTTAAATCTATATAAAAGCATTTCTCAAAAGACAGTTCTACCCTCATACCTCTGCATGAATGGAGAACCGATCCGAACCATCGATGATAGCAATCATCACGGATGGTTCGCCCAAAAGAATAATCCCCAAAACCCAATATATACATTGTTCAACCAAAACAAGGCTTGACATACCAAGCCGTACAAATCTCTATCAAAAAGCCCTCAAAGCGGCACAACGGAGTCCTCTAGAAGAAGTCCTCGAGGTGGCGTCCGACTCACCGGGGTCAGCGTCTCCTGAAGCCTCGGCAGCTGCTAGTAGTGGACCTGCGACGTATAGTCTATAGGGTGAGCTACATCCTAGCTCAATAGGGAACAAAACACAGTTGAACATATAATTTATCACTCACATATATTCCATGATATGCCATGCATGATGTGTCTATGCAGTTATTGATGAAAACAGTTAAAAAGCATTTCATTTTACTGGTAATTACTTATGTTTTCATTTATTCATGAATGATGCTGAAAAGGCCTAAAGCAAAACTTAAACTTTCAACTTAAGTAATCCCCGAGCAATATAGCATCGAGCCCCGATGAGATACCCATCATCGTCATCTATATAGACACTTTTAACGTATTCCCTGGGAATACAATATAGTACCCAAGCCCCTTTCCCTTGGCGATTGGTGGCGGGGTTTCACTTGTCTCAAATCAACACCCCTGGGGTGTGCTTACTGTGTACGGATAAGCCTCCGCACTGGTCTACGGTTTCGCCACCGTATCGGTCACGGATATCCTGCCGTGTCAGTCGTGGATATCCCGCCACGTCGGTGGGGTACCCTATCAAACCTCAAATAAAAAAAATTTCGGTGCCTTACATATAGTTATTCACCGTGTAAGTGTGCTATCTTATATCAGTTAGGCCCTATCAAACATGATTCAATCTTGGGTACATCCCTGGGATGTATCCATTCACTTGCATCACACCTGATGCTCTTATCTCTTTACTTCTTCATCCCCTAGGGATGGTTCATTATGGTTACTCTTATGGATGTCACACGTACACACTCTTCATAATTCTTAAGCAATAAAAGCAATTTGAATTGAATTCTATATCACTACATACATGCTCTTGTAAAATAAAGTACATGTTCAAGGTGTTCCCTACCTCAAGTCTTTGTTTGATCAATGCATCAAGGTCCCACGTGGCTCCTTGTGCACTAGCTCACACGTACCACCTATAGTACCACATAACAGGTGAAACACATCACTAAAGATGTAATAAAGAAGGTCCAAGACCCTCCAAGAATTTTAAAGTCAAACTCAAAAGTCAACATAAATTAGCTCAGTCGATTAATCGAACTCCAAAATCGATTAATCGAATTTGATTCGATTAATCGATTTCCAAAATCGATTAATCGATTCTCAAATCGATTAATCGAGATTCCCATTCGATTAATCGAAACCCAATTCAATTAATCGAATTTCCCTACCTATCATGTCGATTCTCAATTCTAGTGATCGAATTTCCAAAATCGATTAATCGATCCCAAATCGATTAATCGAAATTTGAAATCGATTAATCGAAATCCCATTTCGATTAGTCGATTTTCCCCAAGTCTTTTCCTCCAGCCTCTGGGGTCCACTGGAGGTCCACAGTCGATTATTCGATACCCAAATCGATTAATCGAAATCCAAAGTCGATTAATCGAAACTCAGTTCGATTAATCGAACTCGGGTTCCTTGACTTTTCAACTTCTTGGCGAATTTCGATTAATCGAATCTCAATTTCGATTAATCAAAATTGCTAGATTCAGCCCCCTTTGAGCTGTTCTTCCCAATCTTTTCCCTTACTTTTTCCTTCCATTTTTCTAAACCTTTGTTCTACATTTCACAATATTTCTAGCCACTATTCACCCTTCTAATCCATGCATTTAAACTACAAAAATCTTACCTTCAATAGATCTCAAATTGATTTCGATCGAGTGGTTGGAAAGGCTAGGGTTCCAGCCCTTGCTTGAACGGATTCCTCTCGTTGAATCGGTCTCTTTAATGCTTGAATCCCCCCTCCAATCACCCAATAACTCTTGTTTAATCTCTTTTCTCCTCTCTCTCTCTTGTTTACTCCTCTCTCAACAACCAAATAGTGATTTTAGGGTTATTAAACCCTTTTATCTCTTTCCTCACTTGTGTGTTGAGCACATACACCGCGATAGGTGTATGCGACTTCACATTCACATCATACACCACGCAGTCACTCAAACTTTCACATCTCATCCACTCATCACACTCTATGCTAACCATTGAACTTCTATTTGGTCAAACCTATGACCGATCAGGCACAGATCTCGAGGTCATAGTTTTGTGTGATTTTTCGGGCTATTACATCCTCCCCACCTTGGGAATTTTCGTCCTAAAAAATAACCCAAGGTTCGTCGGTCTGGGTCTCTCCCCCCCCCCACACTCTCAGGTGAGGTGGTGTAGTTGACTCAGACGTATTTAGGTATTCACAATTACCAACATGGAATTCAAATTTTTGACGAATTAAACGATTAACACAAAAATTTGGATTTCTATTAATATCTGAAATATTTACAAGGGGCCAATAAGTTGGCATACAAAAATATACATGTACAGAACCATGACTCATTCAAAATAAAGATAAGACTCATGCGGTCCCCTCGTCAGGCTGGTCGGGTGCTACAGGGGCTGGTGGGTCTGCTGGAGCTGGCTATGGCTGCGGTGGTGGAGACTGTGTTGGCTGGGTAGTCGGAGGTAGCGGCAGCTGAGGCTGTGGTGTCTCGGTCGGCGGAGCGGAGGTAGATGTGGAAGGAGCCGCGTCTGTAGTGGCTGTGGTAGGATGGAAGACGGGTCCTCGGTGGAAGGCTGTGCGTCCGGCTGTCCACTCCTCCTCCTGAGCGAGGTAGCGGCGGTAGTCGGTGGGGTAGATGTGGCGGAGGGTATGGAATAGAAGGAAGTCCATCCTTTCATTGTTGGCCTCCATACGGGCCAACACCTCCTCGATGGTCCGCCCTGATGAAGCGGCGCGTCGGCGGTAGGATGAGGTGGGTGTCGCAGGCGCGGAGTGGGCTGGCGGTGTCGGTGAGGCTGCTGTGTGAGAGGTGGCCCTCTCCACTGAAGGCTCGATTGGTGTGTGCACCCACGGTGGGTCCCGCTGTGGTGGTGGGGTGGTGGCGATCATCGCTGCTGCTGCTGCTGGGTCCATGAAGACTTCGAAAATGTAGGGTCCGCTTAAGTAGGTTGTAGCTACGGGTCCATGAAGACTTCGAAAATGTCTTCACGCAATCCGTAGCCCTCACCTCGTGAGGCGAGATGGTGTAGGAGGGATCGTTGGAGTAGCACTCAAACATGCTCGAGATAAGGCCAGCGTAGGGCATCTTCTCCTTGGGCCGGAGGTTGCCCTTCATCAACTTTCCTTTAATATATCTCATCCCCTCGAGGATGAGCATGGTGGCGTCGAACCACCGGCCACAGAAGGCGCACACGGTGCATTACTACATCTATCCGCTTCGGTGTCGTGCATAGCGGATAGAGATTGCACTTGATAATGGAATCAAGCATCCACATGTAGTGGGGAAGGTCGACCCTCTTTATGGAGGATCCCGACCCCTTTTTACCATTGGTCATGCGGGTCATGACCTCCTCAAAGCGGGGGTTCTCCTCGAAGGGTGGGAATAGGGTGGTCTCGGGTGTGAAATCGAGGTAGCACTCAAGCACCTCGTGTATGTGACGACGTGTGATCGTGTAGTCTCGACCCTCTATAGTGGTCTTGATCACATCATCGGTCGGGCCGTCCACAAGCCCTTGGTAGAATAATCTCACCAATCTAGGGTAGTAAGAACCCCGGATTGGTTTGAGAAGGTTGCCGAGACCGGCGTTGTTGAGGTAGTTTCGAGCCCATTGGGTCTCGCCCGGTACATCGGGATTTGTGAATAGGGTTGGGTCAATGATGTATTCGACCTCGAAGGTCTTGGCCACCCACCATTCATTTGGTTGCACCACATTAGTGGGTGGTGGGGGCGATTCATGGGAAGACTCACAGATAGATGCGCTCGTCGAACTGGAGGTGGTCTCCGATGCCGACGGTGATGGAGTCCTCACCGGCGATGGGGTAGGTGGTGGTGGTGCGGCGTTCTTACGCCGAACCGGGAGCTTAGAGGTTGCCTTCTTCGAAGACAACAGAGTCTTTGGCGGCATTTTTGGTGAAATAGGGAGAATCTATGGCTTTAACTAACTCAAATTGAAAGAAGATTTCGATTTTAGGGTTTACCGTAGGTTTTGGAGGCGATGCGATGTGAATGCGAGCCGAAAAATCAACGGAGAAGGGAACCCTAGGGCGCTAGATGGTCGGAGAAGAAGAAGAAGAAGTTGAAGCGCCCAAAACTCAAGTGCAATGATTTCGAATGGGGAAGAAAATCCCCAAATATATATATATAGGCCCCGGCTCGATTAATCGAAATTAAAACTCGATTAATCGAGATTCAAACTAGGTTAAGCCGCGTAAAATCGATTAATCAATTTCCCAAATCGATCAATCGAAAGTCAAAATCGATTAATCAAAACCATTTCGATTAATCAAAATCGTATCGGTTTAAAAATTTAAGTTTTAGAGCTCACTGGCGCGAGCCAGTCGATTAATCGAAATCCATTTCGATTAATCGAAATTTCAAAATCGATTAATCGAAATTCACTTCGATTAATCGAAATTGTGCAATAACTTCCAAAATTTTCAGGATTCTTTAAGTTATTCGATTAATCGAATTTCCACTTCGATTACTCGAATTCTTCTTCGATTAATCGAATTTCACTTCGATTAATCGAAATCATTCCTCTGACTTCATATTTCTTCCAAGTCCTTTTAGTAATTCGATTAATCGAACTTCCATTTCGATTAATCGAAATCTCAAATCAATTAATCGAAACCTCCTCGATTAATCGAAATTTCATTATTTCATCCTAATTTCTTCTAACATTCCCAGTTCATTCGATTAATCGAACATGTGGTTCAATTAATCGAATACCCAATTCGATTAATCAAATTCCTAAAATCGATCAATCGATCCCAAATCGATTAATCGAAATTGCATTCTATGTCTGTTCTAACTCTCATTCAAATTTCCAGTCACTGGCGGATGCCAGTCGACTAATCGAACAAAATCGATTATTTGAAATCCCAAATCGATTAATCGATTTGAAATTGATGTCGGTTTTGCTCAATTCTATGATTTTCAAGTTCTTTGGTTCTTTGATTTCTTTTGGTAGTTTATGACATCAAGTGGTTCATAGTTCCATAGAAATGCACACACTTGGTCAGGTACATACAAAATCTGTTCCTTTAATCATACTTTGATCAAAACTTCCATTGAATTACAAGTATTACGGAGATTCCACAAACATGCTTGTGGTTTACATTGGATTCTCACGTCGTTGGAAACAAGGCTGGATATTGTTCTTTCACATCGGCCTCTCGTTCCCAAGTAGCCTCTTCTTTTGGATGATTGTTCCACCGAACAAGCACTAAGGGAATCACTTTAGTGCGCAACACTTGTTCCCTTCGATCCAAGATTTCCACTGGTTCCTCTATCATTCTCATGTCCTCACACATCTCCATAGGTTGTTTTCCTAACACGTGAGATGGATCATTTACATACTTTCTGAGCATTGATATGTGGAAAACGTTATGTACCCGATCAAACAGCGGTGGTAAACCAATGCGATACGCAACTTCACCTACGCGTCCCAAAATTTCAAATGGTCCAACATAACGTGGGCTTAACTTCCCTCTCTTACCAAATCTCATTACGCCTTTCATAGGTGACACTTTCACAAACACGTGCTCACCCACTTTATAGTCGACACTAGTCCCATAACTTTCATGTCTACTGTCTTTCGGCTTGGTCTTTCTCTGATGATTCGAACGACGGTGGCATTGTCTTCAAGTAGTTTTGGCCCTAACACAAATTTCTCACCTGTTTCCTCCCAATTGAGGGGTGATTTGCATCGTCGTCCATACAGAGCTTCATACGGTGCCATGCCAATGCTCGTTTGGAAACTGTTGTTGTATGCGAATTCGAGCAACGGTAGATACTCATCCCAGTATCCTTGCATATCTAGCATGCACGCTCTGAGCATGTCTTCTATTACTTGGTTCACTCGCTTTGTCTGCCCATCAGTTTGAGGATGGAAAGCTGAACTAAAGTCTAGTCGTGTTCCCATTCCTTCTTGAAATTTCTTCCAAAACTTGGATGTATATAGTGGATCACGATCTGAAACTATGCTGCTTGGAATCCCATGTAATCTTATAATCTCCTTCATGTATAAGTCTGCCAGTCTTCCTGCTGTATATGTAATATTGTACGGCAAAAAGTGCGCTGATTTGGTCAATCGGTCCACAACGACCCAAATAGCATTGTGCTTCTTGGCAGTACGGGGCAATCCAACAATGAAATCCATCAAGATTGATTCCCATTTCCATTCTGGGATTGGTAATGGCTGCATTAGTCCCGCAGGATGTCTATGATCAATCTTCACTTGCTGACAAGTCAAACACCGTGACACGTATTCGGCCACGTCTTGCTTCAGTCCTCACCACCAGTAGTTCTTTTTCAAATCTTGGTACATTTTGGTGCTACCAGGGTGGATAGCATAATTTGACTTATGGGCTTCATCAAGAATGGTTCGTCTTAGATCGTCATTGTCCGGAATGCATAGACGGCCCTTAAACAATAAAGAACCATCTTCTTTAACTGATGCCTTCACTCACGTCTTGATGAATCTTTGTTAATTGGGATCTTTCATCGTAGATCGTGGATATGCTCAAATATCACAGCTTTCTTGATATATGTTAGCCAAAAAGGATCCGGTGGCTTTTGACTCAAAGTTTGCATCATAGAATGCCAGGTCTTCCAATAATTTCCATCGGTGCATACCCAAAACCAAACAAGCTAACTGAGCTGAACCTTTCTGACTCAATGCGTCGGCTACTACATTTGCCTTGCCTGGATGGTATTGTATGGAGCAATCGTAATCCTTGAGGAATTCCATCCACTCATTTGTCTCATGTTGAGCTCTTTACGTGTATGCAATTGTATCAGAGGCTCTTATGATCGGTGAAAATTTCAAAAGTCTCATCATACAAGTAATGTCTCCAAATCTTCAGCGCAAAAATGACTGCTGCTAGTTCCAAGTCATGAGTCGGGTAATTTTTCTCGTGTTCTTTCAGCTGTCTTGATCCGTAAGCTATCACCTTCTTGTGTTGGTTGAGTACACAACCAAGGCCATTGTATGACGCGTCGCTGTTCACGGCGTATCCTCCACTGCCTGAAGGAATCGCTAGCACTGGAGCGGAAGTGAGTTTCATTTTGAGTTCTTGAAAACTCTTCTCGCATGCCTCACTCCACTCAAATCTTGAATCTTTTCATGTCAGCTTTGTGAGAGGTCTCGATATCTTTGAAAACCCCTCGACGAAACGTCGATAATAGCCTGCTAAGCCCAGAAAACTTCGGACATCGATCACTGTCTTTGGTTGCTCCCATTTAACCACTGCTTCTATCTTTGCTGGATCTACAGTGACACCATGCTTTGAGACGACATGTCCCAAAAAGCTAACCTCTTCCAACCAAAACTCACATTTGCTGAGTTTGGCATACAATTGATGTTCTCGTAGCGTCTGTAGAGCAATCCTCAAATGTTCTTCGTGTTCCGTCTTGGATTTGGAGTATATCAATATATCATCAACGAATACTATGACGCAGGAGTCCAAGTGTGGTTTAAACACTCGGTTCATCAGATCCATAAACGACGCCGGAGCATTCGTCAATCCAAACGACATCACAAGGAATTCATAGTGTCCATACCATGTCCGAAAAGCTATCTTCTGGATGTCCTCTGCCTTGACTCGCAACTGATGATATCCAGATCTCAGGTCGATCTTGGAAAAATACCTTGCTCCTTGCAGTTGGTTGAATAGATCATCAATTCTAGGCAAAGGGTAGCGGTTCTTCACAGTGAGTTTGTTCAATTGTCGATAGTCAATGCATAGTCGCATTGACCCATCCTTCTTCTTGACAAACAAGACCGGTGCTCCCCATGGAGACACGCTCGGTCTAACAAACCCCTTGTCCATAAGTTCTTACAGTTGTTCCTTTAACTTCTTTAACTCAGCAGGAGCCATTCTATAAGGCGCTTTCAAAAACAGGTCTGCCTCGTGCTAAGTCAATGGCTAATTCTACTTCTCTTCTCGAGGTAATCCGTAATTCTTCCGAAACACGCCAAGTCTCGCACAACTGCTATCTCAGAAATGACATTCTTTTCTTCCTTGTCCTCCTTTAAGAAAGCCAAATATCCACTACAACCCTTTCTGATCATTCTCTCGCCTCATCACGAGATCAAGTACAGATGACGACCTCACTCCTTGAAACCGAAATGATCTTCTTGTGTTGGGTCTGAAAATGACTATCTTGTTCTTACAATCGACTGTTGCACAATGCTGCGCCAACCAGTCCATCCAAGGATCACATCAAACCCTTGCATGTCTAACAGTATCAACTTCGCTTCCAATTCGTGCACCTCTAGGTCTCGAACTGCTACAATGATGGGTTTGCAAGCTAACTCCGTGTCTACTACTCTCCAGTCGGAATAGACACAGATAGGACGAAGTCCAACGCCTCTGGAACAATCTTCATCTTCTTGGCGAAACGTGGAGTGACGAATGAGTGGGTAGACCCTGGGTCTATCAACACTCTAGCGTCATATCCAACAAAGCATCTTTTTTCATATATAGTTAAAGTACCTATAGTATACATACATACATACAATAATTTACACATCAAAATACACCCTTAATTCACATATAGATTTAGTATTGAGAAAAGGAATCTATACCATTCCTAATGCATGGACCTTCTCTATCTAAAATTTTAATGAAATGGAAATTTTCTTTAATTTAAATGAGTCTCACCTTGGATGACATCATGCACGTTCCCTGCTTCCTGAGCAGTGACTGCATAGGCTCTCCCCTGAACGATCAGCTTCCTTGCTTGAATGGGTCGTGGTGCTGCAACTGAAGCGGTCTTTCTTTTATCCGTCTCAGGGCAATCCTTGATCAAGTGGCCCACCTTGCCACATCGGAAACAACCCCTAGTTCCCGATCTGCAATCCATTGTTCTATGAGGCTTGCCACACTTTGCGCAAGTCTCCCGAGGTGCGGAAGAAACAGTACGAGAACCCTGTGTGATAGTGGCGCCAGTAGACATGGTAGGGTTCTCATATCGTAAAGGTCTCCCCGACGCAAGTAATGGAAACCTCTGTTGGTGTTGTTGTTGCGCCGGCCTTCCAAAACCTCCCTGAAACTGTGATCTCTAATTTTGGGCCATGAACCTCGGCTTTTTGTTCACCGGTTCATAGGTCCCCGTTCTTCCTTGTTCATTTCCTCCTTGCTGCTGCTTCCTCTGTCTATACCTGTTATTGTTCTCCTCCTCTACAACTAACGCCTTGCTCATGACCTCTTCATAGGTTCACAGTTGAAATGGAGCTACGCCTCCCCTAACCTCAGGCTTCAAACCTTGCTGAAACCTCTTGGATTTCATCACTTCGGTAGCGACGTAATCCGGAGCAAAACGGGCAAGTCGTAGAAACTCCACCCCATACTCTCTCACTGTCATCCTCCCTTGCACTAACTGTAGGAATTGTATCTCAAGTTGGTTCCTCACCACTTCCGGAAAATATTGTTTGTTGAACTCCTCAATAAACTCCTCCCAAGTCCAAGGCAACTCTGGGGTCTCCTGAGCCCGAGTCCGTATCACGGACTTCCACCAAGGCCCAGCCTCCCCATCCAACATATAAGCTTGCCATCTCACACTCTCATCTTCCGTGCATGTCAGCACGCTAAAGACTTTCTCCACCTCGGGCCATTGTATGCACTTGCAGAAATGAAGGAGGTCTCATCCTCCTAAACTCAGAAGGATGAGGGCACAGCACACAGACAGTCCTGTGTGGTGTAGGTGGTCATTCTCTTGACGCATGAGCTGCAAAGGATGCGGCTTGTTGTGCCATGGCAGCTGCCATAGTCTCCATAGTGTGCATCATCCTTTGTCGCTCCTCTCTATCTTCTTGTCTTTCTGTCACTCTCTCTTGTTCTCTTAGATCTTGATCCTGCCGATCTCGATCCTCTTCATCATGCTGTCTACTACTACTGCCCCCTGAGACCTCAGTACCTCCTAAAGGCACTCTATTAGTAGGAGAGATGTAATCATCTCCTCTGTTGGCCTCCCCTTGGTCGGCCTCTTCCTCTAGATGACATTTGCGGCTGCATTTGAAATTAAAGTTTCGTTAGCAGAAGCCCCTATGTTCTGACCAAAAGAACGATTGTCAGAATTGCTAAAAGAAAATGGCTCTGATACCAACTGTGACAGCCCGGATTTCGGCATCCTAAAACCCGTGCCATCAGCACGATCATCTTGACCGTGCCCCTTAGCTAAGCACGGAACATTGGTATATCAAGCAACATGAAGTAGTAAATGAAATTGCGGAATTTAAATCTATATAAAAGCATTTCTCAAAAGACAGTTCTACCCTCATGCCTCTGCATGAATGGAGAACCGATCCGAACCATCGATGATAGCAATCATCACGGATGGTTCGCCCAAAAGAATAATCCCTAAAACCCAATATATACATTGTTCAACCAAAACAAGGCTTGACATACCAAGCCGTATAAATCTCTATAAAAAATCTCTCAAAGCGGCACAACGGAGTCCTCTAGAAGAAATCCTCAGGAGGTGGCTCCAACTCTTCGCCGGCCGCAAGGTCCGACTCACCGGGGTCAGCGTCTCCTGAAGCCTCGGCAGCTGCTAGTAGTGGACCTGCGACGTATAGTCTATAGGGTGAGCTACATCCTAGCTCAATAGGGAACAAAACACAGTTGAACATATAATTTATCACTCACATATATTCCATGATATGCCATGCATGATGTGTCTATGCAGTTATTGATGAAAACAGTTAAAAAGCATTTCATTTTACTGGTAATTACTTATGTTTTCATTTATTCATGAATGATGCTGAAAAGGCCTAAAGCAAAACTTAAACTTTCAACTTAAGTAATCCCCGAGCAATATAGCATCGAGCCCCGATGAGATACCCATCATCGTCATCTATATAGACACTTTTAACGTATTCCCTGGGAATACAATATAGTACCCAAGCCCCTTTCCCCTGGCGATTGCTGGCGGGGTTTCACTTGTCTCAAATCAACACCCCTGGGGTGTGCTTACTGTGTACGGATAAGCCTCCGCACTGGCCTACGGTTTCGCCGCCGTATCTGTCACGAATATCCTGCCGTGTCAGTCGTGGATATCCCGCCACGTCGGTGGGGTACCCTATCAAACCTCAAATAACAAAAATATTGGTGCCTTACATATAGTTATTCACCATGTAAGTGTGCTATCTTATATCAGTTAGGCCCTATCAAACATGATTCAATCTTGGGTACATCCCTGGGATGTATCCATTCACTTGCATCACACCTGATGCTCTTATCTCTTTACTTCTTCATCCCCTGGGGATGGCTCATTATGTTTACTCTTATGGATGTCACACGTACACACTCTTCATAATTCTTAAGCAATAAAAGCAATTTGAATTGAATTCTATATCACTACATACATGCCCTTGTAAAATAAAGTACATGTTCAAGGTGTTCCCTACCTCAAGTCTTTGTTTGATCAATGCATCAAGGTCCCACATGGCTCCTTGTGCACTAGCTCACACGTACCACCTATGGTACCACATAACAGGTGAAACACATCACTAAAGATGTAATAAAGAAGGTCCAAGACCCTCCAAGAATTTTAAAGTCAAACTCAAAAGTCAACATAAATTAGCTCAGTCGATTAATCGAACTCCAAAATCGATTAATCGAATCTAATTCGATTAATCGATTTCCAAAATCGATTAATCGAAAGTCAATATCGATTAATCGATTCTCAAATCGATTAATCGAGATTCCCATTCGATTAATCGAAACCCAATTCGATTAATCGAATTTCCCTACCTATCATGTCGATTCTCAATTCTAGTGATCGAATTTCCAAAATCGATTAATCGATCCCAAATCGATTAATAGAAATTTGAAATCGATTAATCGAAATCCCATTTCGATTAGTCGATTTTCCCCAAGTCTTTTCCTCCAGCCTCTGGGGTCCACTGGAGGTCCACAGTCGATTAATCGATACCCAAATCGATTAATCGAAATCCAAAGTTGATTAATCGAAACTCAGTTTGATTAATCGAACTCGGGTTCCTTGACATTTCAACTTCTTGGCGAATTTCGATTAATCGAATCTCAATTTCGATTAATCAAAATTGCCAGATTCAGCCCCCTTTGAGCTGTTCTTCCCAATCTTTTCCCTTACTTTTTCCTTCCATTTTTCTAAACCTTTGTTCTACATTTCACAATATTTCTAGCCACTATTCACCCTTCTAATCCATGCATTTAAACTACAAAAATCTTACCTTCAATAGATCTCAAATTGATTTCGATCGAGTGGTTGGAAAGGCTAGGGTTCCAGCCCTTGCTTGAACGGATTCCTTGCGTTGAATCGGTCTCTTTAATGCTTGAATCCCCCCTCCAATCACCCAATAACTCTTGTTTAATCTCTTTTCTCCTCTCTCTCTCTTCTTTACTCCTCTCTCAACAACAAAATAGTGATTTTAGGGTTATTAAACCCTTTTATCTCTTTCCTCACTTGTGTGTTGAGCACATACACCGCGATAGGTGTATGCGACTTCACATTCACATCATACACCATGCAGTCAGTCAAACTTTCACATCTCATCCACTCATCACACTCTATGCTAACCATTGAACTTCTATTTGGTCAAACCTATGACCGATCGGGCACAGATCCCGAGGTCATAGTTTTGTGTGATTTTTCGGGCTATTACAGCTTTTCTCCTTCGTATCGCATTTTACTTTTTGAACATCTTTAAGATTCATAATTTATGATTTCTTTTTATCTCTGCCTCAACTACGTTCAATCATCTTTTACGATTTTCTAACTTTAAAGAATATAGCGAATCGTCTTTTAGGCTCCATCGTCATTCTTGCTACTTTTTGAGTTCATTTTGACGAAGTTTCACACTTTAGCTCTCTTTTACTGATTTTTCTTAATATTTGCACATCATGAACTTATTAGTAGTAAACTAAGGTCTAGCATCACTACGTTGAGGATGATAAAATGGTAGATTATGTGACTGATCAATCGTCGTCGAAGAGGGTGCGGGTGGTCCGCCTTAGTGGTGATGCATGGGCTGAGACAGTTCTGGGAGTAGGTGGCGGCCTCTCCTCTCTTTGTCGTTCTCATTCTTCCTTGCCTTGCTGCTCTTTGACAGTTTCATACATGGCAGTCATGCCTCTGAGCAATTCTTTGGCTTCGTCACCTCCTTTTTGTAATCTCGGAACACTGAGCTCTAGGAGTTGTTAGGGGGTGAAATTTTGCCCGATACTTCTATCTTTCCCGCCGTGGTTGTTGTTGGTGCTCGAGGGCGTGAAAGGGTGTTCTTGGTCGTCGGCCATATTAATCTCGGGGTGACACGGGGGTGAGTCGTAGGACTTTTCAGCATCGTATATAGGGTTATCATGGTATCCCCATAGTGATGGATTACCGGTGTTGGTTAAGTTTATTTTGCATATCCTTGACATTTCTAACCTTTGGTAGATACTCATGAGCTCTCGGGGAGCTCTCGAGAGTGTGAGCGCGTGTAGCGAAGTGATAAAGCGAAAAGGAGATAAAACCAAACTAAACTAAGCATAAAATTAAGCTAGGCTAAAAAACTATTTTAGCAAAAAAGGGTTCCATCACGATCGGCAATTTGTTGGTACGTGCTTTTTCTAAGTTCCTTTCGGTCCCCGGAATAAGTGGCCCAATTCGATTCTAGTGGAACTAGAACTAAGAACTAGAACTTAGAATTAAGAACTAGAATTCAGAACTAGAAATTAAGGACTGGAAATTAAGAACTAAGGACTAGAAATTAGAACATAAAGATCTAGAACTACGAATTTAGAATTATAACTAAAAACCTAAGAACTAGAACTAAAAATTAAGAACTAGAAAGAGATTACCTGAAGCCATGTGCTTCTTCCTCCTTCTAAGTCCGCAGAGAAAAGGACTCGAGCTTGGGAGAGGCGTGAGCTCGAGAGAGAGGAGATTTTTCTTGTAATTGATTCCGTTTAGGCGAGGTAGGGGGTCTTTTTATGAGGGTACGGGTAATTCCGCGTGTTGGGTCATGTGCAGAATAGGTGAATTCCGTGCATGACCGAGAGTCCTCAATAGAATTCTGTGTGTGTGTATTGGCGCTTAATTCACTTTGAGTCGGTCACTAACTTGGGAGTGACCGGCCGGGCAGGGCATCCTAGTTCTAGTGTACTTTGGAACCAATTCCGTGCATATGGATATGCGTGGAATCCAATTCCGTGCAGGGTTGTCTGTGTGAAATTGGGGAATTTGGGTGGTCTTGGGAATTAGAGTCCCAGTCCGCATCTGGGTTGATTTCGCATGTATGGGGTCACGTGAAATCGATTCTACGTGCTTCTGTATGCACGAGATCAGAGTCTTTGGACGGTCTGCGCAGAGCAGGTTCTAGTCCAAGTGGGGCTGATTCCATGTAGGTCCAAGTAGTTGGACCTACGTGGAATCGAATTTAGTGCATGAGCACTTACGCATAATTCGGGTTTTGAGGTGGTCCGTGGGAAGAGTGGACCTGGTCCAAGTGGGACCAATTACGCGCGTGTGTCCACACGTGTAATTGATTTTTACGCATTTGTGTATGCACGGAATTCGGGGACCTCTTGTGTCAAGTTGGGTTTGAGCCGCAGAGCTATTGTTTCAACTTGGGTCTCAACTATATGCTATTGTTTCAATATATGGTTCTCGTATTTAGGGTTTTAAAGTCATCAGAGAAGGCCAGTCCTTATCCGAAGATCGTCGGTAGGGTCAAAGGTTGATCGAATAGGTTTGTACACTCCGAGACGGCGAAATCAGGATGTCTACAATAGTGACAACAGTGGAGAAAGTGGTACTGAGTGATGCTACCCTACTAGCCAAGTTATGAACCACAATGGCAGTGCACTCACAAAAGGAGGAAAAGAAGTCAATGGATTGCTCCAGTCTCTGACCGACCTATACACAGTTGTAAAAGACCAGAGACAAGTGACTCTGAAAAGCAGACAAGAAGAAAGGACGTCGACTCCTCCGACTCCCCCAACACATAACACACACACCCTTCACACCTCCTATCACTAAAACCACCAAAGACAACCCTCTCCCGAGACACCTAAAAATGATACCACGATAAACCTAGACAACCTCCCTCAATTTCTAGATGATTTCATGGCTAGGAAGGAGCATTCTAAATGACCTTTTGGATTCCACGAATTCGGCCAGAACATCAACTTCATTGTACCCACAGGCTTTAAACTGCCGAAATTCAATAAATACAATGGTGCGGGAAACCCAAATCACCATCTAGCCTTATTTTGTAACGACTACCTACCAATTCGAACCAATCATGAGCTCCTTATCCACTACTTTCAGAGATCGCTAGAAGGAGAAGCCCTTGACTGGTTCACTGCCTTACCTCTATCCGAAATCGAGACATTCGAAGATCTAATTGACAGATTCTAAACCAATACCAGCACATGATTCATGAGCAAATCAGCCTCCATGACTTAATGACCACAAAACAAGAAAGCAACGAAGACTTGATGACCTTCGCTAATCATTAGAGAATACTTGCTGCTCGAACAGAATACCGCATGAATGACGCAAATGCTATAGATATCATCATCAAAAATACCCAACAGCGCCTTCGAAGTGTTCTCATCTTGAGCGATTACTTTGACTTCACCAGCCTCTATCAACATGCTTTGTGCATCCAGCGTTGCAAAAAAAATGGGGACCTTATTCACTCTACACTAATGTCCGATGGACCCTCTTCCAATGGCCCTAAAACAAACACCTTAAATGAAACTCTTAGCCCCGAACAAATCAACATGAACCAAGAACAAAGCCAAATAAACTTCCATCCATATAACCAAACTCGAGATCAATACACGAACCTATACCCTGACTATAACCAATCTCTATACTCTAATCATAACCAACAACCATACCCTAACCAGAATCAAGACCAACACCCCAACGCCATGCAAACTAACCTCACAATCTACAACCCATTATTTGACCAAACCCAATCAAGCCCACAACTTGCGTACAACACCATACTAACCAACCCTATTTTTTAAGACCCCTTACCATACCATACTCAACCATACCTCCAATCAAACTCTACACCTCCACCCGACTAGCCTGATCCGAAGAATTGAACCACCCTCGGAGCACATCCATACCATTCATTCACAACCAAGTAACCCTGTCCAATGCACCAATAAATGGGAAATCACCTTTCGCCCTGAACTGGTCATCAAGATCACTAAGATCCAACCTATCACCGAATTCACCCCTAAACTAACTCAACCCATCACCAAACCCATCGCCAAGCTCAACACACTTACCCCTAAACTAACCCAACCAATCACTGAAATCACCGAACCCAGTCCCGGATCAACTCAACCCATCACCAAAGTTGACACACTTATCCCAAAACTAACTTAACCTACCCCCAAACCAACTCGACCAAACTTCGAACTCAATAACTTACCCACCAATGAGTTAACCACTGCGCTCCTCGAGCATTCCAACTTTACGATCGATACCTGGGCAAACTTGCATACCGGTTCCAGAAGAAATTCTTGAACTAATCTACCCATATACTACAACAACATTCAAACTTAAACCGATCATAAAACTAAGCACTGAATGCAAACCCGTAATCAAATCTATCCCCAAAATCACCAGCCCTCTCACTTCAAAACCAATCCACCAACATACTACGACACCATTTATAGTTAAACCAATCACGAAACTACACTTTGAACTTGAACCTGTAATCGAATTAAGACCCCTAATCAAATACACTCTGGAATTAATCCCCAAGCCCAAACGCATTATAGGACACATGATCGAACACATCACCCCACCAACCTTAAACCTAGGTTAAGACATGAAAAGTACCACTTTTCACCCCTTAACTTAGCCTCTATTAGACCCTTAGCCATCAAATAAATGTGTGTTAAGTCATTTCTGTAGGTAATAAACAGTAGCTACAGTAAGGCCTGAACCCTGTTAAGGAGCCCACTTTTGCCCCAGAAGTCCCTCAGAAGGATGAAAGCTGAACCCATACAAGAATTGAACCTCGCACAGCTTTCACAAGCTTTAAAGGATTTAGAAATTAAGCCTCGCGCAGTCCTCACGAGTTTCCCAAGACTTCATTTCCAATTGCCCGCACTGTTCTCACGCAGTTGAGTGACAGAGGGGCTTCAGAATCATACTTTGCACTCATGCTCAAATATAATATGTTGCAGCGCAGCTCAAGAAAGCAGCTCTCAAACCTCACGCAGTTCACTCAGATCAACTGAGGAGAGAGAGCTCCAGGTATTTCAGCGCACAGCTGTCGCGTAGTGGCCGTGGGATGTAAAACTTCATAAAAAACTCTCGCGCAATTCAGAGACCAATGCACATCACGTCCTCGTGAAGATCCATTGAGAAACAAACTGCTCGCGCGATTCCCACGCCATTCAAAAGGAAAGTGCAATCCCGTGAAGACCAGAGCAATCCAGCGAGGATTCAGTGCTCTATCGCATGACTGCTTCAGCTGCAACTAAGACAACCCCGCGATAGCTAGAATTTCAAGCTAATCCAATCTCGCGAAGGCCGTGCTACCATGCGACAGTCTTGGAAACCAGTGCTACCTGGCGAGGCTCTGAACTCTAACTCTCCCTCACCTCTACAGAGGACATTCTAGAAACTTCCAGCAATTAGGGCACACATTCTAACGCTCCAAGTTCTGTGCATGCACCCCGAGGCATCCAAGGAACAGTATTAGGCCATGTGGCATCGTTAAAATTAGGGTTTCCTAACCCTAATGTGCCGCCAAACTAACTGCTATATAAAACTAAGCCTGGTTTAGGTTTAGGGGACTCTCTGCTTAGAATAGAATTTAGTCTATCTTCTTCTTACAGTAGCGACAGATCTCTAGTAAGGTTTAGGTAGATTTGTTTTTACTTTTTCTTCTGTCCATAGACCAACATTTGCTGGCTATGCCTTTGTATGACTATTTGGAATACATTTATAGAGTTTCATGATAGGGTGTTTTACTTTTATGGGATTTTTGTGAGTTGTTCTGTACAAGGCTGTTACCTTGAGATCCTCCATTGCTAGGACGTATTGCAAGCAATGGAGGACTGATTTTATGGTTTACTCAGATCCAAGTGACCTGTGTGTCTGGGCTAACATGCTCCCATACAGGCCTAGCCCCACCACAAGACCTACTAGATCTGAAGTCCCCATGGGAGCAATGAGCTTTTGTAGCCTTGTGAACATGGTGCTGGCAGCAATGTTTCTTGTTCTATCTTGAGCTTTGTGGGGAGGATAACCTCTGGGATAGTCTGTGACCATTTAAGTGGACAAGTTTTAGCCTTAGGGTGAAGCCAACCCACAGACTCAAGATAGATTATTCTTCTCTGCACTTGTGCTTGTAGCCCTATGAGAGATTGTGCTGAGACAAACTCCCCTGTATGTGTATAGACCCGCCATCAGATGGCAGATCAGGTTTGGTTATAGAGATTGTAGGCTTGCGACTGGATCACTGCAGTCAATCTAAAGCAGTGGACAGCTGGATCTAAGGCTACACTCAAACTCTTGCTGGTTCTATGTGTCTAGGCTAACATGCTCCCATACAGGCCTAGCCCCACACATAGCACTTTAGAGGTTGAGGTTACCTATGGATTCTTGTGCTTGTAGCCTGGATGAAGTAGTGCCTACAATGATAAACTTGTTCTGACCCATCTATGGACTGTGGTTCCCCAATTGGATAATCTGTGACCATTTAAGTGGATAGGTTATAGCCATAAAGGGATTGGATCATGGCACAGAGATGAGTTGGATTCTTTCTCCTCAGTGGTGATAATGTAGCCACTGGACAGGACTTCTATAGCAGTAGATCTGAATTTGAGTCATGAAACCCATCAGATCTGAACCTAATAAGCATACTTCTCACCCTTTTATATTTATTTTCTCACTCCATCTTATTTCTTAACCCTTTCTATAGTTTAGACATTAGGATACCTTAGAATTTAGATTTTAGTGACCCTAAATCCCCTTCCATTTAGGATTGCCAGATCTGTAGTCAGATCTGGAGGGCCTACTAAAGATGGCTCCCTTGGAGCTTAAGATCAATTTCCCTGTGGGACAAACTCTTACTTATCAAAACTTGCTACAACAGGCCCTGTATCTTGCAGGATTGTGCATATTTTAGGCTTGCTGCTCTATCATTTTCAATTCACCTTTCATTCATTTTTATTCACCCCATTCTTATCACTACCCCTAATAAAGTCAGTAGCAAGCACTTAAAAATAGCCTAACAAGTTTTTGGCACCATTGCCGAGGATATTGATCTTTTAGTAGACTCTAGATTTTTTTTAATTCTGTATTCTTTGGTAGCTGTATTTGTGAATAATTGATACTGCTGATTTACATTTGAAAATTTTCTTACAGATTTGGACCGTAGCAGAGAAGGAGAGTAGAATTGCACTGGGAGTCTAGCTACCTCTGTTTGCACTTCTCTAACCCTCAAAACTCAGTCTATTTCTCATTTGAAGATTCCATAGCATAGCAGTTGATTAGGATAGTTGCATTTTTTTTTTAAGTGCAATGTGCCTACAAATAGTCTTCCTTGTTGTTGGTGTGTGTGCATGTTAGGAAGGAGATCCCTCAGTCCTACATTAGAGCCTGCTAACCCTGAGATAGAAAGGGGTAGAAGACCGAGATGGCATAGACACACCACAGTTGAGCCCCCTATTGAAATTGAGATAGCTGTTATGGGTGAAGAACAACCTAGAACATTGAAGGAATTGAATGCTCCGAATGATGACAATTCTCCATTCAGCATCCAATTCCCTGATGTTCAAGGAAACTACGAAATCAAAACTTCCATCATCCAAATGCTTCCTTCTTTCCATGGGCTTAGCAGGGAAGACCCTTACAAGCACATTGACCAGTTCTTAGCCCTGTGCACGACATTCTCCATTGCTGGTTTGGGACCAGAAGCCACTAGGTTAAGGCTCTTTCCTTTCTCCCTAAAGGATAGGGCCATGACCTAATTATCTACTCTCCCAAACAACAGCATCACCTCCTGGAAAGACCTCCAGACAAGATTTCTGTCTAAATTTTTCCCAGAGACCAAGACCTGCCAGTTGAGGAAAGGCATACTTTCTTTTGCCCAATCCCCAACTAAAGATTTTAACCAGTGCTGGGATAAATTTAACAGCTGATGAGGCATGGGACTTGTTCGAGGTCATAAGTGAAAATGCTTTCCAGAAGATGTCCTCTTCTAGAACTGTTCAAGAACCATCTCCTAAGCTGGGGGTGGCTGTGACTTCTAAAGGAAAAATGTATGAAGTTAGGGGAAATGATGATCTGAGAATGCAGATGGCCAATCTTACTGAAAGATTTGATAAACTTTTGACTATGGTGCAGCCCAGAATGGCTGCACAAGTGATGGAGGCATGTCTGATATGCCAATCTCCACAGCACACAATAGAAGAATGTCCATCTGCGGGGCAATACCCTAAGTTTGTAATGGAACAGTCAGTCACGCCAATCTTTTGACAAAGAATAACTGGTGGCTATAATAAACAACCATATGGATACCAGCACCAAAATGCTAGATACCAATGGAGACACCACCCAAATTTGAGATGGAGGTAAGACAATTATATGCAGACACAGCAGATGTTGGCCTTACCTCAAAGGCCACAGCAACAGTTTAACCAGGGTTATGCCCAAAGGTCGAATTTCCAACAACAGCAGCCCCAGCAACAAAATTAATTGATAGTTCCCCCACCTCAGCCCCGAAGTGCTTCTTTTGAGGACTAGGTTTTGGCCTAATTGCAAAGCCTCGGACCCTTAAATCAGACTGTGACTTCTCACAGTCAAAGCATTAAGAAAATAGAAGAGCAGCTTGGCCAAATAGCCAATGCTCTAGCTAAAAGAGAGGAGGGCAGGTTGCCAAGCCAACCAATTGCCAACCCTAAGGGCCAGTATTCCATCGGAGAAGGCTCCTCCAATTTTGAGGGGGCCAATGCCATTACTGCCCTAAGGACTGGTAGGATGGTAGACAACCAGGTGGGAAAGGAACAAGGAGAGGTCTATCCTAAGGAAATGTCATGTGAAAGTGATAAGGATTTTGTTAAGGCACAGAGTAAAGAACTGTCTACTGCCCTTCAACAAGGGAAAAATAAAGTGGTTGTAGTTGAGCCTCAGCAGGAGATAAAAATAGAAAAAAGAAAAAAATAAAAGTTCAGCCATGGGCTTGCAGCTGAGGAACCGGATACCTCATTACCATTTCCTCAAGCTTTGAGTGGCCCTGCCCCTTTTGATAAGGGTCAGGCACAGATAGAGGAAATGATGGAGACCTTTAAGTAGGTCAAGATAAATTTATCCCTGCTTGATGCAATCCGACAAGTCCCAGCCTATGCAAAGTTTCTGAAAGACCTATGTACTCAAAAAAGGAAGGCCAGAGGCCATTTGTCCAAGAAGGTCTTTCGTTGATACAAAGGAATTCTATTAACCATGACAATACCTGAGAAGTTGCAAGACCCAGGGATACCCACTATTCACTGTATTATTGGTGACCACACGATTGGAAGGGCCCTTTTGGAGCTTGGAGCCAGTGTTAACCTGCTGCCATACAGTGTATATCAGCAGTTAGGTTTGGGGGAGCTGAAGCCCACCCCCATTGTTCTATTGATGGCTGATAGGTCTGAGAGAAAGCCCATAGGAGTGGTCGAGGATGTCCTAGTGGGGGTAGACAAGTTCTTCTATCCTGCAGACTTCCTTGTCTTGGACATGGGCTGTAACAAGAGTACATCTCCGATACCTGTTATTCTGGCAGACCATTCTTGGCCACTGCCAATGCATGCATTCAATGCAGGTATGGAATCATGGAGGTCACTTTCAGACATATGAAAGTTGAGCTTAATGTGTACAACAGTGCAAAGCACCCTCAGCTGGACAATGAGGAATGCTTTGCAATGGATGTACTAGAAGAAATTGTTGAAGAAGAACTGCACACTCTGCTGGAGTGGAGCAACATTGCCACTGATTTAACTGAAGTTTGGAACTTGGTGGAGGAAGGAAGCCTAGCTTTGATGCCAGAAGACATACCCCTCGTGAAGTCTTCTGTGGGCTTAGTGCAACATTCCAATTAGAAACCTACATTGTTGCCCCTTCCTCCAACCAACAATACACCAATCCTGCCATCTATACAACAAGCCCCTGATCTGGAGCTCAAGAAGCTGCCAGAGACATTAAAATATGCTTTCCTTGAGAAAGAAGAGAAACTTCCTGTGATTATCTCCTCTTCTCTTACCAGTGAGCAAGAGGAGGAGTTGCTAACTGTTTTGAGGAAGCACAAGAAAGCAATTGGCTGGACCATTACTGATCTAGGAGGAATTGATTCATCAATTTGTATGCATAGGATTCATCTAGAGGAGGGCTCAACACCCTCCAGGGAAATGCAGAGGAAACTTAATCCTCACATGCAAGAGGTGGTTCTAAAAGAAATCATTAAGTTCCTGGATGCTGGGGTAATTTACCCCATCTCTGATTCTGAATGGGTGGCACCAATCTAGGTGGTACCCAAGAAATCTGGCATAACAGTGATCAAAACTGACTCTGGAGAGTTGAGACCAGCCAGGGAGACCACTGGCTGGAGAGTTTGCATCGATTATCGAAAACTCAACTCCAAGACAAGAAAAGACCACTTCCCTCTCCCTTTTATTGATCAAATTTTGGACAAGTTGGCTGGGAAAGCTTTTTACTATTTTCTTGATGGGTACTCAGGGTACAATCAGATCCCTGTGCACCCCCTTAATCAAGAGAAAACTATATTTACTTGTCCTTTTGGCACCTTTGCTTACAGAAGGATGTCTTTTGGACTGTGTAATGCCCTTGCCACCTTTCAGAGGTGTATGTATGTCATTTTTTCTGATATGATTGACAAATTCTTGGAAATTTTCATGGATGACTTTTCGGTCCATGGGAATAGCTTTGACCAATGTCTACAACACCTCCATCAAGTCCTACAAAGATGTGAAGAGACCAACTTGGTCTTAAGTTGGGAGAAGAGCCACTTCATGGTAATAGAAGGAATTGTGTTGGGCCATGTAGTCTCTAAAGATGGAATTGAAGTAGACAAGGCCAAAGTTGACCTCATTAAAAATCTGCCCCCTCCAAGAATAGCCAAGCAAATCAGATCCTTCCTTGGCCATGCTGGATTCTACAGGAGGTTTATCAAAGACTTCAGCAAAATTGCTAAACCATTGTGCCACCTGCTCTGTCAGGATGTGCCCTTTAACTTCTCCGCTGAATGTCTGAAGGCTATTGAAACTTTAAAAATTTGCCTCACTTATGCCCCTATACTCCAAACACCTGACTATACCCTGCCCTTTGAGTTGATGAGTGATGCATCTGACTTGGCAATAGGTGCTGTCTTGGGCCAGAGAAAGGATAAGCTGCCTATGGTCATTGTATATCTCAGCAAATCACTTGCTGAAGCTCAACTGAACTATACAACCACTGAGAAAGACCTTCTGGCAGTGGTTTTTACTGTGGATAAGTTTAGACCTTACCTACTTGGGTCTAAAACAGTCATCTTCACTAACCACTCAGCATTAAAATACCTACTGTCCAAGAAGGATGCAAAGCCCAGATTGATTAGATGGATACTCCTATTGCAGGAGTTTGACATCGAAATCAAAGACAAGAAAGGTGTAGAAAATGTGGTGGCTGACCACTTGTCCAGAATTATGTTGGAGAAAGATGTTGATGACCTCACTATAAATGATGTATTCCTGGATGAGCAATTATTTGCCATCCAATCTTTAGTTCCTTGGTATGCACATATTGTCAATTATCTAGTTATAAGTAAGATCCCTTCCCATTGGACAAAACTGGATAAAGACCTGTTTTTCTCACAAGTCAAATTCTTTTTCTGGGAGGAACCTTGCTTGTACAAGTATTGTGCAGACCAAATTATTCAGAAATGTGTTCCCTAAAGTGATATCCCCAGTATTCTGGCCATGTGCCATGAAAATGCCTGTGGGGGTCACTTTAGTGGGAGAAAAATAGCTGACAAAGTGTTACAGTGTGGTTTCTATTGGCCTTCTTTTTTCAGAGATGCCCATACACACTGCAAGGCCTGTGAAAGATGTCAGAAACTAGGAGGGCTATCTAAACAAAATTCAATGCCTTTACGGCCCATCCTGGTTGTAGAACTGTTTGATGTGTGGGGTATTGATTTTATGGGCCCCTTTCCTCCTTCAAATGGTTTTCATTTTATCTTAGTGGCAGTGGACTATGTTTCCAAATGGGTCGAAGCTATTGCCACAAGAACTAATGATAATCAGGTGGTCCTCAAGTTCATAAAGCAGAATATCTTCTCCAGATTTGGTACCCCTCGAGCCATTATCAGTGATGGGGGAAGCCATTTCTGTAATAAAAATTTCGAGAGCTTGCTCAAGAAATATTCTGTCACCCATAGGATTGCTACTCCCTACCACCCACAAACCAGTGGGCAAGTTGAAATTTCAAATAGGGAGATTAAGCATATCCTTGAGAAGACTGTGAGGACTGATAAGAAGGATTAGGCTGACAAGCCTAATGATGCACTGTGGGCTTATAGGACTGTCTATAAGACCCCCATCGGTATGTCTCCTTTCAAACTGATCTATGGCAAAGCCTGCCATCTCCCAATGGAATTAGAACACAAGGCCTATTGGGCCATCAAACATTTAAATTTAGATCTAACTTCTGTTGGTCATCACAGGTTGCTGCAACTGTTAAAATTGGAAGAACTAAGGATGGATTCATATGCCAATGCAAGGATCTATAAGGAAAGGTCAAAAGCTTTCTTTGATAAAGGGCTGTTGAGAAAGAGTTTCACTGCTGGTGATAAGGTTTGGTTGTTTAACTCTAAACTTAAATTTTTTCCAGGCAAATTGAAATCCAGATGGGAAGGTCCTTACATTGTCATGCATGTATCCCCATCTGGTGCTGTGGAAATCAAAGATCCTAAATCTGGGAGACTCTTGAAGGTGAATGGTCAAAGGCTTAAGCCTTATTTTGAAAAACCTGCCGACCTTTTGGCCACCATTCACTATCAAGGGGATCCTTCTTCAAACTGATTCCACAGGTGTGTCATTACTATAGCATATGTACTTAGTTTTTGATTGATTTATCTTACTTTCTTTAGTTTCTATTCTCTAGGATTTGCTAGTGGCCTTATCTGAATTTTGCCCTATCTGTTGTGAACTTTTGATGCTTGGCTTGATTCTTACTGCTTTTGAATTGATAGCTTCTGTTGAATGCCTAATGTGGGAGGTCGTTTTCGTTGTCCTTGAGTGTATTATTGAGTTTACTTATGACTAAAGACAGTCATAGGAGAGGGTCATGCCCAGGATTCAACCACAACAAACATGCAAAAGGGCATAACAGAGAGCACATGCTCTCTGTTTTATACCTTACTGTCACTGGGTCCAAAATGGAAGCCTGGGAGACTATCGCGAGATTCATATGTTCTCGCGAGGTTAAAAGAGGAAGCCTGGAAACCTCTCGCGAGGTTAAAGGAGGGAGTCTGAGAGAAGTTCACGCAGTTCACCTGGACACATTCTATTCGCTGTAGCGAGATTCATGTGTCGCTAAGAGCCTCTTGCGCAATTCATATAGAGCCATACATTAACTGTCGCGAGATTATCAGGATGTCACGAGGTTCACAAGATAAACTGGGAGAATCTCGTGCAATTCAACAGAAATATTCCATTTGCTGTCGCGAGATTCTAAGTCTGTCGCGAGATTCAAGATGAACCTCAGTGCTTTTCACGCAATCCAAATAAAGCCTTAGGAACCGCTCGCACAATTCACATGAATTAATCTCACTCTGTCGCGTGCTCCAGGGTCGACTTTAGAGATTGTCACGCAATCTAGATGTAATCAACACCCTCGCTAGGTTTATTTCCAACCCCGCGACCAGATGTTCCAAAGCGTGCCGAGCTTCGCGATAAGTCTTTCAACGCCGCACTTTGTCCCTTTTTCATTATCTGCTTCCTTCTTCCCTCTGTGAAACCCTAGCGTCTGCCTCTCTCCCCTCTCCCGTCCAGCATCACTCCTATAGCTCATCATTCACTTCACAACTCTACAGAGTTGTTCCTATCATCACCCTCATCCATTGCCCTCTGCTCTGAGATCTTGAGGTGCCCTGTGCGTCAAATCAAACCAAACCCTAGATCTCAGTCTCCATTTGCTCACACCCAAAGACAGAGTTAGATATGGCCCCAAAATCTACACAGAAGAGATAAGGGAAGGACAAGGACCCTGCAGAGACCACCCCTAAAAAGGCCAAAACTTTAAAGTCCCCCCAAAAAGGAAAGGAAGTGGTTGAGGAGGCGGCGGTACCAACCACAAAGTTCTCTACTCCTTCTGAGCTCATGGAGTCAATTCCATTGGAGCCTGAAACAGCCTTTGATGTCCCATTCTTTGAAAAAAAACCTCTCTCTACCCCTGCAATACAATTTCTGAGCAAAGCGGGCCTGATGCCACTGATGAGAGAAATTCCAGCACTAGCCTACCCAAGGCTAGTGCAGTTGTTTTACCAGCACATTAAGGTCAAGAAGGGCAACGATGGACAAGAGTGCTTGCTGGTGATGATTGACGATTTTGATTTGTTAGTAAGCCCTAAGATGATTGCTGAAGTATTGGGCATCCTAGTAGCATTCAATCCTAGCTGTGGATATGGCCCCCCTCTGCGTGCATCAATTGACACAATTGCAAGGGCCCTAACAAGAGGATTAAAAGCCACCGGGGACTCAATCAGGAGGGAACTAGAACCTGAACTGTTGTTCATTGACCAAGTCCTGCGGAAGAACATCTATTGCTCAGGACATCAGCAGGAGAGGAGAACCCCCATTACGGATGCTGTCTACTCCTACCACATGGGCCATGGCTTCCATGCAGCCTGGCTAATTTTTGAGGCTATGAAAGACACAGTGGCAAAATTAGGGTCAAACAAGAAGGCTCACACCCTACCCTATGCATGAATCATCACCTTGCTACTGATCAAGGGGGGCTACAAGATAGGAAGGACCGAGCAAACCACCACCCTTACCCCTACTACCTTTGCCAAGAGGTAATGGGGAATTAGAAAAAGCTTGATGGGGGGTCAGAAAAAGAAGAAAGCTGAGGCGCAGGCCCTGCCCAAGGAAGCGTCAAATCAGAGTCTACCTCATTACAAAGAAGGGCCTCCAGAGCTCATCACTTCCATCCCTGCAGAAGCACCCACACCCCCTCCACCTTTTATTCCTGCATCCCCTACTCCTCTTGCATCCATCTCTCACCCCCCCTCTGATTCCATTCTCCATGCCCACTCCCCCTTCACCTGTGCTTGGTCCATGGGAGGACTCCCCTTCCCCTACCTTACCATAGTACATTGCCACAATTCCCTCCTCCATTCCCCACTCATCTCCTACAAGAAACGAAAACCTACTCAGACCATCCCAACCATCTCCCAGACACCACCCTCAATACCTTCCATCCCCATTGCCCCACCCCACCATGAAGAAACCACCACCCCAGCCATATCTACTATATCTCCTCTCCCCGACATTGACTTAACCCTAAACACATCCATAGGCTTCCAAGCCTTCATCTCTACATTCCTTGAAACCATGCCTACCTACTACACCCCTATGCCAGACTCCCCAACTACCTCACAGCACCTTTCCCTAGAACCCCACTCTTCCCCTCCCTCCACTTTCCATCATGCTCCTTCCTCCCCTTTCCAACCAGTACCCTCTTCTTCCCAAACCCCACCTCCTAGCTTTGACACACTAACCCTCATCCTACCCCTGTTCCAAGACATCCAAGCCCAGTTATCCACCAATAACCACAAACTGGACCAGATGCAGGCTAAACTCACCTCCATCCAATCCACCCTACACACCTTAACCACTCCACCCATCCCTACCCCATCCACTTCAACCCCCCTGGTCCTGTTCACCGACAAGACCACCCAAACAGACTTCCCTCCTGAATCATTACCCCTTCCACCATCACCATTACCTCTTCCCCACCCTTTTCCTTTACCCCTTTTCACCATTCCAATTTTCCATCCCCCATCACCCCCAACTCCTGTTGAGCCTACACCCTTCACTTTTCCCCCTATACCCTCCATTCCCCCTCTTCTCCTACCCCCTCCCACCTTCTCTGCCAAATCTACCCAAACAGACCCAGAACTTGACCCCATTCCCCCACCACTTGACTTCCCTACTATCATTCCCCCCTCCCCCCCAGGACCAAGCACACTTCGCTCCTCCACCTCCTATCTGCCAATTGCACCCAAACATCATTTCTACAGCCCTCCTTATCTCACCATCCTACATCAAATGAGGGATAATGCTTACCTGGGGAAGGATGTCCTGAGGGGTATGGCCAAGCTACGCCAATCAATTGAGACCCCCTTGCTGGAGAAGATTGATGAGATGACGGAGGCCCACAGCGAGCAACTACTGGGCATCTCCTTGGAGTGGAAAAATATTATGGAGGAATATTGAAAGACGAAAGCTTCAGCTACTTATTATCAGATTAATTGGGAGTATGAGAAATCAATGTCGTCATGATCGCCTGAGCAAGAATGCTTGAAAAATGACTTAGCAATGCCCAGGAAATCTAAAAAATCTAAAAGGAGATCCATGAGACTGACGCCCTCAAATTTAAAGTCCAGATAGCCTCATTGGAATCCGCATTGGCCGCTGCCCGAAATGAACCTTACCACCCATCCCCACTCTCTATTCAAGTGCCTCAGCCTGTGCCAACTACCACTCCAGCTCCACCTGCCCAGTCTAAGGAGGCACCGCCTAAGCCCCAAAAAGATAAGGGAAAAGCTCCTGCTTCACCTCCAACGGTGCAGCCTACAACTACTGCGCAGCCTACAACTACTGTGCAGCCTACAACTACTGAGCAACCTCCACCTCCCAAGGCCTCTGCCGCACCTCCACAAGAATAAACTTATCCTCAGTGGAGGAAAGTCATAGCCAAGAGGTCTGCTCCTAAAGCTGTTCCTTTAAAAATTGGCAAAGAGCCTGCTACCCAGTCTGAAGAGGCACAGTCCCAGGCCAAACCTGAGTCCACTGGAAAAGGAAAGTCACCAGTGATCCCCACTGAGGAACCCAAGGCTAAAGGAAAAGAAAAATCCCCAGTGGTCCCCCCTGCAGAAATTGATGCCACAAGCAAAGGCAAAGGAAAATCCCTTGCCACCCCCCCTGCTAAGCGTAAAGGCAAAGCCCCTCAAGAACCCAAGGAACCAAAAGCTCCCAAAGCGCCAAAAGTAAGGGTGAGGGCACCTAAAGCTCCAACTACGGCGAAAACACCAGCCGAGAAGAAAAAGGCAAGGGAGGAGAAGAAGAAAGAGGGCAGAGCTGCCCTTAAGGCAAAGGCTAAACAGATGGGCTGGGATTTCCTTACAGATTTCGATTCAGATTAGCTCCTACCTTCTAGATTGTATCTTAGGTTTTTCTTCTTGTCATTCCACTTGTAACTATTTTTATTCCACTTTAATAGAAATTCTAGTTTTCTCTATTGCTTTGTTCTATGTGTTTCTTTCTGATTGTTTGTTACTTGTGATTTTTTCTTTTTGCCATTCATGGGAGAAGAGTTTTTGGGAGGATATTTTTCTTTGAACCAATAATCCATGTCGCGGAGATGGTGTTTATATAAATTTGTACAATTACCTACTTCCAGGATTGCAATGGCTCCTTCAAATTGATGTGCCATCATAAGTGTACCTCGCAAAGATCCCCAGCTCAGCTGCGCGAGAAATGTCCTTTCCTCATCACTTATTGCTCCTCGCGAGGATCCCCGCACACTACACTTACCTCTTTAAATACCATGCCTATCTTTGGACATTCATTTAATGCTACTTCTCTTTTCCAAGGAGCCAGTTGTGTATTTTCTTCTTTTCCCACACAACCCTCATTTATTGCCAAGTGTGAAAACGGGCGCAATTTCAATTCCGCCGATTCATGTTCCCTCTTCCCTCTCTTTTAAATCGGCCCTCAGTCCCTTTTCATCTCATCCCTCCTCTTCTAACCCTAGAAGTCCATACCTCCTCACACAAATGGCGGATGACAGCCCATTTGGCTTCCCAATCAAATTTTATCCCATCTGGGACGATCCCCCACCGCCTAAGGAGTCGGACCCCTTGCAATTTCTCTGGGATGAGTATGATAAGGTCCAACAGATCCTGACCAAGGAGGAAAAGGAAAAGAAAAAAAGAGAGAAGTTAGAGGAGAAGAAAAAGAAAAAAAGGGAGAAGCGAGAGAAAAAGAAAAGAAAAAATATGGCACCACCTGCATCTCCCCCTCCATCTTCCTCCAACCCTCCCCCGGCTACACCTTAACCCCCCCCCATTTTCTCTTTTCTTTTTTTCCATCTTTTTGTCATATTTTCTTTTTCTTTTAATGAAAGTTTTCTTTTAGTTCCATACTGTTCAGTTTTGCATTTTTATTTCTATCTCTTCTTCTGTGTGTGTTTCTGTATGTTTCCTTGGATTCTACCATTTATTCTCACCTCTGAACCAGTGAGGACACTGCTCCTCCTAGGTTTGGGGGTGTGGCAGGTAGGTCTGCCAATAACATAGTTAGCTTAAAGTGCAGCAGAATCATGTGAGTAACATAGAAATGGAGCTGTGTTCACTTAAGAATTATGAAAATTAAGAAATTTAAATTTTTTTTTGCAGATCTTTAGACATTATAAATTTCTAAATTTTCACATTTCCATGATGAGAACACCAAGAAAACTCACTGGTATAAGCACTTAGTGAACCATTGAAGAGAGAAAAAGGTAAGGACATGCTTAAAAGTTCAAAGGAAGACCATCACCAGTGAGAATTGGGCCTACAAAATTTTTTTTATTTGAGGAGTGATTGAGGCAAAATTTCTTCTAGCTTTAAGGACTGGCTGAGTCAATGTGTTCACTAAAAGTTAGGTAACTCCAAGTTGAAACAACTGACAGCACTCATGACACTTAGGAAAGGATCAAGGCCTTCTCTTGAACAGTTTGAGCCTAAACAGACCAAACCCTAAAGCAACTGCCCTTGTTCATACACTCTTTGAGCTTCAAAGTCCAATTTTCTTCAAAACACACCTGAGTACTTGTACCTGAACCTATGGATCTGATTTAACCTTACCCTCACTCTGAGAAGTTAGAAGGTAAAGGAGAAAGAGTTAAAGATGGACTAGCTAGGGTCAACATTGGATGAGTGGAGAAGAATTATCTGAAGTTCTAGCAGTGTAACAATTGAGAAAAAGGTGACAATTCATCAAAGCAAAAAAAAAAAAAAAAAAAAAAAAAAAGAGAAACTGATCACCTCAAATATGAAGATTTCAAAGAAGATGAAAGGAGCTGAATTAAAGAAGGTGAAGTCATGAATCACCTCTTGCACCTACTGATTTCTGAATTTCAAACCCCTTTTTCAACCTTCCAATTCTTTTTATAGCCCAATACCATAAGCCACATAACAACCCAGTTAAAGCCCTTGTGATCCAAAGTTGAATGAGCTGTCATGTGGAGATAATGAGTTGTCCAATCTATGGTAAAAATCTTCCAATGATGCCAGAACTTGAATGCTATGCCTATGCTCATGCTTACAGACCCATTTGGGGGATGTAACTGCTCTTGAGCTTGAGAGACAAAGAAACCCTCAAAAGTTCTTTGTGAGAGTATGCCCTAGAGAGTTTTAGGTCTGATATTGAATGTATTGGGCATGACCTACAACCTAATTTTTAATTTAATGATGAGCTCAGTGCTAACACACATGTGTAGTTTCCCTGTTGTGAACTAATTGGAAATTCTGTGCTATCATGGGAAGTTTTTGATGCTTAAACATCCGTGCAGACAATGCATTTAAATTTCTTATATTTTTACTGATTCAAGGGTGAACTGATGCTCTGTTTCTTGACAGCTGACTTGAATCTTGCACTTCTGCTAATTGTTTTATTGAGAAGTTTGTGGGTATCTTCACTGAAAACCCTCAGGAGACTTCACTCCTCTACTAAGGATCACCTAGGGGTTTAAAAGGCTTGGTACATATGCTAAATGTATCCATGCTCCCTATGAAAGTGGCAGTTAATTTCTGAAGACTTTTAGTGTAGCTTTGCTAAGGGACTAGCAAAGATTAGGTTTGGGGGTGTGTTAAGACATGAAAAGTACCACTTTTCACCCCTTAACTTAGCCTCTGTTAGACCCTTAACCATCTAATAAATGTGTGTTGTAATAAGGCGAACCACATTAAGGAGCCCACTTTGCCCGTAAGTCCCTCAAGGATGGAGAACCTGCATGACAGAATTGAACCTCGCGCAGCTTTCACAAGCTTTAAAGGATTCAGAAATTAAGCCTCGCACAGTCCTCGCGAGTTTCCCAAGACTTCATTTCCAATTGCCCGCACTGTTCTCGCGCAGTTGAGTGACAGAGGGGCTTCAGAATCATACTTCACGCAGCTCTCGCGAAGCTTAAATATAAATGCTCACGCAGTCTCTCACAGCTCAAGAAAGCAGCTCTCAAACCTCACACAGTTCACTCAAATCAACTGAGGAGAGAGAGCTCCAAGTATTTCGGTGCGCAGCTATCGCGCAGTGGCCACGGGATGAAAAACTTCAGAAAAAACTCTTATGCAATTCAGAGACCAATGCACATCATGTCCTCGCAAGGATCCTCGTGAAGATCCATTGAGAAACAAACTGCTTGTGCAATTCCCGTGCCATTCAAAAGGAAAGTGCAATCCCGTGAAGACCAGAGCAATCCAGCGAGGATTCAATGCTCTATCGTGCGACTGCTTCAGCTGCAACTAAGACAACCCTACGACGGCTAGAATTTCAAGCTAATCCAATCTCGCGAAGACCGTGCTACCACACGACAGTCTTGGAAACCAATGCTACCTGGCGAGGCTCTGAACTCTAACTCTCCCTCACCTCTACAGAGGACATTCTGGGAACTTCCAGCAATTAGGGCATGCATTCCAACACTCCAAATTTTGTGCACTTGCCTCGAGGCATCCAAGGGACAGTATTAGGCCATGTGGCATCTTTAAAATTAGGGTTTCCTAACCCTAATGCGCCGCCAAACTAACTACTATATAAACCTAAGCCTGGTTTAGGTTTAGGGGACTCTCTGCTTAGAATAGAATTTAGTCTATCTTCTTCTTATAGTAGCGGCAGATCTCTAGTAAGGTTCAGGTAGATTTCTATTTACTTTTTCTTCTCTCCATAGTCCGACATTTGCTGACTATGCCTTTGTATGACGATTTGGAATAGATTAATGGAGTTTCATGATAGGGTGTTTTACTTTTATGGGATTTTTGTGAGTTGTTCTGTACAAGGCTGTAACCTTGAGATCCTCCATTGCTAGGACGTATTGCAAGCAATGGAGGACTGATTTTATGGTTTACTCAGATCCACGTGACCTGTGTGTCTGGGCTAACATGCTCCCACACAGGCCTAGCCCCACCACAGGACCTAGATCTGATGTCCCCATGGGAGCAATGAGCTTTTGTAGCCTTGTGAACATGGTGGTGGTAGCAATATTTCTTGTTCTAGGATAACCTCTAGGATAGTCTGTGACCATTTAAGTGGACAAGTTATAGCCTTAGGGTGAAGCCAACCCATAGACTCAAAACGGATTATTCTTCTCTGCACTTGTGCTTGTAGCCCTGTGAGAGATTGTGCTGAGACAAACTCCCCTGTATGTGTATAGACCCTCCATCAGATGGCAGATCTAGTTTGGTTATAGAGATTGTAGGCTTGCGACTGGATCATTGCAGTCTCTCTAAAGCAGTGGACAGCTGGATCTAAGGCTACACTCAAACTCTTACTGGTTCTATGTGTCTGGGCTAACATGCTCCCATACAGGCCTAGCCCCACACATAGCACTTTAGAGGTTGAGGTTCCCTATGGATTCTTGTGCTTGTAGCCTGGATGAAGTAGTGCCTACAATGATAAACTTGTTCTGACCCATCTATGGACTGTGGTTCCCCAATTGGATAATCTGTGACCATTTAAGTGGACAGGTTATAGCCATAAAGGGATTGGATCATGGCACAGAGATGAGTTGGATTCTTTCTCCTCAGTGGTAATAATGTAGCCACTGGACAAGACTTCTATAGCAGTAGATCTGAATTTGAGTCATGAAACCCATTAGATCTGAACCTAATAAGCATACTTCTCACCCTTTTATATTTATTTTCTTACTCCATATTCTTTATTAACCCTTTCTATAGTTTAGACATTAGGATACCTTAGAATTTAGATTTTAGTGACCCTAAATCCCCTTCCATTTAGGATTGTCAGATCTGTAGTCAGATCTGGAGGGCCTACTAAAGATGGCTCCCTTGGAGCTTAAGATCAATTTTCTTGTGGGACAAACTCTTACTTATCAAAACTTGCTACAACAGGCCCTGTATCTTGCAGGATTGTGCATATTTTAGGCTTGCTGCTCTGTCATTTTCAATCCACCTTTCATTCATTTTTATTCACCCCATTCTTATCACTGCTCCCAATAAAGTCAGTAGCAAGCACTTAAAAATAGCCTAACAAGTTTTTTGACCAATCTACACTAATGTCCGATGGACCCTCTTCCAATGGCCCTAAAGCAAACACCTTAAATGAAACTCTTAGCCCCAAACAAATCAACATGAACCAAGAAGAAAACCAAATAAACTTCCATCCATATAACCAAACTCGAGATCAATACACGAACCTATACCCTGACTATAACCAATCTCTATACTCTAATCATAACCAAAAACCATACCCTAACCAGAATCAAGACCAACACCCCAACGCCATGCAAACTAACCTCACAATCTACAACTCGTTATTTGACCAAACCCAATCAAGCCCACAACTTGCATACAACACCATACTAGCCAACCCTATTTTTTACGACCCCTTACCATACCATACTCAACCATACCTCCAATCAAACTCTACACCTCCACCTGACTAGCCTGATCCGAAGAATTGAACCTCCCTCGGAGCACATCCATACCATTCATTCACAACCAAGTAACCCTGTCCCACGCACTAATAAATGGGAAATCACCTTTCGCCCTAAACTGGTCATCAAGATCACTAAGATCAAACCTATCACCAAATTCACCCCTAAACTAACTCAACCCATCACCAAACTCATCGCCAAGCTCAACACACTTACCCCTAAACTAACCCAACCAATCACTGAAATCACCGAACCCAGTCCCGGATCAACTCAACCCATCACCAAAGTCGACACACTTATCCCAAAACTAACTTAACCTACCCCCGAACCAACTCGACCAAACTTCAAACTCAATAACTTACCCACAAATGAGTCAACCACTGCGCTCCTCGAGCATACCAACTTCATGATCGATACCTGGACAAACTTGCATACCGGTTTTAGAAGAAATTCTTGAACTAATCTACCCATATACTACAACACCATTCAAACTTAAACCGATCATAAAACTAAACACTGAATGCAAACCCGTAATCAAATCTATCCCCAAAATCACCAGCCCTCTCACTTCAAAACCAATCCACCAACATACTACGACACCATTTATAGTTAATCCAATCACGAAACTACACTTTGAACTTGAACCTGTAATCGAATTAAGACCCCTAATCAAATACACTCTGGAATTATTCCCCAAGCCCAAACGCATTATAGGACACATGCTCGAACACATCACCCCACCAACCTTAAACCCGGCCCTTGAAATAATCCCTACATCAACTTCAAAATATGAACTCATCGCCCAACTAACCTTAGAATCAACTCTCGAATCAACTTCTACGCCCACTTCAAAACTTAAACTCACTACCACCTCACCGACGTCAAAATAAAATCTCGAACTTGAATCTGTTATCAAACACACCTTTGAACCATCCATTTCACTCACTCCAGAATCAGCCGTTGAACTGATCTCAAAACCAACTCATAAATCACTCTACACCTGCCTGAAAACCTGAACTCACCATCAGACTTATCACCTCACCAACCATGAAACTGAATCCCAAACTAAAACCTATTATCCAAACAAAACCTATTATCAAAACTAAACCTATCATCGAACACAAACCTATCATTAAACCTAAACCTTTCATCAGACCCGACATTGTCACCAAAGCTAAATCAACCATCGACATAAACTTGTCACCAAATTTAAGCATAGCTTCAAACCTGAACCCACCATCAAATTTGAACTCACTGTTGAATCTATCCCAAAACATCACTCAACCCTGAACCAATCACTAGATCTAAATATAAACTAACCCACATCGAAACTAAATCAAGCGTAACTCTCATTTCGCCCACTATCGAAACTAAATCAAGCTTATCTTACGACCTCGATCAATATCTGTAGACACCAAAATTTGGCCCAAGGACCGATCGAAACACATTTCCTGAGAGGTGCGCCTCTGAGCTTTTGATGGCAAATATGTGTTGGTGCGCGCTTTTTCTAGGTTTCTCTCAGTTCCCGTTGAATAACTGGCTTCCAATTCTGTCCTGTTGGACTCTAGCGATGCGGTGTATGTGATAAGGTGGAGATAAATAGTAATAGGAGGAATTTCTTAGGATGATTCTTAGTTAATTTACGATTGCCAGCTGGTAGATATTTATCAACACTGCAACACATCAATGATCACACATTTAAGCGGGTGTGGGTTACTTTTATACTGAATCGTCCGCCTGCGAACATCAGCGGTAGTGTCGTCTTTTAATTAGATAGTTTCAGCTTTCTTTTTAGTTTCCCTTGTTGCTGTTATGGTCAATTTAGATTCTTTTTTTTTTTATGGATTATGATTAGGTGAGCTTATTATGATGGGTTATTTTAGCGTCCTGATGCTATCAGGAGTCCAATCATTTTCAGTTTCTCGGTATCATTAGGAGTCCAATTAATATCAAAGTCCTGGTACTGCTAAGAGTCCAATCAGTTTCAGTCTCCTACTGGTACTAGGAGTACATGTGTATCAGTTCCAGTAATATTCCGATTAAACAAAAGAGTCCAGTTATATCACAATTCTAGATAGAGCAGGTATGTTAATTTTATTACAATTCTAGATAAGCAGATGTATCAACTATATGGCAATCACAACTAAAGCACTTAAGGTAATCTTACTAGCATTCTAATTTGAAGAAAACAAAGACTAAACTTTTTTGGGATTTTTGATTGAAGCAATAAATCAATTTACTAAACTAGAAATAAATGACCGAGGCGACAAAATTAACTCTCTTTTTTTTTAGAATCAAAATCTACAAATCAATTATGGTAAAAATCTAACTAATAATAAACAAATTAACTTTCCTAAATTCTGGTTGAGATAATAAAGTGACTAAACTAGAAGACTGAATTGAATCAAAACAAATAATGATATGAAGGCTTGTTTGATGTAATTAGTCAATTATATTGAAATTAAAAAAAAAAACTAAACTATAATTAACTAGTTAATCCTAAACAATCTAAAAAAAAAAGTGTGGGTTAGGCCTACTATACTAAGGAGAATTGGCTTCGTTCCCGAGTACCCTCTGTAAGCTCCCTTGGGCAAATCGAATGGCTGAGATAAAAGATGGATCGATAATTAAATAATAAAAGCGAGATTTTTATAATTGAATTCAAAATTATAATAAGAGATTAGATTGAGAAACTAAAGTTATGAACTGAAATTTATAGTTTTAGATTTTTGACGGTATGAAAATATAGAATTAAATAATAGATTAAAATTTAGGATTGAATTCGGGTTCGAAATCAGAAAAATCAGGCCGTATGATTAAGGACTAGTTCTAAATTCTAAGAGTCAGAACCAGAAATTAATGATAGGACTGTAGATTAAGATTTTAGAGTAAAATCAAAGCATAAGGTCGGTATGTCAGACCGCTAGATTAAGAACCGTTTTTAGAAACATAAAACTAGAACTGGACATAGAGAATTTCAGTCCGAAGAGGGTGCTACGGTCTAAAAATTAGAAATAGAATTGAATAATTAAACTAAGGGAGAAATCTTAAGTCTAAAATTAAATTAAATTCTTATCTAAGGTTGGGGCTGCGGAGAGGAATCATCAAAGATCTGGGGGTTTGAATCTCGAAATCATGACTAATTTACTCTATGGGCTTGTCCTCAGAGTTCTCTGGTTTCAAAGTCCCAAAAAAATTCCGTTCTCTCTCTCAAAATTACCAGCCTCCTTGTGTTGTGTTCGAAGAGGATACGGCGGTCTAAAAATTAGAATTGGGGTTGTAGTGAGAAATCTCAGAGTTCGAATATTAAAATCATGGCTAATTTGCTCTAGGGATCCGTTCTCGGAGCTCTCTGGTTTCAGAATTTATGCACTCATTTCTCAAAATTTACAACCTCCTTCTCTCTCTTCAAAAAAAAATCTTTTATAGGTTTTCATTCAATTATGCGCCCGTTGTCAGACGTTTAACTGAATTGCGCGCCAGTTTTCTGGGGCTTAATTGCTTTGAGTCGGTCACCGACTTAGTGAGCGATGGGCTGAATTACTCAGCAGGTTTCTTAGTCCTAACAAAATCAAGACTAATTACGCGCGTGGTGGTACGTGCATAATCTGATTAAGCATGTTACCTAAAGCATTTAATTGAGGAAACGTAGGAGTCAAGGGTAGGAGACTAGGTCGGGCGTAGGCCAATTGCGCGCTAGTGGTGTAGCGCTCAATCTGATCACGCGTCTATTTCCAGGCATGTAATCAGTCTCGAAACGGTTTGTGAAAGGAAGGTTGGTCTGAAAGGAGACTGATTGCGTGCTTATAGTTCTGTGCGTGATCGAATTATGAGCGGGTTTTCAGGCGCTTAATTCAGGGTTGTCTGGGTATGGTCTTAAGAATGGAATGCAGGACTATTATTTCAGTTTGTATTCTGACTATATACTATTGCTTAGTATATAGCCTCCCTACATTGGGATCTGAGCCACAAAGCTATTGTTTCAACCTATGTTCAACCATGTACAGTTGCATGGTCCTATGCCGAGGGTTAAAAAGGTCAAGGGCGGACCAAACGAATTCGTGGACTCCGAGAGGGCGAAATGGGGGTGCCTACAGATGCCCCTCTTCGGCGCGCTCATTTGAGGTGCCTTCCCATTTCTTGGAAATTCACAAATGTGAATTGGTGATGCTGACATAGCAAGCGTAGATTTCTTATCTATCAGCACAAGCTAAAGTGGAGCATTTGAAGGGAAAATGGTAGCTGTCGAAGGGCATATTCTGGGTCTGCGCATCCCGTCGCATGGCACAGCTAACAGAGGGATTTTATGCAATCAAGGTACTGGGGCATCAATCAAATGTCTAAAACAAGGTCCTGAGACCGATAATAAAGAGATGAAATAGTATGTAGTATCGAGAGCTTTTGCAAGTCATGTCAGACCGAGCGCATCATTGCTCACACCAATGCAAGTCAGGCGTTCCATTTCTAATAGGCATTTGTAAGTTCTTAGATTGAGTGTACTCATTATTTGGCTTCCCAGGGGAATTGTTGATTTGGGCTGGTAATTGAGGTAAATTTTGTGAAGTGTGCTCAGTTGAATTCTGCGCAGTGGCATATGTGCTCGATTCATCTGGAGTCTTTTTTTTTGCATCTGAACAAGTGATCCTGCGCAGTGGTGTATGTACTTGATTGCAAGTTCAGAGGGCTTTGGGATTTAAAGGTCAAGGCTAAGTGTAGTTTTTTGTGGTATTTAAAGAAAGGTGGGTCGAGTCTATGTATTTTGTTCATTTTATTCTTTTTCTTTTTTTTTTACTTTTTTTTTTCTTTGCAAGTAAGAGAAGAAAGATTTTTGAAATAAAAGATTTTAGAATGAGTAAGGGGTTTTGAAATTTTGGAGATTTTAACTTAAGATCAATTCGGTGGTAAAACGGCAAAAAATGTGGCTTCCAAGATGTCGCTGAGTAGATCCACGGGTACGGGATTTATGGACCCGATCGTTCATGTGGTTGTCAAGATGACACTTGGCATGCCGGATACTCCATCTAACCTTCTCGATGAATACTGATGATTATCTCTTATGGGAGGACTACAGTAATTCGCGGGTTGAGAGAGACTGGTTTTGAAAACATTTTGACTTAATCGTAGATAATTATAATTTAGAAGAAATATCAAGTAATTGAAAGGGGGTAATACTTACCTGGGGGTGATACTTACCTGAATTGTGAGTGAGACCTTGGGAATATTGTAGCAGTGGCACTTTGGCAGTATTGTAGCATCGCAATGGGACTTGGTGGCTATCATTGTAATGCAATGTTTCGGGTGCAATGTCATAGTAGGGTACCCTATTTTCTTTGCTTATTGCTAAAGTGGTGGTTGGCTGTTGTCAGCGTGATGTCGCGATGGGGCCTTGATGATTGTAGTGGTACCGCGATGGGGCTTGAGAGGTATAGTTGGGATGTTCGCGCTATAGCTCGGCAGTAGTGAAATGCGTTGGGACATGGGAGTAGTTCCACGTCTTCCTACCCTTTGGTTGCAGTGGCGTCTGGTAGGCCTGTGGTGGGCACTTTAGGAGGAGGCTCTTTGTTTCGGCGATGGGACGTGCTCATGCTTTCTCCCTTTTCTTCATTTAGTGCGACTGGTGTTGTGAATGATTTTTTTTTAGGTAGTGGTGTCCGCGATGGGAAGTGAGCTAAGCGTTACGCTGGGTAAGGTGTTCGTGTGACAAGTGTGTCTAGTTTCTTTCTTTGGCAGATCGTGGGTTCTGGTGAGATTATGTTGTAGTTGTGTTGTGATTGGCTTAGGTTTTTTTATTGTTTGGTGTATTTGTGTTTTTGGCTTTTCGCGATGGGCCATGAGGGCAAGATGGTTTTCATTGTGGTGGGACGTGCTTGAGTGGCTGCATGATGGGGCGAGATGGTTTTCATTGTGGTGGGACGTGCTTGAGTGGCTGCATGATGGGGCGAGATGGTTTCGATTAAGATCAAATGAACAATGTGGTGAGGGGGTGACGGTGTCACATGGGGCATATATGTTTTGTCTGTAATAGGGCCAGAGCCGTGGTCAACGTTCTTTTTTGGTTACGCGATGGGACAACAGCGAGTGACGGTCCCTTTTCACTCTAACTGGCTCATGAGGCTATGTGATGGGATAAAGGGAACTCTCGTTCGAGAAGGGGTAAAATTCACACAAAATCAAGAATTAAGCGCCTGACATCAGCCGCTTAAATTGATCACGCGCCCGATTACAGGCAGGCAATTCAGGGTTTAAAGGAAGTATTTACGCGTGTGTAGGTTAACCTGTGATTGGATAGCACGCAATGATTCTTGCACGCAATCGGAGCATTACTGTGTTATCGGGTAGGCAACTTTTCGGTCTTGCGTGGCTACTGTGACGTTTAAACCGATTACGTGACATAGCAGGGGCACGGGATTGGAGAGTCACCAGGTCACTATGCGGGTGACCTTTCACATTGAGTGTAAACTATTTGTCATTCGATTGGATTGCGCGGTCTGTAGAAAGCACGGGATTGGGAGGTCGGTCTATCTGTGCGGCCGATAGTCGTATTGCGCGCCTGGTTAGGAGCGCGGGTTTTGGATTGGGCGCTATGTGTGTAGCCCGTGATTAAATTAAGCGCATTTTTCCATGCACGTGATCAGGGCCATGTTCTATATAAGCGGGGGAGCTTCATTTGCTTTTCATTCTTTGGTTTAGTCTCGAGTCTTGACTTTTCTAAGTGTTCTAGCATTCTGAGATTCATGTTTCAGCAATATTGAGTGATCTAACCGTAAGATTGGGATGGGGTTTCTTCCTATGTTCATCATTTCACGTGATCTTCATCCTAGTGTGATGCTCGGGGATAATGTCATTCTGGGAATGGGTGGTATTGGGAATGAGGGCGCCAGTCTTCACACCGTTCCTTTCTAGGGAGCAGTGAAGGCACTATTGATGGGGCGGCGACAGAGGAAGTGAATATGGTGGGAAGAAGAGGTGCTGTAAATGGAGGGATGTATCCCTAACCCATTTTTCGTTTCTTCTGCTGGTGGCTCACTTAAGTTCTCCAAGTCTGGTGGCAACATTTCTGAAGCCTCCAATTGGAAGTTCTGCTCCTCGTTTTGGCTCATTGTAATTTTGGTTTTCGTTTTGAGTTGTATGTTAGATTTTAGGTTTTCATTTGTTATAATTTGGGAGGTATGCCTCCAGTGATATTTGTAAAACTTTAAATTATAAATAATAGGGGCATTTTTTTTTTATTTTTTTATTTCTTATATTGTGCAGTTGGTTGGCTTGAATTTTGGTTGATGGATTAATTGGACTTATCTGCTTTGTCATAGTTTTAAGATTTGAGTTAGCTTATAATTTTAAAGTTCGTTACGAGAATGACCCAAGGTTTATTCATTCGTCATATTAGGTCCTACTTAGTAGGTTCACTTGAATTTTATCAGGCTTGTTTAGGGCATTTTATTTTATTTTATTATGCTCGTTTATTGATTTAATTTATCGATGGATTAGTTGGATTTATTTGATTTATTTGATTTATTTTAGGATTTAATTTAGTTTAGGGTTTCACTCCGGATTTATTGAGGGTTTATCTCAAGATTAATTTATTTTATTGAGTTTTGTTTAGAGGGTTTACTTGGTTCTAATGGGTTTGTTGGGAGCATTTCATTTTTGGTCCCAAACCAGTCAGGGTCTTATTCTAGAAAATTATTCTTTTATTTAAAGTTTAAAGTATTTTTTTTTAGTCTTTTTATTCGATTTGAGATGACACTTGTTAGAAGCGTATGGATTCAGGGTTTAATTTAAAGTTTCTAGATGAGTGTTAAGTGTTTGAATCCTATTGGTCTATCTAGACTTGGGGAGTTTATTTCTTTTTTTTAGAGGAGTAAGTGTCGTGTAATTGTTGGTTCATCCTGGTTGTCATGGATCGTGGTCTTTTAAAGGGGTATGTGTATGGTTTTGGATCTAATCAGCTTGGTAGGGGGTTCAGATGTGTGGCATTTGTCAGTTGGTGATTTAAAGGATATAGTTTATAAATGTCTGAGTCTGAGGTTTTGGGTTTGAATATTTTGTTCTCTTATTTCAAGTTTAATGTTTAAAAGTTTTTTCCTTCTTTTTTTTATTTGGAGCATCTTGTGTTTGTAATTTTGGGGCATTTATTTATTAATGTCTTTTATTCCTTTCTGTTTTGTATCCCGGGTATTGGACCCGATGGGCTGCATTTATTAAGCGGATGATGAGAATGGACGAGATTGGGAATGCAGTCGAATTGCTGCCATGCTATGGGAAGAGGGGAAGATGGGATTTTTGGTTTCCCGAATAAATCCAGATTCGTTCATTGCCTGAACGTGCGGATTTTAAGTTTCTTATTTTGAGTTGTATATTCAAAGGGTATGCCCTCGGTGTGTGTTGTAATTATTTTATTGATCTATAAAGTCGTTGTGTTCTCTATATCTTTTGTCTTGTTTCGGTTCGACTTTCTTGATATCGTGTTTAACTCATATGATGTTTATTTATTTCGGTTTAGTTTAATTTAGATTTATTAAATTCAGGGAGCACCAGGGGTAGTTTCCCCTTCTTTCTATATATTTTTTTTAGCTTTAGCTTAAGGGATATAGAGGCGTTGGGGGCAATTTTTTGTTATATATAGTTTATGTTGGAATGTATGGAAGATGGGGGCTACCTTTTCTTTTTGGTGTAATTGATGAATGTGAAGGAGAGTGCATTTCTGTCATACAACCCTAGTCTTGGGGGGCTCTCTTTTCCTTTTGGGGCGCGTGTTTCTTTAAGTTAGAAGTGTTTTTGGTGGTTTTCCCTAGGGTATAATTCGGGTCGATAGTAAACGTCAGGAATGTCCTAATTTTGGGTTTTGGCTTGTGTCTTGGGTGTGAAAATTTTGTTTCTGGGCAAATTACGCGTTTATCTTCGGGCATTTAATCTAATTACGAGCCAAAATTTGAGGGCGCATTTTGAAAGGGTGAAGAGTTATTACGTGCTAGTTCATAGGCGTTTAATTCATTTAATCATTGGAATCTCTGCGCAGGATGAACACGACCGCTGGCATTCCCGTGTTGATGTGTAAGCGTTTGAGATGATTACGCGCTCTTAGTAACGCGCGTGATCAACTGGTTGGATAGATGTGAGCGGGCGACAGACCATTTGCGCGCTCATTAGTGAGCGTGTGATCCGAATTAGGCATTTTATGAGTGGCGCATGATTCATTTAAGCATTTTATTTCAAGTGCACAATTCGGGCGGCTTCTATAAATAGTTCATAACTTCTAATTTTCGTCATGCGATCCGTTTTAGTCTTTGATTTTCTTGTTTCCTAGTATTTGTATGCTCATTTTTCGTGTTTTTGTGATATCCTATGATCTGGTCGTTCGTTTCAGGTGCTGTTTCTTCCATTTTCTTCAATTTTCCGAGCTCTTTGTATCAGATGGAGGGTGAGGGTGTTGGTAGGCCGGAGCTCACTATTTTTGAGTTAGAGGAGATGTTGATGAGTGAGGGAGGGGAGAGTTCGGGGGCACAGGCTAGAGCCGTTGCCATAGAGGCTGATATTAGGGAGATGGTCGCGGAGAGAGTGCTCGAGGGCGACCAGATGGCGGTCAGGGAGGAGGTACCCAAGGCTGAGCCAGGGGTAGCCGAGGAGGAGGGCGATAAAGTTGAGGGTGAGCAGGGTGAGGAGCAGCCAGGCGCTGAGGATTTCTTTGCTAGAGGCCGGGTAGGTCCCCATAAGCAAGAGTTCTTCCATTTTCCTGAGCATTCAGGCTATGACATAGGCTCGTTAGGATCCGTAAACCCTTATAATTTACATCGAACCTGCATTGATTATGGGTCGTGTTTACTTGTGTATTATGACAACATGTCGTGTTTAGTTATTCTTATCATGTTTTGTGTGTTCGTTGTGAGTTATTATTTTGTGGTTTGGGCATATTTCATCTGCTTGAGCTTTAAATTTGTTTATCTTTCGTCATAGGTGTGCGTTAGTCTTACTGTCATAATTTGTGTTTCGTTCAATAGGAGCCCCCGCAGCTGGCTATCAGCACGGCATGGACTGAGTCTCATACTTGGTACCGTGCCTTGCCGGAGTTTCAGTGGGAGCGGTTGGTGTCCTTCGGGTTTGGGACAATTTTAGAGTTGGAGCCTTTTGAGGTTGATCGGGGCTTGATCGCAATGATTATAGAAAGGTGGAGCGACATCAGGTGTTTCTTTTTCTAGTCGGTATAATACTGCCGACTCCTGAGGACTGGGTCCGCATTACTGGTCTTCATTTTGAGGGTGAGCCGATCACGGGGCGGATGGCAGGGAGTTATTTAGATCTATGTGAGGAGATCCTGGGTGTGCCTTATAGGTTGAGTGGATCGAGGCCCGGTGTTGTTCGGGTTACTTAGTTTTTCAATACGTTCGCGAGTGGGTTCACCCACCCCTCGGAGGCGTCATTCAGAGGCAGTAGCAGTTTACGAGGCACATTGGGTGAGGGTGATGGGCTAAGAGCCCGTGACCAACCCGAGATTGGTCACGGATAGGCTGCTCCGAGCATTCTTGATGCACTTCTTGGGTGCAATACTTTTCTCTTCTTCGACTCGAGGATGCGTCACCAAGTTATTTTTGATGATTCTAGGGGATTTAAACCGAGTCCCGACCTACGCGTGGAGTGCGGCGGCATTGGCGCATCTCTATGAGCAGTTTTACTGTCAGGGTCAGGGGATAGCGTCGATCAGCGGTTTCCTCCCATTTCTCCAGGTGAGTTTTAGTTAAATTGGTATCGTGGTGACCCTTTTTTTTAACCTTTGGTCATAGTGACAATCTTAAAGTTTGTTGCATGTGGTCGTTGTTGTTATGTTATAATTTTCAATTTTGGGCGTATGATCATTTCGCTTTACTGTGCTTGAGGGTTCCGTCAAAGATTTCGTTCACATTCCTGTGGATGCGTGTGTGGAGGGAGGCATTGAGGGGTCGTCGCTGGTCGGCTGACCTTCAGACTGCATGAGGATATGCATGCAGGGCACGTATGTATATGGCGTTTATGTTTTCATTTGACCTCATCTATTTTTTTTGGTGGCCCTTAGGCTTCGCTCATGGATTGATTTGTTCCTTTGGATAGGTGATCTGGAGACCTTATGATGGTGCAGAGGACGCGGTTGAGGCGGTGATTGAGTCCAGTTAGCCCTTCTTCGATGTGGACATATGGGTCCATTCTTTTGAGCGAGTGGAGAGGATCCACACCTCTCGGGTGGTACGACAGTTGGGACTCGATCAGGGAGTCCCTCCGGCGACTAGCCACAGGGTGGCTAAGAGGATGATCAACCCTCCAGGCATGAATTTTGTGGAGCAAATGGCGCTCCAGATAGCCGATTTCAAAGCTGGGGGGACCAGAGTCACGAGGGCGTGTGATGGGGCTGATGTGCGGGAGTATAGGACGTGGTTTGGTGCATTGGGTGGTGGGCGTCTCTTCACGTGTCCTTTTCATGGTAGTGGTTCTTTCACTATCAGTAGGCCGGAGTTGCCATCGACTTTAAGGGAGAGGTTGGTCGCATTGGAGGAGGGTCACCTCACGACAAGTGTGCGGGGAGCATTGGATGCCCTCCATAGGGCGATGGAGCAGATGGGGCATGTTCCTCGTCCTGATGAGGAGATGTTGCATTCTTTGACTGAGTCAATTGCCAGGGCCAAAGCGATGGAGGATGAGTTAGGAGTTCGACTAGCAGAGGCTCGTCAGCTCCTGGTGAGTTAATTTACTGGTTTTAATTCATCCATGCATTGTATTGGTTTATTCTGGTAATGTTCTTAACATAGTGTTCTTATTTTTATCGTGGCTAGTCTGAGAGAGAGTCTGAGGTTGCTCGCCAGGCAGCGATGATCGAGCTGTTGCACGGCCAGCAGCAGACGGGTCGTGCAGTGGAGGCTAGTTTACGTTCGGAGATCGAGCAATTGGTAAGTACCTTAGATTGGACTTATTAACTATTGACGATTTGGGGATCCTCGCTAATGTTGGCATATTGGTGGCGTTTTTAGATAGCAGAGCTTTCCACTGCAAGGGCTTCTGCTCGGGCATTTGCTCCTTCTTCAGTGGCCTCCTCCAGTCGAGAGGATCCAGCGATAGCTCATCTGCGGTCTGAGTTGGAGCATTGGGTAAGTTCCATCACTCTTCAATTTACTTATGTTACAGTACTGGTTTGTTAGGTGTTATTATTAATGTTAGCTTGATGGTTTACTAACGTGTACCGGTGCTTCATCGTCGAGTTGCTGAGGACTTGCAGATGAGGGAGGCGACCGCCGCCTCTCTACATTCTAAGAGTCAGGTATGGTTTAGTGTAATTTAGTTTGGGTTGTTCATTTCCATTTATTCTAATGCGTTCGTATTGGCTTGTTTTTTTTTTTGTTTTTTTTGTTCAAGCAGTTTCGGACTCCGCTCCCGAGGCTCCTCCTCAGGGGTTCGTTCCTATCCCTACCCAGGTATGTTTTAGTTATTGGGTTTGTAAGTTATTTGTTATCATAATATTTATCTGATGCATTTATTTATTCTTGTTACAGCTGCCTACGTTTGTCATCCCTCGGGTGCCATCTGCTGATCTGTGACCGCAGAGACAGTCGAGTGACTTCTGGAAGAGAGGCTAGATTTGGTATATATGTATTTTCCATTTCGGGTTTTGTTGTTGTTTGTATATGCATATGTTTGCTTCTTCTTATTCATTAGAGTTATACAGGTTTGTCAGCTCGAGGAGCCACGGCTAGAGGCAGCGCGGGCACGCGCCACTCCGGAGGCAAGATGGGTCCTCGGAGAGGTGGAGAGCCGTGAGGATCTGGTGGTCTAGATGTTGGTCACGCAAAGGACTCATGCGGAGGCACTAGCGGCAGCTTGTTGGACGACACGGGCAGAGATGCAGGTATCCCTGGATCAGTTATAGTATCGCCTGACAAGGGGCAAGTGGGGGTCGCGCAAGTCGGCTAGTCATCGTGAGGGGTCAAAGTCGAGGGCTACGAGTTCTTTAGCTGGGCAGTCTCATCATACCTCTCGCAGTTGTGACAAGAGCGATAGTCATGAGGGTTCCATCATTTAGGGGAGTCATGCGAGGCTTCCTCCTCATTCTTAGTCAAGGCGGTCGGTTAGTCAGGCTAGTGAGGGGGGTTCGGTGGCGAGTCCTCGCCTTTTAGAGGTTTCGAGGACTCCGGGTATCGGGATTGTGTTTTCAAACAATCAGTCTACGGACCTCCGGTCTGACGATACCGGCAATAGCGGCACTCGTCCTCCTCAGTGGCAGCGTAGAGATTAGGGGTGTGTGTGCGTTTGTTTATATTCGTTGTATGTGCATTTTTTTATATTCATTGTATGTGTGTTTTATATAGGGGGAGTGTCCCCAGTGATAAATGTGAAGAAGAAAAAGAAAGGATTACTTTTTTGGTATATGTCTATATATATATAAGGATTTTTGGTTCATATGTATTTGATTTGCTTCTCCTCCTTTGATTACCTTTTGGTGTTTTCTTTTTGCCTTCAGTGCCATCAGCCGTCGCTGGGACTTGGATGCTTTCTGAGCTGGCCTGGTGCTGGTTGGAAGGTCACTTTGTGTCTGCACATGTAAAGGTAATGCTATCAGTAGTTTTGTTCCCCCCCTTGCCAGTTGTCAAGGGAAAAATATCTCAGACTGGGGTCTAGTGATAGAAAGGTGGATATAAGCCTCTCTTTTTTTCTTTTTTTTTTTCTTTTTCTTTTTTTGAAATAATAAATAGTGCAATAGGGAAAGCAAATGACAATAGATATAATGACAAATAAAAATAAATAATAAATAAAATAAAATAAAATAAAATGCCCCAGTGTAGAAGCGTGGTTGAGCTTGTAGTATAGTATTTTGATAATGCTATCTGAACGGTGTCTTCCCCATTCTTCATCTTTTGGTGGTCGGGTCGGCGCTTTCAGTATAGTTTACCTTCTTTTTCCATTAAAAAAAAACCCCAGCGTGTGGATGCAATGGAGCTTTCTTGGGCCTTAGATAAGCATTTTGGGTCTATAAGTAGTCATGGGTATTAGGTGAATTAGTCTTGCAGAAAAGTACATCAGTACTATCTCTGAACTGGGGGGAGCTCCTTCGATTAATAGCGTACGGGGGTCTATCTTAGGGTATTGATCATCCTATTCCGTGGTTATTCGGGAAAAGCATGGTAAGTATAATGGGTGATTGCATCAATCGTCATTCAGTGGTTTTCAATTTCATTCTTAGGAATATCCTGTGAAGTCTCAGATTCATCGTCCAAAATAAAACTAGAAGGGGGAGAGGTAAGGCTTAGTGATATGGGGAATAGTTCATAACTAATACCTTTTCAAAAGGGGTAAGTAATAATCTTCTCCTCCGAGGGGTATGGAATGCCATGATCGAGCTCTTCGTCATGTTTCGGTACCATCAAAATCTCGCATTCTATGGCTAGCAGGGGTTTATCCTCCTCCCGCCACCTTACGACGACATCTAGTAGTATGAGAATATTAGGGATGCCCTCGCAGCTTGCTTATACACTTTCAATAAAATTATTGGAGATGTCCTCACGGCCTGCATATGCTTCCTTGAGCTCATTGACTTGTTCATTCGTCGTGACACTCTCGCTCTATATATATTTTTTGTGTATATTTTTTTGAAAGCATTCTGCTGGCGTAAGAATGATGAGTTTCGATTGAACCTAGCATCTTCATTTTTTTTACTCTAACGTCTCCTCCAATGGCGGGGGTAAGGAATGAGAATCGGGTATTTCTTACGCTTTTGAAAAAAAGTTTTAGGTACGTCACTAATCCTTCAATCAAATCGCCCGAGTGTAAATGGTGGGCGACAAGCCAGAGATTTTTAAGGATATTCTGAGGATTGAAGACATACGACCAATGGATGGGTCGTGATGACTACGGGGATGATAAGTATAAGTATTTTAACCACAAGATGTGATGATCATAAGACTAAGGATAGTATTTTCTAAGGTATATGGCATTCCAAGGGCTAGGGAGCTCTTCCCCATCTTCGTTCGCCAATTTGTATGCGTTTCCAGGGTATGCGACTGTTATAACGTAAGGGCCTTCCCAGTTCGGTTTTAGTTTTCCTTTTGGATCGACGTGTTTGGAAGGCATAACTTTCTTTAAAACTAGTTCACCAATGTTAAGGGTTCGTTGAAGGACTTTCTTATCGTAGGCCCTAGCCATTCTCCTCTGATATACCTGAGCGTGATTAGCTATCCTTAGGCGTGTTTCATCGAGTCGCTCTAACTGAGTAAGTTAAGCAATTCTCCTCTTGTCTAAGGATAGCTCATCATCGAGTTGGATGTGTAAAGATGGGACTTGTATCTCATATGGTAGGACTACCTCCATCCCATAGGTGAGGAGGTGGGGAGTTTGGCCAATAGCCGTACGAATAGAGGTCCTATAGGCCCAGAGTGTTTCCGGTAATCGTTCGGGCCAGTCGGCTCCATTGCTTGTTTTCACAGTTCGTTTCAAAATTAGAATCAGTGTCTTGTTCGTAGCCTCTGCTTGTCCATTGCCTTGAGGGTAGAACGGCGATGAGTGGCACAAATCAATGCCATACTTCTTGCATAACTTCTTTATCTTTTTCGCAATGAATTGCGGTCCATTGTCGGTGATGAACATTCTGGGTGCTCCAAACCGGGTAATGATATTTCAAACTATAAACCTCGCGAGCGTCGAAGCGGTGATTCAGACATAAGACTCGGCCTCTGCCCATTTAGTGTAGTATTTGGTCGCTGTAAGTATGAATGCATGCTTATGAGTATTCCCAAAGGTGTCCGTAAATGGTCTAATGATGTCGAAGGCCCACATCGAAAACGGCCACGGCAAGGTCATGGTGTTTAGTGCAACTGATGGAGCTTTGATAAGTGCAACGTGCTCTTGACATTGTTTGCATGATTGAACATAGAAGTGGCAGTCTCTTATTATCGTCGGCCAGAAGTAGCCTTGTCATGTAACTTGATCGGAGAGTCTTTATCCACCGGAGTGGGTGCTGCAGGCACTGGCATGTGCTTCTCAGATGATGTATTGTCCTTCGACAATTGTAACGCATCGCAGCAGTACTCCTTTGGTGAAGTCTTTCTTGTATAATGTTTCACTGAGTATACAGAATTGGGCGCACCGGTTTCTAATAATCTTTTGTTCGATCTTCATTCCATATGGGGGAACATGTTGATGTTTCAAGAAATTCTAGATATCAAAATACCATGGATGTCCATCGTCGATTGGTGATTTCTTGAATCTGAACATAGCAACTTCGGTTTCTATTTCAACGTGATTTTTTGGAGTGATAATTTTTTTTGATTTCATGCTGGCAGGGAGAATTGGTAGTTCCCTTCTAACGGTCCATGCTACTTTGTGGGTGGGTATTGTTAATCTTTCAATGAAGAAGGTCTTAGTATTTTGGCTGATAGGTATCTGGATGACAGAGGCTAGTGTGGCTAAGAAATCTACTAACTCGTTTTCTAATCTAGGGATGCGTGTGAAAGAGATCTTTTCAAATTTCTTCACCAAATATTGAGGGGGTCTATAGGTATCTCATCAATCTCCTTTCCTTAGTTTTCCATTCTCCTATGACTTGCGAGATTACTAGTTTAGAATTGCCTATGGTCTTTAAGTGTTTGACACCTAATTGTAACACTGCCTGCAATCCAGCTATAAAAGCTTCGTTTCCGGGCTTAGAAGGACTATTCCGATGCCCTTCCCTTTGTGATTTAGAGCACCGTCGAAAGAGAGAGTCCATGAGGTTTTATCGGGCTCTTCGTCATGAATTGTGAGTAAGTCTTCATCGAGGAAGTCCGCGTGTATCAGTTCATTGTTCAGGAGTGGAAAATCTGTGAGGTAATCTGTAATAGCTTGCCCCTTGATCGACTTCTGGGTGACGTAAGTGATATTGAACTCTTGTAATAGCATATGCCAGCGGGCGATCTTCCCTGATGTGGCGGGCTTTTCGAATATGTACTTCAGAGGATCCATTCGGGCTAGCACTAGTGTCTTATATGCTCCGAAGTAATGTCGTAATTTAGTTGAAGCTCATACCAATGTGAGGCATGTCTTCTCCATAGGGGTGTACTTTCGTTCATATTCAACCATCATTCTACTAAGGTAGTAAATGGCCTTCTCTCTCTTGCCATCTTCTTCATATTGTCCTAAGATTACTCCCATCGCTTTATCGTTTGCTGAAAGGTATAAGATTAGGGGTCTTCCGGAAACTGGTGGCGATAGTATTGGTGGGTTAAGGAGGTTTTTTTTAATGCTATCGAAAGCTTGCTGGCATTGGTCATCCCATTTGTACTCAATTCCTCCTTTAAGTAGTTTGTAGAAAGGATCGCATCGGTTTGAATGCTGAGAGATAAATCCCCTGATGAATTGCAATCTTCCTATCAAACCTCATAATTCCTTAATATTGTTGGGAGGTGGCATCTCTAAAATGACTCTCACTTTCACATGGTCGACTTCAATCCCTCGGTTGCTAACTATAAAACCAAGTTATTTTCCGGAGGTGACTCCGAAAACACATTTCTTAGGATTCATTTTTAGTTGATATTTCTTAGCTCTCTGTAGCACTAGCCGAAGGGCTTCAGCGTGTCCTACTCGCGTCTGGGACTTTACTAATATGTCATTGACATAAACTTCTACACACTTATGCATCATGTCATGAAAAATATCCATCATGGCGCATTGATATGTGGCTCCTGCATTCTTGAGCCCAAAAGGCATGACGACGTAGCAGTAAGTCCCCCATGGTGTAGTGAAGGAAGTCTTCTCTTGGTTAGACTCTACTAACTTGATCTCATTATATCCAGAGAAATTGTGACAGCCCGAATTTCGACACCCCAAAACCCGTGCCATCAGCACGACCCTCAAGATCGTGCCCTGTGATTCTTTACGAAGCATTGGTATGTACAAGCCAAAAACTGCGATTACGGCACATGTATCTACTCTAACCAGTACTCATATGTTTAAAATTAATAGGGTCTCTAAAGGCAGTTCTTGTCCCATGCCAATTCATGGGCATAAGAACTTACCCAAACCGTTGGTGGTATCAGTTCATTCCAGACGGTTTGTCAAAAGAATAATGGTATTTAATTACATTCAAATAAAGAGGCTTGACATACCAAGCCGTACCTAATACTCTCAACTCACTCTCAAAGTACGCAATGGGTCTCCTAGAAGAATTCCTCAGGAGGAGGCTCTGACTCCTCTGTGGGCACGTAATCTGAATCCCCTGGATCAAGGTCTCCAGAAGTCTTTACTACCGCTAGTCCTGGACCTGCGACATATAGTCTAAGGGGTGAGCTACATCCTAGCTCCGTAGGGAAACAAAATGAACATATAGATTAACCTTCACATATATGTCAGCAGTTTTAAAAGCATAAATTATCGAATAACACTTATGGAAAACAATTGAAATAACTGGAATAAAATAATGATTTTAACTGTTACTTTGCATGGTTTTGTTTATTGTCCTTTCTGGTTTAGTTATGAATTTGGCCTAATCACTTAAATCTTAACATAAGTAGTCCCCGAGCAATATAGCATCGAGCCCTGATAGAATACCCACCATCATCGTCTAACTAGACAATTGTTATGTGTATTCCCTGGGAGTACTGCCCAAGCCCCTCTCTCATAGGTGGTGGGGTCTATTATCAAATCTACATCCCTGGGATGTGCTATGAACATACGGATTGGCCGCCGTACCGGTCAGGGATATCCTGCCGAGTCAGTCGTGGGTATCCCGCCACGTCGGTGGGGTATTCTAGTCAAACCTTAAATAATAAAAATATCGAACGTGCTGTACATATAGTTATTCACCGTGATTGTGCTAATTTTATTACATTAGGCCTTATCACTTGACTTTCGTTTCACTGTTAGTTTTCATCTACATCTCTGGGATGCCACAGGTTCAATGTACCATCTAGATGTCCACTATACAATTTTTACGTCCCCTGGGGAGCTCATGGCTATCACATTTGAAACTTACTCACACACCCTTTTTCATAATGATCATGCAATACTTAACTATTTAATTGAAATACACTACATATATGAGTTGACGAAATAATACACATGTTTCAAGAATATTCCCTACCTCAACGCAATTCCAATGTACACTTTTCTCATAGAGGTTTACACGTCACGATCTCATGTCAACCTACATTTCATGTGTTTAGAGTATGTTTAGAAAGGTCACTAGAATCATTGGAGCACATAGCCTCCATGTATTACACTAAACTATCAACATCTGTGTGGTGCCTCGCGCGAGCGAGCACAATTCCTCGCTCGAGCGGTCACTTGACCTCGCTCGAGCGAGCACAATTCCTCGCTCGAGCAGTTCAAACGAGATCGCTCGAGCGGTTAAGGCGAGCCATCTTAAACTCTATGCGATACCTCGCTCGGGCGAGCTCTTCCTTCAATATGGGTCTCACTCGAGCGAGCTCAGAACGCAACAGTTCTTTGGTTTTTATATTCTGTCCTCGCTCGAGCGAGCCACGATAGACATAATCGCTCGATCAGTTCGAGGACTATTTCCCTTCTTCATCCAATATCTTAATAGCATTAAATAACCTAAAATCATTTCAACTAATGCTTCTTACATTATCTAATCACCCAAAATACACATTTAAATCATACCTCGATTGATGTATTTGATGTAAACATGATCCAAGTTCTAACTAGATGAGAAACTCATCAAGGTTCCTCCTCTAGTCCTCTTTCCAAACTTCTATCAACTTAGAACAACAAGTCTCTACTCTCTTTTATGATTCCCTCTCTTCTCTTTCTCTTTTCCTTCTCTCTATCTAAATTAATTAGGTCACGTATTGGGGAACCCCTCTCCCCCTCATTCACTTATATATATCTTAGTGAAGGTTAGTGTGTTTCACACACACACACATAGTGTATACATGTTAGTTTTGGTTTCCTTGTGAACCACACATACATGTGCATGGTACATGACATGTACGGTTCCCGAAAATCTGGGGTTATGACAGAAATCGTCCATAAAAGATAGCATCTCATGTCCAGCGGTGTTGTCAATAAGAGTGTCAATATGTGGGAGTGGGAAGTCATCTTTTGGGCATGCCTGATAGAGGACAACTCAGATGAATTTAGCTTTGTGTAACTTGTCAACTTCCTCTTTGACTTGAAGGGTTGTTTGGGGGTGCATCCTGCGGAGTTTCTGCTTGACAGGTTTCGCATCGGGTTCTAAGACAAGACGATGCTCTACTAGGCTGGGGTCTAAACTAGGCTTTTCCTCGTAGGACCATGTGAAAGAGTCAAGATGTTCCTATAGGATTTGTACAATCTGTTCACATTCTCTAGAATTGAGCGTCGCACTAATTAATAGTTTCTTGGGCTTCTCGTCGGTGCTAAAATTGATTTCCTTCGTGGGTTCGACGGCAGCCTAGGTATGTTCATCAAAACATTTAATAACCCGTCGGAAGTCCTGAGTCTCATCAGGGCCTGGTGTTCCTCCTTCATCCTCGATAAGCTCATATACCACGAAATTACTAGGCCGGGGATTTATTTTTACGCAAGGCCACTCTTCATCGACGCAACTTATGACCGAAAGATCTTTGGTAAAGCGAAGGTCAAGGCTATTAATTCTTCTCTCAAAGTCGTAGAGTATCTCTTCTGGTATGATGACTGGCTTATTACTTAGCCTGAAGGCTTTGCGTCCTTGTGCGCGAGACGGGTCAGGAGTTAGGGGAGGGAAGTCCCCTCGTTGACTGTTGACTTGAGTCGGGATAAAGAGTTTCCTTTCTTTTTCAAGGTTTTTTTATTTTTTTAGGTTTTGTGTTTCTAGTTTTTTGCGGTTTTCTATATTTTCTATTTTTTTTATCTTTGATAATAAATATGGTATAGGGTCTGTGGCCTCAAGAGGATCCAGGAGAGCCGCTTCCTCTAGTTGAGGGAGCGAGACGGCTGCGAGAGCCGTTCGGGCGATCCTTTGGGGAACACAAACTTGTTGCAAATTTGGCATTTTTTTGTATTTTTTTTTTGAGTCCTCATCCAATGGGATCTTTCGAATAAGCAATGTTGATGACAGGGGTATCATAGTTTGAGTTTCCTCTACTAGGGTGATTGTCTCTTCCCTGAAGAAGCTCGAGAGATCATAATCGATTGAACAATCGTCGTCGGAGCTATGAGATGATTGTCCTTCCCATGAGGAGGAATCTCCTAAAGGGTCCTCAGGGGGAGGTAACTCTTTCTCTTGATCTTCATGATATGTTGGGATGACCGTACATGCTCGGCAGCGGAGCTGGTAATGGTAAGAAATGCAGGGAGACTCCCAAGGACATTCCCATCCTTCCAAGTTATGGTCGACAATATTATCCAACTCACTCTCTAGATCTGATAAGGCATGAAGTTCTAGGTTGGCTTGCTCTGCCAATTTGAGTGCAGGGAGGTCTATCCAGTAGTCCTCGTCATCTCTTGGTGGAGATAGCCACTCTTCCTCGAGCGATTGCCAAAATATTTGGAGTTGTGGTACATCTGGGAATGAAGGAACGTCTAATTCAAACTCCTCTTCAAACTCTAGGAGTGGGACGTGGGTGTTTCCTCCTGAGTCAAATAACTGACCATCGGGTCTTCTCTCTTCTGGTGCCAAGAGAGGTTGGTGGATTACTGGTTGTGCTTATAGTTGTAAGGTCGGCTTCGTTCACCTTGGTCGTTATAGGATGTGTGATCTTGCTAGCAAATTGCTCTAGTATGCGAGTTCATGCTTCGCACAGGGGTTGATAATAGTGAAAGATACAAGGCGAGTCCCAGGGGCATTTCCATCCTCCAAGGCTGAGGCAAAGGTGGATGCTATATGAATTAATATTTTCTTAAAGGTGTCATCCCGTTCCCATGGTGACCGTGAGTGTTCTTTGTCATCTCGTAAAGCTGCTATGTGAAAATCTTCGTCATCTGTAGATTCCCAATCCTGTAATTGCGATTCTATTTCTGGAGGGTCTTTCTTTCTTCCTTCTATGGGATTTTTAATGTCAAATAAAGGCTTGACTCCTTCGAGGGATTTGTCGATATCATCATTCAAGTTCGTCTAATCATTGAATGCTTTGGATATTAGTTAAATTTTAGTCTCCTGGGGTTTGGTGAAGGATACTCCCCTCTGCTTCGGCATACCTGCTTACTCAGTAGTTCCATAGACGAAGTGGTCATAAAGAGATCATTTCGGTGAGGTAGGGAATAAATCGACTAGTTGGCCATTCGATCGGTAACCTAATCCTATGTGCTTGCGTATTTTAGTCGGGAATATAGGTTTCACACGCCCTTGCTTATCCTTACCGAGTCCGTTGTGGGGGACATATCCAAGTTGGTACATAAGATCCCACCCTTTCATCGCAGTTGGGTTGATGTCGTATAATCTAGCGAGGTCTGGGCCAACCTCCCTCTTCATTAGCTCTTGTTGTCGCTCTGGGTGGAAACCAGGAAGGGCAGGTGAGCAGACTCCTGCGACAACTACTTCATCAGGAATTCGCATCTTTTGGATGTGGCTTGTGTTTAGTACGGATTCATGGGCCGTCAGAATACTTGTCGCGTAATCGATATCCATCTCCTGAAGAGGTGCATCAGCGTATATACGAACGATGGAGTCCTCATACGAGAATTTAATGCACTGATGGTATGTGGATGCGACAACCTTCATTGATTCTAACCATTTTCTACCTAAAATGAGATTATATGTGCTAGCGGAGTCAGCAACATCGAATGTAACATCTTTTGTCAAGGGTCCAAGGCAGACCTGAAGTTTGATAGTTCCTTTTAAGAAATGCTGCGAGCCGTCGTAGGCTATGAGCGACAAGGCCGAGGGCCTGACGTCTTATTCCATGTATTCAAGTGTTTTCATTGTGGTGAGAGGGAAAATATTGAGTCTCGCGCCTATGTCGACTAGTGCATGGGGAATAGAGAACCCTCTGATTATGATTGTAAGATATATGGGGGCAGCGCTCCCGTGAAGTGACTCCTTAGGCATGTCTGCATCCGTGAATGTGAGGGCGAGAGGTTGTGCCATGACAGAGGTAATTTGATGATGCTCATCCAGGGTCGTATCTTCGTCCACTTGAGTGTCCTTATTAACAGTCGGTGATGATCATGCTACTTCTTGATGAGTTCTAGTATAGATATCTGGGCTAGGATCTTTTATAGATGTTGTAACAAATCGTACTCTTGCCCTGGCTCGAGTGCTATTTCTTTGCATGACCGATGGGCCCTAAGTGCAGGTGGGGATGTGGATAGTTGGTTCCTAACTTGAGAATAGGGTAGGCTGATTGCTGGTCGAACCTATCATGCCTCGATGTCGGTGCATTTGTGAAGCGAGTGAAGTTAAGGGTTGGAGGGCATGTCGGTATGGTACTACTCTAAGGTGGGAGGTATTGCGTGTGATCCTCTTCCTCTAAGAAAGTGGAGACCAACATCTCGCATGGCTTTAGGTATTCTTTTTGTTCACTTTTCTCTTCATCTGACGGATATTCAGTTCTGGCTTCACTCTCTTGGTTGGGAGTCGTGTGGGCAACACTGTCTATTCATGCGACAGTCGAAATGACGGTTTGGAGAGCATAGTCTCCACACTTAGATTCAGAGTCCGGTGAAGGGAGTGGCAACACTGGTGATTCGAGATTGGGCGGGGTCAATGGCTCTAGTGGGGAATGATGAAATAATGGCCTTTTGGCCCTGAAGGAATGGACTCATATTTGAGTAAACTTTGGATATGGAGGCGGGATCGGTGGCACGATCCGTGTGATCAAGGCAGAGGGGTGCAAGGAGGATGGAGTTCTTATAGGGGTAGTAACAACGTCGGAGGGTAGGATATGAGTGATTAATGTCGAAGGCTGGAAATAAGGTTGACTGGGGAGATCTACAGTAGTGACCTGGGCCGGTGTCCCTTGGTTGTGGTTGGGCATGGGGTTATTTATGATTCCTAAATTCTATTGGGGTTGATTGTTATTAGGATCAGGGTTCCTATGCACTTCCCAATCAATTTGATTCCGGTCATTCATGTCATAGATCACGTCCCTGAGAACCCAACAGTCCTCTTGGTTGTGTCCCGCGTACCGATGGAAAGAACAGTATTTACCGTAGTCGAGATTTGCAGGCCATGGCCTAGGCTTTTCTTGTGGGAATCGTAAGAGATTCTGAGCGCTAAGGAGGTAAAAAATGTTGGAAATAGTATCGGGTAAAGGGGGATAGTTTTCTCACTTTGGCTGGTAGGGTCCCCTAGTTGAGTTAAAGTTCTGAGGTGGAGCTATGCTATTATAATTTGGCGCATGGGCCGGTCGATTATGTGCTGCATTTTAGGCCTGATAAGCATTAGGGTATTGGTTTCTATTTTGATATTGGCCTTGGTTTTGGTTTTGGCCCTAGTTCTGGTTTGCGTACCTGTGTTGATTGGCGCCCTGATTTTGACTAGCGTATTGTTGTTGGGTCTGGTTGTGCTCAAAGTTGCGTGGTGGGAAGTTCCTATTATTTGAATTTTGCCCTTGATTAATAACCATATTAACTTGTTCGGTTCCTGAGGCTTTCTTATGATTTTTCAATTTCGACTCGTTGGAGGAGCCCACCTTTGACATGACTACAGATAATGCAAGATCTCCGCCCTTGATGTGTCGCATCAATCGGGATGCCCAAGAGTGAAGTGTAGTGAAGTCGGGGCAATCGCTGATGACTAGGGCGCTCCTTAGTGGTTCCTTGGTATTGTCAATAATGATGTCAATTGAATCTTTCTCTTTCATTAAAGTACCAATTCTAGCAGCAAGCTTTCGCCATCTAGCGACGAAGTCGGTAAATTCTTCATTTGGTCCTTACTTGGCCGCCATCAGGTCGCTGAGGCTAGCCGTCTCTTGAATCAAGTGTTTGTATTGGTCTAGAAATCGACCGACTAGCTCATCAAAAGTCTCTATCTTATAAAGTGGGAGCTCCGCGAACTAGTCTAGAGCTTCTCCTTCTAATGAACGTTGAAAGTAGTGAATGAGAAGTCCTTGATTATTGCGTATAGGTCGGCAATCATTACAAAAGAGGGCCAAGTGATGGTTCAGATTTCCGGTGCCATTGTATTTAGTAAATTTTGGCGGTTTAAATCCTATGGGTAGGTCAAATTCAATTTCTCGACAAAATTTATCGAATCCGAACGAGCGACCTGGGCATTCCCTCTTGGCAATATATTCATCGAGCATTTTTGGGAGGTCTTCAACCTTTATAGTGTTGTCTTTGAGAGTGATGTGTGAGATACCCTTATCTGGCAAACTATCATTAAAGAACGTGAGTATGTTGCCTCAATGGGGTAGCGCGGGCTGACATCGTGCTTCGGGTGGAAGGTGGTCTCTCTTGTTGCTCTTGCTCTCCTGAATTTTATAGTCCCCTAATGGTTTCATATGCAACAGCCAATCCTCGAAGCAACTCTTAGAAATCATCGCCTCATCTTTGTAACGGTCACCAAGTGCCTCGAGTTGCGTGCAGCAGGTCATTGAATCACAACGTGTGCACAGCTGAATTTTTGAGAAGCTTTGCACACGATTTCGACAGGTTCAAAAAGCTTTTGACAGGTTGGAATAAAGTATTTTGGTCCTTTCGCTAGGTTCTCAGATCTCTTTGATAGGTTTCGATAGGATGTGCCTTCTCTTAGAGTTTCAGCATTCTCTACCCTTGGCTTGGAGTATTCGACAGGTTGGAAGGGCTCTTCGACAGGTTGGAGAACCATTTCGACAGGTCCCGCTCTGCATTCCACCATTTCGATAGGTTTGCTTTCAGTCTTATCGAAAGGCTCAATCACCCTTTGATAGGTTCAAGAAATCATTCGATAGGTTCCTTTGACGCTTCAGGCAGGTTTTCGATAGGATGATTTCTTCCTTCCTTTCAGCTGCTCAATAGGTTCTTGGATCCTATCAAACTCCTCTGTCCACAGTAATTCATCCTTCTTCTGCCTTCAGATCTTATCGAAAACCTCTTCAACTGCACGAATTCTTCCTTTCTTTGCTTTCAGCTCCTATCGAAATCTTCAGGTGACCAATCGATAGGACGTTTTCAACATGTTTTCACTTCCTTTGCCTTGCCCTGCTGTAGCCACACACTCCAAGGGTCCAGTGATGTGCTACCCTCTGGTGTGATGTTGTCGGGTTTGTCCTGTGCTGAGAGATAACCCCTTTTTGGGCATTCTTGAGTGGTTTTCTGCATTAATGTCCTTTTTTATTACTGTCTACAAAATGCTCTTGACAGAAGCTTATTAGTGTGCTCACAGGTCTATCAATGGTCAGGTTAGAGTGTGAAAAGTGGCATTTTTTATCACGTAACACCCGTCACAGCTAAGGGCAGTCAGAAAGTCAAGTTTGGGCTAGGTTACAAGCCCACAAAAGAAGAAGTGAGAGAGGCTAAGGAGAAAGCTCGTGTGACGACAACTACAAAATCTATGGGGATCCACATAGAGGAAAATCCTCATCCCTGGCCTCACATCAGGAATTCATTCATAAGTGTAGGAGTTGTGAAGATTGACAGGAATGAGAAAACTTCATTAACCCCACACAAGCCCACAGCACTAGTTCACCCCACCCATCCCCACCAATCCCTCTTTGAGGAACGACGGCCAGTACCTGAACAAACTCCCCCTGTGGTGAATCACCACAAAATTGTGCTAATGTTTGAGGACATGATCTCAAACGAAATAGGGATCAACATGATGGAGGCTAACTCCGAAAGGCCATATCAGCCAGCACCCTCCATCCACACAATCAATCGGAACCCTCCTCTTAATCTCTCTACTATCCCTTCTCATCATCCTATCTCACCCTCTCTATCACATCTATACAAATCATCATACAAAGAATGAGATTGTAGAATCACTCTTAAACAATAACATAAGAATATTTTCTCAAGAGAACAACTAAATATCCCTCGATGGACAAACTTTTTTGAGTTGCATCCCGATGCACTTATTGTTCATATCACTTAACACCTCTCAACACCTTTTATCTCAAATTTTTCCTATTATCACTCTGGTTGCACCACCTATGCTTCGACGGCGGCAAAGTCCCCCCATGCGGTCACGACATGCACCTACGATAGTGGTAAAAGCCCCTCGATCGCCACAACTGGTCTCTAGATAAATCAACCCTTCATGCTTCAAGATAAGGAAAACAAGAGTCGATATCAGCCCTCTCATCAAAGAATATTCGTCATTCTATCTTGAGCAAGGAGTCACCTCTACACGAGGGATTCTGCACTCATTCAGGTAAGTACCTTCCCATCACTGACCATCACAGCTGGCAACCAGAAGGGGAGGTTCACCAATGTCCCATCACAAAGAAGCAGCTAGTAAATTTGAACCCCCTAAATGTCCCACCGGGACAATCATCACGTCCCATCGCAAAAGGCCTCCAACCGGTAATGAATCAGGTACGTGTCATTCCCTCAACACTCAATATTCTCATAAAAGATATAGTTTTATAATATTAAATCAAATGTTTTCAAAACCCAACTCTCCTTATTCACAAATCACTGTAGTCCTCCCATAAGAGAGAATCATTAGTATCCATGAGAAGCTTAGATGGAGTATCCGGCATATCGAACGCCATCTTGACAACAAAACTAAGGTCGAGTCCACAAATCTCGTACCGATTGATCTGCTCAGTGATGTCTCGGAAGCAACGATTTTTGAAGTTCTTCCACAGAATTGATTTTAAGTTAAAAATCTTAAAATTTCAAAATCATATCTATCAAATTCTCACCTCTCATATTATCTAGTCACTTGACCTTGTATCTGGACATTCGTATGATGCCCCTCAATACCTCAATTCCTTGAATTTCCCCCTGTTTGACTACCCTCTACAACAGGTCGCGATATGTGACGAGATGCCACTTGCAACCGCGGATGAGGATACACCTCTCGAAAGCTACCACTGGACTCTCGAATGCTCCTCCTTAGCTTGTGCTGATGGATAAGAAAGCCAAACACTTCATGTCAGTTCCCCAATTCACACTTGTGATTTCCCAAAGAAACAAGAAGGCACCTCGAAAGAAGGGTGTCTACTTCTTTGACACACTCTTACTCCACCAGAATGCACCAACGAGGGCATCTGTAGATACCCTAATTTTTCCCTCTCAGAGTATACAAACCTGTTCGATCAACCATTGACCTTGCCCACGATCTCTAGAAAAGGACTGACCTTCTTCGAAGACCTTAAAACCCTAAATACTGGGACTATATACTATATAGTCGAGGTATGGGTTGAAATATCAACCCAATAACTCGGACTCAACCTGGTCTGGGAGTTCCTCCAATTTTGCATTATCTCCCATGCACAAAATTGATTGCACGTGTGACATAACAAGTGTAATTGGTCCCAAACAGATCAGAATTCCACCCCAATGCACCGCCCAAAGTCCTAGATCTCACACACACATTGACACACGAAATCGGTTCCACGTGAGGGACCACATGCAGAATCAGTTCAAATACAGACTAGGACTCTACTTCCCAAGACCTCTGGAACTCCCCGATCTCGCACAAACCTCCCAGTGCAGAATTGGATTCCACGCATAGCCATATGCACGAAATTAGTTCCAAGGCACACTGGTACTAGGATACCTGCTCAGCCGATTGTTGTTGGTTTTCTAGTGTGCTTGCTTTATGTGTTGGTGGTAAAAACAATTTAAAATCAAAGAAAGAGTCAAACAGGGGATGGAATCAGCACAACTGAGAAATCTTAGACTTGCAAGATACAGGGTCCATATGTAGCAAGTTTTGATAAGTAAGAGTTTGTCCCACAGGGAAAGGTGATCTACAGCTCCAAAGGAGCCATCTCTAGTAGTCCCTCCAGATCTGACTACAAATCTGGTAGTCCTAAAAGGAGGGGAGTTTAAGGTCACTTATTCTAAGTATTCTAAGATAGCCAAATGAGTTAACTACAGAAAGGGTTGAGAAGATGGATGGATTGTGGAAAATAAATATAACAGGGTGAGAAGTAGTTTATTGAGTCTAGATCAGAGGAGTTTTTATAACTCAGATTCAAATCTGATGTTATGGACATCTTGTCCAATGGCTATATTATCACCAAAGAGGAGGAAGAATTCAACTCATCCCTGTGCCATGATCTAATCCCTTAAGGTTATAACCTGTCCACTTAAATGGTCACAGACTATCCCATAGGGGAACCATAGTCCAGAGATGGGTCAAAACAAATTAATCATTGTAGGCACTACTTCATCCAGGCTACAAGCTCAGGGAATCCATAGGGAACCTCAACCTCTAAAGCCTTATGTGTGAGGCTAAGGCTGTATAAGACCATGATAGCTTAGACACATAGAACCAGCAAGAGATTGAGTACCACCTTAGATCTAGTTGTCCATTGCTTGAGTGGGGCTGCAATGGTCCAGTCACAAGCCTACAATCTCCATAACCAGATCAGTTCTAACATCCGATGGTGGGTCTATACAAATATATGGGGAGTCTGCCTCTGCACAATATCCTACCAGGCTTAACAGCTCAGGCTCGGGGAAGAAGGATCCATCTTGGATCGGCGGATTGGATTCACCCTAAGGCTATAGCCTATCCACTTAAATGGTCATAGACTATCCCAGAGGCTACCCTCCCCACGGAGCCCAAGACAAAACAAGTTAATTGCTGCTACCACCATGGTCACAAGTCTACCAGCTCAGGCTCCCATGGGGATTTCAGATCTAGTGGGTCCTGTGGTGGGGCTAAGGCTGTAAAGGACCATGATAGCCCAGACACACAGGTCACTTGGATCTGAATGGGTCCTTAGAATCAGTCCTCCATTGCTTTGAAATACAACCAAAGCAATGGCAGATCACAAGGCAGCAGCCTTGCACAGAACAGCTCACAAATACACAAATCCCATAAAAGTACAAATCCTATTACCTAAACTCCATTAATCGAAACTCAATAGACATACAAAGGCATGGCCAGCAAGTGCTAAGCCATGGAGAGAAGAAAAAAAAAAAGAAAAACTACTTACAGCTACAGAGAAACAGAAAAGAAGACGATCTCAGATCAAAAAGTCTAAAGAATTCCTAAAAGAAAGATCGATCCCTAAACCTAAACCAGGCTTAGGTTTATATAGCAGTGGTTGTGGCGGCGCATTAGGGTTAGGAAACCCTAATTTTAGCGATGCCATGTGGCACATTAATAATCCTTGGATGCCTCGGGGCGCGTGCATGGAGATTTGAGAGTGGAAGTGTGTGCCCTAATCCTTGGAAATCCCCAGAAAGTCCTTTGCAGAATGTTGGAAGTTGGAGTTCAGAGCTTCGCCAGGTTGCAGTCGATTCCCAGACTTGTCGCGTGGTAGCTCTAGTCTTTGCGTGGTTGAGTTTATCATTAAAGCTTCAGACGTCGCATGGTTGCAACTTCTTGATGCTTTGAGCAGTCACGAGGTAGACAGTTAAGCTCTCGCTGGGTTGGGCTTCGCGCAGTTAGATTGATAATTTGTGAATAGCGCGAGAACTGTGCGAGCTTTCCTCTTCACTTCACAAGGCTAATTCTGGCTTTCGCGAGGCTGCTTTCTTTCTGAACTGTGCGAGAAGTTCACTTCTTCATGGATCTTCGCAAGGATCCTCGCGAGGAGTTGAGGCTCTTCTGAACTACGCGACAGGTTCTCTTGATATTTGCATCCATGGTGCGGCAATTTACCGCAAGCGGGATTAAAGCTCTCTCTCCTCGGCTATTACAGCGAAGTGCGAGGTGAGAGGGTCTTCTTGAAGCCTGGAGGCTGTGCGACCTTCTTCTATACTTCTTCACGAGGCATGCGACTCAAGGCTTCTAAAGCTCTTCTGTTACTCTACTACGCGAGAACTTGTTTGTGAAGTCTTGGGACTTCGCGAGGGCTGCGCGAAGTGTATTTTTCTGAATCCTCTGGATCTTTGTCAGCTGCGCGAGGCTCTTCTATGGTCTGGATTCATGGTTAATTCTTCTGAGAGACTTCTGGTGCCAAAACAGGCTCCTTAGCAGGATTCATGGCCTTATTGCCCTGTTGTTTATTACCTACAGAAAACACTTAACAAGCATTTATTAGATGGCTAAGGGTCTAATCAAAGGCTAAGTTAAGGGGTGAAAAGTGGTACTTTTCAGGTCTTAACACACCCCCAAACCTAATCTTTGCTAGTCCCTTAGCAAAGCTACACTAAATTAAATATAGAATTTAAATGCCACTTTCGTAGGGAGCACGAATACATTTAGCATATGTACCAAGCCTTTTAAACCCCTAGGTGATCCCTAGTGGAGGAGTGAAGTCTCCTGAGGGTTTTTAGTGAAGACACCCACAAGATTCTCAATGAAGCAGTTAACAAAAGTGCAATTTATCAGATGAGCAGTCAAGGAGCAGAGTTAGTTCACCTTTGAACCATTAAAAATATAAGAAATTCAAACACATTGGCTGCTCAAAAATTTAAACAGTATAAGCTTCTCATGAAAGCACAGCATTTCCAATCAGTTTACACTAAGGAACAATTCACATGTGTGTCAGCACTGAGCTCATCACTGGATCAAAAATTAGGTTATAGGTCATGCTTAATGCATTCAGTATCAGACCCAAAACTCTTCAGGGCATACTCTCATAAAGAACTGTTGAGGGTTTCATTTTATCTCAAGCTCAAGAGCAGTTACATCCCCCAAATGAGTCTGTAAGCATGAGTATAGGCATAGCTCTGAAGTTCTGGCATCATTGGCAGATCCTCACCATAGATTGAACAACTCTCTGTCTCCACATGACAGCTCACTCAACTTTGGATTACAAGGGCTTTAACTGGGCTGTGATGTGGCTTATGGAGTGGGGTTAAAAAGAATGAGAGGTTGAAAAGGGGTTCAAAATTGAGAAATCAGTAGGTGAAGGAGGTGATTCATGACTTCACCTTCTTTAATTCAGCTCCTTTCATCTTCTTTGAGGTCTTCAGATTTGAAGTGATCAGTTTCTCTTCTTGATTTCAATTTTTCTAATGAAAGTTCTCTCTTGACTCCTCTCTTACTCCTCTTCATTATTGTTTTTATTTCTTTTTGATTCATTTTCCTTCTTTTTATTTTGTTTTTGCTTTTTTGAAGTGCCACCATTTTCTCAGTTACCATACTGCCAGACTTTAAGGTACTTCTTCTTTCTTCACCTAATGTTGACCATAGCTAGTCCATCTTCAACTCTTGTTCCTTTACCTTCTGAATTCTTAGAGTGAGGGTAAGGTTAAATTAGATACATAGGTTCAGGTGCAAGTACTCAGGTGTATTTTTGAAGAAATTTAGGATTTAAGGCTCAAAGGGGGTATGAACAAGGGCAGTTGCTTAAGGTTGGTCTATTTAGGCTCAAACTGTCCAAGAGAAGGCCTTGATCCTTTCCTAAGTCTCATGAGTGCTGTCAGTTGTTTTAACTTAGAGTTGCCTAACTTCTAGTGAGCACACTAACTCAACCAGTTCTTAGAGCTAGAAAGAAATTGCCTTAGTCACTCCTCAAAGAAAAATTTTTGTATGGGCCCAAATCTCACTGGTTATAGTTTTCCTTTGAATTCTTAAGTATGTCCTTACCTTTTTCTCTCTCTAATGATTCACTAAGTGCTTATATAAGTGAGTGTCCTTGGTGATCTCATCATGGAGATGTGAAATTTTAAAAGTTTATACTATTTAAAGTCTGGAAAAATTTTAAATGTCATTATTTTTCTGATTCTCCAGTGAACATGGTTCCATTTCCATATTACTCACATGATTATACTGTACTTAGGTTAACTATTCCATTGGCAGGATCTGCTTGCCACACCCCCAAACCTATGAGGAGCAGTGTCCTCACTGGTTCAAAGGTGGTTGTGCAGCAGATTTATGAAGGGCATAATAAAAAGAAATAGCAAGAAAGAAAACAACCAAGAACAGAGAACTGTACAGAGTAACAGAAAAAGAAAATATCATTAAGACAAAAAAAAAGAAAATTACAAAAAAGAAAGAAGAAAGGAGAGAGGGATCAAGGATGGGGGGGCTGAGAAGGTGGTGGAGGGGGTGGAGTGGAGGGGGCAGGGGATGGGGATGGTTTTATCTTTTGCTTTTTCTTTTGTGGCTGGAGCTTTTCCTCCTCCTTAGCCAGGATCTACTGAACCTCCTCGTATTCATCCCAGAGGGGTTGTAGGGGGTCCGGCTCTTTAGGTGGGGGCGGTTCCAACCACATCGGGTAAAACTTGTTAGGCAGCGCATTAGGCTTGTCATCTGCCATTGTTAGGACTAGGGAAGGACCGCTAGGGTGAGAGGAGAAAGGATGAGATGAATATGAAAGGGGGTTCCCTGTGTATTTAAAGATGAGGATGGTGGAAGATGAAACGGTGGAATAACATCCAAGTCGCCGTAATTAATTGAGAGTGAGTTGGGAAGTGACAAGTCCCAGCAATCAGCGTGGGAAATGACAACTGCATTTGACTCGCATAGCTGGGCAAGGGGGTCGCGAGATAGAAACGAAATCTCGCGATGATGAATGTTGTAGCTTGTAGTGTGCGAGAGCTTCCCAAATCTCAAATTGGAATGCGCGAGGCTTAGTACCAAACAGGGAGCAATTCATGCAGTTCAACATTAAATTAAAAAAATCAGTAAATCGCAGAAGAAGAAGTAATCATACCAACCCCACAGACTCAGACCCCATCGAGACACTACAATTTTCTAAAAACTATTGAAGAAACTAAAGTAGTATAGTATAACATGGACACAACTGTGGGTCATGTAGATGAAGGGGTCCCTTGAAAGTGAATAGTGTTCATAGGATCGGCAGATTTTTCGAGACAAGGCTTAAGCCTCTGACCATTCACTTTCAAGGTCTGCCCAGATTTGGGATCCTTGACTTCCACAGCACCAGATGGGGAAACATTTATAACAATATAGGGACCTTCCCATCGGGATTTTAGTTTGCCAGGAAAGAATTTTAGTCTGAAATTAAATAACCAAACCTTGCCACCAGGGATGAAGCTCTTTCTCATTAAGCCCTTGTCAAAGAAAGCTTTGGACCGTTCCTTGTAGATCCTGACATTGGCGTAGGCATCCATCTTCAGTTCATCCAATTCAAACAGTTGCAGGGACCTGTGATGACCAGCAGAAGTTAGGTTCATATTTAAGTTTTTAATGGCCCAATAGGCCTTGTGTTCTAACTCTACTGGGAGATGGCAAGCCTTGCCATAGACCAGTTTGAATGGGGACATACCAATGGGGGTCTTATGGGCAGTCCTATAAGCCCACAGTGCATCATTGAGCTTGTCAGCCCAATCTCTCCTGTCAGTCCTTACTGTTTTCTCAAGGATGTGCTTAATCTCCCCATTGGAAATTTCAACTTGCCCACTTGTCTGTGGGTGGTAGGGAGTAGCAATCCTATGGGTCACAGAATATTTCTTGAGCAAGCTTTCGAAATTCCTGTTGCAGAAATGGCTACCCCCATCACTGATAATAGCTCTAGGGGTTCCAAATCTTGAGAAAATGTTCTGCCTTACAAATTTGAGGACCACCTGGTTGTCATTGGTTCTTATGGCAATGGCTTCCACCCATTTGGAAACATAATCCACTGCCACTAAGATGAACTGGTAACCATTAGGAGGAAAAGGGCCCATGAAGTCTATACCCCATACATCAAACAGTTCTACAACAAGGATGGGCTGCAAAGGCATTGAATTTCTTTTGGACAACCCTCCTAATTTTTGACATCTCTCACATGCCTTGCAGTGTGTATGTGCATCTTTGAATAAAGAAGGCTAATAAAACCCACACTACAGGACCTTGTCAGCTATTTTTCTTCCACTAAAGTGGCCTCCACAGGCATTTTCATGGCACATGGCCAGAATACTGGGGACATCACTTTCTGGAACACATCTTTGGATGATTTGGTCTGCACAGTACTTGTATAGGCAAGGTTCCTCCCAGAAAAAATATTTGACCTGTGAGAAAAATAGGTCATTGTCCATTTTGGTCCAGTGGGCAGGAATCTCTCCTATAACAAGATAATTCACAATGTGAGCAAACCAGGGGACCAAGGATTGGATTGCAAATAGTTGCTCATCCGAGAAGGTATTATTTGTAGGACCATCAAGACATTTCTCCAACACAATTCTGGACAAGTGGTCAGCCACCATGTTTTCCACACCCTTTTTGTCCTTGATTTCGATGTCAAACTCCTGCAGTAGGAGTATCCATCTAATCAGCTTGGGCTTAGCATCTTTCTTGGACAATAGGTACTTCAATGCTGAGTGGTCAGTGAAGATTACAGTTTTAGATCCTAGCAGGTAGGATCTAAACTTGTCCACAGCATACACCACTGCCAGAAGCTCTTTCTCAGTTGTGGTATAATTCAACTGAGCTTCAGCCAGTGACTTGCTGACATAAGCAATGACCACAGGCAACTTATCCTTTCTTTGGCCCAAGACAACACCTATTGCCAAATCTGATGCATCACACATTAATTCAAAGGGCAGGGTATAGTCTGGTGTCTGGAGTACAGGGGCAGAGGTAAGGCAGACTTTCAAAGTCTCAAAAGCCTTTAGACATTCAGCCGAGAAGTAAAAAGGCACATCTTGGCAGAGCAGGTGGCACAATGGCTTGGCAATTTTGCTGAAGTCCTTAATGAACCTCCTATAGAATCCTGCATGCCCAAGGAAAGATCTGATTTGCTTGACTGTTTTTGGAGGGGGCAGATTGGCAATGAGGTCAACTTTGGCCTTGTCTACTTCAAGCCCTTCTTTAGAAACTACATGGCCCAACACAATGCCTTGTGTTACCATGAAGTGGCTCTTTTCCCAGCTTAAGACCAGATTGGTCTCCTCACATCTTTGCATAACTAGGCTGAGGTGTTGTAGACATTGGCCAAAACTGTCCCCATAGACAGAAAAATCATCCATAAAAATCTCCAAAAACTTGTCAATCATATCAGAGAATATGGCATACATACACCTCTGAAAAGTGGCTGGCGCATTACACAGCCCAAAAGGCATTCTTCTGTAAGCAAAGGTGCCCAAAGGACAAGTAAAGGTGGTTTTCTCTTGGTCTTGAGGATGCACAAGGATCTGGTTGCACCCTGAGTACCCATCAAGAAAACAGTAAAAAGCTTTTCCAGCCAATTTGTCCAAAATTTGATCAATGAAAGGGAGAGGGAAATGGTCCTTTCTGGTCTTAGAGTTGAGCTTTCTATAATCAATGCACACTCTCCAGCCAGTGGTCTCCCTGGCTGATCTCAACTCTCCAGATTCGGTTTTAATAACTGTTATGCTAGATTTCTTGGGCACCATTTGGATAGGTGCCACCCAGTTAGAATCAGAGATGGGGTAAATCACCCCTGCATCTAGCAATTTAATGATCTCCTTGAGAACCACTTCCTGCATGTGAGGATTTAACTTTCTCTGCATTTCCCTGGAGGGTAGTGCTCCCTCCTCAAGATGAATCCTGTGCATGCAGATTGATGCGTCTATTCCTCCAAGATCGGCAATGGTCCAACCAATTGCCTTCTTGTGCTTCCTCAAAACTATTAGTAATTCTTCTTCCTGCTCATTGGTAAGAGAGGAAGAGATAATCACAGGAAGCTTATAACCTTTCTCAAGGAAGGCATATTTTAATGTTTCTGGAAGCTTCTTGAGTTCCAGATCAAGGGCTTGGTGGGTGGATTGCAAATTTGGGGCATTGGTGGTTGGAGGAAGAGGCAACAATGTAGGTTTCCAAATGGAATGCTGCACTGAGCCCACAGAAGACTTCAATGTGGTCATGTCTTTTGTTATCACAGCTGGGCTCTCTTCCTCCACCATATCCCAGACTTTAACTAAATTCTAGACAGTGTTGCTCCACTCCAGCAGAGTGGGCAATTCTTCATCCACAATTTCTTCTAGTACATCCACTGCAAAGCTCTCCTCATTGTCCTCTTGAGGGTACTTTGCACTGTTGTACACATTCATCTCAACTTTCATATGCCCGAAAGTTACCTCCATGACTCCAGACCTGCACTAAATGCATGCATTGGCAGTGGCCAAAAATGGCCTGCCCAAGATAACAGGTATGGGATTAGTACTTTTGCTGCAGCCCATGTCCAAAACTAGGAAGTCAGCAGGGTAAAAGAATTTATCTACCCCTACCAAGACATCCTCAATCATTCCCATAGGCCTCCTCTCAGATCTATCCGCCATCATAAGCACAATGGGGGTAGGTTTCAGCTCCCCCAAACCTAGCTGCAGATATACACTGTATGGCAGCAGGTTAACACTGGCTCCAAGGTTTAAAAGGGCCTTCCTGATTGTATGGTCTCCAATGATGCAGGGAATAGTGGGTATCCCTAGATCTTGCAACTTCTCAGGCATTGATATGTTAAATACAGAATTCACCGTATCAGTTGCAAAGACTCTTTTGGACACATGGCCTCGAGCTTTTCTCTTTTGGGTACAGAGGTCTTTCAGGAACTTTGCATAGGCTGGGACCTGTTTAATTGCCTCAAGCAGGAGCAAATTGATTTTCACCTGCCTGAAGGTCTCCATCATTTCCTCCATTTGGGCATTCCCTTTCTCAAAAGGGGCAAGAACACCCAAAGCTTGAGGAATGGCGGTGAAATCTTCTGGTTCCTCATTTGCTATTATAAACTAAACTTCTGTTTTTTCCTTTTTTCTTGTTTTCCTTCCTGCTGAGGCTCAACTATAGCCTCTTTATTTTTCTCCTGCTGCAGGGTGGCAGGCAATTCTTAGCTCTGTGTTCCAACAACATCCTCATCGCACTCATTCGAATAATCTGTGGAAATGGCCTTTGCTGGTCTGTTACCCACCTGGTTGTCTATCAGCCTGCCAGACCTTAGGGTAGTGACAGCATTGGTTTCCTCAAAACTTGAGGAAGCTTCTTCAATTAAAAACTGACCCTTGGGCTTAGCAACCGGCTGGCAGGCCAACCTCTCCTCATCTCTCCTAGCTAAGGCATTTGCTAGCTGACCAATCTGCTCTTCCATCTTCTTTATGCTCTGACCATGAGAACTCACAGTCTGAGCCACGGACCCCAGGTTTTACAGTGAGGTCAAGACTTGGTCCTCGAAAGAAGTATTTCTGGGTTGAGATGGGGGTAAAACCAATTGATTTTGTTGCTGGTGGGGCTGCTGCTGGTGTTGGAAACTAGACCTAGGGGCATATCCCTGATTGAACTGCTGTTGTGGCTTTGGGGCAAGGCCAACATCTGCTGAGGCTGCATATAGTTGTCTTGCCTCCACCTCAGATTTGGGTGGTCTCTCCATTGGTAACCAGCATTTTGGTGCTGGTATCCATATGGCTGTCTGTTGTAGCCACCAGATTGTTGTTGGCTAAAAGATTGCGCAGCAGCAGCATGTTCCAATACCAATTCAGGATATTGCCCTGCAGATGGATATTCCTCCACTGTGTGCTGTGGGGACTGGCATATCAGACATGCCTCCACCACTTGAGCAGCCCTTCTGGGTTGCATCACAGTCAGTAATTTTTCAAACTTCATAGAGAGGTTTGCCATCTGCAGCTGCAGGTCATTGTTCCCAGGCACCTCATAAACTTTCCTCTTGTCGATGCAACAGGCCCCACTGTTGACTCAGACTCCTGACTAGTTCTTGCCAGGGATAGCTTTTGAAAAGCATTTTCACTGATTACTTCAAACAATTCCCATGCCTCATCCGCAGTCTTGTGCATGTAGGTTCCACCACAAGAGGCATCAACCATATCTCTATTTTTCTCATCAATCCCATTGTAGAAGCTTTGTACAAGCTGCCAGTCTAGGATCTTGTGGTGGGGGCATTGTTTGGGCATTTCCTTAAACCTATCCTAGGCTTGATTAAAATCCTCAGTTGGGGATTGGGTAAAAGCAAGAATCTCCTTCCTCAACTGGCTAGTTTTGGTCTCAGGGAAGAACTTTGTCAGGAACTTGGTCTGCAGGTCTTTCCATGTAGTGATGTCATTGTTTGGAAGAGTGGCCAGCCAGGTACTAGCCCTATCCTTTAGAGAGAAGGGAAAGAGCCTGAGCCTAGTAGCCTCAGGCCCCAAACCAGCAATATTAAATGTGGTGCACAAGGCCAAAAATTGGTCAATATGTTCGTATGATCCTCTCTCACGAGCCCATGAAAGAGGGCAAGATCCGATGATTGAAGTTTTAATCTCATAATTCCCTTCAACATCAGGGAATTGAATGCTAAATGGAGAGTTATAGTCATCCGGAGCATTCAATTCCTTGAGAGTTCTGGGTTGTTCTTTACCCATGAGTACTGTCTCGGATTCAATTGAGGGCTCAACTATGGTGTGCCTGTTTCTTCTAAGTCTTCTACCCCTTTCTAGCTCAGGGTTGAAAGGCTCTAGAGTAGGACTAAGAGATCTCCTACCTAGCATACAAACACACCACCAGCAGGGACAACTCCTTGCAGGCACATAGCACTGGACTCAAAGAATTTATCTAACAAATTTACAACTATCTAGGAAAATATAAATTTAAAACTATCCTAAATACTGCTATGGAAATTGTAAGAGAAATAGACAGAGTTTTAAAGGTTAGAGAATTTGCAAACAGAGGTAGCTAAGCTCCAAATGCAGTCCACTATCCTTCTCTGCTGCTATCTAGATCTGCAAGAAAGATTCAAAATTACATCAGCAGTATCAATTATTCACAGCTACAAAGAATACTAAAAATGCAAAAACTAAGGGTCTACTAATAGATCATCTGTCCCCGGCAATAGCGCCAAAAACTTGTTGTTGGTTTTCCAGTGTGCTTGTTTTATGTGTTGGTGGTAAAAACAATTTAAAATCAAAGAAAGAGTCAAACAGGGGATGGAATCAGCACAACTGAGAAATCCTAGACCTGTAAGATACAGGGTCCATATGTAGCATGTTTTGATAAGTAAGAGTTTGTCCCACAGGGAAAGGTGATCTATAGCTCCAAAGGAGCCATCTCTAGTAGTCCCTCCAGATCTGACTACAGATCTGGCAGTCCTAAAAGGAGGGGAGTTTAAGGTCACTTATTCTAAGTATTCTAAGATAGCCTAATGAGTTAACTACAGAAAGGGTTGAGAAGATGGATGGATTGTGGAAAATAAATATAAAAGGGTGAGAAGTAGTTTATTGAGTCTAGATCAGAGGAGTTTTTGTAACTCAGATTCAGATCTGATGTTATGGACATCCTGTCCAATGGCTACATTATCACCAAAGAGGAGGAAGAATTCAACTCATCCCTGTGCCATGATCCAATCCCTTAAGGTTATAACCTGTCCACTTAAATGGTCACAGACTATCCCATAGGGGAACCATAGTCCAGAGATGGGTCAAAACAAATTAATCATTGTAGGCACTACTTCATCCAGGCTTCAAGCCCAGGGAATCCATAGGGAACCTCAACCTCTAAAGCCCTATGTGTGGGGCTAAGGCTGTATAGGACCATGATAGCCCAGACACATAGAACTAGCAAGAGATTGAGTACCACCTTAGATCTAGCTGTCCATTGCTTGAGTGGGGCTGCAATGGTCCAGTCACAAGTCTACAATCTCCATAACCAAATCAGTTCTAACATCTAATGGTGGGTCTATACAAATATATGGGGAGTCTGCCTCTACACAATCTCCTACCAGGCTTAACAGCTCAGGCTCGGGGAAGAAGGATCCATTTTGGATCGGCGGATTGGATTCACCCTAAGGCTATAGCATGTCCACTTAAATGGTCATAGACTATCCCAGAGGCTATCCTCCCCACGGAGCCCAAGACAAAACAAGTTAATTGCTGCTACCACCATGGTCACAAGGCTACCAGCTCAGGCTCCCATGGGGATTTCAGATCTAATGGGTCCTGTGGTGGGGCTAAGGTTTAAAGGGCCATGATAGCCCAGACACACAGGTCACTTGGATCTGAATGGGTCCTTAGAATCAGTCCTCCATTGCTTTGAAACACAGCCAAAGCAATGGTGGATCACAAGGCAGCAGCCTTGCACAGAACAACTCACAAATACATAAATCCCATAAAAGTACAAATCCTATTACCCAAACTCCATTAATCTAAACTCAATAGACATACAAAGGCATGGCCAGCAAGTGCTGAGCCATGGAGAGAAGAAAAAGAAAAAGAAAAACTACTTACAGCTACAGAGAAACAGAAAAGAAGACGATCTCAGATCAAAAAGTCTAAAGAATTCCCAAAAGAAAGATCAATCCCTAAACCTAAATCAGGCTTAGGTTTATATAGCAGTGGCTGTGGTGGCTCATTAGGGTTAGGAAACCCTAATTTTAGCGATGCCACGTGGCACATTAATGATCCTTGGATGCTTCAGGGTACGTGCACAGAGATTTGATCATGGAAGTGCGTGCCCTAATCCTTGAAAATCCCTAAAAAGTCCTCTATAGAATGTTGGAAGTTGGAGTTCAGAGCTTCGCCAGGTTGCAGTCGATTCCCAGACTTGTCGCGTGGTAGCTCTAGTCTTCGCGTGGTTGAGTTTAACATTAAAGCATCAGACGTTGCGTGGTTGCAGCTTCTTGATGCTTTGAGCAGTCACAAGGTAGACAGTTAAGCTCTCGCTGGGTTTGGCTTCGCAGAGTTGGATTGATAATTTGTGAATAGCGCGAGAACTGTGCGAGCTTTCCTCTTCACTTCGCGAGGCTAATTCTGGCTTTCGCGAGGCTGCTTTCTTTCTGAACAACGTGAGAACTGTGCGAGAAGTTCACTTCTTCATGGATCTTCGCGAGGATCCTCGCGAGGTGTTGAGGCTTTTCTGAACTGCGCGACAGGTTCTCTTGATATTTGCATCCTGCGGTGACTACGCGACGCAGGATTCTGAAGCTCTCTCTCCTCAGCTGTTCTGAGTGAACCGCGTGAGGGGGAGAGGGGTCTTCTTGAACTGCGCAGGAGCTGCGAGACCTTTAACTTCTATACTTCACGAGAGCTGCGCGACTCAAGGCTTCTGAAGCTCTTATGTCACTCTACTGCGCAAGAACTTGTTTGTGAAGTCTTGGGACTTCGTGAGGACTGCACGAAGTGTATTTTTCTGAATCCTCTGGAGCTTTGTCAACTGCGCGGGGCTCTTCTATGGTCTAGATTCATGGTTCATTCTTCTGAGAGACTTCTGGTGCCAAAACAGGCTCCTTAGCAAGATTCATGGCCTTATTGCCCTGCTATTTATTACCTACAGAAAACACTTAACAAGCATTTATTCGATGGCTAAGGGTCTAATCAAAGGGTAAGTTAAGGGGTGAAAAGTGGTACTTTTCAGGTCTTAACACCGGTCACCCCCGAGTCAGTGATTGACTCAAAGTGAATTAACTACCTTGGACTATGCGCAAAATTCAATTGAGCACCTCCGATCATGCGCGCAATTCACCTATTGTGCACATGGCCTTACACGCGAAATTAGCCCGATACCTATAAAAAGACCCCCCTTCCACGCCAAAATTCACCAATTCTCAATCAATTCACTAGTTCTAGAAATTTTGAGGTTCTCTCTGTGGCACTGAAGAAGGGAGTGAAGCGTTTCTCTGGAGTTCGCAGGGAAGGCAAGCTAGTAGCATCATCCCACTGGCCCAGGTACTCAGAGGAGGAAGCGCCCAGCATCAGGTAACCTCTGCTCCAGTTCTTAGCTTAGCAATAATTAAATTTTGAATTTCTAGTATTTATAAAACTGCCCTTAACCGCCCAATTTGCCCAACGGAGCTTGGAGAGGGTACCCGGGAACGAGGCCGATCCTCCCAAGCATAGCAGGCCTCACCCCCCTTTTGATAGGTTTAGCAAGCATAAGAGACTAGACTAGATAGACTTTAGGCTACCCTCTCCAAAATTCCGAAAACCCTATAGTCTTGGGACTATATGCTAAACACATAGCATACAATCAAGCATCAGTGGGTCTTCAATTTTCAATCCCGTCACTTTTATGTCTGACCTATTTTGATATATCAAACGAAGTTGGATTGATGTGAAATTAGTCAAATTTGAAAGCTTATCGAAGTGGCTTCCCAATGAGCTAAAAAACGTATAATTTAGACAAGTATTGAAGAAGTTATGGTAAGTTTTCAGAAGCTGCACAGAAAGTGATGAATTTCAAGATTCCTAATTGAATTAGGATTAGTCTCTTTATTATTGTATTTAGAAAATAGGATTTGTTGCTTTTATTATAAATAGGATTAGTTTCCTTATAATTTCATAACTTTATTTTATTATTTTAGAAGAATTAGTGATTAGAGTAACACTAGGATTAAGAATTAGGATATGTCTTTTGTTTGAATTCGGAATTAGAGTTACACTAGGATTTCTAGTTTTATGTGTTGTAAAAACTACAAATAGATCCCCCTACCCCACACTCCACAAATCCAATTCTCAGGTTTCTCTCCTCCAAGCTTAGGAATTTCAAGGTTCTCTCTGTGGTACTGGAAGGAGGAAGAAGCACTCAGCTTCAGGTAATCTCTTCCTAGTTTTAGTTCTTAATTTCTAGATCTAGATCTTAGTTATTAATTTCTAGTTTTAGTTTCTGATTTCTTAGTTCTAGTTCTTAATTCTTACTTCTCAATCCTTAATTCTTAATTCTTAATTTTAAATCCTTAGTTCTTATTCCTCAGTTTAAATCCTATCTTTAATTCTTAGTAATCATAAAATAGCCCTTAGCCATCCGATTTGCCTAAGGGAGTTTACAAAGGGTACCCGGGAACGTGGCCAATCTTCCTTAGTATAATGGCCCACAACCCCCTGTTCTTAATTAGAATCAGAGTAGGATTAGAAGAACAAACTAGTTAGATCTTAGGCAACCCACAACTGCTGAAGTTGATAGGTCGACGTTCAGTAAAGGAGTTTAACGTCCCTCAACATATTCGCCCATGATCAGTGACGAGTTACAACATCGATAAATAACTGTAGCTAGCGATCACAACAACCCAGGTATTCTCCATTTAAAATTTGCCTTCTTTTATTTTTCTGCAGTTATATATTATCCTTTTATTATTCTAATATATCCCCGTAAGAGCATATAAATATTCCCCTATTATTATTCTATCACTTTTCGCCAACCATAGTAGACAGAGTCCACTCGGACTGAATTGGGCCACTTCTTCCAGGGTCCGAAAGAAACTCAAAAAAAGTGCATACCAACAAGATTTATACTAATTAATAATCTTCCAGAAATTTAGGCATCAATCAAACTCAAGAAAACTGAAGATAAAAAATAAAAGTTGTTACACTAATCTGCAAATTCAAGACTTTAGTCGTCTATTAAAATAAAGAATTCTTAGATGCTTATAAAGTAGGAAAAAGTGTATAAAATAAATCAATCTAAACTAGAAATAAAAGTAAGACCATCTAAGGGGTTGATCTTTTAGACTCTTCGGTCTTGGTTGTCCAGCAAGACTTTCATAAATCTGTGGACAATTTTACTTGATAAAAACTACTCTACGGTCATCTTCCAGAATTCCAACGTCAGTTGTCAATTGATGTTGAAATTTCCTTGGATAAGTTTTCTCCTAAGCTGAGCCCTCTTATTTATAGATCAAAAGGGGTCGGTTTACATTAGTTGAATTCTAATAAAAGAAAGCTACTAAAAATAAAACTTCCTAATAAACTGAAACTTCTAATTCTAATCTTCCTTGCCCAGGATGATAGATGCATATAGGGCTTTTCTCCTTATTTTCAATAGTAAAGATATTCAAGATTCTTTCGCCAATCTTCTCAGATCCGTGGATTGCTAAACTTCTAATTTAAGTGATCTTCTAATTTTGTATATGGCGGTGCATATCTTCACGTGATCAGCAACAGCAATCTTTAATTCGTACAATCGTGACTACGATTTCTCTCTTTAATTAGTATAATTTCTTCAACACGATTGATCGTATCCTTGCTTCATGTCCTCTGATCAGTCACATAATTTACCATTTTATCACCTTTAACTTAGTGATGCTAGGACTTTGTTTGCTACTAACAAGTTAACGATGTGTAGATATTAAGAAAAAATAGTAAAAGAGAGCCAAAGTGTTAATATTCATCAAAATGAACTCAAAAAGCAGTAAAAAGATGATTGAGCAAAAGAAGATGATTTGTCACGGCTGAAAGTCAAGAAATCGTACTTTATGATTGTGCACTAAAGCCGAAGATGAAAAGAAGAAAATTAAAAAATCGTTAAAGACGATTCTTCAAAACACGATTCTTCAGAAAGCAACAAACGCGTAAAAAGTGAAAAAAAAGAAAGTGATCGTTCATTACAGAAAATCACCCAGTAAGAAAGCTGTATGAAAATGAGGATTCGTGTTTACGATTCTCTTGAAAAAGAAGTGACAATCGTAATTTACGACTGTGTAAAAGAAAAGCTTTCCCACTGCTAAATCTATTGTTGCTGATCATGTAAGTGAAGACTATCACCGTCATGCACTAAATTAGAAAATCTCTGAAAATAAAAGTTTGGTGAATCATGGATCTGAGAAGATTGATGAAGATAAGCTCTTAGAAAATCTCGGTTGATGAAATAAAGGAGAACAATCCAGAAGCACATCTACAGTTGAACGCAGGAAAGAATAAAATTAGGAATTAGAGTCATATTTGGAATCTTTTAGTAGTTTCTTTTATTAGAATTAGAAGTCTTTGTAAACCGACTCCTTATGATCTATAAATAAGAGAGCCCAGTGTAGGAATAAGGGATCGAAGAATTTCAACATCAATTGATGACTGAGGTTGGATTTACTTCCGATCAGTAGTGTAAAATAGTTAGAGTAGATTAGATATTAGAGGTTTCTCAAGAGCAATTGACGACTGCTATTAGGTGCTGAAGATTAGTGTAGATATCCTAGTTTCTTATAAACAATTGATGACTGCGGCTGAGGGGTGAAAGATATATTTACTTTGCTTTCTAGATTAGATTTTATTTACTTTATTTACTACTTTGTAAACATCTTCAAGTTTTAATTTGAATTAATGACTCAGGTTGGAATTTACAGATTAGTGTAATGGTTTTTACTTTTCCATCTTCAATTTTCTAGAATTTGATTGACGCCCAGATTTTAGGAAATTATTGATTAGATTAAATCTGTGTTACAGAATTTTAGTTTTTGATTGACGCCCAAGTTCTAGCATACTGTAGTACAGTGTAATAGTACTATTTACTTTTATAAATTTTCGATGGCTAAAGATTGGGATTGATGACCTCAATCTGAAGAAGGAGGATTAGGATTAATTTTATGCACTTTAGATTAAGAAACCATTCTCTTATTCATATTTCTCAAGTAGTTTAGAACCTTAAAAGAAAAATATAAACTTTAAAATAGAAATATAGATAACACTTCCTCATGGGAATGATCCTATACTAGCTCTACAATTTTTATTGTACACTTGCAATAGGTTAAGACTTAATTAGATACATACATAGTAAGCCGATCAAGTTTTTGGCACTGTTGTCGGGCAAGTATTTATCTTTTTATTTATATTTTTATTTTAAAAATAAATATTTATCTTTCTCTTTTTATATTTCTGTATATTTTCAACTTTCTTTGATCACTTCTTAAGCTTTTGCAGGTTTATTTTGAGCAGTGAATTAAAAGTTTCCAACTTCTATCAACCACGGAATTTAAAAGCTCAGATTGGTTTCTCTCCCTGCTTGCTAAAATAAAAAGTAGAAAATATTGAAAACAAAAATAAATACAATAACTGCTCTAACCAAACTATCCTATTATTAAAATAATTCATTATGACGGGCAGCGGTCAGAACATGACTAAGACTAAGGGAGAATATTATGCATTGATACCTCTTACACCACCCCCATATATTCAAACCCCTATTATCGGTTGTGAGGCTTTCGAAATCACACCAAATATACTTCAAATACTTCCTACTTTTCGCGGGCTGATTGAGGAAGACCCCCAATGGCATTTAAATAATTTTATAGAAATGTGTAACATTATTCAAATTAAAGAACTGACAGGAGTATCCATTCATTTGAGGCTATTCTCATATTTTCTTAGAGACGAGGTAAAGCTGTGATAGCCCGGATTTTAGCATCCCGAAACCCGTGCCATCGGCACAATCCTTGAGGCCTTGCCCTAATTACATACGCGGAACACTTGGTATATCCACATAATCATAAAGTAAAGCATGTACAAAAGAACTAATACTTAACTAAATATCCAATTCTATAATAGAAAGCCAAAAAATATAATCTAAAAGATAGTTCTAATCCCATGCCACTGCATGGGCAAAAGAACCAACTCAAACTATCAGTGACGTAACAACAGTCACCTCAGATGGTTCGACAAAAGAATATCTCACATAATTACATTATCCGCAAAATAAGGCTGGACATACCAAGCCGTACAATCACTCTTTCAAAATAAATCAAAGTACGTAGAGGGTCTTCTAAAAGAACTCCTCAGGAGGGAGCTCCGACTCCTCCACAGGAATGTAATCAGTATCCTCTGGATCGACGTCTCCAGAAGTAGCCGCTATCTCAGAACCTGTGATGTATAGTCAAAAGGGGTGAGCTACATCCTAGCTCAATAGAAAAAAATATCTAAACATATAAATCTATCTTACTCACATATATTTTTATGACATAATTGAAGCATGATTTCATCAATATAAACGGTTAGAAACAGTTTGAGATATTGGAAGAATGAACATGAAACATTTTTTATACTACACATGGTATCTTATGCTCAACTAGTTCTCATATTACAACAAGGCTGGTATCATGACTTAAATCAAGTAACTTAAATAATTCCCGAGCAATATAGCATCGAGCCCTGATGGAATACCCTCAATCGTCATCCAATCAGACTATTTTTCATTCAACATAACCTAAGTCCTTTTCTCGTAGGCGACGAGGCACATAACTCATATTCATCCCAGGGATGTCTACTGGTGTACGAGTATCCCGCCGTACTGGTCACGGATATCCTGTCGAGTCAGTCGTGGGTATACCGTCGCATCGGTGGGATATTCTCCAAACCTTAAATCAATTGTGCATCTACATATAGTTATTCACCATATAATTGTGATCATTATTAGTAATTCAAAGCCTGTTCAATTCCCATTTTCGCACTTTCACATCATGTGGATATTCAACTTAACTATACATCCCTGGGATGTCACACATTCAGATGCATCACTTAGATGCCCAATTCACACATACACGCCTAGGATGTCTCATTTCTTATGCTTACTAATTTCTCATTTTCTTGTACACACATACCCACATAACTTAATTTCACATACTTATCTTAACATTTTAACACAAGCATTTAACTATGTTTTAACGAACATGCATACATAAAATACCACTACATACATGCTTTCGAAATCAAGTGTACATGTTCAAAATATTCCCCTACCTCATACGCAATTTAATCCATGGATTTTTCAATCCAAGCTAGCCTTAACCACCTTAAGGCCCGACTCAACCTAGGCATGGCCAAAACACGTGTAACATATCATAATTGGTGTAACACATTGGGTTCAGAAGCCTAACCCTAATTTACAAATAGCTCATAAGCAAAACCCAACAAAAGCCCAAATCAGCCCAAACCGATCGAATGATTCTTAAACCAATCGAATGATTTAGAAAATCGATCGAACAGTTTGGAAAATTGATCAAACAGTTTGGAAAATCGATCGAACGATTTTAAATCGTTTGAATGATCTTAGTTTCGTTTGAACGATTTTCCAAATCAATCGAACGAATTTTAAATTGTTCGAATGATTTCCTCAGAAAACTGCACTACAGTCTTTTCTTCTTTAGCCAAAATTGATCGAACGGCTACTAATTCACTTCGATCGGTTTTATCCACTTCAGCTCAGAATCAAGTTCCCAAACTCATTTCTCAGCACCCCTTTTTCCCCATTTCCAATCCTTTATCACATTTAGTAGAGCAAATTCACAGCATAAACATTAGCTCTTCTCTAAAACAATTTAGCTTACCTTTCAATGCCGATCGGATCTCTTGATCCCAAGCTTCCCTTCACATCTAGGGTTTCACAACCCCAAATCTCAAATCTCTTCCCGATGCGAAGGCTCTAATCCGCAAGCTTTACGATCCATACTCAATCATTCGTATTTAATACGCAGCCCTCAATTCCACAAACAAAATCACATTCCTCTTATTCACTCCCTCTTAATTTCTCAACAACCTAAGCTAAGGAGAAATAAATTCTCCCTCTCTTTATAATCCTATCTTTACTTAAGTGTAAAGCAAACATACGTACTAGGTATATATGACCCACTCTATCTCACTCTTATTACACACACCCTATTTCACACTTAGTTTCTTTAACTAATATTAATCAAGTCAACCAAGCCAACTTTGACTCGATCCAACAAGCGACCAGTCAGGCACGCTTCCTGAGATACACTATTTAAAGTCCCAAATTTTTGGGACGGTACATTCTCCCCTCCTTGGGAATTTTCGCCCCCGAAAATTGCACTCAAGGGCTCCCCTTCCATGGGCAATCCATAAACACATTAAGGGCATCGATGGACACAATCACAGTAACAGGTCTTGTAAAAGTTCAAACCACACGTATACATTCAACTTTAGACAGTAGCACCCTGCAAAAGATAATTGGCAATCGTGCAATACAAAGCAGTACATCAAATTTGTACATTTTCCAATGTACACATCTTGCAAAAACTTGACTCATACTCATTTGCAAGAATATGCTAACCATTACCACAATATACATTCAATAGCCACATTTCCACACTATGCTAAAATTGTCCATTGAAAACGAGCATGTAATAACATAAACATACTTGAATATAGAGCATCCCCAAATTAACTAAGCCATATCCGAACCAGGCACATACCAAAATAGGGAACATAGAAAGCATAACCAAAAAGTTATTTACAACTTTGTGTGGCACCCATGCCATGGCCGTTTAAAAAGGACACATGTCCTTTGTTACCTATGTTAAACATTTACAATATCCAAAAATTTATATAAAACAATTCCCAAAAATTTTAAACTCCATAAAAAAGCACTCAAGACGCTACGTCACTGGGCTGATCCCCGTCGTCACCATGGTCTCCCGCACCCGAACTCGACTCATCCGGGAACCATGCCTACGCTGTCGCCATGCATTGAAGATAATCGGCAGGGTACATGAAGCACATCTCCACGGCGTGCAGTGCATCATAATAATCCAGACGGTGATTGAGTAAGCGGTTGTTCTCTGCCATTTGACGAGTGTTCACTTCCATGAGTGCATAAAGGTCGGCAATGGTTTACGTAGGAGCGCCCTTAGGTGGTGGTGGTGCATGTGTCTGCGTACGGCGACAGGCACGCTGTTGAAGCGGAAAAGTAGTAGCTAGCTCATCCAGAATAGGAGCATCATGTGGTGGATGTCCGTGAGCATTGATTCAGGCTGTGGCAGTTCTTCTACAACTGATTTCTTGGTTAATTTGACAAGTGTACGGTTCCAATCAACCATAGTGTATGGTTGCACATTACCCGTGATCTTCGGTTCATTCTTTGAGAGGGTGTACACCTTATCGCTGGCGTAGTCCTCAACCATGAGTGAGATGAGATGCGCATAGGGCATATCCTTAATGGGTTTTTTAGCTCCCTCTAACATTTTCTTTCGCACATACTTCATTCCCTCAATAGCAACACGTGGTGCGTTAAACCATCGGCCACTGAAACCCGAAAACAGTGCCATTTGGACTTCACCTACCCGTTCGGTTTTATGCTGCAATCGATACAAGTTGCATTTCATGATAGAATCAAGCATCCAAAGCTCGCACGATAAGTCAACTCATTTTATTGAGTGACCGGATCCCATTCTACCATGAGTCATTTCGGCCACTACATACTTGTAATCCAAAGGGCTGGAAAAGGCTCGGCCAAAGCGATGCCTTCATGGTTATAGGTATGGAAACATTCCAAGGCATCGGCCACGTCATCATAGGTGAACTCGTAGCACCTATTATCCATTCTTGTTCTAAGGACGGTCGAGTCAGTGACATCTTCATATTCTGGTATAAGAACCTCACAATCTGTGGATGGAAATTCTCCTTGCGGTCGGAGTATCCCGGTCAAACCTGCCGTGGAAATATAGTTAAAGGCCCAATGCGTTTCATCACGCTTGGCAAAAATCTTAGGGTTGATGAACCACTTGGGCTCAAAATCCTTATCAGCCCACCATTCAGTAGGCTGCTCACGTCGCGGTGGTGGGGGTGGTGCCTGTTGTGGTGGTTAGGCCTGTGTAAATGGTCTCAATGAAGAACCCATCGGTGTTGAGGGTTTCTTCGGTGGTGGTTATGATGAGGAACCCATCGTGGGTTTCTTTGGTGCGGCACTCGCCGTGGTTTGCCAAGTTTTCGGTGTCATCGTAAACACACCACAAAAATACAAAGGAGATAGGGCAAGGGTTTTGCCCAAACTTCTAAATCCTAGGGTATGGGAGAAATATGAAATTTCAAAACTTGAAGGAGGTTAGTGTTTACCTCTTGGTGTTCCAAGGAGTTGATCACCCGAAGCTTCGAGCTCGAATGGTGCCGAAAATCACCAAAGTCGGGTGGCACTCCCAAGCCCAAGAACCCCTCTAAGAGAAGAAGAAAAAAAAATTTTATTTTTAAAGTTTTGATGACTGAAAAAAAATGCATGCCATATATATAATCCCCGAAATTGATCGAACGATTTTAAATCGTTCGATCTATTTTTGAACATTAAAGGATGCCCCCCAAAAATTCATTTGATTGGTTACTAATTCCGATCGAACAATTTCCCAACTTCATTTGCCAGCCCATTTTCATCTCACTGGCCCATCAATTTCGTTCGAACGATTTCTAAAATCAATCGAACGATTTTCTGGCAACCACACAGGTTTCTCCTATCTGAAATTCAATCGAACAAATTTTAAATTCGATCGAATGGTTTTGCCAAAAACAGAGTTAAGGCAACATTGACATGCCTTCACCCTCTATTATTAACAGCCTTGACTTTCACCAGAATTCGTAAGATGTCTGACATTATTATTTTTATTTTTTTTTTAATTTTTTTTTTCACCTAATCTATATTCTAAAACAACATGCATCATCCATCAAATTTCGTAACTCACACTCCACAATGATGAAAATAACTTAACCAAAATTTGTGCATCCAATGTCACACTATATAGGTTTCAATATAGATTAGCTTGGTTTTACATATAGCATTCAAAATTTGAGAGGTTACATATGAATTACAAGAAATTTTGAATCTTGCTCTACACATCGAAGTTAGCATCTATAGTTTCTCAAACAAATGGGGGTATAGTTCCTTGATTTTGACCTCGTGCTCCTAAGTCGCTTCTTTGGCCGGGTGATTCCCCCACTTGACAAGCACTAAAGGGATAACCTTCATGCGTAATATTTGTTCTTTTAGATCCAAGATTTGAGCCGCTTCCTCTATCATGGTTATGTCTTCATTCATCTCGATCGGCTGATCTCCAAAGACATGTGTAGGGTCCTTGACATATTTTTGGAGCATGGAGACATGGAATACGCTATTTGCCCTATCAATCAACAGAGGTAATCTGATGCGATAAGCTACCTCACTGACTCGACCCAAGACTTCAGAGGGCCCAAGGTGGCGGGGGACTTAGCTTTCCCCTCTTCCTGAATCTCATATCGCCTTTCATGGGTGATATCTTTACAAACACATGATCGCCAACGGCAAAGTCCACGCTTGTTCTTTTGATATCGGCATAGCTCTTCTGTCTGCTCTGAGCCGATTTGAGTCTCTCTCTTTTCATACAAACAATGATGGCATTATCTTCAAGTAATTCTAGACCCAGTATACACTTTTCATTAGTCTCTTCCCAATTGATAGGCGATCTGCACCACCTTCCATAGAGAGCTTCATACGGTGCCATTCCAATGCTTGCTTGAAAACTATTATTGTATGCAAATTCAATCAACGGTAGATGTTGATCCCATGATCCATGTGATTCAACCATTCACGCTCTGAGCATATCTTCTATTACCTGATTTACTCACTCTGTTTGCCCATTGGTTTGCGGATGGAACACCGAACTGAAGTTCAATCAAGTACCCATGCCTTCTTGAAACTTCTTTTAAAATTTTAAAGTATACAACGGGTCATGATCAAAGACGATGCTACTGAGAATCCCATGCAAATGTACAATCTCCTTCATATACAAATCCACAAGTCTTCTTGCTATGTACATTGTGTTGTAGGGCAAGAAGTGAGCTGACTTGGTTAGTTGATCAACGACCACCCAAATTGCATTGTACCTTTTCGCTATGCGCGACAATCCCAAGATGAAATCCATGGAGTTTGATTACCATTTCCACTCCGGTATGAGTAGAGGTTGTAATAACCCCGCAGGATGTCTATGGTCTACTTTCACCTGTTGACATGTCAAACACCTTGACACATACTCGGCTACATCTTGTTTTAGTCCTGTCTACCAGTAACTCTTCCTCATGTCTTGATACATTTTGGTGTTATCGGGGTGAATCACATATCTTAATTTATGGGCCTCGTCTAAAATAGTTTGCCGCAGATCGGCATTAATTGGAATACAAAGGCATCCCCTGAATAGTAAGGAACCATCTTCCTTCATAGAGAAATCCATTGTGGTGCCTTCAATCACACCTCGTCGAATCTTAACTAACTCCAGGTCTTTCATCTGTAACTCATAAATATGCTAAAAAATCGTTAGTCTCACCGTATTGTTGGCTAAGAAATCCCTTGACGCTTACACCTCAATCTTTGTGTCATACAATGAAAGATCTTCAAATAGTTTCCACCTGTGCATTCCCATCACAAGGCTAGTCAGCTGAGCCGAACCCTTACGACTCAAGGCATCTGCTACAACATTAGCCTTGCCTAGGTGATATTGTATGGAGCAATTATAGTCCTTGAGGAACTCCATCCACCTTCGCTGCCTCATATTTAATTCCTTCTGTGTGAATAAGTACCTGAGGCTCTTATGGTCAATGAAGATCTCAAAGGTCTCACCATATAAATAGTGTCTCTAAATCTTCAATGTAAATATGACCACTACTAGTTCCATGTCATGTGTCGGGTAATTCTTCTTGTGATCTTTCAGCTACCTTGACCCATTAGCAATCACTTTCTTGTTCTGGTTGAGTACACAGCCTAAACCACTATGTGAAGCATTGCTGCATACCACAAGACCTCCACTGCCTGAAGGAATCACTAACACTGGAGCTGAAGTGAGTCTCTTCTTGAGTTCTTGAAAACACTTTTCGCATGCTTCAGTCCACTCAAATCTCACGTCCTTCCTTGTGAGCCTTGTAAGCAGTCTCGATATTTTCAAAAATCCCTCCATAAAACGTCAATAGTACCCTGCTAGACTAAAGAAATTATGGATATCTGTTATCGTCTTTGGTTGTTCCCATTGTACCACAGCTTCGATCATGGTTGGATCTACTGTGACACCCTCCTTTGAAATGACGTGTCCTAAAAAGCTAACTTTCTCTAACCAAAACTCGCACTTACTGAGCTTGGCATACAGTTGGTATTCACACAGAGTCTGTAGAGCAATTTTCAAATATTCTTTATGTTCCTTCTTCGACTTTGAATATATCAGAATGTCATCGACGAACACTACAACGCAATTGTCCAGGTGTGGTTTAAATACCCGATTCATCAAGTTCATAAATGATGCTGGTGCATTCGTCAAACCAAACGGCATCACCAACGCAATGATGTTGGTGCATTCGTCAAACCAAACGTCAAGTTCATAAATGATGTTGGTGCATTCGTCAAACCAAACGTCAAACCAACGCAATTGTCTAGTGTCTGTATCACGTCCTGAATGCCGTTATTTGGATATCCTCTGCCTTGACTCTCAGCTGATAGTATCCAGATCTCAAATCGATCTTGGAGAAATATCTGGCTCCTTCTAGTTGATCAAACAAATCGTCAATCCTAGACAATAGATATCGATTCTTGATAGTCAGTTTGTTTAACTGACTATAGTCGATGCATAGCCCAATCGACCCATCCTTCTTCTTGACAAATAAGACTGATGCTCCCCAAGGAGACATGATCGGCCTTATAAACCCCTTATCTAAGAGCTCTTGTAACTATTTTTTTAATTCCTTCAACTCAGCAGGAGCCATTTGGTATGGAGCTTTGGAAACCAGCTCCGTTCTAGGTGCTAAGTCGATGGTGAACTCCACCTCTCGATCAAGAGGTAATCCTGACAACTCTTTCGGAAAGACATCTTCAAACTCATGTACAATTGAAATTTTAGAAATGACATTCTTCCCTTCTTTGTCTTCCTTCAAAAATGCCAAGTAACCACTACATTCATTTTTGATCAAACGCTCGGCTCTAATTGCAGACACAAGTGGCAGAAACTTCATTCTCACCCCTACAAATCAAAATGATCTCCTTGTATTTGGTCTAAAGATAACCACTTTTTTCTTATATTCGACCATTGTACAATGAGTTGACAACCAATCCATGCCAAGAATCATGTCGAATCCTTGCATATCCAGTAAAACCAAATTTGCTGCTAGTTCAAAAACATCCCCATCTCTGATGGCTACTATCACTAACCTACAGACCAAGTCCGTATAAATTGATTCTCTAGTAGGAATAGATACAGCCAAGATAAAATTCAATGTCTCTAGGTTGACCTTCAGCTTGTTTGCAAATTGAGGAGTGATAAATGAATGTGTAGACCCTGGGTCTATCAACACTCTAGCCACATATGCTACGTCACTTCCCTTCCCATACATTTGTAAAGTACCTATAGAGCACATATATTTTAGCAGCCTATTCATGCATCATATCAAAACATTAAATCAATTAGAGCAAACAATTCTACATAGATAATCTATATAGGTACACCTTCTCTATCAAAGATTCAAAAATTTAATGCATTTGATGCAATGTATCAATCTTTTCAACTAAAGCTTCACCTTGTATGATACCATTGGTGTTTTAAGCATCCTGAGCAGTAACTGCATAGGCTCTTCCTTGCACGACAGGCTCCTTTGCTTGTATCAATCTTGGTATGGAAGCAGAAGTCGTTCTCCCCTTGTTCATTTCAGGACAATCCTGAATCATGTGGACTATCTTCCCACACTTGTAGCATCCCCGAGTACCCCATCTACAATCAGCTATTTTGTGAGACTTGCCACACTTGGCACAAGTCTCATTTGGTGTAGAAGAAGTTGCCCGTGAGAAACCTTGAGTAACTGAGACTCTAGTGGTGGCAGTAGGGCTCTCATATCTGATCAGCCTCCCTGATGCAAGCATAGGTAATCTCGGATAATTTTCCTACTGCGCCGGTATAACAAATCTGGTCTGAAACTGCTGCCTCTGAATGGGTGCTACAAATCATGGCTTTTTATTCTTCGACTCATAGTTCCCCTCTTTACTATGCTCCATCCTTCCTCTTCCCTGTTGGTCTCTCCTTCGATACCGATCTTCATTATCTTCTTTGATCACAAGAGCTTTACTCAAAACATCTCCATAGGTTTTCAACTCAAAGGCCGCCACTCTTCCCCTGATGTTCGGCCTCAAGTCGCGTTGAAGCCTCTTCGCTTTCATCAAATTCGTAATCACATAATCAGAAGCAAAGCGAGTGAGCCTCATGAACTCTACTCCGTATTCCCTGACTGACATCCTTCCCTACTTAAGTTGAAGAAGCTTTACTTCCATCTGGTTATGCACTACTTCAGGGAAATATTGTTTATTAAACTCGGTCACAAATTCATCTCAGGTCCATGGCAATCCTGGGGCTTGAGCTCTAGTCCTCGACACGGACTTCCACCATGGGCCTGCCTCCCCATCTAACATATATGCCGCCCAACGAACACTTTCATCCTCAATGCACGTAAGCACAGTGAACACGTTCTCCATCTCGCTTAGCCAATTCTCTGCGTCCATTGGCTCTGCTTGTCCGGAAAAGTTTAGAGGGCGCATCCTCTGAAACTTCGTAAACGCAAAGGATAATGGCTAAGTAGTACCCATTGGAGGACTGGGTGGTGGCTGATGTTGGTCAATGGAATTATGAGCTGCCAAGGATGCCGCTTGCTGAGCCATGGTATTTGTCATGGTTTTCATAGTGTGCATCATCCTCTAACGCTCTTCTCTTTCTTCATTTCTTTCTCTAACCCTTTCTTGTTCTCTTTGATCCCTATCTTGATTTCCCTCTTGGTTTCTGTTCCCCTGACTACTACCTCCTAGGGCATCGTTATTCCCCAACAGCACTCTATTTAAAGTCGAGACAAAACTGTCTCCACTTCGCAAGTTTCTTTCATGGCCGCCTCTCGGTCGAACCCTCCCTCTAGAAGACATAACGCTCTGCACATGAAATTATAGTTTCATTAACATAAGGTCCTAGACTCCGACAAAATCTAAACTTGTCATAAGTTTAAAAGAGAATGCTTTGATACCAACTATGACAGCCCAGATTTTAGCACTCCGAAACTCATGCCATCGGCATAACCCTTGAGGCCGGGCCCCAATTACATACCCAGAACACTTGGTACATTCACACAATCATAAAGTAAAGCATGTACAAAAGAACTAATATTGAACTAAATCTTCAATTCTATAATATAAAGCCAAAATATATAACCCAAAAGATAGTTCTAATCTCATGCCACTGCATGGGAAAAAGAACCAACCCGAATCGTCAATGACGTAACAATAGTCACTTCAGATGGTTCGACAAAATAATATCTCACATAATTACATTATCCCCAAAATAAGGCTGGGCATACCAAGCCGTACAATCACTCTCTCAAAATAAATCAAAGTACACAGAGGGTCTTCTAAAAGAACTCCTCAGGAGGGAGATCCAACTCCTCCACAGGAACATAAGCAGTATCCTCTGGATCGACGTCTCCAGAAGCAGCGGCTATCTCAGAACCTATGACATATAGTCAAAAGGGGTGAGCTACATCCTAGCTCAATAGGGAAGGATATCTGAACATGTAAATCTTACTCACATATATTTTCATGATATAATTGAAGCATGATTTCATCAATATAAACGATTAGAAATAGTTTGAGATACTGGAAGAATGAACAGAAAACATTTGCTATACTACACATGGTATCTTATGCTCAACTAGTTCTCATATTACAACAAGGCTAGTATCATGACTTAAATCAAGTAACGTAAATAATCCCTGCGCAATATAGCATCGAGCCCCGATGGAATACCCTCCATCATCATCCAATCAGACTATTTTTCATGCAACATAACCCAAGTTCGTATCTCATAGGCAATGGGGCACATAACTCATATACATCCCTGGGATGTCTACTGGTATACGGGTATCCCACCGTACTGGTCACGGATATCCTACTGAGTCAGTCGCGGATATACCACCGCGTTGGTGGGGTATTCTCCAAACCTTAAATCAATTGGGCAACTACATATAGTTAGTCACCATGTAATTGTGATAATTATTAGTAATTCAAAGCTTGTTCAATTCCCATTTTCGCACTTTCACATCATGTGGCTATTCAACTTAACTATACATCCCTGGGATGTCACACATTCAGATGCATCACTTAGATGCCCAATTCACGCATACATCCCTGGGATGTCTCATTTCTTATGCTTACTGATTTCCCATTTCCGTGTATGCACACACCCGCATATCTTAATTTCACATACTTATCTTAACATTTTTAACACAAGCACTTAACTATGCTTTAACGAACATGCATACATAGAACATTACTACATACATGCTTTTGTAATCAAGTGTACATGGTCAGAATATTCCTCTACCTCATACACAATTTAATCCACGGATTCTTCAATCCAAGCTAGCCTTAGCCACCCTAAGGCCCGACTCAACTTAGGCATGGCCAAAACACGTGTAACAAATCACAATTGGTGAAAAACATTGGGTTCATAAGCCTAACCCCAATTTATAAACAGCTCATAAGCAAAATCCTAACAAAAGCCTAAATCAGCCCAAACCGATCGAACGATTCTTAAACCGATCGAACGGTTTGGAAAATCGATCGAACGATTTCCCAAAATTGATCAAACGATTTTATTTCGTTCGATCGATTTCCTCAGAAATCCATTTCACCTATTTTTATTTTGTAGCAAAACTAATTGAACGATCTTAGTTTTGTTCAAACAGTTTTGCAAATCGATCGAACAATTTCCTCATAAAACTACACTACAGTCTTTTCTTCTTTAGCCAAAATCGATCAAACGGTTACTAATTTTGTTCGATCGATTTTATTCACTTCCGCTCAGAATTGAGTTCAAACTTCCAAACTCATTTCTCAACACCCCTTTTTCTCCATTTCCAATCCTTTATCACATTTTGTAGAGCAAATTCACAGCATAAACATTAGCCTTTATCTAAAATAATTTAGCTTACCTTTTGAAGCCGATCAGATCTCTTGATCCCGAGCTTCCCTTCACATCTAGGGTTTCACAACCCCAAATCTCAAATCTCTTCCCGATGCGAAGGCTCTAATCCGCAAGCTTTACGATCCATACTCAATCATTCACATTTAAAATCACATTCCTCTTATTCACTCCCTCTTAATTTCTCAACAACCTAAGCTAAGGAGAAATAAATTCTCCCCTCTCTTTATAATCCCATCTTTACTTAGGTGTAAAGGACACATACCAACTAGGTATATATGATCCACTCTATCTCACTATTATTACACACACCCTATTTCACACTTAGTTTATTTAACTAATATTAACCAAGTAAGTCAACCATGTCAACTTTGACTCGATCCAACAAGAGACCAGTCGGGCATGCTTCCCGAGATACACTACTCAATGTTTGAAATTTCTGGGATGTTATAAAAGCAGTGGATACACTCTTTACCCCGAGATTCAATTGCTGATTGGGAGGGATTAAAACATGAAGTCCTTATGAATTACTTCCCAATGTGCAAAATGAATAGAATCCGACACCTTATTTTAACGTTCCATCAATTTCCGAATGAACCTCTTCAAGCGAGTTGGAGTCACCTCAAGGATCTTCTCTATATGTGCCCTCATCATGGGATTGCAAAATGACAAATAGTGCTCACTTTCTATGAAGGATTAAATGGCCAAACTAGGCATATGATTGATGTTGCCTGTGGTAGTATGGTTTGTATTTTAACAACAATGGATACTTGGGAATTCATTGAGACCCTTAACAAGGAAACGGTGCAATACCATTCACCGAGTGAGATTGATTCAGAGACTTCTAGGAATATGCCCCCTAAGCAAGGAGGATTATATAAATTAAAGTCAATGACGAAAGATCTTCCGAAACTGAAGCTTTGGAAGGGAAAAATTCAATCTCTGGTGGGTATAAAATCACACCCAACATCTGGACAAGGTGAAGCTTGTGGTCCTAACCATAGCCCAACTCAAACAGCTCCAAAGTGTCCTACTGCTCCTTTTTACCCCACAGAGGCCCAAGACCATACTGACGCTGAGGAGGCCCTGATGCAGAGAGCTGAAAGTTGGCTACAGCATGGCAGAATTCAAACACAGTTACTCAATAATCTCCAAGAATCCATTACACGGTTAGAAGCTCAGGTTGAGTAATTAACCATTTTGGCTAACTCAAGAGGTAGTAACTATTCGTTCTCACTGATAGTTGGCACTCCAGGAGGAAACACTTTCACGAGAGGTGCATAAACTCCCCTTGGTTACTATTGAATTCCTCATGGACCCGTCGAGCTACCGACTCACCCATAGCAAAATCTTGTAATATATGTATATCATTATTATTATTAGTATTATTATTTTTTTTGAGAATCTCATATGATTTACAATGTGAAAAATACATCCAATCGTATGGATATCCCTCTTTTTGTTTATAATTATGTTTGTATGTATGTACTTATGAGCAACCGCAATTAAGAAGGCTGAATCATAGCGAATATGATTCACCAGGTGAAGAGTCTTTTCAACGGTTTATTGTTAGCTAGAATTGTAAACAACAATTCTAGGGAACAAGCAATTCCAGTGGTCTGTCTTATCGGTTACATTGGAATTCATCCATTAAATTCATAAGGGAACCAAGCAAACTTCACATTCAAGACTACCACTTCCCAACTACCCTAGCCTAGAAACCTACACATCGACATTTACTTCAAAGTGATGGTTCAAAGTCGAGCCTCTTCCCCTACAAATCCATACCCACCCATAACCATCTCATCTCTTTCGTCTTTCATCTTTCATACCTAAAACCCCATGACAGAAGAGCATTACCAGAGTGATTTCAACAAGAAACTTGATAAAATCCTTGAGATATATAGAGCTAAGCTCCTGGCTGCACAACAGAAAGTAGAAGATCTGAAGTGCAAGCGTCCTATACTCAATGCTGACTCGTCCACTAAAACTACCCTTTACCCTAAACCTAACCCAAATCCGAAACCATATACCAAGAACCCATCTTCCCCCACTTCCTAACCATTATACCATCACAACCCACCCCGAATGCAAACTCTCATATGATGATAGTGGGTTGAGCCGTCTCTCGCCACCCCTCTCCATTGCTTATCTTCTCCCTTCGCTTGCGCTACATTCCCTTCACATAGCATCACAAGAGAGCAGTATAGGCTAATGGGTGATATGGAGATGTGTTCACTTCCTCACCCTTCGAATCACTCCCTGTAATAACCCGAAAAATCACGTCAAACGAGGACCTCGGGATCCGTGCCCGATTAGTCTTAGGTTTGACCATGAGATAGTTCATTGATGAACTTAAGATGAGATGAGCGGATGTGATGTGTGAACCAGTGTAGAAGAGTGGAGAGATAGAGAGGTGTGTAGAGTGACATACACCGATGTGTGTGTATGTGCTCCACACCGAGAAAAGAGATAAGATAAAAGGGTTGAAAACCCTAATTTTCATATTTTGGTTGTTGAGAGGAGTAAAGAAGAGAGAGAGAGAGAGAGAGAGAGAGAGGAGTAAAGGAGCTAGTGAGGAGTTATTGCAAGTTGTGGGAAGGGAATTTCTTGCGATCAAAGCGCCGGATTCGACAAGGAGATCTGGAAAACCTAACCTTCCAACCCTACATTTAAATCAAATTGAGGTTGATTTAAGGTGAGATTCTTGTAAATAAATGGTGTAGATTTATAGAATAAATTATGGTTAAAATGGGTGGAAATTGTAGGAATATTGCTTAGAAATATAACCGAGAAAAGATTGGGAAGAACAAAAGAAGGTGAACAGGGATTTCGACTAATCGAAATTGGGATTCGACTAATCGAAATTCCCCAAGAAGTTGAAAGGTCAGATAACCACGAATTAGACTAATCGAATTGAATTTCGATTAGTCGACTTTGAATTTCGACTAGTCGAGTTGGGTGTCGACTATCATTTAGAGAGCCTCCATGAGGAGTAAAAATGGGTTAAGAAAATCGACCCGATCGAAATTGGATTTTACTAGTCGAGTAAGGATTTCGACTAGTCGAATTGGACTCGATTAGTCGATTTTGGTATGTTCAATTAATTAAGGGAAAATTGGACATTTAGAACAGGGGATTTCGACTAATCGATTTTGAGAATCGATTAATCGAAATTGGACCTCGACTAATCGATTTTGAGAATCGACTAGTCGAGTTAGTTCGACTAGTCGAGCAAGGAGCTCGACTAGTCGATTGACTTAGTTCGTTGACTTTTGATTCTTACTTCAAGACTCTAGGGGTCTTGAGACTTATTCATTACATTTTTTGTGATGTTTCGAATGTGTTTAATGGTATCATAGGTAATGCGTGTGAAAGTGGGCACAAGGAGCCGAGTGGGACCTTGATGCATTGAATCGATAGAGACCTAAGGTAGGGAACACCTTGAACATGTACTTTATTTTACAAGAGCATGTATGTAGTGATATAGATTTCCATTTAAATATTTTCACTGCTTAAAGAATTGTGAAAAGTGTGGGTGTGTGTGACATTCATAAGAGTAAACTATTGAGCCATCCCCAGGGGATGAAGAAGTAAAGAGATAAGAGCATCAGGTGTGATGCAAGTAAATGGATACATCCCAGGGATGTATCCAAGGATTGAATCATGTTTGATAGGGCCTAACTGATATAAGATAGCACACTTACACGGTGAATAACTATATGTAAGGCACCGATATTTTTGTTATTTGAGGTTTGATAGGTTACCCCACCGACGTGGCGGGATATCCACGACTGACACGGCGGGATATCCGTGACCGTCTGTTGGCGAAAACCGTAGGCGGTCGAGAGGCTTATCCGTACATAGTAAGCACACCCCAGGGGTGTTGATTGAGACAAGTGAAACCCCGCCACCAATCCCCAGGGGAAAGGGGCTTGGGTACTATATGGTATTCCCAGGGAATACATTAAAACTGTCTATATAGATGACGATGAAGGGTATCTCATCGGGGCTCGATGCTATATTGCTCGGGGATTACTTAAGTTGAAAGTTTAAGTTTTGCTTTAGGCCTTTTCAGCATTATTCATGAGTAAATGAAAACATAAGTAATCAACAGTAAAACGAATGCTTTCAAACCGTTTCATTAACAATTGCATAGATACATCATGCATGGCATATCATAGAATATATGTGAGTTATAATTTATATGTTCAACAGTGTTTGTTCCCTATTGAGCTAGGATGTAGCTCACCCTATAGACTATACGTCGCAGGTCCACTACTAGCAGCTACCGCGGCTTCAGGAGACGCTGATCCCGGCGAGTCGGACCTTGCGGCCGGTGGCGAGTTGGAGCCACCTCCAGAGGACTTCTTCTAGAGGACTCATGTGCCACTTTGAGGATTTTTACGAGAGAGTTTTGTATGCGGCTTGGTATGTCAAGCCTTGATTTTGCGAAAACCATGTATATAAGGTTTTGGATTATTCTTTTGGGACGAACCATCCGTGATGATTTCTATCATCGATGGTTCGGATCGGTTCTCCATTCATGTAGGGGCATGAGGGTAGAACTGTCTTTTGGAAAGTAAATTAATATAGATTTAAATTCCGAAATTTCATTATAGTACTTTTGCATGCTTGATATACCAGTGTTCCGTGTTTAGCTAAGGGCACGGTCAAGATGATCGTGCTGATGGCACGGGTTTCGGGGTGCCGAAATCCGGGCTGTCACACTCCCCGTATGGCATTGCATTTCTTCCATGGAAGGAATGTGAGGTGTTCTATTTAGGGGGGATAAAGAAGGGCACAGAGAAGTATTCTGCCACTCTTAGGGGAGCGACCCTGCCAAGGAGTGGATACTCCTGTGGTAGGAAGGACTGAGAGACTCTGATTGAAGGTGGTTAGAAGTTGAGGACCAATCTTTATCGAAGACAAACTTCGCTCTCGGATGTTACTGCCAGTGTCTTATTTTAGTGTGTGTAGATTTTTCCTAGGTTTATTCCTTTACGTAATCTTCTCTTTATTTCATATAAATATTTCATTTCATATATATGATAATTTGTTTTAACCATTTCTATTGTTTCTAACTATTTCTTTATAGTGCAAAATTTTTGTTTATACCAAAAGCAGTTTCTCCCAAGTTTGGGGAATCATTGTTGAATCCTAATACAGATCATAGACCCGATAACTTAAAAAGCACCATTAAGGTAATAAATTTTTGCGGTGTCCCATATTTTACACAATGAGGACATTGTCCTATATAAGTTTGGGGGGATATACAAATCTGTATATATTAGTAGGTAACAATTTTTATTTGCTTTCATTTGCCTTTTATTTTGAAATCTTAAATTTTGGAAAATTAAAAAAAAATTCTAGTTTCTCTGTTTTTAATTAGGAAATATAGAAATTTTAGTCCAGAGTTAATCAGTATATGCAGATTATAATAGAAAAACTTCTCTTGAAAACTTTACAATCCGTCATAGCAAAAGTTTAAAAATCAAAATAAAATAGTTGCAATTCATGTATAACACCTTTAAACACTGTATCAGATGAATGTTTAAAACTATATGATTAATTTAAACTGTAATTTTAGATAATAGTTTCAAAATTATAAACCAGTGAGATATTGAGCTAATATATCCTCTTTATATTTTGAGAGAGACTGTTTTATTCAAGTTTAAAATTTTCTTGAACTTCTTTACAATTGAAAATTCTCATATTGTTGAATTTAGAATCAAGATATTCTGTGATTATGATGATTTATTTCTTTAGAACTGTCTATTAAATCAAGGCAATAAAACATCCATGCTAGTAAATCGTGAAAATGATCAAAGGTCATCTTTTATTTAAACCATAGCTAAAAAGCCAAAATCCCAAGAAAAATTTATCCTTTGGACCCATATTAGAAGTATAAAACCGAATTTCTTTGTATCAAAATTTTATAAACCTTTAATCATATGTACTATCCAAAGCTTTCTACCTTTAACCCTTATAATTTCTGAGAGTTTAGAATCTAAAAGAAGGGAAGAAGAGGGAGTGGAAGGAGTATGAGCAAGAACAGATAAAGGATCTACTGAAAAAGGGTACAACTGAGAAGAAATACAATCGTATGAAAAATGTGGGAAAAGGAAAAGGAAAAGAAAAAAAAAAGAAAATCATAGAAAAATAAATAAATACGATTTAGAAAAATTTAGAAGAAATTGTAAAATACAATTCTACGACTCTGAGATTTACAAGAAAACAAAAAAGAAAAATGGGAAGAAGTAATCCAACTTTTTGGATACTTACTGAAATAGAAAAGAAGGAAAGAAGATAGAGAAGGAAGAACTAAATTCTCAGAAACTTTGGAACCCTATCTGCCTTTCTTTGAAACCTTTTAACCCAAAGCCCCATTACAAGCCGAAGAAAAGACCTTTGTGATTTACGATTTACAAAAGTATGAGTCTAGTAGTGATGTATGACAAAGATATTATGAATGAAAGAAAAAGTCATATGATCAGAATTGATTATCCATTCCATGAGATTTACCTTCTTAGTTAATTATCTTATGAAATTAATCGTACATATCATAGTGAGAGAACAAAAAATTTTGATATCTTTTTTAGAGTATGTCAATAGTGAGAGTTTGGATGAAAATATTTTCTAAATCTGTAGTTTAGAAAAATCTATGATGAATAAACTTTTAACTAATATGTATACATTCCACGCTGTATAGAGTTGAAATTGTTGAGTTCTGATCAAGGATAATTACCATAATGGAGAGTAAAGGTGAAAGATTTGAAATTTTTTAAAATCATACCAAACATATGATGATTAATTTAATTAGTAGTATAGATTTTATTTCTGAAAAATATTTTAAAAAATCTAAAAATATTTGAAGTTTGTAGGTAACATCACTGAAAACCTTCTGGAAACTATAACTCCTCCACTAGGGAATACCTAGGGGTTTAAAGGTTTGTTGCATCTACTAAATACAATCATGCTCCCAACGAAAGTCACATTTAAATTCATAGTTTTAGATATTTTATATTTGCTTGTTTGCTAGGGACTAGCAAAACTTAAGTTTGAGGGTGTGATCAGTCAAATAATTTATCATTTTATCACCCTTAACTTAGAGATGCTAGGACTTAGTTTGCTACTAACAAGTTAACGATATACAGATATTAGGAAAAAATAGTAAAAGAGAGCCAAAGTATTAATATTCATTAAAATAAACTCAAAAGGTAGTAAAAAGATGATTGAGCGAAAGAAGACGATTTACCGCTGTAGAAAGTCAAGAAATCGTACTTTACGATTGTGTGCTAAAGCTGAAGATGAAAAGAAAGAGAAAATTAAGAAATCAGAAAAGACGATCATTCAGAAAGCGATACAGGAGTAAAAAGTGAAAAAAAAAAAGCGATCATTCGTTATAAAAAATCGTCTAGTAAGAAAGCTGTGTGAAAATGAGAAATCATGATTTACAATTCTTTAGAAAAAGAAGAGACAATCGTAATTTATAATTGTGTAAAAGAAACACTTTCCCGTTGCTACATCTACTATTGTTGATCACGTGAGTAATGACTATCACCGCCATGCACTGAATTAGAAGATCTCTAAAAATAGAAGTTTGGTGAGCCACGAATCTGAGAAGATTGATGAAGATAAGCTCTTAGGAAATCTCGATTGCTAAAATAAAGGAGAACAATCTAGAAGCACATCTATAATTGAAAGAAAAGAAGAATAAAATTAGGAATTAGAGTTATATTAGGAATCTTTTTTTAGTTTCTTTTATTAGAATTAGAAGTCTTTGTAAACTGACTCCTTATGATCTATAAATAAGAGAGCCCGGTGTAAGAATAAGGGATCGAAGAATTTCATTATTAATTGACGACTGAGGTTAGATTTCTTCCGATCAGTAGTGTAAAATAGTTAGAGTAGATTAGATATCAAAGGTTTCTTAAGAGCAATTGATGACTGCTATTGGGTGCTGAAAATTAGTGTAGATATCCTAGTTTCTCTAAAGCAATTGACGAATGTGGCTTAGGGGTGAAAGATATATTTACTTTGCTTTCTAGATTAGATTTTATTGGCTTTATTTACTGCTTTGTAAACATCTTCAAGTTTTAATTTGAAGTGACGACTTAGGTTGGACGTTGCAAATTAGTGTAATGGTTTTTACTTTTTCATCTTCAATTTTCTCGAAGTTGATTGACGCCAAAATTTTAGGAAATTATTGATGAGATTAAATCTGTGTTAAAGAATTTTAGTTTTTGATTGGCATGCAAATTCTAGAAGACGATAATACGGTGTAACGATACTGTTTATTTTTATAAATATCTGATGGCTGAAGATTGGGATTGACGACCTCAATCTGAAGGAGGATTAGGATTTATTTTATACACTTTAGATTAAGAAACCATTCTTTTATTCATATTTCTCAAGTAGTTTAGAACCTTAAAAGATAAATATAAACTTTAAAATAGAAATATAGATAAGATAACACTTCCTCGTGGGAACAATCCTATACTAGCTTTATAATTTCCATTGTGCACTTTCAATAGGTTAAGACTTAATTAGATACATACATAGAAAGCCGATCATCCTCCAGTCTTGAGCATCGTTTGAGAAATCGTAAAGATGATTTCTCTTCTTTTCTTCTTCTCTCGCTCTCTCAAGATTACGATTTCTCTTACGACGGATCGTTTCTCTTATTTCTTTCAGCTAACAGACTGGTGTCAAATACGATTGATTCGTATATGCACATGATCATGTTTCCTACTACATTTTGAGTTCATTTTGGTAAAGATTAATACTTTGGCTCTATTATGTTATTTGTTCTGAATTTCTACACATTAACATCTCGTTAGTAGCAAACTGTGGTCTAGCATCACTAAGTTAAGGGTGATAAAATGGTAAATTATGTGACTAATCACACCCCCAAACTTAAGCTTTGCTAGTGCCTAGCAAACAAGGAAAAGTAAACTAACCTAAAACTACAAATTTAAATGCCACTTTCGTAAGGAGCACAATTGCATTTAGCAGATGCAACAAGCCTGTAAACCCTTAGGTGGTCCCTAGTGGAGTAGTTATAGTCTCTTGAAGGTTTTCAGTGAAGTTACCTATAAACTTCAAATATTTTTTGCCTTTTCAAAATTTTCAAAAGTAAAGAAAACAAAAGTTTAAAAAATTCTAGACTAATTCTGTACACTATTGAGTTCATCATCACATGGTTGTTGTGATTTTCGAAAGTACGATTTCATTAGCCCTTGCTCTCCATCCTAGCAGTTATTTTTTATCATCAAAACTCAACAATTTCAATTCATATTAGGCATGGAGTGTGTGTGTATCAGTTAACAGTTTATTCATCATAGGTTTCTCTAAACTACAGATTTAGAAAACACTTTCATCTAAACTCTCATCGTTGGCATACCCTCAAAAAGATATCAAAATTTTTGAGTTCTCATGAAGATAGATAATCAATTCTATTCTTATGTTTTCTTGTTTATCCAAAGTATCTATTGTACATATCTCTACTAGGCTCATATTTTTGTAAATCATGAATCAGAAAGGTCTTTATTCGGCTTGTAATTGGACTTTGGGTTAAGAGGTTCAATGAAAGGTAGTGTGCAACCGTGGATTTTTCTCAATCCATCGCAACGATGTGCTCTAAATTTGGAGTCGCCACTCGGAGCTTTTGGTGACCCGGGATACCTCAAAATCAATACGTGAGCACCTAAGTGTAAAAATATGAATCCGGTTTACCGGTCTATGCCAAAGGCTCTTGGGTAGGGGCTTCGTTTATCAATCAGGAAGGTGTTAGGCACCCTATCAATCCACTCGTAAGTGGTCTCTACTATGACTATTTGGATGTGTATAATATATATATATATATATATATAATTATCTATGTAAAAAGAAAGGAAAAATAGACAGCACTCTCCCTTGCCCGAAGGCACTCTGATCCTATTGAGGCCTTCATACCCGACAAAATTCGGGCGGCGTAATAGCTCAATTCAAGTATAAAGGGAAAACAAAGAAGGTAGAGGAATAGAGGAGAGAGTCAGAGCTCTCGGGCCCTTGTAGCACCCCTGATGATCTTTGCGCGAAAGCATCTTTGATGAGCTTCCAAAAGTAAATGGGTTGAAGGAGAGGTCTTAAACTCTAAGGTTTAGGAGCTAAAGGGAAGGGGAGATGGACTAAGGCTTTGGTCTCACCTAAACTCAAGGATTGATGGCAGAAAAATAGGATTTAAGGAGCAAAAGAGGGTGCTGGAATTTTGAGGGGTTTAGTGCTAGAAAATGGAGGGAGGAGCTCACTAAAATTCTTCTCTTTTTTGAAAAATTTTCATGCCATTAATCAAGGGGGGGTGACTCTCTATTTATAGAAGATGAGAGGATTAGTGAAGGGTTAAATGGCTAATTTGGTTAGCAATTAGGTAATAGGAATCTAAGGTTTTTTAGGGCTTAGATAGGAGAGAATTGGGTTTCAATGGTAGATGATAGGGTGGAGTTTTAAGTGGAAAAAAGGTTAAAAAGAGGGCTAGTGGGGGTGCAACAGTCCTAACGAAACCAACCCCAATGGGTGGGGTGGTCAACAAGTCAAACTCTAAATTCAAAAGCTAACAAAATCCCCAATAATCACTGTTCCTAAGCCTAGCGTGTGTATTAGACATGCTAGGTATGGGAACAGTGCTCTCTAAGAATCCTGGAGGTTCAGAACCCGCCTTGGGGCTTACAAAAGCCAATTTTGCCTAGCGTGTCTATTAGACACGCTAGGCCAAAATATGTCAAAATTGGCCTAGCGTGCGTAATACACACGCTAGACTAATAACCTGACTTTCTGCCTGATTTTCAAATCGCCATAACTTTCGATATATAACTCATATTGAGGCAATTCTTCACTCTTTGGAAAGCTGGGAACATCCTCTTTCTGATGGGATAGATCTCAACTTCAGAAATGGTATGTGTAAACTTTGGCACTCCTCTTTTCATCCACTACCCAAGAGAGTCGAGTTCTATAGGTTAGGATTGATTCTTAAGGGTCGGGGATAGGCGTTTAAGGGTTTGGGTTAAGTTCTAAGGGTTCGAAAAGTGCTCTCGAAAGATTGGAGGGTACACCTTTCTCGAAGTATAAGTTAATCGGGCATTGGTCCAAATTTGGGTGTCTATAAGTAGAAAGGATTCAAAAGTTCTGAGAATTCAGCTCATCTTTCTCCTTTCTTCTTCTCTTCTTTTTTTCTTCAATAAGTATCCAAAAAGTTGGATAACTTCATCCCAAATTCTTTTTTTTTTTTTCAGCAAATCCCTTTTTCTTAATTCTCACTTTTTCAGATATCTCTCTTAAATATTTTTCTCAGTTTTAGAAGCTCTTTGCTTCTCTTTTTGTAAAATCATTTTTATGATTTCTCTTGTTTTCCCATACTTTCTTCTTCTTCAATTTATTTCTTTCAGATGTACCCTTTTCTGGCATATCTCTTATCTGTTGTTGCATACTCCTTGTACTCCCTATTTCTCCCTTTTGTTCTAAATTCTCATAAAGATATGCATAAAAGATTGAAAGTTTTGGGTAGTGCATGTGGTTAAGGGTTTATAAATTCTTGGTATAAAGAAATTTGTCTTAGACTTCTAATATGGGTTCAAGGGATAAATATTTTTGGGATTTTGGCTTTTTGGATCAAATAAAACAAAGATGACCTTAAATCATTTTCACGATTTACTAACAAGAATGTTATATTATTTTGATGCATAGAATAGACAGTTCTAAAAAAATAAGTCATCATAATCATAGAATATTTGATTTGAATTACAGCATATGAGATTTCCTATAGTCAAAAAGTGCAAGAAAATTTTGATTTCGAATTGGTAGCAGTCTCTCTCACAAAGAGAGGAAATAAGTCCCAAAAGCTCACTGGTTATATGATTTTGAAACTATAATCTAAATATTGTAGTTTAAATTAAAGTAGAGTTTCAAACATTCAATTCTGATACAGTGTATAAGAGGGTTAAACATAAATCGTAACTGCTCTATTTGTGATGGTTGAATTCCTACTTCAATGATTCATAAGGTTTATGGAATTATAAATTTTCTATCGTAACTCACATGTGATGGTTAAAAACTAAAATATATTTAAAAAAAATAGAATTAAAACTATTATAAGACAAACAAATTTTTTTTATATGCTCCAAAAGTGCTATACAAGGTATGTACACTCCCCCCCCCCCCGAAAAAACTTAATTAGAACAATGTCCTCATCATTCTCAAAATAGGGGATACTCAAAAAAAAAATTACCATTGGTGTTGGGAGTGTACCGAGCGTATAATATGCAAAGTAAATCAAAGATTTCTCCCAAACTTATGAGAACTCACTTTCGGCTAAAAACACAGAAAGAGCACGATAAAGAAAACAATTAGAAGCAATCAAAAAGAAAAGAAACTTTTATTAATAATGAAAGAAAATATTTATAGCGTTTGCGATCAAGAAGGAAAATTAATTACATAAAAGATTAAACCTAGGAAAAATCTAGACATAGACTAACTAGGACACTGGAAACAACATCCGAGGTAGAAGATTTCTTCGATAAAGATTGGCCCGGGCATCTAACCAAAATTGTCTTTCCAAAATGATTATTCACCCTCCCAACTCCCGGGTATCCTCAACATGCTGCTCTTGGAAGAGAATGTTCGCTGAGAAGGGGAATAGTAGGGTTCAAGGAGAAGGAGGGGTTGAGCAGGTGGTGGATGGATGGAAGAAGATGAAGAGGGTGATGGGGGATGAGGTGTATGAGGTGGGGATGAGTCAGACGGTTTCGTCTTTCTCACCTTTGTATTCTTTTTCTTCTCCACTTTGGCTAGTATTTGTTGCACTTCCTCGTACTCGTCCCTTATAAACTACAGAGGATCTGGTTCTTTTGGTGGTTGTGGGTCCTCCCAGAATGGAAAGAACTTGATTGGCATATTGTTTGGTTTTTCGTCTATCATGTGTATGCATGGAGATGGGGTGACAGGGTTGAGAAAGTATGAAAGCGATGCAAAGGAATTAGCCTGATATTTAAAGCGCTTAGATGGTAGGATACAGAACGACGTAATTAATTTACATGACCTTTCACACCGTCTTCCCATAATGATATTTAAGGAGAGTTGGTTGGCAGTAATAAAGGCATCGACTAGATGGAATATGAAATGTCGTACAATTTATGATGAGTAATGATGCCACAAGATTTTATGATAGTTAACTAATGCTTCTTTGGCGACAGTAGAGTATCTCCCCAGTATGTGAATCACACGCGTAAAAGATTTAATTTTTTTAGATCGAATACGATGTATATACCAAAAAGATATAAATATTTTTGTGTTTTTAATTTTTTTCTAATTTTTACGTTAGAAAGCAAGGAGAGAAAATAAATCTGAGCCTCTAGCTTCTATTGTCAGAAGACGTGTGGAAACCTTTGATTGACTGCTACGAATAATCCTGCAAAAGATTAAGAAGTGATTAAAGAAAGTAAAAATATAAAGAAAATTAAAAAGAGAAAGACAAATATTGGTTTTCAGAAAAGAGAAATAAAATAAAATTATTGCCTCCCCGACAGCGAGGCCAAAAATTTGATGAGGCTTTTATTTGTGGATAGCCTTAACCTATTACAAGCGAACAACGAAAATTATAGCATTAGTATAGGATCGTTCCCACAAGGAGGGTTAATCTTTCTTTTTCCTTCTTGTGAAAACTTTTTATTTGACATTTAAAGGTTGTGAAATATAAATGAAAGAATGGTTGTTAAATTAATTGCGAGAAAAGTAAATCTAAATCCTCCTACTTCCAGATTATGGTCGTCAATCATAATCCTTCAGTTCTCAGATGTTTAAAAAAGTAAAATACGGTTACACTGTATCCCAGTCCTCTAGAATTTCGGCGTCAATCAAAAACTAGATTTCCTCAACACAAATTTATACTAATCAACAATCTTCCAAAATTTTGGGCATCAATCAAACTCAAGCAAACTGAAGATGGAAAATAAAAATCGTTACACTAATCTGCAAATTCAAGACTTTAGTAGTCAATTAAAATCAAGAATTCTTAGATGCTTACAAAGAAGAAAAAGTTCATAAAATAAATCTAAACTAGAAAAACAAAGTAGAACCATACAAAGGGTTGATCTTTCAGACTCTTCGAGCTTAGTTGTCAAGCAAGACTTTCATAAATCTGTGGATGATTTTACTTGATAAAAACTACTCTACAATGATCTTCCAGAATTCCAACTTCAGTTGTCAATTGATGCTGACAATTCTTTGGATAAGTTTTCTCCTAAGCCGAGCCCTCTTATTTATATATCATAAGGGGTCGGTTTACATTATTCGAATTCTAATAAAAGAAAGCTACTAAAAATAAAACTAAATCTCCTAATCCTAATCTTCCTTGCTCTAGATGATAGATGCATGCAGGGCTTTTCTCCTTATTTTCAGTAGCTGAGATTTTCAGGGTTCTTTCGCCAATCTTCTCAGATCCGTTGGTTGCCAGACTTCTAATTTAAGTGATCTTCTAATTCTGTACATGGCGGTGCATATCTTCACGTGATCAGCAGCGGCGAGGTTTATTTCGTACAATCGTGATTACGATTTCTCTCTTTACTCAATACGATTTCTTCAACATGAATGATTGTATCCTTGCTTCGTGTCCTCTAGTCTTGAGTGTCTTTTGAGAAATCATAAAGATGATTTCTCCTCTTTTCTTCTTCTCTCGCTCTCTCGAGATTACGATTTCTCTTATGACAGATTGTTTCTCTTATTTCTTGCAGCTTACGGACTGGCGTCAAACACAGTTGAATCGTATCTGCATATGATCGTGTTTCTTACTGCATTTTGAGTTTATTTTGACAAAGATTAACACTTTGGCTCTATTCTACTATGTGTTTTGAATATCTGTATATTAACATCTTGTTAGTAGCAAACTGGGGTCTAGCATCACTAAGTTAAGGGTGATAAAATAATAAATTATGTGACTGATCAACTGCTAGGGCCCTCCACCTCTCGAGATTTTTGTTCAATGTTACATCAGGTTTCTACCTCAGACGGGCCAGATCAAAATTGCGAGGCTCAATGTCCATATTGTAGACATATTGCTCTTGGAATAGGTGGGTGAGATCTTTCCAAGTTTTTGTCATGGATGGCTTAAGAGAAGTGAGCCATCTTAGTGTTGTTCCCATGAGAATCTCTTGAAACACTTTGATGTGGAGTCTTTCATCTTTGTCGTATTGGTACATGTCCCTACAGTAGGACTTTAGGTGGGTGATAGGGTTGCCGGTGCTAATGTATTTATCAAATAATGGCACTTTAAACTTAAGTGGCAAAGGCACCTCGACAAATAAAAATGGATATGAAAAATTTGTAGCATATATCTCGATCCCTCCTAGCTTCACCAGCTACTTCTGGATTTTATCTATTTATTCATTTAGCAGCTCTAACTCCCTAGATAGTAATGTTGAGGCTGGACCCCCACTAGGTTGCCTCCATTCAATTTGGATGGCCTGCTGGTTGGTGAGTGTGGGTGGTGGGGGGTTGAAATTGGCGAACGCCCCCACATAGGCTTCATTATTTCAGGCCCCGTCCTCCTCATATTGATGACCCACATCAAAGAGTGCTGGAGAAAGGGTGAGATTGATTGGGTTTTGGAGGGATTGGGCAGGTGCCTGATGAGACCATTGTAGGTAGGAGAAGCTTTGATGAGTGGCTTGCGGGGTAAGGGGATGAGTGAATTGTGGATTCCGACAGGTGCCTGATGGGGCCATGGTATATTTTAGGGATTTTGAGGATTTGATTGGGGAATGAGTGAATGGGTAAATTGGGCATGGTTGATGGCATGAGATGGATTCCCATATTGGGTTGGTAATGATGGGTGTGGATGGGCATGGCTTATGTCGGGTTAGGGGATTGGATGAGAGGAGTTTGCCATTTGAGGGGGAATGGGGGCTTGTTGGGTGTAGGTGTATGTGGGAAATTGGGGGAATGAAGAGAGTTTGAAAATGTCACCCTCGGGTTTAGCCCTAAATGGGCTTGGGATTGGGTATTGGGCCTTTGAGGCCCACTCAGATGGCCCCATGGTTGATGGGAAGGGCCTTGGGTGGTATGGACTATGAGTGGTTGATTTGAATTTTGGGAGAATGGGGTGTAGAGATTTTGGAGGGTTTGTGATGCATTTGAGGTATTTGGGATGGATGAGGAAGGGTTTGGGAGGCCTTCCAGGCGGTGTAGACCCTAACCATGTCCTCCCTCATGGTCATGGGATCGGCTATGGGGATGGATGTGGATGGCTCTTCTGATGAGGGGGGTGCATGGGGAAAAGTGGAATGACCTGGTTGGATGTAGGGGAAAGAATGGGCATGACTTATGTGGATGGGGGAAAATTGAGCATGACCTGGGTGGATGGGGAAAATATGGTGTATTTGGGGTTGATGTGGGAGCAAAATGGGGTAAATTTTGAATGGAGGTATGTGAAAAATTAAGTGTATATGAAGTGGAGGTATATGGAAAATTGGGCATGACTTGGGTTGGTGGGTGGAAAATGTGGTGTATTTGGGGTTGATGTGGAAGCAAAATGGGGTAAATTCTGACTGGAGGTATGTGGAAAATTGGGTGTATTTGAAGTGGAGGTATATGGAAAATTGGGCATGACTTGGGTTTATGTGAGAAAAATATGGGGTATATGTTGGGTTGATGTGGAGGGAGAATGGGGTGTATTTGGAGAGGGTGTGAGGGAAAAAATAGAGCTCCAAATGGACCCGTAACATTGAATCGGGATTGGGTGGAGGGGTCAGAGATGGGTATCTCCTCTATGTGGGAATGAAGTGGGGAATGTGGTGGGGATGAATCCGGATCAAAGATAGTTGGATCGGCCGCCCAAGACATTGTTTGTTAGCGGGTAGGGTATGGATTTCTTGGGTATGGATCGAAGGTTTTCCTTCTCCTTCCCCTACAGGACAACGACAAGTTTGGCGATGTCATTGTTACAGTACCACTTACACTTTTTTTTTATGTTTTTGATGATCTTTTGATTTTTTGGTGATTTGGATTTTGATGATTTTTTTTTATTTTTTCTTTTTGAATGTGTGATCATTTTTGAATTTTGAACAACTACAACAACAACAATTTATTTTCTTCTTTCCTTTACGGTGCTTTTTGAGGCCTTTGGAACTCCCTTTACGAGTGGCATTGATATCCCCAAAACTTTCTACAGCAGGACCCGGATACCCTTTTTAAAAGTCAAAGGAGAAAAATCCTTGATCTCTAAGGGCATGGATTTCTACCCGACCACCCGTTCTCCCGAAAAGTGTCAATAAGAGGGTGACCTCTTTTGATTGGAGACAACGTTTTGGATACCTTAAAATGTAGGAAGTGTTGAAAATATTTAAACCAATGTGCGGGGTGTTTGGGAAACTGTGAGAAAGGCACCAAATTCTGGAAATCTATATATCAGGCTATGCGTACATAATATGTATGCATGAGTAAATTTCTGGACCTTTTAACTATGCGTACATAGTATGTACGCATGAACAAATTTTTTTATTTTTCACTATGAGTATATAGTATGTACGCATAAATAAATTGTTGAATTTTTTATCTATGCGTACATAGTATATACGCACAAATTAATATACACATAATTCCTAGACTGTAGATCCGAGTTGGGCTAAAAATTGGCTTTTTGAGGCAATGCCTCCCGGGACTCTTTTTTTTCTTCACTTTTCGGGTTCCTCCTTATCACGCCTAAAGGATACAAGGCCGATTCAGTTTCGCTAACGCACTCCCCCAAAGTTTTAGGCTAAGTAACATGATCAGTCACCCATCCGATATACCTCCGGCACGAATGCCTTCTCAGATACTGGATGGGTGGTTCCTTTCGAGATCATCACCACTAGGGTTGCCGCTCTACTTGGAACCAAGACGGGTATATCGCTGCCTAAATTCTCTCACTTTTGTAAAAGATACCCGCGAGAATGAATTAATTAAGTCCCTCTTTGTTCACTTTTAAAATTCAATTTTAAGAGAGTTTTCTTTAAGTAAAAAAACGGGTTGTAAAAGTCCCGTGCCACCTCTATGGGTCGGCGTCCACTGATGGAATATGAGTCTAAATTATCAAGTAACCTGTCAAATGGCTAAGGTGGTAAAATGGTAGAAAATGAAGCTAAGCTATCAAGTAACCCACCAAGCGGATAAGGTGATAAAATGATGAAAAATGAAAGTCAAGAGGTGTAATATGACAAGAAATAAGAAAATGACGGGGCCAGTCAAGAGAATAGGCGGAATATGTAAATAGCGTAAAGTAGGCCCGCCAAACGGCTAAGGCGATTAAATGACAGAAAATGAAGCTAAATTATCAAGTAACCCGCCAAACGGCTAAGGTGGTAAAATGGCATAAATGAGAGCTAAGCTATCAAGTAACCCGCCAAACGGCTAAGGTGATAAAATGACGAAAATAGAAGCTATGCTATCAAGTAACCCGCCAAATGGCTAAGGTGATAAATGATGGAATCGTAGGGGTAAGTACAACAGCAGAATCGTAGGGGTAAGTACAAAAAGAGACAAAAGGTTAGTAAAAAGATAAAAAATAAGTTATAGGGCCAACTTCAAGTAGAAGCTCTAAAACAATGTCCCCAGCGGAGTCGCCATCTATGCAACCATGGGCTCTCGCGAGTCCGTCGTGACAAAGCACTCATAAAAAGATGGAGTCGCCACCCGGAGCTTTTGGTGTCCCAGGATACTCAAAATCAATATTATGATCACCAAAGTGCTGACTCTAGTTTACAGGTCAATGCCAAAGGCTCTTGAATCGGTTATCAATCGGAAAGGTGTTAAGCACCCGATCGACCTGCTCGTAAGCGGTCTTTACTATGGCCGGGTCTATGTTTAGATGGTTTATATTATATATATATATAAGAAACAAGCTGCGCGGCACTTCCTCTTGCCTGAAGGCACTCCTATCCTATTTGAGCCCCTACAATCACCGCAATATCGACGTTGAAATGGCTCAAATTCTAGGATAGAAGAAAAGCAAAAAGAAGGTAGAGGAATAGAGGGGAGAGCTAGAGCTCTCGAGCCCTTGTAGCACCGTGGTCGGATCTTCGCGTGAGAGCAACACCAATGAGCTTCCGATAGCACTATGGGTTAGAGAAGGGTTCTAACTTCTAAGGTTTGGAAGGATATGAGCTTGAGAGTGATGATGGAAATGGTGGAATGAGATGGGCTAAGGCTTTAGCTTTTTCGGGCTAAGGCTTTAGCTTTTGAAAAAATCCAAGTTTTAGGCAAAGTTTCTTCTCTTAGAAATTTCAAAAGATGCCTTAAACAAGGGGGGTGGCTCTCTATTTATAGAGTTGAGGGTGGTTAGATGGATACTTAAGGTCTAATGGGTTTAACAATTAGGTAATCTCTAACCTAAGGTTTTCTAGGGTTTTGAGGGTTTGGAGAAGAGGGATTTGGGTTTTAATGGTGGATGATAGGGTGATGGGTTGAATGGCAAAAGGGTGAAACTGATAGTTGGGAGGGGTAAAACAGTCTTAAAAAGATACACCTCAATGGCTGGGATGCTCCACAAGCCAAACCCTAAAACTGAAATCTGTCATTTTTCACGAAATTTATGATTTTAAGCTATGCGTACGCATAGCCTAGTATATTCGCATTGCTTAGGAACAGTGATTTTTGAAAAAATTGAGAAGTCTGGAACCCTTTCTGGAGGCCAATTTTACAGAAAAAGCCAAATTGGTTGTGCATACATAGTATGTATCCATGGCCAATTTCTGCAAAAAATTGCTCATGCGTACATAGTATGTACGCATGTGTAATTTCTGGTATTTTTTCGTAATTTTCATTTTATCATAACTTTTGATGTACAACTCAAAATCGGGCGATTATTTACTCGTTGGAAAGCTGGGAGCCTCTACTTTCCAATGGTATAGGCCTCAGCCCTTGCAAATATCTTTGTAAACTTTGGCACTCTTCTTTCCATCCACTATTTCGGTTGGGCTTTCTAATTCGGGATGGGTTCTAAGGGTTTGGGATGGTTCCTAAGGGTTTGAGATGATTCCTAAGGGTTTGGGGAATGCTTTCGAAAGCTCGAGAATACACCACTCTCGAAGTATGTGTCGATCGTGCCTTAGGCAGAATTAGGGTGTCTACATATATATGTATATGCTCAACTCACCCTTCTTTAATGTGAGATTTGCGTAGTCCCATACGAAAATGCCTCATACACATAATCACAGCAAGCGCTAAATTTTTTAAAAAATCGGAGTAATTCATGAATACAAAGGTTTGCGAATTAATCCCGAATTATTCGCGAATTTTCAAAATTTTGTATGTTCACAATAATTTCCAAATAACTCTCGAATTTTTTGAAAAATGGGATTTTAAAATATTTTTTAGTTTTAAATCTTATATTTTTTTATTTTTTATTTTTCTCTCCGATTCTTCCTTCATATACTTTTCAAATTTGTCGAAGTTTTTCGAATTTTAACCTCGCTGAATTATGGCCAAACCCTGACTTGGTGACTATGCATACAGTGACGTTATGATAAATACATAAAAGATAAAATTGCCCTTTTTGCTTTATTATTACAAACTTTTAATTTTCATTTTATAATTACAAGTTTGCCACAATAAACTTGTAATTATAAATTTACCACCGAAGAAGAAAAAAAATATGACTTTTACCCTTCATTTAATTTTAAAATGGCAGCACATGGGGGCTTAATTATGAGGTTGAAGCTTAGAGAATTCGGTGATTATAGGTGTTGGTAAGGAGATAAAGGTACTGTGCAACCATGAGATTTTTTACGATCCCGTCACGGCGATGCGCTCTCTAACAAAAATATAGAGTCACCACCCAGAGCTTTTGGTGTCTCGAGAAACCTATATCATTTTTATAAGTACCGAAGTGCTACAAATATGACTTTGAATCCAGACCACACCAAAGGTTCTTGGGTAGGGGCTACGGTTATCGATTGGGAAGGTGTTAGGCACCCAATCAACCCGCTTAATACGTTCTCCATTAATGGCCAAAATAAAAATAATATAAAAGAAAAGAAAATAGCTTCCTCTTGCTCAAAAGGGCTTAGAATCCTTTTTGTGCCCCTCCGTTCCTACCGAAAATTTGGTGGCGTAATGGCACAAATGGGAGGATGGTGGAATGACCGAGAAGATAGAGGAATAGAGGGGAGAGCCAGAGCTCTTGGGCCCTTGTTGCACCATTGAGGAGCCTTGCTTTGGCTTGCTTTGATGAGCTTTTGAAGGCTTGTATAGTATGGAATGGGGTTCTAACTCCTTATTGAAGCTAAGAGGTAGAGAAAGATGACTAGGGGATCACACACACCTAACCTAGAGGTTTTTAGTGATTCTTGGCCCGAAGGATGACTAGGGGATGGTGCACCAAAGGGAGAAAGATCTTCTCACTTAAACTCTTTCTCTCTTAGGTAAAAATTCTCAATCTTTAATCCAAGGGGAGGGGGGCTCTATCTATAGATAAAGGGTGGGTTAGGAGAGTATTTAGATGCTAATTAGGTTTAGCAATTAGGTAATCTAACATCTAAGGATTCCTAGGGTTTTTGGAGCCTTGAAACATGTGAAGAGATGCTCCAATGGTAGATGATAGGGTGAGGCTTTAAACCACTTAAGGGTTTGCATATAGATGGTAAATGGGTGCCACAGAACTAGCAAAATACACCCCAAAGGTCAAGGTGGTCAATAAGTCAAACCCTAATCACGAATTTCAGGGCAAAAATCAGAGGTTACTGTTCAAAAGCATGGCGCAACTATTAGTTACGCCAGGCATATGCACAGTAAAACAGTGCCTGCATAGTGTTGGAAAGTTGGCTCCCTGAGGTGGGGTCCACACTTTGAACTGGCGTCCACACTTTGAGCTAGCGCAACTATTAGTTGCGCCAAATCCCTAAGGGGACTTTTCCAAAATTATAGTTTTGCTCCTCGAGTTCAAACTGCCATATCTTTGCGTACATAGCCCCAATTGGGGTGATTCTTGGCCCATTGGAAAGCTGATGACTTCAACTTTCTAATGGTATGAGATTTGATTATAGTAGAAGGCCGTAGGTAGTCCTGGTGCACCACCCTTCATCCATTGCTCGGGAAAGCTAGGTTTAAGTTCGGGATGGGTTATAAGGGTTGGGATTGGTTTCTAAGGGTTCGGGAAGGTGCCTAGGGGTTCGAGAAGGTTCCTAAGGGCTCCATTCATGCCATCAAAAGGCTTGAAAGTGCGCCTCTCTCAAAATGTGTTTCGATCGGGCCTTGGGCCAAATTTGGATGTCTACAGATACCTCTCTTTGGTATCCTATCACCACTAATCGATTGCCAAAGAAAAGAGACATTCGAAGAAGCCCAAGGCATTACTGATGGGCCCGCTGCATTCAGAACGAACTTCAAACATCAGATGAGTAATATAGTGAGAAAATGAAAGCCCTGGATGCTAGGCTAAACATTCGTTTCTCAAGGTAATTGGTCCCCAAGCACATAACGATATTACTAGGCATAACCGAAGTGGAACGAGTTGCAAAATCCCTGTATGTCAGGCAAAACATTTGCTTCTCGAGATGATTTGAAAGTATTTGATGTTTAAGATTCATTCTAAATACAAATCTTTGCAAGTAAGAAGGGTGATCGACCCACATTCAAAGATAGGCGTGAAGTAAACATATGCAAAGCTCCACAGTTTGCGTCCAATCCTACGAAGCATTTGATTTCATGGTGCCTGCGAGGCGAGATTCAAATCTTTAAATGAACCCATTGATCCCAAAGTTTATTTAGCATGACTACCCGAGCGGAGCGAATAGAGGTTGCAATTCTTTTTGGGGAGTACGTGCCATTTTTGAAAACGTGCCCCGGATCAACATGACCTAGAGCATCCAGCTTCAACTACCTTGATCAGGTCCAACCAAATATTGGGTATCTCCTAAAAGGGACATCCAATCCTGGTCTCTGCCAAAAATATTCATAAACATCATTCAACTATGTGTAATCATGCACCCATTAGGGGCGATAAGCAATAAAGGCGAGGAAGCCCCAACCTGAACCTGCCCAGGTACAATTTATGGGAACAAATGACCATCATACGGATACCTAGATGCATGGTGTACACTTTACAGGGATACCACTGCCGATACAGGTTTTAAGCCTGTAGAAAATAAAGGGGAAGTGAACCCTTCTGGATGCACATAGTTTGATTGATACATAATCTCATTTTCAACAGGTTGGTTTCAACATACGATTGACCTTCCTCTGAGGAATCTGAAGCTTAGGACACTTAAGTTCATATGAATCCAAAAACATAGCGCTTAGCTCAAAGGTTTAGCAGTGGAGTCGTCTCGATCAAAACATTGACGATTTGATCATGATTGACACTATTGCTCCTACTTTAAAAAAGAATCCAAAGATCCGAGGTGAACCTTAGACTCTGGACTTTAATATGGCACAACTGCATTGCAGATAAAATACTAACGTTTTACCGCCTTATGCATGTGCATAGCTCTGTGGGGAAACACGAATAGGTTTTTATTTTATTTGTTTTATTTTTGTGATCTTTCTATCATTTTATGTGATTTTTTGGATTTTCAAAGTTATTATTTTATGTGAATTTTTGGTTTTTTAAAGTTATTATTTTTTGTGAATTTTTATTTTTTTAAAGTTATTATTTAATGGATTTTTTGCTTTTTTGGTTTTTTTTTTTAAGTTATTATTTTATGTGAATTACTCTAACATTTTACATGAGTTATCTTATTCTTCACATTTTTCTATGTAGGATCGGGATGCCTATTGCTCTCGATCCATTTTATTCTAGCACAGCTTCTCGGGCAAGTCGAATGAGGATCGACATGTCATTTGGGAGCGTGTGCATCTGCCGAGAGTAACAAGCAACGAGAAGGGGGTACTGGGCCATGCAAGCAGCCCTTACCAGGCCCAAGACCCGATCGCAAGTGGCTAGCGCAACTAATAGTTGTGTCAAACCAAAAGATCCCTAAAAATTGCCTGGCACAACTAATAGTTGCGCCAACCCTGGCTGGGGGTCGATTTAAGCAGCCCAAGTTTAGGTTGTAAGGGCAAAATTTCAAAAATTCTCTCTTCCCCCTCTCAAAACCAAAAAAAATAGAGCCTCCCTAGGGTTCCTTTATATGGCTTCTACGCGTGCCCCACTGCTGGTATTTGCTCGCACAGTTGGATCGTTCGAATCACGCTAGATCAAAGACCCTTTTTCTTCAAAGGTAACCATTTAAAACCCATTTTATTTGATTTTCCTTGCTTTTTCTAGCAAATATGATCATGATCTTGCATTTTTTGATGATAAATGATTTATTTTCATTGTAGGCATGTTTTTTGATGATGTGTTGATGATTTTTGTGAATGATGCCCTACTTTTGTTGTTTTATGGGTTTTATTAATGCATAACATATATACATATTATATATTTTTTTTGTTTTTATTTGTGCATATGGAAAGGGTTTTTTTTTTTGTTTTTTTTTTTTTGTTTGTGTTTGTTTTCATTTTTAAATAAAAGGCAAGGATTTTTGTTTGGTCTTTTCCATCTCTTTTTTGAAGATTAATTAAGGGAAATGGTAAATGATTTTTGGCTTTTGGTTTTTTTTTTTTTTGAAAACTTCCCAAGGCATGGATTTATTTTTTGTTGGTTTTATAAAAAAGAAGGGGATTTTTTTTTATTTGTTTTTTTACTGTTTTTAGTTTATTCTCCTTTTTTCTATATGCACCTAAGGAAATGACTTGTTATTGTTATTGTTTTTGTTGTTTCTTTTTTTATTTTATTTTATGGACAAAAGAAGGGATTTTTCTTTGTTTTTGTTTTTTATAAACATAAAAAGAAGAACTTTCTATATATATTTTTTTTATTTTTAGAAAGGATTTTCTTGTTTTTCTAAACATAAAAGAGGGATTTTTTTTCTTTTGACTTTTGTTTTTCTATAAGAGGACTTTTTTGTTTGCTTTGGGTTTTGATTTTTTTAGGAGCCTGGAGAAACGACGGTGATGATGATTTTTTTGTATTTTAGTAGGCTTTATTTTCAAATATAAAAAGAAAGTTTTATTTCTCTTTTATTTATTCCTGGAAAAGAGGAGGGATTTTTTTTGCATTTTTAATCTAAAGGGAATTTTTTTATGTATCTTTATTTTCTGAAAATGAACAGTATGCGGGAGAGCATACTTACCTCCCTTGGCAGTGTAGCATAGAATGGTTCTTTATCACTGGTTATCTCTGATGCAATCATTTTTTGTTATCCCAGAATGTTCGATGATGATGAGTATGTTCTTGAGGAGGGTCATGAGGAGGGGCCCGAGATAGTTTACAGTCCACGGGGGGAGCAGTTCCTTTCGGTAGAGCGGAGAGCGGGTCGTTGGCTCGAAATGCAGGGCGAGGCTGCCTAGGTTAGCCTCCTACACCAACAGTATATTCATGTTTCGAACTTTGGCATAGCAGGCAGGTTAAGAGACGTGTTCAATTTTTCCTTTATGCAATTTTGCTTTGTTTCCAAGATCTGATGTAGTTTCCTTTGGATGAAGGACCTCCCCTCCATCGTCTTCCGCAGGGGGTGGCTGGATTTTCATGATTTCTACCTCTATGTCCCCCTCGTGGAGCAGTCCCTTGGCAAGTAGGCTTTGGGGAGTTTCTGTCTTGCCCCACTATGAGGGCCGATGCCACATACCTGAAGGCATTGATTGAGCAGTTCTGCCCTGAGAGGATGACCTTCCATATGCCATATGCTGAGATGGCCTTGACGCTCATTGATTGGGCAATGATTACTGGAATCAGGGTGGGGGGCATCCCGATAGCTAGTCTCATAGTGCCGAGCAAGGAGGACATTATCCGGATGATAGGGGCATATCCCCCTCGTGGCCAGATACATGGCACCGAGGTCAAGATGACCTAGTTATCCGCACTCTATATGGCTGATGAGTTGGTGAATCTGGGGCAGCCAGATAGGGTGCCCGCATCACTCTCCTGCTCCTATTGGGTAAGACCCTTGTTACCAATGTGAGTGGCGGCCGAGTCAGCCTAGCGTTGCTAAGCGTTATGGACAACTGGGGCAACGTCCATAGGTATGATTGGGGCCGGGCTGGATACGCATGGTTGATGTATGGCGTAGCGTGGGTCACCATTGGGGAAGCTAAATCCGTCGTTGGCTATTGGGCGGCACTAGAGGTAATCCCCTACCTTTTTCTTTTATTAGTTCCTTTTGGATGATCCTTGTGTGTTATTGACTTGATCTCTTGCATAGTGCTTTCACTTAGGTATGGGGGTACCACCACTTTCATCCTGGGCACCCGCTCCTCCACTCAGATGCATTCACCTACCCTCTTCTGAGCAACTGGAACCATGCCCAGCGCCGTGATGTGGGCCTGAAGCACCCCGAGATGGGCTTGAGGTCCCAACTTGACCCGATGGTCCCTGAGCAGGTAAAGCCCTTTCCAACTCAGTTTACCTCAACTCAAAAATTCTCCCTAATTTTCTATGCTCCTTGTCTGATTGATTGGTTGTCTCTTGACTTGGACAGATCCTCCATGATCCGTACCTCAACTCTGCCTTCTAGGATCGGGCAGCCGTGGTCCATCGCACCTTCTCAACAGCCGCCGCGTTGTTTTCTTTTATGGGGCGTGGGCAAGGGTTTATTATTTCGGGGAGCGGGTGGTGCACCAGTATCAGGGTTATTACGCCATACCCATGGACCCTCCTACCGATGTCATGGGTCTTGTCGATAGCATTGAGGAGCTCACAGCGGTCTTCCTCAATAATGGATTCCCCATCAATGCCCTTCTTGTGCCTGGAGATTATCACATATGGTATGAGTGCCTGTCGTATCGGTTCATCCTGCCGTGCTTCGTCCCTAACGCTAACTTTCTTGCATTTGGCGGCCCACGTGGGCAAGTAACTCTCCTTTCCCTTTTTCAGATTAGTCTCCTTTTGTTTTAATTTGGCCTTTGTTCTTTCTGCGCAGATTTTTGTTTTGTTCACAGTTTGCTCAAGGGGATGACTTGGATAATGAAGGTAGGGCAACGACGAGTACTGTCGATTCCTCAGGGGCAGGTCCTTTAGGTAAGGGCCCTTCTGGTGTTGGTTCGTCTGGTGAGGGCTCATTCGAAGTGGGTCCCTCCGAAGCTTGTCCATCGGGTATCTCTCATGCGTGTGCTCCTGGTGGTGATCTGACCGTGGTCTATGGGACTTTCTGATGCCTTGATGATAGCTTTCTCTCAGGCTTGTGTGCCGATGTGGACAGGCAGGCGCGTATCTCTGTTGAAGCAGCCCGGGTCCCTCCTCCTGAGGTGATCCCTGGGGTAAGCCCTTTGATGACCCGTCTCTCTTTTGTTTCGGCCTCCTTTTGCATATGTTTTATGATTGCCCTGGTAGCTGACGTTGTATCCTTCTGAATGTAGAACCTTGATTCGGCTATGGAGTATGCGACGTATCATCATAACATTGTGGAGCTTCGAGATGTGGAGACAGTGAGTATTCCGCCACTCTGCTTTTCCTATGCGTTCCACCATTTTTAGTCCCCTGATTGGTCTTGGTCTCTGATTTTGGCTATGACTTGCAACATGCATGCGCCAAGGAGTTGCGATCTTTGTTTAGCAGGATTTCTCAATCTTGATCCCGGGTGAGAGATATGCGGACTTACCAGGGCTCCTCACGTCGGCGGAAGAAGTCAAAGGGTGCGGACAAGGATTAGGCCCTAGTTTCTTCATTCAAACATTTTAACACTTTTGAGACAACTTTATTGGGATTTTTTGTTTGTAACTAATATTTATGGCACTTTTGGGATGATGTTTTGCTTGGATATGGTCAGTGTCTCTCTTTGACTTGCAATGTTAGGTCTTTCTTGCATAGACCCCACTACTTGCAGGAAGATCTTGATGACTGCCCACGGAAGTGGCCCTTGATGTCGCATGCCTTGGTATGGGTTTCTCCTGCACAAAAGTCAGATTTATTTTAATATTAGATGCCTTATCAATTCTTAGGTGCAACTGTTTTTATAAAGCACCTGAATCAGGTCAACAGCCCACACAAACAAAATACAAAAATTTGAAAACGGGCAAGTATGGGGGGAGTCTTGTGCTGGCGCAACTATTAGTTATGCCAGGCTGAATCTGTGCCAAAATGCACTGGCGCAACTAATAGTTGCGCCAGTTTTGACCTGGGGACCTGTGGGGCCTTATATACCCGAGCCAGTCCAAATCCCCTCCCTTTTCTGTTTGACTTGGTCTTTATGACCGATTCTTTCTCCTCTTGCTTTCCTAGGGGCGGGTCCATCAACATACATCGAATTTTATATTCTTCAAAGATCCTTGTAAGTTTTTGAACCCGCTTTCCAACCCTCCCTTATATGGAGGGCCCGAAACCAATTTACTCATCTCCTTGGGCTTGGGGCCCAATTTTCTTAGAAGTTGGCTTGGGATTTTAAATGAGAGCGAGCTTATTGAGCTTGAGCCGCTCAACCTATCACGCCTTCCCTTCTTCCTCGATGTTCTTCCACTGTGGGACCTTCTTCACACTGCCGCTTCATTTTGGGATGCAAATGTCCATGTATTCCATTTTAAGAAGCGGGAGCTAACTCCAACCCTTGAGGAATTATCCAATCTGTCTGGCCTGAGGCTTCATAGAGGCCTTGCAAGAGTCACGCCGAGGTTGGGCTACTCCAAATATGTTCACCTTACCCTCGGTTTGAAGAAATTTGAGTATGAGAAAAGTCTCATTGGGGGGCCCACAAGGTGTTCGATAAAATTCCTCAAAGAACTTTTCAGTGACGAAAGTCTCCGAAAATTGTCGGTTAGGAATATTTTTAATGCGAAAGCCTTCGCTCACGGTCTCATTTCATAAGCCCTTTTCTTTACTGAGGGAGAGAGCTTCTCCCTGACTCTTTGCGACGTCTTGACTGAGTTGGTGGAGGGCCGGTCGGTGATGCATCTTGTAATAGCCCGAAAAAAATCACGCAAAACTATGACCTCGGGATCCGTGCCCGATTGGTCACAAGTTTGACCAATCAGGAGATCAAGAGTTAGCATGGGATGTGGTGAACGGACGAGATGTGATAGCTTGAGTGATTTCGTGGTGTGTGTTGTAAATATGAAGTCGCATATACCTATTGAGGTGCATGTGCTCAACACACAAACTAAGAGAGGGATAAAAGGGTTTAATAACCCTAGATGGGTATTTTGGGTTGTTGAAGGAGAGTAAAGAAGAGAGAGAGAGTAAAAAGAGTGATTAATGCAAGGAGTAAAGGCTAGCTGAGGAAGGAAGGATCCAAGTATTAAAGAGGCCGATTCAACGCAAGGGATCCGCTGAAAAAGCTAAAGCTGGAACCCTAGCCTTCCAACCCTAGATTTGAAATCAACTTGAGATCTATCCAAGGTAAATTTTTGTAAATAAGATGCATAGATCATAGGGGTTAAGTTGTGGTTAAATGTGGGTTAGATCATAGGATAATGGCTTAGAAAAATAGAGGAAAAAGTGTGGGAAAAAGATTGGGAAGAACAGCTCGAAAAGGGCTGAATCTGACAATTTCGATTAATCGAAATTGGGTTTCGATTAATCGAAATTGGCCAGGAAGTTGAAAGGTCAGAAGACCACGACTTCGATTAATCGAATTGGATTTCGATTAATCGAATTTGGATTTCGATTAATCGATTTGAGAATCGATTAATCGACTGGGAACCTCCAGTGGACCCCAAGGGTTGGAGGAAATGATTTAAGGAAAAATCGACTAATCGAAATGGGATTTCGATTAATCGATTTGAGTTTTCGATTAATCGATTTGGGATCGATTAATCGACTTGTGAAATTCAACTGTTCGAACAGTAGGTGTACTTTGCGGAAAGAAGAATTTCGATTAATCGAAACTGGATTCGATTAATCGAACGGAAACTCGACTGTTCGAACAGTGAGTTTACCTTGCGAAAAGAAGAATTTCGATTAATCGAAAACAGATTCGATTAATCGAATGACAATTCGACTGTTCGAACTGAGAATGGACTTTGCGAAAAGGAGAATTTCGATTAATCGAAATTACTTCGATTAATCGATATTGACCTTCGATTAATCGATTTTGGAAATCGATTAATCGAACCAGGTTCGATTAATCGATTCTGGGTTTCGATTAATCGACTGGGATAAATTTTGTTGACTTTTAGGTTTGACTTTAAGATTCTTGGAGGATCTTATACCTTCTTTATTGCATCCCTTGTGATGTGTTTTACCTGTTGTGTGGTACCATAGGTGGTACGTGTGAGCTAGTGCACGAGGAGCCACGTGGGACCTTGATGCATTGAACAAGTGAAGACTTGAGGTAGGGAACACCTTGAACATGTACTTTATTTTACAAGAGCATGTATGTAGTGATATAAATTTCAATTCAATTATTTTTACTGCTCAAAGAATTGTGAAAAGTGTGTGTGTGACATTCATAAGAGAAAACGAATGAGCCATCCCCAGGGGATGAAGAAGTAAAGAGATAAGAGCATCAGGTGTGATGCAAGTTAATGGATCGTCCGGGGATGTATCCACAGATTGAATCATGTTTGATAGGGCCTAACTGATATAAGATAGCACACTTACACGGTGAATAACTATATGTAAGGCACCGATATTATTGTTATTTGAGGTTTGATAGGTAACCCCACCGACGTGGCGGGATATCCACGACTGACACGGCGGGGATATCCGTGACGTCTGTTGGCGAAACCGTGAAGGCGGTCATGGAGGCTTATCCGTACATAGTAAGCACACCCCAGGGGTGTTGATTGAGACAAGTGAAACCCCGCCACCAATCCCCAGGGGAAGGGGGCTTGGGTACAGTATGGTATTCACAGGGAATACATTAAACCTGTCTATATAGATGACGATGAAGGGTATCTCATCGGGGCTCGATGCTATATTGCTCGGGGATTACTTAAGTTGAAAGTTTAAGTTCTGCTTTAGGCCTTTTCGGCATCATTCATGAGTAAATGAAAACGTAAGTAATCAACGATGTGAATGCTTTTAAGCTGTTTTATCAACAAATAGTTACATCATGCATGGTATATCATAGAATATATGTGAGTTATAACTTATATGTTCGTGTGTTTGTTCCTATTGAGCTAGGATGTAGCTCACCCTATAGACTATACGTCACAGTCCATTAGTAGCATACGAGGTTTGACCCGATCCCGTGAGTCGGACTTCTTTGCGGCGAGGAGTTGGAGCCACCTCGAGGACTTCTTCTAGAGGACTCCGTTGTGTGCCACTTTGAGGAGTTTTGAGTAGAGATTATGCGGCTTGGTATGTCAAGCCTTTATTTTGTGAAAACATGTATATGTATAGAGTTTGGATTATTCTTTTGGGCGAACCATCCGTGATGATTTATATCATCGATGGTTGGATCGATTCTCCTTCATGTAGAGGCATGAGGTAGAACATCTTTGAAAAGGTATTTCTAATTAGATTTAAATTCCATAAGTTGTTCTTATTTCTTTTTATGCTTGATATACCGGTGTTAATTGCATAGTTAAGGGCACGGTCAAGATGATAAATCGTCTTTGATGGCGGGTTTGAAGTGCCGAAATCCGGGTCATCACGATTAAGTATCAAAGCCTTTTCTTTTAGCAATTACGACAAGGGTTCTTTATTCGAACATAGGGGCTTCGCTATGAAACTTTAGTTTCAAATGCACCCGCAATGTCGACTAGAGAGGGAGGCCGACCAGAGGAGGCCATCAAAGGAGTTTCGTAGTGGAGATGATTTCATCTCTCCTACCAGCAGAGTGCCTTTAGGAGTAGCGAGGCCCGAGGCGTAGTAGCGAACATCATGAGGAAGAGGATCGAGATCATCGAGGATCAAGATCTAAGAGAGCAAGAAAGATTGAGAGAAAGACAAGAAGATAGAGAGGAGGCGACAAGGATGATACACACTATGGAGACTATGGCGGTTGCCATGGCACAACAAGCGCATCCTTTGCGGACTCATGCGTCAAAGAAACGACCACCTACACCACTGTAGGACTGCGTTACTGTGCCCTCATCTTTCTGAGTTTAGAAGGATGAGACCTCCTTCATTTTCGGCGACGGACACAATGGCGGCTGAGTGGGCGATGGAGATGGAGAAAGTCTTTAAGCGTGCTAACTTGCACGGAAGATGAGAGTGTAAGATGGGCGGCTTACATGTTGGATGGGGTGGGCCTTGGTGGAAGTCCGTGATAAGGACTCGGGCTCGGGAGACCCAGAGTTGCCTTGGACTTGGGAGGAATTTGTTGAGGAGTTCAACAAACAATATTTCCGGAAGTGGTGAGGAACCAATTAGAGATACAATTTTTACAGTTAGTGCAAGGGAGAATGACAGTGAGAGAATATGGGGTAGAGTTTCTACGACTTGCCTGTTTTGCTACGGATTACGTCGCTACTGAAGTGATGAAGTCTAAGAGGTTTCAGCAAGGATTGAAGCCTGAAGTTACGGGAGGCGTAGCTCCATTTCAGCTGAGAACCTATGAAGAGGTCATGAGTAAAGCATTGGTTGTAGAAGAGGAGAACACGACAGGATATAGGAGAGAGCAACAGAGAGGACGACCACGGAAGGATGGGGAACTACAAACCGGTGAATAAAAGCCGAGGTTCGTGGGTGAGTCAGAACCCAGATTTGAGGAGGTTTGGAAGGCCGGCAACAACAAACACCAGAGGTTTCCATTACTTGCGTCGGGGAGACCTATTAGCTATGAGCCACGCCATGTCTCTGGTGCCACTATCACACGGGGTTCTCGTCTGGTATCTTCCGCACCTCGAGAGGCGTGTGCGGATGTGGCAAGCCGCATAGGACTATAGGCTGAGAATCGGAACTAGAGTTGTTTCCGATGTGGCAAGGTGGGCCACATGATCAAGGATTGCCAGCGGACAAGGGCAAGAGCGGCTTCGATTCTGACACCACGACCCATTCAAGCAAGGAAGCGATTGTTAGGGAGAAACCTGTCGATCCTTTGCTTTCGAGCGAGGAATGTGCATGGCGTCATCCAAGGTGAGAAATTTTATTTTATTAAAAAAAAATTTCCGTTTCATAAAATTTTAGATGGAAAGGTGCATGCATTAGGAATAGTGTAGATTCTTTTAATATAAACCGAGAGTGCATTTGATGTGTAAATTCACTGTATGTATGTGTATATATATTATAGGTACTTTAACTATGTATGAAAAGGAAGTGTATTTAGACATGGCCTTTCGAGTGTTGATAGACCCGGGTCTACCCACTCATTCGTCCTCCACGTTTTGCTAAGAAGATGAAGATCGTTCAGAGCGTTGGATTTACGTCCTATCGTGTCTATTCCATTTGGAGAGTTAGTAGACCACGAGTTAGCTTGCAAATCCATCGTCGTAGCGATTCAAGACTTAGAAGTGCATGAATTGGAAGCAAAGTTGATCTTATTAGACATGCAAGGGTTTGATGTGATCCTTGGCATGGGTGGTTATGCGACCATTGATTGCAAGAACAAGGTAGTCATTTTGGACCCAACACAAGAAGATCATTTCGGTTTCAAGGAGGAGGTCGTCATATGCCCAGATCTCGTGATGGGCGAAAGATGATCGAGAAAGGGTTGATGGATACTTAGCATTCTTAAAGGAGGACAAGGAAGAAAGCAACGTCATTTTTGAGATAGCAGTTGTGCGAGACTTCGCTGACGTGTTTCCAGAAGAGTTGGCTGGATTACCTCCAGAAAGAGAGGTAGAATCCGCCATTGACTTAACGAGGCAGCCTATTTCAAAGCACCTTATAGAATGGCTCCTGAGTTAAAGGAGTTGAAGGAACAACTACAAGAACTAATGGACAAGGGGTTTGTTAGACCAAGTGTATCTCCATGGGGAGCACCGGTCTTATTTGTCAAGAAGAAAGATGGGTCAATGCGACTATGCATTGACTATCGACAATTGAACAAACTTCTTTGTGAAGAACCGCTACCCTTTGCCTAGAATTGGCGATCTATTCGACCAAGCGCAAGGAGCAAGGTATTTTTCAAGATCGACCTAAGATCTGGTTATCATCGATTCTGAGTCAAAGGCGGAGGACATCTGAGGAAGAACGACTTTTCCGGACACGGTATGGACACTATGAATTCCTTGTGATGCCGTTTGGATTAACGAATGCCCCCGTCATTTATGGATCGATGAACAGTGTTTAAACCACACTTGGACTCCTGCGTGGTAGTGTTCGTTGATGATATACTAATATACTCCAAATCCAAGGCGAACACGAAGAACACTTGAGGATTGCTCTACAAGCCTTCGTGAACACCAATTATGCATGAAACTCGATGAGTGTGAGTTTTGGTTGGAAGAAGTTAGCTTTTTGGGACATGTCGTCTCAAAGCATGGTGTCACGGTAGATCCAGCAAAGATACAAGCAGTAGTTAAATGGGAGCACCCAAAGACAGTGACAGATGTCCGAAGTTTTCTGGGCTTAGCAGGCTATTATCGACGTTTCATTGAGGGGTTTTCAAAATATCGGGACCTCTCACAAAGTGACACGTAAAGATTCAAGGTTTGAGTGGAGTGAGGCATGCGAGAAGAGTTTTCAAGAACTCAAAGCGAGACTCACTTCACTCCAGTGTTGGCAATTCCTTGAGCGATGGAGGATACTGCGATGTCTGACGCGTCATACAATGGCCTTGGTTGTGTGCTCAACCAAAACAAGAAGGTGATAGCTTACGGATCAAGACAGTTGAAAGAACACGAGAAAAATTACCCGACTCATGACTTGGGCTGGCGGATCATTTTCTTGGCTGAAAATTTGGAGACACTACTTGTATGGTGAAACATTTGAAATTTTCACGATCATAAGAGCCTCCGATATCTGTTCACCTGAAGGAGCTCAATATGAGGCAAGAGATGGATCGAATTCCTCAAGGACTACGTTTGCTCTATACAATACCATCCTGGCAAGGCGAAAGGAGCGGTGGATGCATTGAGTCGAAAAGGTTCATTCGATTAGCTTCCTTGATTTTGGGTATGCAGATGGAAATTATTGGAAGACTGGCATTCTATGATGCGAACATTAAGTCAAAGGACCTTTGGATCCTTTTTGGCTAACATAGCAGTAAAGCCAGTGATATTTGAGCATATCCACGATCTACAGATGAAGGATCCGACATTAACGAAGATTTATCAAGACGTGAATGAAGGCATCAGGTCGGACTTCTCAGAAAAAGAAGATGGTTCTTTGTTGTTTAAAGGCCGTCTCTGCATCCGGATAATGCCGATCTAAGGCGAACAATTCTTGATGAAGCTCATAAGTCAAATTATGCGATCCACCTGGTAGCACCAAAATGTACCAAGATTTGAAAAGAATTCTTTGGTGGAAGGTGAAACAAGGCGTGGCGAGTATGGGTCACGATGTTTGACTTATCGACAAGTGAAGGTTGATCATAGACATCCTGCGGGACTATTGCAACCTTTACCAATACCGGAATGGAAGTGGGAATCGATCTCAATGGATTTCATTGTTGGATTACCCCGTACTGCCAAGAGACACAATGCCATTTGGGTCGTCATAGACCGATTGACCAAATCAGCGCACTTTTTGCCGTATAATACCACATATCTGCGGGAAGGCGGCGAATTATACATGAAGGAGATTGTAAGATTACAGGATTCCAAGCGACATCATTTGGATCGTGATCCACTATATCGTCCAAGTTTTGGAAGAAATTTCAAGAAGGAATGGGAACTCGACTAGACTTTAGTTGACTTTCCATCCTCAAAGCGATGAATGCAGGCGGGTGAATCAAGTGATAGAAGACATGCTCAGAGCTTGCATGCTTGATATGCAAGGATACTGGGATGAGTATCTACCGATGCTCGAGTTCGCATATAACAACAGTTTTCAAACGAGCATTGGCATGGCACCGTATGAAGCTCTGTATGATGACGATGCAAGTCACCTCGAATTGGGAGGAAAGCAGTGAGAAATTTGTATTAGGACCAAAAGCTGCTTGAAGACAACGCCACCGTTGTCCGAATTATCGAGAAAGGTTGAAGACAAACTGAGTAGAGCGGAAAAAGTTACGCAGATGTGAGCGGACTAGTGTTGACTACAAAGTGGGCGAGCATGTGTTTGTGAAGGTGTCACCTATGAAAGGTGTAATGCGATTTGGCAAGAGGGGAAGTTAAGTCCACGTTATGTTGGACCATTTGAAATTTTGGGGACGAATAGGTGAAGTTGCATATCGCATTAGTTTACCACCGCTATTCGATCAGTACATAATGTCTTCCACATATCGATGCTCGAAAATGTACGTGAATGATCCGTCTCATGTGTTAGGGAAGCAACCTATAGAGATGTGTGAGGACATGAGCATGATAGAGGAACCAGTGGAGATCTTGGATCGAAAAGAGCAAGCACTACGCACTAAAGTAATTCCCTTAGTGCTTGTTCGATGGAACAATCATCCTAAAGAAGAGGCTACTTGGGAACGAGAGGCCGATGTAAAGAACAATACCACCTTGTTTCCAACGTGAAAGTGCAATGTAAACCACAAACGTGTTGTGAAATCTCCACTATACTTGTAATTCAATGGAAATTTTAATCCAATCTGTCATGAATTGTCGAAAATAAGAAAAGAAACAAAGAGATTTAAATTCTGTAGAAACTGGGCAAAATCGATTAATCGAATTTCAAATCGATTAATCGATTTGGAATTTCGATTAATCGATCTTGTTCGATTAGTCGACTGGCATGTGCCAGTGACTGGAAATGAAAAGTTGAGTTAGAAAATGCATAGAAAGAAATTTCGATTAATCGAAATGGGATTTCGATTAATCGAATACTTAAGAAATTTTGGAAAATTTTTGAAGTTTTTGCACGATTTCGATTAATCGAAACTAAGTTCGATTAATCGATTTTGAAATTTCGATTAATCGAAATGAATTTCGATTCGGCACGCCGCAGATGAGCTCAAAATTTTAAATTTTAAACAAACACGATTTGATTAATCGAAATATTTTCGATAATCGAATTTTATTTTCGATTAATCGATTTGAGAAATCGATTAATCGATTTTCTGTAACTTAACCTAGTTTTAAATTTCGATTAATCGAAATGGAATTTCGATTAATCGAGCAAGGCCTATATATATAAGTTTGGGATTTCATTCCCCATTGAAATCATTTGAACTTCGGACTTTCGTTTCTTCCTTCTTCTTCTCCAACTATCCGACGGTCTAGGGTTCGATTTTCCATCGATTCCGCCCACAATCTGTATTCGCTTTGAAAACCACGGTAAACCCTAGAATCGAACTTTTTCTTGCATTTGAAGTAGATAAACCCTAGTTTAGTGAAAATGCCGCCCAAAACCCGTTTGTCTTGAAGAAGGCAACCTCAAGTGCAGTTAGGCGTAAAACGCCGCACCACCACCACCTACCCCATCGCCGGTGAGGACTCCATCACCGTCGAATCGGAGACCACCTCCGGTTCGGCGAGCGCATCTGTGAGTCTTCCAGCAATCCACCCCCATGCCACCACCACCACCCACCAACGTGGAGCAACCAAGCAGTGGTGGGCTGCCAAGACCTTTGAGGTCGAATACACCATCGACCCTACCCTATTCACAAATCCCGATTTGCAGGCGAGACCCAATGGGCTCGAACTACCTAACGTGCGGACTCAACCTTCTCAAACCAATCCGGGGTTCCTATTACCCTAGATTGGTGAGGTTATTCTACCAAGGGCTAACCAATGGCCCTAGTGCGATTGCATTATAACCAAAATCGAGGGTCGTCTCTATCGATCACTTTCGTCGGCACATACATGAGGTGCTTGAATGCTACCTCGACTTTACTCCGAAACTACCCTATTTCCACCCTTTGAAAAGGAACCCGTTTGAAGAGGTCATGACTTGCATGACCAGCGGGAAGAAGGGTGAACACGTCCATCAAGAGGTCGACCTTCCACCCTACATGTGGATGCTCGACTCCATCATAAAATGCAACCTTTACTCGATGCGCCCACGACACGGGAGCGTGGATAAAGTGCAACATGCACTTCTGACCTTCGTGGCCGATGGTTTGATGCTACCATGGTCATCCTTGAGGATCACGGTACATCAAGAGTAAAGCGATGAAGGGCAACATGCGGCCCAAGGAGAAGATGCGTATGCTCGGCTCATCTCGAGCATGTTGGAGTGCTACTCACGAGCCCTCCTACACCTATTTCACCCCCACGAGGTGAGGGCTACGGATCAGCGTGAAAGGCGTTCACCAAGTCTTCGTGGACCCGTAGCTACAACCTATTGAAGCGGACCCTACCAGCTCCGGGTCCCGCTCCCGCCCAGTGACGGCCAGTGGCACCGCCACCACCCCACCACCTCAGCGGGACCCACTTGAGGTGGGGCACACCCTGCCATGTGAGCCATCTGTGGAGAGGTTCCCTCACACCACAGCCACGCCGAGCACCACACCAGCACACTCCGCGCCCGCGACTCCATCTCATCACACGTGGCCGCCGCTCCATCCGGTCCTACCATAGAGGACGTGTTGGCCAGAATGGACGCAAATAACGAGAGGATGAACAGGAGGATTGATTTCCTCATGTTTCACACCCTCCAGTTCATCTACCCCCACACCTACATGGATATGTTGGCCCGCGAAGAAGAATGGACGGCGGACCGCCTTCCATAGAGGACCTCTTCCATCCCCACCAGACGCGGTTCCCTCCACATCCACATCCGCTCAGCCAGCCACCGCCACCCACAACAGCCCGGCTCCAGGACACACCGACCTTTGCCAGCCTTGCCACCTCAAATGGAGCAGCCTGCTCCAGCACCGGATCAGCCTGGCGAGGGGACTGCATGAGTCTTTTTTTTGTTTATTTTTATTTTGTATCAGTCATGTGTTGTGTATATGTATATCTTGTATGCCACTTTATTGGCACTGTGTAAAACTTTTGATATTAATGGAAAAGCTAAATTTTTGTGTTAGTTGTTTGCCTTCACAAAAATTTACGTTCCATGCATGTGATTAATGTCTACTTAAATTAAATGCAGTCAACTAGACCACCTCCCGAAAGTGTGGACAGACACACCTTGGGTTATTTTAGGCGAAAATTCCCAAGGTGGGGAGGATGTAATAACTCGAAAATCACGCAAAACTATGACCTCGGGATTCGTGCCCGATTGGTCACAAGTTTGACCAATCAGGAGACCATGAGTTAGCATGGGATGTGGTGAACGGACGAGATGTGATAGCTTGAGTGATTTCGTGGTGTGTGTTGTAAATATGAAGTCGCATATACCTATTGAGGTGCATGTGCTCAACACACAAACTAAGAGAGGGATAAAAGGGTTTAATAACCCTAGATGGGTATTTTGGGTTGTTGAAGGAGAGTAAAGAAGAGAGAGAGTAAAAGAGTGATTAATGCAAGGAGTAAAGGCTAGGTGAGGAAGGAAGGATCCAAGTATTAAAGAGGCCGATTCAACGCAAGGATCCATTGAAAAAAGCTAAAGTGGAACCCTAGCCTTCCAACCTAGATTTGAAATCAACTTGAGATCTATCCAAGGTAAATTTTGTAAATAAGATGCATAGATCATAGGGGTTAAGTTGTGGTTAAATGTGGGTTAGATCATAAGATCACGACTTCGATTAATCAATTGGATTTCGATTAATCGGTTTTGATTTCGATTAATCGATTTGAGAATCGACATCGATCGAACTCCAAAGTGACCCCAAGGGTTGGAGGAAATGATTTATGAAAATCGACTAATCGAAATGGGATTGATTAATCGATTTGAGTTTTCGATTAATCGATTTGGGATCGATTAATCGATTGTGAAATTCAACTGCTCAACAAGAGGTGTACCTTTATGAAGAAGAATTTCGATTAATCGAAATCGATTCGATTAATCGAACGGAAACTCGATCGCTCAACAAAGGAGTTTACTTTATGAAAAGAAGAATTTCATTAATCGAAAATGATTCGATTAATCAATGACAATTGATCGCTCGAATCGAGAATGGACTTTATGGTGGAGAATTTCGATTAATCAAATTACTTCGATTAATCGATATGATTCTTCGATTAATCGATTTTGGAAATCGACATCGACCAAGTTCATTAATCGATTCTCGATTTCATTAATCGATCGATAAATTTTGTTGACTTTTAGGTTTGACTTTAAGATTCTTGGAGGATCTTATACCTTCTTTATTGCATCCCTTGTGATGTGTTTTACCTTGTGTGGTACCATAGGTGGTACGTGAGAGCTAGTGCACGAGGAGCCACGTGGGACCTTGATCCATTGAACAAGTGAAGACTTGAGGTAGGGAACACCTTCAACATGTACTTTATTTTACAAGAGCATGTATGTAGTGCTATAAATTTCAATTCCATTATTTTTACTGCTCAAAGAATTGTGAAAAGTGTGTGTGTGACATTCATAAGAGAAAACGAATGAGCCATCCCTGTGATGAAGAAGTAAGAGATAAGAGCATCGTGTGATGCAAGTTAATGGATACGCCCCTGGATGTATCCATGCATTGAATCATGTTTGATAGGGCCTAATCGATATAAGATAGCACACTTACACGGTGAATAACTATATGTAAGGCAATCGATATTTTGTTATTTGAGGTTCCTTAGGTTACCCCACCGACGTGGCGGGATATCCACGACTGACACGGCAGGATATCCGTGACCGATACGGCGGCCAAACCGGGGGTCAGTGCGGAGGCTTATCCGTACATAGTAAGCACACCCCAGGGGTGTTGATTGAGACAAGTGAAACCCGCCACCAATCCCGGGGAAAGGGGCTTGGTACTATATGGTATTCTGTGAATACATTAAAACTTCTATATAGATGACGATGAAGGGTAGCTCATCGGGCTCGATGCTATATTGCTCGGGGATTACTTAAGTTGAAAGTTTAAGTTTTGCTTTAGGCCTTTTCAGATTTTTCATGAGTAAATGAAAACATAAGAAATCAACAAGAAATCTAATGCTTTTAATGCTTTTATCAACAAGCGCATAGTTACATCATGCATGGTATATCATAGAATATATGTGAGTTATAACTTATATGTTCAGCAGTGTTTGTTCCCTATTGGGCTAGGATGTAGCTCACCCTATAGACTATACGTCGCAGGTCCATTAGTAGCAGCTGCCGAGGTTTCAGGGGACGCTGATCCCGGCGAGTCGGACTTTGCTGCCGGCGAGGAGTTGGAGCCACCTCCAGAGGACTTCTTCTAGAGGACTCCGTTGTGCTACTTTGAGGAGTTTTGAGTAGAGATTGTACGGCTTGGTATGTCAAGCCTTTATTTTGTGAAAACATGTATATGTATAGAGTTTGGATTATTCCTTTGGGGCGAACCATCTGTGATGATTTATATCATCGATGGTTCGGATCGGTTCTCCCTTCATGCAGAGGCATGAGGGTAGAACTGTCCTTTGAAAGGTATTTCTAATTAGATTTAAATTCCGCAAGTTGTTCTTATTTCTTTTTATGCTTGATATACCAGTGTTCCGTGCATAGTTAAGGGGCACGGTCAAGATGATCGTGCTGATGGCACGGGTTTCGGGGTGCCGAAATCCGGGCTGTCACACATCTGGTCCTCGTTGAACTATATCGATGCCTAGATGCTTTTGCTCTGGGCAAGGTGGAGAACCTCAGGGGATGCCCTTTGCTGCTTCAAGTCTAGTTAGGTGAGCATCTCACTATCTTGGGACCTGTGCCACGCTTTTATATCGCCCGAGGTGAGGCAGCTCGATGTTTTTCGGGTAGGTGTCACTTGCTTCCACAGGGCAATTCATCAGCTTTAAAGCTTTGGTTGACCGATGTCGAGCTGATATGGAGGCTTCCTTGGTTGGATCGGACCTTCCCAATAGTTCGTTCCAGAGATCATGAGGGCATCACCCTTCTAGGATTAGCTGGCGGCACCTTCTATTTCCCATTTCAAGTGTTGCGTCAGTTTGGCTGCTCTCAGCAGGTGCCTTGTGAGACAAAGCCCCCTCTATGTGACTTGATCTTTTCTAGGGGGTCCTCCGGGGGCATAGATTGGATTGCCGCTCTTTAGGACGTACGTCAATCGACACTAATGTGCGATATGGAGTAGGGAGATTTAGTTCAATCTTTCCCTGAGTATGACACCTGGCTATTGGCTAAGCAGCCTGCTGCTGATTATCTAGACCAGTCGGAGAGTGTTGATGCAGGAGGCCCCTGGCCTAAGAAGGAGACAGCACTCCGAGCACATATTGAGTTATTGACTGATGAAAAGAGGGTCCTACATGAGCTTTTAGCGCAAGAGAAAGAGCAGGGATAGCAGAGGGCAAGGTCCTTCATTTGAAGGGATCTTTGAGTGTTGCCCTTGGAGCTGCCGGTGCTTCTCGGAAGAGGTATAAGAGCCTGTGTGGTCGTTGGTTGACCGAGTGGAATGTCCAGGAGGATGACTTTCGTGCTGAGATTAACGCCTTGAAGCGCGAGCTAGGCCACTGAGTCCCTCTGCACACACATCTTTTTACATAGATCAGATACACGGAAAAGGGGCGTAAGAAACCCCTTTACAAATACACACATCTTTTTTGGTATAAATATTTTCATTATGTTTTTGTTCTGCTTTTTGTAAAAAAAGAAAGAAAGAAAGCTAGACATCACACCGGCTATTTTTTTTTGGGATGTGGTGTAAGCGGTACATTTGATAAAAAAGGGGCAATCATTATATATTTACACAGACTTTTTTATTCTTTTTGTTTTGTATGTTTTTTTTGTCTTCTTTTTTGCTTCTGCTTCTTTTTTTTTATGATGCCTTATCAGTGAGGTGAAGTCACGAGTCCCATTTTGAGCATGCTCGAACCCCTCTTTTAAATAGTCGAGTCCAAGGGAGTTTCAGCAGCATTACCAAGACTAGAACATCAATCCCTTTGGATTGAGTCAAACCTTTCTCCTTACCTTGAGTCATGCGTTCGACAAAGCAGTTTCACAAAGACAATTCTGGTCAAGGCCCGACTTGAACTAGCATGAGTGGCCCAAAAAAGGGGATCAGGGAGAGTAACAAAAAGGTTCCCCAAACATCAATCAATCATTTCAAACCTTTCTTCTTTTCTTTTTTTTCTTCTTTATTTTATATATTTATTTATCTCCTTTTTTACCTGTGGTGCTCTTTCAGGTTTTCATCACGTCCCTAGGTTTAGCTTTCTTACCCTAAGCGCCCTTTCTGGTTTTCACCTGGTCCGCACAAACTCGCTGTTTTTACTCGTAGCGCCCTTTCGGGTCTTCACTATGCCCATTTTGCTTTGAGCTTATATTTTTATTCTTATTTTTTCTTTTTCTTTTTCTTTCATTCTTTAAAAGCCATGACATAGACGTCGATTCCGTGATAGTCGGCCAGATAGGATTCTGGCGTTGTCTCTCAACTCGGTTTATGTTGACTTAACAGATATTATGACTGCTTGTGAACCTACAAAGAGGGCTTCCTTCAGGGTATGGCTTGGCCATGGGTCAAGTTAGGATTTTAAGGTATGCTGGGCTAAATAAGATTTTCTTGATATGGCTTCAATTTTTTCTCAACATTCTTCTTCCTTGAGGAATTTTACTGTGCACGCCCCATGATTCTTCCACATTTTTTTTTCTTTTTACTCTATTTCAGGCAATCTCTTTTTAGGGTTTTGCTTTTTCGATTTTTTTATTTTCTGATAGTAATTCTACTTCCTCTTTTTTTTTTGTATATGTACTTTTTCTTTTTCGGGGAAGGGGTTTATTGAAAGAAAGGCCCAGGCTCAAATGGGGTAGCAAAGGATATTAGGGATGCTTTTTGGCTACTATGCTTGAAATGATGGCCTCTTTTAGGTGATTCTTATGTATATGTTTCACCAATACTTACCTTGTCGCGATAGACTAAGAGTAGAACCGTCGGACGTATCCAGCATTGATGGGCTTAGGAAGATGATCTCCGTCCATGGTGGCAAGGCGGATGGCGTAACCCGATAGCATTCTCAGACGATGTAAGGTCCCTCCCAGTTCGGCTTGAATTTCTCTCTCGGATCGGCGTGGAGGGATGGGAAGATCTTCTTCAACATAGTGTCTCCTACCTTCAGATCACGACTACAGACACATTTATTCTAAGCGTGTGCGATTCGCCCTTGGTAGACTTGAGTATGGCACAAGGCTAGGGGTCTTTTTTCGTCTAATAAATTCAATTGGTCAAAGCAGGATCTCTCTCTGCTTCGAGTAAGCCTGATTGCGAGAGTACTTCAACCTCTACCGGTAGGATGGCCTTGGTTCCATACACAAGGGAGAATGGTGTTGCCCCTGTAGCGATACAGATCAACACTTTATAGGCCCATAAAGCAAATGGCAGCATTTCTCTCCAATCTCGATAAGTGACGACCATCTTCTCGAGGATGCAGACGACTGTCTTGTTCGTAGCTTCCACGGCTCCATTAGTTTGAGGCTGATAAGGTGACGAGTGATGGTGCTTGATCTTGTATTGCTCGCAGAAAGCTCGGATGCATTTATTCGCAAAGTTTGTGTCATTGTCCGTGATGATATCCTTGGGTACTCCAAATCAGCACATAATATTACTCTTGAGAAACTTCTCGACGTGATTGGCCGTGATGTTGGCATATGACGCCGGTTCTACCCACTTGGTGAAGCATTCAATGGCGACGAGGATGAACCGATGTCCGTTCGATGCTTTCAGATTAATCATTCTGACGACGTCACGGCCCTAGGTAGCAAATGGCCAAGGAGTGGTCATACAGTGAAGATCGATGGCAGGAGCGTGTATCAAACTGGAGTGTTCCTCACACTTATAACATTTTTGAACATATTTGCAACAATCTGATTCCATAGTGGTCCAAAAATATCCTTGTCATAGAATTTTCTTAGCAAGCATGTGACCACTGACGTGGGCTCCACATACTCCTTCGTGGATCTCCTTCATAATATTGGTCGCTTCACTTTTAGTAAGGCACCTGAGTAAGATGTTATTGTAGGATCGCTTGTAAAGGCACTCCCCGCAAATGATGTAGCCTGCTACTAGACGTTGAAGGGTTCATCGGTCCGTCTTGGACGTACCTTCAGGGAAAGTTAGTGTCTCGAGGAAATTCTTGATATCTGAGAACCAAGGTGGCTCATCATCAGGCTTTAGGGATTCCTCAATCTGGAGGCAGAAGGTTGGCTCATTCCTTTGCTCAATCATGATCGGCTTCATCTTAGCGCCATATGGGATTTCAATCATTGATGCCAACATTACTAGTGCATCGGCAAAGCGAATCCTTATCCGGGGGACATATGAGAATGTCACGTCTTAGAAGCAAGCTATCAGATCCTCGAGGTGTTCATGGTAAGGGATCAGTTTCTCATCTTTCGTCTTCCAGTCACCATTCTTCTAGCATATGATCAACTGCGAATCACCAAACACTCGAAGGTGGGTTATATTTAGATCAAGAGCCGCCTGCAGACCAGTGGCCCAAGCTTCATTTTCGACCATATTATTAGTGCAAGGGAAGTTGAGCTTGATAGAGATGGGTACATGGGATCCTTTCGACGAAATCAGAATGGCGCCATCTCCTTGACCCTCGACATTAGTTGCCCCGTCAAAGTGCATTACCCAAGATTCTTCTGCTTCCTGGGTATCATCGTCCGTCATGAACAAGATGTCCTTATCAGGGAACTCAGTTCTCAAAGGTTCATAATCTGGCAAAGGATTGTTGGCAAGATGATCGGTGAGTGCCTGCCCCTTAATCGACTTCTGAGTGATGTAGGTGATGTCAAACTTAGACAATAAAAGCTACCACCGTGTGGTTCGTCTAGTGAGAGTCGGCTTCTTGAACAAGTATTTCAACGGGTCCATTTGGGCCAAAAGTAAAATAGCTTGGGATAGCAAGTAATGGCAGAGTCTCTGAATAGCCCATACAAGAGCCATACATGCTTTATCCAGATCAGAATAGCGTGTTTCATAATTAGTAAACTTCTTGCTCAGATAGTAGATGGCATGCTCTCTTCTTCTCGTCTCGTCATGCTACCCTAAGATGCATCCCATCAAAATTTCCATCATTGAGAGATACATCAAGAATGGTCTATGCGGCTCAGATGGTACTAACACAGGTGGGTTAAGGAGGTAGCTTTTGATTTTATTGAACGCTGCCTGACAATTGTCATTCCATTCAACGGGCCAGTCCTTCCAAAGTAGCTTGAAGATCAGCGTGCAGATTGGAGTTAGTTGCACAATGAACCAACTGATATATTGTATTCTGCCTAAGAACCCTCTAACCTCTTTATCAATAGACGGCAACGGCAGTTCTGTGATAGCTTTGACTTTGACTGGGACAACCTCGATCCCTCTCCTGCTGACGATTAATCCTAATAATTTTCCGGACATAGCGCCAAAAGCGCACTTTTGTAGATTCAGACGTAACCTGTACTTTCTCAACCTCTCGAACAATTTTTGGAGGTTTACCAAGTGATCACCTCACTCCGGTGACTTGGCTATCATATCATTGACATACACTTCAATTTCTCGGTGCATCATGTCGTGGAATAGCATAGTCATTGCTCTTTGGTATGTTACACCGGCATTCTTCAGCCCAAATGGCATGACTTTGTAGCGGAAGGTTCCCCAAGGAGTGATAAACATTGTCTTCTCTTGATCTGCCTTTGCCATCTTGATCTGATTATATCCTGAGAATCCATCCATGAATGAAAGCATCCCATGCTAAGCAGTGTTGTCGACCAAGATGTCGATGTGCGGCAATGGGAAATCCTCCTTCGGGCTTGCTTTGTTTAAATTTTAAAAATCAATGCACATGCAGACCTTTTCATCCTTTTTCGGTACAGGCACATTATTGGCTAGCCACTACAGGTACTTAGATATCATGAGAAACCCTACGTCATACTGCTTGATGACCTCGTCTTTGACTTTCAATATCCACTCGGGTCGGAGATGTCTCAGCTTCTGCTTAACTGGCTTCATATCAAGGTAGAGAGGCAACTCATGCTCAACCAAATTGGTGTCTAGACCAGGCATGTCCTCGTATGATCAGATAAAAACATCTTGGTATGACCGAAGGAAGTCGATCATGCTTTTTCTTTTCTCGGGAGATAGCGATGTTCTGATTTTGGTAATGCAGGGAATCTCCTCAATCCCTAGATTAACGTCCTCGATTTCCTCGACAATGGGGGTATGGCCATGCTCAAATTCAATAAATCGGTCAAGGAGCTCATTAGGGAGTTCTTCTAAAGGGATATCCTCATCCAGACTCATAACACCTACCTCTTCTTGTATTTCTACAGGAAAGTGGTCAATTTTACGTGGGACGAGTATTTCGATTAAGGCATCCTTTTGTGAGATTTTATCTAGAATTTTAAATGATAATATTTTTGGACTTTGTATTTTTTCAATGTTTTGAGGTTTTGTATTTCTTCGGAGATGGACCCTTGGAAGCACGAGTCTGTGTATAAACAAGGTATTGTCTGCCAAGGGCTTATCCCACTTTTTATAGGTTATTTTTTTTGGGGAAACATGTGCCAAATATTAGGCCACTCTTTTACCTGATTGGATGGAGGGGGCTGACTGATATGGCTCATTGGAGTCGGCTTCCGTCACGTTGATCCCCATTTTGTCTGAGATGATGTCCTCAAATGTTAAAACCATTTTGTGATGATTTACCACAAGTTTGCTTAGGTACTGGCCGTCATTCTTCAAAGAGAGATAGCGCGGCCAAATCTATCTCCAGGCTGAGAAGGGTAATGTGGGGATTGATGGGATGAACTGGTGCTATAGGCTTGTGTGGGGTTAATCGAGTTTTCCCATTTCGGTCAATCTTCACGACCCCGACACTTATGAATGAATTTCTTATATGAGGCCTGGGCCGAGGCTTCTCTTCTATGTGGATCCCTCTGGCTTTTGCAGCTGCCGTGGCACGGGCTTTCTCCTTAGCCTCTCTCACTTCTTCTTTCGTGGGCTTATAACCAAGCCTAAATCTGACTTTCTACCCCCCTTTGGCTGTGACGGGCTCCCTTCTGCCTTGTAATCTGGGCCTAAGGCCCCTTTCTTTTTTATAGCCCCACTTTTGGAGTATAGCCACTGCCACTATCATCCCCCCTCCGGTTCTTAGAACGATGCCCTCGATGGGCTCCGGGAGTATTGTCGATACCTCATATTCGAAACTGTGGAGGTCGACGTCCTCGATAGTGTGTGGCACATCCAGCACATTGGGCTTTTCAATGCTATTGGTGGCCTTTTCTTTCTCACTGTGCCCTTCACCGATGATTGTGATGATCTTATGCCTCGATACAAACTTGAGTTTCTGGTGCAATGTGGAGGGGATCGCTCCAACCTCATGTAGCCATGGGCGCCCCAGTAGCAGATTAAATGAGGATTTGATGTTCATTACTTGAAACAATATAGAGGTCATTGGCCCAATTAATAGCTCAAGATCAACTTCTCCCATTATCTCTCTCCTGGTATTATAAAAACCTCGGGCGCTGGTTCTCGTGGGTCTCAGCATGCAAGGGTCTACCCCAATCTTGGTGGCGGTTCTCAGCAGGCATATGTTCAATGTAGACCAATTATTGATCAGAACTAGGGGGATTATCATATTTCTAGACTCAACAGTTATATTCAAAGATTTTGAGTGCCTACCTCCTTCCTCAAGTAAATTGGCATCAGAAAATGAAATGGCATTTGGAGCCATCACTTGACCAATTATTTGCCCAACTTCATCCAGGCTAACCTGAAGTGACACATGTGCATTATTTAACGCCCTCATTAAAGCTTGAAAATAGAGTGGGGACGTCATTAATAGATCCCATACAGTAATATGGACAGGCATTCTTCTCAGCTAAGTCTCCAGTATATGTTCTTGACTCATTTTTTCAAAGGGATTCACGACGCTATCTTTCTTTCCTTTTGATTGGGCTTGTGTTGCTGCTGATGCTTCCAGTTGCTTTGAAATCTTCCCAGATCAGGACACGAAGTCCACTGCCCCTTCTTTATGGCTGCCAGTGTTGATATTGGTTTGTTCATAACTCAACGAGACCTGATGAGGATCATAGGAAGGTCCCGAAATCTAGAATGGTATAGTTGCTGGTATCGAAGGTACTTGCACTGCGGGCTCAGGAGGTATAGGCAACACTTGATTTACTTCAATGGTAGCTTGTTGGGTAGGAAAATTGGACCAAACGGGGGTGGTGAAACTTGTGAGTGGTGGCGTCGGGGGAAAAGGGGTAGGGGTAGGCCATTGGTAGCTGATGGGTGCTAGCGGGGGATTAGGGGTAGGGATAGGCCATTGGTAGCTGATGGATGATGGCGGGGGATTAGGGGTATGATGGGCCACTGGATAACTGATGGGGGTGGTGGTGTATGGTTGATATGCATTTATGTGCACATAATTGACGGGTGTGGGTGATGGGAAGTAAGCCTTAAGATCCAAGGGTTCAATTTGAGGAGTTGGGTTGGGAAATAATCTGACAAATTTAGGGGTTCAATTACCCCAATATTCCTTTCTTCAATATTTTTCGACAATGGCGCCACATAGCTCTCCCGATCACTGATATAATCAAACTGGTCAAACTCAAATTTCTACTCATTTTCCTCTATCATGCCGATGATGGGTCTGGGACCTGCTCCTCCGATAGGATGTGGGAGTAATGGCACTTGGTGAATATTTGCATGCTGGTTTACTTGCGAAGGTGCTAGTAGAATGATTTTCCTGACATTGATTAAATCTTGGATCGCGTGCTTCAACGGGAAGCAATGGTCAGTCAGGTGACCTGAACCCTGATGGAAATTATAGTGGGTATTGAGATTATAGTTCTTTGGGATCGGGTGGGGTGGAGGTTACAGTTGATGAATGGTAACTAATCCATTTTTTATTAATAAAGGCAAAAGTACACTTAATGATTGCCCCAGGGGTGTGAACACTCGATCATAGCGGGCTCTCCTTTGCTCCAGAGTTATCTGCATTCCTTGACCGTTCCCTGCTCTTTGTATCTGCTCAGTTCTGACCAGTGCTGGCTAGGCCGCTTGGAATTGGAACGGGGTTATATTATTGTTGGGCCTGGTATTCACAATGTTTTAGACATCGGCCCCGGTTCTCTTATCATTCCTTTATTCTGAAAACCTTCTAACCGCACTAGCTCCACTTGGTATACTTTTGCTCAGGCGCCCCTCCCTGATGGCATCTTCACAGTGGTTGGTGTTCTTTACCAAGTCAGCAAAACTGGACTGCTGCTGGTATACAAGAAAATCTAAGATCACTGGCAGGGTATTCTTAGAGATTATTTTGATCTGTTCATCGTCAAGTATCCTGTTTCTAACTTGAGCTGCTAGTACTCTCCAACACCCTAAGTAATTGCTGAAGGTTTCGTTGGAGTTCTACTTTAACCGAGCTAGATCTGACTTGCGAGGCTCTATGTCTATATTGTAGACATTTTGCTCTTGGAATAGGTGGGTCAGATCTTTCTGCGTCTTCATCATAGATGGTTTCAAAGATGTTAACCACCTCAGGGTCGGACCTGTCAAACTCTTTTGAAAGACTTTTATTAGCAGTCTCTCATCTCCCCCCCTCTCCCGTATTGGCACATGTCCCCACAATAGGACTTGAGGTGTGCGATTGGGTTGCTTGCGTCATTGTATTTGTCAAAAGTTGGCATTTTAAATTTGGGAGGCAAGGAGACCTTAGCAAACAGGCACAAGTCTGTGAAGTCTGTGGCATGGATTTCAACACCACCCATCTTCAATAACTGCTTCTGGATCTTATCCAACTGTTCTTTCAGCTGCTCTGACTCCTTAGATATGGGGTCGCTTTCTCGAAAGTTGGTTGGATTTCACTTTGTGCTACCAGGGAGGAAATGATTGGGGAAGGGTTAAGGTTGGTCAATGCCCTAGCATAGGCTCCATTATTCCTAATCTCATCCTTTTCATACTGCTAGTCGACATAGTGCGCAGTGAGGGTGGGATTCTCATGCTGGTGTTACATGAACTGAGTGGGAATGACATGAGTAGGGGTTAGGTGAGTCCATTGGGGATGAGAGAAGGTTTATTGGGTGATGGGATGAGTGGAAGTTAGATTTTAGAGAGGGGCCTGATGAGGCCATTGAGCATGGGGGAAGATTTGGAGATGGCCTTGGGGTGTGGGGCCATGGGAAAATTAGGTTTGAGGTACGGTTTGGGTTTGACTTGGGTGTGAAGGTTGGGGGTGGGTGGGTTTTGTGGGGGGTATTGATGCGAGGTTCCAAGGTTTTGGGCTTGGGTTTGGGCCATGAAGCCTTGGGAGTGTTGGGCCGTGAAGCCTTGGTCATTATAGGTTTGGGCCACGGGCCATTGATGGGTTTGGGCCATGGGCCCTTGGTGGATTTGGGCTATGGGCCCTTAGTGGGTTTGGGCCATGGGACCTTGATGGATTTGGCCCATTGGGCCTTGATGGGTCTAGGCCATGGGCCCTTGTTGGGTCTGGCGCATTGGGCCTTGATGGGTCTGGGCCATGGGGCCTTGGTATGTGTGGGTGGTAGGGTTTTGGGCCAATGGGCCTTGGGTCATGTGGGAAATGGGAGCTTGGGCCAATGGGCCTTGGGGCATGTGGGAAATGTAGGTTTGGGTGTTGTGGATGATGGGGGGTTAATGGGGGTCATGGGGGAGTGAGGCATGGATATTGGGTAGGGTATGGGATGGGTTCATGGATATGGGGTGTGGAGGAGAGGAGGTATTTTTGGGAAACCTTCCACATGGAGTAGGCTTGGAACATCTCCCCCATCATGATCATGGAAGGAGGGTCGGATGGAGATGGTGAATTTAAGGGGTGATGAGATGTAGATGGGGTGAATGTGGTGGGTAAATTGGGCATGGTCCCAGAAAAATCGGGACCCTAGTAACGGATGGGATATGGGGTGGATTGGAGTGATGAAGTGGGGCATTGGCAAAGGGGGATGAGTTGGGAATGTTTAGGGATGAGGACGGGTAAAGTGCAAGTGTTTGGAAAAAATCGGGCATGACCCCGGTAAAAATGGGCATGACCCGGGTAGATGGGAGGATTTGTAGGGGGTTGGATAACGCGGAAGTGGTATAAGTGAATGAGGGTGGATCGGGCCTATAGGGGGAAGATGGGAAATGGGGCATGGATGTGGATGGGGAAAGTGTAGGATTTGGCATGGAAGCGGATGGAATGTGGGATGGATTTGGCATGGATGGGGGAGGGAAAATAGGCATGGATTGGGCAAAAGATGGGGAATGGGGGGGTACCGAAGGACCCGATAATTGTAAAGGGTGATTGGGTGAGGGAGATGGTGGAAAAAACTTCTCCCGAATGAGAGTGAGTTGGAGATTATGGCGGGAATGAATCAGGATTGGCGTAAGCCAGGTCTACTACCCACGACATCATTCGATATCAGGTCGGGTACGGGTGCCTTGGATAAGGCCCAAAGAATTTCCTCCTTCTTCTCCTACAAGATGATGGAGGGCAAGATGATGTCGTTATGCCGGCACCACAAAGATTCAGTTTTTAGGTTTTTTTATTTTTTATTTTTTTGGAAAAAATTTTTTTATAAAAATAAAGGTTCTGAGGCCTTGGAATTCCCTTCTCGGGTGGCTTTCGTACCTTAATTTAGAACCAGCGGTGACGATTCCGATGCACTTCGAAAGAATCAAAGGAAGACCTTTGATCTATTGAAGGTATGGAAACTGAGGCAAACGACCCGAACTTCCGAAATGAGTCAAAAAGAAGTTACCTTCTTTTGACCGGTGGGGGTGTATTGGGTGTTGGAGGTGGCGGCACTAAGACACTAATCGGGGGACTCGGGATGTGGGAAAGACCAGAGATTCGAACTGCAGCTGCTCAGAGCTACTCTAGTGCGACTAATACATGCGCCAAGTCAAAAATGTCAGATTTAAAGCTAGCGCAACTATTAGTTGCGCCAGTGTACTGTTAGGGCATTTTACTTTGGCACAACTAATAGTTGCGCCAGAGCAATTTTCCTCTCTAGTTTGTTTGATAGCAGCAACTTTAGCTCGGAATTGGTCTCCAAACTAGTTTTTTGTGGATGCTGGGCTTCCGAAAACTGACTGATTTTTAGTGAAATGCTCTCTCCTCACTGAACCTAAGGGTTTGAGTCCGATATAACTCGCTAGCTCGCTCCCCAAAGGATTTTAAACTTGAAGGAATAGGTGACCCGCCCGATATACCTCCAGCGCAAGCGCCTTCTCAGATACTAGGTGGGCTGGGACTTTTTTGAATCATCACCACTAGAGGTTGCCTCAATACTAAGACCCGGGTGGTTGTATGTATGCCTAAACTCAACCCTTTAAAATTTATCCCAAAAAATAAAAAAAAATTGATTAAGTCCCCTTTTCTTGGTTCAATTTTAATTTTTTTTTTTTTAAAGCCCTTTTTTTTATGGAAGTTTTCTTTAGTTCAAAAATCGGAGGTGATGATCCCATGTCGCCACTACGGGCCGGCGTCCACTGTTAGAATATGTTTGCATAAGTAGGCCCATCAATCGGCTAAGGCATTTTAAATGACGGGAATTTAAAGAAAATTAAAAGACAATGCGCAAGTAGGCCCGCTAATCGGCTAAAATACCAAAATGATGAAAAAGTAAAGAAAATTAAAAGACAATGCACATGTAGGCCAGCCGATCGGCTAAGGCTCGTAAATGACATAAAAGTACGGGTAAGTAAAACGACTTACTCGGAGGGGTGAGTAAAAATAAAATAAAAATAGTAATAAAAAGGTTAGTAAAATAAAAATAAAGAGGCCAATATTCAAGGGGAAGCTCTACAAGCTTTTACCCAGCAGAATCGCCATCTGTGCAACCGTGGGATTTTTGACGATCCCATTGCGGCGATACGCTCTCTAACAAAAATATAGAGTCGTCACCTAGAGATTTTGGTGTCCCGAGAAACCTATATCATTTTTATAAGCACCGAAGTGCCACAAATATGACTCTGAATTTGGTCCACACCAAAGGTTCTTGGGTAGGGGCTTCGGTTATTGATTTGGAAGGTGTTAGGCACCCAATCAACCCACTTAATGTGGTCTCTACTAATGGCCAAAATAAAAATAATATAAAAGAAAAGAAAATAGCTTCATCTTGCCCAAAAGGGCTTAGAATCCTATTTGTGCCCCTTCGTTCCTACAAAAAATGCGGCGGCGTAACGACACAAATGGGAGGATGGAGGAATGACCGAGAAAATAGAGGAATAGAGGGGAGAGTCGGAGCTCTCGGGCCCTTGTTGCACCATTGAGGAACCTTGCTTTGGCTTGCTTTGATGAGCTTTTGAAGGCTTGCATGGTATGGAATGGGGTTCTAACTCCTAAGGTTTGAAGCTAAGAGATAGAGAAGCATGACTAGAGGATCACACACACCTAACCTAGAGGTTTTTAGTGAAATACTAAGGTTTAAAGGGTTTTTTGAATTCTGGAATTTGTATGGGGATGGTGTACCAAAGGGCGAAAGATCTTCTCACTTAAGCTCTTTCTCTTTTAGGCAAAAATTCTCAACCTTTAATCCAAGGGGAGGGGGGCTCTATCTATAGGCAAAGGATGGGTTAGGAGAGTGTTTAGATGCTAATTGAGTTTAGCAATTAGGTAATCTAACATCTAAGGATTCTTAGGGTTTTTGGAGCCTTGAAACATGTAAAGAGATGCTCCAATGGTGGATGATAGGGTAAGGGTTTAAACCACTTAAGGGGTTGCATATAGATGGTAAATGGGTGCCACAGAACTCGCAAAGCATACAACAAAGGTCAAGGTGGTCAACAGGTCAAGCCCCCAATCATAAATTTTAGAGCAAAAATCAGAGGTTACTATTCATAAGCCTCGCGCAACTATTAGTTGCACCAGGCATATGCACAGTAAAACAGTGTCTGCATAGTGCTGGAAAGTTGGCTCCCCAAGGTGGGGTCCGCACTTTGAACTGGTACAACTATTAGTTGCACCAAATCTCTAAGAGGACTTCTCCAAAATTACAGTTTTGCCCCTCAAGTTCAAACCGCCATATCTTTGCATACATAGCCCCGATTGGGGTGATTCTTGGCCCATTGGAAATCTGACGACTTCTACATCTCAATGGTATGAGATTCGATCACAGTAGAAGGTCGTAGCTAGTCACGGTGCACCACCCATCATCCATTACTCGGGAAAGCTAGGTTTAAGTCCGGGATGGGTTCTAAGGGTTGGGATTGGTTTCTAAGGGTTCGGGAAGGTGCCTAGGGGTTCGAGAAGGTTCTTAAGGGCTCCATTCATGCCATCAAAAATCTCGAAAGTGCGCCTCTCTCAAAATATATTTCGATCGGGCCTTAAGCCAAATTTGGGTGTCTACAGGTACAGTACAAAAAATAAGACTATTAGCGGCAGCCAAAAATTACTGCTATTAACAAAAAATTCTGCTATTAGTCTTGTCGCCACCAAAAATTGTCGCTACAGCAAGTTCCGTTGAAACACGTTATTTTTGTAGCGGTACTTTTTTCGTAGAAAAGAGAAATTCCAAAAGGTGACCCTACAATCATGGTCCAGCGTGATGTGTGACACGTGTATTTTGTCACTTTTTCGGATCGGTGCCATATGGAATAAAAACTAATCGTTTGATAGCACGCCCATGGTCTCAAGATCGTTGATTTTAAAGATTGAGATGAAAATCCATCTTCATCAGCTGATTCAACGCAGTCATTGGTTTTCTAGTGTAGGCGCCCTCACTAATTAGGTAGGTGCGAATATAGTAACCCCTTAAAATAGCACTGGCATTTTGGTGATAAGATTTTATTGAAATTCAAAATGGATGGATGTGCGCAAGCAGCACCTGCAAGTCCAATTGTTCACATGAACACCCTTTGTAGTTATATGCCATTAACTATTATTTTATTTAGAGGTCGTGGTACGTGCCTGTCCTGAGCACCACAAATGGTGTTTGGGTCATTCTCTATCACACCTAAAATTCCTACTCAATCTCGAGGGCCTATAATTCCATGTTATGACATTGTACGCTTGTCAAAGTTAAACACGAAAATACACTTAACTCATAGATCAGCTTAGCATACAGATCAAGGCATTTCAATAATGCATTTAATGGCTCATAAATGGTTCATAAATAACTGTTGAAAGCGTAAACGATAAATCAAGGTAAATTCCTACCCATGCATCTAAGACATAAAGTAAAACAAGTTTCACGTAGGATAAAATGGTGCCAATGCCCTTGTTTATATAAGCCACCTCCGGTACAGCGGCCTCTACGTCATCATAGGCAGGATTATCAGAGTCCGCACCTGAAGCTGTTAGATATTAGGAGGGGGATGAGTTTATTCAGTCGCATAAACTCAGTGGGTTGCACAATTGATCCATCATAACTTACCCAGGTGATCCTGTGTGCAATCGCTTGAGTTGCAGTCCATTTTAAAATAAACCAAGCACTACTACATGATGTCAAAAATATCTGAAACCTCATAACATATCATATCAAAGCTAAAAAGCATAACATAGAATGGAATGCACATGATACTTCTATTTCTTATTTCTTTTCCTATCCGTCTCATCAACTTATCATACGTGACATATCGAAAGTCTTATTATTACTCCATAGACATATACAACGTACTTCATATCTTATCTTAATTGAACGACCTGTGCCACGGTCGCTGCTTGAGCCTATCACGTAAGGTCCATGTATAAAAAACTATCAAATCATAACATAAACCACCATCTAGCCAAATGAGATTGCCGATTTAGTAACAATAATGTCTCCTTAGTTTGAAACAGCTAACATATTGTCCTCAAAACCTGTCTCGGCTGCAGACTCTAGGCCCTTACGATAGCTCGTAAGGTATGACACGTGTAGAACTTAATTTATGTTCAGATGACCTTGAGCGTGTCTTAATATATCATATCATTATTCGGTTCTGGGCTTAAGTCCCGCCTCGATTTCATATTTGCGTATGCTTAAGTCCCCGCTTTCTTAACATATCATATCTTAACATATTCATTTCTCATCTTTACATAAAACTTAATTTAAATGAGTCACGGTGCAATAGGCTTCACTAAACTACGCTTTTTAGGGGACGGGTACCGTAGTGACCTAGATGTACTTCGTATGACATTCCATACTATCATAGAAGAATTGCATCCGTATATGGATGCCTATATTTTAAGTTTCGCGTGATCGTAAAAAAAACCCCACCATAGTGAATGCTCTTATCATATGTCATATCCTATTCTTAACTTATCCCATGTATGCCCTATCGTGGTTTTCTACATGATGAATGTCATGTGATGATAGTGAAATATATATCTGAAAAAACTATAGCATGCACCCTAAACATTGGTATTTATAAAAAAAAATTGACATGGAGCATAATAATATAAAGCATTGAGTAAAAATAGAGAAATAAAAAATATTTAACTATGATTGAATGTAATTACTCATCAATGAGTTTAGTTGTGTTTATAGAACTTGATGATTTGATCAGTAAAGCGATCAGACATGTTTCAGACCCTAAAGGCATACACGTGTCTATTCAAAGACTGTAGGAGCTTTAAAAGAGGTAACAAACATTCCCATTGTGTCCAAAAGGTCCAAAAACTATTATATCGAGCCCTCTTTTGCTTAAATGGGATGTCCCGGCGAAAAGAAACTCAAAATCAAAAAGTAAAGAAAAATAGTTTATGAAATTGTCAATCTTGACTGGTCAAAAATGGGTCTCGACTGATCAAGATGGGAGAAAGAGAGTTTCTATAAAATAGACGAGTCGAATTGTGATTTTGACCGGTCGAAATGAAACAAAGGATAAAAGCCCTTATAGAATATAAAATCTCGACTGGTCGAAAAGGTAATTCGACCGATTGAGTTGACTATTTAAGGCTGAAAAGAATTTAACCTAGACTAGTCGAGATGAGGTGAATAGATGTTCTGAACGAGCCAGAACTCAACTGGTCAAAATTGTAATTTTGACCGGTCAAGAATACTAAAAGGAAGTTTTGAACAGAACTTTGACTGGTCAAAAATGTAATTTCTATTGGTTGAGTTGCTAAAGGGCTAGAGGGAAATTTCATTTCAACTGGTCAAAATCAGTTTTCGATCAGTCGAAATGGAACAAAGAACATTGTCCCTTATATAAAATATAATCTCAACTAGTCGAAATGGATTTTCGACCGGTTGAGATGAGAGAATAAGTTCTGAAGATAACAAAACTCGACTAGGCGAAATGAATTTTCAATCGGTCGAGTTGTCTGAAGGGCTGCAAGACGTATTAATCTTGACTAGTCAATTTTAAGTTTCGACCGCTTGAGATCAACCAGAGGATGTAGTCCTCTATATAAATATATAATCTCGACCGGTCAAGCTTGCAATTTCAAGCCCAGGTCGAGTTTTCTCGACATATTTTTGAATCATTTTCTTCTCCAATTTCCTTCATGATTAATTTAGGGTTTCTTCTAAGAAATAACTGAATAATTTAAGATGGATTTAGAGGCACCCACATATTGAAGCGTGAATCGATTCTCGTAGCGATTTTGGTTTGACGGAGATTGGATTCGAGCGACGATTTGCCCGAGTTCCTTTCGCGAGAAATCATTTCTTACAATAGATTGATTGCAACGATGAAAAACTTTGATTTAGTCTCCAGAAAAGACAACTTGGCCGTTGATTTCACTTAAGGAGGAGAGGTGGTGCACGGTAGCAGAGCTTTGCAGAAAAGAGATAACCTGAGAGAGAGAGACGACTGATAATGGCTTTGCATTCTCTGGATTCTCTATTTATAATGAATAAGGGAATTAGGGAAAGAGTCCCAAATGACAAGTTGATGTTTTTTTTTGCTAAAGGAGCAAAAGTCCTTTTAGGATTCTAATTGCTTACCAAAATAAATCCCACGAATATTGGGATTAAATCTTGCCTTAGACGTATTAATGCAATAAGATTCTTAGGATTTTCGGTTGTTATTTTTGTATAACCGAATCATAAATAAAAATTTCTAATTTTATATTGTGTGGGCCATGATAAGGTGTGTGCTCAAGCACCTGGTCTTGGTGCTTCACCCATCTATTACCGTTAAGTATGGTCAAAGAGACCCGGGTCATAACAATCTCCCTCACAAATCTTGAGAAATTTGTGAATTTTTTTTAGCAACAGGTTTGTAAAAGGTCAAATATGTACTTTCATTGGTTTTTGTGTTCATGAATACCTGTGCACTCCCAAGGCTTGACCATATTTCTAGGAGATTGGCCCAAGGGTGCCTGCTACCAACTCTTTATTTATTAAATTAAGGGAGTTAAAATTTTCACCTAAATTTTGTATTGCGGCATACGATTAAAAAGAAAGATTGTTATTTATGGGATCTGTGCCATGTGGAACACCATCCAAGTTGTTTGATTAACGATAATGATGTAAAGATCTTTGAGGCTTAAAAAATTGGCATGAAGCATTATCTTTATCATCAGATTTGTTAGAGTCAACCATTGAACTAGATGATGGTATTTGACTATTGTATTCAATCATATGGTTAGAGATTGCATTTCATGCCAATCTTTGGTCTCAAAGATGTTTTATCTTCGTCGTTAAATAAAGTTTTAGCTCCCTTTATTAAATTAGATTAGTTTATATTTTTATGGGCTTCCCCTAATTAGAAGCTGGCATTACAGTCTAGGGTGTGAGTAGAGTTAAACCCTATTATTTTCCTTTGTTTTATTTAGATTAATGACTTCTTTATAGGCCTAGTGTTATGACTCGGGTCTAGTTGACCTTGTTTAATGGTAAAAGATGGGCAAAGGACCAAGACTCGGTGCTTGTGCGCACATCATATCATGACCCACACATTTTTAAAATGGGAAAATTCGAATTGTGGTCCGTTTACACAAAAATAGCAACCAAAAATCCTAAGCATCCCATTGCTTTAAACCAACTAAGGCAATAAATTTAATCCTAATATTTGTGGGATTTATTTGGTAAGCAATTAGAATCCTAAAAGGACTCTTGCTCCTTTAGCAAAAATCAAACTTGCCGTTTGGGACTATTTCCCTAATTACCTTTTTCGTTATCAAGAGAGAGTCCAGATAATGCAAGGCCATTATCTCTTAGCCGTCTCTCTCTCTCTCTCACTCTCTTTGTTTTCTATTCTCTGCAAGAGCATAGCCACCGTGCACCACCTCTCTCTCTTAAGTGAAATCCATGGTCGAGCTTTCTCTTCTAGAGCCTAATCACCTTCCCATCAAGGATCTTCATTGCTATGAAGGTTTGATCATAAGAAAGGATTTCTCGCGAAGCAAACTCGTGGAAATCGTTGCTCGAATCCAATCTCCGACAACTCAAATCGTCACGAAAATTGATTTACGCTTCAACAAATGAGTACCTCTAAATCCATCTTAAATTATTTAATTATTTTCAAATATAAGAAACCCTAAATAAACCCTCAAAGAATTGGGAAGAAGAGATCGAACTGCGTCTCAAAAAACTTGACCTGTGCATAATATTGCCAACTCGACCGGTTGAAATTCAAAGTCGACTGATCGAGACTATATTTTTATATGGGACCTTAATCTCTGGTTGAACTCAATCGGTCAAAATTTTGACCAGTCGAGGTTAGATTTTTCTCTCCAGCCCTTCAGTAAAATCTATCGATCGAAAGTCCAAAATCGATCGATCGAGTTTATATAATTTATTTGCTCACGTTTTAGCCTGCAGAAAAATTGATCGATGAAAAATCTAAACTTGATCGATCGAAGTTTATACTTGAGTTGTTCAGATAGCTCAACCGGTCGAAAATCAAAGTCGACCAGTCGAGTTCTGGTTTCTTTAGAACTTCTTTCACTCAACTCAACCAATCGAGATACCATTCTTTAGCTTCTTTTTTAATCTCGACTGGTCAAGATCCATTTCGACCAATCGAGATGGACAGTTTTGAGACTGTGCTTCCTTTCTTTTTCGAATATCGAGTCCTTTTTCGTGGGGACATCCGATTTAAGCGAAATAAGACTTGATTTTATAGTTTTTCTACCTTTCGGACATAATGGGAATGTCTGTTACCTCTTTTAAGGCTCCTATAGTCCTTGAATAGATACATGTATCTCTTTAGTGTTCAAAACATGTCCGATCACTTTACCGATCAAACCATCAAACACTTTAGACAAAATAACTATCAATGAAGAATAAATTAGACTTAAACATGGAATAATATATTTAAATAATTTTTATTCTCTGTTTTTACTCAATGCTTCATATTTTATGTTTCATGTTGATTTTCGTTATAAATATGCAATGTTTAGAGTATATGTTGTAGTTTCTTTTTGATATATGCTTCACTATCATCACATGACATTCATCATATAGAAAATCACATTAGGGCATACGCATATTATGTTAAGAATAAGATATGATACATGACATAAATCTTCACCGCAGTGAAGTTTCTTTTACAGTCACGTGGAACTTGGAATGTAAGCATCCATGTACAGATGTAACTCCTCTATGGTAGTATGGGATGTCACACAAAGTACATCCAAGTTACTATAGAACCCATCCATTAGAAAGCGTGGTTTAGTGAAGCCTATCGCATAGTGGCCCATTCCAATTAAGTTTTAAGTAAATATGAGAAATGAATGTGTTAAGATATGATATATTAAGAAAGTGCGGACGTAAGCCTACGCAAATATGAAATCGGGGCAACGACCTAAACCCATAACAGAATAATGATATGATATGTTAAGACACGCTGTGAAGGCCAACTGAACATGAATTAAGCTCTACACGTGTCATACCATATGAGCCACCGTAAGGGCCCAACGTCTACTGTAACGATCCCCAGATCTGTATACTACGCAGTATAGATAAGGGTCTAGTCAGGCATATGGTTATCATAGGACATAACTGATCTAGGTAGTTTTGTCACTGTTGGTACTTTGCGATCTAAATCAGAAACACACACTTACCTCTAAAATGCTGGTAGAACTGAAAAGAAGAAATTAACGAAACAAGTATATATGCTCCACACGTGAAGTTAGGCCAAGCTATTCCTTTGGTCTAAAAGTGCCACACATAAACAAAGCAAAATGGTATAGTAGAATAACTTTACGTACTACTAAAGCCTGGTTTTTGTTTTTTTTTATTTCAAGTATAAAACAAAAATCCTGTTTTGATATAAGAAGTCTTATTGTTTTGTTTTGTTTTGCAGTACACTACAAAGGTAGTGTTGGTTTACAAGAAAGCTTAATCTAAAGTAGCTTGTAAGCTACTTGCATGAATAAGTGTTTACACGACTCAAATGAGTCACCTTATGGGTTCATGCATGCAAAGCGCATTAAACCCTTATAAAACCTACGAACATGATTGTCATCTTCCTCCTTTACATTCCATTGAAAGAAAATCCTGCACCTATGGTCTACAAATCTAAGGACACCATAGTCACGTACAGCAATCCTAGCCTAGTCCTGATTACCTGTGATATAGGATGAGACCATAGTGCACTTCATAATCCCACAATTTCGATTCTACATATTGCATCCACTAGATTGAGACTTTGTAATTCTCAAACACGGCAAGCACAACTTCGATAGTCGATTACCACAACTCCACCAAAAAGGTATGCTGAAAATTCTACTAGTATAAGATCATATCTCATAAAAGCGACTTGACTTGATGCAACAGCTCTGAGCTTAGCATGAAAATATGAATTGTGCGCAGGTTGGTGCACTAAATTCATTCCAAAATAGCAAACCTCCTTCAAGGTACACTGATTATATTCATATTATAATCAAGTTAATAAGCTAGGACAATATTCAAATAAAAACACTAAACTCAAAAGGTGCAGCGAAACACAGAGTAGCCAAGAAGACAACCACGACAAGCAAAAATGCTCAGGCTTGCCGCGGCAACCTTATAAGGTTGCCGCAACAAGAAGCTCAGCTGATGAGCTTGCCGCGGCAAGCCTTAAAGCTTGTCGCGGCAACCTCCAGCAGATAAGGGTTAGGCCATGTTCTTTTGGCATTTTGGACCTTGGATCCATTAAGGGTCTAGAGGGGTATATCTTTGGGTCTTAGGCATGCCATGAGCCATCTATTAAATGCTAGCTTTTAATATAAATCTATTCTATTTATCATAGATTGGTGCCACATGGTGCACTTAGACAGTTGGAAGAACATATGTTAGCATGATGTTCTCGGATGCCTAAACGTCCATCGACTACAATACCCGTAAGACTCTACACACAGGTAGGGAATATATGTTGTTATTATATTTGTGTAGAATGTCACTTAATTTTCATAGAGGATTTGATAAATATTTATATATGTAATGAGAAGCATGCTTGGAGTAAACTAGTGTTGACTTACACTGATAAATTGGATCAGATAAGCAATAGATAGACTTGAGTAGCCAGTAATTTGATAAGGAATCTATGCTATCAATGACACATGGTAGCCTTGACCACATAGTTGGCAAAATTTGATCAGTGCTGTAAAATAAATCTCATTTTATAAATATAGCAGTGGTTACTTTTATATCAGTATTATCAATAATTTAGTAAAAGGTATTTAGAAAAGATACATGGAAATGCATATGCTACATTGTTCAATATTCAAATCCTGTCATTTGCAATATTCCTTATACGTTGTTACTCCATCTTGGTTCAAGTGATCGCGCTAACTCGGGATCTTGAGTTTCTCGATTTAAGTGATCCCGCTAACTCGGGAGCTTGACAAGTGATCCCGCTACCTCGGGAGCTTGAATTATCCTGGTCCAAGTGATCCCGCTAACTCAGGAGCTTGACAAGTGATCCTACTAACTCAAGAGCTTGACTTTTCTATAATGTCCTGCATGTATCTTGTTTTAACTTGGTTTTCATATCTATGCATCATGATTTCATTAGCTTGTTAGCATATAATGTTAGTGATATAAGACTAAAAACATGTTCTTAATATTATTCTATGAGAATGTGATACATTGATAAGATATGCTAACAACGTAATATTCTCTACTGAGCTTTGATGATAGCTCATTCTACGACTTAAATGTCTTAGCTGCAGAGCCTGATCTAGAGCACGCTACAGATCCTACTTACGTGCCTGACAAGAAAGAGGGAGAAGACGACGATGATGAAGACGAGGAAGACGATTTCCCAGAAGAGTTCTTCCCAAAGTAGGTTTGTGGCTTGTGGAGTTAGAGGAGACCTGAGAGAGGAAAGGAGAGATAGATAAAGTAAAAGACATGTATAAATGATATATGGTAGTTTATGATATTTTGTGTTTTTGGATGTATAGGTTTTCTTTCCACTGTTTAGGTGGCGGGTGGCTGTCATCGGTAGAAAGCTATACATCAGATCGTTTGATCTTATATATAGTGTTTCTAGTTCCTGCGTAGATAAGTGAAACACATCAGTTATTTTGCCATATTATAAACTGCCAGAATTACTTGCTTCCGCATTTGCAAAACTTTGTACAAGAAATTACCCCTTAGATGAAAGGATCATGTTAGGTGATCCGATGACAAGACGTTTCTAATAGTGAAAGAAGGGAAAAGACGGGTTGTCACAGGTGGTATCAGAGCTCCGACGTTAAGTCATTTGGAGAGTTACTTCTGGCATAAATATATGGAAAATGTTTGATAGTTGGTTAGAAGTAGAAATTAGATTTAGTTCTATTGCCTGAGGAAGTGTTATCTGATCAAAATAGGTTGAGATGCCTCCATGTCGTGGAAGAGGTCGGGGTAGACCACCATTGCCCCATCGCACTGGGCCGAATGCGAGTCCAGTCGCCGGTTATGAGCATGACACTGCTTCAGGAAGTGGTGAGAATGCACACATAGTTGAAAGTCGAACGACGATGGAGAATGTTGCAGAGCATACTCTGCCAGTGCAGACTCCTCCAGTTGTCAATACTCTTCCGATGGGAAGTACTCCTGGAGTTGAGCAAAATGCGGGACACAACCCTCAGTTGATAGAGACTATGGTCAACACTATGGCCATGCTTGCTGTTCGACGTCCCGAGGGTTTTACGAAATTTGTCTGACTTCGACCACTGAGTTTCCATGGTCAGCATGACCCGATGGAGGCTGAGAAGTGGTTAACACAAATTGAGAAAGTGCTGCAAAGAGTCACTTGTATCGAGGAAGAAAAAGTGAGTTGGGCAGCATACAAATTGGAAAGTGAGGTAGAGCCATGGTGGCAGTCTGTCGAAAGAACAAGAATGCCCGGAGTACCATGGACATGGGCAGAGTTTACTAAGGCATTCAATGAAAAATATTTCCCGGCACTCAAGAGATATAAGCTAGAGGTACAATTTTTAACCTTAGTTCAAGGCCAGATGACTGCACGAGAATATGAGGCAGAATTCACACGTCTCTCTCATTTTGTACCGTTATTGGTCTCCACTGAGTTGATGAAAACATAAAAGTTTGAGCGCGATTTGAAACCCTTGATCAAGGAATGCATTTTGTTGTTTCAAGCCACGACCTATGCTAATGTAATGAAATTGGCCTTGACAGCAAAAACCGATGTGGATACCATGTTTAAAAGGAGAGAAGAAAAATAGAAGGCCAAAAAAGCTCCATCTCAGTCCTATAGTACTGGTCAAAGCAGTAAATGATCATAATTTCAAGGACAAGCTGCATTTCAACCAGCTGCAGGAGCTTATGCACAGCCATATGGTTCATCGACGTTCCCATTACCACCACGGATTCCACGTGTTCAAAATCAATCTTTTTCACCAGCGGCCAAAAGTACATCTGGGTTTTCACAAGCACGGCCGACAGGTTCTCGCACGGGATCTTATACGGCTTCATCGGTAGTTTCAGAAGAAATTTGTGGGAAATGTGGAAAGGCACACAAAACAGATGAGTGTCATAAAGCTTCTGGTGCATGTTTTCGATTTGGCAAGATGGGACACCGGATGAAAGAATGCCCGAAAATAGTCAGACTAGCAACAAAGGCGGGACCAGTATTACGATCGGCACGGTCTACGATACAAGGCCGAGCTTATACTGTCACTGCAAAGGATGCACGCACTAGTAATGACATCATTCAAGGTATGTTGGTCCATTAAATATCTACGTTAATATTTGCTATATATTATCTTTTTAGATAGAGGAAGTGTATCTAGTAAACTATAAATACTACATTATTAATTGTTATATTTACATATTATTATTTTTGAATAAGTAAAAGTAATCTAGCTAACACTAGATGGTATGCTTTAGGTATCCTGCAATTATATCCAAGAGATACTTATTTGTGTTATGACGCACGAGTCTTGATAGATCCTGAATCTACACACTCGTTTGTTACACCCCAATTTGCTGAAAAATTGAAGTTGGGAGGTATCCCAGAACCTCTTGACTTTATTCTCGATGTAACACTGTTGACTAGACAGTTTCTCACAACTGATATGCTATATCGATCAGTTATCATTTGGATCAAGGACTACTAGGGATATGAAGCAGTAGCCGACTTGATCTTACTGCTGATGCTAGGATATGACATTATCCTTGGCATGGATTAGTTGTTCAATCACCATGCGAATGTTTACTGTCGACGAAAGATTGTCTCTTTTCGGCCATAAAAGAAGAAATCAGCTAAATTCTATGGGGTACCGTCAACTAATCTTTCTCTGATATCCACAATTCGAGCACGGCGATTACTTGATGATGGTGCTCAAGGGTATATTGCTTTCGTGCAAAGTAAAGATCGAGAAGTGAAGACACTTTCACTTTCAGATGTACCAATTGTCTGTGAATTCCCTGATGTGTTTCCTAATGAGTTGCCAGGCTTACCTCCTGACAGGGAAGTAGAGTGCGCCATTGAGTTAGCTCTAGGTATCGATCCAATATCGAAAGCACCGTATAGAATGGCACCGGCAAAGTTGAAAGAGCTCAAGGAGAATTTGCAAGAGCTTCTTGATAAAAACTTTATTAGACTGAGTGTGTCTCCGTGGGGCGCACCGATGTTGTTCGTGAAAAGAAAGGCGGTTCGATGCGCCTCTGCATTGATTGCCGTCAACTCAATAAATTGACGATCAAGAATAGATATCCACTCCCCCGAATCGACGATCTCTTTGATCAGTTACAAGGAGGGCGTTTCTTTTAGCAGGATATCACGAGTGAAGGTGAAAGTTGAAGATATTTTGAAGACAACTTTCCAAATGCGCTACGGTCACTACGAGTTTCTAATCATGCCCTTCGGGTTGACCAACGCACCTGCTGCATTTATGGACTTGATGAATCGAGTCTTTAAACCTATCTTGATCAATGTATCGTGGTATTCATCGACGATATACTTATTTATTCAAAAACAAAAATAGAGCATGAAGATCATCTATGTTTGGCATTGCACACATTGAGTGATTCACAATTGTATGCGAAATTCAGTAAATGCGACTTTTGGTTAAATCAAGTTAGTTTTCTAGGTCATATTATCTCAGAAGCGAGTATTACTGTTGATCCTGCAATGATCTAGGTTGTAGTACAGTGGAAGCAGCCATAAACAGTAACCGAGATCCAAAGTTTTCTAGGTCTTGCAGGTTATTACCGATATTTTGTAGAAGGATTTTCACGACTTGCTGAACCACTCACACAGCTCACTCGAAAGAATGTTAAATTTGAGTGGACTGAGGCTTGCAAATAGGGTTTCCAAGAATTGAAAAGGAGACTCACTTCAACACCTGTTTTAGCATTACTATCAGGTAGTGGTGGTTTTGTCGTCTTCAGGGATGCATCATACAGTGGGTTAGGTTGCATTTTGAATCAATAGGAACGTGTAATTGCCTATGGTTCCTGTCAGTTGAAAGACCATGAGAAGAACTATCCCACTCACGACCTGGAATTAGCAGCAGTTATTTTCACATTAAAAATTTGGAGACACTATCTATATGGTGAAACATTCGAAATTTTCACCGATCACAATAGTCTTAAATATCTCTTTACCCAGAAAGAGTTGAATTTGAGGCAGAGAAGGTGGATGGAATTCTTGAAAGACTATGACTGTTCTATTCAGTACCATCCCAACAAAGCCAATGTTGTAGCTGATGCGCTGAGTCGCAAATCATTTGCTCAGTTATCTCATCTTGTGACCCGGTTATAAAGATGAAAACTACTCAATGACATTGTATCATCGAGTGCCACTCTGCGAGCAACGTCAACTGGAGGTTTACTTGCTACAGTCATGATTCGGGCTCCACTTTTCGATAGGATCAGAGAGCTCCAGATGCAAGATGCAGAGTTTATTTCCATCCGACATGGAGTACAAAGTGGGCCACAACCAGAATTCTTGATTAAGGACAATGAGTCCTTATTATTTCAAGGACGAGTATGCATACCTGATGATCATGCTTTACATCAGGAAATTCTCGAAGAAGCGCATAAGTCAACCTATGTTATTCATCCTAGCAGTACCAAGATGTACCAGGATCTCAAAAAGACATTTTGATGGAACAGTTTAAAACGCAACGTTGCGGAATATGTTGCAAAGTGTTTAACCTGTCAGCAAGTAAAGGTTGAGCACAATCACCCTGCTGGTCTATTGCAGCCACTGCCCATTCCGAAGTGGAAATGGGAAAATATTTCCATGGATTTTATTCTCGATTTGCCCCGTACTCAGAAGGGTTAGAATGTGATTTGGGTGATTGTTGATCGTCTCACCAATTCAGCGCATTTCTTACCCTATAGTACGCGATATACAGCGTCGAAATTGGCTGAAATATATCTGCGAGAGATTATATGATTACATGGGATATCCGTTAGCATTGTGTGAGATCGCGACCCTTTATATACTTCGCGATTTTGGCAGAGTTTCCAAGAAGGTATGGGCTCCAAGTTAGACTTTAGCACTGCATTTCATCCTCAGTCCGACGGGCAGACGAAGAGGGTAAATTAGGTGATAGAAGATATGTTAAGGGCCTGTATGCTAGATTTTCAAGGATCGTGGGATAAGCACTTACCCCTGATCAAATTTTCATACAATAATAGCTTCCAGTCAAGCATCGGTTTGGCACCATTCGAGGCACTATATGGACGCCGATGTAAATCTCCGATTAACTGGGAAGAAGCTGGAGAGCGTTTGATTTTATGCCCTGATTTGGCCCAAAGCACCAATGCAGTTGTTCACGTTATACGGGAACGATTGAAGAGTGCTCAAAGTCGACAAAAGAGTTATGCCGATCTCAAAAGAACAAGTGTGGATTTTCAGGTAATACCTGACATTGATAAGTCTTTTGTGAATCCACTAAACTATATTATCATTTTGATACATGGATAAATGGTATACAGATTGGCGAGAACGTCTTTATTAAAATCTCTCCAACAAAAGGCGTGATACGGTTTGCGAAATGAGGCAAGTTGAGTCCTCGTTATGTTGGACCATTCCTCGTTTTAGGCAGAGTAGGGGAGGTCGTGTATCGACTCGCTTTACCTCCGCATCTATTTGGCATTCATGACGTATTCCACGTGTCTATGCTGAGGAAGTACGTTAGCGATCCAACGCATGTGTTTGATTACCAACCGTTAGATATTTAGGAAGATTTAACGGTGATCGAAGAACCAAGTCAGATTTTGGACCACCGAGATCAAATTTTGCGAACGAAAAGAATCCCACTCGTCTTGATCCAATGAAAGAATCTTGGATTGCATGAGGCTACCTGGGAGCGCGAAGCTGACATTCGTACTCAGTATCCTCATTTATTTACATAAGGTGCATACTTAATGTACGCCTATAATATGCTTGGTTCTTGGTTCTAAGACTCAATCTTTATTGAAAATTATATTATATATATATTTTTTTTTGTCATATATGTTGTTTAAAGCACCCTACACCTATATATAAGGAACTACTTCAAATATAGGACACCAATTATGTATAAAATTAAATAAAATAATATCATTTTCTGATTAAACCTATGAATTGTAGAAACAACAGAAAATTATGTTTTAAAATTGTTTAAAATAATAATTTGGAGAAACAATAAAGTTTCAATTTATTGAGGGTGCCACCCAAGCAAAGTCAAAGTCATCCATCCCAGAACACTTCCTCAGGTCCCAGTTAAATTACAAAGTCTAACTATGGACTGACACAGTACTTCCCCATGTAAAGTAATACGATACGGATTGAAATTTCATCAAAATAAAATAATTTCATATAGCACCACATGTCAAAAAGGTCAAAATATATTTTTCTATAAACCCTGTATCTGATAAGTATACCCAGGTACCAACACATTTTACACCAAAATCACGGGGCCTCGAAATCTGGGCCAGCAAAGTTTTGACCTCCTTGCCGCGGCAAGGAACAGTGCTGGCCACGGCAAGCCTATAGAGTTGCCGCGGCAACCCTGTGCGGATTATGTGGGTCCAAAACCCATTTCTGGTTAGTTTTCTATTGTTTATGTTGAGTGGGTTCTTATTCTTTTATCTTCCAAGACATTGTACCTGCATGCACTCCACAAAGCAAGCCACAAAGCAAGCCAAAACCAGTTGCATGTTACTAATTTCCTCTTGATAGCTCTCCATTTCCTGCTATTTCACTAATTCCAGCATATTTTGGTATCTTGTGAGGTAAAAATCAGAATCCTAGCTCAAAGTTATACTTTCTTGTCTTTTAAATTCCTTAGAATGCCTCCTAGGAAAATCGGGGTATCAAAACCTCCAAAAGCCTCAGCTCAAGCAAAGGGTAAGGCCCCTGCTCCTTCCCATGACCCAATCGATCCACCCGTTGAGCAAGAACAGCCCGTCCCATGGTGGGCTGCGAAGGCTATGGAACCCGAATGGATCGTCGACGATCGACTATTGACACCTAACGACCAGACTGCATGTCCATTAGGTATATGGACAGGCACGGTTAGACGCCTTATATCAACCATTCCATACCCAGTTTTATCCGCGTCTCGTCCATTTATTTTACCAAAATCTAAAAGTATCACCAATAGTTGGCCAATTGGAGACTGAAATCGATAATCAGAAATTTTATTTACAAGACATAGCACAAGCTATGGACTATAGTCCAACTTTGGATGTCAGTCTCTGACTACAAATACCTCGACAAAGGGATGTAAAATTTCATTACATCACTACAAAGATGACTGATGGGCAGACCTCTTCTGCTCACGTTCTTGTAGTCCGTCGCAGCCAATTACCACAAAAAATGTGGTTTCTTGACTGTGTATTTCATTATAATTTATACCCCATGCAGTATGAGAGAGAACGTCGAGATGTTCTCTTACAAGCTCTATTCACTGTGCATGAAAATCGATGGTTAAATGCCCCTAGGGTGGTATGGGAAGGCATTAAATATGCCAACATCCATTTGCAAAGCAATGTCGCTAATCCCATGCCATCATGCCCCTATCCTCGTTTAATTTTCCGACTTTTAGAAACACATTCGGATAGTGTGAATCAAGTTCCCTATCAGATTCCCCAGGGTGAAGAAGTCCGCACGGATAATATGCAAGTCTTTAGCCTAGCTATCTGGCAAAATGTATGTCAAAGGTCATCCCAAGCGGTTCAAAACTGCCAAGCTCGCCAGATCCATTCTCCTCCACCAACTCCACAAGCACCACCCTCGATACCAACCCAAGATATCCCCATTCCCCCTTAGTCTTACACTCAAGCACAAACCGAATTGGTTCCCTTGGCACCTGAGTTATACACCAATGCTGCTTTGGCACAACTCATGTGTGAAAACCATGAGCAGACTCTTCTCCAATTCGATAATTTATATCGAAATCATTATATGCTCCATCAACGCATTAATTATATTGAAGAAGCAACCAACATCATGTTGGAGCATACATTCCAAACCGCTACAAATCCTTACATTGGGCGGGCGCGCAATTTCGTCTCCCAATACACCTGCAATGCAGCATTACTGGTGCCAGAATTCCAGCAAGACTTTCAGCAGTAAACCTCTACTGGTCAACAATAACCCAGTCCTCAGCCTGGTAAATTATAACCTCACAAGCTAGTAGTTATATATTACATTTTAATTTTGCATCGAATTAAATTGAGTTCATCTCTAACAAGATTGTCTATTTGTGTTTCATTGTGTAATATATATATCATTCATGTCTCGATTTGATACTTAATGAGTCTTGTTGTTACTGATATTGTAATTCTCTCTGTTATATAAAAATTTTGATTGCGGTTCTATCTGTTTGATTTTGATTTTGATTTTGATTTTTTCTTGTGTTAATTTTCTTGCTGTTAAGCACCACATGTTGTATGGACATTACGGCATTGATGTTCGCTATTGTAGCATTCACCTACTGCACCTCATTGTCTCGATTTATTTTCGAGGACGAAAATTCCTTAAATAGGGGAGAATGTAACGATCCCCAGATCTGTACACTACGCAGTATAGATAAGGGTCTGGTCAGGCATATGGTTATCATAGGACATAACTAATCTAGGTAGTTCCATCACTATTGGTACTTTGCGATCTAAATCAGAAACACACACTTACCTCTAAAATGCTGGTAGAACTGAAAAGAAGAAATTAGCGGAACAAGTATATATGCTCCACACGTGAAGTTAGGCTCAGCTATTCCTTTAGTCTAAAAATGTCACACATAAACAAAGCAAAATGGTATAGTAGAATAGCTTTACATACTACTAAAGCCTGGTTTTTGTTTTTTTTTTATTTCAAGTATAAAACAGAAATCCTGTTTTGATACAAGAAATCTTATTGTTTTGTTTTGTTCTGCAGTACACTATAAAGGTAGTGTTGGTTTATAGGAAAGTTTAATCTAAAGTAGCTTGTAAGCTACTTGCATGAATAAGTGTTTACACGACTCAAATGAGTCACCTTATGGGTTCATGCACGCAAAGCGCATCAAACCCTTATAAAACCTACGAACATGACCGTCATCTGCCTCCTTTACATTCCATTGAAAGAAAATCTTGCACCTATGGTCTACAAATCTAAGGACACCATAGTCACGTACAGCGATCCTAGCCCAGTCCTGATTACCTTTGATATAGGATGAGACCATAGTGCACTTCATAATCCCGCAATTTCAATTCTACATATTGCATCCGCTAGATTGAGACTTTGTAATTCTCAAACACGGCAAGCACAACATCGATAGTCGATTACCACAACTCCACCAAAAAGGTATGCCGAAAATTCTACTAGTATAAGATCATATCTCATAAAAGTGACTTGACTTGATGCAACAGCTTTGAGCTCAGCATGAAAATATGAATTCTTAGCACAGGTTGGTGCACTAAATTCATTCCAAAATAGCAAACTTCCTTCAAGGCACATTGATTATACTCAGATTATAATCAAGTTAATAATCTAGGACAATATTCAAATAAAAACAATCAACTCAAAAGGCACAGAAAAACACAGAGTAGCCAAGAAGACAACCACGGCAAGCCTTGAAGCTTGCCACGGCAACCTCCAGCAGATAAAGGTTAGGCCGTTTTCTTTTGGCACTTCGGACCTTGGATCCATTAAGGGTCTAGAGGGGTATATCTTTGGGTCTTAGGCACGCCATGAGGCATCTGTTAAATGCTAGCTTTTAATATAAATCTATTCTATTTATCATAGATTGGTGCCACATGGTGCACTTAGACAGTTGGAAGAACATATGTTAGCATGATGTTCTCGGATGCCTGAACGTGCATTGACTACAATACCCGTAAGACTCTACACACAGGTAGGGAATATATGTTATTATTATATTTGTGTAGAATGTCACTTAATTTTCATAGAGGATTTGATAAATATTTATATATGTAATGAGAAGCATGCTTGGAGTAAACTAGTGTTGACTTACACTGATAAATTGGATCAGATAAGCAATAGATAGACTTGAGTAGCCAGTAATTTGATAAGGAATCTATGTTATCAATGACACATGGTAGCCTTGACCACATAGTTGGCAAAATTTGATCAGTGTTGTAAAATAAATCTCATTTTATAAATATAGCAGTGGTTACTTTTATATCAGTATTATCAATAATTTAGTAAAAGGTATTTAGAAAACATACATGGAAATGCATATGCTACATTGTTCAATATTCAGATCCTGTCATTTGCAATATTCCTTATACGTTGTTACTCCATCTTGGTTCAAGTGATCGCGCTAACTCGGGATCTTGAGTTTCTCGATTTAAATGATCCCGCTAACTCGGGAGCTTGACAAGTGATCCCGCTACCTCGGGAGCTTGAATTATCCTGATCCAAGTGATCCCGCTAACTCGGGAGCTTGACAAGTGATCCTACTAACTCAAGAGCTTGACTTTTCTATGATGTCCTGCATGTATCTTGTTTTAGCTTGGTTTTCATATCTATGCATCATGATTTTATTAGCTTGCTAGCATATAATGTTAGTGATATAAGACTAAAAACATGTTCTTAATATTATTCTATGAGAATGCGATACATTGATAAGATATGCTAACAACGTAATATTCTCTACTGAGCTTTGATGATAGCTCATTCCACGACTTAAATGTCTTAGGCGAGGCACGATGCGGAACGCTACAAATTCTACTTACGTTATGCGGCGAGGAAGAGGAGAAAGGCGACGATGAAGACGAGGAAGACGATTTCCCAGAAGAGTTCTTCCCAAAGTAGGTTTGTGGCTTGTGGAGTTAGAGGAGACCTGAGAGAGGAAAGGAGAGATAGATAAAGTAAAAGACATGTATAAATGATATATGGTAGTTTCTGATATTTTATGTTTTTGGATATATAGGTTTTCTTTCCACTGTTTAGTTGACGGGTGGCCGCCATCGGTGGAAAGTTATACATCAAATCGTTTGATCTTATATATATTGTTTCTAGTTCCTGCATAGATAAGTGAAACACATCAGTTATTTTGCCATATTATCAACTGCCAGAATTACTTGCTTCCGCATTTGTAAAACTTTGTACAAGAAATGACCCCTTAGATGAAAGGATCATGTTAGGTGATCCGATGACGCGACATTTCCAATAGTGAAAGAAGGGAAACGGTGGGTTGTCACATTTGCAGTTGAGACGGATCTTAAGGACAATATATTAGCTTTATCACGAACTAAGGGAACATTATTGTTACTATGCCGACAATCTCATCTATCTGAATGGTGATATATGTTAAGATATGGAGGTTAGGTGGCTATCTATATGTGGACCTCACGTGTTAGGCTCGAGCAGCTGCCCTGGCACAGGTCATTTAATTAAGATAAGTAAGATACGAAGTACGTTGTGTGCGCACATGGAGTAATAGTAAGACTTCCACTACAAAAAATAAGACTATTAGCGGCAATTTTTTTTTAAAAAAAATTGTCGCTATTAGTCCTGTCGCTACTAAAAACTACTGCTATTAGTCCTGCCGCTACCAAAAACAGCCTTAACAGCAAGTGTTGCTAAAACACCTTATTTTTGTAGTTTTCCGATATGTCACGTATGATAAGTTAATAAGATAGATAGTAAAAAAAATAAGAAATAGAAGCATCATGTGCATTTCATTCTCACTACAAAAAATAAAACTATTAGCGGCAGCCATAAATTGCCACTAATAGTCTTAATAGTTTTTTGTTAATACACTACAAAAAATTAAGACTATTAGTGGAAGCCAAAAACTGCCACTATTAACAAAAAACTGCCGCTAATGCCCTTACCGCTAATAGTCTTTAATATTTTTTTGTTAAAAGCAGTAGTTTTTTGCTCCAAAAAATTGCCGCTAATAATCTATTTTTTTGTAGTGATAGCGGCAGTTTTTAGCTGCAAAAAACTGCTGCTAATGGTCTTATTTTTTGTAGTGTCTATGATATGGTTTTCAGTTTTGATACGATATGTTATGAGATTTTTGGATATTTTTTACATCGTATAATAATGTTTGATTTATTTCAAAATGCACCTTAACTCAAGCAATTGCACACACGATTGTGCAACGCACTGAGTTTACACGATTGAATAAACTCACCCCTTCCCAAAATCTAACAATTTTAGGTGAGGACTCTGATCATTCTGCTAATGATGACATGGAGGTAGCTGTACCGAAGGCAGCTTATGTAGATGAAGACGTTGGCTACCACCTGGATGAGAGCGTAGATCCAGTAAAATTTTACAAGCCTTGAGAGCCCCTTTAGCTCTAGTGTTCTTTTATTTCTTTTGAGATACAAATTTTAGTCTTTTGATACATCTTATGAGTTTACGTTGAGACCATTTTACCCTATGTGAAACTTGTTTTACCTTATGTCTTAGATGCATGGTTAGGAACTTTTCCTTGATTTATTGTTTACGTTTTTATTTATTTATGAGCCATTAAATAAAATATTAAAATGTCTCGATCCATATGCTAAGTTGATTTATGAGTTATGTGCATGTCTGTTTATCGCCTTAACAAGCGTATGGTGTCATAACATAGAATTCTAAGCCTTCGAGATTAGGTAGGAATTTTGGGTTGTGACACTGAGAGAGAGAGAGAGCGAGAGAGAGAGAGAGAGAGAGAGAGAGAGACTCAGGGAATGAAGGTGCTTCCCTTTACCATCGTTAACAATTGCATAATTCTAGAAAAGAAATTATCCAACAATATTGTCTCCATCAATAGCTCTCTTTTTTCCTTCTATGTACCGCAACAAAAGAGTCTTTGGAGTAAGAAAACCAAAAGTACAAACAAAAGAGTTTGTGGAGTAAGAATAGCTCCCTTTTTTCCTTCTCTGGATGCATAAAAAGAGTCTGGAATAAGAAAACCAAAAGTGCAAGCAAAAGAGTCTATGGAGTAAGAAAACCAAAAATACAAAAAATATAAGGAGGTACAATGTGTACGCCGATTCATTAATGGTTACACACCTCCCGAGATTTGACCATTATGGAAGAGAGAGATTGATGGATGCACACCTAGAACTAACTCCTTATTTTATCTGGACTAAAAAATCCATGTGCTTCTGGTTGGTATGCCAATCTTCACCCAAAACCGAATCAAAAATCATGGGAGCTGAATTGAACCGAATCACACTGAAACCCAACAGAAATCAAACCGAACCCTATTTCGGTTTGGATGGCTTGAAACCGAAAACCAAGGGAATAGGTTGAGTAAACTTAAAAAATTGGGAAAAACCGAAAAAATATCCTAAAAATAGGTATTTTACCTAAACTGAACTGAACGAAATCGATTTTTATTTTGGTTTCAGAAAAAAAATATGAACTGAATATAATAGGTTTCGGTTTGGGGTGTACCGAACCTGTAACAACCCAGATTTTTAGACTTCATTTTAACGGTGTTAGATGATGTACTACACCGTGTACGGTGCTAAAGCTCCATATAGGAACCTATCATCTTTTAGAAAAATTTTGATTTTTCTATATCAATATTATACTCATTGTGAAACGCTTGTCGATACGATTCCAATGATATATAATTTATAGATTTTCGACAAGAATATAAAAAGTTATGCCCATTTTAAGTGATCAAGCAAGTTAAAGGGTATAACTATAATTTCGGGAGAAAAACATCATTTGCTTTAGTGCTTACACAAAGCGCTGGAACGAAACCTTTTCTCAAACTATTAAAGTCACGGATGAATTCTTCTTCCCTGTTGAACTACCGTTCACACTTCAAGAGGTGGATACCCATCAATCCATCTTGTTCTTCTCAGATCTCATCGCGTAAGATGCGTTCGATCGCACATCGATGGGTTTAAAATTCTTATTTAAACCCTAATATCTCATAAATTAATAGACCTATATATTTAATATTATGCTTTCCCTTGAAAGTTATATATTTATATTTTACCTTCTTTTAGGTCTGCATATTTAATATGTCTACTTCCTCTTAAATCTATATGCTAATTAAATATGATAAATCTGCATATTTGATATTTTATTTTCCACTAAAGTTACATGATTTGTAAGTCGGGTTTATATGTTGTTTCTCTTCTCTTTTTAAATGATCCCTTTATTTGGCTATTTAATATTATACTTTTCTATTAGGTCTTCATATTTAATATTTTATCCTCTTTTAAATCTATAAAATTAATTAAACTATAATATTTGTAAATCTGATAGATTGACTTAATTGGAATAACACCTTATTGAGATTATGTATTTCTAAATCTATATAGTTTGAAATTTACTCTTTTATTAAAACTGCAACCTTATATTCATGTTTATCTCAAACTAATTAAATATTAAAATTTAAATCATATTCTTATTTATCTAACTTTATTAATAACATCTCGAATATAAAAAAGAAAATAAGTAAAACTAATTAAGCCCTAAGATACTATGAATCTGATATATCTATATAATTAGAAATTTATCCTTCTACTAAAACTATAATGATATATTATTGTTACAAATCTATGTTATTATTTATTAAGTCCTAAAATTAAACTATGCTCTTATTTTATTTAAAAAAATAATAGATTGTACTATCTTAAAATTTCGAGTCCGAACTCGCGGCTATGAACCCGAATTCACGGCCACGAATCCAAGCTCGTGACTATTGATGTACTGATCTCGATATTTTAGTCATAATTTTTTACTTCGACCTCGAATTGATACGATTCTTATGGCATTGGAAAGAAGACAGCGAGCTTTACAACTTTATATGAAATAGTCATTTCACAAATCTAATATTTTAGAGGTCAAAATAGAGTAACAAGTCGAGTTCAGTTTTGGATGATCTAAGACTACACGAATTTAAAATTATTTTCTAATTTTGATGATCAAAATTCCTATGTATGTTATATCTTACTTAAGGCCTTTCGATCGGTGATCATGATAAATCACAACTTAGTGATTATAAATACTTTTTAATTTAATTATCCAATTATAGTCATCTATATATATCAATTTATCACTTCAATGCGACCTCTTCGATAACACTAAAGGTTAGAAATTTGATACCTCGTGAAAATCGAATTCTGACCTTCATGTTTTGAAATCACAATAATAACTACCTTATTCTATATTTGTATTGGTGTGTTATATAAATAAATATAAATATAAATATAATCAAAATCTAAGTGTAAATTGTTCTGTACATGTGATACTTATATATTTACATCTTGATCAAGTTATACGAGTTAAAGATATGTTAGATCATGAATACGAGAGTATATAACATGTCTACGCTTGGGCATGATGACTCGCTGAAATGATATCGAAGCGAGGAATACACCGTATTGACATGCCTTACAACTCGTGGTGGAATGAGACTCATGATGAATCGGGTGAGTGTAAATTCAGTGTAACCTCGTATACGATGGCATATACGGTGATCCTATCACCGCGAGTTTTAATATAAGAGAATAAGATGAGTTATGATATGAAATTCGAGTCTTGGGACTTAGCTGTGGTGAAGTTATCTCACTATAACTCATCTTAGAATTAAATTGTAAGAACATATTACAAGTATGAGTACGAGATAAGATATATTATAAGTACGATAATAAGATATCGCTATATAGGCTAGCAAAAGATTAAATACTTAAGTCTCTGTATGTACCGTTCCTTACATAACCACCATAAGAGCAACAACGTCTTTCAGCCAAGATGAATCTCTAAGAGAGATTATGAGTATGAGTATGTTAGGAGTTAGGTTTGGCCATTATGTCTCCCCATTAGCTGGATGGTGGAGTATGAGTATGACACGATGGCGTTATGATATGCTGGTATAATACTATATTGATCCTCCCATGATAGCTCGAGCAGCGACTCTGAGATAAGTCGTTTAGGATTTTACGAGTATGTTAGTTACACTCATGCGATGTACAGACGTATATGCGAGAATGATAATAAGACATAGTATGATATGTTATGAGATATGATAAGGTACGTTAGGATATGAGTGTCTAGATCATTATCTTGTATTTATGATATGATATAAGTTTTACGATATGCATATGATTTTATCTTTCTTTTGCTATCTATTTTGAGATGTTATGTTTATCACTCACAAGATGCACCCACAATGCACCTGAGTAGTATGGGGTGGATTGTGGTGTATTCCACTGAGATTACGTGACAGAGTAAACTCATCTCATGATAATCTAACAACTGTAGGTAATTACGTTGGTGGAGTAGACGTCGACTATTCAGATCCTACCGATGTCGATTTCATTGTGTAGCGACCCGAGATCTCACAACCTTTTAATTGTAAGATCTTAGACCGTACCTTCGTATCGAGAACCATAGAAACATAATAAGGCGATAAAAGCACCTTAAACAACGGAAGATAAATTTTCTTTAAAACATTAATTAATCTAAATAAAACTCATGATAATGTTCTTATTCCAATAACAAGTCCAACATAATTAAAGCTTAAACAGTTTAGATAAAATACTAACTGATCAATGTCCCATTTATTTAAAATTACAACTAACTAGAAAGGAAAATAGCTAATTAGGCCACGAAGCCATCAATGCCATTCAGTCCAGTTTCTTGAGCACCACGTGCTGTCTCATCGCCATAGACCCATACATTATCATTGGCAACACCTGTCTCATCTGGTTACCCACATAAACAAGGGGTGTAAGTTTACACTTGTATGGACCAGACATTCAATTCATTGAAGCATAAAATATCAATCCTAGCCATATAACATTTCGATATATTTCATGTATGTGTGCATGGGGCATGTATAATCTCACTAAGCTGAAATGAACTGAACGTAAACATATATATTAATATTACACGAATGCATCATATCTTTTAATTTTATCTTTCTTGTCATTTAATGCACATTAGACTCCGTCCCACTCAAGACGTTGGGTCTTAATCATGCTTATCACTTGTTAGTTAGACTACGTCATGCTCGAGACGTTGGGTCTAATGAATCATGTTATTTATTGCATGTCAAACTCCGTCCCGCTCAAGACGTTAGGCTGAATCATGCTCATCATACTCTTGTTCAGTTAGACTCCATATTTACACAAGATGTTGGTTCTAATACCTTCTTAGACTCCATCGGGTACAAGATGTTGGGTCTAATGCTCATTAATCATGGCTTGATATTTCATCGTATTTTACGTATCTTGATTGTGAATTATATAGATCATCATGGGACATATAAAGTACATGAGAGTGATAACATACTAAATATGCATTTAAGTGCATTTAATCATGGTACGTAAATATCAAAGTGTACAAAATCATGGTGCATAAATATTACAGTGCATATCATATGATCATGGTGCGTAAAACAGCCCAAGAATTCTGAAAATAATATCAAAATACTGCAACTTTGGATCATCGGGAACTTAGTGCTACTTGCAGCTCAATTTGGACCTTCAAGACGGCAGATTCAGAAACTGGCTAAAACACAAAAGTTGTAGAGCTCGTCGTCAGCTTTCCAACGCTGTAAGAATCGCCTCAATCCGAGTTTAGCACAGAAATTCACAGAAATTGCTTTTAGGTGTCAATCGATTGATTTCAATCCGTGAGCACGCCTCAAAATACATCAAATCACATGGTAGAATTTAATCGGACTTCTTTTTAACCCAACATCATTAATATTAAAAATCTATTAATCATAGCATGCATTTATTTAATCATTCCATCATTATCTATGAAATAAAATCACTAATTTATATAAAAATCTATTAATAAAAAATAATATTTTAAGATCAATGGAAAGCATGATTTCTCCATACCTAGATCGATCGTACCACCACGATTAGATTCAGATCCCAACAATGATGATAATTTTAGAAGAAGGTGAAGGCCGCTTGAGAATATACGCCAACGTCTCACCGGTCTCTAGGGTCTCTTAAGAAGGACTCTAAATGAGCTTATAATTTAGGGTTCTCCGTAAGACACTTATTTATCACACTTTGGAGATTATCCAGTGTTAAGCCAACACAATAAGGAAGAGTGTATAGGCTTTTATCTCAAAGTCTAAAATAGAGGTTTAAAGCACACATAACAAGGTTTGATCCCTCGACCTCTTATCTAGAATTTAAAGCCTTTAACCAATAGGCTACCACATAACTTGTGTTCATTAATGACGAAAATAAATATAAAAGCTTAAAAAACTAAAACATGCATTTTTAGATAAAACGTTTTGAAAACTCAAGGTATGCGGGGAATACGATATTAAACACATACACATATTTTAGGTGTATCAAAGGTATAAAATTCAGATCATGACATTCTTCCCTACTTATAAAAATTTCGTCCTCAAAATTGAGTCATACCTTACTAGAAGAGATGGGGGTAGTCCCTCCTGATAACATCCTCGCTCTCCCAAGTGGCTTCCTCGTGAGAGTGGTGCTGCCAAATCACAAGGACCAGCGGTATAATTTTATTCCTCAGGGTCTGCTCTTTCCGATCAACAATCTGAGCAGGCAACTCCACCACAGACATATCCTTATAAACCTCCAGGGGTTCCCAATCGATAACGTGAGTAGGGTCTGCCACGTATTTCTTTAACATGGATATGTGAAAAACATTGTGCACATCGGCAAACTTTGGTGGTAGCTTGACTCGATATGCCGTTCCTCCGATTCTCTTTAAAATTTTGAACGGTCCCACAAATCTCGGACTAAGTTTTCCTTTCCGCCCAAATCTCATCACTCCTTTCATAGGAGAGATTTTTACAAAGACTTGATCCCCTTCAATCAGATCCCAATTCCTACGCTTCAAATCAACGTAACTCTTCTGTCTGCTCTGCGCGGTCCGCATTCGTTCTCAGATCAATTGAACTTGTTTGGACGTGTCTTCAACAATTTGAGGTCCCAACAAACTTCTCACGCCAACCTCATCCCAACATAGAGGAGTTCTGCAACTTCTCTCATATAGGTAGTGTCTCTAGATCTTCAGCGCGAATATGATAGCGGCCAGTTCTAGATCGTGCGTAGGGTAATTCTTTTCATGCTCCTTTACCTACCTGGATCCGTAAGCTACAACTCTCTCATTCTGCATCAGGACACCACCTAGTCCTTTATACGACGCATCGGTATTAACGGTAAAGCCACCACTGCCAGAGGTATCACTAGAATGAGAGCAGTAGTCAATCTTTTCTTCAGCTCGAGAAAGCTCTTCTCGTACTCATCGGTCCAAATGAATTTCACATTTTTCTTGGTCAGCCCGGTAAGAGGTCCTGAGATCTTTGAGAAATCTTCCACGAACCTTCTATAGTAACCAGCTAAGCCAAGGAAACTTCGTACTTCAGTGACACTTTTGGGACTCGCCCAATTTACAATGGCTTCAATTTTTGCAGGATCAACAGTAATCCCTGCCTCAGAAATCCCGTGGCCCAGAAATGTCACTTCATGCATCCAAAATTCGCATTTACTCGTCTTAGCATACAACTGGTGGTCCAATAGGGTTTGTAAATGATCCTTAAGTGTTCGGCATGCTCTTCTTCAGACTTGGAGTAGATCAGGATGTCATCAACGAAAACCACCACAAACTGATCCAAGTAGGGCTTGAAAATACGGTTCATCAAGTCCATAAAGATTGCAGGAGCATTAGTCAATCCAAAAGGCATTACCAAAAATTCAAACTGCCCATACCTCGTATTGAATGCCGTCTTAGCTATATCGAACTCTCTCACTCTCAACTGGTGATATCCATATCTCAGATCGACCTTAGAGAAATATCGTGCTCCTTGCAGTTGATCAAATAGAACATCGATCCGTGGTAATGGATACTTGTTCTTAATCGTCGCTTGGTTCAACTGTCGGTAATCAATGCATAGCCTCTGACAACCGTCCTTCTTCTTAACAAATAAAACAGGAGCACCCCAGGGTGACTGACTTCTTCTAATGAAGCCCTTATCTTGTAGTTCCTGTAACTGTTTCTTCAATTCTGATAGTTCTACAGGTGTCATCTTGTAAGGAGTCTTGGCTATCGGTGTAGTGCCAGGTACAAGCTCAATCTGAAATTCGACTTCCCTACTCGGCGGCAAACCTGTCACCTCATCAGGAAAAACTCCAGCAAATACATTTACAACAGGAATCGATGATATATCTCCCCGCTTTTCCTCGACTTCTAATAAAGCAAAGAGTTTTGGAATGGCACCCTTCTGTGCGCCCTTGAATTTAAAAGTCAGTCCATCCAAAGGGGTAAAAATCACGGTCTTGGCGAAACAATCAAAGGTCGCATGAGATTCAGCGAGCCAATCCATCCCTAGGATTACATCGAAATCTTTGAAGTCTAATTCAATTAGATCGACAACCAATGCATGGGTTCCAATCTGGACAGAACATCGAGGATAGACTCTGTCAGCAAGCACACTTTTTTCCAAAGGAGTTGCTACGGTCAAAGGAATGCTCATAGGAGATGAATCCTTATCAAGACGCTTAGCGAAGTTTAAGGAGACGAATGAATGGGAAGCACCCAAATCCAAAAGCACATGAGCAAAAAGGCCATCGATCAACATCGAACCTGGGCACCCAAGACATGCTACGACTTAAATTATTCAACGTAAGGGTATCATTCAATTTAAAAGCTTAATGTCTACTAGATATTCGTGAGTTCTTAACAAATTCATTTAATTCATTTTTGAAAATATTTTCGAAAAGTAGTCATTCTACGCAAATTAATATTTATGACATTACTACGTAAACATGTATGAAAGAACTTAATCATGAATTTTAAATAAATAAACATACCCTGGATGACATCGCCTGAAGCTCTAGCGTCAGCATCAGATAGGGTATACATGCGGCCATTAGTCGTAATCGTCGTAGGAGGCATAGCCCTCGATCCAGATGACTTCTTAGGCATCTTGCACTCAGCTGCTTTATGCCCAAGCTGTCCACAGTTGAAACAAGCACCCGTTCCCCTAAGGCAGGTGTCGTAATGATTCTTGCCGCAAGTGGTACAGGTCGGAATAGTCTTTGCAGTCGACGCCACTGTAGAATTAGTCTTGCTCTGCTGAGAGAAGGCTGGCCATGAGTAAGGAGTGCCCCTACTCTCTGATCTCATGTTGGATTTAGAAAACACACAATCTCAGCGGCCATATTGAAAGTTTCTAGCCGAGCTCTGACCCACATTACTAGTCGGCGAAGGCACCATTAATTCTCTCTTGATGGTGTAGCATCTATCAATCAGGCCCTTGTATGAGTCGCATCGGTGTCCAACCACCAAGGTCCTAATCTGGGGCCTCAAACCCTTCTCAAATCTCCTGAGTCGAAAGTTCTCGTCAGAAATCAGGGTCGGTGCAAACTGGCTCAGTTCTGTAAAAAGCTTAGCATAAGCGTCAACAGTCATCTCTCCCTGTTGGAGGTTCAGGAGTTCCTCAATCTTTGCTTCTTGGACGCTCTGGGGGTAGTACTTATCATAAAATACTTTTACGAATTCATCCCAGTCCCATACATAACCAGGCTCTTCGACACGAGTCGCTTCTTTCAATTGTCTCCACCAGTTCTCGGCATCCCCCTCCAGTTTGTAGGTTGTCAATCTCACTTTAGTTGTTTCATTACACTCCATCAGATCAAAGATCTTTTCCATCTGTTACACCCATTTCATAGCCTCCGTGCTATCTCCCGTCCCATTGAAGTATCGTGGTTGGTTCTTCCTGAATTCGTCCAATTTTGACCTAAGAGCAGGAGTAGGTTGGGTATTTGGAATTCTGGTTGCATTGATGGCACTCACAATTACCTCGGTCAACGCATCAATATGCTTGTTCGTCATCTGCAACCGATCAATCTCACGTTAAACTCCAATTACACATATTCCCGACGTAAGAATCAACCTTAGGCTCTGATACCAACTATAGCGACCCGAGATCTCACAACCTCTTAATTGTAAGATCTTAGACCATACCTTCGTATCGAGAACCATAGAAATATAATAAGGCGATAAAAGCACCTTAAACAACGAAAGATAAAATTTCTTTAAAATATTAATTAATCTAAATAAAACCCATGATAATGTTCTTATTCCAATAACAAGTCCAACATAATTAAAGCTTAAACAGTTTAGATAAAATACTAACTGATCAATGTCCCATTTATTTAAAATTACCACTAACTAAAAAGGAAAATAGCAAATTAGGCCACGAAGCCATCAATGCCATTCAGTCCAGTTTCTTGAGCACCACGTGTCGTCTCATCGCCATAGATCCATACATTTTCATTGGCAACACCTGTCTCATCTGGTCACCCACATAAACAAGGGGTGTAAGTTTACACTTGTATGGACCAGACATGCAATCCATTGAAGCATAAAATATCAATCCTAGCCATATAACATTTTGATATATTTCATGTATGTGTGTATGTGGCATGTATAATCTCACTAAGCTGAAATGAACTGAACGTAAACATATATATTAATATTACGTGAATGCATCATATCTTTTAATTTCATCTTTCTTGTCATTTAATGCACGTTAGACTCCGTCCCGCTCAAGACGTTGGGTCTTAATCATGCTTATCACTTGTTAGTTAGACTCCGTCATGCTCGAGACGTTGGGTCTAATGAATCATGCTATTTATTACATGTCAAACTCCGTCCCGCTCAAGACGAGCTGAATCATGCTCATCATACTCTTGTTCAGTTAGACTCCATCTTTACACAAGATGTTGGGTCTAATACCTTCTTAGACTCCATCGGGTACAAGATGTTGGGTCTAATGCTCACTAATCATGGCTTGACATTTCACCGTATTTTACGTATCTTGATTGTGAATTATATAGATCATCATGGGACATATAAAGTACATGAGAGTGATATCATACTACATATGCATTTAAGTGCATTTAATCATGGTATGTAAATATCAAAGTGTACACAATCATGGTGCATAAATATTATAGTGCATATCATACGATCATGGTGCGTAAAACAGCCCAAGAATTCCGAAAATAATATCAAAATACTGTAACTTTGGGTCATCGGGAACTTAGTGCTACTTACAGCTCAATTTGGACCTTCAAGACGTAAGATTCAGAAACTGGCTAAAACACAAAAGTTGTAGAGCTCATTTTCAGCTTTCCAATGCCATAAGAATCGCCTCAATCCGAGTTCGGGAAAAAAAGTTAAGGCCAAAATACCAAGGCAGTATTTGATACAAAGGTTGGCGGGAATTCACGGAAATTGCTTTTAGGTGTCAATCGATTGATTTCAATCTGTGAGCACGCCTCAAAATACATCAAATCACATGGTGGAATTTAATCGGACTTCTTTTTAATCCAACATCATTAACATTAAAAATCTATTAATCATAGCATGCATTCATTTAATCATTCCATCATTATCTATGAAATAAAATCACTAATTTATATAAAAATCTATTAATAAAAAATAATATTTTAAGATCAATGGAAAGCATGATTTCTCCATACCTAGGTCGATCGTACCACCACGATTAGATTCAGATCCCAACAATGATGATGATTTTAGAAGAAGGTGAAGGCCGCTTGAGAATATATGCCAACGTCTCACCACACTTCCAAAAGAAGGGTTCTAGGAAGATAGATCTAGAATTTCTTATCTAAGGTCTCTAGGCCAAATGTGCTTATAATTTAGGGTTCTCCGTTAAACAAGGTTTGATCCCTAGACCTCTTATCTAGAATTTAAAGCCTTTAACTAATAGGCTACCACATAACTTGTGTTTATTAATGACGAAAATAAATATAAAAGCTTGAAAAACTAAAACATGCATTTTTAGATAAAACGTTTTGAAAACTCAAGGTATGCGGGGAATACGATATTAAACACACACATATTTTAGGTGTATCAAAGGTATAAAATTCAGATCAAGACACATTGATCCCGCGGGTGTTGCGTACTATGAGCCTTAGGTGAGTGACGCAGTTGAGTACCAGGAGGACCTCGGTGTTGACCTTGATCCGAGTACCGGTTACTGATAATTTTAGATTCGGTATTGTGTTTCATTTGATACTTTTATTTTGACCCTATGATTTCATTTTATCGGATTTGTCTTCGACTTGACTTATATTTTATTAGTGGATTTATGGATTTTATCACATGTATTCAGTATTTATGACTACTTTTATTTTCACCTTTATGTGTTGGCTTGCACGGATTTTATGAAATTAGATTTGCGTAATAACTCTGATAAAGTGTATGTCCGCTTAGCATATCCGGAATATGTGCGGGTCATAACTCAGAAATTTAAACCCTCGGAATGGGATAAAATTTCGGATCATGATAGAACCGAACACCAAAAAAATCATGTTCGATTCGATTCGGTTCGCTACACTGAACCTGCATTCCTAGCTTCTCGTCGCTAGAAGAAGCCTTGAGAGCGAGAAGCTTACTTTTTCTCTATCCCGGACTACAATAAAGGTTCTATAGAGTAGGGTTGCCAATCGGTGGTTGTTTAATAACTCGGACTATTTGCCAATAGCTCAGCCTTTTATTTAAGCGCAAACCTGACCCGGATCAGATTCAGACAAATATAACCTTTCTCCCTTCATACAATCGGGCTTAAATAATAAGCATAAGCTCATAAGCCCATAATTTTTTGGACTTATGGGCTTACGCTTATTATTTAGGCCAAAACCTTATGGGCTTATGCTTATTATTTAAGCCCAAAATTGATCCAAATCTAGCCTTGCCAGGCTTGGGGGCAGTAAGATTAACAAAGCGCAAGGTCATATGTGTACTCATTTATTTTTAAAGGACCACTCTCTTGACCGCTTTTGGTTTTTAAACCATCTTTCACCATCAATGGTGTAAGATGTGGGTGATCCATATCGGCAAAGTGAGATATCATAGATTAAAGTATAACTGGCCGAAAAATTATGTTTTGAAGAGATATAAAACATCTAATCTGTTGACTATAATATTGACCATTGTTTTTTGTTTTAGTGACATATATAATCAGTCTGATGGTTTACATCCACTCATAAGTATATTTCTTTGGGTTGACATATATTCCAATGATGGATTGCTCTTTGGACCATTTTAATTGATACACATCTTAATAGTGTGAGATAAAAAAATATAATTTTAATAGTGTAAAATCACTTAAACATTATTTTGGTATTTAAATGTCGGTCAGGGGCCATTATCCATTTGTAGACTCATAAATCGCTATGTGCGACTACCGGGACTAAACCACTTTGGTAGTGAGAGATTGATAGGAGCATTGCCACAGGTGGTGCTCGGGGTGCCCAGCGCTAAACTTATTTATTTTTATTCTTTTTTAGAGGAACTAAACTAATTTATTTTGACTAGGGAAGCCCTAGATCATTTCTAACTCCTCATTTATTTTGACTAGGGAAGCCATAGGTCATTTTCTATGGGCTTCCATGACTACAAGGCATTACAGTCTGGCGTGAAGAGAGTCAAAGCTGCTTCTTTTTCAGCGTTCGACAATCGCATAATTTTGCAAAGCAAATTATCCAAGCATATTTTCCCCATCACCCATTTGTATGGCTTCCTTTCTCCTCCGACCAAAATAAAACGCCTGTGGAGTATGGACAATAAAGGTAGTCAAATGTGAAGTGTCTTCTTTCACATTAACTCTTTATTATTAATGTGAAGTAATAAGAGAAAAAATAGAGCAAGGTCCAACGTGTATTCTACTTATTTTGTCAAACTCACAAGTTTAACAATTTTTTACCTAAATTTAAAAAGACACAAGTAAATTGATTTTATCCCTTTACCGATGTTTTTTTCACTAGTCTTGAATCTCTTCATCGTAAATGTAAAAAGATAAAAGTCTGACGCGATAAAAAGCGTACACGAAAATAATGCTATTTTAGGCCAAAATTAAAGAATCTAATTAAATTTCTATAATTTTTCATGAGAATTTATTATAAGAAATTATTAATTTTTTTAATTAATTAAATTATTTTTAATCCTAATCTCAGCAATAGCTTTGCACCGCCTAGATTTGACCGCCACTTGGGTAGGGGGTGATGGATAACTAATTCATATTATTTGGACTAGAGAAATTCATCTTTTTCAATAGTTTCTTCTCGCTAAAAGCCTGAGAGTGAGAGAGAGAGAGAGAGAGAGAGAGAGAGAGAGAGAGAGAGAAGTCGAGCCTTTTCTTTTTCATTCTTCAACAATTACATAATTTTACGAAAAAAAATTATCCAAATATATACATTGTCCCCATCAGCCATTTATGACAATTTTTTTTCTCTTCTGTGGACCTCGGGGCAGATTCGGTGAACCAAACCTACACCAAAAATTTGGTTTTCGGGTAGGTTTAGACAAAGTTGAAACCAAATTACAATGAATGGGTTTTTATTATTTTTTTATTTAAAAAAAAAAAACAAAACCCAACTCCAGAAAAATTGATTCGGTTTGGTTCGTTTCTTTATTTTCATTTTTTAATTTAGCATTTTTTTTCAGTTTTTTCAAGTTCTTCGGATATTTTTCGGTTTTCTAATCCTACCTAATCAATTTTTTGTTGTCGCCATCCAAAACTGAAACTGAATCGAACCAAAATCAGTTTCACTCAGTTTCATTGTTGATCGGTTTTGGTCTAGTTCTAGTTCAATTTGGTTGGTTTTCGGGTCGGGTTCAGCTTTCGGGTCAAACCACCCTACCCTTTATCAGCTTTGGGCTGTACACGGTAATAAAGAGTCGATAACGATTGTTTATAAAGTTTTTATCAACTCTTTCTATATATTTACCTAGTAAAATTAATTTTTTTAAATAACTTTCGATGGGTTTTACACTGGATCTGAATATACCTTGCGTCGGAATGACAAACTGTAGGATCTTCAACTTCCAATGGCAAAATACAGGAGCTTCTTCTCCCAAACCTCTGTTTTCTTCTTCCAGATAGTAGATCTGAGGCAGAAAACATCGTCACCTTCACCAGCTCTAACTTCTTACTAACTCTAGCAGATTAAAATGAGGAAGAAGGGGATGTAGTCGTGGTTAAAGAAAGTCAGAGAAGGAGGTAATATGGACTTTTTATTCTCCATAGGGTCGACTCGGCTTCAAGCTGATCGGTTTGGGTAAAGGTGAAAGTATAGGACCTCTGACGTTAAAGGTGTATCTGATAGGGTCGATCAGGTAAATTTCCCAAAATAATAGCAAATATAATGCAAGGTCATATCTCTACTTTCACTAATTCCCGAACTCGTAACTAACTATCCCCTCTCAAGCTGCTGACGTTGCTCGAGTCAGGTGCCTACTACCTAGTACTAACCCCCTTATTTTAGAGGTCTACTATGAGCACGCCTCTTTTTTCTTCCCTTGGAATAGTATGTTGATATAAAAATGTGGTGTGCTCCTAGAACAATATATTTTATTTAACTCAGAAAATTTTCACAATTAATAAAAGTTTGTGTACAGCCCAAAGCTGCTATGTAATACATGTTTTGGATTATTATTAGCCACATTAAAACAAAATTTATTATCATTATCCTTTGTTAATTGGTGTGTAGGTAGCAAAAGTTAGTGTGTAAGCAAAAATTTTGGGTGGGATTAAAAAAGTGGTGTGCTAGTAGCAGCACTCTTATTTTATATGGAGTAAAGGAGTTCCTTTGGTTTTTTAACGGCATTTACACTGGGTTGAGGAGAGTCAAATCTTGTTTCTTGCCATGGGTGGGTCAACAATTGCATAATTTTACAACAGAAATCATGTTTACCCAATGAGCCATTTAAGATCCATTTTTCCTCCTTCCTGACCATAATAAGAGATACCCCTATTTGGAACTGAAGATATATATATACCTATTTGCAACTGAAGATATATATATATATATATATATATATATATATATATATATATATATATATATATTCAGTCTCTACAGCTGAACATGTGAACTGCCTGAATGAGACGACATACACCTCTTTTCAGCATAATCTTCCACACAAGTCATCTTTAGATCATGCTCACCTATTATACAGCCAAAATTTTATCCTACCTGAGGCACATGCCGAAAAATAATTGTGATCATGGCATATCATGAAAAGAGGTTCTCAATTCACCTTTAGAGATGTGTGTCACATGGAATCAACATCAATCCGTCTCGTAGATGAGCCGTGATCAAAAGATCAGTTGTGTGAAAAATTGGACCGAAATATGATCTCATCATATGATTCAAGGCAATTAGTGGTTTTCCAGTATGAAAACTTTAGTTTTGGAGACCAAGTATTCAGTTGCAAATACCTCCACAAAAACAAGGGGCTTCATTTTGGCGGCACATGGTACCATGTGGTGCACGAGCCATCTTCTAGAACAGATTAGTTCTATGGCTACATAGAAAAAAACTTCTCCTCCCTCTGATGAAAGAGCCTAACAGCGCCAATCAAAGAAATAAATAATGATTATTCGAACGTGTTTTAGCTATTCAATTTTTACCATGTGATTAAAAAGTCTAAAAAATTGTACGGCTATTCAAACAGGTTTTACCTGTTTTTTTGGTGCTTTTTCATTTTAAATCACATGACAATATAATTATGGTTTTTGACGCGATTCCTAAGGCCAAATGATATCCAAATTGAAAGATGGTCTTATATTTCACATTTCACCACGTGACCCTAAAATAGTGCCATATTTACAGAATTGATGACCTGATCACCAGGGTTTGTGATAGGGTTGGTCACCTAATGGCAGTTCATAAAGTAACTCACCGAAAAAACCGATCGTAGAATAAATTACTATCCGATGGCACTGTTATTTGCACCATGATGGAGTTTTTTCATGCCAATCATCCGGACAATAGATCTTGAGATCATGAGCTTATCATCACAATTCCAAATTCAACTAGGGTATCACTATTTACTTTCCATGAAATTGTAACCTCACTCATCTCCTCTCATCTCCTCTAGCTGAAATGTGTTTGACTATTTTGATTAAGATGACGGAGGCTATTATTTTATCTCAATCTTTCACATAATGGATTTACGATTCTTGGCGCATTATAAGACCCGACAATTTTTTATTCCAAATGACAACCAATATTCTAAAAAGTGACCATAGAGTCTTGTAGCACAAATCACACTCAAATCTAATTTAAGGGTTACTTTTATTGATGCATGCCACAAAAAATAATAAATCTAATGTTTGGAGGTACACCCAAAATCTAAAGATCTGATAAATTAGAATGAAAAACAATCAATGCACTCCCACTAGAGTACTTGGGTTAAAGTTACAATTTTATGGGTGTACATAATGTTACTCATCAGCTATTATTTGTTTATTTATTTAATCAGATTACCCATCAGCTAAATCAATCATAGGTTTCAATTAGAGTTGGCTAGCTTAATTCACGGTCACGATCTTGTACATGTGGCACTATACCGTAGTTTAGATCAACTACCCTTAATATTATCTCTATCCAAAGATTTGGAATTGCACCATTGATCTAAATGTCTACTGCTTAGTGGTAGCAATGGGCCGGTCTCGGGCCTAAAATTCTATTATAAACAGGCCGGATAAGGGCCAGGCCATCTGCAAAAATTACAAAACTGCAAGCTCAAGCCCAGCCCATGCATTGGCACCCCTATTTACAAGATCCCGACCGTTATATATTCAAAATTATGGACGGATTGGTTACCTTATGATTGTTGAAACTTTCAACAAATAGCCATGACATCTATGTGTTTTTTTCCTAAGCTCCTTCCATTGTAAGCTTACATTACACTCAAAGACATTTTAACTAATTAGACAAGATTATAATGAGCGTAATTCAGAGCCCTTAAAAACCATTATGCTAAAATTATATCTCAAACTAAAAACTGTGTCTTAAACTTTTGAAATTTGACAATAAATACCTACAATATTCTTCGGGAGTCATTTTTGGCACACACAAAGCAGGCCCTTGCAAACAATTTAGAAGAAAGACTTGTATCCTAAGGACTGTGCTATGTGAAAACACCATTTAAGCCAACTGATTTGAAGGGTATGACCAAAAGAACTTCTGTGCAAAAATTTAGCATAAAACACGATCGATATTCTGGACTGGCCCTAAGATTTTGATGGCCTATGGCGAGATCTCGAAATGAGGCCCATTATATATATTTTTTCCTCAAATTAATAAGCCTACGTCCGTACATATAAAAACATAATAACAATCAATTGCACAAAAAACCCTGCCCGTGGCCGTGATCGGGATCCGGACTCCGGCGGCCAACTGGGGAGGGGAGAGAGGGCTTGGGTTCTTCCGGTGAGAGAGGGATGAGTAGTGAGAGAGAGATGAGAAACATATATTTGGGGTTTGAATTTTCTTTTAGTTTTAAAAGAAAAATAAAATAAAGGGAAGTTTATTTGCAGCTTTACTTCAATTAAGTATAATTTTGTTTTAATTTTTTTTCTTAACAACAAATTTTTTTTTATAAATAAAATAAAAAATAAATTTTGGTAGCCTTTTATGCAAAATGAGGCCTTTTTTAAAAATAATTGGGGCCTAGATTTAAATTAATAAAAAACTTCCCTTGGGCCTCAATTTTGGTGGGCTTATGGTGGCGTCCACGCTCACCGTAGGGCCGACCCTATCTCTATTATATTATTCAGCGCAGTCAAAGGTCATCAGCCAATACAATGATTGACTGCATTGAATCGTATTATAGAAATAGCATTTTGTGTCAATCTTTTGCAATAAAGATTTTTGGTCATAGCCTTCAAATAAGATGACTTTGATGATGTTTTGACATGACACAAGTTTCAAAATATTAAACCCTCCTTTCTTTTCAGTTGTGTGGTTGGGCCAATTTGTGTTTCCAAGTAATGGCTCCATATTCTCAATTGAATCAATGGCATCTCCATTCGCACCCATCATACTACCGAGGGCACCTACATTCAAAATTATTGACGGATTTGAATCAGACTATGGAGATTATTTTTCATACCACTAGCCAACAAACGAATCTTGAGACTATGGGCGTACCATCCGTGACACGTATCCCTAAAAGTGACCTTAAAATCTCATGACACGTCACGGTCAAACATAATTTTCAGGTCACTTCCTCGGATGTATGCAATGTGGAGTAAGAAAACTTATCATTTGATAGTTAGCATATGGTCTCAAGATCCATTGTGTGAAAGATTGAGACAAAAATTATCTAATCTAAACCAATCAATTACTTTTAGCATAGGTGCCCTCAACATTTCGATAGGTGCGAATACAGCAATCCTTGGTTCTATGCTATCACTAACTTTTATTGAAAGTCAAATAAAAGACTTAATAAAATATTACCGATCAATGTTGTATAGATTTGAATATTGACTAACTGTAAGACCACCCAAGGTCTTATATACTGTCGTACCGAGAGACTTGGTTTCCTACTGGAAACAATGGTATCTTACTTGAGATGGAAATCTCGTAGTTGAAATGAAGAGCGGTTAGACTTTAGCACCTATTGATGTAAATAAAAATCTTCGGATGAAAATCAAAACCTACCCTTTTCGTCATGAACGATGTAGTCAGAAATTTTTATTGATGAGACTACAAATGATAAATATAATGTTATTAGTTATTTTACTATCGATTTGAGGGCTTATATACAAACAAAGGTTGTATAAGAATCATATTTAATAGAAACTCTAGAGTTAATTGGGGGCTTGAGCCGATTTGGGGGCTTCCATATCATAAATTTGGGGACCTATATACAAACAAAGGTTGTATAAGAACCATACTTAATAGAAACTCCAGAGTTAAATGGGGGACTTGAGCTCCCATACCCTTCAATGTGGCTACGCTAGTGCTTATAGTGACAATCTGTCATGACCCATGTTAAAGGTGATTTGTGGAGATACATGCAATCTATAACTCATCTTGAAAAATAAGGTCGAGAAATTTAGGTAACAACTTATAATGAATAGTTCACAAGTAAAAGCGAAAAACATATATGACAATTAAGGTAATTTCCTAATTATGCTTCTAAGATATAAAATAAACTAATTTTACGTGGGGTAAAACTGTTTCATAGGTAAACTCATAAGATGTACAAAAAAATAAAATCAACTAATAACATCTCTCATGAAAATAATAAAGACTAGAACTAAAGAATTTCTCAATGCTCATAGTAGCCCGTCGGATCTACACCCTTATCCAAGTGATAGTCGACGTCCTCGTGAGCCGCATCGGATACTGACGCCTCCACCTCCTCAGCACAAGAATAATTCATGTTCTCACCTGCAACTGTTAGATTTCGTGGAATGAGTTTACTCAGTCGCGTAAACTCAGTGGGTTGCACAATCGATTCACCATAATGTACTCAGGTGATCGTGTGTGCAATCGCTTAAGTGACAGTAGAGCTCTCAATGGGCCGGGCCGGCCTAGAGTTTGGCCCGCATCCGGCTCGAAAAAAATAATACTTTCTATCAAGCAAACCTGGTATCCAGACCGAGCTAAACATGTTGCAACCCGGATCAATCCAGGCAGGGCTTGGGTTGAGTGCTCCAACACCCGGCCCATATATATATATATAACCTTTTAAAGTTATAAATAAAATTTCCTTTTAATTAAATATAATTTACTTAAATGCCCTGAGATTAATCGTTGTCCGTTATAACCATTATCCTTTCAAGCAATCGTTGCCCGTTATAACCATTGTGCAACAAACTAAAATGAAATATATAAATAAAAGCAAGTACCTGAGCCTCTATAATATTAATATAATTATTTAATTAAAATTTTAACCTTCTTCAAACTTTTATTAGAAAAAAATAATCCAAGCCCAACCAAATTTTATTAGAAAAATAGCCCAACCAAATTTTAAATGTGAGTACATATGAAGGGTTAGGGTCGAGCCGAAAAATTTGGAAACTCGGCCGGGTAGATTAGGTCCGGATTGAACCCCAGCCTGACCCTAATTCGGCCCATTGAAAAGCCTAAGTGGCAATGATTTATAGAAATAAAAACAAGCAGCTTTATATGATTACAATAATATCTACGATCTCATAACATACCATATCGAAACTGAAAACATAGCATAAAATTAAATGTATATGATGCATCGATTTCTTATTTCTTTTCTTATCCGTCTTGTTAACGTAACATATGTGATATATCTAATTTTTAATATAGTTCCATACGCCTACACAATGTACTTTGCATCTCACTCAACTTACGTATACGACCTATGCCAGGGTCACTACTCGAGCCTACCACGCGAGATACACGTGTAGATAGTTGATCAATCACATAATTTACTATTTTATCACCCATAACTTAGTAATGTTAGGACTTAGTTTGCTACTAACAAGTTAACGATATACAGATGTTAAGGAAAAATAGTAAAAGAGAGTCAAAGTGTTAAAATTCATTAAAATGAACTCAAAAAGCAGTAAAAAGACGATTGAACGAATAGAAGACGCTTCGCCGCTACTGAAAGTCAAGAAATCAGACTTTACGATTGTGCGCTAAAGTTGAAGAAGGAAAGAAAGTGAAAACTAAGAAATCATAATTTACGATTCTTCAAAAGACGATTCTTCAGAAAGCGATAAATGAAAAGCAATCATTCGTTATAGGAAATCATCCAGTAAGAAAGCTATGTGAAAATGAAAAATCGTGATTTACGATTCTTTAGAAAAAGAAGAACAATTGTAATTTATGATTGTGTAAAGCTTTTCTCATTGCTACATCTGCTGCTACTACTGATCACGTAAATGAAGACTATCACCATCATGCATTGAATTAAAAGATCTCAAAAATTAGAAGTTTGGTAAATCATGGATCTGAAAAGATTGATGAAGATAAACACCTAGGAAATCTCGGTTGCTGAAATAAAGGAGAACAATTCAGAAGAACATCTACAATTGAAAGTAAAGAAGAATAAAATTAGGAATTAGAGTCATAGTTGGAATCGTTTAGTAGTTTCTTTTATTAGAATTAGAAGTCTTTGTAAACCGACACCTTCTGATCTATAAATAAGAGAGCCCGGTGTAGGAATAAGGGATCGAAGAATTTCAGCTCCAATTGACAATTGAGGTTGGATTTTCTTTCGATCAGTAGTGTAAAATAGTTAGAGTAGATTAGATATCAGAGATTTCTCAAGAGCAATTGACCACTACTATTGGGTATTGAAGATTAGTGTAGATAACCTAGTTTCTTAGAAGCAATTGACGACTGCGGCTGAAGCAACTGCGACTGAGAGGTGAAAGATATATTTACTTTGCTTTTTAGATTAGATTATTTATTACTTTGTAAACATCTTCAAGTTTAAATTTGAATTGACGACTCAGGTTGAGATTTGTAGACTAGTGTAACGATTTTTACTTTTCCATCTTCAATTTTCTAGAATTTGATTGACGCCTAGATTTTAGGAAATTGTTGATTATATTAAATCTGTATCAAAAAATTTTAATTTTTCATTGATGCCCAAATTCTAAAAGACTGTAATACGGTGTAACGGTACTGTTTATTTTTATAAATATCTGATGGCTTAAAATTGGGATTTACGACCTTAATCTGAAGGAGGATTAGGATTTATTTTATTCACTTTAGATTAAGAAATCATTCTTTTATTCATATTTCTCAAGTAGTTTAGAACCTAAAAGATAAATATAAACTTTAAAATAGAAATATAAATAAGATAACACTTCTTCGTAGAAACGATCCTATACTAGCTCTACAATTTCTATTATATGCTTACAATAGGTTAAGACTTAATTAGACATATGTAGTAAGTCGGTCAAGTTTTTGGTTCCGCTGTCGGGGAAGTCTTATTCTTTTATATTTTCGTTTTAAAAATAAATATTTATATTTCTCTTTTTATATTTCTTTATATTCTCAACTTTCTTTGATCACTTCTTAAGCTTTCGCAGGTTTATTCGGAGCAATGGATCAGAACTTCAACACTCTTGCTGGCCACAGAGACTAGAGGCTCAGATTTGTTTCTCTCCCTGCTCTCTAAAATAAAAATCATATAAAGCCAAAAGCATAAAAATAAGTAATTGTGCTCAAATTCATCTCAAACTCTTTCATGTATACATACGCTACTAGATAAATATTCTACCATCACACATGAAAATAATTTTTACCCATCATATGTACTCTTCGATATCATCACCCATAATAAATCGTACAACGTTTTATATTTAACCCAATTGATGTATAATTTTTTGCCACCCAACTCTTTGTAAAATCATTATGACAATTAAGTTCAGAAGGATGACGAATTTTAATACAATTGTTCATATTCCACGATCCGAACACTTCAAATACAGGATTAGTCCATCCTTAGCGAAATCATTTCCTCTCGTCCCCCCATCCCATCGTTACCCATGACAGACTATAAAACCAACTATAATTGTGACAGCCCGAATTTTGACACCCCGAAACTCGTGCTATCAGCACGATCCTCCAGACCGTGCCTCATGGATATGTACGGAACATTGGTATAACAAGCAATAATAAAGAGATAAAATAAATAATTATATAAAGCGGAAAAAGTTAATGTGCCCAACTTACACATACAAAAGACAGATCTACTTTCATGCCACTGCATGAATAGAGAACCGATCCGAACCATCGGTGATAAACAGATCACCCCAAATGGTTTGCCAAAAAAAATAAATCAATTTAATTACATTGTTTATCAAAATAAAGGCTTGACATACCAAGTCGTACAAATCTGCTCTCAAAACTACTCTCTGTCAAAGTACACAGCAGAGTCTCCTAGAAGAAGTCCTCGGGAGGAGGCTCCAACTCATCCCCAGGGACGTAATCCGAATCACCCGGATCTACGTCTCCCGAAGCCTCAGCCGCTGCTAACAATGGACCTGTGACGTATAGTCTAAAGGGTGAGCGACATCCTAACTCAATAGGGAACAACACAATGAACATATAAATCAAAATCTCACATATATTCCATGATATTCTAAGCATGATGTGTCTATGCATTTGCTAGGAAACAGTTTAAAAGATGGTGACTTGCATTAAAGTTTACTGGTAAATTGTATATCTTACCTTACTGTTGATTTATCATGAATGATACTGAACAGGCCTAAAGCAAAACTTAAATCTTCAACTTAAGTAATCCCCGAACAATATAGCATCGAGCCCCGATGGAATACTCACCATCGTCACCTAAATAGACAGTTGTTATATATATTCCCTGGGAATACTATCCAAGCCCCTTTCTCAATAGGCGGTGGGGTTAAATCTCATCTCAATATCCTTGTGATGTGCTTACTGTGTACGGACAAACCTCTGCACTGGTGTACGGATTGGCCGCCGTACCGGTCACGGATATCCTGTCGAGTCAGTCGTGGGTATTTTGCCACGTTGGTGGGGTGTTCTAAACAAACCTCAAATAACAAAAATAACATGTGCTTTACATATAGTTATTCACCGTGTAAAGTGCTATCTTATATCAGTTAGGCCTCAACAGTAATTATTCAATCACATTTACATCCTTGGGATGTCTAATTTACTCGCATCTTCTTGATGCCTTTATCACTTTCTCATCCCCTAGGGATGCCTCATTTTCATTAACTTGCTTGTCTCAGTTATTCGTATCACACTGATGCCTGTATCATTTTCTTGGTGTTACACACACACACTCATTTTACAAAGCTTTTCACAGTTAAAACACTTTCAATTTGATATCTATATCACTACATACATGCTCTTGCAATTAAAATACATGTTCAAGGTGTTTCCTACCTCAGGTCTCCGAAGGTTCAAGCATCAAGGTCTCACGCGGCTCCTTGTGCTCGCTTCCACACGTACCACCTATGGTACATCACAACACATGTAACACATCATTAAAAATACAATAGAGAAGGTCCTAGACCCTCCATGAACCTCCAAGTCCAAATCAAAACGTCAAGTGAATCTGCCAAAATCGATTAATCGATTCCCAAAATTGATTAATCGAAACCCAAATCGATTAATCGATTCCCAAAATCGATTAATCGAAATCCAAAATCGATTAATCGATCCCAAATTGATTAATCGAAATCCCTAGCATAGTAAAGTCGATTCTCAAATCGAGTAGTCGAAAGTCCAAAATCGATTAATCGATCCCAAATCGATTAATCGAAATTTAAAGTCGATTAATCGATTTCTCAATTCGATTAGTTGATTTCTCTAGGTCATGTTTCTCCAGCCACTGGAGGTACCCAGTCGATTAGTCGATTCCTAAATCGATTAATCGACCTTCAACTTCGATTAACCTATTTTCAAATCGATTAATCGAAATCGAGTATTCCTGACTTTTTAACTTCCGGACCAAAATCGATTAATCGAATCCCAATTTCGATTAATCGATTTGGCCATATTTAGCCCCCTTTCGGGCTGTTCTTCCCAAATCCATTCTTTTTCTTTTCCTTCCTTTTTTCTAAGTCTTTACTCTATCCTTTTGAACTATATTGATTGAATCTTAACCATCATACATCTATGCATTGAAATCTAATAAGACTTACCTCAAGAATCCCTTAAAGGGATCGATCTGTTGGGTTTGATGGCTTGGGTTCTAGCTTTTGCTTCAACGATTCCAACGCGTTGAATTTGGCAATCAATGTTAAATTCTCCTCTTGATTTGCATTAACACCAAGCTTCCATAACTCTTCTTTACTCCCTCTCTCTCTCTCTTCTTAACTCTCTCTTCAACAACCAAACAAAAGGAATTTTAGGGTTATTAAACCCTTATATCTTCCTTCTTATTTCGGTGTTAAGCGCATACACCAGAGATAGGTGTATGTAGCTCTAAACCAATACCATTCACTACACTTAGTCACATTTACATCACATCAGTTCATCACTTCATGTATTCAATGTTTGACCATCACTTGGCCAAACCTATGACCAATCGGGCACGGATCTCGAGGTCAAAGTTTAACGCTCAATTTTTTGAGATATTACATTCTCCCCACCTTGGGAATTTTCGTCCTCGAAAATTACCCAAAGGTGCTCTGGTGTGGTACCCCACACACATCGGTGTCACGTACCCACTTACGAAAACGAGTTACACATCACATAGTGCGAGAAACAAAAATAATGCAATTACATCCACAAAAAGTTGATTTGTATTTCACTATCAAAAATTTCAACATTTACAAGTTTCTTTAACTATTTTCAATAATTACAATTTGGAATTTGAATATAACAGTACAAAATATGCAAAAAGTGATCACAAATAAAACCATCGTCAGGCGCTCACGCAGTCCCCCCTCTTGGCGGATCTGATGTTGGGGTGGGCTGCTCTGACGAAACTAGCGGTTCAAGTGGTGGCTGGGTCGTCGTGGCAGGCTGCTCGGTCTGCTAAGGTGTCGAGCCAGATGCATCGGCAGCACATGTACTCGCGTGGAAACCGGCACCCGTATGGAAAGCAGTCCAACCCACAGTCCAGTCCGCCTCTTGCGCGAGGCGCTGCTGGTAGTCCAACGGATAGATATACTGTAGGGTGTGGTACATCAAAAAGTCCATCTGCCGGTTCATCCTCTCGTTGTTGGCCTCCATCCGAGCCAACACATCCTCTATCGTGGGCGCCGGAAGCCGCCACGGGTATGAAGAAGTCGGTGGTGGCCACGAGATGAGATGTGTGTAGGTGATGCCATGCGAGGGTGCCCTCACCGGTGGATGGACAGGTGTGCTCTCCACGTGTGGGTCCTGATGTGGTGGTGGGGGTGCTACTGGTGTTGCCGCTGCTGGGCCCTGAGCTGGTAGGGTCCGCTTGAGCAAGTTGTAGCTACGGCTCCATGAAGCAATGGAGAAATGCTTCATGCGATCCGTAGCCCTCTCCTCATGGGGTGAAATGGCATACCCTGGAGCGTCTGAGTAACACTCCAGCATGCTCGAAATGAGGCGAGCATATGGAATCTTTTCTTTGCACCTCAAATTGCCCTTCATCAACTTCCCCTTTATGTAGACCATCCCCTTGAGGATGATCTTCGTAGCGTCAAACCAACGGCCACAGAAGGCCGCTTAGAGTGCCTGTTGCACTAACTCCACCCACTCGGTGTCGTGGCGCATCGGGTAGAGGTTGCACTTGATTATGGAATCAAGCATCCACATGTAATGGGAGAGATCGACCCTCCTAATGGATGATCCCGACCCCTTTTTCCCTTTGGTCATACGAGTCATTATTTCTTTAAATTTCACCTCTTTCGCAAAGGGTGGGAAGAGGGTGGTCTCGGGCACAAAGTCCAAATAACACTCCAGGACTTCGTGGATGTGGCGACGCGTTAAGGTATAGTCGCGACCCTCAATGGTGGTCGTGACAATGTCGTCAGTAGGCCCCTCTTTCAACCCTTGGTAAAATAGGCGGACCAACCTAGGGTAGTAGGACCCGTGGATTGGTTTTAAAAGGTTGCCGAGGCCGGCCTTTACTAGGTAGTTTCGAGCCCATTGGGTCTCGCCTGCCACATCGGGGTTTGTAAATAGTTCCACATCGAAGATAAACTAATATTCGATGGTCTTAGCCGCCCACCACTCATTTGGTTGGGGGACATTTTCGGGTGGTGGTGGGATTGGTGAAGACTCGCGCGAAGACGCGCTCGTCGAACCGGATGTGGTGTCCGATTCCAACGGTGATGGTGTTCTTACGGACGATGGGGTAGGCGGAGGCGGTGCGGCGTTCTTACGCCGGACAAGAAGCTTAGACGTTGCCTTCTTCGAAGACAACCAAGTTTTGGGCGGAATTTCGTGACAAATATAGCAAAACTAGGGTTTAATGGCTTGAAACGAAAAGAAAGTTGGAATCTAGGGTTTTTACCTTAGGTTTCAATCCGAATGTAAGTGGTTTCGATCCGAAACATCAAAAACCCTAGCTCTCCAAGTCGCTCGAAGAAGAAAATAGCAAGGCGCGCAAGAGGTAAAATCAATTTGATTTCGAATGGGGAGAAATCTCCCTCGATTTATATATATAGGCCCTAGTTCGATTATTTGATTTCTAAAATCGATTAATCGAGTTTCAAAACTAGGTTCAGCCGTGCGAAATCAATTAATTGATTTCCAAAATCGATTAATCGAGACTCAAAATCGATTAATCGAAATAGTTTCGATTAATTGAAATCGTGGTCATTTAAATTTTTAACTTTTCGAGCTCACTGGCGTGAGCCAGTCGATTAATCGAATTTCTCTTCGATTAATTGAAATCCCAAAATCGATTAATCGAATTTCACTTCGATTAATCAAAATCGTGAAGTTCTTCAAAATTTTCCCAAAATTCTCAAGTGACTCGATTAGTCGAACTTCCAGATCGATTAATCGAAATCCCAAATCGATTAATCGAATTTTACTTCGATTAATTGAAATCATAAAATTCTTCAGGTTTTTCCTAAAATTCTTAAGTTACTTGATTAATCAAATCTCCAGATCGACTAATCGAAATCCAAAATCGATTAATCAAAACCCAGATCGATTAATTGAAATTTCATTTCTTCAATTTCCTGAATCCTCATTAAATCTCCACTCACTGGTCCATGCCAGTCGACTAATCAACCAAAATCGATTAATCGGTTTTGATAAGCTTCTGTAGAATTTTTGTATCTTTTACGTGTCTTCCGATTTCTTGGTAAAATGTGACTAGTTGGTCACTAGTTCTGCGAAATACATCATCACGGCCATGTCGTGGCTATGATGAACTTTAACTACGCAATTGACATTGCATTAGGGATACGATGTGGATAAAATTTTTTCTATTGAGTACATTGATCAAAAGACCGACATTGGATTACAACATATAGTTTAAATCCACAAACATGCTTGCGGTGATACAATTTGACTCTTAAGCTGTCGCAAATAAGTCTAGATATTGTTCTTTCACGTCGGCCTCTCGTTCCCATGTAGCTTCCTCGGCCGGATGATACTTCCATCAAACAAGTACTAATGGAATCACTTTTGTTCGTAGCACTTGTTCCTTTCGATCCAAAATCTCCGTCGGCTCTTCGATCATAGTCATATCCTCATGCATCTCAAATGATTGACCGCTCAACATGTGATCAGGGTCGTTAAGATACTTTCTGAGCATAGATACATGGAACACATTGTGTACTTGATCAAATAACGGTGGCAATCCAATGCGGTAAGCAACATCCCCTACTCGACCTAACAACCTCAAATGGTCCAAGATAGCAGGGACTTAACTTCCCTCTCTTTCCAAACCTCATCATGCCCTTCATAGGCGACACTTTCACGAATACGTGTTCGCCCACCTTAAAGTCTACACTAGTCTGCTTGATATCAGCTTAACTTTTTTGTCTACTTTGAGCCGCTTTGAGTTTGGCCCATGTCATACGAACATAGGTGACATTATCTCGGGTCCCAAAACAAATTTCTCCCCGATTTCTTCCCAATTGATGGGCGATCTACATTGCCATCCATAAAGAGCTTTATATGGTGCTATCCCAATGCTCGTCTGAAAACTGTTGTTGTATGCAAACTCAATCAACCGTAGGTGCTGATCCCACGATCCTTGCAATTCTAACATAGGCGCCCTAAGCATGTCCTCGATGATCTGATTGACCCCCTCTGTCTGTCCATTAGTTTGCGGATGGAATGCCATACTGAAATCTAGTCACGTTCCCATTCTCTTTTGAAATTTCTTCCAAAACTTTGATGTATATAATGGGTTACGGTCAGAAACAATGCTACTCGGAATCCCATGCAAACGGATGATCTCCTTCATGTATAGTTCTGCAAGTCTTCCCGCAGTGTACATCATATTGTAAGGCAAGAAGTGCATTGACTTGGTCAATCGATCGACTACTACCCATATGGCATTGTACTTCTTTGTAGTACGCAGTAGTCCAACGATGAAGTCCATAGAAATCGATTCCCACTTCCATTTCGGTATAGGTAGAGGCTGCAGTAATCCCGCAGGGTGTCTATGATCGATCTTCACTTGTTGGTACGTCAAAAACCGCGACACGTACTCTGTCACATCTTGCTTCAAACCTCTCCACCAGTAATTCTTTTTCAAATCTTGGTACATCTTTGTGCTACTCGGGTGGATCGCATAGTTGGATTTGTGAGATTCATCAAGGATTGTTCGCCGTAAATCGGCATTGTTCGGAATACAGAGACGACCCTTGAACAATAAGGAACCATCCTCCTTGATCGAAAACTCAGATCTAATACCATCAGTTACATCTTAACGAATCTTGATTAGCGCAGGGTCTTTCATCTGTAGTTCATGGATATGCTCAAATATCACCGGTCTCACTGAGATATTAGCCAAGAAGGCTCCTGTAGCTTGTGACTCGATGTTCGCATCATATAGTGCCAAATCTTCAAATAACATCCATCGGTGTATACCCAAGATTAAACTAGCCAACTGAGCTGAACCCTTTTGACTCAAGGCATCGGCTATTACATTAGCCTTGCCTGGATGGTACTGTATAGAACAGTCATAGTCTTTGAGGAACTCCATCCATCTGCGCTGCCTCATATTTAGTTCCTTCTGTGTAAACAAATATCTGAGGCTCTTATGATCGGTGAAGATCTCAAAGGTCTCACCGTACAAGCAATGTCTCAAAATCTTGAGCGCAAAAATGACCGCTGCTAATTCTAGGTCATGTGTCAGATAATTCTTCTCATGCTCTTTCAACTGTCTTGACCCGTAAGCTATCACCTTTCTGTGTTGATTAAGCACGCAGCCCAAACCACTATACGAAGCATCACTGCATACTACGAACCCTCCACTGCTTGAAGGAATTGCCAGTACTGGAGCTGAAGTGAGTCTCTTCTTGAGTTCTTGAAAACTCTTCTCGCATGCCTCACTCCATTCAAACCTTGCGTCTTTACGTGTAAGTCTTGTGAGTGGTCCTGATATCTTTGAAAAACCCTCAACGAAACGTCAATTGTATCTCGCTAATCCAAGGAAACTACAGATGTCGGTCACGGTCTTTGGTTGCTCCCAATTCACTACTGCTTCGATCTTTGCTGGATCTACTGTGACATCAAGCTTTGAAATAACATGTCCCCAAAAGCTAACCTCTTCTAACCAAAACTCGCACTTGCTGAGCTTGGCGTATAATTGGTGTTCACGTAGAGTCTATAGGGCTATTCTCAAGTGCTTCTCATGCTTTTCTTCTGATTTTGAATAGATCAGGATGTCGTCAACAAACACTACGACACAAGAGTCTAGGTGTGGTTTAAACACCCTATTCATAAAATCCATGAATGACGCCGGGGCATTTGTCAACCCAAACGACATCACAAGGAATTCATAGTGTCCGTACCGAGTCCTGAATGTAGTCTTCTGAATATCCTTTGCCTTGACTCTCAACTGATGGTACCCAGATCTCAGATCGATCTTGGAAAAGTATTTCGCTCCTTGCAGTTGATCAAACAAGTTATCTATCCTAGGCAAAGGGTATCGATTCTTAATGGTAAGTTTGTTCAATTGTCGATAGTCAATGCACAGACACATTGACCCATCTTTCTTCTTTACAAACAAGACCGGTGCTCCCCATGGAGACACACTCGGTCTAACAAACCTCTTATCCATTAGCTCTTGTAACTGCTCCTTCAATTCCTTCAACTCAGCAGGAGCCATTCTATATGGTGCTTTAGACACAGGCTCCGTTCCTGGTGCTAAGTCGATGGCAAATTCTACTTCTCTCTCTGGAAGTAATCCGGGTAATTCCTTCGAAAATACATCTTCGAATTCTCGCACCACGGCTATCTCAGAGATAACATTCTTCTCCTCTTTATGCTCCTTCAAAAATGCCAAGTATCCACTACACCCTTTTCTGATCAATCGCTCAGCCCTGATTGCTGAGATAAGTGGCGTGTGTGTCGACCTTTCTCCTCAAAATCTAAACGATCTCCTCGTGTTGGGTCTGAAGATGACGACCTTATTCTTGCAATCTACTGTTACACAGTGAGTCGACAACCAATCCATGCCAAGGATTATGTCGAATCCTTGCATGTTTAATAGAATCAGGTTCGCAGGTAGTTCAAAGACGTCTCCATCCATGACCCTCACGATCATGGAGTTGCAATCCTTTCCGGTGTCAACCGATTTCCCAGTAGGAACAGTCATGGTTAAAACGAAGTCTAACTCCTCTGGGTCGACTTTCATCCTCTTTGTGAAGCGAGGGATAACAAATTAGTGGGTAGACCCCAGGTCTAACAACACTCGAGCTTCGTATGTCACGTCGCTTCTCTTCTTATAAATTTGTAATGTACCTACTCATACATACACATTTATATAATGTCTATCATCATACTAGAATTTATTACATGCAAGTTCTCTTATATTTTCTATATGGATGCACCTTCTCTATCTAAATTTTCAGAATTGAAATTCTTTATTAAAAAGAAAACTCACCTTGAATAACATCGTTTGTATTTTGAGCCTCTTGAGCTGTGACTGCATAGGCTCTTCCTTGGACGATCGGCTTCCTAGCTTATATAGGTCGTGGAATAGGAGCTGAAGCCATCTTCCCTTTGTTCACCTCGGGGCAATCTTTGATCAGGTGGCCCACCTTGCCACATCTAAAGCAACCCCTAGTACCCTGCCTACAGTCAGCCGTTCTATGAGACTTGCCACACTTGGTACAAGTCTCCTGTGGCATGGAAGAAGCTGCTCGCGAGAATCCCTGAGTAACTGTAGCTCCTGTAGTAATAGCAGGGCTCTCATATCTCATTGGCCTCCCCGATGCAAGCAATGGGAATTTTTGCTGGTTAGTCTACTGCGCCGATCTCCCATATCCTCCTTGAAACAGTGGTTTCTGATTGCCTGCTATGAATCTCGACTTTTTATTCACCGGCTCGTAGTTCCCTATTCTACTTTGGTCTATATTCCACCTTCCTTGCTGCTCTCTCTGGCGGTAATTGTTATTATTTTCTTCTTCTACCACCAAAGCCTTGCTCATGACCTCTCCATAGGTCCTCAGCTGGAATGGTGCTACTCCTCCCCTCATGTCTGGCTTCAATCCTTGCTGAAACCTCTTCGCTTTCATCATCTCTGTGATGATGTAGTCAGGCACGAAGTGAGCAAGTCGTATGAACTCCACTCCATATTCTCTCGCAGTCATCTTCCTTTGAGTAAGCTGTAGAAATTGAATCTCCATTTGGTTCCTCACCACTTCCGGGAAATACTGCTTGTTAAATTCCTTGACGAACTCATCCCAAATCCAGGGCATATCTGGGGTCTCTTGAGCCCTAGTCCTAGAAACGGACTTCCACCAAGGCCTAGCCTCCCCGTCTAACATGTAGGCTGCCCAACGGACGCTCTCGTCCTCTGTACAAGTGAGCACACTGAACACCTTCTCCATCTCACTCAGCCAGTTCTCAGCTGCCATGGGCTCTAGCTGACCCGAAAAGCTAGGAGGTCTCATCCTCCTAAACTCAGTAAAAGTTGAAGCCATCGGGAGTTTGGTGATGCTACTCATGAGTCAGATGAGCCCAAAGATCTGCTGGGCCATAGCAGCCGCCATGGTCTCCATGGTGTGTATCATCCTCCGACTCTCCTCTCTATCCTCATTCCTTTCTCTGACTCTCTCTTGCTCTCTTTGATCTTGATCCTGACGATCTCGATCTTGGTTTTCTGCTTGATCGTGGCCCTCCTGACTGCCACTACCTGAAGCACCTCCATGTCCCAAAGGTACTCTATTAGTATCCGAGATGAGATCATCTCGACTACGCAAATTTCTATGATGACCGCCCCAAAGTCGGCCTCTTCCTCTAAGAAATATAACGGTCTGCACGTGAAAACAAAGTTTTCATTAGCAGAAGTCCCTATGCTCTGACAAAAGAATGATGGTCAAAATTTCTAAAAGAAAATGCTTTGATACCAAACTCAATTTGAATTTCACCGAGCACATGCCATCGACGATCCTCCAGACCGTGCCCCATGGATATATACGGAACATTGGTATAACAAGCAATAATAAAGAGATAAAGTAAATAATTGCATAAAGCAGAAAAAGTTAATGTGCCCAACTGACACATACAAAAGACAGTTCTACTTTCATGCCACTGCATGAACAGAGAATCGATCCGAACCATTGGTGATAAACAGATTATCCCAGATGGTTCGCCAAAAAAAATAAATCAATTTAATTACATTGTTTATCAAAATAAAGGCTTGACATACCAAATCGTATAAATCTGCTCTCAAAACTACTCTCTGTCAAAGTACACAGCAGAGTCTCCTAGAAGAAGTCCTCGGGAGGAGGCTCCAACTCGTCCCCAGGCACGTAATCCGAATCACTCGGATCTACGTCTCCCGAAGCCTTAGCCGCTGCTAACAATGGACCTACGACGTATAGTCTAAAGGGTGAGCTACATCTTAGCTCAATAGGGAACAACACAATGAACATATAAATCAAAATCTCACATATATTTCATGATATTCTAAGCATGATGTGTCTATGCATTTGCTAGAAAATAGTTTAAAAGATAGTGACTTGCATTCAAGTTTACTGGTAAATTGTATATCTTACTTTACTATTGATTTATCATGAATGACACTAAACAGGCCTAAAGTAAAACTTAAATCTTCAACTTAAGTAATCCCGAGCAATATAGCATCGAGCCCCGATAGAATACCCACCATCATCGCCTAAATAGACAGTTGTTATATGTATTCCCTGGGAATACTATCCAAGCCCCTTTCTCAATAGGCATTGGGGTTAAATCTCATCTCAACATCCCTGGGATGTGCTTATCGTAATGGATAGACCTCTCGACTGGTAGATTGGCGCCGTGCAGACCGTCGGATATCCTGCCGAGTCAGTCGTGGGTATCCCGCCACGTCGGTGGGGTATTCTAAACAAACCTCAAATAATAAAAATAATATGTGCTTTACATATAGTTATTCACCGTGTAAAGTGCTATCTTATATCAGTTAGGCCTCAATAGTAATTATTCAATCACATTTACATCCCTGGGATGTCTAATTTACTAGCATCTTCTTGATGTCTTTATCACTTTCTCATCCCCTGGGAATGCCTCATTTTCATTAACTTGCTTGTCTCAGTTATTCGCATCACACTAATGCCTTTATCATTTTCTTGGTATTACACACACACCCATTTTACAAAGCTTTTCACAGTTAAAACACTTTCAATTTGATATCTATATCACTACATATCTGTTCTTGCAATTAAAGTACATGTTCAAGGTGTTCCCTACCTCAGGTCTCCGAAGGTTCAAGCATCAAGGTCTCACGCGGCTCCTTGTGCTCGCTTCGACATGTACCACCTATGGTACATCACAACACATGTAACACATTATTAAAGATGCAATAGAGAAGATCCTAGACCCTTAATGAACCTCCAAGTCCAAATAAAAAAGTCAAGTGAATATGCCGAAATCGATTAATCGAAACCCAAATCGATTAATCGATTAATCGAAATCCAAAATCGATTAATCGATCCCAAATTGATTAATCGAAATCCCTAGCATAGTAAAGTCGATTCTCAAATCGAGTAGTCGAAAGTTCCGATTTATCGAAATCCAAAGTCGATTAATTGATTTCTCAATTCAATTAGTTGATTTCCCCAGGTCATGTTTCTCCAGCCACTGGAGGTACCCAGTCGATTAGTCGATTCCTAAATCGATTAATCGACCTTCAACTTCGATTAGTCGATTTCCAAATCGATTAATCAAAATCGGGTATTCCTGACTTTTTAACTTCCAGATTCAGCCCCCTTTCGGGCTGTTCTTCCCAAATCCATTCTTTTTCTTTTCCTTCCTTTTTTCTAAGTCTTTACTCTACCCTTTTGAACTATATTGACTAAATCTTAACCATCATACATCTATGCATTTAATTCTAATAAGACTTACCTCAAGAATCCCTTTAAGGGATTGATTTGTTGGGTTTGATGGCTAGGGTTCCAGCTTTTGCTTCAACTATTCCAACACGTTGAATCTGGCAATCAATGCTAAATCCTCCTCTTGATTTGCATTAACACCAAGCTTCCATAACTCCTCTTTACTCCCTCTCTCTCTCTCTCTCTTCTTAACTCTCTCTTCAACAACCAAATAAAAGGAATTTTAGGGTTATTAAACCCTTATATCTTCCTTCATGTTTCGGTGTTAGTGCATAGACTAGAGATAGGTGTATGTAGCTCTAAACCAATACCATTCACTACACTTAGTCACATTTGCATCACATCAGTTCATCACTTCATGTATTCAATGTTTGACCATCACTTGGTCAAACTTATGACCAATCGGGTACGGATCCCAGGGTCAAAGTTCAACGCTCAATTTTTTAGGATATTATAATAATTTAATAAAGTTCTTTCCAATATGGGAGGACCCACCACCACCACCACCAGAGCCAAACCCTCTGCAGTTCCTGTGGGACGAGTACGAGGAACTTCAGAAGATTTTGGCAAAGGAAGAAAAGTAAAAGAATAAAAAGAACAAAAAGAAAAATAGGAAGATGGAACCACGTACCTCTTCTTACACACCTCCCATCTTCACCTCCTCTTCCCTTCATTCACCCCCTGCGCCCCTGATTCTCCCTAATCCCTATTATTCTCCTTCCCGGCTTATAGTTCCTCTTCCAAAAGCAGCAAGTTGAGGACATCCAGGAGCCAGGAGAGCAAAACAATTTTTTGACGGGATAAATTTTGGTTAGAAGTCGACGATCGATCTTTATCGAAGACATATTCATTCTCGGACGTTGCTGCCAGTGTCTTAGTTTAGTGTGTGTCTAGAGTTTTCATAGGTTTATTCCTTTGTGTAAACTTCTCTTTCTCTCATATAAATATTTTGTTTAATATATATGATAATTTTTTGTTTCTAACTATTTCTTTATAGTGCAAATTTTTTTTTATATCAAAAGCAGTTTCTCCTAAGTTTGGGGGATCATTGTTGAATCCTAATGTAGATCATAGATCTGATAACTTAAAAAGCATCATTAAGGTAATAGATTTTTGCTATATCCCCTATTTTGAAACAATGAGGACATTTGTTATGATTTTAAATCTTGTTTTAAACACACAAGCGCACGAATCGGATTGTAGTTAGTGGGTGCGGAGTACGAGATCGTTCCCACGGAGATTGGTTAGAAAATCATCAAGAGGAAATAACAATTAACTAAAAGAACTACCACAAATTTAACCCAAGATATAAATTAGCTTATGAATTTTCAAGAGTATGATGAGAATAAAAACTAAACAATAAAATTAACTTAAATGAAGAATGAAAGAGAAGATCGGGATGCTATCGTCACAAGATGCAATCACTTAAATATTAAAGTCAATCAATAATTTACGAAAAATATGACAATTAATTCACGGAAATAATTCTAATGTATTCTCTTCCTACTATCGCAAAGGAAATGAGGTAAAACATTCATTGTAAAAGGGACTTCTAATAACGATAAATTAACGTCGCAAAATAGGGCAACTGTAAAAGAGAGACTCCTAATGACGATGAATTAATACTGCAAATATTATCAACAAAAAATTCGGAGTAGATTCCTTATTCCAGATCCGAGATCATGGGAGTGGTACTAGCACCCCTATCTTAGATGGCAATCGAAAATTTATTAATTCGGCAAGAGCAATTAGGCATTGATGATCAAGGCATCTTTGATGAAATAATACCACAACTATAGATATATATTATTATAAATGAAAACTTTAAATGAGATTCATTAGATCTCCATCCTCAAAAAGATTTAGCTATGCATACTAGAAATGAAAAAAATGAAAGACATAATTAAAAGATAAAATGAAAATAACATTAAAATACCGTAAAAGAAGCTTTAACAATTCCAATGTAAACTTTTCTCTCTTGATGGCAGAAAAATTAAACTAATCTAAAAACTAAACCTAGAAATTTAAAGAACAATGCTTGAAAAGGAAAGGGAAAAGCTAAAAACTAAAAATGCTAAGGAAAATAAAAGGCTCCCCAAAGGGAGAGACCCCCTGAACCCTAAACACTGCTTTGTTTAAATAGGGCTCGGACATAAAATTTACCAAATATAGGTCAATCGAATGAATTATAAGATTCAATCGATTGAATTCAAATTCCAAAAATGATTGCTTCATTTGAATTCGAAAATCAATCGATTGATTTTCAAATTTCGATCGATTGAGTTTAAATTCAAATCTTGAGCGGCAAACAATTGCCAAAGACTTAATCGATTGAATTATGGATCTCAATCGATTGATTTTGACTTATGACAATTATAGTTCTCTTTATCTTTGACTGAATTAATCGGTTCCTTCACGATTTCAGTGCTGTCGTTGGCTTCATGGTTCAATACTCTCATGTAGCCTTTAAGTATGCTCAATTATGCTCTTGCAAGATCCAACGGTCACGAATATCTGAAACCACAAAAACTGTACAATAGCCGTCAGATTGCTTTTATCGGGTGGCTAAATATAAGTTTTAGGGTATGAAATATGATCATATTTCACACCTCATCACACCTCCAAACCTACACTTTGCTAGTCCTCGAGCAAAGAAAAAGATAAACAAAACTGAAAAATAAACTAACAACCTAAGAAAAGTAATGAATGCCACTTTCGTAGGGAGCACGATTGCATTTAGCGTATACAACAAGCCTTTAAACCGCTAGGTGATCCCTAGTGGAGGAGTTTTATCTCTTGAGGATTTTCAGTGAAGTTACCCACAAACTTCAACACATCTTTAAACCATTGACAAAATTGATTTTTCAAAACATGTTTTTCATATATTTTTAACTTTAAAACACAAAATCATTTATCAATTTAACATGCGAATTCTCAATTTCAAATAACAATGTTATACCAATCATACTTATATCCATTCAAATTAGTCTAATGCTTAAATTGTTAGATAACTTATCCATTCATGCTTAAACATGTAGTGTGTGCATACCGAAACCAAGATCCATCCATCTCGAAATCAGTCCAAATAGTAAATCATCAGATCTCATGTCTCAACTTAATCCTCACTTTAGGTATACTCTCAAAATTGAAACACATTGATGATGAATTCATTTTCGCTCACATGTGAGAGATCAATACAAAACAAGTAAAAATGTCTCACATGATAGAAGAAACATGACGTAATCAATGAATAAAAATAATCTCATATGAACAAATACTCTTATATCCTAAGCATGTCATATCGAGTGCCATAGGTATTCCATATTCACTCTCCACAAGATAGTTACCAATGCAAGATCGGATCATGAAGGTCGTTTGTAGGGTTGTAATGGGACTCAGGTAAGGGTAAGAAAGAAATGGAAGTTGGGATTCAAAATTTCTGAGAAATTGAAAAAGGAACTAACTTCTGATTTTTCTATTTCTTCTCTTTTTCTTTCCTTAATCTCTCGCTATTTTTCTTAATATTTTTCTATTTTCTCAGCTTTCTTTTATTTTCTCACTCCTTTTTCTTCTTTTGAATTTCATTTTCTTGAAACGCCTCATATTTTTCATTCTTTTTTAATTTTTCTTTTTCTTTTTCTCCCTTTTTTTTCTGCCATATAGTCTCAGTAAATACCACAACTCGGTATCTATCCACTTACTCTCTTTTTGTTTATTCTCATCCCTCGTTCCTAATTTCTCATAAATAAGAAAGGTAAGGCTGAATTTTCAGAAATGGTGCAGGGATAAAGGTTAATGTGGCTTATCAAAGAATATATAAAGGCAAATTTTTCAATAAACTCAAAGGGGAACTAGAATGATAAATTTATATGAGATGGGATATTTTAAGTACAAACGAGCTAAAGATGACCTTCAATCATGTCCTCAAAAGATAGTAACCTTGCCTATTTGTCTTGAATAAATATACGATACGTCTAGCACAATGATATGAATTTAATGTCATGTAAAGTCATAAGTCAAAATAAAATGTATGGGATTATACAAAAATAATTTGTATTCAAAGATAACTCTGAGTTTAAGATAACTCCGAGTTTATGTAAACTCTCATCAAGGATGGGAAATTAGCTCTAAAGCTCACCGGGCTTAGTCTCCACTAAGAACCAAGGATTCAAAGTTTAAAATAGTCCCTCGATTTCTAGATCTTAAGATGGTATACATGCACAAAGTGTCTAGTCATGAATTTCAAGATCATCCTCAAATTATCACATTAAATTTCATTATCCTAGATATAAGTAATCAAAATATGACATTGATATTTTCAAAATATAATTTACATACATCATTGACTAAAGTTTGAAAACTATTGCAAAATAACATGTGTCATGGTTCCAAAGTTTTTTTTTTTTTTTTTGTGGTTTTAGGGGTATCAAAATAATAGAAACATAGAAACTACACCCTCAAAACTGAACAAAATAATATCCTCATTGTTGAAAATAGATAAAATATTGGACTAAAGTGAAGGAACATACTTGGAGTAATGATTTGAGGCTCATGGTAGTATATGAAAAGGGGAGAGATAGGAAAATCTCTCCCAAACCTGTATAAAAATATACCAAGCTATCCAAGCATCCTCATCACACAAAAAAAATGTCAACAATATACAGGAAATTATCAAAATTAATAAAATGCTACTCGAATAATACTATCAAATCATAATCAATCATAAAAATGAGTGTATCTAAGCATTTTATTTTTGTATTTATTTATTATTTTATTTTTTTTGAAAAGAAAATTAAAATTATTCTATAAGTTGTAAACACAATCCGAGTCCACCAAGATCCCAAATCTGGATGAAATTCTTTTTAAGAATGACCATTGATTTATTTAATAGTCCATGCATTTCTCTTATCAGGGACTTGACTACAGCCCCATGTTGGGCCCACGTTTCATCACTATGGTCCCTCTCTAAGCTTCCAATTCCTACCCTGTACTTGACATTCCCAAAATCGCACTCCAGATTCAAATCCATTAATCTTTTTTCAGCATTCTGTTGATTATCTATGTATTCAATGAATGGACAACAGATTTCAAATTCCTCTTTCTCCTCCAAACCGAATTCACACTCATCGGAAAAGATTATGTCTCCCTTATTAGGTGTTGTAAGGGTATCATTTTTTACCTCTTCCGGCTCAATTTGATTCTCAGTTTCCTCCACGACATCAGAATCGCTCCATTCCATTTCCTTTTCTCCTCGCTCTCGCACTACCTCAACGCTCGTTGTGCCACTCTCAAGCGTATCGAACAATTGGTCTTCTTTAGTTAGCTCCTCTTTCTTTCCGCAACCACGTCTTCCCCTTACTCTGAGTTTGGTATCAGAGCCATGTCCGGCTAAGCCCGTAGTAATTACATATGGCGGGTGGCTAGTATTGGAATCTTGAGAGGTAGTGAGTCGTGATTAGGGTGGCTAATCATGGGCGTATGAACTACTGTTCATCGTCTTCTTCAGCGGTTTTTATGGATAACTTATAATGGTCTGTTTAGATTTACTACTATGTTGTGGTAGCGTGGGAAGTCGCGTTGGGATGACTTGATGGCATTGTAGCAGGGATTGCGTTGTTGCCGGTTGATTCCCCGTAAAAGTTATCGTAGACAGACGCAGTTTTGCAACAGCAATCTAGTAATAAATCTAATTGAATTTCTGTAAGAAGTCCATGGAAATTTATGGAGAAGAAGGTAAATAGTAATTTACTATGCTGATGAATAGTATTCCGAATCACTATTCACTATAGTAAAACTATTCCAACATTATTATTCCCATTACAGTCTTATTGGTTTTACCAAAAGCTCTTTTTCCCTTTCTTGTTTTTACTGTTTGTAAAAAAAAAAAAAAAAAAAAAAAAAAAAAAAAAAAAAAAGTTTTTGTAAATGTCTCTTTTCAACTTTTCAATCAAAAAATCAATTAAAAATAAGCAATTAGACAAATGGTCTAAAATCGATGACCAACAAAGTCTATTAAATCGATGGACAATTCCTTCCATCAATCCTCAAACAATCTATCAATATGGATGGAAAGATTGGTCCACCGACATGTCAATCAAGACTACTGAGCAAACTCTCAGTATAAATGAAGATCTTCTGTATGACCTTCACAAATTCAATTTCCTGCATCTAGGATGTATTCAGGTTGCCTTCAAACCTTTGACCTTATTGGGTCTGGAAAATACTAGTATACTTAGCACTCTCAGAGATGCTAGATGCCTTGATTAGCGATCCTCTCTGATGGCCGCTATTGAGACCAGCTTATGCCTTGGTCCAATATACTACAATATTTTCCCAAATTTAACTTTATCTTTGACAGATAAAAATATTTTACATGCTTGTACCCTTAATCTCCAAACTGAGGGATACAACTTTATGCCTGGATCAGAGACCATTGCTCTGATCTATCACCTTCATTATAAGGTGATGACTTCTCTGGTTCCTAAAATTAATTATCAAAATGAACCAGGAAGAACAGTCTTAATTGAGACTAATAGTGCAACCACTAATGTTGCTATACAAAAACTATGTGAATGGAAAAATATTACTTTTCCTGATGCTTGGCGTATACCTCAAGCTGTCTCTCCTAAACCAATTTTAAATCAAGAAATTGAACAAATTGTTCAAAATACCCAGGGAGATGTAATCTTAAATTTTGATAGATTTACATCTCACAGAACTTCTTATAGGAGTTCTTATTCTGATTCGAGGTCTCGAGGTCCTTATAGAGTTTCTATACCCTCGACTGCTCGATCATCTTATTCAGAAGCTAGCTCATTTGTTTCTTCTGAATTTAATCAACCCAATCTGGCAGAAATCCAAGTTTCTGAACAACAGATTCCTCATGGGATATATACCCAACAGCAGAGGGAATCTCCTACTGCTAGCGAGATGAATTTCTCAATTCATTAATAAAGTTTTTATGGCTTTTATAAAATCAGAAAACTTTGTTATTAATAGACAAAAAATTAATGCTGAATTTCAGCAAGACAAATATGCACCATTCAGTGAATGGTATTTTAAAAAAATTTCTGCATCAAAATTACAAGAATTCAAAGAATAATTTTATCAATATATTGAAGCTTTTTATCAAGTAATTCCATTTGTTACTTGGTTTAAAGCAACAAAATATCTTGAAATGACTCAGGATGAAAGGAGAATATTTCTCCTTGAAGATTTTCGAAAAGAATGGCAAAAACTAGATGGATCAATTGTTCAATCGGTTCATCCTCCTGTTGAAGCCTTAAAACTTCCTCAATCTAATCCCACAACAACTTTGGAAGCCAAAGTTTGTATCAAATCTATTGATAAATCAAACACTTCCTTAGTACAATATACTAATCCCTATCAAGAATTTATTTATCAATTAAAATCTTGATTAAAATCATTATCTGGTAAAAAATAAATAAAACAACCAAATTTCCAGAATAATGTTTTAACTGAAACAACAGAGAACCATAAATCTAAATCTTATCCTCCAAGTTTTTATAAACAACAAAAAACGCCACAATTAACTGACTCCTCTTTGTCCAAAAGGACAATGAAATCAAGATCAAAATCTCAAGAACATATTCAATGCTTTAAATGCACCAAATATGGTCATTATGCCAATCGGTGTAAAATGAAAAAGAAACTAGAACAATTGTATGACAAAGACCCTAAACTTTTTAGTTTTCAATCTGGTCACTCTTCATCCAACAATTCATCTCCTGACTCTAATCAAGAGTCTAAAGAGTCTAATCAAGATTTTGATCAAAAGCCTTTTGACTCTAATCAAGAGTCTTTAACTAGGTCTTCCAATATTCATGAGAGTAATTTAATAAAATCTGAATTAAAACCACACAGGAAGTCCCTTATTCCTCCTAATCATATCCATGCTTTGAGTCAAAATTGGTCTACTCAAATTATTCTGTTAATTCCTCTGGGGATTCCTCAGGAATTCACTATCCCTGATGAAGACAAATCAAACTTGATAAATCAACAGCTATCTTTAGTTCCTGTTATTTCTGCTAGTCACTATACTAGAAATCAGCCCAGTCAGGCAAAAATTAATCCTCTTTCGGTTGAAATTACACAGCACATTCAACCACAATTATCCATTGACATCTTAGATAAATATACACCTAAGAAATCATCCAGTGAATTAGATGTGATCTTTTCTGAGTCAGTTAATGATTTGGACTATGAAAACATTTTGGATTCCACTATAATCACTAGTCAAGTAACTAGTGTCCACCAATTCAATATTCAAAATCAATCTGATTATTTTCACCCATTGATTTTATCAAATTACAAAATATCTTCTTTGCCCAAGATAAAAAAGAACTCCAAATTAAACTCTCAAAAGCATATTGAATGCTTTCAATGGTCTAAGATTGACCATTTTACCAACTCTATTAACTGGTCCAAGTTTGACCATTTTTTCATTAGGAAAAACCCAGGACCATTGTATGATCCTCAAATTAATCCATCTTTTCCTGGTACATTTTCCCCTCAAATCATCAAAAACCAACCATTTAGATATCTCAGCACTATTATGCTCTCTAATATCACTTTCCCTGTTACCCACAACATCCCAAGGGTTATACAGGATTATTATTCGGAACAATTTCACTCTCCTTATGAAACTACTCTACCCACTATCTTACTACCTTATTCACCTCCGGTAGACCAAATCCCATTCACACATCATTTGGAATCTCCTTCTTTGGATTCCTCTTTATGTCTCCTTTCTATTTCTCCTAACTTTTCCTCTCATTCCATTTCTACTTACTTTTCTTTCTATTATTAAATTACACAATAAGCTTTTCATTCCAAGGAATCTCCATGCAAATTTACTTCCTTTTTCGCATCCAAAGAATAACATCATCCAACACTATACCTACACGAATAGGTACAACCAATACAACGCCTACAATCATAGGCACACAAATTATTATGCTACCTTTATTCTTTCTTGGCATTTGGAATGGCATGAATGGCCATCCGGCCTTATGCACACCACATTCCAATACAAATATTTAAAAATCTTTGAAAATAACATGACTAATCCAATAATAAAATTATAAATTATTTAATTTCTTGGTCATATTTCCCAAATCCCAATAAATGATTTTGCATGGAATTTGCCAGCATACAAATCTATTTCTTTTATTCCCAATGGAATTTAACCCAAAGTGGTACATCAAAGTCAATTTATTTCTTAATTTTAAATATACAATTTATGACATCATTTCTCTTATTGACAGTGGTGCTGACATGAATTGTCTTCAAGAGGGGTTCGTCCCTTCCTTCTATTTGACCTCCACTCGTCAGAGTCTCCCCAATGCTAGTGGATATCCCATACCTATCCACCACAAACTTGACCATGCTGCCGTCCAGCATCATAATATTTCCATTCCCACTTCTTTTGTGATTCTTCCCACCATCGCTCAAACCCTTATCTTAGGGATTCCTTTTATTTCTTCTATCTTTCCCTTTACCCGGGTAGATTCTCATGGCATTTCTGCCCAATTTCTGGGTCATCCCCTTCGATTTCATTTTCTCTCCTCTCCTTCTGAGGACTCCTTTCCTCCCCTTTGTTGTGTCTCCCTTTCCAGTAATAACCAATTCTGGGAGGCTCATCAATACAATCACACTACTCACAATAATCGAATTGTTTATTCCCATTTGCATGAACATTCGCATCAACATTTGCATACCACCAATCCAGTGATCTTATATTTATGCGGTGATCCTATAATAGGAAATCACCAGCTCACCACTACTTTTTGTGCAGAGAATGACTAGCCTTACAGGAAACTCTTCTGCCAATACAACCACTTCAACAGAAGACAATTCTTCGCCCCAAAGAAAAGCTTATACTGTCCTTAGAGGTTTCAACCCAGGTGTTTATACCTCTTGGCAAACCTGTCATAGCCAAATCTATAATTTTCCCAATTCATTATACCAGATACACAAAAAGCCCAAGAAGCTTTTGACTCATATCCAACTACCCAAATACTAGTAAAATCTAGTATCCATAACCCAAGACCTATCCCTAACTTTATTAACCCTGGCCTTTATCAGAATGAAAGTGGTATAGATCCAAACCATATGAATCAAAATAAGAAAAGAATTCAGAAAGATCTGAGTTTCCTTACCAACAAGAGCCAGACTCAACAATGCCAAATTAAATTATTATATGATAGTCTTATCTCTTTATTAAGAGAGTTCAACTGGGAAGAAGAAATTTTTTCCATTGAAAAAATCAATCATTTTCTTGACCTCATTGCCTCCATTGAACCTCATTTCAATGATCCTATTCTTCATCGTCTCAAACGCATCTGCATGTTTGAGAAACTCAAATATGCTTTCCCCATTGATATTTCTCAATCTATTATTGCTCAAATTGAGAGTCCTGCTTTTGAAATCAAAACAATTCTCTTGAAAAACTATCAATTCCTTAATACTCTTCAGGGTTTTCATCTTTCAAAAATTTCTCTTTTCAGTCATGATTACCCTCACAATCTTCTTCAATGCCTTGATTGGAGTTTGATCAATCAAATTATTTTCTCCATTTCTGACATTCCCAATGTTCCTAGAATGATCAAATCTATGCTATTCCATGATGCTAGATCCTTACCTAGTAGTATTCATCTTACCTTATGGATCACTAGCACTATTGGCTGGAGATCTAGAGAATAATTCTTTCAACCTTATCAAATGTGGATTTTTCGAAAAACCCTCCTCCATGAATTTTCATATGTCCACATGCCAAAATGTTTGCCTCATCCTTCTTCGCTATCTGTGGCTGAATCAATTTCTCCCCGATCTTATTGGATCCATTCATTAATACATTTCTCACAAGAAGCAAAGAAAATTATTCCTTCAAAATTACTGACGGAAGAAGAATCTTTCTCACAAATTTACCAATAGAGTACATGACGACTTCTCAGCAAGATCATGAAGCAGACCAATTCCTCCAACAATTAATTAGTAGGATAAATCTCTATCTTCCTGCTGACTTAAAAATTGATGCCGCTATTCAAGAAAAAGAATTATATGGCTCCATCTCAGGACATTGAAGATTTTATAAGAATCTTGGCAATCGCATGAAACCATAAGGTCCAGACAATACCGCTGTCACTACTCCATGCAACATCCAATACAGTCAATAAAGCTGCCAATTACAAATCATCCAAGAATCTCACTGGACCCCATATATCGGTTATTGTCGGCCAATATAATAGTCTCACCAGCTGTCCATGATGCAACCCAAGAAGTCATCATTCCAATTATGAAGCACTGACGCATGCCCTTACGTCAGGACACAATTATCAAGGGACGAAGCGACTGCAACCAATCCACCCAGCACACGTGTCCCACTCAGCGGCGGATTTCAATTCATCTCAAGTCCGCATTCACCAATCAGGAACGGATTTCAAACCATTTCAAATCCGTATTCATCTATAAAAGGGTTAGCCTAGGGATTGTCCAGGACATCGAAAAAATTCACTGAAGATTACACCGAAAATCTTCTTTCCCTTTCTCTCTTGTTCTCTCTTTGTTTTCTTTTTGTTTGTATCAGAGAAATGCAACGTATCGGTAAGCCTTCTCTTAGCTTTGTATATATTTTTAATGCATGCATAGTAGTGTAATAGGAGCATAATAGTTGTAAGATTCTATATGTTTTGAGTTGTTTATTGTAAGTTTGGTTTATTAGGCTTTTGTTTATGAATTAAAGTTTCTTTAGTTAGCTCCTCTTTCCTTCCGCAACCACGTCTTCCCCCTACTCTGAGTTTGGTATCAAAGCCATGTCCGGCTAAGCCCGTAGTAATTACATATGGCGGGTGGCTAGTGTTGGAATCTTGAGAGGTAGTGAGTCGTGATTAGGGTGGCTAATCATGGGCGTATGAACTACTGTTCATCGGCTAGAATCTCATAATTCTTCTAACCAGATGACCAATACTACCCATAATTCTTCTATGGTTGCCAATTTCCAGCAATAAATAGAATCTCTCAACAATGAATTAATTATTCTAAAGCAACATTTTGCTAAAGAAATTTCCACCATTAATAATCGCCTCCATCATTTGGAAAATAAAGAAGTCTCTTCTAGTTCCACCTCACATTCTTACCTGAACACTCTCCAACAGGTATCCTCCCCCAAATGGTACATCAAGGTCAATTTATTTATTAATTCCAATTATACAATTTATGACATCATCGCCCTTATTGACAGTGGTGCTGACATGAATTGTATTGAAGAGGGGATAGTCCCTTCCTTCTATTTGACCTCCACTCGTCAGAGTCTTACCAATGCTAGTGGATATCCCATACCTATCCACCACAAACTGAACCATGCTGCTGTCCAGTATCATAATATTTCCATTCCCACTTCCTTTGTGATTCTCCCAAATATCACTCAAACCCTTATCTTAGGGATTCCTTTTATTTCTTCCATCTTTCCCTTTACCCAGTTGATTCTCACGGCATTTCTTCCCAATTTCAGGGTCATCCCCTTCGATTTCATTTTCTCTCCTCTCCTTCTGCGGACTCCTTTCCTCATCTTTGTTGTATCTCCCTTACCGGTAATACCCAATTCTGGGGGGATCATCACTACAATCACACTACTCACAATAATCGAATTGTTTATTCCCATTTGCATAAGCATTTGCATTCGCATTTGCATACCACCAATCCAGTGGTCTTATATTTATGCGGTGATCCTACAATAGGAAATCACCAGTTCACTACTACTTTTTGTGCAGAGGATGACTAGTCTTGCAGGAAGTTCTTCTGCCAATGCAACCAATTCAACAGAAGACAATTTTTCGCCACAAAGAAAAGTTTATGTTGTCCTCAAAGGACACTAACCAGGAATATACACTTCATGGCAATCCTGCCATAGCCAAATTTATAATTTTCCTAGCCCATTATACCAAATGAATAACTCCATCAGAGAAGGCAAATCTGCTTTTCAAACCTATCAAACCATGCATCTCCTCGCCCAATCTCCCATTATGGAAGTCAAAGAATACTCCAAATTCGAAATTTTCAACATTAGTCATATACCCAATTTTATCAGTCCACGCATTGATTCATCCATGAACCAAGAAATTAATGGAGCATGGAAAAATCATGTTGTCAATAATAAAAGAAAAGTCAGACAACATTTGAGCATTCTGGCATCCAAAATTCAGGCTCAAGAAGCCCACACCCAACAACTTTATGAAGGCATAACCTCATTGCTCAAGAACATCAATTGGGAAGAAGAAACCTTTTCCATTAAGAAAATTTTCTATTTCCTCAACCTCATTGAATTGGTGAAACAAAATAATCTAATTCTGTATCGCCTTAAAAGAATCTACATGTTTGAAAAGGCCAAGTATGTCCTTCCAATTGACATTTCCCAAAATATTGTATCTCAAATTAAGGATTCTGCTTCTAAGATCAAACAAATCTTATTGCAGAATTATCAATTTATCAACCATCTTCAGGGCTACTATCTCCCAAAAATTTCTTTGTTCACTCCTGATTAGCCTCATAATCTGTCCCAAGGTCTTGATTGGGGATTGATCAACCAAATTATTTTCCCACTTTCCAATATTCCGAATTTTCCCCGAATGATTAAATCCATGGTCTTTCATGCCTCCAAATGTTTACACAAAGGCATTTACCTTAATTTTCTGATCACTAGCACTCTTGGCTGGCGATCTAGAGAACAATTCTTTCAACCATATCAAATTTGGATTCTTCGTAAACCACAGATATATGAGATGGAATATATCAACAAAACTGATCCTTTAGCACAGTCTAGTGCCCTGTCAATCTCTCCCAAATCCTATTGGATTCATTCCCTAATACAATTTTCTCAAAAGGCTAGAGAAATTTCTAAGGACCATTATGCTTCAAAATTACTGATGGCCGACGAATTTTCCTCACTGATTTCCCTATGGAATATATGACGACTCCTCAACAAGAAGAGAAGTAGAAAAATTTCTCCAACAGATGATCAGCAGGAATAATCTCCATTTGCCTGCTAATTTAGAAATTGAAGCATCTATCCAAGAAGAAGACCAGCTTCACAACTTATCTGATTCGGATAGCTCCCTATCTGGTGATTCAATATTTTACCAGAATCTTGACAATCGCAGAGAACCATGAGGTTTAGCTACAAAAGACAAATCAGTCAATAAAGCAGCTGCCAATTTCAAATCATCCAAGAATCTTACTAATTATTGTCGGCTAATATTGCCTAGATAATAGCCTCACCAGCTGTCCATGACGCAACCCATGAAGTCATCATTCCAATTATGAAGCACTGACGCATGCCCTTACGTCAGAACACAATTATCAAGGGACGAAGCAACTGCAACCAATCCACCCAACACACGTGTCCCACTCAGCGGCGGATCTCAATTCATCTTAAGTCCGCATTCATCAATCAGTGGCGGATTTCATACCACTTCAAATCCGCATTCATCTATAAAAAGGTTAGCCTGGGGAATGTCTAGGACACCGAAAAAATTCACTAAAGATTACACCGAAAATCTTCTTTCCCTTTCTCTCTTGTTCTCTCTTTGTTTTCTTTTTGTTTGTATCAGAGAAGTGCAACGTATCGGTAAGCCTTCTCTAAGCTTTGTATATATTTTTAATGCATGCATAGTAGTGTAATAGGAGCATAATAGTTATAAGATTCTATATGTTTTGAGTGTTTATTGCAAGTTTGGTTTATTAGGCTTTTGTTTATGAATTAAAGTTTCTTTAGTTAGCTCCTCTTTCCTTCCGCAACCACGTCTTCCCCCCTACTCTGAGTTTGGTATCAGAGCCATGCCCGGCTAAGCCCGTGATAATTACATATGGCGGGTGGCTAGTGTTGGAATCTTGAGAGGTAGTGAGTCGTGATTAGGGTGGCTAATCATGGGCGTATGAACTACTGTTCATCGTCTTCTTCAGCGGTTTTTATGGATAACTTATAATGGTCTGTTTAGATTTACTACTATGCTGTGGTAACGTGGGAAGTCGCGTTGGGATGACTTGATGGCATTGTAGCAGGGATTGCGTTGTTGTCGGTTGATTCCTCGTAAAAATTATCGTAGACGGACACAGTTTTGCAACAACAATCTAGTAGTAAATCTAAATGAATTTCTGTAAGAAGTCCATGAAAATTTATGGAGAAGAAGGTAAATAGTAATTTACTATGCTGATGAATAGTATTCCGAATCACTATTCACTATAGTAAAACTATTCCAACATTACTATTCCCATATGTAATTACAGTCTTATTGGTTTTACCAAAAGCTCTTTTACCCTTTCTTGTTTTTACTGTTTAAAAAAAAAAAAAGAAAAAAAAAGTTTTTGTAAATGTCTCTTTTCAATTTTCCAATTAAAAAATCAATTGAAAATAAACAATTAGAGAAATGGTCTAAAATAGATTACCAACAAAATCAATTAAACCGATGGACAATTCCTTCCATCAATCCTAAAACAATCTATCAATATGGATGGAAAGATTGGTCCACCGACATGTCAATCAAAACTACTGAGCAAACTCTCAGTATAAATGAAGAAAGTCAAAATGAAGGTTTTCAATTGCATTCAAATGAAGATCTTCTGCATGACCTTCACAAATTCAATTTCCTACATCTAGGATGTATTCAGGTTGCCTTCAAACCTTTGACCTTATTAGGTCTGGAAAATACTAGTATACTTAGCACTCTCAGATATGCTAGATGCCTTGATTGGCGATCCTCTCTGATGGCCGCTATTGAGACCAGCTTATGCCTTGGTCCAGTATACTACAATGTTTTCTCAAATTTAACTTTATCTTTAACAGATAAAAATATTTTACATGCTTGTACCTTTAATCTCCAAACTGAGGGATACAACTTTATGCCTGGATCAGAGACCATTGCTCTGATCTATCGCCTTCATTATAAGGTGATGACTTCTCTGGTTCCTAAAATTAATTATCAAAATGAACTAGGAAGAACTGTCTTAATTGAGACTAATAGTGCAACCACTAATGTTGCTACACAAAAACTATGTGAATGAAAAAATATTATTTTTCCTGATGTTTGGCGTATACCTCAAGCTGTCTCTCCTAAACCAATTTTAAATCAAGAAATTGAACAAATTGTTCAAAATACCTAGGGAGATGTAATCTTAAAATTTGATAGATCTACATCTCACAGAACTTCTTATAGGAGTTCTTATTCTGATTCGAGGTCTCAAGGTCCTTATAGAGTTTCTATACCCTCGACTGCTCGATCATCTTATTCAGAAGCTAACTCATTTGTTCCTTCTGAATTTAATCAACCAAATCTGGAAGGAATCCAAGTTTCTGAACAACAGATTCCTCGTGGGATATATACCCAACAGCAGAGGGAATCTCCTACTGCTAGCGAGATGAATTTCTCAATTCATTAATAAAGTCTTATGGCCTTTATAAAACCAGAAAACTTTGTTATTAATAGACAAGAAATTAATGCTAAATTTCAGCAAGATAAATATGCACCATTCCGTGAATGGTATTTTAAAAAATTTTCTACATCAGAATTGCAAGAATTCAAAGAACAATTTTATCAATATATTGAAACTTTTAATCAAGTAATTCCATTTGTTACTTGGTTCAAAGCAACAAAATATCTTGAAATGAACCAAGAAGAAAGGAGAATATTTCTTCTTGAAGATTTTCAAAAGGAATGGCAGAAGCTTGATGGTTCAATTGTTCAGTCGATTCATCCTCCTGTTGAAGCCCTCAAACTTACTTAACCTAATTCAACAGCTACTTTGGAAGCCACTGCTTTCATAAAACCTATTGAACCTATCCCTCATTCAACAAAAGTTGATTTATCACATCTGTATAAACAAAATAATTTTACTAATTTAAATTTACAAACAATTAGTATGCAATTAAATACGATTGAAAATATTCTTTCTTCTCCACCAATAAACAAAACATCAACCTTAAAGGTCGGACAACCAAACATAAAACCTCCCCTAGAAATTTCTGGACTAAATCTGTCATCAAAATCTTATATGATAAAACAAGAGGAATTTATTGATAAACTAACCTCCAGGTTACACGCTTTATCACTTAACCCAGAAAAGAAAAATAATAATTTTCAAATCAATGTATTGACTGATAGAGAAAATGCCAATTTAGCAGAAATACAAGAAATCCAAAATAATTTTGAATCCTTACAAAATAGCATGGAGCTTAATAAACTCCAGTATAATTGGGATGGTGGTAATACTCGATATTACTACCATAGACCTACACCTCAGGATCTTCTTTATGAAGAAGATCATATCGATATTCAAAATTCTTATGATTATCGATCCATTTATGAATGGAACATTGATGGTAAATCCGAATATGGGATTTTTGCTGTTCTACATAAAATTTTTATGTACATCACCATCTTAAAATAACATCAAAATTCTGATCAAACAATTGCTCGATATATTACTACTGGATTTTCTGGTATGTTGAAACGATGGTGGGATAATGTTCTCACAACCACTCAACGTCAAGAAATCCTAACTTCAACTAAACCAGTCAAAAATGATCTTACTGGCCTCATGGAAACTAGGGAAGATGCAGTTTATACATTGACCCAAACCATAATTTTTCATTTTGTTGGTTCTTGGAATCTTCAATATGAAAGAAGTAGAGAACTACTTCAAAATCTCCGTTGCCCATCTTTAACCCATTTCAGATAGTATAAAGATGTGTTTATGACAAAAGTCATGCAACGAAGTGATGCCAATACTGAATATTGGAAAGCCAAATTCATTGATGGGCTTCCCAGCTTATTTGCTGAGAAGGTCCGCAATAAACTCCGTAATCCTAATGATCAAAGTATCACTTACAATCAATATACTTATGGACAACTCCAAAGTATCATTGTGTGTGAAGGATTAACATTGTGTAATGACTTAAAATTACATCAACAATTAAAACAGCAACAACTTACTGGTCGTAAGGAATTGGGAGAATTTTGTGACCAATTTGCTTATGACACAAAAATCAATTATCCTTCAAAAGGACGAGATAATAGAGAAATCTCTAATTATCATCGTCCCTCTGAACGACGTCGTCGTATTTTCAAACAAACCAACAATCCTTCTTCTTATCAACAACAGCGCGAAAATAGAAATTCTACTCGACAACATCGAGAACCCAGGAATCCTTCTTTTTCACACAAATATCGTGAGAAAAGAAGAAAATCAACAAATCGACCCCAAAGAGAAATTAAATGTTACAAATGTCATCGATTTGGTCATTATGCCAATAAATGCACAATTGAACAAAGAATAAATCAAATTCATGATGAAGGTCTGAAATTAACCCTTTCAAAAATCTGTTTAGATTCTAGTCCTGATTATTCAGAATTTTCTGAGTCTGATAATGAAATTTATTCCACTTCGTCATCTTCCTCCTCTGCAGATGACCACCCTGCAAATTGCAAATGTAATCATATTCATACTTCAAATGATTCTTGGCAAGCATTTGCTGCCATGAACAATCTCAGTATCAATGTTCTTTCTGAATCCCAACAATCGTTATTGGACTTAGTTGATAAAACTGAAGATCCAATAATGAAATCCAAATTAATTGAAGCATGTATATCTACAGCTCAGAAAGAAACTAAAAAGTCTCTAATAGTAGAAAATCCTTACTCTATTAGAGAACTCTTTCATCGACTAGAATCCCATAATTCTTCTAACCAGATGACCAATACTACCCATAATTCTTCTATGGTTGCCAATTTCCAGCAACAAATAGAATCTCTCAACAATGAATTAATTATTCTAAAGCAACATTTTGCTAAAGAAATTTCCACCATTAATAATCGCCTCCATCATTTGGAAAACAAAGAAGTCTCTTCTAGTTCCACCTCACATTCTTACCTGAACACTCTCCAACAGGATTCAAAGTTTAAAATAGTCCCTCGATTTCTAGATCTTAAGCATGGTATACATGCACAAAGTGTCTAGTCATGAATTTCAAGGTCATCCTCAAATTATCACATTAAATTTCATTATCCTAGATATAAGTAATCAAAATATGACATTGATATTCTCAAAATATAATTTACATACATCATTGACTAAAGTTTGAAAACTATTGCAAAATAACATGTGTCATGGTTCCAAAGTTTTTTTTTTTTTTGTGGTTTTAGGGGTATCAAAATAATAGAAACACAGAAACTACACCCCCAAAACTGAACAAAATAATATCCTCATTGTTGAAAATAGATAAAATATTGGACTAAAGTGAAGGAACATACTTGGAATAATGATTTGAGGCTCATGGTAGTATATGAAAAGGGGAAAGATAGGAAAATCTCTCCCAAACCTGTATAAAAATATACCAAGCTATCCAAGCATCCTCATCACACAAAAAAAATGTCAACAATATACAGGAAATTATCAAAATTAATAAAATGCTACTCGAATAATACTATCAAAATCATAATCAATCATAAAAATGAGTGTATCTAAGCATTTTATTTATGTATTTATTTATTTTATTTTTTTTGAAAAGAAAATTAAAATTATTCTATAAGTTGTAAACATAATCCGAGTCCACCAAGATCCCAAATCTGGATGAAATTCTTTTTAAGAATGACCATTGATTTATTTAATAGTTCATGCATTTCTCTTATCAGGGACTTGACTACAGCCCCATGTTGGGCCCACATTTCATCACTATGGTCCCTCTCTAAGCTTCCAATTCCTACCCTGTACTTGACATTCCCAAAATCGCACTCCAGATTCAAATCCATTAATCTTTTTTCAGCATTCTGTTAATTATCTATGTATTCAATGAATGGACAACAAATTTCAAATTCCTCTTTCTCCTCCAAACCGAATTCACACTCATCGGAAAAGATTATGTCTCCCTTATTAGGTGTTGTAAGGGTATCATTTTTTACCTCTTCCGGCTCAATTTGATTCTCAGTTTCCTCTACGACATCAGAATCGCTCCATTCCATTTCCTTTTCTCCTCGCTCTCGCACTACCTCAACGCTCGTTGTGCCACTCTCAAGCGTATCGAACAATTGGTCCTCTTTATATTTTTGAATGAAATCAGAGGGGTCCTCTTGAAGATGTTCCTCATTTCGATTGGTATCAATAAGGGACTCCTCTATTCCATCTTTAATTTGTAAGAACTTGGTCATCTGACTAACTTGAGAATGTATCCTAGAAAGTGATTGATTCATAGTATATAACAAACTTTTTAAATCTTCATTGGAGTAAGAAGAAATTTGGGCTGATTCATATGGTTATGTGCCTTGAAAGTATTGAGTTTGTTGTGAAAACTCATATGAGAAGTTATTGGGGTAAGAACTTTGATCATCATTAGGCATCATATCACACATTGGAGGTTGATTAAACCCATACATGCCATTCAATGCCGTTGGGTTGACTCTGCCAGTAACTTTGATCAGAGTAAAACATCATATCACACATTAGAGGTTGACTAAACCCCCACATATCATTGGATTGTTGACTCTGCCAGTTAGCAGTGTTCAAACCAGGATTGAGGTAAACTTGTTCAGAGTAATAATTTGGGATGTTCAATGGACACATGGTGAAATGTGCATCGGGTTTCCACAAATAGCACATGATTCTAAATTAAATCCATGCATTGACATTATTTTATCGATAACACCAAATTTTATTTTATTTTATTTTATATATATATATATTTTTTTTTTAATTTTAAATTTTTTTCTTTTAAAAAAAAAAAAAAATTCAAATTTCTTTTTTTTTTTTCAAATTTCAAAATTTATTTATTTATTTATTTTTCAAATTTCAAAATTAAATTTTTTTTTTTTTTTTTTAACTTTCAAATTTCAAAAAAAATAAAATTGTTTTTTTCAAAATTTAAATTTAAAATTCAAAATCAAAATTTAAATTTAAATTCAAATTCAAAATTTAAATTCAAAATTTTAAATTCAAAATCAAAATTCAAATTCAAATTCAGATTCAAATTCAAAATTTAAATTCAAATTCAAAAGTTAAATTCAAATTCAAATTCAAAATTTAAATTCAAATTCAAATTGAAATTGAAATTCAAAATTCAAATCCCAAAAAGGCAATAAACTAAAAAGTGAATAAACTAAAAGAAACCTACAAATCCTAAAAATCTTAAATATCCTAAAAATCCTACAAAGGCTATGAACTAAAAGGCAATAAACTAAAATTTAAATCCTAAAATAGTAATGAACTAAAAAGCAATAAACTAAAAAATGCCTATAAATTCTAAAAATCCTAAAAATCTTAAAAGGTAATAAAAAAAAAATCTTACCAATCCTAAAGATCCAAAAAAAAACTCTTTAAAAACCCTAAATTAGAAATCCTAAAAAGCCTACCAATCTTAAAAAAAAAAAAAAAAAAAAAAATCCTACAAATCAAAAATTTTAAAAATTCCAAACAATTCAAGATCCAAAATTCAAATTTGGAAATTCAAATTTTCAAAATTCAAAATTCAAAATGTAAAATTTCAAAAAAAATTATTTTTTATTTTTAACTAGTAGAAATATTTATTTAAATCTAAAGAAATTCTTAAAATTTACTATATATTTCCTAAAATTTTGAAAATTTTTAAATCCAATCCCCGATAGCGGCGCTAAAAATTTGTTGTGATTTTAAATCTTTTTTAAAACTGGCAAGCGCACGAATCGGATTGTAGTTAGTGGTGCGGAGTAGGAGATCGTTCCCACAGAGATTGATTAGAAAATCATCAAGAAGAACTAATAATTAACTAAAAGAACTGTCACAGATTTAACCCAAGATTTAAACTAGCTTATGAATTTTCACGAGTATGATGAGAATAAAAACTAAGCAATAAAATTAACTTAAATGAAGAATGAAAGAGAGGATCAGGATGCTAACTCCTCCCATCCTTGGTTTACTATTTACAAAATATAGATCTAACGGTTGAGATGCAATATCGTCACAAGATGCAATCACGTAAATATTAAACTCAATCAATAATTTACGAAAAATATGACAATTAATTCATAGAAATAATTCTAATATATGCTCTTCCTACTGTCGCAAAGGAAATGAGGTAAAATATTCATTGTAAAAAGGACTTCTAATGACGATAAATTAATGTCGCAAAATAGGGTAAAACATCTACCGTAAAAGAGAGACTCCTAATGACGATGAATTAATGCCACAAATATTATCAACAAAGAATCTGGAATAGATTCCCTATTGCAGATCCGAGATCATGGGAGTGGTACTAGCACTCCTATCTTAGATGACAATCGAAAATTTACTAATTCGGCAAGAGCAATTAAGCATTGATGATTAAGACATCTTTGATAAAATAATATCACAACTATAAATATATATTATTATAAATGAAAACTTTGGATGAGATTCATTAGATCCCCATCTTTAAAAAGATTTAGCTACACATTCTAGAAATGAAAGAAATGAAAGACATAATTAAAAGATAAAATGAAAATAACATTAAAATACCGTAAAAGAAGTTTTAACAATTCCAATGTAAACTTTTCTCTCTTGATGGCAGAAAAATTAAACTAATCTAAAAACTAAACCTAGAAATTTAAAGAACAATGCTTGGAAAGGAAAGGGAAAAGTTAAAAATTAAAAATGCTAAGAAAAATAAAAGGCTCCCCAAAGGGAGAGACCCCCAAAAAGAAGACCCCTGAATCCTAAACACTACTTTGTTTAAATAGGGTTTGGACAAAAAATTTGCCAAATATAGGTCAATCGATTGAGTTACAAGATTCAATCGATTGAATTCAAATTCCAAAAATGACGGCGTCATTTGAATTTAAAAATCAATCAATTGATTTTCAAATTTCTATCGATTGAGTTTAAATTCAAATCTTGAGTGGCAAATAATTGTCAAAGACTCAATCGATTGAAATATGGATCTCAATCGATTGATTTTGACATATGACAATTATAGTTCTCTTTATCTTCGACTGAATCAATTGGTTCCTTCACGATTTTTTGTGCTTCCGTTGGCTTCATGGTTCAATACTCTCATGTAACCTTTAATTATGCTTAATTCTGCTCCTGCAAGATTCAATGGTCACGAATACTTGAAACCACAAAAACTGTATAGTAGCCGTCAGATTGCCTTCATCGGGTGGCTAAATATAGGTTTTAGGGTGTGAAATATGATTATATTTCACACCTCATCAACATTGTCCTATTTAAGTTTGGGGGGATATACAAATCTTTGTATATTAATAGATAACAGTTTTTATTTTGCTTTTATCTGAATTTTTTTTTTCTTCTCTATTTTTAATTAGGAAATATAGCATTAGTTTAGAGTTAATCATTATATGCAAATTATGATAGAAAAATTTCTCATGAAAACTTTACAATCTATCATAGCAAAAGTTCAACAATTACAATAAAACAGTTGCAATTCATGTATAGCACCTTTGAACACTGTATTAGATGAATGTTTGAAACTATATGATTAATTTAAACTGTAAAATTTAGATCATAGTTTCAAAATTATAAACCAGTGAGATCTTGAGCTAATATATCCTCTTTATATTCTGAGAGAGATTGTTTTATTCAAGCTTAAAATTTTTCTAAAACTTTTTCTGAGAAATCTCATATTGTTGAACTTAGAATCAAGATACTCTGTGATTATGATGATTTCTTTCTTTAGAACTGTCTGTTAAATATGTCAAAGCAATAAGACATTCATACTAAAAAATCATGAAAATGATCAAAGACCATCTTTTGTTTAAATTAGAGCCAAATAGCCAAAATCCCAAGAAAAATTTATCTTTTGAACCCATATTAGAAGCTAAAAAATTGAATTTCTTTGTACCAATATTTTATAAACCTTTAACTATATGTACTTCTTAAAGCTTTCTTTCTTTAACCCTTATAATTTTTTAGAGTTTAGAATGTAAAAAAAAAAGGAAAGACGAGGGAGTGAAAGGAGTATGAGCAAGAATAGATAAAAGATCTATTGAAAAGGGTACAACTAAGAAGAAATACAATCGTATAAAAAAAAATATGAAAAAAGAAAAGGAGAATCATAAAAGACGATTTCATGAAAAGAGAAGCGAAAAGCTTTTAACTGAAGAAAAAAAAAGGGATCAATACAAGAAAGAAAACATAAAGAAAAATGGAAAGAAGTTATCCAACTTTTTGGATACTTAATGAAATAGAAAAGAAGGAAAGAAGATAGAGAAGGGAGAACTAAATTCTCATAAACTTTTGAACCGTATCTGCCTTTCTTTGAAACCTTTTAACCCAAAACTCCATTATAAATTGGAGAAAAGACCTTTGTGATTTATGATTTACAAAAGTGTGAGTCTAGTAGAGATGTATGAAATAGATACTATGAATGAACGAAAAAGTCATATGATCATAATTGATTATCTATTCTATGAGATTTACCTTCTTAGTTGACTATCCTTTGAAAATTATCATACATATCATAATGAGAGAACCAAAAATTTTGATATTTTATTTTAGAGTATGCCAATAGTGAGAGTTTGGATGAAAATATTTTCTAAATTTGTAGTTTAAAAAAATCTATAATGAATAAACTTTTCACTGATATGCACACACTCCACGCTATATAAAATTGAAATTGCTAAGTTCTGATCAAGGATAATTACCGTTATGGAGAGTAAATGTGAAGGATTTGAAAATTTTGAAAATCATAACAAATATATGATGATTAATTTAATTAGTAGTATAGATTTTATTTCTGAAAAATATATTTAAAAAAATCTTAAAATATTTGAAGTTTGTAGGTAACTTTACTGAAAACTTTCAGGAGACTACAACTCCTCTACTAGGGATCACCTAAGGGTTTAAAGACTTGTTGCATCTGCTGTATGCAATCATGCTCCCTACGAAAGTGATATTTAATATTTTATGTTTCCTTGTTTGCTAAGGACTAGCAAAGCTTAAGTTTGGGGGTGTGATCAATCACAGAATTTACCATTTTATCACCCTTAAGTTAGTAATACTAGGACTTAGTTTGCTATAACAAGTTAACGATAGGCAGATATTAAGAAAAAATAGTAAAAGAGAGCCAAAGTGTTAATATTCATCAAAATGAACTGAAAAGGCAGTAAAAAGACGATTGAGCGAAGAGAAGACGATTTGCCGCTATTGAAAGTCAAGAAATCGTACTTTATGATTGTGCGCTAAAGCTGAAGACGAAAAGAAAGTGAAAACTAAGAAATCGTAATTTACGATTCTTCAAAAGACGATTCTTCAGAAAGCGACAAAAGAGTAAAAAGCGATAAAAGAAAAGAAATCGTTCGTTATAGGAAATCGTCCAGTAAGAAAGCTGTGTGAAAATGAGAAATCGTGATTTACGATTCTCTAGAAAAAGAAGAACACTTGTAATTTACGATTATGTAAAGCTTTTCCCGCTGCTACATTTGCTACTGCTACTGATCACCTGAATGAAGACTATCACCGCCATGCACTAAATTAAAAGATCTCTGAAATTAGAAGTTTGGTGAATCACGGATCTGAGAAGATTGATGAAGATAAGCTCTTAGAAAATCTCGGTTGCTGAAATAAAGGAGAACAATTTAGAAGCACATCTATAGTTGAAAGCAAGGAAGATTAAAATTAGGAATTAGAGTCATATTAGGAATCTTTTAGTAATTTCTTTTATTAAAATTAGAAGTCTTTGTAAACTGACTCCTTATGATCTATAAATAAGAAAGTTCGGTGTAGGAATAAGGGATCGAAGAATTTCAGCATCAATTGACAACTGAGGTTGGATTTTCTTCCGATCAGTAGTATATAATAGTTAGAGTAAATTAGATATCAGAGGTTTCTCAAGAGCAATTGATGGCTGCTATTGGGTGCTGAAGATTAGTGTGGATATTGTAGTTTCTCAAAAGCAATTGACGACTACGACTGAGGGGTGAAAGATATATTTCGTTTGCTTTCTAGATTAGATTATTTACTGCTTTGTAAAACATCTTCAAGTTTTAATTTAAATTGATGACTCAAGTTGGGATTTACAGATTAGTGTAATAGTTTTTACTTTTCCATCTTTAATTTCCTTGAATTTGATTGACGCTCAGATTTTAGGATATTGTTGGTTAGATTAAATCTGTGTTAAGGAATTTTAGTTTTTGATTGACGCCTAAATTCTAGAAGACTGTAATACGGTGTAACGGTACTGTTTATTTTTATAAATATCCGTTGGTTGAAGATTGGGATTGACGACCTCAATCTGAAGAAGGAGGATTATGATTTATTTTATGTACTTTAAATTAAGAAACCATTCTTTTATTAATATTTTCTCAAGTAGTTCAGAACTTTAAAAGATAAATATAAACCTTAAAATAGAAATATAAATAAGATAACACTTCTTCGTAAGAACGATCCTATACTAGCTCTACAATTTCTATTGTGCACTTACAATAGGTTAAGACTTAATTTGACATACATAGTAAGCCAGTCAATAGCCACCTAACCTCCGGATTATATCATATACTACCATCAAGCCCGATAAGGTTGCATGCATATATTTAGGTTAGTGTCATCACAAGTTGGACTTTGTGGTGGCACACAAGACATAGCACGTGTAGAAATGTATTTTGTATTTTGCTGGCCTTTACAGCGTATCTTATCATATCCGTAACTTAATAAGTCCATATCTTATCTTATCTTACCATTCTTTCTTATTATTTTCATACAACTTAAATTATAGGTTGAGACATGGTGCGATAAGCTTCACTAAACTATGCTTTCCAAGGGACGAGTTTTGTAGTAATCTAGATATACTTTTTGTGGCAGCCCATACTCCCATAGAGGTATTGCATCCATATATGAATGTCTATATTTCAAGTTTCACGTGACCGTGAAAGAAACCCCACCATGATGAAGGCTTAAAGGTCGAGTGTCGTATCTTATTCCTTAACTAATCATTCGTAAGCCCTGTCGTAGTTTTCTACGTAATGCATGACATATAGTAAAATGAAATATTGGACTAAAGGAAATTATTTCATACACCTTACATGTTTGTGACCATAATATAATACTTAAAATTTGGAAAGAACAAGCATTTCCTACATAAATTTGAGAAACTTTTATGGGCCATTAGATCATTGTTGGAGTGATCGAACCTGATGTTTTTAGAGTTTTCTAGAATTTAGGTGGGCTACGCATTGAGACATTTTACTAGTTTAACCAAGTCACGATCAATTGTGGCATTTAACCACTTGGTTTCAATCATGATCAATTATGGCATTTCACCTTTAGGTTTCAATAACGATCGATTGTAAGCCCTTTTTTGTCAAGTCACGATCAATCGCGAGTTGTTTTCTTTGGAATGGTGCCTCACAATGGATCAGACTTCCTTCTATGTAGTGTTTTCTAGCAATCGCCCAAGGTCACGATCAATAGTAACCTTGTTGTCCTTGAGACTTAACCCTCATGATTCATCATGAGTTCTGAGTACTGCTCTCTAGATAGAATAAGGCCACAGGTTACCTTTGACCCCCTTATCTTTTAGGAATCAAGGCCAAACTGGTACATAAAATAAAAAATAATTTCGATAATAATATTGTATGATCTAGCGGATCGAAAAATAATTATTAAAATTTTGAGGATGTGTTCCGAGGCTCGAAAGTTTAGGGAAATTAGGTAAGGGGTATGAACCCCCTTACAACTATTGATCGTGACTTTGTTAAGTGTCACGATCGGCCGTGATTTGGCTAAATGTCACGATTGGCCGTGATTTGGTTAAATGTCACGATTGATTGTAATTGAATCCAAGAAGTTAAATGTCACAATCATAGTTTCATCTTGATCGGTCTATTTTTTGCAGAACACAGACAGAGAAGGAGGTTGGGGGAAGAAGAAGACTCTAGGTGGGGTTGGGCTCTGGTATAACCTACATATAATTACATATATTGTGACAACCCGGATTTCCTAATCCCGAGACCTGGACCATCAGAACGACACTAAGGCTGATCCCCTAAAGGAACACTTGGCACATCCACATGTAAAGCGAAAATAAGGAGGAAACCATAGCTAAACAAATATAACATCAAATGCAAAAATTAAATCTCTAGTTCTATATTCAAAAGCTCAAAATAAAGATTTTAATCCCATGTAAAACTCATGGGCAGAAGAACTACCGGTGATGGCCAACCATCACCGAAACATGGTTCACAAACTAATAATACAATAATTATCCAAAAGAAATATATTCATTACATCTCAAAACCATCAACTAAACTCATGTCTCCAAAGTCGGACCTACCCATGCTTCGTACAAATAAAATAGTCCTCGGGATGGGGCCCTGAGTCCTCTTCTAAAGGCACGTATTCAGAGTCCTCTTTATCCTGGTCCTCTATACCAAGATCCTCACCTGAACCTGTGACGTATAGTCGAGGGGTGAGCTTCATCTAAGCTCAATAGGGAAAAACAAATAGCATGCATATCTCCGCCAAAGCATATATCTCATGACATGATCGAAAACATAGATTTCTCATAAAGATGCACAATTTCAAATGTAACTGAATGAAACAAAAGCATTTTTCTTAATTTGGAAAGGTTGTCACATGCTCTTGTACTGATTCACATAACAAAGAAAAAAAACTTAAAGTGCTTCACTTAAATAATCTCTTGAGCGTATATAGCATCGAGCCCCCGATGGAATACCCACCATCATTGTTCACATGAACCATTCACATATGGTGCCCAAGGTCCCAAAATGATGGACACTTGTGTCAAACACAAATACCGTTGGCCGATAGAATTCATAAGATCACAAAGGTTTATACAAGTATCATTATTCACTGAAAAGTACTACTTTTCACCTCTTAACCTAGCCTTTACTATACCTTAGAGCTATCTAATAATCCTCTGTTTAGCATGTTTTATAGTTAGTAATAACAAATGCAGCTTAGTACAAAGTCCATGTGTTTAAAGCTAAAAGGAGAGAGAATTCATGCTAAGATGTGGAGCTGATGCAAGGATAGATGGAACACCATGGTGGTACACACCATGGTAACTATTTTGCATGCCAGGGTAGACCCAGGAAGTCCAGCAGATGAGAGAAGAATGGATATGAATGGAGAAAGCTGTAACAGAAGCAACTGCATTACAGTAGAGGAGCATAAGTATTTCCTCGCATAGTCAAAAGTGTTGCCTCGCGTTGTTTAAATCCACAGCAACCACCTCGCAAAGTCAATACCGGTAGCACAAAGTGAACTCACGAAGAACTCACGCAGCTCAGTGAAGGATTGGCCTCAGAGAACTACTTCGCGTAGTAGTCGTGCTCTTCATTTGCTCTCAACACTCCAAGTCCTTGCGAAGCACTCGCGCACTAGAACCTTCAGAAATCCCACTCGCGAAGCTTTCGCGGGGATCAAGTCTCAAAATAGCCTCGCGTGCAGTCTCGCGAGACCGATTTATACAAAAGACTCCAGCAAACTCGCGAAGCTCTCGCATAGCTCAAGAGGAGAGAGAGCTCCATAAAATCTCTCGCGCAGCTCTCGTGTGCATAAAAGCTTAAACCTCCACTGTGCGAGCTGTGCTACTCACTACACAAGGAGCCTGGCGAGATCCAAACTCTTCTATGCAAGACTGTAATAGCTACCACATTTTTATCCTAACAATATCGGGTATGAACTCGAGCAGGGTCAGGCTTGTGCCAAAAACAAGACACAAAGAACTGATTTAGTGGCCCAGTATTAATTATTAAGTGAAACAATAGTTGATCATTGATTTGGTACGAATTAAAATATATAGAGCCCTCCTTCAAGATGAAAAATTTTGTAACACAATTTTAAATAATGAATAGGACTGCTTGACACTGAGGGGTGTCAACCCTTTGACCAAAGTCCCATTAGTGCAGATAAAGAAATGCCAACCAAGGCTTGATGGCCTTACCTCGGCAACAGAGGTAAGTGAAATCAGTTGCCTCGGCACTCGAGGCAAGCAAAAAGGCTTGCCTCGACAACTTGAGGCAACTAATTCAATTATAATAATACACTTAATATTTTTCCAAAAATATACTTCAAACAATATTAGGACATTTAATATAACTACTACTGGTGTAATTGGTTTACACCAAAACCAAAGCCTATATTCGCTTATCTGCTATTACACCATGCAAATGTGTGTGTGCATAAGAGGGGATTTCATCCCTTAACAATGTATAAGCTGTTTTGGTCACTTCTTGACTCCACGTAGGTGTGAGTCATAAGAGACTCCCATGCACGCAAGAGCAGCTAACCTCCTACAAAACTCAACCCATCTTCGTACTTCTTCCCGCTGCAAGACTTGAAGAAACCCATTCCATTCTGCATAAACTAGAAACTGAAGTTTTCTTCTAGCTTAAACCAGTTCTCTTCTAGCTCTTAACCCCTAGACATTTTTGAATTCGAACCTTGGATCGCAAGGTGACGTGTGATTCGATCAAGAGAATTGCAAAGGCAAACACTGGTCTCAGAAAGTCCTTGCAGCCCTAGTTCTAACGAGCTCGGCAAAAGTAGCACCAACACAAATTCGGTGTCGTCGTAACCACTAATCCACTAAAAGGTATGCCATAAACAAACCACGTCAAAGACTAGGTTCCTTTCGCTAATTTTTTTAAATAAATTATCAGGTTGTTGATGCCGATTTCATACAATCGGATTGACAATTCTGAGATATAAAGAAAGGGAATTTGTGTGAGGGTTCAGAGTCAAAATCTCCATTGATTTCACTCTGAAACTTTCACACCGATTTACGCATTATTAAGTGTTCTCTGTGCAACAAATAAAGTAAAATATAATTTGTATATAGAGTAGAAGGTCTGGCCATTTATGTGAACAAAAAAAACTCAGAAAGGAGTAAGAAAGCACATAGCAAGCCAAGCTTGACAGGCTTACTGTGACAAGACTTAAGTTGCCGTGGCAAGCATGTCCTTTCCGTGGTAACCTTATGCTTTGACCACTGTTCGATATTTTGGTCATAACTTTTGACCTCAAAATTCGATGGGCATAATTCTTGATGCGTTCAAAAGGGGACAACGAGCCTTATAACTGTCATGAATTAACAAATTCATGAATCTAAGGCTTAAAGGGTCAAAATTTAGTGACAAGTTGAGGCACGCTGAGAGACTTGCCTCGGCAAGAGGTAAGCTAAGAAGCTTATCAAGGCAACCCTGCTGCTTGTCGAGGCAAGCCTGTGTCTGGCTTGTGCAGTTGCCTGGTTGTGTCTTTGGTCTGGGTTTATGTGCGGTGTATTAACCCTTACTATTAGTGACGATATGGTACATATCTAGAGTCTAAGGTGACCCAGTAACACATTTTAAAATACTAAAAGCTATAAATATTAAATTATAGGAGCTTGGTGCACATGATGAGCTCGTACCAAAGAATGTAGCTTGAATCTGTGTGTGCATATGAAATCAGTAACACGATACTTGATTTAAGGTAGGGAGTTTACTTTGCTGAATTATGTTTTATTTTCTCATTCATCTCTAGTTTAGCAAGTTAATGTATATATTAATATACCCATGTATGGATATGTGTCGTTATAATAGTTCAGTTTAATGAATACTGATGTATAATGGTGATAAGAGGTTCAGTATAGGTGAGTGTTGTTGTATGGCTATGCTCATGTCAGTATTGATGCTAATGATAGAGTCAGTTGGAAATAATGCTTTTGCATGACTGGGCTAGTGATGGTTTTAATGTATAAATATGCTAATTCAGCATGATAATAATCAAATCAGTTTGACATAGGGTTATGCTATGAAATTCAGTTTGATATACGGTTATGAAATGATGATGCTAGATGAATGCTTATGAATCATGATGTATGATGCAAGTTCAGATTTAACATATAATAATGTAGGAACATGCTAGCTCAGTTTTGAGGATTAGTTAGCTCAGTTTCAATATGTGACTATCAATGATTATGCTAGCTTAAATTAATGCCTTTACATGACTATGCTCGTGTCAAGTTTGATGTATGAATATATATGATAAGGATGCAAGTAGTTTTGACTTATGGCTATTATGCTAATTCAGTTAGATGTGTGGTTATAAATGATGATAAGATCAGTTATGTATGAATAATGATAAGATCAGTTTCGACACATGACTATGAATAGTATGCTAGGTCAGTATGCTAGTTCAGTTATGCAAGCTTCAGTTATACTAGTTTAGTTTTGATATATGATTTTATGCTATATGTTCATGATATTCTCGCATACCTGATACCATGCATGTTCACGTCTTGATTCCTTGTACTCGCTTGCTTCATTCTTAACAAGTGATCCATCTAACTCGAGAGCTTGATGACTCGGTCCAAGTGACCTTATTAACTTAGCTCAGGGGCTTGGTTTCTTAGTTTAAGTGACCCTGCTAACTTAGCTCAGGAGCTTAATGTCTCGGTCCAAGCGATCCCGCTAACTCGAGAGCTTGACAAGTGATCCCACTAACTTGGGAGCTTAATTATCTCGGTCCAAGTGATCCCGCTAACTCAGGAGCTTGACAAGTGATCCCGCTAACTCGGGAGCTTGATTCTCTTATTCTTGTATATGTATATTTTACGTCTGATAGCTTGTTTAAGCTAACCTGTTTCAACATGATTCCTTGTATCTGTTTCAGCATGATCCCGTGTTCAACATGATTCCTTGTATTATTCAGCATGATTGTTTCAACATATTAGTATGATAAATTATTTGTATGATTAATGACTTGTTATGATATATGTTGCTAGAATAGATACAAGATAAGATGTAATGTGCTTAGATTTGTAATTTATACGTTAAGAGGTGAATTGGTAATCTAACATATAAGTTAGCACTATAAATTTCCCTGCTGAGCTTCGATGATATCTCATCCTACGACTTTATGTCTTAGCTACAGATATTGACCCTGAATATGAGGGTGATCCCATGTATCAGCCTATGGAGAGAGACGAAGAAAAGGACGAGAAGGACGAGGAGGAAGAATTCTTTCCCAAGTATGTGAGAGAGACAGAAAATGCTTGAGAGAGGTTTATTTTGAAAACTTGTATAAATAGCAGTACATGTTTTGATGATATGTTTGATACTTTATGTATAGGTCTTCTTTCCATTGTTCAGATGATGGGTGGCCGTCATCGGTGGAAAGCTATATATGGCTTTTGTTTATATTTTATATATTTTCCTGTGTTTGGATAGATGAATGAATATTAGTTGTTGCCATATTTCTTTGTATCAGAGTTAATTAAATTCACTTTCGCATATGTAACACTTTGTATACATTGTCCTTGTATGACAGGATCATGCTAGGTGGTCCAATGACGCGACGTTTCCCGTATACAAAGGGGAGGAAAAGTCGAGCCGTCACAGGTGGTATTAGAGCCTGGCGTTAAGTCTTTTAAAAACTTAACTTTGGCGCTGATATATGGCACGACTTCTGATGTTTGTTCAGTTGTAGAGCCTAGGTTTTAGGCCTTTTAGGGACTCAAGGTAATGGCCGTAGGTTCTGTTTAGAGCATAGGTTGTGGATCTTTATGACCATGTTTGACTGAAGTACTCGATCAATAGTGATCGAAGTATGCCGTTCGGATCAAAGTTAGGATGTAAATTTTGTCAAGTCATGGGCTCATGATGACCACGATCATTGTTAATAGGAACATTTGTTTCATTTGAATAGATCAATATGGCAAATTGCTAAAGAGCTAGGACCACGCATGTTGGGAAGAATGATCATGAACAAACTAGGCAACTACTGGAGACAATGGTCAGAACAATGGCCCAATAGACTAAGTTACTTATAGCAATAGTACAGCCCACTGCACGTACTTCTTGGCATACACTCGTTGAGTCATGCTTACGGTGCGGAATATAGCACAAGACGGAGAAATATAGATGGGCCACAGGTGAGTGTTTCAGATGTGGCAGACTAAGACATCTGATAAAAGATTACCCTACAGCGAAAATGAAAAATACGACACTCGAATCTCAGCAACTTGCTCAAGGTGTTTATCTGAAACCGACTATATCTACACCTTCGGGGTCATTCCATCACTCAAACCCTACTATAACGGGAGCGTTCGGAGTTTCACAAACTTCACAAGCCTCTCTAGGCATTCCGTTAGCATTCTATGGAAAATGTGGGAAGGCACATAAGATAGACGAATGTTGTAGAGCGTCTGGTGCGTGCTTTCATTGTGGTAAGATGGGACATCGAATTAAGGATTTCCCAGAGATGGTGGGAACGACATCAAAGATGACACAAGATGCCCAAACCAGCAACAATATTATCTATGGCATGTGAACTATGTAGTTATAAGTTATTTAAATTGTTTATAAGAAAGGTGCATATAGGTAAATAATTTATATATGTGTGCATCTCATATATTATTTTCTTTTCATTAGTTTTAGAAATGATAAATTTATATTTTGTTAAGTAGACATAATTTAGCTAACACTAGTATATATATACATTAGATGCCTTACAATTGTATCCAGAGGATGCTTACTTATTGTATGAGGCATAAATTTTGGTAGATCCCGGATCTACCCATTCATTTGTCATGCCTCAGTTTACTGAAAAGGCAGGAAAGTTGGGAGCTATCCCAGAACCTCTCGACTTTATTTTAGACATCAATTCTGACTGGACAATCTGTCACGACTGACATTGTGTATCGATCAATTATAATTCTGATAAAAGATTACTGGGAATACGAAGCAGTAGTCGACTTGATCATACTCGATATGCAAGGATTCGACGTAATCCTTGGCATGGATTGGTCGTTCAACCAATATGCAAACATCGACTATCGAAAGAAAATTGTCACTTTCCGTCCCCAATGGAGGAAATCAGCTAGATTTTTTAGTATATAGTCAACTATACTCCCCTTCATTTCAACGATTCCACACGACGATTACTTGATGATGGTACTCAAGGGTATATCGCGTTCATTCAAAGTCATGAGCAAGAGGAAAAGAAAGTTTCGCTTTCACTTTTAGATGTGCTAATAGCCTATAAATTCTCTGATGTCTTTCCTAATGAGTTGTCAGGATTTTCGCCTGGCAGGGAAGTAGAATTCACTATTGATTTTTAGCCCCGGGCACCGAGCTGGTATCAAAGGCGCCGTATCGAATAGCACCAGCGGAGTTAAAAGTACTCAAGCAACAGTTGCAAGAGCTTATTGACAAAGGATTTATCAGACCAAGTGTGTCTCCGTGGGGCGCACCAATATTATTCGTGAAGAAGAAAGATGGGTCAATGCGTCTTTGCATTGACTACCATCAATTAAATAAGTTGACGATCAAGAATCGTTATCCGCTCTCTAGAATAGATAATCTCTTTGATCAATTACAAGGAGCATGATGGTTTTCGAAGATTGATTTACGATCGGGATATCACTAGATGAAGGTGAAAGTTGAAGATATTTCGAAGACAGCTTTTCGAACATGTTATGGTCATTACGAGTTTCTCGTCATACCCTTCGGGTTGACCAGCGCACCTGCATCATTTATGGACTTGATGAACCAAGTCTTCAAGTCTTACTTAGATCAATGTATTAGTTTTCATTGACGATATTCTCATCTACTCCAAGGCGAAAGCAAAGCACAAAGGTCATCTACATTTTGCTTTACAGACATTAGAGATTCTCAGTTGTATGCGATATTCAATAAATGTGACTTCTGGTTGAATCAAGTCCATTTTCTGGGTCATGTCATTTTCGAAGCCAGTATTATCGTAGATCCTACAAAGATAGAGGCTGTAGTGCAATGGAAGCAACCACAAATTGTAACCAAGATCCAAAGCTTTCTAGGTCTCGCAGGGTATTACCGACGTTTTATTGAAGGATTTTCGAAGCTTGTTGAACCACTCATGCAACACACTCATAAGAACATTAAATTCTAGTGGAATGAGGCATGTGAGCAGAGTTTCCAAGAATTGAAACGAAGACTCACTTCAGCACCAGCCCTCGCAATACCATCAGGCAGCGGAGGCTTTTTTGTATTCAGTGATGCCTCGCATAGTGGGTTAGGGTGTGTATTGAATCAAAGGGAACGTGTGATCTCATATGGTTCTCGATAGTTGAAAGATCACGAGAAGAACTACCCCACTCATGACCTTGAGTTAGCAGCGGTCATTTTTTCGTTGAAAATCTGGAGGCACTACCTATATGGTGAAACCTTCAAGATTTTCACCGATCATAAGAGTCTCAAGTATCTCTTTACCAGAAAGAGTTTAATTTGAGTCAGAGAAGATGGATAGAGTTCTTGAAGGACTATGACTGTTCAATTCAGTACCATCCCGACAAGGCTAATGTAGTTGCTGATGCACTAAGTCGGAAGTCATCTGCTCAACTATCCCATCTTGTGACATGGTTACAAAGATGGAAATTGCTCAATGACATAGTGTCATCTAGTGCCACTATTAGGGCAACACCAACTTGGGGTTTTCTTGCGATTGTTATGATACGATCCACACTCTTCAATGAGATCAGAGAAGTCTAGATACATGATGCAGAGCTTATTGCCATCAGGTAGGGAGTACTCAGTGGTCTCCAGCCAGACTTTTCTATTAAGGATGATGGGTCCATATTATTTTGAAGCTTCGTACCATCAGATAGTGCTTTGCGTCATGAAATTCTGAGGCTCAGCTTATGTCATTCATCTTGATAGCATGAAATTGTATCAGGATTTGAAGAAGACATTTTGGTGGGATGGATTAAAACAAGAAGTGGCAGAATATGTTGTGAAATGTTTGACCTGCCAGCAAGTAAAGGTCGAACACAAACACCCTGCTGGGTTGTTATAGCCACTGCTCAGCCCAAAATGGAAATGGGAGAACATTTCCATGGATTTTATCCTTAGTTTACCCCATACGCAGAAGGGTTATAATGCGATTTGGGTGATCGTCGATCATCTCACCAAATCAGCACATTTCTTACCCTACAATACAAGGTATACAGCATCAAAGTTTGCCAACGTCTGTCTGTGGAAAATCGTCAAACTACATGGGATACCAGTGAGTATCCTGTGAGATCGTGATCCGTTATATATCTCACGCTTCTGAGAGAGTTTCCAAGGAGTAGGTTCTAAGTTGGAATTCAGTTCTGCATTTCATCCTCAGAACGACGGACAGACGGAAAGGGTGAATTAGGTAATAGAAGACATGTTACGGGCATGTATGCTGAATTTCCAAGGATCATGGGATAAGCCTTACCCTTGATCGAATCGCATATAATAACAGCTTCCAATCGAGCATCGGCATGGCACCATTCGAGGCACTGTATGGACACTGATGTAAATCTCTGATTAACTGGGAAGAAACTAGTGAATGTCTTATTTTGGGCCCTGACTTGATAGAAAGTACTAATGCAGTTGTTCACGTTATTCATGAGAGACTGAAGAGTGCTCAGAGTCGGCAGAAGAGTTATGTGGATCTCAAACGAATCAGTGTTGATTTTTAGGTAACTACAACACCTATACGGATACTTGTCACATTCATTTTCATTTACATATATTGTATCTCTAATGTATGCCGTACAAATTTGCGATCACGTCTTTATCAAAATATCTCTGATAAAAGGCATGATGAGATTTGGGAAACGAGGCAAACTGAGTCCTCGTTATGTTAGACCATTCCCAGTTTTGGGCAAAGTTGGTGAGGTAGCATATCGAGTTGCGTTACCTCCACATTTATTCAGCGTACATGATGTATTCCATGTGTATGCTAAGGACGTACGTCAGTGATCCAACGCATGTGTTGGATTATCAGCCACTAGATATTGAGGAAGATTTACCAGTGACTGAAGAGCCAGCTCAGATATTGGATCACTGAGACCAAATCTTGAGAACAAAACGTATTCCACTCGTATTGTTCCAATGGAAAAATCACGGTTCTCATGGGGTTACCTGGGAACGCGAAGCTCATGTTCGCGCTTAGTCTCCCCATTGATTTCCCTGAGGTAAATCGTTTATTGAATTTGTTAGAATAACTTACTACATATGATATATATAAAAGTTTCGTATGCATTGCCTGTATAATTATGTATAAATTAGAAGTAGATGGATATTAGATTTTGATGCAATATATACTGGCACATGCTACTGCACATGATTTAGTTTACTTTTGATTGTTCTAAATCTATTATATGTTTATTTTATTATTCATTATTACCTAGTCATATTTACTCTATCTTATAATGAGATATGCTTTCAACATATAACTGAATCTGATCTCACTTCCTCGCCTTCTTTTATTTTCGAGGATGAAAATCCCTTAAGTAGGGGAGAGTGTAACAACTACCACATTTTTATCCTGACAATACCGGAGATGAACTCGAGGAGGGTCAAGCTTCTGCCAAAAATGTGACACAAAAAAATGATTTAGTGGCCCAGTATTAATTATTAAGTGAAAAAATGGTTGATCATTGATTTGGTACGAATTAAAATATATGGAGCCCTCCTTCAAGATGAAAAATTTCGTAACACAATTTTAAATAATGAATAGGACAGCTTGACACTGAGGCTTGATGGCCTTGCCTCGACAACTGAGGTAAGTGAAATCAGTTGCCTCGGCACTCGAGGCAAGCAAAAAAGCTTGCCTCGACAACCTGAGGCAAGTAATTCAATTATAATAATACACTTAATATTTTTCCAAAAATATACTTCAAACAATATTAGGACATTTCATATAACTACTACTGGTGAATTTGGTTTACACCAAAGCCAAAGCCTATTTTGGCTTATCTGCTATTACACCATGCAAATATGTGTGCATAAGAGGGGATTTCATCCCTTAACCGCGTATAAGCTGTTTTGGTCACTTCTTGACTCCACGTAGGTGTCAGTCATAAGAGACTCCCATGCACGCAAGAGGAGCTAACCTCCTACAAAACTCGACCCATCTTCGTCCTTCTTCCCGCTGCAAGTCTTGAAGAAACCCATTCCATTATGCATAAACCAGAAACTGAAGTTTTCTTCTGGCTTAAACCAGTTCTCTTCTAGCTCTTAACCCCTAGAAACTTTTGAATTCGAGCCTTGGTTCGCAAGGTGACCTGCGATTCGATCAAGAGAATTGCGAAGGCAATCGATGGACTCGGAAAGTCCTTGCAGCCCTAGTTCTCACGAGCTCAACAAAAGCAGCGCCGACACAAATTCGGTGTCATCGTAACCACTAATCCACTAAAAGGTACGCCGTAAACAAACCACATCATAGACTAGGTTCCTTTCGCTAATTTGTTTAAATCAATTCTCAGGTTGTTGATGCCGATTTCATGCAATCGGATCAACAATTCTGAGATATAAAGATAGGGAATTTGTGTGAGGCTTCGGAGTCAAAATCTCCATTGATTTCACTCCGAAACTTTCACACCGATTTATGCATTATTAAGTGTTCTCTGTGCAACAAATAAAGTAAAATATAATTTATATATAGAGTAGAAGGTCAGACCATTTATGTGAATAAAAAAAACCCAAAAAGGAGCAAGAAAGCATGCAACAAGTCAAGCCTGACGGGCTTGCCGCGACAAGGCTTAAGTTGTTGCGGGAAGCATGTCCTTGTTGTGGTAACCCTATGCTTTGACCACTGTTTGATATTTTCATCATAACTTTTGACCACAAACTCTGATAAGCATGATTCATGATGCGTTGAAAAGGGGACAACAAGCCTTATAACTTTTATGAATTAACAAATTCATGAATCTAATGTTTAAAGGGTCAAAATTTAGTGATAAGTTGAGGCAAACTGAAGCAAGTTGAGAGACTTGCCCCGATAAGAGGAAAGCTAAGAAGCTTACCGAGGCAACCCTATTGCTTGCCGAGGCAAGCCTGTGTCAGGCTTGTGCAGTTGCCTGGTTGTGTCTTTGGTCTGGGTTTATGTGCAGTATATTAACCCTTACGAATAGTGACAATATATGGTACATATCTAGAGTCTAAGCTGACGCAGTAACCCATTTTAAAATACTAAAAGCTATGAATATTAAATTGTAGGAGCTCGGTGCACATGACGGGCTCATACTGAGGAATGTAGTTTGAATGCATGCATGCATATGAAATCAATAACACATAAGCTTGATTTAAGGTAGGGAGTTTACTTTGCTGAATTATATTTTATTTTCTCATTCATCTCTGGTTTAGCAAGTTAATGTATGTATGAATATGCCCATGTATGGATATGTGTGGTTATAATAGTTTGGTTTAATGAATACTGATGTATAATGGTGATAAGAGATTTAGTATAAGGGAGTGTTGTTGTATGGCAATGCTCATGTCAGTATTGATGATGATGATAGAGTCAGTTGGAATTAATGCTTTTGCATGACTCAGCTAGTGACGGTTTTAATGTATAAATATGATAGTTCGACATGATGATAATCAAATCAGTTTGACATAGGGTTATGCTATGAAATTCAGTTCGATATACAATTATGAAATGATGATGCTAGATGAATGCTTATGAATCATGATGTATGATGCAAGTTCAAATTCAACGTATAATAATGTAGGAACATGCTAGTTCAGTTTTGAGGAATAGTTAGCTCAGTTTCGATATGTGACTATCAATGATTATGCTAGTTTAAATTAATGCCTTTGCATGACTATGCTCATGTCAAGTTTGATGTATGAATATGTATGATAAGGATTCAAGTAGTTTTGACGTATGGCTATTATGCTAATTCAATTAGATGTGTGGTTATAAATGATGATAAGATAAGTTATGTATGAATAATGATAAGATCAATTATGTACAAATGATGATAAGATCAGTTTTGACGCGTGACTATGAATAGTATGCTAGGTCAGTATGCTAGTTCAGTTATGCAAGCTTCAGTTATACTAGTTCAATTTTGATATATGATTTTATGCTCTCTGCTCATGATGTTCTCGCATACCTGATACCATGCATGATCACGTCTTGATTCCTTGTATTCGCTTGCTTCATTCTTAACAAGTGATCCCGTTAACTTAGGAGCCTGATGTCTTGGTCCAAGTGACTTGTTAACTTAGCTCAGGGGCTTGATTTCTTGGTTCAAGTGACCTTGTTAACTTAGCTTAGAAGCTTAATGTATCGGTCCAAGTGAACCCGCTAACTCGGGAGCTTGACAAGTGATCCCGCTAACTCGGGAGCTTGACAAGTGATCCTGCTAACTCGGGAGCTTGACAAGTGATCCCGCTAACTCGGGAGCTTGATTATCTCGGTCCAAGTGAACCCACTAACTCGAGAGCTTGATTCTCTTGTTCTTGTATATGTATGTTTTACGTCTGATAGCTTGTTTAAGCTAAACCTATTTCAGCATGATTCCTTGTATCTGTTTCATCATGATCCCGTGTTCAGCATGATTCTTTATATTATTCAGCATGATTGTTTCAGCATGTTAGCATGATAAATTATATGCATGATTAATGACTTGTTTATAATATATGTTGCTAGAATAGATACAAGATAAGATGTAATGTGCTTATATTTGTAATTTATATGTCAAGAGGTGAATTGGTAATCTAACATATAAGTTAGCATTATAAATTTTCCTGCAGAGCTTCGATGATAGCTCATCCTACAACTTTATGTCTTAGCTGTAGATATTGACCCTAAGCACGAGTGTGATCCCACGTATCAGCCTTTGGAGGGAGATGAAGAAAAGGATGAGAAGGACAAGGAGGAAGAATTCGTTGAGGAATTTTTTCCCAGGTAAGTTAGAGAGAGAGAAAATACTTGAGAGAGGTTTATTTTGAAAACTTGTATAAATAGCAGTACATATTTTGATGATATGTTTGATACTTCATGTATAGGTCTTCTTTTCATTGTTTAGATGACGAGTGACCATCATCGGTGGAAAGCTATACATGGCTTTTGTTTATATTTTGTATATTTTCCCGCGTTTCGAAAGATGAATGAATATCAATTGTTGTCATATTTCTTCGTATCATAGTCAATTAAATTCGCTTTCGCATATGTAACACTTTATACATGATGCCCTTGTATGACAGGATCATGTTAGGTGGTTTGATGTCGCAACCTTTCCCGTATACGAAGGAAAGGAAAAGTTGGGCCATCATAGAGACCCTCACGATGGGAATCACCTGAAGCTCTACTACGTGAGCTAAGACAAATCAATGCAAATTCCTCCTCGCGAGCGCATTTCAGAGCCAAGCAACTGCGCGACAAGCTAGAGCCTTCTGCGCAAGCGATATATTTCCAAGCTAAATCTCACCTCGCGATCACTTTCCATACTGCGCAACTACATTACAGAACCAAAGCCAATCCCGCAAACCTCGGGTTCTCCATTTCTCATTCCATACTCAAGGACCTTTTAGAGATTTCTCCAAGTCTAGGGCACACTTCCCAAGGCCCTAATCTCTATGCATGCATTCGGAGGCATCCAAGGGTTGTAACCAAGCCACGTCTGCCATAAAATTAGGGTTTACTCTCCTCTTGGCCAAGACATCAATGACTGAGTATATAAGCTATAATTTAAACTTAGAAAATCATCTCTCGTTCAACCTCAGTCTGCTATGTGCTCTAACATATTAGGGTTAGGGTTAGATCACCATCTTTTTCCATTTTTCTTCTTCCTTAGCCCAGCACTTGCTGGCTATGATCTCTGTAATCAATTAGGCATAGTTTGATTTAGTTTTTGTAATGGGTTTTACACACTTTGGGATTTGTTGAGGGCTGTTCTGCACAAGGTTGATGAGTTGAAATTTTTTATTATAAGTATTGTTTAATCAATGAAATTTATGTGTTAATGCTTATTCAAATTACTGGTTTCCTATCTGTCCATAGTATTCTTTGATCTATGCCATGCATTTAGGATTTTACTGATTTGAAATCCCCATGAGAGCTTGAGCTTGTAGCCCTGAGACCATGGTGGTAGCAGCAATTATCTTATTCCATCTCAAACCTCTGTGATTTGGATAGCCTCTATGGATAGCCTGCAACCATTTTAGTTGACAGACTATAGCCCTAGGGTGATTCCAAGCCACTGATCTGAGAGGGATTCTTATCCTCTGCACTTGAGCTTGTAGCCTTGTGAGTGGTTGTAGCAAGAATAAGTTCCCCTCTATTTTGCATGACCATCATCAGATGTTAGATCTGATTTCTTTGAAGAGATTACAGACTTGTGAGCTGGGTCATTGATAACTAGGTCATTGAAAGCCTTTTTTAGCAATGACCAGCTGCATTTAAATAGCCTCTAAATAATTGTGGTTTCCATTAGTTTTCCAAGAGCTATTTGCTCCCATGGATGCCTGAGCTTGTAGCCTGGCAAATATGGTGTCTGCAATGATTTTAATATTCTGATTTGATCTATTCAGTGGAGGACATCTATTGGATAATCTGTAACCATTTAAGTGGACAGGTTATAGCCTTAAGATCAGTCCATTCCCTTGGATTAGATTGGTTTTCTGATTTAACTCATGTGGTTTGATCCTCTCTATTGGATAGCCTGTGACCATTGAAGTGGACAGGTTATAGCCTTAAGAGAGTAGGTCAAACTATAAGAGTTGAGTTAGATTCTTCTTCCTGGCAGATGTGCTTGTAGTCATCTGAAGAATTGCTGCTGAGAAGTCTCTAAGTCTGAGTTACATAACTGAACCAACCTTAGCCTAGTTGCCTACTTTCCATTAATTTTTATTTTTATTTTAACATACACCATCATCACCTTGTTCTTAAACCCTTTCTTTAGGATAGGACTCCACTTTCTTTCTCTTCTTTTAGTTAGTTTAGTGTAGTTGTGACACCCATCTCCCTTTCTTTAGGATTGCCAGACCTATAGCTAGATCGGGATGCCTACTAATACAACTTATTTTGGGTTCTAGATTAATTTCTCTATGGACAAACTCTTATTTACTCAAAACTTGCTACAATAGCCATGTATCTTACAAGCTGCGTATATTTTAGACTTGTTGTTTTGTCCACTTCTATCTCTCCACTTTTTAATTTATTTTTCTTTACCACTATTTTCTCACCAATAACAAACTGCAATCCTGAGATAAACATCAACAAGTTTTTGGTACCGCTGCTGGGAAAATTGATCTTTTTAGTAGACCTGAGTTGTATTGTATTTTAGTCTAGAAAATTTTTTGTAGCTGTGCCTTTAATTGAATAAAAAGTACTACTAATTTTTGTTAAAATTTTTGCAGGTTTGGACAACAGCAACAAGGAAAAGCTAGAGCTGTAGCTAGAGTTTAGCTAGCTCTGTTTACACTTCTTTTGCCCTAAAACTTAGTCCATTTGTATTGAATTCTCTATCAATAGTTTAGTTGTAAATCCTGTTTAGCTATAATTTTGTTTGCAAATTTTTTAAGTGTGCTGTGAGTATTTTCTTTACCTGTTGATTCTGTGTGTGTATGCTTGGTAGAAGGTTCCTTAACCCTGCTTTAGAACCTCCAAATTCAGAGGTAGAGAGGGTCCTTAGACTGAGAAACATCACACCAGCCCATGTTGTTGAAATTGAGCTAGCTGTGATGGCTAAGAGGTAAAGGACACTGAAGGAATATAATGCACTTGGGGATTACACATCTCCCTTCTGCATTCAATTTCCTTCAGTTGAGGGAAATTATGAAATTAAGTCCTCCACCATTAACATGCTGCCATCTTTTCAAGGGCTCAGTAAGGAAGATCCTTACAAGCACATTGATCAATTCTTGATACTTTGCACCACATTTAACATTGTTGGCTCGAGACCTAAAGCCACCAAATATAGGCTTTTTTCCTTTTTCCCTAAAGGATAAAGCCAACACCTAGCTCTCAGACATGGAGTGACCTCCAAAGCTAATTTCTAGTAAAATTCTTCTCTATGAATAAAACTAGTCAGATGATGACAAACATACTTTCATTTACTCAATACTCAACTGAAGATTTTTATGAAGCATGGGAGAGGTTTCAAGAAATGTTAAAATAATGTTCCCACCACCAAATTCTACAGTGACAACTTGTACAAGTCTTTTACCAAGAAATTAATCCCAAACGTAGGGACATGGTGGATGCCTCATGTGGGGAGAGTTACCTCCACAAGACAGCTGATGAGGCATGGGAATTGTTTGACATTATAGGTGAGAATTCCATACAGCAGGAGTCACTGTCTCGCAATGACAGCCAGACCCCAACTAAAATGGTGAAAGAATCCACCCTTAGAGGTGGCATGTATGAGGTTAAGGTGCATAATTAATTAGAAAGGAAGGTGAACAATCTGAGTTTAAAGTTCGATAAATTAATAAATGTGATGCAGCCTAGAATGGCTGTACAAATAGAGGAGGCATGTCTGATATGCCAATCTCCCACGTATTCACTTCAAGAATGTCCATCAGCCAACCAGTTTCCTGAATTGGATATGGAACATGCCAATGTTGCCCAAGCATATGGGCAGCAACCTACTGGATACACATGGAGAAACCATCCCAATTTGAGGTAGAGACAAGATACATACCAACAGCCCCAGTAGTAGCAGTTGGCAGTCTCATACAGACCTCAGCACCAATTCAACCAGGGATATACACCTAGGCAAAATTTTTAGTTGCCTACCCCACAGCCAAATCATTTGGTCTTGCCCCCACCACAGCCCAGATCCTCTTCTTTTGAAGAGAAAATGTTGACATCAATGCAAAATCTGAGAAACTTGGCACAAACTGTGAATTCTCATGGGCAAAGCATTAAAAAAATAGAGGACTAGCTAGATCAAATTTGTAATGCTTTGAACAAGAGAAAAGAGGGCAGGTTTCCTAGTCAACCCTTGGCCAATCCTAAAGGTTAGTACATGATTGGAGAAGGCTCTTCTACCCATGAGGAGGCTAATACAATCACTACCTTGATGAGTGGTAAGGTGGTTGACAATTTAGTGGGCAGGGCAGCGAAGGAGGCCATGGAGAATGAAAAAAAAAATGTGAGAGTAGAAGAACCATTGAATTCATCCCCTACTGTGGAGCAGCAAGGACAAAATAAGGGGGTTAATATTGAGCCCCAACAGCAATCAATAAATGAAGAAAAGAGAAAAAACTAAAAATTTGACCATGATATTGTTAGGCATGCAGCTGTGGCACCAGCAGCAGCTACCATTTCCACATGCACTTCCTGGCCCATCTCATTTTAATAAGGAGAATGCTCAGATGAAGGAAATGTTGGTGACCTTCAAGCAGGTCAAGATAAATTTGCCCTTGCTTAATGCTATAAAATATGTCCCTGTCTATGCCAAATTCTTGAAGGACCTTTGTTCATAAAAAAGAAAAGCAAGGGTGCAGCTGTCCAAAAAGGTTTTTACTGTAGAACATGTAGAATCAGTGATGTCCATAACCACACCTGAGAAATTGAAGGACCCAGGGGTACCTACCATCCCATGCATAATTGGAAACCACACCATAGGTAGAGCCTTATTAGACTTGGGGGCTAGTGTGAACCTGCTCCCATATTCTGTATATAAGGAGCTGGGTTTGAGGGAGCTAAAATCAACATCAGTTCTGCTCCAGCTGGCTGATAGGTTTAAGAGAAGACCTGTGGGTGTGGTGGAGGATGTTTTGGTGGGGGTGGATAAGTTCTACTATCTTTCTGATTTCCTAGTTTTGGACATGGACCCTTGCAAAAGTAAAACCCTAATTCCTGTCATCCTTGGTAGGCCATTCTTGGCCACTACCAATACTTGTATTCAATGTAGGTCAGGGGTGATGGAGGTGACCTTTGGGAATATAAAGGCCCAATTAAATATGTACAATGATGCTAGGTAGCCTTAGATAGACATTGAGGACTGTTGTGCAATAGATGTACTAGATGACCTTATAGAAGGAGAATTATCCAATCTGTTGGATTGGGATAATGTGGCTAAGAACCTGGAAAATGTTTAGAGTAAGGTTGAGGAGGAGGCCTAAGCTTTCATGATAGAAGATAATGCAACATTCCAACTGTGGGCCTAGTACAATGCAGCCAAAATAGAGTCTTCTGTGGGCCTAGTATAACATTCCAACTGAAAACCTACATTGTAGCCCCTTCCTCAAACCACCAAGGCACATTTGTTGCCTTTCGTTGAAAGTCTCCCTGATCTGGAGCTGAAACAGCTGCCAGACACATTAAAGTATGCCTTCTTGGGGTAAAACAACAAGCTTCTAGTGATTATCTCTTCCTCTCTCACTAGTGAGCAGGAGGAGGACTTGTTGAGTGTTCTCAAGAAGCACAAAAAGGCAATGGACTGGATAATTGTTGATCATGGGGGGATTGATGCCTCAGTGTGCATACATAAAATATACTTGGAAGAGGGAGCAAGACCCTCTAGGGAGATACAGAGGAAGCTTAATCCTCACATGCAAGAGGTGGTCTTGAAAGAAATAGTAAAGTTGTTGAATGCAGGGGTGATTTACCCCATTTCAGATTCAGAATGGGTATCACCTATTTAGGTGGTACCCAAAAAGTCTGGCATAACAGTTATTACTTCTGATTCTGAGGAGTTGATGTCAACCAAGGAGACCACTGGCTAGAGAGTTTGCATAGATTACAGAAAGCTCAATTCTAAGACCAGGAAAGACCACTTCCCTCTCCCTTTTATTGACCAAATTCTAGACAAATTGGCTGGAAAGGCATTTTATTACTTTCTTGACGGATACTCAGGGTATAACTAAATCCCTGTGTATCCTCAGGATCAAGAGAAAATCACTTTCACATGTCCCTTTGGCACCTTTGCTTACAGGAGGATGCCTTTTGGATTGTGTAATGCCCCAGCCACATTTTAAAGGTGCATGTATGTCATTTTCTCTGATATGATTTACAAATTCCTGAAAATCTTTATGGATGATTTTTCAGTCTATATGGACAGCTTTAGTCAGTGCTTAAGTCACCTTGACCTGGTTTTGTAAAGGTGTGAAGAGACCAATTTGGTCTTAAGCTGGGAAAAGAGCCACTTCATGATAACACAGGGAATTGTGTTAGGCCATGTGGTCTCCCATAAAGGTATAGAGGTTGACAAAGTCAAGGTTGGCTTGACTTCATACCTGCCCCCACCTAGGACTGTCAAACAAATTAGATCCTTTTTAGGTCATGCTGGATTCTATAGGAGGTTCATTAAGGACTTCAGTAGAATTGTAAATCTACTGTGCCACCTACTATGCAAGGATGTGCAATTTGAATTTTCTGCTGAGTTCCTTGAGGCCTTTGAGGTCTTCAAAAAGTGTCTCACCACTGCCCCAGTAATCTAGGCCCCAGATTAGTCACTCCCCTTTGAACTGATGTTTGATGCATCAGACTTGGCAATAGGTGTTTTCCTAGGACAGAGGAAGGACAAGCTGCCTGCAATGATTTATTATGCAAGTAAAACATTAGCAGAGGCTCAGCTCAGCACACCACAACTGAGAAGGAGTTGCTAGCTATTGTGTTTGTTGTGGAAAAGTTTATACCCTACTTGCTTGGGTCTAAAATTATTGTGTTTACTGATCACTCAACCTTTAAATACCTATTGGCTAAAAAAGATGCTAAACCTAGGCTGATAAGATGGATCCTCCTGTTGCAAGAGTTTGACCTTGAGATCAAGGATAAGAAGGGAGTGAAGACTATGGTGGCTGACCATCTTTCTAGAATTTTATTAGATGAATGTGTAGCTGCACTAGTTAATGAATTGTTCCTTGATGAGCAGTTGTTTGCTACTCAGTCCATTGTGCCATGGTTTGCAAACATTATAAATTACTTGGCTGATGGAAGGGTCCCTTCCCATTGGAATAAAATGGATAAAGACTTATTCTTTTCACAAGTCAAGTTCTTTTTCTTGAGAGGACCCCTGCCTCTACAAGTATTGTACAGACCAAATCATAAGAAAATGTGTCCTTGAGAGTGACTTCCCCAGTATTCTAAGCATGTGTCATGAGAATGCATGTGGGGGTCACTTCAGTGGCAGAAAAACTGCAGCTAAGGTATTACAGTGTGGCTTTTATTGGCCTTCCTTGTTCAAGGATGCATATGCCCACTGCAAGGCTTGTGCCAAATGTCAGAAAATGGGTGGCCTGTCAAAAAAAAAATTCAATGCCATTGCAGCCCATTCTTATGGTATAATTATTTGATATTTGGGGAATTGATTTTATACGCTCTTTCCTCCCTCAAATGGCTACAGTTTTATCCTTGTGGCAGTGGACTGTGTCCAAGTGGGTTGAAGCCATTGCCACAAGGACTAATGACCATAAGGTTGTCCTGAAATTCATCAAAGAAAATATCTTCTCAAGATTTGACACCCTTAGAGCCATCATCAGTAATGGGGATAGCCACTTCTGTAATAGAAATTTTTAGAGTTTGCTTAAGAAATATTCCGTTACTCATAGGATTGCAACTCCCTACTAACCCCAAACTAGTGGGCAGGTTGAAATTTTAAATAGGGAGATTAAACACATCCTAGAGAAGACAGTTAGGGCAGATAGGCAAGACTGGGCCATGAAGCTTAATGATACACTGTGGGCTTATAGGATTGCCTATAAGACCCCAATTGGCATGTCCCCTTACAGACTAGTTTATTGCAAGGCTTGTCACCTACCAATGGAGTTGGAACATAGAGCCTATTGGGCTGTTAAAACATTGAATTTAGATCTAATACCTGCTGGTATGCACAGGAAGCTGCAGCTGTCAAAGCTTGAGGAGTTGAGATTGGATGCGTATGCCAACTCAAGGATTTACAAGGAAAAATCAAAAGCTTTCTTTGACAAGGGATTGATGAGGAAAGATTTCAAGGCTGGTACTAAGGTTTAGTTATTTAACTCCAAGTTAAAAAAATTTCAGGGAAGTTAAAATCCACATGGGATGGACCTTATACTGTCATCCATGCCTCCCCATCTGGTGCTGTGGAGATCTTGAATTTCATTTCTGGGAAGAGCATGAAAGTTAATGGTCAAAGGTTGAAGATTTGTGTAGAAAACTCTATGGAGCCTCCTCAAACCATCCACCTTCATGAACCTCCTACTGCTTAGTGATCTACAGCTCTGTAAACTGTGTACCATAGTTGTTGAATTTGTGTGTTTGCTTTTACAAATCTATCATGCACTATTTTTACTTATTTTTAATGTGTCTATTGTTTTGATTTCTTTCATATACTTTGTGTTTCATTTTATTTTAGTGTACTGTGTTAGTTTTGAGTCTGTTGAGAGTGTTTAAAAAATCTGAATCTAGTCTGATGTGTCTGCTTCTGAGTGTGAGTTGTGCATGAACATGTTATGACTTAAAGGCATTTGAATTCTAGGATTTTTACTCTATGCATATGTTTGCAATGGGCATGAAGTTATTTGAGGTGAAATAGATGAAGAGTGAAAAAATGTGGTGCTAAAGCATAATGGGATGGTGCATGAGAGTTTAGATGCACATGCCAGGTTGCCAACACTGAGAAGTTTGAATTTTGCTTTGTTGCGAAGCTCAGTGGCTTATATTTCTCCCGCGCGAGCATTTTTGGGCCTTCTCGCATGGCTAACTGAGCCCCGCGAGCCATATTTCAAGCAAATACAATATGCTTGCGGGGCTCTGATATGAAAATTGTAGCTTCGCGAGAGCCTCGCGAGCGAAATACCTAAAGAAAGCCTGAAATTGAGCCTCATGAGACCTTTTCTTCTCTGTGACACTGAGCTGCATGACAAGTGGATATCATGCATTTTGTTCCTCGTGAGCAAAATTTTTGAAGCTTGCACTATCAACGACCTCGCGAAGTCCTTGGTTCTCTGAATATATGTTTCTCAAGAGATTAAGCCTTCAGCTACGCGAGGTCTGCAAATATACCTCTCGCGCGCCAGACTCAACTTCAGCTTTGCGATTACCTTGCGAGGCCTTTTTCCTCTCAGCAAATGCATTTCTCGTGAGATCCCACTTCAACGCGTGAGAAGAACTTTACTTTGCGATTACCTGGCGAGAATTGCGCAAGGCACGAGTTTTTCATTTCTTCATTCTGCTTCTTTGTCCTATCTTCCACTACGCACCTCCGAGCTTTCATCTCACTTCTCTCTCCTTTACCGCCCATACCACTCCAGCACAGTCACTCTGCTCCCTACCATTGTGCTCTAAGCAACTCCCGATCATTTTGCACTTGGTTTGACAAAATTTGATCCACTGTGCAGCATTTGGACCGAAACCCTAGCTATTTCATGGTAAGTGTTCTCAGTCCTGCCTATGGTTTGATTGGTCTGTTATTTTAGTGTTGAGTAGGAAGGATTTTTTCTACAAAACTTTCCTTGGAGTATGAACTACCCAGTTTGTGTGTTTCAAGACCTACTTTTAAAATTTTGTGTAGCCATGGCCATGAGTTCCAAGTTCATTGATACTCTGGCTGCCTTGGTGAACCCTACACCAACTGGCAGTCCTGTGGCCACAAGGAAATCTGTAAGGATTGCATAGGCCTCCATTGTGGAGGCCTCTGATATACCTATACCATAGGTTGAGCCTCAAGTCGAAAAGATTATAAAGAGGGCTGCTCCTGTGAAGAAGGCTAAGTCTGTGGCCTCTGATGCCCCAACTGTTGGTGCGCGCTTTTTCTGGGTCCCTCTCGGTCCCCGTTGAATCAGTGGCTCCAATTCTATCTAGGCGGACTCTAGCGATGCAATGTTTGGAATGGTGGAGGTAAAATAAAATAAAAAGAGTTTTCTACGAAGATTCCTAGTTTGTTGCGATCGCCAGCTGCAGATATTTATCGACGCTGCAACACGTCAATGATCACGTTTTAGAGCGGGTGTGGGTTACTTCTATACTGAATCGTCCGCCTGCAAACGTCAGCAGCAATGTCCCTTTTTATGATTAGATAGCTTAATTTTTCTTTTTCTTCCTCTGTTATCATTGTGGCTCTGGTCAGTTCAGATTTCCCAATTCTAATATTTTTTTAGTTATATGGGTCTATTATAATGAGTTACTCTAGTTAGTATTCTAATACTATTAGGAGTCTAATCAGCCTTAGTTTCCTAATCTTATTAGAAGTCTAATTAATATTGGTTTCCTAATCTTATTAGAAGTCTAATTGACTTCAGTCTCCTAATGGTACTAAGAATGCAAATATATTAATCCAATAGAACTCTAATTAAATCAAGCATGCTAATTGTATTGGGATTCTAAGAAAAGCAAGTATACTAATTGTACTGCAATTCTAATTAAAGCAAGTGCACTGATTTTACTGAAATTCTAACTGAAAGAATTATAACGATTCTACTATAATTCTAATTGAAATAAAAGATTGATTTTTACTAGAGCTCTAATTAAATCAATGAATTAACTTTTACTAAAAATACTAATCGAAATAAAGGAACTGCTTTTTCTAGAATCAATAATCAATCCATTAATTATAGCAAAGTCTAATTAATCATGAATGAACTGAATTTCCTAAAATTCTCATCAAAGCAATTGATTAATTGAACTAAAAAAAATCTGATTAAAATAATTAAGTAATTATATTAAAGCCTAATTAATGCAATTAATCAATTATATCTAAATAAGAACTAATTAAAGCAACTAATTAACTCTAAAAATTCTAAAAAAAGGGGGGTTTGGGCCCGCTATGCTAAGGAGGATTGGCCTTATTCCCGAGTACCCTCCGTCAGCTCCCTTGGGCAAATCGGGTGGCTAAGATTGAAGATAAATAGGATTTTAGACCATAAAATAGTATTTTTAGGCTTTTCAGAGTCGACTTCGTAATGATAATTATAAATTAAATTATGAATGAGAATTATAGAAACTAAAATTAATATTTAGGATTTTTGAAAGTATTAACATAGGGAATTAAAACTATGATTTAAAATTTTAAGACTGAATTCGGGTTCGAAATCAGAAAATCGGGCCGTATGATTAAGGACTGGTTTTAGAGTTCAAGACCTCGAACCAGAAATTAATGATAGGACTGGAGATTAGGATTTTAGAACAGAATTAAAGCCTAGGATCGGCGTATCGGACCGTCAGATTAAGGACTAACTCTAGAAACAGAGAACTAGAACCAGATATAGAGAATTTCGGTCTGAAAAGGGTGCTACGGTCTAAGACTAAAAATAAAAACTAATAGAATTCCTAAATCTAGAGATTAGAAGTTACGGTTGTGAATTAAAAAATTAAATCCTTACCTAAGGGTCGGGGCTGCGGAGAGAAATCTCGAAGATTCGAAGCTTGAATCGTGAGATCATGACTAGGTTGCTCTATGGGTTTGTCCTCGGAGTTCTCTGGTTTCGAAATCCCAAAAAACTCCATTCACTCTCCCAAAAATTGCCAGCCTCCCCGGGCGAATTAAGAAATTTTTTTTTATAGGTTTTTCTCTAATTAAATGGCCTGTTTCAAGCGTTTAACTAGATTGCGCGCCGGTCTCCCAGCGCTTAATCGCTTTGAGTCGGTCACCGATTCAGTGAGTGACCGACTAACTTGCTCAGCGAGTTTCCCAGTTCTAACAGTGTTAGGGCTAATTGCGCACTTGTTAAGACGTGTGCGATCTAATTAAGAGTTTCTTCATAATCGCTCAATCAAGGAAACTTGAGGGTCAAGGACTGTGAGGCTAGGTCGGGCGTAGGCCAATTGTGCGCCAGTGATGGGGCGCTCAATCCGATCACGCGTCTAGTTTCAGGCGCGTGATAGAGTCTTGAGATGGTCTGGAAAAGGAAGTTTGGTCTGAAAGGGGGACTGATTACGCGTTTGTGGTCTGGCGTGCAATCGAATTACGCGCGAGCTTTCAGGTGCAGAATTCGAGGTTGTCCGGGTCTAGTCTCTAGTTTGAAATGCAAGACTATTTTTTCAGTTTGCACTTCGACTATATACTATTGTTTCAGTATATAGTCTCCCTACATTGGGATCCGAGCCACAGGGCTATTGTTTCAGCCTATGTTCAATCATGTACTATTATTTTAGTGCATTGTCCCACATTACGGTTGAGGTCAATGGTTGACCAAATGAAGTCATATACTCCGAGAGGGCAAAATGGGAGTGTCTATAGATGCCCCTCTTCGGTGCGCTCATGCGAAGTAAGAACGCGTCGAAGAAGTAGACACCCCTCATTCGGGCACCTTCTCGTTTCTCTTAGGAATTTACAAATATGAATTGGTGATGTTGACATGACAGGCTTGACTTTCTTATCTATCAGCATAAGCTAAAATAGAGCATTTAAAGGGCAAATGGTAGCTATCGAAGGGCACATTCCGGATCTGTGGGTGCATGGCGCATCCCTCGCCAACAGAGGGATTTTATGCAATTGAGGTATCGGGGCATCAATCAAATATCCAAAACAAGGTCCAGGGATCGATAATAATAAGATAAAGTATTATGTAATATTGAAGGCTTTTGCAAGTCATGTCAGACCGGGCGCATCATTTCTCACACCAATGCGCGTCGGGCGTTCCTTTTCCAATAGGCATTTATAAGTTTTTAGATTAAGTATATTCATTGTTTGGCTTCCCAGGGGAATGGATGGTTTGGGTGAGATTAGATGAGGGTCTTGTGAGGTGTGCTCAATTGAATTTTGCGCAGTGGCACATACGCTTGATTCATTTGGAGTCAGCCTCTAAACTAGGAGTTCTAATCCTAATGCATCTGAAAAAATGATTCTGCGCAGTGGCATGTGCGCTTAATCCAATTCTGTGCAGTGGGGTATGCACTTGATTGTGAGTTCAGGGGAGTCTTAGGAGTTAAGGGTTAGGTTTAAGTGTAATTTATTGCACGCGAGTAACGGGGCGCTTGGTCGGGTTTTGTGGTATTTAAAGAAAGGTAAGTTGGGTTTATTTATTTTGTTGCTTTGTTCTTCTTTTCTTCTCTTTTTTTTTTGCTTTTGCTGTGTTTTTGTTTGAATTAAGGGATTTTGAATTTTGAGGGTTTTAGAATTTTGAAATTTTAGGGATTTTAACTTAAGATCAATTCGGTGGTAACATGGCAAAAAATATAGCTTCCGAGATGTTGCTGAGCAGATCCACCAGTACAGGATTTGTGGACCAGACCATTGGTGTGGTTGTCAAGACGACACTTGGCATGTCGGATACTCCATTTAACCTTCTCGACGAATACTGATGATTGTCTCTTATGGGAGGACTACAGTAATTCACGAGTTGAGAGAGATGAGTTTTGAAAATATTTTGATTTAATCATAGCTAACTATAATTTACAAGGAATATTGAGTAATTGAAAAGTGGGTAGTACGTATCTGGGGGTGATACTTACCTGAGTTATGCGCAGCTTGTGATGGATTGGTGATGTTGTAGTGTCGCATGGGACTTTGTGCCTATTATTGTGAGGCAGTGTTCCAGGTGTGATGTTGCGATGGGTCTTGGGAGATTTCTTCCTTCCCTTTGGCCGCGTGTTGGATGAGCCTTGGTGGGATGTGGGAATTCTGACAAGGTGTTCGTGTTGGGACTTAGCTTTGGTTGGGTGCGATGGGACATGGGAGGAGTCTCGATTCTTCATGCATGTTGGTATCTAGCGTAGCGATCAATTCAGGAGCAGGGCTCTTTACTTCAGCGATGGGATACTGGTCGAGCTTACTCCCTTTCCATATGGCATGGTAGGTGTCATTTGAACTTTTCAGATAGTGATGTTTGCGATGGGGTGTCAATTGAGCATAGTTGGTGGTGGGATGTTGGTAGGGTACTTGTGTATCCTATTGCGATGGGACAGGGGGCACTGTTAGTGCTCCCTTCACGTGTGAGGGTATGCAATGGGACAGGTGAATTTTGGTAGCGGTACGATAGAACGTGCGAGGATGTAAATTTCATCCAAAGTCAGGTATTGCATGCTTGTTTTGGGTCGCTCAATACGATTGCACACCTATTTAATATGATTGCGCACCTATTTTCGGGTGTGCGATCTCAGGCTTTAGGGACTGTTTATGCGTATGCGAGTCAGCGTGTGATTGTATTGTGCACTATAATATACGCGTGACTAAAGCGTCATCAAGTCATAGTACGGGTGACCTTTTGCATTGCGTGGCTGGAGTGTGTTATTTGATTGGATTGAGCAGTTCGTAGTCGGTGCCTGATCGGAGCGTCACCTGGTCAGTGTACGGGTGACCTTTCATATTATGCAGTACGAGTTTACCAATTGATCGGATTAACTGGTCTCTGGCTTACGCATGATCGAAGTGTCGCGCCATTGGCGCCATGTGTTTTGAGCACTTGGGTCTTAGCACGTGTTTTGGATTGTGTGCCACGTGCGTGGCGCGTGATCAAATTAAGCGCACGCATCTCGGTGCGTGATTAAGGCCGTACTCTATATAAGCGGGAGAGACTTCATTTATTTTTCATTCTCTAGTTTAGTCTTTAGTTTTAACCTTTCTGAATGTTTTGTGTTCTAAAAGTCGTGTTTTGGCAACATCGGACTATCTAACCGCCCGATTGGGATGTCGTTTCTTTCTATTTATATTATTTCGCATGATCTTTGTCCTGATGTGATGCCCGAGGACAGTATTATTCTTGGAATGGGTGGTATTGGGAGTGAGGGCGCTTATCTTCACATCGGTCCCTATTTGGGAGCAGTGAAGGCAGCGTAGAGGATGCAGCAGCGGAGGAGGTGAAGGTGGTGGAAGAGGAGTAAAAAGTGGAGGGATGTGTTCCCTAACTAATCCTCCATCTCTTCTTCCGGTGGTTCGTTTGGATGCTTTGCTCCTTGCTTTGTGTCCGTTTTGGGTCTCCAGTTTTTATTTTTGGTTGTAAGTTATGTTTTAGGTTTTCATTTTGGGTTGTAAGTTCAGGAGGTATGTCTCCTGTGATATTGTTAAGTTTTAAATTATAAATAAAGGGCATTTCTTTTGTTTTATTATGCTTGTTTATTGATTTAATTTATTGATGGATTAGTTGGATTTATTTGACTTGTTACAGTTTAGGATTTAGTTTAGCTTAGAGTTTTATTTTCAAGATTAGTTTATCTTATATAATTTCCCTTAGGGGGTTTACTTGGTTCTGATGGGTTTGCTAGGGGGATTTTTTTTTGCTGGGTCTCCAAACAAGTTAGGTTCCTATTTTAGAGAGTTTCCTTTTTTGAATTTAAGGTTTAAGGTATTTTGTTGGTCTTAGGTTTTACTTGAGATGACTTTGGCTAAAAGGTGTGAGTTTTTCTCTTCTCAAAAGTTCTCAATGGGTGTTAGGTGTTTGAATCTGATTGGTTTATCTAGGTTTGGGGGATAGTGTTTCCTTGGAATAAGTGTTGTGTGATTATTGGTTCATCTAGATTATTATGGATTATGGTTTTTCAAAGGAGGGTATGTGTTTGGTTTTGGATTTAATTAAATTGGGAGGGCTTTCAACATGTGACACTTGTCACTCTGTGGTTCAGGAAGGTATAGTTTATAAATGTATGAGTCAGGGCTTTGGGTTCTTGTTGTTTGTTTTGGATTTTTATTTCAAGTTTTAGGGCATTTTTTTTGTTTTGTTTAAGATTTAGGGTATTTTTTGTCCATTAATGTCTTTTCTTCCTTTCTATTTTATATCCCGGGTACTAAACCCGAGGTGTTGTGATTATTGAATGGATTATTGATAATGAATGAGATTGGGAATGCAAGGTAGCGGTTGAATTGCTACCATGCTAAGGGAAGAGGTGGAGGAGAAAAAGTTGATAGAGAGGAAACCCAAGGATAAGGCAGGGTCAGAGTTCTCGTGACCGATGCCTATGTTCCCTCAGTAGGCTCTGCGAATTTAGTGTTAGTTGCTCCTCCTTTTTAAGGTTTCCAAGGTGAGTTTCCATCAGTGGATCCCGCAGGTCCTGGGTGGCTTTTCGTGAGCCACTCTCTCTTTTCTGCCGGCTCGGGGCTAGGGGAAGAGGTTATCACGGTTAGAATTCGTTCAGGGTGCGTTCCTCCTCCGGGCTTCTCTGAAATTTCTAGTTTCCCGAATGAATCCGGATTCGGGCATTGCCTGAATGTGCAGATTTTAAGTTCTTTATTTTAATTTGTATATTCAGAGGGTATGCCCTCGATGTATTTTGTAATTTATTTATTTATTTATGAAGTGATTATGTTTTCAATTTCTTTTGTGGTTTTTAGTTAATTAGTTTGATTTGTTTGGTATCTCATTCGACTCATTTTGAATGTGATGTTTCTTTGTTTGAGTTCGGTTTGACTTTATTTATTTGGATTCTTTTCGTGTGTTGGGGGTAGTTTTTTTTTAGTTTTTTTAGTTTAGTTTTGTCCGAGCATATAGACAAAAAGGGGGGCTTTTTTTCTTTTGTAGTTTAATTTGGTATTAATTGGGTTGTGTGTGATGTAGGCGCATTCTTTTTAGTTTTAGATTGGTATTAGTTGGGATAAAATTTTTGTGTTTTGTTTTGGTCTTAGTTTGGGGAAAGTTTTTTATTAGCTTTGGTTGGAGTGTGTAAATGGTGTCGGGAGTCTCCTGGTTTAGGCCTGTGAAAGCACTATTCTGGGCACATATTTTTTTGTTTTCTAGGGAATTGTGTGCATTCCTCCTAGCGGATAAACGAATTGCGCGCCAAGATTAAAGCATGCATTCCAAGGCATCAAAAGGTTATTACGCGTCAGAATACAGTCATTTAACCGAGTTAAACGCAGGGTGAGAGGCACTGTATTAGGGCGGTGGCCAATTACTGTTGAAGTGACTGTTGGCATTCGCACGTGCACCGGTTTGGGCACTTTATGTGATTTCGCACCTGGCGGGCAATGCGAAACCCAGTGGTCGGGTTATTTTGAGCAGGCGACGATTAGGTTACACACTCAAGATCGGTCGTGTAATCCGAATTATGCGCGATTAGAGTGGTGTGTGATTGGTTTAGGCGCCTAGATTTATGCGCGCGATTCAACTATTCCCTATAAATGGCTTAAAGTTCTTCATTTTTATCGCGCGATCCATTTTGGTCTCCGATTTTCTTTTTTCTTATTTCTTTGCACTCCGATTTTTGTGTTTTTGTGATATCTCATGATCCGGTCGTCCATTTCAAGCACTGTTTCTTTCATTCTCTTCAGTTCTTTGAGCTCTTTGTTTTAGGATGGAGTATGAGGGTGTGGGTTCTATCCATCTATATTAGAGATGGAGCAGATGTTATCGGCAGAGATTGGTGAGTCTTCCGAGGCTTGGACCAGTGTCGTTGCTGTGGTGGTGATGGGTCGAGAGCCCGTGGTGGAGCCGAGGTTGGCTATGGATAGGGTGCTTCAAGTGTTTTTGATGCACTTCCTTGGTGCAATGCTCTTTTCTTCTTCGACTTGGGGATGCCTCACTAGATTATTTCTGATGATTATTGGGTATTTAGATCGGATTCCTACCTATGCGTGGGTGCGGCCACGTTGGCGCATCTCTATGAGCAGCTTTACCGTCGGGGATAGGGCATCGTGTCAATCAGAGGTTTCCTTCCGTTCATCCAGGTGAGTTTTAGTTAATTGGTATCATGATGTTTTTAGTTTGGTTAATTTTTTTAGTTGTAGTGACGATCTTAGTGTTTCTTCTCATGCATCATTGTTGTTGCTATGTTTTCTTTTTAGTTTTGGGCGTACGACCATTTCACTTTTCTTTGTCCGGGGGTTCTGGCGGAGATTACGTTCACGTTCCCGCAGATGCATGTGTGGAGGGAGGCATTGAGGGGTTGTCGTTGGTCTTCGGATCTTCAGACTGGACGAGGCCTCTTCGAGGACATGCACGCGGGGTAGGTATGTATCGTCATGTTCTTATTTTGCTTTGTCTTGTTTTGGGGTCCTTAGGATCTAAGATTTCATTGATGGGCTCGCTTGCTTGTTTGGATATAGGTTATCTGAGGTCCTACGAGGAAGGGGAGGACGCTGACGTGCCCGTGATTCAGTCTGGCTGGCCCTTCTTCGATGTGGAGATATGGGTCCATTGTTTTGAGAGGGTGGAGAGGATCCACATATCTCGATTGGTACGGCAGCTAGGGCTTGCTTACGGAGTCCCTCTAGAGATTCGCCATAAGGTGGCGAAAAGGATGATCGACCCTCCTGGCGGAAATTTTATGGAGCAGATGGCGCTTTAGATAGCCGATTTTAGAGCTAGGGGGACCAGCGTTACAGGGACGCATGATGAGGCGGACGTCCGAGAGTATGGGAGATGGTTTGTTTCATTAGGTGTTGGGCGCCTCTTCACACATCCCTTCCATGGGAGTGGTTCTTTTACAGTCGGCGGGCCGGAGTTAGTGTCAGCATTGAGGGAGAGGCTGGCGGTACTGGAGCAGGGCCATCTCATTGCCAGCGTGCGAGGGGCGTTAGATGCCCTTCATAGGGAGATGGAGTAGATGGGGTGTGCTCCTCGTCCTGATGCGGAGATGTTGCACTCCTTGACCTTCTCAGTTGCTCAGGCTAGGGCAGTGGAGGATGAATTGGGGGCTCAACTAGCGAAGACTCGACGACTATTGGTGAGTTAATTTGTTGGTCTTAATTGTATTGCATTGACTTGGTCTTTCAGTCGTTCTAACATAGTTGCAGTGTTTTATTTTATCTCTAGCAGTCTGAGAGGGAGGCCAAGGTCGCCAGTCGTACGGTGATGATCGAGCTGTTGTGCTACCAACAGGCCAGCCTAGCGATGGAGGCCAGTCTATGTTCTGAGATTGACCGATTGGCAAGCGTCTATATGCACTTGGTTTCGTTAACTGTTTAGTGTCGTGAGCTTTCTAACTCATGTGTCTTATTGTTATTCACAAAGAGCCGAGCTCGCTGCTGGGGGTCCCGTTCCAGTATTTGATCCATCTTCAGTTGCTTCCTCCAGTCGAGAGGATCCAGCGATGGCCCAACTTAGGGCCAAGCTAGATCATTGGGTAAGTTCCTCATTCTTCCAATTAGTTTGTGTAATTGTATTAGTTTGTTAAGTTCACTATTTTACTTTCTTAATAGTTTACTAACATCATGTGGTATTTTAGTGCCGGGTTACTGAGGATTTGCAGACGAGGGAGGCGACTGCTGGCTCTCTACGTCCCGAGAGTCAGGTATAATTTCTGGTTTGGCATAATTCAGTTTAGGTTACTTCCTTCTATTTGTTCTGCTATATTTTGCTTTGGCTTGTTTGTTTTTCTTTGTGCAGGCAACTCCAGACTCTGCTCCTGAGGCTCTCCCTCAGGAGTCTGTTCTTATCCCTACTCAGGTACATTTTAGTTATGACATTTATGGCTTATTTGTTATCGTAGCATTTATCTAATGTATTTGTTCATTTTCATTGCAGTCATCTAGGTTTGCTGTCCCTTTCGTGACTCTCGCCGATCCCGTGACCATGGAGACGGTCGAGCAACTTTTGGAGGAGAGGCTGGATCTTGTATGGTCCTTTCCTTTCCAAAGTTTTTTTGGTTCATATATGTATATATTGGCTTTATTTGACTTGGTATGGTTACGTAGGTTCGTCAACTTGAGGAGGTGTGGCTAGAGGCGACACGAGCGCGCGCCACTCCTGAGGCAAGATGGATCCTCGGGGAGGTGCAGAGTCGTGAGGACTTGGTTATTAAGATGATGGTCAAGCAGAGGACTTAGGGGGAGGCATTGGAGGCGGCGCATTGAACGACATGAGCGGAGATGCAGGTGACGCATCGGACGACATGAGCGGATCGGTTGCAGTATCATCTGATGAGGAGTGAGCGGGGGACGCATAGATTGGCTAGTCGGCTTGATGGGTCAGAGTCGAGGGCTATGGGTTCTTCAGCTGGGCAGTCTCGTCACACCTCTCATGGTCAGGTCAGGAGTGATACTCGTGAGGATTCAGTTGTTCGGGAGCTTCATGCGGGGTATCCTCCTCGTTCTCGATCGAGACTATCTATTAGCCAGACGAGTGAGGGGGGTTCTGTAGTTGGGCCTCGTCGCCTAGAGGTTCCGAGGACTTCGGGTGCCAAGATTGTATTTTTTGATGATCAATCTACAGATCTCTGAGCTGATATACTAGCGACAATGGTTCTCGTCCATCCCAATGACAACGTAGGGAGTAGGGGTGTGTGTGTGTTTATTTTGTCCATTGAGTGTGTGATGTGTATATATAGAGGGGAATGCCCCCGGTGACAATTGTAAAAAGAAAAGAAAACTTTGACACATATATATATGGAGATTTTTTATTTAGATGTACCTGATTGGCTCATTTTCTTTTAGTTACCTCTTGCATCTGCTTTTCGCTTTATAGTTCCTTTAGCACCGTCACCCGTCATCGGGACTTGGATGCTTCCTGAGCTGGCCCGGTGGTGGTTGAAGGTTACTTTACATCTGCACATAGAAAGGAACGTCATCAGTAATTTTTATTGTCCCCCTTGCTAGTTGTCAAGGGGGGTGAGTGTCTCAGACCGGGGTCTGGTAGTGAAAGACGGATAGAAGATTTTTTTATTTTATTTTATTTTTTTTATATTTTTAAATAAAAGTAATGCAATAGAGAAAGCAAATAGCTAAGAGGGAAATAATAAAATAATAAAATAAAAATGCCTCAGTGTAGGAGCGTGGTAGTATCAGCAGTATAGTATCTTCGGTAGCATTCTCCGGATGGGAACTTCGTTATTCCTCGTCTTCTTTATGGGCAAGTCGGTGCTTCTGACATGACTCTCCTTCTGATCCAAAAAAATGCCCCAGCGTATAAATGCAATGGCGCTTTTCTAGGCTTTAGATGAACACTTTGGGTTTATAGGCAGTCATGGGTATTTGGTAAGTTAGTTTTGAAGAAAAGTTCATCAGTATTGTAGTCGAATCGGGGAAGGTCTCTTTGATTAGGTCAGTAGTATATGGGAGTCTATCTTAGGGTATTGGTCATCCTATCTGTGGTTATTAGGGAGAAGTATGGTAGGTGTAGTAGGTGATTGCATCAGTCATCATTCAACGGTTTTAATTTCATTCCTAGGAGCATCCTGTGATTTATCATTCAAAATAAAAGTTAGAAGAGAGGGGTAAGGCTCAGTGATATGGGGGATAGTTTGTATCTAACATTTTTCAAAAGGGATGAGTAACAATCTTTTTCTCAGGGGGGTACGGGATGTCATGATTGAGCTCTTCATCATGTTTTGGTACTATCAAAATCCTACATTCTATGGTCAGCAGGAGTTTATCCTCCTCCCACAACCTTACGACGACATCTAGTAGCATGGGGACATCAGGGATGCCCTCACAGCTTGCTTATACACTTATAGTAAAGTTACCAGAGATGTCCTCATGGCCTGCTTATGCTTTCCTGAGTTCATTGACTTGTTCATTCGTTGTAATGCTCTCGCTCTATTTTTTTTTATATATGTATTTTTTGAAAGCATCCTGCTAGCGCAAGAATAATGAGTTTTGATTGAACCTATCATCTTTATTTTTTTTGCTCTAACATCTCCTCCAATGGCAGGTGAAGGGAATGAGAATCGGGTGTTTCTTATGCTTTTAAAAGAGGTTAGGTAGGTCACTAGTCCTTCAATCAGATTGCCTGAATGAGAAAAGGTGGGCGAAAAATCAGATGTCTTAAAGATATTTCGAGGATTGAAGACGTATGACTAGTGAATGGGTCGTGACGACTATGGGGGTGGTAAGTATAAGTATATAACCATGGGATGTGATGATCATAAGGCTAAGGATAGTGTTTTCTGCTAATACAGAAATAGCAGAAAACATGAACTTATATCCCACAAATACTTTGGTCTCGAAAATGATATAAACCATACACAGAAAACATCAAGTTGTCATATATACTTCAACGGACGGAGATTTCAGATCTAATTCATACGAGTTATTCATTCAGGTATAAGACCATAGCTAAGTAGATTTCTACCCAGTCAAGTAGTAGATTCTGACACTGTCAGTGTCAGGTAACAGCTCTAGTTAACAAATTTCTACACAATCAGGTGTAACAAGTATAACATATTCCGTTAACACAGTGTTACACAATAAGGAGTAACCAGTAAATCAAACAGATTCAAATTAGTTCACGCCTACGTGCTGACACATTCAGGTTGAAACAGTGAGGTGTAATAGATTAGATAGGCATATGTTGACACATTTAGGTCAACATAGTCAGTTGTAACAGATTAGCTAAGTATTCAGATTTCAGACTGTACATTTGACATGAAAGTCATTTTTCATACAACTAGAAAATCAATCCACAGGCCACCTGACATCAACACATCAATCCAGCCATTAACACTTCAATCCAGCTTTAATACTTCAATTGGTGTATATACTACATTAATGGCTTTTATTTTTGTTCTCAAGGTTCATCATTACTACCGGTATCAAAATCTCAAATTTAATGGTTTCACATATTGAAAGGGTTCACACATAAGAAAGTTATTTCATGCCCATCCAAGCTAAAAGTTAGGGCTGCATACACAAATTTCAAGCAATGATAACATACACATACTTCCACTTGAACATAGAGGTGGCAATCTCTTATCATTGTCAGCTAGAAGTAGCCCTGCCGTGTAACTTGATCGGTGAGTCTCTGTCTATCAGAGTGGGCGCCGCAGGTACTAGCGTGTGCTTCTCAGATGATGTATTATCCTTCGGTAGTCGTGACACATCGTATTAGTACTCTTTTAGTGAAGGCTTCTTTGTATAATATTTTGTCAAGTATGTAGAATCGGGCACATTGGTTCCGTACTAGTCTTCCGTTCGATCTTCGTGACATATGGAGGAATGTGTTGATGCTTCAAGAAGTTTCAAATATTGAAATACCATGACTGTCCATCGTCAGTTGGTGATTTTTCAAATCTAAACATTGCGACTTTGATTTCTGCTTTGACGTGATTTTTTGGAGTGATTGCTTCTTTTGATCTTGAATTTGTGAAGAGGATTGGTAATTCTCTCTTAACGGTCCATGCTATCTCGTGGGCAGGCACTGTTAATTTTTTGATGAAGAAGGTCTTGGTACTTTAGCCGAGGGGTATTTGGATAACAGAAGCTAATATAGCTAAGGAATCTGCTAGCTCATTTTCTAATCTAAGGATGTGCGTAAAAGAGATTCTTTTAAATTTCTTTACCAAATATTGAGCGGTTTCTAAATATGCCATTAGTCTCTTTTCTTTAGTTTTCCATTCACCTATGACTTGCGAGATTACTAGCTTAGAATCACTGATAGTTTTCAACTGTTTAACACCTAATTACAGTGCTACTCATAGTCCAACTATAAAAGCTTTGTATTCTGTAATATTATTCGTGACAGAGAAGTCTAGTTGAAAAGCTTTAGGTATGACCACTCCTTCCGGGCTTAGGAGGACTATCCCGATGCCTTTCCCTTTGTGATTTAGAGCACCGTCAAAATAGAGAGTTCATGAGGTCTTATTGGGCTCTTTGTTATGAATCGTGAGTAAGTCTTCATCGGGGAAATCCAAGTGTATAGGTTCATCATTCGGGAGTCTGTGAGATGATCGGCAATGGCTTGTCCCTTAATCATCTTCTGCGTGACATAAGTGATATCGAATTCTTGCAATAGCATATGCTAGCGAGCAATCTTTCCTGATATTATGAGCTTTTCGAATACGTACTTCAGAGGGTCCATTCGGGCTAGTATCTTATGTGCTTCGAAGTAGTGTCATAATTTGGTTGAAGCCCATACCAACGTGAGGCAGGTCTTCTCCATGGGAGTGTATTTTCGGTCATACTCAATCACCGTTCTACTAAGGTAGTAAATGACTTTCTCTCTCTTACCATCTTCTTCATATTATCCCAGGATTACTCCCATTATTTTGTCATTCGCTGAGAGGTATAAGATTAGGGGTATTCTAGGAATTGATGGTGTTAGTATGGGAAGATTGAGAAGGTACTTTTTTATGTTATCGAAGGCTTACTGACATTGGTCATCCCATTTATATTCAGTTCCTCCTTTAAGTAGCCTGTAGAAAGGATCGCATCTGTCTGAATGTTGGGAGATGAATCTCCTAATGAATTACAATCTTCCTATCAGGCCTTGTAATTCTTTGATATTACTGGGAGGTGGCATCTCAAGGATGGCTCTGACTTTCGCAAGGTCGACTTCGATCCCTCGCTTACTGACTATGAAACCAAGTAACTTTTTGGAGGTGACTCCGAAGACGCATTTCTTTGGGTTCATTTTCAACTGATATTTCTTAGCTCTTTGTAACACTAGTTGGAGCGCCTAAACATGTCCTACTCGCATTTGGGACTTCACTAATATATCATCGACGTAGACTTCTACACACTTATATATCATGTCATGAAAAATAGCCATCATGGCGCATTGGTACGTGGCTCCTACATTCTTGAGCCCAAAAGGCATGACAACGTAGAAGTAAGTTCCCTATGGTGTGGTGAAAGAAGTCTTCTCTTGGTTGGACTCTGCTAATTCAATCTGATTATACCCAGAAAAACCATCTACAAATGATAGCATCTCATGTCTCGCAGTGTTGTCGACGAGAGTGTCAATATGTGGAAGTGGGAAGTTATCTTTTGGGCATGCCTGATTGAGGTTTCGAAAGTCAATGCAAACCCATACTCTGCCGTCTTTCTTGGCGACAGGTACTATGTTGGCGACTCACTTGGGGTAGAGGACAACTCGAATGAATTTGGCTTTGTGTAACTTGTCAACTTTCTCTTTAACTTGAAGGGCTATTTGTGGGTGCATCCTACGGAGTTTCTGCTTAACGAGTTTCACATCTGATTCAAAGACAAGACGATGTTCTACTAAACTTGGGTCTAAACCAGGCATATCCTCTTGTAAGACTTGTGCAATTTGTTGGTGTTCCTTAGAGTTAAGCGTTGCACTAATTAGTAGCTTCTTGGGTTTCTCATTAGTACCGAAATTGATTTCTTCCGTGAGTTCCGCAGCAACTTGGGTTTGCTCGTCGAAACACTTGAGAAATCCATTAGAAGTCTTGTGTCTCTTTGATGACTAGTGTTCCTTCTTCATCCTTGGTAAACTCGTATACTGCAAAATTACTACACTGGAGATTTGATTTTGCAAAAGGTAACTCTTCATAGACACAATTTATAACCGAGAGATCTTCGGTAAGGTAAAGGTCAAGGCTATTGATTCTTCTCTCAAAGTCATGAAGTATTTCGTCTGGTATGATCACTAACTTGTTATTTAGCCTGGTTACTTTGCACCCTTATGCGGGGGATAAGATAGAAGTATTAGAAGAAAAGTCTCCTTGTTGGTCGCAAACTTGAGTCGGGATGAAGGGTTTCCTTTCTTTTATGAAGTTTTCTAATTTTCTTAGATTTTATATCTCTGAATTTTTAGGGTTTTCTACTTTTCCTATTTTTAAAATTTTTGATAATAAATATGGTACAAGGTCGGTCGCCTCAAGGGGCACCGGGAGAGTTGCTTTCGCTAGCTGAGGGAGCGAGACGGTTGCTGGAGCCGTTCGAGCGATCCTTCGAGAAACATGGACCTATTGTGAATTTGGCAATTTTTTTTGGATTCCCCAGCTAATGAGACCTTTTGAATGAGTGATGCGAGTGATAGTGGCACCGATGTTTGAATTTCCTCTACCATGTTAATGGCCTCTTCTTCGAAGAAACTATGCAGATCATAGTCGATCAAACTATCCGCTTCTGAGTCATAATATGGTTGCTCTTCTTACCAAGAGGGATCTGCCAAGGGGTCCCCAGGGGCAGTGAGTTCTATCCCTTGAACTTTATAATATGCTAGGATGAGCACGCATGCTCGACGGTGAGGCTGAGAATGGTGGGAAATGCATGGGCATTCCCATCCTTCTAACTTAGAGTCAGAGATGGTATCAAATTCATCTTCTTGATCTAATAGTGCTCAAAGTCCTAGATTAGCTTGCTCGGCTAACTCCAGTGTAGGGAAGTCTATCTAATAGTTTTTGTCATCACTCGAGGAAGGTTGCCACTCTTCCTTGAGAGAATCCTAAAATATTTGGAGTTGTGGCGCATCTGGGGATGAAGAAGCATCTAGTTCAAGTTCCTCTTCAAACTCTATGAGGGCGATGTGGGCGTTTCCCCCTAGGTCAACCAAATGACTGTTGGGATTTTTTGCTCCTTCTGTTGGTGGCCGAACTTGTAAGTCATTACTGGTTTCTGTTGTCGCTAGGTTGGAGTGATTCGATTCTTCCATTGTAGAACATCAGATCCAATTAGCAAAGCATTCTAATATACTAGTGCATGCCCTACAGCGAGGTTGGTAAGGGTGAACGATACAAGGGGAATCCCATGGGCATTCCCATCCTCTAAGGCCAAGGTCGAGGCGGATGCTATATGGGTTAAGATTCTCTTGCGGGGTGTCGTCCTCTTCCCATCTTGAGCGTAGGTGCTCTTCCTCATCTTGCAAGGCTGCTATGTGAAAGTTCTCGTCGTTAGTGGATTCCCAATCTTCTAATTATAGACTCCTTTGAGCTATTTATCAATGTCGTCATTTAGATTTGTCAAATCGTTCAACGCTTTGGCCATTCGTTCGATTTCCATTTCCTAAGATTTGGCGAAGGGCACTTCCTTTCGCCTTGGTACATTGACTTTCTCAATGATCCCATAGACGAAGTGGTCATATAGAGACCACTTTCGTGAGGTAGGGAATAAATCATCTTGTGGGCCATTCGATTGATAACCAAACCCAATGTGTTTGCGTATTTTTATTGGGACGACAGGTCCTACACGACCTTGCTTATTCATACCGAGTCCGGTGTGGGGTACGTATCCGAGTTGGTACATAAGATCCCACCCTTTCGTCGCGATGGGGTTCATGTCACGAAGTTTTGTGAGGTCTAGGCCGACTTCTCTCCTCATTAATCTTTGTTGACGCTTTGGGGGAGAACTAGGAAAGGTAGGGGGTGGACTTCCGCAACGGCTGCCTAATCAGGGATTCGAGTCTTTTGAATGTGGCATGTGCTTAATAAGGAATCATGGGCTGTCGGAATGCTTGCTGCATAATCTGTATCCATTTCCTGGAGGGGCGCATCGACGTATATATGGACGATGGAGTCCTAGTATGGGAACTTGACGCATTGATGATATGTGGACGCGATAGCCTTCATCGACTCTAGCAACTTCCTTCCTAAGATAAGATTGTATGTACTAGCAAAATTAGAAACATGGAAGGTAACATCTTTTGTCACAGGTCCAAGGCGAACCTCGAGTTTAATAGTTCTTTTCACGAAATGACGCGAGCCGTCATAGGCTATGAGTGATAAGGCCGAGGGCCTGACGTCTTGCTCTGTGGATTCGAGTATCTTTAACATTGTGAGAGGGCAAATATTGAGTCCTGCTCCTGTATCAACTAGTGCATGGGGTACAGAGAATCCCCTAATTATGATCGTGAGATATATGGGAGCTTCACTTTTGTGGAGTGACTCTTTAGGCATGTTTGCGTCTGTGAATGTAAGTGTTAGAGGTTACACCATGACCGAGGTGATTTGATGAAGCACATCTAGGGTCGTGTCCTCGTCCACTTGTGTGTCTTCGAGTGTCCTTATCAACAATCGATGATGATCGGGCGACTTCTTGAAGAGTTCTAATATGGATATCTGGGCCATAATCTTTTAGAGATGCCGCAATAGATCATATTCTTGTCCTGGCTTGAGTGTCATTTCTTTGCCTAGCTGATGAGCCTTAGGTGCAGGTGGTTGGAGTGGTTGAGGTACAAGAATTGGTGGAGGGATGATGTGAGGTGAGGGCAGCAAGTTAACCTCTCTTTCTCTCATGTTCCCCTTTGGTGGTTGTGCGTTCGTGAAATATTTATTCTGAGGGAAAGGAGGAGGCGGATAATTGGTTCCTAACTTTAGAATCGGGCATGCCAGTTATTGGCCGAACTCTGCGTGACTCGATGTTGATGTATTTGTGAAGCGAGTGAAATTAGAGGTCAAAGCGTGGGCCTGCACGACGCCATTCCTAGGTGGGAGGTACTGCATGTAATCCTCCTCCTCTAGGAAAGCGGAGACTAGTGTCTTGTGCGGGTCAGAGTGTTCTTCTCGCTCATTTTCTTCTACGTTCAGTAAACACTCAGTCTTTGTTTCATTCTCTCAACTCGGGATCTTCCGGGTAGCACTTTCTACCCACGCGGCAATTTGGGCTGCAGTTTGAACGTGATCTCTGTACTCGGGTTCAGAATTAAATGAAGGGAGTGATAATGGCACTGGTTCAGGATTTGGAGGGGTTGAAGGTTCTGGTGGATGATTATGGAGGAATGGTCTCCTGGCCCTAAAGAAATGGACTCGTATCATAGTGAATTTTGGATAGGGAGGTGGGCTCGACGAGGTGATTCGAGTGATCAAGGCTGAGGGGTGTAGGGGTGAGGAAGCTCTCATGGGTGTGGCAAAAGTGGTGGGAGGTTGGACACAAGTAATTAAAGTAGAGGGCGGGAAGGAAGGTTGACTGGGGAGATCCAAGGTAGTGACCTAAGCCGGTGTCCCTTGGTTGTGGTTAGGCATGGGGTTGTTTATAATCCCTAAACTTTGTTGGGGTTGGTTTTTATTAGGGTTAGGATTCCTAAGCGCTTCCCAATCAATTTGATTTCGGCCATTCATGTCAGATTACGTCTCTGAGGACCCAACAGTTTTCCAGGTTTTGCCCCGCGTATCGATGGAATGCACAGTATTTACTATAGTCCAGATTTGCAGGCCATGAGCGAGGCTTTTCTTGTAGGAATAACAGGAGATTCTGAGTTTTAAGGAGGTGGAAGATGTTGGAGATCATATCAGGCAGAGGGGGATAGTATTCCCACCTCGACTGGTAGGGGCTCTAGTTGGATTAAAGTTTTGCGGTGGGGGTACGTTATTATAATTTGGAGCGTGGGCCGATCGGTTATGTGTCGCGTTTTGGTTCTGATAGGTGTTAGGGTATTGGTTTCTGTTTTGGTATTGGCCTTGATTTTGATTCTGGCCTTAGCTTTGGTTCGCGTATCTTTGTTGATAGCACTTGAGTTTTGGTTGGTATACCGTTGTTGATTTTGATTTTGGCTGAAGTTTCGTGATTGGAAGTTCCTGTTATTCGAGTTTTGTCCTTGGTTTATAATGGTATTAACTTACTCAGTTTCTGAGGCTTTTTTATTATTTTTTTATTTCGATTCATTGGAAGAGCCTACTTTTGACGTGACTATGGATAGCGCGAGATCTCTGCCTTTAATGTGTCGCACTAGTCGAGATGCCCGGGAATGGAGTGCAGTGAAGTCGGGATAATCGCTCATGGTAAGTGTGCTTTTTAACGGCTCCCTAGTATTGTCAATAATAATGTCAACCAAGTCCTTCTCTTTCATTGAAGTGTCGGTCCCAGCAGCGAGTTTTCTCCACCTAGCGACGAAGTCGGTAAATTCTTCACCGGGTCCTTGCTTGGCCGCCATCAGATAGCTGAAACTGACTGTCTCTTCGATCAGATGTATGTATTAGTCTAAGAATTGACTGAACAGATCATCGAAAGTTTCTATCCTATAAAGTGGGTGTGACAGCCCGAATTTCGGCATCCCAAAATCCATGCCATCAGCACGACCTTCAAGGCCGTGCCCTGGGTCCTTTACAACACAATGATATATGCAAGCCAAAACTGAAATTGAAGCACACGTAGCTACCCTAAATCGAAATCTCAAAATAATATATTTGGTCTCGCAAGGCTGTCCTTGTCCCATGCCAATTCATGGACATAAGGACATACCCAAAAGTTAAATGATAATTATTCATCCTAGATGTTTAATCAAGAGACAGAAATTAAAGCATTCGAAATAAAGAGGCTCGATATACCAAGCCATACATAATACTCTCTCTCAACTCACTCTCAGAGTATGCAGTGGGTTTCCTAGAAGAATTCCTCGGGAGGAGGTTCCGACTCTTCTATGGCCACGAACACCGAGGCCCTTGGATTAACTTCTCCCGAAGTCTTTGCTGCCGCTAGTCCTGGACCTGCGACGTATAGTCTAAGGGGTGAGCTACATCCTAGCTCCGTAGGGAAAACAAAAGAACATATAGATCATCCTTCACACATATGTCAGTAACCTAACCAGCATTGAATTTTCAAGAAATCACTTATGTACAATATTTTGAGTAACAGGAATAACCCAATGGTTCCGACCAATACTTAGCATATTTTTGTTTATTCTCCTTATAGGTTTGGTTGTGAATTTGGCCTAATCACTTAAATCTTAACTTAAGTAGTCCTCGAGCAATATAGCATCGAGCCCCGATGGAATACCCGCCATCGTCGTCTAACTAGACAGTTGTTGTGTGTATTCCCTGGGAATACTGCCCGAGCCCCTTTCTCATAGGCGGCGGGGTCTATTCTCAATCTACATCCCTGGGATGTGTTATAAATGTACGGATTGGCCGCCGTACCGGTCACGGATATCCTGCCGAGTCAGTCGTGGGTATCCCGCCACGTCGGTGGGGTATTCTAATCAACCTTAAATAATAAAAATATCAATGTGCTTTACATATAGTTATTCACCGTGATTGTGCTAAATATATTACATTAGGCCTTATCACGTTACCTTTGTTTCTCTGTTTGTTTTCTTACGCATCCCTGGGATGCCACTTGCTTCTATTTTATTTCTCGTCCCCTGGGGACCTCAGGATTTTCCACATTGTAACACACACACACACCCTTATCATGAGGGTTTATGGAATATACACTATTTACATAGACTATACTACGCATATGAGTTCACAGAATAATGCACATGTTTCAAGAATATTCCCTACCTCGACGAATCTCAAGGCACGCCTGCCCTTAGAGGGTTATAATGCATCAACCTACATTTGAAAAAGAAATAGTTTTAGAATGATCTAAGGTCATTGGGGTGTACGACACCCAAGTTTCTTATATTAGAAAACCAAGATCTGAGTGGTCACCAGATCTCGCTCGCGTGGCTAATTATCCTCGCTCGAGCGGTCACTTGACTTCGCTCGAGCGGTCTCTTGACCTCGCTCTAGCGGTTAAATCGAGGTCGCTCGAGCGGTTAAATCGAGCTTTCGAAATATGACCGTGGACCCTCGCTCGAGCGAGCTCCCCTTTAGTTTTAGGGACCGCTGGAGCGAGCCCAGAGTCATGCTTATATCTGTTCATCCTCGCTCGAGCGAGCCTTTTTAGACCGCTCGAGCGAGGAACAACGATTTGTCCCTCGATCAAGATCGAGAATATGCTTCCACTCATCATTTACTCTTTATCTTATACAAGGAAACATTTAGCCAACCTCTTTCCTACTATTTAAAACATTCCTAGGCATCTATCATTTCTCTGATGAAACCGCACCGGTCTGATTTATGATTTGAATATCTACTCGGTTATCCGGCCTCCCTGGTTCGTCCTCCCGTCGTTTCCTCTGATCTCCTTTGCCGACCTAAGTCTCAACGAACCCTAGTTCTCTACCAGGCTCTTTTCTTCTTTCTCTCTATATTCTCCTTCTCTCTATTTAGGTTAGAATAGATTTACGTAAGGGCTCCTCTCTCTCTTCTTCACTTTTATATCTAAAATTTTAGGGATATACTAGTGTGTTTCCCACGTACACACTTAAAGTATTTGGGTCGTTTTGGTCTCCTTGTGAAACACATATACCTATGTGTGTATGCGTGCCGTGCACAAATCAGTGAAAAATCTGGGTTTTGACAGCGGGAGTCCGCAAACCAATCTATAGCTTCTCCTTCTAATGAGCGTTAGAAATAGTGAATGAGAAGTCATTGATTGTCGCGTATGGGTTAACTATCATTACAAAAGAGGGCCAAGTGATTGTTCGGATTTCCTGTGCCATTGTACTTCATAATTTTCGGCGGTTTAAATCCTATAGGCAAGCTAAATTCGACGTCTCAACAAAATTTGTCGAATCCGAATGAGTGACCAGGGCGCTCTCTCTTGGCCATGTACTCATCGAGCATTTTTGGGAGATCTTCGATTTTGATGGTGCTATCTTTTGGGGCGACCCATAAACCAACCTTGTCTAGAGAGTCATCGTTAAAGAATGTGTGAGCATGTTGTCTCAACGGTGTGGCGCGAGCTGACACGTTGCTCGGGGTGGCCTCTCTTGTCGCTCTTGTTCATCTGAAAATTGTTGCGACTTGATGGTTTCATATGCAGCGGCCAATCCTCGTAGTCATCATCTCCTCTTTGTATTCTTTGAATACTGAGCTCTACGATTTGTTGAGCAATAAGGTTTTATCCAGTGTTATCCTCTCTTCCGTTATGATTATTACCGATGTGTGGGGTAGAGAAGGAATTTTCTTGTTCGCTAGCCATATTAATCTCAGATTGTCGTGGACTGAAATTATAAGACGGTTCTTCTTTGTACACGGGGTTGTTATGATACCCCCACAATGGTGGGCCTCCTAAACTTACTTTTCGCATGCCAGACATCTTGAGTCTTTGACGAAGACTCATATATTTAAAAGGGAATCTAAATGACACGATGGGAAGGAAAATAAGGAAGTAAAATAAAAACTATCTAAATTTTTTTTTATTTGCAAGTGTCCTATCGCGATCGCTAGTTTGTTGGTGCATGCTTTTTCTAGGTCCCTCTCGATCACCTTTGAATCAGTGGCTCCAATTCTGTCAAGGTGGACTCTAGCGATGCGATGTTTGGAATGGTGGAGGTAAAATAAAATAAAAAGGGTTTTCTAAGAAAAATCCTAGTTTGTTGCAATCGCCAGCTACAGATACTTATCGATGTTGCAATACGTCAATGATCACGCTTTAGAGCGGGTGTGGGTTACTTCTATACTGAATTGTCCGCCTGCGAACGTCAGCTGCAATGTCTCTTTTTATGATTAGATAGATTAATTTTCCTTTTTCTTCTTATGTTATCGCTGTGGCTCTAGTCAGTTCAGATTTCCCAATTATATTATTTTTTTAGTTATATGGGTCTATTATAAGGAGTTACTCTAGTATTCTAATACTATTAGGAGTCTAATCAGTCTTACTTTCCTAATCTTATTAGAAGTCTAATTAATATTGGTTTCCTAATCTTATTAGAAGTCTAATTGACTTCAGTCTCCTAATGGTACTAGGAATGCAAATATATTAATTCCAATAGAACTCTAATTAAATCAAGCATGCTAATTGTATTGGAATTCTAAGCAAAGCAAGTATACTAATTGTACTGCAATTCTAATTAAAGCAAGTGCACTGATTTTATTGAAATTCTAACTAAAACAATTATAACGATTCTACTATAATTCTAATTGAAATAAAAGACTGATTTTTACTAGCGCTCTAATTAAAGCAATGAATTAACTTTTACTAAAAATACTAATCGAAATAAAGGAACTGATTTTTCTAGAATCAATAATCAATGCATTAACTAATTTTTATAACAAAGTCTAATTAATCATGAATGAACTGATTTTCCTAAAATTCTGATCAAGGCAATTGATTAACTGAACTAAAATAAATCTGATTAAAACAATTAAGTAATTGTATTAAAGCCTAAATAATGCAATTAATCAATTATATCTAAATAAGAACTAATTAAAGCAATTAATTAAGTCTAAAAATTCTAAAAAAAGGGGGGGTTGGGCCTGATATGCTAAGGAGGATTGGCCTCATTCCAAAGTACCCTCCGTAAGCTCCCTTGGGAAAATCGGGTGGCTAAGATTGAAGATAAATTGGATTTTAGACCATGAAATAGTATTTTTAGGCTTTTCAGAGTCGATTTCGGAATGATAATTATGAATTAAATTATGAACGAGAATTACAGAAACTAAAATTAATATTTAGAATTTTTGAAAGTATTAACGTAGGGAATTAAAACTATGATTTAAATTTTTAGGACTGAATTCGGGTCCGAAATTAGAAAATCAGGCCGTATAATTAAGGACTGGTTCTAGAGTCCAAGACCTCGAACCAGAAATTAATGAAAGGACTAGAGATTAGGATTTTAGAATAGAATTAAAGCTTAGGATCAGCGTATCAGACCGTCAGACTAAGGACTGGCTCTAGAAACAGAGAACTAAAACTAGATATAGAGAATTTTGATCCGAAAAGGGTGCTATGGTCTAAGACTGAAAACAAAAACTAATAGAATTCCTAAATCTAGAGATTAGAAGTTACGGTTGTAAATTAAAAAATTAAATCCTTACCTAAGGGTCGGGGCTGCGGAGAGAAATCTCGAAGATTCGAAGCTTGAAACGTGAGATCATGACTAGGTTGCTCTATGGGTTTGTCCTCGGAGTTCTCTGGTTTCGAAATCCTAAAAAATTTCATTCTCTCTCCCAAAAATTGCCAGCTTCCCCAAGCGAATTAAGAAAAAAATATTTTATAGGTTTTTCTCTAATTAAACGCTCTGTTTCAGGCATTTAACTGGATTGCGTGCCGGTCTCCTGGCACTTAATCACTTTGAGTTAGTCACCGACTCAGTGAACGACCGGTTGACTTGCTCAACGAGTTTCCAAATTCTAACAGTGTCAGGGCGAATTGTGCGCTTGTTAAGACGTGTGCAATCCGGTTAAGCGTTTTTTCAGAAGCACTCAATCAAGGAAACTAGGGTGTCAAGGACTGTGAGGCTAGGTCGGGCGTAGGCCAATTGCGCATCGGTGATGGGGCGCTCAATCCGATCGCACGTCTGGTTTCTGGCGTGTGATCGAGTCTCGATGGGAAAGAAAGTTTGGTCTAAAAGGAGGACTGATTGCGCATTTGTGGTCTGGCGTGCAATCAAATTATGCGTGAGATTTCAGGCACAGAATTTGAGGTTGTCCGGGTCTGGTCTCTAGTTTGAAATGCAAGATTATTATTTCAGTCTATATTTTGACTATATCCTATTGTTTCAGTATATAGTCTCCCTACATTGGGATCTGAACTACAGGGCTATTGTTTCAGCCTGTGTTCAGCCATATACTATTATTTCAGTGCATGGTCCCACATTAGGGTTGAGGTCAATGATTAACCAAACGAATTCATATACTTCGAGAGGGCAAAATGAGGGTGTCTACACCTACTCCTAAGAAAAAATTAACACCAAAGAAGAAGGCCAGAGACCTCCCCCTGCTGCCAAGAGCCCTAAAAAGTCTAAGAAAAAGCAAAAGAAGGGCAAGGATGTGGTCCCTGAGGTTTCCCCAGAGGAAGACCCAGAGGATGAATCACTCACAACTCCTTCTGAGTTTGTGGTTGCCATGAAACTTGAGGCTGACACTACCTTTGATAAGGCATTTTTTTAGGAAGAGCTAGAAACTGTTGCAGCAATTGAATTCCTCACCAAGGCCTCCCTACTACCTTTGCTCAGGCCCCCACTGCAGCTAGTTTTCCCTAGGCTAGTGCAGCTATTTTACTAGAACATCGGGGTCAAGACAGGGGATGATGGAAACCCTACTCTGATGGTGTTAATTGATGATTTTGAGATGTTGTTCAATAAGGTCGTAATTGCAGAAATCCTTGGGATACCAGCCACATACAACCCTGAGTGTGGCTTGGGTGCACCATTGACTGCCACCATCCCCTAGATTGCTAAAGAGATCACTGAAGGGATTACAACATCTAGGGTGTCCATTAGAAAGAGAGACCTGCCTCCAAGCCTAAGATTTATGGATGGAGTTTTGAGGAAAAATATGTACTGCTCTAGGCACCAGCAGGAGAGAAGGGCCCCATTAACTGATGCCCTCTACTCCTCCTTAAACCACTACATTGATGCTACCAAGCTGATATTTGAAGGGATGCAAGACATCCATGAGAAGGTGAAGAAGCAACAGAAGCCCCATACCCTGCCCTATTGCAGGCTCATCACAACTCTGCTGAAGCTGGGGGGGCTACCATTTCCATATGAATGAAGAGACAATCAACTTGCCCCTAGTAAATGTGGGAAGAAGCAGTGGGGGATCAGCCATACACTGATTAAAAAGAAGAAGTAGAAGAAGGAAGAGTTGTTGGCTCAAGTAGCCCCCACCATCTAAGAGGGAGCTGCCTCTGTTGATATCTCTACAGCTGCCACCTCTGCTGCAGTCACCACTGCTGGCTTTGCTGCTGCTACTTTATCCATTACCTCAACACCCACTACCTTAGCCTCTGCAACTGTCACACCTACCATAGTTGTTGCTGCCAGCTCTGCTGCTATCTCTGCAGCAGCCACCTCTATCTTGTCAGTCATCCCTACCATACCCGTACCTATACCTCCCCTCCTTATCCCTCAGCCTACCATATCTACTTTGACCATACCTTTACCTATAACCACACCTGTGTCATTGCCTACCCTCATATCAGCAGCACCTACTCTACCTGTGCTTACTTACACAGCCCATCCCAGCCCACCTGTCAAAGTAACATACAGAAAAAGAAAACCAACCAAAGCCCTAACTGAGTCCCAACCTACCTATATCTCCCAACCTATCTATGTCCTTGAAATAATAGCCATACCAAACCCAATCACGGATATACAACCATCCTCACCAGCAGCATCCTCTTCAGTCTACCATGATGAGAGTGATCCTTAGCTCCCTGACATCCCACAGAGTTCCACAGCAGACTTATCACATCCCACTGAACCCTCTACACACATAGAACCTGCCACACTAGAATCCATGGACCCATCCCTTCCATTTTCCCCTTCCCCTTCCCATGACCAAGACCCCTTCTCTAAGAGGGGTATTCAACAATAATGAACTCTATTATAGGGGACATCAATTATGAGTTCACCCCTCTCCCAGATTCACCCCAGCCCCACCATTTTACCCCTACCACTACTTCACCATAATCTACTAATTTTCATCATGCACCCACTTCACCCTTTCAATCAATTCAAATCACCCAACCCACAGTACCTATCACACCTGATCCCCTACTCCAAATCCTTAGTCTCCTGCTTTCCCTCCAAACCCAAATGATGTCCAACACCCAAAGCCAATCAACCATAGAGGTCAGCCTTCAAGCCATGCACTCAATCCTCCAAAACCAGGCCACCATTCAAACAAGCTTAAAAGCCATCCAGTCCACCTTGTTAACCTTAACCCCACCATCACAACAACCATTTATCCCTCCACCTACAAATATACCATAGCCTACCCCTCCAATTTCACCCTTACCTAAGCCCTCCATAGTCACAACAGAGATGGCCACCCAAACTAACCCTGAACCTAACCCTATAGAGCCACCCCTTATTGAACCATCTCTGGCACTCACCTACCCACAACCCCAACCTACAATAAAGGAGATGCAAGTCCTGCTCCCTGCCCCACCTGCAGTAGCAACAGTTGATGCTACCACAGATGTTGATGGCCTGCTCTCCACTTCCTCAATTGCCTCCTCCCAAACAGATCCTGAGTTAGTGGGCCTTACACAACCTGAACTTGAAGTCCCCCAGCCAATACACTCTGCCTCCACCCTATCCATTCCATCATCCATCCCTTCATCTTCATCCACACCACCCCATTTGCTGGTTGATCCTTCTCCCCCTGTTGATAATACAATCTTACCAGCCTCATCATTCTCCATTCCTCCATTTGCAACCTTCCTCCAAGCTATAAATGAAAACCCATACATAAAAAGGGATGTAATCAAGGGGATGGTTGATATCAACACTGCCATCAAGCAGCCCTTCCTCCATCAAATCAAATTTCTGAAATTAACTCACAAGATGGAGAGGAAGAGAATGAAGCATGGGTGGAAGCAAACATTGCAATAGTACCAGCAAGAGATGTTTAGAGCAGATTCCCTTGAAGAAGTGGTGAAGAACCTGCAGTTGGCCCTTAGATTAGTGGAGGAGAGAGCTAACCTATCTCGAATAGGTGAGAGACTTATAGTAGCCACGCCTCTCTCTTCACTGCAGTAGCTCCTCCCCCTACAACTGCTTCTATTTCCAAGAGAAAATCAATCCCTAGGGTAAAGATCAAGGAACCGGCCTCAAAGCCTGAACCCACTCCCAAAACGAGAGGCAGCACCAAGCAGAGGAAGACTACTTCTAAGAGATCCAAGTCCACTGCTGCTGCTCTAAAGAAAGAAAAAGGGAAAGGTGTATAAGAACATGTAGATGTAGATTCAGATGATTAAGCTGTGTAAATGTAGTTAGCTAGGTTGTCTTTGATTTCTAGAATCTTTCGTATTTATTTTCACTTACATTGTACAAATTATTATTTTATAAATGAAAGCTCTTTTTGAGTATCTTTTGTTTGAGTTTTGTTTGGTTTTGAGTATTTTTTATGTTTATTATTTTCACTTGCCTTGTTTTGTGTGTTATTGTTATAAATATACACTACTGCACATGTTCTTTATCTTTGAATCAGTGAGCATATTATTTCCCATAGGTTTGGGGGTGTGGCAAGATATGCCAATGAAGTAGTTAACCTGAGTGCAGTAGAGCTAAGTGAGTAAGATAGAGATAGAGTTAAGTTCACCTAAGAAACTTTAAAAATGAGGAAATTTAAAATTTTGCAGACCTTTTGGCATTAAAATCTTTTAAAATTTAACATTTCCATGAGGTGAACACCAAAGAAACTCATTTGTGTCAGCACTTAGTAAGCCATTAAAGAGAGAAAAAGGTGAGGACATGCCCATAAGTTCAATGGAAGACTATACCTAGTGAGATTTGGGCCTACAAATTTTTTTTTTCTCTTTGAGGAGTGTCTTTGGCAATTCTTCTTGCTCTAAGGACTGACTGAGTTTATTTCCTCACTAGAAGTTAGGCATCTCCAAATGGAAATAGCTGACAGCTCCCATGACATTTAGGAAAGGATCAAGGCCTTCTCTTGGATAGTTTGAGCTTAAAGATACCAAACCTAGTAACCGGCCCTTGTGCATACATCTTTTGAGCCTTAATTTTCAGTTTTCTTCAAAATACACCTGAGTATTTGCACCTAAACCTGTGGACCTGATTCAACCCTACCCCCACTCTGAGAATTCAGAAGATAAAGGAGAAGAAGTTGAAGATGGACAAGCTAGGGTCAACATTTGGTGAATGGAGAAGAAACAAAAAAGGAGGACAATAGTGTAGCAGCTGGGAGGAGGGTGGCATTTCAGAAAAATAAAAAAACTAAAAGAAAAGAAAAATATATCCATAAGGAAAAAATAAATAAATAAATAATGATGTGCATGCTTGTAAGAGTTTTCATGTAAAATGGTCTGTGCATTTCATATGTTTAAACCCCTCACATTTTGAAAAGAATCAAGGGTGGACTGATGCTCTGTTTATTGAAAACTGATTTGATAATGTGTGCACTCTTGTTAACTATTTTATTAAGAAGTTTGTGGGTACCTTCACTGAAAATCTTTAGGAGACTTCACTCCTCCACTAGGGATCACCTAGGGGTTTAAAAGGCTTGATGCATAAGGTAAATGCATCCGTGCTCCCTACGAAAGTGGCATCTACATTTCAAGAATAGTTGTTTCAATTTTGCTTTGCTCGAGGACTAGCAAAGATTAGGTTTGGAGGTGTGTAATTCACTGAAAAGTATCACTTTTCACCGCTTAACCTAGCCTTTACTACACCTTAGAGCTATCTAATAATCCTCTGTTTAGCATGTTTTATAGTTGGTAATAACAGGTGCAGCTTAGTACAAAGTCTATGTGTTTAAAGCCAAAAAGAGAGAGAATTCATGCTAAGATATGGAGCTGATGCAAGGACAGATGGAACACCATGGTGGTACACAACATAGTGACTATTTTGCATGCTAGGGTGGACCTAGGAAGTCCAACAGATGAGAGAAGAATGGATATGAGTGGAGAAAGCTGCAACAGAAGCATCTGCACTACAGCAGAGGAGCAGAAGTGTTGCCTCGCGCAGTCAAAAGTGTTGCCTCGCGCTGTTTAAATTTGTAGCAGCCACCTCGTGAAGTCAATACGTACAGCACAAAGTGAACTCGCGCATCTTAGTGAAGGATTGGCCTCAGAGAACTACTTCATGCAGTAGTCGCACGCTTCATTTGCTCTCAACACTGCAAGTCCTCGCGAAGTACTTGCGCACTAGAACCTTCAGAAATCCCACTCCCGAAGCTCTCGTGGGGATCAAGTCTTAAAATAGCTGCGCGTGCAGTCTCACTAGACCGATTTATACAAAAGACTTCAGCAAACTCGCGAAGCTCTCGTAGCTCAAGAGGAGAGAGAGCTCCAGAAAATCTCTCGCGCGCGTAAAAGCCTAAACCTCCACTGCACGAGCTATGCTACTCACTACACAAGGAGCCTGGCGAGATCCAAACTCTTCTACTCGAGACCCTCGTGATGAGAATCACTTGAAGCTCTACTGCGTGAGCAAAGGCAAATCAATGCAAATTCTTCCTCGTGAGCGCATTTCAGAGCCAAACAACTGCGCGATAAGCTAGAGCCTTTTGAGCGAGTGATATATTTCCAAGCTAAATCTCACCTCGTAAGCACTCTCCATACTGTGCGACTGCATTACAAAACCAAAGCCAACCCCACGAAGCTTGGGTCCTCCACTTCTCATTCCATACTCAGGGACCTTTTAGGGATTTCCCCAAGTCCAGGGCACACATCCCGAGACCCTGATCTCTATGCATGCATCTCGAGGCATCCAAGGGTTATAACCAAGCCACGTCTGTCATAAAATTAGGGTTTAATCTCCTCTTGGCCAAGGCATCAATGAATGAGTATATAAGCTGTAATTTGAACTTAGAAAATCATCTCTCCTTCAACCTCAATCAGCTATGAGCTCTAGCAGATTAGGGTTAGGGTTAGATCACCATCTTTTTCCATTTTTCTTCTTCCTTAGCCCAGCACTTGCTGGCTATGATCTCTGGAATCAATTAGGCATAGTTTGATTTAATTTTTGTAATGGGTTTTGCACACGTGGGGATTTGTTGAGGGCTGTTTTGCACAAGGCTACTTCTTTGAGAAATTTCATTGTAAGTATTGTTTAATCAATAAAATTTATGTGTTAATGCTTATTCAATCTGCTGGTTTCCTATCTATCTATAGTATTCTTTGATCTATGCCATGCATTTAGGATTTTACTGATTTGAAATCCCCATGAGAGCTTGAGATTGTAGCCCTGGGACCATAGTGGTAGCAACAATTATCTTGTTCCATCTCAGACCTCTGTGATTTGGATAGCCTCTGTAGATAGCCTGTAAACGTTTGAGTGGATAGACTATAGCCCTAGGGTGATTCCAAGCCACATATCTGAGAGGGATTCTTATCGTCTGCACTTGAGCTTGTAGCCTTGTGAGAGGTTGTAGCAGGAACAAGCTCCCCTCTATTTTGCATGACCATCATCAAATGCTAGAACTGATTTCTATGAAGAGATTGCAAACTTGTGAGCTGGGTCATTGCAAGCCTTTTGTAGCAATGACCAGTTGCATTTAAACTCTCCAAATAGCCTCTGAAAAACTGTGGTTTTCTCTGATTTTTCAAGAGCTATTTGCTCCCATGGATGCCTGAGTTTGTAGCCTGACATATATGGTATCTGCAATGATTTTAATGTTCTGATTTGATCCATTGCGCGGAGGACATCTATTGGATAATCTATGACCATTTAAGTGGACAGGTTATAGCCTTAATATCGCTCCATTCCCTTGGATTAGATTGGTTTTCTGATTTAACTCATACAGTTTGATCCTCTCTATTGGATAGTCTGTGACCATTGAAGTAGACAGGTTATAGCCTTAAGAGACTGGGTCAAACTATAAGAGTTGAGTTAGATTCTTCTTCCTGGCAAATGTGCTTGTAGCCATCTAAAGGATTGCTGCAAAGAAGTCTCTAAGTCTGAGTTACATAACTGAACTAACCTTAGCCTAGTTGCCTACTTTCCATCAATTTTTATCTTTATTTTAACACACACCATCATCACCTTCTTAAACCCTTTCTTTAAGATAGGACTGCACTTTCTTTTTCTTCTTTTAGTGTTAGTTTAGTGTAGTTGTGACACCCAACTCCCTTTCTTTAGGATTGTCAGACCTGTAACCAGATCTTGAGGCCTACTAATACAACCCATTTTGGGTTCTGGATCAATTTCTCTGTGGGACAAACTCTTACTTACTCAAAACTTGCCACAACAGCCCTAAATCTTGCAGGCTGTGTATATTTTAGACTTGCTGCTTTGCCCACTTCTATCTCTCCACTTTTTGATTTATTTTTCTTCACCACTATTTTCTCACCAATAACAAACAGCAATCCTGAGATAAACATCAATAGGTATCCCTCCGTACTGGTCATGGATATCCTGCCGTGTCGGTCGCAGATATACCGCCGCGTCGGCCTAGTATTCACACATAAACCTCAAATCAACGTGCATAACTTATAGTTTATCACTATGTGACGTGGTACTTATAATTAAATCTTGTAAGCTTAAAATGCATAGATTCGCATACTTATAACACATCTTAAAGAATCTTGAAAGATTTCACATCTTTAACACATTATCGGAAGGAATCCTGAGAGGTTCCCACACACACAACACATTTATCGCAACCAAAGTTATCAAAGTACACACGCACGCTTACACATTCACAAGGCTTATACGTATTCTCAAACACTGCATCATAACATAATTCACATGCTAATCGTATAAAAATGCACATGGTGTATAGAGTTTTCCCTACCTCGACGAGAAGTTAAAACGAATCTGTCTCGATCTAGCTAGCCTCTCACACTCGTGACCACGATCATACCTAAACACATACAAATCGTAGCCTATGCGTCAGAAATGACATAAAATAATAATCTCTAAAGCCTCTCCAAAATTCATACAATAAATCGAAACCAAACTCCGAATCTGGCCAAACCAATCGATCGATTCCAAACCGATCGATCAGTTTCTCCAAACCGTTCGATCGGTTTCCAAATCGATCGAATGGTTTAGTCACTGAGAAACTAAACCTTTGCTTAGGTGCCATATTTCGATCTATTGGTTTCAAACTGCTTGATCGATTTCTTCAATTCGTTCGATCCAAATTAATTCCGATCGAACGGTTTCTTCAGAACTCACATACCTTTCATCCTTTGACAAAAACGTTCGAACGGTCACTTATTTCGATTGAACAGTTTTGTCAAACTCTGCACATTCTCGGGTTTTTTAACTTCTTTAACTTGTTTTTCTTAATTACATATCTCCTAAACTTCTAATTCCTTGTCATACACACATACCAAGATTAACATAATTGAATAATACCACTTCATATAGATTTCTTACCTTAAATCAATGGATAGTTCAATTCACGAGCTCGTACACAACTAGGGCTTTATAATTGGAGCTTCAGAGTCTCCGCAATCCCAAATCCGTAATCTCACACACCAAAATCCTTTCCTCGCGCACATGATCACACGCATTCAAAGCTCACTCTCTCTCTCTCTCTTCTCATTTACTCTCTCTTACTAACTCTCCAACAACAAAAGGTAAGAGAATTTAATTCTCTCATGTTTGTCTTTTATACTTACAAGCTCAACTAGAGTGCTAAACACATACAACGCACCTCGGCGTATGGTACCTCATGAATGGTTCATACACCCATTCATCTTTTCTTTCTAAATCAAAAACTTAAGTCACTTGACTCACACTACTACTTTATCTTATCCGGTGCATGACTAGTCGGGCACGCACATTGAGATATACTATTCAAAGGTCCAAATTTTTGGGTCTTTACGTTCTCCCCACCTTAAAAATTTTCATCCTCGAAAATTGACTAAGGGTTCCCTTGGTTTCGTAGGGTTTCAAGTATGCATAAATCAAAGATTCCTAATAAGCAATTGGGTATCTCTATTAGAGAATCCAAATAGTTAACGAAAACTTATCAAGTCATAATTTATGTGAAATGCTAGTCATGACTAAACCCATTCCTATTCAACAATAAATACATCACACAGAGAATGATGGTATTCTCCATCACATACGAAATCATGCTGGTCAATTTTACCCAACCATCGTACCTGCACGAAAGCACATTCACAAGAGCATATCACATAAAGACAATCCTATGCAAATTTGAATATTTCGCAAAAGAAAAACAAATTTACAATTCAATTACATCCAAAAAGTTATCTACACCTTCAGGTGGCAACCATGCAACAATAGTTTTAAAACTATAAAAGTGGCAGCCATGCCATAATAGTTCTGAGGACCTACGTCCTATTTCACCTGTGTTAATTATAATTTCCCAAAAAGAAATATTTGAATACTCAAAAGAAATGCCATAAATCCAATAAACCCATCTATTACCACTCAATCTGTGGCATCACCGGGCTGTCCTCGTCCGCATCGCCTCCGCCCGCACCAGACCTTGACGCCTCCGGAATCCACGCCTGCTCCACCACCATAAGCAGTAGGTAATCGGTCCGATACATGAAGCGCATGGTCTCAGCATCTAAGGCATCATAATAATCTAGGCGACGGTTCATCAGACGATTGTTTTCTTTCATCTGGTGTGTGTTCTCAGCCAACAGCGCATACACATCAGAAATAGGAGGCGTAGGAGCATATGTGTGCGGTGGTGGCGCACAGGCTTGAGTGCACTGCTGAGGTGGGACAGTAGCAGCGGCCTGCTCCTGAGCGGGTGCGTCCTGAACTGGTTGTTCTGGGTCATGTAGGGCATCATGTGCCACATTGAGTTCGGGTGGTGCATGTACTTCTTCCTGTGGCTTGTCCTTCAACCGGTTATATGTCTTGTTCCACTCCTTAATGGTATATGGTTTCACGTTGCCAGTCAATTTCAGTTCATTCTTCGAAAGGGTATATGTTTCATCGCCAGCGTAGTCCTCAATCATGAGGGAAATGAGACGGGCATAGGGCATGTCGTCTATGGGTTTTACTGCCCCCTCCAACATCTTTCTCCGCAAATATTTCATCCCCTCCAAAACTACTTGTGGTGCACTGAACCGTCAACCATTAAACGCTTAAAATAAGACCATTTTCATCTCCCCCACTCTCTCCGTCTTATGTCGTAATGGGTACAAATTACACTTGAATATCGTATCAAACATCCATAGCTTGTGCGATAAATCGACTAACTTAATTGTTGTACCAGACCCTAGCCTACCATGGGTCATTTGAGTCGCCATAACTTTATAGTCCACGGGCGCTAGAAAAGGCTCCGCCAATTCAATTCCATCACCAAATGTTTCATAACATTCCAAGGCATCGGAAATGCAGAATGGGTGAACTCATAAATCCTATTGTCGATTTTGGTGTGAAGGGTATTCATTTTCTGATTCTCACTCATATTCTGGTAAAATAACCTCACGATACAAGGGTAGTAATACTCGTTGCAAGGTTGCAATATGCCCCCTAAACCAGCCCTAGTAACATAGTCGAACGCCCAATGAGTCTCATCACGCTTAGCAAATATCTTCTCATCAATGACCCATTCGGGTTCAAAATCCTTGCCCGCCCACCACTCGTCGGGTTGTTCACGTCATTGGGATGGTGGCTTCGGAACAAATTGTTGTCGTGGTCGAGGAGCTGTTTGTTGGGATTGTGAAGGTGGTTGGGAAGAAGAACCACTTGTGCCATGGGTTTCTTCGAAGTGGTACTCCCCATTGATTGACGGGTTTTGGGTGCCATTGAAATCACAACCAAGCAAAATAGAGCTAGGGTTTTCTCGAGCTAATGAAAAACGAGGGTAGAACAAAGAACTTTCAAATTAAATCACAGGGAGTGTAGAGTTTACCTTTTGAAGTCACTGGGTGTTAATCTTGTGATCATTCGAGCTCCAAAAGGCTCCAAATCGACGTATGGAAGTCTCCCAAGCGAAGCACAAGGAAACCCCAAACGCGAATTTTTTTTTTCTTTTTTGTTCTTAAAATTTTGAACTAGAAAAATGCATTTCCCATATATATAAAGTCAAAATTGATCGAACGGTTTTGAAACCGATCAAACGGTTTCCATAATAAATGCACAGCCAACCATTTTGATTGATTGGTTTAAAATCGATTGAACGATTTTTAGATTTTGATCGAACGATCACTAATTTCGATCGAACGGTTTCTCTAAAATGTTTGATCAAGTTTTAAATCGACCGAACGGTTTTCCATTCTTCATTTTATTGCTCAGAATTTGCTCACTGTCTAATGATTTCGATCGAACAGTTTTGACCTTTGATCGAACTGTTTGCATAGATAGTCTGTTCCCCCTTTCCATCAAATCGATCGATCGATTTCAGTTTCGATCGATTGGTTTTTGACAGAAAACATCAACTCCAATCCTTATTCATTACCAATTCTAAACTTGAAGGTATTTATGCCTCATAGCTCCTTAAGTCATATTTAAACATAAAAATTAAACTTTACAACTCCTTATTATTACAATGCATCGAAATTTGTTCCAACTCTCCTCGAATAGTTGAGGATACTGCTCACGTATCTCCGCCTCGCACTCTCAAGTAGGTTCCTCTACTGAATGATTCTGCCACTTAACAAGCACTAATGGAATTTGTTTCGTGCACAACACTTGCTTAGTTCGATCTAATATCTGCATCGGCTCCTCTACAACTGTCAAATCCTTGTAGACTTCAATCGATGGCGCATCTAAGATGTGAGCCGAATTTCCCACATACTTTCTTAGCATCAAGACGTGAAAGTCATCGTGAACTCGTTCAAGTTGCGAAGGTAAATTGACCCTATATGCAATTTCACCGACTCTCCCCAATATTTCGAACGGTCCAATATAGCGGGGACTTAGCTTCCCACGCTTTCTGAAGCGCATTACACCTTTCATCGATGATATCTTTACAAACACATGATCTCCCACTTGAAAATCCACGCTGGTTCTCTTGATATCGGCATAACTCTTCTACCGACTCTGAGCTGTCTTAATTCTTTCTCAAATGATACGAACGATTTTTGTATTTCTCTTTATCACTTCCAGTCCTAATATAAATTTTTCGTCGAATTCTTCCCAATTGATCGGAGATCTACACCTCCATCCGTACAGTACTTCATACGGAGCCATCCTAATGCTCTACTAAAAACTGTTACTGTATGCGAACTCAATCAATGGTAAATGGTGATCCCATGATCCCTGAAAATTGATCATACATGCTCTAAGCATATCTTCAATAATTTGATCGACTCTCTCTGTCGGAGCATCGATTTGTAGATAGAACGTGGAGCTAAAATCCAATCTCGTGCCTATGCCTTCTTGAAATCTTTGCCAAAATATCGAGGTGTATAACGGGTCATGATCCGATACAATACTCGTCGAAATACCGTGCAATCGGATGATCTCTTGCATGCACAAATCTGCCAATTTGCTTGTCATATATGTGGTGGTGTATGGCAGGAAATGTGTTGACTTTGTCAGTTGATCGACGACTACCCATATAGTATTGTGGCACTTTGCCGTCCTTGGTAATCCTACTATGAAGTCCATGGAGACCAACTCCCATTTCCATTCAGGTATTGGTAGAGGTTGTAATATAGCAGCTAGATGTCTATGATCTACCTTTACTTGCTGGCACACCAAACATTTAGAAACATACTTGGCGATATCTTTCTTCAAACCACTCCACCAATAGCTTCTTTTTAAATCCTGGTACATCTTGGTACCACCCGGATGAATAACATACTTGGACTTATGGGCTTCGTCCAATATAGTTGCCGCTGACCGGCATCACTCAGTATGCATAAACGTCCTCTGAATAATAACGTTCCATCTTCTTTACTAGAAAAGTCTCCTTTGTTACGATTTGTGACACCTTGTCTTATCTTCAAGAGTTTTGCATCTTTCATCTGAAGTTCATAGATGCGGTCAAAGATTGTTGGTATGATTGTGATGTTAGCCAACAAAGCACCAAAACCTTTGCCCTCAATATTCTTATCGTACAAGGAAAGGTCTTCCAACAATTTCCATCGACGAAGTCCCACAAAAAGGCCAGCTAACTGAGCTGAGTTCTTCCAACTCAAAGCATCTACCATGACGTTTGCTTTACCAGGGTGATACTGAATAAAACAATTGTAGTCTTTGAGAAATTCAATCCATCTCTGTTGCCTCATATTCAAATCTTTTTGCGTAAAGAAGTACTTGAGGCTTTTGTGGTTGTGAAGATCTCAAAGGTTTCACCGTACAAATAATGTATCCATATCTTTAATGCAAAGATCACCACAGCTAACTCTAGATCATGCATCAGATAGTTCTTCTCATGATCTTTCAACTATCTCGATCTGTAAGCGATAACCTTCTTGTTCTGATTGAACACACAACCCAACCCATTGTATGAAGCATCACTATAAAAAATGAATCCCCCACTGCTTGATGGAATAGCTAACACTGGTGTGGAGGTAAGCCGTTTCTTAAGTTCCTGGAAACTCTCTTCACATTCACTGGTCTACTCAAACTTAGCATCTTTTCTTATAAGTCGCGTGAGCGGTCTTGAAATCTTAGAGAATCCCTCTACAAATCTTCGGTAATAACCAGCCAAACTAAGGAAACTACAAATTTTAGTCACAGTCTTCGGCTATTCTCAATCTACCACTGCCTCAATCTTTACTGGATCAACTGTCACACTTGCTTCTGAGACTATATGGCCTAGAAAGCTCACTTTCTCCAACCAGAACTCACACTTGCTGAGTTTGGCATATAACTGATGCTCACGTAGCGTCTGTAGTGCAATGCGTAAGTGTTGCTCATGTTCGTCCCTAGATTTTGAATAAATGAGGATATCGTCCACGAACACGACCACGCACATATCGAGATGTGGTTTAAATGCTCTGTTCATAAGATCCATAAATGTAGCTGGTGCATTCGTCAAGCTGAAAGGCATCACCAAAAACTCATAATACCCATATCTGGTTCTGAATGCTATCTTCTGAACATCTGCGGCCTTCACTTTCAATTGATGATACCCTAACCTCAAGTCAATCTTCGTAAAGAATTTGGCCCCTTGCAACTGATCAAAGAGATAGTCGATCTTGGGCAAAGGATATTTATTCTTTATCGTCATCTTGTTCAATTGATGATAGTCGATGCACAGTCTCATTGGCCCATCCTTCTTCTTGGCGAACAAGACTGGTGCTCCCTAAGGAGACACACTAGGCCTTATGAAGCCTTTGTCCAACAATTCTTATAACTGCTCCTTTAACTTTTTTAATTCATTAGGAGTCATTCTATAAGGCGCTTTTGATACTGGCTCCGTGCCTGGGGCTAAGTCGATTGCAAACTCAATCTCTCGATCCGGTGGTAACCCTGGTAAGTCGTAGGGAAACACGTTCAAAAACTCACAAGCAATCTGAATATCAGTGATGACGTTCTTCATTTCCCTTTACTCTTGTAGGAATGATAGGTATCCACCACATCTATTTCTCATCATCCATTCAGCTCACACCGCGGAGATGATTGGTATAATTTTTTCCTTATCACCTACAAATCGGAATGACTTCTGCTTTGGGGGATGAAACGTGACAACTTTTCGTAAGCAGTCAATGCTGTCATGATAAGCGGATACCCAATTCATGCCAAGGAGTACGTTGAAGCCTTGCATTTTCAACAAAATAAGATCTGTCATCGTCTCGCGATCTTCAACTTGTATGATAATAGATCGGCAACATGTGTCTGTAGTCACTGGGCTTCCCGTAGGAACTGACACGTCCAAAATGAACTCCAATGCTTCGGGAACGACCTTCAATCTTCTTGCAACCTTCGGAGTCACGAACAAGTGGGTAGACCCTGGGTCTATCTGAACTCATGCATCACAATGATTTCCGTTGTTTTCTTTATATAGTTGTAAGGTACTTATTCAATACATATACTAGCTAATTATGCATGCATGATAAAAGTTAAACGCTCATAAAGTAAAACCCTAGTAGATCACCCTTATCTATACACCTTCTTCATCTAAAATGTCATTAACTAATGTACTAATGTAAACATAGATAGATGATCATACACTGAATAACGTCATTGCTCGCTCGTGCATCTTCGACAGTCACTAAGACAGCACGACCTTGTATGGTGGGTCTCATAGATCGTATAAGCCTTTGTGCAGTAGCAATTGATGCCATACCTTCTTTCCTCAATTCTGGGTAATCTAGTATCATATGACCCATCTTTTCGCATTTAAAGAATCCCCCGGTGCCCCGTCTGCAATTTGAAGTCTTATGAGATTTGCCGCAATGGGCACACGTAACCTAGGGACTTGAAGATGTTGCTCGTGAGAACACTGAGTAATTGATGCCCCCAACGTCTGAGTCTGAGCAGGACCCTCAATACGGAAAGGCCTCACAGGAGTACATATTGGTGGCCTAGGATAATTTGTGTAGGCAAGTTGTCTTAAAACTTGAGCTAGTGTTGTGAACCTTGACTTTTTATTCCCCGAGCCATAGTCGCTTGCTCTTCCTTGGCCTGCCTTACTCTTGTTTTGTTGATCATGCCTTTTGTACATGTTGTTTATATCCCTCTCGGCCACAATGGCCTTTCCCACACTTTTGCATAGGTCTCCAGTTCAAATACTAAAACCCGATCTCGTATGATTGGCCTCAGGCCTTCTTCAAATTTATTGGCCTTCATTTCTTCAGTGGCCACTAATTCTGTTGTAAACCTCGATAACCTTATAAATTCATTACCATACTCCCATACGGTCATGCTTCCTTTCTCCAAATATGAAAAATCTTTCTTTAACTGATTCCTCACTTGCTTGGAAAAATACTCTTTATTGAACACCGTAATAAACTTCGCCCAAGTCTATAGGCCGTGAGGATTTTTGACCTCTCTCTTTCTTAATATCAATTTCCACCACGGATCTGCATCACCCTCAAGTTGGAAGGAAGCCCAACCAACCTTCTCATTCTCCGTACTCTGTAATCTCTATAGGAGCTACTCCATTTGATTTAACTATTTTTCCGCTTTCAGCGGATTTGTCTGCCCATAGAAACTAGGAGCAATCAATCTCCTAAAGTCGATAAAAGATGAGGAAAATAGTGTTGGTGGAGGTGGTGGTGGTGGCTGCTGATGTTTCAAGTTATTAGTAGCCAATAGTGTTGTCTGCTCAGCCAACAATGCAGTCTGCTGAGTTTGTTGGGCCATGGCAGCGACCACTACCTCCATGGCTTGAGCCATCTTGTCTTCATTCCTCTGATCCCTTTCTTCAGGAGGTTGTCTCTGATCTCTACCCCAACCTGAAGGAATAACATCTATACTCCTCAAATTTCTATGACGACCGCCCCTAGGGCGTCCTCTATCTCTTGAATCCATCTTAATCTGTTACAATGAAATAGAAGTTCTATTAACAGAAATCCCTATACTCCAATAAAATCTTAAACGTCTGGTCAACTCTAAGACTTGTCAGAAATTTCTAAAGCATAAGCTTTGATACCAACTGTGGCAGCCCGGATTTCCTAATCACGAGACTCAGACCGTCGGAATGACACTAAGGCCGATCCCCGAAAGGAACTTTTGGCACATCCACACGCAAAGCGAAAACCATAGCTAACCAAATAGAATATCATATGAAAAAATTAAATCTCTAATTTTATATTCAAAAGCTCAAAATAACGATTCTAATCCTATGTAAAACTCATGGGCAGAAGAACCGAGAAGAACCACTGGTGATGTTCAACCATCACCGAAATATGGTTCACAAAATAATAATACAATAATTATCCAAAAGAAATATATTCATTACATCTCAAAATCATCAACTAAACTCATCTCTCCAAAGCCGGACCTACCCGTGCTTCGTACAAATAAAACAGTCCTCAGGATGGGGCCCTGAGTCCTCTTCCAAAGGCACGTATTCGGAGACCTCTTTATCCTGGTCCTCTGTACCAAGATCCTGATCGGAACCCGTGACATATAGTCGAGGGATGAGCTTCATCTAAGCTTGATAGGGAAAAACAAACAGCATGCATATCTCCACCAAATCATAAATCTCATGACATGATCGAAAACATAGATTTCTCATAACGATGCACAATTTCAAATGTAACTGAATGAAACACAAGCATTTTTCTTAATTTGGAAAGGTTGTCACATGCTCTTTTACTAATTCGCATAACAAAGAAAAGAAACTTAAAGTGCTTCACTTAAATAATCCCTCGAGCATATATGGCATCGAGCCCCTGATGGAATACCCACCATCATCGTTCACATGAACCATTCACATATGATGCCCAAGGTCCCAAAATGATGGACACTTGTGCCGAACACAAATACTGTAGGTCGGTAGAATTCACAAGATCACAAAGGTTTGTACAGATATCCCTCCATACCGGTCACGGATATCCCACCATGTCGGTCGCTGATATACAGCCGCGTCGGCCGGGTATTCACACATAAACCTCAAATTAACGTCCATAACTTATAGTTTATTACTGCGTGACGTCATACTTATAATTAAATTTTGTAAGATTAAAACACATAGATTCGCACACTTATAACACATCTTAAGGAATCTTGAAAGATTTCACATGTTTAACACATTATCGGAAGGAATCCTGAGAGGTTCCCACACACGTAACACATTTATTAAAACCAAAGTTGTCAAAGTACACACACACGCTTACACATTCACAAGGATTATATATATTCTCAGGCATTGCATCATAACATAATTCACATGCTAATTGTATAACAATGCACATGGTGTATAGAGTTCTCCCTACCTCGACGAGAAGTTAAAATGAATCTATCTCGATCTAGCTAGCCTCTCACACTTGTGACCATGATCATACCTAAACACATACAAATCGTAGCCCACACGTCAAAAATGACATAAAATAATAATCTCTAAAGCCTCTCCAAAACCCATAAAGCAAATCGAAACCAAACTCCAAATCTGGCCAAATCGATCGAATGGTTTAGTCACTGAGAAACTAAACCTTTGCTTAGGTGCCATATTCTGATCAATCGCTCGATCGATTTCTTCAATTCATTCGATCGGAATTAATTATGATCGAACGGTTTCTTCAAAACTCACATACCTTTCACCCATTGATAAAACCGATTAAATGGTCACTTATTTCAATCGAACGTTTTTGTCAAACTCTGCACATTCTCGGAATTTTAACTTCTTTAACTTGTTTTTCTTAATTACATATCTCCTAAATTTCTAATTTTCTCACACATACATACCAAGATTAACATAATTGAACAATACCACTTCATATAGATTTCTTACCTTAAATCAATATATCGTTCGATTCACTAGCTCGTACACAGCTAGGGCTTTATAATTGGAGCTTCAGAGTCTCCGTGATCCCAAATCTGTAATCTCACACACTAAAATCCTAATTCCTCGCACACATGATCACACGCATTTAAAGCTCACTCTCTCTCTCTCTCTCTCTTCTCATTTACTCTCTTATTAACTCTCCAACAACTAAAGGTAACAGAATTTAATTCTCTCATATTTGTCTTTTATACTTACAAGATCAACTAGAGTGTTAAACACATATACCGCACCTCGGCGTACGTTACCTCATGAATGGTTCATACACCTATTCATCTTTTCTTTCTAAATCAAAAACTTAAGTCACTTGACTCACCATAATACTTTATCTTATTTGGTGCGTGACTAGTCGGGCACGCACATTGAGATGTACTATTCAAAGGTCCAAATTTTTGAGTCTTTACATATATATTATTATCAAATTCATTTACATATACTTATATGCATGTTTTTATTCTTCTTCATATCCAAGTTAATAGAGTTGGGTGAATAAAATAAATGGCATATATATTTCTTTTATTTTCAAAATAAACTAAACAATTTAAGATGGATTGAGTGCCACCCACTTGTTGAAGCATGAATCATGAATTTTTCGGTGATTTGGGTTGATGGAGATCGGATTCGACGTGCCGTGGTGACTGATTTCATGACCAGATCAGATTTTCGCATGTTTTGCCATAAAAACTTGGTTGTCGAAGCTTGCTTAAACACCACTAGAGGTATTCATAGTTGGTGTCGCCGTGGTGATGGTGCTTGAGGCACAACTCCTATGGTTGAGCCTTGGTGGGTGAGATAAGGTGGTGTTGGATGGCTGCACTAGAAGATGGTGGTGCTCAAACTGCGTTTTTGTAGAGACAGGAGAACGAGAGAGTAAGAGACGGATGCAAGAGAAAGAGTGCCTGAGGGAGAAATTTGATAATTATTTCTCTTCAGATTTGTACGTGGGTATATATGTATATATATATATATATATATGAGTTAGGTAGAGAGAAGGTTAGATTGGCAAGGTGACTTGCCAATACGATAAGAGTCCTTTAAAGAATCTAATTGATTGCTACGTATTATGGGACACTTAATTGAATTTTGCTTAAGGCAATAAGTCTCTTGAGATTCTGTTATCATTTTTAGTGTAAATCGGATCTTATTTTAGAAATTTCTTAATTAAATTGTATGGGCTATGATGAGGTATGTGCACAAGTACCAATTTTGGTGCTTCACCTCTCTATCACCATCAAATAGGGTCAAAAGGGACCCGGATCATAACATTTTCCCCTCCTAGAAAAAAAATTTCGTCCCCAAAAATTATGTACCAGTTATTTGAAGAGCTCAGAATGTTTTGCTTTGACGCCATCTTCATTCTCTCAAGTTGTCTCCTTTGGCGTATGATGTTGCCATTGGACCAACACCAATGTCATCATTTTATTCTTGAAGACTTGCACTTTTCGATCGAGAATCCTGATCAGTCTCGCTATGGTGGTGAGATCTTCCTTGATATCGACAGGTTCGTTCTCCACTATGTGTGAGGGGTTATATATATTTCCTCAACATTGACACATAGAATAATCATGGATTCTCGTGTATTGTAGTGGTAGAGCAATTTTATAAGTAATCTGGCCAACACGTTTCGCTACTTCAAAAGGCTCTACGTATCTGAGGCTTAGTCTCCTATGCTTTCCAAAGCATATAACTCCTTTGCTCAAGGAGATGCGAATGAATACACGTTTGCCAACCTGTTAGAAATATTTTAGTGTTCAAAATACGAGCAAAATTGTAATAAAATTCAAAGTTTGAAGTCAAAATGTGGTACCTTGAACTTTAAGTTACAACGATGTGGGTTGATGTACTTTCTCGGACGATCCTAGGCTATCCTAAGTCGTTTGAGTATTAGTTTGACTTTTTCAGTCGTAGTTTGAAATAGTTTGGGTCCAAGCATCTTCCTAACTCCAACTTCGTCCCAACACAAAGGTGTTCTACAACTTCTATTGTATAATGCTTCAAATAGAGACATTTCAATGGTTGCCTGATAGCTATTGTTGTAAGACAATTGATCATAGGGAGGTGATCATCCTAATTCACTCAGAAGTCAAGCATGCAAGCTTGCAACATATCCTGGACTACTTGGTTAACCCTTTTAGTCTGCCCGTTTATTTACGGATGGAAGGCCGTACTGAAATTTAGGCGAGTACCTAAAGCTTTTTGGAAGGCAGTCCAAAGTTTTGAGGTAAACTTTGCGTCTCTATTTGAAACAATGCTCACCGGAATAGCATGTAATTTCACGATCTCTTTCAGGTAAGTCTCAGCGAGTTTTTCTCCATCTGTAGTGGTTTTAAATGGTAAGAAATGTGTGGACTTTGTCAAGATGTCAACTATTACTCAAATGGCATCGTTCCTCTTCAACGTTTTTGGTAGGCCAACGATGAAGTCCATTGATATAATTTCTCACTTTCATTCCAGAATGGGTAAGGGTTGAATGAAGCTTACCTGCCTCTGATGTTCCACTTTAACTTGTTGACACACTAGGCACTTATATATATTCGGCTATTTCTTGCTTCATGTTCGGCCACCAGTACTAAATTTTTAAATTTCGATACATCTTAGTGCTGCCTGGGTGCACTGAGTACCCTAATTTATGACTTTCATTGAGTATTTCCTTTTTAACAATAGGGTCATTGGGTACATATAATCTCTACCTAAAGAGTAATGTTCCATCCATCCTGAGACTAAAATCAAGTTTTGGTTCATTATACATTGTCTCAATAATTTTTATGATTTCTGGACCAGCACGTTGTAACTCTCTGATTTTGTCTACAATGAATGGATTTATCAAAATTCTTGCTAGATATACACCTTCTTCAATTTCTTAGAGATGGAAGTCTTCTTCCACTAGTTCATCAAAGGGCCTCTAAGTTTTTAATCGGGCTAACAATCCTGAAGTCTTTCTACTGAGTTCATCTGCGACGATGTTTATTTTACCGGGACGATAATTAATCGAACAGTCATAATATTTTATGTACTCCACCCATCTGTGTTGTCTGGGATTCAAGTCTTTTTATGAGAAAAAGTACTTGAGGCTCTTATGGTCTGTATATACTTTGACTGTTTCACCGTAGAGGTAATATTGCCACAATTTTAGAGCAAAAATGATTGTTGCCAATTCTAAGTTGTGACCTGGATAGTTTCTCTCATGTGGTTTAAGTTGTCTTAACCCGTATGCAACAACCTTCCCATCTTGTTCCAGTAGACAACTAAGTTCTTGGAGAGATGCGTCGGTGTACTCGAACCATCTGCGTTGTATGGGATTCAAGTCTTTTTATGAGAAAAAGTACTTGAGGCTCTTATGGTCTATATATACTTTGAATGTTTCATCGTAGAGGTAATGTCACCACAATTTGAGAGCAAAAATGACTATTGCCAATTCTAAGTCGTGGCCTAGGTAGTTTCTCTCATGTGGTTTAAGTTGTCTTGACCTGTATGTAACAACCTTCCCATCTTGTTGCAGTACACAACTAAGTTCCTGGCGAGATGCATTGGTGAATATTTCAAATTTACCCGTGTTCATGTTAGGGGGTGATCACTACTTATATGTGTATCTAATAAAGTCTTAACCTATTGCAAGCACACAATGGAAATTGTAGAGCTAGTATAGGATCGTTCCCATGAAGACATGATTTTTCTATATTAACTTAATTTTTCTGAAAACTTATATTTATCTTTTAAGTTCCTAAACTCCTGGAGAAATATGAATAAAGAATTATTTCTTAATCTAAGTTGTAGAAAATAAATTCTAATCCTCCTTCAGATTATGGTCGTCAATCACGATCTTCAACTATCGGATATTTATGAATTTAAACAGTACCGTTACACTATATGCCAAGTTTTCTAGCATTGGTCATCAATCAATACTAATATCCTATCAATACAGATTTAATCTAATCAACAATCTCCTAAAATGTGGACATCAATCAAATTCTAGAAAACTGAAGTTAGAAAAGTAAAAATCATTACACTAATCTGCAAACTTCAACCTGAGTCGTCAATTAAAATTTAAATTTAAAGATGTTTATAAAGCAAAAAATTGCAATAAAATAAATCTAAACTAGAAAGCAATAAAATTATATCTTTCACTTCTCAACCGCAGTCGTCAATAGCTTCTAAGAAACTACAGATATCTACTATAATCTTCAGCTCCCAATTGCAGTCGTCAATTGCTCTTGAGAAACCTTGGATATCTAATCTATAAAGTAATAAAAATCTACTCTAAATTTGATCGAAAGAAAACCCAACCTCAATCGTCAATTGATGCTGAGAATTTCTTCGATGCTTATTCCTATACCGGGCTCTCTTATTTATAGATCATAAGGAGTCGGTTTACAAAACTATTAATTCTAATAAAAGAAATAACTAAAGCAAAACTATCCTAATATAACTCCACTTCTAACTTTATCTTTCCTTGCTTTCCTTTTGTTGATGCACTTCTGGATTGTTCAGTAGTAGAGATCTTCTGGAGTCTATCTATCTTCACCAATCTTCTCAGATCCGTGATATGCCAAACTTCTAATTCAAAAGTTATTTTAATTCAATGTATGGCGGTGTAAATCTTCACGTGATCATCAGCAACAGTATCAACAATGAGAAGCTTGTTCTGTAAATCGTAAATCATGATTTTCTTTCTTCTATTATAGTTTTCCTTAGAAAATTGTAAATCACGATTTTCTATTTCTCAACATAGCTTTTAGTGAACGATTCTTCATAACGATCAATCACTTTTCACTTTTGTCGCCTTTCACTTTAGAACGTCTTCTGGAGAATCATAAATTATGATTTCTTATTCAGCGCTAAACTGTCTTTCACGATTTTCTGGCTTTCAGTATATAGCGAATTGTCTTTTTATGCTCTACCTTCTTTTTACTGCTCTTTTGAGTTTATTTTGACGAATATTAATACTTTGACTCTCTTTTACTAATTTTTCTTAATATCTGCACATCATTAACTTACAGTAGCAAACTAAGTCCTAGCATCACTAAATTAAGGATAATAAATTGGTATATTATGTGACTGATCAGGGGGTAAGGTGAGAACTGGTGTAGTAGTAAGCTTCTTCTTCAACTCTTTGAAGCTTCCTTCACACTCGTTAGACCATACAAACTTTGTATTCTTCTTTGTGAGGCTTGTGAGTGGCAGAGCAATCCGAGAGAATCCTTCCACGAAGTTGATGGTAACCCGCGAATCCAAGGAAACTCCTTATTTCGGGTTCATAAAATCTATAAAACTGTACGGTCAATAGTGTCAACCATGTAGAAAATGAATGGTACAATTGACTCTGTTGACCGCATGATTTTGTGTTATTTTAATTTTTTTTCACAATATTATTTTGATCATTGAGCCGCTCCTTTATGTGGCACCCGAACATGTGATGGGGTGCCATGTGGCAGCAAACAAATGCGAGACCAGGTAAGTTACCTGATCTTTGGTACCAAGCTGCCTTTACCCATTTTATAATTTCATTTCATATACACAATTAGATTTAAATTTTTATAAACCATGTCTATTTCATCATCATCATCATTATTGTCGTTGACATCGTTGATGCCATGGCCGTCACCTTGTTACATCTATTTAGGGGTTAGCTTTACATCTCATTTCTGCATTAATTTCTACTTAGTGCTAAACTCTTTGTTACTATATCATCATTTATGTCGCTTCTCACCACTTTTAAAGTTGATTCCTCGTCCTTTTGAAAGGTTTGCCAAGAAACTGTTTAAGTTTGCGTGTTTGCCAAGCTTAGCAAACAAACTACAAGTAGTAAATTTGTCGATGATACATATTGAGTGAGACTAAAGTCTGTGTTGCGATAGATTGTGTGGGGAAGAATGTGATGGTGATATTGTGTGTAGTAAAATCACATTTGGAACATGGCCAGCTTTGTAGATTGAAGGAAGTGGCGAGGAATGAAGATTTGCTAGAGCCAAATGTGTAGATGAGTGGTCTGGTACGTGGCCTTGATCGTGAGTATGTGGTTTGAGTAACTGAAATGGACCATTATTTGTGCATGAGTGAGAGTGGGAATTAAGGGAGCTCTAAAAGGCTTCATTGCGACATTAGGGTTCAATGAAATGCTAATAACAAAGTTCATGGTCTGTTTTCTACTTGACAGTTACTTATTTGTTTTTTACTACGAGGAGTCTTAGTTGCTGATCAGTCACATATTTTACTATTTTAGTACCCTCAACTAAGTGTTGTTAGTCCAAAGTTTTTTACTAATAACTTCTTGATCATGGATATTTAGAATAACAAGCAAAAGAAGAAAGTATAAATCTATGCCAAAAAGAGTTCCTAAAGCAATAAATGGAAGATCCCAAGTAAAGAAGAGTAATATCGTAACTGAAATACCAATTCACGGGAGAATGAGAGAAGAAATCGTGAAACCTACGAGCTAGTTGAAGTAAAGGAACATACAATCGAGAGCTAAAACCAGAGAAGGTATAAAACCATAACCTTACGATTCTGCAAAAGAAAGCTCCAGATGGTGTTCGAGAGCTATAAGAAGTACAAAAGAGAAGACTGTGATAGAACGAGGTAGATTACGAGCAATCGAATGGGAAATCGTACGAAGAAACAAAGAAAGACACAAAATCATATTCACGATTTTGTACATTAAAGAGGTATGATTATGCTTTGAAGACTCACATGAGAAGTGCACAAGCATGCAAAATCATATATCTAAAGGAGGAATCCATGCACGCCATGGATCTAGGAAACTCGGCGAAAATCACTACTGTTGAGTTCACCAGAAGAAGAAAGTCCACATGTCTCTAGAAGTTCTAAACATGGAGGATACGATATTAGGTAGTATAGTTTTAGGAAAATTAGTTTCAAGAGTTTTCTTTGTATAGATTAATAAATTGTTGTAATAGGCCACTTGTGAATCTATAAATAAGAGGGCCCGTGTCCATGGATAAGTATCCAAGAACTCTCGATCTTCATTGACAACTAAGATTGAGAATCGGAAGATTAAAAACTTAGAATAGTTTTTATTTTCAGCATTGTAACTTAATTTTAATTTCAACAATTTATTTCTAGTATTTTAATTTTCTGTCTATTTACTTTCAACAATTTAATTTCCAACATTTTAATTTTCTGCACGTAAATATTTGAAGACTTCTCGATTTTAATTGACGGCTAGAATCTGAAAGGTTGGAGACTAGATTTAGTTAACTTTAATTTCTGCAATTTTATTTCAGCACTTCGGATATCAAAGGAATTCTATATTTTAATTGACAACTAAGATCTGGGCGACAAGAGATTTAGTGTATCGGTTTTCAATTCAGTAGAATAATTTTACTTTCTGCATCTTGGTTTAAAATAACCCACAACCATTTTTTATTCTTTAAAAGCAAATAGAAGTATTCAGTAAACAACCTTCCCCGTGGAATCGATCATATACTCGTGCTACAATACCGTTCTGCGCTTGCAATAGGTTAAGACAAGGAATAGTTAAAGAGCTACCAGTTGCACGAAGCGGTAAGAAGTGTGCAGTGGGTTGGAAGCAGGAGTGTCATTAAAAGCTTAAAATTGAATAGTTTTATGGTTGGATGCGAGAGTGGCACGCTAAGTAGAAGGTTCATGCAGCTAGGTGTGGCGACCCGAGATCTCACAACCTCTTGATTGTAAAGTCTTAGACCGTACCTTCGTATCGTGAACCATAGAAACATAATAAGGTGATAAAAGCACCTTAAACAGTAGAAGATAAATTTTCTATAAAATATTCATTAATCAAAATAAAACTCAAGATAATGTTCTTATTCCAATAACAAGTCCAGCATGATTAAAGCTTAAACGGTTTTGATAAAATACTAACTGATCAATGTCTCATTTATTTAAAACCATTAATAATAACTAGAAAGAAAAATAGCCAATTAGGCCACGAAGCCATCATCGCCATTCAGTCCAATTTTTTTAGCACCACGTGCCGTCTCATCGCCATAGACCCATACATTGTCATCAGCGACACCTGTCTCATCTGGTCACCCACATCAACAAGGGGTGTAAGTTTACACTTGTATGGACTAGATATACAATCCATTGAAGCATAAAATATCAGTTATAGCCATATAAACATTTCGGTATATTTCATGTGTGTATGCATGTGGCATGTATAATCTTAATAAGCTTAAATGAACTAAACATAAACATGGATATCAATGTTACATGAATGCATCATTTCTTTTAATTTCATCTTTCTTTTCATTTAATTCACGTTAGACTCCGTCCCGCTCAAGACGTTGGATCGTAATTATGCTTATCTCTTATTTAGTTAGACTCCGTCATGCACTAGACGTTGGGTCTAATGAATCATATCATTTATTACATGTCAAATTTCGTCCTGCTCAAGACGTTAGGCTTAATCATGCTCATCATACTCTTGTTTAGTTAGACTCCATCTTACACAAGATGTTGGGTCTAATACCTTCTTAGGCTCCATCATGTATAAGATGTTACGTCTAATGCTCCTTAATTGTGTTTAGTTAGACTCCATCAAGCCCAAGATATTTGGTCTAATACCTTCTTAGACTCTATCATGTACAAGATATTGGGTCTAATGTTCGTTGATCATGGCTTGACATTTTATCATATTTTACGTGTCTTGATTGTGTATTATATAGATCATCATAAAACATGTAAAGTGTATGAGAGTGATATCATAATACATAAGCATTTAAGTGCATTTAATCATGGTACATAAATATTGAAGTGTACACAATCATGGTGCATAAACATTATAGTGTATATCATACGATCATAGTGCATAATGACATTTAATGATACTGTTATGAGAATAACTTGAATATAGAACTTAACTATTCACACTCAATCTATTGAATTCATGTTCAGGCTCAATCTATTGAATTTAGCTCAATCTATAATTTCTCAATCCATTGAATTCTATTCTTGCTCAATGGATTGATTTCTCAATCCATTGACATAAATCCATGCTCATGCTCAATCTATTGAGTTTTACTCAATCCATTGAGTTTTGTCTGTTACCATTTAATATTCATCCTCAATCGATTGACATCCAATCGTAAAGCGATTGACATAATTATGTGTATTTTTTTAAAACAAAATCATCTATTAGTATCTACTTTAATATTCATCCTCAATCGATTGACATCCAATCGTCAATCGATTAACATAATTTTGTGCCCAGTCTCAATCTATTGAGTCCGGCTCAATCTATTGATTTTCTCAATCGATTGAATTTTCAATCTCAATCGATTGACTCAAATCCATGAGCACACATCAAAATACATCAAATCACATGGTGGGATTTCAACCGTCTTCTTCTTAATCAAAATTATCAACATTAAGGATCACCAATCATAACATGCATTTATTTAATCATCCATTCATTATTCATGAAATAAACTCACTAATTTACATAAAAATCTATTTTAAAAAATAATTATTTTAAGTTCAATGGAAAGCATTATTTCTCCATACTTAGATCGATCGTACCACCACGATTAAGATCCCAACAATGAAGATGATTCTAGCAGGAGGTGAAGGCCACTTGAGAAAGTACGTCAACGTCTCGCCGATCTTTCAAAGAAGGGTTCTAGGAAGATAGATCTAAAATTTCTTCTCTAAGGTCTCTAGGGTTTCTGACGGCTCTATTCTTAAGAAGAACTCTATATGAGATTATAATTTAGGGTTCTCCGTAAGACACTATAATATTTTAGAGATTATCTGTTGTTAAGCTAACGCACCAAGGAAGGGTGTATAGGCTTTTACCTCAAAGTCTAAAATAGAGATTTAGAACACACATAATAAGGTTTGATCCCTAAACCTTTTATCTAGAACTTAAAGCCTTTAACCAGTAGGCTACCACATAACTTGTGTCCATAAATGGTGGAAATAAATATAAGAGCTTGGAAAACCAAAATATGTATTTTTAGTTAAAATCTTTTGAAAAGTCACGGTATGCGGGAACTACGATATTAAGCACATACATATATTTTATGTGTATCAAAGACATAAAATTCAGATCATAACATTCTTCCCTACTTATAAAAATTTCATCCTCAAACTTGAGTCATACCTCACTAGAAGAGATGGGGGTAGTCCCTCCTGATAACATCCTCGCGCTCCAAAGTGGCTTCCTCGCGAGAGTGGTGCTGCCAAATCACAAGGACCAGCGATATAACTTTATTCCTCAGGGTTTGTTCTTTCCGATCAACAATCTGAATAGGCACCTCCACAATGGACATATCCTTATAAACCTCCAAGGGTTCCCAGTCGATAACGTGAGTAGGGTCTGCCACGTATTTCCTTAACATGGATATGTGAAAAATATTGCGCACATCGGCAAACTTTGGTGGTAGCTTGACTCGATATGTCGTTTCTTCGATTCTATTCAAGACTTTGAATGGTCACACGAATCTCGGACTAAGTTTTCCTTTCAACCCGAATCTCATTACTCCTTCAATTAGATCCCAATTCCTACGCTTCAAATCAGCGTAACTCTTCTGTCTGCTCTACGCAGTCCGCATTCGTTCTCGGATCAACTAAACTTACTTTGACGTATCTTCAATAATTTGAGGCCCTAGAAAACTTCTCACACCGACCTCATCCCAATACAAAGGAGTTCTGCAACTTCTCCCATATAAGACTTCATACGGGGCCATTTGTATAGTGGACTGGTAACTATTATTATGCGAACTCTGCAAGAGGTAGATGCTCATCCCAATTGCCTCCAAAGTCCAGTACACAAGCGCGAAGCATGTCCTCTAACACTTGATTTAGTCTTTCGGTCTGCCCATTTGTCTGAGGATGAAAAGCAAACCTAAATTTCAACTTAGACCCCATCCCATCTTGAAATTTCTACCACAATCTCGACGTGAAACGACGATCTCTATCAGATACGATATCAGCAGGCACACCATGTAATCTGACAATCTCATGAATATAAATATCCTCCAACTGAGAAGCTGAATAGGTCATGTGATATGGAATAAAATGAGCCGATTTAGTCAATCTATCGACTACAACCCAAATAGCGTCGTTCCTCTTCAGGGTTCTTGAAAACTCGGTGATGAAATCCATGCCGATACTCTCCCATTTCCAACCCGAAATTGGTAGTGGCTGAAGTAACCCAGGTGGTTTCTGGTGTTCAGCCTTGACTTGCTGGCATGTGAGACATCTTGCCATGTAGTCAGCAATCTCTCTCTTCATATCATTCCACCAATAATTTTTCTTCAACCCTTTATACATCTTATTGTTCCCAGGGTGAATAGATAATTTAGACTTATGGGCTTCATCTAAGATCTCCCGTTTCAATTCTATATTATCAGGTACACAGTAGCATCCCTGAAACAGCATCATCCCATCATCTCTGACAGTAATCTTAGACTTCCCACTGTCCTTCAATTTTAAAAGGGTAGGATCTTCAAGCTGTAGTCTCCTGATTCGATCAAATAATAAAGAGGTGATAACAACATGTGAAAGCAATGCTCTTGATCGAATCACCTGTTCTGGAATAAATCAGCTGAGGGCATCGACAACAACATTAGCCTTCCCCAGATGATACTTGATCTTGTAATCATAATCGATCAAGAATTCCAACCATCTTCTCTGCCTCATATTCAAGTCTTTCTGCGTAAAAAGGTATTTAAGACTTTGATGATCTGTGGAGATGATGAATTTCTCTCCATACAGGTAGTGTCTCCAGATCTTCAACGCGAATATGATAGCAGCCTGTTCTAGATTATGCGTAGGATAACTCTTTTCATGTTCCTTTAGCTGCCTGGATCCATAAGCTACAACTCTCTCATTCTGTATCAGGACACCACCTAGTCCTTTATACGACGCATCGGTATTAACGGTAAAGCCAACACTGCCAGAAGGTATCACTAGAATGGGAGCAGTAGTCAACCTTTTCTTCAACTCGAGAAAGCTCTTCTCGCACTCATCGGTCCAAATGAATTTCACATTCTTCTTGGTCAGCCCGGTAAGAAGTCCTGAGATCTTTGAGAAACCTTCCACGAACCTTCTATAGTAACTAGCTAAGCCAAGGAAACTTCGTACATCAGTAACACTTTTGGGACTCCCCCAATTCACAATGGCTTCAATTTTTTCAAGATCAACAGTAATCCCTGCCTCAGAAATTCTGTGGCCCAAAAATGCCACCTCACGCATCCAGAATTCGCATTTACTCATCTTAGCATACAACTGGTGGTCCAATAGGGTTTGTAAGACGATCTTTAAGTGCTCGGCGTGCTCTTCTTCGGACTTGGAGTAGATCAGGATGCCATCAATGAAAACCACCACAAACTGATCCAAGTAAGGCTTGAAAATACGGTTCATCCTGTCCATAAAGGTTGCAGGGGCATTAGTCAATCCGAAAAGCATTACTAAAAATTTAAATTGCCCATACCTCGTATTGAATACCGTTTTAGCTATATCGGACTCTCTCACCCTCAACTAGTGATATCCAGATCTCAGATCGACCTTAGAGAAATATTGTGCGCCTTACAGTTGATCAAATAGAACATCGATCTGTGGCAATGGATACTTGTTCTTAATCGTCGCCCGGTTCAACTGTCGGTAATCAATGCACAACCTCTGAGAGCCGTCCTTCTTTACAAATAAAATAGGAGCACCCCATGGTGACTGACTCCTTCTAATAAAGCCCTTATCTTATAGTTCCTATAACTGTTTCTTCAATTCTGATAGTTCTGCAGGCGCCATCTTGTAAGGAGTCTTGGCTATCGGTGCAGTGCCAGGTACGAGCTCAATCTGAAATTCGACTTCCCTACTCATGGCTTTGTCACCTCATCGGAAAACTCGAAATTCATTTACAACAGGAATCGATGATATATCTCCTCGCTTTTCCTCATTTTCTAATAAAGCAAAGAGTTCTGGAATGGCACCCTTTCGTGCGCCCTTAAATTTAAATGTCGGTCCATCCAAAGGGGTAAAAATCACGGTCTTGGCGAAACAATCAAGGGTCGCATGAGATTCAGTGAGCCAATCCATCCCTAGGATAACATCAAAATCTTCGAAGTCTAATTCAATTAGATAGACAACTAATGCATGGGTTCCAATCTGGACAAAACATCGAGGATAGACTCTGTCAGCAAGCACACTCTTTCTCAGAGGAGTTGCTACGGTCAAAGGAATGCTCATAGGAGATGAATCCTTATCAAGACGCTTAGCAAAGTTCAAGGAGATGAATGAATGGGAAGCACTCGAATCCAAAAGCACATGAGCAAAAAGACCATCGATCAACATCGAACCTGAGCACCCAAGACATGCCACGACTTAAATTATTCAACGTAAGGGTATCATTCCATTTTAAAGTTTAATATCTACCAGATCTTCATTAGTTCTTAACAAATTCATTTAATTCATTTTTGAAAATATTTTTGAAAAGTTGTTCATTTTACGCAAATTAATATTTATTACATTACTACATAAAGAGGTATGAAAGAATTTAATCAAGAATTTTAAATAAACAAATATACCCTGAATGACATCATCTGAAGCTCTAACATTAGCATCAGATAGGGTATACACGTGGCCATTAGCCGTAATTGTCGCCGAAGGTGTAGCCCTTGATTCAGATGACTTCTTAGGCATCTTGCACTCAACTGCTCTATGCCCAAGCTGTCCACACTTGAAACAAGCACCCGTTCCTCTAAGTCAGGTGCCGTAATAATTCTTGCCACAAGTGGTACAAGTCATAGTAGTCTTTGCAGTTGACGCCACTGTAGAATTAGCCTTGCTCTGCTGCGAGAAGGTTAGTCTTGAGTAAGGATTGCCCCTACTCTCCGATCTCATGTTGGACTTAGAAGACACACGATCTCGGTGGCCATATTAAAAGTTTCTAGCCGAGCTCAGACCCACATTACCAGCTGGCGAAGGTGCCTTCAATTCTCTCTCAATGGTGTAGCACCTATCAATTAGGTCCTTGTATGAGTCGCATCGGTGTCCAACTACCAAGGTCCTCATATGGGACCTCAAACCTTCTCAAACCTCCTGAGTCAAAAGTTCTCATCAGAAACTAGGGTCGATGCAAACTGGCTCGATTCTATAAAAAGCTTGGCATAAGCGTGAACAGTCATCTCTCCCTATTGGAGGTTAAGGAGTTCCTCAATCTTCGCTTCTTGGACGCTCTGGGGGTAGTACTTATCATAAAACACTTTTATGAATTCATCCCAGTCCCATACATAACCAGACTCTTCGACACGAGTCGCTTCTTTCAATTGTCTCCACCAGTTCTCGGCATCCCCCTCCAGTTTGTAGGTTGCCAATCTCACTTTAGTTGTTTCATTACACTCAATCAGATCGAAGATATTTTCCATCTGTTGCACCCCTTTTATAGCCTCCGCGCTATCTCCCGTCCCATTGAAGTATCGTGGTTGGTTCTTCTTGAATTCGTCCAATTCCGACTTAGGAGTAGGAGTAGGTTGGGCATTTGGAGTTCTAGTTGCATTGATGACATTCACAATAGCCTTAGTCAACACGTCAATATGTTTGTTCATCATCTGCAGCCGATTAATCTCACGTTAAACTCCAGCTACACATATTCCCAACGTAAGAATCGTACCTTCGTATCGTGAATCATAGAAACAAAATAAGGCGATAAAAGCACCTTAAACAGCGAAAGATAAAATTTCTTTAAAACATTAATTAATCAAAATAAAACCCATGATAATGTTCTTATTCCAATAACAAGTCCAATATGATTAAAGCTTAAACGATTTTGATAAAATACTAACTGTTCAATGTCTCATTTATTTAAAATCAGTAATAATAACTAGAAAGGAAAATAGCTAATTAGGCCACGAAGCTATCATCGTCATTCAGTCCAGTTTCCTGAGCACCATGTGCCGTCTCATCGCCATAGACCCATACATTATCATCGGCGACACCTGTCTCATCTGGTCACCCACATCAACAAGGGGTGTAAGTTTACACTTGTATGGACTAGATATACAATCCATTGAAGCATAAAATATCAGTCATAGCCATATAAACATTTCGGTATATTTCATGTGTGTATGCATGTGGCATATATAATCTTAATAAGCTGAAATTAATTGAACATAAATATGGATATCAATGTTACATGAATGCATCATTTCTTTTAATTTCATCTTTCTTTTCATTTAATTCACGTTAGACTCCGTCCCGCTCAAGACGTTGGATCGTAATTATGCTTATCTCTTATTTAGTTAGACTCCATCATGCACTAGACGTTGGGTCTAATGAATCATATCATTTATTACATGTCAAACTCCGTCCTGCTCAAGACGTTAGGCTTAATCATACTCATCATACTCTTGTTTAGTTAGACTCCATCTTACACAAGATGTTGGGTCTAATACCTTCTTAGACTCCATCATGTATAAGATGTTGGGTCTAATACTCCTTAATCGTATTTAGTTAGACTCCATCAAGCATAAGATGTTGGGTCTAATACCTTCTTAGATCCCATCATGTACAAGATATTGGGTCTAATGCTCATTGATCATGGCTTGATATTTCATCATATTTTATGTGTCTTGATTGTGCATTATATAGATCATCATAAAACATGTAAAGTGTATGAGAGTGATATCATAATACATAAGTATTTAAGTGTATTTAATCATGGTACATAAATATTGAAGTGTACACAATCATGGTGCATAAACATTATAGTGCATATCATACGATCATAGTGCATAAACATTGACATTTAATGATACTATTATGAGAAGAACTTGAATATAGAACTTAACTATTCACACTCAATCTATTGAATTCATGTTCAGGCTCAATCTATTGATTTTAGCTCAATCTATTGATTTCTCAATCCATTGAACTCTATTCATGCGTAATGGATTGATTTCTCGATCCATTGACATAAATCCATGCTCATACTCAATCTATTGAGTTTTACTCAATCCATTGAGATTTGTCTGTTACCATTTAATAATCATCCTCAATCGATTGACATCCAATCGTCAATCGATTGACATAATTCTGTGTATTTTTCTAAAATAATATCATTTAATCCTCAATCGATTGACATCTAATCATCAATCGATTGACATAATTTTATATATTTTTCCAAAATAATATCATTTAATCCTCAATCGATTGACATCTAATCGTTAATCGATTGACATAATTATATATATATATTTAAAATAATATCATTTAATCCTCAATCGATTGACATCCAATCGTCAATAGATTGACATAATTATGTGTATTTTTCCAAACAATATCATTTAATCCTCAATCGATTGACATAACTATGTGTATTTTTCTAAAATAAAATTATCTATTAGTATCTACTTTAATATTCATCCTTAATCGATTTACATCCAATCATCAATCGATTGACATAATTCTGTGTCCAGTCTTAATCTATTGAGTTCAGCTCAATCTATTGATTTTCTCAATCGATTAAATTCTCAATCTCAATCGATTGACTCAAATCCGTGAGCACACTTCAAAATACATCAAATCACATGGTGAGATTTTAACCGTCTTCTTCTTAATCAAAATTATCAACATTAAGGATCACCAATTATAGCATATATTTATTTAATTATCCATTCATTATTCATGAAATAAACTCACTAATTTACATAAAAATCTATTTTAAAAAATTAATATTTTAAGTTCAATGGAAAGCATGATTTCTCCATACCTAGATCGATCGTACCACCACTATTAGATTAAGATCTTAACAATGATGATGATTCTAGCAGGAGGTGAAGGCCACTTGAGAATGTACGTCAACGTCTTGCCGATCTTTCAAAAGAAGGGTTTTAGGAAAATAGATCTAGAATTTCTTCTCTAAGGTCTCTAGGATTTCTGACGGGTCTATTCTTAAGAAATCTACATGAGATTATAATTTAGGGTTCTCCGTAAGATACTTACTATAATATTTTAGAGATTATCCGCTGTTAAGCTAATGCACCAAGGAAGGGTGTATAAGTTTTTACCTCAAAGTCTAAAATAGAGGTTTAGAACACACATAACAAGGTTTGATCCCTATACCTCTTATCTAGAACTTAAAGCCTTTAACCAATAGGCTACCACATTACTTGTGTCGATAAATGACAGAAATAAATATAAGAGCTTGGAAAACCAAAATATATATTTTTAGTTAAAATCTTTTGAAAAGTCACGGCATGCGGGAAATACGATATTAAGCGCATACATATATTTTAAGTGTATCAAAGACATAAAATTCAGATCATAACACTAGGTGAGGAGTACATGCTCATGCTCAAAGATGCTCATTATGTCAGAGAAGTAGCTTTGTTACGAATTGCTGCGGGAAAGACTACACTGACAGCATAGAAGAAACTGTATGAAATATATCAAAGAAGAGCTGAATTTCCTATTTCAGGAACCATGATGACCAATTGATCAAATATATCAATTTTTGGCATATTTTCTTAGTAAGTACGTGTTGATTGCACTCGGAAAGGATGTTATCCATGATTGTGTAATAATTCCTATACTGCGGATGACAATGGGTGAAAGGGTGGTGTTGGCACCGCTCTGGTGGCTAAACTCTATGCTAGGGTTGAGAACAATCTACAAAGGATGGAGAAAAGGGGAGATGGTGTTGATCAAATCTTCATTTTGGATGTTGCAAATATAGATCTTAGAGAGATAGGGTAGTCTATTAACGAGCGTTGGAGTAATTATCTTTTTTTTTTTAAGGGGAATGAATGGAGATAGTTGATAGAGAGATGGTTTGGCAAAGTAAATAGAGAAACTGGTAGAATCTTTTGAAAGAATCTTTGAAAGAAGTCTGAGAGCATTAGATCCCTTTCAGCTAGTTCGTATGAGATGTAGATGTCCAAATCAAATCCTAAATCATATTTTGGTAGACCTTTATTCAACATGTTTAGTGCTCATAAAGAGCACTGAGGATCATGGTTCAAAATTTATGTCGATAATTCAAATTATAGACCGAAATGTATCAGTTTCGGCCCTATCAAAATGAAAATTTGAATCGAAATTTTGGTCAAAATATGTATGGAAGGGAAACTTTCAGCCGAAGTTCGGTTCACATTATCGGTTTCAATCATGCCCGAAACCTAAAATGAAACTGCTATTTTGATCCTTGATGAGGATGGTGTGTCTCATCTATACAACACATATGGTGTACCTTGCCCAGTCTAATCTTTTTTAATGGTGTTAGATGATGTATTACATTGTACACGGTGTTAGCACTCCACCCCAAAACCCACCCTCTTTCTAGAAATCTCTACTTATTCACGTAACTTATTCTTTTTTCCTTTTAAGAAACCCTAGTCGCCTCTTTCGACCTTCTTTTAAGAACCCTAACTCTTACTCTCTTTATTTAAGAAGCCCTAGCCATCACTACTTCATCTTTCTCAACTCATCTCTTCCAATTCTCTCTAATCTCCTTCCTCAAAACTCCTGTGTGCTCTTCCTCTCTACCACCGAGACCTCTTTCTAGTGACAAGATCGAAGAAGGAAGAGGAAGAAAAAAGCTGGGATGAACCAACGCTTTGGGTGTCGATCTCTTCAACCCGAACCGTCGTAAATCTATCGTTCACATTTCAATAAGTGGGTACCCATTAATCCCCTCTATTCTTCTCAGATTCCATAGCGTAGGGGGCGTTCGATCGCGGATCGACGAGTTTAAATATTTATTTAAACCTTATTATCTCGTAAATTTGATGGACCTGCATATTTAATATTCTATTTTTCCTTTTAAATCTGTATATTTTTATATCTTTATATTTTGTTATTTTCCTTTTGATCCAGTCCTTTGTTTGGCCGCTGTCAGTGAACAATCGGCCAGACGGTGCCGAAAATTGGCAGGGAGGTCCATCCCTACCCAAGCCCCAACTTCAACTTCCGTAGAGAAACTGATCCAAATTTGTTGGATATGCCTCCAACTCGTTCGAGTAGACCAGTTCAGATCCGTACAGGACGGACATTCACTTTGTTAACACCCCATTATTCTGTGCAAGGCAAACATCCGTGATTTTATGATGGACACCTGTTATTTGTCTGCGTAGGATCGACGTCCATAGGCGTAGGACGTACGTCCGCTGTTCCTGCATCATCAAAGTGTGACGGCCCGACTTTTTCCCTTATATTATACGGGAAAGGTCGCATCGTCGGATCACCTAACATGATCCCTTCTTACTAGTGCATCTTGTACAAAGTATTATATTACATAAGCGGATTAATAACTCTTACATGCACACATATATTGTAACAACCCCAGATTTTCGGAACCGTACAAGCCATATGCCACGCACGTGTATGTGTGGTTCACAAGGAAACCTGGGTCAACATATACACACGGTGTGTATATGTGTGTAACATATTTTTTTTCCCTTCCTTTCACTATATAAGTGAAAGTGGAGAGAAGTCTCTCCCCTACGTAACATAATTTTAACCTAAATAGAGAGGAGGAAAATAGAGAAAGAGAAAGGAGAGTCTTATAGAGAAGAAAGGCTAAGGCCTTGTTGGAGTGTAAACCGGTGGAAGACCTGGAGAGAAGGTCGGACCAGAAACGTAGAGATCTCATCGAAGTAACAGGGATTCGAACGTTAGATCGAGCCGATTATGAGATCCGTCTATTTAGGTAAGAGATAATGCTTGAGAAGTGCTTAGGTATGTCTTAATGATAACCTACAATGTATTGGGCAATGGCCGATTAATTATATTTAAGATTTAAGGAAATAGGATAGATTTCTTGAAGAATCACGGAGTGAAGGTTTCCGCTCCTCGCTCGAGCGATCTAAACGTCTCGCTCGAGCGAGGACAGAATATATACCTAAGAATAGTACGTTCTGGGCTCGCTCGAGCGAGACCCATATAGAAGGAATAAGCTCGCTCGAGCGAGGTATCACTTTAGGCTTCAGACACCTCGCTTTAACCGCTCGAGCGAGGATAAGAGGCTGCTCGAGCGAGGCTTGGCAACCGCTCGAGCGAGGTTAAGAGGTCGCTCGAGCGAGGCTAAGCAACCACTCGAGCGAGGTACCAAAACTAAAATTTAATTTCTTTTATGTATACAAATATACCTCATGTGAACTATGCGCTCTAGGAGTGCTAGTGACCACTGGTGACCATTCTAAGGCATGTCATTTCGCATGAAATGTAGATTGACGTGAGATCAGTACGTGTCATCACTACGAGAAGGGACCACTGGGTTTTGCCTTGAGGTAGGGACTTATCGAAACATGTACATTGTTCAATTTCGCATATGTGTAGTACAGATCTAATTGCTAAACTAAGTATCTCATCATGTCACATAAATAGAGCGTGCGTGTGTAGACTTCAAAAAATGAAGCCAGAGGTCCCAAGGGGACGCAAGAACTACAAGATGAATACCTATATGATACGATATATCAGTAGCATCCCAGGGGTGCAGATGAGAATCAGTGGGGAAAAGAAAGTAAGGTGATAAGGCCTAATATATTAAAAATTAGCACAATCACGGTGAATAACTATATGTAAAGCACACTTGATATTTTTGCTATTTAAGGTTTGTTTAGAATACCCCACCAACGTGGCGGGATACCCACGACTGACTCGGCAGGATGTCCGTGACCGGTACGGCGGTTAATCCGTATATAGTAGCACATCCCAGGGATGTAGATCCAACAGTAGACCCCACCACCTAGGAGAAAGGGGCTTGGGGCAGTATTCCCAGGGAATACAAAATTGATAACTGCCTAGTTAAACGACGATGGTGGGTATTCCATCGGGGCTCGATACTATATTGCTCGGAGACTATTTAAGTTAAAGAGTTAAGTTATTAGGCCGAATTCACAACTAAACGAGTAAAATGAGAAAGAACAAAACCATGCAAAGTAAGTAGTTGTATTCATCTTTTCCTTCAGTTATTTCGATTGTCCTTCCAGATAGTAACAGCAGATAAACTGTATTTTTCTTTTACTGCACAGCATATATGTCAGAATTAATCTATATGTTCTTTACGTTTCTCTACTGAGCTAGGATGTAGCTCACCCTTAGACTATACGTCGCAGGTGCAACACTCGCGGCAACACAGGCTTTGAGAGAAGTTGATCCAAAAGATTCGGATTTCGCGGACGGAGAAGAGTTAGAACCTCCTCCTGAGGAATTCTTTTAGAAGTTCTTTACGTTTAGAAGTGGTGAGTAGAGAGTACTCGTGGCTTGGAATGTCAAGTCCTTTCTTTTAAATGTAATTAAATATTATACTTTCCTTTTGACGAACCATCGGGGGTGATATGATTGTCACCAATGGTTCGGGACAGTTCCTTTGCTCATGAATTGGCATGAGATCGGAACTGTCTGTTGGTTGCTAGACTTTGATGAAACACGGAGACTTAGTTAGTTCAAAGCTTTGGTATTTTGAATTATTGGCTTTTACTTGTTACTTGATGTTCCGCATAGATATAAGGTGCAAGACCTCGAGGGTCGTGCTGATGGCACAGATTTCGGAGTGACGAAATTTGGGCTGTCACATATATGACACACATCTGATATTCATTCATTTATCTAAAGCAGTAAAATAGACAAAGAGATATAAAATAGGAGGCAATAGGTGCTATGTATAGCTTTCCACCGATGACAACCATCCGTCATCTAAACAATGGAAAGAAAATTAATACATGCATAGGACTAAGTATCTCATCAAAACATTATAGTGTTGTTTTATACAAGTTTTCTCAAAATGTTTCTCTCAAGTATTCTTTCTCTCTCTAACCTATCAAGGAAAGAAGTCCTCTGCAGAATCTTCTTCATCTTTGTCCTCGTCCTCATCCTCCTCCTCCTCCTCAGGCTGGAAGGTAGGATCCCCTTCGTACTCCATGTCCCGATCAAGGCCTGCAGTTTGACATGGAGTCATGAGATGAGCTATCATCAAAGCTCAGTAGGGAACTAACATTGCTAGACCATATGTTAGTATGCCAATTCACGTTCTTGATGCATAAAATACATATCAAAGCACATCTTATCTTACATTATATCTATTCTAGAAACTTACAATATAATCAACAAGTAATCCTGCTAATATTTTCATCATCTAACGGAATCATGTTGGAACGAGTACAAGGAATCATACTGAAAACATATTTAGCTTAAACAAGCTATCACACGTAAAACATACTTATACAAGAAACAAGATTTTCAAGCTCTCGAGTTTCCAGGATCACTTGTCAAGCTCCTGAGTTAGCGAGATCAGTTGAACCGAGACACCAAGCTCCCAAGTTAGCGGGATCACTTGTTTTCAAGAATACATAGTCAGGCTCCCGAGTTAGCGGGATCACTTGGCTCACAACGAAGCAAGCGTGTATAAGAAATCAACAAGACGTGAAACTTTCATGGTATCAGGCATGTGAGAGCATCATGAGTAAATAACGTATTCAGGTATATAAAGCATGAGGTTATGGAATCAATACTAGGCAAAACGTAAACATATATATATATCAAACCTAAAAACTAGCATGACTAGATATGTACGTATTATAACTTACTTTTTATATATGTATTATAGATTTGTAACATGACATAGTATCCACAACACTTACTTCATATAACTTGCTTATCAAGACAGAATGAGAAAACAACATATAACAAACAAGGTCAAATCCCTACCTTACGATTAAGCCTATGTGTTACACATGCATGAATCCAAGCTAATGTCCCTTTTTATGAGCTCATCGTGAGCACCTAAGATGCATATAAACGTGTTCAGCATGTTTTAGCATACATATTCTTGGTCACCATAGACACATGCATACACATACTGGGTTACCATAGACCCTTCATGTGACTAACACGTGTCGAACTAGACAAAACACATCCCATAAACCAAACACACACAGGGTTGCCTCAGCAAGGCACAGGGTTACCGCAACAAGCCCTTTAGCTTAACCCTTGCCGCAGCAAGCATGATGTTGCCTCGGCAAGCCTGATAAACATGGCTTGCTGCGTATCTTCTTCTGCTTTCAGTTCTCGATCCTTTTGAGATTCTACTCTATACTCTCATGCTTTTTACACTATTTTCATGTTAACATTTAGACAAGTATTTTATTGATTTTATTTGTTGTGTATGCAAGGTTCTGGAGCGTTAGAAATCAAAGATTTCAGCTCCAAATCCTTAGCTACATCAGATCTCTCGGAATTTCGATCCGATCTTTCAAAATCGACACTAATTTTCTATAAGCTATTTCGAGAGAAATTAATCTAGTATGTGGGTTGCATATTGGAGTACCTTTTTGGTGTATTCTTTGGTTGCGGTGACGTTGGAATTCGTTCGCAAAGGTTTCACGATTTGATGTCATTATTTGCAAGGGCGATGTTTATCGTCGCTCTCCGATCACAGAGGCTGGAGAGTTTATTTATCTCTGAAATTTTTTGTCGTTGTTTCGTAGGATCTCCCACCAGATTCAAAAATTTAGATGTGTAGAGACGGTGCTTGGAAAGATGAATGGGGGGTTTGGTTTATGCAACAGCGGCTCATGTAGCGAAGATAGTGAAGTTCTGTATTTTCTCTTAGCATCGAAGATTAGAGAGGGAGTAGTTTTAGGAATGCAGGGTTTTCTTTTGCTATGGGGTTCGGTTTCTCCAAGGTTCGAAGTGTGAAGGAGAAAGGTGGTGGGAGAGTTTTGTAGGTTTTTGCATTTTGCGTGCATGAAATTAGAGGATGACTCGCCTGTTAGCGTGGAGATAATTTACGCCAACATGAAATCCGCAAATGCCTTTAAATCTATTAAGGCATCGATCCGGCGTACACTCTATACATAGAGTTGAGTGTACCGATGGAATAATATTCAAGTGTATGACCACTGCAATGACTTAAGTGCATGGGTTAGATTATATTTTAAGTGCATGAGCAAGGGTCGAGTCAAAGTTTTAAATAAATTTTTTGATACTAGACTACTAAGGTCACAGACTTTATCAATTTTTATCTCTTAAATTAACTCCGTTCTTGGTATCCCGTTTTAGGCACAAGCCTGACCTTACCAAGTCCGTACCTGGAATTATCAGATTAAAATTTGGCAGCTGTTACACAAAGTGTGTGCATTCACACAATTAAAGTGAAATCTTTGACTGCTCACATTGAAGTTGTTTCTTATTGAAACGTGACATATGAGTAGTTAAAATTCATTGCCTTGACATGATCTTCATGATAACATAGAAACTTTAGGATTTTTATGTCATCTAAAAAATAAAACTTCGACTTTTCACGTTTTTCAAAGACATCGGAGATGTCTCTTAAAGCAAGGCTTTAATTACTTAGAAATCGACTCGCGATGTTTTGGACTCGGATTTCATACTGTATTTGAGGTCTAGAGTCCCGAAACATTGATGTCTTTTGGCAAAGTATCAAGTACTCTACCCTTGTTTATCATGCCTAAAATTCTTAGTTCATATTAATCATAAATTAGATTTTCGATCAATGGTCATTATTTACCTAACTTCGAATTGTAATATTTTTTCATTTAATTATTCGATAATAGTATTTTATATTTTAATTTTATCGTTTCAACACGATCTCTGCGATAGTATGAAGATCTAGAAATTCGATGCCCTCGTAAAATCGAACTCTAACTTTCACGTTCTCGATTTCACTCACATTGATAATTATTACCTTATTCAAAATTATATTGGTATGCTATATGAATATATACGTATAAACACAATGTAATCTTGAATTTAAATCTATTCACTAGTAAGATAATACTATTCTTCCATCTTGATTATTTTATAAGAGTTATGAATATGCTAGGTCATGTACGTGAGTGTATAAGATAATGCCTACCATTGGGCATGATAATTCGTTGAGATGATATCGAAGTGGGGATCACACCGTATTCACATGCCTCATAACTAATGGTGGTATGAAACACTATGACAAGTGAGGTGAGTGCGGATTCAGTGTAATCTCATTTACGGTGTCATATACAGTAGTCCTATCACCCTTGAGTCTTAAGTATGATAAATTAAGTGTAGGACTTGCTTAAGATTACGTTAAGTGTTAAGATATGAGTATGATAATAAGACACTATTAGTTAGGCCAAATGAGATTAAGAACTTAAGTATGTATGTGTCGTACCTTATGTAGCCACTGTAAGGATCCCAATGTCTACAGTCAAAACGGGTCTCTAAAAATACAATATGAGTTATGTTATGAAGTACATGTTCTCACCTTTAGAGACCGTACGCCTATGACTGGTCACTCCATAGACTGGATAGAGTTACGTTATGATATGATATGTTTTGGTATGGAGGGCGGTATATTATGGTGGTATGCTACTATGGTGACCCTCACATGATAGGTTCGAGCAGCGACTCTAGCACAGGTCGTATTAGGAATAAAAGTATGTATGTACGCCCACGCGATGTAAAGACTCATGTGTCGTTGTAATATGATATGCTACATTTATGAGGTATGGTGAGGTACGTTAGGATTGGAGTGTGTCTAGATCATGGTCTTGCATGTTTATTATGATATGATTTCATGATACGATTGATATTGACATTTCCTTTATTCTCGCCATATTATTATTATCACTTAAGAGATGCACCCACAATACACTTGAGTAGTGTAGGGTGGATTGGTGGTGTATCCACTGAGTTGCGCGTTATTTAGCAACTCAATCCTCGTGGTATTTATTATTTCAGGTGACTTTATCGACACAGTGGGCGTCGGCTATCCAGATTCTGTTGATGCTGATTTCGTCGATTCCGTGGACGAAAAGACTAGGAACCTTGGGAGAGTGATATTGCAAGACATTAGGAGGACCTCGATGCTGATTACTATCCAATTGCAGATTATTGATAGTGATAGTTTCAGTACTAAGATTAGGATCCTCAGTTTAGACGATTTATTCTTTAGTTTCGTACAGTTATTATATATTTATAGCCTCGTATATTAGACTTATTTTCGACTTTTATTTTCTTTTAATTAGTTGTTTACTTGAATTTCTAGCGTAATTATTCATTATTTATTGTTGTCCTGATGTTCTATCTGTGGAACCATGTTAGCGCGAAAACTCTGAATTTGGATATGTCCGTTTACCTTATCTGGAATGCGTGTGGGTCATAATTCAGAATTCTAAGCCTTCGGAATGGTATAAATTTTTTTTTTTGAAAGATTAGAATTTCAAGTCGTGACACATGGTGTTCACATAGTTGATCGAGAGTGTCCAGATGGAAGGTCACCATAGCATTTGAAAATGTCATACACAATCATAAATAAGGTAGATGAAATGGCATTTGAAAATGTTATATACAATAGTAAATATGGTAGATGAAATACTTTTATACTTTATAGAGGTGCACGATCCAATTAGTGAGTGGGCCAGTCTCACGAGGCCAAAAAGGTCAAATCTGTTATCTCCGAAGTTTTGACTAGTTTGGAGGGGAAGATTGATCCTTAATAATACCAACTCAGAAACCTAACCATATGATTAGTCGACCTTGTCCATAGAATGTACCGAATTCCCCTGCTCATTTATAGGCTCTCTCAAACTTGAAATCTTGCGTTAGCATTAGGTAAGCGACCTGACCCGCCGGTGGCCTTGCTGCTCGAGTCACTTTTTAATTGTATGCATGCCATGTGATATTATTATGTATGCTTTTTCCCAAGCACGCCTTAATCTAAAGTTTTTCCAAAGCAGGCGAAGGCCATATGAAATTTAATTGGTATATATCATAAGAAATTTAATTGGTATATATAATTTGACTGCTTTTATCTCCATCTTTTACACCAAAGATTTTTATATGGCGATTCATTTATCGGACCACACATATAATAATGGGCAATGGTCTAGTCCAACTGATTGAACCTGATATAATATTTAACCAGTTTTACAACTATTGAATAAATTCACAAATTCTACTTTTAAAAGATGACATGCATCAAGATTCCACTCTATCAAATAGCTCTGAACATGGGTTTAAATATCGGGCATGTCCGACCCAATATGTATCAGATTGGGGTCCCTTTAATCTGATATACACCCCCGATTTGACAAAGGGATAAATATCAGTAAATATTGGTCTATATTAGGTCATATAGGCTGATATGAATTAGACATAATACCAAAAATACCCATTGTGTAATTTTTTAAATTTATTTAGATTTTCTTCTATTTTACAAATGAAAAAACATTTAAATATCAATTGATATGGCCGGTACGTATCCAGTATATGATCCCATTTAAATCCCTAATTCTTTAATCGTTTGAACATAATATTGGGTTCAACCAATTGGACCTAATTATTATTACCTTATTATAATTTTATATAGCGTATATCACAAAAAGTGAGCTGATCAATAGTAAGTCAAATGCCTACTGTCAACTTCAAACTTCATTTTCTTTTTATTTCTATCTCATAGTCATATGGGAACTGCATCCGAGTCAAATGGTGGGCCTTCACGTGCATTGAAGCAAACTAAGCACGTGATGCAGATGGCATAATGTCATCCTAGCTTCCCTAGCGTCACGGATATTGGTCCCGATAGACGCATGGACTCATTAAGTTTATATTTGTTAGTAATATATAGATAACATTTGATGCGTAACATTGAAAATGTGGCACTATCCATTAATTATTATTATTATGAATTAACCATCTACAAGACCGGTAGCTTCTGTTTTTCATGTATCACAGATCTCAAAAAATGTTTTTAAATTTACATTTGAGTTTGATCTGTGCAATATTATTCAAGGGCTAGTTTTTAGGATTTATGATACCTGGCGTATAAAATATATGTGTCATGATCTTAAGATCTATCATATGGAAGTTCAGGTGGAAGACGGTCTTAATCATCTAATTAGAAGTCATCAATTATTTTAGAGGAGTATATGATGTGAGCCCTTCCAGAGAAGGTATGGGCGCAAATAGAGCACCCTATTACAAAAATATAGTCATCTCATTAAAGGAAAAAATTCTTAAACATTTCCCTTGCAACTTATACTTATCATAATGTCGTACGGTGCTGTCTTTGACTTTCGTACTCAGTGAGTCGGTGTGGATGGTAGCGTAGGTTGCACAAAATATTTGTAGAGCAAGGTATTATTGGTTATATCATAAATTTATTAATTAATTAATTAATTAATTAAAAATTAAAATTCTAATAACAGCTTCACCACATATTTTTTATCAAGTAAATATTTATTATTTTAATAATATTTATTTATTATTAATTTAATAATAATTATTTTTTTTAATAGTTTCTTAATCTGATTGGTTCTATTTTAAAAGGATACTTTTGATAATAATTGATCATTTAACTTTTAAGTCAAAATGATATGAATTTTGAATTAATATTGGAGGGAAACTTTTCCCACCATAAGTTTAAAAGTGTTGTAAATATTTTGTCCCACCTCACTATTTTACAAGAAATATTCATGACTTATATATGAAAACTTACCTTTCATATTGTTTGGCTTGATAAAAGGAATATAGCTCATAGCGGTGGTTCGCCGCCGCGCGCGTGTGCAATGTGCGAATGGCGCAATTGGCGCTTTTAAGGCGCACTTTGCACTTGTAATCGGATCGATCAGGGCTCTCGATTATAAGCAACCGACAGAAAAAACTGTCCCTGAAAAGGTGCTCCGAAAGTTATAAATAGAGGCTAGAGGAGGGATTCTAAATACTTGCAATTTTCGAATCCTACATTTAAGCCCTCAGAATTCGTGTGCCAACCAGAGCATTTTGTGTCTTCGTTTCGTTGGGTCGCACACTACAGTGCAACGTAGTGTGTGACAGATCGATACTTCACCGAGGCTTCATTGTATCCTAGAGGCGAATTTGCCGATATCCCGTTACATATAGGGGGCAAATATTGTCTTAAAGACAGCGATCTAATCGCGCTTTGAAGTAATTTTTTCGATCTTTTTTCTGTCAAACTTTGTCCAATCTACCAACATTTTGTGTGTCACATGAAGCTTTACTTGATCTTAGAGTACTTATTTTCCTTATTCCATGGATGTTGAAATATGATAAGGGTAATCCACATGAAGTACTTTCACCTTCCTATATATATAGGGAGTCATTACTTGCACTCGAAAACTTGATCCTTGTACCTGATTTAAAACAAATACTTGCAAGTTTGGTGACCTCTACTATTTAAAATACCATCTAAATCATTTGATTTAACGGCCCTGATTTAAAGATATTAAGTGTAAAAGATTAACATGAAACATAATCTTCGTCATGTGATTAACTATAGTCAAAGGCTATTATCTAATTCAACAGTTGACTATAATAAATCATATGATAAAAATTATGTTTTGATACAATCTTTTGTATTAAATATTTTCAGATCATAAACTTCAAATTGGACGGCTCATTTTACATTTTCATCATCACATATCTCTAAAATACTTAGTTTTTCTTTAACTTCGGTACAAAGCCCAACTTTTCGAGTGCAGGTAATAGCTCCCGATATATATATATATATATATATATATATATATATATATATATATATATAACCTTTAATCAGAGGAAAGCAATCGACAAATTCTATTGTTGGATTTTCGATTCGATAGTGGTTTTTCCGTTTTATATTTTTTGTTTTGGGGTTGTTTCGGAATTGCTAGGAGCTTTGCTAACATACACTGACTTTTTGACTTTTGCAAGGAGCTTTGCTAACATACACTGACTTTTGCTTTGGACTTTGCCTGTTCATTAAGAGCTTTGATTTTTGTATATAAATATGAATAATCTATAACTTCTAAAAAAGAAAAGCAAAGGACAAAATTTTGGCTTCTAATCATTAAAAATACAAAAGCAAAGCTATAGCATAAAAATCTCCCCTTTTGATATTTTGGTTTTTTGTTTTGAGTACCTTTAAACCTACCCCTGAATCTGAGTTCACCCACATTGAGACATATGGACTGCGTTGAATCAGACGATGGAGATCGTTTGTCCTCCCAATCTTTCACATAATAGATCTTGAGATCATGGGCGTACTATCATATAATCAATGTTTTATTTCACGTAGCACACACCTAAAAAAAGTGACCTTAACATCACGTGCACACTCAAAGTTGATTTTAAGGTCACTTTTTTGAGTGTGTACCAATGATTTTTTTCGATGTTCAATGATTTTTTTTTTACACTCAAAATTATCAGCCGATAATTTGAAGTTATCGGCCGATCATTTGCTAATCATCAAATTATCGACAGATATTTAATTATCATATTATTTGCCGATAACTTCAAATTATCGACCGATAATCTTTGGGTTTTTAAAAAAAGAACATTTGGGCACCGAAACTTCGACTTGGAACACAAGATGTTGGCCAAAATTTTGTCTGGGATTTTCGGCCAAAATTCATAAATTTCGGTGGGGTTCGAAACCAATTTGTTTTGGCCAAAATTTTCATCCATGTTAATAGTGACAAGTATCGGTTTTTCAACATATCAATCCGTATCGGTTCTAATACTTCTCGGTCCTCCAATTCAGTATCGGTATCGCTTGATACAGGCCCATATCGACCGATATGTATTAGTTTGGGCCGAGACCATGGGTGGTTTTTTTTTTTCACAAGGGCCAATACGTATTTGTATTGGCTGATTCGTATTGGTCGTCCATAACCGATACCCGATACCGAGTTTCACACATCGGTCCCAAACGATAAACGTTTCATTTAAGTTGAGGTTAGGGATCAAAGTTTTGGCTGAAACACATCAATTACGAATCCCATCAAAACGAAATCCCAAAATTTTCGATCAAAAATCACAGCCTTCAAATTCTCGACTGATAATTTGAAGTTATCAGTCGATAATTTGCTAATCATCAAATTAAAAACAGGGAATTTGGGTTTAAAAAAATAAAAAAGAAAAATAAAATTATATATATATATATATATATATATATATATATATATATATATATATATATATGGGCATCAAAATTTCGGTGAAAATATCAAATTCGGTTTCGGTCCCAACCAAAATTTCGGAGCCCAATGATTTTTTTTAAAAAACCCAAAATTATCAACCTTAAAATTATTGGCCGATACTTTGGGTTCTAATATATATATATATATATATATATATATATATATATATATATATATATATATTTATATATATGGGCACCAAAAGTTCAGCTTGGCCTACAATATTTGGGTTGAAATTTCATCCGAGATTTTCTGCCCAAATCCCAAAATTTCGGTGGCCTTCGAAACCGATTTGTTCCCGCTGAAATATTGAGATTTCGGTTGAAATTTTAATCCATGCTGTGAGGTATGACATCCTTCGCGATACTAATACATAGCAGCGATACGTATTGGCGTCTTTCAGCAAACCGATACGTATCAATTCTGATACTTCCTGGCCCTCCAACTCCATATCGGTATCGGCTGATATGGGCCCGTATCGGCCGATTTTTATCGGTTCTCCATAGACCGATATCCGATACCAAGTTTGACACCTTGATCTCAAACGATAAAGACTTCATTTTAGTTGAGGTCATAGATCAAAATTTCGGCCGAAATGCATTGGTTTCGAACCCCACCAAAACAAAATCCTAAAATTTTCAGTCAAAAATTGCGGCCTTTAAATTCTCGGCCGATAATTTAAAATTATTGACGGAAATTTGAGTCTGGCCCACAAGATTTTGGTGGAAAATTTGATCAATGCTATAAGGTATGACATCTTGTGCGATACCAATACATAACGACGGTACGTATCAGTTTTTCAGCAAATTGATACGTATCGGTTCTAATAGTTCGCGGTCCCCCAACTTAGTGTTGGTATCCGTATCAGTTGATACGGGCCCGTATCGGTCGATGCTTATCGGGTATCGACTAATACATATCGGTTTGCGCCGAGACCTTGCATTTTTTTTTTTTTTAAAAGGGCCGAGTTTCACACCTTCATCCAAAATGATAGACTTCATTTTAGTTGGGGTCATGGATCAAAATTTTGGTTAAAACGCATCGGTTTCAGACCTCACCGAAACGAAATCCTGAAATTTTTGGTCAAAAATTGCGGCCTTCAAATTCTCGGCCGATATTTTGAAGTAATCAGCCAATAATTTGCTAATCACCAAATTATCGACCGATATTTTGAAGGCCTATAATTTTGGGTTTTAAAACAAAACAAAAAAAGTATGGGCACCGAAAGTTCGACCTAGCCCATCGCTTTCGTCTGGGATTTTCGGCCGAAATCCCAAAATTTCGGTGAAAATATCGGATTCGGTTCCAAACAAATCAAAATTTTCACCGAAATGTCGGTACCTAATGATTTTTTTATTAAATACAAAAAATATTTTTAAAATTTACATTGTAATGGTTTATTCTACAAATAAACAACTCTCACGTGCAGGGATCACTAGTATATATATATATATACTCCTTTGTTGTATATTTTATTCATTTGTTAATTGAGTCTTAAATCTCATGATAAAAAAAAAGGAAATTTACGAGATCGACCTTGTCAGATACACCTTTCCCGTCAAAGACCCAATATTTTCACCTTTATCCAAACCGACCAGCTCCAAGCCGAGCCAGTTCCAACTATCACAAAAAGTCAGAAATACCCCTTCTTACACTTTTTTTCATTCTACATAGTTTAAATTTTTAAATATTTGCACTTTTTTATATTTATGTGATGTGAAACAGGATCTATGCCGTCTGATTTGAAGGCCACAATATAAAATCGATGGTGCCAAAGATAGTCACGAAAAAAGGCGATATCGCCTCTTTAAAAACAAAAACAAAACAAAAACCATTGCCTAGGCAGTGGATAACAACTGCCTAGGATAGTCGTTATTGACTGTCTCGTTATCGACTATATAGGAAGTTGATAACGACTGTCCTAGGCTGTCGTTATTGACTGTATAGACAGTCGTTTTTGAATGTATAGGCAATCGATAACGACTGCCTAGGACAGTCATTATCGACTGTATAGACAGTCAATAACGACAGTCCTCTATATCAACTCTATAGGTAGTCTTTTTTTTTTTTTTTTTCAACTTATATTTTTTTTTAGTTAAAAAGGCGATTTCGTCTATTTTTCGTGCCAATCTTTGGCACCATCGATCTTTATATTGTGGCCTTCAAATCAAACGCCATAGATATTGTTTCACATCACGTAAATATAAAAAAGTGCAATTTTTAAAATTTTAAACTATGTAGAATAAAAAAAATGTAAGGGGTATTTAAGACTTTTCATGCTAGCTAGAACTGGCTTGACTTAAAGCTGGTCGGTTTGGGTAAAAGTGAAAATATAGGGTCTCTGACGGAAAAGGTGTATCTGATATGATCGATCTCGTAAATTTCCCTAAAAAATATATATTTATACATCACTATTAAGGGCATCTCATATATTACATGTGCCGATTATGTCATGTTATTCTTTCGTAACAAATATTTTAGAGCCGCTGGGGCCCGCCCCTAATCTACGTGACGTCTTTCTTTCGTACATGGATGATGGAGGAAATAGAGAAATAATAATGGGCTGAAAACATGGATCAAAATATCGGACGGTATCGAAAGATATCGTTTGATACATATCGTTTTGGAGAGGGGATAAAAAAGGTTTTTATTGGGTACCCTTGAAACAGTCAAATTATCGTCTGATATCGTCCGATGTTTGGTGGTTTGACATAGACCCATAATTTGAAATTATCGTCTGTATCGCCTGTATTGGAGGATAATTTGGTCGTCTGATTTTTAGAATACTTTGTGAGATATTTTTGAGAAAAAAAAAAAACTATCAAAACGATACATTCAATGTATCGGATGATAAGCGATAAGTATTGTCCTGGAGGTAAGGACGATACGTATTGGAAATCGAACCAACCATGCAATTCTCTAGACTTATTTGGACCGTTCAATTTTCCGTGTTCCAGATGCTTAATCACTGGGAGAGATGGGGTTCTGGTGCAATCTTAGCAAATATAAAATTTGCTCCACGCATCACAAGCAAGGTTTCAAATATCAGTAGTTACCGATACGTATTGGCGCTATTCATCGATTTTTGGGCAAACTGATATATATCGGCGCCGATAAGTATCAAATATCCAACTCGGTATTGATATCGGCCTATACGTATCTGGTATCGGTCGATACTTATATTTTTATTTTTTAATTTTTTTGTTAAAATAGGCTGATACGTATTGGCATCGGCTGATTCGTATCAGTCCTCCAAGGAAAAATAAGGTATTTTAGCGGCACACTATAAAAAACAAGACTATTAGCAGCAGCCAAAAACTGTTGCTATTAACAAAAAACTGTCACTAATACCGTTGCCGCTAATAATCTTTAATAGTTTTTTGTTAATAGCGGCAGTTTTTTGGAGAAAAAACTGTCGCTAATAATCTGTTTTTTTATAGTGCATTTGTTGTTAAGGTAATTTTGGGTAACGGCAAGACTAATAGCGGCAGTTTTTTATAACGACAAGACTAATAGTCTTATTTTTTTTTAGTGATTGATATCAAGTTTGTTACCTTGATCACAAGGCTCCATGTGGCACGAGAATGGTCACCTAATGTTTGTTTAACATACATTAGTTAATTCATACATATAAAAATTCTGAATAGCCTACACCACATTAGAAAGCAAATTTGAAATTTTGACACTATGAAGGAAGAGATATAGGTTTTCTAGAAAATGTCAATATTATATTTGAAATATATATAGTTAATTATTTCAACTTGCACCTGATGCATATTTTATTTTGAGGAGTACTCTTTGACCTTCGTACAGGCGAAGGACAGCTGATATCACCTGCCGCCTTGCATTTGCTAATTGACTTTTGGATTTTTTTAACGAAAACTATATGGCGACTTTTTTTTTAGGGAAATTTCCCATGGACCTCTAGAATCACCTTTTCCCTCTTAGACCCTATAATTTTACCTTTCTCATAATCAACCGACTTTAAGCCGAGCCAGTTCCAGCTAGCACTAGAAGTCTCAAATACCCCTTCTTACATTTTTATCGTTCTACATAGTTTAAATTTTTATGCGAAGTGAAGCAACATCTATGCCATCTGATTTAAAGGCCACAATATAAAGATTGGTGATGCCAAAGACTGATATGAAAAAAAGATGATATTGCCTCTTTAACCAGAAAAAAACTAATAAAAAATGACTACTTAGACAGTCGAAAATGATGGAGTAGATAGTCGATAACGACTGTCTAGGGCAGTCGTTATTTACTATCTAGACCGCCGTTTTCGACTGTCAATATAGTCGAAAACGACTATCTAAACAGTCGTTATCGACAATCTAAACCTTCGATTGTCTATACAGTCGATAACGATTGTCTAGGCAATCTTTTTTTTCTTTTTTTGTTAAAGAGGTGATATTGCCTTTTTCTCAGGCCAATCTTTGGCACCATCGATCTTTATATTGTGGCCTTCAAATCAGACGACATAGATGTTGCTTCACATCGCGTAAATATAAAAAAGTGCAATGTTAAAAATTTTAAACTATGTAGAACGATAAAAAGTATAAAAAGGGGTATTTGAGACTTTTTGTACTAGCTGGAACTGGCTCGGATTAAAGGTGTATCTCACAGGGTCGATTTGGGAAAATTTCCTTTATATATATATATATATATATATATATATATATATATATATATATATATATATATATATATATATATATATATATATATATATTTGGGAAATTTACTTGATCGACCTTGTCAAATACACCTTTTCCGTCAGAGACCCTATATTTTCACCTTTACCTAAACCGACCAGCTCCAAGCCTAGCTGATGCACGGCTTGATGAAATGCCGAAATGACCCCGAAGGTAATAAATAGCCGTAAAAAATTCAAATCACTACCGTTTAAATCTTTTTATTTTTTACTTTTCGTTCGCAATCGGTAGAGAGGCGGTGTCGATTCGTAGTTGGATGCGCTCTATTTTTGAATTTTCAAGCTACCAAATCTATAAGTTAGAAATAAAATTATCTTTCATGTTATAGAATTTTTTCTTCTTCTTTCGACGGTGCATATTTTGAATTAATTTTGCAAGGTTATTTTATATATAATCTATATAGATCGTATATACAATCGGTATCGACTATTTATAGAGTCGATATCGATGATATATAAAGTCCATTTCGATTATACACTACAAAAACTTTGTTTATTGGAGACGGCTTTTGGCCTTCTCCAAAGATGTCTAAGCTGTCTCCAATACTATTGGAGATAGCCTCCATGTAGTCTCCGATAGCCCTGTCTCCAATGTCTTTAGAGACCAAACATTAGAGACGACTTTTGACAGTTCCCAATATTTGAGCTTATTGGAGACCGTCATCACTACGTTAAAATGAGGGAAAAACTACTGTAGCTTCATAAAATAAACTACTGTTTAAAATAGTGGTATAATGTTTCACTCACTAAAATAGTAGTTTTACTCCCTAAAACAATGGTTTTTTAACTTTAAAACACTCTAACATGCAAATCTCGTACAAATGTATCGGGCCGACCTAGACGAAGTGTCACGACCCGAAATTCTACCCCATCCCGAGAGCCTAGAATTCCGAGTTATGACCCGCACATATCCCGGATATGCTAAGCGGACATACACCTAATCAGAGTTCTCGTGCAATAATGGTTCCACGAAATCCGTGAAAGCCAACATACCAAAGTGGAATATAAAATAATCATAAATGCTGAATAAGTGTAATAAAATCACAATCCACCAATAAAATGTAAATCCAGTCGGAGACAAATCCGATAAAATAAACTATAAAATCCGTAGTACTAGTATCAATAAAACTCAATACCAAGTCCACAATGATCAGTAACCGGCACTCGAATCAAGATCAGCACCGTAGTCCTCCTGATAACCGGCAGCGTCGCCCTCCAAAGGCTCCTGGTACTCAACGCCCGCGGAATCAATGAAATCAGCGTCGGCGAGATCTAGATGGCCAGCGTCTACTCCACCAGCGTAATCACCTGCAACTGTTAGATTATCGTGGGATGAGTTTACTCAGTCACGTAAACTCAGTGGATACACCACCAATCCACCCCATACTACTCAGGTGCATTGTGGGTGCATCTTGTGAGTGATAAACATAATATCTCAAAGCAGATAACAAAAGGAAGATAAAATCACGTGCATATCGTAAAACTCATATCACATCATAAATGCAAGACCATGATCTAGACACTCGTATCCTAACGTGCCTTACCATATCTCATAACATATCATACCATGTATTATTATCATTCTCGCACATACGTCTGTACATCGCATGAGCGTAACTAACATACTAGTGAAATCCTAAACGACCTGTGCCAGAGTCGCTGCTCGAGCTACTATGGGAGGGTCAACATAGTATCATACCACCATATTATAACGCCCTCGTGTCATACTCATACTCCACCACCCAGCCAATGGGGAGACATAATGGCCAAACTCACTCATAACTCACTCATACTCATAATCTCTCCCAGAGATCCGTCTTGGCTGAAAGACGTTGTTGCCCTTACGGTGGCTACGCAAGGAACGGCACGTACAGAGACTTAAGTTCTTTATCTTTTGCTGGCCTACACAGCGATGTCTTATTATCGTACTCGTATCATAACTTATCTTATCTCATACTCATATCTTATCATACTCTTATACTTAATCCTATGACAAACTATAGTGAGGCAACTTTCCTAATTCACGCTTCCCAAGAAAAGGTTAGTAGTAACTTTGGATGTACTTCGTGTGATAGTTTATACTACCATAGAGGTGTTGCATCCGTACATAGACGCCAATATTCTGAGTTTCACGTGACCGTAAAAGAAACCTTACCACAGCTAAAGGCCCAACGCCCGATTCTCATATCATATCTCATATCTTATCCTCTCGTATTAAAACTCGGGGTGATAGGATCATCAGATATGCCACGCAGTAATGCGGTTACACCGAATTCACACTCACGGCATTCCACCATGAGTTATAAGGCATGTGAATACGGTGTATTCCTCGCTTCGATACCATCTCAATAAGTCACCACGCCCAAGCGTAGGCATGATCTCATACACTCTCGTACTCATGATCTAACATATTCTTAACTCGTATAAATTGATTAAATTATAAATACAAAAGTATCACACATACAGAACAATTTATACTTAGATTTTGATTATGCTTATATTTATATTTATTTACATACCACACCAATATAATTATAGAATAGAGTTATAAGTGTGATTTCGATAATCGTAACAGCCAGAGTTCGATTTCATAAAGACATCGAAGTTCTAACACTTTGTATTATCGAAGAGGTCGCGTTGAAGCGATAAAATTGATATATATATATATAATAATTAGATAATTAAATTAAATAATATTTATACTTATTAAGTTATAATTTATTATGACCATCGATCGAAAGACTTTACAATATAATATACATAAGAACTTTGGTCATGATATTTAGAAAATAATCTTAAATTCGAATAGCCTTGATTCATTCAAAATTGAACCCGACTTGTTGCTCTATTTTGACCTCTAAAAAGTCAGATTCGTGAAATGGCTATTTCACACAAAGTTGTAAAGCTCGCTGTCTTCTTTCCAATGCCGCAAGAATCGCATTAATCCGAGGTCGGAGTAAAAAGTTATGACCAAAATACCGGGACAGGTGTATCAATGGTCGCAAGCTCGGGTTCATGGACGTGAATTCGGGTTCGTAGCCGCAAGTTCGGACCCGAAACTTTAAGTTGGTGCAATCTATTATTTATTTAAATAAAATAAATATATAATTTAATTTTTGGGCTTAATTAATTTTAAATAAATAATAATATAAACTTGCAACAATAATATATATTATTATAGTCTTAGTAGAAGGATAAATTTATACTATATAGATTTATAAATAAATAATATCAATATGATATTATGCCAATTAAGTCAATCTATCAAATTTATAAGTATTAAAATTTAATTAATTTTTCAGACATAAAAGAGGAAGTAAACATATTAAATATACAGACCTAATATAAGGTAAAATATTAATGGCTCAAACAAAAGGGATTTTTGAAAAGAAAAGAGAAATAACATATAAACCCAATTTACAAAATATACAACTTTCAAGGGAAAACATATATTAAATATATAGATCTATTAATTCATGAGATATTTGGGTTTAAATAAGATTTTTAAACCCGTCGATGCGCGATCGAACGCATCCTACGCGACGGAATCTGAGAAGAACAAGATGGATTGATGGGTACCCACCTCTTGAAGCGTGAACTAAGATCAACTACGATTCGGGTTGAAAAGGTCGATTCCCAAGGCATCGGCCCTCTAAGTCTCGAGAGAGAATAATTTCTTATTATTGAGGAGAGAGCTTTTAAAGTTTTATTTATAATGGTATAAAATTTTGGTCAACTCTAATTAACACTTTTCGTGGGAGATTTAATAGAATAGGAGATTTTACGGAATAAGAATTCATACGTAACTTGGATAGCTTGAGAAAGGTTTCGTTCCCGTTTTGCATAAGCACCAAACCAATTGGTGTTTCTCCGAAATTACAATTATACCCTTTGACTTGATTAGTTAAAATGGGTATAACTTTTTATATTCTTGTCGAAATCGTCAAATTATATATCGTTGGAATCAGACGACGAGCACTTCGAATGAGTCTAATTTTGATATGAGAAAATTAGAAATTTTCTATTTTAAAAGGGTTTCGATTCGATGTGGAGCGTTAAGATAAAAGACATAGTGTGGTGCATCATCTAACACCGTTAAAATAAAATCTAAAATCTGGTTGTTACATTCTCTCCCCTTATAATATTTTCGTCCTCGAAAATTACGTACATGAAGCGATGAGGTCGGGTACTTCTCAAAGTCTCGCTTCGCTCCCAAGTAGCTTCATTGGTGAATGATGTTGCTACACTTTGACGAACAGATTTACCTTAATGAGTCTTCCTTCCTTCCGATCTACGATACCAACGGCTTCTCTATGATGGTCGATCATCTCGACTTGAATGGCTCGATATCAAGGACGTGAGATGGATCGGGCAAATATTTGCATAACATAGACACATGAAACACATTGTGGATACCGCAAAGTGTCTCGGAAGTGAAATTCGATGCTACCTCACCGATGCGATCTGTGATAATGAAAGGTCCCACGATCTCGGACTTAGTTTTCCCGCATTCCAAAAACGCATGATTCCCTTAGTTGGTGACACCAATGAAAACCAAATCACCAACCTCAAATTCTATCAAGCGCCTTTCACCGTCTTCTGTAGGCTTTCTGACGGTCTTGAGCTTCTTTCAATCTCTGACGGATAACTCTAATCTTCTCGGTTGTGGTTTCTATGAGTTCCGGCCCAAGCATCTTTCTTTCACCAACCTCGTCCCAACAAAGAGGCGTCCTACAACTTCGGCCATAAAGAGCTTCGAAAGGTGACATCCCGATGCTTGCCTGAAAGCTATTGTTATAAGAAAACTCAATCAAAGGGAGGTGATCATCCCAATTACCTAAGTCTAACATGCGTGCTCGAAGCATGTCTTCTACGATCCGATTAACTCTTTCGGTTTGACCGGTCTCTGGATGGAAGGTCATCGATCAAGTCGAGTCTCGTGCCCATTGCTTCCTGAAATTTCTTCCAATGATCAGAAGTGAATTTTGTGTCTCTGTCCGACACAATGCTCACAGGAACCCCGTGAAGCTTGACTATTTCCTTCAGATACGTCTCAGCCAGTTTGTCTCCACTATCTGTAATCTTAAAAGGTAGGAAGTGCGCCGACTTAGTCAATCGGTCCACAATAACCTGATGGCGTTGCTTCCTTGAAGTTCTAGGAGTCCGACTATGAAATCCATAGAGATGTTTTCCCACTTCCACTCGAAATCGGTAAAGAGGCGCAAAAGACCGAGCTTCGATGCTCAACTTTCACTGTTGGCATACTAAACACTGAGACGATTCGCAATTTCTCTCTTCATATTTGGCCACCAATAATAGTTTGAATATTGGTACATTTTTGTGCTTCACAGGTGCAAGAATATCCAGATTTGTGTGCCTCCTCGAGAATTTCGTTCCGCAATATTTCAACATCGGGGACATACAATCTATCTCGGAAAAGGAGGGTCCCGTCAAATCGTATAGAGAAATCTGGTTTAGGGCCCTCGGCTAACTGTCCCTTAATCTTCAAAATTTCGGGATCTAAGGGTTGGCCATTTCTGATACGACCAACAAAGGAAGGTTTGATCATCATACTGGCTAGGTATACTCCGTCACCAATTTTGTCAAGTCGCAGATCCAACTGAGCAATCTCATCGAGCGGCTTCCAAGCCTTTAGACGTGCTAGCAGTCCTGAAGATTTTCGACTTAGAGCATCAGCAACTACATTTGCTTTACCCGGATGGTAATTAATGGAACAATCATAGTCCTTCATGTATTCCATCCAACGTCTCTGTCTCAAATTAAGATCTTTCTGAGAAAATAAGTATTTGAGACTCTTGTGGTCCGTAAAAATTTTGAAAGTCTCACCGTATAGATAATGCCGCCAAATCTTAAGTGCAAAGATGATCATGCCAACTCAAGGTCATGAACCGGATAATTCTTTTCATGCGGTTTCAATCTGTGAGCCGAGGCAATGGCTCTCTTACCGCTTCTAACAAACACCCAAGTCCCTGGCGCGAAGCATCTGTGTAGATTTCATAATCACTGGGTCCAGAAGGTAACGTGAGAATGGGAGCTGTCGTGAGTTTCTGCTTCAATAGATTAAAGTTCTGCTCACACTGATCGGTCCACACAAATTTGTTATTCTTGCGGGTTAGCATAGTGAGCGGGAGTGCCAATCAAGAGAATCCTTCCACAAATTTACGATAATATCCGCTAAACAGAAAACTTCTCACTTCGGTGACATACTTTGGAGTTTGCCAATTTGCTACCGCTTCAATCTTTGATGTATCCACAGAAATCCCTACGGCGGGTATCACGTGACCCAAGAAAGATACTTTCTCAAGCCTAAAGTCACACTTGCTCAATTTCATATAATTTGTGCTCATGAGAGTCCAGAGCACAATATGAAGGTGGTCATTGTGAGCTTCTTTCGGCGAGAATAATGAGAACATCGTCGATAAATACCACGAACTTGTCAAGAAATTCTCTGAATACGCGGTTCATTAGGTCCATAAACACGGCAGCGTTTGTGAGCCCAAAAGGCATAACGAGGAACTCGTAGTGTCCATGCCTTGTTCCAAAAGCAGTCTTGGAAATATCTTCTGCTCTAACTTTCAACTGATGATAACCGGACCTGAGATCTATCTTTGAAAAGTAAGTAGCACGCTTTAGCTGATCAAATAGGTCATCGATACGAGGAAGAGGGTATCTATTCTTCACGGTAACATTATTCAGCTGTCCGTAGGCGCTACAAAGTCTCATCGAACCACGTTTCTTCTTTATGAATAAGAGCCGCGCTGTCGATGGTGATTCCCTACGGCGGATAAATCCCTTTATCGATAGCTCACGAATCAATCTCTAACTCCTTCTGCTGGTGCCATTGATGCGGGACTTTCGAATCGGAAGGTATGCAAGGCGAGATCAATCTTGAACTCTACTTCTCGGTGTGGAAGTCCGTAAATCTTCCAGGAAAGACATCGACGAACTCCCAACTATAGGAATATCCGAGGGTCCGCTTTCTCATCACGCTCACCGTCAAGTGTAGCAAGTAGGCTGCTCCTCCCTTTTAATACCGCGAAATTTGAACGAAGGGCTCCGAATCGGGCGGAAGGTGACTACTTTAGAAAAGCAATCAATCGAGGCATGATAAGCCGCCAACCAATCCATGCCGAGGATTATATCAAGTCTTGAATCAGTACCACAAGATCTGCGAGTAACTCATGTGTTCCAACTACTAGGATCGTAGCTTTACAAACTTTAGATATCATCATCACTTCTCCTGACGGCGTAGAAATCGCAAGTGTACTTTCCAGCGATACGGGCTTAGCTCCGATTTCAGAAACAAAACTCGGTGTAATCAAAGAGTAGGTCGATCCAGTCGATCAAGACCCAAGCATGACAATCCGGACAAATCGATGTGTCTAAAAACTTTTATAGTTCCTGAATTACACAAGGGTTTATATGTGATCTAAGTTATACATGGCATAACATTCTCAAAAAAATAATAGATTAAACTCATACACAGAATAAGTTATAAAAGCAATCATGAGGGAGTAAAGCTTAAAGAAAATTAGACAAGGAAAAATTCATACCCTGAACGACCTCATCGGTAGCTAAAGCGTCTCTTTGAGACATGGCACTTCGACCACAAGCGCTCGAGGTTGTTGCAGTTGTTGTTGCTGACCTCTAAAATAAATATCTGCGGCTGGGTCTCGCTCTGGGCAGTCACGAATAAAGTGTCCTGGCTTCTTACATCGGAAACACACACTTGAGTATAACAAACACTCACCCGGTTTATGTTTCTTGCCGCACTTGGTACAAGGTTGGTACGGAACAAAGTAAGGTTTCTGCTGGGTGTTAGCTGGAGCATTCTTGGGGTGTGCCGTAGATATAACACCTCTCTGATCAGCTGGGGTTGTAGTCGCCCCAGGGTGGGTGTAACCTGACGATGGTGCGACTCTCTGGTAACCGGATGCGGGAGCGACTCTAATCGATTTAGTCCGAGTGCGGTCGCTGTCTCTGTACCGGTGCAAATCTAGAATGAGGTGCTCTCGAAGTAAGGGATGAAAAGCCTTCATGATTTGGTTTACCCCTCTGAGTTGTTAGACGGGCTACATGCTGAGCGCGTAGTTCTCCATTTTCTTGCTCTTGGATATGAGCTCGTTCTACAAGCTCTCCATAGGTGGAAATTTTCATTGCTGCAATTTTGCTCCTGATAACGGGATTGAGCCCCTTCTGAAAATGGTAACACTTTTCAGCTTCATCTGATACAAACATGGAGGCGAATCGAGAGTCGATCGAACTTCCTACTACGATCACGGATAGATTTCCTTGCTGTAGTGCTAAGAACTCGCTCTTTTTCTGAGTCTTGGTGGCATCGGTAAAGTATTTGTTATAAAATACTTCTCTGAACTGCTGCCAAGTCCAGTGTTCTTCTTCTTCCCTGTCTGCTAATCTTTTCCCGATGTCCACCAATTTTGTGCATCGCCTTAAGCACATCATTCCAAGGCACTTTCTCATTTTCTGTGGAGTAGAGACTTTGAAAATTTTCTATTTGTGTAATCCAATCGTCGTGATCGAGGATCCAACCGTCTGTGCGGAAATGCGGAGGTCGAGCCACGAGAAAGTCACATATCCGTTATAATAGTTACCGAGTGCTGGTGGGGGTGTACGGACATCGGTTGCTAAGGTGATTGTTCTTGTCGGGCAATCGTGTCCCGATAAGTTTTGGTCTCATTGCTCCATTTCTTGGTTGAACCCTTGGATCAATCTGGCAGTCTCTTGCTGATGGGCCTCATTCAACTGGGCCACATGCTGCTGTTGCGCAGCTGTCAACTCACGTAACATACGCGCTATTTCACTTTCATCTCCTTGGGATGAAGATCCCTCACCATTTCTTCGCGGTGCCATTGTAATCCTGTTTCAAAATTTCAAGGATTTAGAACTCATACTAACTTAAATCCCAGAGTCCACAGAAAGTAAAGCCTGTTGCTCTGATACCACTCTGTCACGACCCGAAATTCTACCCCATCCCGAGAGCCTAGAATTCCGAGTTATGACCCGCACATATCCCGGATATGCTAAGCGGACATACACCTAATCAGAGTTCTCGTGCAATAATGGTTCCACGAAATCCGTGAAAGCCAACATACCAAAGTGGAATATAAAATAATCATAAATGCTGAATAAGTGTAATAAAATCACAATCCACCAATAAAATGTAAATCCAGTCGGAGACAAATCCGATAAAATAAACTATAAAATCCGTAGTACTAGTATCAATAAAACTCAATACCAAGTCCACAATGATCAGTATTCGGCACTCGAATCAAGATCAGCACCGTAGTCCTCTTGATAATCGGTAGCGTCGCCCTCCAAAGGCTCCTGGTACTCAACGTCCGCGGGATCCTGATGGCCGGCGTCTACTCCACCAGCGTAATCACCTGCAACTGTAAGATTATCGTGGGATGAGTTTACTTAGTTACGTAAACTCAGTGGGATACACCACCAATTCACCCCAAACTATTCAGGTACATTGTGGGTTCATCTTGTGAGTGATAAACATAATATCTCAAAGCAGATAACAAAAGGAAGATAAAATCACGTGCATATCGTAAAACTCATATCACATCATAAATGCAAGACCATGATCTAGACACTCGTATCCTAACGTGCCTTACCATATCTCATAACATATCATAGCATGTATTATTATCATTCTCGCACATACGTCTGTACATCGCATGAGCGTAACTAACATACTAGTGAAATCCTAAACGACCTGCGAAGTCACGCCGAGCTACTATGGAGGGTCAACATAGTATCATACCACCATATTATAACGCCTCGTGTCATACTCATACTCCACCACCCACCACCAATGGGGAGACATAATGGCCAAACTCACTCATAACTCACTCATACTCATAATCTCTCCCTAGATCCGTCTTGGCCGAAAGACGTTGTTGTTCTTTACTGGTATGGCTACGCAAGGAACGACGTCTGAGACTTAAGTTCTTTATCTTTTGTCGGCCTACAAATGATGTCTTATTATCGCATCAGATCATAACTTATCTTATCTCATACTCATATCTTATCATACTCTTATACTTAATCCTATGACAAACTATAGTGAGGCAACTTTCCTAATTCACGCTTCCCAAGAAAAGGTTCCGTAGTAACCTGGATGTACTTCGTGTGATAGTTTATACTACCATAGAGGTGTTGCATCCGTACATAGACGCCAATATTCTGAGTTTCACGTGACCGTAAAAGAAACCTTACCACAGCTAAAGGCCCAACGCCCGATTCTCATATCATATCTCATATCTTATCCTCTCGTATTAAAACTCGGGGTGATAGGATCACTGTATATGCCACCGTGTACGAAGTTACACTGAATTCACACTCACCCGACTCGTCATGGGTCCCATTCCACCATGAGTTATAAGGCATGTGAATACGGTGTATTCCTCGCTTCGATACCATCTCGGCGAATCACCACGCCCAAGCGTAGGCATGATCTCATACACTCTCGTACTCATGATCTAACATATTCTTAACTCGTATAAATTGATTAAATTATAAATACAAAAGTATCACACATACAGAACAATTTATACTTAGATTTTGATTATGCTTATATTTATATTTATTTACATACCACACCAATATAATTATAGAATAGAGTTATAAGTGTGATTTCGATAATCGTAACAGCCAGAGTTCGATTTCATAAAGACATCGAAGTTCTAACACTTTGTATTATCGAAGAGGTCGCGTTGAAGCGATAAAATTGATATATATATATATAATAATTAGATAATTAAATTAAATAATATTTATACTTATTAAGTTATAATTTATTATGACCATCGATCGAAAGACTTTACAATATAATATACATAAGAACTTTGGTCATGATATTTAGAAAATAATCTTAAATTCGAATAGCCTTGATTCATTCAAAATTGAACCCGACTTGTTGCTCTATTTTGACCTCTAAAACGTCAGATTCGTGAAATGGTTATTTCACACAAAGTTGTAAAGCTCGCTGTCTTATTTCCAATGCCGCAAGAATCGCATTAATCCGAGGTCGAAGTAAAAAGTTATGACCAAAATACCGGGACAGGTGCATCAATGGTCGCGAGCTCAGGTTCGTGGACGTGAATTCAGGTTCGTAGCCACAAGTTCGGACCCGAAACTTTAAGTTGGTGCAATCTATTATTTATTTAAATAAAATAAATATATAATTTAATTTTTTGGGCTTAATTAATTTTAAATAAATAATAATGTAAACTTGCAACAATAATATATATTATTATAGTCTTAGTAGAAGGATAAATTTATACTATATAGATTTAGAAATAAATAATATTAATATGATATTATGCCAATTAAGTCAATCTATCAAATTTATAAGTATTAAAATTTAATTAATTTTATAGACATAAAAGAGGAAGTAAACATATTAAATATACAGACCTAAAATAAGGTAAAATATTAATGACTCAAACAAAAGGAATTTTTGAAAAGAAAAGAGAAATAACATATAAACTCAATTTACAAAATATACAACTTTCAAGGGAAAACATATATTAAATATATAGATCTATTAATTTATGAGATATTTTGGTTTAAATAAGATTTTTTAAACCCGTCGATGCGCGATCGAACGCATCCTACGTGATTTTAACTGAGAAGAAGAACAAGATGGATTGATGGGTACCCACCTCTTGCGTGAGCGGAAGATCAACGGCGATTCGGGTTGAAAAGGTCGATTCCCAAGGCATCGGCTCCTCTAAGTCTCGAGAGAGAATAATTTCTTATTATTGAGAGGAGAGAGCTTTTAAAGTTTTATTTATAATGGTATAAAATTTTAGGTCAACTCTAATTAACACTTTTCGTGGGAGATTTAATAGAATAGGAGATTTTTACACGGAATAAGAATTCATACGTAACTTGGATAGCTTGAGCAAAGGTTTCGTTCCAGCGTTTTGCATAAGCACCAAACCAATTGGTGTTTCTCTCCCGAAATTACAATTATACCCTTTGACTTGCTTGATTAGTTAAAATGGGTATAACTTTTTATATTCTTGTCAGAAATCGTCAAATTATATATCGTTGGAATCGTATCGACGAGCACTTCGTAATGAGTCTAATTTTGATATGAGAAAAATTAGAAATTTTCTATTTTAAAAGGTGGGTTTCGATTCTGATGTGGAGCGTTAGCACAGTACATAGTGTGGTGCATCATCTAACACCGTTAAAATAAAATCTAAAAATCTGGGTTGTTACACGAAGCCTTAATCCGTAAAATACCTCTCTAACAAAATCTCTCCCACTTCTTCGTTCTCTGTGAAACCCAAGCCTCTCTCACCTCTTCGCCTCCTCCCCTCTCTCTCGCTCCATCTCTCTCTTCGAAATCCTAGCCTCCATCTTCCTCTTCGAAAATGAAATCCCTAGCTTCCCCCATCATTGCAGCCAAAGAGATTCTTGCAATCCTCCTTAGATCTATGAAATCTCATTTCCATTTACAAGACCTAGAAATTCCCCAGTCGAATCTATGAAATCAATGTCGTCTAGGCTCTAATTGTTCCGAGTTGATCGAAAAAATTAAAAAAGCTGTAGTGTCTATCGGATCTAGAATCGGTGACCCTAATTTTTACTGTAGGATCACGATAAGCATCCTTCATACTCCTGTATTACCATTATTTGCTGCTTCTAAGCTTTGAAATTAAGAAATTTGAAACGAAATTGTTCCTACAGTGCTTGCAGAGGCCAAAAAACTCATTTCGAACTGCAGAAACGATTATTATTGGTTGGACAAATTGCAGAAAAGATTTAAGTGATTGAGTATATTTCCTTGCATCTCCCCTCACCTGAAAAAAGTTAATTATATATTTTGTCTCTATTAATCCTTAATTATTAATTGATTATTATTTTGATTATATAAGTAAATGTTATTTTATTGCTCTCTTGTTCTTATTTTTATAAATATCTTATTTGTTTATAAATGCAAAAAACTCACTGATATGAAGTTTTTCCATGTAAAAATATACTGATGAATCTAATCCTGTGATTTTTTCATGTAAATAACTTCTTAATTATTATTATTTTTTTCAATTTTAAGCAATTTTCTGCATTTTTAAATGCAGAAAATGAATCTAATTCAGTGAAATCCGTATGGTTGGTGTTGTTGTATCCTATTATATATATATATATATATATATATATATATATATATATATATATCTTTTTTTAGAAGGGTAATCCTAAGCTTACACTTAGATTGTTTCAAAGTCACTAGGATTATTGGCATCTAATAAGCCTGGTTCTTTGGTTTGCCAATGATCAATTGCATCTTGGACAAATTACATTGATTGCAGATGTATGCCACATGGCATAATTTGGGCGAACATGCCCTTATCTTAGACCTTTAAATGTTGAAACTAGTGTAGAAAGCTCCCACTTTTAGCAAGGTTTGGTAAAGATAGATGGTAGGCAACCTTACCAAGTTTTTGATAGACTGATTCTCCCGCTCGATCCCATCACGCATCACTTTATGCAGACAACACTTGCCATCGCTCCGAAGTCTGATCATTGAATATTTGAATCGTCTAATCTAATTGATCTAATATGGACAGTTATGTAAATAATTTTAACGGTTGATACTAAATCACTCCAATCAGATGGATCCGATGCTCTAATATGCAACAATGAAACACTTAAGTTGATCAAAGATACTTCAAATGTAATTTTCAAAGCTTCGAAATATCACGCAATATTCACTAGATAGCCTATACATATTACAAAATAATATCTAATAATTTGCATGGCACATCCCCATCAATAACTCAACTCTTACACGGTGCTAATCTGCTATACCGTCAAGCTTATTAAATCTACTTATGGAATGGATATATTCAATTTTACAATTTTTTTATTGCTTGGGAATCAACAAATTTTAATGGAAGATGTTACCCTACATTCTAAGCCATTTCTCTCTAAAATTGCTATTAATTATGTGCTTATGCCAATGGTTTTATATTGCGATGATTAGTGCTTTATGTAGCAGATTTTACACTAATCTTCTTTGTTCTGTCTTTTAGATGGACAACCTCTTCTAGCATCTGGGTTCATCAGGTGTCATAAGCATATGGAATCTTGAGAAAAGAAGGATCCAATCAGTTATAAGAGAAGCACATGACAATTCAATATTATCCCTCCACTTCTTTGCTAATGAGCTCGCTTATGAGCTCATGCGACAATTCAATAAAAGTAAGAGCATTTTAGATCTCTGTTTTTGTTCCTTGTATGGATTTTGTTCATGAATGCTTTAGTTGTTCTATAAATCAGTTGCCTATGTTCAGTTGATAAAAATCAGTTACAAGCTTGATTCTTGCTGTTAGGAGAGAAATTTTTAGATTGTCCAACAGTCAAGAGAGGTTAAATTAAGACAATTGAAAGGGCTATTTGTTGGAAATAGAGTGTTAGAGGGGCTATCAACGGGCCCAAAGTGGATTTTTTTAGCAGGCTCAGAGAGATGAGTAACAGGTTTGAAAAAAGAAGGGAGTGGTTCTGGGACAGACCATAGTCCGACCGTTGATCTGGTCTAATTTCATTTCGCTGATTCTGATTGAGTATTTGTATTTGTATTTGTTTATTTATTATTTTTAATGAATAACAATTCACTCAGAATCATTGCTTTTTTGAATTTTTATTTTTTGGAGCTTCAATCTTATATAGCGAAAATATTAACTCTTCTAGATCAGAAAAATAAGAAATTATGTCACTTTAAACTTGAGGAAGAATCCATAACTTCCTTTGCATCGATAAATATACTCTTTAAATTATAATATTGCTTATATAATGATTCTTAGTTGCACCCACAGATGGGGTTCTGGTTTCACAGCTTCCTTGCTCCCACATTTACTTTGTGAAAGTGAGTTAACAATTTCCAGGAATTTATAATTAGGCAGAAATCATTGTTCTATAGTTTGAGTTCATATATGAGCTGGAGTGTTTCCCTAGAATAAATGCTAGTCTCTCCTTCCAGGCCATGGCATCCCTTCAAACTTCTTGACTACTATTCATAATTACAAGTGCCATTATATTTATGTTGTAAATAGAGTCTGAAGCACTTGATTTCCAAGAGTTGATCTTTTACCAAAGAATTTAGTTGTTTTTAGAAGGATGGTCTCCTTAATATATATGAGTTCCACATATTGAAGGTGAGTTTTCTTTTAAACTGGACTCAACAGTAGAAGCTTGTTAGAAGTCTTTATGCCATCATTGGAGCACCCTGTGATAAGCTGCAATTATGTGCATCAATAGGATAGGAGAGAGTGGATTGACTTGGCAAAGGCCTATGAAAATGTTTAAAATGTTTAATGTTTAATTTTGCCAATTTGAAATTCTTGTCTTGATGTCCAATGATCACCACGATATTTGCTTGTATCCTCCACGAAATTTTGGATTCATCTCAAGGTCAGGTACTTCAATTTTATAATGACCCCATGAATGGTTAACATGCTTCATTGCGTCATCTAAATTTGTGCACTCTAGTATCTACCATTGTTTTTATTTTTGAATGGCTAATATTGTTGATACAATATTGACTTTTCTTGTATTGAGTCGGAGGTAATTCTATCTATTTTCTTTTATTCCTTTCAATTATTATTTTTGTAAATATGAATGCCTATGATATTTGGCTAGGTCGTGCCTGGGATAATGGTATCTTTTGTGGTATCTTGTAGAGAATGCATTTTTCATGTGGTTTTTAATTTAGTCTTATGGTTTTTTACCAGGAAAACTTGATCAGAAGTGCTGCTGTAAACTATCTTCTGGACGCTGTAAACTATCTTCTGAACTATAAGCAAACTTCATGTTGATAGAGTTACAGAAAAAGATGATCATCTGGATAAGAGTTACTCAATTGAACTCTTAAATAAATTGTCTGTGGGTTCTAAGAAGCAGGTGTTACTCTATCTATGATTTCCCGTTTCTTTTTAATTGTTAAATGTAATTTAGTTACTCTTCTATAGAGCATAAAACGATTCACACTGATTTTTAGTTACTCTATCTGATTTTTACTTCACTGTTCAGCGGATTTCAGCAATAAAGAACCATCTCCTATTGATAAAATTGCAACAAAAGCTGAATCAACAGGCAATTCTCCTGACTGGCAAAGCCTTACTATTCTTGCAGAAGCAGCAATTAAGACAATTGAATCTAATATTCCCTTGGTAGGACTTCCTGCATTTAATACCAAAATCTTATATCATAATAAGGTAAGTTTAATGATGCATTTATTATCACAGTAATTTCTCAAGGAATTAATGCTGGAGACGTCAAGAAGCTTCAAGATGCAGGGATCTACTACTGTAATGAGCTGATGATGCAAACGAAGAAGGTAGGGGAATCTAAAATCTTAAATCTAAAGATCTAGGGAAGTTTCTCGAGATTTTGATCCAATTTTTTCTTTTATTTGTGTAGAAATTTACTGGTATAAAGGGATTATCAGAGGTGAAAGTCGATAAGATCTGTGAGGCTGTCGAAAAGCTCATTGTTAGGGTTCTGATCTTTTGAAATTCGAATTGCTAATCTACGCTTCAATTTGTTAAATCGAAGTTTGGATTATGCTTTTGTTTTGTTCTTTCTTCTTAGAACTTCTGTTACGTAATAGGAAGCGACATTCTTCTCAGAGTAAGCTCGGATATTTCATTTAAATTTTGATCTGGTTCTTCCACATTGGAGTTAACCATGCAGATCTAACATGGCATACAATTCACATCGATTAACCAATCATAACTATCTCATTGCTATTGTGATCACTAGAATATCATTATAATTTCACCACGATCAGTCACTATGATCACATTAGAAACTATCAGGACCAAGAGGTGATGTACATGTGCTATGGTAAGGGATATGAGTGTTGCTATCTACAATCACCTACACCTTGTTTTTGAAGAGCACTAGTAACTTAATAAGCTAAATTTCTAATGATTACTAATTTCTTGGAGACTAATGATTATTTTAATGATAATAACTACTATTGGAGTAGTAACTTAACTGATGCCATCTGATTTTTTTTATTAAGTCCATGATCAGACCTGATAACACAGTCGCTATGATCTCATTAGAAATTATTTTAATGAGAATTACAAATGCATTTGAAGACTAATTGTTCTTTTAATATGCAAGTCATATGATAACACAGTCCATGGTCATATCTGATAACATAGTCACTATGATCATATTAGAAATTATTTTAATGATAATTACAAATGCCTTTGTAGATGCAATATCTAATTAGTATGCTGCTAGTTTTTAGCATTCCAAAAACTTCAAATGCCATAACCGGTTAGTTTGCTTCTTACATATGATAAATTGCAGGTAAAAATGGACCAAGCCAGTCCGACGGATTTACATCTTCGGTGTCCAACCATCTTGACTGGGACAACGTCTCAGATTACTACTATCTCAGACAACCAGTAAGTTGTATTTTAACTATGGGCAATAAGAATGACAATCATAATAATAACAGGAAAATTCATGATTATATACTATTATATTTTTATTTTAGCATCATAATGGTAGAAAGTAATTTAGCAGGCAAAGGACAATCTTACACAAGCATTTTGTTTGATTGGAAAGTTCCAATCTGCTCTGAACCAGTGCAAAGCCTATATTAGAAATGTAATGGCTTAATTTGGTTATATAATGAAGTGCTAATTGGTGGGTTTTGGGATTGGGCTCTAGCCAAATGGTTAAAAATTCTACAAGGAGCACAAGCTTTGATAGCTAGGATTTCTTAAAAAGCTCATCACCAATGTCACACCTCACCCAGACTACTCATCGCCATTATTTTGAAAGCATCCATCCACCAAGATTGAAGGCCTCAGAAAGTCTAGGAAATTTTGTAGAGCTCATGGATGACGTGGGAGATCTTTAAAACTGAAGTCTGTAAGAAATATCTGCAGAACACATCAAACCAACCTTTCCAAATTGCACTCTTCCTCTTTCTATATGCCATGTGGTAGAAGGATCATGAATATATTAAAAAAAAGACTCATCAATATACTGACTCAAGGTCAATGCTACATAAAATCTGAACCCACCCGGATTTTATTTTCAAGCCAAATGGTTAAAAATTCTCTTTTGCTGGTTATGCCAATTCAGGATGCCGTCCTCTCATAGATTGTGGCTTTTCAAAATTACTGTAATGTAAAAGAAATGGAGTTTATGATTATTTGATTCTTACATTGCTCTAACTTGTTGATTAATGTTTTAATTCCCAGATTGGTTTGGACGACATCCGTATGATTGACCCCAGTAATAACAAGACATTGAGAATATACCCACTCGAGACGGTGACAAGATGGGAAGTAAGTTGTTTTAGTTGTGTTCTCTTAAAACTTAATTATGAATACCTCATTTTTTGTTCTCTTGGACATCGAGAATATGCCCATTTGCAGTTTTGTATGAAATTTTACGATGCTTCCATTTTCTTATTTAGGTTACGGATGGGTCCATCTATACCTTTTGGTCTAAAAGCTCTGTAGAGATTGATCCAAGGCGCATAAGGTTGCAATCAAACAGCTATACTACGAACACCATTCTTGATGTTGTGACGGCTGCAACTGTTCTGGTTGGAGACTCAACTTTAGATGCGTCTACAGTTAAACTGGGAGCTTCGGTACACCTTTTTGGTTTTGAGCACATGATGCTTTCTGTGCATCCATTACTTCCTATGCTTCCCAATAGCTTGGTACAACCAGCAAAAAAACATAAGGATCAAGAAGTTAAAACGTTAGCTGTTTCTTAAAATGTCATTGCTCCTTGATTGTACTACTTACTAGATAAACATCTGTAGCTTAGCTACGTGTGATGAATCATTTTTATGCAATGGAAATTGAACTACACAAATTTTTAATGAACACAGGTGCACTGGAAAAGGGAGCAGAAAGTCAAATCTAAAAGCAAACTACATAAAACAATTCAAGTACATTCGTCACTCCTTAGCCCTTCAAATCTAAAAGCAAACTACATAAAACAATTCAAGTACATTCTCCAAAATAGTATCTTAAAGGAGAGTATTTACCTGCAGATCACATACCATAGATCGTGTATTGGACATTAATTTGGCCGTTTGAATTTGCTTCGTATATGCGGGGGAGATATGGAATAGAATAATAGTTTAAAATTTTAAAATCCTAATAAATTTAGATACTGATATTTATTCGATGGAGTTAGCCAATTTTTTTTGTTAATGATCACCTCTCGACGAAATTTTGTATGATTCCAAACTAGGAATTTTTTAAAACCCAATCCTAGAGGATTGTGGGTTAGTTATGATGGTTTTGGCCTTTTACTATCTAATCCAAATTGTGATGCGTGCATCTTTAATGTATTATTATTAATGTACCTAATAAAAATAGATTCCTCTTTTTTTGTACTTTTTTTGAATCACACAGCTTAAGGAGATGGGTGGAAAGGATAGTTTTGCTGGTAGAAGCAGAGGAAATTTGAATGCTAGCAACCAATCTGAGCAGCCAACAGAAAAGAAGAAAGGTTTTGTTGATTGGATGAGCTTGATAAAGCCTGGCAATGAGGAGAAAGACCACTGGGTAAGCTTCATATGAAAAACCTTACTGTATTCAGCTGCAGTTGTTTGTGTCCGTCATTTATATCGGCCTCAAAAGATTTCTCTGTTCAGGTTAAAAGCATCATTAATTTCTGTTTTGATCATCTTGATATGCATTCCTAAAGAAAATTCATCTTCAAAAGTTTAGTTTTGTTCATTGGACATCGATGGCCATAAAAATCGTGCTCAAGATTTAATCATCTTGTAGTTATTTATGAGTTTTTTTTCCAATGGCTAAATGATTCTTGTCACACAATATGACATAACCTGCCAAAATCTGACTATGGCTATAAATATTGCATTTAATAGCAGATTTTTTTGTGTTTTAAAATTTAGTCCTTTTTTTAATTAGTTAATTTTGAAGCACCACCATTTTACCCATTTCTCCATAAGTTACTTTGTTATAGAGACCATCACAATCTTTACCTTATTTCATGGACAATGAATCTAATCTAATCTAGCAAAAAATTAGACCCGTGAGCTATAGCCAATAACAATAAAGAGGTAGGCATTAGTCCAATTTGTGTACTAGGTATGGTTCAAAATATCATCTGAAACTGATACGTATCAAACGATACGGATCGGTATCCCTCCGGTACGATACATTGCTAATATATCGGCCTATACGACCAATAATTTGGTGATAAATAGATCAATGTTTCATCAACATATCAGATGATACAATAAGACGTATCGGTCTGGAGCCAGACCTATACATACCGGAAAACTGAGCTTTTGACCCATGGTACTAAGACTAATCCTATATAACTAAGCCACTATATAATGTGAACTTTGCAGAAAAAAGAATGCTTCAATTTGTTGATCATGCAATTTGGTGGATAGTTTGTATTGTTTCTGTTGCCGACATGCATCAAATTTGTTTCTACTGTATTTATATTTTGTTGTTCAATTGTTTTGGGAAGCCATTTACCTTTGTCGATCATTCTTAGTTCGGTTCACTCATTTCCTTAGCTACCTCATTCTGCATCAAACCCAGAGTTCCTCCAGTTCCAATATGATCTTGGTTACCAACGTAGCCATGCAAGAGGGCGATGAAAGGCAACATCAGCAAAGGTCCTCTTTGATGGCATTATAGATAAATTTGAGAATTTGGAATTTGATTTAAAAAATCTGTCTGTTACGTGCTCCTTCCAGATTTTCGAAAATATTGTACGTGGGAGTGTCTTCCAGATGATGGCCAAGTTTCCATCAAAAAATCCCTTGGGCTAGCTAGGAAGCCAGAACTAGAGCACATGATTCACCCAAACAGGCGCTAATCCCAAACCAAGCTCTAAGGCGCTAATCCCAAACCAAGCTCTAAGCCCATCCCAAAACTGATGATTCCAAGGTCAAAAAAAAGAAAAGTTTGAAGTCTTTTAGAGAACTACATTTAATCCCACTCTTATGAAAATGAAGTTGAAATAAATTTTTCTTATTACTATTTTAATTTGCGCCACTTATGAAAATGAAGTTTAGTTCCACACCTAATTCTTCTATGTGCACACTAGCTCAAAGAACACCTTCTACAACCATGGTTTCAAATCTCAGAAATCCAAGACGTATCCTACCAACGAGATATAATAACTAAAAGAATCTAACATATTAATCGAAGGATAACAAGTAATCCAATGACTGATAAATTAAAAATAATTCATCCAAGGAAAATCTCCACAAGAAATATCAGCCTTAGATAAATCTTCTTGATGATGCCGTTCCTATTTATGAGGAATGGTGACCTCATACAACTCATCTAAAATATGAGTCATCCCCTTAGTTCAGGATGCACTTTATAAATGGCAAAGATTTCAATCTTACAATAGCTAATTGATGTACTGAGGGAGTCCCCATCCACCTAAAGTTCAGTTATTGAAACCATGCGAAGATTGGATAATCTATTTCATAGAGCTTTGAGCCATGTGTATGATACACACATGTTACATGTAGATACCAAGATCGAGAACACGGCATTTCTATACTGACTATCGAGTATTTCCCAAATTCCAGCATGGTCTGGATAGTTTTTGCTCCTGCCATAAAAAAATTGAATTTCAGCCTTCCCTACCCATTCCACAAATCAGTTAAAGAGTGAATTATACTTAGTTAATTTCCCTAAAACACCATTTTTGGCCTGTTGCACTTCAATCTATGATCTATCACTTTGATGGTCCGGATCACCCACATCTTAAACCATTGATGGTGAAAGATCATTTAAACACCATTTTGGTGTTTAAAACTTTAAATGACGGTCAAGAGATTCAGTCCCTAAATATTTTTCTCCTTCATAATTGATTTTATTACTCAGATATGAGTCCTGTTAACCACTAATTTTTATTTTTTTTATGTCCAACAACTATATTCTCTTGCTTTCATTGAATAAACGTTTTCTTTTGGTAGCATTTAAAAGAAGAAATGAAGTTGAGCTACCTGGCCCAAGAGTTGATCTCAACCGATCAGTTATCTCCTCAAGCTTGGTATGTTCTTAAAATCTTTTGTCGTACAGTACCATGGGACATACAATTTAGGCTTTTCTCATATAGGCTTTTATTCAACTTTTATGTTCTCCATCTCTAGTTCCTCAAACTTCTTTAGATATGTTACTAATAGAAAAAAGGATAGCGGGGCATAAGAAAATGGAGTACATGCATCTTAAATGCTAACTATGGTAAAATATTTGACTTTCATGAATGTTGAGGCTATATATAATTTTTCATCCTCACATATATGAAAAAGTCCCTTTTCCACAATCATATGGAAAATTAGGGCGTACTCCATTTCTGAAGCTAAGCACAAACTTTAAGGAGACTTGCTCATATTGGAAAACTTGATGACCTTCCTCTCTGGAACCAGTAAATATCAAATATATATATATATATATATATATATATATATATATATATATATATATAGATACACAGAGAGAGAGATTTGGGGAAATGCATCTGGACGCAGCCTGGATGCTAGATCACGGTCCACGTGTCATGTGACACCCACATCTGGTCGAACCTATATACATTTTCCATCGCTAAATTTTAGACAATGTAACCAACAGCCTAAATATAGCAAATCCTAGAAACAAAAGTTCGTGGGAACCCCCAGCATAAAGCAAAAATAGTCATAGTACCCTACAATTATTACAGACACCATGAGCGTCCCAATAAAAACAATATGTATAGCACACTTACATAAATGAGTTACAAAAGTAGGCCAATCACAGAGAGAAAATTACAGGTTCTCCTTACTGCAAAGTCCCAATAAAATAAAGAAAGCTTCATCAATGTTCAACACCTAATCTGAGTTTGTCACATCTCAGATGCTTTGGAGTGTTTGGACAACTGAATGTGTAAGAGTATGAGCATGCTTATAAAACTCAATTAAATTATGCCACCTCAGATCATATGGGAACTCAAAGAAGCAATTAGCAACTTAAACGCTAGAAATTGTGTCATATTGTAGTACCATTCTGAGTTGGCTTTAACTGTATCAAGAGGTAATTGATGTCCAAGCAACCTCCGCACAGCAGCAACACTAAGATTAAAATTTGGTGCTTACCAATTCAATGAAGCAACCTTTCCATCTAGTGGTGCGTATTGCTTTGTTACTAAAAATCACTTGAAGACCCCTCAGCTGAATATATAGAGATGTATTTGGCTTTTTTCTTTGTTAACCTATGGATGGATAATGTGTTGTATTATTATACTTAAGCTTTTGCAGTTGAATATAATGATATATGAAAGAATAACATTGTCATAGAACCCTAGTATCTAAGCTTAGTACACATAAATCTACTATCTTCCATTCCATGATTGAATGATGGGATTTGGGGAACACTTAATTCGGCGGCATGCCCCATGACCTGAGTAACATGAGTGGTAATTGACAAGTTGTCCAGATCCCAACACTGTTGGTCATGTGGTTTGTGTTATAATCACTTATATCTTCTTATATGTGTTCTGCAACCATTTGAAAACTCGAAAAAGCAGTGTGTTTTAAGAAGAAAATCACAAACTGAAAATAGAGTATTTCATTGTTAATCGCAAGGCTCACACTGTTTTGCACAATAATTTTGTTTTTTTACCTAATACCATTCTGCCTTACATCTTACATATGTTAAATTGCTTGTGTTCAGGCTTGTTACTGGTGAGCTGCTTAGCTACGTCCACTGTTATAGAATTACTTGCAATATGGAATTTGACAAAGGTAGAGATTCAACTTTGCAACATGCTGTTGCCAAAGGAGCCCCCAGTTGCACTTATTCAATCAACCATCTATTCCAAGCACTTTTTATGCCTCATTGTGGACCGTAGAACATGTCGTTAAGCTGGCCATTTGAGTGATCTTGTAGGGTCTTCATCATATGGTAATTTTGAGTTGAGTCCCATCTACTGGTGAACCTTGGGTTTTGAGTTGAGTCCCATTTACTGGGATTTAGCTCAATAACTTATGTTACTGGTGAGCCTTGGGTTTTGAGTAAAAATAACTTATGTTACTGGGATTTAAAAATAGCTATAAACCTGATTCTCTCTTTATTTTTTTGTGTTGTTCAAGTACTCCATTTAGATTGGCTTTTTGAAAATTTTACATGCTTGTTTGAATTTCTAGAGTATTGGATTGAGTTTTGGGGTTTTAAAGAATTGGAGACACCCCTCTAACTCAATCTGTCTTGATCAAATTTGAGTTGTCTCAATCAATATCTCAAGTAGTTAAATAATTTTTAGGAAGATTATGTGGATGTTTCTGTTCTATAATCATGAGGTCTAACTTGCAAATTGATAAAATTTGTTTTTTTTCCTTGCAGCTATGCTAGGTGCACACGCTCTGTATTGATTGGTATGTTGTTTCTCTTCTCACACTATAAAAAATAAGGCTATTAGCGGCACTTTTTTGCACCCAAAAAGTGCCGCTATTAATAAAAAAACTATTGAGACTATTAGAGGCAATTTTTTTGTTAATAGCGGCAGTTTATGGCTGCTGCTAATAGTCTTTTTTTTTTGTAGTGTCAATTCAATATACTTGTTTTGGGTTTGCATAAGGTTGACACGGAACCTGGCTGCGTGATTCGTCAGGGGTGGTGATCAACCATTTTTGTGGCCATGCTTGGTACGTTGAAATGGCTAATGTTACTGGTATCTGATGATCCCTTCATGTCTATTGCAGTGCCTTCGACGTATTATGCACATTGTACAACCGTAAATTTTCGTCAAACCCGTCACGACGATGCGCTCGTGATAAAAATTTAGAGTCGCCACCCGGAGCTTTTGGTGTCCTGGGAAACCCAAATAAAATTTAAAGAGTACCTAAGTGCCAAAAATTGACTCTGAATCCAGACTATGCCAAAGGCTCTTGGGTAGGGGTTTCAGTTATCGATTGGAGGTGTTAGGCACCCAATCAACTTGTTTAATGCGGTCTCTACTTATGGCCAAAACAAAATGATATAAAAGAAATAAAAAATCTTTCCTCTTGCCCAAAGGGACTTAAAATCCTATTTGTGCCCCTCCGTTCCTATCAAAAATTCGGCGGCGTAACGGCACAAATGTGAGGATGAAGGAAGAATCAAGAAGGTAGGAGAGTAGAGGGGAGAGCCGAAGCTCTCGGGCCCTTATTACACTTCTGTGGAGCCTTGTGTTGACTTGCTTCCATGAGCTTTTGGTGGCTTGTATAGTTTGATGATCGATTCTAACTCTTAGGGTGGATAGCTAAGAGGTAGACAAGCGAGGCTAGGGGGGTGGCACACACCTAAACTAAAGCTTTTAGGTGAAAGGCTAAGGTTTTAGAAGGTTTGAAAGTTTTGAAATTTGGATGAAAAGAGTGCACTAAGAGAGAGAGAGAAGGGATTCCTTAATATCTAATTTGCAAAAAAATTTCAAGCCTTTGTAAAGGGGGGGGGGGGGGTGACTCCCTAGCTATAGGAAAAAGAGAGGTTAGGAGGGTGTTTAGAGGCTAACTTGGATTAGCAATTAGATAATCTAGCCATCTAAGATTTCCTAGGGTTTTTAGAGCCTTGAAATGTGTGAAGTGATGCTCCAATGGTGGATGATAGGGTGGGGCTTTAAACCACTTAAGGGGTTATAAATAGATAGTAAATGGGTGTAACAGAACTAGCAAAACACACTCCAAAGGTCAAGATGGTCAACAGGTCAAACCCTAATGTCAAAATTTGAGGCAAAAACCCACAGTCATTGTTCTTAAGCCTGGCGCAACTAATAGATGCGCTAGGCAAAGCTACAGTAAAATAGTGTTTGAGGAAGTTGGCTCCCTGTGGTGGGGCCCACCTTATAGCTGGCGTAACTATTAGTTGTGTCAAGCCATTTCTAGGGAGAAATGGCTTGGCGCAAGTAATACTTGCGCCAAATCCCAAAGGGGAACTTAGCCAATTTACACTTTTTCCCCTGAGCTTCGAAATGCCGTAACTTCTTGCATACAACTTCGATTGGGGTGATCCTTGACTCGTTAGAAAGCTGAGGACATCTAGTTTTTAATGATATATGATTCGATCATAGTAGAAGGTCACAGTTAGTCCTGGTGCACCCCTCTTGATCCATTGCTCAGGAAAGCTAGGTTTAGGTTCGAAATGGTTTCTAAAGGTCATGATGTTTCTAAGGGTTCGGAAAGGTTCCTAAGGGATCTGGGGTATTTCCTAAGGGTTTGGGATGACTCTTAAAGTTTCAGGAAGGTTTCTAAGGGTTCCACAAATGCCATCAAAAGCTCGGAGATGCGCCTCTCTCGGAATATGTCTCGATCGGACCTTAGGCCAAATTTGGGTGTCTACATATGCCTCTCTTTAGTATCCGATCACTAATGATCGAATACCAAAGAAAAAAGACATTCGAAGAGGCCCAAGGCATTACTGATGGGTCCGTTGCTTTTAGAACGAACTTTAAACATCAGACAGGTAACATGGTAATAAAACGAAAACCCTATATGTCAGAAAAATGGTCGTTTCTCAAGGTAATCGGTCCCCAAGCGCTTAGCGACATTACTGGATATAATCGAGGTGGAATGAGTTTCGAAAGCCCAATAACTAGAAAAAATAGTCGCTTCTTGAGATGATTTGAAGGAGGTTGATGTTCAAGATTTATTTTGAATACAACAGCTTCGTAAGTAAGGAGGGTGATCGACCCACATTCAAAGATAGGCACAAAGCAACTATGCAAAGTTTCACAGTTTGTGTCCAACCATATGAGGCATTGACTGCCTCATCTAACTGGTCACGGGTGCCCCTGCTTGAAGCAAGGTTCGAGGTCTTTGGGCGTACACATTGATCCCGAAGTTTATTTAGCACGACTACCCGAGCGGAGCGAATAGGCGTCGCAATATTTTTTAGGAGTACATGCTACTTTTTGATAATGTGCGCCAGATCAATATGACCTAGAGCATCCAACCTCAAATAACACTAAACAGATCTAGTTAAAATCGGGTGCCCACCGAAGGACACACCTAATCCTGGTCTCTACCGATGATGATCTTACAAATCATTTAACTATGCATAAACATGCACCCATTAGGGGCGATAAGTAACAAAGGCGATGGAAGTCTCGACCTAGATCCCATCCGGGTATAATTTATGAGAATAAACGACCATTCTATGGATACTCAGACGCATAACACCTATCTAAGGGAAACCGTGCCAATGCAAGTTTTAAGCCTATGGGAAAATAAGAGAAAAGAACCCTTCTGCACGCATGTTTACACATAGTTGATTGATATATAGTTTCATTTCAATAGGTTGGTCTCAACCAACGATTGACCTTTTTTAATGAAGTTACCCGGACCTCGAACCCTGTAGGACGCATGCCCAGACTGCACTGACCAAGAGTCCACACCTTGAAAAATTTCGTGAAAAAATCTGAAGCTTAGACACTCATGTTTGTATGAATCTAAAGACAGCGTTAGCTCGAAGATTTAGCAGTGGAATCATCCTGATTGAAATATTGATCGTTTGATCAGGATTGAAGCCGTTGCTCCTACTTTGAAGTAGGATCCAAAAATCTAAGGCGAACCTTAGACTTAAGACATTGATATAGCACAACAGCGTTGTTAATAAAATATTAATATTTTAACGCTCTAAAATACACATGTGCGTAGTTTGTATCCAATCATATGAGGTATAGACCGCCTCATTTAACTAGCCACGAGTGCCCTTGCTTGAAACAGGGTTCGAGGTCTTTCGGCGAAGCCATTGATCCTAACGTTTATTTAGCACGACTACCCGAGCGGAGCGAATAGATGTCGCAATGCTTTTCGGAGTACGCGCTATCTTTTCAAAACACATTTTTTATTATTTTATGTGAGAAATTTTTTACCTTTTTTGTGTTTATCATTTTATGTGATTTTTTGGATTTTCAAGTTATCATTTCATGTGATTTTTTCGGACTTTTAAGTTCTCATTTCATGTGATTTTAATCTATCACTTCATTCTATTTTATTCTATCACTTTATGTGACTTTATTCTTTTATTTTATGTGAATTATTTTTGGGATTTTCTTTATCATTTTTATGTGGATTTTGGTTTTTTTCAAAGCTATCATTTTATGTGATTTTTTTGGATTTTTAAGTTATCATTTTATGTGATTTTTTATTTTTCCAAACTATCATTTTATGTGAATGATTCTATCATTTTATGTGAATTATTTTTGACTTTTATGTGAGACCTTTTTTTATCATTTTTTAGATTTTTTCACATTTTCCTATGTAAGATCGTGGTGCTTATTGGTCTTGATCCATTTTATTCTAGCACGGCTTCTCGGGCAAGTCGAATGAGGATCCACATATCATTTGGGAGCACGTGCATCTGTCGGGGACAATCAGAATAAAGAGAACGGGTATCGGGCTAGGCATGTGACTCGTACCAGGCCCAAAGCCAGCCCATAAGTGACCTGGCACAACTATTAGTTGCGCCAAGCCAACTAAGGGCCCAAAATAGCTTGACGCAACTAATAGGTGCACAAGGCATGACTAGTGATTCGAATTTAAAGGGCCTGAGTTCGGGCAACAGGGGTGTATTTTCGAAAAAAATTTCTCTCCCTCTCCAAACCAGAAGTAGGCCTCCCCTGGGGTTCTTTTACATCGCCTCTACACGTGCCTCATTGCTGGTATTTTCTTGCACCGATTGATCGCCCACTTCGTGCTAGATGAAAGACTCCTTTTTCTTCAAAGGTAACCATTTAAAACCCATTTTATTTGATTTTTCTTGCTTTTTCTTACAAATATAATCATGATCTTGCATTTTTAGATGGTAAATGGTTTATTTTCATTGTAAGCATATTTATTGATAAGATGTTGATGATTTTTTATGAATGATGCCCTATTTTTGTTGTTTTATGAGTTTTATTAATGCATAATATATATACATATTATATATTTTTTGTTGTTTTTATTTGTGCATATAGAAAGAGTTTTTTTTTTTTTTTTTTTTTTTGTGTTTGTTTTCATTTTTGAATATAAGGCAAGGATTTTTTTTGGTCTTTATTTTTTGAAAACTAACTAATGAAAGAGGATTTTTGGTTTTTGAAAATTAATTAAGGAAAATGATTTTTGGTTTCTATTTTTTGAAAAAAAGGATTTTTTTGGTTTTTGTTGCTTGTTTTTTTTGAAAACTAACTAAGGAATCGATTTGTTTTTTGTTGTTGGTTTTTGATTTTATGAACATAAAAGAAGGGATTTTTTGTTTTAGTTTTTGTTTTTATAAACATAAAGGAAGGATTTTTTTTGGTTTTTGATTTTGATCATAGAAGCATAAAGAAAGGATTTTTTTGATTTTTTGTTTTTAACTTGCTTTATTTTTGAAGATAGAAAGAGGAAAATTTGTTTTATTTTTATTTATTTTTGAAGGTAAAAAGGAAGGAATTTTTTCGTATATGTATATTTTTATTTTTGAAAATAAAAGAAAGGGATGAGCATACTTACCTTCCCTTGGCCTGTAGCAAATATGGGTTTTTATCCTTGATCCGCTTTGATATAACTGCTTGCTTTTGCCTCAGAATGTCTGGTGACGAGGAATACGAGCCGGAGGAAGGACATGAGGAGGGGCCCGATGTGGTTTATGGTTCGCATGGGAAACAATTCTTTGTGGTAGAATGCCAGGCAGGTCCATGGCTTGAGATGCAGGGTGAGGCCGCCCGAGTTGACCTTCTCTACCAGCAATATATCCACATCTCCAACTTTGGTATAGCGGGCAAGGTAAAAGATAAGTTCAGTTCTTCATTTTTGTGTGATTTTGCTTTATTTTCATAACCTGATGCATCTTTCTCTTTTGACACTGGGCTTGCCCCATATTGTATTCCGAGGGGGCTGGCTGGACTTTCATGACTTTTATCGCTACATCCTGCATGTCGTGAAGTATATGCTGGAGCAGGCGGGCTTTGGAGAGTTTCTGTCCTGCCCACCCATGAGGGCGGATGCTGCATACCTGAGAGCTTTGATAAATAGGTTTTGCCCAGAGACCATGTCTTTCCACATGGCCTTTGCTGAAATGACCTTGACACCCGTGGATTAGGTGATGATTACCGGTGTCAGGGTAGGGGGCGTTCTGATCACCAACCTCGCAGTGCCTAGCCGAGACGATATTATCCTATTGATAGGGGATTACTCCCCTCGTGAAAGTTTGCATGGTAATGAGGTCAAGATGACCTGGCTGTCTGAGCTCTATGGGCGGAATGAGTTGGTAGATCTGGGCCAACTAGATGTGGAGCTTTACATTGAGCCCGAGCCGGTGATCATCTTGGCCTGTATCACGCTTCTACTCTTGTTAGGCAAAACCCTCTTTACAAACGCAAGCGGCGAACGAGTCAATTTGGCACTACTGAGCATCATGGATAACTGGCTCGACATCCACAGATATGATTGGGGTGGGGCCGGATATGTGATGTTGATGTATGGCATAGCCCGAGTATCTACTGGAGATGCAAAGTCTGTTGTTGGTTTCTGGCCAGCTCTGGAGGTAATCTCTAACTCTTTTACTTTTATCAATTTATTTGGATGGTCATTGTATGCTACTGACTTATCCTTTATGCACTGCTCTCCTCAGGTATGGGGGTACCTTCATTTTCAACTCGAATGCCTGTTTCTCCACTCCGAGATCTACACCTATCCCCTCCTTAGCAATTGGAACAAATTCTGGTGCCGCGATGTGGGCATGAAGCATCTGGAGATGGGCCCGAGGTCCCAATTTGATCTGATGATCCCCGAGTAGGTAAGGCCTTTTCTCCTCTATTTATTTCAGCTCAAAATTCTCCTTTGTTATTATGTTGCAATTTTTGGCTTATTGGCCACCTCTTGACTTGGACAGATCATTTATGACCCGTACCTTGGCTCTGTTTTCTGGGATCGAGCTGTCATAGGTTTATCACACCTTTTTAACAACTACCGCGTCATCTTCTCCTATGGGGTGTGGGCCAGGGCCTACTATCTGGGGGAGCAAGTAGTTCATCAGTACCAGGGCTATCCAGCCATACCCATGGATCCTCCTGTAGATGTTCTGGACCCTGTGAGTAGTATTGAGGAGCTCACTGCAACCTTCCTCCATAATGGGATCCCCATTAATGCCCTTCTCGTGCCCGGGGCCTATCGGCTATGGTATGAGTCTTTACCATATCAGTTTATCCTACCGCGCTTTGTTCCTAGTGTCAATTTTCTTACTTTCAGTGGACCGCGCACCCAAGTAATTCTCCTTTCTCTTTTAGATTAGTTCCCCTTTTTGTTTTAATTAAACTTTTGTTCCTACTGAGTGAATTTCTATCTCTTCCATAGTTTCTCCAAGGGGATGATTCAGATGATGAAGGTGGAGTGGCGGTGGGTACTGTGGATGCTTCAGGGGCAGGTCCCTCAGATGCTAGTCCTTTCGATGCGGGTCCATCAGGTGAGGGGTCCGTCGGGTTCTTCTCATATGAGTGCCCTCGGTGGTGCACCTGCCGTGGTCCATGGGACCTTCACACACCTCGACGACAACTAGCTTTCTCTCTGGTCTATGTGCTGACGTAGACAGGCAGGCACACCTCTCAGCCAAAGAGGTTCGGGCCCCTCCTCCTGAGGTGGTTTCAGGGGTAAGACTCTTTTGACCATTCCTCCTTTGTTTTAGCTCCTTTGATAAATGCATGTGTTTGTTACTAATCCCTGTAACTGACACCTTTCTCTCTTTGAATGTAGAACTTCGACTCGACCATGGACCATGCCGCGTATTATCGTAACATTGCTGAGCTCCAGGACATGGAGGTGGTGAGTATCTTGCTGCAAAGTCCTTCTCATTGTTTTTCCATCCTTGTCTTTCAATTTGTTCTTGATTTGTGACCTTGGCTATAATTTGCAGCGTGCACGTGAAAAGGAATCACACTTTCTACTTAGCCGGCTTTCACAGGCATGGTCCCGAGTAGGGGATATGCGGACCTTCCAAAGCTCCTCACGCCGACGGAAGAAATTGAAGGGCGCCAGCGAGGACTAGGCCTAGTTTCTATATTTTGAACAACTTAAACATTTTGGGATGATTTTTATTGAGATTTGAAAAGTTTGTAATGGATAATTGTGGCATTCTTTGGATAATTTTCTGCTTGGAAACGTTTAGTGCTCTTTCTTTGATCATATGCTTTGTTTCCCTTGCATTATATCTGATTGCTTGCAGGATGGTTTTGATGATTGCTCGTAAAAATGGCCCTTGAGGTCACATGCCTTGGTGCGGGTTTTTCCTACACAAAAGTTAAATGATTTTATTGTTAAGTGCACTTTGATTTTCATGTTTGTGAATGTTGTCAAAGTATAAAGCAGGTGAACAGGTAGACTGGCAAAGGGGGCCACCAAAGGCACACAATGGTCCCCTAAAAAGCTCCAAAAATGGCATAGAAGGGGGCCAAATTGGCCTGGCGCAACTATTACATGCACCAGGCTAATCTCAGGGGGAATTGCACTGGCATAACTATTAGTTGCGCCAGGTAATATGGGGACCAGTGGGCCCTTAATATGCCAGAGGAAGACTATTTTCTCTCTCTTTTCTCTTTGACATACATTGAATTTTATAATTTTGAAAGATCTTTGTATGTCTATGGACCCGCTTTCCAACCCTCCCTTACATGGAGGGCTCGGAACCAATTTACTTTTTTCTTTAGGCTTGGGGCCCAATTTTCTAAAAAGTTAGCTTGAGAGCTTGAATGAGAGTGAGCTTGTTGATCTAGAGTGGCTTGGACTACCCCGTCTTCCCTTTTTTCTTGAGGTTCCTCCACGGTGGGACCTACTTTATGTGGCAACCTTATTTTGGGATACAAATGCCCATGTGTTTCATTTTGGGAAGTGGGATCTAACTCCCACTCTTGAAGAGTTATCCAATTTGTCTGGCTTGAAGGTCCGCAGAGGCATCGCAAGAGTCACACTGAAGCTGGGCTATTCTAAGTCTGTTCACCTTACCCTAGGTTTAAAGAAATTTGAGTATGAGAAAAGTCTCATTGGGGGGCCCACAAGGTACTCGATCAAAATTCCTCAAAGAACTTTTCGGTGATGAAAGTCTTTGAAAATTGTCAGTTAGGAATATCTTCAACGTGAAAGTCATTTGCTCTCAGTCTCATCTCAAAAATCCTTTTCTTCACTGGGGGAGAGAGCTTTTCTCTATCTCTCTGCGATGTTTTGACCGAGTTGGTAGAGGGACGATCAATGATGCACCTGGTCCTTGCTGAATTATACCGATGCCTTGATGCATTCGCTCTAGGCAAGGTGGAGAGCCTCAGGGGATGTCCTTTGCTGCTCCAGGTCTGCTTAGGTGAGCATCTCGCTATCTTGGGACCCGTGCCACACTTTTACATCCCTCGAGATGAGGCAGTTCGATGCTTTCTGGGTAGGTGTCACTTGATTTCGCAGGGAGATTTGTCAGCTTTGAAGCTTTGGCTGACCGATGCAGAGCTGATATGGAGACTTCCTTGGTTGGATCGAACCTTCCCAGTAGTTCGTTCTAGAGACCATGAGGGCATCACCCTCCTAGGATTGACTGGCAGCACCTTCTACTTCCCATTCCAGGTGTTGTGTCAGTTCGGCTGCTCTCAGTAGGTGTCTTGTGAGGAAAACCCCCCACTATGTGACTTGATCTTTTCTAGGGGGTCCTCTAAGGACATGGATCAGATTGCTGCTCTTTGGGAGATGCGTCAGTCGATGCTGATGTGTGATATGGAGCAAGGAGATTCAGTTCAGTCTTCCCTTGAGTACGAGGCTTGGTTATCGGCTGAGCAGCCTATTGCTGATCATCTGGATCAAGCAGAGAGTATTGATATGGGAGACCCCTGGCCGAAGAAAGAGACGGCGCATCGAGCTCGCATTGAGCTGTTGATTGATGAGAAGAGGGTCCTACAAGAGCTTTTGGCCCAAGAGAGAGTTAGAGCAGAGGTAGCAGAGACCAGAGCTAGCATAGCCGAGAGCGAGGTCCTTCGTTTGGAAGGATCCTTGAATGTTGCTCATGAGGCTACTAATGCTTCTTGGAAGAGATACAAGAGCCTCCATGGCCACTGGCTGACTGAGCAGAATGCCCGGGAGGACGATTTTTGCGCTGAGATTAGTGCCTTGAAGCATGAGTTGGGCCGTTGATTCCCTCCTACACATATATCTTTTTGCATAGATCAGATTCACAGAAAAGGGGCGTAAGAAACCCCTTTACAGATACAAATTTTTTAGTATACATATTTTCTTTATATTTTTATTTTTTCTGCTTTTGTAAAAAAGAAAGAAAGAAAGCTAGACATCACACCGACTATTTTTTGGGATGTGGTGTAAGCAATACAGTTGTAAATGGAAAAGGAAAATCTATTATATTTACAAAGACTTTGCTTTTTTTTTTATTCTTTTTGATTGATGGTCCCCTTTTTGGAATGTGCACAGCCTGGGCATGGAAATGGAAAGGGAAATTATTATCTTTAACGAAAAAAAGGCTTTCCACCATGTCCTTTATTCTCTTTTTATTTGGTTCGATGCCTCAATTACAGGGTGAGATCTCGAGTCCCCTTTTGAGCATGGTCGAACCCCTTTTAAGTGGTCGGATCTGGGTGAGTTTCAACAGCTTTACCAAGACTAGAACGTCAATCCTTTTGGATTGATTCAAACCTTTCTCCTTACCTTGGGTCATGTGTTCAAAGAAGCAGTTTTACAAAGACAATTCTGGTCGAGACCCGATTTGAGCTAACATGAGTGGCCCAGTCGGAAAAAAGGGTATCAGGGAGAGTAACCAGGAGGGCTCCTCAAACATCAATCTTATCAATCAATTCAAACTTTTCTTTTTTAACATCTTTTTAATCCTTTTTTACTCACAATGCCCAAGGTGGATTCGTCGTGCCTTTTTTGCCCTCTTTTTATCCATGGCGCCCTTTCGAGTTTTCACCATATCAATGGGTTTAGCTCTCTTACCCCAAGCGCCCTTTCGAGTTTTAACTTGGTCTGCACAAACTCACTATTTTTACCGTAGCGCTCTTTCTGGTTTTCACCACGTCTATCTTGCTTTGAGCTTGTATTTTTATTTTATTTTTTCTTTTTATTTCTTTCACTTTTTCAAAAGCAACGACATAGATGTCGATTCCGTCATAGCCAGCCAGATGGGGTTCTGGTGTCGTCTCACAACTCAGCTCGTGTTGAGTTAACAGATACTATGACTGCTGGTGACCTTAAAAAAGAGGGCTTCTCTCAGGGTGCAGCTTGGCCATGGGTTAGGTTAGGATTTGAAGGCATGTTGGGCTAAGAAGGTCTCCTTGATACGATTTTAGTTTTTCACAACATACTTTCTTCCTTGGGAGATTTCACTGTACATGCCCCATATATATATATATATATATATATTTCTTTGTTTTATTTTAGGCAATCTCTTTTTGAGGTTTTCCTTTTCCAACTTTTTTTATTTTTAATAGCGCTTCTACTTTATCTCTTTTTCTTTTTTTTTTTTATATTTACACACTTTTTTCTTTTTCAGGGAAGGGGTTTATTGAAAGAAAGGCCCATGCTCAAATGGGGTAACAAAAGATATCATCATTTTTAGGGATGCTTTTTGGCTACTGTGCTTGGAATGATGGCCTCTTTTGGGTGGTTCTTAAGCAGTCATGTATCTGTTTCACCAATACTTACCTTGTCACAATAGACTAAGAGTAGAACCATCAGACATATCTAGCATTGATGGGCTTAGGAAGATGATCTCCATCCATGGTGGCGAGGCGGATGGCATATCCCGGCAGCACTTCTCGGATGACGTAAGGTCTCTCCCAGTTCGGCTTGAATTTCCGTCTCGAACTAGCGTGAAGGGATGGGAAGATCTTCTTCAGCACAGTGTCTCCCACCTTCAGATCTTGACCGTGGACACGTTTATTGTAAGCACGTGCAATTCGCCCCTGGTAAACTTGAGTATGATACAAGGGTAGGAGTCTTTTCTCGTCTAATAAGTTCAATTGTTCAAAGCGAGATCTCTCTCTGCTTTGGGTAAGCCCGATTCCATGAGGATTTAGAGAGAGGGTACTTCAACCTATACAGGTAGGATGGCCTCGGTTCCATACATAAGGGAGAATGGTGTTGCCCCCGTAGCGGTACGGATCGATGTTCTGTAGGCCCACAAAGCAAATGGCAGCATTTTACTCTAATCTTGGTAAGTGACGACCATTTTTTCCAGGATGTAGATGACTCTCTTGTTCGCAGCCTCTAGGACTCCATTAGTATGAGGCCGATAAGGTGACGAACAATGGTACTTGGTTTTGTATTACTCGCAGAAGGCTCGGATGCACTTATTCGCAACTTTTTTTATCGTTGTCCATGATGATATCTTTGGGTACTCCAAATCAGCACATAATATTATTCTTGAGAAACTTTTTGACATGACTGGCCATGATATTAGCATATGACGCTGCTTCTACCCACTTAGTAAAGTACTCAATGGCAATGAGGATGATCCAATGTCTGTTTGATGTTTTTGGATTAATCATTCCGACTAATGTCAAGGCCCCAGGTAGAAAATGGCCAAGGAGTGGTCATGCAGTGAAGATCGATGGCTGGAGCGTGTATCAGACTGGAGTGTTCCTAATACTTGTAGCATTTCTGAACATGTTTACAGCAATCTGATTCCATTGTGGTCCAAAAGTATCCCTGTCATAGAATTTTCTTAGCGAGCATGTGACCACTGACGTGGGCTCCGCATACTCCCTCGTGGATCTCCTTTATAATATTGATCGCTTCACTTTCTATAAGGCACTTGAGTAAAAAGTTATCATAGGATCGCTTGTAAAGGCATTTCCCACAAATGACATAGCCTGTCACTAAATGTTGAATGGTTCGCCGGTCCGTCTTGGACATACCTGTTGGGGTGTTTGCCTTCCCTCCAAAGAGGGTCTATAATCACTAATAAGATTAGGCAGAACACACTTACACAGACCTGCAAGTATTCAGGGTCTGTTGTAGCAAGTTTTAAAAAGATGGTGAGTAAGGGAATGTCCACAGGGAGGTTGGTTTAAAAATGTGATAAATCTCCAGATCTATAAGAGATCTGGCACCCTAACTAATGCTAAGTTAGCTAAAAGATAGGAGAGAGGTTTGAAAGGGATTGTCACTTAGGCTAAGCCAAACTTAAATGAAAACTAACTTGCATCAAGTTTGGAAATTTAGATCTTGCAGGGGCAAGGAGTAAAAAGCAGAAAATGGAGAAGAGTAGCTTGGAGATTGGTCTCACTGAAATCACGTTCGATTAATCATGCCACAGAGGTTTAGGGCACACAATTCCCTCAACTGGCTATAAGCACAGCTGCAAGGTAGAAGGCTCCACTCCAAATCACAGGATCCACCTGGTCTTAAGGCTATGATCTGTCCACTTGAATGGTCACAGACCATCCTATAGACTTTATCTGATCCATGGATTTGCAGTAGACGAATTCAATTGGAGCCTGGGCTTGGACTAATCTTAAGGTTATGATTTGTCCACTTTAATGGTCACATACCATCCTAGGGATCTCCTCTAAAGCTAAAACATCAATCAGAATAATTAAAACCACTACAGATGCTGCAATTCCAAGGTCACAGACTCAGGGAATTACATGAGTATCAGATCTAGGGAGATCGGATGGTATCCAAGAGGGCTACCAGTTAAGTGGGTGAGCTGATCTATAGACTCCTCTACACAAATCCGATCGATCACCAAATGAAACCAAAGGAACTTTATATCTAATTAAAGCATTAAGAATAATATTTACATTGCAATCAAACTAACTCTACAATGGAAATGCTCTCAAATCTGTAGTCTGTGCAGCAATGAACCTACAATAGCACTCTCAATCTTACCCAATTATAGATCTAACCTCTCTCCTCGCTACTCCAAGGGAATTAGCCAACCATTGTTGGGCTAAAAGAGGGAAAATAGAATTTATCTGCATGCTCTAATCTCTAGAATTTGGCTTAGATCTCGATCTCTCCCCAATTACAATTGGGGGTCTCTATATTTAACTTTTTCCTCTATTTTTTCCGCCAAAAATCCCTTCTAGAAGGTCCTTAGAGTTTGTTACGGTTCTGTTAGAGCATGTGGGTCAGTTAAGGCATCTTCTAGAACCGTCATGCTGGTCACCAAGTGCCTCGGGTTGCATGCAGCAGGTCACCAAGGCACAGCGTGTGCATAGCTGAGTTTCTGAGAAGTTCTGCACACGATTTCGACAGGTTCAGGAAGCTTTCAACAGGTTCAAATGGAGCTTTTTGGTCCTTTCTCTAGGTTCTCAGATCTCTTTGATAGTTTCCGACAGGATGAGCCTTCTCTTAGTGCTTCAGCATTCTCAGCCGTTGACCTAGAGCATTCGATAGGTTGGGGAAGCTTTTCGACAGGTTGGAGGACCATTTCGATACGTTTTGCTCTGCATGCCATCATTTCGATAGGGTTGCTCTCATTCCTATCGAAAGGCTCAAGCACCCTTCGGTAGGTTCTGTTCTAGCGTCTCCATCTCGATAGGTTCAGGAATTCATTCGATAGGTTCCCTTTACACCTCAGGCAGACTTTTGATAGGATGGTTTCTTCCTTTTTTTCAGCTGCTCGATAGGTTCTTGGATCTTATCGAACTCCTCAAGCCACACGAATCCATCCTTCTTCTGCCTTCAGATCCTATCAAAACCTTTTCAACTTTATGAAATCCTCATTTCTTTACTTTCAGCTCCTATCGAAGTCTTCAGGTGACCTCTCGATAGGATGTTTTCAGCCTATTTTCACTTCTTTCGCCTTGCCCTGTTGTAGCCATGTGCTCCAAGGGTCCAGTGATGTGCTACCCTCTGGTATGCTATTGCTGGGTTTGTTTTGTGCTGAGAGATGGCCCCTTTGTGGACATTCTTGAGTGGTTTTCTGCATTAGTGTTATCTTTTATTGTTGTTTGCAAAATACACTCGGCAGAGGCTTCTTAGTGTGCTCACAGGTCTATCAATAGTCAGGTTAAAGTAGCATTTTTCACCACTTAACACACCCCCAAACCTAAGCTTTGCTAGTCCCTGAGCAAAGGAAACTTAAAGAAAAATAAAAATGCTACTTTCGTAGGGATCACAGATACATTTACCATGTGCATCAAGCCTTTTAAACCCCTAAGTGATCCCTAGTGGAGGAGTGAAGTCTCCTAAGGGTTTTCAGTGAAGGTACCCACAAACTTCTCCCATAAAGTTAGTTAATAGTAGTGCATCCTGCTAAACAGTGTTTCAGTAAATAGAATAAATTCACACCATGTCTTGTCAATTCATTAGAGGAATTTCAACAGAAAAAAAAGGGTCAGTTCCAAACTTGAAAGTCTGCTGCAATCCTTCACCATCACTCAGCTCATGTCAAGGCATTGCTCTTAAAAATTAATGCATGGCTCACCTTTCACTTGAGAATTCTGTTTTGATACTACCCCCATCAAATTGGATTTCAGACCCAAGTCTCACCAGGGCTGTTCACTCACAACAAAAAATGAAGGGTGTAGAATTTCACACAGCTCAAGAGTAGTTACAGCCCTCAAATAGGACTGTAAGCATGAGCATAGGCATTGCTTTAATTCCTGAAAATTTTCTAGCTCTTTACACCATAGATTACACAAATCTTTATCTCCACATGACAGCTCAATTCATTTTAGATCAGTAAGGTCTTTTTATTGGATTGTAATGTGGCTTAGGGATGAGGTTTGTAAAAGAATGAAAGGGTAAAAAGGTGTTCAAATTGAGAAATCAGTAAAGGTAAGGGGGTGGTCTGCAGCTCAACCTTCTTCATTTCAGCACCTCTTCAATTTCTTTTTGAAATTTCAGACTTGAAGTGATCAGCTTCTTATCTTCTTGTAGATTTTCAAATGAAGTGACTTCTCTTTCTCATCCTTTTGCTCTGTTTATATATATATATATATATATATATATTTTATGGATCAGAATGCCACAACTATACATCACACTAGCCCTCAAATATACTTTCTTCTTCTTTTTGCCAGACATTAAACCTTGCACCTCTAACCTAACTTCTCTTATTTTTTGATTTCTTAGGTTGAGGGTGAACTGAAATAGGTCAAAAGGTTTGGGGTTCAAAATTTCTGGCTTCCATCAGAGAAAAACTGTGATTTTAAAATATCAACTGGTGTGTATCAAGGGCAGTTCAGAGGTGGGGCATTTTAGGCTCAAACTATCCAAGGAATGACCTTACTTCATGTCCTCAATGTCATGAGTGTTGTCAAGCTATTTCAACTTGAATTTGCCATCTTTAGTAATTAAAATTAGATCCCTTCAGTCCTTAGAGCAGAAGAATTTGCTAAGACACTCTTCAAAGAAAAATTCGCAGGCCCAAATCTCACTAGATATGGCCTTCCATCAAATTTTCAGGGGTGCATCTTCACAATCTTCTCTCATTTCAGGTTTACTACACATCAGAATTATTTTTCAAAAATTGTTGCCATTTGCCTCATGAAGCCTGTTGGACTACAACTTATTTTAGTTTCAAACAGTTTTTTAATTTCCTCTATTCCAAAAAAATATTCAAGTGAGAATTTACTCTAATTAATTCCAAACACTCCTTTTTAGCCTAGCTGCACTATCATTAACTCATTTCATTGACATACCTACCATACCCCTAAACCTAAACTAAATAGTGACCTCACTGTTTTACACTATGAAATCAGGAGAGAGGCATGGGGAGAAAATATTAATACAGTAAAAAAAACAAAAATACATGAAGACAAAATTGTATTAATATGCCAAATATATACATGAGACAAGTTAGAAAGAAACTAAAGTAGCAAACTACCATATCTAATTACAGGCATCATCTGGCCAACCATAGAGGTCAGCCAGGTTTTTCAGCTCATCCTTAGATAAAGGAGCTTTTCCTTTAGATTTTACTTTTGGTTGTGGGTTCCTTGCTGCCTCCTCAGACTGGGCAGCAGGTTGTTTTCCTTTTAGATCAATAGGAACAATAGAATCTGAATCTAAATTAGAAGGAAAAAGGGCAGTGGGGTCCAATCCGAGAGCCGCAACAGCCTTCCTTCTTTCCTCCCTTGAGAGTAAGGTGAAGGAGGCGTTAGGTTGGGTTGGCGGCTTGGTGGGGTGAGCTTCTTCATATTGGGCAGCATGCTTCTTTCCTATCTTGATAGAAGCAGCAGAGGAAGCAGATCTTTTGGCAGTAACTTTCTTCTTGGGGGGAGCCCTTTTAGATTTTAGAGGGGCAGGCTGAGTAGGGGGAGGTTCCTGGGCTGGAGGAGGGTGCACATCCACAGGTGGGGTGGGAGGAGGTTGAGTTGTAGAAGGGGGACAGGATTGAGTGGAGGGAGGCGCAGTAGGAGGTATGGTAGCTAGAGGGGTAGGTTGAAATGGCTGAGAGGTAAAGGAAGCAACCTTTTTCTCCAATATGTCAATTTGTTCTGCGGCATAGAGCAGGTTGGCATCAGAGAGTTCCTTGATGGCCTTGAGTATCTCCAGAGCATTGGCTAATTTTTTCTTAAGAAGCTCAGAATTCTTCTTCTCATATTTGGCAATTAGACTCTTAGCAGCTGCCAACTGTTTTGCGGACTCATAATGAGTCAGGATTTCAGACCACCCTTGAGAGATATCTCAGAGCTTGATTCTATGCTCCAATTCTATGTTGGCAATCCTCTCCTCATAAGGGGCTTCAAGGGAAGCTCAGAGTGCAGCCATACCTCTTAGGACATCCCTTTGGATGTAAGGATTGTCCCTCATGGCATACAGCAGGGTGAGGTAAGGGGGAATGTACATATTTTGTCTAAGGACAGGGGTGTAGTGGATGAAGAGGAGGGGGTGGAGAGAACCAGATCCTCCCATGGATAGGTTTGGGTGGAGGCGTCCTGGAAAACAGGTGGAGAGGTGGTGGGGGGTAGAGGGGATTCAACTACTGCAGAGGCTAGTAGATTTGGTGATGAGGGTAAAGTGGCCAGTGGTGAGGAAAGTATGGGGAGGGCTGGTGCTGCTACCTCCTCAGACTGGGTAGCAGCAGGGTGTGGGGTAGGTATGGGTGAAGCAGGAGGGGATATGTGAGGGGGTTGAGGGGCGGGAGAGGATGGGGTAAGGGTGGATTGAATTGATTGGAGGCAGGCGCTCATGAGGGTTTGGTTGTTAGTGTTTATGGTCAATTGAGATTGAATGGACTGTAGGAGTGAGAGAATTTGGGTGAACGTGTCGGGCATGGTGGGGGTAGACGGGACAGGTGTTGAAATGGAATGGAATGGAAAGGAGAGGAGGATGCATGGTTAAAATGAGGAGGAGTGGGGCATGGGGAGTCAGGAAGTGGAGTGTACTCATGAGCAACATCCTCCATAATTGAAGTCATGAGGGCAGTGAACCCAGTAGTGGTTAATGGGTCCACACCCTGTGTATGCAGAGGGGGTTGCAGAGGGGGGAAATTAGAAATGGGTGGAGAAGAAATGGTAGGGGTAAGCTTGGAGAATGTGGGAGGTTCAAGGACTTCAGGTTGGAAAACCTGAGAGGTGGGTGAAGGTAAAATAGAGTTCAGAGGTGGGTGGAAAGGGGTCTGTTGGAAGAGGGACTGATACAAATGGAAAAAGCAAAGTGGGTGGAGGTGTGGGTAATGGGACAGGTATGGTAGGTGGCGGGATGGATGAGGGTATTTCGGCCAGAGTATCTGCTGCCACGATAGTGGATGCCTTCTCAGCCTCCTCCATTCCAACTGGCTTCCTCTTCTTAATCAAAGTGAGGCTGGTGGACCATTCCCGCTTTCCATACAATTTGATGGCTAGCTTCTCCATTGGCTCATTTCTCTTGATCACATACTTGCTAGTCTTGAGCAGACATGTGATGAGTCTGCAGAAAGGCATACCTCTTCCCTTAGCAAAAGCTTGTCTCTTCAACACCTTGTCATTGATGTCCACCATTGTTCCAAAAATCAGCTTAGGTACATTCACAAATTGCCCCTTTGAACAGAAGTATAGGGCATCCACTAATGGGGCCCTTCTCTCTTACAAATGGCCAGTGACATAGATATTTTTCCTCAAAATGGTATCAATGAGTCTTAAGGTAGGATGGAGGTCTCTTCTCATAAGGGATTCACCAGAGCCCATTATTCTGTTAGTAAGCTGTTTAGCCATTTCCCTAAATGCAGCTCCTATAGGTGCTCCCTCAGCTCTGGTGGAGTCAAGTTGATATGGGACTCCCAATTCCATCCCAATGTCTCTGCAATCGACAATTAGCTACCAATCATCAATCAAGATTTCTAGTACATCCTCAGCCCCAGGCACCACCTTCTTTGTCAGGTTCTAGTACCATAATTTCGCCAACCTGGGGTACACATTTTCCTTCAAGGGTGAAAGTAGGGGTAATAGACCTTCTTTCTTCAAATATTCCAATGTCCCCTGACACTCCCCAATGTTGGAAAAATATGCCAGATCAAAATTTGTCTCAGGGACAAGACTCAAATTCTCTACAAACTCATTGGGGGTAGTTAACCCAGCTGAAAGCTCTACTGTAGGAGCAGCTCTTGCTAAGGGTGTTTTCACCACAGGCTCCTGAATTTCTACCGCTTTGGCTTTCTTGGATTTAGGGGTCTTCTTGGGTGTCTCTTCAGAGAGCTTCCTGTTAACAGGTGGTTTGGAAATTGGCTTCGATTTTTCAGAAGATTTGGGGGTAGAAGCAGCTGGTCTCCGGAGTAGGTTTGCTAGGGTTTCCTCAAGTTCCGCCATTTACTCTCAGGGATTGTTCACTCACCAACTTGTAATGGAATTCAGAGGTTAACAATTGGAACAACGACAGATTGGCAGTGGGAAGGCAACTTACCCCAAAATTCTTAGGGTTTGACAGATTTCGCAATACACAGCTCCAAATTCTCTAAAATCATATGCACAATGCTCCTCTGCGCAAGCTCAATGCACGTACAAAATGGCAGACTGAATGGCTGAAGGCTCTGCGAGGATTTAGTGAGGAGGGAGGAGAAAGAGAGAGGAAGAGAGCTAGGGTTTTACAGAGGGTAGGGAGTGAGGCACAAATGACCCATCGACAGGTACATAAGGGGTGAAATACTATTTCGATAAGATGCATTGGGTGGTTTCGATAGATTTATGCGTCCTGTCGAAAGCTTAGCTGACAAAGCTTTCAAAAGGGATGATTCGATAAGATCCTGATAGGTGGAACCATCCTTCCGACGGGCCTCAGTGCCTATCGAAACCATCAAATATCCTGTCGAAATCACTGTGTGACCTAACGAAAAGTGAACTTGACCTATCGAAAGCTCCCAAAAACCAAATAAGGCTGTGTTTCTGGGCACTCTCAGCTTCAGCACTCAGTAGGCTCATCTACTGTGCTGCTCTATAGTTTGTTTCCCTTGTGGCCAAGCTCCCATTATCTCAGGACAACTGGTAATATTGAAATGATGGCCTAGTATTAAGCATGGTAGTTTTTTTAAAAAAAAAAAATTTATTTTTTATTTTTTTATTGCAAGAAAAAAAAATCAATTAACAACAAAGTAAACACCTAAAACAAAAGCAAAGTATGGTACATATGATACATACTGACTTCAGGGGCTAATCTGGAGGGTCTGGAAGGTCCATAGTCTCCTCAGGCTCATCAAAGTTGGCACCTTTCGTGGATCTTTTCCTCAGCCAGTGTCCCTCCCTTGAGGGTAGTTTTCCATTTGTGAACCAAGCATTGTCCTGCAACAGCCAATGTGTATTTTCATGAATCACTTTTTCTTTTGCATTAATGGAAAAACAAGCCTCTTCAGGAGAGGGTTGATAGCTAGTGCTATACACATTCAGCTTAACCTTCATGTTTCCAAATGACACTTCCATGATTCTATACCTGCATTGTATGTGAGCATTGGCAGTGGCCAAAAAGGGCCTGCCTAGAATCACAGGTATGAAAGAAGCACATTTGCTTGGTTCCATGTCCAACACCAAAAAGTCAGCAGGATAAAAGAATTTGTCAACTCCAACCAACATATCTTCAATTATCCCCACGGGTTTCCTTTCAGATCTGTTAGCCAGCTGTAGGACCACATGTGTGGGCTTTAATTCTCCCAAGCCCAGATTCTCATATAGTGAATATGGAAGCAAATTTACACTGGCTCCTAGATCTAATAATGCTTTGTTAATAGTGTGATCCCCAATGTTGTAGGGGATAGTGGGGGTTCCAGGGTCTTGAAATTTGGTTGGGGTTGCAATCGACAAAATTTGTTTCACTTTCTCTGTTGAAAAGACTTTCTTGGATAGGTGTATCCTAGATTGTCTTTTATGGGTGCATAGTTCTTTTAAAAATTTGGCATAAACTGGGACTTGTTTAATGGAATCAAGTAAGGGCAAATTGATCTTTACTTGCTTGAAAGTCTCCATCATTTCCTTAATTTTTCCTTGCCCTTTATCAAAAGGGGAAGGTGCTTGTAGTGCCTTAGGAAATGGTAATAAATGGGATTGCCTTCACTGCGTACTTTAGCCAATGGGGCCTCTTTCTTTTTGATTTTTTTCTTTTCTTGAGGATCCTCATTATCCTCTTTATTCATAGCGAGTTACTCCTTCAAGTCCACCACTGGTAGCCTTTGTTGTGTTCTTGTAGGAATCACTTCATTTTCTCCCTCCAAGTTCATCACAGGCTCACAGTTCACTTGGTTGTCCACTAGCCTACCACTTCTCAATGTTGTAACAGATTTGGCTTCCTCATAGGTGGAGGAAACTTCACCCACTACAACCTGTCTTCGTGGGTTGTCCTGTGGTTGGCTAGGCAGCCTCCCTCCTTCTCTTCTAGTCAAGGTATCAGACAGCTGACCAAGTTGATCCTCTATCTTTTTGATACTCTGGTTGTGAGAATGCATAGTTTGGGATAAGGAGTTCAAGTTCTGCAATGAAGGTAAAACTTGTTCCTCAAAGGAAGGTACTCTTGCAGCTAGAGGAGGTGCGATTCGCAGTGAGCTGCTGAGTTGGGCCATGGGTTGCCGACATCGAGGCCTTGGGACATAACAGCATTTCAGAGGGCATGGGTCTGGGTTGCTGGCTGGGGTATGCATCTTATCTCCACCTCATATTGGGGTGGTTCCTCCACTGATACCCAGCAGCAGGCTACTACCCATAAGACTGAGCTGCAACCACATGCTCTGTTATAAAATTAGAAAATTGGTCAGCAAATGGGCATTCTTTAAGGGAGTGAGCATGGGACTGGCATATGGCACATGCCTCCTCCACCCTAGTAGCCACAGGTGATTGCATTGCTCCTATCAGCCTATCAAATTTCAGGGCTAGGCTGTCCACTTTCCTTTCCAAATCACTTGGCACACTCACTTCATATAACTTCCCTCTTGAAGTATTCTCCTTCACCAACCTAGGAGGCTCTAGATCTCTAGCCAAGGTTTCCCTTTGCATAGAGTTCTCACTAATAATATCAAAGAGCTCCCATGCCTCAGCAATTTTATGGAGGTAGGTGCCACCACAGGAAGCATTTATCATGTCTCTGCTTTTAGAATCAATTTCCTGATAAAAGCTTTAAACCAATTGTCATTCAGGGATTTGATGGTGGGGGCATTTCTTTAGGAGTTCCTTAAATCTCCCCCAGGATTGATGAAAATCTTTAGTTGGATCTTGGGTAAAAGAGATGATACCCTTCCTCAACTGGCTAGTTTTTGACATAGGGAAGAACTTGGCTAGAAATTGACATTGGAGATCAGTCCATGACTGAATGCTGTTGGGTGGGAGCAAGGACAACCAAGTCTTGGCTCCGTCCTTTAATAAAAAAGGAAAGAGTCTCATCCTGGTGTCCTCCTCCCCCAAACCCGTGATGTTAAATGTAGTGCACAGTCCCAAGAACTCATCAATGTGCTTGTAGGGGTCTTCTTTGGTCAGGCCATGAAATGAGGGCAGCATTTGAATTATGGAAGATTTTATCTCATAGTTTCCTTGAGTAGCTGGGAACTGAATGCAGAAGGGAGAATTGTAAATCGTTGGTGCATTAAATTCCTTGAGAGTTCTAGGCTGCTGCTGCTCACCCATTTCTGGAAATTCAGCTACAACAGATGTGAGTGGAGTTTGTCTAGATCTGAGAAGTCTTTCAACCTCTAGATTTAGTGGAATAATTTAAGGTTGGAGAGTTCTTCTCCCAAACATACAACACTCAAATTTTGAATGCAGAACAGGTCCTCAACACAACAAGTAGAATCAACCAAACTTTCTAAGTACTCTAAAAAAAAAATCAACAGATCTGAAAAATAAAAGGGGAGTAGAGGGACGCAAACTATAGAGCAGCCTCCAGCACAATTCTCCTCTCACTGGCAGCCTAAGATCTGATGAAATGCACACAAAATACTAAAAAACAATCAAACTTACAAATGCAGTTAGTAAAATTAAACCAACAACTATAAAACTTAGATCTACAAATTTCTAAACACACCTCCCCGGCAGCGACGCCAAAAACTTGTTGGAGTGTTTGCCTTCCCTCTAAAGAGGGTCTATAATCACTAATAAGACTAGGCAGAACACACTCACACAGACCTGCAAGTGTTCAGGGTCTGTTGTAGCAAGTTTTAAAAAGATGGTGAGTAAGGGAATGTCCACAGGGAGGTTGGTTTAAAAATGTGATAAATCTCTAGATCTATAAGAGATCTGGCACCCTAACTAATGCTAAGTTAGCTAAAAGATAGGGAAGAGGTTTGAAAGGGATTGTCACTTAGGCTAAGCCAAAATTAAACGAAAACTAACTTGGATCGAGTTTGGGAATTTAGATCTTACAGGGGAAAGGAGTAAAAAGTAGAAAATGGAGAAGAGTAGCTTGGAGATTTGTAAAGACCAGTATTTTTAGACTCGAATCAGATCAATCTTGTGTATGTATTTAGCTCTGTGACCAATGTCGCCATTTATTTTGGATTGTTATTTAGATGTGATTGTACGGACAGATTTTGATTTAGAACACGTTTGGACCCTTGTGCGAAAGTTGTGCACCGACCTTCGGTGTGACCGCTCAATACCGGAGTTAAGTCATTGAAATTAGAAAGTTTACACAATTAGGGTGTGTGTGTACTTAACACTTTAAGCAACCTCATTATAAGAGAGAAAATTCTCTCCCGTTTTGCATTAGGTTAAATCTATTAGTTTTGGTTGCTTTAGAGAGGAGATGAGAGTCCTATACGTCGGAAACCCTAGTCGCTTTTTAGCACGTTTGATCATAGCAAAACGTCACCTTTATCGTGCCGCCGATTGTGAGATCTATTTTGTGAAACCTTTTCGGTGCAAATAGAGGAAATCTACCGGTTTCGTTCTGAAACTCCGTTTGCGTGACTCGTTTTAAATCGTGGAATCCTTAGATTAAAGGTATGTTTGAGAATGATTAATTATTAGAATCAATAGATTAAACTTAGGTTTTATTTTATGAATTGTAGGATTCGATTTAGGTGAAAACAAGGTGAAAAATCGCATCGCTTGAGCGAGGATAGAACTTGGTTTTTGTCTTCGTTTTCTTTCCGATATTGTCTTAGTATGTTCTCTGTAACGTTTCACTCTGAACTCCGATTAATATGATTCTTTTTGCGTTGGAAATATAACATCAAGACTTATAACTTTCATGTTTTGACTAACTCGTGAATCAATCATTTTGAAGGTCAAACAAATAGGAGAAAGTTACATCACATTATCTTCATTTTCGTTTTCTTTCCGATACTGTCTTGGTATTTTATCCGTAATGTTTTACTCCAAACTTTGTTTGACATGATTCTTTTTATGCTGGAAAGAGAACCAGAAAATCTACAACTTTTATGTTTTCACCAACTCATGAATCAATCGTTTTGAAGGTAAAAAAAAATTAGGGGAAGGTTATGTAAAATTTTAAGATTGACACAAACTTGTCTTCGTTTTCATTTTCTTTTCGATACTGGCTTAGTATTTGGTCGTAACACTTTATTCCGAACTCTGTTTGATATGATTTTTTTTATGTTGGAAAGAGAACAACAAATTCTACAACGTTTGTGTTTTGACCAACTCGTGAATCAATCATTTTGAAGGTCAAACAAATTAGGAGAAGGTTACATCAAATTCTAAGATTGGCACAAACTTGCCGTTTCGACTTGTTTTTGAGGAAACACTTAAATAGGTCTATATTATTAGTGATTAGAGTTAACCTTAATGCATAAACGTATATTTGTAATGTAGATTGAGGGCGAGAGGCCATCAATAGGACTTTGCTTGACTTCATGTAACTTCGAGTTTTGGTAGGAGAATCTCATCTTTACAGTATTTTATTTTAATTCGCATGGATATTTTGAATTAAATCTTTGAACTTGCATATGCCATTGAAATCACATCTATAAACTGAAATTTATATGAATAACTGAAAATATAAATCTACTTGAATCCTGAAACCTTAATCTGCTTAAGCTCTGAAAAGTTGAAAATCCGAAATCAAGAATCTGAACTATGTATAAGAAACTGGCATCTGATTTATATTAGTATCTGCATTTATTTTATGATTGACCTGAACGACCCCTCAAAAAAATTCCTGAACAACTTCCTGGTGCAAGTTACCCTCTGAGTGTAGGGGCTTGTTGTATCCTGAAAAAGGGTTCATGAACGACGATGGTAGGTAGGGGTTCCCATCGGCTATATTCCTGCTCTCGAGATATAGTTTACTCAGGAGGTATTTTAAGTTGAGGATTAAGTCATGAATTACTGAACATTGCATATAGATGTTAGAAATAATAAGACACTGAAACTCTGCATCTATTCTTGAAACTGTTTTCACATATTTAGAAATTAGTCTTACATATAATTTTCGCACTTAAATTCAGTTTATTATCTGCATATATGTTTTACAAACTATATTCTAATATTTTTTTTGAAACCATGTTAGTTAAAAAAAAATGTCGTGGATGTCTTTCTTTTATTAAGCTTTATTAGTTAGCTAATCCAAAAATCGACGTGGTGCCTGTGGTATCAGACTGATCTTGATTAGGTACCCAAGGAAGAGCCTGAGGTTCCTCCTGAAGAGTTTTTCTCAGTTTAGGACTTATTTATTTTCTTACTTTTGGTGAAAGTTAGACTTGGATTTGTGGGCCCCTTTTAGTTGGATATCATAGTTTTATACCTGACTTGATTTCTGTTATGAGTCATGTTTCGATGATGGTCGGCCATCATCGGTGGTTCTTTACTTTTAATTGCTTCCGTATTTATTTTAGCTATGGATATTTATTGCGCTTTACTCTGATATGTGCTCTGTTTGTCCTGCTTATCATTTAACCGATAAGTTGGCGAACCGTCCTTTCCCATACCTGAGGGATTGGAAAAGTCGGGTCGTCACAGTTGGTATCAGAGTCTAGTTATTAGGTCGTGTTGGGACCTGAGAATATGGCAGTAGGTTCTATCAGGACATAAGAGACTCAATTAGGACCTTGTCAAAGTTAGTAGATTTTTTGGCCTTAGGTCTTTTAAGGAACTCATAGCTAGGGTTGTAGGTTATGGTTAGAACCCGAGTTGTGGATCTCGCTATCACTTGGAGTGGAGATAATTGATGATTGTGATAGATGTACGGTCATAGTAGGTGAACTAAGTTTTAGATTTTTGGTCGAAGCCTAGGGCCATGGTGATCGCGATCTTTATTAATTTGAACCTTATGTCATGTTGACAGATCAAAATGGCACCATGCAAGAGATCGAAGACTATACGCATCGATGAAAATAAGCAAAATAGACAGTTGCTGGAGACGATGATCAACACAATGGCTCAGCAGACTGCATTACTCACGGCAATGTTGAGTGAGACGACTCACACCTCTCCCTCCACACAGGTTGAGTCATGCTTAAGTTGTGGGAAATGACACAGGACGGAGAAGTGTAGGTGGGCCACAGGTGAGTGTTTCAGATGTGATAGACTAGGACGTTTGATAAAGGATTGCCCTACGATGGAAACGAAGAAGGCAACACCAAAATCTCAGCAACCTGCCCAAGGTGCCTATTCGAAACCGACTATATCTACACCTTCAGGGTCATTCCGTACTTCGAACCCTGCTATAATGGGAGCGTCCAGAGTTCCACAAACTTCACGCACCTCTTCATTCAATCCAATAGCATTCTGCGTGAGGTGGGGAAAACCACACAAGACTGAGGAATGTAGGAGGAACACTGGAGCGTGCTTCCGGTGTGGCACAATCGGGCACATGGTTAAGGATTGCCCTCAGGAGGACAAGGGAAGAACTAGTTCAGCTCCTACTCAGAGATTGACCCGACCTACTGTTCAAGGTCGAGCTTATCCCGTGACGGCTCAGGAAGCTGGAACATCAAACGACGTGATCCAAGGTATTATTAAAAGTTGAGATGTCTTCTTATTTTATTTTGTTATATATAATTGCTTGGTATTTAATAAATTTTGTTAATAAGTTATGGATGAACACACGTGCTTAGAAAATTTTAGTTGAAACGCTTGTCTAAACTAAGGTACCTTTTTTATTCGTCGGGGGAGCGACGTAAGCAAAACCGAAGCGCGAGTGTTAATAGACCCCAGGTCTACACATTCTTTTATCACTCCGTTGTTCTCTGAGAAGTTGGGCATCATTCCCAAGGCCCTTGATTTTATCTTGGCAGTGTCAATTCCTACTAGTAACTCAGTGAGCACCGATACCATGTGTCAATTAGTGATAGTGATGATCGAAGACCACGAGACAGTAGCTGATTTGATCATTTTGAGCATGGAAGGGTTCGACGTGATACTAGGGATGGATTGGTTGTCTACTTACCATGCGAGCATGGATTGTCTTCGAAAGATTGTGACATTCCACCCGCTGAAGAGAAAATCTTTTTGATTTTGTGGAGTCAAATCCTTTGTGGCACCATTTATCTCTGCCATTCGAGCAGACCGTATGATGAGGAATGGGTGTTATGGTTATCTGGCATACTTGCAAGATCATAAGGAGGAGGAGAAAAATATTACAGATATTATGATTGCTTGCGAGTATCCGGATGTTTTTCCTTAAGATCTACCTGGATTACCACCTGACAGGGAGATTGAGTTTGCGATTGAGCTAGCGCCTGGTACTGAACTAGTTTCAAGAGCTCCGTATCGAATGGTGCCTGTAGAATTGAAGGAGTTGAAGGAGCAGCTTCAGGAACTGCTAGATATGGGTTTTTATCAGACCGAGTGTGTCACCCTGGGGAGCACTGGTTCTATTTGTAAAAAAGAAAGACGGTTCAATGCGGCTTTGTATCGATTATCGCCAACTAAATAAGTTGACAATTAAGAACCGTTATCCGCTTTCGAGAATTGATGATCTGTTCGATCAGTTACAAGGAGCAAAGTTCTTCTCGAAGATTGACTTGAGGTAAGGCTACCATCAGTTGAAAGTTAAATATGAAGACATTCAGAAGACAGCGTTCAGAACCCGATATGGGCACTATGAGTTCTTGGTCATGCCATTTGGGTTGACAAATGCACTCGTGTCATTTATGGACTTGATGAACCGGATATTCAAATTACATTTGGACAAGTTAATAGTAGTTTTTGTAGATGACATCCTCATATATTCAAAGACGCGTGAAGAATATGAGCAACATTGGCGAGTGGCTCTAAAAACCCTCAGAGATCATCAGTTATATGCAAAACTTAGTAAGTGTGAGTTTTGGCTTGAACAGGTCAGTTTCCTAGGCCATGTTATTTCTGAGACCGATATTACAGTCGACCCAGCAAAGATTGAGTCACTGATGAAATGGGAACAACCAAAGACCGTTACAGAGGTTCGTAGTTTCCTCGGTTTGGCAGGCTACTATAGAAGGTTTGTGGAGGGCTTCTCCAAGATATCAGGTCCTCTTACACAACTTACGAAGAAGAACACTAAGTTTGATTGGACCGAGCAGTGTGAGCAGAGTTTTTAGGAACTCAAGAAACGATTGACTACTGCACTAGTTCTTGCTATACCGTCAGGCAGGGGAGGCCTTGCAATGTACAGTGATGCATCGTATGGGGGTTTAGGCTGTGTGCTTAACCAGAATGAGAGAGTCATTGCATATGGGTCTAGACAGCTAAATGACCATGAGAAGAATTATCCGATACACGACCTTGAGTTGGCTGCTGTGATCTTTGCCTTGAAGATCTGGAGGCATTACCTTTATGGGGAGACCTTCGATATATTTACCGATCATAAGAGCCTCAAGTATCTCTTCTCACAGAAGGAGTTGAATATGAGACAACGTCGATGGATGGAGTTCTTGAAAGATTATGATCGTACCATCCAGTACCACCCTGGGAAAGCAAACGTAGTGGCAGATGCATTAAGTCGGATGTTCTCTGCTCAGTTATCACATCTCATCACAAGGGTGCGATGATGGCATCTATTGGAAGATATGGCTCTAAGTAGCATGAGATTTGACGTAAAAGGTTCAGGTGCCTTAATGGCTACGCTGGTGATACGTTCTACTCTCTATGAGAACATCTGTAGACTTCAGATGACGGATGATGAGCTTATGGCAATCAGACGGAATGTGATTGGGGGAAGAAAAATTGATTTTTCTATCAAAGATGACGGCACTTTATTGTTTAGAGACCGGGTATGCGTACCAACTAGTGCTGAGCTTCGGGACACCATTTTGGAAGAGGCTCATAAGTCTATGTACGCTATTCACCCTGGCAGTACCAAGATGTACCAGGACTTAAAGAAAAGCTTCTGGTGGAGAGGTTTAAAGAAAGATGTCGCTGAGTATGTCTCAAGATGTCTTGTATGCCAGCAAGTCAAGGTTGATCACCGAAATCCGGTAGGAATGTTGCAACCACTACCGATACCTGAGTGGAAATGGGAGGCCATTTCTATGGACTTTATTTTGGGATTGCTAAGAACATTGAGAAAGCACAACGCCATCTGGGTCATTGTGGATCGATTGACTAAGTCCGCACACTTCTTGCCTTATAATACGTCGTATACCGCCAACAAACTCGCAGAATTATACATCAAGGAGATAGTTAGGCTGCATGGTATACCGATTAGTATCGTTTCCGACAGAAACCCGATGTATACATCTCAATTTTGGCAATGATTTCAAGAACGGATGGGCTCCAGGCTTGATTACAGTATGGCATTCCATCCTCAGACCGATGGGTAGACTGAGAGGGTAAATCAAATTATAGAAGATATGTTACATGCTTGCATGGTAGATTTTCAGGGGTCATGGGACCAACATTTCCCACTGATCGAGTTCACCTATAATAACAGTTACCAGGCTAGCATCGGTATGGCACCCTACGAAGCTTTGTATGGACGATGGTGCAAGTCTCCGCTTAATTGGGAAGAAGTAGGCGAGAAACTCATTTTAGGCCCCGAGATCGTGAAGAGTACGACCGGGACAGTTTGATTAATCCGCGAGAGACTACACATTGCTCAGAGTCGTCAGAAGAGCTACGCTGATCTTAAGAGGAACCATGTTGAGTTTAAGGTGGGAGACAACGTATTTGTCAAAATCTATCCTACAAAAGGTGTGATGCATTTTGGGAAGTGTGGGAAGCTGAGTCCGCGCTATATTGGACCTTTTGAGGTATTGGGCCGAGTCGGCGAGGTCGCTTACCGAGTAGCCTTGCCACTGCAACTATCGGGGATGCACAATGTGTTTCATATGTCCATGTTGCGGAAGTACGTGAAGGATCCGACTCATGTTTTGGACTACCAGCCCATTGAGCTCTAAGAAGACTTATCTTTGATAGAGGAGCCAGTACAAATCTTGGATCATAAAGAGCATATCTTACGGACCAAGAGCATTCCCTTAGTACTAGTGAAGTGGTAGAACCACTCTCCAGAGGAAGCCACATGGGAGCGTGAAGCGGAGATTCACGAGCAATTTCAACAACTTTTCGAATGAAGGTTAATCGTAAACTATGTAGGTGTAAAAAAAAATATATAAGTACTTTCGACGTTGAAATTTTTTTTTTTTGTCAAACAAGCATTACATATATCTATAACGATCACATAATAAAATCTTAAATATCATATGCATTCATTCTCGGTAAAAACCGTGTATCTGTAGAACCCGTGTAATCAGTTATAACATGTATACTAGGCATGTGGTTACTATTTTGAACAAGTATTTGATTCTGACATCTGAAATTTCTGCTCGAGTAATTACCGACATAGTGTATGTGGTCTAGTGAGAAAAGGGTGAGGTAGGTGTGTGTGCTAGGTTTGAGTCACGGTGAAGTATGCTTCCAGGCACGTGACACTTGGGAAGGTATGCATTCATGTATGGATGCAATCCTCTATGGCAGTATGGGATGCCACACGCAGTACATCTAGGTTACTACGGATCTCGACCCTTGAAAAGAGTGCTTAGTGAAGCTTACCACATCGCGACCCATTCTCTTTTGACATTGAACTGTTTAGATTATGCCTTGATAAGAACTGTGTTGGAATAAGGGCGTACTGTAGACATACTTATGCTACCCATTACATTTTCGAGGACGAAAATTTTTAAGGAGGGTAGAATGTAAAGACCCATATTTTTAGAATCGAATCAGACCGATCCTGTGTGCGTATTCAGCTCGGCGACTGATGTCGCCATTTGTTTTGGATTGTTATTTAGATGTGATTGTACGGACGGATTTTGATTTAGAACACGTTTGGACCCTCGTGCGAAAGTCGTGCACTGACCTTCAGTGTGACCGCTCAATTCCAGAGTTAAGTAATTGAAATTAGAAAGTTCACACACTTAGGGTGTGTGTGTGCTTAACACTTTAAGCAATCTCATTATAAGAGAGAAAGTTCTCTCCCGTTTTGCATTAGGTTGAATCTATTAGTTCTGGTTGCTTTAGAGAGAAGGAGACGAGAGCCCTATACGTCGAAAACCCTAGTCGCTTTTTAGCACGCTTGATCATAGAAAAACGTCACCTTTATCATGCCACCGATTGTGAGATCTATTTTGTGAAACCTTTTCGGTGCAAATCGTCGAGGAAATCTACCGGTTTCGTGTCGAAACTCCGTTTGCGTGACTCGTTTCAAATCGTGGAATCCGTAGATTAAAGGTATGTTTGAGAAAGATTAATTATTAGAATTAATAAATTAAACTTGGGTTTTATTTTAGGAATGTGTGGGATTCAATTTAGATGAAAACAAGGCAAAAAATCGCATCGCTCGAGCAAGGACAAAACTTGGTTTTTGTCTTCGTTTTCGTTTTCTTTTTGATACCGTCTTAGTATTTTATCTATACCATTTCACTCTGAACTCTGATTAATATGATTTGTTTTGCATTGGAAAGATAACATCAAGCCCTATAACTTTTGTGTTTTGACTCACTCGTGAATCAATCGTTTTGAAGGGCAAAAAAATAGGAGAAGGTTACGTCAAATTATCTTCATTTTCGTTTTCTTTTCGATACTGTCTTGGTATTTTATCCATAACATTTTACTCCAAACTTTCTTTGACATGATTCTTTTTGTGCTTGAAAGAGAACTAGAAAATCTACAACGTTTATGTTTTAACCAACTCATGAATTAATCGTTTTGAAGGTAAAAAAAATTAGGGGAAGGTTACGTCAAATTTTAAAATTGACACAAACTTGTCTTCATTTTTGTTTTCTTTCCGATACTGTCTTAGTATTTTAGCCGTAACTTTTAATTCCAAACTTTGTTTGATATGATTCATTTTGTGTTGGAAAGAGAACAACAAACTCTACAACTTTCATGTTTTGACCAATTCGTGAATCAATCATTTTGAAGGTCAAAAGAATTAGGGGAAGGTTACGTCAAATTCTAAGATTGGCACAAAATTGCCGTTTCAACTTGTTTTTGAGGAAACACTTAAATAGGTCTATATTATTAGTGATTAGAGTTAACCTTAAAGCATGAACATATATTTTTGATGTAGATTGAGGGCGAGAGGCCATCAATAGGACTTTGCTTGACTTCACATAACTTCGAGTTTTGGTAGGAGAATCTCATCTTTACAATATTTTATTTTAATTCGCATGGATATTTTGAATTAAATCTTTAAACTTGCATATGCCATTAAAATTACATCTGTAAACTAAAATTTATATGAATAACTGAAAATATAAATCTACTTGAGTCCTGAAACCTGAATCTGCGTAAGCTCTGAAAAGCTGAAAATCCGAAATCAAGAATTTGAACTATGTATAAGAAACTTGCATCTGATTTATATTAGTATCTGCATTTATTTTATGATCGACCTGAACGACCCCTCAAAAAAATTTCTAAACAACTTCCTAGTGCAAGTTACCCTCCGAGTATAGGGGCTTGTTGCATCCTGAAAAAGGGTTCATGAACGACGATGGTAGGTAGGGGTTCCCATCGGCTATATTCCTGCTCTCGAGATATAGTTTACTCAGGAGGTATTTTAAGTTGAGGATTAAGTCATGAATTACTGAACATTTCACATAGAAGTTAGAAATAATAAGACACTGAAACTCTGCATCTGTTCTTAAAACTGTTTTCATATATTTAGAAATTAATCTTACATATAATTTCTGCACTTAAATCCAGTTTATTATCTGCATATATGTTTGACAAACTATATTCCGATATTTGTTTTGAAACCATGTTAGTTAAAATAAAATGTCGTGGATGTCTTTCTTCTACTGAGCTTTGTTGTCTTGGCGGTATTTGTTTAGAGACTGAGGCGATCTTGATTACGTACCCGAGGAAGAGCCTAAGGTTCCTCCTAAGGAGTTTTTTCCAGTTTAGGACTTATTTATTTTCTTACTTTTGGTGACAGTTAGACTTGGATTTGTGGGCCCTTTTTAGTTGGATATCATAGTTTTATACCTGACTTGATTTCTGTTATGAGCCATGTTTCGATGATGGCCGGCCATCAACGTTGGTTCTTTACTTTTAATTGCTTTCGCATTTATTTTAGCTATGAATATTTAATACGCTTTACTCTAATATGTGTTCTGTTTGTCTGGTTGATTGTTTAACCAATCGGTTGGCGAACCGTCCTTTCCCATACCTGAGGGATTGGAAAAGTTGGGTCGTCACAAGATTGGTCTCACTGAAATCAGGTTCAATTAATCATGCCACAGAGGCTCAGGGTACACAATTCTCTCAACTGGCTATAAGCACAGCTGTAAGGTAGAAGGCTCCACTCAAAATCACAGGATCCACATGGTCTTAAGGCTATGATCTGTTCACTTGAATGGTCACAGACCATCCTATAGACTTTAACTGATCCATGGATTTGCAGTAGACGAATCCAATTGGAGCTTGAGCTTGGACTAATCTTAAAGTTATGATCTGTCCACTTTAATGATCACATACCATCCTAGGGATCTCCTCCAAAGCTAAAACATCAATCAGAACAATTAAAACCACTACAGATGCTGCAATTCCAAGGTCACAGACTCAGGGAATTACAAGAGTATCAGATCCAGGGAGATCAGATGGTATCCAAGAGGTCTACCAGTTAAGTGGGTGAGCTGATCTACAGACAACTCTATACAAATCCGATCGATCACCAAATGAAACCAAAGGAACTTTAGATCTAATTAAAGCATTAAGAACAACATTTATATTGCAATCAAACTCACTCTACAATGGAAATGCTCTCAGATCTGTAGTCTGTGCAGCAGTGAACCTACAATAGCACTCTCAATCTTACCCAATTACAGATCTAACCTCTCTCCTCGCTACTCTAAGGAAATTAGCCAACCATTGTTGGGCTAAAAGAGGGATAATAGAATTTCTCTGCAAGCTATAATCTCCAGAATTTAGCTTAGATCTCGATCTCTCCCCAATTTCAATTAGGGGTCTTTATATATAGCTTTCTCCTCTATTTTTCCCGTCAAAAATCCCTTCTAGAAGGTCCTTAGAGTTTGTTAGGGTTTTGTTAGAGCACATGGGTCGGTTAGGGCATCTTCTAGAATCGTCATGCCGGTCATCAAGTGTCTCGGGTTGCGTGCAGTAGGTCACCAAGTTACAGCATGTGCATAACTGCGTTTCTGAGAAGTTCTGTACATGATTTCGATAGGTTTAGGAAGCTTTCGACAGGTTCAAATAGAGCTTTTTGGTCCTTTCGCTAGGTTCTCAGATCTCTTCGATAGGTTCCGATAGGATGAGCCTTCTCTTAGAGCTTCAGCATTCTCAGCCCTTGGCCTAGAGCATTCGATAGGTTGGGGAAGCTTTTTGACAGGTTGGAGGACCATTTCGATAGGATCCGCTCTGCATGCCATCATTTCGATAGGGTTGCTCTCACTCCTATGAAAGGCTTAAGCACCCTTCGGTAGGTTCTGTTCCAGCGTCTCCATCTCAATAGGTTTAGGAAACCATTCGATAGGTTCCCTTTACACCTCAGGCAGGCTTTCGATAGGATGGTTTCTTCCTTTCTTTCAGCTACTCAATAGGTTCTTGGATCTTATCGAACTCCTCAATCCACACGAATCCATCTTTCTTCTGCCTTCAGATCCTATCGAAACCTTTTCAACTGCATGAATTCCTTCTTTCTTTACTTTCAGCTCCTATCGAAGTCTTCAGGTGACCTCTCGAGAGGATGTTTTTAGTTTGTTTTCACTTCCTTCGCCTTGTCCTGCTGTAGCCACGCGCTCCAAGGGTCCAGTGATGTGCTACCCTCTGATGTGCTGTTGCTGGGTTTGTCCTATGCTGAGAGATGGCCCCTTTTTGGGCATTCTTGAGTGGTTTTTTACATTAGTGTCATCTTTTATTGCTGTCTACAAAATGCACTTGACAGAGGCTTATTAGTGTGCTCACAGGTCTATCAATGGTTAGGTTAAAGGGTGAAAAGTGGCATTTTTCATCACTTAACAATACCCTCAGGGAAAGTTAGTATCTTCAGAAAAATCTTGATATCTGAGAACCAAGGTGGCTCATCATCACGCTTTAGGGGTTCCTCAATCTGCAAGTAGAAAGGCAGCTCATTCATTTGCGAGATCATGATCGGCTTCATCTCAAATCCATACAGGATTTCTACCATTGACGCCAGAGTTGCTAGTGCATCGGCGAAGCGATTCCTTATCCGCAGGACACATGAGAATGTCACATCCTTGAAGTAAGCTATCAAATCCTCGAGGTGCTCATGGTAGGGGATCGATTTCTTATCTTTTATCTTCCAGTCACCATTCATCTGGCAAATGATCAACTACGAATCGCCAAATACTTGGAGGTGAGTTACATTTAGATCGAGAGCTGCCTGCAAAATGGCGGCACAAGCTTCATACTTGGCCATGTTGTTAGTGCAAGGGAAGTTTAACTTGATAGAGACTGGTACATGGGATCCTTTTGACAAAATCAGAATGGCACCAACTCCCTGACCTTTGGCATTTGTTGCCCCGTCAAAGTGCATTACCTATGATTCTTCTACTTCTTCTGTAACGTCTTCCGTCATGAACAAGAAGTCCTCATCAAGAAATTCGGTTCTCAAGGGTTCATAATCTGGTAAAGGATTGTCGGCAAGATGATCGGCGAGTGCCTGCCCCTTGGTCGACTTCTGAGTGATGTACGTGATGTCAAGCTCAGACAATAAAAGCTGCCATCGTGCAGTCCATCCAGTGAGGGTTGGCTTCTCAAAAAGGTACTTGAATGGTCCATTCGAGCCAGGAGTAGAACGGCTTGGGATAATAAGTAATGGCGGAGCCTCTGAGTAGCCCATACAAGAGCCAGACATACTTTCTCCAGATGAGAATAGCGCATCTCATAATCAGTAAACATCTTGTTTAGATAGTAAATGGCCTACTCTCTTCTTCTCGTCTCATCATGCTGCCCTAAGACACATCCCATCGAGAGTTCCATCGTGGAGAGACACATCAAGAGTGGTCTCCCCGGCTCGGGTGGTACCAACACAGGTGGATTGAGGAGGTAGCTTTTGATTTTATTGAATGTTGCCTGAAAATTGTCGTTCCATTCAACGGATGAGTTCTTCCAAAGTAGCTTGAAGATCGGAGTGCAGATTGGAGTTAGCTGTGCAATGAATCGGCTGATATATTATATTCTACCCAAGAACCCTCTAACCTCTTTCTCAATAGATGGTTGTGCATTTTTGTGATAGCTTTAACTTTGACTGGGTCGACCTTAATTCCTCTCCTGTTGAAGATGTATCTCAACAGTTTTCTGGATATAGCATCGAGTGTGCACTTTTGTGGTTCTAAACGTAATCGATACTTTCTCAATGTCTCAAACAACTTCGAAAGGTTTACCGGATGATCGCTTTGCTCCTGTGACATGGCTATCATATCATCGACATACACCTCAATCTCTCAGTGCATCATGTCATGAAACAGCATAGTCATAGCTCTTTGGTATGTTGCACCGATATTTTTTAACCCGAATGGCATGACTCGGTAGCAAAAGGTTCCCCACAGAGTGATAAATGTTGTCTTCTCTCGATCTGCCTCTGCCATCTTAATTTGGTTATATCCGGAGAATCCATCCATGAAAGAAAGCATCCCATGCTTAGCAGTTCTATCGACTAAGATGTCGATGTGTGGCAATGGGAAATCATCTTTCGGGCTCGCCTTGTTCAAGTTTCTAAAATCAATGCACATGCAAAATTTTCCATCTTTCTTTGACACATGCATAATATTGGCTAGCCACTACGGGTATTTGGATACCATGACAAACCCCGTGTCATACTGCTTGATGACCTAGTCTTTGAATTTCAACATCCACTTGGGTCAGAGACGTCTCAGCTTCTACTTAATCGGCTTAGCATCAAGGTAGACTGACAACTCATGTTCGACCAAATCGGTGTCTAGACCAGGAATATCCTTGTATGACTAGGCAAAAATGTCGTGGTATGACCGAAGGAAGTCGATCATGCTTTTTCTTTCTTCGAGAGACAGCGATGTTCCGATCTTGGTAATTCAGGGAATCTCCTCAGTCCCTAGATTGACGTCTTTGATTTCTTCAACAATGGGGATAGGCCATGCTCAAAGTTGGCAAACCGGTGAAGGAGCTCATTAGGGAGCTCCTCTAAAGGGATATCCTCGTCCAGACTCGTAACTCCTACCTCTTCTTATATTTCTATAGGAAAGGGGTTGATTTTACATGGGACAGGTATTTCAATTAAGGCATCTTTTTATGAGATTTCATTTGAAATTTTAAATGACAATATTTTTGGATTATCTATATTTTCAAAGTTTTTTGGATTTTTGTTTTCTTCGGAGACGGACCCTTGGCAGTGCAAGTCTATGTATATACAAGGTATTACCTGCCAAGGGCTTATCTCACTTTTTATAGGTTATTGTTTTTAGGAAAAAGGTGCCTAATTTTAGGTCACTCCCTGCTTTTAGGGTTTGGGGCAAAGTTAAGATGCCCAGTTGCGTACCTGAGAGGCCGCTCCTTTACTTGCTTGGATGGAGGGTGCTGACTGATACGACTCTTCGGAGTCAACCTCCATCATGTTGATCCCAAATTCGTATGAGATTATGTCCTCAAACGTTAATATAGTTTTGTGGTGATTCACCACAGGGGGAGCTTGTTCAGGTATGGACCATCGTTCCTCAAAGAGGGATAATGCAGCCAAGTCTATTTCCAGGCTGGGAAGGGTGATGCGGGATTGGTGGGGTAAACAAGTGCTATAGGCTTGTGTGGGGTTAATTGGGTTACCCCACTTCGGTCGATCTTTACAACCCCGACACTTACAAATGAATATTTGATATAAGGCCTGGGACGGGGTTTTTCCTCTATGTGCATCCCCCTAGCTCTTGCAGTTGCCGTTTTACGGGCTTTCTCCTTAGCCTCTCGCACTTCTTCTGTGGGTTTGTAACCTAACCCAAACCTGACTTTCTGACCACCCATAGCTGTGACGGGCTCTCTTCTACCTTGCAGTCTTGGCCCAAGTCCTCTTCCTCTTTGATAGCCCCACTTTTGGAGCATGTCCACTGCCACTACCATTCCACCTCCTGTTCTTGGAATGCTGCCCTCGATGGGCACTGAGAGTAACGTCGATACTTCGTACTCGAAGCTGTGAAGGTTGACATCCTTAGCAGTGTACTGTACATCTAGCACTTTGAGCTTTTCAATGTTGTCGGTGCCTTTTTCCTTCTCGCAGTGCCCTTCACCAATGATAGTCATAATCTTATGCCGGGACGCGAACTTGAGCTTCTGGTGCAGCATGGATGGGATCGCTCTAATTTCATGCAGCCATGGGTGCCCTAACAGTAGATTGAACGAGGATTTAATGTCCATCACTTGAAATAATATGGAGGTCATTGGCCCAATGTATAGCTCAATGTCAACTCCCCCATTATCTCTCTTCTCATATTGTCAAATCCTCGGGCACTGGTTCTGATGGGTCTCAACATGCGCGGATTTATCCCAATCTTTGTGGCCATTCTTAAAAGGTATATATTCAGCGCGGACCCATTGTCAATTAATACCAAAGGGATTATCATATACCTAGATTTTACAATAATATTAAGGGATTTGGAGTGACTACTTCCCTCATCTAATAAATCGGCATTCGAAAATGAAATGGCATTTGGAGTCATAACTTGACCAATTATTTGTCCAACTTCATCTGGGCTTACCTGAAGTGAAACATGCACATTCTTTAACGCCCCCATTAAAGCTTGAAAATGGAGTGGAGACGTCATTAATAGATCCCATACAGTGATGTGAGCTAGCATTCTTCTTAATTAAGTCTCCAGTATATGTTCCCAACTTATTTTTTCAAAAGGATTAACAACACTATCTTTCTTTCCCTTCGGCTGGGCTTGTGCTGTTGCTGATCCTTCTGGTTATTTAGAAATCTTTCTAGATCTCTTGACAAAGTCCACTGCCCCTTCTCTACTGCTTCCAGCGTTGACATTCGTTTACTCATAACTCAACGGGACCTGTTAAGGATTGTAGGTTGGTCCCAAAATCTGAAACGGAGTGGTTGCCAGTAACTGATGCACTTGTACTGATGGCTCTGGAAGGGTGGGTAATTCTCGATTCACCTTAGTGATAAATGGTTGGGTGGAAAAATTGGGCCAGGTTGGGGTGATGAGGTTTGTAGGTGGTTGCACCGGGGGTAATGGGATAGGAGTAGACCATTGATAATTCATAGGTGATGGTGGGGAATAGAGGACCTGATGGGGTATCGAGTAATTGATGGGGGTGGTTGTATATGGTTGATATGCATTTATGTGCACATAATTGATAGGTGTGGGTGATGGGAAATAAGACCTAAGGTCTAAGGGTTCAAGTCGTGGTGCTGGGTTGAGAAAATAATCTATCAAATTCAAGGGTTCAATCACCCCGATAGTCCTCTCTTTGCAATCTCTTTGCAACAGTGCGACATAAATTTCCTAGTCGCTGATATAGTCCGACGGGTCAAATTCAAATTCCTCCTCATATTCTTCTATCATCCTGATGGTGGGTCTGGGATCTGCTCCTCTGGTAGGATGTGGGGGTAATGGCACCTGATGAATGTTTACGTGCTGGTTCACTGAGAAGGTGTAGGTGGAATGATTTTCCCATCATTAATTAAATCTTAGATCGCGTGTTTCAATGGGAAGCAGCGATCAGTCAGGTGTCCCAGACCCTGATAAAAATTACAGTGAGTATTCAAGTCATAATTCTTCAGGATTGGGTTAGGAGGAAGTTGCAGTTGATGAGCACTAACTAATCCCTTTTCTATTAGCAAAGGTAAAAGCACATTCAAAGATTGTCGTAAACACTCGATCATAGTAGGCTCTCCTTTGCTCCAGAGTCATTTGCATCCCCTGTCCATTTCCTGTTCTCTGTATCGGCTTAGTTCTAACTGGTGCTGGTTGGGTTGTCTTAAATTGGAATGGAGTTATATTATTTATGGGCCTAGTGTTGGCAATGTTTTGGACATCGGCCCCCACTTTTTCTCATTTCTCTGCTCTGAGAACCTCCTAACTCCACTGGTTTCACTGGGTATATTTTTGCTCAGGTGACCCTCCCTGATAGCATCTTCACAGTGATTTATGTTTCTTACCAGATCAGCGAAGCGGGACTGCTGCTGGCACACTAGAAAGTCTGAGATCACTGGCAAAGTATTTTTGGAAATCATTTCTATTTGTTCGTCATCAGGTATCCTATTTCTAACCTAAGATGCCAATGCTCTCAAATGTCCCAAATAATCACTAAAAGTTTCATTCGAGTTCTACTTCAAACGGGTCAATTCTGACTTGCACGGTTCAATGTCTATATTATAGACATATTGTTCTTAAAATAAATGCGTCAAGTTCTTCCAGGTCTTTATCATAGATGGTTCTAAGGATGTGAACCATCTCAATGCCAGACCCCTCAAACTTTTCTGAAAGACCCTTATTAATAGTCTTTTGTACTGGCATATATCCCCACAATAAGACTTGAGGTGTGCTATGGGATTGCCGGTGCCGTTATACTTGTCGAAAGCCGGCATTTTAAATTTTGGAGGTAAGGGGACCTCAGCAAACAAACATAAATCCGAGAAGTCCGTGGCGTGGATTTCAGCACCACCCATCTTCAACAACTACTTCTGAATTTTGTCCAACTATTCTTTCAACTACTCTAATTCCTTAGACATGGGGGCCACTTTCTCAGTAGTCGATCGGGCTTCACTCTGGGCAACCAGGGGGTGGGCAATTATAGGATAAGCGTTAAGGCTGGTCAATGCCCCAACATAGGCTCCACTGTTCCTAATCTCATCTTCTTCATATTGCTAGTCTAGATAGGGCGCAGTGAGGGCGGGATTCTCTTGTTGGTGCTGCATGGACTAGATGGGAATGGCCTGAATGGGGGTTGGGTGAGTCCATTGAAGATGAGGGAGGGTTTGTTGGGTGATGGGATGAGTGGAAGTTAGATTTTGGGGTGGGGTCTGATGAGGCCCTTGGGCATGAGGAAAGGCTTGGAACTGACTTTAGGATGTTGGGATATGAGTGAATTGGGGTTGATGTAAGGCATGGGTTTGAGCTGGGTATGGGGGTTGTGGGTGAGTGAAATTTTGAAGGAATTGGGAAGGGTATGGGTGTGAGGCTCCAAGGTTAGGGCCTTGCTGGGCTTGCGTGTGGGCCATGAAGCCTTGGGAGGGTTGGGCTATGAAGGTTTGGCCCATGGGTCCTTGGGAAGTTTGGGCCATAAAGCCTTGGTCATGATAGGTCTGGCCAATAGGCCTTGGTGGGTCTGGGCCATAGGTCATTGATGGGTCTGGGCCATGGTCCCTTGGTGGGTCTGGGCCATGGGCCCTTGGTGGGTCTGTGCCATGAGCCCTTGAGGGGTTTGGATAATAGGGTTTTGAGCCATTGGGCCTTGGGGTATGTGGGTAGTGGGGGTTTGGATGGTGTGGATGATGGGGGGTTGATGGGGGTCATGGGGAAAAGAGGCATGGAGGCTTGATAGGGTCTCAGAAGGATCCATAGGTGTGTGGTATGGATGAGGGGGGGATGTGTTGGGAAGCTTTCCACCTATTGTAAGTTTGGAACATCTCCTCCATCATGTCCATGGAAGGGAGATCGAACGGAGATGGGGTATTTAAGGGTTGGAGGGGCATGGATGAGGTGGATGAAGAGGGAAAATTGGGCATGACCCGAGTGAGGGGTGGGATATGGGGTGGATTGGAGAAATGAGGTGGGGCATTGGTGGATGGATTAGGCATGTATGGGGGAGATGTATGGGTTATAGATGTGGGGGATGAGAGAGGAAAGCTGGTCATGGCCCAAGTAAAAATGGGCATGACCTAGGTAAATGGAGGGATGTGTGGGGGATCGGATGCGGCATGGATAGATGTGGGTGGATTGGGTATGCGTCAGGCAGATGAAAAAAAGGATACATTGGTTAAAGTGGAGGGTGGGGCCGAGTTTTGAATGGGTGTGGATGGAAAATGAGATGGGTTAGGAATGGCCATGGATGAGGGCATGATTTGGGAAAATAGTGGGGAATTGGGGGTTAGATTTTGGATACTTTGGGAAGTGGTGGAAGGGAAAATAGGGGCACCGAATGGGCCGGTGATGGTGAGGGTTGATTGGGTGAGGGGGACGGAAGTGAAAGCCTCTTCGGTATGGGAATGGGTTGGAGAATATGATGGGGATGAGTCAGGATCGGCGTAAGTCGGGTCCACAGCCCAAGACATAGCTCTGTATTAGGTAGGGAACGGGTGCTTTGGGTGGGGTCCTTAAAGCTTCCTCCTTCTTTCCCTATGGGATGACGGAGGGCATGATGATGCCATTGTGCAAGCACCAACAAGACTCTAATTTTTTAGGTTTTTTAATTTCAAATTTTAAAATTTTTATAAGTGAAAAGAAGTAAGGATTTCGAGGCCTTTTGAATTCAGTTCTCGGGTGGCTCTCGTACCCTAAATAGGTCCTGCGGCAAAGGCTCCGAAGTGCTTTGGAAGAATCAAAGGGAAAACCTTTGATCTATTGAAGGCATGAAAACCAATGCAAACAACACGATCCCTCAAAATGAATAAAAAAGAAGTCACATTCTCTTGATCGGCGAGGGTGCATTGGGAGTCGAAGATTGTGGGGCCTAAATAGAAGCACTAAAGACTCTAATTGGGGAGTCCGGGAGGTGAAGCAGGCCACAGATTCGAGCTACTACTGCCTAATAGAAGCACAACTATTAGGTGCGCCAGTATAAAAATGCTGAGGATAAAGTTGGCGCATATTAAGCAGTGAAAAATATCATTTTTCACCTCCTAACCTGACGTTTGGTGGACCCTTAAGCTGACTAATAAGGTGTTTTAAGTGTGTTTTGTAGATAATCAATAAATTGCAACTTAATACAGATGCTCATTTAAAAGAGCCCAAGAAGCAATGTGCTACCCAATTGGAAAGGCCTGAGACCAAGTCTAGCTACAAGGAATAAAGATTGAACCTACTAAGGAGTTGCTGAGTGTTGAACAAAGGAAGAACAACACACTAGAGATGTGTGCCAACTATGGAAGCACAACGCAGAGTTGTCGAGAAGTTCTAAGAGCAAGGAATGAAGTAGTCGAGAGATCGAACATGTGTGTAAGAAGTTGTCGAGAGGTACTGAGTTGAAAAGATGAAGATCTCGATAGGTTTCAGCACCTATTGAGAAGTTGGAAGTACTGACGTGGATCCTGTCGAGAGGATACTTCAAGGTACAGATGAAGTCGAGAGGTTCCGGATACTTATTGCGATGTTCAACTGAACCTGTCGAGCAATGCATGATAACTTATCGACAACTTACCTAAAGCAATGCTCATTCTCACCAGGATTGAGCCAACCTGTCGAGCACTTCACTAGTGAATTGTATAACAAGTCGACATGTTGATTATAACATGTCGATAGGATGAATGAAGAACTGTACAGAAGGAGAAGGATGGTTTCCAATCCTATCAACTAGTGCAAGCTAAACCTCTTGAGGAATCTACAATCTTGTCGAGAAGCATACAGAAGCTGTCGAAAGCCAATGCAACCTATCGATGTGAATATAAAGCAAATCCCCGGAGGTTCCCTGAACCTGTCGACACTCGTTTTGATAACTTCTCAGTATTCCTCCTTCAGCAACTACCAATTGTAGAAGTTTGCACTCACATCCCAAAGCATGTCAGCAACCCCCGGGGATATTTTTGGCATTCGACTGCGCATAATTAGAAACCCTAATGGCTTCACGTGCATTTGTCAGATGAGAGGCAATGAGAGAAGAGCTTCTAGAAGAAAAATTGGCCACATCAGCAGGCCAGAATAACAGAATTATTCTCTTGAACTCTGATTGGATGAAATGGATCTGAGGACAGAGGAGGAGAGTATAAAAGCTTGAAGAAAATACAGAATAACCATCTAGAATTTGAAAGAACTAGAGCCTAATTCTAGATCCATCTTCTCCAAACTCCCTCTCTCTTCCTTCTTCTCCCATTCTCTCTTTAGCTAATCATGGTTGGATAAACTCTTTTCAGTAATTAGGGTGAGGTCTAGAGCTGTAAATTGAGAGTTTCAGTAGCTTATAAAGGATTGTATGTTGCACAGATTGCAGATCTGAGCACAATAGGATTGTAAGTTTTATGATTATAATGTAATTATAGATTTTAAAGGTGATTCTGATCTACATTTCACTTTTTCGTATTTGATTTCCCTGGGGATGCCAGCCAGAAATGGGGAGCTGGTAGCCTGGCATTCACAGCATTTGTAATAACTTTCCTATTCTAATGAAGATCCTTGGAGTGGAACATTCTCTGGGATGGTCTATGATCATTAAAGTGGACAGATCATAGTCTTAGGATTGCTTCAATTATCTGGTTGAGATTAGATTCTTTTACCTTGCATCTGCCAGAAATAGGGATCTTATAGATAGATAGAGGATTGTAGCAAATCTATCCTATGCACTACCTTTGATTCCTTTAATTTTTAGTAAAAGACTAAAACCCCTAGCTGTTGTTCTCCATCTTTTGAGTTTCATTTTTATTTTCTCATCTCTGTGTTTAATCAAGTCTGGATCAATAGCATTTATCTTTTGTAGCTATAATTAAAGTGAAAAAACCATAAAACCTCTCATCTTTCCTGCTTTGAGTTTAGCTTAATTTGGGATAGAGTGTCAGATCTACCATAGATCTAGAGATTTACCATCTTTAGAATATATTTTCCTGTGGACACACCACCCTTACTTACCTATCAAAACTAGCAGCAACAACCCTGATTCTTGCAGGACTGGCTGCTCATCTTAATACAACCTGGCTGTAATTTATGCAGTTAATCTACTATTTAATCATATAATAATTGCAAGGCGGGCAACACAAGTTTTTGGCGCCGCTACCGGGGATCTACATTTTTAAAAGTGGGAGATCTTTTCTTATTTGTTAGATTTAAAATTTTCATTGACTGTTAAGTGTTTGATTAATTGCTACTTTAATATTTATTGTAGTTTCACTCTGTTTCAGATCTGGATCTTTGGAGCTAAGAGGAGCTCTGTACCACTTGGAAGAATAAGTATTATTTAAGTTTGCATCTCTTAACTCTATTTACATTCCAAGATCTGTAGTTGAGTAGATCTGCAGTTTTGTAGTTGTCTGTCTTGTGATTCTTTTGCTGATCTTTGTACTGTAATTTTTGATTTTGTACTTGATTTTGTGGTGTGTATGCTTGGGAGGAGATCTCTTAATCCTGAGATTGCTCCCTTAGATCTTGAAGTTGAAAGACTTCTTAGACCTAAGCAAACCATACACACCCCTGTAGTTGATTCTGAAATTACTGCAATGGGTGAACAACCTAAAACTCTAAAGGAATTCAATACACCAGGGGTGTACAATTCCCCCTTCTGTATTCAATTCCCTACTATTCAAGGAAACTATGAGATCAACTCTTCTATCATATATATGTTACCCTCATACCATGGCCTGAGCAAAAAAGACCCATATAAGCATATTGATGAATTTTTGGGATTATGCACTACCTTCAATATTGTAGGTTTAGGGGAGGAAGTAACCAGGTTGAGACTCTTTCCTTTTTCACTAAAGGATAGAGCCAGGACTTGGTTGTCAATGCTCTTACCCAACAGTATTCAGTCCTGGAAGGATCTTCAATGTCAGTTTTTGGCTACATTTTTTCGCATGTCCAAAACAAGTCAGCTGAGGAAGAGCATTATCTCATTTTCTCAAGCCCCAACTGAATATTTTCACTAAGCCTGAGAGAGATGTAAAGAACTCTTGAAGCAATGTCCTCATCACTAAATTCCTGAATGGCAACTTGTCCAGAGTTTCTATCAAGGAATTAATCCCAAAATCAGGGATATGGTTGATGCCTCTTGTGGTGGTACATACCTCCACAAGACTGCTGATGAGGCTTGGAAGTTATTTAATTTCATCAGTGAAAACTCCATGCAAGGGGAGACCTGGGCAAGAGATGTTGAGACCCCTAGATTGGTGAGAGAAAATACTACCAGAGGAAAAATGTATGAGGTGAGTGGACATAATGATTTAGAGAAGAAAGTGGATAGTTTGACCCAAAGGTTTGATAAGCTCATGGGAGCAATGAAGTCTCCAATGATTTCCATAGTGGAGGAGGCATGTGTCATATGCCAGTCCCCCATTCACTCCCTTGAGGAATATCCCTCAACTGCCCAATTTCTAGATTTTGTGATGGAACATGTGAATGCTGCTCAATCCTATTTACAACAACCTACTACTGGCTATCATTGGAGAAACCACCCCAACTTGAGGTGGAGACAAGACAATTTTCAAACCCAACAGCAGCAACCACTACAGTCCATGCCCTATAAGAATGCCCAACAATATCAGCAAAATTTTGTCCCAAGACCCCAATACCAGCAGTCTATGGCTCAGCCTATGTAACCAACTGCACAAGCTCCAGCTTCTAAATCACCCTCTTTTGAAGTGCAAGTTCTGGCCTCATTGTAGAATTTGGGCTCTTTACCCAAAACAGACCCCTTTCACAGCCAAAGCATAAAAAAGATAGAGGACCACCTTGGTCAGCTATCTGATGCCTTGATAAAGAGAGAAGAGGGGAGGCTGCCTAGTCAGCCAATGGATAATCCAAAGAGGAACATTGTGGTGGGTGAAGTTTCTTCTTCTTATGAAGAAGCTAAATCTGCCACTACTTTGAGAAGTGGGTGGACATTTGATAATCAAGTTGGTATTGAGCCTATGCAAAATACAGAAAAAGAAAAAGAAAAAGCCCAAAAAGATATGCAGCAAGAACAACATAGCCTGAATAAGGGGGATGTTGATGCTCCCCAATGAAAAAATAAAAACAAAAATAAAGAAAAATCTGATGAACTTGATATGGCTGCAAATGGGAGGACAGTTCCTCCTTTGCCATTTCCTAATGCATTAAAAGCAGCTTCTCTTTTTGACAAGGAGAATGCTAAGGTTGAGGAGATGATGGAAACTTTTAAACAAGTAAAGATTAACTTGCCTTTACTTGATGCCATCAAGCAAGTTTCAGCCTACGTAAAATTTCTGAAAGAATTATACACCCACAAGAGACAGTCTACGATACAATTATCCAAGAAGGTTTTTTATGCGAAGAAAGTGAACTAAGTGCTGTCTATTGCAACTACAACCAAGCTTCAAAACGTTGGAGTCCCTACAATCCACTACACCATTGAGGATCACACTATTGAAAAAGTTTTACTAGACCTGGGAGCTAGTGTGAATTTACTTTCATACTCAGTTTATGAGAAGCTAGGCCTAGGAGAGTTGAAGCCCACACATGTGGTCTTACAACTAGCTGACAGGTCTGAGAGGAAACAAATGGGGATCATAAAGGTTGTATTAGTTGGAGGTGATAAATTCTTTTACCCAGGTAATTTTTTGGTGCTAGATATGGAACCAAGCAAGTGTGCTACCTCCATCCTCGTGATCTTGGGTAGGCCATTTTTGGCCTACCCAAGATCAGGGGTGATGGAGGTAACTTTTTGCAATATGATGGTCAGGTTAAATGTGTATGATACAACCCATCAACCTCATTTGGGTAATGAGGACTGTCTGCCCATTGATGTGTTGGACGGGTTTGTGGAAGAAACTTTTCCCTAGCTGCTAGTTGGTGATGATTTGTTTGATGTTTTTGAAGAAGTGTGGAATGAAATAGCGGAAGAAACAGCCCCTACACCTGGGCTTGAGCAAGTCAAAAACTTAAATTCAAAGGTGGGGTCAGTACAACAACACTCATGGAAACCAGCTTCGCTACCTCTTCCACCACCCTCTAAGGCACCTCTTTTGCCTTCACTCATCAGTCCTCCAGATGTGGAGCTGAAACAACTCTCAAAGTCCTTGAAGTATGCCTTCTTAGGAGCCAATAAATAATTACCAGTTATAATTTTTTCTTCCCTCACTCTCGAACAGGAAGAAGAGCTGCTTTGTGTACTGAGAAGACATAGGAGAGCAATAGGATGGACTATTACTAATTTGGAAGGAATAAATCCTGCTGTGTGCATGCACAAAATTCATCTTGAAGAGGGCTCTAAACCCTCTAGAGAGATGCAGAGAAAACTTAACCCGCACATGCAGGAAGTGGTCATGATTGAAGTAATCAAACTTCTTGATGCTGGGGTCATTTACCCTATTTTGGATTCTCAATGGGTGGCACCTACCCAGGTGGTGCCCAAGAAATCAGGGATCACAGTAGTTCAAGAAGACTCAACTGAGTTGATTCTAACCAGGCAGATCACTAGTTGGAGGGTATGTATTGATTATAGAAAGCTCAATGAGAAAACCAGCAAGGATCATTTCCCATTGCCATTCATATATAAGATCTTAGATAAACTGACAGCTAAGGCTTTCTATTATTTTCTTAATGGTTATTCGTGATACAACCAGATCCCTCTATACCCACAAGACTAAGAAAAAATCACATTTACATGCCTATTTGAAACCTTTGCATATAGAAGGATGCCTTTTGGTTTATGTAATGCACCTGCCACCTTTCAATGATGTATGTATGCAATTTTTTCTTACATGATTGATCAGTTTCTAGAGATCTTCACGGATGATTTCTCTATCTTTGGAGATGATTTTAGCCAATGCCTGCACCATCTCAGCCTTGTGTTGTAAAGGTGTGAGGAGACCAACCTTGTCTTGAGCTAGGAAAAGAGTTATTTTATGGTGACTCAAGGCACCATCTTAGGACATGTTGTTTCCTAAAGAGGGATCGAGGTTGATCAGGCTAAGGTTGATTTGATAGCACATCTACCTCCACCCCAAACTATCAAACAAGTCAGATCATTCTTGGGACACACTGGTTTTTATAAGAGGTTCATCAAAGACTTTAGCAAAGTCTCCAAGCCTCTCTGCCACTTGTTGTGCCAAGAGATTCCATTTGTGTTCAATGATGAATGCCTAGCTGCTTTTGAACTCTTGAAGTCCTATTTGACTACTGCTCCTATATTGCAAGCTCCTGATTTCTCCATGCCATTTGAGCTGATGTGTGATACCTCAGACTTTGCTATTGGTGCACTATTGGGATAAAGGAATGAAAAGGCACCATGTGTTGTGGCATATGCTAGTAAACCAATGGTCAATGCCCACTAAATTACACTACAACTGAAAAGGAGCTGTTGGCCATTGTGTTTGCCTTGGTGAAATTTTGATCATATATATTGGGATCCAAAATCACTGTGTTTACTGACCATTCAGCCATAAAGTACCTTTTGTCTAAGAAAGAAGCCAAAGTTAGACTAATTAGATGGATTCTTCTTTTGCAGGAATTTGACTTGGAAATCAAAGACAACAAGAGGGCTAAAAATGTGGTTGCAGACCACCTATCATGGATCCCAACTGCTGATATAGAGAGCTTGCCTATCAATGAGTCCTTTCCAGATGAACAACTTTTTATTGTGGAGATGAGTGTACCTTGGTTTGCCAAAATAGTAAACTACTGTGCTGTGGGAAGGATACTCCCATATTGGAATAAGGATAATAGGAATCTGTTTTCTCACAGATTCGATATTACATGTGGGAGGATCCTTACCTCTTTAAAACTTGTGCAGACCAGGTGATAAGAAGATGTGTGCCTGAAATAGAATTTGAAAACATTCTAACTATGTGCCATGAACAGACTTGTGGGGGCCATTTCAGTGGCAACAAAATTGTTGCAAAGGTGGTGCAAAGTGGCTTCTACTGGCCCACTCTTTTCAAAGATGCTATATAGCACTGCAAAGCCTATTTTAGATTTCAGCCGACGGGAAGCTTTTCTAGGAGAAACTCCATGCCTTTACAACCTGTGTTAGTTGTTGAATTATTTGACATATGAGAAATCAATTTCATGGGACCTTTCCCTTCTTCCTATGGGAACAATTACATCCTTGTAGCTGTGGACTATGTGTCCAAATTGGTTGAGGCCATAGCTACAAGAACAAATGATCACAGAGTTGTCATTGAGTTTTTAAAAGACAACATCTTCTTGAGGTTTGGCATCCCCAGAGCTATTATTAGTGATGGAGGAAGCCACTTTTGCAATAAATATTTTGACAAACTGTTGGCAAAGTACTCTGTGACCCACAGAGTTACAACTCCATACCACGCACAAACCAGTAGGCAGGTGGAGATTTCCAACAGAGAAATCAAACACATTTTAGAGAAGACTGTGTGTACTGATAGGAAAGATTAGTCCATAAAATTGTTGGATGCCCTGTGGGCTTATAGGGCTGCCTATAAGACCCCAATAGGGATGTCCCCATTCAGGCTAGTATATGGCAAGGTATGTCACCTACTTGTAGAGTTAGAGCACAGGGCTTATTGGGCCATTAAAGCATTGAATTGTGACCTAACTCCTACGGGTTTGCACAGGAAGCTACAGTTATCCGAGCTCGAGGAGTTGAGGTTGGAAGCATACTCAAATGCCCAGATTTACAAGAAGAAAGCCAAAGCCTTTCATGATAGGCACTTGCTGAGGAAGGAATTCACAATAGGTGATAAGGTATGACTGTTCAATTCTAAATTGAAATTTTTTCCATGAAAACTGAGATTTAGATGGGAGGGGCCTTACATGGTTGAGTACGTATCCCCATTTGGAGCTGTTGAAATCAAGGACCCAACAGATGGGAGGACCATGAAAGTAAATGGTCAAAGGCTCAAACTTGTTGTTGAAAATGTGGTGGAGCCTGTGATGACCACCCACTATCATGAACCTCAATAGCATAGCTGAGTTTCAACAATGTACACTATGTATACTAGTTATTGATTTTGGTTATTTTTGCTACTGTTTGTCTTTGATTCATTTCTGTTTGGCTTTGTACATGAATTTTGCCATGCTTGGTTAGTGCCTCGTGTAGGATAATTTGTCAAAAGTGTAAAAAAAATTGTGTAACAGATGCCCTAGTTTAAACCACGTTATTTTGGCTGGACATGGACCAGGTAAATCACGTGCCTAAAACACGTGCTCCAAATGTAGAACAACCATACACACAAGCAAAGCTAGCCCATACATTAATTAAGGTATCTAAGGACTACATTGGACATTTCACCTTAATCGACATACACTGGACACTTGTGTAATGGACCTACACAAAAGCTGAATTCCAGATATATAGATTAGAATTATACCAGATTTTACACTAAAACCAGCTAGAGACAATATCCAGAAGAAAGTAAAGCCAGTCATATATATGTGTATATGGTATATTTGCCCTACACTACATCCAAACCTATCAAGGTGACTTATTCCATGCATTGCTTTAAAAAGGGCGAGACTCCAATTTGACTTATTGGGGGATACATCCATAGAGCATGTGAGGACTTACATGGCAGCCTAACTGCATATGCTTATAAACTGCTTGTAGCATATTGTGACTCCACGACTCAATGAGTCATTCTGCGTTTTCATGCACGCAAAGTGCAATGACCTCATTATAAAATACATGAAAACTCCCTGCATCTTCCTCGTTTCAAATTCACTGCAAGCCGACTCTGCAATTATGACATACACAGCCAGGGCTACCATTACCACATTCATAAATCCCAGTCCAGCGCTTAAGACCTCAGTTAGGTGTTAAGAACTCTTCGTATCATTGAGTCAAGGTCAGCTCCGAAAGAGCTTCATCGTTCATTGGCTCGGCAAGCGCAACGTTGATAGATGTTCGACACCACACCATCGAGACCGCAAATTCACCAAAAGGTACGTCACCACATGACGTAGTTTTGATCAAATTTATTGGTTTGTGGTGTCGATTTCAATAAATCAAATTCGCAACACAGAAATGACACGACTTAGTGTTGAAGTAGCACAACGAGATCATTAACAAAATACACTCCAGACCTTCCATGCCAAATTGAATATATAGAGAATATATAGTCACTTCAATATATGTATATATATATGGATGGATATATGCACATGGTACACGGTTGTCTCATGCCACCTTGAATATTAAATTGACTATATAAATATCAGATATATATATAGGGAGAGAACCAAAACCACAAAGGCACACAAGGATACAACAAACAGGAATGCAAGAGAGAGCTGGCCACGACAAGCAAGGTTTACCGCGGCAACCTCACAAAATTGCCACGGCAAGGTTCCCAGCTGAAGGCTTGCCGTGGCAACCCTTATAAGCTTGCCGTGGCAACCCTTGAAGCCTGCCGCAGCAACCCCTGGGTGGCTATTGCACTTGTGCCTTGGTCTATTATTTTAGGCTGTGCTCTTTACGTAGCAGACCTTGGGTCCCTTAATGGTCCATATGAGCCCATCTATTATATACTAAACTTATATAGTAAAATATTAATATAGATTTGTACTATAGGTGCAACGTGGTGCACAATAATAGTTTTGAGACATTATCCCTGAATGGTGTTCTCGGATGCACGAGTGCACCTACACTACGAGTCACGTCAGCTTCGGTGATAAGGTAGCGAATATATTTTGTTAATATATATTTGGATTCTTATTCTCATATAGATTGCAAAATATTTATCATATATGAGGAGATAAATAAATTACGTGGGGAGGCTGTTCACTTAATGATTCACTCGTTAGGATAACTGCAGTGGCCATACGAGGTGTAACATGTAGACCTGATCTTGAGAAGACTTGATAATTCTAAACCTGATCAGATTTGATATAAGATGAGTTAAGATAAATAAAGTATCAGTTTAATTGATGATGACATACTAGTTTTGACCACATGAAATCATATAACTTAAAATCAGTTTTGTAAATCTGTTTTCTTTAACAGACATATCAGTTTAGCAGGATATTTTGGTACCAGGCCGTGTTAACTCATATAAGACTATGCTAGTTAGAAAATTAATTCACTAGTTATCAAAGTTTAAATTAAGCATGCACTTGAATTCATACATTGTGCATAGTACATTATTCTGATCCTGCTATGTCTTGACATACTCTCCATGTGTTTGCCTTGTTTTGAGTTAAGTGATCCCGCTTTCTCAGGAGCTTAACTGTGTACTTGTAACAAGTGATCCCACTAACTCAAGAGCTTGATTTTCTTCGTTCAAGTGATCCCGCTAACTCGTGAGCTTGACGTATCTTGATTCAAGTGATCCCGCTAACTCGGGAGCTTGACTTTGCTGTTCTTCTGTTTTTGCCTACATGTATATCTTATTTCAGCTTGATATCTCATACCTGTTGTATCATGCGTTAATCCAGCATATCAACATATTATATTAGTCATATAATACTAAAATCATATTCTTTATGCTTCTCGATGAGAATGTGATAAATTGTCAATATATGCTAGCAATATAATATTCTCTACTGAGCTTTGATGATAGCTCATTTCATGCCTTAAATATCTTAGTTGCAGAGTCGGATCCTGAGCACGCAGCAGACCCTACGTATGTGCCAAAAGAGGAAGAAGGAGACTACGAGGAAGAAGACAAAGAGGACGAGTTAGCAAAAGAGTTCTTCCCAAAGTAGGTATGTGGCTTGGGGATTTAGAGGGAGAAAGAGAGAGAGGTAGAGCTAGATAAATTTGAGAAACTTGTCTGAATTATATACGGTAGTTTCAGATATTTTGTGTTTGAATGTATAGGTTTTCTTTCTATTGTTTAGATGACGGGTGGCCGTCATCGTTGGAAAGCCATACATCAGATCTTTTGTTTTTATTTATATAGTTGCTAGTTCTGCTTAGATAAGTAGAAAATTAGTTATTTTGTCATATTATCAACTGTCAGAGTAAATTCATTACTTCTGCATTTGCAAAACTTTGTATAAGAAATGACCCTTAGATGAAAGGATCATGTCAGGTGATCCGACGATGCAACGGTTCCAATATTTAAAAGAAGGGAAATGCCGAGTTATCACAGACTGAGTTGGAGTGTTAAAGCTATTGAGAAAGGAACTGGGGAGTAACTGCAAGTCTGTTTAAACTGAAAAAATAGCCTATCGACAGGTTCTATGAACATCTCGATAGGTTCAGAGAGTGCCCAACTTGCTTTTCGACAGGATTTGGAGGTTGTCGAGCAGTGTGAAATAATTCTCGACAGGTGTTGAAGGTGCAAAATTGGTTGTCGATAGGATCCATATAGATTTCGACAGGTTCTGCAGGCATTGGTTGATTTCTCGACAGGTTTAGAGTACCTATCGAGAGGTTCTATGAACCTCCCAAAGTGATTTTTTAGAAGAAGGAACCTATCGAGAGGATTGACTGATGAGCCCAAAAGTACCTGTCGAGAGGTTCTGTGAACCTCTCGAAATGTATTCACTTAAAATCTTCAACCCGTCGACAGGATTGCATGGACCTCCCGAGAGGTTCAGCATTTTTTAACTCCTCGACAGGTTGTCCCAACCTGTCGACGCCTTGTCCCCAATCCTGTCGAAGCTCATTTTTCTTCCTTGGTCCCAATCATTTGTCTGAACCTTAATAGTTCATATCTCCTTGCCTTAACTCTGATTGCTAAAAATTGACCAACATGCACTTCGCGGTATCATTTCCAAAATTAAATTGCGCGACGGTTCATACTTATCGGAACCAACATATCATTTTAGCAGTTAAGTTTGGAAGGATAAGAAAATTTATTATGACGATTCCTATTCCACCACCCACACATTTTAAATATCAGGCCCTTTCCCCTTCATTGCATTCGTTCATCAATTCACCCCTCCTAAAACTATGGTGGATGACAAGCCCATTGAGTTGCCAATCAAATTCGACCCAGTTTGGGAAGACCTGCCACCACCAAAAGAGCCTGACCCATTACAATTCCTGTGGGACGAGTATGAGGAAGTGCAAAGGATTTTGGCCAAGGAGGAAAAGAAAAGGAATAAGAGAAAGAAGAAGAAACAGAAGATAGACCCACCAGCATCTTCTCCCCTTTCCTCTTCACTCCATCCACCACCTCTTCAGCAGCCTTCGCCTTAAATCCATGTTCACCCGCTTTGGCTTACAATTCCTCTTCCAGAAGCAGCAGGTTGAGGATATCCCGGAGCCAAGAGGGCAAACCATTTTGTTTTTGACAAGATATTTTATTAATGTGTGTCTAGATTTTTCTTAGGTGCATACTCTTTCCTATATTTAGTTAGGATTTTTCCTTTTGTCACCCTTTTTATGTCATTGTTCCATTGTACAACTTTCTGTGCTTAAATGAAATCTCTCTTGGTGATGTTTTGTATAGTTTACTTTCTGTCTTTAAAGCAATTTAGTTGATTGTTTGTGTGTTGCAATTGTTCGCATGTTTGTTTAATGTTTTCTTTACTTTGTATACTTCTGTTTTTGCCCCTACTCCACATCCACATTTATCTTTGGATCAGTGAGGACACTGCTCCTCATAGGTTTGAGGGTGTGGCAAGGTATGCCAATAGATAGTTAATGGTAGTGCAACAAGGTTTTAGAAATTGAGGAAATAAAGAAATTGAGAAAATAAAATAATTTCACACCTGATATTTTATATTTAGAGGAAATTAAAAAAAAAACTTTTTAAAACTGGAACATGTTACAATTCTAAAATTTTCATGAAGCAAATGTCAGGAATTTTTCACAAATCAATGCTTAGTGAACTTGAGAAAAGAGAAAATTGTGAGGATATAACCTGGAAGTCCAATGGAAGACCTTACCCAGAGAGATTTGGGTCTGAAAAATTTTCTTTGAAGAGTGTTTGGCAATTTCTTATGCTGTAAGGACTGATTAAATTTGCATTTGCTCACTAGAAGTTAGGCAAATCCAAGTTGAAATAGCATGACAACATCCATGACATTGTGGACATGAAGTAAGGCCATCCCTTGGACAGTTTGAGTTTAAAACATCCCACTGTTGAACTGCCCTTGATACACACATTTTGAGCCTTTCAAAATCCCAGTTTTCTTTGATAAAAATCAGAAAATTTGAACCCAAAACCTCTTCACCTATTTAAATTCACCCTCAACCTGAGAAATTAGGAAATGGAAGGAGAAGTGAGGTTAAAGGAGAAAGGTTTGAGAGCAGTTGACAGAGAAGAAAATACATTTGAAGGCAAGTGTGATGTATAGTTGTGGCATCCCAGCCCATGAAAAGAAAAAAAAATAAAAATAAAATATATATATATATATATATATATATATATATATAAGAAGAAAAAGCATACAAAAAGAAAAGAAAAAAAAAATAGGAAAGAAAAACAAAAGAGTGAGAAAGAGAAGTCAATTCATTGAGAGATTGAAATGAAGATTGGAAATTGATCACTTCAAATATGAAAATTCAAGAAGTAGATGGACTTATGCTGAATTGAAGAAGGTGTGCATGTCACCTCCTTATTTTACTGATTTCTCAACCTCAAATCCTATTCCACCATTTTAGTCTTGGTAAACTTCACCCATAAGCCACATTACAACCCAATAAAAAGACTTTACTGATCTGAAATTGGATTGAGCTGTCATGTGGAAATGAGAATCTGTCAAATCTATGGTGAAAAGAGTTAGAGAATTCAAAAATTGGAGCAAAGCCTATGGTCATGCTTGCAGTCCTATTTGAGGGTTGTAACTGCTCTTGAGCTGTGTGAATTGATACACCTTTCTATTTTTATTGAGAGTGACAGCCCTGGTGAGTTTTGGGTATGAAATTAAGATTGATGGGGGCATTATCAGAACAAGATTCTCAATCTGAGGGTAAGAGTTGCATTAATTTTCATACAAAATACCTTGGCATGAGCTGATTGATTGTGAAGGAATTATAGTAGAATTTTAGTTTTACACTGCCATGATTTTGCTGAGAATCCTCTAAAACTGAATGGACAAGGTGTGGAATGAATTTTATACTACTTGAACTCTATTTTAAACATGATGCACTAATATTAACTGACTCATTGGAGAAGTTTGTGGGTAAGTTCACTGTAAACCCTCAGGAGACTTCACTCCTCCACTAGGGATCACCAAGGGGTTTAAAAGGCTTGAGGCATATGCTAAATACATCTGTGTTCCCTACAAAAGTGGCATTTTTATTTTCAATAACTAATTTTATTTTCTCCTTTGCTCAGGGACTAGCAAAGCTTAGGTTTGGGGGTGTGTTAAGCAGTGAAAAATAATATTTTTCACCTCCTAACCTGACCTTTGGTGGACTCTTGAGCTGACTAATAAGGTGTTTGAAGTGTGTCTTATAGATGAGTAATAAATTATATCTTAGTACAAATATTCATTTAAAAGAGCCCAAGAAGCAATGTGCTACCCAATTGGAAAGGCCTGAGACCAAGTCCAACTACAAGGAATAAAGATTGAACCTACTAAGGGGTTGCTAAGTGTTGAGCAAAGGAAGAATAGCACACTAGAGATGTGTGCCAGCTGTGGAAGCACAAAGCAGAGCTGTCGAGAAGTTCTAAGAGCAAGGAATGAAGTGGTCGAGTGGTTGAACATGTGTGTAAGAAGCTATCGAGAGGTACTGAGTTGAAAAGATGAAGATCTCAAGAGGTTCCAGCACCTACCGAGAGGTTGGAAGTACAGACGTGGATCCTGTCGAGAGGATACTTCAAAGTACAGATGAAGTTGAGAGGTTCCAGATACTTATCGCGAGGTTCAATTGAAGCTGTCATGTAGTGCAAGATAACCTATCGATAACTTACCTGAAGCAAGCTCATTCTCCCGAGGATTTAGCCAACCTGTCGAGCACTTCACTAGTGAATTGTATAACAAGTCGACAGGTTGATTATAACCCGTCGACAGGATGACTGAAGAATTTCACAGAAGGAGAAGAATGATTTCCAATCTTATCGACTAGTGCAAGCTAAACCTCTTGAGGAATCTACAATCCTGTCGAGAAGCATACAGAAGCTGTTGAAAGGCAATGCAACTTGTCGATGTGAACATAAAGCAGATCCTAAACCTGTCGAGAGGTTCCTTGAACCTATCGACACTCATTTTGGCAACTTCTAATTGCAGAAGTTTGCACACACATCCCAAAGCATGTCAGCAATCCTCGAGGGTATTTTTGGCATTCGATTGCACATGATTGGAAACCCTAACGGCTTCACGTGCATTTGTCAGATGAGAGCCAATGAGAGAAGAGCTTCTAGAAGAAAAATCGGCCACATTAGCAGCCCAGAATAACAAAATTATTCCCTTGAGCTCTGATTGGCTAAAACGGATCTGAGGACAGAGGAGGAGAGTATAAAAGCTTGAAGAAAATATAGAACAATCATCCAGAATTTGAGAGAACCAGAGCCTAATTCCATATCCATCTTCTCCAAACTCCCCCTCTCTTCTTTCTTCTCTGATTCTCTCTTTAGCCAATCATGGTTGGCTAAACTCTTTTTAGTAGTTAGGGTGAGGTATAGAGCTATAAATTGAGAGTTTTAGAGGCTTGTAAAGGATTGCATGTGGCACAGATTGCAGATATGAGCACAATAGGATTATAAGTTTTATGATTGTAATGTAATTATAGATTTTAAAGGTGATTCTGATCTACATTTCACTTTTTCGTATTTGATTTCCCTGGGTCAGATATTCCTGGGGATGCCAGCCAAAAATGAGGAGCTGGTAGCCTGACATTCGTAACATCTGCAATAGCTTTCCTGTTCTACCATAGATTTGGAGATTTACCATCCTTTAGAACACATTTTCCTATGGACACACCCTTACTTACCTTTCAAAACTAGCTGTAATAGCCCTGATTCTTGTAGGACTGGCTGCTCACCTTAATTCAACCTTTCTGTAATTTGTGCAGTAAATCTGCTGTTTTAATCATATAATAATTGCAAGGCGGGCAACACAAGTTTTTGGCACCGCTGTCGGGGATTTGTGTTTTTAAAAGTGGTAGATTTCAGTTTTCTCATTTTTCAGATTTAGATTTTTCATTGACTGTCAAGTGTTTGATTAATTGCTACTTTAGTTTTTGTTGTAGTTTCACTCTGTTTCAGATCTGAATCTGTGGAGCTAAGAGGAGCTCTGTACCACTTGGAAGAACAAGCATTGCTTAAGTTTGCATCTCTTAACTTTGTTTATATTCCTAGATCTGTAGTTGAGTAGATCTACAGTTTTGTAGTTGTTTGTCTTGTGTTGATCTTTTCACTATGATTTTTAGTATTGTACTTGATTTCTATGGTGTGTATGCTTGGGAGGAGATCACTTAATCCTGAGATTGCTCCCTTAGATCTTGAAGTTGAAAGACTTCTTAGACCTAAGCAAACCATACACACACCTGTAGTTGATTCTGAAATTGCTGCAATGGGTGAACAACCTAGAACACTAAAGGAATTCAATGCATCATGGGTGTACAATTCCCCCATTTGTATTCAATTTCTTGCTGTTCAAGGAAACAATGAGATCAAGTCTTCTATCATACAAATGATACCCTCATACCATGGCCTGAGCAAAGAAGACCCATATAAGCATATTGATAAATTTTTAGGACTATGTACTACCTTCAATATTGTAGATTTAGGGGAGGAAGCAACCAAGTTGAGACTTTCCTTTTTCACTAAAGGATAGAACCAGGACTTGGTGGTCAATGCTCCCACCCAACAATATTCAGTCCTGGAACGATCTTCAATGTCAGTTTTTGGCCAAATTTTTTCTCATGACCAAAACAAGTCAGCTGAGGAAGAACATTATCTCATTTGCTCAAGCCCCAACTGAAGATTTTCAGCAAGCCTGGGAGAGATTTAAAGAACTCTTAAAGCAATGTCCTCATCACCAAATTCCTTAATGACAACTTGTCCAAAGTCTCTATCAAGGAATTGATTCCAAAAGCAGGGATATGGTTGATGCCTCTTGTGGTGGTACATACCTCCATAAAACTACTGATGAGGCTTGGTAGTTATTTGATATCATCAGTGAAAGCTCCATGCAAAGGGAGACCTGGGCAAGAGATGTTGAGACCCCTAGATTGGTGAGAGAAAATACTACCAAAGGGAAAATGTATAAGGTGAGTGGACAGCCTGACCCAAAAGTTTGATAAGCTCATGGGAGAAATGCAGTCTCCAATGGTTGCCAAAGTGGAGGAGGCATGTGTCATATGTCAGTCCCCCTCTCACTCCCTTGAGGAATGTCCCTCAGCTGTCTCATTTCCAGATTTTGTGATGGAACATGTGAATGTTGCTCACTCCTATGGACAACGGCTTACTGTTGGCTATCATTGGAGAAACCACCCCAACTTGAGGTGGAGACAAGATAATTTTCAAACCCAACAACAGCAACAGCCACTACAGTCCATGCCCTATAGGAATGCCCAGCCATATCAGCAGAATTTTATCCCAAGGCCCTAATACCAGCAGACCATGGCTCAGCCTATGCAACAAACTGCGCAAGCTCCAACTTCTAGATCACCCTCTTTTGAAGAGCAAGTTTTGGCCTAGTTGCAGAATTTGGGCTCTTTACCCCAAACAGTCCACTCTCACAGCCAAAGCATCAAAAAGATAAAGGACCATCTTGGTCAGCTATCTAATGCCTTGACAAAGAGAGAAGAGGGGAGGCTGCCTAGTTAGTCCATGGATAATCCAAAGAGGAACTATCTGGTGGGTGAAGTTTCTTCTTCTCATGAAGAAGTTAAATCTATCACTACTTTGAGAAGTGGGAGGACATTTGATAATCAAGTTGGTATTGAGCATGTGCAAAATGCATAAAAGGAAAAAGAAAATGAAACAAGCCAAAAAGATATGCAGCAGGAACAACATAGCCCGAATAAGGGAGATGTTGATGCTCCCCAACGAAAAAATGAAAACAAAAATAAAGAAAAATCAGATGAACTTGCTAAGACTACAAATGGGAGGACAATTCCTCATTTGCCATTTCCTAATACATTGAAAGCAGCTTCTCCTTTTGACAAGGGGAATGCTAAGGTTGAGGAGATGATGGAAACTTTCAAACAAGTAAAGATCAACTTGCCTTTACTTGATTCCATCAAGCAAGTTCCAACCTATGCAAAATTTCTGAAAGAATTGGCACCCACAAGAGACAGTCTAGGATACACTTATCCAAGAAGGTCTTTTATGCGGAGAAAGTGAACCAAGTGTTATCTGTTGCAACTCCAACCAAGCTTTAAGACCCTGGAGTCCCTATAATCCCCTGCATCATTGGGGATCACACCATTGAAAAAGCTTTACTAGACCTAGGAGCTAGTGTGAATTTGCTTTGATACTCAGTTTATGAGAACTTGTGCCTAGGAGAGTTGAAGCCCACACATGTGGGCTTGCAACTAGCTGACAGGTCTGAGAGGAAACCAATGGGGTTCATAGAGGATGTATTAGTTGGAGTTGATAAATTCTTTTATCCAGCTAATTTTCTGGTGCTAGATATGGAACCAAGCAAGTGTGCTACCTCCATCCCCGTGACCTTGGGTAGGCCATTTTTGGTCATTGCAAATACATAGATACAATGTAGATTAGGGGTGATAGAGGTAACTTTTGGCAATATGAAAGTCAGGTTAAATGTGTATGATACAACCCATCAACCTCATTTGGGTAATGAGGACTGTCTGTCCATTGATGTGCTGGATGAGTTTGTGGAAGAAACTTTTCCCCAGCTGCTGGCTGGTGATGATTTATTTGATGTTTTTGAAGAAGTGTGGAATGAAATAATGGAAGAAACATCCCCTACACCTGGGCTTGAGCAAGTCAAAACCTTAAATTTAGAGGTGGGGCCGGTACAGCAACACGCATGGAAACCAACTTTGCTACCTCTTCCACCACCCTCTAAGGCGCCTCTTTTGCCTTCACTCATTAGTCCTCCAGATATGGAGCTGAAATAACTCCCAAAGTCCTTGAAGTATGCCTTCTTAGGAGCCAATAAAAAATTCCCAGTTATAATTTCTTCTTCCCTCACTCTTGAATAGGAAGAAGAGCAGCTTTGTGTACTGAGAAGGCATAGGAGAGTAATAGGATGTACTATTGTTAATTTGGAAGGGATAAATCCTACTATGTGCATGCACAAAATTCATCTTGAAGAGGGCTCTAAACCCTCTAGAGAGATGCAGAGAAAACTTAACCCACACATGCAGGAACTGGTAATGAAGGAAGTAGTCAAACTTCTTGATGCTGGGGTCATTTACCTTATTTCAGATTCTCAATGGGTGGCACCTACCTAGGTGGTGCCTAAGAAATTAGGGATCACAGTAGTTCAAGCAGACTCAAGTGAGCTAATTTCAACCAGGCAGACCACTGGTTGGAGGGTATGTATTGATTATAGAAAGCTCAATGAGAAAACCAGCAAAGATCATTTCCCATTGCCATTCATAGATCAGATCTTAGATAAGCTGGTAGGTAAGGCTTTCTATTATTTTCTTAATGGTTATTCGGGATACAACCAGATCCCTGTATACCCACAAGACCAAGAAAAAACCACATCTACATGCCCATTTGGAACCTTTGCATATAGAAGGATGCCTTTTGGTTTATGTAATGCACCTGCCACCTTTCAAAGATGTACGTATGTAATTTTTTCTGACATGATTGATCAGTTTTTAGAGATCTTCATGGATGATTTCTCTATCTTTGGAGATGATTTTAGCCAATGCCTGCACCATCTCAGCCTTGTGCTGCAAAGGTGTGAGGAGACCAACCTTGTCCTGAGCTGGGAAAAGAGTCATTTTATGATGACTCAAGGCATTGTCTTAGGACATGTTATTTCCCAAAGAGGGATCCAGGTTGATCAGGCAAAGGTTGATTTGATAGCACATCTGCCTCCACCCAAAACTGTCAAACAAGTCAGATCATTCTTTGGGCACGCTGGTTTTTATAGGAGGTTCATCAAAGACTTTAGCAAAATCTCCCAGCCTCTCTGCCACTTGTTGTGCCAAGAGGTTCCATTTGTGTTCAATGATGAATGTCTAGCTGCATTTGAACTCTTGAAGTCCTGTTGGACTACTGCTCCTATACTTCAAGCTCCTGATTTCTCCATGCCATTTGAGCTGATGTGTGATGACTTAGACTTTACTATTGGTGCAGTATTGGGACAAAGGAATGACAAGGCACCGTGTGTTGTGGCATATGGTAGTAAATCAATGGTCGATGCTCAACTGAATTACTCTACAACTGAAAAGGAGCTATTGGCCATTGTGTTTGCCTTAGAGAAATTTTGATCATATGTATTGAGATCCAAAATCATTGTGTTTACTGACCATTCAGCCTTAAACTACCTTTTGTCTAAGAAAGATACCAAAGCTAGACTAATTAGATGGATTCTTCTTTTGCAGGAATTTGACTTGAAAATCAAAGACAAGAAGGGGGCTGAAAATGTGGTTGCAAATTACCTATCAAGGATCCCAACTGTTGATATAGAGAGCTTTCCTATCAATGAGTCCTTTCCAGATGAACAACTTTTTGTTGTGGAGATGAGTGTACTTTGGTTTACCAACATAGTAAACTACAGTACTGTGGGAAAGATACCCCCACATTGGAATAAGGATGATAGGAATCTGCTTTTCTCACAGATTTGACATTATATGTGGGAGGATCCTTACCTTTTTAAAACTTGCAGACCAGGTGATAAGAAGATGTGTGACTGAAACTGAATTTGAAAACATTCTAACTATGTGCCATGAACAGGCTTGCAGGGGCAATTTCAGTGGTAACAAAATTGCTGCAAAGGTGGTGCAAAGTCGCTTCTACTGGCCCACTCTTTTCAAAGATGCTATACAGCACTGCAAATCCTATTTTAGATGTCAATAGATGAGAAGCTTTTCTAGGAGAAACTTCATGCCCTTACAACCTATGCTAGTTGTTGAATTATTTGATATATGGGCAATCGATTTTATGGGACCTTTCCCTTCTTCCTATGGGAACAATTACATCTTTGTAGCTGTGGACTATGTGTCCAAATGGGTTGAGGCCATAGCTACAAGAACAAATGATCACAGAGTTGTCATTGAGTTTTTGAAAGACAACATCTTCTCGAGGTTTGGTATCCCCAGAGCTATTATTAGCCATGTTTGCAATAAATATTTTGACAAACTGATGGCCAAGTACTCTGTGACCCACAGAGTTGTAACTCCATACCACCCACAAACTAGTAGGCAGGTGGAGATTCTCAATAGAGAAATCAAGCACATTTCAGAGAAGACTGTGTGTACTGATAGGAAAGATTGGTCCATAAAATTGTTGAATGCCCTATGGGCTTATAGGACTGCGTATAAGACCCCAATAGGGATGTCTCCATTCAAGCTAGTATATGGAAAGGCATGCCACCTACCTGTAGAGTTAGAGCACAGGGCTTATTGGGCCATTGAAGCATTGAATTGTGACCTAACTCCTGCGGGTTTGCACAGGAAGCTACAGTTATCTGAGCTCGAGGAGTTGAGGCTGGAAGCATACTCAAATGCCTGGATTTACAAGGAGAAGGCCAAAGCCTTTCATGATAGGCACTTGCTGAGGAAAGAATTCACAACAGGTGATAAGGTATGGCTGTTCAACTCTAAGTTGAAATTTTTTCCAGAAAAACTGAGATCCAGATGGGAGGGGCCTTACATGGTTGAGTATGTATCCCCATCTAGAGCTGTTGAAATGAAGGGCCCAACAGATGGAAGGACCATGAAATTAAATGGTCAAAGCCTCAAACTTGTTGTTGAAAATGTGGTGGAGCCTGTGATGACCACCCACTATCATGAACCTCCATAGCATAGCTGAGTTTCAACAATGTACACTATGTATACTAGTTACTGATTTTAGTTATTTTTGCTACTGTTTCTGTTTTTGATTCATTTCTGTTTGGCTTTGTACATGAATTTTGCCATGTTTGGTTAGTGCCTCATGTAGGATAATTTATCAAAAGTGTAAAAAAGACTGAGTTGGAGTGTCAAAGCTGTTGAGAAAGGAACTGGGGACTGAGTGCAAGTCTGTTTAAACTAAAAAAATAGCCTGTCAACAGGTTCTATGAACATCTCGACAGGTTTAAAAAGTGCCCAACTTGCTTTATGACAGGATCTGGAGGCTGTCGAGCAGTGTGAATTATTTCTCGACAGGTGTTAAAGGTGTAAAATTAGTTGTCGATAGGATCCATACATATTTTGACAGGTTCTGTAAGCTTTAGTTGATTTTTTGACAGGTTCGGAGTACCTATCGAGAGGCTCTATGAACCTCCCGAAGTGATTTTCTAGAAGAAGGAACCTATTGAGAGGATTGACTGATGAGCCCAAAAGTACCTGTCGAGAGGTTCTATGAACCTCTTAAAGTGTATTCATTTAAAATCTTCAACCCACCCATCGATAGGATTGCATGGACCTCCCGAGAGGTTCAGTAGTTTTTAACTCCTAGACAGGTTGTCCCAACCTGTGGACGCCTTGTCCCTATTCTTGTCGTAGCTCATTTTTCCTCCTTGCCCCCAATCGTTTGCCTGAACCTTAATAGCTCGTAACTCCTTGCCTTAACTCCAATTGCTAAAAATAGACCAACATGCACTTCGCGGTATCATTCCCAAAATTAAATTTCACGACGGTCCATACTTATGGAAACCAACATATCATTTTAGCAGTTAAGCATGGAAGGATTAGAAAATTTATTATAACGATTCCTATTCCACCACCCACACATTTTAAATATCAGGCCCTTTCCCCTCCATTGCATTCGTTCATCAATTCACCCCTCCTACAACTATGGCGGATGACAAGCCCATTGAGTTGCCAATCAAATTCGACCCAGTTTGGGAAGACCCGCCACCACCAAAAGAGCCTGATCCATTACAATTCCTGTGGGACGGTTATGAGGAAGTGCAAAGGATTTTGACCCAGGTGGAAAAGAAAAATAATAAGAGAAAGAAGAAGAAACATAAGATAGACCCACCTGCATCTTCTCCCCCATCCTCTTCACTCCATCCACCACCTGCTCAGCAGCCTTTTCCTTAAATCCATGTTCTCCCCCTTTGGCTTGTAGTTCCTCTTCCAGAAGTAGCAAGTTGTGGATATCCCGGAGCCAGAAGGGCAAACTATTTTGTTTGTGACGGGATATTTTATTAATGTGTGTCTAGATTTTTCTTAGGTTTATACTCTTTCATGTACTTAGTTAGGATTTTTCCTTTTGTCACCATTTTTATGTCATTGTTCCATTGCACAACTTTCTTTGCTTAAATGAAATCTCTCTTTGTGATGTTTTGTATAGTTTACTTTCTGTCTTTATAGCTGTTTAGTTGATTGTTTGTGTGTTGCAATTGTTTCCATGTTTGTTTAATGTTTTCTTTACTTTGTATACTTATGTTTTTGCCCCTGCTGCACATCCACATGTATCTTTGAATCAGTGAGGGCACTGCTCCTCATAGGTTTGGGGGTGTGGCAAGGTATGCCAATGGATAGTTAATGGTAGTGCAGCAAGGTTTTAGAAATTGAGGAAATAAAGAAATTAAGAAAATAAAATAATTTCACACATGATATTTTATATATAGAGGAAATTAAAAAAAAAAAAAACTTTTTAAAACTGGAACATGATACAATTCTAACATTTTCATGAAGCAAATGTCTGGAAATTTTCACAAATCAATGCTTAGTGAACTTGAGAAAAGAGAAAATTGTGAGGATATACCCCAGAAGTCTAATGGAAGACCATACCCAGAGACATTTGGACCTGAAAAATTTTCTTTGAAGAGTGTTTGACAATTTCTTCTGCTCTAATGACTGATTGAATCTACCTTTGCTCACTAGAAGTTAGGCAAATCCAAGTTGAAACAGCTTGACTGTACTCATGACATTGAGGACCTGATGTAAGGCCATCCCTTGGACAGTTTGAGCTTAAAACTTCCCACCGTTGAACTGCCCTTGATACACACATTTTGAGCCTTTCAAAATCCCAATTTTCTTTGATGAAAACCAGAAATTTTGAACCCAAAACCTCTTGACCTATTTCAGTTCACCCTCAACCTGAGAAATTAGGAAATGGAAGGAGAAGTGAGGTTAAAGGAGCAAGATTTGACATTGGGTGAAAGAGAAGAAAATACATTTGAAGGCAAGTGTGATGTATAGTTGTGGCATCCAAACCCATGAAAAGAATAATAAAAAATAAAAAAATAAAAAAATAATATAAGAAGAAAAAGCATACAAAAAGAAAAGAAAAAAAATATAGAAAAGAAAAACAAAAGAGTGAGAAAGAGAAGTCAATCCATTGAAAGATTGAAATGAAGATTGGAAATTGATCACTTTAAATCTGAAAATTCAAGAAGTAGATGGACTTACGATGAATTGAAGAAGGTGTGCATGTCACCTCCTTATTTTACTAATTTCTCAACCTTAAATCCTATTCCACCCTTTTAGTCTTGGTAAACTTCACCCATAAGCCACATTACAACCCAATAGAAAGACCTTACTGATCTGAAATTGGATTGAGCTATCATGTGGAGATGAGAATCTATCTAATCTATGGTGAAAAAAGTTAGAGAATTCAAAAATTGAAGCAAAGCCTATGGTCATGCTTACAGTCCTATTTGAGGGCTGTAACTGCTCTTGAGCAATGTGAATTGATATACCCTTCAATTTTTGTTGAGAGTGACAGCCCTAGTGAGTTTTGGGTCTGAAATTAAGATTGATGGGGCCATTATCAGAACAGGATTCTCAATTTGAGGGTAAGCTTTGTATTAATTTTTATACAAAGTACCTTGACATGAGCTGATTGATTGTGGAGGAATTACAGTAAAATTTTAGTTTTACACTGTCATGATTTTGCTGAGAATCCTCTAAAACTAAATGGACAAGGTGTGTTTTGAATTTTATACAGCTTGATCTCTGTTTTAAACATAATGCAGTAATATTAACTAACTCATTGGAGAAGTTTGTGGGTAACTTCACTGTAAACCCTCAGGAGACTTCACTCCTCTACTAGGGATCTCCTAGGGGTTTAAAAGGCTTGATGCATATGCTAAATGCATCTGTGTTTCCTACAAAAGTGGCATTTTTATTTTCAATAATTGTTTTTATTTTCTCCTTTGCTCAAGGACTAGCAAAGATTAGGTTTGGAGGTGTGTTAAGCAGTGAAAAATACTATTTTTCACCTCCTAACTTGACCTTTGGTCACCCCTTGGGCTGACTAATAAGGTGTTTTAAGTGTTTTTTATAGATAAGTAATAAATTGCAGCTTAGTACAGGTATTAATTTAAAAGAGCCCAAGAAGTAATGTGCTACCCAATTGGAAAGGCCTGAGACCAAGTCCAACTACAAGGAATAAAGATTGAACCTATTAAGTGGTTGCTGAGTGTTGAGCAAAGGAAGAACAACACACTAGCGATGTGTGCCAGCTGTGGAAGCACAAAGCAGAGCTGTCAAGATGTTTTGAGAGCAAGGAATGAAGCAGTCGAGAGGTTGAACATGTGTGTAAGAAGCTGTCGAGAGGTACTGAGTTGAAAAGACAAAAATCTCGAGAGGTTCCAGCACCTACCGAGAGGTTGGAAGTACAGTCGTGGATCCTATCGAGAGGATACTTCAAGGTACAGATGAAGTCGAGAGGTTCCAGATACTTATCGCGAGGTTCAACTGAACCTGTTGAGTAGTCCAAGATAACCTATCGACAACTTACTTGAAGCAACGCTCATTCTCGCAAGGATTGAGCCAACTTGTCGAGCACTTCACTGGTGAATTGTATAACAAGTCGACAGGTTGATTATAACCCGTCGACAGGATGAATGAAGAACTATACAGAAGGAGAAGAATGGTTTCCAATCCTATCGGCTAGTGCAAGCTAAATCTCTCGAGGAATCTACAATCCTGTCGAGAAGCATACAGAAGCTGTCGGAAGCCAATGCAACCTGTCAACGTGAACATAAAGCAGATTTAGAACCTGTTGAGAGGTTCTCTAAACCTGTCGACACTCATTTTGGCAACTTCTCAGTGTTCCTCCTTCAGCAATTGCCAATTGCAAAAGTTTGTGCACACATCCCAAAAGCACGTCAGCAACCCTTGAGGGTATTTTTGGCATTCGACTGCCACGATTGGAAACCCTAACGGCTTCACGTGCATTTGTCAGATGAGAGCCAATGAGAGAAGAGATTCTAGAAGAGAAATCGGCCACATCAGTAGCCCAGAATAACAAAATTATTCCCTTGAGCTCTGATTGGCTAAAACGGATCTGAGGACACAGGAGGAGAGTATAAAAGCTTAAAGAAAATGCAGAACGACCATCCAGAATTCGAGAGAACCAGAGCCCAATTCGATATCCATCTTCTCCAAACTTGCTCTCTCTTCCTTCATCTCCCATTCTCTCTATAGCCAATCATGGTTCGCTAAACTCGTTTCAGTAGTTAGGGTGAGGTCTAGAGCTATAAATTGAGAGTTTCAGAGGCTTGTAAAGGATTGTATGTTGCACAGATTGTAGATCTGAGCACAATAGGATTGTAAGTTTTATGATTGTAATATAATTATGGATTTTAAAGGTGATTTTGATCTACATTTCACTTTTTCATATTTGATTTTCCTGGGTCAGATATTCCTAGGGATGCCAGTCAGAAATGGGGAGCTGGTAGCTTGGCATTTGCAGCATCTGCAATAACATTCCTATTCTAATCAAGATCCTTGGAGTAGAACAATCTCTGAGATGGTCTGTGACCATTAAAGTGGATGGATCATAGCCTTCGGATTGCTTTAATTCTCTGGTTGAGATTGGATTCTTATACCTTGCATCTGCCAGAAATGGGGAGCTTTTAGCCAAATGGAGGATTGTAGCAAATCTATCCTATGCACTGCAATTGATTCCTTTGATTTTCAGTAAAATACCAAAACCCCTAGCATTTGTTCTCCATCTTTTGACTTTCATTTTTGTTTTCTCATCTCTGTGTTTAATTAAGTCTGGATCAATAGCATTTATCTTTTGTAAATGTAGTTAAAATGACAAAACCATAAAATCTCTCCTCTTTCCTGCTTTGAGTTTAGCTTAATTTGGGATAGAGTGTCAGATCTACCATAGATCTGGAGATTTACCATCCTTTACAACACATTTCCCTATGGACACACCCTTACCTATCAAAACTAGGCTCAACAGCCCTAATTCTTGCAGGACTGGCTGCTCACCTTAATTCAACCTTGCTGTAATTTGTGCAGTTAATCTGCTATTTTAATCATATAATATTTGCAAGGCGGGCAGCACAACAGAGCAACTAATACATGCGCCAATGTATTTCTGAGGAAATTTTCATTAGTGCATGTAATAGTTATGGCAGACAAAGATGGGTCTCTAGATAGTTTGACAGTAGGAGTTCTGGCGCGAAATGAGTCTTCAAACTGGCTTTTTGTGGAAGCTAGGCTTCCAGGGACTGACTGTTTATATGAGTCGGCTCTCTTCCTCACCGAACTTAGGGATACAAGGTCGATTCGGGTCCGCTAACGCTCACTTTTTCTCCGGGTTTTAAGCTTGGTAACAAGAAGGTTACCCACCCGATATACCTCAAGTGCAAGCACTTTTCTCAGGTACTAGGTGGGTTGGGACTTTTTCGAATCATCACCACTAGGGTCTGCTGCCGTACTAAGACCCGGGAGTTTGTATGTGTGCCTAAATAACCCAACCCTTTAAAATCTATCCTGTAAAAATTAATTTAAATCCCCTTTATTGGTTTAATTTTATTTTTCACTTTTAAGGAAGTTTTCTTAAGTTTAAAGATCGGGGGTGAGGATCCTATGCCGCCTCTACGGGCCAGCGTCCACTAACGGAATATGATTGTGAAATTAAAGGCACAAGTAGGCCTGCCAAACGGCTAATGCACTTAAAATGATAGAAATGTAAAGAAATTAAATGAAAATTCACAAGTAGACCCGCCAATCGGCTAAGGTGCTTGAAATGATAGAAACGTAAAGAAATTGAATGTGGTGCGCAAGTAGGCTCGCCAATCGGCTAAGGCTCGTAGATGACGTAAACGTAGGGGTAAGTAAAAGGACGTAATCGTAGGGGCGAGTAAAGAAAAGAAGTAAAAAAATAATAATAAATGGTTAGTAAATAAAAAAATAAAAAGGCCAAATTCAAGGGGAAGCTCTACTAGTTACTCCCGAGCAGAGTCGCCTTCTGTGTAATCGTGGATTTTCGTTAAACCCGTCACGATGATGCGCTCGTGATAAAAATTTAGAGTCACCACTTGGAGCTTTTGGTGTCCTGAGAAACCCAAATCAATTTTAAAGAGTATCGAAGTGTCAAATAATGACTATGAATCCAGACTACGCCAAAGGCTCTTGGGTAGGGGCTTCGATTATTGATTGGGAAGGTGTTAGGCACCCAATCAATCCTCTTAATGCTGTCTCTACTTATGGCCAAAATAAAAATGATATAAAAAAAATAAAAAAGCCTTCCTCTTGCCCAAAGGGCCTTAAAATCCTATTTGTGCCCCTCCGTTTCTACTGAAAATTCAGTGGCGTAATGGCACAAATGTGAGAATGAAGGAAGAACCAAGAAGGTAGGAAAGTAGAGGGGAGAGCCGGAGCTCTCGGGCCCTTGTTACACCGCTGTGGAGCCTTGCGTTGGCTTTCTTCGGTGAGCTTTTAGTGGCTTGTATAGCTTGATGATGGATTCTAACTCCTAGGGTGGTGGATAGCTAAGAGGTAGAGAGGGGAGGCTAGGGGGATAGCACACACCTAAACTAAAGTTTTTAGGTGAAAGGCTAAGGTTTTTAGAAGGTTTGAAAGTTCTGGATTTTGGATGAAAAGAGTGCACTAGGGGGAGAGAGAGAAGGGATTCCCTAATCTCTAATTTGTAAAAAAATTTCAAGCCTTTGTAACGAGGGGGGGGGGGTGTGCCTCTCTATTTATAGGAAAAAAAGAGGTTAGGAGGGTGTTTAGAGGCTAACTTGGATTAGCAATTAGGTAATCTAGCCATCTAAGGTTTCCTAGGGTTTTTAGAGCCTTGAAATGTGTGAAGTGATGCTCCAATGGTGGATGATAGGGTGGGGCTTTAAACCACTTAAGGGGTTACAAATAGATAGTAAATGGGTACAATAGAACTAACAAAACACACCCCAAAGATTACGATGGTCAATAGGTCAAACCCCATTCTCAAAATTCAAGCCAAAAACCCACAGTCACTGTTTCTAAGCCTGGCGCAACTAATAGATGCGCCAGGCAAAGGTACGGTAAAATAGTGTTTGAATAGGGTCTGGTAGTTGGCTCCCCATGGTGGGCCCCACCTTATAGCTGGCGCAACTAACCATTTATGGGGAGAAATGGCTTGGCGCATGTAATACTTGCGCCAAATCCCAAAGGGGAACTCAACCAATTTACACTTTTGCCCATGAGCTTTGGAATGCCGTAACTTGTTGCATACAACTCCGATTGGGGTGATCCTTGGCTCCTTCGAAAGCTGAGGACTTCTACTTTTCAATGGTATATGATTCGATTGTAGTAGAAGGTCACAACTAGTGCCGATGTACCCCTCTTCATCTATTGCTCGAGAAAGCTAGGTTTAGGTCTGAAATGGTTTCTAAGGGTCGGGATAGGTTTCTAAGGGTTCAGGAAGGTTCCTAAGGGATCTGGGGTATTTTCTAAGGGTTTGGGATGGCTCCTAAGGTTTCTAAAAGATTCCTAAGGGTTCCACACATGCCATCAAAAGCTCAGAGATGTGCCTCTCTCAGAATGTGTCTCGATCGGGCCTTGGACCAAATTTGGGTGTCTACACACATTTGGCTGCTTTCCGTGAGTGTTTTTACTTGGACTCAGAGACATCGGATAGTGGCTCAATGGCGAGTGGTGTAGCGGGCCGCCTTGGTGGTGGTGGGTGAAATCCACGTTCCCCTATGATTTTTTTTTTCTTTTATTTTGAAAATGGGCCATAGGGTCTTTAGATTATTAACTCTCTTTCTTTTCTTCTTTTTATTTGAATAAAAGGATTGGACATGTAAAGTTTAAAATGTTTGGCTGATTTGAATGATTGGATCATAGGTTGAGATGCAACCTTTTATTTGAATAAAAGAATTGGACATCTAATTTTTTTATTAATGACATTGAATGATTTGCATTTGAGTTGAATGGATGTGTTGAAATATGAGATTAATAGCTTTTTTTCTTTACATAATTTTTTTTAAAGCATTAAAAAAAATATTTAAAAAATTACATTAAAAAAAGTATTAAAAATATATTATTTATAAAAAAATTGCATAAAATATCATCGATGTAATTTTTTTTTTAAAATATAGTATTTTCTTAAAAAAAATTTACATAAAAAAGCCACTGCTTTTGGTAGTGATTTTTTCTATGACTGTTGAGAGATGCCGTTGTTAAAGTTCATAAACCACTATTTTGTATAGTGGTAAAAAAAAATCACTACTATTTTTACAACTGTTTAGGGCAGTGTTTTTTGGAAAAAAACCACTGTCAAAGACGGTGGTTTTTTGAAAAAATCACTGTTTAAGGCAGTAGTTTTTTTAGCTTTTTTACGTAGTGCATAAGCCGTCTCCATTGCCAAATCAACGCATGTTGAAGACGGCTTTCAGCCATCCCCAAAAACAATTTTCTACTATTGGAGATGGCTTGAAGCCATCTCTAATAAGTTTTCCTATGTTATAGAGACGGCTGCAAGCCGTCTCCAATAAGTTTACTTTGGCTTTCAGCCGTCTCCAATGAAAATTTTATTTTTTTAATACTATTTTTTTCCCAAAAATCATATTGCCCAACAGTACACATCCATAACCTGTAAATAATATAAAAGAAATAATTATTCGATTTTATATTTAGCACATCTAAAATATTCTAAAAATTAGGTAAAAATATAAATTGCATTTAGATGGGAAGCAAAATTATTTATAAAAATAATCAAAAAAATAGTAATAGGTTTTTTGCTTAGCACCAACCGCAACCTCAATTTCAACTGTTTTCATAGAAAGAAAGGGAAAAAGAAAAAGGAAAACAATAACTACACATTCACATGCTCCAAGTATACAAAATAGTTAATTGGTCAATTCTGAGATTCAAGATCATATATTTTCCATGGCATGCCAAGTAATGGTCAAACAAAACATCATTTATTTGATTATAGTTTTGCTTATGAATTTGAATACAAGCAAGAAAAGGTCGTCTGAATTCACTGCCAAGCACTGAGATCCCACCATGCAACAAGAGCTTCTTCATCATTAGGTTCAAGATTTTTTGAATTAATACTTGAAATGGGAAAAATCTCAAATGGGCAGAGTACTAGCAAATCAGAATAATATATTGTGCATGTCAAATAGATATTAGTTAAATTTACTTGCTAATATGTTTAAGCTATACCCATTAGCAACATCTAATCCATTCCCTGGATTACATGTTCAAAACTCACTATAGCAAGTATTCAAACTTCTTTATAGAACATCAGGACTACCTTATCAACAAAATGCACAAAAATTATCAAGTAAAATTGCAAAATCCTCACTCCAACAGCATCAAAACAAGTTGATCAATAGTACCAAATCAGAAAACTGTGTTAAAAATAAATAGAAAAAAAAATAAAATGGAAAATTAAAATATCAGAAAATGCAATTTTCTCAATCAATACTGCATCAAGATCACCATATCATCCTAAATCCATGAAATGACATGTAAGAAAGATCCTCTCACTACTGCATCATCAAACCTATTTTTAAAAGAAGAAAAACTACAAAAATACAAAGATCCACGGCATCAAAATTACAAAACTAATGATGCCCACATCATACAATTGGCACAAAAAGTTTCATAAATCAACAGGAACCCAGAAAAAGTGGTAGTGGTAGTCCTACATAACTCAATCAACAACTCAAAAACATAACACAGTACAACTGGGTCTCAATAAAAACAAACAACTAAAAATAGACTCTAATGCAAAAATAATAACAATAATCTACCGGGAAAAAATATGGAGATGAAGTCAAATTTGATATAGTAAGATGGTGATGTAGATGGTGGGTAGAAACCCAAGTTATATAATTAGAGTTTCATTGATAAGTAATTGGGTTATTTGTATTTGCAGTAAGATGGTGATGTAGGGTTGATAGAGGATCCTTGAATTTGATGTCTTATTTTTGAATTTTCTTTAATTAATGAATGACAAAGACATTGACATGTGTATGCTAGGAGACATGTTAACTTATCTTCCAAAGGCATTTATAGATCTTTTTTGTTAGGGAAGTATTCAGTGTGAAGCAGCAGATGCAGTTTTATGTATTGACATTAACCACGAAATGTAAAATTGTTTGTGTGGCCCATTTGATGGGTAAGTGAGCAGTCAGTGCTTGACCCATGCCATGTGCAGTGCGGACTCTAAGATTGACTTAATGAGGACGAAAGGATCACAATGTACGAGTCATGACAGCTAATAGAAATTACTGGCATGCAAACAACAATGAAACTTTAACTGATGCCTATACGCATCGCCGATAAGCAATATGCCAACTAGGAACATATACAGTATGATTAATATTATCATCATTATCTAAATCATAGGAACCTATACAATATAGTGGATATACCATTGATATTGTAACAACGGCCACACTTTAAACCTGACAATACATGGTACAGACTCGGGTAGGGTCAGGCTTGTGCCTAACACGGGACACAAAGAACTGATTTGGATTTGGTCATGATGACTGTTAAATAGTGGGGCCCTTAGTGGCCTAGTATATTGATTTAGTTGACCAGATACCCCATTCACTCAAATAGCAGTGTATGAGATAGACACTAGAATTTTTGAAACTAACTCATATACTTACACTTGTTCAAGTGTATCAGACATACACTTGAACTTGACACCAGCCCATACACCCACAAATTGTCTAGTAGAAAGACATGGAATCTAAGCCTTATAAGGCTTATAACATATCACCCACCAAATGACTCCACGTGAGCGTGTCATTTTTTATTTCCATGCACGTCAAGTGCAAAAGAGATAAAACCCCCACGGCTATCCCTCTCATCCCTCACACCTTGAGTTTCAAACCAGAACGAAGTCCCACGAAAGAAACTCTCTGCTCTCTCTCACACCCATTTTTCAATTCTATCTCTTCAAACCCTTTGATTCAAACCCTTGGATCACAAGGTGATCCTAATATTCAGCCAAAAGAAATTATGGACGGCGACCAGCCAATCTTTGGAATTTAGTCACACCTTACCATCAAGAAGTTCTAAATCAATCTCGTGAATTCAACACCGATCACCATTTCAGCGTCGTCGCAACTAAAGAATCCTCCAAAAGGTACTCCGTAAAATGAACTATGTATTAGATTAGTTTTTTTACATTAGTACTATCTTTATAATAAATTATAGGTTGTTGATGCCGACTCCATGTGATCAGATCAACAATTCTGGGAATTCGGGTTGTGTAATGGTTTCAGAGTCGAAATCTTCAATTTCCCCGCTCCGGAACCTTGCATACAAATTTGATAATACCAAGGAGTATCTGTTAGAATTTTTAAACCTAAAAAATAGTATAAAAGACATATGAGCATAGAGAGGAAGCTCAGAGAAATTGAGAACCAAACGCAGAGGAAGAGACATGTGGCAAGCCATGTTCATCAGGCTTGCCGCGAAAACATCAAGCTTGCTGCGGCAAGGGTTGAGCTGTAGGGCTTGCCGCGGCAACCCTGTGCCTTGCCGAGGCAACCCTGTGTACATGTGTGTGTGTGTTGTGTTGAGTGTTAGGTCATCTGTGGTGATCCAGTGTGTATGCTAAACATGTTAAACATGTTATTATGCATTTTAGGTGCTCACGAGGAGCTCGTAAAAAGGGACATTTAGCTTGGATTCATGCACGTGTAAAACGTAAGCTTGATTGTAAAGTAGGGATTTCACCTTACTTGTTTATATATTGTTTATCAAATTCATGTCAGTAATGCAGATAATAAATGCTCGATATTTTATAGAACTGCTAAACAAAAAATATTTACATGTTACAAAGAATATAACTTAGATTTCCACACTTGATTTCCATGCTTTTGTACTCAGCATCTTGCTAGGCTATTGTAGATGATTTCGTTCCTAAAATTGTTTGACGTCTTTGTTAACTACTTGTACTCAACTCGATAAGTTCCAGTTCTTAATTATTTGATCTATGCATATGCTATGTGATCCATGTCATCGCTTTGTGTGTCTGTAATTGTAAGATCTGGTTCAAGTGACCCTGTAAACTTGCTCAGGGGTTGGCGATCTGTCTCGGTTCAAGTGATCCTGCTAACTCGGGAGCTTAACAAGTGATCCCACTAACTTGGGAGCTTGATGTACTCGGTTCAAGTGATCCCACTTACACTGGAGCTTAAAAATATTGTTCTTGTATATGTCTGTTTTACGTCTGATAGCTTGTTTAAGCTAAATATGTTCAGCATGATTCCTTGTATTTAATCCAGCATGACTCTGTCACATGATAAAACTATTAGCATGATTAATTGTTGTTTATATTGTAATAAGATGTGTTTTGGACTATATTTTATACATTAAGAACATGAATTGACATACTAACATAGGGGCGAGCATTGTTAGTTCCTTACTAAGCTTTGATGATAGCTCATCCCACGACTCCATGTCAAAATGCAGGCCTTAATCAGGACCTTGAGCACAAGGGTGATCCTACATACCAGCCTGAGGAAGAGGAGGAAGAAGACGAGGAGGAAGAGGGAGAAGAGTTTGTTGAAAACTATTTTCCTTAGACCTAGTAGAGAGAGAAATATATATTGAGAAAGAGAAAATTGTGTAAGAAATAGTACAATGTTTTTGGATACACTTACTACTGTGCTTGTATAGGTTTTCTTTCCATTGTTTAGATGATGAACGATCGTCATCAGTGGAAAGCTATACATTACACCTTCTATTTTTGTTTATATCATTTTGGTTATATTACTGCTTTAGGTAGATAAATGAATGAATTCAGATGTTTTCCATATATATGTCCATGTAAGAGTTATTATTTCGCTTCCACAACATAATACTTTGAACTCGATGCACTTGTAAGAACGGATCATGTTAGGTGATCTGACGACACGACCTTTTTCATATAATATAAGGGAAATGTCGGGTCGTCACAGGTAGTATCAGAGCCTGGCGTTAAGTATTTTGGAGACTTAACTCTGGCACGGACATTTGGCAAGGTTCCTAATTTTTGTTCAGTGTTAGGGCCTAGGTTGAATCAAGTGGATGTTGATGTTTATCTGATCCAGCTATTGCTTGATCATAGCAGGTTACGATGCCTCCACAACGAGGGAGAAGAAGGGGTCGACCATCGTTACCCCATCGCACTAGCCCTAATGCAATTCTAGTTGCGGGCTATGAGTGGGACACTACCTCAGAAAGTGGAGAAAATGTGAATATGGCAGAGAGCTAGACTACGATGGAAAATGTTCACGAGCCTACTCCTCCCATAGCGGACGCTAATTAGATGGGGCCTGTTCCTAGAGTCGAGTAAAATGTAGGACATAATCCTCAGTTGATGGAAACCGTAGTAAACACCATGGCCATGCTAGCTGAGAGAAGACCCCCAGAGGGCTTTCAGGAGTTTGTACGACTACGATCACCAAGTTTCTACAGCCAACATGACCCAATGGAGGCTGAAAAATGGCTCACACAAATTGAGAAGGTACCAAGGTCGAGAAGGTCAGCTGGGAAACATGCAAACTGGAGGGTGAAGCAGATCCCTGGTGGCAGTCCGTGGAAAGGATAGTGCCTGGAGTACCCTGGACTTGGGCAGATTTCACTGAAGCTTTCAATGAAAAGTAATTTTCGACACCTAAGAGATACCAGATGGAGGTTCAGTTTTCCACCTTATAGCAAGGCCAGATGACTGTCAGGGAGTATGAGGTAGAGTTCACTTGCCTTTCTCGATTTGCACCATTTCTAGTAGCCACTGAGCTCATGAAAACACAGAAGTTTGAGCATGGTTTGAAGCCCCTTATCAAGGAAAGAATTTCGTTGTTTCAATCAATGACAATTACAAATGTGATGAAGTTGGCCCTCATAGCAGAGAGTGATGTTGAAAATATGTTTAAGAGGAGAGAGGAATAAAATAAAAGCAGAAAAACTCAGGCTCAGTCTTTTAGATCCGGCCAAGCAAGTAAGCGACCGTGATACCCCATGCAGCCAACATTCCAACCTGCTGTAGTGGTCTACCCATGACCCTACAACCCAGCAAATCTACCACCATTACCGCCTCAGGATCCACATATGTTGAACCAGCCTGCCCAGTCTGTATCACGAGCATGATCGACAATTTCCCGCACGGGTTCATATATAGCTTCGTCAGCAGCCTCAGCCGATATTTGTGGGAAGTGTGGGAAGGCGCACAAGACGGATGAGTGTCGAAAGACATCTGGTGCATGCTTTCATTATGGTAAGATGGGACATAGGATTAAGGAGTGCCCTGAGATGATGGGAACTACATCACAGGTGAGACCAGTCTTACGATCTACACGGCCTACAATACAAGGCCGAGCTTATGCTGTATCGGCATAGGGTGCACAAACTAGCAATGATATTATTTAGGTATGGTTGATAATTATTATTTTATCATAAGTTTATTAATGGTCTTATAGATGAAGAATGTGCATCAATTTAAAATTTAGATATGTGTGCATTTAATACACTGCATTGCCCATTAGTCTTAGAATTTAATAATTTTTATTGTTGGTAATTTAAACCAAGCTAACTATATTATATATGCATAATAGGTACATTACAATTGCATTCGAAGAATGGTTACTTGTGTTATGAGGCATGAGTAGATCCTGGATCTACACACTCATTTTTCACACCTCAGTTTGCTGAGAAAATGAGAGCCACCCCAGAATCTCTCAAATTTATTTTGGATGTGTCAATCCTGACTAGATAGTCTGTCACTACTGTCATTACTGGGAATACGAAGCAGCCGCCGACTTGATCGTACTTGATCTTACTTGATATGCAAGGATTCGACGTAATCCTTGGCATGAATTGGTTGTTCAACCACCATGCGAACGTCGATTGTCGGAGGAAGATTGTCACTTTCCACCCCTAAGGAAGGAAATCAACTAATTTTTTTGGCATGCAGTCAACTAGACTCCCCTTCATCTTAGCAATACGAGCACGGTGATTACTCGACAATGGTGCTCAAGGGTATATAGCATTTATTCAAAGTCAAGATTAGGAGGAAAAGAAAATAACATTTTCAGATGTGCCAGTTGCCTGTGAATTCCCTGATGTTTTCCCTGATGAGTTGCCAGGATTACCGCCTGACAGGGAAGTGGAGTTCGCTATTGAATTAGCCCTAGGCACTGAACCAATATCCAAGCCGCCGTATGGAATGGCAATAGCTAAGTTAAAAGAACTCAAGGAGCAGTTGCAAGAGCTTCTTCACAAAAGGTTTATCAGACCAAGTGTGTCCCCGTGTGGAGCACCGATGTTGTTCGTGGAGAAGAAAGATGGTTCGATGAGCCTCTGCATCGACTATCGCCAGTTAAATAAGCTGATAATTAAGAATCATTACCCGCTCCCAGAATTGACGATCTCTTTGATCAGTTGCAAGGAGCACGATTCTTTTCGAAGATTGACTTATGATCTGGATATCACCAGATGAAGGTGAAAGTTGAAGATATCTCGAAGACAACATTCTGGACATGATACGGTCACTATGAATTTCTCGTCATGCCCTTCGGGTTGACCAATGCACCCACATCATTTATGGACTTGATGAATTGGGTCTTCAAGCCCTACTTAGACTAGTGTAACATGGTTTTCATTGATGATATTCTTGTTTACTCGAAAGCGAGAGCGAAACATGAAGATCATTTGTGTCTTGCTTTGCAGACATTGAGAGATTCTCAGTTGTATGCCAGGTTCAGTAAATGCGAATTCTGGTTGAATCAAGTCAGTTTTCTAGGCCATATCATCTTCGAAGCTGATATTACTGTAGATCCTGCAAAGATAGAGGCTGTAGTACGATGGGAGCATCCACGAACCATAACAGAGATCCGATGTTTTCTGGGTTTAGCAGGATATTACTGATGTTTGGTCGAAGGGTTTTCGAAACTTGTTGGGCCACTCACACAGCTCACTCGTAAAATATTAAATTCGAGTGGAATGAGTCGTGTGAGCAGAGTATTCAGGAGTTGAAAAGGAGACTCACCTCTGCACCCGTATTAGCGATACCATTAGGTAGTGGAGGGTTTGTTGTCTTCAACGATGCCTCATATAGTGGGTTAGGCTATGTTTTAAATCAGAGGGAGTGCGTAATTGCTTATGGTTCTTGACAGCTGAAAGATCACGAGAAGAACTACCCCACTCATGACCTGAAACTAGCAACAATCATCTTTGCACTGAAGATATAGAGACACTATCATTACATTGAAACTTTCGAGATTTTTATCGATTACAAAAGTCTCAAGTATCTCTTTACACAAAAAGAGCTAAATTTGAGGCACAGAAGATGGACAGAATTCTTAAAGGACTATGACTGTTCTATCCAGTACCATCCTGACAAGGCTAATGTAGTTGCAGATGTATTGAGTCGGAAGTCGTCTGCTCAATTATCTCATCTTGCAATATGGCTACAAAGATGGAAGATGCTTAAGGAATTAGTTTCATCCAGTGCCACCCTTGCAGTAAATTCAACTGGAGGTTTACTTGTGATTGTTATGATACAATCCACACTTTTTGATAAGATCCGAGAACTCCAAATGCATGATGTAGAGCTTATTGCCATCAGAGAGGGAGTACTTAGTGGGCTCCAACCAGACTTTTCTATTAGGGACGATGGGTCCTTATTGTTTCGAGGTCGAATTTGCGTACCAAGTGATAGTGCATTGCACCACAAAATTCTAGAAGAGGCTCATAAGTTAGCTTCTGTTATTCACCCTGGTAGCACGAAGATATATCAGGATTTAAAAAAAAAAGTTTTGGTGGAATGGACTGTAACGCAACGTGGCAGAATATATTGCCAAATGTCTGATTTACCAATAAGTGAAGGTTGAGTACAAACATCCTGCTGACCTGCTACAACCACTGCCCATCCCAAAGTGGTAATGGGAGAACATTTCCATAGATTTTATCCTTGGATTTCCCCATATACAAAACGGTTACAATGCAATTTGGGTGATCGTAGATCGTCTCACCAAATCAGCACACATCTTACCCTATCGCACTCGGTATATAGCTTCAAAATTAGCCGAACTCTATCTGAAGGAGATAGTTCAAGTACATGGCATACCGGTAAGCATTGTGTCAGATTGTGATCCATTGTATACGTCACGATTCTAGCAAAGTTTCCAAGAAGGAATGGGTTCCAAGTTGGAGTTTAGTTTGGTGTTTCATCCTCAGACCGACGGACAGACGGAAAAGGTGAATCAAGTGATAGAAGACATGTTACAGGCTTGTATGCTGGATTTTCAAGGATCATGGGATAAGCACTTACCCCTGATCAAATTCGCATACAACAACAACAACTTCCAATCAGGCATCGACATGGCACCGTTTGAAGCACTCTACGGCCGTCGATGTGAATCTCTGATTAATTGGGAGGAGACTAGAGAACATCTCATTTTAGGCCCCGATTTGATTGAAAGCACGAATGAAGTTGTACGCGTCATTTGTGAGAGACTGAAGATCGCTCAGAGTCGGCAAAAGAGTTATGCTGATCTCAAGCACACTAGTATTGATTTTTAGGTAATTAAAATACCTATATGTACACTTGTTGCTTTGAATCTATTTATGTTTCTAAATTTCTAACATCTACCATAATAGATTGGCAATCACGTCTTTATTAAAATTTCACCGACAAAGGGTGTGATGCCATTTGGGAAATGAGGCAAGTTAAGTTCCCGCTATGTCGGACCATTCCAAGTCTTGGGCAAAGTTGGTGAGGTAGGATACCGAGTCGCATTACCTCAACACTTATCCAACATACACGATTGTTGGTACACGCTTTTTTTGGGTTCCTTTCGATCCCCAGAAAGAGTGGCCCAATTCGGTCCAAGTGGACTCTAGCGATGATGGTGATGGAGTAATAAATTAGGAAATATTAAATACTGAAATTAAAGAGGCAAATTCTAAATGAAGAATACCTGAGAAGATGCGATCGCCAGCTACAGATATTTATCGACGCTGTAACACGTCACTGATCACGTTTTAAGGGGAGCGGGGCTTGCAGGTTGAACTCCTTTACTGAATCATCCGCCGGTGAACGTCAGCAGCTATGGGTTGCCTTTAGTCTAATCGGTTTAGTTTTCTTATTCCTGCTGGGATTTTATTTAACTTGGTCTCCTAATCCTACTGGGAGTCTGACTAAGAAAGGTCTCCTAATTCTACTAGGAATTTAATTTAGAAAAGAGTCTCCTAATTCTATTAGGAGTCTAATTAATTTAAATATCTTAATCCTACTAGGAATTAATTAAATCTCATAATCCTACTAGAAGTCTAATTAATTTAAATATCCTATTTTTAATTAGAAATTGAATTAATTAGAAAAAAGGGGTTTGGGCCCACTATACTAAGGAGGATCGGCCCCGTTCCCAGGTACCCTCCGTAAGCTCCCTTGGGCAAATCGGGTGGCTAAAATTGAGAGAGACTGAATTTGAATTATAAAGTAATATTTTTAATAAAAGATTGATAATTGGTATTTAAGAGTTAGAATTTTTGGGTTAAAAAAGAATTAAGAACTAAAATTATAAAGCAAATTTTAGGATTTAGAATTATGAGAAATTAAGACTAAAGCTAAAATCTAAGGACCAAAATCGGGATTGAAATCAGGAAAATCAGACCGTAAGATTAAGGACTGGTTCTAGAAACTAAGAACTAGAACTAGAGATTAATAATAGGATTGGAGATTGAGATTTGAGAACAAAATTAAGGTTTAGAGTCGGGGATTAGGCAGTCTGATTAAGTCCTGGTCCCAGGTTCTGAGAATTGGAACCAGATATTGAAAGTTTCGGTCTAAAAAAGGGTGCTACGGTCTAAGATTGAAAATCAGAACTAATAATTAAGGCTAAGGGAAATTCTAAATCTAAATACTAAATGCTAAGGTCGGAAACTAAAAATTATATTTTTACCTAAGGTCGGGGCTGCAGAGAGAAATCTTGAAGATCAGAAGCTTGAATTTTGAAACCATGATTAGGGTGCTCTATGAGTTTGTCCTCGGAGTTCTCTGGTTTCAAAATCTCAAAAAGATCCGTTCTCTCTCAAAAAATTGCCAGCCTCTTCTTCTCTCTTCAAGGAAAAAAGCTTTTATAGGTTTTCCTTCAATTACGCGCGTGTTTACGGGCGTTTAATTGAATTGCGCGCCTGGATTTCGACGCTTAATCACTTTGAGTCGGTCACCAACTCAGTGAGCGACTGGCTGACTTGCTCAGCGAGTCTCTTGGTCCTAACAAATTAGGGCTAATTGCGCGCATGTTATCATGCGCTCAATCTGATTAAGCATTTAACCTAAAGCGTTTAATCAAGGAAATGTAGGGGTCAAGGGTAGTAAGACTAGGTCGGGTGTAGGCCAATTGCGCGCCGGTGGTGAAGCGCTCAATCAGATCACTCGTCCTTTTTCAGGCACGTAATCGAGTCTCGAAAAGGTCTGGGAAAGGAAGTTTGGTCTGAAAGGTGGACTGGTCATGCGCTTGTGGTTTTGCGTGTGATCTAATTGTGCGTGGGGTTTTACGCATGTAATTCGGGGTTGTCCAGGTATGGTCTCTAGAATTAAATGCAAGACTATTGTTTCAGTCTGCATTCCGGCTATATACTGTTATTTCAGTATATAGTCTCCCTACGCTGGGATCTGAGCCACAAAGCTATTATTTCAGCTTGCGTTCAGCCATGTACTATTGCATGGTCCCACACTTGGGTTAAAAGGGTCAAAGGTTGACCGAACAAGTTTGTATACTCTGAGAAGGAAAAATGAGGGTGTCTACAATAATGTCTTCCATGTGTCTATGCTGAGGAAGTATATCAGAGATCCAACCCACGTGTTGGATTATCAACCACTTGATGTCCAGGAAGATTTGACGGTGACTGAAGAACCAGTCCAGATATTGGAACACTGAGACCAAGTTTTGCGAACAAAGTGTGTTCCACTCGTACTGGTCTAATGGAAGAATCACAGTTCTCAGGAGGCTACCTAGGAACGCGAAGTTGACATTCGCGATCAATATCCCCAGCTATTTACCTAAGGTAAGCAAATTATTGCATTAGTTAGGCTAGAATTACTACTTTCTGATATAATTTTCTTCCTATGCATTACTAGTAAGGTGTGTGTATAAATTAGATTTTAAGTAATAGAAAATAATTTTGCATGCTCCACACATGAACTGTTAATATACATACATCAGAATATTTAACCTGAAACAGTTAAATTATGCAAACTATGCTAAATTAAGTGTGTCAAAGTTAACTATTAGTTTTAGTTAAATAATTTTGTTATAGATTTGATAGGAATAAAAATATTTGGACCCCTTCTGCTGATAAAAATTATCATAATATAATTTTAGATAAGCCGTATGGGTGTTTGACACCGAGGGGTGTCAAAGGTTTGACCCAAAACCCACTAACCTACATAGAAAATACCAAACCAAGGCGATGCCTTACCAAGCACACTAAAGTTCTAGCAAAAGCCCCAAATCTTTATTTTCTTATCACTTTCATTTGTGGGGTCTCTGGTTTCTACCTCCCGTGACACACACATCCACTTTTGAGTTCAAAATCTTCCTATTCTCACGCCAAATTCTTCGCATGATAGAAAAGCACGTTGGGCGTATCTTCTCCAACTCAATTTTCTGCACTATTCCTTCAATTTGGGTGCATTTTTTGAGGTAAAACCCTAGTTTTTCCTCTCTTTGCAATTGAATCTTAATTCTTGTTGTCACAATGCCTCCTCGGAAAACTGTTGCCTCTAAACTCATGCCCGTACACCCAAAAGTGTCGGTAAAATCTAAGGGCAAAGCCCCATCAACTTCCCAATTTCATTCTGATCCACTCGTGGATCGTGAAGAGCCTGTTCCATGGTGGAACGTAAAAGCTATTGAACCCGATTCATTTTTGACCAGACCTTGCTCACACCTACCGACACGACCGCATGATCTTTAATTTATCTTAAACGAGCCAGTCTCGTAGCCCTATTTCAACTCGTAGACTATTACCCCCGACTAGTACAGTTGTTTTACCAAAATCTAAAGGTTGTCTAGTTCGAAGGTGAATTGGACACCGAGATCGATGGACATAAATTTCACTTCGAACTTCACGACATAGCCAAAGCTATGGATTGTAGTGCAACGTATGATGCTAGTCAAGGTCTCTGAGCCCCCCGATTCAAGGATGCGAAATTTCATCACATCACCACTAAAATGACCGGAGGACAAACTACTCTCTGTCTAGGGGTTCGTCGCAGTCAATTACCACAAGATATGTGGTTTTTAGATGTGTTTAGACACAACCTATACCCAATGCAACATGAGCGTGAGAGACGTGACGCTCTTTTGCAAGCCCTTTTTTCCGTCCATGAAAATCGGTGGCTCAATGCCCCGAAACAATTTTGGGAAGGTATTAAATATGCCAGCATTCACCTCCTCAGCAATGTTCCTGCCCCTATACCATCCCTTCCTTATGTGCGTCTTATCTCCCGACTCCTAGAGGGTCATATCGACGCCAACAATGCAAACACGTATCAGATACCCCCTGGGGAGGAACAACGAACATATCATATTCGCTTGTTTACGCTAGCCAAATGGAAAAATACTTATCAACGGTGTTAGCAATCTGTTAAAGTTCGGCAAGTTCCCCAACCACCTGCTCATGATGAACCACATGTTCCACCCCATACTACACCCCAATAGTCTAGAGCTACACCCTCAGAGTCGATACCCTCTCATGGAGAAACCTTTACAATCTTCGACCTTGCTCGTCAAATGATGGAGAACCAACAATAAAATCTCCTACAATTTGAGAACCTCCACCGGAATAATTACATGCTCCACCGATGCCTTGATTTCCTTGGCAAGGCCACCACTATTCTAATGGAGCATACTTTCAAGACTGCCTCATCCCCTTATGTTGGTCGGACACGGAATTTCGAGTCTGTGTATACTCGCAACACAGCCACTCTAGTGCCAAAAGCGAATCAGATGGGTGTCGAACCATCTTCAACTGATAGGAGCCCGAATGCACCACAGCCTGGTGAGTACAACACTCTCGTTGCTTACATTACATGGTTATTTTTGACAAATGAATATTGACATAAATGTGAATCTATTATAACTTGACTCTATTAAGCATATTAAAATTTTCACATATCTTTCTTTTCGACCAGAATTTTTATGTTATTATGCTTTGGTTATATTTCGATAGTAGTTCCAACACTCTAAAATATGTTATACACTTCCTTGCCTAAGCATTCGTATTATAGTTCCATTTCTGTGTTCATTCATTTTCGAGGACGAAAATCCCTTAAGGAGGGGAGGGTGTAACAACTACCACACTTTAAACCTGATAATATCGGGTACGGACTAGGGTAGGGTTAGGCTTGTGCCTAACATGGGACATAAAGGACTGATTTGGATTTGGTCATGATGACTGTTAAATAGTGGGGCCCTTAGTGGCCTAGTATATTGATTTAGTTGACTAGATACCCCATTCACTCAAATAGCAGTGCATGAGATAGACACTAGAATTTTTGAAACTAACTCATATACTTACACTTGTTCAAGTGTATCAAACATACACTTGAATTTGACACCAACCCATACACCCACATATTGTGTAGCAGAAAGACATGGAATCTAAGCCTTATAAGGCTTATAACATATAACCCGCCAAATGACTCCACGTGAGCGTGAGTTTTATTTCCATGCACGTCACGTGCAAAAGAGATCCCCACGGCTATCCCTCTCATCCCTCACACCATGAGTTTCAAACTAGAATGAAGTCCCACGAAAGAAACCCTCTGCTCTCTCTCACACCCATTTTTCAATTCTATCTCTTCAAACCCTTGGATTCAAACCCTTCCATCACAAGGTGACCCTACAATTCAGACAAAAGAAATTACGAACGACAACCGGCCAATCTTTGGAATTTAGTCACACCTTACCATCAGGAAGTTCTAAATCAATCTTGTGAATTCGACACGGACACCATTTCAGCGTCGTCGAAACTAAAGAATCCACCAAAAGGTACTCCGTAAAACGAACTACATATTAGATTAATTCTGTATTTTACAATAAATTATAGGTTGTTGATGCTGACTCCATGCGATCGGATCAACAATTCTGAGAAATCGGGTTGTGTAAGGGTTTCGGAGTCGAAATCTTCAATTTCCCCACTCCGGAACCTTGCATACCAATTTGATAATACCAAGGAGTATCTGTTCGAATTTTTAAACCTGAAAAATAGTATAAAAGACATATGAGCATAGAGAGGAAACTCAGAGAAATCAAGAACCAAACGCAGAGGAAGAGACATGCAGCAAGCCATGTTCATCTGGCTTGTCGTGGCAACATCAAGCTTGTCATGGCAAGGGTTGAGCTGATGGGCTTTCCGCAGCAACCCTGTGCCTTGCCAAGGCAACCCTGTGTACATGTGTGTGCGTGTGCTGTGTTGAGTGTTAGGTCATCTGTGGTGATCCAGTGTGTATGCTAAACATGTTCCAGTGTGTATGCTAAACATGTTAAACATGTTATTATGCATTTTAGGTGCTCATGAGGAGCTTGTAAAAAGGGACATTAGCTTGGATTCATGCATGTGTAAAACGTAAGCTTGATTGTAAGGTAGGGATTTCACCTTGCTTGTTTATATGTTGTTTATCAAATTCGTGTCACTAATGTAGATAATAAATGCTCGATATTTTCTAGAACTACTAAACAAAAAATATTTACATATTATAAAGAATATAACTTAGATTTCCGCACTTGATTTCCATGCTTTTGTATTCAACATCTTGCTAGGTTATTGTAGATGATTCTGTTCCTAAAATTGTTTGACGTCTTTGTTAACTACTTGTGCACCTTGCATCTGATAAATCGTTGTACTCGACTCGATAAGTTCTAGTTCTTAATTATTTGATCTATGCATATGCTATGTGATCCATGTCATCGCTTCGTGTGTTTGTAATTATAATATTTCATTCAAGTGACCCTGTTAACTTGCTCAAGGGCTTGGCGATCCGTCTCGGTTCAAGTGATCCCGCTAACTCGGGAGCTTGATAAGTGATCCCGCTAACTCGGGAGCTTGATGTACTCGGTTCAAGTGATCCCGCTAACTCGGGAGCTTGAAAATATTATTCTTGTATATGTCTGTTTTACGTCTGATAGCCTGTTTAAGCTAAATATGTTCAACATGATTCCTTGTATTTATTCCAGAATGACTTCGTCGCATGATAAAATTATTAGCATGATTAATTATTGTTTATATTGTAATAAGATGTGTTTTGGACTATATTTTATACATCAAGAACATGAATTGACATACTAACGTATGGGCGAGCATTGTTAGTTCCTTACTGAGCTTTGATGATAGCTCATCCCACGACTCCATGTCAAAATGTAGGCCTTAATCAGGACCCTGAGCACGAGGGTGATCCTACATACTAGCCTGAGGAAGAGGAGGAGGAAGGCGAGGAAGAAGAGGGAGAAGAGTCTACTGAAGACTATTTTCCTTTGACCTAGTAGAGAGAGAAATATATTTTGAGAAAGAGAAACTTGTGTAAGAAATAATACAATATTTTTGGATACACTTACTATTGTGTTTGTATAGGTTTTCTTTCCATCGTTTAGATGATGAACGGCCATCATCGGTCGAAAGCTATACATTACACCTTATGTTTTCTTTTATATCTCTTTGTTTATATTACTGCTTTAGGTAGATAAATGAATGAAAATCAGATGTTTGCCATATATGTGTCCATGCAAGAGTTATTATTTCTCTTCCGCAACGTAATACTTTGAACTCGATGCACTTGTAAAAATGGATCAAGTTAGGTGATTTGACGACGCGACCTTTTCCGTATAATATAAGGGAAAAGTCGAGCTATAACAAATACTATCTATTTAATTAATAAATATAGTGATGTGTACCAAATTACCTACCAAAAGGGATGACACCTCCAATTCAGATATTTATAAAATGGATTTGTGGTTGAATTTCAACCTGTCAGAGCTTTGCAGCAGATATCAAATACTTCATCTAAAGGAGAATGATCTCTCGTTCCGTCATCTTTCCTTACATACAACAACTGCTTCCCTTTGAACACAAACATCTCTCCCTGATCAAAAGGAAATAACAGTGAGAAAATTGGTTTAGTAGTTACATGACTTGAAGTTACTTGAGTTTGAAAACAAAATGGTTTTCAAATTGGGAGGAGGGAAAGAACAAGCCTGTTGCAGACACTACTCTTATCATCGGGAGTGGCGCCAATGGTATAGCTCTTTAAAGCTTTCTGCAGAGACTCAAATCTTGCAAACACTTTGGCCTGTCATATGGCAGTTGGAAAGAAAAAAGAACTAATGGCTCAGACTATATCTAGATATGACAATTACTTCACAGAAAATGTATACAGAAACATAAAAGAACTTACACTGGCTGGGTTGAAGAATGTACGGCCAAGACCGTAATATAAGCCCAAAACATCATAGGCCTGAAAAGAGTTAGTCCATGAGACCTCACTGTTACAAAAGAAATTATACTAACCGGCTGACCAATATAATAATCGTTACCTTGTGTTCCGGGTCTACATAAAGGCAATATAGTGGAAATGGAAGCTTCCCCAGATAACATCAAAGACAATTGAATTACCTTCAAAGAACAAGTACATTTATGAGAAAAAAATCTAGCACATAAGAAATTTGTTTTTAGAAAGTTTCATGATCGATTCAAAGTAGGAAATAGCCATCAATGCATAGCTTTTAAAATTTCTAGTCCATAATTATTTTAGGGTAATGATCAGCTATAAAGAAATAAATCGTACCTCCGATTAAATTCCGACCCATCCGATTTAGGGATTCAATTCAAACTCTAAATTGATCCAAGTAATGAGAATAATATATCTTAATTGAATTAAATCTAAGCACAAAATCCATAATTTAATCAAAGATGAGTATAATCTAACCTAAATACACTAGATTAAGGGAGATTTAGAAGGTATCCACCTCGGCGCTAACGCTGAAGGTTGAACGGTGGATCAGTCTTTGACAGTTCACTGCCCTGATATACATCTCCAAGAAAGACCATTAACTTAATGCTTAGGGAAAAGGTCCCAAAGGTTCTTAGGGATTTTGAGAGAACTTAGAGTCAAACAGGTGGACCAAAAGTAAATAATTGTCGATATTCTTAGCTTTGCTCATATAGAGACCTAACAAATGATGTTAGAAATTGGTGTTTGAATTTCAGATTTTGTGTGACAATTAAACCAACTCACAAAGTTGAAACAAATAGAAGTGTCTCAATTGAAGGATACGGTACCTCTATCAGGGTTGGGGTGTCTACACCCACAAATTAGTAATGGCAATTGAAGCCCAATTTGCTGAATGGGATCTACTGTATAATGCGTCTGTTTGATAAAAGATGGATGGAGGCTGAATTTCAGATTTTGGATTTTGCCACCCACAAATGTGACCAACCTGTGTTTTTCCGGGTGCTGCATCCACAACTCCGGTCTAGCAGGGTAACACTTTTAGTATTGTTTTTGTTGGAAAAGCGGGCGTGAGCGCGTTGTAGGCTTAGTGACTGGTTTGAGGATGCCCTTGGTTCAATTACCGCAAACTCGGCTGAAATAATCAACAAGTTTATTGAAAGTAGAATTAGTAATAATGAACTTTAAACTTTTACCCTTGCAAGGTACAATTAAAAAAAATTAATTTCATTCATATTTAATCGATAAATGATAGGAAATTGAGGGACAGAGTGGAGATTTCTCTTAGCTTCGGCTTCATCACCCATGTAGGCGAACAACTGAGTGCTATGTTTATGAACTACCAGCAGCCAAGAAAAAGATGTTTAGTTCACTCGACTCTTAACTGAACATGAACCTAACTCTATAAACTATCATATATATAATTCCAATTATCCATAGCTCCTAGCTCCAACATTTTGCTCTTAACACAGGAGCAGAATTTAAGGCCTAAAATTTTACTCTTAACAACTCTGATAAGCCCTGATTGCAAATGCAAGCAAAGCCCAGATTATCTACACTTACTTGGCATTGCAATTTAGGGGAACTATTTAACACTATGGGCAGGTTGTATGCAGAGAAGAAGAGGCTACTGCAGCCTCTGCGATTAAGAAGATTGGTTGACGAGCCTGCAAGCATGTGCCTATATCAAATGGGTGCAACTGGGATCCATCAAAAAGGAGATTAATCCTAGGGAGGACAACTTCTTTTCTGTCAACATCATCGGGTTCGAGTTTAACAGCACTTGTTGAAGGCACTTCTTCAATGGGCCTAATTGTAGCATCATACACAGGAGTGAGAGCATAAGACCTTTACAAACCATTTAGGGTTAGATTTGCTTTTGTGATGTAGATATTATGATTGAAGAAAATAAACAACATCGATATAAAACTTTATATTTTTTGAGAAAGTAAAAATATTCAATATCTAAGATATAAACTAAGACTTACAAGTGATCGGGTAACCATAATGGATAGGCAACAAATTTGTGATGTTGTTACATCAATTTGGAGTTTGGTTCTCTAATTCGCAGGAACAAAAATTCATATTCAATCGGATTCAGACCTTCAAATTTAAGCTCTCACATAAGGTTATAACTGCCCTTGGAAAGTTAGGTTATGTATGGCTCAACAAAGATCTTTTGAGATTGGCAAATTTTGAATGGACTGTTATGCATATATTCCGAAAAGGAAATTGTGTAGTAGCATTAGCCTCTCTTCGTTGTTAGGAATTTGGAGACCTGTGAATTCTTTCAAAAATCGAAAGTCTCATTTCCAACTCGAAGATACTTCTCAATGGATGAGTCCAATCTCCCACATTTTCGTTTTGTAAATTACTATTTATTTTATTTTATTAAATTGCTAATTCTGAATTTTATTTTTTAAAGAGCAAACAAGAAATATATTAAATCCAACAAAACAAAGAAATTACAACAAGCCTAGCTAGTATACAAAGAGAAGGAGCTTCGGCAATGCCATCACCCCTCATCTTGTCTTCTACACAACTCCAGGCGCACTCAACTTATCGTAATCGAAACCTAGGAATTGAAAACATATTACCAAAATAGTTGGCCGGAGCTTTCCTGGGCAACTCCTCCACCCTATATATATATATATATAGAGAGAGAGAGAGAGAGAGAGAGAGAGAGAGAACAGGGAGTATGCAACCAGTTGCAGGGATTATCCCAACAACCGAGTAGATTTTGACATGCCACATGGAATGATCAATCCAAAACAACACCCGTTTTGGGTTGATCAGTCATGGGCCATCTGTTTTAAGAAAAACAATTATTTTTTGGACTATTTTGGTCCTCATTTAGAGGGTCAAAGATACCATAATGCCCTAGAAAATCTGGTGCTTGAATATCATAATAGGAATAAGAGAGGAGTACTAGCATCAGTCCTCCCACCCAACACAATAAAAATAAATAATACGTCTATTTCTAAGCACAAATATCTCAAACACCTGATGAGCACCCTCAAAATTAGATCAAACACAACTACAACACATGTAAATCAAGTAATAGAGTAGGAATATATTACAACAGATTACAAATTGAAAATTCTTGCATAGAGACACCGAACTAGAACAAAAATCTGCTATAAATCGTGGATTTATACCAGTTAACAGCAGCCATAAATAAGTCTAAATAGACTACAAATACATCAGCAATAAGCAGACAAAGTGTGAGGCTGTGCGTGGACTTCTAGCTTTGGTATAAAATCTCAATTTATTTAAATATATTTTATTATATTTTATGAAATGCAGTTGCAACAGAGATCACGTCTTATGGCCATATATGATCTCAAAAATATATTTTATTATATCAGTAATCAGTATGCCCCTCTACCAGAAAGTGCTAGTTTAGCATGGCGCTCAACACCTTGGTCCTAGAGATTAAAGCCCTAACTGCTATCTCTTGAGATATTTTGGGCACTGTGGGCGAAAGAATTGCATAAATTTTTAGAGCAAACGCTACACTATACAGTAGCTGTTGTCAGATTTCTCAAAGGGCATCTGTGATAGAATGGGCAGGTAGCTGAGCCTAGGGATATTAGAGATAAGTGGTACTCTGCCTTGTTCTGTTTCTCGTTGCTTCTACTTTTTAGTTGCCACACATTTTCTCGTAGCTTCTGCTTTTTGGCTGCCAAGAATCATGCTTTCGGCCCTCATGTAATTTCTTCGTAATGAAATTGCATCTTCTTGGTGAAAAGCATTTGAATAAAAGTATATACTTAGAAAAAATGAAGTTAAATTGCAAGTGGAAAATCGGGAGCAGGCTCACTCTGAAATAAAGAGCATCACTTAAGTAATCACAAAAGCATTTGACTAAAAATAAAATTACAAAAATGAAGTTAAACTATAAGTGAAAAGCCGGGAGCAGGCTCGCTCTGAAATAAGGATCATCAAATTATAACAATAATATAAGTAAATAGATTATACCCCAATTTCTGAGTAACTAAATATGTTCTATTAAACTACCTAGAAACATCTTGTGAGCTCATATCCGTGGTGCTTTTTCAGTATCATTTATATTTATTTTGAATAAATCCACCTTAGAAGGTTCCATTTCCGTGCTAATCATGCTTGCATTAGTTGGTGTACATCACTCACAAAAGAATGTTCCATTTCCATGCTAATCATGCTTCCATGCTAAGTATCAATAGGGCATAAAGTAATTCAGAAGCTTGAGCAACAACAATGGAGTGGGTGAGATCTTGGTGAGGGTTATATATGAGACATCAAATGTTACTTTGCACACTTTCGATGCTTAAAAAATTTGGTAAAACAAGAGAATGTTCTTCATTCTTTGAAATTCTGAAATCCAATTGTGCTCCAAGCAAATAGAAATTCCATAATGAAATTCAAATTGGACATGGTCATGCTAGAATAGTTATTCGCTGCAAAAGGTCATTTTAAACAGTTTTAAAAATTGTAACCTTATAATCCAACTATTGATTCTTCAGTTCATAGTCACTAAGGATCCCAGCTCTATAAGGATATTCCGATATGAAGGCCTCATACTCCAATTGTGAAGATACTATATGATCTCTATCTCAAAGATATTAGTGAAGATATTGGCTCATGACCTACATTTGAACACCAAAACGGTATTTACATGTTCTTACTCCATTAAAGCTAGGCTGTTTATCTCACACCATTAAAGTGGGTATTATCATTATGCCATGTGGCACACATTTGTGATCAATCTAAATTGTCCAAGTGGCAAGCTATCATGGGAACATTTCTCAGCCCAAAGAAACCTGGCTATAAGTGGTTGTGAACCATCCGATTGATGAACTTTAATATCAGGCAATAAAACAAAAAATAATGATTGATATAATAGTTCACAGATCAAATGGTTTAAATCTCACTAAAAAATTATTTTTGGACTTGTTGCACTTTAAGCTATGATCTATACTTTGATAGTACGAATCACCCACATCTTAAACCATTGATGGTGTAAGATCATTTAAACACCATTTTGGTGTTTAAATGACGGTCGGGCCCAAAAATTTAACATGGTCTTCTTCTAGAGTCTACAGTACGAAAACATTCTTGATACATCAGAAAGCAAAAAAGAAAAAACACCATGCCAAAATTACCTTATTGTATCGTGCATGTGCAACAGAAAACTGAGTTTGGTCCTTTATAACAGTAAATGAAGAATCAACAGTGTTGTCGTTACTCTAAACAATTAAGAAAATTGCATATATTCAGCTATGCAGACTTAAAACTCCAAAAAACAAGCTGACATAGTTTGATAGTTTGTATTAAATTTGAGAATTACCTTTTCATACACATAAATTTCCATCAGCATGGGCAACAATGAAAGCACCTTCTCCTTCAGGCACCCACGCGATACTTGTGCATCGACTGCGGAATAGAAATAGTAGCTTCCACCCTCAGATGAGCCAGTAAACATAAACATCTACAGTAGGGGCTAAACAGAAATGGAGGTATGCAAAAACCAACATATTATAAATACACATAAACGTACCAATAATTGACCTTGTAATTCCAAAATTTCCCAAATGTTGCAGGGTTATGGCCTAGTAATGGAAATAGAATTAAAGAAACAACAAAAGAATACCATAAGAGAATAGTTTGTATTTCAGTTATTAGTTATAGAGTCAGTCGAAATTTCAGGTTCAACTAAGGATCTCCTAAACTTTTTTTATTGGTAGAAGATTTCATGAACATTATCAATAGCATATGCATTGGGATGTTAAACTGGCCCCATAATCAGAGTGACCATTTTAATTAAGCAGAAAGCTGGCCTGATATTTAATTGGGAAATGAAGCAGAGCTCTCTAATGCCTAATTAAGCGTTGTAAATTCTAATTCAAAAATTAGCAGAGAAGATATTTTAAATATCGGACCAACTTAAACTAGTACTTAAGGTGGTACTTACATTGATTCCAGGATGTTTAACAAAGCAGCTAAAAGAAGCTTCATTCCAGTACTTAAATTTTTTTTTAAACTGGCTTCTCTGCTATTGTCCTTCCAGTTTACTTCTAGGTTATACTTAAAAAATACCAATTTAAATTAAAAGCTAAGAAAGAACTAGTTTAATAAGTAGCAACTTCATGCATACAAAAGAACAGATTTATAAATAGCAGTTAACAAATTTGGATTAACTACCACCTATATTACCAAATACCAGCTTAAGTAGCAGTTATTAAATGCTACTTGAACTACTAGTTGATATTAACAAATACCAGGCAATTTATGTCCATTAAAGCCACTTTAACTGGCACTTAAACTACCAGTTCGAGAAATTATATTTTGGTACTAGTTTAAACAGCTGAGATTAGAGTCTGTAACTTAACAAAGAAATTATATTTTGGTACTAGTTTAAGCTCCCGTTAAAACAAAGAAGCCAGTTTAACTTAACAGTCTGTAACTTAACAATCAGAAAAGCCCACTAGGCTACAAGCCACATTGCTCTCTCTCTCTAAAAAACACACTTTACACATATAGCACACACACACACACACACACACACACATATATATATAATATGATTGTATGAAACACATAATCATAATATTCATGAGGTTTAACCCATGTGAAGGTAGACTTTATAAGATGAAAGCAGAGGAAAACCTGAGCGAAGTGGAACCACGCAGCCGGGAAACATGTGATCATATATATACAAAATACAGTATTCCTGAGGCGATCCTTAAGAAGAAAGAAATGAGCGGCACCCAAGCAGACTAAATCTACGGTAAATCTAGATATTCTCTCCCAAAATTTGGCTCTCGATCTAAAACCCACTTCCGAAATGTAAAATTTCAAAAATTGCGAGATTCGATGAGTACCAAAGGGGAGCTTGGCGCTCGATTGCCATTGTGTAATAAATCCAGAGAGAAGATGATCTAAATAAATTAGAGAGAAGACAATCTAAGAAATATCTATATTTGTATTACATAGAGAAGAGGATAGATAAGCTGATCTTTGACGTTGGATTGGTGCTCGATCTTCTACGAGCTCCATTGGCGACGGAGATTAAGAAGACGATAGAAAAGTTGGATGCTCTTGGCGCTCGATTGGCTTTATTCTTTGAAATTAGAGCTTCAACCCTAGCCTAGCTGATGATTGAATCATGGATCAAATCCGAGCTCGGATGTGATCGAATCTGAACCAAAATCGGAGCTCAAATATGGAGTGAGGAGTTCAAATTGGAGCCCAAATCCTAACTATTAGGGTTCATCTTTAAAATCGGAGCTCAAACCCTAAATGTAGTTGATGATAGGATAAATGGAATACGAAGGATGCAAGGGAATCGATAGTTGATGATAGGAGAAATGGAATAGAAATGGTCGTCGTTTGAGTTCATGTTATAGGGGAAGAGTTTTATTAACTGATGAATAGAAGTAGGAAGGCCTGTACCCTTAAATAATGACCGATTTTTACTGCAAGATCCATCAAAAACTTCAGCGAGATTTTGATGCTCTAATAATGACCAATTTTTACTACAAGATTCATCAAAAACTTCAGCGAGATTTTGATTCTCTCTTTTTGACACTCTTTTATTATTGTGGTGTGAATGAAAGCAGATGAAGCATATTTTACATTGCACAATGATCTAAATTCTGGTCTTTATGGCTTATAATAAAAGGAACATGATGCATGAGAAATAATAAATCACAATTACGACAATAATTTGAAAACTAAGTATCCTACTCAAAATTCAGGCACAGTTGGACTGAAATTTAGCTTTCCCTGCAATTAGGTTTTGATTTGGCCCAAAACTCTACAAAACTAATAAATTACTCGAGAAGCTTGATGCGTAACTCATCAAACCAGATCAAAGATATGACAAATTCAAAAAAAAAAATCACTCAAATGTCCTGAACATTTTATGAAACACACTAAAAACTTGAAAGCTTGTCTGTGTCAATAGCAACTTGCCTAAGTTCTTGTGGCGTGTTATCATTATGATAGAACTATAGGAGACAGGATTACACATTCAAAGAGAACTAACTACAAAGTTAATAAGCATAAAATAAATACTAACCCATGATTGCTGCTAGCAAACTGCTCCCGTTCATCAACAATCACATCATAGACATCCTCAAATTGCAACTAAAATTATATTTATTCTTAGAAAAATCAATCAAACTTCAAAAAGAAAAGGGAGTAAAAGTAATATTTAGAAGATACCATCCACACGGTTCAGCCTCCTCGCGCAGAATCGAACTTGGCAACAAATGATCGAGATGTGAATGAAATCTGAGCTGATGAAGTGAAATTGACTGAAAACCCTAAATTTATAACAGGTACAAAAAATTAAAGTTCGATGGGATCGCATTTTCTCTTCTGATCAAGATGATAAGAAAATAAAATGGTAGATAAATCGATAGATCCATTCCCCAATAATAAAAATAAGAGAAAATGAATCAAAACTAAAAATACAACTATAAAAAATAGAGAAAATTCTAGAATTGAGATCAAATAGCAATGGATCTGTACCTTGTTGATGTGTAATCGATTAAAAATTGGCGTAGGTATGCTCAAATCGCAACAGATCTAAACCTTGTTGAAGTATAAAATCACAGGCAGAATATGATCGAGAACCCTAGATCCACTCACCATATGACAAAAACCCCTAATTCCATGGCACTGAAGTCGTGGAAGAGGGAAATAAGGAAGTGAAGGAAGAGGAAAACAAAAGGGATAGGTATTGGCGATCGATTACGATCATCTCAAACCTGATCAATTAAGCTCAAACCAATTTGGATTTTCTCAAACCCAATAGATTTAACTCAAATTGATTTTGATCGTCTCAAAGCCTAGTTCAAACCGATTTTGATTTTCTTAAACCTAATCAATTCAGCTCAAACTGATTTTGATCGTCTCAAACCCTACCTTTTCATCCTCTCAAAACCCAACCATCGTCTGAAACCGCTGGTTTTTAGTTTTTGTAGCCTTCAGACTACATCGAGAATAAATAGATTTTTCAGAAGTTTGTGCCCGATATTGGTGCGTGAGGGTTCCCTTTCCCATCCGTTAGAGACAACTTCACGCCGTTTCTATTGCTTTCGATAGACTTGGGTTTATGGATGGTCTCTAAAGATTGCACCCACAAGCACAAAAAATAAGACTTATGGAGACAACTATAGTCGTCTTAATATATCATTATACATGGGGAGACCGTCAAAGCCATCTCCAATAATAACAATTGTGCAAGCATGAGATTTTTTGACGATCCTGTCGCGACGATGCTCTTGCTAACAAAAATATAGAGTCACCACCCGGAGCTTTTGGTGTCCCGGGAAACCTAGTTTATTTTTATGAACACCGAAGTGCTAAAAATATGACTCTGAATCCAGTCCACACCAAAGGTTCTTGGGTATGGGCTTCGGTTATCGATTGGGAAGGTGTTAGGCACCCAATTAACCCACTTAATGCGGTCTCTACTTATGGCCAAAATATAAATAGCATGAAAGAAATAAAAGAGCCTTCCTCTTGCCCAAAGGGCCTTAAAGTCCTATTTGTGCCCCTCCAATCCTACCGAAAAGTCGGCTGCGTAACGACACAAATACAAGGATGGAAGAAGACTAAAAGAGATAGGAGAAGGGGAGAGCCGGAGCCCTCGGGCCCTTGTAGCATCGTAGGGGAGCCTTGCGTTGGCTTGGTTTGATGAGTTCTTCATGACTTGTATGATAGACAATGGAGTTCTAACCTCTAAGGCTTGCTAGCAAAGGGGTAGAGAGAGGAGTTTAGGGGATAGCACACACCTAAACTAAACCTTTTGCATCAAAGATGAGGCTTGGAAGGGGGTTCCTAAATTCTGGAATTTGTGTGGAAATGGGGGCACAAAAGAGAGGAAGAACTTCTCACTTTAAGCTCTTTCTCTCTTAAGGAAACTCTCAACTCTAATTTTTTCAACCTCAGTAAGGGGAGTGCCTCTCCTTTTATAGGAAAAGGAGGGGTTAGGAGGATATTTAGATGCTAATCAAGGTTAGAAATTAGGTAATCTAGCATCTAAGGTTTCCTAGGATTTAGAGAAGTGTGCAGATGGGCTTTAATGGTGGATGATAGGTTAGTGGTTTAGATCACTTATGGGTTGCAAATAGGTGTTAAAAGGGTGCAACAAAGCTATCAAAACACACCCCAAGGATTGAGGTGGTCAACAAATCAAACCCTAGCTTCAAAATTTGAGGAAAAAAAGTATAGTTACTGTTCATATGCCTGGCGCAACTATTAATTGCACCAAGCATATGTACAGTAAAACAGTGGGGGAAAATGGCTTGGCGCAACTATTAGTTGCGCAAGGCAAAAATTCCTCCAAAATAGCTCGATTTTCAAATGGTCATAACTTTTGATATATAACTCCGATTGAGTTGATTTTTGGCTTGTTAGAAATTTGGAGAAGTTATCTTTCTAATGGTATATAACCTAGCTCTTGAAGAGGTATGTATAAATTTTAACACTCCTCTTTCCAACCACTGCTCGGGAGGGTTCGACACTGGTCCGGAAAAGCGTTCTAATGGGTTTGAAAAGGTTAGGGTTGATTCGTAAGGATTCGAGAAGGTTCCTAAGGGTTCAGGAAGGTTCCTAAGGATTTTATATATACCATCAAAAGCTTGAAAGTGCACCTCTCTCAAAATGTGTTCTGATCGGGCCTTGGGTCGAATTTGGGTGTCCACAGATGCCCCTCTTTGGTATTCGATCACTAATGATCGAATGCCAAGGACAAGAGACATCCGAAGAGGCTCAAGGCATTACTGATGGGTCCGCTACATTCAGAACGAACTTCAAACATCAGATGAGTAACATGGTGAGAAAACAAAAGCCCTGTATGTCCGGCCAAACAGTCGTTTCTCAAGGTAATCGGTCTCCAAGCGCTTAGCAACATTATTGGGTATAACCGAGGTGGAACGAATTATGAAAGCCCTTTATGCTAGGCAAACATTCACTTCTCGAGATGATTTGAAGGTATTTGATATTTAAGATTCATTCTGAATACAATAGCTTTGCAAGTCAGAGGGGTGATCGACCCACATTCAAAGATAGGTGCGAAGTAAACATATGTAAGGCTCCATAGTTTGCATCCAATCCTACGAGGCATTTGATTGCCCCATTTGACTATTCGTGGGTGCCCCTGCCTAAGGCAGTGTTCAAAATCTTTGGGCGAACCCATCGATCTCAAAGTTTATTTAGCATGACTACCCGAGCAGAGCGAATAGAGGTCGCAACGCTTTTTTAAGAGTACGTGCCATTTTTGAAAACGTGCCCCCGGATCAACATGACCTAGAGCATCCAGCTTCAACTACCTTGATCAGGTCCAACCAAATATTTGGGTATCTCCCAATAGAGACATTCAATCCTGGTCTCTGCCAATAATGATCATAAATATCATTCAACTATGCATAATCATGCGCCCATTAGGGGCGATAAGCAATAAAGGCGATGGAAGCCCTGACCCGAACCTGCCTGGATATAATTTACGAGAATAAATAACCATCATACGAATATCCAAATGCATGACATATACTTTATAAGGATACTGCTGTCAATACAGGTTTTAAGCCTACAGAAAATAAAGGGGAAATGAATCCTTCTGGATGCATGGTTGCACATAGTTTAATTGATGCGTAATCTCATTCTGAGCAGATTGGTCTCAAACAACGATTGACCTTTTCCAATGGAGTTATCAAGACCTCAAACCCTGTAGGGTGCGCGCCCAAACCGTGCAGACCAAGAGTCCACACCTCTAAAAAGTTCGTGAAAAATCTGAAACTTAGACTCTCACGTTCATATGAATCAAAGACATAGCGCTTAGCTCAACAATTTAGCAGTGGAATCGTCCTGACCGAAACATTGACTGTTTGATCATGATTGGCACCGTTGCTCCTACTTCAAAGTAGGATCCATGGATCCAAGGCGAACCTTAGACCCAGAACATTAGTTTTGTACAGCTGCGTTGCCGATAAAATATTGACATTTTACCACATTAAAAATACATTTGTTCGTAGCTGTGCATGAAAAGTTCACAGATTTCTTTTTTTCTTTTTCAAAATGATTTTCATTCTCCCTCTTTTTTTTAAATAGACCTGACGTCGGTGGCGGGATGCTTCATCTGATTTGCCCATCGCTGATAAGTTACTTACTTCGAGGCTTTGGACCATTTGATGTTCCTGCACATCCTTGAGAAAACGTCAGTCCCTTTTTTATTTATATAGGTAACAATAAGCATCCTAATTGACAGAAGGAGAAATAAACTTTTACCTATATATATTTATTATTATTATTATTTTTCATTTCCAAGATTTATATATATTTTTTGGATTTTTATTTTCAAAGATTTTTTTTATTCTTTTTCTTTATTTTTGACATGAAAGTACGATGCTGTAACTATGTACATGAGAAAGAGTGGAGTTTTTTTGGATTTTTATTTTTCAGAGATTTTTTGTTCTTTTTCTTCATTTTTGAGATGGAAGTAAGATGATGTGACTATGTGCATGAGAAAGAGCATAAATATATACATATATTTTTTGTATTTGGATTTTTCTTGATGATTTTTTTTCCTTTTTTGTTTATTCTCTTTTTTTTTGGCTTCTCTTCTTCTCTTTTTTTTTGATGACTTATCAGTGAGGTGAAGTCATGGGTCCCATTTTGAGCATAGCTGAACCCTTTCCTGTGGTCGGGCCTGAGTGAGTTTCAGCAGTTTCACCAATGCCGGAAGGTCAATCCCTTTGGATTGAGTCAAACCTTTCTCCTTACCTTGAGTCATAGTTTGACAAAGCAGTTTAACAAAAATAATTTTAGTCGAGACCCGATTTGAACTAGCATGAGCGGCCCATAAAAGGGGATCAGGGAGAGTAACCAAGAGGGCTCCTTAAATATTAATCAATCATTTCAAACCCTTCTTCCTTTTCTTTTTTTTCTTTTTTCTTTTTTATTTATCTCCCTTTTTACCCGTGGCGCCCTTTCGAGTTTTCACAACGTCCATGAGCTTAGTTCTCTTACCCCAACCGCCCTTTCAGGTTTTCTCCTGGTCCGCACAAACTCGCTGTTTTTCCCCGTAGTGCCCTTTTGAGTTTTCACCATGTCCATCTTGCTTTGAGCTTGTATTTTTATTTTTATCTTTTCTTTTTTTACTTTTTATTTTTTAAGAAAGCCACTATATAGACGTTGATTCCATCATAGCCGGCAAGACGGGGTTTTGATATCGTCTCACAACTTGGCTCGCCTTGACTTTACAGATACTATGACTGCTTGTGAACCTATAAAGAGGGCTTTCCTCAGGGTGCAGCTTGGCCATAGGTTAGGTTAGGATTTGAAGGTATGCTAGGCTAAATAGGATTTCCTTGATATGGCTTCAGTTTCTCTCAACATTCTTCTTCCTTGGGGGATTTTACTGTACACGCCCCACGATTCTATGTTTTCTTTTTTCTGTATCTTATGTCAGGCAATCTCTTTTTGAGGTTTTGCTTTTCCGATATTTTTTTGGATTTTGATGGTAACTTTGCTTCCTCTCTTTTTATTTTTATTTATATATATGTATACACCTCTTCTTTTCTAAGAAAGTGGTTCATTGAAAGAAAGGCCTAGGCTCAAAATGGGGTAGCAAAGGATATCATCTTTTTTTAGGGATGCTTTTTGGCTACTGTGCTTGGAATGATGGCCTCTTTTGGGGTGATTCTTAAGCAGTCACATATCTGTTTCACCAATCTTACCTTATCGCGATAGACTAAGCATAGAACCGTCGAACATATCCAGCATTGATGGGATCAAGAAGATGATCTCCGTCCATGGTGGCGAGGCGGATAGTGTATCCCGGTAGCACCTCTCGAACGACGTAAGGTCCTTCCTAGTTCAGCTTGAACTTCCCTCTCAGATCGGCATGGAGGGATGGGAAGATCTTCTTCAACACAGTGTCTCCTACCTTTAGATCTCGATCGTGGACATGTTTATTATAAGCGCGTGCAATTCGCCCCTGATAAACTTGCGTGTGACACAAGGCTAGGAGTCTCTTCTCGTCCAATAAGTTCAATTATTTGAAGAGGGATCTCTCTCTGCTTTGGGTAAGCCTGATTCCATAAGGATTCGGAGTGAGGGTACTTCAACCTCAACTGGTAGGACGACATCAGTTCCATACACAAGGGAGAATGGTGTTGCCCCTGTAGCGGTACGGATTGATGTTTTATAGGCCCACAAAACAAACGACAATATTTTACTCTAATCTCGATAAGTGAGAACCATCTTCTCAAGGATGTGGACAACCATCTTGTTTGTAGCTCCATGACTCCGTTAGTTTAAGGGATGCTGCTTGATTTTATATTGCTCACAGAAGGGTCAGATGCACTTATTCACAAAGTTTATGTTGTTGTCCATGTTGATATCCTTGGGTACTCTGAATCGGCACACGATATTGTTCTTGAGAAACTTCTCGACGTGATTGGCCATGATGTTGGCATATGACCTGCTTCTACCCACTTGGTGAAGTATTCAATGACGATGAGGATGAACCGATGTCTGTTAGATGCTTTCGGATTAATCATTCGGATGATGTCAAGGCCTCAGGTAGCAAATGGCCAAGGAGTGGTCATGTAGTGAAGATCGATGGCAGGATCATGTATCAGATTGGAGTGTTCCTGACACTTGTAGCATTTTTGAACATGTTTACAGCAATCTGATTCCATAGTGGTCAAAAAGTATCCCTGCCACAGAATTTTCTTAGCAAGCATGTGACCACTGACGTGGGCTCCGCATACTCCCTTGTGGATCTCCTTAATGATATTGATTGCTTCACTTTCTTAAGGCACCGAAGTAAGATGTTATTGTATGATCGCTTGTAAAGGCATTCCCCACAAATGACGTAACCTTCCACTAGACACTGAATGGTTCGCCGGTCCGTCTTGGATGTACCCTCAGGGAATGTTAGTGTCCCGACGAAATTCTTGATATCTGAGAACTAAGGTGGCTCATCATCTGGCTTGGTAGGTTCCTCAATCTGGAGGCAGAAGGCCAGCTCATTCCTTTGCTCGATCATGATTGGCTTCATCTCAGCTCCATACGAGATTTCTATCACTGACACCAAAGTGGCTAGTGCGTCGGCAAAGCGATTCCTTATCCATGGGACATATGAGAATGTCACATCTTGGAAGCAAGCTATCAGATCCTTGAGGTGCATATGGTAAGGGATCAGTTTCTCATGTTTTATCTTCTAGTCATCATTCGTTTGACATATGATCAACTGTGAATCGCCAAATACTCGAAGGTGAGTTATATTCAGATCGAGAGCCGCCTGCAGACTAGCGACACAAGCTTTGTATTGAGCCATGTTGTTAGTGTAAGGGAAGTTGAGCTGGATAGAGACGGGTACGTGGGATCCTTTCGACGAAATCAGAATGGCACCAACTCCCTGACCTTCTGCATTTGTTGCCCCATCAAAGTGTATTACCCATGATTCTTCCGCTTCTTCAGTATTGTCTTCCATCATGAATAGGATGTCCTCATCAGGGAACTCAGTTCTCAAAGGCTCATAATCTGGTAAAGGATTGTCGGTAAGATGATCGATGAGTGTCTGCCCCTTAATCGACTTCTGAGTGATGTACATGATGTCAAACTCAGACAATAAAAGCTGCCATCGTGCAGTTCATCCAGTGAGAGCTAGCTTCTCGAAAAGGTACTTCAATGGGTCCATTCGAGAAAAAAGTAGAACGGCTTAGGGTAGTAAGTAATGGCGGAGCCTCTAAGTAGCTCATACAAGAGCCAGGCATGCTTTCTCCAGATGAGAATAGAGCGTCTCATAATCAGTAAACTTCTTGCTCAGATAGTAAATGGCCTGCTCTCTTCTTCCTGTCTCGTCATGCTGCCCTAAGACACATCCCATCGAGACTTTCGTTGTGGAGAGATACATTAAGAGTGGTCTCCCTAGCTCGGGTGGTACCAACATAGGTGAGTTAAGGAGGTAGCTTTTGATTTTATCGAACGCAGCCTAACAATCATCGTTCCATTCAATAGGTAAATTTTTTCGAAGTAGCTTGAAGATTGGCATGCAAATAGGCGTGAGCTGTGCAATGAACCCACTGATATATTGTATTCTGCCCAAGAACCCTCTAACTTCTTTCTTAGTAGATGGTGGTAGCATTTCAGTGATAGTTTGACTGGGTCGACCTCGATCCCTCTCCTGCTGACGATGAATCCCAACAGTTTCCCGGACATCGCACCGAATGCGCACTTCTATGGATTCAGACATAACCCGTACTTTCTCATTCTTTCAAACAGCTTCTGAAAGTTTACCAAGTGATCGCTTCACTCCGATGACTTGGCTATCATATCATCGACGTACACCTCAATTTCTTGGTGCATCATGTCATGGAATAGTGTCGTCATTGCTCTCTGATACGTAGCGTCGGTGTTCTTCAACCCAATTGGCATGACTCGATAGCAAAAGGTGCCCCCAAGGGGTGATAAATGTAATCTTCTCTTGATCTACCTCTGCCATCTTTATCTAATTGTATCCTGAGAATCCATCCATAAAAGAAAGCATGATGTACTTAGTAGTGTTATCGACCAAGATGTCGATATGCAGTAATGGGAAATCGTCCTTCGGGCTCACCCTGTTAAGATTGTGGAAGTCGATACACATGTGGACCTTTCCATCCTTCTTTGGCATAGGCATGATATTGGCTAGCCACTACGGGTACTTAGATACCATGAGAAACCCTGCATCATACTTCTCGATGACCTCGTCTTTGACTTTCAACATTCACTCGGGTCGGAGACATCTCAACTTCTGCTTAACCGACTTTATATCAGGGTAGAGAGGCAACTCATGCTTAACCAAATCGATGTCCAGACCAAGCATGTTCCCGTATGACCAGGCAAAAACGTCTTGGTATGACCAAAGAAAATCGATCATGCTTTTTCTTTCCTCGGGAGATAGTGACATTCCGATTTTGATAATGCGGGGACTCTCCTCAGTCCCTAGATTAACGTCCTCAATTTCTTCGATAATGAGGGTAGGGCCAATACTCAAATTTGGCAAACTAATCAAGGAGCTCATTGGAGAGCCCCTCCAAAGGGACATCCTCGTCTAGACTCGTAACACCTAACTCTTCTTGTATTTCTATAGGAAAGGGGTCAATTAACGCATCTTTTTGTGGGACTTTATCTAGAATTTTAAATGACAATATTTTTGGACTTTATATTTTTTCAATATTTTTGGGATTTTATATTTTTTCAATGTTTTTGAGATTCTGTATTTTTCTTATATTTTTGAGAATTTTGTTTTCTTTGGAGACGAACCCTTGGCAAAGCGAGTTGCTATATATACAAGGTATGGCCTGCCAAGGGCTTGTCTTACTTTTTATAGGTTGTTCTTTTTAGGAAGCAGGTGTCAAATTGTTGGCCACTCCCTGCTTCCAGAGTTTGGGGCAAAGATGCCCAATTGCATACCTGACTTGCTGCCCCTTTACCTTTTTGGATATAGGAGGCTGGCGAATGTGACTCTTCTTGATCGGCCTCCATCATATTGGTCATAGGTTCATTTGATATTTCATCCTCAAACATCAGCAGAGTCCTGTGGTGGTTTACCACAGGAGGAGTTTGTTCAGGTATGGAATGCCGGTCCTCAAATAGGGATAGGGCAGTAAGATATATTTTGAGGTTGGGAAGGGAGATGTTGGGATTGGTGGAATGGATAGGGGTTGTGGGTTTGTCTGGGGTGAAATGAGTTACCCCGTCTCGATCGATCTTTATGACCCCAGTGCTGACAGAGGATTCCCTGATGTGTAGCCTAGGGTGAGGTTTCTCTTCTATGTTGATTCCTTGAGCTCTTGTAGTTACAGCGACCCTGGCTTTCTCTTTGGCCTTTCGGACCTCTTCCTCTGTGGGCTTGTAACGTAACCCGAAATGAACTTTCTATCCCTTGGCTATTACCGGCTCTCTTCTGCCCTACAGTATGGACCCGAGTCCTCTGCCTTTTTGATAGCCTAATTTCTAGAGCATCGCCACTGCAGCTTCCGTTCCACCGCCGGTTTTGGAGACTATGCTTTTCGGAGGTTCTGGGCCTACTGCTGACACCTCATACTCGAAACTATGGAGGTCGGAGTCTTCCTCAGTATGTGGCACAACCACTACCTTAGGATTTTCAATGTTGTGGGTGGCCTTGTCTTTCTCATCATGCCCTTTACCAATAATTGTGATCACCTTCTGTCCGGATATGAATTTTAATTTTTGATGGAGAGTAGAAGGTATCGCCCTAACCTCGTGCAACCACGGGCATCCTATTAGCAAATTAAAAGAAGATTTAATATCCATCACTTGAAACTGTATAGAGAAGGTCATGGGCCCAATTACTAATTCCAGATCGACCTCTCCCATTTTTTCTCTTCTTGTATTATCAAATCCCCGAGCGCTACTCCTTATCGGCCTTAGCATACAGGGGTCCATGCTGATCTTGGTGGCAGTCCTCAATGGGCACACATTCAGAGCCAACCCATTATCAATTAGAACCAATGGAATTATCATGTTCCTGGATTCAACAGTAATATTGAGGGATTTAGCATGACTGTTTCCCTCCTCAGGTAGATCTGCGTCCGAAAATGAAATGACATTTGGTGCCATCACCTTTCCGATTACTTGCCCGACCTTGTCTGGGCTCACCTGTTGGGACACATGTGCATTCTTTAACGCCCCCATTAAAGCTTGGAAATGGAGTGGGGACATCATCAGAAGATCCTAGACAGTGATATGAGCTGGCATCCTTCTTAACTAAGTCTCGAGAATGTGCTCCCAGCTCATCTTCTCAAACGGGTGGACTGCACTGTCCTTCTTCCCCTCTGGCCGTGCGGGTGTTGCTACTGTTGTTGCTTCTGCTTCGGGCTGTTTCGATATCTTTCCTGACCTGATAACAAAGTCCACGGTTCCCTCTCTACTACTGTTGCAGGCGTTAGCATTGGTTTGCTCGTAGCTCAGCGAGAGCTGATGAGGGTTATAGGTTGGTCCTGAGAGCTAGAAAGGTATGGTTGTCGATACTTGAGGTGCATGCACTGATGGCTCTGGAAGGGTAGGTAAGACCTAGCTTACCTCAGTGATGAATGGGTGGGTGGCCAAATTAGGTCAAGTAGGGGTGGTGAAGCTTAACGGTTTTTACACGGGGGGTAATGGAGCGAGCCTAGGCCATTGGTAATTGATGGGTGCGGGTGGAGAATTGGGGGCCGGATGGCTTATTAGGTAATTCAAGTGGGTAGTGGAGTATGGTTGATATGCATTTATTTGTACATAATTTATGGGAGTGAATGGTAGAAAATAGGCCCTAAGATCTAGGGGTTCGGCTTGTCGTGTAGGAGTGGGAAAGTAATCCGCCAGATTCAGGGGTTCAATCACCCCAATGGTTCTTTCTTCTCGGTCCTGCTGCCTTGGGACCACAAAATTCTCTCTGTTATTGATGTAATTAGAGGGGTTAAACTCATACTCTTCATCAATTTCCTCTACCATCCCTATGGTGGGTGTTGGTGATTTCCAGTGTGCTGATTTAGTGTGTAATGAAAAGAAACAACAGAGATGGATTCAACACATCTAAAATATCCTAGACCTGCAAGATACAGGGTCCTTTGTAGAAAGTTTTTAAAGTAAGTAAGGGAAAGTCCACAGAGAGGTGGTTTGGAATCGAGTAAATCTCCATATCTGTAAGAGATCTAGCACCCTAGCTATTACTAATTTAGCTAAAAGATAGGGGAGAAGTTTGGATAGGGTTGTCACTTAAACTAACTACAATTAAAATGCAGATTATCTTAGATCGAATTTGAAGCCTCAGATCTTATAGATGGAAGGTTTAAAAACTCAAAAGATGGAGAAGAACAACTTGGAGGTTGTTTTCACTGCAATTAGATTGAGCTAAGCATATTACAGGGGTTCAAAAGCACACAAGTCCCTCGGCTGGCCACAAGCACAGCTGCAGGGTATAAATTCCACTTAAAATCACAGGATCCACCTGGCCTTAAGGCTATGATCTGTCCACTTTAATGGTCACAGACAATCCTATAGGCTTTATCGAATCCATGGATTACAGCAGATGAATCTAATTGAGGTCTGAGCTCAGATTTACCTTAAGGTTATGATCTGTCCACTTTAATGGTCACAGATCATCCTAGAGATCTCCTACAAAGCCATAGCCTCAATTAGAACAATTAAAACCACTATAGATGCTACAATTTCTAGGTCACAGATGCAGAAAATTACAGGGATATCATATCCAGGGAATTCAGATGATATCAAAGAAGTCTACCAGTTAAGTGGGTGAGCTGATCATGCAACTCCTCTACACAAATCTGATCAAGCACCAAAAGGAATCAAAAGAGCTTTAGATCTAATTAAAATATTGAAAACAACATTTACATTGCAAACAAGGTCACTCTTACAATGGAATGCTCTCAGATATGTAGTCTGTGCAGCAATTAACCCCAGCAACACTCTTAACCTTACCCAATCACAGATCTAACTCACTCCTTATTGTTCCTAGGGAATTAGCCAACCATGGTTGGGCTAAAGGAAGGAAAATAGAATCTCGCTGCAAGCTCTGATCTCAAGGAAATTGTCCAAAATTTCGATCCGCCCAATGGCAATTGGGGATCTCTATATATAGCTTTCTCCTCTATTTTTCTCGCCAAAAATCTCTTCTAGAAGGTTCTTAGATTTTGTTATAGTTCTATTAAAGCATGTGGGTCGGTTAGGGTTTTCTAGCGTATCTTCTAGAACGTCGCGCCGGTCACCAAAGTGCCTCGGTTTGCGTGCAGTAGGTTACCAAGTCTCAGGGTGTGCATAACATAGTTCTGAGAAGTTCATCACATGATTTTGACAAGTTGGAGAAGCTTCCGACAGGTTAAAATTAGGCTTGTAGCCCCTTTCGATAGGTTCCCTGGTCTCTTCGATAGGATGAATTTTCTCTTTGAAGCTTCAGGGTCCTCAGCCCATTATCTGGAGTATACGATAGGTTCGCTGAGTAGTTCGATAGGTCTAGAGGTCCTTTTCGACAGGTTCAGCTCTACATGCCGTCATCCCGATGGGTTGGCTCTCATTCCTATCGAAAGGCTTAAGCACCCTTTGATAAGTTCAATTCCAGCATCTTCATTTCGATAGGTTCAGGAGGCCTTCGATAGGTTTCCTTTTTTCTCCTCAGGCAAGCTTTCGATAAGATGAGCTTTCTCTTTCATTCATCTGCTCGACAGGTTCAGGGATCCTATCGAATTGCTCTATCTACACGAATTCTTCCTTCTTCATCCTTCAGATCCTGTCGAAACTTCTTTAACTGCACGAATTCTTCCTTTCTCTGCTTTCAGCTCCTGTCGAACTCTTCAGGTGACCAATCGATAGGACGTTTTCAACCTATTCTCACTTTCTTCACCTTACCCTACTGCAACCACGCGCTCCAAGGGTTCAATGATGTGCTACCCTTTGGTGTGCTATTGCTGAGTTCGTCTTGTGCTGAGAGATGGCTCCTTGTTGGGCATTCTTGAGTGCTTTTCTTCCTTAGTATCTTCTTTTATTGTTGTCTACAAAATACACTTGACAAGGGCTTATTAGTGTGCTCACAGGTCTATCAATGGTCAGGTTATAAGGTGAAAAGTGGCATTTTTCACCACTTAACTGTGGGTCTGAGACCTGCTATTCCGGTAGGGTGTGGTGGCAAAGGCACCTGGTGAATATTCGCATGATGGTTTGCTTAGGTGGGTGCAGGGGGAATGATCTTCCCAGCATTGATTAAATTTAGGATTGCGTGCTTCAATGGAAAGTAGTGATCAGTTTAGTGACCCGGACCCTGGTGGAAATTATAATAAGTATTCGAGTCAAAATTATATGGAATCGGATTAGGAGGAGGTCGTAGTTGGAGCGCAGCTACTAATCCCTTTTCAACTAATAAAGGTAAAAGTACACATAAAGATTTCCCCAAGGGTGTAAAAACATGTTCATAATGGGCTCTCCTCTCTGGGGTCATTTGTACCCCCTGTCCATTCCCTGCTCTTTGCACTAGCCCTGGTCTGACGGGAGCTAGTTACGCAGCCTTAAACTAAAAGGGGACTACATTGTTATTGGGATTGGTATTGGTCATATTCTGCACCTCTGCCTCTGTCCTCTTGTCGTTCTTCTGCTCAATAAACCTCCTAGCCCCACTAGGTCCCCGTGAAGCTTTCTTGCTGAGTCGTCCTTCCCTGATGGCATCCTCACAGCGGTTGGTGTTTCTTACCATATCAACAAAATTGGACTGCTTTTGGTAGACAAGAAAATCAGAAATTACTGGCAGAGTGTTCTTTGAAATCATCTCTATCTGCTCATTGTCTAGTATTATATTTCTGACTTGAGCTGCCAGTGCTCTCCAATGCCCCAAATAGTCGTTGAAGGTCTTGTTGGGATTCTGTTTCAACCGGGATAAAACGGACTTGTGCGGTTCAATTTCAGTATTATAGACATACTATTCTCGGAACAACTACGTCAAGTCTTTCCATGTCTTCATCATGGACGGTTCAAGAGATGTAAACCATCTCAGAGTTGGACCGGTCAAGCTTTTTTGAAAGACTTTTATTAGCAGTCTCTCGTCCCCCCGTACTGGTACATGTCCCCACAATAGGACTTGAGTTGTGCAATCGAGTTGCCCGTGCCATTGTACTTGTCGAATATTGGCATTTTAAATTTGGGGGGAAGGGGGACCTCGGCAAACAGACAAATCCGTAAAATCAGTGGCATGGATTTCAGCACCACCCATTTTCAACAACTGTTTCTGGATCTTGTCCAACTGCTCCCTTAACTGTGTGATTCTTTAGACATGGGGACTACTTTTTTAACAGCCGGTCGGGACTCACTCTGGGCTATCAAGGGTGGGGTAACCATAAGTGGAGGATTAACAGTGGTCACTACCCCGACATAGGCACCACTATTTCTGATCTCGTCCTCCTCATACTGTTGATCTATGTAAGGTGCAGTGAGGATGAGATTCTCAAACTATTCTTCCATGGACTGGATGGGATTGGATTGGATATGGGTTGGGTGAGCCCCTTGAATGTAAGGGAGGTGTTGTGGGATGATGGGATGAGTGGTAGTTTGGTTTAGGGGTGGGGCCTGATGGGGGCCATTGGATATGGGGGAAGGTTTGGATATGGCCTTGGGGTGTGGGGCCATGGGAAAATTGGGTCTGAGGTATGGCATGGGTTTGACCCGGTTGTGAAGGTTGGGGGTGGGAAGAATTTTGGAGGTATTGTGGAGGATATGAGTATGGGGTTTGAGCCATAAGGCCTTGGTAAGTTTGGGCTTAGGTAAAGGTTGTGGGATTTGGGGGATCTTGGCCCATTAGGACTTGATGGGTATGGCCCATTGAGTTTTGGATGGTTTGGGCCATGGGCCATTGGTGGGTATGGGCCTGGGCCAGATGGGTCTCGACTATGGGACCTTAGGTATGTGGGTCTAGCCCATTGGGTTTTGAGGGGTATGGGCCATGGGCCCTTGGAGGGTATGGGCCATGGACTTTTGGAGGGTTTGGGCTTGAGCCAAATGGGTTATGGGCCCTTTATGTACGTGGTTGGGTCTATTGGGTTTTGAGGGGTATGGGCCATGGGCCATTGGTGGGTTTGGGCCATGGGCCCTTGATGGGTATGGGCCATGGGCTCTTGGGTATGGGTGATGGTGTAACAACCCCAGATTTTCGGAACCATATAAGCCACATGCCACGCACGTGTATGTGTGGTTCATAAGGAACCCTGGGTCAACATATACACACGGTGTGTATATGTGTATAACATATTATATTTTTCCTTTCCTTTCACTATATAAGTGAAAGTGGAGAGAAGTATCTCCCCTACGTAACATCATGTTAACCTAAATAGAGAGGAGGAAAATAGAGAAAGAGAAAAGAGAGACTTGTAGGGAGGAAGGGCTAAGGCCTTGTTGGAGTGTAAACCGGTGGAAGACCCGGAGAGAAGGTCGAACCAGAACCGTAGAGATCTCTTCGTTTCTAACAGGATTAGAACGTTGGATCGAGCCGACTACGAAATCCGCCGATTTAGGTAAGAGATAATGCTTGAGAAGTGCTTAGGTATGTCTTAATGATAACCTACAATGTTTAGGGGCAATGGCCGATTAATTTTATTTAAGGTTTAAATAAATAGAATAGATTTCTTGAATAAAATCACGAAGTAAAGGTTTCGCCTCGCCGAAGCGATCTAAACGTCTCGCTCGAGCGAGGACAGAATGTATAACCTGGGAATAGTGCATTCCGGGCTCGCTCGAGCGAGACCCATATTGAAAGAGTAGGCTCGCGCGAGCGAGGTAATCCGACACCTCGTTTTAACTGCTCGAGCGAGGATAAGAGGCCGCTCGAGCGAGGCTTCTCAACCACTCGAGCGAGGTTAAGAGGTTGCTTGAGCGAGGCTAAGCAACCGCTCGAGCGATACACCAAAACTAAAATTTAGTTCTTTTATGTATAAAAATATACCTCATGTTAACTATGCGCTCAAGGAGTGCTAGTGACCACTAATGACCATTCTAAGGCATGTCTTTTTGCATGAAATGTAGATTGACGTAAGATCGGTACGTGTCATCACTACGAGAAGGGGCCACTGGGTTTTGCCTTGAGGTAGGGAACCTTATCGAAACATGTACATTGTTCAGTTTCGCATATGTGTAGTACAGATTTAATTGCTAAACTAAGTATCTCATCATGCCACATAAATAGAGCGTGTGTGTGTTGACTTCAGAAAATGAAGCCAGAGGTCCCAAGGGGACGCAAGAACTACAAGATGAATACCTAGATGATACAACATATCAGTAGCATCCCAGGGGTGCAGATGAGAATCAGTGGGGAAAAGAAAGTAAAGTGATAAGGCCTAATATATTAAAAATTAGCACAATCACGGTGAATAACTACATGTAAGGCACACTTGATATTTTTGTTATTTAAGGTTTGTTTAGAATACCCCACCGACGTGGCGGGATACCCACGACTGACTCGGCAGGATATCCGTGACCGGTATGGCGGTTAATCCATATACAGTAGCACATCCCAGGGATGTAGATTTAACAGTAGACCCCGCCACCTAGGAGAAAGGGGCTTGGGGCAGTATTCCCAGGGAATGCAAAAATTGATAACTGTCTAGTTAGACGACGATGGTGGGTATTCCATCGGGGCTCGATGCTATATTGCTCGGGGACTATTTAAGTTAAAGAGTTAAGTTATTAGGCTGGAATCACAACTAAACTAGTAAGATGAGAAAGAATAAAACTATGTAAAGTAAGTAGTGGTGTTCACCTTTTCCTTCAGTTATTTCGAATGCCTCCCAGATAGTGATAGCAGATAAACTATACTTTTCTTTTACTGCACAACATATATGTCAGAATTAATCTATATATTCTTTACGTTTCCCTATTGAGCTAGGGTGTAGCTCATCCCTTAGACTATACGTCGCGGGCAACATGCATGACAACAGTTTGAGGCGTTGATCCTAAGGGTTTGGATTTCGCAGACGGAGAAGAGTTAGAACCTCCTCCCGAGGAATTCTTTTAGAAGTGCTTTACGTTTAGAAGTGGTGAGTAGAGAGTACTCGTGGCTTGACATGTCAAGTCCTTTCTTTTAAATGTAATTAAATACTATACTTTTCTTTTGCCAAACTATCAAAGGTGATAAGATTATCATTTATGGGTCAAGGTAGTTCCTCTGCTCTTGAATTGGCATGAGACTGGACGATGCACATTAGTTGCTAGACCTTATTGAAATATGGAGACTAAATTGATTTGAAGCTTGGTAATTTAAATTGTTGACTTTTAATCGTTATGTGATGTTCCGCTTAGATTTAAGGTGCATGACCTCGAAGGTCGTGCTGATGGCAGATTTTTGAGTAACGAAAATCGGGCTATCCCAGTTGGTATCAGAGCTGTTTCTTCTAGAAATTCTGGCAATCATTCTTTTGTCAGAGCATAGGGACTTCTGCTGACGAAAGTTCATTTCATATGCAGGTCGTGATGTCTTCGGGAAGGAGAGGTCGACCAAGGGGTGGTCATGATAGGAACTTCAGCGATGAGGTGAGTTCATCTCAACGAACCTGATCGTTGGGAGAAAGAGAAATTCCCGAGAGTAGTAGTCAAGGGAACAAGGAACAAACCGAAATTCACGATCGAGACCGTCAGGGTAAAGATCAGAGAGAACAAGATAGGATCAGGGAGAGAAATGAAGAGAGAGAGGAGCGTCAGAGGATGATGCACACTATGGAAACCATGGCGGCTGCCATGGCAGCATCCTTGTCAGCCCAAAATACTGGTAATCAGCACCAACTACCTACATCTCCGGTAGTGCCAACACCCCCAGCAGCTTTGGCATTTACGGAATTCTGGAGGATGAGACCTCCAAACTTTTCAGGGCAAGCAGACACTATGGCTGCTGAAAATTGGCTAAGTGAGATGGAAAAGCTTTTCAACGTACTCACTTACACGGAAGATGAGAGCGTCTGTTGGGCGGCGTACATGTTAGATGGGGAGGCTGGACCTTGGTGGAAGTCTGTGTCGCGAACTAGGGCTCAGGAGAGCCCAAATACGCCATGGACGTGGAATGAATTCGTGGAAGAATTCAATAAACAGTATTTCCCGGAAGTGGTGAGAAATCAGATGGAAGTACAGTTTTTACAACTCCAACAGAGAAACATGACAGTAAGGGAATACGGAGTGGAGTTCATGAGACTTGCTCGTTTCGCTTCCGACTATGTGGTTACAGAAGCGATGAAAACAAAGAGGTTTCAACAAGATTTGAGGCCAGATATTCGAGGAGGAGTTGCTCCAGTTCAGCTGAAAACTTACGGAGAGGTTATGAGTAAGGCACTAGTAGTGGAAGAAGAGAACAACAACCGCTACTGTCAAAGGGAACAACAAGGAAGAACAAACGTGGATCAGAACAGAACTGGGAACTATGAGCCAATAAACAAAAAGCCAAGATTCATAGTACAAAATCAGAAATAACCGTTTCAAGCAGGATATGGGAGACTGACACAACAGAGCACATATCAAAAGTTTCCATTTTCGGCATCAGGGAGACCGATGAGATATGAGAACCTTGCCATTTCTAATGGAGCTGCGATAACACAAGGCTTCTCACGAGCTGCATCTTCAACATTAAGGGATACTTGTGCCAAGTGTGGCAAGTCCCACAAAACAGCTGATTGCAGACAAGGGATGCGAGGTTGTTTTAAATGTGGCAAGATGGGCCACATGATTAAGGACTGTCCTGAGGCAAACAAGGAGAAGACAACTTCAGGTTCGATGTCACGACCAATTCAAGCAAGGAAAACGGTCGTGCAAGGGAGAGCCTATGCAGTCACTGCTCAGGAAGCAGGGAACGTGCATGACGTCATCCAAGGTGAGAAATTTTTTAATTTAAGAAATTTCATTCCTTTAGATAGAGGGGGTGCATTCAATAGAAATAGTGTAGTTTCTTTGCTAAACACTAAAGTTATTCGTGAACTAGGGATGGAAAAGGATGTGTAAATTTTTGTATGAATGTATGTGTACTATAGGTACTTTAACCATGTATGAGAAAGGATGTGTCTTTAGATATGACGCTAGAGTGTTGATAGACCCAGGGTCTACCCACTCATTCGTCACCCCACGATTTGCCAAGAGGATGAAGGTTGTTCCAGAGGTGCTGGACTTCGTCCTATCCGTGTCTATTCCGACTGGAGAATTTATAAATGCGGAGTTAGCTTGCAAATCCGTCATTATAGCAGTTCGAGACCTAGAGGTGCATGAATTGGAAGCAAAATTGATACTGCTGGACATGCAGGGGTTTGATGTGATCCTTGGCATGGACTGGTTGGCGCAGCACAGTGCAACAGTCGACTGCAAGAACAAGGTCATCATTTTCAGACCCAACACAAGAAGATCATTTCGGTTTCAAGGAGTGAGGTCGTCATCTATGCCACTGATTTCAGCAGTAAGGGCCGAGAAAATGATCAGAAAGGGGTGTGGCGGTTACTTGGCATTCTTGAAGGCTGATAAGGAAGAGAAGAATGTCATTTCGAAAATCGGGTGTTTAAACCACATCTGGATTCTTGCATCGTAGTGTTTGTCGATGACATTTTGATATATTCCAAGTCAGAAGAAGAACATGAGAAGCATCTAAGACTCGCTCTACAAACTTTGCGTCAGCACAAACTTTATGCCAAACTCAACAAATGCGAGTTTTGGTTAGAAGAGGTTAGCTTTTTGGGACATGTCATCTCCAAGCATGGTGTCACAGTGGATCCGTCCAAAATCGAAGCAGTAGTGAATTGGGAACAGCCTAAGACAGTGACCGATATCCGTAGTTTCCTTGGACTGACAGGTTACTATCGACGTTTTGTAGAGGGGTTTTCAAAAATAGCGGGACCTCTCACGAGACTGACAAGGAAGGATGTGAGATTCGAATAGAGTGAGGCATGCGAGAAGAGTTTTCAAGAACTCAAAACGAGACTCACTTCAGCCCCGATAGCAATTCCTTGAGGGGGGATTCGCGATGTCTGATGATGCTTCGTACAATGGTTTGGGTTGCGTGCTCAACCAACACAAGAAAGTGATAGCTTACGGGTCAAGACAGTTGAAAGAACATGAGAAGAACTATTCGACACATGACCTAGAGTTAGCAGCAGTCATATTTGCGTTGAAGATTTGGCGACACTATTTGTACGGAGAGACCTTCGAGATTTTCACCGATCATAAAAGCCTCAGATACTTGTTCACACAGAAGGAACTAAATATGAGACAACGCAGATGGATGAAGTTTCTTAAGGACTATGACTGTTCCATACAGTATCATCCAGGTAAGGCTAACATAGTAGCCGATGCCCTAAGTCGAAAGGGTCTAGCTATGTTGGCCAGTTTGGTTCGGGGTATGCATAGATGGAAGTTGTTTGAAGATCTTTCGATGTATGATGCAAATATTGAGCCACGCGCCACAGGGGCCTTTTTGGCTAACATATCAGTGAGACCAGTAATATTCGAGCACATCCATGAGCTACAGATGAGGGACCCAGTGTTAATGAAGAGTCGCCAAGATGTAACCGAGGGCATCAGATCAGATTTCTCAATCAAGGAGGATGGTTCTTTGTTGTTCAAGGGTCGACTCTGTATTCCGGACAATGTTGAGCTAAAGCGAACTATCCTTGACGAGTCACATAAATCAAGTTACACGATACACCCAGGTAGCACAAGAATGTACCAAGATCTGAAAAGGAATTACTGGTGGAGAGGTTTAAAACAAGATGTAGTGGAATACGTTTCACGATGTTTGATGTGTCAACAAGTGAAGATTGATCATAGACACCCTGCAGGATTGTTGCAACCTCTGCCAATACCAGAATGGAGATGGGAATCAATATCTATGGATTTCATCGTTGGACTACCGCGTACGGCAAGGAAATATAATGCCATCTGGGTAATCGTGGACTGACTAACCAAGTCAGCACACTTCCTACCTTACAACACGATGTATACAGCAGGAAAGCTAGCGGAACTCTATATGAAGGAAATAGTATGCCTACACGAAATCCCAAGTAGCATTGTCTCCGATCGAGATCCATTATATACATCAAAATTCTGGAAGAAGTTTCAGGAAGGGATGGGGACACGATTAGATTTCAGTTCAGCTTTCCATCCGCAATCAGACGGACAAACAGAGCGGGTGAATCAAGTAATAGAAGACATGCTCAGAGCTTGTATGTTGGAAATGCAAGAATCGTGGGATCAATACTTACCGTTAATCGAATTTGCATATAATAACAGTTTCCAAACAAGCATCGGAATGGCACCATATGAAGCATTATACGGAAGGCGGTGTAAATCGCCCATCAATTGGGAGGAAACCGGTGAAAAATTTGTCTTAGGGCCCGAGTTGCTGAAAGAGAATGCTACAGTCATCTGAATCATTAGGGAGAAGCTTAAGTCGGCTCAAAGCAGACAGAAAAGCTATGCTGATATCAAGCGGACTAGCGTCGATTACAAGGTGGGAGAACACGTGTTTGTCAAGGTATCGCCTATGAAGGGCGTGATGAGATTTGGAAAGAGGGGGAAATTGAGTCCACGATATCTTGGACCATTCGAAGTTTTGGGCCGAGTTGGCGAAGTTGCATATCGCATTGGCTTACCTCCGGTGTTCGATCGAGTACATAACGTTTTTCACGTTTCTATGCTCAGGAAATATGTGAATGATCCTTCCCACATTTTGGAGGGTCAATCACTAGAGATGTGTGAAGACATGAGTATGATAGAAGAGCCGGCAGAGGTGCTGGATAGAAAGGACCAAGTACTACGCACCAAAATCATTCCCTTAGTACTTGTTCGATGGAAGAATCATCCGACCGAAGAAGCAACATGGGAACGGGAGGATGATGTCAAAGAACAATACCCCAAGTTGTTTGAGAGGGACGATTAGAATTGTTTGTAAATGGTGACGTCACATAACACTTTAATTTCAAGTATAAATTTCAATATTTTTCTAGCCTAAACTGTTTGTTACGACGGACCCCTCATGCGAACGTAAGGACGGAAGAAGACAAGGTACGAGATTATGGATGAGCAAATCAGCTGATGGGCTCGCTCGAGCGAGACTTCACAATCGCTCGAGGGCGATCTACATAAAATAACAAACATCATGTGTTTAGGGCTCGCGCGAGTGATCAATAGTGACCGCCGGCGAGGTATGGTCGCCGAGGACTCCAAGCCGCCGGCGAGGCCAAATTATATGCCAGTAAACGTTCTGTGATCGCTCGAGCGATAACTAATGACCGCTCGAGCGAGGACAGACTATATATATGGGACAGATTGCTGAACACACATTTCTTCTTCACGTGAGGAGTTGCTGCCGATCGAAGAGCTAGGGTTTTCACCCTCAAGTAATTTCCGTCCGATCCAAGCCGGATTTGAAAAATTCGAACCGTCCAAACCACTCCCTAGGTAAAAATTTCTACCTTCCCCATACTCCTTTCATTTTTTTTTATCTATCAATACTAATGGCTTCTTCAAGCCCTAATCCCCAACCAAGGAAGCGAATGGCGACCCGATCGCCACCATCGCGAAACAAAGCACCACAACAACAACCACCTCCACCACCGGCACCCATCCCGATCCAACTTGATGATTGGTGGGGCACGAAAGAAATGGAACCCGAGTGGGAAATCCATCCCTCGTGCTTTATTGATCCGACATCCACGAAATGGACATCGGATTTCCTGACCAATCACCAACTCCGACCTTTACTTACACCATTTGGACCTCGGTACTATCCGAGATTAGTCCGGTTATTTTATCAGACCCTCAAAACAAATGTAAATGAAGACACCATCCTCGTCACAATTGACGGGAAGGATCTGTCTTTTGGAGGCGGCGACGTATCCGCCGTCATGAACTGCCCTCTCACCTACACCCCAACACCAAACACACAACCTCCACTTGTTGGAAACGTCGGGTTTCCGACAATCATTGATGATATTACTGGCGGCGCGTCCGCATCGGGTCAATCCATCACCCGATCCCAGCTACCACCACACATGTGGTTTTTGGACATCATTTTCAAGAAAAATTTACACCCTATCGGTCATGACCAAGAGCGGCGTGACACCTTTTTACGGGCCTTGCACTCCGCTTTCCACAATAGGTGGTTTAGCGCCCCAATGGTCATCATTAAAGGCATGGTGCATGCCTATAGGAGAAATGTTAGGGGCGTTATTCCTCCGCCAATAAACCGCCTCCCATACGCACGTCTTATCTCCCGACTCCTCGATACGCGTAATGGGAGGGATGGGTTCAAGATCAACACCAATGAGTTATCGCTTACCGATAACATTGTACCCTACATAGCCCAAGACCTCAGCCGAAACCTAAAGGGGCTTCAAAATAGTGTGAACAAGAAAAGAGATCGTCAGGCTGCAAGGCAAGCACCACAGCCACCATCGACTGGACCGGCTACTCCCTCCACTGTGCCTCCACCACATCTGCATTCCACCGACTCCGGTGTGTTAGGAGAGATTCTCCAACAGGTACGGGAGACCCGACTACATCAGCGGTTCCAGGAGGCGCTTCTTATTGACCTCATGGGTCAAGCTTATCCGCAGACGTACCGACAGCGGGTTGCGGCGATGAGGGATGCCATTTTTGGGACATCTAGTTCGGCCCAGGCGGCTAGGACCACTACAGAGGGTGCCACCCATGCTGGTGAGACCATTGGCGAGGGCGAGGGAGACGATGCGGAGAGTGATGAGGAATGGGACACCGGCGATGACGACGATGAGTACGAGGAGGGTGACGACTAGGTCGCTATGGATGTTTTTTTTATATTGTAAAACTAAAAATTTTTGTTTGTATGGTGAATGGTTGATACTGCTGTGACATGATTGTCACCAATTATAATTAGTGGGCACTAAATCTTTGTTATATATATACATGTTTTGATTAGATGAGCTGATAGAATGACTGTAGAACATGACAAAAGTTTTCATGCGTAGTGTGATATGAACATCTTTTAAATTCTAATAATGATCGTTATCAGGTTCTAAACCCCTCAGGCCGTTCCAGGTGATTGTATTATTGATTGTACAAACACTTGTAAGCGTTAAATAGATCTTTTCGGGTCATTGGACCATACGACTATCTAATAAATGAGTAATGAGTTAATCAAGGACACAACCGTAAAATATGCAGTCACATTACCTTAGGTCATGATCGATTTTCGAGGGCGAAAATCTTATAAGGTGGGGAGAATGTAACAACCCCAGATTTTCAGAACCATATAAGCCACATTTCACACACGTGTATGTGTGGTTCATAAGAAAACCTGGGCCAACATATACACACGGTGTGTATATGTGTATAACATATTATATTTTTCCTTTCCTTTCACTATATAAGTGAAAGTGGAGAGAAGTATCTCCCCTACGTAACATCATGTTAACCTAAATAGAGAGGAGGAAAATAGAGAAAGAGAAAAGAGTGACTTGTAGGGAGGAAGGGCTAAGGCCTTGTTGGAGTGTAAACCGGTGGAAGACCCGGAGAGAAGGTCGAACCAGAACCGTAGAGATCTCTTCATTTCTAACAGGATTCGAACGTTGAATCAAGCCGACTACGAAATCCGCCGATTTAGGTAAGAGATAATGCTTGAGAAGTGCTTAGGTATGTCTTAATGATAACCTACAATGTTTAGGGGCAATGGCCGATTAATTTTATTTAAGGTTTAAATAAATAGAATAGATTTCTTGAATAAAATCACGAAGTAAAGGTTTCCGCCCTCGCTCGAGCGAGGACAAAATGTATAACCTGGGAATAGTGCGTTCCGGGCTCGCTCGAGCGAGACCCATATTGAAAGAGTAGGCTCGCGCGAGCGAGGTAATCCGACACCTCATTTTAACCACTCGAGCGAGGATAAGAGGCCGCTCGAGCGAGGCTTCGCAACCGCTCGAGCGAGGTTAAGAGGTCGCTCGAGCGAGGCTAAGCAACCGCTCGAGTGATACACCAAAACTAAAATTTAGTTATTTTATGTATACAAATATACCTCATGTGAACTATGCGCTCAAGGAGTGCTAGTGACCACTAATGACCATTCTAAGGCATGTCTTTTCGCATGAAATGTAGATTGACGTAAGATCGGTACGTGTCATCACTACGAGAAGGGACCACTGGGTTTTGCCTTGAGGTAGGGAACCTTATCGAAACATGTACATTGTTCAGTTTCGCATATGTGTAGTACAGATTTAATTGCTAAACTAAGTATCTCATCATGCCACATAAATAGAGCGTGTGTGTGTTGACTTCAGAAAATGAAGCCAGAGGTCCCAAGGGGACGCAAGAACTACAAGATGAATACCTACATGATACAACATATCAGTAGCATCCCAGGGGTGCAGATGAGAATCAGTGGGGAAAAGAAAGTAAAGTGATAAGGCCTAATATATTAAAAATTAGCACAATCACGGTGAATAACTACATGTAAGGCACACTTGATATTTTTGTTATTTAAGGTTTGTTTAGAATACCCCACCGACGTGGCGGGATACCCACGACTGACTCGGCAGGATATCCATGACCCGATGCGGTTAATCCAGATATCTGATAGCACATCCTGGATGTAGATTTATGAGAGACCCCGCCACCGGAGAAAGGGGCTTAGGCGATACTGTGGAATGCAAAATTGATAACTGTCTAGTTAGACGACGATGGTGGGTATTCCATCGGGGCTCGATGCTATATTGCTCGGGGACTATTTAAGTTAAAGAGTTAAGTTATTAGGCCGGAATCACAACTAAACGAGTAAGATGAGAAAGAATAAAACTATGTAAAGTAAGTAGTGGTGTTCACCTTTTCCTTCAGTTATTTCGAATGCCTCCCAGATAGTGATACCAGGTAAACTATACTTTTCTTTTCTTTTACCGCACAACATATATATAATTAATCTATATGTTCTTTACGTTTCCCTATTGAGCTAGGATGTAGCTCATCCCTTAGACTATCGTCGCAGTGCAACAAATCACAACATGTGTTTAGAGACGTTGATCCTAAGGGTTTGATTGTGACGGAGAAGAGTTAGAACCTCCTCCCGAGGAATTCTTTTAGAAGTGCTTTACGTTTAGAAGTGGTGAGTAGAGAGTACTCGTGGCTTGGCATGTCAAGTCCTTTCTTTTAAATGTAATTAAATATTATACTTTTCTTTTGGCAAATTATCAAAGGTGATAAGATTATCATTTATGGGTCAAGGTAGTTCCTCTGCTCTTGAATTGGCATGAGACTGGAACAGTCTGTTAGTTGCTAGACCTTATTGAAATATGGAGACTAAATTGATTTGAAGCTTGGTAATTTAAATTGTTGACTTTTAATCGTTATGTGATGTTCCGCTTAGATTTAAGGTGCATGACCTCGAAGGTCGTGCTGATGGCAGATTTTTGAGTAACAAAAATCAGGCTATCACAGATGGGGTGTTGGGCCATTAGGCCTTGGAGATCATGGGTGGTGGAGTTTTTGGGCCAATGGGCCTTGGTAAATGGTGGGGTTTTGGGCCAATGGGCCTTGGGGCATACGGGAGATGGGGGTTTGGATGGTGAGAATTATGGGGGGTTGATGGGAGTCATGGGGGAGTGAAGCATGGAGGTTGGCTAAGGTATGGGATGGCTTCATGGATGTGTGGTGTGGATGAGGGGAGGTATTTTGGGAAGCCTTCCATAAGGAGTAGGCTTGAAACATCTCCTCCATCATGGTCATTGAAGGAAGAACGAGTGTAGATGGCAGATTTAGGGGATGATTGGGTATGGATGGGATGGATGTGGAAGGAAAATTGGGCATGGCCCCAGTATAATCGGGCATGACCATGGTATGTTATGAGATATAAGGTGGATTGGAGAGTTGAGGTGGGGCAAAAGATGGGGAAGGAATAGGGATGTTTAGGGATGATGATTGGTGGGGTATGGATGTTTGGAAAAAACAGGGCGTGGCCCCGATAAAAATTGGCATTACCCGGGTAGATGGGGGGACTTGTGGGGGGTCGGATAGGGTGGAGGTGACATAGGTAAATGAGGGTGGATTGGGCCTATATGGGGAAGGTGAAAAATGGGGCATGGATGTGGATTGGGAAAATGGGGTTGGGTTTGTCATGAATGTGGATGGGAAAGGTGTTGGATTTTGAGGGGATGTGGATGGAATGGATGATTGGCTTGGCATGGACATGGGGGGAAAGGTAGCTTGGGAAAAGGATGGGGAATGGGGGATTGGATTTTAGATATTTTGGGAAGTGGTGGTTGGGAAAATGGGGGCACCAAACGGGCCGGTAGCGGTAAAAGGGGATAAGGTGATGGGGATGGATGTGAAGGCTTCTCCTGAATGTGAGTGGGTTGGAGAGTGTGGCGGGGATGAGTCGGGATTGGCGTTAGCCGGGTCCACTACCCACGACATCCTTCAAGAATGGGTTGGGTATGGGTGCCATGGATAAGGCCCAAAACTTTTCCTCCTTCTTCCCCTACTGGAGGATGGAGGGTAAGATGATGTCGTTGTGTCGGCACCACAAAGGTTTCTAATTTTTTAAGTTTTTTTATTTTTAATTTTTTTGGAGAAAACATTTTTTTCAAAACAAAGGTTCCGAGGCCTTAGAATTCCCTTCTCGGGTGGCCTTTGTACCCTAATTTAAGACCTTTGGTGATGATTTCGAAGTACTTCGAAAGAATCAAAGGAAAACCTTTGATCTATTAAAGGCACAAAAATTGAGGTAAACAACCCGATCCCCCAAAATGAGCAAAAAAGAAGTCACCTTTTGATCGGCAGGGGCGTATTGAGTGTCAAAGATGGCGGGGCCCAAACAAAGGCACTAAGCACACTAATCAGGGTATTTGAGAGGTGAGAAAGCCTCAGATTTTGGGCTGCTGCTGTCCAGGCAGGCCTGGCACAACTAATACATCCGCCGAGTCAGAAAAGCCTCCTTTTTATACTGGCGTAACTATTAGTTGTGCTAAGGTAAAAGTTATCGGATTTAAAGCTGGCACAACTATTAGTTGTGCCAATTATTATTCCGAGACTTTTGCACTGGCGTAACTATTACTTGCACAGGCAAAAATAAAGCTCCAGAATTCTATGACAGCAGAGAACAACAGCTTGAAATGGGTCTATTTTTGGTTTTTTGTGAAAGTTGGGCTTCCGGGATTAACTTTTTATATGATCAGTTCTCTCCTCACCGAAGCCGAAATGTTTGAATCCAGTATAACTCGCTAGCGCACTCCCCAAGGATTTTAAGCTTTGTAGGGATGGAAACCCACCCGATATACCTCCCGTGCAAGCGCCTTCTCAAATACTACATGGGTTGGGACTTTTCTGAATCATCACCACCAGGGGCTACCGCCATACTAAGACCTAGGTGGTTGTATGTGTGCCTAAATCCAACCCTTTGAAAATCTACCTCGTAAAAATAAGTTAATTAAGCTCCTTATTCTTGATTCAATTTAACTCTTTTTTTTTAAAACATTTTTTTTTATGAAAGTTTTCTTTAGTCCAAAAGTCGGGGGTGATGACCCTGTGCCGCCACTACGGGTCGACATCCATTGTCGGAATATATTTGCACAAGTAGGCCCGCCAATTGGCTAAGGCACTTTAAATGATAGAAATGTAAAGAAATTAAATTACAATGCACAAGTAGGCCCCTCAATTGGCTAAGGCACCAAAAAATGATAGAAATGTAGAGGAAATTAAAGACTATGTGCAAGTAAGCCCGCCGATTGGCTAAGGCATGTAAATGAAGGAAAAGTAGGGGTGAGAAAATAAAAAAATAGTAAAAAAATAGCAAAAATGGTTAGTAAAATAAAAAGAAATGGCCAAATTTCAAGGAGGAGCTCTAAAAGCTATCCCCAGCAGAGTCGCCATCTATGCAACCATGGGATTTTTTTACCATCCCTTCGCGACAATGCGCTCGCTAACAAAAATATAGAGTTGCCACCCGGAGTTTTGGTGTCTCGGGAAACCTAGTTCATTTTTATGACCACCGAAGTACTAAAAATATGACTCTGAATCCGGTCCACACCTAAGGTTCTTGGGTAGGAGATTCGGTTATCAATTGGGAAGGTGTTAGGCACCCAATCAACCCACTTAATGCGGTCTCTACCTATGGCCAAAACACAAATAGCATGAAACAAATAAAATAGCCTTCCTCTTGCCCAAAGGGCCTTAAAATCCTATTTGTGCCCCTCCGTCCCTACAGAAAAGTCGTTGGCATAATGGCACAAATACAAGGATGGAAGAAGACTAAAAGAGATAGGAGAAGAAAGGAGAGAGCCGGAGCCCTCGAGCCCTTGTAGCACCGTAGGGGAGCCTTATGTTGGCTTGCTTTGATGAGCTCTTGATGACTTGTATGATAGACAAAGGAGTTCTAATCTCTAAAGCTTGCTAGATAAGGGGTAGAGAGGAGTTTAGGGGATAGCACACACCTAAACTAAGGATTTTGGATCAAAGATGAGGCTTGGAAGGGGGTTCCTAAATTCTAGAATTTGTGTGGAAATGGGGGCACAAAAGAGAGGAAGAACTTCTCACTTTAAGCTCTTTCTCTCTTAAGCAAACTCTCAACTCTAATTTTTTCAACCTTTGTAAGGGGGGGTGTCTCGCCCACTGTTTTATTGTACATATGCTTGGCGTAACTAATAGTTGCGCGAGGCATATGAATAGTAACTGTATTTTTTTACCTCGAATTTTGAAGCTAGGGTTTGACTTATTGACCACCTCAGTCCTTGGGGTGTGTTTTGATAGCTTCGTTGTACCCTTTTAACACCTATTTACAACCCACAAGTGATCTAAACAACTAACCTAAAGAGATATATGTAAATTTTAGCACTCCTCTTTCTAACCACTACTTGGGAGGGTTCGACACTAGTCCGGGAAAGGGTTCTAATGGGTTTGGGAAGGTTAGGGTTGATTCCTAAGAGTTTGGAAAGGTTCCTAAGGATTTAGGAAGGTTCATAAGGGTTTCATATATGCCATCAAAAGCTCAAAAGTGCACCTCTCTCGAAATGTGTTTCGATCGGGCCTTGGGCCGAATTTGGGTGTCTACAGTAATAAAGATGGCTTTTAGAAAGGTCGTCTCCAGCAACCTCATTATTAGGTATGACATTCAAAGCCGTCTCTAATATCGGTACCCAAAAATCGTTTTTTTAGTAGTGGTATATACGATCGATATCAACTGTTTATACGGACAATATCGCTATCTCAGCTTGATTAAACAATCCGCGTTAGTAGGGGACTCACTCCTTTCCTTTTTTTCACAGTTCATTTGAACAAGCTGTCAAGATGGTCCTACACCGGGCTATTGCAAAATGTTCCCCCAGTGGCATTTGGAATCTATACGATGACGCTACCCCGAGGCAAAAGGAGTTTCTGAAAGCATCAATTTTCGGTGGAATATTTCAAAAGGGTGTGAGATTTCTTGGAGATGTAAAGTCGATGCAATGTTGACTTTTTGGGTTGAAAAAAACTATTTTCTAATCGGGATGACTAATGCCTATCTTCGGAAGTTGGACATTGCATTAATATTGGGCCTTACCGTAGTTTGCCCCGAAAAGTATACCCCCTCCGTTAAACCACCGGAAGAATAAAAAATTTAATACAAATATTTTCATGGAATGCCTACTGAAAAAATTCTCTGATTTCAAATAAACAGTGCAATTAGGTGAGCAAAAAGTGACGACGACTTCATAAAGTTGTATCTTCTATTTGTGCTGTGTATATTTCTTTTTCCCGGGTCCCACCATCAACTGGCGGAAGTCCATGTCGACCTCATCGATGACGTCTAGAACTTCAATCGAACTCCGTGGAGTCTCCACGTGTACCATGACTTACTCGAGTAGATAATGAAGGGCGTGGCAAATAGAAAGACTGTCGACATGGATAAAGCTTTTAAGTCGTAGAACACATATGAATGCATGTGTACTTTAATGGTGGGCTTATGAGATGCTGCCCGAAATCTTGCTTGCACGGACACCCCTTAAGGCCCCTTTCCCATGATTGTTGAAATGGGTGGAGAAGACACAATCGATGATCAAAGGCTACAACTCTCAGAAAGATGCTAAACAATAAGGTATGATGTCTATTTAATAAATCAAATTTATAAAGCTAAGGACTGTATAGAGTATCAATGCTGATTGAATAATTGTATTGACTGCTTAAAGATTCGATAACGATTTTGTAATGGGTCGATACCGATTCATTAAAGAGTCGATAATGACCTCATAATGAGTTGATAACGACCTCTTAATGAGTCGATAATGACTTCCTAAAGAGTTGATACCGACCTCTTAAAGAGTCGATAACGATCTACTATAGAGTCGATAATGACCTCATAAATAGTTGATACCGATCTATTAAGGAGTCGATACGGACCTCTTAAAGAGTCGATACCTTGCATTTATACTCTATTATCAATTTAGTAATCTGAAATTTTAGGTGTTTCCTTTTTTTTTCAAAAGGTTTGCGCTCCCCTCGAATCGGTTGGCTTTGAGTTCGAGATACCCGTCGTACGAGAATATCTATGGGATCAAAATGTCATTGGAGGAAGATAAAAAAGGTTCATGAAGTGGTCAAGAAAGTTGTGAAAGTGGATGTGCGGCTGAAGAAGAAGAGAAATTATATTCCGATCGACAATATTGATGAGAAAGAATTTGACGTCCAATCGACGTCGGGTGAAGAATCGTCCTCGGAAGAGGGCTCCATCCATGTAGAGCGACTGAGAACTAGGGGGGCCATGAAGGAGAGCACAAGTGCACTGACCTCCTCTAATGAATCATTGTTGAGGAGGATTGACGGTCATGTGCTCGAGAACTTGAAACTCACCCAGAGAGTGAGCCATTTGGAGCGAGAGAATGAGGCTCTCGCGACACGTTGCAACTCCGTAGAGACATTATGCAACTCCTTGAATGAGCAGCTCACTTCAAGGAATGTGGAGCTGCAGACGATGATTCACCTCAACAAGTTTGTGATAGGCTGATTTTCCTTGATTCCACAAAAACTTGTATAATATTTTTATATTTTTTTTACATCCTAAACTCAGGGAAAATCGGACCGTCGGGTCGCACATATCACGATCCGAATACAGAAATTACTTGGTATTCCTACGACAAGTAGAGTCAAACCAAAGATATATTTATGACAACAAAAGACTCTTCTATACATAACTATTTAACAAAAAGGCTCAAAGGACAACCACCGGTGATGGTCGACCATCACCTAAACAGTGGCTTCCAATCACACTTACAAAACAAAACTACAAACCTTAATACAGTATTAAATCCCTGGACATACCAAGTCCAATATCCAAAGTACAAACCAAAACACGTCTAAACCAAATCCTCACCTAAGGTAAAATTTCCTAAATAGGAGATCCCAAGCCTTTATCCAGTGTCTGATTCTGATCAACACTTGTACCTGTGATGTATAGTCGAGGGATGAGCTACATCTAAGCTTAGTAGAGAAATATCAATAACACGTATATTATCATATCACACATATTTTATGACAAAGTCGAATATACTTTTCACTTAAAAATTACAATTTAAAGAATATTTAACTTGAACCAAAACTGATATCACACATGAATTTTTTTGTTTAAAGCTTAAATACATGATTTCAAAACTTATTGCCATAACAAAAAAAAATTTAAATTGATTACTTAAATAATCCCTGAGCACTATAGCATTGAGCCCCCGATTGGATACCCACCATCATTGTTCACATGAACTATTTGTGTATGTTACACAAGCCCCTTCGATGGAGGTGACTTACTGGAATGAATATTACCGCAGAATGGTAATCAAAGAACAGATATCCCACTACACCGGAAGAAAAATTTATCGCAGAATAGTAATCAAAGAGCAGATATCCCTTTGCACCGAAAACACAATTTGCATGGATATACCGCCGTGTCGGTTGAGTATCACTCATAACTTTAAATCAAAGTGCGAAAAATAACTTATAGTTTATCACCGTGAAAAGTAGTAGCTTATATTAAGTTTGGAGTTTCAAAACTTCCACTCCATAGGTTTGGAGTTTCAAAGCTTCCACACACATATTCACATTCCATACCAAAGGTTTGGAGTTTCAAATCTTCCACACACACATATTTGATTAACACACATACACACCTCTGAGTGTGCACACACACGCATATACACTTTTGATGTTCAAAACCATAAAAGAACTTCATGTTATCCAAATGACGAGTTTCATAAATCACAGTTATATTTCTCACAACCCAGAATTCATCCTAAATAGATGACAAGTTACACACCACACACATGTCTTATCATATCATAAAATGCATGCTAATCGTAATCAAAACACATGTTAAGGAGTTTTCCCTACCTTAAGCTCAGAGCTGTCCAAAGCGAGACCAAAATCCTTATCGACAACCCTAGTTCATAATCTATATTATACATAGTATGATGTATTAATAACATATTCAAATTACTAATAAATTTGATGTATTTATCTGATTTCTCAAAATCGAGGCTGAAATGGACAAGTTTCTTTTGACTTAAAATTTGATGCAAACTTCCCCCTAATTTTTAACCATTAAATATTTGGATTAACAAAATTATTAATTCACAAAAGTTATATATCTCGTTGTCCTTTTTCCAACCCCATAAGAATCGTATCAATCGAAGTTCGGAGTACAAAGTTATGCCTAAAATACCAAAGCAGTATCGACAAGCTCAATCAAATTCGACCGGTCGGTTTTCAAATTCAACCGGTCGATTTCTCCAGACCCCAAATTACACATTCACTATTTTTAATAAATCAACCGGTCGATGCTAATTTCGATCGGTCAATTTTCCAAATCGACTAATCGAAAATATTTCGATCGGTCGGTTTCGTATCTCGTCAAAATTGGAATTTAACCGAAATTCTCACTAAATTAAAACCTTTAAAAAGATTGATTCACAAGTTTGTCAATTTACAAAAATTGTAGTCCTTTTTATCCTCTTTCAAACTCCATAAAAATCATGGAGATCGAAGATTGGACCAGAAAGTTATGGCCTAAACACTCAGGCAGTGTCGGTGAGCTCAGACGAATTAGACCGGTCTATTTGGAGTTCTACCGGTCGGTTTTGTCAGCTCGGGTTTGAACTTCAACAACCCATTTTCTTCAAATTTTTATCTTTCTTCTTCAATTGTCATAACCCATACACCTAAGCTAACTAACACATCAACTCATAACAAATTTATATAGATTGTTACCTTTTAAATCGATCAACTCCTCAATCCATGCGCTCATGCCCATGAGAGGGTTTCGGAGTAAAATTTGGCGATCCTTTTGTCGATTGAATCAAAATGAAGGTTACGGCAAAGCTCCCTTTCAAACCGCACTACCCTTGACTCATCCAATTGCGTATACCGCTATCATAATGATTGATTCTCTACCGTCAACCCACACACTCAAAATCTCTAAAACTCATCCATATTGGAATCCAATGATTCTCGCGGCACACAAATCAATACAAAGCAAATACCTTGAAACTTAACGGAGCTGATTTGGCGTCACGACGGCGATTTCCTTAAGCTCCCCTCTTCCTCTCTCTCTCTCTCTAAAACCCAAACCCAAGCAAGGCAAACCGATAATAGCTTCCCAAAGAAGCTTTGCCTTTCTTAACTTAAAGGGCTAGTTCCCCTATGCAACACATACACCCCTTTTGGGTGTTAGCCTTATCTAAGGAACTAGACTCCACGTGAATCAAATACACATAAGCGAGGTGTTAGCTATTCTAGAATTAATCTTTTGGTTAGGTGTGGGGCCTATACACCCAAGCCACTTATCAATCGGACTCGGTGTTGAGCCAATACACAACCACGGTGTATGAATTTGGTTCTAAGACTCTCACATGAGCTCAAACGAACCCAAAATGATCTAGTTTGAAAAATCCGAATGGTGACGTTTTTCTTAACAGACATGCACTCAATCAGGACCTATAGTTGGCTCGAATAGTCGGCCCAATCAGTTGGCCCAACTAGTCAGCCAAATATAGTTGGTCCAATTAGTCAAATAAGTTGTTTAATCATTAATAAACTTTCATTCCCTCTCTAGAACCCAAAAATCATAAGAGATATAAATTCTCTTAGGCTTTATACACTTATATTAAGTCTTTGGTTTTTGTGTTAAGCACATACCCTGCAACTAGGTGTATCAAGACTCATTCAAAGCTTCACACATAACTTTACTCCTTCTAATTTTCACTGAACACAGCTTAATATGACTTATCAATTATTTTTATAGTCGGGCACGCACATCGAAGCACATTGTTCAAAGGTTAAAATTTTTGAGATGTTACATTCTTCCCACCTTAAAGAATTTTCGTCCCCAAAAATTTTGTATCCCCAGTCAAGGGGGGTGTGGGTATTTATTAGTCTTAAACAAAATAGACATATTCCCATCAAGAGTTAATGATTGAACATCGATGAACAATAAAAATCAGAATCATTATACTCTCCCCTCCTCAAACGAATTTTTGTCCACGAAAATTGACCACACATAACAAAAGGTAACCGAAATTAATGACATAACCTACCCTTATTTTGACAGACTTAAGCTAAACGTATCCGTAGCTGTCATCACATGAAACAATACATTTGTCATCGAAAAATCCATAAAATCACACATTATATTACCATCGTGTCACTGACACATACGACAACTAATTTCACGACCAAAAATAGATCCCACAGTAGTGTGTTTCGATCTGGCCTTGGGCTAAATTGGGGTGTCTACAGATGACCCTCTTTGGTATTCGATCACTAATGATCGAATGCTAAAGAAAAGAGACATCCAAAGAGGCCCAAGGCATTACTGATGGGTTTGTTGCATTCAGAATGAACTGTAAATATCAGATGAGTAATATGGTGAGAAAACGAAAGCCCTGTATGCCAGGCTAAACATCCGTTTCTCAAGGTAATTAGTCCCCAATCGCTTAGCAACATTATTGGGTATAACCGTGGTGGAATGATTTGTGAAAGCCCTATAGTCAAGAAAACATTTGCTTCTTGAAATGATTTAAAGGTATTTGATGTTCAAGGTTCATTCTGAATATAACAACTTCGTAAGTAAGAGGGGTGATTGACCCACACATATAGATAGGCGTTTAAGCAAAAACTACGCAAGGCTCCATGGTTTGCGTCCAATCGTACGAGGCATTCCATTGCCCCATTTGACTGGTTGTGGGTGCCCCTGCCTAAACCAAGGTCATGGTCTTTGGGCGAATCCATTGATCCCTAAGTTTATTTAGCATGACTACCCGAGCGGAGTGAATAGACGTTGCAACGCTTTTTGAGAGTACGTGCCATTTTCAACAACGTGCCCTAGATCCACATGACCTAGAGCATCCAACTTCAAATAATCCTAAATAGATCCAACCAAAATTGAGTGTCTACCAAAAGAGAAGGTCTCTGCCAACAATGAATCGGTGCCAATACAGGTTTTAAGCCTGCAGAAAATAAAGGGGAAATGAACCCTTTTGCATGCATGTTTACACATAGTTGATCGACATGTGATCTCATTCTCAGCAGGTTGGTCTCTACCAATGATTGACCTTTTCCAACGGAGTTATCCAGACCTTAAACCCCGTAGGGCGCATGCCCAGACCACATGGGCCAAGAGTTAACACCTCCGAAAGGTTCATTAAAAATCTGAAGCTTAGGCTCTCACGCTCATATGAATCATAGACAGAGCATCTTTGCTTAAAGATTTAGCAGTGGAATCATTCTGATCAAAACATTGACCGTTTGATCATGATTGACACTGTTGCTCCTACTTTAAAGTATGATCCAAAGATCCGAGGCGAACCTTAGACTCAGGACTTTAATATGGCATAGCTGCATTGCTGATAAAATATTCACATTTTACTGCCTTATGCATGTGTGTCACTCTGTGGGAAAACACAAATATGTTGTCATTTTATGTGTTTTATTTTTGTGATTTTTCTATCATTTTATGTGATTTTTTAAAGATTTTGAAGCTATTATTTTATGTGATTTTTTGGTATTTTCAAGTTATCATTTTATATGATTTTTTGATTTTGAAGCTATTATTTTATGTGACTTTTTGTATTTTCAAGTTATTATTTTATGTGAATTTTTTTGAATTTTTTTTTTTAACTATTATTTTATATAAATTATTCTATCATTTTTGGCTTTTTATGTGGGATTTTTCCATTATTTTTTGGGCTTCTTCACGCTTTTCTGTGTAGGACCGAGATGCCTATTGATCTTGGTCCGCTTTTATTCTAGCACGGCTTCCTGAGTAAGTCGAAAGAGGATCGACATGTCGTTTGCGAGCACGTGCATCTGCCGGGAGTAATAAAATGAAAAGAGGGGGGGATCGGGTTATGTGGGTGCCCCGTACCAGGTCCAAAACCCAACTTGTTAATGGTTGGCGCAACTATTAGTTGCGCCAACCCAAAAGTGGCCCAAAAATAGCCTAGCGCAACTAATAGTTGTGCCAAGCTTGGTTGGGCTTCGCATTTAAGCTGCCCGAGTTCGGGCAACCAAGGCAAAATTTCGAAATTTCTCTCTTCCCCCTCTTTAAACCGAAAACCAGAGCCTCCCTAGGGTTCCTTTATTTTGCCTCTACGCATGCCCCATTCCCGTCATTCGCTCGTGCTGTTTTGACCGTCCGAATCACACGAGATCAAAGACCCAATTTTCTCCAAAAGGTAACCATTTAAACCCTTTTTTTTATTTATAATTTTCTTGGTTTTTCCTTGCAAATATGATCATGGTCTTGTATTCTTAGATGGGTTATGGTTTATTTTTGTTGTGAATATGTTTATTGATGGTGTGTTGATGGTTTTTTTTTTTTTGTGAATGATGCCCTATTTTTGTGATTTTTATGGATTTTATTGGTGCCTAATATATATATATATATATATATATATATATACATACTCTCTCTTTTTTTTCATTTTTTTATTTGCGCATATAAAAGGGGTTTTTATTGTATATATTGTTTTGGGTTTTGGTTTTACTTTGAACATTGATGAAGGACTCTTGGTTTCTATTTTTGAAAATTAATTAGGGAAAATGATTTTTGATTTTTATGTATTTTTTGAAAATTAACTAAGGGACATGATTTTTGATTTCTATACATTTTTTGAGGATTAACTAAGGGAAATGATTTTTGATTCCTATACATTTTTTGAGAATTAACTAAGGGAAATGATTCTTGATTTCTCTTAAAATTAATTAAGGAAATGGGTTTTGTTGTTTGAAAATTAACTAAGGCATGGATTTATTATCTATTTTTTGTGTTGGTTTCTTTTTTTTTTTGAGGAGCATAATAAAAGGAAGAGGGGTTCCCCCCTGTTTTGTTTTGGAGAGTTTCCTTTTTTTGTTTTTATCAACATAAAAGAAGGGCTTTTCTCTTTCCCTTTTTTTTGTTTTGATTTTAGGAGCATAATAAGGAGGGATTTTTTGGTTTTTGGCTTTTGCTTTTGAAAATAAAAGAAAGTCTTCTTTCTTTTTTTGGGTTTTGATTTTAGGAGCATAAATGAATTATATTTTTTGGTTTATTTTTGAAAATAAAAAAGGAAGGGATTTTTTGCATTTTAATCCTAAAAAGGGAGTTTTTTTGTTTTTGTTTTGTGTGTGTGTGTGTATCATGGTTTCTGAAAATGATAAAGAAGGGTGAGCAATAGTTACCTTCCTTTGCAACGTAGCATAAAACGGTTCTTTATCACTGATCTACTCTGATGTGATTGCTTTATGTTGCCCTAGAATATCCGGTGATGATGAGTATGTTTCCGAGGAGGGCCATGAGGAGGGGCCCGATATAGTTGATGGTCCGCGGGGGGAGCAGTTCCTTTGGATAGAGCGAAAAGCGGGCCCTTGGCTCGAAATGCACGGCGAGGTTGCTCGAGTCGGCCTTCTACATCAACAATATATTCACATTTCAAATTTTGGCATTGCAGGCAGGGTAAGAGACAGGTTCAATTTTTTCTTTTGTGCAGCTTTGCGTAATTTTCATGATCTAATGCACTTTCCTTTGGATGCAGGACCTTCCCTCTATTGTATTCCGCTGGGGGTGGCTGAATTTTCATGATTTCTACCTCTATGTCCCCGCCGTGGTGAAGTTCATACTGGCGTAGGTGGGCTTTGGGGAGTTTCTATCCTGCCCACCTATGAGAGTTGATGTTGTGTACCTGAAGGCACTGATTGAGCAGTTCCTCCTTGAGACTATGACCTTCCATATGCCGTATGCTGAGATGACCTTGATGCCTGTTGATTGGGTGATGATTACAGGTATTAGGATGGGGGGCATATCGATTTCTAGCCTCGCGGTACCAAGCAGAGAGGACGTCATCTGATTGATAGGGGCCTATCCCCCTCGTGGCCAGATACACGACACTAAGGTTAAGATGTCCTGGTTATCTAGCCTCTTCGTGGCTAATGAGTTATTGGATCTGGGGCAGCCAGATAGGGTGCTTTATATTATGCCTGAGCGGGCGATCATCTTGGCCCGCATCACTCTCCTGCTCTTACTGGGTAAGACCCTTTTTACCAATGCGAGCGGCGGTCGAGTCAGCCTAGCATTGTTGAGCGTTATGGACAACTGGGGCGACATCCATAGGTATAATTGGGGTGGGGCTGGATACGCATGGTTGATGTATGGCGTAGCCCGGGCCGCTATTGGGGAAGCCAAATCCGTTGTTGGACTTTGGGTGGCATTAGAAGTAATCCCTAACCTTTTTCTTTTATCAGTTTCACTTGAATGATCTTTGTATGCTACTGACTTGCTCCTTTGTGTACTACTCCTCTCCGGTATGGGGGTACCACCACTTTCATCCTAAGCGCCCGCTTCTCCACTTGGATGCATTCTCCTATCCTCTTCTTAGCAACTGGAAACATCCCCGGCACCGTGATGTTGGCCTAAAGCACCTAGAGATGGGCTTGAGGTCCCAACTCGACTTGATGGTCCCTGAGTAGGTAAAGCCCTTTTCATCTTTGTTTATTTCAACTCAGAAATTCTCCCTGATTCGTTATGCTACCTGTCTGACTGATTGGCCACCTCTTGACTTGGACAGATCCTCCATGATCTATACCTTGACTCCATCTTCTGGGATCGGGCAGCCATAGGTCCATCGCGCCTTCTCAACAACCGCCGCGTTGTTTTCTTTTATGGGGCATGGGCAAGGGTTTACTATTTGGGGGAGCGGGTGGTGCACCAGTATCAGGGTTATCACGCCATACCCATGGACCATCCTACCGATGTCATGGGCCCTATTGGCAGCGTTGAGGAGCTCACAACAGTCTTCCTCAATAATGGGCTCCCCATCAATGCCCTTCTTGTGCCCGGAGATTATCACATATGGTACGAGTGCCTGCCGTATGGGTTCATTTTGTCGTGCTTCATCCCTAGTGCTAACTTCCTCGCAATTGGCGGCCCACGCGAGCAGGTAGCTCCTTTTTCTTCTTTTTTTTCAGATTAGTCTCCTTTTATTTTAATTCAGCCTTTATTCTTTCTGAGCAAATTTTTATTTTGTTCACAGTTTGCTCAAGGGGATGGCTCGGATAATGAAGGCGGGGTGGTTGCATGTACAACTGATACTTTTGGGGCAAGTACCTCAGGTATCAACCCTTCTGGTGCATGTCCCTCGGGCGAGGGTTCTTCTGACGCTGGTTCGTCGGGTACCTCTCACGTTGGTGGCCTACTCCATGCGGCCACCTCATTTTGGGATGCAAATGCCCATGCGTTCCGTTTTGGGAAGCAGGAGCCAACTCCAACCCTTGAGGAGCTATCTAATTTATCCGGTTTGAAGCTTTACAGAGGCCTCGCAAGAGTCACGCCGAAGTTGGGATATTCTAAGTCCGTTCACCTCACCCTTGGCTTGAAGAAATTTGAATATGAAAAAAATCTCTTTGGGGGGCCCACAAGGTGTTCGATCAAATTCCTCAAAGAACTTTTTGGTGACGAAATCTCCAAAAGCTGTCGATCCGAAACATCTTCAACGTGAAAGCTTTCGCTCTCAGTCTTATTTCAGAGGCCCTTTTCTTTATTGGGAGAGAAAGCTTCTCTTTGGCTCTTTGTGACGTTTTGCTCGAGTTGGTAGAAGGCCGATCAGTGATGCATTTGGTCCTTGCTGAACTGTGCCGCTGCCTTGATGCATTTGCTTTGGGTAAGGTGGAGAGCCTCAGGGGATGTCCTTTGCTACTTCAAGTCTGGTTGGGTGAGCATCTCGCTATCTTGGGACCTATGCCATGCTTTTATATTGCCCGAGGTGAGGCGACTCGATGCTTTTTGGCTGACCGTCGCCGAGCTGATATGGAGGCTCCCTTGGTTGGACTGGACCTTCCCGATAGTTCGTTTCAGAGACCTTGAGGGCATCACCCTCTTAGGATTGACTGGCAGCACCTTCTACTTCCCATTCCGAGTGTTGCATCAGTTTGGCTGCTCTCAATAGGTGCCTTGTGAGGTAAAACTCCCTCTATGCGACTTGATCTTTTCTAGGGGGTCCTCTGGGGACATAGATTGGATTGTTGCTCATTGGGAGACGCATCAGTCGATGCTGATGTGTGATATGGGGCAGGAAGATTCGGTTCAGTCTTCTCCTGAGAATGAGGCCTGGCTATTGACTGAGTAGCCTATTGCTGATAGTCTGGATCAGGCGGAGAGTATTGACAAGTGGGGCCCTTGGCAAAGAAAGAGACGACGCTCCGAGCCCGCATCAAGCTATTGGTGGATGAGAAGAGGGCCCTGCACGAGCTTTTAGCGCTGGAAAAAGTTAGAGCAGAGATAACAGAGAGCGAGGTCCTTCGTTTGAAAGGATCTTTGAGTGTTGCCCTTGGAGCCACTGATACTTCTCGGAAGAGGTACAAGAGTTTGCATGGTCATTGGTTGACCGAGCAGAATGTCCGGGAAGATGGTTTTCGTGCTGAGATTAGCGCCTTGAAGCGTGAGCTGGGCCGTTGATTCCTTCCTGCACACATAACTTTTTTCACATATCAGATACACAGAAAAGGGGCGTAAGAAACCCCTTTACAGATACACACATCTTTTTGGTATACATATTTTCTTCATGTTTTTTTTTTTTTCCTTTTTGTAAAAAGGAAGGAAAAGAAGAAAGCTAGACATCACACCGGCTATTTTTTGGGATGTGGTGTAAGCGATGCCTTTGTAAAGAAGGAAGGCTATTATATATTTACACAGACATTTTGTTCTTTTTGCTTTGTGTGTTTTTTTTTTTTTTTATTCGGGTGTGGTGCCTTAATCACTGGGTGAGATCTCGGGTCCTCTTTTGAGCATAGTCGAACCCTTTCATGTGGTTGGACCTGAGTGAGTTTCCAATTTTTACCAAGTCTAGAACGCTAATCCCTTTTGATTGAGTCAAACCTTTCTCCTTACCTTGAGTCATACGTTTGACAATGTGGTTTCACAAAGACAATTCTGGTTGGGGACCCGATTCGAACTAGCATGAGCGGCCCAATCGAAAAAAGGGCAATAGGGAGAGTAACAAAAGGGTTCCTCAAACATCAATCATTCATTTCAAACCTTTCTTTTTTTTTTTTTTTTTTTAAATCCTTTTTTACTCACAATGCCCAAGGTGAGTTTTCGTTGTGCCTGTTTTTGCCTTCTTTTTACCTGTGGCGCCCTTTCGGGTTTTCACCATGTCCATGGGTTTAGCTTTCTTACCTCAAGCAACCTTTCGAGTTTTCACCTGGTCTGCAGAAACTCGTTGTTGTTACCCGCAGCGCTCTTTCGGGTTTTCACCACGTCCATCTTGCTTTGAGCTTATATTTTTATTTTATTTTTTTTCTTTTTATTTCTTTCATTTTTTTAAAAGCCACAATATAGACATAGATTCCGTCATAGCCGGCCGGAAGGGGCTCTGGTGTCATCTCACTATTCGGTTTGTGTTGACTTAACCGATACTATGACTGCTTGTGAACCTACAAAGAGGGCTTTCTTCAAGGTATAGCTTGGCCATGGGTTAGGTTAGGATTTGAAGGTATGCTGGGCTAAAAGGGTTTCCTTGATATGGCTTCAATTTTCTCAACATACTTTCTTCCTTGGGGGTTTTACTGTACATGCCCAGAGATTCTTCTACATTTTTTTGTTCTTTTTGCCCCATTTCAGGCAATCCCTTTTTGAGGTTTTGCTTTTTCAATTTTTTTTATTTTCTAATAGTAATTCTACTTCCTCTCTTTTTTGTATATGTACTCACTTTTCTTTTTCGGGGAAGGGGTTATTGAAAGAAAGGCCCAGGCTCAAATAGGGTAGCAAAGGATATCATCATTTTAGAGATGCTTTTTGGCTACTATGCTTGAAATGATGGCCTCTTTTGGGTGATTCTTAAGTAGTCATGTATCTGTTTCACCAATACTTACCTTGTCGTGATAGATTAAGAGTAGAACCATCGGACAATCCAGCATTGATGGGCTCAGAAAGATGATCTCCGTCCATGGTGGCGAGGCGGATGGCGTATCCTGGCACCACTTCTCGGACGACGTAAGGTCCTTCCCAGTTTGGCTTGAACTTTCCTCTCGGATCGGCGTGGAGGGATGGGAAGATTTTCTTCAACACAGTGTCTCCTATCCTCAGATCTCGACTGCAGACACGCTTATTATAAGCAAGTGCAATTCGCCCCTGGTAAACTTGAGTATGACACAAAGCTAGGATTCTCTTCTTGACTAATAAGTTTAGTTGTTCGAAGCGGGATCTCTCTCTGCTTCGGGTAAGCCTGATTCCATGAGGATTTGGAGCGAGGGTACTTCAACCTTTATCGGTAGGACGGCCTTGGTTCCATACACCAGGGAGAATGGCGTTGCCCCTGTAGGGGCACGGATCGACATTCTGTAGGCCCACAAAGAGAATGGTAGCATTTCGCTCCAATCTCGATAAGTGACGACCATCTTCTCAAGGATGCAAATGACCGTCTTGTTCACAGCTTCCATGACTCCATTAGTTTGAGGCTGATAAGGTGACGAGCAATGGTACTTGATTTTGTATTGCTCACAAAAGGCTCGGATGTGCTTATTAGCAAAGTTTGTGCCATTGTCTGAGATGATATCTTTGGGTACTCCAAATCGGCACACAATATTACTCTTGAGGAACTTCTCGACATGACTGGCCGTGATGTTGGCATATGATGTTGCTTCAACCCACTTGGTGAAATATTCAATGGCGAGGAGGATGAATCGATGTCCATATGATGCCTTCAAATTAATCATTCCGATGATGTCAAGGCCTCAGGTAGCGAATGGCCAAGGAGTGGTTATGAAGTGTAGATCAATGGTAGGAGTGTGTATCAGACTAGAGTGTTCTTGACACTTATATCATTTCTGAACATGTTTCCAGCAATCTGATTCCATAGTGGTCCAAAAGTATCCCTGTCATAGAATTTTCTTAGCAAGCATGTGACCGCTGACGTGGGCTGGGTTTGGCATACTCCCTCGTGGATCTCGTTCATAATATTGGTTGCTTCACTTTTCGTAAGGCACCCAAGTAAGATGTTATTGTAGGATCGCTTGTAAAGGCACTCCCCGTAAATGATGTAGCCTGCTGCTAGTCGTTGAATGGTTCCTCGGTCCGTCTTCGACGTACCCTCAGGGAAAGTTAGTGTCTCGAGGAAATTCTTGATATCTAAGAACCAAGGTGGCTCATCATCAGACTTTGTAGGTTCCTCAATCTAGAGGCCAAAGGCCAGCTCATTCCTCTGCTCGATCATGATTGGCTTCATCTCAACACCATACGGGATTTCAATCATTGATGCCAACGTTGCTAGTGCATCAGCAAAGCGATTCCTTATTCGAGGGACATATGAGAATGTTACGTCTTGGAAGCAAGCTATCAGATCCTCGAGGTGTTCATGGTAAAGGATCAGTTTCTCGTCTTTCGTCTTCCAATCTCCATTCGTTTGGCATATGATCAACTGTGAATCGCCAAATACTCGGAGGTGAGTTATATTTAGATCGAGAGCGGCCTGCAAACCGGCGGCATAAGCTTCATACTCGGCCATGTTGTTAGTGCAAGGGAAGTTGAGCTGGATAGAGACTGGTACATGGGATCCTTTCGGGGAAATCAGGATGGCACCAACTCCCCATCCCTTAGCATTAGCTGCCCAGTCAAAGTGCATTACCCAAGATTCCTCTGCTTCCTCAGTATCGTCTTCCGTCATGAATAGGATGTCCTCATCAGGGAACTCGGTTCTCAAAGGTTCATAATCTGGCAAAGGATTGTCGGCAAGATGATCGGCGAGTGCTTGTCCCTTGATCGACTTCTGAGTGACGTAAGTGATGTTAAACTCAGACAATAAAAGCTACCATCGTGCAGTCTGCCCGGTGAGGGCCAGCTTCTCGAATAGGTATTTCAATGGGTCTATTCGAGCCAAAAGTACAACGGCTTGAGATAGCAAGTAATGGTGGAGCCTCTAAGTAGCCCATACAAGAGCTAGGCATGCTTTCTCTAAATAAGAATTGCATGTTTTATAATCATTAAACTTCTTGCTTAGATAGTATATGGCCTGCTCTCTTCTTCCCGTCTCGTCATGCTGCCTTACGACGCATCCTATTGAAACTTCCGTCGTGGAGAGATACATCAAGAGTGTTCTCCCCGGCTCGAGTGGTATCAAAACAGGTAGGTTAAGGAGGTAGCTTTTGATTTTATCGAACGCTGCCTAACAATCATCATTCTATTCAACGAGAGAGTTCTTCCTAAGTAGCTTGAAGATCGGTGTGCAGATTGGAGTTAGTTGCGCAATGAACCGACTGATATATTGTATTCTGCCTAAGAACCCTCTAACCTCTTTCTCAGTAGACGGTAGTGGCATTTTTATGATAGCTTTGACTTTGACTGGGTCTACCTCGATCCCTCTCCTGCTGACGATGAATCCTAATAATTTTTTGGACATAGCGCCAAAATCGCACTTCTGTGGATTCAGACATAACCTGTACTTTCTCAGCCTCTTAAACAGTTTTTAGAAGTTTATCAAGTGATCGCCTTGCTCTGGGTGCATCATGTCATGAAACAGTGCAGTTATGTCGTGAAACAGTGCAGTCATAGCTCTCTGGTACATTGCACTAGCATTCTTTAGCCCAAACGGTATGACTCGATAGGAAAAGGTTCCCCAAGGGTGATGAACGCAGTCTTCTCTCGATTTGCCTCTGTCATCTTTAGCTGATTGTATCCATAGAATCCATCCATAAAAGAAAGCATCCCGTGCTTAGCGGTATTATCAACCAAGATGTCAATGTGCGGCAATGAGAAATGGTCCTTCAGGCTTGCTTTATTCAGATTACAAAAATCGATACACATGCGGGCCTTTCCATCTTTCTTTGGCATAGGCACAATATTGGCTAGCCAGTGTGGGTATTTGGATACCATGATAAACCCCGCGTCATACTGCTTGATGACCTCATCCTTAACTTTTAGCATCCACTCGGTCGAAGACATCTCAGCTTCTGTTTAATCGGCTTCATATCAGGATAGAGAGGCAACTCATGCTCGACCAAATCAGTGTCCAGACCAGGTATGTCCTCATACGACCAAGAAAAAATGTCTTGGTATGACCAAAAGTAATCGATCATGCTTTTTCTTTCTTCGGGAGACAACGACGTTTTGATTTTGGTAATTTAGGAAATCTCCTCAGTCCCTAGATTAACGTCCTCGGTTTCCTCAACAATAGAGGTAGGGCCATGCTCAAACTCAACAAACCAGTCAAGGTGCTCATTGGGGAGCTCCTCCAAAGGGATATCCTCGTCCAGACTCGTAACACCTACCTCTCCTTGTATTTCTACAGGGAAGGGGTCAATTTTACATGGGACGGGTATTTCAATTAAGGCATCTTTTTGTGAAATTTTATTTAGAATTTTAAATGACAATATTTTTGGACTTTATATTTTTCAATGTTTTTGGGATTTTGTATTTTTCTAATGTTTTTGAGATTTTGTATTTTTCTAATATTTTTGAGATTTTTATGTTCTTCGGAGACGAGCCCTTGGCAGCACGAGTATATGTACACTTTTTATAGGTTGTTTTTTTTTAGGAAACGGGTGCCAAATATTAGGCAACTCCCCACTTTCAGGGTTTGGGGCAAAGATGCCCAGTTGCGTACCTGAGGGGCCACTCTTTTACCTGTTTGGATGGAGGACACTGACTGATACAGCTCTTTGGAGTCAGCCTCCATCATATTGATCCCCATTTCATCTGAGACCATGTCCTCAAACGTTACCATGATTTTGTGGTGATTCATCACAGGGGGAGCTTGTTCAGGTATGGGCCATCATTCCTTAAAGAGAGATAACGCGACCAAGTTTATTTCCAGGCTGGGAAGGGTGATGTAGGGATTGGTGGGGTGAACTAGTGTCGTAGGCTTGTGTAGGGTTAATCGGGTTTCCCCATTCTGGTCAATCTTCAGAACCCCGGCGCTTACGAATGAATTTTTGATGTGAGGCCTGGGACGGGATTTTTCTTCTATGTGGATCCCCCTAGCTTTTGCAACTGCCGTCGTACGAACTTTCACTTTAGCCTCTCTCACTTCTTCCGTGGGCTTGTAACCTAGCCCAAACCTAACTTTCTGACCGCCCTTAGCTGTGACGGGCTCCTTCCTGCCTTGTAATCTAGGTCCAAGACCTCTTCCTTTCTGATAGCCCCATTTTTGGAGCATGGCCACAGCCGCTACCATACCACCTCTGATTTTTAGAATGATGCCCTCGATGGGCTCCGAAAGTATTATCAACACCTCGTACTCAAAATTATGGAGGTCGACGTCTTCCACGGTATGTGGCACATCCAGTACATTCGGCTTTTCAATACTGTTGGTGGCCTTTTCTTTCTCACTGTACTCCTCACCGATGATCATGATGATTTTATGCCTAGATGTAAATTTGAGTTTCTGGTGCAGCGTGGAGGGTATGGCCCCGACTTCATGTAGCCACGGGTGCCCCAATAGTAGATAAAACGAGGATTTGATGTCCATCACTTAAAATAATATGAAGAAGGTCATTGACCCAATTAATAGCTCAAGATCAACTTCTCCCATTATTTCTCTTCGTGTGTTATCGAAACCTCTGGCACTGGTTCTTGTGGGTTTCAACATGCACGGATCTACCCCGATCTTGGTGGTGGTTCTTAGCAGACATATATTCAATGCAGGCCCATTATCGATTAGAACCAGGGGGATAATCATATTTCCTGACTCAATGATTATACTTAGGGACTTTGAGTGACTACCTCCCTCCTCAAGTAAATTGACATCAGAAAAAGAAATGGCATTTGGAGCCATCACTTGACCAATTATCTGCCCGACTTCATCTGGGCTAACTTGAAGTGAGACATGCGCATTCTTTAACACTCCTATTAAAGCTTGGAAATGGAGTGGGGACATCATCAACAAATCTCATACAGTAATATGGGCAGGCAATCTTCTTAGCTGAGTCTCCAGTATATGTTCTCGACTCATTTTCTTGAAAGGGTTCACTGCGCTATCTTTCTTCCCCTCGAGTTGGGCTTGTACTACTGTCGGTGCCTTTTATTGCTTAGAAATATTTTTGGATCGGGTCACAATGTCCACTGCCCCTTCTCTGTGGCTGCCAGTGTTGACATCTGTTTGCTCATAACTCAGAGGGACTTGATGTGGATCATAGGTTGGTCCCGAGATCTGAAACGGTATAACTGCCGGTATTGGAGGTACTCGTACTGCGGGTTCTAGAGGTGTGGGCAACACTTGATTTACCTCGGTGATAGCTGGTTGGGTGGCAAAATTGGGCCAAATGAGGGTGATGAAGCTTGAGGGTGGTGGTATTGGGGGGAAAGGGGTAAGATTAGGCCATTGGTAGCTGATAGGTGCTGGCGGGGGATTGGGGGTATGATGGGCCATCGGGTAATTGACGGGGGTGGTAGTGTATGGTTGGTATGTATTTATATGCACATAATTGACAGGAGTGGGTGATAAAAAATAAACCCTGAGATCTAAGAGTTCGATTGGTTTTGTTGGGCTAGGAAAGTAGTTTGATAAATTCAGGGGTTCGATCACCCCGATGTTCCTTTCTTCACAGTTCCTTGGAAATGGTGCCACATAACTTTCCCTATCACTGATGTAATCGGAGGGATCAAACTCAAATTCACTCTCCTCTACCATCCCGATAGTGGGTCTGAGACCTGCTCCTCCGGTAGGATGTGGGGGTAACAACACCTGATGGATGTTCGCGTGCTGGTTCACTTGAGAAAGCGCCAGTGGAATTATTTTCCTGACATTGATTAAATCTTGGATCGCGTGCTTCAATGGGAAGCAGCGATCAATCGGGTGACCCGGACCCTGGTGAAAATTGTAGTGGATATTTGGGTCATAGTTCTTTGGGATTGGGTGAGGAGGAGGTTACAGTTGATGGATAATAACTAATCCCCCTTCTATTAATAAAGGTAAAAGTACACTTAGTGATTGCCCTAAGGGCATAAACACTCCGTCATAGCGGGCTCTCCTCTGCTCCGGAGTCATCTGCATTCCTTACCCATTCCTTGTTCTCTGTATCTGCTCAGTTCTGACTAGCGCCGGCTGTGCTGCTTGGAATTAAAACGAGGTTATGTTATTATTGGGCCTAGTATTGGCAACGTTCTGAACGTCGGCCCCGATTCTCTTATCGTTCCTCTGTTATGAAAACCTCCTAACCCCACCGGCTCCACTCCGTACATTTTTATTCAGGCGACCCTCCCTGATGGCGTCCTCATATCGATTAGCGTTTCTTGCCAGATCAACAAAATTGGACTATTGCTGGTATACTAAAAAGTCTGATATCACTGATAGAGTATTCTTGAAAATCATTTCGATCTGATCATCGTCAGGTATCTTATTTATGACCTAAGCTGCTAGTGCTCTCCACCACCCCAGATAATCTTTGAAGGTCTCATTTGGGTTCTGCTTTAACTGGGCCAAGTCAAACTTACGCGGTTCGATGTCTATATTATAGACATATTGTTCCTGGAATAGTTGCGTTAAATCCTTTAATGTTTTCATCATAGATGGTTCCAAAGATGTGAACCACCTCAGAGTCAGACCAGTCAAATTCTTTTGAAAGACCTTTATCAACAGTCTTTCATTCCCTCCATATTGGCACATGTCCCTACAGTAGGACTTGAGGTGTGCAATAGGATTGCTAGTGCCGTTGTACTTATCAAAAGCCAGCATTTTAAATTTGGGAGGCAAGGGGACCTCAGCAAACAGACATAAATCTAGGAAGTCCGTGGCATGGATTTCAGGACCACCCATTTTCATCAACTGCTTTTGTATTTTATCCAATTGTTCTTTCAGCTACTCTAACTCCTTGGACATGGGGATCACTTTCTCGACAGTCGATTGGACTTCACTTTGGGCTACAAGTGGGTGGGAAATGATAGGAGGAGGGTTAAGGCTGGTTAATGCCCCAGCATAGGCTCCACTGTTCCTAATCTCGTCCTCTTCATACTGCTGGTCGACATAGTGTTAAGTAAGGGTGAGATTCTCTTGCTGGTGTTGCATGGATTGGGGGGGATGGCATGAGTGGGGATTAGGTGAGTCCATTGGGGATGGGGGAAGGTTTGTTGGGTGATGGGATGAGTGGAAGTTAGATTTTGGAGTGGGGCCTGATGAGGCCATTGAGCATGGGGGAAGGTTGGAAGCTGACGTTGGGATGTAGGGACATGGGTAAATTGGGGTTTATATAAGGCATGGGTTTGATCGGGGTTTGAAGGTTGCAAGTGGGTGAATTTTTGGAGAAATTGTGAAGGGTATGGGTGTGAGGCTCCAAGATTAGGCTGGGCTTGGGTTTGGGCCATGAAGTCTTGGGAGGGTTCGGCCACAAAGCCTTCGTCATGGAAGGTTTGAGCTATGGGCCGTTGATGGGTTTGGGCCATGGGTCCTTGATGGGTTTGGGCCATAAGGCCTTGATGGGTCTAGGCCTTGATGGGGCTGGGCCATTGGGTCTTGCTGGATCTGACCCATTGGGCCTTTGTGGGTCTGGGCTATGGGCCCTTGCTGGGTTTGGCCCATGGGGCATTAATGGATTTGGGCCATGGGCCCTTGGTGAGTCTGGCCCATGGGCCTTTAGTGGGTCTGACCCATTGGGCCTTGATGGGTTTGATCCATTGGGCCTTAATGGGTTTAGGCCATGGGGCCTTGAAGGGTTTGGGTCATGGACCCTTGATGGGTCTATCTCATTGAGCCTTGATGGGTTTTGACCATGGGCCCTTGGTGGATCTGAGCCATGGGCCCTTGGTTTTGGGCCATGGGGCCTTGAGACATGTGGGGAATGGAGGTTTGGGCCATGGGGCCATGCGGCATGTGAGAAATGGGGATTTGGGCCATGAGGCCTTGAGACAAGTGGGGAATGGAGGTTTGGGCCATGGGGCCTTGAGACAAGTGGAGAATGGAAGTTTGGATAGTGTGGATTATGGGGGTCATGGGGGAATGAGGCATGGAGGCTTGATAAAGTCTCGGATGGGTTCATGGATGAGTGGACATGTGTTGGGAGGCCTTCCACCTATTGTAGGCTTAGACCATCTCTTCCATCATGGCCATGGAAGGAGGATCAGATGGGGATCGGTTGTTTGAGGCTAGGAGGGGTATGGATGGAGTGGATGTGGAGGGTATATTGGGCATGGCCCCGATAAAAATGGACATGACCTGGGTAGATGGGGGGATGTGTGGGGGGTTGGAAAGGCGGACATGGTATATGTGAATGAGGGTGGATCGGGTCTATAGGGGGAAGATGGGAAATAGGGTATGGATGTAGTTAGGGACAATTGGGTTGGGCTTGGAATCAATGTGGATGGAAGATGGGGCTGATTTGGCATGGATGTGGATGGAAGGTGGGATGGGTTTGGCATGAATATGGGAGGGAAAATGGGCATGGTTTGGGCAAAAGATGGGGAATTGGGGGGTGAATTTTGGATGATTTGGGAAGTGGTGAATGGAAAAATAGGGGCGCCAAAGGGGCCGGAAATGGCGAAGGGTGATTGGGTGAGGGGGGTGGAATTGAAGGCTTCTTCGGTATGGGAATGGGTTGGAGAATGCGGAGGAGATAAGTCAGGATCAGCATAAATCGGGTCCACGGCCCACGACATGTCTCGGTATCGGGTTAGGTACAGGTGCCTCGGATGGGGCCCGTAAAGCTTCCTCCTTCTTCCCTTACGAGATGACGGAGGGTATGATGATGTCATTGTGCCGGCATCAATCAAGACTCTCATTTAAAAATTTTTAAAATTTTAAATTATTATTATTATTTTTTTAGATTTTTATAAGTGAAAAAGAAATGAAGGTTTCAGGGCCTTTTTGAATTTCTTTCTGGGGTGGCTTTCGTACCCTAATTTAGGACCCGCGGCGAAGATTCTGAAGCACCTCGAAAGAATCAAACGAAAACCTTTGATCTATTAAAGGCACAAAAATCGATGCGAATAACTCGATCCCCCGAAATGAGTTAAAGAGAAGTCACCTTCTTTTGACCGGTGGGGGCGTATTGGGTGTCGGAGATGGCAGGGCCCAAACAGAGGTACTAAGATACTAATAGGGGGACTTGCGATGTGGAAAAGGCCACAAATTCGGGTTGCTGCTGTCTAGAACAATCTTGGCGCAACTAATACATGCGCCAGGCTAAGAATGCCCCTACTTTACACTGGCTCAACTATTAGTTGTGCCAAGGTAAAATTGGCCAGATTTAAAGCTGGCGTGACTAATAGTTGTGCCAGGTATAATTCCAAGATTTTTACAATGGCACAACTAATACTTGCGTCAGGCTAAAATGGAGCTCTATAATTTTATGACAACAACAAACAGCACCCTAAATGAATCACTTTTTTTTGTTTTGTGGAAACTAGGCCCACCGATCGGCTAAGGCACGTAAATGACAAAAAAGTAGGGGTGGGTAAAATAAAAAAATAATATTAAAGATAGAAAAAAGGTTAGTAAAATAAAAAATAAATGGTCAAATTTTAAGGAGAAGCTCTACAAGCTATCGCCAGCAGAGTCGCCATCTATACAATCGTGGGATTTTTTACGATCCCGTCGCAACGATGCGCCCACTAACAAAAATATAGAGTCGCCACCCAGAGCTTTTGGTGTCCCGAGAAACCTAGATCATTTTTATAAGCACCAAAGTGCCACAAATATGACTCTGAATCCGGCCCACACCAAAGGTTCTTGGGTAGGGGTTTTGGTTATCGATAGGGAATGTGTTAGGCACCCGATCAACCCACTTAAGGTGGTCTCTACTTATGGCCAAAACCAAAATAATATAAAAGAAATGAAAAAGTCTTCCTCTTGCCCAAAGGGACTTAAAATTGTATTTTTGCCCCTCCGTTCCTACCAAAAATTCAGTGGCGTAATGGCACAAATGGGAGGATAGAGGAATGACCGAGAAGGTAGAAGAGTAGAGGGGAGAATCGGAGCTGTCGGGCCCTTGTTGCACTGTTGGGGAGCCTTGCGTTGGCTTGCTTTGATGAGCTTTTGAAGGATTGTATGGTGAAAAAGGAGTTCTAACCTCTAAGGCTTGCTAGCTAATAGGTAGAGAGGGAAGGCAAATAGAGAACACACACCTAACCTAGAGGCTTTTTATGAAAGGTTAAGGCTTGGAAGGACGTTTATCAATTCTGGAATTTATATGAGCAATGATGCACCAAAGGGAGAAAGATCTTCTCACTTTAAGCTCTTTCTCTCTTAGGTAATTTTCTCAACCTCTCACCCAAGGGGAGGGGGGACACTATTTGTAGGAAAATGATAGGTTAGGATGCTACTTAGGTGCTAATTGAGGTTAGCAATTAGGTAATCTCTAATCTAAGGTTTCTTAGGATTTTGAAAGCTTGGAAAGGTGTGAAGGTGGTTTTAATGGTGGATGATAGGCTGGTGTTTTAAATCACTTAAGGGTTACAAATAGGTACTAAAAGTGTGCCTCAAGACTATCAAAACACACCCCAAAGACCCAGGTGGTCAACAAGTCAAACCCCAATCATGAATTTCGGGGCAAAAATGCATAGTTACTATTCACCTGCCTAGCGCAACTATTAATTACGCCAGGCATATGTACAGTTAAATAGTGCCTGGAAGTTGTTTCCCCGAGGTGGGGTCCACTTTATAATTGGCGCAACTATTAGTTGCGCCAAATCCCTGTGGGGGTCCACTTGAAATTATCTCTTTACCCTTCGGGTTCAAAATGTGATATCTTTGCACACACAGCTCTGATTGGGGTGATTCTTGGCCCATTGGAAAGCTGATGACTTCTACTTTTCAATGGTATGAGATTTTATCATATTAGAAGGTCGTAGATAGTCTTAGTGCACCACCCTTCATCCAGTGCTCGGGAGAGCTAGGTTTAGGTCTGGAATGGGGTCTAAGGGTTAGGATTGGTTTGTACGGGTTCGGGAAAGTTCCTAAGGGATCTAGGGTGATTCCTAAGGGTTTGAAAGGGTTCCATACATACCATCAAAAGCTCGGAGGCACGCCTCTCTCGAAATGTGTTTCGATCGGGCATTGGGCCAAATTGTGGTGTCTACAACAACAATGATCTTAAAATTTCAAAATGTATGCATTTAATCATACCTATAATCACACACATACGATTTTGATTGTAAAAGGAAAGACAATCGATTAGGTCTGTGAAGTATAAATTTGTTTACAAGTCGTCATTAAAACATCATGGCTCATAAGTGTCAGTAGAACTTCAAATTTTCTAAACAACCTATCCTTAAGTAATTACACCTGAACGATCAAGTTTGATTCAAGGCTTGTCATTATAATTATCACCTACATAGTTAATCTTTTTGAATTTGAAAATTATTTATGATATTCAGGTGATTTAATCCGATACACATAAGATGATGTCATGATATTCCTTACGTGTCAAAGGCAAACATGAATTTTAAGGGCATTCATCATCTAAAAATTAGATTAAAATCTTGACAATCGATAATGAATCTATACCTTCAGGAACTTTATGTTCCACCTGGGCTTCGTGTGTTGATGCGATAGTGGTGTGACCTTGAGTTATGGGGAGAATCGGCTTGGAAGTAGGACATCGACGTTACTTGCCCTTGACACCTCACGGGGCAATCCTTGATCCGGTGCCCTTTCTCACCGCACTTAAAATAGGTGCCCAATGCTAACCTATATTCCTTAGTTCTATGACTCTTTCCACACCAAGCACATTTATCAATTAGTGTAGATGCGGGGACATGTAGGATCTGCTGCACCTTTGAAACTCTACTCGTCATCAATCCTGAAGTGTGAGGAGGTACGTGAACAACCCCTCCAGTTGTACGAGCATCTCGTGTAGAAATGGCTAGAGCACGGTCTCGACCTATGGACCAAGAGGTATCCAAAGTTGCTGTCAAAGTTGTTGCCCCCTTTTTCATTGCCAGACAATCTCTTATTCGGTGTCCCATTCGCCCACACTTAAAACATGCACTAGTAGACCACCTACAGTCCTTTGCTAGGTGTTGCCCGTTATACCTAGGGCATGATTCAACCAATGTCGATTGAGAGGTGGGAGTCGCGTCTCTTAACATTGTCGTGAGTAATGCAGTCTGTTGAGCCATTGTGTTGATCATTGCTTCCAACAGCTGCCTATTATGCTCATTTACTTCGATGCTTATACCCTTTGCTTTCTTGCGTGGTGCCATTTTAACCTGTCAAATTTACACCAGGTTCCAATTAATAATGATTGTGGTCACCATGGCCATATGATCCAACCAAATCTAAAACTTATTATATCAGCTAACCGTAATTCTATCACAATCATCAAGTATCTCCACTACAAGTGATCGTGAGATCCACAACCCACGTTTTAAACAAAACCTACAACCACAACTTTGAGTCTCTAGAAGACCTAAGGTTTCATCAACTGTGATGAGTCCTAGTTGGATATCCTATGTCCTAATAGAGTCTACTACCATAGCCTTGGGTCCCAACAAGACCTAATACTTAAGCTTTGCTACCAACTGTGACAACCCGATTTTCCCCAATTCCACAAAAACCTGCATAATATATATATATATATATATATATATATATATATATATATTATATCCTAAACTCAGGGAAAATCAGACCATTGGGTCGCACATATCACGATGTGAATACAGAAATTACTTGGTATTCTTACGACAAGTAGTGTCAAAGCAAAGATATATTTATGACAACAAAAGACTCTTCTATATATAACCATTTAACAAAAAGGGCTCAAAGGACAACCACCGGTGATGGCCGACCATCACCTAAACAGTGGCTTCCAATCACACTTACAAAACTTAACACTATATTAAATCCCTGGACATACCGAATCCAATATCCAAAGTACAAACCAAAACATGTCTAAACCAAATCCTCACCTAAGGTAAAATTTTCCAAACAGGAGATCCAAAGCCTTTATCTAATGTCTGATCCTGATCAACACCTATACCTGTGACGTATAATCGAGGGATAAACTACATCTAAGCTCAGTAGAGAAATATCAATAACATGCATATTATCACATCACACATATATCTTATGACAAAATCGAACATGCTTTTCACATAAAGATTCACAATTTAAAGAATATTTAACTTGAAGCAAAACTGATATCACATACAAATTTTTTTGTTTAAAGCTTAAACACATGATTTCAAAACTTATTCCCATAATAAAAAAAATTTAAACTGATTAGTTAAATAATCCTTGAGCACTATAGCATAGAGCCCTCGATGGGATACCCACCATCATCATTGATATGAACCATTTGTGTATGTTACACAAGCCCCTTCGATGGAAGTGACTTACCGAAATGAATATTACCGCAGAATGGTAGTCAAAGAGCAGATATCCTGCTGCACTGGAAGTACAATTTATCGCTGACTGGTAATTAAAGAGCAGATATTCCGCTGCACCAAAAACACAATTTGCATGGATATACCGTCGTATCGGTTGGGTATCACTCATAACCTTAAATCAAAGTGTAAAAAATAACTTATAGTTCATCACCGTGAAAAGTGGTAATTTATATTAAGTTTGGAGTTTCAAAACTTTCGTGTCATAGGTTTGGAGTTTCAAAGCTTCCACACACACATATTCACATTCCACACCATAGATTTGGAGTTTCAAATCTTCCAGACACACATACACGCCTTTGAGTGCACACACACACACACACATATATACTTTTGATGTTTAAAATCATAAAAGAACTTCATGCTATCCAAATGACGAGTTTCATAAATCACACTTATATTTCTCACAACACAAAATTCATGATAAATAGATGACAAGTTACACACCACACACGTCTTATCATATCATAAAATGCATGCTAATCATAATCAATACACATGTTAAGGAGTTTTCTCTACCTTAAGCACAGAGCCATCCAAAGTGACACCAAAATCCTTATCGATGGCCTCCCATTCTTAATCTATATTATACATACGATGATGTAATAATAACATATTCTAATAACTAATAAATTTGGTGTATTTATATGATTTCTCAAAATCTAGGCTGACATGGATAAGTTCGTGCTAACGTAGAATTTGACACAACCTTCCCCCTAATTTTTGACCTTTAAATATTTGGATTCACAAAATTATTAATTCACAAAAGTTGTAGATATCATTGTCCTTTTTTGAATAGCATAAGAATCATATAAATTGGAGTTCAGACTAAAATGTTATGGCCAAAATACCAAAGTAGTATCGGCAAGCTCAGTCAAATTTGATCGGTCGATTTTCAAATTCGACTGGTCGATTTCCAAATCGACCGACCGATTTCTTTAGACCCCAAATTACTCATTCACTATTTTTCACAAATTGATCGGTCGATGCTAATTTTTATCAGTCGATTTTCCAAATCGACTGGTTGAAAATATTCCGATCGGTCGGTTTCGTGTCTCGTCAAAATTGAAATTTGACCCAACATCTCACTAAATTTTGACCTTCTAAATGATTGATTCACAAGTTTCTCAATTCAAAAAAGTTATAGATCTTCCTATCCTCTTTCCAACTCCATAAGAATCGTAGCAATCAAAGATCAGACCAGAATGCTATGACCTAAACACTGAGATAGTGTCGGTAAGCTACGACGAATTTGACCGATTGATTTGGAGTTCGACCGGTCGGTTTTGTCAGCTCGGATTTGAACTTCAACAACCCATTTTCTTCAAATTTTTATCTTTCTTCTTCAAATATCATAACCCATACACCTAAGCTAAATAACACATCAACTCATAACAAATTTAAAAAGATTCTTACCTTCTAAATCGATTGACTCCTTGATCCACGCGCTCACGCCCACGAGAGGGTTTCTGAGTGAAATTTGGCGATCCTTTTGTCGATTGAATCAAAATAAAGCTTATGGCGAATCGCCTTTTCAAACCACACTACCCTTCACTCACCCAATCGTGTATACTGCTATCACAATGGTTGATTCTCTATCGTCAACCCACACACTCAAAATCTCTAAAACTCATCGAAATTGGAATCCAACGGCTCTCGCGGCACACAAATCACTATGAAGCCGATACCTTGAAACTTAACGGAGCTGATTTGGTGTCACAACAACAATTTCCTCAAGCTCCCCTCTTCCTCTCTCTCTCTCTCTAAAACCCAAACCCAAACAAGGCAAACCGGTAATAGCTTCTCAAAGAAGCTTTGCCGTTCTTACCTTAAAGGACTAGTTCCCTTATGCAACACATACACCCCTTTTGGGTGTTAGCCTTATCTAAGGAACTAGACTCCACATGAAACAAATACACCTAAGCGAGGTGTTAGCTATTCTAGAATTAATCTTTTGGTTCGGCGTGGGGCATGTACACTCAAACCACTTATCAATCGGACTCGGTGTTGAGCCAATACACAACCACGGTGTATGAATTTGGTTCTAAAAATTTCACATGAGCTCAAATGAACCCAAAATGATCCCGTTTGAAAAATCCAAATGATGACGTATTTCTTAATAGGCATGCATTCAATCAGGACCTATAGTCGGCTCGAATAGTCGACCCAATCAGTTGACCCAACTAGTCAGCCAAATATAGTTGGCCCAATTGGTCAAATAAGTTATTTAATCATTAATAAACTTTCATTCCCTGTCTGGAACCCAAGAATCATAAGAGATAAATTCTCTTAGGCTTCATACACTTATATTAAGTCTTTGGTTTTGGTGTTAAGCACATACACCGCAACTAGGTGTATCAAAACTCATTCAAAGCTTCACGCATAACTTTACTCCTTCTGATTTTCACTTAACACATGACCTAATATTTATTTTCACAGAGTCGAGTATATGACCAGTCGGGCATGCACACTGAAGCACATAGTTCAAAGGTAAAAATTTTCTAGTTGTTACAAAGTTGGTCATAAAGGACCAAGGGATTCTGAAAGAACTTCTTGATACGATTTTGGAAGCAACTGTTCGGCTCTAATATGTGTCCAGTAAAGTCTTAACCTATTGTAAGCGCACAATGGAAATCATAGTACTAGCATATGATCGTTCCCATGAGGATAGGTTATACTATATATTAATTTTCTTAAAAGTTATATTTATCTTTTAAGTTCCTAAACTACTGGAGAAATATGAATCAAGAATGATTTCTTAATCTAAATTTTGCAGAAAATAAATCCTAAATCCTCCTTCCTCAGATTGTGGTCGTCAAGCAATTTTTAGCTACCGGATATTTATGAAATTAAACAGTACAGTTACACCATATATCAAGTTTCCTAGCATTGGTCGTCAATCAATACTAAAATCCTATCAACACAGATTTAATCTAATAAACAATCTCCTAAAACTTGGGTGTCAATCAAATTCTAGAAAACTGAAGATGGAAAAGTAAAGTCGTTACTCTAATCTACAAACTTCATTTTGAGTTGTCAATTCAAATTAAAATTCGAAGATGCTTACAAAGCAGGAAATTATAATAAAATAAATCTAAACTAGAAGGCAAAAGTAGAACCATCCAAAGGGTTGATCTTTCAGTTTTCTCAACCTTGATTGTTAGGCAAGACCTTAGAGAACTGTGGATGATGTTACTTTGTAAATCCTAAACTACTTTGATCGGGAGACAACACATACCTCAGTTATCAATTGATGCTATGAAATTCTTCAATGATTATTCCTATACCAAGCCCTCTTAATTCTAATAAAATAAATTACTAAAACAAAACTATCCTAGTACAATTCTACTTCTAATTTTTAGCTTTTCTTACTTTCGATAATTGATGTACTTCTGAATTTCTTCCTTTATTTCAGTAGTAGAGTCCTTTAAAAACCTTCTCCATCAATCTCTCAGATTCGTGATTCACTGGACTTCTTCTTTAAGAGATCTTCTAATTTTATGCATGGCGGTGTTCATTCTCACGTGATTAGTAACATCAGAAAGCTTCTTCTGAAAAATCGTAAATCATGATTTTCTAACATAGCTTCCTATTGAACGATTTTTTATTACGATACTTTAATTATGATTCAGCGCTTCTCTTATATCGCACTCTTTTGAATGGCTTTCTCTTGTAGAATCGTAAATTATGATTTCTATTCTTCCATTACATCATACTGTAGAATCATAAAGCATGATTTTCATCTTTTCAGTAGGCGATAATTCGTCTTGTGGTATAATCATCTTTTTATTGCTTTATGAGTTATTTTGACGAATATTAACACTTTGGTTATCTTTTGTTATTTTTCCTTAATATCTGTACATCAGTAACTTATTAATAGCAAATCAAGTCCTAACATCACTAAGTTAAGGGTAGTAAAATGATATATTATGTGACTGATCACACCCTCAAACTTAAGCTTTGATAGTCCCTAGTAAATAATAAAATATGAAACATCTTATACTAAAAAAATTAAATGCCACTTTCGTAGGGAACACGATTGCATTTAGTAGATCCAATAAGCCTTTAAAACCCCTAGGTGATCCCCAGTGGAGGAGTTGTAGTCTCCTGAAGGTTTTCAGTGAAGTTACCTACAAACTTCAATTCTTTTTGGATTTTTCAAAATATATTTTTTTCAAAACAAAAGAAAAAGGTTTAAATCTAAACTAATTTTTGTACACTAATTAAGTTAACTAAATTGCCTAAATTGATCAAGTTGGTCAAGTTGGGCATCACATAGTTGTTATAATTTTCTAAAATTACCAATCTTTTATCCTTACTTTCTGTTATAACAACTATCCTTGATTAAAACTCCAACAACTTCAATTCATAGTAAGCAGAAGTGTATGCATTAGTGAACAGTTTATTATTCATAAATTTTTCTAAGCTGTAATTTTTAAAAATATTTTCATTCAAAAGCTCACTAGTGACATACTCTAAAAAATAATATTGAAACTTTTTGGGTTCTCACAGTATTATTTCAAAAAAATTCAGTTAAAGGATAATTGCAAAAAATTTCAATCTCATAGAAAAGGATAATCTACTCTATCCATATGATTCCTTGTGCAATCTATAAATCTATTACTCATATCTCTACTAGGCTTATGCTTTTATAAATCGTAAATCAAAAAGGTCTTTTCTTTGGGTTTCAGAAGGTGTCAAAGAAAGGAAGAAGGTTTCAAAGATTTTCTGAGAATTTAGCTCTTCTTTCTCTTATCTTTTCAGGCTTCTTCTTTTCTACTTCAGTAACTATATATGATTGGATAACTTCTTCCCATTTTTTTTCTGTTATAAATCTCATTTCTTCAATATGATAACCTGATTTCTTTCCCATTTTCTTTACTTAATTTCTTCAGCTGTACCCTTCTTTCAAATTCTCCTTATTTGTTTTTGCTTTTTATTCCTTCCACTCCCTCTTCTTCCCTTCTTTTGCATTCTAAAATCTCAAAAAATATAAGGGTTAAAGGTTGAAAGCTTTGGATACCACTTATGATTAATGGTTTATCAGATTTTTGGTATAAAGAAATTTAGTTTAGGCTTCTAATATGGGTTCAAAGGATAAAATTTTCTGAGATTTTGACCTTCTGTGTAACATCCCAAAAATTTGGACTTTGAATAGTGTGCCTCGGGATATGTGCCCGTCAGGTCATTAATTTTGAGCAGGTAAAAGTCAACTTGATGACTTAGATTAGACTAATTTTGGTATGAAAAGTGCACACCCGTATGGTGTTAGATCATTTTATAGGGTCTTATACACCTGTTGTGCTGTGTATGTATTTTACACGTGAACCGGGCTTTTAAGTATAAGAGAGGGAGGGGCTTCATTTAGAAGCCATAACCGGTTGCAAAGATTTGTGGGTTTTTGTGAGTTAGAGAGAGAGAGAGAGAAAGGAAAGAGAAGGGTTTTTATGAAGGATTGTCTACGATTGTATTGGCTTGATCGTGTGCGTGGAGCTCATAGGAGATCGATGTGGGTTTTGAAAACCCATTTTCCTTGCAAAGAGAATGGTGTGTTTTGATCGGCTAAATCGTAGTGAGGTTTGTACGAAGCGTGTGTGGATGATCACCTAACGATCGTGTCAAAATTGTGGAAATCGTGGGGCTTGAAAAGATCAAAAAGGGTTTGGAAACCCATTTGCTTGCTAGGAAGAAGACGATCCGATCGGGGAGAAAATCGTTAGATTAAAGGTAAAACATTTGATTGAAGTTGTCATTTGTATGCAGATTAATCCTTAGTTAGATTATGAGTGGGAGATTTGAAGAAAATGGGTTAAGATTTAAAGAAAAATGAGTTAGAAATGCTTGAACCCGATTTTGGGTGAAATCTGACCAAACCGTTCGATCGGTTTTGAAAACCATTCGAACGAAATTAGTTGAGGGTGAAATCTGACGAAACCATTCGATCAAAATTAGAAACCGATCGAACGATTTCGTCAAGCATGAAATCTGAAGGTTCTGGTCGGTTTAGAAATCGTTCGATCGGTTTTGAAAATCATTCGAACGAAATTAGAAACCGTTCGATCATTTTTAAAAATCGTTCGAACGAAATTAGAAACCGTTCGATCGATTTTAAATCGTTCGAACGATTTTGACTGGGCTCGCCGATACTATTTCAGTATTTCGGCCATAACGTTTTACCCCGAACTCCGATTGATGCGATTCTTATGGCGTTGGAAAGAGGACGACGAGCACTACAATGTTTCTGTTTTGACTAACTCATTAATCTAAAGTTTTAAAGGTCACAATTTAGGGGGAATGTAGCGTCAAATTCTATATTAGCATGAATTTATCCATTTCAACCTTGGTTTTGAGAAAATACTTAAATGCATATAATTTATTAGTGAGTAGAGTTGATCATTGATGCACCATTGTGTGCTTGTGATATAGATTGAGGCAGAAGGCCATGGTTAGGACCTTGCTTGGCTTCGTGCAACCTCAAGATTAAGGTAGGGGAAACTCGACCTAAATTTATATATTTGACTTGATTCATAGTATTAGATGTGTTTGCATGAATATGATGAGTTGATCGGAGTTGGATATGTTAGAATTGGAGTCTTATGATTTGGAATATGAACTCGTGAAATCGTGATTATGCATGTGATAATGTTCAATTCTAGATAACCTTTGATATTATTGGGCTTGACTCGTGTTTTGAAAGTAAGATCTTGAGATCGCTGGTGACACTCGTGAATCATTTTGACACCCTTGGAACTGTGATTTACTCAACGACACTTGGACTTTTGACATTTGCATTTGCATTATGAATCCTTTGGATTCTTTGACTGCATCCCTTGGGCCGGTATGGCGGCCTATCCGTACACGCATTCATACATACGCTGCATATGCATCCCTTGGAACATCATTGCATCCCTTGGACATCATTGCATTCCTTGGACACCTTGGAATCATTGGACACCTTTGGACATCATTGCATCCCTTGGACACTTTGGAAACATTGAACACCCTTGGACACCTTGGAATCATTGAACACCTTTGGACACCCTTGGACATGATTGCATCCCTTGGACACCTTGGAATCATTGAACACCTTTGGACACCCTTGGAAATGATTGCATCCCTTGGACACTATGGAATCATTGGACACCTTTGGATACCATTAAACATCGTTGCATCCCTTGGACACTTTGGAAACATTGAACACCCTTGGAAACTTGGAACACCCTTGGATACCCTTTTGTTGTTTGAGTTTGTGTTTATAAATTCGACGTTATTTGGAATGTGTGAAATCTCGAATATTTTTGGATAAGTCTAATTATTTTAAGATTTTTTTTATATGTGTACTTTTGGATGGAATATCATGGTAAAGTTAAATGTTTAAGGTTGAGTTTTGAAATAGAAGAAATTGATGAATGCTTTGAAAAATGTGTTTGAAAAGAAAAGGAATGATTAAGTTTTGGAAGCAGAAATTAAATGATGGTTTTGACTCTTGATTGAAACTATGTTTTCAAATGTTAAATGTGAATTTATATTGTTTATCCTCTACTGAGCTTTGTTGTTAGCTCACCCCGACTATACGTCACAGGTGTAGGTTTGGGAGGGCCCAGATTACATACTAAAAGAAGGGAGCTTTCGTACAAGGATTTGTACTCTATATAGAGATCGTAGAATTGTGCTTTGTAGATTTTGTGAGTTATGTTTTGGTACATCCGTACTAGTGTACACCATGGTTAGGTGATGGTTGGTCATCACTGGTGTTTATTTAGTTTTGTTCTTGTTGGATTTTAGATCTGGAGGTTTTAATTATGCCATATGTAATGATTGCTTTGATTTTCGTATATTTATGGATGTGTCAAGTATTCTGTATCAGATTATGGTATACGATCTGGTGGTCCGAGTTTTCCCATTGGGTTTAGAAAAATAAAAATATATCAAGAAATTTAGGTTGGGAAAATCCGGGCTGTCACAGTTGGCATCAGAGCTTAAGTATTAGGTCTTATTGGGACTCGAACGTGATGACATTAGATTCTGTCAGAACTTACGAGGGATTTTCATAATCTCTATTCTGAATTCTTTTAGAGATTCAAAGCCATGTCTCTAAATGACTTTAGGTTTTGTCCGATCCTAGGCATTAAGTCTCCTATGTGACTGAGAGCCCTAGCTGTAGGTGCAAGAATATAGTAGTAGGCCTAGAGATGTGACATTAGGTTCTGTCAGGACATAGGCTGTGAAGTTTTGAATGTTCTGTTTGAATATAATGACTGGTTATTAATTGAAACCTATGTTTTATTGTAACAGATTATTATGTCTGGTAGAGGTAGAGATCAACCTAGAGGCGGTCGCAATAGAAATCTGAGTGAGGATGAGATCCCTGCGGGTTCTAGTAGAAATTAGAGACACCTGCCTGATGAGAGAGATAAGAGGAATGAAGTGACGGATAGGATGGCGCAGGCCATGGGGGTCGTGGCCGCTGCCATGGCCCAACAGACTCAACAGACTACACTATTGGCTGAGCAGACTGCACTACTGGCTGCCAATAATGTGATCCATTAGTAGCCACCACCACCAGCATTATTGCCTTCATCATTTGTGGACTTCAGGAGATTGAGACCTCCTAGTTTCTATGGGCAGACAGACCCGCTCGAAGCGGAAAAATGGTTGAATCAAATTAAGAAACTTCTACAGAGACTTGAGAGCACTGAAGACGAGAAGGTATGCTGGGCCTCCTTCCAGCTTGAGGGAGATGCCGATCCCTAGTGGAAATCGGTATTGAGAAGAAGGGAAATTGAAAACCCTCATCGTCTATGGACTTGGGCATAGTTTGTCAGAGAGTTCAGATGAGAAGAGACTTTGCAAATCTGCAGCAAGGAAGTATGTCGGTGCGAGAATATGGCGTGGAGTTTACACGCTTGTCACGATTTACACCTGAACTAGTATCCATAGAGATCATGAGGGCAGCCAAATTTGAGGAAGGTTTGAAGCCAAACGTCCGTGAGAGGGTATCGATTTTCGAGTTAGAGACCTATGCTGAAGTGATGGGAAAGGCAATTGTGGCCGAGAGATATATAAATAATCAGTATAAAAGGCGGGATCAACAGATCAAGGATAAGGTAGATCAAGAGCGATCAAGTACTTCTGGGCTGATAGACAAGAGACCAAAATTCTTGATGTCGGCACCACCTCAACCTACTCAGACTACTTATTCAAGACCGTCCATGTCTACGCCTGTTGTTCCCCTTCACCTTACAAATCCCATGACCGCTGGGGCATCGCGAGTACAACAAACTTCTCACACTTCCTCGTCCGCACCGAGTGAGTCATGCTCAAGATGCGGGGGACGACATGCAGCAGAGAGATGTCGGTGGACTACAAGTGCTTGTTTCAATTGTGGCCAAATGGGACATCAGATTCGGGACTGTACTAGATGAAGGAAAGAAAGAACAACTTCGGCGTCTATTCAGAGGCCCTAGGCCCACTCTGACTGTTAATATTTTGTTTTGTTTTGTTTCTTTTGTGGACATGATTTGTAATTCATTATTCACTTTTGATGCGTGATCGCATAACCTTTGTCATGATGAACGAGTTAAGTCTTGGAGTGTGTTTTCATGTTTTGTGGATATTATCGTCGTCTCATTGGTTGTGATAGATAGCTTATGTCTTAGCTTTTGTGGTTGGGAGATGTATTTTCTAAACTTATGATATATTATATAAGATAATTATTGTCAGTTTTATTAACATTCAGAGTTTTGGTTTATAGAGATATAGCTATGATCTGTGGGTTCTATGAGGTGGTTGGTGAATACATCATGGGTATGTATGCGAATAGCTTTCTTAGCACCATTTTTGATGAATCCGTTGTGGATAAAATCAACTTATGTAATCATAGCCAAATTTTATAGTGCCTATGGTGGATATGCCGAGTGAGCTTTCACGTAAGGTCAATTTTTGAGAACGAAAATTCCTTTAAGAGGAAGATATTGTGATAACCCTGGTTAGATGATGTTGAATCTTGATGAGGATACCTAGATGGGTTGCCAAAAGATAGCTGCGGACCTTGGATTGATTTCGAGACACATGGAATATTTCAAAATTTGATATTTTCACTTTTGGATGTTTGTAAATCTTTAAAACAGGTACCGTGGACGTGTGTCCCTTCAAACAATCATGGCATGATTGCCACTGCTCACTATTTTTGACGATTGGGGCATAGTTGCCACCAAGTGATGTGATTACATGTGTAGGTTGTACTTTGTATAATTTCCTGTTTTGATATATATGTCATGGTTCTAATATGGCTTAGTTTAGTTGGGTGTTCTCTATGTTAAAGGTATTGTAGTGTTTTGGTATATGTGGGTGTTGTGATTGCCTCGTTGTGCTGGTGATCCTATGTTGTGATCGTTGTGATTGCTTTGTCATGCAATTTTATCGGTATTCTTTGATCAAACGGAATGCCTTTGCTAGTTTAATTAAAAAGTTTTAGCATATTGTGGAAGCATGGATGCAAATTAAAATTTGTACAGGATATGTGGGTTGTGCAGGATGTGTGGTTTGAATTTATGCAGGATGTGTTGTTGTGTTTGTGTCCCTAGACGTGGTTTACTATGTGTGTGGGTCTTCCATGCAGGGGGGGAGCCCTTGAGTGCAATTTTCGTGGACGAAAATTCCCAAGGTGGGGAGAATATAATGTCTCAAAAATTTTAGACTTTGAATAGTGTATCTTTGGGAAGCATGCCCGATTGGTCACTTGTTGGACCAGGTAAACATTGACTTGTTTGACTTACTTGTTTGCTTTAAGTTAGATAGGTCATATGAAAAATGTAGAGTATGTACCTTATAAGGGTTAGTTTGATTGGGTCATATACATCTATCTAGGTGTGTATGCTTTATACCCAAGTCATGAGTGAGTTATAAGGAATTGGGAGGCTTTAATTCTCATTACATCATGTGTTGGTAGTTGAGAAGCTTAAGAGGAAGTGAATGAGACTTGAACAAGCTTTGAATTATTATATTTAGCACAATTTTATGGTGAATAACTATATGTATTTCGCACAACTGATTTAAGGTTCGGAGAATACCCCACCAATGCGGCGTGAGTTGAGTCGATATAGAATGAAATCTTACTCATTTGAGTAGATTTTTGGAGGCGTGAGTTTCCAATGGGAGGAGGTATTAATTTTTATGCAGGTATGCATGTAGATGTGTAGGCTATGGATGTGTGTATGTGTGGATGTGAATGTTACTCGTTGATACGTATATGTGTGTTCGTGTAGGATGTGAGTATCAGAACTATTGATTAGGTTCGATCAACATGTTTCTGCATACGATAATTTTCGAGGACGAAAATTTTATAAGGTGGGAAGAATGTAACATCCCAAAAATTTAAACTTTGAATAGTGTGCCTCGGGATATGTGCCCGTCAGGTCACTAATTTTGAGCAGGTAAAATTCAACTTGATGACTTAGATTGGATTAATTTTGGTGTGAAAAGTGCACACCCATATGATGTTAGATCATTTTATAGGGTCTTATACACCTGTTGTATCGTGTATGCGTTTTACATGTGAATCGGGCTTTTAAGTATAAGAGAGGGAGGGGCTTCATTTAGAAGCCATAATCGGTTGCAAAGATTTGTGGGTTTTTGTGAGTTAGAGAGAGAGAGAGAAAGGAAAGAGAAGGGTTTTTGTGAAGGATTGTCTATGATTGTGTTGGCTTGATCATGCGTGTGGAGCTCATAAGAGATCGATGTGGGTTTTGAAAACCCATTTTCCTTACAAAGAGAATGGTGTGTTTTGATCAGCTAAATCGTAGTGAGGTTTGTACGAAGCGTGTGTGGATGATCACCTAACGATCGTGCCAAAATTGTGGAAATCGTGGGGCTTCAAAAGATCAAAAAGGGTTTGGAAACCCATTTGCTTGCTAGGAAGAAGACAATCTGATCGGGGAGAAAATCGTTGGATTAAAGGTAAAAATTTTGATTGAAGTGGTCATTTGTATATAGATTAATCCTTAGTTAGATTATGAGTGGGAGATTTGAAGAAAATGGGTTAAGATTTAAAGAAAAATGAGTTAGAAATGCTTGAACCCGATTTTGGGTGAAATCTGACGAAACCGTTCGATCGAAATTAGAAACCGATCGAACGATTTCGTGAAGCATGAAATCTGAAGGTTCTGGTCAGTTTAGAAACCGTTCGATTGGTTTTGAAAATTATTCGAACGAAATTAGAAACCGTTCAATCGATTTTGAAAATCGTTCGAACGAAATTAGAAACCGTTCGATCGATTCTAAATCGTTCGAACGATTTTGACTGGGCTCGCCGATATTATTTCAGTATTTCGGCTGTAATATTTTACCTCGAACTTCGATTGATGTGATTCTTACGGCGTTGGAAAGAGGACGACGAGCTCTACAACTTTTGTGTTTTGACTAACTCATAAATCTAAAGTTTTAAAGGTCACAATTTAGGGGAAATGTTGCATCAAATTCTATATTAGCATGAATTTATCTATTTCAACCTTAGTTTTGAGAAAATACTTAAATGCGTATAATTTATTAGTGAGTAGAGTTGATCTTTGATGCACCATTGTGTGCTTGTGATATAGATTGAGGCGGAAGGCCATGGTTAGGACCTTGCTTGGCTTCGCGCAAGCTCAAGATTAAGGTAGGGGAAACTCGACCTAAATTTATATATTTGACTTGATTCATAGTATTAGATGTGTTTGCATGAATATGATGAGTTGATCGGAGTTGGATATGTTAGAATTGGAGTCTTATGATTTGGAATATGAACTCGTAAAATCGTGATTAAGCATGTGATAATGTTCAATTCTAGATAACCTTTGATATTATTGAGCTTGACTCGTGTTTTGAAAGTAAGATCTTGAGATCGCTGGTGACACTCGTGAATCATTTTGACACTCTTGGAACTATGATTTACTCAACGACGCTTGGACTTTTGACATTTGCATTTGCATTATGAATCCTTTGGATTCTTTGACTGCATCCCTTGGGCCGGTACAACGGCCTATCCGTACCCGCATTCATACATACGCTGCATATGCATCCCTTGGAACATCATTGCATCCCTTGGACATCATTACATCCCTTGGACACGTTGGAATCATTGGACACCTTTGGACATCATTGCATCCCTTGGACACTTTGGAAACATTGAACACCCTTGGACACCTTGGAATCATTGAACACCTTTGGACACCCTTGGACATGATTACATCCCTTGGACACCTTGGAATCATTGAACACCTTTGGACACCCTTGGACATGATTGCATCCCTTGGACACTTTGGAATCATTAGACACCTTCGGATACCATTAAACATCGTTGCATCCCTTGGACACTTTGGAAACATTGAACACCTTTGGAAACTTGGAACACCCTTGGACACCCTTATGTTGTTTGAGTTTGTGTTTATAAATTCGACGTTATTTGGAATGTGTGTGAAATCTCGGATATTTTTGGATAGGCCTAATTATTTTAAGAATTTTTTTATATGTGTACTTTTGGATGGAATATCATGGTAAAGTTAAATGTTTAAGGTTGAGTTTTGAAATAGAAGAAATTGATGAATGCTTTGAAAAATGTGTTTGAAAGAAAAGGAATGATTAAGTTTTGGAAGCAGAAATTAAATGATGATTTTGACTCTTGATTGAAACTGTATTTTCAAATGTTAAATGTGAATTTATATTGTTTATCCTCTACTGAGCTTAGTTGTTAGCTCACCCTGACTATACGTCACAGGTGTAGGTTTGGGAGGGCCCAGATTACATACTAAAAGAAGGGAGCTTTCGTACAAGGATTTGTACTCTATATAGAGATCGTAGAATTGTGCTTTGTAGATTTGGTAAGTTAAGTTTTGGTACATCCGTACTAGTGTACACCATTGTTAGGTGATGGTTGGTCATCACTGGTGTTTATTTAGTTTTGTTCTTGTTGGATTTTAGATCTTGAGGTTTTAATTATGCCATATGTAATGATTGCTTTGATTTTCGTATATTTATGGATGTGCCAAGTATTCTGTATCAGATTGTGGTATACGATCTGGCGGTCCGAGTTTTCCCATTGGGTTTAGAAAAATAAAAATATATCAGGAAATTTAGGTTGGGAAAATCCGGGCTGTCACATTCTGGACCTGGTTAACAAAAGATGGCCTTTAATAATCTTTACAATTTACTAGCGTAGATGCCTTATTGCTTTGATATTTCTAATAGATGGTTCTAGACAAAAAATCAGGTTATCATATTCATAGAATATTTTGATTCTAAATTCAGTAATATGAGATTTCATAACAGCATAGAAGTTCAAAAAAAAAAATTTTGACTTGAATAGAAACAGTCTCTCTCAAGAAAGGAAAATTTGGCTCAAAATCTCATTGGTTTATAATTTTGAAACTATAGTCTAAAATATTGCAGTTTAGATCAATCTATTATTTCAAACATTCAATCTAATACAGTGTTCAACGAGCTAAACATAAATTGTACTGTTCTTTATTCTAATTATTGAACGTCTACTATGATGGATCGTAAGTTTTCAAGATTTGTAATTTTTTTCTATCGTAATTCTTATGTAATGATCAACTATTAAAGCTAAAAATTAAAAAATATATATATTCTTACAAAAACAAACTAAATAAAACTAACTGAAATACTACTTAACTTCTATTGTACACAGAAATAGTGTATCCCCCCCAAACTTAAGTCGGGCAATGCCCTCATTGAAAAAAAAAAAAAGGGGACACTTAAATATTAGTTACTTGAAAATTACTGATATCACTGATTATTTACCGATTGTGAAAAAAATTCTGGAAAGAATGTTCCCCCAAACTTGAGGAAAACACTGGGATTTTATTCTTAGAGACATCAATAACAAAAATGAAAGAAAAGTTAGTAATCATTACATAGTTAGTGAAAAGTTACTCAAAAGAAAATATTATATATTAATTGACTATTTATAATGAAAATAAAGAAAAATTTAAAGTACTAAAAAAAATTAAAAATTAATTACATAAAAGTATAAACCTAAGAAAAATCTAGACATACACTATCTTAGATATCGGCAGCAATGTCCGAGAGAACATGTCTTCGATAAAGATTGGTCCTCGATTTCTAACCCAAAATTTTGTTGCCCCTTAAAAGATGCTTAACCTCTCCTTTGGATGGGTGCATCCAATAGAAGAGGAAAAAGACAGACTCATGAAGATGGGGGAGGTGATGATGGGTAAGATTTATGATGTTTAGGAGATGGGAGTGGTGTTTCGTTAGTGGTTTCTGATTTGGGGAGAAGAGATAGAAGCTCTTGAATCAGTCGCCTCCTTTCCTTTAGGAGTGTAGAGATTTCGTCGACTTCTCGACGGAGGAGCCTTTCTAACACCTCAGAAATTTCAGACCAACTCAGTGGTTTAGTCATGGTAAGAGTTGTGTTTGTGGAGGAAAGTGAAAGGAATGGATTGAACTAACCAAGCCGTTTAGTCATGGTACTTGCTTATTTATAATCATTCGAAGAATTCAAAGAGTTGCCATAAATGGACATTATGGGTTGACGTTGATTGATGCCAATTGGTTGGTAATCCTAATAAATGCTAGTAAATTGAGGCGACACCTTTGGTAACGGAAGTTGTGCCTTTCTGATAACAAATACGCATCTAGACGAAATGTTCTCTCAGCAATCATAGTCACTATGATTGGCTATGGGGAAGTACTAAAGCTATAAGAAATTCGTCGAAAAATCATAGATACTACGAAACATAATTGTTATGATTCACTGTATCATAAAAAGTCGCCAACACACCTACTATTGTACAAATAATATACACAAATTTGCTACGAATGAGTCGGTAGCTCGACTGTATCCGAGAGGTTATCAGTTGTATACAAGGTCTTTTAATGATAATGTGGTTACTGCCCCTTTTTCTTTTAATGATACTGTCAGTTTGAGTCTTTGTCCGTTAACTTTGAAAGTACGGCCGTCCTTGGGATCTCTGATAGTGACAACCCCGTGAGGGAATGTTTTTATAACGGTGTAGGGACCATCCCAACAACTTCGTAATTTCCCTGGGAATAGCTTCAACCTCGAATTGTATAGTCAAACATGTTTGCCCGGCTCAAAACTCTTTCTCAGAATATGTTTATCATAGAATGCCTTAGTTTTGGCCTTATAGATTCGAGCATTTTGATATGCATCATTTCAAATTTTCTTAAGCTCATTGAGTTTGAGTTTTCGTTGCTCACTAGATGCATTCAACTCAAAATTCAATGCTTTGATAGCCCATAGAGCTCTATGTTCTAATTCCAAAGGTAGGTGGCAAATCTTACCATAAACCAATCGAAAAGGAGACATGCCAATGGGAGTTTTATAAGCCGTTCTATATGCCCATAGAGCATCATTCATCTTATGGATTGGTCTTTTCTATTAGGTCAAACTATTCTTTCAAATATCTTCTTTATTTATCGATTGAAAACCTCAACCTGTCTACTAGTTTGCGGGTGGTAGGTTGGAAACTACAACCTTGAGCAAGCTTTCTAAATACTTGTTACAAAAATGGCTTCCTCCATCACTTATAATAGCTCGTGGGGTTTCAAATCGTGCAAGTATATTTTCCTTGATGAAAGAAACTACCACCTTATGGTCATTTGTTCGTGTGGCCATTGCTTCTATCCATTTTGATACGTAGTCAATGACTACAAGTATGTATATGACTCTGTACGACTGTGGAAAGGGACCCATAAAGTCAATGCCCCATACATCGAAGGGTTCTGCCGCCAAAATCCGTTGAAGGGGCATCATGTTCCATTAAGATATGGCTCCTAACTTTTAGCATCGGTCGCAGGCCTGACAAAAATTCTAGGCATCCTTGAATAACGATGGCCAATAAAATCCTGATTGTAATACCTTGGCAGCAGTTTTCTTTCCGCCAAAGTGGCCCCCATAAGTATATGTGTGATAAAATTATAAAATATTGTGAGTGTCACTATCGGGCACACATTTCCTAATTATTTGGTCTGGGCATATTTTGAATAGGTCAGGATCCTTCCAAAGATAGTATTTTACGTTAGAAAAGAAAATATATCTGTCCTGATTGGACCAAGTTGGGGGAATCTTACCTGTTATCAAATAATTTATGATATTGGCATACCATGGTACTACTGTTTGGATGGCAAAAAGTTATACGTCCGAAAAAGTATCGTGCAAAGATTCTTTACTGACAGTTTTAGGTAGTTCTATTCTGGACAGATGATCAACCACCACGTTCTCAACTCTCTTCTTGTCCTTGATCTCGAAGTTGAATTCCTATAAAAGAAGGATCCACCTGATTAGTTTTGGTTTGACATCCTTTTTAGATAGCAAGTATTTTAGTGCAGAATGACCAAAGAAGATAATGATCTTAGATCTCAATAGGAATGGTTAGAATTTATCCAAAGCAAAGACTACAACGAGAAGCTCCTTCTCAGTGGTAGTATAGTTAACCCGAGCTTCGATCAAGGTTTGGCTTACATAATAAATTACATGAGGAAACTTGTCTCTCTGCTGTCTTAAGACGACACCTATTGCATAATCAGAAGCATGGCACATTACTTCAAAAGGAAGGGAATAGTCGTGAAGTTGAATGATTGGTGCAGATGAGAAAAGTACCTTAAGTTTGTCGAATACGTCAAGACAGGCATCGTCGAAGTTAAAGGGTACATCAATTGCAAATAAGTGACACAATAGTCTTGAGATTTTTGAGAAATCTTTGATAAATTGGTAATAGAAGCCGGCATGGCCAAGGAAAGATCGAATCTACGATACTGAATTTGGCGGAGGTAGATTCACTATTATATCGATTTTAGCCCTATCAACTTCTATTCCTCTTTTAGAGACAATATGCCCAAAGACTATGCCTTCTTGAACCATGAAATGACTTTCCTCCCTACTTATTGCTAAATTAGTTTCTTCGTATCTTTCTAAGACGACGGCAAGATGATCAAGACAAGAATCGAAAGTTCGGTCAAATACCGAAAAGTTGTCCATGAATACTTCAAGAAATTTGCCTATCATGTCAGAAAAGATTGCCATCATGCTTCTTTGGAATGTTGCAGGTGCATTGCATAACCCAAAGGGAATGTGACGATAAGCAAACATTCCAAAAGGACACGTGAAGGTAGTTTTTTCTTAATCTTCCGGGTAGATCGAAACTTGATTATACCCTGAATATCCGTTTAGAAAGCAAAAATATTCTTGACTTGCAAGTTTCTCCAAAATTTGATCAATGAAGGGTAGTGGAAAATGATCCTTGCGAGTCATTGAATTGAGCTTACGATAGTCAATGACTCACCCACTCACTGTTAGAAATCAGGTAAATAATACCTGCGTCTAGTAATTTCATGATTTCCTTTTGAACAACTTCCCTCATATTTGGATTTAACCGTCGCTAGCTTTCTTGTGAAGTTTTGACATTGTCCTCCAAATATATACGATGCTTACATATCGAGGGGTCAAGCCCTTTAAGGTCAGCGATAGTCCATCCTATTGCATGCTTATAATTTATGAGTGTGGCCAGTAGCCTACTCTCTTCTTCCTTATTAAATGCGGATGAAATAATTACTGAAAGAGTTTAGTTAGGCCCAAGAAAAGCATATTTAAGGGTATCAGGAAGTAGTTTCAAATCAAAGGATGGTGCTTTTTGGATAGATGGTTATAACGGTTCATTAGAAATAACGGGTAGAGGTTCTATCCATAGTTTCCAAGTCTTGGATTGAAGTTCACAGATAGAAGTGTCCATCAAATAAATTTCCTCCTTTAGTTGGTGGCTTGGTTCTTCGAAGTTCGTATACCATAATACAGTCTGAAGCGCATCCTTTGATAAGACTAAAGGTAATGCTTCCTCTACTAATTCTTCAATTTCATCTATGGTGAAGCATTTCTCATCGTCTATTGAAGCCATTTGGTTGGTTGTAATAAAGACATTAAATTGGATTTGCGTATCTCCAAAAGAAACTTTCATTACCTTGGTTTTACAATTTTTACAAACATTGGTCGTGGCCAAGAATGGTCTACGGAGTATAACGAGAATTTACGTTAGAGATTTCGAACATGGTACCATGTCTAGCACTAGGAAATTGACAGAGAAAATAAATTTATCGACCCCAACCATTATATCTTCAATAATTCCTACAGGCATTCTTTCTGATCTATCAGCTAACTGAAGGGTCACCGAAGTAGGCCTCATGTCTCCTAATCCCAATTTTTCGTAAACAGAGTATGGTAGTACATTCACACTAGCAACCAGATCCAGAAATTCTTTAGTTATTGCATGATTGCCTATGATACATGGAATTGTAGGCAGCCCAGGATCCTTAAGCTTGGGCAGAGCTCTAGCTTGCAAGACTGAGCTCACTTGCTCCATCAAGAGAACTTTTTGCAAGACATTGTTTCACCATTTTTATTTCTGCGTACACATTTCTTTTAGGAATCATGCATAAGCTGAGACTTGTTTAATTGCCTCCAAGAAGGGCAAGTTGATCTTCACTTCCTTGAAGACCTCAGTGGTTTCTTCTAATGTTTTTCGATTTTTGTCAAAAGGGGAGGGTGCACCAAAAGCGTTTGGAAATGGTAACTTTGGCACATAAGGCACCTCGGTCACAGATTTACGTGTACTATCCTCTTTGTTTTCTACTTTTTTTTTGTTTTCATTTTCTAATTTTCTTAGTTTTTCTTGTGGGGGTCTCTTCTTTAGCTTCATTCTCCTTTTCTATGGTTGTAGGGATAACTATTGGGGTAGGCATCTCTATTCTATTGTCAACAATTCGGCCACTCCTTAAGGTTTAAACAACTTGAACTGTGGGAATTAGTGTCTGTGAGCTCGCTTGGTTATACTCTCTTTCCTCTCACTGCGAGGCTAATTTCCCGATTTGGGTTTCTAGATTTGCAATGGACTGAGTACAGGAGTGTAAATTTTGTGAGATCTAAGACAACTGGGCTAATTCCCTGGAGCGATAGTGTGCATGATGTTGCAAGTCCTGAAGGATTTGAATTATAGTAGCACCATCTTTTCCATTCTGAGGATATGGCTGTTGCGTAAAGGACTGGTATGGGCTATATGACTATTGGGAATTCAGAAAATGTTGTGGGTATGCAAAGAAAACTATTCTCGATTTACCCTTGGGAAGCCATAAGAGTTGTCCACTGAGAATTATAAGGATTCGTAATACTACCCCATTGAGAGGAAAAGGCATGCTCAGTCTCCAACATGGCTGGATACCAAGGAGTAGTTGGGAATTCTATTGGGGAGTAAGTCATGTTGAGATTCGGCCAAGATGTGTCATCACAACCTTACATCTTAAATAAAATACTATATATTATAATTATATATTTTTTTTTAGAAAGCAGGGAGAGACGAATCTGAGCCTCTAGTTTCTGTGGCCAGCAGAAGTATTTAAACCTTTGATTCGCTACTCCGAGTAATCCTGCAAAAGCTTTAAAAGTGATCAAAGAAAATTAAATATATATAAAATATATAAAAAGAGAGATAAATAATTATTTTCTTAAATTAATATATTAATATAAAATGTTATCCCCAACAGCGATGCCAAAAACTTGTTCGGCTCTAATATGTGTCTAATAAAGTCTTAACCTATTGTAAGTGCACAATGGAAATCATAGTACTAGCATAAGATCGTTCCCGCGAGGATAGGTTATACTATATATATTAATTTTCTGAAAAGTTATCTTTATCTTTTAAGTTCCTAAACTACTGGAGAAATATAAATAAAGACGTGATATTTTAATATATATTTTAATAAAGACGTGATCGCTTTGGTCCAACGTTCCCAGTCTTGGGCAGAGTTGGTGAGGTTGACTATTGAGTTGCGTTACCTCCACATTTATCCAACGAACACGATATATTCCATATGTCTATGCTGAGGAAGTATATCAGTGATCCAACCCACGTGTTGGATTATCAGCCCCTGGATAAGTGACTAATGCGCCAGCTTGGCTCACCAAGACCAAATCTTGAGAACAAAATGTATTCCACTCTTATTGGTCCAATGGAAGAATCACAGTTCACATGAGGCTACCTGAGAATGCGAAGCTGATATTCACGCTCAGTAATTTCCCTAAGGTACATCAATTATTGAATTTGTTCGAATAACTTACTGCATATGATATATATAAAAGTTTCGTATGCATTGCCCGTATAATTATGTATAAATTAGAAATAGAGAAATCGATGGATAGTAGATTGTGATGCACTATATATTGGCACATGAGACTACACATGATTCAGTTTACTTTATATCATTCTAAATATGTTATATATTTATTTTCGTATTCATTATTACCTCATCATGTTTACTTTCTCTTCTAATGGGCTATACCTTCAACATATAACCGCATTTGATCTCATTTTTCTGCCTTCTTTTATTTTCGAGGACGAAAATCCCTTAAGTAGGGGAGAGTAACATCTGCCACATTTTTATCCTGCCAATATCGGGTATGAACTCGAGTAGGGTCAAGCGTGTGCCTAACACGGGACACAAAGTATTCATTTATAGTAGAGTGCGCGGTCCGTAGTGACCCAGTAACTGTAGTCCATCATAGACGTATGTAAGCCACACTTGAAGTTTGACACTAAAAGAAAGCACTTAAAGTACTTCTAATTAATTAGATACTTGAAGAAGATAGCATATATACTTGCATGTGTACATGGTTTACACTAAAGACGAAAAGCCGCTAATACACATCCTAAAGTGTTAAAGACTTACTATTGAAGTAAAGCCAGCCATACCCAATAACCCAAATTATATATAACTATATATGATTAAATGGAGTACTGGCCTTATACGACAACCAAACTATAAAGCTTATCCAATTCCTTTATGTATTAACCTTGTAGTGGTGAGAATCTTGTTTTGGATTATTTGAAGATACATTCATCCATCAAGTACTAACCTAGCATGGAATTAGAACATAAGAAGCTTATAAGTTGTTTACATTTCTTTTGACTACACGACATGGTGAGTCATTGTTCGTTCCCATGCACGCAAAGTGCAGCTCATCCGTTATAAAAATGCCATCGTGATGCTTTCGCTTCTTGGTTTCCATTCCTGCTACATGAAATCACAGCCAATTATACCAAAGCCAAATCAATCAATCTTAGTAAAGTGCAGCAGAGCTACACCACTTTAAAACCATAGATACCTTAGATCATAAAGTGAACCGAAGATACAGTCACGTAAGTTCGGTCCTCATTCTTCGAACTCGGAGAACTTTCTACCAAGTCGGCGTCGTAACCTCGTGTCCACATTAAGGTATGCCGTAAACAAATAGAATAGGTTAGGTCAGTAATTAATTTAGATAAATTATACATCTATGGTGTCGATTACCTAAGACCAAATCGGCAATACGAATCATAATTTGAAATGGATTCGGAACCCATATGGCTTATAAAAACTACACCGAAATTTTCGTACAAAAATGCATAAGAAAATCTAATTTTCTGTGTAATATATATAAGAAATATATTATCCATGTGTATACAAAATACCCAGCCAATTGCCTGAGTAAAAGAAGCCAAAGTGGAGCAAAAAACACCCCGGTAAGCCAAGTCTGATAGGCTTGCTGCGACAACTTTACAAGCTTGCCGCGGCAAGGTGCTCAGGGTTGCCCCGACAAGCATAGTGCATATACCACTATTCGGTATTTGGTTATAAATTTTGACCCCGAACTTCGATTAGCACAATTCTTAATGTGTTGGAAAGGAGACAACGAGCCCTACAACTTTCATGAAGTAACAAAGTTCGGAATCTAACATTTAAAGGGTTAAAAATTAGTAACAAGTTGTGGCAAGGTGTTCAGCAAGGTTGCTTGTTGCGGCAACCTCTATGGCTTGCCGAGGCAAGCCTATGCCTGGCTGCCTTAAGTGCTTCGATGGTCCTTGGGTTATATATGGATAATGTATGGTGACCATCCAGCTCCTTTAATGGATCACGCATTTATGAAGGTCTCAGGTGACCCATTACACTACTAAAATTTATATATATATATATGAATGACAGGTGCAACATGGTGCACATAACCAATTTTGAGAAATTTAAACGATAATGATGGTCTCGGATGCATGAGCGCACATCCAATTAGATTCAAGGAAACTATGTGATCAAGTAGGGAGTTTACCTTGCTGAATTATGTCTTATTTTGTTATTCATCTCTGGTTAGCAAATAAAAATATGTACATTAAAACATGCTCTGTTCACGACAGTTTTTGATGTATGGATACAGAGGCATAGGATAGTTTCCGTTCGATGAATCACTATGCTAAGTTTCGGTTCGATGAATGTTTAGGTATGCATATGCTAGTCCAAGATTGATGTAGAAGTGATGTATGATTTTTATAAGATCCGTTCGATATATAGGCTATGAATGATTAGATATGCATGCTAGGACCATGTTAAGTGCAACTCAACATATGTGTTCATGTGACCAACATTTCAGACCAATTTAGATATAGTAGAAGGATGCTAGATCAGTTTAGATAAATATTTATGGATCATGATGCAAGTTTAGATTTGACGTGTGATTAATGAATGAATATGCTAGACCAATTTTGATGAATAGTTAGCTCAGTTTGATAGATGAATAGTTAGCTCAGTTCGATAGATGAATATTAATGATTATGCTAATTTCAATATTAAATGAATGCCTTTGCATGACTATGCTCGTGTCAAGTTTGATGAATAGATATGCATGATAAGGATCCAAGCAATTGTACAGTAGGAATATTTTGCTAATTCAGTTAGATGTATGATTATAAATAATGATACGAATAAGTTATGTACGAATGATGATAAGATCAATTTCGACGCATGAATATGAATAGTTATGCTAACTCAGTTATACTAATTCAGTTTTGCTATATCATATCTGTTCATGATGTTCTTGCATACATGTTAGCATGCATTGTTCATGTACTATTATCCTTGATGTCGTGTACACGTCTTTATTCTCGTCTTGAAACAAGTGATCCCGCTAACTCGGGAGCTTGATATCTCGTCCAAGTGATCCCGCTAACTCGAGAGCTTGATATCTCGTCCAATTGATCCCGCTAACTCGGGAGCTTAATTTTTTCGGTCCAAGTGATCCCACTAACTCGGGAGCTTGATTTTCTTATTTCCTGTATATGTCTTGTTTCAGTATGATTTCTGTAATTGTCTAGCATGATTCCTTGTCAATATATTTCCTCGTATTTGTTCAGCATGATATAATATTTGCATGATTTATTGCTTGTTATACTATATGTTGCTAGAATAGAGACAAGAGGAGATATAATGTGCTTCATTTTATTATTCATCTATAAGTGAATTTGATAATCTAACGTATAACTTAGCACTTTAAATTTTCCTACTGAGCTTTGAAGATAGCTCATCTTATGACTTCATGTCTTAGCCGCAGATATTGCTCAAGACCCTGAGCACGAGGTTGCTCCTACCTACCAGTCTGAGGAGGAGGACAAGGAGGACGAGGAGGAAGGTTCTGCTAAGGACTTCTTTCCTTGAGAGGTTTGAAGAGAGATATTTGTTTATCAAACACTAGACTTGTATAAACAGCAGTGTGGTTTGAGATAGTTTACTCCTTCATGTAAAGGTTTTTTGTTTATATTTTCTGTTCAATTTATGTTTTAGATAAAGGAATGGATATCAGTTGTGCTATATTTCTTCGTATCAGAGTTATTTTAATTCGCTTTCGCAATTGTAAAATTTTTTACACGATGCACTTGTCAGAAAGGATTATGTTAGGTGATCCGACGATGCGACCTTTTCCATTTACGTAAAGGAAAAGTCAGGCTGTCACATATATAGTTGACTACGAAAGATATTGTTGCATTACGGTGAATGTGTGGTCAAATCTTAGCGGCCCGACATGTGTGAGTACTATTGAACGTCTTGATTTTAAAAGAGTTGAGCCCAGTAAAATTAGACGCGTGTATTCTATACGAACAACTGGGTTCGTAGCATCCAACTGTCACTCAATAACTAGCAGTTTTCAAGGGTCGGATTTGGAAGTTTTTCTCCACCGCATGTTCTTTCAATACTCTTTGGAGTATTTGCTTTTCTCTGGAGATCTCTTTAACTTTAAACATCTAATTTTAATATTCAGTTTCCACCTCTTGATCGGAAGAGTAGCTCGATGTCTTTGACACTTCGTAAGCTTCGTCTACTAGGAGATCACCAATGCCTCTCATAAAATTTTTCTGATCCTCTTTTATAAACCCATCCGATTCACCGTCATAATATTCTTCTAAGTTATCTTCATTAGTGGGTTGAGGATGAGTAGGGTGTGGTTGACTAGAAACTTTACCGAAGGAGTTCTGATGTGGTTGATTAGGCCCTTCACCGAAAGGGTTCTGGCGTGGTTGACTAGGGGTGCTCATGTGTATGGACATGGGGTTCAGCTCCTTCTGTAATCCCCATCGATAGAATGATTCAACATAAGTCGTGAGTCAACCAAGTTGTCCATCCACTAGGGAAAATATGACTGAAATCGTCGGTACCCCCCACCCTTTCTGATGTGTAGTCTAACCCTTTACTATATTGTTGTGACCCCTCTATTGTTAGAACATCATTTAAATCAATAGTTGCTTTCCTGGCTAACATGTTCGCCATAATATCGTCATCATTGCCTAATTGGGCGGTATCATATATAGGTCCATCCTCCTAAAACTTACATGACTGAAAGGAATGGTTACTTACAAAATTAGTTCCGCCAAGAGGTACGTGTTCAGCTTCGACTTGAAAGAATGATGGTTCTTTAATGATAAATACCTTTATGACGTCCACCCCGACTTTATAAAGCGTAAATAGGGTGACCAAATCATCAGAGTCCAAAATATTGGCAAGTACAAGAGTATTGACTATCTTCATATGGTACGTAATGGAAACTATTTTACCTAACCTCGCAAAACTGACAGCGAACATTCGCCTTATTAATTATTCATAAGAAATATTCATCGAAATGGTAATAACCTTCCGCTGGCCACTTTCATACAAACCATCATCTCTTATAAGAAGGCCATCATTGTGATAGAGAAGAAGAATGTCCACCTCCGACATCGCCTATTTAAGAATGAAAAGGAAGGGGTCATAAGACTAATGATACAAAAGAGAGACGACGACTGTTAATACATATTGATTGTTTAAAAAGTCAGAAACGACCATCTAAATGGTTGATATCGATTGTTTATAAAGTCGATATCGAATGTATAAACAATTGATATTGATTGCTTAACGAATCGATTGTTTATAAATTCGTTATCGACCGTTTAAACAATCATTGTCGACTGTTTAAAAAAAATTGACCAATAAAATAAAATTATTTCTTATACTGCACCATTAAGAGACCATTATAAATTGAAAATAGGGGCCAATAAAATAAAATTATTTCTTATACTGTACCATTAAGAGACCCTAACAAACTGAAAATGGGGTTTACACTGGATAATCTGAGCATACCTCGCGTCGCAATGACAAACTGCAGGGTCTTTTTTTCCCAATGAAAAAATGCAGGAGCTTCTTCTCCCAAGCCTCTGTTTCTTCTTCCAAATAGCAGATCAGAGCAGATCGGACTAAGGAAGAAGACATCATCACCTTCGCCACCTCTAACTTTTAACTAACTGTAGCAGATTAAAATGAGAAAAAAGATTATGCTTTTGTGGGTTAAAGAAAGTTATAGAAGGGGGTAATTTGAACTTTTTACTCTCCTTGGGGTTGGCTAGGTTTGGAGCTAGTCTGTTTGGGTAAAGGTGAAAATGTTGGGTCTCTGATGGAAAAGGTGTATTTGACAGGGTCGATTAGGTACATTTCCCGGAAATGGTATTGAGCTACAGGTGTTTTATCATGAACCATTCTCAATTAAAAGTCCGAAATACTCTCTCAAGCACACAGAAGAAAAAGAAAAGAAAAAGGATAGCTCTATTTCCACCCATCCAAACCATAAGAGCAACCACATTGCACTAGTGGAAGGTGGGTGCTCTTAGAGTCTCACTGGACAAATAGAGTTATCCTAAAAAGTATCTCTCTCTTATTCTATTCTTTCATTACATCAAAAAAATCATTTCAACATGCTTGAAAATGTGGAAAATCATCTTATTAAAAAAAAAAATGTGAAAAATCAAAACCTACAAGAGGTGTATATCAGACCAATAAAGGGCTTTTAAATCAAAACCCACTAGGGAGTTTGTAAATTGTTATTTGAGCTTAGAAGGGGTTTTATTTTAAAGTTAGTCTACTCGTCCACCCATCATGGACGGTAAAGCAGTCTACACGTCTGTGCCATTGTATAGATTGCAAGGATTTCCATTTATTAGAAGTTCGTGCACATCATACAGTCACAAAGGTATGGGTACTGCCCTGGATGCCCATTGTTGATCGACTAACTCTTTATTTCAAAGAATGAGTTTTTAAAATGAAGGTTATTTCGTAGAGGGTTAGAGGATCAGGACTAGGCGTTCAAGTGCAGCCCAAAGGGTTGCACTCGGTCCATTTGGGCATCATGTTGCACCGTTGGTGTTGATTGGGTGCCATGCCAATTTGGACAAGATTGATCAGATATAAGATCGACCACAAAATTTAGGCATGATCCGATAAATATCCATTGTTGAAAATATAATCAAATATACACACAATCAATGCACCAAGTTTCAGGGGTCACTATAAAAAATAAGACTATTAGCAGGGGCCAAAAACTACTGCTATTAACAAAAAAACTATTAAAGGCGATGATTAAGACTATTAGCGACGAGGGTATTAGCGGCAGTTTTTTTCTTAATAGCGACAGTTTTGGCTGCCGCTAATAGTCTTATTTTTTATAGTGGGTGTTACCATATATATATATATATATATATATATATATTGTAACCTTGTCGCTAATACCTGGTGCTAATACTCTTGTCGCTAATAGTCTTATTATATATATATATATATATATGAGGTCTAGGACTATGGGTTCAAACCCATCCCGGGGCGCTAGTTCTAAATCAGGTGGGGTCTACATGGCATCCATTAGAGGGATCGGGTTCTTCGGTAACTTGCCCAATGATGATCAAAGGCCACCCAAAAAATTTGCTTGATTCAATGCGTATCCACCGTCCAAAATGTGATCAAAGGGGAAAAAATTCAATGTCCCAAGATATGTGGGCGTTACCCAACCTTTGACCATATTTTTGGTGCTTTACAATGTGAATCGATTGTCATTCTTGCACATCTTCACTTGGCCACATATAGCTTTGGGAGTTGCACTGATTTTGGAGTTTGGTATGGCAGTGCCATAAGTGAACAAATTTAGTCGAAGTTGTGAAGTAGATAGCGATTGAGTGAAGCAAAAATCCTTTTAAGATAATTTAAGATGACGAGTGGTATGAACATTCCCTATAATCCTCATGACTGAAGTGAGAATGCGCATGCCACTTGTACTGTTTCACATAACGTAATGGCGAACTGGCTTGGAGTGAACAGGTTCTTCCTTCAATTTGGTGCGGCTCGGCAAACATGTGGTTCGAATTGTACTACCCATGACCTCTCTGGCTTGCATCCCTCATGCAAACTGCTAACCAAGTAAGCTACAAGCCCTTGGTGTATATTTTCAACTTTAAAAATTATATTTTTAGTTACCTTAGAAAAAAAAAGAGACACTCTTCCTACCCCTAGTGAATTTGTTCAAACCATTACCGATTAAAAAAAAAAAAGAATCTTGTTAATGTGACAGTGATCGAATATAAATAATGCACATAAAAGATGATACTGTTATATGCATTATTCATGCAACTTCATTTACATTTGAGAATTGAGATGGTTTCTATCTTTTCAAGTTCAAGAATCACAAGGACCTTGCCAAATCATATCCTTGAAGCAGGTATATGCGCAATTGCATTATCAAAAACTTGAGTATGAGTGGAAACCAAATATTTGTAATTCGTGCTCAACTTTCCATCATTCATCAGAGAAATATCCAAAAATGAACAAGGTTATTGACAGGCGCGAATGGGGCGGGTTCGTGTACTGCCAAGTAAAGATAAAAAGAATTGGGAAAATTAGAAAAACAACCTTAAAAAATTTCCTAACAACGAAAGATAACAGGCAGATGCTCTTCTGTTGGATTACACCAACTAGGATTGGAAGAAGATGACACTCTAAAGAGAAGAAAGTTGTTCTCTTGTGTAAAAAATACCAAAAATAAAAACTAAAGTGATATACTACTTAGAACCTTTCAAATTTCATTCATATGACTTGTAAAATGAAAATTAATGAATGATAAAAATAGCCCACAATACAAAATTGGGAATAAATAAACATACACTTCCAAAGCAACTACCTAGCCTAGAAAAAGATTGAAAATTACATTATCAAAGTATATTCCATATTCTCAAGACACAACATTAAATACACCAATTTCCTATGACAAAAAAGAGTTCCAAGATTGACCAATATGATTGCAAATGGGCCAATGACCCAAAAGACAAAATGGGCCAAATGGGTCGGTCTAGCTTATAATTCTAACAACCCCCCTTGAGCTAGACCGATTGAACGCCGAGCTTTTCTTTGATCTTGGTAAACATTTCTTTCTTCAACGTCTTTGTAAAAATATCCGCTATTTGATCTTATGATTTGTAAGGTTTCACATCAATTTCACCATCATTGATCAAGTCACGGATGAAATGATATTTAATTCGAATGTGCTTACTTTCACTACGTGAAAAAAGCCAAAAAAATCACTGCCTTAAAAAGTGATTTTTTCAAAAAACCACTGTCTTTGACAATGATTTTTTTTTTAAAAATCATTACCCTAAACAGTTGTAAAAAAATGAGTGATTTTTTTTTACCACTATACAAAACAGTGGTTTATGAACTTCAACAACGATTGCTCTTAACAGTCATAGAAAAAACACCACTGCTTTGAGCAGTGGTTTTTTTATGCAAAATTTTAAAAAAAAATATTACGTCAACGATTTTTTATGCTTCTTTTTAATGCAAAATTTTTATATATTTTTTAATGCTTTTTTTAATACAATTTTTTTAATAATTTTTTTTAATGCTTTTAAAAAAATTATATAAAGAAAAAAAATTATTAATCTAATATTTAAACACATCCATTCAACTCAAATGCAAATTATGCAATGCCATTAATAAAAAAAATAAATGTCCAATTCTTTTATTCAAATAAAAGATTGCATCTCAACCTATGATTCAACATTTCAAATCAGCCAAACATTTTAAACTCTAAGGACCTCATGGCCCATTTTCAAAATAAAAGAAGAAAAATATAAATTTGATTCGTCTCTCTTGCCAAGTGTCTCCGTCCCCTAGTGATCCATTTGAGGTGAGCTTCAAATAAGAAAGTTTCGCCTGAAATAACAAAAACAAAATTAATTCTATTAGTAGAAAATATAAAAAAATATAACAAAATATATTTCAAGTTAAAATAATGTGGCAGCCTGCAGTGCCATGGATTTTATAGATGATCACAAGTGCCACATTAGGAAACTTGCTAGTTGAATTTGGAAGAGTAGGGGGTGGTGCGTGGTTAGGTTAATATACCTGTAACAAGTGTCGGACAACAGAGCCTTGTCTGCGAACAACGACTGCCACAAGTGCACTGCAATCAACATTTGTATGCAGAGATAGCTCAAAGGATCTCAGCAGCACTTGATCACTCGCGTTGGCATCCACCCCACACTGCACAAACAATTAAATAATTTATCTCCACTATTCTTTCTTTTTTAAATAAATAAATAAATAAAACAATATAACCGGTACTTTGTTGCACAAATTTCATTTTCGTAATTTTTGGTGGGGGGTCCTTTCTTACATTTCTGATTAATTACTTACTAGTCATTATGGTCATCATATTGGAGGTAATTTAAATTGAAACAGATAATCATTACAAACAAAAGAATCGATACATATTGGGTATCAAGATGGAATCTACCTTCGAAAAAGGATACAATGCTGAGGGCCAATGCCACGGTTATACACCTTGGTAATATTGATATGGTTAAAGTTGGCTCTAACCCAATTAGGTGCCCTATAAGGGCAGTTGAGTACAAGGAGAAGATTGTAGCGATTATCGCAGATGAAAATATCTCTGCAGCATGCCTTTTGACAAACTAATAAAATAAGATTAATGTTTGTTACTTACAATTAAGATGTAAATTTCATCAAATTTAAATTGAAATCTCTGCAATAGAAGAAGACAATTTCTTTGAATCATAATTGAAATAGGAAGGAGTTTTGTGTGGGGGAAACTAATTGAAGACCTCACTTACCTATGATTAAACATACCCCTGACGCTGTTGGTATATCCTTCACAGCCAGAGGCAAGACCACCAACGACGGGACATAAAACAAAGGAAGCCACCTTTGAATAAACAAAGTCGCAGGTTCAAAAAAGTTCATCAGAGCGGTTGCAGCCGATGGGACACAATAATCCAAAACCAACAGAACGGAGAACACACAAAACATGCCAAAAAGGGCACTGGGGAACTTAATAGCTGCAGCTACGAAAGCCTGTTTCAGGAATTTATCCATCACGAGGATGATCCCTAAAACTGAACCATGGTGTTGGTGGACCCTCCCTGATCCAATCTATTTGCAGCCCTACAGATTTAGTCAACATATCTTTGCAAAGAAAAAGAGAACTTATAAAGAAATGGGTAACTGATTTTTCTAATCCCTGGATACCCTGCAACAAAACAGATGCATCGATTGATAAAGCTGTGATCACAGTAAAGGAATCTGTAAAGGCTAAATGAAGTTTTGAGTCCCCACCTGTAGTGAAAAAGTAACTTCTATTTCATCAACCTGTAATGTTACTCTCTTTAATTTATCTACACGAGATTGGCCGAGTTTGAGGGGCCCTTGTGCCATGAATAAAAGCCCTTTTTAGTAAAAATGATAATATCAAAGAAAGCTCAAATAAACTGAAATCGAACTTCTGGTAAGCTTTCTTAAGCACCTGATCGCTGAGCACTCTACACATGTTTGAGAACTCTAGCATGCTAGCTGGGGGAATAAGTACTGATTTGCAGATGTCTGCATAAGATTTATTCAGCTATGCCCGAAAAGAAAAAAATTGGAAGATCAGCAATTTGAAGAGAGATTTTTAAACAATATTATGATACATTTAAATTGTGATTTATCTTGGAGAACATACCTCTCTAATAGTTGTATCCTTCTTTGCTTGGAGAAAAAGCATTACTGTGGAGCAAAGTATCATCTGCAGAGCCAACAGGTTTATTATGAACATAGCTTCTGCAATCATTCAAGGGAGGTGATGCATTGGAGACAGTATAACTAGCATACTTCAACCATATCTGAGTATCATATTACTGAACTTTCAAAGGATACAAAAATAGATTTTCAACTGTCCAAAATGTTCAGAAATCAATGAAAATGAACAAATCAATATTCCTACAGTATATAAGTTGAAAATCTTCCATAAGCCCATCTACAATCAATCTGCAAGTTTGATGTACAAAGTTGAAATGTGCATTTGGTATTTACGTTTCAATGTTGCATGGATGGTTAATAAGAACATTCAGTTTGAATGAGGAGCTTTCAACGTGCTTAAATGAGAAGGCAGTGCAAACCACAGCTTGAAAGGAAATGGAAAGAGGGAGCAAACTAAGAGAATAAAAATAAATAATCAAAGAGGGGTTTTTTCTTATTAAAAATTCTCCAATAAAAGAGTATCAAGTCTAATATGGTTACAGATCCACATTATGGTCTTTTGAAGCAGGTCAAAACCTTAATAAAACAGTCCTAATTAAAATATAGATTAATTTGTAAAATAAAACAATAAAGGACCTAATCTCCTATAACATTGGAAGCCCACATTCCTACTTATTTACAGTCTATGAGAAAGAGAGACCCATAAAAAGAAAATTATCTCCTCGGAAAGAACTCTTTTTTTCATTACTAATTTCTCGTCCCTCCTAGGTGGTGTCCACCTCTTATATGATTCATCGCATTAATCATGGTTCAAGAACCTAAAAATTCGACTTGAATAAAAAATCAGCTAGCTCGAGTTAACTCAAAGACTTGAATAAAACTCAACTCGGTCCAACTTTATAGTTTAGTAAATATTTTTAAAATGTATTCCATAGAAAGATAAAATATTTTTAAAGGAAAAAGTGCAAAAAAAATACATACAAAAAAAGAGGGAAAAAATTGATACTAATCACTTTATTCATCATGAAGCATTGTGATTCACATGCCTTAGTAGTAGTAGTAGTAGTAACTAGAAAGTAATATTAACATTAATAATAATAATAAACTTGAGATTCTTCTTCTGTTCTCTTATCTTCTTGCTTCCCTTCTTCCCTATATTTCAGAATGAGAGAAAAAGAGCTGCATAAGATAGGATTTCTAAAACCATATCCCATGAAATATTTCATCTGTAGGGGTAGTTTATAAACAATGGCTGCATTATCCTAGGAAAATCTTGACTTAACTCAAAATCTAGCGACGCAACTCACAATCTTGGTAAGTCTGAGTAACTCAGCTGACTTACTCGTCCACTCACCAAGGTTTAGAACCATGGTATCAATCACGTGGTGAGACCTATACGTCATTTTCTTACTAAATTAAGACAGAATGGTAACGAGAATAGGCATCATTTACTTCCACAACAATATGATGGTGTCTGAGTGAAGGAGTAAGACCCCTCAACTATGGTAAATCAAACCGAGGACTTCAACATGGTATGGACAAGATAATCACAAGAACAAATACCTATTGATGTTGGGGAAGAGACTGTATAGTGTCCACTATTGCTGACTTGAATGTCATTGACAAGGCAATGGCCATATGATCAATCCTTACCTGCCATGAGTTTTCCAATCAATAAGAATTAAAAAGACAAGGATGTTCTTATAGATGTATTGGATAACAATACAAAATCAATTAAGGAATAGGAATGCAAGCATTATTATTTGTTTAATAATGCTAAAAAACCTACTAAACACTCCTTTCAGGTATTACCAACACAAATGCAAAAATCTGTTAAGCCAATAACAATGCAAATGTTGTCATCATATCAACAGAGGATGATCTCTGCATTTTCTGAACATGTCACTAGTTTGGTGAATCTTTACACTCAAAGAGGATGACAATACAACACTCACTTACATTTTCTTGGTCATATTTGTAATTATTTTCAAAGAATCTGTAAGATTACATGGATATGGTTAATATTAGGATCGAAGAGAATCTGTAATTATTTTTATGATTTGTGTGAAGGTGGTAAAACCACATATCTGTAAACGTCTATTTATATGCTCAACCGTTAGTAGACAAATAACAAAATTTCTACAATGTAGTCTCGAGTGATATCATCTCTCACCATCTCCTTCCTCTTTCTTCTTCTCAATTTCTTTTCTAATTGGACGAGTCGGCATCATCACCATCATTACTATTATGGATGAATCAACATGTGATACAAATCAATGTGATATTGATATTTAATGAATGACCAGGATGCCAACTACTTACACGTGTCTTATTGGTTTTATAGCACAGGCCTGTGTGGATACCAAGTGGGCAAATTAAAGCATTGAACATTCTAAGATTGACTAACTTTATTTATTTTTTAAAGTTTCTGATGAGCAATGGACATTAGAGACTAGTGAGGACAACACACTATATGGTGAGTGACTTTTATCAATGGTTCACTACAAAAAATAAGACTATTAGCCGAACAAAAAATTGCCGTTATTAACAAAAAAACTGCCGCTACTAGTCCTGTCGCTATTGAAATAATAATTTTTTTTGTTAATAGTGACAATTTTTGGCGCCGCTAATAGTCTTATTTTTTGTAGTGATTTATCGATTGGTTGAGAATTGACAAGTCAAAGGGAGCTTGTGTTGATAGTGTTGAGTAGGTTTAATCTCAACTTGTGAAAATATACACTTTGAAGATTGTTCTCGGTTCAGAATCGATCGATCGATTATGGGGCTCGATCGGCAGAGTTGTTATATAATTTATTACACAAATTCTTGAGTCAAAATCGATCGATTGAATTTGGAAATCAATCAATCGATTTTAGAAATCGATCAATTGATTCTACGAACAACTTTCGAGGATTTGTACGCTTTGGGAACTTAGACGGGATTTTGCTCAAAGTTTCCTTATGAAAGTTGAAACCTCTAAATAGGATATTATTTCTAGGGTTCTTTTTCAAGAGAGTGGAAAACTAGAGAATACTTTGGGAAACAATAGCATTGAAGAATTGTTTGGGAATCAGAGCATCTGATTAAAGTCGTTCTTGTATTGGAATGTTACCATATTCTAGCAGATCTGTTCTTTGTATCTAAGGATTAAATCCTTATTTATTCAGCATGTTAGCTGCTGAAGATCGTGCGAGATCTTGTTTGAGGGTGCACTAGAGAGAAGAGAGTGTATGCGATATAAACGTTCCGAAATATAATGCATACTTTGTTGACGTAGCACAAAATAAAGTGAACCACATAAATTCTTTTTTATTGTGTGTGATTGCTTTTATTTCTCCTTCTTTTGCCATATTCATCGCGATATAGTTCGGTCTCTCGAACCCAAACATATAAGTCTCACTCCCACAGTTCTTGAGGTTTTCCTTTTCTATTTGCAATCAGAGATTCTTTCTTCACACTTATTATTATTATTATTATTATTATTATTATTTTAATTTAATTTTTATAAACTTATCATTGTAACCTCTAGAAATTTAAAAGTTGCCACTAGGCATCGCATTGAAAGGTTTGCAAATCTGTCGTTGGTCAATCAGTGACAAAAACAATTGCATTCTTGCTTTATATGGTATATAATAATAGGGTCATATGACGAGTCTGTTATGCTAATCTGTTTTAGTAAAATTAAATATATACACATGACTTCATAGTTTTGCTTAATATAGCATTTTTAATCTATTTCGATCATTAAACAAAGATTTCTTTAATATAGTTAAGAGTACGAAGTAAAGATAAATCCAAAGATATAATCTTGTAATTTGAATAAGACCCTCGCTAACCTTACACTTTGAAATAAGTAAGATTCTTGGCCTACACTAACCGGTCAACTCGTATTTGACCAAAAATGACAAAAATATATTTATGTGGTTTTTATGTTAAACAAAATATTTACAGAACAACAAAGCACTTTGAGTTGTTCAGTTGCACTAAGAAGCTCCCTATCTAAGAACTGATACAAGGCGGGGGGCCTGTTCACCACACCATGTTCACCAATACTGTACACGGCACACATAGTCACAAATCTAACTTGTTTACGTGGCAAATTATCATCTAAACAGGATTCAGCCCAAAACTAGTGCTGATCAAGGGATAGAAACGATCTGCTCAAAGCAATTCTGTTCCTTCAATATGGACTATTGTACATGCCTGCTTTAACCGTCCATTTGAAGAATCTTATGTTCTTGATCAGATGGAAGAGATCGTTCAATGATGCATTTTTTGGGCTGAAAACCAACTAGAAAACAAGTAAACATTCCACATGCGCAACATTAAGGGCCGGTGCATCACCACATTGCACAAGCTTGTCCACCTAACATCAAATTTAGATTTAATGATAACACACAACGAGGAATTTTCCACTGACCTGGTATTAACTGGACAACCCATGCTTTGTACAAGTAAAACACAACTTTGTGGTTGTGAGATATCCGAGTAGTGAATCACCTTTAACCATCCAATTGCAGATATTTAATCACCATTCACCAATGGAGACCATGCAATTGTGGGATTTTTAGGCCAAATGACATAGTCGCATTTATATATTATTAATGAAGGTGTATGCCACATGTATAGAATTGACTAGTGTTCACCACAGGTGTGCACAGGCCTGTCACTTCATACCAACTATATGCAAAGAGTCATACTTTTTGCAATACGAAACAAAGTGTTTAGGAAGGGGGTTAAACAATTTATCTACCTAAGGTCCTTTTTGGTATTATAAAAATTATTGAGGGACAATACTGTTGGCTAAATATTTTGGTGACGTATTCTGAAAATAATGGACGGTTATTTCCGTCAGCTTATCTGCTTTACAAAAGACCATCTGCTTTACAGGAAACAGTGTTCTGAGCAGATCTTGAATCAGTAGTACCACTACATAAAAAAGCCAAAAAAACCACTGCCTTAAACAGTGATTTGTTCAAAAAATCACTGTCTTTGTTCAAAGAACAGTGCAAGGCTATTAGAAAACCTGTTGCAGCTAATTAAATTGGCTGGAGAATGGGCCTTAATAAACAACTAAAATAGGCCCAACATATAAGAAAAGGGACCCCTCCAATGACTTATGAGTCATGTGATCATTGAAGCCAATACGTGATCACTTAAGTGATCACGTGCAGGCTACTTCACAAGAAAGATTTTTGAAAGATATCTTACCTGCAGTGGACTTTGACCACCAAGATAACATTGGCTTCTTTCTAATTAAGTTATCAAGTTGATAGGATTAGGTAAAGCTCAAGACAAAACTTAGCTTTATTATCGTTGAATTTAGTTTTACTTGAAGAAACCGGGGGTTCTCTCTCTAGGGTTTTCGGAACCCTTATTTTGGTTGGTTGCATGTCTCTATTTTCTTGTGAATCTGTAGAATAGATGTGTGATGTAATGGTGAAGATAAAAGTGCTAATCACTTGTTCATACACTGTAGTTTTGTTAGTGAGTTATGGTCATGGCTCTTGAAGATCATTGGGATCAGTTGGTGCATGCGTCTTGTGGTAGCCTCATCTCTGAGTGGGGAGGAGTGAGATTCTGAGAGAGTGAAAAGGTGTTCTAGGAAATGGTTCATCTGGCTGGGATATGGGCTATCTGGCTAGGGAGGAATGAGAAATTTCATAAGAATGGCTGAACCTATTTATTTGGTGATGAAATTCAGAAATATTGCATTGAATGGACAGTATCGAGTTAGGGATTCGGCAGGTTGTAATGGCGTTCATCCGGAACTTGTGGGAGGTTATGGCTCAATAGTGACACGTGCCCAATAAGTGGTTTATCCTCCCTGCTTCTTGAGAAGGGGTCTGTCTGCTTGGGGCACTTGCCCGGCGCTTTTATCTGGGTCTTGCTGGCTATTCCCTTTTTTTTTTGTTTTTTTTTAATAAGCATCTTGATTTTCAATACTGCCTTGTGGTATACTATAAGGTAAATTAAAAAAATTATCACGAACACAAATATTTTTTACAAAGAAAAAGGGTAGAGGACTCTACAAGATAAAACTCCTTAGGCACACAAGCCATTATAAGGAATGCCTGGACTAGAATTTCAAACACACATACCTAAGCTTCTTTATATAGAGGAGCAATCAAGTGAAAAAGATGATTCACAGCCAATGTACTACTAAACTGCAGCACAAGTACTCAATATACATAAAGAAATATGCTTATTTAGCATCTTCGGAAGGCGGTTTCCCTTCCAAGCTAATTGCATGTATACAATCAGATGTAAGAAATTGTAGATGGGTTGGCCTGGCCCAATTAGTAAGCCGGACCAGGTATGTGCTAATTCTAAAAGCCTTATTAAAAGTTAGCCCGTTTAATCCCAGCCAAGACACGGCCCGACTCGATTAAATGAATTGCTTAAATGACTGGATTGGGCTGGGCTGGGCTTACTTTAACTCAATTCCAGGCGGAGTTGTTTAGCAGGCCTAAAGACAAGAGTAGTAGACTTGTAAGAGGGAGATACAAGAGTTGTTGGAAGAGACCATTTAAATGGACTTTTAAAGAGTCAAGACATATGCTAAAGAGGGCAAATGCGACTTACCCTGTCGTGATTTAAGTGATCATAGGAGGACCAGGTCACATTATGATCACTTTAGTAATCACTCAAAATGTTAATGGTGCCTGATTTGATATAAAATTCCTAAAATACTGAGACTGACTGTCTTTATTTATTTCCTTATTAGTTGTGATTATTTAGGAGATCCCTCTTAAATTGGAAACTCAAACCAACAAGTTAATTAACACGATGACTGGAGAAATTTGATCCTTACCAACTGATTCTGAAGTGTCTCAATCTGCTTGAATTTGATATATGACATTGTAGAACTTGTGGTAGAGGAAGAGAACAAGGTGACATGAGAGACAGAAATTGAACAATTAAGCACGAAATGGAGATAACTCAAAACAACTCATTGTGAAAGATCAGCTCCTATTTCCAAAGGTGGAGATGCCGTAGATCGAGTTCTATGAGAAATTAACAATTGGAACGATGGATATACTCCCAAACAGCTCTATATGGAAGACCAATAGTCAAATCAAGATCTGGAGTTCATCAACCTATCAAAGAAAATCAATGGAAGAAATTTGAGTCGATGATGAGGATGCCTTAGATCGAGCCCTTATTGAAGATTTTTGTGGCATTAATATTTTTAATAAACTCTTAAGTGACGGCTGGATATTCATCTAATTAACAGATCAATGGTTAATTCAATATTGGCTAGTTGCAATCGTAAGACCCATTCCTAGTGAGGCCATCAAAACGACATCATGGATGCTACTTGGGTCATTGAATTGAGCAAAATGAAAGATGCGATCCAGCTTATCAATGATGCTGTGTCGAGAGTCATAATAGGCTGACACCATCAACTTCCACTCTAACCTCACAACCATGATGAGAAATCCAACGGGCCTAACTTAACCTCACAAAATCGGCTTGTAAGGTGAGGTTTGCCCAAGATATAAAGTGCCCAAGAATGGCAAAAAATTCTTCATATGGACCTTGGCTTTCATCGAGTACTGATTTTATAAACCCTCAAAAGTACTTTAATGAGTTTAATCACTTACTGACCGTCCAAGAGAATAGTGATATGAATTATCTATGCCCTGTATTATACTCTCGCGTAGGAAAATGCTGGTTTTTACTTGATTAAAAATAAATTAAAATAAAAATAACAGGTATATCAGACATGCTGATTAATCATAATCATCAACTGCTCTGCATAATCATAATCATCAGCTGAGACGTACAATGAACCATACACTTTAAGCGAGGGAGTTTTTAGTTTTTTCCTATTGGTATATGCCTTAATTGAAAGGTAGTAATTTAAACCAGTAGCTCCTTTCAAAAAAAAAATAAAAAAATTTAACCAGTAGCAACTAATGCTTATTCTGTCCACAAGATGGGTGACTTTAGTTTGTGAATTCAATTATCCATTTTTCCAAAATTTTGGTGACTAAGCACATTGAAAGGGGGGCAAATATAAAGATGGAAATGGAAAATAACAAAATTTCCAGCTTTATTTCTTGATTCAATATTTTTTTTGTGTGGACATCCAAGGCTGTTCAACAACACAAAATTAGAGCTTGCTCATCAAAGGGATTCACATCCATAAGCAGCAACAATCCCCTAACTCAGCAATTTGCATCGACATTCTTTTTTATAATCAATATAGTATGACATGTTTTAAAGAACCCATGTTTCCAAAAGAGAGAATAATTGAATGTTATAATATTAATTTTCAGATTCGATTCCTTTGCAAGCATAAAATATAACTCAGCCAGTGCACTCAAGTAATAGACTAGTTCAGTTGTATTATAAAAAAGATGACATGTGATTAAAGTGCAAATTTTAGTTAAAGTTTTTAACCAAGCAGATATTAAGGTTTACAACCCCAAGCAACGTAGAGACTGACCAAATTTTCAACCCAAGTATTATGCAGCAAGAATAGTTTAGGTTTTTCTTCCAAACCATCCTGCCCAAAAATAGGTCCTCAAATTCTAAATTGGCACACCAAAAAGCAATGAAAAACATCCAAATGTAAATATTAAAACAAATTGGCATACCAAAAAAGATGGGAGACATTCTTCCGTGGCAGCAACAAATCGGTCACATTTGGCCATAACATCCATACCTTAGATGGCAAGAAAATTATTTACTAAAATATCAAGTTAAAATTCAGCGCTTTAAAAAAAAAAAAAACAAACCATCACAAATCCAATCATTGGGCATGTCATCCTGATACCTATATATTGACATTTTCTATTTGTTTAATCCTATTCATGGAGAATGGGTAACAGAAATGCAGTACTCTTAAGGAAGAGCTACGTAAATCAATAGCCGACCAACGACTGGCAGAGCTAAAGATAATAAATGGCATGAAGATTACCTAACCCATCACAACAATGATCCTTTAAGTGTTGGTCATTAGCCTGATAGGCATATAATACAGACAACAAGGCATATAAACGATTCCACAATGATAAAATGAATATTCCAACTTTAATCAATACACTGACGCAATAGTGGTGTGTTGGGAACTGTAAGTGAATTGGAAGGCCACTGATACATTCATATCTGTGAGGAAAAAAGGGAAGTCAAGTATTGGTGCAGTAAGCAAATCCAAAGGTAATTCGATAATATAGTGCCTACATCTCTCCTCAAATGTTTCAAATCTCCTATTTTTTCACTTCAGCAGAGGAATCTTGAAATCCTTAAAAGTAGCAATTTCCCATATATGTTGCCCTTATTAGAAACAACAATTTTCCCCATACAATTAAACATACTTAAAAGAAAACACAATACCCAGCGAGGCTTGGAGAACAGCAGCAACTTCAACGAAAACAAGCTCCAAAGAAGACACCTTCTGATGAAATCTCAACACCAACTATAGTTCGCATACCTCCAAAAATTAACTTGAGCTTCATCTAGCCATTGTGACATAATTTAGTGAGAACATAAATGGTACCTCAGTATCATGGTGAAGGGAGATGGGAGATGGGAGACGGTTTGAGTTCGGGAGAAGGGAGATGGGAGATGGAAAAATGCAGTTATATAGTGGCCCGATTGAAGGGTCGTGGGCTTAAGTGGAGTGGCCGGGTTAGTTTGCAGGGGTTGGCCCAAATCCTCCCCTACGCCGACGGCACATTAATTCCAGCCGTCGGCGTATCCGGTAATTTTTGTAGTGTATCCTGTTTAGCGTCTCGTTTCCCTGTCATCCACAAGGAGACTGAGGAGCTGAGGTGGGGAGGAGTTGGAGCTGAGATCTAATAAAAAGAGATCTAATGAAAAGGGAATTATGAGCCATTTTTTATAATTAGGGTAAACGGTAGGGTAAGAAATAAATAACCTTTATTTTTATTTTATTAATTTTCTATGCAAAAGAGTTTTCTTTAATAAAATGATATAAAGGATTACAACATAAAAGGGGAGGACTTAGGAGTACATGAAAACATCAACAAACTGAATCTCTTAAATCAATCATTCTCAACCTGAATCACTATGTTGATCCTATAAACAGATGAAATTTTGTTTTTGCAATGAAGCAAGTAATTGTAAGCTGTTCAAGACATAACTTATCTGTTATAGAAATAGAACATAAGAACACAAGCAGGGGAAGCACAAAGACAATGCTATTTCAAAAACCTCTTAAAAAATTACTACAACTTTTGATTATTTAGGAAAAGAAGGAATCCTAATTTGTTGCTCGGACTTTCAGAACCTACCCTAACCTGACCCAAACCCAATAATAAAATGATTGGATCAAGATCTACCTTAACCCAGACCCAAATCGGATGAAGTACAAATCTATCCTGACCTGAAATCCTAAATGGGTCTGCCAAATTTGATAGTGTTACCATTGGTGCCGGTCATTTTTAGATCATACCTCCATCACGTTCCGATCACGGAAGAGACTGATGACCCCACTTGCCACGTGGACTAATCTGCTCCAGCCTCATTTCACAGGACACTATTATAGCCCCTTCATACTGTAGTTTAAATATAGTTATCATCAAATATTGTCATTCCCCTCTCCTAAACCAGTTCCAACTTAAAATCTAATAAAATAAAAACACATGAATCTTAGGAAGAAGGCAACAACTCTTCACTATTCATATTTCTAGACCAATGAACCAGGATTTTAGCCCCTGATGAATTTTTTCTATCTTCACATTTAGGTTCAACAGCCAACACCCTTCAAGAGAATGCAATGCAAGAGGTCCACGTGGACTAAGGTTCAAACTGATCGTACAATCCCAGCCCTAAGATCAGAGCACTATTTGTTCCTTAATGTGGACCGTCATGACATGTTTGTTGCCTTTAACATCTATTTGTAGGATATCAATCAGATGGTCAGGATCGTCCAGTGGTTTGATTAGTTTCTTTTAACATCCATTTGTAGGATATCAATCAGATGGTCAGGATTGTCCAGACGTTTGATTAGTTGGGTTGAGTCCCATCTTCTTGGTGATCAGGCTGACATGACTGCAACTGGTAGTCAGCCCGATCGTCTAATAATAACTCTTTGGGCACCTCTATTTGCACCAGCAAAAACAAGGTACACAGTATTTTAGTTTACAGGCTTAGGGAGCCATTAGAATGTAGTTAACTTCTGGAGAGTACACCTTGCCTTCTTTGAAGAGAGATGTATGCACCACCTAAGCATACATCTACATAATGGATGACCTGAGCACCATGTAGAATGGCATGCCACCCGCGCAGTTCAGATTGACAATCAAATAATGCCACATCTACATAATGGATGACTTGAGCACCATAGAGGTATGGGCAAATATATTGGAATACATCCAAGAAAAAAGAACTAGGAGAAAGAAGTCGTAATCAATACCTTAGCTGAACCGAAAACTATTCCGGAGCTTGGTTGAAGTTCTCCAGATATTAATTTTAGTATGGTCGACTTGCCAATGCCATTTGGACCAACCACTGAACGCATTTGAATACCAAAATTCAGAGACAAGATGAGGAACAAGGAGCAACTATACAACAATAAGTAAAGCATTTGAACATACATTGCCAAGGAAAAAATTTAGAGTCACGAGTTTCTAGTAGTATAAGTTTGGATTCTTCATATTTGTCAATTGGTATATCAAACAGATAAATTAATTATAAGCTAAGTTAGTTCCTTTCACTAATGTCCTGCCCCATGAACATTAAATAGCTTAAGAAGTTATTGGGTGACCTAGAAATATAAGAAGATGGCTGGTGAGTCAAAACCGTAGTTGCCTAATTGAGAAATCATTGCAGGAAACAAGCTATAAATGAATGCAAGAAACATCTCATTCCACAACAATTATAATAGTAATTATGCTCTCTCTTACTGTATGGTGTTAGATTGTTTGTTTTACATCTCGTGATTAATAGCCTTCTTTGTGGTGTTCAATCGTTCACTTTTCATCTCATTTTCAATTTCCTGCTTCATCAGATTCTCTTCCTCTAATATTACACCAATTCTGCTAAATCTCCTTTTCGTTAAATTTTTAGGATTATATACATCAACAGAAAAAGTTTCCAAACATTTGTATTGTAATATCAGTTCTGCCCAAGTAGTCTCTGTACCATTTTTTATTTTGCTTCTGAAACATCAGCCTCAATATCACATGCATCAGCATAGTTCGAGCTTGCCTAGCAATAAAACAGAATTCCCACCTCCATTTCACATGCATCAGCAAAGTTCGAGTTTGCCTAGCACTGAAAAAGAATACCCAACCTCCATTCACATGCATCAGCATAGTTCGAGTTTGCCTAGCAATAAAACAGAATACCCAACCTCCATTTCACATGCAGATTTTCCACTCCCCCATATGTATTTTTTAATCTAGTTCTTCGTAACAAACTCACAGCCTATCATCTTATTCTCGGAATTTTGTTCACTGACTTCCTGCTCCTTGTTATGTTTGTTTAATAAATATAAATAATAATAAAAAGTTGAAGCAAAAGCAACCCCAGGCATATCAGACCTAGCAATGCAAGATAAGGCATTTCGATATAAATAAACAAAGGTTTCAGAAGCCCTACTTCTGATGCAAAAGGCTTTAACTATATATGACTTTAGAGTTTAAAACTTTTCAAGCAACTAAAAGGTATATGAGAATTGATGCATTGCAAAACTTTCCCAACACATTGTAATTTGCAAATATGATTATTCTGCCTTACTACTTATATTTAACCTTTCAAAGTCCAAAGTTTAAATGCAGAATAATACCTACTTAGTGAGTAATTTCTTGGTAATGTAGATTGACCACTATAGAATTTTAAGTTGGTTTGCCGAAAAGGCACTTATTAGTAATATTGTTATTTTGATTCTAGTTAGTATTATTATTATTATTAAAAGCATCTAGACATGGAATTCTAGGAGGAATTGCAACACAAATTTCTAAAATAGTGGGAGGCCTTCAAACAAAAAGAATTCCGAAGACAGAATAGTGCAAAAATAACGAAAACTGGTAAAAAAGTACACCTTTTGTATCCCTTTCTTCTGGAATTCTGTTTCTTGACTCATTCTCCTGCATCAGATAAAAGTAAAATAGCCAATGACTTCATATTAGGTTCAAACATAAGGGAAACACCCATGATTATTTTATCAAAAATAAATAAAAACAACTAGGGTCGGCTACACAACTAGCATTGCTATGCAAAGATAAACAATAACAGGGTGATATGCCTAGAAGGAACTGTAATTCCATTAGTGAGGCCACTAGCACTGACAGTATTGGAATGTCAAGTACATCATTGACCAGAGAGTACACCAATATACATTGAACAAAGTTGAACAGGGTAGCAAGTACTCTACTGCAGATTATAGAACTAAAAATGCATTCCACTAGAAACTTTCAATTTGGAAATGGAGCGATTAAAATATACCATTAATGTTGAAAATTGTGATGAGGAGAACCGATATGAGTATGGATCACAGCCCCAACGGCTCCTCTGATAAAAAATAACTGACAGTTTCTATGATTTTCTTGATTAGTATATACATGCAGATATTTAAAAACTCCAAAATGCAACAAAGTTGGAAGTATGGCAAACAAACTGATGTAAATTACTAAAATAGATATACATTCTACTATAAATTTACAATCTGAAAATGAAGCAAGTTTAAGACAGAACATTAAATCAATGTTTAAAAATGCAGCAAGGCCTACTCCAAATATGTCAGCTTCAATAGGGAATTTCGTTCCAATCAAGCACTGATTTATTGGTTCTTTTTAAAAGAACATACTATGCTTCTTTTTAAAAAGAACATAGTGATTTTTCAGGCATGAGAAAAGCTTGGCTCTGATACCAAATTAGAGTTGCAGAGATTAAGGGTTAGGATTTTGAAGGTGTTGATAGAAGGAGATAGAAGAGAGGGTTGTAGAAATTAGGGTCGTGAAGAAGGTTGTTCTCACACCCTGTAGCATTAGTATTCGTGCTACTTACAAATTAGTACAATCCCATATGAAGCATGAATACTCACACTCGACTATAGACAAACCAAAAACAATGATATAGACACACCAAGATCACATGGTGGGCCAAAAGAACACTGAGAAGCTAGATGTCTCCCTTTGAAACTAGCAAGTTTGGTTGACTCCAAGAAACAAGATATTGGTTTCGGCTATGACTGAAATTTTAATGCCAATTTTTTTTATTTTTTTATTTTAAAGACTCGATGGTCTTAAAATTATCAACCGAGAATTTGAACTTCCAATATTTGGCCCAACCGAAATGATGACTTAGTGATATCGTTCGGTGCCAACCTAAAATAATATAATTCGGCTGCTGCCTACCATCAATCCCTGGTAGACCCACCCTACTATAAGCAGTGGACTAGTGGGATATGTCCCACACATCCATTTTGGGAGAATCTCTACATTCACGATTTTTGCTTTTGATAGGATGACGTGAAGTCAAGATTCTCTTATTTTTCAAGGGCTGCAGATGTCATTAAACTCAAAATCCGGCTCAACCTGGTTGGACCAGATCATTGCCCTTATGGAGTACCCCATGAAAGGCTATATTGGTTGGGGGTTATTATGGTGTTATGTTATCATGCAAAGCATGTTATGTCTTCAATATTTGCACCCGCATGCACACGCTATATTGGTTGGGGGTTGAAAATCAAACATTTGATGGAATATAAAGAACAGAAAATGCAACTTGAGAAAAATGATTCCTACAAAAGCGAGAATCCGGAAGCAGGTTTTAATTGCTGCTGGATTCTCGCCAAATTTAGTATTTTTTAGCATTTTAAGGAATTCATTGGGCGAGAAACCTAGCATTACCAAATGGTAATTTTGATTTTTGACTGTTTCGCTTTCGCATCCAAAATGGATTGACCTTTAACACAATACCAAAGCAGACTGAAATCCATAAAAGAAATTGCATTTCTATTTAGTATATTAACCAGAGGCTCAGATACCAAAGTGTTTGAGAAGATAAAAGATAAATTTTCACTCCAGGTGTTCTAAATGAGGATTTTTTTTGAAATCAGTACATAGTTTTCATAAATATTAAACTATAGAATAGTCATATAAACTGAGAGTAATATGCGAAAAATTAAAAAGAAAAATTCAGATCAGTGAGGTTTTTGCATTTAAAAACAATAATAATAATATATTTATAGAAATAAGAATAAGAGATAGCAGTAAAATAATGTATACGAATGGTGATGCTCTGAGGTGATCCAGATATATTTGAACAATCGCTTACCAAAGCTTGCAAATCCTCGCCTCTGTAAATTTTGATTGAAGATCTGAATATACACGAACGGTGGAGAGATTAGGGTTTGTTGATTGTAATTAGGGAATGGCGAGAGCGGAACAGCGAGAGGTGATCACAGATGTCACGAGGGGGGAGCCGCGAGAAAAGGTTAGGGTTTGGTGATTGGAATTGGGGAACGACGAGAGGCGATCACAGGGCGAGGGCTCCAAAACTTGATTTCCATCGGCCAAATGGTGAAACGACGTCTCCAAAACTCGATATCGATCTTCAACGCCGATCTCTGCTTCAATGGCGCCATTTCCAACCTTTAACGCCGATCTCTGCTTCAATGGCGTCATCTCCAACCTTCAACAGAAATCTCTTTTGAGATTTTGCAATTGAAATCTCTAGCTAGGGTTTAGAAGAGGGAGATAGAGGCTAGGGTTTGGAAGAGGGAGATGGAGCGAGAGAGGGAGATGGAGCAAGAGAGGGGTGATGGCGGTTTTGTTAGCAAGATAAAGATAAAGAGAGGAGTTGCAACTTGTAAAATAAATAGATAAGTTAGGTCCCCGATAGTTTTTATCATGATGAGTAGATGGATAGCACGTGATACGAGAGTTAAAAGGAATTAACCACCGTCTTAACATAATAAACAACCGATTTAGGCAATGAATTATTATGCCATTGCTTGGACAGTGGTTCGTTTAAATATTGCAAAAGTAGTTTTCTTATCATTTTGACGTAGTGTTTTGTAGTGAAAAACGGGATTCTTGGTTAGTGCAGTGGCTGAACGATTATCACAAAATAAAGTTGTAGCTTCAATTGATGGATGCTTAAGTTTTTCTAAAACCCATCTTAACCAAAGTGCTTGACAACCGGCCAATGCTAATGAAATGTACTCCGCTTCGGTTGTAGAGAGAGCAATAACTTGTTGTTTCTTTGAAGTCCATGAAATTGAACCCGAACCAATATTAAAATTGTAACCAGAAGTGCTTTTGCTATCATCTACACTTCCACCCCAATCACTATCACAATATCCAATCAAACATGAATTTTGAATCCTTTGGTAATGTATACCATCATTAATGGTACCACATACATATCGCAAAATTCTCTTTCCGGCATTCCAATGACTTCTTCTAGGTGATTCCATGAAACGGCTAATCATGCTAACCGCAAACATAATATCCGGTCTTGTAGCGATCAAGTACATGAGGCTACCAACAAGACTCCGATAAAGAGTTTCATTAACTCTTTTTTCATGATCATTTTTGCTAAGTTTCAAACCAACCTCCATTGGAGTGCAAATAGGATTTGCATCTTTCATTCTAAACTTTTTCAATAAATCTTTTGCATACTTCTTTTGAGATATAAAAATCTCATCTTCATTTAGTTTTACTTCAATGCCAAGAAAGCAATGTAGGAGACCCATATCGGTCATCTCAAATTCAAGCATCATGGATTTTTTAAATTCATCACATATGCTTGAACTATTGCCGGTAAAGATTAAATCATCAACATATAAACAAACAACTAAGAACTCACCTTGAGTGTTTTCTTTTGTAACAATCCCCAGCATTGACACTATAATGGTAAGTGTCTGATCAGGTCAGGTCAGGTCATGCGTGACGATCACACTAGGATAGTCCATAAATCTTCGAAATGGGACCTTAAGCTAAATACACACAAGTGTAGTAAAGTAATAGATTAAAAAGATCTTAGAAATAATTAAATACATATATATATATACCAACAGTGGCATATATGCTATATACATAAGCTAAGCCATTTGGCTTTACTAAATAACCAAGGGAAACAAAGGAAAGGGCTTTATTTTCGTTTCACTGTTAAACGACAAGACAAAACAGTTTTGTTTCTTTTTGTTCTTATGTTTCATATGTAATACCTTATCTAATTATATAGGCTTTGCATAAAGCCGTTACCTCACGTAGCTGGTAAGCTACTTGCATGCTTTGTCGTTACCTCAAGTAGCTAGTAAGCTACTTGCATGCTTTCAAATATACACGACTCCAATGAGTCATGCGATCTGCGCATGCACGCAAGGTCAAGTAGCTATACATAGACATCACCAAAGAACCTGCAATTGTTGCCTTCAACTTTGAATGAAAGTATAGCTAGCAGATCCTGAAAAAAAAAAATAATAACCTGAGAATTTGCCCGACATATCAGAAAATTATAGGGAGGCATGGCTGTTATGCACTCGATGTTTGGTTCTGATTTGTCGATTCAGTCGAACTGGTAGAAGCAAACAAGCACGAATCCAATAGACATCATTCGCCAAAAAGGTAGGCTATCGATTTCATCTAAAAGAAAGGGGTCATCATAGAAATGACTTGAAACTTCAGCACTGAATATATGAAGCTGAGTGCAGATTGTTGCACTCCGGCAGAGCTACGTGCTCGAGCTGTTTCTCTGTCACGAGGTTTACAAACCTGCTAACCTGCAACAAATAGGATATATTACATATCTAGATTTATATATATATTAAATAGCTAGATACAAAGAAAATCTATATATCTATATATATATTATATATATATATATATAGCTGCACACAAAAGGAAGAAAACAACAAGACAAAAAGACTAAGAAGATGACCCAGCTGAAGCCCGGCAAGCCAGGCTTGCCACGGCAACCTCAAAGGGTTGCCGCGGCAAGACCCTATGCTGAGTAGCTTGCCGCGGCAACCACAAAGGGTTGCTGCGGCAAGCACCATGTGTTGTCGCGGCAACCCTCCTCCAGCATTGGTTTGGGCTGGGCTGTGCTGTGCTTGTGCTTGTGCTTGTACTTTGGACCTTGGGTCCACATAGGTTCAAATATGTATCGGTTGAGGCTTGGGCTGTGTGTGTTGGTGCACTGTGCATCATATATAAACAATTAGTTTTTAAAATAAATACATTTTCTTAGGGTGCCACATGGAGCACTTAACCAAACTTGAAGAACTAAGCATTGCATGATGATCTCGGACTGTGCATCGACGTTGTAAGTGTAAAACACACTTGACGCACACAGGTAGGGAATGTATATTGTTCGTCATATTATGAATAGAATATCAATTTTTAATTATAGACATTTTGATGCTAAGAGTAGAATAATCATGTATGCTTTATAAACATGATTAGCTAAGCACTGAAAATCTGATATTTTTGATAAAGAGAAGCAGTCCTTTATAGCACATGACAGTTCTGATTTTTTGTCAATTTTATATCAAGTGTTATCTGCATAAGAAATTTGTAGTGTTATTCGTAAATAGTGAAAAAGCATTAGGAACCATACATGGAAATTGCATCTTGTATTCTACAGTGTTCAGTAGTCAGATCCTGATCATTTGAAAAATCTTAGATATGTTTTAGTGTACATCAAGTGATCCCGCTAACTCGAGAGCTTGAAATTCTTGTATCAAGTGATCCCGCTAACTCGGGAGCTTGTATATTCCAGTCCAAGTGATTTCGCTAACTCGGGAGCTGGATAAGTGATCCCGCTAACTCGGAAGCTTAATCTCTATGATTCCCTGATCTTCGCCTGCATGTGTATCCTGTTTCAGCTTCATTTTGTTTATACCTGTTGCATCATGCATAAGTCATGACATCAGCATGTTAAAATTGTCATATGTTGTAATCTAGTAATGTTTCTAAATAAGAATTGATAAACAGTCAATTTATGTTAGCAATATGATATTCTCTACTGAGCTGTGGATGATAGCTCATTCCTCGATTTAAATATTTTAGTAGCAGAGCCCGATCCTAAGTAGGCGGTTGATCCGACCTATGTGCCTGAGGAGGAGGGAGACAAAGATGAAGACGACGATGACGGCGGGGAAGACGACTTTCCAAAGGAGTTCTTCCGGTAGTTAGGTTTGTTACTTGGGATTGGGATATGGGGCATTGGGATAGAGAGAGAGAGAGAGAAAAGAAAAGATATTTTGGTCTGTATAAATTATATATGTTGGTTTTAGATTTCTGAGGAGATGTTGTGTGGATGTATAGGTTTCCCACTAGATCATTTGTTTTCTGATCATTGCATATATTTGTTTCTAGTTTCTATTTATCAGTTATTTTGTCATCTTTGTTAATAACAGAGTTCAAATACATTGCTTCCGCATTTTTGTATCACTTTGATGTACAATAAAGAACCCTTGATGAAAGGATCATATTAGGTGATCCGATGGCGCGACCTTTTCTAGTTGAGAGACTGGGAAACGTCGGGCTGTCACAGGTGGTATCAAAGCTCCCGGCGTTAAGTCATTGGAGAGTGAACTGAACTCTGACATATACAAATATGGTAAACTATCTGTTTTAGGATAGAATTAGGAATTAGATCGAGTTGTATGTTTGATTAACGTGTTATCTGAATAGGTTACGATGCCTCCGCGTCGTGGAAGAGGCAGAGGTAGACCACCGTTGCCTCATCGTACGGAGCCGAATGCTATTCCAGTAGACGGATACGGACACAACAATGCGTCAGGAAGTGGTGAGAATATCCATTTGGCTGAAAGTCGAATGACAATGGAGCATGTTGCAGAGCATACTCAGTCAGAGCAAACTCCGCCAGTTATTCATACTCCACCGATGGGAACTATTCGTGGTACTAAACAAAATGCGGGACACCATTCGCAGTTAATGGAGACCATGGTCAATACTATGGCCATGCTTGCTGTTCGACGTCCCGAAGGTCTTACGGACTTTATTCGATTTCGACCACCGAGTTTATACGGTCAGCATGACCCAATGGAGGCTAAGAAGTGGTTAACACAGATCGAGAAAGTGTTGCAAAGAGTTACTTGTACCGAAGAAGAAAAAGTAAGTTGGGCTACGTACAAACTGGAAAGTGAGGTAGAGCCATGGTGGTAATCCGTCGAAAGAACAAGAATGCACGGAGTACCATGGACATGGGCAGAATTTACTGAGGCCTTCAATGAGAAATATTTCCCAGCAATTGAAAGATATAAGCTCGAGGTACAGTTTGCAACATTGGTACAAGGTTAGATGACGGTGAGAGAATATGAATCAGAATTCACGCGTCTTTCTCACTTTGCACCGTTGCTAGTAGCCATCAAGCTGATGAAAACCCAAAAGTTCGAGAGAGGTTTGAAACCTCTGATCAAAGAGCGCATTTTGTTGTTTCAAGCGACGACTTATGCTCACGTGATGAAATTAGCCTTGATAGCAGAGACCGATGTAGACACCATGTTCAAAAGGAGAGATGAAAAGCAGAAGGCCAGAAATGCTCCACCACAGTCCTATAGTGCGGGTCAAAGTAATAAACGACCACGATTCCAAGGACAGACCGCTTTTCAACCAGCTGCAGGAACGCCTGCATGGCCTTACAATCCATCGATGTTCTCCGCACCACCAAGGATTCCATATGTTCCAAATCCATCTTTTTCAGCGGCCTGAAGTACATCTGGGTTTTCTCAAGTACGACCGACAGGATTTCGCACAGGATCTTATACGGCTTCATCAGTTGCCTCCAAAGATATTTGTGGGAAATGTGGGAAGGCACACAAAACTGATGAGTGTCGCAAAGCTTTTGGAGCATGTTTTCGATGTGGCAAGATGGGACATGGGATCAGAGAATGACCGAAAACGGTTGGAATAGCAGCAAAGGCATGACCCATATTACGATCGGCACGGCCTACGGTACAAGGCCGAGCTTATGCTGTTACTGCAAAGGATGCGAGAACTAGCCATGATATCATTCAAGGTATGGTTGTCCATTATTTTTATATTATTAAATTTCAATTAATTAATATTTTAGATAGAGAAAGTGCATATCGTAAATTAGGAATACTATATTTTAAATTCCTCCAGTAACATACTATTATTATATTATTTGCTACTTAGACGTAATCTAGCTAACACTAGTTTGTATACTTTAGGTATCTTACAAATATATCCAAAAGATGCGTATATGTGTTACGATGCATGAGTCTTGATAGATCCCGGATCTACGCACTCGTTTATTACACCCCAGTTTGGTGAAAAGTTGAAGAAGTTAGGAGGTATTCCAGAACCTCTCGACTTTATTCTCGAGGTTACACTTCCGACTGGACAATTTACCATGATTAATAAAGTATACTGGTCGATTATCGTTTCCATCAAGGATTACTGGGGATATGAAGCAGTAGCTGATTTGATCCTGTTACTGATGCAAGGATACGACGTGATCCTTGGCATGGATTGGTTGTTCAATCACCATGCGAATGTTGATTGTCGCAAAAAGATTGTCTCTTTTTGCCCACAAAAGAAGGTATCAGCTAAATTTTATGGCGTACCATCAACTACTCTTTCATTGATATCCGCAATTAAAGCATGACAATTGCTCGATGAAGGTGCTCAAGGATATATTGCTTTTATACAAAGTGATGAGCAAAAAAAGAAGGAAATTTCACTTTCAAATGTACCTATTGCTTGTGACTATCCTTACGTGTTTCCTAATGAGCTGCCAGGACTACCACCTGACAGAGAAGTTGAATTCGTAATTGAGTTAGCTCCAGGTACAGACCCAGTATCAAAAGCACCATACAGAATGGCGTCGGCAGAGTTGAAAGAACTCAAGGAGCAATTACAGGAACTTCTTGATAAAGGTTTTATCAGACCGAGTGTATCGCCGTGGGGCGCACAGGTGTTGTTCGTGAAAAAGGACGGTTCAATGTGCCTCTGCATTGATTATCGTCAACTCAATAAATTGACGATCAAGAATAGATATCCGCTTCCTCGAATCGATGATCTCTTTGATCAGTTACAAGGAGCGCGGTTCTTTTCAAAGATTGATCTACGATCGGGTTATCACCAAATGAAGGTAAAAGCTGAAGATATTTCGAAGACAGCTTTTCGAACACGCTATGGTCACTACGAGTTTCTTGTCATGCCCTTTGGTTTGACTAATGCACCAGCTGCATTTATGGACCTGATGAACAGAGTCTTCAAACCTTATCTTGATTTGTGTATCATGGTATTCATCGACGATATACTTATCTATTCCAAGACAAAGACAGAGCATGAAGATCATCTGCGTATGGCATTGCAAACACTGAGAGATTCGCAGTTGTATGCTAAATTCAGTAAATGCGACTTCTGGTTGAATCAAGTCAAAGATTGAAGCTGTAGTACAGTGGAAGCAGCCACAGACCGTAACTGAGATTCGAAGTTTTCTAGGTCCTGCAGGTTATTATCGACGTTTTGTGGAAGGCTTTTCACGACTTGCTGGACCACTCACGCAACTCACTCGAAAGAATGTTAAATTCGAGTGGACTGAGGCGTGTGAACAAGGTTTCCAAGAATTGAAAAGAAGACTTACTTCTGCACCTGTTCTAGCATTACCATCTGGCAGTGGTGGTTATGTTGTCTTCAGTGATGCCTCATATAGTGGGTTACGATGTGTGTTGAACCAATGGGAACGTGTGATAGCATATAGTTCTCGTCAGTTGAAAGATCACGAGAAGAACTATCCCACTCATGACCTGAAATTAGCAGTGGTCATTTTCGCGTTAAAAATCTGGAGACACTATCTGTACGGTGAAACCTTCGAAATCTTCACCGATCACAAGAGTCTTAAATATCTCTTCATCGAGAAAGAGTTAAATTTGAGACAGAGAAGGTGGATGGAATTCTTGAAAGACTACGACTGTTCGATTCAATACCATCCCGGTAAAGCTAATGTTGTAGCCGATGCACTTAACCGCAAATCCTCTGCTCAGCTATCTCATCTTGTGAGAAGATTACAAAGATGGAAACTATTCAATGATATTGTATTATCGAGTGCCACTCTTCGAGCAACAGCAAATGGAGGTTTACTTGCTACAGTAATGATCCGAGCTCCACTTTTCGATAGGATTAGAGAGCTTCAGATGCAAGATGTAGAGCTTTTTTCTATCCGACAAGGGGTACAAAGTGGACTACAGCCAGAATTCTCAATCAAAGAGGATGGGTCTGTATTATTTTGAGGGCGAGTATGTGTACCAGATGATCATACTTTACGTCAAGAAATCCTTGAAGAAGCTCACAAATCAGCATACGTTATTCATCCTGATAGTACGAAAATGTATCAGGATCTAAAGAAAATGTTTTGGTGGAATGTTTTAAAACGTGATGTACCAGAATACGTTGCAATGTGTTTGACTTGTCAACAAGTAAAGGTCGAGCACAAACATCCTGCTGGTTTGCTACAGCCATTGCCTATTCCAGAGTGGAAATGGGAGAATATTTCCATCGACTTCATTCTTGGTTTGCCCCGTACTCAGAAGGGTTACAACGCCATTTGGGTTATTGTTGATCGTCTCACCAAATCGGCACATTTCTTACCCTATAGTACGCGATATACAGCATCGAAACTAGTCAAACTCTATCTGAGAGAGATTGTACGACTACATGGGATACCCGTAAGCATTGTGTCAGATCGAGATCCTTTATACATTTTTCGATTTTGGCAAAGTTTCCAAGAAGGTATGGGTTCCAAGTTAGACTTCAGTACAACATTTCATCCTCAGACCGACGGGCAGACGGAGAGGGTTAATCAAGTGATTGAAGACATGTTAAGGGCCTGTATGCTAGATTTTCAAGGATCATGGGATAAACACTTACCCCTGATCGAATTCACATACAATAACAGTTTCCAGTCAAGCATCGGTATGGCACCATTCAAAGCACTGTATGGACGCCGATGTAAATCTCCGATTAACTGGGAAGAAGCTGGAGAGCAGTTGATTTTAGGCCCTGACCTGATAAAAAGCACCAATGCAGTTGTTCACGTTATTCGGGAACGATTGAAGAGTGCACAGAGTCGACAAAAGAGTTACGCTGATCTTAAAAGAACCAGTGTTGATTTTCAGGTAATATTTGATCCTGATAAACCTTTTATCAATTGATTCAAACTATATTAGTAGTCTGATGAAATGATATACAGATTGGAGAGCACGTCTTTATAAAAATCTCTCCGACTAAAGGCGTGATGCGGTTCGGGAAATGAGGCAAGCTAAGTCCTCGTTATGTTGGACCATTTCCTTTATTGGGCAGAGTAGGAGAAGTAGCGTATCGACTCGCGTTACCTCCGCACCTGGCAGGCATTCACGACGTATTTCACGTATCCATGCTGAGAAAATACGTCAGTGACCCGACGCATGTGTTGGATTATCAACCGTTGGACATTCAAGAAGACCTAACGATAACCGAAGAACCAGGTCAGATTTTGGACCGCAGGGATCAAATTCTGAGAACAAAACAGATTCCACTCGTGTTGATTCAATGAAAAAATCATGGGTCACATGAAGCTACCTGGGAGCGCGAAGCTGATATTCGTGCTCAGTACCCTCGATTATTTACATTGGGTACGTACTGGCAAATTCCCTTATTTGATACATAGTCATACGGATATATATAACCAAATGAAATTAGTTTGTTTCCATTTCAAGTTTATTGTTGTTTAACATTAATTTGAATGGACCCTGCACCCTTAGTTGATATCCAATGTCAAATAGAAATTAAGTGTCATAAAATAGTATTATTTTATAGTAACACTAACTTACAATTAACTTAAAAAAAAGTAAAGTGTATATCATGCTAAAATAACTCAAAACAGTGACACCTATGGGACACCTAAGCAAGGGTGTATCCCAGATTTATGTCACATACCACACTTGCTTTGTTTAAGGCCATTAATAAGTTAATATAATAAGTTTTATAAGTTTTATATATACAATATTAAAAAAGAGCTCAAATTTCATAGAAATAAAATTTTTTAACCTAGAAAAATACATCAAAAATACCAACTGATATTTTTCTACAGACCCCCTAACTGTTAGGAACATAAAAATATAAAAAAATTAAATATCACATCTCGGGAGCCCCGAAATTCGGACCCTTCAACATCTGAACCTCCTTGACGCGGCAAGGGCTAAGTGTTGCTGCGGCAAGCTTAGAGTGTTGCCGTGGAAACTATGCTGGAATATGGTGGGTCCGAAACCCCCCTTTCAGTTATTTGCAGTTACTAAAACCAGTTATAGCTCTGTTCTTCGACCTTCCAAGCAACGAGTCATGCATGCACACCTTCAGATCTGATCCACAGCCGCTGAATGCTCCTGATTTCCTTCGCACCTTTCTCTATTTTCCGATTTTCCTCTCGTTTCGGTCTGATTTTCGGTGCTTTGTAAGGTAAAATGATCTAGAACTCAATCCTATTGTCTTTTATTGTCTTTTATTGTCTCTTCGATTACACCATGCCTCCTAGAAAAGTAGGTGTATCGAAACCCCCAAAAGCCTCGGCTCAAGAAGAGGGCAAAGGCTCTTCTTCTTCCATCCCTGAGCCAATCGATCCACCCAATGTGCCGAAACAGCCCATTCTGTGGTGGGCTGCGAAAGCAATGGAACCAGAATGGATAGTGGACGATAAGCTCGACCCTAATGACGGTGCATGGTCGCCGTTATATCGAAAAGCGCGATTAAGCGCCTTATACCGACCCTTTCTGTCGGTTTTATCCGCGTTTAGTTCGATTATTTTATCAAAATCTGGTCATCACCCCTACTGTCGGTCAATTACAGACCGAAATAGATGGTCGTAAATTTTATTTTAATATCCTACACATAGCAAAAGCAATGGACTGTAGTGCTGAATATGTCGTCACTTCAGGACTACAAGTACCACGGCAGAGGGATGTGAAATTTCACCACATCACCTCGAAAATGACAAATGGTTAGACCGCTTCTGACCATAGTCTTGCCGTACATCGCAGCCAGTTACCAAAATGGATGTGGTTTTTGGACTGTATCTTCCGATACAATTTATACCCTATGCAGCATGAGAGAGAGCGCCGAGATGCTCTCTTGCAGGCTCTTTTTGCCGTCCATGAAGGACGATGGTTAAATGCCCCTAGGGTAGTTTGAGAAGGCATCAAGTATGCCAATGACCATCTGCAAAGCACCGTGTCACCTTCCATGCCTTCTTGCCCCTACCCTAGACTGATCTCTCGCATGTTTGAAGGACACTTTGATAGTGTCAATCTCATTCCCTATCAGATCCCCTTTGGCAAAGAGATCCGCACCGATAACATGCAGGTCTTTAGCCCAGCAATTTGGAGAAATATCTACCAACGCTCTTTTCAGGCGGTAAATAACCACCAAGCCAAACAAATTCGTCGTCCTCCCCAAGACCAACCAGAAATACCCCAACAGATCCTCGTCCCTCCTCAACCACAACCACAAGCTCAACCTGACTCGGTTCCTGCGGCACAAGGAACCTACACCACCGCCGACCTTGTTCAGCTCATGCGTGAAAACCATGAGCAAACCCTCATTCAATTAGATAATCTTTATCGAAATCACTACATGCTCCATCAACGCATCGATTATGTTGAAGAAGCGACAAATATCATGATGAAGCATACTTTTCAAACTGCTGCAAGCCCCTACATTGGGCGGGTGCGCAACTACGTCTCCCAGTATACCCGCAACGCAGCATTGTTGGTCCCGGAATTCCAGCAAGATTATCAACAACAACAACAACAAGAAGCTGGCACATCCTCAGCGGGCCAACAACAAACAGATCCTCAGCCTGCTAAAATATTGATCATAGTTATGCACTATATTTTAAGTTTTATATTTACTTGCATTAATCTTAAATAAAGCATGCCTATATTTATAACAACTTAGCTATTATATATCTACAATGATGGTAGAAATTCTGATGTGTATGATATTATAGGTATTATGTCAATTGAAAATGTTGTTTTGAACATTGTAGTTTGGTTTGGTCTTACATAATGATTCTCTGATTTTCATTTCAATTTTGTCTTAAATGATGGTAAGGAGTAGTTTAATTTAGTAATGTAGTAATGGCATGAGAATGGTTTAATGTTCATTGTACAGCCATGTTAATGTGTGAATACTCCTCATAAGGTGCCACATGGAATAAAAATAAAACTATGTTTAGTAAGACACATAAAGTCAGGTGCCACATGAGTGTGGTTCATTCCAAAATTTCAGTTTGATCTCCCAAATGTAGTGTTAATTTTGGTTTATCGATTTATTTTGTCTTGTGAGAGATTTAGTAGAAATATACCATTTATAGAATGCACATTGTTGGTGACATTCACCTATTACCCTGCTAGTCCTGGTTTATTTTCGAGGACGAAAATGCCTAAAATAGGGGAGAATGTAACAATCCCCAGCATTGACATTGCAATGGTAAGTGTCTGATCAGGTCGGGTCAGGTCAAGCGTGACGATCTCACTAGGATAGTCCATAAATCTTCGAAATGGGACCTTAAGCTAAATACACACAAGTGTAGTAAAGTAACAGATTAAAAAGATCTTAGAAATAATTAAATACATATATATATACCAACAATGGTATATATGCTATATACATAAGTTAAGCCATTTGGCTTTACTAAATAACCAAGGGAAACAAAAGAAAGGGCTTTATTTTCATTTCACTGTTAAACTACAAGACAAAACAGTTTTGTTTCTTTTTGTTCTTATGTTTCATATGTAATACCTTATATAATTATATAGGCTTTGCATAAAGCCGTTACCTCATGTAGCTGGTAAGCTACTTGCATGCTTTGTCGTTACCTCAAGTAGCTAGTAAGCTACTTGCATGCTTTCAAATATACACGACTCCAATGAGTCATGCGATTTGCGCATGCACGCAAGGTCAAGTAGCTATACATAGACAGCACCAAAGAACCTGCAATTGTTGCCTTATACTTTGAATGAAAGTATAGATAGCAGATCCTGAAAAAAAAAAAAAAAAACCTGAGAATTTGCCCGACATATCAGAAAATTATAGGGAGGCATGGCTGTTATGCACTCGATGTTTGGTTCTGATTTGTCGATTCAGTCGAACCGATAGAAGCGAACAAGCACGAATCCAATAGACATCATTCACCGAAAAGGTAGGATATCAATTTCATCTAAAAGAAAGGGGTCATCATAGAAACGACTTGAAACTTCAGCTCTGAATATATGAAGCTGAGTGCAGATTGTTGCACTCCGGCAGAGCTACGTGCTCGAGCTGTTTCTCTGTCACGAGGTTTACAAACCTGCTAACCTCCAACAAATAGGATATATTGCATATCTAGATTTATATATATATTAAATAGCTAGATACAAAGAAAATCTATATATCTATATATATTATATATATATATAGCTGCACACAAAAGGAAGAAAACAACAAGACAAAAAGACCAAGAAGATGACCCAGCTGAAGCCCGGCAACCTCAAAGGGTTGCCGCGGCAAGACCCCATGCTGAGTGGCTTGCCGTGACAACCACAAAGGGTTGCCACGGCAAGCACCATGTGTTGCCGCGGCAACCCTCCTCCAGCATTTGTTTAGGCTGGGCTGTGCTGTGCTTGTGCTTGTACTTTAGACCTTGGGTCCACATAGGTTCAAATATGTATCGGTTGAGGCTTGGGTGCACTGTGTGTGTTGGTGCACTGTGCATCATATATAAACAATTAGTTTTTAAAATAAATACATTTTCTTAGGGTGCCACATGGAGCACTTAACCAAACTTGAAGAACTAAGCGTTGCATGATGATCTCGGACAATTGACTGTGCATCGACGTTGTAAGTGTAAAACACACTTGACGCACACAGGTATTGTGACGACCCGACTTTTCCAATCCCTCAGGTATAGGAAAGGCCGGTTCGCCAACCTATCGAATAAACGATAAGCCGGACAAACAGGGCATATATCAGAGTAAAGCGCAATAAATATCCATAGCTAAAATAAATGCGGAAGCAATTAAAAGTAAAGAACCACCGATGATGGCCGATCATCATCGAAACATGGCTCATAACAGAAATCAACGTCAAATATAAAACTATGGTTTCCAACTAAAATGGGCCCACAAATTCAAGTCTAACTCTCACCACAAATAAGAAAATCAGTAAGTTCTATACTGGGAAAAACTCCTCAGGAGGAACCTCAAGCTCTTCCTCAAGCACGTAGTTAGGATCAGTCTCACAGCCCTGAATAGCCACGTCAATACCTGAACCTGTGACGTATAGTCAGAGTGAGCTAATCAACAAAGCTCAGTAGAAGAAAGACATCTACGGCATTTTACTTTAACTAACATGATTTCAAAACAAATATCGGAATATAGCTTGTCAAACATATAAGCAGATAATAAATTGAATTTAGGTGCGGAAATCATATGTAAGATTTATTTCTAAATGTGTGAAAGCAGTTTCAAGAACAGATGCAGTGTTTCAGTGTCTTAGTTTCTCTAACTTCTATATGCAAAGTTCAGTAATTCATGACTTAATCCTCAACTTAAAATACCTCCCGAGTAAACTATATCTCGAGAGCAGGAATATAGCCGATGGGAACCCCTACCTACCATCGTCGTTCATGAACCCTTTTTCAGGATGCAACAAGCCCCTGCGTAATGAGGGAAACTTGTGCCAGGAAGTTGTTCAGGAATTTTTGAGGGGTCGTTCAGGTCAATCATAAAATAAATGCAGATACTAATATAATCAGATGGAAGTCTCTTATACATAGTTCAGGTTCTTGATTTCAGATCTTCAGAGCTTAAGCAGATTCAGGTTTCAGGATTCAGGTAGATTTAGATTTTTTGTCATTCATATCAATTTCAATTTACAGATGTGATTTCAATGGCATATGCAAGTTCAAAGATTTTAATTCAAAATATCCATGCGAATTAAAATAAAATACTGTAAAGATAAGATTCTCCTACCTAAAACTCGGAGTTATGCAAAGTCAAGCAAGGTCCTATTGATGGCCTCTCACCCTCAATCTACATCACAATATACGTTCATGCATTAAGATAAACTCTAATTACTAATAATATAGACCTATTTAAGCGTTTCCTCAAAAACAAGTCAAAACAGGCAAGTTGCGCCAATCCTAGAATTTGACGTAACATTCTCATATTTTTTTGACTATCAAGACGATTGATTCATGTGTTGGTCAAAACATGAAAGTTGTAGATGTTTATATTAGCTTTCCAAAGCAAAAGGAATTGTCTCAATCGGAGTTCGAGATAAATAGTTATGACTAAAATACTAAGGCAATGCCGGAGTTCGGTGATACCTTGCTCGAGCGATTTGACGTAATATTCTAATATTTGTTTGACCATCAAGACGATTGATTCATGAGTTGGTCAAAACATGAAAGTTGTAGATTTTTCTATTAGCTTTCCAACGCAAAAAGAATCGTCTTAATCGGAGTTCGGGATAAAACGTCATGACTAAAATACTAAGGCAATATCGGAGTTCGGTGATACCTTGCTCGAGCGATGATAAAAACCGACGGGTTTCCTCAACGATTCGGGCCGCGATCGATCCCACGAGTTCACAGAGACAACTCCAACACGGCCCCAATGATCTCAACCTCTTCCAATAGCCAACTACGAATCCAAGGTTGATTCAAGTTCTTTCTAAGGTTTAAGTATTTTCAACAAAGAGGGTTCTAGAGAAGGAGGTTTTCTAAACCGATCTCCTACGATGATTGAAGAAGAGAGAAGAAGGAGTTTCACACGGTTGGGTAACTATCCTCTCTTAACAAAACCTAGTATAATACGGGAATGCAATTCCTTCTTATAATAGGATTGCTCACAAAGTAAAACACACACACACATCTTATGTATTATACACTTCTAATTTTAAAACTCAAGTCCGGTGTTGAGCGGCTACACCGAGGTCGGTGCACAACTTTCGCACGAGGGTCCAAATGGGCTCTAAATTAAAATCTGTCCGCACAATCACATCTAGATAAAAATCCAAAACAAATGGTGACGTCGGTTGCCGAGCCGAATACACACACAGGGTCAGTCTAACTCGGGTTCAAAATACGGGTCTTTACATTCTACCCTCCTTAGGAATTTTCGTCCTCGAAAATATACGGATAGCTAAACCGAACTGCGGTAAGTCCTTATCCTAACACCAGTATAAAGCAAAATCGAAACAGTCTAAAGTCAAAGAACTTTGGTCGCGATGCGGTAGGCTTCACCAAGCACGCTTTCAAGGGTCGGGATCCGTAGTAACCTGGATGTACTGCGTGTGGCATCCCATACTGCCATAGAGGATTGCATCCGTACATGGATGCATACCTTCCCAAGTGTCACGTGCCTGGAAATATACTTCACCATGACACAAACCTAGCACACACACCTACCTCACCCTTTTGGTAATTATTTGAGCAGAAATTTCAGATGTCAGAATCGAACACTTATTCAAAAGCATGATCACGTGCCTGGTAACATGTTCTAACTGATGACACGGGTTCCAACAGACATACGGTTCTAACCGAGAATGAATAAATATGACATTTAAGATTTTATTGTGTGATCGTTATAGATATATATGTAAAGCATCGATGTTATGAACCAATTTAACATTGAAGAATTTGAAGAAATTCTCCTTTTTTTTTTTTTTTTTTTTAGAAGCAAATTCAAGAATTTAAAGGTACGTATGGTTTTCTTACATAACTATAGTTTACAATATACCTTCACTCGAAAAGTTGTGAAAATTGCTCATGAATCTCCGCTTCACGCCTCCATGTGGCTTCCTCAAGAATGGTTCCGCCACTTCACGAGTACTAAGGGAATGTTCTTTGTCCGTAAGATTTGTTCTTTACGATCCAAGATTCAGTATCGGTTCCTCAACCAAGGATAGGTCTTCTTGAAGCACAATGGGCTGGTAGTCCAATACGTGAGTCGGGTCCTTAACATATCTTCGTAACATGGACACATGAAACACGTTGTGCATTTCTGATAGCTGCGGTGGCAAGGCTACTCAATAGGCAACCTCGCCGACTCGGCCCAATACCTCGAAAGGTCCAACATAGCGCGGACTTAGCTTCCCACGCTTCCCAAAACGCATCACGCCTTTTGTAGGAGAGATTTTGACAAATACGTTATCTCCCACCTTAAACTCAACATGGTTTCTTTTCAGATCAGCGTAGCTCTTCTGACGACTTTGAGCAATTCGTAGTCTCTCACGGATTAACCGAACTGTCTTGGTTGTATTCTCCACGATCTCGGGACCTAAAATGAGTTTCTCACCCACTTCTTCCCAATTAAGCGGAGACCTGCACGTCGTCCATACAAAGCTTCAGTAGGGTGCCATCGATGCTAACTCGTAATCGTTATTGTAGGCGAACTCGATCGTAAATGTTTGTCCCATGACCCCGAAAATCCAACATGCAAGCACGTAACATATCTTCTATAATCTGATTCACCTCTCGATCGCCCGCCGGTGTGAGGATGGAATGTCAGTACTATAACCGAGCCTAGAGCCCATTCCTTCTTGAAATCGTTGCCAAAACTGAGATGTGTACATCGGGTCTCTATCGGAGACAATACTGACCGGTATACCATGCAACCTAACTATCTCCTTGATGTATAATTCTGCGAGCTTGTTGGCGGTATATGACGTATTATAAGGAAGGAAGTGTGCGGACTTAGTCAATCGATCAACAATGACCCGATGGCATTGTATTTTCTTAATGTTCTTGGCAATCCCAAAATAAAGTCCATAGAAATAGCCTCCCATTTCCACTCGTATCGGTAGTGGTTGCAACAAATTGCCGGATTTCGATGATCCACCTTTACTTGTTGACACACAAGACATCTCGAGACATACAATGACATCTTTCTTTAAACCTCTCCACGTAAGCTTTTCTTTAAGTCTTGGTACATCTTGGTAATCGCCAGGTGAATAGCGTACATAGACTTATGAGCCTCTTCCAAAATAGTGTTTCGAAGCTCAGTACTAGTTGGTACGCATACCCGGTTTCTAAACAACAAAGTGCCATCATCTTTGATAGAAAAATCTATTTTGCTTCCCCCAATCACATCCCGTCTGATAGCCATAAGTTCATCATCCGTCATCTGAAGTCTGCGAATGTTTTCATAGAGGGTCAAACGATTCACCAGCGTAGCCATTAATGCACCTGAACCTTTTACGTCAAATCTCATGCTACTTAGAGCCATATCTTTCAAAAGATGCCATCGTCGCACCCTTGTGGTGAGATGTGATAATGACGAAGAACTTTCGACTTAACTCATCTGCCACTACGTTTGCTTTCCCGGGGTGGTACTGGATGGTACAATCATAATCTTTCAAGAACTCCATCCATCGACGCTGTCTCATATTCAACTCCTTTTGTGAGAAGAGATACTTGAGGCTCTTATGATTGGTAAATATATCGAAGGTCTCCCTATAAAGGTAATGCCTCCAGATCTTCAGAGCAAAAATCACTGCTGCCAACTCAAGATCATGCGTCGGGTAATTCTTCTCATGGTCTTTCAGCTGTCTAGACCCATAAGCAATGACTCTCTCATTCTGGTTAAGCACACAGCCTAAACCCCCATATGATGCATCACTGTATATTGCAAAGCCTCCCCTGCCTGATGGTATAGCAAGTACTGGCGCAGTAGTCAATCGTTTCTTGAGTTCCTGAAAACTTTGCTCACACTGCTCTGTCCAATCAAATTTAGTATTCTTCTTCGTAAGTTGTGTAAGAGGACCTGATATCTTGGAGAAGCCCTCCACAAACCTTTTGTAGTATCCTGCCAAACCGAGGAAACTACGAACCTCTGTAACGGTCTTTGGTTGTTCCCAATTCATCACTGACTCAATCTTGGCTGGGTCAACTGTAATACCGATCTCAGAGATAACATGGCCTAGGAAACTGACCTGCTCAAGCTAAAACTCACACTTACTAAGTTTTGCATATAACTGATGGTCTCTAAGGGTTTGTAGAGCCACTCGCAGATGTTGCTCATGTTCTTCTCGCGTCTTTGAATAGATGAGGATGTCATCTACAAAAACTACTACAGACTTGTCCAAATGTGACTTGAATATCCGGTTCATCAAGTCCATAAATGACGCGGGTGCGTTTGTCAACCCAAATGGCATGACCAAGAACTCGTAGTGCCCATATCGGGTTACGAGCAGCCTTCTTGAATGTCTTGGACTTAACTTTCAACTAATGGTAGCGACCTCAAGTCGATCTTGAGAAGAACCTTGCTCCTTATGGCGATCGAACGGTCATCAATTCTTGGAAGTGGATAACGGTTCTTAATTGTCAACTTATTTAGGCGGTAATCGATGCAAAGCCAATTGAACGTCTTTCTTCTTTACAAATAGAACCGGAGCACCCCAGGATGACACACTCGGGCTAATAAAGCCCTTATCTAGCAGTTCCTGAAGCTCCTCCTTCAACTCTTTCAATTCTACAGGCGCCATTCGATACGGAGTTTTGATAATCTTGGTTGATGCACTAACTCAATCATAAACTCAATCTCTCTGTCAGGTGGTAATCCAGGTAGATCTTCAGGAAAAATATTTGAATACTCGCAAGCAATCGTAATATCTGTAATATTTTTCTTCTCCTCCTTATGATCTTGCAAGTAGGCCAGATAACCATAACACCCGTTCCTCATCATACGATCTGCTCGAATGGCAGAGATAAATGGTATCACACAAGATTTGACTCCGCAAAATCGAAAAGATTTTCTCTTCGGCGGGCGGAATGTTATAATCTTTCGAAGACAATCCACGCTCGCATGGTAAGTAGATAACCAATCCATCCCTAGTATCACGTCGAACCCTTCCATGCTCAAAATGATCAAATCAGCCACTGTCTCGTGGTCTTCGATCATCACAATCACTGATTGACACATGGTATCGGTGCTCACTGAGTTGCCCGTAGGAATTGACATTGCCAAGATGAAATCAAGGGCCTTGGGAATGATTCCCAACTTCTCAGCGAACAATGGAGTAACAAAAGAATGTGTAGACCCAGGGTCTATCAACTTTTCAGCTTGATTTTGCTTACATCGCTCCCCCGATGCATAAAAAGGGTACCTTAGTTTAAACAAGCGTTTCAATTAAAAGTTTCTAAGCATGTGTATTCATCCATAACTTATTAACAAAATTTATTAAATATCAAGCAATTATATATAACACATAAAATAAGAAGACATCTCAACTTTTAATAATACCTTGGATCACGTGCTCGTTACGTTTGAGCTATCAGCCATCACGGCATAAGCTCGACCTTGAACAGAGGTCGGTCGATCTTTGAGTAGAAGCCTTAACTAGTTCTTCCCTTGTCCTCCACAGACAATCCTTAACCATGTGTCGATTAAACCACGAAAAGCTGCTCGGTGTTCCTCCTACAATCCTCGGTCTTGTGTGGTTTCCGCACCTTAGGCACATAGTGGCCGAAACAAAGATGGTGCTGCGAGAGGATCCTGTCCCCTTGAGCTCCACTATCATTAGAACCCGTTGGTAAATGCGGATTGCACGGTGATGATCTTGCCAATCTCGATAAAGTCGGTCGAAGAAAATGTTGGTCTAGAAAATGCAGGTTGAGTAAGGTTCACTTTGGCGGCTTTGTAAACTTGGCCCTCTTATTTTCATAAGTACTGGCCCTTGTACAACCCCTGTCCTTGTTAATTTGAACCGCTTTTGAATTTCTTCCTCTGCTATGAGGGCCTTTGTGATACTCCTCCACATGTTTCCATTTCCTACATAGCCACGCCTCTCGTCAGATACTCGCCTAAGACCCAAATTGAAATTTTCTCGCCTTCATCATATCGGTGGCTACATGTTGAGGTGCAACCCTTGAAAGTCGCGTGAACTCATTTCCATACTCACGCACTGACATTGTCCCCTGCTTCAGCTCGATGAACTAAACTCCCATCTGATGCCTAACGATCTTGGGAAAGCATCGATCGTTGAACGCCTCGATAAACTCAGCCATGTCCAAGGAGTATTGGGAAACTCCACTCCTGGTTCCTAGCCACGGACTTCCACCATGGTCCAGTCCATCCAGTTTGAAGGTTTCCCATCTAACCTTCTCGACATCGGTGCAATCAAGCACCTCAAGATCTTTCCATCTCATCCAACCAACCTTCACTTCCATCGGTCGTCTGTAAAAAATTTGGAGGTCTCATCCTCCGAATTCGCAAATCTCGATGATTGTTATTGTTGTAGAAATTAGCTGCTTGTCGGGCGATTGAATCATTGAGCCATAGATGCTTGATCTGAGCAATGTTGGTGGCAGACTTTCCAACACTTGTTCCATTCTTTCACCGACCTCTATCAACTCCGGCTCCTATAGGGACCGATTAGAACCGGATGCGAAGGCAACTCCCTTGATGTACCGACACCTTCAGAATGTCCTCTAAAGGCACCGGCCTACCTACCTCTCGCCTCTAAATCTTGGGGCCATATCTTGACCGTTATTGTGAACTCCACAACATCACGGTCAACATTGATTGTAAAGACAATTACAAACAGATACTAGTGATTACGGACCTAACGACATGACTCGATGCGAACTGCGTCACGGTTAGTTCTCATGGGTCCTTAGAGAATCTAAAAACCATGGCTCTGATACCAACTGTGACGACCCGACTTTTCCAATCCCTCAGGTATAGGAAAGGCCGGTTCGCCAACCTATCGAATAAACGATAAGCCGGACAAACAGGGCACATATCAGAGTAAAGCGCAATAAATATCCATAGCTAAAATAAATGCGGAAGCAATTAAAAGTAAAGAACCACCGATGATGGCCGATCATCATCGAAACATGGCTCATAACAGAAATCAACGTCAAATATAAAACTATGGTTTCCAACTAAAATGGGCCCACAAATTCAAGTCTAACTCTCACCACAAATAAGAAAATCAGTAAGTTCTATACTTGGAAAAACTCCTCAGGAGGAACCTCAAGCTCTTCCTCAGGCACGTAGTCAGGATCAGTCTCACAGCCCTGAATAGCCACGCCAATACCTGAACCTGTGACGTATAGTCGGAGTGAGCTAACCAACAAAGCTCAGTAGAAGAAAGACATCTACGGCATTTTACTTTAACTAACATGGTTTCAAAACAAATATCGGAATATAGCTTGTCAAACATATAAGCAGATAATAAACTGAATTTAGGTGCGGAAATCATATGTAAGATTTATTTCTAAATGTGTGAAAGCAGTTTCAAGAACAGATGCAGTGTTTCAGTGTCTTAATTTCTCTAACTTCTATATGCAAAGTTCAGTAATTCATGACTTAATCCTCAACTTAAAATACCTCCCGAGTAAACTATATCTCGAGAGCAGGAATATAGCCGATGGGAACCCCTACCTACCACCCTACTTCATGTAGCCCTTTTCAGGATGCAACAAGCCCCTGCGTAATGAGGGAAACTTGTGCCAGGAAGTTGTTCAGGAATTTTTGAGGGGTCGTTCAGGTCAATCATAAAATAAATGCAGATACTAATATAATCAGATGGAAGTCTCTTATACATAGTTTAGGTTCTTGATTTCAGATCTTCAGAGCTTAAGTAGATTCAGGTTTCAGGATTCAGGTAGATTTAGATTTTTTGTCATTCATATCAATTTCAATTTACAGATGTGATTTCAATGGCATATGCAAGTTCAAAGATTTTAATTCAAAATATCCATGCGAATTAAAATAAAATACTGTAAAGATGAGATTCTCCTACCTAAAACTCGGAGTTATGCGAAGTCAAGCAAGGTCCTATTGATGGCCTCTCGCCCTTAATCTACATCACAATATACGTTCATGCATTAAGATAAACTCTAATTATTAATAATATAGACCTATTTAAGCGTTTCCTCAAAAACAAGTCAAAACAGGCAAGTTGCGCCAATCCTAGAATTTGACGTAACATTCTCATATTTGTTTGACTATCAAGACGATTAATTCATGTGTTGGTCAAAACATGAAAGTTGTAGATGTTTATATTAGCTTTCCAAATCAAAAGGAATCGTCTCAATCGGAGTTCGAAATAAATAGTTATGACTAAAATACTAAGGCAATGCCGGAGTTCGGTGATACCTCGCTCGAGCGATGATAATAGCTCGCTCGAGCGATTTGACGTAATATTCTAATATTTTGTTGACCATCAAGACGATTGATTCATGAGTTGGTCAAAACATGAAAGTTGTAGATTTTTCTATTAGCTTTCCAACGCAAAAAGAATCGTCTTAATCGGAGTTCGGGATAAAACGTTATAACTAAAATACTAAGGCAATGTCGGAGTTCGGTGATACCTTGCTCGAGCGATGATAAAAACCGACGGGTTTCCTCAACGATTCGCGCCGCGATCGATCCCACGAGTTCACAGAGACAACTCCAACACGCCCCCAATGATCTCAACCTCTCCCAATAGCCAACTACGAATCCAAGGTTGATTCAAGTTCTTTCTAAGGTTTAAGTATTTTCAACAAAGAGGGTTCTAGAGAAGGAGGTTTTCTAAACCGATCTCTTACGATGATTGAAGAAGAGAGAAGAAGGAGTTTCACACGGTTGGGTAACTATCCTCTCTTAACAAAATCTAGTATAATACGGGAATGCAATTCCTTCTTATAATAGGATTGCTCACAAAGTAAAACACACACACACATCTTATGTATTATACACTTCTAATTTTAAAACTCAAGTCCGGTGTTGAGCGGCTACACCGAGGTCGGTGCACAACTTTCGCACGAGGGTCCAAATGGGCTCTAAATTAAAATCTGTCTGCACAATCACATCTAGATAAAAATCCAAAATAAATGGTGACGTCGGTTGCCGAGCCGAATACACACACAGGGTCAGTCTAACTCGGGTTCAAAATACGGGTCTTTACAGGTAGGGAATGTATATTGTTCGTCATATTATGAATAGAATATCAATTTTTAATTATAGATATTTTGATGCTAAGAGTAGAATAATCCTGTATGCTTTATAAACATGATTAGCTAAGCACTGAAAATCTGATATTTTTGATAAAGAGAAGCAGTCCTTTATAGCACATGACAGTTCTGATTTTTTGTCAATTTTATATCAAGTGTTATTTGCATAAGAAATTTGTAGTGTTATTCGTAAATAGTGAAAAAGCATTAGGAATCATACATGGAAATTGCATCTTGTATTCTACAGTGTTCAGTAGTCAGATCCTGATCATTTGAAAAATCTTAGATATGTTCTAGTGTACATCAAGTGATCTCGCAAACTCGGGAGCTTGAAATTCTTGTATCAAGTGATCCCGCTAACTCGGGAGCTTGAAATTCTTGTATCAAGTGATCCCGCTAAATCGGGAGCTTGACAAGTGATCCCGGTAACTCGGAAGCTTGTAATATTCCAGTTCAAGTGATCCCGCTAACTCGGGAGCTTGATACGTGATCCCGCTAACTCGGGAGCTTAATCTCGTTGATTCCCTGATCTTCGCCTACATGTATATCCTGTTTCAGCTTGATTTTGTTTATACCTATTGCATCATGCGTAAGTCATGACATCAGCATGTTAAAATTGTCATATGTTGTAATCTAGTAATGTTTCTAAATACGAATTGATAAACTGTCAATTTATGTTAGCAATATGGTATGCTCTACTGAGCTGTGAATGATAGCTCATTCCTCGATTTAAATATTTTAGTAGCAGAGCCCGATCCTGAGTAGGCGGCTGATCCGACCTATGTGCCTGAGGAGGAGGGAGACAAAGATGAAGACGACGACGACGGCGGGGAAGACGACTTTCCAGAGGAGTTCTTCCCGTAGTTAGGTTTTTTACTTGGGATTGGGATATGGGGCATTGGGATAGAGAGAGAGAGAGAGAAAAAAGAAAAGATATTTTGGTCTGTATAAATTATATATGTTGGTTTTAGATTTCTGAGGAGATGTTGTGTGGATGCATAGGTTTCTCACTAGATCCTTTGTTTTCTGATCATTGCATATATTAGTTTCTAGTTTCTATTTATCAGTTATTTTGCCATCTTTGTTAATAACAGAGTTCAAATACATTGCTTCTGCATTTTTGTATCACTTTGATGTACAATAAAGAACCCTTGATGAAAGGATCATATCAGGTGATCCGATGGCGCGACCTTTTCTAGTTGCGAGACTGGGAAACGTCGGGCTATCACATCTTTGATGTAGAGAGAGTGTTCAAAAGGACACCTTTTGAATCCATTCTTCATGAAGTACCCATCAAGACGGCTATACCATGCCCTTGGTGCTTGCTTTAAACCGTAAAGTGCTTTCTTCAATCTACAAACTTTGTGCTCTTTACCCTTTTCAACATACCCGAGAGGTTGATCAACATAAACTTCTTCTTCAAGAATGCCATTTAAGAATGCTGATTTAACATCAATTTGATAAACTTTCCAATTTCTTTGAGCCGCCAATGCTAAGACCAATCTAATAGTCTCAAGCCGAGCAACGGGAGAAAAAACTTCATTGAAGTCTATGCCATGTCTTTGCTTGTAGCCTTTCACCACTAACCGAGCTTTGTGCCTTTCAACATCACCTTTTGCATTTAACTTGGTTTATATATCCATTTCACACCAATGGATTTGTGCACATTTGGAAGTTCCGTTAACTCTCAAGTCTCATTTCTTTTGATGGAGTCAATTTCTTGATTCATTACATGATTCCACTTTTCTTCTTGAGATGCTTCTTCAAAAGAAATTGGATCGGACTCGGCATATAGTGCAAAGTTAATCTCATCTTCATCAAAAAGTCTTCTTGATGCTTCATAAATTTCATTGATGCTTTTGGTCTTCTTTGAAGGAGAATTAGAACTTGATGATGACGATGATGATGAAGATGGTGAAGATGAAGATGGAGAGGAAGTTATATCCTCTTCATGCTCACAACTTTGAGCATCTTTCAATTCCTCTTCATTGACACAAATAGACTTTTGTGTCTTTTCTTGAAAATCCCAATCCCAAGCTTCTTCTTCATTAAATTTTACATCTCTACTTATGATAGTTTTCTTGGCGATAGGATTAAACAATTTGTATGCCTTTGAAGTTTCACTATAACCAATAAAAATATAATTTTCAGATTTATCATCCAATTTTTTTCTTCTTTCATCCGGCACATGATAATATGCAAAGCTACCAAATATTCTTAAATGCGCAGCACATGATTTGTGTGTCCATTCCATGCTTCTTGTGGTGTAATGCCTTCAATACTTTTGGATAAGGCAGGATTCAAAAGATAGTTGGCACATGAAACGGCTTCGGCCCAAAATATATTTGGCATCCCTTTGGCTTTTAGCATACTTCTAGCCAATTCCATAAGTGTTCTATTTTTTCTTTCGGCAATACCATTTTGTTGAGGTGTGAATCGAGTGATTAATTGATGCCGAATGCCATTATCTTTTAAGAAATTCTTAAAATCATGAGAAACATATTCACCACCTCGATCGGTACGCAAAGTTTTTAATATAAAACCACTTTGCTTTTCAACCAAGGCCTTAAATGTTTTGAAGTGGCCAAAGACCTCTGATTTTTCTTTGAGAAAATAAATCCAAGATTTACGACTATAATCATCAATAAAAGTGAGGAAATAACGATTACCGCCAATAGAAGTGGTGTGCATAGGCCCGCATAAGTCCGCATGAACAAGCTTAAGAGGATTTGATGCCCTCCAAGCTTTCCCAATCGGAAAAGAATTTCTTTGATGCTTTCTGAGTACGCATCCTTCACAAACTTGATCTTTGCGATCTATATTTGTCATGCCTCTCACCATGTGATTTTTACACATAAGAGTCAACAAGCTAAAACTCAAGTGGCCATATCGAAGATGCCATAGCCATGATTTGTCTTGGATGATAGAATTGAAGCAAGGAAGAACTTCATTTTGAAACTTAAGTGGAAACATCTTGTTTGGAGTCATCTTTACTTTGACAATGAGAGCGTTATTCATATCCTTGATTTCACATGCATCTCCTTTGAAATAAACATTGTGTCCTTTCAAAAGGAGTTATCCAACACTTAGAAGATTGTGCTTGAGGCCGGGTGCATAGAAAATATTTGAGATGCGTTTGATGCCTTTCTTTGATTGAACAAGAATATCACCACTTCCCTTTACGGAAAGTCATTTATCATCGCCGGTCCTTACTTCACTTTGAATAGATTCATCCAAAGTGACAAATACGCCTTTGTTGCCCGTCATGTGGTTACTACAACCACTATCAAGATACCAATCTTCATTGAATGCAACTTCTTGAACATTGCAAGCAAGAAAGAGAGTATCATCTTCCTTTGATTGTTCTCTTGAACAAAATTTGATTCCTTTTTTTCTTCTTCCACCAATCTTTTTCTACAAAATTTTATGGTGTGACCATATTTTTGACAATGATAACATTGAACATTAGAAAGAGAAGATCAGCCTCTTCCGCTTCCCCTTCCTCTTGGTGACGAAGATGACTCATCTTCATCTCTTTCTTTTGCTTGATATCTCCCTCCATTATGCCTTCCTCGTCCGCGATTAGAATGCCTTCCTCTTCCACCTCTAGAACTTTCCTTAAAGGAAATTTGAGTTTGAAAAGCTTGCTCTAGAGGAGAAGAATCAAATTGCTTCATACGAAGTTCATGGGATTGAAGCGATCCCAACAAACTTTTCAAAGACAAAGTAGATAAATCCTTAGGCCTTGTTCAGGTGTTTCTTTGTTTTTCCTAGAAAAGCTCAGATTCCTGGCAGATTCTCAACAGACTCAGATTCCTGATTTTCCCTATATGCGTTCTTAAGTTACTCAGATTCCTGACAGATTCTTATAAAACTCATAATCTTTTGTTTTTAAGTTTCTCTCAATCCTCAGAATCGATTCAATCAGTGATTATGCTATGACCGTAGATACAGGATCTAATCATCGATTTATGTATCGTACTCGGATTTCTCTCAAAATTTACGAGCAACCAATCGAGATGGGGGTGAACATATTTGACAGAGTCTTTTTTCGAATCTGATTTAATGGCTATTACTTTTAAAATAGGCCACTAGTACTCAACATAGTCACCAAATCGGGGTTCGACAATAGTTCGGCGAGGTTTTAATTCAAAAAAATTCGGGAAGTTCAAGAAAATATTCGAAGGAAAAGTCCTAAGAAAAATTATAAAAAAATTAAATTAAATTAAAATTATAAAAAATATCTACCATTTAATTCATTTTAAATGGATGCCAGTGTTGGAAAATATCTACTAGGGTTGTGCAGAAAATCGACCAAACTGACCGAAATTTTAGTTTCAATTTTGGGACATATCGATTTCAGTTTCGATTTCAATTTCAAAAAATAGGAACCAATAGTTATTGGTTCGGTTTCGATTTTAACGTTAAAAAACTGAAACCAAACCGATAGTAGTACTACTCAGTTACATACAAAAAAATACGTTGCAAACAAAAAATGCTCTTTTAAAATGGATTAATTTCATTAAAATGAGATCTATAAAATGGATTAATTTCATTTAAAAATTAATCCACTATGTTTGATTAATTTCATAAAAATGAATTAAAACTTTTATAAAAATGCTACAAATAAAAAAAAGTTTTAAAAAATGGGGTTTAGAAACTGAAAATCAACTGAACCGGTTCAGTTTCAGTTTTGAACCTTATCGGTTCAGTTTTGATTTTGCATGAAAACTGACCCGATAACGCCTCTAATATCTACCATTTAATTTTAACATAAGTTTATAATTATTTTATACTTATAAAAAAGGGGCATTAACTTTTATGTCATAAATGATAAATCGTACAGCTAAACGGACTATGCCATTGCGTTTGGAACGCTGAAAAACCTTAATATATATCTCATTTTCTTCAAATAAGGTTTGCGTGATTTTCAAAGTTAAAAATACCACTACAAAAAATAAATTTATTGGAGACAGCTTTGGACGTCTCCAAAGATGAAAAAGCCGTCTCCAATACTATTAGAGACGGCTTCAATATAGTCTCAAATACACCGTCTCCAATAATAAGCATTTATTATTGGAGACGGTTTAACGCCGTCTCCAATAATAGATTATTGGCTTTGGGGACGGCTTATAACCATCCCCAATAACAATCATCTATTATTGGAGATGGTTTCTAGCCGTCTCCAATAGGATTCGGTGACGGCTTAAAGTTGTCTCCAATAGGAGATGGTTTCTAGCCATCTCCAATATCCCCAATAGATTATTGGCTTTGGGGATGGCTTAAAGCCGTCTCCAATAGGATTCCCTCTATTATTGAAGATGGCTTCTAGCCATCTCTAATGAGTTGTTGTGTTTCTCCAATATTTTTTTTTTTTTAAATGCTTTTTTTTTTTTGCTTTAGGCACCATATTTCCCAGTACACATTCATAACCTATAAATAATATAAAAAAATAATTATTCTATTTTACATTTGTTTTACTTCTAATTTTCGCTATTGGTCGATATCCACTCCTAGCCCCACTGCATGAATAGGGTAGTCCTCATTACAATTGCAACTCCAACGCTGATTTGTAGAAAAGGGGCTCCACATTCAAATTGCAAAAGGGTTTTGACCTTTCACAATGCAGCATAAGCCCAAGTAAGTCAAACTACAATTGAATTAGCATTTGCTCAAACACGTCCAACAAATCTATGGAATTTTTATTTTTAAGGTACAAAAAAAGTAACAGTTCAATTGTCGCCAGCTGTAGGGCCTAGCAGCTTGGTGCTTTCCAAAAAATCAAGGTCATCATGTGAGTGGGAAAAACTTGTTGAGATTAAATGGAAGTGTATAGAATTCTTCGTTCCTGTTGCCGCCCCTGAAAGATCTGAATTTCACCCACCACGGCATGCCCATCCTTTTTCTATTTCTCCACTTCCAGTGTGTTGTCGAGAAAAATAACAACGATCAATCCCACCGTTGGGGAATGCATTAAACTGCAACCACAAACATTATTAGCATCAGTAGAGCGACAAGGACCATTTGATATAACAGCAGAATACATTCCAATAAGCAGTAGTGTAAACCAGAATAAATCAACCAACCTTCCTTGTAGTAGTCTTCAAAATGGGTATGTCTAGAACATCACAAAACTCCAACAACTTATCTTTCACACATTTGTCAAGTTTCTCCTTTATTTTAGCTCTTTGCTTTTCCTGTAAGGAGTCCAAATCTGCACTGTGAAGTTCATAAAAATGCATACGGAATAATTACGCAGCCAGACACTTAAGATCAGATGACTGATCAACAACTCGAGCACTTCAATTATACAGAATAAACATAAGAAAGGTATAATTAAAAAGGGCTCATTTAAACACCATTTTGGTGTTTCAATGACATTCAGGAGAGTCGGTCGGATTGTAAAATTATCACACTTCTCTACATCAACATGACTTTCTTACCTCATTCTCGGGCCAAACAAAACCAGAGAATCGGGAAATATTACTTTTGAGATGGAATGACGCAAAACAATGATTAATTCCATAAAGGGGCCAACGAATGAAGGCTTCATCTACAAGCAAGAACAACACCCTACGCATTTAATCAACTTTGACACAACACACCAACTAAAGTGCAAATAAATAACAAAAATCTTAACTTAATCAAAATAACTGGAAACACTCATCAGTTTGTCAAAAATTTGTTAAGCAATCTAAATAGAATTATTGAAAATGTGAAAAACAACTTCTAAAATGAAGATACAACACATCGAATTGGCCAAGGAGTTCAAGATAACTCAATTTCCCCTAGTTAAAAATGATATCCATATGGAAATTTCCCTTGTAACATATATAATTACCTTTCCTCTCCTTCCAAAAAGAATCATATGGAGCAGCTTCACCATATCATCAGTTTTCCTTTTTGAAAGCTTGTATGCCACTGAAATAATACCAAAAAACACAGTTCAGAAATATATCATAGAAGGAAATACCAAAGGAATTATTCAAACTAAGTGCCACAACCTCGAGATAAAAATGCACCTCTGCTACAAGGACAAAATCAGATGTACAAAAAAAAGGATGCCCAAAAAGAGTACAACTAGATGTAGTATTGGAACACTTGTTCGTACTCATAAAGCGGAATTTTTTTTATCACAAATATGGAAAGTTATAAAAACCTATTCAGGTCACCCCATTAAGTCAAAATATTCTGAAAATAAAATAACTAGAACCCAGTTAATTTAATAACCAAAAAGAGATGGAGTTTGAGTCATTATCAATACAAATAAATTAATTTAAATGCACTACCCAATATGGAATAAGGAAAATAGAGCTGGATGATTACTATTATTCTAGAACTACAATAGCTTCAAACATATAATATCTCAAAATGCCATAGAAATGGGATGTCCAACATATAACAGTGCAGCAGAGATTACTGGGCATTTATGGTGGTAGATTCAAGGGAAGGGACAAAATAATCAACATTTGGCACAGATTTAATGAACTGAGCTAATAAACGATATAGAAACTCAAAAAATGAAACCAACCAAGAATTACGATAAGCAACAATACCATTGGTGACAATAAGTGCCTGAGCAGCACTTAAATAAGCACCAATGGTCTAATAAATGTCATCAGTTATGGTCACTGCAGAAGCATATGCAATGTATTAATTAAGAATTACTCAATCCAATCCACTGCTGATAAGAAACTTGGAGTGTATATGTGCGCATGTGTGTTCGCACAGGATTCTCCAACATGCAAAAATAAAATTGAGAAATCGCTAATTCGGAAAAGGTCGGACTTTGAACTTTTCCAAGTCTAACCGCATAACATAACCTATTTCCAAGTTTCGTCCCCGAACTCTCATACATTTCATTTCAAAGGTTCATTTACAACTTCATCATGCGCTAATGGATCGACGATCAAAATTATTTGATCAAAATAATTTTTGAATCAATCCACGTAATGACCATTTATGAGGACAACAATTGACAGAGACACGGAACATACATATTTATGTTTATATCTGTTCAATTTCTATCTATACTTATTTTCCCTCTGTTCTGTCAAATTTGAACCAAGCATGTCTGCACCAAATTTAATTTGATTTGAATCAAGAACTTCACTCCTAAACACCTAATACCAACTCTAATTTGACATGGAAAGAAATCTATAAAAAACACCCATTGCCGATAGAAGCAGAGGAAGTAAAGCCTAGAAAAATCGGTAGGGAAGGGGTAGGAGTAAATATCTTTTGCCGTCACTGACCATCCCATTTGATGGTATGAAGGGGAGAGAATCCCTTAGTAATTGGAGCATGTCTTCTACTACTCCTTGTTCTTTCATATGTAAAAAACATGGCTGGCTTTCTAGCATTAAGAGACATTTTCCCATATATTGTGATAAAGAATAAAGGCTATTAAGCTATAAGAGATGCAACCTAGAATAGTGTGAACTATGAGGCCATAATGGTCCTTTTGAGGTGTGGTCCATCTTGAGCTAAAATCCCATGTTATATTCCCATCAACGGTAATTTGCTACGAACTCAATTTAAAACAGGAATAAAAGTGGGGGATATGATGAACAGGAAAAAATACCCAAAAAATAATAGTAGAAACCCTTCAATTCTACCACCTGATAATTAAAGGGATTAGAACCCCATCAATTCTGCCGTTTCTATATGAGAATACAGCCAACAATACCTAATACTCTATGAACACAAAATACAGCAGTGACAATAATCCCTCATTTGTCCTGAATTCATTTAAAAATAACACTGAACACTTACCTGATTTGAGAGCAATTAATCATTTTTAGTATGCTACCTTCTAATGGGATGAACAAAATCGAGCACACCATTGAACCAGGTAATTAACATGGATATAACCCGAAAATAAAATGGGCAGCTGCTACAAGCAACAGTTTATATCAACAACCATTTAAAATCATTTTTTTTTATGATGTGGTACCCGGGCCTCTTAGAGCACCCGACTAAGTCCCCAGGCACGTGCAACACCTGCACATCATGTACCACCTAAGTAGGCATAAATCCTGCGTGGCAAGTGAGGGTACCATTTGACTTAATTGATTGATAAAGTCCAATTGCACATAGTTTAACTTAGATAAGAGGATAAGCAAAATCGAGCTGTGATCTAAAGGCCATCAATTTCTGAATCTGAGACAAAACAGGATGTATGTAAATGAAATTGAGTTGGTATCACCAAATGACCGAGAACCACCAGATTACTTAGGTCAATTTACCTCCAACCCTCCACCAACATTAGGAAATCCACAGGTGCTTTTGATGGTCAAATGAGTGAAAGGTCAAAAGGGTACTTAAACCGATGTGTGTGGATAAATTCACCGTGAAATTTGCATGACGGAGGTGCTCGGGTCGCACTACCCAATATCAACTCGAGAAAATGAAATTACAAATGTAAATGTTATCTTATGATAAGTTGGTATTAGATAAGATTTGGAGGAGAGGTGACTTGATTTACGGGTCATTTTTTGAGACACAGAGTCATGTCATTTCACAATGTGTGCCTTGTGATTTGAAGATCATGATCTAAAGATTTATAGACGAAAAAACATTTCCATGATTAAGAGAGTGAGCATCTTTTAAAAATGATGGTGTCGGAGAAGTATTTTTCATCCCAATCTTCGACACCATCGATGTTTAGATCATGGTCTTCAAATAAAAAGTGACTGGCGAAATGAAGTCACCTAGCAATGGGGACGCTTACCTAATACCAAGGTTCCAACATTTGTACAAAGAAATTACTTGAAACTAAACATTCAATGAGAAAGAGACCATTGGTAGTTGGTCGGGGAGTCTTACTTTCTGCAAGAAATACAAAACGACACAACGTAAAGAACATAAAGCGATATATGCAAAAAGAAAATCAATCGGGAGATGAGTAGCATACTAAGATGCCCGACACTCAGGTCGGGTACCTAATGCCTAGTCTAATTCGTTAAGTAAAAAAAAATAATAAATCTTCATTGTTTTGAGCAACCTTCAACTTATAGTATCTTTACAATGTCAAATTTTTTTCACATTTCTGGTATATCCCAGTTTGATTCTTGCTTATATGGACGAAGCTGCATTTCTCTCTAAACATCATGAAGATATTCAGCACAGCTTCTATAAAGCTATACTAGGCAAGATATTTTGTAAATTTGTAATAATATCCATAGTTTTAAGGCTATGTTTGGGAAGGTGTTTAGTTGTAAGTGCTCTCAACTCTTTTGGAGAGTGAGAGCAGAATTTGGGTCTCTTCTTGAGCAATTTAAACCTGCTCTTTTAGTTGGCTTCTCTTTGCCTCCAAAGAGCAATCCCAAACACAGCCTAAGAGTTGGTATTAGGTACCTGACCTTAGTGCCAGCCTTGCCACGCGGGTCAATCTCCTTATGAAATGGTTAAGCCACAAGAAGTACCCAGTTATTTATGAGCACACAAATAAGTGGAAATACAATTTTGACCTTTAATTGATTTGACACTCAACGATATATCCACATTCCCCAAGGTTGTTGGAGGGAGATTGACCTGAGTGCTAAGGTTGGTACTCAAGTTAGGTACCTAATACCAACTCATGTTTTAGAACCTATTTTACTTTGTTCACCATTATCTATTCACTGAAGTTGCTCCTATACTTCAGAGCCTGTGCTTTGGCCAGTCTTTGTAATAGCTTCCCTAGTCTATAACTGCTATATTTATTTTTTAAATAGTTAATTAATAAAAGAAAGTCATGGGTCTATCTTTGAGCAACGTGAGACTCATCACCAACGTGTTTCTCATCAGTTATATCGAGGTTGATCTCCTCTAGTGTGGCTCGATTCGTCCTCATTTATTGAACTCAAGATGCATCCTCGTGTGAGCAGTGGTAAGAGGGGAGGATACGAAGGATAGAAAGACGATTTCAACAACAAATAAACTAAATAGTGCATCACCCGAGACACTACTGCCTCCAGGGGTAGACATTCTTAATGTAGTACCCCCAGAACAAGAGACAAGTTATCCATCTATGTAGATCATAATACGGAAGAGACGGATGAAAACAGTACAACAATCAATGCAGTCACTTCATAAGATCGATTGAGAAATTTATAAGGATCAAAGCTATGAATAGCTGGCTCAAAAAAAATCTGGAGACACTCAAAAATCCAAAATTGTGGAAGACACATGTTGAGACAATTATAGTTTGTAGTGTTATAGTGGCCCAAAGAAGAAGAATGAAGACCGATGGTTGTGTTCCAACATTTTTCGCATTACCACTTATACTACGTGGATTGTTGCGCAACCTTGTTATAGTGGATTATTTCTACGACGCTCTCTTAGTGGGAGTCAATTATCTCCGACTTCAAACTTCCCAAAAGAGCACTTTGTTGTTTATGTTGGAGATAACCAAAAGCGATTTGTGATCCCAACTTCTTACTTAAAGCATCCATTGTTCTTAAACCTACTGAGTATGGTGGAAGAAGAGTTTGGTTTTGACCATCAAATGGGTGGTCTAACAATTCCATGCGAAGAGGAAGAGTTCATAAATTTCATTTCTTAACTGAATGGATGGTGAGGATTAACAGAGAAATGAAAGTCTAACCCAGATAATTTGAACCCCAATTTTACATCGCTGGGGAACTTAGATTTTCAAATTAGAAGTCGATGACAGCCAATTCTTCAATCCAATAGAGGGACAAAATTCGTTGTAATTATTTGTAAATCAGGGGAACATTATAGTTCTCCCTTCATACATCCTTGTAACTCATTGCTGTCTATTTGTAAGCAGAGGGTGCTAAAATTTCCTATGACATCTATTGCCTTTTAAGTTTCCTATTTTATTCAATTACAATATAGAGGGAGAAAATTTCCTGGTTAAATTAATATGCCAATGGTGAAGCCATATGTAATGAACTGGCTTGGAATTCGGTCTAGTCTAATTAGCGAACTACTTCGCTTTGCAGTTGTTTTTGGTCAAATTTGCCTATATTTTACTTTAGTTTCTTCAAAATATGAAAGTGTTGGTGAAAGGATTGGAACCTTAAGCTAAGTTTTTGAAATTCGAGACTAAACCAACAAATTTCAAAACATTAATTTGTTATAGGATCAATGTTGGAGGGGTAGGGGACCCTCCAACCAACTTTCTATAAAATTTTGTTTAATAGCAACAAAGAAATGACCTCAAACTTAAGAGTTTCTATCTTAGATTGATGAATACAAAGTACATGAATTAGAGTGAAAACTTCTCAAATCTGTGAAAAATGTTTTATATTAGTGCACAGATCTGCCTTGAAAGTTTCAAATAGGATATTTGTTACAAACTCAATTTCCGTCGATATTAAGTTGGGGAGACAAATCTTGGAATAACTGTCTTTGACTTAACAGTTAGTAAAAACTGTTAACTCGCTTAGTTAACTAGTCATAAGTCCCCTTCCAAAAAAACTTTTCCCACATGCATGATGCATATCGTGGAGCAGTGAAGCAAATGCTTTTTATTTTTTATTTTTTTATCGACGAATGAGTAATTTCATTGAATAATAAGAATACAGCCGGACCCCGCCTAGCATGATGCTAAGCAAGAGAAAACAAAGAAAGAATGAACAACAGAAAAAACACAAAAATAGCTACAACACCATCACCTTAAGGCGTATGCAAAGAAAAAAAAATACAATCATAGATAACCCAGAAAAAAAATCTAGAACTACTTTTCCACATTCATTTAAACCCTCCTTTTCAAGAAATAGGATGTCTTAGCAACCGTCCATTCAGAATCAAATAGTGGAATAGTACTTGATGATGGAGCAGCAGGAGACACAATAACTGTTCAACCTATAAGTAATAGTAATGCTTCAAAAGCTCAAGTAGTTCAACAAGCAGCTCAAGAAGTTGTAGAGTTACCCGAGACACATGGAGACCCGGCAACCTCGACAGAGCAAACACCAGCAAGGAGTTGAGACTAGATTTTTTTTCTTTTTTTTTCTGGTTTTATCTAACTACCTGAATAGCTTATGAGTTGCAAAAAATAACTAAACAAATTATGAGTTAATTATGTTTAATTATTTGCATTAAGATCGTTATTAGTCATGCCCAGAGTAGTGTAATGTGGTCGTGCCGTATGTGTCACGCATCGTGCTCAATCAGATCATTCATGCAGCTCGTCCACATCTGGATGGATTGTTGGTTCAAATAAAAATTAATCAAAAAATTAGGGATGGTATATATACACCTGAGAACTTCATTTTTTTCATAGGATTGTGGACACAAAGGCAGAGCACAATAAAACAACCATTCATCATTTTCATTAATTTACAAAAAAGGAAACTACATCCAGGATCACCCCTCCTTAGAATAACAACACAAGCGATCAACACCCCTCCCCATAACAACCACTCTGAACTAGCATCGGATTGGTCGTCATCCTCCAAAGAGTAGGAGGCATTGCAGTGCGGGCGGTGAGTCGGTGCTCGTGGGGTAGAGTATGAGAAGGCCTCTCGATGATGGAGGGTAGCTAGTAGTCCGAATCGAGGTATCGTGGTCGAGTGAGTATGACAAGGCCGCGGCGACCCTCACCTCGAGCCCTCAAGCTGAGGTTGGATCGGCGGTTGATATCCCGACCGATATGGGGGGAGGTGTAGGTGCATCGGGGCCGGAGCTCGTGAGAGGGCAACTACGATGTCGTCATTAACGGGGGGAGCTTGAACGACATGAACAAAGGGGGCTGGAGTACGAACCAGGGGTGGTGCAAGGGGACGAACTGTAAGGGGGCTGGGGGCCCTAAATCCGAGAGGCATACGGGGTGCCACTGGAGCAGGCTCTTCATCGTCAATAATAACGACATCAATCTGGCGCCTTGCCGACGACGCCGAGGCAGATGAACCTGTCCAAGAATGAGATGAACCAGGGGTTCCTGACATATCTGCACATTCCATATACCGAATTAAGAATACTTTAAATTGGGATACGATACACAACCGATATGAATTGATTACATGAGAAATAATAAAATTTGAAAAGTGAGAAACTTCATATTGAGAATTATAACGAAATCAGGATCGCCATACATAAATAACCAAAGTGGATAGGAGAACAATAATAACTGCACGTGCAAACATTCCACATATGCAATCTACATGCACACCAACATCTGAGGCCCTATCTATCACTTTATCCATTACTTGTGTTTGTTGGGTTATCGGAGGTACATGGTGATATCTGGGTGGGTTATATGAGGGTTCATTTAGGTGTCGTCGTAACGCATTCAGTGCTTCATCGTATGAATGAAAGGAGCGATGACGAGCCCCAGAAAAATCGGTTACTTCTCTCGAGCATTCCTCCCAGGTTCGATATATACCCGGTCTCCTACCAACGAACACGACGTAATATTTACCCATATCTACAAAATACGTCAATTGGTTAGTAAGTGCAAGAGTGAGAAGTGGCTCATTTAATTGATTCAAGTTCAGAGTTTACAATAAAACCATATAACCAACTATAAATTTAATATGTCAACGTGATTGTGCGTCCCACATAGTGTTGGCTATATTATCACGGAATGTGTTCATCCATTCGCGATTTGCAGCGGTTTGAGTACAATGGATGTCAGGATCTATCTCGTGAACCGAGTCGTCAGATGGCTCTACGATACGATCCTCTAGCCATTCTTCAAAGAATGGATCTTCTGGATCGTATAATTTGATAAAATTGTGTAGAATACAACATGCAGTTACTATTCTCACTTGTGATTGAATTGGAAACCTCGTGGCTGTTTTCAATATCAGAAACCGTTGTTTCAGTACCCCAAATGTTCTCTCAACTACATTACGTAAGGGGGCATGTCGCTTATTGAAAAGTTCTTGTGGAGTCAATGGGGGATTTGAGGTATTAAATTCTTTAATATGGTAGCGAACCCCCCGATAGGGAGCTAGAAAGCCTCACATGTTGGAATAACCCCCATCCACAAGGTAATACTTGTTCAGTGGCACTTGAAGTCGATTTTGTGGCCTAGAGAGCACTTGCTAAAACTTTTGAGTCTGGGGAAGACCCCTCCCATCCAGGGAGTATGTATTGGAATAGCATGTCAAACGATACCACACACAAAACATTTTGTGATGTCGCATTGTGACGGTTTCGATAACGCTGTGAGTCCCGCCTGGGAACGGTAACGTTAACATGCGTACCATCGATAGCTCCTACAGCACCCTTGAACCAGGGGTAAAACCTTTGTTGGCTACTAATCTCCGGGGGAGTTCTAGTAGTGGCCTGTTTCACAAAATCGTCATACAACTGTAAGATAGCGTCAAGTACGCTATTAAAACATAGGCTAATGGTTGAGCCCGAATGCTAGAATCTATCTTGGACGGTTCTATTCTTTTGATTTTGGGCTATAGTGTACAAGAATATAGCAACCGCCTCCTCCACCTTCATCCTCTGTGAGTCCTCCAACAGACCCCTCGCCCTAAGGCCGTTACATAAACTTCTGAATGCGGGCGTACGCATTCGAAATAGTTTATATGCAACATCTGGATGCCCGCGAAGGGTTTCCTGAACGTATAACGGACTAGTGAGAATCGATGTGTGACGTCGTCGCCTTTCTGGTCGAAGTGTTAAGATGATGACAATGGCCACTTGTACACATCGCAATCAATTCGTCATCGGATACGAGGGGGGGTGCCATTATACCTAATTAACAAAGCTCATTCAGTTTAATTACCATAATTTTTTTACATTAACTCACAAATTTATAAAATAAAAATAACTTTATAACATAAACATCAATCGGCCTATGGAGGTGGCCATGGCCTTCCACATAAGGCAAAGAGGTAGGATTGACGATGCTCAGGGCGCAACCCCATCGCTATCTCAGCCATTCGACCGGACTGCTCAAATTTAACTAGGAGCTCCATAAACATAGAATGGTCAATAAAGTTGTTTGTTCTCATTTCTTGTAAAAATTCCAAAAATTGTTCATGATTGCTTCGAGGTGGTTGAGGTGGTTCAGGGACGGCCCGATTAGCGATGCTTTCAAGAGTTGTTCGAAATCCCGCTAGCTGCTCAAGAAGACCATCAGGGAGGTCTACACTCTTCCGTTTCCTTCGGACCCACTTGAATTGGAGTTTGAGTAGGCGGGTTGGTGCTCGGGTTTGGACCACTCTCATGATTAAGGGAGACTCCGCATTGGTAGGCCCTTCTTGGTAGGGGAACTCCTCATTATCAAATACTGGGTGGTATGAGTCCCCACTAAAGTCATCGCCAAGAGGAATAGCACGTTCTTGGATAGGGGATCGACGATCCCTAGGGTGGAACTCCTCAGCCCCAGTATATGTGCTGTTTCCAAATAGAAGACAAAGCAATTTGTAGTCTTGAACCTTCCTACCTCGATAATTTATAGCCCAGATATTACCCTGAAGTCATGTATGTTAGGTTAAATGAAATGTTCAAATTATGTACGACTGTTTAGATTCACACCTCAAGCAAGGTTAAAGTTCGTAGTTACTAACCAGTGCAGAAATGAAATTGTCCCATATATCAGTTTCTGCAATGACCATTTTATTATCATTGTCCCAACCAAAACCACTAGTATCAAGAATTTTCTTCATCCTAGAGTAATTATTCCTCATTGACTTCAAGTGATTATAGCATTTATCTCTGGTGAGTTCTTCCAGTTTCCCTTCGAAGCACTCGTAAGACTTTAGCTTTTTGGCCATCTCAGGCCACACATTTTTTTGCCACGTTCCGTTAGGTAGTTTCCGACGTAGATGGTATTGCTCAACCAGTTCCTCGATATAGGCCTTGTCTTGTTGCTCATTCCACGTGAAATTTTTTGACTGACCGACATTATCGGGGGCAACACCCTTTCCCTTGCGGCTACTCATAACTTATGTTCCCCTAAAAATTATCAAAGTTTTAGATTTTTTACATAAATAAGGTTTGCCTCGATATTTGGTGGTTGACATACGACGACCATATAGACTCGTCTTAATGACTCTGATGAAAGCATGGACTGATTTTGTATAAACGTACATGCTCTAAACACATTAATCTATCAGATTCAGTGTTAGAAATCAATCAATGCTTATAATAGCATGTTTGAATTCTACCCAAACACATAAATCCATTCAAACTATGTGTTAATCATCGGTCCATGTTTTCAATAACATGTTGAAATTCTACCACTCATCCTACTGTACTATGGATATCATTTCACAAGAGCAGCAACAGTTCAATCCACATTTTAGCAGCAGCAGTTTAATGGGAAGTGGAAGAACATATTATGCAAAAAAAAAAAAAAACTCAATAAAAAGAATACAGAAATGAACTTTTAAGGCATAATCAGTGCGAATTGTTCGCTGTTGTACATAGTGTATATATACAACAGTAGTTGATGGCTGTTGTATGTATATATATATATATATACAGATCAATCGTGACACATCAAACGATATCTTGTGATGCCTGATTTCTCCAACGCAAGTAAATGCGACAGTAGTTACTATTGGCTACTGAAATTTAAGGCTCTTCATTCAAATATGCTATATTGTATATAGAAAATGTCTCCTTCTGCTCATTTCTTTGTTCCAAAACAGTAAAAAAAATACTACAATTAAAAACACGAAATGGGACAAGAGACCAAGAAAGAAAATTTTAAGAATTTTCCAAATAAGTTATTCAAAAAATAAAATCTGACTATTCCTGCTTTGCCCCATTACCACTGTAATCAATAGGAAAATGGTGAAATTAAAAAAATATATATTTTCAAGAAATAGTGATAGAAATCTACCACTGCTCTATAGATTTCAGTTCTCACAGCAAAATATAGAAGGTATATATGAGTTAATTTGAGCAAGAAAAACAAAAAAAAAAACAGATAAGATGCCCAGAAATATCAGATTTAATATCAGCATGATAAACCAAAAAAAAATAGGCAAGTGAAGAAGAAATACCAGATTTAATATCAGCATGAAAAACAAAAAAAAAACAGACAAGATGCCCAGAAATACCAGATTTAATATCAGCATGACGCACAAAAAAAAAAGACAAGTGAAGAAGAAATACCAGATTTAATATCAGCATAATAAACAAAAAAAAACAGACAAGTGAAGAAGAAATACCAAATTTAATATCAGCTAGAAAAACAAAGAAAAACCAGACAAGTGAAGAAGAAATCCTAGATTGAATATCAGCTAGAAAAACCAAAAAAAAAACAGACAAGTGAAGAAGAAATCCCAGATTTAATATTAGTTAGAAAAAAAAAACAGACAAGTGAAGAAGAAATACCAGATTTAATATCAGCTAGAAAAATAAAAAAAAAACAGAAAAGTGAAGAATGTAGCCCAGATTTCATATCAGCTTGAAAAAAAAAAAAAAACATAAAAGTGAAAATAAAAATATATATATGGATCCAAAAAAAAACAGAGGAATAGGGATCCAAAACTGAATTCAAATATGAAAATATTTATATATATATATATATATATATATATATATATATATATATGTAATAAGAAAAAAGTCTCAAGTCATACAATCCATGGTCTGCATTGGAGTTTTCACTGACATCCAAGTCGTGACTTTGACAACAAATCATTCAATACTTCAATGTTCTAATACAATTCAGAATGTCTATTACCGCTTGCCAATGAACTTGGCTAGATTACTATAAAATCAACTAACAAGATCTACCTCCCAAGTCACACAGCTTGAGCACGGGCTAAGAAGCCATCTCTTCAATTTCTTTCATCTTTGATTTAGAATGAGGAAATCAAGTATGCATATCATAAAATATGCATAAGCTTCAAACAAGATAAAACTCGCAGCAGTTATTCCAAAAAGATGTGGAGTGTATGGATCTATAACATTCAATTCTCTAATTGAAATTATATAGATGGGTAATGGTTGTACGTATATTCTTGAAATTTGAGTTAACAACAATTATCTACTGCATAAGCTTAAGTATGCCTTTCTGTATACACTCTCTCATCATCATTCCTAAATCCTAAGCTTCTCCAAAATAGTGTTTTGATACATACTTGATTTGATGGTTGTTGTATATATATATATATATATATATATATATATATATATATGGACGTGAGACCATGAGACCTAAATAGGCACATGAGACCTAATGGACCTAAATAGGGAACATCAGCATAACAAGAAAGAAATCAGCATAACAAGAATGAAATATTATGAGTTTACTGCCAAAGAATTGTAAACTTGAAAATGTGGGAAATCAAAAACCCAGAAATTAAAACCACATTAAAGTGAAGAAAAACATCTATTTTCTAAGAATCAAACACTTATAATGAGATTATATACAAGAATAGAGCAAATAATCCACTTCCTCTATATCTCTTGGATTTAGATTTTTATGTAATCTAATAAGGAGATGGATTCATTACCTTAAAGATTTAAATCTTAGTTTTTTGTGGATTTATGTTGGATTTTCAAAGTGGGTTTTGGAGATTGAAGATTGGTTCTGCTCATAGCCATTCAATGAAAAATGCCACTCATGTGTGTGAAAATCTAGTATATAATATGGTGATTCTTAGCACCACCAAAAATAGTAGTGCTTCAATATCTACTTGCAATTAGTACATGGGACCTTAGATCCTTCCTGTCAATTCAATGGGACTCCTTTTTTATGAATAAAAAATCAAATGTTAGATTGATCAGTTTATATGATTATGATCATCTTATCAGTGTAACTTTTGGGATTAATGATTGACTCTCCATATCATCTTTTAAATACTATTTTGGTGTTTAAAGGATCTTACACCCTTAAAAGGGTAAGATGTGAGCAATCCAAGCCGTCTAAATAATAGCTTATCCATTGAACTGAAATGAGCTCATAATTCTGAACCATCCCATTTGTCCACTCTAAACTCAACCCTTGTTTTTACTTTTAACTAAAACCCTAAAAATCATTAATGGCCAATATTAAAGTGAAGAATAAACTCCAGATTTAATATCAGCATGAAAAACAAAAAAAAAACAGACAAGTGAAGAAGAAACTCGAGATTTAATATCAACTAGAAAAACAAAAAAAAAATAGAAAAGTGAAGAATAAGGCTGAGATTTCATATCAGCATGAAAAACAAAAAAAAACAGCAAAGTGAAGAAGCAACTCTAGATTTATTAACCTGTGAATCAGAAGCCATTAAACGACAAGCGTTGACTCTCTTTAAATTTTATAAATTTAATGAAAAAAAAGAAGAAAACACCAGCCGACTGATTAAAGAGTTTAACTTGGTTAGACAAAAATTTAGAGGAAATCCATCTAACAAGAGATTCAATTTTGTTGAAGACGGCTCTCTCTGGTTTGATTTTTATTATAAGAATTCTATTCAAAGAGAAGTGGAGATGAGCAAGTAAGAAAAGATCAAAGACCCAAATAGAAGACATAAAAAACACAGAAAATAGATAATTTAGAAAGCATCTGCATATCATAAAATCAGTAAATTGCAAAGAACACTACCACCAACTATATACTACATCAGTGGTAGATTGTAAATAGCAAAGAAGGCAGAGTTTCTATAAAATTTACCAAAAAAAACTCTCCTTGGCCTTAATTCAAACACCTTCTGTAGCGTTGGAATGCAAACACGGAGATGGTTTGAAGAGAGGCAAGGGGAGCATTTTATAGCCTTCAATGCCCCCAATCAATCACCTCTTTGAAGCTATGAATCAGAGTAGGAGACATGTGTCTTACCAAAGTGAGCTCTGCTTAAAGCAGTACCCCATATCTCTGCAAGCTCCCAACGATGCTGGCCACTACTGGATTTCCACCACATTGCATTCAACTCCAACTGTAGCCATGTGAATGTAGTTCATCAGAATCGATTCTTGGACACTCCTTTTTCAACGGCTATGAATCGGAGTTGTGATCTAGGAGACAGATGTCTTTAGAATCGAGGCTGGCCCCTACCTGTTTCCATGGATAGTTGGGGAAGATGATGGGTTAGCTTCAGAAGCTACTACGTAGCTGTTTCGACGCCTCATGACCGTTGACGATGAAGTTTGGATCAGCTGCATACATCCAAGGAGAGGTATACTTCATCACCATTTTCTGAGCTCAGAATCTGAGCTAATCTGAGAGGATTGCTCGGACGACCAGACGTCGCTATCGCTCGGAAAAGGCTCCGATTCCCGCTTCCCCAAAATCTCTATCGAACGTGGGTTTTTGCTCAGATCTTGCAAAAAAACTCAGAATCTGCCCAGATTCTCAGCAAAAATGGCTACCGAACGACGCCTTAGATTCTTCAATTGCAACAACAATATATTCAAACTTACGAGTCAAACTTCTAAGATTTTTTTCTACAATTCTTTAATCTTGAAGATTTTCACCATTAATCCTTAATTGATTAACGAGAGAAATTACTCGATTAAAAAAATCTTCAACCGCTTCTGAATCCTTCATTCTTACAAAATCAAACTCACTTCGAAGAGTTTGGAGCCGCACCAATTTGACTTTATCTTCGCCTTTATATGAAGTATTGAGAGTATCCCATGCTTGCTTTGCCAATGACACCGATGAAATTCTTTCAAAAATAACTTCATCCACAGCTTGATAGATGAAGAACAAAGCCTTCTTGTCTTTCTTACGATTTTCTTTCAACTCATTGAGTTGAGCTTGTGTGAGAGCCGCTTGATCCTCCGGTTCTACATATCCGGTCTCAACAATATCCCACAAATCTTGAGACCCATATAAAACCTTCATTTGAATATTCCATTGATTGTAGTTCTTACCGGTAAAACGAGGAAGTTGAGGTTGCAACATATTGGAAGTCATAAATCTCAAGCTTTGATACCACTTTGTTGGATTACACCAACTAAGATTGGAAGAAGATGACACTCAAAAGAGAAGAAAGTTGTTCTCTTGTGTAGAAAAACACCAAAAATGAAGACTAAAGTGATATACTACTTAGAACCTTTCAAATTTCATTCATATGACTTGTAAAATGAAAATACATGAGTGATAAAAATAGCCCACAATACAAAACCGGGAATAAATAAACATACACTTCCAAAGCAACTACCTAGCCTAGAAAAAGATAGAAAATTACATTCTCAAAGTATATTCCATATTCTCAAGACGCTACATTAAATACACCAATTTCCTATGAGAAAAAGGAGTTCCAAGTTTGACCAATATGATTGCAAATGGGCCAATGATCCAAAAGACAAAATGGGCCAAATGGGTCGGTCTAGCTTATAATTCTAACATCTTCGATGTCATCAAGGAGAAAAGGTACAAGGATTTCAATTTCCTTGAAAAAAACCTGATAAAATTGATCAACAATTTAGATGGGGATATAAACAGTTTAGAAATTTTAGCAAGTCAATATGAGGAATTGGCAAAAAATAATGTTGTCAAAGTTGGGTTCCTCACAAAGATTTTGATTGGTCTAGATCCCTATAAAACAGATCCCAAGAATAAGAACCATCAGAATTCCGGGAAGGTCACCCAGAGCAACTAAAATAACAAAAAGAAATAAAACATGATTGCTCCAAGAGTTACAAGATCCCTTGGTGGTGCTGTGATGAACCCTAGAGGGGGAGAAGCCTCCACTAGCTCCTCCTTTTAATGTCTATGATATGTTGGAATATTCATGAGATGAATCTTCGCGATAAACAATCCCCAAATGAAGAACTTATTAGTACATATTGCCCTTCGACTGTTATGCACGATTTCCATACAGTAGGGCATCAACAGGAAAAAATTGGTGGCATCTGAGTTTTCGCGGTGATAAATGGAGGAGTTTACTTTGGTTATTGACAGTAGTGGCTTACATGATTTACACACTTCTACTCCTTACAACTCTTGGTGTAATAAGTCATGTGGGAATTGTAGAATCATGTGCAGACTTGATCGAGCTATGGTATATATGGAGTGCCTGAATCGATTTCATTCCCCAAGGAGAGAAGGAATACTAGCACCCAACAAATCTAACAACTCTCTGATGAATTCAGAATCATTTGAATTATCAACAAGGTCCAACAGTTTTTAAACTGTTTACTGCTGGATTGGTAAACCTTGATTTAGAGAAGTGGTAATAAAGGCTTGGAATATGGAAGCTGGCGGAAACCCTGCTTTTCGGCCTATGAGAAAATTGAAGAATGCCAAAAATGATATTAAAAAGTGGAATAAAGAAGTATTTGGCAAAATTGGTGTGAGTAAAGAGCAGGCAACTGAGATTCTCTCTGCAATCAAGTTGAGTATCCAAAATTATGCGATGAATGAAGACTTGGAAAATGAAGAGAGGAAGCAAGGGGAAATCTTCACAAACAACTGAAAATTAAATAATCCTTTGCTAGACAAAAAGCTAGAGTGTGATGGAGGAAGGATGGAGATAGAGATTCCAGGTTCTTCTATTCTACCATATCCAATCACATTGGAAGGAATGGTATCAACAAGATGAGCAAGGCAACACAATTCAAGATGGTGCATAAATTATTCGGATTGCAGTTTCTTACTTTCAAGAGGCTTTCAAGGTCAATTATTCTCCTTCTTCATTTACTATTCTTGATCTTAAAAAATATGTCAATTTTCTATATAATCCCATTACTAATGAAGAAATTGAGAGGACCATTTTTGAATGCAGTTTCTTACTTTCAAGAGGCTTTCAAGGTCAATTATTCTCGTTCTTCATTTATTATTCTTGACCTTAAAAAATATGTCAATTTTCTATATAATCCCATTACTAATGAAGAAATTGAGAGGACCATTTTTGAATCACCTAGAAACAAAGCCCCTGGCCCGGATGGTTTCCCGATTGAAGAATTTGCAAATATCACAGGTCTTTAAGCTAATGATAGAAAGAGTCTTGTTTTCTTTAGTGAAGCTTGTAAGAATGAAGAGGAAATTATCAATGAAATTCAGTTCGTTGATGGAAAACTTGGGATAAAATACCAGGGCACTCCTCTGTTTTCTACTAGGATATGGTGACCTTGCAGGGTGGAAGAGTGCCATTCTCTCCAATGTTGTAGGAGTTGAGTTCATAAAATCGGTGCTCAATAGCCTTTAGGTGGAATGGCCAGAAAAGACCAAGTATGAATGGCCTAACTTTCGAATCCATTTCGGAAGTTGAGTGCTCTTTCCTTGAATAGGAATTCTCGAAGGAAGAGATCAAGAAAGTGGTGTTTGATTCGATGGTGAGAAGGTTCCTAGTCCTGATGGATTTCCTATCGACTTAATGGTAATGGAGGTCATTCACGAATTCTATAACAGGGGTACTATTAGCAGAGATATGAATGCTACATTCTTGGCTCTGGTCCCAAAGAAAGATGGTGCAGTCTGTGTCGAAGATTTTAGACCCATCAGCCCATTGTTGATATGTGTCAGCTACAAAATAATGTCTATTTGAGGATTTGAACCATCTGAATGGCACATTCAATTTCGACTGTTACAAAGAAAGAACAATCGTCCATTTTTGTAGTGCATAGATAGGACCATTCAGATCTTCCAAAGGGTGTTATTTTTGGACCTTCTTTAGTTCAGTTCAATGTATGAAATACCATCTTGATGACGTTTTCTGCTAAAAAAACACATGCCACCTACCCTAATTTATGGGCAGTCATGCCTCTAATCTGTTTATGGGCGGTCCTCTACCATTATTCCTTGTAACTAAAATCCACGTGTCCCTGGTACATAAAACTGCTACTTATTGAGAACTTCATTTTTTTGTGATTTACACTCATCTAATTGTAACGTTAATCTCAGATTGGAAGGCCCGTAGTATTCTCTTTAGCTGTTGATGGTGAGGCTGGAATGAGAAATGTACTTCAAATGCTTCGCGATGAGTTTGAACTAACCATGGCGTTAAGTGGATGCTGCTCACTCAAGGAGATCACACGCAATCATATAGTAACCGAGAGGGACATGCTTCACAATGCAGCCAGGTTATAGAGAATGCATTTAAGTTTGCTGATTGTCCCTCCAAAGCTACATAGTTGAAATTCAAAGTTTGCGACCAAAATACTAGCTGTAGGAAATTGCTAGGCAGCATATTAAAATAGCTAGCATATGCTGCGTTAGCCACTTATTATGGGTCATTAAAACCATGCCTCTTTTTCATCTTAGCATCTGTTATTACCATTGAGTACTTGTTTGTCAGCCCTCGACTTTAGATTAGAGAGCATCATCCATAAGAAGGAAGAAGGGGAAGGAATCTCATCTTCTCTAATCACTCTCTTTAGAGTTGTGGTATGTTTTAATTTTAAAAGGGAAGCACACAAACATTTCTTTGCAATGGGATGATTTTGGGCAAAAAGTTCTTTGGTGAATCAACAGACTGAATTGTTTCTCTGTTATGGCTTTGAGCTCTGTGAAAGTCAATTTTTTTATGAGAACATGCATCTAAAAGACCTCCACTTCTTAAACAAATACGTACTTAGATAATATTTACAAGTTTAGTTTCAGTAGGATTGAATTAGCATATAGATGCATGACCTTTTAAAAATAAACAAATAATTAAAAAAGCAATTTCATTAGCAGAAAAGGAAAGTTTACTAAAATCAAAGGCTAAAGCATAGCATAAAAAGTGTTGGACACAATAAATTACTAGGCCAACATACTCAGGCCAGCCCCATAAAGACACCCAAAACAAGAAAAATGGCACATCTCTATATGAAGTGATCAGGTGCTTTGCAGATCAGAAGATCAATTTAAAAGGGCAATTGCCAGAAACTGCTATAATCCTTGCGGAATGCTAAAGAAGAAATTAAAAGATGAGCTCTCTAGCTAAAAGATTAAAAGGATTTTGGCTAACAAGCCAGATCAATAAACCTATCCGTCTAAAGATTAAGGAATATGCAGATGGGTAAGACATTGAAGCATAAATATGACCATAAACTGGAGTCTAAATATAGCATAGGTGGTCTTGTCCTTTGGAGATCGGAAATCCAACCCATAGGCAAAGAAGGGGAACAAAAGGAACACCAAGGGATTGAGGGGCACCGAGGACCAAATTTAGGGACACTAAGTAGGACAATTTTCATTAATCCATTTATGGGTATCTCAAACAAACTTTGATGCCAGCAGCAGCATGCATATGTAAGATTAATTTCACAGATAACCATTGAAAATAAGTAAAATTAATCAGAGAAGTGATACCCGAGATGAATCAAGGACTAGCATTCTCTCGAGTAACAAAAAAACATGTCAATCAATATTGTTAAATAGAAAGAAGAACGCTAAATCTTACGATAATTTATACTAAAAGAGGAAAATTAAATCCACTCTCCATTTTCAAAACATTCTAATCCTGATAATAATAGTAGGATTAGCAAAATAGAAAAATGGCAACTAACAATAGTGCAAAACTGCAAAGACCAAAGCTCTGATATACTTACCGCCTGGAAACCTCCTTGACACATCTCTTCCATTCCTTTGTTGGCCTCAAGTTGTCATACCAGGGTAACCTGGAACCCCAGGCCAAGTAATCTCATCAGCACCTCCACAGAGCTCATAATTGTTTTCCAATTGATCATTCTACAAGAGGATGAAAAAGAGAAGTAACATAATAGTCAGCACATTCTGAAAGAATTAGATAAAAATTTGAAAGAATTAGATAAATTTCGCTTCCCTGGCAACGGTGCCAAAAACTTGACTTGTCTTTTATTACGTATATATTTTATGCTAAATTCAAGTCTTAACTTATTGCAAGCGCACAACGGAAATCATAGAATAGGATCGTTCCCATGAGAAAGTTTGTTATCTAATTAATTCTTTAGTTTTATCCTTTATTCAAATCCTTATCTTTAAAAACTTCTATTTATCTTCAAGATCTAATCTACTAGAGAAATATGAATAAAAGAATGATTTTTTAATCTAAAGTGTATAAAAATAAATTCTAATCCTCCTTCTTTAGATTAAGGTCGTCAATCTTAATCTTTAGCTATCGGATATTTATAAATTTAAATAGTACCATTATACTATATTTCTAGTCTCCTAGCATTGGGTGTCAATCAAGTCTAATATCTTATCAATACAAATTTAATCTAATCAACAACTTCCTAAAATCTGGACGTCAATCAAACCTTAGAAAATGGAAGATGGAAAAGTAAAACCGTTACACTAATCTACAAATTCTAACCTGAGTCGTCAATTCAAATCAAAATTTGGAAATATTTACAAAGCAAATAAATCTAAACTAAAAAGCAAAGTAAAATATATCCTTCACTCCTCAGCCGCAGTCGTCAATTGCTCGTGAGAAATTACAGATATCTACACTAAGCAAAGTTAGAGTAGATTAAATCATAGTCGTCAATTTCTCTTGAGAAACTTTTGATATCTAATCTACTCTAACTATTTTACACTACTTTGATCGGAAGAAAATCCAATCTCAGGCGTCAATTGATGCTAAAATTTTTCGATGCTTATTCCTATGCCGAACTTTCTTATTTATAGATCATAAGGAGTCGGTTTACAAAGTTCTAGTTCTAATAAAATAAACTACTAAAAATACAAGTTTTCTACTATAACTCTAATTCCTAATTTTATCTTTCCTTTGCTTCAGCGGTTGATATACTTCTAGAACTTTCTTTATACTTCAACAATAGAGTCCTTCAAAATCTTCTTCATCAATTTCCTTGGATTAGTAATTCGCCAAACTTCTAATTCAAGTGATCCTTTATTTCTAGTTCATGGCAGTGTACTATGCACGTGATCAGTAGCAGTGAACTAAGCCTTCTGTAGAATCGCTACTAACGATTCTCTGTTCTTTTTTCTTTAGTGGAAAATCGTAAATTAAAATTTTCTTATGACTTAGATAGACTTGGCAGAGGATTCTCTGAAAAATCGTAAATATTTATATTCCTTGATGAGCGGCTTCTTCTGTAGAATCGTAAATTACAATTTTTTGGCTTTCATAGTCTCTCACTCTAAGAAAATCGTAAATAGTGAATTTTCATTCTTTTCAGTAGGTGGAGCTTTCGTCTTTCAATCTATTGTCATTCTTACTGCTTTTTGAGTTACTTTTGACAAATATTAATACTTTGGCTCTATTTTACTGCTTTTCTTTAATATCTGCATCAACAACTTATTAGTAGCATACTATGGTCTAGCATCACTACGTTAAGGGTGATAAAATGATAAATTATGTGACTGATCAAGAACCAATGTCCTCGTGCTGGAGGCTTGGGAAGAAAATGAGGTGTGGTAGTCAGATAGGGCACTTGGGCTGCTAGTGGGGAAGAAAGTATAATCTAAATTCTTTGCACATTAGCAAGCAAAAAAGGTACAAACAACATTAACCCCCATGACTTCTGTACAATTGTGGTTGGATTGCATTCATGCGCAAAATAATTGAAAGCTGTTACTTTGCAAAAAAAATTTATATTATTTGAAAGAGATGAAAGTGTATAACTTATGTGTTGTAGTCAGATATGTCGCTTGGGCTGTTTGCACCATACATGAATAAATGAAAGACTGAAAAATAAAAAATACTAATTAGAAAAATAGGGTTAATTTTATTTCGTTAAGCTTATTATACCCACCAAATTTTTTTTAAGAAATTCATTATCAAATTCTAATGAATGAATAACTGCAATAAAATCACATAATGATTTTATACTTTTCATGTGTATAGCAAACCTCTTCACTAAACCTTTTTTTCTCATTTTTTTTCAAGAGGGTCGAAAAGCAGCTGAGAAAGCCTGTAACAAAGCCATCTTAGAAAAGAGCTTACTTTTTCATAAAATTTGAGAGTTTTATGAGCTTCATAAGTTTAAACATCTTCCCTATGTATCTTGATAAAACAAATATTTTTAACCTCCACTAGAACCTCTTTGTGATACAAAAGGTGTTGGCTCATAAACAATTTATCATCATAACCCTATCACAGCATATATCCAGATACATTTTAGAAATGTTCGTAAGTCAACTAAAACCAATAAAAAAATAATAATAATAATTGGAAAATAGAACTTGAGTTTAATCTCATTAAATATAAGAGAAAAATCAATCGATGCTCAGGCTGACTTCTAGGTTGACTCATAACAACAATAAATTCAATAAAAATAAGGTTGGATTCTCCTTTTCCAGTTGATACATAAGTATGGAAATTAGTTGTTTATAGTAAATAAAATCTTTAGATTTACCCAAACAAGAAAAAAATAATGGAAATTGAACTAGAGCACAACTTTATCAAATCTCTGAGAAAATTCAATCGATGCCCAGATCAACTTCTAAGTTGACTCATATTGACAATAAATTCAATAAAAAAATTAAAATTTAAACAATAAAAAGGATGAATTAGCTCACGGTAAAGTTCATCAACTAAGAGGAAACTCATTCGATACCCTAATCAATTTGACAATAAGTATAAAAAACTGCATAGGAAGACTAGAAATTCAAACCCCAAATTTAGTTTAGTATGTAAAAGATAATAAATTCATAGATTAAACAATATAAAAAGAAAATAGCTTACCATGAATGTTACTCTTTTTATGGGCTTAAATTATTCGAGATTTAAGAGCATTGATCGAACGGCTTAGAACGAAAGACATGTTGAAATGGACACAAGAGATCGCTCTAGAATAATCAATTATAGAACTATAGATTTTAAAACAAAAAAATGGAGAAAATTCATAGAGAAAATAGAATTGGGAAATCCTACTGGAATTTTCTTAGCTACCGTTCTTATCAGACCAATTGAATCACATCAGATCTGATGCATTTAGAGCAGGTAGGGGTTTTGAGGGAGAGGAATTTAGGGTTTAGCGAGAGGAGTTTAGGGTTGGGCGAGAGGGGAGGACAACGAGAGGGATTTAGGCAAGTTCGTGAGATGGGAGGGCGATCTGAGTTATAAAAAAAAAAGATTTATATACACTCATCCTGCGCTGACAACTTCTTATATTAGCCGTCGGTGTAGGACTACGCCGACAGTTTACAATAATAACCGTCGGCGTAGGCTCTTTGGTTTGTAGTGACACTAGTTTTAGTCTACCATTAGCTTATATGTTAAATTTCATAAAATCATGTGGGCTGGGGTACATAAGAAAGCCCCACTTCGCCAGGGCAGGGAGTCGAATGGGCGTAAGTGTGCACCCAATTGAGATTTTTGTCAAACACAGCATGGCCCAACACTTAGGGCAATACCCACAATGGTACCATCTCATTTGTTTACTAGAAATTTCCTACCATATATAGAGAGACGTACCTTTTATATTGTTTAGGTTGAAGGTGGAAACAATGCCCATAGCGGCGGTTTGATGTCACGTAAGTGTGCGAATAGCACAATTGGTGCTTTTAAGACCGACTTTGCACCTTTCTTATTTGATCTAAGATAGTCTGATTAGTTGACTAGTTGATTGGGCACGGATTGTTTTCACATGTGTGTGGCACATGCGTTAAGATCCAACTGTTCAGACATAGCCATTGGTAACAGTTGAGTAACCAAAAGATGCAACTGTCCATTGTATACCATTGGATCCATGAATCCTTTGATCAGATTGATCAAGGCCCTCCATTTCAAGGAATCAACAGACACAACTTTCCTTGAAAGGGTGCATAGAACATTATAAATAAGAGGCCAGAGGGGGGTTTTGGTAATTGAAATCTTGAAACCCATATCTATATCCTCAAATTCGTGTGCCTACTAGAGTGATTAAGTGCATTCATTTCGTTGGATCACTCACTAAAGAGCAATGTAGTGTGTAACAGATCGATACATCACCGAGGCTTCATTGTATCCTAGAGGTGAATTTGCCGCTATCCTATTGTATAGAGGGGGCAAATATTATTTTAAAGACAATGATCCAATCATGCCTTGAAGTCAATTTTTCATCATTTTCTGTGTAACCCACTGATCATTTTAAATCAAAACCTTGCAAGTACACAAGTTCGAATGTACTAGGGTAAATACAAGGGTGTCGAACTATAGAGGCTTGTCGTTTATCTTTATTCAATTTCTATTTTATTTTAATAATAGTATATAAAATTAAGTTTACTAAATAAACTAAAATAAAAAGAAACCTAAAATAGTTTTGAAATGAGAGAGAGAGGAGAAGGCAGACTGAAATCTCTCTTAGATTTCAGACTCGTATATAATAAACTCTATTTCTTTTTCTATTAATGAATCTCAGGTACCCCCGCTCTAGTCTACAAGCTCTATCGCTTCGTATATGAATTAGATAAATCTAATCGTCAAGGCATCATTACACGAGCCAACAAAAACTACCCTACAAGGCCTTATCCATCAGTAAATATCCTATCTATTCCAACCCCAATCCTTACAAGGACACTGAAATCAAACTAAACAAGATTACAATGTTACTATCTATAATAGCCCTAAAATTTTGTACCGAACCTGACTGCTTCGATATGCATGCCCGACACGGAAATCAAGACAGATTTAATGTAACATCCTAAAAATTTTTGAATTTAAATAGTGTACCTCGGGATGCATGCCCGACTTTGAATAGTGTGCCTTGGGGTGCATGCCCAACTGGTCACGTACCTGACTTTGTGAAATTAATTAATTAAGTTACTTTGGGTTAGGTCTTAAGTGGAAAAGATTGACAAAATGGTATGTTAGTCATTAGATGATCTTAATATACACCAAGCTTTGGTGTATTGGCTCAACACTGAATCCGATGGATAAAAGGTTTGGGTGTGTTGGCCCCACACCGAATCAAAAGAGTATTTTATGATAGATAACACCCTAACTAGGTGTGTTCGTTTCACGCGGAAGCTAGTTCTTTAGTTAAGAACTAATACCCAAGGATTCATGTATATGCTTTGTAAGGGAAGCAAGCCCTTTGGCTTATAATAAGAGAAGGCAAGGGGTTTCCTTTGGTTACCCGGTTTGTAAGAGAAAGGGGTTTTGGGTTTTCTTGTGAAAGGAAGAAGAAGGAGAAGAGGTGCCGAATCCGTGTGCGCCGAGCCTTGGGATTACGTGAAAATCAATAAAAAAGAAGGATGACGGATATGATTTTCATGAAAAAATGGGTTTCAAGGTTCAAACCCGAGAACTGCGAAAATCAATTGATCAATTTTAAAAATCGATTAATCGATTTTTGAGAGGAGAGAAATTCAAGAGGAAATTCACGAAACCAATTAATCGAAGAAAATTTCGATTAATCAATTTTGCCTGAGCTTGATGACACTACTGTAGTATTTCGGCCATAATGTTTTGTGCCGAACTCTGATTGACATGATTCTTATTGTGTTGGAAAGACGATAACAAACCCTACAACTTTCGTGAATTGACCAACTTGTGAATGAATCGTTTTAAAGGTCAAATGTTAGTGTCAAATGCTAATTTTTCGGGAAACGAAACCGATTAATCGAATTTCATTCGATTGATCGATTTTTGAATTTCGATTGATCGATTTGGAATCATTTAATCGAATGGGTATTTCCAGTGGCTTAAAAAAGTTACAGTTTGGGAAAATCGATTAATCGATTTTAAAATCGATTGATCGATTTTGGAAGCTAGTTCGTTTCACGCGGAAGCTAGTTCACGCGGAAGCTAGTTCGATTTTAACACCCTAACTAGGTGTGTTCGTTTCACGCGGAAGCTAGTTCTTTAGTTAAGAACTAATACCCAAGGATTCATGTATATCCTTGGTAAGGGAAGCAAGCCCTTTGGCTTATAATAAGAGAAGGCTAGGGGTTTCCTTTGGTTACCCGGTTTGTAAGAGAAAGGAGTTTTGGGTTTTCTTGTGAAAGGAAGAAGAAGAAGGAGAAGAGGTGCCGGATCCGTGTGCGCCGAGCCTTGGGATTACGTGAAAAAGGCTTGGTGAGATCGTGTGAGAAAGAGAATCTCTAATATTTCAACTTCGAAACCCTAGATCGTTGTGCAAGCTCGTGGATCGAGGAGTCGATCGAATCGAGGAAAGAAATTTTGGTTATGTGTTGTGTATGATCTTTAGGTTTGATTGTGTGAAAATCAATCAAAAAGAAGGATGATAGATATGATTTTTATGAAAAAATGGGTTTCAAGGTTCAAACCCGAGAACTGCTCAAAAACTGCGAAAATTGATTGATCGATTTTAAAAATCAATTAATCAATTTTAAAAATCGATTAATCGATTTTTGACAGGAGAGAAATTCAAGAGGAAATTCACGAAACCGATTAATCGAAGAAAATTTTGATTGATAGATTTTGAAAATCGATTTTGCCTGAGCTTGTTGATACTACCGTAGTATTGCGGCTATAACATTTTATGCTGAACTCTAATTGACATGATTCTTATTGCATTGGAAAGACGATAGCAAGCTCTAGAACTTTCATGAATTGCCCAACTTGTGAATCAATTGTTTTAAAGGTCAAAAGTTAGTAATAATCTGGGTCAAATGCTAATTTTTCGAGAAACGAAACCGATTAATCGAATTTAATTCGATTGATCGATTTTTGAATTTCAATTGATCGATTTGGAATCGATTAATCGAGTGGGTATTTCCAGTGGCTTAAAAAAGGTACAGATTGGGAAAATCGATTAATCAATTTTAAAATCGATTGATCAATTTTGGAATTTCGATTAATCGATATAGGGAGCGATTAATTGATTTTGACTGTGCTTGCCAGTATTGCTCTGGTATTTTGACCATAACATTTTTGCTCCGACCTCCGATTGATGCGATTCTTGAGGCATTGGAAAGATAACAAAGAGATCTACAACGTTTGTGTTTAGACCAACTTACAAATCTAAACTTTTAAAGGTCAACATTTAGGGGGAAGGTTACATCAATTTCTATATTGGCGCGAACTTGCTCGTTCCGACTCGATTTTGAGAAAACACTTAAATAGTCTAAGTGATTAGTGATTAGAATTGATCCTTGATACATCATCATATATTTTTAATGTAGATTGAGGGCGAAAATCTATCGATAAGGCTTAGCTTGGCTTCGCGCAACTTCGAGGTTAAGGTGGGGAAAATTCGATATACACTTGCATTTTTATTTGATTCCATAGACTCTTATGATGTTTTTGATTTGGCTCAATTTATGTTTAGAACTTGGAATATTTTGAAACAATGTTTGCTTTAGAAATCTTTGAAATAATTGAAAGTCATGAACCTTGGTATTTGAATTTCAAATTTGACCTTTGTATTTGAATCTAACCTTTGTAATTGAAATTAATGTAAACCTTTGTGGATATAAATGGGGAATACGACTCCGAATATGAATCTAGTATTAGACTTCGAATCCGAACATTGAATCTGAAAGTTATGTAAGCAAATCGAACTTAGAAGTTAAATTTGAACCGAATAATAAATCTTGTCATTTGGACTGCTATGGGCGGATTACAAGTAAATTCAAGTGGACCGCTATGGGCGGATTATAAGTATATTGTGGACGGCTATGGGCGGATTATGTGCATTTGTGGACCGCTAGGGCGGATTGTTCGTGGGATCGTGGACCGCTAGGGCAGATTATAAGTAGCTAAATCAAATCAGTAAGCCACGTGAATGAATTGAACTCTACAAATCAGATGTATAAGTCATTTAAGCAAATCAAACTTCGTAAATCAAATCTGTAAGACATATAATATGAACATAAGAACCGTAATTTGACCAGTACGGCGGGTTATCCGTAATTTGAACCAGTACGGCGGGATATTCGTAATTTGAACCGGTACGGAGGAATATACGTAATTTGAACTGGTACGACAGTTTATTTGTAATTCGTTATTTGTATCGTGCTTTGGAATCCGAAACTCTGAACAAGCTATGTAAGAATAAGTAAGGCTGGCACGACAAAATATCCGTGATTTGAACCGGCACGACGGGATATCCGTGAATTAACTTTGTAAGTGATGTAAGAATATGTAAGACATGTAAGTGAAGTTATGTAAGAATGTGTAAGACATGTAAGTAAATGTAAGCGAACTCAGTAAATCAAGATAAGACATGTAAGCGAATTGAAAACAGTTTCAGTTTTGATAAGAAAATGTCTTTGAAATAAGTTTATTTTTGAAGTCAGCTTCCCTTTGAAATCAGTTTATTTTTGAAATCAGCTTGCCTTTGAATTCAGTTTGCATTTGAAATTAGTTTGTCTTTGAAATTAGTTTGCCTTTGAAATCAGCTTCGGTTTTGATAAGAAAATACCTTCGAAATCAATTTCGCTTTTGATAAGAAAATGTTTTTGAAATTCAGTTTCTATTGTGAGTTTGAAAATGTCAATAGTTTTTAATATGAAAATGTTTTGATCTTCGTCTTTGAATCTATGTATGACTGATGAGATGTACATTGGTATCGATTTTCTCTACTAAGCTTAGATGTAGCTCACCCCGACTATACGTCACAGGTATAACGCTATCGGGACACCAGACTTGTAGATTGAGGACTTGAGGAGTGCTGAGATTTTTGGGATCGTAGATCGAGTGCCTTTTGGAGTTTAGTGAGTGTGGCTTGGTACAATGTGTTATTATATACTAGTTGTACACCACTGTTTGGTGATGTTGGTACATCATCGATGGTCATTGTTAGTTATTGTAATATTTAATATTAGAATTAGAGATTTTATTTATGCTATATTTTGTACCAAGTATTCTGTATCAAGTTGTGATCTACGATCTGACGGTCCGATTTTCCTGTTGGATTTAGTTTTTTTTTTTTTTAAATAAATAAAATATTATTGGATTTTATGGAAATGGGAAAATCCGGCTGTCACAGTTGGTATCAAAACCGTTTCTTTTATAAAATCTGACAATCACTATTTTTGTCAAATCATAGGGACATCTGGTGACGAAAACTTCGTTTTTACATGCAGACTTTCAATGTCTTCTAGAGGGAGAGGCCAACCGAGGGGCGGCCAATATAGGAGTTTACGTAGTGGAGATGGGTACATCTCTCCTATAAACAGAGTGCCCATGGGGGAGAGAGAAGCCCCAGAGGGTAGTGGCAGTGGACAGGCCAAAAATCGGGATCGAGATCGTCAATCGAGATCAGAGGGAACAAGAGAGAGTCAAAGAAAGGAACGAAGAGAGAGAGGAGCGCCAAAGGATGATGCACACCATGGAGGCCATGGCAGCTACCATGGCACAGTAGGCCGCGTCCTTTGCAGCGCATACCGCTAGAGAGCAACAGCCACCTACACCACTAGTAGGACCTACACTGCCAATGGCTTCAGCGTTTATCGAGTTTAGGAGGATGAGACCTCCTAGCTTTTCAGGGCAAGTAGACACCGTGGCAGCTGAGAATTGGCTGAGTGAGATGGAGAAAGTGTTTAGCGTGCTGACATGCATGGAAGACGAGAGCGTCCGTTGGGCAGCCTACATGTTAGATGGGGAGGCTGGGCCTTGGTGGAAGTCCGTTTCACGGACTAGGGCTCAGGAGACCCCAGATTTGCCTTGGACATGGGATGAATTCGTTGAAGAGTTTAACAGCAGTACTTCCCTGAAGTAGTGCGCAATCAAATGGAGGTTCAATTCCTTCAACTTGTGCAAGGGAATATGACAGTGAGAGAATATGGGGTAGAGTTCATGCGACTTTCAAGTTTTGCTCCCGAGTTTGTGGCCTCGGATCTAATGAAGGCCAAGAAATTTTAATGTGGCTTAAGGCTGGATAACAGGGGAAAAGTCGCTGCTTTTGAGTTGAAAACCTATGAAGCAGTAATGAGCAAGGCTCTTGTGGTGGAAGAAGACGTGGAAGAAATGTATAAGAGAAGGGACCAACAGCGTAAAGAAAGAGCAAGTCAAATGCAGTCATATGCCCATGAGCAGACAATCGAGATTCCGAAATTCTTGATGCCAGCATCCAGTCTGCCTGCTCAGCCTATCCATTCGCAACCACCCATGTCTACACCCATGAGGTCTTTTCATCCCCCGAACCCTACAACGATGCTCTAGTCAAGGGTGCAACCGACATCACACACCGCTTCTGCCGCCCCAATTGAGTCGTGCTCAAGATGCAGGAAGCAACATAAGTCGCAAGAGTGCAGGTGGGTCAAGGGCGCATGTTTCAAGTGTGGCCGGCAAGGACATTTGATAAAGGATTGCCCCGCGGCGAAGAAAGGACAGGCGACATTGATAAGCTCTCGTGAGCCCTCTCGACCTACAATTTAAGATCAAGTTTCAAATGCTCAAACCCTACACTAGACAGTTTTGGTTGTTATAGTTAGATGGTTATTTTATCAATTGTGCATGGGTATTGTACCCTTGCTTTGGTTATTTTGTGGATGGTTGGATCTGTTTTATTAATGATTGTACCTTTTGGATATTATTGATGTATTTCGCTAATAGTTGGACATACTATTGTGACTAGGTTGTCTTCATGATTGATTGTGTTTCTAGTGGTGAATGGCATATGATAAATAAGTGCAGGACTTATTTTCGTTATAGTTGTAGCTCAAATAGTAATGAATGGCAGGGTAAAGTTTTACTTAGCCTCCATATTTATGGGATGATTATTTTATGGAATGGTTTAATTTTCTATATGGACAATTGTGGTTGTGGTTAATATCTAAAATGGGTATAGGTTATGGATGAAGGTTTTAATTATCATTTTGATGATTCTGATTATCTAAGATGCATTAATAGCCTGCCAAGCTTATCAAACAAAGGGATAGCATAGTTGTGGCTAAATGTTCAGTTTAGTTGTGGATATCTTGTTAGTCATTCATGAAAATTACATGGATTGATGTGAAATATTTAGTTTGACCATTGTGGTGTACCCTCAGTATTCATATCATACCACCAACAGTAGCTATACACTTTAGGTTGGTAATGTGTATTTGCAGCCAAACGAGTCATGAATTTCGAGGACAAAATTTCCTTTAAGGGGAGGAGAATGTAACAACCATGATTCTATTAAAAATAAGTCAGACAATTTTCGAGGACGAAAATTTTATAAGGAGGGAAGAATGTAAGATCCTGAAAAATTTTGAATTTAAATAGTGTACCTCGGGATGCATGCCCGACTTTGAATAGTGTGCCTTGGGGTACGTGCCCGACTGGTCACGTACCTGACTTTGTGAAATTAATTAATTAAGTTGCTTTGGGTTAGGTCTTAAGTGGAAAAGATTGATAAAATAGTGTGTTAGTTATTAGATGATCTTAATATACACCAAGCTTTGGTGTTTTCGCTCAATACTGAATCCAATGGATAAACGGTTTGGGTGTGTTGGCCCCACACCGAATCAAAAGAGTATTTTATGGTAGATAACACCCTAACTAGGTGTGTTCGTTTCACGTGGAAGGTAGTTCTTTAGATATGAACTAATACCCAAGGATTTATGTATATGCTTTGTAAGGGAAACAAGCCCTTTGGCTTATAATAAGAGAAGGCAAGGGGTTTCCTTTGGTTACCCAGTTTGCAAGAGAAAGGGGTTTTGGGTTTTCCTGTGAAAGGGAGAAGAAGAAGGAGAAGAGGTGCCGGATCCGTGTGCGCCGAGCCTTGGGATCACGTGAAAAAGGCTTGGTGAGATCGTGTGAGAAAGAAAATCCCCAATATTTCAACTTTGAAACCCTAGATCATTGTGCGAGCTCGTGGATCGAGGAGTCGATCGAATTGAGGAAAGAAATTTTGGTTATGTGTTGTGTATGATCTTTAGGTTTGATTGTGTGAAAATCAATCAAAAAGAAGGATGATAGATATGATTTTTATGAAAAAATGGGTTTCAAGGTTCAAACCCGAGAACTGCTCAAAAACTGCGAAAATCGATTGATCAATTTTAAAAATCGATTAATCGATTTTTGATAGGAGAGAAATTCAAGAGGAAATTCACGAAAACGATTAATCGAAGAAAATTTCGATTAATCGATTTTGAAAATCGATTGATCGATTTTGCCTGAGCTTGCTGACACTATAGTAGTATTTCGACCATAATGTTTTGTGTCGAACTCTGATTTTCATAATTCTTATTGCGTTGGAAAGAAGATAGCAAGCCCTACAACTTTTGTGAATTGACCAACTTATGAATCAATCGTTTTAAAGGTCAAACGTTAGTAATAATCTGGGTCAAATGCTAATTTTTCGATAAACGAAACCGATTAATCGAATTTAATTCGATTGATCGATTTGGAATCGATTAATAGAATGGGTATTTCCAGTGGCTTAAAAATGGTACATTTTGGGAAAATCAATTAATCGATTTTAAAATCAATTGATCGATTTTGGAATTTCGATTAATCGATACAGGGATCGATTAATCGATTTTGACTGTGCTCGCCAGTACTGCTTTGGTATTTTGACCATAACATTCTACTCCGACCTTTGATTGATGCAATTCTTGACCAACTTTTGTGTTTTGACCAACTTATGAATCTAAGTTTTTAAAGGTCAAAATTTAGGGGGAAGGGTACATCAATTTCTATGTTGGCGCGAACTTGCCTGTTCCGACTCGATTTTGAGAAAACACATAAATAGTCTAAGTGATTAGTGATTAGAATTGATCCTTGATACATCATCATATATTTGTGATGTAGATTGAGGGCAGAAATCTATCGATAAGGCTTAGCTTGGCTTCGCGCAACTTCGAGGTTAAGGTGGGGAAAATTCGATATACACTTGTATTTTTATTTGATTCCATAGACTCTTATAATGTTTTTGATTTGGCTCAAACTATATTTAGAACTTGGAATATTTTGAAACAATGTTTGCTTTAGAAATCTTTGAAATAATTGAAAGTCATGAACCTTGGTATTTGAATTTCAAATTCGACCTTTGTATTTGAATGTAACCTTTGTAATTAAAATTAATGTAAACCTTTGTGGATATAAATGGGGAATATGACTCCGAATATGAATCAAGTATTAGACTTCGAATCCGAACATTGAATCTGAAAGTCATGTAAGCAAATCGAACTCAGAAGTTAAATTTGAACCAAATAATAAATCTTGTCATTTGGACCGCTATGGGCGGATTACAAGTAAATTGAAGTCGACCGCTATGGGCGGATTACAAGTAAATTGAAGTCGACCGCTATGGGCGGATTATAAGTATATTGTGGACTGCTATGGGCGGATTATGTGCATTTGTGGACCGCTAGGGCGGATTGTTTGTGGGATCGTGGACCGTTAGGGCGGATTATAAGTAGGTAAATCAAATCAGTAAGCCACGTGAATGAATTGAACTCTGCAAATCAGATGTATAAGTCATTTAAGCAAATCAAACATCGTAAATCAAATCTGTAAGACATATAATATGAACATAAGAACCATAATTTGACCGGTACGACGGGTTATCCGTAATTTGAACCGGTACGGCGGGATATCCGTAATTTGAACCGATACGGCACGATATCCGTAATTTGAACCGGTACGGCGGGTTATCCGTAATTTGAACCAGTACGGCGGGTTATCCGTAATTTGAACCGGTACAGCGGGATACCCGTAATTTGAACTGGTACGGTAGTTTATCTATAATTCATTATTTGTATCGTGCTTTGGAATCCGAACATTGAATCCGAAACTCTGAACAAGCTATGTAAGAATAAGTAAGGCCGGCACAGTGAAATATCCGTGATTTGAACCGGCACGACGGGATATCCGTGAATTGACTTTGTAAGTGATGTAAGAATGTGTAAGACATGTAAGTGAAGCTATGTAAGAATGTGTAAGACACGTAAGTGAATGTAAGCGAACTCAGTAAATCAAGATAAGACATGTAAGCGAATTGAAAACAGTTTCAGTTTTGATAAGAAAATGTCTTTGAAATAAGTTTATTTTTTAAATCAGCTTGCGTTTGAAATCAGTTTATTTTTTAAATCAGCTTGCCTTTGAATTCAGTTTGCTTTTGAAATTAGTTGGTCTTTGAAATTAGTTTGCCTTTGAAATCAGCTTCAGTTTTGATAAGAAAATACCTTCGAAATCAATTTCGCTTTTGATAAGAAAATGTTTTTTAAATTCAATTTCTATTGTGAGTTTGAAAATGTCAACAGTTTTAAATATGAAAATGTTTTGATCTTCGTCTTTGAATCTATGTATGACTGATGAGATGTACATTGGTATCGATTTTCTCTACTGAGCTTAGATGTAGCTCACCCCGACTATACGTCACAGGTATAACGCTATCAGGACACTAGACTTGTAGATTGAGGACTTGAGGAGTGCTGAGATTTTTAGGATCGTAGATCGAGTGCCTTTTAGAGTTTAGTGAGTGTGGCTTGGTACAATGTGTTATTATATACTAGTTGTACACCACTGTTTGGTGATGTTGGTACATCATCGGTGGTCATTGTTAGTTATTGTACTATGTAATATTAGAATTAGAGATTTTATTTATGCTATGTTTTGTACCAAGTATTCTTTATCAAGTTGTGATCTACGATCTGACGGTCTGATTTTCCTGTTGGATTTAGTTTTTTTTTTTTTTTAAATAAATTAAATATTGTTGGTTTTTGTGGAGACGGAAAAATCGGGCTATCACAGTTGGTATCAAAGTCATTTCTTTTATAAATTCTGACAATCACTATTTTTGTCAGAGCATAGGGACTTCTGGTGACGAAAACTTCATTTTCACATGCAGACCGTCAATGTCTTCTAGAGGGAGAGGCCGACCGAGGGGCGGTCAATATAGGAGTTTACATAGTGGAGATGGGTACATCTCTCCTACAAACAGAGTGCCCATGGGGGAGAGAGAAGCCCCAGAGGGTAGTGGCAGTGGACAGACCAAAAATCGAGATCGAGATCGTCAGGATCGAGATCAGAGGGAACAAGGGAGAGTTAGAGAAAGGAACGAAGAGAGAGGAGCGCCAAAGGATGATGCACACCATGGAGACCATGGCAGCTGCCATGGCACAGTAGGCCGCATCTTTTGTAGCGTAAACCGCTAGAGAGCAACGGCCACCTACACCACCAGTAGGACCTACACTACCAGTGGCTTCAGCGTTTACCGAGTTTAGGAGGATGAGACCTCCTAGCTTTTCAGGGCAAGCAGACACCATGGCAGCTGAGAATTGGCTGAGTGAGATGGAGAAAGTGTTTAGCGTGCTGACATGCACGGAAGATGAGAGCATCCGTTGGGCAGCCTACATGTTAGATGGGGAGGCTGGGCCTTGGTGGAAGTCCGTTTCACGGACTAGGGCTCAGGAGACCCCAGATTTGCCTTGGACATGGGATGAATTCGTTGAAGAGTTTAACAAGCAGTACTTCCCTGAAGTAGTGCGCAATCAAATGGAGGTTCAATTCCTTCAACTTGTGCAAGGGAAGATGACAGTGAGAGAATATGGGGTAGAGTTCATGCGACTTTCACGTTTTGCTCCCGAGTTTGTGGCCTCGGATCTAATGAAGGCCAAGAAATTTTAACGCGGCTTAAGGCTGGATATCAGGGGAAAAGTCGCTGCTTTTGAGTTGAAAACCTATGAAACAGTAATGAGCAAGGCTCTTGTGGTGGAAGAAGACGTGGAAGAAATGTATAAGAGAAGGGACCAACAGCGTAAAGAAAGAGCAAGTCAAATGCAGTCATATGCCCATGAGTAGACAATCGAGATACCGAAATTCTTGATGCCAGCATCCAGTCTGCCTGCTCAACCTATCCACTCGCGACCACCCATGTCTACGCCCCCGAGGTCTTTTCATCCTCCGAACCCTACAACGATGCTCCAGTCATGCTCAAGATGCGGGAAGCAACCGACTGCACACACCACTTCTGCCGCCCAAATTGAGTCATGCTCAAGATGCGGGAAGCAACATAAGACGGAAGAGTGTAGGTGGGTCAAGGGCGCATGTTTCAAGTGTGGCCGGCAAGGACATTTGATAAAGGATTGCCTCACTGCGAAGAAAGGACAGGCGACATTGATAAGCTCTCGTGAGCCCTCTCGACCTACAATTTAAGATCAAGTTTCAAATGCTCAAACCCTACACTAGACGGTTTTGGTTGTTATAGTTAGATGGTTATTTTATCAATTGTGCATGGGTATTGTACCCTTGCTTTGGTTATTTTGTGGATGGTTGGATATGTTTTATTAATGATTGTACCTTTTGGATATTATTGATGTATTTCGTTAAAAGTTGGACATACTATTGTGACTAGGTTGTCTTCACGATTGATTGTGTTTGTAGTGGTGAATGGCATATGATAAATAAGTGCAGTATTTATTTTCGTTATAGTTATAGCTCAAATAGTAATGAATGGTAGGGTAAAGTTTTACTTAGCCTCCATATTTATGGGATGATTATTTTATGGAATGGTTTAATTTTCTATATGGACAATTGTGGTTGTGGTTAATATCTAAAATGGGTATAGGTTATGGATGAAGGTTTTAATTATCATTTTGATGATTCTGATTATCTAAGATGCATTAATAGCCTGCCAAGCTTATCAAACAAAGGGATAGCATAGTTGTGGCTAAATGTTCAGTTTAGTTGTGGATATCTTGTTAGTCATTCATGAAAATTACATGGATTGATGTGAAATATTTAGTTTGACCATTGTGGTGTACCCTCAGTATTCATATCATACCACCAACAGTAGCTATACACTTTAGGTTGGTAATGTATATTTGCAGCCAAACGAGCCATGAATTTCGAGGACGAAATTTCCTTTAAGGGGAGGAGAATGTAACAACCCTGATTCTATTGAAAATAAGTCCGGCAATTTTTTAGGGCGAAAATTTTATAAGGAGGGAAGAATGTAAGATCCTGAAAAATTTTGAATTTAAATAGTGTATCTCGGGATGCATGCCCGATTTTGAATAGTGTGCCTTGGGGTGTGTGCCCGACTGGTCATGTACCTGACTTTGTGAAATTAATTAATTAAGTTACTTTTGGTTAGGTCTTAAGTGGAAAAGATTGATAAAATGGTGTGTTAGTCATTAGATGATCTTAATATACACTAAGCTTTGGTGTATTGGCTCAACACTGAATCCGATGGATAAACGGTTTGGGTGTGTTGGCCCTACACCGAATCAAAAGAGTATTTTATGGTAGATAACACCCTAACTAGGTGTGTTCGTTTCACGCGGAAGCTAGTTCTTTAGATAAGAACTAATAGCCAAGGATTCATGTATATGCTTTGTAAGGGAAGCAAGCCCTTTGGCTTATAATAAGAGAAGGCAAGGGGTTTCCTTTGGTTACCCGGTTTGCAAGAGAAAGGGGTTTTGGGTTTTCTTGTGAAAGGAAGAAGAAGAAGGAGAAGAGGTGCCGAATCCGTGTGCGCCGAGCCTTGGGATTATGTGAAAATCAATAAAAAAGAAGGATGACAGATATGATTTTCATGAAAAAATGGGTTTCAAGGTTCAAACCCGAGAACTGCTCAAAAACTGCGAAAATCAATTGATCGATTTTAAAAATCGATTAATTGATTTTTAAGAGGAGAGAAATTCAAGAGGAAATTAACGAAACCAATTAATCGAAGAAAATTTCGATTAATCGATTTTGAAAATCGATTGATCGATTTTGAAAATCGATTAATCAATTTTGCCTGAGCTTGATGACACTACCGTAGTATTTCGGCCATAATGTTTTGTGCCGAACTCTGATTGACATGATTCTTATTGTGTTGGAAAGACGATAACAAACCCTACAACTTTTGTGAATTGACCAACTTGTGAATGAATCGTTTTAAAGGTCAAATGTTAGTAATAATCTGGGTCAAATGCTAATTTTTTGGGAAACGAAACCGATTAATCGAATTTCATTCGATTGATCGATTTTTGAATTTCGATTGATCAATTTGGAATCATTTAATCGAATGGGTATTTCCAGTGGCTTATAAAAGGTACAGTTTGGGAAAATCGATTGATCGATTTTGGAATTTCGATTAATCGATATAGGGATCAATTAATCGATTTTGACTATGCTCGCTAGTACTGCTTTGATATTTTGACCATAACATTCTGCTCTGACCTCTAATTGATACGATTCTTAAGGAGTTAGAAAGATAACAAAGAGATCTACAACTTTTGTGTTTTGACCAACTTATAAATCTAAATTTTTAAAGGTCAAATTTAGGGGGATGGTACATCAATTTCTATGTTGGCGCGAACTTGCCCGTTCCGACTCAATTTTGAGAAAACACTTAAATAGTCTAAGTGATTAGTGATTAGAATTGATCCTTGATACATCATCATATATTTGTGATGTAGATTGAGGGCAGAAATCTATCGATAAGGCTTAGCTTGGCTTATCGCAACTTCGAGGTTAAGGTGGGGAAAATTCGATATACACTTACATTTTTATTTGATTCCATAGACTCTTATAATATTTTTTATTTGGCTCAAACTATGTTTAGAACTTGGAATATTTTGAAACAATGTTTGCTTTAGAATTCTATGAAATAATTGAAAGCCATGAACCTTGGTATTTGAATTTCAAATTCGACCTTTGTATTTGAATCTAACCTTTGTAATTGAAATTAATGTAAACCTTTATGGATATAAATGGGGAATACGACTCCGAATATGAATATAGTATTAGACTTCGAATCCGAACATTTAATCTGAAAGTCATGTAAGCAAATCGAACTCAGAAGTTAAATTTGAACCGAATAATAAATCTTGTCATTTGGACCGCTATGGGCGGATTACAAGTAAATTGAAGTGGACCGCTATGGGCGGATTATAAGTATATTGTGGACCGCTATGGGCGGATTATGTGCATTTGTGGACCACTAGGGGGGATTGTTTGTGGGATCGTGGACCGCTAGGGCGGATTATAAGTAGGTAAATCAAATCAGTAAGCCACGTGAATGAATTGAACTCTACAAATCAGATGTATAAGTCATTTAAGCAAATCAAACTTCGTAAATCAAATTTGTAAGACATATAATATGAACATAAGAACCATAATTTGACCGGTACGGCGGGATATCCATAATTTGAACCGGTATGGCGGGATATCCGTAATTTAAACCGGTACTGTGGGATATCCGTAATTTGAACTGGTACAGCGGGATATCCATAATTTGAACTGGTATGGCAGTTTATTTGTAATTCATTATTTGTTTCGTGTTTTGGAATCCGAATATTGAATCCGAAACTCTGAACAAGCTATGTAAGAATAAGTAAGGCCGGCACGGCGGAATATCCGTGATTTGAACCGGCACGGCGGGATATCCATGAATCGACTTTGTAAGTGATGTAAGAATGTGTAAGACATGTAAGTGAAGCTATGTAAGAATATGTAAGACACGTAAGTGAATGTAAACAAACTCAGTAAATCAAGATAAGGCATGTAAGCGAATTGAAAACAGTTTCAGTTTTGATAAGAAAATGTCTTTGAAATAAGTTTATTTTTGAAATCAGCCTGCCTTTTTCAATCAGTTTATTTTTTAAATCAGCTTGCCTTTGAATTCAGTTTGCTTTTAAAATTAGTTTGCCTTTGAAATTAGTTTGCCTTTGAAATCAGCTTCGGTTTTGATAAGAAAACACCTTCGAAATCAATTTCGATTTTGATAAGAAAATGTTTTTGAAATTCAGTTTCTATTGTGAGTTTGAAAATGTCAACAATTTTTAGTATGAAAATGTTTTGATCTTCGTCTTTGAATCTATGTATGACTGATGAGATGTACATTGGTATCTATTTTCTCTACTGAGCTTAGATGTAGCTCACTCCGACTATACGTCACAGGTATAACGCTATCAGGACACCAGACTTGTAGATTGAGGACTTGAGGAGTGCTGAGATTTTTGGGATCGTAGATCGAGTGCCTTGTGGAGTTTGGTGAGTGTGGCTTGGTACAATGTGTTATTATATACTAGTTGTACACCAATGTTTGGTGATGTTGGTACATCATCGGTAGTCATTGTTAGTTATTATAATATTTAATATTAGAATTAGAGATTTTATTTATGCTATGTTTTGTACCAAGTATTCTATATCAAGTTGTGATCTACGATCTGACGGTCCGATTTTCCTGTTGGATTTAGTTTTAAAAATATATATATATATATATATATTGTTGGTTTTTATGGAAACGGGAAAATCGGGCTGTCACATTTAAAAATTTGAAATAAATATTAATCGAAATAATATTAATTCATATGTAGGTGAAGTCATGTGTGACTTCTCGCTTAAGTCCAAGTCTAGCAGACCCTTGATGAGGCGTGGTACGCCAAAGAAGTCATGTGTGCGCTTCACACCGGAGCCTAGCTTAGAAAGAAAATGAAAATATCAAAGATATTTCATTTTCTTAGTTTATAAAGGAAGGATGAAGGTTTGGGATACCTATCTCCTTCTCCACCTTCTTTTTTTTTTGAAATCCATGGCTAGAGGTTAGGGTTTGAAGCCATTCCATCGAAGAACCACAGCTCTAGGAGAACCTAAGTTAATGTTTGATTGATTGAGAGGGAGAAATTGACGTCGCTACTTCAAGTTGTCTTACGAGAACACGTGCTATCGCTACGTGTTGAAATAGAGCCAAGCACCTGCTATTCCAGGTTTCGACGGCGACGAATCTGAGATATTCGGATATGAAACCCTTAAGATCGCCTTGCCGAGATCTCGAAAAAGGACTTGCATAGGTGATTTTTTAGATTAAAATTGTTAAGGTTTAAGCCTCATAATTGTATAATATAGATGTGTGTGAATGATCGTTGGAAACCATTAAAGGTAAGGGTCAAATAGGAAGAAAATTAGTGACCGCCATTAATGACAGAGAACTGTCATTATTGATCGATCAAGACAGTGAATTGATCGATCAATACTGGGATTTATCGATCAAGGGAAAAATTGATCGATCAATTTTTATAAAGAATTAATGGGAACAGGGGAGTGTTTTCTGGAAGTTGGATGCTCGATGGGCATTGATCGATCAATATGGGATGTTGATCGATCACAATGAGGTGATCGATCAAGGACTCAAATGATCGATCAATGAAGACATTTATTGATCAATGGCGAAGATTGATCTATCAATTTGAACGATTGATCGATCAATTTGTAGAATAGTGTGAGAATAGGAGGAGGGAAATTTGAAATTTTCTGGATTGATCGATCAATGGAAGATTGATCGATCAAGTTCATGGATTGATCAATCAATAAGGAAGATTGATCGATCAAATTCCATATGGGTTTTATGGATTAAAGGCAGCCATTGATCGATCAAATGAGGTTTTGGTCGATCAAAGTTGTGGATTGATCAATCAAACAAGGGTGTTGATCGATCAAATCCCCATTAACACTTGTGAATAAATTGAACGATTGATCGATCAATGAGCGCATTGATCGATCAAGGTGATGGATTGATCGTTCAAGCAAGGACATTGATCGATCAATCACCCTATTTTTCTGCTATTTTTATTTTGGTTTTGTAGATAAAACACTGCTGGACGTTGTGCCAGTTAGTTTCCTGACATGTCGGACACTTAGTATACTATATTTATGGTCTAGGATCAGACCATGATGCTTTGAAAAGCTTTGGATTTGCTTAGAAAGAGGTCTAATCTAAGGTAGGGGAAATCCAACCTAAAAGTATATCTGAATATGATTTCATGGTGTCTTCACATTTGTACCATGATTTCTGTTTTAACAAGCATGTTTGCATATCAATAAAACTCTGTCTTCTCTAATTCCTGCATTCCAATTTTTGTATTCTGGAGTCTGTTTCTGATTTTTGATACCTAATTTTGAGGTCATATGTGTGTATGCGATTTTCAGTATTTAATCCAGATGATCCCCACCGACTCAGCGGTATATCTGTGCCCTGACACAATCGTGCATATGGTTTGATAATCCCTCGACACAATTGCACTCCATAGATGAGGCATTGTTGCACTCTAAAAATTATTCATATGAACGATGATTGGTTGGGGTTTCCTATCGGCATACACCTGATTACCACGTGCTATATATTCATGGGAGTTTCTTAAGTTAGAAATATGCATGATTTAAGTCACAAATTATACATTAATAGCATATGTTCTGTTCTTTGAAAACTCCGCATATGTCATCTTATTTATCCTGTCTGCATATTCTGATTTGATTATTTGTTTAAGATACTACCTGCAAATCATGTCTTATATTTTTAATACAATTTTAGTTGTGATTCTTCTACTGAGCTTAGATGTAGCTCACCCTATTTTCTATAACATGAGGCTAGAGCACAGAGAGAGCGATCTCGACTACCAGAGGCTAAGGAGGAGGATACCGATACCCCAGCTGACGAGTTCTATTAGCTGTCTGGGTATTAGTTTGTATTTTTTTTATTTTTGTACTAAATTCTGGATTATTTGTGTGCCTGGTGGCCACCGTCTGTACTTATTATTATAGATGTTGTATTACTTATATTATTATACATTCTATAAGAACCACTACTAGGAACCATTGTTTTGGGTGATGGATGTCCATCACCAGTGGTTCTTCTTGGTTTTTTTTTGAGGATGTATATTCTTTTATTTTTATAGATATGCATTGTTGATTTTTCTTTTTTCTAAAGCCATATATGATGACTCGATCTGCCACTACTGGACAGTGTCTGCTCTGATTTCCGCTAGACAAGCAGACACTCTGCTATTTGTCTTGGGGATCATCCAGAGCATGATCCTGATGACACAGATTTTTGGGTGCAAAAAACTGAGCTGTCACAGTTGGTATCAGAGCATAGGCTTTAGGTTGAACTACAGGTTCAAGTCGGATTATTTTTACAATCTATGTACTGATCAATGTTATTGTTTTCACAATGACAAATCGGTACTACGGGCCTTAACTTCAAAGGTGGGCACAGTGGAGGAAGAGAGGGACATAGAGAAGTGCCTTTGAGAGAGATCCCCAATATCACTAGTACATCCAGGGGATTAGAGTTCCTATCGGATACAAATGCAATTTCGGTAGGACCGAGAGGAGGAAGAAGAGGCAACGAGGGTATAATGGAGCAGGTGTTGGAAACTTTGGCTACCAACGTCGCTCAGCAGACTGCTGCTTTGAATCAGCAAGAAGCTAGACCACCTCACCAACCTGACAGTTTTGCAGAGTTTAGGAGAATGAGACCTCCTAACTTCTCTGGTCAGACGGATCCCATAGAGGCCGAGGGTTGGATTGAAGAGATGGAGAAATTGTTTGAAGTGCTCTAGTGTATAAATGTAAAGATAGTGCGCTGGGCAACATTCAAACTAGATGGTGATGTCGGACCCTGGTGGAAGTCGGTGTCACGAAACAGAGAGAGAATTTCCTCACACTCCTTAGACTTGGGAGGAGTTCACTAAGGTCTTCTACAACAAATACTTTCCAAAAATAGTGAGACATCAGTGGGCGGTGAAATTCATTGAGTTGAAACAAGGTGCGATGTCAGTGAGAGAATATGGTGCTGAGTTCGATAGATTATCCAGATTCGTACCACAACATGTAGCCACCAAGTTGATGAGAGCTCGTAAATTCTAGCTTGGCTTAAGATAGAACTTATAAAAGGATGTAGCCATGTGGGAGGTGGAGACATACGAGAGTGTCATATCCAAAGCTCTCATCGCAGAAGAGAAAAACAAGAAGCAGTTTGCTTGGAGAGACAAGCAAAGCAGAGAAAGGTTGTATCAGGGACAATCTCAGGACCCTGAGCAGAACAAGAGGGCGAGATTCTCTATACCTCTGAGATACCCTATACACTCCAGACTGAAGATATCTACAGGGCCTAGTTCATACCAGAGGCCAACAGTACCTGCATCTTCCAGACCATTCTGAATGTCTGGTTCTTCTGGCAGTGGGGCTTCTGTAGTGTAAGGATCTTCGAGGGTATATCATTCACTCTGGCCCTATCATGTGCTAAGTATGGAAAGCCACACAATACAGAGGACTGTAGGAGGGAGATAGGGGCATGCTTCAGATGTGGCAAGATGGGCCACTTGGTTAGGAACTGCCCAGAGGAGAGTAAAGAGAGCAAGGAGCGGTCCAGATCAGTGTCTACATAGAGATCTTTTTTACCTGTGGTTCAAGGTCAAGCATATACTGTTACCACGACTGATGCTCTGACATCGAATGATGTCATACAAGGTATGATTAAATTTCAAAGTGAGATTATTTTGTAGAATGGACTGGAAATTAGTAATGTAGAATTATTGTTGATTATATGTTTATGACAATGATGCACATTACACATACACATTATAAGCACTTGATTGAATTGTGTCATTGAATTATAGGTGTGTTGAAGGTGTATTAGTGTTGTGATATTTGCTTTCATAGAGCACGAGTTTTGTTAGACCCAGGTTCTACACACTCATTTATCAGGCCTCAATTTACAAAAGAATTGAGCATCACTCCTAAATATTTAGACTTCATATTGACGGTGTCTATTCCTATGGAGAGTTCAGTAAATACAGGCACAGTGTGTAAATCAGTGATTGTGTTGGTAGAAGATCACGAGACAATGACAGATTTGATATTGTTAGACATACAAGGATTTGACATTATTTTTGAAATGGACTGGCTCCAAAAGAAAGGTCATTCAGATTCTTCAGGGTGAAGTCTCAGGTAGCCCCATTGATATCAGCTATTTAAGTTGAAAAGATGATGAAGAGTGGATGCAGTGGCTATATGGCTTTCCTGTAAGAGCAACGAGAAGAGATAAATGTGATATCCGATATTCATGTTGTGTGTGAGTACCCTGACGTGTTTCCTGAGGATTACCTGGACTACCACGTGCTAGGAAGATTGAATTTGTGATAAATCTAGTTTCGAGTACTGAGCCAGTATCTAAAGCTCCATATCGGATGGCTCCTGCAGAGTTGAAAGAATTAAAGGAGCATCTGCAAGAACTACTTGGGAAGCACCAGTACTATTTGTTAGGAAAAAGGATGGTTTGATGCGTCTGTGCATCGACTACCGGCAGTTGAATAAGTTGGCGATTAAGAATCGTTACCCACTTTCCAGAATAGATGATCTCTTTGATCAGTTACAAGGAGCGAGGTTCTTTTCGAAGATTGACTTACGATCAGGTTATCATCGGCTAAGAGTCAAAGCAAAGGATGTCGAGAAGACGACGTTCAGAACCAGATATGGGCACTATGAGTTTTTAGTTTTGCCATTTGGATTGACGAACGCACCTGCATTTTTTATGGACCGAATGAACCGAGTGTTTAAACCACACTTGGATAAGTCCGTGGTTGTCTTTGTAGATGACATTCTTGTTTATTCTAAGACAAAAGAGGAACATGAAGAACATCTGCATGTGGCTCTACAGACCCTCAGAGATCACAAACTGTATGCAAAACTCAGTAAGTGTGAGTTTTGGCTTGACCAAGTCAGTTTCTTGGGTCATATTGTCTCTGCTAAGGGTATAATAGTTGATCCGATGAAAATTGAAGCAGTACTGAACTGGGAACAACCAAGAATGGTAACCGAGGTCCGTAGTTTCCTTGGCTTGGCAAGATACTACAGACAATTTGTAGAAGGATTCTCTAAACTATCAAGTCCGCTTACTCAGCTCACAAAGAAAAATACTAAGTTTGATTAGACAGATCAGTGTGAGAAGAGTTTTCAAGAACTCAAGACGCGTCTGACTACAGTACCAGTGCTAGCTATACCTTCTAGCAGAGGAGGTTTTGCTATTTACAGTGATGCATCTTACAGTGGTTTGGGTTGTGTCCTTAATCAGCACAAGAAGGTTATCGCTTACGGCTCTAGACAGCTCAAGGAACACGAGAAGAATTATCCTACGCATAATCTGGAGTTAGCGGCAGTGATCTTTGCTTTGAAGATCTGAAGGCACTACTTATACGGTAAAACATTCGACATCTTCACCGACCATAAGAGTCTCAAGTACCTTTTTACCTAGAAGGATTTAAATATGTGACAGCATAGATGGATGGAGTTTTTAAAGGATTACAACTGTTCCATCCAGTATCATCCTGGGAAAGCCAATATTGTGGCGGACGCCTTAAGCAGAAAGTCTTCGGCTCAGTTGGCACATCTTATTTCCAAAGTACAGAGGTGGCATCTACTTGAGGACCTGGCCTTGTGTGATACACTGATAGACGTCAAAGGTTCAAGGGCATTGATGGCTACCATTGTGATACGGCCCACGTTGTTTGATAATATGCATAAGCTCTAGATGATTGATGATAAGCTGATGGCCATTAGAAAGAATGTGATCAGCGGGATCAGACCTGATTTCTCCATCAAGGATGATGGTACTTTGTTATTCAGAGATCAGATGTGCATACCTGTTAATAAAGACCTGAGGGATACTATTTTAGAAGAAGTGCACAAGTCAACATATACTATACATCCTGGGAGTACCAAGATGTACTAAGATCTCAAGCGAAGTTTTTGGTGGAGAGGACTGAAGAAGGATGTTGTAGATTACGTTTCTCTATGCTTCGTCTGCCAGCAAGTGAAAGTAGACCATCGGAATCCAACAGGGTTGTTGCAACCATTACTAATGTCAAAGTGGAAATGGAAAGCCATTTCTATAGATTTTATATTGGGGTTGTCGAGTACATTGAGGAAGAATAATGCTATTTGGGTCATTGTAGATAGACTGACAAAGTCTGCACATTTTCTACCGTACCGAACTACATATACAATCAACAAACTTGCTAAGCTATGATGAAAGAGATAGTTCGGTTACATGGCATACCAGTCAACATCGTATGTGATCGAGATCCGCTTTATACGTCATAATTCTGGCATGATTTCAAGAAGGCATGGGTTCTAAACTGGAGTTCAGCTCAGGATTTCATCTTCAGACAGATGGGCAGACTAAGAGAGTGAACCAGATCATAGAGGATATGTTGCGTGCATGCATGTTGGACTTTTATGGTTCATGGGATCACCATTTGCCTCTGATCGAGTTCGCTTACAACAACAGCTATTAGTCCAGTATTGGGATGGCACCATATGAAGCTTTGTATGGGCGAAGATGTAGGTCTCCTTTAAACTGGGAAGAAGTCGGTGAAAAGCTCATTTTAGGACCTGATATCATGGACAGTGCAACCGAGATAGTTCTGTTGATCCGTGAAAGACTGAGGGTTGCTCAAAGTCGCCAAAAGAGCTATGCCGATCTCCATTGGACACACATTGAGTTTCAAGTATACTTAGATACATTCCAGAAACATACGATTCCCTAATTAAATCAATTAGCTATGGAATTAACAATTGTTTTCAGGTTGGAGACAAGGTCTTTGTGAAGATCTCGTCAACAAAGTGTGTGATGCGCTTTGGAAAATGGGGAAAGCTGAGTCCTCAATATATTAGACCCTTTGAGGTGCTCGGACGGGTTGGAAAAGTCACGTATAGGGTTGCTTTGCCACCACAACTAGCCAGTATACATAATGTATTCCATGATTCTATGCTACGATGGTACGTGCGAGACCCGGCTCATGTGTTAGGTTTCCAACCGATTGAGTTACAAGAGGATCTGATCGTTGTTGAGGAACCGATTGAGATTTTAGATTGTAAGGATCAAGTTTTGCGGACCAAGTTGATTCCACTTGTGCTCGTAAAGTGGCGTAATCATTCAGTTTCGAAAGCTACTTGGGAGCGTGCCGCTGAGATCCATGAGCAGTACCCATATTTGTTTTCCTGACGTGGAAGGTACTTTTCACACTTTTGGTTTGTGTTCATTGTTGTGATGGTATGTCTACGGTATGCATGTAGGAATATTTTGTCCAGTATATTCTACTTGTATGGGTGCAGTTTTCGAGGTATGTAAGGTCCAAAATTTTGAAAAGCAGCTCATTTGCTTTAAGGAAGGTGTTATAATAAGAAATCACTTTGTTGTCTTGTTTGATTGATCAATTTAGTGAATTGATCGATCAATTGAGGTTTTGATCGATCAATAATGGGATTGATCGATCAATTGTATTTAGAGACTCGCACTCCATTTTAGTGATTGATCGATCAAATTTGGACATTGATCGATCAATTTTGTGGATTGATCGATCAATGCAAGTGCATTGATCGATCAAGGCTATTAAACAAGGGCCTTGAACTCCAGTGTTGATCGATCAATTAGTGAACATTGATCGATCAAATTAGGAAATTGATTGATCAACAAGGATATTGATCGATCAAGGCTATCAGGTTAGGGTATTTTAACTTATGAATTGATCGATCAATTTTAGCATTGATCGATCAATCCTGTCGTTTTAAGTGATGATGGGGGTTTTTAATCCTCACTTTGCACGATTGAAACCATTCATCATTCAAGAGGATACTCCTTGCATTCAAGCTACCTTCCGACGACATTCCGGCAACCTGAGCTCCTTCCCACATGTGTTTCACTCGGATCTTACTCGATTATCTTGGTAAAACCTACCTTTTTCTCCATTTGGGTTTATTTCCATTTTCTTTGAGTCTTTTACACTATGGGGCCGCGAACGAAAAACGCATCGCGTAAGGTCCTCACGTCCCGGGTTCATACACCAACACCGCCCGCCGAACCCATCGCCCAACCCATCGTGCCACCCGTGGCACCTATTATGAATGTGGTTCCACCCGTTCAAAACCCCCAACCGACCCAAATCCTACGTGAAGTCCCGAACCAATGGTGGGCTTCCAAATCTTTCCTTCTCGAGTATGTTTTTGCCTCTACACTTTTTGAGGATCGGCCTGGGATGACTTGGGCCATCGACTACATCAAAAGGCTAGGGTTGAAACCCTTACTTGAGCCATTTCATGATCATTATTGCCCTCGAATCGTACGACTTTTCTTCCAAAACTTTCGTCGGGACAACAGCCGACACTAGCTCATCACCTCGATTGATAGGTTCGAATACCAATTCAACTAGTTTCATGTTGCGACTACCCTACAGTGCGCGTCGGCGTACATTGTGACGTGTGGCTTAGAGCCACCCTACATCAAGGACGTCCCATTTCATGACATCATCACCAAAATGACCCAGGGTTAGCATGGATTAGGGCAATCCATTACACGAGCCCAACTCCCTGGCCGGTTGTGGATGCTTGATACATATATCAAGTGTGCCCTCAACCCATTTTTGCACAAGTCCGCATGGAGCAGCATTACGCAACAGGCGCTCTTCTCAGCTTTCGAGGACCGTTGGTTCTCCGTTGCCGATTTGGTTCTTGATGGCATGATCAATGCCAAAGAAATGATGTCGGAGACGACCAAGGCTGCTTCAAAGAAGCAGATGCCGATGCCTTATGCTCACCTCCTCACTAAGATGGTGGAGCACTATGTGGCATTGAGAGAGGCATATAGCTTGGCTCCTGGTGAGCCTCGGTTGACCAATAACACGAAAGTGTTTCAATTAAAAGACTGGACCAAGAGTTATAACCTTTTGGTCAAACGGTTGCCTGAGGGAGAGGAGGAGGTTCCTTCATTTTTTTAGGGTGTAAAGCCAGCGCAGCCTGCTATTGAGGAGGGCACGGAGTAGTCCGAGAGAGTTCCTGGTGAGGGGGAGGCCCAGCCTGATCAGCCACCTCGACTGACGGTATCTCCTCGACCTACCCCTATCCGTCGACCTGCTCGTGCCTCTACGTCGCGTGGACCTGCTCCTTCCACCATTGACATGGAAGCGATGCTTCGTGAGCTCATTGAGGGCAACCGGCGTATCCACGAGCAGCTGGACGGGATGGAGGAGTTCCAGCGACAGGTTCATCACAGCTGGATTACCATGAGGGCATGCACGAGCTCATGATGCAGTACTTGTACGCCACCATGTCGACGCTGATGATTGCTCATGCCTGTCAGCATACTGTGGATCCTCGTGACTACAGTACCCAGCCACCTCGCCCCAACAGACCTGCACCTGACAAGGCCGGACCTTTCGATGCCTTGGCAGGTAATTATTATGCTATTATATGTGTACTTTAATCATTATATCTGTATATATATTATCTATTTTTCATCTACATTTTGTTCTGCATGTATCCTTATTTTTGCATGATATGTTAGTCTGCTCATCCTGCTTTCTTCTGTTGGTTAGCCTTAGGGAACACCATTCACTTGACAAAACCTCCTTAACATTTTCGAGGACGAAAATTCCTAAGGGGGGGTTAATGTAATAGCCTTCAAATTCTGAACCGAACCTGACTGCTTTGATATGCATGCCCGACACAAAAATCGAGACAGATTTGAAATTTTGAAATAAATATTAATTGAAATAATATCAATTCATATGTAGGTGAAGTCATTTGTGACTTCTCACTTAAGTCCGAGTCTATTAAACTGACGAGGCGTGGTACGCCAAAGAAGTCGTGTGTGCTCTTCACACCGAAGCCTAGCTAAGAAAGAAAATGGAAATATCAATGATATTTCATTTTCTTAGCTTATAAAGGAAGGATGAAGGTTTGGAATACCTATCTCCTTCTCCACCTTCTTGTTTTTTTTGAAATCCATGGGTAGATGTTAGGGTTTGAAGCCATTCCATCGAAGAACCACAGCTCTAGGAGAACCTAGGTTAATGTTTGATTGATTAAGAGGGCGAAATCAACGTCGCTACTTCAAGTTGTCTTACGAGAATGTGTGCTATCGCTACGTGTTGAAATAGAGCCAAGCACCTGCTATTCCGGGTTGCGACGACGACGAATCTGAGATTTTTGGATCTGAAACTCTTCGGATCGCCTTGCTAAGATCTCAAAAAAGGACTTGCATAGGTGAGTTTTTATATTAAAATTGTTAAGGTTTAAGCCTCATAATTGTGTAAAATAGATGTGTGTGAATGGTCGTTGGAAACCATTAAAGGTAAGGCAAATAGGAAGAAAATTAGTGACCGCCATTAATGATAGAGAACTGTCATTATTGATCGATCAAGATAGTGAATTGATCGATCAATACTGGGATTGATCAATCAAGGAAAAAGTTGATCGATCAATTTTTATAAAGAATTAATGGGAACAGGGGAGTGTTTTCTAGAAGTTGGATGCCCGATGAGCATTGATCGATCAATTTGAGCATTGATCGATCAATATGGGATGTTGATCGATCACGTCACTGTGATCGATCAAGGACTAAAATGATCGATCAATGAAGACATTGATCGATCAATGGAGAAGATTGATCGATCAATTTGTATAAGAATAGTGTGAGAACAGGAGGAGGAAAATTTGAAATTTTCTGGATTGATCGATCAATGGAAGATTGATCGATCAAGTTTATCGATTGATCGATCAATAAAGAAGATTGATTGATCAAATTCTATATGTTTTTTATGGATTAATGGCAGGCATTGATCGATCAAATGAGGCTTTGATCGATCAAAGTTATGGATTGATCGATCAAACAAGGGTGTTGATCGATCAAATCCCAATTAAGACTTGTGAATAAATTGAACGATTGATCGATCAATGAGGGCATTGATTGATCAAGGTGATGGATTGATCGATCAAGCAAGGACATTGATCGATCAATCACCCTGTTTTTCTGCTGTTTTGGTTTTGTGGACAAAATACTGCTGGACCATGTGCCAGTAAGTTTCCTGACATGTCGGACACATGTATACTATGTTTATGGTCTAGGATCAGACCATGATGCTTTGAAAAGCTTTAGATTTGCTTAGAAAGAGGTCTGATCTAAGGTAGGGGAAATCCAACCTAAAAGTGTATCTGAATATGATTTCATGGTTTCTTCACATTTGTATCTTGATTTTTATTTTAACAAGCATGTTTGCATATCAATAAAACTCTGTCATCTCTAATTCCTGCATTCCAATTTCTGTATTCTGAAGCCTGTTTCTGATTTCTGATACCTGATTTTGAGGTCATATGTGTGTATGTGATTTTGAGTATTTAATCCAGATGATCCCCACCAACTCGGCGGTATATCCGTGCCTGCTAAGACTTGAAAAGTATCACTTTTCACCCCTTAACTTAATCTCTGTTAGACCCTTAGTCGCTTAATAAATGGTGTTAAGCCCATTTTATAGGTAATAAGCAGCAGCTGCATATAAGGCCCTAACCCTGCCAAGAAGCCTACTTTTACCTCAGAAGGAAGGAAGTTGAATCCAGATAAAACTTGGTACGTAGCATAAAAGCACGGCAACAAAGTTAAGAAGTGGCGTGTACGAGATATCACAAGGTTCAAATATTTAGAGAAATACTTCGCATGGATTGTCATGTTTTTAAGAGTTTAGACACCAAGCGACTGTGTCGCACTGCGAATTAATGTCGAAGGGCCCCACGAGTGACTTCCATAAATTCTCACGAGGTATAGTTGTAAGCGCTTGTGCAGTCTCGCTTGCCAAGAGAGGATTTAATCTTCCATGATTCACTAAGGAGAGCTGAGCACTCCGTGATTCTATGGCAGCGGGGATGGATGATATTCGAGGGGCCGCTTGCATAATCCAAATGGGATGCAATCCGCTTGCTTCGCCATAAGGATCCCCATGAAGATTCACCAAGAAATCAACTGCGCGCGCGATTCTCACGCCACTCAAAGGGAAAGAGCAATTTGATGACCAAACTATTCTATCCAGTACCAAGAGCTTCAGTCAATTCAATCTTACGATGATGACAACTATCACCCGACAAGACACGGAAACTCTTGCTACCTAGCGAGATCGGGATCTAGGAACTTAACTAGACGCACATACTCTAATCTCCCTGCGTGCCCAGGCATCGGAATAAAAATGGGCCATGTTTGCATTATTAAAATTAGGGTTTTCCTAACCCTAATGCTCCCACAGTTGACTGCTCTATAAGCCTAAGCTTAGTTTAGGTTTAAGGGAGTTGGGACTGAATTGGACGCTATCTTCTTGAATTAGCTGTAGAGTTCCAGTATGCTAAGGTTAGGGTTTAGGTAGCATTCTTTTTCCTTCTTTTTTCTCTCCATAGTCCAGCACTTGCTGGCTATGCCTTTATATGTTTATTTGAAATAATTTTAATGGTGTTTTATAATAGGATGTTATACTTATATGAGATTGGTGTTTGAGAGTTGTTCTGTACAAGGCTGCTACCTTGAGATCCTCCATTGCTAAGTTATATTATAAGCAATGGAGGACTGTTTGTAAGGATTCACTCAGATATCCAAGTGACCTGTGTGTCCAGGTTAGGCACATATGCAGGCCTATGCCCCACCACAGGATCAACTAAATCTGAATCCCCATGAGAGCTTGAGCTGGTAGCCTTGTGAACATGGTGGTGGCAGCAATCTACTTGTTCTGTCTCAGACCTCTATGAGGAGGATAGCCTCTGTGGATAGTCTGTGACCATTTAAGTGGACAGGTTATAGCCCTAGGGTGAGGCCAATCCAAAGATCTAAGACAGATTCTTCTCCTCTGTACTTGTGCTTGTAGCCCTGTGAGAGATTGTGCAGAGACAGACTCCCCTGTATTTATATAGACCCACCATCAGATGGCGGATTTGATCTGGTTGTAGAGATTGTAGGCTTGTGAGTGGATCACTACTGTCTTTCTAAAGCAGTGAACAGCTAGACCTAAAGCTAGTACTCAAACTCTTGCTGGTCTTGTGTGTCCAGGCTAGTGTACATTACAGGCCTAGCCCCACACATAGAACTTTAGAGGTTGAGGTTCCTATGGATTCTTGAGCTGGTAGCCTGGAAGAAGTAGTGCCTACAATGATAAACTTGTTGTCTTCCCTGTTGTTGGTGAGTGTGCATGTTAGGAAGGAGATCCCTCAGTCCCACATTAGAGCCTCCTAACCCTGAGATAGAAAAGGCCAGAAGACCAAGAAGGCCCAGACACACCACAGTTGAGCCCCTTACTGAAACTGAGACAGCAGTCATGGGTGAAGAGCAATCCAGATGATTGAAGGAATTGAATGCTCCTGATGATTATAATTCCCCATTCAGCATTCAATTCCCAGATGTTCAGGGAAACTATGAGATTAAAACTTCAATCATCCAAATGCTTCCCTCTTTCCATGGGCTCAGCAAGGAAGACCCCTACAAGCACATTGACTAATTCTTGGCCTTGTGCACAACATTCTCCATTACTGGTTTGGGACCAGAAGCCACTAGACTAAGGCTCTTTCCTTTCTCCCTAAAGGACAGGGCCAGCACCTGGTTAGCTACTCTCCCAACCAACAACATCACTTCTTGGAAAGATCTCCAGACAAGATTTTTGACCAAATTCTTTCCAGAGACAAAAACCAGCCAGTTGAGGAAAACAATACTTGCTTTTTCCCAATCCCCATCCGAGGATTTTAATCAAGCATGGGACAAATTTGAAGAGATGCTCAAATAATGTCCCCACTATAAGATCCCTGACTGGCAGCTTGTCCAGAGCTTTTATAATGGGATTGATGAGAAAAGTCGAGACATGGTAGATGCCTCTTGTGGTGGAACTTACATGCACAAAACAGCTGATGAGGCATGGGATTTGTTTGAGGTCATCAATGAAAATGCTTTCCAAAAGATGTCCTTGTCAAGAACTGTTCATGAGCCTTCTCCTAAAATGGGACTAGCTGAAACTTCCAAAGGAAAGATGTATGAAGTAACTGGGAATATTGACCTGAAAATGCAGATGGCCAATCTTTTTGATAAGTTTGATAAACTATTAACTGTGGTGCAACCCAGATTGGTTGCACAGGTGATGGAGGCATGTATGATATGCCAATCTCCACAGCACACTGTGGAAGAGTGCCCATCTGCAGGGCAATATCCTGAGTATGTGATGGAACAAGCTGTTGCTGGCCAAACAATCATTTGGCCAGCAACAATCTGTTGGCTACAACAACCAACCATTTGGATACTAGCACCAAAATGCTGGTTACCAGTGGAGAGACCACCCAAATTTGAGGTGGAGACAAGATAATTACATGCAGCCACAACAGATGTTGGCCTTACCTCAAAGGCCACAGCTGCAATTTAACCAGGGATATGCCTCAAGGTCAAATTTCCAGCCTCAGCAGCTGCCCCAGCAATAAAATTTGTTGGTAGTTCCCCCACCTCAGCCCCAAAATGCTTCTTTTGAGGATCAGGTTTTGGCCTCATTGCAAAACCTTGGAACCTTGGCTCAGACTGTGAACTCTCACAATCAAAGCATAAAGAAAATGGAAGACCAACTAGGCCAAATATCCAATGCCTTGGCCAAAAGAGAGGAGGGCAGGTTGCTAAGCTAGCCAGTGGCCAACCCTAAGGGCCAATATTTGATTGGAGAAGCTTCCTCAAATTTTGAGGGAGCTAATTCCATCACAATCCTAAGGTCTGGCAGGCTGGTGGACAATCAGGTTGGAAAGGAACAAGGAGAGGTCATTTCCAAAGAATTTTCGAATGAAAGTGAAAAAGAATTTGTTAGAGCACAGAGCCAAGAGTTGCCTGCTAACCTGCAACAAGAGAAAAATAAAGAGGCTATAGTTGAGCCTCAGCAGGAAATAAAAGATGAAAAAAGAAAAAAAGAAAAGTTTAGTCATAGGCTTGCAGCTGAGGAACCAGCAGTACCTCAGTTGCCATTTCCTCATGCTTTGAGTGGCCCTCCCCCTTTTAATAAGGGGAATGCACAGATAGAGGAAATGATGGAGACCTTTAAATAGGTAAAAATTAATTTGCCCCTGCTTGATGCAATTAGGCAGGTCCCATCCTATGCCAAATTTCTGAAAGACCTTTATACCCAGAAAAGAAGAGCTAGAGGTCATCTGTCCAAAAAGGTCTTTGCAACTGATACAGTTAATTCTGTATTAAACATAACAATACCAGAGAAGTTGCAAGACCCAGGGATACCCACTATCCCCTGTATAATTAGAGACCACACAATTGGAAGGGCCCTTCTAGACCTTGGAGCCAGTGTAAACCTGCTGCCATACAGTGTGTATCAACAGCTAGGTTTGGGGGAGTTAAAACCCACCCCCATTGTGTTGTTAATGGCTGATAGGTCTGAAAGGAGACCTATGGGAGTGGTTGAGGATGTCTTAGTGGGGGTGGACAAGTTCTTTTACCCTGCAGACTTCCTGGTTTTGGACATGGGCTGCAATAAGAGTATAACCCCTATACCTGTTATTTTGGGCAGGCCATTCTTGGCCACTGCCAATGCCTGCATTCAATGTCGGTCAGGGATTATGGAGGTAACTTTCGGACACATGAAGGTTGAACTGAATGTGTACAATAGTGCAAAGTACCCTCAGCTGGACAATGAGGAAAGCTTTGCAGTGGATGTACTAGAGGAAGTTGTTGAAGAAGAATTGTCCACTCTGCTGGATTGGGGTAACATTATCACAAGTTTAATTGAAGTTTGGGACATGGTAGAGGAAGGAAGCCCAGCTGTTATGACAGAAGACATGACCACATTAAAGTCTTCTTCAGGGCTTGGAAACCTACATTGCTGCCTCTTCCTCAAACCAATAAAGCACCAATCTTACCATCCACCCAACAAGCCCCTAATCTGAATCTCAAGAAGCTTCCAGAAATATTGAAATATGTCTTCCTTGAGAAAGGTGAAAAACTTCCTATAATTATCTCCTCCTCTCTTACTAATGAGCAAGAGGAAGAATTACTAACAGTCTTGAGGAAGTACAAAAAGGCAATTGGCTGGACAATTGCGAATCTAGGAGGGATAGATGCGTCAATATGTATGCACAGGATCCATTTAGAGGAGGGCTCAGTACCCTCCAAGGAAATGCAGAGGAAATTGAATCCTCACATGCAGGAAGTGGTCCTCAAAGAGATTATTAAATTGTTAGATGCTGGGGTAATTTACCTCATTTTTTATTCTGAATGGGTGGCACCTATCCAAGTGGTGCCCAAGAAATCTGGTATAACAGTTATTACAACTGAGTCTGGAGAGCTGAGACCAGCCAGGGAGACCACTAGCTGGAGGGTTTGCATAGATTATCTGAAGCTCAACTCTAAAACCAGAAAAGATCACTTCCCTCTCTCCTTCATAGATCAAATTCTGGATAAGTTGGCTGGAAAAGCTTTTTATTGCTTTCTTGATGGATACTAAGGGTACAACCAGATCCCAGTGCACCCTCATGACCAAGAGAAAACTATATTTACTTGCCCTTTTGGCACCTTTGCTTACCGAAGGATGCCTTTTGGGCTGTGTAATGCTCCAGCCACCTTTCAGAGGTGTATGTATGCCATATTCTCTGATATGATTGACAAGTTCTTGAAAACTTTTATGGATGATTTCTCTGTATATGGGGACAGTTTTGGCCAATGTCTGGAACACCTCCACCTCGTCATGCAAAGATGTGAGGAGACCAAGCTGGTCTTAAGTTAGGAAAAGAGGCACTTCATGGTAACACAAGGTATTGTGTTGGGCCATGTAGTCTCTAAAGAAGGGATTGAGGTAGATAAGGCCAAAGTTGACCTCATTACAAATTTGCCCCCTCCAAGAACAGTAAAGCAAATCAGATCTTTCCTTGGACATGCAGGATTCTACAGGAGGTTCATTAAAGACTTTAGCAAAATTGCTAAACCATTGTGCCACCTTCTCTGTCAGGATGTTCCCTTTGATTTTTCTGCTGAATGTCTTGAGGCTTTTGAAACTTTGAAGATATGCCTCACCACTGCTCCTGTACTCCAAACACCTGACTATGCACTGCCCTTGGAGCTGATGTATGATGCATCCGACTTGGCAATAGGTGTTATTTTAGGCCAAAGGAAAGATAAGCTGCCAGTGGTCATTGCCTATCTCAGCAAATCACTTGCTGAAGCTCAGTTGAATTATACCACAACTGAGAAAGAGCTTTTGGCAGTGGTTTTTGCTGTTGAAAAATTTAGACCTTACCTACTTGGGTTTAAAACTGTAATCTTCACAGACCACTCAGCATTGAAATACCTATTGTCCAAGAAAGATGCTAAGCCTAGGCTGATTAGATGGATACTCCTGTTGCAGGAGTTTGGCATTGAAATCAAGGACAAAAAGGGTGTGGAAAATATGGTGGCTGACCACTTGTCCAGAATTGTGTTGGAAACATGTGTTGATAACCTTGCAAATGATGTTTTCCCGGATGAGCAATTGTTTGCCATCCAATCCTTGGTTCCTTGATATGCACACATTATAAATTATTTAGTTATAGGCAAGATTCCTGCCCATTGGACCAAAATGGACAAAGACCTATTCTTCTCATAGGTCAAATTCTTTTTCTGGAGGAGCCTTGCTTATAAAAATATTGTGCAAACCAAATCATCCAAAAATGTATCCCCGAAAGTGATGTCCCCAGTATTCTGGCCATGTGCCATGAAAATGCTTGTGGGGGCTACTTTAGTGGAAGAAAAACAGCTGACAAGATCTTACAGTGTGGATTCTATTGGCCTTCTTTATTCAGAGATGCCAATACACACTGCAGAACATGTGAGAGATGTCAGAAATTAGGAGGGATGTCCAAAAGAAACTCAATACCTTTGCAACCCATCCTTGTTGTGGAACTGTTTGATGTCTGGGGTATTGACTTTATAAGCCCCTTTCCTCCTTCAAATAGTTATCATTTCATCTTAGTGGCAGTGGAGTATATTTCAAAATGGGTAGAAGCTATTGCCACAAGAACCAATGATAATCAAGTTGTCCTCAAGTTTGTAAAGCAGAATATCTTCTCAAGATTTGGCACCCCTAGAGCCATTATCAGTGATGGGGGTAGCCATTTCTGTAACAGAAATTTTGAGAGCTTGCTCAAGAAATATTCTGTCACCCATAGGATTGCTACTCCCTACCACCCACAAACTAGTGGGCAAGTTGAAATTTCAAATAGGGAGATCAAACACATCCTTGAGAAGATAGTGAGAACTGACAGAAGGACTGGGCTGACAAGCTAAATGATGCATTATGGGCTTATAGGATTGCCTATAAGACTCCCATTGGGATGTCCCCATTCAGACTGGTTTACAGCAAGGCTTGCCATCTCTCAGTAGAGTTAGAACACAGGGCATATTGGGCCATAAAAAATTTAAATCTAGACCTAACTTCTGCTGGTCATCACAGGTTGCTGCAGCTGTCAGAACTGGAAGAGCTGAGGATGGATGCGTATGCCAATGCCTGGATATACAAGGAAAGGTCCAAGGCTTTCTTTGACAAGGGTTTGTTAAGAAAGAGCTTCATGGCTGGTGATAAGGTTTGGTTGTTTAACTCCAAACTTAAATTTTTTCCTGGCAAACTGAAATCCAGATGGGAAGGTCCCTATATTGTCATGAATGTTTCCCCATCTGGTGCTGTGGAAATCAAGGATCCCACGTCTGGGAAAACCTTAAAGGTGAATGGTCAGAGGCTTAAGCCTTGTTTCGAAAAACCTGCTGAACCTATGGACACCATTCACTTTCAATGGGACCCTTCATTAAACTGATCCACAGGTGTGTCAATGTGTATTATATGTACTTTGGTTTTATTAGGTTTGCATTGCCTTCTTTTGTTCAAACTTTTTAGGAAATTTTAGTGGCCTCACTTGAGTCTGAACCTGTCTGGTCTGATTTCTTTTTATGCTTTGTTTGATGATTAATGCTCTTGAATTGGTGGTTTTTAATTGAATGCATGATATTTGGATAATGATTTTTGCTACATATGCTTGAAAGTTTGATTTTAAAGTGTATGAAGAGCGCATGCTCTCTATTTAATACTTTGCTATCGCGGGGTCCAAAAGGAGGCCTGGGAGACTCTCGCACAATCCAAATAGAATTCTTCACTAGCTGTCGCGAGATTCAAAGTAAACCTAGGAGCCTCTCACGCAATCCAAATGGAATACTTTCCTAGCTGTCGCGAGATTCAAAGTAAACCTGGGAGACTCTCGTGCAATCCAAGTTGCATTTACCCCGTCGCCAGTTTCATTTCCCATCCCGTGACAGGATATGTTCCAAAGCGCGTAAAGCCTATCGATAAGTACTCCAAACCCGCGATTGTCTCCTTTCCCAATTCTCTCTCATTTCTCCATCCAGCGAAACCCTAGTTTCTGGCGCTCTTCATCAATTCTACAACCCATTATTCACACCAGGATCCTAGAGATTTGTTCCTAACGTCATCCCCATCAGTTGCCCTCTGCTCAGAGATCTCGTGGTGCACTGTGCGTCAGATCGAACCCAACCTTACGATTTTAGGGTAAGCACTCAGATCTCGGTCCCCCTTTTTCATATTTAAAAGTAGAGTTTCTAATGACCCCTAAGAGTGCACCAACGAAAAGGGCCAGGGATAAGGCCCCTACTGAGCCCACTCCTAAGAAGGTCAAGACTTCTAAGACACCGAAAAAAGGGAATGAAGTGGTTGAGGAGGTGGAGGAGCCAACCCCTGAGTTTTTTACACCCTCTGAGCTCATGGCTTCAATCCCCTTAGAGCCTGAAACAGCTTTCGACCTGCCATTCTTTGAGAAGGAGCCTCTCTCTGCCCCTACCATTCAATTTATGAGCAAAGCTGGTCTGACACCCTTGATGAATGGAATTCCAGCACTAGCCTGCCCTAGGCTAGTGCAACTTTTTTATCAGTACATCAGGGCCACCAAGGACAAAGATGGACAATCAGGCTTCCTCGTGCTGATTGATGATTTCGAGATGTTGATTAACCCCAAGCTGATTGCAGAGGTATTGGGCATCTCAGCCACATTTGACACTAGCTATGGATATGGCCCTCCCCTGAGTTCCTCAATTGATACCATTACAAGGGCTCTTACTAGAGGATTAAAGGCCTCAGGGGATTTCATAAGAAGAAGAGAGTTGGAGCCAAGCCTCCTTTTCATTGACCAAGTCCTGAGAAAGAACATTTGCTGCTCAAGCCATCAGCGGGAGAGGAGGGCTCCTATTGCTGATGCTATGTACTCTTTCTCTCTGGGTCATGGCTTCCATGCAGCCTGATTAATTTTTAAAGCAATGAAGGACTTCGTGGAGAAGCTAGGGCAGAAAAAGAAGCCACACACACTCCCCTATGCTAGAGTCATCACCAAACTACTTGAGGGGGGGTACAAGATACAAAAAGGAGAGGAGACTACCACCCTTGCCCCTACAACTTTTGCCAAGAGGTAATGGGAATTCAGCAGGAGCCTGATGGAAATACAAAAGAAGAAGGCTAAGGCTCAGGCCCCTCCCAAGCAGACAGTAGAGGAAGTTGTTACAAGGCCCACCCCTTCTACCACAGAGGTGGTTCAAGATCCTGTCACTACCACTGCTGCAGCAGCCTCCACATCCCCTCCACCTTTTACTGTAAGATCCCCTATCCTAACAACATCCCCTCCCATTCAACCATCAACATCTCTTCCTTCCATGCCACCACCCCTTTTTCCTGTGATTGGTACCTGGGAGGACACCACCCCCCATGTCAGCCCCTCACCTTCCCCTACCCTACCTCAATACACAGCTCCAATACCCCCATCATCTTCACAAAACCCTGACAGTCCTCCACTGATTTCATACAAGAAAAAGAAAACCACTCACACATCCCCCACCATGTCCCTACCCCCACCCACAATCCCTTTTATCCCAACTAACACACCTCATATTGACAAAGACACCACTCCAGCCATGCTTACTACATCCCCACTCACAGACATAGACCTCAACCTTAACACAACCACTGGATTCCAAGCCTTTATGGCTAGCTTCCTTGATACCATGCCCACCTACTACACCCCCCTCCCGGATTCCCCAATTACATCACCACATCACTCACCAGAACCCCAATATCCTCCTCCTTCCACTTTCCATCATGCCCCTTCCTCCCCTTTTCAACCTATTCCATCTTCTACCCAATCTCAACCTCCCAACCCAGACACACTGACACTTTTCCTCTCCCTCATCCAAGACATCCAATCCCAACTATCCACCATAACATACACACAGGACCAGATGTAAACTGAAATCACATCCATCAAATCCACACTTCAGACATTGACAAACCAACCCATCCCTCAACAATCCAATCAAACCCCACTGATATCTTCCCCTTCCAGCCCTGACTCCACAAGCCAACCATTCTCTTTCATACCTTTCACCATTCCCTTTTTTTCTTTCCCAGCACCACCTACTCCTAGCGAGCCTACCTCATTTTCTTTCCCCCCCATGCCTTCCATCCCACCTCTTATACTACCCCCTCGAACATTCAGCAGACATCCACCCAAAAATGGACCGAACCTCACCCCTCCCCCAACAACTAGACTTTCCCACTGATAACACCACTTCCCCCACCCAGGACCAATCACATTCGGCTCCTTCCACTTCTTCTCTTCCTATCGCACCCAAACACTCCTTTTACATCCCTCCCTACCTCACCATCCTCCATGCCATGAGAGATAATCCCTACCTTAGGAGGGATGTCCTGAGGGGCATGGCCCAACTTAGGCAATCTATAGAGACCCCCCTGCTGCAGCAAATCACTAAACTAGAGGAAGCCCACATAAAGTAATTACTGGGTATTTCCCTTGGCTGGACTAACATCTTGGAGGCCTATGAGAAGGCAAAAACTATGGCTGCTTATTATCAAGTGAATCTGGAGCTAGAGAAAGCTAATACCAATGTGGAGAGGATGAAGGCAAGAATGTTCGAAAAAAGACTCAACAATGCCCAGGAAATCTTCATACTCCAAAAGAAAATCCACGAAACTGACCTCCTGAAAGCCCAAATCCAAATATCCTCTTTGGAAGTCATTATCAGTCATGCGGAAGTCGTCACCCCACTCACTCCTCATGCCAAAGACCGAGCCTCAAGCTACCTAAACCCCTTCTGCCCCTCCTTCATCACCTCCTACTGAGCAAACTTATCCTAAACAGAGGAAAGTCACTGCTAAGAGGACTGCTTCCATAGCAGCCTCTATCAAAATTGGCAAAGAGTCAGCTGCCCAGTCTGAGGAGGCACAACCACATGGCCAGTCAGACAAAGGAAAGTCCCCTGTACTCCCCCCTGAGCAAGATAAAGGAAAATCTCCTATGATCCCTCCTGAACCCAAGACTAGAAAAATGAGGGTGAGGGTACCAAAAGCTCCAACAATGAAGAAACCACCAGCCCAACCAAAGAAACCAAGGCAGACAAAGAAAAAGAGTCCAACTGAGAGCAAAGCAAAGAAGAAAAGACCAAAGCTCCCTCTGACAGAACCAAGTCCAAGCTCAGTTCTGAAAACAAAGCTGACCTTAGGAAACATGCACAACAGATGGGCTGGGACTGGTTCACAGATTCTGATTCCTCCTCCTCTTAAACTAGATTGTAGTTAGGCTTTTCTTTCCTTTCCATTTATTTTCTTGTCATTGTAATTACGGTTGTATATTTCTTTCTAAGATAATAGAATTTCTTTTTGTATATTGCTTTGTGTATATTGTCTGTGTGTGTTTACTTTTTTTTTTTTTTTTTTTTTCTTCCTGACTATTACCCTGCACTTTCTGACCTTTGAACCAGTGAGGACACTGCTCCTCATGGTTTGGGGGTGTGGCAGGGTAGGTCTGCTAATAGAATAGTTAACTTTAGTGCAGTAGTCGTGCTATAATTGGGATGAATAAAGTTAATTTTCACCTAACTTATTGTAATGAGGAAATTTGCTACAATGAGGAAATTTGTGAAAAATTAAAATATTTTTGCAGACATTTCGAAACTGAAAATTTTAAAATCCTGGCACCACCATGAAGCTAACATCAGAAATTTCAAATTAGTACCTAGTAAACCTAAAAGGAGAGAAAAAGGTAAAAATACACTCCATGAGTTAATAAGGCCATACCTAGTGAGATTTAGGCCCATCAATGTCTGTTGAAGAGTGTTTTGGTATTTTTTCTGCTCTAAGGTTTGATTGACTCAGCACTTTTTACTAGAAGTTAGGCACCTCCAAATCAAAACTGGTTGACAGCACTCATGACACTAAGGAAATGATTCAAGGCTCTCATGTGGATAGTTTGAGCCTGAAAATCTAACCTTTTAAAAACTATCCTTTTGCATACACTCTTTGAGCCTCAAAAAGTCTTATTTTTTTCTTCAAAAAATACTGGAGTACTTGCACCTTAACCTCATGACCTGATTCAACCTTACCCTCACTCTGAGAAATCAGAAGGTAAAGGAGGAGTTGAAGGAAGTGAGAGTGGTCCAACATTTGGTAGAAGGAGAAGAAAAGTAACCTATGAACAACAGTGTGTTGGTGGTATTTGTGTGGCAGTTCATCACAAAAATCATAAAAATAAAAAGAAGAAAAATAATAAAAAGAGAAAAAGGAAGAGAAGTTTGGAGAAGAACATCACCTGAAAATTAAAAAAAAGAGGAGAAACTAACCACTTTGATTCTGAAATATATCAAATAAGATGAAGTTGTGTTGAAATGAAGGTAGTGAAGTCATGAGTCACTCCTTACCTTGCTGATTTCTCAATTTTGATTTCCTTTTTTTTACCCCTTCATTCTTTATATCCCTCACCCATAAGCCATATTACCACCCATTCAAAAAGACCTTGAAGATCCAAAGTGAAATGAGCTATCAGGTGGAGATGAGGGAGTACCTAATCTATGGTGAAGAGTCATGAGGATGTCAGAAATTAGAAGCTTTACCTATGCTCATGCTTGCAGGCCCATTTGGGGTCTGTAACTGCTCTTGAGCTACTTTAAATGTGAACACCCCTAGATATTCATTGTTGAGAGATAGCCCTAGTGAGAATTTGGTCTAACTTGTAACTTCATTGGGGTTGTATCCAATCTGATTTTCGTATTTAAGGTAAGCTTGGTACTGATATGTGCACCTTAAACTTCTAATGTAAAATGATTGGTGGAAATGCAAACACATGCTAAAAAAATTTTTAGTTTTAAATGGCCTGCATTACTGTTACAATTTCCTCTAAATTCTAAAGGAAAGTGGATTGATGCTTTAGTCATTGAAATTTGTTTTGCCATTGACTGCACCACTTTTAACTATTTTTATTGTGAAGTTTGTGGATATCTTCACTAAAAACCCTCAGGAGACTTCACTCCTCCACTAGGGATCACCTAGGGGTTTAAAAGGCTTGGTACATATGCTAAATGTACCCGTGATCCCTACGAAAGTGGCATTTAATTAGTTAAAGCTTTGCTAAGAGACTAACAAAGATTAGGTTTGGGGGTGTGTTAAGACCTGAAAAGTACCACTTTTCACCCCTTAACTTAATCTCTGTTAGACCCTTAGTCGTTTAATAAATGTGTGTTAAGCCCATTTTGTAGGTATTACGCAGCAATTGCAGATAAGGCCCTAACCCTGCCAAGAAGCCTACTTTTGCCTCAGAAGGAAGGAAGTTGAATCCAGATAGATCTTGGCTGCAGCATAGGCAAAGCACAGCAGCACCAAGTCAATAAGTGAGCCTCGCGCAGATGTCGCAAGGTTAAAATATTTCAGAGAAGAATGCTTCGCGCAGTTGTCGTGGGTTTCTGAAGGTAGCACACCAACTGCTCGCGCTGTTCTCGCGTAGATTAATGCCAGAAGAGCCCAAAAAGCAAACTTCGCGGTGTTCTCATGAGGTACAGTTGTAAGCGCTCGTGCAGCTCAAGAGAGGAGCATTTAATCTTTGTGTGATTCACTGAGGAGAGAGAGCTCCAGGCATTCCTGCGCGCAGTGGCCGTGGGATGCAGATCTTCAGGGATCACTCACGCAATCCAAATGGACGATGCAATTACTTCGCCGTGAGGATCCCCGCGAGATTCACCAAGAAATCAATTGCGCGGCCGATTCCCGTGCCACTCAAAGGGAAAGCGCAATCTCGCGACGACCAGAGCAATCCCGCGATGACCAAACTATCTATCCCGCGACTGTAAGAGCTTCAAGTCAATTCAATCTCGCGATGACAACTCTATCACGTGACAAGACCTTGAAACTCTTGCTACCTAGTGAGGCTCGTGATCTTAACTTCCCCCCACTTTTGCAGGGGCAGTCTGGGAACTTCCAGCAACTAGGGCACGCACTCTAATGCTCCAATCTCTGTGCATGCGCCTCGAGGCATCTAAGGAACAGAAATGGGTCATGTTTGCATCATAAAAATTAGGGTTTTCCTAACCCTAATTCTCTCACAGCTGACTGCTATATAAGCCTAAGCCTAGTTTAGGTTAAAGGGAGTTGGGACTGAATTGGACGCTATCTTCTTGAATTAGCTGTAGAGTTCCAGTAGGCTAAGGTTAGGGTTTAGGTAGCATTCTTTTTCTTTATTTCTTCTCTCCATAGTCCAGTACTTGCTGGCTATGCCTTTGTATATTTATTTGGAACAGTTTTAATGGTGTTTTATAATAGGATGCTATACTTATATGAGATTGGTGTTTGAGGGTTGTTCTGTACAAGGCTGCTATCTTGAGATCCTTCATTGCTAAGTTGTATTGTAAGCAATGGAGGACTGTTTGTAAGGATTCACTCATATCCAAGTGACCTGTGTGTCCAGGTTAGGCACATATGCATGCCTATGCCCCACCACAAGATCCACTAAATCTGAATCCCCATGGGAGCCTGAGCTGGTAGCCTTGTGAACATGGTGGTGGCAGCAATCTACTTATTCTGTCTCAGTCCTCTGTGAGGAGGATAGCCTCTGTGGATAGTCTGTGACCATTTAAGTGGACAGGTTATAGCCCTAGGGTGAGGCCAATCCACAGATCTAAGATAACTTCTTCTCCTCTGCACTTGTGCTTGTAGCCCTGTGAGAGATTGTGCAGAGACAGACTCCCCTGTATTTGTATAGACCCACCATCAGATGGCAGATCTGATCTGGCTATAGAGATTGTAGGCTTATGACTTGATCAATGCTGTCTTTCTAAAGCAGTGAATAGCTAGACCTAAAGCTAGTACTCAAACTCTTGCTGGTCCTGTGTGTCCAGACTAGTGCACATTGCAGGCCTAGCCCCACACACAGAACTTTAGAGGTTGACGTTCCTATGGATTCTTGAGCTGGTAGCCTGGAAAAAGTAGTGCCTACAATGATAAACTTGTTCTGACCCATCTCTGGACTGTGGTTCCCCTATTGGATAGTTTGTGGCCATTTAAGTGGACAGGTTATAGCCATAAGGGATTGGATCATGGCACAGGGGTGAGTTGGATCCTTTCTCCTCTTTGGTGATAATGTAGCCATTGGACAGGATTTCTATAGCAGCAAATCTGAGTCTGAGTTATAAGACCCATCAGATCTGTACCTAATAGCTTACTTCTCACCCTTTTATATTTATTATCTCACACTCCATCCTTCTTCTCAACTATTTCTATAGTTTAGACATTAGGTTACCATAGGATTTAAACAATAGTGATTCCCCTTCCATTTAGGATTGCCAGATCTGTAATCAGATCTGAAGGGCCTACTAAAGATAACTCCCTTGGAGCTTTAGATCATTTTTCCCTGTGGGATAAACTCTTACTTATTAAAACTTGCTACAACAGGTCCTGTATCTTGCAGGTCTGTGTATTTTTAGACTTTCTACTCTGTAGTTTCCATTCCACCTTTGATTTATTTTCACTAGCCCATTCTTATCATTGTTGTCAATAAAGTTAGCAGCAAGCATCTAAAATAGCTTAACAGTGCCCTGGCACAATCGTGCATCTGCTTTGATAATCCCTCGGCACAATTGCACTCCATAGATGAGGCATTGTTGCACTCTGAAAATTGTTCATATGAACGACGATTGGTTAGGGTTTCCTATCGGCATACACCTGATTACCACGTGCTATATATTCACGAGAGTTTCGTAAATTAGAAATATGCATGATTTAAGTCACAAATTATACATTAATAGCATCTGTTCTGTTCTTTGAAAACTCCGCATATGTCATCTGATTTATCCTGTCTGCATATTCTGATTTGATTATCGGTTTGAGATACTACCTGTAAATCATGTCTTACATTTTCAATATAATTTTAGCTGTAATTCTTCTACTGAGCTTAGATGTAGTTCACCCTATTTTCTATAACATTAATATGTTTTGAGGCTAGAGCTCCTGGTATAGATTGCGATCCTGGCTACCAGCCTGACTCGGAGGGTGAGGCTGAGGAGGAGGATACCGATACCCCAGCTGACGAGTTCTATTAGTTATCTGGGTATTAGTTTGTATTTTTTTTGTTTTTGTATCGAATTCTAGATTATCTGTGTGTCTGGTGGCCACCGTCTATACTTATTATTATAGATGTTGTATTACTTGTATTCTTATACATTCTATAGGAACCACTATTAGGAACCACTATTTTGGGTGATGGATGTCCATCACCAGTGGTTCTTCTTGGTTCCTTTTTGAGGATGTATATTCTTTTATTTTTATAGATATGCATTGTTGATTTTTCTTTCTTTTAAATACATAATGATGACTCGATCTGCCACTACTGGACTGTGTCTGCTTTGATTTTCGCTAGACGAGCAGACACTGTGATTTATCCTGGGGATCACTGATGGCACGGATTTTTGAGTGCAAAAATCCGGGCTGTCACACTGTCACGTTCTCGATATATTCGGAACCTCAAACATGCAATCGTACCATAAACAGAATTCAAAATAAAAAAAAAAATTAAAACTTTATTATGTACTTATCCGAAATTTACAAGAGATCCCAGCCTGAGCGTGTTTAGCCTCACATCGATCTAGAGACCATCATCATTGTTGAATTGGTCTTTGATCGATGATTACAATCAATCTCCCTCTATCTCATAACTATATCTAACCTAAATTTCGAATACTCACACAAAAAACTCTTCGTAAAAGTTTACCGTGGGAATCCCCTAAAACCTAAACCTAGGGTCCTTATTAATAGAGTATGAGGCCCTAGACTAATTATACACGGCAAGTATCTCTAAAAAATCCCAAGAAATTAGGTGGAGGAAGAAGAATCCGGAAGGGATCTGCGTTACCTGCGAAAATCCAGCTGAAAGGCAAAATTTTCAAGCAGAAAGTCTGTTGTGACCGCTCAAATTGGATTCTCGACCAATAAGACTTTAGATTAATTATCAAGGTCGCGAACGCTTCGCGCGCTTCAGATTTGCTTGAATTCCTGACCGGTCGAACTGGTTGTGACCGATTGACTTTTATGTTTCTGAAGCTTCTCTACATGTGACCGATCAAAACTAACATTCCAACCGGTCCAATTGGATCCATTTCTTCTTCTCTATTTTCTTCCTTAAGCACCTCCCTACTGTGCAATCTTGACTGGTCGAGAATGCAATCTTGATCGGTCAGAATGACCTTTGTGAGCTGATTTCCTCTTGGATTCTTGCCAAAGCTTCGAGTTTCTTCTTATCTTTGCTCTTTTAACTCGTTTTTTATTTTTTGACCTTTGAACATGTTGAAGCACAACATGAACTAAAAGCATCCATTAGTAGTTAAGTGAGAGCTAAAAAGGTCGAGATTTGGGTATAAATTATACCATTTTAGAGGCTGATGACACCCCCAAACCTCAATTTTGTTAGTCCTCAAGCAAGGAAAAAATTGAAAAACATAACCCGAAAAAAAACTAGCCTCATATTATACAAACTACTCTAAAAAGTAAAAGCCACTATCGTAGGGAGTACGATTGCATTTAGCATATGCAACAAGCCTTTAAACCCCTAGGTGATCCCTAGTGGAGGAGTTGTGTCTCCTGAGGGTTTTCAGTGAAGACGCTCACAAACTTCCAAAATAGTTTTCAAAACCATTGATAAAAGGGTTTTCAAATTTTGGTTTTCATAATATATAAACTTTTAAAATAAAATACCTGTAATCATTTCAGCATGCAAATTTTCATTTTCAAATACCAATGTCATGTTAATTCCACTATTGGTTATTCAAATTAACCCAATGCTCCGATCCTTAGACAAATCCTTCATCCATGCTTAGAGTGTCGTGTGTGCGTGTGTCAATACTTAAATCATTCTATCCCTAGATTACTCCCAACCAGGAATCGTTGGATCCCAAGTCTTGACTCAATCCTCACCTTAGGTATACACTGACAACAAATTCGATCCAATGAATTGTTTAATTTTTCACACTCACGTGAGATGAAATTACAACACAAAAGGTCTTTTTCAAGGTTATAATGGGGCTCAGGTGAAGGTTATGAAAGAAAGGGAGATTGGATTCAAACTTTCTCTAAGAAACCGGAAAAAGAGATACATTTCATTTTCTCAATTTCACTCTTTATTTTTCATATTTTCCTTTTTCTTTTGCTTCTTTTTCTCAATTTTTCCTTTTTCTTTTGCTTCCTCAATTTTTCCTTTCTTTTCACTCCTTCCTTTTCTTTTTGACATCACCTCATATTTTTCATTTACTTCTCATTTTTCTACCTCTTGCATATATATCTATTTTTCTTTTCTTTGTCTCTCCTTTTTTATATAATTCTCTGCCATATGTTCTCAGTAAGCACCACTCTCATGCCTCTCCACTTACTCTCATCCCTCATTCCCAATTTCTTAGAGATTGAAGGGTAATTTTTTTTAAAAATTTTAGAAATGGTGTCGGGGTATGGTTAACATAGCTTATCAAGAAACCTATAAAGAAAAAAAAAAATTCAATCAAGCTCAAAAAGGATACTAAAAGGTAAATCAGTGTGAGGTGGGCATTTTAGGTTCAAACGAGCCAAAAACGGCTTTTGATTATTTCCTCACAAGGTGGTAATGATGCCTATTTGTCTTAAGTCAAACACAATGTGTTCTAGTGTAATGATATAAAGTATGAAAAATAAACAAACCGAGATAGAATGTATGAGATTTTAACAATTAAGCACAAATTCCTAAGATACTCCGAATTTATTTTAACACTCATCAAGAATGAGAAAAAACTCTAACCGAGTTTAGTCTTTCCTAAGATCCTAAAATTTCATATTTGAACTAATCTTTTGATTTTCGCACCTAAGCATGGCGAAAGTGTAAAAAATTTTCTAAGTATGAAATTTAGACCGATCCTTAAATGTTCACATTGGAATAAATTATCCTAAACAACATTAGTTTTAACATGGTATGAGTATTTAAAAACTAGAATTCACATGCATCATCAAAGTTTGAAAACTACGGCAAAAATAACACATGATGGTTTCAAAAACTATGTACACTAAGGTAATGAAGGAGTATAAAAACAGTGGTCTAATACATGATACAAAAATTAAAGAATATGAACCACGCATTAAGCACAACACCCTCAAACCTCAATGGTGCAATGCCCTCGTTGCACAAAACCATAAACATGAATAACATCAATAGGGCAATAGAGAAGATATAACATCAAATCAGCACAAGTACAAAGAAATGCCACGTAATGTCCTTTACACTTCTGGGATGATGGAGGAGGCAGAGGTACAATGACACCCTTCCCACAAGAGAAAGGAGGTGCACCACCTAGGTCAACATCACCGGCATTGAGAACAATGGGGGACAATTGGTTACGTAAGTTATTCATTTCTCTTTCCCATTGTCTATATGCCTCCGCATGTTTTAATGCAACTTTCGCAAAAGATCAGGCATCTTCCTCGCAGTAATGTTGTCCTACTCACCTTACAATTATTAAATGGTTAAAACAGCCAATTAGAAGGGCAAATTATAGATGTACGGAATTAAGGTAAGCAGGCAATCCTGCAAGAACTAGGGCTATTGCAGCAAGTTTTAAAAGGTAAGTAAGGGTATTTCCACAGGAAAATGTGATTTAAACTATGGTAAATCTCCAGATCTATGGTAGATCTGACACTCTATCCTAATTTAAGCTAAACTAATACAGGAAAGAGGAGAGGTTCTAGGATTTGTCACTTTACTACAAACTACAAAAATTAAATGTAAGTGATCTAGATCTGATCAAACACAGAGATCAGGGAAAATAGAGAAAAGGTTAAATTCAAAAGATGGAGAACAGCAGTTAGGGGTTTTTGGTCTTTTTACTGAAAATCAAAGGAATTAAAGGCAGGGTAGAGGACAGATCTACAACAATCCTCCATCTGGCTACACGCTCAGATGCTAGGTATAAGAACCCACTCTCCACCAATGGATTGAAGCAATCCTAAGCTTATGATCTGTCCCTTCTACTATACACAGATCATCCTAGAGATTGTTCCAATCTATTGATCTTGATTGGAACAGGTAAACTATTACAGATTTTGTAGGTGTTAGGCTACAAGCTCCCCATTTATGGTTGGCATCGACACGAGAATCCAATTCAGGGAAATCAAATATGAAGAAGTGAAATGTAGATTAGAATTACCTTTAAAAACCATAATTACATTATAATAATACAACTTACAATCCTATTGTGCCCAGATCTGCAATCTGTGTAGCATACAATCCCTTATAAAGCCTTTGAAACTCTTGATTTATAGCTCTAGACCTCACCCTAACTATTGAAAAGAGTTTAGCCAACCATGATTGGCTAAAGAGAGAATGGGGGAAGAAGGAAGAGAGAGAATTTTTGGAGGGAAAATGGATCTCGAACTAAGCTCTGGTTCTCTCAAATTCTGGATATTTGCTCTATAATTTCTTCAAGCTCTTTATACTCTCCTCCTCTGTCCTTAGATTTGTTTCAGCCAATCAGAACTCAAGAGAATAATTCAATTATGCTGATGTGGCTGATTTCTCTTCTAGAAGCTCTTCTCCCATTGGTTCACAACTAGTAAGTATATGTGACGCAGTTAGGGTTTCCATTCGTGCTCAGTTGAGTACCAAAAATACCCCCACGGGTCACTGACGTGCTTTGAGATGTGTGCACAAAATTTGAAAGTTAGCAGCTACCGAAAAAGGGGCTGAGAAGTTCCCAGTTCGAGTGTCGAGAGGTTTAGGGAACCTCTCGAAAAGTTCTGAGTTTGTTTTCCCTTCATTTCGACAGGATTGGAAACATCTCGAGGGGTTGAATTACACTAGCCGATAGGATTGGATAGCTCTCGATAGGTTCTGACGACTTCTCGACAGGATTGGAAGCCCTTTTAACCTTTTGTCCAGTTCTTCATTCATCCTCTCGACAGGTTATAATCAACCTGTCGACTTATTATACGATCTAACATTGAGTGCTCGACAGGTTCAATCTATCCTCGCGAGAATGAGCATGGCTTCAGGTGAGTTGTCGACAAGTTGTCTTGGACTACTCGACAGGTTCAGCTGAACCTCTCGAGATGTTCTTGGAACCTCTCGACTTCTCCTGCACCTTCAGGTAAGGTGTCGACAGGATCATTCACTGCTCTTCCAACCTCTCGACAGGTTCTTGGAACCTCTCGATATGCTGGCTTTTAAGCATTAGATCCTCTCTGCAGCTTTACTTTAGTGCTTCCATGGCTAGCACACATCTTAAGTGTGTTGTCTTTCATCTGTCCAACATTCAGTAACCTCTTGGTGGATTCAATCTTCATTCCTTGTAACTACACTTGGACTCAAGCATCCCCAGTTGGGCTCATGAACTTCTAAGGCTATGTGGACTGTTTGATTGGCTGGCCTTTGGGCTGTAAGGTCACATGTTGAGGAGCAAATTTCTTCTTTGGCCATTTTAGGTGGATGTCTGCACTAAGACTATAATTTATTACTTTTCTATAAAATACACTCAAAACATATTATTAGTCAACTCAAGGGTCCACCAAAGGTCAGGTTAGGAGGTAAAAAATGATATTTTTCACTGCTTAACACACCCCCAAACCTAAGCTTTGCTAGTCCCTGAGTAAAGGAGAAAGTAAAAACAATTATTGAAAATGAAAAATGTCACTTTTGTAGGGAACAAAGATGCATTTAGCATATGCATCAAGCCTTTTAAACCCTCAGGAGTGAAGTCTCCTGAGGGTTTACAGTGAAGTTACCCACAAACTTCTTCAATAAAATCAGTTAATATTAATGCAGCATATTAAGGCAAAATTCAAGCAACATAAAATTCATTCCACACCTTGTTCATTCTATTTTGGAGGATTTTCAACAGAAACATGGCAGTTTAAAACTAAAATTTTGTTGTAATTCCTTCACAATCAATCAGCTCATGTCAAGGCCTTTGTATGAAAATTAATGCAAAGCTTACCATTAAATTGAAAATCATGTCCTGATAATGCCCCCAACAAACCTAATGTCAGACCCAAAGCTCACCAGGGCTGTCACTCAACATAGAATAAAAGGATGTATCATTTCACACAGCTTAAGAGTAGTTACAGCCCTCAAATAGGACTCCAAGTATGAGCATAGGCATTGCTCTAATTTCTGAAATTTTCTAACTCTTTTCACCATAGATAAAACAAATCCTTATCTCCACATGACAGCTCAATCCATTTCAGATCAGTAAGGTCTTTTTATTAGGTTGTAGTGTGGCTTATGGGTGAGGTTTATAAGGAGTAAAGGGAAATAAAAGGATTCAAATTTTGAGAAATCAGTAAGGTAAGGAGGTGACATGTACACCTTCTTCATTTCAGCGCAATCTTCATCTTCTTTGAATTTTCATATATGAAGTGATCAATTTCCAATCTTCATTTCAATGTATCCAATGAAGTGACTTCTCTCTTATTCCTTTCTTTATTTTGCTTTTCTGTTTTTTTTTTCTTTTTGTATGCTTTTTTTTTTTGTACTTTTTCTCCATTTTTTTTTATGGGTTGGAATGCCACAACCTTACATCAAATGTGCTTTCTTCTCTTCGAACCAAATGTCAAACCTGACTCCTTTAACCTCACTTCTCCTTCTATTTCCTGAATTCTCAGATTAAGGGTGAACTAAAATAGGTCAAGGGATTTTGAGTTCAAATTCTCTGGTTTTTATCAAAGAAAAATTGAGATTTCTAAGGCTCAAATGGTGTGTATCAAGGGCAGTTCAAAGGTGGGAAATTTTAGGCTCAAACTGTCCAAAGGATGGCCTTACTTCATATCCTCAATGTCATGAGTGCTATCAAGCTATTTCAACTTGGATTTACCAACTTTTAGTGAGCAAGCCTAGATTCAATCAGTCCTTAGAGCAGAAAAGTTGCCAAGACACTCTTCAAAGAAAATTTCTCAGGCCCAAATCTCACTGGGTATGGTCTTCCATCAGATTTATGGGGTCTATCCTCACAATTTTTCCTTTTTTCAAGTTCACAAAGCACTAATTTTAAAAAAAAAAATTGACATTTGCTTCATGAAAATGTTAGAACTACAACACATTTAGTTTTAAAAAGTTTGTTAATTTCCTCTTTTTTTCAAGAAAAATCAGGTGGGAGTTCCCTTTATTTTTACAAATGTTGTCCAATCCTAGCTGCACTAACATTAACTACTCTATTGACAAACCTACCACACCCCCAAACCTATGAGGAGCAGTGTCCTCACTGATTCAAAGAAAAAGAATATGTGCAACAGGGTATTATATCAACCACAGATAAGCAAGGAAAGAAAAATTAACAAGTAAACACCCATCCAAACAACGGACACAAATACACAAGCAAATAAAGGGGACCAAATAGGTTGCACATACAAGTTACTAAAGAAAATATTCATTTATCAGTATAGAAATATGTACAGAAATAGCTACAAACAGAATATACAAAACAGTCTAACTATCGTTGAAATGCCTAAAATACAATGTAAAAATCTTAAATATAGAGTATAGCTATTCAGAGTAAGAGTCAGAGGTGAAGATGTCAGTAGGGTTGTATCCACATTGAGCAGCATAGGCTTTCAACTGAGCTTTTTCCTCAGCCTTGGTCTTCTCTTTGGTGGTAGCTACCTCCTCAGACTGGGCAGTTTTCTCTTGTCCTTTATCTAGGGTAGTAGCTGGAGGGGCAAGCTCAACTGCATGTGCAGGCTATCTAGCAGTCATGGTAGCAATTTGTCTTTCAAGTATTTCAATCTTCTTAGCAGCCAGTGCAACTTGACTCTCATACAATTCCTTGGCTGCCTTGTTGATAGCTTTGGAGGCAGCCAACCTCTTCTCTAATCCATCAGCTCTTGATTTCTCTGAGGCTGCAATGAGCTTTTCAGCTTCATATTAGAGTAAAATTCTTTTCCAACCCTTGGATATTTTCAGCATCTCAAAGTTGTAATCCACTTTCATTTGATTCAGCTTCTCTTCATAGGGCCTCGTGAGGGAGGTTCTGACGGCAGTCATGCCTTTGGTGACATCCCTTTTAATGTAGGGGTTAGTTTGCATGGCATGGAGGAGGGTTAGGTAGGGAGGTATGTAAAAGTTAAAGGTATGGAGTATGGGGAGTTCATTAATGGAAGAAGGGCCAGCTGATGTGGATGAGGGGATGGATAGGGGCATGGGTGGGATGGAGATTGAGGGTAAAGGGTGATGGACTACAAGGTCAGGCTTAGGTAGGGGTTCTGGTGTAGGTTCTGGGTCTATTTGGGTTGGGCCTGAGGAGGTGGGAATTAAGCCTTCCACATCTGTGCCAGCATTGGTAAAGGTAGGAGGAGGGATTTCTGGGATAGGTTCAGTCAAGGTTAAGGGTTGGGGAGAAGGGGGTGGAGTGGTGATATGGATGGGTAAAGGGATATCTGGCTGTTGGGATGGTTGGGTTAAATTTTGCAAGGTGAATTGGATGGCTAGCACAGTGGTAGGAATGGAGGCTTGGTTTTGGAGAGTGGAGTTCATGGCTTGGAGTGTGGCCTCAATGGATGTTTGAGTTTGGTTATTGACCATGACTTAGGATTGAAGGGAAAGTAATAGGTTGAGGATTTGGGGTAGGGGGTCAGGTGTGACAGGGGCTGTGGGTTGGATTGGACGAATTGGTTGAAATGGGGAAGTCTGGGCAAGGTGAAAAGGTGGGGTGGGGGTGGTCTGTAAATGGATAGGCTGTGGAGAGGAGGGTTGTGGAGACTCGGGTAGTGGAGAGTATTCATGCTCAATATGGTCCATAATGGACTTCATTAAAGATAAAGACCCTTCATTGTTTATTGGGTCTTGGATGTGTGGAGGTGAAATGGAAAAGGTGGGGTCAATGTCAAAGGGCATGGATGGTGGGGAAGAAATGACTAGGTCAGCTGATGTGGATTGTTAGGGGCTTGATGGTTCAGCAGCTGAGATGGATGGGCTGACTGGAAGGGTAGGCTTTGACTTTCTTTGGTAGGTTGACGGGATGGATAGGGAAGGTAAGGTAGGGATGGGGTCTGTGAGAAAAGGAGCAGATAAAGGTATGGATGTGGTGATGGTGGAAAGGGAGGTTGAGATGTTGGGAGGTATGGAGACTGCAATGGCGGGTAAAGGATGGATGGGAGAGAGGCTGATGGGAAGGAAAAGCTAGCTATGTCAGGGCTGACATTGGGCAAAGGCACAAAAGTGGAAGGGATGACAAAAGTAGCTAAGGGAATCACAGGTGCAGCTGCAGAGCTAGTCACCTGAGGTGACTCTCTTTCAGGGCTCTCAACAGATTTGCTCTTACTCTTTCCAATCAAGGTCCTACTGGCAGACCAAGCCCTCTTTCCAAACACCTTGGGCTTCACATTCTCCGCTTCTTCATCCTCTTTAAAAACAAATTTACCCTTTTTGAGCAAGGCAGTGATGAGACTGCTGTAGGGAAGCCCTGGTAGGGCTTGTGCCTTCCTACATTTCTCATTCACATCCACCATTACTTCAAACACCAGCCAAGCAGCATTCAAAAACTGGCCCTTAGAGAAAAAATACAGGGCATCCACTATTGGGATTCACCTTTCTTGCTGATGTCCACTGGCATAAATATTCTTTCTCAGAATTGAATCAATGAAGAGTATGTTGGTGTAAATCTCTTCTCATTAATGGCACCCCAAACCCCACAATGCCCTAAGTTAAGTGCATGGCCATAGTTTTAAAGGGCACACTCTCAGGTTAAGCTAGTCCATAGGATGCATAAAAAATACTAGGGACTCCTAAGGCTGATCCAATGTCACTGTAATCAACAACCATTTCCCAATTATCAATTAAAATCACTTGGCAAGGCTCAGCTGACCCTGGCTTGGTCTTCTTCCTCAAGTTTTGATACCATAATTTGACTAGCCTAAGATATGATTTTTCTTGCAATGGGGTCAGTAATGGTATCAGGCCTGCCTTCGCCATGTAATCCAAGGTATCTTTGCACTGCTCTTCCTTGGAAAAATAAGGGAGGTAAAAAATTGTCTCAGGTATTAAGCATAGAGCATCCACAAATTCATTGTGGGTGGTCAGGTTCACAAGGACTTCAAGCTCAGCAAAAGGGTTAGCCTCAGGCTCAGGAATTTCTACCTCAGGGGCTTCCTCAACAAATTCTTCACTGATTTGGGCCCTCTTGGATTTCTTAGTTTTCTTGGGTTTGACAGCCTTCTCAGCATGATCCATGACCAACTTCCTTTATGTTGGTGGGGTTTCTGTGGGTTGTGTAGTGAGCCTACTGGACTTCCTAGTGGCTTTGGTGGCAGATTTAGAAGGTGCTTTGAAAAGATTAGCCAAGGTATCCTCTTGGCCAGCCATTAGTCAATCAATTCTCCACAATCAATTATAATAATCACACAGACCCTTTTTATCAATCAAATTAACTACACAATTAGCAAATGAAGTGCCAAAATCACGAAGTGGAGCAGAAGAGAAGCTTACCAACAGAAACCTAGGGTTTCTCAGATCTTGAAGTGCACAGCACTAAACCAGCTCATACCAGGTGCAAAGTGTAGCTTTTGATGAATTAAAGCAATGGGGAAAATGGCTAGGTGCTTGGAGTAACAACCAGTGAGGTAGAGAGAGAAAAAGGAAAATGAAAAATCGGCAGAGAGAAATTAAGGCTCAGAGACAAGCTGTCGAATGGCAGAATGTAGTTGTCGCTAGGTTTAAAATAATGAGCAACGAGTTTCGATAGGATTGGGGGGAAGTTGTCGACATGTTGATACGAATGAAAAGTAGCTGAACCTCATGAGAGGTTCACTTAATCCTATCGACAGGTTCAAGGTTAGAGAAAGATTCATTTCGAGAGGTTCTCAGAACCTCTTGACAGGATCTCGGAACCTATCGATAACACAACTAAAAACCTTCAGAACCTGTCGAAATCTTCACGGATCCTATCGACAACCGTTTTTGCACCATCGAAACCTATCGAGAATTAACTCAAACCTCTCGATAGGTTCCAGATCTTGTCAAAATGCAAACTGGGAACCTTCAGAGCTTGTCGAAATGTTTATAGAACCTATCGATAGGTTGTATTTCAGTTTAAAAAGAATTGTAATCAGTTCGTAGTTCATTCCCCATACAGATTTGACACTCCTGGCTCTATCTACTCCACAAATCTACCTTATTATCCTACATGAGGAACTATACACACATGAAAAAATTCATGTACAATGCCAAATAGTAATGAAACAAACACAGAAACAACAGCAAAAATAGCTAAACATAGTAGCTATTATACATAGTATACAATGTTGAAATTCAGACATGTTCTGGAGGTTCATGAAAGTGGGTGATCATCACAGGCTCTACCACATTTTCAATAAAAAGTTTGAGCCTTTCACCATTCACTTTCATGATCCTACCATCTTTTGGATCCTTGATTTCAACAGCTCAAGATGGGGATACATGCTCAACTATGTAAGGTCCTTCCCATCTAGATCTCGATTTTCCTGGAAAATTTTTTAACTTAGAGTTGAACAGCCATACCTTGTTGCCAGCTGTGAACTCCTTCCTCAGCAGATGCTTGTTATAGAAAGCCTTGGTTTTCTCCTTATAGATCCTAACATTAGAGTAGGCCTCCAATCTTAGCTCTTCCAGCTCTAACAGCTGGAGTTTCCTATGCATGCCAGCAGAAGTTAAACCAATATTCAATGCTTTAACATCCCAATAAGCCTTGTGCTTAAGCTCTACTGGTAAATGGCATGCCTTGTCATATACCAACCTGAAGGGAGACATCCCAATTGGGGCTTATAGGCAGTCCTATAAGCCCAAAGAGCATCAGGAAACTTCAGGAACCAGTCCTTCCTATCCACTTTTACAGTTTTCTCCAAAATATGTTTGATCTCTCTATTAGAAATTTTCACCTCCACTGGTTTGTGGGTGGTATGGGGTGGCAACTCTGTATGTCACAGAGTTCTTTCTAAGGAGGTTTTCAAACTATCTATTACAGAAATGGCTCCCCCCATCACTAATGATAGCTCTGGGGGTGCCAAACCTGGAGAAAATGTTGTCCTTCAAGAAGATGAGAATAACCTTGTGATCATTGGTTCTTGTAGCTATGGCCTCAACCCATTTGGACATATAGTCTACACCACAAGAATATAGTTGTATCCAAAGGAAGGAGGGAAAGGACCCATGAAGTCAATCCCCCAAATGTCAAAAAGTTCAATCCCAAGTATAGGCTGTAAAGGCATGGAGTTTCTTTTGGAGATACTTTCCATCTTTTAGCATCTTTCACAAGCTTTACAGTGAAGCCATGCATCCTTGAAGAGAGTGGGCCAATAAAATCCACTTTGGAGCACCTTGGCAGCAGTTTTGTTCCCATTGAAATGACCTCCACAAGCCTGTTCATGACACATAGTATATTGTGGAATTCCTCATCAGGGACACATCTCCTCACCACTTGGTTTGCACAATGCTTGAATAGGTATGGATCCTCCCACATATAATGATTGATCTGTGAAAAGAACAGCTCTTTATCCATTTTGTTCCAATGTAGGGGGATCTTACCCACTGCCAAGTAGTTTACAATATGTGGGGGATCCTCCCACATATAATGTTTGATTTGTAAACCAAGGTATGGAAGTGCTGATAACAAACAGTTGTTCATCCGGAAAAGAGTCATTAACAGGCAGCCTAACAAACTCCTCTGCTAGGATCCTAGACAAGTGGTCTGCAATAACATTTTCAACCCCTTTCTTATCCTTGATCTCAAGATCAAACTCCTGCAATAAGAGGATCCATCTGATCAGTCTAAGCTTTAGAAGCTTTTTTGATAAAAGGTATTTTAGGACTGAGTGGTCTATGAAAACCACTATCTTGGATCCCAACACATAAGACCTGAACTTATCTAGAGGAAAGACAATTGCCAACAGTTCCTTCTTAGTTGTAGTATAATTTAACTGAGCATCCATCATCGTTTTGTTGGCATAGGCAATCACATAAGGGGCCTTATCCTTCCTCTATCCTAAGACTACACCAATTGCAAAGTTTGATGCATCACACATAAGCTCAAATGGTATAAAAAAATTAGGTGCTTGAAGGATAGGTGCAGAGGTTAGGCAACTTTTCAACAACTCAAAAGCAATAAGACATTCATTAGTGAATTCTAAGGGAACCTCTTGGCACAGCAGGTGACAAAGAGGTTTTGAGATCTTGCTAAAATCCTTGATGAATCTCCTATAGAAGCCAGTATGCCCCAAAAAGGATCTGACTTGTTTCACAATTTTTAGTGGGGGCAAATGTGCAATCAGATCTATTTTAGCCTTGTCTACCTCAATGCCTCTGTGAGAAACCACATGGCCAAGGGCAATGCCTTGAATGACCATAAAATGGCTCTTTTCCCAACTTAAAATCAAGTTAGTTTCCTCACATCTCTGTAACACAAGACTGATATGGTGTAGACACTAGCTAAAACTATCCCCAAAAATAGAGAAATCATCCATGAAAATCTCTAGAAACTGCTCAATCATGTCAAAAAATATAGCATACATGCACCTTTGGAAAGTTGCAATGGCATTACACAATCTAAATGGCATCCTTCGATAAGCAAAGGTGCCAAATGGACATGTGAAAGTTGTCTTTTCTTGATCTTGTGGATAAACAGGGATTTGGTTATACCCCGAATATCTATCAAGGAAACAATAAAAAGCTTTTCCTACTAACTTATCCAAGATTTGGTCAATGAAGGGCAAAGGGAAATAGTCTTTTCTGGTTTTCACATTGAGCTTTCGATAGTCTATACACACCCTCCAACCTGTGATTTCACTAGTTGGAACAAGCTCACCAGAATCAGTTTTAATCACAGTAATTCCAGACTTCTTAAGTACCATCGAGTGCCACCCATTCAGAATCTAAAATTGGATAGATGACTCCAGCATATAGCAGTTTGACCACTTCTTGCATGTGAGAATTCAATTTTCTATGTATTTCTCTAGAGGGTTTGGAACCCTCTTTCAAGTAGATTTTATGCATCCATACAGCAGGGCTGATGTCCCCAAGGTTAGCAATGGTCCAACCTATTGCTCTCTTATGCTTCTTTAAAGCACACAATAGCTCTTCCTCTTGCTCATCTGTGAGAGAGGAAGAAATGATCACTAGCAACTTCTGGTTGGCCTCCAAAAAAGCATACTTCAAGGTCTTAGGTAGCTGTTTCAACTTCACATCAGGGGGGCATACAAGTGAAGGCAGCAAAGGTGCCTTTGATGGTGGTGGAAGAGGCAACACAGCAGGTTTCCAAGGAGGATACCTTGTTGCTGGCCCCACATTAGAAATTAAGGCTTTCACCTCTTGAACCATGGGTGTTGGGGCCTTCTCTTCCACAATCTCAATCCACACATTCTCAAAAACATCACCAAAATCATCTCAAAAATTATCACAATGTAGCAGCTTGGTTATCAGCAGCAGCAACAGCCACAGTAGCAATCCATGCCTTATAGGAATGCCCAGCCATACCAGCAGAATTACTTTCTAAGGCCCCAATACTAACAGCCTATGGCCCAACCAATGGCTCAACATGTGCATCAAAGTGCACCAACAGTAGGCTATTGTCCATGGGACTGAGCAACATTCACATGTTCCATCACAAGGTTTGGAAATTGGGCAGCTGAGGGACATTCCTCAAGGGAGTGAGTGGGGGACTGGCATATCACACATGCCTCCTCTACTTTGCATCCATTGTAGGCTGCATTGCTCCCATGAGCTTATCAAACTTTTGAGTCAAGCTGTCTGCTTTCCTCTCCAAATCATTGCATCCACTTACCTCATACATTTTCCCTCTGATAGTATTTTCTCTCACCAATCTAGGGGTCTCAAAATCTCTTGACCAGGTCTCCCTTTCCATGGAGTTTTCACTAATGATATCAAACAACTCTCACGCCTCATCAGTTGTCTTGTGGAGGTATGTACCACCACACGATGCATCAACCATATCCCCTACTTTTAGGATCAATTCCTTGATAGAAACTTTGAACAAGTTGCCATTTAGGAATTTAATAATGGGGGTATTGCTTCAAGAGCTCCTTGAATCTCTCCCATGCTTGGTGAAAATCTTCAGTTGGGGCTTGAGCAAATGAAATAATGTTCTTTCTCAACTGACTTGCTTTGGACATGGGGAAAAACTTGGCCAAAAATTGATATTGAAGGTCATTCCAGGACTGAATACTATTGGTTGGGAGCATTAACAACCAAGTTCTGACTTTATCCTTTAATGAAAAAGGAAAGAGTCTCAGCCTGGTTGCTTCCTCTCCCAAACCTGTAATGTTGAATGTAGTGCACAGTCCCAAAAATTCATCAATATGCTTGTAGGGCTTTGCTCAGGCCATGGTATGAGGGCAACATCTATATGATGGAGGATTTTACCTCATAGTTGCCTTGGATAGCAGGGAATTGAATGGAGAAGGAGGAATTGTACACCCCTGGTGCATTGAATTCTTTCAATGTCCTAGGTTGCTCATCCATTGTAGAACTATCACAATCAACTACAGGTGTGTGTATGGGATGCTTAGATCTAAGAAGTCTCTTGACTTTAAGATCTAGAGAAGCAATCTCAGGATTAAGAGATCTCCTCCAGAGCATACACAGTAGACACCAAATACAATGTAGAGAATCACAACACAAAATTTAATAAAAAACACACAACTAATACTATAGATCTATAAAAGTACAGATCTAAAAATGTAATCAGAGTTAGGAAATGCAAACTTAAGCAAAGCTTGCTCCTCCAATTGGTACAATGCTCCTTTCAACACCACAAATCCATATCTGAAACACAAAATTGAACTACAAAAAACTACAGCAAAAATTAATCAAACACTAAACAGGCAATTAAAAATCTAAATCTAAAATGAGAAAAACACATATCTACCAATGTAAAAATACAAATCCCCGACAACGGCGCCAAAAACTTATTGTCCTGCTCACCTTACAATTATTAAATGGTTAAAATAGCCAATTAAAAGGGCAAATTACATATATATAGAATTAAGGTAAGCAGACAATCCTGCAAGAACTAGGGCTGTTGTAACAAGTTTTAAAAGGTAAGTAAGGGTATGTCCACAGGGAAATGGGATTTAAACTATGGTAAATCTCCAGATCTATAGTAGATCTGGCACTCTATCCTAATTTAAGCTAAACTAACACAGGAAAGAGGAGAGGTTTTAGGATTTGCCACTTTACTACAAACTATAAACATTAAATGCAAGTGATCCAAATCTGATCAAACACAGAGATGAGGGAAAATAGAGAAAAGGTTAAATTCAAAAGATGAAGAACAGTAGCTAGGGGATTTTGGTTTTTTTACTAAAAATTAAAGGAATCAAAGGCAAGGTAGAGGACAAATCTGCAACAATCCTCCATCTGACTATAAGTTCATATGCTAGGTATAAGAATCCACTCTCAACCAATAGATTGAAGCAATCCTAAGGTTATGATCTGTCTGTTCTACTAGACATAGATCATCCCAGAGATTGTTACAATCTATTGATCTTGATTGAAACAAGTAAACTATTGCATATATTGTAGGTGTCAGGCTACAAGGTCCCCATTTCTGACTAGCATCCACAGGAGTATCTAATCCAGGGAAATCAAATATGAAGAAGTGAAATAAATATTAGAATTATCTTTAAAACCCATAATTATATTGCAATAATACAACTTACAATCCTATTATGCTCAAATTTGCAATCTGTGCAACATACAATTCCTTATAAAGCCTCTGAAACACTTGATTTACAGCTCTAGACCTCACCCTAACTACTGAAAAGAGTTTAGCCAATCATGATTGGCTAAAGAGAGAATGGGGGAAGAAGGAAGAGAGAGGGTATTTTTGGAGGGAAAATGGATCTCGAACTAAGCTCTTGTTCTCTCAAATTCTAGATATTTGCTCTATAATATCTTCAAGCTCTTTATACTCTCCTCCTCTATCCTCAGATTTATTTCAGCCAATCATAACTCGAGAATAATTCAGTTATGCTGATGTGGCTGATTTCTCTTCTAGAAGCTCTTCTCCCATTGGTTCATAACTGGTAAATACATGTGAGGCAGTTAGGGTTCCCATTCATGCTCAGTTGAGTACCAAAAATACCCCCAGGGGTCGCTGACATATTTTGGGATTTGTGCACAAAATTTAGAAGTTGGCAGCTGCTGAAAAAGGGACTGAGAAGTTCCCAATTCGAGTGTCAAGAGGTTTAGGGAACCTCTCAGCAAGTTCTAAGTCTATTTGCCCTTCATTTCAACAGGATCATGTGGCTTTTGACAGGATTGGAAACATCTTGAGGGGTTAAATTGCACTAGTCGATAGGATTGGATAGCTCTCGATAGGTTCTGACGACTTCTCGACAGGATTGGAAGCCCTTTTAACCTTCTGTCCAGTTCTTCATTCATCCTCTCGATAGGTTATAATCAACCTGTCGACTTGTTATACCATCTAACACTGAGTGCTCGACAGGTTCAATCTATCCTCGAGAGAATGTGCATAGCTTCAGGTGAGTTGTTGATAGGTTATCTTGGATTGCTCGACAGGTTCAGCTGAACCTCTTGAGGTGTACTTGGAACCTCTCAACTTCTCATGCACCTTCAGGTAAGTTGTCGACAGGATCTTTCACTGCTCTTCAAACCTCTCAACAGCTTCATGTATAGCATCCAATCTCTCGATAGGTTCTTGGAACCTCTCGATATGTTGGATTTTAAGCATCAGATCCTCTTGACAACTTTACTTTAGTGCTTCCACAGCTGGCACACATCTTAAGTGTGATGTCTTTCATTTGTCCAACATTCAGCAACGTCTTGGTGGATACAATCTTTATTCCTTACAATTGCACTTGGCCTCAAACATCCTCAGTTGGGCCCATGAACTTCTAAGGCTCTATGGACTATTTGATTGGCTGGCCTCTGGGCTATAAGGTCACATGTTGAGGAGAAAATTCCTTCTTTGGCCATTTTTGTTGGATGTCTGTACTAAAAGTGTAATTTATTGCTTATCCACAAAATATACTCAAAAACATTATTAGTCAACTCAAGGGTCCACCAAAGGTCAGGTTAAGAGGTGAAAAATTGTATTTTTCACTGCTTAACAGGTAATACTGCTCATAATTCCATCAGAGCTTCATCGCCCCATAGTCCTCTTTCAGTGTAAACCAATTATGCTGAAGAGAACCTGTCAGAGATCGCTTGGCCACTAAGGCGACATTAGATCAATGAAGTTCCTCCTCTAGGGCATCGGTATAGATGCCCAAAGTGTGGACAAAAGTGGCATCAACAACTACCCTGGACCGAGTAGGTCCTCCCTGCAAAGGCACGATGGCCTAGGTCGAAGGGTCAAACCCGACGAGGTCATGTGGACCCTCATTGCGCACAACCAAAGTAAGAGTGGTCCCATCGGTGGGCACCTCGTGTATATTCCCCTTAATGACTGGGGAAGAGGAGTTGGGCTCCTCACAATCTACGAGCCCAGGAGCAATGCTGGCTCCAAGCTCTCCCGATGAAGATGGGGGAGTCTGGTCAGCAGGCTCTGAAATGGGGGCCTCTGCTGGGGCCATGGTCGAACCCTCCTCCATGAAGTGCTCATCAGCTGGTGGTGTAGGGAGAGGACTAGGTGGAGGTGTAGGTCCTTCATCATTGGAAGACCCACTCGAACCTGTCCTTGATAATAATATAGCAACTCCCCCTAACACCTCATGTAGTAGCCCCCTCACAGAAGCGAGCTCAGCACAAATCTCAATCTGCCCCACCTCTACTGCATGGAGGTGCTGCTTCACCATGGACTGAGATGTGCTCAGGAAAAAGGAGTCCACCGATAGGGCAACATTCCCATGAATGGCCTAATCCAAGAGGCCACTGTAACCTCCAACACCGATGTCAAAGGTGTCTAGATAGAATGTGGTGAGGGGAATAGAAGATGTGGTAGAAGTGGATGGGGCAGGTATACGCTTCAGTGTAATGATAGGATCCGTGAAAAGCACAGTGATCGGAGGTGCAGCTAAAGGTGTATGAATGGATGAAGTCTCGACCCATGGGAAAGGAGATGGGGTCGAGGAGACAGAGGGGAGTATGCGGTATCTCCCATCTTGAGTGGTGGTGATGGTGAGGGCGTATAGGGTATAGGATGGGCACAAGGTGTGGTGGTGCTAGCTGCCCGAGCAGCAGATCCAACAAGGTCAGGGACGAAGACAACTGGTGTCTCTGTCGGAGGCACAACCGAAGAAGAAGCCAAGGCAACTTACTCTACAACAATGAGCCGTGCTTTTCTCCATTCGCTTGCCTCATAAAGCTTAGGAAATGATGTTAATGGCGGCTCCTGCGGGTCGATTTTGTACCCTCGATGGAGTAACAAATGTGTGATTGCTCATCCATATGGGAGTCGAAGCGATGCCTTGTGGGAGTGCAGTGTGGCAAGTTTCCTAAGGGTATCGAGTAACCCATAGAAGACTAATTTCACTGGTTCCAACCACTAGCCCTTGAGGACAGCGTAAAGGGCCTGTAAAAGGTCCCCATGACATTGGGTCTTATGTGAAATCGGACATAGTGTTTTATATAACACTATGTCCGCAAAGAAGAGGTTAGTGTTGGAGGTATGAGTGGGGCCAACTAGTGATTTTCTAGAAATGACATGCACCAATTCAGCAGGGTTAGGGTAATCGTGACCTCGCAATAGGTCACAATCCACAGGGCATGTAGTAGGGATGCCACAGGCTATAGCCAACAGTGCCCTATCAAACGAAAGTTCGAAGCTGTCGACCTTTGTTAAGAATTGGCCTAGTTCAACAGTACTATATATGAGATTCTGATAAAAGAGCTGAACTAGGCGCTGGTACACTAGCATAAGTGATGGTGCCAACAAACCCCTGAGGCTGACTCACCTAAAGTAGGCCAGTGAAAACTGGGCCTCAGGAAGCTTATTGAAATATTCCATGTCAAACGCGGGCTCGACAGCGAAGTCATGATGCATCATTGACGGTTTTGGGGCATCCTGCCATAAGGGTTGCGTCTCAGGGGCAGCCGATGGTGGTTGTGATGCAACAGTTAATGACCTGGTGCCAATACGGATACCAACACCAGGGTTCTGTAGCACTGTGGTTCGTGCCTTTTTGTTAGGCAGGGCATCCACCATGGGTGCCTTGCCTTTATTGCACTTCGTAACCATTTTCCTAAATTAAAACTAAACACACACAAAATAAAAAGAAAAGGCGCAGGATTACCCTTAAAGAGTATGAATTGTCGAATGCAGCCACGAGGTACAAAATGTCAAACCCTCATGATGGATTATTAGGCATGGAATGCTAATTGACACACAAAGAATTCAAAAAGTGCACAAAGGTTCTGCGGGAGCTCGAGGAAGAAGAAGAGAATGCAAGGGAACTAGGGCAAGACCGGTCGAAATGGGATTTCAACTGGTCTTAGGGCTTTATATAGCCCTGAGACTATAGATCTCGACTAGTCGAAACCATTTTGACCAGTCACAATATGGGAGAAAAATGAGTTCTCCAACAAAGCTTCTATTTTGAAGCTAAGTTCCCCAGTCTTAACCGGTCGGAATCAATTTCGACCAGTCAAAACACAACAAATACAATAAAAATGCTAGTTCCTATTATATTATATAAAGTTCACCGGTCGACTAAGATTCGACTGATCAAAATTTGCTATGTTCTTTCCTTCTTGAGCAAGTCGACTAGTCAAAATTTTTTTCAACCGATCAAAATCTGGTAGAGAACTCAATTCTCAGCCCAGATTTCATCAAAACCTTATATTTTATTTTTCATTTAAACTTTTTATTTCCTATGCCTATGACCTGCACACACAAACATATCAAATCTAAAAAAAGTAACACAAATCCTAGATTAATAACTTATAGTGAACTTGGGTTGCCTCTTAAGAAGCGCTACGGATGTGTAGGTACCTCGGCAAGGTCAAAATGCTCATCAGGGCACCGGCGAGTTAGAGGAAGACGAAGTCTCCCCAGCCATTGCTTGACCTTTTGGGTTATTAACCAGTTGAAATGTCAACCGGGCCTCTTCTCTCTTATTTAAAGCAGTTGCTAGTTGCCCAATTTGGGTTCGTAGCCCAGTCATAGAATGCATGAGAGTGTGGAGTAAATGTTCTTGGTGTCGGCCCTGTTGCTGCCAATTTTATATTGCCTGTAGCACGGGTTCCTCTGAAGTATTATTCTAACGAGGCTTATAATATTGTTGTCCCTCAGATGGCGAAAAAATTTGCGAAGTGTTCATTGGCCTTGGAGGCTGATTGTTTCTCCGCATCGGGTTGGTCTACCGAGACAGATTTGAATGTTCCTCCATATTGGATTGTAAATATTTACACAGCCAAAATTATTGTCCAATCACTGAAAGGAACTCGATGCATCAGGATATTTTAGAGTCAATGTTCGGTATAAAGGAAATTTCTTGAGTAGGGCTATGGTTGATGTCATAAATTGTTAAGCAGTGAAAAATATCATTTTTTACCTCCTAACCTAACTTTCGGTGGACCCTTGAGCTGACTAATAATGTGTTTTAAGTGTATTTTATAGATAAGCAATAAATTGCAAGCTTAGTGCAGATGTTCACTTAAAATGGCCCCAGAAGCAATTTGCTGCTCAACATGTGACCTTAAAGCCCAAAGGCCAGCCAATCAAGCAGTCCACAAGAGTCTTAGAGATTCATGAGAATGTCTTGAACCCAAGTGGGGATGCTTGAGGCCAAGTGCAATTGCAAAGAATGAAGATTGAATCCACCAAGAGGTTGCTGAGTGTTGAATAAATGAAGAACAACCCACATGAGAGGCATGCCAGCTGGTGGAAGCACTAAAAATAAGCTATCGAGAGCTCCTTAGCACCTGTCGAGAAGTTCTGAAGGCTAATTATAGCATGTCGAGAGGTTCTGAGGAGAAGCTGTAAAGAGACTAAGAGGTTCCATAGCTGTCGAGAGGTTGTGATACACAGGAGCTAAGATGTCGAGAGGTTCTAAAAGTGAAACTGTAAAGATATCGAGAGGATGACAGATCCTGTCGAGAGGTTAAAAGCACAGTAAAAACATCCAGCCAGAAATGGGGAGCTGGTAGCCTGGCATCTACAGCATCTGCAATGGTTTACCTGTTCCAATCAAGACTAATAGATTAGACCAATCTCTGGGATGAACTATATCCAGTAGAAGGGCAGATCATAACCTTAAGATTGTATCCAGCAGAAGGGCAGATCTTAACCTCAAGATTGCTTTGACTCATTGGTAGAGATTATATTCTTATACCTTACATCTGTCAGGGGAACCCGGGGAGCTGGTACCCAGATAGGATTGGTGCAAATCTGTCCTCTACACTGCCTTTGATTCCTTTACTTTCAGTAAGAGACCAAGAACCCTAGCTGCTGTTCTCCATCTTTTGAATTTTTATATTTACTCTATTCTCCCTCATCTCTGTGTTTGATCAGATCTGGATCAATTGCATTTAACTTTTGTAGTTCGTAGTAAAAGTGACAATAATCTAAAACCTCTTCTCTTTCCTATTTTAGTTTAGCATAAATTAGGATAGAGTGCCAGATCTACCATAGATCTAGAGATTTACTATAGTTAAACCATATTTCTCATTGGGCATACCCTTACTTACCTTTTAAAACTTGCTACAACAGCCCTGATTCTTGCAGGACTTGTTGCTCACCTTGATTCCTTACATCTGTAGTTTGAGCCTCTTAATTGGCTGCTTTAATCATATATTAAGTACAAGGTGGGTAGCACCAATACGTTTTTAGCACCGCTGCCGGGGACCTGTGTTTTTAATTTGGTAGGTCTAAGTTTTTCACATTTTTAGAATTAGATTTTTAATTGACTGTTTAGTGTTTGATTAATTGCTGTTGTAGTGTTTTATAGTTCAATTGTGTGTTTCAAATATGGATTTGTGGTCTTGAAAAGAGTATTGTACCAAATGGAGGAGTAAGCTTTATTTGAGTTTGCATTTCCTAACTCTGTTTACATTTCTAGATCTGTAGCTTTGTAGATTTGCAGCTTTAGTTGTGTATTTTGTGATTATTTTACTATATTCTTTGTGTTACTTTCTATGATTGTTTTGAGTCTTTGGTGTGTATGCTTGGGAGGAGATCTCTTAATCCTGAGATTGCTCCTCTAGATCTTGAAGTTGAAAGACTTCTCATACCTAAAAACACCTTACACACCCCTTTAGTTGATTCTGAGATTGTTGCAATGGGTGAGCAACCTAGGACTTTAAAGGAATTCAATGCACCAGGGGTTTACAATTCCCCCTTCTGTATTCAATTCCCTGCTCTCCAAGGGAACTATGAGATCGAGTCTTCTATCATACAAATGTTACCCTCATACCACGGCCTGAGCAAAGAAGACCCATACAAGCATATTGATGAATTTCTAAGATTGTGCACTACCTTCAATATTGTAGGTTTGGGGAAAGAAGCAACCAAGTTGAGACTCTTTCCTTTTTCACTAAAGGATAGAGCCAGAACTTGATTGTCAATGCTCCCAACCAACAGTATTCAGTCTTAGAATGACCTTCAATGTTAGTTTTTGGCCAAGTTTTTCCCCATATCCAAAACAAGTCAACTGAGGAAGAGCATTATTTCATTTGCTCAAGCCCCAACTGAAGACTTTCACCAAGCCTGTGAGAGATTTAAAGAACTCTTGAAGCAATGTCCTCATCACCAAATTCTTGAATGGTAATTTGTCTAAAGTTTCTATCAAGGAATTGATCCCAAAAGCAGGGATATGGTTGATGCCTCTTGTGGTGGTACATACCTCCACAGACAGCAGATGAGGCTTGGGAGTTGTTTAATATCATCAGTGAAAACTCCATGCAAAGGGAAACCTGGGGAAGAGATTCTGAGACCCCTAGAGTGGTGAGAGAAAATACTACTAGAGGGAAAATGTATGAGGTGAGTGGACATAATGATTTGGAGAGGAAAGTAGACAGCCTAACCCAAAAGTTTGATAAGCTCATAGGAGTAATGCAGTCTCCAATGGCTGCCAAAGTGAAGGAGGCATGTGTCATATGTTAGTCCCACACTCACTCCCCAGAGGAATGTCCCTCAGCTGCCTAATTTTCAGACTTTATGATGGAACATGTGAATATTGCTCAATCTTATGGACAACAACCTACTGCTGGTTATCAGTAGAGAAACCACCCCAACTTGAGGTGGAGATAAGATAATTTTCAAAACCAGCAGTAGCAGTAGCCACAACAATCCATGCCTTATAGGAATGCCCAACCATACCAGTAAAATTATTTTTCAAGGCTCCAATACCAACAACCTATAGCCCAGCCAATGGTTCAACCTGTGCATCAAAGTGCACCAGCCCCAGCACCCTCTAGGTCCCCCACATTTGAAGAGCAAGTTCTAGCTTCACTGTAAAATTTAGGCCCTTTATCTCAAACTATTAACTCCCACAGTCAAAGTATCAAGAAGATAGAGGACCACCTTGACCAGCTATCTAATTCTTTGACTAGGAGAGAGGAGGGGAGACTACCCAGTCAGCCCATGAACAATCCAAAAGGGCAGTACATGGTTGGTGAGACTTCTTCCCATGAAGAAGTAAAATCTGTGACCACCTTGAAAAGTGGGAGGCTGGTGGATAACCAAGATGGTATTGAGCCTAATGAGTCAAGTGAAGAAAATGAAGAAACAACGCATGAAAATATGCAGCAGGAGCAGCATATAACAAATAAGGGGGGTGATGTGCCCCAACAAAAAATTAAAAACAAAAATAAAGAAAACTCTGATAAACTTGCTAAGGCTGCAAATGGGAAGTCAGATCCCCATTTGCCATTTCCCAATACATTGAAAGCAGCTTCTGCTTTTGATAAGGGGAATGCTAAGGTTGAGAAGATGATGAAAACTTTCAAACAAGTAAAGATCAACTTGCCTTTACTTGATGTCATCAAGCAAGTTCCAGCCTATGTAAAATTTTTGAAAGAATTATGCACCCACAAAAGATAGTCTAGGATACACTTATCCAAGAAGGTCTTTTGTGCTAAGAAAATGAATCAAGTGCTGTCTATTGCAACTCCAACCAAGCTTCAAGACCCTGGAGTTCCCACAATCCCCTGCACCAATGGGGATCATACTATTGAGAAGGCATTATTGGATCTGGGAGCTAGTGTAAACCTACTTCCATATTCTATTTATGAGAAGTTAGGCTTGGGAGAATTAAAGCCCACACATGTGGTGCTACAACTAGCAAACAGATCTGAAAGGAGGCCTGTGGGAATGATAGAGGATCTTATAGTTGGAGTTGATAAATTTTTCTATCCAGTAGATTTTCTGGTTCTTGACATGGAGCCAAGCAAGTGCACCACCTATATTCCTGTGATTTTGGGCAGACCTTTCTGGGCCACTGCCTATGCTTGTATTCAGTGTAGATCAGGAGTAATGCAGGTGTCTTTTGGCAACATGAAAGTTAAATTGAATATTTACAATGCAGCAAATCAGCCTCACTTGAATGATGAGGATAATTTTTCAATTGATCTATTGGATGAGCTTGTGGAAGAGACTTTGCCCAAGCTGTTGTATTGTAATGATTTTTGTGATGATTTTGGTGATATTTTTTAGAATGTGTGGAGTGAGATTGTGGAAGAGAAGGCCCCACACTCATGGTTTAAGAGGTGAAAGACTTAACTTCTGATGTGTGGCAAGCAACAAGGTATCTTCCTTGAAAATCTGCTGTGATGCCTCTTCCACCACCATCAAAGGCACCTTTGTTGCCTTCACTGGTATGTCCACCAAAGGTGGAGTTGAAACAGCTGCCCAAGACCCTGAAGTATACTTTTTTCGGGGCAAATCAGAAATTGCTAGTGATTATTTCTTCCTCTCTCACTGATGAGCAACAGGAAGAGTTGTTGCATATTTTACAGTAGCATAAGAGAGCAATTGGCTGGACCATTGCTGACCTTGGGGGCATCAGCCCTACTATGTGCATGCATAAAATCCACCTGAAAGAAGATTCCAAATCCTCTAAAGAAATGTAAAGAAAATTGAATCCCCACATGTAAGAAGTGGTGATGAAAGGAGTGGTCAAATTGTTAGATGTTGGAGTCATCTACCCAATTTTAGATTCTGAATGGGTGGCACCTACTCAGGTGGTACCTAAGAAATCTAGAATTACTATGATTAAAACTGATGCTGGTGAGCTTGTTCCAACTAGGGAAACCACAGGTTGGAGGGTGTGTATAGATTATCGAAAGTTGAATCTAAAAACTAGAAAAGACCATTTCCCTTTGCCCTTCATTGACCAAATCTTGGATAAGTTAGCAAGAAAGTCTTTTTACTATTTTCTTGATGGGTATTCAGGGTATAACCAAATCCCTGTTTATCCACAACACCAAGAAAAGATAACTTTCACATGCCCATTTGGCACATTTACCTATCGAAGGATGCCATTTGGATTGTGTAATGCACCTATAACTTTCCAAAGGTGCAGGTATGCTATATTTTCTGAAATGATTAAGCAGTTTCTAGAGATTTTCATGGATGATTTCTCTATTTTTGGGGATAGTTTTAGCCAATGTCTACACCATCTCAACCTTGTGTTATAGAGATGTGAGGAAACCAACTTTATTTTAAGTTGGGAAAAGAGCCATTTTATGGTTACTCAAGGCATTGTCCTTGGCCATGTAGTTTCTCACAGAGGCATTGAGGTAGACAAGGCAAAAATAGATTTGATTGCACATTTACCCCCACCAAAAACTGTGAAACAAGTCACATCATTCTTGGGGCATGCTAGTTTCTATAGGTGATTTATCAAAGATTTCAGCAAAATCTCAAAACCTCTTTGCCACTTGTTGTGCCAAGAGGTTTCCTTTGATTTCCATGATAAATGTCATAAGGCCTTTGAGCTGTTGAAAAGTTGCCTAACCTTTGCACCTATCCTTCAAGCACCTGATTTTTCTATACCTTTTGAGCTGATGTGTGAGGCATCAAACTTTGCAATTGGTGCAATCTTGGGACAAAGAAAAGATAAGGCCCCTTGTGTGATTGCTTATGCAAGTAAAATCATGATTGATGCTCAGTTAAATTACACTACAACTGAAAAGGAACTATTGGCAATTGTCTTTACTCTAGATAAGTTCAGGTCTTATGTGCTGGGATCTAAGATAGTGGTTTTCACAGACCACTCAGCCCTAAAATACCTTTTATCAAAAAAGGATGCAAAGCCTATATTGATAAGATGAATCCTCCTATTACAAGAGTTTAATCTTGAGATCAAGGACAAAAAAGGGGTTGAAAATGTGGTTGCAGACCACTTGTCTAGGATCCTAGCAGAGGAGTTTGATAGGCTGCATGTTAATGACTCCTTTCTAGATGAACAACTATTTGTTATCAGTACCTCTACAGCTTGGTTTACAAATATTGTAAATTACTTGACAGTAGGGAAGATCCCCCGACATTGGAACAAAATGGACAAGGATCTATTCTTTTCATAGATTAGACATTATATGTGGGGGGATCCATACTTATTCAAACATTGTGCAGACCAAGTGGTGAGGAGATGTGTCCCTAGTGAGGAATTCCACAATGTACTAACTATGTGTCATGAACAGGCTTGTGGAGGCCACTTCAGTGGAAATAAAACTGCTGCCAAGGTGCTCCAAAGTGGATTTTATTGGCCCACTCTCTTTAAAGATGCATAGCTTCATTGTAAAACTTGTGAAAGATGCCAAAAGATGGGAAGTATCTCCAAAAGAAACTCCATGCCCCTACAGCCCATACTTGTGATTGAACTTTTTGATATTTGGGGGATTGACTTCATGGGTCCTTTCCCTCCTTCCTTTGGATACAACTATATTCTTATAGCTGTGTAGTATGTGTACAAATGGGTAGAGGTCATAGCTACAAGAACAAACGATCACAAGGTTTTCCTCAACTTCTTGAAGGACAATATTTTCTCCAGGTTTGGCACGCCCAGAGCTATCATTAGTGATGGAAGAGCCACTTTTGCAATAGACAGTTTGAGAACCTACTTAGAAAGAACTTTGTGACACACAGAGTTGCCACCCCATACCACCCACAAACTAGTAGGTAGGTGGAAATTTCTAATAGGGAAATCAAGCACATTTTGGAGACAACGGTGAGAGTGGATAGGAAGGATTGGTTCTTGACGTTACCTGATGCTCTATGGGCTTATAGGACTGCCAATAAGACCCCAATAGGGATACCTCCCTTCAGGCTAGTACATAGCAAGACATGTCATTTACTAGTAGAGCTTGAGCACAAGACTTATTGGGCTGTTAAAGCATTGAATGTTGACTTAAAATCTACTGACATTCACAGGAAACTCCAGCTATCAGAGCTAAAAGAGCTGAGATTGGAAGCATATTCAAATGCTAGGATCTACAAGGAGAAAACCAAGGCTTTCTATGACAAGCATCTGTTGAGGAAAAAGTTCATAGCTGGAAACAAGGTATGGTTGTTCAACTCTAAATTGAGATTTTTTCTAGGTAAGCTGAGATCCAGATGAGAGGGACCTTACATAGTTGAGCATGTATCCCCATCTGGAGTTGTTGAAATCAAGGACCTAAAAGATGGAAGGACCTCGAAAGTGAATGGTCAAAGGCTCAAGCTTGTTGTTGAAAATGTGGTGAAGCCTGTACTGACCACTTATTATCATGAACCTCCATAACATGTCTAAGTTTCAACAATGTATATTATGTATAATAACTCATGTGTTTGGTTATTTCTATTTCTTTTATTTCAATTATGTTTGGCATTGTACATGATTTTTTTTTTGCCATGTGTTTAGCACCTTATGTAGGATAATGAGTCAAAGTCGTGAAGTGGACAGAGTTAAAATGTCAAATCTGTTGGGGAATGAACTGGGAACTGCCTACAGGTCTTTTTAAACTGAAATACAACCTATCGATAGGTTCTATGAACATGTCGATAGGTTCTAAGAGTTCCCAGTCTGCTTTTCAATAGGTTCTAAAGGTGTAAAAATGGTTGTCGATAGGATTCGTGAGCATTTTGACAGGTTCTGATGATTTTTGGCTAAATTCTTGGCAGGTTCAGGGTACCTATCTGTGAAACCGTGGGAATCAGGACGATCCCGTCGTGACGATGCGCTCTCTAATGAGAAGAAAAATATAGAGTCGCCACCCGGAGCTTTCGGCGTCCCGGGATACCTAGTTCATTTTTACGAGCACCGAAGTGCTAAAAATATGACTCTAAATCCAGTCTACACCAAAGGCTCTTGGGTAGGGGCTTCGGTTATCGATCGGGAAGGTGTTAGGTACCCGATCAACCCGCTTAACGTGGTCTCTACTAATGGCCAAAAATAAAATAAAGTGAAAGAAAAGAAAATAGCTTCCTCTTGCCCAAAAGGGCTTAGAATTCTATTTGTGCCCCTCCGTTCCTACCAAAAAATCGGTGGCGTAACGGCACAAATGGGAGGATGGAGGGAGCTAGAAAGAGATAGGAGAAGAAAGGGGAGAGTCGTAGCCCTCGGGCCCTTGTAGCACCGTAGAGGAGCCTTGTGTGGCTTGCTTTGATGAGCTCTTGAAGGCCTTGTATGGTGGAAAACGGGGTTCTAACTCCTAGGACTTGAAGCTAAGAGGTAGGGAAGGAAGGCTAGGGGATCACACACACCTAGGCTAAGGGTTTTGGATGCTAGAACAAGCTTGAAATGAGGTTGGGAGGTTCTAAAATTTGGGTGAAAATAGTGCACAAAAGGAAGGAAGAACTTCTCACTTTGAGCTATTTCTCTCTTAAGCAAATTTCTCAACCCCTAAACCAAGGGGTGGGGGGGCTCTATTTATAGGAAAAGGGTGGGTTAGGAGGCCACTTAGATGGTAATTGAGGTTAGCAATTAGGTGATCTCAAATCTAAGGTTTCCTAGGATTTTAAGAGCTTGGAAAGGTGTGATGGTGGTTCTAATGGTGGATGTTGGGGTGAGGCTTTAGACCACTTGGAGGGTTGCAAATAGGCAAGGAATGGGTGCAACAGAACTATCAAAACACACCCCAAAGGTCGAGGTGGTCAACAAGTCAAACCCCAAACACAAAATTTGGGGTAAAATCCCATAGTTACTATTCATATGCCTGGCGCAACTAATAGTTACGCCAGGCAAATGTACAGTAAAACAGTGAAGAACAGTGCCTGGAAGTTGGTTCACGGGAGTGGGGCCTACTGTTGTTCCTGGCGCAACTAATTAGTTGCGCCAGGCTAAAATCCTGGGAAGGTTGGCCTGGCCTGGCACAACTAATAGTTACGCCAGGCAAAAATATACCTGGCGCAACTATTAGTTGTGCCAAATCCCTAGGGGGCCCACATGTTTTTACCTCTTTTTTTTGTTTTGCCCCCTGGGGTTCGGTTTGCCATATCTTTTGACGTACACCTCCGATTGGGGCGATTCTTAGACCGTTGGAAAGCTGACGACCTCTACTCTTCAATGGTATAGGAGTCGGTCACTGTAGAGAGTCATAGCTAGTTCTGGTGCACCACTGAGAAGTCCTAGACCTGCAAGATACAGGGTCCATTGTGGCAAGTTTTGATAAGAGTTTGTCCCACAGGGAAAGATGATCTATAGCTCCAAGGGAGCCATCTCTAGTAGTCCCTCCAGATCTGACTACAGATCTGGCAGTCCTTAAGGGAAGGGAGTTTAAGGTCACTTAGTTTACAGATCCTAAGGTAGCCTAATGTCTAAACTACAAAAAGGGTTGAGAGGATGGATGGAGTGTGGAAAATAAATATAAAAGGGTGAGAAGTATGTTATTGAGCCTAGATCAAAGGAGTTTTGTAACTCAGATTCAGATCTGATGTTATAAAAATCCTATCCAATGGCTACGTTATCACCATTGAGGAGAAAGAATCCAACCCATCTCTCTGCCATGATTCAATCCCTTAAGGTTATAACCTGTCCACTCAAATGGTCACAGACTATCCCATAGGGGAACCACAATCCAGAGATGGGTTAAAACAAGTTAATCATTGTAGGCACTATTTCATCCAGGCTACCAGCTCAAGAATCCATAGGGAACCTCAACCTCTAAAGCTCTATGTGTGGGGCTAAGGCTGTATAGGATCATGATAGCCCAGACACATAGAACCAGTAAGAGATTGAGTACAACCTTCGATCTAGCTATCCATTGCTTGAGTGAGGCTACAATGGTTCAGTCACAAGCCTACAATCTCTATAACCATATCAAATCTAACATCTAATAGTGGATCTATAAAAATATAGGGGAGTCTGCCTCTGTACAATCTCCCACCAAGCTAATACAAGCTCAGGTGCAGAGAAGAAGGATCCATCTTGGATCGGTGGATTAGAATCACCCTAAGGCTATAACCTGTCCACTTGAATGGTCATAGACTATCCCAGAGGCTATCCTCCTCACGGAGCCCAAGATAAAACAAGAATATCGCTGCCACCACCATGGTCACAAGGCTACCAGCTCAAGCTCCCATGGGGATTTCAGATCTAGTGGGTCCTGTGGTGGGGCTAAGGCTGTATAGGACCATGATAGCCTAGACACACAGGTCACTTGGATCTGAGTGGCCCTTAGAATCGGTCCTCCATTGCTTTGAAACACAGCCAAAGCACTGGCGGATCACAAGGCAGCAGCCTTGCACAGAGCAGATCGCATTCAAACACAAAGCCCATAATGTAAAAATCCTATTACAAAACTTTCATTAAACTAGTTCAAAATGCATACAAAGACATAGCCAGCAAGTGCTGGACTATGGAGAGAAGGAAAAAGAAAAAGAAAACTACTTACAGCTATAAAAGAAAAGAAAAATGATCTCAGATCAAATCTCCAAGAGATGAGACGTGTTCCCAAATTTGTTCCAAGATTTATTCCCCACCCCCCTCTCTAAACCTAAGCTAAGTATGGGTTTATATAGCAGTGGTGTGGCGGTGCATTAGGGTTAGGAAACCCTAATTTTAATGATGCCACGTGGCCTAATAGTGATCCTTGGATGCCTCGGGGAGCGTGCACAGAGATTTAAGCATGGGAGTGCGTGCCATAATCTCTGGAAATTCCCAGAAAGTCCTCTGTTGAAGAGATGGAAGTTGAAGTTCAGAGCTTCGCTAGGTAGCTATTGTTTCCCAGACTTGTCGCGTGATAGCTCTTGCTCTTCGCGAGGATGGTTTGACATTGAAGCTTCAACCGTCGCGAGGTTGCCTTGGTTTACTCTTCAGGCAGTCGCACGATAGAGAATTACCCTCTCGCTGGATTGGGCTTTGCGAGGATAGATTTGAATAGCGCGAGGACTGCACGAGCACTTCTCTTCAATGGACTTCACGAGTTTCCTCGCGAGGCTTTAATGAGTTCTGAACTACGCGAGGTTCCATGTCTTAATTGATCTTCGTGAGGATGCTTTCTTCTTGAATTTTCATCCCGCGGCTACTGCGTGACAGCTACGTAAAGAGTCTTCTGAAGCTCTCTCTCCTCAGCCGTTCTGAGCAAACTGCGCGAGGTTGAGAGAGGTCTGCTTTGAACTATGTGAGACTGCGCGATGTGTTCTACTCTTGAGCTTCGCGAGAGCTGCACAAGTTTGTGCTTCTGAAGCTCTTCAGTCACTCAACTGCGCGAGAAGTTGTTGTAAAGTCTTGGGGAGCTCAGTTGGACTGCGCGAGGCATATATCTCCTGAATCCTCTAAAGCTTGGGTCAGCTGCGCGAGGCTCATTTCAGGTCTGGATTTAGAGTCCATCCTTTTGAGGGACTTCTGGTGCCAAAACAGGCTCCTTAGCAGGATTCCTAGCCTTATTTCACTACTAATTATTACCTACATAAAACACTTAACAAGAACTTATTAGATGGCTAAAGGTCTAATCAAAGGTTAAGTTAAGGGGTGAAAAGTGGTACTTTTCAGGTCTTAACACACCCCCAAACCTAATCTTTGCTAGTCCCTTAGCAAAGCTACATTAAATCTACTACAAAAATTAAATGCCACTTTCGTAGGGAGCACGGATACATTTAGCATATGTACCAAGCCTTTTAAACCCCTAGGTGATCCCTAGTGGAGGAGTGAAGTCTCCTGAGGGTTTTCAGTGAAGACACCCACAAACTTCTCAATGAAACAGTTAACAAAAGTGCAATATCATCAAGTGAGCAGTCAAGGAGCAGACTTAGTTTACTCTTGAATCAGTAAACATAAAAAAATTTTAATCCATTGGTTGCACAGTAATTTAAACAGCATAAACTTCTGATGAATGCACAACATTTTCAATCAGTTTACAACCACAGAAAACTGCACAAGTGTGTGCCAACACTGAGCTCATCATCAGATCAAAAATTAGGTTATAGGTCATACATAATGCACTCAAGATCAGACCCAAAAACTTTCCAGGGCATACTCTCATACGGGTCTTGTTGAGGGGTTCATTTTCTCTCAGGCTCAAGAGCAGTTACATCCCCCAAATGGGTTTGTAAGCATGAGCATAGGCAGAGTTCTTAAGTGCTGACATCATTGACAGATCCTCACCATAGATTTGGTAGCTCTTTATCTCCACATGACAGCTCACTCAACTTTGGATCACAAGGGCTTTTAACTGGGCTGGAATGTGGCTTATGGAGTGGGGTTAAAAAGAATGGAAGGTTGAAAAGGGTTCAAAATTGAGAAATCAGTAGGTGAAAGAGGTGATTCATGACTTCACCTTCTTGATTTTAGCTCCTTTCTTCTTCTTTGAGATTTTCAGATTTGAAGTGATCAGTTTCTCTTCTTGATTTCGATTTTTTTCAATGAAAGTTCCCTCTTGACTCCTCTCTTACTCCTCTTCATTATTATTTTTGTTTCTTTTTTATGTAATTTTCTTCTTTTTATTTTTGTTTTTGCTTTTCTGAAATGCCACCATGTTCTCGCCACTATACGCTAATTTTGAGATACTTCTTCTCCATTCACCTAATGTTGACCATAGCTAGTCCATCTTCAACTCTTTCTCCTTCACCTTCTGAATTCTCAGAGTGAGGGTAGACTGAATCAGGTTCATAGGTTCAGTTACAAGTACTCAGGTATATTTTGAAGAAATTCAGGATTTAAAGCTCAAAGGGGGTATGGACAAGGGCAGTTGCTTTAGGGTTGGTCTTTTTAGGCTCAAACTGTCCAAGAGAAGGCCTTGATCCTTTCCTAAGTCTCATGAGTGCTGTCAGTTGTTTCAACTTGGAGTTGCCTAACTTCTAGTGAGCACAGTGACTCAGCCAATCCTTAGAACTAGAAGAAATTGCCTTAGTCACTCCTCAAAGGATGGAAAAAAAATTTATAGGCCCAATTCTCACTGGTTATGGTCTTCCTTTGAGCTTTTAAGTATGTCCTCACCTTTTTCTCTCTCTAATGATTCACTAAGTGCTGATACAAGTAAGTTTCCTTGGTGATATCATCATGGAAATGTGAAATATTAAAAGTTTATAATGTCTAAAGTTTGCAGAAATTATAAATTTCTTATTTTTCATGATTCTTAAGTGAACATAGATCCATTTCCATATTACTCACATGACTCTACTGCACTTAGGTTAACTATTCCATTGGCAGGGTCTGCCTGCCACACCCCCAAACCTATGAGGAGCAGTGTCCTCACTGATTCAAAGGTGTGTGTGCAGCAGGTCCATTATTTGTAAAAAGAAGGGGAATAACATGGAGCAAAACACACAACAGACAAAGCAAAATAGTAATGACAAAAGAAGAAAATCTATTAAAAAGGAGAAATATACAAACTAAAAAAAAACAGAAACAAAAGAGTGCAGAAACAGAAAAAAAATCCTAGGTACAATCTAATCAAAATCTGGATCAAAACTTGTCCCAACTCATCTTCTTGGCATACTCCTGAAGGTAAGCCTCTTCCTCTTTTTTCTTTCGTTCCCTCTCGTCCTTTTTTTGGGCTGCAGTTTTGGGTATGGTTGGTGCCTTGACCCTCATTTTTCTGGTCTTTAGTTGAGGAGGGATCACTGAAGATTTATCTGTGGTTGGCTCTGGGGATTTGATAGGACTTTTGCCTTTGGGACTCTTCCCTTTGGGGCCCTTCCTTGGCTGAGGCTGAGGGGAAATGAGAGGGGATTGGGCTTGTTCTGGCTCAGGAGGGACAACAAGGGATTTATCTTTTACTTTCACCTGAGGCAGGAGAGGACTTTTCCCTTTGTCAAGCTTAGGGAGAGCCATAGAAGACTTTTCTTATTCCTTTTCTGTAGGAATGGCAGGGCTCTTCCCCTTCACTGGCTGGCTCATTGGTGATGCCTCCTCAGACTGGGCAGATGTTTCTTTTCCAATTTTTAGAGAGGCAACAGTGTGAGAAGTTCTTTTAGTTGTAACTTTCCTTCTTTGAGGATAGGTTTGTTCAGCAAGGCTTGATGAAGGAGTAGCAACAAGAGTCTTGGCACTTGGATCCATAGGTGGTGCAGAATCAGAGCTACTGAAATTTTGAAAGAAAAAATTAAGAGCTGAGTCTTACCCTAAAAGTTAAGGTTCTGTTCAATTTGATGCACGGTAGACAGCAGGAGCTCCTAGTAGGGGGAAACTGTTGATGGAAGCTTTAAGAACAAAAATCCAAAATTTCAAAGTGAACGATGAACTGTAGACAGGATGCTGGAGGAGAGAGATTGAGAGGAGTGGGAGCTAGGGTTTCGCTGGCAAGAGAGGAAAGAGAAAGTAGTAAAGAAAAGCAGCGCGGGGTTGGATTTTAAATATCGCGAGGCTTGGGGCGCTTCAAAAATATCTGCTCGCTGGATAGGCATGAATGGGTCGCGAGATTGGATGTTCATTTAAACTGCGTGAGGAAACCCTTACAACTATATCTGAAACTCACGACAGCAAAGCAATTTAATTCTTTATGAACTGCGCGAGAGGAAACCAAACCAAATTTTCAGAACCTCGCGACGGCTTAAACAGAGTCAGAATTCACACGCCCACTAGTCAGCCTTTTGACCTTTGTTTTGTGGGTGGATTCTCTCACAGGCTCTCTTCCAGGGACACCCATAAGCATTATAAAACATTCAAAAATTTCCATACTCTCAAAGCATTAAATTCACACAGCATGAAAAGCATTCAAACAATACCATCATTATTCAATCACTTGAAATTATCAAACAAAGGGAACAGGAATAAAAGTAGGCATAAAGCACTAAACTCATACTCCAACAAGATCACTAAAAATTCCTATAAACAGTAAAATACATAATATACAAAGTGCACAGTTCTTAGCATCAATTCAATGAAAGATCCCCTTCAGGGTTTGAAGATCCATCACCAATCAAAAATTGGCCCTTGGGATTAACCACTGGTTGACTGGGCAACCTTCCCTCTTCTCTTTTGGCTAAGGTATTCGCTAGTTGGCCAATCTGCTCTTCCATCTTCTTGATGCTCTGACCATGAGAATTCACAGTCTGAGCCAAGGAACCTGAGTTTCTGATGAGGTCAAGACCTGGTCCTCGAAAGAAGTATTTCTGGGTTGAGATGGGGATAAGACCAATTGATTTTGTTACTGATGGGGCTGCTGATGGTGCTGGAATTTAGACCTAGGGGCATTCCCTTGATTGAACTGCTGCAGTGGCCTTTGAGGTACAGCCAACATCTGCTGGGGCTGCATATAATTGTCTTGCCTCCACCTCAGATTTAGGTGGTCTCTACATTGGTAACCAGTATTTTGGTGCTGGTAACCATATGGCTGTCTGTTGTAGCCCCCAGATTATTGCTGGCCATAAGATTGAGTAGCAGCAGCATGTTCCAAAACCAATTCAGGATATTGCCCTGCAGATGGACATTCCTCCACTGTGTGCTGTGGGGATTGGCATATCAGACATGCCTCCACCACATGAGCAGCCTTTCTGGGTTGCATCACAGTCAGTAATTTGTCAAACTTCATAGAGAGATTTGCCATCTGCAGCTGCAGGTCATTGTTCCCAGACACGTCACAAACTTTTCCTCTTGTCAATGCAGCAGGCCCCACTTTTGACTCAGACTCCTGACTAGTTCTTTCCAAGGATAGCTTTTGAAAAGCATTTTTACTAACACCTCAAACAATTCCCATGCCTCATCAGCAGTTTTGTGCATGTATGTGCCACCACAAGAGGCATCAACCATATCTCTACTTTTTTCATCAATCCCATTGTAGAATCTTTGAACAAGCTGCCAGTCTGGGATCTTGTGGTGGGGGCATTGTTTGAGCATTTCCTTAAACCTATCCCAAGCTTGATTAAAATCCTCAGTTAGGGCTTGGGAAAAAGCAAGAATTGCCTTCCTCAATTGGCTAGTTTTAGTCTCAGGGAAGAACTTGGTCAGGAACTTGGTCTGCAGGTCTTTCCATGAAGCAATGCTATTGTTGGGAAGAGTGGTCAACCAGGTACTGGCCCTATCCTTCAGAGAGAAGGGAAAGAGTCTGAGCCTAGTAGCCTCAGGTCCCAAACTAGTGATATTAAAAGTGGTGTACACAGCCAAGAACTGGTCAATATGCTTGAAAGGGTCCTCCTTGCTAAGCCCATGGAAAGAGGGCAGCATCTGGATGATTGAAGTTTTTATTTCATAATTCCCCTGAACATCAGGGAATTGAATGCTAAAAGGGGAGTTATAGTCATCCAGAGCATTCAACTCCTTGAGAGTTCTGGGTTGTTCTTCACCCATATTTAGCATCGCAGATTCACTTGGGGGCTCTCCTGTGGTGTGCCTGTCTCTTCTAAGTCTCCTTCCCCTTTCTAACTCAGGGTTAAGAGGCTCTAAAGTAGGGCTGAGAGATCTCCTCCCTAACATACAAGCACACCAACAGCAAGGAAAGCTTCTTACAGGCACATTGCAAATGAATAACTTTACAATTAATAAATTTATCTAACTAATTTATAGCTATTCAAAGAATACATTTACAACTATCCTAGATACTGCTAGAGAATTTTCAAGAAAGATAGACAGAGTTTTAAAAATTAGAGAGTTTGCAAACAGAGGTAGCTAAGCTCCAATTGCAGTCCAACTGTCCTTCACTACTGCTATCTAGATCTGAAAAAAAAATTTACAAATACATCAGCAGTATCAATTATTCTTAACTACCAAAGAATAATAAAACTACAAAAACTTAGGGTCTACTAATAGATCAACTGTCCCCAGCAACGGCGCCAAAAACTTTTTGCTACCCAGCTATGCTTTCTTTATTTGTTTGTGGTAAAAGAAATTTAAAATCAAAATAAAAGAGGGGATGAAATCAGCACAACTAAGAATTCCTAGACCTGCAAGATACAGGGTCCATTGTGGTAAGTTTTGATAAGTAAGAGTTTGTCCCACAGGGAAAGATGATCTATAGCTCCAAGGGAGCCATCTCTAGTAGTCCCTCCAGATCTGACTACAAATTTGGCAGTCCTTAAGGGAAGGGAGTTTAACGTCACTTAGTTTACAGATCCTAAGGTAGCCTAATGTCTAAACTACAGAAAGGGTTGAGAGGATGGATGGAGTGTGGAAAATAAATATAAAAGGGTGAGAAGTATGTTATTGAGCCTAGATCAAAGGAGTTTTGTAACTCAGATTCAGATCTGATGTTATAAAAATCCTATCCAATGGCTACGTTATCACCACTGAGGAGAAAGAATCCAACCCATCTCTCTGCCATGATTCAATCCCTTAAGGTTATAACATGTCCACTCAAATGGTCACAGACTATCCCATAGGGGAACCACAATCCAGGGATGGGTCAAAACAAGTTAATCATTATAGGCACTATTTCATCCAGGCTACCAGCTCAAGAATCCATAGGGAACCTCGACCTCTAAAGCTCTATGTGTGGGGCTAAGGCTGTATAGGACCATGATAGCCTAGACACATAGAACCAGCAAGAGATTGAGTACAACCTTCGATCTAGCTGTCCATTACTTAAGTGAGGCTACAATGGTCTAGTCACAAGCCTACAATCTTTATAACCAGATCAGATCTAACATCTGATAGCGGATCTATACAAATATAAGGGAGTCTGCCTCTGTACAATCTCCCACCAGGCTAATACAAGCTCAGGTGCAGAGAAGAAGGATCAATCTTGGATCGGTGGATTAGAATCACCCTAAGGCTATAACCTGTCCACTTGAATGGTCACAGACTATCCCAGAGGCTATCCTCCTCACGGAGCCCAAGACAAAACAGGATTATCGCTGCCACCACCATGGTCATAAGGCTACCAGCTCAAGCTCCCATGGGGATTTCAGATCTAGTGGGTCTTGTGGTGGGGCTAAGGCTGTATAGGACCATAATAGCCCAGACACACAGATCACTTGGATCTAAGTGGCCCTTAGAATCAGTCCTCCATTGCTTTGAAATACAGCCAAAGAACTGGCAGATCACAAGGCAGTAGCCTTGCACAGAGCAGATCGCATTCAAACATAAATCCCATAATGTAAAAATCCTATTACAAAACTTCCATTAAACTAGTTCAAAATACATACAAAGACATAGCCAGCAAGTGCTGGACTATGGAGAGAAGGAAAAAGAAAAAGAAAACTACTTACAGCTACAAAAGAAAAGAAAAACGATCTCAGATCAAATCTCCAAGAGATGAGACGTGTTCCCAGATTTGTTCCAAGATTTATTCCCCACCCCCCTCTCTAAACCTAAGATAAGTATGGGTTTATATAGCAGTGGTGTGGCTATGTCTTTGTACACCCCACTACACGATTCTCCACATCCCACCTCTCGACAACCTATCCATTCACTCACCCCACCTTTTACCTATACCCACACTCCCCCTTTCCAACCAATTCCACCAATCAAACTCACAGCCCCTGTTGCACCTGATCCTTTACCCCATATTCTCAACCTGTTACTTTCCCTTCAATCTCAGGTGCTGGCCAACGCCCAAACCCAATCATCAATTGAGGCCACACTCCAAGCCATGAACTCCACACTTCAAAGTCAATCCTCCCTTCCAGCTAGCCTACAAGCCATCCACTCCACCCTGACACTTTTAACCCAACCTTCCCAACAACCACCTATCCCTATGCCCACCCATGTACCTCCCCCACCCCTCTCTCCTATTGTACCCATCCTAGACCTCCCTCCAACCACCCATACCAATGCCTCCCCTCAAACTGAACCTGACCCTAAACCAAGACCCCAGCCTGCCCCTATCTTGCCTCCCATTATTCCCCTACTTCTGCAAACTACCCTCACATAATCCCGACCTAATCTCCCACCTATTGTAGTTGCCTCTGATGTTGCCATAGATGTGGAAGACCTAATCCCTACCTCCTCAAACCCAACCCAAGTTGACCTAGATACTAACCTTGAACCCTCTCAGTCCATACTCCCTGCCTCTTCTTTCCCCTTGCCTCCTCTATACTCTACCCTCCTCCATGTCATGAAACAAAACCCCTACCTCAAGAAGGATGTTGTCCGAGGAATGGCTGCCCTCCACAGATCAATTGAGATGCCCTATGAAGCAAAGATCGAGCAAATGATTGTAGATTACAACTATAAGATGATGAAGATTTCAAAGGGCTGGCAACAAATTTTACTGCAATTGGAAGTTCATATGCTAGAGGTAGCAACAGAGAACTGAGAGCAGATGGACTTGAGAAAAGGCTAGCTGCCGCTAAAGAGACCACAAAGGCTACAAGGGACCTCTATGAAAGTAGAGTTCTCTATGCTAAAACAAAAGCAGAAATCCTCGAAAGAAGAGTGACTGAACTGACTAGCACAATACCTGCACAAGCCCCTACCCCTCCTGCCAGTTCACCCTCTCAGCACGCCGAAAAAGGGAAGGAGACAGCTACCCAGTCTGAGGACGTAGCTCCCACCAAAATGCCTATGACAGCTGAGAGGAAAGTTGAGCTGAGAGCTTATGTTTCCCAATAAGGATTCAACCCTGATGGAATCTTCAATTCTAACTTTGAGTAGTTTTAGATTGCATTTCGAATTGCTCCCTGATATTTTAGGCTTGCTACACTTAGTTAGGATGTTTTTGCATAGTCTCTTTATAGATCTTTTTCGTTTATATTGTACATATTTTGGTATTCTTCAATGGATTTTCTCTTTAGTCATTTACTATGATTTTCTTGCTTTCTCTCTATTTCATTCTGTGCTTTCCTGTCCTTATTTTGTTTGTTATAATTACTACTTGTTCTTATTTTATATGTGTATTGGTGTTCTTGGTTTCGGTAAGTGTCTAATTGCTTATTGTTTTTCTTTCTTTCTTTGCTTCTCTGTATATATATTTTTCTCCTGCTACACATCTCTTTATCTCTAAATCAGTGAGGACACTGTTCCTCATAGGTTTGGGGTTGTGGCAGTTTGCCAACAGAGTATTTAATGGTAGTGCAATAAGGTTTTAATAGAAATTGAGGAAATAAAATAATTTCCCACCTGAATTTTTTTATAGAGGAAATTGAAAACTTTTTTAAAACTGAAACATGTTATAGTTCTAACATTTTCATGAAGCAAATGTCAAGAATTTTCAAAAATCAGTGCTTAGTGAACTTGAAAAGAGAGAAAATTGTGAGGATAACCCCAGAAATCTGATGAAAGACCATATCCAGTGAGATTTGGGCCTAAAAATTTTTCTTTAAAGAGTGTTTGGTAATTTCTTCTGCTCTAAGGACTGATTGGATCTACCTGTGCTCACTAGAAGATAGGCAAATCCAAGTTGAAACAGCTTGACAGCACTCATGACATGAAGGACATGAAGTAAGGCCATCCCTTGGACAGTTTGAGCTAAAAATTTCCCACCTTTGAACTGCCCTTGATACACACTTTTTGAGCCTTAAAAATACTAATTTTCTTTGATGAAAACCAGAAAATTTAAATCCAAAACCTCTTAACCTATTTCAGTTCACCCTCAATCTGAGAAATCAAGAAATAGGACGAGAAGTGAGACTAAAGGAGCTGGTTTGATATTTGGTTGAAAAATAAAGAAAATACATTTGAAAGGAAGTGTGATATATAGTTGTGGCATTCTAGCCCATGAAAAGAAAAATAGAGAAAAAAATAAAAAAAGAAAAAGCATACAAAAAGAAAAGAAAAATAGAAAAGCAAAACAAATGAGTGAGAAAGAGAAGTCAATTCATTGAAAGATTAAAATGAGGATTAGAAACTGATCACTTCAAATATGAAAATTCAAGAAGTAGATGGATTTATGCTGAAATGAAGGTTGTGAAGTTGCAAATCACCTCCTTACTTTACTAATTTCTCAATCTTGAATCCTATTCCACCCTTTTAGTCTTTATAAACTTCACCCATAGGCCACATTACAACCCAATAAAAAGCCCTTACTGATCTGAAATTAATTGAGCTGTCATGTAGAGATAAGGATTTGTTTGATCTATGGTGAAAAGAGTTAGAAAATTTAAGAAATTGGAGCAATGCCCATGCTCATGCTTGTAGTCCTATTTGAAGGCTGTAACTGTTCTTGAGCTGTGTTAATTGATACACCCTTCTATTTTTTTTTAGAGTGACAGCCCTGGTGAGCTTTGTGTATGAAATTAGGATTGATGGGGCATTATCAAAACATGATTCTCAACTTGAGGGTAAGCTTTGCATTAATTTTCATACAAAATGCCTTGACATGAGCTGATTGATTATGTAGGAATTACAGCATAATTTTTATTTTAAACTGTCATGTGTTTGTTGAGAATCCTCTAAAACTGAATGGACAAGGTGTGGAATGACTTTTATATTGCTTGAATTTTGTTTTAACATGTTGCACTGATATTAACTAATTTTATTGGAGAAGTTTGTCGGTAACTTCACTGTAAACCCTCAGGAGACTTCACTCCTCCACTAGGGATCACCTAGGGGTTTAAAATGCTTCATGCATATGCTAAATGCATTTGTGCTCCCTACAAAAGTGGTACTTTTTATTTTCAATAATCGTTTTTTACTTTCTCCTTTGCTCAGGGACTAGCAAAGCTTAGGTTTGGGGTGTGTTAAGTAGTGAAAAATATCATTTTTCACCTCCTAACCTGACCTTTGGTGGACCCTTGAGCTGACTAAAAATGTATTTTAAGTGTATTTTATAAATAAGCAATAAGTTGCAAGATAGTACAGATGTTCACTTAAAATGGCCAAAGAAATAATTTGCTGCTCAACATGTGACCTTACAGCCCAAAGGCCAGCCAATCAAGCAGTCCACAAGAGCCTTAGAGATTCATGAGAATGTCTTAAACCCAACTGGGGATGCTTGAGGCCAAGTGCAGCAGTTGCAAAGAATAAAGATTGAATCCACCAAGAGGTTGTCGAGTGTTGAACAAATAAAGAACAACTCACTTGAGAGGTGTGCCAGCTGTGAAAGCACTGAAAATAAGCTGTCGAGAGGTTCCATGAAGCTGGTGAGAGCTCCCCAACACCTGTCGAGAAGTTTTGAAGGCTAATTATAACATGTCAAGAGGTTCTAAGGAGAAGCTGTAAAGAGATCAAGAGGTTCCATAGCTGTCGAGAGGTTGTGATACAGAGGAGCTAAGATATCGAGAGGTTCTAAAGGTGAAACTGTAAAGAGATCAAGAGGATGACAGATCCTATCGAGAGGTTGGAAGCGCAGCAAAAAGATCCTGTCAACAGCATGCCTGGAGGTGTAGAAGAAGTCGAGAGGTTCCAAGTACATCTCGAGAGGTTCAGCTGAACCTGTCGAGTAGTCCAATCCAACCTGTCAACAACTTGCTTGAAGCTATGCTCATTCTCACAAGGATTGAGCCAGCCTGTAGAGAGCTTAGTGGTAGTTTGTATAACCAGTCAATAGGTTGATTATAACCTGTCGAGAGGGTGAATGGAGAAATTGACAGAACGGCGAAACAGGCTTCCAATCCTATCGAGATGTTTCAGTCCTGTCGAAAGCCACAAAGATCCTGTTGACGAGTCATCAAAACCTATTGACTAGTGCAATTCAACTCATCGAGAGGTTCCCAAACCTATCGAAATGAAAAATAAGGAGACAAAGAACCTGTCGAGAGGTTCCCTGAACCTCTCGACACTCGAATTAGGGACTTCTTAGCACGTTTCTTCAACAGCTGCCAATTTCAGAAGCCTGTGCACACATCCCAAAGCACATCAGCGACCCCTGGGGGTATTTTTGGCATTCAACTATGCATAATCAGAAACCCTAACTACCTCATGTGTATTTTCCAATTATGAACCAATGGGAAAAGAGCTTCTAGAAGAGAAATCAGCCACATCAGCAGCCCAGAATAACAGAATTATTCTCTTGGGCTCTGATTGGCTGAAATGGATCTGAGACTGAGGGAGAAGGTATAAATAGAAGAGAGCTTTTACAGAAGAACCATCCAGAATTTGAGAGAACCATCGCTTAGTTCGAGATCCATTTTCCCTCCAAGAACTCCCTCGCTCTTCCTTCTTCTCCCATTCTCTCTTTAGCCAATCATGAGTGGCTAAACTCTTTTCAATAGTTAGGGGTGAGGTCTCAAGCTATAAATCGAAAGTTTCATTAGCTTGTAAAGGATTGTTTATTGCACAGATTGCACATCTGAGCACAATAAGATTGTATGTTTGCAATATAATTGTGGTTTTTAAAGGTGATTCTAATCTATATTTCACTTCTTCATATTTAATTTTCTTAGATTTGATAGCCCTGTGGATGCCAGCCAGAAATGGAGAGTTGGTAGCCTAGCATCTGCAATGGTTTGCCTGTTCCAATCAAGACCAATAGATTGGAGCAATTTCTAGGATGACCTGTATCCAGTAGAAGGGCAGATCATAACCTTAATACTGTATCCAGTAGAAGGGCATATCTTAACCTCAGGATTGCTTTGATTCATTGGTAGAAATTAGATTCTTATACCTTACATCTACCAGGGGAACCCGGGGAGCTGGTAGCCAGATAGGATTGGTGCAAATTTGTCCTCTACACTGCCTTTGATTCCTTTGATTTTCAGTAAGAGACCAAGACCCCTAGCTGATGTTCTCCATCTTTTGAATTTTCATCTTTATTCTATTCACCCTCATCTCTGTGTTTGATCAGATCTGAATCAATTGCATTTAACTTTTGTAGTCTGTAGTAAAAGTGACAACAATCAAAAACCTCTCCTCTTTCTTGTTTTAGTTTAGCTTAAATTAAGATAGAGTGCCAGATCTACCATAGATCTGGAGATTTACTATAGTTAAACCACATTTCCCTGTGGACATACCCTTACTTACCTTTTAAAACTTGCTACAACAGCCCTGATTCTTGCAGGACTGGTTGCTCACCTTGATCCCTTACATCTGTAGTTTGAGCCTCTTAGTTCGCTGCTTTAATCATATATTAATTGCAAGGTGGGTAGCACCAACATAAACCTCACCTCTTGGATACCCAACATGGACTGAAATTTCATCTTCCAAAGCTTCAACTTTGGAAGAAAGTTCATCTTTGATTTCAAGTTGTACAACCCTCCTCGATTAGGAGGTACACTTCTCAATTTCTCCAGATTAGTCCTTCTTGATGCAAAGTGTTGCACCGATTCACCACTAAGGGTCTCAAAAGTTCCCATGCATTCGTTGTTGTCAGTGTTTATATACATACCCCCATAAGTCACATCAATCATATGTCGGGTTTGTTTGTTTAAGCCTTCATAGAAACTGAGCACCATTTCCCAGCACGAGACCTCATGGTGAGGGCACTTATGTAGACGCTCGTTGAAGCGTTTCCAACTCTCATGAAAAGACTCTTTCAGAGATTGATAGAATGCAATAATATCATTTTGGAATCAACTCGTCTTGCAGATTGGGTAGTACTTATTAAGGAATATGTTTTGTAACTCTTCCCAACTAGCAATCGAGTCGCTGGGCAAAGAGTTCAGCCATTGCTTTGCCCTGTCTCTAAGTGAAAATGGGAACAACCTCAAATGAGTGGCCTCTTTCGATAAGTTTTAAATTTTAAATGTAGCGCAGATTTCTAGAAAACACGTTAAATGCATATGGGGATCTTCATTACCATGCCCATGAAAAATAGGAAGTAGTTGAAGCAAGTTGGGCTTGATCTCGAAAACCACCGCATTACCGGTGGCTACAGGTACACGAATACATGAGGGAGGTACTAGAGTAGCTAGTATATAATACTCCCTCAACATTCTAGCCACTTGCTCTTCTCCTGCCATAATGAATCTGATTGAAAGTAGGGCGGGGCGGCTAGAATGTTCTAAACTAAAGATGCTTCGAGAAGAACCAGAGCTAGCGTGAATATGCTGGCATGTTTTCTCTTACACAAGGTCTAGTCACTGAAGAGAGAAGAATAGCGACCTTAACCATGGCAAAACAAAGGCTAAAAACAAAAATAAAGTACTAATCCTAACAAATGAAAATCGAAAGCACGTACCTTAGCCTCTCGCAGCGTCCTGTGATAAGCCTTCGGTAAGTTAAAGCCCCCGATCTTCCTAGCCTAAAACAAAAAACAAAGCAAACTAAGGTTAGTATATGATACAGATGTACAAAATAAAACAAAAATAAAACATGATAAAGCCAAAGTCCCTGACAACAGTGCCAAAAAGTTGATCTTTTTAAATCAAAACCTTACAAGTGCACAAGTTCGAATGTACTAGGGCAAGTACAAGGGTATCGAACCACAGAGACTTGTCATTTATCTTTATTCAATTTCTATTTTATTTTAATAACAGTATATAAAATTAAGTTTCCTAAATAAACTAAAATAAAAAAAAACCTAAAATAGTTTTGAAATAAGAGAAGAGACGGCAAACTAGAATCTCTCTTGGATTTCAAACTCATATATAATAAAACCTATTTCTTTTTCTATTAATGAATCCCAGGTACCCCCGCTCCAGGCTACAAGCTCTATCGCTTCATATATGAATTAGATAAATCTAATTGTCAAGGTATCATTGCATGAACCAACAAAAACTACCCTACAAGGCCTAGTCGGTTGGTGAATATCCTATATAATCCAACCCCAATCCCTAGAACACCACTAGAATTAAACTAAACATGATTACAATGTTACTATTACGTTCTCAATAAATTCAGAGTCTCGAAATGCAATCGTACCATAAACGGAACTCAAAATAAAAATAGAAATAAAACTTTATTATATACTTATCCAAAATTTACAAGAGATCCCAGCCTGAGTGCATTTAGACTCCTTCAATCCAGAGATCTTCATCATTGTTGAATCGGTCTCTGATCGATGATTATAGTCAGTCTCCCTCTATCTCAAAACTATATCTAACCTAAACTACGAACACTCACGCCAGAAACTCTCTAGAAAAGTCTGCCATGGGAATCCCCTAAAACCTAACCCTAGGGTCCTTATTTATAGAGTATAAGTCCCTAGAATAATTATACACGACAAGTATCTCTCAAAAATTCCAAGAAATCAGGTGGAGTAAGAAGAATTCAGAAGGGTTCTGCATTGCCAACGAAAATCCAGCTGGAAGGTTGAATTTTCGCACAGAAACTCTGTTGTGATCAATCGAACTGGATTCTTGATCGGTCAGACTTATGATTAATTCTCCAGGCCACGAACGCTTCGCAAGCTTTTGAATTGCTTGAATTCCTGACCGGTCAAACTGGTTGTGACCGGTCGAATTTTGTGTTTCTGAAGCTCATCTGCATATGACCGGTCGAAACTGACATTCCAACCGGTTCAATTGGATCCATTTCTTCTTCTGTGTTTTCTTCCTGAAGCACCTCTCTGCTACACAATCCTGACTAGTCATGAATGCAGTCTTGATGGGTCAGAATGACCTTTCTGAGCTGATTTCCTCTTAGATTCTTTCCAAAGCTTCGAGTTTCTTCTTAACTTTGCTCTTTTAACTCATTTTTCATTTATCCGGCCTTTGAACCTGTTGAAGCACAACATGAACTAAAAGAATCCATTAGTAGTTAAGTGAGAGCTAACAAGGCCAAGATTTGGGTATAAATTATACTATTTTAGAGACCAATCACCCACTAACAAGCAAAGGTTGGGGCTGATATAGAGCTTGTTAGATTCAGCTAGTTATTAGCTACTTATAATCTCTTGGGTGTGCCCTGTTTTGAGCTCCTCACTCATCAGAGTCTTTCCCCCTTTTTAATGAATTATGCTTACTCATCGGGAAAAAAAATTTCAATTTTACAACTACCAGTTCATTGATCAATTCAAAAAAAAAGTTTCAATTCTATAAGTACATGTTCATTGATCAATTCTTTTCGCAAGTTGTGTTGTTTGAGGGTATGCTCATGATTTAAAAGTCTACAATACTAAATATAAAGACCTATTAGCATGCCTATAATGTGATTCAAACAACCAAAATTCTTTAAAATGAACGACAATCATGCAAATCTCTAAAATCAGTTTATCCCTTTATTTAAAGGGAGTAGACTACTTTGAATCATACATTAGCCATGCTTTTCCATGACGATCTTCCGCACTATATATCGTTAGATCATGGGTATACCATCAAATGACACAAATGGTGACTCCACGTGCCACACATCCCAAAAAATGAACGGGTCAGTTACCCTATACCAACTTCGTTGTTCATATAGTTGTTCACTTCCTTGGATGCAAGTTTTTAATCAAAAATTGAAACCGACCGAGAAATTGGTACGCACTTTCGTAGAACACGATGGGAAAAAGTTTGTTTTGGGCTATTACATTCTTTTACAAAATTTTGGGAAATCAGGATTGCACAGATTTTGAGGGGTTTTGCATTTGAAATATTAATCAAAATTAGGACATGTGAGTTTTCTTGTAAAAGTGAAATGTCAACATTACCCTTTCATTTAAGAGACACAATCAAGTAAACTCCTTCAAAATTATTCAATGGTTCTTCGTCTTTCGTGTCAAACTATCGCCTAAGCGACCATGTTTTTCTCCGGTGAATAACTCAAAGAACGGGTAGCCCTTTCATTTATATATCTTCTCTAGTGGAAACAAAAAAAATCAAAGACCCAATTCCATTAGCAACGATTGTTGCAAATAAGCTCAATCTCATTTCGATCAGAGATGGGATTAGCGATGACACAGATTGACATGCACAAATTAAAGGGTAAATCAATCGAACGCTAGCAATTCTGGAAGCACAAATGATTTATGAAAACAATTTTAAAAAAATCCATCTCCTTTTTAAAAGCTCTTAATCAACCGTAATATGGAAGAGTTGCAGACATGAGAGAGGAAGGACAAAGGTGCAAGTTCATGTCTCTCAATAATAGTGGACTTGAGGGTTTTTAAATCCAAATCTAGTTTTTGTTGAACCTCCATTAATGGTAAACTAGAGAGTTTAAAGTTTTTTTTCCAAAAAGATTTATTTCAACTGTCTATTGTGTACCGTTGGATCATTGTAACCATTGATCGGATCGATTAGGGCCTTTCAAGGAACCAACAAACAAAACTGCCCCTTAAACGGTGCATAGAACACTATAAATAAGAGGCCAAAGGGAGGGTTTTTGGTACTTGAAAATCTCGAAACTCATGTCCGTGTCCTAGAAATTTGTGTGCCTACTAGAGCGATTATGTGCGTTCATTTCGCTAGATCACAATTACAGTGCAACATAGTGTGGGATAGATTGGTGCATCACCGAGGCTTCATTATATCCTGGAGGCGAATTTACCCCTATCCCGTTGCATAGTGGGGGCAAATATTGTCTTAAAAGACATCCATCTAATCACCCCTTAAAAGTCCATTTTCGATCTATTTTCATCATTTTCTATGTAACCCACGAACAATTTTAAGACAATATTACAAAAAAAGTGATGGATTTCTCCAAATATAACATCAATAAATTCGAGTTCTTTAATGGCACCAATTTCAATTAAAAGTGCACTTTCTACTCACAAATTTAAAAGTTGCTCTTATGTTCTTGCTACGGACACACCACCATCGGAGTATGAAGATGAACCTCTTGAATAAGGTAGAATTCGTAAAAAATGAAAAAACAACAAATACACATGCAAGGGCCATATCCTCAATTCGTTGACCGATTCTCTCTTTGACATTTATCAAGCCTACAAAACAGCAAGGGAGATATGGGAGGCTCTTGAGCTAAAGTACAAAGTAGAGGAAGTTGGCATGTGCATATATTTAGTGAGTTATTTAATTTTAAGATGCATGATTCTAAACCTATTTTTGAACAAGTGCACCAGATGCAGATTATCTTCAACAATCTCGTGTCGGAAGGAGGCACGGTATACGAATGTTTTCAAGTCTATATGATTATTACAAAATTATCATTGGGATGGAAAAATTATCACAAGAGTTTAAAGCATAGAAAAGAAGATCGAACTATGGAGGAACTCTTGACTCATCTTCACGCTGAAGAAGAGACTCGTGTACGTGACAAGGAGAAAGAGAACTCTGAACTCGTCTTAAAGGCTCACATCGTTGAAGATGCATCCAATTCATCGGAGAAGAAAAAGGGAAGGACTCTAAACTGAAGCCAAACAAGAAGGATTTTAAGAAAGGAAAAGATAAGGAAAATGAGAAAAAGGGTACTTGCTTTTAATGCAAGAAACCTAGCTACTTCAAATGTGATTGCCGAGAAGTTTTAAAGGATAAAAATTAGGCAAACGTTGTAGGTGAAGAAGATCTCGTTGCAATAATCTCAAAGATTAACATAGTAGAGGGTGAAAACGAATGGTTGCTCGATTCTGGGGCTACTAGGCATATGACGTCTGATAGAAATAATTTTATATCCTATGAGAAGACACATGCTGGATATGAATTGCTCATGAGAAATTTCACTACTACTAAAGTTGTAGGACAAGAAAAAGTTGTTCTTAACATCACTTCTGAATAATCCGTCACCCTTAATGATGTACTCCATGTCCTTGAAATAAAAAAAAATCTTGTATCGACTAGTATTTCCAACAAACATGGATTTAAGATTGTGGTCAAATCCGATTCTATTGTACTTTCTAAGAAAGAGATGTTTGTAGGCAAGGGATGTGCCTCTTGCAAAATATTTAAGTTCTCAAAAATTTACTTCTTTGATTTACATGTATGAATCAATGAATTTAAGGCATAATAGATTATGACGTTTAAATTTACGTTCTGTGGTAAGTATGATTAAATTAGATCTCATTCCTAAAATACAAATAGATTATAGTAAAGATAGATGTAGTAGTATTTGTGTATAATCTAAAATGACTAAGAAGTCATTTAAGAGTATTAAAAGACAATCTAAATTATTAGATTTAATTCATACAAATTTGCGTAGTTTGAATAACATTAATACTAGAGGTAGAAAAAGTATTTCATAACCTTCATTGATGATTGTTTTAGATTTAAATATGTTATAACATCCCTAAGTATTTTCGTTACCATCGAGTCATTGACTCTTGAAGAGAGTATAGATATGTTAGTTTGAACTTGTAAGATATCTATACTTTTTCGAAGTAGACACGTCAATTTTTTAGGAAAAAAATTCTTTAAGGTGGAAAAAATATAACATCCCGAAAATTTCCTGAAACTATAGGTCCTGATTTGGACGCATATCTGTTAAGAAGCACGTCATCATTCTAATTTTTCAAACGGGATCATTTTGCATTCGTTTGAGCTCGTGTGAGATTTTAGACCAAGTTCGTACACCGTGGTAGTGTGTATCGGCTCAACATCGAATCCAATAGATAAGTGGGTTGGGTGTGCAGGCCCCGTACCGAACCAAAAGATTATTGGTGTATCCGTTCCACATTAGAACAAGTCATGTGGATAAGAACTAACATCAAAACGGGTGTGTGTGTTTAATAGGAGAACCGACCCCTTTAACTTATAAAAGAAGGCAAGGCTTTTCTTGCAAGCCATTAGCTGTTTGTAAGAGTTTGGGTTTCTAGAGAGTGAGAGAGAAGAGCTTGAGGAGATCACGCCATAAACCGTTCAAACGTCGAATCGGCTTCGTTGAACTTCGAGGTATTAGCTTCTTGTTAGTTTGTGTGCCGCGGGGAAATGTTAATTCCGACATCAATAATATTTTTGAGATTTTGAATGTGTGGGTTTGACGGTAGAGAACCAACCATGGTGATCACGGTGTACGCGATTGGGAGAGTGAAGAGTAGTGCGTGTTGGAGCGGAGCGTCATTGTAGGCTTCGTTTCAATTCAAATACCGGTGAGATCGACGAAATTCTCTCCGAGACCCTAACTTGGGCGTGAGCTCGTGAATAGAGAAATCGATCAAATTGAGGTATGAAAATTATGTTAATTTATGATTTATAGTTGAGTTAGTTTGATTTATGTTTATGGGTGAAGAATTAAAAGAATAAGAGTTAAATGGGAAGAAGAAAGAGTTTGAGAAATTTAAAAATCGTGAATGTGAAGAAACTGAGAAAATCGATTGATCGAAATCAGTGAACGTTTGATCCATGTTGTCAAGAAGAGAAACCGATCGATCGATTTATGAAACCAATCGGTCGATTTCTACTGAGCTTGCCGACACTACCTCGATATTTTGGCTATAACTTTTTACTCCAAACTTTGATTGACATGATTCTCACAACGTTGGAAAGAGGATAACAAAATCTATAACAATTTTGAATTAACAATTTTGTGAATCCAAATATTTATAGATAAAAAATTAGGGAGAAGATTGCGTCAAATTCTAAGTTAGCACGAACTTGTCCGTTTCTACCTCGTTTTGAGAAAATACTTAAATATGTCTAAGTTATTAGTGATTAGATTTAATTCTTAATACATCGTGGTGTACTTGTGATGTAGATTGAGGGCAGGAAGTCACCGATAGGACTTTGCTTGGCTTCGCACAACTTCAAGATTGAGGTAGGGGAAACTCAGTGCCCATTTGCACTTAAATCGTTAGTTGTATGGACATATATGATAGCTGCAAAGATTTGTTTTGTTTAAATGAAAATTTCATTTGTTCTTTTGATTATGAGGAAACTTCAATGCAAATTTCACCTTTGAATATTTTACCATAAATGCCCTTGATTTGTGTTGATTTTGATCCGTACGTTGATGGTTAAATTTCGAAATGACTTTTTAACTCGTATTGATTGCTTTGACTACATTAGCAAGATGTGAATTATTGACGCTTTGAAATGTCGACTAACTCGGCACTTGGACTTTGACATGGAACTTGCATTGTAAATCCTTTGAATTCTTTTGACTGCATCCCTTGGGGCTGGTACAGCGGCATAATCTGTACATGCATTTATACATATGCTATATATGCATCATTTGGAACATTATTCATCCCTTGGAAATCATGCATCCCTTGAAAAATCATTGATAACTTAGACATCCTTGGATACATTGTGATACCCTTAGATACATTATGACACCCTTAGAAACATTGAGACACCTTTGGAAATAATGAGACACCCTTGGATACATTGTGACACTCTTGGACGCCCTTGTATTGTTTTGGTTGCAAATTTGATATTATTTGCGAATTTGTTTGGACTTGGATTTGGACTTGGATACCCTTGGATACTTCTGATTATTTTTAATATACTCTTTTATATATACTGTTTTGATAAAACTCCGTTTTGAAAGTAAATGCTTTGAAAGTATGTTTGAAATGAAAATGATAAATACTTTGAAACTCAGTTTTGAAAGATGATTTTTAACTCCTGTCATGAAATTTATGCTTTCTTATGATAAAATGCAAATTAATATTGAATGTCCTCTACTGAGCTTAGTTGTTAGCTCACCCCGACCATACGTCACAGGCATACCGCTAATCAGGACACCAGACTTGAGGATTGAGGGTTTGAGGATTTGTGAGATTTTCGGGATCGTAGTTTTAGTACAGTGTGGACGTTGATAAGTTCGGGTTGGGTACATTCATGCTATGATACATGTATTGTACACCACTATTAGGTGATGGTCGGCTATCACCGGTGGTTTAGTTTATTTCTTTTAGATTACGTGTTCCTTATACAGAAATGAAGATTTGATTTAGTTCCGTCATATGTATATATACTTTAATTTTCACGCTTATTAGTAGACGTACCAAATTTTCTGAATTAGATTGTGATCTGCGATCTGGCGATCCGAATTTTTTCATTTAATTTTAGTATAAGTTAAAGAAAAAAAAATATCTCAGGAAGTTTAGGTTGAGAAAATTCGGGCTATCACATATGTTTACCTACTTAAATTGAAGGAGGAAGTATTTAGTAAATTTATCTCTTATAAGGCTTTAGTAGAAAATTAATTAGATTTTAAAATTAACGCATTAAGGTCAAATAAGGAAGGTAAATACATGTCATATGATTTTTCAGATTTTTGTGACAAGTTTGAAATTATTCATAAGGTCACCGCTCCATTTTCTCCTCAATCTAATGGAATTGCCGAAAGGCAAAATCGGACTTTAGTAGAAAAGGTAAACTATATGTTAACAAATTTTGATTTGAATTCAAATCTATGGGGAAAAACTTTACTAACTGTATATTATATTTTAAAACGGATACTACATAAAAAGTCCTCTAAAACTCTATATAAAGTTTGGAAGAACAAACCTCCTAAATTACATTATTTTAAAGTATGAGGTTGTAGAGCGCTTGTTAGGGTATCCAATTATAAATGTACAAAATTGGGTCTTAAAGCCATAAAATGTGTATTTGTGAGATATTCTCTTAATAGTCCTATATACAAATTTTTTATAAGTGAGCATAATTGTATTTTTGAAAATGATTCAATTTTTGAATTAAGAGATGTAGTATTTTATGAGAATAAATTCTCTAGTATTTTTAAACCTCTTGTAACCTCTGACTTAGGAGAATCTTCTAATTCCCCTTATCTCTCTAATAGTGAAGATGAAGAGATAAAATCAAGAAAAAATAAGAGACTTAGAAAAGCCACTAATTTTGGTTCAAATTTTTATGTTTATCTTATAGAAGAAGGAACTTGAAATGAGAAAACTAAGAAAATGATGTTTATTTTGAATATATGATAAAACTACAACTCTATTGATTCCCTATTTTAAAAAGAAGTCATAAATAATATGAATTCTATCATGTCTAATAATATGTGAGAATTAATAGACTTGCTACCAATGTCTAAACTTATAGGTTGTAAGTGGATATTCAAAAATAAAAATATTCATAATGTCAATATAAATAAGTTTGAAGTTAAATTTATTGCTAAAGATTTTAGATAAAAGCATGATATTAGTGATTTGATACTTATGCTCGAGCAGCTAAGATTCTTTTAATCAAAAAATTATTTGCAATTGCTTTCATATGTAATCTCAAGTTTCATTAAATGGACGTTAAAACAACCCATTAGTCATCTTTTAATTTAAAGTAGTCAAAAGTCATCTAAAACTAATAACCAAGTCAAATGACATTTAAAACTAATAACTATCATGTAAATTGGACAGTATTAAATCTAACAAAGAGATTGTTTTTCTACTTAATATTTCTCAAAATAGATAATGAGGTCATGGGCATCATATCCCAGCCAACACATGAGGACTCTTAAGTAATCAGAACGTTGCTCAAGTCGGATGCTTAATTCTAACGCTCATTAAAAGGGACCAATTAATGGAGCGACAGGAGATAAACCATTAAAAGTAGGAGAAAAACCATTAAACGGGGAAAGCCCATATCAAAACATGACTAAGCTAAATTCTGCTACTACAATCATTTTAAAAAGTGAAGTACCGGAAAGTGCTCTCCTCTCCCAATATTAATGGGTTGCCCTTGGATATAAGAAGCGCATGATTGGAGCTTTTCTGACCAAAAGGTTAGGTTGGGGGAAGGAATCAATGAAAATTATTAGTGGTGCCTCTAACATTCTGATTTGATTATTGATGTTTCAAGTAGCAGCTCCTCAAAGTTTGATGGAGACTACTTGCATTTATTCTCTAATCGCGCCTACTCGTTTTTGGACATCTTCAACGCCTCAAATTCCTTGAAAATCGTTGATTGTTTCGGATCATATGATGGAGATTATTTTTCACTCCAATTTTTCACGCAATGGATCTTGAGATTATGGTGCACCTATCATATAGTCATTTTCTTATTCCATGTACCAAAGGTCCCAAAAAATGTCTTTTAATTATATGGCACACTTCACATTCAAATCTGATTTTAAGTCATGTTTTTGGGATTTGTGAAACATGGAATCACAAACTGACCGTTTGATAGGTGCGCCATGATCTCAAGATTCATTGCATGGAAGATTGGGATAAAAACGATCTCTATCATCTGATCCAAAGCAATCAATGAGTTTCAATGGATTTTTGACGTTAGCACTTCTAGAGCTATCCTTTTTAAATTGTTGATCATTACTACATAAGATTCCAACAGAAAAAAGAGGTTTGGTTCTGTTTTGACATGTCATTTCACTGTGCATTGGCGGTTGGAAATTTCTTATATGCTTTGTTATTTACAAATATTTGTTTTGCAGTGAGCATTGTAATTTCATATATGTTACATTATTTACAAACATTTGTTTCGCAGCGAGAATTGTTAGTAGATACTAAAAGCATAGTCACCAAGTGGGGGTTCGACAATAATTAGTTAAACGAGATTAATATCAGACAAAATCCAACAAGTTCAGGAAAATATTTGGAGGAAAAATTAGAGAGGAAAAAAAAGATTTAAAATTATAAAAAAATTAAAAGATATTAAAAAAATTGCAAAATTTTTAAAATTTTCAGAATTATTTGCTAATTCTTGTGAAAATACGATTTTTTTTTAATAGCCGTGAATAATTCAGGAATAATTTGCGGAACATTAAATTCACGAATTTTTATCCAAGCATTGAATATTAGATAACTATGAAGGTTATATTTATTTCCGGTTTCCGGTAGGGATTTATTTCTTATTTAACATACAAATTTAAGTTCATAGACATATCATGAGTGGTGTAGGTCTATCTGTAGTTACGAGTGTGGTGGATTGTAGGTGAAACTACCCGTGTGTGGTGGATTTTAGGTGAAAATACGAGCCTGCCTGCCGACCCGCTTTGAAGAATTCATGGGACGACAAGTCGAGTAGATTCGGATTATGGAAGAAGTGCCTCGATGCGCTATAGCTACTACACTGAGTCATTTTATAGAATTATGAACTCTACAAAACTATTTCGATTCTAATGCAACTTATCTTTTTGGATCTTCTAGACACCCAAATCTGACCCAATACATGATCAGCCCATTCTTCGATAAGAACCCGTTTCCAAGCTTCCGAAAGCATCCCTCATAAACTTAGTGGACCCCTTAGAACTCATCTTGAACTTTTCCGGGCCCACAAAATAAGCTTTTGGTTTTTCTCAAAAATTAATCCATGCTTGCATATTATGTACACATGACCAAAATTAACCCATGCAAGCATATTATGCACTCATGACCAAAATTAAGCCACTCATGCATAGTATGCACGCATGACTAAATGTTAATCTTCTCCAAAGAATAACTCTTAGCTCGGGCCCCTAACTTCTCAATTTTATTTTTGGGTTTTAAAGAATGCGTGCGTAATATGCTCGCATGAATTAAAACCTGCAAATCCGAGAATGCATAGATCCCCTTGTTGTGCTTGACTTGTAGACTATCCCAAACTTTAAGGATAGGTTCTAAACTACCTTTGTACCCTCAAAAGCCATTAGAATCCCCATTTTACTCTTTAAGTTATTCATCCATCATCTACCATTAAAACCTATCTTTGTCTTTTGCAAGCCCCCGAATCCTTATATGAACCCAATTATAAGCCCCTTAATCACTCATTTCTCTATAAATAGAGACCCCCACCCCCTTATTTAGGACACACTAATTTTGTAAATCCCTAGCCAATCCATCTCCTAACTTCATACCTCCAAGCTTTCCATCTCCCAACCTTAGTCAAATCCTAGGATTCCATCTCCCATATTTGCATTCGGACGCTTGCCGGAATAATCATACGCGAAGATCCGACGGTAGTGCTACAAGAGATTGAGATTTCATCTCTGGCTCTCTTCTTACTCTATTCTCTAATTTTTTTTCTCTCTAGACTTTTTCCTTATCCTATGATTTAAGCCGTTACCCCGTCGAAATTCGGATAGTGCGGAAAGCTTATTACTGATCTATGTGCCTTCGAGCAATGAGAAATGTTGCCTATTTATCCTCTTTTTTATTTACTTTGGCTATAGTATAGGCCACTTACATGTTATATAAGGTTTAATCTCAACGTACTAGTTCCATTAGTGTCCAACCGTGGACTTTACGGGTCCATCGCGATGATGTGCACTCTAAAAAAAATGATGCAGTCGCCACCCGGAGCTTTTGGTGACCCGGGATACCTCAAAAATTAATACATAAGAACCAAAGTGCAAAAATATGATTCTGATTTACCGATTTTTACCAAAGGCTCTTGGGTAGGGGCGTCGGTTATTGATCGGAAAGATGTTAGGCACCCAATCAACCCACTCGTAAGCCGTCTTTACTTATAGTCAAATGATAAAAAAAGAAGAAACAAAATAAACGGTGCTCCTCCTTGCCCGAAGGCACTACGATCCTATTTGAGCTCCCCTTCCCCCCTCCCCGCGGGGCAATCACCGGAGTTTTAGTGGCGTGACGACTCAAATTCTAGGATGGGAGGAAAGCAAAAGAAGATAGAGGAATAGAGGAGAGAGCTGAAGCTCTCGGGCCCTTGTAGCACTAATGTAGACCTTCGCGTGAGGATACATCCAGTGAGCTTCCGATAGCAAATGGGTTGAGGAAATGGTCTTAGCTTCTAAGGTTTGAAGGCTAGAAGGTAGGAGAGCTAGACTAGGACCTAGTTCTTGCTAAAGTTAGGAGATTAATATGGGAAAATAAGGTGTAAAGGGTGAACTAAGTTTTTAGAATTTTTGGAGTTTTAATGCTAAATGGGAGAAAGAAATCTCTAAAGGTTTTTTACTTTTAGAATTTTTTTCAAGCCCTTAAACAAAGGGGGGTGGCTCTCTATTTATAGAAAAGAAGAGGATTAGTGAAGGGTTAAAGAGCTAATTGGGTTCGCAATTAGGTAATAGGGATCTAAGGCTTTCTAGAGTTTTGGGAGCTTATATTGGTGGGAAAGGAGTTTAATGGTCGATGATAGGGTAGGGTTTTAAATGGCTAAAGGGTTGCAAATAGAACTAATGGGGTGCAACAGTCCTAAAGAAACCCACTCCAGACTTTGGGGTGGTCAACAAGTCAAACCTCAAATTCGAAATCTGGACATTTTCCCAAAAAATACTATTCCTAAGCCTAACGTGTATATTATACACGCTAGGCTTGGGAACAGTATTCCCTGAGAAAATAGAGAAGTCCGAGGCCCGTTCTTGAGCTCAACTCTGAAGGAAGAAGCCAATTTTGCCTAGCGTGTATAATATACACGCTAGTGTAATTTCCTGCATTTCTGCACAATTTTTAAATTGTCATAACTTTTGATATATGACTCGTATTGAGGCGATTCTTGGCTTGTTCAAAAGTTGGGAACATCCTCTTTTCAATGCTATAGGCCTCAGCTCTAGCAGAGGTTTATGTAAACTTTGGCATTCCTCTTTTCATCCACTGCCCAGGAGGGTTCAAATCGGGCCTGGGAAGGTTTCTAATGGGTCGGAGAAGGCTAGGGTTGATTTCTAAGGATTCAGGATGATTTCTAAGGGTTTGAGAAATGCTTTCGAAAGCTCGAGAGTATGCCTTACTCGAAGTATGTGCCGATTGAGCCTTGGGCTAAATTTGGGTGTCTATAGATGCCCCTCTTTAGTATCCGATCACTAGTGATCGCATACAAAAAAAAAAGACATCCGAAGAGGCCCAAGGCAGGTTCGCTATATTCTAAGTGAATCTCAAATATTAAGAAAGTAATGGAAAAGATAACTAAATGGAGAGTGACGTAAGCCCAATACTTGGGAAAACATACGTCACTCGAGCGTAGCGGAAGCCCTATACCTAGGAAAACGTCCGTTCCTCAAGGCTATCGGTCCCCATGCGCTTAGCGACATTACTGGGAAAAACCATAATGTTGTATTTGAAAATTTACGATATTTGAGATTCATTTCTAACAAGACTGCCCCGTGAGTGGGAGGGTGATCGACCCATACTTAAAGATTAGTGTAAAACAATGACGCGAAGATTCACAGTTTGTGCCCAATCTCATGAGGCATTGATTGCCCCATTTGATTGGCCAAAGGTGCCCCTACGCAAAGTAAGGTTCGAGGTCTTTGAGCAAATTCATCGATCTTGAAAATAATTTAGCACAATTACCTGAGCGGAGCGAATATTGATGTCGCAACGCTCTTTGGGAGTGTGTGCCACTTTTTAAACCACATATTTTTATTATTTTACGTTTTTTTGTATTTTTAATTTTTGATGTTTGTTCGAGATTTTTGAGCGTGCTCATCGACTCTAAACATTTTTATTTTAGCATAACTTTCCGAGCAGATCAAATGGAGGTTGGCACGCTTTTTTGGGATGTGTGCCACTTTGAGATAGTAAACTTGTCACCATCCTTTCTTTCTTTTTCTTCCTCTTTTCTTTTTTGTTTTTTTTGTTTTATATATATATAGAAAAAGGCCTCCGTCCTCCATGAGAGGACGGTCACCGTCCTCCAACCTTCCACGTGGCACCCAAAACACTTGTTGGGTGCCACGTGGACCTTGGGTGCATTGCTTAGATCATCTTTGAAAAAAACAATTTTAAAACTCATCTCCATCGTGTATATTTTGAACCGTGAAATGTAGAACAATGAAAATCGTCAAACTTTGACTTGTGGGTTTAAAATTTATTTTTCAAATTTATTTTTTTTAATATTTATCTAAACTGTCTACCTGTGCTCCACATGGCACCCAAAAAGTGGTTTGGGTGCCACGTGGATCTTGGAGGACGGCACCGTCCTCCATTGGAGGACCTAACCGGCTCCCACATATATATATATATATATATATATATATATATATATATATATATATATATATATATATATTATATGAGAGTCCGATGTCTCACACGCATAATATGCCTGCCAGGCTTAACCTAGGTAAAAAGAATAACGCCATGGAGGAAAACGTAAACCTCGCGCGTATATCACACATGCTAGGCCAATTCCTGGAAAAATAAGCTTAGCGCTAGGTCAAATCTGGGAAAAAATAAGTCTAGCATGTAGATTATACACGCTAGGCTATTTTATGGTTTAAAACGATCGGGTACGAAGAGAGATTTTAAAACTCTTCCTTCTCCCTCTCTCCAAATCGAAACGGGAGCCCCTCCTTGTATTCCGTTGACTCGATTCAAACCTCGACATCGCGTCGGAGTTATCATTACCAATCAATCTCCCATTCCACACTAGATCTAGGGTTTTTACTTTTCAATCAAGGTAACCATTTTAAACCCTTTTTTCCCTTGAATTTCTTGCTTTTTTATCACAATGTAGTTAGGATTTTTGTCTCTAGGTGATAGAATGATGGTTTTTCTTGCGAAAAGGTAACTATTTGTAATCCATTTGATTAATTTTCATGTACTTCCATGGAGTTTGGTGAAAACTTGATCAATTTGTGCCCATTTTTTTTATTTTCTTGATTTATTTTATTGGTGTAATTAGGGCTTTTGCAAACACTACAAAAAATAAAATTATTAGCGGCAATCAAAAACTGCTGCTATTAACAAAAAAACTGCCGCTAATACCCTTGCCGCTAATAGTCTTAATAGTTGTTTTGTTAATAGCGAAAGTTTTTGGTGCAAAAAACTGCCGCTAATAGTCTTATTTTTGTAGTGAAAAATGATATTTTTTCCTAAGGGTGCTTTTCTCGATTTGTATGCACGCTTTTATGAGGATTTTGGTCGAGGAAATGCAAGCATATTTTGCTTTAAATTTTGAAATTTGAACGCCCTTTCTCATGACAACAAAAACAGGGCTTTTTCTAAAACTGCCATTTGACACTCCCCCTTTTTTGAATTTAAAATGAACATGTTTGTGCGGGTTGTTTTTTATTTTTTTTCGAAATGTGGGAGGGGTCTTTTGCCAATACCTTAGCCTCTTTTTGTACACATATGTATGTAGATTATCTTAACTTTTCTTGGCAAAGATTTGGAAAGGCAAATAACCCGATTTTTGCTTTGATTATTTTATATTTTTTTGTTGTTTTTTTGTTGAAATTAAACGATGGGACGTGTCCTCCTTTAATTTTTTTTGTTTCTTTGGAAATTTTGGTAGGATCGAGGCATTCTTACCTTCATTTGGCCCGTTGTTTCTAGCAAAGAGCTTGATTTCCTTTTGCTTATCATCTCCTAATGCTTGTCGTTTGTATATCTCCTTTCAGGATGCCGCGTAGTCACTCAAGTGAGGAGGACCAAGACCGAGAGGGTAGCCCCAACGTGATCTTCGGCATCAAGGGTGAGCGTCTCATTCAGGTGCAGCACTCCTCTCGCTGTTGGTACTAGATGCAGGGTGAGGCGGCCCGCAGTGGGTTGCTCCATCAGCAGTACACCCACATTTCCAACTTTGGGATCTCCAGCTAGGTAAAAAAAATGCATTCCTTGGTTGGTTACTTTTATTCGTGCCTCTTTGTTCGGATCTGACATTTCTCGTTCTTTTGATGCAGTCCTTGCCTCCGATCATGTTCCGTGGAGGCTGGTTCAACCTCCAACGATTTTACATCCATCTGCCTCATGTCGTGAGGTTCCTTCTAGTTCAGGCCAGATTTTGGGACTTCTTATCTTGCCCTGCTATGAGGGGTGATTCGGCCTACGTGAAGGCCTTGGTGGAGAGTTGATTCAGCCTACGTGAAGGCCTTGGTAAAGAGGTTTCGTCTGGAGACGATGACCTTCCACATGTCTGTGGCTGAGATGACCATCACCCCTGTTGACTGGTCCATGATCACGTAGATTGCAATAGGAGGGGTGCAAGTGGTCTATCCTTGCATTCCTGATCATGTGGAGGTTATTTGATTGATTGGAGACTACCCCTTCAAACCATATGACCGGCTCCGGGGTCAAGTTGTCTTGGTTGGTGGATTTGTTCGAGGCCAATGAGTTGGTTGATTTGGACCTGCCCAATATGGATGTCGTCTTCGATCGGGAGCAGGCCCTGATGCTTGCTTGTTTCGCGCTTCTTTTTTATTTTGGGCAAGACGATCCTTGCCAATGCCAGTGGTGGTCGTGTTGCGTTGTCCCTTTCCAGCCTGATGGAGAACTGAGAGAATGTGCACCATTTCAATTAGGGCAGTGTTGGGTATGCGGTACTAATGGATAGCTTGGCTAGAGCCTCAATTTGGGAGGTTGCTTCCGTCCTTTGCTTTTGGTTCATGATTGAGGTAACCCATTGGTTTGGGTCTTTCATCCCTCTTGGTTCATCATTTATAGCTCCTTTATTCTTTGTTTTTGACATATTTTCTTGTTTGTCCATCTTTTTAAGTTTGAGGGTATCTGCACTTCCAACCTCCCCCCCCCCCTCTTCTTCTCTGATGAGTATACGTACTCCCTCATGAGTTGTTAGTATAAGGACCGTCGCCAGGACCTGGGGATGAAGCATTTGGAACTGGGTCTGAGGTCCCAGTTTGACTTGATGATTCCGGAGCAGGTTTGACACTCCCTCCCTTCGTTGGTTAAATTTTTGAGTTCTAATTGCATTTCTTGACTAATGGGATTCTCCTTTCTTGGATAGATTGTATTTGATCCTTATGTTGGCTACCCTTCTGGGACCACGCCGTTGTTGGCCAGTCACGACTGTTTGTCGATCGTCGCGTTGTCTTCTTCTACGGTTCTTGGGTCCGAGCCTACTATTTGGGGGAGAGGGTAATGCATCAGTACCGGGACTACTTCGTCGTGCCGGTGGATCCTCCTGAGGACGTCATGTCACCAGAGGGTACGGTCAAGGAGCTTACAGGGAGGCTCCTCTGACATGGGATTCCTGCTGAGGATCTTTTTTAGCATGGGGGTATCTGTTGTGGTATGAGTCTCTCCCCTATCTGTCCATCCTCCCATGTTTTATGCATGGTGCCAAATTTTTGGCGTTCGGAGGTCCACGATCCTAGGTACCTTCTTTCTTTCCCTTGCTTGTGGGTTTCTTTTCCGACTATCATGTTTTTGCTTTACTGATCGAATTTCTTCCTCTCCTTTCAGTTTGAGGTGAGAGAGGATCCTGACGTGGGCGCAGACGTAGGTCCGTCAGAGGTGCCAGGTGTCAAACCATCTGGGACTTCTAGTGTGGGGTCTTCCGGGACATCTACTGCAGGGACTCAGGGGACTTTTAGGCATTTTGATGACGCGTTCCTCTCGGATTTGTGTGCTGATGTGACAGAGCGTGCTCGTCTATCCACCGAGGCGATTAGAGTTCCTCCTCTTGAGTTGGTCCCAAGGGTGAGTTCTTTTACCAAATTTTCTATGGACATGCTTGCTCTTATCTATTTTTCTGCACTGCTGACCTTTCTCTTGCCCTCCTCGTAGGTTTACGAGTCGACTGTTCAATAGGTGGAGTATTACTGTCACATTGCTGACCTTTGACAAATTGAAGTGGTAAGTATGATGTTGGTTTGCCCTGCCTGTTTCTTTGTTGACATGTGTTTTCCCTTAACTGACCTTTCTGGTGTGATACTTTCAGCACGCTCTTGAGAGGGAGTCCCGTTCACTACTTTTCCAACTATCCCAGGCATGGTCCCGGGTGGGGGATGTCTAGACGTATCAGAAGACTTCACGCCTATGGAGGAGGGACTCTTGAGGACCTGGAGTAACTTTCTTTTTTTCTTTTATAAACATTCAAACTTTTGAGTACCTTTGGAAGCAATGTAATAACAATGATTGATTGGTGTTTTTGGATAATTTGTGAAAGAGATGTATTTAATTTTCTTTTCTATTTGTTATCTCCCACTTTGGATGTGATATGCTTGTCTTAAAAAAGGTAGGCTAGATGGGTGTGAAGCTGTAATCATGATATGTACTCTTTTGCAGGAGGGGCTATGAGTATGGAAAATGGGAAACTAATCCCCCAAGTTGTGCATTGGCTGAAATGGCCAAGGTTCATGTATTCCTCCTTTATCTGTTGTGAGCATGGTACCTATAAAAAGGGAAATGTAAAACAGGTTAAGTGGTAAACTTAGGTGTCCCAGCTCGCGGCATAGGGTGCCATCTGTAAGGAAAAAGAATGTTATTGTGTGGAGGTGGACTGGTCCAACAAACGGGGAAAAAAAACAAACTTTATTTCTCAATTGTTGTTCCTTCTTTCTTTTGGTCTAACGTGTAAAATATAAATGCCTAGCGTTTATATTATACATGCTAGGCGTTTTCTAGACATTTTTGGTCTAGCGTGTATAATATGCATGCTAGGCATTTTCTAGGTATGGTGGGCCTATAAGGCCTGAGAATGCACTTTTTTTTCTTTATTTTAAGTTGGGTTTTGAATTTTACTCTAATTTTTTTATCCTTCCTTCCTGAGGGTGGGTCCATTGTCCTACATCGAATTGTGATTCTTTAAACGGCTTTGTATGACCATGGACCCGCTTCACGACCCTGCTCCGGGGGAGGGGGGGAAAGGATTTTTATACTTCCTTCCTTGGGTGTAGGGCCCAGCTTTTTGAAACATTGGCTTGATAGTTTGAACAAGAGCGAGCTCATGGATTTGGATCAACTCGAGCTTGCTCGTTTCTCCTTTGTCCTTGATGTTCCCTTGTTTTGGGATCTTATCCATGCAGCAGTTTCTCATTGGAATGCGGAAACCCATGTCTTTCGCTTTGAGACCCATGAGCTGACTCTGACACTTGAAGAAAACTCTGTTCTGTCGGGTTTGAGGTTACATCGCGGTCTTGCTAAGGTGGTACCAAAATCGGGTTATGCCAAGACTGTCCACGCAACTTTGGGCCTGAAGAAAAGTGAGTATGAGAAGAGCTTTGCCGGCGGGCCCACCAAGTGTTCGATGAAATTCTTGAGATAACTTTTCGGTGATGAAAGTTTATAAAAATTACGGATCAGAAATATTCATAATGTGAACACTTTTGCCCTTTGCCTTCTCTCGGAGGTCCTCTTTTACACGGGGGGAGAGAGCTTCTCCCTTGCACTCTACGACGTACTGGCAGAGCTTGAAATTGGTCGCTCTGTGATGCATTTTGTATTGGCCTAGCTTTATGCCTTTTGCCTCGGGCAAGGTGGAGTGCTTTAGGGGATGCCCTGTCCTTCTTCAGGTCTGGCTTGGGGAGCATCTTGCTATTTTGGGATGCGTGCCCCACTTTTATGTGGTCCGGGGAGAGGTAGCTCGTTGCTTTTTAGTCCAATGTTCCAAGTTGCCTCAGGGGAATACACGCGAGATGCATCTTTGGCTGACTGAGGTTGAGCTGGCATGGAGGCTTCCATGGATTGACGGTACCTTCTCAATAGTCCGATCTAGAGATTGTGAGGATATCACCCTCCTCGGCTTGACTGGTAGTACTCATTACTTCCCTTCTCAGGTTTTACGCCAATTTGGCTATACTCAGCATGTGTCTTATGTGGCGAGACCTCCCCTGTGTGGTCTGATTTTCTCTCGGGGGTCTTCGGGAGATTTGGATAGGATAGCCGCTCTTTGGGAAATGCGTCAGTCGACGCATATGTGTGACCTGGAGCAAGGGACCTTCCTTTTGACTTCTCCAGAGTATGAGGCTTAGCTACTATCTAAGAGGCCTTCTGCTCGTCGATTGGATCAGGTAGAGGGCAGCGGTTCAGAGGGGCCTTGGATGAGGAAAGAGTTGGTGCTTCAGACCCGATTTGAGTTGCTTGTAGTTGAGAAGCAGGTCCTGCGCGAGCATTTAGAGAAAGAGCAGGGTAAAACTGATGCGACCAAAACGAGAGCCAAAGTTGCAGAATGTGAGGTCCTTCGAAAGGGGCACTGAATGAGGCCCTTGGTGCTATTGATGCTTCCCTAAAGTGATATAGGGGCCTCCATGGTCAGTAGATGACTGACCGAAATGCTCGTGAGGATACTTTACGTGCACAGATCCGTATCCTGAAGCGCGAGTTGGGTCGTTGACCTGGTCTTGCACATACCTTTTACACATATCAAACACCATAGGATGAAGAATAAGAGCCCCTGACAGATATCTTTTTAGTATATATATGTTTTTTTATGTTTTTTATTTCTTTTTCAAATTTGTAAAGGGGGGAATAGGGTGTCACACCGATTATCTATTTGAGATGTGGTGCAAGCAAAATATGGACATGAAAATGGGAAAGGGAAATTTATTATCTTATATAAGTATCATCTTCTTCTCCTCTTTTTTTTGATGTTGTTGCTACTTCTCCTTTCAAACTTGTAAAGGGAGAAATATGGTGTCACACTGATTTGTTGGTACGTGCTTTTCTGAGTTCCTTTCGGTCTCTAGAATAAGTGGCCGAATTCGATCCAAGTGGACTCTAGCTAGAGATGGGGTAATATAAACTAAAAAATATTAAATTGCTGAAAAGAAAAGGCAAATCTTAAATGAAGAATACCTATGTTGATGTGATCGTCAGCTGAAAATATTTATCGATACTGCAACACATCATTGATCACGCTTTGCGGGACGCAGGTTGACTCCTTTACTGAACGTTGGCCGGCCAACTTCAGCAGCTTTGGGTTACGTAAAATCTAACTAGCATGGTTTCCTAATCTATCTAAAAAATGGGAGGGGTGGCCCACTATGCTAAGGAGGATTGGCCTCGTTCCCGGGTACCCTCTGTAACCTCCCAAGGGCAAATCGGGTGGCAAAGGCTTAAAATCATAAGGGGTTAGTGGTCTAAGGGATCTAAGGCTAAGGGGCGCTTCTCCCTTTGCACTCTTTCTAGAACCGAGACCAGTTGGGCAAATGCCGCTGACTCAACTACCTGAGGTTTCTTAAGAAGAGTCTGCAATTCTAGAAGTCTAGAGGGCAGCTCAACCACTTTCATTGGGAACCTCAGGGAGAACCTCAAAATTTCTAAAAGAAGAAGCTAAAAAATGTAGAAGAGAGAAAATTATTGAATTGATGTGTTTTGGTCGCTGGATAGGGGGTCTTTTTATAGGTGACGGGCTAATTCCATGCATGGGAGAATGTGTGAAATTGATGAATTCCGTGCATATGGGGATGAGCTTAATTGAATTCCGCGTAATGGTGTCTGCAATTAATTCACTTTGAGTCGGTCACTGACTCAGGAGTGACCAGCTGAGCAGGTTTCCTAGTTCCAGTAATCTTCAAAACTATTTTCGCGCATGTGTGTATGCGTGGATCCAATTCCTCGCAGGGGGATTTGCACGAGATCGCGGGGTTCGAGCGGTCAGGGGAATATATTGCCAAGGTTCTTGCTTGACCTTTGACCTTCGGTCAACAGGGCTTGGGCTTAACTATATATTATTATTATGGTGCATAATTCTTGAATTATGAGGTTTTCAGGCTTTTAGGACTTTTAGAGAGGATTGGTTCCTTTCCAAAAGTCATGGGCAAGGTCAAGGGTTGACCGAATGGGTTTATATACTCGGAGAGGGAAAAAAATGGGGTGTCTACATGATCATCTTTTTGAGATGTGGTGCAAGCAAAATATGGACACAAAAATAGGAAAAGGAAATTTATTATCTTATATAAGTATCTTCTTCTCTTTTTTTGATGTCTCAACAGCGAGACGAGGTGATGGGTCCCATTTTAAGCATAGTCAAACCCGTTCATGTGGTCAGACTTGAGTGAGGTTCAGAGTCTTTACCAAGGTCGAAACGTCCATCCCTTTAGATTGAATTAACCTTTTATCCCTATCTCGGGCCACGCGATTGACAGTGTGGTCTAAAGATCTACCTGATCAAGACCTGATTTGAATTTACATGAGTGGCCCGATTGGCGACCAGATAACCCAGAAATGTAACCAAGGGAGTAACTAATTTTCTCTTCTTTCTTTTTTCCTTTTTCTTTTAACCTTTTTGCTCACAACGCCTAAGATGGGTTTCCACCATGCCCGTTATCGCCCTCGCTCTCTTTTTTTTACCTATAGCGCCCTTTCAGGTTTCCACTACGTCTGTGGGTATGCATTTTTACCTCAAGTACCTTTTCAGGCTTTCACCTGGCCCGCACAAGCTCGCTGATTTTACCCGTAGCGCCCTTTCGAGTTTTCACTACATCCATCCTTCTTTGTGCTTGTATTTTTTTTCTTTTCTTTTTCTTTTTTTCAAATGTCATAACATAAATGTCGATTCTGTCGTAGCCGGATGGATGGAGTTCTTTTGTTGTCTCTCAGCTTGGTTCATGCTGACTCAATGGATATTGTGACAGCCTGTGGACCTTGAAGAGGGATTTCTTCAAGGATGTATCGTGGCCATGGGATAGGTTAGAAATTTTAAAGATATTCTTAGTTTTAAAGGTTTTTCTTGATAGGGTTCCAGTTGTCATAATACACTTCTTCCTTTGGAGATTTTTACTGTACATGCCCCATGATTTTTCTATCTCTTTTCTTTTATATTTTTTTATTCTTTTTTGCTTATCCTCTTTTAGGATTTTACTTTTATGATTTTTTTAAATTTTGATGGTAACTGTTTTTTTTTTTTTTTTTTGGTATATACACTTTTTCTTTCTTCTTTTTTTGGGGAGGGGTTACGAAAGAAAGGTTAGAAGCTCAAGTTGGGTAGCAAAGGGTATGAACATTCAGGGATGCTTTTTGGCTACTTGGCTTTAAAATGATGGCCTCTTTTATGGGATCCTTAAGCAGTCACGTATCTATCTTATCAATACTTACCTTGCCACGGGAGACTAGGAGTGGAATTGTCGTATGTATCCAACTTGATAGGCTCAGGGAAATGATCTCCATCCATGGTGGCGAGACGAAGTGTGTACCCTTGGAGTACTTCTCTGATGACAAAAGGCCCTTCCTAGTTGGGCTTGAATTTTCCTCTCGGATTGGCATAGAGAGATGGAAAGATCTTCTTGAGTACAGTGTCACCCACCTTTAAATCTCGAATGCGAACACGCTTATTGTAAGCATGTGTGATTCTTCCTTGGTAGACCTGGGTGTGACACAAGGCTAGGAGCCTTTTCTCATCAAGGAGGTTCAGCTATTCGAAACGGGATCTTTTTCTTTTGATTTTTGGCAGATCGGTCTCAATGAGGATATGGAGGGAGGGTATTTCGACCTCCACAGGTAGCACAACTTCAATTCCATACACAAGAGAAAACAGTGTTGCACTTGTAGCGATACAAATTGACGTTCGATAAGCCCAGAGTGCAAAGGGTAACTTTTAACTCCAGTCTCGGTATGTGATGACCATCTTTTAAATGATGTGAACATCTATCTTGCTGGCCAGCTTCTACGGCTCTGTTGGTTTGTAGCCAATATGGTGACGAGCGGTGATGATTGATCTTGTACTGCTCATAGAAGGCTCTAATGTGCTTGTTCTCGAAGTTGGTGTCGTTATCTGCGATGATATCCTTGGGCATATTGAATCGACAAACAATGTTGTTCTTGATAAATTTCTCAATGTGATTGGCCATGATGTTCGTATAGGACGCTGCCTCTACCCATTTGGTGAAGTACTCGATGGCGACGAGGATAAACTGATGCACGTTGGATGCCTTTGGATTGACCTTTCCGAAGACGTCGAGGCCCTATGTGGTAAATGACCATTGAGTGGTCATGTTGTGTAGACCTATAGTAGGGACATGTATCAAACTGGAGTGTTCTTGGCATTTATAGCACTTCTGAATGTGTTTGTAACAGTCAGTTTCCGTGGCAGTCTAGAAATATCCTTGTCGTAGGATCTTCTTGGCGAGCATGTGCCCATTAACGTGAGCCCCGTATACTCTTTCGTGAATCTCTTTCATGATGTTGGCTACCTCGCTTTCAGTTAGACATCTGAGCAAGATATTGTTATATGACCATTTGTAGAGGCATTCGCCATAGACGATATAGTTCGCAGCTGAACATTAGATAGTCCGCATATCCGTCTTGGATGTGCCTTCAGGGAAAGCTCGAGTTTCGAGGAAATTCTTGATATCTGAGAACCATAGAGGCTCATCATCTAACTTTACGAATTCCTCAAACTGAAGGCAGAAGGCGGGCTCATTTCTTTGTCTGATCATGATCAATTTTATTTCAACGCCATATGCAATTTCGACCATTGATGCTAATGTTGCTAGTGCATCGACAAAGCGGTTTCTTGCTCGTGGGACATAGGAGAAGGTGACGTCATCGAAACAGGCAATTAAATCCTCAAGGTGCTCATGGTATGGGATCAACTTCTCATCCTTCATCTTCCAGTCTCCATTTGTTTGGCATATGATTAGTTGTGAGTCGTTGAATACTATGAGGTGAGTTATGTTTAGATCAAGAGGTGCTTGGAGGCCAGCTATATAGGCTTCGTACTCGGCCATATTATTGGTGCAGGAAAAGTTGAGCTTGATGGAGACTGGTACCTTTTGGCGAGATCAGAATAGCGCCAACTCCTTGACCTTTGACATTTGATGCCCCGTCGAAGTGCATTACCTAGGATTCCTCTGTCTCCTTCGTGTCATCCTCTGTCATGAACAAGATGTCCTCATCAGGAAATTTAGTTCTTAGAGGCTCGTAATAAGGTAAGGGATTCTTGACAAGATGATCAACAATTGCTTGCCCTTTGATTGACTTCTGGGTGACATATGTGATGTCAAATTTTGATAGAAGAAGTTGTCAGGGTCCAGTTCGGCCCAAAAGAGCCAGCTTTTCAAATGAGTACTTCAACGGATTCATTTGTGATAGGAGGAGAACTACCTAAGAGAGAAAATAGTGATGAAGTCTTTGGGTAACCCATACGAGAGCCAGGCATGCTTTATCCAAATGAGAATAGCGTGTCTTGTAATCGGTAAACTTCTTGCTTAGGCAGTAAATGGCTTGCTCTCTTCTTCTAGTCTCATCGTGCTGCCCTAAGACAGATCCCATCAAGAATTCTGTTGCGGAGAGGTATATCAAGAGTGGTCTTTTAGGTGCCGGTGGTACCAAAATAGGAGGTTCGAGAAGGTAGCCTTTGATTTTATCGAATGCTGCTTGACAATCCTTATTCCATTCGACGGGTGAGTCTTTCCTAAGTAGCTTGAAAATCGACATGCAGATAGGAGTCAACTATGCAATGAATTGACTAATGTACTGCCTCTGACCTCTATCACGGTAGATGGTAGAGGCATTTTGACGATGGCTTTCACCTTGATTGGGTCAACCTCGATGCCCCTTCTGCCGACAATGAAACCAAGTAGCTTTCCTAACATAGCACGGAATGCGCATTTCTTAGGGTTCAAATGCTACCTATATTTTCTCAGCCTCTCAAACAACTTTTGGAGGTCCACCAGATGATCACCTCTCTCTTGTGACCTGGCTATCATGTCGTTGACATATATCTCAATTTCTCAATGCATCATATCGTGGAGCAGTGCCGTCATTGCTCTTTGATACATTTCCCCAATAATTTTCAATCTGAATAGCATGATTCAGTAGCAGAAAGTTCCCCATGGAGAGATGAACGCTGTCTTCTCTCGGTTCACTTCTACCATCTTGATCTGATGTATCCAGAGAATCCATTCATCAACGAGAGTATCCCTTGCCTTGCAGTGTTATCGACCAAGATGTCGATGTGTGGCAAAGAGAAGTCATCCTTTGGGCTCGCCTTATTGAGATTTCTAAAGTCAATGCACATGCGAACCTTTCCGTCTTTCTTTAGTACCGGGACGATATTGGCCAACCATTGCGGGTATTTGGAGACCATGAGAAACCCCACCACGTCGTATTGCTTGGCGACTTCATCTTTCACCTTTAAAATCCATTCTGGTTAGAGACGTCTTAACTTCTGTTTGATTAGCTTAACGTCGGGATAAAGTGGCAGCTCATGCTCGACCAAATCGGTATCCAAACCAGGCATGTCCTTATATGACCATGTGAAGACGTCTTGGTATGATCGAAGGAAATCAGTCATGCTTTTTCTTTCCTTGGGAGAAAATGGCATTCTGATTTTAGTGATTCTAGGAATCTTCTCAGAACCCAGATTGACATCTTCAGTTTCTTCAACGATCGGGGTAGGGCCATGCTCAAAATCGGCATACCGTTCAAGGAGAACATTGGGAAGATTCTCGATTAAGTCATCTAGATACGTGACTCCTACCTCTTCTTGTATTTCTACAGGGAAGAGATTGACTTCACGTTGGACGGTTTCTTCTATTAGGACATCATTTTTCTTACTTTTTTTGAGAATTTTGAAAGGCAATATTTTTAGATTCTTTTGGATTTTTTCTATTTTTTTATGGTTTTCCTTTTCTTCAAATATGGGTCCTTGGCAAGGTGGGTCTCTATGTACACATGGTATTGCCTGCCAAGGGCTAATCTCACTTTTTATAGGTTATTTTTTTGTAGAAGCTGGTGCCATATTTATGACCACTTGATGCTTTCAGAGTCAGGGGTACTGATACCCAATTCCTTACCTACGGTGCCACACCTTACCTGATCTAATAGAGGAAGTTGATTGAAATGGACTTTGAGAGTCAACCTCCATCATATTTATCGTTGGTTCGTCTAGGACCTGGTCCACAAACATTAACAAGGGTTGGTGGTGGTTTATGCCTAATGTTGGTATTGACGGGAGTACCTCCTCCTCAAAAAGGGATAGGGAGGCTAGGTCTATTTTCATATCGGGAGGGATGATTCGGGGATTGGTTAGGTGGACAGTGGCTACCGGTTTGTGTGGGTCAGCTGTGTTGTCCCATTCTGATCAATTTTTTTAACCTCTGTTCTTACAAAGGTGCTTCAGATGGGATTCATCTTCCAAGTTAATCCCCTTGTCTTTGGCTGCAGCAATGGTTCGGGCCTTCTCGTTGGCCTCCTGGACCTCCTCTTCGGTAGGCTTATAGCCTAAGCCGAATATGATTTGATGTCCGCCCTTGGCCCTGATCGGGTATCTTCTTCCTTACAGGCGAGGACCTAAACCCTTTCCTTTCTGGTAGCCCCATTTCAGGAGTATGGCAACTGCCACAGTCATTCTACCTTATGTACTCGAGGAGACTCTTTCGAGGGGTTTGGGTGCCACTGCTGCGCCATCATATTGAAAACTGTGAAGATCTGTGTCTTCAGCTAAGTGTGGCACATCCAATACCTTAAGGTTCTCGATGTTGTGTGTGACCTTTTCTCCTTCCTCCTATCCTTCACCTAGAATGGTGATGACCTTCTGATATGGTACAAATCTAAGATTTTGGTGCAAGGTTGAAGGTATTGCCCCGATTTTGTGCAACCATGGGCGTCCTAGCAAGAGATTGAAAGTGGATTTCATGTCCATAACTTGAAATGGGATGGAAGTCATTAGCCCAACGGTGAGCTCAATAACGACTTCTCCGATTATTTCTCTCTTTATGTTATCAAATCCTCTTGCGCTTGTTTTGGTTGGCCTGAATGTGGAGGGCTCAACCCCTATCTTAGTTATAGTTCTTAGGAGGCACACATTTAATTCTGATCCGTTGTCTATCAGTACTGATAGGATCACCAAGTCTCCTGCTTCTACTATGGTATTGAGGGATTTGGAATGATTATTTTCCTCTTTCGGAAGATTGACGTCTGAAAATGAGATGACGTTAGTAGTCAATACATGCCCGATTATTTGCCCTACGTCATCTGGAGACACTTTACTGGACACATGCACGTCTTTCAATGCTCCCATTAGAGCTTGGTAGTGGAGCAAAGACGTCATTAGTAGGCCCTAGATGGTGATGTGAGCTGGCATTTTTTTAAATTGTTCTTCAAATGCGTATTGCCAGCTCATTTTTTCAAATGGGTGCACTACTGGGGGTTTCTTTCTTTCTTCCGGTCGGGCGGGTACTAGTACCTCAAGTTGCTTGGAGATCCTCTCGGATCGTGTAATAAACTCAACCGCCCCCTCTCTGCTGCTGCTCGCATTGATGTCTGCCTAATTGTAATTGAGAATCTGGTGGGGGTCATAGGTCGACCCTGAGATCTGAAACGGTTAGACAAGGGTATCGGAGACTCCTAGATTGGTGGTACCAAATAACTGGATAAGACATGATTAACTTTTGCTAGAGGTGGATAGGTTGGAGGAGAGTTAAAAGTGGGCCAAATGGGGTCTACGAGAATCGTGGATGACTGCATTGGTGCTGATGTGGCAGAGTGAAGCCAATGGTAGCTAATCGATGTCGAAGGGGATAATGGGGAAATACCGGGCATCAAGTAATTGGAGGGGGTTGGTGTTGTATATGGTTGATATGGAGATAAGCTGGATTGAACATAATTGATGGGAGCTGGAATTGGGAAATATATCCTTAGATGTAAGGGCACTGCTTGGGGTGCTGGATTTGGGAAGTAATCAGCCAAGTTTAAAGGCTTGATTACTTCTATGTTCCCATCCTCTTGATTTTCTTACCTTTGTGTAATGAAGTTTTTCCTGACACTAATATATTCTGAAGGATCAAACTCTTCCCAGTCTTCTTCTATCATGTTGATAGTGGGCCTTGGGCCTATTCCTCTAAGTGGATGTAGTGGCAACGGAACCTGATGGATGTTTGCATGCTGGTTTGCCGGGGGAGGAGCTGGAGGAATATTTTTCTGGCTTTTATCAGATCCTGTATTGCATACTTCAAGGGAAAGCATTGGTCGGTCGGGTGACCTGGCCCTTGATGGAAATTACAATGAGTATTGGGATCATAATTTCTTTGGATTGGGTTTGGCGGCGGGCATGGTTGGAAGGGCGTAACAAGACCTTTTTCAACCAACAACGGTAAAAGGATGTTCAAGGATTGCCCCAATGGCAAAAAAACTCAATTGAACAGGACCCTTCGTTGTTCTGGGGTCATCAGTGCCCCCTCCCAATTGCCTATTCTCTATGCTGGTTCGACTCATTCTGGGGCTGGTTGTGTTGCCATGAACTGGAATGGGGCTATACTGGTGCTGGGTTGTGCATTTATGATTGTCTGCACATCTGCCTCAGTTCTTCTATCATTCCTCTGCTATATGAACTTGCGAACCCTACTGATTACGATTTTATTTAACCGCCCCTCTCTTATTACATCCTCGTAATGATTGACATTCCTTACAAAGTTAGCAAAGCTGGATTACTGCTGGTACACCAAGAAATCTGAAATGGCTAAAAGAGTACTTTTCGAGATCATCTTGATTTGCTCATCGTCGGATATTCGATTTCTTACTTGGGCTGCCAAAGCTCTCCATCTCCCCAGGTAGTCGCTGAATGTTTCATCGGACTTCTGCTTTAATCGAGCTAGATCAAATTTTCAGGGTTGATGTCTATGTTGTAGACATATTATTCCTAGAATAGGTGAGTCCGATCTTTCCAAGTTTTAATCATAGATGACTCAAGGAAAGTGAACCATCTCAAAGTTGGGCCTGTGAGGCTCTTCTGCAACACTTTAATGAGGAGTCATTCATCTCCGTCGTACTAGCACATATCCCTACAGTAAGACTTGAGGTGTGCAATAGGGTTACCCGTGCCATTATACTTATCAAATGTTGGCATCTTGAATTTTGGGGATAAAGGTGCCTCAGCAAATAAGCATAGGTCAGAAAAATCAATGGCATGGATTTCGACTCCACCCATCTTCATTAGCTATTTTTGGATCTTGTCCACTTCTTCTTTTAGCAGCTATGAATCTCTGGATGGTGGGGCTGGTCCCTCAACAGGTTGTCGCCATTCACTTTGGACTGCCTATGGGTTGGTTAATACGAGTTGTGAGGGGATGAAATTGGTAAATGCTCCTATGTAGGCTCCACTATTTCAGGATTCATCCTCCTCATATTTGTTACTTACATCAAAAATCGAGGGAGGAATGAGATTAATAGGATTTTAACAGATTTGGGCAATTGCTTTGTGAGGCCATTGTGAGTGGGGGAAGACTTGCTGGGTGACTTGGGGGATAAATGGATGGGTAAACTGAGGGTTTTGGATAGGTGCCTAGTGAGGCCATTGTGCTTGGGGGGGATTTTGCTGATTGGGTTGGGAGGTAAGAGGATTGGTGAATTGGGGATGGTTGACAGTATGGGATGGATCCCCATATTGGGTTGGGTGAGAAAGATGTGGATAAATGGGGCTCATGCCGGTTTGAAGGATGAGATGAGAGGAGTTTATTGTTTGAAGGGGAATGGGGGTTTGTTCGGGGTGAATGTAAGTGGGAAATTGAGGAATTTGTGGAGGGTTTGAGAATGTGCCCTTGGGTTTAGGCCTTGATGGGCTTGGGATTGGGTATTAGGCCTTTGAGGCCCACCTGCATGGTCCCATGACTGATGTTGGGTGTTTTGAGTGGTATGGATTATGGATGGTTGGTTGGGATTTTGGATAAATGGGGTGTAAAGATTTTGGAAGGTTTGATGCGGATCGGGTATTTGGGGTGGATGAGGAAGGCTTTGAGAGGCCTTCCATGAGATGTAAGCCCTCATCATTTCCTCCATCATGACTATGGGATCGGTCATGGGTGCGGATAGGGATGGTTCATTTGACGGGAGAGGTGTGTGGAGTGGTGGGAAAGCATGGTGGGATGTGGATGGAAAATTGGTCATGGCTTGGGTGGATGTGGATGGAAAATTGGGCATGACCTGAGTAAATGAAGAGAAATTTGGCATGACCCAAGTGGATGAGGGAAAGTTGGGTGTATTTCGATTAGAGGGAAGATGGGATATATGGCATGGTGGATGTGGGAAAATTGGGCATGGTGGATGTGGGAAAATTGGGCATGGTTTGAGAAAAAATGAGGTTATTTTGGGTGGAGGTATGTGGAAAATTAGGTGTATTTGAAGTGGAGGGATGTGAAAAATTGGGCATGACTCGGGTTGATGTGGGGGGTAAATGGGGTGAATTTTGAGTGGTGGTGGATGGAGGAAAATTAGGGTTATTTAGATTTGAGGGGAAATGGGGTGGATGTGGATGGATTTTGGGTAGATGTGGATGGAAAAATTGATAAATTTTGAATGGGTGTGGATGGGAAAATGGGTGCACCGAATGGTTTGGTGACGTTGAATGGGGATTAGGTTGGGGGTCGGAGATAGGTATCTCCTCCATATGGGAATGTGTTGGAGAATGTGGTGGGGATGAATAGGGGTCAGCATAAGCCGGATCGACTGCCCAAGATATGGTTTGGCAGTGTGTCGGGTGAGGCCCGAACACTTTCTTCCTCCTTCCCCTATGGGCTTCCGAGATTTCGTTGAGCAGATCCACCAGAGCGGGATTTGTGAACCCGACTATTTATGTGTTTGTCAAGACGACACTTGGTATGCCGGATACTCCGTTTAACCTTCTCATGAATATTGATTATTGTCTCTTATGGAAGGACTATAGTGATTCACGTGTCAAGAGAGACGAGTTATTGAAAACTTTTGACTTGATATTATCTAATTATATTTATAAAGAGAATATCGAGTGGTGAGGGGATGATATGTACCCAATTCGTTACCAGTGGGAGGCCTTTTGCCATGGGGCTTGTGGTGGTGTGGTGCGATGGGACATTTGGGAGGTTGGGGTAGGTCGCAATGGGACATCGGTTGAGTCTTCCCTCTGTTCAATATGCGAGGTCGCGCGATGGGACTAGGTAGTTATGCGATAGGACGACTAGGTTTATTTCTTTCTTTGGCAGATCTTAGGTTGTATGGTGGGATCTGATTGTAGTTGTGTTGTGACGAGACTTGTCTTTAGCATTACGATGCGGCAGAGTTTCGCTGATGGTGTGCTTACGGATGATGGGTGTATGCGAGGGGATGCAAAGTCGATTTCAAAAATATAAGAGGGTAGTTTTGGTCCCGTAGTAAAAAGTTTCGTGACCCCGCAAGTTACAACTTGGCAGAGTGGCTACGATCCGCTCCCTGCTAGCATCAACTTTGGTGTCTACATTTCTACCACGGAGTTCGGAGCGTACTTTTCCAAATAGGCTCCGCGACGAAGAGCCGCTCTCTAGGAGCGGAGAGCTGCTCTGCGCCACCAAAGAGCGTTTTAATACGCAACCTATATTCAAGGTGGAAATAATGCCCATAGTGGCGGTTTGCCATCTCGCGCGTCTACTATGTATGAATGATGCAATTGGCGCTTTTAAGGCACACTTTGCATTTCGCATGTGTGCATTAGATGATTTCCTACCGTTAAGATCCGACTATTCATGAAAACGGTTTTGACATAATCAGTGGTGACTGTTAAGTAACCAAAAGATGCAACTGTCCATGGTATATCGTTGAATCCTTATAATCGTTGATCGGATTGATCAGGACCCTTGATTTCAATGAACCGACAAACACAACCGCCCCTGAAAGGGTGTATAGAACATTATAAATAAGAGGCCAAAGGGGGGTTTTGGTACTTGAAAATCTCGAAACCTATATATACGTCATTGAAATTCGTGTGCCTACTAGAGCGATTTTGTTTGTTCATTTCGTTGGATCACACATTGCAGTGCAATGTAGTGTGTGACAGATCGGTGCATCATCGATGCTTCATTGTATCCTGAAGGCAAATTTGCCGCTATCTCATTCCATATTGAGGGCAAATATTGTCTTAAAAACAGTGATCTAATCGAGGCATGAAGCCAATTTTTTATCTATTTCCATCATTTTTTGGGTAACCTACTAACAGGCGAAGGCTGGGGCTGATTTAGAGCCTGTCGGAATCAGCTAGTTATTGGCTACTTATAATCTGTACGGGTGTGCTCTGTTTTGAGCTCCTCGCACATCAGAGCCTTCCCCCCTTTTAATTATGCCTATTCATCACGAAAAACCCTTCAAATCTAGTTCATTGATCGATCATTTCAGAAAGAAAACCTTCAATTCTACAATTACATGTTCATTGATTAATTCTTTTCATGAGTTGCTAAGGGGTAAGCTACATGTTCCAAATTGAATTTGAACAGGTCACTTTTTGAGATCTTTGACATGTGGAGTCATGTGTGTCCTTTGATAGTATGTCCATGATTTAAAAGTTTATAATACTAAAGATTGAGAACTAAAAGCATGCCTATAATGTAATTCAAACAGCCAAAATTCTTTAGGATGAACGGCAATCATGCAAATCTCTAAAATCAGTTTATCCCTTTATTTAAAGTAGGCTACTTTGAATCATGCAATAGCCATGATTTTTCATGATGATCTTCAGCACTATAGATCGTTAGATCATGGGTATACCATCAAATGGTATAAATGATGACTCCATGTATCACACATCCCAAAAAATGAACAGGTCAGTTACCTTATACCGATTAACTTCATTGTTTATATAATTGTTCACCTCCTCCGATGCAAGTTTTAAACCAAAAATTGAAACGGACTGAAAAAATGGGGGGCACTTTAACAAAACAGAAAGGAAAAAGTTTATTTTGAGCTATTATACTGTTTTAAAATATTTGGGAAATCAGGTTTGCACAGATTTTTAGGGCTTTGGCATTTGAGATTTTAAATAAAATTAGCACATGTGAGCTTTCTTGTGAAAATGAAAAGATAACATTACCCTTGCATTTAAGAGACACAATCGGGCAAACTCCTTCAAAATTCTTCAATGGTTCCTCATCTCCTGTCTCAAGCTATCGCTGGCGCGGCTGATTTCTTCTCCGACGAATAACTCGAAGAACTAGTAGCCCTTTCATTTATATATCTTCTCCGATGGAAATAGAAAAAATCGAAGACCCAACTCCGTTAGCAATATTTGATGCAAATAAGCTCAAACTCATTTCCATTGGAGATGAGATTAGTGACGACACATACTGACGCACATATTAAAGGGCAAATCAATCGAACACCAGGAATTCTAAAAACACAGATGATTTATGATTTTTTTTTTTTTTTAATTCATCTCCTTGTTAAAAACTCTTAGGCTGCATATGACATTGCTCTTTGGTAGCCCCTGTCATAGCAGAGCTCACTTGCTTGAGCAGGTTACCATCCTCTTTGTTAACATCCCACTACCTGTTTTAGCAAGTACCCCTTCTCCTTGATAACTTCTTGCATAGCAAGATTTTATATATAATTTACCTGCACTAGCAACAACCTCCCTATTCTCTACTAGATCCCTATAAGAGCAAATAGAATCAGCTCTAACAAAGAGTGAATAGAGAGGAGGGTAGAACTGCTAAACAGGTAAATCATGTATAAAATCTTGCTATGCAAGGAGTTATCAAAGAGAAGGGGTACCTGCTAAAGCAGGTAGCGAAATATTAACAAAGAGGATGATAACCTGCTAAAGCAGGTGAGCTCTGCTATGGCAGGGGCTACCAAAGACCAATGCCATATGCAGCCTTTGTCAAAAGTAAATATGGAAGAACTGCAAACATGAGTGAGGAAGGACAAAGGTGTAGGTTCATGATTCTTATTAATGGTGGAGATGAGTGGGTTTTAAACCCAAACATAGTTTTTGTTAAACCTCCATTAATGGTAAACTTGAGAGTTTTAAGTTTTTATCTTTCCAAAAGGTTTTGTTTCAAATATATAAGGAAAAAAAATTTGAAACACACCATGTTCCTTAATTTTCCAAGAAGCTCTATTAATGGAGGTTCTATGTTTTTTTTTTTAATTTTTTTTACGAAAGACTGTTTCAAGAAAGGAAGGAGTAAGGAGTACTTTAGTAATTTTCACACTTGGAATGAAAGAAGAAGAAGAGCCCAGGAAAAAAAATTATTAATCGATCCCTCTCGCAGATTGTAGATGGGATTCAGAGATGTAATGACCCTAATTTCGTGCATATTGAATTATACTCATACTTTTTTTAATATGGCATGCTAATTTTCGGGGACGAAAATTCTTTAAGGTGGGAAGAATGTAATGACTCGAAATTTTGAAAAGGTTGAATCGTTGACATTTGGCGAGAACCCGGTCTTTTAACTAATTTGATCCAGGTCAAACATTTGACCTAGATAACGTGGTCTCAAAACCCACTTGTTATACTTGGGGGTATGCGCTAACCTCATTAATTGTCAAGTCATACCCAAATGTAGAGTGTACACATGTTGGTCCATGTTGCACATGAACCCGAAACAAATGTTTGAACTTGAGTCTCAACCCGAATGTCAATTCGAACCCCAAATTTCCGAACCCATAGGTCCTGATTAGGCACGTGCCTGTTAGGAAATGCATCACCATTTTGAATTTTTCAAACAAGCTTGTTTCGAGTCTGTTTGAGCCTCGTTTAGAAAATTTGGACCAAAGCTCGTACACCGTGAGGGTGTATTGGCTTAGCGCCGAATTCTGTGAAATGGGTGGTTTGGGTGTGCAAGCGACACGCTGAACTGGAGATCTTTAAAATTATACGAAACACCTCGCTAAGGTATATCCGTTTAGGGCTAACACCCAAATGGGTGTATATGTTTTATAAGGGAACTGTAGATAAGATTAACACCCAAAGGGATGTTTGTATTTCACAAGGGAACCATCCCTTTAAGCTAATAAAAGACAAAGGTTCCAAGGGAAGCTTAACCAGTTGCAAATTTGGGGGAGTTTTAGTTTTAGAGAGAGAAAGAATAAGAGAGAAAGAGAAGGGATCTTGAGAAGAAGAACAATGTTCTCCTCACTTCTGAATCCGTGCTGAGATCCGACGTTGTCGATCTCCCCCACAAATCCTTCTTCAATTGATGATCGCAAGAACGCGTGGAAATTGGCATGATTTCGACCCACAAAGGCGGAGAAAATCCAAACCCTCTTTCATCAATTCGTTTCGATTCTTTGTAGTTGCACTAGAAAATCTTGAGTGTGTCGTGTGCGTCGGAGAGATTAGATCGCCGACCTCGTTGACTTGATCTCCAACGACGATCCAATCGCAAATGGAGAAAGGGGTTTCAAATCCCTTGAATGTGTGCTAGGACAAGCGCTGATTCTTAGATTTCAATCACCGTAGGCGTTGCATACGCGAGATTGAAAGGTATGATTCAATTTAAATTGGTTAAAATTGATTTGGTTAGGATTTATAGGCGATTAGGATGCTTGAAAATGAGTTTTGGGTGATTTGGACCAAAGAAGAGGAAACCGAATGAGTTCTGAACCCGTCAAAATCGAACTTTTGAACATGAAATCGAACATTCGAGTTCTGTGCCTTGAAAAAAAATTGATCGTTCGATTTTGACTGAATGTGCCGACACAGCTTCGGCATTTTGGTCATAACATTTTATTCTAAAATTCAACTAACGTGATTCTTGAAGCGTTCGAAAGAAGACAACAAGCCCTTTAACTTTTATGAATTAATAATTTTATGAATTAAATGCTTTAAAGGTCAAAGTTGAGCAGGAAGTTGGTCAAGTTCCAAGTTAGCACGAACTTTCCCATTTCTGCCTCGATTTTGAGAAAACACTTAAATATGTCTAAGTTATTAGTAATTAGAGTCAATCCTTAATGCATCATCGTATGTGTGATGTAGATTAAGAGTTGGAAACCATTGATCAATGAAATTTTATATTTTTTGAATTTGATTCATAGGTCTAATGGTTTCGATTTGATGTTTGATCTGATACTTTTTTTTCCATTCTGATATGTTCTATTTTTTCGCTTATGATCCGATTTGTTCCGTTTAGTTATGCTTTGATCTTATTCATCCTAATGATAAGTTCGTTCTATTTAGTTTGATTTGTTCTGTTTTTGTTTATGATTCGTTCGGTCTAACTTGCATAAGAACTTTGAATTCGAATGAACAAGGAACTAAGTATGATAAGAAAACGTAATGCGATAAGACACAACTTTTAAGCCTGAGTCACAGTGATGTCTCTTTTCCAGACACGTGAAATATGGAATGCATGTACGGATGTAACTCCTCTATGGTAGTATGAGATACCACACGAAGTACATCCAGGTTACTACGGACCCCATCCCTTGAAAAACGTTGTTAGTAAAGCCCATCACATTGTGAACCATTCTAGTTAAAACTAAGACAATATGGAATATGAATATGTTAAGAGCCTTTGTTTAGAATGAGGGTTAACCGTAGACCAGAACTGTACTTGCTGAATTTTCGAGGACGAGGTGAAGGGTGAAAAAGTAGATTATTGGACTCTGAATTTTAAAAACAAGATAGACTTAGTGTTGAGTTATTAAGTTAAGTATGAACCTTGAATCCCGTATCTGAGAGTGAATGTGAATATTGAGAATATATTCAAACCTTGACTGTAAGTGGACCGGTACGGCGATTATCCGTACACAGTGTACAGTGCATAGCATATATAAGTGGGCCGGTACGGCGGCTATCTATACGCATTGCATAACATATATAAGTGGGCCGGTACGGCAGCTATCCGTACGCATTACATAGCATACATAAGTGAACAAAGTGAGTGAAGTGAACACAGTGAACATAAACACAGTGAGTGAAGTGAATGATGTGAACACAATGATTGTAGTGAACATGGTGAACGTAGTGAACACAGGGAACAATGGACATTGAATCATTGAATATGAATAAGGAAATATGAGTTTTGTTCTATCATCAAATTTTGATCTGTTATCCTAAATTCATGATTTGTTTCCGCTTTTGCTTCTGTCATTAAATCTATGTGATGATATGATAAGATGTACTTGATATTAATATTTCTTCTACTGAGCTTAGACTGTTAGCTCACCCCGACTATACGTCACAGGTATAACTCTTAATCAGTATCTTGAACTTGAGGAGAATCCAAGACCTACTGGAGGAAGAAGCTCAATTGGATTTGACGCAATAACTTCTGAGATTTGAGCTTGGTATATTATTGAGTTTCAATTTTTGTGCTTACTTGTATACTACTGTTTTGGGTAATGGTTAGTCATTACCGGTGGTTTAGTTTGTTTCCTTTGGATTGCGTGCTCTCAATATAAAAATGGAGGTTTGATTTCCGCTGACGTGAGTATATATACCAAGTAAATTCTGTATCAGATTGTCTTCTGCGATCTGGTGGTCCGGGATTTCCCATTTGGTTTAAAGTAAAGATAAATAAATAAATTTTATATATATATATATATATATATACATTTCAAAAATTAGGTTGGAAAAATTTGGGCTGAGACAAGAGAAGAAGAAGATCCCAAATGAGTACTTTAGTAATTAAAATATTTTGGGTGTTTCCCCTTAAAGTGAAAATATGTGTTCCACGATTCCCGAAGGCCTTGAAAAAAGTGAAATTTTGATTCCCTTAAAATTTATGGAGAATATAATAACTCAAAACTTTTTGGTCCCAATCCCTCCACCGCAATTAATCATAATTGGTCAACCAAATTGAACCGAAATCAATAAAAAACTGAAAAAGCCAAAATTAATTCCCAATCAGTTTTCTATACCTTTGTTGGAATTATTTTTTTTCCCGTATTTCCTTTTTGATAGGTGAGGCCCTATGAACCTCATGCTTGCCTAGCCAAAAAAAAAAAAAAAAGGTTTAGAAATCCACTTAAAATCAAGAAAACCGAAACACCAAAAAAGAAATAACTGAAAAATGAATATAAAAAAATTAAATCGAAATCGAATCAAATTATGATTTTGACTTTTTGAAATTTAACCAAACTGATTTGTTTCGGTTTGATTTCAATTCAGGTTGAGTCGACCCGAAAACCAAAATTTTTGGTTACAATTGGATTTGGTTATCCGAATCTACACTCAGTCCCTCAACTGACAAATTATAGCATTGCCTCTCCAATCTTATAAGATCCTAGACCACTCTACTCAGCAAATTGGTTTTGAGTGGGATGTCCAAATTTATCATGGTACCAGAAGAGGCTTTTCGCCACTCTATGTCACCTAATTCATTTATCGGTGTGCTTTGGTCCAGTCGGCCGGCCAACACATGCAGGTAGCAAGCACCTTCTAAGACAGTTTACCATTTGGACAAAAAGGGTTTGACCCACGCACTAGTAGTACTACCCGGGTTAGATACCTAATACCAACTCAATTCTCATTAGGCGTAAGGAACCTAATAAAGAACCCAATTGTTGGAACTTTCTGGAACCCTTTTGAAAATTCTCTTCCATTCGAAATGCATATATATATATATATATATATATATATATATATATATATATATATATATAGAGATATATATATATAGAGAGAGAGATGTGTTTGGTATTTATGTGCGATGAAGAATAGCGGGTAGTGAGTCGGGAATAGGCTCCTGGCGCCTGCCCATATTGCGGAGGGATGGTGCAGGCTACAGGCTACGGAGGTGGAGAGCGTGTGGAGGTTCTGTTTTCTGCCTCTCTTCTTTAAGCACAAAAGACAATTTTTTTGCACCGTATGCTCAGGACCCTTGATTGTCTATGTTGAATCTATATGGATTTATCGATCCATCAATCCAAAATAAGCCCTAGAATCTAGGTGCATGATCAATCAAAAACTAATAAATCAACAATCCATAAATTAAAATATGTGCGCACCTTAAATGTGAGCCATTAATGGTGGGTTATCGATTTTCAACGATCTTCTCGCTTTCAATATCTCCTAACACAAGGGGGATGTTTTTGCTAATAGGGAGAATTAAATTGTGTTGAGCAATCCTTGGGACCAAGCACCCCTTATATTTATAGTCAAAGAGCCCTTTCCCATTAACGACTTAAATTACTAATTATATTGTGATTAGAAATCACAATCATACCATAGCTAAAAGACTTACCTATTAGTTGCTTATTCTCTTCAAATTCACCGAATTAGCAACTACACATTGCAGGATTGATCTTACACTATTCATCGGTCAACGGGTTGACCATAGTGACGGCCACCAAAATAAAAACTTCTAATAATCTCTCACTTGGTCACACTATGTCAATAAACTCCGATTATCAAATATTAGCTAACTTTCTTTGAATGATAAGTCATAATCAATCTCAATCAAAGTCTTTATAATCAGTCCGGTCCAGTGAGAATTTCAACACAGAATCAAGGTAGTCAATATATCATGTCATCGATACATGCCCGTTCATTAGTTACCGTATTGGAAGTCATCACCGACATGGATTCTAACTAGTATGATTTCACATAGATTATAAGTTTACAAACTAAATGGTGATTATATGTAAACTCAATCTATTATTGGTCCTACTTTATTGCCATCTACTGGCACCATATGTTCCAAATTTTATTTGCATAAAAATGGAAAAGTAAATAAATAATCTTTATTTCTGAATCAATTAAATAAATATTCACTCTCATATATTCACTCTCAAAGGCTATCAAAATCATCCGTTAATTCTATGTGTGCTACATGCTCCGAAAAGAGCTTAGGAGGTAAGCCTTTAATAAGAGGGTCAGCCAACATAAGTGTCATACTAATCTTTTCAACAGATATAATTTGATTCTGAACTTTCTCCCTTACAGCAAGATATTTGATATCAATATATTTGGAACCCCCACTAGTCTTGTTGTTATTGGAGATAGCTATCGCAACGAAATTATCACATAAGATTCTCAGTGGCCTTGAAATACTATCAACAACTCGAAACCCTGAGATAAAATTTCTCAACCATATCACCTCACATATTGCCTCAAAACATATAACAAATTCTGTTTTCATAGTAGACGAAGTAGTTAGTATTTGTTTAACGCTCTTTCAAGATATAGGTTCACCTGCAAGCATAAAAATATAACCCGATGTGGACCTACAAGTGTCTTGACACCCAACATAGTCGGCATTTAAATAACCAATAACTTCAAGATTATTCATCCTTTTGTACATGAGCATGTGTCCTTTAGTTTCTTGTAAATAGCGAAAAACTTTCTTGGCTGCTTTCCAATTATCCAAACTAGGATTACATTGGTACCTATCAAGTATGCCAACTATATACGCTATGTCCGGACGAGTACAAACTTGTGCATACATGAGACTCCCAACTATCGATGCATAGGAAATTGTCTCCATCTGCTTTCTCTCCACATCAATCTTGAGACTCTGAAGTAGACTAAATTTATCACCTTTAATGACAGGGACAACAGTAACAGAATATTTGTGCATGTTAAACCTTTTAAGAAGTTTATTAATATAAGCTCTTTGAGACAATCCCAATATGTCACGAGCTCTATCTCGATGAATCTCAATTCCTATCACGTAGGAAGCTTCACCAAGATCTTTCATATCAAAACTCCTTGATAAAATAATTCTTTCTCATGTAATATGCTCAAATTACTACTCACAAGCAATATATTATCAATATACAAAACAAGGATGATAAACTTGCTCCCACTGATTGTAAGATATATGCATTGATTGACAATATTTTCTTTAAAACTAAAATTTGAAATGACTTCGTGAAATTTTAAGTACCATTGTCGAGATGTCTGCTTTAAATCATATATAGACCTTTTGAGTCTACAAACTAAATGACTCTCCCCCTCAACCTGAAAACCTTCATGTTGTGTCATAAAGACATCTTCATGCAAGTCACCATTCAGAAAAGCAGTTTTAACATCCATTTGATGTAATTCTAAGTCAAAATGAGCTACTAATGTCATGACTATCCGAAAGGATTCCTTTCTGTGAGACAGTGAGAAAATGCCCCTTTATAGTCTATTACTTCTTTTGAGTGAAACCTTTAGTACTAACCCGACCTTGTATCTTTCTATATTACCTTTGGAGTCTTGCTTGGTTTTATATACCCATTTATAGCATACAGGCTTAACTCCTTCCGGTAACTCACAAAGATCCCACACCAAATTATGTTTCATTGATTCCAACTCATCTTTCATGGCTTCGAGCCATTGAGTGGATTTGTCGCTCTTCATGGCTTGGTTAAAGGAAAAAGGATCTGATTCATTTCCAAAATTATACTCACTCTCATTGAGGTAAACTATATAGTCATCAGAAATTGTTGACTTCTTTGCTCTCTCTGATCTACACAATGGTTGATCATTGGCAGTCGCCATGGGAGCAAGAACCTCCTCAATGTGGGCTGTTTCAATAGGCATAGCTATAGGTGTGTCAATATTTGCTTGAAGAACTGCTGTTGGTGCCACTTTTTCTTGGACAAAAGGAATAGAAATTATAACCCGATTTTCTTCAAAAGTAATTTTCCTAGGCTCAACACTCCCACTATTCTCATGATCTTCAAAGAATTTTGCATTCCTAGTCTCAATAATCCGGGTACTATGAGTGAGGCAATAAAATCTGTAGCCTTTTGACCTATCAGGGTAACCAATGAAATGAAAACTTATAGTTTTAGGATCCAATTTTTCTAATTGTGGATTGTACACCTTTACTTTAGCCAAACAGCCCCAAATGTGTAAATATTCTAAAGTCGGTTGTCTTCTTACCCATAGCTCATAAGGAGTATTGGGAACAACCTTACTAGGAACTCGATTCAGGATATGCACCGCTGTTTTTAAGGCTTCTCCCCACAAGAACATAGACAACTTAGAGTTGCACAACATGCTTCTCACCATATCTATAAGAGTACAATTTTGTCGCTCAGCTACACCGTTTTGTTCAGGTGTTCCCGACATAGTGTATTAAGCAACAATGTCATGCTCTTATAGAAATAGGGCGAATGGTCCTGGATTGCGACCTGTTTCAGAGTATCTACCATAGTACTCTCCGCCTCTATCAGATCTCACAATTTTAATCTTTGAATTGAGTTGTAACTCAACTCCGGCTTTATAGATTTTAAACATATCCAGGGCCTCAGATTTCTCATGGATGAGAAATATATAACCAAAACGAGAATAATCATCAGTGAAGGTAATAAAATACTTTTGACCACCAATAGCAGGAGTTGGAAATGGTTCACAAATATCAGTGTGGACTATTTCAAGTAAACTCCTGATAACTCATTTCTTATTATTTTTGTGAATTTTTCTTTAACGCAATCAACACAAGTATTGAAATCAGAGAAATCGAGTGCATCGATTATATCATCTTTAATTAACCTCTCCATTCTATCCTTAGATATATGGCCTAAACGTTTATGCCATAAAATGGAGGAGTTGTCGATTGCTCGTTTTCGTTTCTTACTAATTTTATCATCCACATACATAGAAACTAAAGATTGAGCATAAGATGAATCCAAGTTCAACTGATAACGATTGCCCACTAATAAGCCACCACCGATAATATTAGAATCAAATAAGAGAGTAAAAATATTATGTCCAAATTTAAATTCAAAACCTAATGAATCCAATTTAGAAATTGAGATACGGTTTCTAGTGATACTTGGAAAGTAAATAGTATAAACTAAATCCAAAATGAAACTACAACTAAAATAAGATGGAGAGTCCCAATGGCCTCCACGTCTGCTTCTACTCCATTTTCGAGTTTGATGATACGTTCGCCTTTACTTAACTTTCTGCTGGATCAAAATCCCTACATTGAATTACTTATATGAATAGTTACACTAGAATCTATCTACCAAGTATTGCGTGGAGCATCAACATAAAGTGATTCAAAACACACAAAGACTAGGTCATTACCTTTCTTAACTAGTCAATCTCCGTATTTCTGATAATTCTTCTTAATATGTCCCTTCTTCTTACAGAAGTGACACTTAATGTCAGAAGTAGATCCGCTAGCTTCTCCTTGTTTGGTTTCCGATAGAGAAGCTTTCATGTTCTTTCCTTTATATGATCCCTTCTTTCTCTTGAACTTTCCTTTGGATGGTCCAAGAGCGGCGTAATGAGCACTTTCAGGTTTTTCAGTCCGAAGTCTTTCTTCTTCTTGGACACAGTGAGCGATTAGCTCGTTCATCTTTCATTTCTCTTTCTGCGTGTTGTAATTAATCTTGAACGGGCCAAATTGTGCAGGAAAAGAAGTCATAATGAAGTGAACAAGATAACCCTCAGAAAAATTCATGTCAATTTCTTTCAATTGAATTGCCATGCCACTCATTCTCATAATGTGTTCCCGTACGCCACTATGACCATCATATTTCATGGTTCTCATTTTAACAATAAGACTACTGGCAAGTGCTTTAGAAGTCCCCTGAAATTATTCCTGAATGGCTTGCATGTATTCATTTGCATTGTGCGAGTCAGGAATACTTCCCCAGATCGCATCAGTAATAAAACTCTTTATGATCATGAGGCTCATACGATTTGATTTATTCCATTTTTCTAAATCCGTAGTGTTCACTGTCAGATCCTCAGCTGAGGCATCAGCCGGTGAGCACCTTGAGTTTATCAGATCGTATAGAATAGTGCAAGATCCATGCACTCTAGAACAATTATAACTCGTTCCTTCCATTTGCCATAATTTTAGTCATTCAAAAGTTAAATTCCACCAATCATATTAGTAATAGAAGACGGGTTTAATACTGTACAATAATTAAGGGCTTTATTACTAATTATATTATGATTAGAAATCACAATCATACCATAACTAAAAAACTTACCTATTAGTTGCTTATTCTCTTCAAATTCACCGAATTAGCAACTACACATCACAAGATTGATCTTACACCATTCACCGGTCAACGGGTTGACCATAATGACGGCTACCAAAATAGAAACTTCTAACAGTCTACCCCTCAAACTTAACTCAATCTTGCCTTGCCTATATATATAACTTGTATTTATGTAGCGATTGAAGAAACTTAATTTGCTTTCTATATATCTAGCTTTTCTACTGACAACTATGCTTTTGGTATATTAACGGCAAGTTTAATTGGTCAAGTTATGATTTTTTTGATGCTAGTTTGATGATATAAATAATTTAGGTCTGTTAGTGATATCGGGTGAGGTTTTTTTTTTTTTTAAATTTCCCTTTCAGAAACTCAAAAACAGTTGGGTTTCTGATTCAGTTTCAATTTTTTCCAATTTTTTAAAATTTTGGGTCCGTTTTTCAAACCTACCCAACTGGGTACGTTTTGGGCCACCAAAACTGAAACTGACCTGAACCGATTGGAAATCGGTTTTGAGTGGTTTTGGATTTTCGGATCAAAACTAACATCCCTATCTCAAGTCATCCACATGTGAGGTTTGGTGGGTGCCTTTTAGAGTTTTGGTTGCTAAAATAGAGGCACCTTTGAAGAGGTAGCCTTGAACTACCTGTGCAATGTTTTGCTGACCTTCAAAATATATTCAAACATTAAAGAGTACAGAAATCCGTGTACGTCTCAGGGTCGTCTTTGCTGCACTGGTTGACAAAATGTCAGCTCGTTGTGTACGGGATTAGAGCATGCTGTCAAAATACGTGACTCGTTAATTGTAACTTTTTGGAATGTGTTGCATGTCGTATACCGTTATCTAAACGGTAGTTTTGAGAACGAAAATTATAATGAGCAGACGTTAAACATCGGACTATTCAACTTATTCTTATGTGGCACGACGTAAGTGGCTGTCCCGGCGTGTGCATTGTTGGGCTCTACTGTGCTTCCATCGCTCCACATCAGCAGTTGGTTGATTGGCCTGCCATTTCTGATCTGCCATATCACATTGTTCAGCCGAAAATAACCTCGTCATCTTTTGATTTACAGTCTTAAAAGCCGTCTCAAACCAACCGCTATCTTCATCTTTTGATTTAAATTAGTCAAAAGTCATCTAAAACTAATAACTAAGGAAATTTACCTCATCGACCCTACCAAATACACCTTTTTTGTCAGAGACCCTATATTTTTACCTTTACCCAAACCGATCAGCTGCAAGCCCAGCCGTCACCCGCCTTTACGAAATACCGAAATTACCTTCAAGGTAATAAATAACAGTCCTTTACTAATTCAAATCATTATTGTTTACTTTTTTTACTTTTTACTTTTTCGTTCGAGGTCGATGGAAGGCGGAGTCGCTTCAAAGTCGGAAACGCTCGATCGTTCAATCTTTAAGCTAACAAATCTGTAAGTTAGAAATCAAACTATCTTCCATTGTTGTATAATTTTTTCTTCTTCTCTCGACAATCTATATTTTGAATTAATTATTTTTTATTTCCTTATAACAATGATCGATATCGACTGTCTTAATGATCAATATCGACTATATTAACGATCGTTAATACAATCGATATCGATCGTTAATACAATCGATATCGATTGTTAAGGCAGTTGATATCGATCATTAAGACAGTCGATATCGATCGTTTAAGCAATCTATTTTCGTATGATAGTGTGACAGCCCGATTTTTTCGACATATTTATTTATTATTTTTATTTTATCCAACTAGAAAAACTCGAACCGTCAGGTTGTATAGATCACTATCCGAAATACTGTGTACATGTTATATCCACAAGAGGTGTACAATGTGTCTACACAAGAGGTGTACATTTAAAATCTAATTCTACTAGTCTACAAGAAGAATGGACCTACCAAGTCCAAACCTCAAAATCCACAATAAAAAGGAAAACAAAGCCACCAACCGGGCTATGGTAAGGGAATCGCCTCAAGCTCCGGATCTCACTCAAAACCTACACCTGTGATGTATAGTTGAGAGGTGAGCTACAATCCAAGCTCAGTAGAGAAACTCAAGAACAATTACATTTATCTTATGCATAGATTCAAATGACAAGATTTCAAAGCAATTTCACATCAGGCACAAGTTTAAATACAAGTTTTCAAAAGCATTTCATTTTAAAGCAAATACGTGTTTCAAAGCTATTTTCATTTCAAAACATTCAAGTCATTTTCATATCAACGAAATATACAAAGGCTTTTTCTCATTTCAAAACGAACTTGAAAATCATGTGCCTTAAGTGAAGTTTCACATGGTTCAGAGTCAAGCGTGATTCGGATTCAAGATCATGTTAGATTTTTTTAATTTAAATCCGCCTATAACGGTCCACCATTATACGAACAAATCCGCTCATAACGGTCGACAAGAATATTCCGCCCATAGCGGTCCACAAGAATATTCCGCCCACAGTGGTCCACATAAAAAAAAAATTTACTTAAGTTTCGGTTCACTTATATAGATTACATGTTTAAATCACGGATATCCCACCGTGCCGGTTCATAGTTAGAGATTTCATGTTCAAATTACAAATATACTGTTATACCAGTCCCATTGAGTAACTGCCGCACCAATTCAAATTACGGATTACCCGCTGCACCAGTTCAAATTTCGGGTTAGCCGTCGCACCGGTTCAAATTATGGATTAACCGCACTATGTCAAAATGGGAAAAAAACCACTACATCAGTATTAAAATAAATCACTGCTTAAAATAGTGGTGCAATATACCACTGCCTAAAATAATTTTTTTTAAAAATTAAATCAGTGGTTTAAATAAATCCTCCTCCTATCACGTGACTATCATTAAGTGCTCACGTGCCATATCGTTGGGCACATCACCCACCCCCTCGGCCCCCCCGGCCCTGTTTATAACACTAAGCAAGCCCCGCCCTCTCATTTCGCATGCCGTCTTCCTCTCATTGAAGCCTTGCCCTCTCATTACGCATGTTGTCTTCTTCTCATCAAAACCCTAGCCTCTCTCTCTCTCTCTCTTTCGCTCGATCTCGACAAACCCTAACCTCTCTCTCTCGATCGATCGACAAACCGTAGCCTCTCTCTCTAGTGAGCTATGAAATCCCTCTTCTAATTGCTTGAAATACAAGATCTCTCATCTTCCTCCATCTTCCTCTTCGAAACTCTATCCTTCATCTCCCTCTTCGAAACCCTAGCTAGAGAATTAAATTGTAGAATCTCAAAGGAATAAATGTTGTTGGATTTGGAGAGAAATCTCGTGATCTGAGCCTGTCTCTACGTCACAGTTGGGCCAAAGCTTTGTTTCGAACTTTAATGGTGGATCCAGAGCTTCACATCGCAGTTTGTTTGAGAGATCTAGATCTATGAGTTCTGTTTTTTGTAAGTATTGCTTTGTTTTTGGATTTTTTGTTAGATAATATTCAGAAATAATTGTTTTTGTGAAGAAAACTTGTAAAAAAAAAAATTAATATTGAGGCTTTTGCTTCTTCAAATAAACTAGGATTTGAGGTCTTTTGTGTGTTCATCAAAAGCATTTTACTTAATATTTCAACTTTAATTTGTTTTTTATGTGCTAGAGAGGTTAGGGTTTGAAGTCGCTGTTTTTCTCCCCACGGGATGGTTCCTTGTTATATTTCTGCTTTAATTTGTTTTTTATCATTTGATTTGATTAAAAAATAATTAATATTGAGGCTTTTGCTTTTTCAAATAAGCTTTATTTGTTTTGCTTTTTTATTTTTTAATAGTTGATCAATCATCCCTAACCTGGTAATCTCGTATCAGAGCTACTCAAAGATTAGGTTTGGTTAACAGCATCCTTGCTTTGTTGACATCAGCACGAGGTTGGATCTGTACCTCTAAATGCTTCAAAGAAGATGTTTTTTGGTATAATGTTTTTTTTAATGATTTTTACAGAATTTTTTGGGAAATGGTGATAAGTTTTTTATCGGTTCTTCTGAACTTTGGGAAACTGCCTTGATTTCTTTGATTTTTTGAGATAGATGCCCTCCAGGCATCTGATGGATATTCTTTCTACAATAGTTGATCAATTCTTATTATGTTCCACATCTGTGTGATGATTTGCTAATACGATGGCTGATTTAGGAATGATATCCATTTTTTGGGGTCATTGTTGAAGTTATCATGTAAAAGCTATGGATATATGATCGGTCCCTTGAACATGTATGACGCTGGTTCAGTTTATTGGTGATTGGTTGTGTATTGATAAATAATCATCTACAGGTTGAAGTTCCTTTATCTGATATATATTCTGGCAGTTATAGTGTTGATTTTTAAGGGATTTTACAGTATTTTTGGCATCTTAGTTCTGGACTATGTATGACGAAACTGATACGTATTTTTGTCATCTGTGTGATGATTTTACAGTATTTTTGGCATTTGTGTAATGATTTTACAGTATTTTTAAGGGATTTTACATGAATGACGAAACTGATACGTATTAATACCATGCTGATATGTATTGCTTCCGTGGGTTTGGCGATACAGCCACCAATACTGAGTTTTAAAATTTAGTTCTGGACTATAGGACCTATTTTGATGATTGATTTGCTAAAATAAATGGAATAACATAAAAGGTTACTACTGTTTATATTTTATAGTATATTGCCATTTTTATACCAAGTAAATTTGTTTTGGTGTTTTATCTTCACCAGTTGAATCTGTGATTGTTTAAAAAGTTAACTTAAGATTTTTTCAAAACATGTTTAGAATTCTAATTCATACTATAAATACTACTTGTCCTTTCTCACGCATCTTGAGACCTGGCTCTTTAACCATAAAAATGTTCCATATACACATTTCTTCTCAGGTGAATCTGTGCTTGTTTAAAGAGGCCAACTCAAGGCTCTATGAAATCATATTTAGTAATCTAAAATCATAATAGAGCCTACTTCCTATCTTCACATTGCATTACTTGAATTCTTGCTCTTTTAGTCATGAAGATTGTTGTTCTAATCTTCCTTCTGTTTGCTTTGACCAATTCTACTTTTTTTGTTGATCTATTGAAGATGCAGTGTTTGTTGCCAATAAATTAAACCCAATTAATGCCTATGTTTTAGAAGCAAGAGCATTTATACTATTTTTAAAAGTTATTGAAGTTAGGACATGATTTAGTCATGATGTCCAAGATGGATTTATAGATGTAAGGTAAAAATAGACCAAAAAAGGTGATGCAGAGAAAATATGATGAGATGGAGGGCTTTCTATTGCTGAAACAAGGTTGATGATTGGGGATAACAGGGTGTCGAGGGGCCCTTTGAGGCCTGAAATTATACCCATATCTATGGTGACTGGGCGGTTGATGGATTTAAAAGAGGGTTAAAATAAGGCTCACTTGAGCACTTGAAGTGATAAAGTGAAAATTGGGTTACCTAATATGGGTTCTCGGTAATCATAAAGAGCAACAATTTTATTTTTTATGCTGAGTTGGGTCCTAGAATATAGGAATTTAATTGCCAGGTTAATTACATTTTAAAAGTTTGTTAAAGTCCTAGATTTACTTGAAGTCTAAAATTAGAAGTTAGGATTTATTTCTTTAATTTAGAAGGGAATGGTCGAGATTTACATGTAGGAGAGAAATTTTTAATGAAAAGAAGATTTAGAGAAGAAAAATGGGCTTGAAACTCTTTAAGTTTCCCTTGCATTGGTAGACTTTTGAGTCTCCCATAACAGCTGTGCTTATCGATTTTTTAGACTTTTTTGCTACTAATATTTGCTGCTGATCTGGGTTCAGATTTTCTGTGGCTGATCTCAGACTTTTGAGTCCTTAATCACTATCTTTTCAGACTTACCACTGCTGCCATTACTAAATACCAATTGCTGAATATTGGTTCTGTAAAATGGCGTGCTGCTGATATTACTTTCAGTTGTTAGACACCCATTTAGATAGTAGTATATCTACAGATTTAAATGTGATCTTGTGAGGGTTCAGATTTTCTGACAAATCTCTGTTCAAAAGATTTGGTATCAGCTGTCAATTTTAGTTAGAGATAACATTTCTACAAGATTACAGGAGCAATTTTTATTTTATTTTCGAAGAATGATGAAAATGCAGGTCGACTTTTCATCAGGTTCATCTGAGGCAGAGAACACAGATATTGCCCACGTAGTTCATTTTGTATTCCTGGAAATACTTTCTTCAGCTGAAGGTTAACTTAAGTTCTGAAATACTTTCTTCTGTCGTGCTATTTTTCCTTATCACTTGTCAACAGCCCCTTTGTGGCTTAAGTTAAGTTCTGAAATACCTACACATTTGTCACAAGATGAAACATGGGCCAATCTTTTTAGCTGCAATTAAAATGATGACGTGGACAGAATTAAATATATACGCAGTCTCAGATTAGTCAACTGGAGGTAACAACTCAAATCCTTTCTATACAAATAATGCTACAAATAACATTCAACTCTTGAATGTCATGTCTGTCACTGCTAATGGCGATAATATCATCATTATATACACCCAAAGCAACTATACTAAGTTGTACTCTATCACACAAATTCAAAGTGATCCAATTGACACCATTCATACCCTATGTATGAATTTACTTAATGGGCTTGCGATTTCAGGCCCTTGGAGAATACTTCAGATCATATATTGCCTTTTTCAACCTACATATTTAACCATTCAACAAGATCTTCATTAAGAAACACATTTGTCACAAGATGAAACATGGGCCAATCCTGTTAGCTGCAATTAAAATGATGATGTGGACAGAATTAAGTATATACGCAGTCTCAGAGTAGTCAACTCTGAAAATTTGGGCGTACTCTTTTATAATAATCAAGCCTTAAGTTTCTCCACAGATCCATCAACGTTATAGTTGATGGTGTACATCCATCTGCAATAAATTGCATTTTCCTCAGAAGGAAGAGTCACCAAATTCCATGTATGGTTCATGCGAAGAGCCAATATTTCCTCTTCTATAGCAACCCTCTAACCATCATGTGAAAGAATACGTTGATAAGACTGATTCAGATAACATGAAGAGATAATCAATGTAAACATGAAAACTGGGTGAAATTAGAATTATGATCTTTTATACAAGTATGCTTACCCTTATGAAGAGCAAGCCTGCAATAATCTGATGTGACGGATTCTAAAGGCAAATGCTTTATACCCTCTAAGATTTATGAAGGCATATGATTAATCAAATAAAATGTTGTTAGGTACCCAATTAGAGTAGGAATGAAAATAAGAGTTATAATTACAATAAAGAAATCAGCAATCACTAAAAAAGTGTGTTTAGTTCTGCAATATCTAACAAAATACCTTTGTTTCCCTTCCTGCTGCAGAAATTGCATTTTTCTGATTCAAATTTCTGCATGCTGAATGTCCTTACTATATATGGGTGTTACCTATTATTGAGGTGTACCTCTTGCTCTCTTTTTTTTGCTTGTTCTGTGTTGGTATGCTACAATTAGAGAAAGGAACCATAATCTTGTCTACCACAAGGGAATAGGTTTAGGTTGAGAGAGGAGAGTGAGAGAGAGAGAGAGAGAGAGAGAGAGAGAATAGCTTAGTTAGACATTGTGTTTCACTAGCTTTTATGTTAACACTCACACCCCATCCCTCCAAATATACACTCTACACACCAATAAGGGATACAACACAAACTAACACATCACACACACACTTCAACAAATATCGAGATTTCAGGTCAAATTATGTTATTGGGCAGGTTGACCCAGTGACTCAGCCAGGTCATGCTCTTTCATGGTCGTGACCATTTTTTTTCTCATATCAAATGCTTGCATATGGATTAAAACAATTTGACTTGGTAGATTGGATGTATTTCTAGTCTCTATGATAGGTGTTTATATAAACTCTTGAACGTGTGTAAAAGGGGGAATAAGATTTATGGTAAAATTAGAGAAATGTATTTTTGAATAAGAAATGTTTGTTGCTCACCTCTCTTATTTTTGCACAATTTTTTTGGTAGATTCTTCATGATTATCACATCTAGTAGATTACTTAATAGTTTTAGATTTCCACTGCATCAATAGTGAAGTAAGCATTGATTTGTTGTAATATATATTGTATGTATATGTAGTAGGGGTATGTATATTAGAGAATAAAAGACACCTAGTGTGTGGACAGTGGATTTTCACGATACAAGAACAAAGGAGGGGAAGACCAATGAAAATTCGTGGGAAGCAACATGAAGAATTGTTGAGTGAGTGTTTCAACCCAAATGGAAATGAATGGAGAAGTAGAACTTGCAAAGCCAACCCCAAATAAATGGGATAAGGTGGTGGTGGTGGTGATGATGATGATGGTTCTACATTAGAGGCATATGTGGAAAACACCTAATGTAACAGCCTGAAAATTTTGACTTTGAATAGTGTATCCCGGGATGTATGCCCGACTTTGAACAGTGTACCTCGGTGTGCGTGCCCGACTGGTCACGTGCTCGATTTTATAAGATTACTTACGTAAGTTAAATTGGGTTTGGTCTTGAGTGGAAAAAGACCGATTTAGATTGTGTGTTGAGCATTATGTGGTTTCTTATGCACCAAGCTTTGGTGTATGGGCTTAACACCGGGTCCGATTAGTGGATGGTTTGGGTGTGTAGGCCCACACCTAATCAAAGAAAACTATTTTGTTATGAGATAACACCTAAATAGGTACGTTCGTTTCACACGGGAGTTAGATCCTTAGATGAGAACTAATACGCCCAAAGACAAGTATATGTGTTTTGTATGGGAACCGATCCCATTTAGTTAAAGAAAACAATTTCTTCTTTTGGGAGCTAACACCCGGTTTGCACAAGGTTTTTTTTTAGGTTTTGGGTTTTTGAGGAGAGAAGGAAGAGAGAAAGAGGAGGAGATGAAATGAACGTCTTGAATCCATGAGTGCCGAGCCTTAGATTTGCGCAAAAAACATTTGTGAGATCGTCTAAGGGGAAGATCGCCGTCGATTTCGACGTTTGGTTGTAATTTTATGGGTTTTGGAGCCGTTTGGGGGTTTTGAAACCCTCTTCTTATAAAGAGATCGTGGGTTTTGATCCGCAAATCGTAGCGTGAGTTTGCGTGAAGTGTGTGTGGAAGAATTGCCGTTAATTTCGTGGGTTTGGTTGTGATCTTGGAGCACGGAGATGATCGAGGTGGGTTTAGAAACCCTTGTTATTTAATGAAGAAGACGATCTGATCTACGAGTAGATCGCCGATTTAAAGAGGTAAATAACATAATTCTTTCATATATTTAATTAAATATAGGTTGCTTAGATGTGTGCAAAAGATTAGGATCAAAAGGATTGAATTTTGATGAAAAAAAAAATGGGTTTCAAGGTTCAAACCCGAGAAGTGCTCAGAAACTGCCAAAATCGATTAATCGATTTTAAAACTCGATTAATCGATTTTTGACAAGAGAGAAATTCAAGAAGAACTCCACGAAATCGATTAATTAAAGAGAATTTCGATTAATCGATTTTGAAATTCGATTGATCGATTTTGAAAATCGATTAATCGAGTTTGCCTGGGCTTACTGACACTACCGTAGTATTTTGGCCATAACTTTTTATGCCGAATTCTAATTGACGTGATTCTTGTTGCGTTGGAAAGAAGACAACAAGCCCTATAACTTTCATGAATTGACCAACTTGTGAATCAATCGTTTTAAAGGTCAAAATTTAGTAATAAGTTAGGTAAATTTCTAATTTTGTCGAAAAACGAAACCGATTAATCGAGTAAAATCGATTAATCGATTTTTTGAATTTCGATTAATCGAAATTGGGTCGATTAATCGACTGGCCTCAAATAGTGAACAAGATTTTTGGCCCTTTGAAAATCGATCAATCGAGAGAAAATCGATCAATCGACTTTGGAAAATCGATTAATCGATTTTGAAAATCGATTAGTCGATTTTGTCTGAGTTTGCCAGTACTGCTTTAGTATTTTGACCATAACTTTCTACTCCAACCTCCGATTGATGCAATTCTTAAGGCGTTGGAAAGATAACAAAGAGATCTACAACGTTTGTGTTTTGACCAACTTATGAATCTAAAGTTTTAAAGGTCAAAATTTAGGAGAAAGGTTACATCAATTTATGTGTTGGCGCGAACTTGCCCGTTCCGACTCGATTTTTTTAGAAAACACTTAAATAGTCTAAGTTATTAGTGGTTGGGGTTAATCCTTGATGCATCATTGTGTGCTTGTGATGTAGATTAAGGGTGGACGGCCATCGATAGGACCTTGCTTGCTTTGAGGTTAAGGTAGGGGAAATTTAATATTTGATTATATTTTTGAAATTGATTCATAGATGCCTTGATTTAATCAAATGAAACTGATAACTGTGATTTGAAGTTTTGTTATTTAAAATCGATGCTTGAATCTAACTGGACGTGTAGGGAAACTTCAACACAAACTTGCATGTTTAACTTTGATTCATTGTTTCTTTGAGGTATTTATATAAAAAAAATGATAAGTTTTCTTGATGTATTTTGATGTTAGTTTGATAGATATTTGAATTATAACTTGAACTCCTTGCAAAATAGAAATTTAAAATCCGTGAGTCGAAAATGGTGAATTTTGAACTGTGAACTTAACCTAAAATTTGTACTATGGTATTCGATTTTTAAACTTGATTTTTAAATGGTGAGTTTTAAAACCTTTTAAGCAAGAATGTGAGCTTTTGATCGTGATTTAGAAATCTGAACTAGAATGTGAACTCGAAATCTTTGAGTCTTGTAGATTTGTGAGAAGGTACACCCTTGGACCGCTGTGGCGGGATTTATGTACACCCTTGGACCGCTGTGGCGGGATTTGTGTATACCCTTGGACCGCTGTGGCGGGATTTATGTACGCCCTTGGACCATTTTTACGGGATTTTACGTACACCCTTGGCCTTGTTGTGCTTATGTACGCCCTTGGACCGTTTTTACGGGATTTTACGTACAACCTTGGACTTGTTGTGCTCATGTACGCCCTTGGACCGTTTTTACGAGATTTTACGTACACCTTTGGACTTGTTGTGCTCATGTATGCCTTTGGACCATTTTTATGGGATTTTACGTACACCCTCGGACTCGTTGTGCTCATGTACGCCCTTGGACCGCTTTCACGGGATTTTATGTACTCCTTCGGACACTGTTGTGAGTCATGTACGCCCTTGGACTGTTTTTACGGGATTTACGTACACCCTTAGATTTCGATGTAGTCATGTACGCCCTTGGACTGCTTTTGCGGCATTTTATGTACTCTTTGGATTATACTTCGTAAATCAAACCATAAGTCGTGAGATTAAAGTGGACCGCTATGGGCGGATATTGTGCATGTGGACCGCTATGGGCGGATTATATGTATGTGGACCGCTGTAGGCGGATTATGCTTATCGTGGACCGCTATGGGCGGAGTGCAAGTACTATGTGGGCCGCCGGGGCGGATTTGAAATCAGTTTTGAAGGATAAATAAATGTTTTGAAATCACTTTTGTGTGTAAAAAGGAAATCAGTTTTGAAATCAGTTTTGTATGATAAGGAAATCAGCTTTTGAATCAGTTTTATGTGAAAAAGGAAGTCAGTTTTGAAATCAGTCGTGTGATAAGAAAATAAGATTTGAAATCGCCTTTCTACGATAAGAAAAAGTACCTTTGAAACGAGTTTCAGTTTTAAATAAGAAAAGGTTTGATTGTGACATTGAATCTATGCTTCCTTATGATAAGATGTGAATGAGTATTGAAATTTCCTCTACTGAGCTAGGATGTAGCTCACCCCTTCGACTATACGTCACATGTATAGCTTCTACGTGGACGCCAGACTTGCAGATTGAGGAATTGAGGAGGGCTATGATATTCGGAGTCGTAGATTGAGTACTTTGTGGAGATTGGTGAGTTCAGACTTGGTACCCTTTGAACTCGTATATAATTTTATACACCACTGTTTGGTGACGTTGGTACATCGCCGGTGGCCGTTGTTAGTTATTGTAATATTAGATGTTAGAATTAGAGATTTATTCATGTCATATGTATTATCTACTTTGATTTATGCATGCTAGGTTTTGTACCAAACATTCTGTGTTCGGAACGTGTTCTACGACCCGACGGTCCGAGTTTTTCCATTCGTGTTTGAAAAAAAAAAAAAAAAAAAAAAATATGTCTCAAAATTCAGGTTGGGAAAATTCGGGTTGTCACACCTAATGTTCGATGTGGATATGTTGAGGAGTATGAATGTCATAGTTTAGAGTTTTAATTTTTTATAGACTTGCAACTCAGCTATGTGGGTTATCATTAGGTGTGTACATGACTACATGCCTGAAGCACATGCACAACTAATGTTTAGCATATGTGGAAAACACCTAATGTTAATTGTGTATATGTAGACGCACATAATGAACCGGTTTAAGGGTTTCTGATTGCAGGTCAGTTTCTGTATGCGCTATGTCATATATGCTCCATTGGATGCTTATATATATATACAACAAGAAGGCATTATATATATATATATATATATATATATATATATATATATATATATATATATATATATATATATATATCATCATTTTACCCAACAGTAATCGGGTAAAATGCAAATAAGAGAGTTGAAGTGCATTTCGCCCTCGCTCACAGTCAATAAAAATGACCCACAGTTGCAGTTAATAAGATTCATTGAGATAAGACTGAGGAGGCAAGGTGTCATGTGCACTGTGCACTGAGAGAGAGAGAGAGAGAGACTGTAGAGACATTGCTTGTTCGCATGCATTAATCTCCTAAAATGAGAGAGAAATGTGAGAATGGTATCTATAAACGAGCGCGTGGATTGAGCTGGATATATATTTTATATTTTATATAAATGTTAATTTTATTATGAGAAAGGGTTTTTTTGGTTGTTTTAGCTTCGGATTCAAACTTTATAAGGCTTATTATCGAAAAATGCGATTTGAATCCTTAGGAGATTAGCATTTTCTGGTTGATTACAGCTTCGGATATGAAGATTTTAGGAGTTTTCCTTCAAAAAAGGGGGAAAGGTGGTTTCCAACGATGTGATCTTTTATTCGATTTTTCTGTTGGATCAAATTTGTGTTTCGTTCGAAGTTCATTTCGGTAATGTTTTTCTATAAAAAATCATTTTCTGGTGTCTTAGAGAGTGGAGAAGTCAATGGGTAGCGTAAAATGGAGGCTTTTTTTGTTTTTGTTTTTGTTTCATTAACTGTTCGTATGGGTTCCTAATTAGCTGATTTCTCTTTCTCTGTTTGGTTCATTAGCTTTTATAATTTTTGGGGTTTAAATTTGCTGTTTATGGTATTGCTGACTTGTTTTTGTTCTTCAATTTGAATGTTCTGAAATTAATCACTTCCATTTTGAGCCGATTATATATATATATATATATATATATATATATATATATATATATATATATATATATATATATTTCCCCCATCAATTTGAAGGTGCTCACCTTGTTAAAGATATGGAATGAGCAGAGATTTTTATATTTTTCTATTGATTTGATTTGAAGGTTCCGATGTCATTCTCCTGAGATTTAGGGTTTTGGCAGTCAATTTGTTAAACATTTTTCATTTCACAATGGTTAAAGAAATTTTATTTTGCTTTTCTTTTCGGTCAGGTTTTGACTCTCTGATTTTAATTTCCTGTAGAAGAAGATTGTGAGATCTGCTTTAAGCTGTGTCGTTTTCTTGCTGGGGACATTGCACATTTCATTTCAACAATTTCCATTTAAAGCTTCTAATCAAGTTACATCTCCATCATGCACAACCTTATTGCTCCTCTCGAGATTCAAAATTTCAGAGTTTTCTAGATATATGGGTTTCAAAGATCAAGTCGGGTGAAGAAGAAGGATTTGAAAAAAAAAAAAAAAACCGAAAAATTGGGGTTAGATGAATACTAATATGCAACAGAAGCAGGGTAAGCAAGACAAGGGGTGTGATGGTGAAGTGAAGGTTGTTGTCGTGATTAAGGCTTCCAAGGAAATCCCGAGGACTGCTCTTGTTTGGGCTTTAACACATGTTGTTCAACCCGGGGATTGTATAACGCTACTAGTGCCCAGCACATGGGTCTGGTAATTTACTCTTTGTTTTCTGTTCTATCGATCTTATTGGGATTATGCTTATTTCAAAGACCTTGTATCTATCTATCTATCTATCTATCTATCTATCTATCTATACATCTATATATACGTATAGATGTATATATATTTCAAAGACCTAAGAAGCGGAATGACAAGCTTGATACGGTCTTTAGCTACCCTTTCTACAACCATGGAACCAGTATTGAGTGCTGCATGTAAGTATATATATATATATATATATATATATATATATATATATATATATATATATATATATAATATGTGTGTGTGTGTGTGTGCAGTTTACTTCTCCCTTTGCATGCAGAGTTGGTAGAAGCCCATCTTTGCTATGAGCAGGTTTTCATGTTCATTGATTGGTCCATTCAATTGATAAGTTCCCATCTTTGCTATGAGCAGGTATTCAAAGCACTGTCGCCAATAAAATAATCAATCATCAATCATTTAGCATTCTGATTCTTATCATTCTTACAAGCCACATATATATATATATATATATATATATATATATATATATATATATATATATATATATATATATATTATTACAACAGTTTAGGTCCCAGGACCACAGTATTTGTATTGGCTTTTATCACCTACGGATTCTCCAACTCATTACATGCAGTTATTTAGTTTTGAATTAATGTTTTGAAATAGTTAAAAGGAGCCTTCCTCAAGCCCTTCTCTCAGTTTGATTTATTTAGTTCAAAATTATTGCCAAAAATGTCCTACACATTTGTAACACAAATGTTAAAATTTTGTAAGATGTGATGGGAGTAAGCTAAAATAAGCTAACAAATCCTCTAAATTATACGAGATAATGTTGTAGAAATTAACTGTAAATCAGTCGGCTACTAAAGTTGAACATATCTTAATTTTTATTAATTTCCACCACCTTTTTGTCACTCATCAGATTGATGATACCCATGCTTTAAGCAATGGGGAACTATTATTATCAACTAGAATGCTCTGACAATCACACAAAACTCAGTTGTCATCTCATGTTTACGGCTAATCGAATATGTACTTTGATCATCATCATTACCATGGTATGGAATTTGGATCCTTTTTTGTTTCAATTTAAAGATCTCAGCCTCAGAAATTTCATCTATGAATTGAAACTGCATGATTCAGATAAATTATATGGGCAATGAAATGGGCAATCGAAATATATCCGGGTTGCAAGGTAAGTAGAATCTTGAATTATTTGTCTCCAAATTCACATATAAAACAACGGTATAGCAGTTCTTATTTCATCTATTTGTGCTGATTCAGAGCAAAATGAGATTGAAGATCCTGGCAGATCTTCTGAAGCCTCAGTGGGATTGAATGATTCAAATAGCATAAAAGAGGAAACCCATTTAGTTACATCATTGGACAGTGAAGATTCACAAGACAACTGCAAGACAACGCCAACTTCTGTGAATCCATCGGGAGTTTTTGATCATCAAAATCAGATGAAGGCATCCGATGGAAGGGGTTAGTGGTTGCTTTTAATTGCAATTATTATCTCTTTGTTTTGATCATGCAATAAAATGCATTGCAATTTATTTATGTACCCAAGTGTCTCAATGTCTATTTTTTGTGTTATCTGATGCAGAAACAATTCCAACTAGCAAGTATACAAATTTTCTTATCATGGCAGGTATAAAACTTTTGTTTGTCACGGTACGGAGGACACGAATCAGCGATCGGACTAGGAAGCTTCAGGAGCTTGTGCCCAATATGGACAAGGTAAATCAATTTGTACTTTTAGGCACAATTTTAACTTTTGCACTTCAATCCATGATAACTATGGACCGAAATTTCCCTAAAACACCATTTTTGGGCCTTTTGCACTTCAATCTATGATCTATCCCTTTGACAGTACGGATCAGCCACATCTTATTCCATTGATGGTGTAAGATCATTTAAGCACCATTTTGGTGTTTAATTGACGATCAGGAGAGTCAAGTCCAAATAAATTATAAGTAAAAAAATACATCATATTAGCTTTAATTTTGTTTTTGTTTTCTTCCTCTGACCAAAATTTCAAATTGATTATTTATTATTATTATTATTTTAAAATCAAATTCATGATGTAAAGTTTGTTTAATATTGCTCTTTTCATTAGGTTACTGTAAACAAGTTACTGTAAACAGAAAATTTTTTTGTCAGGTCAACCAATATTTGAAAATTGGTGATGATTTGCAAGCATACGTATCTCCTCTATTCAATGGTAGACATTATGGCTCCACAACTAATCAACATGCAGCCACATCCTCATTGTCCGACTTGATGAGTGCCTAAGAGATAAAACTGAACAAGCAGAGTACCACAGCACGCTACTCCAATAGAATATCCTATTGCTAAGAGATGTGTACCCCTATGTTAATATCATGTATGCAGACAACTACAATGCAACCATTAGTTTATTTAACAACCCTCCCTATTCAATATGGTAAGCTTTGTTTATAGACTTAATTTTTCAGAATTATAATGTGCTGCCTCAGGAAGCATTAATATATTCTTCAATTTTGTCATTAATCAGGTTTCTCAAGTGATGTGCTATCAGTGTGCTGCGGAGAAAACGTTGCAAAATTCAACTATGACACAGGGATCAGTCATTGTGGGTAGGGAGGTTTCGTGTGTGACAAGCCAGAATTATTTGTTAATTGAGATGGAGAGTATTTCAGTGAAGCAGCTTATAAATCGATTGCCTATGCTCCTATTTTTGAGAATTACACCACCCCTCTATTCAGTCAACACAACTTTCGAGGACGTTATCCCCATATTGAACTCACTTTGCCTCTGCTCTGATTTAGCCATGCAATTGTCGGAAACATTCACTCCCGATGACACGTTCCTATTTGATCCGCAATCAATATACGACTTGGACCACATTCAAATGTTCTAAAGAATCACTTTCTTTTGATGAGGTACCTTAATTATGTTCTTGGTATTCTGATTTATAATTTAGAAGCTAACTTTACGGCCAAAATGCTGCTAGCTTGCTTTGGTCATCATTCTATTTGGTTTCTATTAGAATCCATTGCTAGAATATATTGGGTGTACCTGGTCTAGTTGGGTATGCGAGTAGTGGTTTAGCCTCATATATTTTCCCTCTCTGTGTTCTTAATATATGAGAGATTGGATGTACCTCATATAAATACTCATAATAGAAAGGGGTTTGAGTTAATAATAATAATAAGTCAACCCTAATTTCCTCTTTTGGTCAAAATTATCAGTTTTGGTCCCCATCAAATTGATAACTATGGACCGAAATTTCAGTCATTTTTGTATGGGACCCGATTTTTTTTATTTTTTATTTTATCTTTTTTTATTTCACTTGTACTTAAGGGGGAAAAGACCTTTAGGTTGTGTACTATTTTGTTCAGCCTTTAGGTTCACCTATTTTGTTCATTAAAGTCATTATTTTTAACTTAAAATATTTTTGTTATATTTTTTTATATTTTCTACTAATAGAATTAATTTTATTTTTATTATTTCAGGCGAAGCTTTCTGATTTGAAGCTCACCTCAAATGGATCACTAGGGGACGGAGACACTTGGCAAGAGAGGCGAATCAAATTTATATTTTTTTCTTTTATTTTGAAAATGGGCCATGGGGTCCTTAGAGTTTAAAATGTTTGGCTGATTTGAAATGTTGAATCATAGGTTGAGATGCAATCTTTTATTTGAATAAAAGAATTGGGCATTTATTTTTTTTATTAATGGCATTGCATGATTTGCATTTGAGTTGAATGGATGTGTTTAAATATTAGATTAATAATTTTTTTTCTTTATATAATTTTTTTAAAAGCATTAAAAAAATTTATTAAAAAAAGCATTAAAAAAAATCATAAAAAAATTGCATAAAAAAAAAATTAATCATAAAAAATCGTCGACGTAATTTAAAAAAAAAAAAAAAGTATTTTTAACAAAAAAAATTTGCATAAAAAACCATTGCCAAAAGCAGTGATTTTTTCTATGACTGTTAAGAACAATCTTTGTTGAAGTTCATAAACCACTGTTTTGTATAGTGGTAAAAAAAAACCACTGTTTTTTTTACAACTGTTTAGGATAGTGGTTTTTTTCACTGTCAAAGACAGTGATTTTTTGAAAAAATCACTGTTTAAGGCAGTGGTTTTTTTGGCTTTTTCACGTAGTGCCGCCACACCGGTTCAAATTACGGATTCAATGGATTCACAATTCACACATAGAGTTCCTAATCCGTGTCGGATTTAATACTCAACTCTGAGTTCTTATACCTAGTCTAGATTCGGATTCAATTACGGATTCACATATAATTTTTGAATTACATGTCGGTTTCATGTTTCATATCGAATTTAGTGTGAACACTTATTCGTGTCAAGTTCATGGTTCATAGCAAGTTCATGTATGATGTTATATGCGAATTTAATTCACGATTCTTACTTTCATACTTCATATTGATTATCGAAGTTCAATACAGTCAAATTTCAAGACTCGATATTTCAAAATATTTGAAAGCAAACCCATAATAGAAATCAAATTTCTAAATTAGTTATAATGATCATATTCAAAGTTCAAATCCGATGAAACATGAAAAGTTCATATTCGAAGTTTAAGGAGTTCGATACTAATTAGAATTCAAGGCATTTCAAATATCCAATTGATTTCATTTCTAAAAGAAAGATTTTAGTTCAAAATCTCGGAGGTCAAAACTCATGTTCATTTTTCAATCATCCCAATGTAAAATCAAAATTTTAAAGGTTAAAAAGCATTTCACACATTCAAATCAAATATATCATGCAAATCTATGGATCAAAATCAAAATGCAATTGAGTGGTGAATGTTCCCTACAATAGTTTTCCAAGCAATCCGAAGTGACAATTCAATTCAAATTCTAAATTTAAAGATTCATAGCCCATTCTTAAAATAATTTACAGCTTATCAAACACTCATCATACAAGTCTATGAATTCAAATCAGATTCCCCTACCTCGATTGCGAAATCACGCAAGGTCACGCAAAATAACGCCAAAATTCTCACCGACGTTCCCCAAACCTTGACCTACATTATGAAGCATGCGTACACCTATATGCTAATAATTAAACATCACACATGTCGAAGTTCCTAAAATTTTCTCCAAACTAGGGCAAAAAGGAAGAGTTTATGCTGACTTTGGATCATGTGAAACTTGTCTGCCCCTACTTTTCACCTATTTTTAAACTTTAAAATGTTAGATTCATAAATTTGTTAATTCATGAAAGTTATAGGGCTCGTTATCTCCTTTCTAACGTATCAAGAATCGTGCTAATAGGAGTTCAGGGTCAAAGGTTATGACCGAAATACCAAACAGGTGTTCTAGCGCTAAAACAATAGCTCGTCACTGCGAGAATTTAGTTCGCCGCGACGAGGACGAACAAAGCCAGTTTTGGCTTGTTTTTCCATGTAGCACTCGCCACAGCGAGTGCCTCAGGTAGGGTCTCGCCGCGATGAGTTTCTAGGTTGCCACGGCAAGTTTTTTATGGCTCGTTTCATGCAGGTTTTCTTCCCCTTCGATCTGAAACACCCAAAATCAAAACTAATGCTCCTAATTAAGTTTTAAAATGTATTTCTCATCACAAATCACACTTTTCTTACCTCCCTGGGTTGGGCAAGTGGAAATCCACGATTATTGGTGTCGGGAGATCGACGTACGCACTCTGAATTCCTACGATAACTCGACTCTCCTTATCTGAGCCCGATTCTTCTCAAAACCTTGCACGAAATCCAAAGGCACTCACTAATCAAGCTCAAAACCCATGATCATCCTACGATCTAGGCACGCATGTGAAGGGCTTAGGAATTTTACCTTCTTATCTTGCATGCGGAAATTGTGATGGCTGAAATCAAATCGAAGGAATTGGTGCCGACTCGCCATTCAAACTACTGCTCGATCCTTCGATCCTACGGTGTCGAAATCAAGTGTTTCTTTGCACCAAAAATGGGGAAAAGGGAACTTTGAGGAGATGAGATCAACTGGTTTGGTTTCCACCTCTTCTTTGATCGTGCGGAGTCGGCGATCGTCGGTTCTCGAGGGTGAAATTAAATCAGGGATCTCCTTGAACCTAGAATAAGGATTGATTGGTAATCTAATGGGGTTTGGGTTTTGAAAAGGGGAAGGAGATGGATGCTTTCCCCTTCTTTCTCTCGGCTCGTCTCAAATGAAACCCATGAGTTTGCATCGGTTATGGTGGGGATTGTGTTTGTTTATGAGCCGACACACCACAATTGGTGTATGGGTCTTTTATCTAAAGGTTCAAAAGGAAGTTCTAAAATTTTACTTAACATGACCTGATTCGTAGACCTCTTACTTATGACTCAAGCTCCTAGCCAGTGTGCCCTCATGTGGCCTGCGCACTTGCTCACGCAATCATGTTCATAGCCTATTACCCAAGATGTATATTTTTAATATTTAATATATATATATATATACCCCTATATTAATTCGGGTTATTGGGTTCGGTTTAGGCTCGTGCTCAAGGTGCATGATCGCCCTTGATCACGGACACACCATCTTTCCCGTTCTAATTTATTCATTAAATTTACTTAACTAAGCCCATGTTATACTATGGTGCTTGAAAGTGTGGAAATCGAACGTGGTCCGATTCCAAGGCTCGAGTTTCAAAGACCAGTTCACGTCAAGAATTGGTTCCAGATCTGTGTTTGGGTGTACTTACCCAATTGAGATAAGTGGGTCAAAGACCGCGTCATAGACGTGCAAGGTTTGACTAAGGTCAAACTGGTCTAAACGGTCATGTAATCATTGAAGGTCAAAGATTCAACGTCGAGAAAAATCAGGGTCATTACACTCTACCCCCCTTAAAGAATTTTCTTCCTCAAAAAATTACGTGAGGCACGAATACCTGACAACTCCTAAACAAATAAGTCACGTTCTCCTTGAGAGTTTGTGATTCAGCAATCCTCGAAAATCAAGGTCATTACAGGCAGTCACTCCTTTTAATTTTATTACAAATCATTTAAAAAAGCCTTCAGATGGTCGTATAGCGTGCTATTGGAAAAATAGGCAAGGACAAATAAATAATAACATACAAGAACATCTCTAAAGAAGTTTCAATCACATATCTCAATCACGGATGAATACCTCAGATGGGATTCATTAGATTCTAAAACTCTAGATAATTAGTCAGACATTTCTATACAAAAATAACACATAAATGAAATAAATCTAAAATAACTCATTAAAATACCCATTTATGTTCTTCGAACAAATCCAATGAAAGCTTGATCTACTTGGAGCAATCCTTATTCAAGAAGTAATCTCTATTCTACTATCTAAATGCTAAAAAAATTGAGAAAGGAAGCTAGAAAATTGAGGAGAAAACCCTAGAAATGTAAAAGAGACTAACAAAAAGACCTCTAAAAACTACTGTACAAAAAGAATGATGACTCCTCAACCCTAAATTTAAATCTATCTTATATAGGGTCTTAGTTCGAAATCTTAGAACACTAAAATTGATCGATCGACTCCAAAATTCGATCGATCGATCAATTCTAAACAGAGTTATGATGTTTTACAATTCTCTTTAAGTCGATCGATCGATTTTAAACAGAGTATGGTACGAAATTTATTCTTTTAGGCTTCAGTAGATTGATTTGAGATTTGATCGATCGATTCTTCATAGAGTTTTGTGCATGACAGTCTCTTGATTCTATGTTCCAATGTTATCTTTACGCTCTTTTATACCATTGAATGCATCCAATGGTCAGAATCACTTGAAACCATCAAAACTTCACAAAAGCTGTCAGATTGCTCTCATCGGATGGCTAAGTGTACATCTTAGGGTGTGAAATATGATCATATTTTAGCACTTATCACACCCTCAAACCTACACTTTAATAGTCCTCGAGCAAAGAGAATGATAAACAAGACAGAAGAAGTAAACTAGCATCCTAAAAGAAACAATAAATGTCACTTTTGTAGGGAACACAATTGTATTTAGCATATGCAACAAGTCTTTAAACCCTTAGGTAATCCCTAGTGGAAGAGTTTTGTCTCCTGAGGGTTTAGAGTGAAGTTACTCACAAACATCAAAATATTTTTGAAATCATCTGTAAAATTAAGTTTTATAAAACATGGTTTTCATGACACATATTCTTAAGGTACAAAACTATTAATGTGACAGCCTCGATTTTCCCAACACAATTTTTTCGAGATATATTTTTATTTTTTTAACTTTAAACCAAAATGGGAAAACTCGAATTGCCAAATCGTAGAACACAATCTGAATACAGAATACCTACTTGGCACCTCCACATTTTATAAAAATAAGCAGATATAACGTTCAACAAAACATAGTTCCTATTTATATAGAGGACAAAAAGAATTATCAAAACAACCAACCACCGACGACAGCCGACCGTTACCTAAACAGTGGTGGTAATAGTCTCACACAAAAGAACTATCTCAAAATATACCAAATTTAAAGTATAACAAAATTTATTATACTCCCAGTTTCATTAGCAATGAACTAACGATAAAAATCTCACTGCAAAAGATGCACTTTCTTCCTCGGCACAGACTCAGGGATTTCTCCAAGCCTAAGGTTCTGGTCACAACCTGTACTTGTGACGTATAGTCTGGGTGAGCTAACAAACTAAGCTCAGTAGAGAGAAATTCAAAACCATTTATAATTTATCATATCAATGCATAAATTAGTGACAAAATTCAAGAGCTGTAATTGGGAATTAGATTCAATGATAGAATAAAAGCAAAAATAAGACATAGATTTGAAGACAGAATTACAGACAGAACAAGACATGTTTCCATAACAGGTCTAATGATGAAATGACAATTTCATACTAAGACAGAATTCTAGTAGCAGAGCTCAACAAAACATTTTTCATGTCAAAACATGCAGTTTCTTATCTAAATAGTTGACTTAAATCATAACTTAAAGTTCTTCTCAAGTTACGATATCATAAGAGTAGGAATAAAACCGATGGGAACCCCTAACTAACCATCGTCGTTCAATGAACCCTTTTTCAGGAGATGAAACAAGCCCCTGCGTTATGAGGTGTGTCATATTGATACACAGTCAAATAAGTTCAAGACAAACTCACGGATATCCCGCCGTGTCGGTCATGGGTATCCCGCCGCGTTTGTGGGGATTCATTCACGGGAACCTTAAATCAACATGCAATGCTAACACATAATAATCTTTTCATAATTCACGACAAGCCTCAATTTATTTTCCCGTTTCAAGAACTTGTAAATTCATATGCAAAGTTTAGGACTTATGATTTTCAAAACTTTCAAGATGAGCATGCAACTTATTATGAGTTCTAAATTTCTAAAAATAAACAATGTCTTATGAGTTATGAGTCAAAGGCAAACCAAATGAGTTTCATACGAAATACGAATCAAGAAGTGAAACAAAACAAATATCAAAGGTATCTATAAATTAAAATAAAAAGTGCAAATGGATGTTAAATTTCCCCTACCTTAAATTTATAGCTGCTCAAAGCGATACCTAGGTCCTTATCGATGGCCTCCCGTTCCCAAACTACATCACACATAAGTTAATGTATTAAGGACTGATTCTAACTACTAATAACTTTGATATATTTAAGTGTTTTATCAAAATCAAGGTGAAAATGGGCAAGTTCGTGCTGACTCAGAACTTGACCCAACTTCCCACTAAATTTTAATCCTCAAACTATTTAATTCATAATTTTATTAATTTACAAAATTTATAGAGCTTGTTGTCCTCTTTCCAACGCCATAAGAATCGCGTCAATCGGAGTTCGGAGCAAAATATTACAGCCAAAATACTGAAGCTGTGTTGGCACTTCAGACCAAAATCGAACAGTCGATTTCCAAAATCGAATGTTCGATTTCTTCAGTTCAAACGATCGATTTTCAAATTGAACGTTTGGTTTTTGCAATAAATTTTTACAATCTCAGGCATAAAAAAATCGAATGTTCGATTCTGACAGGTTCAGAACCCTTCGAGTTTCTTCCTTGGTCTATTTTTCCCCCAAAATTAATCCGATCTCTTCCGCTTTTCACATACCAACCAATCTATATTTAGAGACATTTTATACAACCTTAAATCGTTAATGAGTTCACCTTTCACAGTCATTTTTGTGACACGCAATGATTCCTATCGAAAGGGGGTTTCGGCGTGAATTTGTAAGTTATCACGACAATCGTACCAAGATGAAGTTCTAAATAAAGTTCCACACTAACACGTATTGCTCTTCGCTTCTAAATCATGCACGCCTCGCTTACGATGGCCAATTCGAGCCCATTCGAAACTATGCTCCCGTTCGTTCCTCGATCTAGACGAGATAAAAACTTTAAGATTCTCCGTGGTCCAAATCGCAAGAGAAATCGAAAATCACGATGATCCTTGCGAGGAAGACAAAGAGGCTTGCGGAGAAATCTCACAATGATTCCAACGAGGGTTTGAGACGGTGGAAAGTTCTCACTCGCTCTCTCTCTCTCTCTCTTATCACAATAACAAAATATCAAGGATATTTTACTTACAGAGGTTTTATCCTCATTCAGCTTAAAGGCTTAACTAAGTGTTGAGACGATACACCATAAGTCGATGTACGGCTTCACATCCACGGCCAAAATGGTCTAGTTCCACTTAAATTCAGATTTCTCACTACCAATGTTCTCATGAAGCTCATTTATATCTACATCTAATCTAGGGTCAAATTCGTTGTTAAGTCGGCACACCGCAAGTCGGGGCACGGGTCTTTATTTATGCCAAAATAAGGTCAAGTAAGAGCCTAAACTCACTTCTCTGCACATTTTGTATTCTTAAAAGTTTAAGGTGGCACTGTCACCATACTGAACATGTACACGTGATCAGGCGCGTTCGGGTTTGAAAATATTCGGGACGTTACAAATAGATTGGGTCCCATTATTTTCACCAACCAAATTACCAGTGAAACACCCAAGTTCCACACACCACCTTGAATCACATGAGTTCCCATCTTTCGTACATCGGATCTCGAGACCATTGCCTTACCATCAAATAGTTAGTTTGTGATTTTCGATACATGGTACAGAGCCCATCATAGTTTACGTGACAAGCTATACACCATTTATATTTGGTCTTGGTCATGGTGTTAAGCGGTAACACTTTTTTTTTCAAGCAAAACAAGGCAAAAATAAATATCTAACCTTTTAATATTTATTTCCCAAACCTTTTCCACTCAACTCAAGTCTACTCTTTGGTGTTGAGCATGCACACCGCGGGTTGGTGCACGGTTCCTCATCTAAGGTCGATTAATATTCTATCTACCTGTAAACCCAAACCTTCCATGATGTTACATCTATACATATAATCTATCTTAGTTTGGGTGCCATGTGACAGGTTAGGTTATTGTGCTCGGGTCCACTCTCAATTCGAGTTAAAATTCAGGGTAGGGCCCAAGTTCAAGCATTGGGTTCGGGTTTGTGTGCAACATGTACAAACACATATACGCTCCATATAGGGTATGAGTTGGGATTCAGTGTGTTCGGTGTGTACTCCAATCACAACCTGTGGGGTGTCGAGGCCACGTTATATAAGTCAAATGTTTGACTTGGGTCAAATCAGTCAATAGGTCGTATTCTCGCAAAGGTCAACGATTCAATGTTCTCGAAAATTTTGGGCTATTACATTCTTCCCACCTTAAAGAATTTTCTTCCTCGAAAATATACGTACACTATTCGAGGAGATACGAATACACGGTAATCTTCACTGCTAGAAAGATCAGGGTTATGACATTCCACCCTCACAAGAATTTGCGTCTACAGAAATTCAGTATGTGACGTGAGGTGTGTCGAACTAACATCGTAACCGTTCGTTATCAAAACCAACCATGTGGAAGGGAACTGTAAATAGCATAACAGTACGTCTTGAAAGCAAAGCATTAATTTCATTTATCCCCAAAATTATTAACCACACAACCGAGTGATGAAATCTGTTCACAATGACATAGCCAGCCATCCCCTAATCTCTAACATCTACAAGTTGTTTAACCGAACTCATGAACTAGGAGAAAGGACTATAAAAGATAATCAACCGTCATCCCAACAAGATTAAACCCAGGAGCTACAACCAATCCACTGAGCTAATGTATGACAATTCTACAAAAGAGAAATCTAAACTCTCAATTGCGAACGTGAACCACTATCGCCTGTATACCATTACCACAACAAACCTTAAACGATTAATGAAGAAGGGTTAACTATTGTTCAATATCTCATTAGTATAAACCAATGTAGACTATTGATTTGTGGCATACCACCATGAGAAACACAAGCTAATCCATTAGTTAACAAGAGTTAAAGACTTATCAAAAGCATGATCAGATGCTTGATCAAATTAATTAATTGTGTCGCATTGTGGATAATTATTTAAATACCATTTCCCAATCACAACCACTAGAGCGAAAATGGCCTTGCTAGAGTTAGATGATTACTACTACAGACCACTACAGGTAGGATGTATGGTCGGTTAGATTTAAAATAGGTTATGCATTTCTACACACCAAGATAACCTCTTGTGATTGATCATGGAACACACACACCTCCGACAGTTCTAAATATCCACATCAACCATTTAACCACCAGCAATTAGCAGCAAAGTTATCCAAAAAGAATTCACGTCCATAAAATAACTCATGACTATCAAATCCACCATTTACTATCCATAATGAAACCAAAGTAAGTCAATCTGTCATAGCTAATCACTAAGCAACCCATAACAAAATGAAAGTAGGGTCTCTTAGTCCTCACAACATATGGCAAGTATTCAGAATGCGCAAAAATTTAACCAAACAATTTTAGCAATGTAAGTGCACTGATGACACTTAGTCTAGAACGCATCCTTAGACAATACAAAGGAATTAAAGAAGTGTGGCTATTCGTGGTAGGAATATCAGAACAAGCAAATATGTAGGAAGATGACACAATCCTAGAACAGAAAAGCTATATTACATAGTTAAAATCCAAGATTGAACACCGATTCATACAATTGAAGCCTAATAAAGGGTCTATTCAACAAATCATTAAGTCCTTAATGGAACCGTCAAATCTTACATTATTGCTTATCATTTTTCTACTTGTCTTGTTATCTGAACTAACTTGTTATATCGAAAGTCTTATTAGTACTCTATATGCCTATATAACGTACTTCGTATCCACATGTAGATAACCACCTAACCTCTATATCATAACAAAAGCCACCATCCAACCCGATGAGGTTGCGAATATAAATTTTTTAATGTCCCCTTACATCGAGACATTGGCATATCAGATTATCCTTAAGACCCATCTTGGCTGCAGACATTGTACCCTTACTGTGGCTGGTAAGGTATAGTACGTGTAGAAACTTAATTAATGTTTAGCTAGCCTTCACAGCGTGTCTTAACATATTATATCATTATTCGATTCATGGCTTAGGTTCCCGCTTTCTTAATATCTCATAGCTTAACATATTCATATTCAATCTTTTCATAATCTTAATTAGAATGGGTCACGGTGCGATAGGCTTTACAAATCACGCTTTCCAAGGGACGAGTTTCGTAGTAGCTTCGATGTACTTTGTGTGGCATCCCATACTATTATAGAGGAGTTACATTCGTACATGGATGCCTACATTTCAAGTTTTACATGACCGTGAAATAGACCCCACCGTGACAAAGGCTTAAAAATCATATGTCATATCTTATTCCTTTTTCTTATCATATATAACTAATTACTTGTAATATTTTGAATAATAATTCAAACAAATAAATCAATCATAGGAACAAGTAACGAGTACTGATATCAATTCAGTATTTATAAAAGATTGAGTTAGACTTTAACTCTCAGATATTGCATTGATCTTCAAGACCTTATAAGATGACAGTGTATTTTAAGCGTAACTAGTGGTGTCTCGTTCTTCTTTAAGAGAGAGAAGAAGGTGACCTACGATGAAGGTGTATGAGTTCTAACTCCTCTAACATGTCATGAGTTCAAATCATCTCTAATTTCTCGAGCTGAAATAGGTTCTTTCTTAATAAATCCTTACGCCCCTACTCGAATCTCTCAATCGTACTTTACTGATCATCATTATTTCTTAAATTCTTAAAAGTTCTCTATCCTAACACTCGCTTGTATGTCCAGTTGAACTCGAATCACTATAATGTGGCCTTATTTCAACATATGCCATCACACTGATACAGGTGTAAGGTAAATTCTTGACAATCAATAATGGATTATACCTTAGATGACTTCATTCGGTGGTTGGGCATCGTGTGGTGATGATGGGCCCAGAATAGATGTTGGTGCCATATTCCTTTGATTCGGCTCTAGGCAATCCTTCACCAGATGTCCCACCTGACCACATCTGAAGCATGCGCCCAAGGCAAGCCAACATTCCTCTATCTTATGCTTCTTTCCGTATCTTGCGCACATATCAATCGGTGCAAATGAGGAGAAACATAAAGCTTGTCATACTGCTGATGCTCTAGCTGCTGCTGAAGCTGAAGAGTGAGAGGATACTTGGACAACTCCTCTGGCTGCCTGAGCATCCCGTGCAGAGATGGCAAGGGTACGATCCCGAACCATGGACCGAGAGGGATCCTGAGTTGTTGCCGATGGTGTCGCCCCTCTCCCCGATTTGGGATAGTCTTTTATCAAATGTCCAATTTGCCCACACCTAAAACAAGCACCTATAGCCCATCTACACATCTATGTCTTGTGCTGCTTCCCACACCATGAGCATAAATCAACTGGTGCAGATGGAAAGGTGTGCGCAGTGTCTCGCAACATAGCCGCAAGCAATGCTGTTTGCTGGGCCACCGTATTGACCATTGTTTCCAGTAGCTGCCTAGTTTGCTCACGATCATTATCTCCAGTGCGTACAATTTTTACTCTTTTGCGAGGTGCCATATCGATCTGTCAAAATGAAACAAAGGTTTCAATTAATAGATGGTCCTAATGGTCTGACAGAACTCTAACACTCATAGCCTATGTTTAGATAGACCTAATGCCATATTCCTACACTTAGCGCTATGGTTCTGAGTCTCCCATAAGACCTAAAGCCTATGCTTTGATACCAACTGTGACAGAGTCACAGTTGGGTCTTGTATATCCTGATAAAATCTAATGCCATAGCTTTGATACCAACTGTGATAGCCTGAATTGTCTCAACACAATTTTTTCGAGATATATATATATTTTTTAACTTTAAACCAAAATGGGAAAACTTGAACCGCCAAATCGTAGAATACAATCTGAATACAGAATACCTACTTGGCACCTCCACATTTTACAGAAATAAGCAGATATAACATTCAACAAATCATAGTTCCTATTTATATAGAGGACAAAAAGAATTATCAAAACAACCAACCACCGACGACGGCCGACCGTTACCTAAACAGTGGTGGTAATAGTCTCACACAAAAGAACTATCTCAAAATATACCAAATTTAAAGTGTAACAAAATTTACTATACTCCCAGTTTCATTACCAATGAACTAAGGATAAAAACCCCACTGCAGAAGATGCACTTTCTTCCCCGGCACAGACTCAGGGTTTTCTCCAAGCCTAAGGTTCTGGTCACAACCTGTACTTGTGACGTATAGTCGGGGTGAGCTAACAAACTAAGCTCAGTAGAGAGAAATTCAAAACCATTTACAATTTATCATATCGATGGATAAATTAGTGACATAATTCAAGAGCTGTAATATGGAATTAGATTCAATGATAGAATAAAAGCGAAAATAAGACATAGATTTGAAGACAGAATTACAGACAGAACAAGACATGTTTCCATAACAGGTCTAATGATGAAAACAGAGCATAGATGAAATGACAATTTCGTACTAAAACAGAATTCTAGTAGCAAAGCTCAAAAAAATATTATTTATGTCAAAACATGTAGTTTCTTATCTAAATAGTTGGCTTAAATCATAACTTTAAGTTCTTCTCAAGTTACTATATCATGAGAGCAGGAATAAAACCGATGAAAACCCCTAACTAACCATCGTCGTTCAATGAATCCTTTTTCAGGAGATGCAACAAGCCCCAGCGTTATGAGGGTAACTTGTGTCATATTGATACACAGTCAAATAGGTTCAAGACAAACTCACGGATATCCCACCATGTTGGTCACGGGTATCCCACCGCGTCGGTGGGGATTCGTTCACGGGAACCTTAAATCAACATGCAATGCTAACACATAATAATCTTTTCATAATTTACGACAAACCTCAATTTCTTTTCCCGTCTCAAGAACTAGCAAATTCATATGTAAAGTTCAGGACATATGCTTTTCAAAGCTTTGAAGATGAGCATGCAATTTGTTATGATTTCTAAAATTCTAAAAATAAATAATGTCTTATGAGTTACGAGTCAAAGGCAAACCAAACAAGTTTCATGAGAAATACAAGTCAAGAAGTGAATCAAACGAATATCAAAGGCATCTATGAATCAAAATCAAAAGTGCAAATGGATGTTGAATTTCCCCTACCTTAAGTTTGTAGTCGCTTAAAGCGATGCCTAGGTCCTTGTCAACGGTGTCCCATTCCCAAACTACATCAAACATACGTTGATGTATTAAGGACCGATGCTAATTACTAATAACATTGATGTATTTAAGTGTTTTCTCAAAATCGAGACAGAAATGGGCAAGTTCGTGTTGACTTAGATTTTGACACAACTTCCCACTAAATTTTGATCCTCAAACTATTTGATTCATAAGTTGGTTAATTCACAAAATATGTAGAACTCATTGTCCTCTTTCCAACTCTGCAAGAATTGCATTGATTGGAGTTCAGAGCAAAATATTACTGCCAAAATACTGAAGCTGTGTCGGCACTTCAGACCAAAATTAAATAGTCGATTATTGAACATTCAATTTCTTCAGTTCGAATGTTCAATTTTCAAATCGAACGTTCAGTTTCTGCATTAAATTTTTACAATCTCAGGCATAAGAAAAATCGAACTTTCGATTTCTAAAATCTAACATTCGATTCTAACGGGTTCAGAACTTTTGGGGTTTCTTCCTTGGTCTATTTTTCCCCCAAAACTAATCCGATTTCTTCCTCTTTTCACACACCAACCAATCTATATTTAGAGACAATTTATGCAACCTTAAATCAGTAATGAACTTACCTTTCAAGGTTGTTTTTGTGACATGCAATGATTCCTATTGAAAGGGGGTTTCAGCATGAATTTGGAAGTTATCGCGGCAATCGTACCAAGATGAAGTTCTAAACGAAGTTCCACACCAACACGTATTGCTCTTCCCTTCTAAATCATGCATGCCTCACTTACGATGACCGATTCAAGCCCATTCGAAACTATTCTCCCATTCCTTCCTCGAGCCAAATGAGATAAAAGCTTTCAGATGCTCAGTGGTCCGAATCACAAGAGCTATCAGAAATCACGATGATCCTCGTGACGAAGACGAAGAGGCTTGCGAAGAAATCTCATGATGATTCCAAGGAGGGTTTGAGACGATGGAAAGTTCTCTCTCACTCTCTCTCTCTCTTATCACAATAACAAAATATCAAGGATATTTTGCTTAAAGAGGTTTTATCCTCATTCAACTTAAAGGCTTAACTAAGTGTTGAGCCGATACACCGTAAGTCGGTGTACGACTTCACATCCACGGCCAAAATGGTCTAGCTCCACTTAAATTCAGATTTCTCACTACCGATGTTCTCATGAAGCTCATTTATATCTACATCTAATCTATGGCCAAATTCGTTATTAAGCCGGTGTTGGCGCGCGCTTTTTCTTGGTTCCTCTCGGTTCCCGTTGAATCAGTGGCTCCAATTCTGTCCAGGTACACTCTAGCGATGCGGTGTTAGGAATGATAAAAATAAATAAAAAAGGAGGGATTTTCTAGGAAGGTTCCTAGTTTGATTTCGATCGTCGGCTGTAGATATTTAACAACGTTGCAACACGTCAGTGATCACGCTATGAAGCGGGTGTGGCTTACTTCTATACTGAATCGTCCGCCTGCGAACATCAGCAGCAGTGTTTCTCTTTAGCTTAGTTAGTTTAATTTTCCTCTTATTTCCCTTTGTAATTATAATTTCGGTCAATTTAGATTTCCCAATTCTATTATTATTATGCTCTGGTTATGTGGGCTTATTAAGGTGAGTTATTTTAGTGTTCTGATATTGTCAAGAGTCCAGTAAGCATCAAGGTTCTAGTATTATTAAAAGTCCAATCAGTTTCAATCTCCTAATGATACTAGGAGTGCATATGTATCAGTTCCAATAATGTTCTGATTAAATCAATCATGCCAATTGCACTGGGATTCTAACTAAAACAAGTATACAAATTGTACTGCAATTCTACTCAAAGCAATTGTAATAATTCTATTGTAATTCTAATTGAAATAAAAAGACTGATTTTTCTACGAGTCTAATTAAAGCAATAGATTTAATTTTCTATTCAAATATCAACGGAAATAAAAAGACTAATTTTTCTATGATTTTAATTATCGCAAGAATTAATTATGGAAAATATAACTAATCATGCATAAACTGAACTTCCTAACATTCTGATTTGAAACAATTAATTAACTAAACTAAGGGAGAAGAAATTTTAATTTAAACATTCTAACAATTATATCAAGGCCTAATTAATACGAATAATCAATTATATCTAGTTACTAACTAATCAAGGCAACTAGTTACTCCTAAAATTCTAAAAAAATGGTTTGGGCCCGTTATGCAAAGGAGGATTGGCCTCATTCCCAAGTACCCTCCGTAAGCTCCCTTGGGCAAATCGGGTGGCTGAGATTAAAGAGAAAAAAAAATTGAAATTTGGGTTATGAAGCAATATTTTTGGATTTTCAAATTATTTTTAGGATTATGGGGATAAATTAAATTAAGAGAATAGAATTAAACAACTAAACTAATGATTGGAAGCGGTAAAAATATTAACTTAAAATTAAGATCTAAAATTCTAGGATTGAATTCTGGTCCGTAATCAGAAAATCAGGTTGTATGATTAAGGACTGGTTCTGAACTGAGAGAGTTGGAACTAGAGATTAATGATAGGACTGTAAATTGTGATTTTAGAGTAGAATATGGTTGTAGGGGTCGGTGTATCGGACCGTTAAATTAAGGACCAGCTCTAAAAATAGAAAAACTAGAACCAGATATGGAGAATTTTGGTCTGAAAGGGGTGCTACGGTCTAAGACTGAAAATAAAATTAATACTAAATTTAAGAACTAGAAGCTACGGTCGGGAACTAAAATTAAATTCCTACCTAGGGTTGAGGCTGCGGAGAAGGATCATTGAAAGCTCGAAGTTTTTTTTTGAATCTCGAAATCATTACTAGGTTGCCCTATAGGTTCGTTCTCGGAGCCCTCTGGTTTCAAAACTTGTTGTTTGTCTCTCAAAATTTGCAGCCTCTTCCTTCTCTCTTTGAGAAGAAAAGCTTTTATAGGTTTTCCTTCAATTACACGCCTGTTTTTGGGCGTTTAATTAAATTGCGCGCCTGGATTCTGGCGCTTAATCGCTTTGAGTCGGTCATCGACTCATTGAGCGACCGGATGACTTGCTCAGTGAGTTTCCAAGTCCTAACAAAATTACGGCTAATTGCGCGTGGGTTGAGACGTGTGCAATCCGATTAAGCGTGTTACCTGAAGCGCTTAATCAAGAAAACTTAGGGGTCAAGGGTAGTAAGACTAGGTCGGGCGTAGGCCAATTGCGCACTGGTGGTGGAGCGCTCAATCTGATCTCGCGCTTGGATTCAAGCATGTAATCGAGTCTCGAGAAGGTTTGGAAATGAAAGTTTGGTCTAAAAAGTGGACTGATCGCGCGCTTATAGTCTGCGCGTGATCGAATTGCGTGTTGGGCTTCTAGCGTGGAATTCAGGGTGGTCTGGGTCTAGTCTCTAGATTGAAATGTAAGACTATTGTTTCAGTCTGAATTTTGGCTATATACTATTATTTCAGTATATAGTCTCCCTACACTGGGATCTGAGCCACAGAGATATTGTTTCAACCTGTGTTCAGCCATGTACCATTGCATGGTCCCACACCGAGGGTAAAAGGGGTCAAAGGTTGACCAAACAAGTCTGTATACTCTGAGAAGGCAAAATGGGGGTGTCTACAGATGCCCCTCTTCGGTGCGCTCTTGCGAAGTAAGATCGCGTCGAAGAAGTAGACACCCCTCATGCGAGGTACTTTCTCGTTTCACTTAGGAATTCACAAATGTGAATTAGGGATTCTAACATGACATGCTTGGCTTTCTTATCTATCAGTGCAAGATTTAATGGAGCATTCGGGGGCCCAGTGGTAGCTGTCGAAAGGAACTTTTCGGATCTGTGGGTGCATGTCGCATCCCATCACATGGCGCAAGCTAACAGAGGGATATGACATGATCGAGGTACCGGAGGGCGTCATACAAATGTCCATAAGGTTCAGGGACCAGTAATACAGAAAAAGAGAGTGTAATATGATGTCGAAGGCTTTAAGAAGTCATGTCAAATCGGGCGCGTCATTGTTCACACCAATGCGCGTCAGGAGTTCATTTTTTAATAGGTGTTTGTAAGTTCTTAGATTGAGTATATTTGTTGTTCGGTTTCCCAGGGGAAGGGGCCGGTTTGGGCTGGTAATTAATATGAATTTTGTGGGGGTCTTGTGAGGTGTGCTCAATTGAATTCTGCGAAGTGGCGCGTGCGCTCGATCTTTCTAGAGTCGCCTTTTAAGTAGAGAATTCTAGTCTTAATGTTTCTGAACAAATGACTCTGTGCAGTGGTGTTTGCGCTCGATCTAATTCTGCGCTGTGGGATATGTGCTTGATTGTGAGTTCAGGGGGTCTTTAAGTTGGGGAATCCTGGTCCTAAGGTATCTGAACAAGTGATTTTGTGCAGTGCCGTATGTGCTCGATCCAATTCTGCACAGTGGGAAATGCGCTTGATTGTGAGTTCAGGCGGTCTCAAGAGTTAAAAGTCAGCTTTATGGTATATGGGTAATGAGGCACTTAATCGATTTTTTTTTGGTATTTAGAGAAAGGGGGAATTGGGTCTATTTACTTTGTTACTTTTTTTTCTTATTTATTTTTTTTTTCTTCTTTTTTTAATTTTTTATAGTATTGTTTTCTTTTTTGATTTTTTTGATTTTGTTTGTTTTTTATTTATAGTAAAAGATTTTTTTTTTTGAAGCAAGTAAGAGGGTCTCAAGATTTTAAAATTCTAGGGATTTTAACTTAAGATCAATTTGGTGGTAAAACGACGGAAAACGTGGCTACCGAGACATCGCTGAGTAGATCCACCAGTACGGGATTTGTGGACCCGACTGTTTATATGGTTGTCAAAACGAAACTTGGCATACCGGATACTCCATCTAACCTTCTCGGTGAATACTGATGATTGTCTCTTATGGGAGGATTACAGTAATTCGCGAGTCGAGAGAGATGGGTTTTGAAAGCGTTTTGACTTAATCATAAATAACTATGTTTATAAGCAATATCGAGTAATTGAAAAATGAATAGTACTTACCTGGGGTGACACTTACCTGAATTGTGCAATGGGATCTGTGACATTGTGGTGGGATTGGTGATGTTGCAGTGTCACGACGGGATTTTGTGGCTATCACCGTGATGCAATGTTCCGGGTACACTATCACGATGGGACCTTGGGAGATTTTCTTCTTTCCCCTTTTGCTGTGTGTTGATTGAGCCTTGGTGGGAGTCGACGTGATGGGGCAAGGGGTGCTGTGGTGATACCGCGATGGGCCTTGGGTGGTTTTCGACGGTATGTTCTGCTGTAGCTCGGCATTAGTGGGATGCAATGGGACATGATCATATCATCTCCTTTTCTTTTCTTTTTTTTAGCACGACCGATGTTGTTTGAGCTTTCTAGGTAGTGATGTCCGCGACGGGAAGTGTGGCGTAGTTAGCGATGGGACGCTGGTAGGATATTTTCGCACTGGGACGTTGGTCTCTTTCTAAGGCAGATCTTGGGTCAGGTGAGCTCACGTTGTGGTTGCGTTGTGTTGGCCTTTTGATGTATTTGCATTTTTGGGATTTTTCGATGGGCTATGGGGGCATGGCTACAATTTTGTGATGGGATCGGATATCGGGGTGGTGTCATGCGTGTGTGTATTTTTTTTATCATGGTGGGATGTGCTTGAGTGGTCGCATGATGGGACAGGAGGGTTTCGAATGTGGTAGGTCAGGGGTGATGGTGTCATGCGAGGCATGTACGTCTTGTCTATAATAGGACCAGGGGTGTGGTCGACGTTTTTGGTAGGATTGCGTGATGGGAGTAGAGTGAGTGACTGTCCCTTTTTTGAAGTGGATAGCCAATGAGGCTACGCGATGGGATAAAGGGGATTTTCACTTGAAGCGAGATAAATTTGATGTGAAATTGGGAATTGCGCCTTTTTTTCCAGTCGTGAGATCTGATTGCACGCCTGATTTCAGGCGTGCGATTCAGGGCTTAAGGGGTTGTTTACGCGTGTGAATGTTAGCTTGGGATTCGATCGAGCACTCTAATCCTTACACATGATCGAAGTGTCACTAGGTCAGTGTACGGGTGACCTTTCAAATTGCATAGCAATAGTGGGTCGTTTAATAGGATTGTGCGGCCTTTCTCTAGCGCAGGATCGAAAGGTCGCGTCACTTGTGCGGGCGACAGTCTCACTGCGCGCCTGGTTGGGAGCGCGGGTTTTGGATTGAACGCATTGTGGCTGGTGCGGGATCAGATTTAAGCATGTGTGGTTAGGTGCGTGATCAAGGTTGTACTCGATATATGCGAGGGAGTCTTCATTTGTTTCTCATTATCTGTTTAGTCTTGAGTTTTGACCTTTCTGAGTCTTCTGGTATTCCGAGATTCGTGTTTCAGCGATATTGAGCAATCTAACCGTCAGATTGGGATGGGGTTTCTTCCTATATTTGTTATTTCGCATGATCTTTGCCCTGAGGTGATGCTTGGGGACAGTATTATCTTGGGAATGGGTGGTATTGGGAATGAGGGTGCTAGTCTTTACACCGTTCCTTTTTAAGGAAGAGTGAAGGCAACATTGCGGAGGCGGCAGCGGAGGAGGTGAAGATGACGGGGAGAGGAGGTGCTGTAAATGGAGGGATGTACTCCCTAACCTATTTTCCATCTCTTCTGTCGGTGGCTCATTTGAGTTCTCCAAGTCTGGTGGCAACATCTCTGAAGCCTCCGAATTGACGTTCTGCTCCTCGCTTTTGGCTCATGGTGGTTTTCGTTTTCATTTTGGGTTGTATGTTAGGGTTTAGGTTTTCGTTTTGGGTTGTATGTTAGGTTCTAGGTTCTTATTTTGGGTCGTATGTTAGGTTCTAGGTTTTCATTTTGGGCTGCAATTCAGGAGGTATGTCTCTGGTGGTATTGTAAAATTTTGAATTATGAATAAAGGGGTTTTTTTTTTTTTTTTTTATTGTCTATTGTGCTCAGCTAGTTGGTCTAAATTTCCTTAATGGATTAATTAGACTTATCTGATTTGTTTTGACGTAGTTTTAGGATTTGATCTAGCTTAGTAGTATATATTTTTGGATTTATTTAGAGTTTATTTTTTAGATCAGCTCACCTTGTTTGGAGGGTTTTGCTTGATTCTATTGGTTTGTTGGGGCATTTTTGGGTGCTCTTAAACAAGTTAGATTTTGTTTTGTTTTATTTAAGGTTTTTTTTTTCATTTTTTTTTTCATTTAAGGTGTTTTGTTTGAGGTTTTTTTTTCTTTTGAAATGATACTTGTTAAAACGGTCTGAGTTTTCATGGGTTCTAGATGATGGTTGGGTGTTTCATTTCTATTGGTTTATCTGAATTTGGGTGATTTGTGCTTTTCAGAGAGGCATGTGTTTGGTTTTAGATTTAATTAGATTGGAAGGGTTTCAACTGTGTGACATTTGTCAATTTAAGGGGTATGGTTTATAAATGCATGAGTCTAAGATTTTTGGCTTGTTGTTTTCTTACTTCAAGTCTAGAGATTGAAAGTTTGGGGGCATATCTTGTGTTTGTAACTTTGGGCATTTTTTTGTTCATTAATATCTTTTATTCCTTTCTATTTCTTTCCCCGGGTATTGAACCCGAGGAATTGTGCTTATTAAGTGGATCATGAGAATGGACGAGATTGGGAATTCGTTGTGATACTAGGGTTGGTGCTATCAATCCAACTCGAAGTGTCACCCCATCGGGAGAAGAGGTGGAGGAGAAAAAGGTGGTATAGAGGAAACCCAAGGATAAGGCAGGGTCAGAGTTCTCATGACCGATGCCTATTTTTCCTCGGTAGGCTCTGCGGATTTAGTGTTAGTTGTTCCTCATTTTTAATGTGTCAAAGGGGAGCTCTTAACATTGGATCCTGCAGGTCCTGTGTGGCTTTCTGTAAGCCACTCTCTCCTTTCTGCCGGCTTGGGGCGAGGGGAAGAGATCATCACGGTTAGAATTCGTTCAGGGTGCATTCCTCCTCTGAGCTTCTCCGAGATCTCTAATCTCTCGAATAAGTCCGGATTCGGGCATTGCCTGAACGAGCTGATTTTAGCATTCTTATTTTAAGTTATATATTCAGAGGGTATGTCCTCGGTGTGTGTTGTAATGATTTCTATTAATCTATGGAGTGATTATATTTTAATTCCATTTGTGGTGATTTATGATTTTTCTTGGTTTAATTTAATTCATAATGCGTTCGTCTTATCATAGGTGTGATGCTTTTTTTTTTTAATCTGGTTTGTTTATCTTAAATCTGGGGCGTGTTAAGGATAATTTTTGAGTATATGGAGCCGATGAGAGTATTTGATCTTATTGAGGACACGTGAAGGGTGGAGGCATTTTTTTTTGGTTGAGAAAAGTGAAGGAAAAGGGCATTTTTTTGAATTTTGTTTAATTGTAGGGCGTTTTCTTTTCGATATTCGGGGTGTAAATTTTCTTGAGTTAAGAGTGTTTTGGGGTTGGTTTTATCAAGGGCGTGATTTAAATTAGTAGTGAGTGTCAGAACGTCTTAATTTCAGGTTCGGGTTTACTATTTTGGGCATGTAAAAATTTTTAGTTTCTGGGCAATTACGCACTACTATCCACACGCTTGAACGAATTGCACGATGGAATGGGGACGCGCATTTACAAGTGACAAAAGGTTATTAAGTGTCAATTCACTGGTGCCTAATCGAATTAAGCGTATGATTGGAGACGTAGGATTAGGGAAGTAGACGGTCACCGGTAGAGATGACCTTTGGTATTTGCGCGCCAATGTTGAAGCGCTTGATGTAATTGTGCGCCTAGTGGGCGACGCACAACCAGGGGGCCGGGTTATTTTGAGCAAGCGACATATATATTATGCGCCTAAGATCGAGCGTTTGATCTGAATTATGCGCAAAGTGGATAGCGCGTGATTCAATCGAGCGCATAGATTTAAGCGTGCGATTTAGGCGAGTTCTATAAATAGTTCAAACTTTTCATTTTTCGTCACGTTATCCATTTTAGTCTTGGATTCTCTAGTTTCCTGGTTTCCTTGTGCTTGGGTTTTCGTGTTTTCACGATATTTGGTGACCCGGTCGTCCATTTGAGGTGCCGTTTCTTCCATTCTTTTCAGTTTTTCGAGTTCTTTATTTCGGGATGGAGGATGAGGGTGATGTTAGGCCGGTCACTATTTCTGAGTTGGAGAGAATGTTGATGGGGGATGTGGGTGAGATTTCGAGGTGCAGACTGGCGCTGTCGACATGGAGGGGGATGTCAGGGAGATGATCATAGAGGATGTCCCTGAGGGTGACCAGATGGTGGCCAGGGAGGAGGTACCCGAGGTTGAGCCGAGGGTAGCCGAGGAGGAGGGCGAGAGAGCTGAGGGTGAGGGAGCTGAGCGTGAGCCGAGATCATTTTTTTAGAGGACTAGTCTACAGACCTTCGAGCTGACGATACTGGGGACAGTGGTGCTCGACAGTCCCAACGGCAGCGTAGGGAGTAGGTGTGTGCATGTGTATGTTTTGTCCATTGCGAGTGCAGATTGTATATTCAGGGGAGATGCCCCTAGTGACGATTGTAAAGAAAAATAGGAAAGAAAATTTTGACATATATATATATATATATATTGAGATTTGGGTTTAGGTGTACCTAATCAGCTGCTTTTCTTTTAGTTACCACTTGTGTCTACTTTTGCTTTTATTCCTGGTGCCGTCAATCATCATCGGGACTTGGATGCTTTTCGAGCTGGCCCGATGGTAGTTGAAGGTCGCTTTGTATCTGCTCATGTAAAGGTAACACTATTAGTAATTTTTGTTCTCCCCCTTGCTAGTTATCAAGGGGTAAGTATCTCAAATCGGAGCCTGATAACAAACGTAGATATATGCTCTTTTTTCTTTTCTTTTCTTTTTTTTTCTTTTCTTAAAAAAAAGTAATGCAACAGGGAAAGCAAATAACTAGCATAACACGAATAAATAAATAAAAATGACTAAAACTAAAATAAATAAAATGCCCCAGTGTAGGAGCGTGGTAGTATCGGCAATATAGCGTCTTCGATAGCTTTCTTTGCACAGTAACTTCAACGTTCTTTATCTTTCGGTGGACGAGTCGGAGATTTTGATATGATTCTCCTTCTGATCCAACAAAAAAAATAAAATGCCCCAGCGTGTAGATGCAATGGAGCTTTTTCGGGCTTTAGATGAGCACTGCGGGTCTATGTGAAGTCGTGGGTATCTGGTGAGTTAGTTTTAAAGAAAACGTTTATCAATATTGTCATCAAACTAAGGGAGGTCCCTCTGATTGGGTCAGTTGCATACGGGGTCTATCTTAGGGTGGTGGTCATCCTATCTTGTGGTTGTTAGGAGGAGTGTGGTAGGTATAGCAGGTGATTGTATCAGTCATCATTCATCAATTTTCAATTTCATTCCTTGGAGTATCTTGCGAGACTTCCAACTTATCGTCCAAAATATAAAAAGAAGTAGAAAAAGCATACGGCTCAATGATGTGGGGAGTAGCTTGTACTTAATACTCTGTAAAAGAGATGAGTAACAGTCTTTTTCTCGGGGGAATGCAGGGTGCCATGATTGAACTCTTCGTCATGTTTCGGTACTATCAAAATCTCACATTCTATGGTTAGCAAGAGTTTGTCCTCCTCCCGCCACTTTACGACAATATCTAGTAGTATAGGGACATCAGGAGTGCCCTCGCAGCTTGCTTATACACTTCTGGTGAAGTTATCAGAGATGTCCTCATGGCCTGCTTATGCTTCCCTGAGCTCATCGACTTCTTCATTCGTCGTAATGCACTCACTCAACTTTTGATAGGTAGATATATTTTGAAAACATCCTGCTAGCGCAAGAACAATGAGTTTTGATTGAACCTAGCATCTTTATTTTTTTTTGCTCTAACGTCTCCTCCAATGACGGGGGAAAGAATGAGGATTAGGTGTTACTTATACCTTTGAAAGAGATTAGCTAGGTCACTAGTCCTTAGGTCAGATTGCCCGAATAAGAAGGTGGGCAGTAAACGGGAGGTCTCAAGGATATTCTGGGGATTGAAAGCGTACAACTAATGAATGGGTCGTGACAACTACGGGATGTGGTGATCATAGAGCTAAGGGTAGTATTTTCTAAGGTACATGCCGTTGCAAGGGCTAGGGAGCTCTTCCCCATCTCGGTTCGCCAGTTTGTATGCATTTCTAGGATATGCGGCTGTTATGACGTAAGGGCCTTCCCAGTTTAGTTTCAGTTTTCCTTTCAGATGGGCATGCTTAGAGGGCATGATTTTCTTCAAGACTAATTCTCCGATATTGAAGTTTCGTTCAGGGGCTTTTTTATTGTAAACCCTAGCCACTCTCCTCTGATATACCTGAGTGCGATTAGCTGCCCTTAGATGTGTTTCATCGAACTGCTCTAGCTGCGTAAGGCAATCCTCCTCTCGTCTAAGGATAGCTCATCATCGAGTTGAATCCCTAAGGATGGTACTTGTATCTCATATGGTAAGATGACCTCCATCCCGTAGGTAAGGAGGTAGGGAGTTTGGCCAGTGGCAGTATGAATAGAAGTTCGATAGGTCCAGAGTGCTTCTGGTAGTCGTTCAGGACAATCGGCTCCATTGCTTTTTTCTACTGTATGTTTCAAAATTTGAATAAATGTTTTATTGGTGGCTTCTGCTTGTCCATTTCCTTGAGGGTAGAACGGTGAGGAGTGTCGTAGATCGATGTCGAATTTCTTGCATAACTTCTTTGTCTTCTCTGTAATGAACTGTGGTCCGTTGTCGGTGACAAACATCCTAGGTACTCCAAACCTAGTGATGATCTTGCACATGATAAACCTTATGAGTGTAGAAGCAGTGATCCTGACATATGATTTGGCTTTTGCCCATTTGGTGTAGTATTCGGTTGCTGTAAGTATAAACGCATGCTTGTGAGTGTTCCCAATTGTGTCTGTGCAAGGTCCGACGACATCGAAGGCCCACATGAGGAACGGCCATGGGGGGGTCATAGTATTCATTGTAACTGATGGATCTTTGATGAGTGCGGCGTGTTCTTGGCACTGCTTACAGAATTGGACGTAGAGGTGGCAGTCTCTTATCATTATCGGCCAGAAGTAGCCTTGTCGTGTAATTTGATCGACGAGTCTCTATCTACCGGCGTGGGTACCGCAGGTGCTGGCGTGTGCTTCTCAGATGATGTATTATCCTTCGGCGGTTGTAATGCATCGTGGCAGTACTCCTTTATTGAAGGCTTCTTTGTATAGTGTTTCGCCAAGTACGCAGAATCTGGCGCATCAGTTCCTTATAGTCTTCCATTCGATCTTTATAGCGTAGAGAGGAATGTGTTGATGTTTGAGAAAGTTTCAAATGTCGAAATACCATGGCTGCTCGTCGTCGATTGGTGATCTTTCAAATCTGAACATAGCGACTTCGACTCCTAACTTGTCGTGCTTTTTCGGAGTAATTACTTCCTTTGATGTCGTGCTCATGGGAAGGATTGGTAATTCTCTCTTGACGGTCCATGCCACCTCATGGGCGGGTACCATTAATTTTTCTATGAAGAAGGTTTTGGTACTTTATCCAAGGGATATCTGAATGACCGAGGCTAGTGTAGCTAGGGAGTCTGCAAGCTCATTTTCTAATCTAGGGATGTGTGTAAAAGAGATTCTTTCAAATTTATTCACTAGATATTGAGCGGTTTCTAAATATGTCATTAGTCTCCTTTCCTTAGTTTTCCATTCTTCTATGACTTGTGAGATTACTAGCTTAGAACCACCAATCATTTTCAACTGTCTAACGCCTAATTGTAATGCGGCTCGTAGTCCAGCGATGAAGGCTTCGTATTCAGAAACGTTATTAGTGATAGGAAAGTCTAATTGAAAAGCTTTAGGTATGACAACTCCTTCTAAGCTCTGGAGGACTATTCCGATGCCTTTTCCTTTGTAATTTAGAGCACTGTCAAAATAAAGGGTCCACGAAGTCTTATCGGGCTCCTCATTGTGGATTGTAAGTAGGTCTTCCTCGGGGAAGTCTGTGTGTATGGGTTCATCATTCGAGAGTGGGAGATCTGCGAAATAATCGACAATTGCTTGCCCTTTGACCGATTTCTGCGTGACATAAGTAATATCAAACTCTTGTAATAGCATATGCCAGCGAGCAATCTTCTGTGATGTTGCGGGCTTTTCGAATACATACTTCAGAGGGTCATTCGGGCTAGTATCTTATGTGCTCCGAAGTAATGTCGTAATTTAGTTGAAGCCCATACCAATGTGAGGCAGATCTTCTCTATGGGAGTGTATTTCCGTTCGTATTCAACCATCATCCTACTAAGATAGTAGATAGCCTTCTCTCTCTTACCGTCTTTTTCATATTGTCCTAGAATTACTCCCATTGCTTTGTCATTTACTGAGAGGTAAAGGATTAGGGGTCTTTCAGGAACTGGGGACGATAGTATTGGCGGGTTAAGGAGGTACTTTTTAATATTATCGAAGGCTTGCTAGCATTGGTCATCCCATTTGTACTCAGTTCCTCCTTTAAGTAGTTTGTAGAAAGGATTGCATCGGTCTAAATGCTGGGAGATGAATCTCCTGATAAATTGCAATCTTCCTATCAGGCCTCGTAATTCTCTAATATCACGGGGAGGTGGCATCTCAAGGATGGCTCTAACTTTAGCAGGGTCGACTTCAATCCCTCGCTTGCTAACTATAAGACCGAGTAACTTTTCGAAAGTGACTCCGAAGACACATTTCTTTGGGTTCATTTTTAGCTGATATTTCTTAGCTCTTTGTAGTACCAGTCGGAGTGCTTTAACATGTCCTGCCCGTGTTTGGGACTTCACTAATATATCATCGACATAGACTTCTACAAATTTATGCATCATGTCATAAAAAATGGCTATCATGGCACATTGATACGTGGCTCCTACATTCTTGAACCCAAAAGGCATGACGACATAACAGTAAGTTCCGCAGGGTGTGGTGAAAGAAGTCTTCTCTTAATCAGACTCGGCTAATTTAATTTAATTATATCCTGAGAAACCGTCCATAAAGGATAGAATCTCATGCTAAGCAGTGTTGTCGACGAGAGTGTTAATGTGTGGAAGCGGGAAGTCATCTTTTGGGCATGCCTGGTTGAGGTTTTGAAAGTCAATGCAAACCCATACTCTGTCATCCTTCTCAGCGGCAGGTACTATATTGGCCACCCATTTAGGGTAGAGGACAACACAGATGAATTTAGCTTTGTGTAACTTGTCAACTTCCTCTTTGATTTGAAGGGCTGTTTGTGGGTGCATCCTATGGAGTTTCTGCTTTACGAGTTTTATGTCGGGTTCCAAGATGAGCTGATGTTCTACCAAGCTGGGGTCTAAACCAGGCATATCTTCATAGGACCATGTGAAAGAGTCAAGGTATTCTTACAGGACTTGCACAATATGCTGGCGTTCTTTAGAGTTAAGCGTTGCGCTAACTAGCAATTTCTTAGGTTTTTCTTCAGTACCAAAGTTAATTTCTTCTGTCGGTTTTACGACAGCTTGAGTTTGCTCGCTGAAATGCTTGATAACCCGTTGGAAGTCCTGTGCCCCCTCGGCGACTGGTGTTCCTTCCTCCTCATTGGTAAGCTCGTATACTGTGAAATTACTACACTAGAGATTCGATTTTGCGAGAAGTAACCCTCCATCGACATAATTTATGACCGAGAGATCTTTGGTAAGGTGAAGGTCAAGGCTATTAATTCTTCTCTCAAAGTCATGAAGTATCTCATCGGGTATAATCATCGGCTTGTTGTTTAGTCAGGATGCTTTACATCCTAGTGTAGAAGATAGGATAGTAGTCTCAGGAGAAAAGTCTCCTTGTTGATCGGACGATGGATTCAGGGCGAAGGGTTCCCTTTCTTTTTTGAGGTTTTATGATTTTTTTGGATTTTGTATTTTCAAATTTTTAGGATTTTTCATTTTTTATATATTTTTTATTTTTGATAATAAATATGGTATAGAGTCTGTTGCCTCAAGAGGCATTGGGAGTGGTGCTTCCTCTAATTGAGGGAGCGAGACGGCTGCTAGAGCAGTTCGAGAGATTTTTTGAGAGATGTGGACTTGTTCTGAATTTGGCATATTTTTTTTACGGAGTCCTCATCTAATGAGATCTTCTGAATAAATGACGTGAGTGACAGGGGTATCGTAGTTTGGAATCCCTCTATCACATTGATTGCCTCTTCCTCAAAGAATCTCTAGAGATCGTAATCGATTGAACTATCATCCTCAAAGATATGATATGGTTGTTCTTCTCGCGAAGGGGAGTTTCCTAAAGGATCCCCAAGGGGAGCTCTCTCTCTCTCTCCTGATCTTCATAATACGTTGGAATGATCACGCATGCTCGGCAACGATGCTGGTAATGGTAAAGAATGTAGGGAGATTCCTAAGGGCATTCCCATCTTTTAGAATCGATGATAATATCAAGTTCACTTTCTTGATCTGGTAAGGCTTGAATTCCTAGGTTGGCTTGTTCTGCTAATTCGAGTGCGGGGAGGTCTATCTAGTAGTCCTCGTCATCACTTGGCGGAGGTCGCCACTCTTCCTTGAGCTGTTTCCAAAATATTTAGAGTTGCGGTGCATCTGGGGGTGAAGGAGAGTCTAATTCAAACTCCTCTTCAAACCCCAAGAGTGCGACGTGGATATTTCCTCCTAGGTCAGCCAAATGGCTGTCAGAATTCTCTTCTTCTTTCATCGATAGCAGAGCCGATGATTTGTTGCTTGTTTCCATCGTTACAGGGTTAGAGCCATTCACTTCTTTCATCGCAGAATATCGAATCCCACTAGAGAATTGCTCTAATATGTGAGTGCATGCCTCACAATGGGGTTGATATGGGTGAGAGATACAAGGTGAGTCCCATGGGCATTCCCATCCTTTAAGGCCAAGGCAGAGGTGGATGCTATACGAGTTCAACTCTGCTTGTAAGGCATCATCTTCTTCCCACATTGAGTATAAATGTTTTTTTATCTCCTTGCAAGGAAGCTATGTGGAAGTCCTCGTCATCAGTGGATTCCCAATCTTTTGATTGCGGATCGGGCTCAAGAGGCTCCTCCTTTCCCTTTCCAATAGATTCTTTGAGGTCAAACAAGGGTTTGACTCCTTCAAGGGGTTCATCAATGTCGTCATTCAGGTTCGTCAAATCGTTGAATGCTTTAGCCATTCATTTGATTCCTGCTTCTTGGAATTTACTGAAGGATATCTCTTTCTGCTTAGGTACATTGGCTTTCTCAGTGGTCCCATAGACGAAGTGATCATATAGAGACCATTTTAGTGAGGTAGGGAACAAGTCAGCTTGTGAGCCGTTCGATTGGTAATCTAGCCCTATGTGCTTGCATATTTTCGTTGGGACGACAGGTCCTACACGACCTTGCTTATTCTTTCCGAGTCCGGTGTGAGGAATGTATCCAAGTTGGTACATAAGATCCCACTCCTTTATTATGGTGGGGTTGATGTCATAAAGCTTGGCGAGGTCTGGACCGACCTCTCTCCTCATCAACTCTTGTCGAGATGTCAGGGGAGAACTAGGATGGGTAGGGGGCGGACTTCCGCTACGGTTGTCTTATTCAAGATTCGAGTCTTTTTAATGTGTCCTGTATTTAATACGGAGTCATGGTCCGTAGGAATGCTTGCCGCATAATCAATATCCATTTCCTGGAGAGGTGCATCGGCGTATATACGGACGATGGAGTCCTCGTATGGAAACTTGACGCATTGATGATATATAGACGCGACGACTTTCATTGATTCTAACCACTTTCTTCCTAAGATGAGATTGTTCGTGCTAGCAAAATCAGAAACATGGAAGGTAACGTCCTTTGTCACAGGTGCGAGGCGAACTTGGAGTTTAATAGTCCCTCTAACAAAGCGACGTGAGCTGTCATAAGCTATAAGTGACAAGGCCGAGGGCTTGACGTCTTGTTCTGTGTATTCGAGCATATTTAACGTCATGAGCCGGTAAATATTGAGTCCTGCTCCGGTATCCACTAACGCATGAGGTACAGAGAATCCTCTAATGATGACTGTGAGATATATAGGAGTAGCACTCCCATGGAGTGACTCCTTAGGCATGTCTGTGTCGGTGAACGTGAGTGCTAGAGGTTGCGCCATGACCGAGGAAATTTGATAAAGCTCATCTAGGATCATGTCCTCGTCTACCTGTGTGTCCTCAAGTGTCCTTTTCAACAGTCGGTGATGATCACGTGATTTCTTGATGAGCTCCAATATGGATATCTGAGCTAAGATCTTTTGAAGGTGCCGTAGAAGGTTGTATTCTTGCCCTGGCTCGAGTGTAATTTCTTTGCCTGGCCTATGAGCCTTAGGTGTAGGTGGTTGGAGTGGTTGAGATGCAGGAATTGGCGGAGGAATGATGTGAGGTGGGCGTGGCAAGTCAACCTCCCTTTCTCTTGCTCTCCTGTCTGGTTGTGGCGCATTCATAAAATCCCTATTTCAAGGGAAAGGGGGAGGTGGATAATTGGTTTCAGATTTGAGGATCAGGCAAGTCTGTTGTTGACTGAACCTAGCGTGGTTCGACGCTGACGTATTCACAAAGCGAGTGAAGTTAGAAGTCAGAGCGTGGGCTTGCACGGCGTCGTTCCAAGGTGGGAGATACTGCGTGTAATCCTCTTCTTCTAAGAAAGCAGAGACTAGTGCCTCATGCGGGTCGGAATGTTTTTCACGCTTGCCTTCTTTTATGATCAGTAAACACTCGGTCTTCTTTTCGTTTTCTAAGTTTGGAGTCTTCCAAATGACACTTTCTACTCATGTGGCAGTTTGGGTGGCAGTTTGGAGGATGTGATCTCCATGCTTGGGTTCAGAATCTGACAAAGGAGACGGTGATAGTATAGGTTCAAGGTTTGGAGGGGTTGAAGGTTCTAGTGGGTGATAATGGAGGAATGGTTTTCTGGTGCTAAAAGAGTGGACCCGTATCTGAGTGAACTTCGGAATAAGGAGACGGGTTTGGCGGGGTAATGCGAGTGATTAAGGTCGAAGGATGTGGGAGCGAAAAGACTCTCACAGGAGTAGCAGGAACATCAGAGGGTTGGATGCGAGTGATCAAAGTAGAAGGTTGGAAAGAGGGCTGACTGGAGAGATCCACAGTGGTGACATGAGCCGGTGCCCCTTGGTTGTGATTAGGCATGGGGTTGTTCATGATCCCAAAGTTTTGTTGGGGTTGATTCTCATTAGGGTTAGGGTTCTTCAATGCTTCCCAGTCGATTTGATTCAGATCATTCATGTCGTAGATTATGTCTCGGAGGACCCAATAGTCCTCTAAGCTGTGTCCAGCATATCGATGGAATGCACAGTATTTGCTATAGTCTAGATTTGCAGGCCATGGTCGAGGTTTTTTTGGTGGGAATCGAAGGAGGTTCTGAGTGTTAAGAAATTGAAAGACATTGGAGATCGTATCAGGTAATGGGGGATAATGCTCCCGCCTTGGTTGGTAGCGGCCTCTAGCCAAATTAAAGTTTTGCGGTGGGGGGACGTTATTATAATTTGGCGCGTGAGCCGGTCGATTTTGTGTTGCGTTTTGGTTCTGATAGGTACTAGGGTACTGATTCCTATTTTGGTATTGGCCTTGATTTTGATTCTGGCCTTGGTATTGGTTTGCATATATGGATTGATTAGTGCCCTGATTCTGGTTGGTATACGGTTATTGGTTTGGGTTCTATTCGAAGTTTCATGGTTGGAAGCTATCATTATTAGAATTTTGTCCTTGGTTAACAACAGTGTTAACCTATTCAGTTCCTAAGGCTTTCTTATTATTTTTTGACTTTGATTCGTTAGAGGAGCCTACCTTGGACGTAACAATGGATAAGGCGAGGTCTCTGCCTTTAATGTGCCGCGCTAGTCAGGATGCTCGGGAATGAAGTGCAGTGAAATCGGGGCAATCGCTGATGACAAGTGCGCTCTTTAACGGTTCCCTAGCATTGTCGATGATAATGTCGATCGAGTCCTTCTCTTTCATCGAAGTGCCGGTCCTCGCGGCATGTTTTCTCCAACGAGCGATGAATTGAACAAACTCTTCATCAAGTCCTTGCTTGGCTGCCATCAGGTCGCTGAGGCTAACTGTCTCTTAGATTAAGTGTTTGTATTTGTCTAAGAACTGACCGACCAAATCATCAAAGGTTTCGATCTTATAGAGTGAGAGTCCCGTGAACCAGTCTAGAGCTTCCCCTTCTAATGAATGTTGGAAGTAGTGAATGAGAAGTCCTTGGTTGTCGAGTATGGGCTGACAGTCATTGCAAAAGAGTGCCAAGTGATGGTTTGGATTTCTCGTGCCATTATATTTGGTAAATTTTGACCGTTTGAATCCTATAGGCAGGTTAAATTTGACATCCTTGCAAAATTTATCAAACCCGAATGAATGACCAGGGCGCTCCCTCTTGGCCATATACTCGTCAAGCATTTTAGGGAGATCCTCGATCTTAATGGTATTGTCCTTTGGCACGAGCCACAAGCTAGCCCTATCCAGTGCGCCATCGTTAAAGAGTGTGTGAGCATATCACCTCAATGACGTAGTGCGAGTTGACACCGTACTCGAGGAAGGCGGTGGTCTTTCTTGTCGCTCTTGCTCTTCTAAATTTTGTTGTCCCCTAATGGTTTCGTATGCAGCGGCCAATTCTCAAAGCAACTCTTCAAAGTCATCACCTCCTCTTTGTATTCTTTGGATGCTAAGTTCTACAATTTGTTGAGTGGGGAGGTTTTGGCCAGAGCTATTATTGCCTATGCTATGATTATTATTGATATGCAGTGTAGAGAATGGAGTCTCTTGTTCACCAACCATATTAACCTCAAATTTCCGTGAGCTAAAAGTATAAGGCGGTTTTTCCTCGTATGCGGGGTTGTCATGAAGTCCCCACAACGGAGGGTCTCCTAAACTTACTTTATGCATGCCAGACATCTCAAGTCTTTGACGAAGACTAATATATCTAAAAAGGAATCTAAATGACATGACGGGAAAGGAAATAAGAAAATAAAATAAAACTAATTATCTAAGAAAAGTTTGCAAAAGTGTCCCATCGCGATCGCCAGTCTGTTGGTGCGTGCTTTTTCTGGGTTCCTCTCGGCTCCCGTTGAATCAGTGGCTCCAATTCTGTCCAAGTGAACTCTAGCGATGCAGTGTTAGGAATGATAAAAATAAATAAAAAAGGGGGGATTTTCTAGGAAAGTTCCTAGTTTGATTGCGATCGCCAGCTACAGATATTTAATGACGCTGCAACACGTCAGTGATCACGCTATGAAGCGAGTGTGGGTTACTTCTATACTGAATCGTTCGCCTGTAAATGTCAGTAGCAGTGTTTCTCTTTAGCTTAGTTAGTTTAATTTTCCTCTTATTTCCCTTTGTAATTATAATTTCGGCCAGTTTAGATTTTCCAATTCTGTTATTATTATGCTCTGGTTATGTGGGCTTATTAAGGTGAGTTATTTTATTGTTCTGATGCTGTCAAGAGTCCAGTGAGCATCAAGGCTCTAGTATTACTAAAAGTCCAATCGGTTTCAATCTCCTACTGATATTAGGAGTGCATATGTATCAGTTCCAATAATATTCTGATTAAATCAATCATGCCAATTGCACTGGGATTCTAACTAAAATAAGTATACAAATTATACTGCAATTCTACTCAAAGCAATTGTAATAATACTATCATAATTCTAATTGAAATAAAAAGACTGATTTTTCTACGAGCCTAATTAAAGCAATAGATTTAATTTTCTATTCAAATATCAACGAAAATAAAAAGATTGATTTTTCTACGATTCTAATTATCGCAAGAATTAATTATGGAAAATATAACTAATCATGCATAAACTGAACTTCCTAACATTCAGATTTGAAACAATTAATTAACTAAACTAAGGGAGAAGAAATTTTGTTTTAAACATTCTAACAATTATATCAAGGCCTAATTAATACGAATAATCAATTATATCTAGTTACTAACTAATCAAGGTAACTAGTTACTCCTAAAATTCTAAAAAAAGGGTTTGGGCTTGTTATGCAAAGGAGGATTGGTCTCGTTCCCGAGTACCCTCCGTAAGCTCCCTTGGGCAAATCGGATGGCTAAGATTAAAGAGAAAAAAAAATTGAATTTTGGGTTATGAAGCAATATTTTTTTATTTTCAAATTGCTTTCAAGATTATGGGGATGGATTAAATTAAGAGAATAGAATTAAACAACTAAACTAATGATTCAAAGCGGTTAAAATATTAACTTAAAATTAAGATCTAAAATTCTAGGACTGAATTCAGGTTCGAAATCAGAAAATCAGGCCGTATGATTAAGGACTGGTTCTGAACTGTGAGAGTTAGAGCCAGAGATTAATGATAGGATTGTAAATTGTGATTTTAGAGTAGAATTTGGTCTTAGGGGTCGGTGTATCAAACCATTAAATTAAGGACCAACTCTAGAAACAGAAAAACTAGAACCAAATATGGAGAATTTTGATCCGAAAGGGGTGCTACAGTCTAAGACTGAAAATAAAATTAATACTAAATTTAAGAACTAGAAGCTATAGCTGGGAACTAAAAATTAAATTCCTACCTAGGGTTGAGGTTGCGGAGAAGGATCAACCAAAGCTTGTAGTTTTTTTCTAAATCTCGAAATCATGACTAGGTTGCTCTATAGGTTCGTTCTAGGAGCCCTCTGGTTTCCAAACTTGCTGTTTGTCTCCTGAAATTTGCAGCCTCTCCCTTCTCTCTTCGAGAAGAAAAGCTTTTATAGGTTTTCCTTCAATTACGCACCTGTTTTCGGGCGTTTAATTGAATTATTCGCCTGGATTCTGGCGCGTAATTGCTTTGAGTCGGTCACCGACTCAGTGAGCAACCAACTGACTTGCTCAACAAGTTTCCTGGTCCTAACAAAATTAGGGCTAATTGCGTGCAGGTTGAGACGTGTGCAATCCGATTAAACGTGTTACCTGAAGCGCTTAAACAATGAAACTTAGGGGTCAAGGGTAGTAAGACTAGGTCGGGCGTAGGCCAATTGCACGCTCGTGGTGGAGCGCTCAATCCGATCTCGCGCTTGGATTCAAGCGCGTAATCGAGTCTCGAGAAGGTCTAAGAAAGGAAGTTTGGTCTGAAAAGTGGACTGATCGCGCTTGTGGTTCTGCGCATGATCAAATTGCGCGTTGGGCTTTTAGCACAGAATTCGGAGTTGTCCGGGTCTGGTCTCTAGATTGAAATGTAAGACTATTGTTTTAGTCTGCATTCTAGCTATATATTATTATTTCAGTATATAGTCTCCCTACGCTTGGATATGAGCCACAGAGCTATTGTTTCAGCCATGTACCGTTGCATGGTCCCACACCGAGGGTCAAAAGGGGGTTGACCAAATAAGTCTGTATACTCCGAGAAGGTAAAATGGGGGTGTCTACAGCCGGGACACTGCAAGTCGGTGCACGGGTCTTTATTTATGCCAAAATAAGATCAAGTAAGAGCCTAAACTCACTTCTTCACACATTTTATTTTCTTAAAAGTTTAAGGCGGCACCGTCGCCATATCGAACATGTACACATGGTCGAGTGCGTTTGGGTTTGAAAATATTCGGGACATTACAAATAGATTGGGTCCCATTATTTGCGCCAACTAAATTACCGGTGAAAAACTCAAGTTCCACACACCGCCTCGAATCACATGAGTTCCCATCTTTCGTACATCGGATCTTGAGACCATTGCCTTACCATCAAATGGTTAGTTTGTGATTTTCGATCATATGGTACAGAGCCCATCATAGTTTACGTGAGAAGCTATACACCATTTATATTTGGTCTTGGTCACGGTGTTAAGCAGTAACACTTTTTTTTTTTCAGGCAAAACAAGGCAAAAATAAATATCTAACCTTTTGATATTTATTTCCCATACCTTTTCCACTCAACTCAAGTCTACTCTTTGGTGTTAAGCATGCACACCGCGGGTTGGTGCATGGTTCCTCATCTAAGGTCGATTAATATTCCATCTACCTATAAACCCAAACCTTCCGTGATGCTACATCTATACGTATAATCCATCTTAATTTGGGTGCCACGTGATAGGTTAGATTATTATGCTTGGGGCCACTCTCGATTCGAGTTAAAATTCAGGGTAGGGCCCAAGTTCAAGCATTGGGTTCGGGTTTGTGTGCAACATGTACAAACACATATATGCTCCATCTAGAGTATGAGTTGGGATTCAGTGTGTTCGATGTGTACTCCAATCACAACCCGTGGGGTTTGGAGACCACGTTACATAGGTCAAATGTTTGACTTCGGCCAAATCAATCAATAGGTCGCATTCTCGTCAAAGGTCAATGATTCAACGTTCTAGAAAATTTTGGCCTATTACAAATAATCGATTCAACATATGAATTCTCAATTTTGAATACTGATACCATACCAATCATGCTAGTGTCCATTGAAATTGATCTAATGTTCAAATTTTTAGATGATCCATCCATTCATGTTTAATTGTGTATTGTGTGCATACCAAAGCTAAGATCCATCCATCTTGGGACTGATCGTTCTAAAGTGAAACCTTGTAAGTGCAAGAGTCTGAAGTACTAGGGCGAGTACAAGGGTGTCGAACCACAGAGACTTGTTGTTTACTTTCTTACTACAATCTTAATTGAAGAATATTTTTGTTGGAATAGTCTAACAACACTAATTAAAAAACAAATAAAAATAGAATTGGAAAAGTTATGAGAGAGTAGCATGGGATTCCTCTTGGATCACAGACTCGTAAATAACATAAATCCTACTCCTATCCTATTCGAAATTCTTGGTAACAGTCCTGCACTTCGCTACAAGTTAAAGCTCGGTATAAGAATTAGGTCATATTCATAGTCATCGACCAGTCGAGATGATATGATCCGTCTAATCTCTAGCAACCTAAATAGTAAATATCATTGCACGTAATCGACATAACTAAGCTACAAGCGCTAATCCGAAGGTGTCTATCCTATTAGATCTAACCCTAATCCCTACAAGGCCATTATGACTAAATAAAACTGAAATAAATCGCTACTAGCACGTTTACGATAGCATTCATAAACCTCAAACATGCAATCGTTCCTCATAATTTAAAAATAGGAAAAAGAAATATAATTCACATTAAATACTCATCTGTAATTTGCAACGGATCCCAGCCTTGGAGAAGTTAGTTGCGCATCGTTGGATTGATCTTTACCATCACTGATTCGATCACCGGACGATAATTACAAGTCACACAGTCTCTCACAACCTCCAAAACTGAAAACTAAAACCTAGAAAACAAGAAAGAACCTAAACCTTGGAAACTCTTGACTGAGAAGTTCTATGCCGAAGGATTCCCTTAGATAATAAGGCCCTAGCACAGTGTTTTTACACAGTAAGTAATCCCTAAAATCCTCCAAAAAATCAGTTGAAGAAGATTGATGAGGATGGACTCTCAGGCGATAGAAGATCCAGGCTGTAATGCTTGAAAAATCACACAAAATGCTTCTCTCGATTGGTCGAGAACGGATCTCGATCTGTCAAACTGTGAATTCCTCTCAGGTGTGCAAATCCTCTCTTTTCTTTGAATATCGATCAGTCGAAATGGATTTCGACCTGTCCAACTCCTTAGTTCTCTGAACTACAGTCTCCCAACTAGACTGGTCGAAATTGACTTCGATCGGTCGAGATTATAGATATAAGAAGACCCACCTTTCTGTTTGGTCTCGACCGATCCACTCTGGTTTTCTAGAGCTCTTCTCATTTCGACCTATCAAACTTCATTCTCGATCGATCGAAAATTGCAGTTTCTTCTTATTTTCTTCTTTCTTCATTTCTTTCTCTGCTGTGCTATTTCGACCAGTCCAAATTGGATCCAAACCGGTCGAAATGGCCCATTATGGGTTTCCTTTTCTCTATTTCAGCTCAATACTTGGCCATGGATTCAGGTCTTCAACATCTTTGCTCTTTTAACCACTTCTGCACACTTTTGGGCTTTAAACCTATTGTAACATACCTCACACTAAAGGTTGCCATTAGTAGTTAAGTGAGGGTTAGCAAGGCCGAGATTTGGGCATACAATATGTAGTTTTGAAGGTTGATCCAACCCACAAACCTCAACTTTGCTAGTCCTCGAGCAAAGACAAAATTTAAAACGAGACCAAAAACAAAAATAAAAACTATTTTATAAAAGTAAATGCCACTTTCGTAGGGACCACGGTTGCATTTAGCGTATGCAACAAGCCTTGAAACCCCTAAGTGATCCCTAATGGAGGAGTTGTCTCCTGAGGGTTTACAGTGAGGTTACCCACAAACTTCCAAAATAATTTTAAAACTATCATAATTTGAGTTTTCAAAACTGGTTTTCATAGCATATAAACTTTGCAAAATAAAAACCGTTAATTGTTTTAACATGTGAATCCTCAATATCGAATACCAATGCCATCCTAATCTTATTAATGTCTACTCAAATTAGTCCAATGCTCTGATCCTTAGATATTTCTTTCATTCATGCCTAGACATGGCTTATCAAAGAATGTATAAAGGAAAAATTTTCAAATGGGCTCAAAAGGGCTACTAGAAGGTAAAATTGTATGAGATGGGACATTTTAAGTACAAACGAGCCAAAGATAACCTTCAATCATTTCCTCACAAGATGGTAATTATGCCTATTTGTTTTGAGCAAAAATACAGCACGTTCTAGCACAATGATATGATAGTGATGTTGTGCAAAGTCACTAACCAAGTAAATGTATGAGATTATGCAAGATAATTCATATTCAAAGATACTCCGAGTTTGTGTATTCACTCATCAAAGATGGGAAATTGGATCTAAAGCTCACCAGATTTAGTCCCCACTAAGAACCTAAGGTCCAAAGTTCGGACTAGTTCCTTGATTTCTGGACTCAAGCATAGTAATAGTAGAAAGTTTTCTAAACATGAATTTTAGACCTATCCTTAAATGTTCACATTGAATTTCACAATCATAGACATCAGTAATCAAAACATGACATCAACATTCTCAAAATAAGTGTGACGACCCAACTTTCCCGTATCCGACATATCGGGAAGGCCGGCTGGCCAACCTATCGATAAATCGATAAGTCGAACAGAATACAAGAAAATATCAGAGTATATCAAAAAGGAAGCTCCAATTCTATACAAAACACAAGACAAAATAACATTTCTAATTCCATGTGAAAACACGTGGACAAAAGAACCGAAACAAACCACCGGTGATGGTCGTTCATCACCGAAACATGGTTCACAATACAACATCAAATATAACATGATTCTAAAACATGTAATAAACAGGCCAGACGTACTAAGCCCAAGTGTCAAAATATCCCAAAAGCATGCCAAAAATGAGGCAGATTCCTAAACAAGAAATAACTCTTCAGGAGGAACCTCAGACTCATCCTCAAGAATGTAGTCAGAGTCCTCGAGCTCCGGATTTCCAAGATCCAAATCAGAACCCGTGTCTGTGGCGTATAGTCGGGGTGAGATAACAATTTAAACTCAGTAGAAGAAATCCACATTTCATAACATCTTATCAAGAAAAACATGATTTTTCATAACAGAATTCCAAGCAGATGAGTTTCAGGTAGATATTAAAGCAGGTTAACATAATTTCATAGTTCCTGTATAACATTTCAAAACAGATTCTTAAATTAGATTCAAGACAAATCATGACTTTCAGATATTTCAAATGCTCATTGTTTCTTAGCTTATATATGCAAAGCTTGTCTAATTTATGACTTAAATATCAACTTAAATTTCCTCCCAAGTTACTATATCATGAGAGCAGGAATACACTGATGGGAACCCCTACCTAACCATAGTCATTCAATGAATAATTTTCAGGAATGCAACAAGCCCCTGCGTTATGAGGGTAACTTGTGTAAGGATAAATCACATTGTTCAGGAATTGAGGGGTTCGTTCGAGTGAACCTTAAATCAGATGTAGATGTTAATACGTAATTCAGATGCAGATTCTAATACATAATTCAGAGTTCAGTGTTTCAGATTTCAGGATTCAAGATTTGGAACAGGTGTCAGATGCAGAGTTCAGGTATCCAAATAAGTTCAGAGTTACTTTCAGGTTAGACATCCTCTTGTTGGAATTTTGCTTTTCTGATTTTTTTTAGATTTGATGGTAACTCTTTTTCTCCTTTTTTTTGTTTAGTATATATAGTTTTTTCGTCTTCTTTTCTGGGGGGATTTAACGAAAGAAAGGCTAATGACTCAATGGCTGTAGAAAGGGTAAAAGTGTTCAGGGATGCTTTTTTTGCTACTTAACTTTGAAATGATGGCATCTTTTATGGGGTCCTTAAGTAGTCGCGCGTCCATCTTACCAATACTTACCTTACCGCGGAGACTAGGAGTAGAATCGCCGTACGCATCCAGCATTGACGGGCTTAGGAAAGTGATCTCCATTCATGGTGGCAAGGCAAAGCGCATACCCCGGGAGCACCTCTCGGATGACGTACGGTCCTTCTCCGCTGAGCCTGAATTTCTCTCTCGGATCAGCGTGGAGAGAAGGGAAGATTTTCTTGAGTATTATGTCACCCACCTTTAAATATCAGATGATAACACGCTTGCTGTAAACACGTGTGATCCTTCTCTGATAGGCCTGGGTGTGACACAAGGCTAGGAGCCTTTTCTCATCTAGTAAGTTTAGCTGCTCAAAGTGAGACCTTTCTCTTTCGGCTTTCGATAGACCTGATTCGATGAGAATGCAGAGTGAGGGTACTTCTACTTCGGCTGGTAGGACAACCTCGATTCCATACACAAGGGAGAATGGTGTGGCCCCTGTAGTGGTATGGATCGATGTTCGATAAGCCCATAATGCAAAGGGTAGCATTTCACTCTAGTCGTGGTACGTGACAACCATCTTTTCAAGAATATGGATAACTGTCTTATTGGCAGTTTCCACGACTCTGTTGGTTTGCAGCCAATACAAAGGCAACTCGTGCTCAATCAAATCGGTATCTAAATCAGGCATGTCCTCGTATGATCATGCAAAGACGTCTTGGTATGACCAACGAAAATCAATCATGCCTTTTCTTTTCTTGAGAGACAATGACATTTTGATCTTAGTGATTCTAGGAACTCCTCGGTACCCAGATTAACATCTTCAGTCTCTTCAATGATCAAGGTAGGGCCATGCTCAAAATCGGCAAATTGGTCAAGGAGCTCATTAGGGTGCTCCTCAGGTCACCCAAAGCTTCTAGAGTTAAGGACATTGACGCCTAATTCCTTACCCACGGAGCTGTGCCCTTACCTGATTTGGTGGATGAGGCTGATTGGGATGGCTTTTGAGGTCAACCTCCATCATGTTTATCATTGGCTCATCTTGAACCTGATCTTCAAAGGTTAACACTGGCTTAGAATGGTTCAGTATGGATAGCTGTACAGGCATGGGTATCTCCTCCTCAAAAAGTGATAATGAGGTGAGGTCTATTTCAATTTTCGGAGGGATGATTTGGGGATTGGTTTGGTGGATGGCCACCTGCTTATATGTGGTCAACTGTGTTACCCTATTTTGGTCGATTTTGATGACCCCTGCGCTCATGAATGTGGTTCAGATGTGAGGTCTCGGGTGGGGTTCATCCTCCATATCTATCCCCCTGGCTTTGGTTGTAGCAATGGTTTGGGTATTTTCCTTGGCCTCTTGGATTTCTTCTTCGATAGGCTTGTAGCCTAAGCTGAATTTGACATGTTGGCCGCCTTTCACTCTGACCGGGTCTCTCCTGCCTTGCAAATGGGGACCCAAACCTTTTCCCTTCTAATAGCCCCACTTTTGGAGCATGGCCACTCCTGCACTCATTCCACCTCCGGTTTTTATGGTGACCTCTCTGATAGGTTTTGACACCAATGTTGGCACATCATACTGGAAGCTATGGAGATTTGTATCTTCAGCTGTATGGGGTACATCCAGTACCTTGAGATTTTCGATGTTATGGGCCATCTTCTCTCTTTCCTCTCATCCTTCACCTTTGATGGTAATAACTTTCTCTTCAAAGATGAATTTAAGCTGTTGATGTAAGGTAGAGGGAACTATCCCAATTTCATGTAGGCACGGGCGTCTTAGTAGCAGGTTGAAGGAGGACTTGATGTCCATGACTTGGAATGGGATTGAGAAGGTCATTGGTCCAATGGTGAGCTCAAGATCGACTTCTCATATCACCTCCCTCCTGATATTATCAAACCCTCTTACACTTGTTCTGGTTGACCTGAATGTGGAGGAATCAACCCCTATTTTGGTTGCAGTTCTGAGGGGGCATACATTCAATGCCGAACCATTGTCTATCAACAGTAAAAGGAGTATTAAGTTCTTTGATTCCACCATGATGTTGAGGGGTTTGAAATGATTGCTATCTTCACTTGGCAGGTCGTCATCTGAAAATGAGTGTCATTGGGAGCCAACACCTGCTCGATCATTTGCCCTACTTCATCTAGCGAGACCTTGTTAGATATGTGTGCAACTTTCAATGCCCCCATTAGAGCTTGGAAGTGAGCCGAGGATGTCATCAATAGGTCCCAAATGGTGATGTGAGCTGGCATTCTCTTCAACGGTGTTTCCAGTATGTGCTCTCTGCTCAATTTTTTAAAGGGGTATACCGCAGTAGGTTCTTTCTTCTCTTTCGGCCGGTTTGGTACCGATATCTCAGGTTGTATGGAAATCCTCCCCGATCGAGTAATAAAATCAATTGTCCCTTTTATGTTACTGCCCGCATTGACGTCTGTTTGACTGTAATCGAGCTAGACCTGATGGGGATCATATGTTGGTCTGGAGATTTGAAATAGGACAGATGGGGGTGACTGATATGATTGAACCAGCGGGGCTCGTGTAGAAAAATTAGGCCAGATGTGGTTGATTGGTGCAGAAGGTAGTTGAACTGATGATGATGTGGCAAAATCAGGCTAGCTATATTGGGTTGGTGTGGGAGATGGATGTACTGATGGCAATACAATAGTACCGGGCCAGCTGTATTGTATGGGAGCCAGAGGTGGGGTAAAATTGGGCACCATATAATTGACTGGGGTTACTGCCGAATATGCTTGGTATTGCAGGGATGGAGTAAAACTGGGTTGCATAAGAGAAATGGGCGCGGGTGTAGGGAAATACATCCTTAAATCTAAAGGTGTTGCTTGCGGTGTAGGGCTCAAGAAATAATCGATTAACTTTAATGGATCGATCACCCCTATGATCTCATTCTCATGACTCTGCTGCTCGGGTACTGCAAAATTTCCTCCCTTAGTGATAGATTTGGAGGGATCAAATTCTGCCATTCCTTCCTCCAATATGTTAATAGTCGCCTTTGGGCCCATTCCTCCCAGCAGGTGTGGTGGTAATCATGCCTGCATGATATTAGTGTGCTGATTAGCTTGGGGGTGCTGGGGGTATGAGTTTCCCTGCCTCTATCAAATCCTTTATCGCGTGTTTCAAAGGAAAGAACCGGTCAGTTGGATGTTCCGGCTCTTGTTGAAAATTATAATGTGTGCTGGGATCATAATTCTTTGGGATTGAATTCGGTGGTGGTCTTGGTTGAAGATGAGTAACCAAACCCTTCTTGATCAACAATGACAAGAGGACATTTAGGGATTGTCCCAAGGGAGTGAATACTCGGTCATATCGAGCCCTTCTCTGCTCAAGGGTCATTTGCCCCCAGGGGACATTGTTCTACCTTGGAGCCTGATTTGTTGGTGCTAGCGCTGGTTGTGCTACCGCGAATCGAAAGGGTACCATGTTGGTGTTGGGCTTTGTGTTCATTATATTTTGTACCTCTGCCCCTTCTCCTCTCTCATCCTTTATTCGGTGAACTTTCCAATCCCACTGGCCCCACTGGACACATTCTTGCTCAAGCGTCCCTCACTAATTGTGTCCTCACAATGGTTGGCATTTCTTATCAAATCAACAAAGCTGGACTGCTGTTGGTATACCAAGAAGTCTGAGATGACTGGCAGAGTATTTTTTGAGATCATCTCGATTTACTCATCGTCGGGTATTCGATTTCTCACTTGGGCTGCCAAGGCTCTCCATCTCCCCAATAGTCGCTGAACGTCTCATTGAAATTTTGCTTCAGGCGAGCTAGATCAGATTTGCGGGGCTCGATGTCTATGTTGTAGACATACTGCTCCTAGAATAGGTGGGTAAGATCCTTTTAAGTTTTGATCATGAATGGTTCAAGGGACATGAACCATCTCAAAGTGGGGCCCGTGAGGCTTTTCTGAAAAACTTTTACCCTCCATACTGGCACATATCTCCGTAGTATGATTTTAGATGGGCAATTGGGTTGCCCGTGCCATTGTATTTATCAAAAGTAGGCACTTTGAATTTGTGGGAAAGTGGTACTTTTATAAACAAACACAGGTTGGAGAACTCAGTAGCGTGAATCTCAGCTCCTCCCATCTTCATCAGTTGCTTTTATATTTTGTCCATTTGCTCTTTCAGCAATTCAGACTCTTTTGATTGTAAGGCTGGGGCTGGTCCTCCTTCATTTTGAATGACCTGTAGGTGGCGAATGTGGGTGATGGTGGATTAAAACTGGCAAATGCCCCTGCACAGGCCCCACTATTTCAAACCTCATCCTCTTCATGCTAAAGATCTACATATGACAGAGGGAGGGTGAGGTTATCCTGTTGGTTTTGAGTGGGCTGGATGGGTGCTTGGTGGGACCACTACACATGGGGGAATCTCTGATGAGTAACCTGTGGGGTGAGGGGATGAGTGAGTTGTAGATTTTGGATCAGTGCCTGATGAGGCCACTACATTTGGAGGAATCCTTGGGGATGCATTTGAGAGGTAAGAGGATGGGTGAATTGGGAGTCGTTGATGGTATGGGATGGATTCCCATACTGACTTGGGTGTGAAGGATGTGGATGAGTGAGGCCCATGCCATATTGAGAGATTGGATGAGATGGGTGACCCATTTTTTTAGGGGGGATGGGGGCCTATTGGGTGAATGAAGGGAATGGTGGAGGGTTTGAAAATAGAGCTCCTGGGTTTGGGCCTTGATGGGTTTGGGCGTAGGGAATTGGGCCTTGATGGGATTGGAGTATTGAGCCTTAATGGGCTTAGGTATGGGGTATTGGGCCTTGATGGGCTTGGGTATGAGGTATTGGGCCTTGATAGGCTTGGGCATGGGGTATTGGGTCTTGATGGGCTTGGGTATTGGGCCTTGAGGCCCACTTGGATGACCCCATGACTAATGAGTGGGGCCTTGTGTGGTGTGGATTATGGGAGGTTGATTGGGATTGACATTTTGGATGAAAGACATGTGGAGATTTTGGAGGGTTTGGTGGGCGTTGGGCACTTGGGGTGTATGAGGAAGGCTTTGGGAGCCCTTCCATATGGTGTAGGCCCTAACCATGTCTTCCATCATGGCCATGGGGTCGGGTATGGGGTTGGAAGTGGATGATTCACCTGATGAGGGGGGTGTATGGGAGAAAATGGGCATGGCCTGGGTAGATGTAGATGGAAAATTAGGCATGACCTGGATAGAGGTGGGAAAATTGTGTATGGTTTGTGAGGATGGGAGAAATTTGGGTATGTCTTGGGTGGAGGTGTGAGAAAAATAGGGTATATGTTGGGTTGATGGGTGGGGAAAATTGGGCATGACCTGGGTAGATGAGGGAGGAAAATTGGCCATGACCTGGGTAGATGGGGGGAGTGTGATGAATTTTAATTAGATGTGGAGGGAAAATAGAATGTATGTTGGTTTAAAACTTGGGGGTATTTTCAATTGATATGGGAGAAAAATGGGATGTATATTGTGTGGAAGGATATGGAAAATTAGGTATGGTGGAAGTGGAGGGAAAATGGGGTATATTGGATGTGAATGGGGGAAAATTAGGCATGGTGAATGGATTGGGTATGGGTGCCTCGGGTGGGGCCCGAAATATTTTCTCGTCCCCTTACGGGATGACGGAGGGTAAGGTGATGCCGTTGTGCTGACACCATGAGCTCTTTCTTTTTGAATTTTGATTTTTTTTTCTAATTAATAATTTTTTTTATTTTTCAAAAAAAGATGTGAACCTTTTTATAATGTTTTCTGGGGGCCTCGGAATTCCCGTTTCGGGTGGCGTTCACACCCCAAATATTTCTCATGGTGGAATCCCGACGCACTTCAGAAGAAACAAAAGGAAAAACCTTTGTTCTATGTGAAGGCACGAAAGTCCACGCAACAACCCGATCCCTCGATAAAAGTCAATAAGAGGGTGACTTCTTTTGACCGGCGAGGGCGTGTTGGTGCCGAAAAGTATGGAATTTATCGGAGGCACTAAACCACTAAGCGGGGGACTCAGGGGGAGTGAAGAAAGGCCTCAGATTCAGGCTACTCGGCTAGAATGGGCTTAGCGTATGTATTATACACACTAGGCTAAATCTCAGGATTTTTTGCATAGCGTGTATATTATACACACTAGAGCAATTGGAGATTTTTTGCTTAGCGTGTATAATATACACGCTAGGTAAAAACAGAATATATAAATTTTCTTGGACAGCAAGAGCAGGCCCGAAAGTAATCTGCTTTTTTTATTTTCTGGAAGTGGTGCTTCCGGGGACTGATTTTCTTTGTTATTTCGGGTCCCTCCTCATCGCACCTAAGGATACAAGGTCGTTTCGGGATATTCTAATGCTCTCCCCAAGGTTTTTAAGCTTTATAACCGGATCGATCACTCACCCGATATACCTCCAGCATAAGCACTTTCTCAGATACTGGATGGGGTGATACTTTTCCGGATCATCACCACTAGGGGCTCCCGCCGTACTAAGAATCGGGACATTTGTATCACTGCCTAAATTCCTACCCTTTTGCAAGCTACCCAAGGTAAGAAAATGAATTAAGTCCCTTAGTTCAATTTTAAGGTTCAATTTTAACTTCAATTTTTAAAAAGGCAGTTTGCTTAATGTTCAAAAACGGATTGTGATGATCTCGTGCTGCCTCTATGGGCCGGCGTCCACTGATAGTATATTGTAACACAAACGTAAGAGCGCAAGTAGGCCCGCCAATCGGCTAAGGCAGTAAAATGTACAAGTAGGTCCGCCAATCGACTAAGGCTTGTAAATGACGGGAAAGTAAATATAAGTAAAGACGATGCTCAAGTAGGCCCACCAATCGGCTATGGCGTGTAAATGACTGAAAAGTAGGGATAAGTAAAACTTGACGAAATCGTAGGGGTAAGTAAAATAGAGTGTGGAATCGTAGGGGTAAGTAAACCAAAATGAACAAAAAGTTAGTAAAAATAAAAACACATGCAACAAAAAAAGGCAAAAACTTCAAGGAGAAGCTCTACAAGCATTCCCTAGCAGAGTCGCCATCTGTACAACCGTGGGATCTCTCGCGATTCCCGTCACGACGATGTGCTCATATGAAACTAGAGTCGCCACCCGGAGATTTTGGTGTCCCGGGATACCCAAATCGATATGATGAGCACCGAAGTGCAAAAAATATGACTTTGATTCCGGTCTATGCCAAAGGCTCTTGGGTAGGGGCTTCGGTTATCGATCGGGAAGGTGTTAGGCACCTGATCAACCCGCTCATAAGCGGTCTCTACTATGGCATTTTGGATGTGTATATAATGTATATATATATATATATATATAAAGGAAATGGGCGGCAGTTCCTCTTGCCCGAAGACACGCTAATCCTATTGAGCCCTGCCGGCTTGCCAAAATTTGGGCAGCGTAATGGCTCAATTTTAGGATAGAGGAAAAACAAAGAAGATAGAGGAAAAGAGGGGAGAGCCGGAGCTCTCGGGCCCTTGTAGCACCGTTGTGGACCTTCGCACGAGAGTGACATGAGTGAGCTTCCGATAGCAAACAGGTTGATGGATGGGTTTTAGCTTCTAAGGCTTGATAGCAAGGAGGTAGGAGAGGTAGGCTAGGAGGTCTATCTTACTAAAGCTAAGAATTTGATGATGGAGAATGGGGTTTTCAAGATCAATTAGAGTGTTGGAATTTCAATGGAGAAATGCTAAAAAGGGTAGAGAGGAATAGCTAAGGCCTTTTCTCCCTTTTAAAATTTTTTCAAGCCCTTAACAAGGGAGGGGTGCCTCTCTATTTATAGAGAAATGGAGGATTAGTCAGGGGTTAATGTCCTAATTGGGTTAGCAATTAGGTAATCCTAGATCTAAGGTTTTTAGGTTTTTCAAGGTCTTAGATAGGTGGGAATTGAGTTTTAATGGTAGATGATAGGGTAGACTTCTAAATGAAAAAATGATTAAAAGGAGAGCTAGTGGGGGTGCAACAGTCCTAGCAAAACCAACCTCAATGGATGGAGTGGTCAACAAGTCAAACTCCAAATTCAAAATTTGGCCAAAATCCTAAAAATACTGTTCCTAAGCCTAGCGTGTGTATTATACACACTAGGCATAAGTACAATAACCTGGGAAGAAGCTGGAAGTTCAAAACCCGCCCTGGGGCCCACAAAAAACCAATTTTGCCTAGTGTGTATATTATACACGCTAGGCAAATTCCTGCATTTTTGTCTGATTTTCAAATTGCCATAACTTTTGATCTCCAACTCTAATTCTTGGCTTGTTGGAAAGCTGGAAAGATTCTCTTTCCAATTGTATAGGTCTCAGCTCCAACAGAGGTTTGTATAAATTTTGGCACTCCTCTTTCTAACCACTGTTCAGGACGGTTCGAAACTTGTTTAGGAAAGGTTTCAAGGGTGTAGGGTTGATTCCTAATGGTTTTAGGAAATTCTCTAAAGGTTTGGGAAGGTTCCTAAGGGTATGGGAGATGTTATCGGATGCTCGGGGGTGGGAGGGCATTTTCGAAGTATGTTTCGATCGGGCCTTGGGCCAAATTTGGGTGCCTACAACTTGGGTGGCAACGGTACCTTGACAAACAGACATAATTCTGAGAAGTCGGTAGCGTGAATCTCAGCTCCTCCCATTGTCATCAATTGTTTATGAATTTTGTCCATTTGTTCTTTTAACAATTTGAACTCTCTAGATGGTAGTATCGGGGCTGCTCCCCCACTAGGTTGTCCTCATTCATTCCTGGGTGCCTATAGATTGGTGTGCGTGGGTGGTGGGGGGTTGAAGCTGGCAAATGCCCCCATGTAGGCCTCACTATTTTTGGCCTCATCCTCCTCATATTGGTGACCCACATCAATGAATGGTGGAGGATGGGTGAGATTATCGGGCGGGTTTTGCATGGGTTGAGTGGGTATTTGGTGAGGCCACTGTGGTTGATGGGAACTTTGATATTTGGTTGATGGGTGAGAGGGTGTGTGAATTGTGGATTTTGGAGGGGTTGAGCAGGTGCTTGATGGGGCCATTTCACTTTATGGGGTTGGTAAGGATTTTGATGACCTGGTTGGGGGGTAAGAGGGTGTGCAAATTGGAGAATTTGGATGGTTTGAGATGGGTTCCCATGTTGGATTGGGTATGATGGGTATGGCTCATGTCGGGTTGATGAAGTGGGCGAAATGGGTTTTCCACTTGAGGGGGAATGGGGTGTGCTTGTTGGGAAAATAATGAAGGGTTTGAAAATGTGACCCTTGGGTTTAGGCCCAAGTTGGATTGGGATTGGACATAGGGCCTTTAAGGCCCACTTGGATGGCTCTATGGTTGGGTGGTGTGGACTATGGGTGGTTGGGTAGGATTGGTATTTTGGGAAAATGGGGTGTGGAGATTTTGGAGGGTTTGTTGGGGATTTGAGGATATTTGGGGTCGAATAGGGTGGCTATGAGAAGCCTTCCATGCCATATAAGTGCTCATCATTTCTTCCATGATGGCCATGGGATATAAGGGTGGATGTAGATTGCTCCTCCGATGGGGGAGATGTATGGGGTGGAGACTATGCTTGGGTTGATGTGAGGGGAAAATAGGGCATGACTTGGGTTGATGTAGGGGGCATGACTTGATTTGATTATGTGGGAAAATTAAGGATGCTTTGAGTGGAGGGAAAATGAGGCGTATGTTGGCATGATGGAAAAATTGGTGCATTTTGGGTTTAGGGAAAAGAGGGTGTATTTTGGGTGAATGTGGAAGGGAAAGTGGGTGGACTTTGACTTGATGTGGAAGGAAAAATGGGTTCACCGAACGGTCCTGTGATGCTAAATGGGGGTTGGGTTGAGGGATTGGAGATGGGAATCTCCTCCATTTTGGGGTTTGGGTTGAGGGATCGGAGATGGGAATCTCCTCCATTTTGGGATATGGTGGGGACATTTCGGCGGATGTTACCACCGATCACACCATGGTTTGATAACGGGTGGGGTATGAGTTTTTTAGGTAAGACCCAAAGACCTTTTTCCTTCCTCTTCCCCCACGAGATGATGGCGGATTCTGTGATGCCATGTTTACGACACCACAAGATCTCTTTGGTTCTTTTTTATTTTTCTTGATTTGATTTTTTTTGTTTTTGGATTTTGTAGTGATTGACTTTGATGATGATTTGTTTGGAAAGCTCTTTCTCTTTCTTTCCTCATGGTTCTTCCTCTATGGTGCTCTTTCAGGGCCTTAGATGTGACAACCCGACTTTTCCAATCACTTAGGTATAGAAACGGTCGGTTTTCCAACCTATCAGTTAAATGATAAGCCGGAAAAATAGAGCACACATCAGAGTAAAGCGTAAATAATATCTTATATTAAAATAAATGCGGAAGCGAAAGGTAAATACAAGAACCATCGATGATGGCCGACCATTACCGAAATATGATTTAAACAGTAATCAAAAGTCAAGTATGAAACTATAAAATCAAACTAAAAGGCCCACAACTCAAAGTACACTCTGACCAAAAGTAAATAATAAACTAGATCCTAAGCCGGAAAATACTCCTCAGGAGGAACCTCTGACTCTTCCTCGAGTACGTAATCGATCGATCACCTCGTAGTCTCAATGCATGTCGTTTGACACTCGTGACGTATAGTCGGAGTGAGCTAACCAACAAAGCTCAATAGAAAAATATCATCAATGATATTGTATTTTAACTAACATGGGTTTCAAAACAAGTATCAAAATATTATATGTCAAAATCAGAAATACAGGTAAAAATAGAATTTAAGTGCAGAAATTATATGCAAGATTAGTTTCTAAATATGTGAAAATAGATTCAAGAACAATGCAGAATTTCAGTGTCTTAGTGCCTCTAATTTCTATATATAAAGTTCAGTAATTCATGACTTAATTCTCAACTTAAAATACCTCCCGAGTAAACTATATCTCGAGAGCAGGAAATAGCCGATGGAAACCCCTACCTACCATCGTCGTTCATGAACCTTTTTTCAGGATGCAACAAGCCCCTACACTCAGAAGGGAAACTTGTGCCAGGAAGATGTTCAAGAATTTTTGAGGGGTTGTTTATGTCAATCATAAAATAGATGCAGATACTAATATAAATCAGATGCAAGTTTCTTATATAGAGTTCAGATTCTTGATTTCAGATTTTCAGCTTTTCAGAGCTTCAGCAGATTCAAGTTTCAGGATTCAGGTAGATTCTAATTTTTTAGTTTTTTATCTCAAATTTTAGAACACAGAAGTGATTTCAAAGGCATATGCAAGTTCAAAGATTCTAATTCAAAATATCCATGCGCGTTAAAATAAAATACTGTAAAGATGATATTCTCCTACCAAAACTTGGAGTTGCGCGAAGTCAAGCAAAATCCTATTGATGGCATCTCGCCCTTATTCTATATAAAAAATATATGAAGATGCATCAAGGTTATCTCTAATCACTAATAATTTAGACCTATTTAAGGGTTCCCTCAAAATCGAGTCGAAACGGGCAAGTTTGTTCCAATTTAGAATTTGACGTAACTTTCCCCTAATTTTTTATCCTTCAAAACGATTGATTCATGAGTTGGTAAAAACCCAAAAGTTGTAGAGTTTGTTGTTCTATTTCCAACGCAAAATGGATTATGTCAATCGGAGTTCAGAGTAAAAAGTTATGGCTAAAATACCAAGATAGTATCGGAAAGAAAATGAAAATAAAGATAATTTGACGTAACCTTTCCCTAATTTTTTGACCTTCAAAATGATTGATTCACGAGTTAGTGAAAACACAAAAGTTGTATATGTTGATGTTATCTTTCCAACACAAAAAGAATCATGTTAATCGAATTTCAGAGTAAAATATTACGAATAAAATATCAAGACAATATCGGAAAGAAAACGAAAACAAAGACAAAAACCAAGTTCTGTCCTTGCTCGAGCGATGTGATTTTTCACCTCGTTTTCACCATAATCGAATCCCACACATTCCCAAAATAGAACCCAAGTTTAATCTATTGATTCTAAACCTTAAACTCAATAAAAATCATACCTTTAATCAAGGATTTCACGCTTTGAAACGAGTCACGCAAACGGAGTTTCGGAACGAAATCGACGGATTTCCTCGACAATTCACGTCGCAATCGCTCCTACGAGTTCACTAGGATCACTTCTATTTGTTCCTAATGATCTCACCCTCTTCCAATCGTTGAAAATAAATCCAAGGGTTGATTCAATCTTGCCCTAGGTTTATGGATCTCAAACGAAATAAGTTTTAGAGAAAAGGTTTCACAAAATAGATCTCACAATCGATGGCACGATAAGGGCAAACTTTTGTAATAATAAAATGACTAAAAACACAGCTAGGTTTTTCGACGTATAGCTCTTATCTCCTCTTTCTCTCTAAGCAAATAAATTTTAGAAGGCCTTAACCTAAAGCATACGGGAATACCATTCCTCTTATAAAAGGATATGTTAAGCACACACACACCTTAGTGTGTTAAACTTCTAATTCCAACAACTTAGGTCCAGTGTTGAGCGGCCACACCGAGGTCGGTACAGGACTTTTGCACGAGGGTCCAAATGGCTCAAAATCAGAATCTGTTCGCACAATCACATCTATATAAAAATCCAAACAAATGGCAACGTCGGTTGCCGAGCCGAATACGTACACAGGCACTACAAAAAATAAGACTATTAGCAACAATTTTTTTAATAAAAAACTGCCGCTATTAGTCCTGTCGCTACAAAAAACTACCGCTATTAGTCTTGCCACTACCAAAAATTGCCTTAACAGTAAGTTTCGCTAAAACACCTTATTTTTGTAGTGAGGGTCGGTCTGATTTGAGTCCAAAAATATGAGTCTTTACATTCTACCCTCCTTAGGAAATTTCGTCCTCGAAAATGTAATGGGTAGCTTAAGTAAGTCTACGATACGCCCTTATTCCTACACAAGTTCTTATCAAGACATAATCGAAACAGTTCAATGTCTAATGAGAATGGGTCGCGATGTGATAGGCTTCACTACGCACGCTTTTTAAGGGTCAGGATCCATAGTAATCTGGATGTAGTGCGTGTGGCATCTCATACTGTTATAGATGATTGCATTTGTACATGGATGCATACCTTCCCAAGTGTCACGTGCCTGGAAACATACTTCATCGTCACTCAACCTAGCACACACACCTACCTCATCCCTTTTCTCACTAAACCACATACACTATGACGGTGATTTCTCGAGTAGAAATTTCAGATGTCAGAATCGAATACTTGTTCAGAAGCGTAACCACATGCCTTGTATACATGTTCTAATTGATGACACAGGTTCTAACTGATACATGGTTCTAGCCGAGAACGAATAAATATGATATTTAAGATTTTATTGTGTGATCGTTATAGAAATATGTAATGTTTGTTTGAAAAAGGAGTTTTAAATGTCAAAAGTACTTATATTTTTCTTACATCTATATAGTTTATGATTACCTTCATTCGAAAAGTTATAGAAATTACTCGCGGATTTCTCCTTTATGCTCCCAAGTGGCTTCCTTTGAAGAAGAATGGTTCCGTTACTTCACGAGTACTAAGAGAATGCTCTTGGTTCTTAAGATCTGCTCTTTACGATCAAAGATCTGGTTCCTCAACCAAGGATAAATCTTCCTGGAACTCAATAGGCTGGTAGTCCAATACGTGAGTCGGATCCTTCACGTACTTCCGCAACATGGACACGTAAAACACATTGTGCATGCCCGATAGCTATGGTGGCAAGGCTACACAATAAGCGACCTTGCCGACTCAGCCCAATACCTCAAAAGGTTCAACATAGCGCGGACTCAGCTTCCCACGCTTTCCAAAATACATCACGCCTTTTGTAGGAGAGATTTTGACAAAAATGTTATCTCCCACCTGAAATGCAGGTATTAGTGATAAAACACAAATCACAACAATATCGAGGTGACCAATGCTACAAAGCTCACCTGAAACTCAATATGGTTCCTTTTAAGATCAGCGTAGCTCTTCTGACGACTTTGAGCAATGCATAACCTCTCACGTTAATTGAACTATTTCGGTCATACTCTCCACGATCTCGGGGCCTAAAATGAGTTTCTTACTCACTTCTTCCCAATTAAGCGGAGACTTGTACCGCCGTCCATATAAGGCTTCGTAGGGTGCCATGCCAATGCTAGCCTGGTAACTATTATTATAGGCAAACTCAATCAAGGGTAAATGTTGGTCCCATGACCCCTGAAAATTCAGCATGCGAGCATGTAGCATATCCTCTATAATCTGATTCACCCTCTTAATTTGCCCATCGATCTGAGGATGGAATGTCGTGTTGTAATCGAGCTTGAAACCCAACCCTTCCTGAAATCGTTACCAAAACTGAGATGTGTACATCGGGTCTCTGTCAGATATGATACTGATCGATATACCATGCAGCCTAACTATCTCCTTGATGTATAACTCTGTGAGCTTGTTGGTGGTATACGACGTATTATCAGGCAGGAAGTGTGCAGACTTAGTCAATCGATCCACAATGACCCAGATGGCATTGTGTTTTCTCAATGTCCTTGGCAACCCCAAAATAAAGTTCATAGAAATGGCCTTCCATTTCCACTCGATTATCGGTAGTGGTTGCAACAGTCCTGTCGGATTTTGGTGATCCATCTTTACTTGCTGGCACACAAGACATCTCGAGACATACTTAGCAACATCTTTCTTTAAACCTCTCCACCAGAAACTTTTCTTTAAGTCTTGGTACATTTTGGTACTGCCAGGGTGAATAGCGTACATAGACTTATGAGCCTCTTTCAAAATGGTGTCCTGAAGCTCAGTACTAGTTGGTACGCATATCTGGTCTCTAAACAACAACGTGTCATTGTCCTTGATAGAAAAATATATTTTACTTTCCCCAATCACATCACGTCTGATAGCCATAAGCTCATCATCCGTCATCTGAAGTCTGCGAATGTTCTCATACAGAGTAGAATGTATCACTAGCGTAGCCATTAACGCACCTGAACCTTTTACATCAAATCTCATGCTACTTTGTGACGACCCGACTTTTCCAATCCCTCAGGTATAGGAAAGGCCGGTTCGCCAACCTATCGAATAAACGATAAGCCGGACAAACAGGGCACATATCAGAGTAAAGCGTAATAAATATCCATAGCTAAAATAAATGCGGAAGCAATTAAAAGTAAAGAACCACCGATGATGGCCGACCATCATCGAAACATGGCTCATAACAGAAATCAACGTCAAATATAAAACTATGGTATCCAACTAAAATGGGCCCACAAATTCAAGTCTAACTCTCACCACAAATAAGAAAATCAGTAAGTTCTATACTGGGAAAAACTCCTCAGGAGGAACCTCAAGCTCTTCCTCAGGCACGTAGTCAGGATCAGTCTCACAGCCCTGAATAGCCACGTCAGTACCTGAACCTGTGACGTATAGTCGGAGTGAGCTAACCAACAAAGCTCAGTAGAAGAAAGACATCTACGGCATTTTACTTTAACTAACATGGTTTCAAAACAAATATCGGAATATAGCTTGTCAAACATATAAGCAGATAATAAACTGAATTTAGGTGCGGAAATCATATGTAAGATTTATTTCTAAATGTGTGAAAATAGTTTCAAGAACAGATGCAGTGTTTCAGTGTCTTAGTTTCTCTAACTTCTATATGCAAAGTTCAGTAATTCATGACTTAATCCTCAACTTAAAATACCTCCCGAGTAAACTATATCTCGAGAGCAGGAATATAGCCGATGGGAACCCCTACCTACCATCGGCGTTCATGAACCATTTTTCCGGGTGCAACAAGCCCCCGCGTAATGGGCGAAACTTGTGCCAGGAAGTTATTCTGGAATTTTTGGGGGGTCGTTGAGGTCAATCATAAAACAAATGCGGATACTAATATAATCGGATGGAAGTCTCTTATACATAGTTCGAGTTCTTGATTTGAGATCTTGAGCTTAAGCGATTGAGTTTGAGATTCGTAGATTTAGATTTTTAGTCATTCATATCAATTTCAATTTACAGATGTGATTTCAATGGCATATGCAAGTTCAAAGATTTTAATTCAAAATATCCATGCGAATTAAAATAAAATACTGTAAAGATGAGATTCTCCTACCTAAAACTCGGAGTTATGCGAAGTCAAGCAAGGTCCTATTGATGGCCTCTCGCCCTCAATCTACATCACAATATACGTTCATGCATTAAGATAAACTCTAATTACTAATAATATAGACCTATTTAAGCGTTTCCTCAAAAACAAGTCAAAACAAGCAAGTTGCGCCAATCCTAGAATTTGACGTAACATTCTCATATTTGTTTGACTATCAAAACGATTGATTCATGTGTTGGTCAAAACATGAAAGTTGTAGATTTTTATATTAGCTTTCCAACTCAAAACGAATCGTCTCAATCAGAGTTCGCGATAAAAAGTTATGACTAAAATACTAAGGCAATGCCGGAGTTCGGTGATACCTCGCTCGAGCGATGATAATAGCTCGCTAGAGCGATTTGATATAATATTCTCATATTTTTTTGACCATCAAGATGATTGATTCATGAGTTGGTCAAAACATGAAAGTTGTAGATTTTTCTATTAGCTTTCCAATGCAAAAAGAATCGTCTTAATCGGAGTTCGAAATAAAAAGTTATGACTAAAATACTAAGGCAATGTCTGAGTTCGGTGATACCTTACTCGAGCGATGATAAAAACCGACGGGTTTTCTCAACGATTCGCGCCGCGATCGATCCCACGAGTTCACAGAGACAACTCCAACACGCCCCCAATGATCTCAACCTCTCCCAATAGCCAACTACGAATCCAAGGTTGATTCAAGTTCTTTCTAAGGTTTAAGTGTTTTCAACAAAGAGGGTTCTAGAGAAGGAGGTTTTCTAAACCGATCTCCTACGATGATTGAAGAAGAGAGAAGGAGTTTCACACGGTTGGGTAACTATCCTCTCTTAACAAAACCTAGTATAATACGGGAATACAATTCCTTCTTATAATAGGATTGCTCACAAAGTAAAACACACACACACATCTTATGTATTATACACTTCTAATTTTAAAACTCAAGTCCGGTGTTGAGCGGCTACACCGAGGTTGGTGCACAACTTTCGCACGAGGGTTCAAATGGGCTCTAAATTAAAATCTGTCCGCACAATCACATCTAGATAAAAATCCAAAACAAATGGTGACGTCGATTGCCGAGCCGAATACACACACAGGGTCAGTCTAACTCGGGTTCAAAATACGGGTCTTTACATACTTAGAGCCATATCTTCCAATAGATGCTATCGTCGCACCCTTACGGTGAGATGTAATAACTAAGCAGAGAACTTTCGACTTAACGCATCTGCCACTACGCTTACTTTTCCGAGGTGGTACTGGATGGTATAATCATAATCTTTCAAGAATTCCATCCATTGGCGTTGTCTCATATTCAACTCCTTTTGTGAGAAGAGATACTTAAGGCTCTTATAATAAGTGAATATATCAAAGGTCTCCCCATAAAGGTAATGCCTCCAGATCTTCAAGGTAAAGATCACTGCAGCCAACTCAAGTTCATGTGTCGAATAATTCTTCTCATGGTCTTTTAGCTATCTAGACCCATAAGAAATTATTCTCTCATTCTGGTTAAGCATACAGCCTAAACCTCCATACAATGCATCACTGTACACTGCAAAGCCTCCCTTGCTTGACGATATAGTAAGTACTGGCGCAGTAGTCAATCATTTCTTGAGTTCCTGAAAACTCTGCTCACACTGTTCTATCCAATCAAACTTAGTATTCTTCTTTGTAAGTTGTGTAAGCGGACCTGATATCTTGGAGAAGCCCTCCACAAACCTTCAGTAGTAGCTTGCCAAACCGAGGAAACTACGAACCTCTGTAACCATCTTCGACTGATCCCAATTCATCACCAACTCAATCTTTGTTGGGTCAATTGTAATACCGGTCTCAGAGACAACATGGCCTAAGAAACTGACTTGCTCAAGCCAAAACTCACACTTGCTAAGTTTTGCATATAACTGATGTTCTCTGAGGGTTTATAAAGCTACTCACAAGTGTTGCTCATGTTCTTCTCGCATCTTTGAATAGATAAGGATGTCGTCTATAAAAACTACTACAGACTTATCCAAATGTAATTTGAATATCCGGTTCATCAAGTCCATAATTGATGTGGGTGCGTTTGTCAACCCAAATGGCATGACCAAGAAGTCGTAGTGTCCATATCGGGTTCTGAATATTGTCTTTTGAATGTCTTCAGATTTGACTTTCAACTGATGGTAGCCTGGCCTCAAGTCAATATTCGAGAAGAACCTTACTCCTTGTAACTAATCGAACAGATCATCAATTCTCGAAAGCGGATAGCGGTTCTTAATTATCAACTTATTTAGCTGGCGGTAATCAATGCAAAGCCGCATTGAACCATCTTTCTTCTTTACAAACAAAATCGGTGCTCCTTAGGGTGACACACTCGGTCGGATAAAACCTTTATCTAGCAGTTCTTGAAGTAGCTCTTTCAACTCTTTCAATTCTGCAGGCGCCATTCGATACAGAGCTTTCAATACAGGTTCGGTACCCGACGCTAACTCAATCGCAAACTCAATCTCCCTGTCAGGTGGTAATCCAGGATGATCTTCAAGAAAAATATCTGGATACTCGCAAGTAATCATAATATCTATAATATTTTTCTTCTCCTCCTTATGATCTTGCAAGTATGCCAGATAACCACAACACCCATTCCTCATCATACGGTCTGCTCGAATGGCAGAGATAAACGGTACCACGCAGGATTTGACTCCACAAAATTGAAAAGATTTTCTCTTCAGCGGGTGGAATGTCACAATTTTCTAAAGATAATCCACGCTCGCGTGATAAGCAGGTAACCAATTCATCCCTAGTATCACGTCAAACCCTTCCATGCTCAAAATAATCAAATCAACTATAGTCTCATGGTCTTCAATCATCACACTCACAGATTGACACACAGTATCGGTGCTCACTGAGTTACCTGTAGGAACTGACACTGCCTAGATGAAATCAAGGGCCTTGGGAATGATGCCCAGCTTCTCTGTGAACAACAGAGTGACAAAAGAATGGGTAGACCCGAGGTCTATCAACACTCGCGCTTCAATTTTGCTTACGTCACCCTCACGACGCATAAAAAGGGTACCTTAGTTTAGACAAGTGTTTCAATTAAAATTTTCTAAGGATGTGTGTTCATCCATAATTTATTAAATACCAAGCAATTATCTATATAACAAAATAAAATAAGAAGACATCTCAACATTTAATAATACCTTGGATCACATCGTTTGACATTCTGGCTTGCTGAGCTGTCACGGCATAGGCTCGACCTTGAATAGTAGGTCGGGTCGATCTCTGAGTAGATGTCGAACTAGTTCTTCCCTTATCCTCTTAAGGACAGTCCTTAACCATGTGTCCGATTGTGCCACACCGAAAACACACTCCAGTGCTCCTCCTGCAATCCTCAGTCCTGTGTAGTTTCCCACACGTTAGGCACGTAGTGATCGAAATAAAAGATGGCGCCTGAGAGGATCCCTGTGCCACTGAAGCTCCACTAGCCATAGAACCCGCTGGTCGTACAGATTGCACAGGTGATGATGCTGCCGATCTCTGATAAGGGGTCAGTCCAGAAGAAAATGTTGGTCTAGAAAATATAGGTTGAATAAGGTTCACTGGCGGCTTCGTAAACTTGGCTCTCTTATTCTCATAAGCACCTGACTGCCCTTCCACAACCCTGTCCTTGTTCGGTTGACTCCTTCTCACGAATCGCTTCTGAATTTCTTCCTCAGCTATGAGGGCCTTTGACAGTACTCCTCCATATGTTTCTATTTCCCACAACCACGCTTTCCTGTATACTCAGCCTAAGACCCAGCTGAAATTTTCTGGCCTTCATCATTTTAGTGGCTACATGATGAGGTGTAAACCTCGAAAGTCGTGTGAACTCATTTCCATACTCATGCACTAACATTGTCCCCTACTTCAGCTCGATGAATTGGACTTCCATCTGATGTCTGACGATCTTGGGAAAGTACTGATCGTTGAATACCTCGATAAACTCAGGCCATGTCCAAGGAGTATTGGGAAACTCCTGCTCCCTGTGTCTAGCCACGGACTTCCACCATGGTCCAGCCTGTCCGTCCAGTTTGAAGGTTTCCCAACGAACCTACTCGACATCGGTGCACTAAAGTACTTCAAATATATTTTCCATCTCATCCAACCAACCTTCGGCCTCCATTGGATCGGTCTGTCCAGAAAAATTTGGCGGTCTCATACACCTGAATTCGGCAAATCCGGAGGATTGTTGTTGCTGTCCTGCGACAATCAGCTCTGCTTGGTGGGCAATGGTAGTAGTCTGCTGAGCCATAGATGCGGTCTGCTGAGCTATATTGGTGGCCAGATTTTCCAACACTTGCTCCATTCTTCCATCTTTACCTCTTCCAACTCCAACCGGAACTGTGTTGGAGCCGGTTGAGAAAGCGACTCCCGTAGAGACATCGACGCCTTCAGGGATGTCCTCTAACGGAACTGTACTACCTCTGACACTGCCTTTAGGTCATGGGGCCATGCTGATCTGTCATTGTGAAAACAACATCGGTCAGTATTCAGATTGTGACCATAATCATGCACACAATCATAGTGGGCTCAGGACCTAACAACATAACTCTGATGCATACCGGGTCACGGTTGGGTTCTCATGGGTCCTTAGAGAATCTAAAGCCACGGCTATGATACCAATTGTGACGACCTGACTTTTCCAATCACTCAGGTATAGGAACGGTCGGTTTTCCAACCTATCAGTTGAATGATAAGCCTGACAAACAGAGAACACATCAGAGTAAAGCGTAAATAATATCTTATATTAAAATAAATGCGGAAGCGAAAGGTAAATAAAAGAACCATTGATGATGGCCGACCATCACCGAAATATGATTCAAACAGTAATCAAAAGTCAAGTATGAAACTATAAAATCAAACTAAAAGGCCCACAACTCAAAGTACAAACTCTGACCAAAAGTAAATAATAAACTAGATCCTAAGCCAGAAAATACTCCTCAGGAGGAACCTCTGGCTCTTCCTCGAGTACGTAATCAGGATTAGTCTCACAGTCTCGAACAGCCACGTCAGTGCCTGGACCTGTGACGTATAGTCGAAGTGAGCTAACCAACAAAGCTCAATAGAAAAATATCATCAATGACATTGTATTTTAATTAACATGGGTTTCAAAACCAGTATCGGAATATTATATGTCAAAATCAGAAGTACAGGTAAAAATAGAATTTAAGTGCAGAAATTATATGCATGATTAGTTTCTAAATATGTGAAAATAGATTCAAGAAAAATGCAGAATTTCAGTGTCTTAGTGCCTCTAATTTCTATATGTAAAGTTCAGTAATGCATGACTTAATCGTCAACTTAAAATACCTCCCGAGTAAACTATATCTCGAGATTAGGAATATAGCCGATGGAAACCCCCCCTACCTACCATCGTCATTCATGAACCCTTTTTCAGGATACAACAAGCCCCTACACTCAGGAGGGAAACTTGTGCCAGGAAGATGTTCAGGAATTCTTGAGGGGTCGTTAAAGTCAATCATAAAACAGATGCAGATACTAATAAAAATCATATGTAAGTTTCTGATATATAGTTCAGATTCTTGATTTTAGATTTTTAGCTTTTTAGAGCTTCAACAGATTCAGGGTTCAAGTAGATTCAGATTTTTTAATTTTTTATCTCAAATTTTAGTTTACAAATGTGATTTCAATGGCATATGCAAGTTCAAAGATTCTAATTCAAAATATTCATGCGAGTTAAAATAAAATATTGTAAAGATGAGATTCTCCTACCAAAACTTGGAGTTGCGCGAAGTCATGCAAAATCCTATTGATGGCCTCTCACCCTTAATCTATATCACAAATATATGACGATGCATTAAGGTTACCTCTAATCACTTATAATTTAGACCTATTTAAGTGTTTCCTCAAAATCGTAAGTTTGTGCCAATCTTAAAATTTGACATAACCTTTCCCTAATTGTTTGACCTTCAAAACGATTGATTCACAAGTTGGTCAAAACACAAACGCTGTAGAGTTTGCTATTCTCTTTCTATTGCAAAAAGAATTATATTAATTAGAGTTTGGAGGAAAAATTTATGGCTAAAATACCAAGATAGTATCGGAAAGAAAATGAAAATAGACAATTTGACGTAACCTTCCCCTAAATTTTTAACCTTCCAAACGATTAATTTACGAGTTTGTCAAAATAGGAAAGTTGTAGATCTTGATGTTATATTTCCAACACAAAAGGAATCATTTTAATCAGATTTCAGAGTAGTACGTTACGGATAAAATACCAAGATAGTATCCGAAAGAAAATGAAAACGAAGACAAAAATCAAGTTTTGTTCTCGCTTGAGCGATGCGATTTTTCACCTCGTTTTCACCTGAATTGAATCCCACACATTCCCAAAATAAAACCCAAGTTTAATCTATTGATTCTAAACCTTAAACTCAATAAAAATCATACCTTTACTCAAGGATTTCACACTTTGAAACGAGTCACGCAAACGGAGTTTCAGAATGAAATCTACGGATTTCCTCGACAATTCGCGCCGCGATCGCTCATACAAGTTCACTAGGATCACTTCTATTCGTTTCCAATGATCTCACCCTCTTCTAATCGTCGAAAATGAATCTAAGGGTTGATTCAATCTTGCCCTAGGTTTATGGATCTCAAATGAAAAATGTTTTAGAGAAAGGTTCACAAAACAGATCTCACAATCGGTGGCCAGATAAAGGCAAAGTTTTGTAATGATCAAACGACTCAAAACGCAGCTAGGTTCTTCGGCATATGGCTCTCGTCTCCTCTTTCTCTCTAAGCAAATAAATTTTAGAAGGCTTTAACCTAAAGCATACGGGAATACCATTCCCCTTATAAAAGGGTTGCTCAATATGTTAAGCACACACACACCTTAGTGTGTTAAACTTCTAATTCCAACAAATTAGGTCCGGTGTTGAGCGGCCACACCGAGGTCGGTGCACAACTTTCGCACGAGGGTCCAAACGGCTCAAAATCAAAATCTGCCTGTAAAATCACATCTATATAAAAATCCAAACAAATGGCAACGTCGGTTGCCGAGCCGAATACGTACACAAGGTCGGTCTGAATCGAGTCCAAAAATATGGGTCTTTACATTAGAACTCCCTTTTTGAATGGTGTTAACACCCCCAAAAACTTTCTATGGCAGGATGCAGATGCCCTTTTAAGAAGTAAAGAGAAAATTTCTTCTTTAAGGGCACAGATTTCAATGCGGTATCTCGAGCTCTCGAAAGAGCCAATAAGAGGGTGGCCTCTCTCGACCAGCGAGAGCGTTTGGGTACCTTAGAATTTAAGAAGTGTCAAGAATCTTAAAACCAATGAGCGAGGGGTTCAAGAAACTGTGAAAAAGGCTCCAAATGAGGATTGCACAACAAAATAAGTTGTGTGCATAATATGCACGCATGTACAAAAATCTGCTTTTTTTGGCTATCGTTCATAATATGCACGCAAAGCTTATATATATTTTTTCTTCCAGCTGTAGATCCGAGTTGGGCTTTTTACTTGGCTTTTGGGGGCAATGCCACCCAAGACTTTTTCTTTGCTTTGTAGGGTCCCTCCTTTCCATGTCTAAAGGGATACAAGGTCGATTCGATGCACTAATGCGCTCCCCAAGGTTTTAGGCTTTCACAACAAGTTCGGTCACCTACCCGATATACCTCCGGTGTGAGGGCCTTCTCAGATATTGGATGGGCTGGTTCCTTTCAAGATCATCACCACTATGACTACCGCTCTACTTGGAATCGGGTTGAGTGTATCATTGCTTAATTTTCCTCATTTTTTGAAAAAGCTACCCGCGAGAACGAATTTATTAACTCTCTCTTAGTTCATTTTAAAAGTCACTTAAGGGAAGTTATAATTAAGTCCACAATGGGGCTTCGCCACCGTCCAAATCAAGCTATGAGAGTCATGTGCCACCACTATGGGCTGACGTTCACTGGTGGAATATTACAAGCAGTAAGAAAAATGATGGGGCTAGTCAAGCGACTAGGTGGGAAAATGTAAAGAAACGAAAATGACTGAAATTTAAACTAAGCTTTCAAGTAGGCCAGCTAAACGGCTAAGGCAGTAAATGACAGGAATTTAAACTAAATTATCAAGTAAGCCCGCCAAACAGCTAAGCTGGTAAATGACACAAGTAGGCCCACCAAACGGCTTAGGTGTGTAAAACAGAATCGTAGGGGTAAGTAAAAAAAAATGTGGAATCGTAGGGGTAAGTAGCAAGAAAGCAAAAAGCGAGTAAAAGAAACAAAGCACATGCAACGGTGCTAACATCAAGTAGAAGCTCTAAAACAAAATCCCCAGCAGAGTCGCCATCTATGCAATCGTGGATCTCATCGATCCGTCAAGATGATGCACTCAAAAATGGAGTCACCACTAGGAGCTTTTAGTGTCTCAATGTAACATCCCTAAAATCTTGGGCTTAGAATAGTATCCTCGGGATACGTGCACGTCTAGTCACTTGTGTGATCAAGCGAAAGTCAACTTGATGACTTAGGTAAAATTAGGTTTGAGGTGAAAACGCACCTAGGTGTGTGGTGTGGATCTTGTTATAAGGCCATATACGCCTGTTATGGGTGTATGTGCTTTGCACCAAAGGAGTGAATTGGGTTAAATATGCTAAAGACTAAGAGAAGTTATTTCTCTAGAGGTTGGTTGGTGCTTAGGAAATTTATGAGGAGAGAGAGATTAAAGAGAAATGGGGAGTAAATGCTTGGGAGTTAATGCGAAGGAGCTTACGGGAAGGCCTAGCGAAGACATTAAATTGCGATGATAAGTGGTCTGGTTCGTTGGAGACGAAGCTAAGAACCCTAGCTTTTGATCCAAGCCATTGAATCAAACACACGACCCGATTCGAGGTAAGGCTTTTCAAATTTATGATGTGTGTGAAGTTTGAGCTTTAATTTAAGGTATAAATGTTGGATTAAAAGAGGGGAGAAAAGAAAGATTGAGAAAAAGGTGAAAGCAAGATGTGCGGCCAAAGAATGGCTATTTTCTATCAAAATCGATTAATCGATTTTTGTCAGAAGGAAAATCTAGAGACTGCAACACGAAACTGATTAATTGAATTTAATTCGATTAATCAATTTTTGGTTTTTGATTAATCAATTTGGAATTGATTAATCGACTGGGTACTTCTAGTGGATGAAAAATGTGGAGTTTGGAAAATCGATTAATCAATTTTGAAATTTTGATTAATCGATATTGGGATTGATTAATCGATTTTGACAGTTTTTCTTGTGGGTTCTGTTTTGGACCATAGAGTTATGGGAGGGCCTTGTACCCTTCCTTTTTGCATCGTTCTTGATGCTTTGTGTGTGACATTGCGTAATTAGGTTTGAACACATGGATTTGAGCATGAGGAGCTACTTTGGACCTTGATGCTTGGGGTTGAAGCACGTGAGGTAGGGAATACTTTGAACATGTACTTTGATTACGATAGCATGTATGTAGTGATATGAAAATGTGTAGGTAAGTGTTGAGAGCATAGAGATGTGCTCATGTTTCTTTGAAAAGTCGTTGAGCATGTGGAATTGAAGTGTGTGTGTGTGTGTGTGTGTGAACACTAAGTAAGAAGTATGCTTGTGAGAATGTGACATCCCGGGGGGGTGTGAATGTGATGCGGGCATCTAAGCGATGCATATGAGTAGGTAGCATCCCAAGGATGTATGGGAGACGTGAACATCCGAGTGATGTGAAATTATTTGAATGAGATTTAAACAAACCTTAAATACTATATTTAGCACAATTACACGGTGAAAACTATAAGTATTTTTGCACAATTGATTTAAGGTTCATAGAATACCCCATCGACGCGGCGGTATACCTGCGGCTGACTCACCAGGATATCCGTGACCAATACAGCGAGGTATTCGTACGCCAGTATGACATCGCAGGGATGTATGTGAGGTTGGTGCCCCGTCGCCTATGAGAAAGGGACTTGGGTCTTATTACATAAAGAAAAATAGTCTGATTGGACGACGATGGTGGGTATTTCATTGAGGCTCGATGCTATATTGCTCGGGGATTATTTAAGTTATTTGATTTAAGTTTTGAGACCGATCTTTTACCTTGTATGAACAAGTTGAAAACAAGATAACAAGTATAGAGTAATAGATGCATTCAGTTCTTGCTTTTAGTAAATTAAACTATTTTCCAGCTGTCTTTCATTGATAAATTAGTTTTTATTAAGTCATGGAATATATGTGAGTAAGATAGATTTACATGTTCATTCAGTTATTTCCCTATTGAGCTATGATGTAGCTCACTCTTTCGACTATACGTCACAGGTCCGGTGTTAGCTGCTGTTGTTGCTTCAGGAGACGTAGACCCGGAGGACCCTGAGTACTTGCCTTCGGAGGAGTCGGTGCCCCCTCCTAAGGAGTTCTTTTAGAAGACCCTCTACGTACTTTGATTATTTTGTGAAAGAGATTATACGGCTTGGTATGTTCAGCATTATTTTGAGATAATATAATTATGGTGAGACATTCTTTTGGTGAACCATTCGAGGTGACTGCTATTCCCTCACTGATGGTTCGGATTGGTTGTTTTGCTCATGCAGTGGCATGAGATTAGAACTATCTTTTGGGCTAGATGTTTTTTTTTTGGCTTTATCTTATAGAAATGGAGATTTAATTTAGTATTAGTTTTTAAGTATATATTTTGCTTTCTAGTTGTGTGGATATACCAAATGTTCCGTGCAGGTATATAGGGCACGGCCTCGAGGGTCGTGCCGATGACACGGGTTTCAGGGTATCAAAATTTGGGCTGTCATAATTGGTATTAAAGCACTTTCTTTTTAAATTTTTGACAAGTCTTGATTTCGTCAGAGTATAGGACCTTCTGCTAATGAAATTGTAGTTTCATGTGCAAAGTGTTATGCCTTCTAGAGGGAGGGGCCGACCGAGAGGCTGTCACAACCCAGATTTTTGAGATCTGTGCACGGCACATACTTACACATAGGTGTATGTGTTTCACAAGGAGACCAAAAACGACCCACATACGTTAAGTGTGTACGTGGGAAACACACTAGTATTATCCCAAAAATTTTAGATATAAAAGTGAAAGAGATAGAGAAGAACCTTTACGTAACTCTATTCTAACCTAAATAGAGAGAAGGAGAATAAAGAGAGAAAGAAGAAAAGAGCCTAGTGGAGAACTAGGGTTCATTGAGACTTAGGTCGAAAGAAGGGATCAGAGGAAATGACGGGAGAAAGAACCAGGGAGGTCGGATAGCCGAGTAGATATTCAAATCATAAATCGGACACATCGTTGCGTGATTCATACGTCAGTCGTTAAAAAAAAACATGATAGATGCCTAGGAATGTTTTTATATAGTAGGAAGGATGTTGGCTGTAAGTTTACTTTATATAAGATTAAGGTTAAATGAAGGATGGAAGCATGATCTCGATCTGATCGGGGGACAAAATCATTGTTCCTGGCTCGAGCGGCCTTAAGAGGCTCGCCCGGGGGAGGATGAACAGAGAAAAGCACGACTCTGGGCTCGCCCGAGCGGTCCCTTAAACTAAAGGAAGCTCGCTCGGCGAGGTCCTGATAAAATTCGAGCTCGGCGATCTCGATTTGACCGCTCGAGCGAGGTCAAGAGCTCGGCGAGGTCAAGGACCGCTCGGCGAGGGCTAATGACCGCTGGCGAGGTCCGTGATCACTCAAATATTGATTTTTTCTAATATAAGAAACTCGGGTGTCTTACACCCCAAAGACCTTAGATCATCCTAAAGTAAAATTCTTTTAAATGTAGGTTGATGCATTATAACCCTCTAAGGACAAGCGTGCTTTGAGATTCGTCGAGGTAGGGAATTCTCTCGAACATGTGCATTATTCTGTGAACTCATATGTGTAGTATAGTCCATTTAAATAGTGTATATTTCATAAATCCTCATGATAAGGGTGTGTGTGCGTGTTCCAATGTGGAAAATCCTGAGGTCCCCAGGGGACGAAAGATAATGTGGTTAAATCAAAGAAAGGTGAAATAGAAGCATGGGGCATCCCAGGGATGCGTAAGAAAACAAACAGAGAAACAAAGATAACGTGATAAGGCCTAATGTAATATATTTAGCACAATCACGGTGAATAACTATATGTAAAGCACATTGATACTTTTGTTATTTAAGGTTGATTAGAATACCCCACCGACGTGGCGGGATACCCACGACTGACTCGGCAGGATATCCGTGACCGGTACGGCGGCCAATCCGTACATTTATAACATCCCAGGGATGTAGATTGAGAATAGACCCCGCCGCCTATGAGGAAGGGGCTCGGGCAATATTCCCAGGGAATATACTTAACAACTGTCTAGTTAGACGACGATGGCGGGTATTCCATCGGGGCTCGATGCTATATTGCTCGAGGATTAATTAAGTTAAGATTTAAGTGATTAGGCCAAGTTCACAAACAAACTTATAAAGAGATTAAACAAAGCCATGATAAGTAGTGATTGGAACCATTGAGTTATTCCTGTTATCCAAATTGTTGTACATAAATGTTTTTCTTGAAAATTTATATTTTATTAAGTTACTGACATATGTGTGAAGGATGATCTATATGTTCTTTTGTTTTCCCTACGGAGCTAGGATGTAGCTCACCCCTTAGACTATACGTCACAGGTCAAGGACTAGCGGCGGCAGGGACTTCAGGTGAAGTTAATCCAAGGGCATCGGAGTCCGTACCCACTGAAGAGACAGAACCTCCTCCTGAGGAATTCTTCTAGGAAACCCGCTGCATACCCTAAGAGTGAGTTAAGAGAGTACTGTGTATGACATGATATATCGAACCTCATTATTTGGAAGGTTCAAATACTGTCTCTTGGTAAACTATTTAAGAAGAATAATTGTCATTAAACTTTTGGGTATGTCCTTATGTCCATGAATTGGCATGGAACAGGGACAGCCTTGTAGGATCAACTATTCTATAACTTCTTATTTTTATTTAGAGTGTTTGCATGTGCTGAAATTACAGTTTGGCTGTATATATATCGGCGAGTTATGATATGAATTTAAGGCACGACCTTGAAGGTCGTGCAGATGGCACGGATTTTGGGATGCCGAAATTCGGGCTGTCACAGAGGCGGTCATGGTAGAAACTTGCGGAGCGGAGATGGTTTCTTCTCGGCTTCAAATAAAGTGCCATTAGGGAACAACGATGACCCAGGAGGTAGTAGTAAGGAGAATAGAGACCGAGAGGGAAATCAGGATGGAGATCAAAGAGAATAAGAAAGGGTTAGAGAAAGAAATGAAGAAATAGAAGAACATCAGAGGATGATGCATACCATGAAAACCATGGAAAACGCCATGACTCAGCAAGCGGCGTCCTTGGAAACTAATAATGTCAATGACCAGCATCAGCCACCACCTATGCCTCTAGTGGATACTACACAACCATTGCCCTCAGTGTTCACAGAGTTTAGGAGGATGCGCCCTCTGAGTTTTTCAGGGCAAGCAGAGCCAATGGACGCAGAGAATTGGCTAAGTGAGATGGAGAAGGTATTCAATGTGCTTACGTGCACTAAGGATGAAAGTGTCCATTGGGCAACATATATGTTGGATGGGAAAGCAGGCCCATGGTGGAAGTCCATGTCGAGGACTAGAGCTCAAGAAACCCCAGGATTATCATGGACTTAGGATGAATTTGTGACCGAATTCAACAAACATTATTTCCCTGAAGTCGTGCGTAACCAGATGGAAGTAAAATTTCTTCAACTTGAACAAGGAGAGATGTCATTAAGGGAATATGGAGTAGAGTTCATGAGGCTTGCTCTCTTTACCCCTGAGTACGTGGTTACCGACTTGATGAAAGCCAAGAGGCTTCAAAGCGAGTTGAGCCCGGATATCAGGGGAAAGGTGGCTGCCTTTGAGTTGAAGACGTACAAAGAGGTTATGAGCAAGGCTCTAGTAATAGAAGAAGATAATGAGGATCAATATCGAAGGAGAGACCAATAGGGAAGAGGAAGGATGGATCACAGTAAAGTGGGAAACTACGAGCTAGTGAACAAAAAGCTGCGATTCGTAGCACCCTTTCAGAGGCAGCAGTTTCAAATCGGATATACCAGACCGGCACAGTATACAAATTATTCGAGATTACCTTGCGTCTGGGAGACCAATCAAATATGAGAACCCTACTACCACCACCAGAGTATCAATTACTCGGGGTTTCTCATGAGCAGCTTCTTCTACACCAAATGAGACTTGTACCAAGTGTGCCAAGTCTCACAAAATGGTAGATTGTAGACGGGATACTCGGGGTAGTTACAAGTGTGGGAAGATAGGCCACATGATCCAAGATTGTCCTGAGATGAACAAGGAGAGAGCGACTTTTGCTTCCACGCCGAGACCAATACAAGTAAAGAAGCTGGTCATGTAAGGTAGAGCCTTTGCGGTTACTACCTAGGAAGCACAGAATGTCAATGACATTATTCAAGGTGAGATTTTTCTTTTAAATTAAGAATTTTATTTACTCAAAGTTTTAGATAGAGAAGGTGCATCCATGTAGGAAGTAGTGTAGACTCATTCCTGTATATCGATCTTTGATATGTAAGTATGTGGTATATATATGTATGTTATAGGTACATTATAATTGTATGAAAAGGGAAGTGACGTAGCATATGAAGCTAGAGTATTGATAGACCCAGGGTCTACCCATTCATTCATTACTCCTCGATTTGCAAAGAAGATGAAGGTTAGCGCAGAGACATTAGATTTTATCTTATTTGTATCTATTTTGACTGGGGAATCGATCGATACGGACTTGGTTTATAAGTCGGTGGTAGTGGCTATCAGAGATGGGGACATCTATGAACTTGCAACGAATTTAGTTTTATGGAATATGCAAGGATTCGATGTGATCCTTGACATAGATTGGTTGTTAGCTCATTATGCAACGGTCGATTGTAAGAACAAAATCGTTATCTTCAGATCGAATGCTAGGAAATCATTCTAATTTTGGGGAATGAGACCGACGTTTGTGCCACTTGGGTCCGCAATAAGAGCTGAGCGCTTGATCAGGAAGGGATGCAGTGGTTACTTGTCATTTTTAAAGGAAGACAAGGAAGGGAAGAACATCATTTCAAAGATCGTGGTTGCGTGGGAGTTATAGGATGTCTTTTCGAAGGAATTGTCAGGGTTACATTCTGATAGAGAGGTGGAATTCACTATCGACTTAGCACCTAAAATGGAGCCTATTTCCAAAGCACCATACCGAATGGCTCCGGCTGAGTTGAAGGAGTTGAAAGGGCAGTTACAAGAGCTCTTAGATAAGGGGTTTGTGAGACCTAGTGTGTCTCCTTGGGGAGCACCGGTCTTATTTGTAAAGAAGAAGGATGGGTCGATGAGGCTATGCATCGACTACCATAAGCTAAATAAACTGACCATAAAGAATCGATATCCTTGCCTCGGATTGATGATTTATTTAATTAGCTGCAAGGCGTGAGATACTTTTCTAAGATCAATTTGAGATCTGGATATCATCAACTGAGAGTAAAGGCAGAGGACATTCAGAAGACAGTGTTCAGGACGCGGTACAGACACTACAAGTTTTTAGTGATGCCGTTTGGTTTGATGAATTCAACGGTGTCGTTTATGTACTTGATGAATCAGATGTTTAAACTACACCAAGACACTTGCATTGTAGTATTCATCGACGATATTCTGATATATTCAAAATCGAAGAAAGAGCATGGAGAACATTTAAGAATCGCTCTACAAACTCTACGTGAACACCAACTGTATGCCAAGCTCAGTAAGTACATGTTTTGGTTGGAGAAAGTTAGCTTTTTGGGACACGTCGTCTCAAAGGAGGGTGTCACAGTGGATCCGGCTAAGATCGAAGCAGTGGTACAATGGAAACAATCAAAGACGGTGACAGATATCCGTAGTTTCCTCGGTCTAGTTGGATACTATCGACATTTTATGGAGGGATTTTTAAAAATATCGGGACCACTTACGAGACTCACAAGGAAAGATGTGAGATTTGAGTGGACTGAAGTGTGTGAAAAGAGTTTTTATGAACTCAAGAAAAGACTCACTTCAGTTCCAGTGCTAGCGATTCCTTCAAGCAGTGAAGGGTTTGTAGTGTACAACGATGCTTCACATAGTGGTTTAGGCTGCGTGCTCAACCAAAACAAGAAAGTGATTACTTATGAGTCGAGACAGCTAAAAGATCATGAGAAGAACTACCTGATACATGACTTGAAACTAGCAACAGTATATTTGTATTGAAAATTGGGAGACATTATTTATACGATGAGACCTTTGAGATCTTCACCAACCATAAGAGCCTCAGGTACTTATTCACACAAAAAGAATTAAATATGAGGTAGTGAAGGTGGATGGAGTTCCTCAAAGACTATAATTTCTCCATACAATATCACCCAGGCGAGGCGAATGTCATAGCAGATGCCTTGAGTCGTAAGGGTTCGGCTCAATTAGCTAATCTTATCATGGGAATGCAAAGATGGAAGTTGTCTGAAGATCTTTCTTTGTATGACACAAAGCTCGAGGTGTAAGCTTCAGGGGATTTCTTGGGCAACATCAAAGTGAGGCCAACAATCTTTGAGCATATTTACGAGCTACAGATGAAAGACTCAAAGTTAACCAAAATTCGATAAGATGTGAGTGAGGGCACAAAACCGAAGTTCTTAGTGAAGGAAGATGGTTCTTTCCTATTCAGGGGACGCCTTTGCATTCCCGTTGATGTCGATCTGCAACAAACTATTTTAGATGAGGCTCACAAATCGAGATGTGAAATCCACCCCAGTAGCACCAAAATGTATCACTACCTGAGGAAGAGTTACTGGTGGAGAGGACTAAAATAGGATATAGCCGAGTACTTGTCAAGGTATTTAACATGTCAGCAGGTGAAAGTAGACCATAGATATCCTGCAGGTTTACTGCAACCTCTGCCCATACCAGAGTGGAAATGGGAATCAATCTCCATGGATTTCATCATGGGATTGCCGCGCACAGTTAAAAGGTATAATGCAATTTAGGTGGTCATTGATCGACTAACCAAGTCAGCCCACTTTTTCCCTATAACACAATATATACAGTATGAAGACTCACAAATTTGTATATGAAGGAGATCATACGTTTGCACGGGATTCCTAGAAGTATCGTCTCTGATCATGACCCGTTGTATACTTAAAAATTTTGGAAGAAGTTTTAAGAAGGCATGGGTACTCGATTGGACTTTAGTTCGGCATTCCATCCACAGGCCGATGGGCAAATAGAGTGGATAAATCAGGTAATAGAAGATATGCTCAGAGCATGTACGCTTGAATTGCAAGGATCATGGGATCAACATCTACCATTGATCGAATTTGCACACAACAATAGTTTTCAGGCGAGCATTGGAATGGCACCTTACGAAGCTCTCTATGGAAGGCGATGTAGATTGTCAATCAATTGGGAAGAGACCAGCGAAAAGTTTGTATTGGGGCCGGAGTTACTCGAAGATAATGCCATCATTGTTCGTATGATAAGAGAGAGACTTAAATCGGCTCAGAGCAGGCAGAAGAGTTACACTGATATCAAAAGAATGTGCGTGGACTTTTCCATTGGCGATCATGTGTTCGTAAAGGTATTGCCCATGAAAGGCGTTATGAGATTTGGGAAGAGGGGAAAGCTAAGTCCCTATTACCTTGGGCCTTTTGAGGTTTTGGGTCGAGTCGGTGAGGTAGCGTATCGCATTGGATTACCTCCGTTGTTTGATCGGGTACATAACGTGTTTCATGTATCAATGCTTCGAAAGTATATAAATGACCCTACACATATCTTGAGAGATTAGCCGATCGAGATGCATGAAGACATGACCATGATAAAAGAGGCAGCTCAAATTTTGGATAGAAAAGAACAAGTTCTACGCATGAAAGTTATCCCTTTAGTGCTTGTCAGGTGGGGGAATCATCCGGCTGAAGAAGCTACTTGGGAACGCGAGGCGGACGTGAGGGAATAGTATCCGAACTTGTTTGAGGAGAGCTGAGAGCATGCTTGTAGTATTGCATTTATTTTGTAAAATTAACATGCGTATGTAAGCGAAAGGCCGCAAGTATATGTCAACATCATTAAGGAAATGAAAAGAAAAATTTTGCTTCTAAATTGGTCTTTTGTGAAATCTAGCACGTTTATCATGAACGTGTATGTATCATGAAATTAATGGATGCCAAGTCTTGATTATAGATTTATAGGTGTAGCAATAGGCAGTGCCAAGCTAAAAGGAAAGTCAGTAAGTGACTAGCTTAAAAGCTATAGGGAACTTGAAAAAAAAAGGAGGAAAGTAATGAAGAAAAATAAAAAATAAAACTTTTTACAGTTTTTGTCAAAATCAATTAATCGATTTTGATTTTCGATTAATCAAAAATTTTTTGATTAAACGACTGGCTCACATCAGTGAGCTGAGGGACCTGGAAAAAATTTTAGAAGTCAAATTTGACTAATCAAATTAAATTCGATTAATCGATTTTGAAAATCGACTAATCGATTTTTGAAACCGATTAATCAATTTTGGGCAGCTGGGTTTGAATATTAAAAACCGATTAATCGATTTTAAAATTTATTAATCAAATTTTCAGAACAAATAATAGTTTTGGGGAATTTTTTCCCCATTCGAATTTGCATCTGTCTTTTATTTATTTATTTATTTTTACTTTTTGGACGCCTTTCTTCTCCCTTTGGTTGGCGACAACAGTGAAGGTTTGAAGGATTTGGGGATCAAGATCGAACCAAAACCCTATACATTTGGATCGATTGCGCACGGTAAGCCCTAAATCTAGAAATTTTTATTGCATTTTGAGTATTTTAAAGCCCTAGGTTTCAATTTTTAGTTAAAAACCCTAGAATGCCGCCTAAAACCCGGCAAGCTTCGAAGCTCGCGGCTTCTAAACTACCCGTACGGCATGCGAGACAATCGGAAGCACCGCCATCACCTTCACCTTCACATTCATCTTCATCATCATATTTGACGAAGGCGTCATCACTCCAATCGTCACCACCACCACCTCAACCCGGCCATTTGGCCCAACCAAATGAGTGGTGGGCCGCGAAGGATTTTGAGGATGAATACACCATAAACGAAGCTCTTTTTGAGGATCCAGAGGTTGAGGGCGAGACAAAATGGGCCCGAAAATACCTCATTGATGCGAGCCTCGGTAACCTCTTGAAGCCTTTACATGAATATTATTACCCTAGGCAAGTTAGATTGTTTTACCAAAATCAGAAAGCAGGTAGGGAGGCCGACACAGTTGTGACTGAAATTGATGGTCGTAAATATTTTTTTAACCTACGCCACATTCATGAATCCTTAGAGTGTTATAATGTATACGTACCCGAGACCAACCTTTTACCCCTGTTTGCTCAGCCCGTAGATTTCTATGAAATCAAAACCGAAATGACTCAGGGAAGTAAAGGACATGGAAAATCCATTAGGAGGGTTGATTTACCTCCTCATTGGTTGATGCTTGATACCATCATTAAGTGTAACCTCTACCCCATGCGCCATGATACCAAGAGGGTGGGGGTGGTGCAACAAGCATTGTATGCGACATATAGAGGTTGTTGGTTCGACGCTACTAGGTTAGTGTTGGAGGGCATGATTTACATCAAGGGAAAAATAATGAAAGGACCATTAAGACCTAAGGAGCATATGCCATATGCTCGTCTCATTTCTTGCATGATCGAGTGCTACTCCATTGCAGTAGAGTATGTTATTGCTGTGACTAAGCCGAGGGCTCCTGACCATGCCAAACTTTACTCCTAGAAGCGAACCTATAATCTTTTGAAGAGAGTACTACCATCGAAGGGACCAGCACCTACCCCAGCTTTTGATGCACCACCACAGCAGGACCAACTAGTAACAGAGGAGCAGCCTCCTAACCCTGTACAGCCTGCAGAGTAGCCTCTTGTACCACCACCTGCTCCTATGTAGTCTGCCCCTGCTACTCCTATGCCACATCACCGCCGGCGAGCGCCTCGGACCACAGCTACCATAGACGATGTTTTGCCCATGATGGAGGCAAATAATCAATAGATGAACCACCGACTTGATTTCTAGGAGTCCACAATGTACTAGCCGCGGACGTGGACTCCTAGCGCATCTGGTTCTAGTACACAAGAGCATGACGGGGACGATCATCGAAGGGATGGGACTGCCTAATTTTTTGCTTATTGCGTTTGTTTTGTTTTGATCATCTTGTGCATTTTGGGGACATTTTGGGCACATGTAAAACAGTTATGGAACTATGAAGGTGTTTCTTTTTGGGGACTGTAAATGTGGTGTTAAACAATAGTTGGAAATCTGATGCATTGAACTATATGACATGGTTGCCATTTATTTCTTTTGATCAAATGGAATAGCAATTAACGTTACTTTATCATGTTCTCTACAATTAGAATGTTTTGAATTCCTTTTTATGCAGGATGTGTTGTGATTGCTTAGGAAAATGCAAATGGTTCGAATTTCTTTTATGCAGGATGTGTTGTGAATGCTTAGAAATATGCAAATGGTTCGAGTTTCTTTTATGCAGGGTGGGTAGTGATTGCTTAGAACTATACAAATAGCCTGAGTATATATGCAGAATGCACTGTGATTGAGTGCATGCTGGATAGAGGGGAAGCCCTTGGGTGCATTTTCGAGGATAAAAATTCCCAAGGTGGAGAGAATGTAACATCCCTAACATCTTGGGCTTAGAATATTATCCTTGAGATACGTGCCGATTTGGTCACTTGTGTGATCAAGTGAAAGTCAACTTGATGACTTAAGTTAAATTTGGTTTGAGGTGAAAACGCACCTAGGTGTGTGATATGGATCTTGTTATAAGGCCATATACACCTGTTATGGGTGTATGTGCTTTGCACCAAAGGAGTGAATTGGTTAAATATGTTAAAGACTAAGAGAAGTTATTTCTCTTTGAGGTTGGTTAGTGCTTAGGAAATTTATGAGGAGCTTACGGGAAGGCCTGGCGAAGACATTAAATTGCGATGATAAGTGGTCTGGTTTGTTGGAGTTGAAGTTAAGAACCCTAGCTTCTAATCCAAACCATTGAATCAAGCACACGACCCGATTCGAGGTAAGGCTTTTCAAATTTATGATGTGTGTGAAGTTTGAGCTTTAATTTAAGGTATAAATGTTGGATTAAAAGAGGGGAGAAAAGAATGATTGAGAAAAAGGTGAAAGCAAGATGTGCAGCCAAAGAAGGGTTGTTTTCTGTCAAAATCGATTAATCGATTTTTGTTAGTAAGGTAAATCTGGAGACTGCAACACGAAACTGATTAATCGAATTTAATTCGATTAATCGATTTTTGGTTTTCGATTAATCGATCTGGAATTGATTAATTGACTGGGTACTTCCAGTGGATGGAAAATGTGGAGTTTGGAAAATCGATTAATCGATTTTGAAATTTTGATTAATTGATATTGGGATCGATTAATCAATTTTGACAGTTTTTCTTGTGGAGATGTTTTCATCTCGTCTTCAAATAAAGTGCCGTTGGGGAACAGCGATGTCCCAAGAGGCAGTAGTCAAGGGAATAGAGACCGAGAGGGAAATCAAGATGGAGATCGAAGAGAATAAGAAGGGGTGAGAGAAAGAAATGAAGAAAGAGAAGAACATCAGAGGATGATGCATACCATGAAAACCATGGAAAATGCCATGACTCAGCAAGCGGCGTCCTTGGCAACTCATAATGTCAATGACCAGCATCAGCCACCACCTATGCCTCTAGTGGATACTACACAGCCATTGCCCTCAGTGTTCACAGAGTTTAGGAGGATGCGCCCTCTGAGTTTTTCAGGGCAAGCAGAGCCAATGGACGCAGAGAATTGGCTAAGTGAGATGGAGAAGGTATTCAATGTGCTTACTTGCACTAAGGATGAAAGTGTCCATTGGGCAACATATATGTTGGATGGGAAAGCAGGCCCATGGTGGAAGTCCATGTCAAGGACTAGAGCTCAAGAAACCCCAGGATTATCATGGACTTAGGATGAATTTGTGACCGAATTCAACAAACATTATTTCCCTGAAGTCGTGCATAACCAGATGGAAGTAAAATTTCTTCAACTTGAACAGGGAGAGATGTCGGTAAGGGAATGTGAAGTGGAGTTCATGAGGCTCGTTCTCTTTACCCCTGAGTACGTGGTTACCGACTTGATGAAAGCCAAGAGGCTTCAAAGCGACTTGAGGTTGGATATTAGGGGAAAGGTGGCTGCCTTTGAGTTGCAGACGTATGGAGAGGTTATGAGCAAGGCTCTAGTAATAGAAGAAGATAATGAGGATCGATACCAAAGGAGAGACCAACAGGGAAGAGGAAGGATGGATCACAGTAAAGTGGGAAACTACGACCCAGTGAACAAAAAGTTGCGATTCGTAGCACCCTTTCAGAGGCAGCAGTTTCAAACCGGTTATACCTGACCGGCGTAGCAGACAAATTATCCGAGATTACCTTGCGTCTGGGAGACCAATCAAATATGAGAACCCTACTACCACCGGAGTATCAGTTACTCGGGGTTTCTCACGAGCAGCTTCTTCTACACCAAATGTGACTTGTGCTAAGTGTGGCAAGTCTCACAAAATGGCAGATTGTAGACGGGGTACTTAGGGTAGTTACAAGTGTGGGAAGATAGGCCACATGATCCGAGATTGTCCTGAGATGAACAAGGAGAGAGCGGCTTCTGCTTCCATGCCGAGACCAATATAAGCAAAGAAGTCGGTCATGTAAGGAAGAGCCTATGCCGTTACTACCCAGGAAGCACAGAATGTCAATGACATTATTCAAGGTGAATAATGTCATATGTTATAGGTACCTTACAATTGTATGAAAAGGGAAGTGACGTAGCATATGAAGCTAGAGTATTGATAGACCCAGAGTCTACCCATTCATTTATTACTCCCCGATTTCCAAAGAAGATGAAGGTTATCCCAGAGACATTAGATTTTATCTTAGTTGTATCTATTCTTACTGGGGAATCGATCGATACGGACTTGGTTTATAAGTCGGTGGTAGTGGCTATCAGAGATGGGGATATCTATGAACTGGCAACGAATTTAGTTTTACTGAATATGCAAGGATTCGACATGATCCTTGGCATAGATTGGTTGTTAGCTCATTATGCAACGTCGATTGTAAGAACAAAATCTTTATCTTCAAATCGAATACAAGGAGATCGTTCTAATTTTGGGGAATGAGATCGATGTTTGTGCCACTTGTGTTCGCAATAAGAGCTGAGCGCTTGATCAGGAGCCTGAAATGGAGCTTGTTTCCAAAGCACCATACCGAATGGCTCCGGCCGAATTGAAGGAGTTGAAAGGACAGTTACAAGAGCTCTTAGATAAGGGGTTTGTGAAACCTAGTGTGTCTCCTTAGGGAGCACTGATCTTATTTGTAAAGAAGAAGGATGGGTTGATGAGGCTATGCATCGACTACCATCAGCTAAACAAACTGATCATAAAGAATCGATATCCTTGCCTCGGATTGACGATTTATTTAATCAGCTGCAAGGCGCAAGATACTTTTCCAAGATCGATCTGAGATCTGGATATCATCAGCTGAGAGTAAAGGTACAGGACATCCAGAAGACAGTGTTCAGGACGCGGTACAGAGACTACCAATTTTTAGTGATGCCGTTTGGTTTGATGAATGCACCGACGTTGTTTATGTACTTGATGAATCAGATGTTTAAACTACACCTGGACACTTGTATCATAGTATTCGTCGACGATATTCTGATATATTCAAAATCAAAGAAAGAGCATGAAGAACATTTGAGAATCGCTCTACGAACTCTACGTGAACACCAACTGTATGCCAAGCTCAGTAAGTGCATATTTTGGTTGGAGAAAATTAGCTTTTTGGGACACGTCGTCTCAAAGGAGGGTGTCACAGTGGATCCGACTAAGATCGAAGCAGTGGTAGAATGGGAACAACCAAAGACGGTGATAGATATCCGTAGTTTCCTTGGTCTAGCTGGATACTATCGACGTTTTATGGAGAGATTTTTAAAAATATCGGGACCACTTACGAGACTCACAAGGAAAGATGTGAGTGGACTGAAGCATGTGAAAAGAGTTTTTAAGAACTCAAGAAAAGACTCACATCAGCTCTAGCGCTAGCGATTCCTTCAGGTAGTAGAGGGTTTTTAGTGTACAGCGATGCGTCACATAGTGGTTTAGGCTACGTGCTCAACCAAAACAAGAAAGTGATTGCTTATGAGTCGAGACAGCTGAAAGATCATGAGAAGAACTATCCGACACATGACTTGAAACTAGCAACAGTATATTTGTATTGAAATTTTGGAGACATTATTTATACGGTGAGACCTTTGAGATCTTCACCAACCATAAGAGCCTCAAGTACTTATTCACACAAAAAGAATTAAATATAAGGCAGTGAAGGTGGATGGAGTTCCTTAAGGACTATGATTGCTCCATACAATATCACCCAGGCAAGGCTAATGTCTTAATAGATGCCTTCAGTCGTATGGGTTCGGCTCAGTTAGCTAATCTTATCATGGGAATGCATAGATGGAAGTTGTCTGAAGATCTTTCCTTGTATGATGCAAAGATCGAGGTGCAAGCTTCAAGGGATTTCCTGGCCAACATCATAGTGAGGCCAATAATCTTTGATCATATTTACGAGCTATAGATGAAAGACTCAGAGTTAACCAAAATTCGATAAGATGTGAGTGAGGGCACAAAACCGAAATTCTCAGTGAAGGAAGATGGTTCTTTCCTATTCAGGGGACGCCTTTACATTCCCATTGATGTCGATCTGTAAAAAACTATTTAGATGAGGCTCACAAATCGAGATGTGCAATCCACCCCGGTATCACCAAAATGTATCAAGACCTGAGGAAGAGTTACTGGTGGAGAGGACTGAAACAGGATGTAGCCGAGTATGTGTCAAGGTGTTTAACATGTCAACAGGTGAAAGTAGACCATAGATATCCCGTGGGATTACTGTAGCCTCTACCCATACTAGAGTGGAAATGGGAATCAATCTCCATGGATTTCATCATGGGATTGCCGTGCACAGCAAAAAGGTATAATGCAATTTAGGTGGTCGTTGATCGACTAACCAAGTCAGCTCACTTTTTTCCCTATAACACAATATATACAGCATGAAGACTCATAGATTTGTATATGAAGGAGATCGTACATTTGCACGGGATTCCCAGAAGTATCGTCTTTGATAGGGACCCGTTGTATACTTTAAAATTTTGAAAGAAGTTTTAAGAAGGCATGGGTACTCGATTGGACTTTAGTTCGACGTTCCATCTGCAGATTGATGGGTAAACAGAGTGGATAAATCAGGTAATAGAAGATATGCTCAGAGCATGTACGCTTGAATTGCAAGGATCATGTGATCAACATCTACCATTGATCGAATTTGCATACAACAATAGTTTTTAGGTGAGCATTGGAATGGCGCCTTACAAAGCTCTCTATGGAAGGCGATGTAGATTGCTTATCAATTGGGAAGAGACGGGCGAAAAGTTTGTATTGGGGCCGGAGTTACTCGAATATAATGCTATCATTGCTCGTATGATAAGAGAGAAACTTAAATCGGCTCAGAGCAGGCATAAGAGTTACGCCGATATCAAAAGAACGAGCGTGGACTTTGCCATTGGCGATCATGTGTTCGTAAAGGTATTGCCCATGAAAGGCGTTATGAGATTTGGGAAGAGGGAAAAGCTAAGTCCCTATTACCTTGGGCCTTTTGAGGTTTTGGGTCGAGTCGGTGAGGTAGCTTATCACATTGGATTACCTCCGTTGTTTGATCGGGTACATAACGTGTTTCATGTGTCCATGCTTCGAAAGTATATAAATGACCCTACACATATCTTAAGAGATCAGCCGATCGAGATGCATGAAGACATGACCATGATAGAAGAGGCAGCTCAAATTTTGGATAGAAAAGAACAAGTTTTACGCACGAAAGTTATCCCTTTAGTGCTTGTCAGGTGGGGGAATCATCCGACCGAAGAAGCTACTTGGGAACGCGAGGCGAACGTGAGGGAATAGTATCCAAACTTGTTTGAGGAGAGCTGAGACCATGCTTGTAGTATTGCATTTATTTTGTAAAGTTAACATGCGTATGTAAGCTAAAGGCTACAAGTATATGTCAACATCATTAAGGAAATGAAAAGAAAAATTTTGCTTCTAAATTGGTCTTTTGTGAAATCTAGCATGTTTATCATGAATGTGTATGTATCATGAAATCAATGGATGCCAAGTCTTGATTATAGATTTATAGGTGTAGCAATAGGTAGTGTCAAAATAAAAAACCAAAAGGAAAGTCAGTAAGTGACTAGCTTAAAAGCTATAGGGAACTTGACAAAAAAAGGAGGAAAAGTAATGAAGAAAAATAAAAAATAAAACTTTTTGCAGTTTCTGTCAAAATCAATTAATCGATTTTGATTTTCGATTAATCAAAAAATTTTGATTGAACGACTGGCTCACATCAGTGAGCTGAGGGACCTAGAAAAAATTTTAGAAGTCAAATTCGACTAATCGAATTAAATTTGATTAATCGATTTTAAAAATCGATTCAAAACCGATTAATCAATTTCGGGTAGATGGGTTTGAATATTAAAAACCGATTAATCGATTTTAAAATTGATTAATCAATTTTTCAGTACAAATAACAGTTTTGGGAATTTTTTCCCCATTCGAATTTGCATCTATTTTTTTTTTTTTTTTTTAAATTTTGGACGCCTTTCTTCTCCCCTTGGTTGGCGACAACAGTGAAGGTTTGAAGGATTTGGGGATCAAGATCGAACCAAAACCCTATACATTCGGATCGATTGCGCACGGTAAGCCCTAAATCTAGAAATTTTTATTGCATTTTGAGTATTTTAAAGCCCTAGGTTTCAATTTTTAGTTAAAAACCCTAGAATGCCGCCTAAAACACGGCAAGCTTTGAAGCTCGCGGCTTCTAAACTACCCGTACGGCATGTGAGACAATCGCAAGCACTGCAATCACCTTCACCTTCACATTCATCTTCATCATCATTTTCGACGAAGGCGTCGTCACTCCAATCGTCACCACCACCACCTCAACCCGGCCATTTGGCCCAACCAAATGAGTGGTGGGCTGCGAAGGATTTTGAGGATGAATACACCATAAACGAAGCTCTTTTTGAGGATCCAGAGGTTGAGGGCGAGACAAAATGGGCCCGAAAATACCTCATTGATGCGGGCCTCGGTAACCTCTTGAAGCCTTTACATGAATATTTTTACCCTAGGCTAGTTAGATTGTTTTACCAAAATTAGAAAGCGGGTAGGGAGGCCGGCACCGTTGTGACTGAAATTGATGGTCGTAAATATTTTTTTAACCTACGCCACATTCATGAATCCTTGGAGTGTTATAATGTATACGTACCCGAGACCAACCTTTTACCCCCGTTTGCTCAGCCCGTAGATTTTGATGAAATCAAAACCGAAATGACTCAGGGAAGTAAAGGATCTAGAAAATCCATTAGGAGGGTTGATTTACCTCCTCATTGGTGGATGCTCGATACCATCATTAAGTGTAACCTCTACCCCATGCGCCATGATACCGAGAGGGTGGGGGTGGTGCAACAAGCATTGTACGCGGCATATAGAGGTTGTTGGTTCGGCACTACTAGGTTTGTGTTGGAGGGCATGATTTACATCAAGGGAAAAATGATGAAAGGACCGTTAAGACCTAAGGAGCATATGCCATATGCTCGTCTCATTTCTTGCATGATCGAGTGCTACTCTGCTGCAGTAGAGTATGTTATTCCTGTGACTAAGCCGAGGGCTAGTGACCATGCCAAACTTTACTCTATCGCTTCCTGGAAGCGAACCTATAATCTTTTAAAGAGAGTACTACCACCGGAGGGACCAGCACCTGCCCCAGCTTTTGATGCACCACCACAGCAGGACCAACCAGCAGCAGAGGAGCAGCCTCCTGACCCTGTACAGCCTGCAGAGTAGCCTCTTGTACCACCCACCTACTCCTATGTAGTCTGCCCCTGCTACTCCTATGCCACCTCACCACCGGCGTGCGCGTCGGACCACAGCTACCATAGACGATGTTCTAGCCATGATGGTGGCAAACAATCAACAGATGAACCACCGGCTTGACTTCTAGGAGTCCACGATGTTCTAGTCGAGAACGTGGACTCCTGGCGCATCTGGTTCTAGTACACAGGAGCATGACGGGGAGGATGAGACAGGGGATGGGACTGCCTGGTTTTTTGCTTATTGCGTTTGTTTTGTTTTGATCATCTTGTGCATTTTGGGGACATTTTGGGCACATGTAAAACAGTTATGGAACTATGAAGGTGTTTCTTTTTGGGGAATGTAAATGTGGTGTTAAACAATAGTTGGAAATCTGATGCACTGAACTATATGGCATGGTTGCAATTTATTTTTTTTGATAAAATGGAATAGCAATTGACGTTACTTTATCATGTTCTCTACAATTAGAATGGTTTGAATTCCTTTTTATGCAGGATGTGGTGTGATTGCTCAGGAATATGCAAATGGTTCGAATTTCTTTTATGCAGGATGTGTTGTGAATGCTTAGAAATATGCAAATGGTTCGAGTTTCTTTTATGCAGGGTGGGTAGTGATTGCTTAGAACTGTACAAATAGCTTGAGTATATATGCAGAATGTATTGTGATTAAGTGCATGCTGGATAGAGGGGAAGCCCTTGGGTGCATTTTTTAGGATAAAAATTCCCAAGGTGGAGAGAATGTAACATCCCTAAAATCTTAGGCTTAGAATAGTATTCTCAGGATACGTGTCGATCTGGTCACTTGTGTGATCAAGTGAAAGTCAACTTGATGACTTAGGTTAAATTAGGTTTGAGGTGAAAATGCACCTAGGTGTGTGATGTGGATCTTGTTATAAGGCCATATAAACCTGTTATGGGTGTATGTGCTTTGTACCAAAGGAGTGAATTGGTTAAATATGTTAAAGACTAAGAGAAGTTATTTCTCTTTGAGGTTGGTTGGTGCTTAGGAAATTTATGAGGAGAGAGAGATTAGAGAGAAAGGGGGAGTAAATGCTTGGGAGTTAATGCGAAGGAGCTTACGGGAATGCCTGGCGAAGACATTAAATTGCGTGATGAAGGTGAAAGCAAGATGTGCAGCCAAAGAAGGGTTGTTTACTGTCAAAATTGATTAAGGTAAATCTGGAGACTGCAATACGAAACTGATTAATCGAATTTAATTCGATTAATCGATTTTTGGTTTTCAATTAATTGATTTGGAATTGATTAATCGACTGGGTACTTCCAGTGGATGGAAAATGTGGAGTTTGGAAAATCGATTAATCGATTTTGAAATTTTGATTAATTGATATTGGGATCGATTAATCAATTTTGACAGTTTTTCTTGTGGGTTCTATTTTGGACCATAGAGTTTTGGGAGGGCCTTGTACCCTTCCTTTTTACATCGTTCTTGATGCTTTGTGTGACATTGTGTGTAAATTAGGTTCTGGTTCGTTGGAGTCAATGTTAAGAACCCTAGCTTCTAATCCAAACCATTGAATCAAGCACACGACCTGATTCGAGGTAAGGCTTTTCAAATTTATGATGTGTGTGAAGTTTGAGCTTTAATACAAGGTATAAATGTTGGATTAAAAGAGGGGAGAAAAGAAAGATTGAGAAAAAGGTGAAAGCAAGATGTGCAGCCAAAGAAGGGTTGTTTTCTGTCAAAATCGATTAATCGATTTTTGTCAATAAGGTAAATCTGGAGACTGCAATACGAAACTGATTAATCGAATTTAATTCGATTAATCGATTATTGGTTTTCGATTAATCAATTTGGAATTAATTAATCGACTGGGTACTTCCAGTGGATGGAAAATGTGGAGTTTGGAAAATCGATTAATCGATTTTGAAATTTTGATTAATTGATATTTGGATCGATTAATCAATTTTGACAGTTTTTCTTGTGGGTTCTATTTTGGACCATAGAGTTCTGGGAGGGCCTTGTACCCTTCCTTTTTACATCGTTCTTGATGCTTTGTGTGTGACATTGTGCACTTAGGTTTGAACACATGGATTTGAGCATAAGGAGCTACTTTGGACCTTGATGCTTGGGGTTGAAGCACGTGAGGTAGGGAATACTTTAAATATATACTTTGATTACGATAGCATATATGTAGTAATATGAAAATGTGTAGGTATGTGTTGAGAGCAGAGAGATGTGCTCGTGTTTCTTTGAAAAGTAGTTGAGCATGTGGAATTGAAGTGTGTGTGTGTGTATGTGTGTGTGTGTGTGTGTGTGTGTGTGTGAACACTAAGTAAGAAAACAAGTATGCTTGTGAGTATGTGACATCCCGGGGGGGTGTGAATGTGATGCGGGCATCTAAGCGATGCATATGGACAGGTGACATCCCAGGGATGTATGGAAAATGTGAACATCTGAGTGATGTGAAGTTATTTGAATAAGATTTAAACAAACCTTAAACACTATATTTAGCATTATTACACGATGAAAACTATAAGTATTTTTACACAATTGATTTATGGTTCGTAGAATACCCCACCGACATAGTGGTATACCCGTGACTGTCTCGGCAGGATATTCGTGATCGGTACGGCAGGATATCCGTACGCCAGTATGACATCACAGGGATATATGTGAGGTTGGTGCCCTGTCACCTATGAGAAAGGGACTTGGGTCTTATTACATGAAGAAAAATAATCTGATTGGATGACGATGATGGGTATTCCATCGGGGCTCGATGCTATATTGCTCGGGAATTATTTAAGTTATTTGATTTAAGTTTTGAGACCAATCTTTTACCTTGTGCGAACAAGTTGAAAACAAGATAACAAGTATAGAGTAATAGATGCATTCAGTTCATGCTTTCAGTAAATTAAATTGTTTTCCAGCTGTCTTTCATTGATAAATCGGGTTTTTTTATGTCAGGGAATATATGTGAGTAAGATAGATTTACATGTTCATTCAATTATTTCCCTATTGAGCTATGATGTAGCTCACTCTTTCGACTATACGTCACAGGTCTGGTGTTAGCTATTGTTGTTGCTTCGGGAGATGTTGACCCGGAGGACCCAGAATACTTGCCTGGGGAGAGAGTCAGATCCCCCTCCTGGGGAGTTCTTTTAGAAGACCCTCTGTGTATTTTGATTATTTTTTGAAAGAGATTATACGGCTTGGTATGTCCAGCCTTATTTTCAGATAATGTAATTATGGTGAGACATTCTTTTGGTGAACCATCCGGGGTGACTGTTGTTTCATCACCGATGGTTCGGGTTGGTTCTTTTACTTATGCAGTGGCATGAGATTATAACTATCTTTTGGGCTAGATATTTTTTTTTGGCTTTATCTTATAGAAATAGAGATTTAATTCAGTATTAGTTCTTAAGTATATGTTTTACTTTCTAGTTGTGTGGATATATCAAATGTTCTGTGCAGGTATATGGGGCATGACCTTGAGGGTCGTGCCGATGGCACGGGTTTTGGGGTGCCGAAATTTGGACTGTCACACTCAAGATTCCCAAATTAATATCGTAGGGACTGAAGTGCTAGATTTGACTATGATCCAGTCTATGCCAAAGACCCTAGGTAAAGACTTTGATTATCAATCGGGAAGGTGTTAGACACCCGATTGACCCACTCTTAAGCGATCTCTATTATGACCAAATATATAAAAAAAAGGGTAGCACTTTCCCTTGCCCAAAGGCACTCCGATCATATTTGAGCCCCCCGTAATCACTGAAATTTTGACTGCGTAACGGCTCAAATTTTAGGATAGAAGAAAAGTAAAAGAAGGTAGAGGAATAGAGGGGAGAGCTAGAGCTCTTGAGCCCTTGTAGCACCGCCGCCGGATCTTCGTGTTGGTGCCGACTTCGATGAATTTCCGATAGCACAATGAGATAGGGGAAGCTTCTAACTATCTAAGGGTTGGGAAGAAGATGGTTGGAAATGACGGAATGGGAGATAAGCTAAGGCTTTGTTCTTATTAAAGATATGGTTGATTTATGATGGAGTATGTAATAGTGCAAGGGGGCTTGAGAGGTTAGGAATTATGGAAGTCTGGAGTTAATTTGGTAGAGTTTTTCCTATTGGATTTCAAAAGTGATTAACAAGGGGTGGTGGCTCTTTATTTTTAGAGTTGGATGGGATTAGTGAATGATTAGGGTTCAAATTGGTTTAGAAATTAGGTAATGGCCCATCTAAGGTTTTCTAGGTTTTTGAGAGCTTAGAGAAATGTGAATTGGGATTAATGGTAGATGATAGGGCAATGGGTTGGATGGAAAGAGGGTGAAATTGAAAGTTGGGAGGCGTACTAAGGTCTTAAAGAAATACACTCTGAGCTCCGGGATGGTCCACAAATCAAATTAGAAATCTGAAATCTGCCATTTTTGAGAAAAATAAAATTTTAAGGCATACATGCATATTATGGACACATGCCTTAGGAACAATGGCCTGATTAAGAAGCGGAATGTTCAGAACCCAAAAAGTCAAATTCGGCTAAGCGTGCACATTATGGACGCATAGCCAATTTTTGTCAGAAATTGCCTTTGCATGCATACTATGCACGCATGTGTAAATTCTTGTAATTTGCTACATTTTTTAAATCGCCATAACTTTTGATGTATAAATCGGAATTAGGGGATTCTTGGCTCGTTGAAAAGCTGAGAACCTATTCTTTCCAATAGTATAGGTCTAAGCTCTTGAAGATGTCTATTTAAACTTTGGAACTCCTCTTTCCATCTGTTGTTCTGGTTGGCTTGAAACGACTCGTGGAAGGGTCCTAAGGGTTCAGGATGGGCTCTAAAGGTTTGGGTTAAGTTCTAAAGGTTCGAAATGTTCTTTTGAAAGCTCGAGAGTACGCCACTCTTGAAGAATGGGTCGGTCAAGCCTTGGGCCAATTTTGGGTGTTTACAAAGCCGATACATGGCTTCCATTCCTCGCTGGTATTTGTTGTTACTTCTTAGTGTGCTTGATTTATGTGTGTTTTGAAAACAGATTTATAGCTGCTAAATTACAGTGGCTCTAGACTATATAAAAAAAATAAAGAAATATCAGCACAGTTAGAAGAGAATTAGCCTGCAAGATCAGGGCCAATTGTAGCAAGTTTTAAAAGTAAGTGAGTGAAAGATCGTCTACAGAGAATTTGTCTAAAATGTAAGATAAACCTCCAGATCTAAGCTACCAGATCTGGCTTCTTATCCTATCTAGAAAACTGATAAGATGAGAGGTTTGAATTTGTCACGTTTAACTAACTAAAAACAAAGAAAAATTTAAACTAAATGATCCAGATCCGAGTTGGGGGAATGATTGAAACAAAGATGGAGAAGTAATATCTAAATCTGATTTGGTCTTTGAAATCTAATGAGAATAATCGCAGCTCAATGTAGGTGATTCAATCTTCATCCGGCTACAAGCACGGATGTAAGAGAGATAAATCTAATTCAAGGATTAGGCTTACACTTATGGCTATGGTCCATCCACTTTAATGGCCACAAACCATCCAATAGTCTTTAATCCAAATCCTCAATTCGAACAAGAAACATCACTACAAATGTCGTAAGAGACTAGGTTACAAACACTAATTCTCACGGATTAATGAATCAAGGAAATTGCATGCAAAACAATGAATCTAAAGGAGTCTAATGTCGAGGAGATGAGGAACCCTTGACATGAGTCCAATGGAGAATGCATAGTTTATAGCAACCTTTAAAATTCATCCTTACATAATTTGAGCACGGCTTATCAGCCTCGGATTTGCGCCTTGATGCAAACTCACCTTTGAGTTACAAAGCAGATCTCATGACTCTCAAATACAAGTACAAAGTAGGCTATTACAAGGATTGCGACATAAGTCGTCTGGCCGGGAAATGGGGATTAGAAATGAAACTCAAAATCTGGATGCCCCAATTGGGCAAATGCTTTCCTATTTATAGCTTTCCTGTGTCCACTCGATGTGTATCAACCAATCGAGGTTCTCGATCCAGATTGACCAATGGTAGTCGAGCACGAGGATCCGATCTGCTCGCCAATCGTAATTCCTCGATCCGGTTCACCAATCAGTGAAAAGGCATCAATTCTGCATTTTGAAAGTTTGTTAGAGTTTCTAGAAGTTCCCGCCAAGTTATTCCTCTCTAGGTGCTCACGTGGGGTGGAATATTCCTTCGCTTCATGCTTAGAACCCTCCGAATGTCCCTAGGTTTTAAAATGCATTGGGACATCGAATTGCCCTTGTTAAAGCCGTGAATCTCGAATGCCTCTTCGCATACTTAGGGCCTTTTCGTAAAGTGTTGTGACTCAAGCTCTTTTCGCAATGTTCGGTTCTATTCAATTGTGTTTTCTTCTTTCGCAAAGTTCAATCCTCTTCAAGATTCAGATGCTCTTCGAATGCTACGCCTGGAGTTTTATTCCTTTTCGCAGAGTTTCAGGTTCTTTGCGAAAAGGACTCTTTGCGAAAAGGACTCTGTAGTGCATTTTTCTGTTCGAATTGTTCCATACTTCTCTTCCAGGTCTTTGCTTCTTCTATTCAGACCTTTCAACAGCTGATGAGGTTGTTTCTTCACTTTCTTCCTTTGGATTGACATGGATTGTCATCTTATTGGCACTTTGCTTTTATGGTTAAGCCTGTCTTTATTGTTAGCTGCAACATAAGCACTTAAAACACTTATTTAGTTCTCTCAAAGGTCTATCAAGACTCAAGTTCAGGGGTGAAAAATGGTATTTTTCACTTGTCAACATACCCTCAGACCTAAGCTTTGCTAGTCCCTGAGCAAAGACAAAATAAAAAAAAACAAAGTAAAGAGTCACTTTTGTAGGGGGCACAGTTGCATTTAGCATATGCAACAAGCCTTTTAAACCCCTAGCTGATCCCTAATGGAGGAGTGAAGTCTCCTGAGGGTTTTCAGTGAAGGTACCCACAAACTTCTTCAATAAGTTAGTTAAGATCGCAATTACATTACCCACTTTCCTCAATTGATTATTCACATCAGTTATTTTGTAAGAAGGTTTTTCAAGAAAGATATCAGTTTAAAACTAAAATTCTGCAGTAATTCTTGTTACTACTCAGTCGATTTATGTCAGAGGCCATTTACAAGGAAAATTAACGAACAGCTAGCCTTTGATTTAGGAATCCAGCTTCGATGTTGCCCTAATCAGTTGATTTTAAACCCAATTCTCACCAGGATTTTCACTCAATAAGCAAATGAGAGGGTTGTACTATTTCACACAGCTCAAGAAGCGATTCTGATCCTCAAATAGGACTGTAAGCAGGAGCATAGGCATTGCTTTTAGTTATAAATTCACTGCTCCTTTCACCATAGATTACACAAATTCTTATCTCCATGTGATAGCTCAATCCATCATTGATCAGTAAGGACTTTTACTTGGGTTTTATTGTGGCTTATGGGTGAAATTTCTCAAAAGGGTTGGAATGGTGTTCATATTTGAGAAGTCAGTCAAGGTCAGGAGGTTATATACAAACCCACTCTTCTTCAGCATAGTTTCATCTTCTTCTTTTGAATTTCCAGAGCCAAAGTGGCCATCTTTTTCTCTTTATTTTTCAAACTTCCAATGAAAATGCCTTCTTTCTTTTGTTTTGATCAAATATTTTTCTTTTCTTTTTCGAATTAGTACTGACTGCATGCCACATTCCCTCTGTTGTTTCATCATTGCCTTCAACTTTTACCCTTCTTTTGCTATTAAATTGTTACTCAATTCTCCTTCCTCAGCTTCCTTCCCTTTATCTTCTGCCTTCTCGGGGTAGGGTTAGGCTAAATGAGGTTGATGAGGTTTATTGGGAGAGATTTCAAAGGAATCATAGATTTATTTAGCTCAAATGGTGTGTATCAAGGGCAGTTTCAAAAGGTGGGGCTTTGTAAGGTTCAAACTGTCCAAAAGGAGGCCTTACATCATGTCTTTAATATCATGAGTGCTATCAAATTATTTCGATTTGGATATGTGTAACTTCTAGTGTAAGTAAGCAGATTCACATAGTCCCAAAAGCAGAAAAGATTGCCAAAGCATACCTCCAAAGAATACATTTCAGGCCCAAACCTCACTAGGTGTGGTTTTATATCAACTTCTTGAGGTATATCTTCACTGTTTTCCTTCATTTTAGGTTTACTAAAACATCAATTTTCTTTTGGAAATTTCCTGACATTTACTTCATGAAAGTCTTTTAGAATTACACAGGAAAGTAATTTTAAAGAGTTTTTTTTTTTTAAACTTCTTAATATATTTCAAAACAACAGGTGTGAAAAATATATAAAAAAAAAATTGCTGATCCAAAACTGTACTGATGTTAACTCCTTTATTGATTATTGCTATTTCTGTCACACCCCCAAACTAAAGGGTAGCAAGGTCCACACTGGTCCAAAACAAAGGAAAAATATATGCAAGATAGAAAAACATCAAAAGTAATGATGGCAAGAAGACGTAAATGCAATGAGTATACACAAAATGTAATTTTCTATTACAACTTTATAACACAAAAGTACAATGAGAGCTAATAACCGGGGTCAAAATCATATCATAGGTTGGTTCAAGTGGTCTAATCGGAGTCACCGCAATCGAGCTAGAGTCGGTGTTGGAGTCCGAACTTGATTGAGCTTTCTGGAATGGTGTTTTGTAGCTCAAGATACTCCTCGAGTTTGATCTTTTGGTGAGGCCAAGGTATTTGCTAAGGCTAGTGGTCTTCAATTTTTCTTGGTCAAGTTGGGCTTGCAACATGGACACCTTGTGTTGCTCCCTCACCAAATTGAAATGTTTGACCCAAAGAGGTCCTTCATTTTCTCTCTTTCAAATTTCATAAAGATCTCCAACTTTGAACTGGTTTTCATAAAGTGCGGATGTAAGCTTGTAAATCAGCTAGCCCCTTTGAACATCTCTGTGGATATAGGGATTATCTTCCATGGCTTTGATGAGGTGGCGTCGATCGGGGAGGAATGGAATGGTAGGGGACCAAAGGTGTCCCAGCTGTGGGAGGGGGGGAAGAAGGGTCTAGAAGGTTGACAGCAGGGTCTGTCTGAGTGGCTTGGTCAGAGAAAATGGGGAGTGGTGGAGGGGATGCAACCAAGGGACTTGAGTTCTTTGTGTTGCATGGGCGATGAGAGTGGTGGGGTGGTCCGATCAACCAATAATATCTCTCGGGCTTTGGGTGGGGAATCAACAATAGTGTGGGTAATGGTGGTTGTTTGGGATGTGGAAGCTAAGGTTTGGAGTAGTTCATTGGTTACAGACTGGTTGTCTGTGTTGATTTGGAGTTAGGCTTGGATGGATTAGAGGTAGGTAAGAATTTGGGAAATGGATGCAGGTGTGGGAGAGGTGGGCATGGCATGGACTGGGACAACTGATGTGGAGGGTGGAGGTGCAATGGTCAGAAGGAGAGGTAGGGAAGTGAGTGAAGTGATGAGGAGCAGGTATAGGGGTAGGCTCAAGTTCCATGGATTCAAAAATAGAACCCATTAAGGAAGAGTAGGCCTCTGTAGTGAAGGGCGCAGGTTCAGGTGTATGGGAGACCTCAGGTGTGTGGGCTGAATGAGCAGGGGAAGGTGAGGGGCTTTGTAGCAGAGGAGTGCAGGGAGATGGGGCAATAAAATCTACAGCTAACTCCTCTAAAACCTAGGCATTGGAGGGCGAAATTGGTGGTGTGAGAATGGTTGGAGTGGTTGGTGTAGAGGGGGAATCCACAATTGGAATGATGGAGGGTGTGGGAGATGGGACAGCTGGGATAGGTGAAATGTCAGGGGCTGGAGTAGGGGAGTAGGGTGTAAGGCCAACGTCCTCCAGAGTAGGTACAGCTGAAGAGCTGGTAACCAAAGGAAGGAGATTTTTATCAACAATGGGTGCAGCTAAGGAGCTGGTCACCAAAGGAAGGGGATTTTTATCAACAATGGGTGCAGCTAAGGAGCTGGTCACCACAGGGACAGGCAGAGTTGGTTCAAGAAGTGGTGCAGCTAAAGAGCTGGTCACCACAGGAGTTGGCAAAACTGGATATGGCAAAGTTGATTCTGACAAAATTGGATCTGGCAAAATTGAAGGGGCAGCCCGGACTTCTGTGCTCAGAAATCCGTGCCATCAGGATCATGCTCTGGATGATCCCCAGGACAAATCACACAATATCTGTATATAAAGCGGAAATATACAGATAAAATCCCACAGCGGTAAGTAGAGTCATCTAATGAATCAATCTAAAAGTAAGAACAATAAAGAAACCTTCATTTATAAATGTAAAAAGTATACATCCTCAAAAAGGAACCAAAAAGAACCATCGGTGACAGACATCCATCACCAAAACATTGGTTCCCAATGATGGTTCCGATAGAATGTATAATAACACTATAAAAGAAATAAAATATCTACAAAAGTTAATACAAAAGTGGCCACCAGGCACACATAATCCAAAGTCTCCAAACAAACCTAAAACCCCAAAACTGTCTAAGCTATACCCAGTCTATGGGTAAAAGTCGTCAGCTGGGACGTCCGTCTCCTCGTCCTCAACTTCAGCCTCAGGATCAGGCTGATAGTCTGGGTCGCTCTCAGTACCTGGAGTCACCGCCTCAGAACCTAAATGTTTACAAAAACAGGGTGAGCTACATCCTAGCTCAATAGAAGAATTCCAAATAAATTTGCATTCTAATTGCATAACATGGTCATCAAAGAACAAAACTGAAATTATGCAACAGATGTATAAAACATGAGACATTTATCCAAAACAGTACAGAATTGATGAATACAACATATAATGACTTAGTGTAGTATACTTAAGTAACTCCCGTGAGTATAGCACGTGGTAGCGACGGTCCGATGGATAATCCCAACCATCGTCGTTCACATGAACAATTTCGGAATTGCAACAATGCCCCACACATGGAGTGCAATTGTGCCGAGGATTACAAAGCAAATGCACAAGTGTGCCTGAAACGGATATACCGCCGAGTCGGTGGGATTTTCTCGAATATCAAACCTCAAATCACATGCATACTTATCATACTTAACAGAATTCAGATTTCGGATACGGATATCAAATGTCGGATCAAGTACATAATAGAATACTCATACATATGCTAAACATGCTTTTAAAAACAGAATTAAACTATGCTGAGATATGTATGACAGATGTAATCCATGAGATCAAAAATAAATGCAATTTCGGTTGAATTCCCCTACCTCGGATCAAGTTCCTTCTAAGCAAATCCAAAGCTTTTTCAAGGCATCTTAGTCTGATCCTAGACCATAAACATGTTACTCTAGGTGTTAGAGTGACAGATTGTGAACTGGCACAATGTCCAGTGGTTCTTACCTATAAATTTTCTAACTGTTTGGAAACAGGGTTTATTGATCGATCAATACCTTGTTGATCGATCAATGAACTCTTTATTGATCGATCAACACCCTTGTTGATCGATCACCAAAGCACAAACTGTTTGTATATATATAGACAATTGATCGATCACCATGTTGGTTGATCGACCAATGGGCTCTGTGTTGATCAATCACCACCACTGTTGATCGATCAATACCCAGTCAATTGATCGATCAATACCTTGTTGATCGATCACCAATATTAACCCAAAATTCCCCAACTCTCTCCGCCAAAGAATGTTTCTATACTATATATAAATTGATCGATCACCAGTTGATCGATCAATTTTGATTGCTGATCGATCAACACCTTGTTGATCGATCAATTCTTTCGTGATCGATCAACACCTTGTTGATCGAACAATGATGACGAATTTTGAGTCATTAATGGAGTTCACCAAACAAATTTGTCTAACTTATTTTACCTTCCAAAAATCCATTAAAATCTTAAATATTCAGAATCCTATATTTAGGGCATCCAACCGCCCATTTTAAACAAGAGAGCTCACCTCTATGTGGGCCCTTTCGGTTTCGCAAACACTCCGGATGAGGGTTTGGATCAAGCTCTGAGTTTATCACCGATCCGAAGTTCGACGAGTAACCTTATAGCTCGGTTCAAAGCATGTAGAGACTTCACACACACAACCCATACCTAAGCTTTATCCATTGGTCTCTACATACCCTAGCTTAGGAAACTCACCTTTCAATCTTGCTAACCTTTTTATACAAAACCTCTTGAAAACCCACCTAGCTCTGAGACTCCTTAGTTGTTAGAGTAACTAGAGCAAGGGGAAGAAGAAGAAGAAGAAGAAGAAGAACTTCCTCTACCTCTCCCTTCCTTCTCTTATAAGCTACCAACTGAAATATCTTAGATATTTCAGTTGCTTCTCTAATTTTGATTTCGGTGTGAAACACCAACATGTCGATACGGCGTAGTGTACCGTCTCGACATCGTACTCAACTCGGATCGAAACGGGTTTTCATACGTGAACTAACCTACTTATAGGCTAATATTATTTCTATTAATATTATTTTCAAAGTTTTAAATTTTCTGTCTCGATTTCCGTGCCGGGCACGTACATCGATGCGGTTAGTTTCTGGTTCAAATTTTCTGGGTCATTACAGTACTTCTCCCCAATAACCACGGGATAGGATGATCACCACTCTAAGACAGACTCCCGTATACAACTGACCCAATCAAAATGACCTCCCCTAGTTCGATGACGGTACTGATGAACTTTCCTTCAAAATTAACTCACCAAATACCTATAACTGCTTATAGACCCAAAGTGCCCATCTCAAACCTCGAAAAGCTCCATTGCATCTACACACTGGGGCATTTTTTTTATCAGAGGAGAATCACATTATAAGTACTGACTCATCCACAAAGAAGATAAGGAATAACAAAGTTACCATCCGAAGAGTGCTACAAAGATACTATACTGCCAATCCTACCACGCTCCTACACTGGGGCATTTTTTATTTTTTATTTTTATTATTTCTATCTTAGCTGTTTACTTTCCTTATTGCATTATTTTTATTTCTCAAAAAATAAATAAATAAATAAATAAACAAAAAAAAGGGGGAGAAAGCACATATCCACCTTTATTACCAGGCCCCGGTATGAGACGCACACCCCCCTTAACAACTAGCAAGGGGGAGAACAAAATTATTAATATCCTTGCCTTCACATGTGCAGATACAAAGCAACCTTCAGCCACCACCAGGCCAGCTTAGAAGGCATCCAAGTCCCGATGATGGTTGACGACGTTAAAAAAAAAGAAGCAAAAGGTGGATGCATCTAAACCAAAAATCTCTCTATATATATATCAAAATTTTCTTTTTCTTTACATCTATCACCAGGGGCATCCCCCCTGTATATGCAATGCTCACACAATGGATAAAAAAATACACTCCCTACACTGCCGCTAGGATGGTCGATTACTGCTGTCCCCAGTATCATCAGCTCGGAGGTCTGTAGATTGGTCCTCTGAAATACAATCCCGACACTCGGATTTCGCGAAACCTCTAGACGACGTAGCCCCACTATAGAACCCCCCTCGCTCGGCTAACTAATAGACCGCCTCGATTGAGAGCAAGGAGGATACCCCGTAAGAATCTCACGAATGACAGAATCCTCACGAGCATCATCCCTGACACGATCACGTGGCGTGTGACGAGATTGCCCGACCAAGGAACCCATAGCCCTCGACTCTGATCCATCAAGCTGACCAAACACCCCGACGCTCCTCACCCTGATGCTCCTCAGCCCCATCCTTGACTCTCTCAGCCTCAGCCTCAGCTTTAACTCTCTCACCCTCAACCCTCTCGCCCTCCTCCTCAGCTACACCTTGCTCAATCTTCAGTACCTCCTCCCTGACCTCCACCTGGTCACCCTCAGGCACCTCCCATCTAACTACCTCCCTGACATCCTCCTCCATGACAATAGCACCATGTGACAGGGTCAACACTCGAGCTTGCAGCATGGTGCCTGGGGCACGCTATGTGGTGCCAAGAAGGGCACGCAACACCTTGGTATCAGGATGGCACGGCATGTGGTGCCAGGAGGGCACGCGACATGGAGTCAAGATGGCCTGGTGACGTGGTCGCGCTGCGAGGATGCGACACGGTCACATGGGGGGTAAGATGCAGGAGTGATACGATCACGACACGGACGCGATACGGTCACATGGGGGGTAAGATGCGGGAGCGATATGGTCACGACATAGCCAAGTTGGGCTAGCGATGCGAAGGCATTGTGGTATGTCAAACCAAGGGGTTTGAGGTTCTCCTGCTATTCTGGCCGAATGATTATTTTACCCTTCTATGTGGGAGAGGAGTTGGAGAGTTGCTTTCCACCCACACGGGGCCTTGTGTTGTCAGAGGGGGTGCAATGTCTCCTAGGCCTGAAAGGGTAGGCCTAGGACGTCGACGCAGCGATGCCGTGTGGCACCCAAGGTGAGGTTAAAGTTTGGACCCGGACTATGCATCGCTGTGCATACGGCTGGCAACCTCGCAAGAACACAAGCGCTGCGTGAGACTCCGTAGAGCACGCTAGCACGAGGGCTGCGTGGGACTCTGTTGAGCACGACAACATGAGCAGGCACAAGACTATGGGCTTCGTTCAGTATGTGAGCAAGACATGATGGCATGGGGAGCTGCATGCCAAGACTGTTGCAAAACAAGGTACTAGTGCAGTACATAGGGTGAAGCTTGAGTAGGCCAAGCTTAGCACAGTGGTGCAAATGACCGTGTCGTAAGGGGCACTATATGTTGGGTGGTAGGCCATGAAACAGAGGTAACCACATTGGGGGAGTTCCCGTCCTCTAGGCGGGTGGTATCAGAGCTGATGAGAAGATTGGTTGGCTTTGTTGCATGCAGTAGCGAAGCACCGTGCAGGTTTGTTAGGCATCGAAGAACGCCCTGCGATAGTTGGTATCAGAAGTAGGCTAACTTAGCGCATTGGGCGTTAGGTGCCGCACGAGACTGAGGTTGCTGAAGAGCGATCCCGTGACATTTGGTATTAAAGCTAAGTTCGATCAAGAAGTGATGATGTTATTAAGCTAATTGGTTCCAGCAGAGGCACACGATGTGGTGCTAAGAGGGCACGCGGCATCTCTGAGCTAGTTAACAAGTGAGGGCCTTGTGACTACAGAACCAGGTTGACCCGACAGGGGTGACGTTGGAGAGCTAGTGGAAAGGCGTGGACCTAAGAACTAGATATGGGATGCTAACAGGCTAGGAGGAGTTGGTGGGGTCAGTTCACTGTGACAATGTGTCAACGAGGACGTTGACATTATGGAGTGGTGGAGGATGTGACGGGGTCAACACTCGGGCTTGCAGCATGGTGCCTGGGGCACGCGATGTGGTGCCAATAAGGGCACGCGATATCTTGGTGTCAGGACGGCACGACACGACATGTGGTGCCAGTAGGGCACGCGACATGGGGCCAAGATGGCCTAGTGAGGACGCGACACGGTCACATGGGGGTAAGATACAAGAGTGATGCGGTTCGCGACACAGACGCGATATAGCCAAGCTGGGCTAGTGATGCAAAGGCATTGTGGTATGTCAAACCAAGGGGTTTGAGGTTCTCCTGCCTTTCTGGCCGAATGACTGGTTTACCTTTCTATGTAGGAGAGGAGATGGAGAGTTGCTTTCCACCCGTACGGGGCCTTGCATTGCTAGAGGGGGCACAAGTGTCTCCTAAGCTTGAAATGGTGGGCCTAGGACGTCGATGCAGTGATGCTGTGTGGCACCCAAGGTGAGGTTGAAGTATGGTCCCGGACTATGCGTCGTGGTGCATACGGCTGGGCAACCTCGCGAGAACACGAGTGTTGCGTGGGACTCTATAGAGCATGCTAGCACGAGGGCTGTGTGGGACTTCGTTGATCATGGCAGCATGAGAAGGCACAAGACTGTGGGCTTGGTTCGGTATGTGAGCAAGACATGATGGCATGGGGAGCTATATGCCAAGACTATTGCGAAACGAGGTACTAGTGCAGTACATAGGGTGAAGCTTGAGCAGGCGAAGTTTAGTACAGTGGTGCAAATGAGGGTGTCAAAAGGGGGGCGATATGTTGGGTGGTAGGCCATGAAACAGAGGTAACCACGTTGGGAGAGTTCTCGTCCTCTAGGCGGGTGGTATCAGAGCTAATGAGAAGATTGGTTGGCTTCGTTGCATGCGGTAGCGAAGCACCGCACGGGTTGTTAGCGCGTCGAAGGATGCCCTGCGACAGTTGGTATCAGAAGTAGACTAACTTAGTGCATCAGGCGTTAGGTGTCTCACGGGACTGAGGTTACTGAAGAGCAACCCCTTTACAACTAGTCCGAGCTTCGAAAGACTCACCGATCTCTGCCGCTAACATCCGCTCCATCTCTGATACAGATGAATAGAACCGATCACTATCTCTAGACTCCATCCTAGAAGAAAGAACTCAAAAAACTAAAGAAAATGAAAGAAACAATGCCTAAAACGGATGATCGGATCATGAGATATCAAGAAAATATGAAAAATAGGACACAAGGAAATAAAGAATCGAAGACCAAAATGGATAACGCGAGAAAAATAAAGAATTCTAAACTATATATAGAGCACGGCCAAATCGCACACGTAAACCAATGCACTCAACCAAATCACGCACCACACTCCCCGCACTTAATTCAGATCACCCGCCCGGTCTTGAGCGCATAAACAGATCATCGCCCGCTCAAACTAACCAGATGAGCTGGTTGCGCGCTATCTTCTTGACGCATAATCATCTTAAGCGCCTAAACTGCAATGCATGAATGCCAAAAGTCACATGTACAGTAACCAGGCACCGCCCAGATCCCGCGCGTCTTGAAACGAGTTTAATTAGGTTAAATGACTGATCACAGACCCGCAATGACCCTCCGACTCCTTGAAACGCGCGCGTCCATTTCGACACGCAATTTGTTTATGCGCCCGAAGTGAAGTGCGCAATTTCCCAAGAAAACACAAAAACATATGCCCAGAACAGCAGGCCCAAAGGCTAAAATTAAGAGAATTCTCACATTAATTACTAACCCAAACTACGCCATTGCTAAATCAGATCAAAAACACTCCTAACCTAGAAAATATACACCCCAAAAACTAGAAAAAATGTCCCCCCATCACTTACGCACTAAACTTAGACTAAACCAAAATATAAAAAAATGTCTCCAACACACCCCAAAACCAAATAATAAATAAATTGAATCAAACCAAACTCAAATAAATAAATATTACAATCAAAACAACTAACGTAAGTTACAAAGTAAACCAAACCAACAATTTACTAAGTATAAATAACCACAATCACTTCATAAATAGATGAAATCATTATACAATACACCGAGGGCATACCCTCTGAATATACAACTTAAAATAAGAAATCTCAAAGAAGCTTGGAGGAGGAACGCACCCTGAACGAACTCTAACAATGACAACCTTTCCCCACCCCGAGCCGGCAGAAAAGAAAGAGTGGCTCACGAAAAGCCACCCAGGATCTGTGGGATCCACCTTTGGGAGCTCACCTTGGAAAGCATAACAAGGAGGAGCAACTAACACTGAATTCGCAGAGCCTACCGAGGAAAAATAGGCATCAGTCACCAGAACTCTGACCATGCCTTATCCTTGGGTTTCCTTTCTACCACCTTTTTCTCCTCCACCTCCTCCCTTAGCATGGTAGCAATTCAATCACTACCTTGCATTCCTAATCCCGTCCATTCTTAACAATCCACTTAATAATCACAACTCTTCGGGTTCAATACCCGGGATACAAAATAGAAAAGAAGAAAAGACATTAATGAATAAAAAATGCCCTAGATCACAAACAAAACACTGCCCCAAAACTTTTAATCCTAAGCTTGAAATGAAAAAAATATATATATATAAGATTCAAAACAAAAAACCTAAAGTCTTTAGCTCACACTTATATAAACTATACCTTCCTAAACCATAGAGTGACAAGTGTCACATTCTAACCCTTCCAATCTAATTAAATCCAAACCCAAACACATATCCCCCTGAAAGACCATAATTCGTGACTAGCCTAGATTAATAAATAATCACACAACACTTACCCCTAGAAAGACCACAATCCATGATAAACCTAGATAAACCAACAGGATTAAAACACCCAACAACCACCTAGAACTTTTGAAAACTCACACCTTTTAATAAGTACCATCTCAGATCAAATAAAAGACTAAAATGAAATCCTAAACTTTAAACAAAAGAAAACTCTCTAAAAATAAGACCCTAACTTGTTTGGGACCACAAAAGAAAATGCGCCCAACAAATCCAATAGAACCAAGTAAACCCTCTAAACAAAACTAAATAAAGCAAATTAATTTCGGGATAAACCCCGAACAAATTCAGAACAAATCCTAAAGCTCCAAGTTAAATCCTAAATAAATCAAACAAGCCAAATATGCATTGACTAACCCTATTAGTAAGTTTAAACAAATAAATAAGCACCACAATAAAAAAAACACCTGTTTATTTTTAACTTAAAAATTTTACAAGTATCACCGGAGGCATACCTCCTGAACTTATAACCTAAAACAAAGACCTAGAACCTAACTTACAGCCCAAAATGAAAACTAGAGACCCGAAACGAACACTAAGCGAAAAGCAGAGCGTCTAATCGGAGGCGTCAGAAACAGTAGTGCCCGACTTGGAGTATCCAATCGGAGGCTTTCGGGAGGATTGGTTAGGAAACACATCCCTTCACTTGTAACCCCTTCTCTTCCTCCATCTTCACCTCCTCCACTGCCGCCTCCTCTACGCTGCCTTCACTGCTCCCTAAAAGGGACCGGTGTGAAGGCCTACGCATTCCCAATACCGCCTATTCGTAGAATAATGTTGTCCTCGAGTATCACCTCAGGACAAAGATCCCACGAAATTATGAACATAGGAAGAAACGACATCCCAATCGGACGGTTAGATCACCCGATATCGCCAAAACACGAATTTTACTACATAAGAGACTTAGGAAAAGTAAAACTTTAGACTAAATCGATAGATTAAAAGTAAATGAGGACTTTCTCGCTTATATAGAGTACAGACTTAATCACGCACCATCACACGTGCGCTTAAATCGATCACGCGCCGATCATACAGTGCTCAATCCAACACACGCGCTCCGACCCGAGCGCACAATGAAACCATCGCCCGTGCGACGCTTCGGTCACGCGCTAACTATAGACCGTGCAATCATATCAAACGACCCACTTACGCCACACGATACGAAAGGTCGCCCTCACAGTGACCTGGTGACGCCTTAATCACACGCTCACTATTGACCATGCAACCCTATTAAACGACTCACTCCAGTTGCGTAATACGAAAGGTCACCCATATAGTGACTTGGTGACGCCCCAATCACGTACTATGGTCAGAGCGCGTAGTCCAATCACACGCACATGTCCACACGCACATGTCCAATCACACGCACATGTCCACACACCCTAAAATAGGCACGCAATCATATTGAGTGACCTAAAATAGGCGCACAATACCTGACTTTGGACAGAATCTACACTCTCACACATTTTTATCTCGTCTTGATCAAAATGCTCCTGTCCTAACTCATAGCCTCACAAGCTGTCCGAAGAGCAAGAGGGAGAGCTGCTCACCCTTCTCTCATCACAGAGCCCTACAGGAAACATTGACCATGCCCCTGCTCCCATTGCGACAAGACATACCCCTCTTATTGTGGCACCATCACCTTCCCTCGTGCCACCACGATTCCACCAGAGAGGGAGAACCCCATTTCATGACCTTGTCATGCATGTCCCCTCGCGACGAGACGCACACATGCGACACTACCTCAATATCCAAACTCATTGACCTAAATCAGCCGTCTCACCGTGCATCCCCTCGTGAGAAGCCAAAGATGAAACTAATCATGGCGCAACCATAACATGATCTCTTATAACCCAAGATTTGCCAAAGAAAGAAACATGACACATCTATCGTGCAAATATCCCATCAACGTCCCATCGCAAACATCACCACCCGAGACATCCTAGCACAACTCATTCTCACCACGAACATGCCCAACTCGACACAGCAACTTCATCTCATCTTACATCAATTATACCCCTCGAAATCCTCATCACAAAAACCCTGCATAGAGTCAAACCCTCTAAAAATTCCATCGCTAACTATGCTCCACCTGTATCCCATCACAGGAAAAGAGGGACTCCTCCTAAGTCCCATCATGTCTTAAAAATAAAAAAACCTACTAGGATCCCAGTAATGACCGCCAGGCACTGCCACAATGAAAATGAAGAAAAGAGAAGAAATCTCCAAAGCCCCATCGCAGTATCACTGTGGTAACCCGTCGCAAGCTACGCACAATTCAGGTAAGTATCACCCTCACGTAAGTATCACCCTCTCCTCTTTACTCGATATTGCTTCTGATAAATATAGTTAGCTATGATTAAGTCAAAATATTTTCAAAACTCATCTCTCTCGACTCGCGAATCACTGTAGTCCTCCCATAAGAGATAATCATCAGTATTCGTCGAGAAGGTTAGACAGAGTATCCGACATGCCAAGTGTCGTCTTGACAACCACATAAATAGCCGGGTCCACAAATCCCACACTGGTGGATCTGCTTAGCGATGTCTCGGAAGTCACGTTTCCTGTCGTTTTTACCACAGAATTGATCTTAAGTTAAATTCCCCAAAATTTCAAAAATCTTTTACTTCTAAAGCCAAAAATCTCTTACTTCCAAAAAAACAAAATAAAATAAGAAAATCAATTAAAAACGAACAAAGAGACTTTACCCACCAAAAATTCACCTCAATTACCAACCCAAATCAGCCATTTCCCTGGGAAACCAAGCAACGAGTATATTTAATCTAAGAACTTATAAATATCTATTGGAAAAGAGAAGCCTGGCGTGCATTGGTGTGAGCAATGACGCACCTAGTCTGACATGACTTGCGAAAGCTTTTGATATTATATTATATTTTATTATTAATCCCTGGGCCTTACTTATGGATATTTGTATGACGCCCCCCGGTACCTCAACTGCATCATATCCCTCTGTTTGACTGCCCCTTGCAGCAGGTCGTGACATGCGGCAGGATGCACCTTACACCCACAAATTAGGATATGGTGATTCTCCTTTTCGTTTGACTGTCACTCGTAGCAGGTCGCGCTACACGATGGGATGCCCCTTGCACTCACAGAATAGGATATGCTGACTTCCCCCGTCGACTGTCTATGATAGCGGTTCGCGATAAGCAACAAGATCGTCCTTCGGCATCCACGGCATGGAATACGCCATTTGACAGCTACCACTAGGCCCCCGAATGCTCTATTTTAACTTGTATTGATAGATAAGAAAGTCAAGCATGTCATGTTAGCATCCTTGATTCACATTTGTGATTTCCCAAGAGAAACAAGAAGATACCTCAAATGAGGGGTGTCTACTTCTTCGACGCATTCTTACTTCGCAAAAGCGCGCCAAAGAGGGGCATCTATAGACACCCCCATTTTGCCCTCTCAAAATATATAAATATATTTGGTCAACCTTTGACCTCGCCCGTGACTTTTCAGAAGGGACTTACCTTCTATGGAAGTTTAACATCTCGACATAGGGGCCATATACTGAAATAATAGTATATGGTTGAACACAGGCTGAAATAATAGCACTGTAATTCAGATCGCTTTACACTAACGTGGGATTATATGCTGAAACAATAGAGTATGGCTGGACACATGCTGAAATAATAGCTTTGTGGCTCAGATCCCAACGTAGGGAGACTATATACTAAAATAATAGTATATAGTCGAAATGTAGATTAAAATAATAGTCTGACATTTCAGACCCCTTAACCCTAATGTGGGACCATACACTGAAACAATAGTGTATGGTTGAACACAGGCTGAAATAATAGCTCTGTGGCTCAAATCCCAATGTAGGGAGACTATATACTGAAATAATAGTATATAGTTGAAATGCAAACTAAAATAATAGTCTGACATTTCAGACCCAACCTGACTCGGACAGTCCCGAATTATGGGCCTAAAACCACATGCATAATTCAATTGCACGCAAAACCATAAACATGAGATCAGTCCCCCTTCAGACCAGATTTCCTTTCCCATACCACCTTGAGACTCAATTACATGCCTCACATGAGACGCGCGATCGGATTGAGCGCCCCACCACCAGTGCGCAATTGGCCTACGCCCGACCTAGCCTCACTATCCTTGACCCCCAAGATTCCATGATTAAGCGCTTAGAACTAAGTATTTAATCAGATTGCGCACCCCACACCTGGCAAGCAATTAGCCCTAACAATGTTAAGACTAAGAAACTCGGCTGGCTGGCTCAGCCGGTCGCTCACTGAGTCGGTGACTGACTCAAAGCGATTAAGCACCGAGCAATCGACGTACAATTCGGTTAAACACCTGAAATAGGGTGTTTAATTAGAAAAAAAACTAAAAAAGATTTTTTTTAATTTCGACCCAAGACAACACAAAGAGAGGCTGAAAAATTACACAGAGAGAATGAAAAATATAGAGAATTTCGAGAACGAACGCATAGAGAAACAGAGCCATGATTTCGAGATTCAAGTTTTGAATTTTTGAGATTCCTCTCCATAGCCTCAGCCGTAGGTACTAGTCTTTAGTTCCCAACCTTATTTTTTTTTTTTTTTTTTAGTTCTTAGATTTAGGTTTTCTTAATTATTAATATTAAATTTTCAGTTTCTTAGACCGTATCACCCCTTTTTAGACCATAATTTTTAATATCTGGTTCTAGTTCTCAGTTCTAGAACCAGTCCTTAATCTGACGGCCTAATTCACTGACCCTTAGACTTTAATTCTATTCTGAAATCTTAATCTCCAGTCCTATCATTAATCTATGGTTCTAGTTGATAGTTTCTAGAACCAGTCATTAATTATACGGTCTAATTTTCTAATTTCGGACCCGAATTCAGTCCTTTGATTTTAAATTCTAGTTTTAATTCCTTAATTCAATATTTCTAAAATCTCAGTTTATAATTTAGTTCTCTAAATTTCTAGTTTCCTAATTTAATCCATAATTATAGTCCAAATTACCAACACCAAAAATCAAAAAAATATATAATATTAATATCCAAAAAAATCTAATTTATTTTTAATCTCAGTCACCCGATTTGCCCAAGCGAGCTTACGGATGATACTCAGGAACGAGGTCAATCCTCCTTAGCATAGCGGGACCAAAACCCCTTTTTTTAGATTTTTAGTAAAAGTTAATCAATTGCTTTAATTAGATTTTAGTATAATTAATTAATCGCATTAATTAAATTTTAGTAGAGTTAATTAATTGCTCTAATTAGATTTTTAGTCTAATTAGTTCATTGCTTTAATTAGAATTCTAATAAAATTAGTTTGTTTGCTTTAATTAGAGTTTTAGTAAAACCAGTCTTCTATTTCAATTAGAATTTCAGTAGAACTAGTATCATTGCCTTAATTATAATTTCAAATACAATTAGTATACTTGCTTTAATTAGAATTGTAGTAGAATTAGTCCATTTACTTTAATTAGAATTCCAGTACAATTAGCATATTTGATTTAATTAGAGTTTCATTAGAATTAGTACATTTGCATTCCTAGTACGATTAGGAGACCAATATTAATTAGACTCCTAGTAGGATTTGAAAACTTAATTAATTAGACTTCCAATAAAATTAGAACATTAAATCAATTAGACTCCTAGTAGGATTAAGAGACTTAATTAATTAGACGTTCAATAGGATTAAAAATAGTAAAACTAAATAGACTCCTAATAAGATTAGAATATTAGATTAGGCCACTATAATAAATTCCCACACCACTAGACTCACAATATAACTAGAAAATTTAAACCAATTAGAATAACAACAATAACAGGAAAGAAAAGAAAAACTAAACTATCTAAACTATAAAGAAGAGCCAATGCTGCTGACGTTCGCAGGCGGACGATTCAGTAAAGAAGTATCCCACACCAGCTCTAAAGTGTGATCACTGACGTGTTGCATTGTTGTTAAATATCTGCAGCTGGCGATCGCAACAAACTAGGAACCTTCCTAGAAATCCCCCATTTTTATTTATTTATTTTCAACATTTCAAACACCGCATTACCAGAGTCCACTTGGACAGAATTGGGCCATTGATTCAATGGAAACCAAGAGGAACCCAGAAAAAGCGCGCACCAACACAAGTATCTCCTTCTTTATATAGACTCCTACAACAGTCGTCTCTCTAATAACCTAGCAGCCCCTTCTTTATACAGATTCTCACAATAGACGTCTCTCTTTCACCAGAAATCTCTCTATCATCTTTGTCTATCTCTCTTATTTGGATCCACGATGATAAATGATCAAACGCACTTGGTTTGTATTTTGAATTCAAAAAGTAAATCACCCAATATTTCCTCATATTAATTTCTCGATCAATATACAAATCTCTCTCTTTATGATATATCTCTTGTTCGTGTATTAGAGAAGAAGAAATCGGACGCATAATTCGTGAAATCTTAGAACGACTCACATTGCTACAATCGTCGATCAATCACACATATTTGGCTCAATTCTACTTGCGACGTTAGGAAACGAGGTAGGGGAATTTCAATGCACAATTATATTTTAGACATTAAATTATAGGCTTTAATGATGTATTTGAACCAGATTTATGATTTTTAGAATTGAATTTGAACTGTTTGAATCTTATTATATCTGAACCTTTGAATTAGTGAATATCGATTTACATTGAATTATTAAATTTTTGAACATTTTATCCTTTGAATTGTAACTGAATAATTGGAATCCTTTTTGTATGATAACTTGCATTGAATTATTGAACTTTGAATTAATAAACCTTTGAACATCAAACCCTTTGAATTTGAATTTGGATTAGAATGAGAATTATTTTATAAACCATTGTACTTAAATATTAGAACTTTACATGTGATTTAAAGAGATTTATTTGAACCGAATCCTGTGCTTCGACACTTTTAAACCGTTTCGACGGCCCATTGAATCGCACAAGTATCCCTCACAACGCAGGGGCTTAAGTACTTAGAAAAAATTTTATTGAACGACGATGGTTAGGAGGGAATTCCCATCGATAATTGAAGACTCTAGTGCTATATTTGCGCTAGTGATAATTAAGTTATATTTTTAAGTCATCATAAATTAAGAAGACTGCATCTAAAATTTGATAATGAAACGATTTAATGAATACTCACGTGAAACCTAAGAAACGATGCTATCGAATCTCATATGGAACTAGAACTCAGAATATGTGCTTTTGAACCCATGATATTTTTCGAATTTTATTTTTTTCATTTAATTGCATTTGAATTTGTCATCGAACTATGCATTGATCGGATAAGATGTAATTTAGCCTTGAACTTTTTCTACTGAGATTAAACTGTAGCTCACCCCGACACTATGTGCCATAGGTACAGAAGTAGTTCTAAATCCCGAATTAAAAGATCTCAACTTGGTACCAGAAGACGAAGCAGATCTTCCACCTGAGGAGTTTTATCCTTAGATTCTATTTTAGACTTAGACTTGGTATAGATTAGATGAACTTTTAGAGATAATTAAGATTATTTTTGGATATTGTGTGCCACTATTTTTGTGACGAACGATCGTCACCGGTGGTTTTACTTTTAATTTTTACACTTTCATTATGGACATTAATGCAAATTGATTTAGTAATGGATATTTTTACATTCAATTTATTTATGATAGCTTGCTCACTAATCGATGACAAAGAATTTCTGTAATTAGATTATGAATTATGATCTAGCGATCCAAAATTTTTACATTTTCGGGGTAAAAATTTCGGGTCGTTACAGAAGAAGTATCTAACTGAAAATGCATGTACAAAGACTTTTCAAATCCTTAAGTATTTTAATTTTAAAATGGATGGGGATAAATCGATTCTTGAACAAATTTATGAATTTCAGTTTATCGTCACTGAGATGGAAGTCCTATGTATTTAATGAAGTATACTAGACCTGATATAACATTTATAGTAGGGGTATTGAGTAGATTTACTTACAACCCAGGGTCAGAACATTGGGAAGTTATTCGTAGGGTATTGAAATACTTAAAAGAAACTATACATTATAGTTTACAATATAGTAGTAAACATGAACTCTTACGGAATTTACTAATGCTACTTGGATTTATGACTTATTTGATTCAAAATTCACAAGCGAATGAATTTTATTTTAGCAGAAGGAGCAATATCGTGAGGGTCTAAAAAACAAACTTATCTTTTTAATTCAAATATGAAATCATAGTATATAGCATAAGATGTGGGAGCAAAAGAGGCAGAGTGGATTCAAAGCTTCACAAGGTAAATTCCTTTGATTCAACATATATATGCAATTAATTTTATTGTGATAATAAAGCTATTATGCAGATTTCAGGTAATAAGAAATATAAAGGGAAATCAAGGCATATAAGCCTTAGATATCACATCATTCGACAGAAGTTAAGTGACGGAGTGATCGTATTAAACTACATATCAACGACTGAGATGCTTGCGGATCCGCTTACAAAAGCACTGCTCAGAGATATAGTATTGAGAACATCGAGGGGGATGAGCCTAAGACTGATATCTTTAAAGGCACAGTAGTTGAACCTCAAGTTAGTAAGAGTTAGAGATTACAAATCCTAAGTTCAACGAAATAAGAAACTACTTCGTGACCCTTGAAAGTGCACAAAGGTATGTTACTGTAATATCCTAAAAAATTAAGCGTTTAACTTTGACCTCGAGATCCGTGTCCGATTGATCGTAGGTTTGACCAAGTAATGGTCAAACATTGAATACATGGAGTGATGAATTAACATAGTACGAATGTCACCGAAGTATGGTGTTTAGTGTGAGTTAGTGGTCACATACACCTATCTCTGGTGTATGTGTTTAACACACAAGCAGTAGAGAGGATATAAGGGTTTAATAACCCTATTCTCCTTTTGTTTGGTTATTGAAGAGTTAAGAAGAGAGAGAGAACGCGAGAGAAGGTAACTAATTCCAAAGGAGTTATTGTGGTTGGATTGAGGGAAAGTGGAGCATTTATTATCGGATTCAAGGCGATTTGGGATCGTTGAAGCAAATGATGGAACCCTAGTCATCAATGCAACAAATCAACCCTTTGAAGAATTTATTAAGGTAAGTGTGATTTGATTTCAATACATAGAGAATGGATGAATGAAATTCTGTCTAGCATGTGTAAAAGGATAGATTAAAGGCTTAGAAAAGAAAAGAAATGAGATTTGGAAGAACAGCCAGAAAGGGGGCTGAATCAGACCAAATCGATTAATCAACATTGAGATTCGATTAATCGATTTTGGTCTGGAAGTTGAAAAGTCAAGTAAGCCCGATTTCGATTAATCGAATTGGATTTCGATTAATCGATTTGGATGTTCGATTAATTGATTTGGTAATCGACTAATTGACTGGGTACCTCCAGTGGCTGAAGAAACATGACCTGGGAAAATTGACTAATCGAGTTGAGAAATCGATTAATCGACTTTGGGTTTCGATTAATCGATTTGGGATCGACTGGTCGATTTTGGATTTTCGACCACTCGATTTGAGAATCGACCTTATTATGTTAGAGACTTCGATTAATCGATTTGGGATCGATTAATTGAATTTGAATCTCGATTAATCAATTTTGGGAATCGATTAATCGATTTGGGTTTCGATTAATCGATTTTGGGAATCGATTAATCGAATTGTGTTTCAATTAATCGATTTTGGGAATCGATTAATCGACTTAGGCAATTTTACCTAACTTTATAGTTTTACTTTGAGATTCATGGAGGGTCTAAGACCTTTTTCATTATGTCTGTAGTGATGTATTGCATGTGTTATAATGTACCTTAGGTGGTACGTGTAAAAGCGAGCACAAGGAGCCACGTGGGACCTTGATGCTTGGACCTTCAGAGAATTGAGGTAGAGAACACCCTGAGCATGTACTTTAATTGCAAGAGCATGTATGTAGTGATATGTTTATCATAAATTGAAAATGTTTTAACTATGAAAAGCTTTGCGAAAATGGGTGTGTGTGTGACACCAAGAATGTGATAAAGACATCTGTGTGATGCGAGTAACTAAGATCAAGAAATCTAATGAGAAGGAGACATCTCCAGGGGATGAGAAAGTAATAAATGGCATCTGTGTGATGCGAGTAAGTTATACATCCCAGGGATGTATATCTGATTGAATAATTACTGTTGAGGCCTAATTGATATAAGATAGCACTTTACACGGTGAACAACTATATGTAAAGCACATGCTATTTTTGTTATTTGAGGTTTGTTTAGGATACCCCACCGACGTGACGGGATACCCATGACTGACGCGACAGGATATCCGTGACCGGTATGGCGGCCAATCCGTACACCAGTGCGGAGGTCTATCCGTACACAATAAGCACATCCCAGGGATGTTGAGATGAGTTTTAACCCCACTACCTATTGAGAAAGGGGCTTGAGTCGTATTCTCAGGGAATACATTTTAACAACTATCTATTTAGACGACGATGAAGGGTATCTCATCGGGGTTCGATGCTATATTGCTCGGGGATTACTTAAGTTGAAGATTTAAGTTTTGCTTTAGGCCTGTTCAGTGTCATTCATGATAAATCAACAGTAAAGTAAGACATGCTAATTACCAGTGAACTTGAATGTAAATCATCAGTTTTAAACTGTTTTTCTAGCAAATGCATAGACTCATCATGCTTAGAATATCATGGAATATATGTGAGTTTTAATTTATATGTTCATTGTGTTGTTCCCTATTGAGCTAGGATGTAGCTCACCCCCTTTAGACTATACGTCGCAGGTCCTTTGTTAGCTATAGCGGAGGCTTCGGGAGACGTAGATCCGGGTGATTCGGATTACGTACCTAGAGATGAGTTGGAGCCTCCTCTCGAGGATTTCTTCTATGAGACTCTGCTGTGTACTTTGACAGAGAGTAGTTTTTGAGAGCTAATTGTACGGCTTGGTATGTCAAGCCTTTATTTTTATCAAACAATGTAATTAGATAGACATTATTCTTTTTGACGAACCATCTGGGGTGATCTGTTTATCACCGATGGTTCAGATCGGTTCTCTGTTCATGCAGTGGCATGAAAGTAGAACTGTCTTTTGTTATGCCAGATGAGCATGTTACTTTTCCGCTTTATGAAATTAATTGCTTATTTATTTATTTGTGCTTGTTATACCAATGTTCCGTGCATGGCTTTGGGGCACAGTCTGGAGGATCGTACTGATGGCACGGGTTTTGAGGTGTCGAAATCTGGGCTATCATAGTTGGTATCAAAGCATTTTCTTTTAGAAATTCTGACAATCATTCTTTTGTCAGAACATAGGGATTTCTGCTAATGAAAACTTTGTTTTCACGTGCAAACCGTTATGTCTTCTAGAGGAAGGGGTCGACCCAGGGACAACCATAGTAGAAGCTTGCATAGTCGAGATGATTTTATCTCGAACATGAATAGAGAGCCTATAGGAGATGGAGGGGCTTCTGGCAGTGGTGGCCAAGGAAGCCAAGATCAGGGAGAGAACTGAGATCGAGATCGTCAGGATCAAGATCAGAGAGAGCAGGAAAACTTTAGAGAAAGAAATGAGGATAGAGAGGAGCATCAGAGGATGATGCACACCATGGAGGCCATGGCGGCTGCTATGGCTCAACAGACATCTTTGGCTCATACTGACTCATGGCGCATCACCACCGACACCTCCAGTGGCTCTGACACCGCCAGTGTCTTCAGCTTTTACCGAGTTTAGGAGGATGAGACCTCCTAGCTTTTCAAGACAGGCAGACTCTATGGCAGCTGAAAATTGGTTAAGTGAGATGGAGAAGGTGTTCAGTGTGCTCACTTGTACAGAGGACGAGAGTGTCCATTGGGTAGCCTACATGTTAGACGGGGAGGCTGGGCCTTGGTGGAAGTCTGTTTCTAGGACTAAGGCTCAGGAGACCCCAAATATGCCCTGGACGTGGGACGAGTTTGTCGAGGAATTTAATAAACAGTACTTCCCTGAAGTGGTGAGGAACCAGATGGAAGTTCAATTTTTGCAATTGGTTCAAGGGAAGATGACTATGAGAGAATACAGAGTGGAGTTCATGCGACTCGCTCGCTTCGCACCCGACTACATCATCATAGAGATGATGAAAGCGAAGAGGTTTCAGCAAGGATTGAAGTCGGACGTGAGGGGAGGAGTAGCACCATTCCAGTTGAGGACCTATGGTGAGGTCATGAGCAAGGCCTTAGTGGTAGAGGAAGAAAATAATAATAAATATCATCAGAGAGAGCAACAGGAAAGGTGGAATACGGATTAGAGCAGAACGGGGAATTATGAACCGGTGAACAAAAAGCCGAGATTCATACCAAACAATCAAAAACCACCGTTCCAAAGAGGTTATGGAAGACCGGCGCAGCAAAGCAACCAACAGAAATTCCCATTGCTTGGGTCGGGGAGGCCGATGAGATACGAGAGCCCTGCTATCACTACCGGAGCGACAGTTACATAGGAGTTCTCGCGAGCAGCTTCGTCCACGCCACGGGAGACTTGTGGCAAGTGTGGCAAGTCTCACAGGACAGCTAACTGTAGGTAGGGAACTCGGGGCTGTTTTAGATGTGGCAAGGTGGGCCACTTGATCAAAGAGTGCCCTGAGATGAACAAAGGGAAGACGGCTTCAGCACCTATTTCACGACCTATACAAGCTAGAAAGCCGATCGTCCAAGGGAGAGCCTACGCAGTCACAGTTCAAGAGGCTCAGAATATAAACGATGTCATCCAAGGTGAGCTTCCTTTTAAATAAAGAATTTTAATTCTTAAAATTTTTAGATAGAGAAGGTGCATCCATATAGAGAATATCAGAAAAACTTGCATGCGATAAATTCTAGTATGATAATAAACACTATATATATGTGTATGTATGGTTAGGTACGTTACAAATATATAAGAAGGGAAGTGATGTGACATACGAAGCTCGAGTGTTGATAGACCCAGGGTCTACTCACTCATTTGTTACCCCTCGCTTCACAAAGAGGATGAAAGTCAACCCAGAGGAGTTAGACTTCGTTTTAACCGTGGCTGTTCCTACTGGGAAAGCGATTGATACCGAAAAGGGTTGCAACTCCGTGATCGTGAGGATCATGGATGGATACGTCTTTGAGCTACTGGTGAATCTAATTCTGTTAGACATGCAAGGATTCGACGTCATCCTTGACATGGATTGTTTATCGACTCACCGTGCGACGGTAGATTGCAAGAACAAGGTCGTCATCTTCAGACTCAACACGAGGAGATCATTTTGATTTCGAGGAGAGAGGTCGACACACATACCACTTATCTCGGCAGTCAGGGCCGAGCTCTTAATCAGAAAGGGGTGCAGTGGATACTTGGCATTCTTGAAGGAAGATAAGGAGGAGAAGAATGTTATCTCTGAATTAGCCGTGGTGCGAGACTTCGCCGATGTATTTTGGGGGGAGTTACTCGGATTACCTCTAGAGAGAGAAGTAGAATTTGCCATCGACTTAGCACCAGGAACAGAGCCTGTGTCTAAAGCACCATACAGAATGGCTCCTGCTGAGTTGAAGGAATTGAAGGAGCAGCTACAAGAACTAATGGACAAGGGGTTTGTTAGACCGAGCGTGTCTCCATGGGGAGCACCGGTCTTGTTTGTAAAGAAGGATGGGTCAATGCGTTTGTGCATTGACTATCGACAATTGAACAAACTTACCATTAAGAATCTATACCCTTTGCCTAGGATAGATGACTTGTTTGATCAACTGCAAGGAGCAAGGTATTTCTCCAAGATCAATCTGAGATTTGGATACCATCAGTTGAGAGTCAAGGCAAAGGATATTCAGAAGACTATATTCAGGACTCGATATGGACACTATGAGTTCCTAGTGATGCCGTTTGGGTTGACAAATGCCCCGGCGTCATTCATGGATCTGATGAATAGGGTGTTTAAACCACACCTAGACTCTTGTGTCATAGTGTTTGTTGACGACATCCTGATTTATTCAAAATCAGAGGAAGAGCATGAGAAGCACTTGAGAGTAGCCCTACAGACTCTACGTGAACATTAACTATATGCCAAGCTCAGCAAATGTGAGTTTTGGTTAGAAGAAGTTGGCTTTTTGGGACATGTTGTCTCAAAGCTTGGTGTCACTGTAGATCCAGCAAAGATCGAAGCAGTAGTGAATTGGGAGCAACCAAAGACCATGACCGACATCCGCAGTTTCCTTGGATTGGCGGGTTACTATCGATGGTTCGTTGAGGGTTTTTCAAAGATATCAGGACCACTCACGAGACTTACACGAAAAGATGCAAGTTTTGAATGGAGTGAGGCATGCGAGAAGAGTTTTTAAGAACTTAAGAAGAGACTCACTTCAGCTCCAGTGCTAGCTATTCCTTCAGGCAGTGGAGGGTTTGCAGTGTATAGCGATGCTTCGTATACTAGTTTGGGTTGTGTGCTTAATCAACACAAAAAGGTGATAGCGTATGGGTTGAGACAGTTGAAAGAACATGAGAAGAATTATCCGACACATGACTTGGAATTAGTAGCGGTCATTTTTGCGCTCAAGATTTGGAGACATTACTTGTACGGTGAGACGTTTGAGATTTTCACCGATCATAAGAGCCTCCGATATCTGTTTACACAGAAGGAACTAAATATGAGGCAGCGCAGATGGATGGAGTTTCTCACGGACTATGACTGTTCTATACAGTACTATCCAGGCAAGGCTAATGTAGTAGCTGACGCCTTGAGTCGGAAGAGTTCAGCTCAATTGGCTAGTCTAATTTTGGGTATGCACAGATGAAAATTATTTGAAGATCTGGCACTTTATGATGCGAACATCAAGTCGCAAGCTACAGGAACCTTCTTGGCTAATATCTCAGTGAGACGGATGATATTTGAGCATATCTATGAACTACAGATGAAAGACGCGGCGCTAACCAAGATTCGTCAAGATGTAACTGAAGGCATTAGATCCGAGTTTTCGATCAAGGAGGATAGTTCCTTATTGTTCAAGGGTCGTCTCTGTATTCCGGACAATGCCGATTTACGACAAATAATTCTTGATGAATCTCACAAGTCAAGCTATGCTATCCACCCGAGAAGCACAAAGATGTATCAAGATTTGAAAAAGAATTACTGGTGGAGAGGCTTGAAACAAGATGTAGCAGAGTACGTGTCGTGGTGTTTGACGTGTCAACAAGTCAAGATCGATCAGACACCCCACAGGCCTATTGCAGCCTCTACCTATACCGGAATGGAAGTGGGAATCGATCTCTATGGACTTTATCGTTGGGCTACCGCGTACTGTAAAGAAGTACAATGCCATTTGGGTAGTGGTCGATCGATTAACCAAGTCAGTGCACTTCTTGCCTTACAACACGATGTACACGGCGAGAAGACTGGCAGAGCTATATATGAAGGAGATTGTCCGTTTGCATGGGATTTCGAGTAGCATTGTATCAAACCGTGACCCATTGTATACATCAAAGTTTTGAAAGAAATTTCAAGAAGGAATGGGAACTCGACTAGATTTCAGTACAACATTCCATCCGCAAATCGACGGACAGACTAAGAGGGTCAATCAGATCATTGAGGACATGCTTAGGGCATGTATGTTAGAATTGCAAGGATCGTGGGATCAGCACATACCCTTGATTGAGTTCGCATATAACAATAGCTTTCAGACGAGCATTGGGATGGCACCATATGAAGCACTTTATAGACAGCGATGTAGATCGCCCATCAATTGGGAGGAAACGGGTGAAAATTTTGTTTTAGGACCCGAGGTACTTGAAGATAATGCCACCTATGTTCGGATGATAAGGGCCAAACTCAAAGCGGCTCTGAGCAGACTGAAGAGCTACGCTGATATCAAGTGGACGAGTGTAGACTTCAAGGTGGGTGAACACGTATTCGTGAAAGTGTCACCTATGAAGGGGGTGATGAGGTTTGGAAAGAGAGGGAAGCTAAGTCCCCACTATCTTGGACAGTTTGAAGTTTTGGGTCGAGTAGGGGAAGTTGCATACCGCATTGGATTGTCACCATTATTCGATCAGGTACACGATGTGTTCCACGTATCTATGCTCAGGAAGTACCTTAATGACCCTGATCACGTGTTGAGCGGTCAATCATTTGAGATGCATGAAGATATGACCATGATCGAAGAGCCGGTGGAGATTTTGGATCGAAAGGAACAAGTGTTGCGAACAAAAGTGATTCCATTAGTACTTGTTCGATGGAAGCATCATCCGGCCGAGGAAGCTACATGGGAACGAGAGGCCGACGTGAAAGAACAATATCCGGACTTGTTTGCAACAGCTTGAGAGTTAAAATTGTATCACCGCAAGCATGTTTGTGGATTTTAACCATACTTGTAATCCAATGTCGACTTTTTGATCAACGTATGCAATAGAAACAATTTTTATCCGCACATGGCCGTGATGATATATTTAGTAGAACCAAGGACCAACTGATCATGTTTTTACCAAGGAACCAAAAGAAACAGAGAACCTTGAAAATATGAAGAATCTTATCAAAACCGATTAATCGATTTTCAAATCGATTAATCAATTTGGGAATTTGATTAATTGATTTTGGTCGATTAGTCAACCTGAGTGGAAATTTAATGAGGATTCAGGAAATGAAATAAGTGAAAATTTCGATTAATCGATTTGGGTTTCGATTAATCGATTTATGATTTCGATTAATCGATCTGGGGATTCGATTAATCGAGTAACATAAGAATTTTAGAAAATTTTGAAGAATGATATACGATTTCGATTAATCGAAGTGAAATTCGATTAATCGATTTGGAATTTCGATTAATCGAACTGGAGGTTCGACTAATCGAGTCACTTAATGAATTTGGGAAAAATTTGAAGGACCTTACGATTTCGACTAATCGAAGTAAAATGCGATTAATCGATTTTAGAATTTCAATTAATTGAAGTGAATTTCGATTAATCGACTAGCTCACACCAGTGAGCTCCAAAACTTAAAAATTTAAATGACTACGATTTCGATTAATTGAAATGGTTTCGATTAATCGATTTTGAGTTTCGATTAATCGATTTCGCGCGGTTGAACCTAGTTTTGAAACTCGATTAATTGACTTTAGAAATCGATTAATCGAATCGGGGCCTATATATATAAATCGAAGGGATTTTCTCCCCATTAGAAATCATTTGGAGTTCTTGCTTTTGCGCGCCTTCTTCTTCTTCTCTCCGACCGATTATTGAGCTAGGGTTTTGGGCATTTTGGATCGAATTCGAAGTGAAATCACGTGACATTGGATCAAATACCTAAGGTAAACCCTAGATTTGAGTTCTTCTTAAATTTGAACTGTAAAACCCTAATTTTCTTCCATTTTCACCAACCATGCCGCGTAAAATGCAGTTGTCTTTGAAGAAGGCAACCTCTAAGCTTCCGGTCCGGCGTAAGAACGCCGCACCGCCACCACCTACCCCATCACCGGTGAGGACTCCGTCACCGTCGGCATCGGATACCACATCCAGGTCGACGAGCGCGTCTTCCCGCAAGTCTTCTCCAATGCCACCACCAATGTACTCCAACCCAACGAATGGTGGGCGACTAAGACTTTTGAGATCAAGTACATTATCGATCAAACCCTGTTTACAAACCCCGATGTACCGGGCGAGACCCAGTGGGCTCGTAATTACCTTATCAAGGCCGGTCTCAGCAACCTCTTGAAACCAATCTGTGGGTCCTACTACCCTAGATTGGTCAGACTCTTTTACCAAGGGCTGACGGACGGCCCTACCGATGACATAGTCACGACCAAGATAGAGGGTCGTGACTATACATTCACTCGTCGCCACATCCACGAGGTTCTTGAATGCCACCTCGACTTTGTACTCGAGACCACCCTCTTTCCACCCTTCGAGGAAGAGGTGAGATTTGAGGAGATAATGACCCGGATGACAAACAGGAAGAAGGGGTCGAGATCCTCTATTAGGAGGGTCGACCTTCCCCATTACATGTGGATGCTAGATTCCATAATCAAGTGCAACCTCTACCCGTTGCGTCACGACACCGAGCAGGTGGAGATGGTGCAACAGGCACTCTACGCAACCTTCTGTGGCTGTTGGTTTGATGCCACGATGATCATCCTCGAGGGGATGAGATACATTAAGCGCAAGTTGATGAAGGGCAACTTGAGGCCCAAGGAGAAGATGCCCTATGCTCGGCTCATCTCGAGCATGCTGGAGTGTTATTCAAACGCTCCAGAATATGCTATATCACCCAATGAGGAGAGGGCTACGGACCGAGTGAAGAAATTCTCAAACTCTTCATGGAGCCGTAGTTACAATTTACTCAAGCGGACCCTACCGGCTCAGGGTTCAGCACCAGCAGGACCCACCCGTGGGGGGCACACCCCATTGAGCCACCAGCGGAGGGGGCACCCTCCCATACCACTGCCTCACCTATGCCACCAACGCACTCTGCGATAGCCACACCGTCGTCTTCTTACCACCGGTGAGCGGCTCGCCCGACGCCTACCATCGACGACGTATTGGCCAGGATGGAGGCCAACAACGAGCAGATGAACCGGCGGATGAACTTTTTGATGTACCACACTCTACGGTATATCTATCCGTTGGACTACCAGCAGCACCTCGCGCAGCAGGAGGCATGGACTGCGGGTTGGACTGTCTTTCATACGGGTCCGATGTTCCATACGAGCACATCGGCTGCCGATGCATCCGGCTCGACGCCCCAGCAGCCCGAGCGGCCCACAGAGACGACCCAGCCACCACCCGGGCCACCAGTTCCGTCAGAGCAGCCCACCCTAGCATCAGATCAGCCAGGAGGGGGAACAGCGTGAGCGTCTGACGATGGTTTCATTTTATCATTTTTTTAGATATTTTAGTACAGTTGTATTTAAATTCCCAAGTGTAATTATGGAGAAAAGTTAAAGAAACTTATAAATTTTGAAAATTTTAATGGAATACATATCAGTTTTGGATGTCTTTGCCTTAGTTTTATTTCTTGTACTGTATGATGCTTAAGTTAATTTCGTAAGTGGGCACGTGACACCTCTGTGTGTGTGGGGTACCACACTAGAGCGCCCTTGGGTCATTTTCGAGGACGAAAATTCCTAAGGTGAGGAGAATGTAATATCCTGAAAAATTAAGCGTTTAACTTTGACCTTGAGATCCGTGCCTGATTGATCGTAAGTTTGACCAAGTGATGTTCAAACATTGAATGCATGGAGTGATGAATTGACATAGTACGAATGTCACCGAAGTATGGTGTATAGTGTGAGTTACTGGTCACATACACCTATCTCTGGTGTATGTGTTTAACACACAAGCAGGAGAGAGGATATAAGGGTTTAATAACCCTATTCCCCTTTTGTTTGGTTGTTGAAGAGTTAAGAAGAGAGAGAGAGAACGAGAGAGAAGGTAACTAATTCCAAAGGAGTTATTGTGGTTGGATTGAGGGAAAGTGGAGCATTTATTGTCGGATTCAAGGCGATTTGGGATCGTTGAAGCAAATGATGGAACCCTAGTCATCAATGCAACAAATCAACCCTTTGAAGGATTTATTAAGGTAAGTGTGATTTGATTTCAATACATAGAGAATGGATGAATGAAATTCTGTCTAGCATGTGTAAAAGGATAGATTAAAGGCTTAGAAAAGAAAAGAAATGAGATTTGGAAGAAACGACCGAAGAAGGGAAGTGAATCAGACCAAATCTATTAATCAACATTGAGATTCGATTAATCGATTTTGGTCTGGAAGTTGAAAAGTCAAGTAAGCCCGATTTCGATTAATCGAATTGGATTTCGATTAATCGATTTGGATGTTCGATTAATTGATTTGGTAATCGACTAATTGACTGGGTACCTCCAGTGACTGAAGAAACATGACCTGAGAAAATCGACTAATCGAGCTGAGAAATCGATTAATCAACTTTGGGTTTCGATTAATCGATTTGGGATCGACTGGTCGATTTTGAATTTTCGACCACTCGATTTGAGAATCGACCTTATTATGTTAGAGACTTCGATTAATCGATTTGGGATCGATTAATCGAATTTGAATCTTGATTAATCAATATTGGGAATCGATTAATCGATTTGGGTTTCGATTAATCGATTTTGGGAATCGATTAATCGAATTGTGTTTCAATTAATCGATTTTGGGAATCGATTAATCGACTTTGGCAATTTTAGCTAACTTTATAGTTTTACTTTGAGATTCATGGAGGGTCTAAGACCTTCTTCATTACATCTGTAGTGATGTATTGCATGTGTTATGATATACCTTAGGTGGTACGTGTGAAAGCGAGCACAAGGAGCCGCGTGGGACCTTGATGCTTGGACCTTCAGAGAATTGAGGTAGAGAACACCCTGAGCATGTACTTTAATTGCAAGAGCATGTATGTAATGATATGTTTATCATAAATTAAAAATGTTTTAACTATGAAAAGCTTTGCGAAAATGGGTGTGTGTGTGACACTAAGAATGTGATAAAGACATCTGTGTGATGCGAGTAACTAAGATCAAGAAATCTAATGAGAAGGAGCATCTCCAGGGGATGAGAAAGTAATAAATGGCATCTGTGTGATGCGAGTAAGTTATACATCCCAGGGATGTATATTTGATTGAATAATTACTGTTGAGGCCTAATTGATATAAGATAGCACTTTACACGGTGAACAACTATATGTAAAGCACATGCTATTTTTGTTATTTGAGGTTTATTTAGGATACCCCACCGACGTGACGGGATACCCACGACTGACGCGACAGGATATCCGTGACCGGTATGGCGGCCAATCCGTACACCAGTGCGGAGGTATATCCGTACACAGTAAGCACATCCCAGGGATGTTGAGATGAGTTTTAACCCCACCGCCTATTGAGAAAGGGGCTTGGGTCGTATTCTCAGGGAATACATTTTAACAACTATCTATTTAGACGACGATGAAGGGTATCTCATCGGGGTTCGATGCTATATTGCTCGGGGATTACTTAAGTTGAAGATTTAAGTTTTGCTTTAGGCCTGTTCAGTGTCATTCATGATAAATCAACAGTAAAGTAAAACATGCCATTTACCAGTGAACTTGAATGTAAATCATCAGTTTTAAACTATTTTTCTAGCAAATGCATAGACTCATCATGCTTAGAATATCATGGAATATGTGTGAGTTTTAATTTATATGTTCATTGTGTTGTTCCCTATTGAGCTAGGATGTAGCTCACCCCCATTAAACTATACGTCGCAGGTCCTTTGTTAGCAGCAGCGGAGACTTCGGGAGACGTAGATCCGGGTTATTCGGATTACGTGCCTGGAGATGAGTTGGAGCCTCCTCTTGTGGATTTCTTCTAGGAGACTCTGCTGTGTACTTTGACAGAGAATAGTTTTTTAGAGCTAATTGTACGGCTTGTTATGTCAAGCCTTTATTTTTGTCAAACAATGTAATTAGATAGACATTATTCTTTTTGGCGAATCATCTGAGGTGATCTGTTTATCACCGATGGTTCGGATCGGTTCTCTGTTCATGCAGTGGCATGAAAGTAGAACTGTCTTTTGTTATGCCAGATGGGCATATTACTTTTCCACTTTATGCAATTAATTACTTATTTATTTATTTGTTCTTGTTATATCAATATTCCGTGTATGGGTTTGGGGCACGGTCTGGAGGATCGTGCTGATGACACGGGTTTCGGGGTGCCAAAATCTGGGCTGTCACAGCTACCTATTGGTTATCCCTATGGTATTAAATTTCGTGAACATCTCTTGTAACTTGAGGGGGTAAATTTAACTCTTAATAATTTTGTAGGTGTATTCATTTATTGTGGTGATAAAGTAGCTATAAGATCACCCATGACAGATTCACCTATATGAGTATAGAAGTGAAGCCGCTTCAACAGAGATTCGGTCATCTCTCTGAGATACTCATGAAATTAGGATTTTAGTGCATAACTATAAAGCGCAAGCCTTATGTCACTAATGATTTAGGTCATAGTTATGGTATATGTAATTCTGGTTTTTTAGACAGGTTTAAGTTCAAAGCTATAAGCTACTTAAATTCCTTACGAACTCTAAGTTGTATGGTCAAATGTTCAAAATGAATCGGTACCTCTGATGATGCTTAGTATGATCGCTCTGATACACAAATTTTTAGTTTGAAACTTTTAAATAGTGGGGGATTGTTAGATATTTAAAAGTTTTTTAAACTTGTCTTTTCCCAAGATGTGTCTTTTCATTGTTATGTGTCCTTTCAAATGAAGCGCCTTTCCAAAGTAGTGTCTTTTCAAAAGAAGTGTCTTTCCAAAGTGGTGTGTCTTTTCTGAAGGGATGCCTGTAGCAATTTTTCAAGAAAGGGGTATATAACACACCACTTGATTTCTATTTAAGGAGTCTAAAATCATTATTTGAAAAATAAGACACAATAGAAAAAATAACACATCTTTCTCCTCTCTTACGTTCTTATTTTCTTTATTTAAAAATCTTTTTGTGTATCAGAAAATCTGTGTGACATATTCTTTTTCTAGAAAGTATAATCTTGAAAAGAACATACGATTTTTGGTAAAACCAGGCTCTATTGTATCCTTAAGGCGGATTTAGTGGAAACTCAATTGGATCTTCGTTTATCCGACGAAGTAAGGGCATCTATTATCTTTAATATAGCGTAGTGAACTACGTGCCTCGGAGCTATTTTCAATACCATTTATATATCAATAGAACCACCACCTATATTCTCTTCCCTTCTACCATTTTCATCCCTCCAACCTCCCTAGAATCACCCGAATCCCGCGAGAAAGTTGTCGGAAAATGACTCTTTTTTTCTTTTTTACTCTCTCTCTAACCTCTATCATGATTTGTCTCTCGTTCTCTCTCTTTTTCAAAACACTCGACTACCACAACCACCATCTCTGCCATTACTCGCTTACCTACGCTATTGTCAACATTACCGATTATCGTTACTACTACCACTACCACCACTAAATTTTTTTATCGTTTTCGTGGTCGGAGTTGATATTGTTGTTGTTATCATCCAAAAAGGAGTCTCTGATGTTGTCATTATCGTTACGATTCACTGGAACTGAGGAAAAGAAGAAGAAGATGCTTCGAATATAGGACTAAGTTGTAATAGCCCGAAAAATCACACTGAACTATAACCTCGGGATCCGTGCCCGATCAGTCACAGGTTTGACAAATTAGGAGTTCAATAGTTAGCGTAGAGTGTGATGAGTGAATGAGATGAGATGGTTTGTGAAGCTATGTGGTGTGTGTTGTGAATCTGAAGTCACATACACCTATTGAGGTGCATGTGCTCAACACACAAGCTAGGGGGGAGATAAAAGGGTTTAATAACCCTAAAACCAATAGCTTTGGTTGTTGAGAGAGAAGTAAAGAAGAGAGAGAGAGAGGAGTAAAGAGAGTGATAAAGTAATGAGTTATTGTGGGTGATCGAAAGGGAGATTCTAGCATTAAAGAGGCCGATTCTGCGCAAAGAATCCGTTCAAGCCAAAGCTGGAACCCTAGCCTTCCAACCACCTTATTTGAAATCAATTTGAGATTTGATTAAAGGTAAATTTTTGTGAATAAAATGCATAGATGGTAGAGGTTAATTGTAGTTGAAAAATGGTTTAGATTGTAGGATGATGGTTTAGAAGAATAGAGGAAAAAGAATGGAAAAAGGTTGGGAAGACCAGCTCGAAAGGGGCTGAATCTGGCAATTTCGATTAATCGAAATTGGATTTCGATTAATCGAAATTGGCCAAGAAGTTGAAAAGTCAGAGGACCCCGACTTCGATTAATCGAATTGGGTTTCGATCAATCGACCTTGGTTTTCGATTAATCGATTTGGGTATCAATTAATCGACTGGGAACCTCCAGTGGACCCCAGGGGCTGGAGGAAATGACTTGGGGAAAATCGACTAATCGAAAATGGGATTTCGATTAATCGATTTCAATTTTCGATTAATCGATTTGGGATCGATTAATCGATTTTAGGAACTCGATTACTCGAATTGAGAATCGACTTGGCTGAACAGAGAATTTCGATTAATTGAATTAGGATTCGACTAATCGAATGAAAATCTCGATTAATCGATTTGAGAATCGATTAATCGATATTGACTTTCGATTAATCGATTAATCGAATCAGATTCGATTAATCGATTTTGGAGTTCGATTAATCGACTGAGCTAATTTATGTTAACTTTTGAGTTTGACTTTAAGATTCTTGGAGGGTCTTGGACCTTCTTTATTGCATCCTTAGTGATGTGTTTCACATGTTATGTGGTACCATAGGTGGTACGAGTGAGCTAGTGCACAAGGAGCCACGTGGGACCTTGATGCATTGATCGAACGAAGACTTGAGGTAGGGAACACCTTGAACATGTACTTTATTTTACAAGAGCATGTATGTAGTGATATAGAATTCAAATTCAAATATTTATTGCTTAAGAATTGTGAAAAGTGTGTGTGAGTAAAACCCATAAGAGTAAGTATAATGAGCCATCCCCAGGGGATGAAGAAGTAAAGAGATAAGAGCATCAGGTGTGATGCAAGTAAATGGATACATCCCAGGGATGTATCCAAGATTGAATCATGATTGATAGGGCCTAACTGATATAAGATAGCACACTTACACGGTGAATAACTATATGTAAGGCACCGATATTTTTGTTATTTGAGGTTTGATAGGGTACCCCACCGACGTGGCGGGATATCCCACATTACACGGCGGGATATCCGTGGACCGATCTGTTGGCGAAACAGAAGCCGATCACGGAGGCTTATCCGTACATAGTAAGCACACCCAGTGTTGATTTGAGATAAGTGAAACCCGCCACCAATTCCTGTGAGAGGGCTTGGGTACTATATGGTATTCCCAGGGAATACGTTAAAAGTGTCTATATAGATGGCGATGAAGGGTATCTCATCGGGGCTGGATGCTATATTGCCCGGGGAGTACTTAAGTTGAAAGTTTAAGTTCTGCTTTAGGCCTTTTCAAATTATTCATGAGTAAATAAAAGACACGAGTAAACTACCGGAAATGTAATACTTTTAACTGTTTCATCGAATGATAACATCATGCATGGCATATCATGGAATATATGTGAGTAATAATTTATATGTTCAACGTGTTTTGTTCCCTATTGAGCTAGGATGTAGCTCACCCTAGACTATACGTCGCAGTCCACTACTAGCAGCCGAGGCTTCAGAGATGTCGACCACAGTGAGTCGGGCCTTGCGGCCGGCGACGAGTTGGAGCCACCTCCTGAGGACTTCTTCTAGAGGACTCCGTTGTGCCGCTTTGAGGGCTTTTTGAGAGGGATTGTACGGCTTGGTATGTCAAGCTTTGTTTTGGTTAAACTATGTATATATTGAGTTTGAGATTATTCTTTTGGGGCGAACCATCCGTGATGATTGCTATCATCGATGGTTCGGATCGGTTCTCCATTCATGCAGAGGCATGAGGGTAGAACTGTCTTTTGGAGAATTGCTTTAAAATAGATTTAAATTCTGCAGTTTCATTATTTTTTCATGCATGCTTGATATGCCAATGTTTCGTGTTTAGCTAAGGGGCACGGTGAAGATGATCGTGCTGATGGCACGGGTTTCAGGGTGCCGAAATCCGGGCTGTCACAGTTGGTATCAAAGCTTTTTCTTTTAGCAATTCTGACAATCGTCCTTTTGGTCAGAACATAGGGGCTTCTGCTAACGAAACTTTAGTTTCAAATGCAGCCGCAAATGTCATCTAGAGGAAGAGGCCGACCAAGAGGAGGCCAGCAGAGGAGTCTACGTAGTGGAGATGATTACATCTCTCCTACTAATAGAGTGCCTTTAGGAGGTACTGAGGCCCTAGGGGGCAGTAGTAGTCGACAGCGCGATGAAGAGGATCGAGATCATCAGGATCAAGATCTAAGAGAGCAAGAAAGAGTGAGAGAAAGATAAGAAGATAGAGAGGAGCGACAAATGATGATGCACACTATAGAGACTATGGCAGCTGCCATGGCACAACAAGCCGCATCCTTTGCAGCTCATGCGTCAAGAGAACAGCAGCCACCTACACCACCTGTAGGACCTGCGCTGCCTGTGCCCTCATCTTTTACAGAGTTTAGGAGGATGAGACCTTCTTCATTTTCTGGACAGGCAGACACAATGGCCGCTGAGAACTGGCTGATGGAGATGGAGAAAGTCTTTAGCGTGCTGACATGCACAGAAGATGAGAGTGTGAGATGTGCAGCTTATATGTTGGATGGGGAGGCTGGGCCTTGGTGGAAGTCCGTGATACGGACTCGGGCTCAGGAGACCCCAGAGTTGCCTTGGACTTGGGAGGAGTTTGTTGAGGAGTTCAACAAACAATATTTTTCGGAAGTGGTGAGGAACCAGCTTGAGATACAATTTCTACAGTTAGTGCAAGGGAGAATGACAGTGAGAGAATATGGGGTGGAGTTTCTACGACTTGCCCATTTTTCTCCGGATTACGTCGCTACTGAAGTGATGAAATCCAAGAGGTTTCAGCAAGGATTGAAGCCTGAGGTTAGGGGAGGAGTAGCTCCATTTCAATTGAGGACCTATGAAGAGGTCATGAGTAAGGCATTGGTTGTGGAAGAAGAAAATACAAATAGATATAGACAGAGAGAGCAGCAGCGGGGAGGAAATGAACAAGGAAGGACAGGGACCTATGAACCGATGAACAAAAAGCCGAGGTTCATGGCCCAAAATCAGAGACCACGCCAGGAGGTTTCGGGAGGCCAACAAGAACAACACCAACAGAGGTTTCCATTACTTGCGTCGGGGAGACCTTTACGCTATGAGAGCCCTACCATGTCTACTGGCGCCACTATCACACAGGGTTCTCGTACTGTTTCTTCCGCACCTCGGGAGACTTGCGCAAAGTGTGGCAAGCCTCATAGGACGGTGGATTGCAGATCGAGAACTAGGGGTTGTTTTCGATGTGGCAAGGTGGGCCACCTGATCAAGGATTGCCCCGAGACGGATAAATGAAAAGGCGATTTGATTCTTGACCACGACCCATTCAAGCAAGGAAGCCGATCGTTCAGGGGAGAGCCTATGCAGTCACTGCTCAGGAAGCAGGGAACGTGCATGACGTCATCCAAGGTGAGATTTTTTTAAAATTAAAGAAAATCCCGTTTCATTAAAATTTTAGATAGAGAAGGTGCATGCATTAGGAATGGTATAGATTCTTTTTCTCAGTACTAAATCTATATGTGAATTAAGGGTGTATTTTGATGTGTAAATTATTGTATGTATGTATGTATACTATAGGTACTTTAACTATTTATGAAAAAGGATGCTTTGTTGGATATGACGCTAGAGTGTTGATAGACCCAGGGTCTACCCACTCATTCGTCACTCCACGTCTCGCCAAGAAGATGAAGATTGTTCCAGAGGCGTTGGATTTCGTCCTATCTGTGTCTATTCCGACTGGAGAGTTAGTAGACACGGAGTTAGCTTGCAAATCCATCATTGTAGTAGTTCGAGACTTAGAGGTGCATGAATTAAAAGCAAAGTTGATACTGTTAGACATGCAGGGGTTTGATGTGATCCTTGGCATGGACTGGTTGGCGCAGCATTGTGCAATCGTCGATTGCAAGGACAAGGTAGTCATTTTCAGACCCAACACAAGACGATCATTTGGTTTCAAGGAGTGAGGTCGTCATCTGTGCCACTGATCTCAGTAGTCAGGGCCGAGAAAATGATCAGAAAGGGTTGCAGTGGATACTTGGCTTTCTTAAAGGAGGACAAGGAAGGAAGGAATATCATTTCTGAGATAGCAGTTGTGCGAGACTTCGCCGACGTGTTTCCAGAGGAATTACCTGGATTACCTCCAGAAAGGGAAGTAGAATTCGCCATTGACTTAGCACCAGGAACGGAGCCTATTTCGAAAGCGCCTTATAGAATGGCTCCTGCTGAGTTGAAGGAGTTAAAGGAACAACTGCAAGAACTTATGGACAAGGGATTTGTTAGACCGAGCGTGTCTCCATGGGGAGCACCGGTCTTGTTTGTCAAGAAGAAGGATGGGTCAATGCGACTATGCATTGACTATCGACAATTGAACAAACTCACTGTGAAGAACCGCTACCCTTTGCCTAGAATTGACGATCTATTCGACCAACTGCAAGGAGCAAGGTATTTTTCTAAAATCGACCTGAGATCTGGATATCATCAGTTGCGAGTCAAGGCAGAGGACATCCAAAAGATAGCTTTTCGGACACGGTATGGACACTATGAATTCCTTGTGATGCCGTTTGGATTGATGAATGCTCCGGCGTCGTTTATGGATCTGATGAACCGAGTGTTTAAACCACACTTGGACTCTTGCGTCGTAGTATTTGTTGATGATATACTGATATACTCCAAATCCAAGACGGAGCACGAAGAACATTTGAGGATTGCTCTACAGACGCTACGTGAACACCAATTGTACGCCAAACTCAGCAAGTGTGAGTTTTGGTTGGAAGAGGTTAGCTTTTTGGGACATGTTGTCTCAAAACATGGTGTCACTGTAGATCCAGCAAAGATAGAAGCAGTGGTTAAATGGGAGCAACCAAAGACAGTGACCGATGTCCGAAGTTTTCTGGGCTTAGCAGGCTATTATCGACGTTTCGTCAAGGGGTTTTCAAAGATATCAGGACCTCTCACAAAGCTGACACGAAAAGATTCAAGGTTTGAGTGGAGTGAGGCATGCGAGAAGAGTTTTCAAGAACTCAAAACGAGACTCACTTCGGCTCCAGTGTTAGCGATTCCTTCAGGCAGTGGAGGATACGCCGTGTACAGCGACGTGTCATACAATGGCCTTGGTTGTGTACTCAACCAACACAAGAAGGTGATAGCTTACGGATCAAGACAATTGAAGAACACGAGAAAAATTACCCGACTCATGACTTGGAACTAGCGTAGTCATTTTATATCAAGATTTGGAGACATTACTTGTATGGTGAGACTTTTGAAATTTTCACGATCATAAGAGCCTCCGATATCTCTTCACACGTAAAGAGCTCAACATGAGAGCAGAGGGTGGATGGAATTCCTCAAGGATTACGATTGCTACAATACCATCCAGCAAAGGCGAATGTAGTAGCCGACGATTGAGTCGGAAAGGTTCAAATTTCGCTTAGCTTTGTTTGATTTTGGGTATGCACCGATGGAAATTATTGGAAGACCTGGCATTCTACGAGGCGAACATTGAGTCAAAAGCCACCGGATCCTTTTTGGCTAACATATCAGTAAAGCCAGTGATATTTGAGCATATCCACGATCTACAGATGAAAGATCCGGCATTAACAAAGATTCATCAAGACGTGAGTGAAGGCATCAGGTCGGACTTCTCGGTTAAAGAAGATGGTTCTTTATTGTTTAAGGGCCGTCTATGCATTCCGGACAATACCGATCTAAGACGAACGATTCTTGATGAGGCCCATAAGTCAAATTATGCTATCCACCCTGGTAGCACCAAAATGTACCAAGATTTGAAAAAGAACTACTGGTGGAGAGGACTGAAGCAAGACGTGGCCGAGTACGTGTCACGGTGTTTGACTTGTCAACAAGTGAAGGTTGATCATAGACATCCTGCTGGACTATTGCAACCTTTACCAATTCCAGAATGGAAGTGGGAATCGATCTCAATGGACTTCATTGTGGGATTACCCCGTACTGCCAAGAGACACAATGCCATTTGGGTCGTTGTAGACCGATTGACCAAATCAGCGCACTTTTTGCCATACAATACTACGTATACAGCAGGAAGACTGGCAGACTTATACATGAAGGAGATTGTAAGATTACATGGGATTCCAAGCAGCATAGTTTCAGATCGTGATCCACTATATACATCCAAGTTTTGGAAGAAATTTCAAGAAGGAATGGGAACACGACTAGACTTTAGTTCAGCTTTCCATCCTCAAACTGATGGGCAGACAGAGCGAGTGAACCAAGTAATAGAAGACATGCTCAGAGCGTGCATGCTAGATATGCAGGATCTTTGGGATGAGTATCTACCGCTGCTCGAATTAGCATACAACAACGCTTCAAATGAGCATTGGCATGGCACCGTATGAAGCTCTGTATGGACGACGATGCAAGTCACCCCTCAATTGGGAGGAAACAGGTGAGAAATTTGTGTTAGGGCCAAAACTACTTGAAGATAACGCCACCGTTGTTCGAATTATCAGAGAAAGGCTGAAGTCAGCACAGAGTAGACAGAAAAGTTATGCCGATATGAAGCGGACTAGTGTCGACTATAAAGTGGGTGAGCACGTGTTTGTCAAAGTGTCACCTATGAAAGGCGTAATGAGATTTGGCAAGAGAGGGAAGTTAAGCCCACGTTATGTTGGACCATTCAAAATTTTGGGACGCGTAGGTGAAGTTGCGTATCGCATTAGTTTACCACTGCTGTTTGATCGAGTACATAACGTTTTCCACATATCGATGCTCAGAAAGTATGTGAATGATCCGTCTCATGTGTTAGGAAAACAACCTATGGAGATGTGTGAGGACATGAGCATGATAGAGGAACCAGTGGAAATCTTGGATCGAAAGGAACAACTACTACGCACTAAAGTGATTCCCTTAGTGCTTGTTCGGTGGAACAATCATCCAAAAGAAGAGGCTACTTGGGAAAGAGAGGCTGATGTGAAGGAACAATATCCAGCCGTGTTTCCAACGACGTGAGAATCCAATGTAAACCACAAACATGTTTGTGGAATCTCCACGATACTTGTAATTCAATGGAAGTTTTGATCAAAGTATGATTTAACGACCAGATTTTTATGCACATGACCAAGTGTATGTGTTTTTATGGAACTATGAACCACTTGATAACATAAACTACCAAAAGAAATTAAAGAACCAAGAAAATTAAAAATCTGCAGAAATTGGGCAAAACCGATTAATCGAATTTCAAATCGATTAATCGATTTGGAATTTCGATTAATCGATTATGTTCGATTGGTCGACTGGCACCTGCCAGTGACTGGAAATTTGAAAAAGAGTTAGAACAGACATAGAATGCAATTTCGATTGATCGAGTTATAATTTTGATTAATCGATTTGGGATCGATTAATCGATTTTGGAAATTCGATTAATCGATTTGGGATTTCGATTAATCGAGCTGGAAGTTTGATTGATCGAATTACTAAAGGGACTTGGAAGAAATATGAAGTCAGAGGAACGATTTCGATTAATTGAAGTGGAATTCGATTAATCGAAGTAGAATTCGATTAATCGAATAACTTAAAGAATCCTGAAAATTTTGGAAGTTACTGCACGATTTCGATTAATCAAAGTGAATTTTGATTAATCGATTTTGAAATTTTGATTAATCGAAATGGATTTCGATTAATCGACTGGCTCGCGCCAGTGAGCTAAAAAACTTAAGTTTTTAAACGGATACGATTTCGATTAATCGAAATGTTTTCGATTAATCGAATTTGACTTTCGATTGATCGATTTGAGAAATCGATTAATCGATTTTGCGCGACTTAACCTAGTTTTGAATCTCGGTTAATCGATTCTGAATTTCGATTAATCGAGCCGGGGCCTATATATAAAAATTTGGGGATTTCATTCCCCATTTTAAATCATTTAAGCTTGGGATTTTTGGGCGCTTCATCTTCTTCCTCTTCTCCGACCATCCCAAGACTCTAGGGTTTGATTTCCGATTCGATCGCATTCAAGGCTCCAGAACCCACGGTAAACCCTAATTTCGCACTTTCCCTTCAATTTGAACTAGCTAAACCCTAGATTTTCTAAAAATGCCGCCCAAAACCCGGTTGTCTTCGAAGAAGGCAACCTCTAAGTTGCCGGTTAGGCGTAAAAATGCCGCACCACCACCACCTACCCCATCGCCGGTGAGGACTCCGTCACCGTCGACATCGGAGACCACCTCCGATTCGAGGAGCGCATCTATGCGCGAGTCTTCCTGCGAATCAACCCCGATGCCCCCACCACCCACTAATGTGGTACAACCAAATGAATGGTGGGCCGCAAAGACCTTTGAGGTCGAATACATTATAGACCCTACCCTTTTCACAAATCCCGATGTACCGGGCGAGACCCAATGGGCTCGAAACTACCTTAATAACGCCGGTCTCGGTAACCTTCTCAAACCAATCCGAGGTTCTTACTACCCTAGATTGGTGAGATTATTCTATCAAGGGCTTGTGGACGGCCCGACCGATGATGTGATCAAGACCACTATCGAGGGTCGCGACTACATGATCACACGTCGTCATATACACGAGGTGCTCGAGTGCTACCTCGATTTCACCCATGAGACCACCCTATTCCCACCCTTCGAGGAGGAACCTCGCTTCGAGGAGGTCATGACCCGCATGACAAATGGTAAAAAGGGGTCGGGCTCCTCCATAAAGAGGGTTGACCTTCCCCACTATATGTGGATGCTTGACTCGGTGGTCAAGTGTAATCTATACCCTATGCGCCACGACACCGAGCGCGTGGAGAAAGTGCAACAGGCACTTTACTCGGCCTTCTATGGCCGGTGGTTTGATGCCACCATGCTCATCCTCGAGGGGATGAGGTACATAAAGGGCAAGCTAATGAAGGGCAACCTCCGGCCCAAGGAGAAGATGCCCTACGCTCGCCTCATATCGAGCATGTTGGAGTGCTACTCCAACGATCCATCCTACGCCGTCTCTCCTCATGAAGAGAGGGCTACGGACTGCGTGAAGACATTCTCCATGTCTTCATGGGCCCGTAGCTACAACTTGCTAAAGCGGACCCTACCGGCTCCGGGTCCCGCTCCAGTAGCCCCAGCAGTAGCACCACCGCCACCCCCACCACCACGAGACCCACCTGGGTGGGTGGGGCACACCGCCAGCACGAGCCATCCATGGAGAGGGCCACCTCTCACACAGCAGCCTCACCGACACCGCCAGCCCACTCCGCGCCCGCGACACCCACCTCATCCTACCGCCGACGTGCCGCTTCGTCAGGACCAACCATAAAGGAGGTGTTGGCCCGTATGGAGGCCAACAATGAACGGATGAATCGGAGGATGGACTTCCTCCTCTTCCACACCCTCCGCCACATCTACCCGACCTCACCGCCACTCGCGGAGGAGGAGGAGGACAGCCAGACGACGACCTTCCATAGAGGACCCGTCTTCCATCCTACCATAGCCACTACAGACGCGGCTCCTTCCACATCTATCTCCGCTCCACCGACCGAGACGCCGCAGCCACAGCCGACTATCCAACCAAAGACAGCCACCACCACCACGCCAGGCTCCTCCGGACCAGCCAGAGCACCCCACCTCACATGGAGCAGCCCGCCCAAAGACCCACCCGCCTCCTGAGTCATGTATTTATTTTGTTTGAGCCATCATTGTATACATGTAGATTTTATACGCCAACTTAATTGGCATTGTAAATATGTTCAATTATAAATATAAATCAAAATTTTGGTGTAAACTCTTCAATTTTGTAACATTTTAATTCTACGCTGGTATTCGAAATTACCTGGATGCGTCTGAGTCAATTCGATCGACTTCACCTGAGAGTGGGGGGGGAAGAGAGAGACCCAAACCGACGAACCTTGGGTTATTTTCGAGGACGAAAATTCCCAAGGTGGGGAGGATGTAATAGCCTGAAAAATCACACTGAACTGTAACCTCGAGATCCGTGCCCGATCGGTCACAGGTTTGACAAATTAGGAGTTCAATAGTTAGCGTAGAGTGTGATGAGTGAATGAGATGAGATGGTTTGTGAAGCTATGTGGTGTGTGTTGTGAATCTGAAGTCACATACACCTATTGAGGTGCATGTGCTCAACACACAAGCTAGGGGAGAGATAAAAGGGTTTAATAACCCTAAAACCAATAGCTTTGGTTGTTGAGAGAGAAGTAAAGAAGAGAGAGAGAGGAGTAAAGAGAGTGATAAAGTAATGAGTTATTGTGGGTGATCGGAAGGGAGATTCTAGCATTAAAGAGGTCGATTCACAAGAAAGAACTGCCGTTCAAGCCAAAGCTGGAACCCTAGCCTTCCAACCACCTTATTTGAAATCAATTTGAGATTTGATTAAAGGTAAATTTTTGTGAATAAAATACATAGATGGTAGAGGTTAATTGTAGTTGAAAAATGGTTTAGATTGTAGGATGATGGTTTAGAAGAATAGAGGAAAAAGAATGGAACAAGGTTGGGAAGACCAGCTCGAAAGGGGCTGAATCTGGCAATTTCGATTAATCGAAATTGGGTTTCGATTAATCGAAATTGGCCAAGAAGTTGAAAAGTCAGAGGACCCCGACTTCAATTAATCGAATTGGGTTTCGATTAATCGACCTTGGTTTTCGATTAATCGATTTGGGTATCGATTAATCGACTGGGAACCTCCAGTGGACCCCAGGGGCTAGAGGAAATGACTTGGGGAAAATCGACTAATCGAAAATGAGATTTCGATTAATCGATTTCAATTTTCGATTAATCGATTTGGGATCGATTAATCGATTTTAGGAACTCGATTACTCGAATTAAGAATCGACTTGGCTGAACAGAGAATTTCGATTAATCGAATTAGGATTCGATTAATCGAATGAAAATCTCGATTAATCGATTTGAGAATCGATTAATCGATTTGAGAATCGATTAATCGATATTGACTTTCGATTAATCGATTTTGGAAATCGATTAATCGAATCAGATCCGATTAATCGATTTTGGAGTTCGATTAATCGACTGAGCTAATTTATGTTAACTTTTGAGTTTGACTTTAAGATTCTTGGAGGGTCTTGGACCTTCTTTATTGCATCCTTAATGATGTGTTTCACATGTTATGTGGTACCATAGGTGGTACGAGTGAGCTAGTGCACAAGGAGCCACGTGGGACCTTGATGCATTGATCAAACGAAGACTTGAGGTAGGGAACACCTTGAACATGTACTTTATTTTACAAGAGCATGTATGTAGTGATATAGAATTCAAATTCAAATATTTATTGCTTAAGAATTGTGAAAAGTGTGTGTGAGTAACACCCATAAGAGTAAGTATAATGAGCCATCCCCAGGGGATGAAGAAGTAAAGAGATAAGAGCATCAGGTGTGATGCAAGTAAATGGATACATCCCAGGGATGTATCCAAGATTGAATCATGATTGATAGGGCCTAACTGATATAAGATAGCACACTTACACGGTGAATAACTATATGTAAGGCACCGATATTTTTATTATTTGAGGTTTGATAGGGTACCCCACCAACGTGGCGGGATATCCACGACTGACACGGCAGGATATCCGTGACCGATACGGCGGCGAAACCGTAAGCCAGTACGGAGGCTTATCCGTACATAGTAAGCACACCCCAGGGGTGTTGATTTGAGACAAGTGAAACCCTGCCACCAATTCCCAGGGGAGAAGGGCTTGGGTACTATATTGTATTCCCAGGGAATACGTTAAAAGTGTCTATATAGATGACGATGATGGGTATCTCATCGGGGCTCGATGCTATATTGCTCGGGGATTACTTAAGTTGAAAGTTTAAGTTTTGCTTTAGGCCTTTTCAGCATTATTCATGAGTAAATAAAAGACACGAGTAAACTACCAGTAAAATGTAATACTTTTTAACTGTTTCATCAGTAATTGCATAGACACATCATGCATGGCATATCATGGAATATATGTGAGTAATAATTTATATGTTCAACTGTGTTTTGTTCCCTATTGAGCTAGGATGTAGCTCACCCTATAGACTATACGTCGCAGGTCCACTACTAGCAGCGGCCGAGGCTTCAGGAGACGCTGACCCTGGTGAGTCGGACCTTGCGGCCGGCGACGAGTTGGAGCCACCTCCTGAGGACTTCTTCTAGAGGACTCCGTTGTGCCGCTTTGAGGGCTTTTTGAGAGGGATTGTACGGCTTGGTATGTCAAGCCTTGTTTTGGTTAAACTATGTATATATTGAGTTTGAGATTATTCTTTTGGGGCGAACCATCCGTGATGATTGCTATCATCGATGGTTCGGATCGGTTCTCCATTCATGTAGAGGCATGAGGGTAGAACTGTCTTTTGGAGAATTGCTTTAAAATAGATTTAAATTCCGCAGTTTCATTATTTTTTCATGCATGCTTGATATGCCAATGTTCCATGCTTAGCTAAGGGGCACGGTCAAGATGATCGTGCTGATGGCACGGGTTTCGGGGTGCCAAAATCCGGGCTGTCACATAAGTAGGTGTATATTTTAAATATTAACATTTTTGGGTAATCCACACCGTCAAAGTGATAGATCATAAGTTGAAAGGCAGTGGGCCTAAAAATCAAATTTTTACAGGTTTTAACAATCCAATCTGTGCACTTTAGTACCAACCGGTGTGTTTAATTTTAATGGTTAATATTCAAACTCGTAAATCGGATTGTTCATATCCACTTATGGATATGATTCTTTAGCTAAATCATGTTCCAATGATGGATTATCGCTTGAACTATTTAGATTGATCATAAATTAATGCCACGTGACATATTAGGATATTACACTTCAATAGGGTGAAATAAAAAATCGTTTAAAGTGTTTAAACATTGGTCAAGATCCATTATCCGTAAGTAGAAGTACAGGTGTGACGACCCAGACCAACATGCCATTATATTGTATGGTTTTGGGCTTACGTCTCCGCCCCGATTTTGTTTCTAGCATTGACTTAAGTCCCCACCCAAAATGCATCATGACAGGTAGTGTCCGCAATCACATATAGATCAGGGTCAAGACTTTTCTCTTATCCAATATAGGACTATTACATCCTCTCACCTTAAGCTCTGGTACCATCCAACGACGACCAGACCCACATGTCGTAATATTGTCAGGTTTTGGGCTTAAGACCCCGCCTCGATTTTGATTTTGGCTTGGGCTTAAGTCCTCACCCAAAATGGGTCATTACATGTAGTGTCTGCAATCATATATAGCCCGGAATTAAGACTTTTCCCTTATCCAATGTGGGACTATTACAATAGGTGTGTGCTTTTAGAGTTTTGGCTCATGCAAATTGATGTACCCTTTGTATAATTTACTTGGAACACTCTTCATATGTAGAGGGGACATGTGGCATCAACATATTAGGGTGGTTTAGTCTTACAGATACAAAACACTAGATAACTTCGTTTAGGGTTTTGACTTTTGATAAATATATTTGTTTCTTGTAGGGAATCTAATCTCCATATTGGTCTTTGCATCTCCAATGTAAGAACACTCAACTTCCTCTTTAATTATTTGAGATCCTTTTAGCCACTGAATCGTGTTAAAAAAGCTGACTTTGAATCAAACGATGGAGATTATTTTTCATCACAATCTTTCATACAAAAGATCTTGAGACCATGGGACACATTAATAATCATGGACGTACATCAAATGTGGTTCCCTGTACTTTTAAAGATTTTGTGTCAGATGAAATTAAAATCTGGCCGTCTGGTCGTAAGACTATGATGCCAAGATCTATTGAGTAGAAGATTAGGAAGAAAAACGATCTCCATTCAGAGCAGTCAAGGGTTTAAACATGTGAACCCGAAGTTGAGAAGGAAAAATCTTGGGTTGAAAATAGAAAAGGGTAGAACCTTGTATGGATTCTAGGGGCCCTGAGATCCGTTGATGTAAGATTTTGATAGGATGGATGTGGTGTGTAAATAGAAAAACGTTTTCGAGGGTGGTGAAGAAGAAATCAACAGAGAACTTCAAGGGGACACCATATATTAGCAATCTAATGAGCACTTCACTGTGGACCTTTTATGGGCTTCTCAAGCCTTGGAGGCTTACTGATCGTCTCCGATAATGGTGTGGGTACAGTATTGCAGGCTATTTATGTCACTCTATTTCTCATATTCGCACCAATGGATACACAGGTTCTCTCTCTCTCTCTCTATATATATATATATATATATATATATACTAGTGGACCCTGCATGTGTGATGCACATGCATGAGAGTTGTTTATTTCGAGAATTAATGGTTGTGAACCATTGAATATTTTTTGTTTTGACAATACATGTTTCTCAAACCATTGAATGTGAAAAAATGGTTTGAGAAATGACAACATGTACATTCACATCAACGCAATAAGAGAGCATTTAGAAAACTTATATTTTAGAATAGAAAAATCTACTTTATATATTTTTTTAAAAAATCGATATAAACCATTCATAAGAGTGAAGTTCATCGTTGTTGTTGAATCGAAAACAAAGAACTAAAAAAATATGAACTTGATCCACACTAAACCAAGTTAGAACCCTCAGCCATATCTAAAACTTTTAAATGAGAAACACTAAATTCATAAAAAATTTATATAAATACTAAAAAACCCAACTATCATATGAATGCAAATATTATGCCCAATGAAGAACTCCAATTCGTCCATATCAAAAATTAAAAAAAAAAAAAGAGGCATATTCTACAAAACTATAGATTCTTCGAAACCAAGGACTCATCTAAATAAATCGTTAGAAACCCAAACTCTACAGAAATAGTGGCATGTAAATTTGCCCACATACTTATTTGAAAACACCCAATTAGAATCCCGACACAAAACACAAAAAAATTCTATAGGTTGAATAAGATCTTCCATTTTTTGTAAAAATAACTGGTAGAACGTTTCTAATTTGTCTATGCAAAATTTCTCAAAGCTACAGAGAGTCCATAAGATTAAAATGTAAGATGAGCATGATTTATACCAATCTTTATAAGCCAACTAATATGTATTCAATGCATAAATAATGTCTTAGAAAACTACAAAAACTATCCCCTACCTTTATTTTTTTTTAAAAGAAAGAAAAAAAATACCTAATAATAGGGCATTGATCATCTCCCAGCTCATCAAGTGATTGCTTTCGTGGAAATACACTCGTAGAGAAATTGAAACTCTATCTATTGATACTCTATTTGTTCGACATGCTATGACTAATATGAGCCACACTCCTAAGGCTAAGAAGTGTTATCATCTTCACCAATCACCTTGTCCCCTCTATCTGGGATTAGCTGTGCAGCATCAAATGATTGTATTTCAAATGGAACGGATATTAACAATCCATCATATCTTATAACAAAAAAGAACACATAAGGAGGTGTACCATACGAAATGGACTAATAAACTCAACCACGGCATATTAATCTATCTCCATTACTTCTACTATTCAAGACCCCCACAACGTCATTGCTCTAACTATTTTAAAACATAGTCCTGTATGAAGAACATACCAAGGTCGAGCCTAACTTAGCATTGTTCAAGATCATATAAACAACAAAAATATACTCATATGTAAGCAAACATAAATAATTATGAAATTTTTAAAATACTAAAATCTTCAAAATACAAAATAATAACATATGCAAACAAAGTAAACACCAGAAGTCATCATATCTTTAGAAACTTATAGAAGAGACCTTTCCAAGTGTTTGAAAAGGATCAAGTCAAAAATAAGAAAACAAAACCACAACGAAATTGGACAAAAATATGAAACAATAAAGAATGATGTTCATTCTAAATTATTCGACGCTTTACAATAAAACCAATATTTGGTAATCTAGATCTCGTAAATGATCATAATTGTGGACTGACATATTAAATTGAAGCAAATGCACCCATGAATTCTAAAAATTTATTGCCAGTCAGCCAGTGCTAAACATGAAACCTATTTACTCTCTTCATCGTCTTTGATTTCAGTCATAATGTGAGCAAGCCCCATTGTTGGGCCCTCTTCTTTATGACTCTCTTTACTATTTTTAAAAAAATTGTGGTTTTCTTTGATTTGGGAAATCTTGTTTGCAAAGCTAAAATAGAAAAAAAATATAAATTAGCATTTATATGTTAGTTCATGATGAAAAAATAGGGGAAGAAAAAATCTTAAAAGTGAGTTTAGTAGAGCCGAATTATCAGCTTCAACAAAAACCCCAGTGCCATCCATGCCAACAGATTGTCAACCATCATCAATAACGAGAAACTTGGGAGAGATTCTAGATTTCTTTAAATTGAATAAAGAAATATCGCTTTATTGAATTACTATTCTACATGGTACCGAGTGTTCAATCTAGTCAAAGATATTGCAAGCTATATAATAAAGACCTTTTTATGATGAGAAAATATTTGTAAGTATTTTTTGACATCCCTTTATAATTTCATAGTACAATTAAGTTAGAAATATTTGAGAGTCCACTTTCTATCATCTCCATAGAACAAGCAAATTGCAAAGGATTTGAAAGCAATCACTCATGCTTAAAACTAAATTTTTTTAATAAAAATATTAACAGAGTTATGAATATGATTATGGGAAAGATTTTTGAATTCTGAAATTTGATAATAAATTTTAAATAAGAATATGAATATAATATTCATTAAAAATGTTTGCTTGTAACCTAGGGATGCAAGTTCAGGTATTCGAACTGAACCTAAACTGAAATTTTCGGTTTTCAGTTCCATTCAGCCTGAAACAAAACCAAAGAGAAATGGATTACTTTGTTTCATTTCATTTTTTGTTAGTTTCTTTAAATTGATATTGAAACGAAACTTGGAACTTTTATTTTTATTGTTTTGGTTCAGGTTGTTTGGTTCAAGTTTTTTAATATTTTTGTGTATTTAAAAACTTTTTTCTAGTTTTTTTTTTAATTTTTCCAAGTTTTTTTGGGGTTTTATCATCGTACCTAATAAGTTTTCGGTTTTCGCCACCAAAAATCAAAATTAAACCATTCAGGCTGGTTCGATTCGCTCATTTTTTTGGGTTGGGTTCGGGTTTTGGTCAAAACTTGCATCCCTAATGTAGCCCATGTATAACTGGAATGGAACATTGATTTATGAAGACCAAAAGGATTTGACACCCAAATAGATACATATCGGCCGATATGAGCTAATATGGTCCGATTTTTTACCTCATATAGATTTGGGGTGCATATCTGTATCGGATGGGGGCCTAACCAAATACATATTTGCCAATATGTACCTGATATGACTTATATTTGATCTCATATAGATTTGAGGTATATCTGTATCGAATGGGGGCCTAATCCGATACATATCTGCCGACATGTACCAGATATGGCCGATATTTAAAGCCATGGTGACATGAAAAGCATCTATAAGGGTGTAGTTTTGAACCATTATTATTTTCTCTTATATTTTTATTATTGATGATATTATTATTATAAGTTAATATGATTCCATTATGATCATAAATTGATATATGTAATAGAAGAAATTCAACAAGCCTCCCAATCTTAAGATACTCAAATTATTCAAAAAGGCCAAGAACTGCCTATTATCAAAAACCCTATTCAATGTTTCTGTTTGTTATTTATTTTGAATATTATACCCCCAAATATCAAAACCCGCCTCTCTTTATTCACTAAGAGAACGCACTTGCATCTACAATTGGATTCCAAATCTAATAATATAAAGAGATCAATGTTTAAATCACGATACAGATTCCAAATCAAATTATTGTCTCCAAGTTTTGGGTTAAAAAAGTTTGAGGTTTCTAGAGAACACTCAACTTGTCTTGATTAAATAGAGTTAATTTTTAAAGCGCTGAACCAAACACACAACTAAATTTACACATAAGCCACCGATATAAACCTATGTGCAACCGTGGGAATCGAGACGATCCCGTCGTGACGATGCGCTTTCTAACAAAAATATAGAGTCGCCACCCGGAGCTTTCAGTGTCCCGGGATACCTAGTTCATTTTTATGAGCGCCGAAGTGCTAAAAATATGACTAAATCCGGTCCACACCAAAGGCTCTTGGGTAGGGGCTTCGGTTATCGATCGGGAAGGTGTTAGGCACCCGATCAACCCGCTTAACGCGGTCTCTACTAATGGCCAAAAATAAAATGATATAAAAGCAAAGAAAATAGCTTCATCTTGCCCAAATGGGCCTCCAATCCTATTTGTGCCCCTCCGTTCCTACCAAAAATTCGGCGACGTAACGACACAAATGAGAGGATAGAGAGAGCTAGAAAGAGATAGGAGAAGAAAGGGGAGAGCCGGAGCCCTCGGGCCCTTATAGCACCATAGAGGAGCCTTGCGTGGCTTGCTTTGATGAGCTCTTGAAGGCTTTGTATGGTGGATAATGGGGTTCTAACTCTTAGGACTTAAAGCTAAGAGGTAGGGGATGGAGGCTAAGGGATCACACACACCTAGGCTAAGGGTTTTGGATGCAAGAACAAGCTTGAAATGAGGTTTTGGAATTTGGATGAAAATAGTGCACAAAAGGGAGGAAAAACTTCTCACTTTGAGCTCTTTCTCTCTTAAGCAAATTTCTCAACCCTTAAACCAAGGGGAGGGGGGCTCTATTTATAGGAAAAGGGTAGGTTAGGAGGCTACTTAGAGGCTAAACAAGTTTAAGAATTAGATAATGGGTCATCTAAGGTTTCCTAGGATTTTAAGGGTTTGGAAAGGTGTGAAGGTGGTTTTAATGGTGGATGATAGGTTAGTGTTTCAAATAACTTAAGGGTTGCAAATAGGCATTAAAAGGGTGCAACAAAGTTATCAAAATACACCCCAAGGACTGAGGTGGTCAACAAGTCAAACCTCAATCACGAATTTCGGGGCAAAAACCCACAGTCACTGTTCATATGCCTGACGCAACTATTAGTTGCGCCAGGCAAAAGCACAGTAATACAGTGAGGAACAGTAGCCTGAAAGTTGGCTTCGCGAGGGGTGGGGGGACCCATTTATACCTGGTGCAACTATTAGTTGCGCCAGGCCATTCCTGAGGGACAAAAGCCTGGCGCAACTATTAGTTGCGCTAGGCAAATTCAGGGGGAAAATGGCTTGGCGCAACTATTAGTTGCGCCAGGCAAAAATCCCTCTAAAAAAGCCCGATTTTCAAACGGCCATAACTTTTGATATACAACTCCGATTGAGGTGATTCTTGGCTCGTTGGAAAGCTGAAGAAGTCCTCTTTCTAATGGTATATGATTTAATATCAGTAGAAGACCTCAACTAGTCCTGGTATACCACTCTTTATCCATTGCCCGGGAAGGTTAGGTTTAGGGTTCGGAATGGGTTCTAAGGGTCGGGATTGGTTTCTAAAGGTTCGGGGTAAGTTCTTAAAGGATCTAGGGTGACTCCTAAGGGTTTGGGGTGATTCCTAAGGGTTTCATACATGCTATCAAAAGCTTAAAATTGCACCTCTCTCAAAAGGTGTTTCGATCGGGCCTTAGGCCAAATTTGGGTGTCTACAGATTCCCCTCTTTGGTATCCGATCACTAGTGATCGTATGCCAAAGAAAAGAGACATCCGAAGAGGCCCAAGGTATTACTGACGGGTCCGCTGCATTCAGAACAAACTTCAAACATCAGGTGAGTAACATGGTGAGAAAACGAAAGCCCTGGAGTGCCAGGCTAATCATTCGTTTCTCGAGGTAATCGGTTCCCAAGCGCTTAGCGACATTACTGGGCATAACCGAGGTGGAATGAGTTACAAACTCCCTATAGTCGGGAAAGATATTCACTTCTCGGGATGATTTTGAAGGTATTTGATGTTTAAGATTTATTCTGAATTCAACAATATCGTAAGTAGGAGGGGTGATCGACCCACATTCAAAGATAGGCGTGAAGTAAACATACGCAAGGCTCCACAGTTTGCGTCCAATCCTATAAGGCATTTGATGACCTCATTGGATTATTCGCGGGTGCCCCTGCAGAAAGCAGGGTTCGAGATCTTTGGGCGAACCCATCAATCCCAAAGTTTATTTAGCATGACCACCTGAGCAAAGCGAATAGATGTCACAACGCTTTTTGGGAGTACGCGCTATTTTTCTGAAAGCATGCCTCAGCTCAGCATGACCTAGAGTATCCAGTTTTGACTCCCTTGAACAGATCCAACCAAACATTGGGCACCTCCTAAGGGAGGGGGCATCCAATCCTGACCTCTGTTGACAATGATCATAATCATCAATTAACTATGCATAACCATGCACCAGTCAGGAGCAATAAGCAACAACAAAAGCGATGGAAGCCCCGACCCGGACCCGCCCAGGTATAATTTATGAGGACAAACGATCATTATACGGATACCCAGACGCAAGGCGTACACTTTACAGGGATACCGCTGCCCATACAAGTTTTAAGCCTGTAGAAAATAAAAGGGAAATGAACCCTTCCGAATGTATGGTTGCACATAGTTTGATTGACACTTAATTTCATTCTTAACAGGTTGGTTTCAACCAACGATTGACCTTTTCAAATGAAGAATTTGAAACTTAAGATGCTTAATTTCATACGAAAGCAGAGCGCTTATCGTAAAGATTTAGCAGTGGAGTTGACCTAATCGAAACATTGACTGTTTGACCTTGACCGACACCTTTGCTTCTACCTTAAAGCAGGATCCGGGGATCCGAGGTGAACCTCTGACTCCGGACTTTAATGTGGCACAGCTGCATTGCTGATAAAATATCAACCTTTTACCGCTTTATGCTTGTGCACACTGTGGGAAATGTAAATCCATTTATGTGATTTTTTTTTAATTTTCTGATTGCTATTTTGTACGATTTTCGAGATTTTTTCCTTCTCTTTTTTTTTTAAAAAAAAGTTTATCATTTTTATGTGAATTTTTTAAAGTTTAAAAGCTATCATTTTATGTGAATATTTTGGATTTTTTTTTTTTTTCTTTTTTTTTGTGAACACTTCTGGCTTCTCTGCTAGGGATCTTTTGTAGGACCGAGGTGCTTGCTAACCCTGGTCCATTTTTATCTTAGCACGGCTTCCGTGGCAAGTCGAATGATGATCAAAATACTGTCTTGGGGGTGCGCGCATCGAATGAGAGCAGCGAAATGAATCATCCAAGGGGAGCGGGGGACCCGGTCTCCTCATCTGGCCCAGACCCGGCCTAAGACTTGGCCTAAGTGTCTAGCGCAACTATTAGTTGCGCCAGGCCACTAGGGGCCTCAAAATAGCCTGGCGCAACTAATTGTTGCGCCAAGCAAATGAAGGGCAAACTTTTGCCTGGCGCAACTATTAGTTATGCCAGGCTTATCTGGGGGTTTTTAAAACAACCTGAACACGAGCTGGGAGGCTTTTAATTCGAAATTTTCTCCCTCCCTTCTTCTTTCTTGCAACCAAAAATTGCCCCCTCACCTAGGGTTCCTTTGCATTGCCTCTCCGCGTGCCCATTGTCGTTGTTTTACTCGTGGATTGATCGCGGGCGCGCGCTAGATCAAAGACCCCCTGGTATCTATCTTCAAATAAAACTGAACAGATCCAGCCAAAATTGGGTGCCTACCGAAGGAGGCACTCAATCTTGGTCTTCATCAACGATGATCTTATTATCGAACAATTATGCAAAAACATGCACTCATCAGGGGTAGATAAAACAAAGGGGAATGAAAGTCCCAACCCAAAACCCGTCCGGGTATAATTTACGAGAACAAATGACCATCCAACGGATACCTAGACGCAAGGCGTATACTTTACAGGGATATCGTACAAATGCAAGTTTTAAGCCTGCACCCTAAAATGAGCCCTTCAGAATGCATATTTGAACATAGTCATTCGATAGGTAATTTCCTTTTTGATAGGTTGGTTTTAACCAACAATTGATCTTCTTCTGAGGAATCTGAAGCTTAAGACACTTATGTTCACATAAATCCAAAAAGAGAGCGCTTAGCTCGAAGATTTAGCAATGGAATCAACCCGATTGAAACATTGACCGCTTGATCGGGATTGACATAGTCGCTCGTACTTTAAAGTAGGATCCCAAGATCAAGGCGATCCTTAGACTCAGGACGTTAATGTAGCACAGCTACGTTACCGATAAAATATTGGTATTTTTACCGCATTGGAGCACGCATGTGCGTAGCTATGTATGGACATGAAAACATAGATTTTTTCTTTTCAAAATGATTTTTATCATCATTTTTTTTTGTTAGCCCTGACGTCGGGGGTGAGATGCTTTAGCTGATTTGTCCATCACTGAGAAGTTGCCCGCTTCGAGGCTTTGGACCGTGTGATGTTCCTGCACATTCTCGAGAAAACGTCAGTCCCTTTTTTGTTTATACATATGAAGAAAATGCATCCTAAACAACAAAAGAAAAAAAAGTAGATTTCTACCTACACTTTTTCAATTTCGAGATATTTTTTTAGATTTTTTGTTATTTTTCTTTATTTTTTTAGATGAAAGTACGATGTTGTAACTATGTACAAGGGAATGAGTAGAAATATATGCATATTATTTATTATTATTATATTTTTTTTTTTGGTGTTTGGATTTTTCTTGATTTTTTGTTTTTAGCTTTTCTTTTTTTTTGTTTTTGATGCCTTGTGAGAGGAGAATGCTTGGGTCCCATTTTGAGCATAGTCGAACTCTTTCATGCAGTCGAACCTGAGTGAGTTTCCAGATTTCACCAAGGCCAGAACATTAGTCCCTTCAGATTAAGTCAAACCTTTCTCCTTACTTTGAGTCATACGTTTGGCAAAGCAGTTCTGAAGACACACTTGGTCGGGGCCTGATTTGAACTAACATGAGCGGCCCAGTCAGATAAGAGGGTACAGGAAGAGTAACAAAAGGTTTTCTCAAGCATCAATCTTCTCAATTAGTCCAAACCTTTCTTTTTAAATTTTTTTTCTCTTCTTTTTTCTTTTTTTTTTATCTCCCTCTTTTTACCCGTGACGCCCTTTCGGGTTTTCACCACGTCCATGGGTTCAGCTCTCTTACCCCAAGCGCCCTTTTGGGTTTTCACCTGGTCTGCACAAGCCCGCTGTTTTTACCCGTAATGCCCTTTCGGGTTTTCACCACGTCCATCTTGCTTTGAGCTTGTATTTTTATTTTATTTCATTTTTTATTCTCTTTTTTTTTTCCTTTTTTTTTTACAGCCACGACATAGACGTTGATTCCATCATAGCCGGCTAGATGGGGTTCTGGTGTCGTCTCACGACTCGGCTCATGTTGACTTAACAGATATTATGACTGCTTGCGAACCTACAAAGAGGGCTTCCTTCAGGGTGTAGCTTGGCCATGGGCTAGGTTAGGATTTGAAGGTGTGCTGGGTTAAAAGGATTTCCTTGATACGGCTTCAGTTTTCTCGACATACTTTCTTCCTTGGGGGTTTTACTGTACATGCCCCGTGATTCTTCATTTTTTGTTTTTTTTTTTGCTTCATTTCAGGCAATCTTTTTTTGAGGTTTTACTTTTTCGATTTCTTTAGATTTTGGTAGTAACTTTATACACATGCATTTTTTCTCTCTCTTCTTTTTTTTTGGTATATGTACACGTATATATATTATTTTTTTTGGGAAACGGGTTTATTGAAAGAAAGGCCCAGGCTCAAGTGGGGTAGCAAAGGATATCATCATTTTTAGGGATGCTTTTTTTGCTACTGTATTTGGAATGATGGCCTCTTTTGGGTGGTTCTTAAGCAGTCGTGTATCTGTTTTATCAATACTTACCTTGTCGTGATGGACTAAGAGTAGAACCGTCGGACGTATCCAGCATTGATGGGCTCAGGAAAATGATCTCCGTCCATGGTGGCGAGGCGGATGGCGTATCCCGACAGCACTTATCAAATGACGTATGGTCCTTCCCAGTTCGGCTTAAACTTTCCTCTTGGATCGGCGTGGAGGGATGGAAAGATCTTCTTTAGCACAGTGTCTCCTGCCTTTAGATCTCGACCGCGGACATGCTTATTGTAAGCGCGTGCGATTCGCCCTTGGTAAACTTGAGTGTGGCATAAGGCTAGGAGTCTTTTTTTGTCCAGTAAGTTCAGCAGATCAAAGCGTGATCTCTCTCTTTCTGCTTCGGGTAAGCCTGATTCCATGAGGATTCAGAGCGAGGGTACTTCAACCTCCACCGGGAGGACGGCCTCGGTTCCATACACAAGGGAGAATGGTGTTGCCCCTGTAGCGGTACGGATCGACGTTCGATAGGCCCACAAAGTAAATGGCAGCATTTCGCTCCAATCTCTGTAAGTGACGACCATTTTCTCAAGGATGCGGACGACTGTCTTGTTCGCGGCTTCCACGGCTCCATTAGTTTGAGGCCGATAAGGGGATGAGCGATAGTGCTTGATCTTGTATTGCTCACAAAAGTCTCAGATGTGCTTATTCACAAAGTTTGCGCCGTTATCTGTGATGATATATTTGGGTACTCCAAATCAGCACACAATATTGTTCTTGAGAAACTTCTCAACATGACTGGCAGTGATGTTGGCATATGACGCCGCTTCTATCCACTTGGTGAAGTATTCAATGGCGACGAGGATGAACCGATGTCCATTTGATGCTTTTGGATTAATCATTCCGACAACGTCAAGGTCCCAGGTAGCAAATGGCCAAGGAGTGGTCATGCAGTGAAGATCGATGGCAGGAGCATGTATCAGACTGGAGTGTTCTTGACACTTGTAGCATTTTTGAACATGTTTGCAGCAATCCGATTTCATAGTGGTCCAAAAGTATCCTTGCCGCAGAATTTTCTTAGCGAGCACGTGATCGCTAACGTGGGCTCCGCATACTCCCTCATGGACTTCTTTCATAATGTCGACCGCTTCACTTTCAGAAAGGCACCTGAGTAAGATATTATTGTATGATCGCTTGTAGAGGCATTCCCCACAAATGACATAACCTACCGCTAAACGTTGAATGGTTCTTCGGTCAGTCTTGGATGTACCCTCTGGGCAAGTTAGGGTCTCGAGGAAATTCTTGATATCTGAGAACCAAGGTGGCTCATCATCAGGCTTTGTAGGTTCCTCAATCTGGAGGCAGAAGGCCGGCTCATTCCTTTGCTCGATCATTATCGGCTTCATCTCAACACCACAGGGGATTTCAATCATTGACGCCAGAGTGGCTAATGCGTCGGCAAAGCGATTCCTTATTTGGGGGACATATGAGAAAGTCACATCTTGGAAGCAAGCTATCAGGTCCTCGAGATGTTCATGATAGGGGATCAACTTCTCGTCTTTTATCTTCCAGTCACCATTCGTCTGACATATGATTAACTGTGAATTGCCAAATACTCGAAGGTGAGTTATATTCAGATCGAGAGTTGCCTGCAGACCAGCGGCGCAAGCTTCATACTCAGCCATATTGTTAGTACAAGGGAAGTTGAGCTTGATAGAGATCGATACATGGGATCCTTTTGGTGAAATCAGGATGGCGCCAACTCCTTGGCCCTCGACATTTGCTGCCCCGTCAAAGTGCATTACCCATGATTCTTCTGCTTCTTTTGTATCATCCTCCGTCATAAACAAGATATCTTCATCTAGGAACTCAGTCCTTAACGGCTCATAGTCAGGTAAAGGATTATCAGCAAGATAATCAGCAAGCGCCTGCCCCTTTAACAATTTCTGAGTGACGTACGTGATGTCGATTTCAGATTATAAGAGTTGCCATCGTGCAGTTTGTCCAGTGAGAGCCGGTTTTTCGAACAAGTATTTTAACGGACCCATTCGGGCTAAAAGTAGAACGACTTGAGACAATAAGTAGTGGCGGAGCCTCTGGGTAGCCCATATAAGGGCTAGGCATGCTTTCTCCAGGTGAGAATAGCGCGTCTCGTAGTCAGTGAATTTCTTGCTCAGATAGTAGATGGCCTGCTCTCTTCTTCCCGCCTCGTCATGCTGACCTAAGACACATCCCATCGAAACTTCTGTCGTGGAGAGATACATCAAGAGTGGTCTCCCTGGCTCAGGTGGTACCAAAACAGGTGGATTCAGGAGGTAACTTTTAATTTTATCGAACGCTGCCTAACATTCATCATTCCATTCAACGGGAGAATTCTTCCTTAGCAGCTTGAAGATCGGTGTGCAGATTGGAGTTAGCTGTGCAATGAACCGACTGATATACTGTATTCTGCCCAAGAACCCTCTAACTTCCTTCTCAGTAGACGGTGGCAGCATTTCAGTGATGGCTTTGACTTTGATTGGGTCAACCTCGATCCCTCTCCTGCTGACGATGAATCCTAACAATTTCCCTGACATGGCGCCAAATGCGCACTTTTATGGATTCAGTCGTAATCGATACTTCCTCAGCCTTTCAAACAGTTTCTGGAGGTTTACCAGATGGTCGCTTCGCTCCGGTGATTTGGCTATCATGTCGTCGACATATACTTCAATCTCTCGATGCATCATGTCATGAAATAGTGCAGTCATAGCTCTCTGGTACGTCGCACCGGCATTCTTCAGCCCGAATGGCATGACTCGATAGCAAAAGGTTCCCCAGGGGGTAATGAACGTTGTCTTCTCGCGATCAACCTCTGCCATCTTTACCTGATTGTTTCCTGAGAATCAATCCATAAAAGAGAGCATCCCGTGTTTAGCTGTGTTATCGACCAAGATGTCGATGTGTGGTAATGGGAAATCATCCTTTGGGATCGCTCTGTTCAAATTGCATAAATCAATGCACATGCAGACCTTTCCATCCTTCTTTGGCACAGGTACGATATTGGCTAGCCACTGCGGGTACTTGGATACCATGAGAAACCTCGCGTCATACTGCTTGATGACCTCGTCTTTGACTTTCAACATCCATTCAGGTCGGAGACGTCTCAGCTTCTGCTTGACTGGCTTCATATCAGGGTAGAGGGGCAACTCATGCTTGACCAAATCAATATCCAGACTAGGCATGTCCTCGTACGATCAGACAAAAACGTCTTGGTATGACCGAAGGAAGTCGATCATGCTTTTTCTTTCCTCAGGGGACAGTGATGTTCCGATTTTGGTTATTCTGGGAACTTCCTCAGTTCCTAGGTTGACATCCTCGGTCTCTTCGACAATGGGGGTAGGGCAATGCTCAAAGTCGGCAAATCGGTCAAGGAGCTCATTGGGGAGCTCCTCGAGGGGGATATCCTCGTCCAGACTCGTGATCCCTATCTCTTCTTGTATTTCTACATGGAAGGGGTCGATTTCACGTGGGACGGGCATTTTGATTAAGGCATCTTTTTGTGGGACATTTTCTGGAATTTTAAATGACGATATTTTTGGACTTTGAATTTTTTCAATGTTTTTGAGATTTTTGTTCTCTTCTATGTTTTTGAGATTTCCGTTTTCTTCGGAGACAGGCCCTTGGTAAGGCGGGTTGCTATATACACAGGGTATTGCCTGCCAAGGGCTTATCTCACTTTTTATAGGTTATTTTTTTTTAGGAAACATGCGCCAAACTTTAGGCCACTTCCTGCTTCCAGGGTTTGGGGCAAAGATGCCCAGATTGCACTGAGGGGTGCTTCCTTACATTGGGATGGAGGGTCTTTGGTCATATCATGGCTCATTGGTTAACCCCCATTTCATCTGGGATGATATCCTCAAATGTTAACACGGTTTTGTGGTGATTCACCACAGGGGGAGCTTGTTCAGGTACCGACCGTCGTTCCTCGAAAAGGGACAATGCGGCCAAATCTATCTCCAAGCTGGGAAGGGAGATCTGGGGATTGGTGGGATGGACTGGGGCTATGGGTTTGTGTGGGGTCAAATGGGTTGCCCCATTTTGATCAATCTTTACGACCCCTGCGCTGACAAAGGAATCCCTGATGTGCGGCCTAGGGCGAGGCTTCTCCTCTATGTTGATCCCTCGAGCTTTTGCTGCTGCGGTGACCCTGACTTTCTCTTTGGCCTCTCGGACCTCTTCCTTTGTGGGCTTGTATCCTAACCCGAATCTTACTTTTTGTCCTTTTGCCACAACTGGCTCTCTTCTACCTTGTAATTTGGGTCCCAGACCCCTTCCTTTCTGATAGCCCCACTTTTGGAGCATTGCCATTGCTGCTACCATACCGCCTCCCGTTTTAGACATGATGTCCTCCATGGGCTTTGGGAGTATTGCCGACACCTCGTATTCGAAACTGTGGAGGTCAACGTCCTCAGCGGTGTGTGGTATATCCAGCACATTGGGTTTTTCAACGCTATTGGCAGCCTTTTCTTTTTCGATGTGCCCCTCTCAGATGATCGTGATGATCTTATACCCAGATACAAATTTGAGTTTCTGGTGCAAAGTGGAAGGTATGGCTCCGACCTCGTGCAGCCATGGACGCCCCAATAATAAGTTAAAGGAAGATTTAATATCCATGACTTGAAACAAGATGGAAAAGGTCATTGGCCCTATCAAAAGCTCAAGATCAACTTCTCCCATTATTTCTCTTCTGGTATTATCAAACCCTCTAGCACTGGTTCAGGTGGGCCTTAACATGCACGGATCAACCCCGATTTTGGTGGTGGTTCTCAATGGGCATATATTCAATGCAGACCCATTATCAATTAGTACTAAGGGAATAACCATGTTTCCAGATTCAACGGTTATATACAAAGACTTGGAATGGCTACACCCTTCTTTCGGCAAATCAGCATCAGAAAATGAAATGGCATTCGGAGCCATCACTTGCCCAATTATCTGCCCAACTTCATCTGGGCTGACCTGGAGCGATACATGCGCATTCTTTAACGCCCCCATTAATGCTTGAAAATGGAGTGGGGACGTCATCAGTAGATCCCCATGATAGGATATATGGGCATTCTTCTCACTGAGTCTCCAATATGTGTTCTCGACTCATCTTCTCGAAGGGGTTCACCGCACTGTCTTTCTTTCCTTCGGGTTGGGCTTGTGTCATTGCTGGTACTTCCCTTTGATACCCTCCTGCACCTAGTAACAAAATCATCGCCTTCTCTCTGCCATCACTGGCATTGATATCTGTTTGTTCGTAGCTCAGTGGGACCTGATGAGGATCATAGGTTGGTCCCGAGAGCTGGAAAGGTATGCCTGCCGGTGCTTGAGGTATTTGTACTGTCGGCTTAGGAGGTGGGGGCAATACTTGATTCACCTCGGTGGTAGTGGGTTGGGTGGAAAGATTAGGCCAAATGGGGGTTGTGAGGCTTGGGTGTGGTGGCACCGGAGGGAAGGAGGTAAAAGTAGGCCATCGATAGCCGGTGGGTGCTAACGGCATATGAGGGGTCTGATGGGCCGTCAGGTAGTTGATCAGGGTGATGGGGCTTGCTGGCGGCTGAATTGGGGATGATGGGATGGGCACATGCCTTTGATAACTGAGGGGTGCGGGTGTTGGATTGGGGGCTTGGTGGTTTATGGGGTAGTTGATGGGGGTGGTGGAATATGGTTGATACACATTCATTTGTACGTAGTTAATGGGAGTGGATGGTGGGAAATAGGCCCTAAGATCTAGGGGTTCAACTGTTGGTGTAGGGGTAGGAAAATAATCTGCCAGATTCAGGGGTTCAATCACCCCAACAGTTCCTTCTCCTAGATTTCTCTGCCTTGGTGCCACAAACATTTCTAGATTACAAATGAAGTCTGACGGATCAAATTCCAATTCTTCTTCAAATTCCTCTACCATCCCTATGGTGGGTTTGGGACCTGCTATTGCGGTAGGGTGTGGTGGTAAAGGCACCTGATGGATATTCGCATGCTAGCTTGCTTGGGTGGGTGCAGGGGGAATGATCTTTCCAGCATCGATTAAGTCCTGGATCGCATGCTTCAATGGGAAGCAGCAATCAGTTGGGTGACCCGGACCCTGATGAAAATTGCAATGAGTATTAGGGTCAAAATTATATGGAATCGGATTGGGAGGAGGTCGTGGTTGGAGAACAGTTATTAAACCCTTTTCAATTAATAATGGCAAAAGTACACTAAGGGATTGCCCTAAAGGCGTAAAGACTCGATCATAACGGGCTCTCCTCTCCGGGGTCATTTGCATTCCCTGCCCATTCCCTGCTCTTTGTATTGGCGCGGTCCTGATGGGAGCTAGTTGCGCTGCTTGGAATTGGAACGGGGCTACATTATTATTATTGGGTTGAGTGTTCATAACATTTTGCACCTCTGCCCCTGTCCTCCTGTCGTTCTTCTGCTCAGTAAACTTCCTAATCCTGCTAGGGCCCCCTGAAGCATTCTTACTCAACCGTCCTTCCTTGATGACATCCTCACAGCGGTTGGCATTCCTCACCAAATCAGCAAAACTGGATTGTTGTTGATATACAAGAAAATTAGAAATTACTGATAGAGTGTTCTTTGAAATCATCTCTATCTGCTCATCGTCCGGTATTCTATTTCTGACTTGAGCTGCCAGTGCTCTCAAACGCCCCAAGTAGTCGCTGAAGGTCTCATTCTGGTTCTGCTTTAAACAGGCCAAGTCAGACTTGCGTGGTTCAATATCAGTATTATAGACATACTATTCTTGGAACAAATGCGTCAAATCTTTCCATGTCTTTATCATGGATGGTTCAAGAGATGTGAACCACCTCAGGGCCGGTCCGGTCAAACTTTTGTAAAAGACTTTTATTAGTAGTCTCTCGTCCCCCCCGTACTGGCACATATCCCAACAATAGGACTTGAGGTGCGCAATCGGGTTGCCCGTGTCATTGTACTTGTCCAATACTGGCATTTTAAATTTGGGGGGCAGGGGGACCTCAGCGAACAGGCATAAGTCTGTGAAGTCTGTGGTGTGGATTTCAGCACCACCCATCTTTAGCAACTGTTTTTAGATCTTGTCTAGCTGCTCCCTTAACTGTTCTGATTCTTTGGACATGGGGGCCACTTTTTCAACAGTCGGCCGAGACTCACTCTGCGCTATCAAGGGTGGGGTAACTATAAGTGGAGGATTAACAGTGATCACTGCCCCGACGTAGGCATCACTGTTTCTGATCTCATCCTCCTCATACTGCTGATCTATGTAGGGTGCAATGAGGACGAGATTCTCAACCTGTTGTTGCATGGATTGGATTGGATGTGGGTTGGGTGAGCCCCTTGGATATAAGGGAAGTGTTGTGGGGTGATGGGATGAGTGGTAGTTTGGTTTAGGGGTGGGGCCTGATGGGGCCATTGGACATGAGGGAAGGTCTGGAGCCTTCCTTGGGGTGTGGGGCCATGGGAAAATTGGGTCTGAGGTATGGCATGGGTTTGATCCAGTTGTGAAGATTAGGGGTGGGTGAAATTTTGGGGGTATTGTGGAGGGTATGGGTGTGGGGTTTGGGTTTGGGCCATGAACCCTTGGTAGGTTTGGGCCAGGGGCCCTGGGTAGGTTTGGGCCAATGGGCCTGGGTAGGTTTGGACCAATGGGCTTGGGTAGGTTTGGGCCATGGGCCCTTGGTGGGTCTGGTCATGGGCCCTTGGTGGGTCTGGGCCATGGGCCCTTGATGAGTTTTGGCCATGGACCATTGGCGGGTTTGGATTTGATGGGTTTGGCCCAATGGGCCTTGGGGGATATGGGTAATGGGGGTTTGGGCCAATGGGCCTTGGGGATGATGGGTAGTGGGGTATTGGGCCATGGGGCCCTAGAGATCATGGATGGAGGGGTATTGGGCCATGGGGCCCTGGGGCCCTGGGATGTGTGGGAAAAGGGGGTTTGGGCCAATGGGCCTTGGGGTATGTGGGTGATGGGGGTTTGGATGGTGTGGATTATGGGAGGTTGATGGGGGTCATGGGGGAGTGAAGCATGGAGGTTTGCCAAGGTGTGGGATAGATTCATGGATATGGAGTGTGGAGGAGAGATATTTTGGGAAGCCCTCCATGAGGAGTATGCTTGGAACATCTCCTCCATCATGGCCATGGAAGGAGGATGGGATGTGGATGGTGGATGGGGTATAGAGGGGATGGAGGTGGTGGAAAAATTGGGCATGGCCCCGGTATAATTGGGCATGGCCATGGTAGGTGGGGGTGTATGGGGTGGATGAGGGGATGTATTTTGGGATGATGTGGGGCATGATGAGGAAGGATGTGGAAAATTGGGCATGCCCCCGGTATAATTGGGCATGACCCGGATGGATGAGGGATCTTGTGGGGGGTTAGATAGGGTGGAGGTAGTGTATGTGAATGTGAATGTGGGTGGATTGGATCTATAGGGGGATGATGGGAATTGGGGCATGGATGTGGATTGGGAAAATGGGTTAGGGTTTTGCATGGGCATGGTTTGGGCAAAGGATGGAGAATGGGGGGTTGGACTTTGGATATTTTGGGGGGTAGTGGTTGGGAATATGGGGGTGTCAAATGGGCCGATAACGGTAAAAGAGGGTTAGGTGAGGGGGATGGTGGAAAAGACTTCTCCCGAATGGGAGTGGGTTGGAGAATGCGGTGGGGATGAGTCGGGATCGGCGTAAACCGGGTCCACTACCCACGACATTCTACGGGAGCGGGTCAGGTAAGGGTGCCTTGGATAAGACCCAAAAATCCCCCTCCTTCTTTCCCTACGGGACGACGGAGGACAAGATGATGTCGTTGTGCCAGCACTACAAACTATCTATTTCTTTTTTAGTTTTAAATTATTTATTATTTTTTGAATTTTATGAAGATTTTTTTGAAAAACAGAGGTTCCGAGGCCTTGGAATTCCCTTTTCGAGTGGCCTTCGTACCTTAATTCAAGACCCACGGCGACGGTTCCGATGCACTTTGGAAGAATCGAAGAAGAACCTTCGATCTATTAAAGGCATGGAAATCGAGGCAAATGACCCGAACCCGAAAAGGGAATTCCAAGGCCTCGGGTCCCGTAGGGAAAGAAGGAGGAGGAGTCATTTGCCTCCTCCTCCTTTCCCTACGGGACCCGAGGGAAAGAAGGAGGGGCCTAAACAAGGCACTAAGCACATTGATCGGACAATTCGGGAGGTGGAAAGGCCACAGATTCGGGTTGGAGGGCTGTCAACCAGACCTGGCGCAATTAATACTTGCGCCAAGGTTGCAGGGGACAAATTTTACACTGGCGCAACTATTAGTTGCGCCAGTTATAAATGCCAGATTTTTGTGCTGGCGCAACTAATACATGCGCCAGCCAAAAACAGAACTTCCAGGTTGTTTGACAGCAGCTACCAACACCTGAAATGAGTCTCTTTTTTGGCTTTTGTGGAAGCTAGGCTTCCGGGAACTGAGCAGTTTTCTTGATGACTGATTCTCTCCTCACCGCACCTAAATGGATTGAGTCCGGTATAACTCGCTAGCGCGCTCCCCAAGGGTTTTAAGCTTCAGAATGGGAACCCACCCGATATACCTTCGGCGCGAGGGCCTTCTCAGATACTAGGTGGGCTGAGATTTTTTTGGATCATCACCACTAGGGGCTGCCGCCATACTAAGACTCGGGTGTTTGTATGTGTGCCTAAACCAACCCCTTTGAAAAATCTACCCCGCAAAAATAAATTAATTAAGCTCCCTAACTTGGTTCAATTTTAATTTTTCAAAACTTTTCTCTTTTTTTTGAAAGTTTTCTTTAGTTCAAAGATCGGGGGTGATTATCCGGTGCCGCCACTACAGGCCGGCGTCCACTGTTGAGATATGAGTGCACAAGTAGGCGCGCCAATCAACTAAGGCACTTTAAATGATGGAAAATTAAAGAAATTGAAAGATAATGCACAAGTAGGCGCGCCAATCGACTAAGGCACTAAAACGACGAAAACCTAAGAAAAATTAAAGACAAATGCACAAGTAAGCCCGCCAATCGGCTAAGGCATGTAAATGATAGAAACGTAGGGGTGAGTAAAATGACTTAATCGGAGGGGTGAGTAAAAGAAAAATAAAAATAAACTAAAAAAAAACAGCAATAAAATGTTAGTGAAAATAAAAAATAACAAGGCCAAGCTCAAGGGGAAGCTCTATTAGCTATCCCCAGCAGAGTCGCCATCTGTGCAACCGTGGGAATTGAGACGATCCCGTCGCGACAATGCGCTCTCTAACAAAAATATAGAGTCGCCACCCGGAGCTTTCGGTGTCCCGGGATACCTAGTTCATTTTTATGAGCACCGAAGTGCTAAAAATATGACTCTAAATCCGGTCCACACCAAAGGCTCTTGGGTAGGGGCTTCCGTTATCGATCGGGAAGGTGTTAGGCACCCGATCAACCCGCTTAACGCGGTCTCTACTAATGGCCAAAAATAAAATGATATAAAAGCAAAGAAAACAGCTTCTTCTTACCCAAATGGGCCTCCAATCATATTTGTGCCCCTCCGTTCCTACCGAAAATTCGGCGGCGTAACGGCACAAAATGAGAGGATGGAGGAAGCTAGAAAGAGATAGGAGAAGAAAGGGGAGAGTCGGAGCCCTCGGGCCCTTGTAGCACCGTAGAGGAGCCTTGCGTGGCTTGCTTTGATGAGCTCTTGAAGATTTTGTATGGTGGAAAATGGGGTTCTAACTCTTAGGACTTAAAGCTAAGAGGTAGGGGATGGAGGCTAGGGGATCACACACACTTAGGTTAAGGGTTTTGGATGCAAGAACAAGCTTGAAATGAGGTTTTGGAATTCTGAAATTTGGATGAAAATAGTGCACAAAAGGGAGGAAGAACTTCTCACTTTGAGCTCTTTCTCTCTTAAGCAAATTTCTCAACCCTTAAACCAAGGGGAGGGGGGCTCTATTTATAGGAAAAGGGTAGGTTAGGAGGCTACTTAGAGGCTAAACAAGTTTAAGAATTAGGTAATGGGCCATCTAAGGTTTCCTAGGATTTTAAGGGTCTGGAAAGGTGTGAAGGTGGTTTTAATGGTGGATGATAGGTTAGTGTTTCAAATAACTTAAGGGTTGCAAATAGGCATTAAAAGGGTGCAACAAAGTTATCAAAACACACCCCAAGGACTGAGGTGGTTAACAAGTCAAACCTCAATCACGAATTTCAAGGTAAAAACCCATAATCACTGTTCATATGCCTGGTGCAACTAATAATTGCGCTAAACAAAAAGCGATGTCTGAGGAGAACAGAGCACGGAAGTTGGCTTGAGGTGCGGGGACCCATTTATACAGTGCAACTATTAGTTGCGAGCCATTCTGAGAGACAAAGTGCAGGCGCAACTATTAGTTGCGCCAGGCAAATTCAGGGGGAAAATGGCTTGGCGCAACTATTAGTTGCGTAAGGTAAAAATCCCTCTAAAAAAGCTTGATTTTCAAACGGCCATAACTTTTGATATACAACTCCGATTGGGGTGATTCTTGGCTCGTTGGAAAGCTGGAGAAGTCCTCTTTCCAATGGTATATGATTTAATATCAGTAGAAGACTTCAGCTAGTCCTGGTGCACCACTCTTCATCCATTGCCCGGGAAGGTTAGGTTTAGGGTTCGGAATGGGTTCTAAGGGTCGGGATTGGTTTCTAAAGGTTCGGGGTAAGTTCCTAAAGGATCTAGGGTAACTCCTAAAGGTTTGGGGTGATTCCTAAGGGTTTCATACATGCTATCAAAAGCTCAAAATTGCACCTCTCTCGAAAGGTGTTTCGATCGGGCCTTGGGCCAAATTTGGGTGTCTACAACCTTGAAAGTAAAACGTATCAAATATTTAGAATACCCAACTTATGTAGGATGTTATACAATAAATGTTCCATAAAATGCCCAATTTATACCTGGTAAATACAGAATTACATAAATTGAGGAAGCTATAATTTTCAGCGATAAATTGATAGAATATAATAAGATCTTAGTATGAAATGTGAAAAAAAAAAAATACTGTTTTTGGTGTGTGAGTGTAGTTACCGCGTGTTAGTTACCAGAATAGTAATTCCTCACATCACTCCAATTAATAAAAGCCTACAAACAGATAATAAAAAATATAAAAATCAAAATTAGATTAAATCGAAGACACTGAATAGTCTACTGAAACCAATTACTTTCAAGGAAGTATAGTCCATATATATATATATATATATATATATATGGAGAAACCCAAAAAAAAAAATAAAGTAATATTTTCATATGCAAAAAACCCAAAAAAAAAAAAAAAATTCAAATGCAAAAAACCCAAAAAAAAGAAAACAATTCAGATGCAAAAACTCCCCACCCCGCCCCCCCTGCCTCCCAAAAAAAAATAATAATAATAATAATAAATAAAGTAAAATTTTCAAATGCAAAAAAAAAAAAAAAAAAAAAAAATTTCAGATGCAAAAAATTAAAAAAAAAAAAAAAAAAAAAAAGAGTAAAATTTTCAGATGCAAAAAACCATCCCCGAAATTCCTAAAATAGAAAAAGAAAAAATAGATATATACTCCTAAAAAAAGAAAAATAGCTAAATTAAATCCCATTAAAAAAAAAAAAAGAATAGATAAATATAAAAAATTAAAATAAACAAACAAAATAAATAAATAAACATCTCAACCTCCAAAACCCAAAAGCCCAAATAACTAAATCAATTCTCCTCAAAAGATTTAAAACCTTAATATTTTTATAAAAGAAAAATCCAAAATCACGAAAAAAACTCTAATCGAAATCAAAAAAGAAAAAAGTTAAACCAAAAACCTTAAGAAGAAGCAGAAACTAAAAAATTGTAAAATACCTGAATGGAAGATGGTTTCCTTTGTAAAAAGGAAAGTGGGTTAGAGGAGATGGTTTCCAATTTCCACCAAAGTTTCGTTAAAATGAGCTGTTTTTTGTCCACATGTGATAGAATGAAAAAGCAAACGGAAGGTATGTTTTAAGGGGCTTGCTAACTTGATCTTGAGTTTTGCTAAAATGAGCTGCTTTTCGTCAGGAATCTAAAGCGACGTACCTTCTCGTTTTTTATTAAAGGTATAGATACATATATGGGCACAGTATTGCAGGCCATTGATGTCATTTTTTTCATTTATTCTTTCTATTGTTGAGTAAATTTGATGTTTTTTCGAGGGTAGGATGTGATTTAATGAGATATTGATTTGGTTGGCAGATGGATATGGTCTTTTTGTCTTCGACGCAATTGTCCTTGCAGCATGGCCGGATTTGTTCCTTGTATGAGGGTTTTTTTGCTGCTCTTCTCACTGCAACTGTCCTTGCAGAAGAGATCTTTTAATGGTGGGCTTCATTTGTTTTATATGTTCATTTAATGAGCTCTGACTTTTCTCTCTTATCTACTTTCGCACCTTCGTCTTCAGCTTTTGAAGCTTTCGAGATCTTTTAATGGCGTTTCGATCCATCTTTCTTCTCCTTCTTCCTCTTTTATGTGCATTTTCCCCACTTGTTGCAAAAGCTAATCTAGAAGGTAAGGATCATATTAAATGTGATTTTCTCTTGATATATATATTTTTTTGTAGCTTAATTTCTTTGTTTAATTGTTGTTGTGTTTTTTGTTTATTTATTTGTATTGTTAATTTCTAATAATCTTTGATCTGGATTAATACTAGACAACATGGAACATGATCCCGAGAAGGCGATGCGGATGCATTAGGTAGTTTAAAATTTTCCAACATTCTAAATTATATAATAATTTGTTATTTATATGGTTTTTGCATATTCATTATTGTAAAAATGGCATTTAAAAAAATAATGCACATTTCAACATTTTTTCAGGTTGTTAAGCAAGAGTGACACCTAACCCTGTCAATGGTGGATTTACAGTAGATTCTAGGGCAAGATTCCTAGACTCTAAGAATTAATTAGTTTTAGTTTGCATGTCGTTCTGTTCTTTTGCATATATATATTTTTTTAACATAGGTCCCAAACATCTCTTCCAGAAGCTTGAAGAGTTTGGCAAGCTAAAAAAACTGGGAACAACATCAAAGCCCAAGAAATCTACTTCTTGCAATGGTAATTTCAACTCTCACATCAATTTAGCTTCCTTTACTTTTAATGCTTGACCATTAGATCAACTGATCATTTATTGTTGGTGTTCAATCCAAAATCATGGTGTTTTGTTTTCTCTGCCAAATAAAGAATTGAAATATAAATAAATAATATAGAGAAGAGGGTTAAATAAAAGCAGGGGAAATTCATAGTACTTAAATTTAATCCAGTCTTCTATTTTCCTAAATAAAAATATTTCATAATTCACTTTTCTTTTCACCTTAATTGATGGTTGGTTTATTAATGTCTTTTAACTTGTGCCTTATAGAATGGCTTTAATATTTGAATGCATTATTTAGCAAAAATAGGCATGCTCTGATACACAAATTACATTATTTTTATTGATCAAAGATAAAATAATGAAGAGTGGTACTTTTTCCGATGACTAAAATACCAATGCACATGGTATAAATAAAACTTAGTCTATGCCTAAGAAGGAATTCCCCAATTCGAACATAAAAGATTGAGGGAAGTGGAACTAACTACCCTTGCAATTGGTTTGAGTCACTTCAATCTTTGGTCTTGGAACCTTTTTAAATAAGCCAGGATTGGACGTGAGACCTCGTGGTTTGACTTGGAAATATCCATTGTATGCAGTCTTCAACCTAGCAGCATTAACGTTAGACTTTTTTATTGCCTTTCTTTCATCACTAAATATTCTTTTCACTTTATCAATAAATAGTGATATCAAAGAATACCCTTTGTTAGGTGAGATGGACATGTAGCAGAATGTTTCTGTTAGGTTGATTTCCTTAAGAAAAATAGAGATAGGAACTTGTTTATTAACTGGTAGGCGTTCATGTATTTATTAACCTGTTTATTCCAATTGTATGAAAATTAAAAAAAATCTTAACTGGACTTGTTGAATTTTAAGGAACTTGACTAGTGAACGAATTATTGTAATCGTGGTAATAGGTGCCTTGAAATGTTGAATAAATCTGTGAGTTTTGAGTCTAATTTCTAGCTTTTCGAATTATGTTTTGAATCTAAAAATCATTATAATGCAATTGGAATTTAGTGGAAAAAGAATAACATGTGATAAAATGCAAATTCAATCAACTAACCCTTTTATGATTTATTTCTTCTAAGCAAAGATTGTTTCATAGACGTTGCTCCAAAATTTTCAATTTTAGCGGAATTGGAACTTACTTGCTAAGATTGTAGTATAAAATTTGAATTTTGTGCATTTGAACTTCGATGAAATGTCTAAACTACCAGTTTTAACTGAATTGCACCAAGCCATCAGTCTTGTGCAATTTATAAATGACTACTATTGTCACACCCCGAAATCCAAAACACCGCGAACTTCGGCGCGTGAGCAAATTCAATAATTAAAACAGAACTAATGGTTAAACAAAACACATAATCTGATATTTCATTTCTGATCACAAAATAAGGGTACATCATTGTTACAATTCATGTTCATCGTGGATACAAATTACGATTTCAAAAGCCCTTACGACCAATACAAGACCTGACTAACTCCTTGACTTTACTTTAGGAGGTCTTCCAACGTCTCCTCTTGAGAAGTCTGCTGGTTAACTCGATCCGCCGCTAAAATGTTAACAACGGGACTGAGATAAACTCAATAAGTGGCCCCCTAATAATATCTAGTAATCTACGTCTTAACAAACAAGAAGAGGGACAATTTCATCTATGAACATTCTTTCGATTGAGCAAGAGTGGTATATAGATATGCAATTCGGCATCGTCGTTGATGGGAACAACGCCAATCGTAACAGCGATGGCGAACAACGGTCGCGAGAGCACGCCTGGTAATGATCAGCCTGCGAGCGTCAAAAGGAGCGGCAACGATCGCAACGATGACCGTCGCTGGAGATTGAGCCGGCCACAAAAGAAATCAGAAGATGAAGAAGAGCAGAGGGAGAAGAAGAAGAAGAAGAAGAAAAAGATCTTACTAGAGATTGAATAGTTGATGGGGAAGAAGGGGGGTCGACTCCTATTTATAGTCAGAAAAGGGGAAAGAGATGTCGTGAAGAGGAGTGGTGTCGTGTGCAGGAGCCCATCGTCGAACGGCACCGGACAACAGGGCCATGTCAAGCTCTATGCCTCCGTAGCGAGGTTCTCGCTTCAGCTTCTAGGTTCGGCTGATGGGGGTAGGTGGAAGAGGGGCTTGGTGTTAAGCAAGTAATAGGGGGAAGGTAATAAGGGTTTTGGTTGGGTCTGGCCTGGGCCTGATTTGGGCCATGAGAACGGGTCGGTCTGGCGGGTCGGGTCCTCATAACTATTCAACTTATAATAAATAAATATGATTGGAATTAGGTTTTTTATAAGAGGCCTAGGGATATGGGTTTGAATGCATGGTGGATCCATGCATTCAAACCAAGTGGGGTCCAAGTGGCACCCATCGAAGGAATTAGGTGCCACAACAACTTGCCTATTCTTTTTTTTTTGAAAAAATGCCTTTTTTTTTGGAAAAACGAAAAAAATGCGAAAAACATTTTTTTGTGAAAAATTCTCGTTTTTCCCAAAAAAAAAACGTTTTTCCCTTTTAAAACCCATGTTTGGTCAAAACATATCTATTACTTATTTTTTTAATTGTTAATACTATTTAATTTCTGAAAATTTTCCCCTTTTTTCTGAAATTGTCGAAATGTACAGTCTCTCCATATATTTCCAGAGCAGTTTTATTCCCATACCCAAACTTGGTCAGTATACCAGTAAGCAAGATTTTTCTTATCCAACAATGCATTTACTATTCTGCCCTCATAGAGAACTTTTCAATGTGAAGAGTATTCAAACTTAATGTTTGTTTCAGTCCTCATAATTGCAAGGTTACCACCCACTTAAGTGCACATAAGAGATTCTTCTATAGCCCAATAAGGATGTAGCATAAGCATTATGGTGGTCTTTAAAGGTTTTCAAAAGTTTAATTGTCCTATCATAATGGTATTTAAAGGATCTCTTATTAGAAGAATATGAGCACTTTCAATAGGTAGTATAA